>JAECXX010000005.1:16250000-21617500 GCA_018153305.1 Drosophila kurseongensis
TTTTTATGTTTGCCAAAACTTCTATACCCTGACTTTTGCCCAAGCTGCATTTTAATGACTCCAATGTTTCAAGTTGGGCCAAATATTTACATTCATTTAATCCAACTAAGTTATAGAGTAAGTCCAATTTTTGAAGAGTTGGCGGAGCTTTGAGTACCAAAACCCTAGATAGACTTTCCAAAGGGTTCACTTCATTATTATTAACATGGTCGATTACCAAGTGCCGTAGATTGGGTAATCGGTCTAACATTTGCGCACATTCTGAATCGAAGAACCCCGCACGTAAACTTTTCAGGCTTTTTATATCAGTAATTTCAATCATTTCCGAAATGTTAATAGTTTTGGGAGAGCCACATGGATCGCGAATAATTTCCAGGTGCTGCAAGCTAGTTGCACTACTTGAGGAAAACGCTGCAAAAAATGTTTGTAGTGATTGGCTTGGATTTTGTACCATTACAATTAATTCTTCAATTCTCGAGTTAGCTAGCTCTGACAAGGATTGCAAATCCTCACATTCCGAAAAGCTGCACTTCAGTGTTTTTAGCGACTTTATTCGGGAAACCTGAATAACCTCTTCGGGATCGAGTTCTCCGGAATATTGAAATTGTTGAATTATATTCCTTTCAGCCAGCTTTGTGAAAAGAGCAGTAAGGCTTCCTTTTCCGGTTAACTCCAAATCCTGGAGATTATTTAGTTCAGCCAATTTCTCAATTCCAGATAATTCTGATAGGTCGCACGACAGTTTCTTAATGGTTTGAATTTCTGAAACTTTTGAGATATCTGAAAATTCTAAAGTATCAAATTTACAAATTTCCAATTCTTTGATCGTACTTAAGTTGTTGGTGGCGAATGCTCGGAAGAGTAAATTTAGTTTTTCATTAATTTGATACCCTGAGATCTTTCTAAACTCTTTTTCCGTATAAATCTTCATCTTTTTTCCATTCCTTCTCAAGGTAAAATCTTTGCAAGCAATTGAAACTTGCACCTGACTTTCACTTAACAGGTTGAGGATTTGCTCTGATGAATGCGAATTAATGGCTTCGTGGACATTAATAATAAGGTGTTGCAGGTTACTTAATTGACTGAAAAACTTGATCGAATTCCATTCAGCCAAATGGCACGCCAGAACTCGAATGGATTCTATTTTGGTTAGTTCTAAGACCTCCAATCTATCTAATGATATATGATTTATTATGATTGATTTCAAAGCAAATGAGCCTTTTGGGAGGAATTCTGCAAGTGAATTGGAATCTTTTAAATAATTTTTTGCATTATTTATAACCAAGCGACTTAGATTGGGCAATTTTGTTAAGGAACCAATTTGGCTCATGTCCGACGCTTTATTTATCTTTATTTCAAGTTTCGCTTCATTTCTGTTAAACTGAATTGATATTTTGTCTCTTAAAGGTATGGTTGCTAAAGATTCCTCAATTGGATTAGCTTCTTCCGACGTTTCACATAAATCGTACACAGTTGTAATAAATACATTACAATCATTATATTCTTTTATTTTCAAAGATTGCAAGGAGTCCAAAATTGGAAACTTTATGGTCCGGGTTTTATCGCTTAAACCATCTTCGATGGTCAATGTCAAAGGTGGTAGACTTCTAGGTCTGTGCAATGTTCTTAAATCATTGAAAAATATCAATTGTGATTCGCTTTCTTGGACTCCAGAAATAATAAATCTTTTTAAATTGGGCAGCAATACCACCGATGCATATTGGGCAGCACCGCCAACCGGGCCCAGCGGAATTCTCAGCTCCCTAAGATTTTCGCAATGGAGTTCGATATCGGAAAGACTCCCATGGATTTCAGTGCCCTTAAAGTCCAAGTATCTCAAATTTGGCATCAAGGTGCAGATGTTAGCTAACGCTTCTGCCGTAACATTAGCATTTAGCTTCATATTCTCACTGAGCAGAGAGTTTGTAAAGTCTTAAAAAGAAATAAGTTTAAAATTTGTTGATAAAAGCTAATCAATGGAACTTACCATTATACTGCTCTGCTGTAGCTTTAAATAAGAGGATAAAACAATTTCAATTAATTTATTATTTAAATTAAAATTTTTAAAGATTTATTGTTATTACAAATTTATATTAAGGTAAAAACTTACTTCTTTTGTAAATATTGATTATTTTTTTTTTAAAATTTAGTTCAACATCGAAAGTTTTTTTTTTCTGTGATAGATTGTAGGAAAGATACCCAGAAAACTTCATTTATGTTTGATAACTCATTGACTTGTAAATCAATCAGTAGCTTTGTTATCCTGCACGTCAGAACCAAATCAAGATCCTCGTACAAGCTTTTGAAACAAGTCTCAAGCAGTTCCAGGAAAAGTTCATGAGCCAACACAAAGTTTATTAAATCATTATACTTTGACTTTTTGTCACATTGGTCTTTCAACTCGCAATCAGTTTTTATGTAATTCATTATCTCCAAGAGGCAGTCGCGGTTCAGAATAAATTCGCCATTCTCGTCCATTTCTAAGGCTGATTGAATCACCAATGATTCGGATGAGCTTTTTGAGTTCAGAAGATGTTTATTTTTAGTAATTAAGCAGAGAAATATAGAGTTATTTAATCTTTAATCGTGGATTGTATTTGATGCGACTTTATTGCTGTGAACCACTATATTTATACCACTATTTTTAAACAATCACAAATTATACAATTACAGTACAACTTTCATGTGGCCAATTTTCAACTTTTAAGTGTTGCAAAATTTTAGATATTTGTTTTAAATAAATATAAAGGTTATTAAAGAGACTTGCAAAATATTGTATATTATTTCTGAGTCGCTGTTAAAAGTTGACTGTTTCGGGCTACGATCTTGAGCTAAATGAGTTCGGCACTAGCATTTCTCAGATAAGAGAATGAAAATACACATACACTTACATTTATCATACATTGTGACGTATACCCAAATTTAAAGCTTTTTTCATAAGAAAGGGAGATTGGGAAAAATGAGATGAGCACAGTGGAGTACGTCGGCTCTCTACAAGGGTATTTTTACAAAAATGGTCGTTGATTGTGATTACTATTTGGATTAGTTTTATAAGGCATTGATCTCGAAAAATCGACAAAATTAATTATGACAGTCCCCAAGTACATTTTAAATAAGGACTCGACTATAGGATAACCAATTTCAAAACAAATATGCTCTTAGCTGATGGCGCATTTAGACATTTGCAGAGCCAAACCACAACCTAAGAGCGGACAGCACCCACTGCCCCCCCTAACTGCTCTTGGCCACTGTTTTTCAAAAATGGCATGGAATTTAAAATACTTTTGGTTAATAGAAATGACCAAAACAATTTTTTAAGTGCAGTGCCAACATATACCGCCCAAGGAATGGCTTTACCATTTCTCTAGAAAGTTTCGCTATTGATCCTGATCGAGATTGTATCCAAACTTTTGGGTTGGGAACGTTTCCTCCCACCTGTTACATATTAATAAAATATATATTATAATATTATACATATTATAATGCTGAAACAATATTTCTCCCAGGTCTTCGCTCAAGCAAAGAAGCCCATGAAGACTTATAAAATAAGATTTAAATACTTTTTCGGTTTCATTTGAATTTGAACTGGCTTTTAAGTTACAGTTTATTCAACGAAGCGAATACTTCAACTGTTGCTATTTATTTATCGCTGCGTGGTGTCCATTGGAGGCGTGGATGACGGATCCGTCATCGTTTTCGACATGGAGGCCTTGTGGTGACTAAATCGAAAATTCAACCTGAATCCAAATAATTCTTTCCTCCATTTGCCAAAAACCCGCTCCAGGGCTATAACCGGAAATGCATTTACAGCCCGGCCGATGCACAATAATCCGTACATTTTACAAGTCAGTATTCGCAAGACGAATACAGTGAAGATCGTACTTAACTGCTTATTTGACCAAGCAAGGATCGATCCACCAATTGTATCCCGGGAGCCTTTGGCAGCCGCAATTGCCGAAAGACAAACAAATAGTGGGGATTGTATGCCGTGAAAGGAAGGAGGTTGCCTACTTGGGAAACTGGGGATGTAGAGCTATTGGATGAGCGAACTGGAGTGCCGCTATTTAACTTCAGGGATTATCTGTTTCCCACGTGGCCTAGACTCTTTTTACATCAAGAAAACAAAAGCTTTTTTTTAAATTTTCTTTGCATTTAAAATTTAAATTAAAGTTTTTTATTTCCATTTTTTTAATGTTTCCTTACAATTTCAAAATTACTTTAAAAGCTGTAATTTAGAATAAGAAATCAATTGTAACAAACTTATATATAAACACAAAACATCTCTAAATCAGTACTTAAATATTTAATTTAAAGTATTAATATTTAACTGAGCTATTTTATTCTCTGGGTTTAGGAATGAAAACAATCGAAAAGGTAGTATGAATGTATTCATTGTAGCGCTGGTAGTTGAGCAAAGGTAGTAGATTCAAAAGCGCCATCTAGGTGTCGCTCGGCGGTCTGGGATGTGGCATAAGAAAAGGGGCAATGAGAGCAACAGACCTTTCTGTCATCTTTCTCTAGGTCATTTCCACATATTCGGCTAGGGGTTACCGCCAATTTGGGGGCGTCTCGATCTGCCTTTCTCAATCCAGTCGTCAAAGGGTCAAGTTGTGCCTTGAGGGACAAACCGGAAAGTCCCATCTTGTTGAAGTTTTCTTAGCCAGCCCGTAAAAAGGAAAAAGGGAAAGCAGAAACATATTTCTAGCGCAGCGCCAAGTCCTAGCTGGCTTGGAGCTTTATAAAAAAATAAATTTCGGCCGAAAATAACTTTAGGTGCCATTGAGTGGAGATCGTCGAATGAGAGGGAAGCCGAAGCACCGCGTTGAAATCCCCGAAGTATCACACAAAAAAAAACACTACATACCGCCGCCCCATTTTGAGTTCTTTCCGAAGCCCAGCAGTAGTCGCGCGGCCGCCTTAAAGGGCGTAATTTAACGACCTCGGAAAAAGTCTATACATGAGTATAAGTCGCACGGAGGCGGGGAATGTGTAATTTTTCTTGGTAAAAGAAAAAAATGTGTGCGTAAATCCTTTGCAAAGCATCTAGAAGAAACCCAGTTTTGGGAAAATTTGCCATAAGTCCCTAAACCCCAATTTGGGTCAAAGAAAGCTGTGGGAGTAAAGGCTCAAAAATACCGTCGAGAATGCATTCGATTAGATAAAAAAGAGTACGAGAGTAAAATAACCTTTGCCGAAAGGAACAAAAAAAAAAGAACAAATCATTGAAAATTTATTTAAGTTTTAGTTTTAGTTTTAAGTTTTAAGTTTTAAGTTCTAGTCTTTGTTTTTTTTTTTTTGAAGGAAAAATATTGATGCGAAGGCAAAGACAATTTAAGCGGTTACAGTGTATTTGAGTGGCTTATTGGACCCTGCCCCGGTGACTAGTTCGCAATTTTTTTGTATTATATTTTTATTATCGAATTTTTAGGTTTTTCTCCAGGAAAGCGCATTCTTCGAGGAGACCTCTGCTGCAAATTGGGTGCGTGAACTATGTTCCCTTAACACTTAACAAACACCAAAGTTATGGCATTTCCCATCAATATAGGATATAGGATATAGTCAGCCCATCCTTATGAAATTTGGTAGGTCGAATTGATTGGCCAAAATAAAACCCATAGAAAATCCCAACACCAAAGTTATGGCATTTCCGATCGATCAGTTGTATGGCAGCTTTATGGTATGGTCGGAGATGTCTCCTTCACTGCGTTGCACACTTTTGACCAAAATTATAATACCCTCTGCAAGGGTATAAAAATTAAGAAAGAGAAGAAAAACAAAGAACAACGAAGAATTTCAAAGAAGAGACAAAAAATATGAATTGTTTTATTTGCATTATTTTATAGCCACTAAGATGTTGTTGCCTCATTAAATATCGTTGCCAAAGAAATCTGATTCGCCTTTTTGTTCAATATAGTTCTTGATGATTTAGTTTATTAATTTCCCAATATTAGCTTACGGAAATATTTGCATTTTTTATTCCAATTATATTCTACCCAATATTTTTGCATTTATTTTTATCTTTAGATTCCACATTTACATTTTATTATGTTTTAAGTTTTATTTAACGATGTTCATTTATAATGTTTATTTTCCCAATGGAATGCCATTTTCTTTTCCTTTAACTTTTAAATAAAAATTATAATGTTTTAATTCCTCAAATATTTTAACTCGACGTAATGTGATCCTCTGACACACATGAACTCCCATGGGACCGTTTAAATGAACATGCTTTTTGTGGCAGTAAAACGGTCATAGGAAGGGAGGGCGATATGGAAATCAATTACATCTGAGATTTTCTGGTATTCAGAGAAGGGACTAAGTGCAATAGACCCCCTAGTTTTTTGTTCTTTTCAGTTTCCATAAACTCTGACTAAGACATGTTGTATTTCGTCCCTTTTTTTGGCTTGTCCTTTCACGCGATTTATTTTAGAATTAATAATGAACATAGGCGATACGAAAAAAGTAGCAAAACCTACACCTCTTGTCGGCGAGCCAAGCCGGAGAACAATTCGAGTGAGCGCTTCTTTCCAGTAACAGCTTAGCCTGCTTAATTGTGAATGTTCGTTACATCATATGTAAAATATATATATATTAATAATAATATAATATAATATAATATATTTAAAATAAAGTCAGAAAGTATTAGAAATGAAAAATGTAATTTATAATAATAAATCGATTGTAACCAACTTCTCTCTAAATCAATAATGTAAATATTTAATTTAAATTTTAAGGTATAGAAACAACGAGAAACGTAATTTACACTTAATAAAATGTGTTAAGAAAGCTTAATATGGCGGTCCATACTCTGGAGTAAATTGTCGATTTAGTTTTTTAAACTAGTGTAATTAAACAACCGAATTCAAACAGTATTTGCTTTACTTTATTATATACTTTAGTATTCTATAGTATAAGTATGTGACTTATGATTACAGAATCCTAATGTATCATAATCAAGAGCGATTAGGTCTTCCGAAAATATTTGGTATGAAATTGTTATAATAATAGATTTACATCCAAATATTGGTATACCTGGCATCGGTATTCCATGCGTTTAGTAATCTAGCAAATAGTAGATAAGTGATACGATTTTGTGATGAAAATTTAAAAAACCTACCAAACCCGAGATGTACATCTTGACTATGCCTGATCAAAGAATATTTATAGGAGACGTTCAAGTATGCTTCATCAATGTCTTCTACCTGCGAGAGAAATATTTTTAATAGCCAAAGCCTTGACTTATTATAATGCTTACATGAAAGTTCGGGACAATGAATCTTTCAAATAGAGTAAGTTTTAACGGTTTTTGAAGAGAAGGATTCCGTACAGCTTTCAAAATTGTGTAAATTTTGCTAACAGGGTTTATATCCTCATCCTCCTGCCCTCGGGTAAATTCCCACGTGACGTAATCGAGCTTTTGACAAGATTCAAAAATCGGCAACAGGCTATCTGTATATATCTGGATTCTAGTACGCTCATCTATATATAATGATTCAAGATCACTTAGTTTTCCTAGGTCTGATAGGTTACTGCAGCATTCTTTGAAGGTAATACTTAGTTTTTTTAATGACTTAATTTGCGATATTTCGTGGATTTCATCATTACGTGAAGTTCGGGTCTGCAGTTCTTGTAAATTTGAGTCACTTCTAAGAGCAAAAGCACGGTAAAGTTCACTGAGCGAGTCCTCTGCTGCATAGATGATCAATTCCTTTAGATTTTTTATGTTTGCCAAAACTTCTATACCCTGACTTTTGCCCAATCTGCATTTTAATGACTCCAATGTTTCAAGTTGGGCCAAATATTTACATTCATTTAATCCAACTAAGTTATGGAGTAAATCCAATTTTTGAAGAGTTGACTGTGATGTGTGTACCAAAACCCTACATAGACTTTCCAAAGGGTTCACTTCATTATTATTAACATGGTCGATTACCAAGTGCTGTAGATTGGGTAATCGGTCTAACATTTGCGCACATTCTGAATCGAAGAACCCCGCACGTAAACTTTTCAGGCTTTTTATTTCAGTAATTTCAGTCATTTCCGAAATGTTAATAGTTTTGGGAGAGCCAATAATTTCCAGGTGCTGCAAGCTAGTTGCACTACTTGAGGAAAACGCTGCAAAAAATGTTTGTAGTGATTGGCTTGGATTTTGTACCATTACAATTAATTCTTCAATTCTCGAGTTAGCTAGCTCTGACAAGGATTGCAAATCCTCACTGTCCGAAAAGCTGCACTTCAGTGTTTTTAGCGACTTTATTCGGGAAACCTGAATAACATCTTCGGGATTGAGTTCTCCGGAATATTGAAATTGTTGAATTATATTCCTTTCAGCCAGCTTTGTGAAAAGAGCAGTAAGGCTTCCTTTTCCGGTTAACTCCAAATCCTGGAGATTATTTAGTTCAGCCAATTTCTCAATTCCAGATAATTCTGATAGGTCGCACGACAGTTTCCTAATGGTTTGAATTTCTGACACTTTTGAGATATCTGAAAATTCTAAAGTATCAAATTTACAAATTTCCAATTCTTTGATCGTACTTAAGTTGTTGGTGGCGAATGCTCGGAAGAGTAAATTAAGTTTTTCATTATTTTGATACCCTGAGATCTTTCTAAACTCTTTTTCCGTATAAATCTTCATCTTTTTTCCATTCCTTCTCAAGGTAAAATCTTTGCAAGCAATTGAAACTTGTACCTGACTTTCACTTAACAGGTTGAGGATTTGCTCTGATGTATGCGAATTAATGGCTTCGTGGACATTAATAATAAGGTGTTGCAGGTTACTTAATTGACTGAAAAACTTGATCGAATTCCATTCAGACAAATGGCACGCCAGAACTCGAATGGATTCTATTTTGGCAAGTTCTAAGACCTCCAATTTATCTAATGATATATTTATTATTTCGATAGATTTCAAAGCAAATGATCCTTTTGGGACCATTGATTGGAGAAATTCTGCAAGTGAATTGGAATCTTTTAAATAATTTGGTACATTATTTATAACCAAGCGACTTAGATTGGGCAATTTTGTTAAGTAACCCATTTGGCTCATGTCCGACTCGTTATGTATTTCTATTTCAAGTTTGGCTTCATTTCTGTCAAACTTGATTGATATTGATATTTTGTCACTTAAAGGTATGGTTGCTAAAGATTCCTCAATTGGATTAGCTTCTTCCGACGTTTCACATAAATCGTACACAGTTGTAATAAATACATTACAATCATTATATTCTTTTATTTTCAAAGATTGCAAGGAGTCCAAAATTGGAAACTTTATGGTCCGGGTTTTATCGCTTAAACCATCTTCGATGGTCAATGTCAAAGGTGGTAGACTTCTAGGTCTGTGCAATTTTCTTAAATCATTGAAAAATATTAATTGTGATTCGCTTTCTTGGACTCCAGAAATAATAAATCTTTTTAAATTGGGCAGCAATACCACCGATGCATATTGGGCAGCACCGCCAACCGGGCCCAGCGGAATTCTCAGCTCCCTAAGATTTTCGCAATGGAGTTCGATATCGGAAAGACTCCCATGGATTTCAGTGCCGTCAAAGTCCAAGTATCTCAAATTTGGCAACAAGGTGCACAGGTTAGCCAACGCTTCTGCCGTAACATTAGCATTTAGCTTTACCTCCTCAATGATCGGAAAGTTTGGGTAGCCTTAAAAAGAAATAAGTTTAAAATTCTTTGATAAAAGCTAATCAATGGGACTTACCATTATACTGGTCTGCTGTAGCTTTAAATAAGATAACATAATTTTAATTAATTTAATTATTTAATTTAAAATTTTTAAAGATTTATTGTTATTACAAATTTATACTAAGTTAAAAACTTACTTCTTTTGTAAATACAAACGGAGGCATGGTTTTTTTCGATTATATTGTTTTTAAAATTTAGTTTAACATCGAAATGTTTTTTTTCTCTGATAGATTGCAGGGAAGAGACCCAGAAAACTTCATTTATGTTTGATAACTCATTGACTTGTAAATCAATCAGTAGCTTTGTTATCCTGCACGTCAGAACCAAATCAAGATCCTCGTACAAACTTTTGAAACAAGTCTCAAGCAGTTCCATGAAAAGTTCATGAGCCAACACAAAGTTTATTAAATCATTATACTTTGAATGTTTGTCACATTGGTCTTTCAACTCGCAATCAGATTTTATGTAATTCATTATCTCCAAGAGGCAGTCGCGGTTCAGAATAAATTCGCCACTCTCGTCCATTTCTAAAGCTGATTGAATCACCAATGATTCGGATGAGCTTTTTGAGTTCAGAAGATGTTTATTTTTAGTAATTAAGCAGAGAAATATACAGTTTTTTAATCTTTAATCGTGGATTGTATTTGATGCGACTTTATTGCTGTGAACCACTATATTTATACCACTATTTTTAAACAATCACAAATTATACAATTACAGTACAACTTTCATGTGGCCAATTTTCAACTTTTAAATGTTGCAAAGTTTTAGATATTTGTTTTAAATAAATATAAAGGTTATTAAAGAGACTTGCAAAATACTTTTTATTATTTCTGAGCCGCTGTTAAAAGTTGACTGTTTCGGGCAACAATCTTGAGCTAAATGAGTTCGACTCTAGCATTTCTCAGATAAGAGAATGAAAATACACATACACTTACATTTATCATACATTGTGACGTATACCCAAATTTAAAGCTTTTTTCATAAGAAAGGGAGATTGGGAAAAATGAGATGAGCACAGTGGAGTACGTCGGCTCTCTACAAGGGTATTTTTACAAAAATGGTCGTTGATTGTGATTACTATTTGGATTAGTTTTATAAGGCATTGATCTCGAAAAATCGACAAAATTAATTATGACAGTCCCCAAGTACATTTTAAACAAGGACTCGACAATAGGATAACCAATTTCAAAACAAATATGCTCTTAACTGATGGCGCATTTAGACATTTGCAGAGCCAAACCACAACCTAAGAGCGGACAGCACCCACTGCCCCCACTAACTGCTCTTGACCACCATTTTTCAAAAATGGCATGGGACTTAAAATACTTTTGGTTAATAGAAATGAAAAAAAACAAAACAGTTTTCAAGTGCAGTGCCAACATATACCGCTAAAAAACATGTCTCTAAAAAGTGTCGCTATTGATCCTGATCGAGATTGTATCCAAACTTTTGGGTTGGGAACGTTTCCTCCCACCTGTTACATATTATAATGCTGAAACAATATTGCTTCCAGGTCTTCGCTCAAGCAAATAAGCCCATGAAGACTTACAAAATAAGATTTAAATACTTTTTCGGTTTCATTCGAATTTAAACTGACTTTTAAGTTACAGTTTATTCAACAAAGCGAATACTGCAACTGTTCCTGTTTATTTAGTTTAAAAATAAAACTTTAATAGATTTTTATCATATTCTCTATCTATTTAACCAGAACAAAATTTGTTTTTCTTTCTTTGTTAGCAACGGCAACCAAGCAACTGTCGCTTAAAAAAATATTAAATGTCTTGTTTTCAAACAGAAAACAAGCCGGCTTAAAACCTTCAAAGCATTTTGCACAAAACCGACACAACCTCCCTTATAAGTTACATTTGGAGTCCTATATTTTACTATAATCCATTCAAAATGGGAGATGCCCAGGAAAGCTGCAGACAACTGCTTCCGCGTGCGATCTTTGGGATCAACGGAAAAGTTGAGAATGGAGTGCGCCAGCATCCGGTAACGGGATCCATTATCTTTCCACTTGGGAACAAAATAGGTATCGCTGACTATAAGAAAAACACCCAGGAATTTGTAGCAGGACATACAAATACTATATCATGCCTGGATCTCAGCAAGAGCGGTAAATACATGGCCTCCGGTCAGATAAACCACATGGGGTTTCGGGGCTATGTGATTATCTGGGATTACGACCAGCGAAAGGAGATCTCCCGACATGATCTTCACAAGGTCTCGGTGCAGGCCATATGCTTTACGGCCGAGGATCGCTGCGTGGTGTCCATTGGAGGCGTGGATGACGGATCCGTCATCGTTTTCGACATGGAGGCCTTGTGGGTGACTTAATCGAAAATTGAGCCTGAATCCAAATAACTCTTTCCTCCATTCCAGCTCCCCCATTTGCCAAACACCCGCCTCGAGGGCTATATCCGGAAATGCATTGACAGTCCGGCCGATGCACAATAACCCGTACTTTTTTGTAACTGCTGGGGATCGGCATCTGCGCCTGTGGAGCATTCTACGCGAGGAGAAGAAGCTTTACGTTCAGGATGTTCTGATGGCCAGCAAGACAAGGGTTTTCTACTGTGCGCGCATCAATAAGACGGATGAATTTGCCTACTTGGGCACTGGAACTGGTGATATAGTGAAGATTGTTCTTAACTGCTGCGATCGCGATCATGTGAGCAAGCAAGGATCCACCAGCTGCATCCTGGGAGCCTTTGGCACCCACAATCCCCGAAAGCCTTCCGGCAGGGATTGTAATCGCTATGTGAATGGTGTACGAGCTTTGTATGTTCTGGAAGGAGGACGTTTACTAATTGGAGCTGGAAATGGGGACATTGAGCTAGTGGAGGAGCGAACTGATGTGCCGCTAATTAACTTCAGGGATTATCCAGGTCCCACGTGGCCATATCTGCGCACTCTGAAGAAGACTCATGTTTCTGGAAGGATTTCATCGTTTGTGCGCTCCAAACCGGAGTCATTTTATATCTGCACGGACACAAACGAGATCTATGGACTTAATATCAAGACCTGGGTGCTTAAACTGCTGCGAACATGCCACACCAAGTCGGTCTACTGCATCACGTTTCCAAAGTGAGTCTATATTTTGTGACGATATCCCAGTCCGATTCTTATACTTTTGGCGAGGAAAACTTAATTTTAGTCGGAACGCAGTAAAGACCCTTCCGACCACGTAAATTATATTTATTCTTGATCAGGATTATCTGTCATATACAGCTACAAATAGAACCAAAAACATGGACATTTTTTACGATTTCTGAGAAAGTATTTTAGTTTATAAAGATCGGGCAACTTTGAATGGTATATAACTGCCTCAAGACCTCTTTACATTTCAACTTCGATCAATGTGAGATAACATGAGAAAATCCGTTTTTGGGTAAAATTTATTGGTGTTCTCACTAATCCTACATATATAAAAGCATGCAGAAATTAAACAATGCATTGTACAATTTTATAAATGAAAACTAGTGGAATTTATTACAACTTAGGCTTAGTTATTTCTTGTTTAAATAACTCTTTATTCTTCCACTTAAAGGAATTACTCGGGAGTGTTTGCCACATCTGGCAAAGAGTGCATCCGCATCTGGTCTTCGGGGCGCAAACAGGAGCTGCTCCGCATCATGGTCTACAACTTCAACTGTGCATGTGTTCGATTTACCCACGATGGAACCAGTATTGTCTCTGTATGGAATGATGGAATTATTCGAGCCTTTACTCCTATCACCGGAAGACTAATCTATGCTATTCCCAATGCTCATAATAAAGGTAAACATTTGTATTTTGTAATTCTAAGGTATACTTTTTCAAAACCTAATATTAAATACCAGGATGCAGTGCTTTGGCCGTAGCGTCCACGGGTCGTCTAATTATCACGGGCGGCATTGAGGGGCAAGTGAGGGTTTGGAAGATAGATCCCTATCGCCAGGATCTTTTGGGTGTGCTGAAGGATCACTCGGGACCCATAACGTCGCTGGATATCAATTACCTTGACACCGAAGTGATCTCCGCCTGTACCGATGGTTCTTGTGTGATCTGGGATATAAAGTGAGTCAAGAATAACAATCATTTGAATTAATTTAAGTATATTATTCCCAATCCTCGACAGACGCATGACTCGGAAACAAGTGGTAACTGCAAACACTCAATTTATGTCTGCTTCCTATTTCCCAACCGGAGTTCAAGTGATAACCTGCGGTTCGGACGGCAGAATCATCTACTGGATGGTGTACAATGGAGCCTTGATCAGGGAACTCACTGCCTCCAAGAAGTCATCGGTTAATTGCCTGGCCATTAACGAAACTGGGGATTACTTCATCAGCGTGGGCAGCGATCTGCAGGTCAAACTCTGGGACTACAACAGTGGTTCTGTGGTTGGATTGGGTTCCGAGCACGCCTCCTCGGTGATCAGCTGTGCCTATAGTCCCTGCATGACCATGTTCGTCACTGGAAGCACGGACGGATCGCTGATTATCTGGGATGTGCCGCGGGACTTTTGGGGCAGGCCCAATCCGCCAGATGCAACCAAATACTCGCTGCCCAAGACATCGTCCAAAACCAAGATGAGTGAGGTGCCGGCCAGAGTGAATTCCGGCACAAATCTGAAGACGCCAAAGGGCGAGAACATCGACGGACTGCTCAAGGCCACACCCAAGGACGATCTCTGCTGCGTGGAGTGCCCGCCCTGCGCCAAAAAGGAGGCAAAGGCCTCCGATGCTTTCGCCGAGTGCGGAATAGTGCCGGACGTCAGGAAGTGCTGAGCCCTATTCGTTTGAGTTCCCTTTATGTCGTGAAATAAATGCTGTTTTTTCTGTCAGCTGGATTGAAGTATTATATAATTCAAATTTCCTATTCTATTAGTCTTATTAAAAATTTATGGAATAATCAAATTTGTGTGTAGAAAGCCACTCCTTGTAAAATCCGATTTAATTTTAAAACAGATCATTTAAATTGTATCCAGGTTACATTTTTGAACAGTATATAAAAGCAAATGGCTTTCCCATTAGCAATAATTATTTTAGATCTTAATATTTTTATTCTTTTTATTGTTTAGTGGTACATATATTTTTTATAATTTGACAACGGTATAGTATTAAAATCTAAATTAAATACACATTTTTGCTTAAAATATGAATAAGAATACGAATATTTAAACTTTAGTAAGGAATCTTAAATTTAGGATTCTGTATTAATAAGCATTTTGAAACTGATAAATTTTAAATAATAAATGTTTTGTATTTAATTATTCTATGAATTAATTTTAAAATGCACTGGACTGGTTGCATAAGGTACCAAAGATATAGTAAAATTAGTTTTCTGCCTGCTAAACAAAAGTTGGAAAGATTCTAAGACTAAAAGATTCAGATTTTGGGTAAAAAACTGCACAAAATATAAAAATTTTCAATTGAAATTAAAACTGTTTTCAATGGTTTTCAAATATTGACCTTTTCGCGCAATAGTGTGACCGTTTCGGGCATGCGCGGTATATTGGCGCAAGTGGCGCGGCGGTCACACCGCACTACCATTGGCCGGCGTTGGCTCGTAAACTTAGCGCGTTCGGGTGGGTGGTTAGTGGTAGTGTTGGAGTAGTTATTGTTTTTCCGTCGCGGCGTAAAGTTGACTAATCCGACCGACCGACCGGACCGGACTGCTTCAATTAAAAAGCACGCGACACTCGCCGGAAAAAAAGGGAAAACGGGCAGAGGAAAGGGAAGGAACAGCGAACGGTAACAGCAAATCAAAACAAACGACGAAAAGCAGTGCAAAATGAAGGTCTGCTGCATTGGCGCTGGATATGTCGGCGGTCCGACTTGCGCGGTAATGGCGCTCAAGTGCCCCGATATCGTGATTACCCTGGTGGACAAGAGCTCCGAGCGGATTGCCCAGTGGAATTCGGATAAATTGCCCATTTACGAGGTTGGTTTTTTTGACTCACGTTTGTATGTACATAGGAAGTGACCCCGCATAAATGTTTGTGTGTGTGTTTATGCCTGTGGGAGAGGAAAAGGGAGAGCAATGGGTCTACTCGCATGTGTGTGCTGTCACGCCTTGGCCTTGCAGTTTTTTTTTGTTTAGTTCCCACTAATCCTAAACAAACAAAACATCAATCAATACCGAGATCCATCGAGAAGAACTCAAAACGTCGATGACCGCTCATGCCCAAGTCGGTAAAAACCCCTCCAGCACCCTCCAAAATAAACCAGTTCCCATGCACAGAAAAAACCACAGACCTATTCTGGGATTTTTGATAACATCCAGAAATTATTTGGAAAATCGCCACATAAATTAAAACAAAATAAATGACCACTTACCAAAGACATTCTTGGTTTTTGTTGTGATTGCTGTCATAGGTTTTTAATTTTTAAAATCAATCGATAGAAAGAATTTTATTTAAAATTAAGATAGCGTCTAGTTTTAATCGGTTCACCTTTTAAAAGCAATATTAAAAGGGTACCTCTGGTATTTATATTAAACTATTTGACATTTCTAGAAGCACTATTAAACAATAATGTATATGTGATTTTCTTAAATTTTTAATTTTTCTTAAAAATTTAATAAAGTCTTATCTCATGACTCAACTAACTAACAACATAGCTTGTCAATGGTAGGAATCCAGCTTTTTTTATTATTATTATTATAAGAAATATGATTTTCGAATTAAAAATAATACATTTCTCTCTCTGTAGTCAGTCTTTATATAAACCTCGGTGCGTGCTTGGCATATTACTAGACTCTCAGGTGTTTAACGCACTTAGCCCACAACAAGGTCAATGGTCAGTCATAGTGTTACGGCCATTAGTCATTCAAAACTAACTATAAAAACTCGCAGAGCCAAATGATTGCTGAAATATGATTCGGGACGGAAAACAAGCGTGGGAATCGATTTTACTTTCCAGACTGCGTGACCATAATGCCCAAGCCTCAATTCCATATAATAAATGCGCCACGAAGCCATAAGGTGTAATAGCGGATTAGCCGGCATATTCTAGCACGTCACATATGTATTCTCTCTTCCATTTTTACTGTCGCATTTCCGTCCTGGCTTCCGCCTGCCCCCATTCTTTATACTCAGTTCCCCGCTCTTCTTATCAAGTCTGCGCCAAAACAGAGTCTTGGGTCGGATAAGCACATTGGGCAGGGCGTTTAGCGGTAGTGCGAGCGCACATTAGTTGGAAATTGTCCAATTACCCACGTTCTCGCCAAACACCCAGTATCTCTGGGGGAAAAACGCAAAAAAATATTATACAAAACCCGAACACAGTCAAACCTTTATTACTCAAAAAAATTTAAAAAAAAAAAATTTTTACTCTTAAAAAAATGTAAGTTTTGTTTTAATGTAGCTCAAGTTTATCTTACTTCTGCAAGATTTTAATGGATCTTTTTCCTTAAAAAAATAAAATTTTTTCAAAACTAAGGCTTTGTCAAATCTATTTCGTGTATACTTTTGGGACGTACAATAAAATATCAAGTTCTTATGACTCTTTTCTTTAGATGTATAAAAAGCATAATTTGTTTCCAAAGACAAAATGTGTATCCCTTTTTTTATTGACTTGCATTTTTGATAACATTTCACTTACAGAAGTTCAACTGTAATAGATACTAAATTATACACACATAGACAATGGGCAAAAACACGGCATTGAGTTCTGTCGTACCCACAGAGGCCACTCTTCATATTGATATTTACTTACCAAGATTGCATCACCGCCAGCAAACATCGTGGCCATAACTTGAAGTACTCAAATGCAATTTGTTGAAAATATCAATGCGGCCTTGTCAACAACATCCTCTTGTTTTGCATTTGCACAATTAGCTATTGACACATTTTTACCATCTGTTGCCAATATTTCCTAGTCAGCGTACTCATTATCGTTTTCTTCATTTTGCAACACAACGCAAAAACTTATCAGTCATCGACATGATAGTAGTCTGTCTATTCATATATTTTTAGAAACTGTCCTTAAATAACATGTCTTTTTAGTTTTATCTTGTCTCCGTTGATTAATTAAATTCAAAGATAGATCAGCATTTGCTCTTATAGCTAAAATGCCGATTATTAGATTATTATAATGTTAGAATTATAATAGAAACGAAAAAGCCAAAGATAAATTCGTTGGCGATTACTCTCAGATATCATACGAAAAAGCCAAAAGAAAAGACAGTTATTAACACCTGTCTCCAAACAGTCCATATAAATACGTATGCAAATTTGCCTGCTCACAAAACGAGTTCAATGAACATTCAAATCGTTTCAGAAACGGAAATAAGTCTGGCTGAAAGCTTTATATAAAAGGGGAATAAAAAATTCGTGTGAATATTGCATAAGCGTGAGTAGTCATGGGAAGACCCTATCCTACAATTTATTAATTAATCACTAAACGTTTCAAAAGTGGACCACTCAAAGTGGGTTTTCAGCACGTAAACAGAAATACACTGGGGTTAATTGAGAGATAGCTTTCTTAGGAAACGGAATGGGATAAGGTCCACGTATCAACATCTATAGAAGGGGTATAATCTTATCGGTAGACGTTCCTACGAACGTCACCAACTGTTCGGCTTTGGGAGTGGGTCGTGATTGGCATAACAAAAAAAAAGAAAACTAGGCCAACAAGTTGTACATTTTATAAAATATTTTAGTGAGGTATGTCTGTTGTTTTTAGCCCGGTCTGGATGAGGTTGTGAAGAAATGCCGCAATGTGAACCTCTTCTTCTCCACGGACATCGAGACGGCCATTAAGGAGGCGGACCTCATCTTCATCTCGGTGAACACGCCCACAAAGACCTGCGGCAATGGCAAGGGTAAGTAACAATTATGCAAATATTTACAAGATGATATGAGTGAACACCTTTAAGTTAGGTCTTACTGCTGAAAACTGTTGATTTATAGACATGTTTGTCTAAAGTGGCCAATAAAAGTGTTTGAAGCGAAACTAATTAAAATCATGTTGAAAAATAAATAATACCTAAGTTTCTATTGCCTATTAGCTTGGAACTATGTAAGTAAAATAGCTAATACTGCGACCATATGGCACATTTAAAAAGTATAATTTTGCATTTTTCTTAATATAATACAATATATTCTTAATAATTGAATTTTTTATTTGAATTGTTTAAATGTTTACTTAACCGGGTCTTTGATAATTATATTGTACCAATATTAAAGTAATAAGAGAAATATTTTTTATATTTATAAAGGAAATAAAGTTTTTAGTAAGATATTTTTATGATTTAAATTAAAATTTAAAAAACATTTTGAGATGCTTAGATTGGGAAATGCTCACTTAAAGGGCACTCACTCTTTCGATCGTGTTTTAACTTAAAATAAATTACTCATCACATACATTTCTCAGGTCGAGCCGCGGACCTTAAGTACGTAGAGAGTGCAGCCCGAATGATCGCCGAGATCGCGCAGTCCAACAAGATTGTGGTGGAGAAGAGCACGGTGCCCGTGCGGGCAGCGGAAAGCATCATGCACATACTGCGGGCGAACCAAAAGCCCGGTATCCACTACGACATCCTGTCCAATCCAGAGTTCCTGGCCGAGGGCACCGCCATCAATGATCTTCTTAATGCGGATCGCGTGCTAATCGGCGGCGAGGAGACGGCCGAGGGACATCAGGCGGTGGAGAAGCTGTCATGGATATACGAGCACTGGATACCCAAGGAAAACATTCTCACTACCAACACGTGGAGCAGTGAGCTATCCAAGTTGGCGGCGAACGCTTTTCTGGCCCAGCGCATCTCCAGCATTAATTCGCTGTCGGCAGTGTGCGAAGCCACTGGAGCCGATGTCTCCGAGGTGGCGAGGGCCGTGGGTCTGGATTCCCGCATCGGTTCCAAGTTCCTGCAGGCCTCCGTGGGTTTCGGCGGCAGCTGCTTCCAAAAGGACATCCTCAACTTGATCTACATCTGCGAGAACCTCAACTTACCGGAAGTGGCCGCCTATTGGCAGCAGGTAATCGATATGAACGATTACCAGAAGCGTCGATTTTCCCAAAAGATCATCGAGAGTTTGTTTAATACTGTTTCGGACAAGAGAATAGCCATCCTGGGATTTGCCTTCAAGAAGAACACGGGTGATACCAGAGAAACCGCAGCCATAACCGTATGCCAAACACTTCTAGAAGAAGGCGCCGCTCTGGATATCTACGATCCTAAAGTCGAACCCGAGCAGATCATCGACGACCTCACGCATCCAAGCGTCACGGAATCCCCGGAGAAGGTGAAGAAGGCGGTGCAGATCCACAGTGATCCCTACAGTGCAGTTCGAGCCACCCATGCCCTGGTTATCTGCACGGAGTGGGATGAGTTTGTGGATCTTGACTTCAAGCGCATATACCAATCGATGATGAAGCCGGCGTACATCTTCGATGGACGCAAGATCCTCGACCACGAGAGGCTGCAGCAGATCGGCTTCCACGTCCAGACCATCGGCAAGAAGTACCAGCGCGCTGGACTTCTCCGCTCCTGGGGCATTGTGCCGCAGCTTTAGGCGCGAAGGGCGGCGGAGGTGGTGGCATTTACACTTAAAGTTGGCGAAATTTCCAGTATTTGCGAGACTAAATTGTAAATATCCCTATCTGTTTCTGTTTCTGTATTTGAGTATGTGTTAGAATGGGTCAATTTCGAAGTCAAAAAATAGTTGGAAAGGAAAGTAATCTGAAAATAATTCTATGCAAAAATATTGGACCTTGTAGTTATTATATCAGTTTGACCCTGCTTAATTTAATGTCTAAATAGAAAAGTGTCGATAAGCAAGAAAAATGTTCAACTAAAATCGTTGCTCCATTCATTCCTATGAAGTAAAATGTGAAAAGAATAAACGATTAAGTATAATTTCAACATATCTAATAATAATTTGAAAAGAAAATGATTCAATATATATTAATAAATAATTTGTTTGTAAATAATTGGAATGCAAAATTCGTATTTTAAATTGAAAAAGGTCAAAATCGTTTTAGAATTTTTTATAGATTAATATTTGACATTTTTAAAGTTTTCTTTAAATTGACCCAGTCTAATTTTGTGTGTTTTTAAATAGTTAAAGTATTCAGCTAGGCACGCCCGATACCGTATTTGTATTCATATTCCTATTCCTGTACCGACTCGCCACTCGAGGATCGGTAGTTGCAATATAAGCCCCAGCAGGACAGTCTTTTCCTGCGGAGGTTCAATAAAAACTAGCATTTACACGAGAGCATGTAAATTTTATAAAAATAACAACAAAGCGTTTGATTTACGAACTTCTTAGAAAGGTATTCTCTTGACTATTTGCCTGTACCAGAGAAAGGAAGTGGCCGCCGATAAACTGAACCAGGTGACTAGGTACGACAGGTGATCGTTGCGCAGGGTGACGCGCGTCTGGCCACCGATGGGACCACCTTTAGCGGCCTGGACATTGTAAATGGCATCCAGAAATACAGGGGCTGCTCCTGTGGAAGCACACATCCGTGACAGGTCGCGATATAGGTAGATATTGCCTTTGTGGTCGGGTGTGAACTGAGGACGGGCTTCTCCTTTGCGCACCACGGCTGTGAGCTCCACTTCCGCCTGCTGTTGACTCAAAGGACGTGTTTCTGGTTCCACTTGCTTGCGGGACACCCATCCACGATTGACAAGCACAATGTCGCTGAGGGAGTTGGTACATTTTTAAAGAGTATACAGCGGGTTTTTGCCTCTGGGTAACTTACTCTCTGTCTGCCAGCTGAAAAGGGGTCACTATTAAATAACCATTGCCTGAGTCACGCTGCGAGAAGAGTCCTCCTTGGGTTTCCACGCCATCGGGCCGTATGAGTGATCTTGGACCCATGCGCATCTCTTTATCGTGAAGGAAACGTCCACGAATCTTGACCATACGGTATTCCATGAGAGAAAGGTCGCTAAGACTGAAAGAATAAATATTTTAGAAAGGGGAATGTTGTAACATTAGGTAGAAAACCTACTCTTCTGGTAAATCCACAGGAGCTGTGTTAAGTTGCTTACTAAGATCCTTGATCAACTGCTCCTTCCAAATCTTTCGCTTTACTTGCCAGCAGCCTAAGCCAAAAGTAGTGGCTGGTATAAGCTGATAAAATGTTTTTTTCGGAGTTAGATCATTCATTTATATTGCGGAAGCTGAGTAAACCTACCAGCAGAAACCATCCCAATGGAGCAATTTTTTCCTTGTCCTTGGCCGCCTTTGTGGGAATACTTGTGGTCCAATCCACCGGCGTTCGCTGTTGTGTCATCTTCCTGGTGACCAATTTTTGGGTATTTCTGCTGACTGGGATGCATGACACAGTCTGCTTATTTAAGGCCACTTGCCGGCACATTTGGGTGCCCAAACGCAGCATGTTTCGTATGATTTAATCCTAATTTGTCTAATTATCTATGTATTTACAATTGGAAGTTGTGTGTGCTGGTACGACCGTTGGTTTTTTGTTATACAGGCGCAGAGATACTGGTCACACTATATTTGAATTATATACTTTTCTTTCTTTTGTGAATAAAAACTTAAACAGGTAGAATAGGAAGTTTTTCTCATCAATTACAAACATAGAGTATGACAATTTTTCTTATTATTTATCTTTAAAAATTCTTTTACAGTAATTTAGTAAAACAAATGCTATTGCACTGTTAATACCTATTTAAGACCGAGTTGGCATTCCGATTAAGAACAGCTGTTTTAGGACTGTTGTCGCGTGCAATATTTAAACGATTTTGTTTTAGTGAATTAAAATCATTTTTAAAAATGCAGTGCACTCGTGCAGTTGCAAGACTGGCCGGTGGCATAGTCAGAAAGACATGGGTGGGTAGAAAACAGTGCAAGCCCTTTATGAATTCTAAACACAAACGTTTAAATGCAGTGCCTGCACGTCTTATATAAACGGGTCTACAATTTTTGAATTGTCTTTATTACAGGTAATACAACCATCATATAAACAAACTCCGGCGATATTGGGAGCTTTCGAGCAATCCTGCCGTTTGTGTTCATCCACCGGTGTTGTAGACAGTCCCAATAAAACGAAACCCGGCACAGGAGCTCCCACAGAAGACGGCATTCTCAAGAGAGTGCTCAACAAAGTGGGATTCACACCCAACTCAAAGGCGGTAAGTGCAGGATTGTTCGCTTTTTTAGTTTGTATTTATCAAGATTATCTACTTTCAGCGCCTGAAGGTAACCAGTCATCTCCTGTATGAGAGCGTGGCCGATAAGATCAACTATGTGGCCTTCTTCCGCGACTTCAATCTGCCAAATACGTTCAACTCCTGGTTTCTGGTCACCGAACTGCACGTATGGCTCCTCCTAATGCGCTCCATGGCCGAAGGATCGGAAACGGGCGAGGACGGACGCTTCCTGCGCAATTGCATTGTGGAGGCCATGTGGGGAGATGTGAACACTCGTGCAAAGAAGTTGGGAGTAAGTTAATTCCTTAAACCTAGACTTCAATTCAAAACCTCCATAACTACATTTTCGTTCGTAACTCAATGGAAATAATATTTTTTAAAATTTATAACTCCTTCAAATTTTTATACGCTAAACAAACTTTTATAGCTTGAGTATAGTCACTTTTTTGTCTTTAACAAAATTGAGTAACTTATTTTAACCCAAGAATTTTAAAGGAATAACACAAAGGAATTTATGGGATAACATAAGTTTAAGCTATAAATAATATCTCGGGAAGTCTTGAGTTCCACCAGAAATTCTCAACTACAAATATTTAGAAATTTTGAATTTTGAAACTTATTCTTCATGTATCTTTAATACTGAAGCTAACCTGTATTTATTATTCCCAACAGGCTCACAATCCCTCGCGCACACGTCAGCAAATTGAAACGTTATCCGAGCAGTTCCAAGCGGCTCTCATCACCTACGACGAGGGCATTATGTCCGACGACCGGGTCCTGGCTTGTGCCCTGTGGCGTCGCTTCTTCGAGATGAACTGCGATGATTACGGACAGATCGAGCGATTGGTGAAGTACGTCCGCCAGCAGGCCGCCATGCTGGACAGTTTGTCGCGCGATCAGTTCATAATCAAGCCCAAGGTGGCCTGGCTGGATCTGGACAAGGTGTAATTTTAGTTTTTTTATTATTTTAATAAAGTTGAGAGTATGTAAAGTAACAACTATATGACCAGATCCCTCCCGGACTGATTACTCAAAGCACGCAATTGGCACTTGAGTAGAAAGGCTGTGATCCTACGTTCCGCCCGTTTCCGCTGGGGTTCCTTTAGTTGGGCGAGGACCTGGTCCATCTGGAGGAAGCTGCTTCTAGGAGAGAGTATCTGGGCTGTTTCCTGTTCTTCGTAGATAATTTCCTCCTGGATGATCTGCTCGGTGGGCTCCTCGACGATCTCCTCGATGAGGAAGGTGCTGGGCTGTTGGGTGACTTCACCATTTTCGTAGGTCTCCCACAGAAACTGCACAGGAATTTCATCTTGGACGGAATCCTCCTGCTTGCCAGCTAAATCTCTAACCTTGGGTTTGCTTTTGGCCTTGGCTGATGGCTGATTTTCGGCCAGAAATCGGAGGCGCTCCAAATACGGCCAGGTCGAACCACTGGTATCCGCCCGGCGGAACTCCTTGCGGAATTGGTAGTGCAAGTTATTCCAGCGCATCAGGCAGAAGTCCACTGGCAAAATAATTACGATATAACATTGAAGATATAGAATACCTGGGCTAACGTACCATCACAGCCCATCATCTCAGCTATCCGCGCCCAAATATCCGTTTTGGCCTTCATTGCATCGTAATTCGAGAGCCCAGACCTTTTATAAAGCACAGGATTGGGTTCCACCAAATCTATTAGCTTGAAATCGAAGGGTCGGTTTTTCTTGTAGCTAGTTCGCATTGTTTATAACTATTTCTTTTATTTAAGTTTAAGTTTACTGTGTGCCTTAAATATCTGGAATTTATGATGCCTAAATGGCTAGTACTTTACAAAATTTATTAACTCTTGATTCAATTTGGTTGATCCCTTGTTTGAGCCATGTTTGTTTACTTTACAAAAAACAGTAGATACTCGAATGGGTGATCTCACACTGTAAGGAAACAACTTCTGAATATAAACACTAGAGAATAAAACGGAAATAGTGAATTCTTATATAAGAAATAATTGTATGGTACATATCTTATATGTAATATATATTTCTTACTTCCAATTAAGCTTAAGTATTAAATATTTTTGTTTCTTTTAAAATTGACATATATTTTCGTGAATACGGGCAATATATTTTAATAAATATTGGTAACTGTCTAATTATAAATCGGTATTTACTCATTTTTCTTATTTTGCTGTACTAATATTATATTCCACCAATTATTAACATTGCTCGTGCACTAATTGAGGGCTGACTGTACTCTTTACCTGCAGTGTGCCCATCGCTCAACCCAAACACTCGTTTTGCAACACTACAACCTCATGCAACCCCTTTGCAGTCTCTTCAACTTTTGGTGCAAGCGCAGTGGCATCACCTGGTAACACTGCTTTTATTGACGACGTAGGAGCTGGAAAATTGCTAAGTGAAAAATTGTGAAAAGTGCCCGAAATACTATAATTTGGCCAGCTATATTACCACTTGCAGCACACCAGCAATGAATATGTAAGTGGGATTACACTTCCAGGGAAAATAAACACCTTTTTGGCCCGAAATTTAAGTTGCCATGCGGCCGGGGGACGAGTGTCGAAAATCAATAAATTCAAAATGGCAGTAAAAAATGAAAATTACATAAAAACAGATCGCTTGTAGAAAATTTAAACATTTTGGCTACGCATCAAAAGGCTCAAAATTCTAATTTCATGGCACAAAACGCTCGTTGCAGGTACAACGGACAGGTGAACGCCTACGGCGGTGGCGGTGGTGGCGGAGGAGGAGGCGGTGGAGGAGGTGGCATAGCCGGCGGCATGGTGCCAAATCGCATGGGCGGAGGTGCTCCAGGAGGCGGGCCCGGCGGAGCGGGCATGTTCCAGCGGAATCGCTCTGCCCCGTATCCCGGTTTCAACGGTCACGGACCCTCCAATGGAGGTCAGCGACGCATGAACGGCGGAGGAGGACCTGGCATGGGTGGACCTCGCAACCAGGAAGGATTTGGTGGCCAAAACGGAGGACAGCGCTCTTCTAATCACGGCGCCCACTTGCCCAAGATCGTTTGGTCCGAGGTAAATCTTACACCTTTCCGCAAGAACTTCTACAAGCCCTGCGAATCGGTGCTGGCCCGCACTCCTGTGGAAACCGAGACCTTCCTCACCAGCAATGAGATCACCATCAAGGGCGATCAGGTGCCCACTCCCAGTATTGAATTCGAGGAGGGCGGCTTCCCCGACTATGTGATGAATGAGATCCGCAAGCAGGGTTTCGCCAAGCCCACGGCCATTCAGGCACAAGGTTGGCCCATTGCTTTGAGTGGACGGGATCTGGTGGGTGTGGCCCAGACCGGATCGGGTAAGACCCTGGCCTATGTCCTGCCGGCGGTGGTGCACATCAACAACCAGCCGCGCCTGGAGCGCGGTGATGGACCTATCGCTCTGGTGCTGGCTCCCACAAGGGAGTTGGCCCAGCAGATTCAGCAGGTGGCCATCGAGTTTGGCAGCAACACGCATGTGCGCAACACCTGCATCTTTGGGGGAGCGCCCAAGGGGCAGCAGGCGAGGGATCTGGAGCGCGGTGTCGAAATCGTGATTGCCACGCCTGGTCGTCTGATTGATTTCCTCGAGCGGGGCACTACCTCGCTAAAGAGATGCACCTACCTCGTTCTCGACGAAGCAGACCGTATGCTAGACATGGGCTTTGAACCGCAGATCAGAAAGATTATGCAACAGATCCGCCCGGACCGTCAGGTTCTGATGTGGTCTGCCACCTGGCCAAAAGAGGTGCGCCAGCTGGCTGAAGAGTTCCTTAATAATTACATCCAGGTGAACATTGGGTCGCTGTCGCTGAGCGCCAACCACAACATCCTGCAGATCGTGGACGTGTGCGATGAGAACGAGAAGCTGATGAAATTGATCAAGCTGCTGACAGACATCTCGGCGGAGAACGAGACCAAGACCATAATCTTCGTGGAGACCAAAAAGCGCGTGGACGAGATCACGCGCAATATCTCCCGTCAGGGCTGGCGCGCATGCGCCATCCACGGCGATAAGTCGCAGCAGGAGCGCGACTTTGTGCTCTCGAGCTTCCGCAATGGCCGGCACTCGATCCTGGTGGCCACCGATGTGGCTGCCCGCGGACTCGGTGAGTAAACGTAGCCCTTGTGGGCCTGCAATGGCCACCTTCCGTTTTTTCTCTCCGTAACCAAGCAATTGTTGCCTGTGGATCAATCAGCATCCCGTGGGGTTTCATTCATTATTTTGTGATTCGTCGTCGACGCCTTCCTGGTTCGTCTGGTCTCAGCGATCCGTCAGCGATGAATCGGCCAACACCGCCCAGCCTCTTCGCTCTTTCTTCCGCTTTGTTTCCAGAACTTTGGAGGTTTTTTTGTTCGGGTCAGTTCCGGATTTCACATGTCATTTTCGATTTGAGCTCAAAACGAAATCGAATAATTAACGGGTTTTGAAAATGGAATCGTTCTTCGGGTAAAAATGCATTTCAGAGTGTAAATATTCATAGTTGGAAGCATTTTTTGTTTGTATTTATATTTATTTAAACAGCTAGATAAACAAATATTTAAAAGTGTTTTTGTAAAAAAGCTTTAACAGTACATTTCGCCTAGCTGTATTTCCATGATATTCAGATACAAAATTGTATACTTCTTGTCGGTCAGCTAAGCGAATTTTACTGAGCTTTTCAATGGTCTACATCTATTGAACTATATAATTTAGTGAAAGTGAAAACCGGAAAAGGGACCGACTGCTATTCTTTTTGCATGTTCGAATCACCAAAGATCCCCTCTTTATAATTTCCGGAATCGTTTGGGCTTTGGTCAATCAATTTCAAGTGGTTCAATCCCTGGTGGACCGCTTAGTTTTCCTCAATCCTTTTTTTTCTGCTGAATGATTCTCCGAATACGAAGAAATGGTGTGGGCTCAAATAATGAGGGGAATGTGTTTGTTCTCCATGCATTGCTGGTTATATGATGTTGTTTACTTTTAGTTTGTTTGTTGCTCTCTTGCTCATAGTTTTTAGTTGTCTCTCGTCAATCACATTTTGAGTAACCTTATCGTATAAAGCAATTTATTGTCAGTCAAGGAGTCAATGGCCTAGCAAAATACTCTTAAAAAAATCAAAAGTAAATAATCTCAGTGCACCATGAAAAATAACCCGTTAATCCAAGGCGAACCGATGAAACTATGCCTTAAAAGTATATATATATTTTTGTTTTTTTTGTTTAGTTTATAGTAATATGGAGTAACTAATGTGTTGAGTAATTGAAAAATTTTGCGGCCCGAATTTTTTGACTGATGCTAATTTTCTGTAGCTTATTTATGTATCATAAAGTATTATATACTATATTACGTCGCTCCTTACTCTATGTATAAAACCTAAATTTGTGTGTGAACAAAAATATCATCAGCACTTTATGAAATGGACTTCGATTTTTCAAATGGCAAAACAAGAAAAAAAAAGTTTAAAGTTTAAAGTTAAAAAGTTATATACACAAAGCAGTTAAAGAAAAAGCTATATATACAAGTTGAGGGTTGAGTTATAAGTTTCTAGCATTGCGGAGATCTGTGGGATCTCCCTCATCACGACCCAGTTGCGAGGACAGGATCTTCAGTGACTCTTCCGCGTAAGCCTAACTCTTATCCATTCTAACCCTAGATCGTCGGGGTAAGTACTAGGCTAATTTACTTCTTCCTAATCATAGCAATATTTCCGCACCCCTCCTCCCTCTGTCCCATCAAATTATCTAACAATCTCGCCTTATAAAACCCCAGCACCCTCTATCATAAGCTTTGATCATTCATTTAATTTTATATTACCTATTTATAATATTAATTTTAATCAAGCCGTCTCTTGTATGCATTAAGCTTAAACATTTATATTACGATTTGTGTATTGAAAGAAAAGATATGAAAGTATGATGAGAAGAAAAGGTCGAGGTCCACATTTCTGCAGTATAGAAAAAACATATATCTATTTGCCAAAGATGTATAGTTATTAATATACGCTAATAGTATTGATGGCGAAATTTTTGTTCAAAGTACAAAACATACCAAAAATTTATACTGAATTACAAACCGACAATATCCATTCAACGATTCGATCAAGTATATTTTAAGTTCTATTAACAACGTTAACAAAACAAATGATCTCACCGATCATTAACCAACACCATCACACGTACACACACACACCAAGACAGAATCGGACACACTCACACAAAACACCAAAACACACACAAATAAGTTTTTGTTTTTGTTGAATAGTTTCTTGAGTATTGAGAAAGATTCCTATTTTCGACGTATTGGTTCGATTCGATATTTTTAACGCTTCTTTTCACACTTCTTCAATTTCAAAATTCGAAATGAAAAATATAAATGAAATCAAACAGACGTTGACGATGTCAAGTTTGTAATCAACTATGATTATCCTTCGAACTCGGAGGACTACGTGCATCGCATTGGACGTACCGGACGATCCAATAACACGGGCACGGCCTACACCTTGTTCACGCACTCCAACGCCAACAAAGCCAATGACCTGATCCAGGTGTTGCGCGAGGCCAATCAGGTGAGTTATACGTGGAGCTATTAATACTAGGAATTGAAATCGTGACCTAGGTAAAATCACTTATATTAAAAATAAAACAATTGGGTAAAAATCTACGCTACATATGAATTTCAATTAATTTTGCTTAACATTTTAATTGTATATTGCACATTTTTCATTTACTTACACAATTATTGTAGGAACGAAAATATTTTAGTTGAATTATTCTTTTCGTAATATAGATTCCAAGATAAATCAATAGGGGTTTTACTTAAAATACTAAAAATGGCGTATATTTTTAAAACGTTGTAAAAAACAAAAACAATTTAATACGAAATCTCTTATATTAATAAAAAAAAACAAGTTAAAAAAGTAAACAAAAAAACTATTACGAATTAAAAAGTTTCAGGTACCCAAGCTTCTGAGCAAATGGATGTCCTGTTGGAAATTAAGAAAAAAAGTTCACGTTTTCGAACCTAGTTGTTTACTTGTTGAATAGTTCAATGTACTTACGTTATTTTTTTCGCTCCGCTTGCAGACCATCAACCCAAAACTGATGAACATGGCCATGAGCGGGGGCTACAACAAGCGTGGAGGCGGCATGGGTGGAGGCTATCGCGGCGGCAACGGCTATCAGGGTCGCAACCAGCAGATGGGTGGTGGCTACAACGGCGGAAACAACTACCGCAATAACAACGGCCCCGGTGGCAACATGAACCGCAATGCCTTCAATGGCGGCGGAGCTGGTGGTCCACCACGATTCGATCAGAAGCCACGCACCTCGCCGCCAAATCAGGGCGGACAGGGAGGATACCGGGGCCAGGGAGGTGGTGGCTACCAGGGTCAGCAGCAACAGCAGCAACAGCAGAGCGGTGGAGTGCCGTTTTCCCGTTTCAACCCAAATGCCGCTTGCTTCGAGCCCAACAAGGCTCCGAACGCTCCGGGATCCGTGCCACCACAGGCCCAGCACCAACAGCAACAGCAGCAGCAACAGCAGGCGCAAGCTGCGCAGCAGCAACACCTGCTGCCCGATGCGTCCGTGCAGGCCGCGATGACAGCGGCCAACTACGGGATCGATCAGAAGCGTTCGCGGTTCTCGCCGTACAACATGAACTTTGCCAACATGCCCCCGCCACCAATGAACCAGCAGCAGGCGGCCCAGCAGCAGCAGTTGCAGACACCCCAGCAACAGCAGCAACAACTGCAGACGCCACAGGCTTATGGCCAGTACTCGTCGATGTCCTCCAGCATGGCTACTGTGTCGCTGAACGGAGGAGCAGCGGCGGTGGCCAACTCTTACCGCGCCCAGTATGCTGTGCCCACGCAGGCGGCTCCCTACATGATGGCGAACAGTGGCGACATCTTTGCCTATCCGCCGCCCCCGCTGCCCGTGCAGAACTAGAGGCTCTATAGTTCGAAAGAGGCTACCAAATTGTAGGTCCTGCTCTACTGTAATTTCCTTTTCCCACACGAACATAACACGCACATCCGTACACCACCCGTATAATTGTACACAAGTCACGATCACAAGTCCACGGACTTTCTAGGGAAGATGTTTGATGAGCGTCGTTGATGTACGTTTCGTGTAGATCTCCTCCGCCCACATCTTAGCTATATAATATGGTTTAATCTGGAATCAAATACGCTTTTAATTTGATAAATCTCTTTGTTTCCCCAAAAACCCCAATTTAGTTGATAAGCTTTTGGTTTAGTCAAATTGTTAGGGCATTCGAGTGCCGATCATCGATGTTGTTGGCATTTATATTTCCACAGCCCTGGGCGTATTTGATTTCTTTATACAATTCTCGAATATTGTACCTATCTATTCATACACTGCAAAGGAAATGTTTGCAATGCTCCAACCAAACCCAAGCCAAAAGAGATTAGATGCAATCGGATTACTAGGGAACATTAGCAGGGAAAACACTCCCGCACACCTTTCACACTATCGGACACACTTACACATAAGAAACAATGTCAATTTCTTAGAATCAAATGCGTATTGTCATGTCATCTTAAACCATATTATGTGACTAGTCTAATGAATTGCTTAGCTGGATACTTTCAAACAAATACAAAAACAAATACAAAAACAAACATACAAGAAACAAAACATCTTAATACTTTCAGAAATGTAAAATGCAATTCCATTTTATGTGAGCCCATAAGTATGAATTGATAACAAGATATAAATAAAGGAATTAATTAGAAGTTCAACAGCCTGTTATTAATTTTTACCTTTAGGAAACAAGATGGTAAGTGTTTAAACTTAATTGATTTGCTTTTATTTTTCATTTTAAATATATATATATATCCATATAAGAAAAACTATTATACATCCAAAATTATCATAATAATAAATAGAACTAAATTATACAAATATTACTAGACAGCTTCATCCGTTAATTGCATATCCAACGAACATTTTATCATCCTCATTTTCAACGTTACACCATTTCGAGAATTTGACGGAAAATATTTGTTAAAAAATTACACCATGAGATTTATGACTAACAAAATTGCGTGAGAATGTAGAAGTCATTTGTTTGTTACACATTATATTATTTACTTTGTATGATTTGTGTTTGCTTTGTTCTGGCTCTCTCCTCCTCCTCCGCATCCTCTTTGTGGCATTTGCATATATATCGCTTTATAACGTTATACTCGATTCCTAAATCTATGTACCTTGCGCTTTCTGATCCAACTCGCTATATCCCTATTCTACTCGTACTCTCTTTGGCTGCCTCTTGAATATTTTTGTAGTTTAATGCTTTATTTGTTGCTCCGCATAGGTTTAGTAGTTGCTCATCTTGTTTGTTGTAAGTAGTACGCATATAGGGGGCTCGATCTGCCCACCGGGGGTTCTGAAGGGTCTGAAACATTGAGTGCAGTTTTACAATTTCTTAATTGATTTTCTTCGATTTTCTTCATTTTTTTTTTTTTTTGCTTTTCCTTGGTTTTTTGTCATGGGGTTCGTTTATAATTTTGGTTAATTTTAGTTTTCATCTTTGGCGACAGTTTTTTTTTTGCAACTGTGTGTCTGAATGTGGGTGCGCATTCTCCGTCTGCTGGCTGTTTACATATATAGATATCACGAGAGTTCCTGCGAGAACTGCGTCTCCAGGGTGGGTCTAGTTCTAGTGGGATTCCTGCTGGGATTGCGTATCGGTGGTCCTGGGCTGCCATAGCCCGCCGCATACAGCTGCGGGCACGAGTCTTTTATGAGTTCCTGCGTCTCGCGCAGTTGCCGCTGCACCTGCGGCGCCAATCGCTGCACGCTGATGGCCGGCGGGAACTTGTATTCTGCCGCCGGAGCGGCCTGCAAAAATTACAAAAAATAAGTTTTTAAGTTTTTCAATTATGTTAAAATAATTAGGGACCTAAAATAGTACTGAAAAGGCGTAAAACTAAAGATGATGTGAATGATGTTCAATATGGACATTTTATGGTTCAATATCGTTATCAACGAAAAAATCCCTTTACGTGTGAAGGAAAAATTGTTTCTAGTTTTTCATTTGTTCGCATTGTTCCAGTAATTTTGAACTTACGGTCTTTTTATAATATTGCCTAATATGGAATGTTGTGCAAAAATAACTTAAAATTTGAATTCGAAAACTTGTGCTCTTTAAAAAATATTACTAATTCCGAATTTCTTTGTAGAGCTTTTAGTTTGACTCGTTTGGATTCGTTATAAAAAATGATTAGTTAAAAATTCAGCTTTCACCAAGAATTCCTGATTAAAAAAAAACCCTGGTGGCACTTTTATCGGGATTATTTTTCTATGTCCTTTTAATATTATTGATGTTCCAGATAATTTTAAAAGATCATTCTTGTCTTGTAAGGAATATCAGGGATGACTCACCTGTACGCCGTGCATCATCTCGCCGTAGTAGGCGCCTGGCGGAGGCGGCGGCGGCTGTTGCTGCTGACTTTGGCTGTGTGGAGCGGTTGGCGGTTCGTACGTTTCGGGGGCGTTGGGGGCGGCCGTCGCCGTCGGGGGGGCAGTGCTCGGGGGGGCGGCACCGTAGTAGGCCAGCTGCAGGGGACCTCGTCCCGCTGCGATTCCGGAGATGGCGCCGGCGCCATTAAGGAAACCGCCGCTCGACCCGGCGGTAATATACTGAACGGAAGGAGGAGGTGCCGGGGGTGGGCAGGCGGTACTGCCCGGCGGACCAGCTGCGACGGTACTGCCGTAGACCAGGCGCTTTGGACTCACGCTCTGCGGCTTGGTTCCGGCGGGAAGGGACAGCAGATATTGCTGTTGTTGCTGGTAGAGTTGCTGCTGCTGCTGTTGTTGTTGTTGCTGCTGCTGCTGCTGCTGCTGTTGGTGTTGCTGCTGCAACTGGGCCAGTTGGGCCGCTGCTGCCGCCGTGGACGTGTTGACAACATTTGGATCTAACTGGGGTAGCAGGATTAGTTGTTGTTGTTGCTGCTGCTGGTAGAGCACCGCCGCCTGTTGCTGCTGCCGCCCCGCCATCACATGCTGAGGTAGATACTCCGTCGTGGGCAGCGTGACTATCGTGGAGGAGGAGGCGGTGACCGCCGCCGCACTGGAAGGCTGGAGCAGCAGGCCGGCGCCACGGGGTGGCTGCTTCAGCGGCACCTGCACCTGGCGGATCGGCGTCGTCTGCAGCGAGCGGCTGGCCGAGGAGCAGATGGAGGCCGTGATGCTAGCCGACTCCCAGTGCTGGCGCAGGGCGTTCAGTCGGGCCTCCTCCAAAGCGATCTCCGTCTCGCTAGCCGAGTCGTAGTCGGGACCCTGGAAAAGCAAGAGTTTAGCCAGATTCATAAAGCACACAAGAAAATAAGCAGATCTAATAATCAAAACAACTTTCTATCACACTCAAAAAAAAAGAACAACTTTATTACAATAAAAATATATTTCATTTACGATAAATCCAATTGAATGATACCTTTTTTCATGTAAGATAGCCTAGAGCTATCTTAAAAAATATTACTTTAATATAAAATTTTAATAGTCGATCAAATTTTTTATCATTTATTTATATATATACATATATATTAATTTACTCCAGCTATGGTCCACAATCACAATTTGAATAATCAATTGCTGATCTATCACATAATTTTTTTCTGTGTATCATATTCAGTTCTCTTTGAAGTCTGATCTTCAGGTAACAAGCGAATTTTAATGGTTTCCCACATGTTTTTCGAAAAAAAAACAAATGAGAGGCCATAAAGGCAATTGTTTTGCTGTTTCGATTTGGCTCAACCAAATACTTAGTATATTTATATTTTTATCGTTGGGCAGTGAGGCATTTGTTTATTATCATGAAACAGGCAATTACATATCAATATTATGACTATTAAAACCAAAGTGATGTTCATTTTAGATGTTTAAGATATGTTCCACGGAATGATTTTCTCTAGGAAATGTCAACAAAGACTTTAGATTAGATTAAAATAATTTTATGTTCAATTTAATAACCTCAACAAATAAATTTTGTTTACATCTATATAATTTACGAGTTTATAGCAGCGCGCGCTTTTTTAAGATTTAAATTGTATATTAAGTATACGTATTTTGGGTCACTGAATTCAAATTTGTGAATTTTCTTATTATAGAAATTGTATGTTTAAGAAAATTCAAACAAACAAATATTTCTTCAGTGCCGTAAAACTAACACCCTAGATGTTTTGATCATAAAGCCTCAGCTAGTTTGTACTTTTAAGTGGCCTCTCACCTCATCGATCTTCTTGTCCAGCATGCGGAAAAAGTTCTGTTGGCTAGATGATATTTCCCTGGAAAAGTGAGGTGTTTATTTTCGGTTAGGCGGATAGAGGGATGTCTTACTGGCTTTGAAGCAGTGACAGGTTCTTAGCACGCAGCAGGGATACGGCCACGTCCTCGTCGCTGTCCTGGATGTCCTTATTGCTTAGCTCCTCGCTCTCGTCGTGCTTTTCGCGGTCGCGTTGTTGCGCCTTCTCGGCATCCTCGATGTGGCCTTCGTCCTCGTCCGTTTCGGCATCTGAGTCAGCTGCCAAACAAATGGATAATGCCAGGAAAGAGTTTCGAGCATTAGTCAAGATGAGTGGGCAATTTCGCGAGTGCCACGGAGTGGCAAAAGTTTTTCAATAAACCAAGTGGGCGAAACTTCTGCGAGGGGTGCAGTCAAGTAAAAATGCTCAGAAAACACTTGTCAAAATTATGCTACACAATAATAGGGAAAAAGTGGGCACTTAGAAAAACTACAGTTCTTTTTAAGAATATTTAAAGAAAATAAATAAAATCATAATTTATAATTATGTTTTATGTATCGCAGACAAGTTATTTTTGGAACAAACTAATTTAATATTCCGAATCAAATCACTGAAACAAGAAGCTATAATGTGAAATTTATAAAAACGATATAAGGAAATTTATAAACATGAACTTTAATGTCTAACGTTTTACTTAAACAAACAACAAAAAAAATACAAAATAGGTCGTCAGCTTTCTAAAAAAAACAGCTTATTAACTTCATAGTCTGTGAGATTCCTAATTTACTTCTTAGTTCTCCTTTTGCTAACCCATCTTCCGTAACGTTCGGCTTGACCTGCGTATACTTAATATTTCCTTGGGCCTTTCTTTGAAGTGGCCCTGCTACCCATAAATTTAATTAAAAACCGTTATGCATTTTAATGCAAATTCAAAGAGAGCCGAGTATTATGAATAATTAATCTAGGACCGAGACTAAAGCTTGGGCGCCTCCGAAAAATTTGGGTCGTTTATGGCACAATGGCGCCTTTGTGTATGCTATACTTTTTTAGCTTTAACCCTTTTCCACACAGACACACTTACAGAGGCTCTAGGGGGCTGGCCACACCCCTTAAAGCGGCGCCCGCTGCAACAACAAGTTGCCGTTTTAGCAGTTAATTATACACACACGAAAAAAAGAAACACTCACACACACATTTACAAAAGAGAGGGGTTGGGCATAGTCAAAAGTTTGCCATGTAGGCTAGGTTTTTTTTTACATTTTTATAAACTTAAGAGCAAACACACACACACGGCTGTTAGTGTATGTGTTTTTGGTGTATACTATATATAGACAATGCTCTGGGCTTTAAAATGTAGGCTTTTATTATTACTGAATGCATGGCCTTAAAACTGGGCTTCTACCTTCTCCCTTCTCCCCATTTCCCTGCTGGTGACATATTAATCAATGGTGTCCTCATTGTGTGGAAACAGGTGGCTCACACACACGTGTACACAGGAACACACACACGGGCACACACATATACGCACAGCTGGAGGCAAATTGATGTCGTCATGCGTGTAAGCTTTTGTTGTGCGAGGCAATACTTCTTCCCCATCATTTCCCCCATTTCCCCTCCCCTACACAGAAGAAAATCTTGATATTTGTATAGATCTTTTTTATATATTTTACTTCGAAATAATCAAAAGTATCAAAACAAGATCCATTTTAATGATCAACAAGAATGTATTGGTATACAAAGAAAAATATTAATTTTAACTTTTTTCAAAATATACATTTTTTTAAAATTATTGAAAATTTTGCAAAATATTAAATTTTAATATGAAATATTTAATTAATTAATTCTTTTTAATTAAAACTTGTGTAATTTGTAATAATAATTGTAATTTCCAAGTATAATATTTTTTTTCCTGCGTGAGTTATATTTGATTAGTTAATAAAGTTTTTATATTGGCTAATAGTTGCTAACTATTGAAACAGGTCAAATTAAAGTTCTATAGAAACGATTGGAACATTCTTTATGTGCACAATATATGGATCGTATAATGTCAGGCCCCAACGGATGTACTCCTTTTTGTGTACTCACCATGTCCTCCTTTCTTGCCGTTCGCTTTACTCTTCGATTTCCTGGGATACAAATGTATCTTGCTCTGCCCACAGCCCATCTTTTGAATGTGCCGCTGCCTCTAAAAATCCAGAATCGCTGCTGCTTCGGCTTTTGTTGTTATTTTCAATTTGTGTTTCTTTTTTTTTATTATTAATTTGTTGCTCGACACGTTGCTCTCCCGCTCTGTCTGCAGCTCGTCACTCTCCACCTCTCGTTCTGGCTGTCTTTTATTTACGTTTGTCGTCTATTCTTCCTTCTGTTTTATTCAATTTTCACTAATTTAACTATGTGTGTAAATTTAATTTATTTGATTTGATGTTGTTGCTTTGCCGCTGCTGCGTCTGTTGCTGTTGTCAATTTCGAAAGATTCAGGCAGCAGCAACAAATGCTCCTCGGGGGGAAATAAATTTGTGCGTGAGTTTTTCACAGGGAAAATACCACCCAAGCCACCCACTCTGCTAGCCACCTATTTCCAGTTTAAACCAAAACAGGCCAACTTGGCTAACTCAAGTAAATTATTTTGGTAATAAAGAAACTGAAGACTTCTATAAGAGTATTTAAAACAGATTTTTAAATTACACCTTGATTTTTATAAGATATAGAAAAGAAAATGTTGTTTTATGTGTTTTTAAATTAAATAAAGTTTTATAAATGTTTTATTATAATACTTTTGAAAATAAATATCTTGTTTTATAAAAAATGAATTACTATATTTTAAATGCTATGTTTGATTTATAGGTTTTTGAAACTATAGTTCAGCTAAGAGGAATTGGAATTTCGAACTCTGGAGATTTAGCATTAAACCCCATTTACTTCAAATTCACAGAAAATTACGATACTAAAGAAGTTCTTCTTATGGGTGCTTCACTGTAGTAACATTTCCCATATTTATTTGTCTTCTATATTTTGGGGAATGTAACGGAAATTAAGTGGGTCCCTTGGCTAGCACTCAACCACTTGTTTTAGCCGTGCTATAAATTCAATTTGCAGCGTCAATTTGTAAACAGGACAAACCCATAAAAGGGTTTTCTTGACCAGGGCTGCAGCACTACGCAACTCGCTCTCCTTGAGAGCTTAGGGACCTGTGGTTGTTGTTGACGCTTTTCGCACTTTTCGAGGTGGCCAAAACCGCGCGCTTGTTGCTTATGTTGTTATTGGTAATTTAAACAAATAATAACAATAATAAGCACAACAAATAGTGCAACCAAAACACTTGAATTATATTCAATTATTCGCAGAAAGAGTGAGAGTATTCGGCCACCCGCTCGCTCGCTCTTTCGCTCACTGGGATATTATAATAGACACCGACACGGGCACAAGCACGCACACAAGCTCCACTTTTGGGGGAGGGCAAAAAAAAGAGAGAGAGAACTGCAAAGAGAGAGAGTCCGCGTGCGTGTGTGTGTTGGTGAGAGCTTCGGCCTGCTCTTCGCGTGCGAAATTGATTTTTCTATTTATAAAAAAAAATCAAAATATATCCGCTTGGCTCGCATCGCTTTTTTTTTGATAATTTTATTTTTGTTGCCGCCAACTGGCAGCGAAACATAATTTATGTTTTATTTATGATTGTCGGATTTTCATTAAATTTTCATTCCCGTGGCGATTTTTGTTTGCCGCTGTTCGCCCCAAAGGAAACTTGTTTGATTTATCTCATTGACCACTTGGGCACATTTGGCCCGATTAAAAACACAGACACAAATACACTATCCATTGCAGCATTTACCGCTAAACGAACACCAAATTATTTACACCATTTCGCTAAAAACTAAGAGGAACTGTTTGCCATTTTTCGGGGATTTTTCAAATTATTTACACTGGCTTTTCCTGCGGAAAACTTTGCCGAAAAGTATCTGCGACGCGCTGCGAGTGTGTGGAATTTTGTATGCTGAAATTTATGTTGCCTGACACTCCTCTTTGTGTCACAAAAAGAGCGAGTACGCGGGAGAGTGCTCTCCGCGCGAGAGAGCGCCATTCCAGCACACACACAGCGGCGAGTTGAGTGCCCACTAAAATGGGGGTGGGTTTTCCGGCAGAGCTTTCGCACAGGGGTTGGGGTTCAATGCTACCGCGGAGCTGAAGCTTTCAGGGCGAGCTTTTGGGGGGTTCAATGCCATGCCGCAAATTGAATAAAAAGCCCGCCGAGCTCCCCTCTGAGTGGAGTAAGCTTTAAACTTTTCAGGTTGGCAACGCGAAAGCGTCAAAATCCTCCACAAAGCTTCTCCAGGGGTCAGCCCTTTAAAAATGTGTTATACAATAATCCTTATTGTAAACTTAATCGGACGGTTTCTACAAAAATGCAAATGTTATATTTCAAGCCCATTACTTGAAAATTAGAGTTAATATAATAACCATAAAATTAATATTTTATTCGATGTTAACTAACATAACCTGTAAATTTGGCATTACATGAATAAAATACACATAATACATTAAAAATTTAAAAAAAATCAGTGATCTTGTCATTGTAAAATGGCAAAACAATAAATAAAACTGAAGGGGTGTTCACACCCATATAAAAAAAAATATTATGAAAGAAGCGCAATTAAGTGTTTGAAGTCTTCTTAAAAGGTTCTCCAACATTCACAAAGTTGTCAAGGTTATATTTAACAACTATTTACAATTTTTCTTTTTTGTTAGGCAATTATTTCTAACTTCTTTATAAATTTAAATTTAAGAAAGTAACTTATTTTGTTTTGTTTAATTTTGCAAAAATGGCGAAATTGACTGTAAAAGGCAAACAAAATGTCTAACCCAGGATTGATACTCTAGTTTTAAAAATGTAATTACCGCGCATTACTATTAACAATAAATTATGTGAACAAATTCCAGATCTCTCTTCCTCAAATTTATATAATTTTCTGAAAAAACTACAAAATCCTTCTTCAATAATACTAAAACGTATTTTAAGAACAATATTTAAATTTAAAAATCAAATCAAAATTATTTTCCAAGAATGTTATTGAACTTATATAATTATTTAGAATTTATGCTATTATATTATATAAGTCTTTGCAAGGAAATGAGTTAAGGCTCTATAAGTGTAACATAAGCTTCATTAAGATTTTTTTTTGCAACTATAAATCGCTTCTCAGTAAACTCTGGTGTAATTCAGAACACTTTGCTCCCTATTTAGCAAAAAGAGATGCGAAAAAAACTCGCGCCCTGTCATGCTAGGCCTCATTAATTTCCACAGCAGTGATTCCTGACCATCGCTCCGCTCCACTTCTGCTGGCCAGAAAACCAGGACCAGTCAGCAACCCCCTGCGAACCCTCCTTTCTGCATTTCATTAGACGGGACATGTAGATGGCATTATTTATTGCATAATAATGAAGTGAGAAACGTTACAAATCAAAACACTCGACAGCATCGAGATAAACTTGGGTCCGCTTCCATTCACTCGATTTTTTTTATCATTATAATATATTTTTGGGGCAGAAACTTTGGCATTTTTTCCATGCATTTGTCAGCCGCAACGGAATTGAAACGTTTGCGCTTTTATTGCCTCGGACGTGTGTCGTCAGGGGGCAGGAATTGCGACTATATCGGTCTCAAGGGGTGGACATCTAGGACTGGTGGGAAAAATATGAAATGTATATGGCCATGGTGGACAGGAAGTAATATACAACAAATGCCAAATGATATCTTTCCATTGATCTTTTGGATGGCATTTGCAGTCTTTTTATTAATGGTTTTGGTGGTATTAGATGAAACGCTTTTGTTATAGATGCCAAATAAATGCAAAAGGCAACATTTATTAATATGTCCCAATCAGTTTGGTTTAATATATTTATGTTTGCTATGTTAAATAAACCAATTTCCTTAAAAAGTTCCTGCAGAGAGTTAAAAAACTAATATAGTAATAATCAGTAATTTGAAATATAAGTTTAGTTTTTATTATTTATTAATACATTTTTAATGTAATAATCATATTCAATATTTTAAAAATATGGTAGTTTTGACAGAGTCTTGTAAATTAATTTATGTCAACATCCATTTACATATATATATTTTTATTTTATGTTAAGAATTGGTGTGCTTTAAAGGTTTTAAGAATAACCAACATCGTCTGATTTCATTGGTGGATTGTTCTTCTCTCACAAGCTGACCCCCCACCAACGAAATGTTGCTACCCCACAAAAGCTTCCCCGAATTATGGGAATCCTGCGAAAGGATTGTCCTTTGGTTAACTGCTGATAATGGCAACATATGTTTCTGTCACATTGTTTGGCATTTTTCCCGCTGTCTGCAACAGTTTGAACCTGCTGTGGAGTCCTGCCAGCATTTAGGCAAATTTTCGCACTCCTTTCGATCTGCGCCCCCCAGAAAAAACAATTTACATAATTTTCAGCGATTTTCCGCAGCTCTTTCCTGATTTCCCTGCCTTTTGAGGTGGTGGTGCTGATGATTTTCGATGGAGGGCAATGGAGTCCGGCGGCAGTGAATGACGTTTGATGCGGTGGCGGCAGCGTTTTGTTTAAATCTCGGCTGTCGATTGTGACTATCATGAAAGTGGGCGTATCCGCCAGCCACGTGACCGCACGCGTTGTGTTGAATTTAACACGGCACGGAGTCCTTCCGATCCGGAGACTTGGGTGCAATGCAAATGGGGTGCGAGAGTGGGTGCGGTGCGGGCCAGCCGAATATTTTTTAAACTTTTTGCCTCGGCGGAGGACAACGGCGACGGACGCGTGCAGCCAATAAGTCCTTCATCACTTCCGCTTCAGTTCAGTTCCGTGATTTTGCACAAATAATGTTTTGATTGCGTGGCAGCGTGACGTGTAATTATTATCGCCGCACACAATCGCCAACAACAAAGGCTAAGCCCCGGGATTTCGGGAGCTCTTGGGGAGGATGAACGAGTGCGGCAAAGCAATTAAAATGATTTGCCAGATTCAAACCAGCCAGAAGATCCTACGAACTGGTAATGGATCAATGAGGACGGGATGGGAACTTGTACCTCACACAAGAAGCTATTTCTAGATAAATCTAATGATATTTTAGAGAAGCACTCACTTTTAATGAGAATGACTAATCAAGAATTCATATATCTAACATTTAACTTAAAGACTATTCATGAAAATGATACTAGAGAAAAATATGTTTGGGTACCGAAGTCATAAATCACTTTAATTAAAATGATGAGAATCATAATAATGGTTCTAATGACCTTCAATATAATTAAATAAATAAAAATGAAAATGATAGTATTATATACTTTTTTTTATCTTTTGTAATGATTTTATATATTTCAGTAAATATAAATATAATAAAGAATACACCATTTTTATATAAACCAATGCCCAAAAAGTGGTGTTACGTGCTTTTAATAAAAGTAAAATTTATTATTAATAAAAATCTCTAGATAAATAAAAACAAATAATATCGTACAGCCCTAGAAAAAGTCATCAATTAAAGACCCAGAAGCGCCTAAATGTCTTTAATTAAAAGGGACCCTGAAAAAAATGTTCCCAAGAAAAGTTTTTAGGACACTCACTCGACTGCGGCAAATCACAAATTAAAAATGGCTGAAAAAAAATTATGCAAATTTCGGTTGCGCCCAATCCTTTACAGGACAGCGAAAAAATTTCATTAAAAACAGCAGCAGCGCAAGAAATCTTTTGATAAAAATTAAAAACTTTTTACTGAAGGACAATTGACAAGGCGGAAAAAAAGATGAGAGAAGATACGAAAATAAAACAGCAGAAATTGTGAAATGATGAAACAAGGAATTAAAACAAGCAATAATAAAATATTATGACAGCGTGGAAATTAGGGAGGAGTCGCTGTAATATTTAAATTTCGCCAAGCTGCTTTTATATAATTTTAATGCCCTTTTTCCAGAGCCTCTTAAGGTCCAGCCAAGTGGAGTGCGACTTGCCGGCTGTTTTGCATAATTATATTCATTGAAAACTTATTTTCTTCAAGTTTTCCGCAGCAGGAAAATATTAAAAAAAAAAGGAAAAATCGCGGACGAAAAGAAATCCAAGAGCTGAATTGAGTTACAACGGGAGAAGAAGGCGAGAAGAGAAACAGTTTTTGACATTTAATTGCTAGAGAACTGCATGGAGAAGGGTGCGGGGAAATGGAGGTGGAGAAACGGAGAATCGGAGAAGAGCTGCCCAAATGTCCACCACTTCACTTGGAGAAACTCGTTTCAATGGCCGGTCCTGAAGATGCTGGAGCCGCTGCTGCAGAATAAGAGGACCGAAAGCAGAGGAGCTCGTCCGAGAGAGAAGAAAAAATGTAACATGATTTAATGACATGAATTATTTATGAGTTTCCTGTCAATCAAAAACCACGTCAAAGCATTTTGATGGCGATGTCAACGCGCCAGTGAGCAAAACACACGGTGCTGCCTCACAGAGGAGCGCATCCAAGGAGCGTAAAAAATAAAATACGAAATAAATAAAAATAAATAAAGAGCCAAGGTAGCTTAATATATAGTTGGGTAAAAGTTGGCAGGAGTCTTTGCGAAAGTTCCAGGTCCCAAAAAAGTTTGGTACAAAAGTAATTTTCTTAGGAAATTGAAGAAAGAAAAATAAGACTGTAAATAAATTTGTACAATAGGTTGACATTGCCTTTTGTTAATAACAACAAGTTTTAACAAATAACTACAAAAGAATACAATGAGTTTTGTGAAACACAGGATGTTTAAATATTGTAAAAATGTAAGCTTAAGCTTTGAATTCTGGCAAAAAAACTGAAAAACAGAAAATAACATAAATTTTAAATGTAAAACGGTAAAAGTCTTTATAAATATAAATGCTCCAAGGTGGAGTATTATAATATTATATAAATTAAATTTGATAAACTTATGAAAATGCTGAAAAAATGCCCTTTCATACAAAATATTATTTGAATTTTAAAAATTCCTTTTATCTGTTAAAACATCTTCTCCGTTTAATACCTATATATATTGCCCCAAAAAAAAGCATTTGAACCATCCCCTTGCAGCCAATCAATAAATTTATAAACGCTAACAAATAGCTGCACAAATGATATGCTAATTTCTAAGCTTTTTAATCAAGCCAAAACCCCCGTGAATTTGCATTTTGTTTACTTTTTTCCCTATTGTTTTGGCAGGCCAAAAGTGTGTGAGCTGTTCCATTGTTGCCCTTCGAATGAAATCAATCATGTAATTTATGTTAGCATAATATGCCCACCAACAGACAACTCCAGCACGCCTGCCGCCGAAATGGACTGCCAAGAAATAAATATTTAACAATAATTGATTTAAAAGTCGCATGCAAATGTCCCAGGACGAAGGACGAGTCCCGTCTTCCTCGGTTAAGCCGCTTGGCACGTGGGTAAAGCAACGGCTGCTCTCGCAATGGGGTGTACCTTCTACTTTTTTCCATTTCCCTGGGCCGCTACGCAAACATCCTGGTTGCAGGATACTCGGACTGCGCCTTTTAAGCGTGAAATTATAGAGAATATCCTTTAAAAAGCTTTTGATTTCGCTGCCTGCGTGAGGTCTGCCGTCCCATCCATGGCGTATATGCAAATGTCCTTCATCTGCTTAGCGCAAAAAGTTGTTTTCTTATTTTCCAAGGCGACCCAAGTGGCTCCAGTTTTTCCCCCTGCTCTCCATTTCCCCCGCCCAAATCGCATTTGCATGTCTTTGTCTGAAGTTGACCTCGTCTTGTTGAAGTTGCCGCTGCGTCAGGTGTTGCCTACAGGATACTAATGTCCTCCTGTTAACGCTCTTAATGGCACAGACAAGCTGCCTGCATAATGGAGTTCTCCCCGTCCTGCAACTCCATCCAGATCCTCCCGTTTTTTCCATCCCACAACTGTCTTCATCTGTCAGCTGCATTCATTCACCTGCTCCGTCTAATGTTAATGACATCTCCTGGGCCAATGCATCAGGCCTTTTCGAGTGGGTATCTGGACCTTAGAAAAACTAGCTCAGCGGCTATGCGAAGACAAAGGATTCGAGGAGGAAGCCGAACTAGAAATGGGAAAGGTTAACGTATGGCGGGAAACAAGTTAAAGGAAGACCCACCCATTGATACTCTGTTCTTCACAAAATATCGAATTTCTTGAGAGTATCTAATAAAAATAAATAAAACAGAAATTAATAAAATACTTGATTTTATGATATTCAAATTACTGTAACCGTAGGATTTCCTTTATTTTTTGTAGTAAAGGCTAAAATAACAATTTTTATAGAATATAGCAGTAGGAACATATTTATAAGAATATTTTAGTTTTAAGTTGCTTTTATTTTATATTATATACTGTAAACTTAGCAACATATTTATTAGACCCTTTTTTGAGTGCTTACATTAAAAAAAAATAAACTAAACTCTTTAAGCATCAAACATTTAAACTTAACAAACAGCTGCGGTTTTAAGCACTCCATTTAATATTAAATTTTTTAAACAATTTTTAATATTGTTTATCTTTTAACTTGGTCAAACTCGTATGAAAATGCCAATATCACAAGTAAAACTTCTTGAAATGACTAGAAAAGGGGCCTTAAATCAAATATTTGAGAATCGACTTAAGCAATTAAACGGCATAGACCCACTTTTGAAAGAGTAGGTAGCGATCACATATGCCCCACTGGGGACAGCCATCCCCACTCCTCCAAGATGTACCCTTGTACCCATTTGGGTAACCGGGTAGACAACAGAAATTAGCATTACTTCCGAGTGATCGCAATCTGCGCATACTAATTGCTCGGCCCGGCGACTGCGGAGTCCCTCGGATTCATTCATTCATGGGGGCAATCATTGAAGGAAGGCCTCCGCGCCAAACTTGGCATTGCCTGAATGATTCTGATTCCGATTCTGCTGTGATTTTTTCCAGCCTGTCTAGACGTTGCATATAAGGCAGCAAAGGCGACTGGGAGAAGACTGGAGACTTAAGACGACTCGACGCAATGCGATGCGATGCGATGCGATGCAGAGAGCCTTCTTGTCTCCTCCGTTTGATTCCCGGGAAAACGGGAACCCTTGGCTTTCCTGCGAAACGGGCACAAAACACCAATCATCCAACATCATTGTCAACACGCCAGCGTCTTAGTCGTCGTCTCTGTGTCGTCGGTCCATAAACGGAGGCTTCGCTGTGCCATTTAAGGATCGCAGCTCTGCGGACTGTCATAACTCCTGGTAGTGGTAGGCGTACCGTACCGTACCGTACCGTACAGGGGATCTCCATTCGAGCGCCATCGCAGCACTATGCGATCATCTCAACCCATTCGATTCCAATGCGATCCCATCGCATTGCCAAACGTCCAAAAAAGGCGCAGACGCCGCAGCTTCATGACGCGCGTTGGGAATATCCAAGCACCGTCGTCATACTTTCCCTGCCCAAAGACTTACAGCCCATAGCCCATAGCCGATAGTCTATGGTCCAGACCATATTTCCTTTCTTTACCGAGAGCTCCAATGCCGCAGCTGGTTGGCCGTTCTCAAGCGCTCAAAGTGTCAAGCGTCAATTGCCGTTGAAGTTTATTGCCTTGGCAGCAATTAAAGCCATTTTTTTTTCGGGTTCGGCTCCATGTGACCGAAATCAATCCACTTTGATTTGATTTCTTGATTGGCTGTCGGGGGAATTGAAATGCATAATTGAATTATCAAATTAGAGGTGGTGTTTGGATAAATAATTGTTATTCAGAGGGGAGTTGCTGGTCAAACTGAATGAGTCACTGGGAGGTACTGGCCTGAATTTATTGTTTAAAAATGCAATTGGGCTAATTAGACATCAATAAAAAAGTCTGTATATTTCTAGGAGTCTTTAACTGCTTATCAATTTATGCGGTATGGAATAAGTGGTTTTTAGGATTTGTTAACGAGTTTTGAAAATTAGGAAATTATGTTTACTTACAGGCGTTTTTGACAATTTTATTATCAAATTTGTATATAAGCTTTTGCAGATAAAGTACTAAATTTGTGTTCATTTCAATAGTAAGTTTATACAAATGAATTCATAACTTTTATGTGGCAGTAAATCTTATTCGGACAACTTCCTTATACAAATTAGAAGTTTTCACTTTAAGACCGAAACTTCGAGCTTACTGCAATTTGGCTAAGTAAGTTTTTATTGCTACCGGTTTAGCTTCAGTTAGGGCCCCATTTCCCTCAACTCTGTAGCATTCTTTCCATATAACTCAAAGAGAAAAATTCATCACCGCAATATGCGCAACACACAACTAACCAAAAAAATGAAGAAAACTCTGGAAAAAAGAAGTGGCTGTGGCAGTGGCAGGAAAATTGTCATAAAGGTGCAACTGACAACAGCAGAAGAGGAGACAGTGAGGTTAGTAAATTTCAATTTATATGCAGAGGGAACAGTGAGTGAAAAGGCAGACACAGGACACAGGACATGGGGCACAAGAGGATGAGGACAGGCACACACAGGACGCACAGTCAAGGAGCCATCGCAAAAAGTGTCAACGTTATATTTTCTCGAATTTTCCAAGATTTTTCGTGCCATTTTATTTCCCTTTCTTGCTGTCATTTTCATTTTATTTTTGGACGCCAGCGACGCAAGTGGAAAACGCAATTTCATTAGACAAATTGAAAAAAATAAGTGCAAGCGTACACAACAACAAGAGTAAAACGGACTATGTGAGAGGTTCCCATATATCCTATATATATATCTTCTTATGTACTGTATATGTACCCTATGTATCCAGAAGACTGACGCCATATTGCGGACAATCTGAAGATTTTCGCTGGTCGTTTGCCATTCGTTGCGATTGTTTTTCCCGCGCACATACGTGTAGGAGCGGAATGGAGTGTATATACAGATATGGATGGGCATCCAACGGTGGAGCAGCCTCGTCCTTGTCCAACAGGATGCTGCGCGCGCGTTGAAAAGAGGCGGAGACTCTCTGCCCAACCGGCAAAAAAAAAAGAATAAACAAAAGCAACACTTGACGCTGCGAGGAGCACAGCGGAAACACAGCCCGGAAAAAAAGCCAAAGAAAGCACTGAATGCAGCCGGGGCTCTTCCCTTTCAACGGACTGTTCCCCGTTCGGCAGCACTCGCTTTCCCCACTTTCCCGACTTTTCCGCTTTCCCCCAAAAACGATGCGACGTCTCTGATTGGAAGCTTCGGCAACCTACTCGTTTTTGGGGCGGAGCAAAAGCTCTGGACGCAGTGGCGCCACAAATGGGGGAGGACTTCCAATTCAAGGGGGGTTATTTTTTGTCTAAAAATAAAAATTAAGAGAACTTGTCTGAAAGGACTTAGTATTTAATACTTTTTATTATAAGTTGGAAATCAGATTTTTAACTAATGGCTTAATCTTGAATTCTGCAAAAGCAAAATTAAATAAATTAATAATTACTTTTTAATTCAATCTGATTATACTGATTTGTAAATAAAAAATCAAAAAATTGGTAAAACTAAAAAATTAACATACGATTTAATAAAAATACAAATTTTTTGGACTTTAGAATTTGAGTTTTTACTTGATATAAACTTCGATAACTTACTATTGTTTTTAAAAACTAAACTTTGAAAATTTAATAATTCCTGTTCTGGCTGCCCAAATGATTAATACTTCATTTTATTGCCAACAAATACAATATATATATTACAATATATCGATTTCTCGGGCAGCGGCTATCATGCCAACAAATCCTTCAGTCACCTCGCGGGCCACTGGTAAAATATCCTCTGGTGGAAGTAAAAAGCCAAGAGCACCCTTATCGCGCAGCTCTATTGTATAGGGTATTTTGATGTTCTTCACCGCATAGGCCCATTCCTTGCCCGAACCAGAAACTTCATCTGGAAAATTTGATACATTAATACGCGGTAATCTACAATACGAGACAACCTACATAATGTTGTGGCACTGGATCCATAGGTGAATACAGTGCCATATCTCCTGTATAGAGCATCCGAGAAACCCTTGGCCACATGCATCATTTGGGGATAGTGTTCGGGGAACTCAGCAGCGGTATGTCCCCAAGGCGAAAGCACGTACTGCCCATAGGAATGCAGCGAAATGTAGATCTTAATGCTGCCATCAGGTATGGAGTTGTTTATGTAGGAAGTTAGTTGGCTGATTTCGGGATCAGATTCTGCTGAAGGTCCTGCGTAGATCTCTGAGCAAGGATCCGATTCGGCACCAGTCACTAATAATGAAAGCCATATTAATGAATTTAAAAACTTTAAATACTTTCTTTAAAATATGTAAAAACTATTTTTGGGTTGTAAATTTAATTGTACTTTGAAGTAGGTATCCCAAATCGGAAGACTATTCTAACTACTTATCCTAACTATGCTAAAGTTACCTGTTTAAAAACATTGGTATTATATCAATTTATGGCCAGCTGAAGATTGTGTTTGGCTAGGGTTAATCGAAAGTTACCAGATAGAGGTCTAACCCCTCTATTAATCTTTAATTCTTGTTTTGTCGAGGTCTTGCTATTTTTATGGCTAACTTACACATCCACAGGAAGTCGAAGTTGCGATTAAGGTCGGTTCCGATGCAGTTTCCCGTGGGATCCGAGGGCAGACGCGATTTTCGCCAAAGACGTTCCTTTGAGTCATAGTAATATAGATTATAGGTCATTAATAAAGTTAAATGATTAGTAGTAAGTAGTAGGTGATAACATGGGCGGCGCTTTAATGATATCGGCAGGTATTTGATCTGATCGCAAATCTAATCGCAACGCTTCGTCTACACTTTCAATTCCATTCATAGTTTTATTACGTAAATACTTAAGTAAGCGACTTACATATTCGTGTGAATAGGCAAAACCGTCCACATTTAGGACGGGAATGATGTACCAGTCTACATTCTGGGCTATATCCCTGACCGCAGGATTCCGGGGCACCAGCAACTCATCGATAAAGTAGGTGATCGTCGATGAGGTAATCCATTCGCGGGCATGAATGTTGGACTCAATGAAAACCGCTGGATTTCCCTCTTTGTATGAAATTTTAACACCCCTAATGGGCCTGCCCTCGTAGGATTTTCCGATGGTGAAGGGTGTTACTACATCCGGATAACGAGCCTCGATCACATCAAGCCAGGCGTTGATTTCTTCAAGAGTGTGAAACTGAGTCCACTCCATGGAAGTGATACGCTGTTTGGGTCTTTGGGCATCGATGTGGGTTTGCACATTCTCGATCTTTAGTTTAAATGTGAAATTGTAGGTGCTCAAGAGGTTTTCGAAGGTTTCCTGATACTCAGGAGACAGCATTATGTCTGAGGATTCACCCAGGTGACGAGCCTCACGCCAACTGCTGAGCTGTGGAAAAAAGGTATATTTAAATAAAGGTATTATAGGTATTTTTAAGTTTTAACCACCTTCAAGGCTTTTTCCTGAGCATTGAGCAGCTTGTACTGCTCCAGATCATCAATTCTCACATTGTAGACTTTATAATTATCATATCGGACTTGTTCAACGCTAAAAACCAGACCAAAGAGTCCCACGAATAGGAGAATTTTAACCGACATACCGCTCTATTGAAAAGCCACCGGTGAACTGTCGAAGCCCAAAGAATTGCAGCCTGATTAGAGTAAACTTATCGCGACGACTGCCCATTGAGCCCATTGAATAGGCCAACTCGGGAACTGTTTCATTTTTTATCAGCTATAAAAAAAAACTATTTCGGGCAGGGCGAAAAAACAAGAAAGGGCGAAGACTTCAAGCAGTTCGAGTTGTCTGGGCAGGCGAGCACTTGGTACTTAGGCTGTCTCTCAACTTTGCACATAAATTTTGTGCAACGGCAGCCCATTTCATTGTAGGTCATTGCATAATGAAGTTACCGCCCCGAGGCACATAAATTTCCCTCGAGCTCGAGGAGATTTCAGCCCGCTTTCTGTTCGCTGTCTTCTGTTTGACTTGCGGCGCTTAGTGCGAACATTTTGTTTAGGCCTGTTTCAGCTACGGTTCGAGTTGGAGTTTCTGTTTCAGTTTCAGTTCCTTTTTTATGTCCTGTGGCGAGTGCTTAAAGGACTTCGCCCTGGGCTTTGGTCATATTTTGCGCGGGTATTAGAGGAACACGAGTTGGTCGTTGTCACCGCATGAGGTGCGTCAACGTGTGTCCTGTTCTACCGAAAAAGGTATGAGGTTTTCTTAAGTGGCCTGGACATGAAAGGCGCATCAAAGTGGATTTCCAACTGGGGAAATGGGGAACGGGGAACGGGGAACTACAGGGGTGGCAGCGAAATATTTCGCAAAAATGTTAATGGCTGTGTGAAATATCGGTGGAAAATGCTAAACTTTTAGTGGCATTCAATCTGGTTAACTTTTGACTGCCCAACTGAGAAGGGTGAAGAATTTACTGCCTCAACATTAAATCAGGGATTTAACTGCAATTTACAAGCTTCTAAAGTCAGCCATAAAGTATAAAAAGGTATTAAAGTTCTGTATGCTTCCTTCTCCTTTGTAAGTTTTATTTGTTCAATAAAATTCACAAAATGGTTATTAGGTATCTAAGCACAATAACTTTTTCTAAAAGTATATACATCTAAACGTTGGAACCATGAGTAAAATTCTTATCTGAGCAATTCGAATTTTATAGAGAATTTACTGTTTGAACATTTGTGCTAGTTCAAGTATTTCTGGCAAAATGTATTAATGATATCAGACAGTCAATTAAGGTTCTCACTTGATATATAAGACTTACGCGTGTGTAACAAAAGTCTGTTTATTATTTATTTATAAGTACTCGTTCCATAATATTAAAAGTAGTCAGACTTGTCAAGTGTTTCATGTCACATTAGACAACCCCAAATCGGGATATCTAGAATAAAACATATACTTGTATTTATTTAAGAATAATGGGACCCTTCGGCACTTATCTTGCGTTGATGACCGCCGCCTGGGGAATGCAGCTTTGCCCTCGACTCTATCTTGGTTCGAGTCAAACGGTCTTAAGACTGCAGATCTCCAGCATTACTCGGGCCTTTATTGAGGCCAATCTATATACTATAATTACGATGATGATTCTACTGCTGCCGTTCAAAATGTTTACGACCCGACAGCAACGTAACTTCAAGTTCATCTTTGTGATGCCCTATTTGCTGCAGTATATCAGCTGTTTCTGGAGCACTACCCAAAATATAAAGGATCTTCTGACGTCACCTGCGATGCTGGCGGTGGAGGATTATGTCACAGTGCACCTAAAAATGATCCTGATCCTTGGTCTGCAGCTGCTCGCTATGATAGAAATGGTTTTCGTTTTGTTTTACATCCTGAAGAAGGAGGTGGCTAAATATAAATGATCTGGAGGTGGAGAAGACAAAAGCAGGAGCTGTAAGATTAAATTAAAGCTCATACCCTTGCGCCAACTCCTTTCAACAATTAGCAGCGGATTATTTGATTAGCTTGCTAATTGCCTTGTTCTTAGCACCGCACCAAATAAATTTTGTGAACACTTATTTCTTATCAGCGGCAATAATGGCGAGCCAAGCGGGATTAAAGCCAGCTCGCTGGCGCAGGATAACAAGTCCTGCGGCGAAAACTTGCTCCGAAACTTTCGACACCTTTTTGCCGGCGACTCGGGGCGTGGAAATTGCGGAAAACTTTTTAACCAACGGCGAGCACAACACTTGTCGTGGCGCGTGCGATAAGCCCGCGCCGCATTTTTAATTGCCAAAGTCCTTGGAAGTTGAGGCGGCTCAAAGGACTCGCTTAAAGCAGCCTTTAAAGAGTCATAAATATCCCGGTGCTTACATTTCCTGCAGTACTTTTAATTGTGTTTTAGCGGCTGGCGAAAAAAACTAAAAAAAAGTCAGCCATAACATAAATCTCAGTGCTTGGCCGGGAGGACATGTCGTATGCTTAATATTTTTCACTCAACTCGCGAAAAAATGTCAATGCCGGAAAACGTTTAGCATTCGCTTTTTTCTCTGAACGCCGTGGATTTAATTAGCCTCAAAACGTCCCCGGAAAATGGCAACCTGGCATGCCACATGGCAAGTGTCCTCGCTTTTGTGGCGAAGGGTCAGGATAAGCCAAGGAAGTGGCCCCGGCCAAGGAAGGAAGTTGCATGTTCGGCCTCAAGTTCAATTAGCTGGTTTTAGCCACATTTTTGGACAGCCAAAAAGGGCTTGTCTTGGGGTGGGCAAATCGGGTGAGGAAAACATTAAGATGAGAGATGGGAACTTGAATCATAATACATATGTGCTTAGTTTTTTTAGAAAATGCTTTTGAGTCGAATACCACACATTTCACTGCTCTTTAGCTGGCATTCAAGAATTTAGAAACTGTATGGTCCTATTAATATTAAAAAGGAATATAAGAAACATTAGTTAATACTTAAACGTTTAAAAGTAATGTACAGAAATGTCATATGAATTTATTTAGAAATTTGGAAATAAATATACCAATATTCCATAACTTCCTGATTTTAATTGTTTGTCGCGCCTTTTAAACATTTAATACAATTTAGTTCGTCCGAATTAAGCAAATAAATGAAATTGTTGTTCAACCTAATCAGAAGAGGATGTCGACTCAAAGAAGAAAGTTTAAAATTGCTTACCAGTAATAAAGTTCCATAAGACGCGTATATTTACAAAAAAATAATGCACTTTTAGTCCGTAAGCAAGATATACATTTTATTTTGCATTAAATCGTCATTTAACTTACATTAAGGTTTTGAGAGCCACCCAACCAAATTAATCCCTATATTATTAAAATAAAAACCTCCCTTTCTCACCTAAATCTATGCTGCATGTTCTTGGGCCATTACTGCAACATCTTTGAGTATGAACTGCTGATCGTTATCATGGCAATTATTATTTTCTGCCTTGGCCAGGCCACTCTATTGTTAATTTGACTCCATTTCCAGGTGGAATGCACCAGGAACAATTGCGGCTAAGTGGTTCCATGCGTTGACACGCCCAACTGGAGCAGCAATTACCTGGGAATAATTAACGCTGATGCATCGCAATTTAATTGCCGAATAGGCACGCTCGTGTGATCATCTCTTTTCCGATCCCGATACCTTAGTCATCCTATGTTATATAGTATTCCATAGCCCCCCCACCCCAACCGACGTGACAACCTTCGCAACAAGTGCCACCTGACTTGACTTTTCGCCGGGGGCGTGGCACTTGCCGATGGGATGTGATGATGATGATGATGTGCCGTGTTCAGTAAGCGATTATTTTTTCAGTTGAGCATTTCTTCAGCGTCACTCGGGCATCGAATTGTTTTCATTTCGTGTGTTTGTTTTTTAAACGTCGTCGCTGGCAGCTATTTATTGGTAAATGAAGCGATTTGTTTGTTGTCATTATGCGTCGAAGCGTTAAAACATTTTCGCTTTATTTTTTCTACTCTCGAAAAATTGTTTTTGCACTGCCGCAAAGCGAGAAAATTGGGGTGTGGGTGTGGCGGTGAAACGGTAGAATATGGCAGCAATAGCCTCAGGTTGAAGTGGTTGGGATTTTTTGGCACATCGTCAGTGGCTCAGGTGGTTGCGAGTGGAGGGGGGTAAGCGGTAAGTGGTTGGAGCGAATGCCTTCTAAGCGCCGTTGTCGATGTGTGAATTCCAAACAAGCTGCGCCAGCTGTTGGGCATAAAGGCAGAGATGGAGGAATAAAAAAATATTGTTAGAATTGTTCTAGTTCTTTTTCCCTGGTGGCACAGAAAATGGCTAAGGCTTGTTTAAATTATTGAGAATTGCAGAGAAAGGCACCAACTTCTTTCTGCGCTTCTCAAAATGTTTCGTCTTACGATTGGGCTTCAGAAAATAAATAGATATATTCTTTAATTAAAACCTGTAAGATTTTTAAAGTTATTAAAACAGAATCTTATTAAAATAACTAACACATTTACTAAAAGTTTTCAAAATAAAAAAAAAATATAAATAAATAAAATCGTTAACTCATAAAATAAAAATTTGTACAGGTACTATTTCATTTCTGTTTTAGTTGAATATTTTTAAAGGCGTGAAGGTAAAGGACGGTAATAAAACTTCATAAAAGGAATTAAGCTCTATCATTTTTAAAGCAACTCTAACAATTTTAGGCTCTTCTAAAATGGATTTCACAAGGGAACATTTATCATAGGCACCCCCAGCACAATCCTGCTCACATCATTGACTTAATTCCACCTTGACATTCTTTTGGCTTGTAGCTGAGAACCCACATCAGCGATCTCAGACATGCTAACTAAGCCCTTCACCTCGATGTGAATGTGGATGTGGATATGCTGATGCCACCGTGGGCGTTTGTCTCCGCCTAATCCGCTTTTAAAGTAAGTAACAAAGTAGAGAAAATAAAACGCAAACCGGAAATCACAAGTCAAGTTGATGAACTGTCGCTGCGGAGCTGTCCTCGGTTGAAAATCGGGCAGACGCACACAAAAGACATGGCACCTGCAAAAAAGTTTGCAGACACATTTGGACCCTTTGCCCCATTCTTGTCCCCTTGCCCGTTAGAGATTTACGCATTTATTTTGCATTTTTTATTTACCGCACAAAACATGCGCGCAGATTTAAGCAAAAATCGCAGGCAGAAAAGCAAAAGGCAACGAGTTGAGAGTTGGTTAGACACATTTTTCGGTTCGCTTGTCGATTTGCCTGCGTTGACATGACAAAAGGCGCAGATCTGCATACATTTGCATGTCATTGGACATTGGTGGATCGCATCATCAGGCAAGGACACTGAAATCCCCTTAAGACATTCGGGTATTGCTCCAGAACAAGCCGTTTGCCCACGTTAACAATATGTTAAGTTGGCCTAAGTCAGCCTCGAAGCTCCAGATACATTTCCAACCTCTTCCTCAACGAGTTAATCGCTTAATGTCGCTCCTTCTCGGCCTTTCGAGTCATTTGTCAGCTGTCTGTTCTGACTTTTCTGAGTCTGGGTGAGGTTTTCCCATTGGATGGGAGGCATAATTGTAATTTGTTGGAATTAACCAGCGAGATCTAGCCATTGACAGGCAGGCCTCTAAAGACCAATAGTCACCACTTGGAAATACCCAAATTTATTGCCAGGCACTGGACCATTAACAAAAGTAGCAAATTGCTTTCGGCTGGTCAGCACTCGAGGCTAATGTCCTCACTATTTACTGACCAGAGATCTCCAGCCCCTTTCAAAAGGTAATAAATATCAAAAGCACCCTGGAGGCAAATATTTACTTTAAAATTGAAACCCCCTGTTTGTTCAAGCTGCGTAAGTGCGTAAAAGGGTTGGCAGGCTCACGAAAAAAAATATCTGGGAAAAAGAAGCCTTTAATGGCATCGCTTTTTGATGGTTCCTGAGCCGTGGGTGTTGGCAGGCAATTGGCCAACTCCCCCAAGTCCACACATCAATAGATTTTGAGCCATTTTTCTCTATCTTAACCCATCGATAAGAAACGTTTCGTGCCCTGCTGAAATTCAATTCGAAGCTATTTCGAGAATTTTTATTGCTTGCTAAATTGTTTTTATAGGCCGTTGCAAACCAGCCAGAAGCTCTTCTTCCGGGGCACTTTAATTTCTTTATTTCCACTGCTCTTCTCTCGATTTTTTTCCGTTCTGTCGGTTGTTATCTCGCTGTTCTTGTTGCTGCCGCAATTGCCAGACCATAAAAATTAACAATTAACAGAGCGCTGGAAATGAACAATCGCAAATCGCGGCTTACAAAATAGCCGTTGAAATGCCATGATATAAAATTGAAAAAATGGCGTGTCACAAAGGGGGAAAATGGGAGCAGAGCCTATGGAAACTGGTTTTGTAAACTTGGATATACCCTAATTTTGGAAGACAATATATAAAAGTAATAGATAGAGAAATAACAATTTCGGTTATCAAGTATTATATAAAATGTTTGTGTAAAACGTTTTGCATTAAGTAATCGAAATTAAGTTTTTTTTACACTATGATACCCGGTTTAATATTAAAAGTTTTTTCAATAAATTAAATTGGCAAAAGTAAAAATTTAATTGCATTAGTTCTATTAGTTTATTTAGCATATAAACTATGGGAGATAATTGTTTTTGGGTGACAAAATATTGTTAGTCATTATTGGAAATGCAATTAAATTAATTTTTCACATGTCTTTATATTCTAAGATCTTCAATAGTTAATCTACCCTGTTCCAAGTTGATATTTGTTTAAAGAGCATAATTATGAGTCGGAAGACTGCCAACCATGCCGACCAACGGACAGCGCGGACAAAAAGGGTTATGAATGTGAAATTGTCATGCAAGAATTAGCCGTGTTCTATGTTCTGGCCACGTCGCGAGTATTTCGCTACATTTTAAATTTATTTTTTACCAGTTCATCCCTTTGTTTTTTTTATTTTCGCTGGTTTTGTGGCTAACCGGCACGTCAAGTAAGCTGGCTTTTTATGGCTCCATTCGGACTGGAATGTCAGCAATTATTTCCGAAATGCTGAAAAAACATTACTAAATGTTTGCCATGTTTGCTTGACGCTCAGGAAACGTAAACATTTAGTGTAGTCCGTGTAGTTTCGCCCACTCTATTCGCCCCCTCTGGTGTTTTCCCACTCCCTCCATGCTGGCAAAGTCACCTCATATGCATTCATAACTAGCCCGATGGAAAATGCATTTTAATGTGCGCAAAAATCCAATTTAAATTCAGAGCATTTTCTCTTCTCAGCTTTTCTCGGCAGACGCAGCATGCAATCACAAAATTAGTTGGCGACGAGATAAGAATTTTAGTGCTCCTCTGCCACATAAAAATATTATACATACATATATACTCGTGATATAGGGAGTAATGCGTATAAATCAACGAAATAGGGGGAGCAGCTGCAAACAAATTCCAAATAATTCCTGTGAGCGACGTGGAAAATTCATTTGACAAAATGCACAAAAAAGCAATTTCGAGCTGCAGACAAATTGAAATATACGCAAGGAGCAGGTGCCGCTGAAGAGGGGCGGTGGGCGTGGTACTGCAGTGACAGTTGGGGTAAAAAAATTATATGTACATACATATATATAGTGGGAGTATATAGGGAAAAGGCGAGGCGACGTTCGGATATGTATTTTGAGTACGAAGATGCAGCCACCACCTAAAAGTATGCTACGAAAACAGACGAAGCTGCTGGTGCTTCTTCTTCCCCCGCTGCCGTATGTGAGAGGCGCCTACGCTTGTTTGTGTGAGAGTGCCTGAGCTTTCCATATGCCTGTGTGTGTGAGCCTGTGTGTGTGTGTGCATGGTGTGCGATTCGCCATTCGCGCGTTGAAAATAGGAGGAGCTGAGTAAAACTTTCCATGCGCAGTTCGAAGTGCTAACAACAAAATATGAACAAGAAAAATGAGATAAAATATTGGAAAATAACCGAAAAACTACTTGGCCAAAACTCTATGAAATTTCAGCAGATTATTTAAAGAACTTTTAAATTCCGGAAAAGAAAAATTTGCATTTTACGCGAAAGATTAATTAAAAAGCTATAAGGAAAGCCTTTAATTGTTCTCTTATTCAAAACAAGATCAGTTTAAAGTCAATGATTCTTGTAATAAAAATAGTATTAAACCTATATTTGATGTGTTTCACTTCTATTATTATTTTATTTGTATTTTAAGTTTAAATCAACGAAATAGGGAAAGCAGCCACAAACAAATTCCAAATAATTCATACCTTATCAAATCATTCATAAAAATATAATTTAAATTTTAATAATTACATTTAAAATAAGCGATGCTTTTAAAAAATGCAATAATGTCGAAAGTTCTGATCTTTGTAGCCTTAGGCTTATTATTATTAAATTTTTATCTTTACAAGGAAACAGAAGAACTAAAATAATAAAACTTAACTAAATTTCCCTTTAAACTAATTCCAAACTTTTTTAAAGCTGTTTACCATGAATTTTACCCCATTCCCTTAATTTTAAACTTTTTTTTGGGCTTCTCCCAACTAATGCGGAAAAGGCGGAGCTCATTGCCTGTCATTTGGGCTACTCCGCCCCTTTGGGGTTAACCCCATGGCAGCCAAGTCCTGGAAAATGTAGCCAGGCATCCCGCTGCGATAGATATCTCTGGCTATTAGTAAAAAAGTCAGGTTTGGGGACCCAGTGAGTGAACTCCAAGGCATCGATGGCATCGATGGCCCAACAGGCCGTTTAGCGCCATCAGACAATTCCCGCTGGCTCAGCGGCATTCACGCGTGCGCAAACGGGTTATAGAGGGTTATATATGTACGATCCGTGAGAGGTGGAGTAGGCGCAGGGATAGGGGAAAACAGGATAAATGCAAGCTGGGAGCACCCAACAACAATCAGTCGATTGTCACAGATATTTGTCATGTTTCTCTGGCCGAACTTTCCCTGCTGTTCTGGCCTGCACAACGTTGTAAAAATGTCAATTGCATTTTCTGCCTTCCTTTTTTCTGTGTGTTTGCCCGGGTCTCTGTTTCTCTGTTTCTCTGTTCATCGATCGGATTTCATGTAATTACATTGTTTTCTGATTCATAATTAATTTGATCTGTTCTCTACTCGCGCAGCCCGCATTTTTCTGAGCACTCCGACTGATTTTTACATGAGCCTCGCTGGCAATCGAACATTGATAGTTACTGAGTGATGATTTAATGAGGCAAACGTGGCATGTTGTGAATGAAATCAATTTTGTGAATGTGCAGAATGGCAAAAACAATGCCAGCGCACGATGAAAACATCCCAGGAAGCGAAGGACGGACGGCGAACATACATAGTTTCGAGTACGAGTCCGAGCATAAATATCTGAAGTTGGGTGTTGTAATGAGACTTATGAATCAATGCAATGTTGATTGAGTCGGGCTGGTTCTGCGGCCAGCCAGCTGCCAATGTGTTTCCCTTATTAGCCATATTGCTACAAGACTTTGACAGACTGCCAGTCATGGTTTAAGGTTATTTTCCCAATCGGCAACAAATATCACTTAAGTCTACAGCTGGTTATTTTTTAGGCGTTAGTTGCATATCTTTTATATAAGCTTAAAAATATGCAAAACATATTTTAACAACATTTTTTAATTCTATAAGCACATATAATCAATCAAATAATATCAATAAAATTAATTCTATATATTTTGCATTATGTTGTTATGTACGATAACATAAGTTACTAATATATTTTTGTGCTCACAATAAGTAAACTAAAATTTGTAAGGAGGATATTTTGATTTTCTTAATATTATCTTTCCTTTTATTATTTTTTTTTTGTTTTATTGAGGTACAAAAATGAGTAATGAGTAGAAATATTATCTTTTTAAATATTTTTAAACACTCATACAGTGATGATAATAGTTTTCTTTTAAAACATTTTTAAAAAAGGACAGCTCTTTAAAAAGAGTTTTGATACTACAAAATGCAATTAAAGTTATTGCTCAAAGGTCTTCTAGATAAAAGGCCTAAATAATATATTCATAATATTTTTTAGCTTTTCATCTCGGGTATCGAAGTTCTTATCGTAAAACCACAAATCACGCAACCTTTTTTATCCGAAACGCACGACTTGTGATTGACAAATTAATGCGGATCACAAATCAACACCTCAACATGTTAATCATATCAAAAAATGTAGGATGGGGGAAAAAATTGCCTGAAAGTGAACCCTCTCCGAGTTACGTGGCACAAACCCCCGGAAAACAAAAATTAATTAAAAACATCAACAGAACGCGTCGAGATTTACAAATGTCTACTTGGGCTGGCGGAATTAGTTCAGATGATGGTTTCCTTTGCTGGGAAACGGGTTTGGTTTTTGAGTTTTGAATTTTCGAGTGGGCTTGTGGGTGGCACATTCCCAGTCACACCTTTGTGCTGATGGCTTGATAAACGACGACGACGACGACCGCAGATTCATTCATGGTTCACGAAACCGTGAACCGGGCTCTAATCAGCAACCCTTTTGTGCGAGAGCTTGTCCCGAAATCGGGTTGGTTTTATTTTATTTCCATCTATTCCCTTTTTTTTTTGATATGCAGATTCCGAAATAAAGAAAGAAAGGGGACCGATGATGATGTCATTCGGTGGCTGACAAAACGCTTGACTGATTACACTTGTATCTGTTTTGTGTACAGGACTCAATATGCTGAAGGATATGAAGGATTTTAAATTGTCGTTGACTCCCTTGCTCCTTTGTGCTCGGGTGATGAATTTGGTTTATTGAAAGGCGTCAGTGCGTGAAATGATGTGTGTCAATTGCATGAATGCCACCGCATTTCCCACATCCTTTTACCATCCTTTCAACTACAACTCACTCGGGCGTCGGGTGTTTTTGGTTTTGTTGTCGAGCTGACAGCGATTATGCAAATCGGCTGAGCTGAAGAGATAAAACTGCATTAATTTCTGAAAGGCTTTGTCCAGGTCTTAAGCTGCCTTTCGCCAGCTCTCTCTCTGTCTGCGCCGCTTCTAACTTAAAGTTATTCTTTGGCCGAAAACTACAAATTTGCATTGTTGCTAAAATTTTCAATTTATATGCTAAGCAAAATGCAGAATGTTCCCTGCTCGCTATGCACTTTTAATAAGCAATTAAAACTTGATCGCTGATGGAGTGTAGCCCCCCGTTCTATGCCCTCTTTAAATCGCCCACATATGTGGCTGTCATTAGGGCCAACACCATTTAATTGCCCCGGCTAGCTAAATTTATTGTTTTCATTTGTCGTGTGTCCGAAAATGAACCGCAAATTGCCGAACAAATGGTACAAATTGTTTAAAATTGCATCGCCACCTCCACGCCTCATCGCACACCCCGATCGAAAAGTGACCCCTGTGCCGAGGGTGCATTCTAATGTGACCACTGGCCAGTGACCATCTCATCACATCCCCCGCCCCCTCCCCCCCGAAAATGCGTGTCATTAAAATAATTGATACGCTTGTTCGAACAACGCCTCTACACCAATTTAATTGATAGCTGTCCCTTCGACGAGCGTGTGCGCGTGATTTAATTTTATTGCTCCCCCGCTTGTCCCTCTTAATTAGTTAATAGATTCGATTTTCTTTATTCTCGAGCGGGGGCCTTCTCTAAAATTTATACAAGGGTGGTTATTGTAGTTTATAGACGCTCGTAAAATGCTTGCCAAATTTGTTGACAAGTCAGCAATTAATTTCAAGATTAATGACAGAAAGTAGCGATGAGTGGGGGATTTCAAGCGAAAGACATTGATGCGCATAGATGAAATGGGTAAACAAGTGGCGAATTATGGATGCACTTGATTTAATATCTATCTATGTTAATGTTTTTAAAAAACGTTTTATCGGAGGATTAAATTTGATTATAAAACCACATTAGATTCCTAACGATCGTTGATAGACTCGAATTATAATTATTTAAAAATCAATTCGAATTATTATTTAAAAACATTTGTTTATTATTTAAAATTTGCTGGCAATCAGATGTTAAGAATATGAAATATGAAACCAAATTTCTTTAAATAAATTCTCTTCAAAACAAAACTTTTTTTATTTTTGTCATGTTTTAAAGTCAAATTGAAATACATTTCCGCGATAGTCGGTTTCGCCATTTCTGGTTGGGAAAATCTCAGATAATTTTTGGTGGCTAGCTAAGAGCTTCAGTTTAATGTCGGCTCCGTTCGGGCGGAGCCATAAAACTTTTTCCGCTTGGCTTTTTAATCTTCTCCAGCTGCGAGTGAGTGGATTTCGCTGCTTATCAGTTGCGTGTGTAATTGTCGTATAGAAATTAACAGGGGCCAGAGGAAAATGGCTCTGCCAATGGGAAAAGGAAAAATGGAAGAGGAAAGAAATGCGAGAAGCTGAGAGGCTGCGATGCGCTCAAGTGGCGAGATAAAAGCCCTCGAGTTGAGTTAATGACTTCCAGGCGCTGCTGGGGGTTCGACTTAAGACGCCATTTTTATCGCAATTGTCCTTTGCTTTCTGCCGGCACTCGAAGGACTCTTATTCCACTCCCGATTCGGAATCTGCTGCTTTTCTGGCTCTGTCCATGTTGCCAAGTGAACGTGGCAAATGTTTTAATGGCGAACGGCGCGACACTCGAGTGCAGGCCAAGTTGGAGGATTTCCATTCCCATTCGCAGGCTATGACTTTGATTTCGTCCTGCTAATGAAATCACGTCCAGATTCCATTTCGGCCACGCCCTGAATAAATATCCCCCATATTGCCTTTGATATTTCAAATCTATTTGAATTTTAATTGCCCACGAAATCGTCTTTTTCTCATGCAGGCCCACACGCATCAATCATAATCGATCAACCAGGATTTGCCTGATGATGATTGTCGTGAATCCTTCGTCGTCCTTACAGAAAGTTGCCTTTTTAAATGCATTCTAATGCGGGACGGCCCAAAAAAGTGAGCTATGGAAACGTGTGAGAGCCGGGTCTGCTAAGCATATCAAATGATGTGTCATGTGTCCTGCATGTCCTGCGAAAGTCTTTGTCTGGTCCTTGAGAGCACTCAGCAACAGCACAGGCAGCAACTTGCAAATTATTTGCATTTCAAACTTTTGTTGATGACATTTTTCATGAAAATTTTAATGTGTTTTACTTTTTTTCGTCGCTTAGGACTTCTCGTACCTGGCCTCGCACACATTCGCATGCTTTTGGGATATTAATATATGCAGGGCCTGGCTTTTAACACTCATATTCCAAAAGGAGGCGGTGGGAGGGAAACTTTTTCCACACGAGGATGCGTTCTGTAATGAAAGTTGTGCTACGGGAAAAGTCGGGGAAACATTTTCAATATTCATGCGCCACTGTGTGAGTGTGGGATGTAAATGTGGCTGGGAAACTTTTAACATTTGTATGAATATAATTTAGAACAAATAAAAAAAAATATTTGCCAGCACTGTGTCCAGAAAAAGGCTACACAAATATATTAAAATTCCATTAAAAAGGAGAGCATATGAAAATACGCACACATATAGCATGTGACAAAAAGAGTGCACCATAAAAGTAAAGCTTATCAAGGAAAACATTAATTTGAAATATACAAAAATATTTTTAATTAATTTGACATTCTGTCATAAACTAGAGATTTATTTTTTATTCATTAATTTTCACATTAATTTGTAATACTATTAGTTAAACAGTCTTAGATAGATTTTATTTCAAGTTAATACAAAAATCTTTTTGTTTTCCTGTTGTATATAGTAAATGATATAAATAGCTGTACTAACTAGTTCTTTTACAGGACATGCCTTGCTGGCCGTTGTCAGTCGCACTCGTTGTCCCTTTTTTGAGTCGGCTTGGTCCTTGTCACAATTATTGTATAAATTAACGTCACAAACAAATGTTACAAAAGTCGCCAATGAAGTGGAATGATGCGAAGAGCGTTAAACTCCCACCCCGACACCCTCCCTTCGTCCTCCGATCCACCCTCCCTCGTATTGACCCCCAACCCCTAACCGCAAATGTGCCTAATTTTTCGTTGTTATCCTTTGTTGCCGCTGTCCTCGAATTGTCTGTCCTTCGGACTGGAGGTCTCCTAATAATGCGTAAAATTTAATGCACCATCCTGAGGTTTCGCTAGGCAAACAAGGGCTTCACTGTACTCCAATCGCGACAAGTGATTCCGAGATTTACGACTTTTGGGGATGGTCTCGTTCTTTGGCATGGGTGTCCTTTTTGTTGTGCTAATGTTTGGCGTTTTTATGGCTTGCAGCAAATTTGATTTATTGGCAAAACTTGAGCGTTGAGTTGCTCGCAAAGTTGTGTAAAGTTTTTAGAGGAGAGTTCATCATATAATTGATGCGATTTGTGGTTCATAAAGTGCAATTGCCTGTAAACTGACAAAAGCGAGGCAAGACAAATGCTCTCACACATATGGGAGGATATTTTTGTGGCCTTCCATGAAAGGCATTCACCTAGTTAATTGTAGATCTATCTTTTCGCGATTTTATTTATCAAGAGAACCCAAATTGATTGGTTGCTTTTGGTAATGGTTTGTGGGTAAAATGATATTATATTTTAAACAACTGAAAAAGTTAAGTTTAGTCAGAAATATTTTGTGTTTATACTAACAAAGCAGCCTAAAAATGAGTACTCAATAGGTAAGCGGAGAAGTTGTTTTATATAAGTCAGTTTTTGATTTACCTCAGACCGGTCACAACGTAAGTTTTCCTGTAAGCTTTATTCAACAAAATACAAATTAATACAATTTTTCTTGGCTCCTTTTGGGAATTTAATTAATAATTCGGTGCGCAGCTACAAACAATTTTGTTTCTTTTTGACAAAACATTCATCAGATCCGTCAGTATTTCATCGGATATTTATCGGTTACAACGTAAGTTTATCTGCGCCCGATTAAATACAAAAAAAATTAAAATTAAAATTTGGGACTAATTTCAGAGGCGCAAATATTATTGGAGATTAGCTTGGGAGGCAACTGCGATCAAAGGATAAGTTTCTCCGTCCCAGGATGAGTATCGAGGATATACGAATCCTTGATTTCTGAACACCAAATAAGGATCGATTGAAGCAGGGGCTCGAGAAGCGTTTGGAAGATGGAAGGTCCATCTTCTGATCACTTCTGGAGCCGCTTCTTCAATTTATGCGGCTCGTGCGAGATCAAAAAAGGGACCTAAAGCTAGTTTTTTAACTTTCTGCTGAGATAAGGATCAATTCACAATTAGTTTGGAACTAAAACAAAATTAAAAAGCCCTTTCTAATGATACAATTAAGCGTTTTATTTGAAATCTTGGGAGACTTAAAAATTAATTTCTTTTTGAATTATATGCAATAAAAACCATAGCCATTATTTATAGGGGTTGACATTCTTTAAAATTGGAAGCTTATTTAAGATATTTAATGATTTGCTATCACTATTGAGACCTTTGGTATTTACAAAGCCGAAACTAAATCGGATCACCTTTCGGATCTCCCTTGTCCAGCTCCAAACTATGTCAGTGCAAAACGTTGGTCGGCTCATTGTCTTCCCCGGAGATCTGCTCATTTCCCATGCCAGGCGCAGATACAGATACAAAACCCAGACGACGGCGACGACTACGACGAGTCGGCCTCATTAGGTGACCCAAAGTGTCCGAAACTATGCAATTTGCATGCACAGAAGCCCCTCGGAGATAGAACCCACGAGGGCCAATAGACCGTGGAAGATAACAGCGGAACTGGAACCGAAACTGGAGAGTCGAAAAGCGGACCGACCAGACACTACACCAAAAGCCAGTCCCGGGCGAATTCGAATTATGTTGTTCTGGGGTTTCGAGGGGTGGGGAGCTGACTATCCCACAGATCGTTGCGGGGCGATACATAAAATTTGAATGCGTTTTGCATACATTAACCCACTGTTGCCCACTGCGCCGAGGGGGTGACTCCAGTGGGTAACGGTCAGCAGTTGACCAACGGCGACTAGAAAATGTGTTTATTAAATTTTATGATTATTGGCCAGCAATTGAGCAGCTTGCCTTGGGAATGTGTCGTCGGGCACCCGTTCCTCTCTTACCCATTTTGACTCCATTTCGATTGTGAAAATTGAAATTTTATGCGCACAATTCCAAGTCCCTTTAGAAAACCAGTCGACAAATGGCCTGAAATTCTCACGCGTAACTGGAGCAGTTTTGGTGGCTCTGTCGACTGACTCGGTTCTCGGTTACACTTTGCGTTGGTAATTCAATTTACGTTTACGAAATGCTAATTAACCCGGCCAAGAAGAAGGTTTATTTTTGGGTGTTACACATGTTCTGCTGTTGTTTTGGGATCTGCCTAATGTGCCACAAATTGAAAGTCATTAAGATTTAACGAGGCCCCACTGTAAACACGTTCTGGCCCCCTTTGACAGACATCAATCAGCGGTTCATTACGAATGCACAAGTTGGCTTTAAGAAAGCGCCAACAAGGCCAAACGGATTTTGGTCTAGTTCTTAAAGATGAGGTATTTGAAATGGGAAAACTAATTAGAGAAATATTGGGAAGGCGGTGGACGGTTGGGGGTGGGCGTGGAGGTGGTACACATCGCTGGACAATTTCAACGCTCCTCAAATTGGCAACTAAGTAAACTTGAAAGCTGACGGAGCTGGTCCATCCAGTCAGGTCTACACGCCCACTTTTCAGGGGGACTATTTGTTGTTGTGACTGCTTCGTTATGCAAATTTCTCACAGAGCTAAAACAAAAAAAATAAAACCATCGTGAAAACAAAAGACAGAAATGAAAATTGTGAGCTATATAGTAAATATATAAAGGAAATGCAAATTGTATATAAAGAAATGCCAGAAAAGACAAATAACATGGTGGAACGACAACAAATTTAAACGACGGATTTCTTCAGCTTCCATCTTTGTTTTTTCCCCCTTCTGTGGAATAAATAATAAACGTAAACGAATTAAAAACGCTGGCCGAAAAACGAGAGGAAGGACCTCGAAGCTGTCCCTTCGATATTTTCGTGGTTGCTGGTGGGCAGGGTGAAAGCATCAAAGTTCTCCTCTGATTTGGCTTTGGTTTTTGTTTACTTAAACCAAGTTTATGCGGCTTTCAATTAGTTTTAATTGAAATTCCCATTGGCCAAGAAAAAGCAATTGGAGTTTTGCGTTTAATCAAAGTTTTTCCAAGCAATGTTGATTGCGATTGAGTTGGCAAGCTGATTACTAAAGCACTATATTTTTAATATAACATTTTTGAATGTTGGAGAAATTATATTTATATATATTTATTTATCAATTTTTAAAATTATGGTTTATCTTAAATCAATGAATCGATTTCGTTTGAATTGAAAGTATAGAACAATTTATAGTTCACGTAAGAACACTTGACTAAAATTGTATTTTTGTGTCATAAGTCTTTATTTCGATTATTAAACTTTCATCAATTTCTATTATCCTAATCATTGGTTATAATTATCCTTAATTATTATCCATAAATTTGCCTTATATAATATCTTATTCATACAAAGTTTTCTGTCCTCTTTCTTAATTTAAATTAAGTTATTCCAGTTTATCAATAAAACTGGTTGCAATTTTAGGCAATAGCTGGCTAGAGTAATTGTCCCCCTCCAGTTGGCATTAAGAGAACATTTTATTCAATTGCGGCCAGCGGAGAAAAACAAATAAAATTTATTTTCCCCCTTTTGCTGCTCACATTTGGGAGAGAGCATAAAATAAAATGAAATGATGCGTTGAAAGCAAACGGAGAGCCCTTGGCTACTTTCCTCTAAAAAAAAAAGTGGGCGGCGCCAATCCATGTGTGGTTGCCAAAGGATACGTATGCCGGGGAAGAGGAGTGGGATGGTATAACGTTTTTGGCTCAATAGATACATGGTCATGGGGTTCGGGGCCATTTGATGATTTTTGCGTCACCGTTGGTCAAAATCATTTCGAGCGCAAGCAACTGGAAACTGTATAAAAATAATGAAAAAGGGAGCGAGAAGAACGCAGCGTGGCAACGAAGGCAACTTGAAATAAATGGTCAAAAGAAATAAACAGTCCCATAAAGAATAATCATTCAGAATTCTGCTGAATTATGCATGAGGCAGACGGTCCGTGGTCCATGGTCCATGGACCATGCTCTCCTTGGTCCATAGTACGTCGTCCAGGAGCAGAAAACTGGACGCCACTCCAGAGGCGAAAGGCAGTCCAAGGAGCAGCAGGGGGTGTGGCACTCGCATATGCGAAAAGCCCCTCCTGGAAACCCCAACCCAATCCAAACTACACCCCAACCCACTCGCTGAAGCATCATTTTCCTCTTTATTATCTGTTTGCTTAGCTGTGAGTGTGTGCTGGATTTTTATCAGCCTTCTAAGCAGTTAGCTAGCTGCACAGAGAAAAATATATAATAAAAGTTATAAAAGACAAAAATAGGCAACAATTTACTTTATATTTATTTACTTATACAATATTTACTCATACTACAATGTTAAAACTCTTCATTTATCAGAATTGTAGAAGCACTCCCCAGCAAATTAAAACTATTTGTACGGGCTTGAAAAGGTATTTATTTACGAAATTTTTAAACCCATTTAGGGGACTTAAATATTATATAACACGCACATTTCGATTTATATTATATATCACACAAAAATATATATAAACAAATTTTGGAAGGCAAATTATTTTATTTCCAAAATTAAATTTAACAACATATGTTTGCCTAAACGTCTTATGTCATTTTTTTGTATTGCATACAACTTTTCATAGTTTTGGAAAGAAAATTGTATTTATTATTTTCTTATTTATTTATAGAAAATATTCTTGCAGGCCATTAACAATCTAAATTTTTTTCAGTGTAAATGCCAAGTTCCACTTCTATTTTTTCGGAGGAGGTGCAAAGTAAGAGGAGATGGCGCTAGGAGTGTCCCACGGAGCTCTTCGGCCTGCTCGGTGGCGCTTGGCCAAAAGTCAACCAACATTCGCATAATTTTCGATAAAGCTTTTCGCCAAATGAAATTCAAGTGGTTACACATGTCTCCCAGCCACCCAATCCAGCGATTTTCGGTTTGGTCATTTTTCTTGGACACCCTCCCCAGCAATCTCACCCCATTCTATTCCATAAGCCCCACTTCTATCCAAGTCATGCTCATTTCCACATTATATGCCGCATCTGATTATCTCCGTTCTGTTGTTTGTTTGCTTAGTTGCTTTTGTATATTTCGTTTGTTTGTTTGATTGTTTGTTGTTTTTGCCGAAAATGCTGATAATGAAAGGTAATGATGGGGGGCTACCACCTATATGCGTTATCTCTTTGTTAAAGGGCAGCTATGACTCGTCCGAATTGGAAATGGAAACTTTAAATTTTGATAAAGCAATAGTCATGGGGATGCTGACTGTGATTATTTCAAGATTACTCTAAATGAATTAACAAATTAGGCATATTATATAATATTTGTTTTCTAATTATTCTAGCAGTGGGGTAGGCAATACGTTATTAAGCCTAAACCCACAACATTTGGATATTGCTATCATTAAAAACTAAAATATAGCTTAATTATTATCATTATTAAATGTTATTAGAACTTGAGGTATCATAACTAACTTAAAAAATTAAGTGGCAAAATAATTTAAAATAACTTATTCACTTCAAGCCCTCTTTAATAATAAACTATATTTTCTATTTTGCACTAAGAAACTCTGTAATTAATTATTTAAAATATTTTTTCCAACTGCCAGACGAGTGGTAATAAAAACATTTTAGGTCGCGTCGACCTTATACAACACATTCATAAATACGGCGGTGTTTTGTCTGAACCTCTCAGTTCGGCTCGGCACTTATTCGAATCGGTCTTGTAGACCTTAGTTATCAGGTAGACAACCGCACTAGACGATTATGCCTGCGGTCGCTTCTATTGCATCAGATGAGGTGCGAAATGGCAATCGAAGTGCCAATCGGAAGTTAGATCAGTGTAAAATCGTATTGCAGTTGATCACATGGCTCAGCTTTTCCGAACCCTATAAACAAGTTTTTTCTAAATAATAGATGGACGGCTATAATTAGAACAAGTGATTAGTTGGCGACTGGAGCGGAATTTGTTTATTGTTTACGATCGGCAATCGTGTGATCGCGAACGGATCGATCAACCCTCGGCGATTGTGCTCCACTGGGGGCCTGCAAATTGCCGTATTTTCGCGATAGCACAGCCCATTTAACTTGCAAAAGAAAAACATAATTTAATCTGTTATTGTTTACGCCGAATGTGTAAGGAAAACACTTCTAAAATACGTCAATGGACGCATTTTCCTTCAAGTCGACTCAGATAAGCAAAACAGTGTCAACATAGGAGAAGACGGGGCTATTTTAAAAAACCCTACATTATGCATTTTTTGCTGACACTGTCTCCAAGGGGGGGCCTTAAAAAATAATTAAACTTTGATCTTGAAATGCATGTGCAAGCACATCAACTGATAGCAAATGTCGGGTCCGATTAAAGGCGCACATGATTTGAGATCAATGTCGAAGTGGGATGCGTGATTTGAAGAGTAGGGCTGGACCCAATGCGCTCATTGAATCTTCGCAATGATCAAAGCCAAACGTGAGAACGAAATTTAGCGTTTATTCGGCATATTTGGCATAAATCGAGGGGGTATCAAATTCTGCCCGGCATGCGGTTGTGGAACCTTCCGCTCCAATCCACTCCGTCGCCGAGATTGCATTCCCAGCTCAACTGATAAGTACGAGTATATCAGCTGCCTGCTATATATGTATCGCCGATGATGATGATGATCGGAGGTTTAATTAGGCGCGGCTGTAACATGAACATTCATAATTCCGCTGGCATTCAATCAATGCAGACGTGAACAATTCCAGTGATCAAGTGATCGACTTAACCAGCGATCTCGTGCAAAGTGTACAGTGTCTCAATCCCACTCAATACAGTTCCCACAAAAGGTGCGAAACAAGAAAATCGATACTCAAAACATAAACGTAATAACAATCCAAGGAAACCATGGCGCAAAGCGATTCGGAAAATTGCTGTGCCAAGCTCGCTAATGGTAAGAAAAAATTGTTATTTATTTTGTGATTAAATTTATAAAATATGGATTCCCGGCCATAGATGAGTTGTGCTGCCAAAAGTCAAAGAACGGAGTCTTAAAGGCTATATCGCCAAAAATGTTTCCCGACAAAATCTACAAGTCGGTTCAGGCAAAAGGAGAAGATGCTACGGGAATGACCTGCGAATGTGGAGTTTTTGGAGCCATCGCATGCGGGGATTATCCAACTCAGGTGGGCATAAAATATATTTTTGAAATTTAATACAGAAAATCACCAGAAAAAGAGTTTAAACTTCTGATTTATTGATACCCAAGAGAGCCAAAAATAGAGAGGAAAAATTTTATTATATTGTATATCAACTTAATTTAATATTTCGACTAAAAGTAAAGTCATACAAATATTTAATTGGAAAAACGTTGATTGAAAAATTAAATTTGTGAAAGAAAATGTTTTATTAAACTTGTTTTTATCATTTTACATATATTTAAAGTATGCATACAGTTTTTATTTTTCTTTTAACTAAAAGGAAAAAATTTGCTTGATTTAGCGAAGATTCATTTATATTTCAAACAACGATTGTACAAGATTTTAATGTTTTTCGAAGTATATTTTTTTTTTTTGTACTTTTGGGTGCTTATAAAATTTTAATATTAAAGATCTAAATAATTAAATAATATATTTAATCGTATATTTCGTATTTATTTTTCAAAAACATAATATAAAATCTCAAAACTTGTATATAGTATAGAAACAAATATTTGAATTAATTATATATTTGGCAATACGCCACAGTTAGTAATCTTTTAAAGTAATTCCTATTTATTTAAGAAAGATTACCTGGAGAAGATCACAACTGATTGTGACCAGCAAACAAATAATAAATAATACTAGGAAAACCATAGATAACCGAGTCTATAGTCTACGATCCCCGTCTTTGTTTAAAACCCCGAGAAATGTCGATCACGCGAGATCAGAAAAAGATCATTGAGCCTGTCAAACAAGCGGATCACTCGGCAAGCAAAATTCTATGTTGCATGGTCGTACGTCAGATGCAAATCACTGGCAAGTGGGTCAATGGTAAGCCTCGTCCCACAGATCCACCAGATCCACCCCCTGCTGGTTTTTAAATGGTTCTGGGTCTGTGGCCAATGCCCAGAAGCTGTGGTGACGTCAATGAGATGAAACTGAATCCATACGGTCGGTTTGCGGTTGTAATCTCTGTTGTTGATGTTCTTATTGCCGACTGTAATGAAATGGAAAATAACAGAAAGTGCTAGCGCATTCTCAGTGGAAACCGACATACCGTTATCGCTTGTTCTTTTTATGTGTCAAAACGCCTTATTAAACTTACCTATAATTCCTTTTTTAGAATCTTTTGTTTTATAAAAAACATTAAGATATGGTGATTTTTGACAGCAAACTCTAAAATTATTTAGATAATGCAAGAAGTTGTTTATAGTTTTATTTTACAACTGACTTTAAAGAAATTCTTAAAAATTCATAATCATAATAATCTATATAAAAGCTAATTTTGGAAAAGGTACTTTTGTAGATAAGAAAGTAATGCTGATCTAGGGATTACTTAATAATTAATTTAATTTAAACTCATTGTGTTTAAACGTTTACATGCTAATTTAATTTTAAATTTGAAGTCATTGATAATAAAATTTGTGGACGGAAATTGAGGCAAATAAAATTTGTTGTCTTATTAAAAGTTACGCTGAATTTAATCTGCTAAGTAAGCCCCCTTGGTTGATATTTTTTTGTTTATATAAACACATCTAGTTCTACAGTCCGCATAGCGCTATGAAATAAAAAGCAAATATTTTAATCTGATTTTTCTGCTTACAGCTGGACATAGCCCAGATGATCTGCCTGGGTCTGGTGGCGCTGCAGCATCGAGGACAGGAGTCGGCGGGAATAGTGACCAGCCTGGGCAAGTGCTCCAAGAACTTCAGCGTGCACAAGGGCATGGGGATGATCAACAATCTGTTCAATGACGAGGCCATCAGGAAGTTAAAGGGCAACCTGGGAATAGGCCACACCCGCTATTCCACCGCAGCAGCCTCGGAAGTCGTGAATTGTCAGCCATTTGTGGTCCACACTGCCCATGGAGCTCTGGCCATTGCCCACAATGGAGAGCTGGTGAACTGCGAGTCCTTGAGGAGGGAGGTCCTGGAGCGAGGAGTGGGTCTGTCCACGCACAGTGACAGTGAGCTAATTGCCCAATCCCTGTGCTGTGCTCCCGAGGATGTTTCCGAGCACGATGGACCTAACTGGCCGGCCAGGATTCGTCACTTTATGACCCTTGCTCCGCTCTCCTATTCCCTGGTGGTTATGCACAAGGACAAGATCTATGCCGTCCGAGATTCCTATGGAAACAGACCATTGTGTTTGGGAAAGATCGTACCAGTGGATGCGGGACATGCGAATATCAATGACCAACTGGCCGAAGGTTGGGTGGTCAGTAGCGAGAGTTGCGGCTTCCTCTCCATCGGAGCCAGATATGTCCGTGAAGTGGAGCCCGGCGAGATCATCGAGCTGTCGAGGAATGGCTATAGAACCGTAGACATCGTCGAGCGACCGGACTACAAACGCATGGCATTCTGCATCTTCGAGTATGTGTACTTCGCCCGCAGCGATTCCATGTTCGAGGGTCAGATGGTTTACTCCGCCCGCCTGCAATGTGGTCGTCAGTTGGCCAGGGAGTTCCCACTGGATGCGGATTTGGTCAGCTCGGTTCCGGAGTCGGGCACAGCTGCGGCTCATGGCTATGCCAGGGAATCCGGATTGCCATTCGGAGAGGTTCTCTGCAAGAATCGCTATGTGGGCCGCACTTTCATCCAACCCTCCACAAGATTGCGCCAGTTGGGAGTGGCGAAGAAGTTTGGTGCCCTGGCTCAAAATGTTGAGGGCAAGAGGATCGTGCTGGTTGATGATTCCATAGTTAGAGGAAACACCATTGGACCGATCATCAAGCTCCTGCGAGATGCCGGAGCCACCGAAGTGCACATCCGGATTGCCAGTCCTCCGCTGCAATATCCCTGCTACATGGGCATCAATATTCCCACTCGAGAGGAGCTCATAGCCAACAAGTTGAACGCGGATCAGCTGGCCGACCATGTGGGGGCGGACAGTCTGGCCTACTTGAGTGTGGAGGGACTGGTCAAGGCCGTCCAGATGAACAAGGCCCATGTGAATCCGCTGAAGGCCGGCTACTGCACCGCCTGTCTAACGGGCGAGTATCCTGGCGGATTGCCCGAGGAGCTCAGCTGGTAGGATCTCAGCATTTAATACTCTGTTAGCATTAATGTAGCTCTTAGATTCAGTGTATATATAAAAATATAAATTTTAATTTGGGGTCTTTGACCTAACACAAAAATCCGTTGTTTTCAATTCAAGAGTCAGAAGGTTATGTTTGTGGAGATAACAAAAAATACGCCAGACAAATCGTATTTGGAAGCTCCAGCAAGCATTAGAACAAGCATATTTATCAGCTTCAGAATTCTATAATAGTACAAACTCAAATTTATATTAGTCTTTTAAGAAAATGGTAGCATTAAAGACAAAGGTTTTTTAACTATTTTTGTTTTCTAAAAATAGTAATATATTTTTAAAATCTAAAACTTATGCAAAGATATTTAAAACCTTTTTATCCAAACATTTTATTTCAATTTCTTAAATGATTATCTAATCTATTTGTAGCTTGCATATTCAGCTAGAGGACTGTTGGTTTTTTCCTTATTAATTTCCTTACTGAAAACTAAGTAATTCTTGACTTTCAATGGCTTTCTTGCAGGGGACGAACACATACTCTAAATGCTAATGGGCCACATCAACGTCTGATTATTTCCAAAACTGTCTAATGCCATAACTTCAATTCATTTCAATTTATATTTCCAAGCTTTGTTTGCCGAGGGGCAGGGAAATGGAGGGAAGGAGGCAAGAGGAAGTAGAGTCGCCCGCTTCCGGTTATAGCCAAGCTCAGATATAGCCTCATATCATACAATATGGTAATCGTGTTTGCTTTTTTCGCCCTGTCTCTTTCCGGCTGTGTCCTGCCCCCATGTCCTTGTGTTCCTCTCTCTCGGAGTCTCCCATTGGGGCGTTGCAATGTCTAAAGCGGGGCGTTTAGGGCGTTTAATCCTGCGGAAGATGTCCTTGCGGTTATGCAGAGGGGTATCCGTATTCCGTAACCCCGCTTCTCGCTTTTCTCATCGTATATAACTTTTTTTCTTTTTTTATGACTCGCGCCGGGTACTGGAGTCAACAATGTCATCATTATTCTTGAATATTGTGTTGTATTTTCGCAAACAATTTCGCTAAGCTGCGCGGCATTGGCAAAGCCGGAAAAGGGGGTGGTGGATTTGGGGGTGGGAGCGGGTGTCCTTTGCTGAAGTGTGGCGAGGACATAAGAGAAGAAAATAATATGCACTGTCATTGTAACTCGCTTGATTAATTCTTGTGTAGGGTATTCATTGCTTGGAGTTTAGTCCGGTGGATCTTGAAAAGAGCAGAATAAATAAATACATTTATACTACTAGTTTTTAAATTAACCTCACAGACATTAAATAATGTTATCTTATTTCCTATGCAACCATTTAGTATACATTTTTTAATAAGTTTTATTCAAACAACTATTATTCAAAATTCTAGGAAAATAATTACAATAAAAATTACAATTACAACTCAATAAAAATTTTATAATATATATTGTAATTTTAAACAATTTACAATGCCCTCCCAATTAAGAAGAGTCCTATACATTATTGTTTCCATTCCTTTTTTTGTTATCCCCCAAATTTATAGAACAGTTTATTACTTTTATTTTTTTTGCTATCTCCCACAAGTGGTAGAGCATTTTCTTGGTCCTGTCAGCTTCCTTTTAGCGGCGGATCTCCTTCACCACTCCATCTAAGCTCTCACCAAGTGGCTACATAAAAGAAACGACTTCTGGCAACATTGAAAACAGACGCTGGCACTTCTCTCCAAAACACCAGCGCCGTTTGCTGCTACAAGGATACGAAAGAAGGACCAGGATACCCACGGAAAAAAATATATAAAGAGAAACGTTTGCTTATGTGCGCCGTCGATCACAAACACAAACATCCTGGGCCCACTGCCGCAGACAGTGACAACTAAGCAGGGCCATATTGCCAGGACCCAGATACACCCCCTGAAACCCCTGAAAACCCCTGGAGAAGACCCCTGAAACCCCCCAGCCCCTCCCATTCTGCGCCGCAAAACATGCTTTAAATTTTTTAATAACGCCGGGCTACAAGAGCGCTGACGCCCACGTCCGGACTTGGGATCCGGCTTTCGTGCCCGATGACGACAGCCGACCCCGCCCCTAAGCCCCACCGCCCACCGCCCCATCCGCCCACCGTCGTCATTTGCACAGAAGTTATGTAAATTAATGTTTACTTAAGTTCCCCATGTTATTTCTTCTTCGCATTCTTTTTTTTCGCCTTGCACTTTCACAATGTTTCCTACTTCAAAAACAAAAGCAGACAGTGGGTCTAAAAATGATGAGGGAAGGAGATTGAAGGTTGGTTGGAAAAAAAATTGCAATAAATTTGGCAGCCGTTTCTGCAATTTAATAAAAAGCTTTCGGGGGGGAGAAATGGGGAAAGTCATCTCTCTAGTATAAACAATCAAGCTTATTATTGAGCCAAATGGCTGAGTAAATATGACGTGAAATTATGGCAATGGTATGCAAATGAAATGACCGGAGATGAAGATTATGAAGCCATTATCCAAACACTTCATGGAAATTGTCGCCGCAGAAATTTAATTTAAACATCAGCGCCGGAGGCATCGAAGCCATATCCTTCTGCCACTCGACACATGCAACAAGTGAGTGGCAAGGAGCAAAGGCAAACCACACGAACCGTCAAAAGGCAAACAAAAAAGGACTCCTTGCCAGCTCGATGTCCTTCGCATTTCCCACTTTTCCTTCACTCGATAGGCACGCAAAACGTGCCCGGCATGCAAGACATGCGATGGCCAAAACGACACCGAATCAAATGTAATTTTCTGGCCAATAGAACACTTTGTGGGCTCACAGGATGGCAAAGGCTAGCCGGAACATCCTTTCTTCAGTTCATTAGCAAATCAAACTTCCGTCTTTAACCTCAAGACATCTCTGGCATGTGTCCGACGCAAAAAGGCACGAAATTCCTGTTCACTAAAAATTTGCATTCCTTGAACCCTTGATCCGACGGACTAGAAAACTGCTTGTCAGCTGGTAATTTGATTTAAAGGCTTTGGCTTGACCAGAAACCCACAAAAAGGTAAAAAGTCGGAGAAGATTTGAAACATATTGGCAAGTAATTATTTCGAGAAATCAAACTTTAGCCGGCAGGAAAGTAAAGCCTCTGGCTTAAATTTTATCCATTTCTAATTAAAATTAATTTATTTAAAAAAAAACAGATTCACTAATGGCTTAAAAATATAAACATATATTTTAAGAGATATACTAAATTGAAATTGTACAAGAAAAAAAATTGTTGAATTGTTAAATGGAAATTTAAATCTGTTTACGATTTCAAGAAATATTTCGATATCTTAAATCATATCTTATATATTATATTATCATATATTATCACATAAATATTTCTACAAAATCTGGAAATTATTTATAAAAACCAAAGCACGGCTGAATTCAATGTCCTTTTAAAGTCCTAAATAAATTCTCAGCTAATTTTCCATTCCCAAAATGGAATCTAATCAAATGTCGGCCCTCCCATTTCCGTTCAGCTTAGCATCAAAAAGAATTTGCATAATATTTTTAGAACCAACTGAATAAAGTTTTGTGAGCGGACGAGCTAGACGACTCAACAACATTTCCACAACTTTGCGTTAATTTTCTAAATATTTTCTAAAATTTCCAAATTGCATTTGGAGCAGCAACGGACGGCGATGGAAATGAAGATGGAAATGCCGCAGGGCAATCCCAAGCCAGGTTGCCGTGCTCCGGCTCATTCAGCAAAAACACTGCCCCACCACCCACAACATCCAACGAACAAGTTGAATTTTATAATTTAAAATTATGAACTAATATAATTTAATTTTAGTGGCTTGCACGCAAAGCTCCAACGATATAGATGATGGAAAAGCGAGCGGGGGTCGGGATTTTCTGGGCGGACACAGGCAGGAAATTAAGTGCATTATACCTTTATATATATATATAATGTTGGTTATTGTGCACAACAGCAAATACAACAAAAGCGCGTTGAGGTAATAAATATGTATGAAGCTTGTGTTTGTGCACCAAAGAATGCAATTTCCCTCGAAAGGGGGGGCTGTATTTGACATCGCGTGCTTGGGCGCGATTTTCCCGCTGCATTGGCCAATTCTGAAGAGCCAGAAAAGATAATAACGATAATTAAGGCAAGCGGCAAACCAAATCTCTGATTTGAGTGACATGCAACAACAAAATAATTCACAGCCAGTGCGTCAGAGTGTGTGTGAACGGGAGTGTGAGTGTGTTTTGTGCCAGAATAAGGCCGCCATTTTGGGGGCTGTTACACTTCCGGCCATCATTGTCACATTGTGCGACAATGCATGATGAAAGCTGGCCGAGATTTGGATGCACTCCGCGGAATTTGGGTCTTCATTTGGCCAGTCAAATGCAGGAACACATATAAAGATGTAGTAATAATACTAAAAAAGGTTAATTAGTTTTGCAATAAGCTGAAAAATGTTTAGAATTGTAGTTCTCGATAAAGAAATAACAATTAACGTCAATTAAAAAATGTAAATGGTTGTGTAAAGAATTGTTTTATTTGTCATGAGAAAATTAAATTAAATACAATGTAGAAACACAAATCAATAACAAAGGGAAAGTCGGAATACAAAATAAGTCCACAACTACTAATCATTAACCAAGTTTATTTTTAAATAAGAATTGATGAATATAAATAAATAAAGTTTTGCAGATTGTAAAACCTGTTTTATAAACTTTATTTTATTTAAATCCTTTTTTTGTCATATGATTATTTTCATTATTTTAAAATGTCTTATAGAAAGTTCAATGTGTTGCGTTTTTGTAAGAACTCTTTCTTTTTTTAACCAATGATATAATACAATGCGCATCTTTTAAAGATTTAATTCCATAATTACAAAGTTCTTAATTGATGCATTACACCTGTTTTCCCTCTCTGCATGGAATGTTCAATTGGCTGGATGGATTTTTCTGATGATTGTTGGGGTGTAGGCAGGTAATATTTTTTATTTGTGCTGCTGTTGATATGGTGGGGCACAAAACTGAGCACCTGGGCGACTGACTGCATCTGTTGTGCTTCCCATTGCGTGTAAGTTCATTATGTTGCCAACAGTTGTTGTTGCTCTTGTTCATTGTGTGCCTGATACGCCCAACAACAACTGCGAAAACAATAAAAACAACAACCACACAAACAACAACAACATCCGCAGTCGTAGTTGTCTGGCCACCATTGCAAATTTCTACATGGCCGCTCAACTGAAAATTGTTTGTGCAGTTGTATTTTTTACACATTTTTTTTATTCACATTGTTGATGGTGTTGTTGTTTTTGGTTGCCTGTTGTAAATTGCAATTTCCCGTTGCTTTCGGCTCGTTGTTGCTGTTTCATTGTTGTTGTTAATGTAGCTGCTGCCAGATTATTTATTATTTTAATTAATTTATTTTAATCCATCACCTGAAGGCTTATCAAGTGATGTGGTTAATTTAATTACAGCTCATTAATTAATGTAAACTTATTAAAGTGGTAATAATTGTTGCGATAACGAATGGTGATGTCGGGCATGTAATAATTTTCGAATAATAATGTACACATTAAATAAAAGTGTACGATGAATAATGTTTTAATAAAATATTCATATTAAGACGGAAATTGTATACAAAAATTAAATTAATTTACAAAATTTTGTCTTAAAACTATTTTAAACTGGCAAAAGGTTTTAATTGTAAAAGTTTAATAACACCTCGTTGAACTTAACAACAATTTCTGTTAACTGGCTATCAAATCAACAATATTTATTTTTAAACGTTGCGTTAAAAAAAAAATTTTAAAATTAAGAATAGTTCATGTTCAGATGTGAATCTATAGTTTAGATTTCAAAACTCTTACCTAGCTTGGATATGGCTTTCATATTAGAAAAATTACCTTAGGGAAGATAATAATATATGGGCCAATATTAAAGAAAATAAGAAACCAGTTTAAAAATTATAAATTAAAAAACCTTGTCTTCCAATTTTTTTGAAATACAATTTGGAAAACAAGCCCTTTACTCATAATTTGAACTGTTTCGCTGCGTCCGCCTCCGGAAAGCAATCGAAGCAGACTAAATTCGAAAAACTTCGCCGAACTCCACAAGTGCTTCGATGATTATTATGGGCCCGACAAAGGACTCCATTTCACGCATGTCCTTGGCGAATGGAGCCCGGTTCCGAATTGTTTTTGGGTTTGTGAACTCACTAAGACCTTGGGTGGCGCCCCCTGGCGGCCCGTTTGAAGTTCGCACCGCCCCAACTGATGAATTATAAAATAAGAAACTTAGGCGAAGTAGCACGAAAATGTGAACCGAGAAAGAAATCATGTAACTGTCAAATATCTCATCATATCTCATTTCATGTTGATCGACTGTGGGAAAACTTGTCGAGAGAGCTTTGAATTGGGCTTGTTGTGGGTGATCTGGGGCTTGGTGGGGGTTCCGGGGGAAGATGGAACCCCGGGCAAGAGATCTCAACTGCCTGATAGGGCGGCGAATTCACACATGTCTTGCGGATTATAATGTGAACTGGTATCATTCGGTCGGGCCTTTTGCGGGTTTCCCTGCATTATTCTGCTCGTCGTGGGTGCGTTTTTTGGCTCGGAGGAGTCTTCTGTTTGGGGCTTTGAGATTTGTTTGCTTGCCACTTTTTGGCAGCCGCCGTCACGTCTTGCAGCTGGCTGCACTCGAGCGACAGATTGCGGATGGGAAATGAGTAATGGATTTGAGTGAATAATTCTTAGAAAATGAGATTTTGTCTTTTGAATTCATTATGAATCTTTCTGTGTCCCCACTTTTTTCGCTGTTTGTCTGGGAAGTGAAATTGGGAATAGAATGGATTTTCGACTTCGGGAATTGTGCTTTCGTTCTCTTAGAGGTGTGCCAGAAAAATATTTTAAGAAAGCCATAACAATTATATTGCTAACAAAATAGTTTTTAAGCTTAAGCTTTAAGTTTTTGTGGAAAACCCTATTATAAATTCAATGCGGCTTTAAATTTATTAATCGTTATGAAAATATTCCAGTAATTAAAAAAATATATATATTCAATAGATTAAATATGAGTTTGAAAAAATCTAATTTAAATTGTTAAAAACACATCTAACTATTTTCCAATTAATATTGTTTCCTTTTTTGTTGTCATTTATAAATCGTAATTGCAAGTTACATTATTCATATTAATTTCAAAAGATATAATTGTATTAAAAGGCCTTGCTTTAACTGGGAGACAAGCTCTTTCAATCTCTTTTCATTTCGTAATACCATTGTTTTATTTTTTTGGAATTTCAGGTCAAGCACCTTGCATGTCTGGAGATTGGCACAAATCCCTCCCGGTTTTAATTGGATAACTTTCTTATCTGCGGGGTCTTGCCGTCGCCTACAACTCTATCCATTAGCCGGGGTCTGGCTTTGTATTCTGGGCCATTTCGAGTGGCATCCATGGATGCACGCTGCACTGCACACCGGACAGAGGAACTGAGTAGTTGGCCTGGGATTGGGAGTTTGGGTTGGAGGTACAAGTCGGGAATTGGATATGCAGAGGAGCGTATCATAACCGGATCGCTTTGGAGCGGACAGCGTGAACCCCCGAGTGCAATGTGCAGGTTTACTGGAGCGTTTTAAGGGACGTAGGGCAGTTTGGGGGGGGGTGGGGACTTTTATTAATGGACGAGTCCACGCTTAGAGCGGCAGATACCGAAATGACTCTAAGATCTTAGGGCCAAGATAGCCACGGTCAAGTTCACAGTGTTTCATTAGCGTGTAACGTCGGCGAAATTGAAAATGTAACGGATCGCAGGGGCAGGATCCGCGATAAGGATCTACCTCTGTAACTCCCATCCCTCTATCCCGCTAAGTGGTTTATTGATATGCCACGGCCAAAGGACACGGCCACAAAAAGAGCACCTGCCTAGGATCCTTAGTCCTCGTTTTCCCAGCTCCTGTTTCTCGTAATTAAAGAATGACTGCGCGGTTTCTGTTCCGTCTCCTCCAGACATGATCACCTTGAAAGTAAAAGTTGCCCGATGCATTTTTATGTTAATTCTCGGGCCTCTTTCCTTTTCTTCGCCATAAACATTGCGCGCAAAAATGTATTAAATTAAAACAAACAAATAATGAATAATAAGCAGTGGTCGAGAGTGAAACACTCGTAATTTGCATAAGACGAGAGAGTGTTTTGGAGAGTAACTGCGATCGACAGCTGAGCGTTATAATGTAAAGAGCGCTACCAGCTGATTATTTTATGTGTAGTCGTGTCTTGAGTTATGCTTAGATAATTTTTCAATGGCATGCAAAGTGCTCATTAAAGCAGACACATGCTAATTGGATCTAGTTGGTTATGCCCGCGGATTAACCCATTTATGTGGGATTTTCTTGGAAAAAATTAAATTGGTAAATATTGTATGATAATACTTACATTATCAGGTATCAAAGGTTTGCAAATTTTGATTGTTGATTGAACCTTTTTTTTGCATTTGGTGCAACCAATTTAGTTGGGTTTTTATTTCTATTCAATTTATTCGCCAGGTTTTTGGTTTTTATAATTATTTATAAACTCAAAAATAGTTCCTTGCCGATAGATTTTATTGTAATGAAACATTTGAAATGAAACGTTTTCTTCGTTCGACTAAATCGGGAAAATATTAATGTTAAATTATTGATATTCTAAATCAGAGGTTCAGCTTTGTTTGCAAAGTTTTTTATTTATTCAGTAATATTTGTTTTACTACAAAAACTATTTAAAGAAAACTTGTCATTTTATTAGTTTAGCGTTTATATTTGCGCCAAACATTAAGAACAATTTTTTTAAACTTAAATCAATTTAAAAAGTGTTTTGCTTAATAAAGTTTGGTACTAGAATAGAGCATTGTGTACTAGTTTCTAATTTAAATGTATATAAAGTAATTCTTGGGTAGAATATATATTTAAAATTTTCGTTGGCGCTTCTTTCAAACGCCAAACCCCAACACATTCGCAAAAGCTTTGAAAATGTTGAAAATCGCGGAGCGTGCGAGAGAGGGAAAGGGAGAGAGTGAGAGTCGAACTTCCAGAGGACTGGAAGTACCGGCACTGGCTATAGCCATCTCCCTCGCGCCGCCGTCCGTCCAGTGGGCGTTGCCCGACGCCTTCGCTCAGCGATTTCCAGTGCGCACGCTTGCCTCTCAGAGAGTGGGCGTTGCCAGAGCGCAACGCAGCCGCAGATAGCAGGTGGCTGGAAGGAGCGGGACCGGGCTATATGACCAACGTTGGCCAGAGTGAGACGACACTAAACAAAATGGCTGCTATCATGCTCCGTTGACCGCTAGGTGGCGCCAGTGGGGGCTCCACCGGCTTTTGGCGCCGCTCTCTTGCATAGCTCTCTCGCACTCTCATCGGGCATAAAATGTTTGGCGCGCTTTGCAAAGCGATTTGATTTTTGGGTTAGTCGGTTTGTCGGAAGCTTCGCTCCGCAGGACTCGCTCTTCCCAAAAAGTCGGAAAATCGGAAAAACTCCTTGGGCACTCCGGCCTTGTAGGCGCATTTCCGTTTGGTAATTTTTCACTGCATGGCAAAAACAACAAAGAACACACAACAAGCAACAGCAAGAGCAACAACAACGACGAGAGGAGAAACTAAACGGAACGAACGGAACGAAAAGGCCGCCTTGACGATTTTCACGCTGACTGCGTTGCTTTTGGCCAATAAGTGCATTTGTTTGGTACACAGAAAGAAAAAGCATGGGAAATCGAATTGATTTCCAAACTTTCAATTCCTTTTATTCAATCCAAGCCATTTCCTTTTAATCACAAAATATTTTCCTTTAACTCAAATCGTAGTTCTTACAAAGTGACAAACGTAAAAAGTAAATTAGAAGACAACGGCAATATATTTAAGCTTTTAAAAATGCATTTTATTCGCTATTAGAGGCTACAGTTAATCTTTTTATAAGAAAACTTGATTAAACTGTTCAAATAATTTTAAACTATTTGGGGTCTATGAACGTAATTATTCTATAAATGGTATTATGATATAATAAAAATGACTTTAAATCATACTCCAACGATAAGAAGGCAATGAAAAGGCATTTTTTTAACAATTAATCTGTTTTTATCAGTTTTTCATTCTAATAAAGTTATTAGAATTCCAAGAAAATGATTAGAATTGCTAAAATACAAAAATCTTAAACATTTAAAATTGTTTTAAATTATTTTTTATACAAAATGGTTTTACCACATTGAAGCAGTATTTTTGCTGTGTACTGTGTGGAAAATTCCTTTCCCCCCATTTATTTGGCGTCTTGCGCCACTTCGTCTTCTCCCTGGCTTGTGCTCAATAATTTTAACATTGTTGCCCGTAATGAAAGCTTTGCTCTTCATTTAAAGGCAAAGAAAAAACGGGACCAGGCTTTGTTGTCCTTCCGCCGCCCACCGCCCACTTACCAACCATCGCTCCCAGCCTTGATCCTGCAAATACGTCCTTTTCAACTCCGTACTGTAGTGTCCTGCAATTGCTTATTGCATTCTGACTCTGGGTGTAAGGTCCTTTTTTGTGCGCCGACCAACTGCGAGTGTAAGACAAGCTTCCTGCTGCAAGGACGAAGGACGACGAATGAAGGGCGGGTGGTGAGGGGGCGGCGACGGACGCAGCAGTTTGCGTAATAAAATTTGCATAATTTTAAATGTATGTGTGGGTGTGTTGTTGTTGGTGTCTGTCTCTCGGCTGTCTGTGCAAGTCTCGCATATCCTTTTTGGGCATCCTTACGCATTGTCTACTGCTTTGTTGCACACACAGACGCACGGACACACTCATAAACACATATATAGCAAAACAAATGAGACTCTCTCCGCTGGAAAAATGCAGCAGGATGTGGCTGCTTTAAGGTCCTTTAAGTGGACTAAGACATTTAAATGAGCTGATTATGTTGTGTTTTTTATGACTTTTAAATTTTCAAAAATATTTCTTAGTAGGAAAAATTTAAAAGTTTCTTTTCTCTAAAGTGGTGTTAAAAGATTTGGAATAAGCCTCGTCCTTTGTGGATTAATTATAAAATAAGCTTACGCAAAACGATTGATTTTAGCAACTCACTTCTGTATAGATTTAAAAACAAATTTAAGCAGTAAGATAAAAATTTTTCCGTTTTTGATAAAAAAAGACAATTGATCTGCCTGAATTGCGAAAGTTTCTACACTTTTGTGAACAACTATTTCTTATAAGTTTTAAATAAATCAAGTGACATTGATTGAGCACTCTAATTATTGCCATTGACATTAAGACAGAAGATCCCTTCCCTTTTTTGGACTTAGAACAAGGGTTTTGTTTACTTTTGTTCAACCAAACTATTTGCGTGTTTACGATGAGCAGGGAGACCTAAGCTCACAAAAAACGTTGAATGTCAAATAATAAATAATAAAAACGTACGACTCGACTTAGCGAACACGCACCGCTAAAAACGAAGAAATATAAAAGCAAAACACACTCAACGTCAGTGGGAATATGTCCTGCGTGGCTTAATCCTTGCCGACAAGCCACTTGTTATGCTCATTAAGCTTCGGTTATTAGGGCCATCAAAGTGAATCAGGACACAACTATAAAAGTCAACCCTTGCCCGCAACTTTCCCCATTGAACTGGAAAGAAAGTTTTGCGTTTCCTTTTTTCCAATTTTTTTCCCTTTCCTTTTTTTTTTTTCTTCCAAAGTTTTGGGGTTATTTATACATGTATTTGTTTGCTTGCTGTTGCTGTTATTGTTATCAACATTAAATCAAATCACAACGACAACAACAATTACAAAAAGGCTCTACCTCGGACCGTGGACAAAAAAAAGGAAACCGAAAAAATACAGAAACCGAATAGGAATAACAGAATTTCTATAATGGTTCTCTACAAAAGCGGGGGAAAAAAGAGTGCGGCCAAAGAAATGGAAAAAAAGGCAACAGAAAATTTACAATGTCGCCGGTTTCCGTTCGACTGGGGGGCGTGGAAATGTGGGCGGAGGGTGGCGGCATTGCTTTGGTTTTGTTGTGGCAATAAAATACATCATAACGGTATCATAAGCGAGGCGAACAAAGCGATACACACAAAAAGATAAAGAACGTAAAGAAGAGTAGGGAAAAAAGGCATCGAAATCTGTAGAAAAAAATCCATTTGCAGGGCGCACAAAACTAAAAAAAATATTCAAATTTGGTTACGATGCGCAAAAACAACAACGAACTGGGCAAAAACAAAAGCCACAAGAAACAACACACACTCGCACACACACACACACATACAGAGAGAAAAAAAGGAGGGAAACGGAGGCCCCGAAAAAGAACAAGAGCAACGACAATGGCGTCCACCGGAAATAGTCACACATACACATCCTCGCACACGAATAAATGAACATACGCATGCAAATACTTACCCACACATAAAGGCTTGCACATGCCGTTAGACGGTGTCCTTCCACCGCCCACCGGCCCACGCCCACTTTTCCGCCCACCCCTGCGTCCTGTGTGCGTGTTGCAACAAATAAAATATTAAAATTGGTTCAATGAATTTCAATAACAACAACCAAACACGAAATCAAAACTAAATTTCGCTTTATTGATAACGAAATACAAGGTAGCACGAAGGGTGGAGGGTCCTGGGCGGGGGTCCTGGGATTTCAGGACATTCCGGGGGCCGGTGGCAAACGGTTATGGATTGCGTGTGTGCTGATGTGGTTATGCATGGCCGGCACTTGAAATATGCGAGTTTATAAGCGATTGGTTTAAGCCAGGGCCGGGGACATTATTGGGATATTAAGGGAAGGGAAATAGTTTTGATTAGATCGGAATGTCTTGAGGTTTGAGCTTAATGAGCCCGGTAGTTTTCTTTAATTACTTAACTAACATTGATCAATTGACTTATTTTTTATTTTTTGAAATTACATTTATTAAACATATGTATTTTACATTGTTATTTTAACAGTTTAATATTTAAATTGTTATCAAGTAAAATCAAATAAATAAAATAAAATATTTTTCTTCTATGTCTTTAATAATTTAATAAAATAATTTGAATGGCAATTTAATAAATACATTTTTGGTTTTAAAAGCCTTCAAATGTAAATCAATATATGTAGATGTCACATTAATTAGATCTTGGTTCCACTGTTTCAAAATCATAATTAGAATTCATATTTGAGAATCAGTTTTTTCATATTCGTATAATTATAGAAAACTAGCAATTTTTCACATCAATTTTGCTTGGTATTGTGTGTTATATTTCATTAATAATAATTACTTACTTTAGGTTTTAGTGTGTTTAAAATGTTTAATGTCTTATCCCATTAAAGCTACTTTGAAATAAACTCTCCCAGTTCATTTTCTTATCACTTGATAAAAAAAACCCCTCGGCTAGCAGCCTCTGTGCCTTTGTGTCCTGCCGCACAACACACATTTAGCACACACACACACGGCATATGAATATACATATGCAGATAGAAATCTGCACACATTTCGGCCTATCCGTGTCCGTCTGTGTTTGCATGTGTCGCCCGCTGTCCGTGTTTCAGTGTGTCCGTGTGGAAATGCCGTCAATCCTAACCCTTTCGCAGTCGTGGGGTCGCCCATCTCCCCGGTGGCCTATCTATCGACTTATTTGCATGTTTTCTGATTCATTTTTTGCGCAAATCGATAAAAATGCGTGGCGAACGACGAACAAAAAAGAAATGATTTACAATTACCAGATTGATGGGCGACAAAAACAAGAAATCAAATACTCTAATCAATGTAGCGGCAATTAATAGAAATTGCATATGGAAATGGAAATTGAGAGGGCCGATTAAAAGATATCTGTGCAACATAAGCACTGGGAGAAAAAGTTGCCTTTAATTGCAATGCAATACGAAGGGATTCTCAATGGTAATATTTAACAACTCAATACAAATATTCAACTTTGATTGTGAAGCTTTGATTCGCAAAACAATTTGTTTAATATTAACACACTGGAAAAAAACGATGATTTGTATTTACAGAAAGAAAAATATTGCTTTAATGAAATAATTAAACTTTATTACCAACAGTATAGAAACAAAAATAAAAAATATAATTTTAACACTCTAAAAAAATTATTTTATTTTTAGTTCTTAACCACGTAAGTTAGTATAAAATAAAGAAAAAGTGTAATATCAAAATGGTAACATTTTAAAATATTTGTATTTACTATATATAAAATGGAAAAAGAACTTTAACTATCAGTTTTATCACAATAAATATAAGGAAAAATATTCAATTTCTGTGTACTTATAATCAGTGCCAATGTATTTGTATATCCTTCACACGCACAGTACTTTTGTTTCTATTTTGCGACAATGTCCAAGGAATCCAGCACAAAATGGCAACATCAGAGCCACCTTACCAGGACTCCAAATATACCTTTATGGAGCGGGGAAATGGGGCTGAAGTGGGGCCCAGACGAACGTGCGTTGGCTGCTTGGGGGTTGAAAGGACATCGACACACACACACGCACTCACGTAGAGATACACGCACACTGTGGTAGGTAGCGACAAATAACAAACAAATACAAACTGAAGTCCTGGCAGAAAAGGGAGCTCCCATCGCGTATTTGCCTGCTACCCCCACTTTCTATTTAGTTTATGGTATGCGTGAATATTCAAATATTGCGTTGGGTGCTCTCGAAACACACATATATATATACATATATATATGTATATAGATAAAAGTGTGTGTCCATGTGGGGGTTGCCACAGCAACAGGAAATCGGACGCATGCGTATTGCTCGCCCCCTTGCCGCAGTTTTTCCCTTCTTTCTTGTTTGTGTTTAACCCCCTTGCCATTTCCACCCCCCTTTGCCCACATTTCCATGGCACGTTCGTTTTCGGTGGAAACAAAAGCAACGCCGAAATAATAAATAATTGCTAGTTGGCATTGAGGTGCAGGGGCATGTAAACCCACCCACCCCCTCCTAACTTTACCATTTACCTTTCTTTTGACAATTTGCCTATTCTTCTATTAGTTAATTAACGCTTTTGGGCGACCACGGGGCGTATGCTTGATATGCAGAGGCTAGGCAAAATAGCTGAAAATTTAAATTTCCATCGATTTGCGTCTACTTTAAAGCCATCAAATGCCTGTCGCCATGTGTATGTGTGCTGGGGTTTTGTCATTTTGGGTGAATGGCGTGCCTGTCTGTCAGGATGTCTCCTTTGGCGAAGGAGGGGCTGCGGGGGCGTTGCAACCCGTCTACATAAATACTGTCTGCGATAAGGCCTTTGTTTTTGCCATAAATCTCATTTTATGATGAATTGATATGCGACATAAAGTGAGCGAAATGCAATCGAGTCAACCACACAAAAACAGCGAAATAAGTACAATTGTAGACAAAATAATAGGAATAATTAAAAAAATTATACTAACTAGAAGAATGCTTAAATACTACAAGCAATTCTATACTAATGACCACTTGGTAGCAAAAACAAATTTTTAAAATTTAAAAGTTTTTAAAAACTTTTCTTTTGTTATCAAAAACTTTTTAAAGTTGTTTAAATAAAAACCTTTAATAGACTTTGTTATTCCTATTTAAAAAAACAGTCCGCTTAAGTTAAATCATGGAATTAATATTAAAAAAACGTAATTGATTAAATAAAATATATTTACTCACTACACATTTAATTTTCACGCTTTTTATAAATTTACTAACCTTTTTATTTTATTAATGGCCCTTAAAATATGATTTTTTAGACTACCCATTACTAATATTTTTCACATGACAGTATAAATATGTAGGCGTCTGATTTGTGGCTTGCCTTGATTGAAATACCTCTATAAAACGAGGAAGGGGTAATAGATTCCTTTGATATGGCCAACGATTTGATAGCAGTTGATCCCATTCAAAGGGACTGAATGAATCAAACCGACGCCTTCTGATCTCTTCACAGTTAGTGGTACAAATCACACCGAAAGAGTTCTGGCAGACCTTGTCTGCAGTGAAAGTTATGCCAGGATAATGTCTGCCCGTTTGTCTCTCTCCGTCCCCCTCGCTCTCCCTGTCTGTGCATGCGTTTGCACCTAATTTGCATAAACGCTCTGGCAGCAGCGGCAAACTTTTGCCCACATTGCACAAAAAGAAGGCGGGCAAGGAAAAACCGTACCTCCCCCATGGATTTTCCTCCAGTTTCGAGTTTGTGAGATGCGAGTCGAATCGCTGGCACTGAAACTGAAGTGCAAGGGCGGGGAAAGCGCAGGGAGAGCGGGGGAAAAGCGAACCGAGTGAAAAATGCGCAAACTTGGTAACCAAGTTAGCGCGTTATTTTAACATTTTCCGCTTTGCTGCTGCCGCGGCTGTCGCCTTTTTCACGCTTTCTCTCTGTCTCGTTCTGCAATTCTTTCGCTCCGGTCTCTCCGTCTTCCTTCAAGGACTTGGTACAAATCACAGCCAGTTGGAAATTATGATCGATGAGGTCCTGCGAGCAGCAGTCGCTCCATAGTTGGCGAAAAGTTATGCGGTGGTTTGTTGGAAAATTTGTTAAGTTCGCTGATTGCATTGCTTTGATTTTTTTCTTTTTTTTGGTTAGCAAAAGCAAAGAAAGAAACAAGCGAGTATTGAACTGTGTTTATCACAAGTATTGTACGCTACAAACCACATTAATTAAATAATTTAATTTAAAATGTTCAATTCAGAATTTTAATTATAAATTTCTAAGCGTTTTGTCGCTCGGCTTCTTTCATATAAAAGCAGCTTTGATTAACTTTGCTAAAAATAATACATATTTTTGTCCTTTATAAATCTTCTCTAGTTTTTGTTTGGCTATCTAAATTTCCGAGTGCCTTAATTTTTCTTTATATTCATAGCTACTCAGAAAACAAGTTCTTTAACACATTTTAAATTATAGAGGTTTAATTTGCCTTAACAGAGAAAGCCAATTTTCAGAAGTTCTAAGAAAATCTTATCAATAAATTTATAATGTTTTTGTTTTGTTTTTGAGGTTCTCCAGAAGTCGGTTTATTCAACTGTTATTGAAAATTCTTAGAAGCCAAGTTGATTTGGCCTACACAATTGTTTATCTTACCATATACCTCGGGTATTTCCAAGCTATTTTCATAATAACAGACCTTTGCCCAAGAATTTTCTCACAATCAATGTCGAGCCTCCTTCTCCAGCCGATTCTCATGCAAATGTCTAAGGTCAAGAGCAAGGCTGCATATCCTCCGCCGCTCCGCTCCGCCACTCCGTCGGCATCCTCATCCCCATTCAGCAAAATGCATAAAAACTTTCAGTATCACTGGGTCACATGCTCGTCTGCATCACTGATGAGCTCGACTGAGGGAGACGGCGCCAGCAGACGAGCCTCCGCCGATGTTCCGATATTAACAACAAATTATGGCACCCAGCTCATAAAATTGCACAATAAACAAAAGCCAAGAAGCGTATGTGTGTGTGTGTGCGAAAAGAAAAAGTAACAAATGAGCAATGAGGAAAAAAAAAGGAATAATTTGCTGTAATAAAAACTTTTTCGTGATCTACCTCAACGCAGGATAAAAGTCCCTTTGGAGATGCGAAATGGAAAGTGGTGGCAACTCTTTTTTCCTCCCAGTTGCCGAGGGTTCACTGTACGTCGGGGGGCATAAAAAATCAGCTCTCGTGTAATAATCATAAATTAGTTTATGAGCCGGAGGAGCAGCGTCATCGCGTGTCGCGTAACCTTGCCCTTCCGCCGCAAAACTTTTATCCCAACCCTGAATATGTGTGTGAATGGAGTTTTATTTTTATATTTTTTTTTTCAGCTTTCCAGCTTTCTTTTCTTTTTTTTATTTGCAAGCACCCTGTTGAATTTTTACGGCTGCCACTTCTGCATAAAAATGGCAAGCCACCGTGAAAGCGAGATAAACATATCAAGTATCCGCCGCGTGCGCAACAGAGATGGGTTAAAAACAAATTTGGAATTCCGGCAACGACAGCCCCCTTGCAAATCTATTCGAAAACAAATTTTGAATTACAAATCAACATCGGCATGACGTCACAGCGCAAGGATGTGCAGCAAGGACAACGCGAGCGAGTGGCACAGAATTTTCGCACGAGTTTTGCATTTGAATGTGAGTTGCGAGCTCCTCATTCTCGGTGTGTGTGTGAGTGTGTTTTGCGAAACAGCTGACTTTTGTTTTGGCGCGAGCTTCAGGAGATCCATTCGCCCAGATAAGGCTCATAAAAATCCTGCAGACTGCGCAGACTCCACCCGAAAGACTTTAAGTGGAAGCCAGAAAAAGAACGAGCTGCACAAAATGGCCGTCTTGGCCATAAAGTAGCAAAACAAAGGAAAAGGCAAATAGAGAGAATGGGAGCAACAAAAAGAAATAGCGCTGAAACTCTGCGAAAGTCTTTTGGCTGTCAAAAGCAGGCAACGAGCTCTTTGGCTTTTAAGAAATATGACGCACATAACTGTTTTCAATTAGCTGAAGGTCCTCCGGGGCCAGGACTCTCTGTCTTTCTGTTCTCTGGCACCATGCCCTTACTAAAATGCAGCAGAGAAAACAAATCAAGGACCTTCAATAGGCATAACTAATCTAAATAAACGCGAAATACTTACTTAGAGTAAAGTAAAATACAAAATTAGTAGGCTAGTCTTGATGTAAATACTTCCTATCTAAATAAAAGTTTTATTTCTTAAGCGAAAATACCAAATCATAATAATTAAGGATAAATTAATAAAGATATCTTATTAAAAACTCAAAATATTTACCTGCTTTCTTTCAAATTCAACTCAAATATTAGCATAAATTACAGAACTTAGTTCACTGAGTTTTAAATTTGAAGTATTAAACCACTAAAATGAATTGTTTAGGCATTTCCTGATTTTTTCCATGTTTGTTTCACACATTTTTCTGTGTATTTTCCTCTTTTCCCAAGCTGCCACTTAAAGCTGTTTTTAGCCGAGGCTTTAATTTTGTATACAAAAACAGAACTTTGCCGAGCATCGTCATCTATATATCCGACCTACACACGCACACACCCACTCGCAGGGAACACCCACTTTCATCATCAACGAGGAGGGGTTGGTGGGGGAGGTTGGGGTGCAGGACTCGTTGGTATTCCATGCTGCGCTCGCATTGCAACACGCGTCTGGAATACAAATGAGGATCGCTTTCGTCCTCGTTGCCGTTCACATTCTCATTCTCGTTTTCGTCCTGTTTCTCGTTTCTCGTCATCATCAGCGGTATTTGGTAGCCGGCAGTCGTCAGTCCACAGCATCCGCCATTGACAGCCAGTGTTGTAATACACACATACGCACACACACACACACACACTTGAAAAAAAGGAGCTTCAAATATACACTCTCGGAAAAACACACACATACATGGATTGGCTGGCGGGCAGGACACAAAGTTCGCTTATTTTTAGTATTTGTTTTTGCTCGTGCCTGCCTCGTGCTTCGGCTTTTTCTGCTGCCTGATTTTTGTGTCTGGTTTTGCTGGGGCAGGCTTTTAAGAAGAACTAGTTCTACAATATATTAAATTTTAATTTAATTAAAAAAAACATTAAAATTTAATTTTTATTTGTTGGTTATTTAATAATTGGAAGTATTAATTTTAGCTCCAATTAATTTTCGATTAAACATGGTTTTGATTAATTGCACTACATTAATATTTGGAAATAGGTAAAAAAAAGTTACATTAAAATATTTTAGCAAATTCATTTTGGTTAAACTTTTTCTAAAGCATATCAATGGAGACATTCGAATTATCAAATCACGAGGCCAATAGCTAATATTTTAAAATAGTTAAATTATGGATATCTTATTAGTTTTACATTTTAGCTTTGAGTTTTAAAAGTTGGCTGAAAGCAAAACAAAAAGAACTTAATTTACAACTTCACTTTTTTAAATAAAGGCCTTCTTTAAGGCCTGACCAAATTTTCCTTACACATTTTATATTATCTGAAGGCAACTTAAGTTTTAATTTAATGTATACTATTTTTCGCGAACTAGCTCACTGTCTGCAAATGCCACCTACTTTACCATTTCAATTTCAATGGAAACAACTTGTTCCACTAAATTACACACAGAGTCCTCTTTTGTGCTGGGCTGCCCCAACGTTTGCATTGGTCCTCCGCAAAAAACTCCCACTCGATGGCCAGCTTGGTTGGCTTCCGCTTCCTGTGTGTGTGTCCTTTTTTTGCAGGACACCCAGTATGCCTCTTGATTTGCAGTTTGGGGAAATTCTCTTTTGTTTGCTTATATCCTCCAGGAGAAAAGATGATCCAGGCTGATTTTTGAATAGTCAGAGTACCGAGTGAAAGCCCCTTCATCTTCTAATGAGCGGTGAGCGCTGACAGTTGTGCTTGATAAGCGTAAAACCGTAACGAATGCCCAGTGAGAAAACCCGGAGCAGGGGTAATTAAACAGTCCTGGCAACAGTCGAAGCGTATTAATCATTTAATTTACTCCTTTTCACGGCGCAGACATTGCACGGCCGCAGGACTTTCCGCTCCCGGGGGCACTTGTCGGCGAGAGCATTAACACCGCTGTCCTGCTCCTGCTCTTGCTTTTTCCCGTGAATCCCATTCACGTGTCCTTGCAACCCTTTCGTGTCTTTGCCGCGTTTAATTCGCTCGGGCATGAAATTTCCGCGTGCGTAGCCCCCACACAAAAAGGAGCTCGAGCCTCTTCTTGTCTGTTGTTGCTTCATTAAAATAAATTTAAATAAACTACGCTGATTATGAAAGTGCCATAAGCCGGGAAACTTTTGCTTAAGCAGCACAACACGGAAGGACCTCTTCAAGGTCGCTGGCGGAAAAGTTTGTAAAACAATTTCAACATTTGTTTGAATGAAATGACTGGCTATTCATTTTGATAATTAGTATAATTTGAAAATGGCTGTTTTGTTTTGTGTATTCAAAGGACCCATTTAAGATCTCAGTTTTTTAAGAATCTTAATATTTTGTCAAATTTTAAATCTTATTATTTAAATTTAATAACTTTAACACCCTTTTCAGCTGCAATAAAATAAAACACCACATTTATTATTTCTGCAAATCTTTGACTTTTAAGATTAAATCTACAACTCTGTAAAAACTAGTAAGATTTTAAAACAATAAATAAAAAATTGAGTATAAAAAACTTTTTAACTTATAAATTTGTCTTTTAGCTAAATAAGTAAGACTGTAAAAATGTTAAATTTAAAAAATAAAATTCCTTATGTAGGCAATGAAAATGCAATAAAACAAAGGACTCCTTTAAAGTCGCTTTCCCAAAAGTTGTTGAAATAATTTCACCATTTGTTCTAAATGATTTGACTGGCAAGTCAATTTATTAATTAGTATAATTTAAACATTTGCCTCTCTGCCAACGGCAACCACCCCCTGTCGCAGAAAGAAGTAAAACGCCTAAAATGCGGCAATACAAAATCGATGACAAATTGCGGACACGTTACGCGTAGTTGAGCCCAAGACGAGTTGAGCTCGTTGTGGATTCCCGGGTTTCGGCTTGGGTTTGGGTTTGGCGTGACTGCTAAATACGCTGACAATGCTGCACCCTCACCCTCGCCAGAGACAAAGGCAAGGGCAACAACAAACTCCGCCACCAGCCACCCCGCAAAGGCCAAAGTCAGACAGGCTATATCAATGGGCAAATTAAAATAACAACCTAATCATCGTTTTAAGACCGCGAGAAAAAGGCGACACGAGAATCCAAGCACGAGGGTGGCATATCCGCCGCTCTGACTGCCGCACTTTTGGGTGGCTGCACTGCAATGCTGCTAAATGAAACGCAAAGGCCTTTTTGTCATCGCTACACTGGAAGAAACAAGGACGTAAGTTATGAAAAAATTTATAAATGGTTACGTATACTTAAGACTAGAACAAAATAAAGTCTTATTTTCTTATAGTTTTATAGTCTTATATTTTAATGTCATATATTTGAAATTTTACCTTCTATTAAATCAAATAATATTTATTCAAATTGAAGTTAATTTCTGTCTTTTTCCAAAGTAGCACCGAAATCATTTTTAAATTTGAAACCTTTACCTAATATTTGAAAAATTTGTAATTTTTTTATTAGTATTCTGCATTGTAGTATATCAATAAACTGCTTTAGACAGCATAATAAAATACATACATATTTTTGTATACATTTTTTTTTGTCGATTACATTTAAAGATGATTTCCAGTGCATAGCTCTCCCACCCCTTTGCAACGCCGGCGTTTTTGAGCATCCCTTTTTCCTCTTCTGTCATTTTTATGTTCCGGCGTTGGTTCCGCCTTCTGTTCCTGTTTCACTTCCCGTTCTCGTCTGGGCGAGACAATTGCCCAAAAGTGTTGGAAGTCAAACGCAACCGACCCGCCACTAATGCGTCCGCTCCAGCTTCTTTGCCATCCTTGGAATCGCAGTGCAGTGAAGGATCAGCGGCGGCAGAAGGAGCATCAGAGCCGTCGAATTGCTCCCTTGTGACAGGCCAATATAATGCGCCACGGGGTGATGGTGATGGGTAGTCCAAAGGGGGTGGCGGTGGGTGGCGTTGGGTGATGGGGTGCTGTGAGGCCCAGCGATTGCACAACAGATTGCCGCACTCATATCAGGTTGCAACCGTAGTGAGGTCGCACTCCCTGCTTGTCTCTCACTGATACGTATGATGGATCGCCTTAAATACCTTTAAATTAAAACGACGCTCAAAGCGAAATGAGTTGTGGGAGTTGTTGGCCAGACGATTGCCGCAGGGGTGGCGCAGCTCAGCGGGTGTCCTTTGGGGGGGAGGGGGTGGTTCGGCCAAGGTGGAACCAATGCCCGATTTAAATGCCTTTTAATTGAACGCAGCGTGAGTCTTTTTATCATTCGCAATTACAAGTTGCAGTCAGGTTGGATTTCGAGACTTTTTAAGTTCAAAATATGTGATTCCATGTTCTGAAATGAATACATTCAGATAATATTTAGTTCTACAAAAAATCAGTTTCTTGATATTTTAAAATTGTTTACAATAGCTTAAAATACAAAGAAGACTGTTATACAAAATACAAAATATAAATCTGAAATGAAATAAGAAAACTTAAAACTAAACAAATATATTTTACTCTAAAAAGAACTTATTACATAACTGTTGATAAAATGCTCTTTAAAGTTTATTAATTTAACTCACTATTTAGCAACAATTTTAATAGAAAAGAAGAAGTTAAAATGATTTTAATTTTTTGTTTTTAAACCAGGAACTGTCTTAAACTTAAATGAATCTATAAAAATGATCTTGAAAAATTACAGATTTGCTACCATAACAAGTATTGTTGTAAAATAATTCCTTACAATTCCTTTCGCCCCCGCAATCGCTGCGAACTAGTTCTATAAATTTATGCACCATTCAGTGACAGCTACCAGAGCAACTCTATCGCTCATAAATATATATCCGACTGGCCTAAGCCTGTCAATGCCTGTTTCGTCTGCAAGTTTTCTCTTTTTTCCGTTCTGACACTAATCAGATTAGTATCGCCAACGCCAATGGCATTATGCATACGTACTCGTATAATTCTTGTGTTCCGTACCTCTATTCTTGTTGCATCAAATTGCAAGCCACCCACCCACACGGCTACACTCAGAAAAAGAGGGGGGAAAGTGGGCGGTCGGGGGAAAAGGAAAAGCTGGCAGAAAAGCCACAGCCCACAGTCAAACTTGACATGCACACTTCGGTATGTAACGGACGTTGTAGTTTGGGCTGCGGATTCAAGTTTTGGCATGGGTTCCGACTGGGTTTCGGCCTGGGTTCGGTGGGTATTGAATGACTGCTCTCTGACTGACTGTTTGACAGACACTGATGTTGATGAATATCAAGTGAATCCTTTTGTGACATCAGGAAAAAAGGCCTCCCGCTGGGCCAGCTCAGGGGTCACTCCTCTCTCTCTCCTTTTCTACATTTTCAGCTTTTGGGTTCTGATGCCTGTGCACTGAGATTAATAAAGGGGTTTGAGTTTCAACAATATTTGTATTCTAGGTCGAAGGTAGTTTCCTCCCAACAATATGTTTAGGTTCATTGAGCTGAGTGGAAACATAATTAATTAGGCATTATAAAGATGAATGGTTTTGGAGTCAAGAAATTTAATTTTAAATATTCTACGTTTTAAAAAAAAACAACCGAAGAAAATAATAATTTTAATACATAATAACAAAAACAAATCGGCAATAAAACTGCTTAAGAGTATTAAATAAAAATAAATTATACCAAAAAACTTTAAAAGACGAAATTAAATACATTTTCCTTACTTTCATACATAATTTTCAAGGAAATTAAGTTGTTTTTAATTGAAAATACAAATCTTGTAACAAACTAAACAGTCATTTCTATAAATATTTTGTCCTTCTTACCTTAAAATGTAAATGTTGTTATCCTGGGGTAATACAGATTTTAAAAATTGCATAGTTGTTCCCTATTTAGATGTCCTTTTTTGCACAATGTATCACCTTTAAAGCTTGCTGCCAGCGAAAGTGACAGCGACGCCGAAAAGACATCCAGCAGAAAACTGAGAGTTGAGGGCGGCGACCGTCGCTGGAACTTACTTAGCCCCTGTAAAAATGCTCAGATTGAAAAACGCAAAAGTTGAGATACGAACGGCCCGGACCAGATTGATTGCGACTGATAGAGGCCAAAGCCCAGGCAGGGCAAGTGTATGAAAAAAAGGCAGACTCCGCTGATGGAAAGAGGGTGAGCACAGCGCTTGAGGTTACCAACAGCGTAAAAAGATGGCAGATAAGACAGGAAACAGGACGGGATGAGGTCCAGGATAAGGATAAAAACGAGGATGAGGTCGAGCTGCAAAGCTAGTATCCGTAATAGACAGCGGAATTATGAAAGTGTTGGCGTAGAACAAATCGAATTAGACATCGCGTGAAAGTTGATGTCATGGCCAGCTAGGGAGGGTTTTCAGTACTCGGGTTTCGGGTTCTTTGATCGGAAAGGATACGAAGGACTGTTAGAATATTTCATGAACCTTTGCAAAGTTTGAAATCCATTTTGTTTTATGTCACATTTTATATATTAATTGTTAGCTAATGTTGAACAGAAGTTACTAAAAGAATAACTCCATTAGTCTATTATTACTGAAGATCTGTTATCTGAATTTAATAATTAATAGTTTAGGTAGGGAACAGATAATGTCATTTTGAATATTAATGAAAGCGGTTGTTACTGACCGCATACATATAAAATATTGTATTGTTTTATGGTGTTTTTTTGGAATCGGATTTTTTTGTCCATCCCAGTAACGTCCGTGCCAGTAACAGCCGAAAAAAAACAAAAAATCCGCCATTAACAAGGGTAAAACAGCGGGACCAAGGAGCAGTGGGTGGGGGATTGCTGTGGACCCATAGGACTCTCTTCCTCCCGGCAAGAGCATCTCTGCCATTAGTGCGTGTGATTTCCATTTCATTTCGCTTCGTGACAGTTGGCAACTCCAACAGATTAAAGGCATTTCCCATCCAGCACGCAATTCGCCTGAATTATTGTTGTCAGCAACCAGCAACCAGCGACCGGGAACAACCAGGGGGCATCGGGATGGCCAGTTCCTGAGCCCGTTCCCGAGCCCGAGCGCCAGAGAACCCGGGCCAAAAGCGGGCACCAGGACATCGCAGGACCAAGGATGGCGTCGCGACATGCGTCGATGATACGCAAATGCAAACAAACAAGGAGGAGGCAGCGGCAAGGAGTGAGTGAAACAAAGCGGAGGACATAATGCCATGCACATTGAGTGCCAGGGGGGGCGGGGCTTCCAAAAGGGGGTTTAAGGCATATGCAAAAGCGTGAGGCAACCAGCCAGAATCCTCTTTCCATTCCCACACTCGCTACCTATCTGTCACTATAGCGAAATCAGCTGTGAAAATTTTGAAAATTTTCCACGAGGATTTTCGCGACTTTTTGCGTATTTTGCATCAATTTTTATCAGTTGGCATTGTCAGGGGAGTGCTTGTTGGTTGTGAGAGGGGGTAGGTGTTCACAAAGGAGGCGCAGGGAACGGGGTAAGGGAGTTTAAGGTGGTCTTAATGGCATGGAAACTGCGTAAGTGGCAAAAAGTGATACAAATGCAAACGCCGATGATGTCGGCGGCTCAGCGGAAAAGATTTCCGGAGAAAAAGTAGCAAGGAATGCTTATATATAAAGTAATGCAGTTGTTTATATAGCCGTTGGACCCAGCAGCTGAGACTATAAGTTTCCTATAAAATAAATAATTAAAATTCAAATACAAATATCTAATGTGTATTGTTATATTTTAAAGAGAACTAAGTTTTATTAAGACAAAAAAGGACTTCTAAGATACCTAATTAAAAGAGAAACGAATACGATTTCATAAACATTAAATTTTAAAACAGAATAATTAAAAAACACTTTTAATGATTTTAAGATAAAGTTTGAATGCTGTTTCCCAGTAGAAATGTTCTCAAATTATAGTTATTTATAAGCATTCAAACTTTGTAATTTAACCATCCGTAAGAAATCTTTTCTTAAGTCCACAAAATTTAACGTATCTAATTTATTTTAAGCTTGCGAACCAAAAAGATTTACAAAAAGCTTGCGGGTTCGATGGGAATCAAAAATGTTTTGGTTGCAAAGCTCTTGATTATCGCAACTCGCTGCTGTTGTTTCCCATTCGACACTTCCGCTTTCTTCCATTTTCATTTTCAATTGGAGTAATACAATAAAACTAATATCAACACTTGATTAACCCAAATGAGGGCAATCATTGCGCTCTAATGAACCAAACCGGACCAAACGCACGCTCCGCGCAACACCCACCACCCGAAACTGGAATCGGGCAAATGTTCTATACAAAAGCCCACCCAGAACCACCCACCGGGGCAAAATATTTTGGGAAACGCCTTTTGCGACCGAGTTAACCCTTTTGTGCCCGAAGTACATTTGCGTGTGAAAGTGGCGATATTTGTTGTTGGCTCTGGCTGCAGTGGGCTCCTGTTCCTGGTTGCAAAGCCGTTCCTGTGATGTCGCCAACATCCCGTGTGTATCCTGGCTTCATCCTTGTACCTCGTTTGCCTTTAATCACGTGGAAAGGCGCGAAAAGCGGCGCTTAGTGTTTGCCAAAAGCTTCAGCGCGTGCAGAAGGGTTGCTTTTCCCATCCCGCAACTCCTGCGACTGTGACTCTGGGTGTGCTTATCATTAATCATTAATAATGAAAACGGCGGCGTTAAATCTTGTAGATGTTCCATGCCAAATGCTGGTATTTCCCATTCATGGACCGGCAAAGGGTTTGCGAGTGTGAGTCTGTAAATATATATTGTTGGCAGAGGGTTGCATTATGGCTGGACTCTGAAGTACCTGTTAATGGGCACTCGAGGCAAGTGAGAGTGTGTAATTTGACCCGGGGCTATAAGTTACGCAGTTTTGTGTGCGGCACTTCAAAAAAGCACAAATTGCACAACAGCGAGAGCACTGGAAAATCAACCATTGTCAGCGGTATGTCAAAAAGGAAGTTCAGACTTCTCACTGAAGAAAACGATACTATTTGTTTAAAAAATAATATAATATATTCAAAATTTAGAATTTATCTTAATTGATCTTGCAATTATACATAATATATTTTAATCAGTTTGCTGATGGGTTTTTCTTTCATTCCTTTTTTATATATAGTCTCAAATTTATATAAAAAGATAATGTAATGCCCAAACTTTAAAGCCACTTGTTTTGCAGTGTAGTCCCCCTTCCTCTTTACAAATTTTTTGTGCAGTTTCAAATTGAAAATCCTGCGGGACTTGGCCTGATATACTCACACATTTTGACGCCCAAATGAGTCTTAATGTGTTTTTCACACCAACAAAGAGGCGAAAACAAAAAACCAGGAAAACCGGCGACCAATGTGAAAATTTTCATCAAATTTCAGAGCAAAACTGGCCGGAACAGGCCAAAAGCAGGACATGCTATTTGTTGGACAGGACCTGTTGTGGGAGGCGTCGTAGCGGCAAATTCAATTTAGCATTTTTAAGTGCGTTCGCCTTTGATCAGCGACAATCGAATTTCGCAGCAAATAAAATGTGCGACGGTGGAGGAAAGCCGACGTTCTACTGCTGGGCAAAAAAAAAAAAAAACGGCTGATTACACTTGCCGTTTGATCAGGAACAGAATCAGCGACAGCTGTAGCCCCAAAACCAGTCCGTGTCCTGCTTCCATGGCCATTCATAAATATTCAATTGTGGGTCCCCAATCGGGGCTCATAATCAGAATCGAAATCAGAGGCGTACTCAAACTTCTGCGACCATAATTGCGAGGATGCTGGCCACTAGCCATGGATATGAATCCATCAAGGGCTTTTGTCAACAGGAGAGACACACGGCTGTATTTAGCCGCAGGCCAAGAATCCCGCACAGATGCTCTCTCTTGACGAGGATTGAAATTCGGCAATCCCATCCACATCGACATCGACCCAAAAGTGTTGGTAATTTTGTCAAACTACTGCGGCAATCGTCGCAAGATGCAGGCAATCCTCTCACAATTGCTGCCACTCCACACAAACTGTGTGTGGCAATTACCAGGAGTGGCTAGCTCTGATCCTGGGCCATTGGGTTCTTGGGTTTTGGCTTCCCGGGCTCCTCAGTTCCACAGTTCCACAGTTCCCTGCCTCGGGCTATCACATAAATTTGCGCAAGTTACCGTGTGTGCTCGAGTGGAGAGCGGCAGCAGGAGCTGGCTCATTATGCCCTACCCAGAGGGTATTATAGCTATGACAATGGCCTGCTCGTATAGATGGCTCTGTCGATACAGAATCCCAATTAGATGAGGACCAGATGAGATGGGATCATCCATGAAGCTGTTTAATCTGCTTCGATATGACTTCAAGTCATTTAGGAGTGGGATAATTGAAAACCTATAATATATATAGTATTTAAACATCGGTGAGTTTACAAATTATCAAGGTAAAACGAAATTTAATTAGAAACAAACTAATATAGTTTGATAAATCTATAACTTATGTCAGGTATAAGTTATACGGTTGGAAGAATCTTTTGTACATTTTACATGGTCGTCTAAAATAGTATAGTTTGATTGTTTAACATATATTTTTTCAACTGAGGGTATAAGAAAAAAATTATTTTTTGTTTAATGGGTATCGTAAACCATTTACAATGTTTTTAAAGAAAAATTTGTAAAAGAAATTGCGCCTACAACTAATTATTTGCTAAAAATAAATTTAAATTTACATTTAAGTATCACAAGTTTCAATCGCCAAATATTTTTAATTTCCGTCCAATGTAAACTAATTTTACTGTTTCTCTATTTTGTATGAGCTCAAAAAATATTTTATATGTCTTTTTTCTCCCAAGAGTACCCAGCCATCGGTTAATGCCCAGCTAACCTCAAGTTTCCTCCTTTTTTCGCCCAACTTTTTTGCGACAGATGTTTGCGCCCGACCGACTTGGACTAGAATATTTTTTGGCTATTCTCTGTCGCCTGCAACACGCATAATTATTTTGCAATTATTTATTAAGTACACAGAAATTGTGATCGATCACAAAGCGCGCTAGTTGAGGGTGGCTGGCGGACAACTTATGAATTTCTCATTAGTTCGGCGAGGGAGCGGACGAGTCGGGAAATATTTCAGCCCAACCACCTACGCGAATCCCCAAAAGTGTCCCGGTCATGAGCTGATTTTAATGAAAATTCCAGCTGGAATAGTTTCGATTGTGAGTCGGCACAAACAAATCTGGCAAGTCAGGGCGTATTAACTTCCGATTAACTTTGGCTCCGGTCAAGTGAACCCCTTTTGGGACTCGACTCGAACGCATATCCCTGCCCCGTTGGCAGCATGTGAGATTGGCGAAATTCGATTGGCAAAATCGTTTAGTGGACTTTCTAATAACTGACATAGACACACACACCGAGATCTCGGCTTCCCCGCAGCAGCAGGAGCTGAAATCCTTTCGCTGGCCACCCCTTTTTTCGACGGGCCCTTCCTCCTATTGTCCTGCGCCTGTCACCGGAGCAATGCCGAGCATGCCTGTCACAATATCCTTTGGGCGACTGTCAATTTTTTGCTGCCTCCGTCGCCACGCCGAAATTGAGTAGCAGTCGCTGCCCTCACGCATGACACCGAGGACTCCGAGGACACCCAGGACAAAACATTGCAAAAAATGTCACCGAAAGGAGGAGTTGAGGGCACTCGGAGAAAATATTACACAAAAATTTTCTTTTGGAAATTACTTTTACAAAATCAACAAATTTGCCTTTTCCAATCTCGAATACAAAAAAATCATATCTTGTTAAATTTGTATATGTATTTTTCTGAATTATAGGTTATTGAAAAAATGAGTTATCTGCAATGTACTGGAACTTTTTGATTTTTAAATAAAAATTCCAATTTAAAAATCGATTTTTTTTGTCACGAATCAAAGTCAGTTTTCCCATTTGCAACCCAATTTTTTTAGAGTGTGGACAGAAGAAAGGGGTTTGCAGTGGGTGGGGGCGAAGGCAAAGGACATGGCAAACGGATTGCAGCCGCAGTCGTTAATCCTGCAAGTGGCACGCCTGAGCGGAGCGCATTGCCAAAAGTGCAGGGCGCACCAGGCTGCAGTGTCCTTGCCGCTGCCGAATCTCCTGCGTAAGGAACAAAGGCAGATGTCACAATCGAAATTGAATTAAAGCGCAAAGTAAGATTGATTGTCTGCAGTTCGGCGGGGTTATTGCGTGCCCCGTCACTGCCTCCAACCAATTTAAAATCCTCGCTTTAAGGTCCTGCACGCCAGTGTGTCCTTTCCTAAGACTCTGATTAACACGAGCCAATTTAGGCAAATTGAACGGCTGCTTCTATCGTCTATCTCTGGCAGGCATCTCCAGCTCAAACTTAAGCTCCTTTTGTTTGTTTTGTTTTTGAGACGTCGGGAGTGGCGAAACTTGTAAACTAAACTAAGTAAGTAGTGTAAGTGGCACGTCTCGTAAATCGACATCCAAATTTCTGGCCTAATCAGACCGAGCCGGCATAAATAGGCATTTGTAGGCCAAAAGGGAGTTCAGAATGCACCCAAATCCCCGTAGAGAAATTGAATTGCTTAAAAACAAATGAAACATACTAACAAAGGAACGGTAATTGCGATACTCCTTGAACACTTTTTGGCATAGGAACTTACACTTGAAAAATTATATATTTAAGAAACATAAATATAATTAAGGAGCAGTTATTTTATGTCGATAAGTACAAAGTACAAAGTATAAAACTTAGATATTTCAATTCCAGCTTCAAGAATTTGACTACTTACTGGGTATTTTTATTAATAGGGAAGACTTATTTGATGTTTAAGAAAACAAAAGCCTTACAGATAATGATATAGGTATATTATTTTTTTAAATTAATTTTTTTTGAAAATTAAACTTTTTGTTTTTCTACGTTGTAAGCTAAAAGGCAATTCTTAACCTTCAAGGTGAAATAGCGAGCAGGGCACTTAATTTAATTAATATTTTTCCGTAATATATTTTCTTCTGCACTAGCTAATATTCTTTATTATTTTTAGCAAAGTCTGGCCTGCCAATGGGCCTTATCTGGTCCAGGAGTCAAGAAGGGCGCCTAAATTAGACCGCCGTCTATGTGTGCCCGTCTCAGTTGGTTGGCTGTAATTGCACTAATATATTTTTATTGCCTTTGCCCACGCTCCTGGGTCCAACGGAAGTAACTAAATCATCTTTGACGATTGCCGGCGCTGCCTTCCATTGCCTTCCGTTCCCTCCGCTTGCTTTTCTCTTAATAAACATAATTGTGCAAACGGAAACGGCCATGAGATATCCTGCTCCTGCTCCTGCGCCCGGCTTTTGCATATTCATTTGGGAATTGCCCGGGAAAAGGCGGGGGGTGAGTCCGCAGTCCTGAATCCTGTGCCCAGAGTAAGGAGCACACCCCTGGCCAACTTATGACAGGCTATAACCATTTAGCAGCCCGGGCACAATGAGCATGGTGTACAACAATTTCGAAACAATTGATTGCGCTACAAATGTCCGTTTATTAGTAGGTCCTGGCTGGTCCTAGCGAATCCTGGATCCTGGCTCTGGTGTTTGCCGGGCGATGAGCAGCACTTCCGCCAGGTCGTGTGTCTTGCCACGTGGTAATCGAAATTAATGGCCAACTGATACAACGAGTAGTTGGCTTTGGTTAAGCAATCTTAGGGTTCTGGGGCCAGGTTATCAGGGTTAAAATGGGGAGTGAGTTTGCCCTGCCCGGGAGATACAGATTTCTTGTTTATGTGACTGTCTTATCGAGGCGATTTCTCAAAGGGATTCTAGTTTGGAGCGGGGGAGACCAGGTTTCACCATCTTATCAAATTGAAAAAAATTGCTTGCTCTCGAAGATTGCGGAGTGTAGTGGAGGAAGTTCACCATAAAGCGTTCATATTTTTATTAAATCCTGCATAATTTCATTTATATGACTTTATAGTCGCTCCATAGTAGGTATAAAATACCAAATAAATTAATAAAACAATTTGAATTTTTATTCTTTAAAGAAAAACACATTTGAACTAAGAAATCTCTTAGTTTTCCTAAACCTTTTTTTTTAACAGTTTTTAAATATTCCTTTTATTACCTTTTAATATGGTTGTTTTTCCTAACTGATAATAAAAACTTGCTTTTTTAAAAAACCGTATATTTTAAAACAGTTATAAATATTGGTTTTATTACCTTTAAAAAGTAACATTCTATATTCTGCACACCTTTTACACAAGATAAAAACATTTTTTATGCAGCACATTATATATTTCATTCTTTAAATTTCTTGTTGATTTTGTTTCCTCGTCCGGATGGAGCAAGGCTCTGCACTTGGACGTTGTCCTTGGTTTTTCTGAGGAAAGGCCAGAAACAAAAGGTGGCTCACGAGAGAGTCTTTCGGCCCAATTCCCCCAACTCGGGCATCCTTGCAGTCATCGATCAATCAATGCGTACGTCAACTGGCAAGAAATGTCAACCACAAATGCGGATCGAACGATGCGATTCGAAGCCGCAGTTGTTTGGCAAGTTTGAAAAGTTAGCAGCGGATATTTTTGAGGTTCTCGAGCTCATTGTTCTCCAGGCCGGGAGATCATCATCAGCAGCGGCAGAAGCAGAAGCACAAGCTGCAGAGCCCTGGCAAACATTGATATAAGCTATTAAGATTGCAGCGAAACAAGGGACAGCGACTATTTGGAGGCGAGCATATCCTGCTCATTATAAGCCTGGCCAACACTTAGCGCCAGTTTGGAGTTGGCCTGCTGAAACTTGGTCGTTGGCTCGATTGCATCTCCTTGGAAATTTTTTCCTTGGCCGTGTTGTTTTTTCGGGGACTTCTTTGGGCCTTGTGCACGCTTCGGGCTTTGGGCTTTGGGCTTTTGCATGCCGCCTGCTGCTGGCACTGCAATCGCGATTGGGCTTTGTGGGACCCCGTCGGCTTTAATTATGCCCGCGTGGTGTTAATGAGATCTTGCCCGGCCCCCGCCCCACAAATCCCGCTGCTCCGCCGACCAGCGGTTGTGGCTCAATCGGGACACTCGGTCCGCTTGGCCGGAGTGGCTGCCTTCTAAGTGGCGCAAAAGTTTGCGTGATTTAAAGGGCTTCATTAAGTTCGTGAATTCGACTAAATCACGCGCAGTTCTCCCAGCGGCGGCGCATGTCTTGACACCAAGCCGGCGAGTCGCACTAAATCGAATCTGGGGATGGGGTCGTGATGCAAATTACTCACGCCGATCACGATCTTAAGGCTGAAAATTATTATAGAAATTTCTTAAAACCCAATATATAATCTGCATGCTCTTGAAATCTTTTGCATTTGTGTTAAAGACGATAAAAAGGGACCAGAAACACCTATGGATTTGATAAGAATTTTATATTCTACAATTTTAATCTGACAGCATTAAATTAAAGAGCTGTAATTCAATTGTTGAATCTTTTATTTAGGTCAAAGTTCGTTGCAATATTTTAGATTATTTACTAATTTTTAAATGATTACTAAATTTAGTTCTAGATTATTTGTATCATGCAGTAGAACTACGAATAAGTTTTCAAATAAACAACTAAAGAGCAAATGGGATTAAATGTTTTATTAAAATGTCTAATTGTAGTGTAGTTATAAAATATTTTTAAAAATAGATAATTTCTACGAATTATTTGAACATGAACTACTTTTGTAATTTTAATTTACTACTTAAATATAAAAAAAGACAGCTGTTTAAATATATTTTACACGTTTTAAGGCTGCCCTATATCGCAGCTTATGGCGACCACACTGCCTTCCCTAGTCCTCACGCCAAAAGAGGCAACCGAAGACTAAGTGTAAGCATTATATGACCAAGATAAGTGTCTTCTCCCCCAGCTCCGGGGCACCTCCTCCCAAGAGGCAAACAAAATACCCCCACCATTCAACTCAGTGGAATTGCTGATGTTACGCACTTCCGATCTTGACCAGCACGCCATTCGAATTGCCCGATCAGACATTTTTCGCCGTTTGACAGCTGACGATTTATGTGCCTGCCGGGATGTGTGCTTGAGGTATCGAAGAGGTCCTCCTCGATCCGAAGTGCCCAGTCCTCAATCTTTGGACGAGCGATGTCTGCACCTTTTTCGCTGACATCTACTGGCTGCGTCGCCAAAAAGTTGAGAGGTTCTGGGTTTCCTGAGGCTCAACTGTCGCCGCAAATATGACGACGGGACGATAAGATCTACGACAGCTTGTTAAATGCAGCCTTTCAGCCTTCAGTTGGTATTGTTTCATCAAAAGCCTTTACCGTTATGCTCATTAAATTTGCAACAAAGCAGCTTCATTGTTTTTGGCCCCGCAATCAGAGAGCCGAAACAGACCAAAGTTGAAAAAAGATTTTCGGTCACTGGACCCAAGAAAACGAAAACCCTCAAAATACACAACAAATACGAGTAAGAGGAAAATAACAACACAAAAAATAAAAAGGAGAAAAAAACTTAACCAGCGCTTCCGGCGTTCGGCGAAAAAATGTGAAGACCCCGAAATGAAATGCCAGCGCACTGGAAGTTGTGTCAATCAATAAGTTGCTGCGTTCCCCGGGATGCGACCTGCATGCTAATGGCAGGTCCACCCGAACGGCCAAGTCGGAGGGCCACCGGCATCTAGCAGTCAATCGATATTGGACCAGGACAAAAAGGAAAGTCCTCGCACTCCACATCTTAAGGGATTCCTTCCCTTTGTTGTAGGTTAGGTCAGACATGTGTAGGGATATCCCGCCAATGCACTGCGATTAAATAATAACGAATACAAATATTTAAATGAAATATTATACATTTTCTATAATAAACATACATAAATAAAAGTATTCCTTTTTGGCAATAAAACTATATATATAGGAATAAACTTATAAACTTGTTTGTTAAAAGGTATTGTATTCCTAGAAAAAAATATATTTCTTATATTTCAACAAAACTATCAAAGTTACAGGTTTTATAAAAAGGACTTTTTGAAAGGAGACAATTTGCTTTGTAGTGGATTAAACCTTAAAATTATTGGGAGTAGAAAGATATTAAAAAACAATTTTAAAACAAGTTGAATAATTTTTAAAAATAAATTAATGCGTTTTCTGACAGAAAAATGTTCATTCCTTGGCAAGCGAGGAAAACAACTAAAAACATTAAGACCTCTGATCTAAGTTTGCTCATAAGTAACAAAAAATTAACACGCTTTGTGTAATTGGTTATTAACATATTTTTAAAAGCCCATGATTAAGATCTAAAGACTAGGTCAAATGTTTTTAAATATTATTCCTGAAACTCTTTTTCTCTGTGTCCAGATCCCCTACACATACACTCGGCTACTCCCTCCTGGCAATTCCTGAGTGTTGTCTGTTGATTTTATGTGCACGCCTGGAATTTGTAAATTTAAAATGCCCGAGATGCCGTCAGATGCTGGGGGCACCCCCGACCTAAACTAAGGGAAAACTATGCATGGACAACTCAACTTTGACCTGTTTGCACATCGGGGAGAGCTTAGCCGGACTTAAGCAGCTATCGGATCTTGGACTGCGATTTGTTCGCCGCTCCTGGCGATTACTTGTTTACCAGCATCAAACAACTTAACTACTTGGTGGCTCCTGCTCTATCGATTGCTATCGTTGCCCGGGCAAATCAACTGTTTATTTGTCAAATACGCATTACAGCTAAAAGCACCAGCAAAAGCGACAAAAACAACGCCAACAACAGTGGCCAATAAAACATGGCTGTGATTTCCTTTGAGTCAACAAAGCAACACACACAAAGCCCAAAAACGCTGACACTGCACATATGTAAGGAGGAAAATGTTACCCCCACTTATGAATTTCCTTTCTCTGCCTCGAAGGACAAAACGCCCCCCACATAAAGATGTTGACACTCTTGATATTTTAGGCGTTAAGAATGGCATCGATAGAAAAAAACAAGGCCGAGAAAAACAACACCAAACTGACCCCATCTTGACCATTGTCCGCCTTCCGTGCTCTATAAACAATTTTCACTGTCCTATCGTTGATTTTCGGGGCCAATTCCTTTGGGTAGCGCATTTGTGCTGCACTTATGTCGGCCTAATGAAGATAACAGCATAATTTGGAACGGAAAAGTTTCCTTTTTTGGGGAAATCAGAGTTCAGGGAAAATTGGTTCTTTTGGGTGGCTTCCCGTTTATGTGATTTGTCTCTTCGATTGGTCGACATTTGATAGCTGGAAGCTGTTAGGTGTTAAGTGAGTGATATGGGGCAGTAACTGGGATAATTTGTTGGGTTTGCTTCCTTGGAGGGGAATTCGCAGGCAATTGATAATGGTGACCGACAACAGATGACCTCTGGGGAAGTCGATGGCCATAAAAAGAAATCAACAACTACAATCAGAGAGAAAAACTTTTTGTTTTGAAGCTCACATAAAAATAGGAAATTGAGTATAAATAAATAATTGAAATAAAATATTTATTAAGGAAGATGTTAACACTACAGTTGACTTAGTTATTATAATTTTTAAACACAGCAAAGTATTTATTTTAATAATAATTTCCTAATCAAAAACTATTTAAAATCAGCTTAAATAAAATAATGTTAAGTCCCTAACAAAGCTGAAGGCATAATAAGTTATTTGTTAAAAGATGTTGGTTTGCTTTTCTAACGTACACTCTGATATGTCTGAGATGAATTCATTAATATATTCCGCAAAATAAGCTCGTATCGGTTTTCCCTTAATAGTCTACTTTTGTTTGGGGGATTTATTCTATACTCCTTCCTGGATTTTCCTTTCTCCTTCCTTAATTTTGTTTTCTCCATGTGCGTTCACCTATCTGAACTTGTGTTGTTCTTATTGTTGGTTCACCTTAGCCAACATCCACATCTAGCCCCATCCATCGCATAAGCAAATTTCTGCTGACAAAACACAAAACATGCAGAAATCGAAGTAAAATGTTGCTACGAGAATTTCCTTTTTGTTCGACTTGCTCTTGTTGTTGTTGCTGATGGCATCTTTGTTGCTGTTGTAGTTGTTGTTGCTGTGTTATTGCTGTTGTTTGAGCCAATTTACTGACAATTTCCAAGCACTCTCTGCTCTCGGCTCCAATCTAAGCGAATTCAGTCTACGCCATATATATACGTGCAACAACAGCCTTGATGATGACGAGCTCTGCCAGGCTCCAGTTTCCAGATCCCAACCCCCTTTTGGCCAACGCCTTTGTTAGCTGAAATTTAATGAAGTTGGTTTAATTGAAGTATGGCTCGGTCTTTCGCCCTCACTTGATTGTCTCCCCCTTCCCCTTCCCCTCCCGCTTCGCCTGTTGACTGTTTAATTTTACAAATTTGCTACGCAGACAACAGACAACAAGCAGTGTAAAGCATTTTTTCCAGCTCTCGATGCAGCCATCCTCCCTTGCATCCATTTAGGGCAAGTTACCTGACGAACCCACCAACCAAACTGACTGATTCAGACCGAGACTGAGACCGAGACCGGGGCCGAAACTCAGACCCAAAGAGCCACATCCACGTAGAGTGGCTCCGTGTCCGGGTTTTGTGTGTGCAAGTGTCACAGTAACCATACGACACACACGCAAATATTTTCACGATTTCATTCTCTGTCATTTGCTGCATGCCACAGTGTGCTTCAAAATTATTTTTTCGCATTTTACCAGGGGCCAGCAGACGTAGATGGGCCCTACCTGGACGACTGCCAGACGCGATGCAGTGCGAACAAAGGATACTAAAACGAAGTTAGCTGAACTAGATTCCCATTTGTGATTGGATTTGTTTTGAATTTTTTCTAACATTAACAAAATAGTGTTTTTATGAAGTATTTTGAAGTCTTATGCCGGATTTTCACTTAAGCATCTTGCTAAGAAAATAAGTTGCTTTTCTAAAAACGAATTTTCGATTTAAATATGCTGATATACGATTTTTTTAAAGAAAATATATAATGAATAAATCCTTTGCATTGTTCAAGAAGAAATCTAAAATGTTAGCAGTGTTTTTAATATTATATTAAAAGGTACAAGGTAAGAATCCAAATGTTGTTTATCTGAAATAAATATTAAGGTCTTAGCTTTCATTCTAAAACTTGCGTTCAAAACAACTGTTAATATTAGGGAATTTCCTACTTATATGCTTTTTTCTCACTGTGCATTTAGGAGGCCTGTAGGGCCTTCAAGCATCCATCAGTTTCACTTAATATTGACGCCAAAAATGCGCGCTATGCTGGCAAAACGATACGAGAATGGGAGGGGGAGGAGCCGCGTCCAACAAAAGGAGATGGAGGTCTCATCATCATCATCGGCAGCAAGAACGGCAGCAGTCGAGGATGAGGCCAGGAGCAGGAACTCGAACTGTAGCTGAAGAAGCATCGCGAGACTCGCTCGAAACATTTTGCTGTGACATTCATTAATTATTTTATATGGAATTCTACGCATTGCCACGTACACGCTGGCGACATGAAACATGTCTCTAGGCCTTCTGCTCCGCCTGCTCCTCTTCTGCGATGGCCACAAGCTGCAACAAGCAACCCGCAACCAGCAACAAGCAACCTGCAACATAGACGGCCATTTAGCCATATCAATTAGAGGGCTACCAGTTGGCTTTCGAGGCTGAGGCGCAGAGCTGCAGACCCCATTGATAACCCGAGGAGAAGCCGTCTCGAAATTAACTTGGTCATCTTGCTGCACTTGAGTGCGGTGGAGCCGGGAATTGTCTGCGCCACTTCAGGGCCCATTCGCGGCCCATTCCCAATCTCGGGACTTTGGCTCCAGGTTTCGGTTCTGTAGTGGCTGGGCAAACAGCCCAAACAACCGAAACGGCAGCCAGAAGTGTCTCATGTCTCGAGTTCTGAGTTTCGAGTTTCGAGTATCGAGCCTCCGATCCCGGCCAGTCACTAAATAAGCACTCGGGGCCGGGGTCTCGAGATCGGGAGCCGCACATTGAGTCATCATCATCCTCATCATCGGCAATCAACGAGCCCCGCACTCGAGTGCAGTTTCAGATGCAGGGATGCGAGATGCGAGATGCAAGATGCCAGTTGAACAAAAGGCGTGTAACAAATATTAACAATGAAAATAATAATACTTGAATCGGAATCGAAAGGTTGGTGAATGAACCTGGCCTAGGGATCAGATCATTCTCGTACTCTCTGCGGTCCATGATCGCGCAGTTATCGGTTGTTATTGGCGTCGCGTCGAGATCGAAAGGACTGGCTACGTAAACACGTGTTAATGAGTGGGCCACGGCGGCTCTCAATGGAAATGATGTGTTTTTTTCGGCTTTGTGGGTGGGCCGTCCTCCGTTGGCGGCCTCTGACCATCTCGCTTGCTCAGCGGAAGTCTGGGACCGGCAAATTGATAAACGCCATTGGCAACAGTATCCCCCATATTCCCCATCCACTGCTCCGCTTGGCCAACGAAGCATGCTGTGTCCTCTCACAATGGGAATGGGAAATGGAATGAGTTTAGTCGGACTTTGCCGAGCCAGGGATGCACAAATTGGGAAAGTTTGTTAATCGGGTTTAATTTGGTATTAGTTTAGAGGAGGATTTAGTTTAAAAGTGCCCTTAAAATAAAGTGTAACTAATTGGACTATAACTATTTTAAATTCAAATACTTCTTAAGAAAGTACATTTAATAGTTTATAAGTTACATATGGCTGCTAATTGTACATATTTAAATTCTTTATAGAATATTTCCATCCACTATGTACTTTTTGCAACCCTTTTTTTTTTTTTTTTTTAAAAGAAACACTGAAATCAATGTTTGTTTGTTATTTATAAAGCCAACGTTTTCAGTTAATAGAATATATATTTTTCAACGACCTCTGCTTAGATATTATTTGTTTTTGGGAGTTAAGAGAAGATATATTAAGTGGATTGCAATTAGAATAATCATAAATTTACTTCAAAAATCTTTCAAATATTAAAGTTCTGATGATCTTTTTCGACTTATGAAAATACACTTTTTTGTTGGTGTCATCCTTTTATATATTTCGATTGTTAAGAGTAACCCAAAGTTATCCTATTTATAGTTCGGAAGCTTTTGCATCCCTGGCCTCTGTCATCGTCGCCGTTCTCCCCGGAAAATGAAAGTCTTTCTACGTTGCCACAGTTATGAAACATGTCGCAAAAGATTCCAGCGCTCGAACAGGTAATTGGATTGACACTTTTGGGTTTTGTGACGTGGATGCGGATGTGGATGTGGATAAGGATGGGTCGTGGGGTCGGGTCTGGGTCTGGGTCTGTTGCTATAGCCATATAGCCATGGCGCTGAGTCAAAGCAATGGCGTCGTTGTTTTCTGGCGGCGAGAGGAGCGAGTTGATGAGGCATTTGTCGCTTGTCGTTTGGTTGGTGGTTGCTTTCAGACTCTGGCAGTCGATGATTGCGTTAGTTGTTGATGGACGAGGTGGGGAAGTGTCGAGGGGCTTCCTCAAAATTGAGGCTCGCGGGCACAGTCCTCCCCAGCCAGACCCACCCACCCACAAGCCCCCACCATCTTTTCTTGCCATTTTCCCCTTAACTTTGGCTGATTGGCAGATAGAGTGGGGTGATTTCATCTCTCTTAGTTTGCCTTGTGTTTTGAAGTTTGGAATGGAAATAATTGTTGCACTGTTTTCTAATTTTCCAACGTCAAAAGTTCCGCTTCTCCTCCTTTTGTTTGCTCAGAACACGCGACTATGTTTTTCGTGGGGTGGCCCGATTTTCGAGGGATATTTAATGCTTTGGCAAATCAAAGGGGCGTCTGCCTTCAAATATTTGGTGATTTATTTTTAATATGCCTTAAAAATATTTACTTAGCTTAAGTTTGGCCACTCCAATGGACAAAGACAGCAGTAGGGGGTGAGAGGGTGGCGTTCGGATGGAGGGTCGTGAATATATTTGCTGCGTGACAGCGCAAACATTGAAAGGATTTGCCAAAAACAAAAAAATTTAGTCGAAAAAATGGCAACAATGAAATAAAAGAGAGAGGGACTAGTGATAGGTCAAGTAAGTCTAGATTTACTTTAATAAATTAGTATTGTAACCCATTTACACTGTTCTAAGCGAATACTCACAGTACTAACTTTTCATTTCCAGCTAATTTTTTTGATTTCATTTCAGTTGCAACAAAATTGAAGTGTTGTAATTAAGTAATTTATATTTTGACTGAGTTTGTATACATTTAAATTCCCTAATGTTCTTCTGTATATAACATAAGTATACAAATAAGTTTTAATAAAGTAGGTGGACACTTAAAAAATACTGTTAAAAAGGTATTCAAAGTACTATTTAAACTAAAGCGGCTGTTTACAATTTTGGTGTACAGAAATTGTTAAGTAAATGATAAATTGTTAAGAGATGATGAATAATAAGGACTTATAATATATATACATTACCGTCCTTAAATCGTGATTCGCGTTTCTTGTTCATCTCTAAGTGGAATCAGTGTGGGGCCACGCTGTCCGTTGTTATTTCAATAGACAGACAATTTGTCCATTTCGCTGACGTCCAAAGCTGACGACACTTTTTTGCATTTGCCAATCCGATGAGTGTCCAAATTTATGGCGATAACTGTCGATAGTTGGCAGTGGAGAGCGAGTGTGTGCGAATGTTGCTCAACAGGCGTAGAAGTCGCCGAACAGCAGGGCTACCAGCAACTTACGTAAGCAGACAGCCGGCTAAAACAGCAGCAATATCGGCAACTGCAACGGCAGCAATTCAATGTTGCTGTCAAGCCTTGTCCTCCTCCCCGCCCCCCAAAAGCACCTCCTTAGCTCCCCTTGGGCCCACAGATCTAGTCTCAGACATCAGCCATTCAGATAAAACATCCAACCGTGGGTTGATTCTCCAGTTGTTGCTGTAACTGCAGTTGCAGTTGCCGCTGCGAGAAATGAAGGTCAAATTGTTGTTGCCGTCTGACATTTCATATTATAAACTTGTACAAACAAAAAAAAAAATAAAAAAATGAAAAATCCGAGACCGCTGATAGTTGTCTAATAAGAAAATATTTTAAACGTTTTTACACGCTTCCTTTGCAAATTTATCCAAGCTAAACATTTGACTTTGAACGTGACATTGTTGTTGCCAGTGATGCTGCTGCTGTTGTTGTGGTTTTTGTTGTTGTTGTTGCTGCTATAGAAGTTGCTGCTCAGCTGCAACAATTACGCGATTTATATCGTTAGGCATTCCACGATTCGGTTTGAGCTGGTTTCCATTAAGCAAAGCCAAAGTCAAGGACCACAAATTACTGGATAAGAATATTGCTGTTTTTGGCCAAAGGATTACCAATTAGTGGAAGTATTTTAAGTAGATTTTGGCAAAAACGGCCGAAAGAAATAATTGTTACAAGATAAGTATTTAAGAAGTGTAAAATTGTAAAATATATTTACTTAAAAGATTTTTGGAAACTAGCAGGTATGTTGTACTTTACAAATTAAATCCTTTATTTCATAAAATTGAGAATTTAATATTTATAAGTAAAATTACAATTATATTTCAAAGAAGGATTGGTATTTTTGTTATTTTTGGCAGTTTGTCTAATGCAGAATGGAAAGAAAATTTGTATTATCTTAAATACATAACCTATGTTAGTTGCATTTTGATTTACATAAGTTTTGCTCAGATAAAACTTTAAATATAAGAAAATTCCAATTATCCATTTGTAACTTCTTGTGATAACTTCTTGGCTTATTGCCGAAACTGACATTTTCCCCCAACCACTTGTGGCTGTCGTTTTCCTGCTGTGTGAATTAGACAAGACATTTGCCCCAAGAGTGCCACTCAATCACCTCGTGGGACAGTGAGAGGTCAAATCTCTGGCTAATCAGCCAGCTGCTTTCGCCTGACCCATAAATAAATCAAGGCTCACCCCCACTGCATTCATAATATTTGGGCCCCACGCCACAGGAATTTTCCCCACCAAATTTGGTCAAGGAAAAATTACGTCTTTCATTAAGTTTTGGCCAGGCAAAGGTCATTAATTATTTTGAACTTTGCGTTGGCGGTCAAGTGGTTCAGTCGAGAGTGGAATCGAGTACAGGCTGTGCCTAATGAGCATGAGATACGGATACGCATGGGCATAACCCACTGATTAGGATATGGATTCCGACTAGTCCGACTAGATTAATGTTAGTTTGGGGGGTTCGCCGGGGTCTTAATTACCGAACGCGCCCGTGCGATAAAACTTATCAATGCCACCGCCCCACTGCCCACTGTACCCATTGATTTATAGCACGTTATATATTATTTAACTATATCTGCGGCGTGTAATCGCCGGGGCGCTTACATTTGGCTCTCACTGTATGGAGCAAAAAAAAAAACCAGTTACAAGCCTCCGTTGTCGCTATTATTTCTCATGTTATTTATAGCTAATTAATAATACTTATAATGCAATTCTATAATTTAGAATAGAAAGCCCATTTTGCAATATAAATAAAAGCCCAGCAAACAATTAACAAGAATTGTGGTTGGATCGAAAACATGTTCGCAAGTCACGCTGCGAAAATCGCAAAATATCTTCCTGTTTAATCATACAATAAATCATCGTTGCATGTTATGGCTTTTTATTGTATTAGCTTGTGATCTGTGTGAAAACGAGTTCTAAATTCAATGGAAATTTAAATGCGCGGCTTAGAGCTCTTCTCGGCGCTTCTCAAAAGGTTTACGTGAGAGTGAAGTGCTAATCTGACTTATGATACTTTCAGTTGTCATAATGGCGATAATAATGGAAGTATATATAAAACAATATTACTAGCCGACTTGAGAGCTTTTTATTAGCACACCTACTTCGAACCGCTAGTAAATCCCATTCTGCATCGCAATTTCTCGATGCCATATTTAATTGATTGCCGCCAGATAGTTTCTCCAGCGGGTTTCTCGTTTCGCGGAATGCATTTGCAAGCCACCAGTTGACCCTGGGACTCATCTGGTGATGGTACTCGCACCCCCACTCCCACAATCAAAACAGTTGGCTAATTAAACGAAAGCTTCCTCTGATCAAACATTGATTGTGCATTAAACTGCTGGCCAAACAAGCAAATATTCGGTCCAAACAAAGCCCACTCGCCAACAATTGCGGACAAATTGTGGGTGAATTAGCGTCTCGATTTGGGCACAAGTGCAAATATTTGTATGGGCTCGAAATGAGCTTCAAGCCGAAACTGAATCAAAAATGTAACAGATTGCACTGGGCCACACCTACGTCGAAAATATAAAATCAGCCGAAGGAGGCTGGGCCGCAGAGTCAACCCTCGGGGCATCACTCTGAAGCGGTGGCAGGAAGCAACTAATTTGAGCAACCCTTGTGGCCGGGCAAACACCTCAGCGCACCAGATCGAACAAAGCCAAAGCTAAAACAGAAATTGGAGTTGACATGTGTATCCTTTTCATTAACTCGCGACGCCATCGCCGACAGGCGCAGTCGTCGCTCGGCAGACTGTGTGGTCCTGCGGCCGAATTCCATCTACAAAGGCAACTTTCAACAAGTCAAAGGGGGTTTCAGGAAGTGAACACTTTTTATTACCCATTACGGATAGTATGCGTAGGAAAATGCATCTTGTAATTTTTAAAAATTTTCATATTTGTATTCCAATTTTAACTAAAATTCTCCGGTGGTACTAATTTTAATTTTAGTTTCAAATAGTTATTTATGATTTAAATTTTAAACTTAAATCAGAGTGGCTTAGATAAGTGCACTAATCTAATTTTAATATTAGTTTCAAGTTGTTCTTTATATCCAACACAATCTGTTTAAATTGAATAGCTTTAATTAAAAATTTACAAAATGACAGTCAATTTGTTAATTAATTTTGGAATTCATGTTTTCTATATTATGATTCATTGCATTTATTATAAGTTCATATGTTTTGTTAAAGATAATGTTAAGGTGTTTATATTAAATTTGAGTTGTTAATTATTTTATTTTGTTTATTTTTCTTATGTTTAAAAACTTTCAGAAAACATCTATGCAACCAGCCTAGTATACCCTATAAATAACTCCCACTCGTTTGTAAAAATCCAAAAAACCGAAAAACTCAAAATTGAGTTGTAACAGGGCGATTTCTAGCCAGTGGAAGTGGGTCTGAGGACGAGTCGTCGAGAGCTGTCAGCTCGAGCTGGCGAACTGATGCCCACTGACAGCTACACCCCCGATCCTGTCCCCCGTTTTAAAGTGTCCTGCGGGGGTGGGAGTTTCAAGGAGTCTGGGTCTGGGGTATACGCAATATTTGCCATTTGACGACCGCAAATTTGATTGCATTTCATGGTTTAGTGGCGCGTAGGTACAACAACCACCGCATTTATTAAAACATAATTCAAAATTTTCAACATCCCTGAACAACCACCAACACCAATAGGGGGGGGACAACAATGCCACATCGTTCTGATGTTTAAAAATTTGATTTAAACACTTTAAATTGGATTATGTTGTAGGCAAATTTTCTTCCGTTCATTCTTTTCTTTTGACCGACGTAATTGCGACATTTGTGTGTGGGTGGATGTGGATGTGGATGTCTCTCAATAATGACAGGCTCTCCAGAGTACGACGCTTTTTCCGTAAGGCGGGTGAGGAAAAAATCCGGAGAGGAGCCGGAGGAACGCGGGCTAATAATGACACTTAGTATGCGGCATGCAACGTAACATCCGACCAGGCACGAGCCATCATCGTCGTCCTCGCCATCGCCGCATGCATTTAATTGCCAAAAATAAGACCGCCAACAAAAACAGCTAGGGAAACAAAAACAAAAACAGCAACAACAACAGCAACATCCACTCGAAAAAACCACAGAAAAGCGTGTACAATGTGCACATATAGGGCGTCATTTTCCAAAACACAAGCACAAACAACAACAGCGGTAGGACACATAAAGTAACGCTCAAGTCGACCCAAATGCATGTGACACGCCAAAACAAAACCGCAAAAAAAAATACCCACAAGTATGAAGGATATAATCGAGCATAAGGACTATAAGATTTCCTCTTAAGTCTTGGTATTGAGGCTAAATAAAAGTACTGCTTTTTGGCAACAAAAAGATAGCCTAGTTCAGGGGGCTTTTAAAAGGACCCTTAGTATTATATATACATTTTCATTTTTAAATTTAAATTATTTACTTAATTGTGGAATTAAATATTGATTCAAAAAGAGGGCTTAACTATAAACTCTTTTAACTTATATTATAAATTATAAATTGTGTCAAACTCTTGTGTTTTAAAACACCATCTGATATAAAAAATAATTTAAATTATGGAGACTTCAAAGTATAACCAATTTAACTACTAATCCTTTTCTTATGTCTTTAGATTGTTAAAGATCAATAGTTCTCATTAAAAAAATAAAAAAGCTGCTTATGCTTATCCAATATACCCCACAAATACCGGGTATTTCAAAGAGGAAAATATAAGGAACAAGTACCCAGGCAGCGCGAATCCTCCACACGAGTCAATGAGGCGTCAAACTTGCTACGCGCCACGAAAGTTGTAAAATTTTACATGGCCCCCGAAGAAGCACAGGTGCCCACCCCCCTCAGTCCTCACCCCGCCGCCCTCACCCGTTCACCATTTTAACCCTCCACCGCCCCTCAACCATCGAGCACACACATGTGCGCTTAATTGCATAAGCCTTGGGGTAGCGGGTTGGTTAGCAAACGTAAACCGAACGAAACTCATAAAAGCCAGCCGCAGAAATCAATAAAACCAAGGTGGCACCTGGCTAAAAGACGTGGAGGGGGGTGGAGGGGGAGGTGGTCCCCCTGCTCGTTTAAAGTTTAGAATGTTTTCCACACAACCAAACAACAAAGGCACGCATTATGGCCGCACATCAAAGCAGGCTCTCTCTCGCTCTTTCACTCGCCAACCACAGATTGCAATTAACAATTGCCGCGATTTAATCGAGCAATCAAAAGCGTTTGTCATTTACCTGTCAATGACAATTTTCAATGATCCAAAGTGAGTCTAATTATGCGATAGAAAGATAGATAGCTAGATAGATAGCTGTGGCCAGATAAATGATGGCGACTACCTGGCGGGTTATTTTTTGACAGTTTCTTGTCAGATGCAGCTGCAAAGCTGGATATTGTTGGAAAGATAGTTGGTAGAACGAAAGCCGGCTGTCTGGTTAGCCAAGATGATGGAACACGTGCGCATTTGTAATTAAAAGTTGTAGAATTTCTATGCTCATTACCCTGGCGGTTTGAGTGGAATGTGAGGTGGTGCCCGTGCCCGGAGGAGGAAAGTATCTGGCAGATACTTTTCCAGCATTCACTCTGTGTTCTGTAACTCCTTCGTAAGCACAGGGCTTTGTCGACTTCATTTGCCATTAAAAAATCTCAGATGCTGCGCTAAGTCCTCCTTGGATTTTCACTTTCATTCCGTGGAGACAAAGGGGTTTTCATTTCGCGACCATTTGGCAGCATCAATAAACGCGATTTTTATGGCCCAGCCCTGTTAATTTCAGCCAGCTACAGTTGCGTGACCAATGGCGGGACTTTCGTTTTGTAATGAAGACATTTTGGGGCAACCGGAAAAAGGGTTGCGGCCCGCCCTTTTACTCGGGGTTAAATGAAGTCGAACGCGGCTTTTCTGCAAATGAATTGGCCGCGTTTGTTTCGGGCTTAGGCGGGAATGTCTTCGACGAGGCATAAATTGCCCAAAATGGGGGTAAAGGCCAGGCTAAGTCGCCGGCTAAGGCTCATTTGGTTGCGAGACCTCTCAAGTGCCATATTTCTTTTGGCAGTTAAACGGGGCTCAAGTTCGGCCTCAGACTGGCACACAATTGTTTTAATTTCGCTTATTGCGCTTTGCTGGCTTTAATATTTTAGGATTTGGCAAGCAGTTTGTGACGATTTTTTTTTTCTTCTGCCTCCGACATTTATTACGCATATCGTGCGTTGCCGCCACCCGCTTCATATATGTATCCCAGTTCTCTATTAATGTTTAAGTGGCAGTGCGTCCCTTCAGGCTGGCAACTCGACAAAACCCGCGCTCGTGCCTGCTTTCTGGTTTTTCTTTTTTTTTTTGGCTCATAGCTCGTAACACCATGAGCAACTCCCATTGAAGACGGGGCCTTTGTTGCTGTTTTTGATTTGCCTGAAAGCCTCGAGAAAGCGAGACCCCGGCCAGCTCATATTTTGTACGGCTGTGCGTTCCGGAATTCCCTTTTGCGTACGTGATCAAATCAACTTGAAAGGATAATACTCGAAGCCTTGTGTGTGCAACTTTCAACTGCCTAGTCTGATTGAGCTTGGCGTGGAAAAAAGGGGACTTAAAGCTGCAATTTACTTACGAATTTATTCATATTCACACATGCAAATGAGCTGGAAAAGGGCTACGGGCGCTTAAAGTGGCCATCAAGTAGGGGTGTGAGAATCGCCGAGAAAGGCTTTAATCGGAAATCAATAGTTTGGTGCTTGCGAACAATATGAGGATGCGAAGTTTAGAACTCCCAAAACATTTCCCATCAGCTGGCATCCAGTTATCAGCGAAAAAAACGGAGTCGCCTGCCCTTTTTCGACCTCGGGCACATGTCACTATAATCCGCAAGGACAATATTGAAAAGTAATAACCCACAGGAACAACATACAGACATTCACTTACTCACCCTAACTGGATCGCTGTGATGAGGGTGTCGCAAAGGGTAAACCGCAAGTTGAAAAAACATTCTACTATCTTTTTGGCCAGAACGCGTATAACGACTGGAAATCCTTTTAATTCACGACAGGCGTAAGGATAAATACGGCAGGACAACAAAAAGAGCCAGCAAATGAATGAATGGATATCGAAGGAGAAAAGGAGAAAAATTGGGAATGAAATGCCAGTACGCAAAGGGAAAGCGAAGCGCAAAATAAGATCACGTAGCTGCCACCAGAGTCAAGAGCCCCAGAGTCAAAAGGCCCCGAAGAAGAGACGTAGGCCCAGAGAATGGAGCAAGTGAAGCGTGGACCAGCCAGCCAGCCAGCCATCCAGCCAGCCAACCAGCCAACCGAGCTGGGATGCTGCCATGTGGAGTTGGCAGAGAGACTCTGCCCGGAGGCAGCTGTAACGAGACGTCAGCCAGAGCTACACTGAGCAAAAAAAGGCAGCCTATATTCTAAATATGAAAAAAAATATTTATTCCCTAATTTAATAATACATTTTTCTGCACTCTGTGGGAAAAACATTTATATAGGAATAAAGATACAAATATTTACAGCAGTGGTTCAAATGAGAAAATGTTTTAAATTTTGTACGTATTTACACGACATATATTTTTTATTTGCAAAAATAAGGTCTATTTAGTCTACAGCAAAGCCTCTAAATTGAACTATATTTATATGTTAATTTAAGATTACTTTCATTGCTTAAATAAACACATTTTTTTCATTTTCAGCCAATAAAACTCTTAAGTGCTGGGATAAGTGTCGACAGTCTTGCCACAATGTAAAACCGTAGACTTCTGATAGATTTTTTCTCAGTGCAAGAGCATAGAGTAAGTCAATTTTGACCGCGGGCTATTGCTTTAGCTGATGAGCAGGCGTCGTTGGCCGTGAGGGAAAATGAGGATTGAAGTGTGGGGAGTAAGGAGCCACAGGACAAGGCCAGGGCACTGCAGTTGTATTGATTTCCTTTTCGAATTTAGGCAAACGAGATGCCAGAGTGGGAGTTGCGTGGAGTGGGTATCGAGATTGGAAAAAGCAGTTTAAAGTTTAAGTTTTATGGCCATCCGAGGAGGTGATGGCCAAGGGGTTGCCAGCGCAGTTGATCATGATAAATCAATGCGTGCAAAACGCACACGTACGCGGGGCCACCACTACACACGCACTGGCACACACACGCTCAGTCATACACATACACATACTATAGCGTGCCGAAACGTGACGCAATTTACTGCCAGAACTTGACTTAAGTTCGGTTTAGAACGTCCCCCAAATGCCTTTCACCCTCAAGTCGAGAGCACAACCCCACAAGGATACGAATCGCTCGCCCGCTCGTTCGTCTCCTTTTTTTAAGAATAACAGTAACAGTTATTTTTTTAAGGTTTAGCTTAAGCTTTTGTGTAAATAAACGACCACAGTCGTGCCTCCTTCGGGGTGCCCACCCTCAAAGTAAAAAAAACCCGAACCATTCAAAACTCCAATGTGCTTCGGGGTTCTTTCTCGTTTCGGGCAATTCATTCATTCAATTTACGCGACACCCCTTATTGAGCAAGTGATGAGGAAAGTCCTCCTCCACCGCCCGCGACGGTTTCAGTAATTTATATTGCCTACAGTGGAACCTGCTTAAGGGAAAAAGCCAATCATTAACCAAGGTGACTTGCAAATCATAATTTTAAGAAATGAATATAAAAAAATCAATTACTGTTCGGTTATATATACAAAATAGAACCCTGGCTTGAAAACCAGTCGAGACTAAAATAATTTCATAAATTCTTATAAAAACATATTTAAAAATCAATAAAAAAATAACATAATAACATAACATTAGTTCTATTTTTATTAAATAATCACAGATAATATTATATACTAAAACAAAATTTAATGTTAATAGTAATTAATAGCAGCCAAGTGGATTTATTAAACGTAGATCCACAATTACAAACCTTCTAGAGCTCACTACATTTGTGATAAAAGGCTTCAATAGTAGTTTTCAAACAGATGTCATTTACACTGACTTTAGTAAAGCATTTGACTCTGTAAATCACTTACTTCTTATTCATAAACTTGACCTTTTAGGTTTTCCAGTTGATCTGCTTAAATGGATTTCAAGTTATCTAAATGGCAGGTCACAAAGGGTCCTTTTTAAAAATTCAATTTCTGAAATTCTCCGTGTCACCTCCGGTGTCCCACAAGGGAGCCATCTGGGTCCGTTACTTTTTACATTATTTATCAACGATCTTCCCTCAATTATAAGTCATTCTCGCGTACTTATGTACGCAGATGATGTTAAGTTGTGCCTGCAGTATAAGGACATTTCCTGCCATTTAGACTTGCAATCCGATCTAGATAATTTTCAAAACTGGTGCCGAGATAATTTACTAAATTTAAACGGCTCCAAGTGCAAGCTGATGACTTTTTATCGGGCCAATCCGATATACGCGACTTACATGTTAAGTGGCAGCTCTTTGGATAGAATAACTCTTGTAAACGATCTTGGCGTTCTCTTGGACCCTAAACTAAAATTTTCTAATCACATTTCGTCCATGGTTAATAAAGCCAGAGGAGTGCTTGGATTTATTAAAAGGTGGTCAAAAGAATTCGATGATCCTTATTTGACTAAAACTTTATTTATTTCGCTAGTCCGTCCGATTCTGGAGTATGGGTCTCCCGTCTGGAGTCCACAATACGGAATACATATTGGTCGTATTGAATCTGTACAAAAAAACTTCCTTCTTTTTGCTTTACGGCGCCTAAACTGGGATGCAAATCTTATCTTACCTTCTTATTCTAGTAGACTTCTTTTGATTAATTTACCATCCCTAGCCAACCGTAGAACGATGCTTGGTACTATCTTTATTTATAACCTTATACATGGTGATATTGACTGCCCCGACTTGTTAAGTCGGCTAAACTTTCTGTGCCAAGTAGATTAACTAGAAATTATATTCCCTAATTTTAAATCATTGTAGATCTAACTATGCCTTGCATGAGCCTTTCAGAGTATTATGTTCTGACTATAATAGACTTTTTTCCTGTAATATCAAATCTTGACTCTCTGCCGCTCCTAAAACGATTAATACTTGCTTCATTGGCACAAGATTGATCTAACTATTACTTTTTTCCCCGGACCTTTACCTTTATTTTCCTATCTCGCGTCTATCCTATCGCGAATCGTGCCGTACGATACACGGCTGCGCCCCTCGGTCGGTTGGGCGGGTAAGTGGGCCGTGGGACTCCGCGCGAAAAAAAAAAAAAAAAAAAAAAAAGTGCATTTTTTGTTTTCAAGAACCTTGTATACTTAGATACCTATAGTCAGTTTTCACTGTCTGAGCATAGCAGTGTGCTATATGGGTCGCAATACTTTTTAAAGTTGACTCGCGCTTCTGAAGTGCGCTTTTGACTTGCAACTTTGGCGAGTGGCATTTAAAGGCAGTCGCTCCTGAAATTGTTGTTCCTGCTGCTGTTGCACGTGTTACGCGCCACAATTGCGGCCACGTGTGTTTTGATTTGCAGCGAGCGCTTCCCACTAATTCCGGCCCTTTTCCGAGGTGGCACCGGGATTAGGAGGAGGAGTGCCCAAAACCCGTGCCCTCCAGGCACATGATGCAGCATTAAATTGCCGCATTGTGTCTGCCAGGCGGGAGATTCTTCTGCCTTTCGGATTCTCCTTTTAGTGTTCTCTATTTTTTCGGCTGGGTTGGGGCAGCATTTTTATTTGATTAGCTTAGCGCAAAAGTCCTGCGGCGACGTGTGGCCGATGGATTTGATGAACGGCTGCCCAGGACTCCAGCACTGAGCTGGCGCACACTTGATTAGTTGCCCGGGCTGCTTTTTAAGCTTAGCGCGCTGTCAAAATATTTGTAGTAATAAATTCTTTTTAGCATTACCGTTGAGGAAGGAGCCAGAAGTTGAAAGGAAATTGAATGAGACGGTTGAAGGAGAAAATACACATAAATTGTGTTTTGTCTCTGAGATTGGGATCACGAAAGGAAAACGAGTTGTAGAAGCAAGGGAAACTCACTAAGTGCTACTATTTTTCTGTATTTTTTTCCAGGGCTTTTATATATGGCAAAAAAATGCTTTAAATATTGGTTTGTTATGAAATTGGAGTTCTTTATTAAGGAATGCATACAAAATAACATTTTTATACCCTTGCAGAGGGTATTATAATTTTGGTCAAAAGTGTGCAACGCAGTGAAGGAGACATCTCCGACCCTATAAAGTATATATATTCTTGATCAGGATCACCTCCTGAGTTGAAATAGCCATGTCCGTCTGTCCGTCTGTCCGTCTGTCCGTCTGTCTGTCCGTCTGTCTGTTTCTACGCGAACTAGTCTCTCAGTTTTAAAGATATCGAATTGAAACTTTGCACACAGCCTTCGATCCTTTGCACGCAGTATATAAGTCGGAACGGCCAGGATCGGACAACTATATCCTATAGCTGCCATATAACTGATTGATCGGAAATGCCATAACTTTAGTGTTTGTTAAGTTAGGAAGTTGGGATTTCCTATGGGTATTTTATTTGGCCAGTCAATCCGACCTACCAAATTTCATAAGGATCGGCCGACTATATCCTATAGCTGCCATATAACTAATTGATCGGTAATGCCATAACTTTTTTTTGTAAAGTTAGGAAGTTGGGATTTTCTATGGCTTTTATATTTGGCCAATCAATCTGACCTACCAAATTTCATAAGGATCGGCTGACTATATCCTATAGCTGCTATATAACTGATTGATCGGTAATGCCATAACTTTGGGATTTGTAAAGTTAGGAAGTTGGGATTTTCTATGGGTTTTATATTTGGCCAATCAATCTGACCCACTAAATTTCATAGGGATCGGCCGACTATATCCTATAGCCGCCACTTAACTGAACGATTGGAAATGCCATAACTTTGGTGTTTTTAAAGTTAGAAAGTTGGGATTTTTTATGAGTGTTAAGAATGCATCATATGAATAATTTTGGAGAATATAATTCGGAATATTCTGCAAGGGTATTTCAACTTCGGCTCCGCCCGAAGTTAGCTTTCCTTTCTTGTTAATTTATAAAATAAATTATAGCACACTCCTCGTTGTAAAAATGGTTGTTAACATTCAAATTGAAATCAAACTACACATCCGGTTCTATTTCAAAATTACCTTTTTTAATCTTCAAACAAATTTAAGATTATACAACCACTAGAAAATATTCAATTAATATGGTTATTTAAATTAAACACAATGTAATTAATTTGAAATGTAACTCAAGCAGTTCCTTGTTTAACAAGCTCGCCTTTCATTGCAAACTCAGTCTTAAAAGGCAAACAAATTTAATTGATTTTAGTCAGCAGGCTACCACAATCGCCAAGATCGTATTCAAATTATTTGCCCTCTGACTTCGTCAACTTGACTCGCCTCGAAAAATCATTTGTCAGAGACAATTGCCGGGTCAACGAACTGCCGGTGGCAGTAACATTAGCAATAACAATAACACGAATATATTTAAAACGGCAAGTCACACCGCGCAACACCCACGACATTCAAATTGACCAAAGTAAAACTGATTTTAAGCGCCATTTAATCAGCGCTTGCAGCTTAAGCTTTGTTTTTAATTTGTCTTGAAATTAGAATTTTAAATCTGTGTGTCTGTGTGGCGGGCCGGCACACATTTTGCATATTCAGATATGAGGAGGCCGGGCGGCTCGTCTGTGTGACGTCACTAGCATAATAACCGAAGGCACATGCACGTTAATTATACGCCATGTAGTACGCGGCCATCTCGCTCGCTCGCATTGCAAATTATTAATTTTGTGTCTGCGCGCTGTCTGGGTCAGCAGAAAACGGCTGGCACAGCAGCTACCGCTCAGCATAATTTAATTTTGATGCACGACGTCGCTGAAAGCGGGAAAATGGAATTGAAATTCAAATTTCAGTTGCTCAGTTGCTCTGTTGCCGGCACAGAAAAAAGAGCTCCGTGTGGAAAATGGAAAAATTTAAATGCGCGCCACACACAGACATACACACCCAGAGAGACAGAAACATTTTTCGCGACTTGCCACTTGGCCATCCCGCGTATTGCCATCCCGCTCGCACAGAGCGACGGCAACGCCAACTGGCCACTTAAACTATTCATTTATACAAATTAATTCAATTATGCGTATTACGTACGCGTTTGTAAAGCGCAGTCGCCGGCATCTCGCTCTTACCATCGACCAGTCTTTAGTCTATAGTCTATACACTCGGAAAAGTACTCTACCTTATTTTGCTTGATAAATATACCATCCTTAAATAAAAAAACACTCTTAAAGTGCAAATAATTCTGATATCATTATCGTGAATTATCAATATTTTGTTTCAGAATTTCTAGTCAGCAAATAGTATAAATAAAATAAAATAAAATATTTTTTATCCATTTTAAAATGAATTGTTAAATAAAAAAAAAATTGTTATATGATAACAATTTTAAAATATTTTTGGAGACAAAAATGTAAATATAAGTAATATTTTAAACTTTAATTTCATTCTTACAATGTTCTTACATAAAATGATCTTGCAGTTTAAGAAAATTGAAATCAAAGGACTTTCTGAAGGTCAGTCCTGGTTTTAGTTCTAAGTGTACTCTCAGGTCCCCAAGTCGCAGTCCCAGTTCCCTTTACAATTTCTGCTCGCGTACGAAATTTCACTTAAAGTTAATTGTTCAAGTTCAAGTTCAACGTAACATAATAATGCCACACACAAAACATATACACACACACACGGCAGACTGTTGCATTCGGTCTTCGGATTGTGGATTCCAGGGACGTGGCGAACGAGGGGGGCCAACAAAATTATAATAAATTATTATTCCTTTTCGTTTGATTTTTATGCAGATTTTTTAGGCGCTTTTCGCTGCTGGGCCTTCGCCACTCGGTCGGCGGCAGTTGATGTCGGCAGTTGCCAGTTGCCAGTTGAATGTAGTCAGTTGCTTTCAGAGCCTCTGACTTGCAATTTGTTTGCTGTTGCTGCTGGTGCTGGATTGCTGCTGGGCTGCTGTTGGTGTTGCTGTTGCTCTTGGTGTTGCTGCGGGGAAACAGGAAGCTTTTGCTATATGAATGGCTGGCTTTTGTGCCGATGTCTTGTTCAAAATTTGTCAATGGATTCTGAGATGATCAGCTTGTGAATTATTTATCAGGGAATTTAATCAGTGAAATAAGCTTAAATACCAAGCGATGAAAAATGAGAGTATTCTGTGTTCGCTTAAAAAGTGTGTCAATGAAATTCATTGGTAAAATAAGTACTTTTAAAAATATCTCAGACATGTCAAATATCTTAAAAAGCTTTTACTTAACAAAAATATATATTATTTATTTATAATAATATATCTAACTCACATGAAGTTTCCAACTCTTTATGTTTTGATTTACTTATGTTTTGATTTACTTATCAGTGACAGGTTGTTTAAGTAACACATAATCAGGAGGTTTTCCGTAATATTGTCACATGATTAATATTTGTAATAACATTTATTAATATATTTTGATAAAATTAATTTTTTTTCTGATTTCATTAAATAAGTTATATAAAATCAAATATATGTTCTCCATCTCTTGATCATCTTTAAATTCTATAAGCTCCATGCTTCGCTCTCAGGAAGTTCTCAATGTTCCTGTTAAATACTCGACTTCCTGCCACTGAAACCTCTTGACCACCCGACCGAGTAGAACCTGCCAGGAGCTCTAGACAACTCCAGACTGTTACTAGCAAAGTCCCGCAGGCTTTTGTCAGGCAATTTGAAAAGCGAAATGACGACGACAACAGCAACACAACAGCAGCAACAGCAACACCGACAGCAGCAACATTGCCAACCTGCAACGTTGCAGGCCATTTGATTAACAAATGGGCAAACGCAAACGAAATTGATCGAAATTCGCCAAAGGAATACAAGAAGACAAAGTTGGTTTGACCAATGAGTGAGTGCGGGGGGGTCGGGGCAGGCCTAGAAAAGCCAAAGTAAATTATGGCAAACAAGTTTTGGCCGGCGGGCAACAATTTTGTCGCTGCTGCCGCCGCTGCATCTCGGTCCATATCTCGGGGATGGGATGGGCCCACAACAGCACTAAACATCCAGATAGAATCACTAGAACCTTGTCGATGTCGTCGTTGTCGTCGTCGCCGCAGACGATGGAGAAGAGATTGCAGCAATTAACGCTAATTAAATGCGCTTCAGTTTATGTTTCATGTGGCGATATTTCAGTTGTCTAGCGCGATAATTAAATCGCTTGGAACCATTTGCATAACAAATTTGCCCGGCGAGCAGAGCCGGGCTTAGCTTTTCTTTTGCACTAAAAGAAAGACTTTATAAATTATCGGTATATAATTAAAAGAAATCATATGTAATTTAAGTCAAGTCAATCCATCGAAAAAACAAAATAAATTTTGATTAACAAAATTTGCATATTTGAAGCGAAAACAGAACTTAACTAAATTTTTAAGTGTCAAGTGCAGATTGTTCTATTTTAACTTTTAAAAAACCATATTAGCCATTATTTATTTTTGAAATTACTAGTTTTCTTGAGTAATTTTTAATAAATTTACGGTGTGCTACAGCTTTAAATTTTGTTTTTTCAAGTCTTTCAATGTAACGGATTCCAAAGGATTTTTAGGCACCAGTACAAAATATTGTAAATAAATTCTTCACTAGTTTAATAATCAGTAAAAATGTTTAAATAAATTTCCAGATAATACTTTTCCTTCCAATAAGTAAATCGACATGTTTAAATGGTTTAATCAACCTAAAATTATATCATTAAAGTAAAAAGTTAAGATATGTTATAATATTGCTTATGTTTTTCTTTAAAATCGAACACATTCTCTACATTTTAAGCATGACTGAATAATTCTTAACTCATTTCTGCAAGTGTTTTCTCACTGGGGTGGCCCGCCCTCGGGCGTCCGAATTGCAGAAATGCAATTGCAGCTAAAATGAGTTCAAGTCCGCGTCTGTCTGGCATTTGTTTGCCATTTGGTCACTGTCCCGGTCCCCGGATCCGGATCCGAATCCGAATCCGGGGGCTACCGCCCACTTTTCGGGTGGCTGCGGCAGTGGTGGCTCAGCACAAATTTTCACTTTCACTTGGGCCGTCAGTTTTGCAGGCTAAAGGCGAAACTTTGTTGGCTGGCGCAACATCCTTTGCATACGGAAACAGCCGCACGACACATTGTCCTCCATTCAACTCTTTGGCCCCGCCCCCTAACCACCCCAACAGCCACGCCCACCGCCCTGCGCCCACCGTCGCTCCCCTGGGGGCCTGCCAACCTGACCGAAATTCCAAATGGCGTGCACGAGCGAGACGGCAGCTGTTCTGCGATGATGACGTCGACGGTTGAACGCCGCTTGCATTTCAAAGATGGATTTTAATATTCTGCATGTGTGGAAAGGTCGCTGGCCGTTCCCGGTACACGGACTTTCCCAGTCGGTAGTCGGTAGTTGGTAGTCGGTAGTTGGCTGTTATCCTTTCTGGGCCGCCTCTCCTCGCTTTTTGTTTCACTTTTTTCCACGTCACCTTGATTTTGTCTGGCAATGACCATGAATATATAGATATGCGATAGAGCCATGTTTAGCCCACTTTGCATTGGCACAAAGTTGAGGCATGCATAGAAAATTGTCTGAGGCATTGACTATCTCTGTTGGAGATACAAACATTAAATTTTGAACTAGTTATTCAAGCTATATTTACTTTAGAAATATGTTATTTAGTGCTTTGTGTGTATTTATAAAATGTATTCCCTTTAATAGAACTTGAGGGGACCATTTTTCACTCGCTTTTCACAATTAAAACATCGAAATTAAATACAATTTCTATAAATATATAATATTAGCTGGCCTGTCCACCTAAGAAACAATTATCAATAAGATTATAATTCAAATAGTTAGCACTTCGCATATTAATTATATTAAAAAAAAAACCATTAACATGTTTGTAATAAAATATTAAAATATTATTTTTTCAAGCATTAAAACATAATTTAATACAAGCTTAATATATCATATTATGTATGAAACCCAAATAAATCGTGTTAACACAATATGAAAAGATTTTATTTAAAACATAATGACTAGACTAGTTTACTTAAGTAACCTAAATTCTATAAGCATTTTATCAGCTTAGCTTTTCCCACCCTCCGAGGCTTAAGCCATCAAATCTGATAAAATACTTAAAATAATGAGTTATGCAGATGGCTGTGAAGTTATTCTTGAAAGCACCCACAAGCCACGACTCTCGACATGATGCTGGGTCAATTTGTCGCTGTGAGTACACAAATTTGAATTGCCGAGAAATATGGAAACAAAGCCACAAAACCGGACAAAACAGGACATGGCCACACAATAAGAACGAGGCGAAGCGGAAAAAGCTAGAAATTAAAGTTAAACGCTCCAAGGATGCACGACTGGAGACCGAATCGGACGCACTGGACAATGGCCAGGATGGGCGGCCATTGCGAGACAATGGAACTTAATATATGGAAGATATAATAACTTCCGGTAATTTCAATTTTACGAGACGAGATGGAGACGTCGTGCTTTGTCTGAGGTCCCTCTGCAGTCCATATATCATAGTCGACTTTTTCGGGGGACGAGACAGAGAGGCTGGGAGACTTTGGACTTAGCCAGCCACTTGCCTGACCATAAACTCCCAGATGAAGGCATAGGCAAATGAAATGTGTAACGTTGCCATGTTTGAAAAGCGTGAAAAATTCAGGGCAGTCAGAAAAAAATGTAGGAAAATAATATAGGGAAACTGCACATGTCGTGGGGGAGGGGCGGGCATGACGAAAACCCAGGTCGATGCCTGTCAGTGGCAAGTCAACTTGGCCAAGTCACTTCTTCCATTCGGTCGTAGAGCAGAGCTTCTGCCACGACACTAAGAAGCAATAAACCTAAAGGGAAATGTAATAAACGAGAAAATCTTGTACGTGACCGACCGCATCAGGGTTGTCGAGATACGTTACCAAGCGGCTACCAAGTTGGGGGTTGGCAAATGGACTTTTGCCGGCGAAACCAAAACAAAAGTGGAAAGTGGAAAGCGGAAGCATTTTAAAGCGTACCGAATAACGAATTTTTGAAAAAAAAAAAATATAAGAAACGTATTCCTAATCGATAGCGTGTGTGCACACACAGGGATAAAAATAAGGAGCTGCGCCCATAAGGAAATCCCCACTACTTAGGCACAATTTGGATGGTTATGGCCCACCAGAGACCAAAATCGATTTCAGCGAACCGTTCAAATTCTACGAATGAATTTTGTTCGTTTGGGCGTTAAGCAAAGTTTCGGTTTTTTTTTCCTGTTTTTCGGCTTCTGGTTATTTTTTGTTCCTGCTGCCGTTCTGGCCAGCATCATCGCTGATAAGACGAGAGCCGAGTCAGTCGTCTTACGTGGAAATCAAAGTCCCGAGAGTGGAGTCTTGGCCATATGGCGGCTGACCAGGCCAAAAGAGCCTTAACTGTGATTTCTTTTTAATGGCGTGACACTAGACAACGGCAGCAGGCAAACCCGAAGACATAGCAGCAACATCGAGTTGCAACAAGGCTTAATTACTCAGCTGGAAATCGTTCATCGGCCGGCCGGGCTAACAGGCGATCTTTGGGAACACCCAGCAGGATCTTGGCCAAGTCAATTGGCTGATGCGGCCGCCGAGATTTGCATGAGCCCCCCACGGGCAAACACAGTAAAAAGAAATCCATTCCAGCGACATTATACGGCCATAAAAATTGTAGTCCCGGCTCTGGCTAAATTGTCATAAGGCGATTTGTACAATGGCTTTCATTAAATTGAAGCGCATTTTTAATAAAGCGTAAAAAAGCAGAACAAAAAAAAAAAACTTTGCATAGAAAAAATACAAAAATAAAGGAAAATGGGGGAGTGCGGTGCTTAGCTGCCGCGACAATTTTAATTTAATGATGCGGACTTAGTCCTTGTAATGGCCAGTCCGCGTGTCCTTTGCGCTACGTTTGTTAAATTAACAGCCGCGTTTGTCATTTCCCGCCAAACGAAAGCACAGAAAAAAGGAAACAGAAATCGACGAGGCAACATAAAAATAAAAAAGAAACAAATAAAAGCATATGGACTCGAAGTTGGGACAACTGCGAATTAATTTAAATGATTTTTATGATGTCATTGCGCAACTGAGACGATTTCGTGGCGCCTCCCCCAACCGAAATTTTTATATACATTTTTTTGCCTCTCATTTTTTGTGTGCGGTAAAAATCCGAAAAACAAACTCCTAACTGCCCGAGTTGCCCTTTGGCTGATGGTGCTTCTGCTGCTCCTGCTGCTGAAGTAGCTACGAGCGGTAACGAAATTCACGGTAGGAGATAAAAATGTAGCAAATCGAAGCAACGATCAACAACCGGAGGTGATGAGCTGGAGGACGCCGAACGGTGCACCGCATCGAAAAACCGCGACGGCACCGGGTTTGGTTTTGGTCTCGGTTTTGGCTTTCAGTTGGCTCAGGCTGAAGAGTCGATCCAAGCAATTGGATGTGCCGGCTGCCCCAGGGAATTTCGGTTAAACTGCCTAAACTTTAATGCCCTACTTATGGAACAATAATTTTAAAATTCTAGTATTGATTGAATGCATTAAATTCTAAAAAATAGTTCGGAAGCAAATGGGATTTCAATTCTGCAACGTATTTTTGAATAATTTTGGTGTCCAATTTAAACAACTTAGTTTTTTATTATTGAAAAATTTTAATTTTTGTAATGATCTTAGTGTTTTTGAAATAATTACTTACTTAAATGATTAATTAAGCTTAAATAAATACTAATCATATTTGGTACTGCTTAATATGTTTGTTTTACTTCGAATTTTTTTTAGTCAGCTAAGACTTGTCAATTTACATTTTTCGGTCAATTAGAATAAAAAGTCGGGCATTATGTATAAGAAAACTTAATTAAAAATTCAAATATAATACAAATTTGTATCAGCCAGTTTTTCTTATCAAATATCTGATAAGAAAGCCTTAGAATTTAATATTATTGCTAGGGCTATACATATTTTTCAGAAAAGGAGATTTATTGATTAATATTTAAGTTTTTTAGAAACCTCTGGCTAATTTTTTATATTTTTAACATAAGTATCTCGATTTTTTTAAGCATGTAATTTAAAATATTTCCTGAAAAATATCACTCACAATTTGTGAGATACGAACCCCTTGAAAAAATGAGCATTACCTTTTCAGAGGGTATTCTTCTGAGAGGTCTGCGAGGCGAACGAAACTGAGACAAATGTGATAACCACGCAGCGATACGAGTACTCGTACTCCTCAGCCCCATCCCACTCCGCCTCCCCTGCTCCTCCGCCGACGTCCGAAAGACACGACGACCAGAACTTGGTCAGAGCAGCAGGGCGGAGGATCGAGGGAGCAGGGCAGAGGGACTTCATGCCCGGCACGGGGGGAATTTATTGTCGATTTGGCGAGGTGTATCGACAACGCAACTGCTACTGGGCACACACGGCCCCTGAATGCAGAATTCAGAATTCAGAATGGGGAATGGAGAATGGAGACCGGCGAGTCCAGAATGCCGGGGCGCTCCTGCAGCCCGATGATATCGCCCAGTGCCAATCTGCATCCGCAGATTCCAAGGGGGACTTGGGGGTTTTACCCTGTGCTGAGGTTTTAATTTGTAGGATGCAGTTGCTGCTGCGCAGGTAAGCCAAGGTGATGAGATGAAGTTGGTGGCTGCCTTTTGGCCCGGCCTGCGCACAAGTTGGCCGATGTTGATGTGCGCACTGATAAGCGGACCCTGGTCCGTATAGCCAGTATAGTCCTCCAGTTGCAGGGGATCCCGCTCCCGGCATGATAAAGCCCCCCCGAAAAGTGTGGATTATTTCATTTTGCTACGTTTTGTAGTCGCCTGCTGATGCCCCTCCTTCGCGGCCCCCGAGATGCTGCTGTTGTTTTGCGGGTAATGAATAAATTTGCGCAATTTGTTAAGTGAATTCCTTTGTAGCTCGATTTTTTACGAGTTCGTTTCGCTGAGCTCTGTGGCGCTTTGATTTCGCGGCGAAGAGAAGGCGGGCAGGTGTGGAGAATTCTGCTTAGAATGTGGAATAGCTAATGAAGAGCACCTTTCAGGTGTCTTTGGAAGGTGCTACGTGTTTCCTTAGGTAATGATCTTAAGTCTTTTTACTATTAAACAGCTGCTTTTATTGTATACAATTTTAGAAATTATATTAAGATCATTATTAATTACTAAACCTATTTTCAGTCTATTCCTCTTTTTTAATACAATATTTTTAAAACTGCTAAATAATTTATATAATAAACACCACAATTAATTATTTAATCCTTTCTTTGTGACTCTTAAATATTGTATTGGTGTAACTGATTCATTTTACAATTTTAATTAGTTCTTGATTTTCAAAGATTTACTGTTGTAAAAAATGTTATTAGTCTTTTTTATCCTAAACTTTTTAGGTTGAAACAAATTATATCAATAATCTTTACGTGTGCCTCTGAAAGAGACATGGATCTTATGAACTTAGAACTTTTCTAAATGCCCCTTTTATTTCTTAAATATTTTCTTCTTAAGAAATGGGTGCCCTAAAACATTTTATTAATTTCCGACTTGCACATCGTTTCTCAGCTGCTTGTTAGGCAAGACATTTATGGCACCTCCTCAACTTTCGCCCCTTTGCCGCTTTTGCAGACATCACAGGCCATTTAAATGCATTTCCTAATCACACAACCTCACCACACGTTCGTCGCCCTCAAGACTTAACCCTTTGCTGGCATTTCCCATAAAATCTCGGCACTTCCGCTCCCAACAAGAATACTTGTACACGAAACACAAGGGTGCATCGAATGCTCTTCCTGCAACAATTTCCGCTTTGCTCTGGCTGCCGGCAAAGGCTAACAAATTCAAATTAGAAAATCCCAACATAAATATCTATGCATTCTCGCACCCCCAGCTCTATCGTAGTTCGCCAGCTGAACAATAGATGTCGCCGGGCTGTGATTGCAGCTCCTGTGCATGTGCACAATATTGCGAAGGGTTGCAAAATGCACCCTCATGTGTGAATGTGTGCGTGTGTATGTGGGTCTGCCGTATCTGTGTCTGATTTCGGTTGGAATTCAAAAGATTTACAAATACTTGTGCACTCCTTTGGCAGTTGCACTTAAGCAGGATCCTCTTGCCGCTCGGAAAACCCGTCTTAAGTGCAACCCCCGGGGCTGTGCTATATTCCTCTCTCATCTCGAGAACAGTGAACGCTGAACGCTGAACCAATAAAAATGTTCGTCCGAAGTCGGGGTTTTTAAAGCAAGATACTTGTAGTCAGCAAAAAATGTTTCACCTCTTCACTGGTGCCCCCAGTTATCCTCCTGGTTGACGCTCTTTTTTTTTTACAGCACCCCAGCGTCTTGTCAGACCAAAATGTTTGTTTTGTTGTGTTCTCAACTGTATTTGTCTTTGCGTTTTTTTCTCCAGTTTTACATTGCTCGATTTTTGTTTATTTCGCTGACGAGGCAAAAGCGGCGAACGCCACGAAAATTGTCAATATAGCGCAGCGCAGAAAGAAAGAGTCTGCGGCGGCATAAAAATATATACAAAAAATTCAGAAAGAAATGTAAAAAATAGTCCCTCGACTTTGAGATACTCAGTTGCATACTTGAAAGTCCTGGTTTTTTTTATTATTATGTATATTCTCCAAGAAATCAATAAGATTTTTAGCATTTGAGTGCATAATTATCACCTACAAATTTTTAGCACGGTAACACTTCCCCGATAAATGCATGATTCTGCATTAATTTGTATTTATTAAAATACTTTGCATGAAAGGCATAACAATTTTTTTGGCAACCAGTACATCAATTAATTTAATTGATTTCTTGTTAATTTTGTTTAATACAGTCAATACTTCAAGTAATTTATTTGAACTACATATTTTATATTTAGTTAGGAAGGACACAGTAACAAACAATAAGTCGAATACACATTTTTATATCCATTGTCATCGAATATGGTATACCCATGTACTCCAGGAGTACCAGGTATAAAAATCACACACCCACAACCAGGAGGCAGAGGACGCACCCACATTACGAGGCACTGTGGATATTTTATGAGTGGGTGGCCGTGGGCGGATGAATCGCATCGAAGGGTTAACAATGGCGCTCCACCGTCCAGCTTTTCCACTGCCATTTGCTGCTGATGCGGTTGCCTCTTCTGCTGTCATATGCAAAAAAAGCCGGGAATCGGGAAATGGAAAGTGGGGTGGGCGGACTGGGTGGACGTAGAGGGTTAAGGGCGACAGCAAGGACAGCAAGGACAGCCGGCAAGCAACACTTTTGATAACATTTTATTACAACGTACTCGTAGGTGTGATTTTTATGGTTTTGCTATGCTCAACGGATTTTTTACAGCTTCTCCCCGCTCTTGTTGTTGTTGTTGTCTATGCTGATTGCGTGGGTTAGGGAGGGGGCTAAAAAAAAGGGTTTGTCTTGATTGCTGGGTGGGTGAATGGGTTAAAGGACAAGCGGTTGATAAGAATCGTTCATTGAGTGAAATTAAAGTGATTTCCGCAGGGGTCAACTCGGAAAAGTTCAAATGGGCTCATGGAGGAGATAAAAAGAATGTCATAAAAGAAATGAAAGTGCAATAAAGTCATTAACATTATCTTGTGATACCAAATAAATCGATTTAAAATAAATACAAACTACATTTAACCTTAAGCTACCTTAAATACTTATCTTAATCAAAAAGATTACAACATTTTGTTGAACAAACAAACTGAATCCCCCAATAACGCAAAAATGTTAACAATGTGTTTAAAAAACTGTCTTAAAACTTACATCACTTTTCCCGATACCTCGTTAATTCGCTAGGCGGACAAAACTAAAGTTTCTTTGGCTAATTGAACAAACAATTGTGAAGTAAATCAACCGACAAACTCCCATGTCAACAGTTGATTTTCTCGTCCCCATGTAATTGCAAATATCCATAATACTGTTTTCTATTAAAGACAATCTTTTTTTCCAACAATTTGATATTAATATTTATATCAATATAAATTTTACGGCTTTTCACCCAACAACAATGCAGCGAACAAAGGCGCAACACAACTGAATAATTCATGTGTCTAACAAATAAAAACCGAAATAAATTAAAAGAAACACAGGCCAGACCAGCGGCAGCAACAACAACTAATTATTCATTATTTTGTACGAGATTTGCACATTAAAAAAGAAACACACAAGCGGTGTTGTGTGTATATTAAAAAAAAAGAGCTTGACCAAATGCGCCCCAGCATCGGTGGTCTCTCTAGTTTAGTGGGTCAAGAAATCCAGTTTATTAACATTCAAATTAATACATACAAATGACGTCTCTGCGTTTATGGTGCATAATAATAAGCCGACCGTGCCCGACTGGCGCTAATATGCTGCCCGTTGGACCAAGGACCAAAATAAAAATGGGAGAAAAAAACGGGAGCATTAGCATAAAATTAGAATTTGTAATTGCGGCGGCGCAACAGGCTGGAAATGGGAGGTTCGGGGATGCCGATGAGCGCGATGATGCCGAGGACTCCCTGCCCCTGTGGCATGCGCCGCTTAATTAAAATGCAACCTCGGCTAGACAGTCGGCCCGGCGAACAAGGAAGCGCCTGCGCAAAAGGACAACGCGCCCAGCTTTTGAATTATTCAAATGGCACTGCGCACAGCCTTTTTGGCGTGTTGACTTTTTGATTATGCGCATAATTTTTGGGCGAGAGCTGCGTTCTGCTTTCAGTTGGCCTCTGTTATGACAGGCGTGAGGATGAAACCGAGGGACAATAATTAAGTCATGGCAATTTGTGAAAGAGTCATCGCGAGCAGGTTGCCCCGCACAGATGTTAATTATTACCATAAAATTATTGAGTAATTTGTGAGTTTCGAATGGAACAAGGGGGATTTACAAACAGGATTTGTAAATATTTATTTGCTTTGTTTAATTACTAAATGTATTTTAATTACATGTTTTTTATTTCATTTAATAATAAATATAATTATATTTTTAAATACTTATTTTTCAGTTCCTTAAATTACAGGATTTTGTTGAATTAAAAAAACATTTTTAACATTTTTTTAAATCCTCTCAATTCTGGTTACCTGACTAGAGGTTTCAATATCCTCAAAAATCATTGAAACAAAAGAAGCTATTGCTTACAAACGGTTGTCCTTCCTACCCTAAGCCCATTTTATATCCAACAAAATAATCTTAGTATCATCCCCAGCCAAGTAATTCCAAGACCCCGAATTTCCCCTTAGGCTAAGCCAGAAAATCGAATCAACATTCGATGGTGGGGCTGCTGCTTCTGTGGCTGCCACTGATTCGATTTCCATGCAATTTTTGAATGAAAGTGCGGGAAATGTCATCCATAAACTATGCCGCCAGGTAAAAGGGTGCCCACCAGAGTCACTCCACCACAGAAAACCCCTAACTCCAACCTCCCACCTCAAACCCCAACCCCGATCCACTCGGGCGTTTCTCCATTGAAATGGAACTAAGCTCGAGCGCTTGTCGCACACGGCGGCATTTGCATGTGTAAAGTCATAAATAACGAGACAACATAACACTTAAAGCACAGACACAAAGACACACAGATACTCACCCACACAGACGTGCACAGGGGACAGGACCTCTCGCTATCGAGATGCGATATATGACAGGAGTCCCGAAAATGCATGAGCTACGGCGAACAGGAGACCTTGTTTGGGTCCCCGGGAAAAACGCTCGGCTTCTCCTGGCCCGAGCTTATCAACTGCAAAATAAAAAGAATTTATTTCTGTTAGGAACTTTGCTCGCGGGTTATGCAAAAGGGTGCATAGAGTGGGTAGCGAAGGGAAGTCGGGGCCAGCATAAATAAAAATAAGTAACGAGCTCCACACAAATTGATAAAACAGTGAAAGAAAATTGCCGCACAGCCAGCACAATCATAAAGTGGAATGAGCCTGCGATTGTGTGGAGTTTTGTTCATATCGTATAAAGGGAGCAACAAAAATATCGAACAAAAGCGTATGGCAGAAAAATGTTTGAAATTGAATTTGATAAGAATAGAGAAAACAAAAACAGGTGATGGTTAAGACGGAATTAGTCCACAGAGAAAGGTGCAAAAGGTCCTGACAAAATGTAGTGTTGGAAAAGCTTAGGGAAAATATATATATTTTAGGTTCTTACAAAAAATTAAAAACCTTGAACAAAACTTTTCAATGAAATATTGTATTATACCCAATTATGTACAAATACAAATATTAAACAAATAAAAAAACATTTCATAAAAAAGTTTACTTCAAAAAAGTCGTAACTTTTTAAATAATATGCTTTTAATAATATAGCTTCCATCTTGAGTTTATTTCTTAATTATTATAAAGATAAAAATGAATTTAATATAAATTAATTATCTCACAAAATATTTTTATCCCTGTGACTAATAGCCTCTCTTAATAGTTTATTATTCTTTAAGTATTAACACAATACTTGTTACTCTCCCAAGAAATTTACCTTAATCTCAGAGCCAGTTTTCACTTTAAGTACAGCTTGTAACAAAACACGAAAATTATAACTTTCATTCTTTCACTTAAGGAAATTCGAACATAAACCTCTTTTGCATACCCTTAGCATCACGACACAGTAGCGACCAAAAATAAAAATGTTCCGACTGCCCCCCGGTTAAATAATGAAAAATTGAAAAAAGCAAGTCGAAAATAGAATTTGGGAAAAATAGAAAATTTGCTACAATGGAACGAGGCGAGGGAAATAAATTAAATTTTCTAAACGATTGTGTTGCGGAGCACCCAAGGCAGGACCCGAAATAACAACACATTCATCTGAGTTCGACGTCCTGGCAGGTTCACAATGGGATTGGGATTTGCATACGCGAAATTTGCGACAGACCGACACATGCAGGGAAAAGGAAATTTTCTTTTCACTTTTCTATTTTTTTTCTTACTTGCCTGCACTGTGTCTCGAATTACGCAATAATCGCGATAAAGGATTGAGCGATAGAGGTAAGGGGAATGCGTTTTGCATAAATTAAAAATTAGCAAGGAACGAGGAGCCATGAGCACCCCGAAGTGCACCCTTTTACTTCCTCGGGCAGTCAAAGGTGACGCATTTATGCATAAATTAAGGATCAATACCGCGAGCCTACTCCTTAAGCAGGGAAAATTTGCATTACAAAAGGCTTCGGCTTTGCCAAAATAGGAAAATAGCAAAAAAGGTTGGCAAAAAAGACGCGAGTTTTCTTCGGCGCGGCGACATAATAATAGGTCATCCATTAGGGGCGAAAGGAGCAAGTTCCGGCCGGGCTCGGCTGTTGACGTTGCCTGGCAAAACAGAGCAACCGGAGTAACCAGAGGGAGCAACCCCTAAGACGCCCAGTCCTCAGATTAGCGACGAACCCGAGATCACGACCCCTCGATCTCAACCTCGATCTCGGGTCGAGCTCTTCTTTGATGTCACATCCAGTGTTATTTATTTGAGGCGGCATTTGATTTGCATGAGAATGAAGAAAATTGATATTTGGTCTCCTCCGGTTGTCTAGCCAGGCGTCTTCTTCAATTTTCCAACCCGAACAGGACGCACGTGTTGTCCCGACCAGAACACAAAAAAAAGGGGTGCACTGTGTAAGGGTTGGTTGCTCGACGATCGCGATCGCGATCGCACATTGTGAAAATTATGCAGATGAGGGAACCTTTTTTGCGCAAACGGAAGAAGATGAGTATTCAAATGGGCTGAGGCATCTTCCCGGGTGCCGAAGGGTTGATTCCTCGAGGTAATTTGCCTATGCGGCATGGCAAGAAGATAGGGCAAGTCGGCATCTAATGGGATGACATCTGTGTGTTCGGCGAAGGGTGTGTTTTTTGGCTATCGCTTTTTGCATACTATTTAATTTTCCCAGGCCCGCCAAGGGGTTAAGTCCGAGCCGAAGACGATTTTTCTTTCCCATGGAAATGCTCTTCCTAAGCACAAAAGACAATATTGATCGTCTATTGAAGATGCAATCAACTATGTAAAAAGACGCGAACCCTTTTTGCATGCCATAAAAAATTCAAATTAATGTGAAATTTGAATGTGCAAAAATCTGAGCAGACGATGATGATCGAGGGGTGTTATATGTTAGATAGATATTTTCGCGAAGACGATGATCAGTTGTGCAATTTTGCAGAGATATAGGTTTTATTCTGTAACGTACTTTTAAGGTGGGATTCTCACGCTCAAAACCAAAGCCCAGTTCCGAGGAAAGGGTTTGGTAGCAACCCCTGCAACTTGTAGACGCCCCCGCCTGCCAACTCAAACAAAGCAACACAAAGGCAAATAATAATTTAAAAGGTTTTGTTGACGTTTCGAACTGTTGTTGACTTTTGCCGCGCGCGAACAAAACAGCAACAGAACTCAGAAATCAAACAGCAGACAAAACTCAAACTGCAAGTGGTTGAGGCTGATTTTCGAGGATGAGCAGGAAGTGGTTAGTGGGTAGTAGGTAGTGGGAGTTCGGAGGTCGCAGGTCGCAGGTCGGAGGCCACCACCAAAAAGGGCAAACAAACGGCAGCAAGTGTGCAACTCCCTCAGTCACTTCACTCCACTCCACCATTCATTATGATTATTTGCGGTGAAATTTTGCGGGGCTCTTATTTGATACGGAAAGGATTAAAATTAGGCGAAAACTTTTCTGCGCCACTCGGAGCAAAAGCCCCTTTGTTGATTAACTTTTCATTTGATTTATTAAGCCAAATAAACAGCGGCCCAGCTTAATGCCGTCGTGTACTTGCGGTCGGGTCATGAACCCCGCTGCCTACAAGTGACTCACAAATCTGGCAGCCTGACCATCGGACTCATCCGCATCCACATCCCCAGACTCGGATTCAGACTCAGACTCAGATCCAGCTCCAGATCCACATCCACATCCCAGGCAATACCAAGTGCTTAGCGCGTTAAAAGTCGCGTAGTAATTTAACGACGACGACGTGTTGTTGGCACACGCAGATTGCTATCTGGGAGGCTCAGATACGGAGTGCCACAAACGGATCCGCTCGCCGGCTCTTCGAAAGCGGTGCGATGTGCGGGTGTTGCTTTGATGGCCCCTGCGACAATTAGCCGGCCTACACTGGTCAACAGGTTTGGATCGCCAAGCCAGGGCTCTATTCGCTTTAAAATTTTAATATTTAAAGGACTCCAATTAAAAATTCATCTTTCCCTTCAATGATATGAAACATCTGTGGGATTATAATTTGATTTTAATTAAACTAACTTAAAAACCATAAATTCATTCTTTAGAAACAAAAATTTAAGCCAAATAATGCTTTTAGTGTATGCGATTTTTTGACCTCACCACTTCCTATTTTAATTTGACGGAACAATTATGAGAATAACATATTTTCAGTTAATAAGATTATTATACTTAGCTTTTTTAACAGATAGGTTTATATTGACCTTTTTAAAAATTTGGATTATCATAGATCGGTATCTTAATAGTAAACCCCTTTGCAAGCATGTCACTAAGGTTAATTATAATTCTAATGCAGGCTTAGAAACATATTTTAAAAAATATAAAATAAATTCATAGTTTCAAACGATTATTAAATAAATTGAAAATCCTTTTTTTTTTACTTTTTTTAATACGATAAAAATTGTAATTTTTTTTTTATTATCTTAAAACCAAGCGCATATCATCCTGTAACTTTTAAAGTGCAATAATAATTGAAGACCTTTTTGTCTGCTGCTAAGTGTTGGGTAATTTGAGGGCATTGCCTTTGGCAGGAACCAACCAGCACATCATCTTTCTCTGTCTGGCCGCCATAAGTGGGAGTCTCCCGTACGCACCCAGAAAGGTGTAAATCATGATCATGTCAATCAGCGGATCGGCCAATCCTTGTAGCGCACACCTCGATGCGCACAGAAATTCACTTTTCATTCACCATTTAAAAGGGTACCAAGAAACAGGCAAATAAAAGGAAAAAACTGTTGCAATTGTCGCGCCTACTTGAAGACGAAGATGAAACCAGACGGCCACGAAATGCGATCGTTTTGAGCCAAAAAGAAAACAAAGCCTGGCTTAATGATATCCGCTGAGCCAAAGGTTCGTGGGCTGCCACACATAAAACAACAAGTGTTTTTATATGATTTGAAATAAATTATATTTATATTCAGTTACCGCAAGAGCGCTTATTAAAAACGTTTTGTTATAAAATATTTTAATAAATATTTGGCGAATAATCTTTAATATACAAATATAGGTCACCAAAACCAAACATAAATATAATTTATAAATGATATTAACATAAACAAACTATAATATAATATTTGCTGAATCATAAATAAATTGATCTCTAAAATAATTTAAATTATAAAAGAGAAATAAATACGAGCAACTATAAAATGACAAAATATTTAATCTTAGTTATTTAAGCTGATCTATATTTTCTTCCTGTGCAAAGACTCTCCTGCCTGATGGTTTCTTATATCTTTTTTTGTAAATGAATGCCAGACGGCGAAGAAGTTGTAATGATCATGACTGCGAGAGATCCATTCATGAAGCTCGCCCTGGTTTTTGGTCCCAGTTTGGTGCCTGTGTGTGGCTGTAATCAGTCCACGCAATAAAAAATGTTTGCAAACCCGGCTTGATTCTTTTTATTGGCTTGTTTTGGGGCCTTTGTATTGTGTTGGCTGTGTGGCTGCTTTGAAGTTTTGCTTTTTGACAGTTTTCGAGGTGTGTTGCCAAGATCTCGTCGTTGTTGTCGATGTTGTATAGTCGCAGCCATAGCTTTTCCTGCGTGGCAGTCAGTCAGTCAGTCAGTCAGTCAGCCCAGTCAGAGGCTGTCGAAGTCTGCGTCTGCGGTGGAGCCCAGCCCCGAAAGCTGTCAATTAAATTAATTATTATTTCTGCGCTTAATGCAAAACTGTTGCATGCCAAATGCAACTAGCAGCAAAGGTCGCTCTCAGCTGGTTAGGCCAACACCTAGGCCCAGTTTTTCTCCTTTTTTTCCACATATCAAATTCTTTTCGGCTGGGTATGTCAAAAGTATGTCAAGCATTTTGGGCCCGCTTAATTCGTTGGCTTTTTCTGTTCCTTTTTTTTTTTGTTTTAATTAATTGCCAACCGCTGACATGTGGATGGTTCCACTAGAGCACAGAAATTGAGGGGTTGATAACAAGCTGAACAAAAATGTTTCGTCTAACAATAGACGAAGGTAAAATGCTCTGAAAAAAGTGTAAATGGAAAAATAACAAGATAGACTTCCAAAAGTAATTATGTAAAAACTTTTGAGAACAGAACTCGAGAAAATATGCATATAGATCATTTTGTCGGGGAATGAAAAGTACAAATTTGAATAAGCCTGTTTTTGAAATGATTTTAAGTCTGTGGATATTTCTATCATAGAAATTCTGTCATTAATGTCGACAGAATTCCCAAAAGAAGATTGTTTAAACTTTTAAAAGAAACTATAATAAACGTAATTCAAATGTCCAAATATTTAAAAAATGTGTTTAATTAAAGCTTATTTCAACGAATCCGGCATAGGTATAATACCCCAGCAAGTGATCTGCAGTTTATTGTAACCAGGCTGAAGCAACTTGAAGAGTTCCAGTTCTACACCGGAGCCTATAGTGACACATTTTCCGCCCCTGTAGGCGCGATATGCGCATAATTAATGAGCCTTTTATGGTTTATTGAACCGCAAAAGGCGGCAGGAACACGCACTCACACACACGGGAGATGTCATGGCTAGGAAGTCGAAAGTTACCTCAGTTTGATAAGACTTGGCCACCATCAGTGGCTGGTTTCGCTTGGCTAACTTCGAATGCGACTGTGGCACTTGGCTGGGTAATTTATGTGGCCGCCTTTATTGTTATTACATTTGTGGCTTTCAGGGCAACACGGCGAACTTTGAGTGAGTTCTGGATAGTTAGGAACCATCGGTTGCCATTAGTCAGGCCCAAGCGACGATAGACAAAGCTGCGCTAATTGCTCTAATGACGCTCCCAGCGAATTCCAACCGATATCTTCTTTTCGAGAGCCATTAAAATTAATAATTTGCCACACTCTTATCGGCATGTTTTTATCAACATCTAAATTGGGCTTAATGACTGGGGGGGAGAATTTTGAATTTTAATTTCAAGTGTTGCCAGAAATTAATTTCTGCAAGGCAACCCTTAACCCTTGACTGCCGGCAGTCGCCAGATAGCAGCGTCGATTGCTGTTGTTCCTCATCATCGTCATTTTATTTCATTTTATTTTTCCATAAATAAACTGCGTTGATTGTCGTCTGGGTTCGGTCTCTCCTCTCGTTTCATGTTGCCACCCTTAACCCTTTTTGGCCAGCGGAGGGGGTCGGAAGAGCCCCCTGAGTGCTTTTAAGTTGATGTCGTTGCGTTGATAAAACTGCAGACGCAACTCAAACATGAGCAGGTTTCTGGTTTTGGTTCTGGTTCTGGTTCCTGGCTTTCCAGGATCCCCAGTTTTCAGGACCCCTCGCCCCAGTCCTTTCGTTCCGCTTCGTATCTTTCAAATTGTTGCCAGTTGCTGGGCGGCTGATTGTTGACTGGGGGCGGTTTTCTGGGTGGTGGACGGGGGCGTGGCATTCACATGTGTGCTTAACAGACCGTTTGCCATTTTTGCATATACGGTACGTACATCCATCCATACACCATACAACATACACCATACAAGGCACTGATTATATGGCAGCCACACGGACACACACTTATATAAATTTAATTGACTGTGGACATGTGTATGTGTGTGCGGTGGGTTACTCTTTATTTTGTGGGGGTTTCAGGGCTGTGATTCTTGAGGTTTTTAGTGCGGTTAAGTTTAAATACTCGACAGCCATCAACAGGACATAAAACATTTAACAAGAGTGTGTGTGAGGGAGTGTGAATGTGGTGGACAATCGACTGCGAAAAATTAATGTGGCCTACGCACAGGCGTTTGGAAAGGATATTTAACTAGGAGAAGTTCAAAATAATGTATTTAAATTCCGGGATTTAAAAGAAATTTGATTTCGAATTAATCGATGACATCTAATCGCTTTTGGCAAGAATATTTAACTAGGATAAGTTTAATATAAAGTGTTTATATTCCCGAAAATTAAAGGACATTTTATTTCAAAGTAGTCAATACCATCCAATGACTGCGAAATAAAAAAGGATTGTGGTTGGATTTTTACAATTTTCTCGTGGTCAAGAACAACAAGAAACATCAAATACTATATGTTTTTTGTTACTTTTTTGTAGCTAAATATTTGTTTGTTTATGTTAATTACATCTTCTCAGATACTTTTTGAAAACACCAAAGTATTTATTTCTATAAAAAGGTAATACGACTAAGCCCCAACCATTCCATTTTCCTAGATTTTAACATCTTGATGTTTTCAGTGTATAAGTTGAGTTTTATATTAACTTTGAGTGGACAATAGACGGCCATTGCAAATATCCTGGCACCAGCCAAGGAAATTAACATGTAGACAGCAATTCCTGCAAAAATCTGCAAAAATTATCATAACCAATTCAATTTGCAAATGTAATGGAGCATTAGGCTTATTTTAAGCCACATCAAAGCCCCGGCCGACCGGTGGATCAGAAGTCTTTATCTGAGCCCCAACTGTTCCAGCTATAACTCTGGCTTACGCACGTACGCAGCTCACTCATCTTCACAAGTTCTCTACTATCTTTTTCTCTGTCCCCTCGTTTTTTCCCACTTTTTTTTTAGCAAACGGAAAGAAATCTTCTCGGGCAACACGTAAAATTAAAACACCAACGCGTCTTTCGTATTTTTTGTATGAATCCCAACCATCCATCCAACAATTCAGCAGTCAGCATTGTGTATTGCATTTTGCTTATAATCTTCTGCTGCTGCTCGTTCTTTTTTGTATTTCGTTGTGGGGGAAAAGACAGCGGTTGAAGACGAGACGAATTGTATTGAGTGGCACTAAATATGTTGAGAAATGAGCGGGGCATAATGCCATGACCATAACTCCCTTTTCCCCCGCATTTGGTACTCGTACCTTCAACGCCAACGTTCCAAAGTCAGCGTTCCTTCTGTGGCAGCACGCACGTTTTTCATTCAAACGTATGACATGGATGGACTCAGTCGCAGTCTCTGGATTTTTTCTGGATTTTTTCCGTCTTTCATTTTACGTATCAGCGCTCATCGTTGACAACGCCAGAAAAAGCGGCACCAGCGGCAGAAGCGGCGACGCACGAATGAATGGCCGCAGTGGCGTAGGAGGAGGGGGTGGAGGCGGAGGCAGGGACAGTGGCTTAGGGGGAGGGGGTGGTGCCAGTGGCGGGGGTGGAGCAGCTCACTCGCTGTACAGCCGCAAAGCGAACCGTTGATCACGTTTGGCGCAGGCTTCCGGTTAATGCCAGAGACAAGCTAGCCATAGGAGCTGGAGGAGCCCCAGCTACACAGGAAGAAAATATGTGTACAACTATGCCAAGCTAGTAAATACATCATACACTTTGCAGCCAAAAACCCTGTTTTGGAAATAGTTCTGAAAGGCCTGCAAATAATCTCAATTGGTTTTTAATAAAATGCATTTTCATTGAAAACAAATTAATTGCTTTTCCCAAATGTACTTTGCAATCTTTATTTTCTAATCTTGTTATTATATTTAGTTAACTGGGATCCTTTTTATAAAATATATTTTTAAAAAAACTGATTTTGATAAAATATATACTAAAATATCGTATTATCCAAAAGTGTGACAAGACTAACTCCCTGTTAAACGGTGTTTGAATTAGGAACTTTTCAAAAATAGTTTTAAAACTATTAATGAGATTTTAATTTTAAAATTTTTCTATTTTTAAGATGTAATATGTGACCTATCTTTATTACTGTTTAAAATACTCCAAAGAAAAACTAGGATGTGGTTTTAAAAATGCACGGGTATATCAATTTTTTTCCACTGCACTCATATATAGCCATATAGCTTTTCTGTCTCTGTTACGGAGCGCGGACCTTATCACTATGGTCATACGACGGCGACGCCCGCGCACGTTGATGGATCGCAACGCACGCGCGTCTCTCCTGCTGACGTTGTTGTTGTTGCTGCTGCCGACGCTGCTGCCAAGTGTAAGAAATTAAAACGTTCCCAACTTGGACTTTGTTTGGCCAGGCCGGGAAGGGACGGGACCGGAGCTACGTGTTTGGCAAGCCGGCGAACGTTGTCACAACGATCCTCAATTTATTTATTGTATTCTTCTACCTATTTTTTGAGCTACCCGGTGCTGCCAGGGGGAAGCAGGCACGCAGGGGGGAAGTCATAAATTATGTAAGCCTTCAATTGTGGCCCGTTGAGTTTTCGGTCTTTTATGGCCCTGCAACTGCACGCCTTCCAACAAACAGTGTTTCGTTCACAAACCGCAGTTAACTACACTCTTATCAGCCAGGCCGAAAAAAAAAAAATGCAAAAAATAAACCCACAAACTCAAACAACTTTAAGGCCCGATAAGACAACCAAGAAAGCCCCACAGAAAAAAAATAAACGGAGTAAACAACATTTAACAACTTAGACAAAAGAAATCAGAGCAAATGCTTTGGCGGCATGTCAAACAACTTAAAGTCTCATTTATCATGTTGTGCGAAAACTTTAAGGGAAAATTTATGCACAAGCGAGCAGGGGGTTGAGGCGGAAAATAAATAAAAAACACTTTGGTGAAAATAATTTTTGCATAATTTTTCTCGTTTCGGAAAAGCAGACATGACCTACAGCAAGTTTTGGCTACCGAAAAACGTCAGCTCAACAAGTGGCACCACCACCACCATAAAAATGAAGAGCAGACAACAGGCGAACGCTGAGAAATCCATAAGTCAATTTCCAGAAATTATGCAAAATTATTTAAATTGCAGAAGGAGAGCAGAGGCGGTCGCAAAAAATCAACAGGAGACCGAGAATGCCGAGAGACTGCTCTCGTTTTTATATATTTTTTGGCAAGGCAAGCAAAGCGCATGCAAATGCCAAACGGAAATGGCAAACAAACCATAATGTGACGACGGCGGCGGCAACTTCCGCTCTCGGCCGAAAATGAAGTTCTCTCAGACAAAATCGTATGCAAATCAGCTGGCAGGCAAAAGTTCAGCGTACGCTTAACTTTTCACCGGCCACGCCCCCTTTGGAAGACCCGCCGCCCTCGCAGCGCGCATGAGCACCGACATTGTCTGGCTCATTTGCGCCAATTTTTTTACATAAAAATACAATAACAGCAGCAACGGCGAAGAAAAAAAAAATGCGAGTGCCCCCTTTCTACCCCTGATTTTTTGTGCCACCCATCGCCTCGTGCCACATTTACATTTTACAATTTTTTTTTTTCGCTACTGCTGCTGAACTTATTTTCGCATTTTGTTTGTTTGTGCGAGTGTGTGTTTGGTTTATTTTTTTTTACTTTACTTTACATTGATTTTGCATAATTTTTCAAGGTCGTCGTCAGTCGGCGGCGGGTGTTGCATACATTAGCATTTGGCCAACTGGCGACGCTGCAAGGCGCCCACCCAGGAGCGAAAGAGAGGGCCACAGAGTTGGCCATTTGTGCAACCAACCCCGGGAGTTTGTCTTTCGGCGTTACGGAGGAAAAGTTGTTGCCACAGTTTTGCATAGTTCGCTGGCCCATTAAGCCACATTCGATGTGCCACTATTTCTGGCAGATATGGTCAATGAGGTGGGGTAGGGGGGAATATCAAACGGAATTGGACTTAAATTTCGGATCAATATTTCTATTGAGTACTAACATCTCATATTTTAAAATTTAATTAGGCAATACATGTATAGAAAATATATCATAATATCATATATCATATATATAATATTATAAAAACACAAGTAAGTGTCTTATTCTCAAGTTCCATATATTGTTTTTATAAATTGAAGTGAAAAGAAACAACGAAATACTTGTTTGGATAAATATATGTTAAGAAAAAATCTGTTAATTGTGAACTTTAAGAATTTGTTATAGCAATAACTTATAATATAATTTCTAAGTAAATTCGTTTCCTATAAGTCAGAGTTGTTACTAATCGACTTCGTATTATAAATATGTTAAAAACTATTCTGAACATTCTTTGGACTAATAGCTTACATTTAATTTATTATAAAAATTTTACTTGGAATTGGACTATTATTACCCTACAATCAGTTAAGACAATGAAGTTTTTATTAAGTCAAATTAAACTATCAAATCGAACTATTTTAATGTAACATTATTGTTTATTTCTGCTCAGATTCATTTTAACCTTATTTCATAGGTATGTTTACTCTCACCCTGAATATTTAAAAAAAATGTTGGCTAATGGGCTAATGCAAAGCCTCAGGACTAAGACGGCATTTAGGCCAAATGCGATAAGTGGCCTAGTTCAGCCTTGAACCTGCGGTCAGAATGGCGACACTAGCCCCGACCACTTGACTCGGCCACCTTTTCCACCTTTTAGCGGGCTGACAACCACCGACTGCACCACCAACTGCAACTGCACCACTTGGCAGCTGCTCGCCCTCCCATTTCCACTTGGCGATAAGAAAAAGGTAGTCGGTGGTAGAAGGATGGGGGAAAAGTCGCATACTTTCTCGCTGCCGTTTGCCAGACGTCGCGACCATCCAGCGGAGCGTTAATGAATTATAGCCGCGAATGCGAGCCGCTGACTACCATGACATGGCAAAAGGTAGAAGACAATGGACAACGGAGAGGTCCGAGTTGCGAGGACCCCAGCCCGAGGGCTACAGTAAAACACCTTGCCGGAGCGACGGGATCCTTGTCGATCGTTTCGGCCAGGACAACAACTAATTACCGTGCCTGGAACAATTTTTATGGCATTTATGCGCTCAGTTGAACGCGATCGTTGCTCCTTCGTTTTTTCAGCGTTTTATATACATTTTTCTTTCCTTTTTTCTTTTAGTTTTTTTGATCAGACACAGACACCTTTTGTGCGCTGCACAGGTACACAAATTATTTTGTTACCAAAACGGAGCGAAGTCAAGGTGCGTCTTGCCAACTTCTTACCGCTCCTGGGCTCGTTTAGCTATCAGTTTCAGTTTCGGTTTCAGTTGGCTTCCTTTGCTTTTGGCCCGGAGTTTTCTTTCGGCCTTCGTTGCGATGGCTGATAGTCATCTTTGGGGTTGGCCATTGTCTCCGGTTTTGTTGCCAATTATTAGCACTTGAGGTACGAGAAATCTCGCCAAATTGAGTGAGCATTGTCTGCGGCCGTTCAATTAATAACATTTTGTCAAATCAGAGAAATTGCACCTAGAGCTGTGTCGGATTTAGTGCACCGGTTTGTGGGCAATAATCTGATTTAAAGAGAACCAGTTCGATTCGCTCCAGTTTGTCATTGCCCAAGGACGGCAAATTGGAAACGAAAAAGATATCGCAACGAAATTAGCCGACACGCACTTGGGCGATTTATCAATTTCAGGTCGCATACCAAAATGGTGACATTTAACAAGGTTCTAAACATATTTCGCTTTTGGCTTAATCGCAAACAGCGGCGGCAGCAAAAACACCAGCCGCCAGAGTTTAACAACAAGGAGAACCAGAACAACTTCGGCGCGCACCTGGTGATCAAAGTGGTTTTTCAAAATGCAGCCACACAACAAACAACACACACGGCAACGAGACCAACAAATCATAACAGCACAGAAATTATTGAAAGATATTAGAAATACATATTAGAAATGCTCAAGTATTCAAAATGTGTGTGGGAATATAAATGAGCTGTGAACCGATGAAGAAATTCTTAAGGCAAATACGAGTATTAAGTAAGGCTATTTATTATTTACAAAAATAAATAAGGGGTCGTCAGTATAAGAAAATGAACAAGCTGAACATTAGCATAATAAAATAAACGGTCTTACTTTTAAAACCCCCTGAAAGCATCTTAATATTATTTTTAAGAGCAAACAACATTGCCAACACTTCTCCAAGTTGACAAAAAGTATTTCAACTAAGAATTAATTGTATTTCTTAAATAATATTCTTCAAAACATTACATTAAACCGGCTGGAACCACTTTCGTTTTCGACTCTACACAATATATATTAAATATATTCTTTTAAAAAATATAAAAAAATGCAAGAAAATACCTCAAGCTATCTGACTCAGATTATAATGTTTATCCCCAATCCAGTGTAATCTCAAGTCGCCATAAACAGGCTGGAACCACTTTCGTTTGCCACTTGCAAACACGTTGACCAATTTCCAAATACAGCCGATGGATCTTCCTCGGGGATCCATTTAACATTTTGACAAATCAAACAAAGCCAAAAGCTGTGAAATCTCCAGTGGGGCCTCTCACTCCCGCGCCGTCTAAAAATTCCAATGAAAATCGAAAACGCGTCAAACAGATGGGGACAATCTATGGGTTTTGGTTACGGGAGACTGGAAATTGTCGTGTTAGACTTTCAGGCATCTCGACGTGCAGCGCCAAAGATTTCATGCTATTTATGAAGAGCAAATAGGAGGCACCGGCCAACACGGACCGGCAGTCCAGAGGCCTCCGGCCAGGGCGGGCAAACAGTAATAAAAACATGACGACAACGGCCAACAGCCAACAACCAACAGCCAACAATCCAGGGAGAGCAGGCTGAAAGCCAAACTCAAACGTGGCCAACAGTACTATGTAGTACTGCTGCGTCGACGTAAAAGGTCAACAATTACTTGCTCCGTCCGTCTTTGGGTTTGACGAATTGTTTGGTCTGTCTAAACTTTGGCTACCAAAGAGTCTAGCTCGGCCAGACTCGAAGATGTTTTGTTCGGGACAGCACAACAGCAGCATCAGGAGTACACTCCAAAAATAATTGTTTACAAAAGTACTTCAAAATTTATTATCAACAATGTTTCATTCGCAAAAACTTAACAATATTAATTTTAAATATTTATCTCTTCTTAAAAATTTGGTTCTTTAAGATCATTAAATATGAATTGCCTCAACCTCCGAACCTTTATAGTTTTAGAACTCTCTTTTTTTTAGCTTTAGGGGACTACACATTTAAATATTAATTTCCATACTTCCTACTTCAGGAATTCTGTTTTATTTTTCAAAGGGCATGAGGTTTTTCTTAGTGTGAAGACGACCACGTCGATGATGATGACAAACATGGCCCAAACAATTGTCAATGCTCTCGACGAGCGTTTAGAGCAAATTGTGGGCAATGTTGTAAGTCCGACCAGGTCCGAACTCTTGGAGTTGCAGCAGCCTGGAGAGGCACGCACATGTAAACATCAATAAATCAATTAGGCAAGCATTGGCCAAGTGAATGGACCAAGAGGAGTCTGAGCCCAACTGGCCAACTGACAACTGAGGAATCCAACGCCAACAAAAGTGTGACAATATTTCCATGAAATTGTTCATTAACCGCTTGGCACACATTGCACTTGCCACGGCCCGAAATTCTGGCCAACTCTTTGCCTGCACCACTAATTGGATGGGCCAATAGCCATACTTCCAGCGCCATTGGCCGGTGCATTTCTTCGGAAGCTGTTCGGCTCGCGTTTGTCCGACAATTCGAGGAAGTCCCAGTCCCCCCAAGCCCACTGGTCATCGTTCCCGGGTTCCTTTTTGTATCGAAAGGTGTGAAGATTAGTGCGCTCGAAAAAAAACCCTCGTTGGCCTGCTAATGGACTTGGCCCACTCGCCCGTAAGATGAAGCTTGTGTGTTCAAGAATTCACGGAATTCTGTGTGCAATTGGAGAATGTCATGGAGCTGAGAAAAGCTTGGGCAAAGAAATGCCAAGACATGTGTAGACAAGCTGGCGGGATTTTTTCGGGGCCAATAGCTCCTTTCTCCTTTCACTTGTGTCAACTTAACCGATGGCCAATTGACGGTTTTGAAATTTCATTTAATTATTGAGAGGGTTTTAAGCAAAAGACAATCAATATGAATGAAAATAACTTAAATATTATACATAGTTAGAATACCCCAAGGAGATATTTACTAAGAATATACAAAAAATATATTTTCTAAAAAAGTATGCTGCCAGACACAATTTGAATTATTCAAAATTAATAGAAGTTTGTGTAAGCAAATATTATAGTTAAACCATGCTTTTAAATAAATTACTTTAAGGCAAAGAAAATATGTTTTTATGTTTTATTTAAGTAAGGGTGACATGTGCTGTCCCTTAATCATAGAAAATCCCTCTCTTTCCCCATTATAACCCCACAAATCAAGTCTCTCCAATGACAGGGGCAAAAATTATGGCAAAACAAAAGTTCTGACAGGCCGGGCCACCAACTCCCAACATTTCCAACCAATCAAGCGGGCCAAAATCAGACAGCAACACCGCCAACGACAACAGCAGCAGCAATGCTAACAGCAACAGCAACAGCAACAGCAACAGCAACAACATGTGTTGCACATTCAGCGTGTTGTTGGTAATTCCCATATGCCCCGAGCCGGGGCCGCTGACATGTGGTAACGCGGTTTTGGTTTTGCTTTTCGGTCCGCGGTCTTGTAATGCGTATTCAATGTTTCCAGACAGGAAGACAGAAGGACGCACGGACGGGCTGATGGGCCGGAGTCCTCGCTTCTGACCCCCAGACGATGTGGCAGGACACACGCGTTGCTGATGTTGCGGTTGCTGTTGCTGCTGCTACTGCCACTGCTGCCGTTGTAGAATTTTCCACATTATGCGACGTCGGCCCATGTTGCCTTTGATTGAGTTTTCCTCGGCAGCTTTTCCATGCCGTACTTTTTTGACATTTTCCCCTGTTCGCATACTTTTTTCTCAACTTTGAAGCGTGTTAAAATGTTTGATTTTGTCCGAATGTCATTTACAGATGTTTCGGTGCTGCTGCGGTGGGGAAAGTAAGTTAACCACGGTCTGACACGAGTTTCGCTATTTGATGGATGTTTTTCGGTGGTTAGACGGGGTTTTCTAAAGAATCTGAAAAGTAACTGAACTGAAAAAATATTGAGAAAGTAAAATTCAATACATTTTTGTACTTTCTTTTTCATAAAAAACCTAATATCTATTTCAACCCCAAAACGATTTCAAATGCCAAACATGAAATATATTAAAAAATATACTTAAAAAATTAAATATTTTGAACATTTAAATTTGACTACTTTGTTGGTATTGAAAACAAGAATTTTTTATGTAAGAAGGAGCTGAATTATAAAACTAAAAATAATATTTTGTAGTGATATTTATACAATAGTCTTAGTTTCAATACGATCTAAGGCCATTTGAGACTATATTATAAATCGAATTGGGTAAAATAAAAAGTCGTTTAGTAAATTATTTAAAAAATGTTTTTGTTACAATATTTAGAATGGCCCCTATTCGATACAGGCAAATGTTCGAGTTCGTATAAAAGTTCAATCTGAACCAATATATAACACATTTCTGTCCGTGTGCTTGCACTTTCGGAAAAAGAGTTTCCCGCTAGACCATGGCTAATTATGGGGACTTAAACCTCTTCATGCAGCGCTGTAATCTAATCCAGAGCCATAAACTGCAGAACCTTTGTTTTGGTCTGTTTTGCATGTTTGCTTCGAGTGGCACAGGCTGACGCTAATGTTGCAACTTGCAAGCGACAAACCAACAAACGCCGAACACAACAACACATCACACCCCCTGAAACGCCGCCTTTGTTTTGCTGGTGTGCTGGAGCAGCGTTAATTTACGACAATCCCCTGTCCCACGGATTATGGCCAGGAAAATGCAGCAGCAGTGGCGTGGCAGTGGCAGTGGCGATGCCGGGGGTTTCCATCCCGCCCGTGTGAAATGAGTGCGCCCGAGTGCCACCTGATGTTCGTGGTCGATAACGATTTATGACACCAACAAGCACACAACGCACAACTGACAGACGGCTGCTGTTCTATGCTGGCCGTTGTTGTCAGCAGTTTGATATTGCCATTCCATTCTGGATACTTTAGTTTTTCACTGCACTATACAAAAATACGCCGAAATACATAAAACTCGAAAATAAACGAGCTCTTGAGCTAAGTATATATTAATATTTAAAGAACACTTTTGGGAATATAAATGTAAAAAGATTTTATATATTTGGTACTTAAATAATGCAAAATTTTTTGGAATTAAGAAAACCACAGAAAATTTATTTAGTATTCACACAAATTAATTTAAATGAATTGCAATCATGTTTATTTATTTAAATTAATTTGAAATTATTAAATATGAACAAAAAATATTAAAGGAAATAGATAGTCCCTTTATACAGCTATTTACCTTACAAATAGTCTCATTAAAAATTTTAATGGTAGAAATAAAAATGTTTATAATATTTTTGTTATACCATTAAAATTTTAATAATATTTTTTTTATTGGTGAATGAACATGTAAAACCAAATTACTTAGTTAGCAAACTCATTACCTTTGCTATATTATTTTATAACGCTATCGATTTTCAATTAATAACAGACATAATTATTATAATTGCCTAAATTATATAAGAAGTAAATTGCCAAAATCAGGAAGATCATATTTTTTCCAAGTGTAATCCGTTTCGGAATCGACAGTGTCACAAAACGAAAGACAGAGTGAGGATATTCGAATGCGCCACGGCTTAGATGTTTATCACGATTCTCCAGACGACCTGGTCCAAGGGTTGTGGTTATGTCAGAACGGAAGTCAGATATCCTTTGTGGGCCTTTTCCTGGGGACAGGTGCCGGTGCCTCTGCCTGTCAGCATGGTAAGTCAACTTATAAATTAATCTAATTTACACCCGGTACAACTTTTTCCCACTGCCTGGCTCACTCTGGGGCATTCCTCAACTAAATCTTGGACCCGCACATGGCAAATGGAAAATTCTGTTTCTGTTTTCGAAACGAGTTTGACCCGTTTCGCCAGCACTCCGCATTCGATTTAAATGGTGCGCAAATTAATAAAATACAGAAACAGAAAGAAAAAAACCTGAACATGGAAAACTCAGCTTGGGCAATTTCTAAACAGGGAAAGGGGTAAATGATCAGTGAAATCCATTTCGAAACTTAATTAAAAGCATAAATTATAAGCCGAACATGTTAGGCTGACATTTTCTTGCATAATATTTTCACATTTTTTCCCAAATTCCTCAATTTTTTCCACAATTTTCTTTTTTATGTCTCAATTCCCGAACAGCAGGTGCAAAAAAATGTGGCAAAGCTAACCCTTGCTGTGAGGCAAAAACCCTTTCAACCATTTGCCCGCCACTTGACCTCACCGCCCCACCCACCGACACTATAATTAACAGCTGTTGGGCAGCCGAGGGGGCGGGGGCTGCAGCAGCGTAAAATTATGCAAATTTCTTTGTTGTTTTCGGCTGCCTTGCGTGTCAATAAACAATTTTTGACCTACATAATTATGCCAAATGCCGTGCTACGAAGTAAAAAATATATATATACAAAATACCGAGCGTCGAAAAAAATCTCTAAGCAGAAAGGAAGCCGGCAAGTGGCACAATTATTTAAATTATGAAGGTCCTTGTCCCGGGCGAATCGACGACGCGTGTTGCTCGAGTGCCGGTGAAATATGCAAATCGGGTTAGTTCCGGCACAGCTTCTATGCGATCGACGGCTGGATAATCCTGGGCTGCGTTAAACTGAGCCAAATTTGCATAATTATTGGGCCTCAATTTCTGTGGTCTAAGCCTGTCTGGCACCCAAGGCAATTTCCAATATCGAGGAGTCGAATATTGGTGGCGACGGCGGCGTCTAACGATCCGTTTGATCGGCAGTACTAAGTTGGGATGGCGATGGGATTTTATATTTTGGAGACCCCAAGAGATCTCTGGAAATTTATGGTCTGCCCTTTTTTTTTTTCCTTAGTCGTGTTGCCCTAACGAATCTGTTGGCTGCACTTGCTGGCCGACTTTCTTCCACCTTTCTTTGGGACCTTTCTCTCCCCAGCTGGACACTTTTTTGTATCGCTCGGAACCATTATGTTCGCCAGCCGAATTGTCAATAAATTTTAGTCTCGGTGTGTGTATTTTCCGTGTCGTGTTTTCCCAATTCTTTGGGGTCACAGCTTCCCAGCGCGGCTTTTTTTATTGTAATCACCAGATCCCAGATTTGTTGTAATGAGTCGCTGTCGCAGTTAGAGGTTCTCTATCCCATTTGGTTGTCCCTTCGATAAAGTCTTCATTGATTTGTGACCCTTAATAATAGCGTTTAGACCAGCCCCAGATAGCAATGACCTTTTTCCCGATCTCAGCGTGTAACATCTAAGGGATGCTGCCGACTCGGGTTAATTATGTATTTGGAACATTTTGGAAGTTGGGTATTCGATATCCCAAATCCTCCACTTTGACTTTTTGGGGGACAGGTGATGCTGTCGCTTTGTTGTAACTACGAATGAGTCGCACTTGCAATTAGTTGACTCACCTGTGAATCATCGATGGGCCATTCACCACAGAGAGTGCAAAAAAATTTAAGCGCTAAGCTTAGGCTATCAATCGACGTTTTGATAAATGAGCTTTTGCCGGCGATGCGTTGTCTTAGAAGAAAAAAATAAACAGAAACCAACAACATACTGAAAATTCCCCGAGTGTCGAGTTAAATACGCCGCCAGCTATGGGCCAAGCAAATACAAGATTTAAGCTAAAACAAATAGGTAACTTGGACTAAGACGATATTAAGATGCTCTACGAAATCTGAAACATTTAAAAATATCTTACCAAAATAATTGTATCCAAAATCATAATAATTAAAATGGTTTTAAACTTCCCAAGTAAATAAATTAATAACAATAAATAACAGAAATAACAATGCGTCAAAAAACCTGAAGGCAATTATAACCGGATATTTGTAAAATATATTTCAATAATATAAAAAGTCTTACATTAATTTAAATGCAAATTATTTATATGCCTCTTTTAATAGTACTTACGTTTATTTAATTTATGCACATTTAAAAATTATATATATATTTAAAATAAATATTTTTTGTTAATTGCGAAAACAGGAAACTTATTTAATGTTATGGATACAGATAAATGTTAAAAATGTAATAGCTGTTGACCATTTCCGAGTAAAACAAGGAAATAATATAACAGTTAAGTAAGGAAAATTTCCAGATCTTAAAAAGTTATTTAATGTTAATAAGTGTAAGGCTCAAATTAATATTCAATTATTTTAAATATTTGTAAGTAAAGGGTCAGGATTAAGAAAATATGAAAATCGTTAAAATTTGTGGGTAAGTATTCTTAGAAAGTCAGCACCCATATGCTGCTGCTTAGACGGATACCCTAACTTTAAGCTAAGCGTTTTGTTTAGTTGGCTAGATCAAAAGTGCGCAGTGTCTGTTTCGGATCTTGTAGTTAATGATAGAGCACACCGAGCCATGATCGAGGGAAAGATTCTCCAGGCAGCTTGTTTGCTAATCAGAGATCACATAGCTGGGTCCCAAACAGTTAGCAGTTGGGTTCGTTTCGGCGGACCGAGTACCGTAAAGTATTTGTCCAAGTTTCTCGGCTACAAGACTGGGTTGTTTCTCTCTTGACGTCATCTACTGCTAAGCTATCTGTGCGAAATCAAATGCCGGACCCGTCGTTGTCAAGCACAAAACTTTCGATCGAATTTTATGTATTTATTTCGAAAAGCCAAAGAAAAAAGCGAACGACGCAAAAACACAAAAAAACAAAGCGGCCCAGACAGCGGCCAGCGGCAACGCATCAACAACGAGCTGGCTGGAAACCTGAAATGCCTCAACACTCGGACCCCCACCGAACATCTCTGGCAATCGAAACGGCCACCAATCCACCGATCCAGCGATCCACCTATCCACCTATCCACATATCCACCGATCGCCCCGATCGAACCGTGCAATCGTCTCTCACACGGATACTGAATACAGACGCAGTGCGGGGCGCGTTTCTAGCCGCAGCAAAGTAAAGGTCTACCGGTGGACATAAATTTAGCTGTAATGCGACAGGTGTATTTTTTATCTATGGAGCGGCATAAAACGAGCCAGCGACGTCGGCAACTGAAACCACACAGCAAAAAAATATGGGACCATATTAGACTTCTTAAAAGATATATATTTCACCCTTCGAGTGTTGTCTCGGTTGAAAAATATGAAGAGATATGTTTTACTATAAGATCTTGAAATATTCTGAGTATAAATATTGCAGTTATCAAAAGCAAAAGTTTGGAAAACAAAAGATTTTCTGACTAAAAAATAGAATATTCAACATAAAGAGAATAATAAAATTTAATATCCCTAACTTTTAATAGCTTTTCAGACAAGTTTAAACATTTTTTCCTAATCAAAATAGGAGCTCTTCAAACTTTTTAAAATGATAATTCTTAATAACAATTTTCTTATGCCAATAATAAATATTTTAAAATTTGTTTAAGATATGTAGCATTTATTTTTAATATAACAACTTTTTGTCCTGTGCATCCAGCGATCGACATCAACTTTGTTGTTGCTGCTGTTCCCGCTGCGCATGTGCAACGCATTTGAAACTTTTGAAATGAAATAAAAGTTTTTTGTTTTTTTTTCTCGTATTTGTGCTTGCGCTGTTGTCTAAACAATTTCAATGCTATGTCTCAAATAAATTCTTGATAGGAAAAACGGCAAATGACAACTTTTTGACAGGCGCCGCTGCCGGGCCAAGTGGTTGAGTGGTTCAGGTGGCTGCGGCGGTGCCGATTGCTCATCGTCAGCAGCTTTAACCCGCTCGCCTGCAGTTTTTTCATCATTTACAATAGCCGCTGATTAAAGTCAATTTGAATTGGCTTCCGTGATGGCCCGGCGATTGTGGCCAAGTTACTGGTTTGGCTTAAAGTGATGCGCTCAATCAATGATCAAGGATGAGCGATAAGTGCAGCAGGCAACTTTAGTCGTTTGATGAATGATTAAAGATATATAGCTCTGGGGCAAGATGAGTTATTCGAATTGATTGTAAATAATAATTTATAACCCAATGTGAACAGAGTTTGTTGGTTTAGGGTATTAAATATATTAAAGCCAATTGATCACTAAATAATTGAAGCATAATTACAATGGAACAATGCATACATATTTTTTCCTTTAAAAACTAAAATCAATAGACAATTTATACTACAAAAATTGACGAACATATAAAAACCACAATTGGCCAATTGGTTATTATTATCACCCAATTTTAAGTAACCAAAACAAGCTATTGACTGCAGAAAGAAAAGCTTTACAATGTTCTACAATATATCGAACCCTTCTGCCTGCCATCTCATCTCAGATATATCGTCCATCCAACATCCCCAGATTTATCTGAACATATGCGCTGTTCGCGCTGACAATAATTAGCCTTGCCAAAAAGAAGCAAAAAATTGAAAGAATGGCGAGAAAAATAGGAAAGTAACGCCCTGGCTACTTAGCGCAAATCGTTCTCGCTTACAGTAGCAGTCACGTCAACGACATATGTCCAAACTGGGCATGAAACCACCACCGAACCCACACATAAAGCCAACCACATGGGTTCCCAATACCACCGGGGGAAGGAAAAAACCAAAAAGTAAACACACCATCCTCATATGTGTGTGAGTGTCTCATATTTGCGATTTTTATTTGCAATCAATCATAAAATAAACTGCCTGTCTGTGTCCTGTATTTTGGGTCTGGACAAAAGGGGCGCGCATGAAAATGAAAATGAAAATGCGACTAAGGCGTGGAAGTGCGGATTACCGCAGCTCGCAGCATGTGATCGATCGTTGCTAGTTTTTGGGCCAGGAAATCGAGGGAAAAGGTGGGGTAATGGCAGAGCTGTAGACGCCGCCTGCGACACGTATTTTTTTTTCGTATGTTTTTCCGTGCCTCCACAGGAAGTGTGGGTTGTCAGGGGATCTCCTATCCCATCCTCTCCACCTCCATTGACAATATCATGCAAATGCGGCTTAATTAACTTGTTGCACGTCGCCCCGGCGAGAAGCTGGAACAGCGACAACACGCATGCGCACTCAGCTTCCACCAAAAAATACAGGGAAAAAAAACCCAAACACGACCGCCAAATCAGCGCCAAATTGAAGCGGGCCTCACAAGGTGCTGGCCAACATCCTCGCCCAGCGAGACGAGGTCTAATTTCCGAAACTGTTGCCTCATTTACATTTGGCGCCAGAGTCTGTTCTCGAATCGAATTCCCTTTGGCCCTGCTCGACTCGGCTCCTTTTTAATTAATTCGATATCACAACAATTTTTTTGTCGGCTACCGGTCTTGATTTTTTTGCGGCATGCCATTTGCATTTGGACAGGCGGCAGGGACACGAAGGACCGCGGCCAGCCATCGATACGAATTTCGGGACATACGAATTTCATTCAGAAATAATTTTTATGTCCAAACGCTGGGAGTCGGATGCTGCCGCCGCTCCTGCTGTTTTGGCCTTATCCTTTTGAACTTCATTTGCATAAACGGCATGAAATAAAATCAACAGTTGCAGCAGCAGCAACAGACAGCGATGGAATTGGACGGACAGGCGGTCGGACATTCAGACAGGTAGCTAAAATAAATAAAATAAAATTTGGTATCGCATGGCGAAAGATAAAACGATTCGAAGGCAAATAACAGGCTCAGATTGCTACTGTTTTTGGGGGTTTTAGGAGATGATGCTGTACTTTTTATAAAATAACTAAATTGGAATAAGGGGAAGTTTATTTAAAGTTAATTTCAATATTCTACCAAATTTTGATTTGATTTATTTATTCTGAAAATGTATTTACTGAAACGTAAAAACTACTTGTAACTTTTCTATGGTGACGACAATACAAGACAACAAGTAAGATATACATATGTATATATAAATTATTATTATATTATTATTCTGGTCCAATATTTAAGATCTGTTTAATTAATCATTATATAAAAACATTCTTAATATTGTTATTTCGATAAATCACAGCATTAGACTACATTTTTTATAAACGTCCAAGTAAATTCTAGTAAATTTATTTTAAAACCACATAACAAGGAGCTACTAATTGTGTTTTAAAACTCAAATTTCCCATAAAACCCTTACTGGTTGCTATATTAACCCTCTCTTAAACAACTAAAGACCCAGATTAGCAATTAACCGATCTTCTTTTCTGCAGCTTCCTTCCCAGCATGAGATTGGCTAATTTTCTGTCTCAACACTTTTGTTGTCGCAAGCCATAATCCCGACAGTTTTGCTACCAAAACACCGGGAATTAACATTAGCACTTGGACACCTCCAGCGACTCCTAGGTAGGACCACTCACAATGATCAATCAGCCAGGACGGAGACGGAGATGGAATGGAATGGGTCGAGTCGGGATGGGACGGGACACAGGACGACGAGGAGTCACCGCAGGAGGGCGTGCAAAAGACAAGATCACGCCTCTTAAACGCATTACCCGGCCATGAAGAAAATGCCGAAGAAGAGGCTCTGAGTCAGACTCAGGCCAGTGCCAATTAAGCGGGCATGACCGAAGACCGAAGCCACAAACGAGCTAATGTGTCAATTATGCGGTTTACTTGGGCCTGGGTTCACTTTCGCGGTAGCTGAGACATCGGTCGGTTGCTCATTCACCCAATCAGTCAGTCAGTCAGTCGACTGGCGAGTGTGACAAATGAGTTGATAATATGGGAAAAGTTACGGTTATGGCTTCGGCTAGAGAATTCTTTAACCTTGAATTAATTTAAGATCACATATCAAGACGTTAGAATTTTAAACAGAAAATTGAGGCTGGAAACAATTTTACCAGATATACGTTACTTTTCGTAGTAACTGTGAAATACCAATCATTTAAAACCGTAAAATGAGTTAATATTCACAATTAACTATTCATTTAGTTATGAAAGCTAATTAAAACGTTATGTTAAATAAATATTATAATAAACCTTGACCACGAGTTAAGCAAGCAAATAAAACTTCGATTTACAACACATATCGGTCACTAAAATCAAACAAAAATTAATTTAATTATATTTTGAAAGCAATTAAATTCCGTTGAAACTTTTAGAAACGCTTTTTCGCTGTGTAGCCCATATCAAGCTCTCAAATCTGGAATTTACCTAACATTTTCATAGTCATTAAGTGGGGGTATTCTAGAAGTGGAACAGGTTTCTTGAACTTCCCAAAATTCATCTATGATTTCCAAGAACCAAATTTTCTCATGATTCACTTTCAGGCCGAGACATCTTCGATGTCTGACTGACTATGGCGGGGCTTTTGTTTTGTTTGCTCTCAATTGAAATTGATTGTCCGGAGTTGAAGAAGGAAAGAGTTGGGACTCGGTATTTTTTCTAAGCTTGACCCGTGCCATGGGAAGTGCCATTTAATCAGAGGGAACACCAAAAAAATGAAAGCAAAGAAAAGCGAATCAGTGCAAGTGTGTCTGTGAGATACATAAAGTATCTAGCAGCAAGGCGGCACGCTAATTTGGCTCGCGTGTTTCCTCAAGTGGCAGTCACTATGCCACTTGGCGAGCAGCAATCGCATAAATTCACCCCCCGCCACCCAGTTCTCTAAAACTTTTCCTAGACTTTTCAGGCAATTTCCCGCTGAGCTTTGTTTGCTCATTGGGCGCATCCGTTGCCGGTTTGATTCCAAGTCTCATTGTTGTGTCAATTGTTGCCCATGTTGTTGCAGCAGTTGTTGCATCTGCTGCTATTTGTCATTTGGCGTGCAAAGCGCACAAATCTGAGGCACACACAGCACTTTATCAAGTCGCAGTCATAGTCAGAGATCAAGGGAGCGCAGGAAAAATGGCAAACTGGGTCAGGCTGCACTTAAGCGAGTCGTGCGTCCGCCAGATCTTTTGGCATTGCCAGTCACTTGGTGCTTGTTTAGTCCCCAATCCGATCCCACCACCACCCTTTGCTTCGATCGCAAGCCATTCTATGCCATCCCATCCGATCCGATCCAGGGCTAATAATAATAGACCCGGTCAAAACCAGCGCACAGTAGCCAACAACAAATCACAAAATCGTTTAACAATCATTTTCATGAGCCCAGCCAGGGCTCCGATGCGATCCAGGGCCAAAGGGAAAATTATAGCGCGATCACTTAACTCACGATCGCGATCGCGATCAGTTGGGGGCATTGAGATTATCCAGCTACTGGCAACGGAAGTTGCCTCGGACCATGGAAACGCACGAAGTCACACAGCGAAAAATGTGCAAAAGATGGAAAATCTTGAATTAATTCTTAGCATCGGGAGGTACTAAAATATAGAAAAAATATTTTTGATTTAAGAACTCCTAGAGCAACAATTCCCACAATAATTTAAATATATTGTTAAACTCCCAGAGCAATATACCTATTTATCCTTAGATCGCGCAAAAGTATTTTAAATATCTAAGTGTCAATACCTGTAACTAAACTTATGTTATCAAAATTGATTTCTTAAAGCTTAAAATATCGAAATATTAATGAAGTTTAAGAAGCAGGACGTTTTTGAAAACAGAGTATTCACCGAAAAGTAAACCAAAATAGATCAGACTAAAAATTAACTTACATTAGGAACATTTACATGAATATTTAAATACCTAATAACTATGTAAATTCCAAGCTAATGAAAATTGAATTCATTTTATAAAGTATCTTATAGGATTAGTATCACAGGTTTTATAATATTATACTGGTGTCTTGTTTTCCCCAGTGCACCAGCACTCGTTCTCCCTCTCTATCCTGTTCTTTCCCTCGAAATAATTTTTATTGAATAATTTTTCATTATTTTTCTTTTGAATTGAGAGGCAGCAGTAGCCACAGCAGCCGAATCCGCAGACAGAGCCTGGCCAACAAGACCGGAGACTGGAGAACGGAGACCGGAGAGCAGAACAGAACCTGGCCTTCTTCTCCTGGGCCGTCAAAAACAATAAAGTCCAAAACGAGCGAACAATGTAAATGGCAAGTCATGATTTCGCTGTTATGCGCTGTTAAAAGGGGCGCTCGCCGTTCGACACGATCAAGAACAAAAACCAAAAACCCAAAAACAAAACGCCAAGCCGGGCTAAATAAAAAAGTGGGGGGGCACAGGATGGGGACTGGGACTGGGATTGGGATTGGGATTGGGCCAAAAGATGAGGAGGATGCTACCGTTGCCAACAACGACGCCAACGCCAATGCAAACGATGGCCCGAAGACGAGGACCAGCGACATGACCCAAAACAATGCACACAAGCCCCGATGAGATCCCATCCCAGAAGCAAAGTCAGCAGCCTCTGGAGCACCAACAAAATACTTTACTCATACTTTATGCCCAAAATGCTCGAGAGCCCGCGGGTTGACCAGATCAATGCAATTGTTTGCCCCTTTTTAGTCAAGTTGTGCGCACTTCATAAGCAAATACAACAAATCCAAACAACAACACATCCGAAGAAAAGGGCCAAAAGAGCAAACAATGGAAATAACCATGCCTGAGTGCGGTTCTGCGTTTATTTTTTTTTTATTTTTTATTTGGAGGAAAAGACGAACAGAAAAGGAGTCAAGTCAAGAAGGTAGTTTGGCACTTTGATTGGAACTACCGAAAATTGAAGGAGAGAACTTTCTTTATTTTGGTCAATCGAAGACAAAAATACCCTTAAACTAATGAAATTGTATAAAATTTTCAATATTTGAGCAATAAAGAGAGCAATGTTTTTAGAAATGTCAACTTCCAGTTCCAACATTCAAGTCGCCGGTGTTTTCTTAATTCTTATAAACTATTTGTAAATTAAAAATACAAAAACTGACCCAAAACTGACCAATATAAAATGTGCTATACAAGCACAAATAAAAACATAGTTCAACTTTAATTTTACCATTTTTCTGCCCTAAGCTAATAGGAAACCAAATAACAAATGACAACAAAAATGTAGTTTAAAATGAAGAGCATTTAGGTTACACAAGTCAACCTTTAACATGCCACTTTCTTGGCTTCAGCGAAACTTCTTGAGCCAGTTAAACGTAACTCAGTCGCAATTTGACATACTGACGTGTTTATAAAGTTGGCAAAAAAAATAAAACTGGGGACAAACCAAACGAAACTAAATCGCAGACGGTAACAAAACTGTTTCTGACCTTGAAGACGAAGCTGGGATGTGTCTTGAAGCATTTTATCATCATTTCCGACGAAGATTCATTCTTAAACGTGCACACAGCGACAAGCAGCAAACAAACAAACAAAAAAAAAAAGGCAGAGAGGAAACAAGCCAAAATGCAACAATGAAATGCGGCGACAAAAAGCCAGAAGAGACCTGCCCCCAACTCGCCCGAGCCCTGAACATATATCCCTATATCATACCCGCAAGCGGTACCGTTTTGTGCGCATGCGTTGCGAATGGCGGACGCGGCTCAAAGCGAATGCCGCCGAGGAACCTTCCACCGAAGATGGTCGAAAGGGGGTCTGGGGGTGGGGTTCCAGGGGGCTACTAAAATTTACGCGTGTGCTAAACACGAGACTTCCACGAACCCGAAAAAAAGGAGACCTTTATGTGGCGTGGCCAAAGGCTACAGTTGTCGTCTGCCTCCTTATTGTTTCTAAAATGAAAAACGAAATTCCTCAAAAAGCGAAGAAAGGAGAAGTAACATTTCATTGCTTGAAGGATTTCTATTGTTCGGTCGTCAAAATCGTAAGACGAAATTCTTTTCACTCCCCTGAAAGGCTAAACTTCATTTGATTTGATACACAGAGAAAAATAATGAAATTTAATACATTTAATAATGGTACGCACAGTCATTTTTAACAGTTTTTAAAACTTTTTTTTTGTTATTTTTAAGAATACTATACTATAATTATAATCTAGAACTTCTATTCCCTTTGACTTTGTGAAAAAACCATTGCGAACTATTTATCTAGGTAATGATATTTCATAGTACTATAATTTATTTTCAATGTAGTTATCAGCTATGGTCCGCCAGCTCTGAACTAAAGAATTTCAATTAATTATAGATCTTTGTAAAACCAAATATAAAATTTCTTGCCGTGCAGCTATTTTGGAAAACAAACAACTGAGTGAAGCTGCAACCACATGAACATCGGATCATGATCATTAAAACCCGGCCAAAGACATTCCACGTCGTGGTGGGTTTATGGCCAGCGATCGATTACAACGCGAAGGTCGCGCCATCGATCGATCCGTCGCTCATTAGATGCCAAATAAAATGCGGTATAAAAACATCAACCAAATTGGCTGCGAGACATTTGCGTGTGAAGCGGACAGAAAAGAGTTTTGTTAGCCACAAGCTCCCCTACCGAGTGTTAGCACGTTCTATGGCCCATAGCCACTTGACCCAACTGGCGCCACTAACTGAAAACCCAGAGCTTTTACAGCTGAAAAGTGAAGAAAAACTGATGGTTCGGAACACTATAAATCATGGGGCAGCCAAAAAGACGAGAAGATTTCACGGAGACAAAGACCACCAGACGAAGTCGATGGGTTGAATGAGGAAGAAGCAGCAAAGATGAAGCTCTGATCGCTTTTAACGCCCCGAGCATAGGGTACTAAAAGCTAACAAAAATGTATACAAAAGGTACAGCCATCTATCGATAAGGTGGATAAGAGATTGAAAATATTTTAATAAATACACTCTTTAAATTTAAACGAAACTTATGAAAATTATTATAAAATACAGGTAAACAAATGAGCCTCATGATGTTTGTCTTAGTTTTGTTAAAAATTGTATCTAACTTATAATTTTGTAAGGCATATAAAACAATGCTTAATAATGGCTTTGGTGTTATTTCCTTTATCTAACAGTTTACTATAGTTAAGTTTTACTTACCGTCAATGTTTCCCCTTAGTTAGTACCCACTGTCGCCTGTATCAGTATCGCCTAATGTCCACTGCCTGTGTGTGTTTATAAATCTTCTTTTAATTTGTGACAAGATCAACAAGTTCAAAGTTGTTTCAATCAATTGACCTTGCGGCTCCCAGGGGCTACAAATATTGTAACAGATCAGCCAAGAAACGAAAACAAAGCCGAGGCAACAAAGATGGGGAGGAGGGCAATACGCAAGTGAGTCGAGGCGAGTATCAAATTCCAGCGAAATTTGCGCAACAATCAGCGAATTGTGCACGTGCAACGGACGGGCATTTAATTCACTCACATGCCGCAGATCGTTGCAGGTTGACCTGCATTTTCTGGCTGAGATTTGCAGCGGGCTTATTATTCAATTAAATGGACGCAGCGACACAGAATGTGTGCGTTCGAGTGCCGATTGCAGTGAAAGGCCGTTGCGTATACGCGGCGTGTGTCGGCCACCAGTGCGTCATGTAACCTGTCCTCAGCCAAAACAGACCCATTAACCCAGTTACCCGGCCCCTGTTCCTCTTTCGATGATACTGCTACTACTTGCTGCCTTTGTTTGCCTCAATTTAAAGTTCAATTTCATTGGCCCTGGTCGCGGCTCTCAAATTGATGTGACAACTTTGAAGACGAAACGTGTGGGTCAATGAGCTCAATGCTCTGGCTCAGATCTCACTGCTCTCATATGACGCCTGAGTAATCTGAAGAATTGATAGAAAATGTCTTAAAATTTGCATAGAATGGGGGTTTCCGAAGTTGAACGAAAAAAAGGGACATGGTTTAATCATCACAAATTATTCATATTAATATTTTAATAAGAATAAACTATAGTTTAAAGATGGCATTGTATTTATAGCAATTTAACAATTAAAGATCTTAACTAAATATTTTTACTTAAATCAAAACAAATTTGTCACATTATAAATAAAGAGAAGAACAGAATCAACCATGTTGACATTTTCACGGCTCATTTGAACTTTTCTATGAAGTTCCTGAGTAAAAGTCCAATACAAACCTTTGACAATTATCAGACTAGCATAAAATATTTGTTAAACCCCTCATACACCATTTGTTTGCATTTAATTAATAGAATGCATATTTCTCGATAAAAATAATGTAAATTAAAAAATTCAGTTGACCCTGACAAGCTAATTTTTAATATGTAATTTTTTCTTTTTACAGGAAGTGCTGCAATTGGTCTACATGATTTATGGACCCCCTGTGCAGCCTTGGCTTGGCCCCATTAATCAGCCAACTTCACTGAAAAGTGCAGCACGCAATGGCCCACCCAGCATGCCATGCACCACCCTCTACCACCCCCCATCCAACCCCATTTTCCAGGCAGTCTCAAAATGGCGCCCAAAAGCACACAACAAGAAATATTTTATGCATTCAGGCAGCTTCACAAGCCCCTCCCGAAAAAAAAAGTGAGAGTGAGCGGCGACCATAAAGTTTAATGCATAAAATATTGAATTTTTGCAGACGGATTAACCTTGACTTTCACTTTCGCCGGAGGAAAGCTGCTGCTGGTGTAGCTGTAGCTGCTGCACTGCGTCCTGTCAAAGGATATAACTTTGAGTGGCGCGACAGCTCGCAATACAAATGTAGCCGCAAATGTAACCAGACCAGAACCAGACCCAGACTCAGACTGAAACTCAGACTCAGGACATTTGTATGCGACACATTCAGAGAGGGGTGGGGGGAGGTGGGCTAAAAAGGGGGAAGACATACACTTACAACCACATGTGGCTGCAGCTCTCACTCTAACTGGCTAAATCGAAAGCTCCGCTGGCCTCTTTTGTATGCCGCGCAGCGTTTCAAAATATTCGTCCTTGGCGGCGACGAAAAATTGTTTCTCCCCTCCCCGAAATCACCACCTTCCGTGCATTTTTTGTTGCTGCTTTTTTGAATAATTCATATCGCCACTCGCTGGCAGGACATTCAAAACACACACGCGATGCGATGCAATCTGAATGCCAAACAAGCCAAGGCGAAGGTGTGTGGGGGGAGGGGGGTTGGAGCTTGGCATGGAAAATCCCAGATTTCCTGTGCTGGGGATGTCCTTCCACATGTTGCTTAGTTGTCAAATTGAGACGCATTTGTGGCCAATTAAAAAATGTGCACTGCATTTTGTCTCGACTTTGAAATAGTTGCGTAACTTTATTGATAAGGATAAAAAGGATATAGAAAGAGGTGGTTGAAAAGGAGTGGATGGGAGTGGGTGGTGTGGAGGAGCTTCCCTGGCAGGAATTTCCGGTAGCTGTTTGGTATGCAGGATGCGTTCCCCACACACAGACACATGGAGACAGAGCAGCCAACGACCTCGTTACGAAACTGGAGCGAGCGAGGTAGAAATAAAAGTAAAAGAGAGGGGACATTCAGGACGATAGAGAGGGTTTTGTAGAGCAAGGGAGAGAGCTGTTCTTTTATTTTCCCCCCTTTTTTGCTGCACTGTCTCGTCCTGTCTCGTCCTTGTTTGTTATCCTGTGTAGGTGTTGCGTGTTTGTGCATTTGAGCATATGATTAAACTACATTTCAGCTGGGAAAACCCCCTTCCCTCTTTGTCACCAAAAAGAAAAGGGGTTAACGACACTTGCCACAGATCCTAATGATGCAGGCCGTGAGAGAGACACCTGCATCGTGTTGCACCCATAGAGATACGAATCTCGAGGGTTACGAACGACAGGTCAAAGGGCAAAGGAAACAACGAGCTCGAGAGGCTGAAGTGTCGTCTCGACTTGGAATCGAAATTCTCACGCAGTCAAGTGGGAATGTTTTGCAATACCGTTGCATAATTGCAAGAAAAGTAGGTAACAATAAGCTGAATCCTTTACCGTTAAAGGATTCAATACGAGATAAGTAAAAATACAGTTAGAAATGTTTTTAATGATGGAAAAATCAACGAGTGATACTCATGTGAAGCTGGAAAATCACAATTTCCCTATAACTGTTGCTGATTCAGGGAAGAAAGGTTGGAGCAAACGATGGGAATTTTGTATGTCGAATATTCACAATTTACTTTTGCCTGTTCTCGTATTTGGAAATTGAATTGGTTTTACTTTGTATATAAAATATATTTCATCTGAAAGTAATTATAAAATAAATCGTAACTAGGTAAGTTATTGCGACATAAAAAATAGGTACCTAATAAATTAAGCTGAGTCTTTATAATCTGCCGGCTAAAGGACCCACGATTTCTTGTAACTTTTTCGAGTTTCAGGGCCCTACTGGATTACCTCATCCCAATAAATGGCTTTGCTTTTTGCCCAACTTGTGACGCACATTCCACTAATCAAAGCTCTATTCCCCCATTCAAACCGCGGACTCGTATCAAATGTTACCCGGTTAAATATATACGCTTAAATCGAACCATAGAGAGCTCTTTTTTTCGGCTGCCTTGCCCATCCCTGATATCATGGTCGCTTTGTAATTTATGACATTTTTGTGCGTCTTTTGTGTCGCGCTTGTATTAAATTTACAGCAACAACAACAGCAAAAGGCCAAGAGAAGAAAAAACCCCGGACAAGTCCAAAGCCAAAGTCGAAGAGTCTGAGCCACATTTGCCTGATTTTCACTGCAGAGGGCGAGACGAAATCGAAGACGAACCAAAATTTAAAACGCACGCACAAAAGTCTAAGACCCAGCTGAAAAATTTGGGAAGAGAAGGGGGTAGCGAAGCCAAGATCATTTCGATTTTTTTTTTTTTTTTGGCTTGGGTATCGATTTGGGTTTGGGGCCCTTTGCGAGTGGAAATAATAATAATAATAATAAAAATAATGATAAGGTTGACCTGTTGTTAAAAGGCATTGAATGCCCTTTGGGTAATAATTTATTTGTGGGACACCATCGTGCTTAGATTCGTTTTTAGTTTTTGGGTCTTTTCTTTGCCTCCAAAAAAAAAAAACTTGTTTTAAGTTATTGGATTGGGACTAGCTTACTGATATCGCAGAGTGTTTGTGTTCGGGTTACCTTCTTGAGTCCAGTGAAAGCTGGGCCATCTTAAGACGATATCTGGCTGATATATAGCCTGCTTACAGGTTGCCCAATCAGCTGGAGTTGTGTGGGGGAGACTCGAAAGTGGATCGTGTGACAAAGTCGAGGAATCGATTACCCCATCGATCGAGGGATCGTTTAATTGACGGCAGGCCAGCCTGAGCTGGCCGTACAAATCTCTATGATTAGATGTAATTAGACAAAAGCGTTTAAATCGCAATCAGTTGTGCCACCAGCCAAACCAACACAGACAAAAGCCTGAAATAGAAAAACAAAAAACGTCAACAATACCAAGCTCATAAAAAATGAGTTGTTATGAGGCTGAACTGGCTAATTGCAGGTGCAAAACACTGGCAGGTAAAAACAACAACGGCAGCGGCAAAACGTCAAGCGTTTGGACACCGTCTAAGTGGAATTAAGTACGTGACATAAACTGTAATTGGATCTATTAGAGAGACTGTTTACTGGGCTTTCAGTTGATGGAATTTTAAGTGTTTATAGTCACCAAGGGGTTGGCCAGCGATCTTCTGAATTGCACCCAATGAAAGTAAGTGAGCTTTAGAAAAGTTCTTATTAATCTTTGCAATGACCTCTAAGATCAACATTTTTTTTGATCTTATTATTTATCGCTATTTTTTTATATATTAATTACCACTAATGCATACAACAAAAGTCAAAAACCAAACACTCATTAATCTCTTAATCATTTACAAAAGCTAAACAAATTGCTACTTTATCCGTACACTAAGTCAACCATTAATTAACCAACATACAAGAGAAGAACAATTAAACATTAAATACAATAGCTTACAGCAAAAAAATTAATAAAATGCAAATGTAAATATTAAAAAAAAAGGCGCAAAATCGTGACAGTTAATTTGTCAATCAAAAAGTGAGATAAAACAGTAAAACAACACCCCAAAAATCCATGATAATTATTCACTTGCTCTCGCAGCTCTTGAACCGAGAAATCATTCATTAAACAACGCAAAATACAATTTTTAAAACAAACAAACAAGCAGCAAACATGTGTAGACGCCGGTATGGAACGGAACTCAAAAAATAACAAATAAAAAATAAAATATACAAGAGACGCGCGCCAAAAATGCTGCGTGTATCGCTTAAATAATTAATATTTTAACACTTGGCAAAAATTTTAATTTTTCACAGATACCGAAAAACACAAGCAAACAAACGACTGCATTGTATTTTACATTTATTATAATAAATTAACGCGAATAAGGCATAATTGCTTTGAATTGGATTAGGCAGGGAGATGTTGTCGCGCTTGTCGATGGAACGCGGTCCCAAATTGATTGAAATGCTAAACTGTCCGACGAGTTGTCGGACGGAATGGAAATTAGTGGCCAGAAGAGATAATCCAAAAATTATTGTGCCAGTGAGGTTCTTCAAACAAGTATTGAGTTACTGCTCCGGAAGTTTTATAACGATTATAAAATACGCAGAGGCTTAGACATTATTTTAAATCACCTGGCATCTTCTAACTATTTTCAACTATCCATAGGCATATGCATATTTTCGTATACCCAACGGAAATGAGCTTCATTACCAAAACAAACAGAGAGCCCGGAGAAGCTGCCGTCGTCAGTCCAAGACCCAAAGAGATGACGGACTTTGACTGACTGACTAATGTGTGTAGAATGGGCTGGTTGAAATGGAAATTGAATACCTGTTTGCCGTTTAATTATTTCGTTTGCGTATTTTTTCTCCACTTTTTTTGACTGATTGTCATTAATTAATTTTCTGTATAAGCCGCTCGATCTGGCGCTGTGTGAGTGCGTGTTTTGGCCAAGCCTAAACTGATTTGCGGTTCATTCATAAATCGCCCGGCTCGGCAATGGCAAATTGAATTGTTTTTTAAGTGCAATTGGGGAAGGCATTCCTCCATTAAGCTGAGCACGCGCCGAGCCCAAAGCGAGGATCTCAGACATCCGATGATTGCGCAAATTGCACCTACACAAGCGGCAAAAAGTGCGTGGTACTTGCCAACATTCATCACAGATCAGCGAGGCAAGAGGTGCACTCAAAAAAATGCAAAGCAACATTAGATATTTATCCCTAAGTAAAAATAAATATATTTATATATATTTTTAGATATATATATTCCTAAGAAATCTAAATCATACGTTTTTTACATAAGCTTAAACTAATTTTTTTCAAAACTTCCAAAAAATGATGAACTTTTTCAAAGGGTTATTAAAAAGCTTTTCCTGTGAATTGTTAAATTAACAACAGACTATATCTCACTTTCTTAAGCTTTAACGAACACTGTATAAATTAATATGTGCACATAACAACAAAGTCCCACATGTTTAAAAAAATAAAATTGATACTTAAAATAAACAGGTGTCTGAAATGATTCAATTAAATATTTATTGTCCCTTATCTACCATGAAAATCTGATTTTTAATAACATTTATTGTCACATTTATAACACCCCAAATTAATTAAAGATGTAAAAATAATTGGTATTTTAATTACACCAAAGTGTTTTCTGTATTTTACATTCGAGTAGATTACAAAATAACGATTTAAGAATTTCTAAGTATTTAATATAACTATTTTTTATTATTTTAAATAAAACTATAATTTATAAATAAATATATATTTAATATTTTTGAGTGCAAAACAGCGACGAGACCAAGACGAATGCGAAAAAGAATCCGGCACAGACAAAAGGCAGTCAATTTTTCTGCACCAAACACACACAGGAAAATTAGTTGCCAAGACCGATGAGTCTGAGTCTGAGTCTTAGCCTGAATCAGAGTCTCAGTCTGAGTCTGGATCCAAGTTTCAGTTGGAGTTTGAGCCTTGCCTTGCCTGTGGCATAAATCACTTGACAGGAAGCGTTGCAAGCCTTGTTGCGCCCACAACAACAGCAACCACAAGCCACTTCTCTATGTGGCCATTAAAAGACATTTGTTTGTTTGTTCGTCAGCCGGTTGGTTGGTTGGTCGGTCGGTCGGTTGGTTTTGGCTTTTTGCATTCCATGAACGATGAAGCGCAGCCATTGCAAATTGAAATCGAAATCAGTTGCCAAAGGAGCCGGGACAGCTCGTCATCGTCATCCGAGGCTGGAGTATCAGCTCCATCATCCGCGCAGCATCCGCATCATGGCTCTGGGGCATGGCTGAAGCCGGCACTGCGTAAGTGCCCTGGTTGACCACGAGACCACAGCGCAAATATGTTGTGCCGCGGCTCACACTGAAAGAAAATACGCGCATTCGTGCCTAAAACAAAAATCCTTAGGACTCCTTTGAGAAGGATGTCAAAATGATTAGTAAATACATATTTAAATAAACTGAACTTTTCATTACGTTGTGGGAAACTCATTACCCGATTTTCATCTTATTCATCTTATAAATACAAAATGTATTCATACTGACAATTCAGAATATGAATATTAGTAGTGCCTTATAAAAATAATAAAGAAACAGCTTCTACACCTAAAGTTTTTTTTGCATTTTATTTTAACAAACTTTGTTATCTTATTTTTGTAGAGTTTGTAATAACAAGAAATGGGCAATAATTTAAGTTAAATATTTTATTTATAGATGGACAAACTACGAATTGAAAAATATTATACGAATATTGAAAAAGTCCGCTTTATCTACTTGAAAACTTCCATTTGCCAAATTTGCCATTAAATTTTTGCTTCAAATGTAATATAAAGTATTTTTTTCCCGCAGTGTACTCCTTTTTTCGGTGTTGTATTTTTTCCCTTCCTTCGCTCGCTCGTTTTCCGTCTGCACTTTGACTCGGGTCCTGAAGGGCAAAAACTGGACGAAAGGACCTCGGCAGGGAGGTCGCGGCGCCCCCAAGAGACTGGCCGAGAAATGCCGCAGAAATAATTATTTCTGTTGGCCAGTTCTCTGTCTCCCGTTTTGGGTTTGGCATTCGTTGGGATCAGCGTGTAGGAGGCGGTCATGTGTGGGTAGATATAGTAAGTGAATCTGAGCTTACAAAGTGAAAATCGCAGTGATAAATGACAGGAACAACTTTGAATTATTTAGGAAAATGAAGGTCAATGAAATGATTGGAAAACAGCTAATGGGGGCAATTAATATGATATAATAATCGTGAAGAAATTCATAAAGCGAACAATGAATGTGAACCTGGGGAAAAAGTGCTCTAACTTTTAGAAAGGTCGACCACAATTAATTAAATAACTTAATTGAAATAATTTTCTATTTATAAGTGGGAAATAGAAAAACCACACAATAAATTTAAGTACATCTGGCACTCCTACAACTTATAGCCTAGGCCAAGGTAATTCCCATTTATGATCAGATATTTTTAGATGAGGGGCTTTTGTAGATCATTTTATGCGATACCCTGATCTCGGGAAAATAGAAGCTAAGCCCGAGCTATCGTCGGGTTTTTCCAGTCAATTAGTTGTTTGATTAATTAGCACAACATTTAGCACTTAATATAGCCCTATAACTAGTTAGTGCCTATAAGCTTAAAAATATATAAAACCAGCTGAACCGCAAAATATTAGCTCGTGCAAAATGTTAAGTATACGACATGTTTGAACTGCGGTTCAGCAGCATCGAAAATCGAGCGTGAAGATAATTTCAAGCATTTTATACATTTTATGTGACAGCTACAAGATTCGATATCATTAAACTGTTTCGAATCGATTATGGATATTGGAGAATCGGGTGCGCTGCGCACGCGCCTTCGATTACGGGGCAATTCATTTTTAACATTTTAAATTGAAAATACCCACGCTCCCACTTTCGACTCACGAGGGGGTGTCGCGGCATCATTAGCCCAGGCAAATCAAAGTTGGCCATAATCAATCAAAGCCAAACACAGCTTTGCAGTTGTTGTGACCGGGCTGAAACAAATATGCCACTAATTACAGTCGCAGCCAGCGGTTGCGGTTAAGAATGCCAAGACATCGTGCATTATGTGCATTATGTGCATTATGCAACCCAAACCCAACCTATGTGCAATAATTTCGTGGCTGCTATATCCACCATTGTTTGCCGTGACTCGCCGCAGCGTCTCTGTGAATCGCCTTTTTATACACAATTACATTATTTATCGTTTAATTAACTCAACCCGCAATTATTTCAATTAAAAATGCTGCTCAGCCGCCCGGTCGCTGAGTAATGCACACAGTTTTAACTCACAGTTGCAGTTGCCGCCAAATGGCAACCTGTAGGGTCTCTGATTGTGAGATCTATAGCCATATCGCTGACTGAAAATGGGCTTGGGCCCGCCTCTGACTCAGCCTCGTCGGCTGTCTGGCCAGCGCGTCAACCTCGTTGCCTCGGCTCTATCTGCTTGAGTTTTTCCCACAACAAATTTGATCAGCAATAAAAAATGAGTCGAGCAATAATCAAAATGAGAAATTTTCTGGTTAGATTTTAAGGTGATGTGGACATACTCTATGCTGAAATAAATAGATCTTGGATTAAATGAAGTATATAATTTTAACTTTTGTGGAATACGCGTTTTGTAAGGAAATATTAAAAGTTCTCTTAAATATATTCCTTGTTGTATTTTATTTAAAATGAGATAGTAGAACGACTAGAGAAATACTTTGATTGTATATTATAGTTCTTAAGTTTAATATTAGTGCACACACAGATTTAAAAAATTTGGGTATAAAAACAAATAAGGTGAAACCTTCTTAAAGCAATACAAATTCAATTGAATTTGCATTTGGTTTTGAAATATAATTGAGGAAATATTTCTATTAAATTATTCACGACTTCTGATAGCACCTCTATTTTGTACATTTATTGAAAATAAATACAAATATTTAGAAAAACATTTCCCAAGCCCCTTAGAGGGCCATACTAACCTGCCCAAAAGAGTGATCGATACTAAAACCTAAAACAAGCGCCAAATTAAAACTTACAAATGCATAGAGGAAGACGAGGCCGCGGCAAAGTCGATCAATCCCACCGATAAGCGATCGTGGCTAATCAAAGAGCCGCCAAGACACTTGTTACCGGGGGAGAGCGATATTTGTTCCGAGCCATCGACGCCTTATCGAGACTCTGTAATTAAGCCAACGACCAGGCGAAGCTTCAAAGCGGGCTCAAAACATTTTCAGATCGAACTCTCTAGCAGCATAGATTTTTTCAATCTTTTACATGTGGGCTAAGACGGAAATTTATGGCAGCCAGCTACCCCGAAGTTTCAGAGTCGGTTGGTCATGGCGTTGATTAGCCCAAAAATGAGAAGGAAAAAAAAAATAAACTAAAGAAAAAATACAAATAAATAAACGGAAAGAAAAAAGCAAGTTAGTCGGGGCACAAGTGACACAGCATGGCGCAGTCGCAATCGCTGGGAGATTCAACCCGGAATGGACGGGGCGATGGGGCCTTTGTGTCCAAAAACCATTTGCCGCCATTTGGCTGAGACTGAGCTCGGTTTCAGCTTTTCGTTTTGGCCTTTCTGTAAATTTATGTCTCATCGAGTTGACAACCTAAAGAATGGGCTACCTACAACAACGTCGGCACCAACAACAGACCCAGAAATCTATGCGTTGTTGGATTTCAATAAAAAGGCGTACCGCTAAATTCGAAAGTTACATTTTTGGAAATTGGAAGAGGAGCCGTCAGGTTTCTTTCTCATTAAACTCTTGTGGCTCTTCGGCTCGCTTTTTTAATTTAATACATTTTTGGCTTTACGATGATAGCCAAATGAAAAATATATCTAAATATATCTGTTTAAATGAACTAGAAGTCAAGTTCTTTTTTGGCGCTCCTCCAAATGTTGCATAAATTTGCAATTCATTAAAACTAAAATTTTGCCTAATTTTTTTTAAGGGATTTTTGTTGCTCTTGTATTTTGGTTTGTTGCTGGCAATCACATAATTTATGCGACAAGTTCTACATTTTATTTACGTGATTGTGATTAAACTTTAATGGGTTCATTGATTGGCTTGATTCGAAATGCTTTACACGTGGCCAAAGGCAAAGCCAAGCCGAGAAATTCATCAATGGTGAAGCTCAGCTTACCCGTAGCTTCTTTCCTGTGTAGAAGGGTTCATAAAACAAATGCCCAGGCAGAGTGCTTAATAAATTTGCTTAGCTAATTTTGTTAAATGCAATAAATTTCAATGAAAACGTACTAAAAACAAATCAATGTAAGGCGGGAGAAAAATAGATTGCTCGTTTGATACCCTGTGTTAAGAAGAAGGCAATTTGTTTTTAGATCTAATTTAAAAGAAGCAAATAATAGTCTGCAAAAGCTTATAATATCTTGAATATTTAATTTAGTAAGCAAAGGCTTATACACTCTTAAAGTTTTTTAACAACAAAGAAAGAAAATATCAGTAATTAATGTATTCCATAAATTCTATTTAGATTACATCTCAATGGTTTAAAAGAAGATTTTTAAAACATATTAAAGAAAAATGATAAATGTATATTGTTTATTTTTTTTATGGAACTTCCTGTAGGGCAGCACATCCGTCGAAATGCGTTCTTTAAGCCCACTTCTCACTTGTTTTATATTTTGTTGTTTCCGAACAACATGTGTAGCAATAAAAGCACTGACCAAACAAAAAATTCTACAAAACCAAAACCGAAATATACAGCCATGCCAATAAAAACCAACACTGCGAGAGAGGAAAACAACACAAGACAACACAGCTCGACACAACAAGAGCAAACAGCAAACATCAAACACGATTTGTTCAAATGTACGCAATTATTTATCGGACCCGGACCCGTAACAAACTATCGGGACTGGGCACTTGAGATGAGTTGAGTTCAGTTCAGTTCAGTTGAGTTGAGTTGAGCCGGGCCAAAAAGTCGGAGGAGCAGTGCGAGATTTATGCACTTGGCCAGGACCCTTTTGTCCGGTCGGGGAAACTCCAGCGACTCAAGCTGCTGCTGCTGCTGTTGCAATTGAGTAGTAAAAAATAATTTCGCTTTATATGAGATTTATGTGGCTTGTTTGCACATTTGATGTAGCCAACACCAACACCTCGGAAAAAGGGGGGGCATTCGCGTCAGAAGATCGACTCTCCGTGGCATATAAATTGCAATCAAATATAGAGTCCGAGTTGGGAAAGGGATTGGCGGGAGCTCTGCCACGCCCTACTTTCTATCTCTAAACGGTTTTTTATTTCAAATGAAACGGAAACTTTCACCCAAAATTGTCATCGATTTTAATTTTAGTGCCCCCAGCTGAGCTCATTTACTTATCAGTTTGGGGAGTGGGGAGAGATCTACTTAGAGCGTGTGCCGCTTTGAAATTAGTATCAACTAATGGATCCATAAAAACCTCGAAAAACAATTCCGTGCAATTGCACAAATAGCAGTTATAAAACCTAAATAGAGGCAAAACAATGGTAAAATAGAAACTAATAAAACTTCACTTTAAGTAGCTATAAAAAGCAGAGCAGTGAAAAGAGTAAATGCAAATGGTTACTTGGTACACACATTCTCTTATTTTCTGGGAAAATAAACTTCAGATTTGTTAGAATAACTAAAGAAAAGTGTTGGGCCATATTTTAACCAATATGTTACAAAACTATTTAAATTGTAAATAAATGATATTACAGGCAGGCACATATTTAGTTTACAAAACAAATCGATAATTATTTTTACTATTATTGTATGTCTTTTAAACAAAAATATAAAAAAATTGCTTCACAATAATACATTTTCCTAGTAATTATAAACAGTATTGAACATATTAAATAACATATTAAACACTATTGGAAATGTTAATAACCGAGCTAAATTTAACTTTTAAATTAGTACCACTTAGTATTTCTCAACTCAGCCGAGTTTACCTGTACCCGAAGACAACTTTATATTAAAACCAACTCAACGTTAGCCCCTATAAGCTAGCAATCATATATTTAATCGATTTTAAAATGTCCGTAAAATAAAACTCGGCACTCACAATATTGTCTTTCTGTTTGGTTTGTTGGCAACTGAAATAAAATTTGACTTTTTATGTCGTCGTTGACCTTCGTCTAATAAGAGGAACAGCAACAACAAAGGCAGCAGCAAAACAAGAAAAATTTAACTTTAACTAATGAAAGAAAACAAATTTATAGGCATCATAATTATGCGAAATTTCAACGAACCAAAACGTTATCGAAACCCAGAAAAAAACAACAGACATCGGGCATGATAAAAGTTGAGTTTGATTTTTATTCAGTTTTTTTTTCAATATATTTTTTCTGGCTAATAGTAAGTTATGAAGTCGCTGGGCGGGAAAGAGACACAAAATTCGTCCATAGATGATTGCCGTTTGGCCAATCAATTTCTGGTTAATAAATTTGGCGCAAAATTGTCAACGGCCAGAAGACAAGGTATTTATGACGATGTGGCTGCTGTTGTTGTAGTGAAATTATTGTTGTCTCCGCCAAGTTGTTTTTGGCTTTGGCCGTTTAGCTTGTTGTTTGTGTAGTGAGGCGTTTCGGATTTTTGTGGTTTTTATTTCAGCGTTTTTTCGGAGTACGGGTATTTCGAAAACGGCACGTGCGCCTGTGTCAGGTTTTTTACGAGCGACTAATTTTGTGGCCCGGTCGGTTTTGGTCTTTAACTCTTGGCCAGAAAGACACTCCGCCGATCTGGGACTTAGTTTCCTTTGTAGAAATTAAGTGACTATGACTATTGGGATATAAGCATATGGTGGAATCGATAACGCTGGTCAAAGCCAAATCCATAAAAAATACAACAGCGACTCAATAAAGTTTTTGTGGAGTCTAGTTTGAATTGTTTATGCTAAAATATCTGATGGATTGATTTGTCGAAGCTATGATTGAGTCGTTTGGCCATTGACAAGAAGGGAATTAAGTGGGTAAGTTGAGACGAAGTCCAGTTTCTCTAGTTATGTAAATAATATTTTATGCAACTAGGCTAAAAATAATTTAATAATAATAGTTTTTTTTTGAAAAGTATTTCATTATTTTATTTTCTTGAATTAATAAATCCTAATAATCTATCTATTGACATCCGCAATTGTTGAGTGCTAATTGTAAGTTAATTTGTGCTTGAAACAACCATCAATCAATATGTATAATAAAAAATGTCTTATCTCTTGAAAATCTGATTTTTAGTGTGTTGACCAATCAAAATCATTAAAACTTTACAATTATCTAAAAGTAATACAAATTCAATTTTATATATTTCCAGCCGCATCTTAAAGTTAAGATACTCCAGCTCTCTACTAAAGCAAAGAAAAACCCAACACTCCCTCTCGTATTTCAGTCAAATTGCTAATGCCAAATAATCTGATGGATTGATTTGTCTTCACTACGAATTAACTCGTTTTGTGGTCAGAGCTGATGATGATGTGACTTCCTATTGATTTACAAGCTGACAGAACCCAGACATAAACCAACAAACACACCAGCACTCGAAGACAGTCACTTAGCAAATCCTTTTTTATCTTTATGGCTCTGCGTCCGAATGAGTCGTCTGCGGCCAGAGATTCAGCCTCAAGTTCAGTTTCCAACTGGGCTCCATTCATTCATGCAAACTGGTAGCCAATTGCCTGCTGCCAAAGACCCATAAAATTGGCCAGCGATCGCTCCATTAGGCCAAGAACCCCCCTCCCCCTCTCCGCCTTTTATTCGTTGTGTAATTGTCAACTGGCACGATCAGCAGCATCAACAGCTCATCAGGCTCCTCGGGCTCGAGCTTCAGCTCCTCGGACAACTCAATAAACGAGGCTTGGGACTTACACCTGACCACAAAAAAAAAAAAAATCACCATTGCCAGGGTCACTTCCCTCCGCCCCTCAATCCTCGCAAGCCTGTTTGATTTCATTTCATTTCGTTTGCTGCGGCTGTTTTGCATGCTTATTGCCAGTTTTGATTGCAGGCGCTACACAGCCACATCCACATCCACATCCACAACCACATCCCAGATTCCCAGTGCTCAGTTCCCAGCTCCCAGCTCCGCTGCACTGCCTGCTGGCCTGTTAAGAAGGCGTTAAATGCATGATTTGTGGCCACAGTTGGTTAATGGTAATGAAGCTGATGGTCAGTAAGCCAAACAGGCGACGACCGGCCTACCAAGCGGCCAGCATTCGGACTTTGCCTTTTTTTACCTTGATTTTTTTACTTTTTGATTTCAATTAAGCAGCTTTGTGTGAATTGCTGAAATGTTTATAGCCTTGGTTAGGGTATGAGTGGCCCGAATCGATATCAGTTCGGTTTCCCATGAAACTTTTTGGAGAAACCTGAAGTCGCCTTTTTCAAGTGATAGTACTTACCACCTACTGCTTAAAGATAACATTTTTTACTTAATTGAGCTTGAGCTCGATTTTTCAGTAAGTACTTAAAATGCGGGTATTTAAAAGTTAGGAAAGATTAAAAGCCATTAGAGTTCTTAAATGATTAATATATATTGGCATTCTTAGTTTTTCAATTTAGTGCTCACAGTTAAGTTTTTCAATATAATATAAACAATTTTGTTTAGGAGTTTTTAGTGTCCAATTTAGATTACCAAAATTTAAAAAAATGTTGATTTTTAGATTCGATCGATAAAATACAATATACAATCGATAATCTTACCAATGCATTGGTATCATTGCAATGATATTATTTTTTTTTAATAATTTGCAGTCCTTTTAGCGGGAGAATTCGAGAAAGGACAAATTAAGGCATTTATAAAGAGTATTTAAGTATCGTTTACTTCATTTTTGTTAACTTTTATTTGGATTTTAATTTTTACAACAGCATTTATTGAGTCTGCCCCGTTCAAATCGGCTGTATATTTTCGGTCAAGCCAAGGAATCCATCTAGATCCGGGCCCTGACGTCACGGCCAATTGGCTGCAGTTTGTCACAGGGCAGTCAAAGGGGCCAGAACTGGCAAAGTAAAGAACCGAAGTCTGTGGTACGCCCAGGGCGCCATAATCACAGACGACGCGGCGTTTTGTAGGTCAAGTCTGGCCGGGCTTATGGCTTATGGCCGCTCTTGCCTGATTTTAGAGCCAAGTGTGGGTGTTGGTGTCAGTGGCGCTGCATAAAACTTTTCGCAGCCGTCAACGGCGGCCAACCTTGTGCAACTTTTCAGACAGCAAAATAAACTACAAGCTCGACGACTGCGAACTGCAAAAATTTAACTGCAGTCGACGGCGGCGGCGGCGGTGTCGCGACAACTACACAATTGCATTGGCCTGCGTTTGGGGTCTGGGTCTGGCCAAATGGCCAACTTAGCTGCCAATGCGACTCGGCATCATAAAATTTAATTTCCTGCGCTTTAAGTTGGCCCAAATATGCTGCCCACCCTCCCCCTTGAATGGCCACCAAACGCTGGAAGCCCGTTTTAATTGCGCTTTCATTAACGCGACTTTGATTTATGGCTACCGCGTTGCCAAAGGTTGTTTTTGTTTTATTTTTATATTTTTCCCCCTTTTTTTTCCAGCTCCAGCGATTTCTTTTGCAAATATTTAAGCATTTATTTTTTTCCAATCTTTTGCTGGCCTCTGTTTGCCGGGCTGTTTGTATTGATTTTCATCCACGCTGAGAGGGCTTTTTGTTTAATACTTTTCGGTAGTCAAATTGCCTCCGACACTAACAACATTCAGCCAATAACAAAAGCAACACCAACAAAAATCCAATGCGTTTACGAAACTTTACTTCTTCTTTTTCTGTTTGCCGTTGTTGTTGCCGCGGACGTTTGGTTACAGCTGAATCAACGCATATTTTGGGATTTTTTTCGATGATGATCTGTCAGATTTTGAAAGTCTAGACAACCCGACGACAATACTCATAGCCGGGAGGTCTTTTCGGTTTCTACGGCTCTATTTTTGTTACCAAAGATTTGCATTTGATCAAAGTATAACGACAGCTTAGTTGCGGCTATTGAGAAGCGCAGAGAGAGGTCTTAAAATGTATTGAAAAGAAAAACAAAGGAAATAGAATTATATGTTTCTGACACTTGCAAGCCAAAAACTTAGCCAAATCTGTAGAAAATGTTTTCTTTTTATGAATAAATCACTACAAAATTTCTATCGGATTCTTGTTTGTATAAACTAGGTGTATTATTTTCCAAGAGTATTGTTTTCTAAGAGATTTAATTTCCAGTTGGAGACAGTTGAAATAAAGTGATAACCAACAAATTATTATTATTTTAATATTTAGGGGATCCTACGTACTTAAAAATTTCCTGGGCTTTCGTTTCATAAGCCGGCAATCTGAAAAATGTTTAATTTTAAAAGTTTTATTAACATTTTTGTTTTCAGGAAAATGTTACCATAAATTTCCGCTGATTTTACAATTAGTGCTATAAATTTTTATTTTTTTATTATGGTCATATCTTTATACAATAACTTTCAAATATTTTTTTATTCAGTACTTTAATGGATATTTTCCAGAGGTCAGAAGCAGTGCCTTTCGGGCTGTAATGTGAGCAGGAGGAACCGATGAAGCGGCGCCTCAACATTTTCCACCTCTGCCATTTCCATGCCGCCCCGAGCAGCCACCGCGGCGTCATCGGCGTTGCATTGCAAATGCAAAAAATGCTGGAAAAATTAGAAATGCAAATGCAGTCGATGCTGGCGCTTTGATGAGTCGGTCGTCGTCGTCGTCGTCGGTCGCCGTCGCAGTTGTTTGTCTTTGTCTTTTGATGATGCGCATGCGCAGCGTTGGCCGAGTGCAAAAACGTGCGGCCACGGAAAACGTCGACTGCGTGGCATCGACATCTCCTCCTGAAAATACATTAAGGCAGCCAGCACGTGCGCGCATGCGCAGCAAATAACTCGCCCATCTCCCACTTCCATTCCTCCTCAAAAGTGAAAAACCACTGCATCTTGGAGTTGGATTGTTCATCCCCCATTGAGAAAGGGGCATGCCAACATGCCCGGCTACTTTGTTTATTAATTCTTTTGCGCATTTTTTCGCGCTTGACTCTGGGATGCTGTTTGGCTCGGCTCAGTTCGGTTTGACTTGGTTTTCGCCGCCGGCACAAAGATTATTGCCGGTTTTCATTAAGAGATTTATGGCAGCCAGCGAGCTGAGCTGAGCAGACTTCACCGCATCGACATCGACATCGACATCGGCGTCAGTATCAGCTGCTCCCCATGCACTTGACCGCCGCTGGATGCCGATGGCATTCGTTCACGGCCTTCTGCCGGTTCGAAATTCAAATTTTAAAATTCTATGCTGCACCTGAGATGCACTGGAAAATTTCTGTCTGCTATTTTTAAAATTTAACTCCACACATAGAATTGTCAAACGATTCAAATCCTTTTTAAAAAAAGAAAAAATTAAATATCTTTGAATGCAGATAATTTAGATTTATCAGATTTTTCCTTCAGCGCAATTGTTTTGCCACGGAATAAAAAACAATAATCGTTTATTCCCCAACAATTTCCCTTTTGATTCAGAGCTTGTTCGTGGCCAAAAAGTAGACCATTTACAATTTATTGGCAAATTAAAAAATGTGTTTATCTAACATCGAAAGTATTAAAAAGTATTAAAGTTGTGTTAAATAAAATTTAATTTAAAAAGCATTTGTGGACATTTGTAAAAATCATTTCGCTGTAGAGAATACTTAAGAACCTTATATCAAAGTACGTTTTAAATTATAAGCATGTTTTAATTATACAAAATTAATTCCTTATGCAAACTGTTAAGGTAAACATGCTTTCCCTTTAATTTCTCCCAGTGAACTTGCCTACTATTAACATTAAGATAGCTATCTTGAGCGCTGGGCGACCTTGTTGCCGGTTTTGGCCGACAGACGTTTGGCCAAATGTCAAGCAACGTCTGCGACTGTCTGCAAATTGTGTGTGAGAACATAGTTTTTTTCCCATATCGTTTTTGTAGTTCGAAATGGATTCGAAACCCGGGCCAGGGTGGCCCACAGTTTGACTTTATCTGCGCGCCACCCCACCCATTTGCCTTTTTATTTATACGTTAAAAATGTGTGCAAACAGCAGCGAAAAAAGCACCAGCAGCGCACTGCCAATAAAAGCGGCAGAAATAAAAACAGCGCAAAGTGGTTGGCTTTGACACTGCGCCGTTCGATCGCGGCGGTCTTGGTACGAAACTCGGACTCCGGCTCGGACTTCTCTTAGCCAACTACCACTACTGCTGGCTACTGCTGCCAATTTGCTTGCCAAAGCCTCCCCGGAGGTGCGGATCGAGGTGTAGCAACGGCAGCAGCTTATAAAGCCATTAATAACCCGCGCATTTTCAACAGTTTTGGCCGGGACTGCACACCAGACGTAAATGGCGACTGTGGAGACCGGAGATCGGCGACAATGTCATGGTTCAGCCATCAATTGCGTTTGCTTATTAGAGAGATGTTTGTTTCTGAGCCGAATCTCGGTGTAGATGTCTGCGAGGGTGACCCAAGAAGTTATAGACTCACGAGTTTACATAATGTTATTGGAGCAAATTTATCCCGTTTCCTAAAAGGTGCAGATTGGGTTCAATAATTAAGGTAGTAGATCGTTCTAAAGTTAGAAAACATCTACAAAACAAAAATATTTTAAAAAAATATAAAGTAGATGCATATTGCAATTTGACAATTAAAATTTAAACTCCAACGGGTTAGCAAATTAAAACATTAAACGAGAACATATTACTTTTAATAAATAAAAAATAAGAAAATCTTTATATTAATGTTTTATGAGCAAAATATATCTCAAATAAATATAAACAATAGTAATACCATTTATAATAAATATTTCTTGTTGTGAAATTAAGTTTTTAATAATCATAGTTTTTTTTAGTGCATTTTTTTTTTTTTTTTTTGCACATAATACAATTTTAAAATAATTAAATCTTTCTTTATATACTTATTAGCGATGGAAATCTTTAGTTAGTTTTAGAATCCGCATTAAAATTAATAATAAGCCCTGATTTGCCAATTTTTTGGTGATGACGCCCTCAAGCCCTTGTAAATTAAATTCTCGACAACATTTTTCAGACTTGTCTTTCCAAGAGAATAAGTGGTGATAAGGAAAGGCGCTGTTAGATTGGTTAATAAATTCCCCCTTGTCTAACCAAACATTTTAAACGTCCCTCTTGATGTCCCCTCGCATGCATACATATATCACAATGATCTTCCATATATAGCATGCCCGCATTATTTGTCTAGGTGTCTGCTGATCCAGCGCTGTAAGTGCCTCCACTGTCGAAGGTGTCGAATGGCAGCCCCCGCACCACCGAACCACCTTCGGAAACAGCACCACCAGCACCACCACCTCCACCTGCCGCATCCCAATTTGTGGCTTGTTTCGCTTGCACTTTACACACAGTCACAGCTTAATTCGCTGGTGGGAGTATCTCGCTTTCTATATATATCTCATTTTTTGTGGGTAGTTAAAAAGAATTTCCAACGCTTTTGACTGCATTCAACTTACGTATTCGAGGGCTCCGTTAAGAGGCAATAAATATTTGTAATTAGCGCCAGGTTTTATAATAGCAGACGCACTGATTTGGCTCGGAACGAAACAAGAATATCCAAGTGCACCTATATAACTTTATATATATGTACTTCCCATCTGGATAGTGTTGTTCATCCGTCTTTTCCTTTGTTTTCTTTGCAGAACTGTCGCACACGAACGCACACGGCCAGAACTCAAAAAAAAGAAATAAGAGCGCGGAAAAAGAAAATGAAAATTCCCAAAGGAAGCATAGATAATGAGCACAGAGTCCCCGACACTCCGAATGGCAGTGAAAAAGTCGCCCAGCCGGAGCCAAAAGCCAAGTCGCACAAACGGAAAGTGTGGCCCAATCACAGGTCCGGATTGACAGAGCTTGGAGTTTTTGAGGGTTTGGCAAAACTCTTTAAATTATTAAAATTTACAAATGGGAATTCCAAATCGTGTGTGTGTATTAAAAACCTTAAAGTCCTTGACAAGAAATTGCTGCTTCAACTTCCAATGAAATTAGGTTATCAAACAATTTAAAAACATTATACTTACTATAAATTATAATTTTAAATATATTCATTAAATCTCAGATAATTATATTTGCAAAATAATTTAGTTTAGCCTTAAACTATCTGCCGAACTTATAGGTTTTTATGTTAATAAATTAAAAAATTCAAAGAACTAAGATAGTTATAAGGTAGTTTTATGGTTCTACTTTCATAAATGCAAATAGAAATAACCAAACGGCAAAAACTTAATATTATGATAGTTTAATTATTTGTTTATGTCTTTTTATTTTATGGAACCTGAATACCTGGAATACTACGACGATTTTGAAAGAGGTTTAGATTTTGTATTTTTATTTGCATTTGAGAAGGAAATGTTTTGTAATGAAACGTTTTGTAAGTAATTGTGTTATATAATCTTAATCTTGAAACGTGTTATTTTAGTATTTTTAAGCATATTTATTCATTTCAACTAATTTTACAGATTTTTTTTTAGTACAGATAAGAAGTACCTCTTTTAAATTTTGAAATCCAAACCGAAAGCTTAGTCAGTCCGCTCCTGGGGGATGGTCAGTCGGTCAGTTCGTCAGCCCGTTTTCGGGTGACGTTGGCTAGTGTCAGCCATTTTGCCAGATCTGCGGCAGTGCTGCCACAATGGCAATATGCCCGTCCATTGTGGCCCGACTCGCCGTTACCAACTTCTGGTGCCGGCTTACCAGCTTCTGTGTCTCTCAGCTGCTGCTGCTGCTGTAGCTTTTGTTTTTAGCCATTGTTAGTGGGACGCTGGTGCTTCTGCTGCCTTTGCAACATTTGAATGATTCTCGTTGGTCGTGTCAGTCCCACGGGTAATTATTGACACGGTTGTATGCACGCAGCCCAAAAAGCACACACAGTGAAATGTACAAAAGCAGGCGGCGTGTTGCTTTGCCACGCGAAATAATAAAAAACCAACTCCACTCGAAATAATAATGAAAATGTCGGTATTTGCCTCGAGGAGGGGTTTCTCTATATAGATATATATGGTCGGGGAAATAGGGGAGGGTGTGCTGGCGTGTAGGGGGTGTTGCCGCTGTCGCACTCGGCACGCACGGCAACATTAAAACCAATGAAAACTACAATTTGCCCTCGTATATTAGTAGTTTCTTTTATCATCAAATAATGTGGAATGTGTTTTACCTATAGAGTGACTCTATAAAAAGGTAGTATAACTTTAATAACAAGAGAAACGAAAAAGCTATTGAATTATATTGACCTCATATATTAATTTACCATTAATGTTCGCTAGCCAGAAAGATATTCCGAAATTTCTCTCAAACAGGCATATAAAATTCCAAATCTTTAATTAACTTTAAAACTATTTTTGAAAAGATAACTTTTATGAAGGTAACTAATCTTTAAAGAAATTTCTAAATTAACATTACAAAAACTTTAACAAACTTTCAGTCTATTTTGACCTACCAAATGTCTAATTTGTCCAAGTAGAAAATTATATTACACAAAGATATTAAACTATATTACACTTCATATTTAAATCAACCAAATCCATTAACTATGATTAAACAGTCTGGAATTTACCCCAATTTCTTTTGGACAATCCTCCGAAAACCCCATAAATTCTTAAAGCGTATTTCAACTAGCACATGACCATTAAAAAACCTTTCCTTTCCGTTTTCCATATAAAAGTTTATACAGCCCGAGGGGCAGGTTTCATCTACCCGAGTGGGTGTGCGTTTTTGTGTGTGTGCCTCAACTACCCCAAAATGGCAGGTGGCAATAGATAAACGTATAAATAGGCTTGTGGGCAGCCATGTTGTTTCCCCATTAAATTTCATTTCATTTTGCCGTCTACTTTTTTTGTTAGAAAATAATTAAGAGAGCATAGAGAATAATTATATGGGTGGATATATAATACTGTCTATATATTGTTCAAGTGCATGGAGCGCATCGCGTGGGTGTTTGCCTTGGTGTAGAAAATATAATTTTCATTTTTATTTTCCATTTTCAGTGCGGTTTATTGAAACATTATAAACCACGCGCCAAAAGTTCAATTTCAACGAAAATAACAACAGACATTTTTGTTTTGTTTAAGCATTAATGCCGTCGCATAAATAAAAATCATTGCACTTGCGCTTCTGTATTATATATATTATATATATTATTGTTATTATTTGTTGTTTGTTATTGTTTTCGCGGCTGTTGTTTATATATTTAAGCCTAAAACTGGCTTTCAATTATGCGAATTTATTTCGTACACAAAAGCGGGTGAGGGCTCGGGATATATTTACAGGCTGATGCAATTTTTATGCAGAATTACTAACCAATATCATCTCTGTACGAAATTGTTAATCAACATCCAATGAAATATGCATTTAAATTATGAATTAAATGTTAAAAGCGTGCGATACATTAGATGACAATGAGGTGGCAGGGGGCAATGTGCAGACGGAATGAGGCACATTTAATGATATTTTATGATTTTGTTTTGCATTTTGGGGTCCTTTGAAATAAGTTGGGGGAAATACTAAAGCTATCAGTGGGTGCAGTTACTAGAAACTCAGCCGAGAATTTGGATCCAAAATATATATTTTGCGATAGAACAAATAAAATAATGAAAAATGTAAAGCTGTAAAAGTATTATCAGAAAATGAAAAACAATGTATAAATTAAAAATTGAACTGATTTTCCTTTTTTTGCCAAATAAAATAAATTACAGCTGACCGCGTAAATCTGGCAAATTGTCACTTTAATCGCCTCCCAATTGACGTCAGATTTTTTGACGATTGTCCATTGACCAGGGACAAACTGCGATCCATCAAATACTTTCAGCAGCACTTATGGCCTTATAAAATGGTAATTTCACGAAATGCCACGCTTTTTAATGGCAACTTTCATTAACGAGCCCAATAACTCGATCTCCGAGGGGTGTTGTTAGTTAATTGCCGATTGCTGCGCTCTGACGTAGGCAATCGCATTATAATATGCCCACTTAATTGTTTAATGGCTTTCCGAACACTTTAAGCAAACAAACGAAATTAATATTACGCGCAATTATCGCGATTCCATCGGAATAAACGCCCTATCGTAACCAGCATCTGCAAAAGGTGGCTGTAAAATTCCTGTAAAACTGTCAAAACCAACGACTCATAAACTGGTGAACCAAAAACAGATGAAAATAAACGCAAACAAATTGAACCGCTAATTAAATAATAATAAAAGATTGGTTTTTGTGAATAATATTCTTTTTTATTTGTTTTTTAAGAGTTTTTTTTTGTTTTTTAATTTTTTCTTCTTGGTTTTCCTCTGTGTGGATGTGTGTTTGGGTGGAAATGCACCGCTTTGTTGACTTTGCTGTTGCATATATATGTACGTCTATATAATTTATTATACAGTTGAGGGCATGGCTTAATCTTAAATATTCGGTTTCACTTCTCTCGCTCTTATAGCATAGTTTTCAACATACCAAAACAAAGTACACTAAACAAAAATTTCTTTTAATTCTTAAATATAAAGATACACCCAAAAGATAAAGTTTGATTTTTTTTTTTTTTTGTAAATAAGAAAGTAGAAAAAGTACACTAAAATGTAAACGTATATCAAAAAACACAAAGAGGATTTTTTTACACAATTTTCGTTTATTTTTGTTGTTGAAATAATTTCAATTTTGTTGTTTAGCATTTAGTTTGCCTTTTGTTTTTAATGTACATCAATTAATATATTACAATTTAGCATTTGTTGTATTTGATTATTATTGGTTTGTTTAAATTTTAAGATTTAGCTATATTCTTGTTTGTTTTCCATTCGATTTCCTTGCTTATATAGAAAGTACAGTACTAAGTAACTAAACTTCACGTGCCTATTCATTAAAAATTACCGCCTAGAAATTACAATTTATATTTTGTAAATGTTGTTTATTTTTTTCTGCTGTGGTTGTATTTTTATGATTTTTTTCTTAAAGGGTTTATTAAAAAATCTACAATTGCATTTAAAGCTAAAAAATATGACTTAACTGTAAGTTTTTATTTACAGATGTTTTGGGGTTTTTTTCCATATTTTACTTAATCTTTTTTCATCTCATATTTTTGTTTACTTCGCCGCGCGTTAAATTCTACGTTTTTTCGTTTTTGTTTCTTGATTTACGTTTTGTTTGTTTATAAAGTTTTTAGAGTACAATCTACTGGCTATATATATAATATATATAAACACGGCTTGCTTATGAACCTAAACCCTAGCTAGAACCGACCGAGTTGCCTTACTGCTGCCGTTTTATTGAGCCTTTTTAACTTGATCTAGACGGCGACAAAGTGTTGAACGAAAAAATATTTTGTGGACTTTTGGGCATGGAAACATTTACCTTGCTTATGGAGAGCAGCTGAGGAATTTGTTTTCTTTGCATGTCTTTTTTGGTTTCTTTAACACTTGGGTCGCACTTTTAACTAGTTTTTTTTCTTTTAGTTTAATTTTTAGCATTTAGTTTTTAGGTTAAAACAACATCACTTGGTTTCACGTTTGATTTGAATTGCGTGTTTCTTTCGCTTTATATAAAGGAAATTTTCGTTTACATTTAATTTAGTTAATTTGATTTAATTTAAGCAAGTTTTTCAAACTTTAAAACAAACTAAACTGGTGGATGGCAGCCTCCCCATCTCCCCCACTCCCTGCTCCTCTTTAAGCTGAAGTTTAACACAGATTAATGCACTGGTAAAAAAGACGATCTCTCAACCCCATTATCGGACCTCATCTTATTTCTATTTCTAAAGATCTGCACACAGTCGAACTTGTCTAACGAGAACCTTGAGGTGCAATAAATTTCGAATTAGATTTTTAAAAATGTTTAAATTTTGTTTAGGAGTTACAACTTGCTTTAAAAGTTAACAAGTTTCTAAATATTGAAATAAACTTAGCTTGATAACAAATTCTAATTTTTGCACTTTCAAAAACAGTTAGTGTAAAATATTTTTAAAGTTACATCACAATTTAGTTTGATTCTTTAAAATGTTTTAAGAACTTTTTATGGACTTGGAACTCTTAACAATATATTTTGAGTTGGAATGTTAATTTTGCGATACAGAACTCAATAAAATTGTATTCTGAGTAAGAACAAATGATTTACAGGAGGAAATTCCAAATATAAAAATTTCACTTACGAAACATTCTAAAATTCTCAGAGCTAGTACAAATTCAGGAAACTACTTCTGGGGGCATGGAATTCACGTTAGAGAAGTTCGACTGTACGGTTCTAGGGCTGCTCCCGCTTGAACTGCGGCCACCCGTTCGACGCCGAGTCCTAGGAGGACTCATAGCCGAACCAGGCGGCCGACGAATGCTATTCTCCGCCCGCTCCGCCCGCCCCGCCAAAGCTGTTGAAGTGCCGTACCGCTCCCGGCGCCGCCGCCGCTCCGAATTGCAGACTCAGCTCGAAGAGGCGGCGGGCGTGCAACTGCTGTTGCTGCTGCTGGTGATGGTGGTGCTGCTGGTGATGGTGGTGCTGGTAGTGGTGGTGCTGGTGCAGCGGATTCAGATTGAGATGTCCGCCGAGCACCGAGGATGCGGATCCCGCCGGCGAGGCGGAACTGGGCGGCTGGAGCGGTAGCCCACTATTGCTGCCGGCGCCCGGGGACAATTGTGAATTGCTGCTGGTACCGCCGACGGGTTGCTGCTGCGAGTGCTGCAACTGATCGCTCGTGTGGAACAGGTGCGGATGGTGGGCGGGATTCAGGTGCGGATGCTGGTGCGGATGCGGATGCGGGTGGTGCGGATGTTGGTAGCGCATGGGATCCATGTACATGGCGGCTGCTGCAGCGGCTGCTATGCTGGATGCCTGCTGTTGTTGCTGTTGCTGTTGTTGTTGCTGCTGATGGTGTTTAACTTGCTCCTCATTGTTATTGTTGTTATTATTGTTGTTGGTGCTACTATTGTTGTTGTTGTTGTTATTGTTGTTAGCCTGATTGCCAGCGGAGGAGCTGCCCAGCGGACTCTGCGGCGACATCACCTGGCTGGTCATCGTTGCCGAAGATCCCGCACTCGAAGACGGCGTATTCGGTGTGTGTTGCTGCTGCTGATGTTGCTGCTGTTGCTGTTGCTGGTGTTGCTGCTGCTGCTGCTGTTGTTGCTGTTGCTGCTGCTGCTGCTGTTGTTGCTGGCTTAGACTATTGAGGGATGCAGGAGTGGACGCAGCTGCAGCTGAGTTCGACTCCTGGATTTCTGATTGCTAGTGGGCCGCCAACTGGTGCGCCGACACCGCCGAAGATTGCATGTTCTGTGGGCTCAACATCGGCGGACTGTGCGAGTGTGAGTGTGTGCCCATCGGACTGCCGTGCATGTCGTGGTGCGGATGATAGCCACCATGGTGCATGTGACCCGGCGGCATTCCGTCCATCATGTCACCACCCAGCGTATTCGGCGGCGTCATCCGCTTCTCCTTCTGCCGCCGATTGCAGAACCACACACGCACCACCTCCTTCTCCAGCTGCAGTGAGTCGGCCAGCGAGGTGATCTCCTGGGCGGAGGGCTTCGGCTGCTTGTGGAAGTGCTGCTCCAGGGCCCCCTTCACGCTCACCTCGATGCTGGTGCGTTTCTTGCGCTTACGCCCCTGGGCGGCGATCTTGTCAATGGACGTCGGCGAGCCCGTGGTGGAGTCCGCCTCCTCCAGCCACTTCTGCAGCAGCGGCTTCAGCTTGCACATGTTCTTGAAGCTCAGCTGCAGGGCTTCGAACCGGCAAATGGTGGTCTGCGAGAAGACGTTTCCGTAGAGGGTGCCCAGAGCGAGGCCCACATCGGCCTGGGTGAAGCCCAGCTTGATCCTGCGCTGCTTGAACTGCTTGGCGAAGGCCTCCAGATCGTCCGACGTGGGCGTGTCCTCCTCCCCGCCGCTTATGGCGTCCCGGTCGCCGCCCATGTGGTGGTGTATGTGCAACTGGGGCGATTCCCCGCGCAGCGCATGATGCAGTGGCGCCACACTCTGGTGGTGGGCCGCCGCAGCCGCATGGGCCGGATGGTGGAGCATCCCGTTCATCGCATGGTGGTACTGGAGCGGCGAGCCGCCCGTGGTCGCATAGTGTCCGGCGTGGGGGGCGTGCCAGGCGGCGTGGGGCGAGGCCATGCCCTGCTGGATGCGCGTCTGCTGCGAGAGGTGCATCTCCTGCTTAACGGTATCGGCCGCCGAGGCGACGGCGGCGGCGGCGGCGGGATGGTGGTGCGTGTGGTGCGTGGGCAGGGACCAGGGGTCCGGGTGGAGGGCACTCCAGGAGCCCAGGCCGGAGCCGGGACCCAGACCCAAGCCCGTGCCGTTGCCCTGGCCATTTGGCGACGGCGACGAGGGCAACTGATGGTGGGCGGCCGCCGCGGCAGCCACATGGTGGTGGTGATGATGCTGCATGTACTTCATCTCACCGGCGTCCGCCGCCGAGCGCGGCGACGAGGTGTGGTAGCCACCGCCTCCGAGGGCCATGTCCAGGTCGCCGCTCGGCGGGGTCATGTACGAGGTCGCGGCCATCCCCACCGCTCTGGGGCTGTTCAGGCCCTCCACGCTGGCGGGGTAGGGCTCCAAGTTGGGGCTCAGTTTAACGACTTTGTACACCGATCGATCGAAAGGAAGACCAGGGTCCCTATGCTCATTCCACTCGAACCGTGAGGCAACCGTCTTGACGTCTTTTACGGGCAACGTGGCAGGCGCAAAAATCTTCTAAATCTTTGTTTTTGGTTTTCGGTTTTTTCGGGGGCGTGGCCCTCGAGCGCGCTCAACAAGTTTGGTTCTTATTATTTTTTGTCTGCTCAACTCAAAAATCCGACGGCAAATGCTTGGCTTTTTCACGGTTTTTATTTAGCTTGACTAGCGGTTGGCTAATTTTTGTTTGATTTGGGTATTCTATTTCTTTTTTTCGTTGTTGTTTTGTTAGAATTTCGTTTAGCACTCTTAAACACTTGGCACTTTTGTGACGAATTTCGCTTCGGGGGAAATTTCGCTTTGGATCATAATATTAATCAGTGGTCAAAACGCGAAACTCTGATTCGGATACAGATTGAGATTCAAATTCAGATGCGAGTGTGTGTTTGTGGGTTGACCGATTCGATGCCGATTGAGATTGTGTGTTTGAGACTGAGAAGTCAAGACAGCCGAGAGCCCAGGGAAATTCACGTGCAGACTCGTAGAGCTATCGAAGTGAACTAACGTCATGTCTCGCACCGCAGCGCTACGTTGAGCGCTCTCGACGCTCGGCGGTACGTCACACGAACAGGGCGACGCACACACACGCACGCTCTCACGCACACCACCCTGCGAGCGGAACCAGTTTGTCCGCTGGCCTTCCAGCCTTCTACGGGTGCGAGCAGCACGGCCAGCGGTGCGACGAGTGAGACGGCCTGTATCGTAGCCACTGGAAGGGAGACTTGCGCTCTATTGGGTTCGCCGTATTCCAGCGTTACGCCCCCAAAAAATGAAAAAAAAAGAGGAAAAGAGTCGAAGAGCCGGCTCTGCGAAGTTTCCTCAATGCATTCCCATGCAGAGTGACATTTTTAATTGCCCAGTGCGAGAGCGAGAGGGCGAGAGTAGAGCGGCGGCGGCGCATCTCTCGATTTTTTCCTCAACCGCTGGCTATCGGGAATAAGGAATAGGAATAGGACTAGGAATTGGATATGGAATACCTGGCACTAGTAGTAGGCCTCCCGGTTGGAGCTTTTCCATCCAGGACTTCTCTCTCCCTGTGGGAGCTTTGTTTCAGTTCCTTGCAGCTCCTTGGCCAGACAACTTTTGCTTTCGTTTTGTGAGTGTGTGTGTTTTCTCCAAAAAGGGGAGGAAATCAGTGGAGGTTGCCATTGCGATTCTGAAAACATATTAGTAACAATCGTGGAAAAGGAATTAACCAAATGTTTGGAACAAATATTTACCTTTTTATCGCTGTGATTTTATTAAGCATTCAAAATGTGTAAATCTATAAACATGCCGGCACACATATTATATTGAACTTTATTGCCTAGTTGCCGTTTGTTTATCCTTAAATATTTTAATAAAACTTAAAACTAAATGGAATTGGGGTTCGCACAAGTTGTCAGCGAACTTTAAATTAAATATAATTAAGTTAGTTTCACTATCGTCCTCACAGTTTTACAACAAACGATAAAGTGTCTAAACTTAACTTAAAGCAATTTGCTTTAAAGAATTACTTATTATAAAATGATAAATGTAATATACAAAAACTAGTCACGATATTTTAATACTGGTTTTTAGTTCATTATTTACGTTATAATGTAATTAAGGATTGTAAAAATAAAAGTAAAAATCTGAAAGTTGAATCCATTGCATTGTAAACTTAATTACAAAATTAAACGAGAAAAAAATCAATATTACTTGGTGAATTACTAATCGTATTTCTTTTGTTATGCATAAGTATCATTGGTTTTTCTATTAAAAAATGTGCCTTTCTTTTTCGCGTTGACATCTTTCTTATTTCCTTTGTGAGTCTGACTTTGTTTTGACTAGTTAACAGTTAAATTATGTCCCATTGACAAAAGTTATTGATTTCCATTATCCATCAGTTTCATTGGTTCTATGAGCAGTTTGTGAAATTGCCGTAAAACTCGCAACCAATTTGCATGGCTAAAGAAATTGGCATCGTTATTTTTTTCATACTAAGACCCCCCTTTGTCTCTCAGTGTGCAGTTTTTAAGTTTTTTATTTATTGGATCGCTGCGATATAAAGGAACGAATCGAACGGAAATCATCTCAAAGAGTTTCTGTTCGCTACAACAATGAATGAATGGATCTAAACACAATCTACTGATGTATAAGTTTTTATGCACACTTAAAGCAATTTATTCTAAATACATTTCTATAAAATTACGTAATAAATTTAGTTTAACAATATTCACCTTTTTAACTAGCTTAGAAAGTTAGACACTTAATACTTTTTATTTATTTTTTATGAGTTTAAACGTTGACCTTACCATCTAAGCAAAAACTACAATTTAATTAAATGAATTTTCATTTGAAAATAACTGCAAATATTATTACTATTTTAATAATTCTTGTTATTGAAATAACCCAACATTTATTTAATATCTGTTTAATAAAGAAAACCAACTTCACACAATTTTTTATTTAATATTTCGTGACCTAAATAATTTCTCTAAATTAACACCCACCCCATACAGTATACAATTCTTAACATAGTTTTAGACCTCTTTTGAGGCAGGTCAAGAGCTCAATCAAAAATTATGCAAACTAAGGTCATCCAACCAAGCAGACGCAAGCCAGACAAGTTCAACCGTATTTGCATGAAATTTGTTTACATTTTTTTCCATGACCATATCCTTTGGCCACGCACTTGGGCATAATTAATAAGCCAACAACCGCTTCCATCCCAAAAACCCAGTGACAAAATAAAGTCACAGTCACTCTCGTTGACTCATTGTTCATCCTTAGACAAAAATTTACATGATAATTAGGTGGCGGCGCTAAATAACAACAGCGAGTGAAAAAAACAGTATTTAAATTTCAAATGTCGAAGGAAAAATCCTGTTTTTGCCGGCCATCCTCCCTCGGTGATTCTGTCTTTTTTTTCCCACTCCTTTCGACGGCATATGCTAAATGCGCACGCGCCGCGTTTTTGGTTTTTGTGGCCAGGAAAGGACTTGTTGCATAATTATGCGCCGCATGCGAGTAATAAAAAAAAAAAAAAAAAAAAAGATGATAAAAAATGAAAAGGAAAAAATCAACTAAGCGCTGCGTTTATGAATGGAAGATCTCTCGTGGCAGCCGAGACCACGGCGCCGTTGATTTGGATGATAATGAGCTCGATTAGCATTTCGGATGCATTTTTATATGGCCATCTACCCGCTCCGACTCCGTCTCTATCTCACACCTCGTTCAGTGCCCGTTTTGGGCGCACTTGTTTATAATTATTAGCATAATTTTCTTCTTATTTTGCATTAATTTGTTGTTTGGCAAGCGAGAGTGAGAGACCCAAAAACCTCGACGTCTGCTTTGGTAATTAAAGTGCCATAATTTCCAAATCAAGACATATAAACTGGTCTGCTTTTGATCGCTTTGTTTATCGCGCAATACAATTAATGCACACACCCACACACTCACACTAAATATGTAGGGGGAATAAAACGCCACGACTAATTTGTGGCAAATGCAAAGCAATTTTATTTGCTTTAGCTGTTTTTAATGCATTTAAACAGGATTTTAAGTAAGAAAAACATTATTTTATTGGACATGCCAAATGCGGAATTAAGTCTGGCTGTGGGAGTAGTTTTGTTAAAGTGGCAGCCCCTCGTATATTAGCATTAGCTAATCCGATTTAAGTAATTTTAGCGCCAATGAAAAATCTTAAAAGGAATATGGGCTGAGATCGACTTTTAGGGTGACGTATCAGTTTAAAGTATTAATATAGTAACCATTAAGGTTGTAAGGTTAAATTTAAAAGTAATATATTGCTCTTTAAGTTTGACAAAGTCCTAATTTCGAATAATTATATAAGATAGAACGTTTTGTTTGCTCGACCTCAAGCTATTTACCTCATCTTCTGAAACTTGAGTCCTACGTTCTGCAAAAAGATAATATGATCTTCTTTAGAATAATAGCTTATAGAACCCTATTTTATTTTAAAGGTAACCCAAGGAGAATCGATTAAAACTCTCGCATACAATTAATCCTTACTGTCTGTCCTACCTACATCATCTTCAAAGTAAATTTCATGCAAATAATCCTTGCCACATCTTCCCAACCCCTTTTCACCCTATCCTTACCCCACCTCCCCCCCGACTCTATCTATCTGCTCATTTGCAAACAAACGTTTCATTAGAGAGACACATCGAAGGCATCATCATCATCCTCAGCTGCAATCCATTTGCGTAAAAAAGAAGCCTCGGACAACTCGTTACCATATGCCCGACTCTCGATTATTTTTTTGCGCGCCAAAAAAAGACAAACACTTAAGAAGACAACAGGATGGGAGGAAGTCCTGAAGACGAGACCGCCGAAGACAACCCTTGAGCAACCCTTTATTGCTTTTTTTTTCGGCAAGGTCAACTATCGTGTAGGCAAATTGCATATAGGCAAATGCGAATCTTCCCGTAGATGCAACCCAGCCATTTATCATTTTTTCTTTTGCCGACCTCCTGCAATTTCAATTTTTGCGATTTTGCATGCAGCGGCCGTTAAAAGTCTATGGTATGCAATCAGGGCGCTTATCCTTTGGGCCCTCGGCCCGAATCCTTTCACTTTCGCTACCTAGGAGCCGAGACAAGCTGGCAGGGCAACCCAGAAGTGAGTTTGCCAAATTCCGGCACACACTCTCGCTCGCACGCACTGGAAACATCCTTGCTGTCATATGCAAATTAGCCCAGCCAAAAATAGAAAATTTCGGCGTCCCGCCAAAAAAAATACAGAGCGGAGAAAAAATAAAATGCGAGCAGAGCACAAAATGGCAATTGTTGTCCAAAAGGGTAACGGGTAGAAGTAGAAGCGACCCGTTTGGGTTTAAATGCATTTTTGGTGCGCCTCATTGGCTTTTGGCATTGAAGCCCGACGCCCAACTGTCAATGAGACCGCGCAAAGGGCAAATATGCAAATTAGTTAGCATTTTTCCCTTTTATTTATTAACTAATTTATCTCTGCGGCGCTGTGACACGTCCCATAGGCAGAGCGAACCCGTCAGGGTCGTGAATTATTGGCGAACGACATAGAGGAGGTACGAAAAAAGCGTTGCAACACCTGGACACAAATTTTTTTGTTCAACTTTTTCGTGGGGTAAGCGTTGCTTTCAACGCTTGTTAAATAGTTAAGTAGGTTATGGTAAAGCGGATTAGATCGACGAAAATTTACTTAAATGTTTTTAATAAAATCAAAATAAAATACACTTTAGCTGTGTTTTAATTGTGATCAATTACAACTTTCTTATTGTGTTGCATATTATAACTAGTCGATTTCTGGCGCCATAAACTTTTAATGTATCTTAAAGTTTTGATTTTTATGTCCGAAACCACTTTATTTAAGTTAAAGATTTTAAATGTTAGAGGAGTACTAAACTACTAAAGAAATTAAAAAAATATTTTATTATTCACAGTCAAGGCTTAGGAAAATGTTTAACTTTGGTTACAAGCTTGCGTTATGTTATTTTCCAAAATATTATTTTTTAACGATCTATACACTTTAATTAATCCCACCGCAATAGTTTTATAGTCCAAAACTTGTTTTGAAATAAATTAGTAGTTACAAGCAATACTACCCATAATAAATATATCATAAAATCAAGACTCAGCTTCATTTAAAGTTACAAAACTTGCATTCGCTTAACTCACTTTCAAGATCTGATTTTTATAGTTTCGATTTTGGTTTCATTTTTGGGAAAAATCCAACAAAGAGGAAAACTAGAAAAATAAATAATTCATTGAGGCGTAAAATCTCCATAAACTTCACTTTTGAGCGCTGGGCTCTCACTTTCAATCGCTTCGAAATGCAATCCAAAGCACTCTGCGACAGAAACCCAACCCAAGAAGTATGGCCGGAAAATGTATGAAAATTAAAACTCTGTTCACACCCACCGAAGTGGCGACAGGAAACCCAACGAAATACATACAGGCCGGGCAAAGGGAAAAACATATGTCAATAAAAATCTCTTTTCAAGGAACATTTGCATAATGCAGTCAAAAGGGCAACGCGTTCTCCGACTCTTCCTCTTCCTGTGCCCAGGTGACTGGGACTTCAAACAGAACCCAAACTTGCAAACTATGGCACAACTAAGGCACGCATGTTGGTTTCCTTCGAAAAACAGGGAAAATGTACGATTGCGTCAAACGATATCCATCGCATTTGAGGGGTCGCGGCCTTTTAGGCCCAGGGGTGCATATCATTAGCGACAAAAACAGTGGCACACATTTTCCGACTGACACTTTTTTCCTGGCTCACCAAATGCCTCCTGACACATCAAAGGCCAATCAACTCTTCCAATTGTTTTTATGCTTCGAGTTCTTAGTGTTTTTTCGAGTCTTATAGGAAGCGGAAGTGAACCCTTCTAACCCCCGACTTAGCCTGTCCACCAACCATCTGCTCGAGGGGTGGGTTTCGTGCAGCGCGTGGTGAGTTTCCTTTGACCTTGCCATAAAAGTTGCGAATTGGAAAATTGTGTTCGAAAGAAGCCGATTTTGCCTATATTGTAAGTCCACCACGTTGTATCAAGGAATCCGCAAATGCATTATTTAATTTATGTTTTTAATAATTCTTCTTAATAAGGAATTGTATTTAATGTCTTTCATATATTTTAGATAGGTAAATAATTCAAATATTTATTTTTGACCAAATGTAAGACAAATTCTAAGAACTTTAAAAGTGAAATCAAAATTTTAAAATTTGTTAAAATTAGTTTAATTTAGTTAATCACTCAAAACCCATAAATTGAAATATTTTGAATATATTAAATATTTGTATACACTTTATGGAAAAAAAACATTAAGTTCTGCACTAAACAAAATCAAACAAATACTCTACGCTGAACTCTTGAAAAGGCACTTTAAAAAATAGTTAAAATAAAAACAATAATTAAAACAATAATAATAAATAATAATTAATTATTAAACATTATGACTGCACCTAAATACTCATTAATTAAGTGATAAAAAAATTAAGTTTTAAAGTAATAAAATAAGCAAAAAACGTATTAAATAACAAACAATTTTAAATAAAAGGTTATGACATGAAAAAAATCAATGGTAATTTTTATTCTGGGTAGGTATCTTAATCACGCCAAAAACATCCTCCCATATTACATAATTTCTGTATTTACTTACAAGTTTGGTTAAGTGAATTTTAATTGAAACATAAACGACGATTTTATTTCGTAAATCGCACGCGCCAAGCGGCTGGGGCACTTATTTACCGAACGCAAAAAAAACGACGACGCAAATTGCGCAGAAATTGCAAATCGCCCATAAGGCATAAATGAAATTTTTATAATCGAAACGATTGCCGAAAAGTGCCCGAAAGTTGCGCATGTGTCGAATACTTGGTTTTTGCTGCTGCCACCGAAATTGCTTATACTGTAACTGTTATTGTTATTAACTTTTGCGGACAGTGACAGGAGTCGAGAAAAAAAACATTTGTGCCGACAAAGACTTGACGCCCTGACGTGACATGGTCAACTTTTATTTTTTTGGCCAGCAGATAACGCGCTTTGATCTGCGGTCGGCTGGCGGAGGTGGATATATAGCACGTGCAGAAAATCCCAGCCGGCGATGGTATCTTCGGGTCCACTATCCTCCAGAGATGTGGCGAAAATCAAAAGACTTTGGACACAAACGCGTTTTCATTGAAACCGCTTTGAGCGCGATGCTTTACACCTGATAAGCGACCGAAAAAAAAACCAAAACGCAAAAAAAGGAAAACCTCCATTGAGGCCGCCACAGGACTGTGATGTAATCAGAGTCGGACCCCCGCCCCTGCGATTTGCCGTACGTGATATTGTTAAAAGCTTTTAATTGAAGTCATCTTCTTGCTCAAAACAGGTAGCTGCCCCCAAAGAGTTGGCTTCTTCGCCGGCTGCCGCTGCTTCTGCCGTTCGATGTCGAGCATTTTTATGATTAAACTAATTTTTCTTTCCCCATAGCAGGTGAGATGGTTCCCCGAGCTCTCTGATCCCGCCATTCCTTTGCGTCCCTCTAGCCAAGTTATTTTAATAAACTGCGCGACGTGCCGAGCATTCTGAAATGCGATCAGTTTCAATTTTATTGTAGCTGCCTCTGCTGCTGCGGTTGCTTCTGCTTTTCTGCTTTTAGATTATGTAGTTCCAGCACTTGTAAGTGTTGTTAGAAGGCAGCCCCAAAGAGGAGTGCCCCGGACACGGCTGACCAGGCCCAACGTGCTCATTTAACAGTAGCCAGCAAACGTTCATATTTCCCTGTTGTTTGTACCTCTTTGTATAATAATTTAAAGCGGCGTAAAAATATTTTAATGATAAGATATAATGGCCGTTCAGCAGGCGGAGGCGCTTGCTTTGCCCAAGTCAAACAAATCGGTTAAGAGGGCCTTTAAAATTGAAGACCGGCGCTGGCTAGGAATTTTTATCGCGGCTTTGTGTTATAACATAATAAGCTGAAGAAACACTCTTAACTAGGCGATTAGGTTTGGTACTCTGACATTTCCTTGCCATGACTTTCTTGCCTACTTTAAGGTAAAGAACAGTTACGAAAATTAAATTTCCTTTTTTTTTGAATAAAATTGTATATTTATTTATATATTATTCGAAGATTATTTATTTGATTTGATTAGTATTGTTATATTTTCATTATTTTATTATTTCTGATAATTTAATTGTTTTTTATTTAAACAAAATTTAAGGGAGCATGTTGAAAGCTTTTGATTTATTTGAAAATATTTTTCACAAATATTTAAATAAAAATAGACAGTTTCAATGATTTGCATTAAAAGCCTTTTTAAAGTTAATGAAAATGGCTTAAAACGTTTTATTTCAACTATGCAAATAAGCAAAAAGTGATGCAAATAAATTCATATTTTTAAGGATAATAGATCATTTTTCATCGAGCTATAGAAAATGACTCAAGATTCCTTTGAGCAAATTCCTCCTTAAAAAACTCATTTGTTTTCCCCCTTTTTCAAAATATCTGCATTGGTTGTAGGCAACCTGTACAACGTTTATTTATTTTGCAATCCTTACCCCCTGAAATAATTTATGCGCTGCAATGACACTTGCTCATGACCTTATCGACGTCGTCATCGTCATTGCAGTTGGGCCCGGACTTTAGCCACAACTTTGGCCAGCGGCACACATATTTTTTTTTATGGATTTTTTGTTTTGGCCAGTCCTAAACGAAAAACCAATAACAACAATTAAGCACATATACACGACCATGCACAACAACGAGCGCAGAGTTGCCATGAATTGTATTGTTGCCATTTTTCTTTATGGTTTTATGCGTTTTGGCATAGAGTTCGAGCCGGAGTCGAAGGAGAGTTCGATATTGAGCAAATAAATCAATTTATTTCAATTATAATTATAGGCTCGAGTGCAGGCCGAGGCAGAGACTTCGCTTCTCGCAGCATCCTTCTGCCTTTTTGCCTGCAGGTAATGTTTTTTTTCCCCTTTTTTTTCTGGGAGCGCGCGTGGCCAACTGCTCATTACTTTTGTGGCAGCACACGCCCCGTTTTGGTTATTGAGGCGTAGTTTTGGCCAATTGTTGAAAAATGAAATGGTCTGGCACATAGTTATGCCCCGGTATCGAATCGGCATCTCCCTCGCTTCTGGCTAGCATTCATAAGTTACATGGAGATGTATAAATTTCATTTTTGATTTTAATCAATAGAATCGCCTGTTATTTATACGCCACCGCTACTTCACAACTTTATTTGAATGCCCCAAGGTTTGCTCCTTTGAGCCCTCTCTTTTTTTTTTTTGTTGGTTTCGGTAAGGTTGCAAATTATATGCATTACGCATACGCAGCGGGGAAGTGCTTCTGCTCCCAACTGCAGTGGCTTACGTTTTGTAAATTAACTTATAAGTGGAGACCAGAAAAAAAGACTGCAGCGATGAGTGCGATAAGAAAGCGGAATCACCGAAGGTTTTAATACATATATCATTAATACTACAGCACTTTTATAAAAAGTCCTGCTGATATGGAGTGAACCGCAAAGCGTTTTAAATTAAACTAAACATTACTAAACACATTTGAAAACCTATTTCTATTTATATCAATTGGGAATATTTAGGTCAGGTTGTTGGATTCCATAGAGTGCAATAGCTATATCTTCAGAACCTGCTTTTTCAATTCAGAAGTTTGTGCGTCTTAACTCCTAATTAGGATTCGCTAAATAAATTAGTCAGAGCCTGATATACCAGCAACTAAATGATGCCCTTTACCTTCTGACATTTTCTCACCTTTCGAAAAAAGTCACAGGCAATCTCCAATCTTTATCTCGAAACTGTACTGCACCTGCTATCCCCACAGTTGTCAACGACAGTAGCTCGGGACCCAGTCTTCAGAAATAGTTGTGCCCGTTCCGTACCTAAATATACATACGTTCAGATGCCGGGTCCGATGCCTTGCCAACCTGTCTCACATTTCAAAATACATAATTAAGTATGCACAGCGAGTTTGTTAGATAAAAATCTTAAAAACCCTTAAAAAGCTTTAAGCGCCTAAGACAAACACACACTGGAAATTATTCACCTGTATGGAGCGGGTAAGCGAGACAAACGGTGGAGGCAATACTTGATGGATAACTTGATGGGTATCAGAAGAGTTTTTCTCTTTTTGTTGGCGACTTTTTTTTTCTGTAGCACAGCACAGGCGTGTGTGCATAAAACAAGAAAAAAGCTAGAAATACAACAATATATTCAAAGGCAGCAACAACAATCACGTATTCGATGTATGATACGAAAACACTTTGGCGACAATCATGGGAACGATTTTTTTTTAGATTTGTGTGCGTCGCTGGCTGCGACCATTAAAATGACCAAACCCAAAGAAGAGGTCAGGCCGATAACGAGCGAAAGCTAAAAAGGCAGTTAAGACGGTCTGGCACCTGATGGTGGTTTTAGTCGATTTGTAACAGAAAGCTTTCACATGTGTCTCCAAAATCCAAAAAAGTAAAAACTAAAAACCAAACCGAACCCCGGCGACCAATCAACGACAGAAATCGATAAAGTTTCCCAATGCCAGAGAGACACAGAAGAAACTTAATTAAAAGGTCTCTGTTAATGCTGTTAATTTGAAAATATTGACGAAGGAAACGACCTGACATACCAGCACACTCACACTAACAGGCCCCTCGAAATCAGACAAAAGAGGCTGCATTATAAAATCGTAGAAGAAACGCCATAAAAACGGCAGCCAACAGCATCAACTAATTTTATGGCCCCCGCATTTTGCGTCTGCGTTGACAGACATCTCGGCGGGATCGGATCCCCTCGGACTCGATCTCGGCCGGTGCCACCTGGCTAATCAGGCCCCAAACGCAGTTGATCAACAATTTCGGCCTGATGACAAACAAGTTCGTTGCTCAACTCATTTGCTCTAAATATTCGGCTGGAAGAAGCTCAAACATCAAAAACCTTTTTCAATAACAAGTTCGTTGCCTAAGTCTTTTGTTTTGATTTAAATTAATTATAGAAAATGTGGCAGAATATTACAAAAATAGCTCGTGGTCTATAATCTCTGCATTTATGATAATCTAATCTTTAAATGTTTGAACAATTTTGACATTAGAACATTAATTAAATTACTTTATTCAATAATATATATGTATATGTTTAAGGATAATTATTGTTGCTTGAAAAGTTCCTTGATATGTACACAACAAATGATATTTAATTTCACTACATTTTTAATACGATGCCTGTCAATAGTCTACGGCTCAGGCCCTTGTCTTTTCCCACTTCAATTAAGACCTTAATATATGAGAGCGACCACCGCTCTGCAAATGCACTTCTCGCATACAAATGACGCCCATTTGGCCTTAACCAAAACGAAAATTTCACTGAATTTTCAATGCGACAACCGATTTCCTCAATCAAAACGAAGGCATTGAAAATTAAGTCCCCCCTCCACCGCAGCCCCTTAATAATGGTAATAATCAGGCATAGAGTCGAAGCTAAAGAGTAACATCGGCAACAGAAAACAACCGTGATGCAGGTGGTTTTGGGGTGGGTGAACGGATGGGTGGATGTGTGGTTGGGGCCAATTGCGATTGCTGCGTGGCCTCCGTTTCATTTTTCTATATATGTATATAATTTTTGTTTGTTGTTTGTTGGTACGCCCGAATGGCGTTGCACGCACACATAGACACCCACATATGCACACACGCACTAGCAATGTAACTTCAACCTTCAATTGTTGTTGGCCGTTGTCACGAAACGTTATTCGTGCGGCGGCCATGCGAGTTCACTGCCTCCGTGTGTGAGTAGCTTTTGGTGCTTCTCACATACAGTGAACCCTAGAAGGGTTGACCAAAAATTTGGCTAAGAAAAATAGATATAAGAGGCGGAAATTACAAAAAAAAATGCATACCAAAATCTCTATTAAAATTATCAACGGTTTTTAAAGTGCATTGTTTATAGTATAACAAGAAGGCATTAAAATAAACATTTAATATCATTTTTTATTAAACATACAATAAACTATTTTCACCTATTAGTAGTATTCATTAAAATACATTTATCAAGCACTTCTACCGGTTGTCTATATTACGATAAATCAAAAGACAAAAATTATTAAAGCTTTCAACCACTTATTGCATATGTAACAATTGAGATATAATAGTTCAAAATGTGTATACTTTTGATTAATTTAAGTTTTATTTTTTTTCTAAAATCTGTTTTTTATAGAAAGTTTTATTTATTATTTTCTAACATTAATACAATTTGATTTGGGTTTTCTAATGCAGAATCTATGGACATTATTATTATTTATTTTATTAATAAGCGTATTAAAATAAAAAATAAATTACGACTCGCTAGTTTTGACTGTACAAAAACACATTGTATAATGTTGTTGGCCATTTGCCGTTCGCTTTGTTTTTATTGCTCTTCGCCGCATTCGTGGCTATAACAACAGCAACAATCACAGTGAGCTCCACACCATGGCGGCCATATTAACATTGCTTAGAGTACAGTTTGCACCTGCAGCTAAGGAGGGACGTACAGAAAAGCAAAAAAAAAAACAAAATATCGTTAACTGCTCACAAGTTTAACGACAGAGAATCTATTGTCGAGCACTGCACGTGATTGAATCGAACCAGAGAAGGAAAACCACAAACAAAAACACTGAAAAATTGCGTTGGCTTTTGGGGGCGCATTAGAAAACCCGCTCACGATCAAAGCCAGCTACAAGAACACAACGAACAACAAGCTAAAAACCACAGCAGGGCGAAACGGAGAATTATAGTAAAAATTTCCAAGCTCTGGGCCTGCTAATTGGTCAAGTCAATAATAACAATAAGTATTTTTTCTTTATTTTTCGGCAATTTGTCGGCTGTCAACACTCAATCATATCAGTAAATATTTATGGTCGGCTCCTTTTTATTTCGATAGCTATGAACAATAAATATTTTGCATGCCTTTTAATTTGTTCAAATTCTTGTAATGCTCGCTACCTTTAAATATAGTAATCAACTAGAGGAAAAACTAAAAAAGAGAGAAGCCTCCATTGCTGTTTAATTGCCAAACCACATGCAAGTGTAGGAGGTGGGTGAAGATCGTGGTGAGAAAACCCATCAACTTGGCTCGCTGACATGCAATTATAATCTAAATATATATAGATATATGTTTGTGTGTGGATTAAACCAAAACAATGCGGGGCTCACACAATAAATTCATTAGTTATTGTCTAATTGGTGCATATAACGAAGGCAATTTCAAGTGCTCAATGGGCATGGGGGAATTACTTTTGGCAGACATATGAAGATATATAGAGCAGGGTGAAGAAACTTTCGATCACATATTAAGACATCTTCGGGTGTTTTCTTCCCTGACTTTAATATCTTTTCCTTGATTTTGTAGATGTTGCCTACTTAATTGATTCATTACTTCCTTTGTAGAGCCCATTTTTTTCTTGATTCCATGACAATAACCCACACTAGGCAATTAATTTGGGCTGGAGCTTGTTGCCATTTTACGATCGCCAATAAAACCGAGGAGGCTTCCTCTAAAAGGCGCTGTATTCCCCCATATATTCCAACAAAATTTAACGACTGCCATTAAGCTCACAACATTTGACGCTGATTTTTTGATTAGGGGAAGATCAAGAAATTAACCGGACTGATAAAAATAAGTCTGTTTTAAGTCGGCAGCCGAAAGAGCTATCCCTAAAGATTTTACTTAGATAATATTTTAGTGCCCGCCCCATTTTCCGCTCTTTTCAAGTGTTAATCTCCTGCCTAATGTGCGAAAAGTGTGCAAACATTGTAGGTTGAAATTAAATGAGTTTTATTTTCAATTTTGCCCCGGGCTTAGCTTCATTTTTAATTATTGCCCTCCCACCGATTAATATTCATGAACTCGAGTGTGGCTCTCATGGATCAGGGTCTTCTAGAAAACTCGTGATTGGCTGAAAAGAATTTTGATGAACATCTTCGTTTCTTTTTCCAGTGGCTTTGGCAAAAGGCGTCACTCGCTTAGAAGTCAATTAAAAAGCGGAAGTTTTTGTGTCTCACTCGAGATAGCGAGTGTCCACGCCCTTGACAGACATTCCAGCTGCATAAATCAGAGCTCCACCGCCGAGCTGGCTAATAACAGCAATTGTTGTCAATTTGCCACAAAAGCAGGCGCGAAAAATGCAGACATAATTCTGTTGTTGCTGTCGTTGAGCTTCGAACACACCCTGACAATTGGCTGAATTTAAATTGTTTATAAAAATAGAATATGTCCCAAAACACGCGTCACACACTCGCACTCAACCGAAAAATGCAGCTCACCCTGGCTGGCTGGCAAGTTCGTGCCTTAAGTCTTTCGTTTTGGGGCTACGGCGACAATGAAAGCCTAGGATAGCCGCCTGCATTTTCGGTTCCGTCGCAGTCTCGCCACGAGCATGCAAAATGCCATTAACAATTTGCGCACATAATGCCAAGGCAGCCACACAAAACAAAAAAAATCTGTTCCACGCACAACTTAAAAGACCAAAAAAATAAATAAAACCGCAAAAAAACTGTCTACAAGAGTTTTGAATTTATTTATGTCAGCAATTATTTTATTTATATTGTCATTGCACACAAGCACACACTGTCTCTTTGCATTGTCCGCATCGCCATTCTGATTTCGTAGTCAAAATATGTTTGCAGCTTATGATATGCTACCCGTTTTGAGCGTTTCTGCCGCTTCTGCTGCGGTTGCCTTTGGGGCTACTGGTTTTGTGGTGACAACCACGGACGGAAAGCCATTGGACAGATGCAGAAACACACGATTAAGGCACGTAGATCACATGGAAAAAGGCGAGGGAGGACTTTTATGAAAAAAAATGGGATTTGAAGGAATAACGGAGACGCTACAAATATCAATTTGGACCAGAATGATTTAAAATTAGATTTTCGCAAAACAAAAACTTATTTAATAAGACTTTTAAAAAATTGTTTAATTGGATTCATAAAAGTATTAACTTTTTTGCAATTGTAGCTAAAATTTTTACAGAATTTGTCACCACCAATATTATGATAACTATATATTTTAGCAGGCAAATACAAGAAATGAGATAATTTTAATCTTTAAGTTTCCTAAGTTTAATTAGTATTGTAAATTCTTTTAGGCGCGTTCAATGTTTGTTAATACATACATATTATTTATGCTTATTACACCGTATTTAAAGTAAATTGTATTGATCAAAGAACTTAAAAGCTACACCCTTTCGCTGACGCCTCCACAGAACTCATCCAGAAGAAACCAAAAACGTCAGCGAAGACGACGCGACACCAAATAATTTCATTCCTCCGCCGCCCCCGATTTCAGCAGCCTCGATTCCTGGGACCAAGCAACAACAGTAGCCCCCAGCACACGGCAGTCCGTCAATTGTCAGCAACAAATAAATTTTTGAAGCGAAACACCAAAAAATAAAATACAAAAACCAAACCAAACTAAAACGCAACCACAAAAATCGCATTTCAAATTCAAAACGCGATTTTTGCCGAGGTTAAACTATTTTATCATTGTCACAAACGGAATTTTTCACCAGCGATCGGATCGTTTCGAACGCCTGTCCCTCGCCCTTGCTGCCACGCCCACCGACCCTCTTTCACCGCAGCCCCCATTTGCCAGTGCGTGCGAAAACGCAGCAAAAATGAGAAGAGGAAAAAAGTCGCTGATTGTACGTTTTAGGGCGTTTTCTGGCCACGGTTTTCATTCTTTTCTCGGCCGTCTTTTATTTTCCTCTTGGCCTCCTCATAAGTTTTGCGTATGCAGTAGGTAGGAAGCGGGGGGCTGGACTTGGTTTATATCTCTTCATTTGCCCGGACCGGCCAGTTATTTATTGTATTTTATGTGCTTGCTGTTGTTGCTGTTTAATTGAAGGCCAAGAGCTGCCGCATTGCTGCATGCATGGCAAACATGTCCTGGTTGCTGCTGCTGTAGTTGTTGCTGCTGCTGTTGCTGCTGCTGTTGCTGCTGCTGTTGCTTCTGCTGTTGCTGCTGCGATTGCTGTTGTCGCCGCTTTGCAGCTGATGGCCACTGGCCAGACATGCCCTTATTTGCGCTGCCAGCCAAAACGTCCAGTGCATAAATTATATATGCCAACAGCACAAATTTTTCGCTAAATACCCTTGATATTTGGTTACGGCAACATTGTGAGGGCTCCAAGAAAAATGATCAGTTACCAAGAGCGGTCTTGCAATATATTTATTTTGCGGCTTTATAAAAATCTCGGCTCACTTAAACTTTAAATTATATTTATAATTATTCATATAAATATAATTATTCATATCAAGGGATCAATATGTTTTCAAAATTAGTGGATTATTTAATATATTTTTAAAGTAATCTGAAAAATGTATTTTCTTTTGAATTTGTTGTTAATCAGACAAATGGTGCCAATGTATTTATAATTATCGCATTTTTTTTAAGTTAGAAATAAAATTAATATTCAATTTAAAGCTGTGAAACAAAAATGAACAAAATAAAAGAAGCCAAAGCATTTTAAATTTCATTTCCGAAAACTTATAAATTCTCTACTATACATTTACCTAGGAAGAAAATTATATAAGAACAGCCAATTTGGTGTCGACACTGAAGCCTATTTATTAAATTTTAACTTTAATCATCTACCCATTTTTTTTTAAATCAGTATAAAATTTGTTGGGTGGTTGAAGAAAAAGGTTTCTGTTTAAACATTAGCATACAAATTTATCTTGGCCTTCTTGAAACTGAAACCTATGTTTTAGAAGGTTATAAAACATTATTCGTAATTCCCAAAAAAATAAATATTTACGGAAGCAGTTCTGTCAGCCTTTTACATTTCGCCCTCGAAAGCTTAAATGAATTCTCGAACTACCTGCAGAGTATTTCGTTTCATGTTTATTAAATGGCTCTTTATTCAGCGAATCCGTTTCAGTGGATGCAAAATCGAAGTCGACGACAAGGGCATTCCTGATTCGGTACCCTGATGAAAGCCTTCTCCCACCGCGGCAGCAACTTGATTTTCATTTTGGCATTGGCTGTTTTTTGATTTGGGCCTGACTGACTGACAGTTTTTTTCTGTTTTCTGTTTTCTGTTGTATGTAATCGCGGGACAGAAACAATTTTGTTTCTACATATTTTATATATACCAGAGCACTGGGGGAAAGAGGACTTGCGCAAGTTGGGGCGAACCACTTAGAATATTGTAGCAATTGTATTTGACATCCATAAAACATGCGAACGATTGGCCTCTTTAGGCGGGTAGCTCGCAGATCATGCAAATCGGTTGAGTCGAGATCAATTATAAATGCAACAGCCGCCGTTGATAAACATAACTCGGACGCGGCGGTGCCAAATACAGTGGAGATCCCCAAAGACAGACTCGAGGGGGTATATAAAAGTATTGCCAGCCACTCGATAAGAATCTTGGGTCTGGCCCCGGCAGTTTATATAAGCAGCCAGCATCCGTAGAACGCGATCGATGTGACAGACATCGATCAACGAGGCGACCAGCGACATTAACGCTGCATAAATTGTCATAAATTACATCAAACAGACTGCGAGTTGAGATAGAAACAGAAACCGAATCCGAAACCCAAGCCCAATCTCAGACCCAATCCCAATCCCAATCCCAAATCCAAATCCCAGGCCCGAAACTCCACGCATTGTGTGGGTATGATCGTAACAGAGATATGCGCACTGCTGTTTTGTAATGCGATAAAACCCGAAAAAGTCAGCATTTAAACCAAAAAGAGTTTTTTTCGCCACACTCGCTGATGGAACACCCCAAAGACAGATCCAACACATCGGGCACATCCCAGAGCGCTACCCAGATACGCATCATCGTTTGGCTAAATGCTTACCCAGTTTGGTCTTATCCTTACCCCCTCCCCTCCCCTCCCCTACCCCCCTCACAACCCCCCTCAAAACGTAGATCGATATGTTAAAAATCGCGATTAAATGCGTCGAGCCAAGACATTGTGACAAAAACTTTGATTGACACAGCCTTTGTGTTGGAATTGGATTGTAGACGAAACACGGAGAGTGACGAAGGGACTGGTGGGAGTTCTCAAATGGCTATTGTAAAGGAAACGATCCTTAAGGACGAGGGAATGTCACGATAGAGTGTGTTTAAGGTTAACGAACTTGAATCCTGGAGGGGAACATTCCAATCATTCTTGGGGTAACAAATATTTTTCACATATTTTCAGTAGACCACGAAATAAAATATTAAGAAAATAAATAAGTATCTACACTTAATAATAACTATGTTTTTAAAGTTGAATGAATACCTCTCCGAGTTTAAATTAATTTTTTATTAAATAAACTTATATATATATTTTTATTTATTTATAGGCTTAGTTATAATTTGGTTGTATAATGTTAAATTTAAGGGTGTTAATATTTGCCTGTTCAACAGTTAACAAATAAATCATCTCAAAAATGCTAAATTTATAATAAACAATATATTTTTTGTTAAAGAAAATCTGTTTTTATCGAAGTTAAGTAATCGACCTCTTAGTTGTATTTAACTTGTTTGTGTTTAACAAAAAAGAAAAATCATATCATTAACATGTATTATTATATAATAATATTCAAGTGCAAATTATCAAGCGCAAAATGTGTTAACAATTTAAATATTCAAAAATAAAAAAAATGCATTGGCAAAAATGTTGAAAATATATTTGTGTAATACCAAGGAAAACTTTCGCCTTGACCACATAATCCGTTTTTTAACCAAATCTAAGCAATGCCTAAAATTGAATAATCGCATCATAAACGCTTCATAAGCATGTGCAGATATTTGAATTGTAATGCAAATGACACAAAACCAAAACTCGCAGCGAGGAAAATCAAAATCAAGTCGAGAAACAAAAGCAGACTTGGCAGGCAACAGGCATAAAAGTCGTGATACTAACAAATTTCATTAATGTACAACAGCGGCAACAAGTTGCAGGCAGGCAAAGTCGCTCGATGATCCTCATCCCGATCCTCATCCGCATCCTCAACTCAACTTGTTGCCTCATCTGCAGGCGATTCCATTCATAAAACGAAGCGCACTCAGGCCAAGAGACAGACAACAAACACTAAGCGCATTGCATGATTTTGCATAATTTTATGCAAATTTACGCTGCGAGACGATCGGCGGTGCGCAGTCGCAGATTCGAGGCAGTTTTGAGAGGGCGTTGGGGCTTTGGGGCGTGGCAATCGCCATGTCTACGACGACATGATATATGCCACATGATGTGGCCCACGATGCGGCGAACAGTAGCAATTGCTTTTGTTGTACAAGGACACGATTATGGACAGTCCAGGATACGTTGGCAGTTGGATTTTGTTTAAAGTTAAAGCTCTTCCGCAGCTACGACTTCAATTTATGCAAAGTGCAAAACGTGGCAGCCAAAAGTAGATTTCTGCATTTTTTCTTTTGTCTCTCGCATTTTGTTTTCTTTTCTTTATAAATAATTTTTGGCCAAAATCGAGGAAAAAATCACTGACCGTTTCAAGGCAAGTCGAAACATAGAGATGACAATGAAATTCAATTTATGGCTCAGAAAAATATGGTCTAAACCATAACCACTAAAGGAAGTGTACTTTTTGAGGGGATCGGAAGATTTTTAAGTTCTCGGTAAAAGGAGCCAGCAAACCCCACACAAAAATTTTAACAAAAAGCACAGTGGAGACGATGAATGGAACTAAAAATTAAGTAAAAAAAAATTTATTTTACAACATTTAATCGGCAGAAGGATATACAATGCATAAATATGTACTTAAAAATTATATATTTCTCTTTTGCATTAACACATAATTATTTTCATCTAGTAATCTATTAGGAAAAATGGGTTGCTTTTGCTCATCAGTTTTTATTAAATTCAATAACTTTATATTACTTAACTAGAGTCTATGACATTGCTTTATAATTTTTTTGTCAATTTCGTTAATCAAAAATCCTAGATCTCAATTTATTATAAAGATTATATTAGCATTTTAAATGAAGAACTGTTAAAAGATTATAATCCATATTTAAATCTAAACTTTTATTGGAAATAACATAACTTATTTGTCCAAATGTCATTAGAATGTTTATCAATTAATATTTATTATTATTGACATTTTAATAAAGGCGCATTTTAATTGCTCAACGATAAATTTTCTCATCATAGTTTTATGTTATAAATTGAAACAGGAAGTTATAGCCAATTTATCTTAAATGATTTTGGCCATCGATCCCCACTGTACGTGATGGAGGATCCCTCGTTGTCTGTTCCTGCGAAATGTGTTTGCAGTGGTGCCTCCGGTGGCTCAGTGTCTCAGTGGCTCACTGGCTGCAGTGGTGCTGTGGTGGTGTGGTGGTGCAGTGGCTCAGTGGTTGTGTGGAGGCCGCATGTCAGCCAACGTCAAGTTGGAGCGATGGACGGACGAGGACGAGGACGAGGACGAGGACGATGAGGAGCTGCCTTCTGCCTCTAATCAGATTCAGATGTCGTCGAAAAATGCGCGACGCGCTGGCCATTTTAGCCAGCATCGCGTAACACGGTAGTTGGGCCAACTTAGGGCTCCTTCGCTGCCCTCCGTTTCGTTTTTAGTTTCTGATTCTGATTCCAGTGGCATTCAGCACCGGCCGGTGGCAGCTGAAGATGAGGCCGAGGCTGTAGAAGAATGACGAAGTCATAGCCGAGATGCGTCAATTTTAGATTCAACAAAAATGATTGCAATGCATGTTGTGGCCGGATTCCCGTCCTCGATGGATTGAGGATCGAGGAGACGAGACGAGACGAGACGAGTCGAGGCGAGACGATCAACCAGTTTGGTGGTGGCACAGACCGACCGTCTGTCAGGGGCAACTTGTGAAATGCCAATTTATTCGTTAGCAAATATTGCATCTGATAGAACGGAGCAGGGTCTCTCCGAACCTGAACCCGAACCCGAACCCGGGACTTCTGATTTCGATTTCGAGTGGCAGTGCAACATATGCAGACATGACTGCCAGGATCCCGGGATTCGCGGGTCTTCTGGCTACTGAATCATGTGTAAAAATCTTAAGTGCAAACAATTGTACGCGTTTATCGTGTCTCTGGGGCGACGACCACCATTGAAGCTCCATCGCGGAGCCTCGGAAAACACAGAGTCGAACAGAAAGGGCAGTGGAGCGTCTTTCGGGCAGACAGCATCCGAGGATCCGGGGCCCAGGAAGAGATTCCGTTTAATTAAGCTTGCTGATTCTTTACTTTTTTTTTCTGCCTTTTTTTGTTTAGTAAAAATTGGTTTAAGCATTTTTTGGAAAGCCCTTAAGGTGGTACATCGATCCGATCGATCGGCAGTCTTTTGCCAAAAAATATCCATCAAATTGATCAATGCTCATAAATCAAATGCGGATGCCACAGAGTATTATAAAACTTTGACTCGCTTTTACTGGAAATTGCCCGCGAGAGGGCCTGGCTGGCCGAAATTAGTTTTGCCCTTGCCTTTTTCGTTTGCCTGATGCGTCCGTTATGACGACGCACGCTGACCCAATAATTATGCCCCCCCCCTCCTCCTCGTTGCACACCTAACCACCGTCCGTCGATCCATTCCTCCTCCATCCGACCAGCCATCCATCCATCCATCCATCCTCTCGAGAAATTGAGAGTGAAACGCAAGCGCAGACATTCTATCCGATACATTTACTTAGTTATTTTGGGAGGGCCCGCGGCGAGTTAACCATTTTTGCTTATCAGTTAGACATGGCCTAAAGATTATTATCTTACAGATACTCTATAAATGGGCAAAGGAACTTTACCCCTTTATTGGAAAGTTTACAACTTAAAGAAAAAAATATACGCTTAACCAGCTAAATATTCATTGCATAAACTAATCAATTTTTCAATAAAATTTCAAAACATTATTTGCCCGTTTAAAACCTATTGTCCATAATATATTTGCAAATACTTTATAAGCCACGGAAAAAATAAATAAATAATAAAAGATAAGATAAAAAGAATGGATATAAAAAGAACATTGTGCAAATAAAAATGTGATTTTATAATTTAGTGAGACTTAATTATATTATATACACGTCTAAAAATTCGAAGCCTACAAATTTATTAATGCTCGTTTCTGAATGTGCACCAAGTTGTTAAAAATGTACCATAAAACTGGTGGAAATGCAATGACACATTGAAAGTATTCCCAGATTACAAACATTATTATTTTTGAAATCCATTTAATTAAATTTTATCAATTAATGAGCAATGAATGCTATTTTATAATTGAAATAAACATTCTCTTTATTTTTTTAATTTGGGGTAATTACATCTGAGTATTACAAATTCATTTATGTCATGTATTATTTTCTAAAAAAATACTTTTCTCAACCTTTTCGTTTCCTTACCTGTAAATCTAATAATTTTTGTAGGGTATTAAAACTTCATATTTCAAAAATTAAACACCTAATATTTCTCTTTTAGCTAATGTTCGAAATGATTGGCTAAAATATAATTTTGTGATTGCTGGCAATACAGCACGCGACACACACGCATATCGTATAATATAATAGAGCCCCCAGAAAGTGGCTGGGATATGGGAGAAGATCGGGCCGCGGGCGAATGTCACACCACGCGATAAGCAGGGGGCTTCACTTCGTCTAGACATCTTCTAGAGGCCGGGATTAGAGCTTTGAATTTGGTATTTGGTATTTGGTATCTGGCATTTCGAAGTGTTCATTTTCAGATTTCAGCTTGACCGGGCTAATCAATTTTAAATGTGTTTTTGCGTGTCAATCGCTTGTTTGCGTGTGCGACTTTTATTGATATGCTTTTTGGTCTTTTGATTGTTGCCAAGGCATTTCGGCTAATAATTATTGCCTGACTTGCCTTGAAGTCACTCCTCCCCGATAGTTTCTCGGTCCCTCGATTGTTTTTCTGAGTGAAATTCATTTGATTTATTGCACAAATTATGGAGACAGCGACTGGCTGTCGTTCCAGCCAGTCCGCTGGCCATTATGCAAGACGACAACCTGAAGCGGTGGCAAGCGACAACTATTATGACCACGATGAGAGGAGCCAGCCAGCTTTACACTTGTCTCTTTGGCGCATTTTTACAAATTTGGCACGCCTGCCCATAAAAATTGGTTCGAATAAAAAAGTGTGAAACTGCAAATGGCGTCGCCTTGGTTAGACGAGTTCTTGACTCGATTTGGCATACCGACGATTAGCATAGTTGCTGCCAGATAAATATATCTTCCCATACATACACATCGCACCCGACGATAGATATATCAACTGCAATCGGGGTGGCGGTGTCCAGGGGGGCGTGGCACTGCTGCACGCGCTGCAACGGAAGTCCAGCTCATTTGGCCAGCGAAAGGAATCGAAAAATGCGGCTCGAGCGGAAGGGATTTCTTTTTTAAACGCATCCTGGACACACGTTCGAGGACAACTTCATTGATATATGGTCTGTTTTTCCTCCTTTTTTTAGACCCATCCACGTTTCCTGTGTGCGGCCTTTTGTTTGCCAGCAAACGGCCACCGAAAAAGTGTAATAAATATTCTCGAATTTGGTTCCGTCGAATGGGGGGGGGGTCGTTTTATGAACTTGTCTAACCATTTCGAGCTGCCCCAGCTACCAGCCATAAAAATATATAAGAAGTATTTTCAATAATTAAAAACGAGTTGCTTTTTATCGATTCGAAACCCTCTAGAAAATAATAAATAAGACCAATAAATCCAATGGAACCCCACAAGGAAAGCCAAGAGTTGTAAAACATTTTGAACGAGGTCTGATTCGTTGAGAGCCCCACGCAGTGCCACCCAAGAAACAAAGAAAAAGTCCGTAAAATTCCATTGATTGGTTAATTTCTTTCATAGTTTCCTCCGTTTTTATGGGCCCACAAAATCTCTTTTGTGGAATATGCTCCTTCAATGGCGAGGCGAATATGTTGACAATAAACAATAGATTGCGAGTGAAGTGGATGACTGTTGAAAGTTTGATGAAGTGAGATCGTATCGCCCGATATCCGAGTAGTATTGCTCATAGGGCGATAGAGGGTGAGCCATTAAATACCAATTTGTAGGCAATCGTTAAGTCGCAAGAGGATAAATCTGGCAGAGGGGTTCAAATCACCGCGAATCGCATGAAATTGTTCTATGAATATGTGATTTGATGATGATTTGTTTGGAAACTTCCGTTGAACGAAACAATGGCTGTAAAGATTATGGGGAAAGGAGAAAGAACCGAGTGACTAAAAATACATTTTTATTGGTTTTTCATTGGTGTTTATTTGGTTTTTATAGGTGAAATAATATAAAATGTAAGGTGAATAAATCTGAGATTTAAAAACGTAAAAAGTTTAAAATAAACGTACCTTCTAAACTTATTAAAATACATTTTATATTTTAGATAGGCTTATATTTTTACATTCTTATAGTTTTGATTTCGTAATTTTTGAGCTTCTTTTTATATATTGTTTTTGGTAAGTTTATGTTTATTAGAAGGTTAAAGTTTTATGACTTGAAGTTTTTAAAATAGGAGTTTCTTTATATGGGCGCTGTTAAACTTTCCAAAAAAATTATTAATGTCTCTAAGATTAAAACACTGATTAAGTGTTATGGGTCTAAAATTACTTATATAAGCAAGATGGGTATAAAAATGTGAAATAGATGATAGAAATCAATATTAAATTAATCACGCTGACACTAAAACAAAAATCCAAACCCTTTTGTAACCTCTAACTGTAAAAATACCTCATAATCACACGTTTCCAATCCACGATTAATTTCACTACGTGACTCAAATTCCGGGTCCCGGTCACGCGCATCCTTAACACTTGTTCCCGATAAAGTCCCAACAGGAAGAACGTTTTCCACACCTTTCGTATCGCTTCCATGGAAAACGGAAGTCATCTTCCAGTTGTCTTGTAGTGTGGCCACAACAGATAGTACTTGGCTAATAAAGATCTTCACTTCTTAACACCACACGTAGTCCTTGGAGATTTTCCGGCTAATTGAGTTATGAGCCAAAACAAGGCAGCACCCAAGAGATCGATTACGATCGAGGCCCAAAAACAATATTGTTTACAATTTTTCCAGGGAACCGGAGAGAGTTTTGCACGTGTGTAACAGGTAAATTCCGGGGAAATTTGTCTGGCCAGGAGAGTGAAAGTGTGCCCAGCAAAAAGATCTTTATCCTGGCCCTCATCGTTATCCTTGCAACGGGATAAGGCTGCCACAGGTGGCGCCTAACGGTGCTGCTAGTCATAAAATTCCTTATTTATTTATGTGGGTGTGTGAAATGTTTGCCATCAAAATCTGATAAAAAAGAACAAAATGTTGCAATCATAAATACTTTGGGATATGGTGTATTAACCTCCTAACATTACAAAAACAAATTAAAATGTTGCAGATTTTAGAAACGAATAAATAAATGTGGATCAATAAACATGTTCTGAAATTCACTTAACTTAAAACTTTTTAAAATTATGATTGTATTATTCTATAGTTAATTGGAACGCAAAACATTTAAATGTTCTCTGTATAAATATAAAAATAATAAATAATTTAATAATATTTAAATATTTATATCATATTATTATGGGCTGAGAAACATTCCATAACGAATCGGAATTTCAACACAATTTTGATGTATTACAATAAATAAATTCAATGAAAGAACTACAAATAAGCACTAATCTTTATTTAATAGTTAAATATACATATATATTTTAAAAATAAATATACATTGTTTCATTTATTAGTTAAATAAGTATTGAGGAAAGTTTATTTACTGATCTCTATAATTTATTGGATCGCAAAACATTTAAATGTTGACTGCATAAATATGAAAATACTAAATAATTTAAAAATACATAGATATTAATATGATATTTACATGGCCTGAGGAATATTCCATAACGAATCGGAATTCCAACAAACCATTATAAAAAAACAATTTTGATATATTACAATAAATAAGTTCAATGAAAGAACTACAAATATGCACTAATCTTTAGTTAATAGGTAGGTATATTTATATATTTAAAAATAAAAATAGATTGCTTAATTTATTAGTTATCTAATTATCAGGGAAAGTTTATTTACTGATCTCTATACTATTTATTGCACTACAAGGGAATTAAATAGCCCTTCTATAAATATTTTACATTGTTAGGTTTTCACAGATTCTAGACTCCAGTCATCTGCATATTTACTTGCCCAAGGGGACTCACACCCGCAGCCTGGCAGAGCAACTTTTCAGTATGTAATTGAAAAATTGCGGCTTTTCCAACTGCATTTCATTTTCCAACTTGCAGACGAAAAAAATCTCAGCTGCAGCAAATGAAGTTTGGCCATTCTTTCTTTGGCTTTTTTTGGGTGGAAGAAACTATTCGGAGTTCGAGAGGGCGACTCAATTATGAGGAATGGTTTTTGGTTTCGGATTCCAGGGCCCGAGTACTGCCGCATCAATTATGCATACGCCAACGCACACAAAGGACTCGGGCAGCTCCTGAAATCCTTGCAGTTGCTGCCTGGAACTCGGCAGTTTACCGCATGGCAAATTCGACGAATTTCCTGCGGTTTTCAAGCATTTCACTTGCCTTGGCCAGAACCCAAGGGGTGCGGGGGGGGGACTGAATCCTCGACCGCAACAGCATTGGTCAAATTCAATTTATTGTAAATGTGCAAAAGGATTTGTTGCGGGCCGAGAATGCGAACCGAACCGAACCCCAAATGCAGCTGTACTCGAGGCGAAAAAGGGGAACAGTTGTCTTCTCGTTAACATGGCACATCCGCATGTCAAAAATGTCGCACAAAAATCAATCGGGGTCCACTGGGGGTCCAAAAGGGAGGGTCAGGCGTACCAGGAACCCAACGGTGGCCCTCGGCACTTGGTAAAAAAATAAAGATAAATAAAAACAAAAACAAAAACAGATACAGAGACCCAAAGGCAAACCCAAGCCAAAACCCCGAGCCCACTGAAAAGCAAATTAGCAATTCCGATGCGACCATTTATATTGTTCATTCTCATTGTTGTTGACGATCAGACGATCGCGTTTTTATTTTTATTTCATTTTCTATTTCCCCCAGTGTGTGTGTGTGTGTGTGTAAAGTAACAAAAAGCTCGCACACACAACGCTCGATTTTTAAAATATTCCGGCGTGTAGCTTGGAAGCGATCGACAAACGGATTTGGCTGTTATCAAGTCCCGACCCAATGCAAATTAGACGCACAAAAGTCAACCGAGTGGCGAAATGGGAGGGGCGGCAATGTCTAATGTCTGACTAACCGACTAAAACGACATTTTCACTTACCTTGCACATTTGTCAGGCGAACGAAGAAGTTAAAGAGCCATTTATGCTCCGAATGTCGGCAATCAATAATACTTGGAAATACTTCAGTCATGCCAACTTGTACCCCCAAAAAGCCACAAATATGTTTGCGTGTTTTGCATTTCTTATATATGGGGCTTGTCATTAGGAGAAAAATGGTTATATTTATTTTAATTTGGGTGAGTTTGTTTATCGGCCAAAGTTTGGAGAGGGCCAGAACGTAGCTTCATTGTAAATATATTATCTGGCAGTTTAAGTCCGTTTTGTTGCCAAATTACCTCATCACATTTATTGAACTCCTGCAAACACGGTTGGCAATTAATCAATATGGATTGCCACAACTGAAATAGTTCAAATAAATTTGGTTGATCATAACAATTTAAAAATAACAATTATTGAAACAAAATGGTTTTTGTTTACGAAAAATAATAAAACCAAATTCAAAAATTAGTATTCCGCATTTGATTTATTTGCATATTCCATTATTTAAAAGCCAGTTTTGGCACCAATAATTTTAAAGCCTTGTTAAAATGAAATAAATTTAAAATAAATCAACAATACATTGAATATCCGAAAAGTACATTTTATTGTAAAAGGTATTTATTTATTTTTATCTAATTAACTCCAAAATATTCAAAGAATTTTGAGCTTTAAACATGCTTCGGTTTAATATTTGTTTTAATTAATTTAATTGATATATTGTGAATATATTAAAATGTTTTCCATAATTCAAATGTGGCCAAATCACACATTTTTGTTTTGAATCCGTTTTACACTGTAATTACACTGTGTTACTTATAATGATTTTACATTTCTGTTGGCGCCACTGCCGCACATAAATAACTCATAAAAAAGTGCCCGCAGATAATTTAACAATTGTCTACCGAACGTTTTTTACGATACCCTACCGTTAGGTACTCGAAGATCACTTTCCCTTTGGCAGCGGGCAATAAATTAATCAAATCCCGAACTGGACGCACTCTTTCCTGGGAAACTGCAGCTCACACCTACACAGGAATTCGGGAGGAGATCCGTAAATGATTTGTTTGACAACAGGCCAACACACACTCAGTGGGACACTTTTCCGGGGGACTTCGCAGAATCCGGGCACTCGTATCTCGTACCTCGTATCTGTGCAAATGATCGGGAAATTGCTGGACAAGATCCCAGTCGGTCGCCAGTGGTCGCCTGTGTGGCCATCATTAACCTTTAGCTATTCCAAATGTCATGACCACTTATCGACTGTTGACTCAATGTCCCATTGCCCCTGTGATCTTATTAGGCAGTCCGGGATTTCAAGGGGCGCGGGCACAATTATCACCCCCGCATAAAGCGAATCGTCATCGTTGACAGCCACGTCATTGTATTCGACTCCGAAGTCCCCCGAAATGTTTGTTAATGAATAGGCAAAACAGTACAAAGGATTCAATGTAATTCTAACAAAAAGGGGGGCGATAAATACAAATGACAACCATGCTATAAGGCCAAGATATGGATATGCCTCGGAAACCTAATTAAATGACACGTTCCAGGGAAATTCGATTCAGGCGGGGCTATGTCAAAATGGTTTAACTGATGGCAAAAGATTTAACTTCTGCCGTGATAAATTGCACAAGAAATTCAAAGTCAGATTGCCTAATTTCAAGAAATTAAAGGGATTTCCATAGGGTAATCCTCAATTTAGATGGATTGCTGGATAAGTTTTGTAATTGCGGATCAAATTATTTAAACATCCCCTCTCATTAACCACAAGTTAAGTATCATTATTTTAGCATTTAGATTCTAGCCGACCAAAAGAAGTTTTAACGGAAATTTATTTAAAATTGAACCAGAGTTAGTAATATTTATGTAAAATATTATTCGGAAAACATTTTTTATTTCCTTGCCTTTTTTGTTAATGACTTAGTGGTTTTGACCAAAAAACATTTTAAGTAAATCCTGCAACCCAAAATAAACCATTTCATACATTTACAAAGCGTTACATATATTTATTAAATCGTAAGTCTTATAAAACCTATATTGTGTAGTTTAATTGTAAGCCGTTGAGTTTAAATTATAGTCCTATGCATTTATATATATGAGAGATCAGATTGTGTAAATAATTAATAATAATAATAATTTTGAATTCAAGTTAAAATAGAGGAAAAAACATTTGAATTGGGCGGCAAAAACTGCTTGTTCTTTCGCACGGCTTTAACTGCTTGCAAAAAATAAAGTTGCCATTTGGCTTAAAAAACATCGACAAGGGCTGCCCAATAAAAATTAAAGTTGCCATATAGCTTAAGAAACATCGCCAAGGGATGCCTGAATTAAGAATAAAGTTGCCACACCGTTTGAAAAAACATCGCATTGAGTACCCTTACATGGCAGTTGATATTTGAAAAAGTAGAACGTTAGGATTACATTTATTTATATATTCAATATTGAGAAATATTAATTTATTAAATCAAAGACTGCGCGAATGTAGTGCTCCACAAGTTTTACTGTTTATATTTATTGCATAGCATTAAAGTGGTTATATAATTTACGTTGATTTAAAAACATGTTTTTTTTAAATCCAAAATTAAGCACAATATTTAAGCAAGTAATCCAAAAGAAAATAAATGGAAAACAAAAATGAAGTCATTACTTCACACGTCTAGCTTAAAGCTGGAAAAGCTCCTTCGAGTAATTTGTGGTTCATTAAGTTTGATTGGGAGAAATACAAATAGATTACTCATACTAAAAGACAGTCAGTAGTGAATAATATATAGAGAAGTTGAGTGAGAAATAAAACAAGCGGAAATTCGGATGGGAAAACACCGCGCAAGGCAACCAAAATTTGTAAAAAGACAATTCTGGCAATTAAAAGATTAAATATTGATCTAAAAAATTAATTAATATACAAATGTGGATAATATATTGTAATGAAAATCTATCTGTTCGCAAAAATATATTTAGCGTAACAAATCAGTCATAATCAAACAATCGTACTTAAATGCAATATCTTTATTTTCCATATATTAGAGTTAATCCCAGATCGGTTAGCGAGATTTATATAGGCAGGTGCACTTTGGAAGTACCAAAGAAAATTCGGTAGATACCGCTGGCTATATATTTATGTATGTTTTCAGTACATTGAACTCCACTTCTAATTCAATAGCTCGCTACACCTACATTTCGTCGTTGACCTCCTTCAACTTGGCCGCCTGTGCCTTTAAGATCTATTTTTAAAATAGATAGGATTATATTAATAATTGAAACGTACAAAAATGGTTACCTTTACTTACCTTTCCATATCTCTTAGAGAACACGTGTTTCCTCTTTTTCATTGCTTTCTTAGTACTATAAATGGCCCCGCAATGATAGTTGTATTTCACAGATTTGCATATCCGGTTTCTATACGATTTCTTTGGAGCCCTTTTTTTTCCCTTGTCCTTTACAAAAATGGGCATGTTGATGAAATCGAGCGGTATGTCCTCGGTAATAAGCTGATTAAACTTGGCCTTCTGGCCTCCTGAGGGATTCGAAGTGGATGCTTCGATGTCCAGTGCATTGGACTTGGACTTAGTTCGCTTTCCTGCTGCTTCAGATATCCCTCCTGTTCCAGCAATTTCTGTTGCTCCGCCAGCGGTTGCATACTCAATTTGAGGAGTGGTCACCTTCATGACCTCATCAGTGGCATGGCCATCGGGCTCCTCCAAGGAGCACTCGCCGTTGACCAATTCTCCATCTTGCTCCTCAATTTGCTGCTTGTTTTCATAGCGATGAAAAAGCTATACATATATAAGAATTTTATTTATCACGGAATCAGGGCAACTTACAGGTGGCTTTAGATAGGCGATTTCCTTGCACAAAGTTAGCAACTTCACGGCTTCAGAGCCCAAAATCTGCCCTGACCCTGACGAAAACTCGAAATGAATTCGGTCGGTCTTTAATAAAAGATTCATTTTCATCTTTGGCCAAGTTTTGACAGAAGAGATTTTGACGGAAGAGCCTCTAATGGTGATGACGATAAATAGTAATTATCGATGATACATTTATCAGTATCAATAAGGGGATTAATCTATTTATTTTCGTTGACAGATCTCAATATTTGTTCAGGTTGAAAGCGTTACATAAAATTATAACAGCCACAAAGGATAATAAATAAGGGACTAAAATAGGTTAAAGTGAAAAAGAAACAATTAATTATTAAATGATTTAAGTATATAGGTTTCAAAATCTAAAAACAAAGTCAATAAGAAATTTGAGTATAAGTTAATAACTATTCTATTAGTAATTAAGTTCAAGAAATCTCAATCACATGTTATAAAATATTTTATAATATAGCCCCAATTATTTTTGGCACGAGTCCGTCGAAATATCGAAATGCAACTTTGTATGCGATGCAACCATGTTTTTTTAATTAGGCTTTGTATTTGCCAGACACTAGAGAGGAAATAGAGATGGAAAAACATCGATATTCGCGGTTCGATAATCCATCTGATAAGAATATGATGCAGGCACTGCAAAAAAAATATTATTTTACGTAATTTTTTTTTTTTGTGACTAAATTGAACAGATATTTTTTGGGGAAAACAAAGCGAAAAACAAGCAAATTTTTTACTAAAATATTAACCTTTTTCGATTAGTTTTATAAGCGGTCAAAAATCATCGAGTGTTCATACGAATATCACGCTTTGCAACGGAACCCAACTTCATCCTGTTACATGCAACATCCCATCCCAACACAGCAACAGTTTAACAATGCCGACATTGAATTTCCATGGCAACTGCGGAAATTCCGCCGTTGTTGTTTATTTTGGATACAAATTCTAGCCAATGTCAGCTAAACACAACCAAAACCGAAATAATATTTAAGTGAATAAATTAAAAAACCAAAATATATAACGTGCGGATAACAAAGAACCCTGTGAAAATGTCACAGTTTATAGAATCACTTTTTTACACGTAAATTCGGCAATCGGTTGACTTTCACCCCATAAATAAAATAATTTTTTAAAACCGAAAACTTATCAAAGGAAAGTGAACAATGCCGACGATCCCCAAACGGGACTACAAGCCCAATGGTGGGCGGAAAAGCTCCGGCATGGATTTCCTCAGTTCCGGAATCAAAGGCACCGAAGTCACCGAGATGCAACTCAAGTGGCACGAGAATCCTTGCCCCGCGCCGCCCTGCAAACAGGCATTCTGGTGGGCCAGCCATCCCAAGCCAATCAAAATCAAAGGTTGCCCCAAGTGAGTAGCAAACAGAAAACACCCAAGGAATTTTCTTTAGGTACCCTGTCATTAGGGTAGACCAAATTGGGGTATTTAGTTTTAGTCCTGATTGAGTGGTTAAGTCAATAGTTTTATGAACTAAAAGCTAAATTCTTTAAATGGCAAAACAGTTGGACATTTTTGGAATGTTCTTTTAAAAATTATATTTATATAGATTTATTTTATTCACTTTATACACAAGATTTAAAAGAATAAGGTATTGATATTAATATCTATTATCAAATAGATAATTGAGCAGTATTTTTTAAAATGTGAAATTGAAAAACTAACATCAGTTTTGATCTGCTAATAAAAAATTAAAATATAGGTACTAGTTGGGTCAATACATAATAGTTGTACTCGTAAAAAGTATTACATAACTGTTGCATAAGAATGAATAATAAACTTATGTGAATCTTAAAGATCACAGAAATGCTATTTCCACCGAATGTTCAGAAATATCAGAGCTTTCTGTTATTAAAGAGTAACACCTTTTTTTAAATTAGCAAATCAAAATCTTTATAAATTAAGCGATTAAATAATATGATGGGAATCTCAAAGTTGCAAAAGTAATGACTTTTTCAGCGCCTTGAGAAAGGGATTTCCTATATGTCTCCCCACTGGGGTCAATGGAATCCGAGACCAAAAACGAAAGTCATAAATTGCGTAAATAAATTATTAAACGCTGGCCGTGTTCGGGTGATGGTCAATACAATAGCCCAACTAAGGACACGCAAACCGGCTTCCATTTTGAATGGAAACCTTCGTGTCCCGAAAGGAAACAATGGATGAAGAGGTGGCAAGGGTGATTGTCGGGGAAATTATGAGGAGTGTGCAAGTTGTTGAGTGCTTAAAACTAGAAACTGACGCACTATCATAAAAATATACATATATATATATATCGGACTAGAGATAATGACGGGGGCTGGACTTGGGTCGGATTAAGGTCAAACAGGAATTAAGGATGATCTGAAAATGTGATAAAGACACAGTAAACTTTAATGTATCGATATCAAGTTATGACCAAACCCTCATTCTCCTCAATTGAACATTGAATACTTATACGCGATACTTATAATTAGGGAAATATTTAAATAGATTTAATAGATAAACCGTTCAGTGAATTCTTTAAAAGTCGTATTTTATGAATGTATTGCCTAATGGTTGACGTTAAAAAATAATCATTTATTAAAACATCATTGCTAGGTTATACTTCACCTTACTAAGGCATTTGACAACCATCTAATTTTAGGTAATTAGTGTTTTTTGGGGCTTTTCCTTAAAGAGTAAGGTCAGTCAACGGATCCAATCATTTCAAAAAACATCGGAATAATAACCCAAACCCTTGTTTCTCAATCATATAGAAGACCTTTTGAGCTTCTGATGTATATCCCCCTCTAACCTAGTAATAATAATCTCCGATCTGCGCCCTGACCTTTCCTTTTTTTGACCTCTTCATGAGCACCTCCATCGAGTGCCAAGAAATCCACTTAATTATGCTCACTTTGTCGCTGAATTCCGCTTATCAGGCAGGCCAAGCAATCGACCTTGGCCATTGACATTAGCCGGGAGGAGTTCCAAGTAACAGAACCACCCACCTCCGATTTCAATGTCACCAGCGAAATGCGTGAAGTCATCTCCGACATGTGACAGGAAATGTGGACACTATCGAACGAAATTCAAGGTCCTCCGCCGGGCAAGACCTTTAATTGGAGACCTGCGTGGAAAAAAGGTTCTTATGCAAAGTAGAATTCCTGGGAACTTGGATTTGGCCATGCCAACACCACCGACTGTTAACAGTTCGCATTATTATTGCAACACCTGCCCGTCAGGTGCCCCAAACTACGACTCGAACCTCGAGGAACACTGAGAAATATTGGGGTAAAATCACTCTGATATCGGAAAGAAATTTATGAATTTGATTTTTTATATACGACCCATATATCAATGTTACTTCATTCAATTAATTCCTGATTTCTATTAAAAGCCAAGGTAGAATTATTTTCACAATATTCAAAAGTTTCTTTTTCCAGCGATAACCATAATTTTCTGTGATGTCTTTTTTAAGGAAAAAACATAAATTTTATAACGGTTATTTAAAAAAATATATATATTTATTAATATAAGCATTAAATTTAAGTTTCTTGTTTAGCCAAATAAAACTGAAGTTTCTAAGTGTTTAAAAATATTATTCTTAAGCTGTTTTGAATAAAAACATAAATAAATTATTGTTTTCAAGAAAAATCAGACCATAAAAAGGGTGTTTTTAGGCATTTTTTCTTAAGCAATGTTATGAATAGCTTTCTTTAGATAAATGCGAACCGAATAAAATCAAGGGCAATGAAGAGGACAATTTCCCAGAACTAATTTCTAATATTTTTCCGACTGCACAACCGACCGCTGACCACGGGACGAATAAAAGTCGAAGCCGGGTCCGAGCGCGAGTCCTGCGAGTCCTTTGGTCATTTGGCGTTTGCCATTCGAACCGTGCGGTAGTGTGTTCCGCGGAGAAAACCAAAACCAAACGAAGCAACACCTCACCGGGCAGCGAACCACAAAAAATATAGGAAAATTATTGATTAACTTTTTCGGTGCGCTGGGCGAGAGAACCGTGTGGTGGCTATTTATAATGAACGAAGTGACCGGTGGCCGGGAGCAGGGATAACCGCGGAGGAATAACGAGGAAGACCATGCCAGAGACGGAGCAGCAGCAGCACCCAGCACTCTCACATCCAGAACCGCCACCAGATCCAGACTCAGAGCACATCCCCGCCAATCGACAGGATCGCGTGCAGAACTTCTCCTTCGCCAGCAGCTATCCCTACGCACCAGGCCGCAACTCCTCAACTTCTAACTCGAACTCGAACTACAACTATAACTGCAACTCATCCGGTTTCAACGTTCAGCGGTATCAGAGTCCCTACAATTTCCAGCACGTGGTGACCAACGCATTCTCGGTGCTGCATCATCAGCCCTCGGAGGAGCAGGAGCTCGATTCTTATCCAACGCGACCTCAACAGGCCATCGTGCGTCCCATCAGACGTGAGGAAGCCATCCCGTCGGATCGCCAGGATCAGCATGTAGAGCCAGCCGGGCATCCGCCCCCTAGATCCTTTTTTTCGCGCAGCACTCAGGAGGTGCGCAGCTTCGCCGATGAGCTGAGCCAGAAGCTGCGGTTCCTGGCGCCGGAGGAGAACAACTACGGCGGTCGCCAGAGCGCCAGTTCCGGCGCCTGGATGGACCCGGCCATGGCCCAGAGACCCCGTTTCGAGACCACAGTGCCGCAGGGCATATTCCTGCCACCGCCGCATGAGGTCCAGATGATACCGGCCACCATGCTGCGGCGGCATGTCTACGCCTACTCCTCGTATCCCATGATCCTGCAGGGCTACTACGCCAAGGAGTCCGCGGCTGAGCCCAAGGAGCAGAAGGAGCAGAAGGTGGCCGCCACCCGGCTGAATGGAGTGCGTGCCACGGCGGCGGTGGCAGCGGCCACAGCTGCGGCCTCCAAGTCCTCCCACGATCCGCAATCCCTCGCCGGCGGTCTGCACATCACCAAGGCGCAGTTCCAACAGCAATTGCAGCAGCGTCGCGGCAACAACAGCGACAAGAGGTAATAAAAAGGCCAACCCCTAAACTGGTAAGGGTTTGGGGCCAAGTGAAAGAGGTGGGAAGGTCCAACCAACTGACCAAGGCAAAGTGGGCCAAAATATATTACCATAAATTCAAATGAGGGATATACTGCCCGGCTGGAATGGAAATGGAACCAGAACTAAACTCCCCTTTTGGCCGCAACAATATGGCTTACTACCTTTATCGATTGACACCTGAACATTTCAATTATAAATATGTTTCGACTGTAAAGTGGTAATATTCAGTTGGATTTTTATACGCATCCTATCTTGAAATCGAAGTACAATCAAGTTGGTCACAATAATCTTTAAACATTGATAATACATTTTTAAGCTTATTGAAAAAAGTTTATTAAAAAAGTTTACCCAAAAGATAACTTTACCAAACTTAACTTTAACAAATGTTCATGTTGCTTAGTGATTTAAAGTTACTTATTGAAAATTCCCTACATGGTACACAATTTCACCAGATTTTTAAGCTCCTTACGACATTCTTAAATATGCCTCAGAATTTTAAAACAATCAAAATATAGGGACAAATTCAGGCAAATAGAATAGAAGGTTCTTTCCAAGCCAAGTTTTCCCATGTTGTGTCAATATACCATCACTTCTAACTTAGTATTGACTGTTCACCAATTCAATTAGAAATGCTTTCCCAATAGAATTTGAACATTGTAAATTCCCTGAACGGTTTGATTAATTTATTTAGCGCATTTTCGAATGGGAAACTCGTTTGCCTTGCATAAAAGAACATGCGAGCAAAAGGACAATTGACCCTCGAATGTGTCGTGCCAGCGGAGAATATCCTATATTCCCAGCTCGGGGCTTAAATAATTTAAATCAAGATTTCGTAAACAACAACAATGGGGAAAAACAGCTAAAAAATTGTGCCACAAATGGAGGGAAATTAAGTTCAATTACCACACCAAAGGAGCCAGAAGGACACCTATGGAATAACAAAAACCAAACGGGTCCTGGCGGGTGGCTCCCCTAAATGGATGTTATTCTGGTAAATGGTCTTTTTTTTATGTTCAGGGAATATTATGAGATATCATTCATTGTTGAAATGAGAAGGTCCTAAAAGAGAAGACTGAATGCAAACCGTTTTCCCATCCTTTATTGAGGATAATACACACAGTTAAATACGAAAGGTTTAAATCAATTTGATAGTTTGAGGTCAAATATAATGTATCTACCATTGGCTCTATTTTAGCTGGCTTGGGAAATATTATTTTATATTGTCAGATAATTTAATTTAATTTTAATACTATTTATAATCTCGCAACTCTGATCTTTAAATATCAAATCGAAAATCTTAAAAATAATAATTCTATCCTGTGCGAAATGATACTCAGAAAAAAGTACCGAAAATGCAAGTCCATAATTTGATTCAAAACATTTTAAAAAGTTTCAAAATTTTTTTTTCCAGTTATTGTAATTTTGTATATTCTGTTTTAGTGCCCAAAACGACGAATTTTAGATGTATATTTTTTATAATCCTGTATCTCTGATTTTAAAATATATAATCTATATTCTCAAAATGAAAGTTCAAAAATAGCGTCAAAACCTTTTAAAAACTATGTATCTACACTTTTTAAAACAATTATATTATCTATATTATCGCGTTTTAAAAATCGAGTTTTCTTTGTTTTCGAAAAATCAACAAAGCCATTTCAAAATCACATACATTATCCCTTTTGTGCAGGGTATATCCCAAGTAATAGGCATAAGGAAGCCGGACCTCGTTCCTCGTTCCATTAGCTGATTGCTTTGGTCTTCAGACCCAGACCCAGAGAAACGTTGTTAGACATTCGCCAGCAACTTCAATGTGACTTCCTGTTTGTGGGCCAAAAGTAGCAGAAAATTTGCATAGGTCACGAGTTCAGGTGCCAAGTTCTCGTAGTGCAATGTCTGACAATGTTATATACATCGCGTATGTGCAAATGCGGTAAAAAATGTTTGTTTCCCCGATTTCTTGCCGCCGGGCCATACATATAAATTAGCAAGTCATAAATTACTCTCCAACTTCGGACTGGACTCGCGTAACCTTAAAGCTTTAAATCGGTGCCCCACCATTTGACCCAAAAGTGTACTGAACTTTGGGGAAATTGATTCGAATCGGAGATGACTTGACAAGCGGCCTGCGAGGGCGTTGAGAAATGCACAAATGTGATGTTTATCGCCTTGATAGTGCAACAGATTTGGGTCTAGGAAAAGCACAAAGGTGCACTGAATAGAAAGGATGTTAATCAGAAAGGAAACTGGAAAATAGTACATAACAATAACTTGATAAATGCATTTCAATCCAGGTTAAATCTTTATAAGTATTTGTTAAATTTAACAAAAACTTTATGGCTAAGTTGTCATTATCACATTAGCGATATAGCTCATTTAATATTAAATTTAATATAGTTTTAAAATTATAATAATAGAGTTGATATATAATGGGTTGGTTTAAAATCTACTACACTTAATTATTGTTTTTTTTTATTTTTAAACACTTACATTTTATGACAAGTCTACATTTAAGAGCCTTTTGAAAAGGATGCAGTTGTTTTTCTGCATGTGGAGTTTGTTGAACTGGGTCGAGGTTTACTAATTGATGGCTCTCGCCTCCCATCGCCTCCTTGCTTTCCACTTGCTCCTTTTGCAGACCCATCGTCCCGCCGCCGGAGCCTTACAAGAACGTCATGTACGACCGTCGCGTCATAAAGGGCAGCAACTTCGGCAACTCCTCCATGGTGGTGAGTTTCCCTAGCTCAGTTCTCTGCCAGCCCTGACCCGCGACTAATCCACTTTGCTTTCCGCTCCAGACGGATGTGGATCCCTTCGACAAGGCCGCCGAATTGAGGCGCCGCAATATGTTGCGCAAACGGACGATCCAGTGCCGCAATCAACGTAACGTCCTGGGAACTCCGCCGCCGGTCAAGGGCCGGAAACATGAGACCATCCAGACGGAGAAGTACCTGGAGAAGCTGGTGCAGCGTCCGCCGGAGTTCTCCATCGACACACAGACGGACCTGTTTCTGGAGAAGCCGCCAACGCCTCCGTTTGTCCCGGCCAAGGTGGGCGTGGACGTGGGCACCGAGATCGGCGACGGCGAACTCTTCCACTTCGATGCCGAGGCCCAGCCGATCATCGATGTCCTGGTGGATGCCTGCATCGAACAGAGCATGCTGGAGGTGGCCCACGAGATGGAACTGGCCAGTCTGCGCCGCAAGCAGGAAGAGTAAGTGGCCCAGAGATTGGGAAATTAAACAGATGTCTCATTTGTATAATTAGTGTGCTCTATAATTTAAAACAATTGAATTCTCCCAATCATAATGGTCTGAAATTAACCTTCGCCCTTTTAAAGTGATCCTATATTTTATACCTCGAGATTCAGAAATTCAATTGTAACCAATTTTTTTTATCCTATGTCCTAAAAAATTTTAATTTGTATTATCTTCTTATTGAGATTGATGATCAGATGCTGAAAATATTTATAATAATGATATTTATATTCGAAATTTAACAAGTAATATTATTAAATTGCTGTAAAATGAATCCTAATTTTTTTTCCAAATAATAAGTATACATCTTATATCTTCATATCATATCGAATTTTATTTATTTATTTATTTTTTTTTTCCTGACTCACATAGGAATGGTATTATACAACAATTTCTAGATTTGATAAAATATTACTTTTAGAAGCAAATATCTAGTCAATCCGTAAATTTTTTATTCGTTTCATATTAACTGTTTTATCTTTATGTATAAATATAAAATTGAAATTTATTTTTGTGAATTTATAACAATGTTCATGACTGACATAAGAATGATATTGTAAGATTACTCTCAAATTAGTTACAATATATCCTTTATTTGTTGATTAGTGGTCTCATATGATATGTTATTATAAAGATAATCATCCATAACTCACAATAAATACTTTTAAATGATTATCCACAGATTCCTGGCCCAACGGGAGGCAGAGCTGGCCGAGTTGCGTCGCCTGGAAGCGGAGGAGATGCGCCTGCAAGCCGAGAAGCAGCGCCGGCTGCGCCAGGACGAGATTGCAAAGGAGCTGGATGCTGAGATGCAGAAGAGCGTGACGGCGGCCAAGTTGCTCCAGGGACACATAGCCAGCTTGGTGCCGGAGGTCCTCGAGAACATTGAGCCGGCCAGCGATGCCGTGAAGAAGGAGCAGCTAATGAAGAGCATCTGCCCGTGGCTGTCCGCCGAGGTGGCCGAGGAGGTCGGTCACATTGTGGACTCGCGCGAGATCCTGACGGCCATCATCCAGGAGATCATCAAGCAGCGGGCGGAGGTGTATGCCGGCTACAGGGAGCCTGAATCGGAACCATCCGCCCCGGATGCGGGTGTCTGCGAGGAGGAGGGCTGCGCCATCGATGAGATGGAGGCGTGTCCCTGCGAAACGGAGGAGGAGGAGTGCCCCACTCCGCCGCCACCGCCCCCTCATCTCTAAATGATTTCGTTTAAGTTTAGTTAATATTTCGAGTCCTTCAAAATGGCGATTCCTAACCCCGCACACAAATACCCCAAACACACACACACACACACCTGCGAATGTACCGCTATGAACTCGAGGATGGCTGCAACTTTGTTGTTGTGTCTGGCGAAGGACTCGACTTATCGCAGGATCCGCGATCGGGCGCCAAACACAATTGCACAGCGGCGGCGGCGAAATGGCATCGAATGGCAAATTGTAAACTGAATAATTGTTAAAGGTTTTTGTGTTACCGAAAATTCAACGAATAAAGCTCAACAAAACCAACCGATTATAAAGCAAGCCTTCTTACCCTTTTGACTTTAATAAACGAAATCAGCTTTAATTTAGTATCGTTATGGACTCTAGAAGTCCACCTTTTCAAGTTTTCAGAAACCTGGAAATAACTAACATGAAAATGGGTCAAAAATTTGATCAACGTTAAATTGAAAAATTTGAATGCAGATTTTTAGAGAGTCTAATCACAATTCTTTAGAGGTATGCCACTTTGGAATCGGTTTAAGTTTGGTAAAGTTATAGACTCTCGAAGACCAATTTTGGGTCAACGTTAAACAAGACATCGGAAAACTAGAAATAACTAACATGGAAATGGGTCAAGAATTTATCAACATTAAACAAATTTGAAATAGCAAAGTTAATATTCCATAGTTGTCCGGGTCTTATAAAAGGAAAACCCTAATTTTGAAATCGTTAAAAATTAACATATCTCGAAGTATAATTTATTTTACTTTCCCGCTTCGCGATATAGTGGCTAAACAAGAGGATGATATATGATATAAAGTATATTGTATATTGTATTATTGTATCGTCGTTCAAAGCCCCTGCCTAAGAGCCAATCAGCAGCCGGCTATCCATCGAGAATCATTGCAGATCATTTGATTTAAACTTATTTTAGTTTGTCCATTTCGAGTGGCCGTTCTGCGGAAAACTTGTGTTTTCACGCAATCGCCGTACGGTCACATAGATTGTGACGTCACATTAATTTGTTTTTCTAGAGTTAATGAATCACCATCGCGAAATTCCTTGTTTTCATTAGTAAATCGGCTGCTCAGGGCGAAGTTAAGAGATGTTTTCCAGCGGCCCCAACTACAACAAACTGAAGACCAATCTTCGATTGGCTCTGAATCGCCTGAAATTGCTGGAGAAGAAGAAGGCGGAGCTGACTCAAAAGTCCAGGAAGGAGATAGCCGACTATTTGGCCACGGGAAAAACGGAGAGGGCTCGAATTCGTGTGGAGCATATAATAAGGTAGGTGCTCGAATATAACATGTATGTGAACCTCTAAATATATCAGCTATGTCTAAAGGGAGGACTACCTGGTGGAAGCCATGGAAATGGTAGAGATGTACTGTGACCTGTTGCTCGCAAGATTTGGACTTATCACCCAGATGAAAGAACTGGACACCGGGATCGCCGAGCCTGTGGCCAGTTTGGTGTGGGTGTGTCCCCGTCTGCAAAGCGATATAGCGGAGCTTAAGATCATATCGGATATATTTGTGACCAAATACGGTCCGCAATTCGCCGAGCAATCGAGAACGGCCACAGGGGAGCACTATGTATCGGAGAAACTGATGCACAAGCTCACGTTGCAGGCCCCGCCCAAGCTTCTGGTGGAAAAGTATCTCATTGCCATTGCCAAGAACTACAACATCGAGTACGAACCGGATCCACAAGTCATGCAGGAGGAGCAGCCACAACAGCCGCATCTTATTGACCTATCCGATCGGAACAACTTGAGTGGAGGCGGTGGTGGTGTTCCTCCACCTCAAATGGGCTTCATTGGTTATCCAGCTATGCCACAACTGCCCGATATGCCGGTCCCGCCGAGCACCAAGCCCTTTAACTACCCACCCTTTGGTGGCGGAGGAGGAGGCGGTGGAGCCGGAGCATGTGCTGCCCCACAGCCGTTTCAGCCACCTCCTCCATTTGCTTACAACATACCGCCCAATCAGCCGGCACCACCCGCAGTCTTACCTGCTAAATGCGCCGAGGAGAAGGATCTGAACACCAACTTCATCAATGTAAATATACCTATATGATTTTTTATTATATCCCAGAGGCAAAAATAATGTTTTAGCAAATGCAGTTGCAATCAGAATAGTTTTTAAGTAGTTTAAATTTACTTCATTTTTTTAAAGTTAAGCATGCCGATTTAGTCTGACGCGTCTTAGTTCAATCGCGTTTTTCTCAATCCAACTTTTTTTTAAACGGTGCACATCAACTTACATACTATTTTTTTTTCTTTAAAATTTACTCATATTCAAGATGAAAATATCTTTTATTGGTTCGGAGAATTTTCTTTTTTATGTTAAAACTGAATTTAAAAAAAATTTTAGGAAATATTTTGGAAAAATTGTATTTTGTTCTTAATTTATGTGTCAAAAATTAAAATTTAAATTTTTATTTTTTTTTGTTTCATCAATTAATTTTGAGATAAACTTAAAGTTATATAGCTTTATTTTTAATTAAAGAACTGACAAATTGGCTTGCTTTTGGAATCCTTTGTTGTTGATATTCTAATCGCAACTGCAGCTAAAGTAAAGACCCCTTTTGGAAAATAGTTTATTGTTAAGCTTTCGCATGTTTTGCATGATTTTTGGGCTGTTGCAGCGTGAATCGAACAATACGGATGGCTCGGGCAGCCCGGATGAGAATATTTTGGTAGGTTTACTTTGTGTAGAATGCTGTTAATCCAACAACTAACTCGCTTATCGTTCTGCAACATCACTAAACAAATGAAAAACGCTTCTATGGGTTCTTCCCCCAACTCTATCTCTGTGTGTCGTATTTTTCCCGTCTGTGCCTACTGTGCGTGTAAGTCCAGTCACCCAAATGATTCATAGTTTGCTGCCCACTGTCTGCCCACCTGTTATCATTTGATTGTTATGCCTTTTGATTTGCTATTCCAGGGTTTTTTTTATTATTATTTGCCTTATTTTCTTTAATTTTGCTTGACAGCGCCCCAAACCTGAAAATGATCCGCCGCCGCGTTACACCTCTATTAATCCCGTAAATCTCCAGGTTATTATTTTCTTATTTCTAATAAAAACCTATAACCAAACCTTTCTTTTCTGATAAGTTCTAAAATAAGAAGTGACTCATTATATTATGAAAAATTATGCAAATCAAAAAAACACTATTGGAATCATACTTTTTGTGCGGTATCAGATAAAGAAGGTTTATTCAACTGTGTGGCATATGACTTTTAAAAACTCTGATATTAATAGTTTTCACTATTTTCTTTTCGCAGAATGCCAACAAACCCAAACCTCAACCCCGATCTAAGCTGCCGCCGGGTAATCCCACTCTGCCAAGTGCTCCTCCGCCGTTGGATTTCCCCTCGCTGCCCAACGTGCCCAACGATCTGCCGGATATTCCGGGTGCAGGTGCCGAAAAGAAAAACGACGAGGAAGAGATTGATTTCGACGATCTCTCACGCCGCTTTGAAAACCTCAAGAAACGAAAGTAGATCTGGCCTGCAGACCCATTTTTAATTTTACAGTATATTTGTTATAATCTCTGTCCTACTTTATATAAATAATCACATATGGAAATTCAGATCCTTTTTAATTATTAATCCTATTAAAAAGATTGACATGTAAACTTGTAGTCCTACCCTTTAAACGTATTATTCCCACAACTTTTTATTACTAACAACCACTTGGACCCGTATATGTAAAATAAATAGCTAATATCTGATTCAAATTAAAGCTCATGAAGATATTTGTGAGTTTAATCAGACATCCCAATTCATCACATTTTATGGTTTATAAAAGTATCTATTGCCTCTTCTGTAATCTCGATGATTCATTTATAAACTGAACTTATAGCGGCAATGATACAACCCATAACAAATAATTACGTTATTTACTCCATTCTCGTATTATGCCAACAGATAATTAAATAAATGTAAGATTGTCCAAGATATGATTTTCGTAAACAAATATTTATCTTAAATGCCGAATACGTGGTCATAGAGAATATAGATTTGGATCAAAGATCCTCAACATTTTCTGTTTCACATACAAAAACAGTTCAACTCAGACGAATCAATAAATAGAAGAATCTTAAGCTATTGAAATAAAACCTCTTTTTCAGAAATAATAGTCCTTATAATTTCCACATATTCTCATTTAAGTTTTACATAAATATCAACAAATGTACAATGAAAACGATGATTTTTAAGGCGAACCTTTTTTTAGAAGAGTTCCTCGGTCTCGATGACTTCCTTGAGCTCGAGAAGCTCCAACAGTCCTTTAACCTTTATTTCGTTCCTGACCAGCTCATCTATGACGCTTTACTGGCCAAGGAGAACCTTTTTCTAGAAGAGTTCCTCGCTCTCGACGACTTCCTTGAGCTCGAGAAGCTCCAACAGTCCTTTGCCCTTTGTTTCGTTCCTGACCAGCTCATCTATGACGCGGTACTGGCCAGGATCTATGAGCAAAGTGAGGTGCAAAGTGGCCTCGTCCCATTCCTCGTGCTCCACGGTGTTGGCCAACTTGACTACCGATTCCTTGAGCTTGCCACCTCCCTCTTTTCCTGCAAAGCTAACCCGCAGCTTCATACGGGATCTTTCGATGGGCAGGTGCTCCCTGAGCATCTTGATGGCCTCCAGCGTGTTCTGCTTGGTGTTCCTGTTCATCTTCACCGAAAAGTGGGCATCCTTCAGGGATTTCTCGATAATTGAAGCGGAATATGGACGACGGGTCTCCGGATTTACACATAGAGCAGCCACAGAGTTAACTATACTGTTTAGCTGGGTGTCCAGGCAACTTTGGCGCTCCTTTTCCGACACCTGGAGTTCTCCCTTGCTCAGAATCTCCTTGCAAATCTCTGTTTCATCTGTTTTATTAAAGGCCTTCTGCAGCTCGTCCTTTTTTGCCGCCTGTCCTTTGGAGACATTGGTGAACACTGTGTGGGTCTGCAGCACTTCATCGATATCCTTTTCGCTTTGTAAAAATAAGGTTTGTGTGATTTATAATAGATCAAAATAGAGCACGTGCCGGAAATCGTGGATTTTACCTGTTGCTCCTCCAAGAAAGGACCTTATTTTTATAGCAGGCTATTTCGAAACGCTTTCCTCCTTTTTTTAGCCTCACAATTGCGACATTTGTAAGGCGAATTTGATTTGTAGGCGTGAATATTTTGGACATTGTTGTGAAAATAAAATCTGCGTAATTAGGGATGAGCCACTTAGCAAAATAAACTTTCTTAAGAACGAAACGATAGGTGGCTTGAAAATGTGTTTGTCTTATTGTATTTAACAGTCGATAAGACTTAATAAAATTATGAAATATAGTTTCTGCTTAGATTTTTAACTGGCGTAAACAGAAACTATAATAATTAAGATATTAAATTAAAGTTTTCTTCTTCGTTATCTATTTTTTTGCTTTTATTCTTTAATAAACAATAAACAAACATTTAATTTTGTGTTAAATTTTTTTAGTCAAGCAGTTTTAGAACCTATTTTGCAATATGCATCTTTAAGTAAGTAGATTCCGAAAAGGTCACATTTTTTAATACATTAATTTTCTAATGAATCCATTACTATTTTATTTTAGCAAAATAAATATTTTCTTCCACCCATAATTTTCAGAGCTATCGCCTCACGCCTATCGCCGTTCTGTCATCTCTTCCTTCTGCTGTTGTTGTTGTCTCTCTTCTTCTTCACCCAATTTGTCAGAGCGCGCTGCAAACAACAAAACACAGAGTGCCTAAAACCGCGTTATCAACTACAGAAAAAAATCGTTATCACTCGACTTTCGCTGAATAACTCCACCATGGTGTCCACAAAAAGATCAAACAGCAAAAACCCACGCTTAGTGCGAAAAAACGAAGATTTTAAGCCAACTCCAGTGGCCCGACCGTTTAGAGGTCCCCTCGAACAAGCTACATGCCAAACAGAGGGACCTCTAAACATTAGGCGAAGACGATGCCACAGGGAAGACATCGATAAACAAGCCGCCAAAGCAACACTGCAAAATGTTTGTAAACAGCTTCGCGGCCGCCAGGTGGCGCTCTTGCGCGAGCATTGCCAGATTGAAGAATTCACCGAATGCTGCCCTGCATTGTGAACGCCATTTTTATTGCCCGAAAGAAAGCCTGAATTTTCAAGCAAAAACGCGAGTAATTAACGTGTGATAATTGTGAAAAGCCAGCGCGAATATGCTTTAATCGAAGAATACGTGTTTCGGGGTTCGAGCACAGCGAGCGACGCTAGGAAGTTGCCGTTTTTGGAAAGTCGAAGGAGGTGTGTGTGTGTGGGAATGGCCAAAAATGAGGCACAAGAATTGCCCAGTAATTGTATAATAAATTTGCTTAAAAAAGTTCAAATACGCAGAAAAATTGGCAAGAAACATGTGCATTCTTCATCCTTGTTCATTCAACTTTGTATATTTCCATTTTCTGCTTAGGAACCTTTAAGTTACTAGCTCTCTGACTGTGTTTTTGTATGTGTGTAAATGTCTCAAAAATGAGACGCCTGCAATGGCGTTAAAATTGTTCATTAAATGTGTTTAAATAGCATAAAGACGTGTCAAAGGTTGGGTTTGCATCTGTTTTGTGAATTGGCCCTTATAATAACAATATCTTTTTAACAAACTGAATCGCAAAAATAATCCCTTTAATAGTACATATAATGTGTTTTAAAATGATAATCCTTTCACTTGGTAATTTCTATAACCTTTATTTTAATGAAGTATGCTAAGGAATTTGTTAAAAGGCTGTTTAATAATGAGACTTTAACTTGTTCTAAACGGCCCAACTCTGTATAAGTAAATTAACATTTAGTTTAATTTGTACACTTTTTAGGTCCTTGAATATGGAGCAATATATAGTGCCCCTAGAGGAGCCTGTCTACTCGGATTTGCAGGTAGTGCAAGTGCCTCAAGATGAGGTGGGGGTGAGTAGTATCTAAAATTCTTGTTAAATTCCCTACTAAATCATTATTTCTTTCAGTCCTTGGTTCTGCAAGACGACCAGCAGTTGGTGTTCAACGACCAGCAGCAAGTTGTCTACCAAACGGCAGCTCCTGCTCAATATCAACAGCCCCAGCAGTCGGCTGCACCCACATACCACATAATCGGAGGTGATGATCTCGCCCAGCAGCAGCAGCAACAACAGCAACACCAGCAGCAACAGCAGCAGCAGCAACAACAACAGCAACAACAGCAGCAGCAACAACAGCAAGTTGTAATGCATCATCAGCAACATCAAGTGCAGCAGGTTCACTACCAGCAACAGGATGCACAGCAGCAACAGCAACAATTGCACCTGGAGCAACAGCAACAGCAGCAATATGTGCAGCACCAGCAGCAGCAACCCGCCATCCAGCACACGCAGCAAATTTATTACACTTCTGAGCAAGTTTTGCAACCTAATGCCATTGTTCAGCATATGCAACAGCAAAAGAAACAGCAGCAGGTGATGCAGCAGCAACAACAACAGCAGCAACAACAGCAGTATCAGCAACATGCACCCGCCTATCAAGTGCAAGCTTCTCCCCAAGGGCAAGCCCAATTGCTGCAAAGTCCCCAGCAGCAGCACCAGCAAGCGCAGCAGCCACAGACGCTGCAGTTGCAGACATCGGCGGCCCAGCAGCAACCTCAGCAGCACCAGCAGATTGTCTACCGCATGACCACCACCCAGCAACCACAAAGACCTATAGGGGTAAGTTGGGGATCTATGTGGCTTTGATTTTACGGATCATTTTTACAATTAATTATACGTTCCCTCGCACTTAGATGCTCAACAATACGCACGTGATTGTGCAGCAACAGCCTGTGTTGATCCAGGCCCAACAGCATCAGGAGCTGATTATGCGCCAGACGGCCATTCATCCATACAACAATCGCGTCGTTTATGCCACTTCTCCACAACAGCAGCAACAGCACGTCATCCAGCAACACGTACAGCAGCAAGTGCAGCAGCAACAAGTCCAACAACAACAGCAGATGCAACTGCAGGCCACAGGCCAAACAGCTCACTTGGTTCAGGCGCGTGTTGTGCCGCAGCAAACCCAAAACGTTGTTTACCAGCAACTGCAAGTCCAAAAAGTTCCACAGCCGCAACAACAGCAACAGGCACAACAGCAGCAGCAACCACAGTTAGTGGCTCAACAGCAACCGCAACTAGTGACCACCACCGCATCAGGAGGAACCCAACTTGTCAGAGCTTCGTTCAGGAAATCTCCCCGAGGAGGAACTGTTTTGGGCAGGGCAGGAACTCTTATTACCACCAGGCCCACGCTCACGCCCACAATCGTACGGCAAGTTCGCCCGCGAGGAGGAGCTGTGGGCTCAGTGCCCGGCGGACTGGTTAGGAACATGCGTCCTACGGGAGTGCGACCCACTCGGGCTCCATTAATGGTGCAAACCAGCGGCAGTGAGGGTCAGACTATGCAAATAGTAACTCCCGGCCAGATGAAACACATCACCATCAGCACGAATCTCGGCCAACCGCAACAGCAGGCGCAACAACAACAGTTGCAACAGCAGCAGCCGCGTCACATCTATCGCACCCACATGGTTACCGACGGAAATCCCCAACAGCCGCAACCGCAACAGCCTCACCAGCATATGCTGATGGTGCGGCATTCTCCGATTCGTTATAGAGCCCCTGTAACGTTGACCTCAGCTGTTTCGGCACCAGTTCCGGCACCTGCTCCTGCAGCAAATCCCGCAGGCGGAGTGGTTCAATCGAGTAATATCGGCATGGACTTGGAGGAGCGGATTCAGGCGGCAGTGCTGAAGAAGGAGCAACAGAAGCCTCCGCCACCAACACAAGCAGTGGCTCCCAATCAACTGCAGTCCATGCAAATAGGAACGGGCACCACTCTAACCACTTACTATCCGGGAGGAGCTGCTTCGCAAGAAGAGGAGCAGCAACAGCAGCAGCAGGTGGCGCAGAGTCAGGCGCAAGGAATACGTCCGGCCAGTGGAGCTAGCATGACTCTGGCGGAGTACAAGAAGAGGCAAACCTTGTCTGCCTCGCCAGCTCCTGTTTCGGCACCTAATCCGGGCCTTGCACCCATAAGAGCCACTACTCCTGCAACCCTGGTTCGTCCAACCGCCAAAATAACACCCACACAACCACCGGCTGGAGCTTTGACCCCTGGCACCAGAATCATGCAGCCTCAAAGGGCGGTACCGCCCGCAGTGGTGGCACCACTTCCAGCGCCAGCAGCGGCTACCCAGGGATCATCCGTGATGAAGACCTCGCACAACAACTACGAGATCCACTCGCAGCATGTACTGAATAACCGAGCCGGCCAGGAAATAGCAGACCGCGATAAGAACAGTGCCAAGATGCTGGTGATCCTGGCAAGCGGCGAGCAGCGTTTGATCACCTTTACTTTGCCGCGTGAATCCTGCACGGTGCAGGATCTTCTCGAGCAGGTAGGCGTGCCATTCGACCATACCACCCCCATCCAGTGTGTCGAGCATCGCGGTGCCAATGTGGACTTTGTGGTCACCGTGGGCTTTACGGTGCAAGAATCAACCAGCGAATTGATTTCACGGGCGGAGGAGAGTCTTCAGATGACGCGTCCGCAGGATAATCAAGCACCAGTAGCCGGAGCAGCAGCTAATTCTAGTCCTGCCACCTCGAGTCCTTCTCCTGCCTACGCCCAAGCAAATGCCGCAGCAGAGCAGGCGAAACGCGAAGCAGCCAGTTCGGCAAGTGGAAACACATCGGTGGGGGCAGTATCATCTGCCGGATCCTCCGCATCTTCTCCCTCGGAGGGCAGGAAATTGATCGATGGGTTTCTGGCCGTCTGCCAGCTGTGTGGCTTCACTGGAGTGGATCATGCCCGCTGCGAGCGTTGCAAACGCGTCTTCCCGGAGCCTCCAAAACGCAAATCCTACGCAAATCCAATTAAGGCCAGTGCTTCATCATCGCCGGCTTCTTCATCCTCCAGCGAACCCGTGACTGCAGCTGTATCGGCGGCGGAGAAGAAACGAGAGCTGGCAGCAGCAAGATTATGCAAACAAATTGGAATGTCCTATGCATCCTCGGGAGTGGGAGTTGGAGGACGCGGTCGGGGTTCCATGGCCATGAGGGGAGGAAGGGCCAGAGGAGGCAGGCGAGTTGCCGAAGTTGATCCGGTGGTGCTGCTGAGCAGCGAGGACGAAGCTGATGACACCGAAGGAAACTCAGAGGCAGGAAATGTATGTAGCTTTTTTCCCCTATGATTATACCTTTTAAAATCTTAATTATTTTATTTCCTTTGCAGCAATCATCAAACAATTCCAAACTAAACTCCAATGGCAATCTTCATGAACTTCCCGCCGCCTTTGCCTGTGAACCAAATCTGCCAGAAATCGATGAGGAACCTTTGTACAAAGGTAAGACCTATATAAAGCACCTATTTTTATCCCAAATCTTTGATAATGTATCGGATTTTGTCGACTTAATTATCTCATGTGTCTATTGTTTGCTTCTATATGCAGTCAGATATTTATTTATATATTCTTAGTTAGTTAGTTTGTCGGGGAATTTATTAATAGCCAGTCGCTTCTCTATTTAAAAATGTAGTTGTTTAATATTATTTTTAAACAACGGTTATTTTAAAAGAAAGACTTAATTAGGTAACAAACTATGCAGTTTATTTTTGGTTATACAAAAAAAAATAATTAAGAAATGTAAAATAACGGAGATTAAAATGTATCTAAAATCTACTGTTTTTTTGTTTTAGATTGAGATACAAATGCTATATTAGGTGTGAGAATTTGAGTTACGTTTCTTTTGTATTAAATTAAGACACCTGTTTTTGACTTGTGTAATTGCCTTTTTTTTTAAATAATGTTGGTACATTGATATAAAATGGATTTGAAATTTGCATTTAAAAAAACCAAAGTATTTGTTTACAATTAAATTTGCGAATATGTTTTGTATTTTACCAAAAAGTAAACAACATTTAGCCTTTTGCCGCCAGTTATTTTTTGCGATAGATATAGCTAGCCGCATCACTTATGCATTGCAATGTCGTGTGTGGAGTTATTTCGTGTTGGCAACGCCGTCGACAAAGCGGTACTTCGATAATCCGCCAGGGGGCGCCCTCGCTAGCACGAGCACGCCATTTTTATGGTCGGCTGAGAAGAAGCAGAAACGCAAAGCGAATGCGTGAAAACACATCGTTTTCCTCATTCTTTTGCAATATTTCAAGACTCGCGACTTTTAATTAGTTATAAATAAGCTATTTTAACAACGCAGAGCAGCTGCTATATACGGACACAATGAACGACGAAGGTAAAGGCGGTGGAATCAAAAACGCAACGATTGGAAAATGTGACTTGCAGCCACGAGGAAAATGGTATTAATTAACGGCCTACTGATTTGTTACCTTTTTAGACTTTTCCCGCGGTGATGTTACGGATTTGTCGGATATCTCAGAAACAGAAAAGTTTTCCACATCGTTGAACTGCAGTTGCGTGCGTTTGGTGCCCTACAAATTCGAGATTGCGGAGCCGGTAAGGCCTCACCCCTGCCCCTAAAATGTGTATAATACATTTTGGTAATCTGGTAATTGATTATCCACAGGTATGCTTTACCTCCAAGGGCGTCCGGATTGCGGGCATCCTGAAGGACAAGGACGAGAAGTTCGTGCTGCACATACATAAGCAGGAGGTCATCAAGGTGATAGCCCACTTTGGAAACGTCGAACCTGCGCGGCCGTTGGTCACGCTATATCTGCTCAAGACCTGCGCGCAGTATGTCAAGAACCAGCTCCAGCTGCCCGACGATCAGCCCCATGAACGTGAGTCATTAACCATAAAGATTCTTTCAAAATACATATAGAAGGGATGTTTTTTATGTAGACATTTGTACAAAAAATAAGAATTGCATTAATTGTATACCTCGTCCCAGAAAATTAAGTTTCCTAGTTATTATGGTTCAGCGTCAGCTCTCGACTCCCAGTTTAGTAAGGCATGATATAGTCCTGACGCTTTTTTAAATTTAATTTTGGAAAGAAGCGCAAATTATGGCCAATTTGAGCCAAATCTGAACATTGTTATAAAATCTTTTTCTGTTATCATTTCAACTTTGAAAGAACAGTATTCTATGGCATGCTGTTGTACCACTGAATAAAAAAGATAAAATATTCATCGACACCAAAATAAAAGCATACTAATAAATTTGTGACTTCAATAAGTATTTCAGTTTAGAAACAAATCTTATTTCCTTACTAATAAATATATTGACCTTGATAATTGCAGAAATCGGCTTTAAAACGCACAGCTATCGCACGCGCCGACTGATTCTGTTCTTCGATAGCGTAACCTCGTCCGCCCGCGAGCTCATAAAGTCTATGTTCAGCTGTGTGGACGAGATTTCCTCCACTGATGCAGCCGAGATTCTTGAAAGGTTCGCGGACTCTGATCGCAAGACGCAGGACAAGAGCTCACAGCCCGCTCCGCGCCAGCTAAGAGCAGACGAGCAGGTCAGTCTACTCATGTATCCGCCGAAGGGAACTGGAAGCCTGTGCATCCGCATGGAGGACTACGTGTGCCTCACAAAGGAGTCCTACCTCAATGATATCATCATTGATTTTTACCTGCTCTGGCTGAGAAACACGCTGATTCCAGAGCCGCAACGTGAGAGGACGCACATCTTCAGCACATTTTTTTATAAGAGATTAACTACGTTAACGCGTCCAACGGACATGAAACAAACGGCAGCCCAGAAGCGACACGCCAGGGTGCAAAAGTGGACCAAATTGGTCGACATATTTGATAAGGATTTTATTATAGTTCCTATCAACGAACAGTCGCATTGGTTCTTGGCCATCATATGCTTCCCCAACTTGAAGGGTCCTGTGACGTTCGATACGAATCAGCCTGTGGAACCGCAGCATCTGAAGCGGGCCAGGGGCAAAAAGGTATCGCTACAGATTGGCAACACCACCATTACCCCGTTGACAAAACGTGGAGAGGGCGGACAACTTCCTGCAGCTTTGACCGCCGATAACGTTTGCCGGATAGCAGACGATGAAAGCGAAAGGGACGAGGCGGAAGGCGATGACAGCGACATGGCCTCGGAAGACAGCGAAAACTCAAACTCGGCGAAGGAGCAAGCGGCCACGCCAACCTCGACTACTACTAGCACCCCCAGTCAATCCACTTCACAGTCCACTCCTAGTGGTCCAGCGAGAAACATTGCTTCCGACGAGGTACCAGCCGTAAAGCAACCTCTAATACTCATCTTCGACTCACTCGCGGGCGCTTCGCGAAGTCGCGTTGTGGCCACACTGCGGGATTACCTCACATGCGAGTACCGAGTGAAGAAGCCGGATGCGCAGGCGCACGTCTTCAACAAGGACAACATGCCGGGCCACTGCGTCAAGGTTCCGCAGCAGAACAACTTCACCGATTGCGGCCTGTATCTCCTGCAATATGTGGAGCAGTTCTTCAGCGAGCCGATCAGAGACTATAGGCTTCCCATCAAGCAGCTGACCAACTGGTTCGACTTTCTCACAGTGACCAAGAAGCGCGAGGACATTGCCAATCTCATCCAGCAGCTGATGGACGAGGGCAACCAGCAGCAGAGGCAGATCCTACCGGTGATTGAATTTCCCACGCTGAATGGGCAGTTGGTGGAGTATCCTGAAGATACGGAGAGCGCCGAGTTTGAGGAGGAGGAGGGCCACGATGACGAGGATCCCAGTAGTGAAATGGTGAGTTTGCAATTGGAGCTGATGGTGATACGAAAACCTATTCATGTTTTGAAAAAAAATATTTGTTAATTAACTGCTGTAACATGATTACTAACTTTAAATTGACTTGCAGCACGAAGATAACAATGCCGGCACAGACATGGAAGTGGATCCCGTGAACGACGAGCCAGCTCAGGGAGCAAAAACCACCCCGATAGCCACCGTTACCACGACAACGACGGCCACGACTGGCAAGCGGTTCGTGTTGAAACGGCGCCTGCATAATGGATCCATATCGAGTCCCAGCAACGGAAACGGAGAGGCCAGCAGCAATGGAGGCCCACTGATGATGCCCCAGCTGGTAAGCACGGCGACCGGATCGGCTTCGCCCGGAGTCGCGCACGTGCCACGTGGACCAAGCGGTGGTCTGAAGATCCGCAAGATAGACCCGTAGCCCCAACAGACACTCGCCCTGCGAGCCCGCGATCCGGATGCACATATGCCCCACCTGCCTGCGCTGCCCCAGCTGCAACAGCTGCGGCACCACCTGTAAATACACATTACATTGGCTATTAACTAAATGTTGCCCCTAAAACTTAATGAAAGTAAACTAAACTAAAATTAAATAAAGACTACATTCGTATGTATGCAATACAAGCAGTTGGAGCAGGTTATAAATGCAAATTTGGATGTGGGGAATGGAGAAAGTTCACAACGATCTTTTAATTTTTACTCTTATACGTTTTCAGTTAGCATAAATTAAAAATTATTAACTTTCTTATCGCTTTTGCTATTATATAAATCATTATCAAAAATGAGCCTAAAGAAAAGGCTAGTGTTAAAATTGAATGACATTTAATTTTCTACTCTTATATGTTTTTAGTTACATTTATGATACATTAATATTTATTTACTATCTAATCGCTGTTGCATTTATATAAATCACTTTTATCAAGCATAAGTCAATTTAGTTAAAAAATTATAATTTGAAAAAGCGTGTTTTTATTTTGATGTATGGAACTTTTATTAGTTTTTAACACTTTCCGCGATTTTAATCTGCTTACAAATGTGTTAAATAACTGTTCTGCTATTCTAAATACACAGCACATCAAATCTTATTTTATTATAAATAAAACAATCAGAAAGGAAGTGTTTTAAAATGTGCGTTCTTGGGGAGGCTTTTCCGGTACCATTCCATTTTACAACCAAATTCGACGTTCCGCCCTTGCCCAAACCAGTTTCACATGTCTCGCCATGTATGTCGGCTAGAATCGCCATGTAGATAAAACCTACATGGTGGGACTCCCCGAGGCAAAACGACAGATGTAATTGAATTTCGGCTAAAATTATCAAAAGGTAAGTGGAGAAAATTTTAAAGAACCATAACTTTCTTTGTGCTTTTAATAGTTTTGCATTATTTTGGTTAATCTTTAATTGATAGCCCCTCAACCCGCGATTTATGCCATGTAGTTACTTTAGAATATACATGGCGACCTACATGGTGACATGCACGCACACACGCACACGTGCATGCAAAGCAACAACACACACAAGCACGCCACCATGTAGTTTACGGGCCAAAATGTTAGGTTAGACTCACAGCTGCTCGTATAGGAGGAGGGGTAAGGAAGGGATGGAAAAAAGAAAGAAAAGCAAGGGGTGGGAGGTGGTAGAATGGCGAATGGCAAGCGCAAAGCAAGCGGCAGAAGTCTATCGCTATATCGATTTCAAAAGACGAAGGAAGAAATTTATGAATGTTCATTGATTATGGATACATTCTTATTATTAATATCTGCAACAACAACATTTAATACCTAATTTATTTTTCGCTTAAGAAATGGTGGGTTTTCTTTATATATTTATTTAACTTGAATTGAACTAATTGAAATATTTATACATTTTGAGCTCACTTTGTTTATTAACATATTTACCACACGCAATAACAACAGATTTGTGTATTATATCATTCATAAATAAATATTCTATTTAATTATGTGCTACTCACGATAACCAAAGTTGTAAGGAATCGCAAATACTAAAAATTAATTTATTGTAAAGGTAACTTACGATAAATAGCTTTAGTTATTTTAATTATGCTTTAAATTTATTAGTTTTCTAATTGTAATACAATTCGCAAGCTTTCTAAACTATCGTTTGACCCATCTGTCTTCTGCTGAACCATCTCTTGCAAACTATCGATTTTGGCGTGTTGACGAATTCCCGGCCATCACTAGTTATCGAAAATTTTACAGCCGCGTTTGCTGCTCGCTGAAGGAAAATAAAATTAACCAGGAGCGCAAAAAAACGCGTATCGCAATTTATTTGCGCAGCTAGGCAGACCAACGGGATCGAAAAGGGTTAGCAAAGTATTTTACTAATACCCGGCAGCAGTTTGTTAAGTGCGTTGCGTTGTTGTTGTGAAATAATTAATATTATTTTAAGGCAGATGGAGCCCCTCTTGTCCGTGGTGCTGTGTGCGTACCTTCGCATTCGTGTGTGTGCGTGTGTGTGAAAAAAGAAATTAAGGGGGGAAAGCAGAAAGAAATGAAGAAAAGCTGGGAAATGGGCGTCTCTAAAGTTAAATGACATTTTCGCACGTAACTGAAAAATATATATACATGTATTAATAAAAATAAATACACACTGGCCAGCAGGCAAAAAACAGAGGCGGAGAAAAGCCGTCGGTCGTCAGCCGCCGCGCGCATGCTCCCAAATTGGAAGTAAAATCGTTGGATTTATGCTTATATTCTTAAACCAAATCCAGATATTATCCGGAACAATCGCGTGCGAGTACTGGCCAAAATGAAACCAACTGCCCAAGAACCGTGTAAATTGCATATTATAATTGCAAAATAATCGAGTGCAGTGTAGTCAAAATAGTAGTGACGTGCGGGAGAGAGATGGCAGGCAAACGTGAAAATGTGAGCGGCTCGGCTATTGGCTCGGTGTTTTAGTGCTATCCCGTTTTGGTGCATACATTTGCCGTTTGTCGGCTGTCTGTTTTGATTTTCTCTTCGTGAAAATAAGCGCGCGAAAGGGGTGCTCGTGTACTTTCTTTTGACCTACCGCCCACCGTCCACCCACTCAGCCCACCCCATCCCCTTTCCCACCCCCTTGCGTGCATCGCAATGTTTGATAAGTGATAAAGCCAGATGTTTGTGTATGTATCGCCGCCCAATATCCCGACGACACTCGCACACACACATGTTGAGCACATTTTCTCTGGCACTTTTTGCCGCCTTTCCGACTTTTCGTCGACTTTCGGCCGCGTAACTTGAGCCTAATTCGTTAACGCCTGACAACACTCCTTATTTATAATATATACAGCCTGACTTCGTCGAGAGGTACCAAAGAGGCCCAGGAATAGTTTTAGTCACATCTCAAAAATCCCGCAACGTTTCCAATAAGCAAGCATACATAAATGGTTTCTACTTTTATTGGTCTATTAGGTGAGTAAAAACTATTTATTCTAAAGTGGTCAGACTTAAATTCGATTCAAATGCAAAATAAATATATACAATATAGTTATATTTGTTGTAATTTTTTTTTAATATTATCTCATTTTTACTTTTGACGTTTAAGAAAATCTTAAATTTAAAATATTATTTTGTCAATAAATCATAGTATTTAATTTGGCTGAAACGTAGCCAAATTCTGATAACATTTTTCGAATAAGTTTGAAAACACTATTAAAAAATGAATTTAAAGTCAAATAAATATAGAAACAATAATCCCTCTTCCACAGACATTCAATCATGGTGGGAGATACCGTGTATTTCGCATTTCTGTTCATTGTTTAGTTCCGCCTTTGATCTGCCCGACATCGACATCGAGGTAAGAGTTTGCTGTATACAGTCTAAAGACAAACCAATAAATAATTTCCACCCACTCCGCAGGACCTCGAATCGGCGCTGCTTTCCGATGGTACCAGCGATGAGGATCAGGTCGCCTTAGTGCCAGAATTGATTGTGCGCCTGCTCAAGGGCTGCGATGCGCTACAGTCGGTAGCCAAGGAAATCACACACAGCAACTATCAGATGTTCTTGCGTCGCTTACTGCGCCAACAGTGTCGCCTGCACCAGACCGAGAACCACTTTGACACGGACATCGACTTCCAGTCGCTGCCCGTGCGCAAGCGCCTGCACATCCTTCACGACCTGTGCCACTTTCGCCTAGATTCGGCCGATGTGCAGGTCATTCTCAGCAATCTAGAGGCGGACAGTCTGCGCGTGGAGCCCCTGGGCTACGACGCCAAAAACTCCGGCTACTGGTATTTCTACGGCACTCGGCTCTATCGCGAGGACAAGGCAGCGGCAGCCTCTAGCTCGGGTTCGTCAGGTTCGGGATCCGGAGGCGACGGATCTGCCTCTTTTGGCGGAGCATCGAGCAGCAAAGGCATCGGCAGCAACGGCACAGTCTGGCAGGTCATCTGCTTTACAGAGGAGGACTGGCAAAACTTGGCCGCCAAGTTCAAGACCTCAACGAACGCTAAGGAGCGCGAACTTTTCCACATACTCGATGACAACTTTCTGCCCAAGCTTCCGCAGCTTTTTCGTGAGCGTGAGCGTTTGAGGCGCAGAAAGTAAGTGAGACTTTAAATGTAAAAAACATTTCCTTAAACGTATTGTATCTTCTAATCCAGACTTCTGCAAGTCCGTAACTCCAGTCGCATTCGCAATATAGCTGAGTTGAAGGCGCGCCAAGAGGAGGAGCGTCTGCGACGCGAACGGGAGAGTCTCTACCAGGAGCGGCAAAACGCGCACTGGCTAGCACCGCCCCAGCAGCAACAACAGCAGCAGCAACAACAGCAACAGCAGCAGCAACAACAACAGCAGCAGCAGCAATCCCAGCAGCGCACACGCAGACGGTTAGCACGCCAATGTTCCTAAGAAGGCTTGCGGATTTGACGGCCACATCCCACCCAAACATCAGGAACCGAAACCGAAACAGATACATCCTACACACTTGCATACAAATAGCATCTTTGGTTTAAATTTTTAATTGATCTTTTGAGTTGCAGTAATTTTATGATTTCTTGAACCAAACACTTTTCGCTTACAATTTGTGTTGCTGCAGTAATAGAAACTAAATCAAATCACCATCATCAGCATCTACGTGAAACCCGGGACCAGAATGAACGGAACGAGGATCAGCACTTAATTTGAGTTTTGCCCATCATTTAGTTTTGTATATGGGAGAATTGGTTGGATTTCGTTTTCAAAAAAACTCTGTAAGCATGCTTTTTGATATATTTCTATTCGATATATGTCTTATCTTATGATTTAAGTTTGTTTAAAAATTAAATTCTCATTTTCATTCTATTCACGAGCCACAGACATTGACATAATGATATCAAATTACCATTTATCATCAGATTATCATATCGTAAAAAAGCTGATTCGTTAAAATGTTATTGTTTTACTTATTTCATATTGGCTCTAAAATGAAATTAATAAACTTGATATTAAATCATGTTTCTAATTTCAAGGTATTATCTCCATATCTTCACTAGGAAATCTTTCATATCAAACAAGAAACATTAAATCAGAATTAAGTTTTAAAGAAAAAAATATTACTAGATATTTGGTGTATCATTTAAATAACTTTGTTTAATCCTGTATGTTTTAGATCGCAATCAACATCGACGGCTAGTGGTATTTCAACCTATGCAAGCTCCCTCAGACGAACAACCACAACTAATTCGAGCGAATTTCTGTGCCACAGGGAAACCTTCTGCCTCTCCCCAGAAAACGACGAAGACGACGACGACGAGGCCCTTGACGCGGAGCAGCAACCAAATCAGCCAGAGCAACAAGAACATCAGCCGCAAGACGAGGAGCAGCAGCAGGAAGCGGAGGAATTATTAGCTGCCTCAGCAACTGACGACGATTTTCGCTCTCCAGAAACACCAAAATCGCAAACGCCGGTGGAATTGAAGAGCAAGAGCGGCCATCACCACCATCATCATCATCACCACAAGAAGAAAAAATCGGGCAAGAAGCAAAAGAAGAGACACCATAGGGATAGAGATCGTGAGCGAGATCGCGAACACCATCATCATCATCGGCGGCGACACAAGTATGCTTCAGAGGCGGACGAAGTCGAGGACGATAACAATAACCACAACAGCAACAGCAATAGCAACAGTAACACCAATAGCACCAGCAGCAATAATAGTGGCCAACCAAAACGGCGACGCAGTGGGCACCAGCAACATCAACAGAATCAGCCAGAGGCACAGGAACCCACGACTTCTCTAAGTCCCGAGGACAAGGAGAACTTTTGTAGGCAGCTGCAGCTATTAGACACCAATTCGGCGGCCATCGCGGTTGCCACGAGTATTGCTGATCTCAGTCTGCCATCGCCGGTGGCACATGAGAGTGAAACGGAGCAGGACGAACAGGTGGATCGGGCGGCAGTAGCGCAACTAGAGCGCCCAGCGATAGCTCCTTCAATGGCGCCAGCGGCCAATGTTAAATTGCCAGGCAGGCAGACAAACAATTCGCTGAGTTCGCTTACTGGAAACATATTTATACCGGGAGGAAGCGCTCAGCAGCAGCAGCAACAATCACAGCAGCAGCAATCGCAGGAGCCTCAGAGCAGCAGTAGCAGCAGCCATAGTGGTACCACTGTCAGCACAGTGCGTTCCAAGAAACAAAAGGCCGTGCTGAACAGCACTGGGAGTAGCAGCAGCAGTAAAGTGGCGGACAAGGCGGATCGGAACTTGAGCAAGGCGGAAGCGGGCAAGTCCAAGAAGTCGACGGCGGGCTCATCGGCGTCCTCATCCTCTAGCAAGGCGGAGCGAAACAGCGGTGCCTACTCGGACAAGAGTGGCGATGAGTAAGTGAGGGTGGAGAGATTCAACCGCCAGACACAACACAATCGTACTATCCGTTTTCTCTCGGCATATCCTTTATCATTCTTTATTCTGCTTGCTGTTGGAGGTGTGGGCATCATGTCATAGATAAATGTACATCTTGATTAATCATAAATTTGATATCACTTAATCTCGGATTTTCAACCCTACATTTTCGGTCAATATTAGTGTTAAATCAGTTACCTATTTAAGTAAAAAGTTTTTTAAATTATAAAGTTGACAAATTTAAATAATAAACAAAAAATCAAAGCACCATCATAAAAACTACAAATAGTATTCCAATATATAATTTATAAATATTAAAAATACAAAATTGGCTTATAAAACAAGGCTTACATTAAATAAATTTAAAACAATTCGAAAGCAGAATTAATCAAGGTATAATTGTATCTTTTATGCTAAAGCATTCATGATGCTCAACTCTAGTATTGTTGTTGATTTTGAGTTTTGGGCCAATTGCGGAGGTTTCGGCTACTTTTCTATTACACGTCCTCTTCCCTAAGTTGTAAATTTTCATTATTTGTTTCAACTTTTTAAGTTCCATTTATATCTATAAGCCATGCATGTTGTCGGCTTCTTTCATCCATTCATCCATCAAATTGTATATAATATGATCAATTGATTAACATATTTATCATTGTTATTGTAAACTTTTGTACCCACCCGCAAAAACAAACGAAAAAAAAACATTCCGACTGTTGTTCATCAAAAACCCAACACCCGATAAAATGTAGCCATGTAAATAGTAGCAACCGTAGCACCACCAACAACAACAGCAGCCTTAACAACAACAACCATAAGCACGCGTCGCACCACAGTCACAACAACAACAACAGCCACTCAACGACGGCATCGGCTATAACAACAGCAACAACGACAACGTCGCAGGGATATCATAATTCGAATCATAATCATAATCAAAATAATCACAACCACCATACCTCCCACTCACACCACAGCCACCACCACCACCATACCACTAATAACTACAGTAACAAACATAAATCCAAAACGCACCACTCCCTAACCCACAACAACAACAATCACACAACAAATGCAACAAGCACATCACAACACCTCCCAGTAAACACAAACAACAATTCAACGTACAACTCCTCCAATCATGCGAATATTCTTAGCTTCACCGAAACGGAGGAGGTCCTGCAAATCGGAATGCACAAGGTGCTCGTCTATGTGAAAAACCATCGCGATGCCTGGCCATTTGTGGATCCCGTGGAAGAGGATATAGCTCCACGCTATTACTCGATCATCAGGAGGTGGGTAGCACTTTTACAAATAAGGTTTTCTGATAACTTTTTCAGATATCATAAAAGATTTTTATTAAGAATAAAAAATCAACCAGATATTATTAAATTTATTTTTGTCCAAATTAATACAATTAAAACAGTATTGCTCCGAAAATTTTTGTAAATAAGTTTTATTTGATGTCTTATTTCTGCCATTAATCTCTTTTACTTTGTTACACAGACCCATGGACCTGCTGAAGATGGAAGACAAGCTAGACAGTGGGGAATATCACAAATTCAGCGAATTCCGCAATGACTTTCGATTAATTGTCAACAACTGCAGATTGTACAATGGGCACAATAATGGTAAAAATAACTTTCTAAAGAATAGTTAATTAAAATCCTAATATTGACTTTCTAATGCTACAGAATACACAGAGATGGTCAACAATCTTCAGGATGCTTTTGAAAAGGCAACCAAAAAGTACTTTGAGAATCTCTCGGACGACGAGGACGATGATCCCAATCTGAGCTATCCTGCAGCCGACTCAAAGATGAATGTATTCCGCGAAAAGTACTTCAGCAAAAAGGCTAAGGAGGAGACAGATAAAGATGCGACAGGTCGTCTGGAAAGTAGTGCCGAGGATGATCTCAGCGAGATTGAAGCGGAGGCCACACAAAAAGCCCAAAAACGCAAGCGGAAGGAAAAAGACAAACGACGCAAAAAGAAAACCAAGAGCAAGGCAGATCCGGAAACGGATGATGAGGATTTGGAGCCCGAGAGGGAACCAACGCCACCGCCACTTCCTCCTCCGCCAATAAGCAAGAAAAGCAAAACGGGCAAGGTAACCAAGGAAAAAGAAAAGGAAAAGGAGAAAGAGAAAGAAAAGGAAAAGGAAAAAGAGAAAGAAAAGGATAAGGATAAGGAAATAACTTCATGCAAGCGAGGGCGCAAGACAAAGGGCGAAAAGTCCACGTCTAAGCCCAGCAAACTGCAGCAAAAGACCAAAAAAGGGGTTAAGAAGACGGCGCCCGAATCCGAACCTGAATCAGATCCAAGCGACAGCCGCGAGAGCGAGGACTATAGCGATGATGACCACATATCGTTGGCCAAGGCTAAGTCCCTGATCAAGCCCACAGCAAGAACGATAGCGGCCCAAAAGAAGAAAATAGTACCTGCTGAATCCAAGGTAAAGATGCCCACCCCAGTCAAACGCCAAGTAAAAGGCAAGGGAAAAGGTGGGCGCAAGGTTAAAGATGACTTACTAGACAGCGAGCTTTCCGATGTGGATGTAAAGAAACAGCTGCCACCAACGGTAGCTGCTGCTTTAGCTGAATCCGCCGCTGAGCTGGAAGATGATGAGGATGAACAGCCCGCGGATGAAGACGAAGATGAGGACGGCTCGCGGTCTCGAAGCATGTCACCCTTCAAGGTTGATCTCCACAAAAAATACTCAAAAAGTGCCCTTAACGATGATCTCTCCGAGCTGCTGACCACTGTGAAGAAGGTTCCCACTGCGGAGACCACAAAACTGAGTGCTCGGCACCAGGACGAAGTGGATGATGACGAGGAGAAATCCCGAGAGTCCGACGGGGACTTTAAATCCTTAAGCAGCAGTCGGGCTAGCTCTCCTGAGCGTCCGCCGGTGGCAAAAAAGGGCAAAAAGGGGGACAACTCAAAAAAGGAGAAGGAAAAGAAGAGCAGGGATAAGGAGAAAGATAGGGATAAGGATAAAGATAGGGATAAGGAGAAAGACAGGGACAAGGATAAGGACAAATCCCGCAGCGCTAAGCACAAGAAGAATAAGGAAGAATCCCCACTTTCGGCAGCCGCTTCGGCAGCTGCAGCCGAGCAGGCTGAGCTGGAAATGCTGCTGCCCTTTATGGACAAGTACGATGTTATCAAGTTCCGACGTAGTCGGGCAGCCCTGAGCGGGTCCAGCGCCTCCAACTCGATAGCTCCTTCCGAGGATTCCAAACCAGCAAGCACCAAAAGCAGTAGGGACAGCAAAAGAGCAGCAGCAAAACGGGAAAAATCTCCCGATCCTGTGGAGCACAAGCGCGGTCGTAAGAGTAAAGATCAGAAGCGGTCAAAAGAGTCGGATAAACTAGAGAAAACTGATAAAGCTTCCAAAGCCGACTCCGAGAAACACACCGAAAAGTCAACGAAAAAAGAGGAACAACCTAAAGTAGTGGAAAAACCTCCAAGAGAGAAATCACCAGCTCCGGAAGTCCCACTAGAAACGATAAAGGAACCTCCTGCTCCAGCTCCAGCCCCTGCACCTGCACCCAGTAAAGTAAAAGAAGCCCCTGGAAAAACGGCGGCTAAGAAAAGACCCGACAAACAAATGCCCCCGCCTCCCAAACCAGCCGATAAACCAAGTGAAAAGGGCTCTGGTAAGAAAACTTCCAACAAAAAAGGAGTCCAAAAGGCAGGTCAACCGCAGACCAACAACAACACAAATCTGGAAGCTTTGGATGTGGAAACCGAACAGACCCTCAAAGACATAAATCGTTGGCTGGAGCTTACGCCTCGATTTACGGAGTTTAGTTCGGCTAGCAATTCACCATCTCGTTATAATCTTTTGGATGATTTTGACTCAGGAATGGGAAGTAAACTAGATGGAGCAGACTTTCGACGACCAGTCGCGTTGGCTGCTCCAAAAGCGGAATTGGTACCAACTAAATTGGCGGAGGCTCTCAATGAGCTGGTCAGCGAACCGAAAGAGGCAGCTAGTAAATCAGAATCGGAATCGGTAGCCCCAACGCCCAGCAGTGTGAGCAGCAGCTGTGGAACCCCACCTCATTCGATGCACTCAGGGAATTCCATAGGCAGCACATCGGCCACTGCAGCATCCAGTTCGAATTGCTCTAATAATTCGATGCCCACGCCCTTACCTGTAGCAGTTACTCCAACGCCAACACCTGCTCCTCCACCACTGCTTCCCATTCCCAAGCCAAAGGAGCCGAGTACAACTCAGCTGCTTCTGAATCCACCACCACCGCCTCATATCAAACAGCAACTGGCTAAGGAGGCCAAGCGCAAATCCCTGAAAGAAAAACAGGCGGCTCAAGCAGCCCAAGCTCAGCAGGTGAAAGCCAAGGCTAATGTTATGAGGACAATTGAACGTCTTCAGCCAGGCAAGGCCAAGGGTAATCTTCTGCAGAATGTAGCTGCTGGGAAGTCAACGGAGGAAAGTGGAGACTCCCACGCAAGTGGGAACCCGGTTGCCACCAAGGTTAAGGAGCTAAAGAATGCTCTCATCACAGAGACCTGCGAGGGTGCACCAAAGCTGAGTTTAGGTACGGTTCTGAAAACCCAGGACTTTTCATTGAGCAAAACTCTTGAAGAAATGTCAGGAAAGAAAGCCACGGATGAAGATGACAGCCCCAATGAGGAAAGCAAATCAGAGAAACCTTCGACACCCACAACACCGAACAAAGAGGCACCAAAACCATTTGAAGCTCTTTTAGAACTCAGTAAAATAGTCAAATCCTCAGAGGGACCGAAAACGGAAGCGAGTCAAAAGGAAAAGCCTAATCTAAGCGCCTGGCTAAAAGCATTTGGTGGTCCAAAGGTTAGCAAGAAGTCCGAGGATGAAGAGAAACAGCAGACGTCTACACAAGATCTTCAAGGTGATGCCAAGGTGGCTCCACCAGCTCATTCGCCTGCTGGGGACAACTTCTCCTTGCCAACAGTGATGCGTCAAAGAAAACCAAGCACGGGGAGCACGAATTCGGAAAGGAGTTCCTTTAGCCAGGACCCGGATTCTCCGAGAATAGCCATTGACGAACGTTATGGATCCTACGCGGCTGGTTCTTATACCTCGCCAATTGGTGCATCACCCATTGGAGCATCTCCCATAATGGTTTCCCCAAAGCCCAATGATGATATGGGCAAACCAGCGTCACCTTATCCCCTGAATGGAGCTATAAAAGTGGGATTCTACCAGGACACCACGACCAAAAGCAGTCCGGACAAGAGTTGCAGTCCAAGGGAGATGAACTCTCCATATCCCCAGTATTCCCAGCATATCTACTCCTCTGCCTCGTCGCCCAATGTATCCACTCCGGATATGAGTGGAACTTCTCCCTATGGAGGTGGAAACAGCTACAATCCCTCGGGTTCTGAGGCGTCCAAGACCCCGGCCTACTCTTCCACATCCCCGCTTCCTATTTATGACCAATACAAGCAGCCGCGCTCCCAGGAATCTGACTACAACTCTTCGATGAGTCCGAGCACCCCGAACCCACACTCGCCATACCAGCAGCCACAAAGTTCTCCGTACACCACGCCACAGCAATCGCAATCGACGCACCCGTCGCCATATCATGGCCAGTCGCCGTACCACCAGCAGCAGCACTCACCATATCATCCACCCGCGGCTCAGCAGCAGCAGCAATCCTCGCAGCCTTCCCACAGTCCGGCGGCCCATCAGCAGGCTCTCAGCCCCATGCACAGCAGTGTGGAATCCCCGGCATCCTCAGCAGCTACCCAACCACCCACTCCGCTGGCGCAGTCGCCGGCGGAGCAGCAGCACTCGCCGTATCAGCAGCCCGTACTGTCACCTTATCAGCAGCCCCAGCAACAGGTGCAACCACCCGTGGTGCCGCCTGTACAACCAACAACAGGTGTTGTGCCTTTAGCGGGTTAGTACTTCTGCTTTTATCATGTTAAAAACATGAGAATTGTCAATTAACAGTGTCAATATTGATTAACATGTGTGCCAAATATAGTCTGCTTTAAAATAGAACATATGTTTGACACAATAATGTTTAAAACACACAACTCAATTGTACTACTTGTTCTTAATTATTTCCATTGCTCGGGTTTTGGATAAAAACTGAAAAATACACAAGTAGAAAAGCGTAACTACTCTTCTACTACCGAATTCGCGATCAAAATTTGTTTTATGAATTCAATTGATAATGCTCTCTCACTATAAATCATTTTTTTTACAATTAGTTGTTTTAATTTTTTTTTAATGCAAATGTAAAATCTGTATTTTGATGACTTTTCATTATTCCAGCTCTGAGCAACAACGGTTATGCGCCCACTCACGACAGCTATCAGCAACTTCAGCAGCAACAGCGATCCTTGTATAATCCAGCCACTTTGATCAATCCTCTGCCAAGTTCTACAGCTGCAAATTCCTCCATAACCAAGCCGAATAATGATTGGAGCCTAAATCGCAGTCTGTTGCCGCCGACCATTACCAATACTGTAAATCAGGCAACTCAACAGCAGCAACAACAGCAACAAACTGGGCAGTTGCAACAGCAACCGCAAATGCAGGCGACGCCACAGCAGCTGCAGGCAACAACCCAACAGCAATTACAAACAACGCCTCAACAGCAGCAACAGTTGCAAACTCCACAGCAGCAACAATTGCAGACACCACAACAGCAACAGTTGCAAACACCACAGCAGCAACAATTGCAGACCCCACAGCAGCAGCAACAGGTGTTGGGCCATCAACAGCAACATAAACCGAAATATCCAACCTATGCGCAATATCAGTCAACAAATGCCGCAGCTAATGCTGCAGCAGCAGCAGATGCAGTGGATACAATGCAACAACAGCAACAGCAAAAGATTGTGCCTCCAACTTATGGCAGTGATATGGCCACATTTATGCAGCATCAAATGCAGCAGCCTCCCAAAATAGATACTTTAATAAATCCTCTGAAACGACCTGGAGAGGAAATTGGCACGGATTACAGTGGAAATGCGGCAAACAAAATGCCAAAAATAGACGAAACTGCCACTCAGCTACCGCAGCCTCAGTTGCAACAACAACAGCAGCAGCCACAAAGCCAGAATCAAACTCAATCCCTGCTCAACAAACAGCAGCAAATGTTCAATAGTTTTTTGGGTTCCATGGCTTTCGGCAAACCAATTGGGAACATTGCACCGGACAAAGCGTTTGAGATGTATAACAGAGCGGCAGCTATGGGTTTTCCCAAAGACTTTGGGAAAGACAACAGTTGTCAGCTCCAGCAGCAGCAATCGCCACAAGTCGCTACCAACAAGCAGCAGACAAACCAACAAGCGCAGCAACAATTGCAAACGCCCCAGCAGCAACAAGAAAGACAACAGCAATCGCAGCATATGATTGGTGAGTATTATTTAAAGGAATTATATTTTGTTATAAATGTTTTACTGTATTATTGAGGATTATTTGCAAAAATACCATATTTATTCAGGTATTACTGTTTAATACCATATATAATGTATTTTTACTATATATATTGTATTTTTACTTTGTTTTTTTTTATTATTTACCGAGGGGGGAAATCAAATATGCGGTATCGGCTCCAATTCCTTAAAAATCAAATTGACAATGGTTAATTACAAAAGAAGACAGGCTACTTGAAACTCATTGTAATATTTGGCTGCCTCCAAAACTTAATACATATATACATATATGCTTAAAAACAATAAAGCTTTCCCGATTTTCCGATGAACTTTATAAATCTCCTTTTTTCATTTCTTCTATTCATTTGATTTTCTTTTCTTGCAGGAATGAGTCACCAACAAAAGTCTAGTCTGGAGATTCTACAGTTGCAGCAGCAGCAACAGCAGCAGCAAAACCAGGCTCAAAAGTTGCCACAACAGCAGCAGCAACAGCCGCAACAAATTAACTACCAGCAACAGCAGACGCAACTCAACCACAATTATACCGCGCAGCAACAGCAACCTACAGTGTCTGACAAACCTACTGCACCACAGTCTGCAGTTGCCGCTGCGGTGAGCGATGCCAGCAGCAACATGATGCACCTGCCTTCAACCGCCCACCAGCATCATCTAAGCCAGACGCATCATCTGGCCGCCTACAACAAGCCGACGCCGCCTCCGCCCCAAACCTACAGCAACCCCTTGATGCAATCGATGTTGGGCTATGCCGGAAACTATTTCGACAAGACGATGCCGCCGGCGGCCCATATGTACAGTGCCTCAAGTTCAGCGGCCTCGGCTTATGGCAATCCGGCTCAGCAATTGCCCGGAAACTATGTTCCCGGGAACAACAATCCTGCACACCAGCAAACGCAGCAACAACAACAGCAGCCGCCTCCTTCAGTTGCCCCAGCCGAAGTCAAGGCTCCAGCGAAAAGGGGAAGGAAAAAGAAGGCGGCCACAATTGCAGCCGAAGCAGCAAAGCAGCAGCAGCAACAACAGCAGCAGCAAGCGCAGCAACAACAATCACAACAATCGCAGCACATGATTGGTGAGTTTTATTTACAAGAATTCGATTATGTGTTATTAATGTTTTACTTTGCAAGAATGATTTTATTTATTAATATTTTTAATTTGTATTTTGTAAGAGCTCTTAATTTTCGAATATAATTGATTTTAATGTATTAAGTAAAATTATCCTTCGGGTAAGAACTTCTCTGTTTGTTTTTGTGCACTCCTTTCGCACGCCGGTGACGATTTCTTTCTAGTTCTTTCTAGATGATATAATATAACTCAAGGAAGGTATAGTAAAGACTATTGACATTTTTCAATGTCAATATTTCGAGAAAACGTTTATATTATAATTAGGTCAAAGATCAAATAACTATTAAAACCAATTTTAAAAAATTTAATTATAAGATACTTAATTTCACTTTCCTTATTTTATAAACCTACATTTTCCATTTCCTTTAATTACTCTACTTTATGTTTCTGGCAGGAATGAACCACCAGCAAGAACCTACTCAGGAACTCCTACAGTTGCAGCAGCAAAATCAGACCCAAAAGTTGCCACAACAGCAGCAACACCAAGCCATGCCCCAATACAACATGCCCCAGTCGGTGTCCTCCGTTTCTGCAGTCGCGACGACCAATAATCAGCTGCAGGCACATGCGCAGGCGCTGCACCAAGGCTTTCAATTGTACGCGGGCCTAAAATCCGGAGGAGTATCCTCGCCAGCAGCAACGCCGACCACTAGTGGAGCAACCAGCAATCAAACGGCGCCTGATGCGGCAGCGATTTCGCTCAAAACATCGACAGGTGGAATGGTGCCGGGGAGTGCCTTCAATTTTGCGCCTACTCCCGGAGCTCTGGGCTTATACGGGGATCAAGCAGCGGCGGCTAGTAGTTATCTGGACCAGTTCAGAGATGCACCCAATCCCTACTATATGCCACCGGCACCTGCACACAGCGGAGCAACTGCGAATCCGGGTGCAAATTCAGCCGATAAGAGCCAGAACCCACTAAATACAGCGGCGGGATCGTATCCCTTCCTGGCGGCGGCACATCCTTCAACGCGGGCAGCAGCTGCTGCAGCTGCATATCCGTTTGCGGATCCCAACTCGCAGCTGTATCAGCAGTACCTACGACGCGATGACTTCCACACGCGGATGATCTTCAACCAGAGTCTGCTGGGCGGGCCGGCCGCGGCGGCGGCAGCAGCCGGATACGGGCAACCGCCGCCGCCGCCTTCCGCCTACCAACGCGCCACACTGGGCATGCCCAAGCCGTATGACATCAATCGACAGTCATGGTTTTAGCAGTACGCCAGTGCCGCCAACGTGGATCTCCAAGGGGACGACCTGACGGGGGCGGCCACTGGAACAGCATCGGGATCAGCGGCAGCATCAGCTTCGGCGGCAGCCACTCAGCGATAAGATCGATGGAGTTTACAGGCTTAGAAAGGTTTCAAACCCACAGGCAAATTGGTTCCAAAGAGGTTAACAACCACCTGAGTTTTCGTTTCGTTTGCCGGAATTATAGTAGCTTATTTTTTGACCCCCGCTCTTTGTATTCCAAATTTTTACTAATGTTCAAAAATTTGTATAGTTTTGATTTCCTAAGCTGTTAAAATCCCGTGTTATTTCTATCAAATTATTTAATATAGACAACATCCGTTTTATAAAGTTAAATTCCTGCTATGAAACAGAATTTACATTGTTCATACATGTGGTAAACGCATGGAGGCGAGATTGTTTTGTACTGATATTTGATATTCATTTGCTAGACTCGAATTCCACTGCCCGCCCCTCGATTTTAATTTTGTTGTATTCTACGACCATTTTTTTTTGTGCAATGTTTCCTTTTGACTGCAGTTGCGCCCTGGACTTTGGCCACGCCTAATTAGCAAGTTTGTTGGGTTTAGTTTGTATCTTTTAGTAGTCTTTAGATTGTAAGTCTTGTGTTTATGACAATTAATTTTAATAGGTTTAGCCAATTAGGCCTCTAATCTAATTTAATTGAACTTAATTTGTTTAAAATGCTTAACAAAAGAAACTAAGCAGAAAAGCAAAATAGAAATAATGCAAAAAATTCAAAGAATTACTCTAAAGCTCCCCCTGACTATAATTAGAATTTAGTTTTTTCCAGAATTTAACTCGTAACTATAGAACTCGTGTAAATTAACTACGATTATTAATTTTATTACTATTGATTATGTACTATGACTATTATAACTATTATCGATTCGTGATGCGGGCGATTTGTTGAAATATTTATTAATCCAACTAACAAAGAGATTCGCAACACACAACTAAAGTTAAAAATAAAATTGAAGTGAGGGAGACACTTTTAGTTTGTAGACCGCCAAGCAGATGTATAAATTTTTGTTAAATATGCTAAGTTAAATTTACGGTCTAATCATTAGGTTCCCCATCAAGTAAAATAAACCAATGTAAACCCACAGAGCTCACATATGTGCAACATTCCGCCTCAGTCCCTCATCCCCTTCCTATCCTCATAAAAAACATATTTGCTGTACATACAAGAAGAAGAAAAACAGACAAGTAAAAACTTTTCTCGTTTTTTACACATCTCAAATTGTAGCTTTAAAACACGTAAGAAATCGATCGATATAGATTTGAGGAAAAGCAAAACAATTGAAATTAATGAATTATGAATGAAAAAGTGTCTTAGTCGCTATTAAAAGCGAACAGAGCAGATGAAACGAGAAAGAAACGCATTAACCGAGCGCCCATAATATTATTAATAAATATATATATATATTATATAGTGAAAACAATAAACAAGAGAACCCGTATTCAGTTAAGTTGTTAAAGCTTTCGTTTTGCAAACGTAAATTTTAAATTTCATTACGATAACATAGTTGATAAAACACAAATGAGGAGCGATACGAAATTGCGAAGAGACGGTACCTAGAGCATAAAAAAGCAGCAACAAACATATTTAAAGAACCACAAGCTAAATATTATATTAATAATGAATATGTATACATAAATTATATATATACACAAACATATATATTATATGCAGTAAGTGCAGCGAGTGCACATTATACATAAATCTGTATGTATAGGCAAAAGCAGCAACAAGAGTAAATTACAATAAAGAATTCTATTGCATATTGTACGAAAAAATCCAAAGAACCCATGTTTCAAATCAAGGCGATAATTTCACCCAACAATTATTATGCAATTTGAGGCTCTCGACACGGCACGCGTTCATTTGCATACAATTGCAGTCCGGATTGCGACTATTGCCCTTCACCAGCTGGTGTTCCCAGTTTCCAATTCCCAGACTGCAATTGCAGACAGCTGTGCGCTTGATTGCCGATCGAACGGCTATAGCTATATGCCAAGTAGCTTATAGCTCCATCGATCATCTGTGCAGGTCTTCAAGAACGGCACGAAGTCGGGAAGCGTGTTGCTAATGCACTGTGCCATTTACCGGCTTCTGGACTGAAGGCTTTCGAATCAAATGGAATCGAATCGCTGAAAGCAATTGATCAGATTTAATTATCATCGCCAGGGCGATCACAACATTGTCTTGGAGAGTGGAGTGACATGAGGCGAGTGGCGAGTTATCCCAGGAATCTTGACTTTTCGAGAGGGCAAATTCCCCGGGGTGAGAGTTCAAAACTCCGGCGATGACGTGGTGCAAAGCAGGTTAAGGAAAAACACCCAATTACTCCGAACATGCTGCTAATTAAATATAAAAATCTTAACCCAAAACACGGTGCGTGACTAACGCAACCTGTAGCCCCTGTTCTGATCCAATGCCCTCTTCTTTGGCTGGGTTTATCCGGCAATTAGCGGAGCCATTACATTGGTTTTCAACACCCATTAATACGTCGCAATCTATATCAAAGACAGTCTTTGACTCATACTTCTATATTTAAATGGTTTTAGCGGGGCGGCCAAGTTCTTGTGATTAATGATCTAAAACCACTTTGTTTGTCGGTGGTAAGCGAAATTTTCATCCGGTTAGAACCTGTTGATTTGATTTTTATTTATTACAATTATTGTGTGCATGTTAATTGGTTTATTCACCAGCGGTCGAAACGGTTTGAAAATGTATGGAAATTAAAGCAAACACAGCGCCAAAAAAAATTCAAGTCAAACCGGCGCGCAAACATTTAAAATTATAATGAAATGCAAGTGTGCATAATAAATTCGAGAATATTTAAATTTCAATTTGTTAATTAAATGCCGGCAGTTGCGTAACGATTGTTATAATTTTTGAGCTCGAAATTCTTTCGATGTTATTGACACGCAAGCATTTGGTTTTGCCTTTGTCGATTAACTTGAGAATTTCAGATATTCAGATATTCTAATTGGCCGAAAATAGGCGTGGCAATACGTACATGGGCCGTCATTGTGTTTAGTCACGCTGCGATTTTCACCTGCCGGCAACTAGCAGCATTCTAAAATAGCCTCCGGCTCGAGATTTATGTGTTGCAGTATTGCATAATTTACGAGCTCAGTGCTGTTGCTAAAACTAAACAAATAATACATAATAATCATGTTGAAAGAGTGAAAAAAAAAATTGAATACAATATTGTGCGTCGTCGTTACGTTAGTGACCAAAAAGGTCATTCAATTTATGCAATCGTACTCGTAATTGTTGCTATGGCGTTAAGGCACTTTATTCCATTCTATAGGTATATAAGGTATATATTTGTTCAGTTCTCGCCGCAATTTTGTTTTATTACGATTCGAAGAGAACGTGCTATTTAATTGGGTATCACAGCTGGTCGAAGGTGGTTGAGATATTCATGATGATAATTTTAAATAACGGGGTTAGCTCATATTTAAAGAAGTTATGATTTGAATTTGGTCCTACAATTGGTTATACATTTTAAAACATTTATACTAAATAAATTTCAGCCAATTTATACACTTTTTGTTTAATTTCATTAAAATTAAAGCTGGTTCGGAATTTAAAAATCCAAAATTAGTTTCAATTTCTAATAGGGTTGTAAATATAAATACTGAGAATTACAAATGTAATTTTATTAATTTATCAGCTAACTAAAGGCAATTTATAGGTTAAATTTTAGCTAAGAAATATTTTAATTCATGAAATCTCCAACCCTTTTCAATGTCTCTCTATCGTTAATATTATATTATTATTTTCGATTAGTTTTCCTCTGCCGAGAACTTCCTATAGAAAATATTGCCAATCAAATAACAATTAAATTATCTTTCACGATCGCTTCTTTAGGGCATTATATAAGCCCCGTCACAAATGGTTCTTGGCTATGTAATTATTACATTACATTTGTAATGGGCACGTTAAAATTGACTTTTATTGATTTCGTGTGTAGTTAGTGGCGGTGTTAATCAAGGAAAATGTGCAAATAACATGCAATCAGTTTGGCGAGTCGCTTAGTCAGCCAGTATACAGTATTTAGCATTTGTTTATCACACATAATGCACCTTTTACTTTCTAAATTTAAATTACAAGCCTTGCTCCGATCCCCATACCTTGCATTGTCGTCCAATTTGCAAGAATCTCCTTAGTCGGTTAGTCAGTGCTTTACTTGGACTTCCGTTTGTGAATCAACTGGGAGAAAGATATCCGCGCAATTAATGCGAACAAATCAAATTAAATCGAACTTAAAAATAGCGTTCCCTTGGCCCCCGTTCATTGAACCTGTGCCTCTGTATTTTTTCTTTTTTTCGGAGCTGCCGGCCTTAGTTGTCAATATGTTTGTGGTTTGCCATTAAGACAATGCTTTATAGAGGGTGCGGTTTGAACTTGGCCTTTGAATGAGCGATTATACAAATGGTGTGTATTTGCCTATGCTCAACAGTAATAGTTAGTTGCTAATGTAATACAGATCGCGCCCTGTCATCTTTGATATTAGATAATTGCCGATCACAACATTGTTTGGCCACACTTTGATGATTAATGGGTCATTAGAAGAGGATTATGTAGTTGTTGGGCCGGTGAGCACGTAGACGCTGAAATTTACATTGCCGTTTACAAGATAAAATGCTAACGTCGCACATTAACTCATAATCGAGCGTTTCCGACATAATCAAAAGACTTAAGCGGCGAACGCGACTTCCTGCACAAGTGGAAACCAAAACCAACCTGCCCAGCATTCAAGTTCAATGGAATTTTCGTGCACGCGCCGCAAAGTGAAGCGAAAAATTTAAATTTAGAATGCAATGGCAGTTGATTAAATATTGCATTACATAAAATGCAAAGCAAAGTAAAGCAAACAAATGAGCTCACCCCACCCGGCGACTCATGACACTTGACGCTAATTAGTCGCCACTTTTCACCCTCGTTTAAGCATTGAAAGTATCTTAGTATCTTGTTGTAACTAACTAAGAAACATCATCGCAGCTGGTCTAATGAAATTGTTACTTGTTTTTATGGGCAGCTGCTCGATTGAATCGTAATTTATGTTAATATACAGGAGCCCACTAACTAACACCCCTGATTCCAACACAAAAAGGCCTTAGAAAGTGCATGACCTTCGTTGGGTCTAAGCAATTGGCTTAGAATTTCGTATGGATTACCTTGACAACTTGTGACAAGAATTTGGGGCTGGATTTTGAACATTCTCACACGGTAGCAAACAAAACTGGGCGTTAAGTGGAGCATATGAAGCAAATTATGCTAAACAGCTTGGGGATAACCAGTTTGATGGCGAAAAGCCCATGCCGAAATAAAAACTCAAGTCATTCTACTAGCGATTGTTTACCATTGTGAAAATATTCGTATATAGAATGTTTCCTAGGAAATAACCGACGAAGAATTATGCAAATCCCACAGAAAACCCAGATCAATCGGAGACATCTTCTTTGCTAGATCAACCGCAGCATTTCCGATTAGTAAATTAGCACAAAAGTGCCAGAACAAAATCAGAATGCCGATCTCGCACAAAAAACCCCTTGTAACTGGGAAAATATCCACTTTTTGAAAGTATCTCAGCTGACAGCCGGCCATGACTCAGATAGCAGCAGTAGGCAGCAACAGTCGCTCTTGACGCAAGTGCGTTGGGGAAGACCAAGTCGCGTCAGCTAACTGGCTTTTGTGGCACAGACAGAGCCATCAATTAGCATGTGACTTCTTTGGCTTTAATGGCCCGGCTGCACCTGGCCGCAGGGAATCCACCTCTTTAAACTGAATTTTGTGTGATTTACATTTGGCAAGCGAATCAAAAACAGAGACAGGCACTTGTGAAATGAAAAGCCAGGAGGTTGGCTTCCGTTTTCGGTTTTTGTGCCCACCACTTCACCGCACCTCACCTCAACACACCTGTCACCAGCAGGTGTCTATTGATTTTTGAGCTGACCATCCCCCAATCCTCTTGCTAAACGGGTCAAGGGTTTGGCCAGGGAAAAACATTTTCAAGTGGCCAAAAGGGCCCGTCACCGACACCATTTAATTGGCCTATTACACACGCATTTATCAGTATATGGTATATTTTTGTTTTAAATTCCTATATATCCGTATAATCAGAGTACAAAATCTTCCGCGCTTCTTTGGCGCTTTAATTTTAACTTTCTTTGTGCAGTATAGTTGACAAGGTGCAACAAACTGGTTTAGTTCCTCGACGCTTTGTTCAACTTTAGCCGAATTTTTACGACAATGTGATAATAATGGAAATATATATACCTGAAGAAAAGCTACTTTTTACCGATTATTTTTGGGGGCTCGTTCCGATACGTTGGTGATTAAGTTGGTGTTTATTTTTGGTCCTCTGCGTGAACACGCCTTGGAAATGTTTTGGAACACATTCACGGTTAAGTAAGGCAAAGTCGTTAAAATCAACGGCAAGCTAAATATAAAGTTGTGATTGGCAGCAGGGAACACGAGCCGGAGTCCTGGCCAGAATCCGTAAATCCCCCAACCAGACGTGAGAGATTCTCGAACTGTCCGGGGAAAAATGCATCATCAAATTGCAACCTCGCTAAATGACTTATTTAATTTAATGAGTAGTTAAGTATTCCACACTCATCTATCCAATTTTCTAAAGCTTGCTTAATCTTCCATAATAGATTTTAGGAATTACCCATTCCCCTGGAATGTTTTCAATTCCCACGAATTCACTAATCAATTTTAATTATCAACTCAGCTTAATTTATTAGCCATCATTTTATCTGGCACACTCATCCGAAAGCGAAGTCAACAGGTCCTGGCCAAGAAAATCCCCTGACTCAAATTTATGCTACGCTGCAGTGACTCTGGGATTTTTTTGAACATGTTTTTTGTTTGCCGCACGTGACGCAAAATAAACAAAATAAAAAAATGGAATAAAACAAACCAAAACAAACACGAAAAACAAAACGAAATGCGAACGAGGCGCGCGGCTATTTAGCATATTCAAATGAACAATTTTACTGCTAAATGCGGGCAATAACAACACAGCCACAGCAGCCGGCGTCATCTTTGGGCCCCAAGTGAAGTGAATCAGAGGCAAACGAGTTGATCTTAGAAAGCGGAGAGATCCCCCGTCTCCGAACTCCGATTTCCAGCACGTGATTGACATATCATCGGTCTCGGACTCCCCCTTTCGACAGCTCATCGACATGGATAATACCACATGCCGACTGCATCGATTTGGGAAAGCAAAACCTCAATATTAAACACTAATTAGCAACAAAAATGATTGCCATTTGTAATTAATGCACATAATTGCTGGGCCAGATTGGTGCCGTAGAATGTGGCTCAGTAGAATGAAAAAAAAAAATAAATTGAGAATTGAGAATTTTTGAAATGGACTCGTAATTGTATTTATTAATTGCGCTTTATTGAATTATGAATAATATTTGTTCGCCCCATAGGAAGTGTCGGACTGCTGGTACAGTCCTAGCACAGATTTGTATTCTCGGAAGTCCCCAGCAAGGGCATCCAACGAGGGCTGGGAAACTGCCACTTCCAAGTGGATCGCCGCAAGGCTGCAAGATTGTGCGATTCTGATTTGGATTCGAGTTCGGAAATGGAGACGGGAAACAAAGCGATCCAGAGCGGAAGGTTGGGAAAAACCCTGGTTGCACTTTCTGGTTTTGTATAATTATTTATATAATTCTTTAGGTTTTGTTATATCATTTATTTACAAACTTATCGATTTAATTTGTTACTTATGCTTGCACAATTTAAAATTTGACTACTATTTATTTATTACTTTTTTTAATGCCTCAAAAGGGTTTTTTATGTACGTATGTATTAATTTTTAGAATGGAGATTCTGTTTAATTTTGTAGGATTTTTTATTCTTTAAGATTATTCTGAAATGTATGAATTTTGTTGTGATTTAATGAACTAACAATTGTTTGTTACATTTACGTTCAAAATATTTTTATTTTGACAAAAACTTTGATTGCAGTGAATACTATGTATTTTGAATAATTTTATTTCTTAATTTTCTGTTTTTTATATGCCTTTTTTATATTTTTGATAGTATCGACTGCAATAACTATAAAAAACATTTATTAGTATATTTTATCTAACACCTATGATTTATATAAATAGATCTTAATTTTTTTTATGGTTTAGCCTGAGTAGAAATTCATTAAAATTTATCTTTATTTCATTCATTAAAATAATCTTTGGATTTGAATTCCACGTGTTAATCGAACTTTAAATTGATTTATTGCATAATTGAATGTGTGTTTAGTATTAGTATCTTATTACCATTTCTATTCTTTATTTTCTATATTCTTGTTCGCAGTTTCAAACAAATGACTAACAGGAACTGCTTTCTCCGGATTTTTCCAAAATTTTTTAGCATTTCATGCTGACAATTATGATTGATGGAATGGATACAACAAGAAACTGTACTTCGATATTCCCAAGTTGGGCAAAAAAGTGGACTACGTGACCGAGGCAAACATAAATACACTTTTTAATAGAACAATGAATGTGTGTGGCACAGTAAAAACCCAATAAAGTCCGAAAAGGTCGTTTCCAGCTTTGGCCGCTTGTGAAATTTTTAATTATAGAATCTAATTTGTTTGAACGCTCTTTTATCTTGATGATTGATCATTAGGTCTAACAAAAAAAAAAAACAAACATAAAACAAACGAAAAGAAAAAAGTAAATCCGTCTTATGTAACAAATGTTAAAAATTGCAAAAGCCAATATCATCGACCTTCAAGCGCGAGCCAAATTCAGTTCTCAAAGGAGCCATTTCAAATTTATTGTGGCAAACAATTAAACATTGTTTAATGGGAGGGAGATAGAAACATCAAGGGAGGCGGGGATCGCTTATATAGACTGTTTTACTGATTATGGTTTGATCATGAGACTTCAATAAAACAAACAAACTGGTTGACCAAATGCGGGGGAGGGGGGATAGGGAAAGAGTTTTAGACGGGGGATCGCTTAGGAGCTAGTCAACCGTTAAAAGGTTCACGGCCAAGGACAAGGAAATCCCAGTGAACGGCCACCGCCTCCATGAATCACGACTAAAAGCTCCAACTCCATGTATCTGAAACAATTTTGTGACTTCTGAAACCTTGGGCGTGTGCTCGTATATTCGTTTGCATATTGTTTGCCGTCTTATATCTAATACCTCTAAAATAGGCGGAGCGTATGCGCCGTGCACAATTAAATTTAAATATAAGTAAAAAAAAAATTAGAGAATTAAACAGCAAAAATAGAGGCTGTGCCTTAATTATGCAGCGCAAAGAACAATAGTAGAAAACTAATGTCGGAAGAAAAGTTTGCCCCAGCCGTGAAGGCATTCGAACGTGTGAGAGATTAAGATATATACTGGCATAAATCTATAAAAACCTTAAACTGAAATTATAGTTTGATTGGCTTCCTAAAAGATTGCACGAAAATCGGAAGTAAATGTTTAGCCAAATGTGAATGGTATGAGGCTAATGTGGGAACTTTTGCACACGACTAATGGCTAATATAGTACGCAGTTTAGTTCATAGGCTTAATGGGTTGCAATCTATTTGGGATATAGATTATTATATGTCTTCATTTTGGAATTAGCTTTTAACATGATACACAAGCCAATGATCTTATCTTGATTTTCAAGATCTGGACATCAGATCAATAAAATATAAATAAAATATATTTTTTTTATAAAAAAAACCATATAAACATCTTAAACAATACATTTTCTAAAATTCTAAGCAATGGTTAGACCAAATATTTGGGCTGAGATTGAATTTACATTAACGAATAAATATATTTTAAAAATAAATAGTTTTAATAATATAATTAACATTGTTTTTCAACGGCAATTCCACCAATTAATCTCCATTAAAGTTGTAATATTGATTTCCTAGCTCCCACAACCGATACCGAACTGAATCATAAAGCCCACTTGATCGATCCAATTTGTATAATGAATCTATCAGTGCAATGATTATGTTTTTGCTACTCCAGATGTTATACAACTCGGACACCTAATAACTTAATGCTACTGTCCGATCGGTGCGGATCGAATTGGATAGACGTCTATATGATGTGTTAGCTCATTATCGGGCTCGTTAGCTCAATCAGTCGATTTGATCTACTAATTTGATCGGTCCGCATTAACATCGGCACAAGTAAGTTAGTCGCTAGATGCAGGCTGCAAGGATGACCGGATTGTTGGCAAGTACAAGTGCACATATGTAGATCAATGGCAAATCGCGTCGATCTCGAGCGGCGCTAACTGAATTTGGTTAAAAAGCTGACACGATCGAAAATAAAGTTGCCACTGCCACTGCCACTGAAAATGTCATTCGATGGCGGCCCGAATCCAATTTGAGAAGCGGCGGCAGCCTTGCCAGCGTTATCAACTTACAGGAATATATATTCATATGCGATCTCGTAATCCGTCAGCTGCCATATGCAAATTCCATTCGCCAGATGTTTTGACTCGGCTTTCAATTATGCCATAGATCTTATAATATGGCTGTACTTATCGCCCGGGCTTAGTTTAATGTGCTACATTTACGCATGCAAATTAGTTGTTAAATGTGCTTTTAAAATTTAATCGATATGGCCGGGTGCCGCCTACTCAGTACTCGGCCACGCACGTACACATGCGATCTGTACTTCCTGTTTATCAATAGTTTGTTTTTCTGCTCACTTTCACTTTGTCCCTATATGATCCGCTTCTGCATCCGCTCTAGTTCTGTGGAGTTTCAGTTGAGTCATTCAGGATCTATGGGCATTTGCTCGGGGCTTTGACTGCCACAGATCTGTGACTATAATTACACCTCGAAAAAATAGAACTCAATTATAGTTCTGTAGGCATAATATTTGCTTTAAAATATTACATATATGTTATGATTTAAGTTTAAATTTGTTAAGCAACAAAAAAATGAAATTTGGAACTTAATGAATTTAAATTTGGTGATACAGCAAATATTGTGAATGACAATTTTTATTAATATTTGCTATACACCTAATAAATTGGATTTGAATCCCATTATATTTGTACTTTGATTACCTGTCAAAATATTAATAAATAAATAAGTAAACAAAAAAATATATTTAGTTTGAAGCCGTTTTTTGCTATTAAAAACATAAATAAATACTGAAACAATTTTCTACAAATTGGAGCTATTTTAGGGAATATATTTTTAATACCTTTAACTTATTAAAGTTTTGTTGTTTATTTTGAATTTTCTAACGACCTTAAAACGTTTTCACTCCATAAAAAAAAATGGTAATTATAATCCGATTTCGGCCCAAAAGTAAACCAAGAAATAGTTTTATTATTTTCCTCCGTGCACGCGGCGTATACTTAACATTTGTCATGTCTTGGCTTTGTTTTGGTTTTTTCTGTATGACCTGTTGAGGCTTTTCTAATGACGCCCCACCTGGCCAAGACAATTCCAAATGCTTTTGGGTATTCTACCACTTAACCGCCTGACGCGCACGCGCCAATGGTTAACCCCGCTTTTTAACCAAGAGACAACCAGCAAAAACATGGCCAATGCGACGTTCTAGCCTGTTGCCGCACTTGAACTTGGTCGAGTCAGGCCCCGCGATTCTCGACCCACTGCTGGTGAGAGGAAACCCCACGGCATCTCGGCATTAACCCGCTCCAGCTGGGCAACTACGTCACAGCCGCGTCATGCGAAAACCAGTCATCGTCGTGGGTAATGCTAACATCGTCGTCGGCAATCGGCCGAAACGTTCGTTAACTTGGCCGTCGGAATCTGGGGGTATTTAAGCGGCGGCAACTCGACCTGGAGCATGCATTGATTCGCTATCACTCGCTCTAAAGACTTGTGCCCAGCCTCAAGTAGTTTGCTGACTCTGTTTGTTGTAATACAATTAGCTGACAAGGATAACCATCATTCCCCAGTGAAACACATCAGTTTCGAGTTCGCGAAAGGATCCAGAAAAGTTAAACACACATATCCCGCCGTGAATCGAGAGTTCTTGTCCAGCTCAATTCTAGACGCAAACAGTTCAGTCCCAGGAGCGTATTTCTTGCCCAGTTTAAATCAGCCAGATCGCCAATAAGCAGTGAAAGTGTCAACACATTTCGAGTGCTTATTGCAAATCAAACAAGAAAAGCGTAACCGAGCACATAAGCAAATAGTATTCTAAGTGTTTTTGGCAACACTTTGCGTAAATTTTTGTTAATTCAACTACCACACAAAAACCAAAACACACACAAAACAAAATGATGGCCGTTGCAGCAGCCCAAAAGAACCGCGAGATGTTCGCCATCAAGAAATCCTACAGTATTGAGGTGAGTCCACAAATCAAAACAAAATCACAATTTTCAAAATCCTAAAAAAAATCAGAAACAATAATCCAAATAGAGTTACAAGATTTGGTCTACGTGACTAGCTAAAGGTTTTGTGTTTTGAAAAACAAACCAAAAACCGAAATCGTAATCGAAACCAGTTAGCCGGGCAGTCGGCCCATTTGGTGATCCCGCATTTCTTTTCGCAAATTCAGGTGGCCAATTCAGTTGGCCAATAAGTCACACCTCTAGAACAGGCGGCCCAAATCGAAAGGCCCAAACGCCATCGGGCACAACGAGTCGTGTGTTAAGTTATTATTTAACAAATAAGTGAAAGTGGCTGCCTTTATGCCCCTGCACTTAGCCTGGTCGAAACAGTCGCTCCTCATTGTTGACTCGTCTCTGTTTATGTTTATGCTGCGGCTGACCAAAACAAAATATGAAATCAATAAAAATGATTCAATGAGTTGGGCATCTTTCATCAGCCAAAGCGGTGGCCCAAAAACCAAAAAAAAAAAAAAAAACCAAAAAGCCCACCGAAAACAAACAAAAAACAAGATGACAGTGAAAACTGCAACTGATGGAAACCTTTTTCCCCCCAAAAAATGAAAAAAAAAACCTTTAACGGTTGACAGTTGCATTTTTTCCCCCAGAATCGCATGGGGATTTTCGATGGCTTTCAGCCACACACAAACCAAAAATATCAGTTATCTTCGCACCTTCCCGGCTTTGAATCGGTGACATCGCATTAAATTACCATTTGGGGCTTTGAATCACAATCAATAGAGCGAGGTCTATGAATAGCGAGGTCTATTCAAGAAAGCCAAAGAAAAGATCTGAAGACAACGCTTTCACAGGCATTTTATATAAGTTTCAAAAATTGCGCAATAGTCTGCTTAGCAGCACCACCCAAGCGTGGAGAAAAAGCCACCCAGGCCTGAAGGTCAAGGCGACCGTCCAATTTCCGCTGCATATCCTGCCAGTGTCACTAACACGGATTCATCTCTGTCCTTTCCAGAATGGGTATCCATCCCGCCGCCGCAGCCTGGTGGACGATGCCCGTTTCGAGACCCTGGTGGTCAAGCAGACCAAACAAACCGTCCTCGAGGAGGCCCGCAACAAGGCAAATGGTAAGTCTCAAAAATCCAACAAGTGGGTGGAACAAATATCCGTAAAGTAACTTAAATTTTGCCTTGGGAAATTCAACAAGTGGTAGCTTAAAAAAAACAAAGTAACTTAAATTGGGGCTTTAAATTTGGCTTGTTTATCCTTATTCTTCCATTTTTTAAATCATGTTAAATTTTAATTTGATCTTACATGTTTTCTTAGCTGTTAGCTTTTAGTTTATTATTTATCCCCTTCTTTTATTTATTATTTCCTTTTATTTTTATTTTATTTACAAAGATGATTCTCTGGAGGAGTGCATTCTGCAGGCTCAGGAGCACATTCCTGCCGAGCAGAATGTGGAGCTGCAGGACGAGCAAGCCAATCTGGAGAACCTGCCCTTGGAGAACGAATATGTTGCAGGTTAATATCAATGCCTTTTGCTTTATTCCTTTTGCCTGTCTCCCCGTTTCCAAGCTTATTATCTTTGATTTGATTTTGATTATGATTTTCATGGGTTTTATTATTTTTATTTCATTCGTTTTTAGTTGAGGAGGATGTTGAGTTTGAGACCGCCGAGACCGAGCAGTCGCAGGAGCCAGAAGGCGAACACCAGCAGCCGACCAAGAACGGTGAGCAGGGGGTCTACGTCTACTCTACCACCATAAGTAGTACTTAACTTCTGAGGGGCTTTTGAAAAGCGTGCGACATTGATTTAAGTGCTTAATATGATAAAGTGCCGGGGCAGAGGAAAAGCACTCAACACACAGCCAGCCACACGGACAATTGAGTGGGAGCCGTTGAAATGTCGCATTTCCCTTTTTCATTTGTTACGCTCGACTTAATAGAGGCAATGTGAAATGCGTTTGCCTGGCAACCAGTGCCACCGTCGCCACGTAGCCCGCTTATCGCTTACGTGACCCAAAGCCTTAGATGATTGCATCTTTACCATATTTTTTTTCCTTTTCCCTGCCCTTTTGCAGATTACGGTCTCACCGAGGACGAGATTTTGTTGGCCAATGCCGCTTCGGAGTCCCCGGAGGCGGAGGCAGCCATGCAGAGCGCCGCCTTGGTGGTGCGCCTCAAGGAGGGCATCTCCTCTTTGGGCCGGATCCTCAAGGCCATCGAGACCTTCCATGGCGCAGTCCAGCACGTGGAGTCCCGCCAGTCGCGTGTCGAGGGCGTGGATCACGATGTCCTGATCAAGTTGGACATGACCCGCGGCAACCTGCTGCAGCTGATCCGTTCCCTGAGGCAGTCGGGCTCCTTCAGCAGCATGAACCTGATGGCCGACAACAACCTGAACGTGAAGGCCCCCTGGTTCCCCAAGCACGCCTCCGAGCTGGACAACTGCAACCACCTGATGACCAAGTATGAGCCCGATTTGGACATGAACCACCCCGGATTCGCCGACAAGGTTTACCGCCAGCGCCGCAAGGAGATCGCCGAGATTGCCTTCGCCTACAAGTACGGAGATCCGATCCCATACATTGAGTACTCCGATGTGGAGGTCAAGACCTGGCGCTCGGTCTTCAAGACCGTCCAGGATCTGGCCCCCAAGCACGCCTGTGCCGAGTACCGTGCGGCCTTCCAGATGCTCCAGGACGAGCAGATCTTCGTCGAGACCCGTCTGCCCCAATTGCAGGAAATGTCCGACTTCCTGCGCAAGAACACTGGCTTCTCACTGCGTCCTGCCGCCGGTCTCCTAACCGCCAGGGACTTCCTCGCCTCCCTGGCCTTCCGCATCTTCCAGAGCACCCAGTACGTGCGCCACGTCAACTCGCCCTACCACACCCCCGAGCCGTAAGTACCCATCGCCTTCTATATATACATTCTTTTGCGGGGGTAACAATCACTTCAAAAGGGGGAAAGCTCTTTGTCCTAACCTAATTGCATTTGCCTGCCTGTGTGTGAATGGGTGGCGGCGTTTCCTTTTCCGCTTTTCCTCTTTTGCGAGGAAGCGAGGAAACTTTTCCTGGAGACCAGGCAAATTGGCTGCAGGAACTGCGGCAGGCTGCCCAGCTCATTTACCCAGGCTAATTGCTTTATGCGGAGCACATTTTCCACATTTTCCACACTTTTAACAAGCACTATTCTCTGCCATTACAGCGATTCCATTCACGAGCTGCTGGGTCACATGCCGCTGCTGGCCGATCCCAGCTTCGCCCAGTTCTCGCAGGAGATTGGACTGGCCTCGCTGGGTGCCTCCGACGAAGAAATCGAGAAGCTGTCCACGGTGAGTTTTTAATTGAGTTGCAATAACGACCTTAGCCCCGAGTGCAGCTATGACGAAGCTGGTTTTTGTTCGCAGCCAAGATCGTTGTTTAGTCACTGTCAAAGTCACACAGAAAAAGTCAAATTCAATGATTTTTTAATCCGAAAAAAACTGGGTCTTGAACAGTGCATTTTTATATATTTTTGTTCATACATTTCGGTTTTTTATTAAAGATAGTTACAGTCACATTTTAACCATTTTATTATTAAATACTAAATTCAATCTAAATTATTTTTGCCAAAACAACAAACACCTTGATCTTGAGTATTCTAAAATTTAGCTATTTGCTAGTTACTTATTGGCTATTTTTCCCATTTATAATTCCAGGTCTACTGGTTCACTGTTGAGTTCGGTCTCTGCAAGGAACACGGTCAGATCAAGGCCTACGGTGCTGGACTCCTGAGCTCCTACGGCGAGCTGTTGCACGCCATCAGCGACAAGTGCGAGCACCGCGCCTTCGAGCCCGCCTCCACGGCCGTGCAGCCCTACCAGGATCAGGAGTACCAGCCCATCTACTACGTGGCCGAGAGCTTCGAGGATGCCAAGGACAAGTTCCGTCGCTGGGTCAGCACCATGTCGCGTCCCTTCGAGGTGCGCTTCAATCCGCACACCGAGCGCGTCGAGGTCTTGGACTCCGTGGACAAGCTGGAGACCCTGGTGCACCAGATGAACACGGAGATCTTGCACCTGACCAACGCCATCTCCAAGCTGCGACGCCCGTTCTAAATGGATGGGGAAATAGAAGAAGCACCCAAACCAACGTCCAAAACACCCCACACCCCCACTCATATACAGGTGCAACGGTCTCATTTATACAAATTAATTTTAAATTGACATACCGCACAATCCCTCGTAAACGTAATCCTTAAAACAAAATTAAGGCATCGCGCATTATTTTTATTTTTTATTTTTTTGTTTATTGTTTTCTGTTTAATTTTATTGTCATCTGAAGTTCTATTTGTCAAATCGCGCACATGGTAAAAGCATATTTATTTGTTAATCACCCAATACACCCGACCCGCATATTTATCACCGCAACTATTATTGGACCAAAAAATCGTTAGACGTTTAAGTGATGTGAAAACAAAGCCAAGCAAAGCGAATTAAGTGAAGTGAAGAGCTGGGAAAGCAAAGTTCATATACATCCGCACTTAGTAGGCAAAGTACCACACAAAACCGCTTGTATACTCAGACACAAAATGTTTTTGTATTATTATTATCTTCTTTTTTGTCTCTCACAATATTTACCTAGACTATATAGACACGCGATATAGTATACCCGGTATTCAAACTTCAATCGGAGAGAGTATTTCAAAAGTAAAATAAAAAAAAAAAACAACTTCAAGCAAACGAACAAAATGGAAAAGATCAAAATGAAACGGAATACAAAATAGAATTTTCTTATATTGTACAATAACTGTAAACGACAATATTACTATTGTGTACTATTATTATTATTATCTATTATTATGCTTATGACTATTACGTATTGTATTGTAGGTATGTAGAGTTTAAACATTATTATTTTATTTAAGTTTTGTGTATTAATAAAATTAAAAATGCAATTGAAAAATAATTACTCTTTGGTTTTTTCATTTAATTATATTCTTTGGCAATTAGGAACTGTAAAGTCTGATTCTGTTTAGGGAACATTTTACGACATGAAAAGGGAAAATTTGTTTGAAATATAAATATTATTATTATATTAAAAGCAATGATGAAAAGAAAGTAAGGGATTGAATTTGTGAATTTTAAAGAATTGAAATATATTTATGGGTAAGAACAAGTGAACGAAATAAGAAAAGTGAACAAATCGAGCTATATACAAATTAACTTAACATACTTAAATCTATCGAGAAATCAAAAACCCTTGGACCAAAATAAATACCATTATAAAGTAATTAATATCCAAACGTTTTAAAGTGGATTCAAGAATGGGATCAAGAATATTACATATTTCAAGTTAACGTAGCGTGGAATTTTATTGTTATTGTTCGATGTAGTTGCAATTGGATCGAAAGCCAACCAAGTGTTAACATTTCAGCAAGCAATTAGCCAAACTATAACTAATTATATTCGCATATAAATATATATACAAGTTAAAGCGCAGTTGGTCCCCAAGCCAGGCATCATTGGTTCTGAAAAAACAATACATGAAAATATTAATACATGAGTGGTGCACAAATCGTGCAGATATTACAAATATATATGTCTCTCTTTCTCTATATGTGTGTTTATTCGCTATTATATGAATAAAGTTGAAACCGTTTAAACTTGAAAAGGAACTACTTTTTTGGGAGGGGCTGTGGCACTTAAAAACGCCTCCAATGGTTTGGTTTTTTTGCACACCTTGACTTGCCAGAGATCCTTTAGTCGTGATTAACAATTGGAAAGGGGCCTCTGATGGAATTATTTAATTCTATTCTCAACCTATGCCAATTTATTTTAATTAGCGAGTTCTAGTAATTAGTCTTAATTACACACACGAGCATGCTATAATTACTACAGTACAACTTTTCTTTCCTAACTATTTTTAATCTGGCCGATTTTCGGTGCCCGTGATTTTGTTAAATGTAAAGAATTTATTTAAATCGGTTTTTTGTTCTCATTATCAAAAGCGACAGCTGTTTCAGCTGTTTAAAATCATGACCTACCTCAGCATATCAATCTTGGAAAGGAAAAAATCCGATAAATAAATAACACCTGAGCGGATTTATCATATGCCAATTACAATATGTGTACGAGTACGAGTTTATTGTGATATAATAATTGGCTGTGTGAATTGGAATTGGAATTGAATGTGCTAATAGCTTCGAAAAGCGGCGGCACAGCAACTGCGACAATTAGCAACTGCTGATCGGATGTAGGTGATATAGAGTGGACTCGTGGGAACGCCCACGTTGTTGTCCAATTATAATGATATTAATATAAAATCAAAACGATAAGGGACAGATGTATCGAAGTGAAAATGCCCTCGCAGGTGTGCCGATCATCTTAATAAGCTGAGCTTATACATGAACTAGGGCCTGGGATTTCCCTTAAGCGCTATATATTAGCTAATTATTTCTCATGATTCTTATGCCTAGAATCTTTTGCAGGTGTTCTGAAAGTATAGTAATTTTATTGACTTGAAAAGTTTATGTTTATGCTAATGTTATAGACATTATAAGGCACGTTAAGTTAATAAAGTTAATTTGATTTAAATTGTAATAAATGCTATCTGCTTATTGTGTGCAGAAAATAATATTTACTAATATTTTAAAATTATGTTTTTAAAATCGACGAGCTATTTGTTCCAACTTTGTCTTCTTTCAAAGCTGTATGCCTCAATGGAGTTATCCACTTGATTTAACCTGATATATAAGCCAAGTCTTGGGAATTCCCATGGGTTAAAGTCATTAAATTTATGTGAGATTATTAGCTAATTTAAAATTAAAATTTTAATGAACCTCTTACAGGTGTGCAATCTTGAAGGTCATTTTACGAGATCAAAAGGAATACACATGTATTATAGTTTTATTTAGATCTTGAGCCTAAGTTAAATAATTAATATTTGCTAGCTAAAAATTATTTTTAATCTAAAATACAGTTTTAGAATTTTTTGAAATTTATTAGCAATGATATAAGCCAATAATAATAATCTCAAGAAACTCAAAAATTTGAGTTAATTATCTACTTTTATGAACTTAAAATAATTGCAGTAATAATTTTACAGCCCTTATGCTTAAAATAAGTATTTATTTATTCATGGAACTTGACTTTAAAGTTTAAAATAAAATAATGAATTAATATGTCTAACTAACCCCCTGCTTCGATATACCCATTTAACACTTGGTATGCTATAGTTAATGACAATTGCTGATATATCTCCATTATGGCTATTACTTGATACTACAAAATATGAACAGGCAGCGAAGTTCAGCTGGAGCTAAGGTTGGGCATTTATCAACATTAGTTAGCTTTTGTTGGGTTTGTAATCGGCTAATTGTCCGACTGATTTGGGTCAGGTTTAAAAGGCTGGCCAAATAGTTTGCGTTGAGCTCGGCGTGGGCAAACATTTGCACTTGATTCGATTGCCAAGAGCGGCGGACTACGTGCCGCTGGTCAGTTCGGACTGGTAGGCCCATTCGCATAAGGTTCTTATGGTCTTCAGTCAAGGCCACTGAGCAAATGGGTTAGGGTTGCAGGAAACGCGAGGCAGGCACGGGTTTGTTGAACCGACTACGGCGAGATAATTGCCGGAAGCCCAATGCACTTTGCAATTAAACACTTTTCATTAATTGTTTAAGTTTTTTACACTGCCGAGAAGAAAATAAAAATACAAACAAGAATAAAGGCAGTGGCAGTGGCAGTGCTCAGAGCTCAGAGCGAAACACGTTTCATTTACAGCCGCCGCAACATTTCAAATTTGGCTAATTAAAGCCGCATAAAACACAACGAACAAAACCCAAAATACAAAAGCCAAGGTTAGCTGGAGCTTGGCTTTGACAGTAGCCAAAGGAATTAACTAGAACATGTCTATGGCTATTATTGCTATTACCAGTTGGTATTTGAAATTTGGCTTTGGCTAATCGAATATCAAAGTCAATGACTTACAGCTGGCATGGCCAAATTCTGCATTTGGCTTTGGCATTCTGGCCGCCATTTCGTGCCAATTAATTGCAATCGAAACGCGAGTCTTGAACTTTTCAGAGATACTAAATCTAGTCTCATACTTAGCTGGAACCGAATATCTGCTGGAGGTGTGAATATCTGCAGCCAAACCGTTAGCCAGCCCACTGCCAACTACACGGGGCTTTTGCCCGAGGCGCACCTGTTGGCCGGTTCTAATTTAAATGATCGAGCATTTATAATCGCAATAGCTCTCGGGCTAATTAGAGTATGAACAGGTTTCCACCCCGCAGTTCTCGCGGGGATGCAGTGCTTCCAGGGGTTGGGAGGATTGGTCGCAGAACCCCTCATTTGCATGTCCATGCTGCAACAGCTGGTCTTATGAATATTAAGGGGCGTGAGAGATGCATCCATAAATAACTGAGATATTTTTAGATAACATATTCGTAATAATAGATTTTTCCCCGTTGGAAATTATTAGCTTTCCATGATTTTTATGGGGTATCCCTGAATAATGACACACAATAACGAAAATCCTACAATCCATATGCATATAAATAAAAACTCTTCGATTTTCCTTCGCTTTTAAATGGAAGTTTGTTATTATTTACTTTGAACAACTGTTACTTATACAGGTAACATTTAAATATAATTATTATTATTTATCAAAGGCTATAAAAAGCTGTATAGGGATAGATTGCACTATACAAGTTTTCCAGTCGCAGTCGATGGTATTATATTATAGTATCTTTGTCATTTTGCTTATTAAAAAACAAAGAATCCATCTTAGATTAACTGTTCATTGATATGAGACGAATACTTATAATGCCTTCTTGAAAGCACAACTATAATACACAATCTAAATTACTGCTTTAAAAGAACCAAAGAATGTAATATTCCGGTTTAAACACATTCCATTTATGAAAATGGTTTAGTGTCTTAGAATCTATATTCCATCTGGTTTCTCCGGGGCATGCAAAGGCTACCTCCAGAACAACTAATGTCACGGGTCCCATAATTAAAAACTATTACAGCACCAATTGGCTGGACAATTACTTCCACGGGTGCCAGCTGCGCGACTGCTAAATAGTCCAAGCCACTCGGAATACGACACCTGGCCCAGATAAGTGCTGCAACAGTAGCTAAGGGCCGAGATACCAAGACCACTTTCGATCATAAATTAAAATTAGAATTTTAAATGTGAAACTAATTAAGCAAAATTGCAGAAAAAGGGGGGAGATAATAAGTATTAAAGGTAGGTGGAGAAAACCTGTGAGATTTCATGCCAAAAGCCGTCAATGTTGTTAAACAATTGCAAGAAAATCGTGCATATAATTTCCCATTAGCGGTTGCCAAGCAGCCGCCCTGTCTGGCTTTTGATGTTAAAGCCAGGTGGTCGTCTTGGCCCGGACAGCGGGGCGTATGAGCGATAATGATTGCACACTAGCCAGCGGCACGCGATTGGTTCGAAATCGAAATCGACTTGTTTTGGGCCTGATTCTGCGCATCATTGTAGCCATTCATGGGTGTCAATATTATGGTTTTAGCTGGGCAAACAGATCGGGTAACAGTCGGTTACCCACAAAAAGAGAGCTGACGCAATGTCAACAATGTCCGGAGTGATCTGTTCGTTAGTCCCATCTCAACATCTGATATATAGAGTCTGGAGCCGAAAGTCTTAAGTAGATTTACACGCTCCACTGGACCACTTGTTGACTCTGGCTAATTAAAAGTATTGCACACGAGCTCTCAAAGCGGAAGTTTGTCCAGAGCTGGGGAAGATGCCAAAGGTCGGCGATGCCTTAGGGAATCACCTGCGTAGTGATCTGACACATTCTTCTTTAATAGTGGGTCTTGGATTGTCAATTAAAGTTTAAGTATTTATTACCAAAATTAAGGTTTAAAGTCGATGTTTGTCTTTTAAACATTTTTGAAGCTATTATTAAGTTTCAAAATAGTTTAATGGTTTTGTTTTAAATATTTTTTTCTTTCTGACTTGTTTTTTAAATTGATTGGTAAAATCTAAATAGCATATTTTAAATTAAAATAAAACCCTCGGCCTGTGCCAACAATTATCCCGATTAAATGCTTCTTTAACTCCTCGGCGTTGATAAGCACCCGTACTTGGTCAAACCGTCATGATTTGCATATATTTGCAGAAGATTTGCATGTATTTGGGGGAAGTATATTGGACTCAGAAGGCTTATAATAAAACATTTAAAATGACAATTAAAAGAATAAACTTTAAAAAAGGCGCCCAAAAAGAGAGTTCGCCCTCTATTCCGCAGTAAATCCCGTAAAGCTTTGTAGAAGTAGCCAGAAACCAAACCAAATGCCTAATGTAAAAGCTTTTAAAGTTGTTTAGTTCTGACAAAAGCTGAATGTTACAGCACGCATTTCCTAATATTTTAATTGATGAAAATTTATACCCGCAATAGCTATACAGGAATTTTGTATAATAGATATGGTATATATATTTTTATGAAGCATGTAAGGCTGTACATATTTATTTTCTAGCTAAGCAAAAATTATTTCAAAATAAGACATCACCATAAGTGTTTTGTTACTTTTTTTAGAAAATTAGTTAAAAAGGAAAGCGCAAAACAGTCCCGTTCGATTTTAGAAAAAATTTACATTTATTTACATTAAAATTCCATCACCGCTATCAGTCTTTTGGCAAATTGCTGTCGCTCTTCCCTCGGCTGTAAGGACGAGCTCCGCCGAGCATCCTTTCGAGCAGACTCTGCTTGGACTTGCGCTTGGAGGCCAGCACCTCCTTGCACAGGTCGTTGAAGACCTCGGCCACTTGGTCCACATGGTCGGCGGCGGAGACCTCGCTGAACTTGCACTCGAAGTCCTTGGCCAGGATTTCGCCCTCATCGCGGCTCACCTGGCGCAAGTGCACCATATCCACCTTGTTGGCGCACAGTTGGACGGGAGTATCTGACTGAAGATCGGATTTGGCACGGCGTATATAGTTGAAGCTTTTGCGATCTGTTATGGAGTAGACTAGCAGTAGGCCATCGGCCCATTGAACAAGCTCAGCTGCATTTGGGTATTCGTCTTCGGCCTGGGAAAAATATTTATTTAGAATTTAAATCGATTATCTCTGATAATACATGGATAGACATAATTTACACACCTTGGGACATGTGTCGAGGATTTCGAAGAGGACCGGCTCGCCATCCACCATCGCCTCGTGCTTGTAGCGATTCTCAGTCTGATGATCGTACTCCCCGATGTAACGCTTTGTCAAGAAACGCACAATTAGGGCTGCAATCAAATTAAATAACAAAAACCATTTACGTAACATGAATTTAATTTATAGCCGGGTTCGCTATCAGCGGGATCAGGTGTAAACCAGGGTAACGCCCTCAAGTTCCGAGCAACCCTCATCCTGGATTTGGGTCAGCACTTAAGCGAGCGTGAAGTACGAGTAGGAATGCCAAAAGGGATTGCAGGGACAGAAATGCAGAAGGACCCGCGACCGGGGCAGGTGAAAATGCGCCTTGTGGGGTTAATAAACCCGATTCGGGTGCCCGGCAACAAATCGCTGAGCCCTAAAGTTGCGTGTCTCGAGCCAACAAACCCTTCGTCCTTCGTCGTAGGCCTCGTGTCCCATCAAGAGGGTGAAGTTCGTTCTGGCCTGGTCTTTGGTCATTTCCTATGCAAGTCCTTTGAACTCGCGCTAAGCAACAACAATAGCAGCGCTGGGAACTAAAACCTCTGGGGCCACTTTAAGCAAGGATGACAATGTCTACAACATACAGTAGAACCTCTGTAATTTTAACTAATATCTAATATACATATGCATATGCCCTTTAACCTATTCATTAAATTATTAAATACAAAAGTATCAGTTTAGCAAGCCTTTACTTCGTATTGTTACCTATTGTTAAAATACATTATCTATGTATAGAGAATATATTTTAAATATATTCCGTGAAAGAAAAATCCATAAAAAGCTTTCTAGAAATGTTTTATTGCGTTCAAAATCACTAACAATAAATTTCTATTTAAGCAGATTAATTATTTGACTATTAATTTGAGAATTCAAAAAGAATATAATTTTACTCAAATCCATTAAATTCTAAAGTGGCAATCATTTTGATATATTATAATACTGCTGGCGACCATGTTTTTAGGAAAAATTTAATAAATATTTTAAGTTGATGTTCATACAACTACCTCCGTATAACATTATTTATCCAATGATAAGTTTTATGCATTTCTAAAGCTGGCGAAGTCTGACTGTACTTAAGGTTTTTTGCGTTTGCGTATGAGTTTTTTATGTGGCTAGTGGTTGCCTTGGTTGCCTCGCGACTTTTTAATGACATTTTCATCATTTATTTTCCCAACACCGCATACATTTGGCCAGCGTTTTTCCCTCAAAATTTATGTTTTCCTAATTTTCTTTTTTATTTCCGCGAGGTCAACGTTTAAATTCTTCGACGCACGACGCCGGAATAGCAATGGGGATGGCGTCTTCTCCGCCCGATGGGCACTGATCGCGTCTGCGTCTATATGTCTTATATTCCTATATGTCTATATGGCCAAGTGCGTATGTGTGGCTGCACGGCGAATTCCGACGGGCGGTGGGAAGTGGGCGGTGGGCGGTGGGCGTGGAGGTGGATGTGGATGTGGGCGATTTAATTGCCCCACCGCATGCACAGGCATAGACACACAGTTGAATTAAATATTTTCCCTGGTCTTTGGTTAGAGATTTTGGCGGAGTGACATTCAAATATGTGGCAATAAATTTATTAAACATACGAGTATATGCCTTTGTCATTAAGTGTTGTTGGCTATTGAAGGAGGAATTCCATTTGCCTTAAGCTGTTTTGTTTTTAGGATACAGGAACTTAGAGTATTTTGTGGTATTTGGTTTGGTTCACCAGACGTTTTGTGAAATTAGAAATTACTATAAAAATTTGTTTGTTTTTAATGACTTTTAAAACAATTTCAAAAAATATTAAAATGTTTGATATAATTCGAAAAAAAAAATATGTAAGAAAAATTTAAATAATATCAATCAATGATTTCTACAACATAAAAGAAAAACCAATTTCTTAAGATAAAGTTATTAAAAATAATACAATTTTAAAGTGGTTTATTAATATTTGAAGGGGTTAGAACCCGTCTAAATTTAAAAGCCAAAGTCATTAATAACACCTAGTCGTAGCTCATTCGTTTGTCACAGAAGTCACACCCAGTCGTAGACTGGCTGCATGTCATGCTGTTTTTTTTGTTTTCTTTTATTTTATCCACATTATATTTATTAGTGGAGCATATTTTCTAGTCATATTTCAGACGGCTCGACTGTCCACGATCTTCGGCTGGCCCCGACAGTTTTTCTTTTTTGTTTGCACTCAGAATTATTTGTGACCGGGGACATATAGCACGCAGGTGTAACCTGAAGTAGACAGCCGGAATAAATATCCCGGCTAAAGCCATCATCATCATCATCTCATGGCTGGGGCTTAACAAAATGATACAAATTCAATTTATTTTGGGGTTCCCCAGACAGGAAACATCAGTTTTCGCTGAGAAAATTGTAAGAAGAAAAATCGGACAGCTTGTTTTCAAAACAAGAAACTGAATATTTTGTGACTATAATTTTAAAGAAAGATGAGCGGTATTATGCAGTCAGATCATCACCTGGATCGTAGCCCCTAAAATGTGCCTGGTGACACATTGGTGACCCCACCGCGTCCAGCCAACTTTGACATGGAGGACGACTTCGACGACAAGGGATAGCGAATCAGGTTACACTTTTGGTAAAGGGCACTCTGCTTCAATTCACTTGACTTTGGGCTATCGACAGCATGTTCAAGGCATCGAGATTTACCTGGCATTATATGAAAAGTATTATCCTATCAGCGCGAACATGTCTTCCTTGCCCCTTAATTCACCGAATTGTAACGACGCAGAAGATTCGTAATAAATTTCTGCAGTTCTGGGTACCCTATTTTTATACCCGTTACTCGTAGAGTAAAAGGGTATATTGTATTCGTGCAAAAGTATGTAACAGGTAGAAGGAAGCGTTTCCGACCCTATAAAGTTATATATTCTTGTTCAGGATCACTAGCCGAGTCGATCTAGCCATGTCCGTCTGTCCGTCTGTCCGTCTGTCCGTCTGTCCGTCTGTCCGTCTGTCTGTCCGTCTGTCTGTCTGTCTGTCCGTATGAACGCTGAGATCTCGGAAACTATAAAAGCTAGAAGATTGGCATTTTGCATGCAGATTCTAGGAGTTCCTACGCAGCGCAAGTTTATTTCAAAGGGTGCCACGCCCTCTTTAACGCCCACAATCGCTTATATACGATTTTAAAATTTAAATATTTCGGAAAAGTAAAAATGCAGTTTTATTGTGTTTATCAATACCTATCGAAATGTAGAAGAAATTTTTCAAATCGGACCATTCGTTAAAAAGTTATGCGTGATCAAAGTTTCTATCTCCATCTCCTCGCACTCCCTTTACCTGAGTAACGGGTATCTGATAGTCGGGGCACCCGACTATAGCGTTGTCTCTTGTTAGGATCTTAAGTCTGTCTTTTAAAAACTATTTGTACCTGTTATACTTTTGAAAAATATGTTTTGTATTTTATACTCCATTTGTACTCCATTTATAAATGTTTTAAAAATTTATATTCTATGCTTCAAATACTCCTTATTCTGAACTTGTTAAATTCGATCTTAGGAAAATGACAAAGTGTTTGCAGTTCAATAAAAAAATGTATTGTTGTTGTTATTAAAATGAAATATGTTTTGTTTAACCTTTCAAATAATATAACAGTGCTAAATTGTATACTGAGTGAAGCCATTTAAAGTAAAATCTGAAACAGGTCTGAGTTCTTTATTCACTCGATTATGTTAGCCGATTATGGGGCCCAACAAAAATTTTAAAACCGCAGTTGGCTTTCAGTCCGCTTTCTAGGCAGAACATCATAAGTAAATCGTTTCCTTAACAACTGATAGCTGAAAATATTAAACAAAATGAGCGATATTGGAACATCATCGTCTTCTCTAGATCTACACACTCCGCTGGAGGTCGTACAGGAATTCGTGGAGGCCGTTAACGGTGGACTAGTTGACCAGAAACTGGCCAATATTTCTAGACTAAATTGTTTTAAAATAGAGATGTGTGGATCAGCAGAGTGTAAAGAATTTCTAAAAACTCTCACTTCAAACTATCATCATAAATGTTTTGAAAAAGCAGCTGTCCTGAAGGATGGGCAATTAGATCTCATGATTGAGCTTCTGGGTGACCAGTTGGTCAAATACGAGTTGAAGTTTGTGGAGGCGTTTGGAGTGTTGGAGGACCTACAAAAATCCCACAGTAATGACGAATTAAGACTTGGGGACTGTAAAAAAATTCATTTAATATTGGGATACCGACAGACGTCTCCAAAGAATAACAACGACCGTGGAATACAGATATTTACCGCAGTATATCAGCAAAGTCCAGCCATTCTAACTTAGTACTCAAAATTCTGGATTATTACTTTTGGATTTATTTGTTAAGGAACCTAAAAAAAATTCACGTTCATACGATTCAATCACCACATACTGAAGACTCAGGACCCCGAGATGCACCCCTTGAATCGTATTGATCAGCTTAAAGTTATTTACTCCTGTTAAATAAGTCAAGGCATTTCCGCTTTACACGTATCAAGAATATACCTATTTGTTTTACTTATAAGTTCATCCTTTTTTGTGAATTGATTGACTATAGGGACATATGCGGGGGTATAATGAAGTTGACAGCCGCGGAAATAAATTGTCCTGCTAAAGCCATCATCATCATTAGCGTCGTCTTATGGATGGAACCCAACAAAATGTTACAAATTAAATATATTTCGGTGAAGGCATACGTGATGGCCGACAGGGAACATCAATTTATGGTAAGTCGTCCGCATCGAAGAAATATGCAACGTCTCGACTGCCAATGATCTGTGATCTCTTAAGCCTATACACTATAAAAACCAAAATCTGTTTATTTTATTTTAAAGATTCATAAACATTTGTGTTGATATCCACTCACTTAAAAGTTTGGATTAATCAAAAAAATGTGAACAATTTTCATTTATATAGGTCGCATCAAAAAAAACATTTTAGAAATGGAAAACTTAAAAGGTCTGGATAACATAATCACATGGTGGAATAACTCAAACATTTTCTGCTTATTTGTCTTTTACATAAAAAATGCTACTTTTTTCGTCAGTGTACTATGCAATGTGCTCATGGGTCGTCATAAATTAGAGTATGGCCTGGTCTTTTGGCCAGAGCCGCTTGTCAAATCAAACGGTGGAAAGCGATTAAAGCGGCAGGCAATGCCAAAGTGCCAGCAGCCGCCACACACACAGATACTCCCGGCTGCAAGGGTGTGCAAGTGTGTATGTATCTGCATCTGTCTATGTATGCTGCCACTTTATAAACAAAACAAACAAAAGTCTAAATATACACGAATCGTCGATTGCTCAACTAATTTGCTGTTGTTGCTCGGCATCCATGCTACAAGTATCTATCGGATACGTCTGCTATTGCTCGGATTGTTTAGGTGTTGCTGTTGCTTTTGCTGTTGCTGTGGACTCACTCGACATGGTATTTCGAATCTTACCGCTCTTGCCAACACTGGGTGCCCCGATCACGGCTATCTTCAACTCCGTCAGCGTGGACTTCTTGCGTCGAATACGCGTGGTCATCTTCTCGAATTCCCTGAGCTCTCCAAATTCCCCGATTTATTTTGTTTTACCCTGCAGATAGGTGGATTCTCTGTTCAGACAGCAGGTGTATACCCGTTGGCGTGTGTTTTCTCCGTTTTAATTATCCGATTGTTATTGTTGTTTCATTTCAATGTCAAAACAAGCGCAAGAAATGCGTTTAAAATTACAGCCGCACACCGAAATTCGCATCCGTGAGATACGTTCATTTGTTTTTTGGGGGTATTTGGAAAATTAATGAGTTTTCTGCTGCTGATGTTGCTTTTTGCCGTTGCTGCAGGTTATTTTCGAAATAATGTTGCGGATTTGTGTCTTATGCTTTTGGGCATTTTTATTATGGATACGGGAATCGCGATCCGGCTATGAAACGCGCACTGCACTTTCGACGCGGACCGAAAACTCATTTATTTATTTATTTTAACCATCAATTTTGCGTATTTTTCAGTCCGCCGATTCGATCTGTTGGTAAATGTCTTTTCTACCTTTTCTCTTGTTCTCTGACTGATCTGTTTCGGTATCTCATGGATTTTAGCCCGCCCGCATCCGTGCGATTTGCGCGGCCAACGAATTTCTACTGAAAGAAAGAGCGGCGGGATTTGTTCTACGGCGGAGTGTAGATCCCATCGTCCGACCGACCCGATGTCTTTAGCTTTTCGCGAGTGTACGAGCGGGCACCAACCAAAAATAGACAGCACGGAGAGCAGAGCAGCGATCAATTCCAATTCCAATCCCATTCCGAGCCCCATTCCCAGACACGCGCCCTGCAAAGGGTTAAAGTTAAAAGATTTCACTCGGCTAATAGGCTAATCGGTGCCATCGAAAATAGCCCTATCGTTGTGGCACATCCGATCGCTATCTGCGGCGATTTGGGCACGTTTGAGAGCGCCATCATCATCACTCTTGTGGCCCAAGACAAATGCAACTGAGAGTGGCTGACGGCAAATGTCGCCTTAAATTAAATTTAATTGGCACTCTGGGGCCCGGCGAAAGCAGCTGTGGGTAAGCAACTGTTTCTGGATATATGGAAGTCCTCCTTCCCATAGTAGAAAGCCCTATTGAGGTACTAAAACAATTGCAGCTGTTTCAGGAGATAGTAAAGAAAAGTTTGTTATTCAAGGGGGTTGCACCTGGCTTGGAATTAAGTAATTACCATTTGGGGGAGGTTAGGGCAGGACAAAAAGGATTATCATTATTTAAACTATTAATTATTAAACAATATACTGTAAAAGACTACAAATAAGAATTCAAATTGGTGGAAAAAAGTAGAGGTGTTATTCAGCACTACTGATGCAATTTAATTTTAAATAAATGATTTGTTAGCAAATTTTTTTTTATTAACGCCATATTTATAAAACATTTTTTTTTACATATTTAAAATAAAATTAGCTTAATTATAACTTTGTTATATAAATACAACAATAGAATTAATAAATAAACCTAATCAGTAAAAACAATTTTTGTCTGCCGTGGGAAAAAACTGGTCGTAGAAAAAGTATACCTCATATTTTAACCTGGATACCCAATAAATAATCCAAAATATCAAATTTAACGGGTAGTAAAAGTCAAATAAAATCTTCCAAAACAATCATGGATATAATATTTTTATTTATTTAACGTTCCTTCCCCATGCTGACAACTTATTAAAGACCTTTTAGTTATGCATATTAGGTCAATATTTTCTAGTTCATTAAGGAAATGGTCTGTCCATATGCATATCAGCCAGACAAAACACCCTCAGCAACACTGCACGTGTGTCTATCTGTATTGTGTTCCCGAGGAAATCCCTCTGTGGGGGTGTTTCCGTGCAAATGTATGCACTGTGTCCTCTGCCTAAGGGTTGAAAATTCCAGACAGCCGAAAAAACAGAAAACATTTCGTTAGCCGGGAAAATCTTGGCAAAAGTCAAAGTGACTGGTAACAAAAACCGTAGCATAAATAGAGGGATAACCATTTACGCTGGCAGCCAAAAGTATGCAACGCTATTTTGCGACCGGCTCTTAAGTCACAGTCGCGTCCTCGCGAATAGGAAAGCCGGCGGACCGGAACAGCTGGCTGAATATTGTCTGGTTTCCCGGCCACTCGGTTTAGTTTTCTTTTGAACGGCGAGGCGTTTGGACGCGTACGCGGATTGCAAGACGGAATAAAATCGAAATTCGTGAATCGAAGTCACCCACGCCGGAGCTTCTTTTGTCTTCTGGCAGCTGCCGCCAAAAAATAAAATAAAATCAAAGTCGTTTTTATTTGAAGCAGCCGCGCGACTCGCGCCTTTCGGTGTGTTTTCCTTTACCTACTTATACATAATAATAGTGTTTCCTTTGGTTGCTGTTTTTGAAAAACTTATTTTTGTAGTCACAAACTCGCATTTAGAAATTGCTGCGCGTTTAGTTCGGCAGTGTCGCTGTTATTCTTGTGCCAGCCAGTGTTGAATTTAAAATATTTTCATTTAATTTGAAAAAAAGAGAGAAATAAAAATACAATAAAATACGATTTCGAATTTCCTGGCGACATTTGGCCAGATACGAACAAGTGGTCGTGTTCTGACTCTATATGTGTGATTGGTGGTGTGTGCTTTTGGTTAATGGAGAACGTATAAATAGCAAATAATGAACCTTTTACAAATAAGAAGCTCGAATTGTTGATTAACTGAATAATTAGCCCAAGCAATTGCCACAAGAACGGAAACATTATTAAGCGATATTCGGAAACATTTAAGGCAACAAGGCTAATTAAATAAATATAATATTGATTTTATTTGCATATTGTAATGGAATTGTGGACAATAAAAAGTAAATTGGCATGTAAATTTTAGTTTTGAAATTGAAAATAAACTACAGTGAGACAGGATAAGGTTGGTAAAAGAATATAAATCTCACATAATGCAAAATCAACGGGCAATTAATAAACTCTTATCAGTGTAAGAGTTTACTGGAATGATAAACAATATTTGATTTTTAAAATTTGGCTTGGATTTGTCAAGCAGCATTATTTCTTAGAACAAAACTATGTTTTTAAATTGTATTAAAATTAAACTTCAATATATATTGTAATAGAATATTATTATGATCTTTATACTATAATACTTTTAAAAATCTTAAGTCTAATGTGGTTCCTGATATATCTTTTTTGTAATATCCTTTTTAAGCCCTCCATTATGTCCTTTTTAAAGCTTGGTCATCAATCATTTCGCACACAAAACACACTGACACACAATCAAACCCACTCACAAAATTGTGATGTCATCTGGTTTGGTGGCTTCTGCGGTCATCGGTGGCAGCCAAAAGGCGAAGTTAAAAGCGAAAATGATGTGACTTACTGAACTCAAAGTAGGACTTCGTTTGCCTTCGGTCACGTGTTGCATTCGCTTTGAAGGATTCTCGTGATTCTTGTGTGTTTCGGTCTGAAAATGAAATCATCAGCTCAAGGAGGAGAAAATCAATGAAATTGTTGGGGCAAAGTTTTTGGGTTGACGCACTGAAAAGTGCAATTTTCGCGGCGACTCACTGACGCGGAGACAGCCTGGCGACATGGCCATGGCATAAATAAAAAGGACAATTGCTTAATGCACTATGCAATCCCCTTCTCCATTGTCCTTTTGTCCGTTTCCCATACTGTGCACTCGGGTAATTTAATCAACCGAGCGCTCAATTGACGCCCGGACACTAGGGATGGGATAGTAACCTTGGTAACTACATAAAAGGACCCACAACCATAAGCCCTGCGTGCTACTATTTGCCGCCCCCTAATGCCAAACACTGGAGAGGGGGCGGGGCAGCCGGCAATTTGCTGTAATTTTTATTGACATTTTTATTTTCCACCCATGACGTCGGCAATCGGTTCTACTTACCATGTTGCAACTGTTGCATTTCCTTTTTGGCGAACCACAATTGCACTCGTTTTCAGCCCATTTATGCCTTCTGTCAGTGGCAGACGAGCCCCTTTAGACTTTTCTTTTTATGGGAATGACCTAATAGTTGATAAATGGGTTTATGACTTCAGCGACAAATTCAGTGGGAAGGTATTTCCCAAAATGGCCATTTAAAAAAGTCATTATTTAATTAATTCATTAATTAAATTAGTTCAAATAGCTTTTATTTAACTATTAGGTGTTTTTTTATTTATTAATGTGGACTTCACTGTTCATTTGACCTGTCGTTTAAAAAATAAGTTACATTATTGTTTTTTAATTGCATTCAAAGCATTTCATTGTAGAATTTAAAAGGCTAGGCAATATTTCCTCCAAATATCGTGTAGTTGATTTTCAAAACAAATATTTAAGACGATTGTGTACGTATACATACATCAAAGTTATTTATTTTTAAGCAGCTTATCAAATTTCAGAATCATGCCTTTGCCCTTTATATAGAATTTTTAGCTAGCTGGAAAAATATCCTAAGAATGAAATATGAGAGGCAGGAGAAGTTTAATATTGTTTTTTCTTTGTGGAAATGTATGGAAATCTTTAAACCCCTCTGTACACCATTGACCCAGATACTTTTTCATATTTTATGATCTATCAATGAATTAAGCAATTTATCATCACCCTAAGTTACCAAAAGTAGACAAAAAATAAGGAAGTTATGTTTGTGGGATATCGAAAAAATGCCGATGGGGTGGAACAAATGCCGGTACGTAAAACGTAAATAATAACAACCACCCCTTTGCAATAAAAGTAGGAAATAGGCATTAAAACACGCCAGGCGTTGCCGTCAATCAAGCCAAAAATGAAATCCAAGCAAAAGAAGAAGGCCAAGAAGCGCTGTTAGAAGAGGGTGGTTTCCTACCCCAAAAGGTGAAAGGTGTCGTGAACCACCCTTATAGAAAGCATTAGACAACCACCCTATTTCTAAGAAAGCGTAGAAACTTCAAGATATCTCCACCTTGCTATTGTTTTTCTGCCTTACTTTCTGTGCGAGTTTTTGTTATTTTCGATACACACAAAAAGTAAAATACAAAAAATACACCCGCACCGTCTGTTGCTTGAACTTGAATTTTGCAGAAGGCCACACAGTCGATGAGGTAGTGTGCCGATCTTTGCAGACAAAAACCCGACAAACAACTTCAGAGCTTAAAACCGGCAGACAAGACATTCTAATGGCAAACAATGGAGCTATACCAATACAAAAAGCACAATCAATGGGCCAGAGGGGCCGGGATTAAAGGCACATAAATATATATATAGGCGGTACCTACATTTATTGGTATGGGTTTAATTTGAAACACAAAACCCGAAACAAGCTTTAGATATAAGGCATTCGAGTGTGTCCGTCGAATATGACATCATTTTGGCGTCATCAGCGATAACCTCATCATGATCTTCCGCTGATCTCTCTGCTGGCCTGTCAGTTCATTTGCCCTCGCATCGAAATTATGTTAGCTAAACTCAAATTCTGTGCTGATTTTTTCGAATTTAAAATTGTCCATATGTATGTATTATATTGTCGACATTTTGAGTCCATCCATCCGCACATGTGTTGAGGATACCTTCAATGTGTTGTGTTTTTTATATAAACGATAAGGCATGTGGGCAAATAAACGAATACCCAGTGACCAAAATAATCTGGAAAACATAAATAAAAAATACTATAAGTAAAGAGAGGGAAGAAACGGAAGTAAACATCAAAATGTCGATTGTTTTCTTTGGATCGTTAATTTTTTTGGTTGGAGAAATTGAAAAAAAAAATTTTAGGGGCCAATTTGTCACCAAACTGATTGCTCCAGTTCAAATATTTAAAATTGTGTGGCCTTCAACAAACAAATTCTTTTAAATAAGACCATATTTCCAATATACAAAATGGATTTTAATCTTTTTGATCTTTAATTTATTTAGATTCTAGAGAACTTTTTCCAAAAAACGACGACATTTTTCAAATTTATTTTGAACTTCTTTTTTTTTTCCCGTAACTGTGTTTGTTGTTGCACAACAAAAGTAAGGTAAAAATAAATATTAAATAGGTTTTTTCCAAACGATCGATCCGTTGTAGTTGTCGTGCACTGTATTTAGTTGTCTAGACTCTTTATACATTCCCCAAACAGTTTTTCTTTATGTATGTCAAAGCTTTTGCAGATTCGGATGACTCAGAGACGTCGACGCCTCCTTCAGGCTGTCTCAAAGAAATATATCTCTAAATATATTTATATGCACAGAGAGCAAGATACTTTAAGGCTATTTCGGCAACTGTCATGGACCCGAAAGCATTTGCAGTAGCGGCTCGGTTTGTTTTTATTTATGACGCACCACTATTTTGGCGGACCAACGAAACTAGGGCAAACTTTTGTTTGTTCTTTTGTTGATTTTTGGCGACCAAGACTGAGAGTTGGGTCCTGCCAACATTACCAATAAGTAAGGCAGTTAAATAACAGAAAATTTCAATGTCAGACGGCGCCATTGTCGAGTCGAGAACAGCCCACGCCAAATAAAAAGGGATTTGCTATGTCTCTTTTCGGCGTCGAAAAACAGACAAAGGAAATGTTGTAAGCCAAGAACCGAGAACATGTTCAAGTTAATGCTGCATTCGAGGAAATGTTTTCCTGTTTACGAGTATCTGCCGCTTGAATGACAGGCCATCGTCAAAGCCAACTTGTAGCTACAAATGTATCTAGGTATCTCCTTTTGTGGAGCTCTAGCTGGCGCTCTTGGGGGCCGGTTTCGAGAATTGCATTTGCTGCCATTGAATTGGAAATCAAGTTTTGAGGAAATGTCTGCAATGCGTGACTTGACTTTGTCCATTCCTCGAGACCCTGGGTCGTGTCAGCGCCACTGGCCTCCCCTGACTTTGATTCCCTGGCTCCAAATTTGTAAAGTCCCAGGTTATCATACGTTTATGGTGGGCCCACACTGCGCCTGCGCAACTGATGTCTCAATTGTCGGCGCCGTCTCTTTAACTCTGTTTTCGGATAACGGCAATTAGCGCGCTAAATAATTAATTGAGACCCAAACTGAAGCCATTACACTTCCAATTCAATTAAATTCCAATTGCATGTCGCAATGGAAACTTGCAAACTATTTTAAAACTGTTAGAAAGCGGAGAGGGGGGTTTGGCCTGCACAAATATTTTCACGCTGCAGTGGCGCGTTCCAAATGCATGGGAAAATACGAGGTTAAATGCAAATATATTTTTCATTGAGTCAGCATGCTCTGGGGCATGATATCATAATTTGCCTAATGGTGGAAAATTGATTTAGAAAATCTGAAAGGCATGAGCGTCTTTCGTGACAAGTAAATAAGCTTATCAAAACTTTTCGGTATGATATCATAATTTTGTTAGCTGGGAAATTAGTTTTAAAAAATCAGAAAGAGGCATGCACAAAACGTGTGAAAAATCAATAAAACTTTAGTAAGCTGCCTTTGTCATTGTGTTCTTAATGGTTCCAGCTAACCTTAGTGTGTTTATTTAATATAGTTTCCTTTCTTAGTTAAATTGGATAATTGATTTAGAAATAACCACGCTCGCACGTTCTTCAAGATGAACACATTTATTCACCGAAACCACTCGAATGTGATTCAAATAAATGTCCCTTCGCCCCCTGTTAGTCTATGATCTGAGTGCTAAAAAGTATTTAAATATAGATCGCCCCGAAAAATATTGCGTCAAAACAGCCAGATGATGTCATCGAGGCATTGCTCGAAATATCTCTAGAGAAACGTAGACGCTAAATTGTTGTTTTCGTTGTCGCTGGGGTCATGACACTAACAAATTGAAGCTGAAATAAGTTTCGGACAGTTTAATGGGACTTGCTTCACCACCGACGGCAGTGAAAAGCAACCAAAATTAAATGAGAATATTTTTCGCAATTTATCCACCCACCTCTGCTGACCAGTTTGTCAGACAGCTGACTGAGCAGACATGAAAAACAGACAAGAAACAAGTGATGTAAACAAAAGTGCATGAGGAGGCAACAAGTTGCATTTGCTGCCGGCCGGCCCCATTTGCATTCAAGTGCTGGCTGGCCTCCACCTCTCACCACGATAATCCAAACAAGAATTTAATTCTTCTATTGGCTTACCTGAACATGTACATGTGCCACAGATTCCCCATATTGTGCGGCCTAAAAATAACAATTAAATTGTCTAGAAGACACCCTAATTTGGGGAGACTTTGATGTTTGTATAAAACTACGAATTTCAAGCAAACAATTGTGGGAAATCCTTAAAAATACTTGATATTGATGAAAAATTATTATAAGAATTTAATTTGAATAAAATTGGTTTTTATTTCAGCAATCTGTTTTGTTTAGATATTTTTGATTGTGGTCCATATTGAAACTAGATTCTCAATTCAAATATAAACAACAATAAATTCGTGCTAGACCGAAATATTTATGAATTTATTTTTCTGCCTGGCGGCGAAGACAAATTTTCTATTTTTGTGTCTTGCACTAATTGAGAGAATTTTCGCCATAAACTATGTGGAAATTATTTCCCCACTAGATTTGTTCATCTGCATAACTTAGCCTCCGCTCCCTTGCCGAAATCGGAACTTGTCTAGTTTTCCCCTTCGCCCCGGGGAAATGGTGACTTGCGTGTGTCTGCTCTATAAATTGCTCAATCATGGGCTCCGCTGGCTTTGCATTTGCACATAAATTCTTGTTGGCCTGTAGGAAATTTTACGAATTTTCCGATTCGGGGAAACATGAAGATCTCAGAGGGTCGGGTCACTATTCCCACCCGTTCTCCCCCATGCACTTGCCTTGTTTCTGTTATGTTGGGTCTGTGTGTTGACCCAGTTTCTTGGGCTTAATTAATTAGCCGACAGCGAGCACGAGCCAACATATGAGGTGCACCAGGGGAGAGGGGATTGCGTGTGCCACCCAGTTTGGGGCGTGCCCAAATGGATCCTTGGGGGAGCCTGCTTATCTTATAATACTGTAAATGGGAATGCGTTTTTAAGTGCATTGCAGGCGGTCGTAAGATGCTAAGTAGATTGTAATTGGGAAGAAGGCAAGTGGGTGGAATGACTGTAAATAGACTTGATGTATCTATACATTGAAATACCTATAACACTGAACTACAGTTTTTTTTTTTAAATTGAATGCATATTGATTTTTATAAGCGAATCAATATAAAATAAATATTCAGAAAATTCAATGAAATTAAAAGATTCTAATTTTTATTAAATTTAAATAATTTAAATAAAATCATTTTACTCAGTAAAAACTTACAATTAAATACGTGTATATATAAAGTAGCTTAAAACTTTCCACTTCAATCAAAAACATTACGAAATAAAAATTCAAATTAAGAAGTTAGATTATGAAAATTGTATTTTGTCTGTATATAGGAATTGGAAATTTGAAGGGTTTTCGGTTAAAGTTAGTTACTTCTAATAATTTATTGGTCTTAAAATTGCATTTGTATAGCTTTACTATTTTTATTATTTTTTTTAAATATACATTAATTTTTGTAGCCCCGTGTAAAAGTTAAGACCCATCTGAGCTGGCAGCATTCCAGACAAGTTGTCAACACACGATTGTGAGTCAGGAAAATGTCTTTATGGCATTTCCATAATGCACAGGGGACTGGCAATGCCAATGCAAATCTCGCATTCGACAAGACCTCACACGAAAACAATGAATTATTGCACAATATCATTTACAGAGCCCTAACGGAAATGGGCCTTAAAAAATATCGCCAAGGTTTGTCCCGCAGGCGTGCGATGTTGCCTCACCTTAAAACTACCCGACGCATTCATCAATAAGTCACTCTATAACTTACCCAATTGATTAACGGTGCGGTACTTTATTCGTTCATTCAACTATAGATTTTCGAGTGAGTGGGTCTATGAGTGTGGGTCGTTCCAATGCAATAGTAATACGGAATATAAGCCAGAACCTCGCTACGTGACCACAATGTAAACACACGGAGAGACCCAATTAAGCGTTCAATCTAACGATACAATTGAATTCGTCTTCAAACAAAACAAAATAGTGAAGTAAGTCTATAAATATGTGTTAGTCGCTAGGCTAAGCTAGCGAAACTGATTTGCGTATTGGGAAATTTATGTTGGCTAAATGTCAAAAGGCAAGTGCCAGAAAGTGTGCAAATATACCATTCGGTTTGCAATTGAAATTAACGCTTTGTACGCTCGAGCGAAACCGAAATGAAAATGGGCAAAAATGTTAATGTTGCGTTTACAGGCGATTCAAGACATTAATAGTGCATTGACTGGCCGAAAAATCTGGCAGAAGTCCAGGGGAAAACTAAACAGATTTTCCCAATACGTTTTTGCTCACTTTCAGTGAACCTTTTCGAGAGTCTAGACCTTCAATGACGCTGCACTTGTCGTGGCATTCGGCCCACGTAAGCTCTCGCCGCCCATGTTCGGAGCCAAATTGCTGACACAGTTCGAACGGTCGCTCAATTTATGCATTTTAAATGTTAATTAAAGCCGTCACAGTGTGCCCAGGCCACCGCACTCATTCATAAATTCTACTAAATGCAAGCGGCCTTTGTTGAGGCTTTTCTATTTTGCTTCAGTCGTGTTACGCATAATTAAGCGGGCGGCGCGCTGTCTGAACACAAGCCCCAAAAAAAGACAAAATCTAAATAAAAACCAATTGACCCACAATGGCTAGTGAGATATATATATGAAAGGCGCAACTTTGTGGCTAGAGCACTCAAGAAAAAATATTAGACAGTGGCAAAACATCAAGTTCCAGCTGCCCGTAAAGGTGTTAAAAATCGCTTGGCAAACAACGCGAATAAACAAACAACTGCAAACCCAGCCAATTCGATGCTAACAAATACGATTTGCATAAGGCATGCGCAAATATATTACCTCATTGTCTTTTGATTTTTGGTCTTTGGCTTTGGCCTTATCACTAATGGACATTTACAAAGTGATTTACTAGACAACTGATAAACAGCAACGACATTAATAGAGGGTCATGCTGATTGCCGTTGGTTGCAATTAAATTTCTATTTTCGGGTAGCTACAGTGTGGCACATTCGTACATAATTAACGAACCGGTGGCGACGCCATCAAGATCCCCCACGAAAACAAATTCAACATGCACGCAGAGTTCTCACAGTTGGTTTTTATTTGGCAGTACAAACAAAAGGCAGAGGCATTGCCGCCACCCAAGCGGAAAAGTTGCAAGCGGGCGTGTGGCGAAAAACCGAAAAGAAAACTCGGATAATTTGCTCAGGCGGCAAAGCCGTCGATTGGGAAACCAGATAGGGAAATACCCTAGCTAAAATTTACAAAAACGCATAGGTAATATGATGATTTTAATCATGATTAGCATTGACTTTGAAATTTTTCTTTTATTTTACTTAAATCTAGAACATATGAATATAATATAATAAATAATTAAAAAAGATATTATGTTTTACGAATAATTTAATTTTGGTATTTATAAATTCTGTGTTAATATCGCTAAGTAAATATACAAGATTTTAAATTTGATTTTAATGGTTCGGCGGCAAATGAATTCTGTGTACAAAATACATGTCTTTAAATTCAAAAATATTTATTTAAATCTATTATTAGTTTAGGAACTACAAAATTACACAAATCCAAAATACCAAACAAGTTTTTATTTCGATAAGAGGTTTGGAAAATCCCCTGAAATTTGTTTGAAAGAGACCACGGAATTTTTTGAAAGACGCGTGGGCGTCAAGGGCAGCAGAATCCCAAAGATAATGAAATGGATTTATAAAGCTCAAAAATGATTTATTTTGAAAATGGAAAATCTAAGTTTTGTGGATACTTTCCAGATGTTTGTCGCCTGCACAGATATATATGGTGTACTATAAACAGTATGGTTAATTGTCAAAAGCCCGTGGGCATGTTCCTTGGACTGATGGCATCCGATGGCACCTCTTCCTCCGAACTCGAACCACCCGAACACGCAATGGGGAAATGCCAGCCATTTTGTTTTCCCATTTTCCGGCTTTTCTGGGGCTAGCGCCGGCCAAAGTTTACCTTAGGTCATAAATAAGCGCACTGTGTCATACGTAGTGCCCATGTGGGGCAATCACTGGCAGTCCAGGTTGTGCGGGGTGTGTGCGGGGTATGTGGGGGTCTCGGATTTGGATGGTTTTGTTTGTGGTTTTTAGTTTTTCTTCTCTCTGTTTTTTGGGTGTGTGCGTGCTGGGCGTTTTGTCATTAAGTTGAAACTAAAGTCTCTTTTTTGTTTTTGGTTTTTTGCTGCCGGTCGTTGGCTGGTTACTAATTTGAATTTCGGTCTCAAACCCAACGACATTTTGTATAGCTGCTCTCGTATTGTTTTCGTTATTATTTGGATTACGTCATGCTTTGCTAGTTTGTTGGCTTTTGTTTGGCAGTTTGACCTTTTTTAGTACATCCAGCTTAATTCAAAACTGATGCTCAGATAAGCTCCAGGTAAATGCAATACTGATGCTCAGATAAGCCGGCAATATTTTGTATTTTATTTGTTATTAAAGAAATTTGTTGCAGCCATCAACTGATAACCCAGATTTGTGTTCATCTATTTTTAAAATATTACAGGCCATTTCTAGATGATTCATTGAACAGTCCAAATATTATGTTTACTTATCGATTGGCTTGTGTTTAGCTTGACCTTTGGCAAGGCCGGCGTATTTTACATTATTGATTGGCCCTAGCGGCAGTGTAGCATTAGGAGCTTAGCACTTTATAAATTGTGTGTAAATAAGACCTTGGAGTCTGTTCGAGTTGTTCAATTAGCTGGTGGTCGCTGTGATATTTTGCAGATGGCAGATGGATGCCCATCTGCCTGGCCTTCCTCCGTTTGGGTTGGGTACGTTTCTTTTTGGGGGCGTAGATCACACGCAGAGTCAGTCAAATGTTTCGCTTTTTGCTCGGGGTGATGTAATTTGCCTAGCCGACAAGCCAAACAACCGGTTTTGCCACAAACTACTTAAATCTCGTTTCTTGCCATCTGAGTTCTCTCGTGGGGCTGCGCAGTTGGAAAATATGATAGCCGTCTGGCACTTTCCTTTTCCTTTCCGAGTCCCATTGTCAATGTTGAGGAACAGAGCTCACTTTAAGTATCATCTTGCAAATTGCAATTCAGACGGCGAAAGAGTGGGCTTCTTGCTCGACACATGCGTTTTAGGTATTATCAAGCAATTTACTTGTCGAGAGGGTTTAATGCACTGTCTAGTGGATGCATTAAGCCTACAGGAGGGGTCACATAAATAGCAGACGAAATAACAAGTCACTGTCACAATTAAAGTTCAATTACTTAAAGAAAGTAGAGTAGTAAATTGAAATATTTATTAAAAAAAAAATCAACACACTTTCTTCTCTTATAAATATTCAGAAATCATAAAGCTTTTTATAATAATGATTTTATATTAAAACCTATTGTTCTGTATTCTATATGTTGTAAAGAAGTTAATTCTTAGAACATTTTTCTCAGTTTTTAGTGTACTAAAATCTGAAACTTGTTTTTTTACCTTGATAATAACTCATGTATCAGTTTATAAATTTGCAATAAAATTTGCAAGATAAATGCATTTAGATATGCCAGTATGAATAGATGCTCAAATGCTATAAAATGGACTGCAGCTGTATATATCACAATTACCCCTGAAGCCTTTCCTTTTATCATAATCTCAAGCAAATAGTTTGCTGATGATTAAAGCTACGTGCCATTGACAATTTCGTTGACAGTTAATTTAAATTTATGTCTAGGGCAGACACAATATATATTTCATTACTGTTTTGCTGTTGTCATTCCGTTCAATTACTCTGTTATTTTAGTTATGTTGTTGCCCCGTCTGCCGCTGTGCAATGGTGCGTATGTGTGCTATGAATGTCGACTGTGGCCTATTGCCTATTGACACTTGTTTATATTTGACACCCCATTGTGACACGTATATATTTATATTACATTTGTAGCAGGGGGTCTCTAAACGAGCTCTCAAATGATTTTCAGCATGTTGTGTTTGCCCCGCCGATTATCATCGATGATGGGTGGCATGAAATGGCTTGATTGCTTTTTGATATGCCCACAAATTGGGCAGAGTAGCTTCATGTGAAATTTGCTACAGGGTAAATAAATAGTTTTTACAGCCTCTGATATCTTATTGTTTATGCGGTTTCAGTTGGTAGCCAGCAAGTTGGTGTTATTTACTTTTGTGGTTGCGTGAGACACTAGTATTTCAATGTCTTTATCTGTTGTTCTCTTAACATCTCAGAAATTATTTGAAATTATATCTTTCTTACTTCGTTACTAACTTGGTTTCTTTCTTTTTTACAGAACACATCAAGTCTAACATGATCAACTGAGCCCCAACGAAACGAAAAGGAAATCAACGAGAAAGAACGAAACCCCCGAAAGGTGGCCTAATTACTGAGATTATCTTTATATAGTTTGTAGTCACCCAAATCGACGAAATGGGTTTCAATGCGGAGCACAAGCCGCGTGTCAACAGAACGTTGATATCGCTCAAATTTGGGGTATTCTTTGTCATTACCGGTAAGTACTTTTATACAGCTTTAAGCTAACAATTAAAAAAATCATCTTTGATTAAAGCTTTAATAAATAGATAATATTTTAAACAAAAAAAATGTCGGTGGGATAAGATAAATAATTGAAACAAACCTTATCTTCTCTTTTTCCAATGAATTTTTGTTCAATGCTAATGAAATCAACAAATTACACTAATTTGTTATTAAGCCAAATAATTTACAATAATCTTTTCTACTTACAGGCCTAGCAGCTTTGCATGTTTTGCATGCCACAAAGCCCCTGTTGTTGGGTCTGAACTTTTCGGAGTACCGCACGATCACCATCGTGGCGCCATTTGTTTCCATTTTGGGTCCTTTGATCGCAGGTCCTTGGGCGGATCGCAGCGCAGCCAGAAACCCGAATACTTTTGGCCGCACTCTGCGAGTGTTGACTGCCGTTTGTTTGCTGATCGCGGCCTTAATCTATGCTTCTCTGTTTGCTGTCCCGAATATCAGTTTGCGGGAAGAAGTCAAAGGGCCACAGGTCAGCTTTGGCTGTGACGAAACTGGAGGATTCCTGTTCCAGGAGCGTTGCGGTACCAGTTGCAAAAAATGGGACCAGAAGGAGGTTGGCCTCAACCTGTCCGGCTGCACCTACAGTTGCCAAAACCCCAACCTTTACGAGCCACTATACGTGGCCTGGTTGGAGCAAGTTCCCACCCCGGCCCCTTCCACGGAGCAGAGCTCGGATTTCGATTACGAGGACGAGGGCAGCACTGCGGTCACCGAAAGTTTGCGCGTGAGGAGGGACTTGGAGGGCTTTGATCCCGCCAGCAGTGCTGGTGTGGAGGAGGAGATCAGTGGAGAGCGGCAAGGTCACCGGTCCGTCAGACAGGTCAAGACGCCCCCCGCCAAGGTCTACGTCCAGCCCCCGCACGTCTGTCTCACCGAGCGCAACCAGGAAGGCAAGAATGTGGTGAAGCACTGCCACGCCTACACCGAGGACACCACCAGCGTGCTGATGAATACTGTCATAGGCTCGGCGATCAGTCAGGAGGAGCACTTCGAGGACTCCGAGGGATGGTGCCAGTTTCCTTTGGGTGAGTTAATAGTGCACGCAGTTCATAGTGTAGTCTAGTTTTGAGACGCGAAGTTTACAAGTACATTTATTTACTACTGGGTTTCGTTAAAGAAAAATAAACAAATAAAATTTGAAAAAAAAAGTTTTTTATTTTGCACAGATACCTTAATCCTCCTTAACAAAAAATGTATATTTTGTGATACATAATCTTTACAATTTTTCATTTGTAATTATAACAAACAAAAACCATTTATATTTATTCTAATTAATAATTTATTTTGTAATTGGTAAATATATTTTTAACAATTTAAACTTTATCCTGACATTTTTAGAGGGTTTCCAGTGCCACATTCCCCCAGCACAGGCGACTTACATGAAGGAATTCAAGGAGTACAAGCTGAACGACAGCAACTGCAAACCGATGATCGAGTGCCAAGTGGTTAATCCTTACCATAAACAGAGCGCGCTTGCGGAGAGTGACTGTACGAATGTGAGTAGTTCTTTAAATGTCCTGAACTATTTACTTATGTTTCAAGAAACCCATTAGGGCACTGTCAATGTGGAGGAAGTCTTGGGGGCTTATAGGACCATCCGCCTGATTGGAGACATCTTCGCCATGGCCGCTCTGACCCTTCTGAACACGGCCATCGTGATCGCGGTGCGTGAGACCTCCGAGGGGAGGGGCGAGGTGTGCCGGCAGTATGTGTGGGGTGCCATTGGCTATGTGGTGCTCTTCTCGCCGCTGGACCTGCTCTTCATCGATGACGATATCAATAAGCAAGCTGCCTTTGCTGCTGATGCTGCCCTTGCTGCTCTTATAATATTTATTGTATGCTTTGTCCTGGGCGCCGTTGTGCTGCTCTCTGCCTCTCAGATGCCACTGAGTCCGCCGGAGTGGTGGTGGCACACGAAGACCGGAATGCTGGTGGTGCCCATGTCCGCCATCCGTCGCTACAGTCCCGAGATCTTTGTGCTCACACTGGTGTCCATTCTGTTTGGCACCTTCTGGAGCAGCATTCACAGCTACCTGCACTGGACCTTCGTGGATACGTATGCTGTGTCCTATTCGGGCCTGATCCTCATTCTAGTCCTGTTCTTCAATGTGGACAAGTTCATCGAGTACTGCGGCCACTCGAATATCTTCATCGGCGGCTTGGCTATCTATGTCATTAGGTTCACGGCGTTGAGTGATGGCGATACCAAATGGTTGACCGTCGTCATGGAAGCTATCGAGCCGGCTGTAATTGGTCTGATTTGGATCACGATTATTCTGTATATGCGTCATGCCATGCCGAGGAAATTGACTGCCACTGGACAGGCCATCGCCGTTTTGACCTTCTTCGGATTGGGTAAGTGTTTTTATTTAATTGTCAGATTTTAAAAAGTATAAAACTGTGTTATGGTCTTTATATAATAGAAAAAATGATTAAAACAGACAATTGTTTTTAATTTGAATGTTTTAAAAATAAACGAAAGAAATAAATTTTAACATTTAAATTTGTTTCATGTGCATAAAAATATCTAAGTATTAAGATAAGATTTTTAAATTTTTTAATTGGAAAAGAAAAAGGTTTTCCAATTAAAAACAAGAGAGAACGCTATAGTCGGGTGCCCCGACTATCAGATACCCGTTACTCAGGTAAAGTGAGTGCGAGGGAGATGGAGATAGAAACTTTGATCACGCATAACTTTTTAACGAATGGTCCGATTTGGAAAATTTCTTCTACATTTCGATAGGTATTGATAAACACAATAAAACTGCATTTTTACTTTTCGAAATATTTAAATTTTTAAAATCGTATATAAGCGATTGTGGGCGTTAAAGGGGGCGTGGCACCCTTTTGAAATAAACTTGCGCTGCGTAGGAACTCCTAGAATCTACATGCAAATGCCAATCTTCTAGCTTTTATAGTTTCCGAGATCTCAGCGTTCATACGGACGGACAGACAGACGGACAGACAGACGGACAGACGGACAGACGGACATGGCTAGATCGACTCGGCTAGTGATCCTGAACAAGAATATATATACTTTATAGGGTCGGAAACGCTTCCTTCTACCTGTTACATACTTTTGCACGAATACAATATACCCTTTTACTCTACGAGTAACGGGTATAATAAGGTTTAAAGTTTTCCTTATTTCGAATTTCTAATTAAGATATAAAAATTTTTTTAAATTTAAAGATTGCTGAAAACCCTATGCAAGATACTTAGTTCTGACGTTAATTCTTCTTTTTAGGCAAAGGATTTGGAGCTCTGATTGGATTGGCACAGGATAAGCCTGAGTTGGAGTACTGGTACTGCACCTACCAATGGCTGGCCATTGTGGCTTGCATCGTGGCTCTGGTTTACTTCGGGGTCTACAACCTGGTCCTTGCCCCACGCTGCACCGCCAAGCCACAACACTCCGAGGAGTTGATCTCCGGATCCGCATCCCAGAACTTTGGTAATACGGGAACCGGAACCGGAAACGGGGCTGGAAATGGCAATGGAGCCGGAAACGGCAACGGAGCCGGTGCGTCACTAAACGGCAACGGAAATGGCAGCTACTCACCATTGAGGGTCTACCACAACGAGAGGGGGAAGAAGGGACAGTTTAGATACTAAGATCCAGTGGGAAATTCAGAGAACAATGGATAATTTATTCATTGCTTGGATCACTAATGCTCCGCCTCTCTCAAAATCGAGTGCGAATGATATTTTAGGTTTTAGATGTGTACACCACGCCTCGTCCTTCTCCACCTACCGCCCCCCGCCCGCTTGAGGGCAACACTGCTAATAGTTTGTAATGCGTATTTTTGCTAAGTGTATACACCAGGAGGAAGAACAACAAAAGAGAGAAAAAAAAACGAAAAACAAAATAATTAACTTTTTTACATAAATCGCATGTAGAACTTATTTTATTTGTTATTTAATGCCAACTAAGCGAGTTCATAATTTTAATTAAATCGCAATGGGGAAGCAAACAAAAAAAGGTTAACCAAAATCATCAACTGCCCGACTATAATTGCAACAATAGCCATGGATACAGCAAAAGCAATAACGACTTCCCCAGACATCACGTTGTTCTCTTTACAGCGTTACAAAAATGAAGGCATCAATTTTTAATGAAACATTTGCGTGATTTTACTAAGCATAATATATGATGCACTATGAGCATATAAATGTAACAATAAAACAGAAAATGTAATTATACAAAAATATAATTAATGGTAATTAAATGTTTTCAAATTAAGCGTAATAACTGCTGAAGAGGTTTTTGTTGGGGGCTGAAGCAGGAAATATAAATGCGAAGCGGAAAATGTAATGATGGTAAGCGAGGAAGTAATTTGGCCCATAATCCAGGTAATAATCTCTTGAAGAGATCAGCTTAGGTAAGCCCAATTTCATGTCTTCATGGTCGAGCGCCATCTACATTTGGCTTTTACCAGACAAATTACTATTTCTTAGACAACGACCTTTTTAATGGAACTTAGCTGTTCGGAAAAGCTAGATAACAGTTTTCTGGAGCTTTTCTCTGGCAAGCTTTTCTATACTAAAAGCAGTTTTCTTTAAATCCAACGCCTTGCTTAATTATTGTTATTATTTGCTTTTTTCATTTTGTCCGCCGCGATTTGCAATTTATGAGTCCAATGAATTGCATTTACTGAGTCAATGACGTAGTGCAAATATTTTTCCAGCACTTGGCCGGGCAATATATGAGTCCTTGTGTGGAAAGACGGAGACAAGAGCCACAGGATGGCGGTCTCTTGACCCCGAAGGATGTTGGCTGGCTGCTAATAGCCCCAAAACTTAAGAGCAGAAGGGCAGTCACACTGAAAAGAAAATTTGATTATAAATTTTAGCTTTTTAGCTAAGATCATTTTATCTTCAGGTTTCTTGTATTAAATTATGATTTTTAGGCTAAGCCGAAAAGAATATAAAGTATAATAAATATAAAAGGCATACTTAAGTTTGGGCGAAAAGATGTTAGAGAGTTAATCACCCAAACAAAAATGCAATATTTATCTTAAATAGGGTCTTAAACTGGAAAACCAATAAAAGTCTGATAAAAATGTTTTTAATAACAAAAAAAAAAGTGATTTAAAATCATATTATTTATATAATCTCATCTTAAGGGTGATACATTTTTTTTCAGTACTTCCAACTCGAAGGAAGAAATCCAGTGACAGTGTCCACTTAACCGAAAGTAAGTAAACACACACAAGCGAACAATGACACACACCCACACCCCTTGGCTATTTACTTGGGTGTACATATTTAGTTGCATAAAAGGAGTAATAAGTGCGGATTTTATGATGCGACGCGACACAGACACACACTCACAGGCACAGTGTGACTCGATTGCCTTCCCCTTGAGTCCTCGACATGCGTCTGCCCTTTGACATTACACACACACGTAAGGACTCGCTGCATGTGTGGGTGTCAAAGTGACAATAAGCCACTTAAGGCAGCGCGCACTTCATTAGTTTTCTTTATTGATATTTTCACAGCAAGCCAAACAGTTATGAGTAGTTGCGAGCCAGCGATTTAAGCGTTCGACTTGTTCAGCGCCTGATTTTGATGAATCAATAAAAATAACGCACAAGTTGTTGCTTTAATTTGATATCTACGGACTCAACGATGTATGGGATTTTTAGGAATTAATAGGGGATCATAAACCAAAGTGGCTTAATGATAGTTTTCAATGGTTGGGGATGGCTTAAATGTGCAAAAAGTTTGGGAGCTAACACATTCCCATCCTATGCTAATGATACCAATTTATGATAACTGCATTCGGTTTTTAACTGCAAGGATTTCCTTATGTTTATACGTATGGGTAATGAGCAGAGGCCAACCGGGCTTGGGGGTTTTCCAAAAAAAATATTTAGTAGTTAGCAATATAGTTGAAACCTGATCACGGTTTTTTTTTTTTGTAATTTTTAACCAAGCATTTTACTAAACTTTTAAATGCAGCAACAACTTTACAAATGACAGTAATTTACGATTACAAGTAAAGTGATGGCGCTGCACTACATTTAAATACTTTTTCGCTGTACCACAGGGCGTGTGTGTAATAAACTGGGGAAGCTGCGCTTTGGGGTTTTTGAAATTCAGAATTTAAGGTTTTGCAGGGGGATTGGAGTTGGGGCCGTTGGCCTGAACCAGGGTTCTTCTTTCGGTCTACCAAGCAGCACAAAATCTTGGCAATTAGGCAGTGACAGCGAAACAAAAGCCCCGACCGAGGGTTAGCGTGTGGGTCTGGCTTGTCTCTTCGGCTGGCAGGGAAAGACAAAATTATTGTCACTTGGCACCTCGCAAAAGACAACAACGGAAACAACGGGGAGCGGGTAACGATGGCAAACGAGATCTAGGGGGAGTTTTGCAAGCGCTTTGCCCTATGAAAAATTGCTGTCATTTGCACAGCATAAAAATAGGAAAATTCTGGAGAGAGAATGGGAACAGAAGGACGAGGGCAGGATGCACACATAGAGACTGCTAACCATAAGTTAACGGAAATCCACAGAACCACATGGCCACATCCACATGCAGGCGACATGGGCGGGCTGCAAAGCACTTGTGAAAAATAACTTTGCACATCGTTGAATTTGGTGTGCAATTTTCCCACCATCTCCATCTCTATCCACTTCTTCGTCCTTCTTCCTTTTACTTTTAATTTTGTTTGTAAAGAAAACTCATTTTCATCATTCTGGAGTTGCAACTACGCTTGTCTTTTGTGCGCAAGGAGTGGTAAAAAAGTGAGCTACATGTAATTATTTTGATCATTTGCATTTGCATTTGAGCAGAGAGAACCGCAGAATAGACATTGAAGGGGAGTCCCGGACCCTTTAAGGATTTAACTGTGACCCCGCCCAGTCCAACTGCCATCCCCTCGTCATCATCATCACCTCTTGCAACTTGCACGTGTGAAAATTGTTTTGCCCGAGTTGGTTTTTGGCTTGCCATGGTAACGCCAGGGGAGGGGGGGAGAAGGGTCCCTCCAACAAAAACCCTATATCATCCGCTAACCCCTCGACTGCCCTTTGTCTGCCCCAACATTTATTACTGTCGCACATTGTGTCATAATTCCAGCGTACAAATCTGCACGAATGCACAATTTAATTTTTATGAAATTCTCTCCTTTTGGCTTCATGCATAAACATTCCCTCTGACTTGTGATGTTTACCCACGGCGGTCCAGCTTCAGATCCTGCTCCCTGATCCGTCACCCATGGCTTGAGCTTAAGCGATAAAAACCTGCCAATTGTATGAAAAATTCGTATCCATTTCAATGCTAATTTGTTATATTGTGGAATTTTTTATTGCTTCGTAGGCGTAAATAAATGAATTTCATTTCATACATTTGGGGGGAAAAGCTAGCCATTTTTTCTACGCAATTTATTCATTTCGAAAGTTGACGTTCTGAAGCGAAACGGTGGAAATGACTCGGCCTTATACAATTGAAATATGGCTAGAGGTGTCGCCTCACTGAATGAGTAATACTTTTCATGCCAGCACTAAGAGAATAAATTATCTTAAAAGATTTTATTTTTAAAGAGCATATCAAAATGAAGCATTAATCCTAAAGTTCGAGGGCCAAGCTTTTTCATTAAAAATATTGCTTAAGGAATTAATTCATGTCTTTATATCAAATACAGATGTTTATAGAAAATCGAGGGTCTCAATTCATATTGAAAATAACACAATTTTATTTTTACCTAGATATGGTATTTTTTTTTGTGCATGCAATAAATTAATTCATTTTCAGCGGCAATCAGTTTGACTGAGTGGCTCTTGAAAATATTGTTGAAGTCTGGAGTGGATGTGATTATCGCAGACCGAAAACACATGGCTGCTCATATTATGCAAATTCTCCCCTCATATAGTCCTCAAAGTTCTTTGAAATAAATTGGATTAAGCCCTGGCTGCTGTTGGTTGTTCGGTTTGGTTTGGTCGGATAAAACTATATTCGGGCTATCATTTACTCGTACTTGGGGTTGAGAGGGCTTTTCATTAGATCCGACCGCCTGACAGGCGCCTACAAAAAAGCCGGATGCCCTTTTGTTTTTAGGCGCAAAACTTTGCTAATTACTGTGAAAATTTTCGCAGCGTGCGACTTTTTTGTTTCTTCAAAGGTGGGGACATCCCGTCCCGTGGCCTCAAGCCATTAAATGTGTGAGTTCAATTCAAGGTGTTGACTTTTTAATTGTATGTGAGGTGAGGGTGAGAGGATGGGGGAAAAGGAAGGGAGTGCCGGGCACAATGGGCTGGGATGGCTTTAATTTTTCCCCGTTTGTGCAGTTAATGAGAAGCCCTCTTCTTTTGTCGCGGCCCCTTGCAATTAACGCTTTCATATATTACAAAATTTATTTTAAGTCTCGCCGAGGATTGCGACTTTTTGTGGGCCCGTCCTTCATATGTATACGGGAAAAACTTAACATTTTTAATTGGCTATCCATGTGTGAGCCAGGCGTGGACTTCATTGTCTGCATTGAGCTGCTGTCGGCATAATTAAACTTGTAAAACTTTATGCCAGCCACATGCGGAAAATATTAAATAACTTTAACAGGGTTGCCAAAAGTGCAATTACCTCGGCTTTTTTCATTTTGCCAAAGATTTTGGGAAGCTGCTGTAAAGCCTACTGTAGGCGTTCCATCAATTGTTTTAATTTTATTTAAAAAGGGTATAACATTTAATTTCGTTAGAATCGACGGTGGCCAAGTGGTGATGAAGTAAATATGGTTGGCAGAAAACTACAACCAAAGGAGTCTTATTCATACTTCAACTTGAAGAGTAAAGTTTTAAAAAAAGAAACCTTTAACTTTAATATATTAATTGATTTATTTACTCAAAGCTAACTTTAGTCATGCCTAGATAAGTGTTCTATATATTCAAATTTAAGTTATAAAAATTGACAGTTGCGGTTCCAGGAAATTATCATTCATTTTGTCTCTAATTCAGTAAATTCCTTTTAAAACTGGCAAAATAATTTACTAAAGTATTAAATTCCCTGAATTCTTTCTTTTCGTTTTTGAAATGTCTGACTTTAAAAGAAGCTAGCAAAACTATTTTTAAAGTATTAAATTCTCCAAATTCTTTTATATAAATTGTTTTCATTTCAAAGTTGCAAGGAAAACAATTCAATTTTAAAATGCAACTTCAAATCACAAATACCTTGTTGATTTGGTTATTTAAAAATTGTTTTTTTGCCAATTACGGCACGGATTAAAATAGTTTAACGAAATTTAAAATATTTCAATTTTGCCCGGTCAGCAGACCGCACGCACACACGTTCCACGGGGGGCAGGGGGCGGGGCACCGCCTCTTTATTAGCCGCCGTCTTGAGCTTCCAAAGTTTTTCGCTTGCCAGTGCAGTTTTCATCATCAAAGGATAAGCGTCCCTGCGGGGGCGGGAATCGGGATGTGGGCTGCAGGAGTAGGGGGCGTGGCCAGTACGTCGCTTGCATTCAAAAGCGCACAAATCGCATTTTCTTGAGAGAAAATGTTGCTTCATTTGTGCAGCACGGCGGTTTGTATAGAAAAATGTTTGAAAGGATTTCTCTTTCTAGTCGCTTCGGTGTGCGTAGGTAGAGCAGTCAAGAAGCAGCTGGGGACAAGGAAGGACGAAGGGGGTCCAAATTGCATGTGCTAAATTAAATAAAAGCGCAAAGCCATAAATGCAATTTAGCTGCAACGGCAACTGCATTGATAAAATAGATATCAATTGATTTTTAGCTATTATTTAGATGTCACGCTGATTCAGCAGGGAATATAGATTTTCAGGATGAGTTTTAGTCCGTTAAGAGTGGAGTATTTTCTCGACGAATTAATGACCACCTTTATAACCTCTTGGGCTGAATTTATGGCCAGAAATCCGTCGAAAAACAATTAAATAAAATTACCTCCAGCAAGAAGAAGTATTAAAAATCCATTAACATTGCATTGCCATTAGGCACAAATTGTATGAAGTAAGTTATTTTTATTTGTCGTTCCGTTTCGTTGGCTTTGCTTAATTCTTATACCGCCCCGGCGCTGCGGCAATAAAAGATAGAAACTTATTTTATGGCGCTATTTATTTTGCCTGATTACAGTTTTTACGAGGCGATGGCGACAAAGCGAAAGCCGGAAAATGCTGCATACCTTTTGGCGCAGCAACCGAAAACCTAACTCAATATTCAAAAGCCACAAAAAAAAAAAACAGGAATGCCATGAGGGAAAATCAAGGAGGGTAAACCAAAAAGCAGCGCAGCCAGAGCAATAAAAATGAATTTTTATGAGCAAAACTACCAACAAGCATAAATCTCTATCGAAAGCTGCTTTGCATTGCCATCGTGTGGAGCATTTCACCTGAATTTTCCCCGGACCCACAATGTGGGCGGCGGTGGCAGTACATATGTAGCAGCAGATATACCCGTAAGATAATGCGGCGACTTCACTAAGACTCCTGCGACAGGGAAGCCGAGGCAAACACAGTCGGAGAACAATAACAAATGCATGGGAAAACAAATTACAATTCGTTTGCAGTGGGAGAGAGGGAGCCGAGAAAATAATCCCATTTGTAAAAATTGATTGCACTTTATCGATAAAGAACGTTGCACCACAGTGGCAGTGGCAGAGGCAGTGGGGCAACCTGAGCAACCGGAGATGGCAGAGAAAGATGAAACACGTTTGTTAAGTGGAACGCTGAGACCAGCAGACGTTGACCAGGCCAAAAGGAGGCACACATCCTGGCTGGCTGGTCCATCCATAGGCCATGCCAGCCATATAGAGGCTACATGTGTAAAGCACAGATCATTAGTGTGCTCCGACAGACTCGTGTGGCCCGACATTAGGACGTGATTAATGGACAGATGACGACAGTAACTCCAGACTGGACAATCAGCTATGCTCCTGGTCAATTACCCAGTCGGTGTTTGGCTCTGCCTTCGCCTCCATTTATTAGTGCATTTTTTTGTGTGTTGCGACATCTTTCTGGCTTGCAAATTGGTCACAGGATTCGCTTGAGTTGCGGTTTTTTCGCAATCGGAGCTGGCAGAGCCACCAACTTTTTGCCTTTGCTTACCTTATACAAAAAATAGCTCTAAATGTGGGGAGTGGCCTGCATTCAATGGAATTGTGGCAAAAGTTTTCGTATTTTTTGGTCAGACTTTCCTCCTCTTTTTTTTTTTTTTGTGCTCAAGGGCTACAAATGTTGCCAAGCCAGGGCGCTGCCACTTGCGGCCGGAAATCTAAATTTACAGCATTACAACTTCCGGTAAGCTGCTTATTGGCATAGAAACTCCGACGCTCAACGGTCGTCCAACTGCGAATAAAATCCGACAATAAAATGATTTATAAATAAACGTTTGCCTCGCCATATAAGTTTACATAGCCGCACAGCGTGGTAGGAGGTTGAGAAAGCAGCAATGACTGCTCGATTTTTGCAATTTCAATTGGCCAGCATTTGTTGCAGTGGCCATAGCCGTTATCGGTATCGCATTATTAGCTTTTGTGCGCAATTACACGTGAGTGGCGGCAATTTTGCGGTAGTTTCGAGGACCAGGCAATCAGCTAACAAAAATTTACCTACTACCAATCCCGACTGAAGTGGAGTTCAAGTGCCCACGTAAAAGTGGTTATTAATGTTTCGGCCTGAAATGACTTTCGACAAGTTGAAGGATTGTTTAATTGATCGTGATTATTAATATATAAATATTTAAGGGTAAACGATTTAAAAATGAAATTTAAGTGGGTAATATAATTGGAAAGGCCTGTTTCAGAAATTTTAAAAGATATATTAAAACGAACTGACACAAAATGTAAAATCAACATATGAACGCAGATTTATTGAAATCTAAAGCAAATGATTTAAAGATGAGTACCAAGCCGTGCCACATTTTCACGGACTTATAGTCTATATACCAATGAGTGTTAATCCAGTTGAAGGAACAGACCATCTAATAAATTTCTGTATTTCTCGAAATTTCAATGTGCCTGGCAGGCATATTTCCCCCACCGTTGTCAATCAACTTGGAGGGCAAACCTTTCCGAAACATTTCTGGAAATTAGTGGCTTGCACCTTGACTTTGAATATAGTTCTGCTCGGTTACCTGCAACAGCTAAGCCCAAATCCAAAACTTTGCCCACGACTTTTGCACTTTGTTCGGTTAAGTTAACTTACTAACCAACTGGCAAAGGCCTGTCGGAGTTGCCAAAACTTACGGCTCATTCTGGCACTGGTTTGTATAGGCGACTGTCAATCATTTCCATCAAATAGCATGGCCACTTAAAGCGGCTAAAACCGCTGGCCTGGGCAGGGGCAGTAACTTTTTAACAAACACTTCATGCAGAATGTTGGCCAAGTTCTCGTTTTCCATCTCGGCTCGCAGAACCTTGAAACAATGTCAAAAGAAAGTTGCTACAAAGGGCAACTTGTCACAAATTGCGCATACGCCGCGTTGTCAACAACTCGGCAACAAACTCCGACCATAAAACCGAAGTCAAGTTCTGCTTGCTGTGGTAAATTTGCGCCATTGTTTCGCTTTCGACACATTTGATGATGCCACTTCTTTGGGGCCTCGTGAAATTGAAAACTTTACAAATTCAGGTTGGGTCACACTCAATACTTACTTATTGCAAATACAAAATGGTTTTCCTCTCCCGCCGCCACGAAAAATAATAAAAGAATCCGAAAAGAAGCCGAAGTGGGGCCATAAAGTTAAATTGAACATAATTTAATTTGACTGTGGACCGCAAAAGTTTTGCGTTTTTAATTAAACAAACAGCAACAGTGAAGGAATCAAAGAGCAAAAACTGCGTCAAGACCTTTCAATGCTTTTACCCAAACCCATCCTGCCATCCTGCCATCCTCTGCCACTGCTATCCTGTTTTTGCCCATTCCAGGCCAAGGACTCTACATAAATCATGCTCGGCGTTGAAATTTTGAAAAATATTTTTGCAGCGATAACTTTGCATTGTGCTGTGTTGTTGTTCTTGCCGTTGTCATTGCGATAATTAATCAACATGGCGGCATAGTCCTAGGCGCTGGCATTATCAATTACCAGATGATAAATTGTACAGCAAAGAGTTCTTTCTTTAATAAAATTTATGATGCAATTGTTAAGAATCGGATAAATAATTTCAATGGATTCCATGGACAGCGCAGGCCACAAAAAAGAGTATTAAAACGCTATTAATAAGAGGCATTATTATTTGTGTGCACACGAGAGTCGATGAGCGTGTGTGCATGGCCATCAAAGTTCAATGTCCTCGCCAAATATCAATTAGTAAGCGCCGTCAATCGCCGAACTCTTTGTGCTTTTTATTCCAAAGAAATCCAATTTATTATGACAAAAACCCTTAATCAGTTATTATCCCGCGAATCGCAATTATTTGCTTCTGTAATGCTGTGAAATTGTTTCCCATAAAAATAACAATTGAGAAATTAGTTGGGCCAAGGAGGAGGGTAGAAGGAACAGCAAGTTGATATCAAACAACCTGCCTTTTGCAATGGAAGGGGCGGGAAAACATCCAGGACATTGGCCAGGACCAGTACCGAATTCTCAGGCTCAGGAGAAGCGACAGCAAGAGCAGAAAATATAAATTGCATGCGAGCAAGGGCAGCTATTACCTGATGCACACAGCTACAGATACAGATACGGATACAGATGGAGCCACAGATACAGCTGCACACTCACAACGACTCGTGCAATGGAAAAGAAGGATGTGTGTCCGTGTGGCAGGCTAACATGCAGCTCCCCCGCTCTGCATCTGTATGAGTGTGTTGTCTTTTGTGTGTAATTAAACAGTGCTGTTGGCATGAAATAAAATATAAGCACTGGCAGTCAACAACAAGAATCCTGCGAGGGCAGCCGGGTCGAATTGGGCCGGGTGGGCAGCACTGGGTTAAGGCGGTGGGACAGAGGGGCAGAGGGGCGTACGATGCGGAAACGTACAAAGCATAGCATGAAATTTTCTTGTCTTGGCATCCTGTCGCCGGATATGTTGCCTCAATATGGCCGCCGGATGAATGATGCGTGCACATACAGATGCGAATACATCCAAAGCTACAAATACTGATTCACATGCCCTACCATATAATACAAAAGACACAGATACATCCTACAGCTGAGCACCAGGACAATGGATATTTTATTGAATTGTGCCTTTGGAAATGCGTTTCGTTCGGATTCTATATTGTTTAAAATTTTAGCTATAAAGTATTTCTTAGGCCATTAGTTTGACACTTGAAAATTTAGTGCGCAACAAGGTTCGAATTCGATTGACCCCCCGCTTCACTCCTTTTGCACTTGATTATGGGGCATTCCTTGGCTGCAGTTTATTTTCTGTCAGGGAATGGCATTCAACTAAAGCCAAATGTGCTGGAAATAAAAATTGACAAAATGGTGGGCATAGAAATAAAACAGTATACAACAAAATACAAAACGAAGGTTTATGATATTTTTTTTTGACATAATCTACTATGAACTTCATTGTGACTTGCTCGAAAAATTTAAGTATTTATTTGTCTCGGCTAAATAGTTATTTGGATAAATACAACCCATTCTCTCCAAGAAAAACTGAAGGTTTTTTTGTATAAAAGAAGAACATATTCATATTTTTTTTATGGAATGATTTAAACGTAGAACTATAAAATTATTCCGACTCAATTTATTGATTAAGAAGGCATTCCGTTTAAAGTTTAATCCATGATTTTTATTTTCGGTGCACAGACAAACCTGTACAGAGCAACTTCTTAGTTAAATTAATGGTGGTGTTTCATGAATTTGTAATTACAAGGCGCATGTAAACCGCAGACAAACAACAACATCTAGTCGCTCATTAACACAGGATGCAATTCAGCGGCAGTTAAACGAAAGCTAAGCGAAATTTGAAAGCGCCAAAAGCCAAAGACCAAGTACCTCTTCCCAGTTCTCCACTACATGCTGCCTGGTATTTAATTACCTGCGGTCGGGGCTATAACTTATGCCGTCCGCCAAATGTGTTGCAATATTTTGCACCTTTTGTTGCCTCTCGCAAGTCTGGGGAAAGCGGATTTCCCGCTGCCGTGGAAATTGCATGCAATTTTCTGCAGCTTGTGCGAAAATTGATAATAATATTAAAGTTTGTGCGCTGGAGAAAAGTGCGAGTAACAGCCCGAAGAACATGCCGTGTTATATAGCCAAGGCATCGGCAGCGGGAAACTAAAATACTCTGCTAAGAAGCTTTTCCCAACAAAGTTGTGAAAATTTAAAATGATTTAATTGATAACTCTTAACTTGCTTAAAATTGTTGTTTGATTTTCCAGGGTACTTAATGGTGCTCAAGGACCCATCACAAACTCATTATGTTAACCGACATGCCCACGCCGCAGTTGAGAGTGTAAAATCCTTTTTTGTTCTTGCGCCTCGCAGTGGAAAATTGCTAAGAAACTTTTATTATTCTCGCATGTCGACTGGCAGAGGAAGAGGTCGCCTGATTGCAAAATAAATGCAAAGGCAAATGCATTTAAAAACTTTTCCAAAGAACTTCTCACAATGGCAGCAACATTTTCCAAAATCGCTCCACGCATTTCATAGGGAATGTCCCAAAAACCAATCAACTCGCTTCAAGTTGCATATCAAAATGAGTTTTGTTTTGCTGTTAGCTAGTATGTAAAATGTAATAAAATGCAGCACTCAAACATTTACACGGCGACATCAATAACACGCGAAACACATTAAAATAAAACTATTTTTATGCTTTCCCAACCATTTACGTTTTATGCGTTTTTTTTTTTTGCCAAAAATTTCATCGCACTTTTCGGTGTACTGCTGATTGTTATTGCTATTCCAGCTATTTTGTTTTAGTTGGCAATTAAAACCGATTTCGGAAATTCGCCGGCAGCTGACTGTGTTTTTCGCCCCCCTCTCCCCCTTACCCAGACCAGCGTTCACCTTCGACTGTCGTAAAAGTCACGCACCATAAAACTGACAGCTGTTAAAATGTTGTATGATTCGGGGTAAAGTGTGAAGTACTGGGCGATGTGAAAATTCAGAGGGTGAAAATGCGGGGGAAAAGCTGCGGTTGCTTTGATGAGTTAATGTGCCATTAAGCGTGCAACCTCTTAAATCCCGCCATTGTCTGAAGATCACTTGGAAAGCAACTACAACGGGAATATAGCTGAATAAGTAATCGAACGGAATGCCTCTATTTAGCTAAATTGTGGCATAAACTTGATTGGTAAATAACCATCAAGTCCAGGCGGTAATTTCGGATCAATTTATAGATACCAAGTTTATTTGCTAGCACTTCCATCAATATCCGCAACAACTATTCCATATGCAATGTGTGATATTTTGACAATGGCTTCAATCACTCCCCGCCGTCACATATGCAGCTCAAATCCGTTCAATATCCGGACGAGATATTGGGAACCAGAATTTTAGCCATTATATATGGCCATTTCCGCATCATTTTCATTTGATTTTTGTTTCGTGGGGGCAGAAATTTTAAATGTGCAGCGGCTTGCATATTGATGTGGCATCATTTTGCATTTCGGTATTGCATAATTTCGGGCATCGTGGTTGAGAGTGACGCAGCTGCCGGGGCTCATGGTAAATGCTTTATGCAAATATCTGTAAAAATCACAATTAAAATCGGCAATCCGAGTGGAGTTTTAGGCCAAATCAAACGAGACAATGGGGCGTATGAGTGACGCACGGAAATAGCAAAAAGCTTTTGAGAAGTTTGTCGTTTATTCTCGGTTTAGTCGTAAGCCCGGTCAGCAGTAGCAAGACTAATTTATTAGGGCCACGTGTAATACTGGCAATTATTGAAAGCGTGAGACAAATAAAAATATATGGCAAAATCTATAGGGAAGACAAATGTGAGCGGAAACACCGTGGAGTTTGTATGTGTGTTTGCGAACAAATTGCAGTTGCCCGGCACGTTCGTGGCCAACAAATCACAAGCAATTATAGAAATTTAAGAAGAAATAGCCTGTCCCGTTGCCAGTTCGGCAAGGACCAACAGCTGCCGCTGACGCAGGACACGGCCATAAAAGTTGAGATGGGCACGAGTATTTGTTTAGTCGCCGACTATATCGAAATTGTTCGCAGATAAACGTTAAACATAACGTGACAGTGGATGGCAAAACGGCGGACGACGGACTACGGACGACGGACGACGGACGGAAATTGTATCTGCGATTAGTGAGCCTGTGTCAGGATGTCAGGGGTTACACTCGTAAGCACTTTATTGTTAAATGTACAAGAGCGATTATCGCCCTGTTCTACATATTTGTGTTCATTACAAGAGATTAGTGCACGGCAATCGATCCGTAATCCGTTTCGGAGGCCGTCCTGTGCATATGCACTATATGTAGGGCGATTGGTGTCGCGCCCTATAAACTCCATTAATTTGCATAATTGCACTCAAGCATGTTTAATTTGTATTTATTGCGTTATTACGCATATCAACGGACCGCAAATTCAACGACAACCGCCGAAACGCAGCGTGCTCAGAGCTGCAAATGCAGTGGAGGAATGCATCCAGATGATGCATACCCGGAATGATGATGATGATAACGATAATGATGATGGGCCAGGCCGGGCTCAGCGGCGGTCGATAGTTTCAAACTATGCAGCGCGAATTGCGAAATCCGTTGGCTGAAATACATTGTGTATCAGAGCAGGCTTTGTACCATAACACCGCAGAGGAGCTAATAATTACTCATAGGTAATCCCGAATTGAACTATTTTGAGCACAGAAAAGTGGTCCTCAATGATGATCAATGGGCTGCCGGTATAAACAATTTATATATAATCATCACCTTTCAATGTTTTCGATTTAACTGATATATTTGAAGTTCTTTAAAACGTTTTTAGTACTCAGGTATCAAATATTCGTCCCTTTTTGTTTGAAATTAAGGGTATAGAATACAGCACTGTTTTACTTTTAGTGTAAGTACACATTAAAATATATGATTTATAGAAGTATAAGAAATACAATTTCCGCATTAAGTTATTTATTATATCAGAAAGCCGAATTCATAACCACTTTAATACAAACAACACCTACAAGTTGAGAATTTGTTGTTTCTGCCGAATTGTTAATTATCACTTATAGTGAAGCCCCGTTGAAACAATTTGCCAAAACTAATCAAGGTTCAACAATATATCTAACATACCCTTTTCAATTTCCATCTTTGTAATAATTAATTAAGCCATACGGATTTCGAACAGTTACCATCCTTGCATTCTATCTTATCGTTGACTACCTTCACCACACATTGTGTGGGTATTTATTTATGGCCAACGGCCTTCGGACCCAGCTTCTCTATTCCGGGCAACAAGTGGGCGATATAGATGCATATACAATTCCTGTTAATTATTTAATTAAAACTTTTATCTGGCCACGCACACGCACACCAGATTTCCACCCTTTGGGTTCGAGCAGCACTGAAGTTTTTGTTTCGAGACTGTTTGAGTTTAGTTTGGCCAGAGTTTCCATGCAAATAGTTTTCTTCGGAAAGTTTTTATCAAGTTGCTGCAATGGAAATTGCAATTGTTGTGTGTATTTGGATTTCGCCCGCTTACGAGTGGCTCTTTCCAGTTTTTTTTTTGGGGCGTGTGACGGGGTTTGGTAATTAACATCATGAAGGGTTTTAGATGGATGTGCATGATTTATCTTTGCACGTTTTGAAACACACTCAAGAGGTTCATTAATTCTCGCCTCACACGTCGCAGATTACTCATACGCAACTTTGCCTGCCTGCTGTGTATCGCACACACAGCAACAAAGTCGAAGCGAGCAATTAAAAGCTCATTAGCATTTGCATTTTTCACGCCAAGTACTGTAAAATTCATCCGAGCAAATCCCTGTGAGACTTGTCTAGCAGATTTGAGTTTTTTCCCCTGCTCAAATAAATAATGCTCTGTTGACTAGAGAATTTCTCACGCCGCATGTAGTCTCTCCAAAGTTTTTATTAAATTCTTTTTTGCCTCGCCGACTTGCAACAATCAATTACGTGGCCCGTCCGACATTTATGGCTTTTGTTTGGCGGCAACGGCAGGGAAAGCTAAAGCAAAAGCAAAAGTTATTTTTATTATAATATTTTTTGCAAAGGTGGCCAGGCCGAAAAATGATTGCAAGAGTTAAAATTAAAAGCAAATGTAAAATCATATTTCTATGTGTAAACTTTTGCCAAGGCCTCAAGGTCCTTGCCAGCCGAGTGAAACAAAAGTTTTTTAATAAAATGTTTGCCTTTCCACAGTTCAGAACTTTATTGAGAGCGGTGGAGCTGCTCCATCTACAGCTCCGGGAAAAGCAGAAAAAATCGCCGAGCTCACAGTTACAATACCAGAGCGCAGAACTCAGAGCAATAGGCCACCTCAGAAAGGTAATCGAGTATGAAAATTGGTATCGAAGCGGCTGCCCTTCGCCCACACACGTTCTGTTGAAAGCAGGACTAAACAAAGGAAGCTCCAAGAACAACGCCGCCTTCGGGAAATGAAAACGAGCCGCCAAAAGACAATTGAAGGCATTTTGCCCGGGCTCACGGTGCGTATGCGTGTTATTGCAGCTGTATTGCTTTCGCGAACGCCAACGCAAAACTAAACATTGCCCCACGGCGCAAATTTTAAGTTGCCATTGTCAATCGCAGACAGCGGAAAAGTTCATTTAATTTTATCATCGATTTACGAAACTCGATAAAAATCTTGGTCCTGCCACTCGAGGGCCAAGGTGCAGATTGAAAATTTATTACATTTTTATTGCTTTAATGTGCGCGATAATCGAAAATTTATTTAACAGGAGGAGGCTGGCGACTGCAGGGCATTTCTATACAGGGGGCGTGGCCATGTTTGATTTGTGGCCACAGCCGTAATGGAACTACCAGAGCTTTAAACTAGGGGTATAAAGATATAGATAGAAGTATCTACAAGCAGCTTTGCATGCATAATTAACCGGCCAAACGAAAGGCAAAAAAAGGAAGGCCAAAACGAAAATACCGGGAAGTGGAGTGGCCAAAGTTTGACCCACAATGGTTATTGAGCTGCTCTACCTTTTGCGTTTTGGGGCTGGCCAACTTAATTGTAATTTCGAAGCAATTTCCTGGACCAGTGTTGATAATTAGTTCTGCAGAGTTATTTCTTTTGCCGACGATACGAAATGGCTCTCACAACCAATACTCCTCGAATTTCCCTTCCTGGCATCGGAAAAGATAGGGGAAAAGTTTGCTATTCAAACATTTGTGTTAAACTGCAGGTAACCAACTGCAAATAAGTTGCCAACAAACGACAGGCAGCGTCCTCAGTGGGTGTGTGTGTGTGTGTGTGTGTTTGTGGGAGTTAACATTGTAAGCCGCTTATGCTGAGCCAAAAATTTTTGTTTGTTTTCTGAATTTAAGCCGCAAAATGGCGCATGTGTGTGAGCATTATAAAAATATACAGCCATTCAGCTGAACAGCGCTGGAACTATGCTGATCCTTTGCACACAAAAAGGACTTCCCGAGCATTGCGCATACGCCGCGTGGCCGAGTTCGAAACTCAGTTGAGGGCGCTCGTTAGGGGAAAATATGCAATTATTACGAGATGTTTATGGCATTCATTAAATAAATATTATAATTTCAGGCATTCACTTGGAATTACAGCGAAATGCAGTTCGCATATTAAATATGCTCCATAGCATTTGAATTATTAATTACTATTCAAATAAAGCAGCAAAAGTTAAATTGAGAACGTTTTAATTTAAATAAATATAAATACAAATATGCACAAATGGGCTCTATAATGCGACTGCAACAGATGGACTTCAAGGATTTGCCATTTTAGGGGGCGATGTTCCCGATAATGATTTTCATTTTAATTCGTAAATAGTCTAAAGTAATAAATATGAAAGTAATATTGATAAACTTAAAAATAAACTCTAAAGAATGTATTTAAAATATGACATTTATTAAGATTTACATCCTTGTTTGAAATATTATATTAAAGTGTTTTCATATATTAATAATATTGTGTTTCATTAACATTATTATTCCAAGTAATAATAGAAAGTAATAATTAAGTAGTGATTATTACACTTATAATTAAAGCATTTATAATTTAAAACAAATTCGTTAATGATCTACTCGAAAGGAAATTCAATGTCGACACATATGGGATTAATTACAATTTTTATTTGCTTTGTTCCTACAATGAGCTTGTGTTTTTCTGCGACTTTTTTGTGCAGTTTCAGTGACAACAGCTGCCGTTTTGGGCAAATAAAAATAAAACATTTAAATGCATGACATCGAATGGAAATTGACACATTCAATTTGGCATCAATTTAGCCGGCCAGCTGCAACAAATTGCCAAGAGATTTACAAAGCCAGCAGCTGCCAAGTGCCCTAACCAGTGCTGCCAATTTGGATTTTTTCCCGTCAAAACTGGCTTTTTTTGAAGACTAACTGCGGGAAAAATTTGTGAAATGCGGGAATTGTGAAAAGCGGGAATTCTGGCTTTTTTAGAAATTAAGTTGGCTTTTTCCCGACTTTTTTTTGTTTTGTTAACTCTTAAGTACAAAATATGAAAAAGTGGCAGATTTACGATAGTCACTTACAAACAAACCATAAAATGTAATGGCGTATCGATTGTTTTTCTCGATGTCATCACTCGCTTAGTGTTTCATTACTACATAAAAAGTGCGAAGGAATATAAACAAAAATGCCGCGATGTCTGGCTTAAAAGTGATGCGTTCAAGGCATTCGCAGGGATGTCACAGACCTGCAGAGGGTTTATTGCAACTATTGCAAGACCACTATTACAGCTAAACTAAGTGATCTACGAGCTCACGCAAAAATTACATTAATAAATTGTTATTTATTTGATATTTTTTCGTTTTTTTATACATTTTTTTTTTAGCTTTTTATTGGATTTTTTTGATCATTTTTTTAGCTTTTTTCTGAATTCTTTCCGTCAAAAACAGCTTTTTTTGCTGGGCAAAAGTTGGCAGCACTGGCCCTAACGTATCCCCTGTCCATGTTCCCTTGCCAGATGCCCCATCTTCCCAGCCGAACTTTGCTTTTGCAGCAATTTAAGTTTTGACTGGCTCGTCTTGATTTCATTTTGAAGTTATTCCCCATCCCACCACCAGCCCGCCTGCAACTCTCAAATGCAAAAACTTTGCTAATGCAGCCGCCCTGCCATGCCAGTTGGCAAAAGTCAATCGACAAATGCATTTCTGATATCAAACATGCTCTGTTTCAGCCCTATCTGCATACACCATTCTTATGCCGATTGCGAAAACTGAAAAGTTGCAATTAAAAGTTCCTTGGATCCGTTTTACAAGCGCATTAATTCTGTGCAACGCATAACTAATGATTTAATTTGTCCTGCCCACTGGCTCTGGAATGTGGGGTTTGCTGGGCCTGTTTTGCCATCATTAGCAACTTAAAAATGATTATTTGCAATGCAAATTCAGTCGGGGAAAAACGGAGTCTAGAGAATATGAAATGTGTGCCATCTGCATGAGAAATGCAGCAATTATACCAGATACTCTCGGGGCAGAGTAAAAGCAGAGCTTGAAATTTAAGCTTAAGCTGAAAGGCAAGCGTTTTTAAAGAATGAAGGCAAACACATTTCCCAGATTTTCTGTTTCTACACCTTTGAGGTGCCGAACATTATCACACTTTGTACACTCACAGCAACCGCTCCCCAGATGATCCCAAGGATAACTTTCTCTATAAGCGTAATAATGACCTCGGCATAATAGACAGCAACTAGACGCAATCCCCACAAAAATTGAAATACAGCTCCCAATGCACACATTTCCCACGGCCAGCTGGGGTGGAAAATCTGAAGGGGCGAGGGGTGGGACTGGGAAATGGGGACCACGACGCTGTAGCATTTTTCACTGCCTACATAGCAGCGAGGCGGCCATAATGTCATTTAATTAAACGCCAGAGAGCAGTTGCCCGGGCCTCCTGGCTGTTGTTTGCTGCTCTGTTACTTGTGTTACATTTTCGTTTTTTTTTTTTTTTCGGTTACTTGTGCGGGGTCAGCGGCAGCTAAACGGTTAACCAAAGTTAGCGGGAAGCCGACTCCACATAATTTGGCCAACTGAGGGAGGGAGGGGGGTGGAATGCTGAGACCAAGGACCAGCAATTTATGTTCATTTGCATAGATATTAAAAATTGTTAGGAAGTCATTAGTAGGCATCAGTCAAATGACGCAGCCTGCATATAAATTAAGCATAATTTTATTAGGCGAACTCCCCGGGAAGGTCACCCACTTGACAAATGTCCGCGGGGGGGCCAACACTGGAAATGGCTGGGCTCCGAAAAACGTGTGCTTGTTGTCGTATTAATTATTAGTTTTAATTGCGTTTTGTTTGTGTATCTGGGCTGGGGGAGTTTTTTTTTGGTTTTGTTTTTGTTAACCAAATCAGCCATTCATCCCCCAGCGAAGTAAATCTCGTTTATCCCTGACCAAACCCACACATATATATTCCCTGTTTGACTTTGCCATTGCCATGGCAAGGACGAAGGGCCTGCTCGAATAACCCTAAAAATTGTGTGCAATTAAATACTTTAAACCATAATGTATTTTTCACAAGTTGAGCAATGTTGACCATTTGGTTGCGGATGTGGTTGATGCCCCTATTCTGGCCCCACCGCACCGCAACCCTGCTGTTCAGTGTAAATTACATGCACAAGAGGCCAACAAAGAAAACTCATTTGTATTCCGAGACCCAAGGACCCCCACCGACCACTTAACCCCACACTGACCACCGCCCGCAAGTCAAAAGCTCAACCACAAGCAATTTTATTATTTTTTCCTTTGCTTCTGCTTTTTTTTTTTTTGTGTGTGTTTTTAAACACATCCAGAGAGATAACTAATTCGAGTTGCGTCTGCTGTTTGCTTATCAAAATTTTAATTGCTTTTTTTTCGCTTTTTGCCAGCTGCCTTTGAGATTTGCCGCCGCGGCTTATCTATTTATTATGTGTTGTGTGGATTTGTTTGGCCAACTGTTCGATCTGGGCTTCCTTTTGGCCGAATCCGCCAGGGAGCCTTGGCGCCATCACAGCCAGGAACCAGTAGCCAGCTAGCTCACGTTCGAGCTCCGGTTTCCAACTCCCACTCCCACTCCCACTTCCGCATCCGCTCCGATATTAAATGGTGCGCGTAATTAGATTTTAAATTTATTGTTCTGTGTGCTGGTATTTATTTTGTCTGCCTTGGTGTGCATAACAATGCAATGGCTGCAATAAATAAATAAACAAAACGTGAATGTGAATTCAATGGCGCGGTATCTGCGTCTATGTTTGTGCAGGGATAGCTGGGCCTCCGGGGAGCTGCCCGATAGGATCTACACAGAATAAAAATGCACAGTGAAATCACAGCCAAAATCTTTGAATTTAAATTTTAAAGATATTGAAATAGAATGGTCATTACTCAGTATGGTATGACAAAACATGCGACACTTTTTGAAGCGCACATAAAAACTATATAGCTCAAAATATAAAACTCACATTTATTACCTTGTACTAAAAAACATCTTACGAAGCGTACACAAAATATTGAGCTAGTTAGTTTTTCATATTGTGTCATGTGAATTCTGTAAGGAGATAACACGTTTGTTATAAAAGTATGACAATTGCTTAAAGTGCTTTATTCATAACCATATTTTTAAAGTCAATATGAATAGCCAATTAAGAGAAAACACAAATTTTTATGGATGTAGATGATGCACTGAAGTAAAAGAACGTTTCAATTTTTTCTAGAGTGCGTTCATGCCAGATTAAAAATGTTAAATTTCTTCAAATTCAAAGAAATTACAAAAAAGTCTTAGATTTGTGATATTAAACAGTTGGTCAGTACGGCAATTACTAACTTAAAGAAATGTAAAACATATATGTAAAGTGGCACCTTTTTTATTAACGTATAAAATTTAACAAAAACTCAAAAAAATATGTGCATTGAATTTAGTTTCTCAAGTAAATTGCAAATGTTTCGCACAGTGTAATGGCAGCTGTGGCGCCTGGCCAAAATGGCTCCTTCAAAAGTAAATTGAATTTGGAAATCGATTACCTGATTGATGCTGCAAATCTCTGAATGCTCAATCATTGGTTAAGGTACACTTCAAACATGAGCAGATTTAAGAGTTAATCATGGGGCCTCGTTCACATTGTACAAGCACTCTGCCTGGCAGAGACCCCCTTGGACCCCCTTCCGACTAATTTATGGCTCATCTTTGCCGAGCTCCTGCCACAAAACTGCGGCCATCCGGCGACCGATTCATGCACTGTCATCCCAACCGCAGATAAGTGGCAACACAGACAAGATACTGAGGCACTGGAACACGGAGAGCTGCCATCAGACCATCCATTGAACGGACAGATGGACAGGTGGACAGTTGGACACGCGGACATATGGACTGGCAAAGCCTTTAAATGTACATAAATTTTCGGGATGGCGGCGTGAGTAATGAGCGCTTAATAAGGCGCCATTGGCATATTTTTAAGTTCCGGATGGAATACAGTGCATGTTTCATAATTTACATATTGCGAAAATATTTGTGCTCATTAAATATGCGCAAAATAAATGCGAACGTGCGACTGCAGCTGAAATTGTTACTCGCTGTTTGCAAAATTTCATAAATCACCGCTGTTAAAAACATTTCTGCCGCTGATGATGATGAGTTGTCCGGTGCAAGCCAGCGGCAATATCAACTGGCATATCCTGTGACGGGCAAACTGTTTGGGGCGTGGGTTGCAGGAGGTGCTCGACCATCTGCCTCGCCTTGTTTACACATGTTCAAAACGCAAATGAGCCGTAAAGCTCTGATAATGCAACAAACTGACAATTGACGATTTAACACATTCAACGGAACTCCATCCTCGACAACTACTTTAAAGTTTCCATACAGAAATGAAGTTCAAACAAATTTTGTACTACGTTTCCAAAAGAAATGCAGCGAAAAAAATCAAAAAGAATTAATAAATAAGAATATAAAAAAGTGAAATCATTTTAAGATTAATAGTATCAAAATCAGATTATATATTCAATTTAAAAAAGTAAACCAAAAAACAACAAAGTACCTATATTATTATTTTAAATGGTTAGAAATTATTTGTATAGTTGCTCTGACCATGCGCAGATCAATAATTTTTACTATTACTATTGAATGGTGTGAAAAATAAGCCTTCAGATAAGCAAAATAAAACATCAAATGGTTTTAAATCACCAAATATATTTTCAATAGTATGAAAATTTAAGTCTCTTTGTAAATTTTGATAACGTAATATTTTCAAACTGATAATTGATATGGGTTGGTTTAAAAAAAATCTTAATTAAGCTTGTGCGTTACCCATATTGTTTTAACTTGAAATTCGACTGAATGAGATTGACCCCCCGATTGACATTCATTTGATGGAATTTTTCGATGTGCACCTGACATCTGATTCAGGTTTCTGGGCCATCTGCTCATTGTTTTTCAGTGCCTCGACCGCAATGTTATTATTCTTTTTTCCGGCGTTGATAGAGTCCATCCTTGAGCTCCTGTCTATATCAGTTTGCCCCGACCTGTCGGCAGCGTTAAAAAATATGCCAATAACATGGCCAGCTCGCCGGCATCGCAAATGATGCGTTCTCCTTTCAGAGGCGAATCAAAATGAGCTGCCTGCCAGGAGAGATAGCTCATGCATGTCGGCACTGGGCGGGAAAATGGGGCGGACCACGCCTCCTGCGGACAATGGCGCGAAATGTGTAACGGAAACCACAGCTGAGTGCACGGCAGTGAACGAGGGATCGAAGGATTGAGTCCAAGTCCGGACTCGAACCCGGATCCGGGTGCCGGTCCAGTAATGCGGACAATAAAATTTTAACGTAAATGTTGCGTAATTAAATGTGCTCGCCGCACGGCAGCGTAAAACGAGATTGAGATTGTTTTTCCTCCGTATTGGCCGGCAAACAAAGGAGAAGAAAGATATGCAAGCCGGCAGTGGAGACCGTTTCGAATCTGTTTAAAGAGCACGCAGCATAACTCAGAACTTATTGGGGTTAATGGAAGTGGAAGTTGCACTGAAGTAAAACTACGATAATAAATTGCAAGAGTGGTTTTCTGACAGGTCAAAAATTGTGCCTTTCTTGAAGAAGTTATTCGAGTTATTAAACAAAATGTATTTAATTGTTAATATGAACAGGTTTGCCAATACTTAAAAATATTACAAACTTACTTCTTATTTTATTAGTAAAATACAGCAATCGAGAAATTACAAATATTAAATAAATTAATTACCGTCGTAACCACTTGTCTTAATTTAACCGCAGATCTTGTTATTTAAACTCTACACTAAACAAACTTTTCACAAAAATAATAAATATACAAAATATTTGTTTTTTTATTAATTGTGTTAAATATTTATTTATTATTTATTATATTTTATATGTCGAACTTTTGCCAAAAATTAACAATAAACAAAATTTTAAAGCGGTTAGGACAATACAAATAAAAATATCTACCAATTAATTACCATCTGAACCACTTTTATAAATTCAACCGCAGCTTTGGTTCCTACATTCTACCTTAAGCTGATTCCCAATTAAAGTCCTTGTTACCTAATCCCTTCCTCGGCGTAATCAAAATGGTGGCATACTTTTGGGCGCTGGAGCGGTAACCACAGAATATGCGCTGCGGTCGCGGGACAAGAATTGCGACGTCGTCATATCGATTAAGCCATCAAAACTTCGACCGCTTATTAATGCGCGTACATCAGCGCTAAAGTGCGGTCATAATTCAAATGGGCACCCTCTGTTTTCGGTCCTTGAAGTGCGGGAAATCGGGTCTCGGATCAATTGTTTGGCCAGCCGCGATGAGGAAGGTGAATCTGCTCAACCGCTGGACTCGAAAGTTTCTATTTCTTATCGTGTTGGTGACCCAAATCTGCGGTGTCACCACTTTCGTCTACGACTCAAGGAAGCAATGCTTCCGGCAATCCGGTATTCTGCGCTTGCACTCCAGCGTAATTCTTTCCATAACGGCATTTATTCTCGTTTTAAACATTAGTCAAATGATGGGTAATCCAAAAGAACTATGGCCTAGTTTGGTGGGAAGTATTGTGATCCTGGTGGTACGAGTGCATGGTTTTATGGAGAGTCAGGAGATCGTAAAGCTATTGAACGAAATGCATGGCATAGTGAGGCAGGTGAATGTCATGGCCAGACATCCGAATATCTTCCGCCTGAGACACCTGATGCTCCTCCTCCTCGGACTTCAGAATCTCCTGCGATCCCTCAGCATGTTGGTGGGATTACGCAACCTCTCCAGTGATGCATATGACACTTTGTCCAACAGCGTTTTGCTCCTGATTATTCTGGGAGTTCTTCTAAGCTTTCTCATCCAGGTCACCATCAATATTTGCCTTTTTGTGGTGCTCATTGCTTGCTACAACGAAATGCACCGATGCACACGAAGGATCTCAAATGATATGGATAAACTTAGACAATCTGAAGTCCTCAGTAGCGGACAGTTTCTGGTCTTGGTGGAACAGCTCCAAGGGATCACTAAGAGGTGGATTCAACTGCGTTCGAAAGTTTTTCATCTGACTCTTCGGATTATCCAGCACTTTCGGTTCAATTGGCTATGTACCATCATCTATGGGCTACTACCCTTTTTGTGCTTCACTGCTATTGATTGGGATGGTTTTTATTATCTCACTATTTCTGCTCTGAACTTAATATTCCAGTGTACAATTTTCAAGATTCTGTCGAGTGAATCAAGGATGACCAGGAGTTTTTGCAGTTTTCAATTGGGCAACTATCACAAGGAAACCGACAGAACCGTGAGTAGGTATTATATTTCAATATAAAATTTAAATAACTTCCATCAAAAATAGATTGACGAATTACTCCATCAGGAAATTAGGGAACGCATCGGGGTCAACATATATGGCATTAAGCTGGACACGAAATTCCTTTTAAAAGTGCTGTCCATTTGCGTATTCTGGGTCTTTGTTAACCGACAAGGGTACTTGCACTTCCAAAGCCCTCAATAGATCCTGCCATTTGACTGTCCAATTAAAGGCGCTGTTCTTGCCACAATTTCGATAATGTCGCTATTGTCTATTATTAGCATTAGGGCTGTCATATTATCGCAACTGTTGTGCGGGGCAATGTCAATTGCACAAGTCAAAAACTGTCTCATAGATGCCTTTCGAGATACTTTGCCGGCAATTACGTAGCCGTTTCATTGTTCGTTCAGCTCGAACAAGCTTCATAATATTTTCACTTTTATGGCAGGCAACATAAAAGACGACAGCTCTGGCAATAGCAACAACATCATCATTATCAACACCATCAAAGCCCGGAAAATTCCACCTTCTGCGAGTCCTCCCCCCTCAATTGTCATAAAATCATAGGAAAAAAGAAAAGGGAGGCAGCAGAGGCGAAAAGTGTGAGTGCGTAAATTTCTCTCTGGACTTGGAGTCGCTCAAGTGTCCTTCCATTCTGAGTCATAAAATTAACGCTTTATATGAACGAAAGCATAAGGCGCTCGATTTTTATCACCAAGGCCAACAAGATGGCCATGAACGAATCCAGAACATGGAACTGCAGTGACAAAAATATATAGCCTTATAAATGTATATTAATTTGAATTTTTTACTCAGAAAGTATTTGTTCTGTTGAGACTAAATAACATATCTTGTGTATTATTATGTAAAATCTTAAGGGTAATTATAGTTTTAGCAATATATCATGTACTTAATAAAAAATAGGTATATAATAAGTTTTTCTTTACTTACCTTGTATTCCATTAAGTAATAAATACTTGAAATAAAATTAAAATAGTAACAACTTTTTATGTTATTATTCACCACTTATAAAGTTCTAAACATTTACAAATTTTTCATGTCCACAAAATTTATTGCCCGAACTATTTTGAAGGAATTTTTTGGTTAGATTACAAATTTTACCCTGAAATCTTTCTTAACTTACAGTTAAGTAAAAGAATATTTAGTAGATATTTGTTTGTAATATTTTTAATACAAAATTTCATGAATTAGTTTTTATATTTCTTTCTGTGGCGCAAATTAAAGTCCTTTAAGAGCGTAAAAAGTTTAAAGTTGAATTAGAAATGCAGGAAGTGGAACCGAAGGGCGCTGGGTGCTTGAAGAGATGCCCCAACGAGTGTGTAATTATTTACATGCAATGCAAGTAATGAATTGGGGCCATCCAAATCGGGGCAAGTAATAATCCGCACAGCCCTGTGCCTTTACTGTCTGGGTTGTGTCAGATGTCTGGGAACGAAGTCAGTCTGGTTTCGTAGACAGGCCCTTAAACACATTCTCGTGTTGTGTCTATGTGTGCAATCTTTATTCCAAGTGCTCTGAAATTTCAATAGCGTCCAGTGGTTACCAGGCGTGTTATAAATTTGTTTCAGTAAACTAGACAATTTACCAACATCCTCGACAATGCTCACGGCCAAGCAGACCGACTTGAAGATGATGGACTGCGGCACGGAGATGCTGCCCGAGTCGCGTTCGAGCTCCAATACGGATTTGAAAACCCTGGCGGAGATGGATCTGCGCAGGCCCCTCAAGGAGATCGTTGATCTGCGCTTGAAGCATCCTCTGGAGCACACCTGGACGCTCTGGTACCTGGAGAACGATCGCAGCAAGTCTTGGGAGGACATGCAGAACGAGATCACTAGCTTCGATATGGTCGAGGACTTTTGGAGTCTGTACAATCACATAAAGCCACCATCCGAGATTAAAGTCGGCAGCGATTATTCTTTGTTCAAGAAGGGCATACAGTGAGTGGAGCATTATTTATTTGTCTCTTTTTACTAAATTAAATAAAAAATATGTTTCTGTAACTGAACTGACTTGGTAATCATATCAGCTTCCCAATTTCAAAATTTTCTCTGGATTTAAAAGATTTTTCTTTATTATACGTAAACATTTCAGCAACTTGAATTTAAAATTTAAAAAGGAGTTGCATTCGATATCGTGTCATCTTATCTATCCCTTGTACTCATGCCAGTTCTGTTTTTCTTTCAGGCCCATGTGGGAGGATGATGCCAACAAGTTTGGCGGCCGCTGGGTCATCAATATGGGGCGTGGCTCCAAACTGGAGCTCGACAAACTCTGGCTGGATGTGGTAAGTAGCCAGAGGAGCTTTGTGTCCGTCGACTGTCATATCTGTTGCAACTGAACAACCTCTTTTCCGCCCACTGACAGCTACTCATACTGATTGGCGAGGCCTTTGAGCACACTGAAGAAGTCTGCGGCGCTGTTATCAACTTGCGCGGCAAGAGCAACAAAATTTGTGAGTAAAACACAAAAAAATATATTTTAAAATTTTTCAAATTTTGCAAAATTTTCAGAACAGTCTAATATTAAAAACATTGAAAGTTATCACTGTATTAAAATGTCATTCACTGCATATAGTTATTGCTTCATAACATCTTAATTACTTATGTATTATAATTCCCAACCGGTTCTAGCTCAGTATTTTCGGTTTCTTATTGGTTAATTTCTTTTTAGCGCAGAACTTTTTAAATATATTTACAAATTTTATTTTTTAATTTTTCTGGTGTTATTTTTAATTATTGATAATCCACATACAAGCGCAGCTAGTTTCAAGAGCCAACCTTTTCTTATATTTTAACAAGAAGAGCTAGGGTCTTCAGAGACATTTTTAGATATTTAACTTTTTTTTTCAAGTGCCCTCTGCGTCACTAGCCATTGAGCAGTACCATGACAACTTCTAACGCAGAGCCTCTCTTCCGCCAGCAATTTGGACCGCCAACGGGCACAACGAGCTGGCCGTCATGGAGATTGGACTCAAGCTACGCGACCTGCTCGTCCTGCCGCCCCACCAGCTGCAGTACCAGCTGCACAAGGACTCGATGTCCAAGCAGGGATCGGTGGTCAAAGCGGTTTATTGCGTGTAAGCCGCCCTGGTCGTTGATGCCCCCAACCAACGTAAAACAACCAACCAACCCACATCCACTCCTTCCATGGCCGCCACCGTCGGTTGCTGTTTTCAGCGCGTGTATTCCAAAAACGTAAAAAAAATGTATCTTGACACAGAACGGGTTTTATGAATTTGACCATGTTAAAAATTACAAAACAAGCTGTAAATATATAGGGTTCTATATGTGACAAGTCGGCGTTAAATTTCTCGGCTTTAAGGTCTGAAGTCGGGCCCCAAGGAGCTCTTTTTATGCCGCTAGTTTGGGCTCTTTACGCTCCACGAAATGTTATGCAAACATATGCCGCACCAGAGCGCAAATAAAATGGTTTATATACACTTGCAGTTTGTACTTTTGGCCGGGCCAACTAGAAGTGCACAGTGACTGCAAAAGATAAACGTCCACTTGGCTCGCTTGGCTGGCCGAGCGAAAAACAAAGGACCGAAAAGGGTCAACAATGGCACGCGGATTGTCCGTTTTAGCGGGAGCCGTTTCCAGAGCTGGATCTCTGGGATCTGCTATCTGGAACTGGCGTCGAGGGCCCCGAACTGAAGACAATTGAATTTTGATGAAAGGCCGAAACGGTGGTGCCTCCCGCAGCATTAAAATTCATGCTAAGTGCTTCGAGTTGTTTGAAAGAGGGGCTCTTTAACTTGAACATGGGTAATATTTATGTAATAAAATAGTTCTTTAAAAAATTTATATGATTAAAGAACTTTAACCTTTAAATAATTCAATTCGAAGATCCACGTCAAGCGGTGCAGACGTGAAAAATAATATGCCCTGAAGCCAAAATGTAAAACACTTTCTTTTTAAAGTTTTGCTTTCAAGATTTTTTTTTTTTTCAATTAATCTTTGTGTAATTTTTGGAAATTTTCAAATTTATTTGCGTAATACTTAATCTTTTCAGTTCTTTAAGTCCATAATAAAGCTAAGGGAATGTAAAAGCTGTTGATCCTTTAACAAAAAAAAAAACAAATATCCCTTCTGTATCCGTTTTTCTATGCACCAGAGGTCACCTGGCCTTTCAATCAACATTCAAATTCCGATGGCAGCAGCACGTGCAGTAGCAACTTCATTATGAGCCACTTTAAGCTGACAAAACTCATCTCTATCCGCATAGCTCGTTGACTGCATTTTATGGGTCCAGGTGGCGGCGGCTTACATGGGGAGCTGTTAAACCGAAACCGCATCAAAACCGCACACGTCCCACATGGCATGCAACTGCCTTCACCTGTATTTTAGCCCCACCTCTTGCACCTGCCCGCCCACTTCGCGTTCTTGCACCTTTGACATATTGCAGGGATAGAGGTGGTTTGCTGGTGGAGGAGACTAGACCCACACAACACCGCAAACTTTTTGCCTTCAGACGAATATTTACAAATTAGTTGCTGGAAACGTGACATCGAGAATGTTGTTGCACTTGCAATTGGAGTTACATGGTAACTATCTGGCTTTGGGCCGTGCCTTTCCAGAAATGTAGGTAAAAACTTTGGCAGCATGCAACTTAATTAGCACATAAATAAATTATGCTGCCATTAGATGCTTTTCGACACGTCTGGGTGAAGACCAGAACTTGACAGATTAAAAGTGCATAATTTGTGTTCCGAAAACATACCATATTTTATAAGAGGATGTCTCCACCATCGTATGATACATCCTTTTAATTGAAATCATGAATGTTCACATTTGTAGTAGTTCTAATATAAAATTGCCAGATTAAATCTGATATCGAGTAAGGGCCAACCATTTTAGCTCGCTTATAGACTGGTATAGATCTATCACCCCATCACTCTCTACCTCCACGTTGGCCATGCATATATCAACACTTTTCATATGGCCAACACAGACCACATTGAGCTCCAGCTTTGGTTTTTATGACCACACCAGCTGGACAAGCACTATGGCAGGACCACCCGGAAAACCACCCATCCACCTACACACTACACACTACACACTTCCTCCCAATTCTGCTCAGCTTTTGTTTATTTTGTGTATTGTTGGGAGTCGCGCGTTCGCTGGTTGTAGCTCTTGGTTGGGTTTGGCTTGGTCTTTTTCTCTTTTGGCAAAACAACACTACACAACATAAAAATAAATTGCACTTCTGACACTTGAATACAGTGGAGGAGTTGGGGAAGGAGTGGGATTGGAGTTGGATTCGAGAGTGGGAGTGGCGATGGAGATAGATCTGGAAAAATCGGAGGAGAATTTGGGGGGCAGCTGCTACTGTTTGGGCAGCGACACATGATTAAGTGGAGTTTGCGGTTGGCTTTGTTTGGGGAATACGCATGTAAATCTATTTGGGTATACATTATCGTCGTCCAGTTGAAGCTTAACTTTTATCATATAATAAAATGTAATTTTCCAACTCGTAACTCTCTGGTAATTAGAATTTATAGCGAACTTAATCGCTTTTGGCACGCAGACTAAGTGACGGAGGGTGGATCTGGTGTCGTTTCAGCTCTCAGCATTTATATCATTAATTTACGCAAGAAGAGAATTTCATTAGCCGCCCAATGGCAAGGCATGCAACAATTTTTGTGCAATTCTCGCCAAAAGGCATCACAGTATTTCTGCTCGTATCAAACAGCCAGACCGCATCAATGCGGAGCATTCGAAATGAAATATTAATTTCCAAAATTCCAAAGCCCGATTCGCCTGGCTCTTCACAAATTTTTATTATAAATTAATAAGAATTTATGGCGCAAACAAAAATGAAAACGAATTTACCAACCGCAAGGCTTGGGATTGTACTTTTGAGTTCACCTTCAAAGAGGCCCGAGAAACGGCAGGAGACGACAGCCAGCCGAGATATTTGTCTACAAATATTATTGCTATTCGAAATGTGTAGTAGCTGCTGCGCCCTTGGGTTCGTTTGTTCGTTTGGGCCAAAAAATTCCTGGCTGGCAAATATGCAGGAAGAATGCCTCTACTCCACGGCCTGGTAATGGCAAAATGGCAAAATTCAGTGCGAGATAAAGGCCAGTTCGGAGACTCCACCTATTCCCCCTACCTCCCCCCATATAATTCTTAATATTTCGCTTCATAAATATGTAAATAAATGCCGACACGAGGGCGGCCGAGGAGGGAAAGACAAAAGAAATCTTGGCCTGGTCTCCTGTACTTTGTTAGCCATTTCCCAACGAAGATGTTCGGGTGATAGAAACTATAAAGGAATCCCGCAAAAACCGCACGGAACTCACAACGGGATATTAAGCACAAAAGTTGGCCACAAAGATTTTCGGATCGAGCCAACTTAATGAAATAAAGCACTCGCTTAGCACACACACACACACACACACATACATTCGAGGACCCGAATCCGAATCCGAGTCCACGGCCAGGACCTTAACCTAAAGCATAAGAAGTCAGTCATGAAAAGCGTACGTGAGCAATGAAAAAGTCGCAAACACTTTATTATACGTGGCGCGAGGAGATGTGGAGGGGGATGGGCTGGCGGTGGTGTGGCAGCCACATCAAAATGCTACGCGGCGCGTATACGAAATAAGTCCTATGTAGATGCAGTCCAACAACCCCCCCACGCCCATTACTCATACGCCGCGTCATTGTGCCGCAGTCAGATAAAGACCGAGGGCGAAAGACAAAAGATGGCCACGGGACAAGGGACACTGGACGGAGCGGTGGGTGGAAAGGGGCGGCAGGAGGTGGCAGGACACCAAGGACGAAGCGATGGCAATGCACATAATGGCACAGCACCCGCTCCCTGTTAGCCGCTCGGTGCGTGAGCTAGGTATTTTGGTATTTTAAACATGTGCCCGGCAGCTAATGCATAGTTTATGGGTCTCTGGGCCTATGGCCAAAAGTGTTGGTCAAATTTGGTCAGCGATTTGAGCGTCCTTCCCAAGGCGCTTGTGGGCTAAACTGATGGCCTAACTTTAACTAAAGCGTACAATCAACTAAAATAGTGCTAAATAAACAAATAAAAATGGTACATCTGAAATGATAGTAAGACCAATTCTAATAACCTTTTATCTAAGGCAGTATTTTGAGATAGATTTCGGTAACCAAATTGTATGCGTAAAATTTTTTGCTTAGTCATTTTAAGATGACCAATTGCATTTTCTAAAAATTTTAACTTTGTTCTCTTTTAAATATTCCAAGAGATGGCTTCCATCCTTAGTAATGCAATCCATACATATATTTATCAGCTGAGATAAGCTTTAGTTGTAATTAATTTCCATAATACTTGATAATAACTTTATCTTTGTAATTATATCAGCCAATAGACCGATATCTATTAAAACAAATGTCCATCTCGGCAGTGAGGTGAAAACTTTTGCTTTTAATTTCACACACAATCAATTTGTGTTTATTAGCTCATTATAAACATTTTGAAGCTGCCGAACACCTTCGTTCACTTGGCAGTCCCGGCACGTGGGTCGTATACTTAATTTGCTTAGTCAACGAAGCAAATCATTGACCGCCCAGCCTTTGCAGGACGTGCGTGAGATGGTTAAGGATTTATGGAGAGGCCCAGACAAATTTTATAATTTGAACAACAACCAAAAGCGAACGGCGAAACTACAAAGTGCACTAATTTGAGGTGTTGAAATGGCCCAAAGCAGATCCGCAGCATGAATCCCAGCCACAGGCTTTTGATGTGCACTCAAGGGTTGAAAGGTGGTATAATCAAATCAACGTCTGGACCTGGATCTGAACCCTCGAAAAGGTTTATTTGTTTTCTTGGAAGTCTCTTTGTTTGGCCGTTTGTGGTCATGTTTCTGGTCCGACACTTAGTTGGCATGCCAAGCACATATCCACAACTTGAGTGGGATTTTGCAAATCTCTAGGTTTCGTCCTTCTTATTAAGTGTCACTTGCCATAATTTAAATATATAATCCAGTGCGACTCATATTCTTTTTAATAAATATGCAAATGGCATTTTCACAGAAACGCGAATTTCTTCGCTCAAGTTTTGTTTTCCAAATTTCATGTAATTTGAGTTTGAGTTGCTTGTAGTTGTTTATTATTTTCCCTTCTGGTGAAGTTGCGTCTAGACATTTTAAGCGCGTCAGAGATTATATGAAATTCATAAGCGACACTTTGGTATGAGGTTGGTTCTTTGGGGACTTAAAATACCAAAATGTTGGTTAGCACGAGTGTGGATGGGGAAAAGACCTCAACGTTTTCGGGTTTAACACTTTTGTTTAATTTTTTAAAGCAAACAATGTTTACAAAATATACAAAATTATTTAATTATAAATTTTCTTTTCTCTTTTTCTTTTCTGATCCAGGTATAAAAAATATGATTTAAATAATATAGTTTCAACCAAATCATTTTAAATGATAATCTATTAGCTTATAACGTAAGTATGAATAGCTAAGTTATTTATTGGCATGAATTTATGTATTAAAAAGGTTTTAATAAATATAAATTTAGTTAATTAAGTTAACTGATAAGGAATTTTTTTCTGTGTACAACATCTTTCACGAAACACATATCAATAGGATTTTAGAAGATAAAACAAGTACTCCAATTGATCAATAGATTTTACAGATTCGAATAGTTTCTATACCATCATGATAAATCGGAAAAAACAATTACAAAAACAGCACATAAACTCCACTATATCATCTTTCATTTCCGTGTTGCTTTTATTCCTTTTACGATTGCCAAAGCAAATTGAATTTGTTGCACTTCAGCAGTAACCACAAAGTGAAAAGAAACATCGTGTAAAGCGTTATGAAAAAGGGGTTTTCTTTCTTTTTTGTGGGGTAGCGACAAAGTGCTTGCAATTTTCACCAGCTAAAAACGGGTAAGCGGGTATGGTGGGCAGATAACCGTAATCCAAGGATGCACAATACCGCTAGGCAGCCCTTTTTTCTGCCAGATCCTGCTGCTTTATATTAAGTTAATTACTGCACGAAGCTGTCATAATTTGCCACCTATGCATGCCCTTTGCTTATTGCATTTTTATGCACAATATTCGCAGATGTATATATGTATTAACAGTATGAATGGAAGGGAGATTGTTAATACTGGGTACACACATTTATGCGTCTGCGTCCCCATCGGTCGCCGCCAGCAATGGACGCTTACTTAAGCTAAAAGCTTTTGTGTATAAATTTTAATTAAAATGCAACAATTAAATGCACAGCATTCTGGCCAGACTCATTCTGGATGTGGTACCCGTTTCATTTGCCGCCTTCATCGCCGTTGGCCATGCGTGTAAGTTGTAGTTACAGCGGCGGCAGGCGATGCATAAACCAGTGTTAAGCTCAAATTAATGACATTAATTTACGGCCACGCCCAACGCCCACCGACCATGAGGTTGGGGTGTGGGGGGAGGGGGCAACACTAACGCCTCATTGCGTTTTAATAAGTTAACAGAAATGTATTGCCTACTTTGCAGCGCCCGCTAATTTGTATTTTGTAATTGAAAATGCTCACACTTGGCCACTTGAATATCGACGCTAGAGCTCTGTAATCAGGACTGCTTAAAGCCAATTAGCCGCAAATATGGCCGGTAAACCACCCAATTTCGCCTATCCGTTGGGGGGTTTACTTCGTAAATGGGGCATGAAACGCGTTTTGTTCGCATTTTGTTCATGCCACGCCCTTCTGTCCACGTTTGCGGTTTGTTTGGTGCCGGCAATTTTGTGATATGGCCGGTCCTTTTCGTTCCGCTCGAACATTGTGCAAACGCCGCGTTTGCCGGTCAGGTGTATGTGTGTGCGTGTGTGTGTGAGCAAATAATTGGCAACATTTGCGCTGGCCACACACTCACACTCACACTAGCGCCAAACCTCGCCCGTTAGATACCGCTGGAAATTGCACAGCGAAATGAAATTTGCAAACTCACAAAAGGTGTTGACAATTATTTGCATAACAAAGTAAATTCCAACTCCCAGGCTGTGCCCAACCTAAAAAATATATGTATATCCAACGGAATCAACATTAGGAATTTAAACTTAAAGTTTGCATTGAGTTAGTTGAGCATTCCAGTCGGCAGGACTTATGGGGCGGTGGGTTCAATTTGTCACCTGTCCACAGAGGAATTCCAGAACCAGCACCAGCCACCCCCAAAAACCCTGTAACCAGCTTTTCACTTTATTTGATGTTAACAAGAACAAAGCTCACATGCAGGTGGGCCCCGAGACGAGGTCCATTCGAAACCACTGAGGGGTGGCGCCCCTGATTAAAGACGCCCCAAGGACCGCAAGTGTAAAAATAGCCTAAAAGCCTAATACGAGATGGCCAATGGGGAGAGTAGTTGCGGGTACACTGGGGATAACAATTGGTCCATATATTAGTTGTAAAATTAATGAAATTATGATTTATTTTTGGTCGACTTTGTGTTTGTTTTTTTATTAAAAAAAGTTCACCCACTTCGCAGTTGGAGCAAATTTTCAGTCGATCTTTGGCAATTTTTATTATGAAACCCTTTTCAAAAATTAAGCAACGACAATATGAGTTCCAAAAAAAAATACCTAAAAAGTTACTTAATTAAAATTAAAAATGTTGTTTGTGATTTAGTTTTGATTAAGGTCTAACTATAATGCATTTTTCTTAGTTTTAAATATACAATAGTTTAGTTCATGCTATCTATGGTATGGCCCTTAAGATCTTCAAAAGTTTCTTTTTGTTGGTGTATTAAAAACTGTTTTTTGCTATCAATTATGATATCAAAAAAGTTCATAGATATTTGACAATATATTCTAAAAACACATTTCAAACTGTCTTTAATTAAATTTTTAGCAAAAACTTTTTAATTTAGAGCAATATTTTCTCTTAGTGCACAGACACCGCAAAAACCAGCGAAACATTGGCAGATTAATGGCGTGTAGCGTTAAGTGAATCAATTTGGTTTTCGTATGGCCCAGTGGCACAAAGATAGCATCTCCGAAACAAACAAAGCAGTAGGCCATGCGTGATGGCAAAGTTTCCTGCTATCTGTTAATTACATAACATTCAAAGTTATAATCTGGCCCCATCGTCAAAGTTCCTCCCCAAAATAAACTGACAGCCAGATGGTCAAATGTGATTTTTTAAGCGAGTTTCCTTTTTCCCACGTCCTCCTCTTTTTTCTGCTGAGATTTCGTTTCGGCTAATGGAAGCCACAAATTTGAGTGAGAAGTGGTCAGGGGAGGCGACATAGACAGACTACAATTTGACTTACACAACTGCCAATTTGCAGCACAAAACTATAAGGAAGCACCTCCGGAGTTCCCCGATTCCGCCCCTCGACTTGTCGCACGTTTATGGCTCCGACGAACATTTTTGAGTAACAACTTTGCTGCGTGACACGAATGTCGAGCAATGAGGCACTTATAAAATGTCTTGGCATGTGATCAGCGGGTGCCTGCTGATGGCGATGATGATGATGGCGGCGATGATGATGGCAAGGTGACACGAACGTGGTTGGCTCCGAAAAGGGTTTCCCCAGGTCGCATTATTTCGTTGATAAATTGTCCCAAAGTGACCCGGACTAATAGAAACCGTGAGTGAGAACTATTTAAGTAATCGAACTGAGGAAAGTTTATTTACCCACCTGTCATACATAAGACTTCGTTGATGGAAAGTATCCAGTGGATCATAAGTATACACACACAGCCTGGTACTTATTTACATTGATTGGTAATAAAAACGAAATTGGTAAAAATAATATAATAAATACTACTTTGTATTTTTCTTAAGCTTTGTTTGACAAAAATATATATAATGAGTTATTGCAAAAGAATGCCCATGTACACTCGAAAACACAGGTGAACAGAGTTTAGTTTTGAGAGCTCCAATTGTCATAATAGCAAATTTGTTAACCTTTTCTTAAAGTAAAGTACGGTAAAATATTGTTTTCAAGTCTATCTAATTTAATATTTAAATCTTACTATTAAAACTATGCTAACTAGAAAAATATCATACATTGAATTTTTTACTCCATAAACGACAACAGAGCTTGTTACCTCTTTATTTAAATTTGCAGAATGTAATAAGCCCTTTGATAGTGCTTCCTGGCCAACACCCCACGACGATTCCATTTATCAGGTGAGACCGAAAACCCATCAGGAAGGACTTAACTCCTCAACCAAGGAGATGTTGACAAATTTCTTATCGTTTGGCGTACACTTTCCGCTGATATTTATACAGAGCGTTTGCAACTGGCATTGTTGTTGTTGCCCCAGCCGTTTGTTAACCCATCATCAACAATCGTGACAAAAGGCTCAAATCTGTCACATTCAAAACACGTGAGCGAACATCATTTATTTTGTGGGCTTCCCCCTTTGAAATCGCTAGTAAATGTTTTTATTTCCCTTTGACTAGGTCCCCACCTGTGTGCGTGAGTGTTTGTTTGTGCCAAACGCAATCGGAATTCACAAATTTCGAATTTGAAATAGCATTTTTTATTTGTGTCTCTTTTTTATGGATTTTTTATTTATGTAACCGCAAACAAATTGACTTTGGTAAAATGAATTACTTTGCATTGAAGCCTGAATAATTGGTTAGATATTTTTGATGACAAAGTCATAGATTGATCAATCAAAATTTACGTGTACCTTCGTTGTTTTTCAATAGTTTTAAGATAATATGAAAAAAGTCAGTCAAATAAGCTTGAAGTTAATAGCAGGGATCTAAATAGCGATTGCAGTAAGCCACTTTGGACTGGGCTATTAGGCCACCGGTTGACCTACATTTGACTACAAGTAGGTATGCTAATGCCTAGAACGAGTCCAAAATCCTGGCCCACATCTCGGCCATCGATTGGCCATTTTCATTAGAGTACATTGCTTTGTTCTCCGTAACCGGAACTATGGAAATCCTTGGGTATTATTTTTAATAAGTCCCGGCAATCCGGGCAGCCACTGTCGCTTGATCTTTATGCCAAAAGTGCTTACTTACGATACACTCGAAGCCACTTAACGTGAGTCAGCAAAGCGAATCTCATTAACAGGCTTTAATTTTGAAAACACACTTAAGTGCGAGCCTCAGCCTTCCCCCTTTTGGGCAACCTCCATCTTCGTCCTCAGTCAAGTCGACAACTCGACAAGCCGGCAACGGCAACCCTCATCAGGAATATAGAAGGACAACCGGTCTGAGACTGAGAGCAAGAACGAGAGCAAAGCAAGGCAAGCTCATCATCAGCCGACGGAGCCCGCCGTCATTTAGTAGTCTACTTAACTCGTCTAAGGATGCTAGTGGCAGGAGGAGCTGAGAAAAAGCAGAAGCAACAGCTTGAGCAGCCGTTTGAGTTTCCAATTGGAGGCAAAGGAACAAGGACGCGCCATGGTGATGGCATCTGCCGGACCCACCAACCGTCTCCATATCCCTCCCTTCCCACCGGTTAATGAGCTCACACAGGTAACTGGCTGCGGAGGAGGAACTACCTCTGATGGCTGAACAATCCCGCACACTATCTCCGGAAAAGTCCGCAATCTGCTGGTAGTGACAGCGCACAAAGGGGCAAGTCTTTCGCCATAACAGCAATTAATTGGCCCAAGTGGCTGACAGTAAATAAAGAGTTTCTTTTTATATTTCGCCAGCACAAAGCTTTTTGTCGAAATGGAGCTGATGCTGATGCTGAGTTGCCCTTTTCAAATGAGCAATTACCCGGGCGAAATTGAGCTCGGAATTTAAAATTAACTTTAGGATGGCTGCTGTATAATAAGTGGGTAAATACCATAAAGGTGGAGGGCACACTTAAAAGCTTGAAAACTTTTCATTCAAATCCGGTGGAATCCCCAGCGCCCAAAGGCTGCTCCATGGTTTAATCCAATCATTGTCACGTATGCGCCGGGGGCATCATATTTGTTTTATTCCAGGAAATTAATCATAAACACATGAGGAGGCGAGAACTGCATTCGACAGTCTGTCAGTGGACCCGGCGAATTTTAGGCTTTTTTTCCTGCCGCCCTTCAGTAGCCATGAAAATTTCAATTTATTTTCGCCTGCGGCTGCAACATTTTCTGCTAACTGTCTTCGTCGAGGCAGTCTTTAATTTCCGCCTGGTCCCGAAAGTAAACATAAATAATAAATCTATATGTTTGGATAATTATTTTGCTTATCAAAAATGCCCAGAATGCTAGCTCGTGTGTAAAAATTAATATAGAAAATGGCCAAAGTTCCCTTAGCTCCAAAAAAATAAAAAAAAAAAACAAAAAAAACTGCGAAGAGAAAACATTTCAAAAGTTGGGGCAACAACAATCAGAAAATTGCTCAGCAGGAGGCAGGAGACGGAAAATGGGTGTGGCCACTAAAAGCCCACTAAGTGGCTGGCCAGCTGACAAGGGGGGGTGGGGGACTGACCCGCATGAGGCGCCTGGCCGAGGTCGAAGGTCAAGCTCGAGACGCACTGCCCTCTGTTTGCCTTTTGTTTTAGCCGCTCGCAAAGTTCTGGCTGCATAAACAGCATCAAATGGCTAGACTTTAATGTTTTCTTAAACGCATCCACTCAAAAAGCTTTGATGTTTTATAAACCCATCCCTTTTTATTTTGCTGGATGAAAATCGGTTGAAGAGGTTCTAACTTAAAGGGCCACTAAGCTGCGGTCTCTTCGCAGAAAAGACTTGGATATTTTTTTAGCTTTCGCCCGCACCAATTGACAATTTCATCCTTTTCAGCGGGCTCCCCCATAAAAATTCCTCCTTTCGCCTGGCTGCCTCGAATGCTGCCCATATACCCTCGTACATATTTATACAATTCCGGTTAAGTACTCAACTCGGTTGGCAAGAGTAATTAGGGCAGTCGGAGGCATCGGATTGGAGCTCAATGGGCAGATTCAAGTGTTCTCGAGTACCCCGACGATGCGGCTGGTCAACAGCTGCTTATCGGACGGGCATCGGTTGTAATATAATCTCTATATATAGATGGGTTGCATTAATTCCACCGATGGTCGGTTGGGGAAAATTTAATAAACGTGTAATGATGTTATGCAAACTAATTTCATTTCCCTGTATTTGCTGTTTAAATGAATTTCCATTGTTTGCCTGCTGATAATTTACACTCCTACTCGTTTTACACCCCCTTCCATTCACCCTTTTCTTGCCCTCGATTTCAAGACAATTGAATTGTTCGGCCCTAATTAGAACAAGAACTCTCTACGAAACGGACAACTGATATGAAATTAGACATATGCTTATCGTATAAATTGTTTTGCTTCACCTGGAGGCTTATATATGCCACATTGTCCAGGCAGTGACCTTTCCAAAATGGCGCTTAAAGCCCAATTTAAGTCCGTATTTCAATCAGTCAGTCTCAATTGCATCCGAAATATTAGCAAGCAAATTTCTAAGAGAACCTGATGCCAAAAAACATATATAATCAGGGGAGGGGAAATTCAGCTGTTATCATTTAACAGAGATATGTTGTCAATGCTAGGGGTTGTTTCTATGTCAACTGTAGTGGGAGTGAACATTTTACCATGTCTGTTATAAGTTTGTGGAAGGTAAATGTTGCACAGGGGTAAATAGCAGAAATGTTAAATGAAAAGGGGATGATTTTTTATAGGAAAGGACAACAGCTCTGTCAATCCTTAAATTCTGTTAAGGATAGGCAAAGGATATCTGTTATCTAGGCTATTTTTTAGATTAAGCATATTTAAAGCACTCGTTAAAAAAATAATAAACAGACTAAATAATAGATACAATATTATACAGAGAAAAAGGACGAAAGTAAATAAAGCTTAATTTGTTATTTAATTACCAACTACATTTTGTTTTGAACGAAAATGTAATACTTAATACAATGCCTTACGTATTTTGTATAGAATAAGTATTATAAGTCAATTTGGCTTAAGGGGGTCTTCTAGTCTAGAGGCTCGAATTTCGACCTTTTTTTAACAATTAATAAAAAAAAGGAATAGATATTTTTACTATCCGTTTTTTTATCATTTGTTTATTAAACTTAAAGGAGTACATAAAATAAATTTCAAAAAAAAAAAAATTGTTTTCATTGAGTTATTCCTTCTTGAAGAAGAGGGGGAAAAAAGAGGCCGTGTCCGCGTCGCCATGATATCTATGCTTGTCGTTGTCTCAAAAATAAAACAATTAAAGATTCTTAATGAGTACGAATGTCGCTATGGCATGAACCACCAAAAAAAAAAAATCTTTTTTTTTCATGAAATGGCGGCTACTCAAAGAAAAAAGTCGATTTTTTCACTAATTTTTTCACTTTGTCGAATTTTTTAAAAATATTATAAATTTAAAATTTTTATTTTTTGTTGGTTCATGCGATAGCGATATATTTAAAGAATATTCATGCCAAATTTCAAGTAAATCGACTGATTAGAACTTGAGTTAGAGTGGCGACCGCATCAAAAAAAGTAGTTTCGAGAAAAACGCGTTTAAAGTTCCAGTCGTTCGCTCAACCGGTATAGTTGCCACGTCACTAAAACGGCTATAACTTTGAAAATAATTTGAGTTTTGAAAAATCCTTTTAGGGAGATATTTGTGAATATAAAAACTATCGAATTATGAAAAAAAAATTTTCTCGATTTTCTCAAATTTCTAGACTAGAAGACCCCCTTAAGTCAAAACATAAGATATCGTTGACAATGTATAATTGCCTATAAACTTATACTGAAACACACAATACAAAATTCGCTTTCACTTAGAAAATTATAATAACTTCAATAATTATTTTGATATGCTCTGAAGCTTATATTTCAAACAAAGGATATGTGTTATAAGCCAGCCTTAAATACTGGATCACTCATGAATACGTCAACTGTGTGGGCCTGGTCCCACAAGAAAATCAAAATCGAAATCAGGCGCAGGGCAAAATGCCCATGGCCGCAATTCAATTGTGCGACATAATTGGAATATTAAATGTTTACAAAATGCAATATACAAATACGATGCCGGGTAACCGGTTAGTGGGGGACAGGGGCTTAGGAAGGGAATTGAGAGGCATCCGTAACATGGCTACAATTTGCACTTAAATGCACACGCAATGGGCATAAATCAAATAGCAATAATAACAACAATAGGCCCATATCCTGTTGGTGTGGAAAACGAGGAAAATGGGGGAGTTTGGGGAATTAATGGAGACAATGCCGACGCTCTTTGGAGGTCCTCCTGTGTGCTGTTTAGTGGCCAAGTGGGATGATTTGCATTTGAAACAATGACAGCAGTTGGATACCGATCTCCTCCCCAACGCGTTGCCTTTGTTCGGGCTGATTAAAGCGAACATTATGGACACTGCCCGTGGAGTGTCAATCGAGCGACCAATAATGTAAAATTGATCCAAATTATTTCCCCTGTGCATGTCGATAGTTGTTACTATTTGGATTGTTGTCCGGGGATCCCCCACTTTCCGCTGTTTGTATGTCAACAAAATTTTGCCAAGTTTGACCACCACAACCACCGAAAACGACAACACCAATCAGTTTTCAAACGTTTCCGTTTCGAGGTAAATGACTTTTGTCACAAAATAAATTATAGCTAAACATAGGAATGACAATATTAACTGTTGATCCAGTGGTGAAATTGTTAAATCAAGTTTTTATTAGTTTTGCAATTGACATTTTCTGATTTAATTCAATTCCACATTTATTGCCAGTTTTTAAACACAATAAACTAAATAAAACGTTGTTTAATGATGATCAATGAAATCATTTCTTTAACTGATTGACAATCTAGACTTCCCCCTTAACATTCTAAACATATTTTATAATTGGCTTAAAATTTTAGTTTGAAAAAAGGCTTTTGAAACTCTTTATATCTACTAAGCCGTCTTAGTAACTTAAATGATGGGCAATCTATCACTATTAAAGATTATTTTTGGTCTCTCAATGTACAAAGCTCTGGAGAGAGACTTGACTGTGAAATATCAAAGCCATAATGAATAGACCACGCCCACCGACGACAGGCAGGGGGCGCACCACATGTGCAGCTGACAAAAGCACAAGCACATGCACAGGAAATATAGAGACGGAGAAAAAATTAGTTTCGGAGCCAAGAAAATTGTTTGCACTCAAAACATAAATAAGAGAAATATAGAAAAATCTTGGACTGTTAGTCCGGTCCTTGGTTTTTAGTTTTAGCCCGGTGGCCGGCAGCACAGTTTTCCAAGTGCGGATATTTTATGAATTTTATACGCTGCTTGAACTGCCTTGGTCAACACTCGCCTCATCCCTCACCCCCCGTGGCTCACTTTTACCCCCTTTCTATTCAACCTCCATAATATTCCATTGTTTGTGTTTATTTTGGACTTGAGATTTTTCGGGTTCGAGTTTTGTCGCATCGCTCGGGGGGTAAGAATGTTTAACTGGAATGTGACGACTTCTTGGCCCAATGAATATGGTCCGCTTTTGGAAAATTCCAATAATAATTAATTATGTGTTGCGCCTCTCAAACAAGAGACATGCTGAGATTCCGGTAATTGAGGCTTAAATAATCAATTCGGTAGTCACTCAATTATTGAGCCCTTCATTATACACACCCTCGAAAGCGAATTAACGCTTTAAAGCAGACCCAATGTCGAACATCCTGGATAACCGCACACACATGTGAGATATCCTTATGCGGACGAGAAGGCCAAGCCAACTTAACCGAGTGTATCCTCAACCTGCCCCATCCTGCTGACCACTCAATGCTTAATGAGCAACAAATGTAATTTATTTATGTACGGCCCGCCAACATTTCAAGTCCTTGGCCAAGGGACCTGCGCAGACCGCAAAATGCTTCAAGTTTTCAGCACAATTACCATAAGCACACATAGAGGGAGATGGGGATACTGGCCACCAGAAAGAGAGAGAGAGAGGGCGATAAATTGCTGGCCACTTTTAGCTGAGCGTTCTCAATTGCTGGGCAGCAAAAGTGTTGATATTTATGGATCATTTGCATGCGAGACTCTCGATTCGCATTCGTATATGTGTGCCAAAGCTGTGTGGCAACAATGGGCCAAAAAAAGCGGAAAGAAATACCAACTGGCGAGACAGTAAAGCATTTGCTGCCACTTCCGCACACACAACACACACAACACACACACTCGGGCAGAAAAGGAGCAGGATGCTGAAGCTGCTTTTGAAAGTTGTCCAGTTGCGGTAAACATAAATTCTCGTTGACACGTTAATATTGTTCCCTTTTGGCTTTGTGTGTGTGTGTGTATGTGTGTGAGAAAGCTGGTTGCCTCCCATTTCCCAGTTTTCTCCCCCAATTCACCCCGCTTTCCCGGCTTACTGCTGCTGCTACTGCAGACTGCAGCTACTACTACTGAAAATGTCCAACAAAAGCTTAAAAACATTTAAAAAGGATTTATAGACATTTGGGGAATATGCTACGAGGCAGCCGGCATTCAAAGCAAGCCATTCCAGGACCAGACCCAGGATCACACTCCCCTGCACACACACACACATACACACACACAGATACGTAGCCAACACACAATGCTGTGCAAAAGTCATTTAGCCAGTCAGTTGGCCGAAAACAATAACAATTTTCAAGCTCAAAATCTAATTCATGATTTCATTACCAGAGGGTTGAGAGTGGCCAGAAAATCATTTCCTGTTTAGCACTCCTTTCGGGGAGGGGTGGTGGTAATGGACCACGCCCCCTGAGTAGTTGTCTTTTTTACGGCTTCACGATGGCCATTGAAAGTGTCACTATCGATGAAATGAAAAGCCATTAAAGGAAATTACCCGACTTGACTTAGACACTGGTCCGCGCCGTTAAATGGCACATTAACAATGAATTTAGGAACTGAAAAGGTTCTATCGTTGCTGCAGGGGGTGGGGGGATCGGAAAACAAAGCCCAAATTGTCTATGAAGTCATCAAAGTGCCTGCTAATCACATTGCCAGGCGTTGCTCATACGCACTGTATGCCGAGGCCTGGAGCAGAAGAAGAAAAAGACGAAGAAACTGGCAAGGCAGCTCGCTTTGATTCAGTGTAAATTGAATTGGCTTTTGAGGTAGGCCATTAAATTTGATTACAGCTCAGGGTGTGTCAGGAAAATGGCCTGCTACCTGAACACAGTAGCTCCGGTGGCTACATTTTATACTATTTTATTTATCACACAGTCAAGCGAATAGGAAACTTCGCCACCTTTGAGAAATCATTGCCAGGCTGAGGAAAATATGTATTATTTGTTTTCACCCATGTTGAGTGGGATTATGCATTCAAATATTCTTATTTCCTGCATCTGACTGGGCAAATTGTCAAGCTGACATGACAGGCAGATTGGAATTTGAAAAGTGCCAGCATTTAAAAAGAATTTGTGTATTTGTGTATAAATTTTGTACATGTCTCCGGCCACCAAGTGCTGCATAAAATATTCAAAATCTAATTTCCAACCTGCCAAGTTTTTCCACTCATTGCCGTTCGTAATTTTTATAAGCTTTTCAACACGGCCAAATGCTAAAATCGCTGTCCGCTCAAATCGCCTTGCTGTCAGCCACTCTGACAAACCGAAAACAAAAATACAACAAATAAAGCATATATATATATGCGCTAAATAAAATGTCAACGGAAGGCCATTTAGGAGCGCGTGCTGTAAACTGAGCAAGATTTATGTCCAGACAACAATAACGCAGGCCCATTCCGAATATTTACAGCTCGGCATTGTTTGGCCAGGAAATGTGTTCGCAAATGCAAATCAAAGCAGGCCTCTTCACCTGCTGGAGACATCCGTTTTGAAGAGCCAATGACACTGGCCATCACATCAAGTCAAACTCAGGGTTATGGCCAACATGGAATCGCCATTAAGCTTGGCTAAGGCAAGTGGAAATGCAGTCTTTGGTCCAAAAATATGAGTGACGTCTCGGGTGCCCTTCTGTGGCTCAAACCCTGTTGATTGGACGATTGAACGATCCGGACTCCCATCTAATAAACAGATTGAGGGAGGTCTTCATCAATGTCGGAAGTTTGCCTTGCCAACTACTTTATGTTTTGTATGACTCAAGCCAGATACCTTCGACAGCGAATCAGTCGGTAAATCAAAAGTGAATTTATAAGCTCATAAAATATTTAATAAAAGAAAAACTTACTTGACGCTTTTATATTTCATTGAGCTTTTATATTTAGAACGAGTATATTCAATAATCTATGATTGAGGACAAGCCAAATTCATTTGTTGATATTAACTATTGATTTATGTTATTAAAATATTCAAACATCTGCAATCTTTGCCCTTTATTAAACTATCCCTTAAAGCTTTTTATACAAATTTACAAGCAAACAACTTTGTTTATTCAAATGATTAAGGTAATCGATAGTTTAGATCAAACAGCACTTCCTAAAGTTTTGAGTCATGTATTCTACATACTCTCTATTAAATATGATTTCTTTCCGTGAAATAGTTTGTTTTTTCTTTTTTTTTGGCTTTCTTTTTGGTACTATGCATATAGAACATACGTACTGCTTGAGTGGTTCACTCTTATCATCGTTCTTTGTGCGCCAAATGGCTCTTGACAAAAACTTGCCGCAACCACTTCCGTTGTTGTCCTGTTTTTTCGCCCACCTTTCCCCCATCTTAATTGAACCTCTATGAAAACATGCCACAGAGTCATGACACAGAATGCAGTCAAGTGTGACCAGGAGGCACCTATGCCTCAAAGTGTGACCAACTTGTTCTCCAGGCTTCAAAGTGTGACCGAGTTGATCATAACTCTGAGTGAACTCTACATTCCCGGATTGATTTGTGGTTTCATTATTGCAACAAGAGCAGTAAAACCTCAATGGCAGAGTGAACTCCCCCACTTTGGATGCGGCGACACATTTTCTATTGTTCAAGTTTGGGTTTTTTGCTCTCTTAACGATTCCCCATTTGCCCCCATTTTCCCCCACGACCATGTTCTACTTTTTGGCTTTTTCCAGTGTTGAGTTCTTTTCATGACTTTACTGCCTTTTCTCCATCGGGCTACTTCTCTCTTCACTTTACTCTTTTTTTTTGACATAAATTTGAAACTTTTGCAGTTTTTATTGTTGGCAGACTCGTTGGCAGTAATGGATTTCAAATAGAGTTACTCATGGGTAAAATGCTTCATACTTTGGGGTATTAGCAAATCTGCTAAGACGACGACGCCGAGACTTTCCAGCTCGTATTAATATGTGTGACTCCTCTGGACTGGATTCGCTGCATTATTTTGTTTTGTTTGGTTTTGTTTTGCATTCCGCAGCACCGGCAGTGCATTCTTTTTGTGCGCACTAAAAGCCTCAAGTTATTTGTTGCATGCCCTCTGCTAATGCACATTTTATTGAAATAAATTCCGTGCCCGTGGCTCACGGCTGGCCCGCTGATCCACTGGCACTTTGGTGTTTTGTGGCTGCTTTTAGCTGATTTTATGGCCCTAAAAGGAGCCCGCAGTGGCCCTGGCGTTGATTTGCTGCCGCCCGCGGTTGCCGCTGCCCCGGGGCCAGTTTATAGCCGTGGCTTAACCTCCAGTTGGCCAGGTTCCTCCGGATCTTGCCAGTTTTCCAGTTTGCCAGCTAGCGAGCTGCTTAAAGGCGCAAGTCGCTGCCCACGGCGCTCCACTTAAGAATGCAAATGATATTTACGTTTGCTCGCTTTCTTGCCCGCTTTTCCGCGTTGAAACTGCTCCTCCTGGTTAAGTGCAAAGTCAAACGACGCCCCGAAGAATGCAACAAGGGGGTCTCTGTGCAGCGGGAAGAGGTGCCGGCTTGGCCTGCACTTTTAATTACACTTGGCAAATCAGCAGAGATAAACGCACTGAAACAAAATATTTGCAACCTCACAAAACAAGAGTTTTTACCGTTTTAGCAATTGTAGGAATAACAAATAAGAACGTAAATGGATATGCCTTTTTTAATACACTTAGGTATAATTTAAAGTTAAATTAAAATTTTTGGTGAAAATAGAGACATTGAGAGTAATTCTTTTGGAGCTAAATATATTATTTTGTCGAATCTTTTTCATTCCTTAACAAGAAAGGAAAGCTAACTTCGGGCGGAGCCGAAGTTTATATACCCTTGCAGAATACTCTGTAAATTATATTCTCCAAAATTATTCATGTAATGCATTCTTAATACTCATAAACAATCCCAACTTCCTAACTTTAAAAACACCAAAGTTATGGCATTTCCAATCGTTCAGTTATATGGCAGCTATAGGATATAGTCTGCTAATCCTTATGAAATTTGGTAGGTCGGATTGATTGGCCAAAAATAAAACCCATAGAAAATCCCAACTTCCTAACTAAACAAACACCAAAGTTATGGCATTTCCGATTAATCAGTTATATGGCGGCTATAGGATATAGTCGTCCGATCCTTATGAAATTTGGTAGGTCGGATTGATTGGTCAAATATAAAACCCATAGGAAATACCAACTTTCTAACTTAACAAACACCAAAGTTATGGCATTTCCGATCAATCAGTTATATGGCAGCTATAGGATATAGTCGTCCGATCCCGGCCGTTCCGACTTATATACTGCGTGCAAAGGAAAGAAGGGTGTGTGCAAAGTTTCAATTCGATAGCTTTAAAACTGAGAGACTAGTTTGCGTAGAAACAGACAGACGGACAGACGGACATGGCTATATCAACTCAGGAGGTGATCCTGATCAAGAATATATATACTTTATAGGGTCGGAGATGTCTCCTTCACTGCGTTGCACACTTTTGACCAAAATTATAATACCCTCTGCAAGGGTATAAAAATTAGAAACCAAATCTATATGACTCTGATATCTTAGAGTCATACTCAATTTTCTGTTATTAACATTTTGCTATTTCTAGGTATTAGGTCCTCAGCTCGTTACAAAAATTAAAACTTTCGATGGATAAAAAAATGCGTTATATTATATTCAACAAAAATCGTATTACCTGAACATAAAATATGCTTAAAGGGAATTTTTTTAAATACAGCAGAAGAATTTTTACATAGCTTAATTATAAGTTAAGTTCACAATTTTAATGACAATCAGTATTGAGCAACTTTCGTTCAGTGCAGTACCCTCCAATGAACGTGTTCCGGCTGGTAGATCTATCTCCATTCCGAGCATTTTTTGAGCGTAGTCGCCAAACCGATAGGTATAAGGCTGGCAATGTGGCGTTAGTGGGCGCCGGAACACGGCCATATATCTCCCGCCTATATATGGGCCACACTTCCGCCAGCAGAACGCCAAGTTGGCGCATTTTAATGGCCTCGTCTTGGCACACTGCATGGGGCTGCATTTCAGTGTCATGCTGGCATTTAATTTCACTCACTGCAAAAATGTTTTATGTCTTGGCCAAACACTTGGGCCCGAAAGAAAAAGAGAGTTTTATGCGCCGCACGACAATTTAGCAGCTGCTGCTGTTTTGCATTTTGTTTTTCCTCCAGTTGCTCTTGTGTACATTTCTCCCAGCATTTCTTGTGTTTTTTTCATTCCCTTTTTTTGCCGTTTATTTCTTTTTTTGGTAAAGTGAAAGTGAAAAACGGCAACAAATATACAAAGCGAAAAACGCAGCATACAGGTGCAAATTTTATATGCACACTTCGCACCTTTTGCGGCGTCGCATGAGTGTGTGTGACTGGGTGGAAATTTGCTACTTTAAATGTTGGCGGGCAAAGGGTGCACGCCTGGATGGATCCTGTCGGCCGAAAGTGGAAAGTGGGGTGTTAAGGGGTAGAGGACTGGAGGGGTCCAGAGGTGAGAGGTCTGGAAAAGTGGGCCAAGAGCCGCCAAAGTGTTGCAAAATCAGAGCACAAAAGAATTCAATCAGCAGTGCTTAGCTGGGCGCCAGCCATACCAACGCACACATCCACATCCACATCCATCCACACTGCAGCTGCGGTTAACAGGCCAAGCGTAATGTAAACTTGAGCTCAAAAGCAGGAGAAAGTCAAGCGAGAGAGAGAAAGCGGTGAATACTGCCACGTGTGTGTGTGTGTGTGCGTGGTATTTATTTTTGCATTTTAAGCTGCACAAAACAACCGAGGCAACAGCAAAATGGACGCCTCTGACGTTGGTAACGACGTCTCCGTGGCAAGCGCAAAACCGGAAATGCACACACACACAGTCTGCCCGCACACACACGAAAACACTCACGCACACGCTCAATCACATATGCAGCAGTAAAGGGCAGCTTTTAAACTGGCAAACAAAGGTGTCAGGGTGGAAAAGCCATCACAAGCTTCGATTTGTTTGCCCTTTCAGGTGATCCCTCCATATTTTATTAAATTTAAAAAAGAAGGAATAATTGGTCCTCAAATCAAGAATGCAGACTTTGTATCAAATAACAGAAAGCAAATGTAGACAAAAAACGTACCGAAATATAAGCTTTATTTGCGAACAAAATTACTTTTAACCTCAAGTCTATTTTTTTTTTGTTTTTGGATTTAAATAAGTAAACGCTTACATAAAACAAGAAAGGAAAGCTAACTTCGGGCGGAGCCGAAGTTGATATACCCTTGCAGAATACTCTGTAAATTATATTCTCCAAAATTATTCATTTGATGCATTCTTAATACTCATAAAAAATCCCAACTTCCTAACTTTACAAACACCAAAGTTATGGCATTTCCGATCAATCAGTTATATGGCAGCTATAGGATATAGACGGCCGATCCTAATGAAATTTGGTAGGTCGAATTGATTGGCCAAATATAAAACCCATAGGAAATACCAACTTTCTAACTTAACAAACACCAAAGTTATGGCATTTCCGATCAATCAGTTATATGGCAGCTATAGGATATAGTCGGCCGATCCCGGCCGTTCCGACTTATATACTGCGTGCAAAGGATCGAAGGCTGTGTGCAAAGTTTCAATTCGATATCTTTAAAACTGAGAGACTAGTTCGCGTAGAAACAGACAGACGGACAGACAGACGGACAGACGGACAGACGGACAGACGGACATGGCTATATCAACTCAGGAGGTGATCCTGATCAAGAATATATATACTTTATAGGGTCGGAGATGTCTCCTTCACTGCGTTGCACACTTTTGACCAAAATTATAATACCCTCTGCAAGGGTATAATAACCAAGCTGTGAAAATGTGAAACAAAGTACTAAGGTTTTACATTTTTAAAAGAAATGTTGAAGAAAATCATTCCCACAGATTGACTATCATTTGAAATAGTTAAACATTTTTTGAGCATTATCCGCTAGAGAACAATTTAAGATGGCAGTGTGTCAAATTACAAAAGAAATTGGTTAACTTTTTAGCTTTTATGTTGTACATTCATTTCTTTGACTTATTGTATTCCATATTTTTGCTTTAAACTACACACAATTTCCTAGCGAAAATACTTTAAACTTGTTGTAATTAATTTTAAAATTAATAATTTCCTCTAATGCTTATTTAATCTCATTTGTCCTCGAAAAGTGATGAACAATACAAGAACTGTCCACGTTCAGAGCCATCTGTAACAGGTAAATAAGAGCTACAATAAAATATCCCGACCAGGCCCAACTTCATTTCGAAATTCATTAAATTTTAATATGGTCCGGACGGCAGTTCATTTGTCAAGCGAAACCAATTTGCAATTTGTATTTATTTTGCCTTAATGAAGCGAGCTCTCCTCAAACTGATAAACAAATATGAGAGCGGCAACAGCTGTGAACTCCACCGCATTGTGGGAACCCCAAAAGAAAATGGTATGTCAATCTTTTTGGGACTCCAAAAATGGAGCTGGAGAATTTCCTTGTTTCAGGTGGGTTGGGGCAGGAAGATGAAAACTTGCCCTTGGCCTGTGGGGCATTTACAGCTAAGGCCAAATTATGATGGTTTCGCGTGTTGTTGTTGTTGAGTAAAAATTTTCCACAAATTGTATGCTGTCTTTTTTTTTGCCAGACTGCTGCTTTGCAAGCCACCTACTAATTTTGAGGCGATACAAACGAAATGTATGTAATTTCCCTGGAGCGAAATTGACATAAGCAAACGTAAAAACGCCAACAGCCATATATGACAAAAAAACGTGGAAGGGGGAGCGTTTCAAGGGCTGGCAACATGGCTTCAATCATTATTCATCATCCATCAACGTTGCGAATTTTCCTTTCCTTTTTATTATATATATCTTCTGTTCTGCTCTCTTCCCTTTTCCACACTTTTTTTTTTTTTTTGGCAAGCAAATGTGCAAGTAAAATTTTGTGAAAAAAGAGGAGTGAAAAAATAAATGAAAATTGTTGCCGCCGGCACTTTTGCAGGACGACTAATTCGAGCCTGCGAAGCGAACGGAGTATAAATTATCATCATGGAAAACAAGTGGAAAATGTCATTTATCATATTTTCGGTGCACCGAAAGCAGAGACAACAAAGGCACAGGCTGTCAGGTCTATGAGCACAACACCGCCCACGCATGCCACGCAATCAGAGCAGCCATAATCGTAGTGACCATATGTGATCGGATGTATCATCAGCAATGGCCGGAATTTCAATCTAAATCGAGAGATATTGTTACCGAAATATTTCGCCAAACTGGTATTTAATATACAACGCTATTCAGATATCCCTTTGACATCGTTTCAAGTAACCGAATTCATATCAGTTTGGGGCATATTATTATTTCGTATCACAGGTTGGGTAGGTCAGAACCTAACCTTACTTACAACATTTTCATGTGACTTTCTGGGGCACAGTTAATTTTTATTTTATTTGATAAGGATATTTTCTTTAATTTTTTTTTTGCTCTTGCCCGGCAAAAGACTTCAAAGCGGAATTGATGGATGCGGTGGATTCGGTCTTGATGGCTGGCGAACTTCATTAACATTTTTATGATGCGCCTTGGCAACCGCAAATGTGGCTTGGGTTCGCGGCAGGAAGCTGGAGGAAGAAATAGGACTGGCCGGGACTCTTTAAGGACTCGAGGTCCGCAGCGAAATGCTTTTGTTGCTGCCGCAGCCTTGGCGCATTTTTTGTGCTCTCGCCATTATGATGATTTTTTATCTAACTGTTTTTGTTTTTTTTTTATGTTGCCTTGGCCGGGGACTAAGAACAATGGGGCGATGTCCTTCGCCTCCTTTCGGGCCACCTGAGCTATAAGCCACGAGCCATGAGCCATGACCAAAACAAAGCCATTACAGTTATTTGTTGTCTATGCTGCGCTCTCTCTTGTAATTTACACAATAAACATTGACAAAGGGGCCGTCCACTCAAATGAAGCGAGTCCTGGCCGAGCCATCTTCAAGTCTCCGAGTCGTTCAGTTTTCATTTGGATCCTTGGGTGGATTAAAAAGGCAGGGATCACATCCCAGATGCCACACCAAATGTACAGTGAGCAAAACCATATTATTTTTATCATTTTCTTTTTTCTACTTTCTATTTGTTTTTAAATTTGATGCAACTTTTTTAATTTTAAACATTGACTATGTGATAATCTAAAAATCGAATTTGCATATGCTAACAAGGCAGGTAACAATAAATGTTTTGTTTTTTTTTTAATTTGTAAAACAATAAGCTTACAATTTTTTACATTGGATTACTGTTGGAACTGTTAGTCTTAATTTGTCTTTATTTCTTCAATACTTTTATTTATTTTTTTATTTCGTGTTGAACAGCATTATTTCCTATATTTTTCGCAGTGCCAAACACATGACTGTTTGAACAGGCCAGGGCATCTAACAATGCCTTTCTTCACCTTGGTCTCAAGTTCTCAGTGGCTGCAGCTATCCGAGACTTGACTTCACTTCAATTTCCCCATGTTTGCCGTTCGCTTTATTTTCTTATGGCTCGCTTTGAGCGTGTTCCCACTTGCCCGCCCCCTGCCACTCCCCTTTGTCGTCTTGCTAAGCGTTTTCGACTGCAATCACGACTTTTCCGCAGCTTTCGAGTGCCATTTTTTACGCTCCTCAGTTTCGTTCCTTCTTCGGGCTCCTTGGATCCTTGGATCCTTGCTCTTTCCTTGCTGACTGCAAAAAATGCAGCATACCCGCGTGACAATGTAGATTCTGTGGGAGAAGGGGGCGTGGCAGCGCAGGGGGAGCGCGGTGCGGGGTGCGGCGTTTGAATGGGCAGGCGAGACTTTGATGCTGGTTGCAGATTGTCGGCAAGTGTCAATTGTTTTTGGGAACCAGGACCAGAGGAGGCCAGTCAAGCGTATGTGGCAGCTGAACGAGCGAAAAAGGCAGTCGAGGAGATGAACTTGACTTGAGATTGACTTGCCCATAAGACAGACATTTGTCGGCGGAGACAGCGAAAAGACTCAGTTTAGCAGCCAGGCAGTTGGACTGACAATAAATTAAAGTCATCTAAGATATACAACTCATATAGAAGGTTTAGTAGACGGTGTTTTAAATTTCGTTATTATACCCGTTACTCGTAGAGTAAAAGGGTATATTGTATTCGTGCAAAAGTATGTAACAGGTAGAAGGAAGCGTTTCCGACCCTATAAAGTATATCTTGTTCAGGATCACTAGCCGAGTCGATCTAGCCATGTCCGTCTGTCCGTCTGTCCGTCTGTCTGTCTGTCCGTATGAACGCTGAGATCTCGGAAACTATAAAAGCTAGAAGATTGGCGTTTTGCATGTAGATTTTAGGAGTTCCTACGCAGCGCAAGTTTATTTCAAAATGGTGCCACGCCCCCTCTGACGCCCACAATCGCTTAAATACGATTTTAAAAATTTGAATATTTCGGAACAGTAAAAATGCAGTTTTATTGTGTTTATCAATACCTATCGAAATGTAGAAGAAATTCAAATCGGACCATTCGTTAAAAAGTTATGCATGATCAAAGTTTCTATCTCCATCTCCCCCGCACTCCCTTTACCTGAGTAACGGGTATCTGATAGTCGGGGCACCCGACTATAGCGTTCTCTCTTGTTTTAAAATGGTTAGGTTAAAAGTAAAATTTTAAATATCACATCACTTTTATTATTTTTAATCAGTGATACAAAAATATTTTTGAATTTGGTATGATCACAATATTTTTGAAATCAAGAAGATTGTCTGTGTTACGTCCCTTATAGATCCTTTGAAAGATTTTATATGTATATTATGTTTGTTATCTTAACAATTGCTTATATTAAAACGAATTAAACAGCTCTTATTGTTTAATTTGACAAGAATTAAAAACTCTGTTAAGTGAGATTAGCTGTCTAATAACACGAACTTTAATTGACAGAAGGCCTTTTTCCCTAGGTGCCAGAGCTCAGACCTGCCGGCGGCCCTTAAAGCAATCAAAAGCTACCTGGGTGATTGCATTAGGGCCGTCCTGTTTCCCATTACCATTAGCCGGAGCTCTGATTTCATATTTAATTAGAGACCCCAAACTGACCCCCTAACCTCCATTAGCTAAACCCTGCGGCTGACTGCGGTTGAACTGCTCGCAGCTCGCTCAATATTTCAATTTCGCGCTACACTTTGTCTGCCAATCAATAGCCTCGCATCGCCCTCAACAGGCCACGAGAGTTGCCAATTTAACCGATGTTCTAGCCAAAACTACTAATTCAGAAAGCTATTTGGGCAGACTTTAATTTGATCAAATAATTTTGAACTATGGGATTTAACACTCACTTAATTAAAAAAAATGATTCTTATCGATTGATATTTAAACATTTAAACATGTAAGCATTTTGTTTTATCATTTAGCAAAAATTTTAATTGAAATGTAATTTGTCCTAAAATCTTTTCAATCGAAATCAGACAATCATTTAACTGGCAATGCTGCTGTCAGAATCAGGAATAAGAAATGGGTCAATATCAGAACTAATTTAAATAAATATTAAAACTAATAAAAGTGGACTGTAAAAACCCTTTAATAAATAAATTGCATAATACTAAAGAGTGTACATTTTACAAATATTTTAAGGATTTTCTAGCGGCTTTGCTCTGGTGATCAGCTGCAGCTGACAGCACTGCTGGTCTACTGGGCAGCCAACTAGTGAGCTGCCAGAAGTCGTGGTGGCATTCTGCATATGTGAGGGTTCGGATTCGGGGCCGGGGCCTCCACTCTCTACTCCAGGACTCTATCGTTGGCATGCCTGAGATGCCCGGGCATGCGGCTCGCAAAAAAATGCCAATAGTTTTTTGTGAACGCCGCGGGGCAAGGCATTTTTTAGCGCCAAAACCTCAAAACATCAAAAAGCGAACACACAAGGGGCCGGGTGATGGGCTGAATGGGCAAATCGGGGGCGGAATCGTGAGCGGAATGATGCAGCCCGGATGAGCGGGCATATTGGCCACTGTGACCGCGACCAGGACTTTGGCATTTGGGTGAAGGTTGCATAAAACATGCCAGCGATAAATTTGTGCATGCCGCGCATAGATTTCCGACCCATTCCGCAACCATGGGCGGAATTTGTGGGTTGGTCGGGGGCGTGGCCTTTGTAGTTCGTATATTTATTTTTTTCTTCCAAATTCTATATTTTGTTTTTGTTTTTTTTTGCGCGCGGCACCGGATGTGGTATGAAAAACGGCTCAAAGCGCTGGCTGATTAACTTTATGAGCTACGTGCGGCTTTTAATGGCAAAAGGAGAGGCCCTTTTGGCCTTATCGACCCCGCGGATGTCTCAAGTGTAACATTGCGAGCACTTTAAATTTATGCAGGACAGCGATGCACCAGCACTTCCCGCCATTCCACTTCGTTTTATTTTATTTTATTTGCATTAATCACGTCGCCAGCGACGCTATTGAAAAATATATTTGCCTGCTGGGAAATTTCTCGCTCTCGCTGGCTGAGCACAGCACAAAATGCACAAGGACGTTCGGCGTCCTGTGTCCTGAGTCCCGAGTCCCTTTTTCCTGCGATCTGGCAGTTGCATACGCTTCGCTTTGGCTGTTAATGTGAAAACGATGGCAGCAGGTTTTTGGCTGCCACGAGCGCAAAAGAAGTGCCAAAGAAAAATTGCATAAAAAAAATGAAAATATACAAGCGTATAGTACCTGCAAATACATATATACCATCTATATATATTCTCGTACTTCGCATTGTAAAAGATTTTCCCGCGTAAGCTGCAAATATTGTAGCAACATTTTTATTGAGGTTTTGTCTGTTTGCACAACAAAAGCGAGGGGCGATGGCGTTGGACGGGGCGGACGGAGTAAATCTTTCCTTTATTGTGGAGGAGTTGCCTTGTATAATTTCAATGTAAAATTGCAGCAATAGTACTTTCGTGGCGGTGGAGAAAAGCAAATGCATTGAGGCACAGATACACAAAAGCCAGCGTGGCGTATGCGCAATTATTTGCAAAAAAAAATAAAGAGGGACAAGGGAAAAGAGAAAGTTGCGGCTTCAGATTGAGATTGAGGCCGGTATCCAGTCAGTGCTTAAGCCTGGCTAAAGTCTCTTCAAATTTGGGATTTCATTTTCTGACGGCTTACATTCCATTCAATGCGATGAAAGAAAATTTGAAAGTCAAGGCGGATTAAAAGTCCTTTTTATTTCCGACACTCTTAGGGATCAGTTCAAGGATATTCAATAGGGAAAAGGAAGCGTTGACAAATTAAAATATAAATTTCAATGTTATTCATTTGATCAAGTTAGATATGACACCCATAACACAGTATGCGAAATAGTATTTTTATGTCAATTAGTCAAATTTGGTCGTGACCTAAAGGAATGAACCATCCTAATTGAGTATATATTTAAATTGGTCTTTAAAAACAGAAAATATGCAAGCAAAGCAAACGACTTTAAGGTATCCAACATACATATTTTTAGATGTGTAAATAAAGAGTTTCTCTTCGATATTTTTCAACTATTTTCCGACAGCTAATAAGCTTTTCAGAAGTGCAAAAAGAAAACTACCAGATATGCGAAAATCTTTTGTGCTGCATTTAATGTATGCCGCTTTCCACCCACGCTCACAAACAATATGCATTTTAATTTGTTTCATATTGCTACGTTTTGTTTAAATGTAGATCGCTTTGTTTGCGCTGTTCTTATTGTTTCAGTTTTTGTTTTGTTGATTTCAACTTGCCGCGATGTGCGGCGTTTTATGAAAATTCAATTGGATGCCGAAACGACAGAAACGACAGAAACTGAAGCTGAAACTGAAACAGCGACATCAGCATTGGCAGGAACAACAAAACTCGGCGTTGCCGTCTCTGCATATTTGGTTAAAATCGTTGCCTTTCACTGTTTGCCATTTCAATTATGTGCAACGCGGCGTATGCACAATGTTGTAATGAAATGGGCATATAGCCCCGCTTTTCCTTGCCGCTTTTCCCATTCTCCACGCATAAATATTTTGGCCAGCAATCGCCGGAGGGCCCAATTGCGCAAAGAGTTGCTGTTTTTCTCCGCTTTTTGGCCCTCCAAGTGGACTCTGTTATTTAAAAAGGCATTTTGTCGACGACTACAGCTGCAGCTGTTTCTGCATAGTGTTAAAAGTTCATGCATATTTATGGTGTCATTCATTTTAAAAAACGTTCGAGTATGAAACGCATTTAAACGGCCTCCGATTGTAAAATGCCCTGAATGGGGGCCAAATCCAGTTGAAATGCATTGCGGTTTGAATTGAAATGCACGCAAACAGTTTGCATTTAGAATTTTTTAATAGTCTTGGTTAGATTTGCAGGACTTTTGAAACAATAAACAAATGAAAGACGGAATCAGAGTGCCCCAGCAAATTAAATGCAGCTCTCAGAAAGTCTTTTGTTGACCATGGCTTTTCCTTCGGTTTGTCTTCCCGTGCATCATAGGGCTTATTTTCGCAAAAGTTGCCTTTGGCTATTTGCAAAGTTTTCTACAAGTGGTGGGGGGGTACACAAAACCCACCAGAGATCGACAATCCCCACTCACATCCACCATTAGCAGCTACTTTTCAATGCGGTTAGCTGGCAAACAAAGCGTTGCACATTTGCGCAGATAAAGTTCTGGCTCAATACAGAGGGGAAATGGGGGAAAATAGTTAAAAATATGTAAAAGTATTTCACATTTTTTTGCCTTATTTTATTTACGAAAAAGTTCAGATGAAATGCACAACAAAAGTTGCCCCTGCAAAACTCCCCGCCCATATAGCAAAAGTTAATTGCATGTGTATTTGTGTGTGGAAACTAACTTTTTAGGTAAGTTTAAAAAGTGGTGCGGAATGTGGGGGTCAGGACAAGGTTCCTTGGCAATAATTAAACACACATTTTATACTGCTAATGAAACATTAGTTGTTTACATTTAATTTGCTATTTAGAAGCCCCGACGCGCATAGCACCCAGGAACACCCATCCATTAGGTCTGGCAGTTGCATCGACCGATGACGAAAAGAAAAGTTCATCTGGAGTCCTGTTCAGAGTAGCACACAGAAAGAAATAATAACATGTTTCTTATATCAAAAATCAATTTGAGTAACTAGATATTCGCGTCTTGTTCACACAAATACACCTTTTATTTGTGACCCTTAAATATGCCATAACTTATATTTTATATTTACCCAAATTAAATGAACTTATTGAATTAAATTATTCGATGAATACACTATAAATTTATGCCTATTAAATGCCTTAGGCTATCAATTATTAATACAGACTCTTGAAACCTGCTTTACCTTGATTATAAAAAGCTTAAGATTTTTCTCAGTGCCCTAACTAATCTATTCAAAATAGTTACAACATTTGGGCTATTATTATTTTTCAGGCAATCAACTGCGCTTCATTGCCTTTGGCTGCCGTGCGGCCTTTTGGCTTTTGATTTGTTGATTTTTCAGGCAGAGAGATTTATGAACACACACCAACTGACACACATGCCGAAATAAAGTTGCCTATATTTGGACCGACAAAAGCAGCTTATATATGCAAAATTTTCCAGCTTACACACGAAAAGTTCCTCCCATCCAGCTTAGTTGTAATTTATTGGCTTGATAAAAACAAATGAAGAAATAACAAGAAATTCTGCAATAAAACAAGGCAGGCAGCAAATATGCATTGTGCAAATTTGACTATGTGAAAATCATTGCAAAATTGAAACCGTTTTTGATCCACATTCGGTTATATATAACTATTCCTTTTGGTTGACACACATTCGGAACTGTGAAATTTTTCATTTACTTTGATTTGCTGCCAATATCTCTCAATCATCTCAAGGTAGCATAAACCCCAGCTCTGTGGTTTGTAATTTATGAACTTCTTCACAGTGCAGTGGCTGGAATTTCACATTAGTTACCGTCCTTGGCAACATTTTTTGGCGAATTGTATGCAGCGATGCGTAAATTTCACTTATGAGCATGTGCCAGCACATGTGGTTTTCGGAAGGCGGTTTTGGGGGGCATGGAAAAACCGGAGCAGAAGGGTGCTCGCAAAAATATTAAAAACGGCAAATCAAAGTGCTGCCTACATATTTTTGGGCAAATGTTTGCGGTTGGGAATGATCCTTTAGCTGGATTACTTTCATGTGGCTGCAGTACTTCTCAAACAAAAGAGCCTGCACACTCCTACCAACCCTATTTGTGTATTTCCAAATTAAAATGGATTTTCAGTTTTTTAAACAATACGTTTTTTACGCTAAATGCCGTGCACAAAACTGCTTACTAATTGAAACTGTCAAAAGTGATGGCTGGATTAGTAAATTAAATAATTCATTGCCCTGCGGCAAAATCAATTCAAATTAACTATTACATGGTAATAGATTTGAAAAAGGCCACACAATTGACAGCAGATGTAGACAAAAATTATGTTTCCAATTGACGGTGGCTTTTTAATTATGCAACAATTTTAGTTATATTTTGAACACAATTTACTGATATTTTTATCAATTTCGCGAGCCAAAACAAAGGCAATAATAATTTACCATAATGGAGCTATTAAATGGTTAATTAATAAAGGACTTTGAATCAGCTCTTTGTCAGAATTAAAATTCATATTGTGCATATGCTGGGTCAGCATTTTGCTGCTCAAAGTTCATGGATTTTGCAATAACAGTATTATGAATTTGTTTGTGCTCGCAGAGTTGGCATTACGACAAGTTTATTGCAACTTTTTGCTTATAACCCCCGGAAAACTTATCAAAAACTTTCACGTTCATCATTTGCAAATATTATGAGTTTCCATGCGAGACACACATTCGCATATAGGAATTCCAGAGCATAAGGAGGGCGGGCATTATATTTCTGATTGCGAGTGCGTGGCGCATCTGACAAAGCATTCTCCATCCTCCAAGGATCCCCGCTGACAGTTGGCACCACAAAGAATCCGTTGTGATTTCTGGCCATTACCAAAAGCAGCCACGCTTATCTCTGCCAGAATGCAAAGACCCATGCGGAGATACATGTATCTATGCAGATACTTTTATCGCAAGTCGGGGCAATTCCTCAGGAGAAACTTTCAGCGCACAAGGATTGACAAAATAAATAAATATGAAAATTTACGGCAAAAGTTCGGGTTTTTTTTCCCCCTCTTCCCGCTTTTACTTAAATCGGTTTGTATGTGGGGGGGTTGTGGCTTTTAACTTTTGCTACTGAATTTATTGAAAAATCGATTGTGGCATTAAATGCGGCATGCAAAAAGGCCCGAGTACTGCCTACTGTGTCCTAAATCCTTTGGCTTTTCGGCAAATCATATCGGCTTGCAGCTGCAAAACTGGCGCGTGACTCTGTCGAACTCGGCCGGAAAATTTATGCAAAGCGCTGGCAGATACTTAAAGTAATGCCAAAGCCGCTGCAGCAAGTTTTCCTTACGCTCTTCATCTTACTCGAAAGTTTGAGGTACAGAATTGGGTTGGCAGATGATGGGTAGCAAAATAAGATTTGCATAAAGCTGCGAGCTGTCGAAGGGCAAGCCACGCCCTCGAGCGTTTCAATTGGATTTTATTTGTCCACGCTATTGTATTACAAATTAACAAAGCCCCTAAAGCAGTTGCCAGCAAACCAACCAAAAATACTAACAAACAATGTGCAAATTAGGCCAGAAAAACACACCCAGCCGGGCAAACAAAGGGAAGGTGGCGACACAAAATGTTGGCTAAAGGCTTGGCCACAATCGAAATAAAAATACCGAAGCGCAGCGGAATAAAATCAAATCAAATAAGGCTAATTCTCGCAAAGCCGATTTAGCCGCAAATTTAGGCAAATTAAAATAATTGCAAGACATTTATACAAAATCAAATTCCATTTCATTTGATTGCCGATATCTAATTAAATCAGCAAAACCGCAAACGCGCAGGCAAACACAAACATACAAGCACAAACAAACAAGTGCGCAGGAAATAACAATTAAAATAATTATATTTGCATTGGCTTACATTAATTTGAACTCTAATTTAAAATTAAAACAATCGAGCGAAAAACTATACGCTGCAAATAGAATGTGGCTAAGGATTATCCCGATGCCATGTGTTTGCCTTAAGTTCGGGTTGCTTCTACATAATTCAGCGGGTAAATCGGTTACAACCACCGCAGACGCACAAAGTTTCAGCCGAAAGCCTCTTAGGCTACAGCCACGCCCCCTGCAGACCCTCCCGCCCATGGCCACCCATTCCCTTACCCTTACCCTTACCCTTGCCCTTGCCGGTTTTGTTAAAACTTTAAGTCAACTAAGCGGCTTACCTTGCGCACACACATCGCTCATACGCCACGTGCAACCCCCAACAGGAAATTCCAGCTTTGGCTTGCTTAAAACATACGCTTTATTTTTATTTCGGGATAATTTTCACTTAACCTATGTACAGTTTAGTTTAGTTTAGTTGTAGTGGTAGTCGTAGCTATAGTTAATTTATGCACTCACTTTGTATACATTTATCAAAAATACAATAGTAATTATTCATGGTTATTCTGTACAGTTTTTGAACGCCGCCGCCTGCCCGTTTGACCCGAGAGTTGATTGCCAGCGTCGTTTAGTTATGCCTTTTTCATCGTTACCGGATAATGCCTTAATTATTTACAAGATACTCGCACAGCTGAGGGAAGCCCTTACATGCTGTATTGATACCGCACATTGGAGGCCAACTGTGGGTTTGCAAAAGGGGGTAGATTATGGGGATTCTTCAGGAGATTATTCCGATAAAAGCTCACCTCAACGCCCACCAATCGCTCGTCGTACTCGCTGCTCGCCTGCATCGCCAACTTGGCCTGCGAGTGCATGATGGCGTCGGAGAGCGAGTCCCGCTGATATGTAGAGGAGCCCAGCATCCCGGGCACACCGCCGGCAGATCCGTTGGACGGCGCCTTCAGCCGGGCGGTCTTGTTGCGGCAGAAGAACTCCACGATGGCCACGATCACCGCCAGCAGCAGGCCCCCGATCAGGATGTAGTATATCCCGGCCACGTTGCTCAGCGACAGCTCGTTCGGCGTGGAGGTCTCCTGGTCCAGGTTGCACTCGGTCTTGTCGAACCACCATTTGTTCCGAATCCGCAGCAGCTCACCGTTCTCTTTTAACGTGAGCACAGCCTCGTTGAGCCTCTTTCTAATTTTTAAATAGAATAATGTTTAAAAAGGGAAAAAACTATTCCTGTACAAGGGTTTTTGATAAGTTATGGTATGAACAAAAATTAAAAAAAAATTAAAATAAGTCACATCACTAAAATAATGCGCAAGGTTGGATAACATTAATATTATTGACTAATTTAAAGAATATTTCTAGAGTAACTTAAACCATATAATTCTTGGGTCTTTTGTTAGTTCTTTAGAACTTGATACTTCATTACGAGACGAATGGATACAAATTAATTGAATTAATTAATAAGATTCAGTTAAAATGTTTACAATAAAATCGTTTTATCAATTCAAATAAAATGAAAGTTCCCATACACCTACCTTAAAGGCGATCCTATAGGCGTGGCCACGCCAAATCCCTTTGTGTCGATATTTCGGCCCACCTTCATCGTGTCGCACGGAGGCCTGGCATTCACGTACTCGTTTTTGGGGGACTCCACCAGTAGAGCGTACTTTCCCTTGGAGGCCCTCACCCGCCGAATGCCCTCGTCATAGGAACGCACTGAGTGATGTTGGTTGGCATTCATGTATTCCCACATTTTGTTGTGCAGACCGATTTGTGAACGCTAAAAAACAGCTCTATTCAGAGGGGAACACAAAGGAGCAACTAGCTTTTGCACACACCTTAAAGAATTCCCAAGTGGAGCCGTGTAAAATTGTTCCGTAATTCACATCCGTTTGCATGGCCAAGTCCTCGGGCGTTTTAATAGGAGCCACCATGCGTTCCACGGTGAGGAAGGCGGCCAGATTGGCGGTGTACGAGGATATCAAAATGATGGTGAAGAACCACCAAACGGCAGCTGCAATTCGTCCGGCAATCGAAGGAGGTGAGAGGTCGCATCCCTGTTGCATAAAGGCAGCCAGGGAATACCAAAAGGAGTTTAGCAAAGTGAACTCATTTGGCGGAACCGGTGGCTGATGCAATTGCGATTCACTGAGAGTAGCACCTCCAATGATTCCCGGTGGTTGCTGGGCATTGGAATCCGCCTGCGGTCGCCTTACAATACGCCACTCATAAGGTGGAAAACGGGTCACGAAATAGAGAACCAAACTAACTCCCACATAACTTAGAATAACACTTATCTGGAATTTATTATTATTGAGAACTATTTTTGAATCATTTTGTAATTTCAACTTACCCAAATTTCCTGGGACAGAGGATTTAGGAAGCTAAATACTCCTGGAGTCTGCTTCACTGGTTTCTTGATCATTATTGAAATGCCCAATGTCATAAAGGGTTTGCTGAAGTCTATAACCCGTTCTCGTTCCGCAGTGATAGTCATGGCCGCAATGGCTATATCCGCCTCCTTGCGAACTAGCTCACCCACCATGCCATCCCAACCGCCAGGAGCATACTGATTCTCCGCTCCATAGTTGCCATCTTGCACCAAGCGGAATTCATCTAAGGAGAAAGAAATATGTTTATAGAAAAGAACTCAATAACACAATATCGTCGTACAAAATACCACTGAATAAGTTACTTAATATCAAGAAATGACTTTTTCGCTCTCCCAATTAACTCACATTTGATTCCCAACTGGGTGGCCAGCATATCGGCCAGGTCCTTGCAGTATCCTTCGAAGCGATCGTTGCCCACCAGGTGCTCGCCGTAGGCGTATGGCTTGAGCCGCAGATAGGGCTCCTCCATCACGGTGCTCACGATGTACGTGTGGTTCCGGGCATAGTCTCCGGTGCTGGCCGACGCGGAACGCGATGACGTCGCATAGCTGTGGCTGTGAAGCGGAAGCAGTCCGGCGTCATCACGCCACTCTGCCACCTGCTGCAACGTGCTGTTCACGGACATCTCCACCACGTGCAGAGTGTAGTTGATGCGACGTCCGTCCTCGTCGAAACGGATCTCCCCCGACAAACCATCAATTTCCACCTGGTGAGGTAAGAACAAAGGGAGCACAGGATTATGCACAGAACAAAATAATGCTTTCTACTTCTCTTCAATTTTAGCACACAAAAAAAAAACAAACACTATAAACAGTAAATAGTGTGAGCAAAATTTGAACATCAACTAATAAGCCAAAGGTAATGTTCACTGATATGCACCCAATTAACTTAAGAACTTAATTTTCTTCAGGAAATTCAAAAAACAGCTAAAGTAGATTAAAATATATTTTTCATTGATGTCACAAAAGCTTCTAACTAAATTTTAAATGAAGAAAAAAACTTTAGTAAATTGGTTTTCAAAATTTTCGAATAAGTTTTCAACGTAACTCTCAGCAAACCCTTTATATTAAAATCCGTCAAAAAGAAATTTAATTCTTTTAAAGAAGACAAATATTTATATGCAATCAAAGCATAAAATAGAATATTCAAATTTCAATTTAGGCATTAACAAATCATCCAAAGTTTATATTTCAAATTTTATTTCTTAGTTTAATTTTTCAAATCCTTCCACTCACCTTGCGCAGTACCCTGGATATTTTCTCGCCCTGCTCCCAGGGCGTGACCCAGCCCTTGCTGGTGTTGCAATCAAGGAGGGCACTGGACTCGTTGGTGCCCGTGGCGGAGGAGGAGGAGCTGCCCCCGTGGCTGCGGCGCTGCAGATGATTGGAACGGAACTGATCCGGCTTCTTGCGCAATATGCGATTGAAGGCCTCGACGAGCACGAAAACCGCATCGTACATCAGTGCTGCCTGGGCCTGGAAAAATCAAGGGGTGGTAAGAGGGAAAAGGGTTTGGTTTTGGAAACTAGAATTGCTGGCGAAACAAATCAATGACGGCTGACAATTTACCGAAATGGCCGGCAAGCTGTTGGCCCCCGCTGCGTTCTGGCTTTGGCTTTGGCCCGTTGGCTCCAAACGCTTCCGGCTGTCGTGGAAATCACGCACCGCCCGCCGATTAGAGTCGACAATGCGAAAGCCCGTGATGTTGATGGCCCCAAACTCGACCACATCGCTGGGCCAGTGGTTGTCCATGACCTAGAGGCGGGAGAAAATCAAGTAAGAAAGGTAGATCCGAGTGCTGTGGATTCGAGGTACCTGGTACTATTTTCAAAATGTAAATACTATATGATTATAGTTTTATTCTTATAATATATTGCCTGCTTCAGGGATTTAGTTTAAAAAAAAACTAAAAATATTTAATGTGTCTTTTATAAAGTAATCTGCTATTCAATAATTAAAAGTTGTCAGCTAAATGTAATACATTTTATTAAAATCCAATACCAATGGCAAGTAAATATATAAATTTAATAATTATTTTCAAGTTTATATAGACACACTTGAATTTTATGTGCTGATACAATTTTTTAAAAGAAAAAGGATCAAATCTCTTAATAAATTTGGAAACATTTGATAGCTCCCAAGCATGTTGTAAGTCTTAGACATCTAGTTATTTCCGGTAAAGCTACAGATAAAATAAAAGTACCCTTGCCAGAAGCGATATCACTTGATTTCCCCTGCTAAATAAAGCTGCAATAAATAAGAAATGCGCCTAATCCGAAACTACCGGGTATAAAGAACCGACCGCTGCCAAAAAATGTAGCAGGCGAAGGATCCCCGAAACGGAAGCCGGCAATAATTGCTTATTAAAGTCTCCCAGCTGCGGAAAGGGAGACTGGACCATGGGCTCCACTCACCAGTCCGCTGAGCAGGTAATGATAGGTGCGCCGGCCCAGCTTGATGTCCCGCACATGCTGCACGATGATCTCTTTGGCCATTTCCGCCGGGCAGTCGAGCACGATGCGCTTTTTGCTGAAGCGCCCCAAATCCTCCAGCGTGTGCAAAAATTCAATGGCCATCGTTACGTTGGCGATGCGTTTCACCATTTGCACACGGAACGTTTCATTTCCGGGCTTCAGTTCTTGATAGATTTGCTGCAGCCGTAGTAAGCCTGTCGGGGCATCCAAAAGCGATTGTCGGTCGGTTGAACAAAGAGTGGCTATTGTGGATGTTCTTTGTGGGTTGTGGGTGGTGGGTGGTGGTGGGTGGATTAAGGTATCTGGGGTATTTGGGGTTTCTGGGGGCCATAAAAAACAATCTGATAATGCAACGGACTGAGAGCCGGGCTTTGGGTTTTATGATAATGCCTGCAATCTATAAACAATTTCCAAGCTGAATGAATTTATTCGAATAGATTTATCTCTCTCGGGAAGCATGTGTCATTTAATCATATTCTCGATCCTCTTTTTTGCCAGCAGTCGAAAGCGAAGCTTCATACCATCTTTCAATCTCGTTCGCCCTTCAGATTCCCTCAAAAGCCGCAAGGACGAAACAAAAAAATATATATTTTCACACGCCATTTGTTGCACGTCCAATATGGACCTCAATGTTGTTGTTGTCATTGATTTGCTGCCTGCATTGATTCGCCAAAAAACCAAAATAAAAAAAACAAAAATCGAATAACAAGAATGGAAAAACAAGCCAACAAGGGAGGAAAAGCAGGAGCAGTAAACACTCGCGTGGAAAAGCGGAAACGGAAGTGCACACACAATTGAAGTACTTTTTTGTGGTGTGCTGGTAACATTTCAATAAATAGCAGCCCGAAAAAATCCACAATGCGTGCGGGTGTGCTTCTGGTGCTGCCGTTTTATTGAATGTTTCCTATAGAGTCGAAGGATCGATGGGGCTGCAGGGTTCCTAGGGTTCCCTCATTCGCTGGTATTCATGAATGCGCCAAAAAATATGCTACCAATTTGTCGCCGTGTGCAGCCGTTTCAGCCAACCCAACCAAAGTGATAACAAGGCACAAAAGGGGCGTTGTTGGGGCGTTGAACAAAGCAATAACAACAAACTGCTGACAGCGGCATTAAAATATAAAGTCCCGCTGTGGTGCCTTTCGTTAACAATGTAAACGCCAGAGTCGAAGTCGGCCAAAAAATGGAATGGAATGGTATGAAGTGCCTCCTCTGCAAAACGGAGCAAGTGGAACTGATGCTGCTGCTGCTGCTGCGGCATTTCCTTTTCCTGCAACGAATGCCAGCGGCAACAATGTCGGCCTACTTTTCGGCGCCGAGGCAAATATTAAAAAATGGCCCAAAAAGGCAAAATAATAATAATGTTAAGGCAGAACTCAGCGCACAGGCAGCAGTTGCATAAAGTCATAAATTTTATTTCACACAGAGTCATTAACACATGACACACACACACACACAAACGCGCGCACACGCACACATGAGCGGGCTTACAACGGCGTGTGAACTCATTATAAAGGAGACAGGGACGAAAAAAAAGAGTGGGGGAAAAATCACTGCGGCGTATACGTAATATGAAATTTTTACAGAGCCTGTGTGTGTGGCGGCTGTGTCTTTTGCTCCATCTGATGTCTTCATCTTTGGCCGTAATTGTTGCCGTCGTCGTATTGTCCCACGTAGAAGGCAGGAAATTGCTTTGAAATAAATTTCAATACAACAAAAAGCAGCCTAAGACCCATACAAACACACACACACGGACAAAGTATGTACACACAAAGAGCGGGTAAACCCGAGCATATGTGTGTGTTTTACATCCCAGTGTGTGCGTGTGTCCTTCTCTTGGCTGCTTAAGCTCGTTGAGGAGCCACTCGAAAGAGCGCTCTTGAAGGCACTTGAGCGTCCTGTCTGCCGAGCTCCTCCCCCTTTTTAGACGACGCACGACGCTCTTTGTGCCGCTTATTTAATTACATATTAGCAGAAATGAAAAGACACGAGCTCGAGGTCGCTGAATTAAAAAATAAAGTGGAGCAGAGCCAGCACATAGAAAAAATTAGAAGTTGTAGGTAAATGCTAAGGAGACTTTATGCCACGGAAAAATATAAGTGGTTTTATTAATTAGATATTAGCTATTCCAAACCATTTAATTTTATTGTAAAGAAATCGGGATTACTAAAAGACGATTAAAAAGAGAAAAGGCCATTAAGATAAAATCAATTAAATTTAAAAAATTAATAAAACATTGTAAGATTAAATAAATCCTTAAAAAACATATTATTAGATTTTAAAATCCCATTAATCTAATTATTAATTAGATATTAGCTATTCCAAACCATTTAATTTTATTGTAAAGAAATCGGGATTACTAAAAGACGATTAAAAAGAGAAAAGGCCATTAAGATAAAATCAATTAAATTTAAAAAATTAATAAAACATTGTAAGATTAAATAAATCCTTAAAAAACATATTATTAGATTTTAAAATCCCAATACTCAAGAGTGTATCAAATAAAGATTTTCTTGTATAAAATACATTATTATGTATGCACGTAAATGTGTTAATAAATTAAGAATTACGCAATTTTACATTATAATCAGAAAAGTTATATAAAAATATAAAATGAAATGATTACGGTCTTGTCATTAAACGTAAAAAACTTATAAAATAAAAATGGTTTGCTTCCTATCAGAAAACTTCAATGCACTTCAATGCATTTTAAACCGACTAAAAGTTAAAGGCAAAAAAACACTTCACTCGACCCTCGCACTGACACACTTAATCCCGAGCAGAAACATTGCCATAACCGCTACTTAAATCCACTCCCACCCGATTTACTCCCTATTTGTTTATGGCAAATGAAAGTCAAATGAAATGAAATCGAAACACAAAGCAACCAAATGGGCAAACAAACAAGGCCGGGAGATAATGTGTGGCTGGATGGGAGGGAGTATGGAATGGGTCTGTATAACTCACCATCGTGCGAGTCGTAGAGATAAATAATGCTCTGCCAGCCGTAGTACTGGATGGTATCGATAATCGCCTGATGATAATCCGGACGCATGCTGATAGCGAAATCCAGCAATCCCGACGACGGCGTGAGCACCTACAAGTATGCAAAACAAAACCATGGCCTCATGAACTGCTGTAACAATGTAATGTGCACGCTACATGAAGCAATAATAAAATGAAACGCGTTTCCGCTTTGCGCCCCGCCAGCGACATGTAAGTCCATGTAGGGCGTTGGCGGAGGGGTTGGCTGAGGGGGGCGGCAGAGGGGGCGGTAAGGCGACGCCAACAAGCAGATACATCCAAAGAGATACACACAGATACCCGTTTCCGTTTAGCTCAACGTACACAAAAACAGAGAAAAACAATATAAACAATTGTTTGCTTATTGCTTGTAAAAATGCAAAATCTCTGTAAAACAATAATCTATAATCAAATTTATAGATTTAAAACTAATAACATAATTGTCTAAGCTAAACAATGAAATCCTAGAAATTTAGCCTGTTTATATCATACATTTTTTTTAAAAACATTTTAATGTTTTATAGTAGGTTGCTAGTTTTTGCATTCATTGTTAATAGACATCTAAATATATATTTAAAATTGATCTTTTAATTCCAAGCCAACTTTGATTGAATGGACACTTTTTTATTAAATCAAAATTAGATTAAGCTTAAGCCTAATTATGCTTTTATGAAAAATATTTGTATTTAATCAATACAAGCTTGTAATTGAATTTATAATCATTTTACAAAGTTTAATTATTACGTTTATTTTTTCAAACGTTTGTTTTTATTTTAATTATATAATCCTAATAAACAATAATTATGTTAATACGTGTTATAAGTCTTCCTCATCATTTTATTTCTTCATTGTTAGCAAGCCATAATTGCTACGATAAACTTTATAATAAATAAGATATCAGGAGTATTCAAAAATTAAAAGTAATATTTAAGGTGTAATTTTTTCTCTGTGTATGAGACCGCCCCGAGGAGCACGCAAATGCGCAGTCAGTGTGTGTGTGAATCTCGGTATGTGTGCTGGTGTTTTGCTGGCTGGAGTCGGAGTTCTGGTTCTGGTTCTGGCCCTTATACTTTCGCCCCCGCCGCCATATCTTGATTTATAGTGATTGAAATAAAAGAGGCCAAGAGCGTGTCATAAATTTTTTCGCTCTCAGTGTAGGAGTCGCTCCTCGTTCGCCGCTCGTTTGGCATTGTCTTCCGGATGGCGGAGCGTTTGGCTTTCTGTTTCGCAAGTGACAACAACAGCAACAACAACGGTAACAACAGTAACAACAACAACAACTGTTGTCGCACTGGCTGTCCGCTTTGTTGCTGTTGGTAGTAAATTTTCTTCAAATTACAATTATTATGATTTGTGCTTTGGCTTTGATTTAGTGCAGTGTCTGAGGGCACCGACGAACACACAATTGGGCACTGTATGTGAACTGTGAACCCGCTACGACACCCAGTGCTCCACTTTATGCAATGACTTCATTTTTACAAAATCGACGAACTGGCTTGGGATTAACTTCCGCACATTCTTTTGGCCTGTGGGGGTTACGATCCCAAGCTAATGTGATTGGTAATTGAAAATGTAAAATTGTTTGGGGACTCCTAGATGCAAATTTTGTGAATATAAACATTAGTCCATAGAATGAAACATATAAAAAAAATGTTATAATTCCATCGTGCTTTTGTTCTTATCATTTTAGACTTGGTCTGTACGTGTCTGGGCTTTATTAAAAGCCAATAGAGTGGTAATTACTTACTCATTCCCACTCCGATAAATAAAATAGTTTCCCTTTTTAATGTTCTGAATAAGGTTGATTAACTACATGTTAATATAAATCAAACTATTGATAAAATAGTATATGGTAGGTCCCCAAAGAAAATGACAAATTTTTAAGTAATATGAAATGAATATTACAGAGACTCGTGATTAATTATAATTTATATATTTTGTTACTTAAGAATTCAAAGTTCTTGAGCTTAATTTCATTTTCTCTTGTACTATACTTAAACCATTTTAAGTGAATTAAATAAAATAAATTAGCTGTCTAATTCTCATTTCTTGTTCTTTAATTAATCATTTTATTGGCAGTCACAAGCCATTATTTCAATGTCCTACTTCATTAACCAGCCAAGCACATAATTAAATAGTTGACTACGGCTGCCTGGTTTTAATAAGTGTTGGCACTTTGAAGACTTTCCCTTTGTTTCTTCAACCTTTTGCCCAACTTCATTAGCGCATAACTGAGTAAACCCTGCCGCCCCAAGCCGCCTGCCCTATCGCTCACATCAAAACCGCAAAATGTAAATAATTGCGCACAGCGACACTGAAATCAATTACATATGACAGTTTTCCTTTTTTTTTTTTTGTGTTCCCCTCCCTTTGGATACCCATGGTGTAGGACTTACCTTCTCGGGGAACCAGGGCGTCACAAATGGCATTTGGAACGTATTCGAGTAGGAGTGCAATGTGTCAAAGGAGTCCGGCGATACGGCGCCCAGCATTGAGTAGACTCCGCGCGAGAATTGATTGCAAACTGGAGGTTACAGTAATAAATTCGTTTTGTGTTTTTCTCTTTTCGTTTCAGTGGCAGAGTGGGTGGAAAATTGATGGTGGTGCCGAATGGGTGTGGAATGGAAATGGAATGGAAGGATCGGAGACAGTGTCTAGGTCGGGAGCAGAGTGCGCACAATTAAATTGCAGCTTTGAGTGCGGAGTGTGGAGACGTAAAGTAAAACCAATTTTCAATAAAAAATGCACATAATTAATGGGGAACCATGTATTGTGTAATGGTTCTTATTTTTTTTTTTGCATGTTTTGGAAAGAGATGGTGAAATGACGGGGTAGTGCTTGATAAAAACACATACTCAGGCGGGATAATTTGAATGCATCCGCTGTATTGATGACATCGACATACGCCTGCAGCTCGAAGCGTCGAGAGCTCACATTCAGATTGTGATTGAGCATTGCATATTTAAAGGCTGATTGCACATCATCCGTGCCCTGTTCGAAAATTGCACCTGCGGGGGGATAGAAAAAAAAAATTATATTGAGGGGGTGGTAAGTTCAGTTCGGGGCGAATATTTTTGCTTCGTTAAATATTTAGGCAGCTTTTGACACGGTCCTGTTAATATTAAACGAAAAAGCGCACAGAGCAAATATGTACACAAATGATAGCGTAATGTCACACCCACACATTCACCAGCTCAGGCACACACAGATACTAACACACACACACACACTCATACACACTTGCAAGTAGCGAGACAAGCCGCCCCGACAGGCAACAACAAAAAGCGCAAACGAAGTGTTGATGCAGCAATTTTGTGCTGCGCTTTTGCATGGCACCTGAACAGGTAGCACCTCCTGGGTAGCTATCCCCATCCAGTGGCCATGGCGAAGCCCGGATTTGAGTGCAAGCCAGTCAGCATGACTGTCACATTAGCAGCCACCAACCAGATATATATACATATATATATATGGCCGGGTATTCCAGTGCACGGGGCCAAAATGACTGCAGGTGCAATGACTGAACGCCATCGTGTAATAAAAATAAGGTGGCAAAAAAGACAGGAAAGCGTAAAATAAAATGTGGCGCAACTAGACAAGTTCTTGGAGCGACTTTCGACTCCAAATCGTGAATATGGAAAATGGAGATATTTTAAATGCAAAGAATATTCAAGCAGGTACTTTAAAAGGGTAATGATAAAATATTAACAAAATTACTAAAAATACATGTAATGATAAAATATTAAAAAAAATACTAATAATACATGTTTGTTGAATCCATTTTAAATGAGTTAGCAAAATTAGGTTAAATTATATAAAATAAGACAACAAAATTCAAAAGGAATTTTTTTAAATTGAAATTTAGTAAAATCAATATTAATTAAATTTAAAATACGAACAATTTAAATACGCGGTTTTATTTGGTATACCACAAACAAATAAATGGTTGAAAACAACAGCTTTTCAACTTGATTAAAAATACAAGTTTTTAGATAACTTATAAAATAACTTATAAAACTGCCAAAAGTTACATTTACTTTAAATGTACCAACATTTAACTAACAGGACAAAACAAAATCACCAACATTACTAAAACGAAGTTCTTCCTTGAGAATTATGGCATACAAGCTAATGAAAATTGATGTTGAAGCTTAAAAGAATTATTAAAAGGCGAAACGAAGACGGTTAATATGCCTTAAGTGATATACGTTTTTGAATTTTAAAAATAATTAAAAAGAATTAGTGACAAACTAAAATTAATTACTTTGATTTACTTTACGTAATTTCTAATTGTAAAAAACAAAAACATTATTAAGCCATAATGATTCCAAAAGCAGCACTCATTGCTCCAACGTTAAAACGGAAATCTTGTTTTTGACGTGTGAAGTATATTTAACATAATACTCTACTAAAAATCATGCTGCATCCTTTGTGGAAGTGGAGGAAGGAGTGCAGAAAGTCAGGGATAATCTTTGAGCATCAGCCATACCCAATTTCCCAAACGAGCCATGGGAGGAAACTGAGAAATACATTCCGGGAATCGGCAGGCACACTCAACAATGGGAGTATATGAGCAGGAGCAGGACATTGTGGCCAAATCCCAGCTACAAGTGCAGTGTAAATGACAACTTTTGCTCCAGCTCCTGCTCCTGTATCGCAGGATCCTAGGATCCTGGCTGGTGACTCCTTTGGCGACGCTTTTGAGACTCACCTAATGGTATTTTCTCGGTTAACGACGCCGCCTGTTGTTGCTGTTGCTGCTGCTGAGCTGCGCTGAATTCCGGCCAGAAAATGCTGCTGGCGCATATTAAATGTAAATATGCCAAGAATTTTAGCCTCGAATGCATTTTGCCTTGTAGTTTGTTGTAACTATTTCGCCAAGTTTTTCCACTTTGAGTTTCGAGCACAATCAAGTGTATTTTCTGGTTAAATTGGTTTTGCCATCACGCAAAAGGTTTCACTTCATTTGGTGTTGTTTTAATTTTATTATCTACTACTTGATTTCCTTTTGATTAAGTTTTATGAATGGCTTTATTTTATTAGTTGCACTGCTTGTTTGTTTGGGCAACTTTTACTATAGTTTCTAAATAGCTCTTGTTTGTTTTGTCAGCTTTGCTTAATTTCACTATTGTTTGTGTTTGTTTATTTATTTATTTATTTATTTATATTCCCTTGTGCAACACTTGGACTTCTCAATTTTTTGATTAATATTTGCACAGGCTTTTCTCACTTTAATTCGTATGGGTTCGCTTGACTTTAACTTCGGGCTTGTTTAGAGATTTCCCTCTGCCGTTTCCCAAGGAATCGGAAAATCAACACTCGCCACTGTTCATCCGCTCACTTCAACCAAACGGCCACGCGTTGTAATCAGCACTAAAAACTCCTAAGCTGGCCAGTAATACGAGGCTCCGGAAAAACCGGGCGACACGACCACAATGTCGCTTTGTGGTCCAGTTTACTGGGAGCAGGAAAAGCCGAGAGAGCCGCCCAAGGGATGCTGTGCTCTTTGTACTAAAAAATCTGAGTTTTCCGGCTCTCCGGCTTCTGCAAAGATAGAGAGAGAGAACGTGGAAATCCGATGGGGTGGAAATGAGAGCCGGATGCTGTAACTGACCTACTGCATTTTGGCCGCCACACAAGTTGCAGGTTGCTGGTTAAATGTTTGTTTACGTTATGCCTGCGTTTTTGGGCTGCATAATTGATAACAACAGCTTGGGAGGCGGCGGAAAAGTGGGCGGGTGGATGGGGTTGGCGCAGCAGCGATTTTCGGGTTTTTCCTTTGCCCCGTTGCGTTTTTATTTTGTTGGTAATTACGAATGATTTGGACGAACAATCCCTTTAACAAATCTCATTACGTTGTCAATTACGCGCCATTACCAACAACGCGGCCCGGAGGAGCGACTCTCGGCTGGCGTACTGAAATCTCATTAACAGGCTTTAATTTTCCAAACAAACTTAAGTGCGCCAAGGATGAAGGAACTCATCCGATGGCATTCCAAACTTAGGGATGTTATAGCAAGTGGAGGCGGAGAAGCTTAAGATGTTTTTAATATTATTTTCATTGATGTTAGTATGCTTTCAATATTAAAAAGATAACTAATAAATTGTGTATCGTAAATAAAATGCATTTCATTTAACTGCAATTAATGCCAAATTAGTGTTTTAACTTAAGAGTACTAAGACTCCTATTGTAAGGTCTAATTGTTATATCGTGTGTGTAAGTAAAATTTGTTAATAAATGGGATATACTCCAAAACTAAGTATATTTAAAAATATTGAAGTTTATTTTATTCAAATTCAATTTATTTATTTATATGAAAAATAAAATAATACTAAAATGGAAATTCCATTTAAGGTATAAATACAATTTTACACCGACTGCTTGTGCCATCCCTAGTCCTAGCTACCGCCCCATATTGTCGACTTATCGTGGCGTACGATTTCATCATAATCTGTAATTAGTTTATAATGCGCACAGGAAATGCTAGTAGAAAGCTCGCTAAGAAGCGGCAAACAGGACAATGCCAGCAACTCCTGACTTAACCTTTCAGTTATAACGCAAACTGCGATTAGGGGCCAAGTCGATAAACATAAAAGTTAATGGTAAAATTTTTTAATTAAGAAAATCAATGAATATTTTTTCTCCTACTTCCGTTCTTTTTCCCTTTTAACTTGACTGCATTATGGGTATTTTGCTGTTGAGCTTTCATTGCCATTTCCCCCACTTCGGATGGCACAATTTTAACATTTATGACTTGCGATTTTCACGACTCTTTGGGATAATGGAAGGCACGCGGAAAAAACGTCTTTCAAGTGATTTCCTTTTTTGTATTTAATAAGCTCAAAAACAAACTTGCTGTCGTCCAATTATTTAATGCAAACGTCTATGGATTTTAATTGCCCTTTTTTTCTATGCCCTGGCTATTTAATTATGAATCACAATTTATGCGGCTGCCTAAGTCAACAGAGTTAAAGCGTTTAATTAAATCGCAAAAACAGGGCCGCTTAAAGCCGCAACAAAATCAAAGCCGCAAGTACAAAGATAAATAAGTGGCATTGTCGGTTTCATTTCCGGCTGCAACATTTGCATTCAAATCGCTGTGGCTGTGTGGGTATTCGTGTCAGGGGTGTGCGTGTGCCCGTCGGTGTCGTTGTAAGCGGTATATAAGTAGACTCCCAACTGGTTTTATATTTAGGCGTTTGCCTCCGCTAAAAGCACAGAAAGAAAGCAATAAAAAGCAGCACGCCGCGACTGCGAATCCAAGTCAAACCGATGGTGTGGGTGGCCTTAAGATGAGGTGAGGGGGGTGACGGGTTTTGTGGGTGGTACTCCCGTTAAACAGCAGCTGTCGCTTCCGTACCGCCCACCCCCATTTGTATTGGCTGCCGCGAGTTGGCCTCGACTGTCTTTCAGTTTCTCACTTCATCAGTTACGCCAAAAAGGAGACTCTACAATAAATTTCGCTGATTGCTTCCGTTTTTTTTTTTCGGCTGCCCCTTCGCATCTACGCTGGCTCATTTTTTATGCCGCTTGATAAAGTAATATCCGTTTTAGGTTCACTCCGTTGTAGGTCCTGCCATCTAGACCTGACGGCACTTTGGCGGACTTTACAATACCCTCAGGGTCCCAACAAAGAGGTAGAAAGTCAGTATAGGGTAGCAAGGTATGGGGCCATGAGGGCAATAATTCCAAATGGTTAATAACTTTAAACTATTTAATAGTCCAAAACCTTTACCAATCCCTTGCAACTGAATTTAAAAAAAAAACAATATAAACTCTAAGAAAAAACATTTAATGAACAGAACCGTTTCAGCAAGAAGTTTATCTTAAATGATTAAAGGCTATGGCAGTTAATATTAAATTTGCTTTAATCTCCAAGTTAATAAATATTTCATGAAAACAGCCAACCCATTGGCAAACTCTTTGAGAATTAAACACCAAATTCAATTAATTTTCACAATTTATTCAATGCCATTAGTTACGAGAATGTTGCTGCAATTTGATTTAGGTCAAAGATAAACGATTCAAAGTGCTTTCATTGAAATTTATTTAAGACTTTAGCCAACTAATATGAAACTAAATAACTTTATTTTAAGCAAACACATTAGTTGGACTCAGTGCGGCTAATATAATATATCATGTTCAAGCATAAATGGTGGAAAGTAATTAAATTTAAAGCATTTAATAAATGAATATGCAATGAAGTTTAAAAAAACCTCAACAGTATTCCAAAAACCGCAATTGTCCCAACTTTGGCTGCATAATTAAAGGGTATTAACTACAAGGTATACAAAAAAATGTCAGTTGCTGCAAGTAATGTTCCAACTTTGGGCTATAATTTGGTGGTCCGACCCCGCACCATCCCCTTCCGCTCCCAAAGTGCAGCAGTTTTGCGGGTCTAACACAGATTTGTGGCCTTGGCTGTTTGGGGGAGAGTTCGGTGGCCCATGGGGCGTATGCGTCATATCAGCACACGCATACGCCGTGTGGGTCAATGCTGTTAGACCAAAACGAGAGCCATTGCCACAGGCGAATGTGTGGGTGTGTGTGACTTTGGCCATGTGTGTGTGGATGTGTGTGCTGGTGTAGGTGTAATTGAAACTTCCGCTTTGGTCAGTTAGCGCAATTTAGCAAGCTGCAAAAAAGTTAGGTACGGCTGAAGTAACAGGCAAAGTGCAAAGTCCATTGCAGCTACTTGGCTTTCATTTCATTTAAAACTTTGGCAACCCAAAGCCAACACACACGCACACACACAAATCCACAAAAGAGGCAGGCAGACATGGAGAGTGAAAATTATTTAAAATGATTTATTTCACAACAATTTTCATTAGGTGGCCGACTGCAATGCAGGTTGCCTCTATCCCACATTTTTCTCCCCCAGCTCTGCACTAATTCACTTTTGCTGATTTCTGTGAAAAAATATGCGAAAAATGCCTTGAGAGTTTTGGGTGTATGTGGATGCGGATGTGCATGCCCCACTCATGTTTCATATATGAAATAATTATATGTGCGGTCAGCACAGTCGCTGCCAAAAGGCCGCCGACTGGCTGCGGGCAGTGCAGCATTTTTCCCTGGCAGTTTCTAAAAAAAAATCATAGAAAATTTGTGGTCCTGCTACATGTTCCATGTTCCTGCTGCATAACTTTTGCGGAGATTTCCCTCAGCAGCGCGGACACGCCCCCCTAGTTTACCGCCCCCAGGGCCTCTGTCATCGTCTGTGTGCAAAATTAGTGGCAAGCAAGTTGCGAGCGGAAAAAACGCCAAAGGAAAATGCAACTGGCTAAAGGTTAACAAGCGTCAGACAGGCCAGCAGCAAGTCCTGGGAAATACCCCCCAGCAACAAAAAGAACTTATAATTTTTGGCCACCACTACAGAAGCCATAAAAATGGCTGAAAAAAAGGGTCTGGGCCAAAAGAGGAATGTTAATGAAAAGCAAGCGTGAAATAAAATCATAAATTTTCCAGCGGGGGAGTGAAAAATGCAAGTTTCCACTGCGGACTTGTGTTGTTATTATATGGCATTTGTATGCACATGCGAACGAGATGAAGAGTTGGAGGAATACTTAGAGCTAGAAAGGGGATTGGGATTGGACTCGGGTGAGTGCATTTGCGGTAAGCCCCCAAATGCATACAATGATAATGTTATACTTGGGGAAAGTGCCAGTATGTGTGTGTGTGGTTTGGCAAGGATTTTCCGCCAGTGAAGTCCTGTCCAGGGTCTAGACTTGGTCAGCTAAGCCGGTGATGAGGAGTTGTCAGAAAAGCGAGGAAGGGCAGGAATGCTGATGAAGTTGATGAGGGTTACAATGAGCAAAAGTGAAAGATGGCCATGAGATGGGATGAGATGTGTGTATTTAGGGAAAGTTGAATTAATAACACAGAATCATAAATGGAAGGAGCATGATGTGTTCCTTTTATGTTAAGTCCTGAACTAGATTTTTTTTTGCCATTCGTCACTAAAAAAAACTTAAGACCATTGATAAATTTGTCAAGCTTTTACTTGGTCTGAAACTTGGCTAACAAACAGATACTTATTTTCCCCCGAACCTTTTCACAGCTTTTATATGTGTTTCGTTACTATGCTAAGCTACCTACTACTACCTACTACCTTTTCAAATATAAACACTGCCGATAACAATTCTAAAAAAAATTGAACGTCTTTAAAAGTAGCTAATTGTAGATTATGTTACATTAATTTTCTAACAATCTTCAAACATTTTAAAATTTGTATTAAATGTTTTAATGTTTTTAATTAATTTAGAATCTTAAAACTGCTACTTACTCCATACAATAATTTTAATTTGTTTGCTTATGTTAGAGTTTTTAATTTCCGTTGGTAGTTTTGTGAGGAGCGCATTACTTACCACTTCCCCCAAATTGACCAAACCAATGATAACTGCCATTAGGTATTTTAGAAAATTGTGTACATCTTTATTATTTGTTTAACTACTTTTTGTTGAATGTATTTCTTGTTTTGTGGTTGATGCTTCGCTTCATTGATATTTCGCACTGGAATTTCTCTTTTTCAGCCTAGAAAACGTGTGGCAACGTAGGCGAAAACAATTCGAGGCGTTCTTATTAACATTAACTAATAAAATGCATAAATCTGTTAACAATTTGTGTGTTTCCACTGCGCTTTGCTGGTGTGCTTACATAAGTAATTCGCTATGATTAATGCTAATCTGATTGTAATTGTTATTTATGCGATTTAGCTATAGCACTTCGTTATAGGAGTTAAAGCCAAGAACCGAGTAACGGCAACATAGTTCTGATTTCAACGCATTTCTTTCTATATATGTATATATAGTATATGTGTGTATCGTATGAATGCTCGTGAGTGTATACATAAATTCCATTTGTCGACAATTGCACAACAGTTAAAAGTAAACAATTAATAATAATGACTTTAGCTATGGCCGGGCCCAAATACGATTTGCACTATAATTTTTGTGTGTTGATTAACTTGATGTACTTTGTGTGAGAGATATCCCTAGCAGTATGCAATAATGTCCTAAGTTTGGTAATTAGTTTTTACTTTCTTCGGTTTTATTTTGTAATGTTATGTTTGTATTTTGAGTCCAGCTACAAAACGTTGCATAAAGTTGTATAAAAGTTTTGGTATTTCCATTGTTTCCATTTGACTAGCGAGTAAATACAAAAACCCAATCGATCCGCAGGCGACAGTTCAACCTACACACATCGCATATATCTGCGTGTATATAAATAACACTATATAGTATTGTTAGAAACGGCTGCTATAAAATCACTGCCACAGTAGTGGCCATTACTAGTCCCCATAAGACGTAACGTAATCGTTAACTCTATGTATAAGTAATTCATAAGCGCTAATATTCGTTTAATTCAACAAGTCTATGTGGGATCGTCATCTCATCCCCCGACGTTTCCATGGATATTTCTGTGATCCCCATCCCCGTGACCTCCGTGTCCATCATCTCCGAATCCTTCTCCCTCATCCTCGTCCTCTTCGTCCGCCTCCTCCTCCTCATCCTCCTCCTCTCCCTCGGACTGCTCGGATCAGTCGAATATGCAGACGAAGATGCGCAGACAGTTCATTCCCACCTTCTCCCAGCATCCCTCATCCGTGGGTCGCCCATCATGGGCCAACCGCATCTTCTTCGGATAGTTCTTCGGACTGCTCCGGTCACTCAGGTGCACTGGCATCCGGGCGTACTCCGCGCGGGGCTGGCGGAACTTCTCCAGCAGCTCCGCCTGCTGATCGGTGAGGTTCTTTAGCTTTTTGCCTGGAAATACAAATATTTAATAAGTAACTAACTCACTGCCTTATATCGCAAAAAAGTTTTGAAACACTAATAAATTCAACACAAAAGTTTTTTTAAGGACCAAACCCTACTTAATAATTTCCAAATTTACTTTAGGTTTAATAAAACTTGACCGATGTCTGATAACAAGATATCTTTCCGGCTTTCGATAAAAATTTGAAATAAAAGCTCATAAATGCGCCTATCAAATTAAGGCGTCATTTCTTGAGTTGAATGATGATTTTAACTTACAGAATAGAAACTGGCTGTGACAAAATAAAAATAAATAACGCAAAGTCAAGACTTGATAAAATCAGCGCAATTGTTTAGACTGCCAGTCAGTCTAACAAGGCACTGATTCAGTAAATTTAAATGATTAAAAAAAAGGCAAAAAAACGAAAATTTAAATGTTATAATAAAACAAGAAAGGAAAGCTAACTTCGGGCGGAGCCGAAGTTGATATACCCTTGCAGAATATTCTGTAAATTATATTCTCCAAAATTATTACTCATAAAAAATCCCTAACTTTAAAAACACCAAAGTTATGGAATTTCCAATCGTTCAGTTATATGGCAGCTAAGGATATAGTCGACCGATCCTTATGAAATATATATAGTATATATTAACTCAGGGCGCGGTCCTGATCAAGAATATATATACTTTATAGGGTCGGAGATGTCTCCTTCACTGCGTTGCACACTTTTGACCAAAATTATAATACCCTCTGCAAGGGTATAAAAAAGAGCGCTTATCATCAGACATAATATTCAAATAAATTTGTAATCACTTGGCAGATTGCAAGAGATACGAAGCTTTAGATATAGATCAAAAGCTTAAGTATTTTGCTGAATCGCGCAGAGTCGTCAATAATCTTTACATTGATAGTTTTGTAAAATGAAGCTGCATTTGTCATGGCTATTTATGTGTTTTTTTTATAGAGATAAAGTTGAAACAAGTCATTTTTCTCGCGTTAAGCGAGAAAGTTAAATCTTTCTGTGTGGTTCAGTGAACTTCAAAAGATAAGAATAACTACTTTTAGTTTATGAGTTGACTCACCCTCGAGGGCGTCGGTGATGAGTGATATCTCAGTGGGAGGCAGTAGCTCGAGGCGATCGCAGCAGCGTCGGAATTCGCTGGGGGTCATCCGGAGATAGCGGGGCGTGAGGCAGAGAGGTCCCAAGACAGTTCGCCGGTTCTCCGGCGTGGCATCAATCTGCTTACGGGCACACTCAGCCAAACTCCACGTGGCCAGGCACTCGAACAGTGTGACCTCCGACCTGAGCTGCAGAGTATCCCTTTTGGCCAGCGTCTCCAGCTCCTCGAATCTCAGACTGCTGATCTCCGGCATCGAAAGCTGCAGCTCCGCATGCATATCGATCAGCTGGAGCGTGTTGTGCAGCAGGGCCACGCCGTAGTCCTCGGTGGTGAAGGGATTAGGGTTCGGAATCAGGTTCAACTGGGCTCCATCGCCATCGGCTCCGTTTTCGGTGGACTGGGAGGCTTTGGCAGCCGCCAACTGCTTGGCCGCCGCCTTCGCCTTGGTCGCCTTCTTCCTGGCCAGCTGCTGGCCCGTCTCCTGGGTGGTGATCACCGTCTGGTGCTGGTTGGTCAGTGCGATGCCCTGGTAGAACCACAGTGCCTTGAAGATGTCCAACGCGGTGGCACATGAGATTCTGAGATCAAGTTCGCGAATACAGTATATGATCTGGAATAAGGAAAATAATGTTTTCGATAAGTAATGAGACTTCTCTAAAGATTAACTTTAATGAAATGTTAATTTGTACATCCTGAAAACCACAATTTATATATTTTTCTAAGTGTTTTTTTATACCCGTTACTCGTAGAGTAAAAGGGTATATTGTATTCGTGCAAAAGTATGTAACAGGTAGAAGGAAGCGTTTCCGACCCTATAAAGTATATATATTCTTGTTCAGGATCACTAGCCGAGTCGATCTAGCCATGTCCGTCTGTCCGTCTGTCTGTCCGTCTGTCCGTCTGTCTGTCCGTCTGTCTGTCCGTATGAACGCTGAGATCTCGGAAACTATAAAAGCTAGAAGATTGGCGTTTTGCATGTAGATTTTAGGAGTTCCTACGCAGCGCAAGTTTGTTTCAAAATGGTGCCACGCCCCCTTTAACGCCCACAATCGCTTATATACGATTTTTAAAATTTAAATATTTCGGAAAAGTAAAAATGCAGTTTTATTGTGTTTATCAATACCTATCGAAATGTAGAAGAAATTTTTCAAATCGGACCATTCGTTAAAAAGTTATGCGTGATCAAAGTTTCTATCTCCATCTCCCTCGCACTCCCTTTACCTGAGTAACGGGTATCTGATAGTCGGGGCACCCGACTATAGCGTTCTCTCTTGTTTTTAATGATTTTAGTCAAAATGGTACATTTTTTGCAATTGTCAACAATTTAATGTTCCATTTTTGGAAATTCAACCATTAGTAATTTTAATACATTTTGTTTGTATTAAAATTAAAATAATTGTATTGACAGCTTTTAAATTATTTTAAGAATGATTTGATAGGCTTCAAAATAAATTAACAATATAATTTATAGCGTAGAAATTATAGAATTAAAGAATAGACGTTATCTATACTCAACGGCGAATTGCCATGGATTTGTACGCTTTAAGTTTTTTACGCATACGTTAAAAAGAGTGACGAATAAAAATAATACAAATTTACATTGTCACGCTTGAAACAACTTTATCAAGAAAAAAATTGTTGGCGACATTTTAAATATTTCCTTACGATGTTTCAAAAAAATATGAAAGTTATGCACATGTTATTAATGAATTAGTGTTATTTATCTAGAGTGCGGTACAATAATACAATACAATACAATAATACATTATAAGTACCCTACTATTTCCCAGGTCAGAGTATTTAAAAAAATATGGAGAATTGGTACAACAATTTCAAGTTTTCTGACTTTCCATTGTATACACACATGCATAACAAGTCGTAGCCTATGTATATATGTATGTATGTATGTTCAACGTATTTTCTCTTCTTCTCGATCGCTGGAATTTCGCTTCCTTCGTGGCAACAAAACGTGCAGACACGACATTCGAGGCGCCGCATAGTCGCGACAGACAATAAATTCTACCTTCTCCTTTTTACCCTGAGTTTTAGGTAAAGATTACTCATATATTAATTTTTTGGATCAAAGGCAACTGTGCGTATGAGTAATAAACATAGAATCCAATGCACAATCCCTAAAACTTACTTTCTCCAAAAATATCCTTCTGACCTTTAAATTTGTATATATATTTGTACTCAGCCAGATCTTGGATAATATTAATCGTCGAGCATTTCTTTAATTGTTATTTTTGTTATCAATTGATAATAGAATCTTTTCAGTATGACCTTGAAACAATTCTCTAAATTTCGTGGAAAAAATTTAGATATTTTAAAAACGTATCTTACATGCGAGGCAAGTCCCCCTAAAATCAAAAACCTCACTGAAAACAGAAAAATATTTCTAGGTGCAAGAAAAAGTAAAGTAAATTCGAAAAATTGTGGTCATCCTGGTCTTTGCGCGATTTTAGATTCAAATGTTAATGAGTATAAGTTATATAGTTTTCACTCACCAGATCTGGAACGTTAAAGCGATCGGAAAGCTCGAGTATCTTGAGCAGGTGCTTGTGATCGCGATAGGGGATGAAGTGCTTCTCCATGTAGCGAACGATCAGCTCGAAGTCGTTCTTGTCCACGTTGAGTATCTGGAAGTGGTTGTCGCTCTTCCGGCCACTGTTCGGACCGGCGTGTATCAGCTTGGCCAGCTCTACACTCCGCTCGAGCACCGATTTCCGCTCGCACCTGATCATGTACCGATCGTCCCCGTTAACCACAATGAAGTCTATGTAGGGATTGACGATGATCGGCACGCCTGTGTATATGTTTGTCTGGCCCCGGGAGTAGGCGGGTGGCATCATGTGGGCGGGCGGGGCACTGGGCGCCGGAGCACTCTGGATGGCATCCACGTGGTGGCCATCGGGCCCTAATCCGAACGGTAGCACCATCCTGTCCGGCTCCCTATCGTCGTTGTTGTTGTTGTTGATGTCTTTCGGCTCTGAGATCTCCCTCTCCTTTTCCCTCTCCCGACGCCGTAGTGCCTTGTGGACCAGGGCTCCCACCAGCGGGAACTTGGCAATGCGCTTTTCCGGGGTGAGCTGTTCCTCCAAATGGCTGTCGATGCGGCGCTGGCGGTATTTGTTGCCGGGACGAGGCTCTAGGCTGTCCCTGTCGTGGAAGGCAGTGATTTTGTTGGAGAACTAAAAGAAAGACAAAGATATCTTAGAATATTTTTGCAATTGAATTGATTAATATAAGGTAGGTTTTTTTTATTTTAGAAATGTAAGTAGAAAAATATAGTTTTTATACTAGCATTTTTTAAATTTAAAACTTTTATTTAAGCACCCCCGATGGTCAGTGAAAATCTAAAATTATAAGCCACCAAATTTAAACCCTTTTTGTCAATTTACGAATAGTTTTCCATGAGCTCTTTGAATTATCGTTAGTTTACAAATAGTTACCAATCCGTTCTAAACAAAAGGAATGCGTAGATAAAATAAAGTACAAGTCTAAGTTCCTAGCAAATATGTATATATTCCCTTCTTACATTAAACAGATTTTATTAAAATGTTTCTTACTTATTCCCACTTGTTTATATTAAAAGCCTATTAAGTCTTAAAGTTTCAGTACTGAACAACGTTCTCATTTCAAGTACTAAAGCTCACTGAGGCTCCAATTTAAAGAGCTTGAGTAATAGGATCGATTCACAAGTTTCACGAGGGAACTACATTTTTTATCTTAACCAATCGATGGATAATATTTACGACCCTTTTCAATGGCCAGTTAGTCATGGCCGGTCCCCCATTTCGCCACGCTGGGAAATCTATAGGAGTTTTTTAATAGGCGTTGTAAGTACTTTCCCACCTGACTGATTGATTCATTGGCCTGCTTATCAGTCAATTGGCACACTTCAAAACATAAATCGTTTCGTGCTCTAAACAGCCTTTAATCGCTGATTTTCGCACTCGATAATAAATTAGGCGTACTATCTGAAAGTGTATGCCGACTAATTAGCTAGCCAGCCGAGCCCCAAACCAATTTCCTCCAATTTTTGGGGCCTGTTTAGGCTAACATATGTTCTAATCGTTTGATTGCCACCAACTCGGCTGCAATCCATCATACTATAGCTATAAATCATGTCCCATATCGAAAACGAGTGCACTGCTACCTATTCGACAGCCGAATTCCGCGTGATGTTATAATTCCCTCTAAAAATATCACCAAATGATAGGGCAAGTTTAGAGTACCGAGCCGAAGGAAAAGTCTCAGTATTTAAGCTTCCTGGTTAATGTATCGGAATTTCGCACAACCCACAAAAGCTGCACTTTATCATAATGATAATTTTTTGACCGTTTTTAGGGAACATTTGGTTGCTTTTATTATAATTTAGTTAAGTCTTAAAAGCCAATTTATTTAAATGTAAATGCTTAATAGCTTGTTGAAGAATTAGGTCTTAAGGTATGAATACTAAATTAACTCTTAAGTGTTTGCATAGGTAAAAAAACTCATATTGAATCAATTTATAAGTCTGCACGTTTTGGATATTCAATTACAATTCATATATGCCTTGTATGGTTGTCGAACTACATTGCAGTTCATTGATATTCACGTGCTAAAACTTGTATAACATTTACCAAGATTAGGTAACGAGAACCTTAAAAATAGGAAGCAGTTAGGAGCTTGGGAATGATAAGATTGTCAATTATATGGCCAATATAGCAGATAACAAATTTATTCAAAACTTAAAAAATTTCCAGCAGTAAAATTATGTATAAGAATAAAACAATATATTTGTAATTAGAAAAAAACAACATATAATTATGTTGTTTAAAATATTTAATACTTTAAGAAGAACCTTAAACATTAAATTACGTATGGTTCTTAGTGGTTTTCTGTTAGCTACATTCCAAAATGTGGGACTTAAATAATTTCTAGGGATAGACTAATTAAGGAATGTTATTTTATTTGAACAAATGTAACGATTTTTGCAATTAGTGCTTTAATAATACGAGTAATAAATTGTATAACAAAAATGTTTCCAAAATAATTTGTTTAGTGAAATTATTAATATTTCAATCTTGAAGTGTTTTGGCTACATTTTTGTAATGGTTTCTTCAAAGGCTTTACAAAGAAATTCTTTTTTCCCAAAAGGTAAATACATATATGTAGGTGAATTTCAGAGAAAAACATTATGAACTAAAGCCATTGTTCATTTGAAGAGTTTGATTTATAGTTCCTGTTCTTGTTATTGCTTAAAGTACAATGCAAACAAAATTAATTGTGGCACGAAGAGATTGCGAGCAAGTTCGCGGCGGTGCCACAGCACATGAAAAGAGTGCATGGGGAGATATTAATAAATAAAATAAATTATATGGCAATGTTTGAACAGTTGTAAGGAAGGCGGAATCGGGCTTCAAGTGTTGACGACTCCGTGACCGTAGCTCGTTTCTTTCGAGAGGGGATCGTAACGCCTGATATTCAAATATTTACCCACTGAACAATCAAGGGAAACTGTGACGACTTGTGATAGTCTGATAGTGCAATAAATAAATTATCGTATGCAAATAAATTTATGGCTGTTGATGTCTCGACATGAGGCTTTATCATCTGCACAGCAACCACAATGGGAGATGGGTTTTATGCACAGCACAGGCGTCGAATTAGCACTTGGGAATCAAGTCACTGCCCGGTTTCCTTTTGTTTATCAGCCTGCTCTATATAATATCATTGTACGCTATCAATGGGTGGGGGGTGGGGTGTTTTCCACTAAAAAAAATCAAATTAACACCCTAACCTTGTCCACTTTCGTTCTTGAACTTTACAACGCACTTGTCATTTGATTCACTATCACAAATTATCATTTATATCATGCACTTCTTACACTTTATTTGTTGTTTCTGCTTATCGACTCATGGCCCGTTCCATCAATCAAGCGATTAACTTCGACTTGCCCCTGTCTACGATATGTTGGAAATGAACTTTTTGATTTATAATTTTGGCGATCAAATTTTGTAATAATTTCCAATATTGTAAATCACACACTAATTGGTTGGTGGACACTCGGTTCTGTACTCTCGCACGAAATCGACCCGCACACCATGAGTTTGAAATATCGAATGCTCCTCAATCCCATTCGCAAACTGCGACGTCGACCGAGGCAGCGGCAGAGGCAGCGACGCTTGGGGTTGTTCAGCAGAATGTGTCATGATCGTGTCAGCAAAAGTGCTCCATTTTCATACATCATATGGAATAAAACAGGGAGAGCTGCAGAATTGCAAAAAAAAAATTTACTAGGTTATAAAGCTATTTTTAATTTTGAAAATTGGTATTATTCCCTCCCCACTTGATGACGTAACGAATAAATAACGATTTAAAACAATATGGGCATATAGAAAGTATTCTTTAAACGTTTATATCCGAGAAGACTTTTCCCAAATCGAGCCAACTCATTCTCAAAAAAGAATTCTCAATTCGAAAATCAAATTTTGTTCAATACCAACGTTTAAACGATTAAAATTTAAAATATTATATTTTGCACTTTTCAATTAAATATGCTGGGTTGTTTTTTAAAGAATTAAACAATAATCGAATGTTAGAATATATATAATTTCATATTTTAATTCTAAACAACTGTTTTGACTGTTATTGTTGATTTTTTGAATAAAAAGGAATAATTTTGATTGAAGTTATTAAAGCACCCATAAAAATTAAGCCTGCCCGCATTTGCAGCAACTTTGAAGTTGCAAAAACCAGAGAGACCCTTCCAAAATGCAGGTCGAGCGGAAATCAAGTTCTCCGCTTCACAGCCTCAAGAATCATTCATGACTCGAATTATCAACTCAATTTGGTGGACAAACTGGCGAGCAAATAAATTCAATTTGTGTGCCAAAAGAGGCAAAAATTTAAGTTAAAGGGAGCACCAGCAGCTAGAGGAAGATTTTACTATTGGCTAAACAAATTAACACGGCGATTGTGTGTGGGCGGTGGATTTTGGAGTGGGTGGCTTTGTGGGAGTGTCATATTTGACAACTGTAATTGTCGCAGGCGCTCTGTGTACGCACGAAATTCGCCTTATTGATAAGCAATGCAAATACCATGGCGAGAATAAAAAGTACATGCCCTCACACAAGTGTGGGCGTAATAATAGCAACAAAGAGCAGTACACCAAGGCTCAGCAGAATAGTTATTATCAGCGGCCAAGGCCAGGACAAAGCTGCAAAGCTGCTCGAGTTTGTTGTGTGCACAAGTATTTATGCAGCCAGCGAGGGTTGCCGCAGAAGTTGGGAAAGTGAGCTGCCCAGCGCCACCCAGATTAGATAAAAATGGTTGGTGGGTATTTATTACTATTTTTATCGAATTTGTATATGCACTTTATAACTTTATAAGACCTTCTAACCGTATATAAGTACAATGCAGTTTACGACTTTGAAAAGACTTTCAAAAAGTTGTGTCCAAAAATGTGCTAAAAAACCTTTTGTTGAGCACAATATGCGATATAAATTAATTAATTAGATGAAAAGGAGCACTAGAAATGAAAAACTATGATAATCGCGAACTTCTCGAAGTCTCCTCGCCGAGGAATGGGCCACTTTAATGTTTACATATGTATACACATACATATATTGTGTGGGGCTGCTGGGGCAACTAAGACTGCTAATGAGTCCCCATGTAAAGCGGAAGCCCAGATGAGAAAAAACATGAAAAAACGCCCAGAACAACAGCAAACAGTTAACGCTCAAACTTCGCCTCACGGACGACCTTGACACTGGCGGGGTGTCGATGACAACAGGGCCCACTGTACACCATTTCCCCAACATCAACACGATCATCGGATCGCTAAAACCCGTTTATGATCGCCGCCCCAAATCAAATATTTGCATTCATAAGGGAAAATTTAATTAGCAGCATCAACAAAGTGGAGCAGAATCGATATTTACCCGAACAGGCGGGAGGCGAAAATGTTTAATTAGTTGAATTTAACATAATTACTCAAATTGTTGGCTGCCGGTAAACAGCACGTAAAATGCGTAGTTCAAAACAAACAATCAAGCCAACAATACTGCAAATATAGTACACAGCCGAAAAGAATTCCATGTGAAAGCATTAGGAGCCCCGAAATGGAAATGGGAATGGAAGCTAACCCAACCCATCTTATCCCAGTCCAATTTGCTTCCTGATCGGCGGCCAAACTCTACCTGCAATTGCCGCACAGTTCAAAAATAAAACACTTGCCACATTCCTTGGCGAACCGGGAAAAGTTCACAGCCAGTGCGATGGCTTCTCTATTTATACGCTCCTAATGAGGTGGTTTATTAAAATTAGCCCATAAACAGAAAGCCAAAGTACTTACATATACTGTGAGATTATGAAACGCTACTAACAGCAAAGCAAATTTACATAAATATACAAATATATTAAGATGAGAAAAGAAATGGGAAGGCAAAATACAACTTTACTGAACAGTGTCATGAATAAATTGAATTATAAATGTGCTATTTCCCTTCAAGTAAAATGTTGTAAAATTAGAGAAAATACAACAACATTCGTATAATTAATTTAATAAAATACCTATAAATATTACGTGTTCGGCAATCCATCATGGGTGCTGCTCTAGTGAGATATCAATTAGTTTGCATTTATCACCTTATCAGGGTTAGTGAACTTTGTAAATGTAACATGGATAGTTAAGATATTCTAAGGTTACATTTTAAAAACTTACGCTCGGCATCCAAAAGCTTATCTCAATTAACATACATTTTGTGGCGAAATAAATTACACGTGCCATTTGAACGAATTCCTAATAAAATCAAACTATAATTTCAAACTAACAAATTTTATGCAAGCAATGAGCAATTTTAGACTGTAACAAATGCGATTTGGATCTTGAACTTCCCACTTGAAGCCCGTTAACTGCAGTAGTCCCGATGAGTAATTGAATTTGCCACGGACCTGCGGCATTGTGGCACCTCCAATCCGTGACTCTGACTGACTCATTCGCAATGCCTTTGTTCTGAGGTCGGGGCCATGTGCTATGTGTTATAGACACCACCGGACAAAACTCCTACTGACAAATTCGTAGGGCCGATTTTCTTTGGTCGGGGGCCTATATGTTATAGACACCACCGTAGAAGACGCCATTTCAGAACAGGGAAATGACATCATATGGCATAGTGAACGCCGTGAGACAAATACAACAAGAACGGAATTTGTTGTTTTGTCTTGGCTCGGGAGAACTGCATTACTCATCCATCCCCTGCGAAGATCCAGCAATGGAAAACGATTCGACAAAAATGACGAGCTGAAAACCGGACAAAATTGCTGTCTAGTCTTTTGGCAGTGTGCCAAATGAACCTATAGACACGAAGTATACAAATTGATTGTGAGATGGTGAGGGATAGCATCAAAACAATTACCTACACAGGAAATTTAACAGAAAGTAATAAATAGGTCATTTATAAAATTGTTAGTTCATTAAATGAAAAGAAAAATAACCAACGATAAAATATCGTTCACAGTTGTGTAAAAGAATTACAACCCGACAAAAGACAAAGTTTAATCTTTGATAAGAGAAAGGCAAAAAATAAATAAATGTTTATGTTGCATCTTATCAAAGTAAAGCCGGGTCTGACTCACAACAAACACAAAGAGTAATATTTGATGAGGAAACTTTAAATGCTAACATTGTAGATTTTATATCATAATAAAAAGGGGAAATCCCACCAAAAAATCTTTTTTATCTGGTAAACAAAATTAACAAAAAAACAAATTAAAAACCTTAAGACTAAGAATTAGTTTCTCTCACATTTTTTAACGCAAAGTGAAACACAAAAGGAAAAACAAAATGTATTATTTAAGATAATGAGTAAAATTAAATTCCCAAAGTCGTAAGAATACAAAAAAGTAATTAAAAATCCACATAGGCGAACAAAAGACCATTTCAATTTCCTTTTAGTCCTCATAGAAAATCAAATTTTGAGGACTCGAGCTTGGCTTCCCATTTGGCAGAACCTGAAGCTAACAAAAGCGACGCCTCCCGAAATACAAACAAAACACGAAAACGGAAAAGGCGAAAAAAACGAAAAACTCACCCTCAACACGCAGAAAATTCGCTTGAGGTGGGGTCGCGAAGGGAAAACCCTACGCAACATGTTCCATGTTCGGCGGGGAAAACAAAAGGGCGAGTGGTCTGAATGAAACTGGAGCAGCGGCGAAGGGCATTAGCAAACAGTAGAAACAAATTTGCAAAGGCTGACAAAAGAAAGAATAAGTTTTTGGGGCGAAGAGACCTTTGCTAAATACAGAGCGTTTGGCATAGGCCAATAGCCAATATCAAGAACGCGATTCTGGGGAGGTGATTTCGGGGGGGGATATTGGGGTTGCTGGGGCAACCAGTTGGTGCCAAGGGCGAAGCTGGGGAATGGACGTGAGTGCTCGTAACAATTGACAATGCGGCGTATGCGCGATGGATGCCCAGCTGATGATACAATGAAACACTGACACAGTGAACGACTTTCCCACTCTCCCACACACATAATTACACCCACACACACTCACTTACACACAGTCGGAATAACTTTCCTTTGAACAGGCTTTCATTCGCCAGTGTCTGTGTATTTTATGGATACACAATTTATGTTGGCCAATTGCTCGCCTCTGTTTGTATACAGCATTTCTTTTTTTGATTAATTACACACGGTGCCAAAGACTTACCCTAGTTTATGGCATAAATTTTACAACAGCTAATCCTTAATTTATAGGCCAATTTGTGCTATATCTATGAACTTTGTCGATTTCCGCCCGTTGCAAAACGTTGATGAAATTTCTGTTTACGCAAATTTGTTTATGCCAATTTAAGGCCGCTCGCTAGACTCTCCACACTCATGGATATACAGATATTTTGGCTATATAGAACTGACTCGCGTATATCTTTCCGATCCGAGAGTTTTGCGCGCCTCGTGCCAAACGGAATTGGGAAAGGCAGCCAACAACGACAACGTCTCCGCTCGAGAGCCGAAAAGCGTATATACAACAAAATTTACACGAAGAGCGCCAAAGCCAAAAATATGAAAAAGAAAAAAAACAAACGAGGCAGCAGGAAAACATACCAAATTTCCCGGGCTGGCGTTGCCACCGCATTGATCCATGTCCAAGAAATGGACCCCATATAGTTATGGTCCACCCGGAGTAGTCGTTTTTTTCGCTTCCACTTTGGTACCGCCTGGAAACACAAATATTTGGCCTGTAGAAAATATAAATGTTTGAAATATTTGGCAATTGATGGCAAAACACCAGCCGTCTGGCAACATTCCACCAGGCCAGGGGAAAATTCTCAGAAGCTTTTCCTCGAACGGACATGCGCATGGAGCGCGGAGCATCAGAGAACGACCCACAGGTCGTATGAGCAGCCAAAAGACGCAACATTTTCGAGCGTGTGATAAGACACAGATACGGGGACTTTCCCTTTCCGGAGAGAGGGAAATTGAAAAGCCAGGGAGAGCGAGAGTGCGTGGGCTTCTAGGGAGGCCCATTTCGGGCTCGGGCCCTAGACAACGGAGCACTATATTGAGGGAGGTAGGAAATTTATTGCTGTTATCAACACACACGCCTGGCCAGCGAGAACCTGCAACAACAAATATCGGGCAATGCAAACTAACCGAAACTAGGTCAAATCCCACCAGCCCGTTTGGAATGTTTCACCCGGAAAATGTATTAAGAAAGTCGGAGTCATTTCTAATTGATTTTAGACACGAGGAATCCTAAAGGCGTTTGAACTGTTAATTATATATATCCTTTCAGCCATCATTAAGAAATTACTTTTGAAGTTAATAAGTAAGAACAATTCAGTAAAATGTAAATAATAATTTAAAGCTCTTTACATTTATCCTAATATTTGCATCAAAATTAAATTCATATTTAGAACGTTCCTTACGCTCATTTGTTTTTTAAATGCCCTAATATGGAATTTTGTTTATTTATTATTGTGCCTAATTTAAAAACGCCCAAAAACCAAAAAACAGGCAAAATATCTATGTAAGCTAAATTTAATTATTTTTAAAGTGTTCTAAAATTTGAAAAAAAATCAATTGGATATAAATATCAACAAAATTAAAAAACTTTCTTTTTTGAAAAAAAATAAATGTACATTTTATTATTCTTGTTAAAGAATTTTTTTTTCAATTTGACAATTTTTTATCGGTACATTTAAGCATGTAGTGCATTTTCGAGGTAAGGTGAAACATTAGTTGGTCATGTCTTGGGGATGATACGGCAAATTTGATTCCGCTTCGGGATTCCGTCTGGCCTTCTGGAGCACCAGAAGCCGGAAGAGTTTTTCTGAAGTAAAACCTAGTGGCATATGGTATCGGGCAGAGGTGAATAACAGGAGACATGTTCTCGTTTGCTTCCTAACTTCCAATAGGTGCACTTGTCTGTTCCGATCCGTTTAGCCGCTTGATGGCTATTTTGGCCACGCCTTTGGTGCACTCCGTGGATCCGCCCATTAGGACGAGGAAGAGTCCGTTGTGCGCCACCGTGTTCCACAGTCGCTCGATGGTTCTATCCAGCTTGGCAACATTCCGCTCCGCGCTCTCTAATGCAAAGTCCTGCTCTGGCACGGGTAGATTTGCAATGGTAAGGGCATTTTCCAGCGCAATTTCAGAGACCTTGCGCACGGCTTCCTTGGACGTGGACACCTCGTGAACACGGACCGCTAGACTGTGATCTTTGGGAGCAGCCTCTCCTGCCTTTAAAATAACATCCTTGAGCCGGGGCTGCAAATCTCCGACGGTGACGATAGCCGTTCGCTTATCCCGCTTGGCTACATGGGCAAATAGGTTATTACTGATGGTATCACCGCTGGAGGCGTTTGCCAATTCTTGCAATCGCCTTTGCTGCGTAAGGATCTCGTCGCCGAACTCGATGCTGTTGGCCAGCTTCATCTTGACCAGCTTCAGCGTGGCTCGCGAATCCTCAATGGAGTCATGGCCGTCGTCGTTATCCTGAATCACCTCTTTTAGGAAGGTCTTGGCCAGGTCCTTAAGTTTGCTCTTGCGTCTTCGGACACCGGAGATGTTAAAGCACACACTTGTGTCAATCACATACGGATGCATCATCCGCATGGCGTTCAGATCCGAGTTTAATGACTGCCCCACCAGGATGGCATCCGGGGGCAGCAGGTCAGACACTTCCTTCTGCACATCCTTCAGCTTTTTGGTCACTTTCCTCATGATTTCCTCAGTGATGCCCGAGTACTGGGTCAGATAGTTGGTGATTCTGTTGTTCGGCAACACTAGTGTTTCGTATACAGTCACGTACTTTTCGTTGACAATGGAGATTCGGGTCAGCTCGTTGACCCCCGCCTCCGTCTGACACATCTCACAATCCACTCCAAACATGGGACTTTGATTGGTCACCGGCTCGTACGAATTCTTGGTGAACTTGAAGCTCCGGAAGCGATTGTGCAAATCGCCTTGGAACGGAATTGGATAGCCCTCGTCAACCATTTGCAGGGCGGATAGCAGGAGCTTGGTGCGTGGGAACTTGTCGTCCATGTGAAGGTCATCCGCTTTCGTCGGCTTATTCTCGATGGGAAAGATGGTCTTAACGAACAGAGTGGGATCCTTGTTTAGCTCCACAGCCGACTCCAGGGAGCCGTGCTCGTCAATCAGCTTGCGGGCCTGCACATTGGTGAGGGGAATCTATAAAAATTAAGAAAATTAGATATAAAACTTGTTCGGCCACCTTAACCTGAATCTTACCTTGGCTATCTCTTCGATGATCTGACTTTCGTCCTGGGGGGGAAGAACCATCTCCAGCTTGGTGTTGAATATCCTGTTCGTGGCCTCGAACTGGCTCTCGTTGGAGAGGTAGTGGTAGAGGGATAATCCCTCCAAGATAACCACCACGCTGTGCGACAGGCTGAGCCACTTCTCCACGCTGCACCACCGATCCGGCCGGCAGGGGCTCTTTTGGCCAATAAGGGCCGACATTAGCAGGTTCTGGATGTCGGTAAGGAAGATGGGAGTGCGTGCATGCTGAGGCGTCTCAAGGGAGGCTCGCTGGCCCATCTCCCGCAGTCGCAGGCCGGGAACGTCCTCTAGTTGGCGTTTGCGACGTCTTAGCTCCGCCGACAGCTGTTTGTACTGCTCCTCTGACAGAGAGCTTATTTCCTGGGGCAGGCTATCGCCACCAGCCTCGTGGGTGCGACTCTTCTTCGAAGCTGGCTCGTCGCTATCTGTTGTGGTCTGGGATGCTCCGGATTGAGCCTCCGGTTCGGGATTGCTGCGGGCTGTAGCACGATTTCGGGCCTTTCGCTTGCTGCTCACCGTGATAAAGCCGTCGTCCGCGTCGTCCTGTGGCTTTGCGGGGGTCTCCTCCATTTCGGCTTCCTCTACATCCCGTTTTTTGGCCAGCTCCGCCTCGTGCAATCGATCCCGATCGTTCAGCTCCATTAAATTGGCCAGCGCCGCCAGCTTCTTTTTCTTCTTCTCGTTACGCTCGTTCTGCTTGGCAGACAGCTGTTCCTTCATCCTGGAGCGCTTACCGTTCAAGCTGCAGGCGATATTTAACAGAGTTCGTTAATTACTTAATTTTTCAGCAGGTTTCGCTTTTGTCAACACGAAGGTCTTCAACATGTGCACATGTGTAGAGAAGGGCCTAACGCGTTATGGCAGCGTGTTGGTATTTAAATACCAACGGTGAGGCAATGGGTCTTGGCACTGTTAACAATAAGCTGACTGCTATAAAAGGCCTTTGGCAGTATACAGTGGAACATCTCCACAGAAGAATAGTTGCTAATGATAGTGACATTTTAATAATATTACCTTAATACTAAACTTAACTGCACTACACTTGTATCATCTTATACAAATACAGAGGACATTTAAGTTAGTAAGTTTATATATGGGTTAATATATGGATCGAAGAACATCGAACGATTTTTAACAATTAAAGCTCAACGGACCTTATTTACCATATAAAATTAAAAATAAAAATTCAGTCGAATTACCTAAGCTATAATAAAATTTTGTTAAATCAATTCCAGCGTTCTGCAGGATAACATGATCTCTGATGGATTTATCTTTTAGTATCTGTGGTGAACGCAAATGATCACTGATCGTGATACAATTCCATCATGATCAGCAACAAAGGAGCGAAAAAACATAGCAGCCGTTTCTTGATACTTGAGCATTGCTACAGGCGAATATTGTTTGGTAAACAAAGATTAGAAGAAAAAAAAACAATATTTTGAAACAGATTTATGCATAATGCTATAATTTCGCTGGCTTACGGAAAGGATTTGTCTTTTTTACTTTTAAGTCGACTAATGCATCAGGACCGTTTAATAAAAAAAACTAGATTACTGATTACGAAAACATCACGCCCACTGATTCCACCAACAATCAAATTTCAATTTAATTCGTCTCTTAACATTTCTACTGTATGGTGTGTGACCTTAACTTAATATCAACAAGCTAAATGCTACGAAACACACTTTGTATGTATCGTGTTCCCGCTCTAACGCACTCTGATCTTAGTAAGAAGAAGATGGCAGCATTGCAAATCACCGTTAGGATGCCGCGTGCTTTTGGAATTACTTATCGCCAATTTTAACAAGCTCCGGATAATATATTTTTTAAGCTGTTGTTTGATTAAATAAAACGCGTCAAAATGTATACAGCTGTCAAGCCGCTTTCCAAGTATCTACAATTCAAGTCGGTACACATATACGATGCCATTTTCACGCTGCACTCGAAATGCACAGTGGCTTTGCTTTTGGCCTGCACTTTTCTGCTTTCCTCGAAGCAATATTTCGGAGATCCTATTCAGTGTGTCAAGCAGAAGGATGTGGACATTTCCATGGACTACATTCACGCCTATTGCTGGATCTACGGGGCCTATATGCAGGACAATGTTACCTTGGCGCCTTCTCGGCGCGTAAACGCCTTGTTGCAGTGCCGGCCAGGTAAGTTTGGTAATCTTTCAAAGATTTCCATTTTTTTAAGCTATTATTCCCGATTTCAGATGTTGTGGGTCGCGAGGTGCACCCAGAAAATCGCCGCTACATTCGCTATTACCAATGGGTGGTGCTGGTTTTGCTCCTCGAATCTTTTGTGTTCTATTTGCCCGCCTTCCTCTGGAAGCTTTGGGAGGGCGGTCGGCTTAAGCATCTATGCGACGATTTCCATAAGATAGCTGTTTGCAAGGATAAGAGCAGGAGCCATCTTCGCATCCTGGTGAACTATTTCACCAGCGACTACAAGGAGACCCACTTCCGCTATTTCGTCAGCTACGTCTTCTGCGAGATACTTAATATAACCATCAGCGTAAGTTTCATGGTCTGCAAACAGAATCCTTTGACCAGAAGTAAAGAAAGCTTCTGATATATGTATATGTTTTAGTGCGGTTAATAATAATCCATTTTTTATGTGTAGGCAGTTCAAGTTTTTATATGTGTAGGCAGACCAACAAGCTCAAATTAAGCATAATTTCAAGATTTTAAGGCGAATGACTCGAATGCCGTTTAATTGTGCATCACAGTTTTTTAATTTAATCAAATTCTGACGACTTTATAACAACTATTTTTATTTCGGCTATTTAAACTTCGGCTGTCCTAATTTAGTGCTAATTTTTAACAGGTACAAATATTTATTATGCAGAATCTACAGACTGCATTTTGACATGTACGTCATGTAGGTCAGCTTATGTCAATCTAATTTAACCCATACTAAGAATTAGCTATCATTTACACATTTCCTAAGCCCAATCCTTACGTACTATCGAATTTGCTTTACAGCTGGTAAACATCCTTCTGTTGGATGTATTTTTCGGCGGCTTCTGGGCCCGCTACTATGGTGCATTACTGGCCCTATATGATGGCGACTTTGAGCAGTGGAACAGCATCACCATGCAGGTCTTCCCCAAGTGTTCGAAGTGCGAAGTGTTTATTGGCGGCGCTGGAGGTTCGGACAGCAAGTACGACTTCCTCTGCCTTCTTCCCCTAAATATGCTGAACGAAAAGATATTTGCCTTTCTGTGGATGTGGTTCATTTTTGTAACTGGACTGGTTTCCCTAAAGTTTCTTTACCGCTTGGCAACCGTTTTTTATCCCGGAATGCGGTTCCAATTGATGCGGGCTAGGACCCGCTTTATGCCCAAGTCGCACTTGCAGTTAGCTTTGCGTAACTGCAGTTTTGGAGATTGGTTTGTGCTGATGCGCGTGGGCAACAACATTAGCCCTGAGATGTTCCGCAAATTGTTGGAGGAGCTGTACGAGGCACAGAGTTTGACCAAGAGAGTCCCGCCAGGAGCGGATGAAATTTAAAATCTCAACATTGACACCTCATTTAATCTCAAGTTGCTGAAGTAAGTTTTTCTTTTCGAAATCATATATCTAGTAGAATGCTAAGATGACATTCATATTCTTATTACATCTTATCGATATGTACATATTATCGAAAAAATTGTTAACAAATAAAACCATAAACATAAGTGAATATTGCATTTTTAGTTGCTCAGTACATATTGATATTACTTTAATTCTATATTTTTCATTTTGTAATTTTCTTTAAAGAGAAGTTTTGTTTAACAAATTTATGTTGTGTTAAAGATCAAATTCAAGTTTCCTGCTAGATGTTAATGTTTGGATGTGGTTAAATTAACTTCACAACTAAAATTGGTGCATCTTGTAACTTAAGATATGCTTAAGATAATCATGACACATTTACTTTAACATTTGTATACATAAATCAAAAAGTGATGAGTAATTTATAAAACATTTGAAATAAGATATTTCTATAAGTTGTGAGATGATTGAACATCTTTTAGTAAGTAAGCTTTGAATAAGATGGATATGCATTTAATGGGATCCCTAATTATCCTTATAATATACTCCGCGACCTACCTTTGCGATCTGGCAATGCTGCGCAGGGCGAGTCTCGTTCGGGTCCACATCATTTCGGTTATCTCGGGTGGGAGGACAAAGGATAAATGACCGCTTTGCACATGCCGTTGTAAGGCCTGTGTTCAATGGGACTGGTCAACCTTCTGCTAACCGCTGGTTCCTTTGATGGCTGGTTGAATGGACGGGCACAATTTTCTTTGCTTGCGCATCAATTTTTATTGACTGAGTCTTGCGGGTTCAAGGAAAAGCAATGTTTGACATAAATTCATTTATTTTTTCGTAGGTCATACTTACAATATGTCTGATAGTAAAATTTTGATAAAAGATTTTTGACAATTTTCTAATGAACATGCATGTGTTTTTCTGTTTTACTGCCGTTTGAGTTTTTTTTTGAAGAGTTTTTTGGTAATTGACGTTTGCGGTCTTAGCTTTTTTTTGTGGACCTTTAAAATCTCAAACAAAAATGTTTTTATTTTGAGTGCGCTGTACGAAATTTGTAAAAAAAGTGATTTTGAAACGTGTTAGTAACAATTAAGAATTAAGTCTGGGCTTGCTTGGGTCGAACCGAAATAAAATTGCCAACATTGACACCTTGTGATGGTGGTGTGGTTACATTCTTGGTTGACTGGGTGGGTGGATGGTTCGTTGCTCTGCAAATTCCCCTTCAACTTGCACTTTTCGTCGGTCATTTCAGCTGACAGCGGCACTTGCCGGGCCAATTTTCATTAACCAAAAAACGATAAAGTTCGAAACATAGCAGAAAAGTGCAGCAGTGGCCGGTAGAAGTGGGTCGTTTGACCGCTGATCCACTTTCCGGAAACCTTCATAAGCAGCGCACTCGACCACCGCCGGCTTCAGTTGTCGTTCGCCGGGCGGATCGCGCGGAAGTCGTCGTCGTCGTCGTGGTCTCGTGGATATCAAATTCGGACTCTGCTATTGCTTTTTGTGGATTTTTGTTTGAGTGAACTGTTGTAATTCGAGGCTCCCTGTTGGCCAGCCAATTTAACAAAGTGCTAAACATTAAATTAAAAGCAGAAGAAACTGAAAATATAGGGTTTCAACGATTATGTGGAATAAAAGTTTATGTCACAGCTTAATTTAAAATGGTTAGAGCTTAAACAATTAACCATAAAGTACAATAACTAATTGTGAAATATGAATTACAATATGGATGGTATGTGTAAAACTCTTAAATATACATAAGAAAAGCCTAAATTTATAAAAAAATGTAATGGTCCGCCATTTAAAAAATTTTATTTAAACTTTTGTTTATTTGTGAGTTTCAAATATATGAACACAATAATCAAATTTTATAAAAATCCGAAGTTTTAGAGCATGTATGACATTGATCTGGAATGCAATATAAATAAAAATGTTTAGTCTGTATTGCTCTTAAAATAAAAATTAAGTTTGACATAATTAATCAAATGCTACTTTATAATAAGGTTCAAATTATTATTGTCATCAACAAATATTCATAAATGCGTTTCCGTACGCGTTGGCAACAAAGAGCAACGAATTTTAAAAAACTAATTTTTTTTATAGCCCAGTTGCAATTTTCACCCACGTCTGTTAACATTGTAAGCATGAAAATGAATTCCATAAAATGGTTGTAGGTAAACATTTATTTTGAACAAAGTTCAGCATTTTTGTAAAAATTATTGCGAAACTGCTGAGCAGGAAAGAAAGTGCTGACCAAAATAAACCAACAAAAGAGGCCAAAAAAGGTTTAATTATGCATGTATGGTGAAAATAAAAGTATGTAAAATGAATCCGTAAAAGAAAACAAACAAGTCAACCATTTAATAATTAGGCAATTGGGTGATTAATAAGGCAAACGTAATAGGCTCTAGAAAGGGTCACTTTTTTATACAATAATTTCAATCGGAATTCTTTAGAGCTGGAGGCCACCAGGCTACTTCGACATCCCCGACGATGGTGGAGCAATGGTTTCAGCAAACGAATTTTGGCCATCTCGGTTCTGGTTATCATCGTTCTGCTTTTCTCCCTGATTTATCATGGACTTGTGGTCGAGAGAATTGGTAAGTATAAGGAATAAGTTTTAATAGGAAGAATTTAAGTATTGGTAACACTCCTAACAGATCGCGTCCAGCAGATTGCCGCATTGAATGCCAGGCACCAACTACTTTCCAACCAGCCCTTCGAAGAGGATCAGTCTGCTCTTATTGTGGGTCCTCAAACTTTGCATTTTAAACTGCTTGACGATGATAAGAATAAAGCGATGGATGAAAGCAAAAATATAAGAAGGAAGCAATTGAAGCGTATGCTTGTAAAGTTCCGATTGCAAAAGAAACATCGCACACGTCGGGAGTTGTCTAGTTGGAAAATGCTAGATCCCATTCAAATGGAAGCCAATCTGCAGAATCTGTACTCCAAGCTGAGGAGCAAAAGGGCGAAGGAAGCTCTTAACCAACTGGAGCATGAGTATGTGCGCTGCAAGAAACAGACTCCTCATGATTGCATGTCCGCTTTTTTGCGCATGTACAAAATGGCCATGGAGGTGACCGAGAAAATGGAGAAGATGAAGGCTATTATGCGGGAGCAGCAACCAAAGTTGGAGTCAAGCAGCAGGGAATCTTATGAACAATGGGGTAAATTTTCTTCAGGAGATTTAACCCAAGAGACAACCATAGCAACAACTACGGCAGAGGAAAATGCCACTGAAAAACCAGTGCGAACCAAAATTAAACCTTCCAGGATCAGCTGGATCATCGATGGACACGATCATGATGAGAGCGGAGTTTACACAGATGATGCACCTAAGAAAACTACAACCAAGGATCTAGTTTACACCACTCAAGTTGTGAATAATACAAAGTCAGAGGTAGAAGAAACCACCAGCGAATGGTTAAGTGTAAGAAGCACAACAGACAGGATAAGTTGGATTTTAGATCACTTTGACAAGCCCAAAGAAATAGTGCGAACGACTGAAGGGCCAGGGCATCGAACAACTAGAAATGTAACCTCCCCAGGAACATCTACTAAGCCTACTTTGATATCAGAAACGGAAACTACGATTAGAAAGTTTGTTGCTACCACAGAAAAAGGCTTAGAATTGAATATAACTACAGATGCACCAATTGAAACCAGTCATACCACCGCTCAGCGAAAACTGTCATTCGACTGGATTATCGATGGAGAGGAAAATGAGGAGCCACAAGAAAAGACTAGCAATACCAAAACAACGACTGCTACTGTCGGCACCACCGAAACCACCAGTGCTACCACAGAGCTGCCTAAACTACACTTCGATTGGATAATTGACGGTCGTGATGTAATAGAGCCGCAGGCAAACTCGAATACCACCTTGCTAGAGAGCACCACCGAAGCCACGGGTACCACCCCAGGGCAACGAAAACTGCAGTTCGATTGGATAATTGATGGAGAGGAAGTTGTAGAGCCGCAGGAAAACTCACCCACCACCACCACCGCAACAACAGTGACAATCAGGACAACTGTAGCCAGCGATGTGCTCCAAAACTCCACTGTCCATCCCACCAAGCCCCAACCGGTCAAGATCAGCTGGATTATCGATGGCGAGGAGGCCAGCAGAGAGGCTAGCAGCAGCTCTACTATCCAACCAAAGTTAACTACCAGGGAGGCGATCAGCGATGCGGGAACTCCACGATCCTCGCATCCTCTGGACAACCCGAGCAGCATCGAAAACATGCTGGAAAGTTTTGAGCGACACGAAGAGAAAAAGCCTATTCTCAGGGTACTGACTGGGAATGAATCCACTGAAGAAACCTCCACAGATCTCTACGAGCGCCAGGTCTGGCTGAAAAAGTTTGAGGAACAGGCTAGTCCAAATCAAAACGAACTTATGGATACATTTGGAACAGTTTTAGATGCCAAAGCGTTGGACAAAATGGGACCTAAGATCAATCCGCTTAATGGTCACAGATGGAATGGTGAGATTAATTACATTTTTACAATATAATCAATAATTCACATTTTTTCCAGCTGCCGATACCCAGATCCTCAGCCTTTGCGAACGAGTGGCCCTTAAGATGCGCAATAAGGTGGCGCCCAAGGCAGAGGCTGAGACCAAGGAGAAGGGCGAAACCATCACGGCCTCGCCCAGTATGCAGTTTACAAGTCGAGCTCCAGGCGGATTCCCCGTATCCGGGGAAACGATGAAGGCCTCGGCTCAGTTCATGTTCAACCCGAACTTCGGGATGCCCAGCATACCTGTGTGCTTCTACATGACGCCTGCCAACTTCCGTATGCCCATGTGGTCGAATTCGCCCACTTTTATGGGAATGCAGGGTGCTCACTTTGGTGGATCCTCAAACCCTGGCGGTGGCATATTTTTTGTCCCACAACAATTTGGACCAAGTGGTAACTTTTTCGGAGGGAGTGGTGGATCTGGAGCCGGTGGGCAGGGTGCCAATATCTTCTCGAAGAACGCCTCACCCCAGAAGCCGTCCAATGGTCAGCAGCAGCAGGTCTACTGCAGCTACATGCAGAATCAACCGGGTCAAGGAGCAGGACAACCCCAGACTTCCAATCAACAGCAGCAGAGTGGTCAGACAAGCTTTTCCAATGCCAACTTCAAGATGAGGCATGCCAATCAGTCGAGCTCTGCCCATCAGCAGGGACAGGTTATCTACGCCAGCTATGCAGGATTGCCGCATCAACCAATCTTAGAGCGATCCAGATGCCCGGACCCGGAGCAGTTGTCCTGTTTCGGCCAACAGGAGTGCATCGCCGCCTCGAGGTGGTGCGACAATGTGGTGGACTGTTCGGATGGCAGCGATGAGTCCGCCTGCACCTGCGCAGATCGCGTGGATGAAGAGCGTCTTTGCGATGGTTATGCGGATTGCCCAATGGGTGAGGACGAGCTGGGCTGCTTTGGCTGCGAGCCGCTGGCTTATTCCTGTTACGAAAATCCAGAGGAGTTTGCAAAACATAATCACTCTACAATTTCCATGTGCTACAATCGGCTGGAGCGCTGTGACGGGTACATGAATTGTCTCAATGGACGCGATGAGCAGCAGTGCAGCATGTTGGTCACTGATGTGGCGGATCACATGGTAGTTAATGCCCATTTTTTTAAGGGAATCTTTAATAATATTCTTAAAATCTTTCCAGTCTCACGCTGCATCTGCTTCTGAAGGTTTTCTGTACCACAACTACCGCGGCGATTGGCACCCTGTGTGCAATAATGGCGATAAATGGGCGGCTTCAGCCTGTGAGCTGGATGGCAAAAGTGGAACGGATCTGTCAGCTTCGCTGAATGTCAGCTTCTCGGCCATTAGTTTACCTGGTCCTTTTATTGAGCCCTCACTTCACGCCGGAGTCCTCTTTGCGCAGGCCTGTCATGGACGCAATGGACACGATTCTCTGGTGGATCATATGGCCTATGTAAAGTGCCCACCGATGCAGTGTGGCATGCCACACAAAACCACGAAATCAGAGCACTCAAAAAGAGTGAAAAAAGCAGTAGCGGAGTCAAAGGAGGTCGTTGGCGATGGACGTATTGTGGGCGGAAGTTATCCCAACGCCCTTCAGTGGCCATTTGTAGTGGCTATTTACCGAGATGGCAAGTTTCATTGTGGGGGGACCATCTACTCGGATCGTTGGGTGAGTTTATAATTATTTAAATAATTGATATTGATATACTTGTTACGCTCCGTATAACTATTTTATTATTCTTTCGACAGATCATCAGCGCTGCCCACTGTGTTATCAACTTTGGAAAGTACTATTACGAGGTGCGTGCTGGTCTCCTGCGTCGTACCAGCTACTCACCCGCCACCCAGATCCAGCCCGTGACCCATGTGGTGGTCCACCAGGCCTACGAAAGAAGGAGTATGCGCAACGATCTTTCTCTGCTGCGCCTGGCAAATCGGCTGCAATTTAATCGCTGGGTGAAGCCTATCTGTTTGCCAGACATGGGAAGGACCACGAAGGGCGAGGATTGGATCTGGGGACCTGAAGAGAACACTTTGTGCACAGTGGTGGGATGGGGAGCCATTAGGGAAAAGGGTCCGAGCAGTAAGTACCGAAAGTTATCGTCTCTCAGCTTGATATTAATATCTTTTTGAAATTAATTTTCAATTTGAAAACTTATAAATAAAATTGATATTAATATCTATTTAAAATAGCAACCTTTAAATATAATTTACGTATTTTATATTTTCCCAGGTGATCCCATGCGACAGGTAATAGTACCTATTCGCAAACGTTGCGCTGAGCCAGAAGACCAAGCTTCAGAGGACATTTGCGCCGGCGATCCGAACGGAGGTCGCGATGCCTGCCAAGGTGATTCGGGTGGCCCGCTCTTCTGCCGCAGCGTCTCTCAGCCGGAGGAATTCTATCTGGCCGGGGTGGTGAGCCACGGCAACGGATGTGCTCGTCCCCAGGAGTTCGGAGTCTATACGAGGGCTGCTCTCTACTTGGACTGGCTGGAAATGGCGGTTACTCCGCGGCTGTTGCCCACTCGTCAGCCGCTCCAACTCTGTCCGGGATTCATCTGTGTCTGGGGCGGTAAACGGTGTATAGCTAAACGACAGAGGTGCGATCGCAATGTTGATTGCCTGGGTGGCGAGGATGAGGTTGGATGTGTCTACAATTTCATACCAGATATGGTCGGTGGCGTTCGACAGAATGTCAGCACCACAACCGAGAGTGACTATCATCCAGTAAAGGAACATAAGGAGGAGCTGGCGGAAAGTAAATTGCGAGAGGTTATTCCTATTAAAGATTATGATTTATGGGCTGAACAAAATGAAGAAGACGAATGGGAGAGCACAACTGCTTTTGAGGAAAATAAAACCACACAATGGCAAACGGACTTACCTTTAACTGACGAAACTTCCTCAACTACTTCTGCTGGTTTATCAACACAGGGAGAGACCACAGAAAGTTATACAGAGATTATTTCAACAAACCCTTCATCTATTTTGTCTTCCACAAATGCACAAACAACCATTTCATCCACAACAATTGATTCTTATCCTAGTACAACGGAATCTATATTGGAAACAACATCAACTTTACCAGTTACTTTACCAAGTACAATAGCTCAAACTACAACAATACCCACATCAACTGAGGATTTAATAAAGCTAACCGATTTGGTAACTAAGTTTATTGAGAGTACAACTCTTGGAACCACCAAGGAGGTAGAGACGAGTACTGCATCTCTAACCACAACAGAAGCTACCAGCACAGTGACTATGGAGGGAGTAAAGGGAACTACAGACACTGAATTTACAACCACAATTAGCAGAAGTACCAGCTTTACCGTCTCGCCTCTAACCACAATCACTACTACCGTAACTACTGAAAACCCTGTAGAAACCACATCTTTAGCACCAACTACCAGCACTCATTCTGTTCAGACAACCACCACAAAGAGTAGCAGCAGCACTCATTCTCCAAAGGATCAAATGCAAATTCCCAATAAATTCGTCTGTAAAATGTTAGTAGACTTAGATTAATCATTTTGATTTTAATTAATTGTAATGTACTTTTTTCTCCCTCCCCTTAGAATGTCTCAAATTGTGGATGTTACGATGCGTTGTGACCGCAAAGTGGACTGTGAAGATGGAACTGATGAACTGCACTGCACATGCAGGGACTTTTTGAAGGGAAGTCTGAAGGCCCTCATTTGCGATGGCAAGGCAGATTGCGAGGACCTCACGGATGAGCAGGATTGCGGTAACAACTGGTGCATATTAAATAAACATTTAATATCTGATGTACTCTAATTATTTTCAGTGGATTGTCAAACTCACGAGTTCCGTTGTCCGCTGTCCAAGACTTGTCTGCCCCTAAGTAAACGCTGCGATAATAAAGTGGATTGTAAATTCAAGGAAGATGAAAAAGATTGCTGTGAGTATACATAAAGCCGATCTAAAACCTTATGGAATTTTATTTATTTTTATCGAATATATTCCACTAGTTGCCCTGACCAATGGTCATGATGTTCACTTCGATGTCCATCAGCAGCCTAAGTTTAGCAGCACCGGTATCTTCTCCAGAAATGCTCATGGCGTGTGGCGGGTTGTTTGCACCCATGAGACGGGCTATCATGAGCATCAGGCCAATACCGCAGATGCCGTGTGCGCCCTACTTGGCTTCAAGGGAGCCCACTACTTCAACAGCTCAGAATTTGTAAGCCAGCAAGAAATGCATCCTATTACACCAGAGCTAAAAGTAGGCAAGACCGGCATGATGGCTCAACTTCGTTCCATGATCGGTGACAATATCCAGTTAACGGATAATGAGGTCATAATCCCTGAGCTTGGTCCACCATCCGCCTCAAGACCGGATAAGGATCGCTTATTGCCCCGAAAGTGTCTGGGCATCTACGTGGAGTGCAATCCCCTATCTAATAAAACCACACCGCTGAAGACCTTCAGTGCTGGCCAAGTTGTAAAGCAGAAGCCAAAGGAGCAGGTTCCAGTGCTCTTGCCAACTATTGAAACCCACAACAAGCCAAATGTGCACTTCAAGCCACAGATACCACCTGTGGTTGTTAACAAAAAGGATGAGATCCTGGATCGGTTGGATAATCTAATAAAGAGTAAGAAGAATAAAACCATACTGGTGAATGAGCAGCTCCACGAAGCCATCGAGGAGTTGCACTGGCCCTGGCTGGCGGATGTCTACTCAAATGGTGATCTCTGGTGCATCGGAGTCCTGATAGATAAGGCCTCTGTGCTGGTCCACGAGAGCTGTCTATTTGGGATTGGCTTGAATAGCCACTACCTAAGCGTCTTGTTGGGCGGTGGCAAAACAAAGAGATCGGCCCACAAGAGCAATCACGAACAGATTCGGCGGGTGAACTGTTTTCAGCCAGTTCCGAAGTCCGATGTGCTGCTGTTGCATCTCGAGAATCCTGTTCGATTTACCCATCATGTGCTGCCTACTTTCCTGCCTGACAGGTGAGTTCATCTTTTCGGTATCAAATAAATGAACAAGAATATTTAATAAACACGTTGTTCTTGCAGCTCTCATTACAACCAAAGTGCTACGAGAGACTGCATAAGTGTGCTTCATGACAATGCCACGGGTCGGATAAAAACGGTGGCCATTACTAACGATGTAAACTGCAATTCCTGCTACAAACTGCAGGAAAAGCAGCCCCCGGCCAATCTGATGCGCCTGCTGAATGTGAGTGCCGAGGACATGGCATCAATTTCAGAGGAGGTGGAACTTATTAACGGCGTGGCGCCCACAGAGCTGCCGGCAATTACAAAATTCACCAGCTGCAATCAATTTGGCCTGAAAAATGTCAGCGACTCGCATCACAATCCCAGCGACCAGGGGGTACTGGTGTGCCGTGATTCCCACACTGGCTGGTTCCCAACTGCCATGTTTAACTACAACAACTCTGATTGCCAAAGTTTTAGGCAGCCTTTTAGCATAAGGACCCTCGAAATGGCATATACTTCGCTGCAGGGTATTCTAGGTGTGTTCTTTGTTTCCCAAAGCTTAACAAATTATAATTTGAATAATCCGAATAGACAAACCCAGCTGCAAAATCCTGCAACCAGCTCTGGAATGCAACACACATCGTTGCCCGCTGGGCAATTGTTTGCCGCAAACAGCTATTTGCAATGAGCGATTCGATTGTCATGATGGCAGCGATGAAGATGAAACCAAATGCCGCCAGCAGAAGCAGCGATGTGCACCCGGCGAAATGAAGTGTCGTACCAGTTTCAAATGTGTCCCGAAGAACAAGTTTTGTGACCACGTGTCTGATTGCGAGGACATGACGGATGAACCAACCATCTGCAGTTGTTTCACCTATTTGCAGTAAGTTGTAGTTTACATTAATAGAGGCTTTTGAGCTAAAATTTTATATTTTAAAGAGCTACTGATCCCTCAAAGATTTGTGATGGCAAGCGAAACTGTTGGGACAAAAGTGATGAGAGTTCAGTCCTGTGCAATTGCACTGCAGATCATTTCCAATGCAGTTCGTAAGTAAATGTATAAACACAAAGTCATATCTGCGTGTGTCAAACTGAATTTTTTACTTTAAACAGCTCTCCTGAGGATTGCATTCCTCGTGATTTTGTGTGTGACAAAGAGAAAGATTGCCCCAATGGCGAAGATGAGCGATATTGCTTTGGAATAGAGCACCCGCTGGATCAGCAGAAGAAAGATTTCTGGGCCAACAGTCAGCACACGTAAGTATATAAGCTTAGTGTTTTAAAGATAACTGAAGATATTTACCTAGTCTTCAATTTCTTAGGCAACCAGAGATAGCTCCTCAATACGGTCAGGTTATAGAACAAACCTATGGCATCTGGCACACGAAATGCTTCCCCAAAAGCAAGCCCCCACAAATGGTTGAAGTGCGCGAAATATGTAAAAAGTTGGGCTACAACCCGTATAGACAGCCCAGCTATCGTTTAATTGACGATATGGAGAACAAACCCGTCCACACCTACGAGTTGGCGGATCGACAGGGACGCAGTTTTAGTAATGAGTCGCTGGTGGGAAAATATCGCGACTCCACAAAGGCACTAATTATCAGCAAATTCTCGCCACTGCAACTCAACGAGCGTCTTACGCTTTTCCTGAAGTCCAGCAGACCGATTGCCGAATTGGTTAAATGGAATGCCACGGACTCCAGCATGTGCTACAGGCTGGAGATAAGATGTGCCTAATGCTTGACGATATATACTTGGTAAGAGGTCCCTCCGTACTCTCGTGAATGTCCTTTTGTGCGTTTTAGTAGCAAATAAATGCGAGAGCTGTACACATTTAATTATTAACTTGGTTTTATTTTAATTTAATGTTATTTTTTTATCAGTTTGCGCTCGCATATAATGATTTGGGTTTTAAGCTTGGGATTTCGGGTAGTTTCGTAATTTTAGTTTAACAAACGAGTTTTTCGGTTTTATAAATGTAAAAAATCGCCTTTTTTATGTAAAAGTTCAAACAATCTAATTAATTAAAGCACTTAATTAAAGTTGGGTTTCCTTTAAATTCGTTAAAAAGACATAGGTTATTGGTATATTAAGATTAGTTGTTTTTGAAAAAAAGGTACTTGAGAATTATAAGTATTTGCACCTCTCGAGAGTAATTAAGCAACATTTTGGAAACAATTTAATTTCTCCGGCGCATCGTTGGTAATATAATAATATATGTATATAAATGTTAGGGGCTTAAAAATCGTTAACGTCAGTTAAAGGGAATGTATAAGAGTAACTAGTTAAATGTATTCATAAGTCTTTGGCGCTGATTAGGATTAAGATTTTGGGAATACTTCTAGGAGGTAATTTATTTATAATTTATAAGATAAACGCAAACGTTAGTTGGGACTTGGGTTAGGCAAAATACTTTCAAAGTTATTCGATTTAGTTTGATTAATGTCAAGATCTCTTTGTACAATAAATAATTTCCATTTTATAATTTGAAATTGAATCACAAATGTCATCGAAGTATTATAAGTACGCATAGGTAAATGCTTAGGCTAGAGTTTATCAATCCGAATGGCGATTAGTTAGTTAGTGTGCTATTTTAATGAACCGTGTGTGCGTTTTTTTACCCGGTACTCGAGAAGTATATTATTCCTCATTAGGATTTAAAATAGATGATTATACACACTCAGTTAAAACATTTTTAAATTTCATACCGAACATGTTTAAACATCTGATACTTTTAAAAATGTTAGCATATATTTGATTGTTTTCTGTGCATTATCTTCTGCAGTTTCCGCAGTAACATCTTTTAATTATAGAAAATATTTTTCAAAAAAACAATGAGTACCGGGAATCTAAAAGTCGGTGATATCGACTACAATATTCCTTGTTGTTATGTTTGTATATAGTGAGCGCATTGAAAAGCGATGCTTGTGTATAGATTGTTGGTAGAGAGTGAAGTTTACTGATTGGATTCTAGGATTGGGTATATAGCACAGGCAACACAACCTTTGACGATTCTAAGTTTAAGAGTATATAGGTTTGTAGAGTTCGGAAGAAAGCGTAATAAGGGTAAATTTGAGGAGCCCAACTGGTTTACTATGAACTAATGTTAAGCTTTTTTTCTCTTCACGATTCGCGCAGGGCAAATAAATTTCAGTGATTCTTACATATCGTTTACGTTGTCATGAAACACAGCAGTTTATATATTTACATATCTAACATACCTACTAAATTACGCTTAGGATTTCGTTAACTTTACTAACTACGGCGTCACTATGAAATGGTTTACTTTCCGTTGCTAAAATCTTAAAGGAATAGTTGGTGCGTTTTTATTTACAAATTGATTCGTTCTAGTTGTTATCATAGTGTGTGGTATATTAAAGCTTATGAAGAGTTAGTAGATTTCACTGGATTAGTTCAGATTCTCTGAAAGATTGGACCACAGGCATTCAGGAAACTGAACATCCGTGCACTGTTTTTAACTGTCGATGTAATTATGTGATGGTACTTAGATGATTTGTATATTAAAGTAGTGGCGATATTTTTCTGTATTATCCAAGGGTGATTTAAATAAATTTAACAAATAATTGTTTCAGTTTTCTGTTCATTTTTCTATAGGTGCCGTCGCCCAAAAGCATCCAAGCAGTTCTTTGAACCAAAATTTATAACAGTCCACCCACTTTTTGGCCATAAAGTATGCAGTACGCTCTACTCTTAAATGCTAAAGGTAAGCAAGCATTATATCAGGTATTTTCCTTGAAAATCGCTGTTCAAACGAGGAAATAACTTTTAAAACTCAAAAGGGAATAATAGTCAATAAATATATCATATATTTTGCTAAAACTTGCACACACAAAAATTGCCTTAGGCGTAAAACAAATCTCTCACTTGCAATAAATAACTAAAAATTAGAAGTAAAATAATGTTATCAGCTTTAAAACTGCAGGCGTCAGAATAACCTTGTGCGTTTTTATGAATCGTCAAACTTGGGCTTAAACTAATTAATCGTAACATAAATAACTAAAACATTTTAGTTAACATAAAGAGAAAAACTAAAGTTGAATTTACACAACATGTGATGCGTACACAAAATCCTCTCAAACGATTGCTACAACATTTCGATCACCTGAACTTCATTAGCTAAAAGGGGAGACTTTTATTTGTTATCTAATTTGAGGGAGCTAAAATTAGTTTGAGTTTCCATTTTCCCCTGTCTCGGCACTGATTGTAACGAAGTCCTTTAGTTTACTTTCGCTCCGTCTTCTCTTCGATTTGGGTTGGTGGCGTATTTTCCTGGGTGCGTACCAGATGCGATGGCAATTGCATATTGAGTGGATCGTTAATCCTTCTAAGATTGTACTCCAACTCAGCGGACTTCCGCTTCAGTTCGTTGTACTGCTCCACATCGAATTGGACCTTTTTGGCGTTCCTATAAAGGGTAAGCGAGTACTCGCGATTCTTCACATCCTCCATCATGTACTCCTAAATGGGAAGGTATATTTTATTCATAAATTCTTCGATGAAATTATGCCTTTTAACTTACCCTCTTGGTAACGCAATAGTAGGCATACATTGCCATTGTCGTGCCGTAAGTAACAAAATAGGTGACCGGCTCCATAATATCCCAAGAGTATTCCCACCAAGTCAGTCGCGCCAAGATGCCAAATTGCACAGACATTAGGCCCAGACCCATCCAAGTCATGAAATTGGTCCTTCGAGCTGCCTTTTTGCTAAGTTCCAGTTTTTTCTGAAAGTTGATTATTGATTAAGAAAAAGGAAATTCATTTATAATACTGATTTTGGTCCAAAAATAAGTTTGTATCTTAACAAGTTTTAATTATTCTTACAATTAAATATTATTAAATATTCTTAGGAAACAAACCTCTTCCAGTGGCTCCAGTTCGTAGCGTAAGGTCTCCAGTTCTTTGGCCAGTTGATTGCTCTTCTCCAGCTGATATTCGCCCACGTTGAATGCCTCATAGAGCTGCATATATTTTTTAAATTTATTTTAAATTCAACTACTATTTAATACTACCTCACCTGAGCAATAACCTTGCGAACATCACCCACTTTATCGACTGACTCCACCGTAATCCTTTCACGTTTGGGTGGGTTCACCTCCAATGTGCGGTTGTTGATTTGTATGCTGTAGTTGGATATGATTTAGTTTGGTGGACACCCCAAACATGAATAATTACTCACCTAAAGGAGTCATCCAACAAACTGTCGATCGTGCAGGACGAAGCGATCCGCACACCATGCCTGTTGATCACCGCAGCTCGATCGATGCCGCGATCCTCAGCTTTAAGCATGGTTAACAGATCGCCTACGTTGTGGGAGATTGGTTTCAGGGCGAACTGGCAGAGTTCATTGCGACTGGGAAGTCTAACAGTCATATGTGGCATACCATTCACATATTCCACATAGATGTCGTCTGGGGATAAATAAGAAATCATTGGAAATTAGTTTGATTAGTAGAACTCTTAAACTCATTTTTAAAGTCCTGTTTACGTGTGAGACCCTTTTGTATTTTTAATTTCATAACTACAGCTTTTGAATTTTTAATTTAAAAAACACAATTTTTCCCATATGCAAATATATTTCCCATGTTTGCTTATCACAGTATATTTATTAAGTGTAAATAAAATATTTTATCAAACGCAATTGCCTGCAGCATTTTAGCTAAAATTAAAATGCTACAAAAGCAATTTGTTGTTGTGTTTATTTTCTGGCCGTTGTTTCAATAGAGAAATCTAATGGGTTTAAAAAAAGAGAGAACTTTGATTTTGTGAAATTGATTATTGATTTTAAATGTTTGATATTAATTATATCCCAGTGTTCCGTTTTAAGCATAATTTAAAGATGAAAGCTGTCAGGGAGTTGGCAGACATTCCTGATTACAAGTTAACGATACAGTTCTGCAAACTCCCTTCACTTCCCCACACAGTTTCTATAGTCGGATGTGTGCCACACTAAGCTGCAGTTTTCTTGGGTTGTAATTAACCAAAAGCCACTCAAGGTTATTCGCCAGCCTGGCTCAATTCAAATGCAGTTAGGCGTTCGAATTACTTGCTGAGGCATGACTTCTGCGGCGCCCCTCTCGGAAAACGGTGCAACAAAGCCAGGCAGCCGGCAGTTTAGTCTTCGAAAAAGATGACACAGTGGATTTTGACAAACATTTCAATTAGCGGCATCTAATCGCATTCCTGGTGGTGCATCGCATCGCGAAGATGATAGTCATCTCGAGCTGTGCGGCCAACGAAAAGTTTTCACTTTGTCGCATGTAGGATTTATGCAGCCATGAAGTAGCACAAACATATATTTATCTGTATCGCTGCCACTCATGCAAGCAGCCACCGAATGCAACCACACGCCAATGCAACCACCAACACAGCACCACCAACTTCTAATAAAGATTTTCTTCTCATATGTTACACGGAGAAAAAAGACTTATAAAGTGGGTTATGTGATATACTTTATGCTTTAAAACGTCTTTAAACATTTTATTATTATTATTTATTTATCTTCCTAGCGCTAAAGTTAACAATTTAACTTAAAAGTAAAGCACTAGTCATAAAACAAAGTTTACAATCTTACAGAAAGTTTTACAGAGTCACTTAAACATATTTGAAAGTTTTGATTATTATCCGTAGCAAAATTATTTTTTTGTTACTAATAAAGAAAAATGTTAATTACCAAAATTAAATTTTATTTGACTCTGTATTTCAAATCTTTTAATAGACAACATTTTCAAACTTGTTAACACAAAATGTTTGTGCAAAACCCCAAATGATATTTATATAACATATTGATTTGCTATAACACCTCATAATATAACTAGTACTAATAACTTAAAAAGTTTTAAGGATTTTATTGCAAAGATATAATTATTTTAAATATTTTAGTACTAAAATTATCTTAATTAATTTTGGAACAATTGGAAGTTAAATTGTAAGTTTTAAAACAAATATAACCATAAATAATCTAGATTTTTTAAAAATTGAAATAAATGAACATTAAAAGGATCCAAATTAAAAAATGGAAAGTATTAAAAAGTATGTTTACTTTTCCCGAAAGATACAAATATATTGATATCTTTCCTGATATAACTTTCTCTCTGTGTATATGTTTATATCGCCTTACCAAATGGGCTTGATTGTGAGTGTTAGCTGGGTCTGTTCAACCCATTAGCAATTGTAGTCGGCGCCAAATGTGGGTAACTAGTGTTGTTACTGTTGCTGTTGCAGCTTGGCTAACCGTCGAAGCCGAAGAAGCCGCCGCTCATTGCTCGCTGGCTTCTACGATGATTATTTTCATGGACTTTGATTTTTTGGGATTTTAAACATTTTATGTTTTCTTTTTCTTCGCTGCTGCTTCGCCTCCTCCGTAGGCTTCTTCTGCTTTTATTGATAGTTTCAGATTTTTGTTTTAATTTTTAGTTAACTTTCAGATTTTCGCGCTTGCAGACGTCTGTGTCTCTCTCTCTTTCGACGTTTGAGTGACGGATAATTTGTGTGTACGTGGCAACCAAAAAAGCAATCAATGCTGACTATAACATAATAATCTCAATTAAGTGGGAAATTGTGCAAATATTTCATCTGTGGTGGTCCAAAAAAGATTTATTGGACTGTTATCGGGTGGGCAGCAGTTGATGAAAGAAACATTCCCGATGTGATATATGAAAAGGACAGATACCATCCGAAAAAGTTTAATTTTCAAACTATGACAGCGACAGCAAAATGAAATAAAGTTTGTGCTGCTATGACAGATTTTGTTGGCCCGCAAAAAAGCAAAATCATAAAACTACCTTCTATATGTGTTTATATAGCCACAAGTTCTGGGCAAAACACGAACAACCGCAGACAGCAAACGTGCTAACATTGATAATGCCATGTCACATGTTCGCCCACGGCTCCGCTTTGATAGGCCGCAACTTTGCTTCATCAAAACTTAATAGCCAGTTTCCGCATCCCTGCCAAAACAAGGCTAACAAGTGTCAGGCAACTCGCACAAAAACCCTGGCCGAGTGTGTATAGTGTATGAGTGGAAACACGTGGCTGGCAAACCAAATGAGGCCAGAGTGTAGACCGGAAATGCAAGCGGCAATCAGCCCACAAATTTATAACAGTCGACTCCTTTTTGTGTGTTCATGTTCTCTATGTTAGAAATGGAAATGCACAGGGAATAATAAATTAGACACTTCATTAATCAAATCATTGTCGAGAAAAAAAAAACCAAAGTGATTATTTTTAGTTAATGTTTTTTAATAGTTTGCTATTGAAATAACGTATTCCTTAGATACTTTTAAAGCTATTTCTTTATATGCAAAGACTTTCAGTAGTCATAAAAATATATATAATTCTTTGATAAATTATAATTTGCAAATTAATAAAAAAAAATTTTTATTTAGTCTATCAGTTAAATTTGAATTTAATCTTAACATACCCATTGATGGCTTAATTAACTCAAAAATGTTGACGCAAAATATGATAGACGAGTTCATTAATAAATATTTTATAAATAATGTATTAATGCTTGTTTCATATTTTTCTAGAATACATAATTTTTCATTGTTTTTAAGCATGGATTTTTTAAGCTAAATTAAAAATAAAATTGGTTTTCTCGCTGTGAAACCTCCATCGCCTGCATTTAACTATTATTTAAATTTGAAACCTAACTGTTCCATTAGCTGAAAGCCATAAATGTAAAAAAGAAAACCGCAGGATGGAGATTTCAAAATTAAACCCAGCATTTAAGTTTTGGTTTCCACGATAAGGCGCTGTTTCAACCTCTTAGCTTCGATTATATTTTTCTAGTTCACATCGCAATCATGAGAAATGCCCTTTCTAATCTTTAGCAGACTTTCCAACTGCCGTGATTTTTATGTGTAAGAGAAAACTTGCGAACTGAATATGTGAGCGGAGTGTAGGTGCGTGTGTCTGTGCATAGCCATTGCATGATTACACGGCGGTCCTGTGCCTTCGGCCTCCCCGTAGTTCCCCTTACCTCCCCTTACCTCCAACCACCCTGCAATGCTAGCAAAAATTGTCCTTTGTGCATTATTAAAAATTCCGGCAACCGCCTCGTGCTTGCATATTTTTTGTGATTTAATTTTGCTTGAACATTTTTCAACAAGATTCGCGTGCCAGGTTTTTTTGCCGAGCCTGCGAGTTTGTGTGTTCCCTTTCATTTAAATCAAATTAAAAAGCCACACCCCAGCCCGACTGACAGCGTTAAATAAGTGCATGCATAAAATATTCAACAAAAACATACGTTTAAATTGAACGATAAAAAAAGGAAAAATCACGCCAAATTTAAAGGACACAGGAAGCGCAGGACAGAGCGATTAGCGGGTAAGTTTGGGGAGGGTATTAGAGCTGGATGGCAATGACAAAGTGAAGTGCACAAGGTTTTCCGTGCTTCGGGCTCCGTCTCATTTTTGTTACCTTTTTTGCTTACTACACCAGTTTACAAAAATTAAAATATAAATTTGCCTTTATTACGCAATTTTTATTAACTATAGCAGTTGGTTATCCTGAATAACAAACATTTCTAAGGTAGAGTTTTAAAAATAAATGTTAGAAACTTTATATTCACAGATTTTTGACCACAAAAGAACTATTAGATTATAATCTGCAAACAAAATAAAATTAAATTCTTTTTTTTTTTCTTGCAATTCAAAGTTGCATATTAAATTTGTTTAAAATAGTAAAGGTTTGGTTTTTTTTAATTTTTAATTTATAAAGGATATATTCTTTGTTGTGTGCGCAAAACAAAAAAATACAATGATAATGGGTTCAATGCTTAAAAAAAAACATTTTAATATCCTATTCCTATGCTCAGCATATCCAACTGCAGCAGAATATCTAAATTGCATGTTACCGGCATAACGAATGTAAACTAGTGTTTGGGGAGCTAAATTTCTCCCCACTTTACCTACCATTTTGTTGAACAGTGTTTTTGGGGACAGAGGTCGTGTCGGAATTATTTACGATCTCCCCAATGAACACCTCCGACGACAAATTGGAACCTGTTGTTGGTATCGCCGGCGTTGTAGCCAGTGTTGTTGGACCGCAGTTGGTAGACTTTGTTAGCCGTTCTACTAGGTCTTGTTTTCGGCCCGTTGCACTCAGTCCGAGGGCTCTTAGCCGCGTTTTCAGCTCGGCCACAGTGAGTCGCGTGATATCTGGGATGATAATGAGTGTGTAGGCATGGGCAGAGGCGCAAAAAGTAGGTGATGAAATAAAAAAGGAGATACGAAAAAGAAATTAAACAGAATTTTCCATCAAAGGGGGCTTTTTGGCAGAGGGCTTGGCCTAGGTTCCAGGTTCCAGGTCCTTCCCCTTTTTCTTTTTTTTTTTTTTTGATAATGAATCAAAAAGCAAGCAACACAAAAAGGTAGCCCAAGGAGCTTCTCACACAAAAAGCGCAGTAAAAATGATGGCACGTGCAGTTAACGCCGCAAAAAATGCACATAAAAAGGCGAGTCGAAAATGTGTTTAACAAAATAAAAAATACAGCAGGAGAAAACAGACGTTGTGAATGGAGAAAAATGTTGATGGAGAGGCACGCGCTGGAAGGAAAGGCTGGGGAAAATAAAAAAATAAAGGAGCCTCTGGCTTGTCACAACGTTTTCTTTATCGGACCAGGAAATGACACGCACACACTGAAATGAGAGGCGGTGGAGTGGGGGTGCGGTGGAGTGGGGGTGCAGTAGGCGTGGCCGTAGACCATCAAAAGAAATGCAGACACATTAAATTTAATGTCATTGTCATTCACAAAATTAACACAATAAACGGCAGGCAAGGCTTCAGTTTGATTGCCTCGAAAAGGATGAGTGAAATAAAATGGTGTGTGGTTTGCATAATGTCACAGAAAAATCGGGAATATTATTATAAATCTGGTTAAAAAGTCATGTTGCAAAATAATTATTGTTTAAATACATTTTTAAATATGTTTTATATTAAAAATGTTTTAAAGGGAATAATTTTTCAGAAGAAATATTCTTTTTTTGACTATGCAAACAAAGGATAATTTTTTCAATTATTTCTGATTTAATGCTTTCTAATTGCATAATTTGCATAAACTAAATTTGTATATTTCCTTTACAATTTCATAAATTATTTAAATCACTATCCATGCATAATATTTACTGCCACTAGGAACTAATCCAATTTCCTCGCAACTCCTGGCCCCCCTTTCGCCTGATTAATGTGGCCACAGTTAAACTTAATTCCGCGCCATCTAAGCGGATAAAAGCCCTTCATACTGCTTCACATTATTTAAATTAAGCAAAAACGAATTTTCCGAAGTGGAAAAACAAAACATGAAATAAAATGGGAAAACTTTGGAAGAGAGGAAAATATGCGTAAGCCGAGGGCAAACAGATACAGTGCCCCATACCAACATTCAGGCAGCTATAAAGCATCGATGCGCCTTTAAGCTCATAAAATATTTATGAAATTGCAGGACAGGACAAAATCTTTTGAAATATCCTGTTTTATGTGGCCCTTTATTTTGGTGTCTTGTTTGTTTGTTTATAATGCTAGCCGTAAAATCCTTGATTTTCTGAACCGAATTATTTGGCCCAGAATCGATTTGTGCTTATTTTCACCGACTGACAATAATTTTTGCGTTGTATCCCGTTGAGTTTCACGACAATTAAGTTTTGTAGAGAGATAAAAATATTTTTCTTTCCCTCTTTTTACCCGCCAGGTATCCACTTAATTAATGGAAAAAGGCCGCGGAAAGCGCAGAGAGTTTTGCGGAAAACTCAACAAGCTTGGGTGCTTCTGTGGGTGGTGTTTTGTGTGTGCACAACAAAAGAGAGAGTACCGCAGGAACCGCAACCGCAACCTCAACCGCTTTGCGGGCATTGTGTTTTTGCATTGTGCTTAGGCCTTTTAATATTTTACTTGCGTTTGCTCCTATTTTATTCACCTTGATCTCATTCTGCGCCATAAGCCAAAGGCAACTGCGAAGTTGGCAGAATAATCCCAAACTGCGGGCCAAGACAAACAGCGTGTAACAAAGTGCAGGGATGCAGGCAACTTCAATGCAACTTAGTCGAGTGTCTGCCGCACAGCTTTTTGCCTTATTTTTTTTTTTTTTGAGAGTCATTCGCAGAACTGAAGGGCAGCATATAGGAAATATTTATGGCCATGAGCACTTTGCAGTGTATAGTACAAGGTGGAGGGTATCTGTTTTTAGAGGTCCATTAAAAATTTGCAATGATCTATATGTGGAGCGTAGGCTTAGCGAGGTCACAGAATGTATGATGCTTTCCATTGTGGGTAATGCATTTGTCATGTCTAAGATATAACTTTAATATTCTACCTATAAAATGTATAGCAAAAATGCCGCTGGGAATTTGGTTAGACAGGCTAAGAATAATGGTTTTGTTTTTAGTAGTTTTATATACGTTGTTGTGTTTCATGACTTTATGTTAGAATTTGGTTGATAGAGATTTTAGTCGGAATTTATTTTTTAAAAACATAGTTAACATTTGTGTTAATAACCATAAGCCATTATTTCGGTACCACTTTAAAGATTTTATTATTAAAATTAAAGAAAACCTTTCTGATTTTATTATTGAACGTTTCTTTAGAAGTTTTATTTTTATTTTTAAATCCACAAACTGAAAATTAAATTGAATGTGTCTACTTATATTTTTATTTACACTTTATATTTAGTTGAGATATTAGGATTGGTTTAACAAAGAATTCATTGGTTTAACAAAAAATTCATTGGTTTAACAAAGAACTGATACTCATAATAACTGATAATTCACATTAAATCATAATTGATTACTAAGTATAAAAATACATATAAATCAATAGTAAATGACTTTGTTTTTAGCGATCGAAAGCCTTATAGTTTAATATAAGCTGTTAAGCCCACAATCATTTTTCTCATGTCATGTATGTGTCGGTCGAACTTATGTCAACGAAAGTTCAACAGGATTTTCCTTGTTTTTGCACTTATTTTACTCTTTTTTGTAAACAATGTACCTTTTGAAATCTCTGCCTTGATGGGCCTTCTTTTGGCCCAAACGAAGCCACCCGCCCAACCTTCGACTGGGGTTTTTCCTCCTCACCTTGGACTCTGGACGCACAGAGCGGAAATTGTGTTTTTCCCACTACACTGATTGCCCTGAGTGTGTACGGTATGTAATTCCCGAGGCCGGTGGAAAAACAAGACAAGAACCCCAGGAACGCTTCGGTGAACTCTTTAAGCACTTCACAGGGCGACAACGAGGACATTGAGGCCGTCGAGTGGCGACATTTTGAGTGGGGCAAGTGACGTGTGGAGTCTGGAGGGTCCTTCGCCCCATCCGCCCACTTGGCTGCTCATTAAACAGATAACGCCTCCGCCATATGCTGTTGCTTCCTCGTGTGTATTTTTAGACGCCTCGAGCAAGTTTAATTAATTGCACAAACTTTACGCAAATTAAATGTCAAGCCGTAGTTTTATTATCTTCCACTTGCAGGCTGTCTGCCCACCACGAAACTACAACTAAATATTAGAGCTCCATTGGAACGTCCACCTCCGAGTCCGGCACATTTTGCACGTCAAAATAGGCTCCGGACAGAGTCACAGCCTCTGCTATGGCGGCACGATGGGCAACGGATATTTTCGAACGTCACAAACGTCGTCGTCATCACGACAGCGGGAAAAGCGGTAAGTGCCACCGAGTTTCACCATGACTTTACGCAGAATATAGAAAATGTACTCTAAAAATGGATAAAGCATTCTTTTGGCACACTTAACAAAATCGCGTGGTCGCAAAAACCCATTTTTAGCCCCTAAATCCTTTTCCATACCCTTGGTCACAAACATTATCGTAACCAAATTATAATTCGGTACACACAAATCTTCAAAAAAAAGCATTCCATTCTAATTTTATTTATTTTTTTTTGTTCCTATTTGTTTTTTTGTTATAACCTAAAACTATTTTCGCCGTGATCAATCTTAAAGAAAATGAAATTTAAACCTTGATTTATAAACGAAATTCTGGGTTCTTTTCACATGTTGATGTGGACTTCAAATTCAATAAAAGCCTTCGATTAATGTTTACACTTGTCATTTTGTCCTTAAGACAAATGGAGAAACACGCCATTAATTTGTTTTCCCAGTGTAGGAAGGATTCGGTTCTGGGTCAAGTACCCTGGGGGCACGGAGCTAATAAAATATCCTTGCGGACGTATGTGAAAGTAATGGGAAGGGTATCCTCGCAAGCCATAAAAGTTGCTGTCGTTTGAGTGACCACCGACCCAGATCCCTGCCTCCCCTTCCACCATCTGTTTCTCTAATCAGCCTCAACTGGACATCAATATTTATGTCCTGTGGTCAAGGGGGGAAACCCAGTTTGTGGGTGTGACAAATGGTTCCCTAAGACAGAAGGGTTTAAAAGTCAGACAGTTAAGTTTGGCCTGACTTGGCAATTTTCTCATAAGATTTACTGTTTAATGAAGTGAAGATTTGCTTAGAAAAGCTCAAACCAAATTGAAATTTTCAACGTCAACAATGAGTTTTAAAGCGTTCACATGATTGGCTGTGAAGTTTCTAACTTTTCTAGCGATAAACCGAAATTCTGACAAAAACGTAGGAAACATAATGGTAAAAAACGAAAACAAAAAAAGATTTAAACTTTTTTTGGTAAAGCTGGTTGAAGAAGGATTCTTCAAAAGTTTTATGCGCCAACACAAGAGCAAAAAAAAAGGTCAGGAAAATGACGAGAAAACTTTTTGCCTGACAAAAGGTGGAAGATGAAAATTAATTCGTCGAGATTATTGCAAACATAATTAGTGACCTTTTCTTTTGCGATGACTTTTAAATCGATTTGATTTTGAAACTTAATTGGTGTGGCAGAAAAAGCAAATAGCTCTGGATGTCCGACAGAAATGGAACACTTGACCAATTAATTAAATGGCAGCAAAGCCAAATTGAGGCCGCAATTGTGGACATGGCAAAAAGAACGGCAATTAAAATCGCCAACGGCGCCTACATGACAAGGATAAATACTGGAATAGATGAACGGGGCGTGGCCGAGCATGCATTCATTCAGTGTGGGTCCTTGTGGAGGGCGGTGGGTGTGGGGCTTTGGGCAGGGGGGCGTGGCAGCTGCTCCCAGCTGACAGCTGTTGGCGGTCAAATTCCAATCTGCCGCCATCGAAGTGGCGAATGCATAAGCCCGAAACCTGATGAGGGTTGCCAGAAAGCAATTAAAATGGATTTTCATTTTTCCGCCTTAAATGTGTGGGTGGCTCAATTTTGTTCCAGTTTATAAACACAGGCATTCTCAGAAAAGTATTTTCAATTAGTTTCTCGCAGCTTCTTCATTAGTTTTTAAAAGCTTGTCTTTTGAGCGTTCATGCTTAAATTTTATGGGAAAATAAAATTTTATATTTTAATAATCGTTCAAAATTAAATTAATTTAAGATTTAACCTTAAAATAATATGTTTCCAAAAGTGGCAATCCTTTCTTTTTTAATTGGTATACTGCGTGGGTCAATTGTAAGGTAGCTAAAACTCAATAATTTAAAATAATTTAATAATAACTGTTAGTGAACTTTTAAGTGGTTTAAATTTAAAACGTCAAAATCCACAAAACCAATTTAAAGTTTATGTTGATATAAAGCTCATCTCGGGCGCGAAAATTGTGTAGATTTTCGTCTGCTACCAGAAAACACACGTGAGCACAAGCTATCCCCTTAGCTTTGCCAAAAATTGAATTGTTTCCGTACGCAGCCGAAAGTTTTGTTTTTTCTCCTATATTTTCCGTCAATATTCCGACGGTGTTGTTTCGCCTCCATTGCAAACCAAACGGACTAGCCGACAGGCAGTCGCTTCATTTGCATATAGAATGCGTGTTCCGAGAGGCGGTAATGTATCGACGGGCTTTTGGCAACTGGGGAACGGAAGATGGATGCAGGATATGGGGGGATGTGGGCGGAAGTGTGTACATAAAGTTGTCAACAGCGATTCGATGACAATTTTTTGGCCACTGGGCCGGTATAAACAAATCGATTCATGCATACAGGACAGATGGGCACGGATGTGTCAATGGGCGTGGGTTAAGTCTAACCGTTTTAGCCTTCTAAGCATTTCCAAGATTTAGTCACGTATCGTTGAAGCTCTACATTTTTATGGAAATTGCTATATAAAAGGATGTCTTTGTGTTTGGACACTGAAGAAAAAATTCATTACAGAAAAAAGAGAATTTAAAACCATTTCACAACGATCCCCACTTATTTTAAACCTTCAGATAGGTTGAACAAAGATTTTTTTTAATTATTAACTAGTGTGTTAAAATATCTTTAAACAGATAATAAACCCAAATTTAAATTCAAATTAATGTCGATCAACTTAAGATTAGTTAGCTCTTTTTAAATTGATTTCGAATTTTACTTCAATACTTTTTAATGCGAATTTCTAAATTGTACTTTGATTATTGTTTTGAATGTTCAAGAGTTAAGCTTCTGTCAATCCAGAATAAAATAAAATATTGAATACAAAAATGTATATTTTGAAATCTTGGTGCAGTTATTTCTGTAAAAAAAATGATTTAATTGACCTGATAAATGTCCTTTAACATCGTAATAACAACATTCTGTTGTTCTATAAACTTTTCTTTCAGTGTATATGGGTGACGAATTCGACTTGTGTATTGTGAGAGTGTTGTATGTGTTGGTGTCAGCATTACGTGTAAGGCATACTTCTCGTGTATTTTTCTTTTATGGGCCTGCTAAGTCTTATTTAACACTGTCAACTCACCTGTAAATAGAAAAGCAAAAAAAAGAGAAAATGTCGTTAGAAATGTTGTTAAGACTCAATAAATTTCGTAGAAATAGTGAACAAATTGGATTGACTATCAATGTGTGAGTGTTCCCCAAAAATCCATTGCATACTTCCGGGAAATAAACTTTTTTATGGACGTTCGATGTTCATTAAAAAAGTTTGAAGCACATTTCGGCATGCAAAAACCCAACCAGAATATAGAACAACAACAACCAGGACAAAACTTAATTTGAATGGTATAAAATAGAGAGAGAGAGAGGAAAACTGTCAGCAGTGAGACGGAGACAGAAGAAGGAAGGCAGTAAAGCCTCAAACAATTTACCAATTAGAATGTGGAAAAAGTTTGTACGTCTGCCGTCAATGTAAAGTACAAAATAATTGCATTTTTTTTCTCCTCCCAAAACGCCTGAGGTTTATGACGGAGACCGAATGACTGTATAATAAATATTTCACACTAAATTGCACAATAAGAATGGAAAGTGAAAAGGAGCAACGAGCCAACGACGCTCAAATGAAGCGAAAAGCGGCCTAAAGAAAGAATGAGTGAGGTCCACAAATTGCCGCTGAATGTGTGCAAATGATGGCAGCAGAAAGGCGGTGGAAACTTCTGGGAAATAAAGCAAGAGCTAAGACAATTTCCGCAAACGAGCAGAGACAGCAGGAAAAGTGAGGAGCCTAGAAGCAGGCTACACAAAATACCAGCCTACGTGTACGTGTGCACAGGCAAAAGGCGTAACGAGCGAATATCGCTCTTCCCATCCAGCTATTTTGCACTTTTTCTACCTCTTGGCTTCCGACAGTGAGATTGTCAATGTCTGGCGGAGCGTATAACACTTACACAGACTCGTGTCTGATGTCTGATAAATTCTGCAGCCTTCCTCCATCATCTGTCCCATTATCTTCACAGATTTCGCCTTGCACATGCAACTGATTAATGCCATGCACAAATTGACAAGCGAACAGAACAAGCTTCATTCAACCAGGCCCATGCTAATGTAAAATTACCGGAGTACCCGCAGCCCTTGGAGGAATGCCAGCAGTGGCGGATTTATTGTTTTGCTTTGTACCAAAATTTTGAACAAATTTTCCATAATTTATTATGAATATTATTGGATGGGTGCCATAACTGGCTATTTTTTAAAATATTGAATTAGTAGTTATATATTGAATATACAAAGTATATTTCATATAATGGATCTCTTAAAAAGGTAATTCATAAATTAGCTCTGATTTTATCTACGATTTTTCTAATGAAAAAAAATCATTGCCTTCTTTTAGACATCTTAACATTTTTTCAATTTTCCTAAGCCCCTGAAATATTTTCCGGATCCGCTCCTGACTACTTTTCATCCATCCGTCCGTAAATACATCCATCGCCTGACTGGCAGACGAATCAGTAAGCATACGGGTGCAACTTATACATTTTGCATATATTCTGAGTATATAGACACTCTGCTCTCTATTAGTTTGACTTGTTTGTACTTTCCCGACTTTGAAAATAAATATGTACTATATTTTCATATAGTGGCCCAAACAATAGACAGGGCAACGTTTAAAAACTAAAAAGAATTGTATAGCTTTAACTTAAAATAGTTTATTTCACAAGTTTATTGGAAAATAATTGTCAATATTACTGGAATTTGTTTAATTTTTTAAATTCACATTTATACAACTACCGAATCAAAAATGATCACATGTAACCATCTCAAACTTGTGAATGAGAAACCTAAGACTTAAGGTCCACTTTGAAAACTAAAGTTTGCCAATTTCTAAGTGCACTTGATATACTTGTCGACCAATATTTGCCTTGACTTTGGAAAAGCCATCTGGTGCTCGGAGTTGCCTAACAAGATGTCATAGTGTTTCCACAACCAGTGTGAGAATAATTCCGAATAAAGAACTTTTGCCATCCGCCCTGCATGAATGTATGCATGCTGTTTATGTGTCAAAACACCGTAAACAAGTTTGCAATTTTCTCAAAGAAAGAGGGGAAATCTCTAAAATAGGATGGGAGAACACAACAAAAACAAGGTACTAAGTTGGCTTTTATGCACTGCGCGACTATAAAAGAAAAACAAAAACGCAAAAAAAGGGGCGGTAGGCATGTGTTTCATTTATTGTTAGGCTGCACTTTCATAGTTCTTTTCAGCGTTTGCTTTCGACGATTTATTTCTTTATTTTTTGCAACTTTAAAGGCTCAGAAAACACACAAGTTAAGAAATCCAACAGAACTCAGATTCAGAGTGAAAGCTGCCGGGAAAAAATCTTAGGGAGACATTTTGAGGGGTAAGGAATGGGGCCTTTGAGAATTCAAGAGGTTCTGGCAACTTGGGACAAGCGCCCATGATTCGCTAAACATTGAGGATTTAAGCACTTGGGTAATAAAAAATACAGAAATAGTGCGAAAAGCTTTGCACCATTTGTCCCAATTTTAAAATTCTCATTTCCATTTCGTTGCATCTTCAATATGTACTTTGAAATATTTATTCTGCTCTGTTTCGCTTTGCTGTTCTTTGCTTTGCTCTTATGTAAAAACCGAGTAAAAGAGTAATTGCAACTTGGAATTTAAATATCGTTTAATTATTCTGAGTAACTGGCCAAAAAACAGACTGTAAAAAAATATATTAAATATGAAAATATATAAAGCATGGAATTTTAAATTAGTGAAGTTTTATTTAATTTACTATTCTATTACTATTATGATTTAAAAATAAAAATAAATGGGACCCTAATTGGAACTTTAAGCCTAAATAAGAAGAAAGGAATTTTCTCTAATCTCTGCAATAAATACAATTTGATATGTTTTAAATCGGAAGAATAAATAGTGAACAAAAAGTGAAAATAGATGGGCTGACAGCGAAAACAAACCAGATTTGCCATCGAAAATATGCATTAAGAAAGGGTTTTGGCTGGTGGTGGTATCTGTCAATAGAAAACTGCTCACGTTGCAAGTGCATTAGAGGCTTCTTCTTCTGCGTACTACTTGCAACTGCAAATTGGCCCAAATGCATTGTTGCCGTTGCTTTTCCTTCACTTGCAAGACACGCAGTTTGCAATGGACTTCGTCTTGAAACACGTCTTCATATAAAACATTCCGCTGGAGGATTTAATTTGATAGTGCCCGAGGACTGAGGGGGCGACGGGGTCGGACATAGCTCAAGGATGAAGCTTTCTAGTTCAAAGGATCATCTGGGGTGCACAAGTGTAATTCGTATCAATTTATGCAGGACGTGATGCTGCCTCTGATGCTACATAAATTGGCAGGAACGGTTCCTTTTGGGAGAGCAAAAGCAAATCACTATATAGTAGGAATAGAATTGGATGGTGGTTAAAAGCATAAGTTATCCCCGGGCGTAATTTATTTTTAGTCAAAATAATTCCATTAGAGAACCCAGAGCAGAAACAAAATATATTTTTGCAAACTTTGTTAATGTTTTCTAGGGCATGATGAATAAATACACTGAAGCAATACGAAAATGCTTAGTAGCTTATATTTTTTAATAATTGACTTTGCTATATTTTATTTTAATTTCCATTTTTCATTGTTACTAAGACCCATTGCAAGCTCCACTTTCAAGGTTAAGAAGTGGTTCCTAACGAAAGAATACATTTAAAAAAGACTTCGTAAGAATAAATTAAAATTGTTCCGCTATATTATATTACACAACCCCAATTAAAAATATTATTACTTCATCTGTGCTGAATGGTTGCTTTCTTAGAACTTTTATTTACCAGTTCCGCTCAAAGGCCATTTAAAATATTTCTGAAAAACCATCTCCAGTCACACTTGACTTGTTTCATTACATACACGCCAAAAAAGCCACCGCCGAAAAAAATAGTATATCGTATTTATAATAAAAATTCTTTTGTTGGCGCTGCTCTCAGCAATGAAAAGGCTAGAAAAGAGCAAAAATTATTTCATGGGTTACGCTGGCTGAGCAGAAAGCTGGATAAGTGGAAAAATCGGAGGGAGTCAAAACAAAAGGCGACAAAACAGGAAGCTCATTCCCGGCAGAAACCCCAATCAAAAGCCCGAGCCATGCGTGCATGGCAACCAATTCGACCACGTTGGAAAATGAAATGAAAGGGGAAAACTCTGTTGGCGACACATGCGTTTCCAGCGGCCACATGTCACAACATTAAAAAGTCATTTCGAGCTGGCCAAAACCAGAGAAAGAGACGGCGCGAGTTGGAGAGTGATTCGGACCATTTGGGAGCAGTTTCTTGTGCCCGTGTCCACGGCATTTGCATCAATTTGACGGCTGCTCTGCGCTTCACTGCCTCTGTGCCTCACTTCCCCACTCTTTCATTACCTCAATTGCTTAGAGCGACAACCAGTACACAGAGAAAAAATATGATATTCATTTAACTAAATTAAAAACGATTTTTTGCCTATAAAAATTTGTTTTATACAAATAATTTAGTTTAACATTTCATCCGAGTAACTATTAAGAACTGTATTTCAGAGTTATATCCAAATATTTCTGGAATATCCAAGAACTTAAGTTATTTATTAAGCACCATAAAATCTTAGGAAAAAAACATTAATTCAGAAAAAAGCGAAATATCAATATATCAATATTTTGATATGAAAAAAATAACAAATTGGAAATTTTTCAATGTGCTAGTCCCAGTACATTGAGTGTTGCAATCTCTCGTTTTTGCTGTTTTATGATGAGCAACGCGCTGGCATCCGCTCGAGTTACTTGATTACAAGTGAGCAACGCATTTCCGCCGGCTTTGTTGTTGTGCGGCGAGCGGTTCGCAGATTCGAACCCCGAATTCCGAATATAAACTAGGTGACGCCGCTCTCCCCGATGACGAAAAATACGAAATACCTGCCAGCAAAGTCAAAAGTTCAACGAGTGAGTTAGGAGAGGAAGCGAGTTCGGTACTTGTGGCCTCATAGTTCACTTGAGTTCATTGCTGGGGCTCAAAAGCCAGAGTCGGGCCCAAAAGCCCATCAGGCGAACCCTTGCCATTGGGAACTTTTTGTTTTGCATTATTCACGAGCATTGCCACATGGTAGCTCACAGTGGGTCGAGTGTGGTTTAGATGAGGAGGGAAAACTTTGGCCAAAATTTAGAAAAAGCAACTTACGTTAAACAATAATACTTGGGGATGTTTTGGGAAATTGTTGTGTGGAATAATTTATGAAAATTAAGCTTGAAGTTCAAGCTAAAAATTAAATATGAAACGTTTAATTAAATAATTCAAATTACTGGTGTCATTATTTTTAATTTAGTACAACTTTTTTTTACTTATATTCGAAAAACAGGGTCAATTTAAAAAAAGCGTCAGTTTCTATCTAGGTGTTGCATTACATTTTTTTTTGTTTTTGGCTTTGGCCTGCTCCTGTATTTCCACAATAACTACCTCCCTCCGAAATTCAGTCTTAACAGCTTATACCACCGAGTTAAACAACACAACAGAGGCAGACCCAGCTCATTTGTCATTCAAAAGGCATCATCTCCAGAAGAAGCTGGGGAAAAAGAGCCGAAAAAGAAAGGGGTTTCACGACCTTTCACCTCGTGCCGCAGATGCCGCATGCGGATTACAAATTCGTATTTGATGGTGCGGCAAATGCTATTTTCGGGGCCAACCCATCTCGACTCGATAATGAGAGTACTGGGTTGCTACTGGATTTTGGTTTAATTGGGCGCCAAATTACTTTTCACTTTGCCATTGCGATTAAACAAGAAAATTTCATTAACTGAACGAGCCTCACACCGGGTGGCCATAAAAGCAAACGTAAGTGGATAAAAGTTTGAAACTCGAGACTCGAAATTGCTCCATTGTTGCTGCAGGCGAACAATAACAGAGAAATATAAAAGAGGCGGGGGGGCGGGACAGCGTGCCACTGAAAAAGGTTAACAAAATAATAACAAACAAATGAGCAGTGTTCAGAAAGACGTCGACAGAGCAGTTGCTGCGCAGTCGCCACCTGCCTCAAAAGCAGCGGCGCATGCGCTTAACATTTTTCAGCTTTTCAGTCAATGGCGAGACGTAAAAGCGGCAACAACCGAGAAAACCGGTGAAAAGCAAAAAGTGGCTGTAAATTATATGGCAGCAAAAATAGCAATAGCAAAATCGCGCGCGTTTTTCTCTTTTTTATCTATTGCTTTTTGGCCATTTCATGGACAATAAACTCATTTTGCATTAACCACAAAAATCAACAAACTGTGCAAAGGCGGCGCCATCAGTAGAAAGCATTCAACTGGGTTAAAATGGGATGTGGCAAAAAGCAAAGAAGATGAATGTTTATTTTCACAGTGAAGATGTGACCCACAAAACCCAAAGTAACATCAATATTTGCGATAAATGGAAGACAACATCATCGTTAGCATTTACACAAAAGCCCCCAGGAATCAATGCATGGCCCATTAATCTAAAAGCATTAATGATTTAAGGAATTCATTTGTCATTTCGGTAAGATTCTCTCGAGCTGAGTTTGAGAAAATTAACCATTAATTGCGGCAAATCTGGAAATAAGCTCGTAGATTAAATCAGCCATATGTTGGATCAGATCTTGACTTTAACTTGAACATGGGTTTCTAAGTGGTTAACCTTCTTTAATAAACTAACCTTTATGTGAAATTTAATCGATTTATAGTATTGGATATACAAAATAGTAGTTTCCATAGAAAGTAAGTCATAATAGACAATTTAAATAAATATAAAAATGTCCATTTAATTTGATATTTACGAAATAACTATCAATGCTTTTATCACGACGTTTAAGAAATTAAGTTAATTTATATTATTTCTTGTCAAAATTTTGCTACTAAATTGGAGCATTAATAATTGGAGTAAATAAACTGGAAGAATCAGCCCCACCTATTTATCAAGTTGTTTAGAAACCATTAATTTTGGTAAAATATACCCCTCAGCAAAATGTTCTTATAGCGTAAGTTTCCACTTTAGATGATTGAGTGTCCTGCGACAAATGGGTAAACTTGTTTGTCCGCTCATTGACAGAGCCGGCAGCCAAGTTTGGCTTAATTTATGTCCCCAGTCGAATTGAAAGAGGAGTTCGCGTGCAAAGGCTGAAATGCAATTTGTGGGAAACCGCAGCTACAGCAGTAGAAAATTGATTTAGCATTTATTTCCAACTCCCCTGACCTACACAGCGATTTTGAGCAGCGATGTTGCGGCAGACGAAAATTTTCGGAAAATGTCATTTGAAATGTCGCCGTCTGGCAACAATTTCGACAGGCTGTTCGGTACACTCGCAATGGATGAACTGATTCAGATCGAGTCTTGAACAATACGCTCTGATTATTCCAGTTCTTTTATTTTATATTAATTCTATTTTGCACAATTGAAAACCCATTGTGTCTGGCCGTGTGATAATGCCGATTGCAAATGATTTTATATACCTATTTTTATTCGAGTTTATGCTCCGGTGGCTGTGTTTGGCTGCTTTTCATGTAAATCGCTGTTTGGCGGTTTGCCGGTTTGCCTCTTTGCTTATTTTTTCACCCAATAGATATCTGTGTTAATTAATTTGGCGCTGTCATGCGAGTTTTGCCATTTTCATTTTGGCACGAACGTGTTTATTTCACTGCAATTTCTTTTTTGTTGTGGTATAATTTAATTAGCTGCTCTTAATATATTTAAAGGCTTTAACTTCTTTGTATCGATATTACCAGCTTTTACCATATTAATGTTTTTTTTTGGAGATGAGCTAAATAATTTGTAGAGCTTTTTGCATTATTTATTTAAGACCGATTAACTAGCCACTTAATTATTTTATTTGAGCAAACAGCGGGTTGAAAATCGTTTGCTAATCGCACGCAAATCGTATTTAGCTTTATTCGCTGTTTTCATTTATTTTTGCCCTTGGACATATTTTCGAGAAAAGTGAGAAATTTAATGCGGCGCGTGTCATAATAAAATCAAGTTTAAAACGAAACAAAAAGCAAACACGTGACTGGGAAGCCAAACCGAATTTGTAATTTGTATTTGTGCGAGAACAGAGAAACCGAGTGGCAGTATGGCAGAATGCTTATAAACCCCGCTGTCAGTCATAAAATGGCATTAAAAGCAATTAGCAAGTTGCTTTATATTCTGCCCCAAACGAACATATTGCCCGGGGTAATTAAAATCCAAAACTCTTAAGGCAAAACAATTGGAAGGAAACGAAATCGGTGAAAAGGGAAAACGACGCGTCGAATCTAAAAATAAAAGAAGTGAGATATTATCGGTTGAAACAATTTTGCTCAGGAACACGCAAATAAACTATTTGCAGACCCCTGCACAAGTGTTGATATCCGCGTAATTAACTTTTAAGTGAAATACAAAATGTGCTACAAAATGGCTAAAGCCATTGTGAAAGAGAGCATTCACATTAACCTTTGACCCCTCCTCAATGTGTGTGTGAGCCCCCAGATGTAGGCTAGCCAAAAACGTAATGGAAATGAGGTCAGGCCAATGCTAAGCAGTTGGCAGAGGAGAGCGCTCAGCACTTTCTGGCTCTTTATTTTTTTATTTTTATTTTATGTCAGCTGCTCGGTCCATAAACTCAGGCGCCGCTGTGAAATGTTGGTAGAACAAGGACAAACGGCAGGAGAGCCGACTGCAGTCGCCAGGATGTCGCCTCTCATTCTCCTGACGAGGCCTGAATCCCACCCCAGTTAAACATTAGTTGGCAACATTTGCAATTGTAATGACTCGCATCTAAAATGCAACCATTCGGCAAAATGTGTTGAGCTGGCATCTCCACCTTCTACACCACCTTTCCAAAGGACGATCAGGACCGACAATGAGCAGTCGTCGAGACAGCTGCAATTAACACGGAAACTATAGCGCCGGGTCGTGGAAAATGCCTCCACAAGCTCTGAACTTTGGGCATTGGAAACCATTTTGTTGGATGCAAATTAGGCAGAGGTTAGAGAAAAAGTTTTCGGAGGATTGTTCACCAAAATGGTTGTCACAGGTTATTTCAGTTTATAACTTTCAGAAAGAGCCAAATTGTTATTGAGTTTTGATGCCGCTCACATAAAGTTGACAAACTTTTAACATATTTTTCGTTTTATAAAATTCTTTGAAAGGTCGTCGTTAAGCATTTTAATTTGAGTTACTTAAAAGTTGTGCAGATAATGAAAATTGGGCATTGAGAAATTTAAAAGTGACTTTGCATTTTCTAAGTTTGAGTAATTTAAGTACTTTGCTAACATAAATGGGAAATCAAATTTATATAAGTGATAGAAACTTAAATATATACTAAAGAAAAACACTTGGAAATTCATTCAAGCAGAATTTAAGAATAGTAGTGTTGTAAAAACTTTTATAATTTCAGAAAAAGTTTCCTAGACTTAGTTTCAACAAAAATGAAACTATTCTCAACAAATACTCCATTTCGAATGTCAGCCAAATTCTTAGAAACAATACAAAACAGCTGTTTAAAGAAGACCACTGGCATCTAGTAAAATGCCCATATACATATGTACATAGCAACCCATCTGAAAAGCTATGTACTATTAAAGAAATATTATTAAAATCAAACTCAAGTTGATATTTTGGTATATCTTCTTCTCAACAACAACCATATATAATTTATGACAATCCATAGAAACAAAGCATTTAAATTTTTGCGATTTTTGACCAGACAAGTATCTGAATAAAATGCGTTAGCAATCACTCAACCCTAAGCTAAATTCCCCAAACCGACCAGAGTACAGCAGCGTTTTTCGCAATCAATCTGCCAATCCATGGCAGACGTATTCCATTTGCAAATGGCAAATAGCTTTTTAGACTTTTCCGGCTTTTCACACAGCGAAAAGCCAAAGTCACAGTTGGCGCAGTTCTCACGCTTCATTTGACAGCCCAGGTAAAAAAAAAAAAGCTGCTGGCTAAGCAATTTTCTCCCAATCAGTCAAGGCTGCGACCACCCACACATCAATGGTGGTGGCGAAAGGCAGTAAGCAAATAGTCCTTTGGCTTAAACGCTTCGAAGAACAAACTTTCTGTGCCCGCTGCCTCGTAAAACTGTTTGAGTTTTATAGTGGAGTCTGCGAGTTGTCTGCGTTCAAGTTTCGGTCGAATGAATGATTGCAATGGCAGTCGGCGGGAGAAAACTAATGTTTACGACTCTAGAATCACCATTGGGGAATTAATTTAACTGGCGGACAGGTGGCAATGGCTCATAAAATCGAGGCAATTTCTTATGTTCTTCAGACAACACATTGCTCCAAATGAACTGAATTTTAATGCAGAAGAAAATAAATGGTCTACAAAACAAGTGGGTGCAACAAAAACATGGGTAACAAATATTAAGCAAACACCTTGTTTCGCTTCTAAGTAATAATCTTAAGATTTATTAGTTTATACAAAGCTTAATATTTCATCTAAGGACTATAAATTTATAATTTTAGATTGTTAGAAAACACTTTATTAATTAACTCAATAACTTATACATTGAGTAAGAAAGTTTCAAACATAATTTATTAAATTATTATAAGCAAATTTATTTAAATTGAGTGAAAATCTAAAGACTTGGTAAATGCTTTGGTACAACTACAGTAAATATTTAAAAGCTGTTGCATTTCTCATATCTTTAAATCCTGTCAACGGTTTAAAGCATAACAAAAAAAGAAATAATTTATAGCCAGGAATTGCAATTAAGCTTGACTAAATAACATACATTTTTAAAATAGGAAAACATTTTCGTATTTCCATTTAAAATGATTTATGACTTCTTGAATTTATGGCATACACTGTATATTAGTGGCCTTGACTTTAACCATTTTGTTTTACGCATATATCCTTCGCAGGGGCAAGGACAGCTACAGCTACCAGCACAATTACGTGGATCGGGTGCGTTTAGAGGACACCACTGGTGTGCAACACCACAACAACCACCAGCAAGCCACCCATGATCCGAGGTGTCCTCAGTTGAGAGCCGCTGGCTGGAGGCATACCCACAAATCCGTTTCGCATCTCGACTTGGCCACCAGCTGTCATGAAGCAGCTGGAACTGGCTTAGGTCGCCACTCGCAGCAGCTGCTCCACAACCACAGCCAGCCGAATCAGCACCACCAGCAGCAGCAGCAGAACCACCACCATCTGAGCTCCCACTCGCACTCCCATTCCCACCACCCACACGCCCAGCCCCACTGGACGCAGTGCCGGGTGGGCGTGGCCGGAAGCGGAAACGGGCAGCTGAGGAACGCCCGATCGCTGGACTACACGCAACTCGAGCGGGAGGAGAACGCCTTGGACATCGCCGAGTTCTACTGGCGGTTCGATGCGGAAGGTCCGCTAGACCAAGTCGAAAGCTACGCGGGTGAGTGGCGGCCTTCGGGCGGATTGGAACCGCTCGGCCATGTCGTGTATTGGAATTATTGGATTTCCACCCAACATCATAAAGATATCAACTTAAATGTCCCAGAAATAATTGAATTGTTTCGCCAATTAACACGACAATATGCATTTCATATGCTACTGTCAACTTAACTTTCAATTTAACCCGTCAATTAGTTTTTACTATCATCATAGACTTTATTCAAGGATAAAGTTGGTACTTAAACATCTGAATTTTATAAGCAAATACTAATTCTTTGAAATTGTAAATAATTAAAGCATCCTCGGTTTCAAAGCAGAAATATATACATTCACAGGCTCAGCAAATAAATTTATTTAAGTCAAGAAATTTAGTTGTAGGAATGAAGATTAAATAGATAGGTGCTAGTCTCAAATCATTAGGGAAAGGCAAAAAAACTTTGTTTACTTGCTGTTAAAAAAAACAAGAAAAGAAAGCTGAAATACCCTTGCAGAATATTCTGTAAATTATATTCTCCAAAATTATTCATAGGATGCATTCTTAACACTAATAAAAAATCCCAACTTCCTAACTTTAAAAACACCAACGTTATGGCTTTTCCGGTCGTTCAGTTATTTGGCAGCTATATGATATAGTCGTCCGATCCGGCTCGTTCCAACTTATATACTACCTGCAATAGAAAGACAACTTTTGGGAAAGTTTTAAGCAGATAGCTTTAAAACTGAGGGACTAGTTTGCGTAGAAACGGACGGACGGACAGACGGACAGACGGACGGACAGACGGACAGACGGACGGACAGACGGACAGACGGACATGGCTAGATCGACTCTCCTGGTGATGCTGATCAAGAATTTATATACTTTATAGGGTCGGAAATGTCTCCTTCACTGCGTTGCAAACTTTTAACTGATATTACAATACCCTCTGCAAGGGTATAAAAATATATATATATATTAAGTAATTATCTTTTTAAGTAAGTTTCAAGAATTCATATAAGGTTATTTGATAGGAATATTGATTTTATGAAACAACTTTTAATAGCATTTCGAATTTCTCGTACTTCCCCTTTAGTACTTCCCATAAAAGAGAACTTTAATCCCTCGGCAGCGGCTCCAAAGGCTGTGGGATCAGGAGAGGCAACCACAAACAGCACCACCACAATCTCCGGCAAAGTAAATGGTGGTGCAACAACCACCGTAACCACTGCTGCTGCAAACGCACTGCTCGACATTTTGGGCAGCGAGTCGTGCAGCTTGAGGAGATCGCGCAGTTTGGCAGTAATCCGTGAGGAGACGTTTAGCGACCTGCAAATTGGATCGGCAAACAGCAGTCGTCGTCGATCGCAGCTAATACCGCGTGCCCGGCTCGTTAATCGCGGATTTTTCCGTGAATCGCCACGGTAAGTGAGTCACAAACACTGCACTACATAAAAAAACTCGTAAAAAGTTGGAACTTTTAAAAATCATAAATAAATGGGAATTTTTAAAATGTTTCCGTGTGTTGACGAGTTGAAATAATATTGTAATCTTATTAAAACAGAATATTTTAGTAAGATTTCCATTTTTTTAAAACAATTTATATACGATTTTTTTAAATTTAGCTTATTTAGGGTTTTATTAAAAGTTTGCTAGTTAATTTTCTTGTACGCAGAGAAATTTAGCTAACGCAAAAAGAGGTCAAAATATTTTCAAAAGGAAAACGGTCCATACAGGTTTAATTTGACCTACTCTTTTTTAAATGTTTTGGCTTAATAATATGCTTTTGGCCTGTGTTTTTGCACCTAATAGAGCTCAGATTTGACTGTATAAGTTTTCTGCAAGTAGAAAATGATTTCATTAAAAGTAAAAACACTAGGTCAGCTATCTAAAATAAAAAGTTTTTGAAGAGTAGTTAAAGAAGTTAAATATTCTTAAAGCAGAACTGCTACCGCCTAGAGAAGGCTTTGTTTTGCTCTTGAGTGTTTAAAGCCCGGCCATCACTCATACGCCGCGTAAACACCGGGCAATTCGAGCTGAATCTGGTCGTGTCAGTCGTCAGTCGTTGTGCGACGCTCGCCACAAACTCAACAGGTCTCGGCACAATTTTCAGTTTAAACAATCCCCGAGCCTCCGGCCAAATTGCTGCGGTTGGTTTGCTGTAGCTGTTTCATTTTCCGTTTGTGATAGTGGTGGTTTTGGTGGTTTGTGTCGAGTTTTTTTGAATCTGCCCGCCGGTCAGGGTCATTATCCGATGTCATTGTTGCATTAAGCGCTGCCACATAACCTGTGTGCCGCTGACTGCGGTTGGTCGATTAAACCTAACCCTGATTGGTGACAACTGCAAAGTCCAAACGATCGAACAGTTAAGCGGGTTACATAAGAACATTTCATTTTTATGAGCGGTTAAGGTTTAGTGCGGAGTTGTGTTTTTTTTATTTGGTATTTTTTCCTTGTTATTTCTCGTTCAGTTGTTTAATTAAAATTGCGAAAAGTTTGTTGTTTGTCAATTGTTTGGGCAGCTGCAGCCTTATGAGTCGAATGAGTCTAGGGGAATGTGACAGTGAGCTGGAAAAGCTTTTAGATATACGCTACTCGTTCTGCCATTAACACACACGTATCCTGCACATCCCGACAATGCCAACTGCAGTTGTCGGTTGACGTTGCCATGGCTCTCGGAATCGCATCCTTCCTGCTCCGTCGCACTCTGTCCTCGGTTTTTATTTAATTTGCCGCAAATCGTCGCGTCAAGTGGCTGGGTAAACTATCAACCCCCCCGCTCAAGTGCATCGTGCAGTTGAAACGGATCCGGTCCAAAGGGGAAAATGCCGAGCCACCCAACTCAACTTTGACGCGGGATAATAGGGGCTTTTAGTCTATTAGACGGTCTTCATACTCGAATAGTGAAATATAAGCTCGTATAGGATCAATAATAATAATTAAATCGTAAATGAAATCGGACCTTTATTTAACTGTTTATTATAGCAATTGGGAAATGTAATAACCGTAATAATGATAAAAGGAAATTTATAAGAAAATAGTCTGTTGAGTTTAAATTTGTTGAGGTTAATTAAAATCTAAGTTAAATACTCTCAATCAGACTATAAATTAAACAAAATTAGGCTTTTAACTTAATTTAAATTAAGTCCACAATAGTTAAAAAAAATAGTATATTTAAGGCAAAAATAGAGAAGATTGATTGCAACTATCTTACTGTCGTTTTACTAGTTGTTTTATTGATTTAAAATTTAAACAGTTGTTAACCTAAGTTTTGATTTCCAGATTTATTGATCCAATCCTCAAAGTTATGTGTTTAAACATTTAAAACATTCGCAAGCTAATATTAACTATAATTTGACAAGCCATTTAAACATTTTTCATGTTACCCCTGAAGCATTCTCTATTGGACCCTGCCTTCGTCACCAATTTGACACATTTAATTTCATGTTTGTTTCCCCAACTCTATAAATCACCTGTCGAAAGATTTTTTTTTGCTGCAGTTGAATGCCCATTTGAATGACAAACAAGAACCCACTTTTGACTGCCTGACAATCTCAGTTTGGTTTCTGTTTGTTTATCTGATTTGTGTGGATTGATTGATTGAGACATCACATGACTGAAAGTTTTGCAATTGAGGGTCTTTGAACGAGGCCAGCAAAGGGGGAGATGTGCAGGCAGTCATCATTCCATTAGATGTAATTTAGTTATGATAGGCCAAATGCAAAACAATGGCATCATTAACGAGCCCATCCTCCCGTTTCGATTCTCCCACCCACAGATTGAACGGCAAACCGAATCAGACGGCCTTGGTGGGTGAGCAGCCAGCGGATCAGTCGACGGATGACGCCCAGAGCCAGAGAAGCAACTCGGGCACTTGCGATTCGCATCAGCAGCAGCAGAAGCAGCTACAACAGCAGCAACAGCAACAGCAGCAACATCAACAGCAGCAGCAGCAACATCAGCGTCTTAACCGAGAATCGCGTGACTTTGATGTCTACTACGATAATCTGAAACGCTTGGACGCCTTGGCTTTGGGTCTGAGTGAACAACTGCATCCTTGGCACAACGACAAGAGCGATTTGGAGAGCTTGAACTCAGATTATTTCAAGAACTCATTGCATCAAAATCACTTGGATCAACAGCAACCATCTTCCTTGGAATTTGACGCCATCGAGCAAGTGGCAGTTAGTTTGCTTAAAGAAAGACCCAGAATTTATCAATCCAGGAGGCAACAGCAGCACAGGAATCTTCACCACTCAAACTGCTTACAACGTCACTTGGACACAGGAGGGGAATCCTGTCCAGAGCACAGTCAAAGCAGTGCTTTTCCCGAAACAACCACCAGCAATTCGGATGATCAAACGGATAGTCCTTCGCTTTCGGAGCAGGAATACGATTTAACCCAGATTGAGGAGATCTATCAGCAGGGAAATCACGGGGAGGAGAGCTACGAGTTAATTAGTCTGACGACCACTACAAGGACACGTTTCGAGAGCAGCGAGGAGGGTGAAGAAGAAGAAGGCGAAGAGGAGGTTGTGGAAACTCTGACCACGCCCACAGAGCCACAAACCAGCGATAGTGATAGCACTTTAAGGCAAAATCACAACGATCCGTTGGACAAACTGATAGCCTACGATTCGGTGTACCTCTCCTCGGAAGACAGTTCAGATTGTACTCTAGTTGGCGAAAGCTGCGAGTCCTTCGAGCAGAGAACTTTCACCAGTTGTGGGGAAAGTGGGGAGTTGGAAACCCGCAGCTTACTACACATTTCCATTGAGGATACGGTTTATGAGCCACAAGCTAAGCAACACAAAAAGGGAGTTCATCAAGAGGATCAACCCCCACCACTATTAACCACTACAGCTAAAGTTGAGGCACAGATCTTCACACAGGTTTTGAAAGTAGAACATACACCCAAGCCCAAGATCCTTGCAGTAGTAGAAAAACGTAAACTAAAACAGGAGGAAGTTAAGCAGCAACCGCCGGAGCTTAAACGTCAGGCCACCGACTCCTTCATAGTTACTGCCAACAAATCCAATCTCACAGAGAACCAATACCATAGTCTGCCGGATGTTAATATAGGGGTGAGTCTTAAGGTGTGCGAAAATATAGACAAGGAGCTCAGGTCGTCCTACAACCAACAAAGACAGCAGCAACGCAAGGAGGCCAAAAGGGAGCAGCAGGTGACCCGAGCGGAGACCTACGATTCCATTAGACGTTTCGGACGGGCCCATCAAAAAGCCCGGCAAAAGGAATACCAGGAAAGGGAGCGTGAACGCGAAAAGGAGGCATCATCCGCTTTACAGGAAAAGGATAAGGAAAGGGAAAAGGAAAAGCCAAAGATAAACAAGGAAGTTTCAGCTCAGGAGCGGAAAATTGAAGTAAAAGAAACGTCAAAGACTCAAGATTTAATCAAGGAGAAAGAGGAAGTAGCCGAGGAAGTAGAAGCGGAAGAAGAGGAGGAGGAACCACTGCCACCACCGCCGCCACCTCTCATAGAGGAATCTCAAACAGAGGACTCTCCGTCGGAAGTAGAGGAGGAGGACAATCTATCCGTATCCATTTCACAACCGGAACAACCCAAGGAGGCGCCCGTCATTGAGGTGGCCAATTTCAGCAGGCTAATCGAGCGAAGGGCCCAGGAAATCCGCGAACGACAGGAGCAAATTAAACCATCCTTTCACATCATTGTCACCGACGCCCAGAACAATATCATCCAAAAGGAGGCCATTCAGGAGAACAACGAATCCAGACAGAGGATTAACCCCAATTCCAATTCCAGCCCGAAAACAAACTCAAATTCAAACTCAACTTGTAATCCCATTCAACGCCCCCTCCGTCGCTCAGTGAGTTCGTCGAGTAGCAAACCGCTGGTACATCGCATCCTCAGCACTGGTGCTCCCATTTACAAGGCCCGGCCTGTCAAGGTTTTGCCCTCCTCCAGCAGCGATTCGAGCTTCTCCCGAGGTAAAATGTCACGACCACAAATACTGCATGTTGTGGATGGCCGGGGAGGAGTTGCGGCGGGCGGAGGAGCAGGTGGCACACTGCGAAGGAGGAGCAGTGCCAGGAGCATAGCCAGCACAATTAGCTCGACGGGAGGCGAGGTGGCTAATGAATATCTGCAAAAAGTGGACGCAGTCAGATGCTATTGGAGCAAGCTGGCGGGCAATGAACCAGAAACACGGAAAACAGAACAGCCGGCAACCGAAACCCAGCCAGGCATACACTTCCAGTTGGGCGGAGAGACTACAACACATTCTCCGGATAAATCCTCAGTTGCCAATGATTTCTGCAGCATGATGCAACATCCATCCATAGAAATTGTGGAACTGGGTGAGGGCGCTCAAAAAGCTACCATTGTCAAGGCTGCTCTGGAACAGGATGAGGATCCAGATGAAGATCAGGATCAGTTCGATCATATAAGATATAAAGTCCTGAAATCTCAGCAACTGATACGCAACAATTTCCTGTCTACAAGAAACAAAAAAGAGGCCCAGTTCGATGGGTTAATTCAGTACCTGCAGGAGTATAGTTTCCAGGAGTTGCTAAGCAATAATAATGTGGTCATAGTAGAGCCTGTCAGGACTAAGATCGAACGACCTTTACAGGTGGGGATTAATAGTGGCACCACTACTACGACTGTACCACCTCCGAAACCTCCAAGGGTAGTAAATGCCTCGGGCTCTCAGCCTCGGAAAACTCGGCAAAGACAAACTGGAGGAGCGGCGGCCAAAAGACATTTCTTCTACCAACCTGTAAGGGTAAATAGAGAGCTCTACGAAGATGAACTACCAGATCCCGATACAGTTCGTAATGTTCGTCGCTTTTTCGAGCAGAATGTCCTGCCAACTCCTGGTCAGGGTTTGCTAGTGCAGTCCCAGCAAAAGTTTGGTGGCTCCGCCTGTCAATTGAGTCCCAAATCCAGAAGAGCTAGGGGTTACCGATACCTGACCATCGATACTAGCTTTGGGGGAGCCGGTGAGGAGCAGCCCAAGGGCATGGATCTGCTCGAGGAGCACAAGGCCAAGCACTGGGACAATGCCAGTTTATCGAGTGGTATTTCCAGTGGTGATTTGAGTTCGCCCTGCGGGGAGTATCATCACCAGGAATCACCAGTAATGGCCTGCAAGGATGTCCATGTTCAGGATGTTGTTAGAAGACACAATAGCAATGCTGCCAATGCGAAAGCTCGAGCTAAATTTGCCAGCCGACGCACCTGGTGCATGGGAACAGGTCCTGGAGGAATGGGGGCAAATGAATCCCTTTATCGGCAAATTTATGAAAATAATTTGGGACATTCCGAGCAGCAGGAGAATGGCGAACATCTGGAGGAAGAGGACGATGAGCAGGATGACCAGTACGAGGACGATGTGGAGCAGGATATGTGCGAGAACTATTACGTCAGCAATGTGAGTACACAGAAAAAGAAACATAGAGGCTAAGAATAATAAATACTGTTTATTCTTGTATTTTTAAAACATACTTAATTTTATTAAAATTAGAAAGTATAGTAGTCTTAAATAAGGTTATTAACAAGTCTTCTTTATCTTCATTAACCAAAATAGACAAATATATTTTTTAATTAGTTTAGTTTTATTAAACTTATTAAAGACAATTTTTGAATAAACTTATTGACATTGTATCTTAAATATTGTTTCTAAATTGTAATCAAAGTTTATATTTTGCAAGAATAATTATTTCATATTAAACATTCACTTTGACTTAAATGCGTAAGCCTAAACATATTTTTTTAAATGTTCAGCCTTTAAGGAGCGGCCCTTTTGCGTGTGGCTTTATGGACCATTAGCCTTTGATGGGAGTCCGTCGACTAATCTTTTCCCCTTTTTTCTTTAGGACGTGCTGGCCAAGATAAGGGAGTGCGGCTCAACTGTCACCTATTACGGAGGCCGGGTCCTGGACAAGACCGCAACCAGCACCACAGCCCCGCCCACGAAAACCACTCAGCCAATGACGGGGAGTGGCACCCGCTCCCGAGTTCGTCAAATAGAGGCCTGCAATGTGTGCCTGCCGAGCGAAAGATGCGAACATCGATTGCAATCCAAACAAACGGCAGCAGAACAGCAGCAGGACTCATATCAAGGTGGGTAAAGAGAATTGTTATTGCCATAACCAAAGCCATTCTCAAAATTGCCTCATACATGAAGAAAAAAATATTTCGAAGCTTAAAAATTCATTATCCTTATAGTGACTTATAAAATAAAGGTAAAGTAAACAAGCGCTTTAACAAAAAAAGAATTATTTTATATTTAAGTTGTTATATTTAAAAAACCGTACTATGTTGTAGAATATCAGTACTAAATTTCATTTATAAATGTACCTATTAAATAAAAACTTATGCCAGTTACAAAGTTTATAACATAATCTTCAAACATCCCCACAGAACATTTCCCAAACATCTTTTATTCATCACGTAAACATTTTCATAACTTTATCCCATTACATACACGATAAACATAAAACCATAAACAGCAATGCCAGTATTAAAGTAAAATGATTATTGTTTTTCCCTGTGCAGGCATCAAATTTAAGCTGGTCAAGTCCAACAGCTGCAGCAGTCGGCTCGAGTTGGCCGGAACTAGTGAAGATGAGGTCACCGCCGACAGCGAAGTAGTTCGAAAAATGGTACATCACTTCGAGGCGAATCAGACAACCACGGGCAATGATGGCCAACTGCTGACCATCAACAGCCAGAGTCAGATAACGTTGGCCAAGGAGCCGGAGGAGCTCCAGCGACGCCAAGTGACAGTAAATAATCACATCAATGTGCTCGGGGACATGCCCGAAGAGCTCGAGAAGGCTGAAAATTTTAATGGTCAGCCGGAAAATGGTTATGGTGGGGATATCTTGCCCACATACGAAAGTCAAGCCATGAACATACGCCTCGATGTGACTGAGGGAAAGAACATCCTGCAAGCTGCTGCCAGCAAAGTTTGTCGCAATAAAAACGTTGACTTGGCCTACACGTTGGTCAAGACAACGACAAATCCTCCCAAGGGCAAGCCTATCGAAGCTCCGCGCCAGAAAATTGGAAAACAACAGCGCGAAGTGGAGGAAAATGGCGAAATAACTGCCGTGACAAAGGCTGTCAAACCGGCGAAGGCCTCACCACAAATCATAGTGCCTGCGGATATACACAGTCAGGCCTCGATAGCTGCAACCGGTCCGATACCCGAGCGCCGATTGAGCAATGCCAGCAGTAGTAACTCTGTTGTGGACAAAGCCGTAGTCCGTCACTATGTGGCCAATGATAAAAGCATCTATGAGCGGCGCAAATACGATGAGATTGAGTTCGAGGAGTTTGAGGTCTACGATCCCAGCAAAGAACCACCTCAAGTGGAGGAGAGTCCGGAGAAAATTCCCACAGATGCAGAGCTCTATGACAGCTTGGATGACAAAATGTGAACGAAAACTAATGCTCAATACACCTTACGACAACAGCAACGACGACTTCTTGGGGTTTTGGGTTAAAGCGTAAATCGTATACATCCACATCGGTAGCCTAGCTTAGCTTTACAGGTAAAGCCAAAAGATTATAACATAAATTATCCAAAGTATAATATATTATTATTTAAATTTAATTCGCAAAACAAAATTCTTCACCTGTACATTATAAATTTATGCCTAAATAAATATGCAATTTATTTAACGAGCTGACAGCTGTCGACCAATTATTTATTATGCATTCAATTTACAGAAGGCAATGGGCAGCCCTCTCTGCCTTATTAGTAAAACTATCTGTCACCTTTCTGTGTGCAGATAAACGGGAGACCACAGCAGCCACTAATTGGTCAAACTAATCTTAAATTAACAGATAATTGATTGGCAATTATAATTTAAAGCACACACCTAATGGCGGCCATAAAATGATTAGAAAGGGGAGAGGAATTTCGTTGCCTTTTCAATTTTGCAATGATTGGCTGATTAAGACATTATGTATCTATTAGGTAATGTTTCGAATCTTTCAATAAATAAATGTCTTACCATTGTCAGTTTTCTTTTTAGTTTTCTTCCTATTTAATAACAATTTCCTCTTCCTTTTTCTTTTCTTGAATGGATTCAGTTTACCTTAGGATGGTACAATTTTGAAAACTAGAATTTTACTGGACAACAAACTTACATAATTCTCTTTTGGAGTGAGCTATCTCCTTATCATGAGCCATCATTAATAAATTTTCTTTAATTTTTCGACGGTGCTTAAATTTTTGTGTTCTTTTTGCCAAATTTTCCGTTTTGCTTACGTCGCATAAATCTTGCTCTTGGTTTTCTTTACTTTTAGCTTGATATTTTTCGCTTAAATATTTAAATTTTTCAATTCTTGCTATTAAATTGGAAGAGTCATCTGACTTTGGAGAAGATTTCACCTTGCTTACATCTGTTTCAGCTAGTTCATTTAGCTCTTGCTCTTTACAGGAATTACTAGTTTCGACAGGCGGTAAAAACTCTTTAGATTTTAGGCCCCTTTTTTTGTACTTAAACACATATTGATTGGTTTTCGATTCCTTATCTTTTGCTCTTCGGTAAACTTCAGCTTGCTCATTCACATGCTGACTTGAACTTTGACCTGCGATTAGAATGATTGATAAGCTTACACTTAGACCCTCCCCCAAAATTGTCAAATCCAATCAATTATTCGCATTAAAGGAAAATATTTACAAAATATTCGCAAGGTAAATATCTTCCCCGATTTCCCAGATTCCCACTCACCTCCCGTCGTCGGTTTTTTATGCTTGTCCGACTTCTTGCCGCCGCTCGTCTCGTCATCCTCCGCCGTGGATGCGAAGCTTCTGTGCTGCTGGAGCTCATGACCTGGCCGTAAATGCTGTAGAAAAAGAAGGAGAAAATATTTGCAAATTAACATTAATGACTCTATTTCGCATTATTGATTGTGGCTTTTATAGCCCAAAGGTCTGGCAAAAAGTACTCAGTGGTAAGATAATGCATATGTAGGGTAAATTATTATAAGCCAACGCCATCTTAACGTATAACCATATCTTTACTGTGCGTGTGGGAGTAATTCTAAGGGTGTGTACCTTAGGGTGAACCTTCTCTTAGGGTAAATATAATATTACAGGTAAAAATCGTTTCAGTTTTAATTTTTGTATAAACCTTACTTATATGCGTTCTGGTAGTCCAAGACAAATGCATGATAGTTAGAAAAAAAAAATGGAAAGCAAAAAAAAAATGAAACAAGAAATAAAATCCAATGTTTTTAGAATTAAAAATTCATAAAAAAAAATCGGGAACCAGGAAGCGAGAAACGAAAGGGTTTCAACAAAAAAAAAAGCATTACGAAAATTTCACTTCATGTTCATCCTAGCTTACATAGTACATTCCTCAATATACTTAGTAAGTCCCCCATCCCCATCATCCTCATCATTTTAGACTGGCATTCCTTGCATGTTTCAGCCCTACCTAATTAAGTTAAAATGCTCCCTAGTGAAATCACGTGCTCTCCATAACGAACGACAAGGACGCCAGCAAACTGGCACTCAAAACAAAAAAAAATAAAAGGAGAGGAAATGGAGAAATGGAAAATGGGATGCGTAAATACAGTTATTGTTAGGACACCCCGATTCCGAGGGAGTTTGTGTGGCTTTAACCCATAGCACGGTCTACGTCTGCCACTTTTCTTTCACAACTTTTTTGTTTGTGTCTCAATCTGCCGGCAACGTTGCGTATGAGTAATCACACACGCACACACACAAAGACTCGAGGGAGGACACAAATGGGCAGAGGAAATCGAAACCGTAACCGTTTACCTTGTCATTTTACCAACAAAAAAAGTCAGGACTTTCGGGAGGATTTAAAAGTTGAAAAATAGTTGAAGTTAAACTTTTAACAAGACATAACATTTGAACTAAAAATATATAACAACGATTTTTAGTTCGAAATAAAGGTGTTCAAAAATGACATACATTTTAAAAAGTTGACATTAGATTAATGACACCCACAGGAAAGTTTAAAATTGATTTAGGATTAGGAAAAATGTTGTACAAATTTAATGTGACCACACAAACTTAAAGGTTAAATCTATTTAGACATATTCCGCTGCATTTAGCTAAACACAATTATTCAAAAGTCCATATTTATTTATTTAAAACAAGATAGACGGTTACAAAGTTAAACCATGCTTCACAGTTATCTTAAAAGTAAAATTTAAATTCAACAACAAGACCCATTAATTATACTTTGAAAACATCAAGTTTAAAATCCTTTCCGACATTTTAATTTCCTTTAGTTATTCAAACCCACAAACAAAAATATATCCAAACCGACCTCGCAGTTTAAGCTTGTGCTTGAAAATATAAAATAACATTGCATAATTTTGGGTGCAGCTGTCAATGTATGTGTGTTTGTATGGGAGAGCATAAAGATATATGCATACGTTTAGATCCGAGCAGGGAATTGCGACTTTTCTCATATGGTATGCACGTGTTGTGCGCCGATTTCAACTTTTACTGATTGGATTTCACGCTCGACTCCAATCAGGCGCTTCAATAATTCAGGCCCTCTCGAACGCGTTTGAAAAATGTAACAAAATCAAATGTTTCCCACGAGTAATTGAAATTTAAATGGAAAATAAATTCCCCAGACACGCCCACGCAGTTCGTAGATCAAATTTTGTTGGCTGCTTTTCCGCAGAAACTTCGGTGATTTGTTGCCGCGCATTATTGATGGACTTGGGGAACAATGACAATGCCATGGAACATTTCTGACAGTTGGTCAGACTTTCTTTCACAGACCGCACACAAATCGAGTTTGGATGATGGGACACTGGCGGAGCTGGAGGGCAGAAGTAAAAGTTATGACCCCCGACGAGCTGTCAGCCAGCATCAAATGTTAAAAAGTTGCCCCACAGGCATTTGCAGTGAAGCAAATGAAACATTAGGCGGCACATAAATCTAACAAGCTCCGACAGACACAGAAATCCAAGTTCCGCCCGAGAGTATGCCACTTTCTCGGGGCAAAAGTTTTTACGATCGTCCAAATAAATTGAAATCGTAGCTCAGCTTAGCTCAGCTTTACCCTGAGATGAAAATGAAAATGTAATTTCATAAATTACACCTGCTGTTTTTGCCGTGGTTGATATATATTGTGAAAGTTGTGACCGCAACTTGAGTCGAATCATGCCAAGTTAATTTGGGCTGAAGGGCAGCTTTAAAAAGTGAAGGGGACAACAGTATGCAAACATCAACATCCTTGGCCCTTGTCGGCGACATGTTGCAGCAATTGTCTCTTAATGAGCCCGACAATGTGGCCACGTGCGGCGCTCAGCCTAAGCTCAACGAAAAACAAGACGGCACACAGGACTCGCCAGGACAAACATGAAGGCAGGACAAAAAGGCTCTCAGAATAGAGGACAATAAGTGGAGGGTCGGGGCCATAACAATAAACAAAGACGAGCCGAGTGGATGTCTCTGGGTTCCTCAAATCTTTTTCGTCTGGAATTCACCAAAAAAGCCAAAAAAAAAGTCTCCCTACATTAGAGATAAAAATAAAATTTCAGTGGTTCGTGTAATTTGCATAACATTTCCATTTCTCTCAACTTGCAGGGATCGTCTCCTGAATGTTTGAAATTACTTTTCATATTTCAAGGCAGGCTGAACTACTTAAAAAGAAACTTTAAATTGAAATTAAAATTCTTGATGCATACATTTTTCTTAATCACTAAAAGTATCTTAGAATCGTTGGGCAATATACCACACAATTAAGAATGATAAGGTAAATGCATTGTTAAGTGAAAATAAATAAAATTCATTAGTTTTCAAAACTAGCTGTCATTTTAAAACATATTTCAAAAAGTTTTCCCTGAAGAAGTAAAATTAAAATGTTGTTTGAAACTACCACAACAACTTAATTTCTCTCAACATTTTGATTTCCTTTTTAATACTTATTAAATTGCATGACATGTTAGGCCCATTTAAAGAGTATAAAAACTTTGAGAAATTTCTTTGCGCTTTTGTAAATTGATTGAAATTGAATTTCAAGGACCCCTCCCGAAGAATTTAGCATGTGAAGTTGCCGGTTCAGGAAGTCATGCAAGCTGAAAAGTTGTAAGACAGGAGAAACCCTAGACAACCACTCGCCTTTCAGCCCTTTGTTCTTGGCCAACAAATTCGCGTGTCAAGTGCTGCATTGTCGGGCATCTAGCCAAGAATAACATGCCGCGATGCATATTGTTCTTTATGCGTTTGATTGTCTCTGAATGAGCTCGTTAAGTCTAGGCAAACGGAATAATGAATCCCCATCAAAGCAATTTGTCGGAGATGGTGATATGCAATTGAAGTTCCGCCCACAGACTCTTTTATAGCTCATAAAAGAAGAGGTCTATCGCAAAGCAATTTATTGTTATGAAATTGAGACTGTCGACAATGAATCATAAAAATAATACGAGTGAGAAAATCACCGAAGAAATTAGATAAATAAAACGACATCAAAGGGAAAAGGCGAAGACAGGATAAACCTTAAGGAAAAATACCCGTAACATCTCAAGCCACTTCGATAAAATTTCTATAAATATGTGAAAGAAAAAGCAGAGAGATAACTAATAAATTAGACACATGTTCACAGCAGGCAAGGGATTTTTGTCGGTTTTATTTTTTCATTGGCAGAGTGAATAGATTTGCCAGAAAAGATTTCTGCAAGTAAATATTTAGCTGAGAAAAAACAGAGCAAAATGGATAATCAAGTTGGGGAGCACAAACACATACTCACATATTGACTATCAAAAATCATCAGATACAGAGAGAGAAATATTAAAGAGACAACCCAGACAGACTAAAATTAGTGTGCTCACCGCGTACATATTGATAAAAATACGCACATCCTATAGATACAAAGATACACACAGCATAAACGAAAATAGACAGTTTTTTGTCTTAGAAAGTGTGCAAAACGCTGCCAGAAATTTGTCACAGATCTCATAATTCATAGTTAAAGAAAATTCGGTTAAAAGCAGACATATGCCTGACATTCTAACTGACTTGAATGTGACTGTAAAAACAAACAAGAAAATAAATGTGTCTGAAAGAAGTTTGCTAGGCAATTTCATCTCCCTGTCCCTTAAGAGTTGGCCAAAAATGAGCTTTATATGCCCATTTGTAAGCGTTTTACTTCAGTTTAAATGCATGCTGTCATGTGGGAATTGTCTGGGCCTTCTAGTTAAATTCATTTAAATTGCGTATACGTAATATTACGAAAGGCCTCTGGGCTGGTTTGTTTATTCAGCCAATTTTGTTAATGGAAATTCGCCTGAAGTAAATGAAAGAATTTCATTTTATTCATCGATTCCATTAAAAGTGAATTAGCTAAGTGTTGTAAGTAAAATAAGAAATACATGTCACTCTCACGCAGTTAATTAATAATACACGGGTAAAATGAACTTCGAGTTAATTAAGCTTTAATTATAATTGGAAAAGGTAATAAGGGGGAGTGAAAAATCCCACAAGGATTACACGGTCACATATTTACACCCCCTTCTCTGTGCTACCTTTATTTGCCCCCAAGCTGGCCAAGCGAATTTCAATTACAGATATTCCATATTCAGAGAGTCTGTGGCGTGCCCCCAGGTGATGGACTGCCATCAGTAAATAATGCACATGAAAAAGCAATGTACATCGACCAAAATGGAAAGGAGTTTGGAAAAAGCTGCAACAAATTGAGCCACTAAAAGCTCGGTCCATTCAATACAAAGCTCAACAAAACAGGAAACCATAAACTTGTGGGTTAAGCACACAATATTTTCTTGCACATCTAGCAATCAGGATCTGAGGAGGCCAGGGTAAACATAAAAACAAACTCAGTAATTGCATTACTCACTCAAAATAATGGCTCATTAACCCGCGGGCCAATGTACACGAAAAGGGAGCTGCTCGACTTTAATTAGTGACTACAATATTCACCTAAGAGCCGTCAGTCTTCACTGGAGATGAAGTTTTCCAACCAAAATGCACAAAGCAAACACGTTCGCCTGGCAAAAAATTGTTTTCTTACGTAAAAATTTCTTCACCTCTCTTGAAAGCCAAACTAAAATCCATCTACCAGCGCTCCAAAAAACATGTTCCCTTAAAGGACCCTTCACACTTCCACCCAAAATGGTATATGTGTGTGTTTTTTCTTTGAAATTATCTTGGCCATGTGCATGTGGTATTTCCAGGACATAACCTTGCCAGGCGAGAGAGCGTGGGCAATTTTAATTTTAATACAATTAACACTCACAAGAGGCGATGAAAAAGTCTCAGTGAAAAAGGGCAGGCTGCGGGCCACGCCCCAATGCTTATCAGAAAACCCCGAGGCCACATCCCATTCTAATTAGTAGGCGACAAAAAAGCGCCAACAGAAACCCAACCGCATGTTGAGTGCTCCATTTAGTGTAAACCGCATGAAAACAACATTATGCAGTCCCTTTTTTATGGCTAAAATAAACTAGAATGGCGAAAACAAAAAGCAGGAATTTTACAAGGACTTAGCTGCGTGTATTGAATGTCCTTTTTTAATGGACATGCAATGATCTATTTATGTTGAAATATACAAAAAAATTTAAACAAACCTTGAAGATATTTAAAAACATTCTTTAATGGCTTGTGTCCATTATATTTGTGCCATTGATATTTTTGATTTTCAAAGCCTTAAATATTTAAATATGTATGGCATTAGTAATTATTAAAACCGTTGTATAAATATAAAATAGCCTTAATAAACACACAAAGAATTATATAAGAGCATTTAAATAAGTTTGAAAGCTTTTATGTCCCTTTTTTCATTATTTATTAACTAAACAAATTTTGTTTTCATAATATTTATTAGTTAGTACGTTTTTTTCCAAACGAATGCAAATATGTTAACTGGAATAGATTATAATTATTTATATGAGTGTGGGGTAGAGTAAAACCTCAGATTTACACAGTTTTAGAAGCTAAGTAACATACTCGCATTTGTTATTTAAATCCCTCCTTGCCAGCCGTGTGACAAACTAAAGTGGTTATTATGGAAACCCTTACCCAGAGTAGCACACCAAAAGCAAATTTATGTAGCTCATTTTTGGGGCAAACTCGCTTCGCCTGTGGAGCGCAACGAAAATTTGCATATAATAGGAGAATTTGCGCCTTCAAAACCCGGGGAAGAGACAACAACAAAAACAGCCGAACCGAGAGCAGCTGACACTCAACTCCAGTGACTTGGGAATCTGGGACCAGAACTCACCCGTAGAGCCTGCGATGCGGCCTGAATTAATAACGAACCTTTTATGCGGTACACCCTGGCCGGGTGCCCAGGCTCGCCTTTGTTTGGCCTTTAAATTGTCTAGAATTTATTCAAAAGATTGGACCAAAGATAGAGTTCTGTAAGTGGCCAACGCCGCAAATATTTGCTAAATAAATTAGCAGCCACTAGGCTCTGTTTGTGCAACGCATTTGGAAGTCAATACATTGAATTAAAATCAGTGCATAAACAAAGTATGCGAGTGGCTTTCCACGGAATTACGCTGACAACATTGAGTTATTTTATGGCCCAGGTCAATCGCAATCGGGAAATCTTCCCCTGAATGCTTGAAATTGAATTGGGTGCTTTATAAATTGAACAAATAATTTATTTAAGCAGAGTGCTGGTCGCGTGGCCTCGCCTCGTCAATCGAATTATGTATTAAAAATTCAGCACTTTTATATATACACTCACAGCGACTGTGAGTGCTGATAAGTACTATCAAAAATAAAAATGCTACAAATTGATAACAAACACTGGGTAAATGTTCAGTGGGTTCTCCCCTGACGCTTACAGTTTAACCTGCACTGTAAATAGTTTCGGAGATTGGATTACAAGTGCTCGCCGAAAAGGGGAAAAGGATTGGAGGGCAAATGAGATACGGAGAGGGCTCTTGGCCACTTGTATCTTTGAGGTACACATACAACCCAGCTCAGTGCAGCGTCATTAGATAAACATCAAAGCGTACATTGAAACCGACTAGTTGCGGGGTATTCGAGTGGGATGGGGTTTATATGTGTGGTTTAAGTGTGGGGTTTACATGTGGGGTGTTTATATGGGGTTGCTCCGCTGTTGGCGCCCTTGTCGACAGCAGAAGTCAAGTGCAGGAGAAATGGCCATAATACGCAAAGGCTAAGATAGCTAAAGTTATATTACCATGGCTACTAGGCGGGAAACTGGGAGCGATAAACATAAATATGAATACACTCTGATTTCAGACAAACTTTGATAAATTATAAAAGAAATTTGTTTGAAAAGGGATATGTCTTAATTAACACGAACTTAATAAACCTAATATTTTATTTAAAATAAAAATCTGATTAACATTTGCCTAACAATTTTGATTAAGGGGAAGTCATATAAATTAATAGTTAAAGTTCCTAAGCAAATTTTTAAGAAATTTCTCTGTGCAATGTAAGTCAAAACGTCAAACACTAATACAAATTTGTAAACACCTTAAATGATTTAATTTTAGTACAAAAAATAATAAATAATTCTAAATTTTGTATTTAAGATAAATAAGTTTAGGTTGATGGAAAATATATCTTTATAAAGATTATTTAGTTTATGAAAATATATACTTTTAGATTATACAATTTTCTGAAGTTTTAAATTTAAAAATGCCTTACATATTTATCTAATCTATATCCATCTAATAAATATAACAAAAGTGATTTCTCAATTTTCTGATATACTTTTAAAATATTTTCTAAAAGTGTAAGTATTATGAATGGCCAAAAGATATTAACGCAGTTAGCAATTTGTCGGTTGAATAATATTACGACCAAGTTATGCTGTTTATTTCGGAGGCATAACTTTAAGTTCTGCTGATGAAGCGACAGCGTCAGCTCTAATGAGGGCTTGCTAGTTTGCGACATCAGCAGGGCACCCGTTCCCGCCCCCTCCTCCGTCGGTTTACGATAGCTTTAATTACGCGTATATCCTCGCCCGTCCTCTTCTCCGAATATCCTCGCAATCTGCACGCTTTGCATATATGTATGCAAATGTTTTTGCAACGTCTGGTTGGAAAATTTGCTTTTCGGTTTTCTCTGATAGCTAGGCAAAGATTTTGCAGCGCTGATAAATGTGCGAAAACGTGCACAAGTTTGCAAGGAAAATCCCTGGGGAAAAGAATAATAAAGAGGGTGAGTGGGTGTAACGCAAAAGCCTGCTCTATAATATGCAGATTTTCTGCTCTTTAACTGTTTGTGTATGGGTTAAGTCGAATGTTTTTAGGAGGCTTTAAGGTAAGAGCCGCAAAAATTTGCTGATCAAACAATAGTTGATAGTATTTAAGAAGGAGATTAGCTAAAGTCTAGAAATAACTGCTGATAAGTTAAGTGCTTTACTGTGCTCTAACAGACGCAAAAAACTTGTTGGAACTTTGACTTTGCTAGGAATTAGCAGGAAAAACTTACGAATAAGGTTGAGCAAGTCTTAAAAAGATTACAAAAAAAAGGTGGGAACAGAAAAGCTATTCACTTTAGCAAATATTTATGAGAAGCGTTCCCCTTTGTAAATGTATAAAAAAAAAAACAAAAAAAAAAACTTGAAACATTTTAAATGACCTGAATGATCATGAACTCGGACAACATTTAAATGTTTATAAAAAAATATAGCCGGGATTTGGCAAACGTGACATAAAATGTAATCAAGGTCGTTCGCTTTAAATTAAAAAGTTGAAATTCCAACATGATTTCAGGCTTGTGCTTTTTGGTTTTCTTTCCAAAGTAAGTACTAAGTTTTAAGAATATAAAGTGCATTTTTCTTAGTGCAGCTGCTGAGCTAAGCTCAAAACCATGAAAGGTGTGCAGGAAATGTGTAAAAAACTTGCACAGCTAAAAAGTGAATTTTAAGTATCACTTACTAAGCCTGATATAATAAGCGGATTTGGTAAAAAGTCCCATATACCACAGCCACACGACTATGAGCCCTGGCTTTAAGTTGCAGACCCCTGGCTGCATTATGTGCAACCTGCGAGGGTTTGCTTTGGATATGATGAATTCCATTTGCATAAATACCGCGTTGTTTTCGTTTGCCGGACCATCGGGCTTTATGCATGCCTGTCTGTGTTCATTTGCACAATGCCAAACAGAGATACACAAATAAAGCCGGTTCCAAAGCCTGAATCATGGCACTCGTGTATTTAATCAAATATCAATTGATCGCACATCGGCCCCTTCAAATACAATTGTTTACCGGGGGAGAAATTTTCTGTTTACCTACAATCGCGGTTAAAAAATGAAGGTGTACAAATTTGTAAGGCCCCCAGTTTTAAACAAAGGCAGTAATGTAGTGACCTTCATGGAAAATGTGTAGAAATAATTTTTAATCACCAATGTGTTTTATTTTCTAGAAACGTGAATTTTAATAAATTATATTATATTAATAATAATTATTATAAAGCAATATTTATATTATTTAAAATTACATGTCCAAAATATTGGATTCAATTAAATCTTTTTTAATTAAGAATGATAAACAAAGTCATCCTTTTTTATTGGTTATTGAAGAGTAATTTTATATTATTTTAACATTATAACATTTCATACAAAACTATTTTAGTTATTACAAACTTTATAGCGAAACAATTTGTGTGAAAACTTTGAAATGGAAAAATAATTGTATAATTGGTTTGAATTATATTCTCCCAATTTTTCAAGAACAATAGCAGAGCTAACTATTATTCCAACTGTCACTGTTCTGCATGTAAGTACATATATTTGTGTGTGTGCCACGCCCCAGGAAACAGGAATGTAGCAAAACAAATGGCAACACAATGCAAAAAAGCCAAAATTCGAGGGCAAGCCAAAAATCCCATTGAAAAGGAAATGTCCGGGAGAGACAGCTGGAGGGCGAGAATATGGAAGGGGAGATGTAACAACACACGTTCTGTGTCTATGTCTCTTTGTGTGTGTGTGAGTAAGTGTGTAGTGTGCGGCAGACCAAATGGCGCCAATAAAAGTTTTTGTTCCCTACAAAAACCCAAAAAAATGGGAAGAGGTCTCCCCAAAAATGGCACAAATCCCCTGGACTTTATTTATTTTTTCGAACGCCCATTGATTTAAAGTGCAGAGAAAAAATTGGAGCGTTATATGGCGACACCATGACACGTTAAGATGCCAAGATCCCGAATCCGGGTCAAGACGTTTCCTAAACATTTGAGCTTGACAATCAATGTTGTCCCCTCTCTTATCATTTCTGTTACTTTTTCTGTTTGCTTTAATCAGCTAACACGAAGCGCTAAAAAAAACAAATGCAAATTGAGACAGACACTCGTACGTTCAAAAAGTCGAGCAAATATCCTGCAAAAAAGTAAATAATCCCGGTACAAAATATATCCCCCTTTTTTTGCCCCACCAACATCGCTTTTGTTTGGCCCGCTCTCTTCACAAATAAAAAAGCTTAAAAGCCGCCCGCTCTTGCCGACTCTTGAACTGAGCAAATAACGGCGTATTTAATCATTTCGTATGCAAATCGAGTTTGTCATAAAAGAAATAGTAGAATGCATGCCGGTTAAAGGCGCCTCTTAGTTACAGTGGAACGTCTGTCACACAAACTTTTATCGTGGTTCAAAAAATTGATAATAATCTTTAAGAATGTTTCTGACTTTGGTTTTTTTTAAAGGACTTTATAATTGTTTTTTAAACCATTCAGAATATTCCTGATATTCATATTTTAAAAAATATTTAAATATTTAATACCATTTTTATTAAAATTCCAATTGTCATTTACAAAGTTTATACTGGCCTTTACATTAAAAAAAGTGACTTTTATTTTTTACATACAATTATGTAGTTATTGTTTAAGTTAAGAATTTTGAATTTTTAAGAATATAATTCGAAATTTTTAAGATATTAAAATTTAATACGTTTAAAAATGGCGCGTACCCGGAATATATGTGTATTTAAAACTATCTCCACGTATTACAATTAATCCTTATTAGAGCGCTTTTTAAATGTTCTTAAAGGAATTTTACAGTGTTTTGAATGTACTTTCCTCAGTTGTTTTTGTTGACTCACTTGGTTTAGTTTAAAATGAAACTGATAAGCAGTAATGTTTTTTTTGTTATTGTAAGACAATTAAAATCAGTCGCGGCATCATTGAAGTGAATCATCTTATAAAAATTAATTAAGTCAGTGATCTACTGTTTCATGGGCATTAGGATGCCATAGCGAGTGCTAATTGTTCCATACTTCTCTCTCTCAAAAAAAATTACCACAATCACTCATCTATCAACGCCCCTCCCCCTCTACTGACCCGACCCCTTCTATCATGTCATGTGATGATAAACATTTCTGACAGCTGTTTTTGTTGTTATTGCTTTGGCCTTTTTTCGCGCAGGTGCAAAAGCAACAACAACAAGAAACGGAGCTTGTAACTTATTCACCGGGAGAGAGAATAGGAAAGAGCGTAGGAGAGTAAAAGATGGAGAGAGTAAACTCCAAATGAAGTTTGCACCGCCAAAAGAGGAGAGAGAAAGAGCTTGGATGAGAGCCATATGTATGTCAAGTAGATATGTAGGCATATATTGTATTTTCGGACTGGTTCTTTGCATAAATTTTAATAATTTTGAAACACAAAATGTGCCTACACATAAGAGTATGGACAACGAACGCATGTTGGGTGTTTCTATATAAGTATGTATGTGAGTATTCTGAATTATATCTGTGTTCAGACAGTTGTTGTCAGATTTATAGGACTTACTAACTTAAACGAATTCCTTCAGATAACTTTTAAGCCACCTATATATTATTTATATAAATTATATTTATAAAAAACAATTGTACCCTAAGCTATCTTTGACTGAGTTAGATATTTACGGTCTTATTATATTAACGTTTAAATATATTTTTTTCTCAAATTTGAGAAAGATAGTAAGCTATGGGGCATCACATCTCACGACTTGAATAGGTTAGTATCTTTATTTTAAAATGTACTAACGTCCATTTCGCTTTGTTTACTTTAAAACCTATTTAACCTCTTTTAAAATAGTAACTATTTTATATTTATTAAAGTTTTAACTACAAACTACAAGAAACTTCTTACATTTAAAGCAAAAACGGACCTACACACTTTTTATAAATTATGAGGTAATAAACTTTTCGTTCAAATTTTCTGTGATTCACCTGCTTAGAGGTATTGTTTTAACCGCTGCTGTAAGCACGCGCTTGTTCACAAACATAAAACAAGTGCGTGTATTTTTATAGATCCGATACGGCGGCGACAGCTGCTCCCCTGGAGCGCGACTTCCCCAGATAGTATTTCAAAGTATCCCTATACTATATATGTATATATAGGTACTTTGTGCATGCATATGTTTAGTACTTACCAGGGCAAAGGTCGTGACGGGGGCCAAGCGAATGGTGAGACTTCGAAAGGCGACACCTCGATAGGTGGTCGAGGAGCGCAGGAACAGCTGGAAGGCGCTGACTATGGCAGCCCTATTTCTGGACATGATTCTCGGAGTTAACTGGAACTGGTTCTACAGCTGGACGCACACAGCACACCGAAGAAGAGTCTTTATTCTTTTCGAAGGTCGTGAATCACAAAAACACCGGTTATAGAGGGTAAATAATGAGTAATGTTGAAACTCCGGAACTTGTGGCTTTTGATACAAAATAAACATATAATATAAATAACACTGGGAGGCTTTTCACGACTTTTCACTTAAAATCAATTTTGGAAATGTTTTGGACGAACCGATATTTATTTATTCGCACCGGAAACTTCAGCGATGCCTCTTTCATTCTCGTGGATTTTAAAGGCACCGTTAGAGTTTTCCGAAACTGACAAGCCCGACCAAGTAGAGCACACGATAAAAAATCAAAATAGACCAACATAATTTTTTGGTCACTTTACATTTTTATATGATTTATGATAACTTTTGATTGCTTAAACAAACGTAAGTTGTGAAACGGAAAATGCAACAAGCCGCAAATAACAATAAAAACAACAAAGAACGGGCGCCAAAAAGAAGGATGGGAGAATTTCGCAGAGATGGGGGAAAGAGAAATTACCGGTTTTATTAGCGAATTTTCTTTTACTTTTCATACGCGACACATGGGGATAAACCCAGACGATTAGCACTCGGAATATAAATATATATGGAAAGATATATATTCTGGCAATTTTTAATTGGCCAGGCGGCGTTTTAGTGGGCTTTTTGCTGGCGCTCTCTCTTTTTCTCTTTGCACTCTCTTCGCCCCCAACAATTTTTATATTTTAAGCCGGCTATAAGAACACGCGACTTAATTATTATTATATTTTTGCAACTATGTAATTTCTGATTTTCGAGTACCTGTTAGCACGTGCTATTTTTATCGTGCTACAGCTATCTAGTTAAATATTAAATATATAAAAAGCGGTTACGATTCAAATCCGACGCGCCAAGCATATATACCGTTATATTTTTTAAATAAATATATATATATATTTTTATAAATATATTTAAAGAATGGAGTATTTGAATTTTAATATTTAAAGTTATCAACAAAATTAAAAAACATTGACACCCAACAACCGACACGAGCGAAAGATAAAAATGAACTAACGCCGCTATAATATACCGCCCGGATCATAAATACCTAAATAATACTTCTTGATAAACAACAACAAAAAAAATAATATTATTAAAATATACCATAAAAATACCATAAAAAGGTTTATGCATTTGCTAATTATATAGCGGCAACTCTAACCGTACTATAAGGTACTTACAACGATTTGGCAAGTCCGGGAAGATTTAAACAAATCGCGGGTAAATTTAGAAATGTTATTAACAAAATTTAAAATGTAATTAGTTTTAATCATTTAATTGCTGTTAGTTTATTTTCCAATACTTATGCGAATTAAATGAATATATTACAGCTATAGGATAAAGACGATTAGCGATTTCAAAATTGATAAAGAAATGTCTCCTTCCCTGCGTTACAAACTTCTGTCCAAAATTATAATATTTTCTGCAAGGGTTTAATCAACGTATTTATCGTATACGTACATCTTTTTTTTACTTACCTCGATTTTTAATTAAAGAAAGGCCAGGGGAAAATGTGCAACATGGACTGCTCGAAAAAGCAGTTATTGAATTTTCTAAATTAAAAATCAAGTACGTCAATGTACTAAAATTTTAGTAATCGATAGTTTTGCGATTGACATTGCGAGTTATCGGATTGTGACACCGTTGACGTAGTGCGACCCCGCTTTTAGTCCGTTGCTAAAAAAGGTGTCTCGGCTTATGGTTCGTTTCTGATATTCGGTGTCCTTGCTTTAGTTCCAAGCTATAAGTGTCTCCGCTTAATTTTTTGGTTTAAGGTTGAATAGAAAATTTAACTGTTTAAAAAACTTACTACAATCCAAAGTAAAATAATTTTTCGATTATTATTCATTTATGAATCAAAAATAAAGCAGAAAACGGACTTAACAAAGATTAACACAAATGAAAAATATAAAGTGGCATAAAAACCTTTTAAAAATATTAAGTGGCTTTAAAACCTTTTAAAAAGATAATAAAATTATTGATCTAATTATATATCAATAAACATCCAAATATATAGTATATCAATAAAATACAAATTTTATTAATAAAAACAAGCTTTATTTTGTCAAAATGTTTGGCTGGCCCAATGTGTGGTTTGAAAAGATTTTTGAACTGAACTTAACAATATTTTTCGATAGTGCTAAGTAACCAAGAAGAGAAACAACATCAATTTTACACTTGCAATAATTTTCGCTTTTATTATTGTCGCATTACCAATCTAAACTTGAACTAGTTCTCATACATTTACGCATATATCCAACTATACAATAGAGCTTTGCTTAGTGCTGCGTTAAAAATACAACTAGAGTTTTACAGTTTTACATCGAGGCCTGTGACAAGCGCATTTTAAGTCTACTCACTAGGCTTAGGCTAAAAACATCTATAATACACTTAGGGGATAGAGGCAGCCTTATGCTTAACGTACTATTGCGATATATGTATATATGTGTTTTGTATAGCACTCGTTAACTGCTGGAACGAACTTACACTTTTGGCATGGATTTAAAATGCTTAAAGTAGACAGGAGTTTTCGCAGCTGCCATGTGGATAGTAGTAGTTATGTGTTCTAGAGTTGTCAAAAGTTATTTGATCGAGTCTTTAGGATGCGGAGAGCTGAATCGGTGTCTGAGGTAATAACGAAAGTGCTGGATTATGCGTAAACTTAATTAGGCGCTTAATTCGCTATTATCAACTAATAAACATTAAACAACTAACAAAGCGCATTTATGCATTTATTCATGATGCCTCATGATATTATTTATGATAATTTATAATGCGCAAGCATCCACACACACGCCTATTTACACAACGTTCGCAGATAATCACACAGATACGCACTCATACACTGTACAACTTCAGCTGACAACTGCAGTTCCATTAATTAGCTGCAATAGCAACAAACAAAAAAGATTTATGCATGTTAAAAGCGACTAATTATGTTATTTTTTCCTTCTTAATTTATCTTTTTTCTACAGCAGCTGTTTTTAAGCTGTTTGTGAGCAGGGCCTTTTTTGCTATCCACTTCGGGCAAGAGCTTGCGAAACTTCTCTCCAATTAATTTTGGTTTTTAAAAACGTGATTTAATAAATCAGGAAATGGAGTTAAAATTGCCTTAATTATTGTAAATTTAAATGACTTTTTAAAATAAAATCGACATGAGTTCACGACATAATGACTAATTTAGAAATCAAAAATATGTAAAACATTTTACTTTTACTTTTAAACATTTTGCAATAATTAAACAATATGAACTAAGTATTCAGTGAACTTAAATATTCAATTTAATACAAAAATTAGGCAATATTGAAAATCAGGCGTTAGATTTATGACTCATCAAATATGCATTCGCAAAAGCTCGCCGAAAGTGAAAATTAGAACAGGTCTGATAGTTTTTCCTTTGAATTTCTGCCTCATTTTCGTCCTGTCAGTTGTGACGTCGCCGGTGCTGAGCGCTTTCAGCATTTTCGGCCGCCAGATGCAGCCAATGCAATTGTTTCCTGAGTTTTGCCCGCAATTTGCGATACTTAATGCCTCCTATGCCGCCGCCACCTCCTCCGAACAGCTGCTATCACGTGCCCGTGGACAGGTCGTCTTTGAGCCACTGCGGTATTGGCCGCGAGCCGAGCTTTTTGAGCAACTTCACCAGCGCCGTATTGTGATTCAGATAGTATCTGCAAGCGAACAAAAACAGAGAAATATTCCATCAGAAATGTGGTGCAATTAGAATTTCAAATCGCTCGGGTTTCGTCCCAAAGACCGAACAAATATGCAGATCGACAGGGACTTATCTTCGCTGCCACTCTTTGTTAGCTAAGTTTTTGAATATTTTATTTCAGCTTCCTATCTCTTGAATTTTTTTTTTTGTGAACCATTTGAATTACTCAGAGCTCAAAAGAAGAGTTGTGTGCGGGAATTTCGGCAAGTTGGTGTTGCTTTTGTAAAATGAAACAAAGGAAGATTGGCTTTAAGCTGATCATCTAACTTAATAAAGTTGGCATACTTTTATAATAACACCTACATTTTCGTATAAAGGGTTTCTTTGGATAAGCTATTAAATTAAACAGCAGTTTGAATTAAAAACTCTATATATTATTTATGCTCTTCATAAATAATTTTTTTAAAATAAAATACTTTTACTTAAAGAATTTTTTCAATCTCAATTATAAATTTTATTTTAATAACTTATCAATAGCTTTTTAATAAACAATAATAATGCTGATTTAGTTAAGGAAATGACTCCAATCTTAACTCTTTATTTCCAAAATAAACTTCCTACTTTACAACTCCCATTCTACTAAACCCACATCCTGACATATTCCGGGCTAACGTTTCACCCCATCATCATGAAATCTCGCCAGGAAACGAATTTCCTCAGCTTACAGGAACTTTTATTTGGCCAACTCCCCTGATATATTTTCCATTTACTCCAGTTGAATGCCTCACAAAGTAGTCCATCTGTCCATCTCCGTTTCCGTTTATTTTCCGTGTGGTTGTTGGCCTAGAAAAATTCCAACCAGCAAATCGTTTCCCTTGTCAACTGACAACAGCTGGCATACCAACGAAATCGCAGTACAGCAAAGTGCACTTTTAGCGGCCGCAAAGTGGCACATACCCTTCACACTAAAAAAAAAAATAGGAAGAAAACAACCGAAAAGCGAGGAGTTTTGTCCCCACACCCATGCCCACATATGTTCATTAATCCTTCACTCAAAGCAGCTGCCTGGATGCCGCTCCTTCGTCCTGTCTGTCCCAAATCACTCACACCACGCCCACGAGGACTGATGGCTCGAACTTTTCATGATTTTCCCACCTTGCCGGATTTGGTTTGGTCCCTCGCTCTCTTTTTTTTTTGGGGGGCGAATTTCGATTTTACTCACCGCTGCAACAGCTTGGCACTGCGCTCATCCATCGTCGGATACTGACGGCCCTTGGACTTTCCGAGGCATTTATTGCGCTTCTCGCTGACGGCCTGGCAGTAGAAGCCCTTCTTCACGTCGTATCGCAGGTGATTTGAATAATCGAGCAGCGGCTGGATTTTCAGGAAGCGCTGCAGCTCGTTCATCACATCGATGGGGTTCAGGCGCAACTGCTCGCCGTCGATGATGTGCAGCTGCTGGGCGGGATAGTAGGCCAGCCAGTGCTCCAAGTGCTGGGCGTACTTGCCGGGATTTAGGCAACGGTTGCGCAGATCCTTCAGCGCCCTCGGTGCCGAGTCACTTGCCGTTATGACCTGTTCAAGTGTTGCGGGGGAGAAAAACAAGGGAAATGGCGTTGAATCAGTGTTATTTTAGGAATTTGCTCATATGCACCCAAAGAAATTTTACTATTTTCTAAGTTAAGGGTTATTTAAAATATTGACCCAAAAAACATGAGGGGATAAGGATATAATTCTTATAAAGCATTTTAAAATCACTAAAGGTTTTCGTGTCGTCATTGAAAATTGAAATGCCAAAATAGATATATCAAAATATTTCCTTGATACTTATACTAAGCTTACCAACAAAATACATATTTATTTATGACTTTTCAAATGACTTTTGATTGATATTTATTTATTTACTTCTCTATAAAGCATAGACATATCTTAGGTACAACTCTTTTGTTTTTTCTCCTAGAAACTTAAGTTAACTTAAGCCAAATCTAAGGTCTATTACTAATGAAGGATTTAATATTTAAATCAGTAGTTTTTTGAATGATATTTTTTTCTGCATTGAATAGTTAGTAAACTAACTCTTTTTATGTTTATTTATTTTGTCGAAATAGTTCGTGAATTCTTAATTCAAAGTGTAAAATAAGTGGGAGGAATGGCAGGGAGTGGCGAACGGGTTTTGAGTGGCTATGCCTGGACCTGGACACATGTCAGAGCCAGCTGTCGGACTATTCTGAGGCATTCGTACATGTGTTAGTTGTGGGACAAGACCGGGTGCAAAGACATTTTCCGGCATGGAATTCAAATGAAATGTGCCAAACAATCAACGGAAGAAGCTGCAGGATGTGAGGCACCTACTTGCCACAATGGAGCAGCAGGTCCCACAAGTTGTTTGAATTAAAACAGGATTTTCCTACATTTAATTTGTTTTTGTTTGGTTTTTCTCGATTTTCTTTTGAGGTGAACCCAAATGAATTTTCCTATTTGCTCAAATGTTTCTTTTCATTTTCCCCCCTCAGTGCGAGATAAGAAATTGCAATTTGGGGAATTTGTATTTGCTCGAGTTGATATCGATTCAATCTAGGGGGCAGCATTCCTAATTCACAGTAGGCGATGAGGCGAGTTAATTATAGTTTTGAATGGAGTTGACTTGAAACTTTGCAGAAAATTGCTTTACTGATTTTGCTTTGAAATACTTTTAGCTTAGTCTTAGGAGAATTTTCAGAGCCTAGATTTAAGATTTCAGACATATTCTTATTCTTATTTATATATTTAAAGAAAATCAAAAGTGACCTACCTGATAGAAACTGTAATTATTGGCTATAACATCGCCGTGGGATCGTTGATGTTGGTACCAGGAGTAGGCCCTCTTGGCCGGAGATATCAGAATCGTCACAATCTTGGCATGAGGAAGCAGGGCATGAGTTCTCTTAGGCACAGCCTCGCCATCGAAATAAGTAGCACTCTTCTCGAACATAAAGCGTGGCGATCCCTGCTGCGTGGGCATCGGAGAACTCGAATTCGGCATCGTTTCCGAGGGAAAGAAGTCCATGTACCAGTCCAGCCCCCGATAATAATTGTTCCCATTGAAGAACTGCACCTCCTCGAAGGTTTCCGGACTGGCGATATTACTCGCAATACTGCCGTGCATGGATAGGAATGTATACAAAGCAGTGGTGCCCGTTTTCTGCGGACCAATCACCAGAAACTTGGGCAGCGATTCGCAGTTCTTGGTCTTCGACCAGATCTTCTTGTGCCGCACATCGTCACAGGGATTACCCCACACGGGATCCACCTCCTCGGGATGCAGCCGGAAGTACATCTCGGCCAGCTGAACGGGTGGAGCAGAGGCCAACTTGATATTGGTCCAGCACTGCAGGAACTTGATCACCGATTGGAATGTGTACAGGGCCAGACGATCCGATCCGTAGTTGGACATGTGCGTCATGAAGATGTTGATGGGATTATACACTATAGTCTGGAAGAGTTCCCCGCCCTGTATAGACTCATCCAGTTTATCTCTACCACCCGGATAGCGATCAATGTACATGGTGTGTGTGAATAAGCCACACGTTTGCCTCGGCAACACCATTATATTCCGATGAATGAATCCTCTCCTCAAACGAGCGGGTCTCAAATGAGGATACTCTTCCGTGGACGTAACCTTTACGTTCCACACTTTCTTCCATGCTAAATACAATAACTCATGGGCGGGATACACACCCGAATGATGTGGTGATATGGAGTAACCCGAATCCGTGGGTATATTGTGATCCACAGCAAAGGCGTAGTTTAAGTGCATTTCTGCCATTAGGAGGGTTAGATTCTCATACAAATGCGGCTGCTGATGCTTCCACATGTGCGAAAACCAGTTGAACTCTTGCACGTTCTGGAGAAGGAAATCATCTCCCAGGTTTTCCTCCCTCGTGCCATGATGGTAGTACTTTCCCGAGAATCCCAGATTAAACCGGAAGCCAGGAACCATGGCTGCTATATTTTTCTGGGTGGCTATTAATGCTCTAACATCATCCGGTCGCAGCCTTGTGCCCTTTTCTCCCACGAATATATCATCTATATCCACGAGAATCATGCGCTCCAGATTCAGACTTAGTTGACCATGACTTAGATAGCTCAGGGCATCGAGGAAGACCAAACGATGAAGCCAAAACCGCAAACTGCTGCCGAAGAGCACTCTTTGTATTCCATCGAACTGTCCTCGATCTTGGAGAACAGTAGTTAAGGGAAGTTGCACCTGACCCACACTATCCGCTGGATATTCTTGGGTGTTTCTTTGCGCCCACTCCACCGGCTCATACGTACTGTGATTGTGCTGGAAAACAGCCCAATCATCTCCAGGTAAAGCCCCCCAAGCCGTTTCACCTGCCCGAGTTAATCGAAGCACTGATGAAGAAGGATTCAGACTGGCATCCCTCAGTCTCAAATTCGTGTTCACAAACAGAGGAAAGTCACGGAGCTGTGCGCCCACCAAGGTTTCCTCGCTGGGACTGACAAAACCAACAATTCCCACTGAATACTCCCGGCAATATTTGTCCAGCAGCTCCCGATTCCACTTGTCCATATTGAGGTACTTGTCTAGGTTCTCAAACACAATCACTCCATAGCGGCCTTTATCCAGATTTGTGAGAACCGGTAGACTCTTGCCAGCCACCTCGATTTTGTATCTGCAAAGTAAAGAAAATATTTATTGTTTAAGTTTTGCATAATATAGATTCGGTAAATAAAGTCTAGAATTATTTAACTATAAACTATTCATCCCACAGGAGAAAAGCTTAATAATACAAAATTTGCAACACAGAAAAATGGCTTTCAACCAAAACATATGCTTCACTTTATGCTTTTCACTTTAGACATTATTTAATAAGAAATTGTATACGGGAAAGATATCTATGTTGCTTAAACTCGATATACTCAAGTATTTTTTCTAACCCGGACGGGATTATTGCAACAAATGCCATATCACAATCAGTAAAATATCTATGTGCCATAACTGTCAAACCAGAAACAACATGGCGTTAGGAGGAGAAAGCACAGATGGAGAAAGAAAGAAAGTGCTTGTCAAATGTGACGTTCATTGAGGGTGTGGGCGAATGAGACAAACGGAATCCTTCTTGGATTCGGGAATAGAACTGCAGCGAGAGCTGCATTTGACAGCTGAATGTCAAAAGCGGTTGGCTCTGACAAGCCGTAGAGCATGGGTAACACATACCAACATTGCACTCGCAATTGCAATTCCAATCCCAAACGTGAGTCGCATCTGATAAGCTGGTGTTTGTTTTAACTGTGGTGATAAGCATAGATTGCTCTGTCAAGAAAAACTACGGCATAAATCTCAGGGCACGCTTTAAGTGCTTCATTTTCATTTGTTACGTCTATAATTTATTTACCTACAACATTAATATTCATTTTCATTTACATATCCAGCTAGTACACAAAACACAGCCAATGCCATAATTACATTGAACACGGTTGCATAAATATTCAACGTCCCTATGAATAAAATCATATTCAATAATATTATTTTCGCTGGGTAAACCTGCTAAACGCCTCCGTATAATATCCCCACTACTACACACTACTCCCTTCGCCTGTGCGTAAATATTTTGCATAAATATTAAAATATTTTCACTGATATGGAATTTCCAATTGATTGAATTTCAGTCTGTCTCTGTGCATTTCTCTTTGGGTGGAGAATGCATATGCATGCGGACCAAATGTCGGTTTTGGTTTTGCGTATATCCTGCATACACTGCCAACCAGCATCCTGGATCCTGCATCCACCACATCCTGTTAGCTGGCCATTTAGTGGATTTTAAAGCTAAACAAACCAAGCTCGTGACCGAGGCCAAAAACCAAAAACTCAATGCTGTCCACTTTATTCAATATGCCAAGCGGTGTTTCCACCATTTAAGGGGCCAGGCCAGCACACGTAAAAACCGAAACGGTACGTCAAAAAAAAACCCAATGGAGCAGCCATTGTAAACATTTTTATTTCTTTATTTTTTAACCCGCCACATTCGCCGGAGCATATTAAAAATATTTGCAACTGCCCCCGCAACCGCTCGGCTGCATATAAAAGTCATAAAGCAAAACAGTTTATATATGTCTGAATGTGGTGCTCCACTGGGCCGAAACTGCTCCCCGTATATTGTAGATATACATATGTATATATTTTGTGGGCTCCCAGCTTGCTCGTGGGTGTGGCATATTATTGATAGTTTTGTGCGATGGGCCTGACAAAAAACGAAATGACTTTTGGCCTGCGTCCCGCTCGACCCGCTAAGTTATGGGAGTTGGAAAATAAAATCAGGTGGGGCAAGTTGGTGGGGCAAGTTGGTGGTGCTCGCTGGGTGGTTGGGTGGTGGGGCGGTTAAAATGCTGACACACTGCATGCATTGCATATTTTATGGCGCGTCAACACGAGACCATGTGTCACACGGCATGGGGTCTCCATTCTGGAGTGAAGGGCGGGATTCTGCAGCAAGCCCATCAAAGTGGTCATTTATGTCCCGCCCGGATATTGAAAAATCGCACGCCCAGCGACAGCTCGTGGACGAAATACGTATAAAAGAATGGAAACATAAGGAGGTAAACTAAATTGTTGGATTTTGGGTCGAAGGGGAGATGACCTAGAGACTGTCAGTTCGAAAAACAAATTAATGCTTTTAACCTCTTTTAAAATTTTAAGGGACGGCTTTTAAGTTATCAAAATTCAGGACTCAATAATTAAATTTTAAAAAGCTTTTTAAACTAAAAATAATTATTTCATAATCATTTTGATAAAATTATAAAGTTTTAAGAATAGAAAAGAATAATAATAATAGGGTTTAAAAATGTTTAATTACAGAGAAAAATGTTTTTAAAAATAAAAACGACAATAATAATAATTGAAATTATCTGAAGAAATTTTAATTGTAAGAAATATGGGAATCACTTAAGTAGGATTTGAAAGTTATATTTAAGAAACATGTGATAATATAAATATACACATAAGATTTTAAATGTTTAAATAATTTAATTTTAATGGTAGTTATATATTTCTGAATAATTTCTTGTTTGTACTAAAATTTGTGTTACTAACCGATTTGTTTTCTTAAATTTATATTTTGTTTTAATGCCCACTGCCAAAGATAACAGCAAACCCGTCGAGAAGCCCAAAACGACCCACATCAAATGACACAAACGAGCCGCACAGGCATGAAAAGAATTTTCATTGCATACTTTTCAGGTGTTTCGAGGGATGTCGGGGGAGATTAAATGCGAACTTCTGCTAGGTTATTCGAGTCCTGTAAGAGCATTAATTAAAGCGTTTTATCTGCACAAAATGTTTGTTTAATTAACTATATAATGACACTTTCCCTTGTGCGAGTGTGTGGATATTTGAAATTTAATTGCCAGAAGGAAAGAGAGGAGTTCATTTACAGGCCCGCAGCGGATTTGTTTTAAAAACCCATTACCGGGTATTACTTGCAAGTAAATAAATGTTGTTTTTTTTTCACCCAGCAATACGTATGTGTTGTGTAGGTGTTAGAGGGCTTGCGCTCATTTGTTTGCATTTGTATGGGGTGTTAAATTATCCTCGGGATAAACGTAAAAGTGCAAATGCCGGCGTGCGCGCAACGCGAGAGCTTGTTTTTCCTTTTGGCCCTGTTCTTCTTCTTGTCTCCGTTTCCGGTTCGTAGGTGTTCCCTGTTTGTCTGTCTGTCTGGTGGACTGTATGTGTGCGGGTGTTTGGCTGCGTTTGTTGGCCTTGTCGCGCTTGTCGCTTATGCAACGCATTAAATGAGCTTAGTTTTAGTTGACTTCCCACTGCCACTTTGGCTTACAGGGTCTTGTGTCGACTCCGCTCGAGCAGCTGAAGCATTCCGCTCAACCAATGCCCCCGCAGCCCATATTCCGTGTTGTAATTTCATTAGAGCGCCCTGGGGCTGCCGGCTTCATCTTGGCTTTACATCTCTCTCGGCCTTGTTGATATTTTGCTCAGGAAATTAAGCTGTAGGGCGAATCGCAAATAGAGATTTCGCCACGGGCTACGAAATCCTTGCAAAAACAAGAATACATTCTCAATGCGAATTTATTTAGTTGGCCAAGAAAAGGAATTCGAGCATAACTAGATATTATCATTTAATGTATTATATTATTAATTAAATTTCATTTTCTTATGAAATTATCAGTTTAAATTAATACATATATCATAACAATGAATCTTGTTGTTGATTGCATTCCCAAAAATAATTATTATATTATTATTATTAATTCAATAAACGACGAGAGGGACCAGCTTATTTTTCTCAATGTACAAAAGGAAACATGTAAGCTGGATATCAACATAGATAGTCACCTCCTTTAATAGAGCAATCCACAGCATTTATTTGCCCAGGGCCAGCTCCCATTTAAAGCCGTGTGCCGACTGGTTTTTGTGGCTAGTCAGGTGATTTGATCCCTGGCATAAGAACACATCAGTCGTATGTACGGTCCGACCGACAGATGGCCCCAAAAAGTGGGAGCAATGGCAAAAGTTGCGCCGTGAGGCAAAGTTTCAGCTTATTAGCTGTGAGTAATGATGCAATTAGCACGGCAGAGGCCATGGACTACCTGATTACTTGATTAGATGTGCTGTGCTGTGGATATACGTGGGCCAATTAGTTGCCAGGTGAGTGGGAGGCGATTGATTTCTATCATTCGGATAAGGCAGCCGGAAATGGGGAAATTTGTAACCTTCTCAGTATATTTACAATCGATACTGCCATAAAGTATTTGAGGGTATTTTGTTTGCTTTTAAGATTTTTGTAACTTTTGAACTTAGAATTGACTTTAAAAATGCCTTGAGTAATAATCTTGAATTGACCCTATAAAAATATTGTGAAATTGAAGGTTTGACTCTCTTTAAAACTTTTTAAATGGTTCCGGTTTTTATATAATAACTACACATTAAATAATATTTTCGTGTAATAGTACCCCGGCAATTAAATATATTTTTGGTTTTATTTCGTGTTGATTAATATTTACCAATAACGCTGGAACATTTACAATACATGTTACTTTATAGGTTCTTACTTTATTGGGGCCCAATTACTCTATAATTAAATACTCCCCCATATTTTCGTTTTGAATATTACAGGGTTAAAACTCCCTCTACATCCCACTCAAGTTTACAATTTAATTCCTTGCGTATTAAGACATTTTCCCCGTGGCCTATAATTTTCAAGCGTAATTAACCCCACCCCTCAGCAGTCACTTGAAATGGGAAGTATTTACCCCGGGAAAAAGCACTTTGCCCGCTTCTTCAGCAACTGGCTGAGTAATCTATATATCATAAATAAAAACCCTGGAGGAGGCAACTGTGTGCTCGAGTAGCGGAAGTTACTTCTGGCTCGGGACACTAAACAATGTGAAAATTATACAACAAATGGCCATTATATGGCATCGGCTGGGAGGAGTCGGAATCGTTAGGCCCCGCCCACTCAGCCCGCAATCCATTCTTTCATCCTTTCGACGAGGGCAATAAATGAGTTTAAACTAGAAAATTTATTATACGCGGCGAAACTACTTAAGTCACACACACACAGGGAGGAAAATAGAGAACAGGAGACACGCAAAGGCAATGTCCTTAAAGTCGCGACTTGTGAGGTTCGCCCCCCCCCAACCCCACCCCCCTGTTTAGGCCAATATAATCACGCAAGCCAGACGACTGCTCCAGGAAAAGTCGGGGAGTCACCTCCTGCTGCTTGAGTAATTCAATAAAATAACCAATTTGTTGAAAAAAAAGAATGAGAAGAAAGTGGAGAGTAGAATAACAACAAGCGAAAACAACAAGAGCCCCAGCAAAAAGCCAACTTGTCACACAAAACATGAGCGTGGGGTGCTTCGGGTTTCAGGGGGTCAAAGGTTGCGGGAACAATCTCTGTGGCACAGCAGCCAACAAACTCCAACTGCCGCGTCACGTGCCAAGCGCTAGAGCAAAAATATATTTTTTTTGTTTTCCCTATATTTTCTGCACAAACACAAGGGAGAAAATATAAAGACCATACACATATGGCCTGCATATATGTATGTGGACTATATTGCATAGCCATTGTCGTGGCCTAAACAGTGGAAAACATTTCTATGAAATCTTAATAGAACGATTCTTAGAAATTGAATTCGGATTTGTAGAATTTTTAATTGCAAATGAAATGGAATTCTGAATTTTTAAAAGGAACTCTTTGCCGTTTGGTCGACTCACACAAACATTCTTGATTATCAAATTTAGTTCGTTCGGCGTTGAAAAATACGAAATGGATTTGTGGAATTTTTAATTAAAAGGAAATGGAATTTAAAGTCTTAAGTTGTCAAGTTATTTATTGAATGGCAAGGGAATTTCAGATTGATATCGAAGGCAGTCGCTTGAGTTATTCGAAGCAGCATTTATGGTCTTTAAATTATAATCTAATTGATTTATATTAATTTTATGGATTTTGGAATTAAAATTATTAATGCATTTTAGAAATTATTTATTTAAGCACTATTAATATTTATAAATTTTAGCACTAGACATACTTATAAGTTCAGCAATTATGTAAATAGAAATATCATTTTTGAATAAAAAAATAATTAATTTAATTTTGTATTTATTAAACATCCAGTTGACACAGATTTCTATTGATTTCTACAGAATTCGTACATTTATTTGTAATATAAATTTAAAATTTAATATCAATCACATTCTTTATAAGAAAAGCTTGCATTTATTAAAATATAATGTTTGGCTTCAATAAACCTAATACTTGATATCCCCTTACAAATTGTATTATTTTACAGCCCATTGATTCCCACTGTGGCACAACAAATAGTCTGCCTGGTGGCTGGTTAAACTCCATTGACTTGTGAAAAATTGAAAATAAAAATTTTCCGCGACATTATTAAAGTAAACATTGGCGAAAAGGGTGTGATTATGACGAGCCAAGCGCAGGCAGCAGCAGCATCTAGGGGATCCAGGAAGCCCAGAAAACCAGGGAAGCGGGAAAATGGGAAAATGGGGGAGCCAGGACCTCTAGCCATGGCAAGCTTCCAATTGTGGTGGCTGTTTATGGCGCTTGCCATGTGTCTGTGCGAATTGACGTCAGTTTTGAGGAGTATGGGGGGAGGGTAAGGGGTAGAAGGGAAGGGAAGTATTGGGGCTGGCTGGTGTTCGTTATTCGCCTTTTGCCATTTCGCGTTTTAAAAAGTTCGGGCTCCCAGTGGCGCAATCAGCGCCCGGAATAAGCGAAAGGATGAGCGCAGTTTTTGGGCTGAGCCACCACAAAAGCATGCTACATTATTCACACAACCACATGCCCAGCGGGTGGGCGTGGCTGAGTCCTGAGCAGGGCGGTGGTTCAAATGATAACAAGGCTGCTGATGACTTCCGTGTGCTGACTTGACTTCAGTCAGCAGCCGCCTGACTTGGCTTCCTTAACCTCCTGACTGAAGCCGAATCAAAAATTGAAAATAAGGTTAAGTAGCTATTACACGCATACACGCCCCCGCACTCTTGTGCACATTATAAATGGCAATTTAATAAGCGTCAGCATAGCGAACCATTGAGGCGATGTCTTTTGGGCCGCGTAATTACCTTGGAAAATTTCATTAGAATTTCACGGCGCATTAGCGGCAGAAACTTGCTTCTATATAACACTCACCATTTCCGATCCCCGCCAGGACCTCCTTTTTTTTTTGGAGGCCGGCCAGCTTACAAATGGCGGCAATCCGGGCGTAAAAACTTTTGCAAAACTTTGCATACTTACTGGCGCGCGCGCTCGGCTTTTGGCCAGAAATTTGTATGTACAACGTGGGCCATTTGTCCGGAACCAAAAAAATAGGGGAAGAGAAAAGAGCCCTCCATAAAGCTGGCAATCAATCAATTGGTCAGGCTAATTGAAGCGGCTAAAGGGCAGCGATAACAAAGCGAGAAACGATGTAGCCAAAGTCCATTAGTAAGACGGAAATCTCAGATATTCTCCTACTTAAAATGCAGCTGGGACTCCTGCAAATATTGAATAAATTTAACGACACTTTCTGCTGCTTTGCCGTATTACGCATACGTCAAGTGCGACACTTGGAAAGTCACCGAGTGAATTTTTCATTACTAATTGAGTGGCAACTTGGGAGCAATGAGCAGCGACGCTTCGGTTCATAAATAATTGATAATGGGAAAAGCGAGTTCTAGGATTGCCGTGCCATAACATAGATATATAGCCGTTGAATGCACCTGCGTCCCGCCCACGCACACGCAGATCCCTCCATGTCCTGGGAAGCATTTCAATAATGGCTGCCATGGCGCCAGCGACAACTTTGATTGCCTGGCCTCAGTTCTGGAGTAAGTGTGGCAGGGGTCGCAATGTACTGCTCCTGGCAGTGCAACAAACTTAAACTACATAACATGCCATGGCAATCCTTCTGCCGCTCGCTTGCCCCATTTGTGCACATGGAGAAAAGTTGGAAGCATCCATAACAAGCAGTTTTAATTATCTAATTTTAAGAAATGCAGTTTCCTTTACTCCTAAAATAGACGGTTTGATAGAAAAAGGGTCTATAGCTAATGTTGGTAAATAAATTGCAAAAATTAGGGATTTCATTTATCAATTAAAATTCATAAAAAACGTAACGTATAAGAACACATCTTAAAAGTTCCGATTTAATTTAAGGTGGAGAAATTTTGGTTAATTAAAAACTACAGTTATTACTAAAAATGTAACTACTTCATAATAACTAAATCTATTTTAATATAAAATAAATATTTCAAGTAAAATAAATGTTTTCGGTAATGATATAACCATTAATTATTAAGGTATCCCAAAAATAGAAAGCGATACTAAAACGTAATAAAATACGGTATATTAAGGGAAAAATGATTTCTTAAAAATTTGCAAATGGCGAATAACTTTGACTTATGCTAAAAAAATGTTGGTTTTAATTTGGTTGTGTTTCAGACTGTGATTAATGAAAAGCGAATGATACCCGCCTTAACAATTTTTATAGATCATTAACTCTTTGATATTATATACCTTATTCAAATGTCGGTTTTTAATTAACCGATTTAAGACCGTGAGTTTAACTACTAATGAAAATTCAAATGAAGCTTATTCAGAATTGTTTTAAAGCTTAACTTATTTAAGTTTAAGTAGCCATCCACATTTGCTTCTGTGTACTTATCCTTTTCTCCTCTCGGTTCTGTGATATGCACACACTTCAACTCCCTCACAAAAGTCATCAGCAATAATGAGATGGTAATGTTAATGAAATTTGTTGCCCTGCTCTCGGGATCGGGCAAAGTTTGGAGTACCCGAAACCCCAAGGAAGCGGCAGCAGACTAGTCACTGAAGAGTACACTAATGAAGTCATTGATAAGCAGCGGGAGTAATGGCAGCATCAAGGACCCACCCAGCAGATTCTCCCGGGCTCACATGGCCAAGTTGATTAGGTCATGAGAGTCATTCGCCTGCATATTTGGTTACAGCGCGAGAGACAATGGCTGGCATTACTCAACTTGTTTGGGGTTGGGATTGGGGCGGAATCAAGGGGACTGATTCTTCGGCTGACTGAATGCCATTGCTGTTGCTATTTGTACTTGAAATCTCATTAAAGTTCAAGCACTTGTCTGCCGAAGAAGGAGTCTTAGGGTAGTGCGAAGAAGCAGAAGCAGAAGCAAGAGCAGCTAGTTTGCCTTCTGCCATAACGACAAGATTTAATTATACAACACAAAAGCCAAAGGAAGGCAAGGAGACCAAACAACATCAACAAAAGCTGCGGCAAATTGAAATTTTTGCCCTTTGACTTTTGGAGGCAGCAAAGTCCTTTGCTTCGGGCTTTTCTCCACAAAACCATTCTTCCTGTCCTGGCTATAACCGCAATTTACACAATTCACAAACATGTATGACGTGCATTTAAAAAGAGTGTGAAGAAAAAAGTTCGTATTGAAAAGTTAGCCACGCCCCGGTGCCAAAGTGCAGCTGGTATAATAATTGCGGTTATTCGCAGGAGTCTGCATCCTGCGGTCACTGCGGTTAACCAATTGGGCGGGCTCGACAGGCTCACACCCACACAGAGGACACCCACCCACTCACAAGCACACCAGTACAAGGCGGCCGACAGGAGAATTACAAAGGCATAACCCAAGGAAGGAATAACTCTTTGTGCGCCACAAGGTAGGCAACGAAAAAAGAGCCAACAAAAGTAGGGAACTCGGAATACCCTAGGGGAAAAAGGCAGATGGAAAAGGTTTAAAACGGAAATTTACTAAAGAAATTAAACATTTGCATATGGTTTATTACATTACTAACAGCATTTTCCAGAAATGGAGAAGATCGACTCTATTAAATGTAATCTTGTATTTCATTTGAATTATAAAAGGTTTTTAATATATTTATTTTTATCTAAACAAGTTCATGATAATTGTTTTAAGTATGTGTCCCAAGTTTTTAAATATCCTTTACAAACTTTTATAACATAAACATATGCCGTTTAAATCATTTTCATTTACCGAATAGTTTTTAATTTAAATCAAATTTACGTGAAGATAAGATAATGTGATATTTATATATTTATATTTATTTTCATGTATTAATATCATGTTAAAAACGGACTGCATTTTTAAAAACCACAAAACCAAACATAAATTAATTGGGACCATCTAACTTAAAACGCTCTCGAATTATGCAACATTGCTGGCAGACTCTGTGTGTTTATGGCTTACAGTCATCCCGAAGGGACTCGACTCCTCCTTTAAGTTCAGCACTTTGTTGGCTGACTGGGAAAAACTGCTGACTTGGCCAGAGGAGACATGTGGGGGCGGTGGAAGGTAGCGGGGCATCAGGTGAGACATTGGCCAGAGAAAACGAGACTTCCGCCCGAGCTGGCCCAGATGGATGTGCTGGATGGATATGGATGGTATGCCCCGGCAAGGATGCTCGGCATGCGGCGGCGTTTGGCAGGCCACTCGACCACAAAAGCATAAGTTGCCAATTAAACTGGAATGCTTTGCTGGTTGCCCGCAGCAGCAGCAGCAGCAGAAGCTGCACTAGAGGAGCACCCCCGAAGGCTACGCCACCAGAGAGACACAGCATAGCTTGGCATTAATTTCATAACCTGCCTTTTTATGGCCAACTACCCAAATTGGGTCAACATTGACAATGGTCGGGGCTGCAGCAAAGGAACAGGCGGAACAGAGGAAAGTAGAGCATTCCGGAGTCCAGAGTACAGAGTCCAAAGGACCTCACTTGGCACTCGCCATTCATTTTCCCTCTGTCTCTGTGTGTCTGTGCCTCCTCCTGTCTGTGTGTGCAACGTAGTGTTGGTTACGCTGCCACTTCCGTTTCCCAGTTACTTTGAGTGTAATAATTATCGCCGCATCGCTGCCTTTGCAATTATGCAAATTTGCCAGAGCTAATTGTCTATGATTTCTCTTTTGCCCTGCGAAACTTACTTGATCCGATTGTAGACGAGCAGCTCGGCAATGTCCCTGCCCAGTCCGGAATATGTGGTCTCCACGAAAACGAGAACCTTGGGATCGATCCGCAATCGAGCCTCGGAACGATGGTCGGGCGCTGGTGAGGCATCCCGGATGTGCTTGCCGCCCGAGTTGATCATGCGGCAGTTGATGATTGGAGCGGGATGAGTGTCGCGTTGGATGAGACTGAAAAACAGAGAAATATCGGATTAGTTTTTGTTTATAAGAAAGGTATGTGTTAGGAAAACAGTACTCTTCTGAAAAAAAAATGTTTTAAAAAACTACAAAAATGAATATTTTCCTCTCTTCCTTTATCTTTTATTTTACATATTAAAAGATGTTGAATTTCTCAACCCTTTTAAACTGTTTTAAAGAATAAGGATTAAATTTAATTTGAATCAATTAAAATAAAAAATGTACTAATTGTTATGTCAATTTGTGTATCCTCATAAACCTTTGACTAATTTTTGTTCGTGTAAACTTCCTGTTAAATCCTATTTCTAAGCAACCGTCAACAACTATGCTAAACTTTAAGCTAAATGTTTCCCTTTGTTTTGTTACCTTTTTGAGCACACTGAAAAACCCCCTTCAAGCTCAAATATTTAAACATTTACCAAAGCAATTAAATGATATGAAAGAACAGACGTTGACTTTTGGAGCCATGACAGGGAAAATTCATGCATAAAAAAATATGCTAGATATAATAAAATGGCAAACTGCACAAAGCCCCGAAATGCAACATTTTGTTGGAGGGTAGATAAGCAAGAGGCGGCAAACTTGCCATCTGAGGGCTGTTCTTCCGCTCCAGATGAAGACGATGAGGCGCTGGCAGCGTTCATTTATTGTATTTGCTTTGTAGCGCGAGTGCTGGAGGGGATTTTGGGGAACGATGGGGGAAAATTGGGGAGAAGCTGTGACACAACACCGCATGTTGCGAGCCAAAAATAAAGAAGCAAAGGGGGAACGGGGCAACGGCAGCCAAATTGAGATACGCGACAACGCTGCGTATGCGTAATATGCAAACATCGTTGGCGGTTGTCGTTAGCGTTGGCTTGATGTTGCGTTTGCCGGTGCCTGTTGGCTGCCACAAGATAAAAGCCAACCACCGACTCCCAATACCGCATTTGTTATCCCACACGGGTAAAAATTTGCTAACAACATTTTTCAATGATATTTTTTCCATTAAAACATGTGCACAGAAAAAATATGTTTATAAAATTATAATATAATTGTATTATTTAAAATCAAATATATTTAATAAGAAAGAAGAAAACTTGATGGCAAACGAGTTAAAAGGGTTTATTTAATATAGAGTTTTCATAATTTCTATTAATTCGATCATTAAAAATATTAAATCACTATTTAAATATTTACTTGGATTTATTAATATTTTTTAGTTATAAAGTTTGGTTTCATAACTAATATTCTTTTATGTTTTTTAATATCTGTATATCGCAATAAAAAAGCAAAGAATATTACTTAAGTAATTTAATGTTATTATTTTGACGGGAAACTTTTTTTGTGTGTTAAATTAATATTTATTCTATCAGATTGATTAGATCTGATGAAGCAATAAATACACACGTAGACGTCAATTTCGAGGAAGACCTGTTTAATTAAGTTGCCTTTTACATTTTACAAGTATATAAAATATAAAAAGCCCTGGAGGAAATCAAGTGAATACCATATTAAACTATGATTTTTAATTAATTTATCGTTCTCAAAAGCAGAATGTTTTTTGGTTTGGCTTTTCCTACAGTGCGTTCTTTTAAAAGCTCATCCCCAGGCCTGCGTCACATATCTTCATTTGCTTGGTGTTCCTGGGTCCTTGTGCTCCTTCGTCCTCTTTAAAAGGCAACAATGCGGCTCATTAGCAAACCAACAACGAGCTGAAAACTGAGCTATCTAATGTAAGTTTGTGAGTCTCAACTTTCCTTTCGGCTGTCTCTGTGTGGGTCAGAACTTTTCCCATAGGAGTGGAAAAGTTTGTGCCCTAAAACTACCTGAGAATCACCTTTGACCTGGGCAACTTTTCTATTTAGATTTTATCATACCTTCGATGCCCGGCCCCTTCTCTGTGCTTTATCCTTCACGTCGAGTGGAGCGTTTTATTATAAAGCTTATGCAATTTCCACATATCCTTGTAGCTTCCGTCTAACCTTTTGCGAGCCAGTCTTCAGGCAGTCCATTGCAACAGGAAGGAAAATAATAATAACAAAAACAAGCGGCAGTGAATGCGCTTAGGTGAAAGCGGCAACATGTGTAAAATCCTTTTGCTGAGCGCCTTTCAAGTGAAATCCCCAAAATTAACAAAAACCTATTAGGCCAGGCCCCGAAATCTGCAAAAGGTACTGGTGCACAGGACATGCATGCAGGACCCACCTGGCTGCCTTGCAAAACGTAAATACTTTTTGCATTACACAAATAGGGAAAAGGCCGTGCGGGCGGCACGGATACCAGATCCTGGCAGGCTGGCAAAACTTTTGCACTGCCAAAACAAAATATTTAGATAGCAAACGAACACACACACACAGCACACCGAACACACACACACAGCACACCGAACACACGTCCACATAAAACAGGCAGGTCCACTAAAAATATCAGAAAGGAAAGTTTTGCTTCTCCTTCTTTTTTGCTACTCCAAATGCCCTATAAACATTTGAAAAAGTGTGGGGAATAATGCGAGTGTAGTCGGTAAATCAAAACATTAGCTATAAATATAAAACGTACAAGTTTTACTTTAGAATCCAAGTGCACGTCAAATTTATGTGAAATTTGTGTGAGTTAACGAAATATTTTTGGGGAAACACCAAGAACGTGGCATCCAAACGAAAAATAAAATGTAATTTAACTCCAATTTGAACGTGTGCTGTGGAAAAAGTTTGAATGTGCCTCAGATTTCAACTTATTCATTCCCTTTATTGGTTGACTGGGTGGAATGTAGTTTTAATTGAAACGGTCTAGTTTGTATATCTACAACAATATAATATTATTTACTTCGAAACATAAGATGTAGTCATCTTCATTAAACGGAGTGCGTAAGGAAAAACAACGCATTGCGTTTTTAATACTATGCCTCCAATTACAACTTTTTCTTTCATGTTTCTTGTATGCTATTCAGCAATAAATTCTGGATTAACTGACAGGAAGTTGAACAAAAACTTTTTCAATAAAATTCATTGTTATTCATATTAATAGGTAAGGAGTTATGAATTATGAGCTTCAAGAACGCAAATTAATAGTTTGTATTAAATAAACAATAAGTAACTTAAAATTGATTTTATTTAAGTAGAAGTTGCTCTTTTGTCTTTAATAAATAAAGTACAATAAAATATATTGTACATATTCTTTACTCGATTAAAATAAGAACGAAAAATTACCTTGCAACTGTGTGTTTATAACTTTTATGACAGTTTAATCTTTAAAAACACTTTTCTTTATCTCCTTGCCCTAGTAAAAGTAACAAAGTAACTATTTCCTACTTTCGCAACCTTTACAGGACGTTTTCATAGTTGATCAGAGGAGGTAAAAACTTTTGCGATTCCTGATGCCCGACTCCTGCGGCATGATGAAGAAATTTTTGCTGCTTGCTCAGCCTTCTCGTTTGCATTCCGTGCAACCTGTTCTGTTTTGGCCTGGCCTCAGTTCGCTGATTTATTTGTGCACAGCACAAAATTTCCGTTTCCGCTGGCGAAGGGGCGATGGGCGTGGTCGAAAAAAAGGGGGGCGGTTACGGGGGCGGGATCGAAGGACCGTAGTTTCGTCTTTTGTGCTGCATAAATTAGGCAACAAAAAGTCAGTTTATGCATTTGCGACGTGTTATTTATGCGGGCGTGCAACAAACTTGGCAAACAGCTCGCTGCTCTCTTGCAAATGTTGCACTGTCAACGAAGCTGGAAGAAAAGTGGGTGAAAAGTGGGGGGAAAGCAGAGGGAAAACTGGGGGGAAAACAGCGGACGAGAAGGCTTACGGCCATGAGCGTGGCCAAGGCTTATTAGTCAAGTTGAAAGACATGACGCGAGGCGGTTTTATTGAATCCGTGAGCGCATACATTACAGAATACACATACGTATATGTAACCCTTGGGACTTTAAAGCTTTTCCCTCGTAACAATGGGATAGCCGCATGGCCCAGAATATGACTCTGAGTTTCTGGGCTAGCACCGCTCAGACAATAAATCGTATGTAAAAATTTGTAATAAATTTGCAAAGTAGCAAATGCAGCAGCCGCAAAACGGAGAAGCGCGGCCAACGGGGCGCATACGTAATGCAGATTTTCACCGAAAGAAAACCCAAAAAAAAACGGGGAAGCCCCAGCCGCCGCAGCAAATGCATAATAAAATGCGAATCTAGCACAAGGATATGTGTATGCTATATAAAAGGGATATCTGAGGACAGAAAGGAACGTAAAAAATATTTAGTTCCCCCCCAAAAGGAAAATGAATAAAGCAAACAAAAAAGGAAGAGTGCTGGGCAAATGCAAAAAGCAAACTAACTGGGGGAAAGAAGACAAAGCGGCCACTTAAACAAAACTGGTAAGAGCAAAGAGAAGCGAGCTGGCGAAATGAGCTGGCTGTGTAAACTAAGCGCAGCTTTTGGCCAGAAATATCGCTGGCGATTTGCGGTCGAAGCCTGTCAATGTCAGAATAAAGTAAATTAAACTTTAGTGCAGGGAAAACGTTTACTTTGGGGTAAGACTGTAATAGCAACAATATTGCACTGTCATTGTGGCTTGTGCACCCACAGTAAAATCGAAAATAAATTTGTTCCTTTTTTCTATTTTATTATCTGCATACGACAAGAAAAGGTTTAGAAGATATTCGATAAAAAAAAGTTAGAATCTTATTGTAAAAAACAAATTTTGCATTATTGATCAAAGGCTTTTGTAATAGTTGTATATAGTTGTATACCTACATAGTATACAAATTGACTAGCTAAAAAACCGTTTTAGCTTACCAAAACTTTTAAAGCCTCCGATAAATTTTGAGTTATATATCTATAACAAGAAAGGAAAGCTAACTTCGGGCGGAGCCGAAGTTGAAATACCCTTGCAGAATATTCCGAATTATATTCTCCAAAATTATTCATATGATGCATTCTTAACACTCATAAAAAATCCCAACTTTCTAACTTTAAAAACACCAAAGTTATGGCATTTCCAATCGTTCAGTTAAGTGGCGGCTATAGGATATAGTCGGCCGATCCCTATGAAATTTAGTGGGTCAGATTGATTGGCCAAATATAAAACCCATATAAAATCCCAACTTCCTAACTTAACAAATCCCAAAGTTATAACATTACCGATCAATCAGTTATATAGCAGCTATAGGATATAGTCAGCCGATCCTTATGAAATTTGGTAGGTCAGATTGATTGGCCAAATATAAAAGCCATAGAAAATCCCAACTTCCTAACTTTACAAATCCCAAAGTTATGGCATTACCGATCAATCAGTTATATGGCAGCTATAGGATATAGTCGGCCGATCCTTATGAAATTTGGTAGGTCGGATTGACTGGCCAAATAAAATACCCATAGGAAATCCCAACTTCCTAACTTAACAAACACTAAAGTTATGGCATTTCCGATCAATCAGTTATATGGCAGCTAAAGGATATAGTTGTCCGATCCTGGCCGTTCCGACTTATATACTGCGTGCAAAGGATCGAAGGCTGTGTGCAAAGTTTCAATTCGATATCTTTAAAACTGAGAGACTAGTTCGCGTAGAAACAGACAGACGGACAAACAGACGGACAGACGGACAGACGGACAGACGGACAGACGGACATGGCTATATCAACTCAGGAGGTGATCCTGATCAAGAATATATATACTTTATAGGGTCGGAGATGTCTCCTTCACTGCGTTGCACACTTTTGACCAAAATTATAATACCCTCTGCAAGGGTATAAAAATTAGTCATATATATTGTATACTTTGTCCATAAGAAAAACTTTTTTATTATATACAATTTTATTAAGGAGTTTCCTACTTTTAAAAACTTAAAGCCAGCAACTTTTATATTACCAGCAGATTTCGCCAAGCGAAAAGGTATGTTCTTGGATAAGGCTATAAAGGCAAATTGAATAATATTGTACAGCCATTGTACGTCAAGTATTCTTCTTTGTTCCGCTCGCATATTTTCGAGCTCGAGAAATAAGAATTTCTCCGGCAGGCGGCCACTTAAGAACAATTGGATCGAAAATCTGTAGAATGGTAACCGATGAAAACACTTGAAATAAAGCCTCGACATCGACGACTCAACGATTGTGGTCGGGTCGCCGGGGAAATGGGAAAAAAAGTTAATTAAATAAATCAAGCAAGGCAAGTTCAATTGAATTGCAGCAGGGAAATGAGTGGGAAAATGTCAGGGCAGGACGAACACAGGATGGAGAAAGGACTTCCCGCTGGGAGAAGCTGGACACTCGGCCAAATGAACTGTGAACGGGGAAAAGTCGGGAAATTGCCAGACGGCGCGGGATGTGCAAAAGGCGTCGCCCAGCGTCTGTCCGTTTGTTTGTTTGTTTGTTTGTTTGTTTGTAATTGCATTTAAAGCAAATAAATGTAATTATTTATTGCATTTCGCAGCACTCGACACAACGGCAGACAACGCTGGCCAGTTGAGTGTCCTGGAATCCTTATATGAGATTCGTTTCGTTTCGTTTCTCTTGCCGCATGGATTTGTGCAAATACGCATATGTAATCGCATTTTAACAACGTGCATTCAATCGATGACTGCATCTCTTTCCCGCGGCCATTTGTCGCTTATAATCGCATTTTCAATTAAAATATTTAGTCAATTAATGCACGCAAATGTGAATCACATCACGTATATGTCATGTACAACGCAAACAAAAACACTCGCTGTTTACGCTCAAATTACTCAACCGACAGCAGTAATTTATGTGTTGATTATCGAGAGGCATTCGGCGTTTTTAGTGAATTTATTCCAGTTTTAGTTTTCCGCGTATGGCAGGACGTCCTGCGGAAAAAACACATCTAACATCAAATTGCATTTATCGCACTTAACACGCAAAGCAAATAATGTCCCTAACTAACACTCATGCGGACATAGTATATGTGGGTCAGAGTGTGTGTTTATATATACGTGTTTATTTGGTGACAGCCGTTGTGATTGCACGTGACAGGCGACCAGATAGTCGGAAGCGAACTGGCAGGATAACAGCTAAATAAATGCATTTGTCAGCGAAATTAGCAAAGTAAATCACAGAACATTTCACATTTAAACGGATGACGAAGCGTATTAAATAAATGACTTGTTTTTGGGGAACTTTCTTTAATTTATTTGTGCGCTTTTCCCGGCTTGAGTTAAGAGTTTAAGTATTTTTTTGGAAATACCAAATCTTAGTTTAAATGTGTTTTACTTTCTTATATTTTGGCAGCTTTATTTTACAATTTTGTTAACCCTTTTTATTTAAAAGCATAGAAAGTTTAAGTCTGGGTATAACAAAAAATAAAAGTAAAATATTAAGAAAACGTAAAAATAATAAAAGTAACAGTAAAAGACATGAATTTATTTTCTTCATCACAAAAAATATAAGTTCACTAAGGTACAATAAAAATTCGTTTATGAGCCACCAACGCTTTTGAATTACAGCATTATAAATATTTAAATTATTCAATTCATTGTACGAACTTCCTAAAAATGATTTGCATTTATGTAAATTTATAGTTGCCTAAAAAACACTTGTCATTCCTTTAATATGTACAATATTAAGTATTTGGAAGTTTTGTAATCCAATTTTATTGGCTGAAACCCAATTTGCAACTGCCACTTCATTTAAATGCGGAATTAGAAATTACATGTTTTTAAAAATTCATGTAAATTGGTGTATTTTTGCAGTGAGTTTTGTCAGGTTTTGCATTACAAATCAATTATTGCCGGCGTGTCGGAATGGTGTTTCTGGCTGTCCATCCCGCTGCCACTTCCCCTTCCCCCTTGTCACACATCCCCGCCTCTCTGTCAGTCACTCAGTTTCATGCAAATCACGTACGTTTGCATTTTGTCAAAATGCGTTTTGCACCTACAAAGGCAGCAGCAGCAGAAGCAACAACAAATGCATTTATGCATATGCCAGTGTGTGCTTGTGTGGGTGATCCCAGTAGTGGCTTTGTGTGGGTGTGCGAGTGCAAATAATGACAGACAGCATAAACAAACACGCACATCAGACTCTAACTGGCGTCTATGGCCACAGGGGCAACCTCAGTAGCGGAGGAGCGAAAGCCAGGATGCAGGACACGCCCACATGCGCCCCCACCCACCAACAGACCCCCACACACACACACACACTCAGGATCAAGGAGAGGGGCTGGCTTTAAACTTGGCACGTCACTTGTTTCCGCATTTTGCACGTAACGGACGGATGGCCATAAGAAATACGGCATGCACTTAAAAAAAATATTAATAGAAAAAAAAATTTGAATAAATGTAATTTGAAACGGAAAAGTGATTTTTAATCTAAATTCAGAATTTATTTAATTAGCCCATTATGTGTTTCAAAGGATTATGTTATTTACCTACATAACCAAACTAAAGTTGCAAAAAGCAAGCTCTAGATTTTGTATTTAAGTTTAATTTCTAGCTTTCTTTTAATTAATAACATTCTTTACTCAGTATAAGTACTTTATATATTGTGTGTTTTCACTTTCTCTAAGTGGAACTAGTCCACAACTTACGCACACACCCGCACCTCTCTCTTACGCATGCAACAATCATGGAGCCCAGGCCATCAGAATTCATTAAAATTTACCATACACACATGCAAACACATGTCGCATACAATTACTCGGACTCGGGCCATTCAATATAAGGCAGGTCCTTTTTGGTTCTGATTGATGGTAGCCCACTTAGCCAACTAATGAACTTTGCCACAGTCTTGGACCGTAAATTAAATTTCAAGCGCTTGACCAGGGTAAATATTTAATAATCAGCTGGCATTTGAAAATTGTAAATAACATTTTACCTCGACAAGGATAAGAACCAGGCTCCTGCTGTTGTTGTTTTCGGTTATGCTGGCGTGTTGAAAAGTGCGAAAGGTAAAAAACAAAAAACAAAAGCAAGGGTCCACCCACGCAACCAACTTTGCAGCAATCTTCCTGGCAACGCTTGATGAAAGTAATCAAAAACTTCGCTGGTTGTTTGTGCAACTACTGCGGGGTAAATGGAATGGGGTTTCCGCAGAACTGTTTGTAAACCATAATTGCGCGCAAAAGTAGCTAACAGCTAACAGCCAGGTGAGCAAAGTAACTGCTGCCTGGCAGCCAGCTAAAAATTTCATGTGAAAAATTTAATATACACCCGCCATTCTAAAGAGGAAAACTCGCACAATAATCACCAAAAAGAACACACTGCAAACTAGTGCGAACAGCCAGCGAAAGCTTCTTTAGTTACGCGCACAATTATGAGCAATATTTTTCCCGCATTTCCGCCCACTTTTCCCATTCGAGGACCACTTCGGAGTTCACCCTATGCGAAAAGCTTGCACCAAATGAGTTTTATTCTCGAGTATGTCATGGAGTAGACGGGAAGTCGAAAAAGAAACCCCAGGTGCTGCTGGTGGTGCTGCTCCTGCTGGGTTTTCTTTGAGCATGAAGCCAACCAAAAAGGTGTTGAGCTGAACTCAAGCAAAAGTGGAACTTATCGATAGCAATGGGTAAAATGAAACTTTCCTTTTTTTTGTGTCGCTGACGCAAAAAGCCATAGAAAAATCGCCTGATGATTTGCGAAAGGTTGTTTGGGCGACCAGGTGAAACTTTTTGGGGTACTAAAAATTGAATGGGACTTAAAACTTTGAGAAGTGCATAGAAGGTTTTAAAATTTTAGTGCTGCTTTTCGCGTGAGCTAACCGAAATTCGGATTAAAAATCCTTTTAAATCGCTGCCGCGCAACATGACTTTCCGTTTACTAGAAAAAAAGGGTTTACCACATAAATATTTTTCAACTTACATCTATCCTTTTTCGTACTTTTTTGGCCAGCCACACACCTGTTTTAATTTAATTTGCAGCATATTGAAAACAATTCGGCTCCCTGGTTCCCTCGTAAACCACTCGAAAATGAACAAAAAATCCAATCAAACAGGGCACACAACAAAACGCTTCCCCACGTTCATAGCCCACAGAACAGAGCAGACATGAAGTGCATTTTCGCCATCGACGCCACTTGAGCACAATAAAAATTCGCTGAAATGTTCGAAAAAAGGGGGTGAGGGGTAAAGGGTAATGGGCACGGTTTCAAATCAGATTTAACCTAACCAATAACACTTGATCCGCTTTTTCTTGCTGCAAAAACTCAACCTCAAAGGTGACGTTTAATATTAGTAAAAATGATTAAACGAAATGAAATCAATAGTTAAAGGGGTCCTTAAAAAATAAACTAATTCAACTTTATTAATATTAAAAATCGTTTTTTCCATTTTATGAATAAATCCCAAAGATTATTTCTGTTAAAAAAATATAATTTAAGCCTGTTTCTTTTTAATAAATAAACTAAACTAATTAAACTTAATTAATATTAAAAATCGTTATTTTCCTTTTATTGATAAATCCCAAAGATTATTTCGGTTCAATAAAATATAATTTCTTTTTATTTTTTGATCGCGTGTGTTGAACTTTACAAAATCATTACTTTAATAATTTTAAAAGATTTGCTCAAATAAGAGTCAATCTTTATTATAATAATATATAAATAATAAATATAAATATAAGGTAGATAAACGAGTCTCTTGTCGCCCTCTCATATGAGCTTATCTTTGTAATTGCATTTTAAAGACCTCTAGCACATCACGAATGGACAGGCCAAATGTTCTGCCTCCTGAACCCCATCAGCAGGCAATTTTAATGGCATTGCACCTCGGTTAGAACGGTCAGAAGAGGTCACTCTTTGATTCATTTCATTTCATCCGGTACTCACCCATTAAACACGCCCGTATCGACATAATGCGTGTAGTAGAAAATGCTAACCACCGTAATGGCCAGGAGCGCAAAGACACAGCGTCGCACGTTGATGCCAAAGCAGCGACGTGCAATTAAATTACAGCAATGGCACATCCAACCCGCTGGCTCGGAGCCACCGAGTCCTCCGCCTGCCAGGTGGGTGCTGCTACTGCCGGCCATGCCAATTGACGTTGATGAGGTAGGACTGCCGTCGAACTCCAGGCTGATACTCCCGTTGCCATTCCCATTCGCGTTCCCATTCGCGTTCCCATTCGATTTACCCTTGTACGTGACAATGCCGGCGGCGTTGGCAACATCGTCCTCCAAAGGCAGCAGCATTGTGCGATCTGTGATGACATGACCATTGCCGAAATGCTTATTGAAATTGCTAAAGTCCTGGCCGACGACACTCGCATCCGCAACTCGGCTGGAATCCACATCCGTTTGCGTTCCGGTCACGGACGTTCCAAATTGCATCTGCGGCTGCTTAATGAGTTTTTCATATTTGCGATTTGCATTGTTATTATGTTGAATGCTTCCCGATATTGTCATATTGTCGCCGCTCTGCCTCGCTGCTCGGTGGTACTCTATATATCTATTTAATTGGCGATATGTCCTTCGATTTCTATATTGACTAAACAGAGCGAACAAATTGCAAACACTCGCTTTTCACTATGGCACTTCGATTCCGTTGCATGAATGTTTATTTTCAGTTGTCCAGTTTATTCTATAAATATGTATATTTTTTACGTACTTTCGCAGAAATCTCGTTTTTATAATATTCTTTTCGCTTTGTTTACTTTTCATTTCGCCACTTGATATGTTTCCAAATTTTCAAATATTCATTTTGTTTGGCCATTGTGGCGCACTGATGTTGCAATTGTTGTTTCGGACAGGGCAGACGGCCATTATCAGTCATATAAAGACGGAAGAGACCCAGTTCCAGACTGTCCACTCACAATCAGCCATTGACTGCCATTCATTCCAGTGGGGCGTCTTCTTATCTGCAAAGCAAACAAAATAGAAAACATAATAAATAAATAGTTGTCTTCATCAAGTTTGCTCGGAAAGCAAGAGGTATATAAGAGGTAAAATTGAATTAACGGTAGGAAAATCGTTATCACCTAAAAAAAACAAGGTGTATCTTTGTGTAACTATAAGCTTTTTAATCTAATCAGGTCAAGAAGTTGTTGAGTTTTGTTTACTAATAAAGTAAACAAAAAATATAATTAAACTACGATCAAGATAAATGAATATTAAACAAGCTTAAGTTCTTAATTTATAGCGGAAATTAAATTTTGTTTGCAATAAATATTGAACCATTTTATACAAATTTATTTTGAAGTATGTAAAACAAACAGAAATAGGAGTTCTTAATGGCATACATAAATTCAGTTCAAACATATTGCCCCTTCCGCTAATTTACTACTCCAATTTCATTATACTTTGTGGCACCTTTGGTTGTCAGCCCTTTTCAATTATATGTGTCACGTTTCATCGATCATCGTTATCGCAACTAATTGTTGGTGTCATTTCGGTTGCCCTGCCCTGGCGTCAAACACTTTATTTTTAGTTCCCTGCTCAGGCTTACGGTTACCAAAAACAAAAAATGTGCCTTCGTTAATATGTACCTAAGAAACTTGTCAATTTGTTTTCACGGACTCCTCAAATGGAATGTAAACAAAGTTCTAAGGAAGCCGCAAATAAAGCGACAAATTGCCAAAGCCGCAAAACGGGACATAGATACGAATGTATCTCGAGGTCTACCCTGAATTTGCCCTGGTGAGTGTGTGCTTAGCCATTAAGTGCATATGCCTGCCGCAGTTTACAAAGGTCTTAATGGCCCTACACATACATATGAAGCACTCCCCAACATATTTGGTGCGCGGTGTTCAGTTTAATTGGAAATGGTTGCCGGCTGTCAACCAAAAATAAAGACAACATACTTCGGGGCGCTTTATGTCCCGGCGAAATGAGTCAATAATGAGTTTTAGATGGCCAACGATGTTTGCCATGATGTTATGTCCTCGATAAACAGCACTCGAACATGTGTTCCCCGATAATACAACAGATAAATGTGTACTAATGTTCTAGAGGGTGAATTAAACGAATTTCAAGGAGTAGCTTTAATGACTTCAAGTATGGGAAAAAGTATACATAAAAGCATGTGTCATAATTAGTGTAATATTTTTTTTTTAATGTTTAAATATTTTTTAATTGAGTTTTTTTATTTTTAATTTTTAAAAATTTTATTTATTTTTGTGAAGCTTAAACTATTTAAAAATGAGTCCAACTAATTAATATTTTAATTGAATAAAAAAAAACTTGATCACTTTCACATCCCTTAACATTCAAGCAAAGCTTCGCTTTGCCTTTGCAAAGCCATTAATATTTAAAGCAAATCTAAGCGTGTGAAGTACTTGCAACAGAGAAAGTCAAACCCTTTCACTTAACCATAGTTTTTCAATTTATACGCTCAACTTCGAACTTCATTTCACTTCATAAGCAAACCGCTTGCCCTCTTTCTTGGGAAACACTTAGAGCAATTTATAAACTGGATTCTTCCAAAGGAGCCGCAACAGGAATTACAGCGGATAGCGAGGGTTCCAACATCCATTGCTGGCATTCCTTGCCCTTGTTTTTCTCTGCATGTTACAAAATTAATCATTAAAATGTCAAAACTTAAATTGATTCAAAAAGTTTAGGAGCAGCAGCAGTGACAATGCTGCCACGCCCCCGCCTTACGCCTTACGCCTACTCCGACAACGCCCAGTGACCCCGCTTTTCATTGCTGCCACTGCAGCAGCAGAAAACTCAAGCAGTGGCTGAAAGAAAAAGTTGGGGCTGTTGTCGGGAAAGCTTTTGCTAGGGGTTTTTCCTTTCTTTTCATTCTGATGATGCCGCATACTTTAAGGCGCGCTGGCAAAAAACTTTCTGCGCTTCTTCGTTAGGCAAACTTGTTTAATTTCCTCTTCAATTGCCCGGGAAACCAAGCGAGACAAACCAAAAGTTGTCCTGCCCCCGAGTCTATCTGTGTCTTTCATTCGGGTTTTCTTTTTCGGGTTTTTCTTAAGTTTTCTATTCAATTGTTATTTGTTTGCTGGTGATTTGCTCGCCAGGCAGTCTCACAATCTAAAATGGTTTGGTAAAATTAAGAAAATAATTATTTATTTCAGGAAGTGATGTGTTAATTTGATAATTCGTTTTTAACAAATATTTATTTTGAGTTTATAAACATATTTGTATGCTTCTTGGGTAAAAGGCTTTTCATATAGTTTCAATATTTTCTGATACTTTTTCAAAAAATTGTTGCATAGGAAAATATTTTAAATAAATGGATTCTATAAGTATTTTTCTCTCTGCAACTCTGTAATGTTACTCATAATTCAAATTCATTTCAGCATTTATTTCCACCTCGCTATTGCTGTCACTTCCTTATATCTGGCTAATCACACATGTTTCACACAGTTTATCCGTATTAGCAGTTTGAGTTCTCGAAAGTGTTTTATGTTTACTTTGAATTCATTACAGCAGGGGGAGAAAAACGATTTAAAGTTTTCACACTTTTTTTTTACTTGGTACTGGCTCTTTCCCCTCCTCGAAGAACGGTTTTAAAAACTATTTATTTTACGATACATTTTGTTTACGTTCCTCGAGGTGGAGCGGCGATGCGAGGCTCCCTCAGCATATTTTTCCCTAAATTGCATTGAAGCGTGTGGCAAAGAGCAGTAGCATCAACATTGGGTAGCACAATGAAGGGCACCCCTGAGATACCACCCGCTGCCACCGCCGCTTTTGGCCCTTTTGCCAGCCTTTTGTGCTGGCCATTTATCAGTCAGCGAATGTTTGTTGTGGCTTTGTTTTCCCTCCACTTTTGTAGTATTTTCTTTTTATTCTTTCCCCTTGTTAGTTTTTCGCGCATTCATGCCTGTTCCCCGCTGACCCCGCCTGTCATTGCCCAACATATTGATAATCGTTTTCAATTTGTGCCCCGCAATAATAACAAAAAAATCAATTGTCTTTAGTAAATTGAATGCAGGCTACAATACGTGTACAAAACAAACGAACATGCAGGGGAAAATAGGTCTGGACAAATGACTTTGGCTTTAACCGAACTGACAAGACAAGACCTCAAGTCTGAAATCTCCAGTTTCTGTTTCTGTTTCTGTCTGGTTATTATTTTGACTGATGAATGTGACTTTTGCGTTTCCATTACATGACGCCATGCCTGATTGCCTTTTTCGTTTAGATTTCTCCCCTTTTATTCCACGCCAGATGCGTGGGCAGCACATACTTTACAACTCCCCCGCACTCCCAAAAAATAAAAGAGAATGTGTATATACACCTATAAACAAATTTGTAACTTAATGAGTTTTTCACACTTTAGCGCCTTTCTGTTTGTGTGTTGGTTTGTCTTGGAATTTCCATCGTCTAATGCTCTTTCAATGTTCTGTGTGCGACTCTTCATTATTAATGTTGCTATAAATCAGTTAGGCAAGACAATTAAATTGACACATTCTGTATATTTGAGGTTTGTTCTTAGATTTCTAGTTTTTGTTTGAGCTAACAGATTAATAGCTTGGCTGGGAGTGATTTAAGTCTTATGAAGTCCCATTGTAGTTTAGTAAGAAAATTTAAATGAAAATTGAATTCATTTCGAGCCAGATTTTGAATTCTAGTATATCGTCAATAATATATTCAATAATAACAGCATTCACTTTTTGACAGCAACTAAATATCAATTAAAGGGAAATTAATTAATCAATTTGGCCTTTCATTAGTGCAATATTCCCCTTTTAGATTTTTTAAAAAATCGCATTTCGAGACATTGAATATGAATTAACTAATTAAGGCCACTGCTCACAAATAAATATTTTTTGGTATAACTATTATTTGCTGCTTTTTTTTAAATCGTTTTACCGATAGCAATAAATTAAATATCTAATTAAGTATTATAAACAGAATTACATATATTTTTAGTTTTTAAATATAAATGAAAACAATATTAACTAACAACAAAAATAAATACTATGAGTCCATTTTATAAGGAGTAAGCAAATTAATAGCAGGCTTCATAAATAAATCGTTTCTATCTTAAGACGTAATCTTTCTCGGTAAGTGAATTATTTTATGTTTGTAATCTCTTTCACAGTTTCCATATTAACTTTTTCTTTTGTTTATAACTCAATTTTCCTTATTCCCACAGTTCTCACTCGGCAAATGTCAAGTGTCACCGAAGTGTATCCTAAGTGTTTCTGTTCTTCCCAGCATTTTCCCCCGCCACTTTTCCCCTAATTGTGCAGCTCTCTGGTTTTCCTTTTTTATGTCAATTATCCATGTACATTTGCCTAATGGTTTTTATATTTGTTTTTCCTTCACTTTTGGCCTTAAGCTTTTCTCACTCTCTCCCTCTGCATCTGCAGGCTAACATTTTTCATTTACAAACGGAAAACACTCAAGTGGGCATAGCAAATCATAAAACATTCTCTTCTTTGCCACACAATTGTATAGTTGTTATTGGTTAATTAGCAAAACATTTAAATGCACTTTATGCAGAGCAGAAACAGAAAAGTTTTATATAAAGTGACAATTTATTTGATATTTTTTCAGCAGCCATAAATCGATGTTTCGTAAAGGAAGAAGAGCAAACTTTGTTCAAGGGGACACTTGCAATATGTTCATTTGTAGATTTTCTGCGCTGATTTGGGCCAAAGAGGGAGGGCCAAAAGCAGGTGGCCTGTCAGACTGACTGACCTAGTTTTGTCTAAAAATACTCAGGCACCAATAAAATGCCAGTCCAAAGTGTTTGAATGTATTTTACTTCACTTTGATTTTTATTTCAATTCGCTAAACGGAGGGTGAGTTTGGAGGTGGTGCATTGAGCATTGAGAGGGGGAATCTCAATCCGAGGGCTTCAGGCTTCAAGTGCTGAACACTTGAGGCTGTGGCTCTGGTGAGCAATTTGCACAATTGAAAAACTGTCTGCCCTGCGCTCGAGTCTCCTACTAATGAGGGTTGTGAGTGGAAAATCGCAGGGGAAATACGATTTTTCTATTTCGGGCGCTGGCTGCAGTCTCGATGTGTGTATTGCATATAAATGATCCCCACATAATTTAAAAGAAATAACTCAAGATAACATATATATTTTACTTGGTCTGGTCTTTCTGAAGACCTAATTAAAATGAACTTTAAAATAGCTGTCTGCAGTTTTCATTAAAGATTAAGAGATGCTAAAAAGACATTTTATGCTATATAAATTTGATAATGACAGGTAAGAGGCAGGTTTTTCCGAATTTAACAAAATGCCCATTATATGTTGACAACTAAGATGAACAGTACAAGATAATAATCAAATTTGAACAAAATTCTAAGGCACTCATTTAAAAATGGACTAACTATTTCCGCATTTAAACTGAATGTCCATTAGAAAGAAAATTAAGCTACTTTATTGCTTAAGGTTATTTTAGAATTCCCAAAAACTTTCATTCAATTGACCAAATCTGCTAACTTTTTCAATACATTTTATGCAACTCACACTTGCAAATTTGTGAAAGCAATTTAATTTAATTGAACACATTTAGATGATTCTTGATGTATACAAAATAAAAACACACATTAAAAAAAAACTTACTAATGTAATTCCCCAAATCATTCCTGCCCTTTTTATATATTATAGTCACTGCTTGTGGGTCAGATATGAAAGTACCACTATAAAGCCTGTTGAGTCTTGCATGAAACATTCGCAGATGGTAACCAATAACAAGTCAAAACCAGTTACACGCCCGGTCAATTACACAAAGAACCGAAACGAAAAACCGAGGGAAAACAACGAAACAGCAAGGAAAGCCAACACCAACGCAGCTTCATCGCTTATGACTTGCACTACCAATTTCGCCCCCTTGGGACCAAGCCCCTGAAAACAGGCTTGCTTGTCTGCAATTTGAGGCTTTACTGTCACTCAGTGTGGCTCAAAACCAAAAGGCAGAATGCGTGGGCCACCTCACTGAAAACCCACGCGCCGAAATCTTAGCCAAATTGTTGGTAGCACTTGCACCATTTGGGGGATTTATCGGGGATATTCCGGGGACGAGGTGTTCCAGGCCACAGAATGGATTTCTGGTTTTGCGGTCGAAACGGCATGTGGATGAGTTTGGCTCGTTTTCGGTTTCCCTGCCGAAGAGTCCGAGAGCCAAAATCACTTGCAGACATTGACAATAACCCTGTGATTCAATGGTTTCACAAGAGGGAAATGAAACTTTGGCAATCCGGGGGCGAATTGAGGGAGGAGCAACGAAGTCCGGCCACGTGGGCGTCCATTAAAAGAAAACGAATTGCTGGCCCAATTTGTGCGCCGCTGGAGATTCGAGTCAACAAAGTCAAGCTCAATTCAGTTCCCTGTCCGCTCACTCTTATTCTTCTATCATCGAAAAGTATTGTGCAATTGTTTACCGAACGAAATCTGGATTAAGTATTGATCTTATTAAATCTCTGAAAATAAATCATAGTAAATAATAATATTCAAATATAAGAAAATTTAAAAAAATTAAGTTTATATTTACAGCTTTCATTTACATAATCAGTAGGTACTAAAATTATCAAGTCAGAATTTCGTTCATTCAAGGGAAAACAAATGAAAAATCACAGTCTATATATTAATGTTTTCCAAATTCATTTTTTATGTGTTGTAATGTACAAGTTTTATGGCTCTATGCTTTTAATTTATCTATCAACCTTAAAAGTAAGACCTGTTTATTTGCAGTGCCTATTCCTATTTATTATTCATTTGTATAATTATTTACATATTTACGGCTGAAGTGTGCAATCAATTGGAACGCGATAAGCGGCGGATGGAAACAAATGAAGCTCTAGAAGTGATTCCAATGCCACCGGAATGCGGGGCGAATAGATGGGAAAAGACCTTGAGCTATGTCAACAGCACCAAGTTAATTCAATTAATCGGCTTGTGCCTTTTGCACTGACAGAAAAAAAAACCCTTATATGTAAAGAAATTTGAAGCAGTGACTTCAATAAATCCTAATCAGTTAATGGCTTTGTTTAACCATTAGAGATAATTGCAGTATCAATTAACTTGGAGACAAAAAACAAACGAGGTTCTCTTTAATCAAGTCATAATAGTTAAGGAAATTGCTGCCTCATCACAATTTTCTGGCCTAATAGTTTTTTGCTCTTAAAGCTTTAGTATTGGCATTATATTCACCCCCAGGAAGACCCACATTGTCCTAGGCCTAAACAAACCCATGCAAATATAAGCCCAATTTCGACCATTATGGTAACACACACAAATGCAAATCCTGCACCCCACTTTCCCCCTCGGTTTTCTCATCAATTTATTATGCTATTTGTGTGCGCTAAAATTAGTTAATGAACCCGGACTCAATGTAATAATGGAAACCCGTACTCGCCGCCCTTACGCTATAAACTCTGAAACTGAAACTGGCGTTGTGATTGAACGTCCCCTGTAATGGGGGAATCCCCCAGCCTGGTCGTCATCTCATGGGCTCGTTGTTGTTGTCGCCTTGTTGTTGGTTGTATAAATTAATTCCCCAGGTTAACTGCAGAGTAACGTTTTATAATTAAGCCAGCTGCATAATTATGAGGAGCAAACACACACAAACCCACAGCCATGCATGCTGGCTGTGCGGCCACACATAAAATAAATACCTTTATATGCACTCTGGAAAATTCATATACACGTTGAGTGTGATCCTGATCAAAGCATTTCCATCAAAATAGGAAATTACTAAAAGCAAGCTTATTACTTATTTTATTTAATTACAAAGTGCTACACAAAAATTAAATGAAATCCAAATTAGTTTTTGATTTTCTCTGGCTTAGCTCGCGTATGGATATTATAGTTACCAAAAGCTGTTCAGTAAAACTCAACAAATATCGGTTGTCTGTTATATTTTTGAAACTTTGGTCACACATAAGTAAAATAAACCTTTCCGAAAACTGTAAAAATGTGTTAGAGGGTGTTAAGAAAAATGTTAAATACCATATAGTATTTTTCGATATTTTTAGGGCTTTGTAATTAAGAAATACCCTAACAAATGAAGGAAAGAATAGTTTAAAATATTAAATTAACAACAAATAAACATACATAGGTATTATTTAAATAATTCATTTATTTCGATTTCTTTTCAAGTGCATATAGGTATAATATATTTATAGAAAACCGATATCGGTTGAGAACTGAGATACAAGCAATTGGCGACATTTAAGCACGCAACGTTAACCCCTCGATGACCGAGACCAGCACACACTTATTATCATAATGAACATCAACGGAGTGGGGGGGGGACAAACAGGACGGAGACGCAGGATTGAGCGGTGTATCCAGGACACGGTTAAGTGGTTTGCCGCATAATCGACGGAGAGGCCTCGGAGGTCTGGAGGCGAAACGGATCGAGGCGACTGGCGGAGAGAAATGTTCATTAATATACAAAAGCTCGGGTCATCCGCAAAGTGTCCGTCACACGATGGCCAATGGGGATACGCCGCGAAGGTCCTGTGACGTCCTGGCAGGACTCATTCTCATTCCCTTTTGCGGTGGCCCATCAAAAAGCTTTATCACTCGGAACCACCCCGCTTTCCACTTTTCCATCCATTTGCTCCGTCAGCGAGTTATTGCCACGGCCTTTTTGGCCTTGCCTCATGTAAAAGCAATAAATAATGGCCCAGTTTACGGGGTATGTCTCGTCTATGGCATGGAGCGTCATAAAAATATTTTATCCATTAGACATTGTCTCTCATTGGGGGCTTGAGTTGTTGCTTCAGTTTGCTTAATGGCCATTAATAATTGTTGAATTAATGCCAACTGAGGAATTGGATCACAGTTCACTTATGCATATTGCTTAGGCCTTGTGGCGCATATTGGATGATTATTCTAAATTGCAAAAATGCTTAAAGCTAATTTTTGATAACTTAACATAGCCTTGGGCCTTAATAAATTTGCACAAAATCTGCATCTGCTCCAAAATCAATGTTTATAGTTTCGCAATTTATCTTCTCTCCAATATAAACAACTCTTCGGGGTATACAAACTCAACTGTTTGTCCTAGTTTCGCTTATGCTTCTGCCAGCGAATCAAAAATCAACTAGGCAAATATACAGCTTGGAAAAATTGCATCAAATAAATATTATTCATAGGCATGCCTCGTACATCATCATCGTCGAGAATTTCGGCATTTGGCAGTGTAATTTTTCATTTCTAGCTTGACACGAACCAGCGGACCAACAGAAACCAGGGCGAGTGCAGTTCAATGACATAATTTGTCGCAGCGCATCAATAGAGTGGACAGGGTACTGGGAATGGGACTGCGACTGCGACTGGGACTGGGCCGAGAATGGAAACCGAGGAGTTTGGCATGGGGAATGGGGAATGGGGCAGCAGTGGATTGCAAAACAATGGGGCACCGGAGCAACGTCAACATTGTCCAAACGTCAACGATGTTGTCGTCATCGTGAAGTCATCATCGTCATAATCATAATCATCGTCGTCGTCATTGTTTCGCTTGAACTTTATTGTTTTGATTTATGCGCGTGCACAACGAGAGCAAGCGAAAGGGAGATAGAACTAAACACTGAGAAAACGTGTTGTTTAAATCTTCAGAACCTTAAGATAACAATTCATGATCCATTTTAGGCCTGGCCCTAGCAATTTTAAAAGGCAGAATTACAAAATTAAATTAAAATTATTTTGCTACGTCCTAGTATTTACAAATATAATGTTTGTTGTTATGTCCGTTATACCTAATTCTATTTTACCTCAAGTAACATAAATAAATTAGTATTATTTATTTAAAAGTAGTATCCTTAATTTCCATAATCCATAATTTGACCTGAAAACTTTTACCCTTTGTTTTGTAGACAATTGTGTCCCTTTCAAATTCAAAACAAGAGAGAACGCTATAGTCGGGTGCCCCGACTATCAGATACCCGTTACTCAGGTAAAGGGAGTGCGAGGGAGATGGAGATAGAAACTTTGATCACGCATAACTTTTTAACGAATGGTCCGATTTGAAAAATTTCTTCTACATTTCGATAGGTATTGATAAACACAATAAAACTGCATTTTTACTTTTCCGAAATATTTAAATTTTTAAAATCGTATATAAGCGATTGTGGGCGTTAAAGGGGGCGTGGCACCTTTTTGAAACAAACTTGCGCTGCGTAGGAACTCCTAGAATCTGCATGCAAAATGCCAATCTTCTAGCTTTTATAGTTTCCGAGATCTCAGCGTTCATACGGACGGACAGACAGACGGACAGACGGACATGGCTAGATCGACTCGGCTAGTGATCCTGAGCAAGAATATATATACTTTATAGGGTCGGAAACGCTTCCTTCTACCTGTTACATACTTTTGCACGAATACAATATACCCTTTTACTCTACGAGTAACGGGTATAATTACAGTACAATTAAATAAGAAAATAATCATTTTACAATTTGTCATAAAATTTTTTAAGCACTTGTAATGCATTGACTCACTAAACATTTTTGATTAAATGTTTTCCTCTTTTTTGTGGTTTGACATAGGTCGCTTCCAAGTCTAATTTTGGATTCAAACTGACCCTTGACCTCGAGCTGGCCAAAACTCTTATAATTTAATTTGATTAATTAGGAAATGGCTTTCAACTTTTTTTTTATCAAAGTTGTAAAAACTTTTTGCTTTCAAGCTACCCTTTTTTTTCGTCAGTGTCAAGAGGTCAGAGCAAAAGGGAGCAGTGCATGGTAAGCGAAAACTTTGCGGGTTTCAAACTGTCGTATACTGTCGTTGCTGGACCCCATTACCCCGCCTGTCCAATGCCACTCCCTCTCGTTCATTTCGCCTGCACTGGACACGTCGCGTTGTTTATTCCGCCAACGCCAAACAATCGCGGACCCATTCGCCCGGCGCTGTTGTTTTTGTTGTCGTTGCCGCAGGCGGTGGGTGGAAGGATGCGGGGGGACGGGGGCGTTGGGAAAATTCTCGGTGCAAATGAAAATGATGTTGTTCGCTGGCAGCCACTGCCACTAGCATCCAGACATCAGAGCGGCATCAGCAGAGCCATCACCGTTCCTGGGCCCGTTGCCCGATTATGTTAATGTGCCCAGAGATTTCTGCCATTATGATGTTGTTCACTAGACGACCACTCTGCATATATTTGACGGGGACCGCAGCAGTGACTCAGAGAACCCGAGGGGCAACCGTCACCAGTGCAACGTTTTCCCGCCTTTCAGTCATGGCGAAAAGTTTCCCCCCCTCCCGCAAGTTTTCGCGCAGGCACTAAACAATTTCAAGTCTTTGTTGTTATTTTAGCCATCGGCTGTAGTTGGTAGAAAGTAGGGTGAAGAATATGCCATGCAGAAGTACTCAGGCAAATATTTGAGAAGCGTGGAGAAAGGCTCAAAACAAAAAGAGTCAGGATTTAGGCTTGAGATGAACTGAGTATACGTTTTCACCACAACATTTCCAAATCATTAATCTTAAATTGAAAAAAAAAATAGTTAAGCTGCTAATGTAAAATGATAATCGCCATGAAGACCCATAAACTAAAAGCTCAGCAATTAATTTAAATAAGATTTCAAATACAATATAATAGGTCGATTGGCACTAAAACTAATTTTCCTGAGTTATTAATGACAATTTTCAAAGATATTTTAGCTATGTAGATTCGTTTAATTTAATTTAAACATCTAAATCAAACAATAAATGAAAATTTGTTGCAATTTCTCTGCAGTTTATCTCTAAAAATAGATTAAAGTGAATTATGGTTGATTTAGTGAATTTTTGTCCTTTTCCACGACCCGCAACGATGGCTTTTTTAAAGTGCACCAATTATAATGCAACACAAAAAGGCAATAAAAGCAAAAATTAATTTACAATGATAATTTGCTTTGGCCGCGCAGTTTTTACGCAAAGCTGTAATAATAAATAATATCATCTAATGCCCGAAATCGGCCCACATAATTAAGCAGGCATGCAAAATTTGTAAAAGCAACAAACAAAATTGCGGGCAGCAGCTGCATTATATATATTTTATAACAACCTCCCACAGTAATAACCCCTATTTTTCTCGTTTTTCTCCCAAGGGGAAGCGAATGCAATATTGAAACGCATTTTTTTCTGCTTCTCCTCCATCGTCTCTGCGCGTTTTTTGTCATCAAAATCGTGAAAAATTGTTGCAAACTTTGACAGGGCAAAAATTATGATAGCTGTTGTGCTGAGGGAATTGGGGGTGTTTCTGCTTGGCTGGTAATAATTTTCTGTCATAAATAAATCGTTGAATGTTGTTGCTGGCAACAAATAAAAAATCGTCCCATTTGTTATTGAATTTAAGCTTTGGAATGTGAAATGTTTTCAAAATGATAAGCAAACTAGGGTGGAGGCCAAAGAGCAGTATTTTTCCAACGGAAAAGCTATATTTTACCATGTTCCCGGAATGACAAAAATTCACTTGCGATGCATTTTTTTAAAAAACGATAACAAACGCGTCAACGAGATTTCAACGAATTAGCAAAATGATTAAATTTAAAACGTTTTAAACATTTTACGCGCGCAGATGTTCAAATTATAAATGACAAGCGGGTAAAGATTTTATGTGAAAAAATTCAAATAAACATACCAGAGGAATGCTTTTATTTTCTTTGCATTTTACGAGCTGTCGAATGAGCTGACAACACTCAGGTTACAAAAAATTATAGCTGCAGCTGACAGATTTTTATGACTTAATAAAGCAGAAGTGCGAGCGAAACGAGAAGTTCAAGTTTGTGTGGGAGTAAATATATAGGTTATGGGTTATGGAGCTGGTATATATAAATACAAAGTTGGGGCGCAGATAAGACCCAGTAACTTACTGCCCAGACATTTCAGACACCTACCCGACAAACAACTTTAAATTTCATCCCCACGAGAGTGTTATTTGCAAGAGAAGGAATAGGAAGCGAAACTTTTCCCTGAACTCCCACTGGCAAAAGTTAATCGAAGCCGGAGAACTTTCAACAAATTGACCGGAAAATGTTTGCGAATTGCCAACGGAACTGAGTCCCCGAACTCGTCTGAGATTTCGGGCAGTAAACTGGCCAAAGGCTATCGATACCAAGCACACACGACGGTCAGCAAATTAAACAGCCAAAAGTTAAGTAAAGAAGACAAAAATTTCATTTCATAATACAAGTTTTTTTCAGACTGCGGGATATTGAAAAAATTATTTTTATTTTTTTCAATCCCAAACAGTTGGAGAAGAGGTGGGCGGGTGAATTTTATTTATTTATTAGAATTCCATGAAACATGGGTACTTTTCTTTGTGAAATTCAATTAAAAAATTATTCACCTTTTTGTTTTAAGTTTTTGATAAAAATAAATTTTGTAATATAACTAAAAAGCAACGCAATCAAACTAAAACTGTTTCACTTGCTCATCTCTATTTAATGGCAAAACTTTTTTTCCAATCTGTCAGATAAAATTTTTTTTTTTGACAATTGCTAAAAGGTTTGGGTTCAGCAAACTTTCAAAGGGTAGAGCAGATTTTCTAATAAAATTTATGAAATTTTATTTCTGGCTGCCAGTGGAAAGTTATTTACGCCAATTTGGGCCAATGAAAGTTGCCACCGCTTCGAAATCAATTGCATTTTGATAAAGTTCTGTTCCATTCTGCTAACGAAAACTCCATCCAGCAGCTGCAAGTGTCACTTTTCAGTTTGACACTTTTGTTGAAGCCGTGGAAAACGAGAGGAAAACCCAAAGCCAATCCCAAATAGCAATAAAATGTTCTATAAATGGAAACAAAGTCAAGCCAGTTGACATTCTACGACGTTGTCGAACTTAGGGAAATTCGGCTAACAAAAAGATTTTTCCACGGGTTTGCCACTTTTCAGCAATTTGGATGTTTGTGTTCGACATGGCCAAAAAGGAGGAGCACAGCCCACAAAATGGGTATAAAAATAGTAGAACAAGTTGAATATGCTAACCACAACAGACGGCCGCCAACTATTTTAGGATGCCAAAAAGCCAACAGCAACAACAAAAAGTCAGCTTGCATGTTGATATCGCGCCGCCTGTGAAAACAATGCCAAAGGCCATGTGTAAATATGCTATGCAAAGTTTTTTCTTCGCTTTTCCCGTCCGCTTTTTATTTCTGCTGTGGGATGAACGTCAGTTTTTCGCATAAATGTCGATGCACAGTGGAGCAATGTAATTGCGGGAAAATGTCGGCCAAATTAAGTTCTTCGAGTGGAAAAGTTTTCTTGAAAATGAAAAGTAAATTTGACTTTGCCGTAGGGTGTTTGGTTATATGGGGCTGGGGAAATGTTGGTGGCGTTTATTACTATTTTATTGACAGATATTTATTGAAATTCTGTTGCTAGTCCTTTAAGTGTGCTTTCAACTGTTATTCAGTAAACACTTAAAATAGCTTTGGAAAAATATTGAGAGGATTTTATTAGATGAACTTTAATTGTTGTTACTTAGTAATTGCAGATATCAAATTTAAATTTCTATCAAATATTATAAGCTTTAAGAAAGGGAGTTGCATTTTTATTTAATTAAATATTTCAATTCGCAAAAATTATTAAGTTTTTAATCATTTAATTTTGTATTTTAAATCAATGTTAGTGCTTTTTGTTATTCAGCACCACTTAACATTTTTGTTTTTGTTTTCTAATTCAAACGAATGGTTTAATTAATTTGTATATTGCATTAGTTTAATAAAAATATGTTCTTTTGCAGTTTCCGTGAGTTGAAATGTTTTAAATTCTAAATGGCCAGCTGTAAAACTATTTTAATTACATTCCCAACTAATTTTCTGCCCCCTTGCCGTGTTTATTATAAACATGAGTGTTCCTTCATCTCTTCGGCATTGCACCACTTATTCTTTTAGAATTTTTGCTTCTAATTCAGACCCACACACTCGCAGCTCGGCAAGTCAGCTTCAGTTCTGTAGCCTTTTTTTATTTTTGTTGAGGTTGCCGCTGTCGTTGCCTATGCACATTTAGCAATGTTAGGCAGTCAACCAAAAACAGATTTTTTTGTCACAACGAACGCCACAGGCCACAACACAGCTGAAAACAACAACGGCGACGACAACATCGAAACGTTAAAAAAAGGAAAGAAATCAACTTGCAACATGCAACAAAAGCCGCGTTTCGTTGCTGTCGTTTGGGCCATGTCACTGACCGAGAAATTCCTGGCATGAAAGTTGCAAAAATCCTAGGCTACACAGCACAGGGAACTAGAAAAGAAAAATAAAAATAAAAATAAAAAAGGCAGCGACGATGGCAGTGGTTTTTATTGCCAGTGGCAGGATAATAGCAAGCAACAATAGCCGTGGGAAGGCATTGCAGCTGCATCCTTGTTGTCATTTCTAACGGGGCTCTCATTGGTGTCCTTTAAGTCCTGACTCCCTACTACAGTCATTCCCACTCCTTTCCCCAGGAGCCTTGTGAACTTCATTTTGTTGTCGTCAACATTCGCTGAGAGTTTTTCGCAGAGAAAAAATGTTAGGATAATTCGTCCTTTATTGGGTATTTTAAATAGCTATGGAACAATTTCTGGATACCACAGAAATGGTTAAAAATAATTTCCAGCCGCAAATATGTATTTTATTTGCGATTATATTTTTTTAAGCCAAAAGCCATTTTAAAACAATCTGAAGACTTTAAAATATATGACCGGTGAATACAAATTTTAGTTTTCTCTGGAATGATTAATTTTTATTATATTTATGAATTTTTTATTTAGTCAATCCACAAGTGGTTTCAAAAAAAAATATACAAAATTATTTTTTGCTTCTACAGAAATAGTATTATCTATTATTTCCAATTGCTATTTTCCATACTTTTTTTCTGTGTTGACCCCAACAACTTGATCGTTGTCTGCTGTTTTGTTTTATTTGAGCTTTGTTTCGCCGCCGACAATTTTTTTATGCCTTTCGCATTGCTTTGGTCTACGTTTTTTTCTTCTTTTTGGGGGTCCTTCGTTTTGTGATTTGCCAAATTGAATTTCCAACTCAATTTGCCGACCCGACAACCTCATCTACACTGACTAATTAGTCTGGCGCTGAAAAGTATGCTATGACAAAAGTAAAAACCCCAAGAGAAATACAGCCTTAAAACAATCGCCATTAGTCTGGGGAAAATTGATGAGGATATAAGGCTCCCGAGCTGGCCAAAATGCAAGCATATTTCGTAAACAGAAACCGGCCAGGCTGAGAGGCATGCATAAAATGAATATCAATTAGGCCAAATGAGAGTGGAAGGCCGGCTTCGATTTCAAAGATAAACCCAAGAATGTGTGTGCAGCTGCTCTGAGTTTTCAGAGTATGTTGTTGATTAAAAGTCTGTTTGCTATGGCTGAAATTTCGACCAGTATATCTTCACTATCTTCACAACTACACAGAAAAATAAAATGAGCATTGTGATGTATAGACTATTAATGAAAAGTATCCGGTTTATTTTTGAAAGTCTTTGCAAGAACCTTTTTTAAATCAGTACTCATTTTTACAAAGTACTTATTATGAAAATTAACCTGAGCTAAGTTATAGAAATTCTTTTTTTTTGAGTGCAGACGAGTATTCTAATTTGTTTAGGAGCAGATAAATATATATCCCACTTTGTGTTACTATAATGTTGCTTTTCGGATTCTCGTATTTCTCACCAGAAAATGGAATGGGGTGGCGATTTCTCATTTTGATTTGGTTGTCCGCTTTTGGTGCTCTTTTATTATCTGCTGATTTCTATTTGTATTTGTATCTAAATCCGGAGTATGTGTGTGTGAAGGCGTCTTTCATGCTCCGATAAATAAAATGAATTGAAAAAGCAAAAACCAACATACAGACCAGCACACAAGAAGGGACTGAGGAAAAAAGAAAAAAAAAAAGGAAACTCAGCTCAGGGATAACAGATTAGTTGGCGCTGACTAGCAGCGTCCTGTCTTCCCATGGAAATCAAAACATTTTGTTAAAAGGAAGCACCCACACAGATCCCAAGCCTATTCACACAGATACGGACGCGTTTATCTGCGGAAATGGAGATACGTTCTACGTGCTCTAAACTGCCAACTCCGCTTCAATGGAAACTGTCTATCAGTGAATCCTTGTGGCCGCCTCTATGTGTGGGTGTGTGTATGTGTTAACGCATTTTGTTGCCAACTTATGTGTAATAAAATGTAATAAAATAAAACTCTCATATTAGAGATGTTTTGCCATTTTTTGTTGTTGTCCTGACCCCATAAAAAGCACACCAAATGTCTGCTACTTTCATTTGGTCTTTTTGAGCTGTCTGTTGTTGGTATTAGCCATATTACACATACGCAGTGTTGCCCGGACAGAGATTTTCGTGATGGTAGTGGTAATCATCATAACAATCAGACTGAAGTGGGCACAATGACACATAACAAGGCTTATTAGGATCAGCCAGTTAATGGTAATGTTGATTAACATCAAGTGGTCTTAACAGCAGATTTCCACACTTGATTGATGATTCCGTTCAGCAATTATTCATTAAATCTGATTTTGCTACATGAATTCGTTACAATTTAATTAAATTGTCCCCGTTGGCCTCAACATTTCAAATTGTATGAATTTCTCCTATTACGAATGTCCTTGTTGGTTAAATTAAAAAGTTCGAGAAATAAGGAATAACAAGGAATAAGAACGATTGTTTTTCACAGAGAGTAAAATTTGTACAATTTAAAATAAAAGTGAATAACTTTGCGTTTCCCCAACGACACAAAACAAATGGTCAATATTTTGGACCACTTAAAAGAGAGTTTTGTGAATTTTGCGAATTTTCCAAATTGGCCTTTCCATAAACATGGCAATTATTTCAGTGAAACAAATTAATTATTCCGCTTGTGGCATTCAAACAAACATAAAAATTAAACTCATATCAAAAAACATTTAAATGTCAGTTAAAATAAATCAAGCGGCAGGCAAACGCAATCTGTCAGTTATTGCCCCCCATAAATGCTAACAGAAAAAAGTTTTCCAAGCTTTTTATGGGGACATTTCAACTCATTAGGCAGCTGCTGCCAAAAAGCAAACCGAACCAAACGAAACCATTAATTACATTTGGCTGCCGGCGACAAATTGAATTAACTTGTGTCAAAGTGCAGCGTATTGATTTTCTAATTGGGCCCAACAAAGACCACAAAGGCAATGAAGGGCCATTAAAAAAATCATTTTCCATCAGCGGAAAATTAATAATTTTAAATGAATTTTCTCAAACAAACAGAATGGTAAAGGAGGAAAACTAAGAGCTGACCATTAAGTAAATGAGGGTCATTGTGGAGCGGCATGTTGGCTCTTAACACCTTGCAGCAGCTAATGACCACAAAGGACGCGCCGGATGATGATGTTGTTGTTTATACACTCGCCTCTCGTTGCCACCCCCTCGTTTCTTAAACTACCGCCCCCAGGATATTCCACAGCGGCGGAAAGCAACGGATCCAAAGGACTTTTTAATGTGCCAACTTCCGTCGGCGGCGGACAGAGAAAAGGAAGATGGCGACGACGACGAGGACGAGGACGACTACTGCGGCGGAAACGGAAGCCAAACAAATATGGCCGACGCACGCCTGGGCGGACAAAAAAGCAACAATAAAACTTTTTTAATGCATTTTTAGATGCCCCGGTTGGGGGTGGCTCTACTGGTACGCACAGTGGAGCAAAACGTGTTTAAATCCAGGCTTAAAATAACAAATGATTTATGATCGGAGTACCGAGTTAGATAAGGGATGAATTATTTTCACACAATTCACACCAATCGATCATATTCTTAAAACGACTGTAATAAATTGAATCACTTACATTATACATATATGCATAACATAACTTGAACCTTGTATAATTTTGTCAATAAAAAGTTTTACTGAATTTTTTGGTAAAGTAACAAATTCTTGACTTTTATAAATTATACAGAAATACTACAACTTATGAATAATGTTTTCTAGGTACATATATACATATGTATTTAAAGACTTTAGCTCTAAAGACCTTATAAGTCCTCAGTCGAAATTATTAAGCAAGCGTAATGCATATCGAAAAACATGTACTTAAGAGCCCTTTAAAACAAGAATTATAACCCAGTTTATTCACATCCGGAAACTTCATTAAAACCCATCTTCATAACCCGGCCTCAGTGTAAATTCACTTTAATGAAAATAAATGTATTCATCAGCCGAATTCCATTACGCAGCTTATCCCTTAATATTGCCGCATTAATTATAAGTTTACGCTAATTAAAATTTCCCAACATCTTTCGCCACCTCACCACTGTGCGAACCCGTGGATTATTTCTGTGTGTTTTTCCGTTCACTCCCCTCAGAGGTCAAATCATCCCCCGCTGGTGTCTTTACAAATTTTTGATTTGCCTCTGAAATATTTGGGCCACATTTTATTTTCGTTGTTTGTTTTTTTACGTATTTATAATTTACGCCATTTATTTTTGTCGTTTTTAATGCTCTCGTTTTTTTTTTCATTTTGGAGCCTGTGGTTAGCGCGGGGACCGTAAAAAACAGGAAGTTTTTGTCTCTGACGTTGATGATGATGATGGCCGAAGCGTAGAAAACAAAACGATGATACCAGATGGGGTGGAGGAATGCGGTAAAGTTGGCCAAATGACAGAGAACAGTAAACAGGACATAACGACAATTTAAATGACATTTTTAGTTGGCATTTATGGTTGAGCAGTGAAGGATAATGGTTTCTCTTCGGTATCCAACCAACTCTATCTCATTGCCTCCCCTGTGGTTTCTCGTTCATGTGAGTGCTTTGGATAGTGACATGCGATATTTGATCAATAAACTTGCCAGGACAGCACAGGATACGCCGGTGATGTGTATCCTGTTTTTGCCAGTTCCCCGAGTTCCTGAAAGGAGCTGTGTCTTACTCCCCCGTTGGCTGGTTGGCTTATTTTTCCTTTTGACACAAGCCGCATTCATTATGGAAAGCAAACAAGGTAGACGCCACTAGACGCCACATCAATCCGGCTCTTTCCCGTAGCCGGGCTACTAAAGCGTTTTCGCACGTTTTCCTTCGCCTTCCTTGGCACCAGATCAAAGGACCTCGTCCTCCGCCTTGTCGGTGGAGGTGGCACTCGAGGGGCTTCGCTCTGGCAAAACAAAAACCCTCGGGCCTGTCTCAAGCGTTATTTATTGTTAACGAAATAGCCGACGCCTACCTACCCCAACTGCAACCCAACCCAATGCACAAAATCTCTTAGAATCAACCCCCAAGCGCCTTGAGGGCAGGTTAAAGTTAAAGGGTCTCAGATCCGCTCGGGGTTGCCAGACCTGCCAAAAGGACAGAGGCCGAGACATTATCATTATTCCGAGCTGTCTGGCAATTAATCAAATGCTAAATGCCAACAAAAAACGCATTTTGCGGCTTACAAGGCTGTCGACTTTCGGGGGTTAAAAGCAAATTACATTGAAAGCTTTCGTTTGCTAAAATAAGACGTACAGTGAAGAAAATATGTAAACAAATTAGCACTGAGCGTGCAACAAGTATAAGCTCTTTATATAAAACTTATAAATGTATTATTATTTATAGAGTTTAAAACTACATTTTTCTTTTGGTTGCCTTTAAAAGATAAATTTTTTGTATTGTTTTTGACTCATTTTGTATTTATAATTATTACAATTGGTATATTTTAAATCCTTTGTATTGTTTTAGCTGGCGTCTTTAACTAGCATTATTATAAATGAAACTCATTTTGTATTTATAAAATATTACAGCTTGGTATCATATATGTTTATAAATTTGTATTTGTATTATGTGTGCAAAAAGCTAAAATACTTTGATAAATTAATGATGTTTTGTCTAAATTTAAATTTTAACGACCACACTTAGTAATAAAAAAAACCGCTTGAATTCAAGTTATATGACTTTAGTCCAATTTTTCAATGTGTAAGGTAATTTAAAGTTCATCTCCCCTAAACTGACGCATAACACATTAATGCAATTAAATTGACCGCTTTATTTGACGTTCACTGTAATTCACCGAAACTTGGCTGCCGTTGTTGTCTCGTTATTGTTTCAATTGTTTTCGGGCAGCCTGTCCCGATGACAACAAAACTAAATTAACACAGACAGAGGCAGCCGGACAAACCCATGGAATCACTACTGTCCTGCTCAACTTTCCTCGATTTCCCTCCAGCAAACCCCATCAGCTTCGCACTCTCGTGTTGGTTCTCTCGAACACACAAAGCCAATTGACAGTATGGATGCTCCAAGGGAGATGCGAGGGGACTTTTCAGGAGGGGGGAGCCAATTGAAAGCAGCACACAAGGATTACAATCTATCAGCCCTGTCCCTTGTACCCTTTCTCCCCTTTCTCCGCTTTCCCGCCATCTCCACTCATGAAGAGTCCGAATTTTTGGAACTTGTCAAGGATTCAAAGTTCGAACCATGGTCCATATTGGTCGCTATCTCTCTCTTTCACTCGTTTTAAGCGCCCATCTCTCCTTCCCTTTCACTCCTTGTTGAACTGCAGCTCAGCTCTTGTCGCATTGCAGTTTTGCCAGGGTTCAAGCGCTTTGTGTGTGTTAAAACGCTTTTTATTGTTGTAAATTTTCGGGTGCAAGGTTTGTTTGGGCTGCCTTTGTTGGGCAGTCAAACTTGGCTAAATTAAATCGAAATTGGGCGGCGAGATCGAGTTTTAAGTTTTCTTTTATTGGTTTTATATATACATAAAAAAATAAATATAAGATTATTTTTAGTCATGCTATAATTTTATCAATTTGTCAATAAAAAGTGATAAATATTCTTTTATCTTTAAAATTGGTTACTATTGCGACAAAGTGGCATGTTGTATATTCTATAATATAATATAAATTATCATCTCTTTGTTCCAATATACATGTTATATATTAAAGCTTGTTTAAGATAAATCATTCTAGGGTATTTTTAAGTTTTTCAGCAGTTCGAAAATTAGTTAAACAGTAGTTTAACTTAGAGAAGTTAACCTGTAGTTGCTTTTGGCTTTCCGATGATTGCTATAGGTTTTTACTTCTACCATTTGCATGGGACGACAGTGCGGCTGTGTGCGTGAGTATCTGAGCCTCTATCTGTGCCTGTATCTGTGCCTGGCAGGCAACTCTATTACACTTAAAACGAGTCAATGCGTTTTAAAAAGGAACGAACCAATTGAACCAGCAGCCATACATGGAGCAGGTCAACACGGGATCTATGTAAGAATGTGTGGGTGTAGTGTGATTGTGCAGGAAAGAGAAGGACGAAGGGGCGGGGTGGCACCTTGGGGAATTTGTAATTGAGGCACGTGTATGGCTAAATGATTGTGATCTTTTGGGCATTTCAAATATGCAATTAACGAACAGTAATGAGTACACAAATGAGTGGAGGGAAGAGACTTGCACTAAAATAGAATAGAATACTTTTACAACAAAGGAGGTCTAAGTGAATTACATTAATTTAGAAGCTGTGTGGTAAAACAAATGAAATCGTAGTTGGGGCGTTTCACAGAATTTAATTAGTTAGTTTAAGATTAAATCTTGAAATGGAAAATGGGTTGTGGAGCAGTTTATCTAAAACTAAAGTATAATTTAACTTTAAAATGAAATAATATAGCAAAATTTTGAAGATGGTTTTGAAAATATAAATCTAAACAAATTCTTGTTGTTAACATTTTACCCAAAAATTATATATTTGGAATAATTACACCCTAAGTAAAATTACACTTCATTGGAATTGCTTAGCAGCTATTGGCAAATACTCAAAAGAAATACAAATACAATATAAGTATAAAAAATCCTTTCCCAAAAAATGTTATCAATTTTCTAGAAACCAAATCTTTTAAAAGTTCTAAAAAAGTTATTTATTAATCATTTGCATTCAAATTTTTTAAATACAATTTTCTATGCAGACCAATTTAAAATTTGTAATCACTTTAATCGAACTACGGTATATCAACTTTTTGACTACCGAAAAATGCCCGGGATAAATCTGTCCCGGCAATCCGGCAGATAAACTAATATCTCTTTCTGTCGATATCCGGCACGAGCTTTCCAGTCCATTGATGACCAACCAAACCGGCGCACCATTTTACAAATTGACTTTATGCCATCCATTTCGATTGCCTTGCCGCCCACCCGAAACTCCCGGCCCTCCGTACACAATCTAATCCATGGTCCCTATTTATCCACCCAACCCCCGTTTCCACACCAGCCCATCAATTCACACAAAAACGGCAGCTTAGAGCAAAGTTTTAGCAACTAAAAACGGCGTCACATAAATGAACAGTGCTGTGGACACAAAAGCGGGGAATATAGAGGGACTATATATATGTATGGAGGGATATAGAAAGGGTTTCGGCAGGGGGACGTTTGGCGGCGGACGTGGACATGTCACGCACACTTTATCCTTTATCCTGGCAGCGTCGTGGCTTTTGGAAACGTTTCATTTTCCGTTCTGTCAAAGGTATACAAAACAAAAACTTGCCAACTGGACGGGACGTCGACGACAGCTAAATGCGCGAAAATGTTAGAGCGTAACACCTTTTACCTCCCCAAAAAAAACCCCACATTTTACGTCTCTTCAAACACAGCACAACATTGCAGGGAACACCAAAACCAACATGCAATTAAAATGTAATTTTGTAATGCTGTAACTTGATTTCTTTTGGCCCTTTGATCCAGCTATTTGCCATTTTTCAATTTCACATGGCTAACTCTCATAGTTTGACAGCCCGTGAATACTAAACTGTGCACTAATTTGATAAGTTAAATAACTGTCATAAGCATTACACAAAAATTTAAAAATAAATGGTAAATTGCATGCTGGGCATACAAATATGGTTGTTCGGCATAATGCCTCGTAAAAAGCATTACAAAGTGATACGGGGATTTCGGGGGTTGGGTATATATAGCGCTTAAGCGCCGGAACAAAGCAATCAGCAGAAACCATGCGTGCGTGTGTGCCGTACAAGAACAACGCATAAACATAAAAAATATGCAAAAATAAAAGAAATAATAAATGGGCAAGAAGCAGCGCCCGCAGCATTCAGAAGCGGTATACGGGATAAACTTTGGATGCCACGCCCCTATAAACAAAATGCCGGGCTTTACAGCTTGCGTTGCTTAAATTTATTTTTTTTACTCTGGAGTAGGAGGATGTTATATTTTTTGCCTACGAGTTTGTAATGCACAGAAAGAAAAGGTATTTTGAACCCCTTTGAAACATTTAAAAATTGGAAGACATTACCAAAAGAAAGTGTTTTTTTATAAATTTATTTTAATGGCTTAATCGTTTTATATGTCACCTACAAATTTATGGTTTTGGTTTTCTATTTTTGAAGCTTTTGCAAATGATAAAGATTTTTTTGCAAGTTTTAAGAATTAATATTACTGTCTTCAAGTGTATTTCTGGTCCCCTAAACGAATATCCTAATTTCTTGTGTTTTTATTTTATTCCTTTTTGGTGGTCTTAACGCGGTATACAAATTTTTGTTTAACAACAACACAAAGGCACATGCTCATCATACTTTGCGGCGGGGAGGGGGTAGAGCCGAAAAAAAGGGCACCGCCAAACAAAAACGGAAAAGCGCAGCGCGAGAAAAGCCTTCAAGTTTGAAAAATGTGTGCGAAAAATGGGCAAAAGCAGCCGCATTGTGTGGCCAGCTGCGTTGCGAGTGTGTGTAAGTGGAATTCCGAGCGTGTGTTGGCCAAATAACGACAACAACAGTTACAAACTGCAATCGCAACCTATATAAAAAAAGTGGAATACTAGTAGCACAGCACAGCTGGTAAAGCCGTCGAAATGTTGCAAAACATTTGCAACGTTTAAAATTTTAAAATACAAACAGAGAGAACCACTAAGTTAGAGATAAAGGGAAAAGGGAGTAGCTGGTGAAAAGCTCTACCTAATGGAGAACAATAAGTAAAGAGGGTTTCCCACCAAACTTCACCACCAGCTGCCCCAAGTACCAGAAAACCTTACTGACAGAAACATTTACTGCAGAAAATAGGGTTTAAAAAAAACAAATGATAGCCGCAAAGCTGCTTACAACTGAGCTTCAGCAAATGAGGCTGCTATAGTTGCACAGAAAATGTATTAGTTTATAAAGAGCATTCTGGAAAAATCATGGGGAAACGGGATAATAATGGAAGGAAGTTCATAAGGTTTCAATCAGGAAAGGAAAAAATGGAAATGGGGTTTATTACCTTGGATAACGAAATAAAAAAGAGAAATGAAAAATAAGGGAAGTCGGAATGAGATAAAAGATTATAATTATTAAAAAATGTGCAATGCAACTATAATTAATTTAAATTAATATGATTCAAAAACATTATAAAAGGAGTAAATAACGCAATAATAAGTCTGAATGAGATACAAGATTATAGTTTTTAAAAAATTATGATTTAAAACAATGTAAAGGGAGTTCATTTTATACTTCATAAAAAAATACGCTCATTTCAAAACCAAATCTATTCTAATAATATTAAAAACAAAACAACAGAAAAAATGTATTTCGTCAAATATATGCCCTTAAAGGCAATTCTGTTATTAAATTCACACTATACACTATAATATTTCAATAATAAATGTTATTAGCAAAATCGTAAAAACCAAATCTCGCAATACCTAGATCGATTCCCACCGGCAATTATTACATTTCAAACGAATCGATAAGCCATGACCAAAATCCTAAAAATACAAATAATAAAAATCTCGCAAGTTTACCAGTCACCGAAAATTCTGGGAAATCCATGGTGAATAGCAGAGGCCAAACGCTTTCCATAAATAGAACCGCATTGCCCTTTGGCAGTTTTTATTGGTAATCCTGCAACTAAGAGCGGACCGACGGCGGCAGCTGCAGATATGTGGCATCCACGGCAATAACAACAAACAAAGGCAATTATTAGCATAGTCATTAACACAGTTGGGCACACCAAACCAATCCAAAAGCGAATCCGGACAAATCTCGCGGAGTAGAACCTGCTAATTAGTAGGGGCCACAAAAGGAAAAATAACACCAGCTCCGCAGGCAGCGAGTTCGATGTGAAATCAATCCGAATGCGGGCTTAGAAATACATACGACCCATGTACTCAAATAGAAGCATGCATATAATCCTTTCGTATACATGTTGGGGACCCTGGCAACTCGACGCGTATGCAAATTCGGTTACCAAACGGTCTCTCGACCTTTTCAGGCGGCTTATTTCGCATTTTGCTTTCGTCCCAGCGGCAAATCATAATAATAAGAAAAAACAAAAGCAGCAAAAACAAGGACTCCCACAGACCATGCAGCAAATCATTTATTAAGAAGCCCCTTCATCTTCATCTGAGCCATATTTTCCCCGCCCCAAGATCCCCACTTGGCCCGGCTTTTTCTGGGCGAGCTCTTTGGGGCTCTTTGATTGTCAGCGGGCTCGGAATAATGGCTAAGCCGAATGCACTGAGCATCCATCTGACTCTGAATGCTGGGCGAGCATGAAAGAAATATGAACGGGGGCGCATGAATGGCTGCCAGCCGGAGGAAACTGGGACACTCAATGCATCATCTCATCCTAAGCCGCATCAAATGAGATTTGTCAGACGGGCGTAAGCAGCAGAAAGGCGTGAGCTGAAATTTAGACATAATAGATTGCCGTGAAGAATGGGCCAGATTAAGTCCTAGATCGGCTTTATTCGTGAGTGAAACGAGACGTGGAATTAAAAGAAATAGCTCGTCCCATACCAATACTTACAGTTCTTCATCCATATTAAGACCTACATTTAAAATCTGAACTATGTTTTGGATTCCAAAGCTAAACAAGTTTGGAGATCCCGTCCCTCACTGAGTAAATCCAATTGTCTGTTTAATTTTTCCAGATTAAATCAATTTTTATTACCAAATTGGTAAATGGCTCATTTGTTTTATTTTGGAATCCAAAATATAGTTTAGATTTTAAATGTTATGATACATATGGATAGTTCTTCAACTACTGGTGATGGACAAATCCCATTCAAATCAAAAAAAAAACGATTTACGTAATTTGAATAACAAATTTAAGTATCTTTATTAAGGTGATCGGAAATAATTTGCTTAAGATAGAAGCATTTATAATGTGAAGACAGACGTACGCATCTCTACACAGCAAACAGCACCAAAGTTTCCTCTTGAAATACTTGTTTTTAAAGAATGCGAAATCTTCATTTCAACTTCACAAGTGCAAGACAAATTCCTCATTCAAGTTTAATTAACTAAAATTATTGATAATAATCACTCGCTCGTCAAGGCTTTGCCCCAAAAGCTGTTCTTCCGGTTTCTCATTCAAAAATCAACTAATCAAAACGTCTAATTATAAACGTATTCTATCAGAGAGTCACTCGAAGCACTCGAGTTGCAGGCCAAGAATGCAGAATTGGACAACTGGTTTTATGGCAAAAGCCGAAATCAAACAAAAAGGATGAAGGATGGGTCGATGGAAAGCACCTACTGCTATCAAGTGGCAGGACGATGTTGCAGCAAGCACACAATATGTTTCCAGCTGTACAAAGGGCCACTTAAACGACAACAATAAAAAATTATTAGAATGCCAAAGGCAGCCGAGGCAAAGGACTCAGCTAAGGACTCAGCCCGGGACTCAGTCCGGCACTTCATAAATCTACCAAAGGCATATGAAATACGAGTATCCCGTGCTGAGAGCAGAGCCAATCATGTTGCATACAACCAGGGGATGCTGCACAGGAGCACACCGAAAGAAGTGATGTTGAAGATGTTTTACAGTTATTATTATTCTAAAATTTCATTATGACATTGATGGGAACAAAAATTGCTTATAATAATGCAAAGCAATATAAAGAATATTACATGGGTAAGGATATTATGATCATTTATTTTCTTTATACCAAACGATTCATTTTTATTTGAATGCAAATCTAATGAAAGTTTAAAAAAAGTTTTCAATTTTAAATTAGTTATTATATAAATCAAAGCTGCAGTTCAATGTTAAATTTATTTATTTGAAAATATTATTTGTATATTAACTGAAAATTGCCAGACATATTTTAGTTTTAAAAGCTTTACAAGAATTTACAATATTGTGTACCTCACTTTCTGTTTTATAGGAAACATAATTATACAAATAAAATCATTATTTCAAAAAAAGTTCTTAGGGAAAAATGGGGATATCAAATATCCCAATCTATATGTTCATCAACATTTTGTTCCAGTGAATACAAGTAACCATACAACCTTGTTACTACTTTTTCTGCATGTCCTGACCACCCAGGACATACATATGAGCCCAGGACCTGCACAGTAGCTCACACACGTTTGGCTCGTGATTTATTAACAAGCTATCGTTTATCATGTGGGCAACAAAGGGTTAATGCCTGATGGGCCTGCTGAGTTATGCACCAGCAGCTGCAATTGCCAATTTGCTGGATGAGGCTATATGGTATATGCTATATAGACCCAAAGTGGAAAGGACGGGGCGGGGCTGCACCCGAAAATATCTGAGAGGCATCAAGATAAACATTGCCTCAAGATAAACAAAAGCGGAAAGTCACGAAAAGTATGCGCAAGACAAACAATAAGCCACCGGGAAAAAAAAACGAAAAACCATGAAAGCCGCGAGAAGAATTCCGCACCGATAATTTATGTGCGCCGCCAAGTTTATAAAAATTAAGATATTTCCCATTAAACTTTTCATAGCTGGAGAACGGAACCCATAACTTATCTTGAAAATATTTGTTTTGAGCGCTGCGCTCTCCAGTTTTTCCGTATATTTTTTTGGGGAAAAATCTGAACGTGTTGGAGCGTCAAATTTCCATGTGGGCGGCCGGCGAGAGAATGGCCAAGAAAAGACGAAAAATAGGTGGAACGAGAAGCAAACAAGTTGCAAGCTGGGAAAGGAGTCGACGTGGGTGCCGGGGCCAAGATAAAATGTTGACCAATAAATTTTGTGACCATGAACGACAAACACACAGAGCGAGAAGAAAATAAAAGACTTGAGGAGAAAAAGGAACAAAAAGCGCATGGTCAACAATAATAAACAAGAACGATTAGGGGACAAGAGGAGGCCCAGGCCAAACAAATATGGAATGCTCTCTCAAGAATACTTATTTGGGTCTTGACCAGTTCAAGAACACAATCAAGACGTTCAAGGAAATTACTATAAAATTTCAATTGCTTTCAAAATATTCCAAGGTTTACCCATTCAAATAAAAACATAATGTGAATTAATGGTGTTCGTGTAATGAAAAATTAAAATATAATCTTAAATCAATGTTTCTTGGCAACAGTCTTCATTTTATTTTGACTATGTTGATAACCAATTATCGCTATTAACATTATCACGAAATTTGGCTGAACACTATTTTTATTTTGGCAATAAAATCCCAAGTCATTTAATGACACCTTTCAAACGTTTAAATAACAATTAAAATGTAGAGAGATTTCACAGATAATTGTTAAAGCACAAAGTTCTGAAATGTCTAAAGCATTTAACGATTATTGGGCCTTATGGTGCCTTATAATAAACACCTTATCAAGTAATAATTGGGAGAGACTGACACGAAGTTAAAGAGTTCAGAAAGGGCGCAAGTATATTGATTTTAATATAAAATATGAACAAATTGTGTATTAATTTTCTATTATTGTTGGTTTTATGTTTCGACAATTTTACCCATCTTTGAATCTCAGGCAGGTAGCCCAGACCTACACTCTTTTAAATTACATTTTGGTTTTCAATTATGGGTAGCTTAGTTGGTGCAGCATTAGTTATATATAAGAAGGAAAATGAGCGATTTTAAGATCTTTTAAACAAAATTATCGACAACTCGGAAGTTGATTTAAGATTCAAGGTTTATATTAAGCATTGTTTCCGATCGTCCATAAATATTTGGAGTCATTGTTGGAAAGTTTCATTTAACATATTACATAGTTTATAAAAACTAGTTCTGTTTTAAGGTCAAGCATGATCCTTTGTGATAAATTGTAATATTATGTATATGGAAATTTTAACCGAATTTTTAGTCAGTTAGAAATATAATACAATGGATGGTTTAATTATAATTATTGACCTTTATATTAACATTCTTCTCAAAAAATTCATCTAATTTCTTTTTACCAAATAATGTTTCAACCCTGTTCAAATCGTTAAATAAACCTTTTATTTTAAACCTTCTTAGCCAGAAATCCAGGTAACTTCTTCCCAACAGTTAGGGTATGACAAATGTGGAAAAACTAGCGCGACGGGCGACAGTCGACTGGCGACTTGCTCGCAATGTCCAGCGATTTCCGATCGACAAGTTGGGGCCACAAGCGAGTGATGGACGGGGGAGGGGGCGACGGGCGGGGCCAGAAAGAGAAGAGCAGAGAGGGAGGAGCCGCAGCGTGTGCAAGAATGCTCTGCAAGCTTCATTAACGTGCCGCTCAACTCGTTTTTCTTATCTCGAAAAACGTAATCGAAGCTGCATGAGTTTGTTGGGAAAATAACCTGCAAAGGTGCCGCCTTTCCGCCTAATTGCTAAGTTCATATTTGTCTACACGAGGCGGATTGGGTAGAGTAATTAACTATGGTAATTTGGAAAATTGGGCATATTTTGGTGGCTGCTTCTTCTTACCTGTCGCATCAATGACGCACGCTGTCGACGTTGACTGAGGCAGCGACGCTGGCAGAGGAGTTACACTCTCTCTCGCTCACTCGCTCGCTCTCTCCCACTCGCACACAAACGTGTTGCGCTCACCAACACCAAGGCGAAATTGCACAGCTGAGCCAGGAAAATGCAACGAATACGGGGCACAAAACAGAGAGCCGAAAACAATATACTGTTGTCAATTTGTTGCTGCTTGATTTGTTTTCTTTGCCCTCTTTTCTTTTGTTTTCTTTTATTTTTTGGCACGTGAATCTACAATCGCATTTTTCAAATTCTTGCACATTTTCGCTTTTGTGCATTTGTTTACGTCACTCGTACACACACACCCACACACACGAGCGCGACTGAATGAAAGGCGCGTAAAGAAGAGAGTCGAAACGGCAGAAAGAGAGCGATGAATTTGGCAAGCCGCCGCACGCTCAAATAAACAAATAAATTATTTATATTTCTCGCCTAAATACATCGCCAATACTCATAATCGGTAAAGTCTACTAATGCCCATTTTGCACAAGCGTTTCATGCATGGCAACAAACAATACAAAAATCGAAATTTCCACTCGCGTTTTGTTTTTGCCTTTCGAGCTCTGGCTTTCGCAACTCGCAGATGAGCAAATCCGATTATAGACCTAACGCGCGGCGCTACGTTGTGGTTCGCGCTATCATCCGAATTGGTTTGAGAACATTTTATTGCATTTTAATTAATACGCTGGCCTCGCGAACATCAAAAAATCGTCCGCTGCCGACCACCAAATGCGATGAAAACAAAAAAACTGTGTGACCGTTATTGCAAAAGAAAACTTAATCGCGGAAAAGTCAAAAATACCACCTAGCTCTAAAGAAATACTTTTCATATAATTTTCAAATATACCATAAATTTATCCAAGTTTTCAACCATGTTAGGATACCACTTTTTCCAACAGGCCAATCTTCTGTTATTGCTCTTGTTCCCTGTCGATGTCTTTATTCGATATTTTTGTCCGTATTGATCCATAAATAGAGTTTTGATGTTTTGTGTATTATTTTATAGTTAATAATAATTTAATAAATAAATCATCGACTGGCAAAACCGATAACATACTTTAAGTTTTTTAGAAAAGGAGTGGACAGTCTTTGGGTGTTGGTAGTTTACCAACACTAGCCTTTGATGGGCGTAAAAACTCATTGATAAAAACAAAATCGTTTAAAATTATAAGTTTGGGGGGAGGGAAAAGGATCGAAAGAACTGGGAGCATGTCGGAGCTGAAGGCGCCGTCTCTGCAATCGCTGCTGGAATCGGAGCGGGGATCCACGGACAGTTTGCTGGCCGAATCCCTGCAGCTGGACTTCGAAGATGTAAGTTGGATTTTCGGCGAAGAAAATGGTTAATCTAACGATTTCCGGTGATATATCCAATTTAAGCTGGATGATGCTGAGTTTGCCATACCACCCACCGATGTGTTGCCCACTTTGGAGGCGGTGCTCAGTGAATTCGATGCGGACTCAGATGTGGCCTCCGAATTGGGAATGCCGGTGCCACATGCGACGCCCACTCCTTCGATTGGCGAGGACTCCACGATAAGAACGGATGGCAGGGGAGGCGGTGGCTCCATCATGAGGTATACCCTCCTCCATGGCATTTCCGCGCAACTTTCCTCCGCCGCAGAACGTGTCAACGCCGGAGCGGCAAGTTCCTGTGCCGTTGCCGCTTTTATAGCCGTTGGAACGTCCCATGGACACATCCTGAACTTCGATGTCACCCAGACTTTGAGGTGGGCCCATCAGGACAAACATGGCCAGGGTGCGGTGGCCAGTTTGGCCTTCAATGCAGATTCCACCCGGCTTTTGGCCGGCTACTCCAGAGGATTGGTTGCCATGCTGGACACGCACACCGGCGATGTCCTTCGAGAGCTGTTCGATGTGATAACCCCAAACACTGGAGTCCTACACGTCAAGTGGACTTCTAGATCCTCGCTGGCTCTTTGTGCCGATGCTGGCGGATCTGTGTGGTCGCTTAATTTCACCCGGAAACTGGGCATCCGTGGGTGCCAGTCGAGATGCCTCTTCTCCGGCGCTCGCGGGGAAGTCTGCGCCGTGGAACCTTTGATTATGGATGCCCAAGGTCGCCATGAACTAGATCAGTACTGCATTGTTGCCCTGGCCACATTGTCCAAGTATTTTATAGTCACAGTGCGACCAAGATTGAGGGTCATCAAATACCATGTGCTCCAGGGACCTCCGGATTGCCTGCCCCTTCTCGCCTGGCACTTAGTCCTTATTCAAGCGGCAGACACCTCCCGTTCCGTGGATCCCGTGATTGTTGTGGGCCGCGGCAATCAGTTGTTCTTTCACCAACTCTTTGTTTCGAATGGAAGGACCACTCTTTTGTATCTGCGTCATGTGCAGCTGCAGGGAAGTCTGCTGTCTGCCCACTGGCTGGGTCCCAAGTGCGTTGCTTCGTTGGATACGGCGGAAATCCTTCATCTGGTGGATGTGAGATCCAGCAAGGAACTAGAGTGTATGGACATGGCCAACGCTGGATTGGTTTACGGCTCGGCGCAGTTTAAAGGTCTAGCAACAGGTGGAAATGTATCGCCTGCATTCGCTTTGGCTGGCACCAATGCTTGCTACAACTCTGTGGTTTCAAGAGGAACGCAGCTGTATGTCCTGGGCGCAAGATCACTGCATATTATTGGAGTCAGGACCTGGTCGGAGAGGATAAGCTACCTGGTAAGACCATAAGTAAGAAATATTAAAGCATACCAATAACTTACTCCTTTGCTTTATAGGTAAAGCACCATCGTTGGCAGGAAGCCTGTCAACTAGCCTTAGATGGCTACATCGCCTCCGTGGAACGACCGCGAAAACGTGCCCAAGCCAAAGAGCGTATCATCATGCTCTTTAAAGAGTACATAGCAAATTCCGCCCGTGCACCCGACTATTGCCTCGGAGCCATCGTTAACTGCCTAATTACCGTGGGTGAACTCGATCTTCTTTGGACGCAGCTATGGGAGAAGTTGCACAACAGCAGCTTGGAACTATTCCTGCAACACATTTCGGAGCACATCGAGCGGGAAACGATCCACAGTGTTAATCCCGTGATCTCCCAAGCTTTGGTTGATTACTGGTTGGAACATTCGCCTGCCAAGCTGGAACAACTCATCCTAAAGCTGGATTGGATGTGCCTGGATCTAAATCAAGTGCTGAAGGCTGTAAAAAAGTATCGTTTGTACAGAGCTCAAATCTACCTCAACACCCAAGCTTTGAATGATTATACGGCGGCGCTGACTGAGCTTCTGCCTTTGGTAACTCCCGAAGAAACGGATTTGGGCAATTGTCTGCTGGTCTATGTATCCAGTTGCCTGGCGGGAAGAGGATATCCTAGCGGAGAAATTCCCGTGGAGTTGGTGCATCAGGTGAAGCACGATGTCCTGCGTTGTTTGACCTCCCAGCAATCCAAAGAAAATGCCGGAGATGAACTGCCCTATCCGTATCTTAGAGCCCTCCTCAAGTTCGACACGCGGGAAACCCTTAACGTGATATCGCTAGCATTTCAGGAACAAGAGTTTAGTAACGAGCTGGGACTCTCGCATCGCAAGAGGATTATCAATCTGCTGCTAGAGATCATGACGCCCGAGAATGCAACGGTAAGATTTAGCATAATTTTTCGACAAAGAACGTATCACATATTCCCTTTTATTTCCAGTGGGCGGAGATTGGCTGCCTGCTGAACTTCATTGCTCAGCAAATTTCGATGCAGTGTTTGCCGCGGGACCGACAGCTTTTGGAACGTGTCCTCAGCCACCTGGCGCAGGAGGAGATTGCCAACGAGAGCAGTCGCCAACACTCGGAGCGGGAGAACGCCTGGCACGAGCTACTATCCTCCAACTGTCTGGCCGAGATCAGCAGCGATGAGGAGCAGTTGGGGTTAGCGCAGCGGGCGAGGTGCTATTGTGTGGTGGAGTATCTGCTGGAGAAACTTCAGCGGTACGATACCATCCTGGATTGCTATATCCGAAACGAAGCCAGACATGAGACTATGTTTGCCTATATGGAGCGCCATGTGATCACTCCAAAGAGATGCATTTACGGGCAGTTGAAGAGGCATTTGAGGGAGTTACTAACGATCAATGCCAAGGAAACTACTCGCTTGCTGGCCCTGCATTACCCTGAAAAGATCTATGAACTATTGGATGATTTGAGAAAGGAGGAGGCTTTGCTGTATGTGTTTCTCAAGTGCCTCAACGATCGTAGAACCAAGCTAGAGGCCAGTCAATTGGAGTTGCTTCTGGAGCTGCATTGTAAATTGGATTCGGCCACTACTGTTCAGGAATTCCTTTGCTCCAATTCCGGTTATCGGTTGGAGCAGGCCATTGCCATTGTCGAAAGCCATCATCTAAACCGAGCTGTGATTTATCTGTATGAAATGCAGGAGAGCTACACGAAAGCCTTTGAGTTGTCAATGGATCTTTTGAAGACTATGTCGGGTGAAGAAGCAGCCATGGAGGCTCGGATCATAGTCTCTCTTTTGGCTAGGTCTACTCAAACTTTACCCGCTCAGGAACTGGAGCGCTGTTGGTTTGTCCTTTTGCAATACATTCTGCCCCATCAGGAGATGCAATCTGTCACCAAATCTATTCTGCACGAGGCCTCGCAGCATATCGATCTGCATAACTTGGTCCAGTTGATTATGAATACCCACAATGTGTCAAGTAGTTTTGGTGATATTAAGGATCTGCTGATGGGCATGCTAGATAGTTCGAGGCATCAAACGGAAGCATTACGAACTGGTATTGAGTTTATGTGCCAAAATCTCCACCACACGTTTGCGGAGCGATATCAACAGGCGCGCCGTGGCCTCTGGGTGACGACTACCAAGTGCTCCGTGTGCCGTCAAAGGCTTTACGATCACAGCCAGGTGCTAATATTGGGTGGATGTGGTCACGGCATGCACGAGGAGTGCATGGAGGAGGCGGAGACTCAGTTTGAAAAATGTCCACGCTGTGTTTCGGCGATTCCTGACCAAACGCTAAGATTGCCACACCCAAATAAAAATCTAATAAGCATTTCCTCCTCCCTGGAAATGGGAGCGTTGCAGCTAAAGGCACCGCCTAGGCGATTCTCGTAGTTGTATTCTTGCTTTTTGTATATTCCATTTATTCCTCAATGTATTTATTGTACAACTCTGTGTATTGTAAGTGTAAGTAAAGCAATTGCATGTTAAATCTATATTTTATTGGGAGATTATAAAGGGATTTCCAACTAAAAGATTACCATTATTATTCTTTTTGAACGATTTAAACGAAGTGGGACTTAAAATGCATCGTTATTTTATTATTTATAAAATAATTATTTATGTTGGTATATTGACCATATGTATATATATTACGTAATGAATTCAAATAATTTGGAACTATTTACAATACAAAATAAAAGTATATTAATACTTTCAAGCACACTTTTGAATTACAATAATCACAATTTAATTAAATATCCGTTGCCTTCAGCATATAGGTGGTCTTGAAGGGTTATCAGCAGGAAAAGTATTATTATAATGCTGTATAAACTCCGTGCATTGTTCAGCTATTAAAATAAAAATGTTAAAAAATTGCTTTACAAAGTGAAATGCTTTAAAATTCTCACCCTTGGGAAAGGACAAAGTCTCATAAAGTTTCAGATTTCTCATTTGAAAGAATCTGAAAACGCTGTGAAAGATGAGATCATCTTTTGTCTTATAAGCCGCTTCTAGGAACTTTCTAGCTGGCACTTTATCCAAGCCCAAAGAGTTTTTGGCCAGTCTTAAAGCATCGATTACCTTTCCTTGACCCAGCATGACTTCAATAATAATCTGAAAAATATTTAATGATTGAAAAAACTCTGTAAATATTATGATTTAAGAGTACGCACCTCATGAGCCTGAATTTTGCCCAGCATATCAATGGCCACCTGAGAAATGGCCATATCCACATCCGAATGGGATAGCAGAAAGCAAGCCACTGACTTCGACTCCAGCAACATTGAATAGCTGACCAAACGCCGCAAGGTGTCGAAACTGCGATTGTTGATCAGTTCACTGATGATCATCTTGCTGAGCTCCTCTTGGGCTGCAATGTTGAACTTGTTCAGGGACTGCAGGTAAAGCATCAGGATAGATTCAGTGTACGGCCGACGCGAAACGCGCTGAAAGATCTGCACCATATCCAGTTGCTCAATGAGGACAATGGGCGGTGTGCTTTGTTTCAGGGTAGAAGTCTTTACATTAGAGGGCTGAGCTGTTTGGTTATGCAATTCTAACTGGACCCAGGAGCTGGAATATACAATTCAATAAGCCATTGATTCTATTGATACTATTATTATCCATTTCTTACGCATATATCTTGTTGATCCTGCTGAAGATGGTCTCCAGAACTGGCAGCAGACTTCCTTTATACTGATCGTCCACTAGCTGACTCACACCTTTTAATAGCACCTGTTTACCACTGCTGCGCTGCAGCAAAAACTCCGTGAGTCGAATGCGATCCGAAATCAGTTGGGACAGGGGTTCAATACAAAGGTTCAAGAACCACATACAACCCAATTTGGCGTCTATGACAATGTTTGGCTGGAAAAGCACCCAATGGGTGGAATCTGCAAGGGATTAATAATCAAATTAAGTCATTTTTTGTGTTATTTTAATACTTACACAACTCGCACTGCAAGATTTGTCCATCGGGCGATAGAGAAGGCAGTTTCAAGCCAAATGGTTTGATCGAACGACCTGGAGTTACGGGAGTATGGTGGGTTATTTCATTGATCACCTCTCCGGGGAGTGAGATGTCGAATAGCAACGAGGTGCCTGAGGCTTGATGGTGCACCACAATCAGATTATCCACCGTGTTGATGGCAAAGCGACCCACTAGGCTTAGGCGAAGTACATGGCACAGGCGAGGAGCCAAACCTGGTCCATTAAGTAGGTGAACTTCTACCTCCATTTGTCCAGAGCTGCTATTGGACTGCAGGATGAGCACCGCCAGCACGCCGTATACTTGACCTAAAGTTACTTTGCTCTCCTGCACATCGCGACTTGGGCTGCCCACTAAAACAGGATATATTCGGGGTTACATTAGGTGTTTAACTTAAACATTGGTCTATAATCCACTCACAGTCCACTTTAGGCAGCTTGGTGATGACCTTCTGCTTGACCAGTACAGGGATGAGGGAGTTTCCCTCGCTGGTGCAAAGCAGAGCCACATTGGCATCGCAGCACCAGGCGAACCACTTTATACCGATACTCAAAGATTTCACCGAGCGCACTTGTCGCTTCTCCGGCACCACAGTATATACTTCCACACCCGTATTCGAGATTAGGGCCACCTCCCGATTGTGGACCCACACGAAGCCATGGATCATATTCTTCACCTGGTGGGTGATGATTTCTTGCAGCAGAGGCTGGTCCCCCTGAAAACATATGAACTCCACGGCATTTTCCTTTCGCTGAACGGCTAGGATTTGATTGTCCGGCGAGAATTTGATGGAACGGATAGCGCCACCGCGATCACTCATACAAAATGAGATCACAGTATCATCGGTGGAACCTGGGCCCTTAACCACCACACCCGTGGCTCCTCCAGATCGAACAGCAAATATCTGAAAGATAGAAATTTAGTTTTAGCACTTCTTAATTTGATTTGGTAACTTATTTTAGCTATACCTGCTTATTGGAGTCATCAAAAAACACATTTGTTAGCTGACTCACAGCATCGAACCGTATGGGATTTGGGGAAAGCTCAATATAGTGGATTCCATTGGGATTATCCATTGTTTTGCTAAAAAATAGTTCACAACAAACTGCAAAGCAACTTTTTATACGCCCCCATTAGAGATGGGACCTAAGAAAGTTGCTAGAGATGGGTGACGTGTGAGTCACGCGGTGGATTGAGTCACCACTACAACTAACGGTCAACATGGACTGCTTTATTTGTTACTTTAAATTCCTTATAATATATTATAACTAAAACAATGTTGTAGAAATTTTAATATAGCAGTAGTCACTTTTTGTGACTTTATACGTAATTTTAATCACCCCTCCTTGTCACTTATTTAAGTCACAGTTTCCCATTGGTCATCCCCATCAACGATATCTCTTCCAGTCTTATCAGCTGTGAGTGTTGTAAAACACCAAATGTATACAAATACACAGAGAAGAAGAAGCAGGTCTCTCCTGGATTTTATTACTTGTGAATTTTAATTTGTTTAATTTTATACAAGCAATGGGTCACCTGGACAAGTGCCGCATTTGCTCCTGCGGAGTGGCCAGCGACGACGAGGCATACAACCTGCTTGAAGAACAAAACCTGGCCGTGAAGTTTACTGAATGCACCGCTTTGAAAGTGGATCCCGCGGAGCAAGATATTTTGCCCAGCGAAATATGTGCCGAATGTTACGAGATGCTCGAGAAGTTCCACTCCTTCCGAGCATTATGCATTATCGCCGATAAAAAATGGCGCTCCAATAGTCTGGCTATCAAAAGGAAAATAGATAGGAGAAAAAGCATACTCGACTTGGAGGAAATCGAAGAGGAGCGTGAAGATGAACGGATAGTGGAGCTGGAAAGGGAGCTGGAAGGGGAGCTGGAAGAGGAGAGTCAAGAGGAGCTGGAAGAGGAGCGTCAAGAGGAGCTGGAAGAGGAGCGTCAGGAGGAGCGTCAAGAGGAGCGTCAAGAGGAGCTGGAAGAGGAGCGGGATGAGGAGTTGGAAGAAGCGCAGGAAAAGGAGCAGAATGAAAAGTGGGAAGAGGAAATCCAGCATCCTTTGGAAGAGCCGGAGTTAATCATTTGCGATTCCAACATGAGCCCCGAAAAGTCACCCCCAAAATTGAAAAGGAAAACCGTCGCCAAAAAAGTGAAGAAACAACCAAAACCTAAACCGGAAAAGAAATCTCAAAAAGTGAGTTGGTGTATTGAGTTTGTAGAAGTTTTTTTTAATATTAAATAGCAATACATTCCTCTTAATATGACACTATTTAAACTTAAAAAACACCTTTAATCCACAAAGACTTAAATAGATTTATAGAGAGAATAAAAAAGGATTAAATAATTTGTCGTTGACAAAAGTATGTTGATATATTTTACGATAATTGATTTTATTTTTTTGCTTTATTTCAACACAAATGTATGCTTAAGTTTTCATTGTATTTAATTTATTTTTAATCAGTTGCACTTCATTCAATGTTTATTAGTCTCCTGCTTATAATAAATTTAATGTTTTTAAATGTTACCCTCATTTTAGGAATTCCCACTGCCCAAATTCAGGTGCGAGATCTGCTCTGACGAGTTTATAGAGGAACGGCGCCTGATCCTGCACAAAAAAGAGCACGAAGGCCACATGCTGTATCATTGCTCGGAGCCTGGATGCGAGAAAGCCTTTAACCGATTTGAAGACCTCAGACAGCATGAACTGGAGCACTCGAAGGTGGGCACGCGGTTCATCTGTGAGGAGGAGGGCTGCAACAGGATGTACCGGCACAAAGCTTCTCTAAAGCATCACCAGAGCAAGGCTCATGCAATTGGCAAGCCTTTAAAGACCCACATGTGTGAATTCTGCGGCCGGGTGTTTAAAAATCTTTCCGCCTTGAGTCAACATCGGTTTACGCACAACGATCAAATGCAATTGCCCTATGCCTGTGAAATGCCGGACTGCACTTGCCGATTCTACAGCAAAGAGAAGCTTAAGATCCATATGATGCGCCACCAGGGCATAAAGAACTATAGCTGCCCTTATTGTGGACTCAAGAAGACTACGAAAAATGAACTGAGACTACACATTAACTTTCATACGCTGGAGAGGACCTGGTCCTGTAAGGATTGCCCCAAAGTTTGCAACAGTTCGACGAGTCTTAAGAAGCATATTCGCGCGATTCACGAAAAGGCACGAGATTACGCCTGCAACTACTGCGAAAAGAAATTTGCCACCTCGGATACGCGGAAATACCACGAGATGACCCATACAGGCGAGAAGAACTTTGAATGTCACGAGTGTGGCAAGAGATTTATTCAGCCCTCTGCTTTGCGTACCCACCGCAAGGTCCACGAACTTGAAAGAGAACAGCAACCAGTTTATACCATCCTGAGAGTTACTAGGATGGGGTCAATAAGCTAAGTTTCATATTTTCTTTGTTTTTCAAAGGATATAGCTTCAATTTGCAACATATTTTAGTCAAATACTTAAAACTCCCCTTTTGTAATCCATACAAAACTCTCCAAAAAGTTTATAAAAGTAATCATCCTTTCAACTTATGTTTAATTAACCAAACTGAAGATATCTTGTAGTCCAAAAATGTATAAGAAAATGTTATTGAAGCATTTCATAATATACCATAGTTTAATAGAGAAAAACGGTTTAGTTTTAGTGCTTAGGTAAATATCAATTAATTGTTGATAGAAGGCCATATTATTTATTACAAAAATATATTTTTCGTTGATTAATTTTATTTATTTTAATTCGAGAGTTAAATATTAAACTGTTAAGTCAGTTTAATAGTACTTACTGAACGCTTCTTAAACCCATAAATTTCCTCCAATAAAGAACACAACTTCCGGTTGGGATTCAGAATGTAAATAGCAATAAATTGTTTAATTATATTTTCAACTAAAACAATAATGTACAGGAATTGTGTGTGTGTGTTTTCTTGCGTGTTATTAAATTAATTAGGCATGGATTTGCATCTTGCCGAGAGCTACTATGAACTAAAGTACATCTGCTAAGGGTCGTGAGTCTGTTTATTGTATATGGTATAGTATATAGATAGCTATGCATACATATGTATGTGTAATGGTGTGGTAAATGATATGACGTGCCACGATAATTTCCCCCGGTAAATATGGTGAAATCTGTTGCGTTAAAATCGTTGTAAATATGATTCCTCAGATATTGTTATAGATATATAGGTATTTATATATTGGTGAGCTTAATGTGTTTTCGGCTTTTGTAAATATGAGTGTATAAATATGTTGTATTCGTATGTATATATCGTTTCTATATTTGCGTGTACTGTTCCTGGGGGGAAATACGATTTCTTGTCCTTTCTCATCTTCACTTAGCCTACGAAAAATGCGCTTGTTGTCGTTTTTACATTTTTAGAAAATGTTTAAAGTACATAGAACATAAGAATATAGCATATTTTTAGGCTAAATATCACCCACGATTAAATCGTTGCTTAGAGACTATATAAAAACTAGACATATAATACATTCTCGCCTTGTAAGTGTGTATAAATATATCCCTATATCGGTAACGTTTACAGATTACAATTCAGACATAAACCATAAGCACTAAGTGGTATACAAGTGTTAAATATAATGTAAATTTAACCCTACAACTATGGGGTGTATATAACGTATGTCTATATCCTATTAACATGTTAAGCTCGCTGAACATTTCACATTATTTGTATTTAAACTTCATAATTTAGACATAGTCCGAGGGCACAGTGCTGGTGCTGGTCTCGTTGATGGCCGCCAATCGAGGACCTCGTCGTTGCGTCATCGCCGCCGCCTCGCCGGCCGTTATTCCATTGCCACCACCGCCCGCTCCAAGGATGGCGGCCGCTGCTCCTGCGGCCCCACCGCCTCCGCCTCCTCCTCCATGATGATCCCAGTTGGGCAGCGGCTGGGACATCACGTTCAGTCCGACGATCTCGTAGGCGCCCTGATTACTGCCGCTCGCTCCGCCGGGCATCGCCGTCACCGACAGATCCGAGTAGTAGGCACTGCTCGGCGCGGAGGAGACCACCATGGGAATGTCCTGTTCGTGGCCCTGGTAATTGTATTTCTATAATGGAGAAAGTAGGCAGATTTAAGGATAAGTTTGGGACTCAAGATTTTAGCAGAGGAGTAATTCGTATTTTAAAAAAATTATGAAAATATAAAAATGTATTTGTCGGATTTTACATTATTTTAAATTGTTAAGCCTATATGTTCAAAAAAAAGAAAAAGAGGGTATATTTAAATTGTTATATAAGTAGTTTTGGGAATATGTAAACAAATTGAAAACATAAAAAACTCAAATTTTAGATATTAGGTGTATGACAGTGGGTTAAAAAATGCTACCTTTATTTGTTTATATAAATTAAAGTAAACTTTTGAAGGCTTTTATCAGTGTACAGATCACCAATATGTACATTTATCTATTTATATCTTATTTATCTAAATAATATATAAATAAAAGTATACTTTTTATTGGCTTTCGGTGTACATGGCCATGAAAATGTTTCACCATGTCTGCGTTTTTAGAAAATGAAAAAACAGTCGAACGTATTCTATTATTTATTGAAAATTTTTGGTGTATCACAGTGTTAATTATTATTTCTTTAGAATAGGAAGTTTATTCTCGAATGAATTTAGATGTATATTGTAATCGTGCATAAGTACGTAAGTATTTATTAATCTTATTTATTTTTGTAATAGTAATATTTTATAGCATACACCTAAATGCTTATTACTCACCTCGCCGCACTGACTGTAGGCCGTATTCTGGTACGAGGGGTTGGCAGACCGCACGGATTCGCGATCCAGTTCCGCGTAGAGCGCCTCGCTCACGCCCACCGGACTGTAGGCATCGTCCATGTGGGTATAGTGGTTCTCCGCCGGCGACGTGGACGGCGGTCCGATCTGGTCGGGACCGGCGGACGAGCGACGGCTGCCGCCCAGCCAGGTCCAAACGCCGGAGTTGCTCGTGGGCCGCCGGATGCTGTCCGCCGAGTGCTTGATCGAGATGGGCGATCGATTCTGGCCACCGTTTCGGTTATTGCGACACCACCAAGGCTGCGGGCGACCACCTGCAAGGGGAAATGGTTGAGGGGTTACACACGAGTTCGATATCTTTTGTTTGCTTAATTAAAATCATGTTACTCATACGACACGTTGTCCGCTGTGCGGAGATAATGGCAAAAACTACATATTCAAGAAAATTACAGTTGCCATTTGTGTGGATTATCTTTGACATTTGCTTCATTAAAAATATCTAAAAATCTTTAGGAGAATTGGGTTTAACTTGGCGTGATTGGAAAATAAACCAAATATTCGCAGTAGTAAAATACAATTGTTTTTCATTTCTTTTCAGTTATTTTTAATTGAAAATATCTTTTTAATAATATTTATTTCAATTATTATAAAAAATATAATATCATATATTAAAATATTATTACCAGTTATATTTTTAGGGTAATCTTTTTTTATTATTAGACAAAATAATGGGTAACAGCTTATAGTTTCTAGGACAACTGTTGAAAGTGAAGTAGGGACACTAATGAGTCGATGGATTGGTGGTTTTCTTGTGGGAGAAAAGTCCACCAAATCCAATCCGAATCGAACGCAGCAGAAATCTATGACATTTCGGCTTATAATCGGGCGATAAATCAAACATTCACCTCAGGACGCGAACAAAAGACAGAAACAAACAAACAAACAAAGCGTAAATTAAACGGCTGTCAACTGGCAGCGAGGTGGCAAACAAACTGCACCACCGCTGCACCACCAAGTGGTTGCAGTTTGTGTTTCTGGTGGCAGCCAAGTGGCCGAAAATGCCAAATGTTTCTCCTTTCCGATATCAGCACATGTGATCTCATAATGCCCAAGTGGGCATGGGAAGGTTAATGGGAGCTCGCTGTGTGTGACTCAACTAAGCGTTGAAAAGCACTCAAAATCGAAATAGCCGGGATTCCATAAACCTCTGCCGTCATTAAGCTCATAATTTATAGACAACTAATGCCAAACGCTCAATGAAAATCGCAGGGCGCAAAACACGTATAATTGCTGGCCGTAAACGAAGTAGACCTGTTCTCAACATCCGAACATCCGCCACGGTTTCGAATTTCCAACTCATCCCCAGCTAATTTGCCTAGAGCTGGTCGCAAAAATGTGAATATATTTTTTTTTATATATTTTAACTCGCCTTTCACTCTCATTAACTTGGAAAAGATGGAGCCACTCGGAGCCACTTGGGGCGATTTAGCTAATTAGCGTGGTGCATACGCAACGACAGCGACAGTGGGACCGCTGGTTTCCCAAGTTATGTACATGCATAATGCAGTTCCTCAGGCACAGAGAAAAAATACCAGAAATTGCACTACATCTATAAAACTAACATCCGGAAAAAATACAATACAAATCTACAATACGAGAAAAATCTTTTATCTTTAAGATACACATATTAAATTAGAGTAGAACCATATCATAACCTAAACGTTATCTATGTTTTGTATTTTAAAAAAAATGTAAGTATAAATTCTTAAATATTGAAACAATTAGGAGAAAAATATATACCATTTTTTAAAATGAACAATTTTGTATTTAACTGACCTAACAAATATTTTTTAATTCTAAAACATTGTTCGATAACCATTTAGATCTGATTTGTTCACGATTCTTATTATTTTTACCGACTGAATCAATTTGAATCAATTTAAAAAAAAATTGAACATCAGTTTAATTGTAATTAGCTGGGAAGGAGTCAAGTCTACGAATAAATGGAACTAGAATTAGCATATGAATTATTTTTTCACTGTGCACTTTGCATTGCGAAGTCGAAGCCGAAGTCTGTTTTATGCTTATGATTTACGTACTCCGACTAAGCGAATGTCCAGCAGCAATGGCTTTGACTGCGGCGATTATTACCCCCAAACCGAAGTTATCGTACGTAGGTGCTCATATACATGCATTTTGTGCATGTCACCAATGCCACAAACACAAGTCCCAGACTCCGAGACCCACTCCAAGACGCCAAGATCCAGCTCCAACTGGAACTCGGCTTTAATGGCTGTTTTTGCGCCGTGTTAACGATGTTGCCGCGGCTACTGCACAGCTAACTCAGCTGAATCGATCCAAAGCCAGTTGAACTGAGCTGGAACTGCAACTGCATTGCACTTACGATTTTTTTTGGGGTTTCTCAATGCTGTGGCACAGTGGTAATCCACAGAAAGGTCCTAAAGGTTTTTTAAACCTTCCTATAGTAAAATGTCATTTGTATTACCAAGCATCTTATACCATTATCGTTGTTTCCCAAGACTTTTAAAATTATAAAAAATTTTAGTTACTCATAAAATATATTAAACTAATACTATTCCTTAATTTATGTTTTTTTATATAATGAAATTCTACCAAAATTAAAATTGTTAATAATTTAAAAATTTGAAAAGGTATTCTTTACCATCAAACTCTTTACATAATGTCAAGACAAAAGAAGAAAATATTAATATGCTAATATAATTGAAAGTAAAATTAATTTAAGTCAAAATATTAATATTTTTAGTTGGAATAAAAAAAAAAAATGAATTAGAAAAAAATGTATATTTCAAAAATATTTGTTCGATTATCACTGCTTAATTTTTACTATATCCTTCACTGTACTTCAGAGCATTATAACAGCTACCGTGGCAGTCTTATCTTCGCCTGCTTATCGTAGTCACCAGAATGGTTGCAGCACCAGCCGAACAGCAAAAGGCAAATTGTTGTTAACAAAATATTTCGCAGTCAACTTTTGTTCAGATGAAAAGCGCACAAAATCAAAAATAAATAAACGAAAAATTAACGAGCACTTTGGTTTTGGAATTTAATTTGTGTTGTGTGGATTTTTATTTCACTCTCGGCTTTGGTTTTTTGTTGCTGTGCAAATGGCAAATATGACATGTGTAATGAAGTCTTAATAGTCGGCCAGATAATGCCAATCGCAGTACGATGTCTTGCCCATTTAATGCACACAAATGTCACATGGCAATATTCGTTTGTTTCTATTTTTTTGTGTTGCTTGATTATCGGGAATTCTTTGTGTGTTTAATTAAAATCATGTTACGCATACGACACGTTGGCTGCTGTTCAAAGATAATTGCAAAGAATTACCTATGAAATTGACACCATCGAATGTTGCAATTGCCATTGGTTGTGATTGCTTGCCGCGATTGCTTAAAAATGTAAATTAAGTAGATTTTTGCTGGTTTTTATAAAAAAGTGTAAAACTTATTTTTAAACAATAGTTAGTTTCTTTAAAATTGTTATATGTGACCACATTTTTGATAATAAATTTTAAACAATTTCATTAAGATATTATATTAAAAGTGAATATGTGTTTTCCTACAAATGACCAAAATAAATACTTTGGGAACTATTTTGTAGGGCCTCAATACATCTCTGAATTTACGACTACATTTTTCAATTAAGCAAAATTGTTGCAACAAGTAAAAAACGATAAAAGGGAAATTTTTTGCACATTTTCAGTCCTATTTGAAAATAAATGAAATCTTTAAGCACTTTTTAACGACACCAATAAAAGACTAGTTTCCAAAATTTACAGTCTGCATTTGAATTAAAAAACTTTTTACCATTACAAAAACATGTTGCAACAAATAAACACCACTTAAATGTGCATTTTTGGGCAATTGAAAATTTTCTCTTTCGGCACAAAAAGACTCGGGAAAAATCCGCAAAAAAACTCTTTGGCAACTGGCGCTTGTCTCTCAACTCTCAACGTTGACTCCGACATAATCACGCGCTTTAAAAGCTGCTGACAGTTTAACGATTTGTGGCGATTGTTTGTTTCTCGGGCTGTTTCCTTTTTTTGTTTTTTTTTTTGTTGCTTGGCTCCAACATGCAACCGTGCGTACCACCAACGAAAAATGCCGAAAAAAAACAAAACACAAACAACAAGTGGGCAACAAAAACTTTTTAGCAAAATAAAAAAGGAAACCAACAAGAAACGAGCATTTTCATGGGGACAGCTAATTGGCTGCTGTGACATTAAATGCCGTCAACAATTTGTCCTGCATGTCGATTGTCAGGCCCACAAGACGGACAGTGAAATTGGCGCCAAGCCCGAAGAAAGGGAAAGATTTCGAACTGGTAAGGGATCGTTTGTCAATAATTCGCCTACTGCTGAAAGCCGGGCCAGAATCGCGAGTCGAGCAACTAAATCAAAATAGCAAAACAAAAAAAAGAGCCTCTTTTCCTCTCCCCATTTTGCACGATTTTCAAACGTGTTTGACGAAGTCTGCGGCCATGACAATTGTTTTGGCTTTGCCTTAATTTGTCTACAAATTTTCTTTTACTCGAAAGTTTTATCCAGCACGTAGCCAGGGGCAATATAAACCCCCGGGCTCTCGATTTCGGTTTCAATTGCCGCAGGAGGAGCAGCAGCATCTCTGATTTGTGGCACGAACGTGAAGTTCATGCATTGTCGTCAAAAATTTGTCTTCATTTTGTTAGTTTGCCTTCCTTTTGCCACAGTCGCAGAAAACAAATTAAAATGTTGCCACAAAAAACAAAAAACAAAGGGAACTGAAGTCCAGAACGAAAGATTTCTTTGAATTGCATGCAACGGCAGAATTATGCAATTAAAAATGGAAATGAAAATGCAAAGAGAAGACAAGACCCTCGATGATGAGCAGAGGTAACAAAAAACCCGACCTGACTTGGCTTGGCTAATTAATCAGGACTGGAAAAAAACGTCAAGTGATCAGGTTTTTTTGAGGAAGTCAGATATTAAAGGAACAGCAATGGATGGGAAACTTATTTGGGAAAGAAAATTAAATTTCAATATGTTAAATTTAACCAAAAACATTTCTTAAAATCAATTTATAAGATATAAAATATTTAGTTAATATCTTCTGGTATTGTAAGGTATTCTTATATACTTCGAATTTTTCCCCTATTCAAAATAATAAAAAGTTAACGCGTTAAAATAAGTTAAAACAAAGCATTTTAAATATAATCTATAAGTAAATTTTGTATTTTACTCCTGTAGTTAATAAGATGTTAAAAATCGAAACTGCTAAAACACATTTAATAGCCTCCAACAAATCATTCCCCTCATTTAAATAATAGCTTTGAGTAGAGAAAACATTTGTTCACTTACCGTTGGCATTCGCTGATTTAATTCTGTAAAGATAAGAATAGAAAAAATGTGTACCAATTAATAAACAGAATTTTAATAGACTGCCGGGCATAAATTAGTATAAAGTAAATGTCAAACTTGTCGAGCGACAAAATGGCAAATGCCAAAACGAATGACTTAGGACACAAACTTGAGCGAACGAATGACTCAAGACACAAACTTGGGCCACGCAAATGCTTTAAGAGCCAGTTGCGTGTGACGCAAACTGACACGCCGATAAAGCTAATACAACGTATCTGCTGGGGCCGATAAAAATCCATTGGCAACAACGGAATTCCATTATCCAGCAGCCAGAAAACACATTCGCCATTTGTTGCGATTAGATTAGTCCCAAAAAACAAACCAGTGAGGATGTTTTTGGCATTTAAAACCGGCTCGAAGTCTGCATTTCTTCGGCCTGAGTGATTTGTGCCCGAATCTACAAATCAGCAGGTGTTTGCCTTGGCTTTCTATGTCTTTTTTCTGGAACACATTTTCCAATCCGTTTCATTTTCCCTCTCCAAACTACATATTTGCACTTGCTGACTGCGCTTTTCTGGGTCACATCGAACGGCACGAACCTGAGGCCCAAATGGCCATATACCTCTCGATATATATATATTCGATCTGTGCGTATCAATTAACCGACTGTCCGTTTTGATTGAGTGCAGCGCGGCATGCGCTGAATTTTCCCCTCGCTTTGCCTTGATCGATTATAATGTTAACTCAACTCGAGCCCCAACTGCCAATTCGTTTTTCTCTTTCTTTTTTTTTAGTGTTAGTTTCAGTTGTAGTTTTTGTTCTCCTCAATTCAATTAAATTGAACAAGCAGTCGCCGCTGTCTCGGGGGCCTTGGCTATGCGCTAATTTACCTAGCTCGGGTCTTTTAGCTTATTTTCCTACGATTTTCCTTCGTCGCGTTATGTTCAATTTTCTGCGCTTGTAGTTTCGATTTTTTTATAGCCTTTTTTGGGTTTGATCGAGTTTTTTTGCATGCTAATTGAACACGCCTTTTTGTGTCTTAAATGCATTAAGCGGTTTAAACTTGACTTTTGTTTTTCGCAACTAAAAATAATTTAGAGGAGCGGGCCTTGGGTTTTTAAATCAAAATCGATATAGAAAGGTGGAGTATTTTGGGCAGGGATTAAAAGAGTCAAAGCTATCAAGAAGGTTAATACTTATAATTGCATTTAATGGGGGTAATTTCCTATTTAAAAGGAAAGTTGTTGTTCATATAATTAATTTGTTTAGGTATAATGGGTTTGTACAATCATTAATGTAACATCTCAAATATTATAAAAAATCAATTTGTTTAAAACATTAAATACACATTAGGTAGAAAAGTAAATGTATTTCAATACGATAAAATTTGTTTATAAAAGTAGCTTTAATATAAAATAAAAGTGTCCGCATTTTGACTTTTTTTATTGGGCTGACAAAAATAGTCAATTAAAATTTATTTTAAACAAGTGTTATGTAAACACAGCTTGTCTAATTAAAATCCACTCCAATTTTACCGCTCCTTTAAATTATCCAAGTGTCAAAAACAAGACTCAATTGCAATGGCACTTTGAAATTTTTCCGACAAGCTTCTGTGACCATTGGAAAGACATTATCCCGTCTAGACGTTGAGCAAACATTGTCAAAAAAGCAACCAAAATGCGAATGGCAGGTGCCACTTAAGACTAAAGCTCAATATGGTGGCCGAGCTAAACAAATCAAGTCGAGCGGAATACAGAAACAAATGCAAAGGCTGGTGACTTGGTGGAGACATGTGCCAAGCAAATTTATAGCACCATTACGACCAGATCGAGAATTGCATCAATATGCAAATAAGTGTAACCGATATTACATGTAATTGCTGCTAATTTGGCAGCCAACACGTCCGACCACGACGTGACATGCTCCACACACCGACAGACTGGAAAACTGAAAAACCGAGAAACGGTTGCGAAAACAAGTCCCAAAATGAGTGACTAAGGCTGACGGCAAGGCAAACGCCGTGACATTCAGGTGACGGGGGTATCAGGGGAGGGGGGGTCCACAGGTGATTAATGCAAAATCAAATTTGGTCCAAAAAGCGTGAGAATAGGAGACCAACGGCACTTGATTGAGTCAACTTGCCACAGGAAAGGTGAGTTTGCTTACTGCAATATTGAATACGTTAGGAAAATTTCGAAAAAAAAACATACTAACAGGTCTTTAGGGTCTTTAAAGCAAGGCCCCCCTATTATTTTAGCCACATTATCCCAAAATAGATTTCGAATATTTGATTTTAGCTAAGCAAAAGTTAATTATTTTCGTTCAAATTTCAATAAAATACAGATTTTTTTAAAACTAAAATGTGATGATAGGAAATCCTAACATATTTTAAGAATAAAGAAAGGGAAATAATGTAAGTAATATCACTTTTTTAAAAATAATTTTTCGTTTAAAATAAAAAAAAGTTTATAACTACACAGTTTCTGTGACTTTGAATGATCAATGTATAAAGTGTATTAGGTGTCTTAAAGCCAATTGAAGAAATAAAAATGTAATTGGTTATTATAAAGCGATTGAAAATCATAAAATAAGATAATCATCTTTGTTAATAAAAACCAAACCCAATCAATATCAATCATAGTAATAACGAGTTCCTCTCCCTTTTCAAAGCGTATCCATTTAGTCATCTACCCGAACAACTCCATTTCAACTCCTGTTTGGACTCGCATTTCGCATTTGTTTGTTTTGGCTTGGGCGGATAATTTGCAAAATTAATTTTATGCAAACATGCCGCCAAATAAGACGACATGACAATTTAATTGGACGCGACATGTGGCCAGCGTTTCCACTTCAAACTGGAAGCCCACGGCAGCAGTCGAATAACAAGCGCGGCGCCTGCGCAACCGCCGATCGAATTGGACAAAGATTTCTGTTAATTTGGCACTCGCGTGTGTTGTTCTGTACCCCCTCGCCCCCCCACCTCAGTTCCCTTGCCCAAAAGACATCCTCCCCTCCCCCCCATTTAAATGTACTCGAAATAGCAAATATCTAGCGATTGGAGTGTGTGACCCACTCTCACACAGCCTTTTGATAGACTCGAAAAACTTCGATTTTGGCCATATATAAACGCCTTTGGCAAAAGCTCTGTGTTTCGGCTTGTGTTTCGCTTAAAGAGCAATTAAGTAATAAAGCAATTTCATGTTCCTTTGTTTTCGGCTTCGATTATTCTCAGTTGTTGCCGTTGCCTTTTTGCCGTTGACTCACTTAAGAGGTTTTATTTATTTTTTGGTGGGCGTTTAATTGAATTGCTGGTGTTGCCTCGTCGTGCCGCCCGTGTGGGCAATGCATTGTAAATCTTTATAGTTACACAGATCCCACAGCTCAGATATTCGCGTAAATATGAGACTTGACTGGAGTCTCCATACGAGTAAATATATTCAATTTGTCTGGCGTTGTAAATGTCGCCGTCGCCGGAACATGACGGATCGCTGGGGTCGTCAAGGGGTTAAGAGTTGAATGTCCTCTTCCCTCTTCATCCCAACTCATGTGTGTATTTTTGCTTTTTTTTATCATGACTAATTGCGGCATTTTTCTAGCTAAATGCCAAAATGTGACTGTTTATTTATTATTTTCATTATTTGCATTTTTATTTATTCGCCGCTTGTTTTGGCCAATTAATTTTGAATGGTCAATTTATGAGGTCTCTTGGGGAAGAGTCAAATTTATTGTTTGTTTGCAATTGAACATGTTAAGGGAAGTCCGAAAAGTTTTTTGAAAATTTCCATGTATGAACGACCAGTGGTGCCATAAAAAACTATAATTTTGCAATGATGATTTATTTGTTATAAACAAATATATATTTTATGACGCTGTTTTAATATTGCCTTTGGGAAGATCATAAATTTATTTGCCGATACTTGACTAGCTCAATGGAAATAAGAGGAAATATTGCAGTGGTAAATGAGCTAAGCTTCGGGCTATATTTCTTAATTATAATTTTAGCTCTTAAAATTATTTACGGTCTGTATCCATCGACTTACCTTCTACATCTTAGAACTATGACCATTACAATAGCACCTATGAGAGCCGATATGATTGAAACTATGATTAGGGTGAATGCCCATCCAAGTTCACCGGCGGTTTCTGCAAAAGAGGAAGACAAAAAAAAATTGTTAATGAAAATAAGTGTAGAAATATCCGAACCATGTGTGTGTAATGAGCATAATAAAAAACTTGCTGATCGGCCTGGCCAACAGGTGTTATCTTACTTTTATGATTATGCAATTTTTATGGACCGATGGCGATAAAGCTGATGAATTCATAAAAAGTTATGAATATGAATAGGTAGTGGAGTATGAAATATGTATATAACGTAAATTTATTTATATAAATAGATAAACAGTGGTCGCACGCATTCTAGAACCGTAAGTCTGCTGGGTGCTTATAAATAAATTCCAAATGGAATGGTTTTGGAATTCATTATTTTGGTTGTCGTGGTATAAGATCACAATATTTGTCCGGCTCTCCCATATATACTGTTAGAAATACTTAGCAAATTTTAATTTCCCAACCATTTAATTGTAAAACTTTGAAAAATTTTAAATGGCTTATGGAAAATATATGTTTTTCTTCCATATTTAAAGGTGGCTTCGTCTAGATAACTTTTCAAGTCGTGAGTAAAGTCAATTAGGACTAGACCTGCGGTGACTGGTTGGTAATTAAATTCGCTTCCGAAAATACTGGGACTTCAATTCATTCGCGAGCGGCTTAAATTTTCTTAAATGCTCACTTACATACATATATACGGCGCATTTAACGATGCAAAATTAATTACAAACTTTATTATCTTAACAACTTGAGGCTGACGTCGCCGTTAACGTCGCTGCCCCCGCTGGTGATTTAGAATATTTATGACCGCAGTTAAATGAGGCGCGCAATGGAAGTGAAGGGGCGGCAGAAGTTTGGAAAGGGGGCATTTTCCTCTCATCCACATCGACCATATCGGTATCTCTTTCCGACTGCCCAACACATGCGGCTGCGTTCTTGACCCTTTTTCGCCTAGTCTGTTATCTCAAAGTGGGCATCGGTCGGCCATATAAAGGGGAAAAAGGTTAAATTCAGCAAACAGAAATCAACACGCATATAAATATTTCAGCCCGCCTTTAGCCTTTCTACGCTATGTTTTATATCCTTTTGATAAAAGCCGAAGCGAAATTGAAGATGAAATAAACAGTTTGCAAAAAGGGGGACAAGGTCGAATTATTAATACTCTTTATTTATAAAAAAAAAACTAATAATTTTACCAATACATTTGTTATGATTTGGTAAAAAACAAATTACAAAATGTGAAATTTAATAAATGGGGGTAACCCATTTCAATGAACTGCCTTATTAGTGTATAATTAATAATTAATTATATTGATGGACTATTAGGCGCATTTCATTGTTTTCGTTATTGATCTCCTGTATCTTTAATAATTTATATAATAAGTAGATATACATTTTCTTTAGTTTTAATTTCACCTTGACCTCTATTGTTTTCCAAATTTCACCTGTAACTACTTGAACTCTTTCCTAGGGCATAAATAAACAAAAACAGAAGGCTTTCCGGCAAAATGAACGTAATTTAGCCGCTACTAACTGATGAATGGACAATCAACATTTGCCTTGTACTCCTGGGTCACGCCTCCCCCTTTCGAAATTGACCCCATTTTCGCGCTTATAAATTTACTGACTCCCCGACCCCCCGCCCCTCATCGTTTGTTATCTCATTGCCAGTTGCTTAAATATTTATACTATGCTCGGTGCTATAATGAAAGCAAACGCCATTATGTTTTTTCTGTGCTCCTTTCCTTACGGCATCTTTCGGTGAATTTCCCCCTTTCATTGTCTTCGGTTCGTTATAATTCAATTGGCCAAAAAAAAAAAGAAGTGGATGCCCCGAACTCGGTAACTCGAAAACTGGTAAACGCGTAACGTCTTTGGAAACTGGGTAATTAATAACAAACAGAATGGGAGCGAGTGAAAAGCAATTTTCGCTTGAATTGAGGATGTGGGCGTGGTCAGCAGGAAACGTGTTAATAAGCGGCGCCTCAGAAAATGTTAAACAAAAAATGAAAACAAAAAAAAAACAAAAGAAAGAAAATGAAATGAGAATAACGAGCTCCACTTGTTAATTGAACTAACGAGTTGAGAATAAAGAAATAAACCATTTTACTGACTTGTGGTTGAGCTTCGCCACATGACTTCTATGCGTGAGTTAATCCACGGAGAAAATAAATTACTATGCTGATTTGCATTAAAATTAACAACTTTCTGGCTGGAAAATGGTTTAGCCATGTGCGGATTTCCTTTAATTAAGGTAGGCTTAAATACGTTTTTTTTTATAGATTTATGCTTGACTGTTTTTCCAATAACTATTAGTTAGAACAAACATTTGAGGAAACCATCAAATTCAGTTGTTAATGCAAATGAGTATTTTTATATTTTTGCAGAGCGTATTTTTATTTCAGTCAAATGTTTGCAACGCAGTAAAGGAGACATTTCCGACCCTATAAAGTATATATATTCTTGATCAGCATCACCAGGAGAGTCGATCTAGCCATGTCCGTCTGTCCGTCCGTCTGTCCGTCTGTCCGTCTGTCCGTTTCGACGCAAACTAGTCCCTCAATTTTAAAGATATCTGCTTGAAACTTTCCCAAAAGTTGGGATCGAGCCGGATCGGGCGACTATATCATATAGCCATAGGTACAAACGTAAACAAAATTTCCAAAAATTATAACTTTTTTTTGTAACTTTTGTTTTTGTTCTTTGGGGCTTGGTAATATTTAAATATTGTGATAAATAAATTAAAATCGGACACGGCCAAATGCAACGCAAAATCGACATAGCTTTATTGTTTAATAATAAAGGCGTAGAAATCGAAATGTAGTCGATTTGTAATAACTGCAAGGGTATAAAAACTTCGGCTTGCCGAAGTTTGCTTCCTTTCTTGTTAATTCTTAAACAGTTTTACTCAGATAAAAAGTTTGCCTTTGATGAATTATCGTAATTCCGGCTTATTGATGTTTTATAAATTTGGAAAATGAACTTTACTATTTCATTGAAAAAAGTATTTCGGAAAGACCGTACTTAGGTTCATAAAGTAGTAAAATAATAATTCAATCTCAAGAGGTTTTATAAATTTCTTTGTGCTATTCAATAGCTCTATAAAGATGTCAAGCTATTTTTGAAAGTCAATAATTATTGATTTATGTTTATTTATATTTTGTTTTTGGAAAAGAAAATGAACGACTGGAAATGCTTTATAGTTTAATGACAATTCAATTTTGTAATACATTTTTTTTGGCAATTATCTTGGAATGACCTTTGGGTATTTGCATACTTTTCCTGGGGATTATCGCATGTAACATCTGCATTCCAGCTCACGGCATTTCCCCCAGCTTTTCGACCAAGGACTTCGGCCTGTCGGATGCTGTCAGGGACCGATGCGAATGTAATTCCCCAAAAGGCTCGTAAATAGCTGAAACATCAAGCTCCATGCGAGGACAGGATGGAGACCCTTTTATCCAGCCCCTCGAACTCGTATTTATGCCACTCGTTGGCAGTCAACAGCCAACAGGTGTGCGCAGCTCACCGCTCTACGCAATCGGCCTGATTTCAGGTATTTACTTACAGGTATTTATTAGCAGTCTCTCCTTCCTGACTGATCTATTCCAGTGGCCTTTCGGACCTAATTGGCAACTCATTAAAATAATTTCGTGCCGGACAATGGACTTCAGTTCATTTTTGTATTTATTTTTTTTTGGTTTTTGGCATAGAACATGGCCGGCCAGTGGTTTTTAGCTTTTCTTGGAACTTTTAGGACTTGACACGAGCAAATGTTGCTGCAGCTGTGCCGAAGTTTTCCGCGGAACTGTGCATGCAACAGCAGCAGCAGCAGCAGGAGGTTGCCGCAGATACATCCATCAGATACAAATGAGGGCCCGCAGATGCAACCGCCGCCAACACACAACTCACAACTCACGTATGTATCTGCCTGTCCGTCTGTCGGCAATTGTAATAATCGATCTGCATGCCGAGATGATTGATGATGCGTTTCGGCCAAATGCTCTCAAGATTTATGGTTGCACCTTATTGTGGCTCGCATTCGACTTATCGGCGAAGTTAACAGGCTTGTATCTCAAATATGCCGAAAGCAAGCGACATAATTCCGATTCTGCGACGTTTATTGCACATTATCGCATAATGCGGTATATGGATATGCAAATTTCGACACCGCTTAGCCCACCTGCCGAAGTGGGAGAGCCAGTTAAGTCCAGCTACTGCAGTAAATCATTAAAATCCCCGGCCCACGGCAATGCAGCTGAGCATTTGGGCCCCGAAAACTGTCGCAGTTTTCCTTTTTATTTTTTGTATTTTTTTTTTTTTTTGGATTTAATTGCCTGGCCAAAAATGCCGAAAATGAACAGGCTGGCACACAGACAACAAGTTTCCCTGGCATTATCTAACAACGTATCGGGGCGGCAGGGGGCGTGGCCGGGGGGCCTGCATTCGTGCAGAAATAAAAGGCATCGGCTGGCCAAACTACGACTCAATTAACAGTCCACACAATTAAATTAAATGGTCGCATTTGTTTTCAAATTGAGCAATTAAGAAATGATTTAGCGACTTTTTTGGCATTGGAATTTTCGTGCGCCGAAGGTGGGCGATTCGTTGATTTAAATTACATTTCAGATAATTAATTAAGTGTCCCGGAGATGATAAAAACGGTAAGCGAATTTACCCAATAAATTAAATATAATAAAAATTATTTAGTACAATTATTTGATCCTAATAAGAAGAAAAGTAAGGCAATATTAGTTTTCCTTTTGGTACTTTGAAATGTATTTATATAAATACAAATGGATAAAATTGTACTTTCTTTTCTTTAGACATTCATATAGTTTCATATAGAGCTACATTATAAATTCTACACTTTTTTGTAAGCCCAAAAAAGTTACTTACATACACTGTTGGGATATTTAAACCTTCCTTGATCAATAAAGAAATTGATGTTCGAAAATTATAACCCCTTAAATGAAAGCCATATTTTTAAAGGAAATAACAGATGTGGGCCAAAAGTCAAACACACCTCCCAGATGCACATATATCTGTCACTGCATATGTACATTCAGATATTTTCTTACCGAACTTTCTTACAAATTTCAAGGAGAACATATGGCCAAAAAAAACTCGATTCCCAAAACGAAAGAAAGCTCAAAAAAAAAGCGAACAAAAATTAAATGACAAATTAAATAATGTCAGCAACGCGGCGGTTGCCCAAAGGTTAAAGCCATAAAAAAGAGGGCCAGGTTGCGTACTCGGTTAAGCCAATATAATAAATTACATGGCGACAGTGGCGATAATCAAATGAACAACAGCAACAACAGCAAAGTGCAACATGCGTCCGGACCGAAAGTCGTTAAATAAAACGCACTGAAAAAATGTTTTTTCCCTGCCTTATATATATATATTTTTTTTTTTTTTTTTTGCTGGTCAGCGGCTGCAAATTGTCAGCGAAAATGAAATAAAAATTAAACTGAATGCGCAGGCGCAGAGACATCGAAATAAGGCGGGGAAAAGAAGGGGGGGCGGGGGACTGACAGGACCCCCAGCGGCGGCGCCACCAGATACAAGATACAGATACGAAATGTGGATTGTGGATTGGGAATGAAGGCAAAGATGCGACATATGCCGAAAATTTTCAACAGAAGTTTGGCTCACAGGAATTTCGCATACAATTTCAGGAAATTGTAAGGTTTTGGTTCTTTATTTTTACTGAACTTAATTGCGGGGATGCAGAGCCGAGGGCTTAAGAGTATCATTAGCGCATTGAAATCCTTTTCGCTACCAGCAATAACAACAATTACGTGCACAAACAATTAAAGCGAAATTGAGTTGTCAATCCCAGGGAGTTGGATGTCATGTAAATACATTTGAATTGAATTGCATGTGAAACACTCTTCAAACAGCACTCGACACTCGTTAGTTGCTCTGGGCCATTGTCTGGGTTTTCGGGTCTGTCCCTCTGAGTCTGCACCTTTTTGGTCTAATTAAGCGCCACAATTAAGTGCAAATGTGTATCCCCGTGTGCTGGTAATGTGCACCGTAATTACGCACTGCAGACGAGTTGGTAACATTTTTTATGGCCAACGTTTTGCGTTTTCTAGCGGCGGTGATGAGGGGCATGGTTACAACTGTTAATTTGTGGTCAATACCACACGATATTCCAGTTGCTACCCTGTTGGAAAATTACCTTTCTGCGTTTTTTCCTCAGTTTTTTTTCGTGGCAGGTGAGAGAAAACTGGCTACTGTGGCCATCATTAGCCATTGTTTATTCAGTGTTTTTCAGTGCCTGTTTTTTTGTGTATTTAATGACTTAATTTTACCGCAGTGGCAAGTGGTATTGTTGGTAATTAAGTGAACTGCACATGGATTTTTTCATTTGCGGGGGTGTTTTTTTTTTCAATGTATTTGTCAAAGGTAGAATAAAGGCCATTGGTTTTATGATAGAAATAGTGTGATTAAAAGGGGAGACAGCTATCCTTTATTTGAGGAAGAAAATTAAAAGTTGTATGTATAAAATATAACCAAAATTATTTCTGATAATACATTTTCGAATGTAAATGCCATTTCAAGATTTCAAATACTTTAAGCTTACTTGAATACTAATACTAATCGATATCTTATCGTTTTCAGTGAGTTTATCGTATCTTTTATAAATAACAAAACAATTCAAAAGAATCCTATCATGAATTAGTAATCAATAATCTGCATTTTTTATCTTAAAGCTACTTTTTATTAAACCTATCCCCACCGAAACGCCTGGAAGCCCAAACTTTTTACTTAAAAAAGCCGCCAACGAACTGTCTGCCAAGTTTTTTGCCTGTCTTGATTACTCCCATTTTTTCACTGCTGTTTGTTACATTTGTGCCAGGCAAATGGAACTCCCCTTGCCGTTTGGCACCCATTGCAGATATATATTGGCATAATGCCATTAAATGCCTTTGACTTGGCAAGTAAAAGCCAAAATCTGTTGACTGTCACAGAAGATAGAAACGAACCGAGCCCGGCGAGAGTAAATTCAATTATGCAAAAGAGCAAGGAAATTCAATTTAGCAACTGGGATCCGCTCTGGGAAATGTTGTAATGGGGTGAAGTTTTCTGGCCTAGACATTGCATTGGATTAATGTAATGTCAACGTAAATTATTATTTATTTGTTTGCGGCACGAGAGACAGAAACTTTTCTCCCACATAAAAATTGATTAATTGCCAAAAACAATTAGTGCATTAACACGCTTGTGGAACAACCAAAAAATAAAGAGTGATATAAGAGGACTGGCAGGCATAAATTAAGGCCGACCAGAGTTGCCACATAAATTAGGCATTACCCGACTTGATAGCGATCGGATCGCAGAGAAGCCAGGCAAATTAAGCAGAGACAAAAGGGAATTTTTTCGGCCTCCGCCGTTTGTCAAACTAACCGACTGAAAACCGAAACCGACAAAAAAGAAGGCATAAATAAAATCTACATAAGAGTTATTATTATTAATAAGGAGAAGCCAAAGCCGTGGCTTTTTTTAATTCTCATTTAATATGCGAAGGTATCCAGAATGTGGATGGCATTTCCATACAATCAAATGTCTCAATTATGGCTGCAACTCTTCGCTCCTTTTCGTGCTGAACTGAATTTGCATAACAATGCCAACAAATTATCTACTAAACATTCATGTAATTATTTAGAAGCAGAATTATGTCCGAGAATCTCTCATGCATATTTCTCAGATATTTCACTGGGCCACTTCATTCGTAGCTCTTCTCTTTTGGCGGCTCATTTAATGTTGAAATGTCTTAATTGAATTTTATATCTCGTGGGGCTATTTCTTCAGAAAGAGGAAACCTTTTAAGGCATTCTATTCGCTGTATCACAAATTGAAATATTTAAATGTCATGGCAATGAAGTGACAACAGTTTTTATATGCCACACGGCACACGATTTTCTCAGTTGTGTTCGGTCTCCAAAAGGCAAGCGTTTTCCCGATCATTATCGTGAGTTTCCCAAGTGCCCTTTGCTCATTAGGTTTATCACACGCGTTCTGGGCCAAACATTTCACCTTGTCTTCTATGCTGTCCTTTTCTACGAGGGCACCCCGTAGTTAAGCCCAGACAGGTAAATAGAATTCCAGTTCCTGTTTGACTTTTAGTGCCGCATGATAAATGTCTGTGTAATGCTCAGGTGTTTTGTTGTCGCTTCTTGAAATGAGTTTCGATTTCTTTAGGGTTTTGAAACAAGATTCATGGGTCGGGATTTTAATTGTTCAATAATACAGGATTCTTGGCGTTTAAACACTCCCAGCTCTATTCAGATGAACGCAATTTATCAAACTTAATGTATTCCCCGCAGACTTCTCATTAGTTTCTGTTAACCCAAAGACTGATTAATTGTATTACTTTATTCTTCGCGAGAATTTGCCAAGTTTTCCTGGCAACATTTGGCAACTTTCAAATGGGAACCTATCAATGGCAGCTTTGCCAGTTGCCACCAAAAAACTTTGGCACTCGAATGACAAATGGAACCGCAAGGAAAAGCCAAGTAGGAATGCGCCCATTCCCAGGAAACGGATGTAAAACGAGGGGCGTGGGCGTGTCAGAGTACATATTTTACAATATTTATTGCTTAGGCGAAAACTTTTTGCCAAGTTGAATTTTAATTAGTTTTGTATATTTGCCTCTTTGCAATTCCACGAAAACTTTGCGGCAAATATAAATCTTGCCAGGGCGTATTTGTGAGTGTTTTTGTTAGGAGCGAACTTTATAGGCAAAGTCAATTAGGCCCTAAACTTTAGCCCAAAGTAAAAATATTTGGTTATGATCGAACCAAAAATAAACAAATTCAAATTTGTGATTTAATGAAGCGTAAGTCAAATTTAAATTTACCAAGGAATAGCGACACATAAATGCCTCATATCTTGGGAAGATATGTTAATTGGTGCAGAAAGCTGTTTTTTTTATTGTTTGAAATATTTTTTATGCGCCCCTAGAGCTAACAAAAAATGTGATGTTTTATTTATGAGCCAACAAGAAGATTCTTTATTTTTGGATTGCCATTTGAAAAATGCATAAAACACGCCCACACCATTCGGGCAAATGGAAAATTCTGGTTTTTCTAGCTGATTATTTATACGGCGCATTAGGTTAATCTCAAATATATGCTCTAAAAATCTTTTAATAGTTTTCGAAAGGGTCTGAGGTGTGGTGGCCCTCGGAATGGAACTTTGCTGGTAGTTTATAGTTTTTATAAGAGATTGAAGGATCAACTCATGTAACCAATAGATTATTTTCCCATCCTGCTTTTCCCCCTTTCCGATAAAAACTATCTAAAGTGTTTCGGACGTCGTAGTAACAAGTACAAAAGTTCTTCTGTATATCATATCTCCGTGGGTAAAAAAAAGCTGTTGACACAACTTCGTAAATAACAAAACGAAAGTCAACCTTAAATGCCATAGTAAAAGACAATTAAACAAACAAGGGGCAAATCGTAAAAAAATGTAGAAAACGAGACGAAAAGAGAGACATTTTACTGTTTTTCGTTGATTCATATCGCTCGCCTATGCAAATGCAAAATGTAACAGAGCGAATGCGGCATGCACTTCAAAAAATTAGTAACATAGATTTTATAAATTGTAGAAATATATGGAAACATCAATTTGTATTTCTAAAAGCAAATTCTAAAAATCTTTGGTCATAATAAGGAAGTAATTTGTGTATTTTTTTAAAAGTTAAAAATTGTTCTAATACATTTATAAATATATATAAATTTTTGAGCTTAACAAAAACATATTAAGTAATAAGTTTTAGGAATAACAATCTGTAATTCTACTATAATTTCTTCTGAGTGTGGATTGATATCTTGGCACGATCACCATATAAAAAACTGGGGGTACGACCCAAAAAAAGTCAACAGTTACATGAGGCTTATCTCCGCCACGGATCGTCTAATCAAAAATTAAACAGTAGAACAGGCAACGTTCCCTCATAAAAACGGCACAACTCAGGCTATTTTCTGAGGGCTGACCAGGTAGGCTGTCGTAAAAACATATTTGAAATTAGTTAAACATTAGGTGTTACAGTAAACATTGGGGCGGGGGGGACAGGAGCGGCGGTTGTCGTTGCTGTCGTTGTCAGTTCATAAAAATTTTATGATCTTTGACCTGGTAAGGTTTTTTTTTTGTAAAGAATAGAGACCAGGTCCCACTCCCACCTGCGTTCGAAATTGTCTTTCCGCAAAACCGGACCGTATTTTATTGTAATTTATATCTTATTTGATTGCCAGCCTCGCTGATCTTTTTGTGTCGGCTTTAATGGCCAGGGTTTACCTACATTTTAATTTAATTTGCGCCAACTTGAATGACAGTTGGGGGTCACTAGTTACCGGCTCTAAGTGGAGAGTTTAGCCTTCCATCTGTGGGCTGATGGTTAGATGAATGGCCATTAAAGTGGGAAGCTAATTAAATTGCCTCTTGGCGGAATGCTGATTGAATTTCTCCCAAATTACGCCGCTGGGGGAAAATGTTGTAAGTGCATCTTTAAACGGCCAGTAAATAAATTCCCTGGATTACATTTAGGACAGCCATACCCTCACGTCACTCACACTGACCTCTGCCACTCAACAACTGGATTTCCCCAGAGCCACAAAACAAATTTTCCCCGAAAATTCCACCCAAGCGGGTGAAAATTTAATGCTGACTGACGCACATAATTATCCGCGCATGGATTTTCAATTAGGCGAAATTTATGTGCATTTCTCAAATGCTCACGGCTCATTAGTAAATTAGATTTTTCAGTCCCTAAAAATATACCAGACAGAATTTGTCGTCTCGGTGCAAACTTTCGTAAGTTGCTCATTTAGTTTGCGTTTTGTTTTATTTTCTTTTGCTACCTCCCCCTTTGCTAATGAGCTGTGTGTTTTGTGGGGGAGAAGTGTAAAAAAAATTGATTTTTAATTTTTATTTTTCGCCGCCAACAAATAGAGTTTCCTCGCCCCCTTCAAAACTGTTTATGTTTCGGCGCTGGAAAACTGAGTCTACAGTTTCCTTTGATGTTGTCGCTTGAGAACGAGACAATGTTTGTCTGACGTTTTGCGAGATGGCTCTTTGATCTTGAACGACAGAATCGGATATCGTTTCACCAATAATTAGTACACTGAACCAAAACTTCAGTTTGATTTCATTTAACAAAAAACCTCTCGTTAATATCACGTTTTGGTAATAGTTTTCAATATTCAAATCTAAACGTCGGAAGCCTTTAGAAAAAATAATTTTATTACAAAAATAGTATTGATACTTCGGGGTTCATTAAAGGTATTTAACATACAATTTGACATTTTGAACATCCCCCTTTGATAGGTTATATTTGTTATAAAAATTCATTAAGCTTATCCTCCAATAAAATCAATTTTCTCACTGTAACAAAACATTGCAGACGGAGTCCCTAGAATAACGGCACGAAATTAAACCCATAAATTTTAATTAAAAAGTGAAAACTATTTTAATCAGCATTTCAGCAATTCTATTAGTTCTGCGCCCGCATTTTTTAGTTCATCACTCAGAGTGTGTGTGGTCCAGCACGTTTCTCGGGGCTGCGATCTCATTTTTCTGCCCGGGGACTCCGATTCTCCCCCCAACGCAAGTCTCGCCCTAATTGATTAAAAAAGGAACAAAAGCGGAGGAAAACTGAGCAAGGGAGCAAGTCCACGACGACGCCACAATAAAAATGCAAAATGTAAACAAAGTTAAAAATATTATGGACAAAAAAATACCACACACAACAGAGACCAGTACCATCATAATCTTTCTGATGCACTGGCAGTAATAATAATTTTTCGATCTCTTTCCGAGCGTTTCTTGTTTATCTTTTTAAAACATTTTTGCATGCCTTGGTGGGGGCAAAACCACAAAAAAGTGAAAAAAAGTCTAGGAGGAAACTCCAACAACAAGCGAAGCAGAAATTATGGAAAATTCCATGAAAATAGCAAATAAGTTTTCTCACTTCCATTCAGCTCCTCGGGTACTGTGTGTTATGTTTACTTTTTATGGCTTCAGGCCACAGTGCGTTTGCTGCAACAATTATACGACTCAGAGCACACAGAAGGAACCACGAGGTAGTTGTACATCACAAAAAGTGGAAAGAACCAATAAAAAACTCTACAAAAATTCACACATTTCCGCTTACAGTTGGAATATCTGAAAACAGATACCGAAAAAAAGGAATCACGTCTCATGCGGTTTTGCATAAATTTCATAATCTTCAGATTAGTCATGTATTTGGCCAAAAGCTTGGCGCTAACGAGCGGTGGCCAATGGTCAGTGAACACAGCCGGAGCGGAAAATGTTGGATTTTTATTTGCGAATGGAAGATGATGGATTAACATTTAAATAGAACTATAAAACAATTCAAAAGATTTCCCAGCTATTATAAATTCCTCAGCATTCAGCAGAATTTAAAAGCCAATAAATAAATAACAAAAATGTTATCTAGTTTTTATGGCTTTAGTGTGCTACTTTAAAAATAAAAAAGATATGTAAGGAAATATCCTTTTGTATAATCATAACCAACAATTAAGGAAATAACGTATTATGTTTATTTGCTATGATTAAATGAAGACTTTGTCGACATTCAAGGACCTGTTAAAGTTCCAAGTCGCTTACTCTCACCCCAACTTTTATCGCATCATATGTTTTACTAATCCTGTTATTGTAGGGAAATAACTTTCCGAATTGCGTTGAGCTAGCATAAATCTGGCAATAAATGTTTTCGTCTATGGTCCTTCAATATTTATGGTGTAGGCAGGACAAAGGCTCTAATGGAGAAGAACGGGAGGGCGAGAACTTGACTTGTATTGCTTTATGCGACCAAAGTCAGCAACTTAAATTTATTTATTTGAATTTATTTCACCGCCACAATAAAAATATCAAAATAGGCGGAAGGAGCCGCCGACTTCAACAGCTGCTGTTTTGTTGAACGGACGTTGCCTTTTCTCATTGTTCCCCCGATGTTGTTGATATCGTTGTTATTGCTATAAAACATTTATTCAACAGCCGCACAAAGTCAAACACGAGTCCTTTTTTGGGTTTCGTTTGGTCGGGTTTGACTTTGGCTTCGGTCTGAGACCTTTCATTTTTATTATTGTACCACAAATTGCTGTAAATATTTGCAGAATATAGAATTGTTACCCTTTATGCTATTTTTTCGTTTTGTTATTGTTATGGGTGCGACGGGAGCATAAGTGGGGCATAAATTATACAAAATATGTTGTTGAAATAATCAAGCGGTTAACCTAATCTGCCATAAAGCAAAAACATGTGAGACTAGAATAGCTAAACGAGTGGCTTAAGTAAGCAGGAAGTGCCATAAAAATGGGGATGTCCTATTATTGAAATGGTTCGAATGGAAAAATCAGCAGGCGATAAAAATAAACGGTTTCCTTAAGATTTTACTAGGCACTTAATTGCTTCCTGAATTGATTTTTCAGGAATTTTTTAGTTAGTAAAAGTAATTAAAAACCAATATTTGAATAACATATTTAAGCTATGAATAGATTTATATTAATATTTGATAACAAAATAAATTAATCTGACAATAATATTTTTAACATTTTCTGATTTAAGTGCATCATTTAAGGATTTGAGTTAGGAGCCTGGAAATCCTCTAATCAACTTCCTAATTTGATGTAAGCCTCTTATAAATTTCCTATAGTGTTCCCGAAAATGAGGACTGTCTAACTGGCTTCCATTTTGATATAAATCTCATACCTTATTTTTTGCTCACCCTAACGAGCTCCATTTTCAGCCAGCTGAACTCCTAATAAAGACATTTAGGCGGGTCGAAACTTTTTGGTTTGCTTTTTGTTTTCGCTTTGGAACTTTGTTAGAATAATTCCCAGAAATGCCTCGGCACCCACCAACTAAATGTGTCGCCTGGGATTGCCTTTACCTTTCCGTGGCCGTTGTCGAATTTCGCATGCCATTTGATTAATTGCCATGCAAATTATGGTGTAAATATAATAACATTTTATTCAGCTGTCAATTCTGCGGCAGAGAACCGAAACAGCCGCAGAAACATAGGCAGAAACAAAGCAAAGTCCCCAGACATGGGCACGACATGCAAAAACTCAATTTAGAGACCCGACGAGATGAAGCGAAGTGAATGGCATTCGCTGCAGTCCAGGCACGACTTTTCCGCTTTTTTCAGGGAGTACTCATAGTGTAGCGTACCGCCATAGCCGATATGACTGGACCCCTAAAACCGAAACGAACCGCAGCAAACACCTAAGCACAAAATTAAGACATTAGTCAAATTTTTTTTTTTGCGGCTCTTCTCAGAGCGGGCTCAATCCCTTCGCCAAAAAAAAAAAAAAAAAACGGCGAAAGAAATATAAAATATTTGCCAAAGGCTGCCGCAGGTACTTCCATGGAAGTGGTGCCCCACGTCCAGGTGAGTGTTGCAAATTAGTTGACACGTCGTTGGGGCCACAGGAAATCCCAGACATTCGGCGCGACAAACAGTCGCCCAGTCGGCATGAATAAAGTCATTTATATATACTGAAAAGCTGAAATGTTTCGCCACTAGCTCCGCTCCGGCTCTATAATTAGCCTAATAACGCAAGGCACCCATCGCAGCCTGCGTTTCGGAGTTCGGACCTCGGCTCAGTGGAGTTTTACTATGTATAATGACTTCAATTTGCCCTGAAAGCGATTCCTGGAAATCAAATACGGCAAACGGCTAAATGCCATGCCATATCCCATCCCACAGTGCGGATTGTTTATCAGAGAGGAGTTCGTGACGTTCATTTCGACGTGTCACGGTCAATTTTGCATCATAAAGATAATTCAAAAAATATTTGTTCTCCTTTTTAGTAAATCCTTTAAGTAATAAAATAATAAATAAACATATTTATACGTTATTTAGTCAATTAAAGTGTATGATTTTAAATTATTCATGTCGTGACCCCCAAAACTCAATCCACCCTTTGCCATCAAAATAAGTTAAGGTAATGGAGACTTCTGGTTAACCTGTCTTTGATGTCTATTGCCATTGAAACGACTTGGAGTTATGTATATTTTTTCCCAAAGACATCCTGTTGTGACTCGAATTTCTCTCACGCGGCCACCTCTTTAATAAACGTACGGACAGCGGTCATTTGGTATTCGCTTTGTGCTATTACGAGTGTTATTTGGGTTATGGGGTGAGTTCTAACAGGTTATCCACCGTAGGGCGAAATTTGCATTTAACGTAAATGAAAGCTGGATTTTAATGCAGAGTTTGAGTAGTTTTAATTTAGCTGTACATTTCCCCGAATTTCCGTTGGCCGATCAACTCAGTTCACTCCTTGACTAGCTTAATTTGTTCTCAGATAAATTAAAGAGCTCGCTGGCTATATCCTATCTATCTCATCTGCGCCTGCCCACGCCCATTGCTTCATATTTTCATAAACTTTTCCGCGTCTAAGCCGCCGCCGTTTCCCTTCTTTTCCCGCCTGGTTTCTTTTACAAGCGCAGAGACAAATTACTGGCGATGTGCCGGGGCGATAGTGCTGGTGGATCCCCGGATCGCGGGCTCGAAACTTTGGCGAAACAACGCCTAAACCAAAAGCTGCCACAAAGAGTTATGTGTGCAAATTAAATTTGCAAACGCAAGTGCACACAAAAAAAAAATTTTGAAAAATATCATTACAAGTGTTTAAGTATGGACATTTAAATGTTTTTTTTAAGTAGTAATTTGAACTTAATTAAATGTAACGGAAATAATTATTTAATTGTTCCAGCAAGGACATAAATAAAAGGCCTACAGAATTGGGTCTGTCCGTACTTTCAATTCAGAAAATAAATATGATGATTATAATCTTATGACAATTTGTATTACTTAGATCTCACCATTGGCACAAGGACACGAGCCTAAAAAAAAAAATTTTCCCAACTCCATTTTTTAAAAATTAAAACCGAATATTGCTACCGTAAAAACATTCCACATCCTATGACTATGTGAATAAATTTAATGGTTGGATAAACATAATAAAATATTTGGATTTGGACAAAAATAATCTGTTTTTAATGTTGGGAAATAGGAGTATTTCTTTTTTTGAAGTGCAAAAGGCGGCGAAGGAGGAGTCTCTCCATCTCGCTTGCCGAAAAGCAATCGAGCCACGCACGCCCAACATCAGTTTGATAAATTGATATCAGCGATCGATGCACGGCCGCCAGATTATTGTCTTGGCAAGGAGTTTTAATTGAAAAACGACAGGAGCAGAGGGACCCTTGATGAGGAGTGATGAGGAGGACGAGGAGGACGAGGAGGATGAGGAGGTGGATAATACAAAGTACTCACCTATCGAACCGTCCAGGGAGTAGGCATTCCGCTGCCATGCCCACGTGCACAGATCACAGGTGGTCAGGCCGTCGGCGGCGACGCTTTCATCCAGGAAGGGCGGGCGGGGCGGCGGCGGTACAAAGTGTCCGTTCCACAGTCCATTTTCGCTGGCATCGAAGGCCAGCGGTGAGTCGAAGGAGTCCACCTCGATGGCATTGGCCCACCAATCGTCGTCGTTGAGCGGGTTTATGCCAATGCTCGAGGGAGTGGTGACTGCATCCGGATCCGGTGGTCCTGGCAACTGACTCTCCATCCGGCGATCCACTCCGGCCAGCGAGTCCAGCCGCGAGTTGGGGAAGACGGAGCGCAGCGTGCTGCTGGCATCCTGGTAAATGTCCACCATTTTCTACCTCCGGGCGGACCTCAGTCGGTGGGCTCCGGCCACATCGATCTGGATCTGGATCTAGATCTGGTCCTGGATCGCGTCTTGTGCGGCTGGGCGACTCTGCAATGGAGCGGTCAAACTTGTTAACTAGTTGCCCGAAACAAGCCATTTGTAAATAAAATAAAGTCGCTTAAAATAATTCATAAATATTGGCAAATGTTGTCAAATTTGGTGACCAAAACTGGTCGGCAACATGAGCTGGTTAGCAGGTACAGTAAAATATCTTTGATATTAACCAGGAAAAATATAGTAATGTTTCGAATCTCTTTTTTTCTTATTAAAATAAAATCTATTAAATAAATAAAATGTAATAAAAAATTATCGGTTAAAAATTGTTTTACCTCATAAACAAATAAATTAAGAAATTTTCAGATAATCAACTAAAGTATATAATGCATAACCACATGGTAGACTTGCAAATTTTTATTGGCTATATAAGTTTGTTTAGAGTAAGACAATGCATCGCTAATCTGTTGATCGCCTACTGTAATTTGAAAGTTGTTTTTTCCGGAAACTATGGTGGTGCTTGGTTATCCTTATTATTTTATTTACCCAAACCCACCTCATTACTATGCACACCCCCAATGTCCACCCCAATTAATAACTTCAAAATAAAGACTTAAAACCGCTGACTAACACAAAAGGGGCGTGGCCATTGAGGCAGAATTTCCATGGGTGGTATACAGGTTTTTCCACCTAGGCTGCCGAAAAGTTTCCCTCCTGTCTGACACACATTAATCAGCTTAAGAAAACTGGCGGTTGACACTAATGAAGTTTCCTAACAAGATTAAAAATTGCTGATAAAAAAAATGCCAGAAATAAATCAGCATTAAAGGTGAGTTGGTTAGAAAAAAAACATCCACAAGTATTTGTAGTTCAATGGGTCAGCAGTGTGTGCGTTAAAAGTGAAACTACAGACAAATGTGCTAATCAAAGAGTCGGCCAACGGCCAACAGATCATCGGAGTCGAAATTATATCTTTTCACCGTGATTTATAAGCCAGCAATTACAAGCTCAGCTCACTGATCGCCCATTATCCGGCTTAATAATGCAAAAAAAAAAAAGAAAAACGCCGAAAAACTTTGGGAGCTATAAATACCGTTCAGGCAATGAAACTTTGAAAGAAAATAGTGAATAAATAAAAAACGCCGAAATCATTTATCATAATCATTGTGATTGATTCGTTGGGAAAAAATAAAATATCACAAGTGAATAACAAAAAATTTTATATCGTTTCAAAAGGCCGACCGATTCGAGCATTTCGGCCGCCCCACAGTTTCGCTCATCAGGCGTATAAACGCTTTTGGTTGTTGCCACAATTGTTGTTGTTGGATCACGTCTTTAGCTCACGTTTTGCTCCATTGAATCACTCACTCAGCTGCGTTACCTTTTGGCCAAAAAACAAAAAAAAACAAAAGCCAAAACAAAAAAAAAATTATATAAAAATTGTTTATATTCGGTGACTGACCGGGTAGCAATTGAACTGCCCCCGCTGCTCGATCCGCAGCGAATCGGCGGGGGCATCGGGGGTTATATCGCGAATATGGCCACATACTCGGATTTTCTAAGTTCCCGTTGCGGTCGCCTTGTTTGCAACTTTCGAATATTATCAATCATGCAGACATTTTTACGCCCGATTCGCTGTCAGGCGACCTTTAAGCAATTTGATTGTTTTTTACTTAATGGCTGAATTGTGTTCCAGATGCTGGATTCGCCCAGCAGAGTTTACCTCTAAAATTAGAAACATCAAAGCAAATAGTTTTCGAGAACTCTTGAAAAAGAAAAACAAAGAAGAAGGAAGTCTTTGGAAATACAAAATGTTTACTTGGGAAAGGAGTCCCTGGAGTTTTGGTATTTTAGGTCAAATATCTCCTTTTAAAAACACTTTCTGTATGATTTTTTCAATTTGTTGTTCTGAATCTTAAATTGTTTTTTAAGAACCGATTTTAGTTTTGTTTACGAGTATTTGTAAGAACAAAAAATAAACTGTCTAAAATATCAAGTGATTATTTGTAATCAGAATTTGGGTATTCTTTTATCTCGAGTGAAATTAAGCTTACTTTTTTTTGTAATTTACTTCCTTGATTGAGTTGTCTCTCTGTTTATAAATAGCTATTTTTCAAATTTATTTTTATCTCGTTGCCCAGCCGCTTCTTCTTTTTTTGGCCACCTTCCATATTAATCACACCGCATGAGTTGCTTTCGGCAGACAATGGAGCCATGTGCCATCAACTTGGGGCCATCATCTAAGCGACCTGCGACGGTAAGTGCAATAAAAAGACTTTTTCTGGTTTTCGTGTATGTCTGGCTTGACTTTTTTTTTTGGCAAAGTAAATCGGTTGACCAAGTTTTCACTTTTTCTGGTTGGCACAGACTCGAACACGAGTTGTGCGTTAGTCAAGTGGCTTAATTTATATTTATGAAACAGACACTGGCGAACTTGTGGAAGAGTTATGACTCTGACCCACACTCTCCTGAGACTGGAACTTGGACTTCGGCCATATAATAACAATTTAGGCTTGTTCCCCGTCTCGGGCGGCAATTTTTCACATTAATTACAAATTACAGATTTATTAGGTATGAGAGTCGCAGTCCCAGACGCCGGGCCACGCCCTTTTCCCCCCGCCCTTTTACGGCTATTTTTACTGAACCAGTCAACATTCAGGTTACAAGCTTCCTTGGACCTGTCGGCGAATAAAATTCCAGGCCAGTCACATGTTACAGCTCTTGACCAACTACGCAAATGCACTCAGGAAAAAAAGTATCTAAGGCAATATATGTTGAATTAGTTCATATTAAAATTTTATATATTAGAAATAGCATTAGTGCTATAAGATCCTATGCTAGTCTTGTTTTTGTAAACAATTATAATATGAAATTAAATAAACTGAGGAAAATATCAGGTGATTATTTGTGTTTTGAATAATTATTCTCTTATCTTTTCTTAAAAAACGTATCACATATTTTGGAAGAATGATATTAATGATCAGATTTCAACAGTATTTTTTTGCACTTATTTATAAAAATTGAATAAAGTTGTTTTTGAAAAAGGTTATAATTTTTAATACTGTTACTAAGAACAGAATAAGGTTTGGTATTCACATAAGTACTTAAAATACCATCAGACTATTTAAACTTTAAAATACTGACAGTAGTTACTACCATAAATATGATTAAATTTTACACTTAATCCAAAAACACTGAAAAATGTAAATTACGAAGTGATATTCCTGCCTTTTTTCTCCGTGTACACACAGAACTTGGCTAAAATATTAATGAGTGTTGTAATTTGTTGCATTGTAATAAATTAATTTTGTGCGCCGCGGCACTCGTGAGAGCTGCGTCGAGTGGCGGGATTCGGATTCGGATTCGGACCAGGAGCGGGAGCGGGAGCACCCATTTGCATATGAGAGCAAACCACTTGGAACTCGCCGACCCACCAGCCAACTTAGCTAAGCCAACTCCGCCGGCCGGCATCCGCGGCTGCACCTCTTGGCTCTCAGCTCTTGGCCCTCTGGGCTCTTGGCTATGGGCTGTGGACTCTTGCCTCTTGGCGATGCCGTTGCCCACCACACGCTACACAGAAGTGCATGAGTAGACACTTGAAACGTACTTGGCACTAGACTGATTATAGTCAATTCGTTGAATTGGACCACCAAGTGGCGGCGGTCCGTTCATTCCCTCGAATCCGAGACCAGCTCCAAGTCATCATCAGCAGCTGAGCCGAAAGCCAGACTTAGGACCAAAGCCAGATCCACAGCCATGGCCAAGCGGCCAGTCATCGTCATCGCAAATGCTGTCTTGGCCAGTTGCACAGGCATTAATACCGAGTCCAAGAAGATGAACAGTGGTTTCGGCGTGGGAAACCCAGATAAAAGACTGGGAAAAAGAACTTCATTCAAGTAAACAATTGGAAGGTAATGTTTAGGGATATATTATTGTTTCAAATATCTTAACATTTTAGTTTAGCTTCGAATATAAGATTTCCGAACTAAAGTTTCAATATAAATGAGAATATCAAAGAATGTAATTAATGCTAATCTATTTTGGCGTCAAAAGCGCTAAATTTGGAATTCAGAAATAAGTATGAAAAATTTAAACTTTTCTTTTCCCAAAATTTAAGTGTTTGAAAACCAAATATACTAAGCAATCCTCCAAATATCGGACTGTAGTAATATTAGATTATTTTGTCAGCTTAATATTGTTTATTTTTCAAAAAATATATATATTTTGCAGTTGTGTAAAATTAAAAAATGGAATATATTTATTTTTAAGACCGTAATTAATATATTAAGTTATTAAAATGGGTAAAAGGTACCAACAATTTCTGAATTTGAAAAAATGTTGAATATATAATAACTGGAATATTTCTGAAATGTTACAGCTTTCAACATTAATTCTAAAAGAAACTTTATTGCTTAACCTTTTTCAAAACATCTATTACTTAAAATGTGTCAAATTTTTCTTTAACTGGTTTCTTAGCCATATCGACGTAACCACTGTGATTGTTTCTGGAGCGACAATCCAAACTTGAATGGCGCGTGATTGTGAGGCGTCTTCCTCCGGTGGTTCCACACTCTCGCACACACACCTAACCCACTCACACACACACTTGCGGTCCTACACCCATTACAACAACCACTTCAAAGATGGCCACAAGAGTAGCATCTTATTTTGCGCTGCCTTCAACTTCGATGGCGGGCCGTTGATTTTACCCTAGAAGGGGATTTTCAGGCGGGGATGGGGATCGCAATGGTATGGGGGATCTATCTGGAGGAGCTGGAATGAAGCCACATAATGAAAAGAGTGTGTGAAGAATTTTAAATTCAAAATTGCATGAAAAGTCGTGAGTCGCAAATAGCTTGTTGCTCGATTCTGTTGGCCACAACAGACAGATATCCTACTCATCACTTGAGAAAATGAAAAAACAATCATAAACAGCAGGCAGCAACCTCTACCAACAATGCTTCGAGTGTGTACAAAGTAAAATCCACTCGAAAGAAATAATAAAAGCGCCCAGCAGACAATCGTTTTTTCCTGTTTTTCTTTTTTTTTATGTTGGTTTTGTTTTACCTGTTTGCCATTTGTTTGTTGTTGTTGTTTTGTTTTTGCTTTCTTTCTGCAATACACCTGTTTTTTTTCTTTTTGGATCTAGGCAAAAAGGGCGCGGGTGGATCGCAGCTCGAGTCGAGACTTAATAAAGTTATTATAATTTAAGCGTTTTGATTATGCGCCTTGGCAGTGTTTAAAATACCAATGCAACGGCGCCTTTGGGGCCACGTTTTTGTTTTTTTTTTGTGTGGCTTTAGCCATTTTGTTGTTTGCCTGTGTGTGTGGGGGTAATCTTTGTGATTGGTTGCGATTTGCCTTTAATTTTGTTTGCTGGTAAGTGTTGCATGCACGACGGCGATGTTGCTGCTCTGCTGCTGCTGCCAATGTTGCTCATGTTGCTGTTGCAAGTTCCATGCATCCCGTTGGCAAAATGTGCAGCCATGTTAACTTGCAACTTTCCGCGTGGTAAATCCATTTCCCCGCCTGCTGCTTGACTGACTGACTCACTGAGTGAATGACTGACTGAATGACTGAGAGACTGACTAACTGAGTGACTGTGTCGAGTGTTTCCTTGCGGGGGTGCCTACGACTTTCAGGTCTCTATTAGAGCGGCAGATTGGTTGTGCAAAAAAAAAATGAAGAAAAATAAATAAAAACTGGAATCACAGTTGAGTTGATTTCCTACATGCACACATAAGCTCATTGCGCTTGCATAAGGCATCTGGAAATTAATTGGTTGTGTCATGTACGGAGATTCTTAACAACAATTGCTGATTAGAGATGCATCTGCCAGATGAAATGGAGTGTCTAAGTCGTAGGAGCTGGAAATGAAGTCATTAAATGGAAGATGTATCATACAAATTAGCTGAGCATAGAGCATGGAAGAGGTGGGTCTGGCCTTTCATTATTTTGACTTCCCTTTTCACTGGATTTAACCATAATATCTGTTTTAACCCTTTGCATTTTTGTCAGTTTAAGCACAACTTGGAAACATTTTCTTTTAATATAAAGTTTATTTAATATTTATTGATTTAATCTTTTAACTAAAGATACCTAAAATTACACTGAATATCAAACAATTTTTAAGCCAAAACTTCTAGTTCCTAACTTAAAGTTCACTGGTCTCTACATAAAGTTATATATCTGCCAAAATAATTTACTAACCAAAAAACTATTTTTAAACATTTGCCACACTTTCATCCATTTCTCAAGCTCACCTTCACCCCAAACGAACCGCATTCTCTTTCAGCATAAAAGGCACACTTTCCACGCCACTACCGACCGACAAAAGGAAAACGAAATAAAAATACTCAAAAGGTGACAATTACTTTCAATTTTCCGCCAACTTTCAAGCATACCCATAAGCCCCGGCATGTAGAAAAATAAGTTTAAAAAAAAAAATAATAAAATGTTCATCTCACTCTCGACTGCAGTCTCCTTGGGCGATGTGCTGCAAAAGCCGGCTTCATCTGCATCTGAAGCTTCAGCATCGGCTACAGTTTCACCGGGCAAAAGCGGAAAAAAGGAAAACTGTGAAGAATAGCGAAAATATTTTGCCACAGTCACAATTTCATGAACTCTTGCCCTTTATGTCGAGCATTTTGTGCCGCTGGCAGCACACTCCAAACTCCACACGATTGCATGAGGAGAGGACCTGCCTGCAATTCGAAATGCTGCAGCAGCAGCAGCAACAGCAACTGCAGCAACAGCAACATCAACAGCCACGGCAGCAACATCGGCAGCCAGAAAGTGCAACTTGATCGGGCGAGTGCAGTGAGGCAGTCGATGATCGTCCCGCTTCGATTTGTATCGCTTTGCATTGCCTCAATCTCTCAATCCCTGACCCCTCCTTTTACACAGGAAAAAATTCAACTATTTTAGAAAATAATGATTTTATAATTTTACCTCTGCTTATTGACATAAATTATATCAAAATAATAATGATGGTTAGAAAATATTTATAATTTGTCGAAACTTATTTGAAAACATTTGTGTCATATAAGATAAAGATCATCATTATATAGCTATAATAAAAACTTTTTCATTTTGATGTCCGTTCAAATAGGAGGTTTGGTTTTAAAAAATAATGTTTAAAATATATCAAAAGTCAGTACTATCATTGGATATTAATTGGAAAGATTTGAGATTTTGTTTATGTCCACACAATTTTAAGTTTACATATTTTCTCATATATATAAATTAATTTTTTCCTTGATTTATTAACAATAAACATAAAGATGTCAAATTTTAAAATCCCTAAATCGAAAAATATTTAATCTGCCAATGACAAGTTTTGAATTACTTATTTTTTATTGTGCATTTCTTTCTTCTCGCTTTCATTGTGCACTGATTTTATTCAGTTGGTCCGTGCCGCGTGCCTCATAGATTTCCCAATGATTCGAGGTCCAGGCGGCGTCGCCTTGCACTGGCCGGGGTATCGAATATTTCATAATAATAAGTGGGTCCGACGATTGAGACCTGAACCTGAGTTTTGGCGACGCGACCTACAGCAGACCAACTTCCCGGGGCCCGCTGGCCATTAAAAGCGAAAGTCGTAAAAAACGGTCGGTTTATGCCCTCTGCTCATATGCAAAATCAACACAATTTTCAAACGCCAAGTCAGGCTGCTCAATTTTATTTACTCACTGCCATTTGAAACAATGGCCGGGCATTTGAAACGCTCACTCAGAGCCATAAAACACAAGACCAAATGCTCGTTGGAGCCCAGCTAAAAATTTTATAGCATCTTCCAATCACGCGAAAGGAATTACGTTGAAAATACGCTGAAATGTTTATGACGGATGAATGTGCCAGATCCGAATCGCACACACAGTTTCGCTTTTGCCTATGCCAAATCAAGTTTCTACGTATTTATACTTATAATCTTTTAGAAAAAAGTTACCAAATTGCCAGCGAAACAAAGAAGATAGCTTGGCTTTTTATTGGCCAGGCTTTTATGCCCCCATTTAGTGATGGTCTTTATGAGCCCTGTTGATTGCCAATGAAATCATGCCAAGTTTGGAATCTTGTCTCATGAATCGAATGGCAGATGATTTAAGCTCGGATTTTATGATGTATGTATCGCATAATGAACCAGCTGTTTAACATCAAAATTAGTCAGCAATCGGTTCATATATAAAGCATATTACTTATCTTTTATTTGAAATAAATAAAGAAAGACAACATTTTTAAGTATTGAAATGGAATTCTTCGCATAAGAAAATAGGCACTAAAATAATAGAAATGCGTAGGCTAAGTCATAAAAGCCATAACTTGTATATTCTTAAGAAAAAGCAAATGGAATTTAATCTGTATATAAATGTAAATATAGTTAAAGGTTTTCTGAGCATCCATTAAAGCCATAAACACACCCCAAGAAGCATCTCATATATATCGAATAAATATGTAAATCTTTCATAAGCTGATTGAATTCGGAATTCGTATTAATATCTTCTGGTTTCTGGGGGATTCCATGCCAACGGCGCTTCCTGTTCGAATCGGAGGGAAAACTTTTACTGCCGGTAACAATGTTGCAAAGTTGTTAAGTTCCACGTTAGGAACAAGCGCATTACATACATTCCAATTGTCCCGACAAAATCGTGCCCGGCCATCTAATCGCGAATGGGAAACAATATCTATGCTAATCTGGCTACAAGATCATTGACAATAAAATGGGTTTCCCTCCCTCGAAAAAAAAATTGGGAACAAGAACCTGTAGCCGAAAGTACAAGCCACAACAAATAATGAGCCGTAATGAGCAATGATCGCCACACAATTAGCCAAATTTCGCTGTTGTTGTTGCCATTGCATTCTGGCAAGTTTATTTTTTTGGGACAAATTAAAACAAAATGAAAAACAAACAGAGGGAGGCTGGAAAAAAATACACGAAATTAAACAAACATTGAGGATTTATATGGCCCGGCACTTAGCGAGGTTTCTTCGTACTTGGAAATTGCCGGAAAATTACAAGAAAATCGTGCAACTCTTGTTTGCTCTCTGAGAGAGCAGAAAAAAGTACACGGAAAATCAAATGTGATATCGATTGAATCTGGTATTTATTTAAGATTTTAAATGAATGCCAATGTTGGCAAGGGTAAGTACTTAAATGCTTACAGAAATTTATGAGGATCTTCATAAAAAATAAGATAATGAAATACCTTTATGGTCTACATTTTCTATTATTTTACTTAGATTTAATTTTGTATATATTAAATGAAGTACAACATCATACATTATTATGCAGCTAAGATTATGTTATGTATGCCCTGTTCCATCAATCGATTTTACATTTTATTTATTTTGTGGATTATTTATGCCATTACCTTAAGTTATGAAGATGCATTTTTTTCTGTGCAGAAAAATCGAAATGTAGGCATGAAAAGCCACAGCTCAGTTGGTATCGGTGGACTTTCCAACAAATTTAAACGTTACATGCGAGTAGATTTCAACGCGATCCGATCATCGATTGCTCGTGCACCCACACAGATACTCACGACTACACTGAAAGGCCGCGGGGCATGATGCAATGCCGCAACTCCTTTTGCCCTCAGGTGCCGCTTTTCACTTTCCGCCAGTTCAATCCGTTCAATTGGCAATTGGCCAAACAAAGTCAGTCAAGTCAGTCATTTTTAGTGACTCGACTACGGCTTTTGTTGATTTCAACGATTGGCGGCGTACCGAATAACTGCAACTGTCATTTTCTATTCGCGGATTTCTGTGGCGACCTGCTGGGCTTGCCTTCTTCTGGCTGCAGTTTCCAAAAGCCATACGAAATAGCTAAAAAAAAAAAAAACAATTCTTGGCTGCCTGTCGAGAGGCGAAATGTCAATTTGGCGTTGTTTACTTTTTGTCCAAAAAAAACCTTTAATTTTAGCTTTTGGACTTTTGAGTTGCATTCGTTGCGCCTTCAATTGCCGAAATTTAGCTGGAAACACCCGCCTGCCACCTCAAACCACCCCCCTCCCACCAAAATTCGCTTTAGGCGCGCCGTTGAGTGTTAATTAAGCATTTATTCAGCATTGGGTGTCAAAGTTGGCTCTAAAGAGCCGAAAATTAATGCCAGTTTGTGTCGATTTTCCTTTGTTATCAATTGAAAATTTATTTTCGATTTCATTCTCTGCCTGATTTCGATTTCGGCCATAAAGTTAAAGTCCAAGGCGCAACTTCATCGATCATTGTCTGTGGCATTGTCAAAAAAGCATACACAAATGAAATGCCAGAGGCCCAAAAAGGTTGATATGCCTTCCTTGATGACTTGAGAGACAGCTCTCGACTTAGATGAATCATTTCCCGCCTCACTCCCCCAGCCAACCAGTCCGAAATCACAAGCATTTTTAATTGGTCAATAAAAAGCGGCACGTTGGCTATAATAACAGAGGAAATGCCAGAATTACCGCATTTAATTTGCATATTTTGCTTTGGAAATTTGACAGTTAAATGTGGCTTATTGGTGTGTAAAATTTCAAATTAAAGTCAAATCAGCGCGAACCTGAATGGAAATGTTGTTCAAATTACTTAATAAGATTTGTTTGGAACTTAATAGTTGGGGCTGATTTAAATTTTCCTAAGGGTATGGGTTATTGTCTTTAATGTTCAGGGTTGAACTTAAGGAGCGAAGAAGAATTTTTTCCAGAGTGGGATGCTAAATTTTTGATAAATTTACACTATTGAACCTTACACTTCTAAAATGTTTTCTATATATTTTTAAAAAATTGTATTAATTGTTAATTACATAAAGTCTGTAAACCATTTCTTAGTCTTTTTTTAATATGTCATCAATTTAAGTAAGAAGATAAACTTTTTTGAAATAATTTATATCTTTTAAGAAAATTGTAAGGGCTGTTCAGTAATATTTTCTGGTATCTTAAATTAAAGGTACGTAAACTATTCTGTAGGCCTAGGCTTAAAATTGAGTTTCTTTTACTTTTGCCTAAAATACTTTAATATGATAAGAGATTGTCTCTTGAATTTCCCCTTTAAAATGCAGCGTTAATTGAACTTTGGCCACCCTGTCGCCTCGGAATCTCTGGCTTAAAGTGCGCTAACCTTAATCGGCGTAGGAAGTGCAACGGTAAACATTATCAAGTAGCGCCTGGATGGGCGGTGGGTCTAAAGGGGGCGGAACCGAGGGGGTGGTGCCAAGGGGGTGGGTCTGCGTGAGCTAGGAGACCGCGACGTCGACAAGCTGATAACCATCGCCCAGTACAATGAGGCAGACTCTTCTAGCCGGCTGCTTCCTCCTCCTGAATGTTGCTGCGGCAAGTGTTGCTGCTGCTGATGTTGCTGCTGCTGCTGCTGCAGTCAATGTGCCAGTTAGGCAGTCAACTATGCGTGTCTCTGTGTGTGCAACCTGCAACACTTTCAAACAACTTTATCAAGCCGGAATCTCAACTGGCTGAATGACTGACTGACTGACTGAATGACTGACGTGGTCTTGATTGAAATGCGACGAGCGCGTCGACAAGCCGAGTGGGTGGCAGTCGGGAAATGGAAAATGGTAGCTGGTAGCTGGTATAAATGGGTGGCTGGAAAGCCCGCTCCCAGGTCGGTGCGTATGTATTAATTAGTGTCAAGTGTTGTCGCTTTGAGTTACGCGCCCAGGGGACTGCCAACGTCAGCGATAACACAAAGCGATAGTAACAGCCACTTGTTTGCCCAGCTACCGCTCTGTTCCTAAGTCCCCTACCCCCTACCCCCATCCCTCCCCCCTCACTCATTTTCCTGGCCATATAATCGATGATGACACGTTTCGGCTTTTGCCCATGCGCAAGAGCCTCCTGGAACTGCAGCTGGCTGCAAATTGCAGCCTAGACACCCAGTATGGAGTGTATGTGCGAGTGTGCAAATTTATAAACACTCTCCTCTGGATACTGTAATATTTTTTGCGCATCCAATTACATTTATGTGCTCGTAAACTAAAAATTCTGCACAGCTTGCAAACCGGGTTGCCTCACAATAATTATAAGCCCAAGAGGTTGGCTACCCTAGATGCCTTAGTGCCTAGATGCCGCATCATATGTGCTCGGTGGGCCTGTGGGAGCGGCCGTTTAGTGGAGTGGGTCTGTCATGGGTTATATTTTATACACTTCCTGATTTATGGGTGGAAAATATAGTAAAAATTTTAAATGAACCCGCTTCCGGAGCTGCTAGGAAAACTAATCTGAAATTAATTTCCTCTAAGATCTTTAGGGCGAGGGCTGTAAAACTTGAAACTTCCAGCGGAGATTGGGAAAACCTTAAACATCTTACGCTGTATTAGTGGAAAAACTTTGCTTGCAATTAAGTTTATATTTATTGTGTGATAAAAAATATATTGCTTTTTGATTAAAGATAATTATTTGCTTTTTAAAATATATTAACATGATCATGGAGCATACCAAGCTTCAGTCGGCTTTAAAAATACAACAATTAATTGATCTACATTGTAAGTTTAAAGTTTTTTTTTCATGGCTAAGCTCAAGGAAGACAGAGTGGGAAGCTGATTGGTGAATTTTGACGATCACCCGGAGAAATCCTTGAGAAAGAATCAATTTAAAATAATGTTTTATATAACCCCAAAATAACATAAAAATCGGGAAGCAATAAAACGGAGTCCCAAAATCACGTAGGCTTAGACCGAAAATCTTGTCCACTTTCTTTTCAAGTTTGGAGGGAAATCTCATCGGAACCCCGTCCAGAAAAAAGGCAGCCCACATACTACTGTGAAGCTCTTAAACTAGAACTACGCCCCGAACAACCAAACACCAAACAGCAAACACCAAACAACCAACACCAGAAAACAACATTAACCGCAATGGATACTGCAGGCAGGCATTGATTGGTTTTTCATTTTCGCTGCCCCCAAAATGGTGAAGAGCTAACACACGAATGGATATATATTACCATTGCAGGTTGTGCGGTGTGAAAATTGTTTTGGCCCGGGGCCTTTGGGAGAGATACAAAATTATGTGGCACTTTCATATGGCCATAACGAAGCATGTGAATGCCAGAGTCAATTGCAGTTGCTGTTTTTATTTTCTAGTTCACGAGTCGGCCGATTTCAAGGCTGCCACCGATCAGGCCAAGTGGCAATTAAAATTCTTTCGCTTTTAATGCCCGATATCCGAGGCATGAAATTAAAACATGTTTTCTCAATCTTGGTTAATGAATTTTCATGCTTTTTGGTCCGCACCCTTTAAATACTGTTTAGGGACCGTTGTCAGTTTAATAATCAATTATGTTTGTACGTGTTGTCATTGACCTTCAATCTGGTCGAAAAGATCTGTACGGATACACATCCACACCCAGCCCTAATAGATCAGGCAATTACCCGATTTTAAAGCCTCTTAGCTTCTTTTATTTCCCATCTATTTATGAAATTATAATTTGATATTTCAACATAGTTGTCAATCACAGCTGTCGCTGTTGTTGTGCTTATTGTTGTTTCCCGAACAACCTTTTTTCTTTTTTTGGTCTGGGCGTGGCAGAAGCACAGGTATCGGGTCTCTTTTGTTGGCGTTATTAATTTGATCGTTAGGTTTTCTTGTCTGCCGCTGCCACGGCTGCCGTTTGACACGATGATGGGTCTCCCTCAGCTTTAAACACACTTCAACATCATTTGGACAGCCAGCAGCCCCCGTATTCTGGGGCCTTTGTTGGCATAAGAAATATATAAAAAAAAATAAATGCGGACGGAAAAAATACTTTGTACGGCCCACGCACTTGTCATAATAGATTCGTTTATAATTTTATTTGCTTTGAATTTTTTTCTACTTTTTGTACATTTTTTATGCAGGTTGTTTTCGGCGGGGCTTGCCACACGAGCATTAATCGTAAGCGGCTTTTGTGCCCATGAACAGATTTAAATGCTAAATGCGGTGGTGAGGGCTTTACGTACCTCATAAATCCATGGACAGGTTCTGAAATGGGAAAAATAGCAACACATTAATTAAATATTTATTGCAGTAAATGGAATTGCATTTATGTTGAAGTCAGTTTACTCAGTTCTGATTAAATCATTCATGTTAGAAACTTTTAAACTTTTACTTAGTTCTGATTAAATCATTCATGTTAGAAACTTTTAAAAAAGTTTTTTTAATTTGCTAAGCCCTTTTTCATAAGCTACGAATCATATAATTTTTTAACATTTTCTAAATTACTTAAAAAAAAATAAATTATAATCATTATGTGCTATTCCTAATTGTTTGTTAAGGATTTGTTTGTAAATTGTTTTTTAATCAATGGCTTTTTAGATTAATTTATAGTTAGAACATTTTTTAGCATGTCACAATATTCTGTGATTAAAAAATTGGTTTATTAAGTTTGTTATTCTGTTCCAATGCGTAAATGTTTTCACGAAATTTTCCACGCGCAACTGTACCCTAAAACAGCATTTGCACATGCATCAAAGAAGTGCACGCCAAAAGTGTTGCCTACTTCAGGGCGTTTAAGCACCATCCTCGTCATGAGGAACATTCTAATGAACATATACAAAAATCTCAAGTGCCAGACGCGACGATGACGCGACGCTTTTGCCACCTAGCCACGCCCCCAGCTGCCCTACGCCCCTATGATTCCTTTTTTTTTTCGTTTCGCCCCAAGGGAATGTGTCTGAGTTTGAGTCTGTCTGTCTAGCCATTGCGAAGATTGCGTTTAAATGCAGGCATTGTTGTCGTTTCGGGTCCCCGTTCTACTGCAAGTCTCCGAGGCCCAAGACAATTGAGTCTGAGAGCGTAATTTGCAACTGCCTGAGACGGCGAAGGAGATGGAGTCCAGGATGCAGGGCCTCCGAATCCCGAAGCCCAACTCTGGCAGGATACGGTGCAGACACAAGTGCAGCCAGCGCCTAATGAGTGAGGGAATCGGGGGGCTGTCCTGGGTCCCCAACTCACCCCCCCCCCCCCCCCGCCTGCTGGTCTGCCTGTTGTTTTTGCCCGGTTGCATTTTGCATCCAACGGCCGCTGCAGGCGAATGCACCGAAAAAGCAACACAGCCACACGGCACTGTTTGCACAGTAGCCTGCCTTTTGGTTTCGAGGAGTTTGAGTGGAAGAACAAACCATCCAGAATCCAGCATCCAGCAACCAACATCCAGCATCAAGAACCCTGAACTGGAGATGGAGCTACAGCTGCAGTTGGACCCGCTGCAGACATCGTCCTGTGGCATACCCAACAGGCGTTAATAATCATTCTTGTTTTTCGCTTTTTCTGCACAAAAAAAAAACAGAAAACAAAACAAGAAAAATGCAACGAGTGTTTTTTTTCAACTTTTTATGTTGTTTTGTTGGTTGTGGAATTGCTGTTTTCAATACCCTGGGAACTATGATTCTCATGCGGTTTTATGGACCTAGCAAATTAGTTTATTATTTACCATTTTGGTTAAATGGAATTTTATGGTTCACTATTCTGCAGTAATTTTAAATTGCTTTGAAAAAAATAGATATTCAAAATAAATTTGAAGTTCGTATAATTTTAATACATGTACCCAACAAACCGTTTAGATACAGTTCTTGTCAATTAATGGATTTTATAACTTGTATTGAATTGTTTTATTATTTTAGTTTTTTTGTTTAATTTTTTTTTCCTTAAATCTTAATTTACCATGTATTTTCCCTTAATCTTTCAAATAATTCTGCCCAATAGGATATTCTAAAAGCCCTCACACATCAGCATAAAGTACATGTTTTTTTTTGTTTCAAGTTTATCCTTTTGGGCCTTGGATTTCATTATTTTTTTTGCGAAACTTTTTCATTTTGTGCAGTCAGACGACGACGACGTCATAGAGAGTGCATTGACTGAAGTCTACAAAAAAATAAAAATGCAGAAACCGAAAAAAAAAGAAAAGCAACCGAAACCGAGCCAAAACGGCAAGTGTGTGGAGGTGGCTGCAGTCTGGTGTTGGCTGCTGCATCTTTTGTTGATATGTAGCGACATGCACAGTGCAGTTTTCCAGGAAAATTCTGCGGGAAAGAGGGCGGCGGAAAAACTCAGCCCAGCCCCGCCGAGTGCAACCAAAGTTCAGTAGCTGGCAGCTTTTTGTCTTACAGGAAGCGTTTTAGCTGCGAACTAAAACAAAAAGTTGTTTGCCATAATTAAGACTTGGCTTTTGGCTTAGGCCCAGGCTTCAGTTAAGTGTTATTAGTTGGAGCATTTCTTTTTCGGCCATTGTATCCCCGGGTTTTGGGTGGCGGAAATGGCGGGGAAGGAAGTTGCCAAGGAAGCGGAGCAGGATGAGGACCAGGATGAGGATGAGGAAGCGGCGGAGTCGTTGCACTTGTTAATTGCCGCGCCAGTCTTTTCCCACCCGCACACGCACTCCGCGCCGGCCAAAGTCAAACAGTTTTGTCCTCGAACTGGGACCACCTGCTTGGCCTGCACTGGGAAAAAATATCTAACAAACATGTCCCCTTTATATTAAGAAATTTTGAATCCATCGTTTGGCATTTTAGCCTTGTTTCCTCGCCTACTTTATTTTATTTTATTCAAACAATATGAACACAAAAAACCAGTTTGTGTCAATTAGCTTAACCTAAATTCTTAAAAACAAAATATTAAAGTTTATTTTTGAAAATACTGTAACATAAATTTAAAGAAACGGTTATTTTTAGCAAGCCCGAAACGGCTGACTGAAAAATATTTCGAATCTTTTTCTCTCTGTGTTCGCGTGGAATTGTTTGGGCCACGTAAATCATTAAATGCCGAATGGCCGGCAGAGAAAACATTTGGCGAAATTTCAGGCACCAGTGAAGCCTGAAACAAAGGAATACATTTAATAGGAGTATTTCCTTTTTTATACACATTTTTTCGCTTGAAAAACTTCCCCAGGAGCGGAAAGGAAGGCATGAGAAGGAGCCAAGGCAGGAAACTTGCAGCAGGCGACTGGTTTTTCTGTATTTAGTATTTTTTTCAGCGCGACTTTGGCGGCTTTGCTTCGGCGGTTATTAGTCGCTGGCTGCACGCGAATTTGCTTTATTTTCACTGGTGCCGCTGTGGTTGTTGTTTTGTTGCTGGCGATGCAGCCACCAAAATCCAATTAGCTGCTCAAAAAGTTTTGCAAATGCGCGCAGAAAATTTAATTAATGTTGACACAAGTTGAGGCCAAAACTGAACGGAATTGAATTTGGTTATGGCGCGGAGAGGTGAGGAGAAAGGAGAAAGCCTGGCTGGTGATTGAGACGCCGGTTTTTGTGCTGATAAATATACAGGAAAAACTGCATACAATTGTGTTTGGTGACCTTTCACAGCGAGAAGTTTGATTGCTTCACAAAAGTCTATTGTATAAATAAATTAGAGAATATTTTCTATTATTTTTGGTGGCTTTATTTATTTATTTAATTTGGCAATCTATGAGAGAGATCTAAATATATTTGTACTCAAAAATTATTTGTTAAAAAGAAAAACAGATATATATTTTATTGTATATTATTAATTCTTCATTTTATATTTTACCACAAATCTACTTTATTATATTGATATAGCATTTTGGCATCAATTTTCTAGCAATTTGTACAAAAAAATCCGACCTTTTTTGTGGGCCAGATCACCTGTCATTTCGGCCAAAAAAAAACCTGGCTAACAGCAGACCACCATTAAAATTAAGCGTGGATGAGCAGAGAGTCAAGTCAATAACTCAAACCAGCTACGAATGTTAACCAGACCTCACCCATCCAAAAACAAAGAAAAGAAAACACAAAAATAGAGCATAGCCAGGTGCGGGAATTTCAATTGGACTGCTCCGCTTCACCTCCTCTTCAGTCCAAACATTTCCCAGAGGGCCAGGCCACCAAAATGGACGCGGCCGCAGCTTTTCAAGCGTTAAAACATAAAAATGTCATTAACACTCAACAGATTTCTGGTGCGCCAACGGCCAAAAGCAACAACGGCCAACAACAAACGGCTTAAATGGCCAATAACAAATTGTTGCAAATGTTCGTTGCAAAGAGTTAAGAGTAAAACAAAAACATCAACAACAACAAAAAAAATGGCAAAGAACAGCAACGCAAAAGTTTTTTCCTTTTAGTTTTCCTAGTACTTTATTTTATTTTGTTTGCCGGCTGTTTAGGTGTAGACTTAAATTTATTTGACGCTTAAACCCGAGCTGCAGACAAGAAAATGACACAGAAACCGAGTTAAGCCGCGGAACGCGTTTAAGCCGAATTGCGAGCCGGGCTCGAAGCTTGGAGGTCGTTTATTGTCGCTGGCCGAAAGGGGGTGGCCGTGGCTGGGGGCGGGATTGGGTATCATTTACGCCATAATTTTTCCCAAGCGAAATATTTTCCTTAATGGTTTTTAATGAGCGGGTTGAAAGTGTTCGGCTGCGGACGGAGGTGTTGAGAAATATGCCTGATTTATAGAATCTGCAGTCTGTATTTAACGGCGGTGCCGATTCGCAACGAGCTTGCTGAGATTTTTGGGCGTTTCTAGGCAACCTACATACATAATAGACCCGGGTGGTGTTTTCCTCCAATCTGCCACGGCACTATCAATCGTTAATAGACTTGGGTTCTTTAAAGGAAAAGATCTTAGATCTCAGAAATTGGGAACAGCTCAATGGAGATCCGTTTGAGGAGGGCCTCGAAAATGTAACTGGATAGTGAGGAAACTTTTTTGCCTCCTTACAATAGTAGTTATTATCTTTTAAATATTATGTAGCTTACTTTGACCTTGATTACTTTAGTGACCTATAATAATTGTGATGGGAAAATATAACCAGTATTAACCTAGAGTTTGTGAAAAAAGTATGTTATATACTAAAAATATTGAATAAATTCGAAATTAAATAAATTTAATAATAAGCCAATAAAATTAAAAGTGGCTTTGCATAAAATCATTTAATATTTAAATCAAACCAGTATTAACCTAGAGTTGTGAAAAAAGTATGTTTTATACTCAAAATATTGAATAAATTCGAAATTAAATAATAAGCCAATGAAATTATAAGTGGCTTTGCATAAAATCATTTAACTAGTTATATCTAATATCTAATATGCAATATTACGTCCATTTCATGCTTAAAATTTTCGGAATAATTATTATAATTTAATATTTTAGAAATTAAATATTTTTTGTTAACCACATTTCGAAAAAAAAGGATATTTCTTTTATGTTGCTCTTTACCTTTTACTACAAATAAATATGCCCCCATTACCTTCCCTTCTTTTTTTGATTCTTCCTTTTGAAGTTGTCCCCCTTGGATTTTCCATTGGTTGCACAATCTCCGAAAAATCTTTTTTAACCCATCTCAGGGCAGTTCCTTTCCCATGATCAGCCCCAGATCACCTGCCTTGCCGACTTCCTTCGACCTACCAATTACACTTTTGATTGCCTGCTAACTGTTCACATCCTTATATGACTACGTGTTGACAACAAAATTAATTCAAATTAGCAGAGTGAATAAAACGAACCCACTCCGGGATCCAAGGTTAGCACAATTTCAACAGCTCCGACTTTGCGTGTTGGCAGCTTTTCTCTTTTTTGCAGCTGCCCAACAAATTAAAAGTAAAGTACCCACAGCATGTAACAACAATAACCGAGAACAACGACGGGTAATTGGATTTGCCTGAGCCTCAGATCCCGGCTTGATCTGGATTCTGAATAATAAAACGTGCAGTTTATTTTATTATGAACTGGGGACATAATTGGCACAGGTTGCCTTCGTTGATCTCAGCCCGGTTTTCACCCCTTCGCTATCAATTACCCCCTTTGCGAGGTGAGATGATTAGCCTCGGGTGACTGAAGTCAAACAGTGGCTGCCAACTTTGTATCTATCGCCCATGTCGCTCCTGCCGAAGTGAGACATTAATCTCAGTTAGGTTTATCTTTGATGCATAATAAATGAGTCGCTTTGGTCGGCTAAAAGCAGCTATTTATTAAATGCGGCTACTCAAAAAAGCCGGATAGAGTGGCGGCCCACGGTCCGGCGATCTTATTAACCCAGTTCCCCGACGACTACCTAAAATATGGCCAAAAGGAAGTACCAAAATCAACATCTCCAGCAACTTGAATACGTCTTGTGTTTGCATTTGCATTCCTTCCTGCCTGATTTTCGTTTCCTTTTCGTTTTACCCGCCACCCAAAATACAGAAAAAAAAGGAAATCTGCTCATGCACAAAGTAAACATGGCGAAATAAGAGAGCAAAAATTGCAATCACTTTCGGCCAAGTCCACAGTCTCAACCCTGAGCAAACAGCCGCCAGCATCAATCTTCTAATGCGTTCAACAATTTTTTTGCGCTGTTCCAGCAGTTCTTTATACCCCAATGTTAATTTTTTTTCTTCCACTTTGGCGTTTTTTGGTGTTTACATTTAATGTGGGGAGTACCCTTTCCGATTATGGGTATAAAGAAAGCTGTGAATTTATGTAAGTCGGTACTATGTGTATTACGAGGTATTAACATGTTACTGAGTCTGGCTTAAAGGCATTTAAAAATTAATCTTTAGGTAACAAAGAAACCATGATGCAATTCTAAATGGTTTTTTAACTCAACCTATTATTTATTATTACAAAAACCAAATTATATTAAGCTTAAATATAATTACGATTTTATAAAAAGAGGTTGAAATCGTTGGTTATAACTGAAATGTATTTAAATATATTTTCACAAGGCATGAAATTAAAATATTGCCTCTAAGTATTCCCTTAAATAAAATAATATCACCATAATGACACATTTATTACCATTTCTAAAAAATATAAGATAAATTGTTTGCTTAATAAAAAAGGTTATTGAAAGGGTACTCATATCTTCGATTTTAAACTTCCTTGTCCTGTCTTGTCTGTTAAAGATTTTTCACTTCTCTGGCCTGCCGAAAACAGATTTCTGTGCTACATTTTGGGCCCACAGAGAGCCGAATTGACTTGTTGTCACGCCCCCTCATAACCTGGCCCCCTTTAGCGATCCCTTGCCAGTGACAGCGACATGCAAATTTATGAAAGCCGCTTGTGTTCCTTTTGGTTTTGCTGTGCTCGTGTATTAATTTTTGCCGCTGCCGCTGCCGTTGTTGTTGTTTATTGATGCCGTCGGCGGGACTGCGGACACGCCACTTCAGCTGAAGAAGTCGGAGCTGGAAGTTAAAGCCGGAGCTTGGAGCTTCGAAGCTGGAGTTTCGAGCTTGTTTTCGTGCGGAGAACGTTGTTAATAATTCGCTCGCACTACGCGCCGATCTCGAGGAAGATGTCGTCTTAATGACTTCATTAATATTGAGTAAAACACAGTGCATACACAGGGGTGAGGGGGGTAATAAAGTGCAACCAAAGCAGGCCAAAGGAAATGGCAAATGCAAAAGATACTACAAGAAATTCGCGCTCAATTGCCGGAGTGCCGAAAACCCAAACCGAAATGCTTCACTTGCTTCGATTCAAGTTCCACTTGAAGTTCCTCCACCTCCACCTCCTTGGATTTCGAATTTTTGTTGTTGCTGCCATTTCCGCTGGGGACGCAAATTGATGAGACAGCAACAATAGCTGCCTCTCTGTCCCGCCGACTAGGTGGTGTAATTAAAATTAATTCGAAACCCAAGCGGTAAATCAGTGAAGAAGCGAAGCGTTTGGGGAATTATACACCTGATCAACGCGGAGAGCAGAAAATGTATTTAATATTAATTACTAAGTCGGCATTAGTGCTAGATTTTGTGTCAGATAAGTACATTAATGGGGGGATTATGCAGTTGCTGATTCATAATTTAATACGGGTTATCTTGGCAATATATTTAAAATAATTATTTAAAAACGGCATACGGACCACACACTTTTTAAACATTTTATTCTGTTCGCAACCAATTTTACTAGAAGGCAAGATGGCTTTGAATTTTGAAAGTATATAGATACATATGTATATATATATATATACTTTCAAAATGTTAGTATTTTTTAAAATGTTTTAAATATTTAGAAAGGGTTATTTTTTATGCAAAGAAAGCAGGGGGGTATTTAAAATTACATAATGCTGAATATAGAGACCATTTTTTGTAAGAGTATTAATCATTAAATAAATGGTTTTTTGTGAGGAACTTAAAGATAGCTAATTAATAATTACTTATTACCTGTTCAGGCAATCGTCATACAGATATATAATACGCATGTTTTTAAAGGTATTGAATCGCTAAACGCCTTTGTTTAATCAATTTCAATTTAAGTATTGCTGCTTTTTCATAATTCATTAAGTATAATATCCGCACTGTTTGAAAACTTGTTGATAATAGGGATTTTCTTTTTACGGACTAAGTGCTTGGGAGAATCCCCCAACTCTTCAAAAATTTAAGTTGCATCAAGTTTTGGCCAACATTTTACGAGCTTCACCATCTTAAGTTTGTGTCTCGTTTAGTATCTGCTCAACTTCTGCGGTTTTCATTTAATGAACTGCTTCCCCACATTTTCAACTCTGTTGCATTTTCCTGGTATCAAAGCCATAAAACTTATAATGCTCCATGGCAATATACACATCATCATCATCTGCTGCTGCAGCTGCGACTGAATCAGCAAAAGTTGAAGCGGTGGAACGGCCTTATGTCACATCCGCGTGACGACATCAAGGCGAAATTAAAATAGCGACATTTTATTGAGTTGTCAGTTGCATGGAGCACATGCAAATGCAACAGGCCACGCCCCCCTCAGCCTCCCCCAATACACCCATCGCAGCCAGTTGTGCCAGCCCACTTGCAGAACACACCCAAAAAATAATGAAAAAGGAAAATAAACTGCGAAGCCAAAAAAGAAAATAATTCATGGAAAGGAGTAGAGGCGACACATGTGAGCTAAAGGATGAGGTGCTGATATTGCAACGCCCTGCAGAGCAGCTTGGCTATATGGAACACACCAAAACAAAGGCATATCAATTTAAGATAGATATCTGAAATGGATTTATTAAATTTTGAATTCAGTTTTTTATGTGGTTAATATACATTTGATCTAGAACTTTGATATGTTATTGAAAAATAATTCCTATAAATTAATGGCAATATTTCACTTTTAAATTTTAAACATAGAAGTAATTTTTTTCTGTGTTTCCTGCTCTACACTTCCTCACACCAAAGGTGTACGTTTTTTAATTCACAAAATGTACCAATATTTATTCCCAAACATGATTGTGGGCGTCTACCTCTCCCACGTTCTCAGTGGGTGTGGTCGCCTTTCTAGATTTATTTCCCCCTCGTTAATTTCTCCCAGTGCAAAGTTTATTTGTTAACCCCCTGAGAGGCCAAGCGAACATTCTGCATAATTTGGCAGAAATTAAAAACGAGGGTAATATCCATATATATAACCATGTACTCGCCGTATTATATCCATATGCATATACATGATTATATATGTAGATCCGCATGCCTGCAAAACAAAAGAAGGGCGTTGAAATTGACACCTCGAGTGTAAAAGAACAGAGCCGAGGGAAAAAGGCGAGAAAAGAAAAAACAAATAAAGGCCGCTGAAATAAAAACCCTTTTTCGACAGGCGAACGAGAGGAACTTGGTCGGTGCGTCCTGCTGGCTTTCTAAAAAGTTCAGCGAAATATTCACACTCATGTACTAACGTCAGAGAGGAGAGCGTGAGGGGGACTTAATAAATTATTTCAATTACCAACAACTTTAATTTTAATTACATAATCACTATTGGAAAAGGATTTTATTACCTTTATTTAAATCTAAATATACAAATGAATATATTTTTCTTCTCTTAATTTTTCTTGGCTAAACAGTTTTTCAATAAGTACTTACTAAAACTAATATATTTGTGTCTAACTAAGTATTTTGTTATGTTATTTGCTCTTTAAAATAAATTTGGGTGGCATTAAAAATATTTGCAAGATGTTTAGACCCTTTAAGAATGTATATTTGTTTCAAACCAAAATATAGATTACATTTATCATATGAAGAAGCCTAGCAAAAATTAAAGCATGTTTAAATAAGTTAGAGCTTTTCGCTCACCAAATGTTGAGAAACTCATTGTATTCCGAATCAAGTTGTTCACCACCTTATATACAGGTTTAAATTCTTAAGTTTCCTGTCCCAAAAACGAATGTTTCCCATCCCTAATTTGCATTCTCCGCTCCTGACGAACGACGCACGTCTGCTACGGACACACTTTGGCAATTCATTTAATTATTATATTATAACGCACACACTTCCACATCCCTGTATGATGTATGGATATACACTCACACAGCTGCATAATAATAAAGAGGAAAACGACCATAAAACGCTCGCACAAAAGTGCCAGGAAACTTGTGTAATTCATATCGCATAAAGCCAAGGGAAAGACAGCTCATCAGAGGGTGGAGAAAGGGAGTGGGGGGTGGTGCGACCGCAAGGCAACTGAAACACACAGATACCAACCAACACACGGACATATATTTTTACATGGCTTTGACAATCGAATCCGAATCCGAATCCGCTTCATCGTTCGCGTCCCTTGGCCATATCAATTGCACTCGGTCCAACAGCGTTTGGCATTCTCCCCCATCCGCGAACCCTCCTCTTTTTCCTTTATGTTTTGTTTTTTTTCGGTACGAAAACCACAAAATTACATTGAGTTGGGGCTGCTGCCGGTGGTATTGGCCCAAAGCCGAATGCCGAAAGCCCACAGCCCAATCCCAATCTCAACTTATCGCCGGCTCTGGTCATGTTAATTTTTAACCTCAGGCTTCAGCCAAATCGAAAGCTGATCGTATAAAATTACGCCTGACAGCGGACGCAGAGCGGTTATATGGCGGGATCTGTGGATCCGGGGACCCGGGGATCGCAGATCGGGGATCGGAGCTGAACTGAGAACCGCAAAAGGTGACACTCCGATGGTTTGGGCCGCTCCCCTGTCGCTGTCACTATATATAGATTACATATAGATATCGTACAGTTGCTGATCTCTGGCCGACTCTTTGGCTTTTATGCCGGGGTGGAAAGTAAAAGTATGGGGAATAAGTAGCTGGTTGTTTTTATTTTGGTTACGGTGGTGGACTGATGCGAAATCATGCATTTTTGAATGCTTTCCGGGGGTTCTTAGCCGTTCGGGTTGTTTAGGTACAGTTCTCTTTTGCTTAGCAAGGTCTTTAAAAAATTGAAATAAATTAATCCTGAAAGAGCTCTTCTCTGCAGTTCTCAAAAAGTTGTAGTCCCCAAGGTACTTTCTCACATTTTCACCAAATAAACAGTTTTCCATCTCTTAGTGGCTTGGGTATTTCCACGTTTAATTTATTGCCCACCTCTATGCTTTTCAAAATGTGGCAATTCCGCATTTTCCTAAAGTCTCAACAAGTTTTCATAATAACGGCACAAATAAATACCAAGTACCTCTTTTAATTAAAACCACTAATAGGCAGAATAAATAATCTGATACACAACACCCTGGGGAAACTTTCACCCGCTATAAAATCCTCTTTTGTAGCTCTCTAATTAACTTCTACCCCATGGAAAAGCAGGAAATCTCTTCATCAATTTGCACGCAACTCAGCCAAAAATGGCAGTATAAATGTGTGTGCCTGTCATTGATGCCGCCATTTGTTGCGTAGGGTGCAGTCTTGTATTGTGTTGACCAACCCAAATAGTTAAATCGCTGTGGGAATTAGCTGAAAAACCAATGACCAAAGGCTTGGAAATTGCGTGGGAGAGCCAACGTTAAAGGGATAACTGGTTTCATTTGGCCGGGACCGCCTGTTGATTTGCCAGCGATCTAATACAATATTAATTCGGCAATAAAAATTGATTTTGTTGCCATAAATATGGCCGGGTAATAAACACAAAATGTGACACAATCAAAACGGCAAGCGGCTCATTTATTGATAACAGTTGGAGACCAATCAACCAGTTGGCTAGAATGTCTATTGGCCAAAGGCCCACGAGATTGGCCAGCAACCGGTTGGTTATGGAATAACTTACTGGCACTGGGCGTGTTTAGCATACCGACTTTTTTTGTTGTATTTTTTTAATGGCGCCAGCTTTAATAAGCATAAATAGCATACTTAATTGACAAATCAAAGGCAATTTGATAAATAAATGAACGCTAAGGCGCACGCAAATCGAATCGCATAGAATGCAGTTCAGACTTTGCTAACTAAGAGTCACTTTGACTAATGAATCAATTTGCCGGGGCCGCCAACTCAATGATGAAGTTCTTTATCCCCGATGAGCAGGCATGACTGTCTGATTATTTACCCCTCGCTCTTTCCCAGCTCCGAACTAAGTTGAGTTGATTAGGGGAGCCCATTAATGGACAAGCTCACAGGATATGGGATACAAAGACTGTCCCAGACGGTTTACATGACGTCTCTGTTTGTTTGTTTCTGCCTCTCCCTTCAAATCTCTTCTTTTTAGTCGTCGTTCCTCAATTAATTGCAGCAAGGCGAAATAAAACAAAAAAAGAAAAACACAAAAACACAAAAACGAGTAAACACACAAGTAAAACCAAATGAAATCAACGAACCCAGGCCGGCAACAAAAGCAAAAGCTTAAGCTAAAGTTGAAATATACCGTTTAATGCCCAATGGCCACGCCTACTTTTCCCACACTATATGGCCAGACACGACAGGCGGGGGGTGGGGCGTGTGTGCGAAGGGGGTAAGCGGGTGGGTTGGGGGTGCAAAAGGGAGGAGCGCTTAAAAATGCGTAAAAGAGTCAACTTTGACTGCAATCTGCAATGGGATGTTGTTTGAGTTGTTGTGATACCCTGTACTGGGAGGATTAGGAGTGGTGTATAAAAGAAGGGATATGTAGGAGTCTTCAAGATGTATTTATTTAATTTCATTGTCTATTAAAAATAAATATTTAGAAATTATTTTTGTAGCATACTTTAAAAAAAAAAATTTCGCCCATAAATCCCCTTCCGAATGTCGAGTTCCACAAGGCACAGAAAGTGTAATTTTTAGACTTAATAAAGCTTAAAAAACAATAGGCATTAAAATTTATATTAATTGTTTGATAATCAAGAGTATTTTTTTTTTTAAGAAATAATAAACTTAGTATGAGTTTTTTTAATTTAGTAATTTGGTATTGAAACAATACCTTTTAAATTAATTATCGGCCTTAACTATATTTAATTTATTTTTTGCTCACTTTGAGTAATGGATATTCTGTGCTTTATTCGAAACGTTTAAAACCTACTTTTGGCTTACCATAAAGACGGACTTCACATAAGTAGCCGTTTAATTATTTCGCTTAAATTTTAAAAATGTAACTGTGGATCACCAAAATATTTAAAGATGGCAAACCTACAGTAACCCCGATTCGGTTCCTCATTTGCTCCTTTGCTCTGGTTGCTATGCAGTTTTAGCTACACTTTTAGCATTTTGCAGTTTGTTTGCTCTACGTCTGTGTCTCCGAGTTGATTGCACCACCACCCCTTGCACCACTTGCACCACTCGCCCCACCCAACTGCACTTTTATTGACAAACTTGTCGTTTTATGTCACTGATTAATAAATGAAAAGTTTTACCAAAGAAGCAGAAAATTTCGTGCTGACTTTAACGTTTCCACGAAATGTGCCAGAGCTTCAATTTTTTTTGGCAATGAAATTTTTGTAACATTGATTTTTAATTGCCGCATAGAATAAATGCTGAACCACGAATTATGTACTACCAAGTTTTCGATATTGCAAAGTCAAGAGCAGACGGCGGATTTTGTCATTTGAGAAGATCACGAAAAGTACGTGAGTTATGGGTAGGCACGTGCCGGAAAAATCGCACCTAACTGGCCATCTAATAAACAAGTTTGCTGGCCGGGGAACGCGTGCTTCCCCCATTTAACTCTCCTTATTTCGCTCTCCATGGGCCGCATTTTCCAGCTGCCTGGCTAATCGGTTGCGTAATCTTAAACGCGACGCGGCAATTGAAATGGATTGCGGTGTCTTCGCGTTTGGCTTTGGCTACCTGGAGAATCGGCAGCTGCCAGTAGCCAGTGGCGTCTCCGTGGCCAGTCCTGTATTCGTACATTTATATCGCTTTTTCGAGGGAGTTGCGGAGCTTATAACCAGCTGTGTTTGGCCTGTCAATGGGTCTGACCCACAATCGATGCTCAAATTTCATTGCATTTTCCCCGTTCACTTTAGCTGGTATTTATTATAAATATATATACTATATATACATACACATACGTACATTTTTTGTAAAATTAATTTTACGCTTGGCCGTCTTAACGCCATCCAGTCTGGCATGGTTGGGCCATATAGCCTCCAATGCCCTCGTGTGTGTTCGTGTGTGGCAAGAATAGTTGCAGGCAACTGCAGCTAATTGCAGCCAGTTGCAAAAATAAAGACAGCAGCGGATTAAGGCAGCAGTTGGGAGGACCCACTCGGGGGAACGGGGCACAGAGGCTGCGCGGAGAATGTTGCGCCGTGGGTCATCATAAAAACATTATGGGGAGGCGCGCAAAACAAACAAAAGCCGGAAAATTACACCAAAGGAAATAAGATACACGAAGAGAAAGCAAATAGCTTACATTTTAATTTATTGGCCGGCTAATTCTTTAGTTAAATAACAAATAAAGAGGTCTTAAAATGGCAACGCTTAAAAAGCATATAAAAAGACAATCACAATATTGTAAATGATCTTTTTCAGTACATTGTATACCTTGAGCCACAAAGCAAATTGAGTCTATAACTCCACTGCAGATGGAACGGATAGATATTAAAATATATTATCTATAAAAAAAAAGTAAAATTATTCATGAACATTTTAATGTGGAATAGGCATATTTGAAAATATACAAATTGGTTGATTTATGTGTATTTTTTTATGATTTTCAAAGTAACTAAGTTTATAATCATATGTTTAAAGTCTTTCTTGAACTGTTGCATTTAAAGTGCCTGAATAATTAATACACTTTTATAGTGATAGCCTTCTTTTTTATTGCAATTGTTTCCAGTGTTACTGCAACTGGTGGAATTTTTCAAAGGAATTGCAGCGAGAGCAGCAGCTGCAGATGGCGTTGTCACTGTGCAGTTTGACAGGGCAACATGCGAAAGTTTGATGAGCCCGGCAGTGGTAGAAGAGTGTCCCCATCTCCATCTGAGGCTCCAGCCCAAGCTCCTCATCCATTCGAGTCCCCAGTTCCCAGTCCCCAGTTCCAAGTCCCCAGCCCAAGCCCCATCCAAACCCCATCTCTCACCCACATCTCTCATTCAGGCCTCGCACTCCCTTGGGCATGACGAATGTGGCGTCTCTTGGGTGGGTGTGTTCATGGGTTCTCTTCTCATCTCGGTGCCTCCTCCACTCCATAGTTTTTCTTATTTTATATTTCTTTATTTTTTTTTTTTGCAGAAAGGTCAGGTTGTTGTATTGCCTATTGTTGGCGTCACGCCGCTCCAGCGATCCAAGTTGCCAGCGTGCGAACACGTTTCGCTCGCAGATTGGAGTGCACAGGTGTCTTGGCTTTAAGTTGGACCTCTGTTTCCACTGACCAAAACCCAGCTCGTCGGTGATTGGCTTTTAGCCGCTGTCGCCTGTCAAAGCTGGCTGGCGTTTTCGGATTTATTTTTAATAAAACTGATGTCATTTATTGGTGTACGTTTATTGTTTATTGTTGCTAAATGCCTGTCGAAGAGACTTCACCCAGGCACGAACATACTATGCTATACTACACATATATATTCGTGTGGGCCGGCGTGAGATTGTGTCTACAGGGGTGTAACGAGATACTCCGCCGATGTAAGGCAAACAATGTAAAAGCTTTGCTTTGCGAAACTCGATGTCAAGGACACCAGAAGAATGCTATAAAAAAGTGTTTTAAAACAAGTAATAACTCGATGCTGTCAAGAAGCAGCCATTGAATTCAAACAATTATTATAATAATAAGCTATTGTATTTAATAGCACGTTTGTATTTCCTAGTTAATACCAGCAATTGTTCGTAATTAATTTAAATTAAAAGCAATAATATTGAATATTGATAGGTTGATACATAATTACAGAATTTTAATAATATAAATAAATAATATAATATAATAATATATATGATAATATAATATTAAGTCTCACGAAATAAAGAAATTGTATTTGATAAAGTTGGAAATACATTTTAGAAAAAAATAAAACACCACTTGGGATATAAATTCTTTGTATAAGATTAAAAATAAAATAATTTATATTTGCTGTAATCTTAATTATTTAAATATTCCATGAAAATTAATAGAAAGAGTTTTAAGCACAAATTTGTTAAACATTTATAAATATCAAGGATGGAAATCAAATTTAATGTTTTGATTTATGTTGATTTGTTTTCTTATCTTATGCCAGTATAGTGAAATTTTTTTAGTATTAGTATTTTTTTTAGTATTTAAAGATTCTAAGTGAACTGTGACCTCAAAAATAAGTTATTTTTAGTTTCTAAGATTGAAATCCCCTCAAGACTTTATTCGCTGATGCAGAGCTGCCAGCGTTGAGCACTCCATCTAAGACGTGCTCGTCTCAAAGTAAAAGGAAAGCTGCAATGGGATGCACTTCAGCAGCAGCCCGACTCCTCTTGGCGAATATCCGTGGCCACCTTGATGTGTCATCACTTGAGAGCGGTAGCCGGAGTCGAAAGTCGAACATCTCAATGCAGTTTTCCTTCGCTCTGCTCGCCAAAAAGGCAGCCGAACGCATTTTGCCAGCCACTCGAGTTCAACGATTATGAGAAATGTGTAGCAGACGTGACTTTGATGTTGATGCGCCAGACAGCTTGGGAGCTGACAGAAGCTCCGATGTGGAACAGCTGTCACAAGTGCTGGGCCTTCGACATCTATCGATGGGGCTGCTTGTAATGCAGTTTTAATAGCGGCCAAAAACATTCCGGCCCTGACCTTCTTTTTGGGCCGAGACCGAGACTCTCGTTTTTCATCGCTCACGATACGTTGCGTGCGTCTGTCATTTTCGCATCCATAATTAAAATGTGTGCGGCAAGTGGCAATTTTTAATTACAGCAGATAAACTTTTTTTTCATACCATCGTAGTCCAAAAACAATGATGACCACCCGGCGGGTACCCATCGAATATAAATACGAGGTAGCAGCTGTGGACCGCCGTGGGCAGCTATTAAGCTTTTGTTAATTATCGCGATAAGGCAACAAGTTGTTGGCGCTACAGTTGGAACTGCCGGAGATCTTTGATACCAGCTGCCCCTCTTTATTCATATTTTTTTGTTTATTTTTTTATGTGTTATTTGTGTATTCTTTGTATCGATGAGGATGACTTTGATGGTGCCGGTTTAGCTTCAACTTTAACCCCAGCGATGGCTAATTGAAATGCACAGAGATGAAATCTGTGAGATGATTGATTGCGAAGCCATAAAGATGTTTACATAAAAAAATTAATGTTTATTGGAAAAAACTTTGAAGTAAAACGACCTCGATTAAGAAAATGCTATCTTTTAAACCCATAATTAAAGTTTAATGCTCACATTTAACTTTGGCTTGCTCTGCCTAATCTTTACTTATATATTTGCTCATATTAAGACTTGGTAGAATACTCGTATCAACAGAAAATTGAATGAAGAGAATGTTTTTTGAGTAAACACATTTACAAATTTATTGATAGACTTTATGGGCAACAATAAATCTGTGGGAAATGGCTTGCATTTAGAACAAACTCTAAAATAAACTTAAATAACTTGAAAGCAATTATTTTGTTGAACGGAAACCAAAAACGGATTATTATTTTATTAGTGCAACAAGGAAATTGTAACTTAAAATGGTTTTCTGCTGCTATTTTAATTAGTTTATATTGTAGTTAACTAAAGTGAATTTAAAAGAGTTTCTTTGTTATCTGTTAAAAGCTTTTTGTATTGGGTACACAAATTAATTAATATAACTATAAATTCAGCAAATTCATGATTAAAAAATGCAACAGTTAGTTATTTCTAACCTGTGTATCCGCCTTTCAACTCTGACCTTTTCGCACACTTTTTCTCTTTTCGCGACTAATTGAAATGCATAGTGGCATAAATATGAAATCTTCTAATTGGCTGCGATCTGCGCTGCCATGGCTTTTTGCTTTTTTTTTTTGTTGTTGCTGCTGGCACGTTGTCTGGCATGCAGTTACCTGCATTCGATCGGGCCACCCCCCCCCCATCGCACCTGACCCCTCCATAATCCGTCCGCCGACGGCATGCACTTCCTTTTTGGGCTCATCTGGCAGCAAAGAGGACGCATAGAAATTTTCTTTATAAATCAGTTGTTGTAGCTGCAAGTTGAATGTTGTTTGCTGTTGTTCGAACGTTCATCGCTCGCCGGCTCGCTGAAAAGCAGCAAAACAGCCAAGCAGTACAAGCAAAGTACAAAGCAAGTTGTTAAAATTCCTGTTTAAAGTTTTGTACGCACATGCAATGGCCTCGCCAGCTTCCTCTGGCCCTCATCCCAATCCTCCCAGCCAACTTCAAAGGAAGCTGCTGTTGCTGCTGCTGCTGCTGCATGTTTGCATTAAAGACGCATTTTGTTTGCCCAGCAGATCCAGCAGATCCAAAAGACGATGACGACGACGATGATGAGGACGTCCGCAGCGTGTTAGAATACACAACATGTAAGCCCACAAAACAGTTGGGGCCACTCATAATCAGGTTTTAGCCACGAACTGAGCCTTCTTGGCCGGATCCGTGGCCCCGGCATAAAGGGAGTAAGCTGCGACCATCCACCACAACATTGAATCGCCGAACAGCGTCGGCGGCTCCAGAGCTTATTGCCTGCGCATGATTGCACAAAAGAGCAGCAGCGACTAGGCACAGTGACCTGGGATGCTATCTTAAAACTATAGGACATATTTAGGCCCTTAAACAAATATTTAACTTTAGTACAAGAAGTTATTACAATTTTTTTTATAATTTTTGTATTATTTTACAACAAAACTTGACTTTACCTATTGCTTGTGGTGACGTCCAAGCCAAACAAATTTTAACATCCATGTCAAGAGCATACTTTATAAACGTATTTTTATATTTATGAGGCCACTAGTGCTAATTTCAATTAACTTTTTCTCTCTAAAAACAAAAACTATTCAAATTAGAAGACTAATTCGTTAAAAGCTCGCATAAAGCCTTCATGCTCGATCTTTGGTTAATTGTTTTCTGATATTATTTTAGATTTTTTTGATGTCTTGAATTTTGTATTTAAATTTATTTAAGTTTCCCATATCAAAATCTTCAGTGGCCCACTGTGATTTAGCCGCCGATAGCGTAGCTCTCAGGTGGGCCAAATCCTCGGCTGGGGCGGGACGCTTTTGGCCGCTTGGGCTAACTAAACAATTATGGCAACGGCTACGCGATCGCCCAACGACAACGGCTGAGAAGACAACAACGATGGGGACGACGATGATGATGAGTGTGGAGTGTGGAGAGACTGGAACAGGGACCTGGGGGAGATGTGCGATGGTACGATTGGAGAGGGAGGCAAGGAGCTGGGTTACCCATGGCACATCCTCCGCTCGTCCATCTAACTATCCTCGTATCTATGCATCTATAGTTATTTGTATTATTATTTTGCTTTGTTTTCTCTCGCCCAGCATTCGCTTTCTCAGCTGCCTACAGATAACGAAATTTTTTAAAAAACTACTTAAAGGTATTTTTCATATTGATCTTACACATATTCCTTGACATTTTCCTATATTTAAGAGTGCATTTTAATTTTGTACCAAAACAGGTTCGGTGAAGTAGTCACAATAGAAAAGGAAGATTTTATATTTTTTACAACAACGAAAAGAAGATTTTTCCTTTGAGAGAATTTAAGAGAAAACAAGAGAGAACGCTATAGTCGGGTGCCCCGACTATCAGATACCCGTTACTCAGGTAAAGGGAGTGCGAGGGAGATGGAGATAGAAACTTTGATCACGCATAACTTTTTAACGAATGGTCCGATTTGGAAAATTTCTTCTACATTTCGATAGGTATTGATAAACACAATAAAACTGCATTTTTACTTTTCCGAAATATTTAAATTTTTAAAATCGTATATAAGCGATTGTGGGCGTTAAAGGGGGCGTGGCACCTTTTTGAAACAAACTTGCGCTGCGTAGGAACTCCTAGAATCTGCATGCAAAATGCCAATCTTCTAGCTTTTATAGTTTCCGAGATCTCAGCGTTCATACGGACAGACAGACAGACGGACAGACGGACAGACGGACAGACGGACATGGCTAGATCGACTCGGCTAGTGATCCTGAACAAGAATATATATACTTTATAGGGTCGGAAACGCTTCCTTCTACCTGTTACATACTTTTGCACGAATACAATATACCCTTTTACTCTACGAGTAACGGGTATAATGATAATCCATAAGATACTAATTCTAGCATTACAAATGTTTCCATACTTTTGAGGAAATGTTATTATTTGGAAAATGACGTTTCCTTTGTGTATAGTTGCTGTGTGTTATGTGTGTTTTCCTCGCCTTCCCCCCTTTTTTGCGGTTAGGTTCATCTTGGTGTCTGTTGATTTTTTTGCTATTGTTGGCTTTTGGTTTTATTTATAGTTAGTTTCGTTTTAACGCTCGCTTGTTTAGGTTGCTTGGCTTACCTCTGCACATCTCTCTGCATTGCATTGCTGATGATGCCTGCAAGCTTAAAATCGTCATAAATGCATGGTTACCCACACACGAGTACAAAGGCGAAATGTAGAAACCAGACGAAGGATGCAGACGATGCAGGGTAATTGCATCTACGAGGGTTGCTCGTGGAGTTCGCTCTCTGGAGCAGTAATCTCCAGGATCTCGAGCATCACAATCTGCTGGTAATCGGCCAGAACTTTAGTTCTAACCCCCCTTCCACATCTGTCTCATTCATATGGAGCCAAATGCAGGAGAGTTTATGTGTTTTAGTTTTTATTTTCGTCATATTCGAGTGGCGTTTTTGTGGCTGCTTTTCTTTAGTTTATTCTGTGTGGTTTTATTTTCCTCTCCCCCTTATTTATTTTTTGCAGTGCCAGGTTTTTGTTGCGGTTTTCACGTGTTGCTATTTCTGCAAGTTTTTTTCTTGGCAATTTGTTTTTGTTTTTGTTGTGACTACTGCCATGAATAAGCAGCAAAAATAAAAATATAAACAAAAACGCCCGCCCCACCCACTGACCCTGCCTCTTCTTCTTCTGCTGCCGGCGATTTGTGTGCTAATAATTCAGCATTTGTTTCGAATTTTTTCTTTTGTTTGGAGTGACTCTTTTTGTGGCTCTATGTTGCGCTTGTTTCTAGCTACTTCTTTTTTTGTGTTTGCTTGTGTGTTTTCGCTTTTGCCGGCTTTGCTATTTTTGTGTGTTTTTACTTTTTTTTGTTTTTTTTTGGATTCTACACATTTTTTGCCCTTGCCAGTTTTAGTTTGCCCGTTCAAACATTGTAAATTATTTGCTGGTAGCAACATACATAAATATAGATACAATTTATCAACTCGGATGAGTTAGAGCTTAGCCGGGCTCTGTTTATTTATCTTTTGTAGGTTTTTTTCTCGCTTTTTTGTTACTCTGTTTTATTTACAGCATCGGCTCGTTTATCAAAGTTTGAGCCTCAGATGGGGACATCATCACTTAATAATATTGACACTTCTATACACAAAAGGCAACCAAACCGAACGGTGGGGATAGAGTTCCAAAAGACGATTACGAGCTGAAAACCATGGCAGAGACACACACAGATGCCGATTGTGAGATACAGATATACAATCACAAAATTAAGTGATTATGTTAACCGGTTCGATTTTTTTATTTTTTCGTTTTGTTGTCTCGATTTTTGCCATTCGTTCGTTCAGGTACCAAAACAGAAATTTACATCAAAATTAACTTGTTATGTGGCCAACAACAACAAGAACGGCGGCGAGGAGCTGAACTGAAACCGAAACTCGGGCCTCCAAGCTGACAGCCTCTTCAGATCTCCATCCTCAGCTCCAGTTCTTCTTCTCACAGCCAATCTTGTATAATTTCGAAATTAGAGCTCATCATCAGCCCATATCAAAGTCGTTCTTTGGCGTCGGCGTATTCTTTATTGTGTGCCTTGGAAGATATAGAAAAATCAGAGAGTCGTTGGCCCCTTTCGGTTGCCAACTCTTTTGCTCCTCCTTTAATTTTATCTAAACAAAGAATACTTTGTTTGTTTAATATATTTCAACTTCATAGATAAGATAAAATTAGCGAAATTTGCATTATATAAATTTGTATAGTGTCGATTGAAATGATATTTGATAAGACAGATCACATAAATATTCTATGATTATGGTACTCATTAAAGTTTATAAGGAATAAAATGATTTTGATTAAAGATAACTATTGTTCGGTGGAATATGTTATTGATAAGATGGCAATAAATGTATATTCTTTTTGATGTTCAGAGTATTTTATGGAAATAGTAACACTAATTAATGAGTATTGGTAATTTAATCATTTGAGAGGGGAATATACTAGCACATAGATTTACATCCAAAACCATAATTGGATTGCCTTAACAAACCTAAAGCTTCATATAATGCCTTAATTAGAAATTATTGACCCCCGGCTCGCATGTGAATATATCTATGCATGCTTAAATAATATATCCAATTGAAGGCACTCTATATTAACTAACAATACGATTTTGTGCACACACGTGTTTTATTAATAATTGGCTCGGATATCTTTCCCACTCTTGCCAAAAACTCATCATGATTACTGGCTGGATTAATTTAATTTGCCAACGAGCACTTGTAATTAATATTTAACTCGAGTGTGCCCTGAGTAAGTTTCCGAGACTGACTGCTTGGCATAACTTTTTGGCAGTTGCAATTATATTAAGCATACGCCGTGTGGACGTGTGGAGGAAAGGCAAAAGTTTCAATTAAGTGGCACAGTTCAATTCCCTTTTAGTAGCTGTCTGCCGTACATATATAAAATTAATTATAATATAAATGAGCAAGCTCAGCTGAATCCATCAACATAATGGGTGGCAGAGATAACACAGGATGGCAATAGAAATCTCTAATTAAAGCCTTGACAATAGTTGACAAAGGCTGGGGACTTCGATGGCATGGCTGGGAGGCCACTAAGCGGCTCTCTCTTGCCCCAGACATCAAGATCTGGGCAAACAAAGGTGTCTGGGCCCGGGATGATGGCTGTCTGGTCTGGTTAGCTCTAGGGGGAGTCGTAGTCGCTCCACCTCCACGGATATCACCCTCGTCCAGGCTTATTTCATTCATGGGCTGTGGCGTGTTTTTGTTTTCTCCTCTTTTTTTTAGTAGCTACACACATGCGAGGGAAGAAATATGGTATGCAAAAAAAAGGGTTGCCACCAACCACCGAACCCACAGAATCCCGGGAAAAAATACTTGTAAAGGGTCTCAAGTTCAAGTGCAGTCTCCAGCTTGGGCTTCCTTCCTGCTAAAGTCTAGACTCTCAGACACAAAACCAGACACAGACAAGCGGCTAAGACAATCGGCCAGCGGATTTGAATAAACATTAGAGAAAGAACGAAACATGAAAGACACATTTGTTTATGCAAAATGCCTGGAACAGTGCGAATTATAATAGCCCTGAGCCTCATAAATTAAGCCCCAGGCCGACAAAGACATCATTTGCTTATTTAAATTTAGACTCGAAAAAAAACTTCGATTGGTCGAAAGTACGTGTTGCAAATTTGTTTTCAAAATCTTAATATTTGTCAGACGGAAGTCGCCACGTTCGTGAGCTTAGGGCACCGAGCTAAATGTTGAGAACTGGCAGCTAAGGGCAGCTGCTTATCGAGGTGTGCCTCTTTCTGACCTTGTGCTGATTTTGCTTTTACACAATCTTTTTTTAGCACTTTTAGTATTATGTTTATGCTTGTTGCAGCAAGAAACATTGCATGTCTTGGGCACTCCAAAGTGGCAGAAAAGAAAATTTGTTTTGCCCTATTTTGTGTGTGTGCTTGTTTATGTGCAAAAAGCAAAGTTTGCCAAAGAAAAAGTTTTGTCACTTTTGAGCTTGTTTTGGACATTTTAGCACGTTTAAAGTAAGGGCTCTCACAACAGAAAAATCTCTGTCTGTCAGATAAACAATTATGTGAATAGTTTAGATAGGTTCTGGACTGATATCTGTCTTGTTGATTTATTGCAGCTTTGAAAAGTCAGCACTTGCAGATATTGATAGCACTTTGCATATCAAAGTACATTTTTGCGAAATTTGTGTAAGCATTTTACTTTTCTATAGTTATGTTCAACTTTTCAGTGGCTTTAAAATCAAAACTTTAAGGCTGATCATAAGAACTGATCGTATGATGCCAGATTAAGACTAATTAAGAATTGATTAAGCCCTCATTACAATAAGTTTACTAGTTAGCAGATTTTTGTAGGAAAAAAAATAAAAAAGAATAACTTATTAGTGACCTTTGTAATAAAAACAAATAACAAAGGTATGTTTCATAAAAAAGATATTATCTGTTCAATGTCAAGTGAATACTTGCTTTGATTCCAACCGCAAATAGAGTAACTAATGTCATTGTAAATCACCTGTAAAGTTTTCCGCCCATTAAGCATTATATTACAGCCAAATCTGGAGTAAAAAAACTAAGCAACTGGCCCATTAAATCACGCCCTTGTAAAGTGGGCCTAATGTGTGCGTAGTCATTCGGTTGTTGGCCTAGTTAATAATACATTAGGCCAACATCACACACTCATCGCTGGGCCAATGCCGATATGTTTGTTACGAGCCATGTAAAACGCCAGTTGAATTGTCAATTTATACGAAATTGTCAACAATTAACATTTAACAAACGCTCACACGCGAGAGGAAGTGGAGCGATTTGAGCCATTCAGATAAGGCCAAAATGCTGTCAACTGTCAAATTTAATCAGACTATAAAACGCAGGCTATAAAAAGCCAGCTATGAGATACAAGATACGAGATGCAAAGCAAAACAAAACCAAACAAAAGCTGGCTGACTGACATTATTTTGGCATGTTTTGAAGCTTATGACAAACGCCAGCTTGAGTTACTTTATCGGTGTCAGTGTCATTATCGTGTGAAATATTTTCATAATGACTTGCTTCTATTTATTTTCATCTAACAAAAGAGCTTTCCTGCAGCAATAGCTAATTATCCTGTTGAACTTACCTTCACAGAGGCCGCGTTAGTTAGTCTATTGCAAATGGCAGCCAACTTCCGTTTCCGGTGTCCGTTTGGCAGAAAAGTATCCAATTAGATTTTTTCCAACAGCTGCGCAGGCGTCACCGCGAAAAGAGGAAAAATGGCGGGGGAAAACGCAACCCAAAAACAAATGCGAAACTTTTGCTTCAACTTTTCCAACGCTGCAGAGATTTTTCAATTTGCTGTGATGCACTTGTTGTGAATTTTTCATTCAATGGATTTTATACAGACAGATGGATTTTAATATTTAATTTACTGCTATTACTTTATTTGCATAAAACTTTTCTCTTTGGCACTTGAATGGGTTTTAAAAATAAATATTTCGCATCCTATGTTGCGTGTGTGTTAGATGTGTTAAATTTAATCCGGTAAATGCAGGCACTTGATACAACTTTTTCACGCGAAATAACGAATTGGTTTTTCAATAAAACACGAATTTCCCAAAGGATTTCATTATTTGTACACCGAGTAGAATAATGCTGAAAAGTTGCAGTTGGATTTTCGCGAAATTCTCGCCGCAGATGCGAATTGCAGACGGCCGCGGAAATGCGTTGTACGAACGTCAGAAAGCGCTCAACTTGAACTGAACCCAAAAGTATCTCGAACCGAACGTATCTGAATCTTTTTCCAGCATAAGCGGCGGCAGCGCTGCCGACGTCGGCGTCGACAACAACATCGCCACAGCGGACCGACTGGCAACGGGCCACTCGTTTCCGTTTCGTTCCGTGCCACTCGTTCCGCAAACCGGCTTGCGCATGTTTGAGTACCTGCGGAACGATTGGACTGGAGAACTGGTTTCGTTTCGAGTGACTTTTGGAGTTAATTACTCAATTATGCTGCTATGCACTTAAAGAAATGTAGTGCCCATAATTAAAAGATATTTCAGTTAGACTGTAGAGTAATCAGACGTAATTCTTACAATCATCTATTCAACAAACCAAACAATAAGTTGGTAAAAACTATAAGGGATTTTCTTTTGTCCAAGGGATTACAAAAGAGCTTTTTTTATTTTAGCATTGGCTTGTGGTACATTATATCCAACCAAATTAATTTAATTAAGTTCAGTCATTAATATCTAATGTATTTCTTGAATATATAAACATTAAAATATTTATTATTAAAAGCTTTATGTTGTTAATAATTGTGAAGTAAAGTAATTTTGGAAAAAATTTGTTTTGATCTAAAGACTAACAAGTTTTGGCAATGAATTTTTGGTAATTGTTTTTTAAATCCAAAATAATATTAACAAATAATAATAAACAAAGCGAACTAAAATTAAGAAAAACTATAATTTATGGCCAATCAAGCTCCTATGCGCTTTCTTTGAGTGTACCCGAAAATAGGACTTGATATGTGGCCAGTATGTGCGCGAGATATGCAATTTAGTGGTTGTGTTTTAGAAATTTATTGTTTTTTATCGGACAGAGTTCACAGGTAGATGGCAATTGAGATTTTTCATTTCTTACAATGTTTTGGCGCTGGATTTATGGCCGAGGCGTCAATTTGATGAGCGTGTGAAATGCTGGGATATGAAGGGATAGATGAGATGAATCCCGTCGGGCAGGTGGACTCTAATTAGGTTGAGCTACGGATATGACCTCCAATCAACCTCAAATGCTTAAGTGCTTACAGTGAGAAAAAGTCGGAGCGGAAAAACTCCATCTATTTAAACACAAAAAAATGGTTCAAATTTTTGGCAAGTTTTGAAAGATAAAACAGCTTATCAATTTTTAAAAAGAAAGTATTTTGTTTTGATTGTCGTATCTGGCTTTAATGAAATGTTTTTTGTCAAGTGTGAGTTGAAGACACATTTTCTTCGGCGTAGTCTCCTCAAAAAATTGCAACGTTCAGTGTGCAATTCACTTCACAGCATTAACATCCATAAATATTTATGTGACGAACTGGAGTCCTACCATTCCAGGAAATTCCTCATCCTCTCTCTCCTTTGGCTAATTTAGTGTTTCTACTCAAATTCTTTCACTGCGCAAATTTGTTACGGTACTTTTTCCGGCTCCTAGGCCAACCTGGCCAACTCCCAGCTCCAAACTCCAGGCTCCCGGCCAAAACGAAACCCCGAAGAGCAAACATATTTATGCGAGCCAACGTGGCCTCGCACTTCAAGGCGATGCCGCCGAATGGGGAGGGAATGCCAGTACGAGTACGAGTACGAGTACGAGTATCTGTGACAAGTGTCTTTCATTAGCATAAGTAAATCTCCTCGAAATCCTCAAATTTATTTGTCAACACTTGACAATTTCATTGTTGACGTCTCGGCAGGCGCAGCTGTAAACGAGTTGGATGCCACCAGCAACATTGCCAGCAAATCATGATTTGTGTCTTGCATGTCAGTTTGGCATGGCCAAGCCTCCAACATCTCCGTGCTATTGGTAAAAACAACAGGCCAAGACAATGCAAATGGTCAAAAAGGGTGAGGGAGATGGGGATCGGGGAGGTGGAGATGGAGATGGAGAAGTGTCGCTTGAAGTCCCGAACTCCGGCTTAAATCAAATACAAATATTTAACAGCAAACGGACAGCAGTGGCTCACTCGACATCTCCTCTTCCCAGAGCTTGAACATTGAATTTTCTTTGATTTTTACTACCCGAAAAAAGAAAAGTCTGATTTGTGCAAGCCTTTCCTCGCTATTTTGCATACCTCTCTTTTTTCATACTTATTTTTCGGCCTTCTTTTGTCTTCGTAGTTGAGCTTTACGACCATGTTGGGTTGTAAAATATTTTATGTCATATTTTTATGCCGATATCAAAGTTTTCCATTAGGCTAAATGTTTATAATTTATGCTTACTACTGGGGATGAGTAACAGAATTACATAAGATTCATTATGTATTTTGTATTATCTCAGTGAACGGAAATTATGGGAGTGCTTAATTTATGGTTGTGCTTTGGTATTTAATGAGAAATTCTTAATTTAATTGTAATAATAAAAATGGTTTACCTTTACTTTATGTAAATACGAACCTATTAAGACAAAGGAATTTATGTTTACTTGTAAAGTCTATAAACTAATCTGTTAAGTTTTCTTGACTTATTTTATTTACTTTCTTTTAAATTTGTATTATTCCTCTTAACTATTATTCCTCAAACTATTATTAACCCTGGCAGAGTGTATTATAAAATTTGTCAGAAGGAGACATTTATAACATTATAAAGTATACATATATTTGATCAACATACTAAACGAGTTGATATAGCCATGTCCGTCTGTCTTTCTGTTTCTATATCATTTGCGAGCTCAACTTAAAAGCTAGAGACTTAAAACTTTTGCAATCGTATTTTTTAATGTGTCCGCAGATCTAGATTGAAAACGGCGGCGATCGGACGCCTTATTATATATCTACCTATTCTATATCTACCATCGATTATTTTTTAAAAATCTCCAAAAATATTAAAAATTTGGCTTGGCAAAGATAGGTTCCGTTCTCGTTTTAAATGTATTTTAACAAAATATTTAAGAATGTTCTCTTTCTGTTCTATTAATAAATTTCTGTATTTTTCTAGTCCAATATTCTCTATTATTTTCAAACTTTGCCAAGGTTAATTGCCACCCTGGAAAGCTAGACAAAGGAAAGCTGAAACTAAAACCAAACTAAACCACTGACTAAGCGAGGACGCTTCTTATCTGGCTTATCGCTCCCTGGGCCAATTTCGTCATCGCTGGCTGGAAGACTGGGTCTTGTCTTGGTCGTCAGCGTCATCGTCATGGAGGCATTATGGCCAACACTTCATTACCAACAAAGCCATTGCCATTCATTAACAGCTGCGGCTTTGTGGACCTGGGTTTCTTTTGAGTTTCTGCTGTCGCCGCAGTAAAAGTTGGCAACGTTGGCTTTGCAGGTCTCGTGGCGACTCTTCCCGCTCCCTTCGCGGCGGGCTCATAATGCCAACGTAATCTCAAATTACTGCAAATTTTCGCCGCTCACCTTTTATGCGCTTATTTATTTTATTGTGCATTTTCATTGCACTTTTTGTGCCAGCCAGCTAGCCAGCCAGCCAGACCCACACCCATACCCATTGGAATCTCCATCTCATTTCACTGGCCATTGGTACGTTGTAAATCTTGTATTATTTTGATTGTTGTGCAGTTTTATTGTTGTGTCAATAATCTGCCTTTATGCTGTTACCAATAACCAAAGCTTCTGGCCAAGGCAGAAGCGCATTTCCGCAATTTCCAGGCGCCTTTGGCTGCGACGACAGGTGCACAAATGGTCCACAGAATGGGCGTACGATTGAGCCACCCCTTTCTCCACCTGATGGCAAAGCGATGAATATAATGATTTGTTTAAGTCGCCGGCAGCAAAAAAAGAGGGGAAGTGCCCGGCCACCGCAGGCAAATGCCGTTGAAGCGAGTTTATCACCGAGATAAGCATATAAATAATGAAGGTTTCTTCTGGCCGTAAACACGCTGGATGAGTTGGCAAAAGTTTTCCTGTTACACGGCGAAAATGGCTGTTCGAACTTAGTAAACAACTTATTGGCGAGGGAAAATTCAAACTTCTTTCAAGGAGGATTTTAAAAACTTTACTCAACATTCTTCTAAATGTTTGAAGTATTCTTTTGGCATTATAAAAAATTCCATTGCAAGTTTCAATAAAGTTTTTCTTTGATTATCATAACGTACTTTTCTCTCTCTGTGATCAGAAATTAATTCCTCATGGCTTCAGTATAAGCATGTAGAGGAATTTCCGTCGTAGAGGAAACCTTGAAGCTCTTTAACTTTTCATTGAAGGCTCAACCATTTGTGATTTATTCAAATGTTCCTCCATCAAATGTCTCATTTTTTTTACCACCTGCTCGCACCTGTTCCGTTGCATTTGGATTAAGCAAGCCAACCCAAATTAGGAATTGTGACAATTGCTATACATACATACATCATCTGGCAGCACTTTAATTGTGCCTGGCACTCAATCTTTCAATCACGCCAGCTAGTTGCGGAGGGTCAGGGGAAGCCATGTGGATTACATGCGGCTGAATGGAGCGAAGGATGGATGATTCAGGCGGCTGGCAGAGGAGCTGCATTGGAGGATGGCGGCCAATATAATCTATATAATCATAAGAGTGTACCATGTTGTAACATCCCTCCCCCCGCACTCCCCAGAAGAGCCACGCATTTGCGACATGTTGTCAACTCGAATTGCGTTCGACTGATTGAAGGCAGCCAGCCAGGCAGAGCCCATCCTATCCAATCCTTTGGTATCCGATCCCATAACATCCCATTTACACAGAAAAAAATGTTTATAAGTTGAACTACCGCTACCCTTAAAAACAAACTTTTTCAAAATGTTAGCGCTGTCTTTAAATATAAACATAATATTTTTATTTAGACCTTGAAAGCTTTTTTTTTATTTTTAGATTTGCCCTTATTATATACCTTTATCGTTGAAATAACCTAAACTTATATTTACGAAGCCTATTTATACAATTTTAAGGAGCGGATTGATGATATCCACAAACCAAACACATATCTCTAGATAGTTTAGCTCTCGATTTGAATCTTTCAATTCAAGATGAATTAGATTATTTTGTCCTGTGCAGTCCATTGCCATCGCTCAGCCACGAACAGCGACAAGTTGATGGCCAAAGCCAAAGTCAAAGCCGCAGCCAAAGTCGGCCTACAATGTAGGCAAGTGGCCAAGCATCGACTCCCAAAGAACTCTTTGCAACCAGACAGGTTTGTCGCCTGTCGCCAAGCGAGACACCAACAACGGAGCGGAGATGGGAACGGATCTGGAGTTGGACTCTTAGATGGAGTTAAGGCTAAAGTTGGAGCTGAGACTCGTGGATACTTAGCTGGACGAAGAGGATTCTTCGTTTTTGGGTAGGCGTCGCACAGATTGATCAACAGACCAGGACGTTTGTCTAAGACTTGGCTTGCCTTGTTTACGTTTTAGGGATTGCACTGTCATGGAAGAGTCCAGATAGTTGCAGGGAGGGATTGGAGAAATTTTTTTCTTAAAATACATAAAAAACGGTCTGTAAATTTATAAAATTCCTAAGACAAATTAAACACCCTAAATTTACCACCCAAACCCTAAACCCCAAACCAATTTTAATTCAATTTATATCCCCCTTAAATAAATTATTATCTGTGTTCGTATTTAATAATTTAAAGTTCACACCATGTAATTGAAAATAGGAAAACTGTTTGATCCATTATGTATGTCCTAATAGCATATCATTGTGATCTTATATTAGTAATCTGATTATTCACGTTTCTTATTTATAGGTTTTATAGCAATAGGAGTACTGTAAACTTTTTTTAGAGTAATCAAAATATGTATTTAAATAAATATTTTTTGGGCCCCTCATTAAGCCAAGACCGCTCCTGATCGCTGCTCCACCTTCCTGGCATTTCGCAAACATTTAAAGTAATTTCGCCATCAATCTTTCACTTTTGCACTCGTTTCGGACTCAGTCGCTGCTCTTGGTCATCTGCCTGAGTCACTTAGTTTGAGGAATGGCAAGTGCCCGGTCCGAAGATGACCTTGTCCAGGTAGTTGTTGTCGTTGTTGTCGTCGTGCGTTCTGCCCACTCACCTGAGCCGAGCATCTGCATGCGTAAAGTTTATTTTGATCTTGGTGTCTCCGCGATTTGCATAACTTGTCATCCCCATCCGCCGCCGAGGATCCACAGATCCAAGATGCGGCATCGGCGGCGGGAGGAGGTCCATTGTCAGTATCAATAAATATCAACGCGCCATGCGACAACTTCTTTTCAGGCGACGTCGTCTCCTCCGCGAAGAGCCTGATTCCATTTGGCAGTGATGAGGCCCAGTCCGTCAGCAGGATGAACATTTTGCTATTTTATGCGCACCGATATAAATGATCTTTTAATTAATATCACTTTAGATAGCGCACAAATTGATGGAGCATTCTTATTATGCAAAGTGATGTTTACGATTATGGGCAGGATCCTTGTCCCAGTCCCAGTTGCAGTCGCAGTCGCCGTACCAGTTTCCTTTTCCTTTTCAGTTCCAGTTTGGATTGCCTTTAAATACTCTTAATGACACTGGCCGGGATTAGGGCCCTGGCTTGGCTGAAGCTGATCCGACAAGTTGGTCTAGGCGCGGTCTCCATAATGTGCACGGCCTATGATAATCGGATCAGATTACCAGACTGATAGTACTAAAAGCTTTTTGCAATTTGCACTACAAATTTGTTTTGGAACCAGGCCCGATTTGAACAAAGTTATTTTGCACTTAACACCAGGGACAGAACTTGTAAAGGGCCATAACTAACCATTCTGAATTGAGTTGTGCTGCGGGGAAATTTCTCTTTTCCCACATTACTCGAAAGCTTTCCATATAGCCAAAGCAGGTCCGATACGATGTGCGATAAGATCGCAATGGTGGAATGCCAGACGCCGCTATTTTGGAAAATGAAGTCATTAAATGCTATTACAAAGCGTAATTGTTCACAAATTATACAGGAGAACGGGGAACTTCCTATATACCCTTTTTTTTTTGCTGCGGCACCACCGAAACAATGTGCATATTACACCACTTTGGTATCTTAATTATAGGCCTAGGAGTGCCACACCAGAAAGAGGTGAGAGCAAGACTGGCGAGGGGGCTTACCTGGTGCACCTGTCATATCTGCCATGCTCCGGGTCCAGAAAACGAGTGCAGATGAGTGACACTCGCGTCTGGCATTCATCGAGCTTCCTGCTCTAAGGGCGATAGAACTTAACATAATATTTTTGTAATTTTTCTGCACAGCAAAAATAACTTTATTATCGTAAGCATAGAAAAAGATATAAATCTGCAATGACAGGGATTTTATTGCCAGCCATGAACCTTTGAGATTGATTACAACAATTTGTTATTGAACATTTAATTCTGTATTTCATAGGTCAATTTATTATATAATTCCATCTATTTCCAGTTTCCTATGTTACATTTTAATAAAGACATTTGTAATTGGAATTGATTTTGCGTAATATATTTACTGCTTATTTTTGCATATGTAAAATTTAGTAGTTGTTTCCAATCTTTAATAATTATTGGATATAGTTTTTATTATTATATTAGTTCTTCTTTATTATGCATTTTTTAGACAGTTTTTTCTAACAAGCCGAATTTAAGTAAGCATTACTCCGTACTAAAGTTATACAATTTTGTAATTTTTTCATTTATAGACCAATAGACTTAAGCTTCTTATTTTCTCTCCGTGTTACCATTACAACTCTCCAACTCATATGGCTGGCAATTTGCCAGAGCTCGAACAAATGCTGGTTAATATTCTATTTATTACAAATCATCATCGCCTTCATTTAGGCTGCTACTTATGGAGTACGGAGTCCGTAGTCGAGTCGCTTCCCTTCATGTTGAACTCTCAACTGTGACGCGGAATTCGATGCTCCACATGTAAGTAGTCCGGTTTTGTGCCGACTCATCGGAGCAGTCATGAAGTCATGTGTCTGAGAACTTCCTGACAAACGCGGGCGGAAAATAAACCATTTCAGTTCGAGAGTGAGCCCGACTCCGGCGGAAATTGTGTCATGATTATAGACTAAAGCGCCCATTTAGTTACGCCTTATTATTTCCAATTCCTTTTCGGAGTCCCTGGCCCCTTTTGCATTCAACTCGGCCTAATTGAAGTTGAGCTGTGTGTATGTGGAAATGACTCGGACCTTTTTTCTCTCTAATCTCTTCATTATAAGTATTCACTCAGGCTTAATTTGGTTTCAATTCGTTGTCTGCTCTTTGTTTGACTTTATTCGCTTTGTGCTGTTCTTAACCGAAGCTTGGTAATTGGTTCTGTTAATTAACTAAACTGCCCCGAATTGGTAGCAATTTTAGTTGATCTCATAGATCGGTTAAACGATCTCGAGATCTATTCGGAGACTTGTTTGTGCCGCTTTAGCCGGAGATCAATGGGGCTCAGCCCCACCTATTTATTAACCATCTAGCATCCATTGTAGCTCATCAATAGTCCACTAGGCGTTTCATAACCCGTTAAGGAAGCTGAATGCTTCTGACGTTCGAGGAATTAATCAACACGAAATGGGGAATTCTGTTGTGTGGCACTTGTTTCTAAGCTTTCCTCATCAATTAAATGCTCAGGCAAGCTGGAGGAATCTCCCAGAACGGCACATTGTCTTAGCCAAATTAAAATGGCCATCTTTTCTGGTCAGCTGGAGAGCCCGGTCTTCGGGCAGTAGCCGACACCTGAGTTTGAGTCAACGATTTTTCGGTGCGCATGCGGAAGCGTTTTTCGCGTCATTTTTCATGCTGAAATTTAATAAAGAAAATTAATTTGTGGACATTTGACTCGAGGCGAGACACAAAATACAACGGCGAAAAAAAAGGAAGAGGCAAGAAAATCAACCTCATATACAGAGCCATCTTCGGGTCTTACGGTGCCGTGCCCCAAGTCCCTCTCAAGCTCAAACTGCACGCAGACTTTGATCGATGGCACTCATGATGCTGCAGGCGAGCTTCCACCAAAAGCCACCGAGAGCCACCAAGATCCACCGCCAATCTCCCCCAGTTCCGACGACAAATTCAAGTTGGGAATGCCTTGGCCTAGTACCCAGATACCCAGGAATCTTGGCGGCGAAGGAGGAGGCGGCGATGGTGGAGGATTGGAGGACTTGGAGCAACCTGAAGCCGGGTGCCGCATGAGTTGCAAGTTAGCGCAATTAATTTATTTCAACACGAATTTAACTCTCATCGTCCCCACTCCTCACTTCATTTCACTCCACTTCACTGCACTTCATTCCCAATGCGTTTTACATCATTCTTATGAAAGGAGCGCGGCGCAGACTTAGCATTTATATTGTAAAAATTTTGTCGTTACCTTATCTAAATATGGCCATTGCATATAAAGACGCGCCATCCATTCGGGCAGCTGTTCACCACAGGATTCTTCATCCCCACTCGCGACTCGTCTTGGTTTCACTGAGAAAAAGTATTGAATTCCTTAAAAAGTCTACCGGAATTCTGGCATTTTTATACACCAAAATATTTTCAACCACTTTGAGACTTTGTTATAACTAACATATTGCTTTATAATTATAGCTTTTATTTATGTTATTGCATTGTACATACAAGGAACATCCTATTTTAAAATTTTTCATAAAATTATTAAAACATGATATAAATTTATGCTGCTTAAAATTCGATGTATATTATGAAAAACTTTTTCTTAGGCTTTTAGTTTATTTATTTTTATTGGTTGGAACAAAACTTCAAAGTTAACTTAATATTTTTCCTGTTTATTTTATAAATCCTAATATGGATATTGTTAAAAATCGTAAATAAAATAATCTAATCAATTAGAAGAAAATAATCAAGAAAATAAAAAAAGGCTTCTTATTCAAATTTATTGCTTCTGTTAGTAGTAAAAATACACCTTTATTAATATATTTTCTTAAAATTATATTTATGTTTTGTATATTAGATTTACGAACATTTGTATGCCAACCTTTTTTTCGGCAGTGCACTCGTCGTCCGATGCTGCGTCACTCATTTTTGCACAGTCCATTAGTTCGCGGATGCAGTCGGCACTGAAGGTTGTTCCTCTTGTTGTTCTTCTCGTCTACCGGTTTGACAGTCGCTCAGTCGCAGTTCCAGTCCCGTTCCCAGTTCCCAGTTCCCAGTGCCCAGTTCTCTGAGCCCAGTTTTAGACCCTGCCCCATAGACCGCGTCCAGTTTCCAGCTCCATTAGTTGCCCCTTGCTTGTAAGTTGTACTGTGCTCCTGCGCCTGCGACTCCTGCCTGGGTTTATTTTAAGCACTTCTGGGCGCGTCCTATTCAAGGGCTAGGCTCCTGGCCCTTCTGGCCCTCCTCCACCCCTCTGCCCCCCCTCATTTGTATGTAATTTTCGGTTATGCGAAGTAATTTGAGATCGCGCCACACGCGCGGCCTTTAATGACTTCATTAAATGCTTGAAACTAGTTTACAGCGACTTGTTCTGCTGCCTGGTGTCTCGGGCCTTGGACAACTTCCGATGATGACTATAAAATGATTCCTCGAGGGCATTCTTCAGTTACTTGGCACTTGCAGTTGCCCGGTGTTTCGGTTGTGGGCCATATTTACAAGACCACCTCGGATGCATGTCGCTCCCTATGGAGTCCCAGTCGAATCCTTCGACGCATAACTCAGCGATGCGAGGGTCCTAAATCTCCTTGACAACATTTACCTGATCCCACTGGCCACTGGCTTAATGACTCGAACTGGTGGTTAGGGATGATCGTCACTCTCGTAAAATGTAAATTTTCAGCTAGCCGCCTGATGAGTTTCGAGGGGCGAGATATATGGAATAAACTGGACTTCCAGGATGAATATAATACAGAGAGAAAAATAAACTATATTGGAATAATTGTATGCTGTAGACAGCCTTATTAAGAAAGGCCTTTTCAAATGGGAAACAAATTTGATGGATTTTAATTTAAAAGCTAAAAATCAAAATGAAATGAAAATTGGTATACATTAATAAACATATTAATATTATCATAAACGATTATATTGTATTGTTCTATAAATCTATAGATAAAGTAATTTGAATTTTATGGTAAAAAATCGATAAATACATACTCTTCTAATAACCTTAGTAGATCAGCACTTAAAATCGGATTGATCGATTTTTTTAGACTTTTTCAATGATTTTATCAATGATTATTTTAAAATTACCTAATTAAGAACTAGCATATAAAAGGAGCGATCTTTGATCTTTATTTTTGAACAGACTTTTGCTCTCTGTATGGTCTACAGAAGTCTGTGTCGTCGTTGTCCATTTACTGGCACAGTCGTTACTCATTCTCAGGACCGAGGACGACGGCGAGTATGTGGATGAGGCTCGAGATGCGAATGGGAATGGCAATGGGTTTGGAATTGGGGATGGGGTGGAGGTTGTGGCTCTGGGTGGATAATTATGACGTTGCAACAATTCCAGCGTGGCATCCAGAGCTTAGGAGACGTGTTCTGGGATTGCGATTGTGATTGCAAGTGTCTGGGTAAGTTTGTGCTAGTGGTGGTGTGTGGTGTGTGGTGTATGGTGTATGGTGTGTGTGCCCCAAGTGACAGTGCAACATGATTGCTCTCGGGCTCGCCACATGCCACATTTATCATTCGTCGAAACGTTGAAAAATTAGTCATTCCTTTATTTTACACCCAAATGCCGAGAGCTCTTGGCGCAAACCAGTTGAGGAGAGGCCAAGACTATAGCCACTGCTTGGATAAATCCTTCTTGCATTGCTTGACTTTGTACAGTGAGATGTGGCTAAATGGACATGAGGAGTGCCAAATTAATAATACTTTAACATTGTGTACATAAATTGAAGGTTTTAGGTGGCAAAGAGTATACATTTTAATCTTAACTTTAATATTGTGTAGGTTTTGGATAGGTTTTTTGATAGAAGAATAAATCATTTTAAGGAAAGCATTCCTATTTTTATTCAGAAAAGTATTAATACTAAGTTTGTATAGCAAATTGTTATAAAAAATCTTTTTTTATTTATGGCTTGACCAACACGTATACTTCTAGTTTAACTATTTCAATTTTCTTCTTCAATAAAACCTTTTATTTATATGCAAAAATAACACACATCCTATTATTATTTAGTATTTACTTTCTTACTCACATTTCACTGTATTTTATTGGTCACAGCTTCCCAGCCTCGTCGAGCAACAACATGCAAATGACTCTTTTAATTTTTATAAATTTCTCTGATTACGAAAATTGCTTCTGGGCTTTGACTATGCACCACAGCACACATCCTCAGCGCCAACATGCACCACACTGCACCACTCGAGACGTGGAGGAAGTGCATGATGCATCGCGCATCTTCATTAGTTGACGCTGCTCCGATGTCAACCGACGGCCAAGACTAGCAGATACTTCGTGGCCATCATCGTTTTCAGGCCCAGTTTGGAAACCGCTGGCGGGTCTTTGGGACCTGGACTCGGACTTCGACTTGGACTTGGACTTGGAGTCGGTGTCCGTGTTTGCCTTTCCTGTCGCATGTTCATGTCTAGGCAGCGTGAGCAACCGGAGCAGTTCTGGATCTCTATAGAGCCGGCTCATTGGTGTTCAGCTCGTGGGCTCGAATGGAAATTACAAACCAATAAATCATTGAACACCGCCACTCGAGGAGACCGCGCTCTGCATTCTGGATGCTGCAGCCAGTGTCGGTGGCTCTGCCCACATGGCTGCGATGCATCCTTCACCTGCTAAGTTCCACTCCTCACAGGTACCACTGTAATTAGTTGAAATTGTAATTCATGGCGCTGGATTAGATAAAAATCTGCTGCCAATTAGTAATGCACTTGGCCGTGAATAACTCTATATGGCAAACGATGGCGTCTAATATGCTTATGACTCTATTCGCCAATCTCAAATGCCTTTGGGGCTTTGGTTCTTGGAATTAGGGAAAAAAAAGCCAGTTAAAAAAAGACCAGTTGATATTTAACATGAAAACTTCTAGAAAACTTGAAACCTAAATATTCTTTATAAAGTAAAAAAAGGTGGAACAAAATTACTTTCAAAGTTATCTATAATGAACAAGATTTGGGTCATATACGGATAAATATTTGAAATATTCTAATTTGTATGACAATTTTAAGCATTTCTTGAATTTAAATATGTATTCTTAAAATTTTTTAAAAAAAATCAGTCCTACAAAAAGGGCAATTTTTAAAAACGTCTTGTTCAATTGATTAATTTTAAAACAAGACAAAGAAACTTAATTGATTTATTGACTTACAAGTTATCTTCAAGTGGATCAGTCTTTTAAAAAGGGTTAAAGCCGTAGCAATCATTATAGTGGTTCGCATTTAATTTGCAGTTTTCGGTTCAATTACTCAATACACTTTAAATGATTATCTCGCAATCTCTCAGAGTTTGACTGCTGGAACTTTATGAAGCCTTAGCGATCATATCTCGGCCGTTCTAACCGCGAATTCTCGGTCCCAAGACCCCGTTGCAATTGTCGTAGATCAGGCCAGTTCAATTGACCCCTCACGACCACCGCGGCTCAGTGATTTAGCCTTGTCTCGACTTGGCGGAGACCAATTAGATCCTTTAAGATCCAATCAGTGGCCGTTTGCCGCCTCAGCCACCGGGTCCGCTGAACCTTCCCCTCCCTTCCGCCACCCAGCAACTTGATTTCAATAAAAATCCATTTAATTCGACATTTTGTGGCCCGAAAATAAAAGTAAAGAAAAAAAACAACAGCAGGCGAAACACTTGGCGATTAGTTGGATCGTTTTTGGCTGCCGGCTGCGTTCGTTTGAACTCCGTGCGGGTGTTTGCCAGTGGTTCAGCCCCCTCTGGAGCCCCCCCCTTCTGCCACCGCCCCTGTGGCCAACCCCTCGGCCCATATAAATCTCACGTTGTAATTGCCACGATAAGCTGCAAGTCCGAAAAGAGCGCCGGCTGCGGCTGCCACCGTCGCTTAAAACCGGTGGCCAAATAGCCACCACTCGGTTCCAGCTTCCAATCCTATATATACACGCGTATATATGTACCAGTATTTTTTTTTTGGGGGAACGCAGAGCAAACTACATAAATTTCGCGTGAAATGCATTTGCGGGCGATAAATTCGGCAACGGCCAGCTTGGACAGCGATAATCAACGCAATTGCAATCGATTTTGGCGTAATTTAGGTTTGGCTTAAGTGGCTCGGACTAACAAGGCAGCGAGAAACTTCGCCGGTAAATTTGATTGGGCCAAGTTCAGGAAAAATCTGGACCAACTTCTACCCAGCAGGCGCCGCAGAGTATGCAGTAAAGTCTGAAATTGTGTGGGGCACTAAATATGTTTATTATCCTTGCCAGGGGATCACTTAAATAACAAAGAACTACAATGAATTTGAAATTCTATAAAGTTGTTATAATCCATTAACTGGTAACTTATTTATTTGCCAAAGAATTTGTATAAGCCTTTCCTGACTCTTGAAAAAAATGTTAGATCAAAAAATGATGAATTATATTTATTATGAATCAAGTTATTCATAAAACTATTAATAATTTTAAAATCTATTTTTTCAAAACAGTATAAAAATTGACGAACAATCTTCCAATCTCTCCGGAATGGGTATTCCAATATTAAAACACTTATTTCCCCTGCCCGTTGTGTGTGGCCCAGAAGCGGCGGCAGTTGGCCAACAATAGCAACGATTTAAATCAAACGTGATGGAATTGTTAGGCGGTCGAATCGAAACTACCGTTAAACTCACTTTCGCAGCGGGACGCCCGTTGCCGACAAAAATTACTCATACGCAACGTGGCTGACCCCAAAGCTGCAGCAGCCACTGTCTTGAAGGGGGCAGGCGGGGTGCTATTTTACAAGGGGATCTTGCTTGTTGCCGCCTCTGCTGACACTCGACCTCGCCCGTTTCACGCCGCCGCCCCTCATTCCATCGACCGCTGATTAATTACACCGCCCGCTGTGCAAATTCTTCAATAAAAATCATAATTTCATGTTTGCGGCCAGCGAAACAAAAATAAAAAGAAAAACAAAATGTATATGAAAATCGGTGGACAAGGAGAACCCAAAAATAAATGATGATTATTGCCGCATTTCTGTAAGCCGCAGCTTATTAGCTGCACGAGCTGCCATCTCCAACCCCAAAATCCCCATGCAAAGTGTAACGAATTTTTGATTGAAACTTTAAAATACTCGTTAGGAGGCTTTCCTCGTCGATGCGCGTGAGTTTATCTTTTGATTAGATTCGTTAGACTTTGTATTGGTCTTTTGTAGCGCTCAGAAATTGGGCAGCCAGTCCGGGTCGTTTTGGCCGCGATGGAGTCATTATTCACAATTTAGTAACACTTGATTTGCGTTCGGCGTTTTCTATAAATTTTCATAAATTGTTTCTATTTCGTTACCCGCGCCATATGTTGGCCAAAAAATATGGTTTAGATTGCCTGATTGCACAAAGTTTCGGCTGGAGGGTGAATAACTCAAACTGACCTAGTTGGAGGTTTAATTGGGTTTTTATTTTTGCTGATATTGTTGGGTTTTGAAAAAAAAGGATTTGGTATTTTATTAAAAAAAAAGTGTTTATCTCTTGCCTCGCTGAATGTTGCTGTCTGCTGGCACATCTAATTAAGACACAGTTCAGAAGGCCCACAAGCAACACCGAAAAAATACACACATATCTGACAAGATGCCAAGTGTAAAGTGCAAAAACTTCGAAAGTCAAATAACAGCATCGAAATTAAGTATGGTCGGGTGTGCTAAAATGAGGCCCAGCATGATGTATTCAAAAATCATTAACGGCCCTGATGCGGTGAAAGGAGTGCTCCCCAGTTGTTCCCAGTTCCCGATTCCCGATTCCCAGCTTAAGTCTTAGCCGCGGTCTGATCCACATATCGTGGCAAAGTGAAGCGGGAAATTGCCTTGACGTTGCGTCAAAATTTCACACTTTTGCGCCAGATAAAAACGCAAACATTCGAGGCAAAGGCAAAGGCGCATTCCCCAAATATTTGCCAGCCTGCGAAAGATCATTAAAATAAAGGAGTGCTAACCATGGGCGGCGGAGGATGTACGGCGGGGGTTTGCCGAACAAGAGGAGTTAAATTAGCATACAAGTCGCGCTTTTGCCATAATTTGCATATAAAATTAGCGCAACACGTTGCAGCCAGCCTCCGGGTGACACATGAGGCTCTGGCTCTGACTCGGGTTGCTCATTTGGCGACTTGCAGCTGCTGATTGGTTGTACACACTCAAATCGGGGAGCTGCTAATCCAACATCCCACACTTGACACAAAAAACAAATCATTTTAAGATTATTTTAATAAATAAATATTGCCTATTTTATTATTGACATTTTCTTAATTTGATTTCTAACTCTATTTTGCGAAGCAACAGATGATGTTGTAATTTTATTGCTGAGATAATTTCAGTTCTCAGTCCATAATTTCATAATTGCATTAAAATAATATTTAATAATTGATAATAACATATCTAAAACCCGTTAAGTCGTAACAATATTTATGATCGAAATTTTCTTCTTTATTTATCTATATAATCATTCCAGTTCCATTTTTGAGTTACTAATAATATCAATCATCTTATTCTGAACATGCAGACATTTTTTTAAATTCAGAATAGCCTTAAAATATCTTATAAGTTCCCAAATTTCTTTCGGTGTACAGCGAGTGTCCGAATGTGCTATGATAATTAAGCTGGAATCGCCTGGCCCAGAGATGGGAGCGCGAGGACAATGCCGGGATATCTTGCACTTGTTGCCGCAATTTGCATGCCTCGTGGACTGGGGGAATGCCCCTTTCGGAGGCGGCGCCTTCACGGCAATTAGCAGCCGGCAAAACTTTCCGTAGCCGCAACCCGGAATGCGAACGAGCAGCGCGGCCTGATTAGTTACGGCTGCCTGCGCATCCGTATCCGCAGCTGACAAATAGACACCCATAAATAATATCCAGAAACATATAGAAAAAAACTCATTGCCTATTCCCTATGCTGAGCTCATTTTTGGAATATTTTTCATACTCACTTGGGTGCTGTGTTTTTTCACCGTTTCCCACAACTCTCAAGCGTGAAAATGTTAAAGGTTAATAATTATGCTGTTTAATTTGAAAACACCAAAAGCTCTGTTTGGGTGTGTGGAAAAAGTCGATAAAAAATTTACGAATTTTTTGGTTTGTTTTTGGTGATTGTTTTTTTGTTGGTTAATTGAGTCTTAGATAGCTTGTTTACCCAAACATGCTGATTGGAATGCTGGGAGAGGTGAAAAAGAAAGGCAAACTGAAGGAGGACTTAATGGGGGAGTTCCCATCCACATAGAGTGTGACTACCATAAAAAGCATTCAAACAGCCAGGCCTTAAAACGAATAAATAAAAACCGAAAAAGAACTGGCAGGCATAAAAACCATAAATAAGTAAGCATTTAAATAAATATTTATTTACATATAATTGCTTGTCAGACGGAGCGGGAAATTAATACGATTGCAGTTTATGACAAGCGATTAAATGTTATAAACGAGCGGCGCGAAGGGGACGAATGCTAAATGGTCGAGGGGTATTCGGGGGTTTAGTGCCTTATTTAAGTAGCACAGAGATGCCATCGCCAGATAGCCGGCTACCAAATACAGATACAGATAAGGCCAAGCGAGACAGCTCCCGGAGACAGGCGACAAACGGAATCCAGCTGCCATCCAATCCCAATCCCAATCCGAGTCCCATCCAATCGCATCTAGCAGTTCATTAGTCAGCCGCTAGGTGACAATCAGATAGGTCATGGGAGACCTTTCCCGAAATGGGACAACCTGTAAGCGCATTCCCCGAGTCAAGTGGGTCGCCTTATCTCCGGAGAAAGTCGCAGCTTTGTCTAAGGGCCTTCTCCCTCCCCCCCTCAACACTCCCCTTTCTTTCTCTTTCTCCAGCGACAAACTTGAGATGTCCCGCGGCGGGATAAGCACACAGACAAACGCATGAATTACTCGTTTCACAAAGACCCGAGTGTCAATAAAATTGCGTAGATTATTGCAAGCGAGCTCGTAAAATTGTTTACAATCGATGGGCGATGGTCTCTGGTCTCTGGTCCAGATGTTTGGGAGTTGGGGTCCTCAATGGCCGGGCAAAACCATTCAACTGCCACTTTTTGTGTGCGTGATGGGAGCTACATGTCCAATGGCCCAGTCGCCTGAGCCCCGTCGGCGTTGTGCAGAATTCTATATGGATTTATTAAATAAATGCATTAAACTATAAAAAAGGAAGCTTGGGGCGCTAAGTTCTAGAAAGGCGAAAGCCAAATGCTCTAATGGATCAACTAAGTTGGCGAGGAGCTGAGGGGCTGTTTTATTGTGGGCATGCAAAAAAACAAATAGACATACTTTCACAACTTTAAAAGTTCTAATATTTTAATTTACAAAAATACAACGTAAGATGAGATTACTCAGCTTATTTTATAATTTAAATGACTAAAAACTCTCTTTTATCAATTTTTATCGTTTCTTTTTTAAAATGGAAATATTCATCTTAATGGAAGTTTGAATGAAAATATTGGTTGGCGTTATTGATTTACAATTTAAAATAATAAAATACATTTTTTTATATATACTTGTCACATTTATAACTATACATTAATAGCTGGCAGGTTGTCAAAAGAATAATTAATAAACTTAACATATTCGCTCAATTATTTTTTTAAAGTATCTAAGCAAGTGTTTAAAAATTCAAATAATTTAAAAGTAAAAGCTTAAAGGTATTTTAAGTATTAGGCACTAGCCTATTACAAATGAAACCAAAAAGTATGTACACTCGTACCCAGAAGTAGTGTACATTTGGACGTGTGCCTTTCTTTTTTATTAACCCCCACCTGCCCACGGCCATGGATGGGATCCACCACCTCTCGATGGGGGGCAGCCGGCGGTGAGACAGATTGAAGTGTCCCCCATCAGATGGCAGTTTTCGTGTTGCGCCCTCAGCAACTGCAATATTATTGTTAATTTCGTCGTAAATTCGAAAGTCTTATGCTTATTGAATTTTCATGTTTGCCTCATTCTAGGCGACATGTTCTCCTTCTTTCGCCTTTCCCCGCCCCGCTTTGCATGCAAATGATTTTAGTTATGATAAGACACTGTCAATAAAGGCAAATTCAGATTTAGATATCGCTACGAGGATGCTCCTGCTGCTCTATGTAAAATTAACTTTATTGCCATTTTATCAATTTGCTGGCAAACAATTTTCATCGACTGTGTGTGTGTGTGCATTGTGTATTTATCTAGGCTCAAATGTGTTTGTGCTAGTTAGTTTTCCTTGTTATTGGTAAATAATAATAGCAATCAAATGTTTATGGCTGCTGCTTTAATTGCAATTTTATTGTTTGTCCTCTCTAAGCTCTGACAAAGTTCAGTAATATTGTTGACTGCAGCTGTCATTTATCAGAATTAAATTAGTTTTGATTGCTGTGGGAATATCTGTGGAAAGGACCAAAGCTAATGGCGATTGCATGCAAACAAAAGGCCTTTGTTATTCATTGAAAATTAATGCCATTAAGAGTCGGCCAGGAAAACAGCAATTGCCAGGTAAATTTGCTAATTTAAAAGCAATATAATGAGAGTCGGGAGTGGAAAGAACAGCCCATGGCAAAAATAAATTTCAAGAAGAAACATAGAAAGGTTTAAAAACTTTTTATTGGTTGAAAATAAGCATGTCGCAAATTAAATCATTTTTTCTTTAATATTTATTATTTTTGTAAATAAACAAGTTTTTATGACGTATTTAAAAATAACTTTCATGACTGAATTTAGATAATTTAACTATGTATATAAATTCATTTTTTCCTATTATAAAATTTAACAAAATAAATGGGTAGTCTCCTTTTACAATGTTTATTAATAATTACAAATTTTTTAACATATTTTTAACTTGTATATTTTATAAGTTAATCAAATGTTAGTGGAAGTGCACGTACAGTGCTAGGAAACAGGTTTGCTTTTCCTGATTAATGTTAATTATTTTTTATAGTTATCAGAAGAGCCTTTGCAAGTCCATTTATAAGCACTACATGACTTTTCTACATTGTTTAAATGGAATTTGCGTTATTGATTAAAATACCTTTTCCTTGTTTGCTAGGCAAGGTTGTATGAGATATGAAAAAACGATGCCATCTATGATTTATTCAAATATTTCAGCGTTTTATGTAGCCGGAATGAAGTGCGACAATCTTTATCGGTGCGATCGATGGCAAAAAGTATCGCCTTACAATAACAAACAACCGCATTTTCTGCATGCGAACACAAGACCTGAGATCCCCAAAGGCACTGGAGGCACAAAAAAAACACGTGAGCCTGAGCACTGAACACTGAGCACCGGCAAGCAAATAACTCAATCCTTAACAGAAATGACAGAAACCTTATAAATACAAGAAAATGCGAGTGGTGCGATGGCCAGAAAGCGACGCTCCAGCGATCCGGCGATCCAACGATCCGGCGATCCAACTATCCAGCGATCATCCGATCTCCCCGATCCGATCATCTGCGGTTACAAAACGCGACATGGGAATGCGGCTCTGTGGCAAATTGGGAAGGTCTCTTAGAACAAGTTTCACTTACTTAGAAGTCGACTGTGCACCGACTGTGCCCCAATCCCATCTGGCGTTGCCTTTGGGTGTTTGTATTGAAAACTGAAAACAGCAGATTTAATTTGTCTAACAAACACAGACAATCGGCCGGGACAGCCGTCATATTGAGATCTCATCAAAAGACCGCACAGCGCGTCGATCCCTGCCCATAAAAAAGCGAGCAGAGATCGGGAACGGCAACGGCAACGGCAACGGGAACCCATTGAAATATTTTGACAGCGGGCTGGCAGGCGTTGAAGTTCAAGAGAAATGTCTCAAGTGCATTCGGAGTATCCCCACTGACAGCTGTGCGATCTGAAATCCAAATGGGATGGGGGGGGCTAAGAACTGGTAGGCCTCGATCGATGGCCTTATCACAGTGATAATGTGGGCTTGGTCTTGCTCCAACCTCAATTTGTTACACATCCGCGTCTCAAGATGCGTTTTTATTTTCTTAACATATTTCCAGCGAGACTGTTACACTTCCACGGACCACTTAAAACTCATTTTTTGGGGAAAAAAAAACGTGACGCGCTTTCGTATTTTTTCCTTTTTTTTTTTGAGAGTGTTTGTTTTAGGCTTTATCGTTGATGTTGATCTTAAGTACGGAGAGGGGCAGCATTATTAGAAGCAATTTTGAAGAGTCACTTTGAATTACCATAAATTTCGTTTCAAAATTGAAGGTTTTTTCCGAAGGTTTTATGGTAATGCAATTGGTTCAGGAAATTCTAAATATAAATCGTAATTTTCGTTCATATGTGGGGTTCTCGTAAAATATTCCAAGCACTTTCAATTTGTTATTGCAACAAATTAATGCGGACATGCAAGTTGATTGCAAAAAATCTGTCCAATTGGTATTAAAAACCTACGCCTAAACAGCAGGCCCTCCATAATCCAATCCCCTGAAGTTTCTGCTCCCATTGTCAGCCATCAAGTTCTGATCCGGCGATATCCCCGTAACCCCTTCCCCGCAGATCTCCCGGTTGACAGCTGGCCAAATGCGAAACAGATCAAAGCAAATTATGTGCAACGCCTCTTAGCTGCTTAGCAATGAACGAGCTTGGCTCTTAGCCGCTTGGCCAACTCATCCATAAGCCAAAGTATCTCCCAGATACTCAGATATACGTACTCATGGGGCAAACGGAGAACGCGTGCCCGTCTCCATGAAATCGGACGATGGGCAATGGATTTTCATTTGCGAGCACAGCGCAAAATATTTCATAAATCAACAGCGGCCGACGATGGCAACCAGAGAATGATGGCTCGATTAAATGGATTTCAATGCGGACTGCGACTGGCTCTAGGTCTGGGTCCTGAGTATTTTGCATTTCCATTTCATCAACGGTCCCATAAAAACTGAGACAGATGCAGTCAGCAAAAAGGCCACAGCTCTAGTAATTAGACCGAATATATAACTCTTATAAAAAGTTTTCTAGGTATAATTAATTATTTATAAACTATTTGATTAATTTAATATTTATTCTAGGAATATAAATTATTATGTTAAATTACCAAATTTTAATTAATGATATTTTAAATATTGTATGTATGCTAACCAAAAAACATACAAAATTAAGTGTTTTACTTCTTTCCTTGAAATAGTTAATAATAGTTCAAATAATACAGTTTATTAGGATTTTTAATAATAATGGTAACCAAATACAATATATCACAAATATAGATGTTTTATTATTATCCTTGAAAATATTTATTTAAATAAATAAACTAAATTTGGATTTGTGATTAACTATAAATAACAAATAAATAACAAGTTTAAGCAATCTAATTATCTGTAAACTAGTTTATAAGCAATGTTAGCCTATTAAAGGTTGGTTTTGGAGCATTACTTACTTAAAATATTTATTTATTTTAATGACTTTTTATTATACAATTTGGTGTAGTGTATTATGACAGAGCGGGATGGCGATCTCATAACAAATTTGCGCGCTTTTATGGCCACAAATTGCCATGTCTTCAGCCAAGTGACAGTGCAATTATCGAGGGCCTAGACCGGAGACCCTGGAACCGAACGGAGCGAGGTGCTTTGGGGGGCTGGGAGACACTTGGTAGGGTCCCCATTTCAACTGCAGTTGACAGTTTGAATGGTTCCAGGGGGTTGGCAAACGGGGCGCCGAATTGATGAATTGTCTATTTTTGGTAAATATCCCCTGGCAACAGGCGCCAAACCGAACTGGGGCCTCTAATTATTAGCACGTCCTCTCACTTCAAGCTGTCTGTGGCGTTGTGTGACCTATGCAGATTCTCACTGCATACAACTTGCCCCATCGAGGGGATATTTAACATTTCGCTTAACATTCTGCAACATCAATGCGGTCCGATGCAATCCGATGTGATGCGAAGCGATGCCACGAAAATTATCATACCAGAGGCTGCAATTATGCGCTAGCTGGAATGCTACACATTCAATAAGAGCGGCAACAGAAGCCGCTGGCAGCCGGCAACAAATGTACATTTGGCCGGAACAATGGACCGCAGCTTACAAATACCATCTGCAAACTCCAGCTGATGCCGAGCTGGATTCTGGCCAAGTGTGTGAGTGCCATTTGTCCAAACCGCGCGGACATTGCAATCGAATTCGTATTCGCATTCGCATTTGTTTGGGTGGAATCGAATGCCGAAAATACAATTATGGCCGCCGATCTCTACACGATCTCTTGAAGAGGATGGGATGGAAAATCCCATGTGATACCTAAGAGGTGATTTGGTACCCTTCCAAAAATAAATTCGGAATCTAGGAATACTCTGAAAATAGTGACTTCTAAAATAAATGTTGACCAAGGTTTTTCGTCATATTTTATATTGAATTAATTCAAAATAATACAAGAAGGCTTACTGATTTATTATTTATTATTATGTGACTTTCCAACTTTAAACTTTTAAAAGATATTTCTCTATTACATATTTTTTAACAATATAAAACAAATTTAAACTCTTAAAATGGTCTGGTTATTTATTTTTTTTTGATATTCTTCGTAATAACACTATCAGCCTTAACGATAAAGACCACGCTATATGTTTAAGTGTCATACAGTTATTTGAGAGAAGTCAGAATTATCTGAGCATATAATAACCATTATAGTTATGTTTGCTTTTAGTAATTCTAAAACAATATTTCATATAATAGATTTCGAGGTAAACTTTATTTTTTGGAATAAAATAATATTCTTTCTAAACACTTTATGTTTATTGGCTTTTTTAATTCTTTAATCGAAAATGTTTGATCTCTATCAATATTTAAAGTAATCAATTACTATAGGTACCTAACATTCTATTTAACTTATAAAACAGCGAATCGTGGGAAAGATTTTTTATTTGCTGAGTAAATATGTTGTTTGTTATTTACAAGTTTGCTAAGTGGCTCAGCTGAACCTGCTTACCCCTTTCGGAAAACATCTTCGATTTAGAGTATGGCCAAAAGCAGAGACAATGCCACAATAAAAAGAAAGCAAATCAAGGAGAGCAACGAGCGATCAGCGGACTGTAATCGGCATTCCTGCACCGCTTGTTGTTGGCCCGGCATAGCTCATTCTAATGCAAACACTGGCTAAGAACACCTTTTGGCCGAGAGCCGCTTTTCGGCCGCCAATTGATGGTTATTGCCAATTTGTATGCGGCCCGGGACAGAAAAAGAAGACTGGACGCAGACGCAGCGGTCGGTGCCAGCATATCATTTTCAAACGTAGGAAGTGGCTCGGCCACAATAGGAACAGATGCTGGCGATAATGGCGATAATAATTGTCTTTATCTTTTTAGCTCAAAAGACGGCCCGGGGCCCGTTTGAATCCGTTCCATTCCGCTTAACATTGGCCAACAATGAAAGCCATAGAACTGCCAAGTTGAGTGCCACACTTTCCCAATGCCTGACCCGCACAATGGGCACAAGTTAACAATTTTGGCCACAATGGCGAGGGAAGGTGGAGGCTCGTAACGACCGTTTCAATGGTGTCCAGTTTGCATTAATTTTGTGTGAAAAGCGTGAGGCAATAAAGTTTTCAAAAATATGTGTTGAAAAACAGAAATTCAGTTATTTGCATATCAAGTGAATGGGGGCAGACAAAAGGCAACATCAACGCGCCAAGCAAATAGAGCCATAAAAATTGATAAATGCTCCACATTTTGTGGAACTTTCCTAAGCGCTAGACTTTTCTGGAATTTAAATTGATCGCATTAGTTTTTCGAGTGAAATAATCATAAAAACCAAGTTTACAAGTTTTAATTTGTTGGGAGTGGTTAGAACCGTTTTTGGGTAGTGTGAATTTTGAGTGAAATAACGCTGGTCATAAAAGCTTTAGCTCTTAAATTACACTGCTACAAGAGATGGGCTTTCATAAAAATGTATAATAAAATTATTAAAGAAATATTTATTGAAGAACACTTAAAAAAAAAATATAATGATTTAATATAATAATAATATTATCCAAATGCAGCTTATATATTTCATAAATATGAAATAGTTTTATTGTACAGAATGATATTGATAATACATAAATCATTTATAGCTATGTTTTATTGGATTATTATATAAACTGTATACAATTATTCAAGAATTATTCCTATGTGAAACTGTTGGGAAATTCCAACCCATTTATTATTTTATAAGTGCAATAAGAGTTCTCATAATTAAAAGAAGATTTAGCCCTGTTTATGAAGCTCCTCCGCCCCCTTTCAGCTCCCACTTAACCCCTGTCGGATACTTGAACAGTTATGACGTCTCTGTCAAAGTCAAACTACTTTACAATATTTGTTACTCGCTTGATGAAGTCGCCGCTCGGCAGCAGCTACGTCACTCACAGATACTCTCGCACACGGGCTGCTAGAGGCACCGACCGACAGCTACTCATACTTGTACATTTTATGTCTTTTTTAATTGAAAACTTAAATTTGAAGCGACATGGAAAGGCTTTTATCTGCGCCGTAGTCGATGCTCCCTATTCCCTACCCTACCATACTGCCGGGGAAACCCGCTTTTCATCGGTAACTTCTTCACATAGAGATGTGGCCTCCTGAAGTTGCAGCCTCGGATACCGCTTTTGAGCTACTGGCAGCTTGTCAACGGCGGAGCTTGAAATGATGTTGATGATAAATAAAATAACGAGTTGGCATTAAAATGATGACAGCCTTTTGAGGCCCTCTGACAATGACATCCACGTTGGCGCTTACTAATAATTAGGTTGACTCGTCGGGGGCAATTAACATGCGCCCGCTGCAGAGTGTCTCTGGTAATTAGAAAACTTTCCAACTACTGAAATGGTCTTGTACACAGAAAAAAGTGCAGCTCCTGATCAATGTAAAGTTTTGAAATCAGATAGTTTTAAATAAAGGTCGATCTAAATTATATTAGCAAAAATATCTTTAATTTTAATAGGTGAAAAGATAAGTATTTGGAATTATATAGGTCAAATTTAAGTTCAAAATACCAATAACATATTATAAAGTGGCTAGTTTATAAATTGTTATGTATTTTAAAATTTTCAATAATTATTATGGAAAGTTATTTTCATATGTTTTGCGTTTTTTTGCATTTTAAATTTTGTTTTTGACCCAAATATAATTTCAATCGCAGTTTAAAAATGTTTTGTGATGTACATTTATCGGGACAATAAATATAAAAATTTGAAAAAAACGATTTTTAATAATATAGAATTTATTTCCGTGTACAAATGAACTCAGTGCGTAATAAACTAATTTTCGTGCCCCAAAAATTCATATTCATCAATGTAAATGGCAGCCAAGTGAGCTGCTCGCTTGTAATTACCCAATCGCAGATTTTTCTTTAACCTTCATTTTTTGGCACAATCTTGACCACCTCATAAATTGATGGACGGTGGCTTTCAAAGTATCAAACCCGGTGAAATTGCAGGTTACCTCTGTGGAGCGGATCGCCGGCTCCCTGCTCATTGAAAACGAGTTCATTTAGACCACAATTCGATCGAGGCTCATTTCAATAAAGTGTTTTTTCCACTCACATTACGGCGGCTCCCTGGTCATAACCATTACCGGAAGGCGATTCCTCCTCGGTTCGTTTTCATTTTTTATTTTTTGTGGCTTCCTTTGGTGAGAGCTTGTTATTGAAATGATCATGCAGCGAACTGGGTTTATTGAAATGTTTCACGGCGAATTCCCGCAGAATTGTTGTACTTACCGAGCGTGAAGACGTCCGGGAGGAGTCGGGATCGCATAAGGGAAATCGCTCAAAGATGTGAGAATATCTGTACAAATGGAAGGAAGGATATGGCGGTGCTTAAAGTCAGACGGCAACCCATTCGTATTATCAGCTAAACGTTTCCTGTCAGTTAAAAACGACGAAACCCAGCGCAAAAACTCTTTTGCATAGACGAGGGACATGCCAATGTCTCGCCTCTTTTTTCCCAAGCAGCTGTCCAATTTCTTAAATGTCCAGGACCAGACATTGGGCCGCCGTCACTGTCAGTGGATCAAAAGTTGTCAAATATCAGTTATCAGCAGGCGGAGCAACATGCTGCAAACACCGAGAACACAGCTCAGTCAAGGGAAGAGGGCCGATGGTCACATATTGATGTTGCACAGAACCAAGCGGCCAGCCCAACTGGTGGACTCACTGACTGACTGACTGACAGTTGACAGTTCAGCGAGGGACGGCCAGGGAACTTGGACTGGGAGATGGGATACGGGTTGCTATGGGACCGGGACTGGGACTGAGAATGGGACCTCGACTTCGATCCGAGCCAAGCTGTCTGGTAAGGCAACGTGGCTGTTTGTTGTTGCCATAAAGATAAACGGCCAGCGTTTGACAATTAAAGCAAAACAAAGTGTGCCACCTTATCGCTACGGAGCTGCCAATGAAATGGTACAGACGCCTCGCCAAATGATTGAGAAGGGACTGAAGTGGTTATCAGCAATTTTCACTCGACATATGTTTGACACTTGCCCGAAAATTTGGGTTTTCTGTGTTTTTCACACTTATAAACATGAGTTTTAGATTTTAAAAGCAGCGAGTTGCTGGCTAATGTTCCCCTTATAAGGCAAGAAATCTTTTGTATACAAATATTTATGTTTCATATTTGCATCCCTTTTGTATAAAAAAGGCATATGTTAATTTAATTTAATGCTGAAATTAAATAATGGCTTTGAATTGTCTTAAAAGCCCTTTAAAAATATGCATTTAATAGGGTCCTCTATAGTGTATACATATTTTAAGTAATAAGACTTAATTATTTGAAATCTGTGATTGGTAGTTAATATTCTATATATAGTTATCCCAAGCTTCTTAAAAATCCAAATTTATAATAGTGAAATAGGTATATTATGCTTAAAACATGTAAAATGTGATTGTTATTTAATTTTAATTTTAAGCATTGTACTTTACAAAGGTAAATAAAAAGTTAATTTCAATTTTAACGATATACAAAACTACTTTTAAACGTTTGAAGGAGCTAATGGTAGAGCTCCCACCCAAGCACAGGGCAATATTCGTTCGGATATTCCTTCCCCTGGAATTTATGATGCCCTGCCTAAGCATTCATTAGAGGCTTCCTATGTTTGGGTGGCTTGCCGCATTCCTAGCCGCGGACATGGCCACAACTCACACGGTGCCATCTTCAGGTCTCCCAGCTCTGCCAGTTTCAAACTTGCAACTGCCAACTCCTAGCAGGTATTCATTTCAACGCTGGCCGAGCTCGTAAAACTGTCAAAATGCACCGGCCGCGGCTACTGGACGGTGGAGGTATGGGTTCCAGTACCATGGGATCCTAACTGGGCTGGCGGCGGCGGCGGCGGTGGAGGCTTGTAAATGCAATCTACGCCACACATGCAACAATTAGCAAAACAAACGCGATATCATAAAATAATATTAATTTGTAAAACAATCGCCGGCGTAAACAACAACGACAACCGAACCGGCAAACCTGGCTACGTTGGCTATATCCAACTGCAATCCTCCACGTTATGTGGCAGTGGCAGTGGCACCCCACAATTAAAGCCAGCTCGCTGGACGCCGTTGCGCATGCGTAATAAGCACTTTTCCGTCTGACAACACAATAAAATGTCATGATATGCCCCACGCTCGGTGGGGACCCCAGGTTCAGGATAGGCTAGTCGTCGCAGACCGCATCGCCTGGCCATTTGTATTTGTTTTCAGCCTGTCCAAAACTATGGCCACTGTCATGGCTGCAATCCTGCGATCCCATCCCACCAGCTGCGCCGTTTCGGGGCCTTTTGCGCATTCTTATTGCAAATAAACGTCTCGGGTTGCAATTAAAATCAATAAATCGGTAACTAGCCTGCCAGCTGGTTTATAACCGTTGAAGAGCACAGCGAGAGGGAGATCAGTCCGGATTGGGATGGCATCGCAGTGGATTGGATCGGAATCGGGATCGGGATCGGGATCGGATTTGGGACCGGGATCGAGATCGGTGGCCGACTTGTAGCGTTTTATGCGATACGCTTTTAAAACTAAATGGTAACCACTTTACAACTTTTATTGTTGGCTTAACGAATCACGGAAGTGCATTTATCGCTGTAATTTATTTATTCATTCTGGGTATTTGGAGCGAGCGTACATGGATTTCATTTAATTGCTTTCCTATAAAAGATCGCAATTTACATTACTTAAATTTATGTTTTAAACCATGCATAATAAAATTTATAAGTTGATTTATGGCCAAATATACTATATAGCCTTATTGGTGCTTAGGGCAACATAAACCAATTATGTCTTTAAACCTGATAGACTTCTACTAGGTTTACAAATCTCCAACAAATGTTGTTGGTCAAAATCTTATGAGAATTTTCTTATGCTTCTTTTCTGGATAGAAGATATTTTAAATCAATCAATGTTTTTAATTTTCTAGGAATCATTTCATTTAAATTTTTTATAATTTCAGTAAAAAGTTTGCAACCCAGTGAAGGGCATATTTTCGACTCTATAAGGTGTATAAATTCTCAATCAGCATTATCAGGCGATTTGATATATTTCTGTTTGCCCGTCTGTCCGTTTCTACGGAAACTAGTCCCTCAGTTTGAAGGATATTTGGTAGTATATGGTCTGAACGGACCGGATCGGAATACTATATGACATACCTTTCATTGGAACAATCGGGAAAACAAGAAAAATATAATGATATCTTAGTTGTTTCTTCTTATATACCCATATACTTGGAGATATGGTAAGTTTTAACGATTTCAGAATCAGGGTTTTACTTTTATAAAATTAGAACAACTATATCATACAGCTGCCGAATGAGCGATCGAAAGATTTATCGGAAAATTGAGTATTAAATTGAATATTAATATATAAATAAATAATAGTAAATAATATAATAGTAACAATTGCAAGGGTATTTAAACTCGGCCTTCCCAAGTTTGTTTCCTTTCTTGATTTTTAAGTTTTACAAAAGTACGATTAACACAGGAACAGATAGTAATAGCTGCTATGGTTGTTTTATTTTCACGTATTATTTTAATTGTATATAAGCGATGCGAACTTAAACAAAAATAAGAAATAATTAACTTCGATCACTCTCGTCCTTAAGAGTTTTTCTTAGTGATTTATATTTTCTTGGAAATAATCTCGTATAAATGAATGCAGCTATTTTATTTCGTATTCGATCGAAGCAATAAGATCTTCTTTACGACCTACCCCAATGCGAGATGCTTGCCCTGATTATCACCGCTGACAGGTGAACCATTTCGTTTGGGTGACCGTGTGCGATCGACGGCTATCTTGGGTGACCGACGACCACCAGGTGACAGCAGCTCCTTAAAAAGCGTGTGCGCCTTTTAATCGCTTCCAATGACGTCTCGAATGATGCCTCACTTATGTGTGAACCTACCGGGCGGCTGTCAATATCTGCCGCTGCCTGTTTGTAGCGATCGATAAAGATGATCTCGTCCGCCGCTCGAGGAGGCCATCCCATATCCCATCCCCATCCCCATCCCCATTCCCATCCTCCTGTCGCCTGCCAATAGAAATGGTCGTGGCCGAGGGACGTGGCCAGCAGTCAGCGTCCAAACTCTGCGAACATTTTGTTGATCATGATTTTTGAGTTGACAAGATGTCACCGCCGGCGATCGAAGAAGGAGCAGGAGGAGAGGATCGAGGCTAGAATGTTGCCTGGCATGTTGCGTCCTTGTCGAGCAAGATTTTGCAGTCGTCGTCGCCGCTCTTCTTAGTCTTTTTATACCCTTGCAGAGGGTATTATAATTTCAGTCAAAAGTTTGCAACGCAGTGAAGGAGACATTTCCGACCCTATAAAGTATATATATTCTTGATCAGCATCACCAGGAGAGTCGATCTAGCCATGTCCGTCTGTCCGTCCGTCTGTCCGTCCGTCTGTCCGTCTGTCCGTCTGTCCGTCTGTCCGTCTGTCCGTCCGTTTCTACGCAAACTAGTCCCTCAGTTTTAAAGCTATCTGCTTGAAACTTTCGCAAAACTTGTCTTTCTATTGCAGGTAGTATATAAGTCGGAACGAGCCGGATCGGGCGACTATATCATATAGCTGCCATATAACTGAACGATCGGAAAAGCCATAACTTTGGTGTTTTTAAAGATAAGAAGTTGGGATTTTCTATGGGTTTTATTTTTGGCCAATCAATCCGACATACCGAATTTCATAAGGATCGGCCGACTATTACTTATAGCTGCCATATAACTGATTGATCGGAAGTGCCATAACTTTGGTGTTTGTAAAGTTAAGAAGTTGGGATTTTCTATGGGTTTTATTTTTGGCCAATCAATCTGACATACCAAATTTCATAAGGATCGGCCGACTATATCTTATAGCTGCCATATAACTGAACGATTGAAAATGCCATAACTTTGGTGTTTTTAAAGTTAGGAAGTTGGGATTTTCTATGGGTTTTATATTTGGCCAATCAATCTGACCTACCAAATTTCATAAGGATCGGCCGACTATATCCTATAGCCGCCATATTACTGATTGATCGGAAATGCAATAACTTTGGTGTTTGTTAAGTTAGGAAGTTGGGATTTTTTATGAGTGTTAAGAATGCATCATATGAATAATTTTGGAGAATATAATTTACAGAATATTCTGCAAGGGTATTTCAACTTCGGCTCCGCCCGAAGTTAGCTTTCCTTTCTTGTTTTCGTTTGTGTCCCATCACTTTCTTTGGCTGACTGGCTTCGTTTAAGGTTAGATCGATGGGACCGATCGATCGATCCACGGTCGATTGCTGATCGTAGATCAGCTGGCCTGGCCTGGGCCTCGTTTTTCCGATCGTCCCGGCAATTGGGAGCGCATTACATAGATTGCAATGCGGCTGATAAGCCCGAAGATTGGCTTAGCCAAGGGGACCGGAGATCGTGGCTTAGCTGCAGGTGCCACACAGCCGATCGTGGCCACATTTTGGACATGCCGCGAATTCCCCAGCATAGTTGCTACACCAGCGGACCAGATGTGCTGGAATTTTAATCAGGCCTCCGACGGTCTTTAATTCAATTACATGCCACGCTCGAGTTGAGGGTTAAGCTGGGGTCCCGGGTCGCCATAGTTGCGTGGGTTAATGCGTCTGGTTTTATGTCTGGTTTTGGGTCTGGCCCTAGCCCGGGTCTCTTCAATCAGAGCGTAAAGTGTTCGTTGCGACTGCCTGATTGATTCCGATAAAAGCGGCCGCAGTCTGGTGACAGCTTTTGTAAATGGCTTCCGGCAACACTTTTGATCGCAATTAAAAACGAAAACTAGCAGAAAAAGGGCACAGAGGAGCTCGCCGACGACTGCAGTCAGCGGGTCTCTATCGCCGCCATGTATCTGTATCGGAAACCTAACCGAACCGATCCGAAAAGAACAGAACTGAACAGAACAGAACGTCTTGCCCGTTGGCGCACAATTGTGCGATTAATCATTGCGCGCTCAGTGAGTTGTCAGCTGTGACTGTGACTCCGGGTTTGAGTCTGGCCTGTGACTTTGCCGCCGCCTCGGAGATCGCATCGTTCGTCACAGGCGATCGGACACCCGTTCCCAGTTCCATTCCCAATGCTATTGCTATTGAGGTGGCCATTCCCCCATTGGATTCCCAGTTCTGGTCAGGCCAGCCAAACGGGCGGCGACAGTCGGGCCAAGCTCACCGAATCGATCCCAGCCCAGCTCGAGTGCACTTCAAATGCCCTGTCCAACACTTTTTCTTTTTCGTGGAATACTCTGCACAGGCAATAACTCAACTTTGACTTGGGGTTTCATTCGATGTGTATTCCAGAACAAGTTGCAAGCATTCTTTAATAGGGGATTTTCTGGTTTTCTTTTTTATAGAAATATTTCAAGGAACAACAATCAATAAAGAAGGAAATCAATATTATATTAGTTTTTCAGGAACCAATCCAAATTGATTTACAATATTTTGCTAGAATTAAGAATTTTATATTAAAGCTTAACCTCACAACAAGAGACACTATAGTCAGCTATAATCAGTTTATTTAAGGTCAGTTTCTTTTTTAGAGTTTTTACCACTTCAAACAATTAAAGTTCTTACATATATTTGTTATATATTTTCGTAAGTGTTTTTTTGTTAAGGTCATTCAACTGCAATTCAAAATAATTTTATTTTTTTTTTATTTTATTATAAAACAAGATTTAGTAAGAGTATTAAATCTTCTTTGTCATGGAGTCTAATGTTTCTATTTCTATTTCGTATTTTCTATAGGCCAACTTTGGCATTCATGCGTTAAGAATCGCCAGTGACTTTTGTCGATTTGCAGCGCCGTCAATTTGCTGTCTCACCCCCCACCCTACCCCCGTCTCACTCCTCTCCCCTGCTGCCTCACCCCCTCCCCTGGAAAACCATTCCCTTTCAGCTAGTAGCCCTTCATTTGGGGTCTGCTTTGTTTGCACTTCTCCTCCTGGAGTTCTGTGTGTTTTGCTCCATTTGAGCTGCTAACGCATCGAACTGCCGCTCAACTTCCGCCACAGAAAGTTCCGATGGACAGGGGGCTGTGAGGGGTTAAGGTTAGTGAAGCGCGGAGAAGCAGTGGATGTGGACGTGGACGTGGATGGGTTGACTGCTTGCTTTGGCCGGGAATAGAAACGGGAACGGGAACCTCGACGGGAACTGCGTGCTGCTGGGCCATTCCATAAAGTGTTTTATTTAATGGAAAATCTTTCAATTGTGGAAAATGGTGTTAATTAGCCGCCATTAAGATCATAAATTAGTCGCTACAAACGATTATGACGCGATTGTTCGTTCAGCCCGTTGCCTCTGTTGTTGCTCTTCTGTCGGAATTTGTACAAAGTGTTTGGCTTATATGGCAGTTGGCTGGAACATGTTTGCTTTACGGTACATTTGCTGTTATGACTCCACATGTAGGTAGTCGACAGTGGGGGGATGTTTGATTTACTAAATTGATTCTATCGCTGGACACGGGAGCTGAAAGGGAGAGTTTGATTTAGGTGTGTGAAAAGGCAAGGGGTGTGTTAAAAATTAAGTTTTTGGGTGGTTCAAAAATTGGGCAATGTGCCATAAATTAAGGTTGGAAAAGTGTTTTGCTTTGTTATGGTTTAATTGAATTTCTGAACAAAATGATGGTCTATGTTCTGATTTGAATAAATCAATTATACAAAATATAAGCTTTCTGATCCCACGTTTACTAAAAAATGTAAGTCTAGATTTTAGAAAAAAATCTAAAGTCTTTTTAAATAATTTGTTTAAATTATAAATTATAATTATTGGTTTAAATTAATTGTAATGTGCTTTCTGTTTATAAAAAATAGTATTTTTATTTGTAAGCATTATAATTTTCTATGAATATTATTAAATTCAATCACTTATAAATATTTTGTCTGTATTGAATTCATGCATATCAAAATATTTGGTTTAAAATGAGGTTCCATGTACCTTTCAAAATCGTCCTATTGGAAACTATTTTTTTAAAAAAATTGTTGACATGTAAATTTAAGATGATTAGTTTTAAATTCATTTATATCTAAATATTTGGTATGAAATGGAGTTCAAATACTTTTTAACTAAATTAAACTGCTGCCTCAATATCCGACTTTGCAACTAGGAACCACTCCAATCAGTGACCGCACTTAAAGGCACTGCCCCTTGAGTGTCCAGCCCTAATTGAAAGCACCCACCAAGTGGAGCACTATCCTGTTCCTCCTCCAATCCAACCCCCCCTCCTCCCCGGCAGTCACATTTGTAGAGTCAATCGCTCATTATCAGTTGTTTGTTGCGGCTGCGATTGTTAATCAGCGTGGGCGTAGGAGATTTGTCAAGCTGGTCCTCGGCCGCATCTGCATCTGCATTATATGTAGGTTAACTCAGCGCACAACTCAAGATACTCGGTCGCGATGGCACTGCATCCAGTCCAATCCCGAGGACGGGACTCCGACTGGCTTTGATTAGCATTACAAATGATGCGAGTAATGTGCACTTAAGCGAGCGCAGTGCATCCTGTACCATCCGGGCTTTATCCTAGACAGAGTGACGTGTGTTCTGGATATGGCCCGACTCCCAATGACTTGCAATTCATTTTCGGAGGTCCGTCCTCGTCGGATTTCTCCCTCATCTGGACTGCGGATGTGTGGGCACAAGCTGAAGTCTCGACTGGCGCCGAAAAACAGGGGAGTGCGGAGCAATGCACTGAGAGAAAAAACATGATTCATATTTGCTTATTAAAAAAAAATAAAATCCCAGTATTTAAAGTTAATCCAATTTTTATTTGACCTTATCACCCATTAAATATCTTAATAAATAAATACCAATTATAAGGAACTTATTTTTTAATCAAACTTTTTAATAAAAAATAAAGGACTTTTTGGCTTTATGTGGATTACAAAAAAATACAAAAGCTTTATATATATCAGAGTTGTGGTTTAGTTTGGCATTAAGTTTTTTAAATAATTGTATGCACTTGACGAACAACATCTCAATTCAATTTATCTATATTAATTTACGAAATTTTCTTAAAAGTCGATTATACATTTCTATAGTGTAGACCCAAAATACGAAATTATCAAAATTTTTGGACAGAAAAGCATAGCCAAGTTTTTTGGAGGCTTATTGGCTTATTCCATTATAAGGGAAATTTTGTTTTTTGTGAGATCTCTGAGTGTAGCTATGGATCTCAAACCGCTCCACCTTCGTGGAGAATCTGCATTCCCGTATGCAGATTCACACTTGCCACCCCGCCAGCCGCTCGTCCCTCAGTTGGCCATAAAATATCGGCATTTTATTAGCGCGTGCATCCCATTTGCCGCTTTTCATTGCGATTTTAAAAGTGTTCCCGTGTTTTGATAGCCGCACTATCAGTGACCCATGGAAATAAATGTGGCCTATAGAGATTATGCCATCCAGCCTGGACAGGCCGCAGACTCGAAGTCCGACTGCGGGCCACGGATGGCGAGTCTGTTCTGGCCAGAACTCGCTTAATGAAATATGGCGCAATAATCCAGTATAACGGCTATTTAGGGCCACTCATCGAGAGTTTGGGATCGGAATCGTGGTCCTTCTGCCTCTAATGCGTCGTTGGGTTCGCACTTCTGTCCGCTCAATTCGTATTCGATTCGCAATGCAAAAACCACAAATTAACTGCACATCAAACATAATCATTTGTGAAAGCTGGCAGGACCAATAACAACACCTACGGATTCCTTTCCTTTCCCTGTGGCAAATTAGTTAAACACACGGCAGAGTATACGGACGGGATTTGTTAAGGAGTTGGACACATCGGACAAAGTCGAGTTGCCAAAAATACGCGGGATCTTAAAAATCAACGTCGAATGTGCAATGCTCTCAATATTAAATTTTGTCAATAAATAGATAATGAAGTTTTTATTATAAAGAAATATATTATTGCTATTATAAAGAAAATAAATGTTTAGAATTTTGTTCAAACGACATGTGTATTATTTATTAAATCTATAAACTTGTTTGTTTGATAAAAGCATAACAGAATATAATCTCAAACTTGTTTAATTTTTATCATATAGCAAACATAAATCGTGTCTTATTTACCAAATTTGCACCCTGGTATTCATAGGTATATTGTGCGCATTCTAATTAAGTTATTTTTGGAAAGCTGGAGTATTATTTCTAATTTATATGAAGTGCTAACACCCAAGCTGTCTTACCTCCGAATACGCTTCCTTCCTGCAGTGCTTTATAATAAACTCACTCTGCCCGACCTTGCCTGCGTGTCTGGGAGCGGTTCTCCCCCTCGTTCCTTTTCGATGTTGCATACGGTCGACCAATTGGCCAGTTGACAACAAAATTTTTGGTGGACCGCCCGCCACAAGCGATAATTCTTCCACTGCTATGACAACTAAATTGCCATGGCCGTATTTGAGCAGACCGGACCCGGTATACGAGGTCCGAGGTCCCAGTTCCAGCCAACTTCCAGACCCAACGCTATTGCCGAAAAACCCTTTTGCCGGGGCTGGATAATTCGCATGATGATGAATTCCAGCGAAAAAAGGCTAAGTAAAAGGCAAGGAGCTGGAGGAGGAGCGGGTGGAGGTGGCTCGGAGTTTTGGGCTCGGTTTGGTTTCGTTTATTCACTTGACTGTAATTGCTGGCCTCAGTTTGGGCCTGGTCTGGTCTGGGGTCTGTCAGTATGAGAGTCTGGGTCGCGGGTCCCACACAAAACAACAGAGCAGAGCACACTCAGAAAAATAATCAGTTATTCTAGGTTAATTAAACAGTTTTTAATCGTTTGAAGCTTGTTGAAAAAAATCCTTACCAAATGAAAGGGCTTGAATAGATTTGGGCCTTACTCCTTAAAAATAATCCTGAAACATTTTATGCAAGAGGTTGATTCTTTTTGGTTTTTAAATAACTACAAATTCTAATATTATATTCAATTTTTTAGACGAAAGTTTAGGGCTTAAAAGATGGTTTGGTTTTAGTTAAGATTTATTTAGGGTAATGTTAATAAAATAAAAAGTTATAGTTTTTTCGAGTGCTGACCTGAGAAAAGTTGCGAGTTTTGCCAGTTAAGTTCTCACTTTGTGTATTGCCAACTTGGCTTCGTTTATTTGAAAATTTCTTCATTTTTCGGAATTTGGTAATTGCCGGCTCTCGAGTCTTTCTTGGAGTCGAAGTTGGAGTTCGAGTTGGACTTGGACTTGGACTTTCGGTGGGGCTGCCATTGGGGCCTTGCGGTTTGTTTGCTGATCTTCCGCTGATTTTTTGGCTTTCTGGCATTGCCACGGCCGCCTTCTGGTTTTGCCTCCTTTTTCGGGGCTCTCTTAACGTTATCAATGCGCGACTTGGTGCCAGTGATTGCCACTTAAAACCGTTAAGCAAACGCCGCTGGAAGGGGTCGTCGAGATTGGGATTGGGCAAATGACTCGCCTCGAACTTGGTTTTAAATGAACTTCGGTTTTTGGGCTGCTGGGATCTCGACATTCCGTTGCACTTAACGCATTCCCAGCAGAGATAAGTTTCAATTACAAATTGTGTTGAATGTTTCCTGCTTTTGTTTTTTTATTTTTTTTTGGGTTTCCTGGCCTGTTTTAATTGACAATGTTGCCGGCCCGCAGATATGAATCAGTTTGATTTGTTATCCGCTGGAAGGAAAGTCGGCTTAACAGCGATCGCCGCCCTATTTGGCTATAATTCCCAGCTGGGATCTGAGCCGCCCCCCGCGTTCCCCGAATCCTTTCCTCGCTTCCATTGTGATCACGCAGTCGCAGCTCCACACAGGCAGCTCAAATATGCCAAAAGCTGTTGTTCTGCTCGCTGTTGTTGACAATTTCTTTGTGTTTGTATATCTCCGCCTCCTCCCACTTGGCCACAACAATCCGAAAGCCATAGAAATGCCGACCTGGCCGGGTTCCTGGGTCCCGGACTCTCGGCTCTCGGCTCACAATCTATGGCCAACAAGCCCTTAATCAGAGGCAGTCGCGGAATCTCGGAGGCAAAACTGAAACAACTGCAAAGATTTAATTGCCTGAGCCGCGCGGAGGCAGCTACTGTATCTGCTGGATGCGCTAAATAGTTGGCATCATTCTTATGCCTCACTTTGCCCCCGGATTTCCCTTGGATCCCCGGGTATCTCGGGGATCTGGAGGATCTTGGGGCAGCGCATGCCAATTGGCAAGTAGCTAAAGAATTGTCATTTAATTGCGCCGCGTACGTGATCGAAGCATTCGAGCCAAGGACCCCGCCGCTTTCCTAGGCTAGGGCATAAATTTTATGCGTCTGCTTGCAAATACTTTGTTGGCCAACATCGATGTTCGATGTCCAATGTTTCGATGTTGGCCCGGCAGCAAACAATTCGTTAATAATCCAAATTCCCACATTGCCCCTGCGCTGGCCGCCTGTCAATTATTATTATTTTTCATTGGAAAACGCCGAAGCGGAAAAATGAAATGCCACAGAGAATGCAGTTTGCTAGTTTTTTTTTTCTCCTCGACGCCGCCGCGCTTCTTTCTAATGCGTTTGCCACTTACCAATACACACACTCGCTTAACCCATTGTTGCCGGCTGGCAGCTAGCGCGTGATTAAATCTGCCTGGAAATTGGCCTTTGTTTTGCGCTACCGAAAACAAACTCAAACGAGCTTCGATCCACACACACGCATCGCATCGGGCCAAAGGAGCAGCGATCGACCAACTTACCATAAAGCCCCGTTACATTCTTCTTCCGCTAACAAACAAACAATGCTTTGGGCCAACTTTTGGCCCAGGCTCATGCGTAGCCAGTTGGCCATGGCTATTGCCTTTGGGCAGCAAGCTGGCCGATTGCGCCTTTTCGGCATTGGGCTCGGACTCTACTCCCTTTATAACACTCGGCCAAAGATTTTATTTTGTGCAGAAAATGAAATTAGAATTGGAACAACATTTTGGAAATTTGTAGAACTAAATAACCATTGCCGATAGAAAATAATAAATATATTATCAGAACACTTTAACATATTCGATTATCATCTAGAATTCATTTGTTAGATATATTGCTTTTCATTCATTTGTATACCCATCGTATTTTTACAAGATTAACAAAAATATCTAAATTGTAATACCAACTTTCACGTTTAGACCAAAAAATTTTAAGTCTTTTTGTAGTTGTCAAAATTATAAGAGCTAACGAAGGTTAAGGTTTAAGGTTTTATAAAATGAGATCAATGATTTGATTTAAACATAAAACCTGAGTATTAAACATAGTTTAAGGTTAAAAACTGTGCTTATTTTTTAAAGTTTAGCTTTTTAAGGAAACACAGAAATGTGTACTTTCTTAACATTTCTCCTGAAATTATTTTAATTATGTTGACCAGAGTAACTTGTTTAAGCGCAAACAATTTATATTTTAGCAGTGCGAGTCGAAGGCGGTTGTTTTTGGAGAAATTGGCCAAAACCAAAGTCGAAACCCGAATTGCCATGCCACAACTGTGATTCCGATTCTAAGCTCGAAATGCATTTTGGTTAATTAAGCGCGTTCCGGCGGCGATTTCCCGCTGCTTGGCAACCAATTAAGTGGGCTCCCAGACCCACTTCGAGGCCCACAAGGAGAATGAGGGGGGACACGGGACCTTGAGTTGGGCCCAGGATATGGGGCGTCAGTGGTGTGCGTGCTGCAGTATCTGTGCGAAGGGTATATAAATTTGCAGGCCGCTGTGTGCGAAACTCAAGGCGCATCGTGGTCCAAAGCCTGCCCACGGCTTTCGGAACTCACTCTCTCTCTGGACTAGGAGTAGGTGTCATATTTATAATTTACAACATTAGCTCGCCATGGGGTAGCTTCGCAATCTTGCTGAATTTATGCATAAAGTAGTTGATGTTATATATTTGCCTGGGTCCCCATTCCGATCCCCGCCAGCCCGGAGTATCTGCAGCCCTCCTGGCGAGTGCGTCGGTCCTATGCATATGTAACACACGTTTACGAGCATGTAAAATGCGTGTATTTTATTTCGCCTTCAGTTTCTGTCCCAGCCCAGTCTCTGTGCCCATGGTGAGCGGGTCCGGATAGTTAAATGGCCCATGGCCTGCTAACGAGCCCGCTCCGGTTCGCTAATGTCGTCCGAATGAAAGATAATGGAGAGAGAACCAGGCAATCGTCGCCCGGCACTGAGACAGTCGGGCACAAAATAATAGTCGTTCAAGTTAAGAAATAAAAAAGCCCCTAAAAAATTGCTTTACAAGTATCTGGAAATGATAATTTAATACAAAAACCATCAGAAAATAATTTATTTACAAAACCAAAGAAAAGCACTAAATGATTTTAGTTTTATAAATGCCTAATTCGATTTAAGTCTTCTTAATAAGAACTTAAAAACACAAAAAAAAACAAGAAAGGAAAGCTAACTTCGGGCGGAGCCGAAGTTGATATACCCTTGCAGAATAGTCTGTAAATTATATTCTCCAAAATTATTCATATGATGCATTCTTAATACTCATAAAAAATCCCAACTTCCTAACTTTAAAAACACCAAAGTTATGGCATTTCCAATTGTTCAGTTATATGGCAGCTATAGGATACAGTCGGCCGATCCTTATGAAATTTGGTAGGTCGGATTGATTGGTCAAATATAAAACCCATTGAAAATCCCATTCTAACTTTACAAACACGAAAGTTATGGCATATCCGATCAATCAGTTATATGGCAGCTATAGGATATAGTCGGCCGATCCTGATGAAATTTGGTAGGTAGAATTGATTGGCCAAATATAAAACCCATAGGAAATACCAACTTCTTAACTTAACAAACACTAAAGTTATGGCATTTCCGATCAATCAGTTATATGGCAACAATAGGATATAGTCGGCCGATCCCGGCCGTTCCGACTTATATACTGCGTGCAAAGGATCGAAGGCTGTGTGCAAAGTTTCAATTCGATATCTTTAAAACTGAGAGACTAGTTCGCGTAGAAACAGACAGACGGACAGACAGACGGACAGACAGACGGACAGACAGACGGACAGACGGACAGACGGACATGGCTATATCAACTCAGGAGGTGATCCTGATCAAGAATATATATACTTTATAGGGTCGGAGATGTCTCCTTCACTGCGTTGCACACTTTTGACCAAAATTATAATACCCTCTGCAAGGGTATAAAAATTGTATACATAAAAAAAAAAATTGTATACAACAAATAAAAATCTGATTTATCCGGTCTGGTGTATTGAAGTATTTGTATTAATTAAATTTCAGTTCGGATTATGATTTAGTTACCTCTACATTCTTTAGTTGGATATATTAAAGAGAGGGTACCATACAAAATTTAAGTATTTTAAAGGTATATGTCTATATAGGTTTATTGCTCTTAACATGATATTTGAAAGTGTACCTAAAGAGCTTAAACTCTTTTTGATTAGAAAGAGTTCATCAAGACTTTTTAGCAAAAAGCTTTTGTAAGCTCTTTGAAAGAATTTGTCCACTTTGACCGCAGCTGTATGCATATTTTAGTTTCCGTGCCTAAATTTCAAAGAAGCTCCTGTCAGCCTCATATCCGTCACTTTCCCATAAGTCGCCAGTGCCCGGGTCAGACTTGGGGAAAACTTCTGCTTCTAATCAGTAAACTTTTCCACCAGGAAGCTGTTGGCCAGCAGGAAAAAAAATGTGGAAAAAGGAAAGGTAGAAAATTTACCGGCAAGAGCGTAAACGCCAAATATGGAAATGTTTACAAATTGCACGGGACTGGCAGACGAACAGCGCGGTGTGGGTATGTGGATGTGTGGCTCTGGATGTTGGCTGCCCTGGCTCTGAGCCATCAGCAGTTGGTGGTCAACTGGTCAGCGGATTTGCCTGGCGGCTCTGGTCTGCAGATGCTCCAAAAATGAACAAAATCAGCGTATGCAGAGGGATCAAGGGGCTAGGGGGAGGGAAATGGTGAGCCCCCAGCTCCTGGCCTCATCATCATCTTTGGGCCATGTTGGCCGAGGCGGCGGCGCATCCTTTGGCTTGCCTATTTTGTAAATTCGTTAGTGCTGCTGAAATATGTTGATTGAATTTTTCGGGAGCAACTGCATTTGATTAGAAACAAGGAGAGTGTGCTTGGCCAATACGCAGGCCAAAAATGGTCATGCGACCAAAACAGAGGAGGACCAAAATGCGATGGTTATCGGGCTAGCAGACACTTTGCCGAGGTCAAAGGTCAAACCCCCTCAGCGCCCCCCCCCAGCCCCCTGGAAACAGCTAAAAAACCGATTAAACAAGATTTATTAATTAACCAGCTATTTACAACTTATTTACACTTAATTAGTGGCACCCCTGGTACCTGGGGAAAGTTTTCTCCCAAAGGCGTGGGCCCCGGGTTTGTCGTCTTGGCTTCCGGTTCCCCTCAGACTCCAAGTTCGACGGAAATTAATTGTTTAAGCTCGTAATTTATTGGCCCAAGACAAACTCGAATCCAAAGCTGGTTTCTTCGCCGCTCCACTTCGTATCAGTTTTCGGTGCGTGGGCGAAAGCTTCAGGAAACCATCCAGACGATAACGCACTCTTATTGTTTTTAACGTATTTAAAGCGTTTAAGAATCTAAGCCCTTTGATGTGGGCCGGGCGACTGACAGAGGTAATTTTAATCCATTTTCACATTATAAACAATTTTTCACAGTGCGTAGGTGCCGCAAGCTGATTTTCGTAAATCATCAGGGCAGAATTTATATATCTTCATGTTTCGGCTTAAATATTTTCGTGGGTGAAGTGCAGGCAATGCGGGCATCGGGCTAAGCCGCGAAATGACTTCATTAACGAATATTTCATATTTCATTTTTTTCCTCTCTTTTTATTTTTTCCATATATTTCGACGGATACTTCTCGGTGGTTTTTCTGCGAACAAATTAAGCTGAAATGCACCACATGAGGCAACCGCATGGCGGCACTTTTTGGATGTTTTAAAAACATTTTTTATAATTTTCGGTTATGTGGTTCCTCGTGCCTTGGCTTCTCCATTGGCAGTGAGCCGATAAAAGCCCTGCTAAAAACTTCATTAAAGCTGTCATGAGAGGCTGAGATTTAAATGCGACACATTTCGGCTGCAGTTTTGTTCGTTAATTTGGGTCATCCCTTTGGTGGATCCGGCACGAGCTTGGAGCCCAATAATGAGCCAACAAATGACCGAGATGATGACACATGAGCTCTGAAATTTAAACAGGTTCAAAGTTCATGCTGTAATCTGATGAAAAATTGTACCTTTCACCATCAAATTAGCAATATTTTTTGCTCGGAAATTAAGCAGACAACTAACTAAAAACCCGTCTGAGCTTCAGCTTAAACTTCAGTTTAGTCTACAGATTAAGCTCCAGGTAAGATTAACCTTAAAGTACTGCATCCTGTGGCTTCCTTTTTTGCTCGCTCAACCTGGCATCCAATCAGATTCGCAAATGAAATGTAAACAAACCCGCCGAGCTTACGAATTTTGTCTATGCAATTTAACCCCGCATATGAACGACATGGGGAGGGTCAAACTACTTGAAATGTAATCGGCAGTGCGGCACTTGAATGACCAACTGCCACTGGTCCAAGTTCCCAGTTCCCTGTGCCCAGATCCCTGTTCCTTTCAATTATTTGCACTCCTCCTCCGCAGCGGCTCGGAAAAAATGCCGAAAAAAACAAAACAAAATGCAAACATTCGAAGAGGACCAGAACGAAAGAGCATAACCAGGACCAAGAGTACACAGAAAAAAAGAGGAACGTAGTTCGGATCAAAGTCTACTGCACTTCTCGATCTTCACTGACGATATAATATTTTTCTAAATACCAAATTTACTCTATTTAAAAAGTTAAAAGAGGTATGTATAAAGGTCATTGATTTTAATGTTATATATTACTTTTTTTCCAGTGCATGACCAGTGGGTAGTGAAGGCCTCGCTGGCATTGTCCAATCGTCTGCCTGGTTCCAAGGTCCCAAAGGATTTCCTTGTTATGCGTGCGATGTTCGTTTAACCCTTCTGCTTCGGCTGCCCTTTGTCCAGGTTCAGGCTGCGACTCAACTCCAGGTCGTTTGTTTGCCCAGATCCCGCTTCCCCGCTTCACTGCGTCCGCCCATAGTCCTGTCTCCCTCTTTTGAGCCCTCTCTTTCTGCACTCGAATGGTTTCGCTTACATTTTACGTGCGAATGTTGCTGTTTTTTGAATTATGGCGACAGGAACCGAGTCGAGGCAGTGCCCCAGCCAAGCCACAGTCGCCGTCGCAGCCTCAGAGCGAGACCCCTCTTCCGCCTGCGGTTTTGTGACTCCTGCACTGCATGGTGGTTCCAAGCCACGAAAAGTTGTGGACCTAAAATGAGAACAGACTTCTGGAATATTTATTAAATTTTAAAACTACTTTTTATCACAAAAAAAGTATATGGAAAAAGTTGACTTTTTGTGGGTGCTTATTGTATAACTTGAAATACCCCAAACTGTTTCCAAGTAGGGTTGCGATAAGTACTTAAACTAAACAAAAGCATTTACTTTTTGTCATTTTACTTGTAATGCTTTAAAATGATCCCAAAAATTGCCATGTAAATGTTCTATACCAAAATATTGATTGATTTCAGAAAATTATATTAATATTTCAGAAAAATATTTTAATAGCTTCAAAGCTACTTTTAACTATGCTTTTAAAATGATTTTACTGATAAATTAAAATATTATTTAAATTTATAAATACTTCTGTTGTCCTTTTTTTATTTTTGTCTTATTTTAAAAATTTTAAGAAATCTCAAGTGAAAATAATTCTTAAAATTTTTAGTTTTATGTCACTTTGAAGAACTTGAACCACAGTGCCGGCCTTTGAGGTCCGCTCTTCCTTCCTGGCCCAAACCGCAGCCGAAAGTGTTGTGTTTCAACGTTTCGACGTTCCCGTATTTTATTCAAAATGCAGCCACGTAATAGAATTTTTGATGCCAGCATGTCTGGGCCCCATAAAGATGCCACCACGATAACGGTCAACGCCCGTTTCGGGTCCAGTTCCAGCCCAGAATTCAGAACTCAGCACTGAGAGCCCAGAGCCCAGAGCTTCGTGTATCTACCCCATCCACGCACCGGGGCAACTCCTAAATCAAGGCAGGAGTAGGCTCTGTCGGAGAATTTTTGGTGACTTCCATTTCAATTGCATCTGGAGCCGCAGCCGGAGCTACCGGGCAAAATCTCATCATAAATTCATTAGCTGCGACTGCACTGGGCACGCAAAATATCTGGCAGGATGGAGGAGGTTGGAGGATGGCCAGCTGGTAGCTGTCGGTTGGAGGTGGTTCCCGAGAGCAGGCCGATGATTTATGCACCGGGTTGTTTAGAAAATATGCCAAGTGTAGTCGGGGTCTGGGTCTGTACTGCGCTGTGGAGTGCAGTGCTGAAGCCCAGAAGGGATTTCTTTGCCATGTCGGCTCTATATCCCATATCCATGTTTGATTAAGCTAGGGACTCGGCAGCAGCGCCACAGTCCACTAAACGCAAATCAACGACGGCGTTGATAATGGCCAACGGGCTGACCAGTCGGACCTTGGCCCTGCCCCGTCCTGCCCTGCCCTGGACTCTTAGCCACATCCCCACTCATGTCAGGAGTTGTGAAAATATACACCTCGCTGTTATTTGGCCTTAGTCTGGATGGCACGATCAAAAGCTGCGACAGGTGCGCTTTTTTCTAATCAGAGGCGTGTCTCGAGCCCTGTTCTTGGCCAGTCTCCCGCCGACAGTTAAATGGTTGTTCCACTTAGATGCCAACGGACATTCAAATGGTCTCGCCGATGAACACCAAAGGCGCCAGCTGAATTTTTTCTACGAATTTTCATGCCTCAGCACCACCAAAGGTGTTATTTATGGAGATCATTCGGCACGTTGTTGAAAACGCTTTTAAAAATATGCAAGATGTATCATAGCATAATGAGATTAGCTTGGTGGGAAGTGAAAGCATTTTAAATGACTGGATTTGTTGGCCTTATTGATGTAATTATGGTAATATCGGTCCCATTTGTAATAATCTTATTTTTTTTATTAAATATCCGTAATATTTCATAATAGTGTGAAGTTAGTTTTACTCATTACCGAAAATAAAACATTTAAATTAAAGTTTAAAAGCGATATTGTAATCAAAAATTTTGGAACTTTAAGATGCATTTTTTAATTGTTCATCTCTAGACAAAATTTGTTTTTAGTTAATAACAATATACCATTAAATTAAAAAACTATTCAAATTAAGTTGGCTTTGTCTTTTAATATTTGAAGAAAATTAATTCGTATTTTAATTTACCAGGAGATAGTTTGCCAAATCTGCTATCTTCAAAAGCAAAGACCGCACAAATAACCTCATAAAGAATGATATATTGTTGAATTCCCTAGAAAGGCCTTCTCAAGAATTCCATATGTAAATTTCTTGAATTTTAAATAAGCCCAGAACAAGCCTCTTATAACTAATTTCCTAGTTTTACATCAAATTATCTGGCTGTGGTCTATAGTTCGCTTAACCCAGTTTCCCGAAACGTGATAACTCCATTAGCGACTTCCTACAAAACGTCTCAATCAGCCCATGAATGTTAAGGCCTCCGATCGGCCCGAAAAGCTGCCATAACTCACCAAACAAATTAAGTGGGGAGAGGTCGCTTAGAGGAGCAAATACATACTGCCTCCACGGCTTCTTCTGGGATTGGGCGCTTTCATTTGATATTTATTATAATTTCGGAGCAGGGGGAAATCAATGCAAGATTAACCAAGTGAAGAGCATGAATGTGGGCATAGGATGCAGGCTCGTATGCATTTTTCAATCGTTATCGTCAATTTAGTAAAACCTTTTGTTTTTTGTCGCCAACCGTTTTTTTTTTTTTTTTGCTGGTGGGAAGAGCAGGCAGCTCCGTTTGCTTTCGGTTTTTGTAAACGCTCTCAATGCTTATGACCATAAATTGCCCAGCAAACCGTGACCATAAATTGGAGCTAACAAAGAAATTATGAAATTCAAATGAAGTGCGTTCGTTGCTCGGCCCTCGACTTTGGTTTTGGCTTCGCTCTGAGGATGAAACCGAGTCTGAGTTTGACTTTCAGTCGGGGTCTGGTCTGGCCTTTATTCTTGGCTTGGCTCGGGAACTGGCCAGGAATCGGCATCGCAGACTGGGCTTTGTTTTTGCGCTGCACCTGAGGCCTGAAACGAGGCAAGGTCTTGTGCTCAGATTAATCCCCACTGACAACCACAAGGCGGCCCGGGCGGAGGCCACTTTTATAGAGCAACAATTGCTTCGCCATCCTCATCCTCGGCAGTTGGTTGCAGTTTACATGGTAAATTGTGCAACTTGTTCACTTTTTGCATAAAAATTGTTCATTGAAAATGCATAAATGTGCAGTCTGCACAAAGGAAATGCCGGGTCTGCGGACTGCATTGGAAGAATTATTATGGATAGAAAACATTGAACCCCGGCCAGCAGTTCGATATCGATGCAATTGCTGATTGCTATTGGCCCTGGAATGCCGCTTGTTGTTAACTATGAATTGTCTTTAAATACACTGCATTAAATAGCATTTATAATATATTCATGAGCGTTGATACGCTTCCCGGTATTGCTCAATATCTAATGCCCCGGCCAGACGGAGCGGTTTCGACCATATCTTCGGGGTATCGGTATCTGTATCTGCACAGCTCCCGGCTGCTCCACTGGACTCAGTGGACCCAGTGGACCCAGCGGGCCCGGCTTCCTCCGACTGGCATCACCACAAAAGGCTTTTAACCGTAAGCATGTGGCCCAGACAGTTGCATGGCCCATTTTGTTTGCCCCGGGCCAAGTCAAAGTTTGTGGTGCCGGTGCCCCTTGCCACGTAGCCTTCTTCAGAAACTCAAACGACCAAGTGGAAACGGGTGGAAATTAAGGAAACAACACATATTTAATGCTCTTTTTAAACTTTACTTATAAAATGGCTCAAAGGCATCATATTTACATTAGATTTGCTTTAAGTATGAGCCTTGTTTATTTGAAAAAGTAGTTTTAAGATTGTTCATGTTAAATAATGATTGACATTTAAAATTTTTCAAAAAATTTTGGTTTCTAGAATACAAATTATAGTGCGCTTATGTATTTTTAAGCAAAATATGGGCAACGTTTTATGTCAAATTTAATGCAAGTTTTTAGAATCACTTATAAATGAAAAAGGAGGTTTTTTTCCAGTCATATTTTTTTTTATTTTCTAATAATTCTTTTAAGTAATTAAATAATTGTATTTATAAATGAAAATTAACATGAAATCAAAATCGAACTTTTTAAAATATACACGAACCATTACTTTTCCATGATTCTTGATTCTTGATTTAGAATTTAGAAAAGTTAGCTGCTGATTGCTAAATTGTAGCCAGAAAAGTAATTTAGTTGGCTACAACTCTACAAAAATAATAATTACTTAATATTTGAAACTATTATATGACAAAGAAGAGTTAACTAAAGAAATATACGTTAATTTAATAATTGAAATTTTGGTTAATTGCAATATGCAGTGTATTATATAGTATATTTGGAGGCCTTTTTCACCGCGTTACCAGTGTTGACTCTCCCATTTATTGACCCGTTTTGGCCGGCACCCCGATTTCGTACCCGCGACGCGGTCTTGAGAACTGTGCGTATACGTATTGTCTATTGTCTATTCCGGGGCCACGCAGCTTGTTTCTATATTTGGCCAGACTGCGACCACGCACCGTTCACCATTTGGGGCCCAACTCCTGCCCCAGCATTCCTATGACCGCCGAGATTTGCCTTTTGGGTTCGGAGTGGGGACTTGGGGTTTTCGGATTGAGGTTTTTGGGTTTGGGTGGCTGGTCGCCCTCTCCTCCATCAAATTCGATTCAATTATTTGCGCGAGCTGGGAAATTGTCAGCCATTGTCTCTGTTAAATGCGTGAAATTTATAGTTATGACCGCGGCGGCATTATGACCTCGCCTCCTGACATCTGATTGCTGGCGGGGTGACAGAAGTCGCCTGCCTAGCCACGAATTATGGCCAGGAATGCGACGACCATTCACCCGATTTCGATTGGCAACATATTGATGTGGGGCAGGGCTGATCGCAACACTGATTTGCGATATTTATTAGAAGCGTTGAGCGGTCAGGTGTTCCCCGAAAAAGTTTCCCCAGCGATTCGCATTCGATCGATCTTACCCGAGCGGGGAATTCAAATTACCTGCACTCAAGAGGGCAACGCAAATCAGCTCCAGAAATCTGGCAGACAAAGGTCTTCCGAAATAAGCGAAAATAAGAATCGGCATTTCATTAAGGCTTTTTTTTTATTTGCCGGCGAGTGCAATTCAAAATTGAATCCGAAATCTGCAAATACACATCTCGATGAGATCATTATCGGCCGCAACAACGACAGGCCAATTACATTAATTAATTATTAAGGCAACGCAGGAGCAGCAGGAGGATTGGAGGAGGTGGAAAGGGGAAGGGTGGAGGACTGCCAGGATTGCAGCATCAGGAGCAGGAGCAGCCAATGAGTGTCACGTACGGACGCAATGTTCCCAGAGCGCAGTTGCTATCAAAGAATGCAATCAGCGATCGGAGGGAAATCGAACAAGCTCGGCTTACGTTCCGCCTCAGCTACACTGCGCGAAAATTATAAATAATAATTTAAAAAGTATTGCACATACTTCAAAATTGTTTTAGAAATTTTATTTATATGCTTACTAAACTTTGGTGAAAAAGAGGGTTTTAAAATAAAGTAAATATGCCACTTAGTTGAAAAAACACTTTTTTAAAAATACAAAAATCACATAAATATAAGATTTTACAGAATTTTCTTTTATTAGAATAATGTATAAATGGTACATGGTTCCGTTCATATTATTTTGATTGTTGTTTATTTACTTTTTACACCAATGGATTAATATCCTTATCTAGCTATCTAATAAATTAATTCTAAGCGCTTGCTTGTTTGAACCACAATCCCCAAAAGCTTTACCCGACACTGTCAAAAATATACACAAGTTTAAAGTGCTTATTTTTCTAATAACTCATTATTAACTCATCCAATTGATAGAAAAGCATACAATTATAACCATTTTACACATTTTTTGTTTTAGTATTTTTGTAATACAAAACTATTTTTTCAGTGCCCAACTACGGCTTCAATTCCAGCTGAAGAGCATCTCTGGCTGGGGGCGTTTTTGGCCACGCTGTGTGACTAAGCAGGCGAGTCAAGCGAGGCGATCGCAGTTGCCTTGCTGCCCATGCCACGTTGCCCCTTGCCAAGATCGATCGGCTCGTCCATCCGTCCGCTTTATGATTTGCAGATTTTCAAATATGCATCTCCTGCTGCTGCTGCTGTTGCCTTTGCTGCTGCGGATTCTGATGCAGTTTCTGCCACTTGCCGCGTTAGGCGTGCGATGATTAATTGCTGCCGGCTCACGCAAACCGATGCCAGACTGCCTTGCGTGCGCTCCCCGAATCTCTGCCCCGACTGAATAATGATCTTTAGAATGTCTTGTTTCAAAAAAGCTAATAAGATCATTTATAACACAGTTAGTTCAGGTTCTGGACCGGCCAGTTCGGCTCTCTGGGGGCCGTCTGTCCGTCGTCTGCTTAGGCAATTTCCTGCAAACAGCTCTTGATAAAAACAGGGCTGTAGTTAGCTTACAAAAAAAGGGTAGGACTTTGGTTAAATATATCTTTTTAATTGATACAAAATTATTTTAAGCGTAATAATTTATTAATTAATTCATAATAATTGAAATTGATTTATAATTATTTATACAATAAATTATTTATTTTGCAATTGGTAAGGTTTTCAATTATAGATAGATTTACCCATTAGCTTGGATTAACCTAATTATCAATAAAATCATATAGGTAATTGTTATACATATTTGTAAAGTTTTCAAGGAGATTAAAGGTAAATTTCTAAAGAGTTTGCAAAAAAAAGCTTTAACATCGCTGGTTTTTAAATCTTCAAAGAAAGTTTAAGAGGATTTCTGAGTGTAAATATTTAATTAGTGGTAGAAATTTGGAACTCAAAAATTTAGTAAAACACCTGAAGTATTGCATTTTCTAATCCATGTACCTTTTACATTTTCATCATCGCCGCCTCTGATTTCTTGCTGTTGATGCAATGAAAATGCCTTAGCAGCAATTAATCGACAGCTTGGCTCAAGTCATTCATTTCGCGGCTAGAATCGAGTGCTCAGCTCCCACTGGGTGTAACGTCACAAGTTCACAGTTTTAGACTGGTGGAAATTAATGAGTATTAAAGGTAAATATTTAAGGTAACAGGAAGTGACACAGAACGTGGAGATGCGTGTGCCTAAGTAGGACGCTTTGGAGCAGCCGCCGACAGCTGATTGCTATTTTCTGCAGCAGGATGTATGCGAATCCCTTTGCCGCTCCCCTTTCCCCTTCCGTCCCTGGGAGTCAATTAAACTGCCAACACTTGTTAACAAGCTGCAATCACAAACACGCCCCGAGCTTGGAACTCCAATGCCTGACTGACCAGCGAATTATTACCGAAGTCCCGAAAAAAAAATTGAGGCGAAAATACAAATACACGAAGAATAAAATGTGGTTTTTGGTCCTGGCGCAAAGGGGCGTGTTTGGGGCAGTTATGTAGTTTTGAAAGCGCCTCTGACCCGCTCCCCTCTCTGCGCCCCAGCCCCTCGCCGTTCCCACCATGCTTGGCAATTTTTTATTTATTTGCAAAAGGCAATTTAAAGGCCACAAAGAGTCGGCCAGCCGCACAACTTTTGCCTCGCATTGAATTTCAATTTGTGTTTCCGCATAAAAATGCGCTTCGTATTTATTTTTGTGGGTTATTTGTGCCTTGTCGAGCTGCGAGCTCAGATCTTTTATCGCTGATAAAATGCGACCCTTCGAGGAGGGCGTACATTGCCAGCCACGCCCTCACTTTTTGATGATGTTGTTGTTGTTGTGGCTGGTGTTGTTGCTGCTGTCCCTGCTGCAAGTTGCTGTTATTGCAGTTGTTGCTGTTGCCGTTGTCGCTCTGCCTGTTTTACAATTGTTTGTTTTGGGCTGTTTGTTAAACACCTTCCGCTACACGTTGGCCATTGCCAAATCGCCTCCGTTTCGCACACACTCGCACTCCGACCGGGACACTCGCTCACGGACACGGGCACACATCCTTTGTCATGTTTCGGGCCTGGCGAAAGATTTAAGGCCCCACTTCATCCCATCCCATTGCCCTGGGCAGCCACTTCCCCTGTGCTTCCATTGGGTCTTATGCTCTAGCTTAAGGTGTTATAATATTTCATTGAAATCGACTGTAATTAACATTAAATAAATTCAAAAACTCAAGAAATTATGTTTGTACCTCCTGAGGAACTAAGAAAATAAATTGTTTTGAAACAATGTTAAAAATTAAAAAGCAGGTAGAGCACAATTTTAGTTTTAAATACTTAGTTATATTTCTAGAAAGTTTCTATATAAAAATAAGAACCGATAATTATATTAATCATCATAAGGTTTTAGATTTTCAGATAAATTAGTATAAATAACCTTTTATGGATTTTAAGTTTTAATTTCAATTCTACTTTAAAGGGTCGTAAAAGTGCAATTAAATATCGAAGTGGGAAGTTTTGTAAGAGGTTTTAAAGCCTGCGTAAAAAGTTTTCGAGTGTATTCTCATCTTCGGTACTGAGGATATTTCCCCCAGCTTGATCGCCCTGTTCCTGTACATCCCCAATATCCTCCATAGGGCATGGCCTGCCCTTTGATGTTGCTCCTCCTCGTGTTCGCTTTTGGCTCGCCTCGCATAACTTTGCTTGTTAACAATTGCATTGTACAACAACAGCAGCAAACATCGGCGATCCCAGGGAACGATCCGATCCCCAGCAATCCAGCAATCCTCTCAATCTGAACCCAGCTCTTCTGGTCTTTGCCATTTTTAGGTATCAACGTCGGCACCCCAGACCAAAACCGAAAACCAGAGACCAGATACCAAAGACCGGCGACCCCGGGACACAATGGACACTCTTTTTCGAAAATAGGTGGCTTGATTTATTTGTCTGCGAAATTCGCTTTCTCAAAAGGCATTTTCGGCCGGAGATCATGCTGACCCAACTACTTATGGCCACTTCCGAGCGAGGTTCTTTGAATATCCCTAAGCTGCCGCATTCATCAAACAATATTCCGGTTCTGGTGTGGGATTCTGATTGGGTGAGTGGGGAGATTTCCATCGAAGCGGTGATCTCAAGCACTTGGATGAAATCCAAACCCATTAACGCCGCTTCCCAGAGACAAATACTTGGAGAACATGTCGAGCAGTCTTTAACCTAACCTTGGAACTGGAACTCAGGTGACTTTTCCTGTTGTATTGACAAGCATAGGAATGTATCGTAAGCCAGACAGAGAAAATTGTAAGCCATTAAAGTCCTTGTATGTTAAATGCAGAAGAGTCTTACAACATCCGAACCATTAGTCAGACAATGATGTAGAAAAAATATATGTATGCTTTACTGCACAATAATTTGCAAGCTATTCCTGTTTTTAAAATCAACAAATAGTAGAATATTGATTCTATGATCTATTTTTTACTGTGCAGGCCAGAAGCCTTGTAAATCTCGGCTCCACTTTGCCTGCCAAATGTCGCGCACCGAGAACACAAAAAGCAAATCCCTTGCCAAACCGACGGGCCCGAGCAAGTGTTCAAATTCCATTAAAAGAACATTTACAAATTTGGCAAAGATCAGTGGGCAAGAGCCAGAAGTGCCCGAGGAGCATCAGCATCAGCATCCGCAGAGTGCTAAACAAAAAATCGAATCCACTCTAAACAGGCGCGACACCTTCGCCTTCGAATGGGGGCTGCTGGGATCGAAAGACCTTGAGCACCCCGAGCTTTGGCTCTAAAAATAATGCAAGACAAACAACGAGCAAACAAGCGGCAAAGCCAACGACGAATGCAACAATGCAGTTGGCGGGCAGGGAGAACCTTTGTCTCCAACAGCGTTTTCCCTAACAACCCGAGGTGATAAATAAAATTCTTTATATGCAATCTTTTAATGCAATTTACAATAAAATCAACATGGAGTTTAGTTGCTGGTGGTTCTCGGACGGCAGCTTCTTCCTTTTGGGCCCTCGCTAAATAACAAGGGGGCACAGCTTGATTTGACATTAGCACAATCCCACAGATCACCTTCCCAAAATGGATTTCGCCGCCGTCGTTCGTCGTCGCTCGCAGTTCGAATTCGTACTTCTTCCCTCGATGGCCTGAACTTCTGCAATAGCCGCAGAAACGGAAATGGAGGCCCAGCGAATGCGATGATCACTGCGACCGGGCAATAAATACAGCATAGAAATGATGTACGGAAAACGATCGCAGTCGAAGCAGCTTCAGCAGATTCAGCAACAGCTCCAAATCGAGAATAGCCATCCCATCCCAGACAGCCACAACACACGGCTCCTCCAGCCAGCAGCTCAACGGGGGTGCCTGGTTGACTGGCTGAGTGCCTGTGCCTGGGCCTAGGAAATTGGCACAGTGGTACCATCACAATGCGTAATGGATAGGCCCTTTATTCGCATCGATGCCTCAATGGGCAATTAGTTACGAATAAAATGGCTGAGCCACTGGAAACGTCAAGTATTCAGTTGCAGAGGTGTTATTAGTGCCTAATAGAATTTATCGACTTTGCATATATTGGTATTTGGTATTTCTAAAACAAGTATTGCACATTTATACAGGTTTCGCAAATTACCACGATTTACTTCAATAAAATCACAGTCATTAAGAATTTATAGTTATTTTTTCCTAGTTAATGCCGATTAGTAAATAAAATTTAGTGTAGTATATGAGTACAGTCAGCATTCCTTTAAGGAATACAACTAGTTAATTAATTAAACATCACACATGATTCACCTAAATTATTTTAAAGTTTGATTTTAATTTAATTAATTTAATATATTAATAAGTAGTTTTCTATTCATAGGAAAATTTGGAATACTAAAGTATCTACTGAACTGCTACAAGTGTATTAAATTAGGATAATAAAATGAAGTACTAGATAGATATAAACCCAAGTCATTGTATTAATGTAATACTTTCCCAGTAACAATTTTAATTTCTGTAAAGCCAGAAAAATTTTTTTAGGGATCCGAGCTGAGTTATTTAAAATCTACTTATCCAATATTGTAGTTTCTTTTAGTAAAGAATAATAATTTTTGCATTTAATCACTCATTTATGCTTTTAGCCCATTTTAAGCCACCATACCCACTGTTTCTGCCCAGGGTCTGGCAGCTGCCTAGATGCCCAGATGCTTGGGGCAGCTTCTCCTGCCTCCTGCCACCGATCCCGATCCCGATCCTGCCGCTCGTTTGGGCTACCACTTTGCGTCTGGAACTGCTGCCGCTGCCGCAGATTCCGATTCCGCTGCCGCTCCTGCTCGCGAAGCTGGCGCGGCATTATTAATGATAAATGTGGCTTGCACTCATGATAAATACAGAGAATCGTTGAAAGGTATAAATCAATAATAGAGAAGTTTGTTTGCAGTTAGGCAGGCGCAGGATGGAGCCGTGATTTTCAGCCAGCAGACAATGAGTTTGCCCGGGCATAATTCACCCAGGAGCAAAAGGTCTTCGTGTGGAAGCTGGCCGAGGAATCTGATTAGACGAGCGGCCCAGGAGGAGTCCGCAACTGCAATTGGATGCGGCTGTCCCCGAGTTGGCTGCTCCACAAAATCATGTTCATTAATTGACTAATTAATCGAGGGCTGCGCGGCAACACAACAGAGACATAACAGGCTAGGCGATTATCAATAACAATTAGCCGACGCCTCTGCGTCGATCTTTCAAATATACGCTGGCCCTGCAGTACAGGGTACCCCTCTGCCATCTTGGCCCCCCGTCTCTCAAGTTGGCCAGTTGCATTTGAATGCACGAGTTACGCATCCATCAAATGTCAATTGTTTGTCTTGGCTTGGCGCTCCGTCTTCGGAGACTCGGCGCATTTCTCATAAATCATTCGAAAGGCTCTCTGGCGGGCAATGTATCGCAGAATCAGAATCCCGGCATCGGCGACGACGTCTTCTGGCTGTCAGAGGAGTCCAATGGAGGAGGAGGTGGGCCTGGCCCACTCGGATGCCCATCCAAGGCATCGAACTTGTCTAGCGATGGCCCAGCTGAGTGTCGGCCCTGTCCATCATGAATTAGTTGAGCAGTCGCAAGACATTAGGTGGAGCGAATGGCTGACGAAGCTTACTTTATTTAGTTTGACTTTTAATGCATATTTTCAAAGCATTTACTTCTCAGGGAGTTGCTCAGGACTGATTAAATTTATTTTTTAATGCATTTCTAGGCTTTCAGGCGACTTAAGGGGAATGTTAAATATTTGTAGTCTTTTCTCTAAATTAACGATGACTAGACTCCTTATGTCTTACTGCAAGCAATGTGATTTATTCCGGAAAGAATGGGTTTTATTTGCAAAGTATTTTTAATCTGCAATAAAAACTTCAAACATAGTTCAAATGGATTTCTTAATGATTATTTCACTGAGTGAAAAGTTTGCAGAAGGAAAATAGCAAAATTTTCTTTATCTAAACTTGGATATAAATTTGTGTTCGCCTAAATATATTCCACTTCTATTTTAGTTGAAGCACCGTTTTCATTGAAAGAGCAACTTTCAGACCTCACCTGCCATAATTTCGCTTGAGAAGAACACCTAATGATATTAAGTTTAATTACTGATAAAAGCAAGAACTAAGTGCTTTTTTCAGCCTTTATCTGCCATTTTTTCCAAGCCTTTGAAGCACGTTTTTTGCCGGTTAAGTTTTAAGTAGAGTCCGAACCTCGACCCGCCTTCAACTTTGACTGCACACGCATCGCCCCTCTGCGCCCCGCACCCCTGAGCCTTCCACGGGCACTCACCTGACGGAGCCGGCAAACTTTTGCATAATAAAGCAGGTGCTTTTCCTCCCCCAACGGGATCAGGGCAGACCTGTCTGACCTCGCCGCCTGAGTCACCATCAGCACGACCCGTTAATGTGCTGGCGATTTTAGTTATGGCCAGTGGCCACCGCCAGCTGGGAGTTGACCAGCTGGGAGGCGCCCAGGCAGTGTCCTTTGTCCCGTTGATAATTTAAAGCCAACGACCTGGCCAGGATTATAGCAACTGAATGGCAACTGTTTTCTGCTCAAATCACAGAGAAAATAAATTGAGGATTTGGTATTTACAATGTGCAAGCAGCTCAGGTTAAACCCTTTCAACACACATTTAATAGTCTTATTTTGTTTTAATATTTGAAAAACAAAAAATGGGATTAGGGAAATTGTTTGATATATTTTTTTTTGTACTTTAACATTGCTCTATTAAAAAATCTCTTGATATATTTGTTATTACGATTTCTTGTATGACTTGAACAGTTGTACAAAATTTCAAAAGAAAAATCACTAAAACAAAAATCCTTTTAAGGGATACCTACGTTTTAAATACCAAACTACAAACATATATGTAATCCTGTTTTTTTTAAAAGGTTTTAATAATATAATAATAGAATAATGTAATGTAATATAATGGGTGTGCCCATTAATGTTTTCCAGTTAACATTATTTCAATCAATAATTTTAAAGTTTTAGATATTTAGACATGTTGATTAGGATTTAGATCGAAGATTACTTAAAAATGTTGAACAGAAAAGAAAAATGTTTTGTTATCTGGATAATTAAATAAAACAATGCTAGAACACCTTAAGTTTTCGCTCCGTGTATCAGCACACTCCCAATTTCTTTCAATCCCACTCTTCTGGCCATCTGAATTTTCATTTCAATTGTGCGAATTGCATCGGCGGTAAAAGAAAAGCCTGCACCATTCCATCGGCATCGGCTTATGGCACTTTCTTTGGGCCGAAAGAGTGCTTTCTGGCGGTGGTGCAGTGGTGTGGTGGTGCGGTGGTGCTCCTAGCTGCTGGTTGATGCCGCCCGGTGGGGGACGACGACCCACATAAATCATTCACAATTAGATGCGGACGCAACTGCGGCAGCGGCTTAAACACCTGACCGACTTGCTCCCGAAAAAACTCCGGCCGAGTGGGATTCCCGCCGAGTTCCACTCAAGCGGCCCGAGTGGAATGGCGGGGGCATTGAGTGGACCGATTCCACGGCGTTCCACTGCCGTTTCTTGGGCCTCAACGGACCTGTTCCCAGTGCGTGCCGTTCAGTATGTACTTGAGACCGGTTCGATACGTTGCCAGCCGAAAAGTCAGCGGGCCGCGGACGACGATTTCCCCACAAAAACAACAACTCGAAAACCAGCAACTCGCAACATCATTGGCAACACAGCAGAAACATAGGCAACGCAACTCTCCACCAGCAACTTCAGTTTCGGCACCAGTTCTAAACCAGGGTTCTATTATGATATGATATAACCAACTTGTATAGTGATTTTGTGCGGTGATCAATGTGCGATCGGCAGTTCGAGAATCCCCAAGAATGCCGCGTTAATTGAGCTGTACGTACAGCTGTAGTACAAATTTGCATAACCAGTGAGGAGGCATAAACAAATCTGGCCGGAGTGGAGCTGGAGCGGAGCGTCTTGGTTCACTGATTTAATGCCACAAACAGATTGCAGATTGTAGCCGCAGCCGCGCCCCTGCAACTTCAGCTGCAACTTGTGCAGCAACCACCTTCACCTCCACCTCGAACTCCTGTTCTCCTGTCTTTCTGCATCTCTTGGTCTTGGTCTTGGTCTTGGTCAACCTGCTTGGAAGCTTGTTTCTGCGGAAGAGCCGCCGCCGGAGCGCCAGACCCGGCAAATAAAAAAAAAGTTTAAAAAAAAATCGAGAAGAAAAACACATACAGAACAACGCTGCTGCTGTTGTCGTCGTCTTTGGAATTTTCTTTAAAAACAACGCGCTAAGATTTACAACGCGGACCCAGGCAAAAAGTGTAAAAGGCAAGCAAATGCAGCCGCGGTAAAAAAAAAAAAATTAGCGCATAGCGAAGTGTGTCCCAGTGTATGTTGTTGTATGTGCCTGCCCGTGTGTGTGTTTTTTACCAAGTGTGCGAATAAAAAAGCTGCCCAACTAAGAGAAAAAGTTTGAAAAGTGTCAAGCGAGCGGCTCGGTGGCGGCCAATAACCCAACGACTGGCATGCAATTGCGGCCAGGCGACCCCGACGGGTTAATTACCGTTATCCTTGCAATACAACAACTAAAACAACAACAACATAAGCCACTAAACGGTACTCAAGTTGTGGATTACGTCTACGCCGCGTTGTCGCCGTGTGAAAGGACAACAGCAACATCTGCAACCTCTGCCGCATCTGCAACATCGGCCATAAAAACCGCATTGAACACAAGGCAAAGTCAAGTGAACATTCCAATTGGCAACGTAACGGGCTAATTGGCACACCGACAAATCAAAACGAGGTGAGTTTTAAGAGTTCGGCATCTCCTATGAAATCTCAAGTTAGTTGTGCTAGTTAGGCCTTCAGTAAGGTAATAGCTTTCCATTGTCAAATGTTTTACAAAACAAGTAAAAACAAACTGGGTTTCATGAATTTGCAAAATGCAAATTTCCCATGGAATTCTTGATTAGTTAAGCTACTTAGTAACAGATTCGGTAATAGCTTTTGATAAAAACAAAAATTCTTTTATTTACCTCTAATGCACAAAAGAATTTGCCAATAACACAAGTAATATATAATTACATTTTTTAAAATTTCGAATAATTTTGAGTCATTTAAATAATTTCTCAATGATTGACTGTATTCGTATGGTATTTTTAGACTTTAAGTGGCTTTATAAAATATTACAACTATTTCATTAAAATAAGCAGTCATTTTATAATCTTCACTGAAAGTCCTATTATTTAAGGTAAGCATTTATTGATTCTTTAATAGGACTAGGACCTACAATTATCTATGATTTATTAGGTCTGGAGCAAATATTAAATCTTGATGGTGATCGCTCTTCGATTCGATTAAATCCAAGTTCCCGTAGCTCGCTTTTTTTGGCTTAATAAAATTAGCTCTCTGTCCCAGAAAATCGAACTTAAGCCAAGGAACTGCTCTAAATGGCCATTGCAGTAGCGGTCTTGGCTGAACCAGAGGCTGTGGCTTTAACTGCTGTCTTACGAATGGAGGTTGTTCTAAGGAAAACGATTGTCCTTGGGATGGAGGCTGTACTAGGAATGCAGGTTGTCCTAGGAGTGGAGGTTGTCCTAGAAGTGGAGGTTGTCCTAGGAGTGGAGGTTGTCCTAGGAGTGGAGGTTGTCCTAGGAGTGGAGGTTGTCGTAGAGATGGATGTTGTCCTTGGAGTGGAGCTTGTCCTGGGGAAAGAGGGGCAACCTCTGAGGATTGAAGTTGTCCTAGTGCTGGAGGTTGTCCTAGGGATGCAGACTCTTCTTCACTTTCAGATGAAGATAGAGAACTCCTGGGAGGCGAAACCTTTCGATTTGGCTTGTGCTTGATTTTTAACTTCTTGTTGGGTTTACGCTTGGGTTTGGGCTTATTTGTAACAGTTTGGACTTTCGACTTAACAACGTTTGTCTCGCCATTTTTCGTATGCTTGCTCTCGCTGATGACAACAATGCCATTACCAGCATTTCGCAATGGCGTACCTTTACCAAGTGGTCCTTCGCCGATAATGGTTTCGTGATAAAATCCCGGGCCTGGCACGACAACAGATCCCTTTGCATCCGTCAATCCCGATGTGGAGGTGTTAACTAATATAGCTCCGCCGCCAACTATTATTTTATTGACACTATCACTTTTAGGATTATCAGCAAAAACTTCTGCAATTGCACAAAGGTAAAGCAACAGTCCCAGTATCCAACCCATAGTCCGTGGCGATTAGTTGAACATGACAGAGAATTCTTGATTTATCTTAACATTACGAGTGGAATCAACAAAAATGTAAGGCTTTGACATTTTCATTTTAAAATCGGTTAGTTTCGCATTTATTTTATAATAAGGCGGAGCCAGGTTTTTTATATAAACTATATTTAATGTGAAAACATTTCCAAGATGCCAGTAATCAATACATTTCTTATAATATTATTATTTAATTATTCGTAAAATAACATAACACATAATAAAAATAATCTTTTCACTGAATTATTGATGTACTAACTCTTTGACTTTAAGTGTGATTCTTAAGCTTTATCCCGACTTCTCCGAGGAGTAAGTCAACGATTTTCCCTTTGATCTCTTGTTCGGTTCGACTTGAAAGCGGACCAAGCTGTAGGCCAATTCCAGGGAAGTCCACTCCATCAGGCCGAGACCCATCGAGTTTTCCGAACTGCAGATACATTTGTGATGGGGCACTTGGACCTTCCACTGACGCAGACTGCTCGGCTTCGATTCTTGTATCTCTCAATTTCCATTAGAGCCAGAGCGGGTTCTCTTTGGGTTCTGAAGTGAATTTATGTCGAGCCGCTAAACAATTGATGCTGAAAAATGATGGCAATGACAAAGTGATTACTGCCAGCAATGGAAAGCGAGGAGAGATGCCAGCAATCGAAGTTCAAGTTGAAAAATAACATTTTCAATTTCCAATTGTGGGGCAGCAGCCTCTGAGGAAAAGTGAAAATGAAATGCTTTGCTGGCAGACAAAAGCGGTTCATCATTAATCATTTAGTTTGTTGTTTTTACAACGCAACCGAAAATATTCCTATTTATACGTACATAATCGTCTTGACTGGGGCACTTCTTCTTCGTTTGGGGCACGTTCTTGATTTGAATCTTTTCCCTCCATACGCCGTCCATTTTTTCCCGTATTTGTTTCTTCTCTGAGTATTTGGCTTTGGTAAATTGCTCATCGTCATGCTTTTATGATTTGGTATATTATTTTTTGAGAATTTGATGCGCTCAACTTGATAAGCCCAAAGCGCCCTGTGCTTTTCGTCCGCCCCCCATCGCCCCTCGCCCACCTGCATTCCTGACTTATTGTTGTGCCTTTGGGTGTACGTGTGGTTGTGTGTAGGTGTGTCCACAGCAGCCAGCCCGAAACTCCAGAATTTTTTTAACAGTATCCAGAGAGTAGCTTTTTCGATCCCTCCCTCAGTAACAAAATGTTTAAAGTTTTAAAAACCAGCCAGGAACGAAATATATGTAGGTGGGTGATTGTACGAATACTCTGTGCTTGAGTTATATGCATTTCTTACCTTTATTTAGTTTATAAGATAATACATATTTTCTTGAACAGTTAATATAAAATAAAGAAGCATAAACTAATACAAATATTAAGATATGTTATGTATTCAGCAAACTAAAATATATGTTTTTTAAATTTCTTAAAATGGTTTCAATGATTCTTTATAGTGATGTTAGCTTTTCTTAGAAAATCCCTTTTCAACTGAAGTTCCATTAAAACCAAAACATAAACAGACCAACTCTATTAGAGTATGTTGAAAACCAACCTGCAAACAAACTTTTCGAACTCCGCGAAATGCTTGCACATCAAACTTTTATTTACCAGCTTCAAGAGCCATACAGCAAAGCCCCCCCTCCTGATAACATCCCCTTTTGGCCCACCCTCGCTGCAATAATTTCATTTCGTTGTACAGTTTATTATATAATTTTTGTCCCTCTTTGACTTTTATCTTACGTTTATTATGCCCCATGGAATTTGCCGATTTCCAGACGCTGTCCAACAACCCGCTGGAGGTCAATGTCTCCGCCCAACCACCCACCACTCGAGGACGAAGCAGCACATCCCCGAGATACATCCTGCCCCCGTGGCATCTTTAAGAGTTGTAATAACTTTGGCACAACTTTGGCTTGTACATTCGGATGGGCCCGTGTCTTTGGCTTTCAGCTGGGACTCCGTCCGGGGGCAAAGTGCTAAAATGCCTTGACGCATTCTTTTGCACTTGTTCGTTCATGGGAAGCGTCCTATCCAGCAGCTGTCCAAATGTCAGACTCACACCCACCTTGGCTGCCCTTCGCCCACACGACTACACGAATCCTTGGCAGAAAACGTCGACTTGTAATAATCATAATCGTAAATTTGCAAAAAGCTGGCCGAGCCAAGCCGTGTGTCCTGCCTGCCGTTGGTCCTTGGGGCCCGTTTAGCATTTTGCGCGGATCCTAACAGGCCATTGCCAAAGCGGGGGGCGTGTTCGTGGGCGTTGTGTTGTAGGCGTCATCATCATTATTATGCCCTGTTTTATTTATTTTTTTTTTCCTCTCAGTGGGTGTGTGCCCTGTGCGTGGTTATGGGGGGAGGGAGTTGGCGGTGAAAGAGAAGGGGAACGCCCCTATTTCATCGCCTGTCCATCGCCTTGGCGAAAGGCATTTAAAAAGTTTTCTAAACTTCATTTCGAAGTTTTATTACCAGCGCAGAATAAAATGCCGCACAATTTCTACCCCCGCAATTCTATTCGCTCTCATTTTTCTGGCTTGTTGTTGAAATTTGCTCTATTAAAATTCCGAGGCGCAGTTATGCCGGCACAACGAGGACCAGGACCTCGGTGCAGATGCCGCAGATGCCACCGTTCCAGGATCCACGCCCAGATCTTGTGGGAGGCCTGCAACTGGTGAAGCCATCAGAAATGCAGGTCCCCCTCTTTTCTCCACGAAGCCCCTTCCTTTGCTTCTTATGCCACTGCTTATCCTTGCTGGCGGCTTAGCAGCTTTGTTGGACTCATCCAAGCAGCCTGCCAGAGAACAGCCACCAGCTGGAGCAAGCTGCAGCAGAGCCAGGACTCCGGGTAAGTCTTAGTTATGTGGAACTGGTATTTATCTTGCGATAATAGCAAGTTGTGCGAAGCGATGGCAGGGGCGCCACTTTCGAGGAGGCTTAAGCAGGCATCTCAAGGGGACTTATTAGGTTACTTGTAATTGAGATTGAATTAAATACACACAGCTGTTGGCAAAACAATGGTTATGAAATATTTTATGTTGGCTAAAGGTAATTTCATTGGTATTATAACCATAAGAAACAAATAAAACATAATAAATGAAGTAAAAACTTAAGAAATGACAAAAAAAGTATCCATACACTAGACATTATAAACAATATTAAAGGGCACACAATCACATTAAAATTATTTTTTTTACCTTAAGTATTTTTCTAATAAAAATTCTTCTAAAATGTTTAAAGCATAATCTTATTGCCACCTTTTCAAACCCTTTTTTCTACGCCCCTGACTAGCTTCTTCATCCACTGGAGCATATGCTGCTTGTGAATTTAACATTTTGCAAGCGCCAGCAAAGTATGCATTCAAACAAGTCACACACAAAATGTAGGAGGATGCAGGGCGGCCCATGGATGTTCCTCGAGAATCCTTAACCCCAAAGCCCCCTTCTTATTTTCGTTCTCGTGCATTTTTGTCCCTAACGAAAATGTTTATCTGTGTTACTGTAAGCAGGATAAACGCACGCTTACACATGAAGACAGATACAGATACAGATGCTGGGGCAGAAACTTGAGCTACAACAAAAATAGATCAGTTTAAGTACAAATGGCCGCCAATGCCACGCCCCCGCCCACCGCCAGCCTCCTCTTCTGCAGCTCCAATGTTCTATTCTTCCTTCGTGGAATACTTTTGCGGTTTCTTTTACTTCCGTTCGCTCTTTCGCTCCTTTCTTTCACACGCGCCAGGGTCCATTGTTAAACTTTAATGCCAAATGGCGGTGGTACGAACCTAGTGGTCCAAAGGGGGCGGTTGCCCGGTGGGCGTGGCTGTACAAATTTCACGAAAATTGTCCTCGCCACGGCGCACGGGGAAAACTTTATTTTAGTTTCGTCCTCTTAGTACTTTGCCCAGATGGAAAGCGTTATTTTATTGAATTCTCCTCGTTTTTTTTGTGTGCAGCTTGCAAGAGCTGGAAAAAAAAACACGGCGAACAGGGAAAATTCTGTTGCCACAAAAGTTTTTCGTTTCATTTTCCATTTTTTGCACATTTGCCTGCTCGATTTTCGTTCTCATCCCTTTGGCAGGCTGCTCATTTACTTTGTTGTCCTTGCTGGTCCTCGGGTTGCGATAGTTTTTTTTTTGAAGTTTTAAAGGCTGGTTGTTGGTTTTACGTAGATTTGGTTTTGCAGTTTTTGTTGCATTAGCTGGTCGTTGAGGCGTAAAGTTCAATGGCGGGTTAAATGGACTTAATACCGGAACTTTTTAGAACTTTCCATCCCCCTCATCCCTCTGGGAGGACCAAACTTCTGGCGTTGATCGTCCTGGGCAACAAAGTGAAAGTTTTTTTGTTGAACAGCTTAAAAAGAGATTGGCTTTCCTGCTCCCACTCCACTTCCTCGCTGGCCAAAGGATTTAGCAGTTTGTCTCAGTTTGTGTGTGTGGCCAAGTTCGATGGAAATGTGGAAAAGGAATTTTCGACAGTAACAATAAGTGATGGCCGAATGTGTTGGTTGAAGTTCTTGCCTTCAAGGATAAAGTTTTTAGGTGACAAAGGAAAAAGTTGGAAATTATTTGAAATGCTTTTCAAATGGCGGATGGCTGAAATTGAAATGGAATATGCATTTAAGTCGAAGTTATCTAAAATAGTTTCCCAAATGCAATTTAAGAATATGTGGCTTCGAATCTAAAAACTTTAGTTGGTAACTTTTTTTTTCTTCTTTATCCCTAAACTTTGCACTAAAATCCCTGTGCAGGCTTACCACTCAAATTTTAGAGCGCGTGTCAAAAATTTCGGTTCCATCACTTGGAAAACCCTTCAGACGAAACTTGGCCAACTTTGGCGGCGCTGAGGGCACTAAGGAAAATTTGTAGCCAGTTATGCAAAGGAGGCCAACAAACAAAACCGTCAAAAAAAGGGAGCAAAAGAATAGGGGAAAAAAGGAGTCCCGTGTCAACTTTTTATGCCTTTGGCCAAAGGACATGCTGGCAATTTTGTTACCCAAGAAGCAGGAAAAATGGGGTTTTTTCCGGGGAGGGGAGAGGGCAGAGGGCAATCGAGGCGACAAGTTGTTAAGTAAGCAGCGACAACTCAAATAAGAGGCCAGCGGAATGAGATCCCAGATAGTTTCACTGCTCTCAAGACAGGGAGGTGTAAAAAGGCCATCAAAGCTCTGGCTCTTTGGGAGATTTTTCTTAAAGTTTCTAGTTGTCTTCCGGGCAAGGTAAACAAAAAACTAAAAGTGAGAAAAGCAAGCGCCGCAGAGATTGAATAGATTGAAGAGATTGAGAATCAGTCTCCGGCACTCTTCTGTATACAATATTAAAATTCGCTTATGCCGAGGACGGCAGGCAAACGTCTTATCTGGCCAGGTCTTACCTGCAGTTGTTTTAGGCGGCTTTTGTTTGGTTTCCGCTTCACACTTCCCAAGTGCCGTGGGTCGGGGACCCGGGGACCGGGAACCGAAAACTCTGGACTCCCAGATGCGGTTTATGTGACATGCGGGCCAGGGAAACTCAAGAAACTAAAGAAGCGGCAGCGGCAGCAGGCAGTAAACAAACGAATGCTGGCAGGTGAGTGGCAGCAGAGGTGGAGTTTCAGGGGCTTAAGGGGGCCCCAGTGGGTTAAGGGGGCCTCAGGGGGGGCAGGGTGTGGCTGGCTGGTAACAGAAGTCATACAAACGCAAGACAAAACGAGGCGACAGACAATACAAGACTTCGAACTTGTCATACAAAACGCTGGCGCGACAATCAATGGAATTTATGGTCGCAGCAGGTTCAGTGCCAGTGCCAATCCCAAACCCAATTCCAATCCCAGTCCCAATCCCAAGCCCACAGACAGAATCCAACCCAAGTCCCGGCAAACCCCTTCCTTAAGCTGCCCGGACTGACTGACAAGTGCACTTGAAGAAAAGTCCTGAGGTCCTGGAGGCTTTAGTTGAAGTTTTGAATACGATATCAAGCTTTAAGTACATTTATTTATTTAAGAAGAATTCTTCTTTATTTCCAAATTGGAAACCACATTTACAACTTTTAATAGTATATCTAAATCTTATGCTATTCTTTGAATTCCACAAAAACTATTTGGCATTTCATTCTTTAACTCAATATCTTAATATTTTTTACTGTAAGCTTTTCGTATAAATAAAAAGTGTTTCTTGGAGTGTTAACTTGTTTTAGTGTACTTAAGCATTTTTAACGCCATTTGATGCCTTTTCACACATTCGGCAAAGCGAAAAACAAACACCACCAGTTCCCCGGACCATAACCGAACCGAAAAAAATAAAACTCGAGGAACACTTAGTCAGGCCATCATCGTCCTTCGTCCTGCCCCTTCCCCCACCACGAAGATCCTTTTTACTGCTTTAGGAATCCAAGAGCAGGAGTCAGGACTGCTTTCTGCGGCTTGTGTTTACACTAACAGACCCGGGTCCTGAAAATAAAAGAAGGGGAGGAGCCGAGCTACTGTATTGAATTTCACGCATCATTTGGCTAAGGTTCATTCGGTTCTTGGTTTTGGTTTTAGGTTTTCAGTTTTCGGTTGTCGGTTGTCGGTCCCTCACGGACCTTTCTGCCTCCCCGAGGCGTGGGTGCAACTTTTTGACTCTGCGGCTGGCTTAAAATTAAAACAAATATCGGGAAACGACAGGTTGCGGGCGGTGGAATTGGGCGAAGGTGTTGGAGTCGGCATTTAATTTCAGACAGGTGGAAGATGCCCTGGTTGGGCAAGGAAATGTAATATGCTTTGCATGCCCATTTAGTGGAGGAGGTGTTTCTGTTGTGCTGTTGCCCAAATGAAGTGCGAGTGGGAAAATATGCCAGGAATGTGTTGCCGAAAGGGTTCCAAAGTTCGGGGAAACTGGGGGTTGAAATTGAATGTGTTGGCAGAAGCATTCCTATGTATAAAATATCAATAGGTATTCTCAAGATAATGAAACAGAAACAGGTTAGAGTGGAGACATGAACAAAATTAGAGATATTTTTATGAAGTCAACAAGAAGTACACTTTAAGAGAGTACATTTTTAAAAGACTTATGGAAAGTGGACCAGTTTCGTTGTTAAATCGAATATATTACAAGTTGTGAGTCCTGTTGATGTATACACTTTAATTTGGCTGTAAAAACATTCAACTAATGATTCCTGTTCTGCTCTTAATTGAAACCGCTTTTATAATTAAAACTTTAGTTGGTTGGAAAACCCGAGAACACAACTCCAATTCCAGAACCAATCGTGAAACCGCAAAACATATATTCCGTAATCCCCGAACTACAAAGCGTAAAACAGAAAATACAATATATACCTATATATATATTTATTTTTTTGCTGCTGTTGGTCTGCCACAATGCTGATTAATGTGGATTGCCCGACAAATGTGTGCACATTAGCATTAAAATATATGTACTTCTATGGATGCTCTCTTTTTGTGTCCAACTTTTATTAGACCAATTAAATTGCGGTCGGGCAGAGAAGAGTTGAAAAGCTAAAAATGTATAGAAAATTTCAGTGTCTCCCCATCGGCTGGGTTGCCATTTAATGTGCAGCAATTTTCACCCAACAAAGGCAGGCAATTAAGGGGGTTCTCACCCCCGAAAACTCCATTGTTGTTCTAACCGGCGAACTAAGACATCATGATATTATAGATTTCATTCAGCGGCCAGAGGGGCGGGGGTGGCCCAACTAATTAGCCATCATCAGCAGCGGCGGCTACACAATTTCCATCAAACAACAAACACTAAACTGCACTGACCAGTTAACCGCAGGTACATGAGGGTTTTCGGGTCTTTCGTTTTTTTTTTTTTGTAGGTTTCGGGAAGCGTTAGTAACTAAATTAGCGGCCTCTGTTTTTTTTCGTTTATTCCCTCTTTGTGGTGTTTTTCCATTGTGGAGTATTTTTTCGGCTTTCAGCCGCGACTGCAGCCACAAATTATTGGACCCAGTGTTTTAGTTGTGTCTCCTCTTTGCTTTGTTCAGTCGACTGTTGTCTGTTGCTTAATTTCCAGTTGCATTTGCCTGGCTAATACAGACATCTCGCTGAATGGGTGATGGTGAAGGGAAAAAGGGAGCGCGGGGAAAGCAGAAAGCACTTTTAGATAAAAGGTTTTTCATGTCGTCTCCATTTGGAATTCATGCCACTATGGCTATATCTATAGCTATAGCTATGGTCATGGTCATGGCATGGCCCTGGACTCTCGGATTCGGAATCGGATCTTCCGCCGCAGACAAGACAACGGTTTTTCCAAAGAGAGAAGGAAAAACCTTCGTCGCGTTCCACTGAAAAACTTTTAGTGGAAACCGTTGGTCGGCAAATTATGCATGCAGTTGCAGCGCAGCGTTTTTCTTTGTCTTTTCTCTTCGCTTTTTTTGGGGAAGCTCTAAAAGCCTCTAGTTTATTAATGTTTGTCCAAAATTTAGGAGTCTCTATCTGAGTGCTACTTCATCTTCTGTCGGCTGCATTTACAGTGATTTAAGTTGGCTAAAATGATTTGGCCTGTCATTAATTTACCCGCCGTCAAAAGCGGAGTTATTAGCGTGCGGGTTCCTCAAACACGTTTCCACATCTGTCCGCTTCTGCTGGTTGAGTAGCTTTTCACGTTGTTGTTTTCCCCCGTTTGGGCCAGAATCATCGCTGCAGGCCATTTTGCCGCCTTCTCTCCATGTCGCAGCTACTTTTTCTGCTTCTGCTGAAGAAGCTCTCGAGAGGCGAAGACGACGACAGCTACAACCTCTGAAACATCTAAAATGTGGGACTGATGATGGTGGCGGCCATTCGGAATGACAACAAATTAGACAGTTAATGTTAACAATCTTTTATGATATTTACATTTTGGAAAATTGTTTATGTTGATTTATTATGGGGAATTCGGGGAGAGTCTTCACTGTGGGAACCTTCCCAGAAAGTGGGGTTGGGGAGATTAAATCTGCAAGTGGATAAAGGCCGACCAAGATCTTTAATTGGAAAAGGCAAACAACCTTTCACTATAAAATTAGCTAAGTAAATGATTTCAATTTAAGAGCTTGTTGCAATACTATAATGAATATTAATAAAAATGTTTAGGCTAATTGTGTTTTGCAAACTTAGCAATATGATTAGTTATAAAATAAGACTGATGTTTTTGGATAATGGAAATGAAATGAGTTGGTACTTAAGCTTTAAAAGCCTTTAGCAATCAATTTATTTTGCAAACCTATTATATTTCATAATAGCAAATATTTGCTTGGACCTCCTTTAAATAAACTCCATAACCGCAACCTAGACTTTTCTATAGATTATCTCGAGTATGCTAAGTATTTTCCATTATTTCCGCTAGCTGCGCAATTTCGAGTCGCATTTTTTTCGGCCGCTTTAAAGTGGAAAATCGTTTTGGGAGGACCATCAATCATTTTTTCGGAAAATGTCCAAAGCGAGCTCAACTCGAGTTTGCTTTTAGAGTCCTGAATTGAGCCTGAGTCTCATCCGCAGCTGTCTGCTCAAATCTGTATCAGCTCTATCACTTGCCTGCCACGCCCCCATACCGTCACCGCCCCCGCCCCCGCCACCAAGCACAACATGTCAACAATACAAATGATGGGCGCGTCAACAAGGGGGCGTGGCATGGCAGCAGCTAACTGTAATAGAGATAAATTCGCTTCATTTTTTGCTGTCACTGATAAAAAAAAAAAGCACGAAACCAACAAAAAGTGGAGCAAAATCGGTGGTACTGTGGGGTCGTCACGGTGAGGTACAGTGGGGAGTTGGGCGCTTTGTTTTTTTTTTGTGAAGAGTAGGGCGGGGGCAACAGCTGCCTTTGAAGCGACGCGCTGACAATGTCATTTGGCGACCACTTTATTGGCTTTAATGACAGCGCTGCAAGGTGTCCCCTTGGAGATGCGCAGCGCGGAGATTGGCGGCGAGGCGGAGCAGCTGTTGGCCATCATCTGCAGTGGAGCTCGGGCGGTAAGCCCTGGTATTACTGCTCTCCAAAAGCGGAGCAGCCCGATGGGACTGGGACTGGGACTGTGACTGGGACTTGGACTGGGTCCCACTCCCCAGCAATTGCCGGCCCCGCCAGTACGTGCGATTATTATCATCAATTTTGTGCCGACCGGGTGAGTGATGATTGTTCCAGCGAACGGAAACCCAACAACGTTTCTACTTACCCTCGTTGTTCTTCTTGGGCTTGTTACTGGTTTTCGCAGCCGCTCGGTGGGTGGCTGCATTGCTTTCAAAAGTGTAACTACACTTGGAAAAAATTGCTTACCTCAAATTAATCATCTAATAATATATTTTAAAGGTCTTAAGCATAAATATTTAATCTTAGATAAAGGAGAGAAAATGTAAAAAAAAGGCTGGGAAAGTACAAATACATTTTTAAAGAATTGTGCGTTTCTAATGATTTTGAAATGTTTTTTCTAATGTGATATATTGTTATTATGTTTAATATTGTTTATATTTATGTAAAGCCAGAGCTAAATTTATATCAATTTTCAATTGAAGGTAAAGAAAATATTGTTATAAAAACCACTTGAAGTTACATATTTACTCGTATATTTACTATTGTTTTTATTTTACTTAAATAATTTTACATCATTTACGAAACTGTCGTACATTTTTAATGGCTTATTTTAAGGTTTAATTTTCTAAAATTTAAAGTAATTTTAACATATTTTTGGGTATAACATTAAAAAAGGTAACAAATATAATGTATTATCTACCTTATTTAAAAAGGAATAAACTTAACTGTTGTTTATTAGATTTGTTTTAGATTTTCACAAATTTTGTAAGAATGTTTGAATATATTCTGAATTATTTCCATCTCTTTTTGAAGTGTAAAAGTACCTCAATAGGCGGGGGCAGGTGGAAAGGTAACTCCGAAACAGGCAAACAAGTACCACAGCCCGAAAACTAAGAAGAACGAGATTACAAGACTGAGCTGAGTCAGTCCCATTCCGAGCCAGAGTTTCTTGCCGGCTCCTGACTGGGCGTCTGTGAGCGTTAAAACGAACTCAAGTGGAAAACAATCTAATTTGCTAAAATTCCTTCCGCTTTCCCTTAGCTCAGTTCAGTGGATTCCCGTTGCCCCTCCGCCTGAATCGGAGATATTTCTTCCTTCTATTTCAGCTGGTTGTGCTGGTGTTCTTTGGCTCTTCAACTCAATTAAAGTTGATGGCCATTTTGCGTCGTCTTGGCCAATATTGTTGACTGCTTTGGCATTGGCTTTTATATGCTCGGTTTTTAGCTTGGTTTATGAGCTTCGCAGCAAGAGTTCCTTCAGCCCGGCTGTTTTATGTATTTATTTGTTTATAATTCGATTCGAGTGAGAGTTGGAATCAAGTTTATTGAGAGCCATTGAAAGTTGTTAATTAGATGGGGAACTGTGAGGGGCGTGAGCCGTTAACCTGATAACCTGATAAAAGTTTTGAGATTGGTCAGTTCATAGAGATTTTTGTCAATAGATTTTCCTTTCCACTTTGCTGGTAAACTTTTTCCTGACATGATAATATATTTATGTGTATTTCAATTTATCTTTCTGCTCACATCCCAATTTCTTTATTATTTTAACATCGCAACCCGGCATTCTCGAGATTTTCCTCCAACTTTGACCTTTTTCTGTCGTCTTTCGGACAGGACAAAAGCAGAGAACGTTAATCTATTGTTTTTGCCAGTCAAGCAGGCAGACATGATGACATACCCCGCCTCGCATTATATTATCGCTATATAAAGCATAGACGACGGGACCCTCTTCCTTCATATGTATTTTCCTATTTTGCTATTAATGTCAGGGAAAATGTTTTGCTTGCGATTGGAAATTTGTTTGTCCTGCCATGTCCTGTCCCCTCGGCTTGACATTGTCGTAGACTGGACATTTGTCCTTTTCGTTCTTGTTTTGCCCTCATCCTGGTTTGTTGTGCTTTATGACTTCACACAACCACTTGATATATGAGGCATTTGCATGTGCCATAAATTTCTGCCGGCTTTGACTCTGCTCATTTAATATTCATAAATTTCTGCAGCCCCGAAAAACATAAAGAAGAAGAGGAAAAATAAATAGAATAAAATATGATTGTGGCTGGGGGATCCAAACTAATTTCCACAGCCCCAAAACTGTTGTCATTTATTTTCGCCACACCCTCCACTAAGCCGCCTAGTCCTTCCCATACCCATTTTCCCCTGCTACAGCCTGCTAATTGTTTTATGTGCCAAGATTTGTGTCTATGTCCTTGTTTTTTTTGTCGAGCTTTTGCAGCTCTCAGCCGCCCTAAACATGTTTGCACAGTCTTTGCCAGCCACGCCCACCAACCAGATTGGGAGTAGTTATTGTTCTTGGGGGAAGAATTAGTACACATGAAAAAATACTTTAGCCTTATGTACTTAATTCGTAGATTTGCATTTTTATTAGATTAAATGGCAATACCATGTGTAACTTTAATACTAATTATTTATTTAAATTGCTTAAACTCCCTTTCTCGTGCTTTTGGTAAGCAAGAAGAAGGTATTAAAATGCAAAATGCCTTACGTTATTTCAGAACCTACTTTTGACTTACCATTAGGATGAGAATATAGTTTAAAAATAACTTTTAAATTATGTTTTCTCATTTGAAACATTTATGGAGTTAGACAAGGTTTAATACATTAATCCCAGTTTTCTCGTTTTCTCAATAAGTAAAAAAGGTTTTAAGCAGCAAAATTCCTTATGTTTTCTCAGTATAAAAAATTCTTTTAGCTTACGGTGCAGACGGGATATAGGTCCTTACTAGTCTAATATGATTCCGGATCAAGTTAGCTTGATTAGATGGCCCTTTAAATAATGTTCAAATGGCAAAATTTCAGTGTACAGGGGGAGTGGCTGTTTTCACTTGCTTTTCGATTAGACTGCGCTGTTCGCCTGTGCTAACAACAAGGAATTAATTCATTTTATGTTTCCTGTGTGTGTATCTGTATCTTATGGATACGTAGCTCCGACGGCTGCTGCTTACGCCTACATATTGATTTTCGTATTTATTTTACTTTTTCGCTCTCTGCTTTTGATTATTTCCCTGGGAGTCGGAACCCAGGAGTTCGATGGATGGATGGACTGCTGGCTGCAGGCCAGGTCTTTGTACAGTACAGTGCAGTCTCCCTAGTTCGACCACAGAGGGGAACCCCTTTGTGAGAGGGTAACCTCAAGCGAGGCTCCACTGTGCGCTGCTGCTGCTGCTGCCGGCAAGAAAAATGATTGCAAAGAGCAAAGTGGCCCGAGCCAAAAGGTGAGGTTGTGAGCTGCCTTCTATTCATTTCTGCGCGTGTGTGGCCCGCGGCTGTCCTGTGGAATCTATCAGCTGAACCTGCTCCTACTCCTCCTCTTCCTGCTCCAGCTCCTCCACAATCCTGGTGAATACGACCCGGCAAGTAAGGGGCAGCCTTTATTGAGTTTGTTCCCCGGCAAATTGCATTAGACACTTGGCAGCAGAAATGAAAGAAAACGGACTGCTTCTCCTCGGAGACATAGCTCGGAGTTGTAGTAAAAATTAAATTTTAAATAAAATACATCATAAACATGCAGCGAACTCAACCCGAAATATTTCAAGTGCCCCTGCCCCCAACCCTTTGCGTGTTTTATGTTTCCTCAACAAGTGTGGGGAAAATGTGTTGAGCACTATCTCGAGGGTGAGCGAGTGTGTATCTTAGCGAGGTTTTACGGCCCGCGCGTCCTTTTTCTTTCAACGGAATGCGTTCTGTAACTCGATCGCACCCCTGCCCTCATCCAAAAAGCAGACTACTCGAGGCATTAATGTCTTATTGACAGCTCAGGATTAGAAGGAAGCCAAGTGTCTGCCGGCTGGGTGAGTGTGTTTGAAAAGGGATTATAAAGCGATTTGTTTGTCGAAAATTATGAATCTGGGAACAGCCAGGGAGCAGCTCCCACACGCTGTGTGTGGCTCAGTCGGTTTTGATGTGCTCAGATGCCAAGAAGGGAAAATCAGGCAGCGATGGCATCTCAAATCTCTTGGCTTTTGTTTGCCAGTATGGTTTACGGTACTTTCATGGGGAGTTTCATCAATTTTGACGTAAGCCCAGACAGCATTAACTAGTTGGTTTGCGGGGCTTAAGACAATGCTTTTCACTCTCCCGTGCCCTTTTCTTGAAAGGGGTATTTATCTAAAGCCAGAAACCTTAGATCGTTTTTGTTGCAATAATTTCTTAAGTTACTTATCTCCTATTAAGATCCCTAACTAGGCTATAAAATTAGACAAAAACTACACTAAGATCAAACCATTGTTGGCTATCAACTGACTGTTTCCTAATCTTAACTACCTTCCCAAAATTAGAAATGTTTATTTCCATTTCGGGTTTATCTGGCCAACATGGCAGGTCCTCAACAATGGTTATTCCATTCCAAGTCCGCTGTTAAACGAAATCTCAAATCTAATCTCGGATTCATTAGTGTTATGCATATGTGTTTGGTAATTTCCAGTTCGATCAATCGCAACGAATCGAAGATCCCACAAAAAAATTCCAGCCCGAAGATTTCACATTCGATGATTTCAATTTGAATTTGAATTGCCAATAAAACGCCAAGTTTATCAGCTGCCGAAGGGTCGCGTAAACAGAAAGTAAAGGTCTGCGGTTTTCCAGTTTTTCCTGCCCCGGGCCACAACTTGTTATACAACTCTATTAGTTTTCATTTCGTTCGGTCGCGCATACAAATCAACTAATTTTCCCCACTCGAATATCTCGCTTTCTATGGAGTGCACTCCAAAATGAGTTTGTTTCTTGGGGCCGTAGATCTCGTCCTCATAATTTATTTTAATCCAGCGTAGGCTGTCACTTTTATCTCCCTCGCTGAGTACTTGCCTGGGTATTTGAATAAAATTTCAATTTTCATGCATAGCGATATCAGTTCGTTTTGTCCGAGTCCAATTTATATTATATGCCAGCAAGTTAACTCAATTATTCTGAGAGAATTCCGGACATGGCCAAGACTTTCTTCTTCGTTATTAGTGCAATATTATGTCGTTGCCTCGACAACATTTATTTTCCCACAGAATGCTAGACACGTCCTATATCCGTGTCTGACTCCTCGACTTTAAGGATAAAATAGAGCAGCCGAAGCAATTTTTGATTGCGGCAGGGGCTTGACTTTCCGATGTGACAGACTCTGACATTTCGGGCTTAAAGCATCCGACTTGCTGGCTTTAAAGCTGACAAAATCATTTACCCTGACCTTTGGGTTGCTTTGCGGCTTAAAATTCGCCTTTAAATGCGATTTAATTTAATTTATTTCTTGTTTCGGCCAGCTCTTATCAGTGGCGTGCGGCTTTCGTTTGTATTCAATAAATAATTCCCCAGATTATATTCTTTAATTAAATGCTCTGAATTATTTCCCCAATTTTTCCATTTCAGCTGCTATTAAATGTTCCGCCCTACGTGCATGTAATAATTCCGCTCACATATTTGGGTAATTAAGCTGCGGGGGGGTGAATGCTGCAAATTTCTGCGCTAATTCAAAAGTCCTAAACTCATAATAAACATTTCGGCAGTCCTCAACTGTTTTTCACGGTTTTGCCCCGACTGCAATAAAAGTTTCACAATTATAATTTCTGCACGCTCATATTTGAGAGCAAATAAAAGTGCCCAGGCAATATAAATGAAAATAATGTACAAACATTTCGCACTAATTAAAAAGCAGGGTGATGATTTCGGGGGGTTGAGGCGGAACAGAATGAAAATATAATGTATAAATATTGAATCGATGTTGGCTGGAATTGAATAGGACATGTGTAATTGCTTTTCCCATCTCAGCGATGTGTGAATATTGATTGTAGTGCACTCTGCAGTTATTGATGGGGCAGCCCCTCTGTATCTTTTCATTTTCATTTTCCCGATTTTTGTTGCTGGGCGTTTCTCGTTTGTTTATTTGCCGGATGGTGGGCGGTGCCACCAACTCCAACCATTCGGTTGGCAAACAGAGGAAGCCGCCGGCAGGCACGTTTCCACGCAAGCCCGATTGAAACTGAAGACGCGTTTTTGGACATTCAATTGGGAATTGGTAAGAGATGGATAAGAGGTGGGTGGGGGTGCCAATTGAGCCCACGCACTGGCAGATGACAGCTGTCGCCGCAGCCTTATGGCATTGCCAAAGACTCAACTTCGACTCCGGACTCAACTTCGCGTCACTGCCATCAAAGGCAAATCAAAGTGCGCTGAGCGCGGCTCACGTGACTCTACAATTTATTTCAAGCATGCAGCGAAAATAAATTTATTAATAGCCCCAGTCAGCGCAGAAGAAGAAGTATTACCGCCACCCACACAGCTCGGTACAGTATCTCTCCATCACCATCACCATCACCATCCATCCCCTCAATCCCTCAACTCCGTGTTCATTCATTCATTCATTCAAAAAAAAAACCAGAGATTCGCAGTTGGATTCGCAATTTCGCTTGCGTGAAGGAAGTTCAGTTTTCTGCCCGTTCTCGGGGTCCGCGTCAATTTATGCGCCTCACGTTTTCTCATTTTCAAGAATGACTAAATATCGTTTACACCGAACTCGCCCCTCGCCCTTCGCCGCTGCACCAGCTACCCGGCTGCATTTCTGCATATGAAGTATTATTTGCGCAAGTGGAATTAAACTTTCCACGGAAAACTGGCCATTTTTTATGTTTTTTATTTGTATAGCAGCACATATATTTATATAATTAAGCACGTGGCAAGTGGAAATGGTGCACAAGGAGAAAAGACCTAGTCACTTCGCAGAAAATACCTGTATAACAATTAAATTCAAGGATCCATCAGCACTTTCTTTCAACTTCTGCATGGCAGGAAAGGGGTTGTTTTAGGTGTTTTTTTTAACAAAAAATATTTTTGTATCTTTAAGAAATATACTTTTATTAGTTCTGAGCTCGAGCTTTTCAAGATACAATAAGACCCAACATTTCTACGGATATCATTGCCACCTTATAGTATTTTGGCATGTGTAAGAGGTTAAAATTCTCTGGGCCCCAACCCGGTATGCATTTCCATTTACCCATTGCGAAAAGCGTTGGAAATTTCGGCAGCCTGAGCGACTAATGCCTGAAACGTGTCGGCCTCTGATGGGTTGGTAACGGAACGAAAAAGGAGTAGTTTAAAAACTGACGGAGAAGGAGAACTTTGTGAAAGGGTTGCCAACTGGAGTGAAACAGATTTATTTGGTTTTGGACTGGCAGGAATCTACAGAGCAGTTTGCCAACTAACGAAGCTCACTGCTTCATTTTCACCTGCCGATTAGACCGACCAGAGTTTTTCTCCTTCCGCTGTTGGCGCTTGCAAATTAGTGTTAATTTATCAGGATTATTGCCTCGCAAATCAAGTTTGTTCTGACAAGTGAACGAGGAAAAAAGGAACGAGAGGAGCTGCCACAATGGAGGATGTTTTTAATAAAGCAAATTCGAGGCACTGAGAATTCAGAACTGTAACTAATGCTGACTTCTAGCCTGATATCGAACTGTCAAGCTGTCAATTCTCGTTAGCAGTGCCTGCCATGTGTGATGTCCTATGTGTATCCGCATCCAAGGAGTGCCGTGTGTCTGTGTGGCTTTGCTACCCGAAGTATCTGGCAGATAGCGTTGGCAGAGCTGTTCAAAAATTCAATTTCCAGCTGAAAAGATACAAATGCCGGCGAGGGCAGGGGTAGTTACAAATTGGAAATAGGTAGAAAAAAAAAATCATTGAGAAACGATTGCTGACATGAGTTTGGCATGCGAGGGAATGGTTACTTGGCCAGAAATAGGAATAGCGCAAGGCTTAAGCCACCCAGAGATACAGATACGCCTGAAAAATGTGAAAGCTTTTCTTTTGCAGAGAAATGCGCAAATACTGACAGCACAATTAAGGCTTTAATTGGCAAAACTAACTTGCTCCTTCCGCTTGCTTTTTCCTTTCAGCTAAAATAAGAAGAACAACCCAACCAGAAAACAGGCGGAGCCGGCGAAAATCCCTTCACCATGTGCCGAACGGAGGACTAGCAAATAGTGGCGATAACTGGCAATAAGCGAGGAGCGTCAAAGGATTGCAGCCCCCACCCGGAAAACTCCCCCGTCCCTCGGAAAACTCAAGGAAAATGCCATCCGTAGCAAATAACAACTACAGCAACGATGCGCGTCTCAGTTACGTTGTAAATCAAGTTGCATCCGTATCTGTATCAGTATCCGCATCCGCATCCGCCTTGCCCTCCGCATCCGCATCCGCAACCGCATTTCCCACTTTCAGTCCGCCCAGGATTGCGAGCTTGGTGGCCAGCAGCTCAGCGGAGGACTTGAGCAGCTTTGGTGACGTGACATTCGACATCTTCGACGACGATGACGACTTGTTCGGCTCGCCAATGGCCTTCGATGCCAGCGAGCAGGGTCTGTGGAACGGCCGCTTCGTGCCGCCCCCGCCCCGCCCTCCCTTCTTCGTCGACGAGCCGGTGCTGAGCGACGGCCTGACCACGTGTGATTTATGCTCCTGGGCGATGCCCACCAAGAGCACCTTCATGTTCGAGGGCACGATAGGTGAGTGCGAATGCAAAACGGGATGCACTGGGGGAAAAACTGAAGTCCGAGCTTAATTCAAAAATTGTTGACTTTGAGTACTGTAAAAATGAATTTATTTATTTAATCTTTTATCAAAGAGCAATACAAATATTGTGGATAAATCTCAAGACTTCGTAATATTTTGGACATGAAGAGATAGATCCTGCTATACAAATTTTTTTAAAACTGGTTGGTTTTTAAATTTCATTTTGTTCACTGTTTTTCATTTAAGAAGATTATTGCCTTTAATTTGTATAGCTTAAACATAGTCTTTAAGGTTTAAAAAGCTTGAAGTCTGCTTAACTCAAAAATGTATATTGGCAGGAAGTGGTTTAACTAAATATCATTACTCAGTCTCATTTCTTTCAGTGTAGAAATGGGAGTTGAGAACTGCGTAACTCCCGTTAGTAACCATTACCCTTTTCCCAATCTTTTCGGTTTATTTTTACAGAAAAGGCCACAGAACTGGGCTGGCCGCTGACGTTGATCATCGTGTCCGTGTTGTCGGCGCTGCTAGGCGCCATCATCATGATTGCCGTGGTGCGCTGCCGGCGCAAAAAGTCCTCCAACAATCGCAACGGTGAGTACTCACATGGCCACATTGCCAACTTGGCCAAAAGCAGTGGGCGGATGGCAAACACAGTGGGCACAGTGGATTCAAAATAACAAATGACAACATAAATTCCAACAAGAAAAATTTCTTAATTTAATGATAGCGACATAATTTTCATTTTCCCTAAAATGTATCATCTTTTATATTTTAATTTTTGACACCTTTTTGTGTAAAGTTTAGATTTCGTTACAATACATATATCAAATTGTCAAACAGCTCAAATGCCAACCTAGTTAGAAGTAAACTTAAAAAATCAGAAAGTTTATTACACATATCAAGAAAAAATCCAACAAAATCTTTGAGAAAATATAATGGGTAAGGAGGATTTCAAAAAAGCTTAAGCTCTAATAAATATATAAACCACTTCCACTGTACCCACTGTTGACCATTATAAGGCCTTTACCGGTGTTGACTCTCACAACATTCGGAGACTGTTTTCGCAACTGTGACCCACCAACTAACCCCCCGTTTTTCTCCACCCCCCTTTTCTGTCTATTTTCCGGTACCCATCTCGTGTGTTATTGTGTGCCATCTGCATCGGTTTCTCCACAAGCAGACACGCACGTGCAGTGGTGGTCCCGCAACAAGCGCGCCCACGGCAACGGGCTGAGCGGTGGGGGCGGGGCGAGCGGGACGGCGGGTGGTGCCGCTGGCAATGCGCACCACCACAACGGCAGCAGCAGCAACATAAACAACAACCACCTGAGGAGGAGCAACATCTACACAGCCCACCCGGCGGACAGTATACGAGGTCTGCAACCGCTGCCGGTGGTGCTGCCGCTGCCAATGGCACTGCCACTGCCCCACCCTCCCTCAGGTGGTGCATCGCCTCCGTCGACCTCACCGCCTGCCCCACAGCAGCAGCAACTGCAGCATCAGCAGCAGCAGCAACAGTTGCAACCGCAGCAACAGCAGCAGTCGAACCACTACTTCCATCCATACCAACAGCAGCATCTGCACCACTCACATACGCACCACCACCACACGCACCACCATGTGCCGCTGTATCCGCACGATTGTGATGAGGATGCCGCCTACGAGGAGCCGGAATACCATCAGCCCCAGCAGCTGCACTCGGCGAACAGCAGCAGCTCCCTGTCCTCGCTGGGATCTGCGTCGATGCCGCAGGAAACCGGCAGTTCCGGAGCCACCAACTGGCCACCAGGAGCCTCGGCCGCCACCATGGTCATAGCCAGCTGAGAGACGGGCCAGAACTGCGCCTGGATCTGGCAGCAGTGAGGTGGAGATGTGGTCTGCGGACCCACTTAAGATGCAGCCCACATGGTATGGCGCAGATCATAAAGGGGATTACACGTAACAATTTTGTGAAGTTTATTTTCGCCAGTTCATCCGGAGAGACTCCCTATCCGTGTGTGAATGTGTGTGTGCGGTGTGTGTGTGTCGCCAATTGGGAAAACCGAAACGAATTTAGTGTCACTTCCGTTTCCGTTTCGCAAACTACCGAGGCAGACAGGCGAGAGGGTTGCGGTATAGCCACAGGACATGCTCTTTACATGCCATGCACGTTTCATCCTTTATTGCCGAACGGCATTAGAACAGGGATTTTGTCGGATTAAAGCAAATAAAGGGCGTGCTTTCTGTTTGCACCCAACTGGCAACTGCCGATGATGCCACAAGTTTAAATCGCAGCACCCTCGAAAATATTGGGTACACCGAATCGAGTCCTTCGTAGGGCATATGAACAGTCCCAAAGGGTATGGCCCAGTCGATACGGGAGAGCCCATACATTTACCACTTCTTTTTTGTTTAAATAGACATTTTCGGCTTGAGCTTTGTGTGTAAATTGAGCCACAACTTTGTGGCTTTTCACTTCATTCCGCTCTTGTTTCGCAATGACGAGAGCAAATGGGTTCTGGATGGCCCTCACAAGCTGAAACCGGCAAAAAAACAAATAACGTTAAAGCGAAAATTGAAGAGAAAGTCCGGCAAAAAAACTGGCAACATCATTCGCTAAATCATTAATCAAATTATGAGCTCAAGCATCTAATAGCATTCGCATTTTTAAATAGGCACTCGTAATAGCAAACCCATGACAAGCATATCAAACATAAGCTCAACAAGCCAACACAAGTACTTAAAACAATCAAACATTGCAGCAACTTAAATGTAAATGCAAACGTAAACAAAAACTCGCGCCATTGTACATAAATTGTAAATATTTTTTGCAATCCGCTCCAATTAGCAATAAGCTGCAGGAGCGTGCAACAGAAAGTTTCTTCAACAACTAAATATTGCATTATTTCAACTCGATAAAAACAGAAAACAAAACATTCCTCTTCAAAGCAAACGCAAAGTTCAAGTTTTTATTTAACAATAACATTTAACGACAACACACAACCAAAGACTAGTCATTTAAGTCACAACGTCGCTATGTACAAACAAGTAAAACGAGAGATAGAATATGATTAAGCCAGTTAATTAATTCGACTTACGGATGCTGCATTCGAATGCATTTGTTTGGCATTTATTAGTTTTACAAGATGAAAGAACAACTGCAATATTGTATTTTAAATATTTATTCATTAAACGCACTTTTGCCCACTCCCCTCTATCCCACAATAAAAATAATCGTAATTAGCATTTATAATTAAAAACTCAAACATCAAGTAAATTATGAAAAGACGAGCAAAAAATTACTACGAGCAACTCAAAATGTTCCAATGTTTAGATTAGCCAACTAATTACGTGGAAATGTAAACAAAACAAAAATAAATACTTCATAGTTTTCATAACAAACTCATTAACTTGTGCAGAAATAATTTAGGCACACAAAATACAAAAAGAAAATAAAAAGCAAAACAAATAAACAAAATCCTATTAAAATTCGATATTTTTGTTTTATTTGGGGGCAAATACTGATGCTCAGTGCATTATTTATGCATTAGAGATAAAAAGGCAAGATACACAAAATATGCAAGTTATTAATCCAGAGTTTTAAGCATAAATGTCAAGATTCCATAGCATTGTTTGAGTATCTAAATAATGAATAATAATTCATGTATAGCAGTTTTATATTTATGTTTTTGCTAAGAAAAACTTACAGCGGCGTAGTTTATTAAATTAAAAGACGGAAAGGGACTGGCTCTCATCTCTAGCGGGTGTTGGGCTCGTTGAATTATGAAGCGGAGGTCTTGGTAAACTTCTTTAGATCCTTTAGTCGGTTCATACGCCTCATAAGCAGCCTCCGAAATTTGTAATGACTCGTTAGACAACTTATCTCCAAACAACGACCACATGGACAGATGACCCAACGCCAGCAACATGAGGACTCCAAATTGGCCCACCACCTTGGGATCTCTGCGGGCCTCCATAGCCTCCAAGACCGATACAGAGACCAGGCAAAAGTTAACTGACATCTGCATGATGAGGGTCCCGTGGAAAACGTTGTTAGTACGATCTAAAATTCTAGAAGATTTAAGAAAAATGACTAAAAAACCATTTAAGAAAAATCCATTTTGTACATTTCAATTCTTACTCAATAATCGTCTGATGAAATTTGACCAAGCGTGACGTCTCCAATTTCATCTCGTCATCGCTATGGCATCTCTGGCTAAGGTGGCGTAGTTCCATGCATAGAACTTCAATGCCAAAAATCAGTTCCATGTAAATGCTTACAGATAGACCTTCCATTGTAAGAAGCCAAGTTAAGCCATACATCATGATAAAACTTTGAAACAAGTAGATTATGGCGTGGGTGATAGGGTGGGTTGACCTGTCGTGCCATTGAAAGGGAAAAGCCGCGTGAAAGGGGAGATTCTGCTGCTGGATCCACATAGGTGATGTCATAAGTAATGTGACAAATATGGCCAGGAAGGCCGACCAAAACGATGCCAGAAAAAAGCCCATCAGGAAGTTCCAGCGCTTGCCAGCGCGTGTATCAATTGCACCAGGACCCTTTCGTGCCCAAGGATGGAATTCCTCCAAGTTGTTAATCACCTCGTCCAGATCATCACCAAACCAGTGGAAATAATAAATCTTAAATAAAATAAAGAATATCTAACAAAAGGATCTTAGTTATTTATGATTCGGGTTAAAATGAAGTAGGTATTTGGTACCCCAATGATGAATGCAAAATCCCGGCCCATTTGAACACTGTCCCCAATCGATTCCGTTACCCCGTAGCACAGTGAGACGAAAAACACGGACATTTGAATAACCACAATAGTGTGCCAAAGGGATCGGTAGGGCAGCTGTCGTTCCTCTGAGCTTGTGTATAAAACCAGCGCCCTGCAAGGAGATTTTTAATAATTTTTATGCCACGGTCGGTTCCTTATTAGACAGACTTCATCTGCTCCCTGCAGTAATGTGACGGTGTGTGCCTAGATTCCAGTTGAGGGTCTCGAAACACTTTCCACCCGACTATAAACAATTGTGAAAAACGGTGAAAATTGCTACGCAAGTCCATTTCCAAGCTCTTCCGTATTTGGAATGCCCGGGAACAGAATAACGAAGTCCTGTTAAATAGAAGTGCACAGAAAAAAACAACAAACAATTCACAATTACATTGAAATTCCCATTAGCTGCTAAAGAAAACTTTCGCATGAAAACATATTGTTTAGAATAAGGAATATATTTTGAAATCATTCCTTATTCAGTTAAGCATTTTTAACAAATGTGGAATTTAATATAAGTTTTACAAAAGATAAACTTATAATTCCAAGATGTTAATATCAAATTGATCACCACATGATATCATTTATTTTATGTGTGTTAATAAGTATAAAATTATTGCCAATTATGGCAATTACTGGGCGAGAATTTAACATCTGCTTTTCAAAGCTCTAATGGCTTCCACAAATTTACACATGGTATCAGTTCTTGTATATTTCCTCATATTTAATTTCCTTAAACCCGAACCCCACAATCGAACATCAATAATTTACCAGCCCATTATAATAAAAAAAGGATTTAACTTCAATCTTTCAAAGCCAACAAAAACTTAATAACTTAATAAACGATAAATAAAATATGATTATGTTAGCTAATTAATTCGATTTATTGTGGAATTTGCTCAGAATTTATAAATTTATAATAAATATCACAAAAAAAACAATTGACTGCTTTTAACAACTATCTTTTTAATAAAACTGATCAAAAATAAAAAGGCTTTCTGAGTTTATATGGCTAATATCAAGTTGATCTACCAACAATCTGTATAAAGCAAATACAAAGTTCCACCGAAAAGATTATTGTGCCACCCCCGACTATATAATTTTTTTATTTTGTGGTAATAGCAAACAATAATGGCCATTAAAAGCAATTACTGTGCGAAAACTTAACATCTGCTTTGCAAAGCTCTAATCGCATATATAAATTTTATAAATGGAAGAAGTGTTTATATATCATAGACCCATACCCTACCTTGAACATAAACTGAAACGCGTTCTTTTACGATCATGTAATGTACAAAAATGTATATTTTTCATATTATAACTATCAAATATTTAATTATGATCGGATTAATGCGACTAAATTATTCTTACAAAATTAATTTTAAAGTACTGTTTTTCTTCTTTTTTTCATGTAAACTAGTGTTATCAGCCAGCACATAAAAATGAAAAAACGATTTAATTTCGATTTCGGTGAAGATCTGCCGAAACTGAAAAAAGGGAAAGTTCGCATTGTTATAAAATGCATTTTTTTCCCTTCACCTCAGCGAGGAGAGCAGCATCTGCAGAGCTGGAAATATTTAGGTTGCCCGGTCAAGAAGGAATATTTATGCCATTTATGACACGAAAGGCCCTCCGAACGTGCTGTCCGCAGATTGCAGCATTTTTGCATATTTTCAGCACGAAATGAAATGCAGAAAATCGGCTTGGAGCAGATAAAGCCGGGCTAAGTCGAGGTGGGTTGAGTGAAGTTGGTCGGAGGGCGCAGCTTGGTGCAATCGAAAGCGAAAGATTTCGGGCCCGATATGAACATATGGTCATATGGATCGGAGCAGTGACTCCCAACCGCTCTTTTCTTTCCTTTTCTTCACTTAGTCCGTGGGTGGCGGCGGGTGAATGGGCATTTGCATATTGGAACGATTGAACTGCCCGGACAGCGGGCAATTGTGTGTATACAAGACCAACAAGATCGTCTGACAAAAAGTGAGATCCAAAGGGGCTTTCCTCGGAGGCATCGAAAATGTCATGCGGTTTTATGACTTCATTAGCGACAGGCCCCCAGAAGCCAGTAGGAATTTAATGGACTCGCTCCTCTGGGTTGACAAACAAATTTGAGGGACATTTTCGTGTCTTGATGAGAGGGAAATGAGCCGAAGAGCCGGGGAAAACTAATCAGAGAGCTGCTGCCAGACTAGCCCCAATCTGGAGGCCATGTCACGAGTCCATGCCAGCGATGATGATGTGCATACGGGGCTGCCTAATAATGAAGTCGTGCATGGCATTTGTCCTGTACGGTTCGATGATTAAGAGGCCAGCCACCGAATCCGGACCGAATGTCTGACACCTTTTCGCTGTTTTCGCGGGAATTGGCGCATGTCAGCAAATTGGGTGTAGGAAAAGTGGCCGAAGAGTCGGGCCTACTAACTGGGTCGGTTATTCTCGCCGATTTACAATGTCACACGATTTTGGCCAGTCGATAAGGATCTAATACTCGAGCTGTTTCACTTAGCAGCAGCGGAAATAAAGCATATCGGGAGTAGGCAATATGTGGTTTTTTGATAAATTATAAATAAAATAATATTAACTTGGGACAAGTGCAATTATAGGAAGGGATTCGAAGATATAATATGCAATTGGTTATACAATTTTGTAGGTCTTATTTTAATGAAAAAAGTAAGTATCTAAAACTCGTTTTTACAGATCAGCATCTTTTTTAAAATTGATTATTATTTTTTATTACATTTTTAAAACTTTGGAAATATACAATTCTACCGAAACTCAAATTGTCAAATAATTTGAATTTTAAATAATAATCGCTGTAATGTTTAAAGAAAAATTGTTTCTTTGAATCCGAAAAACATTTTTTAGCCAATGGTTTATGTCTTAATTGTTCTGTAATTAGCTATTTATAATGAGTGTAAAACAAACGTTTTAATTTCCAACTAGGTCACATTTTCTTCTTTATAAAGTGTTCAGAATTGTTTTAATACACCTTTGTGGGACTTTTCCCAAGTGTACTTGACTCCGTTTGAACCCATTTAAATCCTGCGTCGTAAGTCAGATTCATACTTCTGCGAGGCTTGAGTGTGCGTCTCAGAAGTTTCACTTCGAGGGGCTGGGGCCCTCAATAACTTTCCCGGGGCCCCTCGACAGGCCCCCACAATAAGCGATATTGTGCAGAGATAATAAACCATACAAATAACTGAGCTGGTCCCGAAGCTCCCACTGACATCCCTGACTTCTGCCGACGATAATGTCGTCGTCTTGGCCCGGCTCGTTGAATGTCGACAGGCGAATCATCAGCCTATCGACAGTGCACTTTTGCCTTCTAAAGTGCATCCCATTGCACCCCCTGCCACATCCACATCCTCATCCAACAGTGAATCTAACCAGCTCCTAAGCCCGGGCGCATGCATCATCATTATCATCATCGTTGCCAGCTGCATGCAAGCGTAAAATCCAACTACTGCGCATGAATGAATCACGTCGGAGTCCACCGAGATCGCAGCTGAGATGCAAAACTTGCAGTTCGCAACTGCATCTCATGCCAACCGTCTAGCGAAAGTCGCGACAAAACTCTCTCAATCCCCACTCCCCGATTTCCGAGGCCCGATGCCCGAAACCGATCCCCCAGTTCCAGCTCCATCGATGCAGTCGGTCCTGTGTAGCCATAATGATGAATTAGGCTGCTGTCATGTCATGACAAAGGCGCTGCATGCAATTTAGATGGAAAACGGCTAAGCAGTTGGCTTTCTGGGTGAAGGGGAGGGGAGCTGAAGGAGTCGACTAAGTAAATAAACACAGGCGAAAAGCAATTGCAATTGCAATAGCGAATATTCAAACGTAAGTAGGAAGTGGGTCTTAAATGAGCCACAACGAGAAAAAAAGAAACTGCAGTCTGACAAATAGTTTGCTGTTCAACTTTGTCACCGCACAGTGGATCCTACTGTTTTGGATTCCCAAACTTAAGCCAAATCCAATCCATAAAATTAAATAAAATTTATCTAGATATTCTTTTCTTTGGGTTCAGTTAAGTCTTGATTAGTAGAACTGACCCAAAATTGGAAATCTTTCCTTGAAGTAGCTTTACAGAGAATGAATATTAATTGATTTTAAGCAACACAAGTTCTGGATCACTTTTCTCCAAAGCCATTTTATATAATATTTTTTTTAATAAATGACAATAAATAGGTCCAGAATTAAATATTAATATTCTCATTAGATATGAAAAACAAATAAGCCTACAATATTTTTATGAATTATATCTTCGAAACTGGTTATTAAAAGGACAAGTTAAGGACCAAGTAATGTAGGTTTTATTTAATTTATGTTTTTCTATTATTTTGGGCTAAATATTTGTTTACAACTCCATAATCCCGAGTAAAATTTGGTCCAATTTTTACTCTTCGTGGCCTATCCTGACTGGTTTTTGCTTGTGCAGATGCAAATGGGAGTTGGGAGTATATCGGATATTGGTTATTGGCCTAATCCGTTGGCGTTTGCTAATTAATTGGGGCTGCTTGTCGCTGGCAATTAGTGTGGCCCAGACAGATGACATGTTATGCCATATTGTCGTGGCAAATAGAGTTATTCGCCTCGTCCTACTCCATGCTGCAAAATGTCAGGATCGTAGCCCCGCAGACCCTCAGACGTTTGGCCCCATCGCAGCGAAGGTTAATTGCCAACAATAAGATTCAATCAAGCTAATGACGGAGCAGTCAAACGCCAGCAACCAGCAGCCAGCAACCATCGGTCTGAAAGAAAACCAGCTTCCAGTTCGAGCTCCGCACACAATTGCAATTTATGGGCCCAATCTTCCGCTGTTTCGGACCACTCTTCGACGTTGAAACGAGTGCTGGAGTGACCTTTTGGGGTCGCATGCATAAAATGCAAGCTCTTTGCAGAACTTTCTTCGAGTGGCCCAAAATAGTCGATATCATTTTCAGAGATGGGAAGTGTATTAATAAATTTGTAAGTGCAGTTGTGCTATTGTTTGACAAGCAATGTGCATATAAGTTGAAACTACATATCTTTATAATGATAGGCATTTGGTTTACATTTAAATTCAAAAGTTAAATACCAAAAAAAATAGTAATACGTATATTATAAATATTATGATATTATTAATATTACTCCAATGTTCTCGTCAATAGAGTCATAATTGAATAGCACTGCTTTAGTATCTGCAAATAAAAGTTTTTTAAAATTGTCACGAGACAGCCTGGAAATGTACGTACAAACATGTAATTCACCATGTTAAATGATGGAAAAGGACTTGCCCTCATGGTAAGTGGGCTTTGAGCTCTTTGAATAAAAAAGCGAAAGTGCCGATGGATTTTAAAGGAACCAACAGTGGGGTCATAAGCATCGTACACAGCCAAGGCCACCTGCTCGGACTCCTCGGATAACATATCTCCGAATTTCGACCAGAATGAAAGGTGACCCAGAGTCATCAACATAACAATCAGATACTCGACTGCCACTTGAGGATTTTTTCTGGCTACCAAAACTTCAAAAAGAGACAATGACACTAAAACGAAATTAACCAGCATTTGCATGATGAATGCTCCATTGAAAATATTATTACAACTATCGGATATTCTGTGAATAAAGCAAAGATATATACGATTTATTATTATTAAAGTTTTTAAACAACTTACAAAATGATTCGCTGATGGAACTTAGTCAGTCGAAATAGCTCTCTTGCCAGCAGATTCTCATCGCCTTGGCAAAGTTGCTGCAGGTTACGCAACTCAATGCAAAGCACCCTCAAAGAAGAGGTCAACTCTAAGAAGATGGACACGGCCATGTTCTCCATAGTCCCAAGCCAAACCAGCCAATAGAGCAAGGTGGTGCTCTGACTTACAAAGATAATGGCATGGGTAATCGGGTGTTTCGAGGGATCGTGCCATTGAAAGGGCCAGGCGACGTGAAAGGGGAGTACTTGCGATTCCATCCAGAAGGGCGTTGATATTTTTATCAGGATGAATGATATGAGAAAGGTAAACCAAGCCACTATCAAGCTCATAAACATCAAGTAGCGAATACGCTGGGTGGCACGCACTTCCTCACTTCCTGGGCCCCTTATCTCCCAATGATAAATGTCCTCGAGCGCATCTATAACCACATCCAAATCATCGGCATACTGAGCAAGAAACACTATTCTTAGTAATATGAATATGGTCTAAGAGTTAGGTCTTATGTTAGTGATAGATTTCAAAATGTACAACATTTCCTTCGAACCGTTATTGTGAACACCAAATCCCGTCCCAGGCTGGCAATATCACCCATGGACTCAACAACGCCGAAGCACAGGCTCACCAGGCTAATAGCGAGCTGGATCACAATATAATAATGCCAGATCACATTCGTGAACACACGACGTTCCTCAGAGTTTGTGTAAAAGCACAAGGCCCTATAAAATGAATTTAATTAAATTCAAAGTTATTGACAGGATTAAAGACAAACTTCATTTGGTCCCGAGCACAGTAGGCTATAATATGTGTGGAGTGGGCGGCGGGATCCTTGAACACCGCCCAGGCTTCAAGGAATGGACTCAAAAGTCGATCCCAATTGCCTTTTTTCCTTTCACTCTGCGGCTCGGTCATCTTTCCATCCAATGCAAATACTAGGTGTGCCGAGTGACCTGGAACTGCAAACAGTTTTATACGCATACGAAGTGTGGAATTACTGAATAAATAACGAAGGAACTTATTGCTCATTACGGCAATTGCCGGCCGAGAACTTCGCAGCTGCCGAGGCCTGGGAAATGGAAAAAGGAAAATGTGGAAAACTCATATTTGCAACTGCAATTATTGGCGAATACTCCGGAATACCGTCCACTTAAAATCATAGGAGCAGCCTTCGAGTGCCAGGCGATTATCGAGCCGAGCAGATTTCCTCCTCCTCGTTGCCACTCTGCCATTGTTGAACCATTGTTGTGAGGCCCGGTTTCGAATGCATGTTACCAGTCTGCGGATTGCTGGCCGGCATCGAAAGGCAAATTTGCACACTCGGTGCGGTTCTGCAACAATGTTTGCACTTTTCTTTCGTTATCGTGCGTTCTGCCGCTTTTTCCCCGCTCCATTTAAGGCAAACCGAAATGCATTTTACAGTTTTACCTTTTGCAAATCTCTAACGGCCTGCCAAACGAACAAAATATTGCCTTCGCCAAATTTGGTAGCCCCAAAGTTGAAGGTGGGGGGCATGCACTCTGAGAAATACTTTGTAACCTTTTGTAACAATAGAGACGATTATCGTTCCCACTTTTTACGGAAAAAAAGTTTGGGAATCAAGCTTGGATATTTGAGGAAATAAAACTTCCATTTTTAATTTTTGAAAATATAAAAATATATACTCACCATTTAAAAGTTAAGAACTAACAAAATTGATTGTTTTTTTAGGTAGAATGGCTATTTTATTATATTTTTAAATTGAACTAATATTAATATTCGATCACAATATAATTTACATCGTTTTACTGTTCTGCACAAAAGTCATATTTTATAATGGCTTGGAAGTTTTCAAAAACGTTTATAACTATAAAAAAACCTTTTTATTCCAAACATTATTTACTTTGAAAACAAAGTTAAAAACACAAACCAATTTTAATACTTCTTAAAGCTTAATAAAGATTTTTCAATTATTATTTTTATTAACTTTACTTGATAGATTACTAAAAATGTATTGTGTTCGGTACACTGTTAGGGATAAAATATTCAACTATTTAATTTTCCTCTTCTCGACTAATTAAGAAACACTTCATTGAAGGTTAAAGTTACATTTTGTTTAAGTGTACCAAAAAATATCGCCTAGAACGTCTGGCCCGGGGCGACTTTTGACTTTTCCTATCGTATCTCGCTCCACATGCGGCGCACATCACCCACACGGCTGGGACTTATTAATCTGGATAGCATTTAGCGAGGACTTGTCGCCGCATATTTGGCGAGTGGCTCCGACGTGGAAACTGGATGTGGATGTGGATGTGGCAGAGACGTTGGGGCAGTGGAAGCGGAGCTTGTCCGGTGAATGTCGTCCGCTTCATTAAGGCCACAAACAGCAAACTGCAAACGGCAAACGGCAAAAGTCTCAACAATCAGACAGACAGACAACTCTGCCAATTTCCATCAAATGCAGTTGGATGCTTTTCGGCTAGACCAAACGGAGATCGATTTCGGGGGACCGAATCTAGTATTGCAGCTTTCGCTTTGAGCAAGATTTCCGCTCAAGTACAGGTAGCACTACAATTTGCGCGCTTGTCAAGTGTACGACAACATTACGCGCAATTGTTCAATGTCAACGCATTTGATGAGCATGAAATGCCTTTGCCTTTGTGGATGGATTGCTCTTGTCAGGGATTCTGCCTCTGGCTCTGCCTCTTTCTATGCCTATGGCTCTTGTCCGAATACTCGAACATAGTTCCTGCCCCCAAGGCTCCCGGCCCATCCATTGTCCCTCTGACTGCCGTCGTCACCAGGAGGCAGCAATTCCCATGTGCTGCCATGTTCTGTGTGATAACGAAGCCAGCTCCTCGAGTGCTCCATTGTCGCTGGAGCTCTCTGTCCCGAGCCGCGATGTACTCCAATCCGTCCGCCGGCTACGCGTCCGTTGGCCATGACAACGCTGACAATCAAAAATGCGTCGTATGAACTCAATTAAGGTTCCTCCTAGGACGACTAGTTGTGCTATAGAGGCTCTTTGAAGTACAATCTGCTCTGGTAAAGCGGGCTGATATGATTTAAACAGAGGTAATAGAAGATCCACTTACTTGTTTTTAAATAGTAATGGCTTAACGTGTAATTGGAAAAACGTTGTGTTATAAATGAAATTAAAATATATATGACCTCGAGTTAAATTATTTAATCTGATTTTGATCAAGAATATGTACACTTAATGGGAACATGGGTCAAATGACGATGAATGAAATGAGAATATCTTAACAGGAGATAGTGGACTTAATAAATATGAAAAAGGGAGGTAATCAAGACGAATTCATCCAATTAAACTTCGATTTCTTATACAAAAACTTCAAACCAAAACTTATAATTAAAAAATACAAGCAAAATACAAATTTAATATTTAAGATTGCACATTTTATAACCTCATCATCCTAAAACAAACAAAAAGCTGATTTAAAACGCTACTTTTACAAATGCCCATTGATCAAATTATAGTACATGGACTTCTAATAACCTCCTATGATAAGTTATGATATTTTGAAGCTGTGACCAGTTGGTAAAGCCAATAAACTTGTGAAGCGTAAATAAACTTAAACTTTAGTAGTCTCTTATAGGATCAAGACTGTTATCAATTTTAGCAACTACTTATTTAGGTTTACCCCATATCGTGTATAATCCATAAAGCCCGCAGCACCAGCAACGCCCCAAATAATGACGGTCCGAAATTTGAAAGGCCAACTTTTATTACAATTGATAATAGATCCAGCGGAGAAAGAGATTGCGCAGTGGAGAGTTTCAAGTGATTTTTCGGTTAATAAATGCATCAAAATGCTGAATCTAAAGCACTTTTATGTCGTATAATTAATCACAATTATATATTTCTATGGTCCGAGTAAATGGTCGGGACAATGGCCAACAAAGCGAAACGGTTTTGACTCCGAGGCGCCACGGGGGTTCCCCGATATCGCGGGTCGAGCGGTGAGTTGGCCAAGCGGCGCACTAAAATTTTATGACTCTATTATGAGAGTGGCGGTCATTCTGCAGCAGCACCGATTCCCCAGCTCCATTGTGGGGCCTCTAGAACAATAGGTTCTGGATGCCCCCGTCTCATCCTCCCCAGCGCTGTTTGCATTTGCTCTCAAGTGGATGCCAAAGATTTCAGAACTCAGATTATGCAACACACACACTCGTGCGAATGGCCGGCGTAATTTATAACTGAGCTAAAATAGCTGAGGAAAAACCTTACCGGCAACAAAAAAACCAAAGAAAATCCAGGGAAATACAACAAAAACGAAAAATATAATGCACACAAATTTGCGTCGCCTCGCGGCCTTAGAAAAAGACGCGAGCCTCTTCATAATCTGGATGCACTGAAAACTATTGGGGTAACGGCTAGGCAAAAAAAAATTGTTTTAACACAAAATACACATAAGTTAAAAAAAATAAGTAGAGTAATGATTTTTAAGCATTTAACAGTACATTTCTTTTTTGTAATTATGGAAGGTAAACTTTCTATTTAAAAGAACTATTTTAAATATCTCTAAAGTTTTTTTGTATACTTCCTGTTTAGTAATTCTTTACCAACTGATTAATGTTACATTAGGTCCATTAAAAATTAATCTGAGGACGGCAGCTTACATAGTGACAATGCCCACCGTTAAAGTCTTCAAATCTATAATATAACTATATAACTATCAATCGTTTCGATCAGATCATCTCAGCAGATATATATATTATACCGAAACCCTAACGACTTATTACATTGGTAAGGTTAAATACTGTTCTTGATATTAGTTGTTTAACCTGATGATAATTTCTTGCAATGTGAGTTCCGTTGGCTGCGCTGACCCCAGTCCATGTGGTGGTGCTACCTTCCTGCCATGTGTCTCCCACTGCCACACCCCCAGCCCCCAGCTCCCAGCCCAGTGCAACAACAGCAGCAACTGCAGCTTCGTTGCTGTTGTCGTCGCGCAACAATAAACTGCATTCCTGGGATATTAATCACAGCAGCACTCGACTGCACTCGACCACTCCACTCCACTACAAGGCACTCCACGCTTATGAATAACTCCTGACTGCAGGCCACTTGAAGCTGGCTTAAAGTTCGGCCCGGGCTAATGAAAGTTTTGCGGACAAATCTATCGGCCAGGCTGCTCTGCAAACATTTGCCAGGTCCTATAGTTTGTCACTGGTGTTTTGGGGCCAGGACATCGGTGCGCCATCACAACATAATCCACTGCCGCACCACTCGGGCTCTGAATATTTATTAGCAATATGCGATGTATTTGCCTTCGATTGGGGCTCGGTCATGCGCAAACCGCTAAGCAAATGCAGCTCGCGTTCGATCGATTGATAATGGCATCGGACCGGGAACAGCGGGCAACAACACCTAGCCGACGGGCACAGGCCGCCACAACAATACAACAACACAACGGCGAGACATGCAAACTAAGGATAGGTCTTGAACCCACTCCCCATACACTGGGAAAAGTCCAGTGATATTACCCATTGTAACCTGCCTTTCATTGCATTAGCTTCGTTTAAAAAAACTATATATCCTAATTTAAAAAAACTATATATCCTAATTTAAAAACAATTTTATTCATACTATAGCAAACATTTGAAAAATATGCAGAAACTAAAAAATTCATGAAGTTAAGCCCTAATTAAGCTGTAACTGTAGTTATAACTTAAAGCTTACAGTTTGTAAATAAATAAATAAATTTATTATACAACATATTTTATATTTTTTGTTTCCAGTTTACAGTTCTTCAATTGCTCAGTATAAAATTAATCATGATTGGGAAATATTGTTTTGAATTTGTTTCTTCATCGAAAAATCCCCAAGTATTAGAATTAGAGGTATCTAAAATGTTTGCAATGGTTTTCCCCAGTGCTGAAGTGTGCTCCCAGCTCCATCGCCAGTCCCTCCGCCGAAACACAATTAATATTTATGACCTTGCCCGGCTGATATATTTGCCTGGGCGCACACACGTAAATGCTGCGATTTATCAAACGGCGGCTCTCGCAGTTCGCTGGTCTGGCAAATCGGGGGATGGTGTTCCGATATAGCCGCAAGGATAATAGAACTGTTAACATGGGAATAAAATTTCAAATAAAATACTATAGATTTCATCTAACTGGCTCGCCATGGACGACCGCTTGCACTCCACAAATGCAAATTGAGAATCGTTGGGAAAATTTCCATGAAATTGCCCTTTTTGATATTTAATTAATTCAAACGTCACTAATTAGCTGCCAAAAAAAAACGCAGTCATGTCAAAATGAAGCCAACCTGCTGCTGCTGTCCCCGGCGCGACCTCACCTGAACCCACCTGAACCCGCTCCCCCGAAAGCGACTGCGGCAGCCTCACCTGGGGCGGTTAATTAAGTCAACTCCCGTTGGAGGAACAGCAGCAGGCACCACCAAAACAACCAGAACCCGGGGGTTGATAGGGGTTCGAAGTGATGGTACCTTTTAAACGAACTGAGACACAATTCAACAAAAATTATATTACAGTGAACTGCCTTCCACGTAGTGACGAAGGCAACCACTCGATATATATATCATATAACATGATTTAAAGGTATCGTTTAAAATCAGAGGTGTGCCAACCTAGACTTTGGGAAAATCAATTGGTTTAGGTCAAATTGCGATTTAAGAACAAATTTCTAAAAATAAGGCTTGTCCGGTGGACCATAATCAACCAGAACAGTAACATGGGTGCATTTTTAATTAAAAATAAGCTGTTTTAATATTATTACAATTGGAAGACTATAGTTTTGCCTTTAGCTTGCCGAAATAAGCATCTTTTCTTCTTAACATTTAAGTTTAGAAGTCAATCAAAGAGAAATTGCAATGTAATGTGAAGGCTTTTTATCTGTTTTTGTGTATGCTATCATAAGTCGCGCCGAAACTTTGGCAAAGCTTCTCGTTAATTAGATGAAACTTTGATTAAAAGAGAAGTATTTGGTGTGAGTGAAACTAACCATCTTGTGAAATATAACTTGAGTACACAAAAAAATATATCTCTTATACAAAGTTTCTGCGTTCTCAAATATATATCTCAATGTACAAGACGACAAGCGTGTTTAATGGGCGTTTCATGTGCCGCAGAAATTTGAATTAAGCGAGCTATAAACATGCGCCATACGACAAAATTCGTTAACTTTCCCAAACCAACTGAGTAAATATTTGCAAAGTTGAAATAACATTCTTCGCCAGCGATCAAATGAGTCAGGAGTGAAAAGACCGCGATCAGTTTACGTTTGAACTCCGATTTAGCCAAATATATTTTACAGCTCCAGTTTTCCTTTATCTTACCATGTCTAGTCGCAATTTGACAAAGGTTTTTCTGCTAGTGACGTTGCTCGGCTTGAGTTTAGTGCCATTTAGCCAAGCACGTCCGAAAAGCGGTAAAAAACGTGCCCTCGGTAAGTGAATAAATATTTAAAAACCACTTTAAAAAATGCATAAGCTCAGTTAAATTAATTACATTTTGATTACAAAAATTTTTGGATAATTTTTCCCGCACATTGTTTAAAAAAAGAGAAACAAATACAAATTTGTATTTCGATTCCTTCTTATTACGCATTATAACTGTGTTCTTCTTATTGCTTAAAAAAGCTTTTAATTTTTTTCACATTTTTTCTGTTATTTTGTATAGGCATGGGTCTTATGGGTGGAGCTCTAGCTGGTTATGTTTTAGGCAACGCCATGGGCAAGCACCAGCAGGCTCCAGCAGCTGCTCCTGCTGCTCCCGTTGCCCAAGTGCATCACTACTATCCGGCAGGTGCTCCCATACCCCCTGCCCCCATTGCTGTGGCGGCGCCAGCCCATCCAGATCCCAAGAAGATGACCATCATCGAAACCGGAGCCCCTGCAGCCAATGGATGCTACAAGCAAACTGTCCGAGAACCCGATCCAAATAATCCCAAGACTTATACGGAGACGGAGCATCTGATATGTCCCACGCTGCAGCAGGCAAACCAGCCAGCTCCTGTGATAGCTAGTGCTCCAAGTGCTGGCCACGTGCCGGTGATGCCCCAGCCCTTCCCGGTGATCTCCGCTCCGGTAGCCGGTCCTCCAACTCATGTTGCTGCTCCAGTTGCTGCACCTGCTGCTGCTCCAGTTGCTGCACCTGCTGCTGCTCCAGTTGCTGCACCTGCTGCTGCTCCTGCTCCTCCCGCTGCAGTGGCTCCAGGGGTGCAGGTATCTGCTCCAGTCGCCCTTCCCGTTCCCGTTCCCGCTGCAGTTGCTCCTTCTCCAATCGCTCCAGCAGTCGTCCACCACGCTGCAGTTCCAGTGGCAATGCCAGCTCCGGTTCCTGTTGTCCCCGCAGTTCAAGCCACTCATGGACCGCCCCAGGTCATCCTGCTCTCCAAGAAAACTGTGTACTACCCCAAAAAGCGATCCGCCGCACCAACTCTCAACATTCCGCAGGGAGTACTGGCCATCTTAGTAATCTTTTACAGCATTAAAGCCATAATATTATAAATTAAGTAATTTCAAATACGTAGATTTAAGTTCTTTCAATTAACTTTCTTGTTTATTGTCTTTTAAAAAAACTTAAAGAATCAAAATAAGATTGTCTCATTAAAAATGTTATATGTTTCCTGTGAACAAGCTTAATACGGCAAATTACTTAAGTTTTTCAAAATGATATAGCCACTTCGTTTGAATTATATTGATGTTCAAATATACATATGCTTGTTAATGGCAATTTTGTATATGAATACAATAAGAACTAAACATTTCTTGATATACATGAGTAATCTTTGAAGAGTTCTAAGCAATATTGGGGATCAAAATAATGTTTTCTTTTTGTGACCATATGTTCGATCTTTTCTCATCAAAATACAAAATCCAAAAAGGTGCTTGTATTATTTTAAGTAAAAATTAATATTGACTATTTTACTATTTTATAGCTTTCACTTCCTCTTCATATTCTGTTAAGACTAGTATACCCCTTACATTTCTTGGTACCCTGTATGTGACCACCTCGCCTCTTTACTCCGGCAAGTGCATGCATATTTTAGCATGAAAATATTCATAATTAAAGTGCGTGAGTCTCGGGGTCGCTCTTCTGGTGGTGTGTGTGTGTGTGTATTATTGTAATGGCATAATTAATTTATTAATTAGTTTTGTTTTCGTTTGCCGGGGTTTTGCTCTCGCTTCTTCGCTCTTGTAAGTTGTAAGCCGAAGCCAGCTGAAGCGTGAGCCTTCGCAGCGGGAGTCGTCGAGCGGTTGGTTGGTTGAGCCGCCGGGCTCGTATGAACGCGTAATTGGAGCTGCCCACGCACAGGGCCTATTGTGGGGAATTCAGGGCCAGGCAGGTTGGCCCAGACATTCAGTTGGCCAGTTAGCCAGGTTCAAGGCAGCCAACAGTAGCTGCGACAACAATTAAATTCCCCCCTTGCGATGTGCGCAATTAACAAGTTGCAGTCGAAAACAGATTTTTATATGCAACTTGCAATGCTGCGGCGCTTTTCATTGCCGGTTATGTGAGCAATGCGGCATTGGCAAAAACAACAACCATCAGCGACGACGACGACGACCTCCGTGGTTGCCAAAGTCGCCGGCAGACAATTGAAAAATTGTCGCCAGGTTTTAGCCAGGAGTCGCCGGGAGTTTGAGCCCGGTTTTCATAGGCATACCTGTCGCGCATACCCCGAATCGCATTCGAATTGACTGACGACGATTGTTTTTCGTTTCGTATCTGTTTTTCGTTCCTTTTCGATTTGTGCGAGCATTTTTTGAGGCACTGTTCCCGCCGTCTCGTGTCGTGTTGGCCAGGTTCCTTGTTGGCCCGCTGGCCCGGCTCATTGTCATCTGCGTTTGGCAATTCATTCTGGAGAACTCGTGGCCTCTCTCTTTTCCCGGTGGAATCATCTCTTTCTAGTAATTTACGTACACAGAAAATTATTTTTAAAGTTTAATTTGAAAGTGTCTTTATCTAAGAAAATTAATCTTTATGTTGATACCCATAAATGATTTTTGCTAAGACTCTTATCACGTTATTTGCAATTTTTGCACTATAAAATTGTATGGGTTTTGACAACCGTACGCATTTCCCCAAATCATCTGCTTAAAAAGTTTAAAAAGGTTTCTCCTTCTGTAGTAATTTACGTGGTGCCTTCTGAAGAGCTACGCAAAATGATTCGGGCCTAAATGAACGAATGGGAATGGAATTTGAGGAACGAACTAGGCTTGTTCTGTGAGCAAATCAATGGAATATTTTTTGATGACTTTTCGGAATGATGGTCCAGGAATGAGGAACCTTAAATTGAGGCCTGAGCTATTGCAATTTCCATACATCCTCAAACAATATTCACTCGCATAGCTGGGCCTTTGTATCTTCCCCAGAGGCGCCTAAAACATTCAAGATAACCGATAATCGACTCCGCCAGAACTCATTCAGTTTCTCGTGGTTGTGCAACTTGCAGATCTTCGGAATCCAAAGAATTGAGACAATTATTTGCACATTGTGTACGCCGGAGACAAGTTCTGTTTGGCTGGGTTTGTCAGAGCCATTCGCATGCGTGAGATGCTGCCGCCAGAAATTTGCGAAATTCATTAAATAAAAGTCGTGAAGACCCTCCGCCAGTCCCGCTTTCCAAAAACCAGTCCTTCTCCGGCACAAACTGTTCGGAAATATTTGACAAAACGCCACTTGCGAGATGCCGCCGAACGTTGACTTTGTCCATTTTCGGATGCCTGCCACGAAATGCGGTAGGTAGTTTTTCTGGCAAGTTCAAGTTCGAATGCTTTGCGACGGTCAAGTGGAAGCTGCTCCAAATCGAAAGGTGTATTTTCTTCGGTTAGCTAGAATCTTGGGAACTTTGGTCCCATACCAAGGCCAAATTCTGCAGTTCCTGCTTAGTTTTATTTGCCAGGCCACGCCCTTTTCATGTCTGTCCCTGTTAATTGAATCTTTATTGTTATGGCAAAACAGACGAAGTTCCTGGGTCAGACAAGCTTTAGCCATTCAAAAGGTGTGTTTAAATTATAAAAGATTTAAAAATAAATTAATTGTCTAATTTATATTCAGTCTTAAATTTATTATCTTAGGATAATAAAACAATTAGAATCCAAGACTGAATGCTATATATTAATGATTTCATGATCTTAGGATTGGAAAAATATATAACTCTTTAATGCTTGGGCTGAATGTTTTTGCCCAACCATTGAGTTTTATATTAAGGTCTTTATTTCATAAAAATTAGGTCATTATTTGTTTCAAACTTTATTTAAGAAGCTTTAAGTAACGAAAAGATAGTTCGATTTAACCAAGTTTGACTGTGCTTCGGCGCTTGTTTCGGCCTTGAGCCGGAAGTCTGGGCCCGGTCTGGTCCATCTCCTCGCTCCGGGTATTAGACACGTTGCATGTTTATGCAAATGCCGGGCTGTCTGAGTGCTGCGGCGTCTGCTGCCCCACGGGGCGCGAAAGCCACACTTGTCTACGACCCGCCTGGCAATTAGCCAAAGTTTAGGCATCTCCCCGGCTCATTTCGGGCCATTATGGTGTTGGCCCAACACTTTCCCCCCGGGCAACAGCTGCCAGTCTCGTGCTGGCCCAAAATAAAAAAAAAATGATAATACGTATCGAAAACGGGAACACATGTTCCTGCTCCAGATAGAATTTCCAATAAGGCAAATCTAAAATGCAAACATTGGTCGGTCGTACTCCCCTGTCCGTCTGTCCCGGCACAAAATATAAAATTACAAATGGCTAAAATATTGGCGGACGAGGGTCAAGCGACTGCTGCCTCATTTATTTGCGCTGCATTTCCTGGCCAAAACAGCGACTCTGGCAGGGGGCAACTTGTTAGTCCTGCTGCTGAACCTGCGGCTGTGGCAAGTTGCAAAATTCATGCGCATGTTTGTGCCTCATTTTTGGACATTTCGCAACGACGTCGGCGACATCGGCGCTGCCAGGGCCAAAGTTGCACTGCGTTTGTGCGAACGGCAGCCGATCCACTCCCTTCCTCCCTTCCCCAATGATCCACCAAACTCCTCGACCGGCAATGCCATTCGCCGCGCTTCGATTCCATCCCAGCTCCAATTCCGAGTCGCATCCGTGTCGCATCCCATGTCGGACACAACGCATAGATATGTGAGCTACATCCACTCAACACTTGCAAAAACATATTTAGTAAATTAATGGAAGTATTATAAACTAAATTTTTACAATAACTATAAAACCAACAAAACGTAACGTATACACAACGTAACGTATACACAATTTGGTTAGCTTTTTAAACCTTAAATAAACAAACTCTTACTAAGACCGATCCTTACTTATATATTAAGTTAAATTAATATATATACTTATCAAATATTTGGCCTTATGTTTCTAAATTAATAGTAAGTTCAAATCTTAGTTCCGTTTCGCAAATATCTTAAAGCCATAATTTTTTGTTGACACTTTTAATGTGACAGAGATATTTGGAATTTTTTTCAAATTTTCAATTTTAGAAGTTGATGCACTATGATCATTTTTAAAACATTATTAATTTTTAAAAAATTGTAATGCATTTTAAAAGCATTATTAAATTTGCAAGTTAAATGGTTTTTAATGTTGAGGTAATGCATAATAATCTTAAGCACTTGCATTCATTTAATTTTAAAGATCATTTTTTTCTGAGTGCAGCTATACATATTATGCATATATACACATGTACAGTATAAACTCATTCAATGTATTTGGCTGTTTATCTGTTTGCTTTGGCTTGCTTGTTTGTTTGCGCTTAGCTCGCACATCGTTTTCGAAAATCGAAATTGAAATATGAGCCCCCAGAGCTGGGATAGTAAAGGACATGGGGGCCGGGGGCGGAGACGGGGCTGGGGAATTCCTACGCTGCAGTTGTTGTTCCTGTCGCTGTTGCTATTCTCAATGTTTATGCCAAATATTTTTTATCTAAAACAGAGGCAAGTGCCTGCGAGATACCAGCGAACAGAAAACAGTGCCAGCATTTAAATACCATAAGGGGATATCAGCCAAGGATACAAGACCACGAGTGACGAGCTTTTGGGCCGGATCGGGTTACACCTTTTCCCCAGCTTTCATACATACCCAAATGAGCATCGTTTTGTATTGTATACGCATTGATTTTCTGGCATTTTGTTGGCCTGTTAAATTAATTTTAATATCTCGCTGGGCGTTCACAATGAAAACAAACATTTTAACATTTTTGTAAATGCATCATTACAGTCGGTTTTATTGGCAGCCGGACGAGATGTGAATGTGGGCAGAACAGGCCTCGTATGGATTACTGATTTATGGCATTCGACTATTCATTAAAGAGCCGAATTTTAAGCATTGATTTTATTTGATTTTAATGGCCAGCGCCGCTTGAGCCAAGGGATGTCTTTTGGGTCCGCGGCTATTTATCTGCCGCGGACGTAAATAAATCGGCTGTAAAATGGTCAACTGATAGCTATAGCTCCGGGGACAAAAGAACCGCTAACGCCGTCATCGGGATCGGGATGCGAGTCGGGATGAGAATGAGGCCCTCCATCATCTGGGCCACTGCGACGCCCCTCAGTCAGGCCATAAATTTGTGCAATTAAAAATTATGGTGAGTTTTTACCGTTGATATCAGAGGAAAAAAAGAGCCAGCGCCGGGCGGAAAAACTGAAAAGCCAAAACCCACTTGCCCAGCTGGTCGTTGGAAATAAGGAAATTTATGACCCTGGGCGCTGGCAGCCTGGTAGATGCATTTCGCCTGCGACTTGGGAAAATAAATCAGAAATACGAAATCGAAGTTAAACGATTCCCGGAGCAGGGCCGTAAACTCTTGGCCCCATTGCCCGGCCACTTGATCTATGTGTGTCTCCTGGTCTGGGGCCTCGTAAAAACGCAAGTGTTAGTCAGGTGGAACGCTCCCCCACTGAGCTGGTGTCACTCGAATCCGTGGCAAGGGGGGGGTGGGAAGTGCTCGACCAAAGTTTTATTTATTTATTTATTATTTTCGTGCATAAATCAAATATTGAATATGCATTGCAGCGACTGATTTTTATGTCGACTGTAAACGGAGCAGGCCTGAAATTTTAATTAGCCAACCAGTCGAATTGAAATATTTTACCACGGAGGGGGGCCGCCTACAAGTCGGGCTTGTCATAAAATAATTAGACCGCACGCAGTGCAGCCAACGCTTGGAATCTCCGGAGATGGGGGCTTCAGATTGATTTCGGGCCGAACGGGTTGCTCAGATTGCTGGGGCCTGGTGCCGATAAGCCTATTAAATCGTGACATTCTTCATGGCTCAATCGTAAATCATCGCCGTATGCAATGCGCCCGACGCACATAGATCAATGTGACTCGATTGTTCGAGTGCGTGTTCGATTTTTAACGACCCCAGCGACGTGCGCTGCATTTGAATGCCGACTTGAGCTGCAGTTGAAATTATAGCTGTAATGCATAATTATTCCCTGTACTGATAATCCGACGGGAAGGGTATATCTGTTGAGGAAGGGGCTTGTACTTCACCGGAAATTCGATATTGTTTTATCTTGACATTTTTAGTGGATTTAATCAGATTTATTTATTACATGCTAAAAGATGAATGGGAAAAGATACCTAAACTTGGGATAATATTATTTAATGTATGTATAAAATAATATAAAATAGATTTTCAACTTTTACAACAAAAATTGGAAAATAACTCTTACTAACGCCATTACCTTTTTAGATTTATTTAAAAAAATTAACATTTAATGAGACCACCGAAGTGTTAAGAAATGTTTTAAAAAGGAAGTTACCAAACATTGTTTCTAAAATCCCCTCACAACCACAACCCTGATCCGTTTATTATTTGTATTTATAGTTTCATGCTGTAATATATTAGTTTGATGTATGCAAATTCCCATGGCACTTATCTATGATAAGAAAGACCCTAGTTTATTCTATGGCACTAATTCAAATTCCCTACTGATTTAACCAAGAGTAATTAAAAATATTAATGACCTACCAAGTAATCCCTATTCGACTTTTTTTCCCTTATGATATTTGACCACAAATAATGTATTTTTTTATCGACGGAATCCCACAGTCCGTCCGGGAGTCCGCTCACGCTCACGCACACTTACCCATATCCCAGCCCCAAGCCCATTCCCAATACCAATAGGAACCCCAAACCCAATCCCGTATGCCCAATTTCAAATGTCACAGCGCTGACATCGCTGCTGATGGCTCTAATGCCGTTCACTTGACAGGCAACAAGCAGACGATAAATCGATTGAATATTACTAGCCCCTCAAGTGTGGAAGATTAATTTTTTTTTTTTGGGAACCGAGCATAAACAAACACGACGAGCATTAAGATCAAATTACGCGATAAGGGACAAGGCGTAGGCGATACATCCGATAGATAGGCCACCGCCCAGAACTCGGGAGTAGGTTGTGTCCAGGAATGCGGTGGCAATGGCCCCCGAAATGCGATCGATGGGGATTTCGGGGATAGCGGGGAGTGGAAAATATCAACACACGGCGATCGACAAATTGAAAGCTGCCAAGGGGAGGGGGGAATAATGTGCGACGTGCGGTGAAAAATGATTTTCCCTAATGATCGCCAGCCGGAGATTGGAGGCTGGCAAGATCAAGAGGCCAAATATGAAGGAGAATCCAATGAAAAATAACGAGCAGCCTGAAATATAACTAAACATAAAATCGAAATGGCAAACCGTTAATACAAAAAGGCTGGCGGAGGAGAGCGAACAGGACGAGGATCCGTTTGTCGACACCAGCAACATATGGCCGTGGATATGTGAAAATGCCAGCGATTGAAATCAAACGCCCACTTGGAACTTGAACTCGAGCTAGGCCATGGAAATTCATTGCAATTTGCATAAACCAGGCTTTGGAAGAACGAAGCAGCAAATAAAAAAAACGAAACGTAAAAAAAAAACACTGACAATTGACAACGGCAACTCCGGCAGCAACAACAACAGTTGCTGCCTGCTCAAGCCTAGCGAAATTGTCAATTCGGCAACATGTTGCTGGTTGCCAGTTGCAAGTTACCAGTTGCATGGTCAAGTGCAGAAACAGGTTGCAACTTCCTCGCTCCAACTGCAATTGCAACTTCAGCTCTGATTCCGACTGTTTTTCTCCTGCTGCTGCTGTTAGATGGCCGAGTGCAGATTGCTGTCGCTGGCTGAGACGCCTGAAATTTGTAGCAGTCAGCGTACCTGGCCCGGGTAATTGTTGGCAACGTGCAACGCCAACGTCCCTGCCTCAGCAGCATCTTACGGCACTTTGAAAAAAAATGACGCCTAATATAAAAACATCTACCTGTTTTCTTGCAATGCAGATCACTAAGTATCTTTATAAAACAAATTCCAAAAATAGAACAAATTTTTAAAAACAATAAGACCCTTTTTATTACTCAAAAATATCAATTTTAAGAGCACAATTTGATAGTTTCCTTACTGTCAAAACAAATGACAAAAGAGATTTTAAAAAATAAATAAACTGTTGAAAGCCATAAACAATTTGTCTTATTATAATTTACCTCTGAACTTTAGGTTAATTATTTTCGTTTATGTAGTCTTCAATTTACGAATCCTTTTGTTGCATAAAAACATGCAATTTATATGGATAAATTCGAAAACTAGGACTAATCTATTTTCCAAGTGTAACCGCTTGCTCTTTTTGCGGATTGTCGATTGTTTGATAGTCAGAGACTGATGATGACCATCAAAATGATGCATTCGTACACCCATGAGTTTTGACGTGAAATCAAAGTCGTCGCCTCGGCATAAATTTTATGGGAAACCAAGGAGCAGCCTTCGTTCGTCCGAGATTAATGCGCAAGTGAATTGAATGCCGCGATTCGTGCAATTTCTGGCCGGAAGCGATGATCTTGTTAATTTGATAGCCTTGCCTCTGTGATTCCTAACCGGCCATATATCATCATTAGAAATTTTGTGAGTTTTCAACGCATTCGCACACGTACGCTCATAATTGCCGTACACCGTGAGTGTGTGTGTGTGACACGCCCACTTGGCAGTCTGGTGGCCCAGATTTTCCGGCATCCAGCCCGAGTTACAGTTAGCTCATGTCGATGTCCGCCTCCTTTTTGGCCGCGGTCGTGGACTGGCAATTAACACTCAGCCAGCAACAAATCAATTTTGCGCGCTGTTTCCGCAAAATGTTGCATGTTGCAGTGGCAGGAAGATGCGTACCGAATTGATTTGGCTGCACTCTAAAGCCTTCTGATGGCCTGCCCCACACGATCCAAAAGTCAGCACCCACTCCCCGGGAACAGCAATAATTGCTCCAGTTTGGGCCAACAAATTGGCAGTAGGAGAGCTCTTGGCCGGGTTCTGGTTGCCTGGTTTTCTAGTCACTTGGCCAAAAGGAATTTCACCTCAGTCAGACAAACGCCTTGCGCATACGAAATGAGACAGCCGGCTATGGAAAGAGGAGGAGGATGTGAGCTGTTGCTGGCGAGGATCTGGAATCATGGGAGCTCAATGAAGAGGTTTTCCGCTGCCAGTCGCCGGCCATTCCTCTTCCTCAGTTTTTGCTATTCACTCGCCAGCCTTTTGCTTTTGTTTTTGGTGGCGTCGTCCATTTCCATGCTCAATTTCCCAATGTTTCCTGTGACCGTCGGACAAGAGAGTCGGCCGAACAACCTTTCCATGGCGACGACAGAAGACCTCGGAATGCGTTGGGGCAAGCCGCGCAAGCTGCAAACAATTGCGATTATCGAACGTTGCAGTTGCCTCTTTGAAGGGGCATCTTGGTTTCTTAAAAGGGGTTGGTAAGTGGTGTGCAAAAAAAAATATTAGCATTTTCAGCACAATATAAATAAAACCATATTAAACAAATCAGAACTAGTTTGGTTATCCCTTCATAAGACATTTTCGTAATAATTAAGAATTCAAATAAATTTACTTTTACATGTTCCTATCTCATGATCAAAATAAATACTATTATTTGTAATAAGTTTTCCCTCATCAGTGTTTATGTTACAATATCTACTATTTTTGTATAATACATAACACCAAATAATTTAAAAATAATTTCCAAATAAATAAACTTTAAAATTTATTAAAAAAATTCTACACTATAGTATATGAGGAACGCTTTTTCCGTAAAAAACGAGTCATTAAGCAGTATAAAAAAATGTAAAACAAAACCAAATCACAACGATTATTTTAGGGAATTTTAATGGAAAAGTAATTTAATGGAAACTTTAACTTTAAATCCCTTACTTTGCGCTGCTGTAGAGTATTCAAATATTATCGCTTAGAATCCAAAGTAAGCCCCCGGGAACTGGGATGGCTGGTTGGGATGGCTTCCCTCCTCGTATTTATGTTTTTGGCCTGGGACTCGCTCTTTTGTGCGCTGTTGTGTGTGGGGCAATGCGATATAAATTGCAGATTTCTAACGCAATTTTCATAGCTGCATCCTCACCGCGACTTTGACAAAGCCTTTGTTGTTGTTGATGTTGTTGTTCCCAGCAATTGGTTCTGGCTTGTTGCAAATTTTAGACATTTGCTCTCGCATTCCCTCAGTATCTGTGAATTTCTCCCCTCTCTTTGGAAATTTTCCATAATTTTTGGTTATGATAATTTTTAGTTGCCGCCGCAGAAGAAACAATTGGCGATTGGCGACGACTATCTGAGATCTAACCTGGTTTCCAGGCACCTTTGTTGATGAGGGGGTATTGGTTTTGGGTCGCTTTGAAGGCGTTTCAAATGCCCCTCAAATAACAGATCGTTAAAGCTTGCTCAACGTCTATTTGGTATTATGAAGAAATTAAGCAGGTTAACTGATTGAAGAAGAGTATCTGTGGTTTTTATTTTTAAATATTTTTGAGGATTTCTAAAAGAAACAAGAGAGAACGCTATAGTCGAGTGCCTCGACTATTAGATACCCGTTACTCAGCTAAACAACTTAATATAAATATGCCTTTTTGTATGTTCGCCGCTCGAATTAGCACCTTGGCCAGCTGTTCCAAAGTCATCCGCTAGATGGCGCTATTGTATTGCGCCATCTACCACAAGACATTGGTACCACGGGCCATGAAAGGCGGAAATGTAGGCGCTAGCCAGGCTTAAGCGTTTAATGGGTTTTTGTGCGTTAGAGTGGGCGTGGCAAACTTTTATTAGGCCAATCGATAGGTATTGACGAAACAAATACATATCAATTAAAATTTTCATAATAGCATCAAAACTGTGGCCACAGCTTGTGGCTTGTGGGCGTCAGAGGGGGCGTGGCAGCATTTTGAAACAAACTTGCGCTGCGTAGGAACTCCTAAAATCTACATGCAAAATGCCAATCTTCTAGCTTTTTTAGTTTCCGAGATCTCAGCGTTCATACGGACGGACAGACAGACGGACAGACGGAGAGACGGACAGACGGACATGGCTAGATCGAGTCGGCCAGTGATCCTGAACAAGAATATATATACTTTATAGGGTCGGAAACGCTTCCTTCTTCCTGTTACATACTTTTGCACGAATACAATATACCGTTTTACTCTACGAGTACCGGGTATAAAAACATTTAATGTAGTAAAAAAAAAGTTCAAATAGTCAAAGTTTATAAAACTAAGAAGTGCCTTTAGACCCATTACTAATATTATTGTGTTGTTATTTTTATCTAACATATCACCGGACGCCTCTTGCATATATTTTAAAATAATTTTGTTTAGTATCTTGCATATCAGATTATTTAATACCTCTACAAGACAAACAAATTAATGCCCACTCATGTCCATCTCAATTAGCATATCGCTGCCATCAAATCCTTTTTCCCCACGCCAATCCATCTTGCACAAATGCAGCTACGGGCCAGGTTAACATCTGTTGGCCATATCTTCTGCTTTTTATGGCAGAACACCTCCTAACTGCGCACTTAAGCTGGAGTTACGACATTGGATCCCCGTGCCTGCCTTGCATAACATTTCCTTCATCAGACGCTCGGCGGGTTATTGAAAACAAGGCGCACGCCCACGTTAATATTAATTGGCCAAAAGACACTCGGGGGAGGGGATGAGGAGGGAAGTGAGGGACAGGCGACAAGACAGAATGACAAAATGCAACTACAAATAATACACAATGTTCAATAATCGTCGATTGTCATTGGCATTGTTTTGGTTGTCTCTCTGGTTGCCTTTATGACTGCGGCGGGTGGCTTTGTAACTGTCTGCTGGCCAAAAGCTCGTGCCTCGCAAGCCAAGTTAACCCACCGGCAGCCAACAAAATGTATTTCTTTTGACGGCGTCTGACAGCCACTGTCATTTTATTAAATATGGTTTTTCTTGATTTGCCAGCTCCACCGCCGCACCACCCACCCATCACCCATAACCCACCACCACCACCACCCAGCCGTCGCCTTTTATCAGTGTTCAAAATCCCGTTGTCGTTGTCAGCGCCAACAAGTTATGCGGTGCGGCGGTCGATTAACGGACATCGGCGTGGGTTCGGTGGTTTGGTGGTGGCTTGGTGGAGGAGCACCACCGGTAGCCACCGCAACAGGTGTTTCGCCTCCTTGTGGGTTGTGTCACGTAGCGCTGCCTGTCAGGAGCAGCTTGTAATTGAGGTGGCAGGCCGGTGGTGAAGCGGGTGGTGCTGCATTGCAGCCTTTTGGTATTGGTATTCCAGTGCAGCACATGGCGATTATAGCGAATCGTCCCTCGGGCTGAAGCGATGTGAGCCATCCATCGGAATGTTAATGCGAAAATCCCGCTGCCAGAATCGAGCAGGTGTTTGTTTACCGCACCAGACTCGACGGAGCGAATTATGAACTATTATGGCTCGTTAGTTCCGTATGAAAGGCGATTAAGCCTAATGATAATAATATTGATAATTAACCGTAGAGCAAAATGTACTCTCCTAATTTCCCATAACCAGCGCGGCAAAAAAAACCCGCAATTAATCAGGGGAAGTCGTTTGAATGCCTCGTTGAGTAAAGTAACCCCACGCGAGACTTTCAATCACAGCCCAATCGCCTGTTTATTTGCCTCCTTTTAGCATCTCGACATCGCACATTCAATAGACTTTGGCTGGCGAGGCACCCAATCAGTGCTAAACACATTGGCATTTCGCTAAATGAGTGTGGGTACATAACTCAGGCCCCAACAATGCCGCTTTCAGGCCCATCCGACTGCCAAGGCGGTTGCACTAATTGCGCTAATAATGGGGATTACCTCAGAGAGCAGTCTGGTGCCGCTTGAAAAAGCAGCGAAAGGTAAGCAAAACCAAGCTAAAGTTTTTCAAACCTAAGTAACAAATACACTCGGGGAAACCTTAAGCACAGATTGGTGACAAAATATGTCTCTGAAAAAGGGACCCTTCACGAAAATATCTATTTTTAATTATGGTTTTTTCAACAAATTATAATTAGGGCAAACCAAATAAAACCAATTTTTTAGTTTGACTTAATTATTAATTATGATCTCTAAAAATTTTAAATTTTTTTTCAAGATAATATTGATCGTTTAACGTTTCAGATTTTAATCATAAGCTTGACATCAAACCGTAAAGATAGCTAGAACTAGTGCTTAAATCAGAGCTTAAATAAAAAATATTTCTCAAAAAGTTTCCAAAGTTTAAATATATAAAATGAGTTGTCCTACACAATTAACAATCCTAAAAAACCTTTAATTATCAATTATTTTTTATACGAAAAAGTAAAGCTTTTATATGGACGATTTTTAAACGCTTCACTTAAACAATTTATGTTTAAAGAACTACAATATTTCAATGGAGCTACTACAACTAAAACTGTTCTAAAATTCAAAAGGGGTACATTTATTAATCAGAATCCTATCCAAATAAAAGTGCAATTAAGCCTCAGCTTGTTTTAAATTTTATTTATTTCCCAGCTGCGGATTTTTCTCTGTGCAACTAAGTAAAGCAATGCAAAGTAAAAGCAAAGTAAAGTCGACGACGCCAACGCACTAATGGGCGCTTTGTGGTGCCAACTGCTCATGTGCTCATGTAGGGGTTTTTGCCCGTGGATGCAGTGCACCCACCTCCCCTCGGCATCCATGGGAATGCGGCCGGGCTCCTTTGCATGCGACGGGTGTTTATTGTAATTTCATTAAACGAAAAATAAACGCAAAAATAGCTAAATTGACTGCGACCAGTCTCGGTTGCAGACGCGAGACCCCTTTTTCCAGTGGCGCAATTAGAGCTAAAAATTATGGCACTCGACCGGTTGCCCACTTTAAATAGGTTGCAATTTATGAGAGCGGCACACAATCGTGGGCGAGACAGCCCCGTGAAAACGGGTGGGTCGCCGGGTGGCAGTGGCGCGGTATTGTTGCCACTGCCACTCGTCATGGCAGAGTGAAAGTGGCATGTCGAATCCTTAATTCGCTCTCGATTGTTGCGGTCAGAGCTTCGGCAAGCGTTTGCACAATTTATCATCTCGGGCCGCTCATCAAATTAAAGTGCAATTTAAATTCAATTAGCAATTTGCGTGTGCAGCTCGTTTTGGCAGCTCGGTCATGTCGGAAAACCGTCAACGTGACAGGTAAGCAGCCTTCTCTTCACTTTTCTCCGCCAGTGACAAACACACGTGGTGCATTCATCTGCTCAGACCGCCCTTCCTTGCAAATGGAAAAGTTGCATGCAAATTGCTCAAAACCGCAACGAATTCATTAAAACAATTAGCCGAGCGGCAGAAGGAGCAACAGCTGGCCAATGATGAAGTTTCCGAACTGCCTGTCAACTTTTCGACTAAACTTCAATTAATTTGGTTTCTGGGAGCACACACTGTCTCCGAAGAAGGGTTGGGTTAACCGAAGTAATGGGAGTGCAAATATGATTGGTTGGGAAACCGAAAGGGGAGTCGCCAATTGCGTTCAATTATGTGTTTAACTAAACTCCTTTCGGGCGAAAGCTAGTCACGAAAATGGAATTATTTCATGCATAATGGGGAAAGCATTTCGATTCACATGACATGAGCTTACAGCAATAATTGTTTTAAATAGGGCATAATTATTTATTTTTAAATTGAAATATTTAATAGATTAGTTGCTTGACAATAAAACAATTATTTTATAAGCTTAGACTTGTAGCTATTTCACGCTTTTAATACGATTACTTTCAGAATAATCAATTGAAAAGTTACCCAACCATGCTTAACTTTTTCAATCAGTATTATCTCACAAGCTTTGCAGTAATTTTGGCCACCGACATAAAAATGCCATTTCAGTTAAAAACACGCTTTTTAAGTAACAAGCTGGAATAAAATTCTTTAATTATACAAATTTACACCCCCACCCCCTATAAATATTATTTTAGTGCAATGTCCTCCAATTTAAAGCTATCTTATCTCTCCGAAAATCTCTTTCTCGATCGTGTCCCCGTCTAAGTGGCTTTGTGGATCTTCGCCATTATCGTAAAAGTAACGCTCGACATTCCCCGATTTTAAAGTCCACCAAAGCTGCAATTGCATTCCAGAGGCTTTAATGATTGCGCATCATCCAAGTCGAACCGTAGATAAGCGAGACTTTTATTGTTTGATTAGACCGCAAATCGAAATCCGCATCAAGTGCCTGGCGGCCAATAAATGTTAGCTCCGCTAGTTTATGCGTCCATAAAAGATTCGCGACGGGTCCTCAGCGCGGGATTATCCCAGGCACTTGGTCCGATCAAGTGATCCGGTGTTCTGGCGATGACTTAATGACTGACCAGGCCAAGTAATCGTGCCTCGCAGTCATCAACAAAGTTGGGGGCCATCCGACTGACAGATCGACTCGCCGACTGACGAGCCACGGGAGTTATAAAAATTCTACAATTAAAAGCGAAAGACGAGCAGCAATGGTAACAAAAAAGGCAGCCACAGCTGTCAATTATTTCGAGTACTTTTCACCAACGCCTCACGCAGGGCCACTGACAGCCCTGGCCCAAGCTGAATCTGGAACTGAAACTGAAGTTGCACCACCAGTCGGGACAAAAAGCACCGGCTGAAAGCCTCAAAATGCAGTGGCAGTCTGTGCCGGAGCATAAATATCGGCGGGGCCCATCCATACTCGCCCTGGCATACTCGCATGTTGCCCCGAACTGTCAAATTATTTCGATTCATGAATATTAACGCCCCAACAACGTCAGAAGCCGCAAACAAGATGGGCAAAAACACAACTGAAAATTAAGATTGGATTTGGGACTCGAAGCTTGGAATACTCTTTCAAACTATATGATATCCACAACTCCTTAATATTCAATATAATATTTAACTGTAAGTCTTTAAAAGAGATCTTTGGTTGGATCTCCTGATATCTAGAGAAAATTTAAATATTCAAAAAAATCATTGCAAAAACAATAAATAAATAAATCGGGCTTATTGATCTTATGTAGTATGCTCTCCTCTCCACAACATCAATCAAATGCTTAATGCTTGGAATTTTCTTATCAAAACATACGGGTTTTTTGTTAAGGATCTTTATAGCTTAAGTACTGAATTATATAGAATTATAAACATAGACTTATATTTTTCTTGAAAGAAGACATTTGTCTTATATTATTATATTCTGTGAAAAAATGTAAATTGTACAGATAGTCCAAATTATCTTTCAGTGGTGCATTCTTCCCGAATTGTATCTCAATGTTTGGTTCTCCTCGAGATTCTAAAATGGAATGTATTTTAAATACAGGATGTTTCCGTCTCAGTGCTATAAGTCTTAAGAAAATAGCAATACCCTCTGCCAGGGTATTACAAGAGAGGGAGTTGAAGCACGGCTTGGGAATACGATGCGCGGAGTCCAAGGAGTCGTCGACATCCTCGTAATTGACAGCCTCACTTCGGCCCCCTCGCCTTCATTTTTGGCGGGACCTTTTAGTGTGTGTATTTTGTTCTCCTTACCGAATTTATCAATTAATTAAAATTCGTGCATTTTATAAAAATGAATATATATTTATTGATGTCAGCTCAGCATTGGCCGCGGATGCATTCCGCATTTATTCGGTGGTAAATGACATTTTATTGGCGGCCAGTCGCCGCAGTCAATGTCACACAAATTATGCAATTTTTTCGCCACAATTTTAACTCGTTTTTGGTAATGATGGTAATGAATCGCCTTTACCTCTTATATATATTTTATGCCACATATATATGTATATATATTTTGCCGCACAGTTATTTGGCACAGCATTGCTATATATGGCGGAAGCGGTTATTGAACCTTTCGGGGTTATTATTTCAGGTATCTATAGGAAGTTATGCAATGGTTTGGTGTTGCATGCCGAGATTGGTTCTAGGCAAAAGCGATTCTAAGGATGCTTACAACTCAATTTGGCTTTTAGAAAGCGATTTACTTTTCTTAGCCTCTCAAACCCTTCACTTTTGTCACAATTTCGAAATGAATTTCTTGTGGTTTTTTTTTTGGGGCCTTTGGAAATGCAGTGCAAGACGCTGACCAAAAATGGTCTTACCTAATTTTCCATGAGTTCATAAATCAATGTCAGAGCCGCTGCATTGATTGTCTTCAATTTGTGCTCGGGTTGCTGACCTCAAAGCTGCCGGCTACGTGCTTCGGCAATTATGTTTGCCACCGGTTCATGTGGCAGCCACATAAAGCACCATAGCAACGATGTCGGCCGCTGGCCAAAACCGAAAACCGTAAACCGAAAATCCTTTGTGCCATCGACTCATTAGCATATTGGGGGATTTGCATTAACACCTTCGCCGGATTATGTAATTTCCTAGGCCAGGTCCAAAGGAGCGTGACTCTTTGGCTTTCGCAAACACTTATTGTCCTTGTCCCTAGAGCGACACAATCTGGAACTCCTCTCGTCGGATTTGGGTTCGGATTTGGGTCCCAGGCCTGCCGCTGAGTTATTACACACCGCCCGACGATGTTGTGCGCGATTTCGTGAGTGCATCTTATAATGCTATTAATTATTTGCATGTTCAGCACCTCGAGGAGCTAGCTGGATGTGGATATGGATGTGGATGTGGATGTGGATGCGGATGCGTAGGGAGCCAGGAGAACCAGGTGAATCAGGAGAACCTGCATCCGTTTCGTTGGGCTCCTAAATTTATGCCGGCAACACGAAGAAATTGTAACAACATGGCAATTTATTCCGAGCAGCAACTGCTGCAAGCCTCGATTATTTCTCGTATTTTTTCAGAGTCTCATTCTCAGTCGCAGTTGCAGTCGCAGTCGCAGTCGCCTTGTTGCGGGAGTAAAAGTGTTTTATTCTATTTTATTTGCCTGCAGGTCCCCGGGGCGGGAGTTGCAGGTCCCAGAAGATCTCCTGCTGCCGCTGCATAAAATTTGCAAAGCTATTTCGCTGGCTGGCTGTTCCTGGCCAGAAATACATTTCGCACACCTCGCCGGCATTTACATAGATATACGAGTGTGTCATGTCTGGCCATTCTTCCTGTTCGAGGGGTATTACTTCGGGAGCTCACGCTCACACTATGGTCTATACCATGTACTGGATAACATGGACGACTCCGGGGAGTGGGTGCAGCATTTACGCTCTCATTGCACTTGCATTGAAAAATCTAACACACATTCACTTCCGGCGCGCCATTGCCATTTTGAGATAGACAAGAGCTGACAGTCGGATGGCTCTGGGGATCGGTGACTAAAGACTGTGTTAGACGTGAAGAGTTTATTTTGTGCACCGGGGTAAATGCTTATCAAGTGCAGGAAATAATTAAACATATTTACCTTTTAATGTTATTGACTATCTCGTCAATTAGGTTAGGGTTTAAAACCAAACAAAATCATTGAATTCATATTATTTTATTTAAATTTGTGTATTAAGTGTAAGCTAAATAAAAGAGGATGGTTATGGTTTTTATACTTTTTAAAAACATATGGTGAACTACTACTTGGCTTAAAATTAAAACAAACGTTCGGAATTTTGCTGCATAAACTAATACTTTTATGGAGACGAGAAAATGGGCCACTTATTTTACGTTCTCACCATTTAAAAACACTCCAACATTCTCAGTGGCGGATCCAGAGACGATTCTTGGGGGGGAAATTGATATTATACTTTGATAATCTTGATAGTAAACTATATTAACTTGATGTTGGATACCCAATTAAATGTTTTTTGTTAATAATATGTTTAATCTTACATTTTGTATATTATTTAAAAATAGTACTCATGACTTTTAAAATCCAGTAACTATGGCTGGCATCATTTCTGTAGCTTTGTTTTTAACTTAAGCTGACAGTGAAAAAATAAATAAATATCTAAGAAAAAACCTTTCAAACATAAAACTAAATACCACTTTTTAAATGCTTAATTTATATTTTTATAACTTATTTTATTAGACTACTTTTTTATGTATTTCAGGCTACGGTAGTGTTTAATAATTGATCAAAATCACGAAGTGCAACTAATTCGGGCTAATTGAAGTAAAATCCCATGCACGAGGTTGGCGTCATCAGCAGGCTGCGACTCTACAGTCGTCTTGGCCAATTTGCATTTTCTTCAGCTGCGGTTCGAAAACAGCAGTAAATTTGAGCAGCTCTGTGTCGCGACCCCAAACTAAAACTAAAGCTCGGGCCCAAAACCGTAGGCACACTTTGCTAATTAGCCGGGCCGCGAGCGTCAAATTTGGGCCAAGGAACGTGGCAGGAGGCCAGGCTTATGCACTCGTATGTGGCATCAAATTAATTAAGAGTCGAACGTGCCAAGGAGTCGAACCGCAGCGAAATGCTAAGCAATTGCAAGGCTGCAAAATAAGGAAAGCTGCTGCCGAAAAAGGAAAATCTGGGGGGCGAAGTGTCAAAGCAAAACAGCCAAACTCGGGCTAATTAATGATTATGACACAGACAAGGCGAACTTCTAATTGAATAGCGAGGCGAAAGGCAGCGGGGCAAAACCTTTTCGAGGCTTCTAAGCGGACCACACACAGCGCTTTGGGACTGGGTATGTCTGGGTATCTTTTGGGTATTCGAGGACCAGACGACAAGCGGCCAACAAATTGACCTGCAACATGTTGAACAACAGCCATAAAGGCAGCGGCAAAAGTCGAAGAAGAAACTTGTTGATTGCTCTATCCACAAAAATTAATTGGACCACACACGAAGAAAGCGGGCTGGAACTGGAATGGGCCAGAAAGAGAGGGCACCACTGTGTCTAATTAGGCAAGCGAACAGGTGAGCGAAAGAGAGCGCAACAGAGCCGCAGATGCATCGCGGATCTGTGGGTGTCATATATTTTAATGACTCTCGGCTCCCCAAAGACCCACATCCGAATGACAGGCTCCATCAGAGTTGCCAACTTTTATGATGCTACAAATTCTGCATGCGGTTGCAAATAAAAATATGAAATGCATTTTTATACCCTTGCAGAGGGTATTATAATTTTGGTCAAAAGTGTGCAACGCAGTGAAGGAGACATCTCCGACCCTATAAAGTATATATATTCTTGATCAGGATCACCTCCTGAGTTGATATAGCCATGTCCGTCTGTCCGTCTGTCCGTCTGTCCGTCTGTCCGTCTGTCTGTCCGTCTGTCTGTTTCTACGCGAACTAGTCTCTCAGTTTTTAAGATATCAAATTGAAACTTTGCACACAGCCTTCGATCTTTTGCACGCAGTATATCAGTCGGAACGGCCGGGATCGGCCGACTATATCCTATAGCTGCCATATAACTGATTGATCGGAAATGCCATAACTTTGGTGTTTGTAAAGTTAGGAAGTTGGGATTTTCTATGGGTTTTATATTTGACCAATCAATTCGACCTACCAAATTTCATAAAGATCGGCCGACTGTATCCTATAGCTGCCATATAACTGAACGATTGGAAATGCCATAACTTTGGTGTTTTTAAAGTTAGGAAGTTGGGATTTTTTATGAGTATTAAGAATGCATCATATGAATAATTTTGGAGAATATAATTTACAGACTATTCTGCAAGGGTATATCAACTTCGGCTCCGCCCGAAGTTAGCTTTCCTTTCTTGTTTCTTAAAACTATCATTTTTCTTAAACACAAAACTCAAAAGTGACAAACCTAAAAGTACACGGAAGATTCGTTCACAGCTACGGAGACTTTTAAACATAATATTATGTTATTTATAAGATTACTTAAATAAATATATTTAGGGAAACTGAATATTGTTAAAGAGTTAAAGCAAGTTTACTGTTTTTGCTTAGGTTGCGTCTTGATTCAAGGGTTGCAGTATGGATTTGTAAAAAAAAAGGAAAAGAAAAAAAAAAACTAGACAGCCAACATTGGCGATGAAAAGAAACTGGTCATGAACATATTGGTAAACCCACAATATTCAATGTTTATAAAAGAGAAAACTTTTTTTTTGAAAAGGAATAAAAGACCTTAACAGTTTAAGACTAAATTAAAAAATGGGTACATTTAAAAAATCATTAGATCAAGCCAAACTTACATTGGCATAAGCATTAATGGCTCCTTTCTTAAAGAAATCCCTTGAAAAGGAAAACAAACTATAACAAATTAAAGCGTTAATTAAAAAATGATTATATTTAAAAAATCATTAGATTTGATAACATTGACATAACTAATAATAATAAAATCCTCTCCAAAATTCCTTAAGCCGTTGATATAACATTTTTTCTATATAAAAGCCAGGTATATCTGAAAAACTCCGTGTTGCCAGCACTAGAACAGAGTGAGCCCCAAAAGCCAAACGATCAGAGTGATAACCGCGGCCGTCGAGACCAAATGAAATGGCAAGGCGGTGCGAATGGCTTGCATAAATCCATGTGAAATGCAACTGGCAACTCGGCGACTGTCCTGCCTTCGCCCTGCAACCGAGTCGTTAGGCTGAAATGCAAATCAGATGCGGTTTTGGACTCGGTTTTGGATTCGGATTCGGATTCAGATTCAGATTCGCCAGCCGCATATGTAGGTCTCCAGGGTGTCACTCTTAACCTTATTTCGCCGCCTCATAAATGGGCCAACAACTGACGGATGGGATATCTCGACGATGGGTGGCCTTTGCCGACTGTTGTTAGAGCTTTCTCTCTCAATTAGCAGCGATCGGATGGAATTGTCAGGCGAAATGTTTGTCAATTACCGAAATTGAATTCATGGAATGCCCAAACTTGGCCGGTGACTTTTATTGACTTGCCTGACCCCCAAGGCTCGTTTGATATATGGGCAGGAGGTCGGGGAATTAATTCCGAAGCCAGGCTCTTGGGCCCACAGGCCATGAATCCATGGTGAACACGTGCAGAGGAGCGTTGTGCGCAATGTAAATAGAATGCCCTTTTGTCATTCCGAGCTAGTTCTCCACCGGGTCCATGTATGAACGCCCCCTTTTGCAGGCGGTGGCAACGCCCCCCAGCCAAAAAGACACAGTGGAGTGCATAGGAGGGGTGGGGGGCTGGGTTTAGTTAACTCTGGACTGGGGAGAAGGGGTAGGGGACAGGGAACAGGGGACAGAAGACAGAGAAGATGCAGTCGCATCGTAAACTCAGCACGTAAATTATGATCAGCCAACGGCGTTGAATATTAATTGCACCGCACCGAAATGAACAAAGGCTAGGGAGCATCAGCCGACGGGACTTGGACTCGCACTTGGACTGGGACCTGGACTGGACTGGGACCTGGACTGGGATCTAGGCAGCCTCTCCAGGAGCAGAGCGGCATTCCAGTCTAGGCACATATCCACTGACCATACTTGGTGGGCCGCTGACTTGGCTCTGCGGAGGTACCGCCACTGCCATCGCCACTGTCCATGTGCGAGCATCTGTAACGGTGTCTTTGATAAGCGTCGATAATTATTGACCGGACTTGCCAGACGGGGGCCACTTGGAGCTTCGTTAGAGCCCCTGGACAATGGTCAGCAGTAATGCACTGCGAAAATAATATTGTGAGGCGCAATCAAGTTAGTCTTGGTTCAAATGCACTTGGAAAAATGAACTGAATACAGAATGAAATCCCTATCGAAAGAGAAAAGAAAGTATTTCACAGTAAAAAAATCTGAATAATTTATGTGTAAACAAATTTATATAAATAAGTTATTTTAAAATTCTTAACAATTCAAAGTTTTACTAATGCTAAGTCAACAATGCTTATAATAATATAAACTAACGATTCTATTATGGAAACATAAGTTTTAAGTGAATTCATAAATATAATCCTGTGTAAAAAACTAAAAAAAGCTAGATATTGTAATCTAAAACCTGATGTCCCAAAAATGTTTGTATTTTATTAGGCATTGACAGCTTTTTGAATATTTTATTTATTTAATACTAATAAATCATTAGTAATGATGTAATCAGCATTCAATAATTTAAATATAAATTCAGTAACTCGTGATCATCTATCAATGTCATAAACTTAATTTGGTTGTGGTAACATTGGTAGTAAGAAAGATTGAAGAAATATATAATAACAACATATTTTACATTTTATGCAGATTTAAGTCTCTATAAGTATAAATCATAACCCAAATTGTTTTGAATTGTTAAGAAACATTTGATTTCTGATATAAAGCTTCATTTGCAAAGATTTCCGCAGTGCATTTCTGCGAGTGTGAGCCAGCAGTTAGATCTTTAATTAATTTCCAGGAAGTTTTGATCGCACCGTCTGGGCTTTCGTTTTTCGCCATTGTCGCGGTCATCACTCAGTTGGAGTTTGGTTTGAGCTGGAGTTGGAGTAGCCCAAGAAGCTGGAGCTGGAGCTGGAGATGGAGAGCTGGCGATGGGAAGACCATGACGACGCGGCAACCTGTATGTCAGTGTCAACGGCGGACGACCCCCGCTGCTCATTTGCTGTCTTGCTGCTTGATGAATTGTCGCCGGTCGGGGCTGTCGAGGTGTGGTCTTAACCCGGCCACTTCGGCAGGGCCCTTTTGCCTGTTTACTGTCACAGTCGTTTGGCTCTAACATAAAATATTTGCCGGAGATGCGGCTTTTGACTGAGTGCCAATGAATGGCGGCCCACTGCAGCGGCAGTTTGCAACTGAAAATTGTTGACTCAACTGAATTGTGGCCAAGGCTCTCTGGCTCTGGCTCTGTCTCTGGCATTTTTGTCCTGCGGCCACCGGCCGAGAAACCTGAAAATCGTTTGTGTATTTATCATGCCCGACAAAGCGGCGCAAATCTCTCAAAAAACTGAAATCACAAGGCTATCAAGAGCCATGCAGCAGCGGCAGTAGCACCGGCAACAATAAAAATGCCAACCACAGTTGGTGGCAAAAAGCACACAACAAGCTGGCCAACAAAAGAGAATCGCAGGGAGGAAAAACAAAAAGCCCGGAAGCAAGTCAAAAAGTTTCAGTTATTGAATTTTTGCCTTCGATCTGGAAACGGAACTCTGGCACTCGCACTGCTCGTATATAAATCTTGTTCTTTTGCACAGTCCTTGCCAAAAGTATGCACTACAGATTATTTATTTGAATGCCTCTGGGCCGATGCCTTTCAAGTGTATTTTGATGGACTATCAATCGGAAATGTAATTTGGCAGGGCTCGGTAAAGAATAAAATGCTAGAATACTCCAAATAAAGTTTTCCCTCTTTAGAGGGAAACTTTAGTATAGACCTCTTGGCAGCACTGTGTGCGTGGCAAAATCACAGAGTGTAATTAGACACGATTTGGGGCCAATTACCACCTGGTATTCCGAACTGCGGCATGCAAACCAATTCTGGGTCGTGCTGGGAAAAACCGCTTCAAGCGGAGTCATAGAAAAAACACTCGTAGCTCGGAAGCAAATTAAGCTGCAAATAATAAATAATTTGTGCTCATAAATGGCAATAAAAAGGCGGTCAAAGCTGCAGTTCAATGCAAAGATCAGCGGCAGCAGCCGGCGATTTGTTTCGCGAGATAATTCCAAACTAATTTGGTAGCATTTAGTCCGAGAATTATCGCTGGTCGGTGGGTCGTTGGTGGGTCCCAAACGTCGAGCCACCGAACCACCGAAACGCCGCGGGATCCGCAGCTGAGTAATGGCATTGAAAAATGCATAAATTTCGAGCTGGCCATGCCGGCCACGCCCACTGCGAATCAGTCAAATGCGGCAGCGGGCTGGAGAGCATTAAATATGCAGACATATGGCGGAAAAATGTAAAAATCTAACGGCCCAAATGCACTGAGCCTGATGCAAATGCAAATGCAATGGGCCATTAAATAGGCATCGCTCATACGACGCGTTGTACATAAATATATTGCCAACCGTACTTGATGACCAAGGATATTACACACTCTGATGGATAGCAAAGAAACGACCTCACTCGGATTATCGATTCTTTTGATGCATCCATCTCCCAGAATATATCACTCATACGCCGCTTGGAACCGATCGCAGCAAAGCGAGGCGGAGCCGGTTGTAAAATCGAAATTACAAATGCAGAACAAATTTATGACCAAAGAGAGCTGGGGACAGAGAAATCTGCCGTGAGTGATCCCCGATCGCACATTTGCCAGCGGCGATCGCTGCGATCTTGGCTACATCAATGCCGATTCTGACCCCAGGCCAGGTTTATTTACACTGAAAGAAAAAGGAGACGCAAGGAATTATCTATCACTTAATTCGCTTTCATATAATTTATTGTTCTATTATAAAAATGTTTATGAAATCTAATGTGGTCGATTTCTGATAAGATTAATATACAAAAATAATTAAGTGCTTATTAACTTAAGATAAATACCTCTAAATAGATTTCAGATTGTGAATATGTTAACATTTGATTCTTTGCAGTCTGTTATGGGAAAAGATTTTTTTTCATAAAATCGTAAATAGATACATTTTAAATGGAATTATGATATTTTGAAAAATATTTGTGCTGACTAAAAATCGATTTAATTCTAATGTCCAGAATATGGTTATCTAAGACAATTACATTAATATTCATCTAAAATGTTACATTTTTCAATGTAACTTTTATACAAAATCATAAAAAAATTTGTAAACCAACTCGTCGTTTTTCTCTCTGCACTTGTTTTTCGAGAATCCTCTAGCGGCCGTTTGCTCGCCGTTGTCATCGATCGTTTGAGTGCCGTGTGTCGTTTGAATGAGTTATGGCGATGTCTTTGCATTCGATCCGCTTGGCCATGACTCTTTGCATTTGGGAACTGCTCTCCCGAGGATTGTGTTGGTTTTTTCGGCGCAACTGTCGTGCGGCCATGTCATTGCGTATACGCACTGGATGCGCTGCATTCGCTTTCTCACACTAATCTCCGCCTGGTAACCTGGAAACAGTGTTTCACCAGCCGGAAAGGTGAACATGTCGAAGGCAGGCAGGAAATTGAATGTTCAAGCCGACAAGTACAAAGTAAATAGAGAGGGCGATGTGCATTTATGTGCTGCATAAATCTAGCTCCAGAATTTATGACACACTCGAGCCACGTTAATAAGCAAATCAGACAGAGAATAAGGATGAGAATGGAACTGGGAATGGGAATGGGAATGGCAATGGAACTCTAGTCGGCAACAGGATTTTTGGGGATGGCAATAAAACTTTTTATGGACATTTTTATGCCTCGGCGATGAGTTATGAAATATTTTGGCAACGAATGCGGCTTATGAGAATAGAAATTCGCATTAATCATCAAAGGACACTGCCGAGATAGATAAATAGCTAGCCGGTGAAAAAAAGGGGATCCAACCTGTAGACCAAACCATAAAATTGAGGCATTAAACAGGTGCAGAGAGGCTCCGATATGCGGAAATACATCTCAGTTTGGAAAGAGGAACCCCCGTGGGCAGTGACCAAACAGCAATCAGAGCAAATGCCTCGGAGAAATGGAGGTCAAATACGGGCACCGCGTGTTGATTTTCAACCGACCCACCCCCCTCACCCGCCGACCGCTTGGCTGGAAAAGCGCTGGAAAATCAACATGCGAGGCACAAATGTTTTTCGACCATGTTAAACAAAAGAGTGGAAAATTATTGTTCCACGAGGACGGCAGGGAGCGCGAAAATTCAACAGCAAAACAATTACAGTTGCCGCAGTCGAGCGGTGGCCCAATTACGAAGGGGGTGGGGGGGGGTAGGGTTGGATGGTGGAATGGTGGCTTACTGGATGCCCGGCTGTAGGATATGTCGAATATTTTCCGACAAGCTTCGGAGCAAACGCGATAACATTTTTACATACAACGCAAATTTCATTCCACTCGTGGGGGGAAAAAGGAAAAGCGGAGCAGCATTTTCTGGTAGCTGCATGCAGCAGATAGAAGCCAAGACGCCAGACGCAAATTGAGGCACTCACACATGGTGGCTTCCTCATCCTCCCGATGCTCTCCGCCCTCTCCCCCCCTCCCCCACCACCACCACATCGTTCGCTCTTGCCAACTTTATCAGGAGCAGCTGCTCGGAGCTGCCACAATATGCATTATATTGCTCATGACCCTAAGGGCGGGCCGGGGATAAGATAAATGAAATTAAGTTTCAGTTCATTTTTGGCTACAGCACCAGGGCCAAATATGGCCATGATAATTGCCTTAAGTGCTTCGGCACATGCAGGCCAACGATAGTGGTTATTTTAAGTGAGTACCGAGTTCAAAGGGTCTTGAGTACACTTTAATTCCCACCCAACCCCATCTCTCATTTTCCGGCGGCCCAATCAATGCAAATAGAAATGCACAAATGAGTCAGAGCTTCGGCGACCCCCCTTGATGTGACCCACTTTTACCCCCACCCCGAACAATGCCAATAAATTTGCATATAAGAATCCTGGCAAAGAACTCAGACACGAAAACAAAAACAGAAATAAGAGAAATGAAAAAAACCTGAAGCGGCACCAACATAAAATCTGCACATGAAAAGGGTTTTATTTGGCACAAATGAAAACATAAACAAGTGGAGAGTGTATGCCAGGGGTTAGCGAGTATTAAAACAGGCCTAAAAGCAAGCCATTATATGACTTAAATTCTGCTAAAAATGTAGAGTTTGGTGAACTGCTAAATATTTATATCATTGTATACAAGCACTACACACGAATCACTTTAAATACATACTTTTAGCACTATTACTATGGCTATTTAAAACAATACCTATTTAATATCTTCTGAAAAATCAGTTTTTGCACAATCTTCAAACATCGATGTTAAATCTGATTCACTTTTATTGATTCGAATAGAATCCAGGCCAGCTTATCATCTTAGTTCCAACTACCCAACTGGAGAGTATTCAAAAATGTGAAATTTATTTAATTCGAAGCGGTGGCGTTTTTTATGATGCATATACAATTTGCCAAAAGGATTTGGCCCCATGGAAAATTCGCAGTTGCTGCATATGAAATACCGAAAAATGGTTGCAAAAAGAGCAAGCTCTCGCACATATGCGGACTTCTGGCCCGAAATCAACTGAATATACACTGCGATGGCAGCAGAGCGAACAATGAAATTTACAAATAACTTAACAATTTGCTTTTGGCCCTGACGGATGACAGGGGGCCAAGGGCGGGGCACGGGTATTGGGATTGGGACTGGGGACTGGGTTCGGGGATTGGTTTTCGGATGGAGGATCCGACGGGGGCATCGCTGTCGAGTCATCACGACAACGCTGAGCTGCGACATTTGCCGGTGAAAGTTAAGCCAATCATCGCAACAATGTCGACAGCGACAGCAGCAACAACAAATGCTGCATTTTTCGCTAACAGAGACATGAATTTCAATACAAATTCGCCTGTGTTCGGGAACGGTTGTAATCCATCGATGATCGCTGGGATCGAAGGCATTCAAAAATTTCACATGACGATGATGATGATGCACCGGTCTTATGGCAGCTGCAGCCGGAATCTCGTCTCGTTTCACTCGGCCAATGCTAATTTTTGACGTTCTCCGAAAGGGTATGATCAGTGCCCTATATGGCAGGCGCAGAATAATGCAATCGATCCGATCCCTGCATTGCGTTTTCCTCGATATTGCCCGCCAGCCAGTCGGATTCGATATTCCTGCGGTAATGGAATATATGTAAAGCAGATGTAAATCAGGCGATTTGATAGATTTATGCAGGCGGCTTGTGGGCCTTAATTTGGCGAAAAGAAAGTTTGAGTATTGATGGTTAAAAATGTATTACAAAGTTGTAAGTAATTGACTGGCATATGTCATAACTATTAAATATGATTTATATAAACTTTTTTCGTATCCTTTTAAGTAATGAATTGCTTTAGAACCTTTTCAAAGAGACATCAGTGGTCTGAAATATTAAAGGGCTTTTAGATAACATTCTGTCGACGGTTTTCCTGGAGCATCCTTCTCGGCATCTTTCTTGCTTTGACTTGCCAAACTTTTGCAGTCATCTCTCCATCTCAACTGGAGCGCATTTCTCAGCCACAAGCCCACATAAATAACATAGTTGCGTTTCGTGGACCCCCTCTTCATCTGACTGGCTGACTTGCACTCGTCATAAATTTTAATACACATTTTGGTTTGCAAATTGCTCCGCAAGATGCAATTCGCGCTCCTTCTGCTGCTGCCTTCTGCTGCTGTTGTCCTTTTGCAGAAAACGACAGCGACAACTGTGACGAGCACGTCAGCTTTTTGATTGACTGGCTAAGTTCAGCCGATTTCCGACCATCTTGCCCCTCTCCACGTCCCTGTGCCACCCTCACGCACTCGCATAGAACGGCAGCAAATTGCATAATTTTTACATAAATATGCTGACGTGCATTCATAATCATAAAAAAGGGTTAGCGTTCTTGTTTGTTTTGCTGCGGAAAACATACCATCCGTCCTGGGCCCTTGCCTTTTTCTTTGTATTTCGTTTGGTCTGTTATTTATTTGGCCTCATGCCTGCATATATTTTTTAATATGCAGCCTAATAGGCACTCGCTCTGGGGTCCACCAATGCCCCCACAAAACTCTACCCCCTTCGAATCTTCCAAATTGACAAAATGTATGCAAAGCCAAAAGAAACAACAATGCCTGAAAAAGCGCACAGTGCATAAAATATTTATGATGGCGAATTGTGTTGGCAATATTTTCAGGTTCAATGACGGCTTATAAAGTTCGAGGGCCTTTGAGATGGGGAAGCCGGCTGAGGGGATTGCAAAATGATTCATGCGTAAAACAACAGACAATTGTTGTCTTACAGGTGGATAGTCGGGATGGCAATGGGAAAAACTTGCGGAATTTGCGGGTACCATTTTGGTTAACTTTTTGCACTAACCAGTATTTTCGCAATTCAACTTTTTCAATCAGAAGTTCGGTGCTTTTGTATAACATAAGAATTAATACTCTATAAAGTAGCAGTGCCTAACAACATAAATAATATAATAATACTTATACGTCTATTAGTTTGACATAATTCTAACCAAACATATTAACCCGGATTAACAAAATTATTGTTTACATTATTTTAATGTATGGGGTAGTTGGAGTACGTTATATTTGTAGAAAAATTAATGAAATCGGATACCCAGAATTTAAGATAAAAATTAAGTACTCATGAAAAAATCTCACCATAACTAATCATTTTTAAGTATACTATACATTTTTGCATCAGCAGTAGACCAAAAATAATAAAAAAAATCTAAATTGCATTGTCAAATCTTTTTTGTAAGCTAGTGTAATAAATGTCTAAGTATTAGCTTATCCGACCAATTATAAAAATACAAGAAAATATTACTAAAATAATATTATTAATAGTTCTAATACGGAATATAATAATTAAAATATCATATTTAAATTTCCGATAATATAAACTTTGTTTACCTAAAACCACTTATCTAGCTTTCTTAAATTCAATTGTTTCATAATGCTTTAATAGTGCCTGCTAACTCGAAACAATTCTCAACAATAAATACTGAATATGATAAGTTCCCGAAAATGTAATCAAAAAGCGAACTCCCCCGCTTCCGACCAAACCAGTGGCATAACCGATAAGCAAGACTCACCCACATTTCCAAGCCCCCCTCCCCTCCTTTGCTGCCAACACATTCAGACAGTAAAAAGCAACGAGCTGTGAAAGTCAATTGCATGCAAAACTGTGCCATTGTCAGTGGCATTTGCCATCGACCATCGACTCCTTGCCCTCCGCAGCTTCTGCTCCTGGGTGGCTGGATGGTTGGATGGCTGGATGATGGGCGGTGGGTGGTGGTGGGAAAGGTCCTGACTGTGTGACGACCTCGAACGGACAACAATGGGGTGATGGGCGGTATTCGGTGGGCAGTGGGAGGATGACAAACAGGGCAGGACCGCAAAATGGCCACCGCAACAGCAGCAGCAGCAGCAGAGTTGGCCATAAACGACATGCGGGTCAAAAGGACACCCACACAACCAATGAAGGAGCTTCTTGTGCACACCACCCCGTTGGGCCAACGCTTGCCATTCCTGGATATAAATGGCAGTCATAATAACTGGGTTAAATGCTCAGACGTTCACTTTACTGGGTCTGTGTGTCAGCCGCAGTCTAGGGAAACGGAGCCGAGCCAAGCCCATGTGTTGATTTGCTGTTGATTTTGTCTTGTGCCAGGCTCGAAACTAATTACCAATAGTTCAGGGGTCACTTTCCCATCGGGAGACTCTTTAAACGGCAATTAAGTGGCAGGCTCGCAGACACAAGACCGTGGCGATTATAAAGCAATCAAGCGACTGGACTTCCTCCCGCCCGAAGACCGCAATTCGGGAAACCCACTTCACATCATTTGCAAAATCATAATTCGCGTGTTAAGAGCGCATTAGTCTCACGTTGATTTATCACAGCAGGTACGAAACGCTCACAGGTCGCCACGGAAACAGTAACAGTACGAGAAACTGGGTCTGGGTCTGGTCCAAAGATCTGCCAATCTGGGTCCTGGCCGGGCTCCTCGCTCACCTGGCTCACCTGGCTCCCAATCTCCATCCCGACACCAGGGGCAATTGTCTGCCTGGGCATGCTGTTTTAATAACCGAATTGCCGCTAATTTTCTGAGGAAAGCTCAACGGGACAGGGGCGTGTGGGTGCGGCAGCCACTTCCAGCGATGGGAGTGTGCCAAATTCCACTCTCTTCAAAATAAATCTTTGGTAAACAAAGATGGAATTTGGAGATTTTTTGTAACCATGAGAGATAAAGCCTACTTTACTCATACCAAAAATGGTTTTTGTTTTGACAACCACTTTGGAAGTAAATACAAACAGAAGTATTAATTACCAATAATTATTATTATAACCATACCAAAAAAATAATTTCTTATTAATAATTTCTAATAAAACATTTTATTAACTAAATACAAACATCTGAAACCATTCGTTAATAAATACAGAGCTTAAAATAAGAAACTTTTAAATATCGCAAAACAAATATATATATATATTTTATATATTTAGGTTTATTTGTTAGGTTAGTTTTTTAGCCACGAACATTTTTAATATAATACTATTTTAAGGACCCTATAAAAGCTAAAAAAAGGATATTTTTGGTATGTGATATTTTAACAGAAATTAATATTATATTCGATTTAAAGCTTATTTTATGATAAGAAAGCCTCTCTACAAACCAATATTTACTGCATTTGAAGTATTCGAATTTATGTTGAAATCATTGAATATTTCAGCTAGTCTGGCAATAATTATCCCACAAAGTCATAAAATGCTGCCTAGAATCACAGTCAGATTTGCATTTCACGTGGATCACGCATCACTAACCCACAGATTGTCCCTCTGGCGATGACTATACCCATGTGCTCCTCTGCCAGCTGGAAATTCGTTAAGCCAACGACTTATTTTCGGCTAAAAGAGAGGGAAAGACAGAGAGTGGAGGCACGACTCCTTCGAGCCAAAGTGGAGCAAATTTATGCCCAATTTCATGCGAGTGGCAAATGATTTATGCGACAGGCGCATTGCAATTGCCAAAAAGGATATGTGCGTTGATTTCACATGGCCGCAGGACAAATAACTTCATTACGATTCCCGCTCCGAGTTCGAGTTGGATTTAACTGAAAATGGAGGAAGGTTCGCCCCTTTGGTAATGACGTTGGAGTTTGGAGATGTTTCTGCTGTCGGCCTGGAATTGGGTATTGCGATTTGGATTTGGGATTTGGGATTGGCTTGGGATTGGGATGGCGACTGGGACTGAGACTGGGATTGTAAAATATATGCAAGGCAAATCGCACGATTCTCGTGATGTTGCTCATATTTGGGCACCGTAACAAGCCAGGCAACACGCGACAACAGCAACATCAACAACGGCAACGCGAGAAAATCACATTCTACTTATGGCGTGAATTTCGCGGTCGTCTCTTACCTTCTTTTTTTGTTAAGGTTTCTTCCCTGGTTTGGCACTTGGCGCAGCCGAAATTCGATTTGAAATTCCCAAATTCAAATTTAAATGCACCTCTGCATCGAATCGAATCGAACCGATTGTGAAGAAATGGCCAGGAAGTCACGGCATTTGAACCATTTGTTTTTTCGACCCGTAAAAAAACATCACAAAACCGTTAGCAGCTTACACATGTAACGTATGACAACGTTGGCCATTAAACGGCAACACACTTTTCTGTTAATTGCGCAAAGTGCAAATGCAAATTGCGAACTGCAAACTGCAAACTGCATTGGGAACTGGTAACTGCCAACTGGCCAAAGGGAAAATATGTTAATAAATAATTGGCAGCACGAGCAGCGCGGCGGCATTTGCATCTGTGACCTGCATTTAAGTATCCCAGTTGGCCATAAAACAACTTGGCTGTCGGCTTATGGGATTTCCCTGACAGCCCCGCGACGCCGCAGTCAAAATGTCCTTACCTCCGTTTTCCACCTTCCTGCAATCTGTTTTCTGCACGCACTTAATTAAGACGACAATTGAACGACCTCGGCTGTCAGAGGAAAGGGTCTGGGGTCTGAGGTCTGAGGTCTGCGGTTCTCAGCTCAGCTCGGATCAGCGCCTTAAATATGAATTATTGCCGAAATGCAGCCAGGGATGCAGCCATGGATTGGAGATGTCTGGATAAGATAAGATGCTGGGGGAAAGTGGGGAGCGTAATTCAGCGAAATTGAACTGGAAGCGATGACCCAACAGCAGTTTATTGCGGATTTATTAAGCCATTAAATAGCCAAGCCAAGTCACGCTAATCAACCCTAGTTCTTTGAGCCAACGATTCATAAAAGTCCCCCCTGCTCGGGCCATAAAAAAATAAACACAAATCTTTAAAGCGGCAGCAATGGCTTAAGATCGCAAGCGATCGACGCCGTAACAACAAATAAAATATATTTTTGCGTATTAATAAAAAGGCCAACAACGATTGCACTTCACACCTCATTGAGATTGGCTATAAAGATGCCTTAATAACTCAGCTAAGTCGGCGAGGATGCTCCAGTCCAGTCGATTCCGAGCAGCAGCTCCTCGGGATCTCCGGTACCCCGCTCGAAGACCTGTCAGTATCGTTTATGACTGCCCATATTTAATTTGCCGGCCCCGACTCGATGGCCAATTGAAGCGTTTTTCGATAAGGGGCAAAATTCATAAATATGAAAATGGCTTCATTTCGTGCACGATTCGACGACTGCAGTCTCGCAGTCTCGCCCTTTTCGTATCGCTTAAATTAAAACTTAAATTTCAACACTCGCAGCTTTCTGCGATACGGGGCCATATATTTTATGGCCAAAAGCAAACAACGACCGACTCGGTGGCGAACTGACAATGGGAAAGGCGTTGCAGTTTTATCTGACAAATGCTCGTATATCTCGAAAGTTTGCTGCTGCCGTTTGGGAGCTGAACTGAACTGAGCCTGAGCTTCCCAAACGAAACTGACCCTCACATTCATTTATCAAATGCCGGGGAATATGTCGCCTCGGCCAGGAGGAAAGTACTGGCGGCCACACCTCTAAGCTGGCCAGATCGTCTCCAGAAACTCGGGCTCCCTGGGACAACTACTCCTCTCACCAAGAAGATCCAACTCGAAGCTGATCTGCCGGCTACTTCATCATCATCTAAAATGTGCAACGCGTAGTCATGGGCTGACATTTTTGAGTCGCCATCATCGTGGCGGTGGTGGCTGATGTTGCTGCTGTACCCGTTTGCCGATGTTGCCGATGTTGCTGTTGTTCCTGTTGTCTATGCCTTGCCCAACGGCAGCAAAAAAAGGTAGCAACATCTGAAAACGGCGGCAGCGGCAGCAACAACAAACAGAGTGCCTTCCCCGATGATTAATTGACTTTCAAAATTGCTGAAATTTTTAATTTATTATACGCGCCAAAGTGATTAATCAGTAGGAAAAAATAAACAGCCGCGGAGTGAAGGGCTTGAAGGTAAAACCAGCAATCTTCGAGACTGAAAGTGGCCAGAAAAGAGGTAACAACCACAAAAACAGCAATCGAGTGTCGCTACCAATCCTTTTCAGCCAGAAAGTCGTTTAAGGTCTTTAATTGCCGACAATGTTGCTTGGATTATGGAGTATGATGTGGAAATGTAGGTGAGAGCTTTCGTAGTTAGAAAATAAGATGGGCATTTAAAAAGCAAAGACTACCTTCTCTATATGGTCCGAATAATTGACAAATTAGGCTCACTTATAAAAAATAAATTTCATAATTAGGCAGCCACTGCCAGCAACTGCGCGATTGCAGCTGCATCTGCTAATTTATGCAAGGACGAGCGAAGGACAGTAGCCTGAACTGCCTGCCTTGGCTGGGCCACTTATGAAAATTGGATTTTTACACTCCATTCTTGATGGAATGTTTATTGAGCTGTCATGTTGCTGTTGCTGTTGTTGTTGCTGCCGCTGTAGCCGACGACGACGACGGCAACAGGCTCAATAATTTAAATATCAAAATTGTTAGCAATTTGCACGCCCCGCCAGCAGCAGCAGCAGCAACTTGGCTAACAACGGCAACAATTGCTAATCAAATTAAGCAATTATCTTGTTACGAGCTGAAAAGGGGAAGAAGACTTGAGCCGCATCAAGTGGCCCGATTGACCAACAAAAGGGAACTTGGAGGCTGGCCCCAAGTGGATCCATGAATCCATGAATCCATGGAGTGCATGGTGCATTTCATCATTGCCAATCAAAATATATAAAAATAGCTCACACCTCGTCAGGCCAAGACTTTAGCTTTGGCTTCGGCTAAAAGGCGTTGCATTGGGGCGGTGAGAAAGCAACACAGCAACTTGGCTACAACAAATGCAAAGTGCATATTGTGCGAGGGCATAAAGCCCGCAGAGTTTATAAAGTCATAATAATGCCAGGGAATACGCTTAAAATGCAATTTATCGCCAGCAACACGGCCAGCAGTCCTGCGAGTACAGGCAACAAAAAAATTGATGACGACGACAGCAGCAGCAGCAACAGCAACACCACCAGCAACATCAAGTTGGCCAACCAACTGACAGCCATCAGCGTCAGTCATTTTAGTCAACTGGCCAGCGTCTGGGAGCCCAATTCGTGCTGGAGAGGAGTCCAGCTCGTGTCACGCCCTGATTCAGACCGTTTCGCCGGCATTTTGGCAATGAACATGAAAAAAATAAACAAATTGAAGTGATCTTGCTGGGCAAAAACACCCAGTCAGCACTCATCTCTAGAGCGATGCTTAAGCCGAACGACTGCGGCTTTCCTGCGGCGCTTTTGGCCAGACGCCCAGCCGAATATTGGCAGTGTGTTGTTGCTGGTGTTGCTGGTGTTGCTGGTGTTGCTGCTTGGGAATGGCAACGCAAAAATTAAGACATTTTATAAATTGCGCGTTGTTTGCCGCCGCCTCTTGACTCTGCGGCTAAAAAGAAGGGGCAGCGGCAACCCTTAACGTGTTGCGCATTGCACTGCGATTCGCTATGGCAACTGACCGAAACATTGGCCCATCAACATCAGCCACGGCCAACAGCAACAGCAAGAAAACCAGCAACAACGAGCCATTGCCATTGTCGTACTGGTCATCAGCAACATCATCATCTTGTGGCAGTTGGGCTGGCGGTCGGCCATCAAGGAGGCATCATTTGATTGCCCAAAACCAAGAGGGAAATCTTATTGCAGCCTCCACCATCTACACACCTTTAAATCGCTGGCCTTTGGGCTCTGGGCTAGCTGCAACATCGCAAGGTTGCAAGTCCCATGTTGTCGTTGGGCTACAAAATATAATATTTCATAGATTAATAAATTAGACTTAGAAAAAAAATAAAAAGCTTTTTGCCATATTTCAAATTAAAACAGTTACTAATCTGTATTCCCAAGTTTAAGTTTGGCCAAAAGCTCAGTTAAATATGTTACCTATGGTAAACGAAAGAAAATTAGTTTAAACAAGAAAGGAAAGCTAACTTCGGGCGGAGCCGAAGTTGAAATACCCTTGCAGAATATTTTGTAAATTATATTCTCCAAAATTATTCATATGATGCATTCTTAACACTCATAAAAAATCCCAACTTCCTAACTTTACAAACACCAAAGTTATGGCATTTCCGATCAATCAGTAATATGGCGGCTATAGGATATAGTCGGCCGATCCTTTTGAAATTTGGTAGGTCATATTGATTGGCCAAATATAAGACCCATAGAAAATCCCAACTTCCTAACTTTACAACCACCAAAGTTATGGCATTTCCGATCAATCAGTTATAAGGCAGCTATAGGATATAGTCGGCCGATCCTTATGAAATTTGGTTGGTCGGATTGATTGGCCAAATATAAAACCCATAAAAAATCCCAACTTCTTAACTTAACAAACACCAAAGTTATGGCATTTCCGATCAATCAGTTATATGGCAGCTATAGGATATAGTTGTCCGATCCCGGCCGTTCCGACTTATATACTGCGTGCAAAGGAAAGAAGGGTGTGTGCAAAGTTTCAATTCGATAGCTTTAAAACTGAGAGACTAGTTTGCGTAGAAACAGACAGACGGACAGACGGACAGACGGACAGACGGACATGCTTATATCAACTCAGGAGGTGATCCTGATCAAGAATATATATACTTTATAGGGTCGGAGATGTCTCCTTCACTGCGTTGCACACTTTTGACCAAAATTATAATACCCTCTGCAAGGGTATAAAAATGTCTTACTAACTATAAAACAATAATTTAAAAAGCACTGGGTACATATACATTTGTGTCACAAAATAAATTGATCAAATAAATGAAAGCTTAAATTTATTTTACTTTTATTTTTCTACAATATTTATAATTCGCAAAAGTAAAATTTAAAATAGTAATATTCAGCCAGTCAAATGATTAAATTTTGTTTGTTATAATTAAAAATAACATTACAAAAATCCGTTAGATACCATTTTTTTTGATTTACCACTTTTGGGATTGTTGCAGCATTTGCATTTGCAGCTAGCCACATGTTGCCGATGTGTCAAAAACATTGCCAGCCTTTTTACAGCGGCCACTCCCCCCAATAACGAATATTTTTATTCCATGAGCTTTGTTAGCGCTATGAAATTCGTTCTGACCGCTAAGCAAAAATGGTGTTTACGATCATCTATTGAGATTTTCCCGCCAGATGCAGCTGCCACGCCCACTCAGCGCTATCACGCCCAAACGCTCGCCGTCTTGCAATTCTGCAGTTGCTGTTTTGCAGTCTTTTACAGTTGTCTAACGCATGTCAATGAGGCAAGTTGCTGCCAAGGCTCCTCCCAGCCGCAAAACTCCTTTGGCGAATTTTCATTTCTCATCAGCGGGCCTCTCGTAGTACTGCTCATACTGGGTGTGTTCTTCACTTATCTCGCACTCATATTTATGTTAATGTGTCTGTGCGCCAAAGATCAAAAGCAAAAGCAAAACGCTAACGGTTCTGTTTCTGGTTCGGGCCAAGTTCCTTGGTTTTGGCATCAAAGTCTGGGGGGACAAGTCCACAAGGAAAGTGTCTTGCTGGAAAATTTATGTTTCCTTTGTGTTGCCATTTTTTGTGGTTCTTGTTTGCTGTGTGGTATTCCTTTGGGTTTAATTAATACACGTACTCGGCTCACCCAAAAAAAAATGAAACAGAGTCCCTCAAAATATGTGTCAGACGTTGTGGGCCAAGGGGCGTGGCCCTGCGTTAAGCCAAAGTGCAAAGCGATTAGCCTCGAAAAGTTGGCCTTACGAAAGTTTAGCGATTGGCAAGATATGGGTTGAACGAAAAGCCCATGCAGAGATGCCAAGCTATAAATATGGCCAAGTCAAGCCTGAATTCAATTTCAATTTCTTCTGGCCCCAGCAAGGCCATCTATCACCAGGTTCCTTCTGCGGACTCCAAAGGTTCTCCAATTTCAGCCGCAACTAATCACACACAAATCTCGATTGCAGCTGCCACAAATATTGGCTACCACTGACTGCCGTTCTCGCCGCTGCAGAGCATGTACTTAAATTTGATATTTTAATAAATTAAGGCGCATTGAAACTAATGCGGTGAGTACACCCGCCTGGCACCCAGCTCCCTCGGAATGGATCGCCCGTCCAGTGAATCGGTAGCCGGGCACTGAGATGCCTGCCAACTGATTGCGATTTGAAATATTCAACGGCTGCGCCGAACAACCAGGTAACAGGAACAAGCGACAAGAACTTCTGTTTTGGCCAGGAACAGACGAAGAAGGTTTAGGGGACTGCACTTGAAAAATTTATCCTTAAAATAAGGAACAAACTCTTCAAAATGTTAAATTTTTTTAAAAATTCTTCAAGTTTTGAATTTGTTTTTTTTTTAAGCAGGAGAATCTCAATTTAAAGAAATACATTTTTGTTGCAATTTGCGACTATTTGATTTTAGAATTTATCTTATAAAATATAAGTTTTTAGTAAATATCATATATTTTATAAACTCCTAGAACAACAAGCCCATAAAATATTGACTTAAACAAGGGGCTTAGAGCTATCTTCATTTGTAAAGCTAAAAGAAAATTTGATTTTTTTCTTTAATTTATTCTTATAGGTGCATATAAGTGTAAAAAATAGAGTTTAAAAATAAACCTCTGTTAAACAAATAAATTTATATTTTGTTTCTAAGATTGTTACAATACTATGTTAATTTTGCAAGCTTAAACGCAAAATAATTTCTTCAATTTCTTTGATTCTAATGCACAATTTCGTAGTGTGTCTTGCAGAAATATTACCAGAAAGTGGACTGGATAGCGGCTAGGCCCAAACGCATGATTGGCAGACCGGGTCGGGCTGACCAGGCCAAGTGTAATGAGCAGGGAGCTGGCTGTGGCAGGAATTGTGTGCTGCCCACCAGGCCGAGATGCGAGCCGGAATCTCCATCTGCTGGTGGCTGGTGGCTGGCCCGAACTGTCTAACAAACTGCCTACCTACCTACCGGGGCGATCAGCGATAAGTTTGGGGACTGCTCATATACGAAATGGTTTTGAATTCTCTCGTCTAGTGTTTGATTCTTATTAAAAGATTGGCGAAAGCATCTTACAAGCGCATTGCAAATTGCAACTGTCGCTTACCCAATCCGGACTTCTACTATATAGTGTGCTGCCTGGCCGAGGCGGAGAACCCAACCCAAATCACACTCACATCCCATCCCACAGGTGGGTTTTCTTGGATACTTTTCGCTGTTGCCTCTGCATACAATTAGCCTACAACGTGGGGCAACAAAATGCGCTTGTAATTTATTTAAAATCTTTCGTTTTTCTCTTGCCCCTTCTGCATTTGAATTGAAATTTCTGGTTTATGAACCATAAACTTAATCAGTGAAATAATCAGCAAAGAGCAAACAAGGCAAGAGTCAAAGGCAGAAGAGCAAGTCAAAGAAGGCTTGGCATCGGTGGAAAAAACAAAATCTGGTCGAAAGGAGGTTTTTTCCGGCACCCAAAGAGAGAGGCAGAGAAATGGGAAAAGCTGCAGAAAAAAGCCAAAAAACTGAAAGCTGTAAAGAAAGCCAATGGCAGGGCAAAGTGTTTTCCTCAGCCAAGGAAAATCTGCACTTTCGGTGTTGTTTTGCAAAGCTGACCCGCTGCTCGGCCAATTCAGGTGCAAATGCATCTCGACCGACTCCACTGGCTTATCAAATTTCTGCCAAGTGCCACTTAAGGTCCTTCTGCCTCCCTCCTAAACTATTTATTCCTTCTAACAGTTTGCAAATTGCTTCTCATGTGGGTTGAACTTTTAATAACACGGCAGGCAGGCAGTCAAAGCGGAGAGAAATCTCAGCAATTTATATGGCTGTGAGTCGGTTCGGTTTCAACTGCAGCTTCAAGGCGGGTGCCCGTTTCATGAATGGATATTCTTCGGCTTGCCTTGGTTTCTTCGGATTTTCTGGGTTTCGCTGGCAATGGGCCAAATTGTGCGAAGCGAATTCTCAGATGCACCGGGAAAATAGCTTTAAAGTATCTAAATAACTGATTTTTAAAACTTAAGAAAAACATTTATATTTCCTTATAATTTTATCAAAACATTCTCTTGAAAAATATGAAAATAAAATTTATCAAAATTTAAAATTAGTCCCCCATTGCTTATAACCAATTTATAAATATCTTCCTTAATTTGCTTAGCTGTGCGATTTCCACTTTTTAAAAAATATCTGTTAAAACTGGCACCTTTTTATAAGGGACCGTGGGGTTTAAAAATAAGTTAACACAAATTACTTACATTAAATTTACAATGTTTGTATTACTCTCTTGTTCATACGATAAGCTAATATTCCCAAATAAATGCAGGCAAAAGATTAAACTCAAACTGAACTTGTAGTGCGACCTATAAAAATATAAAATTAAAAATAAATTGTGACTTATAAAATTAAAAAAAAATGTTTCTTGTGTATATAAACTCGAGAGAGGGTTAAATTTCTGGATCTAGTGCTTGAAAAAGTTGTACAATATTTTTCTCTCTGCATAAAACGCAATGCAATTACTTATCACAGTATGCTCCAGAGCCAGACATGAGGTGACCATCGAGCGATGCTCGCCTGGCATCGAAATTACTTCACAGTTCTTGCCCGTGCCTATGAGTATGCAAATGTCTAGCATGCTGGACACGACTATTACCTGTCACATTGTCAGGTGATTGCGAAATTGTTGCGTTACGCCAGCGCCCAGCGAACTCTGAGATCCGAATGGCGAACTGCCGGCCGAATACTGCAAACTGCGAATGGCGAACGCGGCTTAAATTTGTGGGAAACATCAACTGCGGCTATGGGCGAGACTAAGTGCCCGGGCACCCCATTGATGGCAGTTGGAAACGTGACTCGAACGTGACGTTTTGTGCAAACAGGAAGATGCCAACTGACAGCAGACGGCACAACTTGGCAAAAGAGCAACAGTTGGCCGGGCCAAGAGACAAGAGTTAATACAGTTCGGCGCGGAGTTGACTTGATTGCCGGCGACGTTGGTGGTGGTCAAGGCAGCAAAAGGAAACCGAAACCCAAGCCCAAACCCATACCTATACCCATACAAAAACCCTAACCCAAAGCCAAAGCCAGGCCAAGATCCAGGCCCAAAACGGTACTCGTACTCGCAAAATTACTTTAACTGCTCTGCCCCGGCTCTTGCCTTGACTTTGAATGCGTTGAACTTTTGTTTGCATAAACTTGGCCAACAGGCAGAGGCGGTACCCTTTTGCCAGCCCCGCTGCTTTATCAGCACTCACATCATATTTACAATATGGAAATCATTTGCATTGTAATAATTTACAATTTCGCTGCGTAGGCCGAGCTGAACTAAGCCTGGATGGGCGATGTTGTTGGCCTGGCCGGGCAGCAAACTCTTGTAATTGATGAAAGCCCCCAATCGCTTTTAATGTCATCGATAACATTTCGATTCTGTGTCGAGTGAGTGGCGACCAAGTTGGTGGGTCTGCGTCCAGGGTTCTGGACTCTCTCTTGGATTCGGATTTGGACTCGGATTTGGCCTAGGTCCAGAGGGTCCAGACCTCGCTTTGTGCTCGCAAGAGTTACAAGCTCGTAAACGTCGACAACACAAATCAAAACATGTCACAAACAGTTGCTACGCCTTGAAAATTCCTGGAAAGCCCCAAACAAACGCTTGTAGGTCGCTTACTTCCTGGTGTAAATGCTGTCAGCGTTCTCCGCAGGAAGAGAATGGAAATGGAAATAGTAATTGTATTGGTAATGGCAATGGCACAGGCAATGGCTAATTTATGGGACTCGTCAAGGTGGATAGGTTCTAAATAACCCCCAAACAGTTAGGGAAAGAGATACTTTTCGAAAGGTATCCACACCTTGACTAATGCAGGGCCAGTATTTTCGATATCTCGGTCGCAAAAAACTAGGAAACTTTTGTACATATCCACAGGATAATTAATGCTGCCTTTTTTATAGGCCATTTTATACTCAGCTCAACACAATCCTTGTCTTTCATAGTCATTTAATCTATACAACTATAGGCTCACCTGGATATCTAAAGCTTGGTGAGCTCTGACTTCCAGAAACGCATATATAGGATGATTGAAATATTTTATACGGCTCATCTCTAAATGTTTGCCAGCACTCGTCATTATACCCTTGCAGAGGGTATTATAATTTCAATCAAAAGTTTGCAACGCAGTGAAGGAGACATTTCCGACCCTATAAAGTATATATATTCTTGATCAGCATCACCAGGAGAGTCGATCTAGCCATGTCCGTCTGTCCGTCCGTCTGTCCGTCTGTCCGTCCGTCTGTCCGTCCGTCCGTTTCTACGCAAACTAGTCCCAAAGTTTTAAAGCTATCTGCTTAAAACTTTCCCAAAAGTTGTCTTTCTATTGCAGGTAGTATATAAGTCGGAACGAGCCGGATCGGGCGACTATATCATATAGCTGCCATATAACTGACCGATCGGAAAAGCCATAACGTTGGTGTTTTTAAAGTTAGGAAGTTGGAATTTTCTATGAGTTTTATTTTTGGCCAATCAATCCGACCTACCAAATTTCATAACGATCGGCCGACTATATCCTATAGCTGCCATATAACTGAACGAGTGGAAATGCCATAACTTTGGTGTTTTTAAAGTTGGGAAGTTGGGATTTTTTATTAGTGTTAAGAATGCATCCTATGAATAATTTTAGAGAATATAATTTACAGAATATTCTGCAAGGGTATTTCAACTTCGGCTCCGCCCGAAGTTAGCTTTCTTTTCTTGTTTTAATATAATTTCATTTCTCATTTAGGGACTTACTAATTTCGCTTGTAGAAATTTATTAGAGGCTTTAAAGTTAATCTTTAAAATGGCCCGATAAAATTAAAAAATAAAAATGTAGTAAACCTTTTAAAACTACAAAAAATCACTGAAAGGAATCTTACAATGTGATGCTCCCTTAAGCTACCATCTTTATTTTATAAGACTTACAACTTGTGGTTTGATTCTCTAAAAATCTGCATACAAATTTGTCATTTTAACCTTGAACAATTTTTAGCCTTATTCATATTTTAGTTGTTTTAAGTTTCCGATGACTTGACCTACCTTTTTTCTTTTTAAGTATCAAAATATAGAATATTTTGTAAGTGTTGCAAGGGTATATAAACTTTGGCTTGCCAAAGTTTGCTTCCCTTCTTGTTCTTAGCAAAAATTAAACTTTAATCTTTTTTTTTTTATTACCGCAGAATCTTACAAAATATATACACTGCTATGTAATCCCTCAACTCGCAGCAAAAACAAAGAACAACCATGAAAACAATTATCAGATGTCCTGGATTGGCGCAGCCGCATCCCGATTTCGCTGGGGCAACGCCTTAAATCATTTTAAGCAAACACTTGGTACCAAATGGCCGCCCATTGTATAAACTGCAGAATGCCGCTTGGCTTATCAAAAGAAAGCTTATTAATAACTCATATACATAATGCAACCAGATCGGGCCAGGGGCGAGGTGAAGCCGGCATAATCACTAAATCAAAACTTCCCGACATGAGAAATGTGGAAATTGAAAAACGTTTCAGCACCGAGTGCGAGTGGGTTCCGAGAAAAAACAGCTCCATTGAGAGGCGCACACAAATAACTCAGCGGCGAACCCAAGACCCCGAGACCTCGAGATATCCAGCCCCAACTACAACTCCGAATTGGAGTCGAAAACCAACCCAGAACCCGAAAAAAGCCAACTGAAAACGCCCAAAGCGCGATACTCAACACTTCGGACAAGTTCTTGACACCGATGGAGCGGATGGAGCCAGTCTGGAAAAGGGAAAATATTTTTTATTGGCCATTTCAATTATCTTAATGCACTTTAATATGCCAGGCGAGTTGAATACTTTTTTACCGTTTCCAAGACGGTCTCGCGAGTGTGTTTGTGATTATCAGCTAATAAGGCATCAATAAATTTTGGTAAGCAGCAGCCGTGGCCCGAAAATGCCAGACGTCTCTGGCTCTTGGCCAGATCGCCTCGAGATGATGCCGCAGATTGAGCCGGCCAGATTGCAATTAATTTGCAATAACTTTTGATAAATGCGCGCCTGCGTTTTGGGAGAGAAGTGGATTTAACGTCACACGATAACGAGTTGACGCGATTAACCGGGTAGATATTCCTGGCCCGGCCAGAACCACTCCCGTTAGCCCCGAGATAGAGAAGGAGCACTTAAGTGAAATCGAAGGTTCCGAGTGCCGGGTACCGCAGTCTTTTATGGCTTCCCCGAAAATCCCAAATATTCCCGACGGCAATATCATTTTATTAACTTGCCATCAAACTTTATGCCGGCCAGCGCAACAAAAATGCCAAACGATCAGTGTAAAAGTCGCATGCGACAAATTTTCGGCCGGCCGCAGCAGTCGGGAATGCGGGGAAATATTTGAAAAATTTCATCAATGAGCGAAAAGTTAATAAAAAATAATTAATTTAAGCGAATTGGCCGGCGCAGGGCGGGGCATCCAGTTGGCATCGGAATTGGCGCTGCAAGCGCATTTAAATTGAATAAAAGTTGCTGAAAGACTGCGATGTTGCTGCTGCAGCGACGACATTGCAACTGCAACTGCTATTGCCGCTGCCGTTATGCGCTTAACATCTTGGCATCCAATCAATTAGTTTTTATGCGCTTCCATTGCCAACTGTTGCTGTTGGTCTGGGCCAAGCCCCTCTTTCTCTTCGTCAGCCGTGTCAGCAACAAATTGGCGAAGGGACCGACCCGGCGACAACTTGCAACCACGGGCACAACGGCAACTTGCGACAGCAGTACCAATAGCAACTGCCACAACCACGATGACAACGGCGCGGACAACTTGCAGCTGCATTAACACTGCACGGGAAAAAGGAGAGATCATTTTCAACTGGTTATTAACAGATCGAAATTGCTTATCTTCTGTATGCTTTATTTAAATACTTTGTCTTAAATTCTCATGAAAGGTTTCTGCGATTTTAAAAAACAGTTAGATGAAGTAGATAATAAAGACATTTAAAAAGGACTTGCGATTTCAACATAGGATAGCACAAATAATCTATATGAAATATGACATTTAATACAACAAAGCAAACCTATTTACTTAAGTACATTAGACGTTTTCGTAAAACCCTTTTTAACAAAAATATTTAAAATGTGAAATGAAAAATGGCTATAAAAATTATTTTATTAAATAATAGTTGTTTTCTTCAATTGTAGAATACACAATCAATAAATATACGATTTATTTTGTATAAAACCCTATACATTTATTCTTTCAGTTATGATCTACAAACATAACCATTATTTCTGCGCGAAAACCTCATTTAACTGTATTTCATCGAGCTATATCTAAAGCAGTTTCCGTAAAACAAACAGCAACGCAATCAGGGTAAACACTCTGCTGTAATTATTTAAATCGCTAGCCTGTATCCCAATGCAACCAGCAGTTCCTGCATCTGCTCAAATGTGATACTTTCCCAAACGGCAAAAAAAAAAAAATAAAACAAATATCAAATGCTGACTTAAGTCTTCGGGCCGGGTGAAATGTTATTCAAATGGCTTTCAAATGCCAACGAAATGTGCGCAGGTTTGCGGTTTCTGCGATTGACAAATCAATTTGGCGATGGCTTTTGGGGCTGGGATTTGGTTTTTTTTCGAGAGACGGAGCCAACACCTGCTGGCTGATGGCATTTCTTATTCTTTTTCGGCTGACCGAGAAATCCCCGCTAGCCGACACCTTCGAGTCGAGCCAGCCACGTCGATCAAAGCCATTCGAACACTTGGCAAATATATGCGCATTGCTAAGCAGTTGGTTAAGGGGTGATGAACAGGGGGAGGTGATTGGCGGAGGGGGAGGAGCGGTATTCGGGGGGAGGGCAGAAGGTAAATCGACGACAAGCTGGCGGCAGCTACGTCTGCATAAATGCATGAGGATGCCTCCAGCCGCATCTGCATTTCTGTGGCGGCTTAGCACAAACTGCCAATGGCTTTTGGCCAAGTCATTGCCGCTTGTTGCTGTTGCTGTTGGTGTTGCTGTTGCAGTTGCCATTGTTGCTGTTGTCCAAACACAACTGAAGTGCTAAAAACATTCCAATGTCAGGTATTAGCAATTTAAGTTAGCCCGCTTCCCGCTCCGCAAGACTCCTTCGGTTTGTGGCGGCTTCGCCTGACGAGTCCACAAAGTGATCCCGAAGAAAGGAACATTTTCCTTTTGATTGCCACAATGTGCCTGTCGATGTGGACGCAACAAATTAGACAGTTTGCTAATCTACTGAAAGCGTTTCAGCTCATAAATCATAAATGATCAAAGGCTTGGAATTCTTTTTGAAAAGTTTGTCTTTCTTACTCAATTGTAGGTGAGGTTGAGTGACCTTAACTTTTTAACTGAAAAAGAGATGTCGTTGTATGAGAAATTCGATTCGTTTTAAGGTTTCAAAATAAATTAAAAATCAACCAAAATCCAAAACGAGATTTTTATTTATTTATAGAGTTATGGAATTTTTACACATTTTATTTGGTTTCTGAATACAGTCTATTTCAATTTGCCTATATAGAGTTATTTGCAACATTTTATTAATGAAAACCAAAACATTTCCTTAAAATTAAATGTCTCAAATACGAATCTTACTATATTTGTCTAAAAATTTAATAGGATTATGTTACATTAATTATGTTTCTCATGCTCACTTTAATTTCACTGCCTGGAGATATGTTGCCTGCCGCAAAACCAAGCTGCATTCATTTGAATTGCCGAGGGGCCGTTGGGGACAGCCCAAAAAGTGTCCAGAAAACGAGGACCAAGGGGGGTAAAGGGCGGCCCTGGAATTGGGGGCGCGGTCGGCTGGGCTAAGCCCAACGGCAACAGCAACTTTTGCGCGATTCTCTGGCTGGTTGTTTGTGTTAATTGAGTTGTTTGCAGCTTGTGTTGCTGTTGCGGCTTCATGTTGCTGCTGCTGCTGTTGCTTGTTTCGTTGCACATTCGTTCGTTTGTTGCATTCATTCCGTTAAGATTTTTTTCAAACACACGGCCAGTTGTAGCTGCTGTGATTTTTGTGTTCTCCTGTTGTTCTATGTCCTCCCGCAGTCCCCGATTTCCCCCCCGTCCGGTTGCAATTTTACAGCAATTAGTGCTGCTTGTGTACACTGTCAGTTATTCCTCTGCAGATTTTCAAGTCAAGTGAGTGTTTGGGTTCGTAGCCGTTGTGTTTTTCCTCTTTTTGTATGCCTCAGCCTTGTCTCTTAATGTCGCGCGCATCAGGCGAAATGAGTCATGGGAGCTGCGCTTGATGTTGCTGCTGTGTCTGGTGTTGCTGCTGCCGCTGTTGCTGTTGCTGTTGCTGCTGCTCCTGGCACGCTGACTAATATGCGAAACTCTGAAATTGAAAAACGGACACTAAATTAAGAAAGACAAGACTAACAGACATAGACATCGCACTGTATATGCTCTTACTTGTTTAAAAGTGCTGTACCCACAAAGACCATTTAAAGAAAACATATGTTGACTACTTTGAGGGTCAGTAATTTTTTAAAATTGTGTAAAATAAAATACAATTAAAATAATACCCTAAATTGTTTAGAAAATTGGTACACAAATTTAACTCAGATTAGTTTTTATATCATTTGCTCTAGGAAATAAACTTAAAGAGTCTCTATGGGCCAAACAAACAAAGAGGCAACTATTCCGTCAATTTAACCTTTTAATCGCGATAATCGTGAAGAGCTACCAAGTTCGAGACAATGTTCTTTGATCAGTTGATGAGAAGAATAACGTCACTATTTGGTTCCAATAACGAGAAATCGGAAGCCAATTTTTAAGAGTTTCATTCCATTTTGTATATCTATTCCGGAATATAATACGATTGTGCCTTCAAGTTTAAATTTATCTAATTTTAAATTTCATCTCCTCCTGGTTTAATTGTATATTATTCTACATTGATCTTGATCTTGACCCAACTGAGGCGTAATTTGCAATTTAATTCTCCATAAAACTTTACTTAAATGTTTAAATGATTGTTTGCACCGTTAGTAGCACCCTCGTGACTGATTCCGCAGTTTTATTTTATTTGAAAATTGTTAATAACTCATTGGTAATTTTAAACGATTTAATTTTAAAAGCAACATTTTGACACAAAGCTTAGGTTATCTTCTGCTTTTTTATAGGCAATTTATCCCATTTACTCGGTGGGCTGACGCTGCGCGGTTCTTTGTACGCCAAGTAAATGGGCAGCGGCGTATCTTCCGGCAGGTTTTCCCGGTCCAACCTAGTGTTCATAAGGCGATCCATGGCCTTGTCATGGCAAACCTGATCCCTGGCGGCCATGATCCGGAAATCCACTTCGTCGGTAAAACGTCCCTGAAACGGCTCGACGTCACTTTCCCGGCAATTGCGAATGGCCTGGAGAAATGCCGCCGTTGCGGGACTCGGCTGATCTGCCAGGGAGGAATCGGCAGCCTGGTTATCTCCATTCATTTTTAAAAAAGCTCTAATTATTTTAATGTTTATTTGTCAGCGTACTAGACGAGTGTATTGTTGGAGTATATGTCGTAGCTCACTTACTTTGCCCCCAAACAATCCAAAGGCCTGTGGTAGATCTGAAGTTTTTGGCTTACCCAAAATTGAGATAGGTAGTTTAAAAGCATAAATAAACCAAAAGATAGGTAATTTGTATCCATTTTTAGTAAAATTTCTGGGGATTTTAAAGCGAATCTAGGTTAGTAGGCCTACGTCGAGAAGAAATTCAATTTACTGAATTTCGACGGTATCTACATGTTGTTAATATAATTTTATATATGCTTTAAAACTTTAAACCCCGTAATTCCATGATCAAATTTAAAAAAAATTAAGATTTTTAGGTTTGGTAAATTTTTTTGTTTAATAATATGTTATTTCTTTCAATTTCCAACTATTTCGTTGCACTAAGCTTAGAGATTAGGAATTTGTTGCCTATATTATAACACATTTCGTACGCTTTGTAGTCCTGCAACCAAATGAAAGAATGTTAAACATGTTTTACCCAATATTAATTGATTTATTTTATTTATTAAATCTACTGGCGTTTAAATTGAAGAAGTTTACTTCTTTTGGGCCATCTGTTTGTCCCACTGGCTCGGGGGACTGACGCTACGCGGCTCCCTGTGGGCCAAGTACAGTGGATCGCAGCTTATTTCGTGCAGTTACCTAAAAAAAGTTCAAGTCATTATTCCTGCTAAACTAAGAAAGATAACAGAAAAATTTTAATGCAGTGTTTTAAAAGGGAATATTAACATGTTTATTAAATTAAAACGATTTCCTTATTCATAAAAACAAAACACTTATTAAATAAAAACAAAATGTGTAGGCTTTTTTCATGCCGCAGCTTATTTCGTGCAGTTCATTCTACCTAACTTATTATTTGTAATTTAAGAGCTAATATTTTTGATGTCCTCCTTTCTGGTTCAGGACAGCTTCGAGATGATTTTCCATGGAGGAAACTAACTTTTTAGTGGCTTCCACTGGAATTTTTGGCCATTCTTCCATAAGAACACTTTTCAGGTCGTTTTTGTTCGAAATCTTCCTCTTCCTTATACCGATGTCCAAAATTTCTCATAAATTTTTAATCACATTTAAATCTGGCGACTACGCTGGCGTTATGACGACATGAGGGCAGTTCCAGACAAGCCAAGCCTTCACAATTCCTGCTGAATGCTTCGGATCGTTGTCCTGGTAAAATCGAAATCGATCGCGTATGCGCAGCTTTTCAGCAGTTTGGAGTGGGTTTTCCTTTAAAACCTGTAGGTACATCTTGGCCATCCATGATAACTTCAAAAAAAACGAGGTTGCCCTGCCAGAAGCTGCCATACAGGCCCAAACCATAACATGACCCCCGCCATTCTTGACCGTAGCTTTTAGGTGTTTGTTATCGAGCTCTGTATTAGGTTCCCGCCAAACATATTTAACAAAAAAAGTTACATTTTGACTCGTATGCAAATAGCACGTTATACCAAAACAAAATCGGAAGAAGAATGTGCTCCCTTGTCCCTAATACAAAACTGAAAAGCAAACACCTATAAGCTTCAGTCAAGCATGGCGGGGGTCATGTTATGGTTTGGGCCTGTATGGCAGCTTCTGGCGGGGCAACCTCTTTTTTTTGAAGTTATCATGGATGGCCAAGATGTACCTACAGGTTTTAAAGGAAAACCCACTCCAAACTGCTGAAAAGCTGGGCATACGCGATCGATTTCGATTTTACCAGGACAACGATCCGAAGCATTCAGCAGGAATTGTGAAGGCTTGGCTTGTCTGGAACTGCCCTCATGTCGTCATAACGCCAGCGTAGTCGCCAGATTTAAATGTGATTAAAAATTTATGAGAAATTTTGGACATCGGTATAAGGAAGAGGAAGATTTCGAACAAAAACGACCTGAAAAGTGTTCTTATGGAAGAATGGCCAAAAATTCCAGTGGAAACCACTAAAAAGTTAGTTTCCTCCATGGAAAATCATCTCGAAGCTGTCCTGAACCAGAAAGGAGGACATCAAAAATATTAGCTCTTAAATTACAAATAATAAGTTAGGTAGAATGAACTGCACGAAATAAGCTGCGGCATGAAAAAAGCCTACACATTTTGTTTTTATTTAATAAGTGTTTTGTTTTTATGATTAAGGAAATCGTTTTAATTTAATAAACATGTTAATATTCCCTTTTAAAACACTGCATTTAAATTTTTCTGTTATCTTTCTTAGTTTAGCAGGAATAATGACTTGAACTTTTTTTAGGTAACTGCACGAAATAAGCTGCGATCCACTGTAGATGGGCAGTGGCGTGTCCTCCGGCAGCTTATCCCTCTCCAGATTGGCGGTCAGGAAGCGATCCATGGCCTTCTGCTCGTCATCCCACCTAATACCGTCGGATCGGTTCAGGATTGTTTCCCGGGTCGCTCTTAAGATGGTAAGGGTCCTGTTATACGACTGTATGTTATGTTCCACAGCCGTTAGGATGAACTCTGGGGTCTGGGCACTCATTTTGTGGAGTTTCTTAAAGAAATTTTCTTGTGCTGCGAACAATTTGCACAACTCTGTGACAATTTTGACACTTGAACTGCTTATAGAGCTGCCACCTTTTAAAAACAAATTTGTTAGCTTGGGAACTCTAACAGCTGTTTCGAAACTCTAGAATGTTCTATTTAAATGGTGTCAACACTACCCACTTTATACTTTTTATTAAAAAAGTCTAAAAACTAACTAGTATCGATAAGAACTTTTAGAATTCAAGCCATTATAAACCCTGAAATTGTTGCAAATTGTTGTTTTGGTTCTATCTAAAATATATTTATAGTTCCTTTTATAAGCAATTACTTGTAGAGGGTTTTAAAGATGGTAATATGGCAACTTAAGCTAACTAGTATCGATAAGTACTTTCAGAAACCGTTATAAACGTTCTAATACTCTTTTATATATACATTATATATATTGGTTCAATCTAAAATATACTTATAGTTTTGTTTATTTTATGAGCAATTACTTGAAAATGCATTTAAAGATGGTAATATGGGAACTTAAGCTATTTGGAAGACTGAAATGCTTATCGGATAGGGTATCGGATAGGGTAATCTAAACGCATGGCACTCGAACACGCCCAAGTAGAAAAAATGGGTAAAGATTTGCCACAGACAAAAGCCAAAACAAATATGCGGTGGGACCCACAGAGACCCCCAGCAAAAGCAAAAGCAAAAGCGAAATCCGCTGGTGCAGCAACAAAAAACGTTTTGTGTCACAAAATATTTGAATGTAAAGTGCGCCTCAGACTGTGAGCTGAGCTCTGGTGGATTCAGACTCGGTCTCGATTGCAGCTTTGGTTTGCTGTCTTTATTCCCGTCCCTGCTTCGATATCCGAGTTGAAGCTATGTGGCTATAGCTCTGGCTATAGCTGACGTGCGCCTGCGCGACCACGCCCCCTCCGCCGCACCGCCCCAGCGACCGCTCGACTGGATCACTAATTGGTCACGACAGCGAGTTAGCTTTTTTTCTACGATTTTTTAGCTCTTTGCTACGATTCTCTGTTTGTTGTTTTTGGTTTTTTTTTTTTGGTTTTTGACTAAACGAAAAGTAAAATCCATTGAATTTGGCAAGAGGCCGTTGCGATTTCGTTTGGCCAGCTCGCAGAGTGAAACCTTCAATTTTGGTAGCTTTTCCACCGCTCGCAGACAGCCAGCAAAACCACCTACCTTTTGGCCAAGTCCCCTCCAGATGGGGTATTAAAGTTTAGCGTCGCAATTGATTTTAGTCGTCAGTTTTATGGGCTTTTGATTTTTCTTCATTGTACTGGCTGATGTTTTTGGCTGCAATGATGGCGCAAACGTTAAACAATTCGCTTGGTTTGACTAAATTTATTCGATGTTTTATTATTGAATATAATTTTAAATGGATTTTTAATCATTTTTTGATGTTTGCCTTAATGGTGCACTATTATTCAAGAGGCGAACGTTAAAAAGAATTTTCTGTATTTAGTTGTGCAACATGCAATGAATTAACATCAGATTTTAAAAATGTTATAATAAATGTTTGATGGCAGTACCTTTATTTCTTAAAAGGTTTGGCGATTGCCGAGTGAAAGTAAGCTGACTTTAAATGTTTTGCAGCACCAGTGTTAAAAAATGTTGTAAAAATATATACATATTTGTACATTTTAGATTTTTCCTTCCGCACTATTTATTGGTTACGTTATTTATGAGTCCTCTTTAGTGCCTGGAATAACAACAATAAACATTTCGGCAACCGCCGCGGGAAGGCGACCAACAGACAACGTCATTCATCAAATAAAATTTACTTAATGAAATTAATAAATAAATTATGATATAAATCTTGAACAGTGCCCGAATCGCAGCCGCAACGTTGTCGGTGTTGCAGCAGCAACATTTTTATTAAAAGCTCTAAATTATTGGCAGTCGCATGCGATGCCGACAAACGAGCCTGGTCAGCTGCTGTTGTCGATGTTGCTTTTTGGGGCTCCGCAGCTAACCAGCAACAGCAGGCACACATTAACGAGCAAATGTCAATTTCCAGGCAATCTTTTTGCAATTTCTGGCTTTTTTAGTTAATAATTTTTGGCTGTCCCGCTGCAGCAACAACAACTGCCGCCGTCGATGTGCAGAAGCAACAGCAACAACGTCGTGTCGGCTTTCGTAATGTGCAGAGAAATATTTGCGGCTAGTAAAATTAAGTTAATATTTCTTTTTTTCGGTTATGGGAGTTTTTAATTGGCCGGCGGCGAGAAAGAAGTTGAGGAAATACCCTACTAAACATTAAAATATAGTTAAAGGCCCCCTTAAACACAATAAGTACTATTTCATGCAGTATTTTCGCACGCTTTAAAACTATTATCGCAAAGTGAATTTATATTATTATATGAATTGGGTTAATAAGAAAATATTTTACAAGTCTTATAGAGTATTTTAGCTTCATCATTCAGCTCTTAGATTTTCCTTTCTCATTTGTGTTGGACACTTGATAAATTTCTGAACCCGCCGACAAATATTTTTCTGTTTTCCTGATCGGTTTTTTTGCTGCGCCACGTAAATGTGTCAAATATTGACAATTTATATTAAATCGACATAGGTGCCTTGGACAACAACAAAAAATCGCAACAAAAAACTGATTTTGGCGACTGGCAAGAAATATGAGTTAAATGCGTTTTTTGGGTCGTTGCAATAATTTTTCTATTCCTTTTTGCAGTTTTGATTGCTGTTGTTAGTTTGGTGTTGTTTCCAATTGTTGTTCTTGGTGTTGCTGTTGCAGTTGCAGTTGCCATTGGCTGTGGTTGCTGTAAACAGGAGATTGTTATTTGCAACCCGCTGTGCGTACACCGCAAACTGGACAACTTAATTTGGCTAAAGTCGCTTGTTAGTGTTGCTGTTGCGGTCTGGCCGGCCATTGTTGGTGTTGCTGGTGTCGCAGTTTGCGGTCCACGCTCACCACATCATATCACATCCGAGCGCGGAATGCCAATAGAGGCTCCGAGATGAATATGAAGATGAAGATGAAGCAACCGCGGGTTTCTCCACTTTTTGCCGCAGTTATCGAAATGGTAGGCCAGCGACTGGGACTAGTTTCCCGCATATCGAATGCAGTTGCAATATTCACAATTAGGGGAACACGAAATTAGAATGCAGAATCAGGTTCCAATTTTAGTTAAACTTTCCTCATATATCGCTGTGAGCCAGAGATGGTGATAGCTTTAACGGTTGTTTTTAATAACTTGCGTTTAAATAAGATATCGATTTAATCTATATTACAAAAATCATTAAAAATAGACTTACAAACTTATAATCACAAGCTCAGTTTTGGAAAGTTTTTTTTAGCATTAAGTTTTCATAATAAATATATAAATAAATATATTTAATTTATATACATTTATAATAATTGAATATTCGACTGTAAGTATTACACCAAATTCATAGAATTATAAAATAAACGAAAGAAAAACCTAATTAGTGTAATTATGTAAACTTGAAATAAAAATCACTTTTCAAGAATATCGATAGTTACTAGAAAATCATAATTAATAGCACCGAATATCCTGATATTGAGCAGAAAGCTCTAAAACTTTATGAAACTTGCTTACAAACTTGCTTGTTAAAATAATAAGCTTTATATGACTTTACGAAACACCCATGAAACTTAATATTTAATTAAGGGAAAAAGACTAGTTTTAAGGACTATCGAAAAGTGTTGATAGTAGACCCAAAAAGCCCAACGATACTTTTTATTGAGTTGACATGTCAAACTCTTTACCATCTCTAAAGCTACGCTTGTCCTGTGTGCCATATTTCTTGCTGCTTTTACTGTTTTCCTGCAGCTCTTTAATTGCTCACGTCATTGATTAATTTGTTGACTGGCTCGGCTTAATAATCGCCACACGACAGCGGGAAAAACAATGCAGTTGGGGAAAACAAATCCCCGACTGCAATGCAGCGACATTTGCTGCAACAATTGCAACAGCAGCAGCAACATGAAAGTTGTCGCGTCACAGGCAACAAACGACATTTATCATGTTAACCTTTGGAGTGCATTTGTCTAGACGTCTTCAACGAGGGTTCATGTTGTTGTTTTCCCGACAAATGCGGAAGAAAAAAAAGCGGTTTAGGCACCGCAGGCGCAAAAAGGAATCATAATAATTTGTAATAAATTAACGCCTCGTGTGTGTTGCAATGACAAACGCAACAACAGCGGCGGCAACACCTAGCATTTGGGCCTACGAAGGATTAAAACACGCCCAGTCTCTCCGCGACTCGTCATCTTCATTAAGTCAAGGCGCGTCGTCCTCGAGTGCAAAGTCAACCCGGCCGACTGAGTCGTCGCACATATGGCATATGGCACCTCCTCCCAGCCCTCCATTTGGCCATGTTGCCATAACCCTTTTGTCTAATTTCACGCTGTCGTTCCTCATCAAAGACTGACGCGCGTCCCCGGCGAGTAATTCATCATTTCGCGTGACGTACTCCGGAGTCCTCGTCCTCGTCCTCGTCCTCCTCTGATTCCTCCGATTCCGCGAATCCCCGATTTCCCATCTCTCCATCATCATCAGCAGCAGCAGCAGCAGGCACATAAATTCTCAAGTGCCAAATGCATTTTTTATATCGCCTTGCCTTTGACTTGGCCTTAACTCCTGTTGGCGTGACAAAATCGACAAGTTGAAAGCAGGCAGCGCAGTCGCCATGGTTTCTGTTGCAGTGGTTGATGTTGCTGTTGCTCTTGTGTTGCTGTTGCTGTTGCTGTTGATGTTGCTGCTGTCCCCATCGTTAGCTGCTAATTATTCAAATTAATTGTTTCGCCCCAAAGACACGCGCACGCGCAACTCAAACGCCAATCAACTGGAGACAGTTGGAAAGAGAAGAAAAGCTGGGGAAAACACATTCAGTTGACAACTGCAACATTAGTAGGGTTTGAGCATGACAAATTATTGAAATTGCTGGTTCCTAATAGAAAGGGAACATCAATGGAAATTTTAAGACATTCTATGTCACTTAATTTTTACAGTATGTTTTCGAATCTTTTTTAAAGGCTGTTTATTTTTAATGGGAAAATAATAAATATGTTTTAAAGGAATGCATTTTTCTGATTACTTATAATGACACATTTATTTTTGCGTTGCATAACTTAAACACTAAACAAATTGATGCAAATACAATTGTATTGAAATTAAAGAAATAACGTAACATATTGTTAAAGCAGGGTACACATCTTGTACATTCTCACCCCATTAAATGTGCAATCAAAACACTACCCACCATTTCTAATTGAGTTATTAAAGCTTGCCTGCACATGCTATGATTTTCCACTCTCAAATCGGAAAAACTCCTTTCGAGTTGCCAACTTTTTGTTGTTCTGCATGTTTCCGTTGTCAGGCAAACAAATAGAAATGGCAATTCGAATGCAAAGTTTAATTTTTGCTGGGAGTTCCAATTCAGGTCGCCATGGGCTGGCAGCCTTGTCCATTGCCTGTCACGTCTGGGATTTGCTAAGGCTGAGAAAAAGAGGCGGTACCTCTCGGAGGGCGTAACACTTATGATTCGATTGGGACAGGAAAATAGAAAAGTGTTATAAAGGCATGTACTCTGAATTTATTTGATTGCCGCACGATAGCCCCTTAAAAGGGGATATGAACCAGTACTAGTGGCTTAAATATTAAAAGCCCATAAATATTGAAATTGGTTGCATTCTTATTTTGTTTAATTCGATCTTTCTCATACAAACCAGTTGCAGATTGAGTTGTATTTCACATTCCATCGACCATCCATGCCTGATAAAGAAAACACGACAAAAGGACGAATGCAAAACAACTCCATTTATACATTTTTGTTTCATTTTGTGGTTTATGAACTTAAGTGGGAACTATTTAATTTTAATTGAACAACTTGCAAATACCCTAGATCAGATTATGCATTAATTACCTTTAGAATTTCATAAGAGAGTCTATAATTTATAAGATAAACCAAAATCTTACAAACAACTATTGACCCGTTTTGAACTTAAACTAATACTGAAATTTGGTCTTCCGTGAGCATGACCCCTTTAATACAGGGTATCGCAAAGTAAACTGGAAATGGTGGGCACATTTTTCTTCATCCCCAGCCAAGATTAGCATCGATTTCTGGCTACTGTGGTAGTTGTTGCTTATGATTGCCAGGCGAATCTCTTGCAGATGCTGCTGTTTGTTGTCAAAAGCGGTTATTTTGGTCTTAAATGGTTCGGGAATCGCAGAACCGAAATGAAATCGGCAAGCAAAGCGAAGAAAAAAGACCCTAACCAAAATTGTTGGTCTCAGCCAAAAACGTCCGAAGATTATGACGACTTTTTGAGAGAGCGAATGGGATGGGAGTGAAAAGCGGTAAGCGGGAAAAAAAAATACAACAGCAAAAACGTTTTTGGGGATAAATGTTAAACGAATGTTTATGCAAATTAGAAGCGATCGCCGCTTCTGTTTGATGTCCTTCGCCAGAAAGAGTTGTTGCGGCGGAGGGGAAACCCTCGATTCCGCCAGCGATGACGATGATGAGATCAAAAGCATCCCCTTTCCCCGCCAAAAAGCGTTGCCAAAGCGATTTCTGGCAACACGGGTAGCCGGCGGTTGGGGAGAGATTAAAGCCGATACCAAACTGGCCCCAGAGACCGGCAAACGGTAGCTGCAATTTGGCATAACATTTGGGCCAGCAGTTGGCCAACAAAATCAAAAGCGAGTTAAAGGTAAGCCAACAACGGTTAAGGAAATGACAGGGATCGGGGAGACATTTGTTTTGGCTCTGGGACATCGGGCAAACAAATTGCATTGGGGCCGCCGAACGAAAAGGAGAAATGACTGATTGGGCGAAAGCCGAAACGTTGTAATTACGTTAATTACCCGGCCAGATATTGGCATTGCATTACAATTAAGCTCCCCTTTCATTAGAACGCCATATAGACTTCGCAGCCAATCAGCACTTTCGCGAGCTCGTTTTATCTGCACCGCCATTATTAGCCAAATTGAACCTGAAAATGTCACAAAGGCATTAAGCGAGCCGATCCAGGGAGATCGCACAGAGTGCCGCCTTTGGGAACCTGGCTGCACCTGGAGAAGATCCCAGAAGTGTTCTGGAAAGTAAATATGGAAGAAATTTATAAAAAACACTTTCCGAAAGAATAAAATATTGTTTTTTAATTACTCAATCTTAATATTCTACAATAATAGAAAAGATCTTGTCTCTGTTTTGATATTTTAAATCAAATATTAATTTTAATGATTTGCAACCAAAAACATTATAATTAATAAAAATTATAAATTATAAAAATAAATAAATAAATGAAATGAAACATTATCAAATACTTTAACAATTTAGGTAAATAATTTTATTAATAAACATATAATTAAATACAATTTTAAATTGTGGTTTCAACTTTTTAAGGCTTTATACTTTTAGTTAATCTGTTTCAAAAATTTTAAAATAAAATAAAATCTGCCCATTCTCTTTTTCATTGTATTTTATTAGAAAAAGTTTTCATTACACTTATCAAAATTGAAAAACCCATTTCTTTGCAGTGCAGCGCTGGAGCCGCCGGTACCAGGCCACTCTTACGGCCAGATAATTTGCGACCATTCCACATTGATGGCATATCGATGATGAGATGATGGCGCTGATACCGCCGTCCGTGTGGATCGCTCCCAGTGCGCGAGAGTGTGCGGGTCGGCATGCAAATATTGTCACAGCGACGACCCCGACAAGAAGCCAAAATGCAATTGGCAAGAAGTCGGAGAGCCACGACAGCGGTCCGGCCTGTCCAGATCGTGTAGATAGTTAAGATCGCTTATCGGACTGAATTATGGCAGAGCTAAAAGCCTGCCAGAGTAACGTCTCCCTGGCACCGCACTCCTTTTTTTTTTGATGGGTGTCGATTGCGTGCCGGCTTTAAACGAAATTTGTTATGCATTCAATTTTGTCAGCGACCTTGAGTCGCGGCTCTCCGATCTAATTAGTATAACCAGCTGGGCAGAGTGTCGTCCGGCGGTCCCTCGGCCTTCAATCGAGCCGCTCCCGCCGAGAATGGAGGCTGGAGATAGGCCACCAAACTTTCGATTTCGATTTCACCTGCTCGAGTCCGAGGCTGCCGCTCCGTTGGCAATTCAATTAAAGCCAGCAAATGTCGAAATGTTATCGAAGTCGACAAACAAACTTTTTCAGCAACTCCGCTTCAATTGGCAATTGCAAAATTGAAACTGCAAACTGTTTTCCTTTTTTTTTTGCCCAGTACTCATGAGTTGAATGGGTATATGGGGTTCAAATCTAGATTATTTAACTAACAACAAATTTATTTACGTAAATAAATGTTATAGAATTTATGAATAATTTGTAATATTTAATAATATTAACTTAATTATGATTTACTAATACAAAAGTATTACAAAATATTAAGTATTAACTTAACTTAATTTCAACTTAATTATGATTTACTAATACAAAAGTATTACAAAATATTAAGTATTAACTTAACTTAATTATTATATACTAATACAAAAGTATTACAAAATATTAAGTATCCGTCTTGTGTTTTGTTATATTGGTTAAACAATAATAATAATAGATATAAAATATTATTTCTTTCAAGATCAATTTTTGAGTAAGGGTTCTCTATTTTATATTCATGATATAATGTCCAAATTTTAAATTAAAGAATATTTATTGTCATTTCTTGAGTTTGAACTAAACTTTTTTTACTGCAATTTTATTTTAGGAAGTATATTACAGTCCAAAATCTTGACTATACTTCGAAAGTATATATTTTTTGCCCCTATCTTTCAGCTTGCCCCATGCCGCGTTCAAATTGAATGTCGTGGCTAAAAGTGAAGTTGGTCTAGGCTCTGGCTGTTTTTATTGTTGCTGCGGTTTGCTGGTGGCTGGCTCTAATATGACATCTACTAATAACAGCTCCGTGGCTCCGAGCCCGGTTCGCCAGTAAGGGCCAGCCATTCACTTACGAAGTCAGCGGGCCCAGCCATTCGGGCCAAGTCGAGTGCATTGGTGAAAAGTCATAAGGCAGAAAAGTAGAAAACCGCAGCGGGGCAAAAAAAAACGGTTTGTTTTGGTTCAAGTTGTCGTTAATGGCATGGAAAAATGTCAGGCAGAAAAAAGGTTTGCCAAACGATTCATTTTTTGCTCTGTGTGTGGGTTATGAGTTATGTGTGGGGTACTAAGCGACATTTTGCTAAATGATTCACAGAAAGAACAAATATAATTGAATTGAATTTGCTTGGGTCAATGGAGCGTGAGTGATACGCTTGAGGGGAAATCGATATTCACATGCACTAGATGAAAATAAATCCATTTCAATAATAAATTGAATTTTTAATGAAATATAAGATGTGTCTAATTTCCTTTCTGAAATTAGGTTTTAGGTAAGTAAATAGGTTTAAATAAAACAAAATGGTAACAAATGCATGTATATGTGCTCCAATTAAGAATCCCAGTGCAAAATGTTAAACTTTTTTGCTTATATTTAAGTTTTTAAAATGTTTACGTTCTATTTAAATAGTTTAAGTTAAGATTACCGATCATATTTTCTTTTTCAGTGGAATTGAGTTCTTAGTTGCGTTACAGATTCCAGTTTCCCATCTGCAGCTCATTATATATGCCTAACTAGCGATGACCTCGCATTAATTTTATTATCCCTAAATACATTGCAAGTCTTTCAGGTGTGTGTGGAGGCCTCTAATGGGACATTAAAGCCAAAAGCCCCCAACTTGAACGCACCAAGGCGACTATAAAAAAATCGACAACAACCGCCGAACGACAACGGCAGCCTCTCAAGTCGCCAGTCGAGGGAAAAAACAAGTGCCCATAAAATATAATAAAAGGAAGTGCTTAAAACTTGCACCAACAACAAGGCGGGCAGTGGCTCAAGGGGGGGGAATTGAGAAGGGGGTAGAACTGCAAGTACATTGGCTTAGATGAGGCTGGAATCTCGCGGAGCTGTGAGGGGGGAGGGCTTTTGCCGTGGCAGGACAGGACTCCTTTTGCATAGTTGGTGTCTAAATTTATTACCCGCGATCTAACACGATTTCTCGCACTTGTACCTACAATAATCATTATATGCAAACACACAGGCACACACATCCACACACACATGAGCCAGGGCCAAAGAAAATTACATGCGCCAAAGCTTTTTGCATATTTGGCATGCAACAAAAACAAAAACTGAAAACGTAACAAGTGCAGCGGCGCTGCTTGGGAAACTGGTCTGGTCTTCCGCGGAATAAGATGCCCGAATCGACACAGTCGAACTTCCCTAACAAATACCACATTATAGCACTACAAGCTCAAATTTAAAACCATTATTGTATTTTAAATGTACTTGTATTAGCCATTAAGTCTTGCAGCTTTGTCTTGGCTCGGCATATTTATATAATATAACTAAAATTAAATGTTGATAACTATTTCGATCGCATTGAGTAAGATTGCATTAAACGATGATTTAAACTCATTCGAAAATTATATAAAGAAAGCCAAAGTGGTAATTAGCTGAACCTTTTTAATATCTTGAGATCTCAGTAATTTTTTTTGAATTTAATTAATCGACTTCTTTTATATACTTGTTTTGAGGTATTAAATAACTAAAGATTCTTGGGGGTTTTTAATTAATTAATATCAAAACAGAACTTAACTTATAATATAATACTTATCTTAAAAAAAATAATGTTCTAAAAAAAAAATATTCAATGCAAATGTTGCAAATGTACGATATAATTTATGGAACATTTGTTGTTGATTGAAAGATATATTGATCTTTAATAATGTTTAGCAAGTTCAAGCTATTAATGTTCCACTGTAATTGCATTCTTGCCTTGGTATTCGTGTGTGAATATAGTTTATGTGTTATATAATTCGCCGGACGCTGCGCTGAGAGTTGCAAAGAGGCGCAAAGCCGTGGCTCTAATGAGGCGTGGTTTCAAGTGCAAATAAGCAGAGTATACGTATACCCTGCGATGGGGTATGCCAGATAAGTGGGGGGCGATGCCAAGGAACGTTGATAATGAGATGCAATGAGGAGATGATTAATTGCTTGCCAGGCAGCATCCAGCGCAACATCTTAATGCGTTCAGCTGGCAAATTACAGGGTATGCTCGGGTGCCTAAACCCTGCTAATCACCAGCCAACCAAGCCGGCTGCCTGGACTATAAATATGATGCTGCTGCAGTTGCTGCTGGCTAAAAGAGAATACAAAAGTATTTATATGTATAGAGAAATTCAGGCATGAGATTACAATCGCTTGTAATAAATACCTTAAGTATCGCATATATCAGTAACCCAAGGACGTGGATCGTAAGTCAGGCCGAACATTATTATTAAGCGGAGCCACCAAGCGGAGCGGCCACTCGAAGGCGGTCTCTGGCTGACCGACTGAACGACGGACATCCGTCCCGGCCAACTTGACTTACGTGCAACAATTTAACAACTTAATTATTGCTAAACTACGCCGGCAACAACATCGCACAACGACAACATCAGCGGCACCAGGCAGCAACAGCATCTAGCCATAAATAAACAACGGTGCGTATGAGTAATATTGAACGCTCTCGACTGGAAAAGTCGTGGCTGGACAAGCTTGCTGGCGGAATAAAAGTAATAATAAGGTTAGTGGCTGCCAAAAAGATGGCATGGCGCGATATACCCGAAAGATGATCATCATCAGGCAGAACAGCTACAACAACGACTGCAGGCTACTTGAGCCAATTGGACCACACAGAGAGAAATCAATTAAGTTAAGTCCCTCAATTTAAAAAGGCCGCAAGGTTTGAAAATATATAAATTATTCCATTACAAAGTTTGTGTAATAAATATTTTAATTTATATAAAATGGTTTAAGATTCAGAAAAACCCAACAATAGCCCAATTAGTTATTTTATCATAACTTTGTAATAGGCAAATACGATTTATCCATATAAGTATTACTAAGAAAATAAAATTAAAGTTTTCTTTCTAATTCGTAGAATCCTGTATACTTACTTTAAAAGATTATTATAGCATTTTCATTATAAATGTTTAAAAGACATCAGTCAATTATTAGAAGATAATAAATGTAATTGTTTCAAATACAACCAAAATTAAACTTAAGGATTAAAGATTTTTCCAGTGTACGTGGGTTCTTCTTTTGGAAAGTGTGCATCCTCTCCAACTCCAGCTGCTACTGCCTCCTGCTTGTCATTGAGTAATCTATCGACAGGTTGGCCATTTAGTAGGACCGAACGTTGTGTGTGAGAATTAGCATAAAAACGCAATTTTTGAATATTAATGTGCAGTGGGGCAGCGACATCTTCCCTCGATTGCGTGCTCCCGACAATCCGCAGACGATGAAGTCGGTTGCTGCCACTTGGCTTACACACTCGGGCTGCCGAGCTCTGGCTCTAATCAGATTCCCCTGCATTGATAACAACGCCTTGGGTCGCTTTTTGGCCACAAGTTGCACTATCGGTTTCCCAGAGCATCTCTCACTTTTCAGCCGGCACGCAGAGCTCCAAAGATTGGGAGCGCGGAGCATGAGAAATGTTTGTTCTGGCTAATCTGGAGAATGCATCGAAAATGTTGCGTAATATGGGAAGCTTAAATGATTGCCTAAACCGGAACATTTTATTCTAGAACGGTCAAAAATATCAAATTCGCCTAAATGAGCATTCAACTAATTTCAAACGCGTTCTTTAAAGTTAATACAACTAGTTTTTAATGTATATAGTAGTACACATGTAAAAAATTTAACAGTTTATTTACCGCTCTCTTACATTTTTTTATTTAATTATACATGAGAATGGCCTCTAGTTTTCTCTGCACAATTATTAGCTACCTTACTTTTCTCTATTTATTGAATTATTCATTTTCATTTAGGATCTAAAAATTTATAAATTGCTAGTAGATATATTTTTTTTAACTCCCTTCTCCATAAAGTATCTACATGACAACATTATACTACACTGTATTTTTTGGCGCCCTCTAGTGGTACTTTTGTACGTGCAACTGTTTTAAGAACTCGCCAAAAGAGCGCGTTCGCAATACTTGAAATGCTTCTTAAAAACTTAAAAACTAAAAACAAATACAAATTATGACTCAATTGTATGTAAAAAAAATAATTATGTTCTTATATACTTGCAGAAGGTAATATCATTTTTGAAAGAAGACATTTTACAGGGTGTTTTTTGTTGTTATAATAAACTAAAATTTAATTTTTTCTTAAATGCTGTTTCATCACTAATCAACACTTGGCTTTATCTTACCGAACGCCGCGTAAGCCTCTTATATTCTGCAGAAATTCCCAGAAAATAAATCATATCAATAGAAGTATAAACAAAGTTCAACCAACCCAAACCTAAACAAAACAAGTTTCGATAAGTGCATATGTGAGTATTCACTGGTAACTCATTTTCAACCGCATTTCACAATTGAAGGGCGATGCGACGTCATGACCTCAAAAAAAAAATGGGGAATGGTTGAGTGGCAAGAGGGGAAGTGCATTGACATTGACTTGGGTCACTTCAAAAAGTGGGTCACCGTCGCCGACACTTTCACAACGATTGCGTTAAATTGCAGCGGCATTGAGAGAGCAATAAACCTCCCATTCTCCACCCCCTTGTTCCACACACTCCCCTTTATTTAGCTCAAGTTCAACCGGCGACAATGATGACGTATTAACCGTGCTCAGTTGCGAAAATCGAGAGCGCTATTCGCAGAATGCAGTGAATCACTGTCGAATAAATATTGAGTGTCAGTTTGTACAATGTGTTTTCAGTCACGAACGCCGGCAAACTGGTGGAGCGACTTCTCTCTGGGGATCTCAAACTGTTTCTCTTTTTCTCTACTGATCTCCTTACAATACTCTCTGGGATTCTCTCTCCACCAGGCAAGTCGATAAACCCAGGTGATGACGTCGTTAAAACAATTAGCGAAAATCTGCTTTAATCCAGGTTAATATGTGAGAAATACACTACAATCCAAAGCTTAAACAATTTTCTTAAACTTGATTTAAATTTTTTTGTAAAAACAATTTTATAAATTACAACATAAGTTTTTAATTATTAATATTAAACAACCTAGATATATTTTTTCAAAATATATTTTTCCACCCAATTCCAAATCTACATATATTAATGTTACAAAGTTTAAACAAAACAATTATGGTATCACTGAAATTGTCAAAATCTTGTGACCTAAAATTAACTATTTAAAGATGATTATATCTAAATATTTTATGAAATGTACATTTTACTTAGATCCTTTTATTATAAGGTAAATGACTGCAAGTTATTCTTAAGCTGAAGGATATATATTGAATGATTGAAAATGAGTTAATACAATTTTTGAGTCCAGCTTAGGTTAATCTAATGCTTATATAACACCACCAACTTAGTGTAGGGTATTTCTTTAGCGTACATAATCATCCTGGACCATCTGTTAGCCAAATTAACTGCAGCAGCCACCGTTGCAGCCGCCTGACTGGGCAGTTGGCCAAAATTAGCCGCATACACATCCATACCAACAAATTGGTTTCTCTATATGTGATCTTGGGCACGTGTCAGCCAAAAAGATCCACAGCTGCTGTCACGAGGCTTGAATAAACAACCACTACCTCGGAAAAATGGAACAAATTCAGAATTTAAGATCAAAAAAGTAATTTATACCGCTGGGAATTATAAATGAAGAATTATTCGGCAACTCCATCCTCACCCACATCATAATCCCGGAAAACAACCCGAAAACGTGTCGGCTATAAATAGAGGAAAAATATAAGGAAAATCATCGGCACAGGCAAAGGTCACCTTGACTAACTTGGCCGAATGGAGCCAAAAACTCTGGAGAGCGCAACACCAACAAACATTGGCGGTGGAAGAGCGAGAGAGAGCAACGCTCGCTCACTTTCACAACGCCGTACAGGCCGTTTCGTCATTCATCCTGACGCAGCTGGCTGCGACGCCGGCAGAGGCGGCCAAACAGCTGCCTACACTCAAAACAAAACTTTGTAAAACCGATTTATTAACTCTTATAGAATTTACTTAATATTAAAATAATCAGAATAACGTGACAAATATCCTCTATATCCTTTAAAGACTAACCATAAACTGATGGACAATAAAAAAAATAAAAATTATTATTCCACACATTTTCTAAATAATTTCATAAAATTAAGTAATCGGCTTAAAGAATTAAATAAAATTGATAAATGGAGAACTGGATATCTTCAAGTTTTAAACAATTTTCATAATAAATATACTGAAGTTAAGTTGACGCAATAAAGGACGAAAACTAAGTTTTTATAAAAATAGTAAAAGTAATACTTGATTCAATAGCAAAAATGTGCCAAATTATTTTTATACCCTTGCAGAGGGTATTATAATTTTGGTCAAAAGTGTGCAACGCAGTGAAGGAGACATCTCCGACCCTATAAAGTATATATATTCTTGATCAGGATCACCTCCTGAGTTGATATAGCCATGTCCGTCTGTCCGTCTGTCCGTCTGTCCGTCTGTCCGTCTGTCCGTCTGTCCGTCTGTCTGTCCGTCTGTCTGTTTCTACGCGAACTAGTCTCTCAGTTTTAAAGATATCGAATTGAAACTTTGCACACAGCCTTCGATCCTTTGCACGCAGTATATAAGTCGGAACGGCCAGGATCGGACAACTATATCCTATAGCTGCCATATAACTGATTGATCGGAAATGCCATAACTTCAGTGTTTGTTAAGTTAGGAAGTTGGGATTTCCTATGGGTATTTTATTTGGCCAGTCAATCCGACCTATCAAATTTCATAAGGATCGGCCGACTATATCCTATAGCTGCCATATAACTGATTGATCGGTAATGCCATAACTTTGGGATTTGTAAAGTTAGGAAGTTGGGATTTTCAATGGCTTTTATATTTGGCCAATCAATCTGACCTACCAAATTTCATAAGGATCGGCTGACTATATCCTATAGCTGCTATATAACTGATTGATCGGTAATGCCATAACTTTGGGATTTGTAAAGTTAGGAAGTTGGGATTTTCTATGGGTTTTATATTTGGCCAATCAATCTGACCCACTAAATTTCATAGGGATCGGCCGACTATATCCTATAGCCGCCACTTAACTGAACGATTGGAAATGCCATAACTTTGGTGTTTTGAAAGTTAGAAAGTTGGGATTTTTTATGAGTGTTAAGAATGCATCATATGAATAATTTTGGAGAATATAATTCGGAATATTCTGCAAGGGTATTTCAACTTCGGCTCCGCCCGAAGTTAGCTTTCCTTTCTTGTTTCCAATAGTGTTTACCTATGGTCTTTAACTTATTACATATCCAAAGACTTTGTTTATAAAAATGTTGTGGACAGTACTTTTGGATCCAGGATTTTTTCATTGAAAATTCTTTTAAAATAAATAATTATCTTGAGTTCAAAAACACAATAAATATTTCCTCAAGTGTCTAAAGACAAAGCTCAAAGGTTCATGAAAGGATTTTTTTGGCACTTTAACATAGTTTTTTCTGAGTGTACTGACAGAGGAGGAAAGAGCGAGAAAGGTAGTGAGAGAAAAAGCGGCTGCGGAGGCTACAAAATCCAGCGGCGGCAGCTAAATTCCAAAGCAGTCCGCTTGAAGTGCAAACAGTTCGCAACGAACGCGCAAAGTGAACGGAACGTCGACGACCTCTAAAGGCAGAGGCGCCCAAAATAATCCAGTGAAAAAAAGTGAATAAAACCAAACCAATCCAAAAGTAAGCACCAGAAACTAGCATGCATCCAGAAAAATAGTTTAAAAGACTATGCAGGAGATTTAAGATTTTAGTAGTATTTCACGGGGGCTAACTTCCTGCCTCATCAAAGTGCATTCAACTTTCAACGGACAAGTGCAACGGTCGTTTCCGAAAACCGAATTCGAAACCAAACCTCGCCCTTGGCCTTCCGCACTTGTACCGTTAGTGGAGTGGGCGGAATTTCCGGGGTTTTCCGAAAGAGGCAGGGGTGACAATTGGGCGTACAATTGGCTTTCACTTTCGTTTTCATCGAGAGCATGCGCCGTGTCATGAACAGCTGTTTCCCCCATTTTTGACGGGGTGACGTCGACCCCCTAGTAAAGTGGAACAACCGCATTTGACTTTGAGAGAAGGTCATTTGTAGGCCCAATTGTGAGGCAGGTTTTTGCAGCTTGCAACAAGTGGTGGTGGAAAATATTCATATTGAAGATCAGATTTGTGACCTCAATATCTTTTAATTTTGCAGAAAGTTTTATTTTATTTATAAATTGTTAGTATGCTGACAGGTCGTAACAGATTTTATTAGTTTTGCTAGGAAATATAACTGTCAGGTTTTAAATAAAAACTTTTTATTACAACAGAAATGTATAAGTTAAAAAAAACTAAACCATAAAATCACCAATTTGTAATAATAATGCTTAAAATTTGTATATATTCAAAATATATTAAAATTAATATATTCAAAATATATTAAAATTAATTGTGATATTGTATTTAGTTCCTAAATAAACAAAAAAGTTTTTCAGAAAGCAATAGGCTATTATTCGCTACACATACATATATACATTTGGTATACAGCAAGTTCCCAATAAAAATAAACCGTGATTGCTCAGCCATAAATCATTATCTAGTTTTTATATATTTGTGACATTTCTCTGACTTTTTGTATCTCACACTTGGAGCTGCGGAACTCATCGGAACTCTTGGGTTTTTTGTACCTCACCCCAATTCTTTAGAACTTATAACCGCACTCGTAATTCAATTCAAGCCAGGAAAACAATCAACCTGAAGTAGATTCTAATTAAAAACGTGCCACATGTTTATATAAATATTTTTCTCACTGATAAGTTTTTCAATATGCACTTATAATCTTAACCAATCTAATCTGCAATCTATATTGCAAACATTAGCAACAAACTCAACTTTGGCCCCCCAAACTCTTCCTACAAACGATAAGGCTACTTCTACGTCATGGTGATAGAACCAATATATGGTACACATATAAAATGTAGTCATCGGGTAAACAGAATACCCTTATTTATAGTCTAATTAATAATCATCAGAAACATATAATAATTGGATTGATTGAAGTGGCTTAATGTTTCACTCTGGTGATAAGATAAGAAATTCCAGGAAGTTTGTACCTCTGACTGTTCGCCTCAGCAGATATGAAACCATTAGTGCTCATTCGGGGGATTAATTCCAAATGGTTTCGCATTGATGCATTGATAAAACTATCATTTGGGGCTAATTAGATTTAATCTATATAAAAGAAGAAGACCCTAATTGACTGGCAGTGTCATGTGCCCCAATACCGTCACAAGTTGGCTCTATGAATTGCTATATAAAAGAGCAAAAAAAATCATAAGTTAATTTTTTCGGCAATGTTTTCGGTTCGGTCCGGTTGCGTGTTGTGGCGATGTCGCTATTTTCTCATTAATACGACCTTCGTGAAGGTTAAAGAACGCCAACTAAGCAGTATGTGTGTGTCTGTGTGGGGAAAAGAGTTTCCCCAAAAATTGTGAATGTTTTAACTAAACCATAGGCACGTGATGGGTACCAGCCACCAAATGGGTAATCTCCCTGGGGGAATAATTTTGATTTCATAGCAAGGTATTAAAGGGATATATTTTGCTTACTCCCCAGCAATGGCCGCCATTAAGGACAGTCTGTTGGCCCAGGTTGCCGAGGTGCTGCCCAGCTCCGGGCACAAGGTCACCGTGGTCGGCATCGGCCAGGTGGGCATGGCCAGCGCCTTCAGCATCCTGGCACAGAACGTCTCCAAGGAGGTGTGCCTCATCGATGTCTGCAACGACAAGCTGCAGGGCGAGCTGATGGATCTGCAGCACGGCTCCAACTTCCTGAAGAACCCCCAGATCACGGCCAGCACCGATTTCGCCGCCTCGGCTAACTCGCGTCTGTGCATCGTGACCGCCGGAGTGCGCCAGAAGGAGGGAGAGTCCCGTCTGTCCCTCGTGCAGCGCAACACCGACATCCTGAAGAACATCATCCCCAAGCTGGTGGAGGTAAGTTCAGGCCTACAAAATAGCACTTGAAAATCTATAAAACTACCTAGAGATCCCACAAAATAACAATATTGAAAAAAAACATGTTTCAAGTTACATCAATTCCAAAACACCTTTTAATTATTTAAAAAATAACAACCCAACATTAAAAACTAAAGTAATATTGCTTCTAGGGTCAACTGAAATTTTATTAAAGCTTAATTGACAGATGTAATAGTTTTCAATGTTTTAGATTGCACATTTTTACTTATTACTTAAAAAAAGTGTTAATAAATTTTTTATTTTCCTCCAATAGCCGATACCTATAAAAAATAAAAAGTTTAATCAAAGTGTTTTTAATATATATAATAAAGCCACAAGGTTTCAAAAGATATTGAATAATTTTATTAAATTAACCCTTTTTTCGAATTAACAAGTTTTAAGATTAGACTTCTCAATAAAAGATCTCTGCGATGTTTTCCTCAGTTTGAAATAGTTAAGAGAACTACAACTAATGAGTTCATTCCGCCCACAGTACAGCCCCGACACCATCTTGCTGATGGTGTCCAACCCCGTGGACATCATGACCTACGTGGCCTGGAAGCTGTCCGGTCTGCCCAAGAACCGTGTGATCGGCAGCGGCACCAACCTAGACTCGTCCCGCTTCCGCTTCCTGATGTCGCAGCGCCTGGGCGTGGCACCCACCTCCTGCCACGGCTGGATCATCGGCGAGCACGGCGACAGCTCCGTGCCCGTTTGGTCCGGAGTGAACATTGCCGGCGTGCGCCTGCGTGAGCTGAACCCCACTCTGGGAACTGGAGAGGATCCAGAGAAGTGGAACGAGCTGCACAAGCAGGTGGTGGACTCCGCCTACGAGGTGATCAAGCTAAAGGGATACACCTCCTGGGCCATCGGTCTCAGTACCGCTTCCTTGGCCTCGGCTATTTTGCGCAACACGAGCAGCGTGGCCGCCGTCTCCACCTCCGTTTTGGTGAGTTCTTAAAGTTGTTGTTATCAGATATATATCCCAAAATGTCTTGCATGTATAAACAATATTGTAATTATTTTATTTCCTATTTTACAGGGCGAACACGGCATTGATAAGGATGTGTTCCTGTCGCTGCCCTGCATCCTGAATGCCAACGGTGTGACCTCTGTGGTGAAGCAGATCCTGACCCCCACCGAAGTGGAGCAGCTGCAGAAGTCTGCCAACATCATGTCCGATGTCCAGGCTGGTCTCCAGTTCTAATTGAAACCATCCCAACTAACAGATCCATTCACAAACCACAAATACAACACAAACAAAGCGGAATGCTAATTTTAGTCCAATTTGGAGCCGCGGGGGAGCAGAAGCCAGTGAAGAGATGCCTCGCACAGAGCATCAAGTATTTCTGACTACCAATGTTTATTTTTAGTACACCTCTCAATTTATTTATTATTTTTATGGATTAGTTTTTGTGTGCCCACACGAATAAACTGTTTAAAATTTAAGTTTAACTCGCAACGCTCTTGTTATTTGGTTCATCTTGGGTTTTTTATTGGATTTTTTGTTGATTTTCTTACGATTATTTGGCCTGGATTAGCAACGCTCTATTTAACACAAGTCTACCACTTAAGGAACTTAATTTTAAGGCCACTCTCGATAAATTCCATTTGGAAACAAATCAGAGTCAGACAACAACCGCCGCTACCTCATTAGCGTAAATTTTGAATTGTGAATCGCTTGTCAACCAAGATGAATTCTAGTCAAATTTACAGCCCTAAAGATACTCAAAAAATAAGCAAACTAAACGAAATTCATTTAGTCGAAATATACAATTTAATGAATAAATATTTAGCACCTAGTTGTCTTCGAGCACCCATAAAAACAACAGATTACAAGCTTAATTAATTGACGAAAAAAAAGTGAATGAACAATTTCTGCAAGGGAAACTGTGGCAAGTATTTTCATATTGAGGCACGATCGGTTTTTTGGTGATAATCAATCAGCAAAGACTGGCCAGATTTGCGGTCTTATCTGGCAGCACTTCTTACTTTTGGGGCTGAAGATTTTGGGGCGGAACCGCAGACATCGACCAGACAGCCCCCCCTTTAACAGACGTGCTGCAACAAGCTTAAAAATAAAACGAAATCGAATACCAGCAACCCGATAACAGAGTCTCGGTTGGCGAGTCTTTTGGCCCGATAAGACATGGCTATAAAAGAGGCCAGCTGTTTGTCTGCAGACATGAGAACAGAAGACACCATGCAGAAGAGCACAGCCCAGATGATCGTAGCAATTTGCCTGATCTATCAATCCTTGGCAGTGGACGTTAAGGATGGGGATAAGGCTAAAATGCCCTTGAATATTGACAGTGTGCAACGGCATAATATAAAACTACTTACTGAGCAACTGAATCGGGGTTGGCGAGCCTTTTGTAAGTGTGAAAAAGTACACCTAATAAGCCAGATGATCTTATCATAAGATGTAAACAGGTGATGCTCCCGTGGATGAAGGTGTGATGTCCTTGTTCCAGGGCATTAATCCTAGCGATGCCCGACTTCATGTGATGACCATTACCAACCAGAGCGTGGAGCTGCCCATCAAGTCCATTTCACAAATCAAGGATTTCGACATCAATCCGGAGCGTAAGACCCTCATCTATGTGAATGCCTTCCATACGGCCGATAGTTATTTTAGTGTCCAGGAGCACTTGACTCTGCTGCAAAATAGCAGAAGGGATCTCAATGTCATCGTGGTGGATTTTGCCAAGGATGTGGCTCAGTTGTACTATGCAGTGCGCCATCATCTCTCCGTGAATGGATATTTTATTTATAAACTTGTGAGGGCTTTGAAGGATGCGGGTGTTTCTGTGCAGGATATAACTTTGGCTGGACATTCGGTGGGTGCCAATATAGCCGCTTTGGGTGCCCAACTCTTTGCCAGAGAAAACAAACAGTTGGTGGGTCAACTGATAGCCATCGATCCTGCCACAATGTGTCGCACCTCCGATATATTGGTGAAACAAAGTGTAGCTGCGAGGGTGGTGGTGCTGCATGGTGAGGGTGATGTTTTCGGGGTGAGGGTTCCGCTGGGTCACATCGATATCTACCCTAATGGCATTGGCTATTTCCCAAGGAGGAAACTTCAGCCGGGCTGCGACTCCAAGATCTGCAGCCACATGTATCCCTTTGTTTTGTTCATGGAGGTAAGAGTTGAAACACTTTTCCAAACATTTCGTTCAATTTTCTTTTTAATTTTATAGGCTCTCATCGAGGGTGTGATGATTCCGGCTACCAAGTGCGAGAGTTGGGCGAAATTCCGGCAAGGAGACTGTAATTTCCAAAACACCATCAACATTGGACTTATTTATCCAGCTAATGCGAAGGGTCTGTACTTCTGCTTGACCCAGCCCAATCCTCCGTTTACCTACATGGAACACGGACTCAGATATAAAGCGAGACGTCCTGAAAAAGCCACTGGCAAAAAATCATCCTAAGTTGCAAGTTAATTTGTAAGAATTGTAATTGTTTTATAGTTGGTTAGTTAAATTAATAAAGTACGTTTAAGTAAGTTAACGGTGCGTATTGTATTTTTTTATATACTTCTAAAGAAAGCCTAGAAGTATGCTTCAGTTTAAATTTTTTTAGTCAACAGCAGCGTTACCATATGTATATATTAAGTTCACTTCGTAGAACTGAAGCGATAAATTGGTCGATTTCTTTTAAATACCAATAAATGCAAAGTTTGAGTAACCGTTTATTTGCCAATTTACCTTTAAATGTTTTTAATGGCGTTTTAAATTTGTCAGTACCATTAATAATCAATAAGTTATACTACATCGCGGATGAGACAGAATTTCTCTTGTTGGATAATCTATCTCTTGGCTTATTTGAAAACTTCTCTTTTTCTCTATTGATCTTTGGCTCAAGCCCAAAATTAAAACAGCTGATCAACCTCATCCATAGCCGACTCTCAGTCACAGCTGCAAGAGAGGGAGTTACAAAAGAGAGCCTGTGAAGAATCTCATAGAATCAGAGGCTTAGTAAAAAAGGGTAGCATAATATGAGTTCCAAAACAAAATTATAAATAAAAATTAGTTTTATTTAATTTCTTCTATAAATCTTTTTAACTTTACTTTTTATTCTTTCTGAGACTTTCTTTCACTTAAGAAACTGGTTTCGAAAACTCCTTTAATACTTAATTATAAAATACCTATATTTATTTATGCTGTTCTTGGAAAAACAACAAGTATAGAAAGGAAGATATACATTTAAAACTTTTAAATTAGTTAATAGATATATAAAATCCGACCAAACTAATCCATAATCCACTAAATTTGAAATAAATCAAAAATATACCCATATAACCGCCGATAAATAAATGTAAAAATGGCATGGCAATTCAGTTTTTAGATTTAAAAAAAAATTGCACAAAAATTTTGTTTTTAGATTTGGTATATATATCTTTGGCATTTTTAAGCCCCTCTCAGCCTCTTCCTACACCCCTGTCGTGACCAATACGTGTGCATCGTAATATTTGGTGGGATTCGCTCACTGTAGCCTCGTCTACCTGTTGCCAACTAAACTTTTTTTGTGCTGGCTGGAAAAAGTGAGTTAAGAGCCGCTCGCGGCCAACTCTGGAGCGCAGTTTGGTTGAGTTTGTCGAGCGGTACGGTTGCTCGGCGGTCGGCATCGCAATCGCAGTTGCAGCTCGAGCTTGAAGTGTCCAGCGATAAACCCGTCGTCGCGCTGTCGGTACGTGGAGCAAAATACACCGAGCTGGGCTGAGCTGAACGCTCGCCAGTTGATCGTGCGGAACCCCATTGAAGCCAGCATTCGAACATTACACAAAACGTCTAAAATTGTATACAAAAACGACGATTTTCTGTTTTAGGTTTTGCTGTTGCTGCTGTTTTTTGTGTAAACAATAAATAAAAGTTTTAAGCCCAAGTGTGTTAAGTGTAACGAAATCGAAGGGACTATTACCCACACTACAAGTAAATACGGAATAAAAAACCATACCTGTATGATCTGGGTGACCATTAGATACACGTATCCATTGGGTTGAGTATCCGTATCTGTATCTGTGTATCTGTAATCGTAAACGCGTCGCACGCCAGCGCGTGTCTCCAGCTTTAAATGGCCTAGGCGGCTCCGTAAACCAAGCTCCCAGCTACCAGCTCCCAACTGGTCAAGTTTACTTTTATTTATGTTTTTTTCGCCCGATCCGCTTAGGTGTGCAGTCGGCATTCTATTGACTGAATAAGCGGCCACGCCAAATTCGGATGCAATTTTTCAATTGAACATGCTTAATGAGTGAAGAGCAATTAGAAAGATGTATATATATTAACAGAAATGACTAAAAATAGCGGAGTAATGAAGTAATTGATTGTGCTTTGTTGTATAATCCACACGCGAATGATAAATTGAATGTATTTGATATATTAGCGAATAAATTAAAGTTTTAAGCGATCATATGAGTGCCAGCAATAAATCAATGTAAATTAATGAAAAGCTTTATATTTCAAAAGCCTTCTACAAAAGATTAATAGTGATAAACTTTAATACTTTTAACAAACACGTCAATTTTTTCCCAAAAGTGGTGTTTAAATCGCTTCAATAATACTTAATGAGTTTATGGAGAACGCTAACAATGCTAACAGAAATCGGCTCCATGCCTAGATATATCTGCTTTATTGTGTGCTAATGAGACCCAAAAACTCCCACCTCTCATGTAGTTATTTCTGGGAACGACTCCCGAATGAAAAAATACAAGTGGCAGGCGAATTAAAGAGCCATTGCTTTGACTCATTTGGTAAACAAATTGCGGAGCAAATACGTCAGAAGAAAGTGAAATTTATTCGAGCCAAATTCGTCACCAATCAAAGTCGTCTCTTTGTGTGACTTACTCTATATCGCGTATACGCAATGTGTTTTTTTCAAGAAGCTGCAACCTCTCATATCTTGGGCACTGACTGACAGATTGTTTGTTCAGATAATATATTACCACAGAAGTGGACAGCTGAGATTAAATCTCCGCGCAGGGTCAATGACTATTATTTGTCCCCAAAGAACATGTAGATTGCGAAACTTTCATCTGCCAGCCAGTATAAATAACTAATCTGCGAGGCACGACTATCTTTAATTGTTTCTCAACTGCAAAACAATCGAAAAGTTCTTGGGAAACCAGTGGCAGTGGGTGTTTTCTCCGGCCGTGTAATCAAACGCCATCGTGACTTAACTTGGCCTAGACCCCTGTTCACAACCGGTTGGGTCTTACATTCCTGAAGATCACCTGCTATGTTTGTAAACGAAATTAACGCGCTAAAGTGAAAATTGCCGGAGTTCCCCATGCCTGGAATCAGTATATGTAGCTCTAAGCCCGATGTAGAACCCGTTCTGTTGCCTCTGTCTGGTTATGGCTTATGCAAATATTTGCAGCTTCGACTAGCGCTAAGGAGCAAATACAACAGGTTTCAAATATTCGCATTTACAGGCCCAAGTTAACAACACTTTTTCAAAAATTTGTGATCGGCAATCGTTCGATTAATCAAAATCGCGTCGGAGAAACGCAACATAAATGGAATTAATCAAGACCCGAATCAACAGAAAACGGGAAACGATAAAAACTCGTGGCGCTGACGGCGCAAATTAAGCGCTCGCAAAAAAATACAGAGAAACTGCCGAACTTTTGCCCAACCCAAGGTTTTCTCAGGAAAAAAAAATATCGAACCAAAACTCCCGACATCAAGCCGTCCAGATAACTTGCCATTGAGGAGAGCCCACCGTTTTGGGGAAATCCTGGCCACAAAATGATGTTTAAGTACTCACAAAAAAATAAACAAAAGGTTAAAAAGGAAACCCATAATAATTGTGTATACAAGGTGATTGTAATAAAGTGAAGTGAAGCAAAAAATATCTTATAAAGTGTATATTATATATTAAACCTTTAAAATAGTGATAAATTTAAATATAGCCATAACTCTGTTCTCAGCTTTTAACACTGCATTTCACCCGAACTGAAAGTGCATAGCCAATAAAATGTACAATAAATAAAAATCAACAAAATGGAAAACAGCAGCAACAACAGAAACACCACAGAAAAACTGTTCGATACGTGCCGGAATTTAAGTTGAGCTTTTTAGCCCTCCAGTATTATTTGCATGGATTGCATGTGTATTTCTTTTTACATTTTTACCAGGCGCATGTGACCGCCCACCACCTGTCTTCTATTGTTGGGGATACAGTCAAGCTACAATAAATCGAATTTTTAATGCATAATAATTATTCATTTTTGTAAAACATTTAAAAAAAGATTTGTTTTTTTTTCATTTTAAAATCTTCTTTAATACAAAATTCTGCAAAATTTTAGTATTCTAAAAGCAAATACAAAATCGTATCTTAATTTATTATTAAATTCTGTACTTCACATCTAAATTATTTCTGACGAAAACCTTCAAAAATTCTTTAAAATCCTCATCACAAAATATATTGTGATTCTTTTACACTTCTCAAGTAGTACTATTGTATTTCGTTATTTTTTAGGAGAAGCTTAAAAACCCAAAACGAGGAGAGAGCGAGAAAGAGAGAGAGTCGCAGCCTGAGCGGCGGGGGTGTGAGAGAGAGGGAAAGCAGCCAACGGCGACGCTGCTTTCAATGACGCGACAACAAAAACAATTAACAAAATTCGCGTACGAAATCAAACAACAACTACAATTCGGCCTTCTCCACATTGGCAGCGGCCTAGCGCCGGCCAAAAAACAATAAAACCCAATTGTTTGTTATTAAGTAAACAAAACAAGATCAGCAAAAAAGGCTAAGTCAAAAAGAAGGGACCTCTACGAACAATGACCGTCTCATATGCGGGTGAAGTGCCAAACGGAAGCAGCTTTGGCTGCTTCTGGAAGATCCTCTGGAAGTAAGTAATATCTATAGGAAAATATATATGAAACCCTTATAAATCGATGTTCTAAAACTATAAAACTATTCTTGTAATCATTAAAAAATATTTTTCAGTTCATTGACGCAATTCACTAACAAAACAAAAGTTAAATCAAGAAAACACCTCTTAAGACAAAAAAAACATATTTAAAATTATTTACCCAAATAAAACTAAATATTTAATAGCAAATTAAATTATTTGGAGTATTATTAGTTTTTTTTACCGAAATTTTATAAAACATAAAGCATAAAACTTAGGTGTACAACAGGGTCTTAAATATCTGGGTCACCACCTGAGAGGTACCGATTCCGGGGATTTTTCCGCATTACTCATTCACCTGTTCGAGTGTTTACCAACCCAATTAACATCCAATACTCTGAACCTCTCTATTCAGACCCCATATTGACGGCTCTTCCCGGCAATATATGGTTTCAGGTTATTTTGTTTTTAGAGTGTGTTTATTTTTAACCCCAGTTCGCTTTAATTGTTTCCCAAGTGCAGTCACTCGTAACTGGGTAGTTAGAATAGCAATTCCAGTTCCAGTTACTGTTGCACAGTTCCAGTTTTTGCCATTCAAACCAGAAAGAAGAAAAATTGGTAGCTTTAACACCCAAGTTCCGAAAGCTCAGTTGATAAGGCACACATTCTATAATGGATTTACTAATTGGAAACTTATGCAAGCGACATTTATGACTGAGAAAATGTGAAAATTACTTAAAAAACATATTGTTTTGAACGATAACCCCGCGTTCCAATAGTTAAAGTTTCTTTGGACTTATTTTCTTGAACAAAGGTTAATGCCACACCAACCCAAATTTTGAAAAGAAGAAGGCAAGCGAAACCTTGATCAAAACAAACAGAACAAAGACCCCACCTGAATAGTACCAGTTTCAAAGCGGTTATGCCAATCATTCTACATATATTTTTTTATAATGTATCAAATCACACTTTGGGACATTAGAATTCATTGGAACTGACATGCAAGATTGGAATACCCCCATAAAAAAAATCTTGGAGAACTAGCGACCCATTAAGCACGAAAAAAAAAGATGATCAGCTAAAAGGGGGGCTTGATTAAATGTCCGATGAGGAAATCATTTTCAATCAAACAAAACCAGTTAGTTACAGTTCAAAGTCGACTAAGCCATGAATTCCTCGACTACTACCTTTAAGTTATTTAATCAAATTCCCTTTCCTCTTTTAACAGATGGCGGGGCAGCGTTTACAAATTGATCTGGCGCGAATTAGTTGCGTATCTGTGTTTATACTATACAATAAATGTTATCTACAGATTTGGCCTGACAGAAAGTCAGCAGGCGTAAGTATTAATGGAGATTCTTTTAAGCAACTTGGCCATAATAATCTTTGTCTTTCGACAGCATCTTTAAGAAAATTCGCCTGTACTTTGGGCAGCAAAGTGAAAGTATACCCATGTCCTTTGTGCTGGGCTTCTATGTAAATTTGGTGGTGAAACGCTGGTGGGAGCAGTATCGTCTTTTGCCCTGGCCAGATACGTTAGCCCTGTTCATAAGTGCAGCTATTCCCAACTCAAATGGCGGCGTAAATGTAAGCCAATAGTTTAATAGATTTAACCCAACGAACTCGTTTTTAACCAACTTAAACACCTAAATAAACAGAACGAAACGGGTCGCCTAATGCGTCGTAATATCATGCGCTATATGGTTCTGGCCTATGTGATCACCCTGCAGCGAATTTCCCTTCGAGTGAAACGTCGCTTTCCCACCACCCAGCATCTTGTGGATGCGGGTCTGATGCACGAGTCCGAGATGAAGATCTTCGAGGCTCTGAATGCGAAGAGTCCCATGTCCAAGTACTGGATGCCTCTGGTCTGGGCCACCAACATTATCAATCGAGCCAGGAAGGATGGCCTTATTGCCTCGGATCATATTGTCCAAACCATTTTGGTGGAACTCTCAGATATACGTAGACGTTTAGGTGGTCTTATTGGCTACGATACGGTCTGTGTTCCTCTGGTCTACACTCAGGTGAGTTTCACAAATAGGATTTAGAAGGATTTCAAAATTATTTAAAATCCAAATAAGTCTATCTGTATCTTTACTAAAAGTCATATTTAGCAATGTTAATATATTCGACGATTTGTCATTTAATATCTTTGAATAATTAAAGATTTGTACACGCGCAGAATTTATATAAAATTATGATAAATATAATAATGAAATCAATATTTTCAGGTGGTTACACTGGTGCTGTATACCTATTTCATAGCTGCCCTTTTGGGCCGTCAGATGTTGCCCAACGTATTGGATAGAAACGGACGCGAAGATCCCGATCTATACTTTCCCCTCTTCACGGTATTGCAGGTAAACTATTAATTCGTATAATTTAATTTTAATTTTCCCGCTTGATTTATGACGGTTTAGAAGTTATCTTAATTTGCACGTTCCGCCTTATTTACCATAAATCAGAGTCAAATTTGCACGTCTCGGCGTTTTGTAAAAGTTTAAAACTTGTTGCGGTTTTTTGTTATTCGCAATTGTTTTTGCTGTTTTTCGACGAACTGAGTGGTCGAATGTAATGGCTATACCTTGTTAGCGATATGCCGCACCGATGGTCTATATATAGTTTACTATATAATGGCTATATCATGATATGACCAGTTACAACAGTTGTGTTTGCTGTTTTCCGTTTTGGTTTCTGCGGTTCTCCGCTAGGGACAGATTTCAAGTGCCTTATGTAAACGATTCGCGGTCACGTTCCACGTAATAAGTTGGCATTATTCCAGGCTCTGGTCTGGTTTGTGTTTCTCCGCGATATAAATCTGTGACAAGTGTTTAGTTATCATTATTAACTGTTAATGTCCATGGCGTATAATTTGAAGTCACAAAAAGTGAATGGAATTGCGAAGCTTTCCCTGGCGTGCCTTTTAAAATGTTCCCAAGTTCTGCTGAAATTGTTTATTTTTTTATGATGTAATTACTCGATCCAATCGCTTTCAATTAATCTTTGCAGTTTGTTTTCTACGTGGGCTGGCTAAAAGTGGCCGAGGTGCTAATCAATCCCTTTGGCGAAGATGACGATGATATCGAGCTCAACTGGCTGATTGACCGGCACATCAAGGTGAGTCACAGGTGCAGATAATTTGCACGATCTTTACGTAATTCGATGTGGCACATTGTCTTTAGTAAAGCCATCCGATAAACATTTTTAATAAGCAGTGGCAATAATTCCTGCGGTGAATGCAACCATAAAACAATCATTACTCGTTAGAGATGCGAACAAAATTCCCCCTATGATTTTTTGCCAAAAACCTGAATAACTTCCAATTCATTTCATTTAGCATGAGGTAGATAAACGCACTAATTTTTTTTATTAAATTAAAAACAGTGCTTGGAACAGATGGTCTACGAGTCCAAATTCTTCGAAACTGAACTTATCAGCGTTTAACTCAAACCTTGAGCAGCTCAAATCCGCAAGATACTTATAAGTATCTGGTCAGGGGGTAATATCCATAATTATAATTTCATAGGTTTCCAAGTATTATGACTGCTAAAATCTGAATTCACTAATTGGGTTAGCATGCGAACTAAGTAAAGATTTTTGCGCTCTTGAAGCGATAATCGCTTGAGTCAGCCACTTCTTGGATTGCTGCTGAAAGGCAAAGAGCATGTCTGTCTGCCACGTGCTAAAAATAACAGGCATTCTCCACATAGCCAACAAAACACTGAGGAGGCGATATTATTAGCTGCATAACGAACTTTAAATTGCCTTGAATAAAAAAAAACATTGTATATTTATATCAATTTCAGTATATCTAAACTACTATATAAAAGTCTTCGAATAAAAAATGGGTCAGTGGTAAATTCCTACCAGAGCGGATTGACATAAAAATCTAGAAAAATCAGCATAATTCAGAAATAATTAGGAGACGTGTGTGAGGTACAAATTAAAACAATAAACGACCCCAAAGTGCCCCAAAATTCGATTCGTTTTTTTTAAATTCTTTCTTTAGCCATTTTTCTGTTATAAATGTTGTTAAAATGGCTTAAAAAAATTATGATCATAATCTTATGGCATAGCCGCAACTAACTGCATTTAAATTTTTTGGAAATTCAGCCTCCTTAACCAAGTCCCCAATATTTTCCAATTCTCTTATGCGTGACGTCACGGCCTCCACATATGTTTGTATGTATGTTCTGCTGGCGCACTTTGCATTAAGTCGTAAATGAGTGTATGTAGCATTTTAAGTTTGACCGCGCAGGGGAAAAAATGAAAATACCAGTCACAAAAAATTTAAAATGCGCGGTTAAAAAATCGATTATATCGCAAATCTTTTCATTTGTTTTCAAATGTTGAGTTATCTACAAACTTTGGATTTGTAAAAAACAAAAATAAACAATGATTCGCTCTGCTATGTACACACACACGCACGAAATATGTATATCCAAAAAATCAAGATAATACTGATATCCTTTTGCTAAAAGAATATTTAATTTACATTTCCATAACAGATTTAAGACATTTTGTAACCGATTTTTGTCATTTAAAATTCAAATCGCATTGATAATATTAAAAGAACATTAAATATTCAAACCAATTGATTCTCACGCTCTTTATTACACGTGCCTCATATTGTTTAAACAAATGCAAATGTTTAAACAATTTGATTCACGGCGTCCCCCACCTGTCTTTATTATTAATATAATCTTTTTCTTTTGCATACTTCTTTATGGGGCTTACCAGAAAATATAATAATTGTTTTCAAATGACTTCATTTGGTGCGACAAAAGTTATTAATGAAGGTTATATGCCCACATTTAAAGTACAGGGGCAAGTTTACCACTTAGTTGGTAGCGTTTTGCCAGCTTCTAAAGAAGAAGCTCAGTTTCTCCAAATTTATTTTATTGGTGAGGACAATGTAGAAGCCGATTTCAGGTGTAAAAACAGTCCTGGAGTTAAAAATGCGTTAGTTAAATCACTACAGTTGATGCTGCATGAAAGTAATCCATATGTTAAGGATTTTAAAACTGCTCTTAAAAGAGTTCCGAAGAATTGTAGCCAATTTAAAATGGTTATTCACGCCAATAAAAAGCCTGTTAGGGCTCATAGAGGTCGTTATAACGCACCCCAAGCAAATGAGGTCGCTTTGGTATTAGTTGACCAACAATTTGAAAAAAGGGACATTATTATTGAGGGTTATAATAATCAGTTAAAAAGAATCAGTGAACTTCACCGATCTTATGACGCCCTACAATATCCATTAATGTTTTGTCATGGAGAAGATGGTTACACTATAGATATACCCAAAATTGACCCCGTTTCAAAAAAAAACGTTAAGAAAACAGTCTCAGCGTTAGATTTTTACAGTTTCCGAATAATGCTTAGAGAAAATGTATGGAATCACCTGCACTATTTTAGAGCTCTCCTTAGTCAATTTTTGGTTGATATGTATGCTAAAATAGAAACAGAAAGGCTTAATTTTATTAGGCTAAATCAAAAAAAGCTGAGAGCAGAAAGCTACATACATCTTCAAGATGCTATAGGTAGGAATGATGTAGATTTAGCACAGTTTGGACAGATGGTAATTTTACCTTCATCCTTTACTGGCTCGCCACGGTACATGCACGAAAAAACTCAAGATGCCATGACATATGTTCGTTATTATGGTCGTCCTGATCTTTTTATTACATTTACCTGTAATCCTAAATGGAAAGAAATTAAAAGTGCACTATTTTTAGGGCAGAAGCCTCACGATCGGCTTGATATCATTGCTCGAGTCTTTCATTTAAAGGTCAAAGCTATAATGTCTTAAATTAATAGTCATAGTTTGTTTGGGGAAGTGCAATGCTTTATGTATACGATAGAGTGGCAGAAACGTGGTCTCCCACATGCACATATACTGATTTGGTTAAAGTCTAAGATCACGCCTCAACAAATTGATTCAATTATATGTGCAGAAATTCCAGATTCTGAAAAGGATCCTCTCCTATATGAGATTGTTAAGGCTAATATGATTCATGGACCATGTGGCCGCTTAAACCTAAAATCGCCCTGTATGAACGAGGGTAATTGTTCCAAAAAGTTTCCGCGATCGTTGCTTAATGAAACTGTTACTGGAAAAGATGGTTACCCTAAATATAGGCGAAGAGCACCTGAAGATGGTGGCTTCACCATGGAAATTAATGGAAACATAATTGACAATAGGTGGGTAGTGCCCTATAATTGTGTTCTCCTGCGGACCTTTGAGGCTCATATTAATGTAGAGCTCTGTAGTTTAATTAAATCCATTAAATACGTTTGCAAATACATCAATAAGGGCAGTGATCAAGCTACATTTACTGTGGAAAGCCCTACTAATGAGGTTCAACTATATCAAAGCGGTCGATATATCAGTAGTTCTGAAGCAGTGTGGAGAATTCTTGCATTCCCCATACATGAAAGGTATCCGGCAATTGTACATTTGGCCGTGCATTTGGAAAATGGTCAACGGATATATTTTGATCCTAATAATCAAAATCAATTAGTTAACCAGTTAACCAACGCTTCAATAACGACACTGACTGGGTTTTTCGAACTTTGTAAAACGGATTCATTTGCAAGGACCCTTCTTTATGTTGAAGTATCTTCCTATTTCACGTGGAACAATAAAAAGTTCCAAAGGAGAAAGAGAGGTAATATTGTACCTGGTTTTCCTGGAATTAGAATGGATGATGTTTTAGGTCGAGTGTATACCATACACCCTAAAAATAGTGAATGCTATTACCTAAGACTACTTCTTCATGAAGTGCGGGGACCAACCTCATTCTTATTTCTTAAAACAGTTAATAACATTACGTATGCTACATTTCAATTGGCATGTAAGGCTTTGGGCTTACTAGAAGATGACACACACTGGGAATATACCCTAAAGGAAGCAGCTTTATGTAAATCGCCAATTCAATTACGTGATTTATTTGCGGTGATGTTAGTAAATTGTCAAATGGCTGATGCCGCACATCTTTGGGAAATGTATAAAGAAAGCTTTTCAGAAGACATTTTGTACGAGTTTTCTCTAATAGTGGCAGAAGTCAATCAAGATCTACTGGATAGAGTGTTTAATAAATGTCTTATTTTAATCGAAGATATAACACTGTCCATTGGAGGTACGTGTCTATTAGACTATGGTTTGCCCGAACCGATTAGAGTTAGTAGACCACTTCAAAATAGGGAATATTTAAACGAAATAAATTACAATATTAATGAATTCGAATTAAGTAAAGACGAAAATTCCCTTAACGATGAGCAAAGAATGGCATTTCAAAAAATATTACAAAGTGTTCAAAATGAAAACGGTGAAATATTTTTTTGGATGCCCCCGGTGGCACAGGCAAGACATTTTTATTGAATTTGTTGTTAGCAAAATTACGACATAATAATAATGTAGCATTGGCTGTTGCTTCTTCAGGTATAGCTGCTACGCTGTTAAATGGGGGACGCACAGCCCACTCTGTGTTTAAACTCCCATTGGATTTAATAAATGTAGAAACACCATGTTGCTCAATATCTAAACGGTGTAATATGGCATTGGTTTTTCAAGAATGTAGACTTATTGTTTGGGATGAATGCACAATGGCTCATAAGAGTGCTTTTGAAGCGTTGGATAGAATGTTGAAAGATATTCGTGGTAATGATTTTCTAATGGGAGGTGTGACGGTTTTATTATCTGGAGATTTTCGTCAAACGCTTCCTGTAGTTCCTCGAGGAACAAGGGCAGATGAAATACAAGCCGGCTTAAAATCATCATTTCTTTGGCCTACTATTCAAAAATTGTGCCTAACAAAAAACATGCGTGTGCATTTAAAAGGCGATACAACTGCTGGAATTTTTGCACATACATTATTGAGAATTGGAGACGGTCTTTTTCCAACTGTCGAAGGAAAAATAATTATTCCTTCAGGTTTAGGAACTGTTGTAACTTCCCTTGAGGAGCTCACATCAAATATATTTCCGGAAATTTCAAAAATCTCAACCAAATCATTAGATTGGTTTTCGGAGAGAGCAATATTAACTGCTAGAAATGATAGAGCTGTGGTAATAAATAACATACTGTTAAAATCATTTGATGGTATTGAAGTTACGTATAAGTCTATTGATTCAGTCACTGAAGTTGATGAAGCAGTTCATTTTCCGGTTGAATTTCTCAACCAACAAAATCCACCTGGACTTCCCTTACACATTCTAAAGCTTAAGATTGGTGCACCAATTATGCTGTTGAGAAATTTAAGACCTCCAAAACTATGTAACGGTACAAGATTGCAAGTAAAAGCTCTTCATAACAATTTAATCGAAGCTGTGGTTTTTACTGGCTGTGCCAAAGGAGAAATTGTTTTTATACCACGAATACCCCTAATACCATCAAATCTACCGTTTCAGTTTAAAAGACTTCAGTTCCCTGTAAAAGTTTGCTTTGCAATAACGATAAATAAATCGCAAGGTCAGACCTTAAAATTAGCTGGACTAGATTTAAGGGACGATTGCTTCTCTCATGGTCAGTTTTATGTGGCCTGTTCAAGAGTTAGCTCCTCTGAGTCTTTAATTATTTTAGCGCCAGAAGGAAAATCAAAAAATATCGTTTATAGAGAAGTCATGCAAAAATGTTAAACATTTCTAATTAAAATGCACTGTGGAATAGGCCTCATGGGGAAACCAAAAAAAAAAAAAACGCGCCAAAACCTCTACCTCTATGGTGGTGTCGAAATGTGGAATGGTTTTAGTTTAAATAAAGTAGCAAATAAAAAAGTTAATCAAAAGTATAGTTTTAAGCGATATAGTTAGGAAATTGCTAATCTTAATTTCCGCAGGCGAAGCTGCGGGCTACCTTGCTAGTTTTAGATATAATTATTGGAAGCTTATGTCCACCTAAGAAAAACAATGGCCTACTGTATAGAAAATGCGCCTTTGGGTCATAATAGAGAACTACAAAAAACATTTATTTAGTGTTGAGTATAAGCTGCAATTTCTATTCAATTAAAAAAGGATTTCTATAATGCACAAACTAAAACGTGATGTAGCTTATCATGTGCTAAAATATAGGAAGAATACATTATTATTTTAATGCAGACTTATTCAATAATTTATATATCTAGTAAAACTTAGAGCACAACGCAAAGAAAACAATTTTAAGTTTTGAGATTGTTGTAATACATTTACATTTAATAAACAACATATAGGAAGTTTCTTTTCGTTTTATAAAGCAATGAAAACAAGTTAGTTCAAAATTTCCCTTTACCTGTAAAACGGTCTGAATAAACCTTTATCCATTAGATTAGACAAAATATGAAATAATATAATAATAGTATTCCATGTATTTGGGCTCGGACTTTCCTTACAAAGTCTTCAGATATAAAAAAAAAATATTTCTGGTAAAATCCAGAAAATGGAAATTAAGAGTTAGATTAGGGCATCACGATTCGACTATATTCCTGACGCTTCTGATGCTGATTGAAGTTTTGGACTTGGGCTTTGGAGCTCGATGTTGCTCTGTGTTAGGAGCGCGTTTTGCATGTGTGCAGTGTGTATGTTCGTATCTGTGTTTGGGGCCTGCCGTCGCTTGCAATTATTTACAAAAGTTAGCGGCAGCAGCAGCAAAAGTAAATTGAAAACAGGTTTTTGTTCAAAAAATGAGAAAAAAACAATTTAAAAAAAATGCGAACTGAAAACATTGAAACCTCTTTTGTAGAGCTTTATCATTGACTGTTTTCGTGTGTGTTTTTATGGTCACCGCTGGGTTTGCTCGGTTTCGGAAATGCATCCCAAGCGGTCGAGCACACAAATGCCCGCTTTTAGCCCGGTTATCAGCAGGGGGTTAATGCCAACACCTCTGCCAGGTTTTGTGGCCCATTTCCACTGCACTCCACACGACCAGACGTGACTCTTGGCTCGGTCGCTCGTAAATGGCAAATTGAAAACAGATCGAGGCGAAGTGATTAAGCAAATGAGTATTTTTTATACCTTTGCTTATTATTATTATTTCTGTTTTTATTATTTGCAATTTTTCTCTTGTGGGATGTGTGCTGATTTTGTTATGGAATAATTAAAAACTTGTAAACAATTTCACTTTTTCTTTTGTTTCGATGTGGGCCAGTAGCCGCGGTTCAATTGGTGTGACGTAATTGGGCTAAGTGCCTCCTCGAAATAGTCAGAAAATCGCAAATGGCAAACACGTTTCGATATTGAACAGCCCTCGACTGATCCACTTTTGATAAACTCGCTTTCAGGCTGCCTACATGATCGTCGACGAGATGCACGAGGAACACCCAGAGTTGCTGCGGGATCAGTATTGGGAGTGCGTGGTGCCCAAGGATCTGCCCTATACAGTGGCGTCCGAACATTACCGGAAGGACGAGCCCAAGGGCTCCGCTGAGAAGTACAAGGTCAAGAAGGAGGACGCCATGTACGCCAACATAATGCCGGGCGGCGGAAAACGGATGCTCAGCGATGATGTCTACGCGGATTACGTGAGTACAGATATAAAAATATTATTTTATTTGGAGGATCCGAAAAATGTATTATTTTTTAACTTATTGATTTAGTTACTTAGCATTCTATTCTTTAACGGGGATATAACTTTCAGATTTTTAATAAGGTCTCTTAAGGCAATAAAGAATAGACAATTCGTTAAAAGTAGATTTATTTGGAGGATCCAAAAAATAAATTATTTTTTAACTTATTGATTTAGTTACTTAGCATTCTATTCTTTAACGGGGATATAACTTTTAGATTTTCAATTAGGTCTATTAAGGCAATAAAGAATAGACAATTCGCTAAAACTAGATTTAGTACTTTAAAGACTCATTTGCAACATATTTATTTTACATTTTCAGAACTTAGTTAGTGACTTGTAAAAAGGAGGAACCATAAATAACGCTTAAATAGTGTTGTTGGTTAACAAGCACTAAATTGAAAAATCCACTAAAAATTCAGATTTATAGCCACTGTCAGCTACTGTGTTATTGCTCTACCTATAATAATGATGAGGCTTTGAACGTTTTGAGAAATATGTTCCTATAGCATAATTTATTTATAGAAGCTTATTTTAAGTTTTTTATATTTTTGGAAATTTGTTTAGTGATATGTATTTCGGATAGACAACTGGGTGGTAATTTCGGTCTAAAGGACACCTTTTGATAATGTACTTAACCAACAATAGGAGAGCGTGGACACCCCGATGGTGGAAAGGCGGAAGAATAACTGGCTGGTGAGGCAGCTCTCGCGCATGGGTTCGATGAGGAGCCAGTCGACAGCCTACTCCTCCGGCGGAATGCCCTTCAACCGGAATCGCCTCAATTCCGTGTACTCTAGTCCAGAGTCTGGTCTGCCCCTGACCATCCTGCAGCAGCAGCAACTGCAGCAGGCGCATCAGCAACAGCAGGCGGGCTCGCAGCCAAGTAAACCAAGTATCTATGGAAAGTTTGTGCATCGCAAATCGCTCAGGGCACAACGTCAACTTATCAAGCAAAGTGAGTAAATATTTAGAGATAAAATTGGTTATATTCAAATTTAAAATACTCTTTATTATATTTCAATAATTTATATCAAATGACAAATGTTTCATTTAGCTATGAAAAGATGGACCATACTAGAAGCATTAGGTTTCTAGATTTCTCCAAAGATCATCATAATTAGATAAATTTAAATTTTAACTATGATTTTATTTGATAAAAAAAGTTATTAGATAAAGCCAAACTCCAAAGATCATCATAATTAGATAAAGCTAAATTTTAATTATAATTTTTGTTGATGAAAAAAGTTTGTATTTTTATCGTTTTTGCAGAATTTAATTTCCCTTATAAATTGATGTCTAATTAATTTATAACCCCAAAAGTATGCATCCTAAAGAAAAACTTTTTCTTTATTTACAGACTCCAAGCTGAATGGCCTAAATGTGAGTGTGGCCAAGACCAGACCACGGATTCCCACGCCCGAGGTAGCCAAGGATGGCAACACGAATCCAGGTGAGTGAGACCCCCAACCCATGCACGAAACCTGCAACATGTTGTTAAACCTGCACCACTCCCGTGTAGCCACCAGTTCGGTCCTCATGGCACCACAGCAGCTGAGCACCACCAGCGCACCACCGGGCATGTACCCCTCCTCCTACGCACCCGACACCCTTCTGCACCAGGAGAGCGGCCAGGTGCTGGGCACGCTGCTGCTCTCGCCCATCAAAGAGATGGATAGCTCATCGTCCAATAACACTCTGATTCCAGGACATCCCGCCACCGCCGCCCTGGCAGCCAGCATGAAGGAGGGATTCGCAGCGAGTAGTAAGTAAAAATGTTTTTAAAGGACAAAGCTTTCATTGTCCTTGAAACCTTGTCCTTGTGCAAAATCAATAAGCATTTGATAAAAATAATATATTTTTATAGCTTAGCTAAAATGTTCACATCCTAAAATTTTAGAACAAGTTTTTTTTTCTTAAATCTTAAAATAACACAACAGAAAACCTAAAATTTTAAAACAATTTGATCTAGGTAATTATTAGCATTTTTTACACATACATACATCCAAAATACTTAAACTACACATATTTTAGATAGTATGAAAAAAAACATGTACATTTATTTAAATATTTTGATTTATAGATATTTACGTTTTTGACTTTATAAATGGTTTCCCATTTATTCGCTACTAACATATAAAGGATAATCAAAGCTTTTATATATATAGAGTAAACTAAAGTGAACTAAAATATAATGAATGCCTTATAATTTCCAGATATTCCCGCTGCTACGAACATTACCACATTGTCCTTCCCCTTCAGCGTGACCAGCAGTGGTGGGGAAACCGGGACGCTGAGCATCCTGCCAATTACGGCCAACGCCCAGTTGCCCACGATCACCACCACAGCCAGTGGGTACGATCCCAACGATGTGATCACCACGATACCGGTATCGCTGTCCATCCAGAGATCGCCATCATCTCTTTCCATTGTGGAGCTGACCGGCACCGATGTGCAGGATGGTTATAGCAACGGTGGGTCAAGCAATGGAAATGGTGGGATCACCACCACGGCCCTGCTCTCCGTTAAGCCCCTAAACGGGAACCCAAACATATCGCGAAACAACAGCTTCAACTTGAGCCTAAATCTACAGGATCCGCAGCAGCGATCCTCGGTGAGATCTGCGGGAAGACCTGCGGATACAATGGACACCTCGGCCACAATGCCAATGCCCCAGAGGAGTGGGGGTCTGGAAGTGGGAACGGGGGGATCTTCGGCACCCTCAACACTGGCGAAACACAAGCCGGAACAAAAGACCGGAGAGGTCTATGTGTGACATTCAAATCCTCCGAATTAGATTGGTTTAAATTCGATCGGAATTCGAAGGACGTAATTAGGCTTAAGAATCAACGGCTTTGTGCCACCCGGAACCACTTAAATGATATTATCAGTAGCCTGGAAAAGTTTGATTTGTACAAGGACAAAAAGTTTTTATGTCCAATCTCTTTTCTAATAGCAAACCAATCAGGAAGTCTGACACCGTGTTTTATTTTAAATATCTTAAAGGATTTACGAAAATTAAAAAAAAATGTACACATTTTATTTAGTATTCCTAAAAACGTAACCTTTATAAAAGCGGTATCAGACCCCTATATTTTGTACTTTAAGTCCGGCTCAACAAAATTCTAGTAAATACAAGAAAAACATTACCAATTGTAACTGTACAGAGTATTGTATATAGTTAGCTTATATAATAGGAAATTGACTTATTGTTTTGGCACTTGCCATATTAGTTAAGCGTTTTAATCTTTGCATAACTTTATAAAGAATCTCTATCTCGTGTAGGCAGTGTAAATACTTGTAAACCAACACAGTATGTGATATGCGATTGTTATTCAGCTAGATTTTGTATCTTTACAAGTACAGATAAATAAGTGCCTAAGTTTATATTCTGTAATTATAATCCCATGTATGTGAATGCAAAAAAATAATGCAATTGTGGCTTTTGTGCAGATAAACCCACAACTTCTTTTAGTTATACTTTGAAATAAAATCAATCACTTAACAAAGAAGTTTTTGAAATATATATACTTGTTGGAACGAGAGATACTGAAGAGTAATTTATGACATTACCCACTGACACTCTTTCCTTGATCAATTGAGACTCTTCGAACCTACCCCAAGAGAAATATCAATTAGAATTTGAACCCCAACGGTGTGATATATGTACGCAGCAAATTTAAATGGATGCTCCCGAAAGAAATGGCAGTCAGTCGCGCTTGGGCGCTCAAACTGTAAAGGTCCGCGTATTATATCATCTTTGTTTAAGAGTCCCAATAATTGAAGGATAAATCAAAAAGTGTCAATAAAAAGGTGAATATCCTACGGAGAAGTTCCAAAGGAAGGAACAGATTTCAATTTACAGACGAGTAACTTAAAAAGTTACGCTTCTATTGGAAGAGGAATGTGACCAATAACATATATTCTATTACTCGTTAACCCCGCGGGTCAATGAGAACTATGTGGTCAACGAAACAAACTTGCATGCGGACGCAGAGTGTTGCCTAATTGAATTAACCTTTTGTCTGTTCTGGTTCGAATTTGTGAACGCTTTGAGTGAAGAAATCTTGACCACGGATCGATGGCCCATTGAATAATAAAGCACTATTAATTGTCATTCCGTCAGTGTCGACTAGCCATCATCATGGAGCGCGATGAGGCATCAACCACGACCAGCGAGGAAAAATCACAGGAGGAGATTCCCACGGCCGAGGGTCTGGAGTCCACGGAGCCTATCAGTTTCCTGCAACTCTTCCGGTTCTCCACCTACGGGGAGATTGCCTGGCTCTTCTTCGGATTCATAATGTGCTGCATCAAGGCACTGACCCTGCCCGCCGTGGTCATTATTTACAGCGAGTTCACATCCATGCTGGTGGACCGAGCCATGATGTTTGGCACCAGTTCAAAGGTCCATGCCTTGCCCCTTTTCGGAGGTGGTAAAACACTGTAAGTGCCCACAAAATTAAAGGATTGATCTGTAATTGAATTATTAATAATTTATTTTGCGTTGATAAAAAAAGGGGAAAAACTGAGTGAATGATTTAGTTTCATAAATTATCAATCATACGCAGTGTGGCCTTTCTTTACTACAAATTTGGAAATTCAATCTCAAAACTGATCAATTAATTTATCGCTTTTATATATATCGTTGCTATTTATTAGATTTAATGCATTCATTTGATTAATGTTTTTATTAAAAAAGGTTCACAGCAGTTCTAGATAAATCAATGGATAAAATTGTGTTTTAAATAATAATAATAAAATTCCACAGACTTAAAAAATGTATGCTGCTGACACACTTAAAAATATTTAATAATGATTCCAGAACCAATGCCTCAATAGAGGATAACAGCGAGGCCTTATATGATGATTCCATATCGTACGGCATTCTTTTAACCATCGCTTCTGTGGTGATGTTCATCTCGGGTATTTTCTCCGTGGATGTCTTTAATATGGTGGCCCTACGTCAGGTCACACGGATGCGGATAAAGCTCTTTACGTCCGTGATTCGCCAGGACATCGGCTGGCACGACCTGGCCAGCAAACAAAACTTCACCCAGAGCATGGTGGAGTAAGTAGTTAAAGCATTCAAATCTTTCTAGATAAGTTATCAAATAACTTATTTTTAAAAATTCCAGCGATGTGGAGAAGATTCGCGATGGCATCTCAGAGAAAGTGGGACATTTTGTATATTTAGTTGTAGGCTTCATCATAACTGTGGCCATTTCATTTGCATACGGTTGGAAACTCACCTTAGCTGTGAGTTCGTACATTCCTCTGGTGATTTTGGTTAACTACTATGTGGCTAAGGTGGGTTTTATATTGCTATTTAAGCAAAGTTTTTTTTCTGATTTTTATAAATGTTCTCTTAATTATTTAGTTCCAAGGGAAGCTAACAGCCCGGGAACAGGAATCCTATGCAGGCGCTGGCAATTTGGCAGAGGAGATTCTCAGTGCCATACGCACTGTGGTCTCATTTGGTGGAGAAAAATCAGAAGTGCAGCGTTATGAGAACTTCTTAGTGCCAGCTAGAAAGGCTAGTCAGTGGAAAGGCGCCTTTTCGGGGGTCAGTGATGCGGTTCTGAAATCGATGCTATATCTATCCTGCGCCGGAGCCTTTTGGTATGGCGTCAATCTCATCATCGACGATCGCAATGTGGAAGATAAAGAGTATACACCTGCCATTCTGATGATTGTAAGATATATGAATGTAATTTATGACGGCCATATTTTAGTTTTTATCTATTGTCCTAGGCCTTCTTTGGCATCATTGTGGGTGCGGATAACATAGCCAGGACGGCACCCTTCCTGGAGTCCTTTGCCACTGCCCGCGGTTGTGCCACCAACCTGTTCAAGGTCATCGATTTGACCTCCAAGATCGATCCACTTTCCACAGATGGAAAGCTCTTGAACTACGGTCTTCGCGGTGATGTGGAGTTCCAGGATGTCTTCTTCCGATATCCCTCCCGTCCAGAGGTTATTGTGCACAGGGGTCTAAATATCAGGATCAGAGCGGGTCAAACGGTGGCCTTGGTGGGATCTTCGGGCTGCGGAAAGTCCACTTGTGTGCAATTGCTCCAGCGGTTTTACGATCCTGTTTTTGGTTCAGTGATGCTTGATGATTTGGACATCAGGAAGTACAATATCCAATGGCTTAGATCGAATATTGCCGTGGTGGGTCAGGAACCAGTACTATTCTTCGGCACTATAGGTGGGTCCAAAAATAATGTTTAATTATAAACCAAATAAGTTAATTTTGTTGACAGCCCAAAACATTAGTTATGGTAAACCAGGAGCCACGCAGAAAGAAATCGAAGCTGCTGCCACTCAGGCGGGAGCCCATGAGTTCATCACCAATCTGCCAGAGGTTTATATACATACTTTATACTGATCTATTAGCACAAGAAATTAATCAATTTATCAACTTTTGTAGAGCTATCGCAGCATGATTGGTGAACGGGGATCCCAACTATCTGGAGGTCAGAAGCAACGGATAGCCATCGCCAGAGCTTTAATTCAGAATCCCAAGATCCTGCTGCTGGATGAGGCCACTTCTGCACTGGACTACCAATCCGAGAAGCAGGTCCAACAGGCTCTGGATTTGGCCAGTAAAGGTCGTACAACCATCGTGGTCTCCCATCGATTGTCAGCTATTCGGGGTGCAGACAAGATCGTCTTTATCCATGATGGTAAAGTTCTGGAGGAGGGTTCCCACGATGACCTAATGGCTCTGGAGGGAGCCTACTACAACATGGTTCATGCTGGCGACATCAATATGCCCGACGAGTTGGAGAAGGAGGAGAGCGTCGAGGAAACCAAACGTAAATACTATTAGGATTAAAGACAATTCAAAGTTATAATTTTACCCATTTCCTAGGAAAAAGTCTAGCACTGTTTGAGAAGTCCTTCGAGACAAGTCCCCTGAACTTTGAGAAAGGCCAAAAAAACAGCGTCCAATTTGACGAAACCATGATAAAGGCCCTCGTCAAGGACACCAATGCCAAGATAATTGAAACTGGCCCAGAAAAACCGAACTTTTTCCGCACATTCTCTCGGATTCTAAAACTCGCCCGACCAGAGTGGTGCTACCTGATCATTGGAACCATAAGCGCCGTCGCCGTGGGATGTTTGTATCCGGCTTTCGCGATCATATTTGGTGAATTCTATGCAGCTCTGGCTGAACAGGATCCAAAGGATGCCTTACGGCGTACGGCTGTTCTTTCCTGGGCCTGTTTAGGCCTGGCTTTCTTGACTGGATTGGTCTGTTTCATGCAGACTTATTTGTTCAACTATGCGGGCATTTGGCTGACCACGAGGATGCGAGCGATGACTTTTAAGGCCATGGTGACTCAGGATGTTGGTTGGTTCGACGATGAGAATAACTCGGTGGGAGCTTTATCCGCTCGATTATCCGGTGAGGCCGTGGGTGTCCAGGGGGCCATAGGATATCCCCTGAGTGGAATGGTCCAGGCGCTGTCCAACTTCATTTCGAGTGTCAGTGTGGCCATGTACTACAACTGGAAACTGGCCCTGTTGTGTTTGGCCAATTGCCCCATTATTGTGGGTTCTGTTATTCTGGAAGCAAAGTGGGTTATGCTTCTATAATTGCCACGTCCATTTCATAACTCATGTTATTTTTTGTAGAATGATGTCCACTGCTATTGTGAGGGAAAAACAGGTGATTGAGGAAGCTTGTCGGATCGCCACCGAATCCATAAGCAACATACGCACTGTTGCCGGCTTGAGGAGGGAGGCGGATGTAATCCGGGAATATACGGAGGAGATTCAGAGGGTAGAGATACTCATCCGCCAAAAGCTGAAATGGCGAGGAATCCTCAACTCCACCATGCAGGCATCGGCATTCTTTGCTTATGCTGTCGCTCTCTGTTACGGAGGCGTTCTGGTGTCCGAGCGTCAACTGCCCTTCCAGGATATTATCAAGTAAGGATGGGATAAAGCAAATCTGGTACCTATTAATAATCAGAATATGGTTTAAATATTAATGGGAAAATCAAATTTCTAGGAAAAAAGTACGAAAATTAGTTAAGGTAGGGTAATGTCTTATTAAAAAAACCTTATTTTTATGGTACATTAAACAATTTTAATTTAATCCACATTTTAATAATCCAAAAACCTTGAAAATATTTTATTTTAGGGTGTCGGAAACCTTGCTGTATGGTTCAATGATGCTGGCCCAATCACTGGCCTTTACCCCTGCCTTCTCCGCTGCCCTGATCGCTGGTCATCGTCTATTCCAGATTCTGGATCGGAAGCCAAAGATTCAGTCACCCATGGGGACTATCAAAAATACTCTCGCCAAGCAATTGAATCTCTTTGAGGGTGTACGATATCGGGGTATTGAATTCCGATACCCTACACGACCTGATGCAAAAATTCTCAATGGCTTGGACCTGGAAGTTCTCAAGGGTCAAACGGTGGCCTTGGTGGGTCATTCGGGCTGTGGAAAGTCCACCTGTGTACAGCTGTTGCAGCGATACTACGATCCCGATGAGGGCACTATAGTAAGCAGTTTACCAGAAGCTGTATTCAACTTTAAAACTCTAATCTTATTTCCTCCCTCCTTAGCACATCGATCATGATGATATCCAACATGATCTGACCCTCGAAGGAGTTAGGACCAGACTGGGTATAGTCTCTCAAGAACCCACTCTATTCGAACGCTCCATAGCGGAGAACATAGCTTATGGCGACAATCGTCGATCGGTTTCCATGGCGGAGATTATTGCTGCAGCCAAGAGTGCCAATGCTCACAGCTTTATTATTTCCCTTCCCAATGGCTATGACACTCGGATGGGATCCAGAGGTACTCAATTGTCCGGCGGACAGAAGCAGCGGATTGCCATTGCCAGGGCGCTGGTGAGGAATCCCAAGATCCTTCTACTTGACGAAGCCACCTCTGCCCTGGATTTGCAAAGCGAGCAGTTGGTTCAACAAGCCCTGGATTCCGCGTGCTCCGGACGCACCTGCATTGTTATAGCCCATCGCCTGTCCACCGTCCAGAATGCAGATGTGATCTGTGTGATCCAAAATGGTCAGGTGGTGGAGCAGGGTAACCACATGCAACTGATTTCCCAAGGCGGAATCTATGCCAAGCTGCATAAGACCCAAAAGGACCATTGAGTATTTAAACATTTTTGTAGATTTCACCAAAAACCAAAATACACTTGTCACCAAAATCTAAATAAACTTTTACACTATTTTTTATCCATAAACCTGTTTATAATTATTCTAGCCAAAGGGATTGTCTAAGCTGTTTAGCTATCTTTATTTGCGAAATTTATAATTATTAGAGGTTGTGGGATCAAAAACAAAACTTATCTAAATGATAAGAAGGCAATCTTTGTGACATGTCTACAACGCCAGCCACCCACACGACCGCTGTTAAAATTCATTGTCAATGGCATACAATCTTTGATTTGCGTATCAGTTAAATGATAACAGTTTTCAATTAAACAGGGAAGATCATAAGTTTAACAGACTGGAATGCAAATTACGTCAAAATTGCTTATTTAGCTGACCTATTTCCGCAATAGATGGGTGCACACCTTGCTGGGGGAAAGATGGTTTACGATTTTCCACCAGTCATTGTCATTGAGTAAAATCAATTCAATTGGTATTAATAAAAGGGGTTCTCGACGAGAGTCCCACCATCGCCTGTCTATTTGAACTTTAATAGAAACCGAATTTGTAGAAAACGTACGACATAGCCAGGCAGACCCGCCAGTCGTATTCTGCAGTCCCAACCGAGCAGACGCGGAACATTTCGCTCCGGACAGCATTAAAAAAGCAGGCAGTTGTAGTCAACGTCTTTGTGGAACAGCGGAATGCAAAACAATTAAAGCTAAATACGATCCCAGGCAGATCAGGCTCATCGGCAGTGCATCTGGCACCGAGCCGCAATCTCCGGAGAGGGAGTTAATTAGCCAGAGCCAAGAACCCATTCGAGACCATCGTAATATCCATCATATCGGAGGGCCAGTGCAAACGAACTGCGGGCGTTTCGATTTTTGGTTTCGCTCCGCGCGCTCGCGTCTTCTTAACTATTAATTGACCCCGCCGGTCAATGAGTTTGGTGTATAGCCAATAGTGTGCCGCAGTGATGACGATGACGGAGACCCGCGACGACATTCCTGGTGACGCGGATGAGACCTTGACAGAGGCCCAGAAGAAGAGCAAGCCCAAGGAGAAGGCCCAGCCCATGATCAGCTATACGCAGCTTTTCCGATATATTTCCGGCTGGGATTATGCCCTGCTCCTGTCCGCCTTCGTGGCGGCACTGCTACAATCATTGGTCTACCCCATCGCCATTGTGGTATACAGCGAACTGGTGGCCATGTTCATCGACAGAACCCTGGGCCAAGGAACCAGTTCGGTGACCATCGGATTGTCCCTCTTCGGAGGCGGAAAGATACTGTAGGTATCCTAGTAAAAATTTTGAAAAACTAAAGTTTGTCCCCTACAGTACTGAAAAAAATTTGTTCTTAACTAAAAGTTTAAAAGTTTAAGAAAATTCGGTCTTGTTTTTAAAAATGTACATAGCTTTAATTAAAATCACGTATGTTAGGAACATGACTGTTTTCCAACATGAATGAATTTCAATAGAAAACTATATTTAGAATTTAAATAAGCCGATTGTTGAAGCAAGTTGAGAGAGGATGAATCAATTCTTCGTTCTCTTTCAAAGCGATCGGACGTCTTTTCGAATTTGTGGTCCCCAAAATTCTTTATTGTTTCGATTTAGTACCAGTGTTTTTAATTAAAACTTCTGCACTTAAACAAAGAGGAATAAAACAATGGCAATAATTCGAGAATGCTGCTGTAAGCAATATAAACTAAAATACAAGAAATACTGGAATGACTTAACGAATATTTAAAAATAATTTAGAAAACAAATTCTTAGTAATTGCCAATATTCATCTTTAATGCATCCGCTTAATTAATTTGAACTATGATTTTAATGTGCACTATAAAGAAATCAAATTGCAACTAATTTTTAATTTCAACACTTAAACTAATACTTTCAGCAATAATCGTTAAGCTAAACTATTTTTTTTTTGTTTTGGCTTAAAGTCGACCAAATTAAATAGTAGTTCTCATAATATAACTTTGAATATATAAAGAACAACTAGTCTGTGATTCAGAAAATAATAGTTGACTTTTTATTTCTTCCAGCACAAATGCCTCTTACGAGGAGAACATGCAGGAGCTGCGAAAGGATAGCGTGTCCTTCGGCATTCTCATGACCCTTAATACTCTACTCATGCTTTTCTCTGGAGTGTACTACGTGGATGCATTCAATAGATTGGCCTTAAAACTCACAGTCCGCATGCGGAGAGAATTCTTCAAGGCCACCTTGAGGCAAGAGATCGGATGGCATGACATGGCCAAGGATCAAAACTTTGCCGTTCGCATTACCGAGTGAGTAATGCAAAAATTATAGAAACATACATATGTAAATCCGATTTCCCCTCAGCAATATGGAGAAAATACGCAGCGGCATAGCCGAGAATCTGGGCCATTATATGGAGATAATGTGCGAGGTCATAATCAGTGTCGTTCTGTCCTTTATCTACGGTTGGAAACTGGCTCTGGCAATAGTGTTTTATATACCCCTCACCTTGGTGGTGAACTCAGCAGTGGCCCATGTAAGTATAGCCAAAAGAATAATATAATATTCTTAACTTTCTATGTAAAACGTAAGAAAAGTAAATTCCCTTTTATATTTTGCCTTAAATTCATAATAAGTGTTTAGGAACAAAATGCTTTCCTAACAAGCTTTAAGTGAACTTGAAATTGTTTTTGTTTAATCTGAAAATAGTTTTCCGAAAATAGAAAAGCACTTGGCATCAATGAAAGCATATATTTTCACTTTTTGAGAGAGAAAATATTCAAACATCGAATATATTCTGTAATATATCACAAGAGTGCTTAATTTTAATATTTAGGTATTTACGAAACATTTACTTAGATCTAAATAATTTAATTAAATAATTTCTCTGTTAATGGTCAAGTTTTTTAAAAATACAAGTTTTTTATTTTAATTTGCAAAGATAATAATTGTATAACTTCCATGATTTCCACACTGTATCTATATTTTCTAGTACGAAAGTGTAAAAAGAGAATAATTTGATTATTATTTATCTTTTTAAACAGGAAGTTTTTTGAAATTTTTTGGTTTTAATTAGGTCTCTCAAATTTAATATAATTAATTGAAAAAAATGTTTATCTCTTTAATGATCTCTATTAAAAAATTCCCACATTTCTTGTTACAGTACCAAGGAAAACTCACTGGCGAGGAGCAGAGCTCCTATGTGAGGGCCAGCTCGGTGGTGGAGGAAGTGATCGGAGCCATCCGGACTGTGGTGGCATTTGGAGGGGAGCGAACGGAGTCAGTGCGTTATGATACCCTTCTGAAACCCGCTCTCAGGGCAGGGAAATGGAAAGGAGCCTTTTCCGGGCTAAGTGACACGGTGATGAAGGCCATGCTGTTCATTACGGGGGCAGGATCTTTTTGGTACGGAGCTAATTTGATCCTCTTTTACCGCGATCCAAGTATTCCAATTAACGAGAGGGAATACACACCGGCGGTAGTGATGATCGTCATATCAGGCATAATCGTGAGTGCCAACCAAATATCACGAACATCTCCATTTCTCGAAACCTTTGCCATGGCGAGAGGATCGGCCTCGGCAATATTGGAGGTTATCGATCGTACTTCCCTGATTGATCCGCTCTCCAAGGTGGGAAAAATCCTTAACTATGGCCTAAAAGGAACCGTTGAGTTCCGGGACGTTTTCTTTCGTTATCCCGCCAGAGAGGATGTAATTGTGCTGCGGGGTCTTAATGTGGTGGTTGAGGAAGGTCAAATTGTGGCCTTGGTGGGTCCATCGGGCTGTGGCAAATCCACCTGTATCCAATTGCTACAGAGATTTTATGATCCTGTGTTTGGACAAGTTCTTTTGGATGGCGAGGATGTCCGGAAGTACAACCTAAATTGGTTGCGGTCGAATATTGCCGTGGTGGGTCAGGAACCGGTGCTCTTTCAAGGAACAATTGGGGAGAATATTCGTCATGGAAAACCAGAAGCCACCCAAAAGGAAGTCGAAGATTCTGCAAAAGCCGCTAATGCTCATGATTTTATCATAGCTTTGCACAAGGTACGTTTTTATGAACTTTACAAATTATTATATATAAATTTTTTAGGGTTACGATACGGATATCAGCGAAAAGGGCGTTCAGCTTTCTGGAGGTCAGCGTCAGCGAATAGCCATCGCCAGAGCTCTGATACAGCAGCCTAAAATCCTGCTCCTGGATGAGGCCACCTCTGCTTTGGACTACCATTCCGAGAAGTTGGTCCAAGCCGCTCTGGACAAGGCCTGTAAGGGTAGAACCACCTTGGTGGTGTCCCATCGATTGTCTGCCATCAGACACGCCCATCGAATTGTTTACATTGAAAATGGCAAAGCCGTAGAGCAGGGCACCCACGAGGAACTGATGAAGCTGGAAGGATTCTATTATGAAATGGTCACTGTACATTCCTATGACGACTCCGCGGAGGAACTGCTTAACGAACTGGAAGAAGAGGCCGAGAACAAGGAGCGAAAAATGTCCTTCGAAGTTGAACAGTTCCCATTGGGCACTCGTAACTCCATTGTGTCGCTAGAGAAGAATGCCGAGTTTCAGATGAAGAACCTGAATGGTCTGGCCAACCCAACGTTCGATCAGGAAATAGAAGAGCCGGGAACTCCATCTGGAAATTACATCCGTACCTTTTTCCGCATTTTGGGTTGGGCCCGACCCGAATGGAGTTTCCTCATCATTGGTGCGATTTGTGCTGGACTTTTTGGATTGACCATGCCGGTTTTTTCAATTATCCTTGCGGAACTATATGGTTCTTTGGCCAAGCCCACGGACGAAGAGGTTCTCGAGCAGAGCGCCTCCATGGCCATCATTTCTATAGTGATCGGAGTTGCAGCAGGAGTGGTGTGCTTTATCCAGACATTTTTCTTTAATCTGGCTGGAGTCTGGCTAACTATGCGTATGCGGTGGGTCTTTAAAAGGTGCTTCTTTTCTTACCATTTTATTGAAGCATTCATTTGCTTACAGCTCCAAGACCTTCAGTTCTATTATGCACCAGGAGATGGGTTGGTTTGATCGCAAGGAGAACAGTATTGGAGCCTTATCTGCCCGCCTATCTGGGGATGCGGCCAGTGTTCAGGGTGCCATAGGTTTTCCGCTGAGCAACATCATCCAAGCGTTCACCAACTTCATCTGCAGTGTGTCCATTGCCTTTCCCTACTCCTGGGAATTGGCCCTGATCTGCCTGAGCACCTCGCCCTTCATGATAGCCTCCATTGTGTTCGAGGCGCGATTCGGAGAGAAATCCGCGCTGAAGGAGAAGGCGGTGCTGGAGGAGACGAGTCGCATAGCCACCGAAACGATTACGCAAATTCGGACAGTGGCAGGTCTTCGTCGGGAGGAGGACCTGATAAAAATATACGACAAGGAGGTGGAGCGTTATCGGGTGCAGATCCTCAGCCGACTGAAATGGCGAGGACTAGTCAATTCCCTCGGTAAATCCCTCATGTTCTTTGGCTATGCAGTGACCTTGACCTACGGAGGACACATGTGTGCCGATGGCAACATCAAATTCGAGACTATAATGAAGTGGGTACAAGTACAAAACTGATGACTTTATTGAACTATTAATACTTAATTTTATAGGATATCGAACACGATGCTTTATGGCCTATTTATCCTGGCCCAATCTCTGGCCTTTACTCCGGCCTTCAATGCCGCTCTACTTTCTGCAAACCGCATGTACGAGATCATTGATCGCAAGCCACAGATTCAATCACCTGAATCCTTAGAGATCCAGCAGAATGGCAATGGATCTGCTTACAAGACAAATGTCGTCCAGCAGGGTGTCAGCTATAGAGGCCTTAACTTCTCCTATCCCTCAAGACCCAACCTCAAGGTCCTGCATAACTTCAATCTAGACATACAGCAAGGTCAAACGGTGGCCTTGGTTGGTGCCTCAGGGTCGGGAAAATCCACCTGCGTCCAGCTTTTGATGCGGTACTACGATCCCGATGAGGGGAAGATTGTAAGTTATTGTCTTTATTTTAAGAACGCTTATTTACAATGCTAATTACGCAAGAGCTTTGAAACACATTTTAAAAAAAAAGTATTATATGTATAATTACAACCTTTGTTTTTACTTTTAGCTCATAGATCAGGAGAGTATACACCACGATATGGAGCTGAAAACTCTACGTCGTCGCCTAGGAATTGTTTCCCAGGAACCTTCGCTCTTTGAGAAGTCCATTGCCGATAATATTGGCTATGGGGACACAACGCGCCAAGTGCCCATGCAGCAGATTATTGAGGCGGCCAAGATGGCCAATGCCCATGAGTTCATAATGTCCCTGCCCGCCCAATATGATACGGTATTGGGCTCTAAGGGAACCCAACTATCCGGCGGACAAAAGCAACGGATTGCTATTGCCCGGGCGATGGTGAGGAATCCCAAGATCCTGCTGCTAGATGAAGCTACCTCTGCATTAGACTTCCAAAGTGAAAGGGTTAGTTGCATGCATTCACACAGTGTTCAATGATGTCTTTAATGTTATTTTATAAACCTTATTTCAGGTGGTTCAGCAAGCCTTAGACTCGGCGTGTTCTGGCCGCACGTGCATTGTAATAGCCCATCGTCTTTCCACCATCCAAAATGCCAATGTGATTTGTGTGATTCAAGCCGGACGGATAATGGAGCAAGGCACTCATGCGCAACTTCTGGCCAAGAATGGCATTTATTCCAAGCTGTATCGTAGCCAGACGAAAGCCTCTTAAAAAGACATCAACAGCATCGGAGCACGGAAGTATGCAGTAAATAATTCTTAGCTTTTAGTTGATACACAAACCATCCTTATTTGGCCAAATGCAATAAATCAATAGGAATAGTTGTTAAATAAATATAATAAACAAAGAAAAACCTAAGTGGATTCGCTTGCTTTCTACTTATAAACTTGTAAGAATAATGATGTTTGAAACAAAAAATCATAGATCTGGTTCAGCTGGTTTTATTATTGCTTTATTTGGCGTGTAAAATCTGAAATTTGTCCAATCGTATTTCCAAGTTGTAATATTTTTATCGATTAAAAATGTTCGCAATTTTATGTGTACTTGTTTTTTTATTATTTGTTAAGCTTATTTTGCTTATTATTTTGGTTTCACACATGTAATGAAGCATAGAGAAAAAATAGTAAAAATAAAGAAAAAAGACAAGTCATATAATCTTAAATGGCACAGTGCTTTTATTCCAAGCTAAAAATGTGAAAAATAATTTTATTTTAACCTTTAGTGGGAAAATACAGAATTAATTTCTTAACATGCATTGCTGGCCAAAAAAGGACAATTTAAAAATAAGGTTTACATAAATGTATATGGATGTTTCCTAAAAAAAAGCTCGAAGAAAAAATGTATCTAAAGATTTTTTATTATCGATTTTAAATGGACTTCTTTCAAAAAATCTGCGAAGTCTTTAATCAATATCAGAAACTTAAGTTTACATGCCCACATTGCCCACCCCACTAATCCAAATTCAATTTCTAGTACTTTAAGTTAGAATTGCTTTTTATCTTATCTCAAGAAACGCCAAATTTGGGACAACATTTTCTCTCTCGATTAATTTACCTTGTGATAAGATACATACTATATACTATAGTAGGTTTTATCTAATTCAGATTGTGAAGGGCAATATGAACTTTTTGTCGCATTGCGATTTTGAATTTGGCCGCATAAGGTTCTAAAAATCCAGATGAACGCAGTAACAATATTCTTAATCTGCCTGGGTAAGAAATTTCCATGGGAAGTTATACCTTTAATAAAGACGCCTTTCCTGAAAATATAGTAGCATGCACTCATGCAGCAAATATTCCACCACTATCGTGCCCATTGGTTGCTGATTGCGGGAAGGTAGATGAATCAAGCGCTATTTGCAGATTGAATGAAGAAGTGGGATGTATTCAAAAATATCTTTCCAAGTGCCATATGGATATTGAAGGCTGTCATCAAGGAAAAAGTGAGTCTATTTATTTAACTTTTTGCGCACATGCTAATAAAAATTATAACATTTTAGATTTCACTGATTACAGTGAGGTATATTGCTCAATGGAGTCTTATTTCTGCGAAAAATCGACCACGTACGAGCGCTGGACCATTTTCTTTGGCAATGAAGCTGATTAAAACCCCACTAATACAAACTTAAAATGGAAATATCACGTTTATAGCTGTAGCTAGATTAATCAAATTTAACATTCTTGATAAATTATATTTATATGGATGGCATTAACCACAAGTAAGGCAAGATAACGTTTTTCTAATAATATTTTTGTTTAGTTGTGCTAAGTGTAGAAGTAAGTTACATTTTAAGCGTGAATTGGATGTAACTGATTGGATAAGTCATGGCTTAATTTAGTTGAACAAAAATGAAAGTGCCTTACAAAATACTAAAATCTTATTTAAATTCATCAAAATTGAGATGGTCATAAAGTTGTTGTTTATGCTCTTCTTTAGCTTAAGTAAGATGTTCTTAATTTAAATATCTAAAAATAATTGTACTATATATGTAGGTACAGCCAGAGGTACACCAACTCCCAAATGCCCCTCGGAAAAACTTTGTGGTAATGTAGGCGAATTAAAGGAAGTTTGTATTTTGGATGAAATTGAAAACTGTATAAGAAAATATAAGTCAAGTTGTCACATGGCAATCGCCAGTTGTCGTTATCCTAATTTAGGTAAGTAAAATATTAACTGACACCTTAAACATACCCTAAGTTATACTATTTAGACATAGATTGCGATCATTACTGTCAATTTTCAATTTAAAATAAATTATTAAACAATTCATTTGACGTTATTATTGTATACCTCAAAAACCATAAATTAAATACCGTAAAGTATTGGCATCATTAACACACACAAAACAAAAAATATTTAAAGATCATATATAACAATTGTTTCTAGTTTTAGTATTTTGATCGTATTTATCAAGCCATTTAAATGCATTAGAAAAAGTACAATTAGTAATAGTTTTGTGGTTTCGTAGATTAGTTAGATTAGTTCAATAAAACGGTATTTTTTCTTCATTAAAGTCTAATCTCCAGATCCAGCCCCCAAATCTGATCGAAAGCAAGGTCAAAAAAAATATGTCACACTGCCCCCTAATAAGAAATCTCCTTAGTGAATAATAAATCAGAACCCTCTATCTTCTAGAATTTACCGACTACAGCAACGAGTACTGCGGCATGGAAGGTTGGATATGCGAAGAGCCACCATACGAACGCTGGACGCTCTTCTTTGGCCAAGAGGATGAGTTAGTGACGGCTTAGCCGATCGCCAACGACAAATGTGTAAATTAATTAGGTAGCATTTCAATAAATAATCAATCAACGCGCAATGCTCCGTTCACGTGCCAAAAGACAACGACTACGTCAAAGACCGGTAGGAGGTAACCGATTGCCGCCAGCGTTTTTTCCCACTCAGTGAGACAGAACGACGCCTCGAGCCTTTTTATACGATTTCTGACGATTTTTTCAGATTTGTTTTTTTGCGCTTTTTGTGTTATTTTTGGGTCTTCGACGGGTGATTTGCATAATCTCTGACCGCGGCACCACAGCCATTGGCCTCCGCCACCATCGCCAATCAGCAGAGAGCTCCAGCCCGGCCCCATGTGCATATATAAAAAGTGGACCCATCCGAATTTCGGTTGTCAGTCAATGCCCATCAAACGAATCAATTCCAGGCACAGTCATGAGCAGCGCGTCGCTTAAGTTCTATCTGATATGTCTGCTCGTTATCTGCGGTTAGTGAAACTAATACCATAATCTGGGAATATACATGAAATGCAATTACCCATCTCCATACCTTTGCAGTGATCGGTTGGAGTGCAGGAATGCCAAGTTCGGAACTTACGCGGGAGGAATTGGAGGAGCGGTATCGACAAACTCCGCCGGTGCCCGATGAACGAGATGCCGATGCCGAAGTGGATAATGCCTACGATCGGTTTACACCCAGGCCCAGAAGTCCACACATAGAAGGCTAAGCCCACCCAACTGCAATCGATTTCTGTTCTATTTGCAGTGCCACTTATTATGTCGCATTCAGGGTTATGGCTATGTAGTTCTAAGCTTAGGCGAAATGTACAAGCGTAAAATAAAGCAATTATATTGGTGAAACGTGCGCATTGTTACTTTCCATTCCATCACGTAGAATGTCGGGCGACATCCGCCGTCGGGGCGGCGTCTATAAATCTGAACTTTCTGGCATTCGATTCAGTCAGTTATCAATCTCTATTTGCCGGGAAAAGTACAGACGAAATGACCTCAGAAAGCAAGATGGTTCTGCTCCTCCTTATCGGTTGCCTGATCATGCAGACAAGTAGGTCACTGGATAACCACGTTTTATAATAATTCCCAACTAACCGAGTTGTCCTTAAAGTCAACGCCCTGCCCTTTGATAGATTCAGCCGGGAGGATGATGAACGGCTCAACGAGATCAGCGGAGAGTGGTTGAAAAAGCCCATCTTAAGGTTGGATCGTCTCTTTAGCAGCGGTGAATCGCCGGCGGGAAGTCGAAAAACGGTGGTCCGACCCAGTAGAAGCGATAAGGGTGAAACCACGGAGAGCTCCAAGCACGCCCACTCCATGATCACTTCGATGCTCGGTTTTGTCAGCAGTGTCATCAACTTTGGCAGATCCTTCGTAAGGGACCAATAGAGCCTATCCTAGTCTAATAAAGATATTTATTAAGTTTATAGAACAAGTCTCGTGATTCCATTTGCCAAATGTAGTAGTTGTAAATAAAGTTAAGGTTCCAGAGAGAAATATCATGAAGGAATTGAAACTTCTTTCTGACCAAACCTTATTTTATTTATTTATTACAAATTTTTCCATCTAAAAATAAATTTTAAAACAATTTTATTTATTTTTTAATAAGTTATAAAACATAAAAATATAAACATAAAACTTACAAATATATTTTTTAAATAAAAAAAATATTAGATCAAGGTAACTTAAAGAATTAAGAATCAAAATTACTAATAATATTGATTTAAAATTTAACATTCATAAACTTCTCAATAATTTTATTCAAGACAGGATAATCTTAAAACTATGTTAAGTAGAACTTATACAGATAATTCTCTTAAATCAATGATTTTATTGAATTTCAAAAATTTTTGGAAGGGAAGATGTATTTTTATATTCTTTTAAATGTAAACAGACCTTTTAATTAATACAAAAATGTATGCGTATTTACCATTTATTTTACAAACTTTCTCTTACGCAGACCCAATTTGGACACGATATTTTATCAACATATATTACAGAAAATTTAAACAGGTCTCAGTTCCTCAAACTCAGACAAGATTAACGTTCAAGCAATTAAGTTATAAATTCATATTTTTTGTTTATCTTCATCTCTTTTTTTATCTCTCTTGGCAAACGTGTCTCTTAGCGAATAAAAAAGGTGTGAATATGGGCATAAACTTAAGAGAGATATTTATAGGAAAATGTTAACGCCAATTAAGACGTCATAAAATCACGCATCTGTTAATTAGCCGCTCCTAAGCCCAACTTCCACTAGTGACGTCTGTGAACTAACTGAACATTGGACTTGACCCATCTCTGTAATAGAGTTATATTAACACAATGGATAACACGTTGTGAGCATTGTGCGGACAGAACTGAAATTAATCATATTAATGAATGAACAGAGGTGATGAGCGTAAAAGAAATGACGTCTCTATCAACCAAGCCCTCTTATGGTGTCGGGGATTTTTTAGCTACTTAATTCGAGAAATTCGTTTTTTTTCCTTCGCTAAGACGCTTATGTGTGACGACACAAGAGTCGCTAGACGGCGAATGCTAATTATGTGCCTTTTTTCGATTTGTTGTATTTATATTTATTTTCTTTTTCTGTGCAAACTTGTTCGAGCATGGTTCAGCCGGCTTTAATTGTAAATATTGGCTTATTTGGACAATCAGTCATAACGAGACCTTGCCGGAGATACTTTCAACGCGCTGGCTGGGATTTCTTTTCGTGGGGAAAATCCAAGACACAGCACTATTTAACTCTAGCGTGTAATGCTTTAGAACGACGGCTTGGTTCCAAGCGAGTGAATAGCCCCCGAAATCAGCTTGAAATTGACTGCTGTTTGTCCGCGGATTTCTTTTGGCTACACAGAAAACAAAATCTTTAATTGTGAACGCGTGCCTCTTAAATAATCAACAAATATAAATAAATTAATTTTTACCAAATATTCGTTTAACTCTAATGAAAAATGTGATATATAAATTTCAACAATGGAATGTAACTGCCGTTTTTTGTGCTTTGGGTTGCGCAAACCCCTCAAGGTTAGAGTTGCCATTCTACAACAAAGCCCGTTTTAAACGCAATGATTGAGTGGGTGGAATAAGTTTTATTGGATCACATAACAAAAGACTTGAGCAACGAACTTGCTCGACAGGGGCAGAAAACTATGTACAGGCTTAAGGGCGTTATCTCCGGTTCCAGGGATCCCTAGCTGACCTCCAGCAAATGGTACTTGAACATTTTGTTCAGCGAGCACATATTCTGGGACAACTCGTTGCAGACGCGCACTACGCAGCCTTCAAGGAAAGATAGTGATGAAATAACAGGCTTTAAATAACACCTGGACAGATCACTCTCACTAACCCACTAGATACTTGATCACTCTCAGCAGCACCATGGCGATCCGTAGATAATGTCGAGAACTCTAAGAACTGCGCCCATGCACACGCGACGAGACTTAGAACCAAATTGAATGCCGATCCGCGCATGCAATCGCGAATAAGTGAAAACGTTTGGTGAGCGGAAACTGTGACGTCGACGTCGACCGCTCCGGCACAGTGGAGCAAATTAGTTGGCAAAAGGTCGGTCCACTTAGTGGAGTTCAGTTATTTATGGGGTAATTAGCATATCAACACAAATTAAAATATTGGCAAAGCAAACGAAAAGCTTACGTTAAGACCTTTAGGAATTTTAGGACAAATTGGCCCCACTGTGTAAATCAATGGTTCCAATTATTCATTAGTCTAATTTGTTAGCTTTTATTTTTATTGGTTAATGATGATTTCCTCTCCACTGTGCACCAGAAATAACAAACCATTGCAATAAAAGCAATAACATTGGTTATTATTTTTTTAAGAAGTTATTATTTACATAATATTTTTAGCAAGTAGGTGACAATTGAGCACGCTACTTTTTTTGTCATTCGTCATTTTTCGTACTGTGCCAGCATTAATTGTTTACACTGCAATCGCTAAATTTTTGGTTTTTAATGGGATTCTTTTGCACAGTTTAACTCTAACGTTTTTATTAAATTTAATTTACGGCTTAGCATGAACCTCTTTTATTTAATTGGTAATTCGGGTTGTTATTTGATTTAAAAGATTACGAGAATAAATGGAAAATAATATTAAAAACTGAAATTGAATTATTGAATTATATTTTAATTGAATTTGTCTTCGACTTAAACTTCATATGGGTCAAAAAAAATTTGAGTTTTAAGAGATTGACGAAAACCGTTGATCTTCTAAAAAAAATAAATATTCACACAAATTGGGAAAAAATTGGCCCACTGTGCAGCTGCTGTGTGGATAAAGCTAAATCGAGAACTTCTTGTTGATGTTGCAATCTGCTGATTTTTTCCTCATTTTTGTACAAGCGCATATTTCCATTAATTTTTTCGGCAATGTTCATTTGCGTGCATTGCATAAGGCAAAGGCGCTGAACTGAGCGATGCGAATTACGTCATCAGAACTCGTTTACATGCAACCATGAGAAGCTGCTGCGCAGGCGCAGCAATTGAGGCCAAAAATAAAAAAGAACAGGCCGCTCTGACACTCGTCGCAGACTTTATCAATGCAATTACTTATGTCATTGCAAACGGCGGAAAACGAGTTTCGGTACAACAAATACAGTTAGCCCAAAAGTCGAGAAATCGAAATATCCCGATCAAAAAGTTGCTGCACAAAAGACGTCGGCAGCGCAGTCGGCGCTTTGGTCATGAATTTTGCACAATATTTAGCTGTGATCGTGATTTTCAATAGTTGCTGCTGCTAGCTAGTTTCTGCATTTGGCTCATTTAATCGGTATAGCAATAAACTTCAAGTTATTGGCGATCGTAGGTTGAACTGAGTTGCGGAGCTGCAATTTATGGTGTTTTTATTTTGTCCTATCCTTTAGTTTTTTTCCATTTTGGTCAGGCCTGAGCGGGTTTTGTTGAAAGAGATCGAAGTAGTTTTTCACCTTCGATTTAGTGGCGTACTTCCATTTACCAACTGCTTAACCAATAAATTGTAACACTTCTGGTTAAATGAAACGTGGCCTTATCTAAGCGGTAATGGAAAATCATTTAAATAAGTTTGTTTTTAAGTGCTTCATTAACAGGTGCTTCCAACACGAACCGATTTTAAATTTATTATTTAGGGCTGCCTAAGTATACTTGTTATATATACTTGTATAATTAACTGAAAAATATTTTTTTTTTAGAAGAATATATTTATACTTCTGTGCTGCAACATCTATTTTATAAATTGCACTGACAAATTAATGAAAACTAATTTTATGTTTCAAAGGGATGATCGGCTTAAATTTACAATTTCACATTAAAAATGGGGTTTTGTGGCCTAACACAAATGAATCGAAAAATGTGATGCTAAGAAAAAATGCAACCCCTACAATCAAATCGTGGATCATTTAAATTAGCCGTAGTATTTTCGAAGAAGACACTTAATAGCTAAAGTATGAATTGTAGAACGGGTATCTAATTGTCTTTACACCACATTGGCGATCTTATTAACCTTTCTTAAATCTTAAAAAAATACTTTTAAAGTTATTGTTTTACTAAGATCTGGCGAAAGACCCAGTTCCACAACGTTCCTCGATGGCATTGGACCGGTTTTTGGTCTTGCCTGGTTCCGATTCCACGGTCCCAGCCGGCCGGCGAATGATACAAACAACAAAGAGCCGGAGAATTGAGGTGGAGGTAAACAAAAGAGGAGAACAAAACATAAACATATAAAAGCCGAAGACAAGGGCATGCCGAAGGCAGCCGAGAAGAGCCGATCAAAAATACAAATTTTGGGGTCTCAAGGAAAATTTGTCACTGCAGCTCTCATCAGTTGGTCGCGAAGAGCCATTCAGTGTGGTTAATTGAGCTCCACCAAACGATACAGAAATAAAAAAGAGAAAGTGATCAGGAGATAAGAAAGTTAAATACATTAGAGTGAACCGATAGAACTTTTGTTATCGCTTTGCGGGTGCTTGAATACTCGTCCAGATGGAGATCAGAGTGACCTCCTTTGATGTCTTGTTCCTGATCTTGGCAGTCTCCTATTGCCATGCGGAACTAACGCCGCCATATTTCAATCTGGCCACAGGCCAAAAGATCTATGCCACGGCCACTTGTGGCCAGGATACGGACGGACCGGAGATATATTGTAAATTAGTAGGAGTCAATACGGCGCACGATCACATTAACTATTCGGACTTCCAAGGACAGGTAAATATGACAAACTCCCATAGCATTCCAGTATACACTCAAAATCAGATTAAATTATTTACTTTTTTTTATTAACTACTATCCAAATGTAATACAAATCGAATTTGTAAAACGAAAAACGTATGAATAAAATAAAACTAATACCTTAAATGTTAAACTGTTTTAATTTTATTGTAATTATTATTTTAATACATTAATTAATACAATACATTGACTACTCGGTGCCAAATCGTTTCGGTTTATACTCAAGAAGTAATTTACCAACCATATTCCAACCGAAAGTTAATACAAATTAATACTTGGCTATAACCTTTAATGTCATATTTAATTTATAAAGCTATAAATTACGCAGCTGTATATAGACATTTTCTTTCTTCTTTGTGTGCACCGCATTTCGCAGGTCTGTGACTTCTGTAATCCAAATGTTCTGGAGAAAAGTCATCCGCCAGTAAACGCGATAGATGGCACTGATTCCTGGTGGCAGAGTCCTCCGTTGTCCAGGGGAATGAAATTCAATAACGTCAATTTGACCATCAATTTCGAACAGGTAAGCACTATCTCAAATATAAATTCTTATAAATTCTTAAATTTTAAACTATTTATTTAAAATTGTTAATAGTATAACTACTTTAATAAATAAATACAGTCAAGTATTACTAAGAGTAAACCTTTGATGATAACCACTTAACGCTGAAAACTTTAAGCTTAAATTGTAGTCTTTAAATCTATTCTCAGGAGTTCCATGTGGCATATTTATTCATTCGCATGGGCAACTCCCCTCGTCCGGCTGTCTGGACGCTGGAGAAGTCCACGGACTATGGCAAGACCTGGACCCCTTGGCAGCACTTCTCCGATACTCCCGCCGATTGCGAGACCTACTTCGGCAAGGACACCTACAAGTCAATCATCCGCGATGACGACGTCATCTGCACCACCGCATACTCAAAGATTGTCCCGCTTGAGAACGGAGAGATTTCCGTAAACCTGCTGTTAGAGCGTCCCAGCTCAACCAACTACTTCAACTCAACGGTGCTGCAGGAATGGACCCGTGCCACCAACGTCAGGATCCGTCTGCTGCGCACAAAGAATCTTTTGGGAAATCTGATGTCCGTGGCACAACAGGATCCCACCGTAACGAGCCTTTATTTCTACTCGATCAAGGACATATCTATCGGAGGAAGGTGCATGTGCAACGGACACGCCGACACCTGCGACGTTAAGGACCCGAAAAGTCCAGTACGCATCCTCGCCTGCCGCTGCCAACACAACACTTGCGGCATCCAGTGCAACGAGTGCTGTCCAGGATTCGAGCAGAAGAAATGGCGCCAGAACACCAATGCCCGACCTTTTAACTGCGAACGTGAGTATTGGGTATTGACATATGTACGGCATGAGATACATTAAGCAGAGAACACTCTTGAGGGTCAAAAAAATATAACTGAAGACCCTTGATTACTTTCTGTGAAAAGTTTTTATGGAAGAACATCCATAATAAATTCCTGTATTAAACATTACCATTCTTTACAGCTTGCAACTGCCATGATCACAGCAACGAGTGCAAGTACGATGAGGAAGTGAACCGCAAGGGACTCTCCCTGGACACAAACGGACACTATGATGGAGGTGGCGTTTGCCAGAATTGTCAGCACAACACCGTAGGAATCAACTGCAACAAGTGCAAGCCGAAGTACTACCGACCGAAAGGAAAGCACTGGAATGAGACTGATGTTTGCAGTCGTGAGTACCACTTTAAATTTCATTGAACTATTGGAAATTCATTCTATCGAACTATTATATTGACCATCGCTTTTCCCCTATCCAGCCTGCCAATGTGACTTCTTTTACTCCACCGGACACTGCGAGGAGGAAACCGGAAACTGTAAGTGCCGTGCCGCATTCCAGCCGCCGAGCTGTGACACCTGTGCTTACGGATACTACGGATATCCTAACTGCCGGGAGTGCGAGTGCAACCTGAACGGAACCAAAGGCTCGATCTCAAACGTCTGCAACGTGACCACTGGAGAGTGCAAGTGCCTTACGAACTTCGGTGGCGACAAGTGCGAGCGATGCAAACACGGATACTTCAACTACCCCACCTGCTCAAGTAAAATATTAAATATAATATATATAAAATAGTTATTGATCGGCATTCTGATTACTCATTTACAGACTGTGACTGCGACAACCAGGGCACAAAGTCGAAAATCTGCAACAAAAAGTCTGGCCAGTGCATCTGTCGTGAGGGTTTCGGAGGTCCGAGATGCGATCAATGCTTGTCAGGATATATCAACTATCCCAATTTTTCGGTGAAGAACGAGCTGTTCTTTAACAATCAGGAGGCGTATGTTAATCTCTTTGATCACTTCGATGTCGGCACGGGAATGAAAATAAGTTTTGATTTTCGCCCGAGGGATCCCAACGGTCTGCTCTTCTCCGTGCACGGCAAGAGCTCCTATGCCATCCTCGAGCTGGTGGATAACACCCTGTACTTCACAGTAAAGACCGATCAAAAGAACATTGTGGCCACCACCTACACCCTGCCCAACAACGAGAGCTTCTGCGATGGAAAGACTCGTAATGTCCAGGCCATAAAGTCGCAGTTTGTGATCAACATAGCCGTGGACTTCATCAGTTCCAATCCTGGCGTGGGCGGCAAAGGATCCGTCATCACCAAGACGAATCGTCCGTTGTTCTTGGGCGGGCACCTGAACTTAAAAAAAGTGCCGGGCATTAGGACCAAAAAATCCTTTAAGGGATGCATCAGCAACGTGGAGGTCAACAATAGGATGATCAATATAACGCCGAATATGGTCATCGGCAATATATGTCAGGGTTACTGCCCGCTTAACTAGTACTACTACTAAATAACCAATTTAATTCGACCAAGACTACGAACAACTGGTACGGAAGTTGCAAAATATTAAAAAGTAAAGGACATCTATTGGGGCTAACTGATTTTTTGGTTTTAAAAATAGTAATTGATTATTTTTGGTTTTTTACTTGTCTACTGGATGCATGTGATTTTTAATGACGGTAAATACTCCAAAAGACGTCACTTGTTTTCCTCACCACGTTGGGTTATAAAAATATAACCTTTCGTTTGAATCGTTTGGTGCAGATCCTGTGAAGGAATTGCAACAGACTGATTTTTCAATTTGTTCGATTTTGTTACATTTACGAGCCGGCCGACAAATGAGACAAACAACAGATAACTGGATAAATAGAGCTAAACATATGTTCAGAGCAAAACCAAATCAACAATTCGTTCTCTTAGCTATATAAAGAGACGAAGACAAGAACAAACGAAGGCAGCCGAAAAGAGCCGATCAACCGAATACGAAAATTAAAATTTTTGTGTCTCGAGGAAAATTTCTCGCTGCAGTTTCATCAGTTGCTCGCGAAGAGCCATCCAGTGCGGTTGGATGAGCTCCCCAAGAAATACGAAAGGAATAGTAAACAAGTATAAGTCAGTGAAGAAAGTGACAAGCAGATAAGAAAGTGAAATACATAAGAGTGAACCGAGAAAGAGTGAGATAGAACCGGAAGTGGTCCGAGGAAGGACTTTTGTTATCGCCGCACGGGTGCTTGAACTCTCGGCACGATGGAGCTCAGCGGGGCCTCCATTGGTGTCGTGCTCCTGATCCTGGCGATCTCCTATTGCCAGGCGGAATTAACGCCGCCATATTTCAATCTGGCAACAGGCCGAAAGATCTATGCCACTGCCACTTGTGGCCAGGATACGGACGGACCGGAGTTATATTGTAAATTAGTAGGAGCCAATACGGAGCACGATCATATGAACTATTCGGTCATCAAAGGACAGGTAATTATGATCGACATCCGACAGCAACGCCCAAAAATCATTCCAGTATACACACAAAATCAGATGGTCTTTGATTATACACTGAAAAAAAAACATAAGATATTATATAATTAAATTATACTTATCTAATTCCGTTATCGCGTTATTTAAAAGCTGGTTTCCGAACAAGATAAAATTATATGAAATGAAATAAAAATAATTTAACCTTATTCTCATTTTGTTTATGATCTAAGTAAATTCTTCATATAAGTTTAAAATATTTTAGAAAAATTACATCAAAATGTAATACAAATAGAATTTGTAAAGCTTATCGAAAAAAATGTCTTAGAACACAGAAAAATATATTAAGAATAAAAAAATAGTATCAATTTAAAGAAGATTATTTTATATCAATAAATAATTTTAACTTTCAAAACCTTTTTTTCAAGTGTGCACTGCATTTTGACTTCGCCACATGTTTTGAGCATTCGAATCGGACTCTAAAAATAGTCTTGACTCGATTTGGTTCTTCCCATGTATTTTGCTAACATGTGTTCCCTGTTCTTTTAAGGTTTGCGACTTTTGTAACCCCAAGGAGCCGGAGAAGAATCATCCGGCAGAGAACGCGATTGATGGCACCGAGGCCTGGTGGCAGAGTCCTCCGTTGTCCAGGGGCATGAAATTCAATGAAGTCAATCTGACCATCAACTTCGAACAGGTAAGCAGAAGAGAACAGAAAAGATACCAAAACTATAGAAGGAAGACGGTAGATGTGGATGCAACTCGTTTTCGGGTCGCACCGATGGGATCGTAAAATTTGAAAACAATTTTAATGGGTTTTCATTTCAACGACAACGACACAGCAAAAACTGAAGGAAAAAAAATGTTGCTGAGCTCGAGCATTTGTTGTTGGCCTCTTTCCCTTTAAAGTTATGGGTTATCAGTATGTCAGCTCCTATATATTATATAGAGATATGTAGGAATATATGCACACACTCTTGAATGGGAAGTCTCGGCTTTCAATATGTTTAGAAGTCGACACGGAGCATTGACTCTTTCGAGCTGTTCATTCTGTGTTTTTATAATTTTAGCGATAAAGACATATTGTTCTAAAGGCACCAGCATGCGACATAAACGAATTGGGAGCAGCCTGCTAATCAGCACAAGTCACAAGAAACTATAGTCTTATCTTCAATGTGTCTGAAATTGTTCTATAAAAAGTTTGGGGTCGTCTCGCATACGTTATTATCTCACTTGCAACGGAAATCCACGAGGTTCCACAGTTAATTTCAAGAATAATTGCGCTAAGATTTCAACAGCTCAGCATGATCTCATTCACATTCCGAGGGGACTTTAATTCTCTAGTTGCAATTCTCCTAATTCACAGAATGCAACTGAATATGAGATTTTCATTTATTTTTAGAATGCTCAACATTTTAAGAGTTTCGGACTTAAATTCAAAAATTAAACAATTCACATTTGAAGAACTATGAACGAAGCGCTGTATATAAAATGTCTGTTTATGCAAAAGTTTCTTGAAATACCATATGGTTAAAACTAAGATACTGAAATGTTAAAAAATCTGAGCAACCCCACAGTAAATAACACGTTGACTCTTTATATATATACGCGCTTGCCTGTATCTTTGTTAATATGTACATATTCTCATATGTACATATTAACATCTCTTCATATCTCTGGCTTCCCTTTCAATTGAAGCCAAATTAAAAAGCAAACATAAACCAAGAAAATAAAAATAAACAAGCACTGGCCGAGTCTACTGCAGAACATTTGGAGTTAATTCCCCCACAGTGATCTCATGTCGTCATGTTTGTATGTATATAAGATTGTGTACATTCGACTAATACAATTCAATGAATCTGCTTGTGCAAAATGAATTTGTGCCTATTCTGTGGGGAAAAAAGCAAGAAGCAACTGACTATTTAAGATTCAACCCACAAAAGCTAAAAATATCAAAAGGGAGTACTAAAACGATTTAAGCCTATTGTGGAAACTGTTGCAGATAGATTAACTTTATCTTATAGATTAACTTGTGTAATATTATCACCTCGTTCTTATTGTAATAATAATAATTGTAAAAGATTCAAGTTTTCAGAAAAAAATAGTTTTTCAAATAAATTCAAGGGTTCTTTACACCAAGTATTCTCGAAATTCACATTTTTTATTAAAAACATTCTGACTTCTAAAACGACTTTTCTTACCAGGAGTTCCATGTGGCTTATTTGTTCATTCGCATGGGCAACTCCCCTCGTCCGGGAGTCTGGACGCTAGAGAAGTCCACGGATTATGGCAAGACCTGGACCCCTTGGCAGCACTTCTCCGATACTCCCGCCGATTGCGAGACCTACTTCGGCAAGGACACCTACAAGTCAATCACCCGCGATGACGACGTCATTTGCACCACCGCATACTCAAAGATTGTGCCGCTGGAGAATGGAGAGATTCCCGTGAGGCTGCTGAACGATCGACCCAGCTCCACCAACTACTTCAACTCAACGGTGCTGCAGGAATGGACCCGTGCCACCAACGTCAGGATCCGTCTTCTGCGTACAAAGAATCTTTTGGGACATCTGATGTCCGTGGCTCGACAGGATCCCACGGTAACGCGTCGTTATTTCTACTCAATCAAGGACATCTCTATCGGAGGAAGGTGCATGTGCAACGGACACGCCGACACCTGCGACGTTAAGGACCCGAAAAGTCCAGTACGCATCCTCGCCTGCCGCTGCCAACACAACACTTGCGGCATCCAGTGCAACGAGTGCTGTCCAGGATTCGAGCAGAAGAAATGGCGCCAGAACACCAATGCCCGACCTTTTAACTGCGAACGTGAGTATTGGGTATTGGCATATGTACGGCATTAAGCAGAGAACACTCTTGAGGGTCAAAAAAATATAACTGAAGACCCTTGATTACTTTCTGTGAAAAGTTTTTATGGAAGAACATCCATAATCAATTCCTGTATTAAACATTACCATTCTTTACAGCTTGCAACTGCCATGGTCACAGCAACGAGTGCAAGTACGATGAGGAAGTGAACCGCAAGGGACTCTCCCTGGACACAAACGGACACTATGATGGAGGTGGCGTTTGCCAGAATTGTCAGCACAACACCGTAGGAATCAACTGCAACAAGTGCATGCCGAAGTACTACCGACCGAAAGGAAAGCACTGGAATGAGACTGATGTTTGCAGTCGTGAGTACCACTTTTAATTTTATTGAACTATTGGAAATTCATTCTATCGAACTATTATATTGACTATCGCTTTTCCCCTATCCAGCCTGCCAATGTGACTTCTTTTACTCCACCGGACACTGCGAGGAGGAAACCGGAAACTGTGAGTGCCGTGCCGCATTCCAGCCGCCGAGCTGTGACACCTGTGCCTACGGATACTACGGATATCCTAACTGCCGGGAGTGCGAGTGCAATCTGAACGGAACCAATGGATACCATTGCGAGGCGGAGAGCGGACAGCAGTGTCCATGCAAGATCAACTTCGCAGGGGCCTATTGTAAGCAGTGCGCCGAGGGGTACTACGAATTCCCCGAGTGCAAGGCCTGCGAGTGCAACAAGATTGGCTCGATCTCCAACGACTGCAACGTGACCACTGGAGAGTGCAAGTGCCTTACGAACTTCGGTGGCGACAACTGCGAGCGATGCAAGCACGGATACTTCAACTACCCCACCTGCTCATGTAAGATATTTAATATATAATTAATATAAAATCGTTATTGATCCGCATTCTGATTACTCCTTTACAGACTGCGACTGCGACAACCAGGGCACGGAGTCGGAAATCTGCAACAAGCAGTCTGGCCAGTGCATCTGTCGTGAGGGCTTCGGGGGTCCGAGATGCGATCAATGCTTGCCAGGATATTACAACTATCCAGACTGCAGGCCCTGCAACTGCTCCACCACAGGTAGTTCTGCGATCACCTGCGACAACACTGGCAAATGCAACTGTCTTAATAACTTTGCCGGAAAACAGTGCACGCTCTGTACTGCCGGCTACTACAGCTATCCGGACTGTCTACGTAAGTAAAAGTTATATATGAAAAATAATTTTCTCAGAAATATATCAGTCCAAAAAGTATTAATATATGCCCGTGAAATTGTTGAGGCGTCCGATCTGTACTTCCTAATATAATTCTAATGCATGTGTTACTAACTTTGATCTTTGTGCAGCCTGTCACTGCGACTCTCACGGATCTCAGGGAGTGTCCTGTAACTCGGACGGACAGTGCCTGTGTCAAGCCAACTTCGATGGACGGCAGTGCGAGTCATGTAAGGAGGGCTTTTACAACTTTCCCAGCTGTGAGGACTGCAACTGTGATCCGGCGGGAGTAATCGATGAGTTCGCCGGATGCGGTTCGGTGCCCGTGGGTGAGCTATGCAAGTGCAAAGAGCTAGTCTCGGGTAGGATCTGCAATGAGTGCAAACCCATGTACTGGAATCTGAACTCCAGCAATCCGGAGGGATGCGAGATTTGCGATTGCTGGACGGATGGTACTATTTCCGCCTTGGACGCCTGTACCTCCAAGTCTGGGCAGTGTCCCTGCAAGCCCCATACTCAGGGCAGGCGCTGCCAGGAGTGTCGGGATGGCACCTTTGATCTGGACAGTGCGTCGTTGTTTGGGTGCAAGGACTGCAGCTGCGATGTGGGCGGATCGTGGCAAAGTGTTTGCGACAAGACCAGCGGCCAGTGCAAGTGCCACCCGAGAATTGCGGGTCTGACATGTACCCAGCCCCTGACCACTCACTTCTTCCCAACGCTTTATCAGTACCAATACGAATACGAAGATGGAACCCTGCCCTCGGGCACTCAGGTGCGCTACGATTACGATGAGGAGGCATTCCCCGGATTTAGCAGCAAGGGCTACGTGGTTTTCAATGCCATTCAGAACGAGGTGCGCAACGAGATAAAGGTCTTCAAGTCTTCTCTTTATCGGATTGTACTGCGCTATGTGAATCACAATAAAGAGAATATCACCGCCACCATCTCGATTACGTCGGATAATCCTCTAGAGGTTGATCAACAGTGAGTATTTCATTTGATCCTTGTATTTTTTTTAGATAATACTAATACTTCCCAATTATCCAGCGTTAAGGTTCTACTGCAACCCACTTTGATACCCCAGTTTGTAACCGTTGCGGGTCTTTTGGGCGTAAAACCTTCGGCCATTGTTTTGGATCCGGGTCGTTATGTCTTTATCACCAAGGCCAACAAAAATGTGATGCTCGATTACTTTGTTCTTCTGCCTGCCGCCTATTACGAAGCTGGAATTCTAACTCGTCAAATTTCGAATCCCTGTGAACTTGGCAACATGGAGTTGTGCCGCCATTACAAATATGCCTCCGTGGAGGTCTTTAAGCCAGCAGGAACTCCATTTGTTATCGGAGCCAACTCTAAGCCCACCAACCCCATCGAGGTGTACAGCGATCCGGAGCACCTTAAGATTGTCAGCCATGTGGACGACATTCCTGTCCTAAGCCAGTCGCAGAATGAGCTAAACTACATAGTAGATGTGCCACGAAGTGGACCATATATTTTCGTGATTGATTATATTAGCGATAGGAACTTCGCCAACAGTTACTATATCAACTTGAAGGTGAAGAACAATCCCGGTTCGGAGGCATCCGTGCTGTTGTATCCATGCTTGTATTCCACCACCTGTCGCACCTCTGTTAACGATGATGGTTTGGAGAAGACCTTTTATATAAACAAGGAGGATCTGCAGCCAGTCACCATCTATGTGAGTTCTAACTTATTGAATTATTTGAAAGGTTATAATAATTATTCCACTTTTTCAGGCCGACATCAACGATGAATTCCGTGTGCCTATTATCTCGGTGACCGCCATTCCCGTGGAGCAATGGTCTATTGACTACATCAACCCAAGCCCCGTCTGTGTGATCCACAATCAGAAGTGTTCAACACCCAAATTCCACTCCGTTCCCGACTCCAAGAAGATCGAGTTCGAAACTGATCACGAGGATCGTATTGCCACCAACAAACCTCCTAATGCTGATTTGGATGAACGGGTTAAGCTAGTCCATTTGGACAGTCAAAATGAAGCCACCATTGTAATTGAGTAAGTTTTTAATTTATAATAAAATGTAATTTTTAATTTATTTATTTTATTTACAATAACATAATACTTCCTTTCTGCTAGATCAAAGGTTGATGCTACCAAGCCCAATCTCTTTGTGATCCTCGTGAAGTACTACCAGCCAAACCATCCCAAATACCAGGTGTACTACACATTGACGGCTGGTAAAAATCAATATGATGGCAAGTTCGACATTCGGCACTGCCCCTCGAGTTCCGGATGCCGAGGCGTGATTCGACCCCCAGGGGAGGGTTCCTTCGAGATTGACGACGAGTTCAAGTTTACAATTACTGTGAGTCTAAGAAGAAACCCAATAAAAAAAAATATACGAATTCCAAAATCTTTCAGACCGATCGATCTCCAAGCCTTTGGCTGGATTACCTAGTGGTGGTGCCATTGAAGCAGTATAATGATGATCTTCTGGTGGAGGAGACCTTTGACCAGACCATGGAGTTTATCCAAAACTGCGGCTCCGATCACTTCCACATCACTCACAATGCCAGTGATTTCTGCAAGAAGTCCGTTTTCTCCCTGACAGCAGATTACAACAGTGGAGCACTGCCGTGTAGTTGCGACTACGCCGGATCAACGAGTTTTGAGTGTCATCCGTTTGGTGGTCAATGCCAGTGCAAGCCGAACGTGATTGAGCGCACCTGCAGAGCTTGCAAGAGTAGGTACTACGGATTCCCAGACTGCAAGCCCTGCGAATGCCCGAGCAGCGCCATGTGCGAGCCATCCACCGGAGAATGCATGTGTCCGCCGAATGTTATTGGAGATTTGTGCGAAAAGTGTGCGCCAAACACTTACGGATTCCATCAGGTAAGTTAACTTAATAACTGTTTCACCCTTTGCTATACTTAACTGAAATTCCTGTTTTATTATCCATAGGTGATCGGTTGCGAAGAATGTGGATGCAATCATATGGGCATTGCCAACGGAAATGCGCAGTGCGACCTTTTCAACGGAACTTGCGAGTGCCGTGATAATATCGAGGGCAGAGCCTGCGATGTTTGCACTCACGGATACTTTAACTTCCCGCACTGCGAAAAGAGCAGTTGCCACAAGCCCGGAACCGAACTAGAGGTATGTGACAAAATCGATGGCTCCTGCTTCTGCAAAAAGAATGTGGTCGGAAATGATTGTGACCAATGTGTGGAAGGCACGTACAATCTGCAGGAATCGAATCCATGGGGTTGCACTCCTTGCTTCTGTTTTGGCAAGACATCACGGTGTGACAGTGCCTATCTCAGAGTCTACAATATGAGTCTGCTAAAGCAGGTGTCAATCAGTACGCCAGAATTCCGTAAGGAAAGTATCAAGTTTGAGATGTGGCCAGTGCTCACGGAGGATATCCTTCTGAATGAGACTACGGTAAGGGCGGACTTTACATTGCGGGAAGTCAGCGATGAACGACCAGCCTACTTTGGAGTCCTGGACTATCTTCTTAACCAGAACAGTCATATTTCTTCGTACGGTGGAGAATTGGCTTATACCCTACATTTCACCTCAGGTTTTGATGGAAAATACATTGTGGCTCCGGATGTCATATTGTTCAGTGAACACAATGTCCTGGTGCACCAAAGCTATGAGCAGCCCAATAGGAATGAGCCTTTCTCAAACCGCATCCATATAGTACAGTCGAATTTCCAAACGGTTTCTGGAAAGCCTGTTTCCCGAGCTGATTTCATGATGGTTCTTCGAGATCTTAAGTCGATCTTTATTAGGGCTAACTACTGGGAGCAGACTTTGGTGGCACACTTGGCAGATGTGTACCTTACCCTAGCGGACGAAGATGCAGATGGCCCTGGTGAGTACCAATTCCTTGCCGTGGAGCGTTGCTCCTGTCCGCAAGGGTACTCCGGACACTCTTGTGAGGATTGTGCTCCAGGCTACTATCGCGATCCCAGTGGTCCCTATGGTGGTTATTGCATTCCCTGCCAGTGTAACGGTCATTCGGAGACCTGTGATTGTGCCACCGGAATTTGTACGAATTGCCAGCATGGGACTCAAGGTGACCACTGCGAGCAGTGTGTGTCTGGGTACTACGGAAATGCCACCCATGGATCACCAGGAGATTGCATGATCTGCGCCTGTCCACTACCCTTTGCCTCGAATAACTTCGCCACCAGTTGCGAGATCTCCGAGAGTGGAGACAAAATTCATTGTGAATGCAAGCCAGGATACACAGGACCCCGTTGCGAGTCCTGCGCAAATGGATTCTTTGGAGAGCCAGAGAGTTTGGGAGAAAAATGCAAGCCATGCGACTGCTCTGGAAACATAAATCCAGAGGATCAAGGATCTTGCGACACAAGGACTGGGGAATGCTTGCGGTGTTTGAATAACACCTTCGGAGCTGCCTGTAATCTGTGTGCTCCTGGTTTCTATGGCGATGCTATTAAACTGAAGAACTGCCAGAGCTGTGACTGCGATGATCGGGGAACCCAGGAGTGCGATCCTTTTGTGGGCATCTGCACCTGTCACGAGAATGTCATTGGAGAGCGCTGCGATCGCTGCAAGCCTGATCACTACGGATTTGAGTCAGGAGTTGGTTGCCGAGCTTGCGATTGCGGTAAAGCTTCCAATTCGACGCAGTGCGATCCGCACTCGGGTCACTGTGCCTGCAAATCCGGTGTGACGGGACGACAGTGCGACCGATGTGCCGTTGACCATTGGAAATACGAGATGGATGGCTGCACTCCGTGCAACTGCAATCAGGGCTACTCGCGAGGATTCGGTTGCAATACCAACACGGGCAAGTGCCAATGCCTGCCAGGAGTCATCGGAGATAGGTAACTAAGTTTTTGGTGTCTAGGGTCCCAGACTCTGGTTTTCCTAATATCCTTTTTTCTATTCCAGATGCGACGCCTGTCCAAACCGCTGGGTGCTGATCAAGGACGAGGGTTGCCAGGAGTGCAACAATTGTCATCATGCCCTGTTAGATGTCACCGATCGAATGCGCTACCAGATAGACGGTGTCCTGGCTGATTTTAGCAGTGTCACCCTCGCCTTCTTCACCAGTCAGAAATTAAACTATTACGACCAGCTGGCCGACGAACTGGAGCCTAAGGTTAAAGTCTTGGATCCCAACAGCGTGAACCTAAATCCATCAAAAAAAGCCAATAGCGAACTGGAGGCAGATGCCAAGTCCTACGCCAAACAAGTCAACCAGACCCTGGCGAATGCGATTGATATCCGCGAGCGATCAAGTACCACTTTGGGTAACATTACCGTCGCCTACGATGATGCGGTTAAGAGTGCCAAGCAGGCCGAGGACGCCATTTCCTCTGTTGAGGCTCTTTCCAAGAATCTCGAAGCGGCAGCAAGTACCAAGATTGATGCTGCTCTAGACCAAGCTCAACACATATTGGGACAAATCAACGGCACGAGTATTGAACTTTCACCCAATGAACAAATCCTGAAGAAGGCTAGGAAACTCCATGAGGAAGTGAACACGTTGGTGCTGCCCATCAAGGAGCAGAACAAAACCCTAAATGCACTAAAGAATGATATCGGCGAATTCAGCGACCATCTGGAGGACCTCTTTAATTGGAGCGAGGAATCCCAGACCAAGTCCGCCGATGTGGAGCGCCGGAATGTGGCCAATCAAAAAACTTTTAACAACTCCAAGTTCGACACTGTCTCGGAGCAAAAGCAACAAGCGGAGAAGAACATCAAAGACGCGGGCAATTATCTGATCAATGGGGATCTTACTCTCAGTCAGATCAACCAGAAGTTGGATAGCTTGGCGGATGCTTTGGGTGACCTGACTTCGGTAAACAAGAATGTGGACGAAGAGTTGCCATTGAGAGAAGTCCAGCACACAGAGGCGGAGGAGCTAACCGATCAGGCGGAGCAGAGAGCTTCTGAGTTGGCCGTAAAGGCGCAGGATCTGGCTGTCCAGTACACCGATATGACCGCCAGTGCCGAGCCGGCCATCAAGGCAGCCACTGCATACTCGGGTATCGTGGAGGCCGTGGATGCTGCTCAAAAATTCAGTCAGGATGCTATCGCTGCGGCCGCCAATGCTACCCAAATTACAGATGGGATTGAAGAAAGAGCGCATTTGGCAGACACTGGATCAGCTGATCTTCTCCAGAGAGCCCGGCAGTCTCTTAAAAAAGTACAAGATGACCTAGAACCACGTCTCAACGGATCAGCTGGCAAAGTCAAAAAGATCTCCTCAGTGAACAACGCCACCGAACAACAGCTGAAGGACATACAAATTCTGATCGACCAGCTTCCAGCTGAATCCCAAAGGGACATATGGAAGAACTCAAATGCCAATGCCAGTGATGCTCTGGAGATTTTGAAAAATGTCCTAGAGACACTCGAACCAGTAAGTGCTCAAACACCAAAGGAACTCGAGAAAGCGAAGGGCATCAATAAAAATCTGGATCTGACCAACAAGGACATCTCGCAGGCCAACAACCAGCTCGAAAACGTCGAGGGTTTGGTCTCGAAGCTAACCGAACTGGCAGAGGATATGGAGGACCAGCAGCAGATGGTGGGAATTCAAACCTTGCAGCTAGGCCAGGAAATGGAGAATCTTAAGGCACAAGTGGAGGCCGCTCGGCAGTTAGCCAACAGCATCAAGGTGGGCGTCAAGTTCAAGCCGAGCACGGTCCTCGAACTAAAGACGCCGGAGAAGACCAAATTGCTGGCCACTCGTACCAATCTCTCCACCTACTTCCGCACCACCGAGCCATCCGGATTCCTTCTGTACCTGGGCAATGACAACAAGACCGCTCAGAAGAACAACGACTTTGTGGCCGTAGAGATTGTGAATGGCTACCCGATTCTCACCATAGATTTGGGTAACGGTCCAGAGCGAATCACTAGCGATAAGTATGTGGCGGATGGCCAGTGGTATCAGGCTGTGGTGGATCGAATGGGTCCGAATGCCAAGCTCACGATTAGAGAACAACTACCCAACGGTGAGGTTATCGAGCATAGCAAGTCTGGTTATCTCGAGGGAACGCAGAATATCCTCCATGTGGATAAGAATAGTCGCTTATTTGTGGGCGGCTATCCGGCAATATCGGAGTTCAATGCACCCCCCGACTTGACCACCAGCTCTTTTAGTGGCGACATTGAGGATCTGAAGATCGGCGAAGAGAGCGTGGGACTGTGGAACTTTGTTTATGGCGACGAAAACCAGGAGGGTGCCCGTGAGCGAGATGTGTTGCTTGAGAAGAAGAAGCCGGTTACGGGGCTGCGTTTCAAGGGCAATGGTTTCGTTCAGCTGAACGCCACCTCAAACTTCAAGAGCCGCTCCAGCATCCAGTTTAGCTTTAAGGCGGACAAAGACACGGCCAACGGTCTGCTCTTCTTCTACGGAAGAGATAAGCACTACATGAGCATCGAGATGGTCGACGGTGCCATCTACTTCAACATTAGCTTGGGCGCCGGAGGAGGCGTTATCGCCGGCAGCCAGGATCGCTACAATGACAATCAATGGCACAAGGTGCAGGCGGTACGAGAAAATCGGGATGGTCTTCTCAAGGTGGACGATGTAGTGATATCCCAGTCAAATGCCCCATCCCAAGCAGATTTGGAACTCCCTAAACTTAGGAAATTATACTTCGGTGGTCATCCGAGACGTTTGAACAGCTCGATCAGCTTGCAGCCAAACTTTGATGGTTGCATCGACAATGTGTCAATCAATGGAGGAGTTGTGGACCTAACGGAGTATGTAACTGGTAACGGAGTGGAGGAAGGCTGTCCGGCGAAATTCTCCACAGTGGTGTCTTATGCTCCTCATGAGTACGGCTTTCTGCGGATGAACAACATCGTTTCGAATAATAATCTGCACGTGGTGCTGCGTTTTAAAACAAGCCAGCCGAATGGCGTGTTATTCTATGCCGCCAATCATGACCAGAGTTCCAACATTGGACTTAGTCTGGACGAAGGTTTGCTCAAGCTGAACAGCATGGGCAGTCAGTTGGTTATTGATGACCGTCAGCTAAACGATGGCAAAGATCATGTGGTTACGGTGCAACACACCCAGGGTGAACTGCGACTTTCCGTTGACGATATGGAGTCCAAGAGGTGGGTTTAAAAAAAAAAACAAATTAAGATTTAGAATGTTTGGTCTCATCATTTTTCGGTGTTTTATACTAATCTTAATTTTCTTGTTTGCCTAAAGACTTGGCTCTCCTGAACCGCTGATTCTGGAGGGTGGCGACATCTTCTTCGCAGGACTGCCGGACAACTATCGAACTCCCAGGAATGCATTGGCGACACTAGCCTACTTTGTTGGCTGCATCAGTGATGTAACCGTGAACGAGGATATAATTAACTTTGCCAACAGTGCTGAGAAGAAGAACGGCAACATCAACACCTGTCCTCCGCATGTACTAGGTGAGTTTTCCCGATTTAGTTATGCCTTAGATCCATATGAAACAATCAATAAACTTAACCAATTCATAACAGCCTACGAACCCAGTCTTGTGCCCAGCTACTATCCCAGTGGGGCCAATGAGGTGGAATCTCCGTGGTCTAACCCCGAACCACTACCCCCACTCATGCCAGACGTTGAGGCCACAGAACCACCCACCACCACAACAACTACAACGACCACTACCACAACCATTTCGACAACGACAACGACAACAACCACAACCCAATCACCGGATTTGTTTGATGAGTTCAAGGATTTGGAGCCTAAATCGCCACAGAAGACTTTAACCACCCGTCCACCAGCCAAACTTAATCTACCCAGCGATGAGCGCTGCAAGTTGCCGGAGCAACCGAACTTCGATGTGGACTTTGTCGATGCAGGTTACCGATTCTACGGACTGCGCGAGCAACGCCTGCAAATTAACTCACTCCCAGTAAAGTTACGCCGCCACCATGACATTAGCATCACCTTCCGCACGGAGCGATCCAACGGCCTGCTAGTTTACGCCGGAAGCAAGCAGCGCGATGACTTCATAGCCGTGTATCTTCTGGACGGTCAGGTTACGTATGAAATCAGAGTGGGCCCACTGTTGCAGGCAAAGATCACCAGCGAGGCGGTATTGAATGATGGCATCTGGCACACTGTGGAGGCGTTGCGCACTGGCCGCAAAGTCAGCCTGCTCATCGACAAATTGGAGCAGCCCGGATCCGTGGAGCTCAATGCGGACAGAAATGGTCCAAACCTTAATGTTGAGATGCCTGTCTACCTGGGCGGTGTTAACAAGTTCCTGGAGTCGGAGGTTAAGAACCTGACCGGCTTCAAAACGGAGGTACCCTTCTTCAACGGCTGCCTCAAGAATATCAAGTTCGATAGCGTTGATCTGGATACGCCACCCGAGGAGTTCGGAGTAGTTCCGTGCTCGGAACAGGTAGAGCGTGGTTTGTTCTTCAACAACCAGAGGGCGTATGTTAAACTCTTTGATCACTTCGATGTCGGCACAGAAATGAAAATCAGTTTTGATTTCCGACCGAGGGATCCCAATGGTCTGCTTTTCTCCGTGCACGGCAAGAGCTCCTATGCCATCCTCGAGCTGGTGGATAACACCCTGTACTTCACAGTAAAGACCGATCTAAAGAACATTGTGGCCACCACCTACACCCTGCCCAACAACGAGAGCTTCTGCGATGGAAAGACTCGTAATGTCCAGGCCATAAAGTCGAAGTTTGTGATCAACATAGCCGTGGACTTCATCAGTTCCAATCCTGGCGTGGGCGGCGAAGGATCCGTCATCACCAAGACGAATCGTCCGTTGTTCTTGGGCGGGCATCTGAACTTCCAAAGAGCGCCGGGCATTAAGACCAAAAAATCCTTTAAGGGATGCATCAGCAAGGTGGAAGTCAACCAAAAGATGATCAATATTACGCCAAATATGGTAATCGGCGATATATGGCAGGGTTACTGCCCGCTTAACTAGTGATGAAAACCGGAAGGACTAATGGACGTACGATTAAATTCGATCAAGACTATGAAAAACTGCCAGGGATAATATAAAGTTGCCGAAAACTGCAATTAAATGGACAACGAACGAACAAATTTGAAACGATCAAAGTCGACAGGCATGGAAAAGTCTGGGATCTCAAAGAACGATCCTTAGCAAAGATGTCAGTCGTATATTTTTTAGTACTATAAGCCAAACTGTGTGCCAATCTATTGAAACGATACAATACAATACATACATATTTCTATGTTTAAATCCTTTCAAAACTCTTCAAGTCAATCTTTAAATTTTATAATGTCTTCGAATAAATAATAAAACATTTAATCAAATAACAATTCTAAAAAACAATCGAAACTCTGTTTTACTGTTTACGGTGTAAGACAAAAACAAAAACGATGTTATTTTCATGAGTTTTATTACATATTTACAAACGAGAATACTGTGAAAAAATAGAAAATATAAATTTCTTAATTTTTTACAAATCTTTTCAATATTTATTTTTCGTTTTCCATAAGCTTCGATTTTAAAGTTAACGTAATATTCCCAGGATGATGATTTAAGCAAGCTAAAGATTAAGGCGACAATTACGCTAATTTGTTACTGCCTCCTAGTTTTGCATTTTAGCTTACCTTGTATAAAGTGGCCAGGCGCTCGTCCAACGTTGGCGGAAAATCCTTTAAGAAACGACGCCAGTTTTCCTCGCCCATTTGGGTCTTCAAGCCAATGAGAAGCTTTAGTAATCAATAAATATAATATATAAATAAGTACAAGCATGTAAACGTTACCTTTTGAATCATCTGTTGCAGATCCTGTGATGGATTCACCCACGAAGCAATAGCATCGCAGAAGAATATGAAATCAGGCACTACGCCAGCTGGATTAACCGTGATCATATGACACATTCCACGGAAGGCAGAGTCTTTCTCATCGTTGTCTCGTATATGACGTAGTGATGTGCACCTGCATTTTTTTAGAGAGAGTATTAAAATAATATTTGAACAAGAAACATATTTAATAAGCAGGCTTCAGAAAACACGAAAGTTTAAAAGCAAATTTTAAGTTCCAGTTAAATGATGTTGAAGAACGTGTATAGATGATGTGTGATGAGTGGTTAGAGATTAAAGATGTGCTGGTAAGTTTAATTGTTTAAGCGTAATTTGAGTTATGAAAGGGGAAGGATTGATAAGGGAATTGGAAGAAAAAATAAGCTAGTTAATTATAAAACGTGTTACACACCACTGTCGTACAAATTCGGGCAAATAAGGAGCCACTTCAACTGGGCACACATAACCTAGACGACCGATTGTTATTGCTAAAAGAACAGAAGAAATAACAATAAATAAATTAACTGAATAAATCAATATCACACGCAGTACGCTTTGATTGATTGCTACACTTGAATCGAATATCATTTGCGATTCTCGGCTAAATATCTATGTATGTTGTATGGGAATGAGGTTTGATTTCGTTTTGTTGCTGCTCATGCAACAAGTAACACAAATTAAAACAGAAACAAAGTTCCAGAGATCCACATACACTCATACATTCAGAACCTTATATATGTAAACAAATCGCATATATATTCTTAGAAAGTCCGGGATATTCGAAAGACATAGATCAGCACAAACGACCTACCTGTATTCTCCAGCAACGTCTTGGGCGTGTTCGGACGATTGATAATAATGAACAGGTCGCTGAGTACAAGGCGTATGTACTGTTTGGTCTCCTCACCTTTAAAATCAAATACCAAGTGAGTATAAATTATGTTACTCCACACGCTACCTTACCTAATTTCATGCAAATCTCCCCAATGGCCCAGGTGGCATTGTTGCACACTGAAATAAAGTCGGGGTTTAGGTTTTGACCCAAGATGGGAAAGAACTCGGCCATAAAAGGATGCACATGGGGAAAGCAGGCTTTTGTCAGATCACCCAGCAGAGCAAACGATGATTGGCGCACCTTAAAGATCACAATTGAATTGTAATGCTTTCTAAAAAGAAGATAGCTTTCGAGGGTCATACCTCCGGCAAAACGTCCTGCATGCATTGGTAAAGCAGATGCATGATGTTGCTATTGGCCACGAGCGTCTCAATGTGGCGATCCAAGCCCTCGGCCAGTCCAGACAAGAGATCTAGGGCAACAATCATGCGCTCCTTGTCAGGATGATCGTAGGTTTGGTTTTGTTTGCACAACTTATGGGGATTTAAGATTATGGTATTTTATATATTATTATTATTTTAAGAAAACTCCAATCTTACCATTTCCTGATTAATGGTCTGCTCAATCAGCGAGATGCACCTCCGATAGACTGGGTCGCAGTAGGGCAGAAAACCGGACTGCAAAGCAGTAGCGATGCTCGATAAGCACTCCAGCAAAGGAAATAGGTCCTTGTCATCGTCCTTAAGCAGATTCCACTTGTCGATGAGCGGCGGCATCAGGATGTCAATATACTGAGGCTTGTTCAGGTGGTGACCAACGGAATCGGCCAAAGTGCCCACGGCATCATAAAGGATGAGTAGATTCCTGCGCTGATACTTTGAGAAAGCAAAGACGAGCGTCTTTAATATGTACTCCAAATAAGGCACTAGTTCCATGCAGGCTTCTTCCTCCAGAATCGCAAAAGCAGAGCATGCCGCCTCCTGGACGCTCTTATTGGAGTCCAGAATGCGCTTCAGCAGCTCCTCCATTAGCGGGTTCAAGTACTGGTCATGTGCTTGGTTAACCACCCAATTGGCATAGCGTGAGAGCGTCCAGCAGGTAACGGAGCGAACTAGAGATTTCTGGTCGGACAGGCAATTAATGAGGTAGGGAATCAGTTCCGGTAAGTGCTGAATAATTCCCTGAAAGCAGCCCTCAGCGATGGCGCCCAGGGCCAGGACACCGCTCTCCTTGATCACCCACTCCCGGTGGAACAGTGTTTCCTTTATGATGGGAAGCACGTCGGGTAGAAAGTCCTCACGGAAAACATTGGCCACCAAGTCGAGGGCTGCAGCGCTGCACTTACGTATGTTCCAGTGCGAAACCGAGCTATCGGCGCACAAACCATATTCAAAATCGTCGTCGTTATCCTCTTGAGTACTCTTAACCGTGTGTGCCGGGGATTTGTGGAAACGCGGACGAACGTCCTCCTCTCGATCCGGCACCGTGTCATTCTTCTCCACGTTGCTCCTAAAAATCATATCGACCTCCGAGTATCGCATACCACACACAAGAACTGGGGCTAATTGGGACAAAAAGGGAGCAAGCGCATCTTTGCAGATGCTCTGCTCCGCCAGCGACAGCCAGAACTCGGTAGCCTCTAAGCCAACGCTCTCATCGGAGTCCTGGGTGCGCAACAACATGTACTAAAAATGAATGGCATTTCTAAAGTTGTAAGGTGTAAAAAGAATAAATTATATGATAGAATCATTATAAAAATAATTTTATCATACTGGTGTATTTCAAATATAATCTGAAGATTACTCGAAATTATCTTACCTCAATAATCTGTGACATGTGCGGCATTAGGCGGTCCATGCGCACCTCCAGCAGCATGACAAATCCGCGGCAGACGTTCTTCCGCACCTCGTGATCCTCGTCTGAGGACAAGTGAAAGAGGTTCTCAATGAAGCTGTCTATGTTTAGCATCAGAGCCTGTGATCTGTTTATGATGAACTGGTTGATACAGACGATCGCGTGGGAGCGGATCTTGGGACTGCTGTGCTTGAAATACTGCAGGAACTTGGGAATCATCACGTTCAGTGGGCTGTTGAGCGCCGCGGAGTCTAGGATCTCGGCGGAGTCCTCACAGATCTTCTGCAGGGCACTGAAGGCGCCCTCGCACACATTGTAGTCCTGGTCATCGAGCATTTCGCAGAGCGAGGGTAGAAGCTGTGGCCAATTGAGCAGGCCACCAGTGCTTGCAATTGTGGTGATCAGAATGCCTACGGTGGCCCGGATCAGCGGCGACGAGTCGCCCACCGCCTGCAGGCACTCGTGTTTGATGTACTCCACGATCTCCGGCCGCAAATTGCTATAGCGGTCGAGGACATTTTTCTTGAGGATCAGGCCGCTCATCGAGCGCGTGGGCTCGTCCTCCGTCTTCAGCCTAGTCAGCACATAGATTAGATAGTTGTTGAAGTCTAGATAGAGATTGAATTCCTCCAGTTTCTGTGGGTCAAAGCAATTGTGGATTTCAAAACTATTGGGGTTTCATTAATCACCATTTGTACGGCCATCTGAGTGTCTGTGTCCGGTGACTGCGACTTCTTGAGGATCGGTATGAGCTGGTGCAGACCTTCTTCCTGTGGTTCCCATCTCATTTTGCTGTTGCTGCGAGAGATCGGCTGGGATTAGTGTAATACAGTAGAATAGGGTTTATGTCCTCGCTAGGGGGAGCATTTAGGGTAATAGAGAGTGACACTCCTTTCGAGGCTAACCCTTCATGGAAACGCATGTGATATTGACAATCTCATTCCGTTCTCCTAGTAACACTTTTCCTTCAAAAGAAACCTCCTCCAAATGTTTTGTCCATTTGCTTTGAGTTCTTCCCAGAAAAGTATGAGAATGTTGGTCATATGTATTTTAAAAGTTTATTAGTAGGTCTAGTTTTTATACTTACATAACTTCTATATATTCAATTTTACCCAAATTAAACTTTGTTTCTGTTGATAGTAATGTTATACATACATTTTTATTCATATATATACTTTCAATTTACACAAATCTAGATAGTTAAATTTTGAAATGGAGTTTTAGTTCAACAAATATTTAAACTCCAGAAGAATAATCTCTAATTTGCCAATATGCTGAATACATATAGCTAGACTTAGGGATTATACATATTTGCATGTACTTCATATATGTGTATGTTTTTATGTATATAGGTGTGTATATATATATTCAATTATGATAGACATTTGCAGACCTTTTTTTAACCCTTAATCAGAGTGGATTTAATTTTAAAGGATTAGAGAATATAAACCTATCAACCTATAGGTGTTACAGGTTGTATGTGAAGATTTACAATTCAAATTATAATAATTAGGCTTGGTCTTGAGTTACTTAAAGAATCAATAGAGGTGAAGGATTTTCTTTGTGTAAAGGACTAAAATTAGTTGTTTTTCAAGATTTTTATTACATACACACGATAATAATGTAATAAATAAGAAATAAAAATTTCCTTATGCTGCACAAATCTTGCTTGACTTCCTGTTTTGTTACGTTTTTCTTTGAAATAATTTCTTTCCCTAGCTTGACCTAACATTTAGTATACTTTTACTTCCCTACTTTTTTTATTTGGTTTGCCCTATCGTTAGTGAAAACAATATTTAGAACGAAAACCTATTCTGCATAAAATCTATAAATATATTTTATATAGTTGTATATGTGTGGTGTGTATATGTTCAATGTTGTGTGTGTGTAGTTGCTTCTGTTTTTTTTATTTTTTGTTTACTGCTTAAACGCTAATCACTAAGATCACCCGAGAGAGATACAAACGCACGCGAACGCGACCGGATTCCGCGATGAATCCGGATTAAGGTACAACGAAATCACGATTTTCCATTTTAGTTTAGTTTCAGTTTTAGCAATTGCTTCACTTTGCTTTAGTTAGACCGTATTATAAATATCAAGTATTGCGCTTATTATTTGGGACTCGGGGGCGAAAGTCCCTTATTGTTAGTTTTTAGATTGGTTGAGTTTAACGCGACGCGAACGAACGACCCGAAGTTACTTTATTATCACACGTTCCCCCATTTTTTAAACGAAATAAAAACACAAACGTAAACACGGTTTGCATAATTTCATAATACTAATACTTAGATTTATTTGGTTATCTTCTTTTTTTGTGTTTGACTGAGTTTGGTTTTCCCTAGTTTTATTTTTCGTATTTTTTAGTTGTTCCGCGACAATTTCAAAGACTTTTGTTTCCATTTAGTAGTACACTTTACACCTAATCGTATAATTGTAAAAAAATTTGTTCTGTACAAAGATAATAAATTATAATGGGTACGCAAAGCACGAGCCTATACAAATTATATAAAAGTTTGAAGAAAATAATAATAGTTAATTAATTACACTTGTCCCTATACAAAAAAAATTATATAATAATACTTTTAAAAGTGATCAGTCAATGGTTGCTTTTGTATTCAGTTAAAGGATCGCACAAAAAGAAATAATATACTCAACGAAATCCTAATCTCAATTTAATATATTTTTACCTATTTACTTTCCGCTCTCACAATGCGTAAAAAAACACCTAATTTTGTATAGCATATGAATATCATGTAGTGTATAAGTAAATTTGTATCAGTAACAGTTGCAATATTATCGTTATCCTTGTATTATTTGTTTTAATTTTTCAATTTTCTTTACCCGACGAGATACCACGAACGACGATTACGTTTATAAACGAACGAGCGACGAAAATACGCGAACGCGAAACCGTAAGAACCCGAAACGCGACGATTTTTCTTCGATTCTGTTTAATATTATTTAAGTGCTGAAAGTGTTGGGTTCACTTGTGAAATACAAAACGGCTGTTGATGAATGCTTTCTATGGTTTTTGAACGGAGTTTTTGTTGAACATCAGTCTTTTTTGATTTGTAACTTTTTCTTCAGCTGAAGCTTTTCATATGCATGTGCACTTGAATCCATTTTTCCATTTCCTGATTTTTGGCTCTCACAATTGGCCCAACACTTTCATTTTTTAACGGTTTAGTTTAGTATAGTTAGTTAAAAATTACCGCGACACGAACCCGCAATATCATTTAGTTTCGACGATTTTTATATTTTTTTTTTATTAGCTATGAGTAACACCCGTGTGTTCAGCATATTCAACTCTATTTTCGGTTTGGGCTGGGGCTGAGTGTATTGGAGGTTTAGGCATGTCTACTATAGCTTTGACTCCGGTTAAGTACGGCCGGAACACATAATTTTTTTGTAACTACTTCTGCTTTATAATGGCAATAAATATGCACTAAGCGGACAGACGACTGTCTAAAGAGGTTCTACAAATCTAAGATCCTCTAGTGATTTCGAATATGGGTGAATCTTCTCTATTAGATTTATCGATATATGTATGTGGTTATAAGTCTGGTTAGGCAGATGCTTTTATGTGAATTTGCTGTTTTTTGTGGTTTTCTATAAGCTTAGATTTCAATGTTATTGTAACATTCGAACAGCATCGAATCGGATAACTTAAAGAGGCTAAAGATTAAGACGACACGCTTATTACGCATACTTGTACATAATTGTCTAGTTAAGATGTTGCTGCTTGGCTCGCTATTGGGTGCAGGTGGGTGTATTTTAGCTTGGCTGGCCTTAGATGTTGTACATTGTGGCCAAGCGCTCGGCCAGAGTTGGCGGGAATTGCTCCACAAAACGACGCCAGTTTTCTTCACCAACTTGGGTTTTAAAGCCATGAAGAATCTATATTAATCAAAGAATTAGATACAGAAATGTAACCAGGATTTTGTAGGTAACCTTTTGAATCATCTGGTGCAGATCCTGTGGTGGATTCACCCACGAAGCAATGGCATCGCAGAAGAATATGAAATCAGGCACTACGCCAGCTGGATTAACCGTGATCATATGACACATTCCACGGAAGGCGGAGTCTTTCTCATCGTTGTCTCGTATGTGACGTAGTGATGTGCACCTGCATTTTTTTAGAGAGAGTATTAAAATAATATTTGAAAAAGAAACATATTTAATAAGCAGGCTTCAGAAAACACGAAAGTTTAAAAGCAAATTTTAAGTTCCAGTTAAATGATGTTGAAGAACGTGTATAGATGATGTGTGATGAGTGGTTAGAGATTAAAGATGTGCTGGTAAGTTTAATTGTTTAAGCGTAATTTGAGTTATGAAAGGGGAAGGATTGATAAGGGAATTGGAAGAAAAAATAAGCTAGTTAATTATAAAACGTGTTACACACCACTGTCGTACAAATTCGGGCAAATAAGGAGCCACTTCAACTGGGCACACATAACCTAGACGACCGATTGTTATTGCTAAAAGAACAGAAGAAATAACAATAAATAAATTAACTGAATAAATCAATATCACACGCAGTACGCTTTGATTGATTGCTACACTTGAATCGAATATCAATTGCGATTCTCGGCTAAATATCTATGTATGTTGTATGGGAATGAGGTTTGATTTCGTTTTGTTGCTGCTCATGCAACAAGTAACACAAATTAAAACAGAAACAAAGTTCCAGAGATCCACATACACTCATACATTCAGAACCTTATATATGTAAACAAATCGCATATATATTCTTAGAAAGTCCGGGATATTCGAAAGACATAGATCAGCACAAACGACCTACCTGTATTCTCCAGCAACGTCTTGGGCGTGTTCGGACGATTGATAATAATGAACAGGTCGCTGAGTACAAGGCGTATGTACTGTTTGGTCTCCTCACCTTTAAAATCAAATACCAAGTGAGTATAAATTATGTTACTCCACACGCTACCTTACCTAATTTCATGCAAATCTCCCCAATGGCCCAGGTGGCATTGTTGCACACTGAAATAAAGTCGGGGTTTAGGTTTTGACCCAAGATGGGAAAGAACTCGGCCATAAAAGGATGCACATGGGGAAAGCAGGCTTTTGTCAGATCACCCAGCAGAGCAAACGATGATTGGCGCACCTTAAAGATCACAATTGAATTGTAATGCTTTCTAAAAAGAAGATAGCTTTCGAGGGTCATACCTCCGGCAAAACGTCCTGCATGCATTGGTAAAGCAGATGCATGATGTTGCTATTGGCCACGAGCGTCTCAATGTGGCGATCCAAGCCCTCGGCCAGTCCAGACAACAGATCTAGGGCAACAATCATGCGCTCCTTGTCAGGATGATCGTAGGTTTGGTTTTGTTTGCACAACTTATGGGGATTTAAGATTATGGTATTTTATATATTATTATTATTTTAAGAAAACTCCAATCTTACCATTTCCTGATTAATGGTCTGCTCAATCAGCGAGATGCACCTCCGATAGACTGGGTCGCAGTAGGGCAGAAAACCGGACTGCAAAGCAGTAGCGATGCTCGATAAGCACTCCAGCAACGGAAATAGGTCCTTGTCATCGTCCTTAAGCAGATTCCATTTGTCGATGAGCGGCGGCATCAGGATGTCAATATACTGAGGCTTGTTTAGGTGGTGACCAACGGAATCGGCCAAAGTTCCCACGGCATCGTACAGGATAAGCAGATTCTTGTGCTGATACTTTGAGAAAGCAAAGACGAGCGTTTTTAGTATGTACTCCAAATAAGGCACTAGTTCCGTGCAGGCTTCCTCCTCCAGGGTGGCAAAGGCAGAACATGCGGCCTCCTGAACGCGCTTATTGGAGTCCAGAATGCGCTTCAGCAGCTCCTCCATTAGCGGCTTCAAGTACTGGTCGTGTGGCTGGTTGACCACCCAATTGGCGTAGCGTGAGAGCGTCCAGCAGGTAATGGAGCGCACCAGGGCTTTCTTGTCGGACAGACAACTAATGAGGTAGGGAATCAGTTCCGGTAAGTGCTGGATCATTCCCTGCATGCACCCCTCGGCAATGGCGCCCAGGGCCAAGACACCGCTTTCCTTGATCACCCACTCCTGATGAAATAGCGTTTCCTTTAAGATGGGAAGGACGACGGGCAAACAATCCTCCCGGAACACATTGGCCAGCACGTCGAGGGCAGCAGCGCTGCACTTGCGCAGATTCCATTCCGATAGCGAACTATCGTCGTCCAATCCATCGTCAAAATCGTCATCGTCATCCTCGCCTGCTGCTCCAGCGCCCGCCTCTTGAGTGCTCTTAATCGTGTGTGCGCGGGACTTGTGAAAACGCGGTCGAATGTCCTCCTCTCGATCTGGCACCATATCATCTTCCTCTACGTTTCCCTTGAGAAGGATTATGTCAACCTCTGAGTAGCGCATGCCGCGCACAAGAACTGGAGCCAACTGTGACAAAAAGGGAGCGAGCACATCTTTGCAGATGCTCTGCTCCGCCAGCGACAGCCAAAACTCGGAGGCCTCCAGGGCCACTCCCTCATCAGAGTCCTGGGTGCGCAGCAACATATACTGATGGATAGAACAGACGAAATTACTTTTTAATTAGTATTGAATACTTAATAAAAAGTTGAATACAACTTTAAAATTAAATCATTAATTATGAATGAAAATAATCAGAATTTCCAAATTATCTTACCTCAATGATTTGCGACATGTGCGGCATTAGGCGGTCCATGCGTACCTCCAGCAGCATGACCAATCCGTGGCAGACGTTCTTCCGCACCTCGTGATCTTCATCTGAGGACAGGTGAAAGAGGTTCTCAATAAAGCTGTCTATGTTTAGCATCAGGGCCTGTGATCTGTTTATAATGAACTGGTTAATGCAGGCAATGGCGTGGGATCGGATCTTGGGGCTGCTATGCTTGAAATACTGCAAGAACTTGGGAATCATCACGTTCAGTGGCCTGTTGAGAGCTGCGGAGTCTAGGATCTCGGCGGAGTCCTCACAGATCTTCTGCAGGGCACTGAAGGCGCCCTCGCACACATTGTAGTCCTGGGCATCTAGCATCTCGCAGAGCGAGGGCAGAAGCTGAGGCCAATTGTGCAGGCCGCCATTGCTGGCGATGGTGGTGATCAGGATGCCCACGGTGGCCCGGATCAGCGGCGAGGAGTCGCCCACAGCCTGCAGGCACTCGTGTTTGATGTACTCCACGATCTCTGGCTGCAGATTGCTGCCGTGCATGCGGATATTGTTCTTGAGGATCAGACCGCTTAGCGAGCGCGTGGGTTCGTCCTCAGTCTTCAGCTTAGTCAGCACATAGATGAGATAGTTGTTGAAGTCTGGATAGCGATTAAATTCCTCCAGTTTCTAAAGAACAAGTCAGGAAATATGTTTTGGTTTGCGAAATAACAGGCTCTTTATTACTCACCATCTGTACGGCCATTTGAGTGGCTGTGTCTGGTGACTGTGACTCCTTGAGGATCGCTATGATCTGCTGCAGACCTTCTCCTTGTGGTTCCCACGTCATTTTGCTGCTGCTAGGGGAGATCGAATGGGTTTTAGTTTTGAGTAGTGAATTAGGGTTAATGCCCTCGCAAGGGGTAGCAACTGGGTGAGAAAGAGAGGGCGAGAGAGACACTCCGTTCGAGGCCACTTACGCACACTAGCGCATTTCGCACCCACACTCGCGCACGGACATCTGCTGATGTGATAAAGACGTGTTCCGTCCGATTTTCCTTTGGCACTTAATGGGTTAACGGCGGACGGCGCGAGATGACAGACATTTCCCTGCGAGGGACGTGTAATTTTCTGCCCAGAAACCTAGACAGAAAGTCCCAAACCAAACCCGCCTACCACCGCCATATTCCGTGAACATCGGTTGCCCACCTAAAAATCGCTTTTCTGCCAACAGCCTTGCATTACTCTTACACGCGTACTCACCTTTGGGTGTTGGCTGTGTTTTAAAACTAGTTTGGTTGGAATTATCTTGAGTTTTCCTACAAATTTTCTCTTTTTTCACCTTTTCTTCGCACAATTAGCTGAGTTTTGTACAGTGTGACCGTGTGTGAGCAAGGCAGTATGCCATTCGGCTGTTAAGGATGTGAGCGTGCTATGACGGCACTTATTTTTTATTAATTGTATTGGAAAATCTATAGACAAGAAAAATGATTGATATATTTTAAAAAAAATTGAGAGATATTGTGCTTTGAACCGATATATTTTCTTTTATAAAAACAAAATTAAGTTATCCGCAAAAATTATTTGCACCTATGAGATATGGCATAAACGTTATTTTGATTATTAAAAAACTTAAAGCTGTAAAGTAAAAGTCAGGATTTGATAAATAGGATTCATAATTTATTTAAATGATTTTTAAAATTTGTATTTTTATTTTTTCATAAATAATAGGATGGCCACGAACATTACAATGTTGGTCTTAAGTGAAATCCCATCCTTAGATGCTGCTGTCAACTGTGGTCACACTCGCCGAACTCCCTTAAGTTCGGTCACACTTTCGCTATATTAATGTGCCCGCATTCGCCACCCTGGTAAATTTTGTTTGGGTTTGAGGCCAGACAGAGAAGTCATTAATTTTAAACAAAGGACCACGCTTCAGGACATTCATCCCAGATCGGACAAAGCCGCATCTCGCTTTCTCTACGGCCGAGTGAAAGTTTCTCGCCTTGTCGCAGCTTAACATCCGAAGCGACCGGACATGAATAAGCGCAACCATGTGAGAAGAAAACTCCGATTCCGCAGACAAAGTAAATGTATTAAATGGAAAAATTAATTTCTTGCACAGATCCGCCTGCCGCCAGAGGTAAATCGGCTGCTGTACGTCCGCAACCTGCCGTATAAAATCACCTCGGACGAGATGTACGACATTTTTGGAAAATTCGGTGCCATCCGACAGATTCGCGTGTAAGTATAAAGGTTTCTGTGTTTTATGCCGCGAATCCTCTCAAGAAATCTCCGTACCCATAACAGGGGCAACACTCCGGAAACGCGTGGCACCGCCTTTGTCGTCTACGAGGATATTTTCGATGCCAAGAACGCCTGCGACCATTTATCCGGCTTCAATGTGTGCAATCGCTACCTTGTTGTGCTCTACTACCAATCCAACAAGGCCTTTAAACGCGTGGACATGGACAAGAAGCAGGAAGAGCTAAACAACATCAAGGCCAAGTACAATCTAAAGACGCCGGAGGCTCCTTAGAACCTACAAGCGACGCGGCAGGCGGAGATGGTCCAGATTATGGGCCCCACCAGATGACGCCCCACTTCCACCAACCATTTTCCATTGTTTAGGGAACTTTTCGCTCTCCTTATATGTATACCAAATTTTTGCTATCTACTTGTAGATTTTTTTGATCGCATTTTGTATCATTTGAATCTAATCATTATCATCCATCCATCACTCCATCTATCATATGAACGGCCGGACATCGCGTCGCGCAGCCATTTGCGGTCCGGATCCGGCTGTTTGCAATCATTTAACGACATTAAGACACTCTCTCATCAAAATAACAAGCAAGTAAAAGTAAAAATACAAAAAAATCGAAAAATTATAAGCTTTTGAATAATTCTTTAAAATGGAATATATGTTGATTGAACATCAAAAGTTAGCTTAATATAAAATCTTTATTGGTTTTTTCTTAAGTAACGCCCAAAACCATTTTAGGTAAGTTTAAAGTTGCCTTAAGTTAATGTCCCTTCAATGTTTTTTTGATACACCATCAAAAGTTTATTTTTTACTTAAAAGCAAGGTAACAATTAAACGATAGTTAAATATTAACCAACAATATAAACTTCCACATGTTTGGGAAATCTTGAAGCCTTATGGAAACCTAAAACTACCATTTGATCAAGTGTCTTTCGTAGATTCAGGATGCGCCTGCCCAGCTGCCGCTGCTTGATACTGTTCGTAGGTGTTCTGCTGCTTCTCCAGTGTCCGTTGTTTTTCCAGATCCTTAAGCTCTTCCTTGGCTGCCTCTGCAATCTCCTGCCGGAGAGCCTCAACCTTCCGTCTTCGCTCACTTTTGTGCATCGCCTTTTGGCGGGCTCTTTCGCTGATTTCCTTGGGGGGTCTTGGAGGCTTTGGCGTCTTTTCATCATGGACTTTTTGATGGCGGATTAGAGCCGCTTCCTGGCGGAAATGAGTGCCACAGACCTTGCACTCATACGGCTTTTCGCCTGTGTGTATCCACTCGTGTTGTTTAAGGGATTGTGAGTTGGCAAAGCGGCGTGAGCAGAAACGGCACTCAAAGTCCTTAACCTTTTCGTGGACACTCTTGTAGTGGCGCTTCATGTTGCCCAGATTATTGAATCCCTGGCTGCAGCCGGGACACAAGTGCATACCCTCCTTCTGGACAAACTTTGACCGGATGGGCACTTCGCCTGGCGGCATCTGGACTGTGGGTATGGGATTAACCGCAGTACCCGCCAGTTGGGCCAGATCAACTCGCTCTACGCGACGTGGATCCTTCGGTATGGTGGCCACAGATTCGGCACACACCTTTAGCAACTGATCTGCGTCCACTTGGCCGTCTCCAGGCTCACCGTCCCCTTGCCTTTGTCGATATGTTTCCAAAGCCCTCTCTACGCTTTTTTCGTGAATTTTAAGGTGTTTCGTAAGGCTTTCCGTGTACAGGAACTTTTTACCACAAACCTTTAAGGTGGAATTATGCTTAGGGTTAAAAAGGGATATGATAACAAAATACTCACTTTGCACTCGCAGCGCTTCTCTCCAGTGTGAGTCATCTCGTGGATCTTGCAGGCATGGGATTTTCCAAAGGTCTTTCCGCAGTACTGGCAGGCAAAGTTCCGGATCTTCTCGTGCACGATCTTGACGTGGCTATCCAGAGCCCGCTTTGTGTGGGTGGCATGATCGCAGATGTGGCATTTGAACTGTTTCTCCTGTGTGTGAGTAAGGATGTGCTTGCTCCATTCCTGGCGAGTGGTTTTTCCCACTCCGCAGTACGGACACACGTAGTTTTTGATGCCAGCATGACGAAGCAGGTGGTTCTTCAGAGCACTGTTTATGTGGAAACCTTTTCCGCAGATGTTGCAGGGGTAGGGGAGCTCCTCGCCCGTGTGCTTGTACATATGCTTTTTCAGAGCCACCGGACAGCGGAATACCATGCCGCACTCCCTGCAAGGCTGCTCAACCCGCGGAGCACTCACCCTTGCCTGGTTGTGCACCTTTTTCAGGTGGATGGTCAGAAGGCGGAGACGGGGAAATAGCAACCTACAACCCTCGACGGTGCACGGAATCTCATCCGCTTTCTTGGTGTGCGCATAGTCCACGTGCAAACGCAGTGCACCTGCCGTGGTGAAGCCCTTGCGGCAGGTTTCATCCTCGCACTGAAAAGGCAAAAGTTCATTATGGTGTCTCATGTGCTCCTCGTACTTTGATGGCTTTTTAAACTTCTGTTGGCAAATCGGACAGGTAATCAAGCGGTGCAGGTGACGCTCCTTACTGGGAACCCGCCTACGCCTGGCCAAAGGCTGTTCGTCTTCGCTGGAAAAACTCTCCGCATCGGGCTTTCTCTCATCCTCCTCTTCACTGGAGGAATACCCCTGGCTATGCCCGCTACCAAGTTCCTCCGGTTCCCTGCTCACTGTTTCCAGCATCTTAAACACGTCCTCCTCGTTGTCAATCATCTCCAGCTTGTGGTTCAGCAGGGGATCATAGCTGGCCTGCTCTTCCTGCCTGCCTAATGCCTCAGCATTCTCCGCCACGGGCTCAAAGAGTCCCATGGGAATAATCCTGTTGCTGGCCAGCATTTCCTTGAAGCGGTTTACGGACACCCGACACAGTTCCCGAAAGTCGTGGAGGTCATTCAGCTTGGTGTAGCATTGGGTGCAGAGGTGCTTCGGGAAGCCGTCACTCTGCTCCGCCTCTAATGAAGTGCAAGCCATAAGTTTCCTGGCCAAATCGGGAGCCAGGAACAAATCATGGCGCTCACTCTGGTCCATGTGGATCAAGCAGATGCGACACAGCGAGTGGACGGAGAACTGGAGCTCCGTGGTGCCCATTTTTTTCCGACGCTCGGAGAGATTCCAACCCGAGCTTCAAAACAAATTTGTTGCAGTGTGCCTGCTAGTGTGACCATCATATTCCATTTTTAACCCATTTCTTTCCAATGGGTAGGAAATCAACCAATGGCTTATGGTTTAATATTTTCTGCCCCGTTAATAAATGTATATATTTCAATATTTTTTCAGTTGTTATTAAATATATAATTTTTAGCTTGGTATATTTAAAACAATAATCTATTATTTTGGTAAAATTTATTTATTTATTTAAAAACATGGTCTGAGGCTTATAATTTTCACATACATTTTTAATATTATTTAATTCTAAGAAATCAAGTAAAAATTTGTTTTCATTTGCCTGTCCTGTTTTTTACTCTTGCTCAACAAAAAACCTGATTAGAATTGTTATTAAGTAAATTGTTATCACCCAACAGGGGTTAATTACTTTAGAAGAAGCGAGTATCCAGCCCTGAGAAACTCAACGGGTAGAAATTCCGGCGAGTAGCTCGCTGGCAAACCGTACATACTTATTGCCCACTCGCCCGATCGCCAGTCGACGAGTATACAATTTTTTCTGTGTCAATATTATTTTATTGCCAACTGCCCGAGATAGACGCAAAAATCTAAAGAAAACCGCCCCGATCCGCAGTGCCGATTGCGAGTGAAAGCAATATGAACGAGGGCAGGCAGTACTCGATCCACAGCCTGTGCAGGATCTGTCTGAACCACCTGCAGAACGACGCCGCCTACGATTTGTATCTGGTGCCAGGACTTTCAAAGAAGCTCTGTTTCTGCACCTCCTTGTCCGTGGAGCAGAACGACGGCTTTCCAAAAAACCTTTGCACCCTGTGCTACACCAAGCTGAACGATCTTCACGACTTCCAGAGGCAGTGCGTCGACTCCGTGCAGAAGTTCCAGGACCTGGTGGCCAGCAATGTCTTTGCCTGCCAGAGCAGCTTTGATGTCCTCGATCCCAATGCGGCGGTCCAGGACTACCAGGGCGAAGATGAGGACCATGTCAACTACGATCCTCTCCTTAACCACAAGATGGAGCTGATTGAGAACGAGGAGGACGTGTTCAAGATGCTGGAGCACGTCGACAAGGAGGCCGAGGAGGTGGAGAACAGGACCAAGGTGGAGGCGGACGACCCGTGCAACGCCTCCATCAAGATGTTTGACGACGACTCCTCCATCGAGAGCGGCAACGACAACGACCACGATCTAGACTTCGAGCCAAACAGCAGCGACGATGACATTCCGTTGGCCCAGCGCATGAGGGGACCAGCAACCGGATCAGGATCACAGCCAATCCGCTCGATCAACCAAAACAAACCCAAAGGGAAGCCTAGGGGCCGTCCAAAGAAGATAAAGCCTCCTCCGCCGGACGACGAGGAAATGAGCGGTTCATCATCTGAGTCAGATGACTCCGAGGATGGCAACTCACGTGGGGACAAGCCCAAGAGAAAGCGCATTCCCATGGAGGAGCGCCACCTGCACCGCATCATCGACTGCCACATCTGCCACCAGAAGTTCAAGAAGGCCATTCGCTACGAAGAGCACATGAAGTACCACAACGACCTTCTGCCCTTCCAGTGCAAGGTGGAGACCTGCAAAAAGGGTATGTTCCGCATATATTTAAAAAAAATCAGCTTTTAATACTAACTTCCCATTTTTAGGCTTCACCACGGCCAATGGGCTGCGCATTCACATCGACCACGCCCACACAGAGCTGTCCGAGGTTCATGCTTGCATCGCCGATGGCTGCGGCAAGACCTTCCCGCGCGTCCGCCTGCTTACCTTCCACATGAAGAAGGTGCACGGCATCACCAAGGCCGCGGCCCCATTGCGCGACTTTCCCTGTCCGGAATGCGACACGGTCTTCCGCTGCCCCACGGCGCTCAAGAAGCACATGTACAAGCACACAGGCGAGGAGCTACCGTATCCTTGCAATATATGCGGCAAGCGGTTCGTGATCAACAGTGCTTTAAGGGATCACCTTATGCGTCATGCGGGCATCAAGAACCATGTGTGTCCATACTGCGGAGTGGGCAAGACCACGCGCCAGGAGTGGAACGCCCACATTCTCACACACACCAAGGAGAAGAAATTCAAGTGCCGGCAGTGCGACCACGCCTCGCACAACAAACAGGCGCTGTCCAATCACGTGAAGGTGGTCCACGAAAAGCGCAAGGACTTCGCATGCCAGTACTGTGGAAAGACCTTCGGCAAGAGCCACGCCTGCAAGGTGCACGAAAGAAGTCACACTGGGGAGAAGTGCTGCGAGTGTAAGATTTGCGGCAAGATCTTCCTCTGCGAGAAGAGCCTCACCAAGCATTTGAAGACGCACGAGAAGCGGGATCTGCCGCCGGCGGAGCCTCATCGGCAGCAGCTCAACATTCCCATGCCAGGCCAAATGCCTGGCCAGATGCCGATGCAGATGCAGGGCGATGGCTTGGTGCAAATGGATCCCCATCAGATGCCCAGTGATGAGATGCTTAAGGCGTGCGGTGGCGGGTCCGCTGCAGTGCCTCCCAAGCCGAAGAACTCGCGACGCGTCCAGCGGGTGGACATTTCCCAGCTGGCGGGCACCGCAGTAAATCCTATACCTTCCGTCTCCGTGCCCTCGTGGTCGCCGCAGGTTAACTTTACCAAGAAAGAGGGCCAGCACATATGTCCGGGCTGCGGACGCGGCTTTAATAACATAGGAAACATGAAACTGCATTACAAGATCATCCACGAGAAGGTTAAGGACTTTGCCTGTCGGTTCTGCCCCAAAAGATTCTCAAAGGCGCAGATCCTGCGTCACCACGAGTGGATTCACACCGGAGAGAAACCCTTTGAGTGCAAGATTTGCGGAAAGCACTTCCGCCAGGAGACGGCGCTCAAGAAGCACATCAAGACGCACGAGAAGCCGAACAGGAGGCACGTGCCCGAGCGCAGTGCTCCCACCCAGATCACTTTCCGCAAGCTGGAGCCGGATGCGGAGCCGCGGAACTTCGACAAGTACCAGGATCCGGCGGTGGAGCGGGCGGCGGCCACAGCAGAGCTGCTGGCGCACCAGCTGGAGGAGAACGAGGCCAAGCGAAAGGCGGACATCGAGCGGCAGAAGATCGCGGCGGCCGCCTGTGAGCAGCTGACGAAGCTGCAGCAGCAGCAGGAGATCATGAAGGCCACCACCTCCTACGATGGCTACTACGCGCAGAAGGCCCAGGCTGATGGCACCAGCTTGGACGCCCTGAAGATCGACCATGTCTAGGCTCCAGGATCGGGGTCGGCTTTACCTTACGAGTATATGTATACACTAGCGACATATGTATCCGCTTCCACAGCAGCTGTCACTGTCCGGAAAGCTTTTAAGCATGCCTCGAATTGCTCTCTAGCTGGATCTGATTGTAGGTTTATAGACACTCTTAATTAATCGAGTGCATATTACAATATGAACACTTCTTATTTTTACATACGTTTATACATACATGCAATATATGTATTTTGTTTTTCCGTGTAATGTCTCCCGTGCTTACTTAGAGTAATGGATTAAAAATAATATACATAACGTCATTGGAGTTTCCTTTGGTTGGTGGAATTCCCACAGATGCGATCACCTTACGAGCACTGCAATACCAGTGATTTTTACTCTTATTGGAGGACAAATTTTTTTTTATCCCGCAAAAAAATAAACTAAACCCAAATTTTAATTTTATTTAAATAAGTAAATTATTGAAAAAAAACAGAATTTTGTACCGAATTTTTCTTAAAATCTATAAATGACTTGTTCTTTTCTCATATTTTGTTAAATAAAAACTTTTTAAATAGAAAACATGAATTTTAATTAAATGTTTCAGAAATATTTTTGATATGATAAGCAATCCAATTTATAATTTCGGGACAATTTCTGAGAAACTTTCTTTAAGTTTGTCCAAAATCTTTGATGTCTTCAGGAAAATTAGGAACCTATTTGCTTGTCGTCTGGTATGGATTTTTGAGTTTCAGTCAGTGGATCTAAAGAATTCTTAAGTAAATAATTTTATTTAAATATTTTTAAAATCTGTGAAAAATACTCAACTATCAATTTACTTCCATTATCCTGTTTTAAAGCCATCAGCGCTGAGAAAATCAATTTGGCTTCCCTTCTTCTGTCCTCTGCCTCCTGCAGGACCTTCCGTTGCTTTTCCAGAATCTCCCCTAGCTTTGAGACCTCAAGTTTAAGCCTATTATTTTCAATTCCAGCGTTTTTTAAGGCCAGTTGCGTATCCATGTTCTCAGCATCCTGTATGGAAATGTTATCTTGTTGCTCCATTTTGAATAAATAAAGTTAAATTTCAGTAAGACGTTTGTAATTTTTAATAAACTCAGACTACTATGTACTATGTATGTATGTAAATTATATTCGCACTACAGGATAGGTTGCATAGCAATGATAGAAACAAATAAGGATTAAATAATTAACTATAAATCGATTGTTATAACGATTGTCGTATTATAAAATTTAAGAATGTTTTTTAAACCTTATTATTATGAGACATATCAAATAATTATAGCCAGAATACAGTTACATACAAATCACTTATATATGAGTCTGAAAGTATGCAGTGGAAATAGAAAAGTTTATCCTCTCAATATACATGTAATATTGCATACTTTTAGACACTTTAATACGTGATTTCCAACCGCTAGTTTTTCGTTAGCTCCCCAATATTTTAATTTTATATTTCCTTTGTTTGAAACATTCGATATACATATATGCACACTTAAGTACTAATGTATAATTAGTATTTCGTCGTTATTTTCCTGACCACCACTGTGAGTACCTTCGGTTCGCTGGGTGGCTTAATTATGCATACACACACTCGCTGCGTCTAATACGCCCATCGTACCCTCTCCGCCGCGCACATGTGTGCATGAGAAAAACAAAACAAAACGCCTAGGTGTGGGTGGTCGAGTGCTAGAGCTGCGCAGTTTGTCAGCGAGAGTACTCGTCGCTTGCGGGTAATCGATAACCGAATTGCTGACGAGCGGACACACGGACACACACACACGCACACGCGAGTACACACAAATGTGTGTTGTATTAGATTTTTTTCTAGACGGAGAACATTTCGATTTCTGCAGTTTTCGGGATTACAGGATCGCCCAACGTCGAATTGAGTTTCGAAAATGAACGCGGGGAGCCAGTACTCCATCCACACGGTGTGCCGCACATGCCTGTCCACACTGGACAATGCGGCGGCCTACGATCTGTTCCGAGTGCCCGGTCTGGCCAAAAAGCTGTGCGTGTGCACCTCGTTATCCGTGGAACAGGCGGACGGCTTCCCTAAGAACCTGTGCACCGTGTGCTTTGCTAAGCTGAACGACCTGCACGACTTCCAGAAGCAGTGCGTAGACTCAGTGCAGAAGTTCCAGGACATGGTGGCCAGCAACGCCTTCGCTTGCCAAACCAGCTTCGATGTCCTGGACCCAAGTTCTGCCGTCGCGGACCTGCCCGGCGAGGAGGAGGACAACGTCCACTTTGATCCGCTGCTCAACTCCAAGATCGAAATCATCGAGAACGAGGAAGATGTCTTTAAGATGCTGGAATCCGTCGAAAAGGAGGTCGAGGAGGTGGAGATGGAGCTGGAGCAGCCTTTTGGCGACGAATCGCAGGACGACTCCTTTGAGAGCGGCAACGACAACGACCTGGACGCGGACTTTCAGCTCAACAGCAGCGACGACGACGTTCCGTTGGCCCAGCGTAGTCGGCGCGGTTCTGGCCGCGGTTCCAAGGCCAAGGCCAAGCCCAAGGCGATCGCCAAGCGGCAGGAGGAGGAGGAGGACTCCGAGGATTCTAGCTCTTCGGAGGATTCGGATGGCAATCCCAAAGATAAGCCCAAGCGTAAGAGGATTCCCGCAACGGAGCGGGATCGGCACCGGCTGATCGACTGCCACATCTGCCACCAGAAGTTCAAAAAGGCAATCCGCTACGAGGAGCACATGAAGCACCACAACGACCTGCTACCATTCCAGTGCACCGTCGAGAGTTGCAGGAAAGGTAATCTCAGTTTTTACCGCTCCCAGAGGATGAGATTCTAATCTTGATCCTTCATTTCAGGCTTTACCACAGCCAACGGTTTGCGCGTCCACGTAGAACACGCCCACACGGAGACGTCGGCCATGCATCCGTGCACCTATGAAGGATGCAACAAGTCCTTTGCCCGACCCGTTCTGCTCAGCTTCCACATGAAACGGGTGCACAAGGTGGACACACCGCAGAGGGACTTCCCCTGCACCGAATGCGAGAAGGTCTTCCGCTGCCCCACCGCCCTCAAGAAGCATATGTACAAGCACACCGGCGAGGAGCTGCCCTTCGCCTGCGAGATCTGCGGCAAGCGCTTCCCGATCAACAGTGTGCTGCGCGATCATCTGCTTCGGCATGCGGGCATCAAGAATCATGTGTGTCCCTACTGCGGAGTGGGCAAGACTACGCGCCAGGAGTGGAACAAGCACATCCTGACCCACACTAAGGAAAAGAAGTACGAGTGCCGGCAGTGCGACCACGCCTCCCACAACAAACAGGCTCTGGCCAACCACGTGAAAGTGGTCCACGAAAAGCGCAAGGACTTCGCCTGCCAGTACTGTGGAAAAACCTTTGGGAAGTCGCACGCCTGCAAGATCCACGAAAGGAGTCACACCGGGGAGAAGTGTTGTGAGTGCAAGATCTGTGGAAAGGTGTTCCTCTTTGAAAAGGGCCTTACCAAGCATTTGAAGACGCACGAGAAGAGGGATCTTCCCAAGACGCAGGGGGCCAATCCCTTGATGGGCGACGGTGCCAGTGGTTCTTCGACAATTGCCAAGCCCAGTCCGCATCTGCGAGGTCGCGTCGAACGGGTGGACATTGCCCAGCTAGCGGGAACGGTGGCCAATCCGATTCCTTCGGTGAACCTGCCCTCGTGGTCGCCGCAGGTGAATTTCACCAAGAAGGAGGGCCAGCACATCTGTCCGGATTGCGGCAAGGGTTTCAACCATGTTAGCAACATGAAACTGCACTATAAGGTGGTTCACCAAAAGGTTAAGGACTTCTGTTGCCGCTTCTGCCCGAAGAGATTCGCCAAGAAGCAATACCTGCGGCACCATGAGTACATTCACACTGGAGAGAAGCCGTACGAGTGCAAGGTGTGCGGTAAGCACTTCCGCCAGGAGCAGGTTCTCAAGACACACATGAAGGTGCACGACAAGCCGCCCCGTCCTCCGGGCAAGCCGAAGGAGCCGACGGGACCGAAGGCTGAGAGCAGTACCACGGTGAAGCGCCAGCAGCCGAAGAACTTTGAGCAGTACCAGGATCCGGCCGCGGAACGGGCGGCGGCCACCGCTGAGCTGTTGGCCTACCAGATCGAGGAGAACGAGACCAAGCGCAAGGCGGAGGCGGAACTCCGGAAGATCCAGGAGGCGGCCTTCGAGCAGCTCAACAAACTCCAGAAGCAGACAAACACGTACGACGGTTTTTACGCCCAGAAGGCGGAGGCGGAAGGCACTTCGGTGGATGCACTGAAGCTGGATCATGTTTGAGCTGACCCTGCAGCTCCCGGAAATAGCTGCAACCCAACCCGTATCCGCGTCCGTTTACGGTCCCTTTCATTATGTGTTTCTATGAAGGACATATGAGTTATAGGTCTCTAAGGTTTACCAACTAGTTTTCGTCTTTTTTGCAAGCATGTTTTTACTTTTTGTATTTAAATCTCCCCCCTCTCAGATGCTTAAGTTTGTACTTTACTAATTGTATTCATTTATAAATGACTTTAATGATTTAAATATAATAAACAGTAATAAGCATTCAAAGTGTGTTTAGTGTTGGTAAACGGGCAATACTTTAACGAATGTTATGGTGAGCTGCAGTTCAAGCAGCCTGGCTTTTTTTTGGCAAAACAAGAATTCATTTTTTGAGTTTTCTTAAAATCTTATTCGTTGCAAAACTTACAAATACAAATTTATTCTGCAAACAAACAGTTATTATTTGAACATGATTATTATAATGAGCAACAATATAGTGCAATAAAAATGCTACCAAGTCTTAAATGATTATTTTTACTAATTAGACAGGTTTTGTTTCATAGAAATATGTACATAATAATTTATTTATACTTTTGGAAAATAATTACACTATTATAAATTTTTTTATACATAGACATAAATAAAATGTGAATTTGTCAGATTATTTTTGGTTTGTCCTGAATCAATAGCCCAGCTATTTTATGGCTACTTTCGGCTGGCCACGATTGGCATCACTAACGTGTATTTTATGGTATTTGTTTTGGTTAGTCTGACGCGTAAAGTTTTTCTCGGCTTAATGTTCCGTGGTTTTGGCCATTAGCCGCAGTATTTGGTTCCACCTGGAACGGACGTCATGGAGGAGGAGGCCGCCCAGTACTCGGTGCACGCAGTTTGCCGCATCTGCCTGAATCGCCTACCGGAGGACGGTGGCAATCCGGGGTCCTTCGACCTGTTTCTGATCCCCGGACTGGCGAAGAAGTTATGTGTTTGCACCTCGTTATCCGTTGAGCAGTCGGATGGATTCCCCAAGAGATTGTGCTCGTCGTGCTTCACCCGACTGGACGACATGCACGAGTTTCAAAAGCTCTGCGTCGACTCCGTGCAGAAGTTCCAGGACATGGTGGCCAGGAATGTCTTCTGCTCGCCTGCAAATTCACAAATCAAGACTTTCGATGTGATGAACGTGGCCGGGAACGAGGCTGATTTGGTAGGCCAGGAGGAGGAGGATCGCATTAACTTCGATCCGCTGCTGGATCACAAAATGGAGCTAATCGAGAACGAGGAGGATGTCTTCAAGATGTTGGAGCACGTAGACAAGGAGGCCGAGCAGGTGGAAAAGGAGGTGAAGCAGGATGAAATGGATGCCGCCGACTTGATGACCATTTTCGCGGCAGATTCCTCGGACGAGAGCGAAGCCGATTTCGAGCAAGACGTGGACTTTGAGCCTAACAGCAGCGATGGCGACGATGATGTGCCTTTGGCCCAGCGCATGAGAGAAAATACCCGGGTTAAGCCCAACCCCAAGCGATCCCTCATCAAGGAAGAGGAGCAGGAGTTCTTATCACGCTCTGAGGAGGAGGATGAGGAAGGAGAAAAGTCAAAGACCAGACGAAGAAGGATTCCGCCCGGCGATCGCCACCTGCACCGCATCATCGACTGCCACATCTGCCACCAGAAGTTCAAGAAGGCCATCCGCTACGAGGAGCACATGAAGCACCATAACGATCTCCTGCCATTTCAGTGTAAAGTGGAGACCTGCAGGAAAGGTAGTAGTGGGTTTTACCTTTTAAATATTGTTTTTCATGTTTTTCTCTCATGCATTCCTTGTTTTAGGTTTCACCACCGCTGGCGGATTGCGGCTCCACGTTGACCACGCTCACACTGAACTATCCGAGGTGCACTCTTGTAGTGTCGATGGCTGCGGCAAGTCTTTTCCGCGCATACGCTTGCTCACCTTCCACATGAAGAAGATGCACGGCATCACCAAGGCTGCAGCGCCGCCGAGGGATTACCCCTGCTCCGAGTGCGAGAAGGTCTTCCGCTGTCCCATGGCGCTCAAGAAGCATATGTACAAACACGACGGCAAGGAGCTGCCCTTCCCCTGCAACATCTGTGGCAAGCGTTTCGTGATCAACAGTGCTTTAAAGGATCATCTGATGAGACACGCCGGCATCAAGAACTACGTATGCCCTTACTGTGGGGTGGGAAAAACAACCAGGCAGGAGTGGAACACGCATATTCTGACGCACACGCAGGAGAAGAAGTTCAAGTGCCACATTTGCGAGCATGCCTCGCACAACAAGCAGAGTCTGGCCAACCACATTAAGATCGTGCACGAGAAGATCAAGAACTATGCGTGCCAGTACTGCGGGAAGACCTTCGGAAAATCTCATGCCTGTAAGATTCACGAAATGACGCACACAGGGGAGAAGCGCTGCGAATGCAAGGTAAGAAGAAAGATGTCTTCCAGGACCTTAACTCTATTTTAACTCTCCATTTTCAAAGGTTTGTGGCAAGAAGTTCCTGTATCCCAAGAGTCTAACCAAACACCTAAAAACACACGAAAAACGGGTGCTGCGGGCAATCGAAACATATCGCCAGCGGCAGGTGGAGATGGGTGAGACATCTGGCGACCAGGTAGATAATCCTCCAGCGCCGCCAGTTGAGGGCGTATCGATCGAACCGATTATGTCCCAAAACGCCGCAGACGAATTGCTCAAGGTGTGCGCCGAGTCCGTGGCTACCATTCCCAAAGATCCACGTCGTGTGCAACGGGTGGACTTGGCCCAGTTGGCTGGAACCGCTGTGAATCCCATACCCTCGGTTTCAGTGCCCTCTTGGTCACCCCAGGTAAACTTCACCAAAAAAGAGGGCAAGCACATCTGCCCTGGTTGTGGACAGGGATTTAACAATATAGGAAACATGAAACGCCACTACAAGATTATCCACGAAAAGGTGAAGGACTTCGCCTGCCGCTTCTGCCCGAAGAGATTCGCGAAGGCCCAGACGCTGAGGCATCATGAGTGGATTCATACTGGGGAGAAACCCTTCGAGTGCAAAACCTGCGGAACTCATTTTCGCCAAGAGACGGCACTGAAGCGCCACCAACGCACCCACGAGAACCGTCCGCCCGTGATCTCGCCCAAGTTCTATGCCGCTCGTGAGGAGCTGGAGGAACAGGAGCGCAGCAAGCGTGAGGCCAAACGCCAAGCAGATGCAAAGCGTCATGAGATTGCCGAGGCGGCCAAGGAGCAGCTTTCCTCGCTGCACAAGCTGGAGAGCAGCGATCGCAATCTGCACTCGTACGATGAATACCAGGAGGCGGCGGCGGAGCGAGCAGCTGCATCCGCGGAACTCCAAGCACAGCAGTTTGAGGAGAACGAGGTGAAGAGACGGGCGGACGAGGAACGGCGTAAGATCAAGGAGGCGGCTTACGAGCAACTGCAGCGGCTGCAGCATCAACAGGAGATTGACAAGGCGCAGAGCTCTTACGATGGCTACTATGCACAGAAGGCTCATGCCGATGGCACCAGTTTGGACGCATTAAAAATCGACCATGTCTGAGATCTGATCAGCGTTTAACGTTGTCAAAGGGAAATAAGAACAGTGGATTTTTTAAGAAAAGCAATACCTTATAATCCTTATAAAAAGAGTGTGTATAAGATCGATATAACATAGGCTTAAGCATAAAATACGTTTACATGGAATTAAATCTAATGTCCCTAATGTTAGTACAAATAATACTGTACATTAATCAGGAGAACCCAAAATATGTGGATTTGATTTAAGTTCAATTAATCAGGATTATGTATATCGAGAGGTTGGGAGTCTTTATGAAAATACATAACTTTAAAAGCAAACTAAACAGATTCAAGGGCTTGTTAATTGATAGTAAAAGTATACATTATTCTGATATTACATTTTATTTCTGAGCCGATTAAAGCTGCGGCAGTTAGTGTTTTATTTTGGCAGGCTTTACTTTGATAATTGTAAACTTTTATATATCTTATATATGTTAGGAAAAAAATGTACTTAAGCTTAACGTGACACCAAAGATAAAAGTGTCTTTGGAATTTACCCTTTGCAAAGGTACATACTAAAAGTAACATTAAATTAACTGAGCTGGATTTAAGTTTTACTCCTTCTCTTTTAGTATGAATAGCTTCTTGAGACTATCGAGTGTCATGTTCTCTAGATCCCAATGAGTTGACAGAGTCTTTGTGTCATCGGCTGAAGTTATTAGCGAGAGAATATTCTCCTCAATTGTTCCATTAACAATAAAACGATGCACCTTTGTTGGTCTAAAAACATCTAATGAAAACTAACACAAAACATCACGTTAATAGCAAACTTACTTCATTTGTCCAAATCTATGTATACGACCTATGGCCTGGCGTTCGTCACTCGGATTAAGGATCGGTTCCACCAGAAAAACATGGGTGGCTTCGATCAGGTTTAAGCCCTTTGAGCCTTTAGAAAGTGGCATCAGGAGGCAGGTTATATTTCGAATGGGATTCTAAAGGTTTTTCAAGATTAGTATCAGTTAATAACAATTTAAAACCAGAATCATACCTTAAAATCTTCGAAATCCGTGTTGCTGCACTTATTGCGAAATTGGATTCCGTTAAGGTTGAGGGCTTTAGCAATTTGAATGAGAATCGCCTGCCATTGTGAGAAGATTAGGATCTTTTCCTCCTCATTCTCAGCCTTGATCTTCAGCACAAGTTCCACAACATTTGCAATTTTCGTGGAGAAGTCCCCAATTATGGATTTGTGGGCTCCGGGACGTACGGAATAGTACAACCTTAAAAGAAAGCTTATATAAAATATGTACTTCGAAGAGCAAAAGGCAAACCATACTGTGGCGAGTCCTGGCGACAAAGTGGACACTTGGTGACTCCATCGCGGGCATACTTTTTCCTCATGCTATCCAGGCAGTGCTGGCACACAAAATGCCCACAGACCATCATCACATACTTAAACAAAAAAGGGTTTAATATCAAGTACATTTTTTTTTTTTAAAGCACCGACACTAACCCTCACATCATCCTGCGTCTGGCAGATGGGACAGGGCTTGTCAGTGACATCCTCTTTTAGATGCTTAAGGTACTTCAAACGACCGCATAGACGAGTAAAATTTAGCTGTGACTCTTGCAAATTATACTGGTTGAACTGTAACTGCTCGTCCAGTTGACACGCCAGTATGCGGTAGTTAGATTGCTCCTCGGGATCGTCTGTAAGCAGTATCCGCATTTTGCACATCTCCAGTTCGTCAAAAGCCTTGACCATGTACTCCACCTCAATCCAATATTTTATTTGAAATTTAACAAGATCTTGTAGACAGGTCAGCAGATCCAGTTTGCTTTCACACTCTGTTTGCCATTCACTGAATGCCGGCTTGGAACGCAGAAAGGAAAAGATAGCTGGGTGGGAATAAAAATATGTTGAAAGCCATAAATAATATAACTTTTATTATGTTACCTTTAATGAGACTTATCTCCATGCTGGGGTTTTCCAGACCCTCAGTAACCGCTGCATCTTCGTCCAGCTTTTTTGCAAACAGTAGACACTCAAACTGATTCAAGGAATCTCGAGTTTTGCACAAGCGACAATAACGACGCTTCTTGGGCTTTTCCGGCTTATCCTTATTTTCATCCTTTTGTAAAATTGATATAGCTGATTTTATTAAATAAACTTTTTGTTATAAATCGCCTCCCAAACTCACCAAAATATCCGCCAAATGACAATCGGTAACGCTTCCTATAAAGTTGTTTATCTCCTGCGATGGGACTACTCCCGTTTTGATAGCCTCACAAGCTTCGTGCATAACTCCCTTGAGGTATTCAAACTCTGTAATTAAATTCCCTTTTAACTTTTGAAGCTTTTTATGCCATAAATCCACAAAGTAAATAATTCCGGCCATAGAGTTGACATTATCGAGCTTTTCCACAGTAATGTTTTGGCGGAAAAAATCATCCCGGACCTTATTCCATATAGCATCGTGCAGAGAAATTTTGTGGTTTACCACCGTGGCTAGCAAATCCACAGTGCTGCCTGCGAACTGATCCTCCAGCACCGAAAGTTCATGGAGTTTCTCTTCGTAACAACTGAGAGCGGCTTGAAGTACGGAAGTATTGTCCTCCAGATACTTCCACTCCAGTCGCTTCATTTGTGCTTGGCAGTCCTGGTGCTCCAAATCGGATAGCTTGTCTGGAGTGGCAGCTAACTCACTCGCCTGCAGAAGGTTATAAATAGCGTGAATCTGAAGCACACTGTCTACACTGAAAAATTAAAGTGGAAAATATTAGTTCATTGAAATAAGATTTTAAAAAAAAACCTACGATATATTTGCCTTGTTATAGTCTGCAGCCAGCTTCAATAGAAGCTTGTAATACTTGATGGCCTGTGGAAAATCCTCCTTTATAAAGTGAATAGCCGCCAGGCCGTTGTAAGAGGAAGCCCAACTTCGTAGCTCTGTTTTGCACTCATTCTCATTGTTGGATTTAAGACGCATCAGCAGATCCTGCGGATTTAGGTAGTCGGTGCTGGACACATTGCTATTAAGTACGACGGGAATGGAGCAGGTTTGGCGGATGCGAAGAAAAGGCTTCAAGATGATACGCAGCAGCTGCGGCGATATGGACGCTAGGCAAGAGGTGTTGTCTGCGTTGTGGCGCGTGTGCTTGGCCACACCAGCCAGAAACTGTTCGTGACACTTCAAATGCTCCTCCCGATAGTAGAGCGACTCCACGTTGCTTAGCTCAAGGCGATGCACCACCTCAGTTTGCGGCGGAATCCCCAGTTCGTGCTCCACCTTGGACTTGCAGGTACGCCACAAACTGTGCTCTAGCAGTTCTAACAGCGGTTCGGCTTTGTAGTTTAGCTGAAAGGCTTTTTCCACAGTTTGCCATGCATCCGGTGGCCTACAAACTTCCGTCCGGCCCACGAATTCCAGCAGAGGCGGCAGGTCGTCAATTGTGCCAGTGACAGCCCAGCGATTGATTGCCGGTAACATCCTTACCATCTCCGCAGCCGCTGAAGTGTTGCTCTCAACCATCTAAGTAGTTAAAATACAAAATTTTATGTTAGCGTTGAATGGGTGAAAAGTGCCTTCACGTTACCTGTGCCTCATCCAGGCAAACGCGCCACCAGTTCACCATTAGGAGTGGGGAGTCGGGTCGCATGTATAACTGCTGGTGGCGCATCTGGCGGTCGGACTTGTAGTCCGTCGTGTGGTATATTTCGTTACGCAGTATCACATAGTCTGTAAGCACCACATCGTACTTGGCCAGCTCAAGGGGATTTACCCAGGATGACGAGTGCAGACCGAGATAACAGAGCACTTTTAGCCCAGGCCTTATGTGCTTCTGCATCTCCTGGTACCACTGCAATTTGATAGCATTGGGCGAAACTATGATGGTGGCGCCTGTCTCTACCAGCCTCTCGCTGGAATTGGCCAACTCGGACCAGCAGGTGGGACACAGATGAGGTGAATCATCCACCGCTTGCTTGGAAAACATGGACATACACCTATCGTGCTGCCAGCGGCGGCACTTGCAGCACTGCACCCGGGATCCGCGTTTTTGAGTGCAGATGCAGAAAACCTTTTCTTCTTTGCGTACACGCTTTAGCGGCACGTTATCGACAATCTCCTCCAGCCGTTGATGCCAGTATTCATTCCTGAAGGTATCCTGCGGCCGCGGATTCATTAGCAGCATGGCCAGGAACTCTACGGTCTTTCCCAGACCCATCTCGTCCGCCAGAATGCCGCCGGGTGGCAAAGATATCTTGGGAAGCTCCTCCTCGAAGGTGAAAAACTGGAGGCAGTAATTGTGCTTAAAAACGCGAGTCCTGCCATCTATGGCATGTAGCGCTGTATATTTGGCTGGCAGTTCCGTGAGCTGCTGCTCGCGTCCCAACATCCAGGACACCGTGCGCTCCTGGTACTTGCGCAGCCGCGATTGAAATCTTTCGGGAAGATTATGCTGCAGTTCCTCATCCAGATCCTCCGTTTGGCGATGCCTTTCGTAGAGCGCATCGTAAAGTTTGGTGGTCACATAGGTCTTAAGAGGCCGCTGGTGCTCCTGCTCCTGCTTGGTCACCTCGAACTCCAGGCTGGTCCTGAAGTCCCTGAATATCAGGGGTAGCAATTTGGATGCCACTTGCATTTCGATGACGCGGGCTCGAACGTGGGTCTGGTCGTGGCAGACCACCAAGGTCCAAGTGCCTGTGTTCTGCCGGATTGCCCTGAATTTAAGCTTTCTCGTCCGAGCATTCTGGCCTATAAGAAATAAACCATTAACATCAAATAAATTGAACAAATTCTGTTCCATTCAATCTACGAACATTTTTCTATACAAATCAAAATATCTTCCGCATGCTCAGCGAGAAAATCTTTGAACACCCATCGCCTCTTGCCGTAGCGGAATTCCGATGGATCTTCCGGACATTCTGGAGTTACTTCATCCGCGACTTCACATAAAACAATTTCATCCATCGTATTTCCGCAACAACTTAGAAATAACAAAAAGAGATGACCGCCAAAACGATAACATCGAATTGATACCGTGTTATCGGACTGTTCTCGCTCAATCCGCATTACCATTGTTGCCTATTGCCTCTTTTAAGAACTCTCCACACTTCCTCGAGTTTCCTATCGAGGTAGCTATTGATTGTCTAACGCGATAATTGTGTCCACTGCTTTTGGTTTTGATTTCGTTACCAGATGCTGTCCGCAAATTTGAATTTTACTTAAAACAGCTGTGGTGATATGGCACAGTCTCAGTGGTGATAATATGAGGTAGTGTGGAGAAATTATTAAATAATTGGTTGCATCTTCTCCTCCCATAGCGGAATTCCGATGGGTCTTTCAGATAACAACAAAAAGAGATGACCGCCAACACAATTCAATATATTTTAGTTATTAGCAGTGTGAACATGGTAAGGGAACCATTAGATAAACGATTCTTTAAGGACATAGTCTATCGGCCGTAGCTATCGCACTGGGCTATACGCTCTAATCGAATATTGTACACCTCTACGAAGCAGTGAAGAAAATTACAGCGTGGTTTTTTCGGTTGAAAAACAATTAAAAGTGCAACAAACAGTGAGAAAAACAAAGTCCAACCTACTCGTAAGTGAGGCCCCCTTCACTCCCCACCCAATGCAAGACCGAACGACTGGTTGAGTGTCATTTTTCGGCCCGCATTCGTAGTGTATTTGTGGGACCTGCTTGGCATAATTACAAAAATTTACGCATTACTTTGTGCGAGTCGAGACTCGGTAGTGTTTTAATTGAGCGATTCTGCCTTTCAAAATCTTTACTCCTGTTCCGCAGAGCCGTGAATGCCCAGTCAGCAGCGATCCGCAGGTCCAGCGAAGAAATTTTTTGATTCCCCCAGCCTGAAAGTGTCACCGTCAAGACGTACGTGCGAAAAATGTTTTGGGACAAGGGTTATGCGCCCTCCGCGAATATAGAGGCGCTACTGGAGAAGGAGGTAGGTTTTTCCCCCGCGACCATCGGTCTAAATCTCACTCCCCACTCTTGTCCTGTACGCCGTAGAACTCCACGCTGGAGGAATTCTTGGACGAGGAGGACATACTACAGGAGTGCAAGACGCAAAAGAAGAACCTGGTCAACTACTTTACACGTCCCGAGGTCATTCGGCGCCTGGTGGAGCTGATCACGACCGAGCCCTCTGAAGATGTGCCCATGTCGCAGCGATTTCGCTATGCCAACATGTCCTGTGAGATACTGACACTGTAAGTTGGGCACGCAGAATCCTTTCCAGAATTCTATATTATGTAAACTATCTTTTTAGCGGCCTGCCGTCCCTGGATGAAAAGCTACTGACAGACGCAGAGACGCTACAGCTGCTGTATTCATATCTGGAAAAGGAACCACCGTTAAATCCATTGCTATCGTCGTTTTTTAGCAAAACCTTTAGCATGCTCTTTACCAAAAAGCCTGAACAAGATTGGTTTTTGTATCAACACATGTGCCTACAACTCCTGGAGTATATTAAATCGCAGAAGACCTTTTTGGATTTCATTTGTAAACACTTTGACACTCCGGTCATACCTGATCTAATAATGCAGATGATGAAGGACATCGAGGGTGGTCGACTCAAGAGGAACCTTTTCGAAGTGAGTTGTTTTAAGACGCCTAAATGAAAATATTATCTAACGAGATGTTTATATTTTACAGTGGCTAACTGAAGATAAAATTGTTGATAGACTGATTGCAATATTGCGTAATCCTCAAGAAACCGACAAACATGCAAATGTTGCCGACTTTTTCTGTGATCTTATTAACCAAGGGCGCCTGATGCGCCAGACCGAGCAGGAGAATGATTCGTTTGAGCCGGCCTTCGATGGCTCCAACCCCATTCTGAAGACGATTGAATCTGCGGACACGATTGAAGCCTTGTTAAATGTGATTCTGGAACCAAACGCTCAGGAGAGCGCCATCTTATCAGGAATATCGGTTGTACTTACGCTAATCAAGCCAATTACCTTCACGTAAGTTGGGCAGGGTGCATTTGTATCACCTCGTCTACATGGGTTTGCATTCTTTTCTGACAGAGATGAGCCCAACTCGGATCGCCAGCGGTTGCTGCAAAAGCGCGAGCGCGAATTCCACCAGGAAGTGCAGGAGACTGTGATCAATGTGATGGCGCCACGCCTTCATGAATTTGTCCACGTTCTAAAGAACCCACCTGCGGTTAGTCTGACATTTCTAGTCATAAAGAACCAGTTGTTTATCGCTTGTTTTGCAGAAACCTACACTGGAAACTACTGCAGCCGTGTTGACGCCCCCCTTTGGCAAGACCCGCTTGCAAGTGTGCCGTGTATTTACCGCCCTGCTGGAGACCAAACACGAGACCATTCAACAGGCGTAAGTTACAAATTGTTGCGAGAGTTTTAACTGACTGATCACAATCGCTATATTCCCCCTTAAGGATCTGTGCGACTGAGTATTTCAGCCTGCTGCTCGAATTTTTCAAGCAGTACTGCTGGAACAACTTCCTGCACACTGAAATGGAAAAGGCCCTTAACGTGGTCTTCTACAACGAGCTGTCTAACAACAACACGGCGTCCACAGAGGTCACGGACTTTTTCACAGCCGACTGTCTCATCAATGCCTTCCTGAAAGTGGGCACGGAGGAGTCTGAGGTGGAGATGAAGAACGCTCTAAACGATGCAAAGCGGGCGGAGGGTGGTAACGAGGATGAAGGTGGCGACATCGAAATCGAAGTTGCAGCTGCGCAGGAAGCAGCTGCCCAGGCGCATGATGAGCAGCAGGCAGCCGCCGAAAAAAAACAGGAGGAGCAGATTTCACAGGGAGAAGTCGCAGCAGAAACCCCTCCTTCTGAAGGAGACGATCTAAAAGCCGAGGAAAATCATTTGGAAAACAGTGAGACTGATGGTGAATCTTCAACCGCTCAGCAGGAACCGGAGCCAACGCTTAATGATCTCGACAAGACCAAGACCGTGCCCAGTGCTCCTCCCTCCGAAATGCAAACCCATGTAAGAAGTAGTGGGATCATATGAAGAATAACTTATAAATTTCTTTAATTTTCAGTTGATTGTAAACTGTCACTTGGTGTCCAAACTGGTCGATTTTTGGCAGCACAATGCGCAGGCGCAGTAAGTTGATGAGTTTTGTGGGAATCAATCAGCCAGTAAGCATATGTTTTCACTTATAGATCTGCTGAGAAGGGTCGCCGACTGGGCTACATGGGCCATCTTATCAAAATTCTACGTCACATTACGAATTGTATATCAGAATCTGAACATATCGCTGACCTGATCACCACCAGCTTAAGTAACGAAGACGAGCTTAAGCTCTGGCAATCGCTGATCGATGCGGAAACCGGTGAATTCACGCTGGCTATTAAACAGCAGACGAAACTGCTGGCCGACTGCAATCCGCACGAGGAGAACGAGTACAGTGTGGGCTCGAAGGATTATTTGGGCGAGACAAATGCCTGGGACATCGGAACCCTGTCGTACAGCAACATGGGATACAGTGATCTGGACAACACGTTGCAGGACATTGTGTTTACCATGGACAACGATCAGAATCTTTTTCAGTTTGGTCGAAACATTGACGATGAGGACGATGATGATGATGAGCATGGCGATCATTCGGGAGGTGGCGATGGCCATGGACACGGAATGTTCACCAAAAACTCAATCACGTTGAATAACTTGGCGGACCCCTGGGATATGGACGTCCAGTTCTCCGACATTCCCAGTGTGTCTGCACAGGTAAACACGGGCACCGCCAACTGGGGCACGGATTTCAATGCCGACAACTTTGCCGACTTCGATGCCCACTTCAGCACCTTTGGCAGTGATCTGGGTATGCCGACAAGTGCGCCGCCAGGCAAGGAAGAGGAGGAGGACTCTCCCCCCGCCCCGTCATTTGCCACCGAAGTGGCGCCAGATGAGCGCAAACCCGCTGAATTTGTTGAGTCCGTTGTGGCTAAGACCATCCAGAATAATATAGCGCGCAGCGACGATCAGCAGGCTGAGTACGACAATAATGCAAATGTGGAGAAGGCCATCAGTGATAAGCTGGCGGAGTCGAGTGTCGTGGAGACAGCGTCGATTGTTACCCGACTACAGTCTGTGCTTCTGGATGGAGAAGAAGATTACGAGGACGATGAGGGCATGTGGACCAAGCCCCTGGGGGCAGATCGTCCTACGGAGACCGAGCAGAGTACGCCCATTTCGAATGGGCCAACCAGCAAAGTTAATGAATTGTAAGTTAATTCCTTTTGAGTTAGTTTTACACTTAAAGATGTGCTTAGCCTAAGATTCTGGGAAGGAAAGTAACTTTATCACAGAAGTCTCCAGGGATTTTCGGGAGATTTGGTTTGAATATTTAATGGGTATTAAAAAATCTGAATTTATTACAAGAAATATTCTGTTAATAACATAAAATTATAATTTCGGCAGTATGTAATTCTGATACTGTTAAAGCATAATTTGGAAGACTGAATTATTTTTTTGTAAATTTTAAAATAAGTCTTTAAATTGAAACCACTGCCTTACTTTCCAGCAATCACGCCAATGATAACAGCAGCAGCAACGTGGATGGCCACCAAGCCAACATCACAGCGGAGCAGCAGAAATTGGCCGCCGGCGCCAAGACGAACAATGTAGAAATTGCAACTACGACCACATAAATGAACTCTCACCACACCACACATCATCCAACCGCAATTGTACAGCATATAATGTGTCGACGACAAATTGTAAAAATGCCTTTGATTTGCTCTTTGGTCATTCTTATACATAATCATGCATACATATTTATATAAATATATACCACATACTACTACTATACGTACATATATAACAGGCTGCATAGTACAACAAACGATTTGTGTATTAGCAAAAGGCCGAAGCCCGCCCAAAACCAAAATGAAAATTAACAAAAAACGACAAAAAAAATGTTCAAAGTGAAAAGAATGTTGTTGATTCCTTCTGCTCCTCGCTCGTATTGCCAATTATTATAAATATTACTCTTCTTTCATGTTTCCTAATTAAGCGAACTGTACTTTGTTTGTAATTTGTATTAGTCTGTCGTCTTAGTACGCTTTTACTTTCAATACTCTCAATGTGTTAGGCAACGTATGAGCATTACTTAAAGTACCGAAATTCAGGCAGCGTCTTAGAGTGCTTAGTTTAAATTCGTATTGTATTTGTTTTAGTTCAGATGAGAAATATCTATCTATTCATATGATATATACTATATTTACACACACATCTGGGAGCTGTCCTGGAATTTCGTCATCCCATTTTCGCCTGTTGTCGTCCTCCTTTTGTAAGGAATCCCCTCCAATTAGTGATAACGTAATATTTGGACAACCCCACACTTACACTTGTATTGTTAAATTGGAGACTTGTATTTATTGTATGTATGTATTTTGAAAGCAAAAGCAATGCCAAAATACCAACACGTTTAACACCACATACCCACATGCTGCAAGCACAAAAGTAATATAGCGGAATAGGTATATTATAACGTATGTCTTTTGCCATTATTACCTTGTTTGTATACAAATTGTTTAACCAAAAATGTTCTTTGTCGAAAGTACAAAACACTGAAAGAAAACACAAGAAACAAAACAAAAACAGTAATTGTAACATAACGCAAGGTCAGCAGCCGGGCATCTGTAACCACATGAATGATTTACACCCCCGATCTATACACCACTACCTATGAGTATATACGATTACCAGAACCAAAAGAAACAAGAAATTCAAAAGAAGACTTTCCAAGAAGACATTTTTAATTTACATTTATATTTTTTGTGTAATGTTCTATTTGCTATGTTGAAGTTGTCGCTGAATAATGTTAGTGTTTTAAACGTGCAGAAAACCACGAACAAAACGCTAAAAATATTGAGAAAAGTTTAACAAAGATGCCATCTTTTGCTTCCAAATAATTACATTTAAAATATGATTAAAATAAAACAGTAAATACTTTAAAAGTGAAATCGATGTTTGTTTTACACAAGACGACTTGCTCACCAAAAACAAAAAATTTAAAAAAAAAACACAAAAATCTAGACACGTAGAGTATATTCTAAGATAATCAAGAGAGAAAAGCGGGCAGCATATCAGGCATAGGCGTGTGGAAATGCATAATAAGTAACTCACCCCCTCCCACACATCCTAAGCTAAAGCAAAACAATTCTCGTTTGCTTTTTAATTTAAGAAGCTTTAATAGGACACAATTTTGCACAAATTTCAACTGGCTTGCTTTTTATTTTGCATACTGTAGCAGCACAAAATATAAACGAACAACCAAGAACATTGATTAAACGAAAAACTGCATAAACAGAATTTAAAAAAATATTGAAACGTTTAAACTATCTCTAATGAAAAACTGTGATAATTAAATGAAGTTGCAGGGTATTTGATAAAGCAAACTTAATTTAAACAAATTGTAAAACATCAACTAATGGCCTCAACCATTTGGAAAAACACAGCCAACACAAGACACTCTGAACAAGTTAATTATACGATTCTTTAGCATCACAATCAGCAGGACACCTCAACAACCAAACAGCAATAACTACTGCAATGAAATCTAATTGAAGGAGTTTTAATGAGTAGTCTTTAACTGTGCAAAAGTATCAATAAGTTCGAGCTAGTAGGGATAATTCAGAATTGCAGCTCTTAGTTCTCTAGCTTCTCACAAACTAAGCACTAAACTAAAGTAAAACTTAAATACTCATATCAAGCCAATTGTAATCCTTGTACTGTACATACAATTGTCACCAGTATTGTCTTCCCCTCTAGTTATGTGTTTCCGTTTCTACCAACTAATTTAAAATCCAAAATCCAACGATAAGCGACGATGATCGAGTCCTTCCCTTGTGCATATGCCTTAATTCAAAAAACTAAAAAATAAAAAAAAAAAAACTCTTACACCCATAGACAACCACGTAGAGAGGTAGAGAGTGTACTATCCGTAAATTTAGAGTTAGTTTCACCTACATACTGTGTGTCTTTTAAATGTTAAGCAGCTGCAGCAAGCTTAATATATATACGAATATTAATAAAAACCAAAACAAAATCGTAATTATAATACCTAAAAATGATGTAGACAAAGTCTTGTGGGCAGCTTTAAGCATTTTGTTTGTCTAATTATATGAACTTGAATAAGAATACCAAACGTCCAAAGTTTTTTGCAAACAAGAACTAAGAACAATTGTGAACAAAAAAGTCTTCAAAAATGTTTTGATCACCTTGATGTGAAACACAAAACAGAGTTATAAACACATAAGTACATGCATGCCTATATACAAAGATACATTAAATTACCGATTGATTGGTCGAATGATCCGCATCTTGATAGAATAGAGTTCTAGAATATTTTGTGACATGCATTATGTGTTAAGTGAGGTTGTAATTTTCGTGGCGCAATTAATTGATATAAAACCAAAAGGGGATTAAAGATTGAGATGAAAATGCTATTTTTTAAGAATCGAAACGTAAATTATTTTGTCTGTGTGTGTTCAGCAATTCAGTATTTCAATTAAGCCAATTCAATGAATACCCCAAAAACAATGCTACAATGGTTTCCAAATGCAAACCACAAGAAGGGATATAGAAATGAAAATTTCAATATAATGAAGGTCTAATTCTCTAACTCTTAAATAAAGAACCAGCGGGAACAACAACGAGGAAGAAGCAACTGTAATACAAAAATAATAAGAAATAAATAACTTAAACTTCATACAGTAAATATATATTTGAAAATAGAAAAAAACCTACTTAAAAGACAAAAAAAAATCAAATTGTTAACATAATGGATATTTTGTTAAATGCGAAACTTTGAACGAATTACTAACCACATTAGCAAATAGTTAATGAAAACCGAACCCAAGTGTGCTTCATGTATGAATTTATGTTAGATATTTACAACAACAATACGCGTATACATATTCCTAACTAAACCGAGCAAAAAAAAGCCACATACAGAATTTGAATATTACTCTTAACGATTAACAACTATTGGTGTCTATGCATATACACATAATTATTAACGAACTATACTATATATTAACTTCGTATATATAAGCCGAGTACAGACTTTTGAAAACTGCGTAACGTATCGTCAAATATCCGAAACAGACATATTTGTCACACTTGCTATACAGCATAAATATATAAATACGTTAAGTGCTCAAGGTGATAGTTGCACACTAGGGTGGACCTTAGTTTTATTTTACATTTATTAGCGCAAGGCATGCACTCTGAATAAAAAAAAAATATATAGTTTTAAAGCCTGCAGATGGTTTCAATGTGGATCACTCATGCGTCGTGTTGTGAGGAGACACTTAAGCGGTCACACATGTCGTATGAGTAATTTTTATTTCAACGTTAAAGCCACTTTGCTATGACTTTAAAATGAAGAAATTTTTAAAATTTAATTTTAAATTTCAGTAGCTTAATCAACGTTAGCCAAATATAAATCTGAATAATAAAGACTTTTTGCGACAGAAATAATGTACAAAAAATTGTTTACACATTTTTTATGATGTTTAAACTACACACTACGTATATTTATTAAAACCATTCAAGTGAGCTTTAAAACGGTTTAAATGTTGACATTTTTGTACTCTTAAAACTTAGTTTTGGCCAAATATTTTTATAATATTAGAGTTTCTGCGGCAAAATTGAATGAGTTTAAACTTGAGTAGATGGCGTTACTTATTCTAAGTTTAGCTGGTCCACCCTACTGCACACCCACAAATACATACACGTACAGAAGGACACCCACACACAAACTCGCAGCTTTGCTTACCACATTGTTTTTTGGTCGAAACTCCGAGGGAATACTTTAAAGCGAATTACTAACCCCAAAGGGACACTCTGGAATCGCGATTTCTTGAGTAAGTGCCTTAAACTAACAGAGAGAGATAGTAATGGAGAGTGGGAGGGAGATGAAGAATGGGAGGGTTTATAGGATCCAAAAGGTCCAAATGTAAATCGATTGCTTTCGGATCATTTGTTTAGGGAGAAGGAGAGACAGACCTTTGTTCAAAACTCTACTAAGTGTTAGCCCCCCGGCAAACCAACTAAAAGTAGTTCCAGAAATCTACTAAACAGAATAGTTAACTCTATGCTCCGATCTATACTACAATATAAGTACACAATATACGGACGTACTACGTACCGTATACCCTTACCGTCGCATTTCTACACAGGCATATACATAGAAGTAATAGTAACAATAACTATAACTAAATCTTAAATTTGTGAGTGTTTTTGGCCCGTCTACGTTTTGCTCAACGCACACACACACAACCACTAATACACTGAGATTCACCCGCTTTACCCAAGTTGAAGACAATTTGTGATTGTTTTGCATGTACCCTAAAGTTAAGCGAGTTTACACGAATATGGATTAAGCCACAGGAAGCGGAACCCGAAGCGGAAGCGTAAACTGTACGAGTAATAGCATTAATTGTCCTACAATAAGATTTGTGCATTATACGATTGAAATTCACTTTGAATTCGTATTGAAATTTATCAATAAAGCGATACTATTTGATTCTTAACCCTGTTTTCAACTAACAGTTTCCTGGTTTTTAGTTTTATCTTCAATTAACATTTTTAAATTAATTTCCAGTTCATTTAAAAATGTTTGTGCATTGGTTAAAAAAATATTTGGACAATGTATCTTACATTTTCGTTTCGAATGCACAATTCAAAAATATTTAAAGCCACAACGTTTTAAGTTTTATTTTGTTTATTTTTAATATATATTTTAAAATTTTATTTCTCTATCACAGCTGTTCCCCGCTAAGCGTGCCACGCAGATTAGCCCCAGAACTCAGCTGGACTTCGAAGTGGTCACCGTCTCCATGGACATGGTGGTAGTGCTGGTGGTGCTGGATTGGGAATGGGAACGATGCCGCGTTTCCATATGCCGCTGCAAGTCCCTGCGACGTGGTACGGATTTGTGGCACAAGTGGCACTGGAAACCCACTTCAGCTTCCCCCTCGATGTCCACATCGCTGCCGGCTCTGCCTGTTCCACCTTCTGCCCCACCCGTGGAACTGCTGGGATGCGTCTGCAGATGCAACCGAACGTGCTTGTTGAGATTGCTCGGATCGCCAAACGGTCTCAGGCAGAACTTGCACTTTAGCGGCTTGAATCCGGTGTGGGTGCGTATGTGGATCTTGAGGCCGTACTTCCGGGAGTACACCTTGCCGCAGTAGATGCACAGGTGACCCTGCTTGGAGGCACCCATATTGCTGACAATAGCCTCAATCTGTGCGGCCGCATTCATCGGATGGGTGGACAAGGGGGCGGTAGCCATCGAGATGGAGGGCAGGTAGGATAGCGTTCCCGGAGTACTTGTAGTCGTTGTCATTGGCAGGCCCTGAGTAAGGGCTGCTATCGGGCGGAAGGCGGAGAAGCGGGGTGGCATCTGGGGCGGTGGCGAGTGGGTGGGCGATGCCGAGGAGGTGGATGAGGTCGCCGGAATGGGTGAATGCTGCGTCGCGGTCTGACTTCGGGACGCTGCCTTGAGAGCGAAGTGCAGTCGCATCCACAGGATGTCCATGGCACTGCGACCACAACCCAGGGCCAAATGGATCTTCAGCGGATGAGGCGTCTCGAAGGTCAGGTGGCACAAGTGACAGGTATACCGGCTGTTTCCTGGAATAGTCAGAAAAATATATTTCTGTTAGTTACATTTTCTTAAGAAGGAAAATTGAATTTAATTTACATTTTTAAATTACTTTTACGTATTTAAGGAGGTATTTTGTGAAATAAACCTTTTGATGTGATGCTTACCTTGAATATTTAAGGGCGTCAGGAAGGGAATGCCCATGAGGAGGACCAGCTCCTCGCCGAACCAGGCCACGATCTCGTCGTCCTTGGCAACATCCCTCACAAGGCGCACACGCACGGCCTGACCTCCATGCAGCTCGAAGATGGCATTGAAGCTGTAAACATCCTCGGACAGTTTGATCTGGCGCAGCAGGGCGGCGGATACGATCAGTTCGCCATTGGACAGCTGGCAGTGGGATCGGCCACCATCCGTGGTCGTGACCGTGGAGCTCAGAAGGGCGGAAGTGGGAATGGCGATCGAACAGGTATCCTTCGGCGTGTACTGCGTGGTGTAGACACCTGGTCGTGGATTGCTCTTCATCCTCTTCGCTGGACTGGCCGTACTCGTTGTGGCAGTCGATGTGGTCTCCGTCGATGCGGTGGTCATGGTGCTCGGTGAGATGCTGGTGCTGGGGAGCAGATGCTCGATCCGGAAGATCAGGCTGGGCGAGCGCTTCTGCTCCAGACTATCCAGTTGAGCTGTCGTGTGCATCGTGCGCGTTCGAATTTGATTCTGCGTTCCAATTGGAAGTCGGCCGGCGTTTTTATACCACGCCGCATTCGCATCCTACTCCCTTATTTTTGGATTTTGGATTTGCCACGGCCTTGCAGTGTCACAATAGCACGGCTGGCGGCAAGTGCAAGAATTCCCAGCCCAGAATCCAGTCCGGCACCGGCTATAGCCTCGACATAGCTACGCACTTTGCCGGCTCAACCCCCCGGCCCACATCCCCCTGGCTCATTTGGCATCCCTTTTCGAGGTCCTGGTGCGTCCTGGTGGTTGCTCGGCAAGTGCAACATCATGTCCTCGCAATCACCAGAGCACTAAGCCAAGCTAAGCGGCCTGTAGCAAGTGTGCGTATTCCTGTGCCAAAAAATCCTCCACCTCCTTTTCCGCCGCCGAGTCCTTTATTTTTGGCTTTTGGGCTGCGCACAAGGAAAATGTTTTTAATTGAAATTAAACGATCGTTTGTTGTTACTTCCCCCGTGTTGTTGTTGTAATGCCACCATATACAAATCGCATTCGCCATCGTCAATGTCATTCTGCCCATGGTCCCTCCCTCCATATGACGCATTCCCCACCCCGCTTCCTTCCACTATGATGCTAATGCCATAATATATTGGCGTGTATCGTTTCACTATTTGCGGTTTGGGGTGGGTCGTGATTTTTGCCCTCGACGGTGCTTGCACGGCAGTGGTGCGGATTTCGGGAAGGCCCGGCTCAATAAATGGTGTTTATTGAGATAAGGAGGCTTATTAATTTCTAAGGTATAACTAACCTTAAAAATGTTTTTAGTAAGAAATTAATATTACAATCAATTTGGAACAAATATATTGGTGAATCATGGATCCTATCACCCGATAGGGCGATTTTGATCGATTATGTTGCGCCTTTATACCAAATTTATCTTTTTTGTTCTTATATATTTTTACTGGACCTTATTTTTGTGTATTGTCAAATTTATTCTAAAGATTCCAAAAAAGCGTGTAGTGGATGCTTAATTCTTGGTCAAATCAGGTGTGATCATATGTTAAAATTTAAGCAAGTATATTAAATCTTAATCTGACTGATCGTGGATTTTGTTGTGGAAAGCGTTTTTGTAGCAAATATTTTTTAAATCATATTTCCTATTTCTTTACGATTGTAAGATTTTGATCGCGGATGTTGCGCCTTCTGTAAAACAACTCTCCAATTTTATTTACTTAAAATTAAATTTCAGTGATATAAGATTAAGAAAAAAAAACTATTGATTCTAAAGACTTATAAAAAATTGTGTTTAAAATTTATTTACTTAAATTCCGTTTTAGTGAAATATAAAAAACATCTTATAAAAAAAATGTTAAATGTCTTTTTTACAGCTTCTATTTACTTCGACAATATATTAATGAAAATTCATAAATATTAAAAAAAAAAAATAAAGCAGCCTCATTTCCATAACAATTTAAAGTTCAGTGACAAATATTTAAACAAAATAGGTTAATATTGTTCAGAAGAGTATGTTGATTTTACTTATAGCGGTCCAGTTTTGAATTCGCCCGACCCTCATCGAAATCAGCTCCGCTCCTGCTGGCTGAAAAATATGCTACGAGGCTAATGTTTTCATTATTGCGACACAATCGCTGCGACGCCCCGCCCCAGGACACCCCTCGTCGAGCGATCAACAGGATAAAGTTGGGCGAGCGATTGGCAAGCAGGGAAAAAAACATGTGTTGCCAGTCACACAGCCGCCGCTCCTGTCAAGGGTTGCAATGGTGGCCAAGCAGGACACACCAAAACCAAACCCGGCAAGGAGCGAGCGTACCAGGCCCAGGACCAATTCTGGCTTGGTGTTTGCTAGTTCTCAATAAGTAGGCCGCCAAGGGGTTTTCATTGGAAGCATTTTAATTAGCAATAATTGTTCATTTTAAGTTGTAATTTTAGATACAAGTTAAATCCTTAAATGAATGTTACCCATTTCCCTAATCCTTACTCATAGATTAATATATTTTTTGAGATCAAACACAATTTGTTTCCGGTGTGGAGAATTCTTTACTTTCGGCGGTAGACATAGCCACCTCCACCGCCATCATCATTGCCTCCCGTCTCGTTGTCATCGCATCCATGGCAGCCTCCTCCGGCGGCTAATTTGTCCAGAGCCTCCTGAATCTCGATGGGGATAGGTGGCGGGGTGGGCAAGTGATCGCCTTGCGGCTGGAATCCGTTCTCATCCGCAATGTAGGTTAGTGAGATTTCCTGTCCCTCGGGACTGGTGTACGAGAAGGAGCCCTCTGCCGTCTGTGCTTCCGATCCCTTCACTCCCGGGTTCTTCAGGTAGCCCATTTCCTCGGCCTTTATTCCATTTCCGGTCTCGTATTCGTACTATATTTGGTTTAAAGAATAAGGTATATTAGATTTTGAATCTTTTTTTCACAAATTATAATTATAAATGTTGTAATATTTAGTAAATAGTTAACACTAGTTCATCTTAGAACAAATTTTTGGTCGAAAATGGAAATCTTCGCAGACATCTATTTCGTTATTGAATAATTTGATGTTTTGAGTTGTTGTTACCTATACTTTTTTTTTAAGACTACAAAATAATAAGTGTTCGGAGTTTTATATTTTGTTTGAAAAAAAAACATAATTTTTTGAAAAATTAATAAATTTCAAATATAATCATTATTTGTAATAAAAATAAAAAAAACTGCATAAATTGGATTATTGATGATATTTTTTTGATTTGTTAAAAATAAAATTGAATTTAAAACTGCGCATCTCCTGGCAGATTTTGGACTACTTGTTTTGTAACCAACAATTAATATCATTCTTGGTAATAATCTTTTTCCTTTGAACAATATTAAAAATATGTAAGATTTCAAAATTATTATGGAAGTGAATATACATATATACCAAAGAGGATAAGTTTCACGTTTCTCTGATGATGAATGAATTTTTGATTTAAAAAATTCATGAATAATATTTATTTGTAATCCCTGTTAAATAATTATGAACAATATTATGAATATACTATCTAATAGATTTTTGAGTTAAGGTATTAATATTAGGCGATGTTCAATGAAATAGATAATAGAAATCATAATTTATCTTGAAGGTCATAGTTCCCCTGACTCACCTTATAAGAACCATCTGTATTGACCTTGGACTCCAACTTGATGATGGGTATAACATCTCCACCGCCTGACGGCCCTCCTCCTCCGCCTCCCGAGGAACCTCCATTGCCGTTACCTGGTGGCAAGTAATCATTTCTGGGTGGAGGCTTTCCATTGCCATTTTTGGGTGGTGGTCCATAACTGTTGTTGGGTTTGGGTGGAGCAGGTGGTGGCTTTCCATTGCCGTTCTTGGGGGGACCATAGCTATTGGCCGGCGGAGGACGAGGTGGTGGAGCTGGTGGCTTGGCAGGCAGATAAGTGGCCGGAGGAGGACGAGCATTCGGATAACCAGCCGGTTGGCCCGAAACGTAGCCATAAGCGATACAAGCCAGAGCAAGCAAAGTGGTCAGCCTCATCTCAAATTCAAACTGTGACTGTCTGTTAACGGCTCTTGGGTTTTATATGACCAGCCACAGGTGGTTTTGACCGCGACCCCTTGACCCCAGTGGAGCAGTCACGTGCCGCGGCTTCCGATTGGAATTGAAAACACAACGAAATCGAAAACAGAACCAAATAACTGGGCCATTGCAAGTGCAAGTGCAGAAATCTCCAGAGCCGTCCGATTAGCTGAAAGTCTGACAAAGCGCTAATAAATTGAGTGTGCAATCTCGATGCCCGACCCCTCAACTTCACCCCTTCAGCTAATCGCTAAAAACAACAAAACCCGCCCGGCCACAAGCAAAAACTTTTAATTCAAAAGCAATTTTCAACAGGATCGGGCAACACCTGCACAACCAACCCAGCCCATCCCAAAAAACCGAGCTCATCCCCGCCCGATCCCCTGCCTAATGCACTTTGCCTGTTGCCAAGGGGTGCTAAGACTTGGGCTCGGGATTCCGCATTCAGGACGCAGGACCATTGAGCACAACATCCGACTACAACGGCAGGGTTGTCGGCTTTAGTCAATCGTCTATTAACTTTTTGGCAGCCTGGGCACAGTGGTGCTAGTATAATAAAAAATATATAGAATTCAAAGTGTCTAATTATGTAGTATTTTTAAAACCCCCTTGGATTGGCTAAAAAAAACATTTTTAGCTAAAAACATTTATTTTTAAATAAATTAAAGCTTTAAAACTTATTTTTAAAAATTTGTTTGTGAATAATTGAGATTTGCTTCTATAATAAACTTTTTAAGATTAAACAATTTTTAATTTGTCGTATTTATTGCTTTCTAATTTTACATGTTTTCTAAAAATTGAAATAGGTAAGTTAAAGTATTTAATTTTGTTAACTTAATATTTTAAAGCAAATGATCTAAAGGATAATTAATTTAGAGCTGTCAAAAAAGTAATAAATGAATGTAAAATACTAAATTAAGAGATTAACTTGTTTGGAAATGTTTCACTGTAAACAAATGAAAGTTTTAATTACGACCATAATTGATTTTTTTAGTGTTGATTGCCAATTAGATTATTTAATTTAATTCATTATAAAAAAATGCTTACTTATTTAATGTCCTGATATCGCCCACTGTGCGTATTTGCGGCTGCTGTTGTCTGTGTTTATCATTTGGTAGCTCAACTTGTGCCTGCCGTGGATGCCGCTAATAAAGGACCTTCCCCGTTCGAAGGACCGAGGAAAAGGCCGAGCTAATGGCAATGTCGTTTGCAGCTTGTCCTACTTGTAATGTGCTGGCGCACAGCTGACGCGCTCCCAGGATTGAGGATTCGGGAGTGGAGGTGGAGTGTGGACTTTGTGAACCTGTTCCGGCCGTCAGCTGTGTGCCGCGGGCTGCAAGATTTGGCTCGGGACCAAGCAACCACCGGGGAGGACCTGGCTGCACCGGCTGCATAAACCAACAATTGTCGGTCCCCGGTCCTTTGTCCTTGGTCCTTGATGCTCGGCTTTTGGTTTTCAGTTAGCCACGCACCGATGGCACATATTCCACGCCCGCATTCGCGTTTATAAAGCGAATTTTGACAGCGCGGAACGATCTGATTGCGATTTGGCGTTGTTTTTGCGAGGGTTGGCCGATTAAGTTCCTCGTATCGCTTAAATAAACATTTTCAGATGAGATCCATTGATAAATTGGCCACTGGCCCTCGCTGACAGCCTCCATATGAGATGACGCGCGGGAATCTGTGCAACTGTCGGCGCTATTAAATGAGTTCTATCGCGAATATTAAAATAATGTGTTTACCATCGGATTTGCCCGATATGACTCATCAGATGGTTTCAAAGAAGTGAAGTATTTTAATTAGTCTGCAGTAAAAATAAATTTATTGTGGAGTGGTCGCAAATATAATATAAATAATATACTGTTTACAAGCCCACAAATGTTTTTTGTTGAAGGCTTTAAATTAACTGTTAAATTATAAGCATACAGTGAAATATTCCTTAACTTGAAGGCGTATTTTGGGTTTATAAGCATTTTTGTAAACAAATCAAAATGTTATAATGATTATTATTTGTTTCGAGATTAAATTTGAGCTAATTTTTTTGTAAAAAAATTTATTATTTAAGTATCGGCTTAACATTCCGCATTTTAATATTTGTTAGAAAATAAAGCATAGATAAATGATGATGATGATGACTTAAGAAATATAGAAAATATATTAAATTAGAACTAAGCCCATTGAAGAGCATTTAAAAGTCATATTATTTATATAATGACTTTATTAATCGCCTTTCTTTTTGTGCTTCTTTGGGGGCTTAGAACAAATGTTGGGCCATAAACAATGACGTAATCCTATTCGGAATACGACTCACTGTTAAATAGCTGCGCAGATATTTGCTTTCATTATTCCGATCTCTTAGACTTATTTTGGCTGCTGGGCTCATCTCGCAGAACATCTTCAGTTGAAATCGGCCAACGAAGCGGACAAGAACGAGGCTCTAGAGTTCTCAGCAATACTAAATTATAATTTATTTTTTCTCAACAAAATAAAACTAAAATGAAAATGGTGGGTACAGCTCTAAACACCCTTTGATTTCTTTATCTAATTTTAATGTATTTATGGTTGCATACAGATTTGCCAAATTTTGTTAATGGCGGCGTTGTTGGCCTTAGTTTCATCAGCGGCTTTGGAGAAGGGTGAACGAGAGGAGGCGCTACAATTTGGGTAAAGTTACTAAAGTTCATGTGGCAGAATATATTAAAAAAAAAACCTTTTACGCTAATAGATTCCACACAGAAAATGGTCACCGGAGAAATGAGGCTATAACATACACAGTCAAACCGAAAACAGATAAGGAGCCCAACGAAGTGACTACTCAAAAACCTGTGGAATATAAAGGTGGCTATAGCTTCATCTCGGCTGATGGCTATGAGTACCAGGTCCTCTATAAGGCCAACAAAAACGGTTTCCAGCCCTATGTGACCGCCCACAAAATCAAACCGGATAAGAGATAATCAAACATTTTTATTTCAGTTGTGATAGATAAATAAAAAACTGCATAATTTATCAGTGTATTAAGCGTGGCTCAAAAGCTCTTTATTTATTGGTGCCACACTTGGCTAGAAAAAGCTCAGATGAGTTTGGGCGTGCTCGTTAATCTTTAATCATTTCGAGATGGACGGCTTGCAACATCATCAGCTGCATAATAATGGCTTACGATTTCTCTAAAACTGGCATAGGTTGTTTGGACTATTTCAAGCATTTTGCTTGGACTTAGAGTAAAAAAATATTAATATTAAAAATAGAAGGTCTTGAGATAGTTTTTGTAAGTTAGGCAAAGTTAAAAAAAATTAATTATTTCAACAACTTTCACTATTATTTTTTTGTAATAAAATGATGTTTTTCTGAGCCCTCTGATAATGAACACATTACTGTTTTGATAAAAAAAAAGTAATTTTATTAATTTTTCTGGAAACAGAGAAGATGGTAGCAATTCTTAAATATTAGGTAAGGGTATTTATTATTCACTGCTTACCCAACTCGGAATTTCTTCCGTGGGCCGATTAGTTTTCCAATTTAACGGCGTTTGTAATGTAATGCACATATTTGAGAGTCGCCACCAAATTGTGGCTCGACCCGTGGAACTCTTTTGCTTTCGTTATGCAAATCTTTATTCAGCGTCGAGGAATTGGGCAACCCGCTTCTTTAAGCGAAGCTTACTCAGCAGTTTGCAGTGCCGGTTTTGTTTTGGACCAACAGCTAATTATGGGCCCACAGGTGTCTTATGCCAGTGGCCTCGAAGAAGACGCTTCATTAAGCTCCCAGCCGCCTTGGTTGCCAGTTGTGTTTTTCCAAGCTCGTGTTTCTCCACAGGTTACCAACTAACGATCCACAATGAGTCTGTCTCCGTTGACTAGCCGCATCGGTCAAGGCAAAAAGGAAGCTCGCAGTGCGATGAGTATCAACAATAAGCTGGTGCAGGCACTGATCCTGCTGGTGGCCTGTGTCCTTTTCGGCGCCAACTTAAACTACGCCTCCTTTCCACCTGGCACTGTGATCGACATCAAACTGGGAGATGTCAACCTAGAGCAGTTCAGCTATACGCCAACCCGGGAGGGATACGAGTTCAAGTAGGCTTATGGACTAACGAAATGAAACAAAGTCGTTAAAATCAATTGCCATCAATAATTATATATCTTTTAATGTTAAAAGACGCCATTTCATAACTACACAAATTAGAAACTACGCTACGCGAAGCACAAAGAAATCGTTATATATTTTAAAAATTTACTGACAAATTTCATGCTTACGAAACTTTATATAATAGGGTGATAAATGCTACCTTTTATACACAGTTGTTAAAATAGAGGTTGAATTGATTTACTTTTAAAAGAAAATCAAAGGTTTAACTGAATTAACGAGTTTTGATAACAAATTTAGCCTATTGCTAATTTCATAATAGCCAAATTGATTTTAATTGTATTGATTTTTATTTCGAGTCCATATTTTTCGGCGTTTCAAATTGACTAATTGCAATTTTTCTACTTTCAGTTACACCCTTCCGGATGGAACTTTCCGGGATGAGATTGGCAAAGTGCTAAGTGGTACTTCGGCCGCTCAGGATCTGGAGAATGCCAACAATCTGGCCAAAAACCACCGTCCTTCTCGCGAACAGGGTCTTAAGGTGCGAAAACTGTCTGGAAAATCTCTCTCTTCCCTGGCCGGATAAAAAGCCTTAGGGAACAATCCTATAACAATTACATCACGAATTTATAACAACAGTTCGCCCACTGTTTTAGGCTAGTATATAAGTTGAGATGATAAATTTGCATGCAATAAAAACAATCGATCCAAAATAACCACCACTCTGAAAACTTGTTTATTGTGCAAGGGAACTTGTGTTGACAATATGCAAAGCGGATTACATAAAGTCGTCGTGATTAAGAAAATGATGGACAAATTTGCCGAGTGGATATGGAGAGGATTTACAGCTTTTAATAAATAGATAATAGGTGAGGGAAACATTTTGAAAAATATTTCGTTCATGACATTTTCAACAAAATCAGTTTTTGCAAATCATTTAATGCAATGCATTATTATCACAAATTTAATCCGGTGCATACTGGTTTAAACAAGTATAATATAAACAATTTTACAATCACCATAAAAATATTTGTGTTTTCATATCAGTCTGGACTGGTATCAACAACTTTCGATATTAAGAAAGTCGATATTAGTAAAAGAATCAAAAAACAAAATAACAAAAAAAGGTCACATCAAAATTAAATTTTAAGATTTTTGTTTAAGTTAGATGATGTGAGAATATGTATTCTGTTTTCAGAATCTGTATCCTGACCTCCGGTTTCATATCCTCAAATCAGGATTTGCATCTTTATCTGATGATTTGCATCCTAGTACGCATTTTTGAAAATGTACCAAAATTTGATATACCCAATTATAATTAGACAAAAGTTTGCCACGTAGAAACGACTACATCATATGGGTCCAATAGAAAAAATTTAAAAATGCATTTTAAGAATTAAAACTCCGATTTCTTTTTTAAAACATGTACGAATATGTAATAATAAACTATTTCAGAATACGGTTTCAAATTTATAAAAAACGAACGATTATATCATGCCAATGCCATAGCAACATTCGAAAAATTTTTCGGAAAATCGATATTTAGTAGTTTTATATAATATTTATTTTTATACCCGTTACTCGTAGAGTAAAAGGGTATATTGTATTCGTGCAAAAGTATGTAACAGGTAGAAGGAAGCGTTTCCGACCCTATAAAGTATATATATTCTTGTTCAGGATCACTAGCCGAGTCGATCTAGCCATGTCCGTCTGTCCGTCTGTCTGTCCGTCTGTCTGTCTGTCTGTCCGTATGAACGCTGAGATCTCGGAAACTATAAAAGCTAGAAGATTGGCATTTTGCATGCAGATTCTAGGAGTTCCTACGCAGCGCAAGTTTGTTTCAAAAAGGTGCCACGCCCCCTTTAACGCCCACAATCGCTTGTATACGATTTTAAAAATTTAAATATTTCGGAAAAGCAAAAATGCAGTTTTATTGTGTTTATCAATACCTATCGAAATGTAGAAGAAATTTTTCAAATTGGACCATTCGTTAAAAAGTTATGCGTGATCAAAGTTTCTATCTCCATCTCCCTCGCACTCCCTTTACCTGAGAAACGGGTATCTGATAGTCGGGGCACCCGACTATAGCGTTCTCTCTTGTTTGTAATAGCTTCAAGGGTATATAAACTTCGGATTGTTGAAGTTTGCTTCCTTCCTTGTTTTTTTGAATATCTACTGAACGTAGCACAGTATTCTAAGAAATTCATTCGTGAATTTTTAGATGAAAGAAAACAAGGTAACAAACTGGGACGTTCTGCAACATCATAGCTCCCAGTCAAGTTTTCACTTCCCAACTATTTCTTGTAAATACTTAAGTTGCCTTCACACACTCTCCCGGTACACTTCGTCACTACGAGGGCTTCAGTAAACATTGATATTCAAAATAAAAATAAATTGAAAATAAGTCTTAGTGCTGAACTGGGCATGTCGCTTTTGTTATTCCGTATATGATTTAAGACATTTAAATGTTTCCTAAAAGTATGTGAAGATTAACTAAATGAAAACCCAAGTTTTTTGCTTAAGTCTTTTAATTCCGCTAAAAGCTTGTAGTTGAGAACTTTTGAAATTGTTGTTTATTTTGCAATAAATGGAAAAATATTCTTATAAGTTTTGTTAAACTACTTAGCCTAACAATACATTTGAATCAGGTATTTGAAATGTTGCCTAAAAGTATGTGAAAAATAGAACTTAGGTTTTTTGCTTAAGTCACTTGATTTGATCCCTAAAACGACGATAAACTTGTTTAATTTTAAGAAATACCCATATAAACATTTGAGGATAAGAGCTTTCTGAAACAAACAAGAAATGACGACTAATAAATTATAATATAAAAGTTGAAAAGAGTTGACAACTTACAGTAAATTTGAAAATTAGATTTAAGTATTTATAAAAAAATGTAAGAGGAAAATTGGTTTGGAAATAAATTTCCAAACCTCTCACATTCCATTTGAACTGTATACCATCTTCCACTTTAGATAAATACGATTGCTATTTTGTTAGAATTATTCTGGTTATTTAAAAACAAACTGCTGAGGTAAACACATTTAATTTAATGGTTATTCGCGGCAATCAATCTTTGCGTCAGTGTTTTGTTTTTTCACAGACTCAAGATGCGTTGCATTCAGGCCACAAAAAAAATTACAAATATAGTCAAAGCCTGCAATAAACTTAAATTATACGCACGATTCTTAATGTCAGGTGTCAGCAGAAGTATTTCTAAAACCGTTTGTTTTTTGGGTTTTTAGCTAAATGCAAATATTACGAAACACGCGGTCAAGTGATAAAAAAGAAATGAAAAAACAACAGCAATGTGACATTTACATATTTATAGAACTGAGGGGGAAACAGGGAGAGCGGGAGGGGGCCCTGCTATTAAAACATTGCCATTAACGCTCAAGTGTTAATTTTGCAGACCCAGTTGAAGCGGCAGCCAAATATGAGCGGAGACGAGCTAAACATGAAAATGGGTAAAAAAAAACAACGAATACGAGTTCGATTCCTACAGCCGAATCCCAAAAACCGAGTTCAAGCCGGTCTGGCCAAGTTTGGTTTGCGGTGCGTGCGAGTTGGCAACGAACGAAAGCCGGGCCGAAACAGCAGCTGAATGGGCGACGGACAGCTGGACGGACAGCTGGACGGACAGCTGGATGGACCGGCGGGCAGATGGTCGGACGGGCAGACGGACGGACCGATGGCAGCAGCATCTGGCGCTGACCTTGAAGACGTAAATGTGAAGACGCATCTACATAAATTTCTATTGTATCTGCGGCTATGTCTGTCTGGCATCGGCCATCTCGTGTTTGCGTATTGAAAGCGACAGTCCGAACCAGAAGTTATCAAAGCTGAAAACCTGTCGATTGCCGCTTGATTAGAACAGTTATGCAAATTTTGTTGTATAAGGAAGAACTCAGCCCAAACTTGTCGAATTATCTTCACTGAATGACAACGCCCCCGCATACAGAGGCAATCATTCCGATTAGCACTCAAAGCCATCGATCAAAGCCAGATTAATTATGCAAATCCAGCATGATAAATGCAGTTCGTTGCAGATGCCCTCGAAAAGCTGCGGAAAGAGACCCAAATAATAAATATTATGCAGTCACGAATCGAATGGATCCAAATCCGATTCAAGGGCCCCAATGCCCTCAGTTCAAGTTTAAATTGTAGGCGGACGATCCCAATTGATAATGACTTAAAGTTGGGTTAATATAATCCAACAAATTAAGAATTTAAATATTTATTTAAAGGTATATTAAAGATTAAGAGCCTCAGAAGCCTTTTTTTATAGTTTATTGATTTAAGGTACTCTAAAAGATGTATACATATTTAATAGGCTTTCCAATGCAGATGCAATTACTCATTTTTTATTTGATGTATAATTAAGTACAAAAGTGTTTGTTTGACATTTCTGCTTAAATCATCATTTTTCCACTATGGTTGTTAATTTGTTTTGCCATTTTGCTCAACAGAACTTTATAACATCAATGTTTGTTGTTTTCGCATTCAGGAGTAGTCTTTAATTTGCATTAGTTTATTAAATATATTTATATATTTGTTAATAATGGACTCTAAATTTCATATTTATTCTTTTAATTGAACATTTGGCTTAGCTCAAATCATTCGATGCCAAGAAATCAAGAGAAAAATGTCAAAATGTCAAATAGCAGCTGGCAAAGAATCAGGCAAGAAGTTGCGCCGCAAAAGCGGCATTTGAGGAAATGCCAGTATCAATGGACTAAACCCTGCCTATGCTACAGAAATAAAGCTGTTGGCACAATTTGAGTGGAGGAGGCTGGGGCAGAACCGTGGTTGACTAGAGGCCGACCGATGACCAAAGCCAAAACCCGACCGACCGGCTTTAAAGATCCGCTGCTGAGGCTTCTTCACCGGCCTGTAGCGGTCAACGAAGGTGGCATGAATTGGCAAACAGAAACGGCGACTGAAAAACAACAAAAGTCAGAGATTTAAATTGCATGCGAGCCGTAGTTGTAGGTTATTCGATGTATTTTTTTTATATACTGCCAACTGCTTTTGGCGCTTGTTACCGGGCAGGCACATCAATCGAGCGCTGTAAAGGCCGTTGCATATGCCAAAAGTCAACCTGCGGTTCCATCTCCATCCAAAGTTTCATCCACCGTGCACTTTGGCCATCACACATGGCTCAGCCTCAGCTCGTGTTATTCGTGTCCGCGGCTTGAACTTGCTGCCCTGCCAATTGGCGTCGACAGCACTTGAACTTAGAGTATCTGGCTGGGAGCCGTCGTCGATTTCGGTTCGATCTGGGCGCCGAGCAGTTCTGGTTACTGTTTCCCATAGTTCTTGGCTCGCTATTTCCCCGGAGCTGCCCAATCAGACCGCAACCTTTTCCCCAATACATCTTCTTGAATCGTGAACTTTTTCGAGTTTTCTAAAGCTGCTACTCAGCACTCGGAGAAACAGTGACTTTAAAATTTAACAACTTTATAAAGGCTCTGTTTTTAGTTGTTTAAGAACCATATCTAAATGAAATTAAAATAATATATTGATATTATTGTCAAATTTTTGTTAATTTTAGCCAGTAGAGATATTTTACAAATATTTTTAACTAGAATAGATTTTTTAAATGGCGTTTTTAAAAGAGACATATAATTTTCTGGCAGAGCAAACAAATTGTTTAGATCAGTACAGACAATTTGAAATAAAGAATTTTAAATAAAATTAATTTGATATTCTTTTTGTTTTCTATATGCAAACACTGATATTTAAGCCTCCTTTTTTACAATACCAAAAAACTGTTATTGAGAAAAAAAAACTTTGGTTCTTAAATACAACATAGAAGAATGGTTTTTGAGTGTGGGTGAAGAGCAATAATACCTTTCGGATGAGTACACCGCTGCACAAAGCCGCTTTAAATGTTACTTGTCGCAGCGACTTTGGCGACTTTGGTGCAACGCTGGCAATTGAAAAACTAGGCAAAAAAAATTAAAAATAGAGAAAAACATTTAGCCGGCGACCGCCGGAGCCACTGAGCTGCCTGGCTTCTTCCACAATTGTGCAAATTTATGACGTTTGCAAATGCGGCTGCGACTGCAGTATAAAATGCAGTGGACGCCGATGCAACGCCACCATTAGACAACCGCCAGTTTGTCCAGCCGCATAGGGGAATCTGCAATCCGAGAACCGCTCAACATGATGAAATTGGTAGGCCAACTTGGATTTCCAAGGCCCAGGACCAGGCGCATGCCCAGGCCCAGTGCGCCAGAAAGGATACTTAATCTCTTGCCTTTCAGATGCTAGTCGTTGGCTCGATGGCCCTGCTCCTGGCGCTGGCCAGTGCCCGGCCCCAAAACGATGTGGAGGTATTGGAATACGACTCGGAGAACATTGGCATCGGCGGCTACAAGTTCAGCTATAAACTGAGTGACGGCACCACTCGCACGGAGGAGGGCGTGGTCAACAACGCGGGCACCGAGAACGAATCGATATCCATCCGAGGCTCCGTCAGCTGGGTGGCTCCCGATGGCCAGACCTATACCATCAACTTTGTGGCCGACGAGAACGGTTTCCAGCCGGAGGGTGCCCATCTGCCCAAGTAGATCATCGCTTCCGAGGCGATCCTGTAAATAACACCCCCTCAAAACCACCCCACAACCACCACCAACCCAGCCATAGAGTGAGGTGCTGAAATCCTGTCCGGAGGAGCTGTCCCCTGTCCCGCGGCAGTTAATCGGTCAGTCAGTTAGTAAGTCGATCAGTCAGTCAAGTCAGTGTCGTGCATTGTTTTCTTAATTCCTTGTTACTCGCATTAAAGCCGAACTTTCGATTCTCGAAAAAATGTGTTTTAGTTCTGGGAATATTACAAGAGCATTTTAATTATTAAAAATCTATTGGTCCGAGAAAATACATTTAAGGTAACATGTCAAATCGAATATAAGCGCGGATATTTCCGATACCTTTTAGAAAGCACAAAATAAATATTCATTTACTGGATTTAAACATTATTGGATTTTCTGTACCATTTCATTTGAATCCAGAGCTGAGACAATACATAATAATTAAAGAGCCAAACAATAGAGTATTTTTTTTTGTAATCAATTTATTTAAACTCAATAAACTTAGGCCAAGGGGGCAACGGGCAGATGGGCACCCTGGGGCTGGAATCCGTTCTCATCGGCGATGTAGTTGACGGTGTAGGTCTGACCATCATCGGCCACGAAGGAGAAGGAGCCCTTAACGGCGATGGCCTCTTGTTCGGTTCCAACGTTCTTCAGTTGACCCTCCTCCTGCTTCTTAACTCCATCGCTGGTATTCAACGAGAATGCGTAGCCGTCGGGTCGGACATCGCTGCGCTGCTCTTGGACGACGGTGTCGGCGTCGGCGTTGGGGCGGGCAGCGGCCACGGCGAAGAGGGCGAACAGGACGATGGCGAATTTCATGTTGAAGGCGTTGTAGATCGTTGAAGACTCAAAGATAACTATACTACTTAGACTCTAGGTCTGCCTATTTATGGTCGACTTATTTTGATGCAGACCTAAGCTTGTAGGCACTAAAGCAGCCTAATCTAGTTTACAGCCTATAAAAATCAAGAAAATTGGTTAGGAAAGAGACAAAAAGCTATTGAATATGAATTCGAACTTTGGGACCAATGAGCAGATAGCTGTTTATATAAATAGGTGATTTAAATAAGATGAATAAATGGAAAAATTAGAATTTTGTTGTTTTTTAACACAGATATATAGTGATGTTGTACAATTTCAGAATTACAGTGTTATTGTTATAAAAATCGGACGAAAATAGAAAGGGTTCATGTTATTAAGGTAACAATTAAAATCAAAGGTCGTCTGTATAAATTGTTGCAATTTTATAAAGCTTTTATAATTTATTTATTTTTTACCACGTAACCAGATAATAAATAAAAAAATGTTATTTTCAGTTTTGACAAGCCCTTGCGAGGATCTGTCTGAAAAATATTTACCTTTCTAAAGAACTATTAATATTTAATTGAGAGCTGTGCTCTTATTTTTTTTTAGTATAAAGTCCAACTGTTCATGTATAAAATTGATTACATTTAAAGTAAAAAACACATATTTTATGGTTTTTCAATTTAATATTTCTTTAAAATTCATTTATAATTTACAAAAACATAATTACATGGTATTATTAATATTTTGGTTTTCCATTCATATTGTTCTTATGTTAAGTCTGAAGTTTTGTTACCCGAAAAAATTTCAACTCTAGTTAAGTTACACACCATGAAAGGACTAGTCAAATTTATAGGTGGGGAATGTGCTCGCCCTGGGGCTGGAATCCGTTCTCATCAGCCACGTAGGTGATCGCGTAAGTCTGTCCGTCATCTCCCGTGTAGCTATAGGATCCGGCCACCTGCAGGGCATCCTCCTCGGGGCCCAGGTTCTTGAGTGAACCGTGCTGCTCCTGCTTGGTGCCATCGCTCGTCTCGAACTTATAGTTATAGTTATCGGCATTGACCTCGGATACCAGCTCGACGATATCAGTTTCTGGGGCAGGTGCTGCCAGGCAAAGGGCAATTGAAAGGCAGGCAAAAGCGAGGAGGCACTTCATCTTGGCTAGTGGTTCCTTAGAGGCGTCCGGATGTACTGAGATTCCAACTGTCTGATTGCGCAACCTAAGGTGGCTTTTATAGGATTGCAACAGCGGAGGCTGAGACAATACCTAATGCAATTAACACTCTTCAGCTCGATTAGGCTAGCTCGAGCTCGATCTGAGGTCGGGCGGTGTTAATTGAATATCGATACCAACATTAAACGAGCGGAGTAAATACGCCAAAAAATGACGAGAATGTATCATTTTGGAGGATACATACTAAAGACAACAAATAATAATTTCCATGTGTGCCAAACCCTAAGAGTATTTCTATTGCTGGACTTTTTAATTTCCATACACTTATTATATAAGGCCAATAAGTTTTCATCTTCGCTTTGCCGAGATAAACTTTCGAGTTTTGTGATGATTGTAGATAAAATTAAGCCGAAATCGTTCGAATAATAATACACAAAAACTAAAGAGTGCTGAAGAGTAAGAGTCTCATTTAAACTAACGTACTATTAGCTGCTGAGTCTTCTTTTTTAACTGTGCAGTACCTTTTTTTGAAATTACCTTCAATTCTATTATTTATTTATTCAATTATTTACTTCTTTGGTTTAAAAAAATTTTATGCTCACTTTATTAAAATGGTTGTCCATTAAACGGACATAGGAATATGGAAACAAATATTATTTCGTTTTATTGTTAAATGTTATTACTGCTAAGTTATACCGACATACAGATATGTCTAAATTTCTCAAGGTGTGTACAATCAAAAAGATATGTTGATAAAGAATATTGAAAGGTATTTCAGGTTGTGTGAGGAATTTCCAATATCTATATACTTACATTTCTATTGTTTAAGTAAAACATATTCTGCTCTTATGCCTTTGATTAACTTACAAGTTTGCTGAAAATTTAAATAAGACTTTCTGTCTAAACTAATCACTATGCAACTTAAAACATTTATTTTATAAGAACAATAAACAATCAATGAAAAGATATTCATGTTTTTATTAACAATTTTTGATTTCGATCCTACTTTGCGTTAATAGATCGGCAAACAACAAATTTTATTTAATATGTATACATTTTGAATAAAAAATTACAGCTTAGTCGGCGATCTTATGATATAGTTTACTTAATAGCAATCGTCTATTTTGGACTTCAGATTGACAGAAATCAGCTGTAAAGCGAATGCGATAAACTCTAAAGAAGATGGTCGATTTACATATCATCGTATTAGGCTTTTAACGATTCAGTTGTAGGCCGAAATTTATCACATTATGCTTTTTACTCCACAAGTTTGACTAGTTTAGGCGCGTTGGGCTCGGTTAAAATATTTTGGCCATCCATCTATAAAAAGGGTTACCCGCCATCAGATAGCATCATTCGTCGCGAACTGTTCGATAACCGCAGATCAAAACACCAACCAAGAATCACCATGAAATTCCTGATTGTCTTCGTCGCCCTCTTCGCCGTGGCTCTGGCCGCTCCTGCAGCTACTGATTCTGAGGCTCAAATCCTGCGTTTGGAATCCGATGTTGGACCTGAGAGCTACAAATATGCGTAAGTTGATTGAGAACTGCTTCAAAAGAATGCCTTACTCACTTTGACTTCATAATTAGCTTGGAAACTAGCGATGGTACGTCGAAGCAGGAGGAGGGTCAACTGAAGAACGCTGGAACCGAACAAGAGGCCATCGTCGTTAAGGGCTCCTTCTCCTTCTTGGCCGATGATGGTCAGACCTACACCGTCAACTACATCGCCGATGAGAACGGATTCCAGCCCCAGGGTGCCCATCTGCCCGTTGCCCCCGTGGCCTAAGTTTATAGAGTTTAAATAAATTGTTTATAAAAAAATACTCTTTTGTTTGGCTTGCAACAAGTGAATTGGAACAGAATTGATAATCGGCTTACAAAAATATCGCTGCCTATGAATATAAAAAAGGGAAGCATTATTTTATATGGTGATAGCGTCCTTCCCTTTTAAAATATTTGTAAATCTAGTATTCTTATACATGCAATTGTGTCTCTTTAGTGTCTTTGTACTGTTCAGTGGAATTAGACAGAAATGGTTGTAACATTAAACCAATTTGTAAACATATGGTACTCACACTTAACAGAAATATTTATTTCGTAATTATTGATTTTTATTTAGCATGAGTGGCTTATATACAAATTGACTTGTAGGAAACCATGAACCACATTTTGACCAATATACATGGTCTTTAAATTGGTGCCAGTGAATTTTGGCCCTTATATAAGTGGTAATATTGTGGCCGAAAAACCTAAGCCAGTGACCGTTGATACGGATAAAATCATAGAAATAGTGGATCGAGATCGTAATGGCACTATTAGAAGAATCGTAGATGAGTTACAACTAATGACTGAAACCGTTATAGGCATTTTAAGTCGAAAAATATGACCAAAAAGCTTGATGCATAGGTGTCTTATGAGTAATCTCAAAATAACCTTTTGGACCGTGTCTCAATCTACGAATCTCTACTTTCTGGATGGGTTGAATATTTGACTAAGGATGATAATCCGAGATATCACCAAAGGGATTCACTGGTTACAAGAAAAACCAGACCTTTGATCATTCGGGCTCTCAAACTTCTATTCAGTTAGGAGGAACGGCGAGTGGAATCTTCTAATTACCTTCTCTAACTGTCCACACCTACATTAGTTTTAAGGATTCCTTTAGAAACTAGTTATCAAAAGGTTACTACTTTCGACTATCGGAAAACTTAGACTTTGGAAAACAGACAAAATATAACGAGGCTTTAATCAGACCGGCGAAAATTTGCAAGGTGGCATTGGACGCTTGCTGTCTCTACCCAACCCAATCACAATCTTCATTATAATCATTAAGAAGATACCCGAGAGATACTTTCGATTTTGTTTAAGTTGCCATGTCAGTTCAGGAAAAACACTAGAAGTGTGTTTTCTTTAAAATAATTAATTTCTTATTTACACAAAAGGGCTTAAGCCCTAAATATTTTTTGAAATTTATTCTACTACTTGTTTTTGTTCTTATTCATTCATTTACACGACCACGATAGCGTCTTAATTTTTTTGTAATGAGGAAATTCTTATTTCTTAATTTTTTTTCTATTCTTCAATTCAAAACCAGAAAATAGTGCTGATGATACTAATTTCTTTAAAACTTATCTCAATTTCATTGGGTGAGGTTGTTGCTAGACAAAGGTGGACGTTATAGCTAGGTGTATTATCTTAGTTCTAATTAATTAATTTATTTGTTTGTTTGCTTTAAGTAATGCTTTAAGTAATTGTCATTTTTTTCTACGTAGACTTGCCAAAAATAATCATTATAAGTTTTCAAGCAGTCACCAAACACTTAGGTATTACAAGAACATTTTATTTCAATACAACTTTATTGAGAAAAACATAAGAGATTGGATCGGCTTAAAACAATAGACAATATATGAATGCAAATTCGCATTTGTTTACAGCTCCAGCGTTGAAAGGCCTTCCAGCGTGGAGATGGGTTACATGTTGTTGTTGCAAGCGGTTACTTCTGTACACTGATAAAGATTATGTTGGCAAGGGAAAAGCTTTTAATTTATACGTTTGTTTAGTTCTGTTTTCCTTTGGGTTTTCGCCCGGTACTTAGATTCGAACAAAAACCATCTTCACCACTTCTAAAGACTTTACAAAAGTTACACCGGGGTTTCGCTGGGCCAAGATTAATTAATTTTCTTATTATTTAATTGATTATCTAGGTTTCCTGATCTGAGGCTGCCGCGCACAGTCAATTCCTATTGCGCACAAGAACTGCCTTTAAAGTTTAAGGTATTTGAAATTGCACAGGTTATATGGCCTTCTGGTGCTTGGACGGGCTCACTGGATAACAACCAGGTAAGGTAAAGCCGCGAATTACTTTATTCAATAATGCTGATACGGGCCACGGGCTTTCAAGTGTTAGCGGTGAGGCGTTAGCGTGTGTAACTTTTGACCAGGTATACAATTCTAACTCCGATGGAATGCTGCTGTTATTCAGTATTACTGAGTCTTATCGAGAGGTACATATACCTATTATGGAATATAACTACCGGAAACTGAAACAGCTTCCCTAGGTTTTGTTATTGTTATAAAAATCGGACGACTATATGGCTGCTAGGGTTTACATATAAGCAAATCAAAAAATAGTAATTTTATAGAGTACTTAATTTTTGTAACATGTGGAATCTAATATGCAGACGTATAGTAAATATCACATTTCAATTACGTTACCTTTCGAAAACCACAATATAATTATTAATTTACTGGATAAAAACATTGGTGCAAAGATGTTTCTTTTTATACCCTTGCAGAGCGTATTATAATTTTGGTCAAATGTGTGCAACGCAGTGAAGGAGACATCTCCGACCCTATAAAGAATATATATTCTTGATCAGGATCGCGTCCTGAGTTGATATAAGCATGTCCGTCTGTCCGTCTGTCTGTTTCTACGCGAACTAGTCTCTCAGTTTTAAAGATATCGAATTGAAACTTTGCACACACCCTTCTTTCCTTTGCACTCAGTATATAAGTCGGAACGGCCGGGATTGGCCGACTATATCCTATAGCCGCCATATAACTGATTGATCGGAAATACCCAACGTATTTCGATTGGGCTTCGATTTCTCTTGATTTAATGCCAATAATGATCATGTTTATTTTTCACAAGTTTAGCGAGAGGGTAGGATTTTTATTTACTACGCTTTGAACTTTACCTCTTACGTTTTGCAGAGTACTTAAACGTGAAATAATTATGAAACTTTTGCTGGTTGCAAAGAAGAGAGTGATTGCAGCCGCGTGGGCGTTTACATACCATTAATGTCCAGGCAATAAGCTTTTTCGCTGGGAAGGTAATAACTTCACAGACTTAAGTTTGCTGCCCATAATAAAGCAACTGATATGAAAAAGCTAAGCTAAGATAACCGTACGCCTCATTAAAGTATACACTGATAAGCGACTAAATAAGCCAGTGGAATTTGGTCTGGGTTTTACTTAATATTTTATATTTAAAATGGTACTCAGTTACAAATGATGACCATTGCAATGACAACACAAAGCGTAATAGATCCTGGTCGAAGCACGGTGAAGGCTAGGAAGGTTTTGCTGAGTGTATGGTCAGATATCAGAGGAATTATCCATTATGAAGTGCTGCTCTACGGCCAAAACATCAATTCTGACCTCTACTGTCAACAACTGGACCGAGTGAAGATTGCACTTGAACAGAAGCGGCCAGCCGTGGTAAATCGTAAGGGCATTGTGTACCATTATGATGACAGCATCTTTGGGGACTCGTAACAATAGTCCGGACATCGCCCCAAAGGTAATCGTACCATCTGTTTTTTGCTACAGCAAAATGTTTTCGATGGGTAGAAATTGAGTTCAAAGGAGAAATATCCGAGTTTTTTCTCAATCGGCCCAAGGACTTATTCAGGAGAGGCATATGCAAATTACCATCGAAAACAACTTAACAACCAAACAAACAAATTGATACATTTTTTAAAACCGTAAACAAAATGTAAAGAAACATTCGCCTATCATTTTCCTTGTTAGATTTCTTAAGGAGTCTTTTCAAAACTGTTGTTGGAATGATGGAATTTAAGTTTGTATGGATATGTTATTCAATAATTATGGGAAAGTACTACAATCTTTAAATCTGACTTAAAACTGTTAACATAAATTAAGTTTCAATTCTCTTTTTTGAACATTGAACTAAGACACAAAATTATTATTTAAGATTCAAACAATGACAATTTTTTTTTAAACAATTTATTTATACGTTATAAACTTAGGCATTCGGTAGATCAGCACTTTCGGGCTGGAATCCGTTCTCATCGGCGGTGTAGCTGACACTGTGGACATTACCTTCGTTGTCGGTGTAGGAGTAGGAGCCCTTAACGGCGATGGCCTCGCGGTCGGTGCCCACGTTCTTCAGCTGACCCTGCTCTTCGTGCTTCTTGCCATCGCTGGTCTCCAATCTGTCGGAGAAGGGGATTTAGTCGGGGACTATTCATGGCACGGCCATTGCTGGCGCTCAGGGACCTACTCAAACTTGAAGCCCTCGGGCTGGATGTCTATATCCTGGCGCACGACCTCAGGATTAAAATCGTTGGGGCGGGCAGCGGCCACGGCAAAGAGGGCGAACAGGACGATGGCGAATTTCATGTTGAAGGCGTTGTTGATCGTTGAAGACTCAAAGATAACTATACTATTTAGACTCTAGGTCTGCCTATTTATAGTCGGCTCATTTTGATACCAACTTAAGCTGCTATGACCGTAATGAAACCAAAACTAGTTTAATGCTAAATTCGGCTTGTCAAAATGTGCTTCCATTCTTGTTTTTTCTTTATAGTATCAATTTATTATTATTTTCCATTTTGTTTATTTTCTTGATTAAGTTTATATACAGTGGCGTGCAAGTTTGAGTACATGTTTGCAACTGTTGATTGTTGGCACGCATTAAAACTATATTAGCAAAGCAAATGAATCCAAATTTGTTGTGTTTGTTTTGCAAAATATCTAAATAGTTTTACTCTTTCATAATCCTTACCTTGTCCGATAAGAATATCAAACCACGATTAAAATTTTCAAGGGCTCATAAGAAATAGGAAGTTAACGACTGGAAAAAAGTTATATGGTCTGATAAATCTTAATTCATTCGATACCAGTTGGACGGAAAATGATATTGTTGGAAGAAGATTGCAGAGCGTTCGCAGAAACTTCACTTACAGAAAACCGTAAAACAATGGGGAGGAAATGTCGAGGTATGTGGCTGCTTTACTTAGTGGAGCATTGGTCCAATAAAGAAAATATATGGAATTATGAAAAAGGAAAACAATTTGCAGACCTACCTTTGCGAATGTGTTGAAAAATTTGTGTATAAGGAAAATAAGATCACATTCTAACATGATGGAGATCAAAAACATATTGATGTAGTGGCCAGCACAAAGTCCTGATCTCAATCCAATCGATGATTTGTGCTCGATTGTAAAAAGACGATTGGAATCAGCACGAGTTGTGGCAGCGAATCTAGCACGAAGTGGAATATAATTGAACATTTCATAGAAAGTATGCCAGATGGAATTTAAAGTGTAATTATAAATAAGGGTCTTTGGACAAAGTATTCAAAAATTGGAATAAAAGTTCAAAATCGTCATTCTGAGTGCATGTGAATTGATTGAGTTTATTATTTCATTACGGGAACAATTAAATGATGTTTTGAAGGTTTTGAAAATGAAATTGTTAATAAATAATCAAATAATAAACACGATAAGCCAACAGTCAACATTTTCAACCATGTACTCATACTTGCACGCCACTGTAAGTAGAAAAGTTTTGTTGTTGAATTTTCAAGTAATAATGAATAACTTAAAACAGAAGATTGTTAAGATGGAAACTGCAAAGTCTTGCTTTACTCCTTAAAATTTTAAAATATTTTTTTAGTCTTTAAAGTAAGATATTGCGGTTTCCATCTCAACAATATTCTGTTTTAAGTTATTTAAGCAATAAATTTAAATTATAAAATATTTTTTTACTCCTTAAGCAATACTATTGTTTCATATTATCAAAATATCTAGTTTGAAATATTACTGTTTAAAACAATAGTATTGCTTAAAGTTAAATGATTAAATGATTAAACCAGTTAGTGATTAAACAATTATTCGGTGAAAAAACTAGATTTTTTTCCCAGCAGAAAAAGCGAGTTAGATTTTGTTTTTATCAATTTGATTTAATTTTTCTTATTTGCATCTTGGGGAACAACTTAAGCGACTGGGGCCACGGGCAGATGGGCGCCCTGGGGCTGGAATCCGTTCTCATCGGCCACGTAGGTGACGGTGAACTTCTCGCCGGTCTTCTCATCCACCCAGGAGTAGGATCCGTGAACGACGGCGGCCTCGTGCTCGGTACCAATGTCCTTAAGGGCACCACTCAGGTCGATCTTGGTGCCGTCGCTGGTCTCCAGGATGGAGCTCCACTTGTCGGGCTGCACATCGGAATCCTGCCTCACGATCGCTGACTCGTTGGGGCGGGCCACGGCCATGGCGAAGAGGGCGACGAAGACGATGAGGAACTTCATGTTGGAGAAGGGTGGTGTTTGTTAGATAGCTGGGAACTGTCTGATGCTCCACTGCAGCTGGGTGGAGTATTTTATACGATTCGCGATTTGCGAAATGCAAAAGTCAAAGGTGAGATATGGCATTGAGCGAATTTGCCAAAATTATGCCAAACGATATTAATACTACGACAATAGTATCTCGGATTTATTTGCATCCGTTCCGGTCAAACTGGAAATTAAAGCGGTGGCTGCACTTTAATACCCAGGCCAGCCAAACTGAAGCTCAAGCTGAAAGCGAAACTGATTCCGAACTATTGTCGCCGAACCAGATGGACCAGTGCATCCGCAATAAAACAACTTGCTAATACAACATCTAAGGCCAAGATCATGCCAATGTTTTTCGTATAGTCGTAGAAGGGAAGTTCATATATTGTGCACATCAATTTAAATCATATTTAGTTTTAAATGAGTAGGTACACTGCGCACACTTTAAATTATTAAATAAAAATGTGGTTTCTATAAATATAATTTTAAAACAAATGATTTAGTTAACAAGTCAAAATAAATCGCTAAAAATTGTATTAAAATAAGTAACTTATCAAAATTGTTTTTTAAATGGCAACTGAAAAGACAACATGGGTCTAATATATTTTCCTCATATTTTCTTTTAATAAACCCTTGCGTGGGTTATTATAATTAAAGTCAGTTTTCAGTGAAGATATTTTAGTTATTTTTTATTTGGAATTTCTAACGCATTTAAGCTAAGTTAAAGATATTTTTTTCGATTAAAACATTTTTTTTAATATAATAAACATCATCCAACTAAATCATATAATTGCCATTAGAACAAAACAAAATGTATGAAAAATCTATATCAATAACTTCATCGGCATAAACATTTGTTTAGCTGTAACGATATAAAATAATAATATGTCAATGCCAAATCAATAACATTTCTTGCTTTTAGCCAAACTCGTATCCGAATCTATAAAGTATACATATTCTCGATAAGCATCACCAGGAAAGTCGCCATTGCTTTGTCCATCTTCTTTCTTAAGCAGGTCGTATATATGTACATAAGTCAAATCGGGCTGAATCGGTATATATAGCTACCATAAAAACAATCGGGGAAAAAAAATTAAACTATAATTTCCTTGTTTCTATACTTCTTTACTCTAAGATATTGTAATTTTTAACAATTTTTGAATTACGTTTTTAATTTCAATTCGAACATTCAAAAAATTTGAAGATAAAAGAAATAGCTTGATTGTTTTAAAGCATATGCATAAATATCGAAATATTGTAAATTTAATTTTGCAACACTTGTCACTAATATTTGTCATAAGATAGGGATGAGCTGATATGCATACATATTCCATTGTATCAGAATGTAGAGAAAAAGAGAGCTAGTTCTATAAGAATCCCACAATTAAATAAAAACTTTCGAGCTTTTGCAATTACAATCAATTTATTTTAGTCTTTTAAATAGTTTAAGCAACTGGGGCCACGGGCAGATGGGCGCCCTGAGGCTGGAATCCGTTCTCATCGGCCACGTAGGTGACAGTGAACTTCTCGCCGGTCTTCTCATCCACCCAGGAGTAGGATCCGTGAACGACGGCGGCCTCGTGCTCGCTACCAACGTCCTTAAGGACACCTTGTTGGTCGATCTTGGTGCCGTCGCTGGTCTCCAGGTTGGAGCTCCACTTGTCGGGCTGCACATCGGAATCCAGCCTCACGATCGTTGACTCGTTGGGGCGGGCCACGGCCATGGCGAAGAGGGCGACGAAGACGATGAGGAACTTCATGTTGGAGCTGGATAGAAAGCTGGTGACTGTCTGATGCTCCACTGCAGTTGGGCGGGGGCTTTTATACGCCGAAGTCGCGAAATGCAAATGCCAAATGTAGCTCTAGATTTGGCGGAATGCAAATGAGTTTTGCTAATATTGGTATACCGTTTCAGAAAGTACTTTAACTTTAGCTAGTTGTTCGTAACCCACAGAAGAACACATATTTAGTCTTATCTTTTTTTATGTGATGACAGTTAAATCTGGCTGTTCTTGAAGATGCTTGCGTAATTTTTTTTAACAGATTCAAGTATTCAATCAAAGGACAGAGTCCTTTGACATCCTTATATTTGGCACTAACATTGAACTGAATGTTTGTGCAATAAGGTACTAAAATATTGCAGCTGCTACATTCTACAGCTTTCATAAAAACTAGTTTATGTATTTTAAGAGCATAACATTTTCGGCTTGTTAAAACTAATTTCTTTTCTAGTATTTCATGCTATCACTTATACATTAATTGATATTGATTGAGTTGTGCATGCTTAATACATATTTTTATTAAGTCACTAAACAAAGAAAAAAATTAATGTATTTAAATGTTACTCAATAAACTCAGCCAATGTGAAACTTGTGTTATTTCGATCAAATAGTTTAATGTTATTTATTATTGTATTGTATTTGGTTGGTTTTTTTCTGCTCTTATATGGAGAAAAATATATGTATTAGATTATTAAAACTGATATTTGTTTGTAGTAGTATGTATTTGATAATAAAACCTTTAAAAACAGTTATAATTTAATTATAACCACAAAAGGGAAATCTTGAACACTGAAATAATCGTTTTTTTAATTTTATATGACTTTGAGATAATTATTCATAAAATAAATCTGTATTATAAAGGAAATTTTTTACAATCGCCATTAAGATTTGCAGATTAAATTAAAATAGAATATTCAATCTAAGAATAAAAGCAGCACACAGGAACACTGTGTATTTGGTAAAAATTTTTAAAGTAACGCCAGAACAAAGCTTTTTCCTTTGCAAAGTAGAATTCCTAAGGACAGTTATCAAAAACAGTTATTTTTTGCAATTATAATAATAAACATAATAATAATAAAATAATGAATATAAAATTTCGTTTGTGGGTACACTGGTACAAGTCAGCGCCAGGTTGGAATTATTAAATGCGGATGCCTTTTTTTATTGATATAATCAAGAATTATCATATCAAGAAATAGTATTCAAATAAATTACTTATCAAAGTTGTTGGGTATTGTAAATGGCACGCTGGGTGACTCAGAAGACGACCTGGGTCCAATTCCTTGCCCCATATTGTCTTTTTAAAAAGACCTTGCACAGGTTATTATAATTAAAGCCAGAGGTTTTCCGTGAGGATATTTTCGAACCTCTTATTAATATATCTTTCCATTTCTTTCTAGGCAAGCTAGTTTCTCAGGTTGCAATAAATTTCATCTTTTAAAAAAAAAAGTTTGAATATTTCACTATAATACAAATTAGCCCCTATATTATACGATTGCCATGGAACAATTAAATTCGAAACATTCACTTAACATTTAACCTTATCGTCATAAACGCCCAAAATGTAATATTTAAAAATAAAATATTATTTCATGCCTGCTTAAATATCATTTATAATTCTTGATTTAAGCCAAAGACGGAGCCCCAAAAAAATGCTATGACAAAATGTATTAACCATTCGACTAAATAAATACTTATACTTACACTTATTAAAATATTCTTCTTCGTCCCGGTTTTTGTCTACATAGGCATTTTTATTGTAGCGTCCAAATAAAAAAATTTTAAAAAGTATATTTATTTAGTTTGATATTATAAATATTGTATTTTAAAAGTGCGATCGTCACGACTTTTTTACCTTGTAAAGAGGTGTTTTTGTTTGATATTCGCATGACCAAGAGTCGTCTCCATTTGACTGTGGTATTATTAAAAACCAAAACACAGTTTAAAACCTTGATCCAGCTTCTTTTTGGCTTAATATTTTTGAATTTTTTTACCCATGCAGAGGGTATTATAATTTCAGTCAAAAATTTGCACCGCAGTGAAGAAGACATTTCCGACCCCATAAAGTATATATTATACATATATTCTTGATCAGCATCACCAGGAGAGACGATCTAGCCATGTCTGTCCGTTTCTACGCAAACTAGTCCCTCAGTTTTAAAGCTATCTGCTTGAAACTTTTCTAAAAGTTGTCTTTCTACTTAAAAAATAAATATGTATTGTAACTTATATTTAACATTAGATAACGTTGGCCTGGTCAAATGCAAACATATTCCGTTTTTTCAGAATGTAGTGAAAAAGCTGGATATTTCTTTAAGAATACCACATTTTAATTAAAACGCTATCGAGCTTTTACAATTTACAATCAATTTATTTTAGTCTTTTTAATAGTTTAAGCAACTGGGGCCACGGGCAGATGGGCGCCCTGAGGCTGGAATCCGTTCTCATCGGCCACGTAGGTGACGGTGAACTTCTCGCCGGTCTTCTCATCCACCCAGGAGTAGGATCCGTGAACGACGGCGGCCTCGTGCTCGGTACCAATGTCCTTAAGGGCACCACTCAGGTCGATCTTGGTGCCGTCGCTGGTCTCCAGGATGGAGCTCCACTTGTCGGGCTGCACATCGGAATCCTGCCTCACGATCGCTGACTCGTTGGGGCGGGCCACGGCCATAGCGAAGAGGGCGACGAAGACGATGAGGAACTTCATGTTGGAGCTGGATAGAAAGCTGGTGACTGTCTGATGCTCCACTGCAGTTGGGCGGGGGCTTTTATACGCCGAAGTCGCGAAATGCAAATGCCAAATGTAGCTCTAGATTTGGCGGAATGCAAATGAGTTTTGCTAATATTTGTATACCGTTTCAGGAAGTACTTTAACTTTAGCTAGTTGTTCGTAACGCACAGAAGAAGTCATATTTAATCTTATATTTTGTATGGGATGGCAGTTAATTGTGGCTGTTCTTGAAGATACTTGCGTAATTTTTTTTTAACAGATTCAAGTATTCAATCAATGGGCAGAGTCCTTTAACTTCCTTATATTTGGCATACTTAACATTGAACTTTTCCAAACGTAGTTATTATGTTTGTGCAATCAGGTATTAAAATATTACAGCTGATACATTCTACAGCTGCCATAAAAACTGTTTGGATAAAAAAATACTAATACATTTTTTAATTAATTTTAGAGTATAAAATCTTTGGCTTTTTAAACCTAATTTCATTTCTAGTATTTCATGTTTCAATTATAAATTACTTGTTCATTTATTTAGTGGTATATGTTTAATTTTACTTTTTATTGATGCACTAATCAGATAAAATATGTCAATTTGTTTAATTGTTAAATATATAATATATATATATACTTATCAAACTTAACCAATGTAAAACTAGTGTAATTTCGATAAAATAGTTTAATTTTTTTCAATATTGTTTAGCTATATTTAGCTAAACAAAAATCTATTTCTCTTTCCCAAGAAAAATAATATACGGTTGGGTCTTTTTCTGCTCTTAGATATAGAAATATACACAAATATAGAAGATTATTTAAATAACATTAATAATTTAATAATCATAAAAAAAAAAATTTAGAATTGTTATGTTTTTAAAACGATATTTAGTTGTAGTAGAACATTTGGGATTAAAAAAAACCACAAATGCTCCGTTAAGTTATGTTAAGATTTCCTGAAAAAGTTGTTTTTTAAGTTTCAGTGTTTTTAAAATGATTATTCCTAAAATAAAACAAGAGAGAACGCTATAGTCGGGTGCCCCGACTATCAGATACCCGTTACTCAGGTAAAGGGAGTGCGAGGGAGATGGAGATAGAAACTTTGATCACGCATAACTTTTTAACGAATGGTCCGATTTGGAAAATTTCTTCTACATTTCGATAGGTATTGATAAACACAATAAAACTGCATTTTTACTTTTCCGAAATATTTAAATTTTTAAAATCGTATATAAGCAATTGTGGGCGTTAAAGGGGGCGTGGCACCCTTTTGAAATAAACTTGCGCTGCGTAGGAACTCCTAGAATCTACATGCAAAATGCCAATCTTCTAGCTTTTATAGTTTCCGAGATCTCAGCGTTCATACGGACGGACAGACAGACGGACAGACAGACGGACAGACAGACGGACAGACGGACAGACGGACAGACGGACATGGCTAGATCGACTCGGCTAGTGATCCTGAACAAGAATATATATACTTTATAGGGTCGGAAACGCTTCCTTCTACCTGTTACATACTTTTGCACGAATACAATATACCCTTTTACTCTACGAGTAACGGGTATAACTATATTACAAACGCAACTTTTTTAATTCACCATTAGATTAAGTTATTAAATATTCAATTTATTCAATGACAGCGGCACACAGGAACACTGTGCGATTTGATAAATAATCCTTAAGCGACGCTAAAATAAAGGAGAAATCCAAAGGACATTTGAAATCCTTTGCTTTTCCATGAGCATCCCACAAAGTTAAAAAACTGTTTCAATTATTTGCAATTAACAATCAATTTATTTTAGTCTCAGAATAACCAAATTTCGTTTTTTTTTGTGATCAAGGACAGTTTAAGCCACGGGCAGATGGGCGCCCTGGGGCTGGTATCCGTTCTCATCGGCCACGTAGGTGACGGTGAACTTCTCGCCGGTCTTCTCATCCACCCAGGAGAAGGATCCGTGAACGACGGCGGCCTCGTGCTCGGTACCAACGTCCTTAAGGACACCTTCTTGGTCGATCTTGGTGCCGTCGCTGGTCTCCAGGTTGGAGCTCCACTTGTCGGGCTGCACATCGGAATCCAGCCTCACGATCGCTGACTCGTTGGGGCGGGCCACGGCCATGGCGAAGAGGGCGACGAAGACGATGAGGAACTTCATGTTGGAGCTGGATAGAAAGCTGGTGACTGTCTGATGCTCCACTGCAGTTGGGCGGGGGCTTTTATACGCCAAATTCGCGAAATGCAAAAGTCAAAGGTGGCAATGAATTCGGCGGAATGCAAATGAGTTCTGCTAATATTTATGTAGATCTCTGCCGATCATGAGCGCATCGTTATTTCAGCATTGTTTCCGGTCAAACTGGACTGGTCGCGTCAAACTATTGTCGACCAAACGGCTGCATTCGATGGCTGCGCTGGACGGTGATGAAAGGGGTGAGTCCACCGGTCGCTGATCTCTCAAAAAACTTTATTTTATACGTTTTATATCAGAATATTCGTTTTTTCGCGATAACAAGTGTACGCTAATAATGAAACCGTTTTTACGTATCTCAACTAAGTCAGATTGTATCTGTTCTGTTTATAATTTCCTGTCGTTTAAATTAACACAAATCAGTTCAATCATTTTTAGAAATCTGGGACTCCCTAAACTGTTTGTATTTCGTGAATTACTTTTGATTTTTATTTTAACTAAAATGTATTTAAATGATTTCTTTAAGTATTTAAAAAATTACATTAAAGCTCAAATTCCGTTTGGAACATCACTATTTTGTTACTTAACTTAACTTAATTATTGGCTTTTTAAAGATATATTACGATTTATTTGTTATATGAATCAGTAATTATTGAAATGCGCTAATAAGTTTTCAAAATTCCTTGAGAAAAGTAACCTTAAACCGAAGTTGCCAATATAGCCAAATCCTTGTGTAATTATCTTGAATTGGTAGTACAAAATATTGGGTAAGTATTTGATCTCTGTTAGTTCGGTTTTATAGGTTATGTACTATAAGTAAGTGTCATGTGGCTAACATTTTTGTAAGTCATTTTCTCTATAAACTTTTTACAACAAGTAAAGTTATTCCTAGCATTTTGATTTTATTTTCTATTTTACTCACATAACGGTTTAATTTAAGTGGGTTGTCAAATTAGATTTTTTCAGAAACATGATCCTGAATTTATTTAGCACTGATTTCAATGTATATAAACCAATGATTTAAACTTTGTGTGTATGATTAAATCAAAATCTATTAATAGGATACATACATGTACAAAGACTTTGGTATCTGCAAAAAGAGAGTTATCAATATTGAAAATAAGCAGACGGGGTCTGGTTCGATTTTTATGCCGCGTTTATTTAATAATCAACTAGAAACCATTATACATAGAACAGCTCTCGGTTAGCGTATCCGTATCCGCTTAGTTGCTAATGGGCACATTGGGCAGATGGGCACCCTCGGGCTGGAATCCGTTCTCGTCGGCGATGTAGTTGACGGTGTAGGTCTGGCCATCATCGGCCACGAAGGAGTAGGAGCCGCGGACCACGATGGCCTCGTGGTCGGTGCCCACGTCCTTCAGCTGACCCTGCTCTTCGTGCTTCTTGCCATCGCTGGTCTCCAATCTGTCGGAGAAGGGGGTTTAGTCCGGGGTTATTCAGGGCACGACCATGCTGGCCTTCGGGAACTTACGCAAAGTTGTAGCCCTCGGGCTGGACGTCCGATTCCAGGCGCAGGATCTGGGCATCCGCATCGGGGGCGGGGGCGGCCAGGACGACGGCGAAGAGGGCGGCGAAGACGATGGCGACTGTGCACTTCATGGTGGCTGTTTGGTTGTTTTTTTGGTTGATTGGTTGAGGATGCGATGGGAACTTGCGACCGAACGGCTAGTCAACGTTACTTGATTTGTGATGTTTATGGCCCTGTCCAGGCGTTTATATAGTCGGATCGGAGGCCGCCAATCGAAGAAAAGTCAGTCGAAAATAAAAATGACTAATTACACGCCGAGCACCAAAGCCAACAAATTGGCTTGAAAACGCACAAAAACAACACGAAAAAAAACAACAACCACACCAAGGCATAATAACGTAAAACAAAAACTTCTAAGACAAACAAATCGACGCCGTTTTTAGGAAATACCTCATCATCATCATTTGCATTTTTCGAAAATCAATCAATCCAATCGCTTCCAAGACGAAGACAACGAGCCAAACATTTTTGATAATCCATGGGTATTCATATTTTGTGGCAGAGTGGGACAGGTACGTTACCCTGCAGCATTAGAAGCACAGACCCAAGAAATCACAGGTGGAGCGAATTAAAAGCCTGTTTTGGGGTAACAAATTGGAAGTTCATCAAAAAAAAACGCGTAACAAGTGCATTTCCTTAGCAATGTATCAAATGAAACAGGAAATCTTAGGACTTTTTAAATAAACACAATTTGTGACTATCTATAAGCATTAAAAATATCAATATTGAGAACAAAGATGGTGTTTAACAACTCAAATGAGAATCTTTTGTAAAGTATGATTCTGATGAAATTTAAAGATTAAATACCATTCGTCAATTTATATCCCATTCAATATCACTTAAATTAAATTGATTGATATTTTTAAATTATTATTATTTATTTATTTATTCTTTATTTATTTTATTGCTGGGGACAAGTAATTTGCAATTGGTTTTATTGGAAACTTAGTAAATAAGGCGACCTTTTCCATGACTCATTTTTTATATTGCCATTTTTAAATAATCCGTAAAATTTTAAAATTTATAAGTTTGGCAAAAAGAAATTTAATTCATATTAAAGATTTTAAAAAAGGTCAAATTTAAAAAAGTGATAAGCCTTTCTATTATGGCTAGGACTTACAATTTATAAAAAATATTTATAAATTGAATATATTAAATTCTAGGGAAACCCAAACAAAAAACCCGAATAATTTTTGAAATGAATGATGGTATTTTAATATGAAAAGCATTATACTTTTCAGCCGAAACTTAAACATAGTTAACACATTTATGCTGGACTGGAACATGATTGGCGATGGACTTTCAATCGGGTTCCTTGTGGGGAGCTGGATTCGATTTATTGAACGGCTCTGGGCAGATGGGCTCCCTCGGGTTGGAATCCGTTCTCGTCGGCGACGTAGTTAATGGTGTAGGTCTGGCCATCGTCACCCACATAGGCGTAGGATCCGCGCACCACGATGGCCTCGTGGTCGGTGCCCACGTCCTTCAGCTGGCCCTCCTCCTGGTGCGACTTGCCGTCGCTCGTCTCCACACTAAAGAAAACCAGAAACCAGTTAGCAAACGACCTTGACACAGTTGGGAATCTAGGTATCTGGATATCTGGGTGTCTGGCTGTCCGGCAGTCCGGCTGTCTGGTGACCACTTACGCGAACTTGTAGCCCTCGGGCTGGACGTCGCTGTCGAAGCGCAGCACCTGGGCTTCCTGCTGGCTGGCCGGAGGAGCGGCCAGGACACAGGCGAGGAGGCAGGTGAGGGCGATGGCAATGGTGAACTTCATCTTGGAGCTGGAGTGGTGTTGTCTGGGACAGTTGGCTCAAGTGCTGGATTCGAGGAGTTGGCAGTCAATGCTTGCAATTCGCTCGGCGAGTGGCCAATTTATACTCCTTGGGCCGTGTAATGCAATGCGTGTAAGTGGCAATTATCGGCGCAAAAGAAACCGAGACCTAAAAGAGTGAGAGTGGGAGTGGGAGAAACCAGTTTCTCGTTTTGTTTCCTTTGACCCACACTGGTTACCTAACCAGTTGCTGGATGCCTCGGCTCGGCTTTAGCCCGGTTCGCTGTTTCGCGATTGATTGATTGCCCAGCGACAAGATACACAGATTTCATTTGTCTTCAACAAATTAACTACAAAGTGCGCCCTGCCCAGGCAATGAGTTGCGTTAGTTGGGCTTAGAAATAGTCAATAAACTGGGGAATTGGGTCACAACGAATTTGGCTCAAGTGCAGGCGAAATGCTCGGCCTAATAAAAAGTCTTTGCCATTTCCCATTTCAATGTCACTGGAATAAAGATTTCGTTGGGATCTGTACAATAGTTTACATGTTTTCCACCCAATCTTTGTAGCTGTCAACTGATTTACAGCCAGAAATAGTAGAATAATAGTAGTATTAGTAATAGTAACTGTGGTAAAATATACAATAACGCTGATTCAAAAAACCCCCGTAATTCCTAGTCAAGTATCATTAGTATTTATTTTTTTGTTATTTAAATAAATTCCATTTTAAATTTTTTCCTACTAAGTCTCCACATTGCCAAATCTTCTCTAATACCCCGAATTCTTTCTTCTTTTAGTTCTTTTATTGAAGATAAAGAATATTACTGATCTTTAAAATTAGGAAATACTTTTCAATACTAATAGATTAAGAAGGTGTTCCCAATATATTCTGTCATAATAAAGTAAAGCTATTAGCTAGGAACAAAAGTTATAAGGCATGTTAATTCTTAGAATATTATTTCTTATATTATTTCTCACAAATTAAGAACTCTTCTGATACATTTTTGAATCCAAGTGGTCAAAAGCCGCGATAACCAACGTGACGCCCCAAGTGATATTAGAGGGTTAAGGCAACACCATTTGAACTTTTTGGAGCGTCTTCGCGGCAAATCGCTTGCTTTCAATTTCATTTCGACTGGATTTGCCTGCTTTTTGAATGCTGCTCGAGCTATTTGGGTATTCGCATTTTATTACACACTCCGTTAATTAGCCTGACTTGGCGTTGGGCTGAGTATCGATTGCATGGGGATATATTGAACGGCCTTTGCGCAACCCGAGTTAGTCGCATGCGCGGATCGGCACAGGTCAGGTGATAGATGGCCGGACTAATACTGCTGTGTGGCCTGATCCTGGCCAGCTTCTGCGCGTGCTCCTCAAATGCCACCGAACCCGCCCAGATACTGCGATACGATAATGCCAACTTGGACAGCGATGGCTATGCCTTCTCGTAAGTAGGTGGTTCAGGGTCACGGACAAGATTGGTGTAAATAGCTCACAGCCATTTCCCTGTAGATTCGAGACCAGCGATGGCATCTCGCGTGAGGAGAAGGCCACCCTGAAAAATCCTGGTACCCCCGAGGAGGCCATCGCCGTCCAGGGCAGCGTCAATTGGGTGGGACCCGATGGCGTCCACTATAAGCTGAACTATCTGGCCGATGAGAACGGTTTCCAGGCCCAGGGCGAACATCTTCCGCAGGTGGAGCACTGATCACGTGATAGTTTTGGACTTTGTTAGAAAAAAACAAAAGTAAAACCACCGAATAGCGGGCAGACAATAGATATTAAATACATAATAAAAAGAATATATATATATATCTGTGTATAGCCAAGTATATGGCGGGGCATAAATTTTCACCCATCCAAATTGAATTGTATTCTAGGTAGGGAATTAGCATATACATTTTTATCTTGGAAACCCGTTTGCTCTTCGCGCCTGAGTTGTGAACTGTATGCCGTAACCGAGTAGCTGCGATCTTCGATCCCCCGATCTCCGATCTAAGGGAGCTGACCAAACCGGTCCAATAAACGCCAAAAAGCACCCAACAAAGGTTGCCAAAAAGCAAGAAACAATAAAGAAGCTACAAAGCTGCCAACGAAAGGGAGAACTCTGGGAAAAAAGGGAATTTTAAGGCAATTAACCTAAGCCTCTCTCATTTATCAATCGTAAACTGAAAAATAATCAGTCCCCTCTTAGCCAACACACACACAGCAAAATTGTTATATACTGGCCAAATACTTTATAAAATATTTCTTAAATTGAAAGACACATACATAAAAAAAATTATAGAAAAGTCAATATTATACCTTAAGATTAATTTTTCGAAAAACTGAAATTCCAAACAAAGTGTTTTTTATCCAATTATCAAAAAAATAAATACATTGCACTAAGAATATTAGCTAATTTAAGAATTACTGCTAATAAATCGTTTATTTACAAATACCCAAATTTAAACAAATACAAACAAAGTGTATAAAGCCCAAAAAAACAAAGGAAAGGTTTTATGATCATTTTTAAATAATTAGATGCACTTTTATAAAATAATTCCAATTTTTGTTATTGAAATCATGTAAATTAAAATTTTTTTGATGTTTTTATTAATTTGAAAATGTTATATTTCAATATGTATTGGAAAATATTAAATTATATGTACATTTTAAGTAATTATTTTAAAATATTGAATGTTTGCTAAATTATATTTTACTTTATACAAATTTAATATTCTTTGCGCAATTTTAAGATTAATAATATTCTTGCTGTGTACCAGTTAAAGTTTTCTGAATGAATTATAATGTCGACAAATGACCTGCAATAGCATTACGCATACACTTCGATGTATTGTAGGGCATAGCCCAGCCTCTGTCGGCCGATCTTTGTATTGGCTTTTGTTGTCTGTTTAGCTGGTAAAAAATCGTTTTTATTTTATTGACTAAGGTCATCAGCCAACACTCAGGCTGCCGACGATGGAGCTGGCGTTGGAGATGGAGATGATGATGAGCCGCGTAATCTTGAATCTCTCGTGCCGCATCTTCACTTGAACAGCAAATGCAGCTGACAAGCAATGGCGGTGGAGGTTTTCGTTTCGTTTCGATTCGATTCGAGATTTTTGGAGGCTAAATCGACCAGCCTTAATCGGAAATTGTGTCAGCGGATGACAGAGCTCGGGGCGGAAATGCGTGGATATCTCCCAACAAGTTGCAATTTAGTAATTGAAGAATTACATTATAGAGGAAATACCCGCTAAAAAAACAGAAACTAAGTATTTATTTAGTGGGCAATTAAGTCTCAAGCACATGGGAACTCCGCGATTCCGTGAACTCGCTTCTTCCCCCGTTCTTTGCTTAATTTCCTGAACATATTTTGAGTAGTTAACCTGTCTTCACTTCCTCACTGCTCGCTAGTCTTGGGGTTTTTATTTCCAAACAATTTTTTTATTTTTAATTCGCCTAATCTTTTTCGACACAATTTGTTGATAAGTGCAAACATAGCCATTGACCTATTGCCACAGATCTAAATGTGTGTGTTTGTGTACTTATAGACAAACACGCACATTGGCCAAATATTAATTTTTGAAGAGGCCCAAACATTTCATTATCACTTGCTCCATCATCTGCAGACTTGATTTTACTTTCAGCTCCCGTGGCGAGGCAATTGAGATGAGATTCGAGCGCACATCAAACGCTTAATGGTGTTTATATTTTTTTGGCTTGTTCAATTAAAAGCTTAAGACACTCACGCTCACACACAGTTGCCTTCAATTATATGCGTATGGGAAGATAATTGTGTTAGCATTTAGGGTGTTTGTTATGGGCCACCACAACTTCATGGATCACATCTCGGTGTGTGTGTGTGTGCGTGTGTTTGGTTGGAAACATTCGGAGTTTTAGCCCGGCCAGTTATAAATAGCTCAACACTCATTACAGCACGCCACATTACTCGTTAGTGCCTAATTGTGATAACTACCGGAGCGTGCGGTGCAAACTGAAACCCAAACTCAGCGCAGGACCTTTTGACAAGTCTCCAAAAAAAAAACAATTCCAGTAAACATGCAGTCCTCCAGCATTTGTGTCCTGGCCGTGTGCGCCTTCGTTCTGGTTTCCTCCATCAGTGCTGCTCCTTTAGATGACTCGCAACATGCCACCATCCTTCGCTACGACAACGACAACATCGGCACCGACGGCTACAACTTCGGGTGAGAGTTTAAGTGATTATCTGAACAAGAATACCCCGAGGACTTACAGAAAATGATTCCCGAAAGGTCTTCCTGAGCTAACTTTATTTTAAATATATTTTACTGTTCGCTCAATTTCATCATTTTAAGTATTACATGTTTTCAAGTTTTAGATATTTTAATAAGTCTCAGCTCTTACTCAATTCGTGGCTTATGAAATAAATTAGAAAATAAAGGTAAACGGAATTAAGGGTTGTTTAATCTTCATACAGTTTTCGAAATTTCATTCATATAAATAAGTATGTGCAAATAGGCTTAAAAAAAATGTTTAATAACTTGAAATGGTTTTTCGATTTCAGGTACGAGACCAGTGACGGAATCACCCGCCAGGAGCAGGCTGAGCTAAAGAACGCCGGCACCGACCAGGAGGCACTCAGTGTCCGTGGTTCCGTAAGCTGGGTGGCTCCCGATGGACAGACCTACACCCTGCACTACATTGCCGATGAGAACGGATTCCAGCCTCAGGGCGATCATCTGCCTCACAATTAAATAGAGACCATTGCTGTAGCCAGTATTAAACAGTATTTGTTCATTATGTAGAAAATCAAAGTTCTAACATTTTATTATTTTAATCATTTACAATTCATTACAGAAATATATTGAAATAATCATATTTCATTTAAAATATAGCCGATAAAATATAACTTTCAATTATATTTACATTATAATATTTTGTTTTTTTTTTACAACAAAATGTTTTGTTCATCTATGTTGATGTCATATTTTGAAAAGGTTTTTCTGAACATTATCTTTCTGAACTTTAGGGAAAGGCTTTGTTAAAGTCAAACAGTCCCCTGAACCCGGACCACTTTGCGATCGCTATGCTAAACATGTTATTTATAGTAGGGCTTCAAATATCCATAACGCGTTCGAGGCGAAATGAAAAGAAAAGTATGACGCAAGTGGTAGATGAACAGGCTTTTTGCAGAGCTAAAGTTCTCCCACATTTTCCATACGCACCGTTGGACGTCGCAATGCGGTGTGTCTCGTCTCGTCTGGCGACTTTGCCTGGATGGCCTTCAGCTGAAATTTGCAAACTTTTGGCACGACGAAACTTGTTTTGGTTTTTGTTGTCTTTGTAATTAATACATAATTAAAGTGGCGCATATTGAAATATGTGCGAGCGATCTGGCCACAGATGAAAACGAAGTTTTGAAGGTTAATTTCAGGCGTTGATTTAAATTTCATGCGATGCTAATGAAATTTGGAAGATGCCTGACAAAAACAACATAGAGCACACAGAGCCAAACCTAAATATTAATTTGCATGAAATAAAATGCGACAATGATCAAACTAGTTTTGGAATATACCGATCGACCGCATTGACTGCGGCTGTATCTTCTTCAAGTTAACTCAGCTACTGACGAAGTTGCCATGCCCAATTGTGGATTAACAGATTTCTAGATTTACATATCTATTATTGGTGGACAAACTTTTGACTGCTGTTAAGTACATTTGAAGAAATTCTAAATATATTAAAATACATTTTGGTAGGAATTGTGTTATCAAAAGTATTTATAAGTAATTTGATTTAAGTTTTAACTAAACTTTCTTTATTTCTTTTTAAGCATATAATGGTCTCATCTCAAAATAGTTATGTATTTCAAGCTTCATTTAATGAAGCATAATATGCAGATGCATTAAATCTAAAAACCAGACTGAGCATCGCATCAAAGCTATGTACATATACAACAAAATTCGCTTTCCATTAAAATGAATGCGTAACTAAACTCAATATCATAAATTTCATATTTAACTTGCAAGTTTGAATAGCTTGACCGAACCTTGGATTAGTTTGCCGAATTTGTACAAAAGAGTACATGCTGCAGTCAAACGATATTATTCGCATCGAACTCTTCGGTTTCAGCAAACGAGTCAAAAGTCAAAATGAAGTTCCTGATTGTCTTCGTCGCCCTCTTCGCCGTGGCTCTGGCCGCTCCTGCTGCTCCTGGTTCTGAGGCTCAAATCCTGCGATCGGAATCCGATGTTGGACCTGAGAACTTCAAATACGAGTAAGTTATTTAAGAGCTGCTTCAAAAGGATCACTAACTGAGTTTCACTTCATAATTAGCTAGGAGACTAGCGATGGCCAGGCGGCTCAAGCCGCGGGAGAGCTGAAGAACGTTGGAAGCGGAAACGAGGCCATTTCTGTTCGGGGCTCCTACAGCTTTATTGGCGATGATGGTGTCACCTACATCGCCGATGAGAACGGATTCCAGCCCCAGGGTGCCCATCTGCCCGTTGCCCCCGAGGCCTAAGTCACTCAAAGTGGATTACCAGTTCCTTCTTAATATCGTTTAGATTCCTCAAAATAAAAAATGAATACCTAAAACATTTGTTTCAAGATTTTTGCATTCTGGTTAAGTGACAAACACATCAAACCATTCTGCGAAGGAGACGGATTTCGACTTTGCATCTCAAACTAACTATTCTTTAAACAAATTATTTTTTCAAATGTTTTTACATTTTTATTTAAATGTTTTTTTTCCTAATACGTAAAAGTATCACACTGACACAATTAATCAGAGCTGTCCGATTAATAAGCAATTTATTGCTGAAAGGTTTCATTGATGTCTTATTCGGAAATTTTTTTGGTGTACCGTTTTCGTCCCCATAAAAAATAAAATAAAAGATTGCCATCCGTGTCGACGTTGCGAATTTGGGAACTATAAAAACCACACAAACCAATACTTTTTAATGGATTAGAAAAGTGTTGGTTTTTAACGCATTCAAACATTTTTTTATGATGAGGCTTCTAAATAAGTATTATTCATGTTTTATTGACAGGCTTAGAATTTAAAAAAAATTTCTTCATTATCAGAATGTCTGTTAAGTATTACACCTTTCGATAGCTTGTTATTATTGGTTCAACTGTGGTGAGCTATTTAAATCACTATGATAGCTCTATTAATGGCTTTGTAAATATTTAAATTAATATAATTATATATTATTTAATTTGATGTTAATAAGCAGTAAGTAATGTAACTTACATACGAAAATCGTACAACATACAAACACTTTTTCCATAAAATTTCCAGAAAAAATTAACTCTATTTCACAAAGTTACTGTTTGCCAAGCAATTTTGAAAGGCTCAGACACACCTTAGATTAATTTGTCATTTATGTAGAAAAGACTTTCGACTACCCAGTTCCTTGTTAATATAGTTTAACTGCCACATCTTTTTGAATGTTTGAATGGAAAGATGTTCTAAGTCAAAAAAAAAGACATATTTAATTGCAAAATGATTATTAATACGTGAAAAAACATAAAAAAAAACATGTAAAAACAAGAAAGGAGAGCTAACTTCGGGCGGAGCCGAAGTTGATATACCCTTGCAGAATAGTCTGTAAATTATATTCTCCAAAATTATTCATATGATGCATTCTTAGTACTCATAAAAAATCCCAACCTCCTAACTTTACAAACACCAAAGTTATGGCATTTCCGATCAACCAGTTATATGGCGGCTATAAGATATAGTCGGCCGATCCTAATGAAATTTAGTAGGTCAGATTGATTGGCCAAATATAAAACCCATAGAAAATCCCAACTCCCTAACTTAACAAACACCAAAGTTATGGCATTTCCGATCAATCAGTTATATCGCAGCTATAGGATATAGTCGGCCGATCCCGGTCGTTCCGACTTATATACTGCGTGCAAAGGATCGAAGGCTGTGTGCAAAGTTTCAATTCGATATCTTTAAAACTGAGAGACTAGTTCGCGTAGAAACAGACAGACGGACAGACAGACGGACAGACAGACGGACAGACAGACGGACAGACAGACGGACAGACAGACGGACAGACAGACGGACAGACGGACATGGCTATATCAACTCAGGAGGTGATCCTGATCAAGAATATATATACTTTATAGGGTCGGAGATGTCTCCTTCACTGCGTTGCACACTTTTGACCAAAATTATAATACCCTCTGCAAGGGTATAACAAGAAAGGAAAGCTAACTTCAGGCGCAGCCGAAATTGAAATACCCTTGCAGAATATTCTCTAAACTTTATTCTCGAAAATTATTCATATGATGCATTCTTAACACTCATCAAAAATCCCAACTTCCTAACTTTACAAACACCAAAGTTATGGCATTTCCGATCAATCAGGTTTATGGCAGCTATAGGATATAGTCGGCCGATCCTTATGAAATTTAGTAGGTCGGATTGATTGGCCAAAAAAAAAACCCATAGGAAATCCCAACTTCCTAACTTTACAAACACCAATCAGTTATATGGCAGCTATAGGATATAGTCGGCCGATCCCGGCCGTTCCGACTTATATACTGCGTGCAAAGGAAAGAAGGGTGTAAGCAAAGTTTCAATTCGATATCTTTAAAACTGAGAGACTAGTTTGCGTAGAAACAGTCAAACACTTTTGACCAAAATTATAATACCCTCTGCAAGGGTATAAAAAAGATTGCGATCTATCGACATAATTTACTTGATGTTTCTGTGCATATTGATAACAATAAAATATTTTTGTTTCACTTAAAACCACATAGTGAGGCGAATGAGACCCACTTGGTTGTGGATGGTCAATTTGCATTTATTGGGCTTTTAACCATTCAGCTTGAAATTGAAATCAATATCACACATTTATCACATTACGCTTTGACTAATTTGAATGCGTTTAACATGGTCGCTAGAGGTTGTCCAACTATTTAAAGGGCGACCCAACCAACAGAGAGCATCATTCGTCGCGAACTGTTCGATAACCGCAGATCAAAACACCAACCAAGAATCACCATGAAATTCCTGATTGTCTTCGTTGCCCTCTTCGCCGTGGCTCTGGCCGCTCCTGCAGCTCCTGGTTCTGAGGCTCAAATCCTGCGTTTGGAATCCGATGTTGGACCTGAGAGCTTCAAATACGAGTAAGTTATTTAAAAGCTGCTTCAAAAGGATCACTAACTGAGTTTGACTTCATAATTAGCTGGGAGACTAGCGATGGCCAGTCGGCTCAAGCCGCGGGACAGCTGAAGAACATTGGAAGCGAATACGAGGCCCTTGCTGTCCGCGGCTCCTACCGCTTTGTTGGCGATGATGGTGTCACCTACGAGGTCACCTACATCGCCGATGAGAACGGATTCCAGCCCCAGGGTGCCCATCTGCCCGTTGCCCCCGAGGCCTAAGTCACTCAAAGTGGATTACCCAGTTCCTTGTTAATATCGTTTAGATTCCTCAAATTAAAAAAATGAATACCTAAAACATTTGTTTCAAGATTTTTGCATTCTGGTTTAGTGACGAACGCCCCTGCAAAATGGTACAAAACACATCAAAATATTCTGCAAACAAGACATATTTTGAAGTTGGATTTCAAACTAACTATTCTTATGGTTGGGTGTAATTCATTAAAATGTTGATTTGATAATGTTATTTATCAAAATTTATGGGGGAAAATACAACTGTTATTCTCAAATGCTTCTTCATTATTATTTAAATCATTGTCGTCACAATGAAAATCACACAACTAATTCGATAAGGATTTCATTGATGTCTGAATCGGGAATTTTTTGTGTCTAACGTTTCTGTCCCCATAAAGTAAAAAACAAGAGAGAACGCTATAGTCGGGTGCCCAGACTATCAGATACCCGTTACTCAGGTAAAGGGAGTGCGAGGGAGATGGAGATAGAAACTTTGATCACGCATAACTTTTTAACGAATGGTCCGATTTGAAAAATTTCTTCTACATTTCGATAGGTATTGATAAACACAATAAAACTGCATTTTTACTTTTCCGAAATATTTAAATTTTTAAAATCGTATACAAGCGATTGTGGGCGTTAAAGGGGGCGTGGCACCTTTTTGAAACAAACTTGCGCTGCGTAGGAACTCCTAGAATCTGCATGCAAAATGCCAATCTTCTAGCTTTTATAGTTTCCGAGATCTCAGCGTTCATACGGACAGACAGACAGACGGACAGACGGACAGACAGACGGACAGACGGACATGGCTAGATCGACTCGGCTAGTGATCCTGAACAAGAATATATATACTTTATAGGGTCGGAAACGCTTCCTTCTACCTGTTACATACTTTTGCACGAATACAATATACCCTTTTACTCTACGAGTAACGGGTATAAATATATATTTTTAATATCGCCATCCAGGTCAACGCTGAGGTTTTGAGAACAATGTCGAAACATTTTTGATGGTTTAGAAATGTTTTTGTTTTCGACTTATTTAAATATTTTATTTTCGATGAGGTTTTTGCATATAAATATTACGCATTCTTGACTGAAAGACTAAAAATTGTTTACAAAAATTAACAGTAACGATTACAGTTTCGAATACTTGTTATTATTGGTCTAACTGTGGTGAGCAACTTAAATCATTAAACTAGCTTTCGTATATCATTTAATTTTAAGTTGATAAGCAGCTAAATTAAATACGAAAATCAGTCAGCATCGTGTCAGAAAAACTGAACTCAATCTCAGTTTATGTTCCCCATGCCATATTGATAATCTCTACCACATCATCGATTTCTTCGTTATTTATGCATAAAATACAGAAATCATTAGCATAGAACTCTTCGATTGAGTGACTTAGTCGCCCTCTTTGTCGTGGCTCTCCTGATTTCAGGGGTTCCTAACGCTTTGTTCCTTGCAAATATCATATACCACAAATGCCACAAACACATTTTTGCCCTTCATATAGGGGGACATGAAAATTGTAATTTGTTAATTGTTTCTATGGGAGCTATATGAAATAGATGTCCGATTTTAATTTAACTAAAACCGTAATTCCATAGCACTTAAATATTTCCAAATCCCAAAGAACAAAAAAGAATTAAAAACAAGAAAGGAAAGCTAACTTCGGGCGGAGCCGAAGTTGATATACCCTTGCAGAATACTTTGTAAATTATATTCTCCAAAATTATTCATATGATGCATTCTTAATACTCATAAAAAATCCCAACTTCCTAACTTAACAAACAACAAAGTTATGGCATTTCCAATCTTTCAGTTATATGGCAGCTATAGGATATAGTCGGCCGATCCCGGCCGTTCCGACTTATATACTGCGTGCAAAGGAAAGAAGGGTGTGTGCAAAGTTTCAATTCGATATCTTTAAAACTGAGAGACTAGTTTGGAAACAGACAGACGAACAGACGGACATGCTTATATCAACTCAGGAGATGATCCTGATCAATAATATATATACTTTATAGGGTCGGAGATGTCTCCTTCACTGCGTTGCACACTTTTAACCAAAATTATAATACCCTCTGCAAGGGTATAAAAAAGATTGCGATCTATCGACATAATCTACTTGATGTTTCTGTGCATATTGATAACAACAAAATATTTTTGTTTCACTTAAAACCACATAGTGAGGCGAATGAGACCCACTTGGTTGTGGATGGTCAATTTGCATTTCGTATTGGGCTTTTAACCATTCAGCTTGAACCTGAAATCAATATCACACATTTATCACATTATGCTTTGACTAATTTGAATGCCTTTAACATGGTCGCTAGAGGTTGTCCAACTATTTAAAGGGCGACCCAACCAACAGAGAGCATCATTCGTCGCGAACTGTTCGATAATCGCAGATCAAAACACCAACCAAGAATCACCATGAAATTCCTGATTGTCTTCGTCGCCCTCTTCGCCGTGGCTCTGGCCGCTCCTGCAGCTCCTGGTTCTGAGGCTCAAATCCTGCGTTTGGAATCCGATGTTGGACCTGAGAGCTTCAAATACGAGTAAGTTATTTAAAAGCTGCTTCAAAAGGATGATTAACTGAGTTTGACTTCATAATTAGCTGGGAGACTAGCGATGGCCAGGCGGCTCAAGCACAGGGAGAGCTGAAGAACGCTGGAAGCGAATACGAGGCTCTTGCTGTCCGCGGCTCCTACCGCTTTGTGGCCGATGATGGTGTCACCTACGAGGTCACCTACATCGCCGATGAGAACGGATTCCAGCCCCAGGGTGCCCATCTGCCCGTTGCCCCCGAGGCCTAAGTCACTCAAAGTGGATTACCCAGTTCCTTGTTTAACTGCCACAAAAACATGTTAGCTGTGTCAAAAAATTTGAATTGTTAAAAATTAAAGAAAAAATAAGTACATAAAAAATTTGTTTTACTCACAAAAGAAAAGAAGAAATTTACTTTTCCTGTATTTGCAAACGTAAAATGTATCTAATGTTTGCAAGGGGCTCAATTTAAGTGGAAATTTACGTTCATTTACAATACAATTTTTTTATTCAATTTTTGCTTTCGTTTCGTAAAAAAATAATTGTCCATTTAATGAGAGCTAATTGAGATAAATGCTTTAGGATTGAGCCAAATTAAAGATGGGCCAACCATCTTTGAAAACAACTGAGTTTAGCTTAGTTTTCCGGATGGGTACCATGCCATATAAAGGGTATAGTTGTCCGTCGATACGATTTTTAACATGATCAGTGTACACATAATAAAAATACGATTTGGAAAGACTTATTTAAATACTTTGTACACTTTGGTCTGATTTAGTCTGGTTGTCAGGTATAAATGAAAATGCAGGTACATATTATTTCGTAGTATTATTGAATATTATTGATTTATTTTTATAACTTAATATAATATCTTATTTCTCATGGTTCAATTAAAAAGAAATGTCATCAAAGGATATTATAAAGTATTTCTGGTTACGTTGGCATTTCCCCATGTATATATACTCGATATATATTTATATTATTCAAATACCTTAAGTCTGTCATGCAACCCGTTCTTATACTTTGTTTTATTAAAAAGTTAAAATAAAATCTTAACATTACTCCACACAATAGTTATTAGTGAATTTGCAAGCAATTTAAGCCATTAAGAAGAGCAAAAAAGAAAAATATATAAATCAATGTCAATTTTATTTATTTCGTATGTTTATTCTAATACAAACACTTTACTTATTACAGAAAATCATAATCATTAGTTACCTTTTTTGACGGGCTCTCCATACACACGCGTCTCATCTAAACTGTTTGTTAATGTAGTTAAACTATACAAGAACTAAACATTGGTTTTTAAAATAGAAGATCTCAAAACGACACTTCCCGGCCATCTATCGATTCTGATAACTCATTAACATAATAATGCATGGAAGTTTTATGCGCGTAATTAAAACTGACACCACAAGGACCGTAAAAATGAATAAATTTATATTCATTGAAGTATATTTAACTGAAAGTGGGAGTGTAAATCGCCAAAGGTTGACTTATTTTATTAGCAACTAATTTATCAATACGATTCAATAAATTCTTCTTATTTATATGAATATAATTTATGTTTTTTTATTAACATAAAAATAAATATATTTTTTAAACCCCTTTTTAAATAGTTTACAACAGACAGCATCATCTGCAATCGAATGCTATAGTTTACTTGATAAACGATTTCGAATTCCAGATCGACAGCAACTAAGTCTTCTCTCACAGAAAAGAGCTCTAAAGCGAATGCCAAAAACTATTTAGAAGATTGTCGATTTACATATTATCGTATTAGGTATTTAACGATTCATCTGTAGGCCGAAATCCAATTTCACACATTTTTTACATTATGTTTTATACACTACACGTTTTACTAGTTTGGCCGCTTTGCGCTCGGTCGACAAATTTTGGCCATCTATCTATATAAAGGGTTACCCCGCCATCAGACAGCATCATTCGTCGCGAACTGTTCGATAATCGCAGATCAAAACACCAACCAAGAATCACCATGAAATTCCTGATTGTCTTCGTCGCCCTCTTCGCCGTGGCTCTGGCCGCTCCTGCAGCTCCTGGTTCTGAGGCTCAAATCCTGCGATCGGAATCCGATGTTGGACCTGAGAGCTTCAAATACGGGTAAGTTATTTAACAGCTGCTTCAAAAGGATGATTAACTGAGTTTGACTTCATAATTAGCTGGGAGACTAGCGATGGCCAGGCGGCTGAAGCACAGGGACAGCTGAATAACATTGGAAGCGAAAACGAGGCCATTTCTGTCCGCGGCTCCTACCGCTTTGTGGCCGATGATGGTGTCACCTACGAGGTCACCTACATCGCCGATGAGAACGGATTCCAGCCCCAGGGTGCCCATCTGCCCGTCGCCCCCTAGGCTTAAACCTATTCTATTCAACACCTTGTTAATAATTTCGAACTTTGTCAAGCCGATCTTGTCCTTATTTTTAAAGGATGAAAACTAAGTCAACAAACACAACTTGTTAAATAATAAATGAAAAAAATAGTTACCTGAAGTTATTTGTGTTTAAATTGCCATTATAATTTATTTTCTATTTTTATTAAGGAACTTGTTACTCATATATTAACGGAAGAAAAAAATGCCTTTCAGACGTTACACTATATAATAAAAGATATAAAACGGAATTCAGCACAGATCCGTCTGGATTCCATGATCATCTCTTCACAGTTCTCTTAAATTTAATTGGTTTGAAACCTTTATAATTACCATGCTTCTAAATATTGAATTTGTGTTGAATTATTAATCAAGTCTGTGCTTATAGATATGTGATTGATATTTTCTATTAATAATTGATGTTTTTAAGTATATACATACATTGGTATGGGTCTGTACATATTTATTCGATTGATGATAATATGAGAAATGACAATGGCAAAATCACAATGCACAATGGCAAAAAGTTAGAACATTGGGTTAATGAATCTCGACTAGAAGACATCTCCTAAAGCAGTTGGTATTTTATTGAGGGACCAGTTTGGATTGCTACTCAAATAGAAAAATCTATCTTAATTACAACAATGTTATACATGATTATAAGCCACGAGTTTTAAGTATAAGCAATAAGAATGAAACCTTAGGCTTGGTAGCGAGGTGGGGCGTCATTCTGTCCATCAAATGGTTGTGGACAAGGTAATTGCATACATTACCTCCCAATGGGTATACCTGTATGCACGATTAGTCCAGGGTATTTGGAGGGTTAATCTGTAATTAAAATGTGTTTTATTGAGTAATTCCATTATAGCTGATTTCTTTATATTTCATTTGTTTTTATTATTTTGCATTTTTCGCCGATGAGGACATAATCCAGAGGTTCCGTATAAAAGGGCAACATTCGATCGCATCGCAGCGTAGTAAAGTGCAGCTTAGTCTGACGGAGACAGTGAAAACAAATTGTTCCCGCGATGCAATCGAGTTTTGTATGGCTAGTTGCTTTGATGGCAGTTGGGGTTTCTATCGCCCTGCCCGCTGGGGAGGATGCCCAGGCGGAGACCCTCAAACTGGAGAGCGAGAACACCGGCGACAAATATTCCTTTGCGTGGGTATTGCCCAGGCGGTTTTCGAAAAACCATTTATTTTAAGATAAATAATTAAATAATGAATTTCCATCAATTCTAACCAAAAAAAGTGATTGAAAAAAGGCGAAGTTTATTTATATAGATTCAAATGCAAATATCTTTACAAACTATTTCAATTTTATCAGAACAAATAAACTAAGTGTTGTCATAAGCCACACAGTTAAGTTAATTAAGTTTATAATCGTCTTATTCAAAATGGTGCCGATTGAATTGTGGAGTAACTATGGTGATACTGATCAGGAATACCCATATTTTTGCAGAACATAAATGCTTTGAAAAGTTCATATCAAAAGTGTGATAATGTAAATGAATAAAACAATTAAATAATAGCAAAACTAAGTTTCTGGACAAGTGTATTTTTGAGTAATATTTTACAAAGCCTTGGCCTACATGCCATTGGCAAACTAACCGATTTAATTTTCGATTACAGCTATGAGACGAGCAATGGTATCTCGCGCACGGAGACTGGCGAGGTGAAGCCAGGTGCCGGTGAAGAGGACGGCTCCCTTTCTGTCCAGGGCTCCACCAGTTGGTCAGCTCCAGATGGCAAGAAGTACGAGATTAGCTTCACGGCCGACGAGACTGGCTACCATCCCAAGTTCAGGCTGGTGGCCTAGCCTATGTCTGGAATTCAAATTCAGCTGAATATTCCCAATTAAGTTGCTTTAGTTATCCAATGTAAAAGCATAAAAAAATTTAGGAATAAAATATAATCAATTTAAAAACCTTTAGGAAGCTACAGATTTGTATTGACGTCACTGACTTTGGGCGAATTTATAGAAATATAATACTAGCACAATATATGAATAATTAAATATTTATGACCGCGATTCTTTTCAGCCTATTGTATTATTTAAATTTCATATTAGGCCTTTTAATGCTTCAACTCCAAACGAAAACGAAACCCAAACCAGACTTTTCACATTAGCATTGACTTTGCTGATTATGTCTTGTACTCGTTTGACTAGTTCGGCCGCGTTTTGAATAATCGCCAACAGTTTGCCATCTATAAAAGGGCTTACACGGATATCCATGTTACCATTCGTCGTGAACTGTTCGATAGCCACAGATCAAAACACCAACCAAGAATCATCATGAAATTCCTGATTGTCTTCGTCGCCCTCTTCGCCGTGGCTCTGGCCGCTCCTGCAGCTCCTGGTTCTGAGGCTCAAATCCTGCGATCGGAATCCGATGTTGGACCTGAGAGCTTCAAATACGAGTAAGTTATTTAACAGCTGCTTCAAAAGGATGATTAACTGAGTTTGACTTCATAATTAGCTGGGAGACTAGCGATGGCCAGAAGGCTAATGCCCAAGGAGAGCTGAATAACATTGGAAGCGAAAACGAGTCCCTTGCTGTCCGCGGCTCCTTCTCCTTCGTGGCCGATGATGGTCAGACCTACACCGTCAACTACATCGCCGATGAGAACGGATTCCAGCCCCAGGGTGCCCATCTGCCCGTTGCCCCCGAGGCCTAAGTGGAGTTGCTTTCATCCAAAGCAGCTTTAAAGCCAACCAGTCCTACACAATTCCTTGTTATTTTCCCCAATTTCCTACTTCCGGTTTTCCTTTCTTTTTGAAGGGAAATGTTTCTAAGTCACAGAACGCAATTTGTTGAATATTAAAAATGAAGAATTTATATGAATTGGTTTTATTAGAAAAGGGCAAAGCAAAAGGGCCTTTTAAAGCAAAATGGTTAAAAATTGACTTTTGATGGCCAATGCAATGTATTTTCGAATAGAAATGGAAAATTATTTGGCAATGAAAAATAATTATGATGATTTAATGGTTGTAACAAACATCTAGGAAATACGCTGTTGGTGTTTTTTAAAAAAAAATTTCTTCCAAGGTCAATGAATTAAATATTTTGAATATAATGGCATATTAATAGAAAATCATTATGATTAATTAAAGGTATTAAGGTATTAATTTTTGATAAGGAAGAATCGAAAGCTTCGGATTTTGAATACCAGTAGTAAAATCTTGGATGGAATCTAAAGAACAGATGGTTCCTATAATTAGTTTTAATTATAAATTTCAAGAAAATACACTTTTTTTTAAAATAAATATATACATCTAGAACCCAGCTAAAAGACTGATATTATGTTTTCTTAGTATTCGATATTTATAAATCCAATAAGTTGAATTGGGTTATTAATAAATATTTAATTTTTAAATGTCTTACGAATCATACCAATGGCATTGTTCAAATTTTTAGTTCTTGTACATTTGAATAATAATATATTTTAATGGCTAATATTTTTTTTGCTATATTTGTATTTATATACATAAACTTTAAATGTCACCATATTTTCGACAATGAGAAACTTTTCAGGGTTTGAGACAATCTTCAGTCACAAACTTGTTTACTGGTTAAATACATTGCCGTCTTTTGGGAAACAAAAACAACGAATAACATTTAGTTGACTTTCAGGCTTCGTGATTACTTCAGAAATAAAACGAATGACTTGGGCAATGAACTTGAATTTTACTTTTGCATACTTTTGGTGCCAAACTCTAATTTCTCATTCTTCGTGACGCGTTTGGATAGACTCGCATCATTTATGCTCGTACTCAAAGCCAACAGTTATTGCAATTAATATGCAAATTTGAACATACAACATCAGTCATTGCCGAACCTGACAGCAATATTTCAATTACAATTGGCTGCTGGTATCCGGCAGAAGCCGCAGACATGCTGATTGTCGATCGATAATGAGAATAACAAAGTGCAATCATCTTCCTCATTGCATTCGGATTTGCTCATCAAGCAGGTCAAATGCCTGGACACTAATTAAACTCAACAAGTTTAATGACAAATACATCGGATTCGTTTAATTATGAACAAATAGACAATAGAAATAATAACCTTCAAGCCCTATTCGCAAGTTTTGCATTTGATAGCACTTAATAAAATTGTCACTAAATTAAATGTTGCGTACTGATAACAATGATAAATAATAAAAAGCAAAGTAACTATAACTATAACTATAACCAGTAGCTGAAAATATGATATGATATGTTTTCCAATAAAATATGAAAATGACATTAACAAATCGTTCGTTAAATCTAGATTACTTATAGATTGCCCACAAACAATGAAATACCCTAACGTTGATAAGAAAATTCAATTAAACTAAATGATTGCTGTAGGCATATAAGAATTTATTATAGCTTCATTTACACCTTAACCTTGAAATATTTTAAAGGAATGGCTATAATTAAATAATCAATAAAACATGCAGAAATGAATTGAAGAGTGCCTCAAAAACCCGCCCTATATTTACGGACGCACTTGTTTTCATCAGTTAAAAATCGATGACTTGAAAAATGATGTTTCAAAATACGACCTCTTGTACGCACTCTAATCCAGTTCAAGCTAATAATAAACAAATGCTGATCGAAAATGCTGAGGAAGTCAGCAATAGAAGACAAAAATGTTATCTAACAAAGCCGAAGACTAATTTAGCTTTTGTTTAAACATTTTGAAGATGCAAATTGCTAAATATTCTAGAACTGGCTGACAGACAGTTTAAATAATCAAATAAATAACTGTGCAGAGTGCATGAAATTTAAATTACGAGTACAGGCTTGGATGATGCTCAAGAGGTGTGATGCGGTCTGGCCAATGCTACCAGCTCTACGATTCAACTTGGCCAATACAATACAGATACAGATACAGATGCGGATACAGATACAGCCCGGAGCACACAGATACGCACGCACACTCGGCCAACGGGCAGCGGCAGGTCCGCGTCCGCTTCTAATGTTTTATAATGTTTACCTAATATTATTAACATTGCCAATTCGCAGCCGAACATCGTGGGGTGTGTTTCATTCTGAGACGCTTGCTCCGAACCGATAATCTCGCCGTGAGAAACGCGTCGTTCCGTCCGCTTGAAATTCAAATATTTATAATCGTATATTTGTATTAAAATATAAACGCCCGCTTATTTATGGTTTTTCGTGTGATCGCTGACAGTTTATAATAGGGCGTGAAAATAAAATTAATTTGTGACCAATTTGAATAAAATTTAAGCCGCGAAATGAGCCTAAAATTGGTGGCGATCGTTAGTGCAGTAAGTGCTTTGACCCCTGCTTTGACCCAGGCATTCATGGAGTTCCTTTTAAGCTGCTGCTCCTGTGCCTGACCCATGTCCTGGCCGCGGCGACCACAGTGCGTCCCTACAAATTCGGCTTCACCATCGACGAGCAGCAGCATCGGGCCGAGAAGAGGGGTGAGTGGTTTGGCTAATGACGCTAATTATACCATTAGCATATCTCGGCTACTGTGCGTCGATTTATTGACACCAAAACCGAAATATGTAAATAGATGATGCGTCATCTCGTAAGTCGTTAGGAGCAGATGCGCATAGTGCACAAAATGCACAAATGCAGCAGCATTGGCAGCATTAGCCAAAAAAAGCCATAACTTTTGACTTTTGAGCCGGAGTGGCTTGTGCAATGCCACACAATACACGTTTGATGGGTGCACCTGAGCGACAGGTCACCAGCAATTGAAATACCAGCCACCAATGGCAATTAGCGGAATCTTCACAGACACATCTGGCCGGTGGTCCATGTCCATTGTCCAAGTGCCATGCATGGTCGTTATGATTTTTATTTCCATGCTGAATCGGTGATAAAGTTTTCAGAAAAACGAAAACGAAACGCGCCCGATTTGCATAACATGTAGACGCGTCCGAATACACAAATGTTTGCCTTATTTATGGTTTTTCTTTTTTCAGCTAATGCTAATTTCCAAAAGAACAGCCACATTTCAATATTTATAAGTATAATTTTGGCATATGAAATGCCAGAGTTGATGCCGAAATTCGGATAACGTTCATAATTCAACTAACTCAGGAACTTGTTGTGAATACAGAATTATATTTCTTTAACTGGATTAAAGGAAAATAAAAGGTGTCCTAACAAAGCATTTTAATCTTTTTTCGGCAAGCTTGAAGCATTGTTATTGAAATTTAAGACTATGTTTAAGATTTATTCAATAAGATCACATTTTTGGAGTCTAGTTTGCGGGGCATTACATCATCAGGGCGATCAAAAGATCTGATTCAGAAGATTAGTTCGAGAAATACAGTCTAAAAATAGATTATATAAATATTTATAACCGCATTACTGAAATATTGTTATTGCAGAAACAATAAAGTATTAATGTAATTGTTATCATTTAAAAATTAGCTGAATACCACTAGTTCCTTTAAAATATTATTTTCGACCAAAAAATGGTAAAGACAATTTATAGAATCGCTGACAGATTTTTTGTTTATAAATTTTCATTTAAATGTGTGTATTTATTTATTTTGATTTGTACAAAGTAGTACATAGGTTAAACAATTTAAACAAACAAATATTTATAAAACAATTTCGTTGATTATTTTTTATTATTTAACAATATTGACAATAAACTTGTTTACATTTTTTTGTACATGTGTTAATGAGTTGTAAATCCTTGCAGGCTCAAAGAGATTTAAAAAAGCTAATTTAAAAGAATCGTTTAACATTTTTATAGCCCACTAAATAAGATGATAACTTTATTGTTCCCATTTTATTACTCTTCACATTTATAACCAGAAAATGATTTGGTTAATTTTTATTGATACAAGCTTTATAGTTTTAATTATTTAGCCCAGCTCAATGAACAATTTGAACTCAAATTGATCACGACAAAAGAATAAATTTCAATAAAGATTTTTTTTCCTAATCCCGCCGAAATCGATCGAGACAAATGGGAAAGTGACACGAAGCCATATTCGAATTAAACATAAAACAAACAAGCGAAAGCCAATTGATGCAAGCCGTTCAAACTTGTTGCCCAGTATTGTGGAAACCTGTTTAGCCACACAAAGGCCACAGGCCAGAATTTCGAATGCGAATTTTTGGTGGGTGGCTGGACAGGATGCTTCGGTGAGAGTCGCACCTCTTTTAGACCATCCGCAGTGCCATCTAAATTAATAAATTCTTCTCAGCATAGGAATGCTTCTTGCGTAGGCAGGTGTCATTCAATGGCAGCGGGGGGGGGTTTTGCGGTCTAGGGGGCTTTAAGAAACCAGCTCACAAGTTATGATCGTCATTATCGATACAGTTTATTAGATCTTAATCTTTATGGGCCTGGCCGGGCAGGTTATCAAACGAATTAAAAATCACAAATCGGCGCACAATTCATATTCAAAATGAACATAAAATCTGTTTGCCCAAATCTCGACTCAGCTTGTTTCCCGATTCACAGATGAACGCGGCATTGTCATGGGCGAGTTTGGGTTCATCACCGCCGATGGAATATACCATGTGACGGTCTATGCCACCGACGAGGAGGGCAAGTTCCGCATACTGTCAATGAAGAACTACCCCTACGCAGGGCCCGTCGGTCAAAGTGAGTATACCCAAACCTTTAAAATAATTATAAACTTTTAAGGCCAAAAGCTTCCTATCTGAGACCTATTACTATGACAGTAAAAATATGTGTAGTTATAGTTAAAGATAAATTATTAAAACTGAATCTTTTAAAACAGAAAGTTTTTTTAACTTCAGCTTTTAAGTTATCTAAATTACATCTTTTCTATATAGTTGCCTAATTGCATTTCTTTAGCTTAACTTTGAAAATAAAGTAGAATTTGTGTTCAAAATAATCTAAAAGGAGGGAATCACAAAACTAACGCGTATAAATTTGTATAATATTAAACATATGCTTTCAAAAAGTATTATAATATTCTTAAATTTTTTTTAAAAATAATTATAATATGTAGTTATCTTAAAATGTGGGTGACTACGGAAGCCTTTAATTTAATAAGCATATTAACGCCAGATTGACTTGTTGACATGTTTAAATTCTGTATGTTAAATTGTTCACCAATGCTATTTCGTTTTGCGACAATTTAATGTTTAATTTGAATAAAAATGTTTAATTTGAAAATAAATATTATACCTTGTATCGATTATTCATTCTAATGCATTTTATATATTTGGCACTGTCCAGAGACGCTGCCTGCGACAACGACTCCGAAGGCCCTGCCACTTCCGGTAGCGCTGCCCAAGTACAACTACAACACGGAGGCTTGTTCCGGCTGTTTCCTGAAGAAGTCCCCTCCCAAGAAGGAGATTCGCACTCTGTCCCAGCCGCTGGCGCCAGTTCAACCAGGTAAGCCGGAGGGCTCTCCGGACTACGGCCTGAATGTGCAGTTGCCCTTCCGGGACTCCATTGCCCAGACTGTGGCCAGCCGCCTTGGCTTGGTCCAAGACAATACACACCACAACACCAACACTTACCTGAATGCACCCACTAAACGCATCGAACTTGGTCTCAACCTAGCCATGAACACATACTACACAACCAAGGGCGCTGTAACCGGACATGTGAGCACTCAGACCTCTAATTCCCATTCCTCGAGTGGCGACACAAAGATTGCCTTCAATGTGGGAGTGGAAGAGAAGGCTGGACCGGCGGTTTATCCGCCATTGAACATCAAGTTAGACGACGAGGCTGTACGGCAGGCCATCTCTTATGCCGGCAGGATAGCAGGTCCTGTGGCCCTCGAAAATCAGCCACTTGTTGCCCCCGCCACTGTGCCCGCCAGTCAAGTGAAAATCTTTGCTGTGGATGGCCATGCCAGCGTTCCCTTTGCCAGTAATACCCAATCAGTAGCTCACCATCCGAATGCTGGCCTTCGAAGCGTCCTTCGATCGGGAGTTGCCTCTGCCAAAACAGTGGCGCATTCGAAAACACAACCCACACTCACACTGAACCCACACCAAACACAACTTTTGAGTAAGCCAAATGGGGATAGATATAAATGAATACTATAATAATTTAGGAAACCATTTTTGGGCATGCATCTAAAAACATGCTTATTTTATATTTGAATAGGCAAAAATTGTTCATAATAATTATGTGATTTAAACAGTCCCTTTTTCCTTTTACATTAATTAGGAAATTGTACAGATATTACAAAACGTAAGTCAATTAATATTTCGATTGAAACATATTTAGTCTCCTATTATATATTTGAACAAGGAACGTTTTTTTGGCATTAAGCTTACATGGATCATCATAATTAACTACAATTTTAAAAACATAAATTAAATTATTTGTTAATACAAATTTTTAAATGCTAAAATTTTTCCTTGAATTTAAAAATGTTTTCGCCAATTGTAGAGAGAGGAGAGAGGAAAATCTCCATAAATTTATAAAAGAATAATATTTTTAAAATGGTGGTAACAATTCAGAAGTCTATAATTTATGTGGGATTTTTTTCGGTTTTAGACCAAAAAACGCCAGCTAGCGGTAACCCTTTGCACTATGCTATCTTACATGTTTTCTACACAAGTATTTCATGATGGTTTGATTCATTACTAAATTTCCCTTTTGGATTTAATCAGATTCAGCAACCACCGCTGGAATTTCTGGATTAGCAGTAAACTCACCAACCGGAAGTGCACCCTGTAAGTGCTTTGGGCGGAAACGAAAAATGAAATGAATTATAAATATATTTTTTAATAAATTAAGCAACCAGTGGAGGTTTCCCCGTGGGAAAGGCGCCTGGTGGAAGTCTTTCCGGTAAGCCGCAAACTGGAGGAGCTTTTGGCGTAGGACTTTCTGGCGGAAGCAAGGCACCTTCATCTGGAGGTTCCTCTAGAGGTTCTGCTGGAGCTACTCTTGGAGGATCGACTGGAGGTTCGTCTGGTTTGGCTGGAGGTTCGGCTGGCGGCAGATCTCCTGGATCTGGATTTGGAGGCGTCCCGGCTGGTGGAAGTAAAGCCTCTGGACTTGGAGGATCTTCAACCCGTGGCGGATCAGTGGGCTCTGGAAGCGGAAGTGCAGCTGGCGCTACGGGAGATCTGTATAAGTTCAAGTACGTCCTGGACTACAATGGACACGAGGAGACGGGCGGTCGCAATGGGGACAAACAGGGCAGCTACTTCGCCATCGGCGAGGATGCAGTGCAGCGGACCATCGAGTACATTGCGAACGAATTTGGATTCCAGCCCCACATCAGCTGGCGGAAACTGGACGCCAAGGAGGCGCTGCCCGAGGAGAATTCCCTGAAGCACTACGAGTTCAAGTGGTTCAATCAGGAGCAGTGATTGGTGATTCTTCAGAGGATTAGTCCAAGTCTAAGGTAGCCACCTCTTTCCCTCCTTGCTGTACATACAAATTTTTGTTAGTTTTCAAATAAAGTCAACGTTTAACAGATAAGAATAGAGTCTGTTTTGAATTGGGTTTTATTTTTGTTGAAAGTTCTTGCCTTAAATTAACTAAATTCTTAGAGGGTTTCGGTGTGTGGGCATCGCTGATGATCGATTTATATTGGTTTTCGCTTCGTAGAGTTTACATTCAGAATTTAAAATTGTATACACTTAGATCGTTAGCGATTAGTTCGCTTTTGTCGTATTTCAATTTGGTAAATACACTTAGTTACACACATTTAAATTTATATATATATATATATTTGCCCGTATTATTATAGTTAAACTTTGACTTATGAGTTAGAAAGTTTTTTTTACACACAAATATATAGTATGTCTAGACTTGGGATTAATATGTACTCGTAATTTATTTCAATATTTATTCGTTTGTAATTTGGTATTTAAAAAATATATAAGAGTTTTAACTGTACAATCAACTATCACAGTCAACCATCTCAAAACGATAAGCGATAAATGAAAGTTCTCGAACATAAGAAGTAATTCAATGCAAAAATCAATTAAAACAAAAACAAACCACTTTACTTGCTAAACATTTTTACACTTAGGCAAATATTTATTTACAAATCGTAAATTGAAGTGAAAATGTGGCAAACTTTTATACCAAGACATTCACTGTTGTGCTGAACGTTATTTGGAGGATGATATTGTTATTTTGCTATTTACAAATGCTTCACACACAAAATGCTAACAACAATTGAAGAATTCTAAAACTATTCGAAGTCTTAGCCTGGAAAAGTTCTGCTTTTAATTTAAGGAAAGAGTTAGTCCTTGGTACACTAAAAACACTTAGAGTTTTGTTTAGCTTCGAATGCCAACTATATCGGTTTCGGTTCTTAATCGTATATTAGTGGAAAGTTAGTTCCTTAACCCTAAAGCAACAACGACTCATTCACTCACTCACTCGCACACACGTAAAATATTTAGCCGGGGGTTGTTTTTTCGTTTCCCTTTTTCTGGGTAGGGGTTTTACGGGTTTACGGGTTTACGGGTTTCCTTTCGCTAAGTAACTATGAATAAAATCCGCTGCAAACACTTATGCTGCCTGCGTTTCGTTTAGATTCTTGTTTTTTGTTTGGATCTTTTCTGGTGGTTCTGGTTTCAAGGTTTGCCATCGCATTTACAGTAAAAACGTGGCCTGTTCGCCGCTCTTCATGTCCAGATAATCGTACAGGGCCCGCTCGTTGGCCCCGTAGTTGCCGGCGTGTCCTGGAAGTCCGGAGTGGGCGGGATGGCCGGGATGGCCAGGATGGTGGTACGTCGGCATACTTTCGCCGGCGGGCGTGGCAGCCGGCGGCGAGGGACCCGCGCCCATCGTCAGCCCGAACTTCTCCAAGTGGCATCATTTGAGCAGCGTGGGCAGGCTGCTGTTCATCAGCCGGTTGCCCACAACTAGCGAATTGAGCGTCGAGTTGCCACCCCCCACGCCCACTCCGACCCCCACGCCCACGCCCATTCCGGCCACACTGAGTCCGCCGATAGTGCCGAATCCGGCGCTGGCATGAGCCGGAGTCGCCGTCAAGGTGGCCGTGGCTATGTTGAGGTTGTTGCTCACACTGGACGACCCACCGCTGCTGGACACATGTGATCCGTTCAGGTTTCCGTTGCTGCCGAAGCCGCTCATGACAGTCCCGCCCCCACCGGCACCACCGCCTCCGCCCGCTCCGCTGCTGGTGGTGCTGCTCGAGGTGGAGCCCACGCCGGTGGTGACACCGGAGACACCGCTGCCACCACCACCCACTCCTCCGATGCCTACGCCTGTCGAGGCCGTGCCGCCGCCAATGCCCGAGGCACTGGCGATGGCGTTGCTCTCATATTAGAAGGCGCCACCGGACGATGATGGTCATGCGTAGTGGGGATAGCTGCTGAGGTGGGGCGCCACGTGGGAGGGGGTCACGTGGCTCATCGAGTGCGGCTGGTAGAGGTTCGTGGCCGGACTGCCCCAGTTGCCCCACGAGGCGGCCGACGGGAAGATCGAGGCTGTAAGAAAGAGAGGTTGCACTTAGTAAGAGATTGCAGACGTAATCTATTACTGGAAACTACCTAGTTCAATATCTAATGATCTAAATTAATTTCTTTGGTTTTTGTTATTTGTCAATTTTCCTTCGTTTAATATTTCTGATAAAATTGATCAAATTTCTAACAATAAAAATATACTTTTAGAAAAAACAAGTTTTCTTTTGTTTCATATTAACTTTAAGTTAGTCAATGAAAGCAAAATATTCCTAAAGATACATTTCACACAAATGGATGTGAGTGGGCTATTGTTCCATATTAATTTCAAGTTGCTTAATTAAAGCTTCGTCAAATATTTTATTGCATATAGGTATTTTAAATCTAATCAACTAAGAATTTGGGCTTAAATAAATAATTATAAACTGTTTCTCATTTATCGCAGCAATAAGAATGAGTTATAGAGCCTCGAGCCCCCTAAATGGAGTTCCCATGAGTTTGCTTACCCGATGATGAGGTCATTCCGTGGTGCGGACTCATGAACGAGCTGAGCTTGGCGCTGTGATGATATGGTGTCATGAACAAGTCGCTCTGGTACTTGTAGGTGGGATCACTGGCCGCCGGCTGAGTGGCAGCGGCTAAGCCTTGGAAGTCGAATTTGTACGCATACCGCTTGCCGTGCACCTTGGTCATTATGTTCTTGTCGTAGTAATACCTGCAAAGTAAAAGTTTGAGAAAGTAGATGAAATCTGTTTTTTATGTGACCTCTTCAATTTACTTCAAAAAGAACATTTCAATTTTTATCCTTTGCTTTATCATGCAAATTAAATCAATTGGAAAGTGTTAACAAATCTAAGAAAAGAGCCATTTATTGAAGTATTTAATATTTTTTTAACCAAATCCATTATTGTATTTTTAACTAAGTTAAATCTTAACTAAGTAAATCTTATTAATTGTAAAAAATATTAAAGTTTCAATAATAAAGTACTCATTGGAAGTACACAATTAATTGATAAAATTCTATACATAAGCTGGTAAATTCTAAATTAACTTGAAATCATTAAAAAATGTGAAAAAAGGTATTAAGGTTGTTTTTGTGTAAAAAAAAAACATTTTTTATAACCAAACCTTCAACTGTTGTTTTAACTAAGTTTTATCAGAAAATTTATAATTTGTAATCCAATATTTAAGTTAAAATAATAAATAAGTCATCGAAAATATTTTCACAATCTGAATAGTTTGGTTTGACAAAAAGGTTCTTGTTAAAATATATTCAGAATTCATCATTTTAAATTAAATGTCATTGACATTTACCTAATATTTAATACTATTACAACTTAAACCACAAAACTGACTTTAGACCGGGACAACCAACCCTCAAATCCCAGTAAAGCTACATCTTCAGCTGCCCATTTCTATGATCTCAATGTGGGAAAGTCAAATATAAGCTGAGATGAGCTGAACTGAACCCAGTCCCCCATAGATGGACAATAAATAATTACAGAATAATGCTCGCTTTATGCGTTTTAAGTTAATTTGCTGACATTAAGCGATTTTAGTGCCGCTCCCCAGGCGCAGCTCCCTTTTCTGTCTGTGCAATTAAATGGCAACGCCTTGTGCACAAACGCAAATAGAAATTTTAGCGAGGGGTAAAATTATGTGGGCGGGCAGACGGCCAAGAAATCCGAGCGAGATTTGTTTACATTCGAGGGTTCGCCGGCTATTTCTTTTCATTAAGTTGGATTATTTGGCCAGTCAGCTTGGCATTCGCTCTTTAAAGCCCATTCGAATGGCAATTTAAATATCCTTTTCCTCCTGCATATTGTTCGTTTATTGTTACGCTTTAAAATGTCCACAACTTCCGTCTGACAAGTCAAAAAAAATTGTAAATAAATTACAAAGAGTTGCAGGCAGAGCAAACATTTCAATGCATCAATGGAAATTGGCATAATGCGTGCAAGTTGAGTTCATTCTCTTCTTTTTTTGCGCCGTCCATAAATTATGCCAATTACGGTCATAAATTAAAAGCAGCAAAAACAAAGGCTTGACGGAAAATTCAAAAAAAGCAAGAGAAGGAAAATACCGAACGCCACGGCTCTTTGCACAGACAATCAAGGCCAATCAATGACTGATGAGCACGGTGTCTGAGGACAAAGAAGCACAATCAGGGAGCAAGGATAACTGCATGGAGAGAAAAGGATTAAAGTAAACCCATTTCGGGGATTGGCCAGGCCCACAAAAGGCCAGCTGGCTGTGAATAAACATGTCAAATGAAGCATTAAAGCACTTGTCCTTGTTGTGTGGATGTGTGGGTGTCAGTGGGTGTGAAGGATACCCGGGCTGAGTGTTAATTTACTCACCCACACAGCCACAGCACACTCGCATTTCTGAGCAAACATGAAAGCCAACGGCGATGATGTCTCTTGTGTTCAATTGAGTTGAAAGGCGCAAAAAGAACAGACATGTTGAGGCTTCCTGCACATCAAAAAGGTTTCCACCCCCCGCCCCCTATTGTTGTTGCGTGATTTTTCTACACTTTTTACATTTTATTTACATGTGTGAGCTGAGAGCATGTTGCAAATTGGCTGTCAGGACTTTTCCACTTCAATTCGCATCATTGGCACTCGTTTGATTGCGAGTGACAGCTTCAAGGAGCCGGCTAAAAGGGTTCGCCGAGCGGATTAGGCCAACTCGGCTCTGGCCATGTTTATTCAGCAAATTGACCGTTGCACAAATAGTTTGTGCATATGTTTCTGTGAAATATTGGAACTCCAGATTTCGAAATCGAATTACGTTGCTCTGCAATTCGATTGTGAATTTATTGGATTTTTGATTACATTCTCGTACGGGGCAAGGGAGAAATTTATGATTGAATTTCTGCGTTGACCCCGCCACGCCCACACAATCAAGTGGACCAAAGTCTTGGTCAGCAAGTGGATTAGCAAGTTCTTTTCGGTACTCTTTTTTTTGGGTGATTTTCTGGCTGTTTTGCCATCAAAGCGGCTAATCAGTGCAGGAACAAATCATTTACTGATGAGCCAAATAGCAAATTGCACACATGCTCGCATTTTTTCGGCGTCACAGATCTCGGCTAATTAGGGAATACTCCAATGCACAAGGAAGAACCACCCTATGGTTATTTGAGGGGAAGTAATCCAAAATCGAACGGTTTTTTTCATGTGGATAAAGGACAAGTCACTTCTTTTTATTCCAAAAAGAATTCTGTAAATGTTATGTTTTTTTTTAAATACGAATTCAAACTACTCCACTTTTCCATAACAATGCATTTTGTATTTTTGTATAAATAATGAATATGTTGAGAAAAGCAATAGATAAATTAAAAATTTAGATTTGAAATAATTATGGTTTTGAAAACAAATTTATATAACAAATCACAAATTTTAAATTGTTATTTTGTATTTGTTAATTTCTTGAAATCATTCAAAATTTAATTAGATATGCATAGCCAATAAAAAAAATACAAAATCAAGAAAAGTTATATTATAAAGCTAGTTAACTTACAGAAATTTATGCATTTTATTGAAATGTAAGTATAATAGTCTAAAAAACGAAATTAAATTCAGAAAATACAAATTGAGTATGATAAAAAATCAATGAAAATGGGTTTAAACAAAGTAATAAGCTATAAAAACTAAATGTTCAAAAAAGTATATGTGTATGCAATTTTAAAGATGATTTATGTTTTTTTATAATTTAAGAAGGTATTGAACTTGGACTCACCTCAAGGCGCGACTGAGCTTGTCGTAGTTCATGTTGGGCTTGGACTTCCGCTCGCCCCAGCGACGGGCCACCTCGTCGGGATCGGTGAGCTTGAACTCGCCATTGGTGCCCTCCCAGGTGATGCAGCTGGCGTTGTTGGAGTCCGAGAGCAGCTCGAGCAGGAACTGCCACAGCTGGATCTGGCCAGAGCCTGGAACGGGGGACATGAGAAATGAGCCCTGCGATTTGTACGTATTGAGACATTTAATGTGGGTATTTTTGGGCCTGCCTAAATGTCCATCAAAAGAGCATATCCTTTTGGCGTTTCGGGCTTGAATTAACTACAGCTGCGGGGATGTGGCCAAAATGTAAGCATTTTGTGGCATGCAAAGGCCCCATAAAGCATTTCCTGCCCGGGCCGCTGGCCAGGGAATCAAAACGCAATCCGAAAGCCCCCCGGTAGGCCCTCCCCAAAACGGGGGCTTCCCCTCGATAAATAACTTGGACCGCGGGGTAATCTATGACGCTTGCCTCAAATTATTGTAAGAGAAGTGTAGCGCAACGGAAATGGCATTGCATGTAAGTGTAATGGAGTGGGTTGGAGCAGCTCCTCCGGGAAGCCAAATAGATATTATGGATTGCACTTTCACTAAGAGGAACCATGCTGAGAATAAATATAAATCGCTCAAAACAAAGAGTATTAGTAAGAAAATGTCTTGAGCGCCAGCTTTCTTATTGAAATTCATTGAAACCTTTACTGGAAATTATATATTTAAACAACACTAATATTGTTTAAATAAAAGCATAAGTTCGATGTGGTATGCGCGTACTGTTGACTTATACATTTTGCGTTGATTTTTGAAAGTCTTAAGTATTTTTATAATTTAGTATTATTTCTTTACAAAAAAGCCAAAGCCTTAGTTTGTATATAGTTCCACCTTCTCTTGCTATTGGACCCCTGGAATATTATTATACCCATAAGTATTCACCCATATCATGGTGGTGCCCCATTTGAACTTTGACTTTCTGTCTTCGCTCCACTCCCTCAGCTTTGAACTTTTCTCATTGTGCGTGCTAAAACATTTACAGAATTATGATTGTATATTGTGCGCTGAATTCGCTACGCATTCGACGCAGACATCATAAATCGCTTAATCATTTGGCAATTAGGCCGTGGAAGCGAAAGGACGAAAAAGGGACTACAATCGCTCCTTTTTCTCTGTTTGCTGTCAGGAAAAGTACAAAAAAAAAGGACACTGTATGGGGTGGTTGGGAAAACTTGAGTTTGAAAAAAAGGGAAAAGGACTTTTTGGGTGGTGGCTTAGCACTGCTCATGTGTGAGAACGTCATGAATATTGCGTTAATTGCAAATCATGGCCAAGTGAATGTGTTAAGTGCCAACACGTCGATTCTCCGTCGACTGACGATGATGAATGATAATTGCTGGCCGGGTAGAAGACACCGAATTAGTGGAAAACTGGGTGTGTCTGACAAGGCAATTGACACGCTTTAACTCCCAACAAAAGCTAACTAAAAAACTAAATGATTGTGGGTTTCCAAAGTGTTTTAATTGCCCGCTAAGGAGTGTCACAAGTTTTTGTGATCTAAAAATATGTTAATTTAATTAGGAAAAAAAACTTATAACCGGAAGCAATTACTTCGGTTAGTTCTTTGATCTCGACACATTTTTTCGCTGGTTCCATAATTAAGAAAACTTCAGCTGGCTCTTGGCTTATTTAATTATGCAACAGCAACTAACTAAGGCAATCTCATGTTTCCCTTTTTTATCACTCTCGTGGCCTGCACATGCACATATGCAAATGAGTGTGGTGTGGCATGTCAAGTGTTGGCCAGCTGGCCGGACCTGGCTAACAAAGCGGTTCCGTGTCGAGAGGAAGCCATAATTAATCAAAAACAGCATTTTTGCCACCCAAAAAGCGAAAGCGCACTATGTACCATTCGCGTTTGTGTGTGGCTTTTTCTCAGTGAGCTTTTGCGTCCAACTTCAAGTTGAAGTTTAGAGCCAACTCTTGGCAACGGCCTAAACCGCACAACAAACAATCGAAAGAGAGAGGAACAATGGGGTAGATAGAGAAAGAAAGAGAGGGCAGGCTGGATTCGTGTAAATGTCGCGCCGGAAAATGTTGGGCGTCTGGGTTTTTATGCTAATTCCGTTCGAGCGCCATGTTTCGATGGTGCAAAAGTGGTCTGAGGTGGGGCAGAGGTGGAGCGGTGGTGGTGCCGTGGTGGTGCGCTGGTGGGGCAGTGGTGGGTGGAGCCGCGCCACCATAATGGCGGCGTCAAAAGCTTGCCCCAGCGCAGGATCAATAGGAATTATTGATTTTGCCTGGCAACTGGTCAGAGACATTGAACACCATTTTGAAAGTGACTTTCGTTTCAGGGAAAAATACAGGTCCTTAAGAAAGGGTGATTTGTTTAGACCTTTATTCAATTTACACCTTTAACTATTATTTAAGTAAACATAGTTTATATATATATTTCTGACTTTAAAAAAATTCGTTAACAAGGTTTTTTTCACTTTTATATTGGTTAGCTTTAAATAGCTACTTTAAATCTTAAAACTTTTATTCTTTTGATCACACTAAAACATTATTTTTTTAAGCTTTAACTACTAAAACTTTGAGTTAATTTTAACCTTTTTTAATTTTTGGTGTACGAAATAATAAAATGTTCCCTTACGTTGAATTAAGACAAATAAGGTGGTTTATCATCATTTTTCCCATTGTGACATTTAAGAACTAAATGAATTGCATTTTTGCTGGCCTGGGAAAAACTGGTTTGCTAATTAATATCATATGAAACCCTAGTTCAGCTATAGTTATTATGAGCCCAATCATTTTTTCTCATGGCTATTTAACCGGAGGCTTTGTGAGAAAAAATAACACATCCATTGGCCAATTTATCAAATCCTTATGGAAACGCCCACCGTCGAAACCCTTTGACGAAGCCTTTCTCTGGGATCGCAACTCTTTTTTAATGGATTTTCGCCGGATTGCAGAAGGGCGCGTGACCAGAAAACAGACAATTCCCAAGCAATGAATGAAACGAAAAGTCAGAGCTGCAAAAACAATTGCCAGGACACGCCCCACGATGCAATAAATTTAGGAAAACACCTTTCGCATAAATTAGAAAACTGCACCCCGAAAAGGCGGAGGGAGGCCGCCAAAAAGGGTTAAACTCGCATGCAATGGGTTAATTTGTTAGGGTCGCTCGTCTGGGCAATGACTAAGTCGAATCTCGGCCAGAAATTGATATGATAATGAACTGCGGTCGGCGGAGGTCCAAGTGTTTTCGGGGTTGGAGCTTAGTCACGTGGCTATCGGGGGATCGGGAAGTCGGGAAGTCGGGCAATCGGGGAAACTAATCGCGGCACCTGCATCTTTATGCTTTTGTGATTTCCACTCACCTGAACTGGCCAGTCTGCTGCTGGTGGGTCCGAACATTTGATATGGATCTGCGGAGGGGGTGGAAAGAAAATGGAAATGGAAAGCGTGGCATTAGTACCGGTTCTTTATGCAAATATCTTAATGAAGGGTGCCGGCCATTCTTATGCGAGTAGCAAATACAAAGGCAAGTTTTAGTTTCCGTTGACGAAATGAAATGCATTACCAGAAAACTGTGAAAAGTCTATAGTATATATATAAATATATAAGTATATTGTTTATGTGCGCCTGCAGATGCTTCATTTGCGCGCATTTGTCGAGTGCACTTGCACACACACTCACACTCGAAATATCCATTTCACTTATTATCCGGCGCGAGTTTCCTGCTCGCTGCAAAAGCCTAGCTGTGTGAGTGTGTGTTTGTGTGTATGAGTGGCTACACTCAAAATTCAAAACTTAATAATTTGAAAAATCATCAATAAAGAAAACTAAAGTTCAAAACCAAAGTTTCATTAAAATATAGCTAGAACTTTAGATATACATAATAATATATATATACAAAAATATAACTTTATTTTGAAAAATTTAACTAAAAACCGTTAAGAAAAAAGTACCTACGCAAAATATATTATTTTTATTTTACAATTTACGTTCAACATAACCTTTAGTTTGTATTTATCTCCATAATAAATGGCTTTTATTCACTTTTTAGTTTTTGTTTTGAGCTTTTTTAATGCAATGTTATATTGTATATATTACCATATTAAAATGTATACAAATCAGTAAATAATTTTCTTTTCAAAAGTATTCTACCTAATATAATGTTTTGTTCTACAATAAAATAGGAATCCTAAGCTTACAAATTTAGTCATGCAATAACGAGTTAAATGGACAAAAACCGTTGGACCTAAAAACCGATTTTCTAAATTTTGAAATTTCTTTTTGTGTATTGCAGTCGGGGAAAGAAAGAAAGGTTACCCTGATTGCAGCGAGACCGACACCAGACACATATAGCACAATTGTCCGTAATTCGCATCATCTAGCCGGAGTCCTCCGCCGCTCCTTGGCTCTTTTTATATACGTATTTAATTTTTTGAGTCCTGTGTCCTGGCCATTGTTTTGCCAACAGTTTCTTCGGTTCCCGCTTTGTTCTCTCAACAGCTTTAATGCCCCGAAAAAACGAAAAAGCGAAAAAACTGCCCCGACTGGCACGCGTCTTATTCCACCACGGCCGTCAAATTTGACAGCAACAAAAGCCAAGCCAAGTGCGTCTGGGTCTGGAGCCCCCTGCCCCTCATCACCCTCTAATTGAGAATCCTTTATGGCAGTTTCAATTGTTTCCATTACGCTTCAATTCCACCGCTCGGCACTTTTGTTTCCATTACCATTTCCATTGCTCAAGTGGCGTATTTAAGGTTTTGATTCTGCGACAGTATTTGCTCGATTTCTGTTTCTGTTTCGGTTTCGGTTTCGCTCTCGAAACATTCGAAATGAATTTTAAAGCTGGAGGGTAGCAGAAAAAAGGACTCACAGCCAGGACTCGAGTGGCACTTGCAGCGTGCGTTTGATACACAATGCCCAAACTTTATTAGTGTTGGCCAACAGTATTCGTTTCGTATTTAGAGCTACACACACTTTTTTTCAGATCTGTCCTGCTGACTGCTTTTGTTGTTTTTTAGGCTGAACAAAGCGGCACGTGGGCTAAAGCATCTGCACTTCAAAACCTTAAGTTTGATTGAGATTCAACAGGAAAGCAACATATACTTGACAATAACCGATCAATGTTTTCTACTTTAAAATTTATATGCTAGAATATACAATCTTTTAACCAAATTTAAGTGATCTTATAACATTAGTATAGATTTTAATTTTGGGTTGCTTACTTATCTTGCAGATATGTTTTATATCTATATTTTTTTCTTTTTACTCATGGATTAAATGTTATAGTTCGATATACCTGTAATGTTGGCCCTAACTAAATTTTATTTATATTTCATTTTATTTCATTTCTATCATTCTTTTCATAATTCCATAACAACAATCTTCTTTGCAAAAATATATTTTAATCTTCTTAATTAACTTTGCTGCTTATCGGACATTCTAAATATTTACAATTTGTGGCTGATTCATTTTAAGGGACTAGTTTATCCCCTTAAAATTATCAAAATTACTAAAGATATAAAATGTATGGTATAGAATGAAAGCTTTTCAATATTAGATTAAAATTTGCCGTTGTATTTATATGCACTTCACTGGCGATCAGAAGATTTACAGAGTACTCACCAGGTTGCCGTAGTTGTGAGTGCGGATCATGTTTGATGCCCAAGGCGTTCGAGCTGTAACCTGCAATGGAAAGCATTGGAGAACGCGTTTGAGTATATTCAAATTGTTAAATTAAAAACCTGTCCGCCCTGTCAGTTAACACTCTCAGTCGAACAATCAAAGGCAATCGTCAACTCAACCGCAACACAAACATTATCTCTGCGCCGGCATCAAAGAACCCGGCAGAATGGTGAGGTTGAGGTGCCCGAAGGCAGGACAACTGTGACATGAGCATCGCTGGATTCCTTGGCTTGGTCGTAATGGAATATGATTGCAAAGAGCGAAAACAATGCCGCTGGCAATTCAATTTACAATCTCGGCGCGTTCAAGTTGTGTGGCAAACTTCACGCTTCATACTCGAATAAAATTAAAGCCGCAGGCGCAGTAAAATACACAGGACTCTGGGAAGTACACTAGTAAAAAAAGTGGATCTGGTGTACGACGGTATGAGAATCATTAATAAAAATTTAAAAACTAAATAGAACCGACATAGGAAATAGGAACTTTATCTCTGGAATATTATTGAAAACCTTAAGACTGTCTCGGAAATGTACACATATGTAGATAAAAAGTACAATGCTAAATGTTAGACTAAATTTGAATTATTTTTAATCTTTCACCTATATTTGTTTCTTTTCCTTATTTATAAGCACATATATTTAGCTTTAAAAGGTCTAAAGATATCAGGGAAAATGCAAATTATTAATAAATGTTAGATTACTCATGAAACTACAACTTTAAGAGAAAATGCGTAAGGATTTTAGATACAACAAAGTGTGACTAAGGTAATAATGCCGTCGTTAATCTGCCTATAAACTTGGGGGTTTCTGATTTATACAATTTAAGTATACAATTTATATAGATCTAAAATCCAAATGCTAAACGCTAGGTCCTATTTATTTAGTTTTTTCGCTCTGCAGAAGGCCGGGCATCTGTTGGGTGGTTGATGCACCGCCCGCTGTTGTTTTCGTTGTCACTTACTTATTGTGCTAAAAAAAACAGCAACAACGGCAACTTTTCATATGACATTTTTGGTTTTGCGCTTTACGTGGCCACTCAACTGCGAAGAGCACAAAAGGCGGCCGATTGCAGCAGCAGCGGGAGGTGGTGGGCTTGTTGTGGTGCGGATGGGTGGTGCCATATCTGGGTGGCTCGGTGGTGCAGGTCCCAGCCTCAGCTTGAGTTGAACACTAACTCTGGCTGTGCACAATTTTGATGTCATCAATGGCCAGCAGCTAAATGCGCCCAGCCAAGCTGAAATTCTGTCTCTGTTCCTGTCGCCCTCGGAGTGTGAAAAATATTTGGGAATTTCTCAGATTTAAAACCGCTTGAGGCGATCCATTTGGAGTGGGTGTCAAAGGACAAAGGACAATATAATTTCAATTAGTGTGAGCCATAACTAGCCTAATAGCGCTTAACCCCTCTGATCGCTCCAGTGCCCATTCAACGAGACACAACCCCGGGAACACGTGTATTCCACACCTTTTTCAGTCCTTTATCTATACAAAACCCCCAACCGAAATGTCTGTCAATATTCCATTGATGGCTTGTTGATTTGCTTCATTACATCTATCAGGCGCACATTTTGCATGCCTCACTGGCTTCGCTTCGTGTGAATTTCCATCACTTTTGGTTTCGTACTCGATGTCATGTGTGTGTTTTGCATATTTAATGTTTATTTTCGGGTTCCTTGAGTGCCTGCCTTGTGGGACATAATTTGCTATAATTTCGGGCTTGTCTCTGAACTTTTTGAGTATATTTTATGGCAATTTGCGATCATTGAAACTTTGCAAATTAGTCATGTTTCTTTGAGGATTTACGGCCATTAACTGCCGTTAAGATGGAGTTAAGATGGAGTTAAGTTCAGGGGAAGGGACAAAATAAATGCATATGTAGAAAATATATGCCGGATTATCTACTAAAAGGTTAGAAATTTTTAAAGAAATTTATTTTATTTCTTTATTAAATAAATACAGTTTTTCAAAAACAATTTGGAAATTAGACTTGGAAAACATGAAGGAAATTCACTTCGTAAGCCGGCTATAAATCTGCTGAATCAATATTAATGCCATTTTTAAATATATTAAAAAGGAGTTGAATGAAAACTTGGCAACATTTGAAAAATTCATTATTTCGAGCAATTCTTGTCAACTGGCTTTTAACAGACCCGTTTCAAGTTATTGATTTTTATACCCGTTACTCGTAGAGTAAAAGGGTATATTGTATTCGTGCAAAAGTATGTAACAGGTAGAAGGAAGCGTTTCCGACCCTATAAAGTATATATATTCTTGTTCAGGATCACTAGCCGAGTCGATCTAGCCATGTCCGTCTGTCCGTCCGTATGAACGCTGAGATCTCGGAAACTATAAAAGCTAGAAGATTGGCATTTTGCATGCAGATTCTAGGAGTTCCTACGCAGCGCAAGTTTATTTCAAAAGGGTGCCACGCCCCCTTTAACGCCCACAATCGCTTATATACGATTTTAAAAATTTAAATATTTCGGAAAAGTAAAAATGCAGTTTTATTGTGTTTATCAATACCTATCGAAATGTAGAAGAAATTTTCCAAATCGGACCATTCGTTAAAAAGTTATGCGTGATCAAAGTTTCTATCTCCATCTCCCTCGCACTCCCTTTACCTGAGTAACGGGTATTTGATAGTCGGGGCACCCGACTATAGCGTTCTCTCTTGTTATTGCTGGATTTTTTATTATTTAGAAGTAAAGTAAAGAAATTCAGAGTGAACTCTTTTAAGACCTATTTTAAATATTTTTAAAGACCTTATTAATTCCACTTAACACAAACTGAACTTTGACCTCTACTTTATAACCACTTTGATTGAAGTCCACCGAAATTGTAACTTTTAAAATATTCACTAAATTCAAACTCACCTTGCGATTGTGTCGAACTGTGGGAGCCCCACGACGATTTGTACGATGAATCTGCAATAAAGGAAGATCAATTGATTAATAGGCTTTAAAATCGGAGGCAAACGTGGAAAGTAGTGCGATCTAACAGCTAACCGACGGCAGAATCTTAGGGAGCTAGGCATGGTCTAATTACTTGGATTCCAGGTGGCACCTGTCAGGACCGCCGCGGCCGACGGTCGGGCTGGCTCACACACCGCCCACTCACCTGCGAAGAGCATTGAGAAGTTGCTGAAGCTGCCCGTGGAGCGTGACAAGTAATCGGCGGAGGACTTGATGTCCAGCATTGTGGCCGCCGTCGGTTGGGTGGTCTTTGGGTGCACTGGGCTTTCGGTTGGGTTCTTCCGTTCCACTCCTCGCCAAACAATTAGTCGGAATTTCCAATTCAAATTGCTATTGGTCTCTGTTTGTTTTTTTTTTTTTGCTTTAATGTTTTTTGGCAAACGGTAAATTGGTCGCCGGAGGCCGGAAACTAATAACACGGAGACGGAGACGTCGCCAAGTGGTGTCCGCAATTGAATTTGCTTAAAAAAGGCAACGGGCTGCGGCGGGCAGCGACGCGCAGCGGAACAGGAAAAGGAACGGGAACGGGAACGGGAAAAGTGACGATCGGAACCGGTTACCGTTTACCGGACACCTCGACTTCCGCCCGAACTTTCCAATGCACTTTTCGACCTGCCTGCCGTTCGCGTGTCCAACTGATTTATATGTGTCAATGTCCCCGCACGTATACGTGATATTTTTTTCACCGCTTCTCGTTTGTGTTTATATATGTGTGTTTGCTTTTGCGTTTGCGTTCGTGGGTAGGCCCAGCGTAAATCGCGTAAATCACCAAGGACTAAGAAAGGATGCTCCTGGCTAGGACTATCGGGCTTGAGCACTGACACCGGATTGCGTCCGATCTGTGGCACGGCAGCGTAACAATTGATTTCATTCCGTCGTCAAATCGCGCATATCCTGCCTTCGTCCTGCCTCCAACCCTTAGCACGAATTGTGGCCGTGGGGGTGGCTGGTGGTTGGTCGTTGGTCGTTCGTCGTTCGGTGGGTGTTGGATATTGGATGTTGGGTGGTGGGTGGTCCGCTGCCCGCTGCCCGCTGCCTGCTGCCCGGGTGTGTATCTATCTGTCTGGGTTGGTCTGGTCTGGTTGGGCTCTGGCCACTGCGATATGTAGCTGCCTCTGTCGCTGCCGCTGCTGCTGCTGCTGCCGCCTGTATTTCAGGACATACTTAGGGTTTTAATCCACAGCCACCCCCTCGACTGGCTTCCACATCCACCAATCAGCAGTGAGTTGAGGTGTGGCCTAGTGAAAGCTTCGCTGCAAAAAGCTTTTTGCAAATGGCTGTGGGGCCAAGAGAATCCTTGGAGTTTCATATTTCGAGCACAAATTTCAAATGATCTCTATGGTTTTGAGTTAAAAATATAAAGTGCCCAAGCCTTGGAGCTTTTCAAGCTTGCTCTCCGCTTTGGTGGGAGGTTACCATTTCCACTTGACTGGGGACACGTCGCAGGAACCCCTGACTCCGTCTCTTTCGGGCGCACACTAGTGCTGTCTCTTTTGCGGGCCACTCAATGCAGCCGCTGCCACTGCTGGTGCCGCCCGTGCTGCTCCTGCGGCAGAGCTTCCAGAAGTGGCATCGCCTTTTTAGTGGGTGACACGAAGCAACAAGGACGGATGTATTATCCACTTCCTTTTTCCTTCCACCAAACACAAGGATATTACCGTTTCGTCGTTCGCCTACAACACCACCCCCTCAGCACAGCACCGCCGAAAAAGGGGAGGTGGCATTGGGTGGTTTGGGTGGGTCGGGTGGCTTAGGGTGGCGGGCAAAAACAATGCGCGAGAAGTTGGAGCTGCCTGGCTTTCGTTGGAGAAATCAACAATAGTTGATTGTGAAAGGCTTTGACTGCTCGGCGGTGGGGGGTCAGGTGGGTTAAGGGACCGTGGTGGGGTGGCTGGGTGCTCTATGGGTGGTTCACATGCGTTGGCGTCGACGTCAACTTTGCTGCAGCTGCTCAAGTGCAATTGTGGCGCAGCCCCCCCTCGCAAAACTTCTTCGCTTTCTGCTTGCCCCCTGAAGCAGGCAACAGAAAATGACAGAACCACACCGAAACACATACTAACACACTCACACCCAATACAAACACACACACCAAATGACGAACTCATCTACACCGATGCCTTTTGGGCTGGCTTAATTAATTTTTGAATTCCCATTGAAATTGTTTTTGCTCAGTCTTTGCCGCTGGCCATGCGAACCCCGTCCTCTCCAATCCTTGTGTATCCTGGTGGGTGGTCGGGCTAATTCATAGGCGTCAACGAACAAATTGTAGTTCCTCACTAACACAAACAGGAGAAAGCTCAGCTTGATTCTTTTTTTATTGTTTCCTATGTTTTACCCCATTATGTTCTTTCAATACCCTACAGGTGCTTAGGAAAAAATATATTTTATAATAGTCATGAGTCAAAATAAAAATAAAATATTTTTAGTTGTATTTTCCGTTCTTCGAAAATTCGATTATCTATAAAAGCTTAGCTTGATTCTTTATCTTTTGTTTCTTATGCTTAACCCCATTATGCTTTTTTAATGCCCTACAGAAATGTTCGAGTTCACAATAAAATACATGGTACCATAAACATAGAGCAACAAAATAAAGTATTTCCAGTTGTATTTTCCGTCTGATATTGATATGGTATAGATATGATATAGAGCACATAAAACCAGTTTAGTTTGACTCGTGTTTCTATTATTTTTCAAATATAAAACAACATTTTTTGGTGTCCTAGTAAAAACGTAATATAAAGGTAAGTTAAAAGTTTGTACATTTATTTGTAAATTCTATTTGACTCTTTTTTATATAAATTTAAACTGAGCTAATTTCAAACATGGTTTTTAAAATACAATTCAAATAAACCATGTTAACATTTGTTGTCCTTTTTTTTCCACGTAGTTTTAATTAAAAAAAAAAATTTTAATGTGTAAAAATTACTTTCCCACAATTCATCGGTATTGATATACGTTGAATTAAAAGACAACAAAGTAGCTGTTATTCAACCAAATGTTTTTCCCTTCACTTACTTATTTAATTTTAATAAATAATGAATATTTTGTTTGTTCGATTTGTATTATTCAATATTGTTTCTGTTTGCAAAATAAGTAAAAAATATTCGATTGTTTGGCCTTTACTGCTGCCCTTCTATTTTATTTAAGTTAAAAACAAATTTCGCTTTTCACCCATGAAGCAAACACTCACACATATGCACAGTCAAAGGGAAAAGTTTAGCAAGTCAAGGCAACTACCGATGTGTGGGTGTGCTAGTTTGTGACTCTGCATTGGTGTTGGTTTGTATGCGTTGCTTTGACACGCAGTTATTTAATAAACGTGGCTGGAGGGGAAGCCTCCTATTCACCCCCTCACCGCCCCCACCCCTTTCAACCCAGCACTAGCTCTCAAGATGTGTATGTGTGTGTTTGTGTGCTAATGGCATCTAAAACGGCTAAATAGCAATTTGCTGTTCTCTGCCAGAGGAAAAACAAGTTTCACTTGGCTCAAAATGTTTGCTCTGCCAAAGCGGGGGAAAAGGAAAAGCTTTTTTTGTATACCGGTCGCTTCTATGTGTGTGTGTGTCTTAGCTTGGCTTAACATTTTAATTGCATTCATTATGTAATTTCATTTTCACGCTTTTGGGCGAAAAACTTTAAATTAATTTCTTTTGTTGTGCGATTTCCGCCATTTTGCGCCGCCGTAACATTTCCGCCCCCCAAGTTGCGGTTCCTTTAGTCCGCCCACCAGTCCCGCCCACAAGTCAAGTGTTTTAAGTTAGCTTAAAGCCACTACATATTGACCTGAACCATCTGTGTGTCTTTGCTTTCGCCAGCAGCCACCCACAAAATCCCACTGCCCCATCGGAAGAATCAATGCATCAGGCGCCTGTCCATTTGTTCTGTGTGTGCAGCCAAAATATTCAACGGAGCGTCAAGACAAACATGACGACACCACCTACACTTCGAGAAAAATATGTACAGCAAATAATTAATTTACAAATGCATAAACTACCATTTTCGTTAATAAAGACAAACAGAATAAATAAAAACTACCTTCTTCTATCTTAAGAAATAACTTTAACTTTTAAGCTCTAATTTAATTTTAATGTATTTAAGTACAAACAATTACAACTTATAAAGAAAGATAGATCTGATTTTAATGTTAACTGGTCTTAGGCTATGTCAATGGATACAATTTCGTATATAATTAAAATATTAATAAAAACAAAACATCATTTCAAAATTTATATGGTTTCACTGTCTAGTTGTTTGACTTTCGAATTAAATTTGTCTTGTGAAAGTGCAATATTATTAGCCATAAGAATGACTTTAATAGTCTCCAAAATCCATTATATTGATTTAATTTTATCTTCGCGATGAGATTGATATAAATTCCATGTATATACTGTAGCTAAGACTTTAAATTCACTAAATTCTCCTAGCTCCACTTCTTTCTTATTTATTATTTTCACATATTTAAACTCCAAGTTTGCGATTTGTTTTCAAAGTGTAATGTGGACAGGGAGCATATTGTCCCGGCCAACCACCCACAGCAGTTAATAAGAAACGCAATCAGCGCCGCGATTTGTTTTCTCAAGCCTGAAGAAACAGAAGGAGACGGGGACACAGACAGGGATAGAGATAGAGATAGAGTCCTGGAGAGACAGAGAGCTGCTAATATTTATGCGCCTTGTGCAAGGCTGAAAACACTGAAATGGCCCTGCCTACAATAACAACTGGAAGTCAGACACGTGGCCATTAATGACGTATGAATGATGTAACACGCGATGGAGACTTTGACGCGGCACGTGGCCAGCGGCCTGCGAGGCATGACAGGCCAAAAAATGCCCCTGCTCCTGATTCCCCATTGACTCCTTGCGGGTCTTTAATGTCCTAGTCCAGCCCGCCTCCTTCGCCACGGATTGCTCATTTTGCCCGCGGCGAATTTCGCCTGGCGCTGTGCATTTTGTTATTGGCAAAATGCGTATTGTTATAATCGCCATAAAAATAATAAAAATACAATACACCCATTTCAGTATTGCCTTGGCTGGGCTGGTTCAATATTTGTTAATCAAATGGGCGGCGACTGCGGCGCATAAATCAGTTTCAAATTGGCAGCTCTAAAAGTTTTTATTGAGAAAACGTAAGAGGGTTAAGTGCGAATACGAAGAGAGAGGTCTTTGGCTTCGGTGCCAACTTATATGGAAATATTACTAAAAGGGTAAAGACTTTTTTCCTTTTTTTAAATTGGGAGTTTCAGTTCCAAGTTTTTTAAATTATCTTAAAGAAAGTTATTGTACATATATTGCCACCCGATTAACCATAAAGAAGAATAAGATCTGTTTAACTTCAACAAAGTTTTTCCCTTTGCCTTTGTCCATATTTTCCAAGACACTATTGATACGTCATGGCAATTATTCCATACATGTTTGAATAATTTAATTCTTTAACCTTTATTCCAATGACTTATCTCTAAAAAGAAAATGCTTTTGTTTCGTGAACTGACCGTTCAACCTTTCCCCTGTTTTACACCTATTACACCTCGCTTATCAAGTGCACCAGATCTTAATGACTCTCCAAAAGTTGTTCCCACAAAATAAAAGCAATGTCGCCTAGGAATTTACACAAACATAGCAAACACGACAAATCAAACAAACCCGAACCACAAAAATGAATACCAGACCCACAAATAAAAGTGAAAATTGTAATAAAAACAAATTACGAACACGAACAACAAACGGGAGGGCGAAGGAAGTTCTCACAGCGACATATTGAAGGTGTCCTCGTGGCTGTCTATCTAAACAATGCCGGCAATAATTGCGCGATTGATAAGGTGGGAGGGGGTGGTATGCGGTGGAAAAAAGGGGAAGGTGGAAGGGTGACACGGTTGGAGGGTGCAGGGTGCGACTCCGATTACCACCGTTTGACTTTCTCAGATGATTGCAATAGAGTGCCACGAGCTCTCCTTTTTATGCTGAATATTGCGTTGTGTCGAATGTGTCGTTGTATATTGTTTTCGGGAATAATATTGTTCGAATCCAATATAAAAACAAAATTTGTGTGTACTTTATACTCAGCATCACTGAATTTCAAAAATTAATTGGAGAGACTTTATTTGGAATGCCTAGTTTGTATATCTTCTAAGAAAAAGTTTGTATCGAATTTTAAAAGAAACATGTTCATTTGTCCTTCCTTATAAACATAAGATCTGAAAAAAACTACAATAGTTCGAAAATTCAAAAGAATTCTAAATTTCGGTCATGGTTTTGATAAAATATTTATATTTAGTAACAATAAGAAAAGCACCGGGTATCTCTTGGTCGTGACATTAAAAAAAAGACTTTCAGTTTTTATTTGAAATCATTTTTTGATTTCTTCTAAACTGAAAGCTAACATATTCACACGGCACACCCCGTGGCGTGCACCCCTAACCATAACCCCGAGAACCCCGCACCCCTCACCCTGCGCCACTTAAGAGCCAATGACAACAAACAGCAAACAAACAATTAACATTGGAAAAGGGGTTGGAGGCACGGTTCACGTGCCCGGCCAGCTATAAATTACCGCGGTTTGACTCCCAGCGACCCTCGCTGTCAATTGATAACGCGGATTGACTTTTTGGCGGGTCAAGGGTTTCCACTCTCAGGTTCTCCGGTTCTCCGGGTCTCACGGTCTCACGTGAGTTGTGTCACTTGAGATAAAAGCACGGCCAGTGCACTATGGGGTTTTTGACCACTTTATGTGGCATTTAGTCATTTTTTAAAAATGCTCTAATTAAAAAAAAAAAATGGGAATGCATTAACAGAACATCAAACTGTTATGCCTCATACTCAAAATGTTAATACTTAACAGCATATGTTAGCAGAACAGCTGTAAAGTCAGCTGTTGCATCCGAAAGCACCTGCGCGAAGTTTGCAATTTTTTCGAGGCGTTCTGTGAAATTAATTTATTCGTGTAAAACACCATTTGAAAAGAAAAAAACAAATGGAAACCGATCTCACAGGTTTGTACTATATGTTAAAAGTATTAATTGTTTAAATTGTGCGTGTTAATACTAACATTTTGTCATTTTATAAATGCACCTTTAGCTGAATTTTGAGGAACAAATTTCAACTTTGGGAAGAGTTTTGAAATGGAAGTTTGCATTAGTTTTCAATGCGTCCAAGTGTATGTTGTAGCGTTGTCAATTCTGAGCAAAAAGCTGTTAGTCTTATTGTGCACTTTTCCGCACTATTGGAGCAATTCGAATTTTTCTTAGATAACCTCACTTTCTCCAACGCCGTCTTGGTTGCTGTTTGGAATAGCGAGAAGGGCCGGCTTGAGCAAGAAAAGGCTATACAATGTTTGATGAACAAGTTATTTATAATATAAGGATCATTTTTATATGTTTGTCCTGTCAGTTGCCCGTCAATTTGGACAAATTCGAATCATTTTGCCTACAAACTGTCGAATTGATAGTCGATATGTAACTGTGGCTGCCAATGAGTTTTGAGTTTGATGGAATTTTTTCTATTTGCTTTTGTTGCACTTATTATCATACACTTTTATAGGCATTAAGCAACAAATTTCAGCTCCTTAAATTTTATTAATTTATTTTTAGTTTTAACCGATCGTTCCTATGGGAGCTATAGGATATTGTGTTCTGATCCGAACGATTTTCACACTATATGTGCCTAGGGACAAATAATGACGATTGGTAAAGTTTCATGTCGATATCTCCAAAACTGACCGAGTTATTAATTAATGCCACAAAAACAGGTCAAAAACCCCATAGTGCAGTGTCGAGGTGGCGGCCATAAATTCAGCGAGCTCATAAATTCAATTGACAACTAAATTGCGGAGCGCTGGCTGCCGAGACCGGAGACGCTTCGACACAGCCACCTCCGGCTCCGGGTGCACTGCGTTTCCGCCGTTCAGTTGGGCGGCTGCTCCTGCCGGCCTCTAGGTGCCCGCTTCTAAAACTTTCAAGTGCGCCCCGCTTTTCCATTTTCCTTCTACCATTTTCTATATATTTTCCTTTTCTGATATACCATGTCGGAAGCGGGTCATTTCCAGCGGCATAAATCACAAAGAGCGGCGGACTTCGAAGGCGGAAGCCAACCTGTTGCATTCGCTGACAGTTTTCTATTTCAACTGGGCCGTACATTTTTTAATTATTTTTGTAAAGTTTTTCGGTACGCTTGGGCAAATTTGTTTGCCTATCTTTGGTCGATCAATACGAAAATACAAAAACTAAATTAGCCAAACATTTTCCAGCTTGTTGCCGTCATCTTTTTCTAGAGGGTGTGGAGGTGGTTGGGCCAACAATGACTTGATTTATGAACGACTCGTGCTGAAATCTCCTGGGGGAGGGTAATGACTTGAATCGGCAGTTAAGTGAACCGCGAAAAGGGCCATGAATAAAAATATTTGGACATCAATAGGCGCACACATGAGCGGACAATAGAGCATGGGAACCAAAAGTTTTTCCAGGCCAAGTTCGCCTTTTTCCTTCTCACCAAATAAGCGCATTTTTTTCTGCCATTTTTTCGCAACAACATTCATAAATGCTAGTGAATAAATTTAAGCGCAAGCGTCAGCCCGCGAAGCTGTCAAAAAGGACTTCATCGTCCTTTGGCGCCAGTTGGCACAGCAGCGTTTTCAATTTATTTTCACAGCCTGAAACAATTACGGCCAAAAAAAAATAAAGAATAAACTGTGCGCAAATGAAATCAGAAATTAAATTTCAAGTGAGCAAAACATACGGCGCAGGAGAACAGAGACGGGGACAGAAACAGGACGAGAGGACGCAATGTGGCGCTCGTTTGTGGGCGGCAAAGGCCGAGGGGGTGGCTACCACCCGCTGGGCGCGATGATGAGGGGCGGTGTGGGGTGGGGCCTGCCTGCTGACAGCTTATGTGATTACGATTAGAGTTGAGCACTTCGGGTGAGCCACCAGCAAACAAACATCACAGCGACAGATGATGATAGATCGCAAAATATGATTTTGTACGGCTCAAAATGTAATTAAAAGTACGAGATTGAGGCTGCCCAGGGTGTATAAATGCCATTTTGCAAATATGTAAATAAATATAAGTAAACTTTTTAAGTTTGTTAGAATACTTATTTACCCAATTCAGTTGTTCAATTAAATTAAATTTATATGTATCAATTAAAACATTCTATATTTAACCTGACTATATAATAAGCTCATCATTTAATCATACACATTCATATGTATAAAATGGATTGAATATTAAAAAACTTAAAACCGCTCAAAGACCTTTCTAGACTGAGTCATCAGTTTATTTAGTTAATTAGTAAGTTTATTTAGTTTTGTTGTTTTTGTTGTACAATACAATATTATTTAAGCATTTGATTTATGATAGCCTGACACAATCCTTATCCAAATAAAATCAACTAATTAGCTAACCATAAATTGATCAAACACGTATGTAAGCCCAATCCATTCGCATTAACAAACCATGCATAAACAAACATATCTCTAATCAGGCCAATAAAACAATAAATTCTATCAATTGCCACTCGATGAGTTTAACGATGTCGAGCTGCCGTTCTGCACCCTTTTCCCATTCTGCACACCTAACCGCTCAATTGTCTGTGCCGAAAGAATCCCACACATCGATCCCCTCCCAGGCAATCTATAGATACTCCATGGAGAACAGTATCTACCACGCTGTCAGCGGAGTGTGCGCCCTAATGCGCTTCACATAACATTTTGATCATTTTATGATCCGTCGATTAGCCTCATTGTCCTTGCCGGAGTGGCCATCCCTCGAGCTGGTCGTATGGACTGGTAGACGGGATGTCTGGATGCGCTCGGGGGTTGTCCTTCCGAGTGAAGTGTGCTCGAAGGAGCGTGTGACTAACACGCTTTAATAGGATTAGCGCTGAAGAGCACTTAAGAGTCAAATTATCAACGGGCAGTCACAGATTCACTGGCAAAGCGAGCGAATGTTGTGACTGTTGCGTTTTGTGTGTGTTTACCGTAGGCAGGAACAATGAACATAAACATAAGGCCTTGACAATTGTGTGCCAACTTTCCCACTGCCAAATGAACTCAATTGCAGTTCCCAGAGGGACCTGGCACAAAAGGTTCGCAGCCCAGATTACGCGCATTAGTCAGGCTTAAGGCATTAAGTCAAGTGAGCAATTGAGTTGTCAAAATTGGGAGATTCTTCGGGAGGTATCTAAACACTCCGTGGGAAGTAATACAAATTTCATAATTATATTTGAGGGATTCAAGTTAAATGTATACTGGCATTTAATAATTAAATAAATATTTTATACTGTGATAAAAAATAGAAAACTTTATGGAATAATCTGTTACTACATTTTTTTCTCATTATCATTAAAATCAATGAAACATTTTTTGTAATTTTAGAAAACGAACTTCTTAATATTGATTCGATTTTCATATTAGAAATTGAAACATGATTAGTTTTAGAAAATCATCAAGTTAAAGCATTTAAATATTAAAATAAAATTCCATGATAGTAATTACATTACCCAAAAATGACAAATCCTATTAGCGGTTCTATTGGTCATTCAAATTAAATAAATTGTACTCTTAAATAAAATTGCCCATTCTTTATTTTCTATATATATCTGTCTATTCGTTAAATCAATTTAATATAATATAAATAAATCGAATATGAAATTTAAGTTTAACTTTAATTCTGGTCGTGCACTCGAAATCTTTTATATTCGATAGCATAATAATACATTTAAAACGACGAAATACCATCGTTTTGCACAAAAACAGGTCAATAATAAAAATGGAACAATTCTAAGAAAAATTTGTTATTTCCAAATTTAATAATTATGCAATTTTCTATTACTCCTTATTAATAAAATAAAGCTATTCATGTCATTCCCCGAACCAACACAATAGCAAGGAAAATCCTTGGCAAGGACTTTCCACACCCCTTGCACACAAGCGCCACCTTTTATGTGAGAGAAAACACACTCGACACCTTCAGGTTCATGTCCTGAATGAAAGCTGTCAAAAGCTCAAAGGACATTTCTGACATAATCACAGATTTGAACTTACACAGTGCAGAGCCGCCTCCCGATGCCGCTCCCCCTCCTCCTGCTCCACTGCTGCTGCTCTTGCTGCCGCTGATCCTGCCCTGCTGATGGTCGCTGGTCGAGGACGAGGACGAGGGCACCGCCGCATGCGAGGATGTGGTGGCGCAGTCCAGCGAGGATTTATCTGCAAGGCAAAGGAGCGAACAAAAAGATATTTTAATTGCCAGACAGGGAAAATTTGCACACTCAGCACGGCACGCTTCGCCTTTTGCCACGGAAAGGAGCCAAAAAAAAAGTGAAAATAAACGGAGAGCCGGGGCTAATAAATCTCGGCATAGATAATTGTCATCACAACTAGCGACTGGTTTATTTATGGCTCGAATTATGGTTTCTATTTCTCTGCCCCACCCTTCGAAAGCGTCACGCACCGCCGCTCGACCCTCACCCTCTCACCCCCCTCCACACCATGGACTGGCTGACAGATCCTGTGAACCGCAAAGGACATAATCGCGAGGGTTGTCACTTCACAGACCAGCGATGGAGATGTTTAATTGCCGTAAATCTTTGTTTGATGTAAACAACAATAAGCCAGCCAGCAGGCAAAAAAAAAATTGCAAGAGGAATTTGCTACGCTTTCAATTGAAATGTCAAGCCGGATATGATACGAGTCCATGATAATGATAGACATGAAGATGATGGGAATCGGTTCTCATCATGTGAGCTGTCTGAAATCGGACTGTGTTATAATTGGTTCAGAACAAAATATATTAAAGCGTTTCGTTAAAAAAAATTACTAACCTAGCACTATTAAAATATCAATAAATTTAAATAACATTTATTTTTTAATTTTATATAATATGTTGAATAACGTTTTTGATATGAATAATGTGGATTCGTTCTAAAGTATACTAACTACCTTATGTTAGTTTTCACTAATAAATTTATCCGTTACGTAAATTAGCATCGGCTACAAAAACTAAATTAGAAGCTAGTTTATAATTAATTTTTTTTCTAATTAATTGTTAATACCTTTAATGCATTATTTAATTGAAATATATCTAGGTAATACCTTACTCATGTATATATATTACTTTTAAACTATTTGTATATCTACCAAAAATGTCGAAAGAAAATGTGTATAACTTTTTATTGCAATATGAAAATGTATGTATCTTCGCATTGACTTGGCTAGAAAGTGTAATTATTTTTTATGCGCCTCTGTGAGCCAAACGTCTTTTGAGCAAAAAATAATGAGTTACGCATGAGAAAATCTTTTCATGGCAAAGCCAAGCGGCAAAAACTCAGCTACAACTTGACATCGACCACAGAAAGAGACAGTCAGAGAAAAGATGAAAGAGACGGGGGAGTAAAGGAGCGGGAGGCGGACTAAAAAGGATTCATTTCATATTTGCTTGAGTGCGTCGAGATGAGTTGGGAAAAGATGAGCTGTGCGGCCATTTTGTGTCTACCATTTGAGCAGGCAGACTTCAGAAGTTGTCTCTCGGGAAGGAAAATGTCCTTAAATTTGCGATTAGAGTAAAAGTAAGATAAGGACAATTTAAGAAAGGATTTTATTATTCAATTTTGAGCCAAGTTTTTCCATGAACTACTCGTCCTTCAGCCAAAGAACAGACAAGTAAGGCCTTGTCAGGCTTTTCTAATTGAAAAAGAAGCAGAAACAGGACATAAATTTGCCAAAAAAGGATATAAAGAAGGAAAGAAGTTTTCTTATAGAAATAAATGGACATGGACAACTTGACGGACGGAGGCGGCATAACAAACTCTTGCCAGGCACGCGATGAAATTGTTCGGTTTTTGATGTTTCTATCAAAACCTGGCAAGGACCGCAAACAGTCAACAGCAACCGGCTTCGGGCCGCATTATAAGCCACATCCGCTGGCCCGGCTTAAATTGATAAATATGTAACCAAACCAAAAAAAAAAAATAGCACTGAAAATATCAGAGGAATAGAAGCCGACCCAGGGAGACCTCAACGTTTATATGGATAATTCAATTTAAATTTTTTGCCCAATTTTTTCCCTTCTCATTGTTGTTGATACAACAAGCAGAATTATGTACATGGCTGGTCGCGGTTTTTAGCCGTTGTTTTGGCCATTAAATGTTACGGGTTTGGACATATTTGGTGGTTGGTCAACCCAGGAGGTGGTGGCGGGGGTGGCCGTTGGCCAACATATGCTGCTTGGATGTGTTTAAATAAATACGCGAAATTTGCCACTTTTGTGGCACAACATTTTCGGCTGCCTTTTTCTCGCTTTGGGTCCGTTTTGCCTTGGCCGGAAGCGCAGGATTTGTTTTTCCGCCATTTCGTTGACATTTTTGTGCTAGACAATTGCGAGAAGGTCAGTGGGTTGGTGCACTAAAAAATATTTCATTGGTTTCATTCTACATATCATTTGTATATTGCTGCATCATCAATACGATCGTTAAAAATGTATATTTATTTTAATAAGAGATTCAAAAGTTATTAATAAACAAAAAAAATGATTTAGTCACCTTTTTCGAAAATCGGTATGGTAAATAGTCGGCCCGACCTGCAGTCTATCATAACTCGCTTAAGCCAAGTTATATCGTAAAATTGTATACCCTCAGATCTAAGCTTATTAAATTCCCATCATTAAAGTTGGACAAAAGTAGGCCAAAGAATTCAAAACAAACTTTTAACTGCTCCCAAAAAGGAAATAAAACCAAAAAATATTTAGAATTCAACTTGGAAATCAAGTTAAAAGTTTTATGATTTTAAAGTTCTTATCTTAAACAAAATTTATATTTCATTAAAAATTGATAATATTTGATCCTATGATATATTAAGTAAAAATATTCGTTTCGAATCTGATCACATTATCATTAAAATTGGTCTAAAGTAGAAAAAAAGGGCTTATAACAAACGTTTTAATGCTTCAAAAGCTTAAACTTAAAGTTTTTAAGATTATATTTGATATATTTGCTTATAATATATTTAGTAACTATATTTTTACTTATGGTTTTCTTTCCATGTAAAGGCAATAACTTCTAAAACATTTGCTTTGCTTACCTGCCCTGACTTTGTGCTCCACATGCGAGGAGCTGGACGCTGTTAGCGATGGCAGAGCCGGAGCCGCACTCACCGCATCCAGGGTTCCGGACGTGACCTGTCCGGCACTGGACGTGATGACGCCGTGCTGGGTACCGGCGGGCGAGCAGCCGGGCGGTGGCTGCAGTGTGTCCAACCGGTGTCTCTGCACACTGTTCCCACTGCCGCCCAGCACTCCGGCCGTGCTGCTGCTAACCGCATTGTAGTTAAGCACCCCGGCCACGCCCACGCCGACGCCCACTCCGACATTGGGATTGTGTGGGAGGCCGAGGCAATTGCCAGCCCCGTTCCCGGACTGAACGGGCAGGGTGTCGAGGGTGTCCGTCAAGCGCTGGCTGGAGTAGATGTCACTGCGGTTGGGAAAGGACATTTAATCTTGTAATAGGCGACTAAGCTATTTTCCAATTTCATTTAATTAATTGTACAAAAATGTACAACAAAAATTAGTTGCCATTGAAATATAAATCTTGTAATAGTTTTACACGTAAGATTGTTTAAGATTAACCAATTTTCATGTTAAAATTCTTTAACCATTGCTTAAATTTTTGGACTAATTTCTGTCACTTGGTAAGTGCACAATACATTACGAATTAAAAAAGTTTTGAATGTCATAAATATTATTAGAGAACTAATTCCATAAGTTTTATGTTGTAATAAAATTATACAAAAATTAACTTTCAAAAAACAATTTTTTATTTTGAAATGTATCCCACCTGAAGGCACTGCTGGCCCCGAAGAAACTGCTGCGATCCTGCAGCGCCGCTTTGGCCTTCTCGACGCTCTGCTTCAGCTGCTCAAAGGTGGACTGGTGGAAGCGGTACGAGGTCCAGTCCGGCGAGCACTGTCCGAGGGTCAAGCAGTCCTCCGTCTTCACCTGGGCGAGAGTGGGCGGCGACACTCGCTTCAGGTCCAGCGCCGTCTGATACGAACACGAGTTCTCGTACATGGCGCACGCCTGGGGAGCCTCGATGGCTGGCTGTTGGCTGAACAAGGGATTCCACTTGACTCTGCCGGAGAAAAGGTTAGAAACAATTGGAAAATTAGCTGTCAAAAACAGGAGTCCAACAAAGAAAACGATGGGTGGTATCATTTCCCACAATTAAAAATAAAAGCAAATTAATTCGAAAGAAATCAAATGTATATTTTAAGCAATATAAATCGCGAATTCAGTTTTAAAAGAAATTTGATGATAAAAAAATGCAGTCGAATTTTACAGAAAAAAAATGTATGTTAGCTTAGCTTACTATTAATAATAGTTTTAGATAATTTTTTAGTTTAATCATATTAAGCAATTAAAATTAAGTAACATTCGGCACGCCAAAGTTCGGGAGCCCTTATTACAAAAATGTGTTAGTAAGTTTGGCCATATTATCAAGCCTGTTCCAGTTCTTCCATTGGAATGTTAATTTAGATGGATTAATACTGTTTTATTTAAGACAATTATTTAAAACATTAGCGCATTTCTATTAGCATACACATAGAATACGAGTAAGACCACTGTCCATTGTCTATATACGCCTAAACTTAAATCAAGATCTAACCAAAATTCTTGATAGTATAATTTAGAAAAAAACTGTTAATTCTTGGGTTTAACCTCTAGTGAAAGTCCCCATATCATGTTTCAGCTTAAGATAACCCAACAAATTAAACTATATTTTGAATGCCTTTCACACCTTCTCCTAGCCATAATTATAATTGCTTTAAAGTACAAGTAAATTCCATCACTCACCTCATGGCAAATTATAGAACTAGATATTAATAAATCATAACGCCTGGCCCACAATTAAAGACTGCAATTTTAGAATGGCTCTTGGGCCAAACAATCGCTCTAATTGCCATGGCTTCAACACGTTAAGCGAGTTTCACCCGAGTCCCCCGATTCGCAAGCATAATTAATAGTGGCTGCTTTGGAGCTCCCTTAGATATAAACACGACGTGCATAATTATCTGGTTCGTTATTTATTGTGTGTACAGTCCCGCTTTTTGGACTGGGCCAACGTTGCGTATGAGCGCTGAGCTGTGCGTGGGTGGCGGCCATTTGAGCGTGGCTCTCTAATGTCCAGCTGGTCGGGTAGTGGTGGCGAACCATTGTTTACTGGCCCTTTTCGGCCAGTCTGCAGTTAGCACACAGGGCATGCAAATTTTTGCACTCTGCCCTCGTCGGAAGTTGCTGGATTTTGATTTATGCCAACGAAATTTATGCCATACAAAGTGCGACTTGTCCTGTCTCTGGCTTAAAGTTCCCCAGAAACCCGAAACAGAGACCGTATCCTCGCAGCTTTAAGTTTTTAGGGGGAATAGATTTCGTTATCGAGACGGACGCATCTACAGAACATCATCAACTTTTGCCTTGTCAGACATTATAAACGGCCTGCACACGCCTCATTTATTATTTATTATTTGTACTTGGGCCGAGGACTTGCTTTTGCATGTAAGCAAATTCCACCAGCAAACATTAGCAGGCAGACATTTTTATTTTTTGATATTTCCCAAGTTATCACAATCGTTGAGCGAACGCGCGCACACCGGAAATACGAGCGGGATGCCAGGATGTCGGTCTGCAGATGGGCTGAATGCTCGTCCCGCTCTCCAGCGCGTGTTCATTATTTTGAATGCCACTTCGTATACTGCGATTGCCGAGTTTCTGGTCTTCGACGGTCGCCAGCTAGCAGCTGTTAATGGTGTAATCCCCTTGTCGAACGACAGATCCTTTAATTAAGAGGCCACACGTTTGGCTGCCCTTTAATGGCTTGTAAGATTTTTATGCGATTTTCGGAAATTTGGATTTTTGAATGCTGCCGCTGCTCACTGGCTGATGAAACTGGTGGGCTGTTTAATTGTCGACCTAATGCCGATGCTGCTGCTCATTTGCTCTGTTTGCTGGCTTATGAATACTTCCGCTTTACGTCTGCTAATTCGATTAGCAGAAAACATATGTCATGGAATGCTTTGAGGGTGGAACGAGCTTTGTAAGGGGTTGGATAACTAACATTTAACCGAACTTACAAAAAACATAAGATACAATGTTTGCTAAAAATCCAAAAGTTGGGTAAATATCTTACAAATTAATTTGCAGGTCTGCTAAACTGATATTCTCGATTGCTTTTTGTTTATTACAACTCTTGTGCCAAAATAATTCTTCAAAAGATAATTAAGTTGTATGCCGATTACCTAAAATGTTGTTAGCGATGACTCGTTCACAATTGATATATTTTAAAAGTGTGTAGGTCTAATTGCGATTTTATCGTTTTTCGAGAACTCTTTAATAATATAATGTAAAACCATATGCAACTATGACATTTAAGGATATACATTTGCGTACTTTTCAGGTTAGTAAACAAAGTGCATGCAATTTAAAGTTTTAACACACAAATTAGGAAAATTAACTGAATTTACTTTGCGGAGGCTTAAAACTTATATAACCTGGTTTTGCCTAATAGTGAAATATAAAGTCGTATTTAAAGCATATTCCCAACTGAGATCGATTTGAAACTATTTATTTCGTGTATAATATGAGTGGTATATAATATAATATAATCGTATTTGATGCTAACTCGTATTTATTTAAAACATAGGTACTTATTACTATTAAACTCCACTTTAGTATAAATAGTTATAGTATTGACACTAGATGTAGTTTAATTTTAAGAATTATCTTACTAAGTTCCTGCCATTTTTTTTATTTTACTCGTTGTAGACAAAAATAGAGTTTAATTTGTGACTTTTATAAAAATAGTTGTTTAAAAATAATTATTTAATAACGATTATATTTTAATGAAAGTAATACTACTTTAATGGATAATTGCAACAAAATAAAAATTGGGCAATGCTTTTCATTTTTTCAAAGTTCAGACAGATGTTTATTTTGTTTAACACGTTCAATACATACATACGTATATTGTATTAGAACCGTTGCAGAACTAGGAAAAAATTTCCAGACTCCGTCGGATTATTCAATCGTATGTGTGCCAATATAAAACCATAACTCACCTCAGGATTGTGCTTGTTTATATTATAAAGTTTATCCAAAAAGAAGACTCCTCTTCGACTATCTTTCGTACTTCCGGCGGGACAACTTGCAATCGTAAACACTTCACTATCGTTCGGGGTCCGTGCAGTTAATCACTCACTCAAGTGCGTACAAATTGTCGACCGGAAATGAAATTATTGTCCAAATGGCGACGGATATGCGACAAGTGAACGCGACAGCGACGCGCCACGCAAATGACGGTTTTGTTTGCAGTTAAAGTTCCGTAGTCCTGGAGCGGATATGCAAGGAAATTTGTCAGTGCAAGGACGACGCCAACTGGACACCGACGGCAGCGAAAACAGCGGGCTCCTTGGGCATTTCTCGATGCCTTTTCGCACAGGTGCACAATAGGTGGTGGTGGGCGGTGGGTGGGGCGCAAGGAAAGCGGAACGAAAATGAAATCAAAAAGCGAAATTTCTATAATTTCCGCACAAAAATTTCCGCGACACACTGGCAGGACACATGTGTCCTTGTCGGTTTTTTGTTGCCACGCCCACAGCCAGCAACAAGCTGGGCGTATGTGTCCAAGTTTTCCGCACTCCTTGTCGAGTGTGTGTTTGGTTGTTTGCTCCTTTGCTTCTCTAGTATGCCACTGTTTGTTTTTGTGTGTTGACCAAGAAAGGTTCGGATCTGGTCCTTTTCCCGGGATATTGACGACGTGTGACCGACGAATCTAAACCGCAAAGTACCGCTATTATGTCGTCCGCGACGTGTTGCACTTGGTAGCGCGCACTCCAAGTTAATGTGGCGGCCAGATCATCCCGTCCAGTCCACGCTCAAAGATGGCGACACACTCCTCCCCCAAAACGGTACTGCCCTGTGTGGGGGAGGGGGCATTGGTAGTCGGGTGTAATCAGCAAGGATGTCACCCCATCGTCCTGCGTTCCTGCGGTGGCTGATGCGCAGGCGCGCTCTCCGCACCACCCCCACCCACTTTGCCGCTGCCCTTTTATCTGCCGCTGTCATCGGCTGCTGCTCCTGCTGGTGGGCGGAGCCAACTTTGTTCCGCCGTGGATGTGGATGTGGATGTGAGTGTGCATGTGGATGCTCCTGCCTTCGCCGGGTCCTTTGCTCCATGTTCTTGGGCATCATTAGTGCTGCCGAAGAGAGAAGACCCCATTTTGGGCGGAAGTGCGTATGAGCAATATTTTAACAATGGCGTTTAAAACAGTTAAAGAGCGTGTGCTGGTGTGCGAGGCCATTAGGACCTTAGTTTTGCGGGCGCTTAAAGGCCCGCAGATAAGCTCGCATAATAACATTTTAATTTCGAGCAAAAGTGGCCACAAAAGGAGCCCCAAGATCCCTAGATGAGCCTGCCAAAAAGGATATAATTAACATGCCAGTTGCTGCAACACACACATGTGTTAAATGACTTTCAGATAAGCGGCGAGCACGGTGACATGATTTAAGGTCCTGCGATGGAGGGGGCAGGATAATTTGCGATAAGCGGGATTGGCTGGGGGTGATTAATATACCGTCTTAAGATGAGAAAGGCACTCGAAATGTCTTCGTATCTGTAAATAATGAGCTAATGAGGTAATTTAAAGAATCAAGAAATTTATTAAATTTATCTTTAGAATAGTTTGTCAATAAAAATACTCTTATTTATTTGTTAAATTTAAAAAAATAAATAACAAAATATAGTAGTTTTATAAAAAAAAATTGTTTGTTATTTAAACAAAATGTAATTTACATTTAAAATTCCAAGTTTGTTCAATTAAGATTGTCCTTTCCAGGATTAGAAAACGTAACGGTACAAATAAGCTTTTCGAAGCAGCTTAAATGTCCTTTAAGAGCTTTTAGTAAATAAACGAACCCAATCAAAATAAGCATTGTTTTTCAACAAAAATTAAACATATTTGGCATTGCTCTGTTAAGCTTTATTTGCAAATTTGTAAAAATAAAACCAAGGTACCACCCAGAAAAATACATTAAAATACAAAAATCTTCAATATTTTAATTGAACAAAACACACAAATGTACACTTATCACAATAAGTTTTGCTGTCTACAACTCGTATGACAAAAGTAGTCGCAATTATGAAAATGGTCTGCTTAGTTGCACTTGATCAGTTTAGCCTGTGATAAAAAGTTAGAAAAACACGAAAGGGATTCAGCAAGAATAATGAATGTCTTGGAAATGCGGATGGAATTTAAATAAAAAGGAGCAAAGTCTTTGAATAGTAACTGAGCAGCTTTAAATGCGGCTTTTGGAGTTCGATTTGACTTCGAATAGTTTCCGCACAAAGAAAACCTGAAAAAGGGAAACATTTTACAAATGGAAAAGGAAATTAGTATGGTTTTCTTGCCTGTATAGAGCACGTGATCAATATGACCACAATTTGACTAATCGAGAAGGTTTGAATATAGGCATTGTTGTCCAACAGCAACGCATAATCACGCGACTCGCGATGTCTGCTATGAGCCTGATAGCCCATCATATCGTTGATATTGCGCTCCACGGTGCCAATGGTGGTCTAAATAAATAGATCAGTGTGAGTTATTTGTGCTCTTTGGGTGTGTCATAATACTAGTTTGACTCACAGTGAAGTTTTGCATGTTCAGCTGCAGCTGTTCGATCTCCTTCGCGTACTTGTCCCAGGCATCATACTTCACCACCGTGATATATATGTTAACCAGCTTGCCGGCAAAGCGCGAGAACTGGTTGTCGATACACACGGAATAGTAGCCGCCTGGCGAGACCTGGTCGGTGTAATCCGCAGTAGCCTGCCATTGGTAGGGCTTCACCACCTCACCAGCAGGATTGCGAACGGCGAAACCAGCCATGCCGTCGCCTCCACGCACCACCTGTAAAATCAATTTAAATAAAAGGCTTGAATACTTTAAAACTGAAGAATTAAATGTTTTATGAGCTCTAAATTCTTTAAAGAATGACTTGATTTTTCAAAATCTAAGAACAACATAATTATGAAATTCTTCCTAATAACTTGGCTGTAATATGTAGCAGCAGTGTGATTTAAACACAATTGTAATTGTAATAATATTATTTAATTTAATATTTGTTAAATGTCCACTTACACTGAAAGACACGTAGAATGTGGCGCCCGCCTTCACGTACTGATGGTAGCAGTCCTCCTTACCAGCATCTATGTGGACCTGGAAGACAAAACAGATTCCAGATGAATAAGAACCTCGGAAGGGATTTCAAGCCCGATGCCCACCTTGTAGTCCATGGCCACTGCTGGAAGATTCTCGTACCATGGTTGTTGGGCTTCTTGTGCGGTGGTTACGTTGATTAGCAAACAACAACAAATCACGGCAAGGGGAAGTATAAGATTAATCTGATCTCTCTGCCACGTCAATTGCATTTTGGGATTTATGTTCGTCGGATTTCTAGAGCCTGGGTTGGGATGATCTCTACGAGCGCCTGTCTGCCGTTACCTCTGCGCTCTCTGTCAACAAAATGGGGATCTGCACCTGTTAGCTAGCTTTCTATTTGCCAAATTAACATAAAGTTAAATAAACCGAATTCAATAAACAACCGACCTGTTGCTTAGAGGTGGACTTTTTTGAGGTCTGGTATGTTTTGGTATTTTCTAAGGCAGGGTTGCCAGATCGTTGTCAAAGACAGTACTTTTCAATAGGGGTGGTTATTTTTAACAAAATTTCAAAAAAGAAAATGTTAGGAAGTATATATAAAATATATATTAATTTTATTTAATGTTTATTTACATCAATATTTGCTAAGAATAAAAGGCCTACCAGCCAGATCTTACAACATGTGAATGTAAGACTTATTAAGCACCGAACAAATTAAACACTACAGGAGAGAAATAATAGTTGTGAATTATAATAACGTTATGTTTAGAACAGATACAGAACCCCATTACGAACTTTTTGCCTGCGCCCATGTGTTTAAGGTGGACGTGCATAAACAGGGCTGGCAACATTGAAATTTAAACTGATTAAAAAAAGTTTAAAGTGATAAAAAAAAGAAGCAAACAAAACCTAGTCTAATTTACCAGTGAATTTGAGCAATATCTTGCAGACTCCATTCTAAAGACTTTCCATTCGGCTCATCCTTCTTAACACAAACCTCTTCATCGCTACCTTTTTGTGATAACACATTGTGTTTTTGTTTGCGGCTTTTTAGCGATAATTAATACAAATACATATGCGCATCAAGTGCTGATTAACCTCTACGTTGTGGAGAGGGTCAGATAAAAACGAAGTGCAATTCGCACTCGCACTCATTTCCAGCTGTCGCCGAATCCAAGATGGTCAACGTGACGGAGGATATCTTTGCCACCGGAGCGGTTAATCCGTTCACCAAATCGAAGGATACCATCAAGCGGTTCACCCTGACAAATGGAGGTGGAATGTCTGTCCAGTTGATCACCCGTGGAGCCACCATAACCAGCATCAAGACTCCGGATGCCGGTGGCAAAATAGATGACGTGACTCTCGGATTCGATGACCTGGCGGGTTATCAGAGTGACAGGAACCCCTATTTCGGAGCCACCATTGGTCGGGTGTGCAACCGGATCGGAAATGGCAGTTTTCAACTGGATGGAAAGTTAGTGCAGGTGTCAAAGAATCGGGAGAATAAGTTCCAGCTACATGGCGGTTTTGTGGGCTTCGATAAGGCCCACTGGGATGTGGTGGAGGTGCGTCAGGATGGCGTTACTCTCTCGCACACCAATCCCGACGGGCATGAAGGCTATCCCGGGAAGGTCATAGCCACTGCGAGCTTTACCCTCAGCGAAGATAACTGCCTGCATGTCCAGATGAGAGCAGTAACCGACAAAACGACGCCCGTAAATCTCACCAATCATTCGTACTTTAACCTGGCTGGCCACAAAGCCGGAGCCAATGGTCTCTACGAGCACACCATCGAGATCAATGCCTATGGGATCACCGAAACGGACCAGTCCTCTATTCCTACAGGAAAGATCACACGCGTGGACGGAACAGCCTTTGATCTTCGAGTGTCCAACAACCTGGGCGAACGTCTCAAGGAGCTGCAACCAGCCCGGGGCTACGATGACAACTTCTGCGTGACCTTCAACCCACCGCAACCACTGGCCACGGTGGCCAGAGCCACCCATCCACCCAGCGGACGATGGTTAGAGGTAGTTAGCAATCAGCCCGGAGTACAGTTCTACACCTCAAACTTTATGCCGGACGTGGAACGTGGTGAAGCGCCCATTCCCGGCAAGGAGGGGGCTGCCTACGCCAAGCATGGAGCCTTCTGCCTGGAGACACAGAAGTTCCCCGACTCCGTGAACCACAGCAGCTTTCCCTCGACCATTTTGCAGCCCGGCGAGAGCTACAATCATGAAGTAATCTACAAGTTCGGTGTTTCTCACTGAGTGTCGAACACCTTATCTAACCCATATATACGAATAAATACCATGTATCTGACTAACCAAGCAACCCGTCAATATAACCAATAAATCTAAAGCACGAAGATTATGCAAAAAAGTTCGAACACGATGCGACCATAAAAATAGGGCAATCATTGCAAACCACGAGTACAGGCCATATATAAGGTGTTGAAGGGTTTGAGCCATAAATCACTTAAAATGATCCTTCAGCTGGGGCTAATCATTCAGTTTTCTCTGGGATTTGCCCAGGAATTCGGTTTCCTGCGAATTATGAATGGCACTGCCGCCAGGGATAAACAGTTGCCCTACCAGGTGGGGTTGCTCTGTTACTTTGAAGGTTCCATGGATGAGCCCAATCTGTGTGGAGGCACTATCCTTAGCGCACACTGGATTGTAACCGCAGCCCATTGCCTTCAGGATCCAAGTTCTAAGCTGTAAGTTTGCAAAAATAAATGATAAAATAAAATTACCAATTCGATTACCTATTTTTTCACATAACAGGTCCAAAGTGCTTATCCATGTGGGCAGCCTTGAATATTTCCCTGATGAAGAAATCGTGGTCAACAAGAGCCACACCATCGTACATTGGAAATTCGATCGAAATACGGTGACCAACGACATTGCTCTGATCAGACTGCCCAATAAGCTTACTTTCAATAAGCATATACAACCCGCCAAGTTGCCCAGCTCTAAGAGAACCTATACAGGTCGCATGGTCATAGTTTCCGGATGGGGTTTGACCACCAAACACCAGCCCAGCAAAGTCCTTCAGTACATCCGGGCGCCGATCATTTCGAACAAGGAGTGCGAGAGGCAGTGGAACAAGCAACTAAAAGGCAAAGGCAGGAAAGTCGTGCCCAGCTCCTTCATTTGCATCGACTCCAAGGCGGGTCTGCCTTGTCGAGGGGATTCTGGAGGTCCAATGGTCCTGGACGATGGCTCTAAAACGCTAGTGGGGATTGTGTCCCACGGGTTCGATGGCGAATGTAAGCTGAAGTTACCAGATATATCCACACGTGTGTCGTCCTTCCTCAAGTGGATAAAATATTACACTGGGGGTCTTACATAATAGATCTGAAACCATTAAAAAACGAATCTCTTTTCAAACGTGTGCTTTATTCTTATTACTTCATACAAACTCCCATACACTTTCTCGTTCTCCGTTCCATTTTCATAATATTCTCTTGTGGCTTTGCTAGATTTGTTATCATTTCTTTATGTTGTTCTCGATTTGTATGTTATTTGTGACTTTGACGGTGTTGCATGTCGTTTAAACAATTTGTTTATGATAATGTTTAGATGTTCTCGTTTGTGGGCTTTGTTTACGTGTGAGTGTGTGGTTAATGTTGCTGATTATTTGCAATTCTTTCGTTTTTATTTACCTTATTTGTTCTCGCTATTTCGTAAATGCAGTTCTCAAAATGTACAAAAACCTAAATGGAAATGATACAATGAGTGTGAGTGATATAATTTGGTTCTTTCAACGATTTTTGTAGTATTTGTCCTATATGTACAAAAAGTGTAAACGAAATTGTGAAAAAGCTATACAATTTGTTAGTTAACAAAGCGAATAAGTTGATAAGAACTCGGCTGAATAAATTAGTTTTCTTTTCGTTTTCTTGTAGTTTTTCTTTTTATACGGCTGCTTGAAGACTTCAGAAAAATTTGTTTGTAACTAGCGTAAAATTTGTTAATCTTTCGTTTAAATATATAAAAATGCACATATTATCCGTAGTAAATAATAAATGTAAAGTAATTGTTAAATTGTTTTTATCTTTTTGTTAAGTTTTTGCTTTATTTTCGTTTGCGGCTTGTCTTGTAAAAATGATCAAGTAATTTACTATGCGTTCAACTAGTTTTATTTTTGTATTGAAATATATATGCTTTATATATAATTTTGTAACTTTCAATATTGCGTTTATCATTTGCCTATAAATCCATAGAGTTAGTGTGACTTGTAACTATATGTTATCATAAATATTTATTATTACGGTGACCTGTTCCAATTCACAGTTTGAACCGAAAACCGAAATGGAATTTTGCGGCATTTTGGAAAAATGATTTAAGAACAGATATTCTTTCGTTAGTTAAAGTGTAAATTTTGTATGCGTTCCTTTCGTATAAAATGTTGGTTGGGCTTTTGTATTTTACTTTAACATACGCAAAATATATTTTGTATATTTTCCATGTTTCACTTAACTAGGGCATTATGTATAAGTTATTATTTATTATTACTTTTGCTAAACTTTGCCTTCCTTTTTGGTTGTTTTCTTTTTTTCCTTTGTTGAAACAGTAACTTTCAGTCATCTTGTAATCATAATAGATACATATATGCAATATTACATACGTACAATAATATTCTGGTTTCGTAATTTAAATTTGTTATGAGCGCCGCGTACAATGCATAAAAAACGCATTCCCTTTCTTATATAGTGTGTCGTGTTCGTAATTCACTTTCGATTAGGTTTCTCTCAATATCGGTTGTATAAAAGCTAAAATGTTTCCGCTCCGTATGACAAAGTTTGCTAATATCCCGATCAGGCGATCCTAGACCCGATACAAAAAATCCCCTCTCACAATTTTCGTAAAAACTTCCCGCTACCGATCAAACTAAATTTGATTAGATCTTCGGTTTCGTTTTTCTTAAATTTTTTTTCATCTTCTTTTGGCAGTTATCGTTTGTTAGGTTCTTTTGACATGTTTGTGGTTGTTGTTCTTGTTGCTGCAGCAATATCGGCTGAATATCATTGATTTCACGTATGTATATCTTCATTATCATTAATTATGTATATGCTAAGCAACTAACATTGGACCATTTCCATTGCGCGACGCACTATATAAGAAAACTAGCTACTTGATTAATTTACCTTTATCCATATATGCATATATTATATATATATATATTATACTCGTATTTATATATTTATATTCGTATTATAATGCAGTTACGTTGCGTTACGTTATTAAAATGAATTACGCCGGCAGCCGGGGCACTGCCAAGGAAAGGAAACCCATGGACACCCACGCCCCCGATCTCAGGCCCAGTTCCAGCCCAGCGGAAAAGTATTGTACAGCGAAAGCATCCACCCGGAAAACTGCCTCTCGATCACCTGGTACAGCTGCTGCCGCAGCCCGATCCCCACGGCCACGACTAGGACAACGGCCACGAAAAGTCATCAGTCGCACTCCGGTCCCTCCGAGAAGTGGCCCCGCACGTCCAGGGCCGAGGCCAGCTGAAAGATGATGTGCGACAGCGAGGGGTGCTCCAGCAGCTCGTTGGCCGGCAGTTGGGGCTCACATCGCGGCCTCATGTGCCGCCCCCGGAATCCTCGGTGCAGTCGGAGCACCACATCACAGAAGACGAAGCGCAGGATCAGGGTGCGCAGGAAGTCGTCGCCGAAGAACTGCACATAGGAGGAGTCTGAAAGAATGGTTTAAATTGCGTTATTATTATTATTAGTTGCTTAAGTTGTAAGTAATTATTCAAATCCTATAACCTTTGATTTTATAAACCATCATACTTTTGAAATAAAATTCTATTATTCAATAGCATTGAAATGGATTAGATAATATATGTAATATATATATTTAGTAAACTAGCGGTCATGTCTATCCAAAATTAGAGAGTATAAATTAAAACATCTCTGACTTGGCTTGGAAAACACAATATTTTATAATGCAATTATTAAAATCTGAGTATTCGATTTATGAAACTAGGAAAACCAACATTATTGTTTTGTGTTTATACATATAGATACATTACTCGAAGCATTTTAGAATATTACATTTTGGTTATAGATGCAAGCGAATATAAATTTCTTCTGGACAAAGTTAGCTTCCACTCTAATTGGTTATTAAATTCAATATTCAAAGTACTGTCAACCATTTCTCAAACCTCTATTAAGACTCCTGTGTGTCCTGTAACCAGTAAGGTCTACTCACCTATAAATCCTATGCCCTGTTCGATCTCATCGATGCGACACCGAGTCACTAGACGTGAGGCTTCCGTGATGAAGCGGTCCACGTAGGTCTGGCAGCGTTCCCAGTGGTGGATGGGCACGTCTCCAACGTTGCAGATGTAGCAGAGGGCGGTGAGCGGGGAGTGCAGGAACAAAGTAAACAGCGAGCCATGGTGCTGGACATCGGCTATAATTGCACCACAATAATCAGAAATGACTAACCCAAAAGCAAGAAAAATATGAGTCTTACCCTGGAATGCGGGTGGCACATCCTGCGGCGACATGAGCACCACCAGCGGCTGGCCAAAGTAGCGCGGTATGTGCTGAAAGACAAACGAGTTGTCCGAGTCGATCACGACGAACATGGGTCGCCGTGTGAACGGATATAGATCACCCGGATATAGGCAGTGGTTCTCCTTGTACGACTTGCCCCGGCACGACAGACCGCCTCCGTCCACGCTGTCCCGCTTCACGCTGGTGGCCAGGCCGCCCAACTCGTAGCCAACTGAAAAACAATTTGTTTTTAAGGATGGAATAAGGCTCAATCCTTAGGATACGTTCTTAAAATGACTTTAACATTTCGTTATTTTATATATTATACATAAAATAAAGAAAGAAAACTTGTTCAAGTTAAATAAAAGTGAACTCATTTCCATCTCACATTAAACAAAATATATGTACTTTCCATTGGCATTTAACATTTGTACAATGATTTGTGTTCAATATATATGTTTATATATATTCAGTTCTATTATTTAAGCATGAAGTTTTTTAGTAATTTTTTTTTTCCTAATAATTGAGTTGCAATAAAATCTAAGAATATTGTCCAAATTTGTATATCAGTGGTTTATGTAAAGTTACTTTTTCGGTTTAAAAATGCCATTATTTCTAAGTATTTCTATAAACTATATCTAATGGCTTTGTACTCACAATCCTCGGGATGTTTGGTGGTGGAGAAGCAGCCATCGGCGGACATATAAAGGAGGAGGGCACCGCCCAGTGGCAGTTCCTTGGAGCCGCTGGCGAGGAATACCAGCAGCTGGCTAATCGAAGGTTTGTACAGTAGATACTTGTGTGGATTGTCTCGAAAGGCCCGGCCGTTCTCCATGTAGCCCTTGGAGCCCGGCACTCCGTACGGCGGTATCCGGCTGGCCGCCGGACTCGCGTCGTGCCCGTGGAGTCCGTGGGCCATGCTCAGCGGATTCGTGGTCGATTCCGTGGGCTCGCGCTCTAGTGTCTGCAGCATCCGGAACATGTCCATGGTCAGCTCCGAGAACTTTGCCTGCTCGCAGGCGGAGCCCACGATCAGGATCTCCTGCAGGCTGAGCGTCATGTGCGGCGATCGCTCGCAGGGCGGCGTCGTCAGCGGCGACAACCTAGAACCGGAACCACTGGACACATCAGTCGGGGTAGTCGCACTCGTCCTCAGGCGGATGGCGGGGCCCGTGCTTTCACAGAAGATTTGAGAATGCGGCGCACTAATGAGGTGACAAGGGTACGGGTGGAGAGGGGGCGGGTGTGGGAGTGTGTTCAGGGATCAGGGACCAAATGATAATGAAATGATAACATTCTGTGGAGTGTGTGTTCGGTCGGGCAATGAAACTTATATTTCTCGATCAATTAATTAATTTAGTAAGTTTCTCTGGATATACGTTTTAAATTTATAAAGAGTTATGTACATATATAAAATTAATTTAGAATTTAATTTCAATCAATTTTAAGTGTCTTAAAATAAGTGTATCTAGCAAGATATTTAAGTTCAAAACGAATTTGGTTTTTAAATTCGATTGAATCCAAAAGGACGGCATTTACAAGATGTAGTATAATCCATATGTAAGAAAATGACAATATTGTGAGATTTCTATTAATAACAAATTCAAAAGTTTCATTGCTTCACCTGGATTGTGATTTGTTTGGCGGGTGTTTTGGGACAGAGATCATGGTTAAAGTGCGTGACAAAATGACAACGGTGAGTGTTCTTTGGTGTTTCAAGTCTTCTGTGATAAGCACAACAAATGAACATAATCAACGGCAACGGAACTCAAGCAAAACTCGTATACCTACGCAAACAGAACAGGGCATATAGACATATGCGGACAGAAGGGCTATACACTTGACCACCCACAAGCTGTCCAAACTCCTCCTCCGCCGACGAAAGCACGGGCAAGTATCGCGGGTACGGACAGAGGCTGTGACAACGACTCACCTGTGCGACAGGATGATGGGATTGGAGTCGGCGTGCAGGACGGCCACCGCCGCCTCCGCCTTGATGAAGCCCTTGATCTCCTCCAGCACCAGCGACCACTCCAGATGATCCTCCGGCTCGTAGCTGCGGGGAAATCTGGGGATTAATACGGAGTCAAAAAATGGGCCACTAAGTAATTACGTGTTGGTGTACTCCTGTATTTGTTTTTCCAGCTCCGTGACCAGTTCGCGCACCAGCTTCATCTTCTTGAGCAGCAGGCAAACGACAATGAAGCGGGCGTAGTATCGCAGCTTTTTCACCATCAGATCCGGCCGATCCTCCTTGGCCGCTCGCGAGTAGTAGGCCCGACCCCTAATAGCCGCATAGAACTGATACGCCTCGTTCAGGTAGTTGGTTTCGCTGGTTCTTAAGCTGTAAATGGATTCGGTCATTTAGTACCCCTTTTTCTTGAAACATTGTCATACATTTGCTTTGCAATGTGTTCTGTTAAATTGTTAGACTAATAAATACAGAATGTATTTACATAGTTGTAACATTTGTATATTCTATATTCATTAGCTCGTAGTCCTTTAACTAGGAATAGCAAATTCTTAAGCTTCAAAATATCAAAACAATTTAGGGTCCTATAGTTCAGCCTACTTTTTAAACAAATATAATTGTGCTTTTCCAAAATGTTTACCCTTCTAACTCACTTAATAAAATTTTCAGTACCAGAAAACATTTTCTAATTTGGTAATTATTAAACTTTTGTCAATTGATTATTTTTTGTAGATTAAATGGAAACAGCTACGTTCTCTCTTAAGGTCTCCTAAGCAAATGTATTCTTCATTTCCTATACTTACTAATAGTGATAATAGAGCTGGCCAATTTTGCTTGCTATTTCGCCGATCTGCCAGCGTTTCAGGCCGTACTTTGAGTCCAGAACCATGCGATGTTGCTGCTGGAACTTCCACAACTTGGTGTAGACATCGAAGGTGCGGCCGAAGTAAGCTTGCCACTGCCGATGGCCATACTGCGGCAGATCCCTGTGGAGGATACACATTTGAAATCAGTTATGAACTGAAAGCGGTACTTGAACCCACTCACCTGAGCCCGTTGAAGAGCTGCTTGGACTTCTCTAGCAGGTGGCAGAACTCCAAAACTAGCTTTCGATCCTGTTCTTCCGTGGATTCCATTTTCACCATGCCGTTCTTCTCAACCGCCACCGCAATGTGTTATGTCTGCGAATCGGTTCTGCTGCAATGGAAATTATTCATTTGATTAAACTGAAGTGCTTTCGGTAACTCTACAGAACTCTTGAAATGAACAGAGTCTGGGGGATTTCCCCACGAACTATGCCGTAAATAAACAAACTGAATCATGCAATTTTTTCGATATGTATCTACCCGTCCATTTATCCCTATAACCATCTATCCATCTATCTTTCTATCTATCGGTGCACGTATCTATACCAAATGAAGGGGCGGGGCTGACTGCCCACTTGAGATTCATTCAGCCGCTCGTTGAGCCATTGTTGATGTGGATAATGTGCATAATGACGACGATGATGTCAATGGGCCTGCTGCTGATGCCGAGGCTTTGCTTACAATAAAATGAAATGCCTATGCGGCTTTTTTCCTCCACGAATAACGCGTATTAAATTTTTAATTTTTGTGTTCCCCAATCAAATGGAAACTCAGCTGCCGTTTGCTTTTTGGCTTTGTTTTCTAAGTCGGGATGGTAACGATTTAAAGTCATAACTGCGGGATTCTCGATTCCGATTTCGATACCAATACGAATTCAATTAAAATTTCAATTTGGTAAAAACAATTATGTAGCCTTTTAAGTGCACACGAACAGATGGATGAGTTGGCCTGGATGGGAGATGAAATGGGATGGGACAATCGTTATACTGGCTATGCATCAAAAGCTCAATTAATAACGCCCGACCAGGCGACCAGGCGAAATTGTTTGCACAGAAAAAAAAGAGCACAGACAAACGTTGGAAAAACCCGGAAAATGTCGAGCAGGGCAGAGCGGAAAACAGAGTAAATGCACAAAAGGGTCGGCAGTGCAAATGGCGCCGCAGCGGCCACATTGATTTGGCTTTGGCCAAACTAGGTCGTCCCACAGAGCACAAAAACTTTCAATATGAGCTCATCAGACAGCAGCCCAGTACACAGAGAAAAATTCGGATACCTAAGATAAAGACCACAACACAAAGTATTCTGTGTGTGACTTTAGGGTGAAAGTGAAAGGATAAAGTATAGAATAGACACTAATTTTCTGTTGGAAAAAGTTATTGCCTTAATGTTTTTTAAAATATTGATTTTTTAAAACAATAAGTAATCTTTTAAAGTCTTAAAAAAGTGAATATAAGCCGCAATTTTTATTCCTATGTCATAAGTTTTCAGGAATAAATATTTTCTTTCCCTGTAGCTAGAATGGAAAACTGGAGATGTAAGCTGGTGGCTGGGAGATTGTGTAAATATAGTTTCCTCTTTTTTTTGAGGGAGGCAACTGAGAAAATGCGTCAAATATGCGTCACCTCGGCGAGAGTCCAACCAACAAGTCAATTTGGGGCACACTCTGCGAACAGGACACATTTATGGCGCCCTAATCAAATTAAGCTTCCATTTAGCGCGTTAAAATTACATAATATGAAAATTACGCATACGCAGCGTTAACAAACAAGCAGCGAGTGGAGTAGCAAAACAAAGCTGACTAAACAGCTCGCCCACTCACTCACTGAATGACAGACTGGCTGCTGCTCCTGCTCCTGCTCCTGCTGCTGACTTCATCATCGCCATCATCCTCGGCAGAAGTTAACCAACATCATCAGCATGTCAACATGTGGAAGCCGGAAATGAAGAAACACAAATACTAAGCAGAGTCGTTGCCACTGCGATGTTGCTCATTAACACCCTCCCCGTCGCCAGAAAACTCCTGGCCTGTCCTGTCCTGGCCCCCCATCGTCCTTTTCCCCATTTCCCGCCCAACGTAGACACACATTTACAGTTGGTGCACTGCTACGTCAGAATGTCGTCCTGCCACCAGCAAATGCGTCAAGATTGCTTTGAAAAACTAAATATTGCACTTAATCTGAATATATATAGACAACTGATTTTAATATTTTAATTAAAACTGACATCGTCGACAAATAAATATTGTTAAATATATATATTTTTTAAAATAATTACAATTTTTATTTGGAAATATATATTTCTTTACATATACAATTAAAAACGCGTTAAATGCCTTTATTCTTTGACAGGTACCAAAATAATACAATTCTTTTTAATTAATTAATAAAATCATTTATTCAGTTTTTAAAAATAATGTGAAATTTCTATAAATGTATATGAAATTAACAATATAATAATATTATATTTTTTAAAAGTTAATCGATATCCTTGGTGTAAAGAAGTTTTGTAGAACTTGGGACTTAATAAATAGTTATAGCAATGTTATGTTTTTGAAACGCAGGATTTTGAAAGGATATTAAATAAATTGTAGGAGACATCATTTAAAAAGCGTACAACTTAAAACAAAGAGCATTTTTGTCGCCTTGACGGAGTCAGTCAGTAGTTAACGTGGTAAAGTTTTTTCTATTTTTCGCTGTTCCTTGTGTTTTTTGTAGTTGTCGTACTTGTTGTTGCGTGTGCGTTGTTGCCTGTGTGACAATATGTACAACAGCAGCAAAAACAACTACGCGAGTGAGTACTACTGTTGGGGAAAATCCCAATCCCAGTCAAACAAAGCGTGCAAAAAAAGAAGCAGAAGCGGAGAATGCAACGCACTTTGGCGCCCATCGTCAGGGGGCGGAGTGGCCTGAGTGGGCGGGGCAGGGAGCGGGCAGCGCGCTGTTGACTGACTGCCAGTGCGTGCATGTGTGGGTGAGCGTGTTTTTCAATGCCCGCCAGCACTCCTGCAACAGCAACAACAGCAACTGCAACACCAGCAGCAACACTGCACACAAAACATGTTCAACAATTTCTAAAGAGCCTTTTAATATTTATAAATTTGTTTAAATCATTATGAAATTATTATAATAAAAACATTTCAAAAAATTATATCAAATAAGTATTTTAAAATAACTATCTATCTTAAAAAATGTTATTTTAAAACGCGCTGATAATAATTTCAACATATTTTTGTGCTTATAAATTATTTTCGAAAATATAGGTTTTTTATGTATTTTTTCAACTGAACTGATAAATAATTTGCAATAAAAAATATACTATTTAAAAGAATAACAGAAAAATAGACAAAAATAATCTTGTGCTTATTTTCCATATTCATTTAAACCCGACTTTGCAACAAAAATGATTTCGACCATTCAACATTATGTTATAATAAAATTATATCACATTCAAAATTGTCTTTTATTTTTTACTGTGCGAAAAGCTTATCTGATGATCTCATAATTAATTTGAAATTGAACCAGATAATTTGTTTTTGTTTTCTTAGATGTTCTTACTGATCATATTGTATCAACGATTAGCATCTCCGATAATATATTTAAAATTATCTGATTTTTTCCCTGTGCAACAACTATTCACTGCTGCTCCGCGCTCATTGCTATTTGACAAAGCTGCACATTTTTTCCGTTTGGTTCCTTTTCTTTCTGGAAGTGGGAGTGTGTGAGTAAACAAGGAGGCGCTCGTGGGCGGGTGTGTAATCCTTCAAAGGCATTGTAGGCTAGGCTACACATTTAATGGCATTTTGACGCTGCCGACGCTGATAATGATGTTGTAAATATGTTGCAACGTCCGCATCCGCAGCAAACTTCAAGTTGTCTGTCCCACCAAAAGGCACCTCCCCTCAGCCCAGCCAGTCATTAGGACTTATGAATTTCGGTTTAACAATTGAGCAGCTCAAAGTGCGACGGGGGGTGTCTGCAAAACTTTGGCATAGTTCAGCCTTCATAATTAATGGCAGAGCGGCTGCAAAAAAAATCTAGAAATCTCGTACATATAAAAACCAACTACTTGAGTGGGCCAACTTTGCCCTAATGATACGGACGCACCGACAGACAGTCGGTCCGAAAGTTACAGTTCTCATATCGCGCTGCAGACATCACAAGCTGCACAAAAACTTTGTCAGGACCAAAAACCGGATGCGAGTGACCAGCGGAGAACTTTTCCCTTGGCCCCGGGACACTTTTTGTGAACTGTTCGACTGTCGCCCGGGGGCAATTTACATTTCACATTTAATTGGCAATTTCTATTTATCGAAATTGATCTCGCCCCGAAGTGGGCAAAGGATGTTTGTATTTTAGCTGCCAACCGGCTACAAATTGAAACCGTGTATATATTGGAGTCGGAAAATTAAATTTGACAAAGGCTTAGCATTGAATACTTTTGATTTTGTTTTTCACAAGCACTCATTTTTTTATTTGTTCTTAATACCGTTAAAGGAACTACATTTATTTAACAATAACGAAAATTCGTGATTTATTTAATGTCCACAAATAACGCACTTTAATTTCACATTACAAATTTTTATAAGAATGACAAAGTAAGTAAAAATCAATCATATATTCATACATTTTAAAGATTAAATAATTATTTTGAACAGCCTTTGTTATCAATCAAAAACCAATTCTCTGCTTAAATTTGATACTTTTATATATAATTTTCAGACAACTTCCATTAAAACTTTTTAATTAAACAGAAAGCATTATCAGAAAAATATTAAAAAAATAAAATGATAACTTTTTTTTGAACTTTTAGCTTCTGAAATTATTTTTTACAATATCTAAAAAAAGGAAAGAAAGTAAATCATTTAAAAAATTGTTGTTAACCATTAATTAAAAAGTTAACCATTCACCATAATTCATTAAATTATAAATTGCTTAACTCTTTTTATTAATCATTTACTACATTTCAATTTGATATATTTGATATTTTGCGTTAAGGTAATCAATAAACTAATTCAGTAACAAAACGCAAAATTATTAAATCTCAAAAACTAAATTTTAAAATTTGTAAAATCAGCAAGTAAATCTGAAAGGATTTTCCCCCTCACCTTATCAGATTTACACAGTAAAATATGAATTTTCTTGACAAAACTCCAGAAACTGGCATTTAATCATTTCAGTTAAAGTATTTATGTTCTTAATTAAGTTTTACCTTATCATTGTTGTATCTGCTGCTGCCAGCAACAACAACAAAAACAGGAGCGGTCACCGCAATCTTGAACTCCACGGACAGGACATTCAAATTGTTGCCTCTGCCGACGTTGACGCCGCCGTCTTAGCTGTGCGGCTGGCGCCCTGCACTTGACATATGTTTGCCGGATCTGACCAAGATCGTATGCTATATCCTAATGCTCAAACACTTGGCCACTTTTCACTCACTGGAAAGGCTTGGGCACAATTTTTTTTGCCGGTTTGCAAGTTGGCCCACACTTGGGATTTCACTAGGGATATCGGGGCGATTCGAAAACCGTTTTCAATCTTTAACCGATTTTTGGGTAATATTCCCGGATCCGGAGCATTACGTGCTGGGGGGATAAAGCGGGGAGAGCGATTGTGAGTGGAGAACGCTGCGACCGTCGCGTTTGGCTGCACAGTATTGAATTTTTTCGCATTTACATTTTTAACGAGGAGGGTTGGGGGTTGGTATTGATTTTTTTGCCACTTTGACAGCTGCCTGGTCTCGACTATGGCCGACAGAGGGCGTCGCTGACATTTGCCAAATTCGCGAGGGTTGAACAGCTGACCGGCGAAAAGCCGTTAAAACTAGAGATTTCCAGGGTAAAAACTCTCCAGGGGTTGATAAATTCAAATATTTAACGGTAGGTGGCGACACTTTCAGTTGAAACAGCTGAGCTGTTCGTTTTGTGTGTTCCAAAGGTCCTTATCAACCCTTAGAGCCATATATGTTTAATTTCGAAAGTATCACATATTAAAAGTTATTAAACAATGCCTCAAAAATCTCTAAATCTCATTCATTCAACAATCGGTTCCGCCTATCACAAAAATTAAAAGTACCAAATATTAAAAAATACATACATAATTATTTTTTAAGTCCAATCATTACCTAAGAAACTCTGTTGAAGAAACTCACTTAAAGAATTTTGAATACTCATATTTTGGATTCTAATTTTTTCTAGGGGTCACACTACATGAACACATTTTTTGAGTTTTATTGCAATACATAAAGTACGATAACATTTACATTTCGCATTACATAAAAGCGTTTTAAATCATATTTGGTTGGTTGCTTGATAAAATTGCGACTAAAATTGTTGCGGTTTTTAGTGCCTGCTCTTTCACTATCACAATGAAATAAATTACATTGTTTGGATACAGTATACAATAAATATATATGCTTAAGTGTGTGTATATGCTACATGTAAAACAGTATCTAGTTGCATGATAGGTAACCATAATATTAAATGGCTTATGCAGATATTTATAATCCTCTAACTATCATTACAAGACGCCAGATTTTTCTCTCATTTGGAATATGCGCGTGGCTTTTCAGTCTTTCAATAAATCCAAAAATCTAAACGTCAATGCGTCCTAGTTATATCGCGTAAATATAAAGTGAGTTTCATAGACATAAGATGGCTACTAGTTTAATTTGTATTTATCTTAAGGTTTAATAATTTTGCATCATCTACTCTTAGAAGTATCTTCTTTCGGGCTTATCTCTGTGTATTGTCTTGTGATTTTTGAATGCTGCATTTGTTTCTTATATCTGTGAAACTCACTCTAAATTTACTTGAATAGTTAAGCTATATGCTGATTTTTGTCTGTTTGAGTTATATGTTTAAAATTTGGCTTTGGTTACCATTACAAATGATTTCGATGTTAGTTTTTGAAGACGCGAATGGAGCTGAATTTGAGTGCACTTATGAGTGGTAAAACTTAGTTATTCGTTGGTGAGCCTTTGAATTTACTTTGAATTAAATGAGTACAGATTTAAATGAGTCTTGCTATTCGAGTTAAAGGCAAAAAATTCAACCTATTCCATTGACTAAACATGGATTATCTAAATATTTTATTACTCCTAGAGCCCAATTCTAAACTAATTTATTAACTAAATATTTCACTCTTGTATTAAACGTTACTAAAATTTATCAATTAAGGTTATGTGTGAAAATAAGTAATATAATTTAGAATTTTAAAGTACAATTTGATAGTCTGTTGATTGAATTAGTTTAAATATTTATTTGAGTTAAAATTTGTATATATTTTTATACCCGTTACTCGTAGAGTAAAAGGGTATATTGTATTCGTGCAAAAGTATGTAACAGGTAGAAGGAAGCGTTTCCGACCCTATAAAGTATATATATTCTTGTTCAGGATCACTAGCCGAGTCGATCTAGCCATGTCCGTCTGTCCGTCTGTCTGTCCGTCTGTCCGTCTGTCCGTCTGTCCGTCTGTCTGTCCGTATGAACGCTGAGATCTCGGAAACTATAAAAGCTAGAAGATTGGCGTTTTGCATGTAGATTTTAGGAGTTCCTACGCAGCGCAAGTTTGTTTCAAAATGGTGCCACGCCCCCTCTGACGCCCACAATCGCTTATATACGATTTTAAAAATTTAAATATTTCGGAAAAGTAAAAATGCAGTTTTATTGTGTTTATCAATACCTATCGAAATGTAGAAGAAATTTTTCAAATCGGACCATTCGTTAAAAAGTTATGCGTGATCAAAGTTTCTATCTCCATCTCCCTCGCACTCCCTTTACCTGAGTAACGGGTATCTGATAGTCGGGGCACCCGACTATAGCGTTCTCTCTTGTTTGTTATTCATAAATCTCATATTTTTGAAATCAATTCTCAAATCATTCATTTTCCTATTCCTTCTTCGTTCTATACTCATTTAATTCAATACTCATTAAAACATTTGAAATAAAAACTTTTTGAATCATTACTTATAAAAGTCTTGAACCATTTGATCCAACTCATAGTGCACTCTCGTTCTATTTGAGACGGTTTCTGGTTGGATCTCTTTGCCGCCACTATAGATCCATTCCTTGACGAGTGCTACCTACAGCCTGGTGGCCTCGGACGTGGTTTGGACATCTCCTGCCCCGTGCACCTGCTGACTGGTGGTGGAAGTGCCCACATCGGTGGTGGGTCGCGGCAGATGTGAGTAGTATCCCATCTGGCAGGAGTTCTGGTGGGTCAGCTTCTGGTTTTGGCTGAGCTGGTACTGGGCCGCCTTAATAGCAGCCTGCTGCTGGGGGGTTAAGCAATCGCAGGCGGCCAACAGCTCCTCCGTGGACTTGGCCGTTATAGTGGTGGTTGTGGTAGTGGTCAGCTCGCCCACAAACTCGGTGGGAGGTGGGGCATAGTTCTCCACATCCCCGTAAGTGGAGTATCTGCCGTACGGATTTCTGCGCGGCATCGAGTGACGCTGCTGGCCAATCTGCATTTTAATGGCTGGCCTAACAGCCACTGTGTCAAGGTAACCGTAACCAACATTATAGCCCGCCTTGTTGGCAAGATTGTCCCAGGATTTGGGTTTCTGAACATAAGCTATAGTATTGGGATAGATCTGCGGCGGCTGCATTTGATTGGCGGTCACATGATAGCGTTGGTGGTAGTCCCCCTGGTGATGATGATGATGGTGGTGCGGTTGTTGATGGAGTAGCTGTTGCTGTTGCTGCGGTTGCTGTTGCTGCTGCTGATGTTGTGGTTGCTGTTCGTAGGACTGCCTGGATTTTGTGGAGTGCTGTCTGGATTGACCCGCTTCGCTTTTGGGATCCCAAAACAAAGTATCCGTGCTGATGGAAGTGGTATAAGAAGCAGTATCTCCCGGAGCAAACTCACTTGAGGTGCAGGAATGCAAGCTGCAATGGCTGGCCAATCCAGAGGCCAAATCGAAGTAGCGAGATCTGGTGCTACCAGTTTGGGATTGCGCCTGACATGGATTCTGCACCTGGTGGGGATAATGATGATGGTGGGGAACTGTCTGGACTTGCTGTTGTAGCTGTTGATGTTGCTGCTGCTGTTGCTGCTGCTGTTGTTGCTGCTCGTGACTGTGATGGTGATGATGATGGTGGTGGTGATGCCCAGATCCGGCATTTCCACCTCCTCCATTGGCATTGGGTGAGGCATGGGATGTGGACTTGGGTCTGACTCTCTGTTCCTTGGTCTCCACCCGTTCCCTCTCCCGGTGCTTGTGCTTATGTGTGTGCTCCTTGTGCTGGCGATGGCGTCTCCTTGATGGCACACAATGCGTATCGCAGCAGGGACTGGCCAGATCGTAGGCATCCAGGCTAACATTATCTGGCGCTGGAATCGCCGACTTCTCAGCCGACTTCCATCGGAAATGACCCAAACAGGGATTGCACGAGTGGCCCACATGAATATGCTTTCCGGAGGACTTCTCTTTCTCTGCTTTTGGCGGTTTAGCTGGTGGCTTGTGCTTTTCGCAAGTGCGAGGAGGTGGTGCCGGTGGCTTCACCGATCCACCAGTGGTACTGTGATATTGTGTAGGAGCCGTGGTTGTGGGTTGAGTCATCGAATTTGCATCCACGGACTCTGTTCGCTGGAGGATGTAACGCTGAGCGGTTTGTTGGTGATCGCTGCTGCTCCTCTGGAGACCCAGGCCATCTATATAATCCTCTGAGCTGCCGTGGGTGGGTCGCAGGACGTAGCGGTAAGTGGGATCCAGGTATTGGTAGGTGAGCATAAATTGAGCGGGAGGTGGAATGATTCCTGGTCCGCCCGCAGCTTGTTGGCGGGCCGCCATGTTTGGCACATCCTCGGTGGACAGGGCGGGTCGATAGAAGCCCGTTTCACCACCTACTTCAGTGGGTGAAACACCCTCCCCATCGCTGGGTGAAGTGTTTGCATTGGCCTTCTTGCGGGCTGGCAAGCTGTGCGTCTTCCACTTGCCCTCCAAAAGCTCCCGCTCCCTCAGATGAACCCTCTCCAGCTCGTTCATCTTTTGCTGCAACAGGCTCTGCAGTTGGATATAGCGCATGTGAAGATCGACCTAAGGGAAAATACATATTTCAGATATATCCACACCATTGAAGGTTTATTTTTAGGAGTTTTTGTACTTCAGGAAAGTAATTTGTTTGAAGCTGATTGACTTTTCTAAAACGATACTTTACCTTCCTCACACAGTCCTCGAAGAGTACGACCATTCGCATCCTGGTGTCACTCTGCTTGATAAACTCGACGATGGTCTTGTGGTCCGCCTTCTCCATATCTTTGCCGTTGATGGATAGGATCACGTCGCCCTCACGCATTCCAGAACGATAGGCCGGACCCCCGTACTCGACGTAGTCCACATAAGTGATCATCTCCAGCTCCTCATCGCGTTTATAGTGGATCCCATAGCTCTGCAGGGTAAACCCATATGAGTTGTTCTTCTTTTCCACAATTATAGTCCGGCGCCGTCGATCTTCATCCGGGTTGGCAGCCAGAAAACGCTCCGATTTATGGCGTCCCAGGATATGAGTGGACCGAGATAGCTGAAATACATTATAATATTATCATTCCATCCTTGAGAGACTTTTATCATATATTTATGAAGAACAAGAACAAATTTATATAAGAACTAAACATTGGTAAGAAACTAGACCAGACTGTCTATTATCTCGCAAAGCTCTTTTTCTGTGAAAGGAATGTGTTGATTTGTGGTAAAAGTGAAAGGCTTGTATGCTAAACTATCGTTAGCACTTCCGGGTATTTGCACGTCTAAGCAATGTGGCACACCAAATAGCCGCCAGGTGTGGTGGTGGTGCAAACCATCAAAATAATGTTTGCCAAGCCCATTCCTTCGCCCCTACTGTTCTTCCTGGTTTTATTGAAAGCATTTCTATGAATACAGGATGAAGACCCCAGCAGGCAACACTTTCACTGCCTTTCCGAAAAAACGAGCGGGCAAAAGGAAAAGCAAACCAACCACGAATACAGGTGCGGACAAAATAATATTATACAGACATTTTCCATAAATTAGCAAGCTAGTAATAGACTAAATAAAAACATTTGTTATATGTTCCCATATAGTTTTTGTTGTTTTAAAATAAAAAATAATAGGGCAAACAAAAAGTTTATCAGGCTACATTATCTCTAGTTAAAAGTTTCAAATGTGAAATAAAAATTAAATTACATACATTTGTTGTTGCTGAAACTTATTTTATCATATTATTTGTTTTCAAATATAAAACTAAAAAGAAACCTGAATCCAACATGCATTCTACTGAGATAAGCCGCACTGCTCTTTCATTAACGCTTTATTGTCCGCAGCGTAATAACTGGCTTGAAAGGCTTTGGACCTCCCGCCGGCCATAATGCCATCAGCAAGGAATAGCAAATTGTATGGCATTATATATAAAAATACAGTGCTCATTTAAAATGAAATTGTAAAGCTTTCATTAAAACAGGAAATCTTGAAGAAAAACTAGTAAAATTCAAATGCAAGTGCTCTTTTATAAAAATAAAAAGTTGTTATAGAAAAAAAAATGCCTAGTTTAAATTCATTGTATTTAAATAAAAACCAAAAAATTGAGATATGGTGAATTTACTAATTCCCTTTAAAATTTGGAATTTACTTTAATATAAATGCAACAATCTTGAATGCTGGCCTTTGAGTAAAAAGAAAAACTAGTTGTTTTCGTGACTTTGTTCGCTGATGTAACTTGAGATCCAAACGTACTATCGAGTTATGGAAAATACTGCATGCGTATAAACACCCCCTAACTTTCAGCGATCCATTAATTAATCCAACTGGTTAATTTATCTAATTGCCAGGGCCACAGTCAAGGCCCTTCCGTTCCCTAGGGTTATGATACATTTCAATATATTCAATATTTCCGAGGCATTGAATTATTAACACTTGATCGACGACGGCGGTTGTTGGCGGCTGTTGAGGTTGCCTGCCGAAGCGTAAACTATGCATAACGACCCGGCCGGGAGGTTAAACAGCTGTGGGGGCAGCAAATGCACCGAACTGGGAGCCTGGTGGCATAAACCACCCCTTAAGCACCCACTCAACAAGAATGCCAGCAACCACCACCCACCACCCACAAGACAAATTCAATTGAGCCAGCACTGCAGGACCTTGTCGCATTATTATGACTCAGTGTGGGGGACAATTGAATTTATTTTGAGATGATTCCGACTAGCAGTTGGATACTTGGACGCTTGGACATACCTGCGCATACTCGATTTCCTCGTCGCTGGCATCGAGACTCTTGTGGAACTTGAGCCTGCCCAGACTGCCGGTGCCGTTGACATAGTGCGACGATTGCTGATGGGTCTGATAGAGGTGTTGCTGCTGGGACTGGGAATATTGCTGCTGCTGCTGGTGGGGATGTTGCTGCTGCTGCTGAAGGCAGGCGGCGGCGATGAGGGAACCCACGGAGGTGGCGTTGGAGGCCGAGATGGACACCGCCGCCGCCGTGGTGGCCGCACTGCTGGCCGCCGTCGCAATGCTCTGGCAGCTGGTGCTCATGGGCTTGCTGGCCATCCTCCTCGTATTGATTTCTTCACGCAGTCATAATTACAGGCGGATCATTCGAGCCACTCAAATGAGACACCGACAGATACAGATACCGAAACGGTGAAATCTTTCGTTTGAAAACAAGGTAACCTCCTGCACCTTTGGGGCTCACACAACGAATGCTGGTTCTGTCGAATGGCTGCAATTAGTCATGGCCATTCATGAAGTTCACTCCGAGTTGCGTTTATCAGTGCTATATTTGTTAAGGGAAAACTTTTCCATATTCAAGTTCGGTTTTGTTGTCGCGTGAGTCTGTTTCCGCTTGGTTTGTTCCACTTCCGTCGAAGTCTGGTGCCGTACTGAGCGTTGGAGGTGCCGAACGGAAGCGGGAGAACGCAGAACGGTACTGCGGAGAGCACACTGCACCCACACGCACGGCCAGGAGGGAAAAGCGGTTGATATTTATGGCACATGTTGACTGCTGTATCGCTGAGACCTATGTTTTGGGGGGTTATGCGCATGCGCCTACTTTGCATGCCCGCCAGAGCATAAATAGCTGTTAAATGTTAACGGAAATTTCTTTAATATTAAATTAAAATCAATTTAAATTTGACTTTTTACATTGAAATATTTGATTCAAAGTGTTATTATCTAATAGGTCTTATTTGATCTATATTACTTTGGATGATCAAGTTAAGCTTTAAGTGAATGCACTTACGGTCTGTTAAGTATTTGTATAAGATATAAGGACTTAAAATTCAATCTGCTCCGATTCAGTAATTTCAATTATCGTTTTTTCTTTATAGATTTTCTCTTTTTTTTAACTTCGAATTTCAAACACTTAAAATTCGTTATACATTTTAAAATTTGGAACCCGTTTTAAATACAACTCTTAATTATTCATTGAAACTTCAACTTTTCAATAAAGAATTTTTAAATCCCAAGATCAATTAATAATTTAAGATTTACTTAAACCACTTTTTTAAATTTCTCCGTTAACCGTTAGACCAATGTTAGCTCGTAACATACCTCTGTACAATGGAATGATTCCACATTAAAACTCTTGTTTCGTTATTTTACAAATGTATTTATTACAAATGGAACCTTGACTATTCCGCTAACTCGCCACCGGGCACCAACTGCAATAAATTTGTTCGATATTATAAAAAACTTTACATTACTCTAAGGAGCACCTACCATTGTGATGTTGTTGCCGTTGAGCAGAATCTGATCCAGTTTGGTGATGCGGCGACCATCAGGCGTATTTTCGTACTCCGTAACATCGTCCAGAAGCATATTTACGAAGTCATCGAATCCTAGAAGGGTGCCCACCATCTCCTTGTCGTTTTTCATGATTATGTGGATGCGGGAACCAATGCATTTGTCCACCAATTCTGCAAGGAACCCCATTCAAACCGGCATAAGTTAACAACTGTGGGTTTAAGGACTTTCACTCGGTTTCTTACCCAGAGGCATCAGTGTGGAGATGTTAGAAGGAGGCGGAACAGCAGTCATGATTCTATGAGATTTATTAACAATTTTTGTTACAATAATTGGAATTTAGCAAAGATGTTTTTGCAGCGAGGTAAACAATGTGGCATTTTATTATTAAGCTGGTCACACCGAAAATTACCGACGTCATAAAGTAAATAGAGCTGCCAAATTTGGCTATAAAATAACTTACAAATTTTGTATAGTTTATAGATGACTTATTGGTAATGCCAAAAAAATCTTTGAAATTAAACAAAATGAAAATTACAATCGAAAAAAATTAAAACAATCTTTGGATTTTTTAATATTGACGAAATGCGAAAACAGATCAGAACAATAATAAAAAAAGTCAAATTTAACTAAAAACAAGAACGGAAGTTTTGGATTTCTGAATATTAAGAATATGATTCAAAGCCAACGGCTTAGTCGACTTCACAGCTAAATTAACCCACAGATGAAAACAAAATTAATAATTCAAAATTCAAATTTAACAAAATATGAGTACTGAAATTTTAATACCGTTTCTGCCATATCGAAAATTTATGACAACGTGCAGTCAATTTAAGGAATGTATCCGAAATTATATAAAATTAATCTATTAGGAAAAAATATATATGCATTACTATTTGAAAGCACCCAAATTTAAAATAAGCTAACCCGATCGCTTCTATGGCAGCTATAGAATCCTGCCGTTTAATCGCAAGAATTTTAAACATAAACATCCACAATAATAAAATACGATTTGGAAAGTTTTATGTTGAGAGCATATAACCGAAATCTATAAAGCTTTTAAACTGTCTAGAGAAAAACGGGTATGGCTATATTAACTCTCCTAGTGATGCTGATCAATCACCATAGGGTCAGAAACGTCTCCTTCACTGCAGTACAAACTTCTTACCACTTTAATATGCCTTTTGTAAGGGTATACAAACAGCTAGATGCCAGCACTTCTAACGCGATAGTAAAGGATTTCAGGTATTTCGCGCAACGGTCTCACCGTCTTTCACAATTTCAAGATCAGGAGTTAAAATATCTCAAAATTTGAGGCCACAGCAGTCGCCGCCGTATGCTGGACAATTTGGACGAGGGGCAGCGTTGTGCCTCCGCTCGCCGCTTACATAATGTCTGTGTTGCTGGGGTCAAAGACATGGAAATTGGTCACCAGCAGGCGGCACTTCCTGCTTCTGCTTCGATCGCTGAACCAAGGTCAGTATATTTGCATGCCAAATCTAGCAGTATTTATCATGTGATCCGTTTCCTTGCAGACCTTACAACTGCTCTCAGGCCCTTTTATTTCGCTGTTCATCCTGACTTCTTTGCCCAGCATCCTGAGCAGAGGAACACCAACGAGAACTCCCTGAAATTGCTGAGTGAGCACTTGGAGGCATTGTATGAACGCAGACAGCGCAGTGGGGACTCCCAGGTGCTCAAGTTTTATGTGCGCACCAGTTCAGATGCCGACAAACGGGACTCCTTCAAGCTGATCCAGATTCGCACGGACTGGCAAAGCACTCGAGATCCCAAGACCTTCATTCAAGGTCTCCTGGAATCCTGTAACCTGTCCACGGAGTATGTCAAGAACATCAAGGCGCAGCCGGAGCCGCCAAAGAGCTCTGGCTTGGATTTTAAGCCAGGCCAGGACTATCACTACGACACAGAGTTCGCCGACTTTGAATCTCAGTTGAAGAATGTTAGTGAACCACTGTTACCCTTTCAAATCCATGAAAATAATCGTTTTTTTTTACCAGGAGAGGGCTAGCAAGCGTCCAGTACTGACCACTTGGTTGGAGGAGAACGCCGGCACGGCTAAACAGCGCTCAAAGGAAACCGCGGATCTTCAGGCCGAGATCAACAAGCTCCAAAAAGTGCTGGTAGAGAAGCTGGATCTGCGGGATGCCCGCTACGAGTGCGGCTGGAACATCGAACACTATCGTGGGTGCTTAAAGACTCTCGAGAGATTGGCCAACACCCACCTAAAAGAAATGTCACCTCTAAAAGGTCGCATTGTGGTTTTTGCTCCCTTTACGGGCATCAGTTTAGAGGGACATGTGATGCTCTTCACCGGTGATGTGCTCAACACCTGGATTGACTTCATCAAGAACATTCCGCACCATGATGCTTATTTGAAGGTGGTGCCCGTATATGAACGGACTCTCGCTCAGGTTCTACTAGAGATCCAGATTGGGCGGCGAAAGTTTATGCCCAAGCAGCAGGCTAGGGGCTATGCAAGCTACCTCATGAAAGTGACCACATCGCTCAACGATTACATAGGCAAACAAAAATATCCGGCCGAGTGGCCGAAAACGCTCAAGGAGTTCACCATCGTTGTGGAATCGGAGGCGGGACCACTTATGGTGAGCCCCACGGGTCAGTTCATTACACCAGCCACATGTCCGGGATCTATTCTCGTTGACTTCATCACCGTTAACATGGAACTGGCCAGGGAACGAATGAAGAAGTACGCCCAGGATAAACACGTCGAGGAAGAGCTTATGGACTCGTGTATAGAGCAGCTGCAGCTGCAATCCCTCACCAAAGACGACGCCATCACCCCTGACAAGATGATAAAAGCCCTTAGAGATCTATCCCAGTTGCAAGTGCAGCAACTGCAGGAATGCAAACTGCACATTACTCACTACTATTCAGTACTGACCGATGGCGTGGTATGCATACCTTGGGACTTTAAGCAGAGGTAGTTGGATTTTCTCATGTGCCTTATTAGTCAAAATAAACATAGTAATAATTTACAGTTATTGAGGCTGCATCATCCCCATTCTCTTCCAGCTAGGCGGCATCGCTGCAGTCTTCCAGACTCCAAGTGCACTCCACCTGATGAGTTGAAAATTCCGATGCATGGCGGGTATACACATGATGTTCCTCGCCATCCCAGTGCGAAGGATCTCCTCCACACAGGATGGATTTCTCGGTGGCTGCATCGTACAAGGAGATCCCGCCATTTTTATACACCACTCGCCACCAGTTTATGTTGGTCCGGCTGTACACGTTTTTGGTGATAGAGTGACTGGCATTGTTGGTAGTTGCTGTGGCTGGTTCCATTAGGATGTAACGATTCCGCCAAAAAGCGCTGTAGAAAGCAAACTGCGGGCGGCTGTCATTGCTGTGACCACGCTGGATAAAATAAGCAGCCTTTTTTGGATCTCGAGCGTTGCTGCAGATCAAATACGTCTGGGGACACTCGTAAATGTACGAATTTCCATCGGTCACATTGCGTATGCAAACCTTACGGGCGGTGTACAGGAGTTGCTGGTCCTTGGGAAGGTGGGCGTATATTTCAGCTTGTAAAGAAGACTCCACCTCCTGCTCGAAACCAGGCTGCTCCAGTAAAATTCTGAGGTTGCTCTGCAAAGCCCGTTGTACTTGGGGATCTCCCCGTTTCAGCTCTTCCCTGCTGAGTAATTGAAGATTAGCCTGTGCCAACTGCGTCAGACTGGCCGTAAAGTTGCCCAGCCTTTCGACCACACTCAATGGCGATTCCAGGGACAAAACGGCATCATATAGAACTTCCAGGATGTCCCTCAGGTAATCCAAGGTGCTGAAAGTTAGACGATGCACGAGTGAGTGTACCAATGGAAAAGTGGCCTCTCGACTGCGGGTGTGAAACGGAGCCTCCAACAACTGGGCACTGCGGTTGACAAAGGCGCGGTAGACCAGTTCCATCAACTGCACTGGGACATCTGTGTGCAGAGACAGCTGATCGTAAAATTCCAGGATCTTGGATGGATCGTATATCTGCTTGGTCTGCTGAAGCTCCTTCCAGAGAGCCGTGTAAATGGCCTCCTTGAGCTCTAGGGTCCTAGCTTGTTTTGCCAATTGAAGGACGAGCCTGCCCCGCTCCCAATCTCCTCCGACTTCAGAGCGAATGACCGACTCCAGGTTGGGAGAAGCTGGTGCTTCCACGGTAACAGAAGCTGCCTCACTTCGCCAGACATCGATGTGGTATAGCAACTCTTGTACTGGAGCCGATGCATTGAGAACAGTCAGGAGTTTGCTGCCATTAGTTTGGATATTGTATTCCAAGGCGCCAGTGAGCCCGAGCCCAAGGATGAGGACTAGCCAAGCGGAGGAAGATGCCATTCTGGCTGTACTGGTTGGATGCCCTCATAAGGGTGCAGCTTTTATAGGTAAGTGGCGAATCGGCGCTTATTTGTAGTTCAATCGGATATTTACTTGCGGATTTGGTTGTTGACCCTTGTGCCAATAAATGCATACAACTTTTAATTGCATTTTGCACTTGCGGAAAATCTGAAAAACGCGACGATCATAAACGGTTGGGCATATATTTACATTGCATCATTTATATAAAACTTTATAATCATTTGTGAGTTACGTTAAAATCGACAAAAACATATTTTACTTGCTTTTAAAGACCATGATCTGGATACCAAGACATTTTTGTTACTTTTTGATGAGTAGTTAAAAATGCAAACAAATATTACTAACAACTAATATAATGTATTGTAAGCTTGCTTAACACAAAACATCAGAGTCCTCTTCTTAAAGGTTGAAAGACATATAATTTACTACAGAAGTAGAACCATCATGTTAATATCGAGTTTCCAAATTTCGTTGGTTAATTTTCTATTAAGCTTTTAAGTTAAACATTAATCTCCTGGAATTATTTAATGAGAGTTTTCGGTCTGTGTCTACCAAAAGTTTTTATCTGTTCGGGGTTTGAGTCCAAACTAATATTAACTTCCGGCTTAAAACCCGGGTGCTCAGTTATCTACATGCATTTCACCCACTATTTACCTGCGTATTATTTACTCTTCAAAAACACTATTGAAGCTATTCCGGCAGTTAAACTCATTGTAAATTCGTTGAATTTATTTACTTTATTCAATTGTTTTAAGAGGCGCATAGAATTTCTTATTTCTAGTATCACAAAAGACTATAACGACACTTAGAGGCTAGTTGATGCTAAAAATGCAAGGCAGAGCTACATAATATTGGCTGCTATAACAATAAGCTACCTAGTAGTTGGTTATAGAGGTGATCTCCTAAAGCTTCGTGGAGTTGCGTGACTTGACCGATCTGCGCAGAATGCTGGATCTTAGTTCACCACCCGTGGAGGCATTCAGAGATGCTCCCGTCTGGGTTCCCCTGACAAAAGCCTGAGATCGCACTTCCTCCACGTCGGCGTTCCTCTTCTCCTCCTCATCGTCGTCCACCTGTTTGGCCAAACAGGGGAAGTCCCAAATGCTCTGACCACGTCCGAACTCCTCTCCATCGCTCAGGGTTTGAGGCAGGACGTGATTTAGGGTTTCGGGCAGCAACAGCGACAACAAGCCACCAATGATTCCCAGGACTCCCAGAATGATTAAAGGTAAAGCATTGGAGATGTTGGCCAGGTAGACCACAAATGGAGCTATGATACTGGCCACATAGCCCATAATGTGGATGAAGGCCACTGCCTGAGCCCTCACCACAGTGGGCAGCACCTCCGCCGCCCACTGCAAGCCAATGTTATAGCTGATGTTGACAAAGAACCGACCCATGATTGCGAGGGCGGCGGAGTAAATGCCAACGGGCACTACGGTGGCCAATAAGCTGAACACTCCACTGAGCACCATGGAGCTGCAGGCCAGCCAACGGCGTCCAAAGCGATCTAGGATCACCGTGAGGAGAGTATCCGCTGGCAACTCGGTGAAACAGGCCAAGGTGAAGGTGAAGAAGATGTCCAGTCCCAGGGAACCCACGTTCCTGACATGTCCATCGAAGACCAGCGATATGGCCATCCAGATAACAATTAGCAGCAGAGTGGTTCGTCGCAGTCGTGGGGACTTGAAGAGATCCAGTACGGAGTAACTGCCATTCTGGGCCTCCTGCTCCCGCATCCTCTTACAGCTGTCAGCAAAGATCTGATATGTTTGAGCCGGCACCTGGCGACCATTGCCTTTCTCTAGTTTCTTGAGGATTTCAACGGCCTTGTCCACTTTTCCTTGGGATACCAACCAGCGAGCTGATTCTGGCACAACAAAGGGGGTCAATATGGCCAGAAGAAGAGGAGCGGAGGTTACGATGGCCAGCAGTTTCCAATCTGCCAAAAAGTACGCAATCCAGGGAAGAAGGCAGGCAGCGCCAGTGAAAAAGATGGCTATCGACATGTTGGCCACAAAGGTGCGGTACTTGGGACCAACGTACTCGAGAACTGTGGAAAAAAAAATAGAAAAACCAATTAAAGTTAATCCACTGAAACTAGCTTTCAAATTATTTTATGGCTTTAACTACGGACAATCACCTAAATTGGTTCATTTTAAATTGGTCAGCTATTAAAGGTTAATGTTTAACTTCAAAAAACTATAGGCATTTGCATATGTTCTCTAAGAATTGTAAGAATAAATCTTAGTAAATGAAGTGACTCATTGATCATTGTTAATTGTCTTTTTTTTCCTTTCTAGAATGGAAATAATGTTCAAAGCTGCTAAGAAACTATAAATGCTTTTCAAGCTGATTTTAATATTTAACTTTAATTTAGAAATTCTTATGCGAGGATATTTGATTTAAGCCATTTAAAAATTGATTTTACCCCCCATAATATACAGATTCATAAAGTTATTTTACTTACCCAAAATATACATCATGGTGAAGCAGTTGTCGAAAGCGAATCCCACAAAGAATCGCATGGTGGCAAACTGCCAGAAGTTGCTCACAAACGCAGTGCCCACGCCGGCCAAGAGTCCCATCATATTGGTGCCGATCAGGGCGGGAATACGTCCGAAGCGATCTGCCACCCAGCCAAAGAGGAGTCCTCCCACGATGGCGCCCAGAAAGAATATGGACTGGGCGTAGGTGGGCAAGGCGGCGTCGTCACAGACCCAGTTCTGTTCGGTGGCCACCGTCGAGTAGGGGATCTCCGTGAAGTTGTATGACCAGCCGTGGCGGCACTTGACCCGTGGCCACTTCGGATCGGCCATCACCTTGCCCTGGGCCAATATCTCCGTGTAGTTGACGTCGTACATGTAACAATTGTTGTACTCCCCGTTGCTCATGGGTATGGAAAGCGCCAGTCTGAGAAAATAAAGGTGGGGAAAAGGGGTCATTTTTCGGTCGGTGCAATTAACTCATCCAGGGTCAGGCGTGTGGAATTGTCTCCAGTTCTCAGACGCTCTAAGCCATGGCCAACACTTCTGCAGCGAGCACTCAAACAGCTAACAGAAGTACATATATCTTAGCATGAACGTATGTGCGAGACAACTTAATTATCATGATCTTGAGGGGCACTAGAAAATGCGGTTGCGACTTAAACGTTTTCGGATACACTTTAACTGTCCATTTTGGGTTAGTTTAAAGTGTTTGTTTTGGTGTATTAATAGTCTAGATTGCAGTGCGTTTATGATGAATGTGGCCTGGCGTACAAATTTTCGAATTTACGTAATAATTATAGTATTTAAAGCAACAGTTACAATAGTTATTTTTAGTAAAGCCAGCAATTGTTTCATTCTCAATTCTCTTAAAACTAGGATATCTAGGTGGACATAATATATTTAACCTTGTTAGGTAATTTAATGATTGGGGCTATTTTTATATAATTTTTAGCATAAACATTATAATACAAATTAAATGAATATTTAAAGAGTATAATGACATTTTTAAGCTTATTGGCAAATGAATCTTGGTCTTTTTATGTCATCAGTTTCTTCTAGTTTATTAATATATTCAATTATCGAGATGCATCGCTCATACACAATCAATTATCATGTTAATCTGAGAGCAAACTTTGACATTAATCGTTTTCATTTGCATAATCCGCGTATTCAGTCGCAAGTTGGAATTTTTGAATTAAATTATAATAAGTATTAACGAGTATAAATTGATTACATGGAGTTAAAAGAATGTAATTGTTTTGTAATAATTTTGTAATCATAACTGTTGTACCAATTTTTGTAATCAGTAGTTATTTATAGATTTGAACGATATTTTTGCAGAGCCAATCTGAACGATGAGAAGAGTGTCTGAAGTGCGATTAGCTTGACTGTAGTTCGCCGAAAAGCGGCGGTCTCACATCATCGCCGCCACACAACATTAGTCTTGCGGATGGTTGTTGTTGCTACCTGTGTTTTGTTGCTGCTGCTACCTGCTGCGTTGTCGCAACGTTCACGCTGCGCTGCTGCTAATTAAACAATTTGGCCGGCCAACTTGGCTTATCTAACTGCCCCCCACATCGCCCCACCACCCACTTGGCGGCGGGGGAAAACGATCTCCTTGCCACTGAGCGGTGGGCAGCCCGGCAATTATACAGATGAACGTTTTTCGCAGTAAGGTTCTTTGCCTTATTAAGCCGCCGCTCTGACTGGAAAACCCAATCATGGCCCAAGGTCGTCCCGACTGGCCGTTCTATGCCAGCTCGGCTTTAATGACTTTGGTCAGAACACTCGTTTTCGTTACGTTTCATTCGTTTTCAATTCAAATCACGCTGCACGCTTTAAGACTTTGCGAATACTTTGTATAATTTGACTAGTAGAATCGAGAATTTGGGAATGGGGGTTAAAGCGGGCCAAATCTTTTTGCTTCGCCAATTCTTTTAATATGATATTATCCAGTTTAGGCCAACACACACACAAACACTCACAAGATTGCAGGCTTAACCGGTATTAGCCTTAGCCTTTCGATTCCAAGGTGATTGGTACTATTGGTTGTTAGTTATAGTAATCGATCAATTGCTTTTTTTGTGAAAGTTAAAACGGAACCGCACATTTCAGATTGCCATTTACGCACAATGATCATACTTCCGGATTGGGATTGTTTGAATAGATTATTCCAAAGGGGCTACCCCCTTTGACCAGTCAACTATTTGTTGAACCTTTTGACTTTGGTTTTTGTTTGTTTTTGGTGTTGTTCACCTCTTTCTTTAAATTAATTGACTTCTTTAAAGTCCTTCAACTCTTTGATACTTGATTTTCAGTTTCATTCAGACCATTAGATGGAATTTATGACTAATAACAACTTTTTGTTTTTTAAGAATTCAAATGAATAATTTTTTGATGATGAATTACAAATATTATTTATGTCCGATTATTATCTCATTTTGCTTTAATTTTAACTCCACTTAAATACAATGTAATATTTCCATATTGACAAAAATGTTATTTGTTTTGAATTGTTTTTCATTATTTATTTAGAATTTAATAATAGAAATTTTTAAAACCGTATATTATAGGAACAAAAACTTTGAAAATAAATTTAATTTTTTTTATATGTCCTTTGTTTTTAGTTTGTCCCACCTTTCTATTTCTTAGTTTGGTGAATTTTAAACATTTTAATTTTATTAAAATAATTACTAGTTCCTCAGATCAACCAGTTTACTTGTTTATAATTAATTAAGGTATATGAAACATGTTGCTTTTAAAGCAATTATATCGAAGTATTGATTTCAGTTTAGTCATTACTATTATTAAGCACCCACAGCTGTAGGCAATCATAAAGTTCTGAAACGCGTTGTCTGTTAATAGATTCATAATCATTTGACTAGCCACAAAGTCTTCATTATAGTTTAGCACTTCAGGCGACGTCGACAACTACTGCACTTCACATATTGTGTGCTGGCCACTAATCAACTACCAGTATTATACCCAACACATTTGAATATTTATGGCACATTACGTGAATTACCGAGCTAAGCCGCGCTTCACCGCGGATGCCATAACCGAACCGCGGTGCCAAAACTGCCTTGTCTTGTATTTTCCCTTGACTTTTTGGATTTTCGAGGGAAAACGCATGAGTTTTTCGAGGGAACACCCATGAGGTTTTCCTCAATCCGAGCTAAACTTACCTGGCCTCCACATCCAAGCCATCCAACTCGGGAACATGACACCAATGCTGCTCGGGTATCAAGGTGAGAAATATTTGCGAAAAGTAGACAAAGGCCACGAAGAACGAGAAGGGGATCATGCAGATGAAGAGTAACTTTTGATATCGCCCAAACTCCCCGATCAGGGGGAGTATGTCATCAAAGTCCATGCTGGGTGGATCACTGCCATTGGAACCGACCACATCCTGGCCCTGGCCCTTCTTAAAACCACCCACGTCCAGCTGGAGTTCTTTGTTGCCACCGCTTTTCCGGCGATGCAGATTGTCGCCTCCACCTGCAATCCCACCCTGCGGCGGCTCTTCGTGATTGAATGCTTCATTGACGAAGTACGCTTGCTTGGCCTGGCCTTCCATATTGACTTTGGGCGATGTGGTGGTATTCCGCGACCTTGCCTTATGTGTGTCACTCCAAGTGATTCAGAACTTGACCGAAACGGCGTAAAAATCCAATTTGAAATCCAAATACTTGATCGAATTCGATTGCGGCGCACGCGCGCGTTTCCGTTTCGAATCTGCAACTGACTGAGCACGCGCGCCAAAAGCCGTTTTTATATGAGCCCGGCCAAGAAGCTCGGCTGTCGGTTTGAGCCGCTGCACTTGCTGCTGCCAAGAACAAGAAACCGCCGGCAGCGAAAGTTTTGCAGCTGAGCAGCCGAACAGCCGTTTGCCGCCTGGTTCACACAGCTGGCAAACCGGTTGGCATCGGATCGGTATTCTGAATCGGCTCTGAATCGGCTGAGAATACGGGCACAGGCGAGCCCCAAACGATCATATCGGATGCCTGATCTTATGGCGGCGTTTTGTGTTAAGAGCTCTTGTTTGCTTATTTTTAAGCCTGCCGAAATCCATGACTCCCAGAAGTTCGCAAGGTGCCGGTGCACATCTTTTGGGGCCCAGCTGGGTCCCGATTTTATTAATAACACCCAGGCCCAAAGCGGTAGAATGGCCGTGATTCATGCCCCAAACACTTGGGGCGATTGAGGAAATTAGCAAAATGTATTTGTTATATTTATAAATACGTCACGGCCCATTCATAAATTGAGCAGCGAGGGGATTAAACTCGTCAACGGACCAAGCCATTTGATAAAACGGGTTAGCGTAATTTGAAGATTGCGGGAGATGGGGAGCCTAAGCCTTCAAAGACATGGCAGCAATTTATTTAAGCTCAGCAGTTCATTTATTCAAAAGTTTATTTATTATTTCATAAAAATATATTATATATAAAATAAGCATTTAAAAACAATGCGAGACCAATTATTTTAAATTTATACGTCATTTTGGAGAACAAATTTGTTGTTTCAATTAACATCAATTTGCTCAAACAGTTATTATTGTGGGGAATTTATTTATGGTGTACCTTACTTATTAACATATTTACAAAAGCTTATAATTTGCGAAAAGTTACAAAAATAAAAATTAACTATTCCAGAATGAAACTAGATAATGGGCATCCTGATTTTTAAGTTGATCTTATTCATTAACATCTTCGTCATTTCACAATATTTCGATACTATATCTTTTTGGCAGTACTTTTCCATAACAAAATCATATTTGACCATAAAAGTTGTTTTTCATATTAATTATTTTTCGCTAGATGTGTTTTTTTCATTGTTTTTATTAACATCTTTAATCAATTTTGATACTTGGCTACAAAATTAAAAACGCAGTCCATACATTATTATTTTAAATCTTAATCTGAATTTCACAATGGTTTAAGAAAACAATTAGCAATGGAAAATTTCTTTTCCAGTAGGTTTTTATTGTCTTTTTTCTGTTTGTTTTATTTATTAACGTATTCATAATAATTAATAACTTAAACATGTTTTCCAAATTGAAAAGTTAGTTCAACAATAACTCCTTGTGAGGGACAAACGACTAGTCTTTTAAATGACATTTTTTGCGGGCTATTCGGTAAGATTACTTATTAACAGTCACATTATAATTTATAAAAAATAATTTCACAAAAATACGAAAATTTCATTAAACAAATAACTTGTACAGTATCATAAATTTTCCAGAAGAAGGGTTTTCAAATTTGCAGCTTTTCTTATTTATTAGCATCTTCGTCTTATTTGTACTACTTATTTAAGATTTCCTGGTTTAAAAAGGAAAAGTAAATGAATTCCATTTAAGGACACACTTTTGAGAGATTTACACTTCAACTTAATTTATAACTCATCCATATTAAATTGGCGTGTGATTATCTTGTTTTTTGTATTTACTCGTGTTTGCAATTAGAGGGATACATATATTTTATTCAGGACTAAACTGTTAAATTAATATTTTGATGTGTTTATGCCTGGTTTATCTTTTTTTTTGAAATGTTCGTGTGTTCAATTTAAGATACGCATGTTGCATGGGGGCGGTGGCACATGTATGGATTTATATTAATTATGAAGTCGCACCCATATCAAATAATTTCGCTTCTCATTACAACTGCACACAAAAATATTGTTCTCTTGACCGCTGCCGCTTTAAACCAGTTTAATCTTGCTTTATAAATTAAATTTTTATTATACTCTTGCTAAGTGTATGTAACATAAACAAGATTAGGAGTACGCCTTGCATTTGAATTAAGATATTTTTGTCATATTGGAAATTGGATCAACATCCTTTATAATAATGAAGTCTTAGGGTTGATCATTTTGTGACAAATTTTGTAATAGAGAGGGGAGCATATATTTAAAAATTGATTTTAAGGACAGAAGAATTATTTTCATGCTGATCATATATGTACATGCAAATTCCCTTTTAAGATATTTCAATATATGTAGATATAAACCTCTAATGGGTTTCAATAGACCATAGAGTGTATTTAAGTGTTCGACCCTGTGATACAAGCTTCACACCCTGTTTGTTTTGAATTCACTTAGCTATGTTTTTTTTGTTACAATTTAATAGTTTGCTACGCATTTAATGTTTTAATTAGCTCTGCTTTGGGCCTGTTTCAAGGACTTTTGCCATTTTTTATTTCAACTTTGCTAAATGTATCTATCAACGATTGTTGGGGAGCTAATAGAACGGCTATGGATTAGATTTATAACGAGATAGTGTCATATGGGTAATTCGTTTTTCAGTGTGTGCGTACCTAAGCGCTAGGCAGGTGTCATTTAAATTGTAAAGTTTTTAGAAAGCCGTGCTAATTAATTGGGCAAATCTGTCCTTCTATGGGAAGCGGTACGCTGTACTCTGTGACTCTTCTTTGTGAACTTGTAGCTGCCTAGACTTCGTCTCGACCAGATTGTTGTGACGGCTTTTGTTTGGGCCCGCTCAACTTTAAGACGACCTTCAATTGAACAAACAAAAATTGTTGCATTAAATCCATTTCCGTTTTGATTCATGTTTCGCTTAGTTCTCCGCTTTTGTTTAAGCGTTTTCAACTTATTTTATTTCCATTTGATTCCACAAGTATTGCGCCTTAATTAAGTTTGGAAGTTGTTTTGAAATACCGAACCTTTTAATTGAATTGAGGGAAGTGCATCGGCTGCTATGACATCAAAATGAGTCGGCAGGAAGTTCGCACGTACGGTCAGGCACTTTGCCCGAATCATAGGCACATCGCAGTTCAAACTGGGAGAATTATGGCTGTGGGTTCTATAAATTATGCAATTAAATCACAAACCCCTTTGGTAATCGATGTCTGGGGCTGTGCTATCGCCCAAAATACAAGTATTAAAGATAAGGCTTAGCGGAGGTATTTCAATTCCACTATCTAAAGAAACGTTCGCAAATGTAACCTTCTAAAGAAAGGATTTGCCTAACCAGTAATCAGTTTAAGCAAAAGAAATAGTATTAGTTATGTGATAAGGTGTATCATACAGTCGAATAGAGTACGAAAACCTCTAGAATACTCAATTGCCACATTAGTCAGTGCCCTAGATAGACCAACTACTAACTAATCTCTCCATGATTGGGCTTTATTGCCAATAGTCGCCCAAGTCGATTCACACTTTTTCGCTTGCGCGCGCTTCTTATCGCCAAGAATATCGATGGGATCGCCTCAATCAGTAGCGGTTAATAGACGATTGTAAATCACCTCGGTTTATTCCAGCCTGGGCAATCCACCACAGATAGTCGATGAATTATGATCCCATCGCGGCCATCGAAATCCGTATAAAAGTGAACCGACTCTTGGCGAGCACTTTAGTTGTGATCAAAATGAAATTCACCTGTGCTACGGTTGTGCTTTTGGCCGCCATCCTGGGGGCCCAGGCTGTCGACTGGCAGTCGGTCAAGAACCTGAACATCGAGACCCCGATGCCGAAGGTGCATGGCGAGCCCTTGCCCGGCGGAAGGATTACCGGCGGACAGTTGGCCGAGCCCAACCAGTTCCCCTACCAGGTGGGACTACTCCTGTACGTCGCCGGAGGAGCCGCCTGGTGCGGTGGCACCATCATCAGCGACCGCTGGATCGTCACCGCCGCCCATTGCACGGATAGCCTGACCACCGGTGTGGATGTCTACCTGGGCGCCCACGATCGCACCAACGCCAAGGAGGAGGGCCAGCAGATCGTCTTCGTGGAGACCAAGAATGTGATCGTGCACGAGAACTGGATTGCCGAGACCATCACCAACGATATCTCGCTCATCAAGCTCCCAGTGCCCATCGCGTTCAACAGTGGGTGTTATCTCATCCTCATAGGAAATAGTTTTCTTTACCTATCCCTATTCAACAGAGTACATCCAACCCGCCAACCTGCCCGTGAAGTCCGACAGCTACAGCACCTACGGCGGCGAGTCGGCCATCGCCTCCGGATGGGGCAAGATCAGCGACTGTAAGTGACCCCTAAACCTCTAAATTAAGTGTTTTAAAAGTGAGACAAAGAAAGTTAAGTTGTCGTAATACAACCAACCAGTTATTACTTATGCGTGCTCTAAAATAGGGAAGTAGATACTTGCAATATTACTTAAACAAATTAATTTTCTAGTGTTCGCTTTTGAAATAATTGAATTCAATAATTTATAAAATATCATAAATAGAATAGAATGCACTACAAATTCACCAATGTTCTTAAGTAAATGAAAAGTATTATCAAAATGTATTGTATAGTACGTCTTAAATGTATTATAATTTGAATAACCTCCATTTATAACTACATTTAGGCAATTCTTTCATTCAATTAATTTAGAATTGGGAAAATCCAGTACCATAAAATATTTCACCTTTGGTCAAGTTTATTTAATCTAACAAATCTTTTTGGAAAGAGTACTTCAAATTAATAATCAAAAAATTCGATTTTCAAGAAATCTAATCTTATTTGTTTGTTATTATTGTCATAATAGCTTTCTCGAACACTCCATCATTCAATCTTCCATCATTCATAATTTGTAGTTAATAAATATAATTTTATGTAGAGAATTAACCCTAAATCTAAAAAGCTTTTTTTAGCAGTTTCTCTGATACCCTTTTATTATTTCCCGCACAGCTGCTACCGGCGCCACCGACATCCTGCAGTACGCCGAGGTCCCCATCATGAACAACAGCGGCTGCTCGCCCTGGTACTTCGGCCTGGTCGCCGGCACCAACATCTGCATCAAGACCACCGGCGGAATTTCCACCTGCAACGGCGACTCCGGTGGCCCTCTGGTCCTGAACGACGGCAGCAACACCCTGATCGGTGCCACCTCCTTCGGCATCGCCCTCGGCTGCGAGGTCGGATGGCCAGGTGTGTTCACCCGCATCACCTCCTTCCTGGACTGGATCGAGGCCAAGACCGGTGTGGTCAACTACGGCAACTAAGCGTTGATTTTCAACTTAAAATAAACGTTTATTTTTGGGTTACAAGAAATAGAACTCGTGTTCTGAGTGCGGGCGTGAACGTGTTCTCGGTCTGACATCCTCGGAGATGTCCTCTTCGGAAGCGGGCTTTGGATGCACATCCAGTTCATCCGGCACATCGTCTTCCGGCTGCTCCTCCCTCTCCGACCGGCGACTTTGTCGCGGTTTTCCATAGTCTCTCACATACTGATCGAAGAATATCGCCTCCGTGGTATCCTGATGGGAACTCACTCCGGTTTCATCGCTGATCCAATCCAAATAGGAGGCGACCTTGGTGAAGGCCGCCGGATAGCCGCGATCGCAGCCGTAGATGCTGCCGAAGGAGGTGATCCCCACCAGGACTCTCTTCTTCGAGTGTCGCCTTTGGAGAACCAAGGGTCCCCCCGAATCTCCATTGCAAGTGGAGCGGGCGTTCCTTCCACTGGTGCATATATTTGTACCACGATAGGACAGTGGGAAGTTTGACTTGCATGTCCGACCATCGATTATCTGCAGTTGGACATAGCGCAGCACATTGCTGATGGCATGGACTCCAGTCGCATAACGACCCCAGCCGGAAGCAATGGCCAGTTTGTTTTTGAAACTTCGGTACTCGTAGTGCCTCTTCGGCAGCTGGATTGGATGGATGCGTTCTGAAATTATAGGTTCTTAGGTGAATAGGTATTTAAAATACGTTCTACGTTATAATTGGAAATTTAGGGACTCATAATTTTTGAGAGTTTTGGAAATCTTGTTCATGGATGAATTTAATAATATTTTGCAACCTATTGTCATATCACAGTGAACAGCAGTCCACGTGGTGACGATTGTCTGATCACAATAATTTACATGTTGATCGAAAACTGTTTTTAAGCACTTCAAATTTGGATATAAGCCCCTTTACAAAATAATAGCAATCCGATACACCGTTTCAAAGTTATTCCATTTTTAAAGGTGTTTAAGGTCATCAAACCATTTTTGTCGTACAAAGCGTCTTGTGCTTATCGTTTTTTCTGCCACTAAAAACGACTAAATATATCCAAGAACAAACAACATTTTGAAGTTAAGTTGAATGCACAAAAGGCTATATATCACCAATGTGGTTACGAAGTTTCTTTAAATAATTGCATTATTAGTTAATATTTAAAAATAATTAAGATTAAGTGTGCGAAAGGAGACAATGATAAATAGCCGCAGAATATAAGATTTGCTAAGATAGTCCGATCAAAACAAATAATAAATTAGAGCAATTGGAGCTAATGAAGATTTAAGTCATAGGTATTCAGTAAATGGTAAAAAATGGGCACGTTGCAGTTACAGATTATCAAAATATCGGTTAGTATATTAAAATATGACAAATATATGTCGAAAAAAAGAAAAAGTTGTATAATTTTGAAGGTGTTTAAACCGAAATATATTATAAATTGCTTTACTAAAAATAACGTTAACTTTAAAGTTTCTGGAATGATTTTATACAACTTGAAAAGTTATTAATGAGTGGGTTGAGAAATTTTATGGGGTCAAATTCAATATCAAATTGTAGGAATTTATTACAATTTTTTCCAAGCTCCAATATAAATATTCTTTTTTAAAAATCACTTCTTGTACGCCCCCAACTCACCATTAAAGCTGACGGCATGAGGCAGCCTGACCAAGGCAATGTCATCCTTCAATCTCTTTGGATTCCACGTGGGATAAATGTGGAAGTTCTCACTGGGCACCATTAGACGCACCTGTCCCTTTTCCTTGGCGTTCTTGATCTCATTGGCGCCCAGGAACACCAGAGCCCTCTTGGCCCTGCAAAATAAAAACACATGAGAGGATTGGTTCGCCACTTGAACTCCTACCATTCGTACATGTCAACGCAGTGGGCGGCGGTGATAACGTGCTTCTCGGAGATCAGTGAACCGCCACACCAGTACAGTCCCTTGGGTCTTTGGAGCAGCATGCCCACCTGGTAGGGAAAACAGTGGGGATTGCCCACGTCGCCCCCAAAGATGCGATCCATGGCCATGGCGCCCTCGGGCAGCATCTTCTCCAGCAGCGGCGTGGTCTCCAGATTGAGAACGAGTGGTTCCCGATCCTCCAGGTCCTCTTCGCTGAACCCACCCGCTTCTATGCCCAATCCCATCCCCTTCATGTGGCGACTGTCCAAATTGCTGGCACTCATTTCCGCATCGTGTTCCAGGGAACCAGAGGAGGATGAGGAGGAGGAAAAGGGGGACGAGGAGGAGGAGGAGGTGGACAGACCCATTGGGCCCGGGTACATGGACACCAGATACATCGGCTTGACCTGCTGCCAGTCCAGCGCGGTGCAGTGCATCATGACCAGCCACGACCAGGTGAGCAGCAGCACCGTGCCACTTGCACTTGCACTTGCAGATTGCTTGGACATTGGCGTTGCTTTGTTCGCGCACGCATTTAATTTTTAATTGCTAGTGCAATTGCTGGCACTTTGCACTAATAGTGATTGGACTGCTTTCACTGCTAACTGTGTTTCCGTTGCATGGTTTCCTGTTTAGCTGATTCCGTGGATTCTAGCACTGCTTACTTCCTGGGCTTGATTGCTTTTGTGGAACCTAAAACTGCTTGGAATCCTGGTTCTTAATTCTCACGGGGTCTTACTCTGCTTCCTATATAAGCCACTTTTTTGTCTAATTAATAAAGTGGTGTAAATTGAGAAATGTGTAAATATGTCTTACTTGCTGAAGCTTCTTTTTAAAGCTAATCCTTTGTCAAACTGCTTTTAATGCGGCTATTTTTTTCTGGTCAGTTGGTTTTCTTTCTAACCGATTAAACAGTATCTTTTACTATTATTATTGTTGTTTATATTTTTTTGCTTGAATTGTTTCGTTTAATTTTAAAATCCTTCTCGCATTGCCTATTTGATTTTTTAGCTACTTTGCTTACTCAACTGCTAAATGTATCCTATTTGTTCTTTGACGAATTTTACTGTTTTATCGGCCTCATTCATTTCAGCATGGTTTACTTTTCCATTAATTTTCTTTAAGGTGTGCAATGATTTCTTAAGTTAGTTAATGTTTGTCCTGTTATCCTTTATATTAGTAGACACTTCCCTTTATATACAGGAGTCAAGCTGTTTAAACAGCTATTCCGACAGCTTTGTCGCTTTATAAACTGCTTTATTTCAGAATTTATGTCAGGATTCTCTGCTTGGTATCACGATTAACTGCTTCCCTGGATGGTCCTTTTGGTTCCTAGACTGCTTTCTCCGTTATTGTCCTGCTTCCTTGACAGCTTAAACTGCTTTCCTGAATATCACTGGACTTCCTTTAAAATTGTCTTCCTCTGCTTCCTCCTTCAACACACTTCCGCGCCTCGCCTCCTGCCACTCGCTCACCCACTGGTCACTTGTTTTCCCGTTTCGAAAAGCCGTTACGCTGGTTACTGGACACTTAACAACTTCAAACTTCAGCTGTAATCGCAATTCGCGTCGTAATCTCCAGTCGCCAGTGTGTACTGCTTTCTTCGCGTCTCGTTAGCCACTGCGCCGGCGCGCTGTTTGCCAGCATTTTTATAAACTCTTTCGCCAGCCATTTCTGCTTGCCGCCTTAATTATTTTATCTATTTGGCTGCACTCACAATTGGCCGCGCACAATTGCAGTTGCATCAATTTGGCTTAATTTGCCTTTTGAATGCTCCCGTCAATCGCCAATCCCTCGGCATTAATATATGTATGGCTCTTCATTTTATTGAGGAACCGTCACTTTTCAGTCGGAATTCGCCCTTTGCCGCGCTCGCTGCTCCCGCATTATGCTCGCGAAATATAAATATGTGCCGCATAGGTTACATTTCATCGTGGATGTGGATCTCGCAGTGTTTTGTGGTTTTGCCATTTAAATTGAATGCGAAGCTGTAACTCTAGTTATCCGCCCGCTTTGGCGCTATTACATCACGCCTCCTCACTCACTTCTCACTTCTCGCTTTAACTCCATCTTCATTATGCATTCGCGAGGCGAGAGTGTTTTTTTTGTGTTTTGGTGGCTGTGCTAGGGGCTTTCATTGAGAAAAAAGCTCCACTGGTTGCTGTAAGTAAAACAATAACACAAGTAGTTACAGTTATATTTGCATGCCGACTCTTTTTATCTTCAAACTCAGTTGGGATACCATTTGATCATTTTACAGACAAACCTCTTTAGCTCATACTAAGTCGTTATTTTTTTGGAATCAAAACTAAATATTGACTACTTAATCTAAAATTGTAACTGTGTTTTTACCTTTATTTAAAACGTGTATTTTATTTGTTAAACAGTTGTATTTGATTATACATGTATACATACATACATACATACATAAAAAAACAGTAAAATAAACAATTCAATTGTTATACTACCCAAACCTATAAAAAATAGGTAATTGTAATGAAAATAGTTATTTACGTAAAAAATGCTTAAGTAGTATTTGTAATTTTCTTACAAATTTGTACTGCATCTATTTAAATAGTGGTTTCTTTTTTGCACATTTTACTTTTTTATTTGAAAATAAAATAGTAACTGTCTATTAAAACCTTCCATATAATTTAATACAAAATAATAAATTGTTTGAAAGTTATACACTCACAATTCAGTTTTTAAGAAATTAAACAACGAAAATTAATAGTTTAACAGGAGTATCATTTCTGAGTATCTATTTTTTTATTTTTATTTTAACAGAATTAAATTAAGTATACAATACTAAATCTAATGAATTTTTATGAGTACTAGCTAACGGGGCCTTCGACTCGAAACGTGTGTATTTTTACCTTAAATGATTAATTTAGCTTGTTTGACAAATTTGTTAATATTTAATATATTCTCTTGAGAGGGGGTTTTTAAAAGCTCTGATACTCGCTGTGTGCCAAATATGGAAAATCTGATGCTCTGTAATCGGCTGCAGGTGTCCAGGAGGTGATCCACGGTAAGATCATTACCGCACAGTTGGCAAGTTGTACGCGATGTTCCCATCAGTATGTGTTGGTGAGTGGATTGAGTGTGTCCGATGCGTAGGCGGATGAATGTCCCGCAAGACCTGAGTATCTATAAATGGTTCAAAATCTTCTATAACTTAACATTTTTTTAGTGGTTCGACTGCATAAAGCTTCACTGTGCGTTTTGTCTTCTCCAACTTGATAATATGACTTTGATGGGGTCTGGCCATTCAAACTAAGCCGACTACTGTGTACCGTCTGCAGACCTCAAGGTTATTGCCAGGCAGATGTGGGTGGGTTGCGGGAAGGGCCTGGGGTCGGACAACCCACCTGTCTGCTCGTAAACAAATTAACAGTTTTCCATTTCGTTGCATGCAGCAATGGTTGGCATGCGCAGAATTCTTAGCAGGAAATGAAATGCAGCATAAAATATGTATGTGTTTTTAATTAAATTAATTCGTGCACCGCCTGCCGCTGTCTGAGATAATCAGCTTTATTTGGTGTTGAAAGTATTTCTGTTACCTGGCCATTGTTGTCGATTTAGGAAATTACTGCGGTCTGTGTGCCCGGCGAAGCAAATAAACCAAATCGTCTCGCGCTCGCCGATGTGATATGTTCGAATCGAATCAAATCGAATTGAAATGAAGCCAAATGTAATGAGGCTGCAACAACAGCGAGGCACAACATTATTATGCAAATGCTCCGCCGCACCACCACCCACCTCCCCCTTTTAGGTGGTGCTGCAGCTCGATATCGTGCTGTGGTGCGTCTATATCTAGCTATCTATATATATATATATCTATAAAAGCTGCATAATCGTTGCCCGTTGCATGTTGCACTGATTAATAATGGGCGCGTTTTTGTTACTGCATTTTATTGCACTTGCTAATCACGCGGCGGCCGTTATTTAATTGAGCTTAAGCGCCACCCGGCTCGCACAATCCGTCTAGTGTTTTGGCCACCTTTGTGCGTTTCGCTTCCGTTTCGCATTCGAATTGGGTTTATTTACTTTATTTTGGTGTTCCTCGTTAGCGCGCTTTTTTCCGCCCTCAAACTGCTTTTCGTAACGTCCTGTATTAGAGTACTGTAGTTGAATTTTGGGGATCTGAAAGTTAGCTCTATATAAATAGTAAAGAATTTTACAAAATCTTTCTAGAAGGTATCAAAGATAGTTACCTAAGTTCCCGAAAAAGGAGTCCAAAAGTCTTCAGTAACCGACAAAAAAGCTTTAAATCAACCCACATATACATAAATCTAAAGATATATTTCTGCTGGCGTGTTAGGAATTTATTGTCCTTAAATATGTAATTTTAATTTAAATGGTACAGCACAAAATTAAAAATAATTGAGAATTTGTTTTCGTTCAATTATTTGACCAATGGTTTAAAATTTTTCTTATTTCTTATTTAATAAAATAAAAAAATTGCAAATGAGTAGACTATAATATAGTTCATTTTTAAAAAGACAATTCAGGCTAAAATCTAATTTGAGAACAGTACAAAAAAATATATGATATATTAACTCACTAAAATGCAAAAACTATATGATCCTCCTTTCTTTAATGTTCAAAAATTCTCAAACGGCAGTAAATGGATATGTATTTTTCAACTTTTATTGTACGCTTAATGGCTAGGCACAGAATCGTATTCTATGGCTGGATAAGTTTAGTTTTAGGTATAGCTCTAGTTTATTTTCCTCTACTTGCTATTTACACACACATATAACTTTGATGGGGCTTAGGACTACGGCATGAAGTAAACCAAACGAAAGTAATTCCTAGCTTCATAATTGGTATCAGTACATTTGTTTTTGGGCACTATCAGCTAGTTGTAATGCAATGAATAAATGTGGGTGCGCATTGAATGGGTCGTTCAGTCTCTCCTCTACTCAAATCCAGCCGGTTGCATGAGAAAGTGCGGTTGGCCGCTCATTGCCGGCAGCTGTATGTCCTCCATAGTCATGGATGTCTTGGGAATCTCGGGTGTTTCGCCCGATCCCGGCGGTTCGCCGTCATCGCCCTCCAGCATGGCACTGTCGAAGCTTTTGTTCAGGCGATCGTGGAACTCGGTCATGGAGATTTTCTTGAGCGCAAAGCGCTTGCCAAAGGTTTTCTTCACCTTCTGGCGGCGTTTCTTCGACAGGATCTTGTTCTTGTTCAGGCCATCGCTGAAGGATATGGCCCGTCGGAGCTTCCTGCCTCCAAACTTGACGATTCTCACTTGGCTGCTGATGGAGCACTCCTCGCTGTCGTCCTCCGCATCGGCGGCATTCTCATCGCTGGGCTCCTCGAAGATGGTCTCCAGATTGGTGGGCGTGAACTTCTTCATCCGCTTGGTGGTGTAGATCTTTTCGATGCTCTTGAGGGTCTGGACATTGGTGTTCAGCTCCTTGCGTTGCTTCTTCTTGATGGGCTTCATGATGGCACTGCAGACCCGGTTGAAATTGTCCTTGGACACCCTGGCAGGCATCCTGCGACGGGCCACGCCTGCCCGAGACCCGAAATTGGAGCTGTGACTGGAGGATCCACTGATACAATCGCTGTCATCGTCATTATCCTCGCAGCGACTCAGTTGGGAGTCCACATCGTCGGAGTTGTTGGAATCACTGCTGACATTATCGGATTCGGGGAGTGGTATAGATTCGGATGCATCCCGCATCTCCTCTATGTCCGACATGGCCATCTCCTTCAGTCTCCACGATAGATTTGAGCCAGGGGACGACCTTAAATTTGTGTTTTAAAGGTAGTTTCTAACAAATTGGTTCTGTGCACTTACTGATTCCCGGTAAATACCACTTCCTTCGGCTGAAACGTGATCTTGGCAAAGTCGTAGACAATGTTATCCATTATTTTTACCGTTCGACTCTAGTAATCATACCTGTAAATACAAAAGGAAGAAGTTCGGAAAGATTACTTTGAAACTGATGGGTATTGTCTCCCCATCACATGATCCAGTAATTTTTTGCGATTTTTCCGGCGCAACCAGAAATGGGCCGTAACAGCAGATTATTTACCTGGGAAAATAGTACATTCCCTTGTTTTATTCCTTTTTTTCGCTGGGCGTCTGTATGAAAAAGCGGATCTCTTTCAATCCGGGGGGTAATTTATCGGCGACCAGTTTGTTCTGGATCAATCCAGAGCTGGCAAGTGTTGATTTGTCTGATACGATAATAACAGCGTGTCCTTTTTATTCTACTTATTAATCTCCGATTTTTTGTATGAAAGAGTAAAAATAATTGTTAAGTTTTGACAAAATAAACAGCTTGGGGGCATTAATGTGCTCGCCGCTTTTCCCAAACAGAATACCGCAATCACCTCGACTAAGGATGGTCACACTCGACTGAGCAAACTGAATGTGGCAACGCTGGCGCTGGTTGAAGTATTTGCTATTAAGCGGGGTGGCAGCACTTGTTGGTGTTAAAAACGGCCGTCCGTTGAGTTTAAAAATGACAGCCATCGTTTATTTCAATTAACTTTAAATCTGCAATTTAAATGTACTTAAGATTTAAATAGAACAAAATTTGTTGCCAAAGCGGGTTTGGGTCATATTATAGCATTTTCATATTTTAGGCACTTAAGTTCCATTTTATTTTCATAATAAATCCACTCTTCACCAGCTTTCCTCAGGAGTTATCTTATCGAATACGTCAATTTATTTCGCAAGATTTCGTTGAGTCGGCTCAAGTCCGCACACTTTGTTTTTCGTGTTCCTATCTGCAAGTTGTAAATTATGGTTTCAGCGATTCTCGCGTTTCCGGTTAGGTCGAAATGTATAAAAGCACCACCACGGTTTCCCTTAATTCATTAAGTTCACCAAACTTGACGAAAATGAAAGTGCTAGCTATCCTGCTCCTGGGAGCAATTGCCTCTGCCTCGGCCGCCGTCTCGGCGTTCGAGAAGCCGGTGTTCTGGAAGGACGTGCCCGTGGGCAAGGCCTCGATCGAGGGTCGCATCACCATGGGTTATCCCGCGACCGAGGGCAAGGTGCCCTACATCGTGGGCCTGGGCTTCAGCCGGAACGGCGGCGGCACCTGGTGCGGCGGCTCGATCATCGGCAACAACTGGGTGATGACCGCCAAGCACTGCACCGACGGCATGGAGTCGGTGACCATCTACTACGGAGCTCTGTGGCGTCTGCAGGCCCAGTACACCCACTGGGTGGGAAGGGGCGACTTCATCGAGCACGGATCCGGGGACATCTCCCTGATCCGCACCCCCCACGTCGACTTCTGGTCGCTGGTGAACAAGGTGGAGCTGCCCAGCTACAACGATCGCTACAACAACTACCAGGGCTGGTGGGCCCTCGTTTCCGGATGGGGCAAGACCTCGGACGACGTTGGCGTCTCCGAGTACCTGAACTGCGTGGACGTCCAGATCGGCGAGAACTCCGTGTGCGAGAACTACTACGGCAGCTTCTCCGGCGACCTCATCTGCATCCCCACGCCCGAGAACAAGGGCACCTGCAGCGGCGACTCCGGTGGCCCTCTGGTCCTCCACGACGGCAATCGCCAGGTGGGCATCGTGTCTTTCGGCTCCTCCGCCGGCTGCTTGTCTAACGGTCCCAAGGGAATGGTGCGCGTCACCAGCTACCTGGACTGGATTCGCGACCACACTGGCATCTCTTACTAACAAGATACTTAATAAACTTTTGTGAATTGAAAATGTAAAAAGCTGTGGTATTTTTCTGTCCAGTTCTGTCTAAGGTTCTCAAACTATTTTCGGAATATCCTTTTTAATACTACAAAAAAAAGTCAACAAAACTATCAAGAAATTAAAAAAAAAACAGTCTTAGTTACAAATGTTTACGAAATCTGTCTTATTATACTTTTTAAAACACTTATGAATTTGACAATTTATTATTTGGCTTTTAATATTTAAAATTAATTTTTCTGAAAGATGTGTTTAATAATACCTTTTCCACTTTATAATGTAAGAAATGAGTTGTCGCTTTTTATTTCTTATAAAATGCATGAATTTTGTATAATATATTTTACTACTATGTTACAAATAGGATAAAGAGATTTAAAATCAGAATTGGTTAATAGGTTAAATAAACTGAAAATATCTCATTCCCAGCCAATATATGCCAAAAGAAACCCATTTGGTATAAATTAAAGTAGACCAGAGTCATTTGAATAAATTCTTCAATAGTTATTCTTTATTTCATATATTCTCGAGTCATTAGTAGGAAATGCCCGTATGGTCACGGATCCAGTCCAAGTAGCTGGTCACTCGGGTCATTCCCTTGGGGCTGTTGGACAGACAACCTTGAGAGGATCCGAATGAAACGATGGCCACCTGGCGACTGCCTTCGTGGAGGACCAGAGGTCCGCCGGAGTCTCCGCTGCAGGAGCCCTTGTTCTCCGGCGTGGCGATGCACACGTGGTTGGGGGTGATGAACGTGGTGCCGTAGTGTTCTTCGCAAATGGAATTGTCGGCTATCTGGATGTCCACGCAGTTGAGGTAATCGGTCGCTCCGCTGGAATCGGAGGTGCTGCCCCATCCCGAGAGCAGGCCCCACCAGCCGTAGTAGTTGTTGTACCGATCCTCGAACCTGGGCAGCTCCACCTTGTCGACCAGCGACCAGAAGTCCACGTGGGGAGTGCGGATCAGGGCGATGTCGTTGTGAAGGTTGCCGGTATCGTAGGCCTCGTGCTGGACGAAGTCCGAGGAAACGTGGGTGAACTGCGGCTGGTTGCGCCACACTCCGCCGTAGCCGATGGTCACGGAGCTGGCTCCGTTGGTGCAGTGGGCGGCGGTTAGGACCCACTCATGGCCAATGATCGAACCACCGCAGATCCAGGCTCCTCCACTGCCATTATCGAAGCGCAGGGTCACGATGTAGGGCACCTTTCCCTCGTACGCAGGATATCCATTGGTGATGCGTCCGCTTAACTTCCTGCCCACGGGCATGTCCTTTACGGGAACGGGGCTTTCCAGAGCCGCCGACAAGGCAAACACCGAGATTAACAGAACTCCAAGGACTCTCATGGTGCGAACACTTTTCTTACTTTAAATAGTTCATGTCGAGGCACTGCTTTATATAGGCATTTTCATCTTTTATTACCATATATTCGCAATCAGTTAAGTCCAAAATTTATAAACTCCTTCGCTTTAGTCAATGCACTCGTATTTTAGCCATGATTTAAAAACATTTGATTAGGCTGAGAAATAATCGAATCTAACATCTTATCTTCAAAACAAAGAGTTCAACCATTCTTATCGAGCAAGTATTATAATTATTGACTTACTGATTAAATTTATTGATAATTTTAAAAAATTTAACTAACGGTTTTAATGGTATCCCATTAATACCCATAGATTTACAAATCTATTTATTTTCTTTCAACTTTGAAACAGTAAATATATACTATAAAATGTAAAGGTTCGACGAAATATATGTTTTTTTGTGTTATATTGCGTAGACTTTTTCTTGCTCTTTAAAATACTAATATTTTTAAAATTTTTTTAACTCTATCAGTTGTCCCAGTAATCCATATCAATTTACTAATATTTAATACGATCGAAAGAAAACTTCAAAATATTGAGCCCTACCTAAATTGTATTTCTCTGCTATAAAATCACATTTTTCTTCTTTCTAAGCCAATTTACTAAATTTTATTTTTAGAAGAATAATCACAGAGTGCTTGATTTTTGGCAATGCTTTATTTTCGAATTAAAATCGTACCCTTACAAGTGCTCTGACTTGGTATGCTTCTGGATCCAGCTCATGTAGTAGGACACGCAGGTGTAGCCGTTAGGAGCCCCACTTTCGCAGCCGGCCTTCGCCCCGAATGAGATGATGCCCACAATGGTGCCATCCACAACCAACGGACCTCCGGAGTCGCCGCTGCAGGTGGAAGCTTTCTTTTCGGTGCTGGTGCAGACGTTCCTCTCGGTCACCACCAAGGTTCCATAGTAATTTGAGCACTCAATGTTCGCGATTATGGGCGCCTTGGCGATCTGTAGCGTTTCATGGATTGAGGTGGCGCTATCGGAGATCAGGCCGTATCCTGACATTTGGGCGGTCTTGCCCTCGTAGGCATCGCAGTTGCTGGCTTTCTTCGGAAGTGCGATTTTGTTGATGAACTTCGTAAAGTGGTGGACGGGGGTCCTTACCAACCCGATGTCATTTCGTAGGATGTACGAGTTGTAGCTTTCGTGCGTCGTAATGTCGCTGCCATCGACCACGATAATAGTGGCAGTGCCGAGGGTGGCGGAGCCTTCATAGATGAACACAAAGGACGCACTGTGCAGGAAGGCATTTACAAAATTTAAAATTAGATTTGAGGAATTTCTGATCGAAAGTCAATTCTCTTTCAAGATTTAAAAAGGATATATCTAACATAGAAATAATAATTCGAATAAATATTTCGATACATTAAGCGACGAAATACTTAAATTTCTTAACTGCACATGGTTTGTATAGGCTTTATTTATTTTCTTTATGATATGAAATCACGAAGACGTTTTTTTTAGTAATCACAGAAGGCTTGATTTTTAAAAATTCTTTAAATTAATGGTTCCCTTAGTCTTGCCCAAAGGTATCAGAATTATATTTAAATTTTTTAATATCACTTCTCCATGTGTCCAATTGTTTAAGTTTAAATTTATACAGTTAAGAATTAGACTCCCAAAAATCTTTTGAGATTTCTGGGTGATCCATGACAGAAACAATTTATAATAAATAAATATCAAGTAAATTTTAAAGTAAATTAATTTTCTATTTGGGATGAAGTTCTACCCTTTCGGTTACTCACCCGATGGTGCAGTGGGCAGCAGTCAGCACATATTCCTCGTCGATGAACGAGCCACCGCACCACCAGCCACTGCCGCTGTCGGTGTAGAAGGCCATTCCCACCTGGTAAGGGACCTCGCCGTCGACGGCATCCCTGCCGTTGATGATACGATTTTGGATGGAGGGGCTGGGCACTCGATCTCGGGGATGCACTGGAGTTCCTTTGGGTAAAACGCCGGCGGAGACGGTGGCCAGAGCCAGGAGGAGAACTACGAACACTTTCATTTCAAACTTGTCACTTATGTCTTTCTGCAATATTCGGCAGTCTTTATATACCCATTTCGAGTTCTTTCTTCTGTCCAACGAATTTAATAGGAGCTATAAATTTTATCGTCAGGTTTGTTCGGGTTCAGGACATTTTATCAGCTGGCGATACGACGCTGCGATGTTTGAATCATGTTATTGCGATTAAAGCGATTTAATATGTATCTTGATAAGTTCTTACCTTCTAATCGTTCAACTTTCGAGAGTCGTTTGCCAAAATAAGGTTATAATTTATGACCTTAAGGCGTTTCATTTGTCTAATTTTGGTAAGCTGAAAAGTATGCTAAAAAAAATGAATTTATAATGTCTCTACAAAATAAAATATAAAACAAAAATCCTGCACTTAGATTAATTTAAACAAATAAATATTGTAGCTTTTGACTGTGGTGTTAATATCAATATGTGGCTAACTTTTGGGACAGTCGGAAATGATCGCAATTGGATCTTAGTAGAAATCGTATTTTAGATATTGTGAATATATCTTTATGTGACATTATCCAGATATATAAAAGCATAGTAGACGGCACTGGCAAAAAATAAAAGAGAGTGTCCTAATGAGTCCCAATTTGTTCAGCAAGCCAAGTATTCCTCATTACCTCAACTACCGCAAATCGATATGTATAAATATTATTTTTTTTCTGAATTATATCAACGTTAATATAAAATGCAGCTTAAAAGGTTCTTTAGGATAATTTTTAAAGAGTTTAAGCGGCGCATATAAATAAAGATAATGAAATACCAAGAATTGGGTCCATCGCAAGCTTGCTAAGCCTTGTACAATAAAAATTCTTTGATATAAGTCCAGTTCATTTTTATGACATATGTAGTTTGAAGTGTGATATTACATTCATTAAATGTTGGCTACTAAGCCAGTAAGAAACTCCAGTTTCTCAATTTTAATGTAGGAAACTTGGTTTTATAAAAGATTGAGGAAATATCTACACTTGAAGCAAATTAAAATTTTTCTCTGGATATGTATGAATATGCAGCTTAAAGATTCCCAAAAAAATAGAAAACCTTTGTTTAAATCAATAGTCGTATTTATTTGAAGAGTGCTTTGTCTTAGATGCCGGAGTTCTCCTTGATCCAGTCCAAGTAGCTGGTCACACGGGTGAAGCCAGCCGGGGCACCGGACTCGCAACCAGCGCTGGACACGAAGGAGGTGACGCCGATGAGGACCTTGGAGCTGGCCAGGACCAGGGGGCCGCCGGAGTCGCCGTTGCAGGTGGAGGTCTTGTTGGGGGTGGCGATGCAGATCACCTTGGAGGAGGCGGTCAGAGAGCCGTAGGTGCTCTGGCAGGTGGCCACGGACACCACTTCGAAGGTCTCGTACTGCAGGGTGTTGGACACGGAGGAGGCGGCGTCGGAGGTCTTGCCCCATCCGGAAGCGATGGCCTTCTGGCCGGCGTAGGTCGAGTAGGTGCTGGCAATGGCGGGCAGCTCAACGTTCCTGATGTAGGTGGTGAACACCACCGACGGGGTCTTGATCAGCGAGATGTCGTTCCTCAGCACCAAGGAGTTGTAGCTGGTGTGCTGCTTGAAGTTGGAGCTGGCGACGGTCTGGGTAAGCTTGGCCTGAGTGCGGACGGTGGCGCCGTAGTAGATGGTCACGGCGGAGGCACTGCATCAGAGAGGTAGCCATGAGTCAGGCGATTACTTTATTAGAGAGCGAAATCCTAATCAGGATTCTTATCATGATTCCGAAGCAAATAACACATTAAACTGATTATATTTTCTTCTCTTTTTGAAGAGAAAATGCTTTTAAAAGAGTTTCAACTTAGTCTTGTCGATAATAAAAAATAAAATTGATTTACAAGCGACTGCACGCAAGCAATTTTATGATTAAAATCAAAAAGATACCGAGTATTTTCAATTTACTTTACTATTTCAGAAAGATTTTAATAAATTACTTTAAGAACCTAAATCAAACTATTCGTAAATTATTATATCAGATATATAAAGAACGATATGGCTAAGAAGAGCTATATGTCTCGTTTTCTTTAAGATCCTTTTGTGACGTTTTGAAAAGTAAACCCTAAAAAATGGGGGATGAGAAACTAGTACTACTTACCCATCGGTACAGTGGGCAGCGGTCAGCACCCACTCGTTTCCGATGATGGAGCCACCGCACCACCAGCTGCCGCTGGTGCTGGCGAAGCTGAGTCCCACCTGGTAGGGGAACTCGCCCTCGGAGGCGGTCAGGCCGTTGGTGATGCGGCCCTGGATCGAGGGCACGGCGGGCAGGTCACGGGGGTGAACTGGGCGCTGCTGGGGCAGCAGACCGGCGGAGGCGGTGGCCAAAGCCAAAGCGAAGACAACAAGCACTTTCATGGTGGTCGAAGAACGAATGCTTCTCCACCGGACACGGCGCCACTTATATACCACTCCATTGGGCCTGGTTATCGGCGGCCGGGCCTCTTGTATTCCGACCAAGTCATTTCTGTTTATGCTCGTGAAACTTCTTATCAGTCGAGATTTTTTTAGTTTTTTATTTTCAGCCCGAGAGGATGTAGTGCTACTTATCGGCTCTGATTGACCATATCAAAAAAAAAAGTATCTGCCGTTATCGGACTAGTGGCAAACCGCTGAGATTACACACAGCTGGCTTTCAATTAAACGCACTTCACAGGCCAACAGGCGGCAGACGTCGCGCACTCGAGTGATAAGTGATAAGAATAGATTTGGCTAAATGGTGACCGTGCTTTTGTGGCCCAAAACGAACGACTTTGGCTGACTTTTGCACTGCTAGAAGGTGTATATTTAGCGGGGAAAACCGGCTAAACGAAATCGCTATAATCGAATTATTTGATTCTTATGAGAGCCATCGATCAGAAATTGTTTACGGTGCCTTTTAGCGAATGGAGTGAGTGAAATTCCCAGTTTATGAGAATTATCTGATGGTCGGCCCCAAATCATATTAACCATACGCAGTGGTGTGCCAAAGTCGCCAACTCATTCGGGGGCTAGCAGATGACAGTGGCAAGTTGGTTGAATCTGGCAAAATTGAAATCAAATCGCCTTACGTGTCGGGCATGCAAAGCAAACCGGATTTGGGTCCGGAGCAGACTCCTGCCGGACATTAGCACATAAAAACAATTCATTGCCTTTGCCTTTCATGCTGACACATGTAGTGTGTAGTAGTTGCTGCCGCCCGGCAGTGACTTTTGTGGGCCACTGTGCGTGTCTGGGCCATAAATGCCGAGCTGAAAATAGATTTTCTCTTAAAGTGTGGGAGAACACTTAGCCAGGGAATTTTTCATTTATTTAATCCCTATATTAACTGCATTTTATTGATTTTCATTCGCCATTCGTTTTGTTGGTTCAGCACTGCAGAGCGTTTTTATGGCTGCTCCTTTCGCTGATTGCGGGAAAATTCGCTTCTTTTGTCTCTGTCTCTCAGGAGGAACAAAGGAAACTAATTTTCTTGAAATATTTGCTCTCATTGTTGGTTGAGCACCAGTTTTAAAGCAAACCGAAAAAAAGGTGGCACTTTAAATTGCTGGCAGAGACGTATGTAATACACTTATATATAAATGTATATTACGTATACGTAATGCGCTCACCCGACACACACGCTTATTAGACGCATATCCGGCTGCGACAACGACAGCCTGAACAACAATGTCCAGTCCTCTCGGAAAGAAGGAAACTCCTGCTTGTTCAACCAGTTGCGTAGAAGGGGAGCTGGTAAGGAGTAAAAGGACCCGAATATTCATCAGAAGGCTACTACGCCTCTGGCCCAAGTGAAAATAAACACAGTTGGGGTAAAAATAATAGCATACAAGATGGCTTTTATAAGAACCTTAAGATTCTGTCACCTACATTTTACCCTAAATTGCATAGTTACAATAGAGTTAATAATTGTATAATTTATAAACAATTGATTATTAACAATGCAAATATAAAATCGATATCACGACAGATTCTTAAAGATCCATCATGGAGTATAAGCGGTAAAATTAATTTTTAAGGTGCGGTTTTTGATAACGTCTGAAACTCGATTAACTCTTTCAAAATTTTTCCGACGTCTAGCATTTATTTAACGAAGCAATTAAAGAAATGTATAGGAAAGTTCCATTTCCAGTAAAACGGATATTTTTTTATGATTAAGAATCGGTTACCCAGAACTCGAGATAAAACAAAAAACAAGAAAACAGAAAATAGACATAAACAAGGAAAAACATAATGTTAATGTAATGGAATATTCATTATCATGAATTCACCAAAAAAATAAACTCTCATTTGTTTAATAAAACTAATGTAATTTAATTAATTTTTTTTTAAAGTAATAATGGGATTTTTATTACTTTGAGGAGGGTCATACTTTTTAAATTGTAGCTTTAGGGATTTGTAGTTCCAAAGAATCTTGAATAATAACTTTGATCAACCTTTAAATATATTATTTAGAATCCTTAACGCTAATATTCTGACCTAAACTGTATGTGAGTACAAGTATCCTTAGCCTTGAAATGTCCCCCAGCGTTCGCTCTCCTTTGACGAGGAAAAGGAAAAGGACGAGACGACGACGACGACAAACAAGATTGCAGCAATAAAATTTCGACAAGTGAACAACAAATGATAAACGAAGCAGCAGCTTGGGATAAAAAGCAGCAGCGGCAGCGAAAGGAGCAGCTCCCCAAGAGGTCAGTTGGGGAGCACTTGAAATGCTGGTGGCTGGCCATGGACTCCATCCGGCTCACTTCAGCTGAGTTTGGTCCTCTCCGGGGCAAGCATCTAATGTGAGCCGCATCGATTACGCTTCCACTGCCACTCGGATTGTGTGTTTTGGCTGTCGCCATTCCCCCAATCCAATAATGTTGTACAGGGCACTTGCAAAAATTCGTATAAGAGCTGAAATATATCTACCAAGTTAGTTAGTTAGAGTTCGTTTCAAAAGTCAGTAATAAGTACGTCTTAAATTCTCATAAAGGTTATCCATAAAGTTATGGCAAACAGAAAAAATATATTCAAATCTATGGGGCACCTAAGACTCATAATCAAAATGCAAAATAATATGCTAAGCGTACAATCATTTAATTTTTACTATGACTTAAATTGGAAACTTAAACCCCTCCAAACAAAATTTTAATAATGCAAAATTTTTTCATTGAAATATTTGTATACAAATGTTCTTTACTTAAGGGTTGATGATTTATGTAAGTATAAGGCTTCAAGCTGCTAAAAATTATACAAATTACTCTACTTTACACACCCTTACATTTTGCTCAGTGTGGAAAAGAACGGTCAGATGAGTTTTTTGTGTTAAATTGTCATGAAAATGCCGCTGTGCCAGTGGTCAGCTCAAGAAATCCGTCTCCGAGTCCTTGTTGACCAGAATTAATGACAACTGTCTGGCCCAGCTGACCCGCCTCATCCGCCTCCTCCGCCCACTTTCTCCCATCCACTTGGCCCAGTCGCTGATGACTTATCACAGGGAACTATGTCTATTTCCTGCTATAATTCAAATTGCTTTTGGGGATGTCAACAGCAGCCGCCTCATTAATCATGCCTCCCGGGATGGTCTCACATTGCGTATGAGTAATGTGTTTGCCAGCCACCTTCTTTGCAGATCCCAAAACTTGCCATCAACTTATCGCCTTATTTTATATGTACCATCCCATATTCAAGATGTTACCTATGCTGCTGCAAATGCATTGGATAACTTTGCTTTTTATTTTTTTCAAAATGCAATTTGGTTGTAAGTAGAGATGTAAGCGTGACTCACGTTTTTCTGCCACCCTTCTACAAGCCCCACTCCCGTCTTTGTGACCCAAGTTAACCCCAGGACTTAGCAGGTCCCGGGACTTGGTCAAAGTTTTGTGTTGCAGTTTGTCAACTCGTTTTTAATGCGCGATGTATTGAAAAAGTTTGATTAGGGAGCAGCTGGCAGACTGAGGAGCTCTTTCCAAGTCTCGACTCCACCTGAGTGCAATTTTCGACCGTAAAACTTGATAAAGAGGGAGCTTAGTTGCGAAAGAGTGACGGAAAGTGGTAGTCAGCATGGCGCATACGCCATGTTGTCGCTACTGGGATACCCCAATACACTGACTTCGACCAAATGTCAATATTCTGACACAAATCCGACGAACAGACGACAAACACAAGTGGCCACCATTAAATTTTATGCGCTGGGATCAAACTAAGTTATTATATGGGAATACATAAATATAAATATATATAATATATCGAGTTGGCTGGCCAAATATTTGAGAAAAAACGCAGAGCGAGGACATTTTTAGCTGGCTCTGTGATTTTCTATCAATAAGCTGACGGCATCCTGTCGGCTTTTGTATATGAGAAGGCTCAGTCTTTTTCCAGCTCGAAATATATAAATATAAATTCCTGCCATGCAAACAAATCCTTTTCGATAGATTGCTTTTGGCTCTCCTTTTTTTTTTTCGCCGCCGTCGCTTTTATTATTGTGTGCCAACGCCAAGGATTTTTGTCTACTACGACAATTGGATTTGCAGGGAGCGAAGGACGAATTTGGGGGGATTGTTGGAGGCGAAACAAGAACGTGTCCCCATCGGAGGTGGTACTTGTCTGCTTATTGGCATTGGCACATCCAAAAAAAAATGATTCCGCTCGGGCCGTATCAATGACTTCTGAATACTCACTGTGGATTCCCATTGTTCCGGGCATTCTTGGCATCGAATATTGCAACTTTTCCTTTGTATATTTGCAGTGTCTTGTCTGGCAGAATTTGAATGCAGTCTGATGTTTTTTACCCGGGGTAGGAGAATAGTTAATATCCTGTGCAGATTGTTCATTCAGTCGGGAATCTCTTTTGTTGGGACTTCATTAATGCCTCAAATTTATGCGATCCTCTTTTGAAATATCTCCGCATTCCGCTTGATGTAATGTTTTGGACCTTGTTGTGTCGGAAAATATATAACTACTCATCAAATTTTAGTATGCAAATATTTATATGAATATGCAGCTGGGGCTGGGAAATACTTTATGGCTTATAAACATTTTGTTTGCCAATATTTTTTTGTTGTGTTTTGCCTTGTCGTGCCGAGCCGTAGTTGCTCTTGTTGTAATTTCGGTTTATTGTTTTCTATATATTTTTCTGCTTGAACGCACTAAAAGCCACTCCACTGCCAGTCAACCATTCAATCCACCTTCCTCTGGACGGGTTCCTCCCATATTTCCTCCTCAATTCAGGCATTTGTTTGCTTTATGTCTTTATTTTGTGCCCTGCCGGAGGAGCAAAGTATTATTCTTTTTTGCCCTACTCTCCTTGCCGTTTTCCTCCTTTTTTACTGAGTGATGGCTCTAGGTAATGCCAGGATTCTAGCATGGAGGCATGGGGATTTCGGTGAGTGCTCTCTGAGCGGCTTTGCATATGGCCCTGAGTGTGTGGACTATCTACTTGATATGTGTAAGGAACTTTAGGTGAAATTTTTTCACAAAACCAGGGATGTGTCAATTATTGTTGTTACCGTTTGTTGGCCTAAAAGCATACGCATTTCTTTAAGTATTTCTCGAGTTCTATATATAGTCAGAAGTAAGCCATTAACTTTTCCCGTCAATCAATTGTCACTCCCAAAGGGAAAACAAAAAGCAGGAAAAAAGAAACATGAAAACAAAAGGCACGAGACCATGACAAGACATTTTACTTCCATGTGAATGGAATGAAATTAAGAGAAAAGGGGAAGTTGTTTTAGACAGATGAAACTGTTGACTGTGGATTGCTCTAACAAGTGAGGTTACTCCTGGTACATATGTATATGATATCATTTTATTGGTTAAAGTATTAAAGAAAATAAGACTGCTAAGATACTAACGAAATTTTGGACCCCATTATCAGTAGGAAACTTACAAGCTGTAGCTGATAAATATGATTTTCTTCTGGAACTGTATCACAATCAAATGATCTTTAACTTAAAAGGTATTAAGATAGCAGAAAATCCCCTTTTTCTGCTTTTGATAAAAATGATATGATTTTTTGATATTACCTCCAACTGATATAAAATTAGTAATAAGTGCGATCTTAATTATAAGTTATAAAAGAAATTCAAAGTGTTAAAAATAAATAATATCTTATCTATAGGAAAGTATTATTTGAATATGAGTGAATTGCATAAACTTAATTATTATCTTATCAATAAATAAACTCGGCAAATGACTTTTCCATTGTGAATAATAATAAATAAATATTTTGGACTATTTTGATTATAAAAGAATCAAAATAAGGCAGATAAAATATAAAGTTGTATAATAAGCACTAGTACACAACCATGGTTTTGAATTAAATAGAAACCTCATGGAAATCTGCAGTCTTCTCAGTTCATCAAACGAACCCACTTGGAGCAGAACAAGTATTGCCACTCCATCAGCAGTCAAGGCAAATAGCAAACCACCCAAAACTCTTTGTCTCCGGGTCCAAACAAAAAACCAGCGAACTTTGCCGTCAAGTCATTGTGGTGGATGCTGAGTGAACTTGTTTCGGGCGTTGGTGGTTCAAGTGGAGCCACCAGCAGAGCCACACCGAGACCCGAGTGTTGTTTGGATTTCATTATACAATTATCTTGTTACCAGAAATAATGGTGTCGGGCCGGGCAACATGCCAAAAGCATTCAATGAGCCTGATGCGCCTTCCACTTGCCCCTCAACTTTCCTCAGTGGGTGGATGGTTGGAGTGTCAGTCAGTCAGTCAGTCAGTTATCCCAATCCAAGTCCAACCCAACCCAGCCCAATCCCATCCAGATCCACAGACACACACATGTGGGGAAGCCGGATGCTGAGCGCGTTAGGAAAAGCAGGAAGTCATTAGCCGAAAAAACTCTGGTGATGGCGGTTCCAACTGGGGTGGTTTAAGCGGGGAAGGGGAAAGCGCCAGTAATGCGATAAATAAATGAAAATGTTTGAGTTAAATGAATTAAGTGTGCGATACTCTCCCAGTGTGTGTGCTTGTTGGTTTTGGTATGGGGCTTTTTTGTTAGAAACACTTTCTGTGTTGGCCTGTCATCGCAAGTGACTTGGGGTTGTTAAGTGCTAGAGCAATAGTAATTGTTGGGCGCTTAATTAGCCGAACATCATTCAAAGTGTCACAGGCACACTGTGTACTAAGGGGTTAAGAAAATGCCAGTCAAAGTTTGTCGAAGCTAACTTATTTCTCAAAGTATATCTTAAACATCAGTCATGCTTACTTTCCCCATGTGGTGACCCCGAAATTCTGAAGTGATTTAGCTAAGCGGTTAGGAAAATGTCAATTAAGGATTAAACAAAGTTCTCCACGAAACTTAAATGTCAAAATATCCTTCAAAGAAAACCACAAATTGAATTAATACCAATTAACTTGATAATTTGGCTAAGAAAATTTGTTGGTCAGACTGACCAAAGTTCTTTTCTTAATTAACTTATGTCTCATATTGCTGGTCATCATCATAAACATCATTATGGCTACAACTATTTGAAGTTAAGCATTTTTTTGCCATGTGGTGACCCCGAAATGCTGAGCTTGCGAATTTGTAAAAGTCCTTTTTCCTTTTTCCTTTTTCGATTTTTTGGGTTGGCTGATTCCGACTCCACTTAATTAATTATGTAGCGAATCATGGCCCCACCAAAAATCGTTAATTAAATTGATTGCTTTGAATTGGCTGGCATTTATTAGCCGGGATTGCGTTGTTGACCCGCCAGTCGAAAAGTCCCAACCCCCTTCCCTTTGGCTGGCCATAATTGATGAGCTGACAGTTCGTTAATTGATTTTGCTCTGTGATTAGAGCTCCATTCGATGCGAGAATTGATTTTATTAGCTGCCACATGAAACGGAGCTAAATATTCTATCGGTGGGAACTGGGTCAGAGGCTAAGGGCCTTGGCCAAAAGGTGCCAGGCCATAAATAAGTAAATTAAATTCAATGCAAATTTCGGCTGCAGACTGAAAGTCCGCAGGCTGGCAAAATATTTGGCAAAATAGACTGATTCAAACAGAACCACTTGACCAACTGACTGTCATTCGAAAACCAACAAAATGCCCCAAAACGAAGTTCACTTCAATCAGGAGGAAAACGAATTTTGTGGCCAAGAAAGAGGCGAACTTTAGGGCGTTCAATCAGATAAATGCAACTGGGCAAAGTGGATTTTAAATAAAAAACTTTGGCCATAAGCACTCGTCGTCCGTTTTCAGGGTTGACATTTTAACTAACTTTGCCTACATTCGCATACCCACAGTGACAACTATAGTAACTTCTGTGTTTTTTTTATTTCGGGGGTTATGTATGATATTTTGTCATATCTAAACCACAGAATACGAGTGCAGGAAACTTTTTGTGCTGTCATAAATTTCAGCAATGCAAACATTTATCAGCTCGGCTGGACCCCTTAACCCTTGGGTGGGAGTTGGGGGTTTGCCGTTCCCGCATCCACTTTCAAGCTCAGCTGCTGCTATTTTCCCTGACTGACTTTGTTATGTCTCTGGATGTGGATGAGGATCTGGGTTTGGTTCCTGTTTTTGTCTGCTTCTCTGCTTTTTGTCGTTTGGCTCGTGTTGAGTAAATGCTTTTTATGCGGAACCGCAGGAACATCTGGGCAGGATTGGTTTTTGGGCACCACCTGCTATACATTCACATGTGATGTCTTTACACTGCAAGAAAAGTTCATACTTGGCCCTGATTCCTTCTGAAAAAGTTGCTGAATTAAATTTTATGACCTTAAAATAAAAAGTGCTACAATTGAAGCAACAACTTTAGTCATTTATTTAAATGCCTCGTAATAATTCAAGTGTTGACATATTGTCTGCGTTTTTCTTTTTAACTTTCACTTGAGGGAAACTTTTTCCTTTTTTTTTTTTTTCCAGCTGCCTCTGAAGTTTTTTTTTTTTTTTAATGAATTTTAATGAGAAGTTATTCGGTGAGAGCAAGCAACAGATTGGCTTTTAAAACCCCCGCCTTTTACTTTTGATTGTACTTTTAATGACAATATGTAATATTTTTAAATTCTGAGAGTAGGTGCTATTAAATTGTTACTAATAGTTAATAAATGTCTAGCTTTTTCAATGAATTCACATAGAATTTTTCTTAAGAACTCAAAAGAATTTGTTGAGCAAAACTTTATAGTTTTCTTCATTCAAAAAATACTCCATTATAATACCCTCTATAATTTCAGACAGTTGAAAATAATATAATAAATAATAATATAATAATTTAAGGGAAATAATTGCATAACTTCGTTGTATCCCAACATATAAACGTATCTCCGAAATATAGTTTTTCATTAAGATTTCAGAATAATGGTTTTACTTTTATAAAAATCGAACTGCCATGAGAACGTATAAAAAAATGTTTTTTAAAAGCGACATGGTCTTATTGTTTTTTATAATATTTAATTTTTGCAAGAGCTCAAGGGTTTTAAACTTCGGATTACCGAAGTTTTCTTTCTTTCTTTTTTTTGTTAGTTTATAATTATGTAAGAAGGTTTATTTTTAACTAATCATGTTGTTATAAACTTAAAACTATTTGTGAAAAATCGTGATTAATGAATTTATTCAAGTCGGTATGAAGTAGAGCGCAAGGATATATCTTAAACAGGACTTGCTTTAAATAATAATTTAATTTGGAATGGAATAACAATCTTAAAGATTTGATTTACTTATTCAGTTCAATGTTAACTGGTAATCGTGGTTACTATTTTGTTCTATAAGTATAAGTGTATAATGAAACCTCCCCCACCACCAAATCATTGATCCATTCAAGTTCGTTTGAAATCATTTTATTTTTGTGCGAAATGTTAGTTCCGGACCACTCCTTAGTAGGAGATGCCAGTGTTGGATTTGATCCAATCCAGGTAGCTGGTCAAACGGGTGAAGGCAGCGGGGTAGCCCTTCTCGCAACCGGCAGCGGCACCGAAGGAGGTCAGACCGACCTGGATGGACTCGCTCTTGAGGACCAGAGGACCGCCGGAGTCACCGTTGCAGGTGGACTGGCCGTTGGGGGTGGCAACGCAAATGTTGGAGGCAGTCACGATCGAAGAGCCGTAGGTGTTGGCGCACACGGAGTTGGCGATGACAGTCAGGTCGACGTACTGCAGGTTGGTGGCCACGGAGCTGGCGGTGTCGCTGGTGCGTCCCCATCCGGAGGCGACAACGGTCTGACCGGTGTAGGTCGCGTAGGAGTTGGCGATGGAGGGCAGCTTGACGGAGCTAATCTTGCTGCTGCTGGCCACGGCGGAGATCTGGATCAGCGAGATGTCGTTGAGCAGGTTGGCGCTGTTCCAGCCGCTGTGGATGATGATGCTGGAGCTGGAGACGGTCTGGGTAACCTCAGCGGAGGTACGCACGGTGGCGCCCAGGTAGACGGTCACGGACTGAACTCTGCACGGTTAGGAAGATCATTTGTTTAAAAAAACCTGTTCATCCTGACAGACCAGAAAGGACACTCACCCCTCGGTACAGTGAGCAGCAGTCAGCACCCACTTGCTGCCGATCAGGGAGCCACCGCACCAGGCGCTGGAATAAGCGCTCAGCTTCAGGGAGAGTCCCACCTGGTAGGGGAACTGGCCGACGATGGCGTTGGCTCCTCCGGTGATGCGGCCCTCGATGTTGCCCACCACGGGCATCTCGCGGCTGCGGTGACGCAGCTCCGGCTCCGGGTAGGCGGAGGCGGCCACGGCCAAGGCAAGGATGATCAGGAACTTCATCTTGGTGATTGTTGCGTGTTCAGTGAAAGGAACTCAACTGCTCTACCATGGCCCGGCATGGGTCTTTTATAGTGGAGAAATCGCGTATGCGATTAGGTTGCATTTCACAAATAGAGCTACCGTGATTAGATAGGGCCACCAAAGTCGGTTCGAACTGCCTTATCTGCCGAGATTTGTGCGGAAGATATGAATGAATGAACTTCAGCCACTCGGCCGCCAACATTACTTTCCCAATCCAAAAGTATTAATCCCGATACGGATCTAATCTGGACACTAGGTCTCAGGTGGATTTCCAGATTTTACGGGTGCGGTACTGAGAATCGAGCATGAGGTTGCCAATTAAATTGATTAGTTTTATACACACTGCGAATATAAAATTGGCAAAGGTTTGCTTTGCTCTTCAGCGGGTGACGTGTGCCGTTTGCTAAGATACGCAATATAGTATTTGGGCACTATCTTATCGACTGTCTAAAGTAAGAGAAACTGTAAGCCTGTAGTTTAGATGTGTTGTATGGACGGTGTGTTTACCTTCGTTAAAGGTCAAGGAGGGGGGGCTTAGTTGGTCAAGCCAGCACTAGCAGACTGCGCTGATTTTTAAAGCCCATTTCGACAGCTGAATTACAGAGCTTCACACTAAAAGCTAAATCATTCCGCTGTAAAACATTTGCCCATTGAGTGCTATTTCAATTTATAAACAAACAAAATGCAGTTGTTTTCGCAACCGCAGCGGTTCTTTATCAACGATTGCCGCGTGATTTGATGACGCGTTTGACTGACCACATCGCTGCGGTTAATAGCCAATTCAGAGGGCCAATTAAAGACGATTAGCTGAAATGGGGAAGAGTGCGATAGCCCACGCGGCACCAACAAAAACGGACACTCAACCCGAAGACGATTTCAAATGCAGAGCCAATTTCAACAGCAATTTCCATGGAAATGCTTTTTTTCTTTTGTGCTTTTTATTAAGCTCCCCAAATTGACTTGCTCTGCTGAAATGCCGAAATGTTTATTGTTATTTATCGGCAACAATTTCCATTCAAGGGAAAACAACCACCCATAAAAGGGACCATTTGCACCTTCCCTTCTCGGCAGGAACCTGTCTCGATTTCATTGCTCAAATTGGTTTTATTGTCTGGCCCGACTATATTGTTTAGCAATTAATGGGCTGCAATTAGGCGTTAATTGCATTTAGTTGGCCATTGCCGTTTGCTGTCGGATCCATGGCAAATATGCGGTTATCCTGGCGTAGACAGTGGGTGCCCCCACCTCGCAACCCTCGGCACTGCCGAACGAGGTGACCCCGATCAGGTACCTGTCACTGCGCCATTGGTAAACCAATGGCCCACCGGAATCGCCGTTGCAGGCACCCCGTCTGTTGCGTCCATCGGTGCACAGGTGACGTCGCTGGCTAACTAATCCTGGCAAGAAGTAGCAGATGCAGCGTTCCAGGTCGATCACTTCCACATCCAAGTACTGAAGTAGTCTAGTCTCATTCCCCGCTGCATCTCCCAAGCTGCCCCAGCCCGAAAGGGTCACCACTTGACCCTCAAGAAACTTTTGATGCATAAATTCGCCAGCGAGCTCAATGGGTTGCACTCGATCCGAGGTTGTGACTTTTCTAGGCAGTCTTATCAAAGCCAAATCGTTGTATCCCCCAAAACCCAAGTATCCAGGATGGACGATGAAATCTCGATGAGTAACCATAAACACTTGGACGGAATCTTCCACATCGGCGAGTCTTGTGGCGCCCAAGTAAATCGTGGCCCCAATGCCATCGGTCAAACAATGGGCTGCAGTCAAAACAAATTGAAGGGTGATGAGTGAACCACCACACTGTACCTGATCGCTACCACTCTGCTGAATAACCAGACCCACTTGATGTGGAAACATGCCACTCGTAGCCAGTTCTCCGCCAGCTATTCGAGTGTTGATAGGAGATGTCTGGTTATCCTCCGCTTCGAATTTCTCGCAGCGAAGACGCCAGTTTTCATAGCCCAGCTGCCAACGTCGCTCCATGATTGCTTCTTCATCAGGAGATGATTCCTCAGCAGTGTCTTCAAAACTGTCCTGCCAATTTTGACTTGATGTAGCCAGCAATGGAAAAAGTAGGCAAAGAAATGCCATCAATCTTAGGCATTGCGTCATCATACCACTAGGAAAGAATGAAAAGTAATATGGGGGTTACCCCGTTATTGCTCAAATTCTGGTGATGTGTCGTTTTATTGTTTAATATATGAATTTTTTTTACCATAATGACAATAATAAGATTTTACATATGAACAGGGTACCCCTTACATAATCGAATTGTATGTTGAATGAAACTTATGAATGAAATCGGGTTTGTCATTTTACCAGTGAATTAAATGCTGATATCTGGTGTTGTAATGAACCAATCCAAGTTCTGGTCTGAGTGGGCCCTTCATGTGAAGTACTAAGGTTGTTGTTGTTTTAGCTGGTGTTTTTATAGCCAGCGATTGTGGCATCATTGCGTCAACGTCTTTTGGCCCGGCACGTGTCCGCTTCGTCTGTTAATTGAATTTGCCTGGCCCAGTGCAAATTATACCTCCGGAGACGGGAAGAGCAGCAGATGTTTGGCATTCAATTCCTCAAGCTCCCGTGTAATTGCCGCACGTTTCGGCGATTATGTTGCTTAGGCCTTCGACTCCCTTTGGCCGACTGCAGTTGCCTTAATTGCTTTCGACCCATTCAGTGAGTCGACGGGCTTTCAATCCCATGGTTTCTGTTTAGCCCCCAATGCTGTCCATAATGTCTGGGTCGGGGTCTTTATATTTATTGACTGCCTCCCGCTTTATCAACACTTTATTTGTTATTTGTTTAATTTACTGCACGCCTCAACTTGCATTTCAACATATGAAAAGGTCATTGATAATGTTCCGGAACTTATTGGTTTTAAGTTATTACAAACCAAGGCCCACTACTTTATAATAGTCATAAAGTTTGCATTACAGTAAGATTATAAGTTCTAAGTATATTTATTTATTTGATTGGAGTTGGCCATATTTGTAAAGGTTTTACGTTAAGAGCTTCATAACAAATAAGGGTAAAATAAGTACTCACATATTTAAATAACTTAGTCAAGTACTAATTTTATTTAAGTATTTAATTTACTTTGCAACTACTTAATTCAATTGATTGTTTAAATAAGTTTATTTATATGGAAGCTAAAAACTAATATTATATATAACTTCTAAATAGCCCCAGAAGTTTATAGATAGAGTCCCATTTGCTAACCATGTTTTAAAAATGCGATAACTTTTTTTTGTAATATTTTATATTTTTCAAAGTTTGCAGTTTTTTTTTACTTCCCAAAGCTTAGACACCGGAGTTGGTCTGGATCCAGTCCAGGTAGCTGGTCACACGGGTGAAGGCGGCAGGGGCGCCGATCTCGCATCCGCCGGAGGATCCGAAGGAGGTGATTCCGATGAGGGTGCCGTCCAAAGCCAATGGGCCGCCGGAGTCTCCCTGGCAGGTGGAGGAGGAGTTGGGGGTCGCCACGCAGATGACGTTCTTGGTCACGATCAGGCTGCCGAAGGTCTTCTGGCACACGGCGTTGTCAATGACGGTGAGGTCGACGTACTGCAGCTTCGAGGAAACGGCGGAGGCGGAGTCGGAGGTCAGGCCCCATCCGGAGGCAATGGCGGTCTGTCCGGAGTAGGTGGAGTAGCTGCTAGAGATGGCGGGCAGAGCGATCTTGTTGACGGCGGACGAGAAGGTCAAGGTGGGGGTCTTGATCAGGGAGATGTCGTTGCGGACGGTCAGGGACAAGTAGCTATCGTGCTGGATCCAGTTGGAGCTGGCGATGGTGTGGGTGAACTTGGGGCTGGTGCGGACGGTCGCTCCGAAGTAGACGGTCACGGACGAGCCACTGGAAAGGGGAAACCCCTTATTAGCCACGATTATTTGAAACAAACAAAGCCCACTTACCCATCTGTGCAGTGAGCAGCAGTCACCACCCAGTTGTTGGAAATGATGGAGCCACCGCACCACCAGCTGCCCTTGGAGCTGGAGAAGCTGAGTCCCACCTGGTAGGGGAACTGGTCGGCCACGGCGTCCTTGCCGTTGGTGATGCGTCCTTCGATGGAGGGCGCGGCGTACCTGTCACGAGGATGTTCAATGCCGGACTGGGGCAGGAGCGAAGCGGAGGCGGAGGCCAGGGCCAGAACCAAAACAACGAAAACCTTCATGCTGATGCTTGATCAAACTAGGAGTGATTTTCCCTTGCGAATGAGGCCACTTTTATACCCGGCCCGTTGGGTCTTATCTGAATAGAATGCTGGCCAAGTCCACTTAACCGTTTTGATTATATTTCGCAGACTTTAATATCAGTTTTTTATTTCGACGCAATTGTAATATATTTCAAGTTTGATAAGATTTTACTTTTATATTTGCTTATCAATCATTACGAACTTCCAACTTATGTTTATAGCAGACAATTTAATTAATTAAAGTAGCAAACAAAACATTTTATTAAAGATCAGTCATAAAGCTGGTAGAATCATAATCTCTTTATTACTTTATCTTTACAGTCTGACTGTGTATAAATCATTTAAGCAGTCACTATAATTGTTTAACTTAATCCAAAAGACTTTGATGTCTTTGAAGTCCTGACTAAGATTAGTATTTTTGTAAATATTAACAAGTAATTTATACTAGGATCTTTTAATTGATAGGAGGACAGGGCTATTATACCGTGTTAACAGGCAATTTTCATTCTTTGAGGTGCAATTGATCAGTATGAAGGTTTTTGTAGTCTTGGCCTTGACAATTTCTTCCGTTTCTGCTGGCATCGCCGAGACAGTACAGTAATCCATCAATTAATGGTCGTATTACCAACGGAAAAAAGCGGCTAATCAGTTTCCATACCAGGTGGGTCGCAGCTTCCCCGCGTCCTCTACCAGTTGGTGGTGCAGAGGTTCCATTATAGCTAATACATGGGTTCTCACTGCTGCCCATTGCACCTCAGTGTAATTAACAAATACCCTTTAATACCCTTGTCTACATATATATCCCACTTTAAGTGCCTCGTCCGTGACCATCCACTATTGTTCCAACGTTCGGATAAGCTTCAAACTTCGCCACAAGCTCCAGCTACGGAGTTTCTTATTGGTGTATTGGTAATGTACTGAAAATGACGGAAATTGGCAATAAAATCTACTTACTAGCGTTTGATTAAGTCTGGATTAAAAACTCAATGTGAAAGATAAAATGTATGGTTATTGCAATCAAAAAAATTACTTGAACTACAAAGCCTCACAAAAAACCAGCGTGAAAAATTATTTCTTTTTAACTATTTCAGTTTCTAGTAAACAATAACGAAGAAGCTTGAGGTGTGCACATTTAATTTCGCAAAAAGTAAAAGAGCTGGTGATTTTCTCTAAGCCGAAACTCCGGAGTTGGCCAGGATCCAGTCCAAGTAGCTGGTCACACGGGTGAAGGCAGCTGGCTCGCCAACCTCGCAACCATCGGGCGATCCAAAGGAAGTGATACCAATCAGAGTTCCATCCAGAGCCAGGGGGCCGCCAGAATCTCCCTGGCAGGTCGATGTGCCCTTCGGGGTGGCAACGCAAATGACCCTGCTGGTGACAATTAGACTACTGAAGGCCTTGAGGCACTCGGAGTTCTCAATAACCGTAAGGTCGGTGAACTGCAGATCCCTGGCCACGGCGGAAGCGGAGTCGGAGGTCAGGCCCCATCCGGAGGCAACTGCCGTCTGTCCAACGTAAGTGGAGTAACTACTGGCGATGGCGGGCAGAGCGATCTTGTTCACGGAAGCCGAGAAGGTTACGGATGGGGTCCTGATCAGGGAGATGTCGTTGCGCACAGTAAGGGAAACGTAATTGGCATGCTGGATCCAGTTGGAGCTAGTAACGGTGTAGGTGAACTGGGGGCTGGTGCGGACAGTAGCTCCATAGTAGATGGTCACGGAGGAGGCACTGAAAGATATAACATTTCCTATTCATGTCCTTTCAGGGTTAGTACAGTCAACTTACCCGCTGGTGCAGTGAGCAGCCGTCAACACCCAGGAGTTATCGATGATGGAACCACCGCACCACCAACTGCCCTTCGATCCGACAAAGCTGAGTCCCACTTGGTAGGGGAACTGGTCCGCCACGGCGTTGTTGCCATTGGTGATGCGACCATTAATGGAAGCCACCGTGGTCCTGTCACGAGGATGCACCGGAGCGATCTTGGGCAGGAGACCGGCGGAGGCGTTGGCGATGGCAAGGAGCAAGACTACGAAGACCTTCATACTGATGGTTGATCGTTTAGTGAATGATTTCCTCTACTAAACGAGCCCGTTATATACCCCTCCTGAAGGGTCTTATCTGGAAGATCGCTGGGCAAATCCCCACCCAAACGCTCCGATTGTATTTCTAGAAATTTTAAAGGGGAAAATCCACAGGCGTTTATAACCACCTTACAATGAATAGATAATACCTGCGCCTTTTCCTCCAAAATAAAATTATTCCTATTGGTTTTAAAGTAACCTAATTTTGTAGCCTAAGAGTTACAGAATGCATTAGGGTAACTTCTTTCGATTTTTCGGTTTACAAATCAATGTAAGTCATTAACATAAAATAACTCCAACTTCGAAATAAAGCATTGCTGCAACAAAATTTAGTTAAATTCTTTACCTAAAATTATTGCTAATTACTTGATTTAAGGGGTTATCTTATTCCGCCCATTTTTAGGAAGTAATTTCCTTGTAATAAGTCTATTTTATATTTGCTAAAAAAGAACCATATACGTTTATTAGTGGGAAAACTATCCGTTCCGTTTGCGCAAAAATAGATTTCTTTTTGTAAGTATATCTAACAAAATATTGCCAAAGTTTCAAAATGAAATTCAAATTAGTCGTTTCAAATATGTTTTTCTGGAAACGATTTAATTTTTTTTTAATCCTAGCTCCTAAAGATAATAAAGAAACGATCTGAAAAGTTTTGTGAAAATTATTTTTACACATAAGCACCATTAGCGACATTTATTTTATCTTTTTTTATTGATTGTGTTTAGTCATATGTATATTATGGTATGTAGAACAAAATATATAAAAGGAAATATTTGAAACAAAGCATAAATTTCCACAAAGAAAATTTTGTCAAAGCGATACTTAGATAATCACTGATTTAGCCATAATTTATAATCAGTTAAATTGTGAAGGGATTTGCCCATTAGTTAATATTTATAAGAACACAATAACCCTCTTCAATTGATAAGTATCGAACGAATTGATCAGCATGGGGGTTTTTCTTGTCTTGGTTCTATCCGTTGCATGCATAATCGCCAATACCTGGGCTGTGATAGCGAGAAGTGAGTATCTACTACGGTTTCTTATTGTTATCCTTTCAACTCTGGCAAGATATGTGGATCAGTGCCACACCGTCACTACCTCTAATTTTAAGCAACACGACAGCAATACCTCATCACATTGAACAACAATGTCTTCCTAATAAGGACTTCAATTAAACTTTCTCGTTTTCAATAAACAATATTGCTCTGTCCGCCAACTCCAGTACCGATTGGACTAATAGTTTTCTTCTTAGGACCTCGACAAAAAATCCATTCCTAAATTGGATTTAATTGTGTTTCTGCTTAAATAACTTTCTGTATATATACGATAAATAACAAATAAAAGGCAATTGCAAACAAACGTGCTATTTATTTTCATGTCTTTAACTTAATGTCTGGCAAAAGTTTACCTTAAAGGTAAATATTAAAATAGACCTGAAATTCGATGAACTACTGTAATTATGTATACTAAATATAATAACAGAGGCATAGAATAATTTCAAAATATGTTAGTTCTCTGGTTCGTAAACAAAGTCATGTCAATTTAAAGAAAAATTCATTAGGCGTGGTATTTAAACTACCAAATTTGCTTTCAAGCCTAACATCTTGTACCTAAATGCATTTAAATCTATTAAAATATACGATATTTTGGTATCTTAAAATGGATAACCTTTCTCTGATTAATCACACTTTTCAAGAAAATTTTCATTCTGTCTTAATTTCTTAAAACTGGTAGAATTTCATTTGTTTTCTGACATACTTGCCTTAAGCTTGTCATTATAAATAAAGCCATCTATTTTTTGACTGATGATAATATTTACTTATGGGTACGATTATGTATATGATTTCTATAGCTATATTAAGTATTGTTAAAAGAAATACAAACATAAAATATGTTCATTAAGTAATTTATTGACCCGAGGCTTATAAGCTTGTACAATTTTCTGAAACAAACTTAGGCAGAAACACCGGAGTTGGTCTTAATCCAGTCCAAATAGCTGGTCACACGGGTGAATCCAGCTGGGGCTCCAATTTCGCAGCCATCTTTGGATCCGAAGGAGGTAACACCAATCAATACGTTGTCCAAAGTCAATGGGCCGCCGGAATCTCCGCTGCAGATGGAGGTGCGGTTGACACCGTCCACGCAAATAACGCGACTGGTTACCACCAAGCTGCCATAGGCCTCCTGGCACACGGAGTTGGCGATGACCGTGAGATCGGCGAACTGCAGATCCCGGGCCACCAAAGAGGAGGTATCGGAGGTCAGGCCCCATCCGGAGGCGACGGCCACTTGTCCGACGAAGGTGGAGTAGCTGCTGGTGATGGCGGGCAGGGCGATCTTGTTCACGGAGGACGAGAAGGTGACGGACGGGGTCCTGATCAGGGAGATGTCGTTGCGCACAGTAAGGGAAACATAATTGGCATGCTGGATCCAGTTGGAGCTGGTGACGGTGTAGGTGAACTGGGGGCTGGTGCGGACAGTAGCTCCGTAGTAGATGGTCACGGTGGAGGCACTGGATAACAAATTCTCCTGTTAACATAGATCCTCTGGGGAAAGTAAAGTGAACTTACCCGCTGGTGCAGTGGGCTGCCGTCAGCACCCAGGAGTTATCGATGATGGAACCACCGCACCACCAACTGCCCTCGGAGCCAATGAAGCTGAGTCCCACCTGGTAGGGGAACTGATCCGCCACAGCGTTCCTGCCATTAGTGATGCGACCTGAGATGGACGGGGTCGAGATCCGGTCACGAGGACGCACTGGCAGAGTTTGAGGCAGGAGTCCAGCGGACACGGAGGCAAAAGCCAGAACCAAAACTGCAAAGACCTTCATTCTGATCGTTGATCTCCCAATGAATGATTTCCCCCACAAGTGTGGGCTTTTTTATACCCGTCTTACTTAGTCTTATCTCCAGTAGCCATTGGGAATGTTATTTATTTATTAGTGAAGTTGTAAATTTTGGCATAATAGGGGAAAATCCCTATCTGTTAAATTGATTTGTTGATAGGACTCTGTTAAATTGTATCATGTTTTGGCAGTAATATGTAATATGTTCCTGGACTAAAATTTAATGATTAAGTGATAGAATTTATAAATCTCATCTAACAACTTTTACATTGGAAGTGTAAAAACTAGAGTTTATTGGTAAAAAAAAGGTTTGATACTTTCTTTTTTTTTAAGATTTGAGACCTTAAATGATGAATAAAATACCTTAAAAGGTTATAAATGGTTAATCAGCAACTTATGACAGCAATAAGATTTAGTTATCATGGGTTTTTTACAAAATGGCTTAAAGAAAACACTTAAGTACTAATTTGGGGTTCACCCATTAGGTCATGATAAGCCGATTCAGGGTGGTATATAACAACCTCAATGAGCAAGGGATAGACATTCATTGAACGTACAACGATCAACATGAAGGTCTTTGCAGTTTTGGTTCTGGCTATTGCCTCGGTGTCCGCTGGTATCCTGCCTCAGACTCTGCCTGTGCATCCTCGTGACAGGATGTCAACGGCGTCCATCAGTGGTCGCATTACCAACGGAAAGAATGCTGTGGCAGATCAATTCCCCTACCAAGTTGGACTCAGCTTCCTTGGCTTGAAGGGTAGCTGGTGGTGCGGTGGTTCCATCATCGACAATTCCTGGGTGCTGACCGCTGCCCACTGCACCAGCGGGTAAGCTGTCCTTGTCTTAATGAATAGTATAGCTTATTAAGAGTATCTTTTTTCAGTGCCTCCACCGTGACCATCTACTATGGAGCAACCGTCCGTACTAGTCCCCAGTTCACCCAGAAAGTCGCCAGCTCCAACTGGATCCAGCATGCTGACTACTACTCGAAAACCGTTCGCAACGACATCTCTCTGATCAAGACCCCATCCGTATCCTTCTCCGCTTCCGTCAACAAGATCGCCCTGCCCGCCATCGCCAGTAGTTACTCCAGCTACGTTGGCCAGACCGCAGTTGCCTCCGGTTGGGGAATGACCGCCGATACGGAGACCTCGGTCACCAAGAACCTGCAGTTCGCCGACCTGACGGTTATTGACAACTCCGTGTGCCAGAAGACATTCGGCAGTTTGGTGGTCACCAGCAGGGTTATCTGCGTCGCCACCACCAATGCCATCTCCACCTGCCAGGGCGATTCTGGTGGTCCCTTGGCGTTGGATGGTACCCTCATTGGTATTACCTCTTTTGGAGCGGAGGAAGGTTGCGAGATTGGTGCCCCAGCCGCCTTCACCCGGGTGACCAGCTACTTGGACTGGATCCAGACCAACTCTGGCATCTCTGCTTAAAGTTATTCATAAGAACTTCTGCATTCAAATGAGAGATAAAGAAAAATTTTAATAAAATATCAGATTATTCATAATTTTGTTTAACTTAATGTTATAATTGCTTTCCGAGGATATGGTATTTTTAATCTGACATTATTAAACATTTGGAAGACAAATTTTTTTAAAAAAGCAAGTGGCTCTCATCTATTCTCCTTATTTAAATATTTAAGTCCGTTATGTGACCAAATATTTTTTATTAAAGCATACATACCTGTTTGGGTTTGGTCAAAAAGTTATAATCCAAGGGTCCTTAAATATATATGTGCTTGCATTTTAACATTTGAGAAGGTCATTGAAAGCGTTTCGGAACTCATTGTTTTTAAGGTATATTTTAATATTTTAAAATGATTATAAAGTTAGCATTCTAGTAGTATCATAAGTTATAAGTCTAGTTGTTTATGTGATTAGAGATCAAATAGGGGTAAAATAAGTAATAACTTATTTAAAAAACTTTATTAAGTACTTTTTTAACATAAGTATTATAACTTTTTGGAAACTAGTTAATTAAATAGTTAGTTCAATATGCTATACTTTTTTAAATTATTTTATATATCTCAAAGTTTTACGTTTTGGTCCCAACTAATTTGTATTTTTGTTAAAATTTTGTGGACAGTATATAATATTTTAACTCGTTGAAGTGTAATTGATCAGAATAAATGTTTTTGTAGTCTTGGTCTTGGCAATTGCTTCCAATTCTGCTGGGTTCCTGCCTCTGGACACTCCAGTGCATCCCAGTGACAGTTTTGCAGATCCATCAAGTTATGGTCGCATTACCAACGGAAAAAAGGCGGCGGCGATTCAGTTTCCCTACCATGTGGGATTCAGCTTCTCCGCGTTCTCTGGCAGTTGATGGTGCGCCTCAGGGTGAGTAACAAATGCGTCCTTTAATACCTTTGTCTACAAATATAGTATATCCCATTTTAAGTGCCGTGATCATCTACTATGTTTCCACCGTTCGCAAAAGTGGCAAAGTTAGACACAAAGTCTCCATTTCAAAATTTTTGCAGCACGCTAGCTAAGATATATCCCTGATCAAGACCTCTTTCGTAACTTTCACAACTAACTTTAATAAGATTCCATCACCAGCAGCTACTCCTTTGACGCCGGGAGACTGCCATTGCCTCCAGATGGGACGAAACCTCGGGCTTAAACAATGCCTTTGCCTCCGACCAGCAATATGTCGAACTCAATTACCAATGCCGTAAACCTTCGGAAGCTCGGTGGTGATCTGTGGAGTGATCTGTGTCTCTTCCACTGAAAAGAAATCGATCTGCCATGGCGATTCTGGCTGTCCTTTGGCTCTGAGCAGTAAGTTTATTGGAGTGACATCGTTTAGATCCGCGAGGGGATTTGAGAAAAATGCCCCATCAGTTTTTATCCGGAGTTTCTTATTAGTGGAAAAGTGACGGAAATTGGCAATAATTGAACTTTCAAGAAGCTAGAACGTTCTAGTATACTAGATCTTCGTTCTACTTGATTTGAACGACACGAAATAATCTTGTTGATAATTTCCCTTTAAACTTATATGGTAATTTCAACCGTTTAAATAATTTGAACAATAAAGGTGCTAAGCCTTCCAAAAAAGAATTATAAAGTAACAATTTATATTTTTAGTTAAAACTTCCTAAGAAGCTAAAGGTGTGCTCATTTTATTTTACAAAAAAGTAACAGAACTGGTGATTTTCTCTAAGCCGAAACTCCGGAGTTGGCCAGGATCCAGTCCAAGTAGCTGGTCACACAGGTGAAGGCAGCTGGCTCGCCAACCTCGCAGCCATCGGGCGATCCAAAGGAAGTGATGCCAATCAGGGTTCCATCCAGAGCCAGGGGGCCGCCAGAATCTCCCTGGCAGGTCGATGTGCCCTTCGGTGTGGCAACGCAAATGTCATGCTGGATCCAGTTGAAGCTGGTGACGGTGTAGGTGAACTGGGGGCTAGTGCGGACAGTAGCTCCGTAGTAGATGGAGATACAACATTTCTCATCCATATCCTTTCAGGGTTGATTTAGTCAACTTACCCGGTGGTGCAGTGGGCAGCCGTCAAAACCCAGGAGTTATCGATGATGGAACCACGGCACCACCAACTGCCCTTCGATCCGACGAAGCTGACTCCCACTTGGTAGCGGCCAGGAGCAAGACTACGACGACCTTCATACTGATGGTTGATCGTTAAATTAATGATTTCCTCTACTAAACGAGTCCGTTATATACCCCTCCAGAAGGGTCTTATCTGGAAGATCGCTGGGCAAATCCCCACTCAATATCTCCGATAGTATTTCTAGAAATTTTAAACGGAAAAATCCAAAGGCTTTTATGACCACCTTACAATTATTAGATAATACCTACGCCTTTTCTGCCAAACTTAATTATTTCTATAGGTTTTAAATTAACTAAATTTGGTAGTTTAAGACTTTCAGAATGCATTAGGGTAACTTATTACGTTGTTTAGGCTTACAAATCAATGTAAGTCATTAACATAAATGTTCTTCAACTCCAAAATAAAGTATTGTTGATTAACTTATTCAAATTCTTTATGATGGAAGTTCTTCGAATATAAGTAACCTAAAACTATTGTTAATTACTCGATTTAAATTTAACCCATATTTAGGGGGTGTTTTCTTTACAATAAGTTTTCAACAACTTTAGTTTACCCAAAAAATTGATTTCCTTAGCATAAATTGTAAGTATTTCCAACAAAAATTTGCCAAAGTTTCAAAATGAAATTTAAATTAGACTTTTCAAATGCGTTTTTCTGGAAACGACTACATTTTTTGCGAGAATCCTAGCTCTTAAAGATAATAACGAAACGATCTGAAAAGTTTTTGTGAATTTTTTTTTCAAGTACAAAATACAATCCAGAATTTAAATATTTTAAACACATTAGCAACAATTATTTTATCTCCTTTTTATACCCTTACAGAGGGTATTATAATTTCAGTCAGTTTGCAACGCAGTGAAGGAGACATTTCCGACCCTATAAAGTATATATATTTTTGATCAGCATCACCAGGAGAGTCGATCTAGCCATGTCCGTCCGTCTGTCCGTCTGTCCGTCCGTCCGTTTCTACGCAAACTAGTCCCTCAGTTTTAAAGCTATCTGCTTTAAACTTTCCCAAAAGTTGTCTTTCTATTGCAGGTAGTATATAAGTCGGAACGAGCCGGATCGGGCGACTATATCATAAAGCTGCCATATAACTGAACGATCGGAAAAGCCATAACGTTGGTGTTTTTAAAGTTAGGAAGTTGGGATTTTTTTATGAGTTTTATTTTTGGCCAATTAATCCGACCTACCAAATTTCATAAGGATCGGACGACTATATCCTATAGCCGCCATATAACTGATTGTTTGGAAATGCCATAACTTTGATGTTTTTAAAGTAAGGAAGTTGGGATTTTCTATGGGTTTTATTTTTGGCCAATCAATCCGACTTACCAAATTTCATAAGGATCGGCCGACTATATCCTATAGCTGCAATATAACTGAACGATTGGAAATGCCATAACTTTGGTGTTTTTAAAGTTAGGAAGTTGGGATTTTTTATGAGTGTTAAGAATGCATCCTATGAATAATTTTGGAGAATATAATTTACAGAATATTCTGCAAGGGTATTTCAACTTCTGCTCCGCCCGAAGTTAGCTTTCTTTTCTTGTTTTGTAATGTATATAATGGTATGTAGAACAAAATATATAAAATGAACTATTTTTAAAAAAAGCCTAAATTTCCGAAAAAAAAAATTTCTCAAAGCATTACATAATTTATAATCATTAGCCATAATTTATAATCAGTTTAATTGTGAAGGGATTTGCCCATTAGTTAATATTGATAAGAACACAAAAACCCTCTTCAATTGATAAGTATCGAACGAATTGATCAGCATGGGGGTTTTTCTTGTCTTGGTTCTATCCGTTGCATGCATAATCGCTAATATCTGGGTTGTGACAGCTACGGTTTCTTATTTTTATCCTTCCAACCCTTGCAAGATATGTGGATCAGTGCCACACCGTCACTACCTCTAATTTTAAGCAACACGACAGCAATACCTCATCACATTGAACAACAATGTCTTCCTAATAAGGACTTCAATTAAACTTTCTCGTTTTCAATAAACAATATTGCTCTGTCCGCCAACTCCAGTACCGATTGGACTAATAGTTTTCTTCTTAGGACCTCGACAAAAAATCCATTCCTAAATTGGATTTAATTGTGTTTCTGCTTAAAGAACTTTCTGTATATATACGATAAATAACAAATAAAAGGCAATTGCAAACAAACGTGCTATTTATTTTCATGTCTTTAACTTAATGTCTGGCAAAAGTTTACCTTAAAGGTAAATAGTAAAATAGAACTGAAATTCGATGAATTACTGTAATTATGTATACTAAATATAATAACAGAGGCATAGAATAATTTCAAAATATGTTAGTTCTCTGGTTCGTAAACAAAGTCATGTCAATTTAAAGAAAAATTCATTAGGCGTGGTATTTAAACTACCAAATTTGCTTTCAAGCCTAACATCTTGTGCCTAAATGCATTTAAATCTTTTAAAATATACGATATTTTGGTATCTAAAAATGGATAACCTTTCTCTGATTAATCACACTTTTCAAGAAAATTTTCATTCTGTCTTAATTTCTTAAAACTGGTAGAATTTCATTTGTTTTCTGACATACTTGCCTTAAGCTTGTCATTATAAATAAAGCCATCTATTTTTTGACTGATGATAATATTTACTTATGGGTACGATTATGTATATGATTTCTATAGCTATATTAAGTATTGTTAAAAGAAATACAAACATAAAATATGTTCATTAAGTAATTTATTGACCCGAGGCTTATAAGCTTGTACAATTTTCTGAAACAAACTTAGGCAGAAACACCGGAGTTGGTCTTAATCCAGTCCAAATAGCTGGTCACACGGGTGAATCCAGCTGGGGCTCCAATTTCGCAGCCATCTTTGGATCCGAAGGAGGTAACACCAATCAATACGTTGTCCAAAGTCAATGGGCCGCCGGAATCTCCGCTGCAGATGGAGGTGCGGTTGACACCGTCCACGCAAATAACGCGACTGGTTACCACCAAGCTGCCATAGGCCTCCTGGCACACGGAGTTGGCGATGACCGTGAGATCGGCGAACTGCAGATCCCGGGCCACCAAAGAGGAGGTATCGGAGGTCAGGCCCCATCCGGAGGCGACGGCCACTTGTCCGACGAAGGTGGAGTAGCTGCTGGTGATGGCGGGCAGGGCGATCTTGTTCACGGAGGACGAGAAGGTGACGGACGGGGTCCTGATCAGGGAGATGTCGTTGCGCACAGTAAGGGAAACATAATTGGCATGCTGGATCCAGTTGGAGCTGGTGACGGTGTAGGTGAACTGGGGGCTGGTGCGGACAGTAGCTCCGTAGTAGATGGTCACGGTGGAGGCACTGGATAACAAATTCTCCTGTTAACATAGATCCTCTGGGGAAAGTAAAGTGAACTTACCCGCTGGTGCAGTGGGCTGCCGTCAGCACCCAGGAGTTATCGATGATGGAACCACCGCACCACCAACTGCCCTCGGAGCCAATGAAGCTGAGTCCCACCTGGTAGGGGAACTGATCCGCCACAGCGTTCCTGCCATTAGTGATGCGACCTGAGATGGACGGGGTCGAGATCCGGTCACGAGGACGCACTGGCAGAGTTTGAGGCAGGAGTCCAGCGGACACGGAGGCAAAAGCCAGAACCAAAACTGCAAAGACCTTCATTCTGATCGTTGATCTCTCAATGAATGATTTCCCCCACAAGTTTGGGCTTTTTTATACCCGTCTTACTTAGTCTTATCTCCAGTAGCCATTGGGAATGTTATTTATTTATTAGTGAAGTTGTAAATTTTGGCATAATTCAAGTAGAAGGTAGGGGAAAATCCCTATCTGTTAAATTGATTTGTTGATAGGACTCTGTTAAATTGTATCATGTTTTGGCTGTAATAATATGTTTCTGGACTAAAATTTAATTATAAGTGATAAATATGAATTTATAAATCTCATCTAACAACTTTTACATTGGAAGTGTAAAAACTAGAGTTTATTGGTAAAAAAAAGGTTTCTTTTTTTTTAAGATTTGAGACCTTTAAGGTTATAAATGGTTAATCAGCAACTTATGACAGCAATACAATTAGTTATCATGGGTTTTTTACAAAATGGCTTAAAGAAATACTTAAGTACTAATTTGGGGTTCACCCATTAGGTCATGATAAGCCGATTCAGGGTGGTATATAACAACCTCATTGAGCAAGGGATAGACATTCATTGAACGTACAACGATCAACATGAAGGTCTTTGCAATTTTGGTTCTGGCTATTGCCTCGGTGTCCGCTGGTATCCTGCCTCAGACTCTGCCTGTGCATCCTCGTGACAGGATGTCGACGGCGTCCATCAGTGGTCGCATTACCAACGGAAAGAATGCTGTGGCAGATCAATTCCCCTACCAAGTTGGACTCAGCTTCCTTGGCTTGAAGGGTAGCTGGTGGTGCGGTGGTTCCATCATCGACAATTCCTGGGTGCTGACCGCTGCCCACTGCACCAGCGGGTAAGCTGTCCTTGTCTTAATGAATAGTACAGCTTATTAAGAGTATCAGTTTTCAGTGCCTCCACCGTGACCATCTACTATGGAGCGACCGTCCGAACTAGCCCCCAGTTCACCCAGAAAGTCGCCAGCTCCAACTGGATCCAGCATGCTGACTACTACTCGAAAACCGTTCGCAACGACATCTCTCTGATCAAGACCCCATCCGTATCCTTCTCCGCTTCCGTCAACAAGATCGCCCTGCCCGCCATCGCCAGTAGTTACTCCAGCTACGTTGGCCAGACCGCAGTTGCCTCCGGTTGGGGAATGACCGCCGATACGGAGACCTCGGTCACCAAGAACCTGCAGTTCGCCGACCTGACGGTTATTGACAACTCCGTGTGCCAGAAGACATTCGGCAGTTTGGTGGTCACCAGCAGGGTTATCTGCGTCGCCACCACCAATGCCATTTCCACCTGCCAGGGCGATTCTGGTGGTCCCTTGGCTTTGGATGGTACCCTCATTGGTATTACCTCTTTTGGAGCGAAGGATGGGTGCGAGATCGGTGCGCCAGCTGCCTTCACCCGGGTGACCAGCTACTTGGACTGGATCCAGGCCAACTCTGGCATCTATGCTTAAAGTTTTCCCTAGGAACTTCTGCATTCGAATGAGAGATAAAGCAAAGTTTTAATAAAATATCAGATTATTCATAATTTGGCTTAACTTAATGTTATAATTGCTTTCCGAGGATATGGTATTTATACCCGTTACTCGTAAAGTAAAAGGGTATATTGTATTCGTGCAAAAGTATGTAACAGGTAGAAGGAAGCGTTTCCGACCCTATAAAGTATATATATTCTTGTATAGGATCACTAGCCGAGTCGATCTGTCTGTCTGTCCGTATGAACGCTGAGATCTCGGATACTATAAAAGCTAGAAGATTGGCATTTTTCATGTAGATTTTAGGAGTTCCTACGCAGCGCAAGTTTGTTTCAAAATGGTGCCACGCCCCCTCTGACGCCCACACGCCATAAGCTGTGCCACAGTTTTGATGCTATTATGAAAATTTTAATTGATATGTTTCGTTAATACCTATCGATTGGCCAAATAGCGCCATCTAACGGATGACTTTGGAACAGCTGGCCAAGGTGCTCAACAGAGTCAACGTTAATTCTCGATAAGGATTTCTATTAAAGGAAATTGCGATGGTTTTCATTTGTCAATACCGAACTATATCCCAAGAACTATGCAAATCAAATCAGTTAGCCAAATTGGAGGTCTGAATCAAACAATGGCGTATGTGTGTATGTATGTAAGCACATACATATGTATGTTGCCTCCAGATGGGACGAAACCTCGGGCTCAAACAATGCCTTTTCCTCCGACCAGCAATAAGTCGAACTCAATTACCAATGCCGTAAACCTTCGGAATCTCGGTGGTGATCTGTGGAGTAATATGTGTGGCTTCCACTGAAAAGAAATCGATCTGCCATGGCGATTCTGGCTGTCCTTTGGCTCTGAGCAGTAAGTTTATTGGAGTGACATCGTTTAGATCCGCGAGGGGATTTGAGAAAAATGCCCCATCAGGTTTTATCCGGAGTTTCTTATTAGTGGAAAAGTGACGGAAATTGGCAATAATTTAACTTTCAAGAAGCTAGAACGTTCTAGTATACTAGATCATCGTTCTACTTGATTTAAACGACAGGAAATAATCTTGTTGATAATTTCCCTTTTATATGTTAAATTAATGGTAATTCCAACCGTTTAAATAATTTGAACAATAAAGGTGCTAAGCCTTCCAAAAAAAGAATTATAAAGTAACAATATCTATTTCTAGTTAAAACTTCCTAAGAAGCTAAAGGTGTGCTCATTTTATTTTACAAAAAAGTAACAGAACTAGTGATTTTCTCTAAGCCGAAACTCCGGAGTTGGCCAGGATCCAGGCCATGTAGCTAGTGACACGGGTGAAGGCAGCTGGCTTTCCAACCTCGCAGCCATCGGGCGATCCAAAGGAAGTGATGCCAATCAGGGTTCCATCCAGAGCCAGGGGGCCGCCAGAATCTCCCTGGCAGGTCGATGTGCCCTTCGGTGTGGCAACGCAAATGTCATGCTGGATCCAGTTGAAGCTGGTGACGGTGTAGGTGAACTGAGGGCTAGTGCGGACAGTAGCTCCGTAGTAGATGGAGATACAACATTTCTCATCCATATCCTTTCAGGGTTGATTTAGTCAACTTACCCGGTGGTGCAGTGGGCAGCCGTCAAAACCCAGGAGTTATCGATGATGGAACCACGGCACCACCAACTGCCCTTTAGAGCTACGCCTTTTCCGCCAAACTTAATTATTTCTATTGGTTTTAAATTAACTAAATTTGGTAGTTTAAGACTTTCAGAACGCATTAGGGTAACTTATTACGTTGTTTAGGCTTACAAATCAATGTAAGTCATTAACATAAATGTTCTTCAACTCCAAAATAAAGCATTGTTGATTAACTTATTCAAATTCTTTATGATGGAAGTTCTTCGAATATAAGTAACCTAAAACAAGAGAGAACGCTATAGTCGGGTGCCCCGACTATCAGATACCCGTTACACAGGTAAAGGGAGTGCGAGGGAGATGGAGATAGAAACTTTGATCACGCATAACTTTTTAACGAATGGTCCGATTTGAAAAATTTCTTCTACATTTCGATAGGTATTGATAAACACAATAAAACTGCATTTTTACTTTTCCGAAATATTTTCCGAAATCGTATATAAGCGATTGTGGGCGTTAAAGGGGGCGTGGCACCTTTTTGAAACAAACTTGCGCTGCGTAGGAACTCCTAGAATCTGCATGCAAAATGCCAATCTTCTAGCTTTTATAGTTTCCGAGATCTCAGCGTTCATACGGACGGACAGACGGACAGACGGACATGGCTAGATCGACTCGGCTAGTGATCCTGAACAAGAATATATATACTTTATAGGGTCGGAAACGCTTCCTTCTACCTGTTACATACTTTTGCACGAATACAATATACCCTTTTACTCTACGAGTAACGGGTATAACTATTGTTAATTACTCGATCTAAATTTAACCCATATTTAGGGAGTGATTTCTTTACAATAAGTTTATTAGAGGGACAACTTTAGTTTGCCCAAAAAATTGATTTCTTTAGCATAAATTTCATAAATATATCCAACAAAAAATTATCAAAGTTTCAAAATGAAATTTAAATTAGACTTTTCAAATGCGTTTTTCTGGAAACGACTACATTTTTTGCGGGAATACTTAAAGATAGTAACGAAACGATCTGAAAAGTTTTATGAATTTCTTTTTCAAGTATTCTATCTTAAAATACAATCCAGAATTAAAATATTTTAAACACATTAGCAACAATTATTTTATCTTCTTTTTTTGATTGTGTTTATTTATATGAATACATACCATTGTAGATCAAAATATATAAAATGAACTATTTATGAAAAAAAAGCCTAAATTTCCGAAAACAAAAATTTCTCGAAGCATTACATAATTTATAATCATTAGCCATAATTTATAATCAGTTAAATTGTGTAGGGATTTGCCCATTAGTTAATATAGATAAGAACACAAGAGCCCTCTTTAATTGATAAGTATCGAACGAATTGATCAGCAGGGGGGTTTTTCTTGAATGGTTCTATCAGTTGCATGCATAATCGCTTATATCTGGGTTGTGACAGTGGGAAGTGAGTATCCAATACGGTTTCTTATTACTATCCTTCCAACTCTTTCAAAATGAGTGGACCCGTGCCACACCGTCACTACCTCGAATTCTTTTTCTTCTTAGACCCTTGACAAAATTTTCATACCTGGATTGGTTTTTCTGCTTAGAGAACTTTTTGTACATATACGATTCATAACAAATAAAAGGCAATTGAAAACAAATGTGCTATTTATTTCTATATCTTTAACGGAATGTCTGTCAAATCAAAGCTGATGCTAAAAAAGAATATTAAAATGGACCTGGAATTCAACGCATTACTGTAATTATGTATATACACTATCAGAAGAATAAAATAATTTTAAAAAAATTATGTTTGGTTCTATGGTTCGTTAATAAATTCATCCCATTAAAAAAAAACTTGACAAGGATTGGTATTTAAACTACCAAGTTTCGTCTCAATATATAAATACAACCATCTAATTATTGACTGATGATTATGTGTACCTATATATACGACTATGCAAATGTTTATATCTAGCTGTATTTACTGTTCTTAAAAGAAATGCAAACATAACATTTTTTTACATTGGAAGTGTAAAAACTAGAGTTTATTGGTAAAAAAAAAGTTTGATACTTTCTTTTTTTTTAAGATTTGAGAACTTTTTTTGGGAAATTTTAATTAAAATTAAATGATGAATAAAATACCCTAAAAGGTTATAAATGGTTAATCAGCAACTTATGACAGCAATACAATTAGTTATCATGGGTTTTTTACAAAATGGCTTAAAGAAAACACTTAAGTACTAATTTGGGGTTCACCCATTAGGTCATGATAAGCCGATTCAGGGTGGTATATAACAACCTCATTGAGCAAGGGATAGACATTCATTGAACGTACAACGATCAACATGAAGGTCTTTGCAATTTTGGTTCTGGCTATTGCCTCGGTGTCCGCTGGTATCCTGCCTCAGACTCTGCCTGTGCATCCTCGTGACAGGATGTCGACGGCGTCCATCAGTGGTCGCATTACCAACGGAAAGAATGCTGTGGCAGATCAATTCCCCTACCAAGTTGGACTCAGCTTCCTTGGCTTGAAGGGTAGCTGGTGGTGCGGTGGTTCCATCATCGACAATTCCTGGGTGCTGACCGCTGCCCACTGCACTAGCGGGTAAGCTGTCCTTGTTTTAATTAATAGAAAAGCTTATTAAGGAGTGTCCTATTTCAGTGCCTCCACCGTGACCATCTACTATGGAGCAACCGTCCGAACTAGTCCCCAGTTCACCCAGAAAGTCGCCAGCTCCAACTGGATCCAGCATGCTGACTACTACTCGAAAACCGTTCGCAACGACATCTCTCTGATCAAGACCCCATCCGTATCCTTCTCCGCTTCCGTCAACAAGATCGCCCTGCCCGCCATCGCCAGTAGTTACTCCAGCTACGTTGGCCAGACCGCAGTTGCCTCCGGTTGGGGAATGACCGCCGATACGGAGACCTCGGTCACCAAGAACCTGCAGTTCGCCGACCTGACGGTTATTGACAACTCCGTGTGCCAGAAGACATTCGGCAGTTTGGTGGTCACCAGCAGGGTTATCTGCGTCGCCACCACCAATGCCATCTCCACCTGCCAGGGCGATTCAGGTGGTCCCTTGGCGTTGGATGGTATCCTCATTGGTATTACCTCTTTTGGAGCGGAGGAAGGTTGCGAGATCGGTGCCCCAGCTGCCTTCACCCGGGTGACCAGCTACTTGGACTGGATCCAGACCAACTCTGGCATCTCTGCTTAAAGTTTTCCATTAGAACTTCTGCATTTAAATGAGAGATAAAGAAAAGTTTTAATAAAATATCAGATTATTCATAATTTTGTTTAACTTAATGTTTTAATAGCTTTCCGAGCATTTGGTATTTTTATACCCTTGCAGAGGTTATTATAATTTTGGTCAAAAGTGTGCAACGCAGTGAAGGAGACATCTACGACCCTATAAAGTATATATAATCTTGATCAGGATCACCTCCTGAGTTGATATAAGCATGTCCGTCTGTCCGTCTGTCCGTCTGTCTGTTTCTAAGCAAACTAGTCTCTCAGTTTTAAAGATATCGAGTTGAAACTTTGCACACACCCTTCTTTCCTTTGCACTCAGTATATACATAGTATGTCGGAACGGCAGACTATATCCTATAGCTGCCATATAACTGATTGATCGGAAATGCCATGCTTTGGTGTTTGTAAAGTTAGGAAGTTGGGATTTTCTATGGGTTTTATATTTGGGCAATCAATCTGACCTACCAAATTTCATAAGGATCGGCCGACTATATCCTATAGCTGCCATATAGCTGAACGATTGGAAATGCCATAACTTTGGTGTTTTTTTGGGATTTTGAATGAGTATTAAGAATGCATCATATGAATCGTTTTGGAGAATATAATTTACAGAATATTCTGCAAGGGTATATCAACTTCGGCTCCGCCCGAAGTTAGCTTTCCTTTCTTGTTATTTCTAATAATGTTCTTTTTGTTTTAAAGGGCAATCAACAATTGTTCAAATTATCACATAGTCGCTGATATTATTAATTTTTATATCAGTCGATTAAGGGCTATACAAATCGTAAATGTACTTTGGAAATTCCCCAGAGAATATATTAGATTACTTTACCGGAACTTGTCGTATAATCTTTTAGAAAGCTTAAGTCCGTATCTATGAAAATCTGGATTTTGTTATCAACTTATGTTTGTTTGAATTGGGAAATTCCAGCGGACACTTTTAAGTGGGCGATACCCGCAATTACTGTTATCTTAACTTGGGGATTTCTATATGGATTTAGATTAATAAAAATATTTTATATTAATTAAGGTGTTCACTTGTACAACGCCACTGTGTGTCTTAAAATTGCTTTTAATTTTTAACAAGTTAACTTGAAACTAACACAGCACTACAGCTAAAAACAAGATTATCTTGGATTTTTCAATAGATATTTTTATCGAACATTCTGTAGTATGCTTTTTTTTACCATGTTCATACTTTGTTTAAAATTGTTGTTAAAAAACTGTATTGCCTGAACTGATATTCTTTTGCCTTCTCGATTTGCTACAGGAAATGGCCGCCGAGTACTTCAGTATTGTTTGACTTCCATCCAATGGCGGCCGCATCATCGAACTTTTGTTTGCTTTTTGTTCAATTTTTATTAGATACCATTTGTTTGCGTGCCATGACTGTTTTGCTACTTGAGCCGAACCTTCGGGTTCGAGCTCTGTTTTTATGTTTATGCGGAAATCTGCAGAAATTGTGTCAATATCAATAAAATTAGATTAGTATCGAGGACGAGGACGAGGACGAGGACGACGATGACATCGGCGGTGGCGGCAACAAACAAGCAGCCAAAGTGTGGCAGGCAACAAATAAAGTCCCTTCCTTTCTCTGCCGCTTCCTTCCTTAAGCCAATTCCATGTGTTGTGGGCTGCTTCCGTTTTCAGGCTCACTTCCTGTGCGTCTTGTGGGTGGATGTGTATGTGCCAACTGTTTAAATGCCTTGAAATTGTTGCAATTTTGATTCATCCCAATTGGGTAAAGTTTTGGCCGGGCCAAAAGCGTAGGGCCCCACTTAATCTCAGTTAATTTTCTTAATGGAAAAGTTTTTCTCAGTTCTTTTCATTCATTCGCTCCCTTTTGACTAGGCTCAAAAATTGCTTTTCACTTAATTCTCCTACGGGGGAACTGGTGGATTTTTATGTGGCGACCCAATTTTCATAATGCGAAAATTAGAAAAGTTTTTCGCTTGAAGTTTACCCCTCCGATTTTCTCGCATTGAGTTTCCACTCCGCTTAAAGCTGTTTTCCCCTATTGATTTCGCATTCACAACATTTTCGAGGCATTATCGCAGGGCTTTTCATTTTCCCACACCCCCAAAACAATAAACAACATGAACAATTGTGTCTCCATTTCTCATCTGGTGGCGTAATCTTTTATATCAACACAGGCGCGGCGCTCCAACACTTTCCACTCGATGTCCAACTAAGAAAAACATTTGCACAAGGAGCACAGCGAAAAGTGGGAAAAGCGGGAAAACCCGGAAAAGTCAGGGAGGGGAAAGAGGTCTTCACTCCTCGCCGACTGAATCACGTGACGAATGATTGAGTGCACTTCTGTGTGCGCTTTTTCACTTAAAATGTGCGATTTCAATCACTAAAAGCAAAGGTACACATCGGAAAATCGAATCAGCCATGGCTGATGGAGTTCCTGGAGTGGTTACCGCACTGGTTCCTCGTCCTTTTTTTGCCACTCGAAGGAGGACCATTAACCGCAAGGTGGGCAAAAACAAAAGACATTCGCAGTGCATTTAAAACCGGAAGCGGAAGTTGGCAATAAAAACGCTGAAACAAGTTATGTGCAAAATGTCCGGGACACGTGATGGACTTTTCCGTACCAAAAAACAAAAAAAAAAAGAAAGGGAACAACGAGGAATAAGAATGCCCGGAGAGTTGGGGACCTGAGCTAAACATTCCGCACATCAAAAACGACGCGCCACTTAACAAATCCCAAGTTGTCGTTGCGTGCCACGTGACTGGCATACAAAGCGGTTGCAAAGGACTCTGGCAGGACCCGAAAACAATAGCTCTGCTTTGGTCCGCAGGAATGTTTGGCCCGCTCGTTACTTTATGGCCAGCCGGCAAAACGCTTTCACGCACGCCCACCCCTGCCTCTGCCCCTGCCCCCTGCCACGCCCCCCTCGTCCAGCTGGCGACCTGCCGCGCTTAATTTCCGCTTGTAATGGACGCACGATAAATCCTGGCGAGCGTTTCCGAATCTCCAGGACTTTTCCTCGCGCGGCACGCAATCGAAATATATGTATAGTTTTTTAGATTTTCTTCTCGCGGCGACTGGCCTGAATGTTCCGTTTGCTAAAAAGATTTTTATTAAATTCGTGATCTTGAAATTTGATCATAATGTATTTATAATTTTGTATAACCTTTTTCATATTTCCGTTACTTAAATATATGGTTTAACTATACTTGCATTTTGTGAAAATTTTATATATTTCTTTTTATAGATAAATTATTGAAAATATTTACTTTAAAAAGATTAGCTTAAGTATTTAAGAAAAAATATTCAACAAATAGTTATACCGTAATAACAACAAAATAGTAAAACAATAGTGATGGCTTTAAAGTGCCGAAAGCAGACATTTTTACCTTATATTACTTATACAATTTCTTTATAAGAATTAAATATAATTCTTAGCCAATTTAATAATATTTTCATTGTCTTCTTTGTTATCCCACTTATCTTATTTTCCAATATCCAAGAAATTTAATTTGAACAAGAATTTACTTTGACTTTCATTACATAAATTTCTTAGTCTGCTACTTTCTCCAGACTCTCTCTCCCAGTTCCTTTGGCAATAATTTCAAATCGAAAATCCTTTTAACTTGCAACCGCAATGTGCCAATTGCCAGGGCCATTTTTATTGTCGCCCGTCGTTAGTCAAAGGCTAAAGTCGGTAGCAACTATTGCCGTCGCCACATCCCTGTCTCGTTGGGCAGGACCCTCCCATCCTTTAGGCCCCCCTTCAGTTCACCTGAGTTAGCCCACCTGTGCGTGTCGCCTAAGCCGGCGATAAGGCGAGCACATTTGGAAGGACGAACCCCTTCGATCCGGGAATATCCCGCTTTCGCTACGTGCCTTTCTTTGGGGCTGCGATAAATTGCTATTGGTTTGCAGTTGGGCCAAAAGGTAAAGCTGCTAATTTATTAGCCAAAGCGACAAACAAAGCATAAATAAGCGCGGTGGTGGAGTATCTGTAGTTACGCCTGTAACCATCCGTCTGACCTTAAACATTCGATTCGCTTTTGGCCATTTCGGCTTTAATGTGTGTGAAAGTGGCATATAAATTTCAATGGGCGTAAGAATGCGCTAAGCTTTTGGCTTTGCCCTGTGTGTGAGCCAAACAATGGGAAAGCGACAACGACAACGCATATTCAATAATGTCGCTTTTAACTTTTATGCTTGCAAAATGCAAAAATCTGCCGTTCGGGGAGTTGAAAAGAGGGACAGATAGTGAGTTGGCTAAACACATTCATGCATTTTACAATGTTGCCAAAGCCCCTCGGACTAAAGTTCTTGGCTGTGAACAATAGAAAAACGAATTAAACAAAAAAGCCAGGCCAACGGCAGTATTCACATAAGTAAATGTTTCTTTGTGCACTGGGAAAAATGTACAGAAAATAAAATAAGTTTCAAGTCCCAGTATAAATGATTTTAATGTTTTTAAATTAAAAAGGCAAATTGAAATATTTCACCATAAAAACATTGATTTAGTTACCTAAATAAAAACTTTGTTACACATATAAAATAATCTGAAAAATAAAATATTACTTAACATGTTAAATTAAGTTAAAACAAGAGAGAACGCTATAGTCGGGTGCCCCGACTATCAGATACCCGTTACTCAGGTAAAGGGAGAGCGAGGGAGATGGAGATAGAAACTTTGATCACGCATAACTTTTTAACGAATGGTCCGATTTGAAAAATTTCTTCTACATTTCGATAGGTATTGATAAACACAATAAAACTGCATTTTTACTTTTCCGAAATATTTTCCGAAATCGTATTTAAGCGATTGTGGGCGTTAAAGGGGGCGTGGCACCTTTTTGAAACAAACTTGCGCTGCGTAGGAACTCCTAGAATCTGCATGCAAAATGCCAATCTTCTAGCTTTTATAGTTTCCGAGATCTCAGCGTTCATACGGACGGACAGACGGACAGACGGACAGACGGACATGGCTAGATCGACTCGGCTAGTGATCCTGAACAAGAATATATATACTTTATAGGGTCGGAAACGCTTCCTTCTACCTGTTACATACTTTTGCACGAATACAATATACCCTTTTACTCTACGAGTAACGGGTATAAAAAGCATATGAAAATTTAAATGTTTTTGTAATATTTGGCACAGACAAAATCCACGAAGTTTAGTTTTATTCTTCTTTTTATGAGGGTTTAATATATTTTTGAGAAACATTTCTTCAAGTGTACGAAACGCCGTTTCTGAGTGTATATGTGTTTTACAACAATAAGCAGAAAGGCAGCAGCTGGAACAATGGCGAACAGCAAAAATGAATGCGAGTGCGAATCCAAGAGAAAGCGGGGCAGGCACGGCAAAACCCTCTACTGTTGCTTTTACTGGCTTTTGTTTGCCCCACCACCTCCGACCTGCCACGCCTCCTCCTCCGCCCAACGCCCCCTTGGCACCGCTCCCCCCTCGCCTTTGTTGCAGCTGCATTAGCAGCCATAGTGCATTAATGTTGCACGCTGAGCATGTGTGTATGACTCTAGATGGGTTGGCTTTACTTGGCTTGCGTCTCTCAAATAAATGTCGGGCATGCTAAACAGGATTTGATCAGACTTCGATATCTGATGTGCATGAGTGCTGGCCAAATGTGGAATCAATGGCAGTCACTTGGGTATTGGAATTTCGAAATATATGTTAACTTGGATTTCCCAAGCGAAAGTTTAATTTAAAATGTTATATTGCTTTGAATAAATCCATAACAGATATCTTACAATAAACGTGTGAAAAAATGTATTAAACTTTCTTGCAGGACATTTATAGTATTTATCCATTATGAAGGTTACAAATTTTCTTGACCTAAAGTTTAATCTTATAGAATATAGTTACCCAAAAGGCTAATGTCATTGTCGATTTATTATTCAAATATTTACCAATAAATGTTTGCCCAACACCGTTATCCACATTTTTTAAAAATTAATAATTATAATTATTAATAAGTACCAATCTAACGAACAAAAACATTCGCTAGTTAAATTTACCGTATACAAGGCCTCTTTTAAATTTAAACCAATTAAATAAAATAAAGTGAAAATTGTAAAAACTGCAATTGAAAACCAGCACTTCATCGGTAAGTTAAACGTTTTCTTTGACCTTATTTTTCCCTCATAATTTAAAGCCTTAAATATAATAGACATGTCTTAACCATACCATATCAAAACAGGGTACTGAATATTTCGGACTTTACTGCCATTGCTCCCACTTTATGTCCTTTGTTTTATTTTCCACTTTGTGCACTTTTTCGTGCCTTTTCCTCAGCAGCACTTATAGTTGATCGAACTGTGCCGGCAAAGAGTGTGATTTGGAAAAGTTTCAAGTGGCAGGGCAGCCGTCACAATTCCGGCAACTGCTGATTCCCCTCCCGCAGCACTTGAAATATGTAGAATCCTGGTCAATAGCATGCAATTTGGGTTAGGCAAACAGGCAAACAAGGGGGGGTGGTAGGGTGTGGCCAAACATTATGGCATAATCAGCAGGGAACTCATCCACAGGCAGCCCTACTACGAGGACCACGTCCGCGTCTGCTGCATTCAATTGGCCAACGGCACTGGGCGAACTCTGTCTGCCAATTGGCCAAAAATGCCACAAAAACATATTTGGCAACGCAGCAACGTCAGCAGCAGGACAAACTGCTCCTGGGTCAATGTTGATGTTGATTTTGGACATGAGAGCCAGCTGCAGCAGCAGCAGCAGCAGCAATTCGAGTTGGGCCATAAAATCAGGCAGTCAATGAGCCAAATAGCCGAAATGGCTGTTATTGTTATTGCCGCAGCCCGGCAAATTAATGAGGTGTCCTGTTCAACCATCAACTCCATGCATAATCGAACTAGGACTCCAGGCTGCAGTTTTGTAATTGAGCCAGTCAGTTGCGGGCGGGGCAGGATTTTCCCCAATGCGTTGTAATTTGCAGAGATTGTTCACCGACTTTAACGAGGCAACGCTTTAAATTGCAGGACCAAAAATACTTTACGGCCATAGTTTTCTGAAAAGTTGACTAAAAATATTTCACGGAGAATTTGCTTAACGTTTGAAAGAAAATTGTGTTGTTTTGCTTTAAGTTACTTATCGCTATTTTTAAAGATTATTATTCAAAGTCTTATTTTATAAAAGCTCAAGAGTTACTAACTTTATTTAATAGGAAGGTTACTAGAAACATAGAAATGCCTTTGGATTTGTCAGGAATTTAAATAAATTGTTTATTTATCATAATAAAGCTACTTGCCTACTCACTTTTTGAAAATCTTGGAAAAATAACGTTGCCGTAAAACTGCTGGCAGGCACTTTAATCCCGACATCGCATTATGTTTAGCATTTCTTGTAGTCCTTTTTGCATTCCCGACAGTCCCCAGACAATATTTGCATGAAAACTGTTACTGACACTTAAACATATTCCTGCCAAAAAAAAAGAAGCTGAGAAAGAGGAAAACTTTTCTGTCGTTGATACCGCTTTTTTTATTGTTTCTGTAATTTTTCGTTGGCTGGCATTGTTGGAGTTTTAATGACGAGCAGGACTGACAATTGTCGCCTTAATGTCAGCCAAGGCGACAACGTAGACACAGGATGTACCGAGCTCTTAGCTCGCTCTGTCCTCGACTTTTTTAAGTTTACACTTTTTTGCGAATCTCTGGGTCCGACTGCCAAAGTTACTTAAAATGCAAGCCTAACAAGTTTTGGACAGGAGTGTGCAAATGGTTTTTTATTTCCGAGCTTCAGCTGCAGGCACTGAAATCCATTTGAGTGTTAATCCCCGAAAAGTTCGTTTACCTCGGAGTCATAAAGCACTTATAGCACATACGCCATGTGTTACGCTTTCCAGGACAAAAAAAAAAAAAACTTTCAAGACATTGGCAAACACTCTCACTCTCGGCGGCGTCACAAACATTTTTAATTAGCCTAATGAAAAAGTTCAGACGAAAAGAAAATCTCCTTTTATACTTTTATTATAATATCTTCTGTGGGTTCGGTGGCTCCATAACAAAAGACAACCCGCTGACAAATGAAGAAAACGCAGCGCAAATAAGCAAAGCAATAATTTTTCCCATTGTGCAGCTGAAGTTGCGGGGGGAAAAGCCGGTTTCACAAACTGTAGAACAAAGAAATGTGACTAATGAAAAGCGTTGTAAAAGAGAGCAAAAATCCAGGGTAAATATAGGGACGTCGCCATACTGCAATTGGTTGCTGAAAGAACTTATTTTCTTTGCAGCCTGCCTTATTTGCCATTGAGAATGTTCAATTAAAAAACTTTTTACATGCAAAGCGGGCAGACAAATGCTTAAGCCACTTACAAATCATAAGCTTTCCCTCCAAACTGCTATATATAATTGATTTTCGACGTCTTCTGTTTGTTGTTCCACTCGACCACTTTGGCTTATTAAATATTTAAGCGGCAAATTGTCAAAAACATCCAACTGAATGACAGGCCATCCCCGCAGATTTTATCCCCCCCCCCCAATTCCCCTGCCTGTTTGTTTGTGCCACAATAATTGACAAATAAAGTGAAAAAGCAGGGAAAAGTTATCCAAGTCTTTTCCTCATGAATACTTGAGGCTGTCTATGGGGCGGGGAATGGTGACAAGTTCTTTGGCAATTTTCGAATTATTTAAATGGCAGCCATTTCTTTTTTATTTGGCCTTTACTTTTATTTCATTTGCGCACGCCTTCGTGTGTAGCGATGCCGATAATTGCAACAAAGGAAAAGTTTCCACCAGAAAAGTAGACAACACTTTGACAACGAACACGAGAGAATGTGGGATGGGAAAATAGGGGAAAATCGCCGCTGGCCAGAAAGTTTTCCAGTGAAAAGATTTGCCACAACTGAAGCGGGGAAAAAAAATGTGTTCGGGATAGCTGCAATTAAAAAAGGGATTACGATCCAAGCCAGACTTTCGATTTGTTCCTTTCTTTCCCCGCCGCTGGTTTCCTTCCTTCCGGCCTTGATTTTCTTTTCGCTTTTCGATTAAAAGTTTAGCAAATTAAAATTGTATAATGACGGTGATTAGGCCAACAACAGGCTGCAGGACATTGTGGCACATTCGCGTTGAAAGCGACTTTAAAGAGCCTTGAATGCGAAATTGTGTCGCCAACAAATAATTAACGTGTGAAAATTCATTTCGGAACGCAGCTGGCCATGCACAAAATTTGCATAATGAGCGAGAGAAGAGAAATTGATTGTTATTACTCGTGTTCGGTGTTTTCATTTTTATTGTTTCTCTGGCATTTCTTTTTATTATAAATTAAACAACTTTATTTACTCAATTATGTTACGGTAGTGAATTATTTACATTTTTGGGTCGATTTTCGTTTCGTGTCTGTTTTGCTTACATTTAAAATATGCATTTCAATTTGGTATATATTTATTTACGCTTAACAATGGAAAGCAGCAACAACATTTAACATAGAATTTTTCCGTATTTGGTATATTTTATTTTATTTTTGAAATTTCTATTTAATAGGTTTGCAGTTGAAAATGCCTAAAAGAAATTGAAAAATAAACATTCCCGGCTGACCAATTGAATAAGTTAAGTGTTAAGATTTATTTATAACTATGACAAAAATCTGAAAATGACAATACATTATGTCCACTTATTTATTTTTAACAAACAATGAAAGCTTGGGATGATATTTTCTTAATTTTTCTTAGTAAGTTGCAATGTCCTTGACATAGCATTCACATTTTCGCCACTTTCCTACTCTTTAATGGTTACATTTCTTCAACGCACAAAACCAAGAAACAGGGGACAACCAAAAACCCAAACTAAACTAAACTATAGATACTTTCACCATTTATCAGCTAGGCGTTTCATTTGCAGTGTCTGTGTTTTTCTTTTTCATAGAGTATCACATTTTCTCGGTATCGGTCCGATTCAAGCAAAACTATTTTGCTGCACCAGAACTTAAATGTAATTTTGTGCGACCAGTTGATCGATCTCCTCCATTAGCTACTGCTGCTGCTCCGTTTCCATGTTCTTGGCACGCAGATACTTCAGCAGCATCTGCAGCGAGTCGTAGGTATCAAAGTCGTCGAGATTCCGCCGGGAGGATGACATGTTGGTGGGTCGGGGCATGGCCAGTGGAACGGGCAGCAGTTCGGGCATCACCGAGTGGTGCGTGATCAAGGCCTTCAGGCTGGAGAACTCCTTGCGAAAGCCCTGTCGTGAAATAAAATAACAAATAGCTTAATATTAACAAATCGAAATGGGCTTCAAAAGTTATATATTTTCCTATATAGCAACCAAATATTTTAGTAGATCAATAATTCTACAGTAATTAGTAATTACCTTTATTTTGTAGCCCCTTGGGGATCTCAGGATAATGTAGTTTGCTATCTTTGGCCCAGGTGGCGAAGGTACGCGCAATGTCAGTGCATAGCATCCTGGCTTGGAGCTGCTCTTGCGCACCAGAAACGCACCTGGGCTCTTGCTTTGCAGGACCTCTACGGCTATATCTCGGGAAATGCCCGCCTGATACCAGCACGCATCCTTCAGATCCAGGTCCTCCTCCTCGCCTCCCACATTGCCGAATGCGTTGGCCAAGCTGCTGCTCCGCTGGGCACTGGCTCCCTGGTTCATCCGCAGGCGATTGGCAAAGATTTTGGGACTTGAGTTAGCTAGAAAAAAATGAAAATATAAAAATTGTATAAAGACGTGGTGTTGAAAGAAATATTGTACTACAAAACTACAAAATATGATTAGGAAAACTCTTTAAAAAATCTTTTAGCCTTTCTTAACGTACCGAAAAATATTAATATTATTAATTTCCTAATTTGAATAGAACTCAAAAAAATAAAGGAGTTTGAAAATAAATGTACATATTTTTTTTATAACTAATGCTTATATTCTTTGAAAATTTACTGATTTAATTTGCGAAAAAATCATAGTAAAGTCCTTACCGCTGCTCGTCTCTCTTAAATATCGCTTCTTCAGGTTGAACTCGTTGTTGTCGTTCAGGTTGACATTGTCCAGCATTGGGATGGCTGTCAAGGATTGGCGGCACGAGTCACCGAACTTGCTGTCGATGTAGGAGTCCTCGTTGATGTAGCCATTCGAATACACCGGCTGGATGTCCAGGGGCGCACTCAAAGGGGTCATGTCGCCCACCAGTGGGCGTGACTCCTCGTTGTGGCGCAGCAGACCCATTGTCAGCCGTTTGACCTGCACAGAACAAAAACAAAAGATTATATCAATTAATTGTACTTTTTAAAATAAAGTCATTTCATTTTATTATTTTTGAAATACTTTGCTCAAATTTCTAAAATTTAAAAAAAAAAAAACACATTCTTAAGAAAAACACCATAGTTTTGTCTGAGTGTAGACGCAAATCGACTTAAAGCTTAAAGAAATCCACCAAAAAAGGGATCAAAGGCGAAGGCGAAGCGTTCAAGTGGCAACAAAATTAACTACAATTTAAACACCTTGTAAGCCGACAAGGATCAGCAAAGGATGCTGCAGTCAAGGGCAGCGAGTGGGTGGTCGGGTGTAGGCGTGGGCGGGCAGGGGGGCGTGGCCCGCAGCCACAGACGGAGGCGGAGCAGAAAAAAGGAAAGAATTTATTACCGGGAACCGCAGCGAGACAAAATGCTGGCAAAATGCGCCGCGCCACAAAAGGCGAAAGGCAGCCGGGCAAAATGCAGGCGAAACTTTTTTTCGGGTATGCACTTAAACAGGAAACGGATGCTTGGACTAGGCATTACCGGTGGGTGGAATATAAAGGTTGGGAGTGGGGCTGGGGTTGGTTAACACGAAGAAAGAGTGCAAAGTGCACAAGGAACAGAGAAAGGCGCATAAATTCGTGGCAGACTCTCGTGTCGGCTACTCATCCCCCACTCCGAACCCCTTTTATGGTACATTGCCACCGTCTAAAATGTTGCATAGCAAATGGCGGCTGTGGCATTCTAGGCGGAAATGTGCCGCAGGACTCAGGACTAAGGACCAGTAGCAGTAGCAGCGGCGAAAAAAAGAAAAGCGAACAATAGTATGTAGAGCAAGTGTTGAGTTGTGGTTTGAAAAATACCAATCGACAGGGTAATGCTCTTCTAATTGCACACTTAAACTTTTTAAATCAGCAGAAGCAATTCAACTAAATTTGTTGGTTACTATTAGGTTAATCTTTCTAATTTAATTCTTTAAAAATTGAAAAAAATGTGTTTAAAAACATATATGACTTAACACATACAATTAAATGCAAGAAAAAACGTTAAATAATATAATAGTTAAATTTCTATTAAAAGCTTAATCAAATCTAGTTCCCAATGTTTATTAGAGCTTCTAAACTTCAACTAGTTTATTCCACCATTATACAAAATTTAATACCATTAGGAGAAACTGGGTCCCTCCTGCACACACCCTTTGGTTAATGGGTAAGCAGGCTAGTGAAAAACTAGCGCCCGGCGATAATTCAGATGCACTTGTGCGCCCATGTCGAGATCGTGTTGCCCTTCCCTCGCTTTTTGTCCCGTTTTCGGGGTCAGTGGCTTTGAAAAAGTCTGCCGGCACTTGTACAATAGTTGTCTGCCCGAAACTAGTCTACAGTCTAGTTGGTGGCCTCGCCTCTATTTCCCCCGTCTTGTCCGCCAAAACCCTATTTTTTGTGGCATAATTTAAGGCGACATTGACAATGAGACTTTGGTTTGGGGGTTGTCCTACCTGTTTTTTCCACTCTGACAGCAATTGTTTGCCCATTGCTGCATAATTCCGGAAAAAGTGTGCTCCTTACGAGCAAGAAGGAGAGCACCATTGTTTGCATATTTCACGGCGCATTGCACACTGATTTGCGGCCATGTTTTCGTGGGTATTTGTATTGGTGGAGTTCATTTCTTTCTTATTTGCTCGATAAGGAAATGGGGCCCGTTTTCAGGTGTTTACATTTCGTGGGAGCTTGTTCTCCTTCCTTACTTTCCTTATTTACATTACGGCTTTTGCTCATTTCTTTCCTCAATTTTAGAATAAATATTTTGGCTTTTTGTTCCCTGACTACACTAATTGCCCTGCTCGTTTAATGAACTGCCAGCTAGCTGGACATTAGTGGCAGCTGTTGCAAAGCCAAAGAGGCGGCACGTGCTCGACCCTCCGCCTCCAAATAAAAAGCAACAACGAACACTTGCCGCAAAATGCTCAACATTTATGCAAATTTAATAAACTGCCTTGCCAAAGGATAAGCAGCCAAAACGGGGCTAAATAAAGCTAAATAAAAGGGCAAGGCGAAAGTCGAGCGGGTTTAAATCAAATACACCAACTGGCGGTGGCTGTGTGTGTGAGTGTTTTTGTGTGCGGGTGTGGCTGTGGGCAAATGGGCGTGGCCCACAAAATATTATTTATGACATTCGAGCTGAAAATATATTCCGTGCACACATGATACATGGGTAGGCGTGACGCAGCCGTATCGAAGAACCGAGTCAAACCAAGTCAAACCCAGGCACCAGGCCACATGCGGTAGCTGATAGCTGTCGCTCAATGTGGCCGAGTGGTGCACTCAAATAAATATAGCTAACGAACTTTATCATCAAATTAATACAAAGTTGATTTAATGCTCAAGTTCTCTTCTATTTGGGCAGAAAAATGTATAGTTTTAATTCATTCCTCTCCTATACCGCAATTTAGCTGATTCAAATGGACTTTTAAACCAAAAATAAGATTCTTTGTTTAATTATTAAAAACTAATTTGTATTCCTATTTTATTAACCTCAAACAGAATTTCCCAAAAATAAGCATTCATTTAAAAAATAGTTTTTTCTTTCCTTTAAATTTTTGGGACTTAACATTTTTGTTTAAGTATTTAGATTTTACAGAAGTTTTAAAGTTTTTTTATGGCATACTCAAGATTCTTTTCTGTAAATGAAAAATAAATACTAAAAAACCAATTTTATGAAAATTTAAATTATAATATTAACTAAACATTATTTTTGTTTCTTATATTCATATAAGAATATGTACATATATATTTTCTGGATACTGAATAACTAAAAATAACTTTAGTACTGTTATATAATTTAAATATATTTTTGCTTAAACATAATTTTCTCTGAGTGTAAGATGCAGGGGCATGGGGAGTCAGGTCTCGTTTGCCGTTGCAGTTGCAGTTGCTAAACAAACATTTAGCGGCGCCGAGTCAACAGCATCGATGCATCAACGCCAGCAGAGAGCAGAGCGTCATGACAGACAGTGCGTCATTTCCGTCTAAGTCGGATGGAAGTGGTGTATGATGAGGGGGGCAGGATATGGAGGGGGGGTCGAGTGGAGAGGAAGGACGAGTGATGCCATGGACAAGGATATGCGGGTGATGTGCCACTCAGACTCCTGCTCCGACTCAGACAACCGACAGCAAACTGCATAATGTGGCAACGCATTTGTCTTTGACTCCTGCCAGGACATCTCACCCTCCCCCCTCCCCCATTTTTAGCCCACTCCCATGGTTGGGCTCGCATGTGCAGCAGTTGCCTGCTGCTTTATTTTGCTTATCTGAAATTGAATCAGCCAGCCAAGCAGACGACGACGACGACAGCGATGGCAAGTTGCCTGTTGGGCACAATTAGGGAAGCATCACGCCCCTCTATAAACTCCAGCGCCCCCCTTTTGTCCCGCCCATGGGGGAAGCAAAAATTAAGGGCCGCTCCCTGCAACAGAATGATGTTATTGACAGGCAGCAGCATGTCGAACCACACAAAAAAAGAGGGACTGTAAAAAAACTATGCAAAACAAAAGGATATGCCTGCCGTACCATGCGGCGTATGCGTGTTATTTGCTGTTGCCGTCGAAAAATGTTTATAGCCGAAATTGATTTATTGACAAAACAAGGGAAGCGCCGCTCACTGCACAGGAATATGAAAAATACCAAAAGCGAAAGCACGAACCCTTTTTTTGCGTTTCTTTGTTTTCAAACCTCGACATATGCGGAATGTCAGGCAGCGGCGTAGAAAGGGGGGTTGCATAGCCCTTGTATTGACAATATTTATGGTTTGCCATTAGGGCCAACTGATTGCTTTTCGCTTTCGATACGATTTCAATTTCTCAGAGTGTTTCAGGGCCCATTGCTGTTGTTGTTGCTGTTGTCGTGCGCCATTGATGTTTCAGTTTCGGTGTGTGACTTGGCCTTGATTCGATTTGATTTCAGTTGCAACGGGCCGAAGGTGACCCCTTCCCTCGAGGTGGAGGCCATTAGTTTACAGACGTAATCACCATAATGCGCAATCGAGTCGCATTGCTGCCATAAATAAGACAAACACATAACGTATACGCAGCGTGGTCGAGTGCCAGCGAGTCTCTCTCGTATGAATAAACTCGCACGTACTTATCGCATAGACTATGCTCGACTGCGCACAGCTGCCTCGACTCCATATCTTCCTATATAAGTATAAATATATATATATATGTATATAGCAGAACTCACACTGGGGCATGAATATTTAAGGCGTTGAATTTATGAAAACAACGTGCCGCAATTCGAGGGAAAGGCTAAAGTTTTGCATTGCAAAACTTCTGCCTCGATCTCGCCCATCACGTGACAAAGAACACGGGCGAAACATTTGATAAACATTTCGCATGTGGGCAGCCCTTCGACTTCTACGTGTTATGACAAAGACAAAAAAGTTCAAAAAAGGAAAGAGCCGAAAAAATCCAGCTAGCAATCCAGCAAATGGTCCGTAAGGACCGTACGGGTTGTGGGGGCTTAGTTGTCTAAACTTTTTTTTCCCTTAAAGGAAGCTTAGCTTCCTCCACTCGGGAATACTTTCTGCCAATAATTCATAACAAAGCGTTGAAAATTCGGGAAATGCTTGGGCCACTCCTTCAGCCTGGCAGAAATGGAAAACCAATAAACGAAGTCCAAGTGTTGGCGCACCCTTATCAAAGTCAAACCCATCAAATATGTTTGATCTTCTAATGCAGGGCAAAATATTTGCCATACTTTGGTAGAACAAAATCTCTTGAATAATGGATACACTCGAAAGAAAGTCAGCTTTAACAAATACCTTAAAAATTGTGAACTTTGAACGTTAGGAGGGCCGTATTTTTTCTTAGTTTGCCTTTGTAATGTTTTAACAAGAGAGAAATGTAATTTTCTGTCAGCTTTGGCTTATAATATTCTACCACGAATTTAGATTTTCTTTAAACCGGATTTATTCAAGAGTATTTATTTATTTCAATCTTTTATAATTTGTTTGGAGATGCCATTTATACCCGTTACTCGTAGAGTAAAAGGGTATATTGTATTCGTGCAAAAGTATGTAACAGGTAGAAGGAAGCGTTTCCGACCCTATAAAGTGTATATATTCTTGTTCAGGATCACTAGCCGAGTCGATCTAGCCATGTCCGTCTGTCCGTCTGTCTGTCCGTCTGTCTGTCTGTCCGTCTGTCCGTCCGTATGAACGCTGAGATCTCGGAAACTATAAAAGCTAGAGGATTGGCATTTTGCATGCAGATTTTAGGAGTTCCTACGCAGCGCAAGTTTGTTTCAAAAAGGTGCCACGCCCCCTTTAACGCCCACAATCGCTTGTATACGATTTTAAAAATTTAAATATTTCGGAAAAGTAAAAATGCAGTTTTATTGTGTTTATCAATACCTATCGAAATGTAGAAGAAATTTTTCAAATCGGACCATTCGTTAAAAAGTTATGCGTGATCAAAGTTTCTATCTCCATCTCCCTCGCACTCCCTTTACCTGAGTAACGGGTATCTGATAGTCGGGGCACCCGACTATAGCGTTCTCTCTTGTTTTCATTTTATTTTATTTGGTTTTTATTTAACTTACCAAGGGAGGCTTGTCCGCCAAACGCTTGCAACTGTTTAGTTCGGTGGGCGAGTTGTCCTCATCAGAGCTCGGTGTTTGGGCCACCTTTTCGTTGTCATTGCAACTGAGTATACATTTTTAAAAGAATTAGGTAAAGATTGTGATGTGAGTTAATTGATTGCTCTGATGAAATGATAAATATTTTAAAAAGTGCTACATATTTTTGACTTTTTGCCTAAAATACTTATTACTAGATCAGTGCTAGTAGTATAGTAGTATTAAGTGTCGTGTATATACTCTATTATATGAGTGATGGGTATTTCTTAATGAATCTGATTTAAGCATCGATTGGAGGGATCTGCTTGAAGTCGTTTTGTGGGCTACTCACTTGAGATTCGCGTGTGTGAAGAGTTGCAGGGGGCGGCGGCGTCCGAGACTTGCGGGCGAAGAGGGCGTGGCCAGACTGGTTCTACCCCGGCTAATGGTGGCCAAGGGGGATCTCAAAACGGACGAATTGGCCAATCCAGTTGGCTGACGATTGCTGCAGGATGATGATCGAAAACGGGCTCCTGCTCCGGTTAAAACGGCAGCCAAGTTTGCCGCTATACGATTGTCAAATCGGTTGAAATACGAGTTTGAATTGGAGTTGGAATTCTGATTCTGATTCGAATTCGGATTTATATTTGAGTTTGAGTTGGAATTTGAATTTGAATTGTCTGCCGTGGGCGAGGAGTTGCTGCTGCTGCTGGTGCTGCCATTTCTGTTGCTCATGGCCGCCGATGTTGCCGCTGTGCTTGCGGTCGATGTTGCTGCTGCGACGGTGTTGCTGCTGGCGCTGCCCTGGTCATAATCCAAATTATTGTTGGTTATCATTGTGGCGGCTGAGCTTTTGGGCATTAACTTTTGGCAGCGGGTGTTACTGGCCGACGCTCTGAATTATGTGCGCATATAAAAACGCTGCGGGCGGCTTTTGTCGCACTGCGTGAGCCCGCCAGGACAATTCAGGACATCGACAGAGTGGGCCAGTCACCACCAGAGAAGCTCTGTGCGGCCTTTATTAAATTTGACTAGAGTGGGTGGCTCGGGGTGGCGGGTGGCTAGCCGCAGGGGTTCACTTGCTCCACTCCGACTGACTGCAGGACGAAGGACGACAACGACAACGACGACGACGATTCGCAGATTTAAACACAGAATTAATTCAAGCGGAAATTGGCAACGCAGGAGGGAGACTGGGGGCGCACAGAAACCAAAACAAAAATCGAAAGCGTGAAGCATAAACAAAAATGGCAAGTGAAAACGCAAATGAAAACGCATAGCAAAGAGAAATATTGAGGGGGAAAGCCACAAAAATGCACATAAATAGGAATAGGAAAAGGGAGGGGTGGTGTTCGAGGGGGGGAGTTTTACAAGGGGAATATATCAGCCAGGGGTCGCAGCCATGACGTCACACCATAAAGCGCATAAATAGCAGGATTCGCAGGATGTTCATGAGCATGGTGGTGATGATGATGATGATGATGATGATGATGGTGTTGTTGAAATGTTTTTGTTCGGTGGTTGTTGTGATTGTAAGGGAATACATGGTTCCCATATTGTTGTGGTCGTTGTTTTTATTTTTTTGTTTCGGTTTAAATTTCCCATTTTATGCGATTATCGATTACACAATGATTTTTCACATTTTGCAGTTGAAAATGTTATTTTTTCGCCAATTAGTTGCCAATTTTTGCGCATAAGTTCGAAGCCAATTTCGATTCGTTTCGTTTTCATGTTTTATATCCGAATATCATGTAAATAAAAATGGAAAAAAAATATGCGAATTTTGTAGAAAGTTTTTCGTTATTTCAGTTTTAAAATTTGCATTGAAAACTGCTGGGGAAAGCGAAAGCAATATTGTTGAATCGATATTTTAGCATCCTTTTTTTTCGGGAGGGCAATCTGAAAGCGAATTTTCAATGCAAATCCGTGGCTAGTTTTTCACATTTTTTCCTGTCTATTTTTTGCTCTAGTTTGGTATTGATTTACTCACATTGGTTCGGGGGCAACCAAACTTTTCATTGGGCTTTCCTCCAGTGGGCCACGTTCACAGATGAAAGTTGAGTCCACTCATGAGCTGAAAATAGGAGAAAAAGATTTTGATTTAATTAAAATCAACTTAAAGCCGCGCCCAAGTGAAAGCATGTGTGTGAGTGTGTGTTCGAGGCTGTTCTATGGCAATCATTAGACGTTCATAGTCAACACCTCATTAGGCGACTAATCAAGCGTGCGCTGGGCACGAAATAACAACCAGTTCAGTCCACCGGCAACAGATTAAAGGAGCCAGGAGCCCTAGGATCAGAAGGAGGAAAGTCCGGAGGAGGAACATGGAACAAGGCGCCAAGCCACAGACACTAAACAAAACCAAAGCAAATCATCAAGATTGCTGTGGGAAGTGGGGCGAAATTCCATCTAGAGATGAGAGCGTGTTAGCCCCAAGAGCCAAGAACAAGCACGAAACTAAATTACAACATGGAAAAAAAATTTAATTAGGACTAAGAAAATCTCATTTTTCATGAAATTGTTCGGAAAACTCTGGTATTAAATTAAAATATTTAGTAAAGCTGCAAAAGTCTGAAGAAAATGCAAATAGTTTATATATTTCTAGTATATATAATTAATTATTAAATTTATTATCATTTTAATAAATATACAGTTCTACAAGTTTCAATAAACTTACATTTATTTACAATCTTATAGCTTTGGCATATTTAAGTTTAACTTACTTGATATACCTTCCAAATTTTTATGAAATGGCCAAAAGCCAGAATAGGGTCACAATTGATTAACCACATTATCTTATTTCTAATTATTTTGATCAGTAAAACACAACGACTGACACTTCGAACTTTAATGGTTTTCTCTCCGTGCAGTCATCGTGGAGCGGGCAATGAAGTAAACACGAAGACGATGCCGCAAATAAAACGCACAGATTAAAGGATGCCCGGGTGAAATGTCTTCTTAATTACTTCGCCGAGTCCAGGGGCTGAGACTGCGAAGGATAAACAAGCCATGGTGGAGTTTGCTGGAAAAAGGATCTGCCGGGTGGGTGGATGAGTGAGGCGTAATTGAGAAGTCGCCGGGCTGGGACTCGGAATTGGGATGGGTCCGCTCTTCGGGTCCTGCTCTCGGGTTCCTGCGTCTGCAGCGCAGTTTAAGCGGAAGTAATTTAATTAATTACAAATGAAACGGAAACACGAGCAAAACGAAGGCGACGGCCATCTGGCTATATCCTTTCAGAATGCATCGTGTGTCGATTGTTTGTTCAATGGGATGGGGAGTAACTCCGACAAAAAGAACGACCCAAACAACAAACAACAACAAGTGCGATTCAGTTTTTCTTTATTTTTTACATATAGGCAAATTGGGAGCGGCCTAAGCGTTTTCCAAAACAACAGCAGAAAATTAAGGGACCAGAGCTCCCAGCCGACCAATTAAATTTTTCTACGCCCTAGGACCGCAAACTATTCGATGTTGCAGTGCACATGAATTTTTTTGCCCCAGTTCGGCTTTTTATGTTTCTATTGAATATTCTAGGAAATTTTTTCATTCGAATATTGTTTTTTTGTTATTTATCTAAGTTTAATACTTTAATCCATTTAGAACGTCTTAGAAGATATTTAAAAAAAGTACAAAAATAATTAAGTAATTATTTCTTATAATGTAGACTATATAGTTATCATATTGTATGAAGCAAATGTGTATTGTATTTTAAAAAATATTGTTGCAGAGTATTATATTATTTTTTTCTGCCATAATTATACAATAAAGTATTTTATATACTTCTAATTTTGTATTTAGATAAACAAAATATGTTTTTTATCTTAATAACGATATAATTTTTGTGCAATATGTCATTAAATTATGAGGTTTTGAATATATATTTTCCAAAGTTGTTATTTAAGAAAACTTTATTTGAGTACTGACCTCCTGAATTACTTAAAATTTTTCTTTGAGTGTATATGCACGCACACATTGTAGTGAGCACACGCATTAAGCACAGCTCATTTGCATTGCGGTTTTAATTGGCATTGGCACGGAGAAGGGGCGAAGGAGTGGCGATAGCGGGCTATTACCTCTGGCCCCGGTCTGCACGGTTCGCTGGCAGGGCTTACAAGGATAATGAAAACAATTTAACGACTCTCCCGACAATTCACAGGACCAGAGGACAGACGGCAAACGAATCCTGGTTAAACAAATCTTGAATCCTTTTTGCCGCCTCTTGCATTTGCGTTTGCCATTAAATTTTATAACCACCCCTTCGCCCAACTGCCCCAGCGAATGCTGCGTGTCTGCGCAAAATATTTTCAGATATTTTTTGACATTTTAATGAAAATATTTTGCGTAGCAATCCAGAAAGCAGAGCAAAAAAAATTAAAAAGGCAGTTAGCAAAAAGGACTGGCCAGCGAAGTGATGAATCCTTTATCCCTCCACTGGCTTAATATTATTTTAACGAAGCGGATTCCCGCGGAGCAGGATCAGTGGAGTGGGGGTCACTTTTAAGCCCTGCTGATGGCCAGTAATTAAATGCTTGACATGCCTTCGGGTGTGAGGTTTTGCAGGCCAGGGATTAGCGCCACTAAGAGGATGTCCTGACAGAGGGAAAACCCTCAACATAGCAGAGAGCAGAAGTGAACAATTAATGAGATAGAACTTCATAAATTCCCGCCACTTATTTCTTCCAGTGCTATCTGGGAGGTAAATTAACACTGAAGCTGGCATTATAATTATGGCATATAGTTAAGGCGATTGCTAAGCTTCAGCCGTCAGGTGAAATGAAAGAGTAAGGTTTTTGGAAACTTTACTGTGTGTCAAAGATAGATATATATTCATGATTAAAACGCTTATTTGTGAAGGGTATTAAATATAAAGAGGGTATAACTAAATATATGATTAATAATATGTTTCGGAAACAAAAGCAATAACGTTCTTATTTTTTAAATTATATACTCAATACTTATTATTACCGAGATTTAAAATCTACTCAGTAAATAATTATTGTAATTTTTTGCAATGTTAGTTTTCGGCCATTGCAATATCTAAACATTTCAATCTAAGGCCATTTGATAAGATTGCATATTGTTGACCTATTCAATTAATAGACTTTATAACAGAATCTAAAATGTTACACATTAAAAGCATTATTTTGTGATTGAGAATTAGCTTTGCTTTGCAGACTCTTAAAACATTTTTTTCAAATTTAAAAGTGCAAGTATTAAACTTGACTGGCTATAATTAACAGTTTATTACAGCGTGAAGTGCATCCTGTTGCTTCTGCTTATCTTTCTCCTCCTGGCTCATTAAATATTTACAAGTTCTCAATTTGCTTAAGTGAGCATCGGGGCCCAACAAAGCCGTAATAAAATCAACAAGCCTAAACAAAAATATTTGTCTGCCAGCAAAATAAGAGGGAAGAAAATGCCAAGCGGCAGACAGGACGGGTGTGGGGTTGTTCGCAAATTAAAAGAAATCAAAATCATATGAGAATTTTCAAGTGATTGCCGCATGAGTCCTTGTTCGCATTTTTTGTTCGCAGGCAGGAAGCGCGGGCCAACATAAACAAGCAATTTAACAGGCACTCACACACACTCTTCCAGCCTTCGCACAACACACACACACTGGGACACACATCCTTAAGGATCCGTCGCCAGTTGGCAAACAAACGAAGCGTTCAGGCGAAAAAAGCCAGCGGAGAAAGGAAAAAAAGTCGGGCAGCCTCGAAACAAGCAAAGCGTTTTATATGCCGACACCAGTGTTAGTGCTAGTGTGTGTGTGTGTGTGAGTGTGAGTGTGGCACCGCAGATTTCTCTCACCCACTCACATAGCCACACATCCTCACACTCGCACACACACCCCCACACATGCCAGCCGCAGCCTTAAAGTATGCCGCAAGTTTTTGCCGCTCTTTGTTAATGAAATTTTAATCAAGCTGCAAGCGAAAAAGAGTTTGCCGACCAAGTTTGGCGAGTACACATGCCGCACTCCTTTGCTGCGGCTCCTTTAAAGGCGATTTCCCTTTTTTCTTTCCGCCAAATAGCCGGCAGCTTCATTAGAGACGCCCCGGTCCACGCTGCGTATGCGTAATAATTTATTTAAAATGCAATTCGTTTATGCCAGACATTAATCATCCCAGTGAATGCGATAAGACATCGAGTAAGTCACGTACCGAGGTCGGCTGCATTTATTAACAATTTACGTCATAAATAAAATTGAAAAACATTCATAATGTCAATGGCGGGACGAAGAGAGCGAGTGAAAAGTGAGTGAAAGACGTGCGAGCATGAGCTGATGGCAATTTCATAAATTACGGCCGGTTGGTGGGGCTTTAAGCTGGGGGAAGGAGGTGCGGATGAGCGGCTGGTTTACATAAATTAGACAACAAATTTCCCAGCAAAATGGGAACAACGCGCAGGCAAAAGGTAAATCACAAGGCGGCCCAAAAATGACAACATTAAAAGCAACCAGGTGGGGTAATGTACTCTTAAATGGACACGGGAAAAAAACGAGGACTTCATATGATGTATTGTAAAGGCTTAAGAAACTATTATAAAGAAAAAATTATATACACTTTTAGTAAAACGGAAATTCTTTAGGAATTTTCTTTTATCAATTTTTTATTTTTCATGTAGTTAGGTATTATTTCTTATTGTTTAATCTAGTTTAAAGTGCAAACAATGTTTAATTTATTAAATATTAATATTTAAAGTTGTATTAACTTTTTAGAACTTTTTTTTGGTTTTTTTCTCAGTGATAAGTTTGTGAAAACACTTTTACTTAGAGCCTTAATTCCCTGACCATTTTTTCGTGGTATCAGGCAGAGTTGTTTAACATATTTCTGTTTTGCTGTGGCTGTTACGCCTTTTCCTGGCCGAATTGGAGTGAATAATGTTCGCTTAGCACGGCAAATAATTATTTCTCGCTTACTGCCAACTGGCATGCTATTTGGCAGGGGCTTTAAGGATTGCTTTCGGTCCCTTTCAACCGCCCATCACCACCCACTTACCAATCCCCCCATTTCGGTCCCCAGTTCATTATGTGAATTTTGAAATTTTTTTTTTTTCCTCTTCGCTCTTGTTTCTTTGTGTTTTTTGCTGCCGGGCATAAAAACAAAAAAAGAGAGTAAAAAACAAATGCCAACACGTTGGCTTGGCTGAGCAACCCCTCAAAAAGGTGTTGAGTTGAGCCAAATTACAAAAAATTGCCGCTGTTGTTTCTGTGCATTTTTCTTTAATGATTTGAATATGCAAAGCGCGCCAAACAAAGCGAACGAAAAGAATTTTAATTAGTTTTCGGAATGTTTTTCGGTGCAATTAAAGCCAAAGGCAGCCAGAGCAATAAACCAACCAATTATTATTCTCGGCTATGTGGCATTCAAAATTCCCCATACTCTGGAGTATGAAAGCAAAAATGTTTGGCATGCTTGACTCGCAATCGGTTAAATGCAAAAATTATTTAGCAAAATAAAAATGGCAACTAAATATGCATGGCAAAGTTAATCAATTTGAGAAATCCGTATCGAATTTGCAAACAGCATAGAATTTTTCATCTTGGAAAGCGAAGGAAAACAAACCAGGCCAAGATGGCAATAAGGAGCAGAAAACGCCCATTCACAGGGATTTCTCTACCTCGCTTTAAAAGGACAAGGAAAAACTATTTTATATATGTATATACAACGGAATAATTCGACTACCTTTCGTTCAATGTCTGGCCAATGTCCCATGACGTCCCCCCTCGAAAGCAATAAATGTTCAAATCAATTGAAACGTTTTGCCAAAGCCTCACACCCCGTGTGAATCCACCCCCGATATAAATCGAAGGAGGAATGGCGGAGGAATGGATTCCTGGACAGCTTAAGGCGGCGATTTGGTTAGCCTCCGAACAACAGAAAATCGATAAGGGATGCTGAGGAATGTCAACTTGTTTTGAACTAGTCAGGCCCAAGGAAACCAGATCCTGTCCCACATTTGAGAGCAGAGTCCGAATGGGATGGTAGTCTATAGTATATGTGTGGACCAGAAATCGACAGAAGTCGAGGGCAATAAAACGCCATTTGGTCATAAAAATAGTCGAACGTTGCAGGGGCCAAGTGAATGCGACAACTGCCCCAGGGGGGAAATCCCCGGAGGGGAGGGGATGGGGCCGGGGATCCTGTCTGCCAGGGCAAATTACGAATTTTGCATATTGCCTTTCTTCGGCCTTCTCTCTGTTGGCCGGTTTCTTTGCCCCTTTGGCCCATTAGTCATTTCGGTGCCGGGCGAGTTTTGCCAGAGACTACGGCTTGGTGTGTCGCCACTTTGCAGGATGAATGACCCCGGCATAGTTGCTCCCACTTTTCCGCCAACCAATCCCCGCCACTCCCCCTCGGAAAACCTCGGCCTGCGGAAATTGCGCACACGTCACAGGACAGCAATTTTCATATAACCGTTTGCCATTTTTCTCATCCTTTCCTCAAAACTGAAATAGAATGAGAGAAATATCGAATCCATATTACGTTTGTTCAAAAATGGTAAGAAGCGTTTCTGTTATATAGGTTTTTGTGACAGTTGAAAATAGCTTTAAATTCCTATTGAAAATCATTATTATTGGATAAACATAAGAGGGTGTCATTTGGGCACGTAAACTATTTTTCCGATAGATTTATTTTCGCTTACTTAACACTTTTAAAACGATTGTTGCCATTAATTATATATTTGTTTTAAGTACTTCAATGCACGCCGTGTTTAACCCTTGTGTGTATCTTTATTGCTTATATTCACGTTTAATTGATTTTCGCAACCGAATGCATCAAAAATTCATGCGTGTGCAATTAATGACATTACCGGAGCTCTTGACCGGGCGAGGGGTTTTTGTTCAATAAATTATAGTCATTATCGTTATTAAGCAACATGAAGAGAGCTGCATAAGTCCGCGCATTAAATTAATGCGTGTTGAATTTAATTTTTAATCATTATGGACGTGATGAAACTGACATGGAAATTGAAAATGAATTCTAAAATAATAATACAAATCGGAAAACATTTTGAGATCATGTTTTCAAGGAACGTTGATTGTTAAACAGGTTGCAAATAAGTAAAGAAAACTTCTATCCCTTTTATTTTTAAACTCATAAACCATTATTTCTGTATATAAAATGCATTGAAAACTAGGACAAATTACCTTTACCTTTTCTTTATAAGTAATATGTATTTAAGCTGTTTTTGTGAAATTTTCTTTATATAATAACTTTTTTATATGGTTTTCTATACAACAGTTCAAGTGGCTTGAATAATTAGTGGGGATGTGTATCTTTTGGCGGTTAAATGTTGCCTTGGCAACTTGGCCTTTCCCCAATAGCCTGCCACTCCCACTCCCTCTCCATCTCCGCCTCCGCCTCCGACCACCATTACCTTACTCACATGTAGGTCAAAACTGGGTGAGCAGAAGCGCGTTGCATACCTTCGGGCTGTCAATTTATTTTTCGCGCTTCGCATGTTCTTGGGCCATGTTTTTCCGATTCTCCCCGCTCGTGTTCTTGCGTCCTTGAAATTTATGCGTTCGACGCAGGCGAAGCGCCAAGTGTTGAGAACATCGGAGATAGGCACAAGTGCCACATGGCGTGTAATGCGCTCATTATGCTGCTGTACCTACATATACCCATATACTTTTATATATATATATAGATGGATGCCACAAGCAAAGGATGCCTACCACTTTCCGCCCTTGGAACTGGGCCAATGCGAATGGCATTGTCTTTTGGGTCCGCCGTCGCCTCCACCGGAGAGATAATAACAACAAATTATTACACTTGCCGAGGGACTTATAGTAGGGGCAATGTGGTGGGGAACGGGGGGCTTACTGGGGCAACTAAATTAAGCATATCGTTGATAACTCAACGCAGATCGGACGGAATGCGATAAGGCAAAGTCCTTAATCCTGGCTGGCTGGCTCTTTGCCGGGCTTATTACCACTGCTGAAATAAGGGTCTTATCATCTCTGCACTGAAAAAACTGGTTTTAAGAAAGAAATTATTAAAAGAAACTATGTTAAAAGAACGGAATTCCGTTTTGAGCAGTATTAATCAAGGAAATACAACGTTTTTTCTGACAAGAATAGTTTAGCTCAGTAGGTCGTCCCATATTTGTTAGTACAAAGTTGTTATTGCCTTAACACAGTCTGTTGAAATAAGTTAACATTTTTTTATAATTTTTGAGATCAAATGGCTAGTCATAAAAGGAAATTCTTTAAAAAAGGCCAAACCGCTCCTGAGAAGCGGTGGCGCCGTCAAGAGGAAGCTATTCGAAATGAGGAGCTACAGACACAACGTATGCTGAAGAAGGTCCCAAGCTTGGGGCACCTTACTCATTTCACAACTGCAGTATTCAATGCCCCCAATCTTGAGGGGAAAATTGAAGCCGCCATTGCCGCTTGCCAAATGCTTTCCTTGCATGCTGTTCCAGCCTTAGATGATTTGGCGCAGTCCAATATTCTGACCATTCTCGTGGAATCCCTGGGGCAGGAAAATCCCATTCTGCAGCTAGAGGCTGCAAATGCTTTAAAAGATATTGCTTATGCTTCACCGGAACACTCGCTTCAGGTGGGATCATTCTTTAAGCATTTTTTCTTAGTATTCAAATAAAATGATTTTTCACAGATTGCAAGCTCCGGTGCCGTGCCTTTCCTGGCCCAACTTATCGTCTCGCCACACTACAAGGTCTGCGAACAGGCGGTGTGTGCTCTTGTGAATATCATAGCCGAAAGTCCATCGCTTCGTGACTTCATCGTCAATCATGGCGTAGTGGAAAAACTAATCTTTCTCCTGGGTCATAACGAGATCATAGTTCAGAAATCAGCTCTTCTGTGCTTGGCCAATATTGCAACCGGATCCGATGAGCAGATTCAGGTGTTGCTCAACCACAATGTGATGGCCTGTATGCCGGCCCTGCTCTCCCACAGCAAGGAAAGTGTTCGGTGCGAGGCCCTGTGGTTTCTATTCAAAATCGCCTCTGGAAACGCAGTTCAAAAACAGGCCGTCGTAGATGCTGGCCTGCTGCCAAAGGTAGCGGAAAATCTTAGAATTGGAAGGCCTGCTTTAAAAACACCCGGGTTTCTAACGATATATGTTCTGGCCATGAACAGCAACAGGAATTTTCTATTGTCCCTCATAAGACTTTGCGTCATCCCGGGGCTATGCGATCTACTCGGGTGCCAGGACGATACCACCGTGACTTACTATGTGCTTTATTTGCTGGGACTTATGCTTGGAGTGGACGCTACTTATGCGGAGGAGGTAGCCGGCATCATCCAATTTTCCGAGGGTCTTCGCAAGATACAGACACTTCAAAACCACGCGGATGTCGATGTCCACCAACTGGCACGTCAACTAATCTGGCAATACTTCTCGGATAACACCTCAAATGGCACACAGATTTGAAAGCACTTCACTGTTACCTACAATCTAAATTAAGTAATGTTTTCTAAATTTTAAATTTATTTCTAAAACTTTGAGGTTAAGATCATTTTAAGACAAATATTAGAAAGACTTATCAGAACATACAGTTGTATCACAGAAACCTCCACCAGAGATATTTTTTTTGCCTAAATTAAAATCCCTGGTACTTTGTACTTTGGTAGACGATTTTATAAATAAACACACTTCTATTTTAATTACTTTTTTTATTTAAAAATGGTTAATGGTTATTTTAAATAATTACCTTTGTGCACAGAAATATTGTCATGCCTTAGAAAGGTTCGCATTTATTTTTAAAAGTTGTACTGTACCTTCGCCTTATTCTTAGCAATCTAATCTAAGCATTTCTACTCAGTTTTTTCTCTGTGTGGCCATGACCCTGAGTAACATCCATTTATGGATTTTTAAACAACCATATGGTGTTTTTGAAATACACATCTTATCTCGATGCTTTTCCATTCGACGCAAAAGAATCGTTAAAATATTTTTTTATTTCATAATTTTCGTGTCAGTTTCTGTGGAACGATGGTGGCTTCTTCAGGTCCCGCATCAATTGCACTTCCGCATGAAAAACAAGTTTCGTGCGAAAGCCAGATTATTGCAATCATAAATTTTTATGATTTTCCCATTGGTTGCAGCTCGAGGCAAGAGTGTGGAAAGTGTGGGCGGGAAAGGCGTTGCGAGTTGTGTGGGCGGCCCGGGAAAAGTGCTCGCATACCGCACGAAATTTTATGTGTATTTAATAGCCTTGCAGATATGATGCAGAAAATTATTATTCTCTGGCCGCGAAGTCCTCCCACCCCCGCAGCAATGCTATAGGAAAGCGATAAGGAAAAGGAACAGAAGCTGTATGTATTTGGTAGTATATATGTATACCAATACATTTTCCCACATCAGCTGCCAGAGTTTGTGTGCTTTTTTTTTTGGTGGCCATTAAAAAAGGAAATTTAATATAAACTTAGCGCAAAATGACGAGGGCCGTAAAAAGCATATTGACAATGCCACAAGATCAAGCCATCCCATCCATCAATCAATCAGGCCTGACAGCAGCTGTGGCAGCCGCAAAAATGTATCCACAGGAGACTTGTGGCAGGTAGGACGAAAAAAATGTAATCTAATCCAATTACTCAACACTGGCAAACAAGGAGGGAAGGATTTTCGGCATGGCGCTAATGGACGAGTCCCCAAACAAGCCGGATATCACATGTCTACAGAAAAGTTAAATAACCCAGGGCAATCGCAAAGTATCAATGGCCAGGAAAAAGAGTGCGGAAAAAGCCAAAGCCACGGGCATATTTACATCATCAACCCCAACTAACCAAACGAATGCGTTTGATTATTAGCCCTCAAGATTCGGGGTGTAAGAGTGCAAATCCTGGCCGGAAAAAAACAGAAATTGAAATTCATGCTCATTCAGAGGGTTCTTTGTTAAGGCCATGGGGCTTACAAGATGGAATATCCCCCCAAAGCATTCTATTGACGAAAATTATCATTTTTGTTGCTTCAATAAAACGACAGGCCCGAAACTAATATGGTTTCATCTTATCCCTCCCCCAGCAGGCTTAGGCATGAAATTGAAAATGTAACAAAAGGAAATTCGGGGGAAGAGAAGAGGAGTGGAATATGTAAGCCTGATTGGATGGAGAGCTAGATGATGATAATGATGAGGTGACAGTGAGGAAACTACTTCCGTAAATGAATCTGTGGAATACTTTCCATGATTTTCATGGAATTCACTTAACTTCGACCAACACCTTCACCTTTCACTTTCTACAATCAAATGGCAATTATTCCCACCCGTAGTTCAAATATTTTCCCGTATATCACCATCTGAAACCAATGCTGATGATGACACTGAGTCGGATACTCACAACCCGAACCGATTATGCAAATTTGTCCGGGTTAACGATTTCATTAAATGCCAGAACCAGCCACGCCTTATCACCCAACTGCCCCTGTGGTCTAGCCAACTAATTTCAATATCAGCCACCGCCTCCAGGAGCTTGCATTAATTCTCACATTTAGCCCACAAGCCGCAGGAGGCGTGTCCTTGTTGATAAACAGCCACAGCAGAGCTTCCGTTTAGTCTGCCAACTCTCGACTCATAACAAATCCCCCGGCCTCGTCCTGCGACACACAGGATGTCCTGGATAGGCGGTAGATCGGGTGGACATGGGCGAAAAGCTGAGCGTCATCCCAGCAGCCAAGGGGTCAATTTGGAGCGTATCAAAAAGGGACAACAGCATTTTATAAACTAGAGTTTTGCAAGCTTAGACCAAAGAAAGCCCAAGAGAGTGGGAAATGGTCGAAGGACTCGGTCTGGCCGGCATATTTATAAACACATTAAAAACGCTTCACTGGCATGCCCTGACAGGATATGGGAACTTGATGAGTTATCAGTTGGGTGCACTGGAAAAAAATTATTCAGGATGTGAAACCATAATAACGTTAGACAGAAAAATGTCAAGGAGTAAGAATGAAAGCCAATTCAAGGCAGCTGGCAATTCTTTCATACTTTAAAATTGTTCGGAGTTACTAAGCCAATTTAAACAATATTTTACAAACATGTACAACGGAAATTTGTAATTTGATATTCTCCAAAAACTAGTTGGAATCTAACCAAGAGCCGTATATGTTAGAAATATAAATTAAAATCTTTAAGCTTTCCCTCAGTGTGCAACTAATTCTTACTGCCTCCCTGCCCCCAAAAATTAACGGAAAACAAGTCAAAGTCAATGTTTGTAGATGTGATGTGCTGGTTGTGGGCGAAGTCCCACAGCATGTTGAAAAATGTCAGTTGCACATGAGACTGGCAGGGACCTCAAACCTCAAGAACCTCAGCAGTCAAGCCACTGGCGGGAAAAGGGGTCCCACCACCGGAGGTCCTGTGTGTGAGCCAGTGATGAGGAATTGCAGCAACTTCCAGCTGACGGTTGTTAAGCTTGTCAACAAGAAGCGATGGCAAGTCGCAATGGGAGGAGGAGGCAGATAGAGCCAGGACTTGGCGTAACAATTGGAGCTCCCCATATGCAAGCGTACCTCCCTAACGACCAAGTCCTTGCATTTCTATTCCCCCAGCTCGTTCCTTTTCCAGGTCAAGCCACATTTGACCCGGATTTTATCTAAAAGTCAACAGTTTAAATGCCATTTAACATTTTAAGGCCGCGGGGGAGTGCATAGCGATTTGTAACCTTCATGTTAATACTCCAAGCCAAGTTATTTATGTAAATTACTGGCAACTGCAATGCCAACTGCTTCGAGGATGCTGGGTAGGGCTAAGGCCCCTTAACTCCCAGCGTTCATGTTTTATAATTAAGTCAGTAATTTAAGAGTGTCGGGCAAGGGAAACTTTTTTCGCTTGCAGCTTTACTTGACTGCATTCCTTGTGGCTTGCAATTTGGTTGCTGGCTGGCTGGCTGGCAAAGTTTTCGCTGTCCCTCCTCCGCTTTTAAATAGAGAAAGCCGGGACAGAGAAAAGCCGTGCGAAAAAGCGGAAATGTTAACAACTACTTTGACATTTGCTATGGCTCCGGGAGCGAGTGTTGCGGGGTGGGTGTTTGTTTGCAAGTTGAAATTACTTAAGTGCCAGCGCGACGAGGCGTGTGAATGCCGAACCAAGTCCCCAGTCCCGACTGAATAAATGAGTTAGAGAGTGACTGAAATGGCTGAAACGAAGCTTAACTTCGACTCCGGCTCATAAATTAATGTCGCCGCATTAAAGCGTATTGGGGCAGCTTTGCCCCGCTCAGTTGCAGTTGCAATTTCAGTCGCCGTCGGAGTGTTTTTCAAAATGAAATAAAAACTGTGCTGCAGTGTCGAGAGTAACAAAAGTTACCCAGGCCGAGACCCAGATGCAGCCAAGTGTGAAGGACAACAGCAACGATACGTAAAATAAAGCAGGCGGAATGGATATGCCGGAAAACACGACTGAAAAGTACCCTGTATTTACGGAATTTGGGATTCTTGGGTTATATAAAACCTTTATTGATCTTTGCAATGCAGTATTTAATGATGTATTTAATTTAGGAAAAATATACATTTAGGTATTTAAGTAAATTGCATTTATGCGTTTATAAGAATTATTTTAAAATATCACCCTTTTAAATTTAAATAATCATTTTCATCCCATTTCAATATACTCTCATATTCCCAGAGTACTTTGCACAAAAAGGATGCAGACTTTAATAGCAGGAACAAGTGCTTAGTCTTCAACGAACTACAGATACTCTCAGTCAGCCTAAGGACCTTGAAATCCTTACCTAACTCACATGCAAAAAATGTTTTCTTTGTCGGAAGTATATCCTGCAATAAGTTGCCCTGAATGTCCTGCCATCTTCACTTCAAAGCTTTTGCCTGCTGTGAAAAGGAAGCCGCTGTGCATGTCAGAGTACAAAAATGTTAGTTAAATTTCGTAGCTACATTTGTTTTGTGCCAGCCGGGGAAAGATATAGGTACTGACACAGAGAAAAGGCGGCCAGAGTTGGCAACCCAACTGCATGCATACTGCATAAGTCAGTCAGTTTCTCCCCCCCAGGCAAAAAATAGGGAAGTTGGGGGCATTTGGTAGTCCTGGCATGACTGTAAGACTTATTGTTCGTTGACTTTTTGGCAGCAGTCGAGTTGCCTCTCTCATTTTCAAGCTCACACTCGAAATGAAAAGCCAAGTAGTTCTCGTTTTCCCTGGGATAGAATACAAATATTTTATAAACTGTTGCAAGTTATTAAAACGTCAGTCACACTGTTTTGCATACCTGTTTTGCACTCTGTTTTGATTTTCTTTGTTGCAACTTCAGTTTCAGTTTATCTTTGGCCATTTTCTTTTAGCCAGACTGCGACCAGACCATGGCTCGTAATATATCCTTAAGGTATACATTAATTACAAGGATCGTAAAAGCCGAGAGAAGGAAACCTGCGACTTGCAATGCCAGCAGACACGAACTAAAGCCCCCCGAGATGCCGACTCCTTTACCTTGTGTTACTTTTTGCATTTTACTGCCAGACAGACTAGAGGTCTTTTGAGTGTATATATAGATATATTCTCCCGGCTCGTTCCCTTTATGGCATTCCATTGTTTCGGGCTGTAATCAGGCGGCAAAATTCGAGTGCATAGTTTATATGCCTCCCCGCAGAAATATTTCCCTCCAGCTGCAAAGGCTTTTCATAAATTGCTGCTTTAAAATTTCCCAGGGAGAGGGCTGGCAAACAAATGACGAACTCATGTCGAGGACTCATTTGTTTTATGGCCGACGCTTAGGCAGGCAGCTGATGTCCCTATCTACTTTTCCCCATTCTTTTTCGCACGCTGGGTGTCCCAGTTATTTGACACGCTTTTTTGCAGCCTTAACAGAAACGAAGGCAGACAGTTGAGGAGATGCCATTCATTACTGGGATGAAGAAAACAGGGGATCCATGGTATAGACCCCACACTAATACTTATAAACAGTCGGCCATCATTGGCTTAAACTATCTCTTGCAAGTTTTTAAATGCCATTTAGCTTAAGTTGTTTCCTTTAAAGTTGTGTATAAAAAAATGATGTTCTAAGTTATTCCTGCCATTCCGAAGTTTGCCTTTTTATTTACTTTGCTGAAATATATTTCAGTCAGGTAAATGAAGCAATGATTGATTGTCACAACGAAATATATTTTGCAATTTTAAAAAAATTTGTATTCACCTATTTTAAGTTTTATATTAAATGGGTTTATATCCCATATTGCATAGGCTTCCAAGAAGCTAATTAATAAATTGTAATCCATTTAATGTTTCATTAGCTCACAAAATAATTATTTTTATAAAATACCATTTATCCAAGCTCGCCTGTATGCATATGTATGCAAAATATAATTGCCTGCTTTTCGGGGCTGGCCAAATACGAAATCTTCAAAGGCAGCATTGCGGCTGCTTTATCAACTTTATTATGCCAGCGCCAAAAGTGGCGAAATTAACAACAACAGCGGGATGGTGGTGGAGGGGCAGGACGGGGGCATGGCCATAAAGCAGCCTCTCTTTTGGCCCTTAAGACAGGACTCAACTGCAGGCCGCGACCGTTTTATGGCTCTCACACACACTCACACAGCGAAATCCTGAAAACAGTTTCAATGTCTGTCGCTTCTTTCACTCCTTACGTGCGAGTGTGTGGGTGCGGTGTGCTTCTTGTTTATCTCACTTTTGTTTTGGCCCCGTTCAACCAGCTTCCCTTCCACCCCCTTTCCCCATTTTTCACCACCCTCGCAAAAGAGTGTCTTACTTTACTCGGCTTTTTCGCTTTTTTCGCCGCTTTCGCCACTTCCAGGACGATTTTGTGTGCCTGTTTAGTCCTTCAGTGTACGTAAGTATGCGTGGGAGAGTGTGTCTGCATTCTGTGCCTGCGTATGGGTGAGAATTTCTGTGAAGTGCGTATACACCAACATGCGCTGCTGAGCTCCTGTTCCGAAATATTCCCTGTGTGTGGGTGTATCGCACACAGACACAAGCCCACAAAAAGGAGTACAGAGTGTGTGTGTGTGTGCAAGTGTGAGTGTTAGCCGTGTTGCTGGCAACATCCAATAGCAATTTGGGGGCCGAAATGTTGCCGAGCCGCTTGAAGTGCTGCCGAGTGTTTTGATAGCGGGCCAACTAAGCCCCACAGATTTTACTCATATGCACACATCATCTCGGCAATTTTAAGCGGCTTACGACGACGATGATGCCTTCGCAGAATTTTCATTACTAAGCCAAAGGTGAGTACCTCATCCACCGAATCACTGAACATTCTCTAGATTCTCCTCAAGTGCGCAGTCAACTTCAAAAGGCAGGCAAATTCAATGGACGAGCTATGAGTCTGGGGGCAAACACAGATCATATCTTATCGGCAATCATTTTATGAGCAAAATTAATACGCTTCAAGCCAACTGGAGCGGTGAGACCGACTGGCAAATTTGTAGACGTTTTGTTGTTGCCCAGGCAACTTGAACGTCCTCATCCTCATCGTCGTCGGCGGGAACAATATAATGAGCCTGGGCAGGTGGCCGGAGTGGTATCAAAAGATATTTACAAAAGGATACTTTGGCACTTGCAAAAATACTTGTTTTACTTTTACAATAAATATATAAAAGAAATGTGTTTGTAAATAGAAAAGGGTTATTATAAAACATCCAAATTTTGGAAGGATTTCTTTAGGATATTATTATCCAGACAGAGTTTTTAATAAAAAAATTTGTTTACTTACTTTATAATTTATGTAAGCTGTATTTGGAAAAAATATATATTTTCTTAGAAGTTTTTATCTCTAGATCGTATTGGAGCTAAAGATGAGTTTATGTAAACAAGTATAGTTGTACTTGAAATGTTTTATTAGATATTTTATTCTGAAGAAAAATGTTTTTTTGGTAAACGTACTATTTTTTGGAAGTACTGGCACCGCTTTGACTTTTTTTCTTGCAGTGTAATAACGGGCTCACGGGCAACGACATCGTCATGGAAATTCTTCATTAACTCAACTCGGGCGCTGAGAGAAAAGAAGTTTATGTTATTAAGAACATCGAGGCGTGGGCGGAGAGTGATGGCAATGGTTACTATGCTCGGCGGAAGGAGGCGTGGCTAGGCACAGATGGAGGCGGCAGCAGCTGTTGTTGTAGTAAAATGTGTGTTTTACTTGACAAGAAAGAGATAACGGTAAATGAATATGCAGCAATTTGCACGCCCACATAATGAGTAAGCCAGGGAACAGAAAGGCGGGGCGGGCCGGGGAAACCGCCGATGGGCAGAGACTGAAATAATAACAGCAGCAGAAAAGCAACAGCATCAGCCGCTAAACAAAAGTCGATAAACATAAACCAGGCACAGCAGACAAGCGCTGATAAGTGTGCTACACTTTCCACAGGAAACGGAAGGAGTTGCCCTGCATGTGTGTGTGTATGCTTGTGTTTGTTAGAGGCAAAAGTAAATTAAAACGATTTTAATTACGGTTGCCAAGACGTTGAATGAAAATGTCAACGATGCTGCGCGACAGCAGGTGGGCGTGGCGAAGGCGTTTGAGGAGTGAAAGAGTGCGGAAAAATGAGACAACTCCTAAAAGCATTTCGCTGTACCGCTTGCTGAGCAGCAGTGTGAATTATAGCACATGTACGAGGAGCTATTGCACTGAAAAAAATATTTGTGGAACTTCAGAGTTTCTTTGGTAATTTGATAATAAAATAGTAATTAGCAAACTGTCCCTTCCCTAAACAAAAGTAACCCATGTTTGATTGATAATTCTGGAAAAGAAGCGGTTTTGGTGAAGATTACACTCTTTTTGGACTTTTAGAAATTGAAAGCGGTTCTGATAGCGGATGTTAAAATATATTGTATAAACAAACGCAAAAGCAACGGACTAGGTGTGCATATATTTTTGGCAATAATAAATATCCTGTTATCTTTAAATTAAAGTATCGATAGTTTTTATTAACTACTAATATAAAGGTAAAAATAAAATAAAAAAATATATTTTTCTTAAACAATATGAATTAAATTTGTTTGAAAAAATGCACGCTTTGCATGCTTTTAAATGCACATGGCATTTAGATTAAAATTAAGAGAATTAGGTTGACAGCAAAAAACTAAATCATTATAAGCTTTAAATAATTGATCTCATCTTTAAAATAAATCGGTATATTTCATATTTTTTTTATTTGTGTACGTATGTGTCAGTTAGTGAATAAAAGCAGATTTTCATTTAGACTCTGTTTTGTTGTCTTTAGCTACTTGACAAGACCCAGAAGCCAAAGTCACTGCCAAGAGCAACACCAGCAAACTTTAACAAATAAACGTGTTTTCGGGGAAAAGGGGAAAAATGGTGAAAAAGAAGTTGGAGCAGGAGCCGGTTCTAGCTTAAACAAACAAGCTCCATTTTTATGAGGCTCTTTTGTCTGTGGCTGCTATTCCGGCTTTCCACTTACTTTTTTTTATACCTTATTAACGCTCGCTCACTCGCTTGTTGAAAATGAAAAGTTTTCGTGGCGGGCGTGAAATTTTTTTTACCCACAACCAAAAAAACAAAAAATAACAAGATGGAATGCTGAAAAGCCACCGAAAAAAAGCGCTGAAACCATGGCTTGCTGATTAACTTGACACGGCCAAGAGCGGCGAGGGAAATGCGTTGGGAAAAGCGGGCGCTGGGGAGGAAAATTCGCGGTTTGAATGCAGCTGACAGGCAGCACCTGTCGCCGCTACGGAAGTGTCGACTGCGAATGGGAATGCGACTGCGACGACCAACAAACCGCCGCTTGACATTTCCTTGGCGACGCTTTCAAGGAAATGCTCTGGAAGGTGAGGGGCGAAAAATTGTGGGCGGTGGAAGGACACTGCGGTGGCCTTGTGTATCTTATTTTGTGACTGCATTTAAGTGCAGCTTTTATGCCACAGATTTAAGCGTAAGCCACTGGATAGCCAAAGTTTGTCCTGGGGTTTATCTTCATTAATTTCCGCAGTACTTTTTAATGCAGTTTAATTCGGTATTAACCCCGAAAGTATGCAATCCCTTTTTTTAAGAGCGAAGTCGCTTTGTGTTATTTATGCACGAAAATAGGCAAAACTAATTGGCGTTTTCAAATATTATTGTGCCTTTATAATCGCAACATCAATAAAAGCCATATTGCTATAAAATGAATAGAATTCAACTTTAATTGTACTTTATCGATTTTTATTACAATGCCTTGTCTTCAACCAATTTATAGCATTTTACATAGAAATGCTTTATTTTATTAAAATATGGTGCAATTTACGAAGCAAACAAAAGGACACAGTAAATTCCAACATTTTTGGCTTTTTTTAAATATATATGAGATTTTATTATTGATTTATATGAAAAAACTTAGAAGTGATAAATAAATAAATACTCTTATAAAATCATATTCAATGTGACCTACTCTAGTGACAATTAAATATGTAAATTTGTAGTTTTGGTTGTACCTTTTAGTTAATAGACATCGATAAATAAAAAAATATAATTAAAGTGAAACACCTTATTTAATTGTAACTCAAATCTATACATTAAATCAGTAATGCTCGTAAAACTTTTCCAAATTTAACGCCGTGAAATGGTGTAATTTACGCATACTTTGATCACACTCAAACAATTTTTCTCAAGCTTCCTCGCATGCATTTCAACTCCCCAAAGTATTTAAACTTCTTCGGGAAAGCTGAAACACTTCACTCCAAACATGTTGACAGCTTAACAGGAAGTCTGCCTGCAGAAGTACGACGACACCCCGAAAAAAGTTGATTCCTATCCTTGGAGCCCGTTACCCCCCAATTCCCGCTGATAACTTTAAGCAGAACCAGGCCAAAAAGTGTAACAGCTTTCGTGGCAAAAGTTTGCAATGCATTTTCTCGTGCAGCGCAGCCAAAGTGCCAAAAGGTGGCAAAAATGCAAGGGGGAAATTCGCTGTGAATAATTATATGGAGAAGATGAAAGGGCCCGAAGGCAGCGAACCGAAACAAGAGCCTATGCAATCCTTTCAACTCAAGGCTGCTGACCTTTTCAACACTGTTTGTCAAGGACTCAAAGGGCGGACTTTGATCCCAACAAAAGGATAAAATAAACCCAAAAGTGGCCAACAAAAAATAGTCGTAAATCCAACAGGATATTCAGGATATCAAACAATGCAATTTGTTGTGTGTCCCACTCACCTTGGTATCAATTTTTGGCGGCAATTTTCGTTATGTTCTCGACCTTTATTTGCGTTTTGCTTTTATTACCACAGTAATCCAAAGGAAAACTGGTCAAAGTTTTCGCATAAAATTCAATTACGATTGTGAACTCATAAATCGCAACACTTGGCCGCGTTTTACGATTACGCCTTTTGATTTCGGTCACGGAAAGTGTGAAACTTTTTGGCTAACGCGGCTACTTTGTTATCACTGTTATCGGGCCACGACTCTGGCAATAAAATTACCCCGTCGCGTCGTTAAAAGTTAAGCGACCTTTTGTGCTAAACTGGCGGATTTGTTAAGTTTTTATGGCTTTCGTCGAATTTCAGACAATGTTGGTCTTTTGGGGATCTGTGCGATATGTTGTGGTAGGCGCCTTTTCGGTCCAACCTTTGCAGTTGAAAGCGCGCAAGGAACTGTTTATCCTGGCCCCATGTGCTGGCATTTTTGTTCTGGCCACGAAACTTGGTATCCTGCCACGAAACTTGGCATCCACAAGGGCGCCTGCGCTGGATTTGGTCGGGAAATGTGGAGTGGGGCAGGATATTTCCAGTCTGCATTCAACTGGTGGTTGGCTTGCCAATCCAATCCTCAAAGGACAGCCATATGTGAGTGGTTGTCGTGACAACTTGATTTTCTGACTGCCAAAGGTTTCTCATTTCTTATAGCCTTGAATTTGATAACACTCTATTTCGCTTTTTGCCAGTGGCAACCTTTGATTCAGCCAACTCCATTAGTTTGAAATCCAACTCTGATCTAATTATGCGACCGTTTAGCAGTGCATACTTTTCAGGGATTTAAAAGAGGGTCGGTAAACATCTGAAAAGGAGAAAGGACCGGCGAATGACATTAAGGGAAATCCGCTTACAGATGCGGCGATGGGATGAAGATATCGAGGGTCGCACATTGTTTATGCAAGCGCATTAAGCTGAGGCTCAGCCAAAGATACGGATACACTGGCAGTTTGGCATGCAGATGGGCAGATAAAGATACAGATACGGATTTAGATACAGTAGCCCTGCTCACACCCACAAGCTGCAGTAACATGTTGCGGTTTTGTGAGCAGTAGATTGACCTGGCCAAGAAGCCCAAACCAAACCGCATTTTGCAGGGCGTGGCGGCATCTTTAAGGCAGTCCAAACAGCTGCAACAGTTGAAACTCGAAACTCAAAAATCAAAAACATATATGTATAGGGAAAAGTCAGCGAGGCGAGTTGAACTCATTAACTGAAGCGAGTGCAAGTCGTTGTCATGTAATCCAATGCCGGATACCAAATTGGTATCTCGTATCTCATAGATACGCGGCAATACGTGCACACGTATAAAAAGGACTAATAAAAGGAGGAAAAATCGACTAAGGAAAATTGAAACTCGCGTGGATTTTTCGTGATTTTCCGTCAGCTCGCGCCGGCATGCAATCTTCTTTTTATATGTCATCCATTTTATTGTTTATTTACAGCATTGTTTAGCAGAATATATCCCCGTGTATATATAGATAGTATATTCTCCAGCCTGCGCTGATTTAATGGCTGTAAATTGAAATGGAATACGCGAAAAATGGAAAAAAAGTTGTGCTAGGTGAGCTGAGTTGATTTGACAAAAATATATATTTATTGAAAAAGTTGGCAACAAGAATTTAAAAGAACAAAACTTTGCGGAACGGAATTTACATTTCAGAGTGGTAGGCTAGCTTACGTCATCAATATTCTATCCTTTATGAATTTGATTATATTTTATTGAATGCCTGGCAATCCTTTAAGAAAAAAAAAGAAGGAAAATGTGAATAAGGTTAAGAATACTTTCCTAAAATTTTATCTATCATCTTTTATCCTTTGCTTGACTGTTTAAGGGCAACCCAACTTCGTGTTGCCATTTTCTGTTTATCTTTCTTGTATCTTTCCCTCGTTTTGCTTACATTACAAGCGGAAATTTGATTTGTTTCTGATAAATGCCATTTATTTTACTTGTTTAAGTCGTCCCCTCGGCTAGTCCCTAACTTTCCATGAAATTCAATTGCCAAATTGATTCAACTTTTCCCCCTTCCTGCCAAAAGCCATGAAGCTTCGCGTTGAGCCACAGATAATTGAATGATTTGAATTTTTATATTGAATTTGGCTTTATACATAGCTGAACACGCCCACTTTTCAGTTAACGCCCACCCCCCGGCCTTTCATCATATTTGGCAGTTGTGCGAAATTTTTGTTCGTCGTGTTGCGTGGGATTTTTCTATTAAAATGGAAATTGTAGGCGAATTGGAAAATTGCTTATCAATTGATGTGGGGCATATGCTTCAAGGATCAAACGGAGTCTAAAATTGATTTCCCTGGCAGCCCCCATCTTTGGCTGACCCCTCCCTCAGTTTGTGCTGCAATTAAGAATTAAATTAAGTTTTTCACTTGCCAGCGAACTTAATTGAGTTGTATGTGTGGATTTCATTCCCATGGAATTGGGGGGTGAATCCCCTTGGAATTTAATTTAATCCACTGAAGCGTTACGCCGCCAGAAAATGCATGGCGAATTTTTTTTTGGAATATTGCGCAGCCTTCCTTCTTTTAATTGTTTGTGCATGGGAATTAAAGACAACTGCCCGCATGGTGATGTAACATTATAGAAGAAATAGGGTGTATATATTTAATGATCTTCCAAAGCCGACGCATAGTCTGAGTGGGCTCTTTTCTTGCAGACATGAAAAGGAAACCCTTGGCCGGCTAATGGCAAGGTGCACTCGAGTTCCTTTGTTGCCAAAGAACAAAACGCAACTATTACTTATTGGTTCGTGGAAGGCAACTAGAACGGCATAGAAACCTTCTCAAGTGCCTCTCCACAGTTCGACCTTTGTTTCGCAATCGAATTTCGATTCAAAAGCAATACAAACACGCACTGCGGGTGCCACTTCACCCATTCGAAATGGGAATGAAAATGGTATTGCTCCGGCTAGAAGCGTTTGAGAAACTGCGTCACCATAAATTGTAATTACCCAGAATTCACGCGACCCGGAGTCTAAAAAAAAGTGTCAGCCAAGGGGCGTTTGCAGCGACACTTCGCCGACCCCTCTTCTTTTTTGCCGCCCGCCTCCTGTGAAACGCCCGCTGGCACCAGGTACCGCCCGCCGCTTAACGGTATGGCTATGACTATGTCTGCGTGACCGGCGATGGACTCGTGAGTGACGATAGTTTCGGGATCTTAAGATATATTTATAACAAACATAATGATTTGAACAAGCGCTCAATTGCTTGGAAAGCCAATTATTTTTTAAGAGCATTCAATATTTAAAATAAATAGTCAAAAAATTCTTATTTCTAATCGATTGGTTAAAATAACATCTATCTTTTTAAGAAACATTTAAGTTACCCGCTGCAATCCAAATTAAAAACCTCTTGTCGTGCATTTAATAAGCGTTGTATTATAAATAAATTAGTAGCAGTATTTGGGTAAGTTTTACCTTAATACCAAATAATTTACAAACTAGTCCATTTTTAATATAAAAAGTTTTGAATTATTTTTCTGTTTTTATTTTTTAATTATTTATTATCTTTTAACAATAGTTTCTTTTAAGTGACTATATTATATATGTACGATATATGTTTACGATTAACTTAAAATAAGTAAAATGTATCAGAAAATCCGTCGTTGGTAAATTATTATTGGAGATAAGTTGAGCCTACTCAAAGTTGTGTAGAAGAATATGACTTAAAATAAATTTTTAAACTATTAATATCAATATTAGCATGTTTTAAGGGTATTTATTAATTCCTTCAAATTTAAGTATCTTTATTCTCCACATTTAAATTTCATTTTACGCTCCCATCCATAAGGTCCCAAACATATGTGTCACATAACCTGAAGACGTTTACAAATGAATTAGGCCAGTCCATCGACGGCTGATCAGGGCGCAGGCGCACAGCTTGAGGTCGTGGCATAACCATAAAGCGAAAACTTCATGCCAGACACAGTGACGCAAGCCACATGCTGACTTTTTCCAATTTTCCTCGGCTGCCCCATCCCCATTAAAAATGAAAGAACTGAGACCAGGCGAAGGCATTCCTAATGCAAAACGTGTGGCGGCGACACTTGCCCACGTTCGCATGTGTTTGTCAGCTGTCTGTCTTTGTTGCAGACCCCCGAAAACTCATCTCATAACATCCAGCCCGCAACAAATGGTTTTAAATTAATAAGAAAATACAGTCGCTGACAGTAAGTGAAGTGTGACATACTTTTAATGTGATTACGAGTCAAAACTCGCGTCGAATGCTGATGAGATTACAAAGCGAAATTTTGTGCCAGCGCCGCCAAAAGCCAATTAGTTTTTCCCACATTTTCAACCCATCGATGATGGAATTACAATGTGTCGGCGAAGAGAAACAATCAAGAAGTGTCGCACACATTTCCTTTTCCAAATGCAATCCCATAAACGTCGGCCACTTTAAGTTCTCACATCGTAAAGTCGAGCCAAATCCCACCTTTTCGCTTTTACCTTGAGGCGAACTCAGTTAACAGAGTCCATATCAATAATTCTGAACTTGCGGCGAACATAAAAGTCAAGAACTTAATTTCCAGCTGCTGTCATTTTAAAAAAACAATATTCGGCTTTATGACTTCTTCGTTGGGCGAGAGTTTCAGGAACAACTTTTCGATATCCGTGGCTATATCCGGTCCCTTACACTCTGAAAAACACACACACCGACAAACACAGATGGCGGGCGGCTGCCACTTTGTTGGCTTTGTGTAAAGACGCAGCTTAAAACAAATAAAATGCGAATGAAATTGTATTTTATGCATGTTGATGCTGTCGTCGTTGCAGTCGAGTGCATTGTTTTTGCTGTGACAACAGAAAGACACACACACACACACACGAGCACAATTCCACCTGCACACACAACCAAATACAGCTAACACACACAACCCACAAGGATTCTGAGGGGCACACGTGATGTTTGCCTGCCACCAACTGCAGCAAAAAGCGAGCTGCTTCTGCTCTAAACTGCTTAACTCTCAAGGAAGTAACTGCAACAGTGTGTTTAAAGTCCCAAAACCCAAGACCATTTGGCTTAATTCGGAGAAGGACTAAGCTGCACAAGTAGTTAGTTAAACAGATTAGCTCAAGGCAAAAATAAACATTGGAATTAACAATGAAAATATTTATTGTTCATTTCCCAGAACTTAAATTCTTAAATTTCCTGACTAATACAAATAATTTATTTTTTATTTAAAAAATTCTTTATTAATTCTCGACGTTTTGGTATAGTGTCAATGCTTACTAGTTTTGAACAACATCTTGTTGAAAACTTTAATTTGTATTTATTTATTTAAATAAGAATTATGTAATTATTCAATGAGGAAGACAATGCGTTCTTCCCTTGCATACCTTTATTTCTTTCATATCTATTACCCCGATGAAACTAAATTTTTATTTTTTTATTAATTAATTATATTCAAATTGGCGATCGTAGCTTATCTTACAGTGTCTTTACCAATGTGCGCATCTCATATATAAAGCTTATCAGCTATCCGTAAGATCTATTTGCGGTTTTCTTGGGTTTGGTTTGGTTTAGTTTCTGTTTCTGTTTGGTTTCGTGTGGCTGGGTTTGTTTATTTGTTAGCATGGAGCATGGCAGACGTAGACAGAACCGGTGCCTTTCCTCAAGCGGCGGCCACGGCGTTTACATTTGCCCAAGTTGGGCAAATAAAGTCGTTAAGCGGAAGCTGGGAATGATCAGAGGGCGAGATAGAAGCGGCAACCAAGTAGCAACTTGCATTATCTCGATGGCCATGGCCATGCGATGTTGTCTCTCCGTTCTCCTGACGCTTTTTCAGTTAATGCTGCCAATTCCGGCAGAAGCGTACAACTGACATGATAAACAAGCTAAACATGCCAAAAGATGTCCTGGCCACTAGGACAACTACTACTGATGCACCGTTAAAAAAAAGTTTTTTATTACTCTCTTATTTTTTCCAATCCAGGTTTTAGGTACATATATGCAGGAAATGTTTACAACATTTCGAATACCTTTTTTTTATTCATAGCACTTAATAAAGAAGTTAAGCTTTTTATGTTATGTATCCTTAAAGATTAATTCTTAATCTTAACTTTATCAGAAATGTTTGGTATTGGTTTAGTTTTATTCATTTTATTTTTTAAATTTCTTGTAAAAAAAAGTTAGCAAGTAAATTATAAATAACATTCGTAAACATTAATCAATGTAAAACTAATATTATTTTTTTCTGTTAATGAAAATCCTGTTCCTTCCTCTTCTGTCGCCTGACAGCTCTTTTTTCCTGTCTGTCGCTCTTTTGCGCATTTATCCTGTCCCTGTTAGTGACACCTTCTTTGTCCCCCCGTGTTTTGTCTGCATGTCACTCTTCATTCGCCGCCCCTCTCCACTTTCTCCACTCGCCTTTCTCTAATGCCCCCTCCATATGAAATTCAAAGCAACTGCTTGCATGCCCCCCCACATTCTCAACCCACACATTTGCTTAAAACGTGGAAATTGATTTTCTATTTTGTTGCTGGCGAGTTTTCCTTTCGGTTCGCCTGCTTTTTTCCCTCTGCAGCGATTGTCAGTGTCAGCTACACGTGATTGAGTCTTATCTTTAGTTTTGTCACTTCAACGCTGGCAGCTACTTTAAATGTCAGCACTCGATGGAAAACCAGGAGCTGTGGAAACTCCCCCCAGTTCTCATCTGCGTCCATTTACCAACACGTGCTGTTTGGCGAATTTTCAGTCCGTCGATCAGGGAAAAGGGGTGAAGGAGGTGCTATCCCTACGGAAGTGTCAAAAGGGCTTAAAGGGCGCGTGTGCTGCATTTGTGGAATCGGAAGGGTGAATAGATAGGGTCCCCTCTTTGTTAAGTGCAACACATGTTGGCACTTTGTTTTGGGATTTGCGCTAGAGCTTGTTTTAACCATTCCGGTAATTTTTGTTAAGGAAGTGTCGGTGACAAAGTTAGTGCATAAATTACTTCCAGTATTTTCGATAAGGAATAATGGAATTATTAAGAACACAAAAGGGATATTTGCCTTGATGCTCCTTTTGCGGAAATTTTATTTCTCAAAAAATATGGGTAAACGATAAGGATTTTAAAAAGGAAATTTTCTGTAAATGCTATAAATATTATTACTTACATTTGTATACTTATTTGTGTGGTTTAAAAACACTTATTTTTAAGTTTTTGGCTTTTATTTGAATATTTTATTTCTCTCTAGTCAAGCCTATTTTACAATTTCTTATGAACTAGATAGCAATTTGTTGATAGAACATTTTTGTAAAGCACCAAAATATTGCCTTCACTTTTCCCTCACCTTTGTTGATTACCTCCCTCTCTGAAAAAAATCACTTTCAAACAATTTGGCCAAAAATATTTGCTTACACATCAACAGGAAGTGCTTTTCCTTCCTCCCGAGGAAACCACAGAGTTTTCTTTCGGCCACCACAAAGTTTGTTTTGAGCCTGTAAAAACCTGGCAAAGGACCCCAACGCAAATATGCAAAGACGTCGCAAAGAAGTTTTGGACCCCCTAACGCACTTTTTATGCCGCGTCCGTCGTTTTTGTCGCTCGGGAGCCATTAACGAGGAGCGACTGGCGGCCCACTCACGCACATTATGCTTTAAATTTATGTGATTAATAAATTTCCATAATTTTCGGATACAGCATTTTTTTGCGCCCGCAACGGACGAATGTCCTGTCTGTCAGCAATTTGGCCCACACTCCGGCGCTTCCATTTTGGTTAATGGCCGCCGAGATTGTCCCAGATGGAAATTAAAGATTTCTCTGTTGAATGTGGAGCATTTTCATCAGCTTTTTTTTTTAGCTGTTTGGGTTTTGTTCGTGCGGGGTATTAAAATAAATTTGTGCGCTTAGTTTTGGTGGCTGAGCAAATGAATAAAAATTAGTTTGCAGACCATAAAAAATTAGGTCAGCTTAAGGGGAATCCCCGAGAGGGAGGGTGAGCGAAAGCTGCCACTCAGTGAAATTTATGACAGCTTACGCACAATGGATAAATCCTGGCAATTGTGTGCGATTTTTAATGCTAGTTAAATCGACTGAAAATGACAGTTTAATGATTGACATGCCCCGCCGCTGCTGCTGCTGCTGCTGCTGTGGTTGCCACTGTACAGTGAACCCCGTTCGGGGCATCCTTTTTTGCCTCCCCGTAGAAACGTTTCAAATGAATGTCAACTGACTGTCCGTCCGCCCGAATGACGAATACACTCGTTAAAGGGCATACGCCGGAATGAGTCCGGCGATTCCACAATTTGTGGAGCGGAACGAATCCTGGCAGGGGGTTAGTCGGGTACTCGGTTTCCCGGGCACTTCGCATAGTTGGGCAGTTGAGACCCCACCACGCCCACTTCTCAGTTGTCAGTTGTCAGTGGCACAAACGCACAAACGGGAACATCGTCATCATCATCGTCATCGTCATCGCCGGCGCATCACCATCACCATCATCCACATCAATGTCAATGTTTATGACAGGCGCAGAGGATTAGCGGGTTACCCATTCGGAACCGTTTTAACCCTCCGTGCGGATGCTTCTGGGAGGGTGCGGAGTTATGCAAAATGCGCATAGCTCTAATATGTACACTCGGAGAAATTATCATACGACGCGGTTCAGTGAGCAGCAGGGGTTGGGCAGCCTGGTTAAATAAAATGTTTGATGGATAGCTCAAGACATTCAAGGAAATGTCAGACAGTTGGAACAAAGGCATTCCCTTTCATCAACATATTTCATGACCATTTGAGATTAATTATTATCGAAAAAAATAGGATATTTTCAAAACGTAAATTTACTTTCGATCACTTGTTGTAAACTTCGCTTCTTTCATGGTTTATTGTATTTATTAGTTGGATCGTTAAGCCATTCAAAATAGTATTTGCCTTTTAATGATTTTATTATTTATGTTCTTAATTTATATAAAAGTATTATACAGATCTTTATAAACTTTTAAAAATGCAATTGTTATATGTTTAAATTAAATAATACCATTAAACTACATAAAATGAAATCAATTAATAATTAAATGCTGATAGTCTAAAAATATATATTCAGAAATGGATTTTTTGTGTACCTACTAGATTTTGTATGATTTATGCCCCTTTTCTTTGTGCATTTTCAGTGAGGAGATAAGGATAACAATTTTTGAAAAGACTCACTTTAGTGTAAGTATGTGATTTACGATTTGTTTTATATTTTTTCCGACTGTAGCTAAGTATAAGGTTCGTCATTCACTGTCTCCATTTCGAGCAGCGCGCTTGTCAATCAGCGCCCCTTGTTGAGAATGACGAAAAGTGCATAATGTGGGGGTCATTCCAGTGGGAGTTGCGGAATGGTGGGGGGGGGGAGATGTGCTGGGGGCAGCGACACAATGTGTTCAAGTGGCCTGCGGAATAAATCATGCGTGCTGACCGAACGACCTCCCACCATTGAATTCCAACTTCAGGCTCCAGAAGACCGACGACAATTGCGACCACACTTGAAGCTGCATTAAGCGAGGAAGTAACGAGAGCTCAGTACGTACACAGAAAACATTTTTAATACTAGTTTAAGTAATTTTTTGATTTTTCATAGCAAAGTCGGACTAAGAAGGTATCAAAACTATACTAATTGGCACCGAAAAATATTTAGATTAGGTATTAATATTGAGTTTTTGTTATATAATAACATCTCTTGAATGGTATTTTTTTTCTCTGTGCACACCCTCCACATCTCTTCCCCTCCACCGACACCCCCGCCCCAATCACTGATGACTTATCTTATTGTTGATAAATGCAGCATTTCATTCCTGTCTGACTGTGGTTGCTGCTCAATTGTTGTCTGTATGTGGCATGAAAATTCGACAAAAACTCACTTGAGACAAATTGTGAATTCGTTTAAGGAGCATCATCTTGAAGTGCGCTTAGCTCAAATTTGTTTTGTTATGGAAAATGTTTTATTAGCAGTTGGGGAGGGGGCATTACTTCTTGGGGAGGTTGCATGGAAACTGTCGCGTAGGCGTTTGATTCAGGCGGCTAGATGAAGATTAATTGCGTTCCACAAAAAGAGGCCAACGGGGAGGTCACCCCACACATACTATATCTATAGGAGCCGTCATATCGAGTTGCAAAGCCTGTTAACTGGAGCGGAATAAGCTTGGAACATTTTTGAGAGCCGCACATGGTTACCTTTGACATCCGCGATGACATAATCTCATCGCGATATGGTGACCGTGAGATAAACATCGCAAAGGTATCATTACAAGGTCCAACAGGAGATTTGCAGTCATGGCAACAGGGGAGAGGCCGGGGAGATATATTTATTTCGAGGGTTGCAAAGTCAGCCAAGTAAAAACAAGCAGAGCACACGTGGACAGGACACACGCCAATTTGGGGGAGAGCCGCACTCGCACTATACCATCCCGGGCAGCAGTCAACAGAAATTATAATAACAGTAATTACCAGCAAACCAACAGACCATCAGGGTCCTCGAACCCAAGGAAAAAGGGGGGACGGTACTGAGGGAAAACTTACGTGTTTCCTACAATCAAATTTATAACTCAAGTGCAGGACAACACCCCATAACACTAAAGCAACAGGAAGTGGCGGTTGTACACCGCATTACACTTTCAAAAAAATATATGCAATCAAAACATTAAGTTCTGGTTAAAAGAATCTTGAAATACAAATTTATGTAGGGCTATAAATATCTTAATGTTCATAAGATCTACTCATATGTGATTATTTATTTAGTTTAATGTAACTGATAAGACTTATATTTTCTAACTTAATTTTTTGGTACATATCTGAAATTATAAAGAAAATTATTTGAAAACAAAATTTTTCTACTTAAAATTGAATTCATATTTGAATTTGATAAAGTAAAATAATCGGGGCAAATCATAATGTAGTCGTGCTTAATTCTTAAATCTTTTTAAATACAAAAACGTATATTTTCCTAGTGTAGAAAGCCACCCCCAAGAAAGGATTTGAATTAAACTAGGAATAGAAATCGGAGTCAATATAAAAGTTAGTTGCATGTCTCGCTTGTTGCAGTCGTCGCCGCTGATAAATGGGCCACGTGCCTTATCATCCGGGAATATAACAAGCAGCGGACGTAGGACATGTAAAAATAGAGCAGCCCTGGCGGAGTGATCGGGTACCCCCTCGCAAACCAAACCCCTGATTATGCAGCCGGGCAAAATAGATGCGAGCTGAACACGAAAACCAATTTGTAAACGACAAATGCAGACAGGCCGCGGCGAAGGGGAATCGCGCGCAGGCCACTAATGTGGCATGCAAACACACAAATGCATTCAAAATAACGCCAATAATAATAAACTCGAATCGAAAGTGCAAACAGCGAACTTTTGAAGGAGACAAAATAGACAGGGGAAGAACCCTTGTCTTAAAGTTCACTGCAAAAAAAATTGTATCACTATAAGAACACTTGTAAAGTGTGTCATAGCGAATAAATGTTATGTAAACTAAAAACAGATTAATAAACATTTAAAAATTGTATTTGAAAAGGTTTTTTTTAAAACTAATTTATTTGCTACCTTATAATAAAAGTCATTTAAATTATTCGATTCGATACTACATTCGTACATTTATTTAGCTTAAAGTAATTGATGAGCCTTATAATTTCTAACTTAATTTTTTGGATTTGCAGAAACTTAACAAAGTTGTTTACCATAACTTCCCCACTTAAATCTTATTTTGTAGTTATATATTGATCTAGTCTCGATTGTAATTTTTTGCAATTTATAAATTTGTAATTTAAAGTATTTGTATATTTTTCCAAAAATTAATATGTATCTTTAAACAGTATATACCGTAGCTTTTGTTCAAAATTGTTTCATGCATTCATTGATTTTTTTTCTCTCATGATATAAAGTCCAATTTTTTTGTGAGTGAAGCCCTCCAAGAATCCCCTTTAAGCTTCGGGCATCCCCAAGGACTTCGGCTACTGTTCAGAAGCATTCCCCCTCCACAGGATATTCAATCCTGCCCATCCCCCTCCCCCAAAGAGCTCACCTTTTATCGGGCTTTCATCAATTTACGGTCTGTTTTTTTTTCATATTTTAAGCCTAGTATCCAGATCGACAAACGATTACGCTAGCGTAAAAACTTTAATCTTTCCAGTGTGACCAACATTTTGAGAGTTCATCAGATTTAAGCGTGCTACGGTCGTACTGTCAATCAGCTGGGTTTGTTGACAAGCAGTTAAAATTCAAATATCGTATTTGCGGGAAAGAGCCTTTAAAAGATATTATCAAATACCTTGGCAAGACAAGTCTGCCGCTGTACAAAGAAATTAAAAAACAATACAATTTAAATTTAACAGTTGTTTTTTTAATTTACTGATAATTATTTGCTAATTTAAAGTTCATAGATGCACTTTTATTGTGTTTTTTCGTATATTCTGGACCTAAAAAACATTTTGCTCTGACAAGAGGCACCCCAGATAGTATTAATGTTAATTTGTCCTCACATGTAAACACCTGCAATCGACTTTTGTGGGTTTTTTGAGTTTTTCCCTCCATTTCTTATAATGTTCAGTGAGAAGCGCACGCCAAAAGATTAAATTTTTTAATCTTTTCGCTAGGGTTCACCCAAAGACAGACTGGCAACGCTATGGAATTTTCTGGTATTTTTTTCGTCAATCAGGGGACCGACGTGAAAAAAAGGCCCGACGAAAAGTGAACGCCAGCTGTTTGCCTCTCGCTCTCTCTCATGACTGGCGTACGGTTTTCGTCGATCAGGATACTAGGCTTTACCAATCAGACAAAGCGCGTGTCCCGAGAACGTTTTGAATTAATTTAATGCCCTGTGCCTGCTGCCAGATGATGGCCCAAAGACCATGTCGCGTCAACATCATAATTCAAAAACTTCATTCGAAAACATGACGTTTTCATTTCGGCACGCGTCTCACCCAAAAGCAAAAAAGTTCCTTTTATTCATTCATTTGCTCGGCCGGAGGGTTGGAAAAGTTGCCACGGTGTGAAACTCGCCAGCGGCGCTTTCATAATCATAATTTCATTCCGCCTTTAAGTGCTGAGAAATTGTGTTTATGTTTAGTTTAATTTGCAGTTTTCAACTGACAAGAGGGTGAAGCCCAAATGTGACCCTGTCATGCAAAAAAATGTTTTACAACTAGGAATGCACTTGGCAAAAATAATGCAAAACCATTTACTAATTAAAGCTGAAAACATTTTTTAAAATACTTTTTATTGTATTTATTAACTATTAATGATGTTTTAGTAAGCCCACAAATCAGAAAACAATTTTTAAAGAAGTAAAACCTTTAATTTCTTTTTAAGAAATGTAATATTTTCTAAAACACTTAAGAAGAAAGTTCCAAGTGCACAAAATGCAACAAGGACTACGATTCTGAGTCTGTGGCTTTTAGTGTTATTTGGCTTGGTCGTCTGTGAGGCATGAAATTGCAGACTAAAGCCGTCATATGGGGTTGAACCAGACAGGGTTCTGTCAACCTTGGTGGTTTCTAATAGACCTGATTGATGACTCAGCCGGGTGGCATATGTTCTGCCAAAGTTTACGGCCAAGTTAAGCCTGGGAGCAGCCGCTAAAAGCCAGCCAGGTCCCCTGGGGGACTAAGGTTTAAACTTAAAAAAAGTTGAAACTCTAATGCCACATAAGCTGCCATTAAGGCATAGCTGTCAGATCCACACCCACCATTAAAAATGAATAAAAATCAATTTAATAATTTAAGCTAAAGACTTTTTCAATTAACGACGGTGACAAGAGACCACAGACAAAGCCGCAGGACATCAGAGGCCACCGGACTCCATTATCCTGGCTGGGGGTGTGGTCAGCCAGCAGATGAAGCAACGTAGCGGAAATCGAAACCAATAAATTTCACAAGGCTGGGAAATTATTAAAATCCTAATTGAAGCGGGGAAAATATACTTCATCTATGTGGGCGAGCACCAGGCTCTTTTAGTCCTTCTCATCCTTCTTTTTGTATCGATTTACCTGGCTGGCGAAGAGGATATCTTCATGGAGGCGTTGGCTGCTAATAGCATTTCTAATTGGTGGGCAGGCGACTGCTTTTCCCAGTACAATAATGCGGTTTTCTTTTGATGATGTATATCACAGGACACACACGATCAGAGTTCCTGATAAAATTAATCAAAAGTATCTCAAATGGCGTGCGAAACTATTTTATTGAACTTCCAAAGAAAAACAAATGGTAAAATCTCTTAGAGTTAATATAAATTTTTTTTTATTCTAAGTATTAAGTTAGAAAATGGTTTAATAAAATATGTTTTCAGAATTTGTGTTTTTAGAAGTACGGTCACAAAATGTGGTCTGCAAGCCTAGATTTATAATTTTAATTTCCTATAAATCAAATCTTTTCAAAAATAATCGAATCAAGTATTTATTGAACCCTATTCAAATTTCTAAGATATGCTTGCAGGCAATATGTATTTGCCTACCCATTCAAATTGAAGCTGTCAATTTTTTAAACACCTAAATCTTGATAAAATGCCACGCTTGCCCCAAAAGCCGAAAAAACTTTTATCGAAAACCAACAAAAAAAGCGGAAAGAAAGAGGAAAATCAGCAAATAATAAGCGAAGTGTCGCGCTTGATTTATGTGATTTGTTTGGCGCTTTTAGAGAGTAGGTGCCAGGACTCGTGTGGGTGTGTAAATGTGCCTTTAATGGCGCTTTGTCATCATCAACATTTGTCCTTGTGCCGAGTGCGTAGCCGGCAGGCAACAGGATATGATTTATGCCCTCCATTTCTAGGCGCCCACATATGTGTAGTTTGCTGTTGGGTTTTTTTTCAGGAAAACCACCAAAAAGCCGCAGCTAACTTGGCTTACTGCCGGTTTTTTTTTTGGGGGTAAGAACTTTTTCTGGCTTTGTCGGCCTAATGACAATTTTTCATATGATTTGCTGGTTCAGGGACTTGATAATAGGCAAAAAGTCCAGGGACCTAATCATAATTTATATAGGTTCTTGCTTACGCCTTATATTTCTGTGATTTGATTTATGTGCCTGCCAACTTGCTGTTCATCTGATGCGATTTTAATGTGGTCCGAATCCATTGAAAGTTTTCTCAATTGATGGACTTTGATTTGAACCCTTGAGTACTGCATTGAGTGATTGATTCGATGGCATTTCTTCAACTGCAGTCGCGTTCCCAGCTTAGAATGCATTTTTCTTGATTCTTTTCTCGTTCGGCATCTGTGTGGCAGGGGTCGTAAATCATATTTCTCTTGACATTTCAACTCGGTCCCAATTGAGAGTATCTCCTCGAGCTGCATTGTTTACATAAGCCAATTTGATTACGCTCCGTTGACAATTGAATGGCAAGCCAATCAATCACAACTATTCCCGACTTGGCCCAGAAACAATGAGTGCATAAATCAGGGCCCGATGCGGTTGAAATAGTTTTCGCAATTGAAACGCAATCCGCATTCGATGCGGATACTCCGTCCGGGTCAATAAAGTAATTGAGACTGGCGCCGCGGAGGCGGAGGGCAAAAGGATAAACAAACAAACCAGGAGACGCCACAATGCCCGAAAGGGGTTGCAAATGGATGCGGGCTCTGCATTTATGCAAATGATATAGACCAGGGCTCGACCAGATACAGTTGCCCGCTCTATATCAAGTACGGATCATGCTGGAGATGACAGCGTGTCTTACTTTGGTAATAGATGTTAAATGCACCTTTATTTTCTTTATTGATTTTATTATTATTTTATTTATTATTATTATTTTTCAATTAATTTTTGTTGCTATCCATCTCCTATATTTATTCAGAACACAAGTAATATTAGTTACTTAGTTAGTTTATTACGGTAGAGATGCGGGCGTCTCATCAGTTTAGCAATGCCTTGTTTCGTGCGTGATTGTAACTATTTTCAATTAATTTGACTCAGTGATATTTAATTAGACAGTGCAACAATTAAAATACTACTGCAGTTTTGACTGCAGAAAGAGATTTGATCTTCAAATTTAGAATCAGAAGTACAAATTTCAGTTACACTCCAAAACCCTAAACTTGTTGTATATTATTATAAATAGATAAATAGAAAAAATCGTGTTTATTTTTAGTTTGCCTTGGGACGGATGTAAAGAATATGATTTCACCTATAATCCGACCTCTTTAATTTCACAGAGTTATCGTATAATTTCTGGAAAAATTGCATTTTAAACTATATATATTTTTGTATGCTCCACCGATTTAAATAATTTATTCACATCCTCTCACGGTCCCATCGCTAGCTCACTTTGGTTGTGGTGCCGCTGGCTGACTGAATGACAGCGAAGTAAACACAATATTTACACAGCAAGAAGCCCGGACCAGCTCGCATTTAAAAGACATCAACACGAAAGGGTTAAAACGATGCATTTGAATTACCAAAATAAACACGAAATACGAAAATACTTTTGAGCCCTGATCAGCGGCGAGGCGTTCGACTAAAGGGGTTAATTGGACCGCTTGCCGGATCGCGCTTCAGAAACATATATACTCGGTGGCTGACTGACAAGTCCCTCGTCGAAGGTCTCACTCTGCTTATGACAGCTGTCTAAAAGTTTTCTCGTGTTTCTCCTTTTCTCGGTTCAGGAATTATGATTGGGGAGCGGTTCATTAAACATGAATTTTCGTATTTTCTTTTAATTTACTTGCCCCATTGTTGGCTCGTTTTTTGGCCAAAAGGACGACTGCCTGCTGACAGCACCATTTAAATTGGCCATTGTGCCAAAGGATATGGTAGATATATACGAATCGAAGTACAGGTAGTTGGGCCCGAGAACAATCGAGCAGCTGCCCCAGAGAAGGACGGGAATTGACTTTGCTGACTCTGATTGTGTGTGTTGCATGTTGCGGTTGATAGACGGCGACACAGGCACAAAGGGAAAACTCATTATTTCCCGTTTTGTTTTCCATTGCAACGTCATTAACTGCTCGGTTCCTTGCCTGCTGATTCCATGCTATAAATTCCCCTAGAGCGGTGCCAAAAATTTCATTTAGGTCTAGGTCTAGGCCTAGGTCCCTGGTCCTTGAGCCCGACAATGGGACAGGACTCACCCATCATCCTGACAGCGGCGCTCTCAAACCGTCCAGACAGTCAGGCACTTCTTTTTGTCTAGTCCTTTTTTCGCAAATGCTTTGTTCCAGTTTTTGGCATTGTTTCCGATTTTTTTCACTCGCCGTGCAGCCTTGAAAAATTTGGGATAAAAATAGTGAAGACGAGCACTCGGCTGCTGCAAGGACATTCTCATTGCTTTCCACTTGAAAATCGCATTAAGCGGATTCCGTTTCGCGCTTTTGTCTGGCTGCATTTTTCTCTCATCAGATTTTCCTTTTCGGCAAAGGAGACTTAGAGGCAATCCGGGATATATGTGACATTTTGCCGGGGATTAGGTCATAGGTGAGTCTGATGCGATAACAAGAGGCGTGTGTGGGATGTGCTACCGAAAATTCCAACAAAGAACCCTAAGATCTTACTTTATTTATATGTCTTTAACAAAAAACCTTTTGCAAACTAGGAAAAACTTTTCCTTTTGCTGGGCAAACAAATCAGAGCCGTTTACGAAAACTAAGTCAAACTTTATTTCATTTCACTAAAAGGTCCGTCCACTTGATCCATATGTCCTCGAAGATAACTCAATTTACGTTGATTACCCTCATGAGTCACTTCAAACAAGACAGTGCTATCTCTCCTCCATCTTCAGTTTGTTTGCTTGTTCTTTTCTGGAAATATATTTTAATGTCTAAATTTCATTAATTCCAAACAAACAGGAGGCGCCCATATCGAAAATTACAAGTCGCACTTCCTGCGAACGGAACGGGATTTTGGGCTTGGGAAAAATATCAAATTACATCCTCGCTCATATTCAAATGTATGTTCGGAGGAGGAAAAGTCTGGGTCTGGGTCTGAGGTCTGGCAGCTGCTGCTGCTGCGAGGGCAGGGCCATTAATTTCCACAGGAAAGGCGACGGCTAAGTAAAGGATAACAAGCCTAACGACTGCACATGTCTTCATCTTGATTATGCCACATCCTGGCGGCAAACGCACACGTACCAGGACCTCTCAACCTCCGAACCTCTCTATTTCTCCTCTCGTAAATGCACCTTTAAGGGTCGCCAAGAGGTGGGTAGAGTGTCCCAGTCCCAGTCCCAGTCTGATTCAGAATCGGTCTCCGGTTCGGGGCACATTTTTTATGTCTAAGCTGCAAGTGTGACATTCTCACTTGGCCATGACACCTACTGCGTGGAGCAGACGCATCCTTTTGCCCCTTGAGAAATTGTCACACATTTGTTCTTCCCGGGAAATATAACTCTGGGCCTCGTTGGCTATCTCCAATTTCACATGATTTGTGTTCCCATCTTTTGTACTTCATTAATCTTCGGTGGGTTTTCCCCACTAGATGAAATTTCCACGCTGGTAGCATATCAGGCAGAAAAATTGGGTCACTAAGGCAGTCGTTAGATGGTAGTGGAGGTCATTAAGGGCTTACAAATAACAGTTTTGTTTGTCCCAAGGGAACAAAAACTAATATGCAGTCGGAAATAGCCTTCGGTAAAGTAAAAGTCTACTGGAATGGCAGACTTTTTTAAAATGTGAAAGCTAGCAACAAAAATTGTAATCATTTGGTATAACTATTAATTATTCTTCTCTTTTATAAAAAAAGGTCCTTTTACACGTTGGTAAAATAATTTTGTTCTAACTACATTAATCTTAAAAACATATTGTTTAGAATGCAGAAAACTGCGCCCCTTAGTTGCTTTGACATTCAAATAATGATTTGTAACCTTTAAGCGTTATCATCCCATTTTCAATCTGTTTTGCTTCACTATCGTTCCGGAATAATCGCAAAAATTCGGCAAACCCTCTGAGCAAACTTCGGGCAGCTGTTCGCACTCCACGGACCCTATCTCCCACCGTATCTCTTGACAACCCAAAACAAAGGAAAACGGCACCTTCAGCAGCACACTGCATCCATCAGAGATTTTCCAATCGCGATAACACTTCACTACTTCCGGGAGACGAAGAAATAAGGAAAGGGTCTCTGAACAAAGGTCTGCAACCGCAAAACGCCACATTGGAATTTTCCCTGGCCTGCTCGGCAGTTTTTCACGGTACGCTGCGAGTTTTCCAGTTCAACATTTTAATGGGCATGAAAAAAAATGAACCACTCGATACGATGCGGTCCTTTCCTATCAAGCATGCACATAATATAAAAAATAAAAAAGAAACCCTCGTACGCCAATTACGATTTATTTGTCCGCTCTGAAGTATGGAGGTAAATAATGCCCCTAGCCCCGATCTACCTCGATCAAAATGCTGTGCATTAAGTGCAGCGATCTGTGGTCGTGTTCCACCTTATCGGGCACTCTGCTCTAGCTCTTTTTTGTGGTTGGTTTCCGTGCATAAATTTGTTCGTTATGCCACGGGAAAACAGGGTCACACTTCGCTATCACAAACTGGCATTTTGTCACGTTTTTTATGGTTCGTTTTCGGGTTTTCCTCCAGCATTTTTCCAGCGATTAAGTGTATCATGCATCCAAATATGCTCATTTAATGCGCACTTGGTCGTGGTCTTGGTCTTGGGATTGAAGTGGAATTGCGCCTCTCTTTTTTTAGTAATTGCCGTACAGGAAATTAGTTATTCACATTGGGTTGTGCTTAATTTATGCATCGCTATAATTGTTTGTGCTGCTGGAAAATCGTTTTCATTGTTCGTGTGCGGGGCAAAACGGAAAGTTCTCGTTAATGTGGGCGTTATCGAAATCATTACGTAGAAGGAAAAAGAAAACAAACATTTCGGAGTGGGGGAAACTCCATATATTTGATATGTAACGAAACGTGTGAGAAATTCCCAAAAATCCATTGGGCTTTTTTTATCAGAAGAAATATGAATGGGCGGGGTCGCTGGGAAAAGTAAAGTGAAAGAAACTTTGATAAATGACTGATTGATCGGGAAGCGCTAACTAAGGAAAAACTTGGTTTTCCTAGGGGCAGGCACTAAAACCATGTCAAACAAAATTATCGGCGGGACAAGTTAATGTCCTATAAAATATGAATAACGAAAGTTTACCGCTTCTTGGGAGCTAAATCAAAACAGAAATTAACAACAAAAATTATTCAAAATGCTATGCCATGCCCCTCTCCCCCGAAAAACCCAAAATGATTTATGACAAGGGGGCGGGCGAAAAAAAAGGGGGAAAAACGAAACGAAAACCGAAACAAATAAAACGAGAACATTGAAAATCAACCAAAACGCAAAGCGCAGCAATTAAAAACTCCGTTGAACTTGCCGGCAGTCGTAAACCAAAACTGGAGAATACAGAAAACGGAAAACCGAGATCCAACATGCATTGCCCCAAAGGCTTTGACAAGAGCAGAAAACAATTAAACTAAGATTTAATGGTTTTCACACATAATTCTGGAGTCTTGTATAAAATAAAGGATTACCCGAAAACCCAAAAACACTTGAGAGAGATTTAGAGAATTCCAGACCACCCCTAACAAATCATTTATAAACATAATTGCTCGAATCTCTTGAGAATCGGGTTAAAGATAAAAGATAAATGTGGAAAAACTAAAAGGAAACAAAGGCGCCGCAGGCCAAATGTTTTTCAATGGGAAAGCCCCATGAAATATTTTGTGGAATAATGATTCGAGTGGCTTTTCCACCAAACAAATTGTTTTTGCCGCATATCTATAACTACGTTTTTAACACTTGCCTTAGACCTCCTGTCGTGCAGTGGAAAATGAAATTGGGCTTGTCTTTGTCAATAAATATACATTTATTTTCTTTACGCGCTGCGACTATAAATTAAATCAGAAAAACCCAACGACCTGAACAACAATAACAAACAGAGAACCGAGAGTTTTCTTGTAGGCCATTTATTGCTCTCAATAATGAAGCCATTACATTCCGTTGAGGGGGTGTTATTGCAGTCAATGCCTAAGTGCAAATGGCCATTAAAAACAATTTAAGGGGCGGATCACAATTCTCAGCAAAAGCATTTAGAAATATTGCAAATTACTGCAAATAATTGACAAACATTAAGTGCCGAGTGGAGTGGAGGAAAATCGGGCCGTGGAAAGGCAACAGCTGGCTAAATTTACACAACATTCACTTGGAAAAATCAAAGGCTCTTGTAAAAATTCCAGACTCGAAATTGATGTTATTGTGATGACAAATCAACCTCAGAGTTGGGAAAAGCTTTCTATCTAATGAAACTGCAATTCACACAGGAGTAAGGACGAGTTTTTCCCAGCTGCTGATGTCAGGGGGTTGCACTTGATTTATGTATTCTTTCCTTGAGAGTCCCGAAAGTGCTTTCTCATCGATACCATACAATTGGATATGTTATTAAATGCTGCAACCGAATTCAATTTTCGCAACTGTTGCCAAAATATCAGCTTAGCTAAGTGGAAGGTCGCTGGGGTGAGGGGGTGGTGATTTGTGCAGGGCGGAAAATTTGAACATTTGTTAAAGCGACTTATTAATGTTATAATCTAATTATGATTTGCAGCCATGGCTTTGATATCCAGGCATAAAAAATAATTTGTTCTGGAGGGTAGAATATGCTGGTTAGTTTTTTCCTGGCCAGGGGTAAAATATATCCAAATATGGGATTAATTGTAAGCTGCTATGTGAGTCACAAAAGAGGGATTTTAGTTTTTATACTTGCATGATTTATTGAGGTAGCCGATCAGGTATTAACTGCAGCTGTCCAGAAACTTTATCGGACCCCCAAAAACAGTTTCAATTAACTTGAAACTCAACCTCCATTTTGATATAAACCACAAAACTCTTGACGACAGGATGGAAGTTTCCTTTATCCTTCCGAAGCGCTAATTAAGTAAACAAAAGAGGAAACCTCTGAAGCCAAACCGGAGCAGCTCAATTAATAATAAAATGCGAAAATGGGAAAATGGGAGCGAGCCAAGCGTGGCTCGTAAACAAGCCACAAAAAAACTTGAACTCATAATTTCCGGAGGTGCTAATAAGTTGCAAAATTATTTTCAATGAAAATGACTGCGGGAAAGCGGGGAAAGTGCGGGAAAATGAGGGCGGGGCAGCGGTAAAAGTTGCCAGGGCAGCCGCAAAGTATAAAAAATTGACTTCAATTAAAGTGCCATAGTTGCCTGTATAAACAGCACACGGAAAAATGAAAAGCGCAAAACGGGAGCCGAGAGGATAATGATAATTACGGCCAACCAGGCGAGGGGCTGGGAAAATCGGGAGCAGGAGGACTTTGGTTCCGACTGCTGAATGAGACTGCAAAGTTTTTGTGTTTATTTTATGCTACTGCAAAAAAGAGACCAGAAAAAGACGATGAAAGTTTCAATGTAGTGCGGCTGATAAAGAGGAAAAAAAGGGAAACTGGCAGGAGGAAAATGCATCCCAGTGGGTGGTTATAGAGCAGCTACATACGATTACGAGGACGTTAAACAAACAAGCAAAAGGCAATGTGTAAAACCAGCACAGAGAACACACAGGCAAATGAAGAAGCCAAATGTAGAGCGCGCATCATTGACACACACACACACTGGTTTACACACCTTTATAGGCAAGGACTCATTCAGGACATACGTTTAAGATCAGAGTTATAGCAATCCAAATCGAGCTGATTAAATTAAATTTAAAGCAAAACTAATATATTTTAGATAATAAATAAATTCTGAAAAAAATTAGCTTCAGAAGTTAAAAATAAGTCCCATAAAATAAATTAAAAATGGAAATGGAGAAGGAAATGATTCATTGAAAAATTAGTATAATATATGGTGTAAAATCCTACGAAGTGTTTTTTATGTATATAAACCTACGCTTGACAAATTTAATTAGAATGTGATATTAATCGGTTAGTACAGCTTTAATTATAATTTTCTGGTTTCATTTCTATATAGTGATATAATTTTGACCATAGCTATAAATATCTACACCTTCCGTCAATAAAGAAATGAAAAGTTAAAACTTGGCTGGGCTTCTGTCGCTTTTTGCTGCCACTGCTACCGTTTCTGATTCGGAACCAAAATCAGAATCTGCTGCTGATTCTGCTTCTTTGCTGTCCGAAATGAATAACTCGCCAGCGGGCCAAGTTCCCCGCTCTACCTCCTCCTTCTCTCCCCAGCCCCTTGGCCCAGTGGTGTCACCCCCTGCTTCCACCAATAACCACCCAACCACCCACTGGGGACTCAACTTGTTGAGGAGTGACAGACCCACTCACTCGCCCGCTAGTCCGCTCACCAACTCACTCACTCACTCACTAACCGAATGAATGACTGACTGACTTTCCTACCCCCAAGGTTCATCGTCAGTCCGTCAGTCACTCAAACTCGTATTTCATTCCATTTCCATTTCATTCACTTTGCCCGCTGCCGCTGCCCAAAACATCCATGTCTCGTCTTTCATTTCGCTGCTTCTTTTTGTTTCAGTGTAGTTTCCGTCGGTTGTAGTAAATTTTTCTCATTTCGCTTTTTGTTGGAGTGGTTTTTATACCCGGTATTGGTAGAGGGCAGTGGTGTACTAGTCGGATACTATAAGATGGACGAACACTTTTGGACCGAAAGGAATATGTTTTCAGTACTATGTTCATTAAAAAAGCCAACAAAATATATTTTTTTAAACATGATCAATAGGAATGAAGATTTAGACTCACAGTCCAAATAACATTAACCAAAATATGTAATAAATTAATAACAAATATAATACATAATTAAAGACATGGAAATCAAGTATATTTAATTTCCCTTTCATTCAATTTGAATTTTTTTTTGTGCACATCCATTTCTATGACTCTATTATTTATTGTTTTCCAATCCCTTCCGATTCGATAAATCATTTAGGTAAACAAATGAATTACAATTTGTAAAAAATCTTCTTTAATTACTAAATATAATTTTTAGCATAAGGACCTATGTGAGAGTATTACGCCTTAAGATAGGCAACAAATTAACGGGTATCTCAGAGTCGACTATCTGTTGCTGTTTTGAGTGTTCCACAGTTCGCGTGTGTGTGTGTGTTTTGAGCACAGCAAATGAAGAAAAACCAACTCACACACACACAATTACAGAACGAGAGAGGCATAGAATGAACTAGCGGTAAAATGCATGAACAACGCCGGCTTGCCTGTCATGAAATTTGTATTTGTATCTCAGCGGCTTCCCGCCCTTTCTCCCACTCTCGCTCTCTCTCTTTGACTCACCCCCGCCCAGCTCACTTCACCTCACCGCTTCTTCTTCCTTCTCAGCGCTCTGCGTCTCGTGCTCATTTTCCGTTGTATTTCTCGATGCAGTCGCCCCGTGGATTTCATTTTCTCTGCGCACTTCGAACCGATCGCTCGTATCGCTCCCGGGACTCGAAAACCGAAATCCGACCTCTAATCGAACCCAAATCCGAAACCCAACATTCGCCGGACTTCGACTTCGACTTCGATTCGAATTCCTTGTTACGCGCTAACTTATTGAACACTTGAAGGGCACATAAAGTTCTGGAAATTACGACTTTTGCATATTGTGTTTGTGTTTAAAGAGCAAAGTGTAAACAATCCGGAAGAATTATTCCCCAAACTGTCGAAAATGGGTCGCCTTTTCCAATACAATCGCTTTGGCGCCACGGATAGCATCAACAAAAACATCAGCAAAAAGGATATTCAGCACAAGAACAAGATGGTAAGTTTCAATTATACTAGTTTCCAAGATTCTTCAAAGTAGCCTTTTTGAAAAAATCTATGATATATAAAATAGTATAGAATTTTAGTTGAGATTTTGGGTTAAGAAGAATCGTTATATGACATATTGTTTAAGGATTTATACTAAAACTATTCCAAAGACTCTCTAAAGTCTAAACCTTTTTTTAAACTTTCTGAAGCGTTTTGATTTATTCTGAAACCGATGCTCTGTATACATTTTAATTATAACAAAAAAATATTATAGTAAAATTTAAAAAATCAGATGTTTATTTATATCTCAGATAGTAGTTTCTCTTCCAACGAAAATTACATCTGATATAAGTATATTAAAAAGATCCTAAAAATTGTATAAATAACGTTAAGATCAGACTTTCTATGGATATTATTATTTCCAAGGCCCCAATCCGTCTTCGTAAATATCCATGCCATGATGACTCAAGCAGTTTAGGGTTCTGTAGAATCTAACAGGCTAAGCACATTTCACACTCCCCACACACCATCGAAATATCTCTGTAGACAACCCACGCACACTTAGCACTATCTACAGTGAACTCCCCACTATGTCGACCAGCTGAGGGGCGGGAAAGGGGGACATAGCCAAATTCAAAACACGAACGACAACAATTAAAATGATTTAGTGTCACAGATACCAGAAACAACACAACCGCCACACAAAGCCAGAGACAACAAAAACAACGACAGCGCAGCATAATAAACTCGACTGTCGACGTAAATCAGTGGAACACTAAATCACATAGGGCCAAATAAATATGATTTGCATAAAAACTAAATCAAAGTATATATGCAAACAGAAAGGGCGATAGTAAGCGACCTAAGCCGAGCGTAAATCTGAATTCAAATAAATCAAATTGTAAATGCAGCCTGATTTCTGGCGATAAGTAGAGCAAACAAACGAAGCCCGAGTCGGGAATTGAAATCGGAACATATGTTTGGCCCCGTATAAAGATAATGATTGATTTGAGAAAACGCATTTCTATATGCAAACAAAGCGCATATGTTATTTGTTTTTGATTGGCGATAACCGCTAACTAGGCTTTATCGTCTAGCCGCGATGCCCGAAAGGTGATAGGCGCGATAGCTTAATTAAGACAAACTACCTGGCCGTGCTACCTGAATGCAAAGTCAACTTTCCTTAAGTCCACAGCTACTTTACTTTACTAATCTCCTTATTTGACTTGGGATGCAGAGATACACAGATGCAGATACAGATACAGATGCAGCCATAACAATGCTCCGACATCTGAGCAGCATTTATCAAAATATTTGTTTAAAAGAACCACGACGAACAGAGAAAAGTTTGTAATTTTAAACTGAATGACAGTTTGCGTTTTGCCTCCTCCTTTTATGCCGACCTCTGCATTTTTCATCCAGTCATTTTTCACTGGAATTGACACCCATCGCCTTCTGTATCTCATGGCTCGTCTCTCGGACTCTTTTTGTTTTGATCTATGAAAATCTGTCTTTCTTTCCTTTTATTCGGTTTTTCTGCTTTTGGTGTAGGTGTTGGTTGTTTTGGCTCCCAAAAGGATTGTCCTTTGAAATGGGAAGTCTGGGTGTGGTCGCAACGGGAGTTGTTTTACCAAGAAGACTCGAGTCCTACAAAAGACTTCTTCAAACTGAAAAGTGCAAGAATGCGCCCTCTTATATCCCTTAGATCTCCGTGTATAAATCGCTCGACACCTCCTCCCCGAAAGCCCCACCGCTTCCGTTATCAAAATCTATTACCAGACACAGTCTGTTTACAAAGCCAACTGGGTGTGCTGACAAACGATTTCAATTAGCCGGTTCGCAACAGATAAAAGGCATCTCGCCTATCGCGGGTCAATGTTACAAAACGGAATCGTCACGAACTGCAGTTCTGCGGCACATACATACATATATCGAGAGACCAGAACTAATAAAATTGTCACACAACTGTTGGTCTTCGGTCTTCAGTCTGTCTGAAATGACCATATGCTGTCTGGTTGGTAGGGAATCGCTTATGAGAAGGAGGGAACTGCAACCATATTGCTAGATTAAAATCGAAGACAATTAAGACGGAAAAGATAAACTCGAGTTTGCAGCGGTCTTATAAAAGCAATCTTCGCTTATATGGGGTTTATTCTGTCGAAGTGTTTATGAACATGAGATTAAAGCTGGGATGAGTATTTGATTACATTTCATTAGGCAGGCACATTTTTAATTAATTAATCAAAGAAAAAACTTTTTCCAACTCATTTGATATTCCCCTTTAAGTATAAGAATTTATTTGGGAAGTAATATGACCCATTATTAGATTAAACTCAACAAATTTGGAAAATATTTAAATTAGAGACAAACAATCATCCATCATAAATTTAATAATAGGGAGACAGTTGATTAATTAAAATGACAAACTGCAATTTCTATCAAATCTTTTGGATTAATGTTGTGTTTATAACTATTCATAATTTAGCCAGCATAGCTATACTTGTATTAAAATGTAAAAAATATATTGGCCCACCTACTTAAATTTGTAATTAACAAATAAGAAATATTTAATAATATATGCACCTCCACGAACATTCAAAATAAAATCTAAATTTTCCCAGCTTAAATTATAATGTTCGAGGAAAAAAAAACAACAGTTTCCGCATAAACTTTGTTGAACAGACAATGGATTCGAGCGATTTGTGCTAGGGAAATCAGGCTGAAAGCATTTTCCTCCTCGTGTGGCTTATGATGCCATGCTCTGGTGCCTTCAACGCCCTGCCTAAGTGGATTTCTTCGACTGCAGAGATCCCGTGATGGGCCTCATAATTCTCGATGAGATGCAGCTAAAATTAAATCAACTGCTGGCGACGATTAGCAGCAATGAGCTGAGGCATTTAAATTCTAAGGCATTTTAATGCACTTTTCCCCAAGAACTCTGGCTCCCTTTCAAGGCCAGTGATTAATGTTTATTTGGAGTTCGTGTTCTACAAATGTATTTACATGCAGACTCTTTGATTTTTGGGGGCCCCTGGAGAGGAAACTCTAAGGATAGAAAATTAATTGCATCGCTTTTAAGTGCATTTAATTAGGAATTTCCAAGCAGACGCCTCGTTCACTAAGCCAAAGATTTATTGGGGAAACTGCAATCTGCAGCCTGCACAATTGATGAGCATAATTAAATAGCCGACGACTGCAAGCAGGCGACTTGCATGCATTGTAATTTATGCTCCATATTTTGCCCAACTGCCGAATGGCCCCGTCGCTTTGAGTAAACAACAATTTCACTTATTTTCATGCCGTCTGCCGCCTCGACCATCAACTGTCTGCATTGTTATTTTTACGCTCGACTCAATATAAATTTTCGCCCCTCTTCGTTTTGTTCGCCACATGCCACGCCATGAAAATGTAATGCAAATATGCAAAAAAGCTTTCAGCAACGGGATCCGAACGGCCCAACCCTCTATATCTCTGTTTTTTTTTGCCCACCCTACCCCTTTGACTCTTCTGGCTACAAATAGTTTTTGGTTTTGGCTTAGTCTGGCCATCAACCGGGAGCCGAGAACCTAGCCAACATCATCGTTATCACCAGACCGTTGTCCGTGTTTGAGTTTCATATGGCTTCCAACCAAGGATTTGTGTGCATTAGACGACTAGTCTCGGGGAAAACTATGTGCAAGCCCAGTTACTAGACTTGCCTCACTCAAGCCGACGTACTGGAGTTGTAGAAAAAGTTGTCAGAGTCTCTAATTAAATTGTTCACCAGCTCTCAAAGTGATAAATTCCAAGAGTTCGTTGCCTGCTCTTCAAAAAAGAACAAAACTTGAGATTCATCTTTTGAACAACCCACGCACAGCAGAAGAAACCCCAAAGAGATATGCCCATAAAATGCAATTAAAATTTCAACAATTTTCATTTGCATTTAATAAACCCATCAAAATGGTTTTTTAAACACGCATAAAACACACGGTTGAAAAGAAACAACTCAATTCGTTTCACATTTCAATAATTTTATATGACCCAATTTTTTACACCTATAAAAATGCCACAAAAAAAAAAACAATGGGAGGCCATAAAAAAGCCAATGCCACACGCCACATGTGTCTAAACAAAGGATTTTTTAGCCAAAGGCAAAGCTAATTGTAATAAAAAATTTACAAAATATACCAAAAACCTGAAACTATAAACATTTTTCCTGGCATATAAAACTAAATTAGTGAGAAAATCATTTTACGAGCCCCAAAAACGAACTCGTTTAGCCAACTAAAAGAAAAACTCACTGAAAAACCGTATTTTTTCAATGGGAGCGGGAGTGGAAATGTGTGCGGGACGTGTTTTAAAAAATGTCATAAACTACTCGCAAGTCCATGTATCTCTGACATTTTGAAAGCCCCGACACGTGTGTCCGTGCTGGGATCACTTTGAGTTTCTTTTGGTGTGGCATAAAACTGTCAAATTAGCTGGAACTAAAAGCGAGATGACTACAAAATATTCAGAAATGCCCGACTAATGGCCCGAAGCCAAATGAAATATTACTAATTTCAATAGGAAAATGTCTTAAGGAATTTTCAAAAATTCATTTGATATTGTTAGAACTGAATTGCGAGTGGGTGGTACGGCAGTATTTAGAGGGTGGTAAAATGGGAGGAGTATTGTTTTGGCAGCACAGCTGCTTTGGCAATTGCCCAATTTGTGAGCGGATAAGTAGCCGGTTAGCGTTATTGCGGTTGCAATTTAAAAGCCACCAGCTCACCAGTAACCACTTCCGAAGGTGGAAAGTTGTGGGTTGCATGAGTGTAGGGTGGTTTTGTTTTTCAAGACCCTTCAGCAGCTGCTTGATTTTCCAGAGCTAACTCAAAAATTCAGGCATATGTCGGTGGGACCTCAAGTGGCGCACAAAGGAAACATTTCAATAAATTCATCGACTCACTCCGGGCACTTCAACTAATTTCTGTACCCCCCTCTAAATGCACAATAAATGAAAATTTAACAACTGTTTTTATAAGGCCAAAAGGGAGAAGGCCAAAGGGTCTGGCTGGTCTACCTACCTTCTTGTCTGTCAGCTGTCGAAGGTGCCTCGATTCATTTACCTGAGTTTTTATTGTAACACATTTTGATTACGAAAATATGCTAACACCTCGCAGGGCAAACAAAGAGCTGGCCAAGAATGGAAAGCCGGCCCGAGGCGCTGTTTCATCATCAATTAGAGCTCAACCTTTCCGCAGGGCAGGATCGGAATATAAACCAAATGGAGCTGGGGATGGACCTATGATTATTGCATTAGCAGACCCGCCATCAAAAGAACAGGGCCAACACGCCAACACCTTTGGGTCACTACTGTGTGCTGGATTTTATTTCGGGGCCAGCTCTCTTCGGGCTCTATTATCATTGAAATTGCTGTTCCTTTTCTTTTGCCTGGCTTGGCCTGGCCTAGCATAAATTAAAACTCATGTAGCTGGCAAGAATCGTAGTCATTAAACGCTTGTTGGCCCATTGTGTTTGATTTAAGCCGATAAAAGGTACACTTTTGAGGCATTTCACGCCGCTTTTCCCCCGCCGAAACTTTCAACAGATTTATGCGCTGCGTGGCCACATCAAAGAAAACTCTTTTGGCCATGGCTCGTTGGCCACGAATTAATGGCCAACCGGCCAAGATGTAGCAACAATTTTCGGCCCGCTCCATGTTTGTTCACAGACAAACAAGATTTTCAATTGGAAATGCAAATCAATGGGATGGCCTGCAACGGAAGTTCTGCGTCTGCACTTCCTTTGTTTGGGTTCCCAAACCTCTAATTTATTGAACGTGTTGAGTTATGAAGCCCATTGCTTCTCGCAATCGAATTCAATTTCGTAATCCCACTTCGAGCTCTACCTGGTCGCCAGAGTTCCTTTGTGTCCTGTACTCCTTTTCAATCGATTGCTCATTATTTTGCCATTTTTCCTTCGAGTGTGTGTGCGTGCTGAAGGGTGCCACGAATTCATGGATCACAATGCACAATACCGAGGGGTGTATGTGCATAAGGGATAGTACTGCTGCAGTTAGAATTACTGGGAAGTTCTCGAAATCTAAGCAGGAGGTGGTTTCCCAATCAATACTCGTTGGTTCAAACCAGTGAACATTATAAACCAGCTCCATCGGCGAGCAATTTCGGTTGTTAACGTTTTCCACATTGTAGATCCAGGCATTCGACATTACTTCTTCTTTATAACTTAACTTTACCTTAAAAAAAACAGAAATCACTTAGCAAATATATAATAATATTAGGTTATATAATTTTGTCATTTTATAAAGCAGTTTAATCCCCTAAAAACCTACTTAGTGCAATGCAAATACCTCCCCCATCGAACTCATGTGCAAACAGCGACAAAAGTGTTAAATATTACCACCTTAAAGTGCGAATTATTTAAATATTGTTAGGGCGAAAGTAGGTGTTGAAAAAAACCCACTAGCAACCCTCGACAGGAGCTGCATATGAATATTTTATAAGCGAAATGAAAAGCAAATACGAGCAGGGAAAACAACGGACTGGCAAATTGTACAACAATGAACAAGTAGAGCAAGCGCATTACAAGGATATCACAGCAGCAGTGACCCAAAAGCATTAGCAGAAGCAGTCCTTGGGTTTTTAAAAGGGAATGGGACTGAGAATGGGATTGGCCCAACAAAGGCGAAAGCAGAACAAAGCCAGGATAATGGGATGGCAGTGTGTGTTATCTGCGTGGCTGTTGCATAAGAGCGCTGTTCGAGTGAAATGGGAAACCCCGAGGCAGATAAGATTTATAGGGACAATCTAGACACTTTCTACAAATTTCCTGACCAAAACTAACAAAAAAAACCACCTTGTTTGTTCTCGTCCAACAGCTACGTAATGCCATCAAATGTCCAGGCTACTCGGACATCTATGGCCAGTACAATAAGGACGCGTCCTTCGAGAAGTGCCAACAATGGAGCGACAAGCTGGAATTTCCAGTTGCCGGAGATATGGATAAACAAGAACCGATCCAGAGTCGCACGCACAAGGTCTACGACAGCATGAAGAATTTCCTGCAGCGCAAACTCTTTGCACAACCCTCGCAAAAAGAACGAACCTTGAACGAAGAACCCACAAGCGACTATGATGAGGTGTGTATATCATATGACATTAATAATGGTTCAGAAAACATTTAAGAAAACAAACATTTTTGGTCCAACCAGTTACAAACTAGTATAAATATGTAAAAAGCATTCGCTTTAACTTAATTAAAATGAATAATATTTGTTTTGAAATAATAACATCTTTCAAGAAACTTAAGCAACATTAATTGCTTCTGAGATGAACTTAATAACTAGCTATCTCAAAAGTAAATATTCAAATTTTATTTCCTAAAATATCAGATAGTCAACAATTAACAATCAAGAACCTATGTAAATTAGTATTTTGATGTGTGACTATCTTAGGTAAAATATTGTGGTTGACCCTAAATAATTTTTCATAAGTGGTAGCATGACTTTATGAAACCCTTTCTTTTGAATGGTAATTTAATTGTTTTTTCTCCTCTCTCTTTAGCAGGACCTTCTCGACTCCTCGTATCACGCCGACGCGGAGGAAGAGGAGGAGGAACGCGATGCGGATTGCAGCTGCAGCTCCACTGGAAGTAGCACCACCAGTAGCAACCCAACCACGCCCAAACGCTCGCCCCAAAAGTCCTTACTTTCCCTCAACTGCTGGCAGAGCAGTCAGCCGAGCAGTGACTCCAATCCTGAAGAGGAGGAGGAGGAGGATACAAAGGAGGACTCCGACGCAGGGATATCCGATTGCTGTCAACTGTTGGCTGAGAGCTCCCCCAATTCCTTGAGCAAACGCCGCAGAGCCGCTCCTCTGTTCACCAGATACATCAGTGCCAACCAAAACTCTGATGATGATGATGACGAAGAGCCGGAGCTGCTGGCGTGTCCTTGGTATCAGCCCAGGATTACGGCAAAGGCCGCTTTGGAGTACCTGCAGCCGGCCACACCTGGAAGCTTTCTCCTGCGCCGCAGCACTCCGCGACATTTCGAACTGGTCCTGCGACTCGAAAGGAGCAACAAAGTCAAGACCTATCCTGTGCAGTCCACCCGGAATCAGATGTACCGCCTGAAAGGAGCCAAGAAGCAGTTTACCAGCCTGAAAGCCCTCATCACGCACCATTCCGTGATGGCCGAACAACTGCCATTGACATTGGATATGCCCAGGGAGCGTCATGTGGTGAAACCCCCATCAGTGCGCTATGCAGATGACTTCGAACCCCTGGAATCCCTGCAGCTACTCGGCATCCTCAAGAGTCTGCAGGCCAAAAGCATCGAGATATAGGAAATAATTAATAAGCGGGGTATCAAGGGGCGGGCATAATAATATCGAACTGCAAAGGGAACGATAGGTGAAAGTAATTAGGAATTTGTTTTGTTCTATGCATAAGTACATGTGATATAGTTTACGGACTTGCGGGCTGAGCAACCCTCGAATTTAGTTAAGGCTTACCAACTAATTGAAATATTTTGTAACCGACGTAGGCTAAGTTTTCTATTGTGAAAGTGAAATATGAATAAAAATCGAACAATGGCATTCAGCGAAAACGCAACCCTCGAGAGTCTAATGTGTCCACGCCCCGGCAATCAATGCGTTTCCTGTCGGCCCCCGACGCTCAGGAATCCTCCTGGAGGGTTGGCCAGAGAACGCTTCACTTACATGTGATTAGCGATTCGAGTGGCTCTCATTAATTTTTCAAGTGCGGCTCATGGAGCTCTCGACGCAATTCACCCGGCAACATGTTGCTGGCAACCTTTTGGTGGCATGAATAATTACAGCTGCTACATTAGTTACAACATTCAGTGGGGGACTCTATTCTGTATTATCAAGTGATGACATTGCACGCAACTGAATAACTCATGACACCTTTCTCGATGATTACCAGATTTTCATTTTCCATTTAATCTATTCACTCAGAAAATAGATTGATAGTAACCTAGTTATATCAAAGTTGAATAGAAAAAGGATTTAAAAGAAATAATATATTTTGAGCATTTAGCAGAGACAACTTTCACAACTAAGTTTTTATCTATCATTAATTAAAAAAGATCTTATAAGCACTTATTATTCCTGTTACCCAAAAATAAAAAGGAAATACGGTATTCATTGAAATTGTGTGTCGACGAAAGCGTTATCGATCGATTTTCTTAAACCGGATTATTAGCCAAGTCGACCTTGCCATGTCCATTTTTTCAGTCTCTTAGTTTTAAAGGTAGTTGAATAAAACTTTCCCAATAGACTTTTTATTGTAAATAGTACATAAGTCACAACAAGCCAGATCGTACGTATATATCATATAGCTGCCAGAGAAACTAATAAGGGGAAAAAAAGTATTTCTTTGATGTTTTTCAACATATTTTCTACTATAGTTAATAAACCTGTCGATATCAGTCGACTGAAGATCGATAGTAAAAACGCAAAGCATTGGTCGATTGACTTGCACATGTAGTTGGCATTGTTACATTTTCTTTACGTTCATTGTACATTTTAATAAACTTTTTGCGCATATAAGTATGCTCTGCTTTTTAAAGCATCTCCAAAATATGATCCATCCTAAAAGCAGGCAGCAAAACAGCAATAAACTCGCAGGATAATAATATCTGATATTAAACACAATTATCTTGGGCCAATAAAAACGTTTCGACAACATTTTCAATATTCCCCAATGTCAGCAATTTCGCTAAACTGCCAGTGTTTAGCCAGTGTGTAAAACGGCCTTTTTATGGTGCATGATGGGTATTGGATATTATTTGCTTTCGCCAAATAAAGGTCATAATTCACAGATGCAAGCCATTGGCAGGCGAGTGCATAAAATATTTAAATATACTACAAATATTCGCACTGACAGCAGCAGGACAAAAGCTGAACCCCAGAGGCCGTGAAACAAAAGGCCATTAACAATAACGAGCCCTGGAAAAAACATTGGCAAACAGATTACAAATAAATGGAAACGCTGACAGCATTAATAACGTTACATCATTAATAAGCGAATCGAAATGAATACAATAACTGAAAATGGGAAATGTATTAATTATGACAATAAATTAAGTGAGCGCGGGTTGGATGGTTTCTTTTAGTTGTTTATTTATTTATTTAATTGACGCCAGTGCTTTCCGATTTAAATCGAAGTCACCCAATCATTAATTGCCTGGCAATCAGCCCGACCGCAAAATGGGAAAATTTCAATGAAATTGTCTTCGAAATTACCAGACCAAACAGAAATGGAAATGATATTAACAACTGAATTACTGGAGAAGGAGAATGATAATGTTCCTAATGAACAATGCAACCCGAGGACCCTAGATTGGCAGTATGTTTACAATGGCTCACATCAGATTATAGTTCCTGATAAACAGAATACGATGGCTTTTCATATAAACTCTGTACAGGAATCCTTCCAAATTTCGTTCACCCTCATCCTTTTCGGAATTTCGGTTCTCCAGAATGTAATAGAATTCAAATTGAAATTCAAACAGGAGCCGGAAGTGTGTGTCCAGGCATATATGGAAATAAACATTCAACATTCTCGCTAATGAAGTGCTTTCATCTACACAGTGTGCTGACTTTTTATCCCCTTTCACTTGAACTGTTTGCATAATTTTTGCAACAGTTTGTTTAGCTTTTCAATTCTGACAGCTGAAAAGGCAACAAAACCGAGAGTGTCGTTCTGTAAATTTCATTTTCATTTGTGTATGCCTCACTAATTACGAAATGGTTGCAATAATTCCAGAGAAGGCAGTCAAAATGGTCCCTTGGGAAAAATGAAAACACAAACAAAGGGTCATGCGAATGGTAAATTAATTAAATGAAAATTAGAAAGTGGTCGATTTATAAAATTATAATGGTAAAAGCGGAATGTGATTATTAATTTTTGTTCTTGTGACATCACAAAAGCAATGGAAGTTTATTAAAAATTAAACACATAAAATCAAATAATATGACTTAAAACAAAATCAGCACATTTCTGTTAAAATATTTACAAAGGAAAAGTTTAACTAATTAAATGGTTTAACCTTCATTAAACGGATTATAACGTTCAAATAATTCATTCCCAGTCTATTTTTGTTTCATGCATTCAAGGGTAAATATTAAATTACATGTAGTTATACAAGTATAAATATCTATAAATATCTAATACACCTTGTGTATCTGTCAGCTTAATAATTACTCCTTTGATTCCTGCAATTTGATTATACTTCGGTGGGTTCTCACTAAACCACCATTCATTTTCACTATTCTTCTGTCTATTCACTTCCCACCTTTTAACCTGATCCCACCCGCAGCTAATTACAAAAACAGCTCTTCTATTGGAACAGCCCACCCATGTCCTGGGAAAATCAATAACTGAGGACGAGTGCATCCATGAATGGTCAATCATTCAGCTGAGATTCTGGCTACCATTCATTCATCCGCATTACCAAAGGAGCTGAAACAGGAGCAACAGGAAAATCAGTGGGTGCAGGAACCCCACCGATGAATGGCATTTGCCATGATGTTGCCTGGATTATCTTCTGTTTATATGGGATTTATTTGCCAGATGGGAAGGGGGGAAAAAGGATGCAGGAGCAAAGGCAGGAGCAGGAGCAATGTGTTGCCATGACGGCCGCCGTGTGCCTTTGTGCGCCTTTTGTTGCTGCCAGTCTGGCATTGCATAAATGTTTTGCCTTTTAATTAGCACGCATTTCACATTCGACATTCTGCAGTGGCCTCCACGCTTGCCTCTTAATGCGCTTAAAGCAGATCCAGCAGCCTCGACGATAATGATGGAAAATATTGGCCAGCTGAGGAGAAAATTCAATCAGCCACAGCTTCGAACTTCCAGTTGAGTAATGCAATCCGAAGAAGGCAAGACGTAACCGAAGAATACAGAGTGCACTTGGAGTAAACTTCTTAAGCAAGTTATTGTTATCTTAATATTACATTTTCTAAATAACGATTTTGTCAATTAATTATGAAATTGCTTATACATGAATATTATTGGTTTAATTTCGAAAAATAAGTACATTGCTTATACTATTCAAAAGTTTATAATATTTTTTTTTGTATGACACTGATTAAAAAAAAAATTTTATATTTCCCAAAATTTCTCATTAATTGTAAAAATGTTCACAAAGTAATTTAATTTACTTCTTTTAAATGAAAAATAAACTGAAACATATTTTAAAAACTACAATTTAATAAAAATGCAACTTGTTATTAAAAAAATTATTTAAATAAATTGAATATTTTTAAACCTTACTGTTTGAATGCAAAATAAAATAATAAAATAATAATATAAAATAATAATATCTAGAAATTTTTTGTTGAGTGGCTAGACCACTAGCTTGCAGCAGAATGGCGGAAATTATGTGCCACTCGAGTGTCCAACGAGCCGTGACCCGAGTATGATGTAAGTCTGAGAAAGAAGTGAAAAAAATTGTGTCAGCAGGGGCACGCAACGCACAAGGATAAGGGATCCGCCCGGTGGCTGACTGACTGCCCGACTTATCCCTTGTCCTTAGCTACGTGATCCTGCGACGACAGCAGCGCCAGAAAGAATGCAACAAGCCGCGCAAAGTGCACTCAATTGTTTAGCTGCCCCTGGGTTGTAAAGGGTACGGCCCAGGGGGGCTTTTTAGAGGCGGGGGGGTAGGTTCCTTTGTGGCACACAATCTATATAAAACAGAAAATCAGTTGGCACTCGGCCAAGTGCATATTAAAAGCAGTCAACACACGCCCCCATCTGAGGTTCAGAAAATGATTTTAAAGGAGGAAAATCTTATATAAAAGCAGGATTGAAGAAAACTTTTAAAATTAATTAAATTAAATTGCCCACATTCTGCTTTGTAAATATTTACTTCCAAGTTCTTGTGTCATCTGTCACAATAATTACCCATTCCAATACAGTCTTACAAAACAAACAAAATAAATTAAAGAGATAATTGACCTAAATTGTATGTTTGTTTAAAATGCTTTTGAAAATTAAATTAGTTATTACAACCCTTCTGGCATTTAAGCCTCTAAATACTTTGTTTTGACATTGTTTGAGCTCTAAATAAACTACTTTTAATTAATCTTTTGGTTTAGCTGAAATGGTTCTAATTTTGAAAAGGTGAACAAAATAAGATAGACTAAGAGTGATTAAACAAAGCAACACAGCTTCTGAGAAATAATTGTTTGGTTTTTCTTTTACTAATTGATATTTGAACATATTTTCCGTATTTGAATTTCGACAAACTTATTCATTAAAGCACCTAAAGTAAGTCTCTTTATTTTATGAGGAAATATTTTTCTACAAATTCTTCTCAATTAATCTTTTATTGAATAGAAATGTGTATGGTTTCGGGCACTTCTAAATAAATACGCCATAATTAATGAATTATATTTGCACTACTAATAGCTGTCATAAACGTTATCTTATACCGATAATGAGGCTTTCAGGATTTGCATCCCAAAATCAAAATGATTGTCCGTTTCCTGCGGATGCCGAAAGCCCTAAGAATAAATCAAAATCCCCATATGGTGCCTTCGTTCTAAACTTTTATCTTTTAATTTTGTTAATTAATCGATATGTTTGCTCCTTCCAGCGCTTTTGCCCCCTGTGGCTAGGCAAACAATTAGAGGAAAAGGAACATCCAGCTGGCAGAGCGAAAAAGGCAACAGTCTGTGTCCCTGGCAGCAACAATAACGCATGGCATCGACTCCTTACTACGCCCCTGCCCACCATCGCCACCCCCTTTGGTTGCTCACATGATTTACAGTCTCAAAAGCCGGCGGCAAAAGTTAAGAAATGAAATTTCAAGAAAATTGCACAAACAACAGGAAGCCGGCGAAAATGCGGGGGTGGAGTGAGATCGGAGCTTCGAGGGCATTGAGCCAAAAGGAAATATTGTAAAACTCTGGCTATAAAGCAAATACACGATACATATCATCCAGAGAGCGGTGGGTGGACGGGGAACCCAAAAATGTGAGCAGCACAAAAGTCGTTATCTTAATTACTTTTATAGCTTCGATTTGGGGCGAGTGGAGCAGTGGCAGCAACGCCAAAAGGAAAAACAACAACAGAGACATGACAACTGAAAGGAACAAGTATGGTGGACTAAATGAAAAGTGGAGATCAAGGACGTCGCAGGAAAATATTTGAAGATAACTGTGGTACATTGAATTTAATTAAATGTTTACCATAGCATAATATAAGGAAGCAGGATTTAATTCACCACAAAATGACAAAGTCGGAGTACAAAAACAGCAAAGTTTTAATAAATTTGCAATTTGCATCGTTTATTTTTCATAATTTAATTTTATATAATTTTATATTATTTATACAAAGCACCACGTCCCATTCATTATTCTTACTCAACTTGTTATATTAATTAACAAATAAAAACTGGGCAATATAAAAATGCTTATGTCAACAGTTATGTTATTAAAATGTTCAAATATGGGATACAGGATTTAATTAGATATACTATTTTCTAGGTTTATATACATTTATTTACTCTTTAAATAAAAGGAGAATAGTAGTTTTAATTGAGAGAAATTTAATTTCATTTTCATTTTTCTCTGTAAAGAGAAACATTTTAGTAATGGGTATCTCAAGCCAATGGTCTGTAAAATGTGACATTTTGCGGAATATTTGAGACCAATTAAAGCACTCAAGCAGCCTTAAAGTAACCACAGGATATCCGCCAAAGATATGCAAAGCAAGGATATTACAAGTATGACATCAAGCATATCCACACAGACCACAAAGCAGCCTGCCAGTCATCAGATATGCTAGATGCTGCCTCATTACCCCATAGAAATATTCACATATTTCGCACTTCATTAAGTCACATTTTTCAACCGTTATCGGGGTGGTTGTGCGATTGTGCCAGTGTGTGTGTGTGTGTGTGTGTTTGCCTAGTTAGCACACCAGTTAATTAACAGCTCTCGCACATATGTGGCTAGATGGCTATATGGTATTCAGGTTACTAGAGCCTGTCCTTGAGCCGAGGGAGAAATTTCTAAGGACCGCACACAGCCTGCTTAATATATTATGGTTGACTTTGGGCCCGGCTCTTAAACTAGACACTTAATTAACATTTTGAACGATACCCCCCCCCTGCGAGCCTGGCCAAAATCAATTTCCCTTCTGCCAGAAACGGAAGTGGGAATCCGGATATGAAAGACGAATGCCCGCGGGCGACAATCGCTGGAAATTCCGGGGCGGAGAATAACAACATCACGACCTTTTAGTTGAAATTATTTTACCATTTTCCATTTGCCTTCTGGAGGAGCATTTCGCCTTTGATTATTTATGTCGCGCTTTGCGGCTGGCTGTCTAAAAAGCCAACATCAATAAGCTGTTGACAACTTGAAAATAACCGCGAATGAACTGTCTGAAGGGGGTAAAGCGCGGCGAGAGGTGACTGGCACTTTGTTTATTGGAGTACGCTAAACTTTTTAGTCGCCATCACCGTCGTCGTCGTCGTCGTGGCTTGTTAATATCGAGCAGCGCATTATTTATGGCAAACTTCCCACCAAAACACTTTTATTCCAACGCTGATGGCAGGAGTATAACTTTTAACGAGTTCTCCTCAGTTCGCTTGAGTTACTTTTCCATAACTCACCTGCAATTTTCTCACTTTCCCGTGTATTGAATGTGCTACAAAAGTTGGCTGGCTCTCTTTGCCACTCAATACCTTAAGGTCCTGGCTGGTAAGAGATGGCAAATGGGACTCTGGCCATGACTACGTCCTTGGCCACGAGCAAACCAACCATAAGCATTTCATTATTAGAACACAAAAATGTTTAAAATTTCATTAAATGGCTGCGTTGTCCGGCTCCATACAAACATGGCTAACTTGGTCCCAGAGGGTGGCCAGGAAAAAAGTGCCAAAAGGTGTTAAAAAGCTTTGGAGAACCAAAAATACCCTGCATTTCAAAACATAAAAATCTGTTAAAACAAAACATTATTACAAATTTATAATTTAAAATTTTTTTTCCAGTATTTTAAGCTTTTAAAAGAAATAATTATATTCTTTAGTCAAATATATTTATTATGTATAATATAAGTAAAACTAAAAAAAAATTAATTAAATACGAATCCAATGAAGTAAAAAGGTTTTTTTAACTTTTATTCAATAAGAATAACGCAAATTAAAAAGGTTAACCCAAAACTAAATGAAACTATTTGATATTTTTAAGGCAATATTTGTTGGAATTCCCAGAACTTTAATTCTTTGTAAGCCTCTTTAGGTAATCTTATAAAATGAAACCTACTTTAACCCCCAACTAATGGCTATTAAGATAGTGTATATCCAACCAGTTACGCAGTGTGGACCCCTCTCACTCCACCCTCGGTTGACCTTTGCCCCATAGCTAGTTCCAGCCCCTAACCGCATCCAAACAATAGTAGAAACAACAACAGGACCAGCAGACGGACAAACAATTCATAAAATCGTTTAACAAAACGCAAAAGTGAAATTCGCCCCACAGTCAGGAAACTGACCGAACCCAGAAATGAAATTCCCAGACAAGCAGGAGAACAACATCAGGGGATGGGATGGGATAGCTGTGGCTAGGGGGGCTGGGATCCCGGGACCGGGCTACAATCATAATGAGCAGCGATTCCAATCCCCCAACCACGAACACCGCCATCATACCACAGGAGCAGTCACCGCCAAAGTGGTCAGCAGCAAACATTGCAATTTCATTTAATAACAAAATATTTGGACAGCCCCCACAAGAGAGAGTCCCAGTTCTGATGAGTTAGGATTTCGGGCGGAATTGGGTGGATTGAGGGTTGGCATAGCCATGGCCTCCTCCTGAGGTAGCAAAGAGTTGAGGCAAATTATTACGTCTTTATGCAGAAATTATTTATGATTGCTTTGTCTAGACTTGGCGGCGTCCATGGAAGCCACACAATGCACCGGAATTCCGGTCTCAGGGAGTCCTTGCAATGTTGGCCGGGTAATTTATGTGCCGATTGCTCATACGCCACGTGCAACGCAAAGGTGAGAGGTGGCTTTAAAGTTTGGGTTACTCAGTCCACAATAATAAAAAGGTAATGTTATCATCATTACATAGAGCTTCTGATCTGCATGGTTCTTTTTAATATATTTAACAGTCACAAAAATTTCATTTTTAAGAAGAATATCCTCTCTAGCCAAAAAACCGGATTTTCTTTTTGAAAACCATTTTTTTAAATACTGGCCATCAAAAGGATAACTACTTTGGTGCAGCTTTAAAATGTTCGCGCCAAACCAACGAAACGAAGAGACTGCAAATTGCATTGGGTAAATTTAATTAACGTCGCATTGAATTTTAATCAAGTTCATTCAGCGAATGCGACACAACACGTGACATTATTTGCATGCGAAATTAACCTGTGACGGGCCACCCGCCGTCGCCTTTTCACACGTTATTCAGCGGTTCGCGGGGAGGAAGGTATTTTTTAATCAAGCTCCGCGAGGTTTTTTCGCCCGTCAGCCTGTCAGTGCGGTTCGGATCACTCGTTAATAGATTGGAAATGTGTATTGAACACGACAAAACCAACTATTTTTAAGGCTCTTTTAAACTGTGAGACTGCGGCCAATTCCATGCCGAACCTTTGTGCATACCAATCAGTTGCAAATTGTTTGTTGGACTACCGAATTTGCACACATTTTGGGCCTGAAACAAATCCACAGGGGGAATGGGTTAGCTATGTAATCATTTCGTTTATTACGGGTGTATGGATTCTGTTTTCAAACATTAATTGAAATATGATTTCTGATTTCTGTCCAGTCGAATTCAGCCAATCCAGACAAGTAGAAAGAGTGGCTTAGGCCTGAGGGTGGCCATCAAAATGCCACTGATGCCAAAGCAAATTTGATCTCTGGCTGGCAATGTATGCAAAATGAATTCATGACACGTCCTCGCCCCAATCCCCTGACCCTCATTCGATTTTATTCATATGCTCGCCATGCAAAACTGTCCGAAAACTGTCACTGGAAGCTCTTTCTCTCTCAAATACTGTTTCTGTGGCTGCCGCCGGAGCAGAAAGTCAAAAAGTTTCTGGCTTTCGACCAATATGCAAAATATCAGGAATATGCAAAACGCTCAAGTCAAGTTAGTCCTCCCTCTAACCCCGTGTGAAACATTTTTCGAAAACACTTGAAAACAAATTCCAAATAAAATGAACATGAGCAGTTTGTGGCGACTGGTGAGGGGGAACTAAAGCTGAGAGGACACTGCAAGAAATTCAAAAAAGGTTACCTTATAAAATATTTTACTGAGAAAAATGAAAACTTTTACATTTTTCTATTACTGAGAAAAAATGAAAACGTTTACATTTTTCTATTACTGACATAAAATTAAATAATTTATTAAAACTAGAATGTGATGGAATGTAATCTTCAGGTAATACTTTCAGAATCATTACCTCTTGGTCGTGGATTATTTTTTTGACGACCAGTTAAATTTCTTCAAGTTAATAAAAATTTAGAAAAACTAAAAATATATTTAACAGTAACATAAAATATAGCTTAAATTAAAAATAAAAGTATAAATTGTATTTGTAAATATTTATTTAAATTTTTTTTATTAAAAAAGCTTAAAATCTTCTTCCCTAAAACTTGTGCTTGAATATTTATAAATTATAACAAGGAAATATAGACATATCAAAAAATGTTGTCACTGTAAGAGAGTGTAAAGTTTGAGCGTTTGGCTGTGGCAAAATTAAATTAACTTGTCCGGGTTGATTGAAGTTTTAGCTTAGAATCTGACAGATTGCAAAACTTGCATGTGTTAGGAACATTTTTCTCACCCTTTTAAGGTGAAACTCTACATAATTTTAAACACAATCCAGATTTGCATTATTTTGCTGTAACAAATTTACCTGGGATTATTTTTCCCTTTCTGAAAATCTAAGGATAGACTGTGCGTTTTATTTCCTCTCACCTAAGAAACTCCGTCTACTTCATCACTTTGCAGTCCAGTTAACCGCTTGACATATGACCGTCATCATTTAGCGCATATATCTCCGGGGAAGGCTTTTAAGACTCGCTCTTAAAAACCATTCCAAATCACGCACTTCTCCCCCTCTTTTTGCCCCTTTTTTCATCCAATTGGCAATTCTACCCCTTGAGTGGTCTCCGTTGGCAGCCCATTGAGGGGGCGTGTCAATAGCCCAATGCTGCATTTAAAATGTCCATTCCATTCCATCAGAACGTTTACGAGATGTGGACGATGTGCAGCAATGTCTGAGTTTGAATGCTGCCGCACAGTGGCTTGAAAATAGTGTAAAAACCTATAAAACAACAACAAACCTATAGCAACACTTTACCACAAATCAAACGTAGTAAGAAATTCGTGATGATCAACTCTTTAACATACAACATTTTCAATTTAGGTTTTTTCGTCTCAATTTTTAAATCGCTTAAAAATCTTGTTAATTGAATAACTTTTTAAAGAATCATTAGATCAAAAAATTTAGTTTTCGTTCAAAGTGTATTAAGAAATACTTATAACTGTGAGCTTTGCACAATCTGACTCCCCAGTTTTATTTTTTGAGTTTAAATTGGTTTTGCTTTAACATACATTTTTTCCAAAAATATTTATTGTTTTTAAATCAGAACATTGTAGTAGATTTTTAATTTTGCTTTTATACATAAAAGTTTTCTTCCGCATAATCTTTGTGCGATTCGTCACTACGTAAACAGCCGCCCACAGTATAAAGGATGCTAATGGTTATGATTTCCCTTTATGAATAATAAACTTTCGTTTAAAAGGATACAACCGTAACAAATCGATACATTTTTTATATTTTTGTTTAAGAAATATATAGGATCCAACCAACTGTGCCGTGGAGCACCATCCCCAGTTTTTGTGGCCACAAGCAAATGCACTTTCCTGGCCACGACTAATTTTATGGCCCCCATTCTCGGCAGAAACTTTGTGTGCGTCTCCGGGCTGCTCATTTCTTTTTTTAATGGTCGCAGCCTCGTCGAGTCGGGACGAAATTGAACGGGTCTGGCCTGGACCGGCGTAGTAATTCTTCTTAGCTCTTAACTCATAATTGCCAGCTTGGCCAGCGCCGTCTCGGCCATTATGACAATTGGCAATGCACCAAAAAAGCAGCGAGCAGAGCCAACTTCTTTGATGCGTGGCCATGAGGCCAGAAGAACAATTAAATGACAAGCCAATTTAATGAGCAGACGGCGGAGATTCCCGGCCAAGATGATGTCTTGTCTCAGTTCGCGGCTTAATGGCCAAATTATTGTCACTTTGAAGTTGGCGCCATTAAAGATCGTCGCTTAAAGGGCTGCCAAAGGGCCATTCCCATTGGTTTGTGCAATTGGAAACCACAATTTTACAGCTGAAATATTATGACGTTAATTTCGTGATTTTTTTTGTAAATGCGATTTATTCAACTGGCGGCGTGTCGCTAATTCCCAACGAACCCAAAACCAAAAGCCACTCACGCGTGATTCGGCCAAAAAAACCGATGTGGGCTTAAATTCTGACTTTAAAGCGCTTGCAAATATGGTGAAATAATAAATAATTGAGTGGGTGGGGCTGGAATGTCCAATGTTTGCTGTATCTATTTGGTTATTTTATTTACATAACACTTTGGCATTAATCGATTTATGGTGCCCTCTGGCGTTGACTTTTCGCATTGCCTCTACACACGGTTCATTGAGCCTTGTTGAAATTGTTTAAATGATTCGCATTATTTGCCTTGTATTTTTGGTGGCCAGCCAATCATTGGCGATTGTTAGCCATAGTTAATTGCATTTGGTGCGCCAAAAATTTAAATTAGTTATTTAATTAAGTTGCATAATACAGAGGAGCAGGACAAATAAACAGCTCGAATCCAGTGGGATATGAAATAGGCCAGAATTTGATTAATTCAATGCCTAAACGGATCTAAATTATCCAATCATATGCTCCGTCTAGCGGTAATTTATTCAAATGATAACGATAACCCAACCAACCAGTCGACATAAAAATTTCACACAAGATTTCCACTAACCCCAAAAAGGGGCAGCCGGAAAAAATCTCGGCCATTAAGCTCGGTAAATGCTGTTAACATGGTAACTGGGGAGTCAACACGAACACACTCTCAGAAACAGGATCCAAAACACACAAACACACACACACATACACAAGCACACATGAACACACACAGGATAGAGGAACGTGAAGCGTTTTTAATTTGCGTATTTTAGTCACGTTCAGGTAAATCTCAATTGAATCGAATGTGACACCGGATGTGAAAATTGTGCACATTTTCCAAGCATTTTGCCAGTGAGCGAGGCAGAGAGGAAAATTGAGATGGCAATGGAGGGAAATGGTCATGTTGCCGTTGTCATCGACGCGTTGTTGTTGCTGCCGCTGCCGTTCCTATTCCAATTGCTGCTGGATGAAAAGCAAAGCACGAGGCACAAACAAAGATCGCATCAGTAAGCATGCTGCGAAATGTTCCCTGCCGAACAGAGGAAAACACGTCGTCAAATCTATCTTACCGATTCAGGGGCCAGCCAGGGACAGCCGTGGATGAATGACGGGCATGACTCTGGCCTTTGCTTTCCCAATGCACTCGAAAAATTGTGGCTCATTTAGACAATTTTTTTCTAGATCACAACAATTTCTTTAAGAATCAAACACAGAAGTTTTCTGTTAAAGCACTTATAGATGGGTCCAAAATGACTTCTATTTATCCATATTTTATAACTATTTAAAAAATATAAAAATCTATGGAAAGTTCCAAGACAAAACGCTTTAACTATTCCAAAACTTTGCAGACATTTCAAAACAACAATTTCCTAAAACTCGAAAATGAAAATGTTTATTTAAAATAATGTTCAAACAAGTTTGGATTGTTAAAAAAGATTGATGAAAATGATTGAAGATGATGATTCTTCAAGGCCCAAAATAATTAATTTAGAATATAAAATGATTTCCAGGGCAACCTTGTTCTAATAAATGTTTCCTATGAATTTAATCAAAACAATATTAAACAAATGTCTCTTTATTATGAGACGTTTTTAAGCCCTACTTTTAATTTGTTAATTTAATTTTTTTTTATTTTATTAAAATACAAATTTTTGCAATATTATTTTCCCTTATCCTAGTTCCAATTTCTCAATGTGTAAAGAGAAATCATGGGTATCGTTGTAAACAAAGCGTTTACAGGACATTGCAGACAACATTTCCCTCTCTCACTCAACTTCTTTCCTTCGCTCTAGATTTTGCAATTTTCAAATTCCCATTGACGTGGGCCATGGCTACTTTGTGTTCATGTCCACAGAGCTGTTCCTAATATGCCGCACCTGATTTTTATGACGAACCAAGAGTGTGAACTGAACGAGCCGTAGGAGGAATGTGGGGTTAAGGGTAGAGTTAAATGTGGGAAAAAGGTGTTAAATGGGGACGCTTTGAGGAACGCACTCGGCAAGGCTGTTGTTGACCCAGGCTAGGTGGCAAATGGAAGGATATCCACATACACATCCTGTATCTGCACCTCGTTTTGCTTTGATGTCGGAGTGGTGTTGGTAAATATTGACTCAGCACATTAACGCCAATTTGACCCGGGGCAGACATGTAGATTGTGCTCCTTTTGTTGCCAGCCAGGGCATTAAAGTATTTCCTGCCCCGGATCCTGGGTATCAAAATCGAGTTAGCAACTCGCCCGGCTCAACGTATAATTACATTGTTATTTATTGAATTTTCGCCCCGAAAACTGCAGCAGCAACACATAAACAACATCAACTTTTGCCCGGATCCAAAAATTGTTTAGCGACAAATTGTCACAGGCGCTGACAAGAGTTTGTACTCAGTTCGAAACTCACTTTTGGTCCAAAAGGACAGGCAGTCAGTCAGCCAGTCAGTCAGACAGCCCGACATGATGCGCTCTACCACAAAATATTCCGCAAAGTCAACAGCGGCAACACAAAATGAGGTCAACCATGAAAATTGCACCGGCGGCAGCAATTTCTCATTTTGAGTTTAGCAGGCTGCCGTGGCAAGAGCAACAAAAACCAAAGTACTCCATACGAAAAAAAGCAAAAAAGGAAAGAATTTCGCGATGCGGTCCACTGAGTGCAGTTGTTGCTGTTGCTCTTGATGTTGTTGCTGCTGCTGCTGTTGCTGCTTGTTCCTGCGGTCGATCAGTTGCTGTTGCTGCATGTTTTTGGTGTAGTTGCTCCTGCTGCTGGTGTCATGTCGTTCATCAGCGTAACAATTTTTATTGCCGTTCGGACCGCAACTTTGTTGTCGATAAAATTTTAATTCGCTTTGGCTTAAATTTTTTTGTTCGGTCCCTTTATGCGATTTCAATTTGGGCTTTGGTAAAAGAGTGCAGACAGAAAGGAGAGTTTTAAAAATATGTCCATATTAAGTTGACCCAAAAAAGGGTAACACAGAATAACTGGAAATTAATTAAATTTGAATTATTAATTAAGAAACTATATTTATGTCTAACGTAAGCTATTTGTAAGCTAACTATTATGTATGATATTTTGTTGTTTGTAAACACAGTTTGTTAAAATATATAAAAAGAGCATTTCCCATTCGTTATGGCAGAAATTTGTACGAATTTATGCATGCATCCTTCGACGGCCCTGCGCCAAATTGATTTATAGCGTTCAAACACGTTTCGCCCAAAAAAATTGCAACCACAAGAGGGGACACAAAAAACTTGAAGACACCACGGCAATCACGTCCCCAATTATAAACACAACTAATTGCCCCGGCAAATGTTGCATGAAAGCGTTGCGAATTCTTAATAACATGGCATACAAATTTTGTGCTAAATTGTCAACATTAGCAGGGGGAAGCGGCAAACCCTAGATGCAACAATGGTCGAAGCAGCAGCAGCAACACTTGACACAGCAACAACTTTTGACACCGGAGCAACAATTTAAGGCACAAGAAGTCGCAGATTGCTTGGGCCACATTTATCATGGCTACCGTTTTTAGCTCTGCACGCTTTTGACCTGCTGCACAGGAGCAACGCGCGTGCCACGAGCAACACAAGTCACAGTCACAGCAGCAACACCAACCACAGCCCCAGCAGCAACAACAACAACAGCAGCAGCAGAAACTAACAGCAGCAACACAATGGCAACACGAATGCTTCCGAGAGTTTAACTTGCTCAGTGATCTTTGATCTTATCTTGGCCAACAATCAGCTGGTAAAAGTGTTATACTGCAGATAAGTCCACAAAGAAAAAATGTTCTTTGTTAAGTTTAAGATATAAAATATAGTCAGAAAAAAAAATAGTCCCTTTTAATCGAACTCAAAAAACCGAATGACCTACATTTTCAAAATTACCTAAAATTGAGGAATAACAACTAGAGAGATGAACCCTGCCCTATAACTACAAAGTGAGCTTCAGGTCACTTCAATTATTTTGACAATAATTTTGGTCATTCTGTTTATTGGGCTTATTGGGCGAAATTTCTAGATATTCCTTTCAATTTTGATCAATAAAATATTATTTATTATGGATTTGAGAACTATAGTAGAATATATATAATTTAACTAAATTGAAGTTGGGAGTTATTAAATTAAATTAAAGTTAAATAAAACGAAATTATTATAATATTTTACAGAGATTTCAAAATTTGGGAAATATAAAAGTAAGAAATGATAAATGCTAATTGTATTTCTGAAAGTATTATAGGCGTTCCCTATATCTGTCTATTATGTATTATAATGTATTAATCAAATCTGAGCTGTAAAATGCTAAATCAAATCCACACCTTATTTTTTACTGGACCAAGTGCTTCTAGAAGTCTTTCTTTATGTACTTCCATAGCACATCTTTCCCTTTTGCTGCTCATTAATTGAATCTTCACATTTTTCAAACTCTGCGCAGTGTTCATTAATCGTTTCCCGCACACCAGTCATCTTCAGATGCATAATATGGGCACGCCCCATACATGTTGCAAGTGCCACTTTTGGGCTGTTCTCGTTTTTCTTTACCCCAACTTTACCCTTTTCTTGCCACATTTATTGTCGCTGTTTAATGCGTTTTTAAAGTGCACGAGCCCCGCCCACGGGGCGGATGACGTATAACGTTTGCTGTTATTCAGTGCCGACAATTAGCCAGCGAATGTCATAAACGAACCACCAGCACCACCAGGGCCACTTCGAGCTGTCAAAAACTACGCCAACTAATGACAGTGCGATTGGAACTGCAATTGGAATGGGAATCGAAATGGGTCTCGGACGGAGAACGGAAAAGGGAAAACGGGCCATGGGATTGGATTGTGGGATTGAAGCTTCGCAAGATGTAAGCGAAGCGAGGCAATTACACATGCAAATTGCCGGCACAAACCTCAAAACTGGAGTCTCGCCGCGAAGTGAACACCATAAATCAGTTGTCATTGCCAGATCTCGGTTTGTCTAAGCACACGTCAAATTGCAGTCGTGGCAGTGAACACGGACACAGTGGGGGAACTTCATTAGCAGGAGAATCAAAGCGAACGAGCGATCATTAACATTTTTGAATAATTAGCAGTTTAGCTCAAAAGCCCACATTCTAAGGCCTAAAACTAATTGGTAAGAAAAAAGACTTGAATTTGTGATTTGAAAAAAATTTAATTTTCTCAATATCTTTTAAGTTTGTCAAAAAATTGTTGCAATTTTTCATTTACTTGTTGTAATTTAATCTAAAATGTTTTTAAGTTAAATATCAATGTAAAGTAACTATTTTTTTATATTATTATTGGTGTTGATGGTGCTGGAATTAAGACTTACTGTGTTAATAAGATGTAACATTAAGAAAACAAAGTAATTGAAATTTAAAACTATGAAATATTTTCGAATTGAAATCTTGACCAAATGAACCTTTTAAATTTAGCGATTTAAAGAGTATTTACTAATACATGGTTCTTAGTCAGTAAATCTCTTATGTATGTACATATGATAAGCTTCTCCATCGAGCGGGTTACAGGTTGATCTAAATGATAAATAATTTCGTTCTTTAAACTACCAATTATGTATTCGGTGGCTTTAACATCTCCTTTTTCTTGTTATTTAGAAAAGGTATAGCAGAAATTCTTTGTTTTCTGACGAACAGTTCTCAATTGCTTCAGCTTTTCCAATTTTTGTTGTCGGTTTTGGAACTAAGGCTGTGTTGTTTGGTATTTGCCATCCCCTAATTACGAGGAGATGTGGATTTACCGTGCAGGTCGTGAAGAACTGGTGGCTAAAAAAGCAGAGAAATTTTGATAATAAAATAATTTTGGTAACTTAATAAATTTACCTTATGGGAATGCAATGGCATTCGTAAAATCTACAAGTCCAAAAAGTTTTCTTCTCCTCATTTTTGACGGGAAATTTGGACACTCGGTAAATAAGGCATCGTTATCATTAATTTTTTGTACTTTATATATTACAGATGTGCCAATACTCCATCGGCTCTTTAATCTTGCTTCACTGAATTTTTGTTTAAAAAAGTTACTGCATTTATGACTTCCACTTTTTACATGGCAATTTTCGCAATTTGTCTTTTTTGAATCTTTGCATAAATATTCATGCCTAATTATTGTAGATTTAGCCAGTTTTATTCTGCAATATTTGCATTGATTACTACGTAGCGGTAGGCTAAAATAAAACATGCTTTCCCCTTCCTCCTCCAATACGGGTTCACCGAATTCATCTAATTTTACTGGTGATGGGTTTGATGAAGGGACTGGTAATGAGATTGTTAAACAGTTTTCAGATGTTATTTGTTCTGGGATTATTGTTGTTTGTGGTGGGATTAGGGATTCAGTTATTATTGGTGTTGATCGTGCTGGAATTGTGGTTATTAGTGTAGGTGCTGGGATATTAATCTTTTTTTTAATTGCTAACTCACTCTCAGTTTCTGCTGCGCAAGGCAGATGTTGTTGGCGGAGACCCGTCTCTTCAGCCGGAAGACTGCCAGAAAATGCTTCAATCCGTATCTCGGTATTTTCATTATTTAAATCGTCATAAACTTCCTTGGCGTGGTCCATTTTTTTAAGATTTGCACTGTACTCAATGAAGAATCTAATAAATTTGTGCAAGTCACTCAAGATAATATCGATACATCGAATTTTTGGGCATAGAAATACTATCGAGGATTTTGTTTCGATAATAAACGAGTTCGCCATCGGAAAAATTGTAATCTATCCAGTGTGAAACATTTTTGGGAGAATTGAGTTTTGTGTGTGTGTTACGGTCGTACGTCAATCAGCTTTAAGATTATTAAACAACAATTTAGTTTTAATTAAAAATGTTGTTTTTTTATTTACTGATAATTATTTGGTAATTCGCTGCAAAATCGGTACTTTTACGAATTTTTATTGGCGATACGAATGGTCTCAGAAAAATTTTTGTTTTCCCATGTGATACTACAACATTTAAACAATATGTGTGAAAATTTGCATACCAATAATTTTAGTTCATTTATTGTGGTAAGCCTAGTACTCGGATTGAAAAACGAGTTCACTAGCGGAAAAACTTTAATCTTTCCAGTGTGACTGCATTTTCGAGAGTTCATGAAATTTAAGCGTGCTACGGTCGTGCTGGCAATCAGCTGGGTTTGTTGACAAGCAGTTAAGATTAAAAAATCGTATATGCGGGAAAGAGCCTTTTAAAGATATTATCAACTAACTTGGCAAGACTAGGCTTCATAGAAGACCTTGGAATGTTGTTTTCTGTTTTGTTCATTTTGAGCATCATACTTGAAAGAGTTGAAAAATAGTATTTTGCAATTTGGCAAGATGTTAAAAAGACGGGTACCAGTGTAAACGGAATATTAAAGTTATTTAAATAAATTGTGATCGATGATGTAACGAAAATCTTCTTAACAAATTAGCTCAAAGCCCACATTCTAGGGCTTAAAACTTATTGGTAAAAAAAAGACTTGAATTTCTAATTTAAAAATAGAACTAATTTTCTTAAATTCATTTAAGTATTGCAAAAACTTACGTTTATAGTGTTTGTTGCACTTATTCATTTACTATTTGTATATTTACCTAAAAAATTGTAAGCCAAAGATCAATGTACGATAATTTCTATCATTTACAATTTACCTTTTTACATATTTTTTATTTATTTTATCTATTATATTTGTGTTAAAATAATCTTTTGAAAGTCACAAATTTATTTAAGAAATAAGAAACATAGTTTAATATAGTTATTATATTATTTAATATATTTCATTTAGGCAGATTATTAATCCATGTAAAATACATATTATTCAAATTTGGTGCTATTAAAGAAATGCTCATTCATCCGGCAGAACTAGTTCTAAAAAACTAAGAGGCGACCTTTATTTCAATCACATTTTCAATCTTCTCCCGCAAAAACTGGTTCGCCTCCTCCACACCTGGGTCCTCCCGCTTTTCCCCACCCAAAATTGCCTCTTGGCAACCAACTCAGAACTTGAGCTGGAATTGCAGGCAGACCAGCGACATGTTGCTGGTGTCGCCAGCAGCAGCAATTGCTGCTGACGTCGGCGGCGACAAAAAACACGCTGCCAAGTGATGCGGCGCACAGCAACAGTAGCAACTGGCGACTTGTGGCGCGCTAAACCGCGTGGCACCAGCAACAGCACTAGTAGCAACATCCGCACCTAGAACCGAGTCTCGTGTTCGGGTTCGGCTCCTGCTCGTGAGTTCTTCTGAAGATGTTGCTGCTTCTGACTTAGGAACCACAATTCAAACCACCTCTCAAATAAGAAAACCCCGTTTGCTCTCGTTAAAGTGCCAACATGTCCAGTTGCTTATCAGTCAACTCACTTTTTTCCGCTTGTCATAAATTATGAGAACTGTTGCAGTTTTATGGCCTCCTTTTGTTTACACAGCAGGCAGCCCAGGCGAACACCCACACGCACACATGAGTGCACAAAGAAAATATTTCCCCAAAAATTCCTGAGCTCTGTATAGTTTATACAAACAATAACACACATTCAGGGAAAATCCCCATGATCTTTATTTAATTTGTATGATTTTTATTAAAACATTGCCATTTTAATCAGAGATTAAATTAAATACATTAACAAATCTTCCTTATAGTAGTATTCTAAGGCATTTTTTTGTATTTAAAAGTTTATTTGCAGTTAAGACTCTACTAGAGGAAATATAAAATACAAATATTACAAAGCTTTATAATATTAGGTATTAAAATGTATGTTACCAAATTAAACACTAGTAAAACCAATTTAATGTAGGTATAAGTGCCAGAAAGTGGACTTGTGAACTTTTGACTATATGGTTACTAAGTCATATGCCAAAGCACTACAAATTCAAATTTCCCCATATTAGTGCTTGTTTTTTCTCTGTGCACGAATGTATAGTGCCCATTTGGAAGACTCACGCGTGGTCGCGACGATAACTCATCCAAGTCACGCCGTCTGCCGCGTTCTCCGGATCGTTCCGCTTGCCTGGTCTCTGGAGTTCATCTAACAGCGGGAGGAGCCGTCCCAAAACCGCCTAGCACTTCCTGCCAATCCCTGTGGCAAGGTCCCCACACCCACTGCCACTCCCGCCTCCACCCACCGCATTGCAAATCATTTTCGAAATGCTGCGACGCACGCTAGAAATGAGCTCGTTTGAAATTCAAACATTTTCACTTACCTCACCTCTTTTCCGCAGATTTTCCACCGCTTTTCCCGGTCGAACTTCCCTCCCCCTCCCCCCCTTGAGCTCACTTATTCATTGGTGCGTGTTGGCAAATGCCAAACATTTTTAGATGCGACTGCCAACTGAAGCTTGTAAATACTTTGGAGTTGTGCAAAAGTGGAGAAAAGATTTGCTGCCATCTCGGTTCGTATTCGCGGTATTCACTGTTGTTGTTGTTGCTCTTCGCCAGTATTTGCTGTATGCGCCTTTTGCCAGCTGCGATTGGCATTTCAGCAGCAATGGAGTTCAAGAAACGGGCGATAAGGGGAGTTCCCGAGTCGGAAATGCGAAAGGGAAACATTTTTAATGCATTTTTAATTAATTTTTTGCCGCGTCAATGGGCCAATGGGCGGGTTGGGGGCGTGGTGATTCGCGAAAGACAAAGTTGCCACTTTAGTTAACAGTTAAAGTCCTGAACTTTTCACTGCAGTGATTTTCTTTTAACGTCTGGCCAGGCAGAAAGAAAAGTAAATTAAGTACAAAGTACATTTTGTGTACAATATTTGAATTTTTTGTTTGTTCAATGGATTTTAAATGCTAAAAAATATTTTATAACATCTTAAAAAAATTTTATTGAACATTTCCCAGCAAAGCTATTAATTTCGTATTTTATTATACATATTGTTATTGTTCTTAATCACGACTTAATTAAGAACTATGGTCATTAAAGCAAGCAATATTTTTAATGAAAATAAACATCTGTACAGTTCAACCGGATTCTTGAAGTACCACAAATCTCCTTCGAATGAATGCCTCTTCAGCTGATTACCCACTTATTAATCATCAGTTAGACATTCAAACTCATCTTAACCCGGTTCTTAAGTACAACTTCACCGCAAATACTGAATGGCGTGGCAGTAAGATGTTTGCCGGCAATCGTAAAAATCAAGCGACCATCTGAAGCTCCTCCTAACTATAACTATCCATTCGAGGAGCACTAACCCTAATTGAGCCATCAATTAATTAGTTAGTCAGGCGAGGCACAAGCATTTGAAGAAATAGTGGAAATTATCAATTTCAGGCGGCTCCCAGAAGTGGGCATTAAAAATTATGAAGCTTCAGGTCGTAAAAAGCGGTTCTAAAGCCTTATCATAAAAGATAACAAACCGCTGGCAAGTCGTAAACGGGGCGAATGTGGAAGCTGGAAAGTGGAATCCACACTTGCCACTTGCGATCCACAAACAATGTCCGTGTGAATGGAAGGAAACTGGTTGGTGCTGTCGTTAGTGTTGCTGGTGTGACTGTTGCTGTTGCTGGTGTGTGTTGCTGCTGCCGCTGCTGCCAGCTGAATGCCTGGTCTGGCCTGCCTGGTCTGGCCTATTGAATGTGCATCAAAATTTATGTGGCCTTTTTTAGTCGTTTGCGTTGAGTCAGCGGAAGCGAACGTCGTCGTCGGAGTAAGAGCAACATCGCAGCAGTCACATCGTGCTGTGTTGCTAGTTTCGGTTGAATATCGCAAATACAAAGAGACAGGTTGTCAGGCGGATTAAAGTTGCAGCCTATTTCGTAACAGTTAAAAGTGTGTGTGCATAATTTAAGGCATTGCGAAACAAGTGTTTACGAAAAAAGAAAATCAAACAAAGCAGCAACATTTGTGCCTCGAAATATACGAAAATTAATTGATTTACGCCAGTGAACGGGACACCTGTTGCTAAGGACACAAGGAGCTGGCTCTTCGCCTGAAAAGTATTATTTATAAGGTAATTAAATAATTATGCAATCATCTCAATCTAAGCGCCCGAGCTAGTTGTCGGAAATTAATCAACTCGTGGGCAGGCAAACATAAATATGCAAATTAAATTGAGGAAGCCGGAGATTGTTACACTTTGTTGGTCAGCAGAAGGAGAACATGTTCTGCGGTTGTTTTTTTTCCCGTGTTCTTTCCTTCGCCAAGCGTGAGAATATTCACTGGGCATTAATTAGCCAGGGAAATCAACAGAAAGCCATCGGTTGTGGGATTTCATTGGTGAGTGTGAGTGGCTTGCATGTGATTGCCGCCAACTAATTGCTGGCGATCGTAAAGGAGACAAACACGCTATTTTTCGCGACTGTGGGGGAGGGAGAATCAATTGGGAGGTATTTCGCAATACTCTTAGAACACACAGACCCAGGTGTGTGCCTTAAAGTGCTCGTGAGCGGCATAAATCACACCCCTGCTCGTTTCTCAGCATCCTGGCCATGTTGCACAGCGTGGCATTAAACACGGACCCACTCCATAGACTCATTAAGGTTTTAATTTACAAGTTTAACTCGAGATTTAAACACCGAGATTTATATGCGTGCCGCGAAAGGCAATAATCAACGGCAACAACCCGCAATCACGTACGGCAACAAACGAACCCACCAGCAACATCACAACAGCAAAAGCAACAACTTGTGCCAATGTCCACCTACGCAGATTGCTTAAACAAACCCTCAATGAGGAGGCCCATGTCGGAATTGTGTCGGTCTGTAATCGAATATGCAACTCATGGGGAGAAACCTTAACTTTAAGACAAAATTTGCCAACAGCAACAACAAGCTGCAACAGCAACACAAACAACTGCAACAAAGATGAAGATTGGCGCAGGCAAACAGACATTAAAATCATTTAGAGGATATTCACTGCGTAGAAAATAAAAGCTAAAAAATAACATACTTTGAAATACACTTTTTTGAAAATCAGAAAATCTGTTAAATAAGGCATAAATATTAACATGTTTTTGAGAGTTATAAGCTTTGTTACATTTTTTGTTAGTTTGCTAAGCAAGAAAAGTATTATACTTATTGATGAATATTTTTAAAAAATATAGCTTTCAATCATATTTCTTTAGACATGACAATAGACAAATTAATCTTGCGCCAAGCCCTTATTTATAAAAAAAAGGCTTCATTATGTGGGAACATTGGTAAAAACCTTTAATTAAAAATTGAAAGCACTTAAATACATATTGTGGATTCTTGGAAAGCTCTTTTTAAAACTCCAAGCTCCTTTAAAAAATGCATTTACCCAGAGTAAGTGTAGAAAATAAACCGAAATTGATTAAGCTCGCCCCAAATGGGGTTTAGCCGAAGCCTGACCTTACACAACAGCAACTTGCAACAGCAGCGATTTGGGTAGGAGCAGCAACTGCAACACGCACCTGCAACCTGCAACAGCCGCCAATCATTTGAGGATGCGGCCAACAAACGACGACAGCAACTGCCGGGGACTAGAGCAACACGTGCATGTGATTTGGAAGACAAAAACCGTTCTAATTTCTCAACTGTCAGCTGAGAGAGGTCTCCACTTGTCCCCCGGCAACTAGCAACTTGCAACTTGCAACCCCAACTCGTTAGCTGGGTTGCCATAGCAATTATGCAGCTGGGCCTCACAAAAGAAGGTCGACATTGCTGTTGCTGCTGCTGGTGTACCGGCTCTTTGGCTCTGACTCTGGCTCTCTGGTTCTGGCTCATGTCTTCATTTTGGACTTTTTGCAGCAAGTACACATGTTGTTGGCGTGCTTGAGCAGCAGCAACAGCAGCAACGCTTTTTGTTTGTTTGTTTGCATTGGCCAGCACTTTTGGCCTTTGGCGCTGGGATGTTAACCCTAAACCTGGCTGCCTTTATTAAGCCACCGCGACCAAGTCACTTGCACCGCACCACCGGCGAAACAACTGCAATCTGGGTGCTTTTTTAATAGTTTTTAGCTGCAAACACGTTTTTTCTCCGGCCCTCTGGTGTTGACGTCGCCTTTGGTTTTCCATCGTTTACCTCCGCTTTTCCCTCTCCACCTCTAATTTGCACCGCTTTAATTTTTCCTTTTTATTTGCAACACTTGTCGTTTAAAAGCAGCAACAGCAAGAGCAGCAGCAGCAAAGTGTGGCCAATAAATTAAGCGAAGCCAAAAAAAAAAAATACACACCGAGCAGAAATATCATCAAAAGACCAGGTTGCTGGGGAAATTATCTATGTGTGGCTGCCAGAGGTTCTCAGCCCGAAGACTTTGGGTCCCCAGTTGCCCAGATCCAGCTCCCCAGTCTTCGAGACTCGGTTCCGTGCACAATCGCAACAAATGGCATTTTTATTGATATTTCGCTCGGTTCGCTTGGCAGCCGCATGTTGAAATATGCGCGCCACCTGTTGATTTTGTTTTTCGATTGCAGGAGGAGTAGGTGAACCTACCGCCATACCCTCCAAATATACATATGTACGAATATATAGATATATAGTGTAGGATCGGTGGCTGGGCTGGCTGCTCGTGATTTGCGCTGCAAATTAAAAGCGAGGGCGCTGCATATAAATAGCAATTTGGACAGGCGAATTAAGGTAAACGACTGCAGCAACAACAAATCTCGCAAATACCAACGATGAAGGTGGAGGAACAGAACTCGGATCGTCGACTTGTCTTGTCACATAATGGAGTGGAATTATATCAACGGCGTGACTTTAATTTTCAACAAATTAAACAGAGGTGGGCAGGCATTCCGAGCCAGGCGACAGGCAATCAAGTAACTCAAACAGAAGAATAATTTAAAATATGTACTTAATACACCAACGAATCATTTTTGCTAGTGATACTTGTAGGAAGTTACAAATGCCTAGTATTAAAACAACATAGGCCTAAAAGCTTAAATACTATAAAGGATTAAATCGAAATAAAAAATCCTATTAAAAACCTATTAAGTACTTTTCTGCTATTAAAAACTCTAACGACCAATAAACGGCTCTAGAATCTAACTGATCGATTTTAACACCTATAAAAGGGTGAATGTGATTCCTTTAAAAAAATGTAAATTTATTCCCAGAATTAACCTTTAAAGCAACCGCTTTAAAATTCGACTGAACCATCAAGGTGTAACTGCAACCCTCGAAAACTGGAAACTTTTAACTAACCAAACTCGCAACTAAGTAAATTCCAAGTTTATCAGCTGCAGCTTGCCCACTCGAAAGTAACTTTATCAGACGGCCTGCATCCAATTAAAGGTTTTTCCGAGTATTTAGTGAATTGCATTTTCGTTTGCTCTAATAAGATAAGCCGAGGAAATGCAACTCCACGGACCAATATAAAGTCGTGGCTATTGACAGAGCGACAACAACGACGACAGGTAAAGATCTAGATAAAGCCCCTGATAAGCCGCAAATTTGACAGCCATAAAGCAAATAACAACCGACCGAGGGACAGGTTATATAGTATAGAAGATATAGCGCAGTGGGAACCTAAATTACACTGCACCGGGGCAGAGGGCTTTGAAAATTAATGAAACCAGTTTGGAGCATTTTTTATTGTTCGCCCGTCGTTTAATTAAAAGACAATCAAAGTCGGGACCGCAGCTGGATAGTCGGGTAGCTGGAACAAAGGCGAAATGGAAACGAATATCCAGCGAATGCCAAGAGTTCATCAAAATCAGGAGGCACATCAAAACCGGCAAGATACCAACTGCAAGCTTTGTGATCCCAGATTCCAGATCTCCGATCTCTGATCCCCAATACTCAATCCCCAGTCCCCAATCCCCACTTTCCAGTCTCCAGTCTCCAGTCTCCAGTGTCCAGTCTCCGAAACCCAAAAACACAAGGGGAGCGGATGAGAGAACCTGCTCCGGGATTCTTTATCGACATGTTTATGCGTTTCGTTTGCCCCCGAACAAGAAGTCCGACAAATGTATAAATATTTACACGAAATATTTACGATTAGGAGCGCTGGCAGCGGGGCAACCGCAATATCGCCGCCTCTTAATGAAATGCTAACGATATTCATTGGAAAAATCACAAGCGTAACGAGCCCGGGAGGAAAACCGCAGATGCCAGCCAGATCCAGAGTTTACAATTTCAGTTTCAGAGCCGTTGCAACAAAGGAAAATTATGTAAATGCTGGGAAATTGTTTCGGCCCCAAACCCGGCAATTTTCACCGAGCATTTTCGGCAAATCAATTTCAATTGCCTGCCCATCGCCCGTAGGCGTTTCGGCCGAAGCGATGCCTTCATGGGGGCGTGGCAGGCCATGGCTTATAATAATAATTGTATAAATTGAAGCTGCAATTGAATCGAGGCCAGGCTGTTTGGCCAGCCGGTCAGGTGTAAGTTGGCCAAGTGGAAGCGCCTCGGTTTCGGTTTCCATTATGAAAATGCCACTTTGTTGCTGGCAGGCAGCCTGCGGTTATAGCCAGGCTATAAATGTAAGCCGGCCCCAAAATGCAATTCGGCTTGGGCTTTAAGCCAAAGACGAGCTGCCCATGTCGGAATTCTCCAGATTGGCCCCGCATATAATTAAAGCAAATGTGTTTTATGATTGGTACCGACTCAGGGTTAAGTACCCGGGCTCATTTGCATGCCGTGCAATCCGGCAGTCCTGCAATTATCCCATTGCCAGTCATAAGCGACCACACAGCGGATCTCGGCAGCTCATCACCGGCATCCCACCAAAGCCACGCCCCTAAGTCCCTCATGGCCACCGCCGTAATAACTGTAACTCTCCATCAAAATAATGTAATTATCCAAATTGTTTTCCTTGAAATTTGTTTACATCATTTCAGTAGTTCCTTGCGCGAGTGGGCAAGAAAATAAAGGCAGTAAAACGAGCTGAAAAATTCAGTAATTCTTGTTGCAAACTGTATACTCTGTCTTATAACCTAAATAAAAGCAATGAATCATAAGCTGGATTATACCTTTTTACATTTAGATTTTATTGCTGTAGTTTTTTTAATTATAACAAGAGAGAACGCTATAGTCGGGTGCCCCGACTATCAGATACCCGTTACTCAGGTTTGATCACGCATAACTTTTTAACGAATGGTCCGATTTGAAAAATTTCTTCTACATTTCGATAGGTATTGATAAACACAATAAAACTGCATTTTTACTTTTCCGAAATATTTAAATTTTTAAAATCGTATATAAGCGATTGTGGGCGTTAAAGGGGGCGTGGCACCCTTTTGAAACAAACTTGCGCTGCGTAGGAACTCCTAGAATCTACATGCAAAATGCCAATCTTCTAGCTTTTATAGTTTCCGAGATCTCAGCGTTCATACGGACAGACGGACAGACGGACATGGCTAGATCGACTCGGCTAGTGATCCTGAACAAGAATATATATACTTTATAGGGTCGGAAACGCTTCCTTCTACCTGTTACATACTTTTGCACGAATACAATATACCCTTTTACTCTACGAGTAACGGGTATAAAAATACAGCTTAATTTATTTTCTAGTTATGCTATATCAAAAAATAATTTAAAAACTAGAAAAATATTATAGCAAATGAGCAAAATTTAAAAAGAGTATATATATATATATTCAATGTCTATAGACGTTTCATAATTAGTTAACTTTTAATAAAATTTCAACAGCAATATTTGTTACAATTCCTAGAGTGCAGTTTGCTTAAAAAAAGAAAATGTTTTTTATCTAACAATAGAAATTGTACTTTGGTAAAGTTTTTTTTTTAATTCTTGTCTAAAGTTAAACATAAGAATGAAGAGTCTTTACAAATCTATTCGACTGTGATAGCATGAGTAATAAAGATTAAAAAGTGGATTCTCGAAACTGATAGAATTCCTTACTATTTGCTTTTCTAAATACCGTAGAACTCATTTTTAGTGTATTTAAAAAAATTTCCATCGTCAGCATGCAATGCAAAGCGGTTCCCGTTAAGAGGCACTTGAAAAGGGGCTAACACACACTAGTAAACATAAGGCAACACACACACACACACACATTAGTTACTATGGAGAAACAGCAGCTTCTGCTTCGGCTTTGCACTTTTCCAAACCGACGCTTCAGAAACAATTTCATTATAGCGCCAGCAGCAACATTATCATCATGCAACTCCAGGCCAACACATCATCTGCATCCACAACACGCCCCCCTTTTCCATGCCCCATCACGTGTGGCATAATCTTCATTATCATTAAAGCGGAGCACATGAAAACACTGCTAAACTGTTTAACGTTTCCCCTTTTTACCCATTTTTTTCGAAGCTTCCGCTTTTGCTTTTTATCCCTTTTCTGGGCTAAGTACTTGGCAGGATCTGAATATATGTGCATATATGTTTGCCATAATCCGCTTGGGAAGTTGCATTTTAATTGCATTCCACGCTTTGCTTTTTTTTTTCCCCAGCTCAGCATAATAAAATATATTTTTTCAGCACGGGTTAAACACCTCAAGCTGTCAGTGAAAAGTGCCATTTCCCGCTGCTTGGAGAATTGAGCCGGAAAAGCTCTTAACTTTCGAGTGCATTTGAAGTATCTGCTGCCGTTTCGAAGAGATCCAATCGATTGAACTCTTAGCGATCCATTTTCCCATCACTTCGCGGTCTAATTGCTTTGAACAATTTTCGGACTCTTGTTGCTGCCACTTTGGGGAGTGGGATTTTCCATTTTCCATCCAGAGTTTTCCCTAAGAATTTTCCCAACCCCATAGAAACGCCGCTAAATTGCTCCGCTGTCAGCGTCGAGCGGCATGTCAACAACAATAATAATTGTAATAACCAACCCGGCGACGAGTATGAGCCATATATACATGGCCGACTATTAAGGCTATGTTCTGCTGGCAACAGTCTGACAGGCCAAGTTAGCAGAGGGTCGCCACTTGAGAGGTGGGGCAGGTGGGGCAGGTGAGGCAATCAAGGCACAAAACTTTGCTGCCAACGATTTACTTTGCGAATCGTCGTGTGGGGCGCCGTTGGCCCTGGTCTCGTCTCAGTTTAAACTGGATATTGTCCGCCAAGAATAGAGCCCAAAAGTGGGAAGAACATTTCGAGGCTTCGTGGGCGGAGGGGGGCTGTGGGGGTGTTGCGAACTGTGGGGTCATAAACTACGAGCTACGTTGCAAGACTGCAGGAGTATTAAACAGGAAAGCGCTGGTCCAAAATGTAAGTAAAAAGAACTAGCCAAAATAAAGCAGATTTTTTATATGCCATAAAAACAAAACAACAAATTATTATGGGAAGTGTTTTTTAAACTCAAACTCTAAATGCAAGCTTAGTCGGTTCTTAAAATGTAAAACTTAAAAACTGTAATACACTCAAATAACTTTTAGTTTTTGATTTTTAAGAAGATAATTCTGTAGAATAATCAACTAAAAAAATGTTCATCTGTTAATCCACAATAATCAACGGGATAATTAGAGATTTTAAATAAACCAAACAAATTTAAATAACTTGTTCCAAGTCAAAATTCTGCTGTTCTGTAAAATATTAAAAAAAAAGAGAGAATGAGACTTATTTTACCATTTCCCTTGCAAGTCATAAACCTTTTTACTATACCAACTCTTTATTTTGGTTTCGCCAATACCCTTCAATGTACAAATTCCTTTCGATAGGGAATCACTGATCTTGAAATTTGCTTCCACTTAACCCACTTAGTGCGATCAATCCGGCGATACAATATGTGCAGCGAGAATGAAAAGATATATAGTACTGGGCGCAATCGACCGAAAATTGCCCGACTTGATTAGCAATTCCAATTAGAAGTTTTCTCATTTCTGACAGGCTGAGCGACAGGCATGGCATTCGCCCCCTTTCCCCCTCAGCCCCTGGCAATCGTGGCAGCCAATCATCATTATGATGTTCATCTGGCATGCACAATAAAAATAAACAGATCATAAATAATATATGAATTCAATTCATATCTAAAAGGATTTGCGGTTAAGACGCCGCCACGCACAAATATGGCAGGGAAAACGAGTTTTCTTCCGAGGATGATGGGAGGGGTTGAAGGGGCTTACAGAATCCAGCCAAGGAGATCGCGTAGATGCAACCAAAAATACAAAAAAAAAAGAAAAGAAAAGAAAACAAGAAAAACACGTAGAGCGGCGAGGTGAACTCACTTTTTACCCCCTGTTCGTCTGCCGGCGATTTCCCAATGCCGGTTGTGAATTTTCTGGCCGGGCTGCGAATGTTTCATGGCCAAGTTAACAGGCGCACAGAGTCGCGAGCAGTCAGTCGAGCGATCTAGCCAAGCTGAAAGAAGAAAAAAAAATAAAATGGTAGACCGGAATGAAAACCATCATTAAGCTGCGTTTGCGGCAACATGCAACATGCAACCAGCCACTACTGAAGTTCAAGTTCAAAGCCAGCCAACAACGAGTTATTGTTTCTCGACAAGATTCTTTCCACTTATTACACAAGTCATCAGTCGTCGTCGTCATTTTCATTCCCATCCTGGTCCCCGTCATCATCTGGGCTGTCATCTTTGACATTAGCCGGGATCTGGCCATATCCCTCTTAACTCTTAGCTCTCAGATCTCAGCTCTTAACTCATTCTGCCCGTCTTAACGGTCCAAATTGCGGAAGGCGTTGCCGCATCATTATCAACTGATTGTGTGCACTGAGCACCGGCTACCGTATCCTGTCCAGTCCGGGACCCAATTTCATCTCACCGGAAAGCGATGCGGCATTCCAAAAAAAAAAAAAAAACAAAAGAAAAAAAGAATACCGAAAGGGGCAAGAAGTCCAGGGAAGGCCCCCTCTTGACGGCACTAATTGTTAATTAATGGAATGCAGGCGTGCCTTGAGCCTGCCCCTGGCATTTCGGCTTTCCGACTTGCCTGGAAATTATTGCCACACTTTGTCGGGGCTGCAAGTCATGTTTGGGGTTCAGATAACATAATTCCCTGCTACTACTACTTACTTTTTTGTAGTCTCTGGAGAAATATTCTTTTCATCACTGAAAAATTTTATTGATAACAAATAACTAAATATTCTTGGGATCGAAATAAAAACGATTCAGAGAAGAGAACATATTTCGTCTCAGGAAAAAAAAACCTTATTTAAATAAGTGGTGAAAAAATATGTGGTAAATTTCTCAATTCTTTTCATATCAGAAGTTTAAAAAAGGTTTACATGAGGGTTAGAATACAGACCTAATTTAATATATTATAATTGAATTATTATATATTTAATTTGTTTTAGAATTCTAACAGCAACATTTGTAAATTTCTTTAAAAGTGCTTTCCACAAGGTGCTTCAAAGTAATACAGCAAATACCCAAAATAGTTTCAAAAAGTCATCTGGATAGCCTTTGCCCCCTGGCCGCCTTTTGATATAGTTCTTTATATTTTTCGTAGACACTCCGGACAGAGAATGAAGAGGCATTCCTAAAAAGGCAGCCAAACATATTTCATTTTCACAGTCAACGAGGCAAAAGTTTTTCAATCTGCCCGGAAAACGCATCACCTTTCCTCTGCTAGGAAACTGTGTCATCAGACTGGCATAACTTTTATTGAACTGTCGCCTGGGGGGGTGTTACAACTATCTTTCCGTCTCTCCATTTATAAAGTACATATAGTTCAGGTGGTGGAGGGGCAAAGGTTGGGAAGCCCAAAGGTGACAAGTGCCGAGTCAAAAGCCGCAGACATTTGTATAAATTATTACAGTCGCCCCACGGCGGCGTTCAAAGCGTTTGTCGATATGCATTTATGATTGCATGTGACATTTGCATGACGCTGCCACGCCTCCTTTCGCCTTTCACCTGCACTACCGCCCCCCGCCCTCAGTAATCTCTCCTTCCACTTGTTGAACAGCTGACTTTGGCTTATTCGGATTCAGTTTCCTTGGATTCGGTCTCTTGAGTCGGAATTGGAATTAAAGTCGGACTTTGAGCGGAGGATGGTTTTCTCCCGTGGCTTTTTGGTATTTGCACGACACAATCATTAAATAGCCATGGCCAAGTGCTGACAGGCACAAGTACGGGAAAAACAAAAACAACAAATTACAAGCTCACATTGTCAGAGTTGCACTTTAGGCGACATAAATTTTATGTACGTCGCCATGACAGAGCAAACAAAAAATACGGCAAAAAGAAGATCGCTTTTGGAGGAACGAAGCTCTTAATACCCTTTTAAAAATATTAATAACAACTCTTGAATCCTAATCTTTTATATATCATCTAATGTTTTGACCACTTAGGTCAATAAATTAAGTGTCGCTTAAAAGCATTAAACTTTTTTTTGCATAATTAAAGGGTTGATATTATTGGATGTTTTTTAAGTCCTCTTTATTGACTTTTTGGTTTAATGCTTATATTTACCAAAAGTCTATGATTTTTAACTTTATTCTCATCTATAATTTTTAATCTCTTATAAATGTAATTAAAATTAAGTTTAAGGAATATAAACTCATACATATGTATACTATTTGATTCCTATAAATTAAAAACTCCTTATCATAGTTCCATAAAATTAGTTAGGGTATGAAAAAGAAGACCGAAGTCAGTCCAAAAGCAGCAACAAAAATAGTGGCCGCCAGGAGGTGTCAATGTACAATTGCAGCAACAACAACAATGGCCATGGCAACAAGGAGCTGGCACAACAAAGAACCCATTGTTGTTGTTGTGCTTTTTGTTGCTGCTGATGCAGCTTTTGTTGCTGTTGCTGGTGTTGCCGTTGATGTTGCTGTTGCACATGCCAAATGCGGACAGAGACACGACGCCAAGGAGCCCGTCGTCCGGACACAAAGCTCCTCATGGAACTGAACACTGAGAAAAATATATTATAAAACTTAACAACAATATATGATTCTTATATTAAAAGAAGAAAATTATATCATTTTTTTATGAATTTAAATTAATTGACTAATTTATTTAATATTAAGAGAGAAATATTATAAAAGTTCTCTTGAGATTTTTTTAAAAGCTTCTTGGGAGGATCCCACTTTAGAAACTTTTGAATCTCATATTAAATATCACATATAAGACGACTAGTTTATTAGTAATCAAGATTCGTTTAAAAAGGATTTTCAATGACAAAATTTACTGTGAAATCATACATCCAATATTGGATACTTTAGTTTCAGTGCACTGCAGTTTCAGGTCCTCCTCCTCTTTAAACGGCTACAAACCATTTCTCACTGTTCTATTGACACACGCACCGATCGTCTTGGAATGTTGCCGCCGTTGTCGCCATCACAGCGGCTTGTGTAATTACGCGAGTCGCATTAGCACAACAAATCGACCCCACAGAGCTGCATTTAATTAGTGGCTCAGCAACTTCGAAGACGACGGCAAACATGTCAGGCGAAATTGTTGGCATAATTCATAATTGAACTGCATTCGTGGCTGCCACACGCTCCCATACTCTGCCGCATCCTTGGTATCTTTGCCAATTTGGAGGCCCAACTCCGCTGGCTTTGATGGCTACATAAATTTTGTGATAGGTTCTGGCGCCCAACGTGGTGCCGTGGCTAGTGTTGTCGTGCCTGGTATGCAATGTACCGCAACCCCTCTTTCCGTGACTTCTAGCTCTTTAAACTGCCGATTTTATACCCTTCCGGAGGGGGCAAGTTGCATTTATTAGCGGAAGATGTGCATTATATAATGTTATTGGGTTTCATCAAGGTTTATTATTTAAACAATATACCTATACTACACAACATTTTTAAGATGATCAGTACTAATTTTTAACCACTCCCGAATGGGGACCAAATTTAATCATTGTTGCAGATTTTTTTTTTTGTCGGAGTTACTACTTTATAGTTCTTTAAAACTAAAAAAAAATGTATTGTTAATCTTTGTGCTTACATATAATCTGCTGCAACTTAACGGTCTAAAAGGGTATTTAAAACTTTAAAGTTTGTGACCAGATTTTTGTTACCTTGCGGTCGATGCCATTGTTAGGAGTCTTTTAAATATTGTAGCCTCCTGTTCACTGGGCGCACCTACAACATTTGAGGTTGTATAAGCGGCAGTCCCGTTATTTCTCGCTCTTAGGAGTTGTTAACCGAGTATTCCATTACCGCAATTCACATGTCGGCCCAAAGCCCACCCAGGTTATTGTTTCCCCGACTGTATCTGTATCTGTATCTGCGACTGTGTTTTCGCTGGGTTCAAAGACTGTTGACATTCGTGGGTTATTGTTATTGCGATTGTTGCGGCAACCACATCCGTTTTAGTTGCATGTTGCAGGCCATTGATTGACGTAAGCGCTTTAAAGACTTGGCCAAACGGGGTCCATAAAGAACCGACTGTGCCGGCGACTCTTGAGTGCAATTTGCCAAGGGATTGGGTTCTGCACCGAAAAATATGAACAAGCCAAATGGGAAACTGAGGACGTAGAACAAGCCCGAGCGGCAGACATGAGACACCAACACTTCATATGACAATCAAACTTTGTCTGCAGGATGCCAAGGGGGGAAAAAAAACTATTCCAAACGATTTAACAATGAATTCTGCAACAAAATCTCCATGAAAATAGATATAAACGGAGACAGACGCTGCGAGGAAGAGATAATGGTGGGAAGTAGCATATAACCATAATATCAATTTCAATAAACTAACAAGCAGATGTGAGCGGAAGCGGACTAGCACAGTCCGGAGTACATAGGAACTTATGGAGCGCACAGAGGATGTGGATATGAAGATTGTCATATGGCAACAGACACACGGACAGGTGCCATAAAGGTAAATTTCAATTCCCAGCGAACGAAAGAATAACAGACTGGAGCTAAGCATATTCAAAAGATAGGGGATATGAAAACAGCTTGCCAATAAGAGCTGCCAAAAAGTCGAACCAAAAGGTGTCCAAATGTTTACCAGATGATTGCCAAATAGATAACAATCACTCTGAAGACTTCTTAAAGAAATTGGAAAGGATTTAAACATCGAGAATAAATAAACTCAATATGTTTTCGAGTGGCTTAAAATAACTAAAGATGTATGTGGCATATCTAATTTAAAATATAAATAAAAGAATAAATTGAACTTTTCGTAAAAAAAACTCACAAAGAGTTAAACTTAAACTTCTGCATGTTTTCCCACAAAAAAGTAGAGTGGAATAAACTTCTCCAGCGCTTTCTTTTTGCTGTAATGTTCCATGCAGTTCCAGTTTTCTTGAATAGATAAAAAGACCTTTGCTTACCACCAACAAACAGCAATAAAATGCTAACTTTTTTGTGAAATTTATTGAGCAAAACTTTAACTTGATTTCCGACAAAGCTAAAACACAGAGCCAAGCCACTATATCTTGCTTCATCTCAACGAAGTAAGTAAGTTCTCGGTTGAAAGACGCACAAGAGTGTGCTATGCAAAATGTTGTCACTCCGCAGCTTGCAGATATTTGTAGCTTATTATCCTTGTAGCTACAACATGTGGATGGGATTGCTGTATGACAAGTCAAATTAACATGTGAGACACAGTCCTCAGTCACTTTTCCATCCAAAAGGGAATCCGAGTTGCAGTTCTTGTTGTCATTTGACACTTTGCAAAACTTGGCTCGGGGTGCCGGCAAATGTCAGCACATTTGTGACTCCTCATCCTGGGCCAAATTAATGCCCGGCCAGCATGGCGTATACTTGTTAAATGCAGAGCAGCATCACAGAGCATCTAAGAACATCTCAACAACTGTCGACATTTGCGCCTGTAGCTGCAGCTTTTCTTACACCAACCCAATGATTTTGCACCCTTTTTTGCCTCCCCTTCAATGTTGCAAGTTCTTTTGTTGCACAACACCCATTGTTCATTGTTTGAAAGTGGGTAAAGTGGTGCAGCACAGGCTGAAGAATAATAAAAACTGATGCAGGACGAGACCTTCGGGGCAAAGTTAAGGCCTCCTTTGGTCTATTCACATTCCTTTGCTTCGACTCAACCTTAACCCACATTCGGTTTCAATTATCAGGCACTCCACCGGAAACCATAAAAACCACTGCCGAAAAGGCTTTAAAAATTAATATGCTGAAAATCTTGAAACAATTTGCGAACTAATAGCAAAAGGCTTAAAATCGCATTAAAAGTTTCCCCCAAGAACTATCGGCACAGTCCACAGGCACCCAAACACGCATATATAGTTTTATATGTTGAGAGATTCAATAAGCAGCCAGTTGTGGGCAGAAAGTTTGCAGTCAGAAAGGCTTAAAGCCTTTTGAAAGTGGCAGCAGCTTACAGCAAAAACTTCAAGTTGAAGGCGAAAAATGTTGCACTGGAAAAATAAGTCAAGAAATCATCAACGATGCCATTAGCATAGGGTCCAGAAGTGACCGAAGTGCTTGCCCTCAAGAGTGGCAAAAAGTTTCGTCGGTTTTTTCGAATGGGTTGCTTAAACTTTTAACAAGCTCTTTACATTTTTCTTTCTTCACGCTGAAAAAAATATGAATAGGTAAATAAACTGATTGGTCATATTTGGATCTAAAGTTTTGGCATCAGTTTTATATAAATTATGGTAAATGTATGTATAGTAAAATTAATCGAGCTATATTTCAATAAATATTAAGAAGGGAAATACTGTTTTTGTTATGAAAAAATATAAAAAAAAAATATTTTTCCTTTTTCAGAAAAAAAATTTTGTTGAGCTTTTTTAATTATTATTATTTATATTTTTTATTTTCAGAAATGCATTGAAAATTTAAAAAACAACACTTATAGAGGATTACTCCATTATTGATGATCATGCAGGATATACGCCTACGCCTGGAACCGCAGCACAACACAGCCACGTTTATATCCGCTTCGTCGTCCTCCTCCCAAACAGCTGAGACCACGCTGATTGAGACAGCTGAGAAGTCGCCATCCAGGTGAGCAGAAAAGAAACTCCTTTAATCTTCATCTCAAAGTTTCCGCCCCCTTAATCCTTGGACTCATTTGTTAACCGCAGTGAAGCAGCTGCTGGAACAGGGACAACGACATCGCCGCAGCATTATTTCCATCATCATCATCCGCCATCCGCGCATCCGCATCCGCAGCCTCAGCCCCGCCAGCAGCAACATCCGCACAGCCACTTGCATCCGCATCCGCATCCGCACCTCCAGAGACGTCCGGTGGAGCAGCTGCAGCTGCTGCATAGCCACCACGATGTCCAGGAGCTGGCCGGGCAGGAGCATCCACATCCGCATCCGCACTCCAGCTCCCATCCGCATCCGCACCATCTGCGCTCGCCCAGCTCCGAGGAGGATAATTCGCCCACTGAAATGAATAATTGCCGTCGTTTGGTTGATAAACCGCCGCTGGTAAGTCCTGCCAGGGATCACTGTAAAAAAAAGAACCACCTTTTCATACTGTAATTACTGAAAAAAAGGTAATAGGCTTTCAAAAGAAAAGATTATGCGGGCGAAAATAATATTCCTTCAAAATAATCTTCATTTTTTAAATTAATTCATTTCTTGCTTAAACTTTGATATTGCAATTTCCTAAGTAAGCCTTTCAGATTTATTGGGGAACTTAAATAATAGAGGATATGGAAAGACTCGCTTTTCAAATTCCACTAAATCCTAAAAACGTAAATATAAAATAAAAAGCTCAAATAATTTTAAAAGAAACACAAAATAAGGTTTTTTTAACCCAAATTCCGAAATAGTTTTAAAATATATTTAAAGTTAAATAGGGACCTTTAACTTTTTAGGATACTTTAAACTAAATTTTAGTGTATATACTCCTCTTTCCGTACCTCCCCTGAAAAAGTCAGCTTGTTAATATTAACTATTAGCTAAGGTATTGAAAAGGTAGATGAACGTAGTGAAGGCAGTCGAGGGAGCAATCATTTTCTGCATTGTTGCCAGGTTCCTTTGAAGCCTATTTCTCATTGCTTGCAAATTACTTTGTGGAGAACATAAATCTGCTTGCGCTGATGATTTGCGAGGAAACAAGAGGGGGAAAAAGTGAAATACCTATTGGAGCATTGGCTTGGGATGCACTTAATGCCAAAGAAATGACCAGTAGCGCCAGAAAAGAAAAACTACAATTCGAGACAGCATCAACAAAATTCGAGAAATGAGAAAATTGCAAAAAATGAGTGGAAATCCTTTTGACTGGGGATTAAGTGTAATTCAGTAATGTACTTGATGTTATCCAACTTGAGATGCCTTTTGTCTATTTGTATCTTAAATTTCTGTTTAGTTCACTTTAAATCACTTGGTTGAAATTACCTGCTTGAATCGTATTTAAAAGCAATTGGGCCTGGAGTATGTACTCCACTTGGAAAGTGTTTTCGCCACTAAACCTGCAGCCGAAAAAGAGTTCATTAATTTAATTTGCAGAAATGCAAATTTGCGACTAACGGCACTTTGGCACGCGCCACTAACAAAGGTTCACTAACTGCACACAACTAAAATGGAACTAAAATCAGAGCACACTGACAGAAATTTTAAATGTGCCTCGAAAATAAATAATAATTTCAAAATAAAAATGTTTTACAGTATACATTTAATAAAAGTGGCCTTTAAAATCTTGATTGCTCCCAAAAAAGTCCTTTTTAAGAAAATTTTTGAAAATATGAGATGACTAACCACCTTGGATAATTAACAATTAAATAAATAACAAAAGCAAACTCCAAACTATAACGTTTTAATGAACAAGAAAATGAATTGCAGTCTATGATCCTAAAGTGCAAGTAGTTAGCTCCACAAACTAAATACTTTCGTCTGTTGGCAGCAACTCAAAGCAAGTCCACATTATCATTTATAACTTCCAGCTTAAACTGTTTTATGGCATCGCGTTAAATGCTGCCCATTTTCCTATAGTGCAGTTTGAAGTTAGAAAATAGGAGTCCTTCGGAACAATGCAGGATGCCTGGGAAATGGCAGGCAAATGCCGTTAACTTACTGACTTTATGACACATAAATCGCAGCAACAGCGCCAAATGCATCCGACAGCCAGTTGCCGTTGTCACGTGTTTTTAGGCCTAGGGAATGGAATCCTTGCCAAAGGACAATGGAGGAAACTTTTCTCAGGCGCCGCCTGAAAGTAGGCAACGTGAAAAGTTTTCCACAGATAACAAGGCAAGGAGAATGCGAGAAAATCAAATGGCAGCGGGAGAACTGCTGCTTAGACACGTCTATTGTGCCATTGTCTGTGGAAAATACCTTGGAAAATCCAGCCACCTACCTCTGCCTTGCTGCATTCTTTATGGTCGGGATTTGTCTGGCAGTTGGGAGTCCTAGTCCTCCGGGCTGTATTGCATTATGCGTGGGTCCCTTCCGATGCCATTAGCATAATGGGGGCATTAGGTTGGCACGATGCTCTGATTGCATACTTAACAACAGCCAAGTGCCGCCAATGCGCCAATTTAATTAGCTTTGGCTGCAATTGAAAAGGCGCCGCATTCATCGGCTCCTCAATGCGAAGAACTTTAAGTAAATCGCCTTTCATCTCCATTAAATCAACATAATTATCGCAAATTACGAGGAAATAACCAAGTCCAATTTACGTTTAGGCTGCTAATTACGCAACGCAATGGGAAACAATTTAAACGGCGAGAAGGAAAACCCGAAAGGCAGTATCAGCCAACGCCAGAAACTTTCCATTCAGGCTCCAACTCATTTCAAAGTAATTTGCCGCAGGAGCCAACGGCTGATGGGTGGGCGTAGTGCGGCAAAAAGGGGGCGTGGCAAGCCCTGTTTAACATTTTATTGGTAACCAAAAATTTTACACATCAATCTCGGTTGTTTTCCGGGTGGGGGAAAAGTGCTAAAATTCGAAGTGGGAGGTACGTCGTTGTGGTTCTGGCTGTAAGAGCTAAAGTGTGTTTGATGTTTGTTGTATTTTACGCCGGGGGTGGGGATCATCTGCAGGGGGTGGGATCAGGATTGGGGATGAGGTAGTGGTGCCACAAATCCCTGAACAATTGCACCTGCCCCGATACTGGTCAGACAACAGAAGTCCCGAATATGCCATTATAGCAATGCAAAAACTTTGCCAAATTGGCAGACAACATGCAACATGCAAAATGTACGACTAGCAGTTGTCACACTGAAATAAAAGGTTTCGAAAAATATATAACTATTATTAAAAACGACTTTGAAGAACAATATTTTAGTACATTTAAGTCCCTATGAAATATTATCGTTATATTAAGAATTCGGGAACTACTTCAATTTATTAATTTAATTTTGTTTTTCTGCCTTTTTTTTTAATCTTGAACTACGGTAAACTGTTCTTTTAATATATGTAAAAAGCCAATATATTATTAAAGTAGCTATATTTCTTAAAGACTTTTGTGCTTTTTTATACTACCCTTTACTAATCAGACTAAATTTCCGTACAACATAATTTAACAAGCTGTCTAAATATGATTTACGAAATTTCTTATGAGAGATTGTTGACTATTGCCCTGCGATTATAGATAGCAATTATATCACAACTAAAAAATTCTTTTATGTTTACGTTTAAAAAACTGAAAATATTTTATTTTAAAATAGTTTTATTTAAAGTAAGTATTTTAAAATATTATAGGCATTTTATAAAAGTTTTGGTATTCCACTTAGAGTATATTTCCCACTTTGCCATCTCACTTTTAAATGTTTCTCTCTGTGCATTGCAATCCGTCCACAGGTGAAGCGCCTGACCATGGGTATCGGCCTGCTGCGGGGCACTGAGGACAGCCGCCCGCTGGTGCACAGCACATGCGGCTCCTCCCTGACCTCCGGTTCCGGGTGCGGGTCCACTCAGACCATCTCCGACGGCTATGTGAACGAGGCCATCTGCGAGCCGGACAAGTATGTGGCCAGCAAGTTCGGCGACTCCTGCCGCCAGTCGCTCTCCGCATTGGAGAGTGCCACGCATCGACTACAGGTGGAACTGCCCGCCAGCAACAAAAAGTATCTAAGGGAGACATGCAGTGGTAGGTGGATGCACTGATTTTATTGACAAATCACTGAAATTTAAATTAATAAAATTGAAACATGATGGATCTAAAAACAGATAAAATTAAGTTCCAGAAATCCAATTATATTTTTAAGAAAACAATAAATACATAACAAATTTGTTCTTCTCTATTATTACAGCCAACTCCAGTCCAAAACTGTTTCCTCCCCATGGTCCTTTGCGTCTGGATAATCTCAGCCTGTCTGAGCAGCAGGAGTTGAAGGGGGCTGCCTGGTTTCAGGCGGGGATTCCTAGGGAAATATCCCTGGAGGTATTATCCCGGCAGAGTCCGGGTGCATTTCTGGTGCGCCAGAGCAGCACAAAGCCGGGCTGCTTTGCCCTCTCCCTTCGAGTGCCGCCTCCATCGCCTCGGGTGGCCCACTACCTGATCCTGAGGACGCAAAGAGGTTACAAAATAAAGGTGAGAAATTGATGAAATTCATCAGTTTTAAAAGAAACAATATACATATTTATAGGTTTTTAAAAATTTAAAGGCTTCTGTTTTTTGTAGTTCAAGTTTCCTATAGTTTAAGATACACCTTTCCCCTAGTAATTAAATCATGATATTAAATAAATATAATCACAGATTAAAATAAAATGTTCTGCTTAATCAGGATTATCCTTTTATCGCGTTTTAATTTCAGGGTTTCACCAAGGAGTTCAGCTCGCTGAAGGCGCTGATCACGCACCACTCGGTGATGCCGGAGCTTCTGCCAGTGCCGCTGACATTGCCACGCCCCCCGAACACCCGATCGCAGCGGCAGGCCGCTTATGGGGGCGGCAGCGGGAACGGGGGAGCGGACTTCGAGATGTACGGCTCGCTCAACGACTTTCGCAAAATGATGGCCGATTTGAATGTGTGACCGCTGGGCGCACTTAATTAATTAAGTAATTATGTCACGTTGATTGAATTAAGCTGCCCGGCTTGTCACATTGTCTGGGTCGAGACAGGATAACAATCTGTTTAATTTGCGTAATTGGCTGTGCTGACGACGATTGACGTGGCTACCGACAAATAGGGTCCATGTGTATTCCGCCAGGCGATGCGATGGCCCACCTGTATGCCTGTCCGCCAGGTGCTACAAAAAGTGCACAAATTTTTATTAAAATTGATAATAAAATCAGCTACGTGGGCGGCCGCGGCGACTGTGGTTGCGAGGGGGCGTGGTGTGCACACAAAAATGCAATGCGCTCAAATCATTTTTACGAAACTGATTAAAAAAGTGCAAAAACATGCAATATGTATACGCAAACAGACATCAAGTGATTATTATTTTTCGCGTTTTTATCATTTTTACTCGTTTTGTATGGTTTTTGCTGAGTGGCAGGTGCGGCAGACAGACAGATCTGAATGGGGCAGTCGGATTAAATGTTAATGTTTGGGCAGGGATATCGAGAGGCGGCTGCCAGGATTTGGAGTGCTGCAGCGGGATGGGTACAATGGATTCTTTTTGTGGTGCATTTGATGCACTCATAATGCAGAGAACTAGCTAGATAGACTTATATTTTAACTAAATAATTTACCAATTATATTGTAACCCATGTATTTTGTGTAATAAATTTAATGTCTAATTTTTGTATAATAAAATTGTTTTTGTCTTTCAATAATCGCATATACAACACATATATATACAATTTTTGGGATAAGTATTTTGGAATATATCTAAATGGAGATTTTTGTTTTAACCAAATTTGAAATTTGCGCAACTTATCAATCCCATTAAATCCTGATTTCGATAGACCCATCAAATTATCGGTTTACGTACTCGCTGTTATGGGTTGAAGCCCCGATAAGGCGGTTGAAGACTCCACTACGCCATCTCTAGTGTGGTGAAAAAGTATTCAACTCATCCTTATCAGTGGTGACAAACGGTTCGATTTTTGTAAGCCTCGCTTTAATGAACCAAATTCCTCATAAAGTTTACATATATCAGAATATAATATTTTAAGAGTTATAATAAAATTTAATTCCATAGCGATTTCTTTATATATTCCATTTTAACTGTTAGGCTTACGACAGCTATTTCAGAGTAATACTAAATTGCGTAAACCATTTTGTTTTTTATTTTTAATTTGGCTGATGTTTATCCACCTTTTAGATCAGAATGTGTCGTGAATAAATAAAATCATAGTAGTTTTTTTAAGAGAAAGAGTCTCAACTTACGATTATTTTCTGTCCTTTCTCTAAACACATTTATTGCCCACATAGCTGGGACGTACTGTACTCTTTGTTACCTGACTGCTATCGATAGTTGATGCTGATATCGTCCGCCCGATTGCCACCCCAAGGCCAGCTGCCACCGCTTCCCGCGCATTTTCTTCGACCCAGGTAAGTCGAAATCAGTTTCGCTTGCATTCCGGTGTTTTCACTCGTCCAAAAACCTCCGCAGCAACACCATCCAGACAACGTGGAATTACCGCAGAACCAGAGACCGGCATTATTTCCATTGTGAGTACAAGAAAACACGGCATCATCATTGGCGTCCCTAACCTTATATATTATATACACACATTTTCCACAGTTTCGGACACCAAAAATTGTGAAAATACAAACAAAAATGCCGCGCAGAAAGGCCCTGACGAACAACAACAATGCCGGCGAGTCGGAGGCACAGCCTCCAAAGGCGAAGCGCGCCAGGATCGCCTTTCATCTGGAGCTGCCCAAGCGGAGAACCATACTGGGCACCGTGCTGGTATGCGGCAACGGAGATGTGGGCCAACTGGGTCTCGGCGAGGACATCCTGGAGCGCAAGCGTCTCAGCCCGGTGGCGGGAATCCCGGATCCCGTAGACATCTGCGCCGGCGGCATGCACAATCTGGTGCTGACCAAATCGGGAGACATCTACTCCTTTGGGTGCAACGATGAGGGCGCCCTGGGTCGCGACACCAGCGAGGATGGAAGCGAATCAAAGCCAGGAGTAATAGAATTACCCGGCAAGGCTTTGTGCATTTCAGCGGGAGATTCGCATTCCGCTTGTCTGTTGGAGGATGGACGCGTCTTTGCGTGGGGCTCCTTCCGGGACTCCCATGGCAACATGGGCCTCACTATCGATGGGAACAAGCGTACGCCCATCGATCTGATGGAGGGCATTCTCTGCTGCAGCATCGCCTCGGGCTCCGACCACCTGGTCATCTTGACCACGGCCGGCAAGGTCTTCACCGTGGGCTGCGCCGAACAGGGACAATTGGGCCGGCTCTCAGAGCGTTCCATCACGGGAGAGGGTAAGTCGCGGATTAACTATGATATTTAGCATCCAGAATCAACCAATTTATCCCCCAGGTCGTCGAGGCAAGCGAGACTTGCTGCGACCCACCCAGCTCATCATCACGCGGGCCAAACCCTTCGAAGCCATCTGGGCCACCAACTACTGCACATTCATGCGCGAATCGCAGACGCAGGTCACCTGGGCCACCGGACTCAATAACTTCAAGCAGTTGTCCCATGAGACGAAGGGCAAGGAGTTTGCAGTGACGCCCATCAAGACGGAACTCAAGGATATCCAACAGATTTCTGGCGGCCAGCATCACACTGTAGTGCTGACCACAGACCTCAAGTGTTCGGTGGTGGGTCGTCCGGAGTACGGACGCCTTGGTCTGGGCGACATCAAAGATGTTGTGGAGACACCGACGGTTGTGAAGAAGTTGAGTGACAAGATTGTGGCCGTGGGGTGCGGTGAAGTCTGTTCCTATGCCGTTAGCGAGGATGGCAAGCTGTATTCCTGGGGCTCCGGCGTCAACAACCAACTGGGCGTGGGCGATGGAGACGATGAGCTCGAGCCAGTCGTGGTGGTGAGCAAGAACACGCAGAACAAGCGGATGCTGCTCGCATCTGGCGGTGGGCAGCATGCCCTCTTCCTGGTGGAGGCGGATAAGCAGGAGCAAAAGGAGAATATACCGGCTAAGGCGTCCGACAGCGGCAGCAGTAAAAAAGACAACACACCGCCACAGAATGATGCTGACAAGGAGACCGAAAAGGAGCCAACTCCTACTCCGACTCCTGCTCCCAAGAAGGCAAAGCCATCCGGCAGCAGCAGCAATAAAAAGAACAAGACTCCGCCGCAGGATGATGCCGATAAGGAAGAAGCCGAAAAGGAGCCCACTCCCAAGAAGGCCGAAAAAGCCAAGAAGCCGGCTCCCAAGCGAGGCGGAAAAAAGACATAGGATTAAGTATAAGTACGCTAACTTTTCCCACTTTGTTTTTCGTCGCATTAAGTTTACAAGCCCGTACGCTTACCTTACGCTTAAAGAATATTTACTCATGGTCCGGATTCGTAAGATAAATCGGAAGTTTTGCTTATTATATTAAGATTTACGAACTGAATTCTGTTAAGTTCTTATTATTTTGATAAATAGATGTCCGCTTATATCTTACTAGTCTGAATTACGATGGAAACCCCTTTATTAACCCAACTAAATGTTTATTAATTACAACCGTTTGAAGTACGAAACCGTAGTAAATTTGTATTTGAACGCAAAATGAAACTAATCGAGATTTATTTACAAACTAATCAACTTTAATCCGACAATGATATCGGTTGTTTTTTTATATAATTTACAAAAGAGACATATCCTACTCACAGTGTTCTATAAATTCTTGGCTCAGGCGGGGAGGAATAGGAGATTACCGACAAAAACGTTACAAAGACTTGGGCAGTAAGCATGGCATACCATTTACTCGAAACTCGAATATTATCAAGAAACAAGAAAAAGATACTCTTGGCATAGATCTAAAGATGTATGTGTAAATATGTATATATTTAGGGTGGTTCGACTTGTGAGAAAGGATCAAAAAAGGGAAGAACCTCCGAAAGCGAAGGAATCTGTTTAAAATTCGGAGAATAATTAGGTAATTTAAAGTTTGACCCTTCATCCTTTTCAAAGGGAAAACCAGGCAATATTCTTGCAAACCATTCAAGTAGTTATGAAGAATTTAATATTTTCTGTTCCTACTTGCTCTGTAAAAATCAGGCAAGGGTAAAAATTGATCATTAACGTACAAATCGCAATTTCTGGCAAACAAATCGAACTACCCTGGATTTTATATAAGTGTGGATTTTGGCTTGACTACGAGTAGTAACACGGCTGACGATTGCCTCTGCCTGAGTCGACTGTGGCTAGGGAGGTTGTGATGGTGGTGGTGGTGGAGTTTCCGCCGTAGTTGCTGCCCAGGTAGAAGCTCACAAACAAGATGCCGCACAGCAGCGACAGCGAAAGGACGACGCGCACCAGCTTCCTCGCGAAGGCGATAAGTCCTAGCAGATGGCCGCCGGCAGCAACGCCGCCCAGCTGCCGGTCGCTGATGTCTTGACAGCTGCGGCACAGCTGCAGATGCGTCTGGATCAGGGTTTCCAGACACTCGCGGTCGTATTGGTCAATGGAATCGGCGCAGTTTAGACCCAATTCCATCAAATCAAAAGCACAGGCGCAGTTCCCCAGCTTTGGGCAGTCGCAATCTTGGTCGTTATTATTGTGGCTATTGCGGGCGGCATCGCTCAGCTCCTGCCTGGTCAGATTACACGGAGAAAGTAAATATTATTTGCGCTTTGCGCACGAATACGCCGTCGCCTTGGGACAGGTGGAGGCGTGGTGGCCCAACTGCTGGTACATCAGAAATCCGAAGCCGGCGAAGAGCAGCAATAGCAGCGCCAGCGTCACATATTGCAGGTTCTGGGTAAACGCCAACTGTCGCTCTATCGACGATTCATGCCCCTGTTGTACATGGTAATTAAATATATTATATAAATTTCTCAAATTTATAGCCATATTGCCACTTACACCAGAGCTCTTTTTGCTGTCTACACTGGCCTTGCTGGCCTTGTTTGGACAATCCGGTGGTGCTTTTGGCTTGTTTTCTTCAAAGCGGCAGACCAGCCGGTGCTGTTCCACATCCACTGCTGAGGGGGATTTGTTCCGCCACAGCTCTGTCACGTCGGAGCCACCGCATTCATTGCCCGGAGCCACCATGGCCATGACCAGGAACTTGTCCTTGCTCTCGCCACTGAGCTGGTGCTCCGACTTGAGCCATATATTAATAGAGGCCTCCTGGTTCGGCTGGATGATCCCGCAGCGGGGTTTCACACGGAACTTTTCCGGCGATGTGGTTTGGATCTGAAATAGTAAAGGAGCTTAGTTTTTGATCTATAGGATCTCTGCGGAATTAACCCACCTTATAGGTCACAGCAGACTTGGCAATCGACTTGAGGTTCAGCGTAGCCTCCGCATTCTTGGAGTTAAAGTTGACAAACTCCTTGGGATCTATTTGCAGCATTGCTAATCAGAAAAAGCAATATAAGGGTCCCCGCTTTGTATTAATAGGGCCTTTTTAAATATTTTCAATTTGGGTGGGGACCAAAAAATTTTGTTTTAAAAGGATTGGGAACTAAAATGAGGCAAGTTGCTGCTTTGATATTTATTTGTGACATTATGAGCAGTGCAGATTGATATTTAGACAAGGTATTTTTAGAAAATATGAAAATAGTAGATTATATGTAGACGTGGGCCTCCATGGTAAAAACTTCGGGTTTATAACTTTTAAATAAAATGTTTTGTATATTTCTTGAAGTGATGGGGATGATACATATGTAGTAAGGGATGATTTCTTACCCTCGGATGGAGTGTGCATCTCGTTGATGTTGGACTCCTTGAGCACCAATGGAGCGGTGTTGGCAAAGGTGACCTGTCGGTTAAAGAAAACTCGGTTAAATGACTGTCTTATATGGTGAGTATGATAGTTCGGTGGCGCCCTCTCAATCAGCCCCTTCGAACGTGCCTTATGTCTTATTTTCACAAGGGCCGCCCTACTATTCTTGGCACCCTTGAGCTGGCATTATTGGCGAAGGTTCCACTTGTGCTGGAGGTCGCTTGGTGAATTGGATGGATTTGGTTTTCAGCCAGATGTGGGGATCTTGTATGTCTCATTTGCATTGGAATTACTAATTTCATCTGGGTGTTTTATCCGCCCCTATCACTGACCTCCGGTTGTAATCTGTAACTCACGTAATAATAACGCTCAGGCTCAGACATCGGTCACATTCGCCAGTTCCCTCACAGAGTTTGCTTGACCTAAGTCCTTCAACACATAACTTAAGCCGAACTTTTAGGCTTGTAAATTAATTTTTCAATTAATTCGCAGCCACCAAAATAAACCACAACTGGCAACCCTAAAGCGGTGGATTTCCCGGCTTTACTTTACGGTATTCTCAAAACGCGTTAGCACATACTATCAATTTAATCTGTTATCGTTATTTTGAGTTTAGTATTTTTTTATTTAAGTATTATGTACTTAAAAACATTTAACTTTTTTTAAGCCGAGCTTAGAAATGGTAAAAGTTTTTTTTTTACAAGATTTTTAACAGTTCCCAAGGTTAATTTAAAAGCAAAATATTGTTCACTTTAAAAACACTTGGCTTTAAAACAGGCTTAGTGACTGGTAACATTTTACTGGTTCTATTACCAAACCAACATTTTTAACTGTTTAAGACTTTTTAAATAAATGATTTTATAACGAATAAATATAGTTATAAAATCATTTCTTTATTTTTAGTGTACCGCTAAGATCGGTCTAACAGCGATTACTGGTTTGATGATAAAAACTGAATTAAAGACAGTTTTTAGCGTTGTTCCTGAGTCAGTTAAATTTTAATTTCGTAGGTTTCATTAACAAACCAACATTTTAAACTATTTATAACACTATATTTAAATCGGTTTTTTTTTATTTTTACGTTGCGCAATGAAAATCATTAATGCGGGCTTGATAGGTGGAATAACTGAACCCTCCAACGGGCAGAAATTTAAGACATTGCAGTCTTTTTAATTTAAACTGAACATACTCAAGTTGTCATTTTAAACAAAGGCAAATATACAAGGTGAAATAATCGTTTTGAATAGCAAGTCAATTCGATCCGTTTCGGGGTTTGTTGTACTTTTGTTTAGTCTTCCACGTAACGCACACATGATCACCATTAACAGTCAACTTTCAGCATAATTAACCGGATAGAGCCTGCCTTGCCAGTAAATACTTGGGATTTTTGAAGGTTTAAAAATGATTTATTGATTCTGAAGGGACTGACACAGATTTCTTAAGCACAATTCGATGAGTATGAACACTTAGCGAGAGGTCACCGTACACAAAACACGTACGCACACACCTACCCTGGGCATTTTTGGTGAAGAATGAATATCAATTGATACAACAATGCAGCTTCCGCCCTCCGATTTCTATTAACTCCTTTGTCTCTCTGCTTATTTGTTAATAACAATTAAAGATTGCAAATGCCCATGACGATTAGTACAAGTTTGGAACAAACACGAACATAAAATGAGGTTGCTTATGAGTTTTTTGTGACTTGTTCGCGCAAATGTGGAAATTTAACTGAATAAAAGCACACCCAAACAGCTTAGAGCTTTTTGGTCGAGGCATTCGGTTCTCGTTCTCTTCGCCTTCCTCTCTGCTCGCTCTTGATTTCTCTCTCGATCAGCTTCTTCCAGCTGTTGTTGTTGCTGCTCCCGTCTGACATAAGATAAACTGAAACTGTAAATGAAAGAATGAAAGTGACGTTGCAATGAGAGAGTGCATTAAGCGATGACGTGGTGTGGGTGTGCTGTTGTGAGGGTGTGTGTGCTTGAGTGGGTGTTAGCAAGTTTCTGGATAATATTCGCCCTGGGAATATAAGTACACATAAAACATGGTATAATCCCTGTGGCAATGCTCGCTGTACTTTTTTCGGGTCAATGCTTCGGGGCCTCGAGCTGACCGCTAACTACTGACCCCAGCCAGAAAAGAAAGTTTAGCAATATGTCAAATAAAGGACTATAAATAGCTGCTGTAATATTCAGCCACCAGACTGCTGCGGGTAAAACGAATAGCTGCACTGAAACAAATATTTACAATAGCAAAAAGCTCAATTTTACGATAAAAAGTTATGATAATCATAAAATATACAAAAAATACTCTCATTGTTTGATATTGTAAATTTTGATGTGCAATTCAATTAAAAATAAAACAATTGTATTTTAAGTTTTCAAAAATTACTCATACGACATGTCTGCCAGTTATAAAAAAATTACTCATACGTCATACGACGCAAAACAGTGTTATCAGTAGCCAACTTAAAAAAAACTAGAAAACCAGGACTGAAAACCGGACAAAATTGCATGAGTACACATTTTTTTTTTAAATTTCGTACTTAATGAAAATTCTTTGTGCTTAGAACAGAATAGTATAGAATATCTCGACTATGACAAGGGCGAATATCAATCGGAAAAAATATTGCGGGACATTTAATCGTTTCTTCTGAAATTTTGGTTTTTATTTTCTTTTTTGTTCTCTTCAGCGAAACTTTCGAAAGTTTCGAAAGTTTTCGCAAGGTTTCAAATTTCTAACGTCTTCCCAAATAAGCATTATATTATATTAATTTAATTAATTAATTATTATTTTTTGAGCTCAGCCAAGTTGCCAGAATTTTGTTCAACAATATTAAAGTAATTTTTATTTTGAGTATGAAAGTGCGATGTTGAAAATGTTTTTCAGCTTAGACTGTATACAAAAACGTATAAATATCTCCGGATAAAGTCGAATTGGCAGCACTGGCGCTTTTTTTAACATTCAATTCATTTTTTACTTTCTTTAAATGAGAAACGAAACCAGGTAAACTTTAAAATTTTAAAGAAGGCTTTTCTCTTTAATGGACTTCTTTCAAGAAGCGATGTTCGAGTTGCAACAACAGGACCTATTTTATTAGTTCTTTCCGGAAGCTAAAAATAATTATTATTCCCCAGTGCAGAACCTTGCTTCGGTAAGCTTAGTGGTCAGTTGGGGACAGGCAACTCACGCAGGACACGCAAACAGCGCACCCTTAATCAATACGTGTCCTAAGAATGTGAATCAATTATGGCGAGAGCGCCGTAAGGTGGTTCGCGTGCGATTTTGAAAAAAGCAATTAGGAGACCGAGGGACGGACTCTTTCCGGGTGCAGCCATGTCAAAGACAACACGCCCCACAGGCTTGAGATTGAGTCTGTCGTTGTTGGTGCCCTAATAATAATATATGCTCCACGACTTAGAAACTTACCTTCTTGTCCACGAACTGCTCATCATCTCCGGCATTGGCGGCCACCGGCTTGGCAGCCTGTTTGGCCTGCGGCACGAAGCTAAATTCGTAGTTATCCTCGCCACCCCAGCTGGCCAGGCATTTGTCCTTGGTTATGTACTGGTTAATGTCCTTTTTTGATATCATTTTCAAAATCTCAACGGCTTTCGGTGGCAGAAGAGCCTTGATGACCTTAAAAGCAGCTAAAAGAAGGAAGAGAGAAGTCATGGTCACGGTTAATGTTGTAGCGAAAGTTCAAAGTCTATTGTAATTAGTTAGAGAATCAAATCGATTTAATATCAAGTAAATATTAGCGGAATAAATATAATAGGCTTTTACAAATGAAAAGTTTACAAGCAAGTTTAGAGCTGAAATATATAATTCTACTACAACCAATTGGGAATTAAAAGATAGCAGTGTTAATTATAGATTATAAAATACTTATACATCATGGTAATATTTATTTCTCTATAATAATATATATCACAGATTTATATGTATGTATATTATGCTTGATATTTGATTAATTTGATCCTAAGAGTACATACCATTTAGCACCCAGGCCAGTTCGAACACCAAAATGTAATTCAGGGCATTCGGATAGTACTGCTTAAATGTCTCCACAATCCGCTTAACGAAATCCAAATCCATAGTGGCCAACCCCGTGCCCGCCATGTCAAAGAATATGGTCAGCTGTGTCAAGTGCCGCTCCCGCTGGGTTCTCTCCACCCAGTACACTACGATGCGGATCAGCTCATCCAGATTCTTCGATTTACTATGAAGTCTAACTCGGAATATTAACAGGGGCGTTTCATCCATATCATTGCTGTGCACAAATATCGATCCCTCTTTTAGATATTCCTGGTTCAACTGGCTCTCGTCGAGGTCATTAGCCCCATAAGATTGGCGCCAGGTGCATGTTTCCCACAACTTATTAAAGGCCGCATCCATGTCGAGATCATGCATTTCCAGGAATCTCTGTAGCCAAAGATTTTCATTGCGAATGCGATCAATATCGGTTGGATGAAAGGGTGCTGACAGCGGAACAGGCCATGTAAAGTAATAAAGCGATTATTGGAATCTTATCTTTGTGCTTAAGAACATATTTTGTCTAGATAATAAATTCCAGATACGATTATATACATATTTACTTTGAGTTACAAAACACTGTTTCCACAAACTGTTTTTTCTTATCTTTGCTCTTTTGATGTTTAACCCAAAGTTTCACATTCAAGAACACTTAACCATGCAATTTTTTTCGTAATCTTTGTTTGTTTAAGAGGTGCCAGAATTTAAATTTGGGAAAGATAAGGAGCGAATCGATAACAACATAGGGTTGGTTAAAGTGTTTTCTATTTTTCAGAGTAAAGAGGAAAAAAAAAACACTTGTCTAAAAATAAACCTTTTATAAAATATTCCATTCGGTTTAATTTGAACTTCGACCCGAAACACTTAACCCTTTGCCGCTGATAGGTAGTTTTACGGAAGTCCGTATACTATACGCTTTACTTATATTTATATATACATAGTTCCTATAGCTTAGGTCTCAAGTTCAAAGCTTACGTTTGAGTGCACTTCAGGCATTCTAATCGTTGGGCTGGGCGGTCTGTTTAGTTTATTCATTGACTAAATGGCAAATTTGCACTACAAATAAGGAAACAAACTATTAACAGAACACTGCTATCCCTCTAGCAATTATCGAATTAAACCTGTGGGAATATGCGTGGCTATAAACTGAAGCACACAGATGTCATTTATTAGTCTCGACAGCTAATGAACGTTGCACTTTGTATTCGTCGAGTGGTTCAGATTATCTCACCTGCTGGCGGTGATGAGGCATATTTGCGATTAAACCTTTCCCGCAGCTCCTCGATTTGCCCTGGGGTCGTCTCCTTGACCTTGATGCCCATGCTGCCGGCTAGTTAAAGCACTCGTTCGTAACCAAAATCGGGGACAGACTAAACATTAAAGTATAATTCCGATCAACGGGGGGAATTTGTTATTCCTATCGCTCCGCTTCTAATCTGAAATCCACTTTCACTGCGATTAGATTTGTCCCACAAGCCAATTGCCAAACACAGGTGAAGATACAACAGGTGCCAGCGGGATTCACCGAGCTATCCAAGTGTGTTCCACGAGCGTGCGCGGCCAACTGAATGAGCGACTAACGGTGTCGACAGTGGCTATCCACGTTGGGGATATGTCGCCGCGATCGTTGGCAGTCGGGTGGCGTGCGGATCGAATGTGGAGCACCTGGTTCTCCGCGGTACTATAATGGGCCTCCCAAAAGGGCAATCCACCCACCCCCGTACTGCCGCAATGGAACGTGATCGTGCGGGAGGTGTGCCCCCTGCATTACAATTACCTCCGAACGCTTTAGCGAAAATAAAACCGAAAGCTTCTAAAGCTTTTCTCGCTGGAGTACTTAAACAAACGGCGAATTCCGGGCAATAAATATTGTATTATTTACACTATCATACAAGGTTTAAGGCAATTTCAGGCAAATTGAAAAACGTAATCGTCATTACCACCCCAGATCTTCAGGCAGTTGTCCTTGTCCACATACTGATCGATGTCCTTCTTAGTCGTAACCTTCAGGATCTCCAGGGCTTCAGGGGGCAGGAAGGTCTTCACAATTTTGAAAGCAGCTAATGACGAAAAAACAAGCAAAATATTAATATAAAATTGATTTTTAGAAATAATCCCCACAAACATACCATTTAACAGGAAGGGCAATTCATGCACCAGAATATAGTTGGGCACATAGGGGTATTTGGTCTCGAACACGCCGACAATACCCCTGATGAAGTCCAGATCCAAGTTGCTCAGACCGGAGTCAGTCATGTCCATGAAGAGGGTGATCTTATCCAGGTTGCTCTTTAGCTGCAATCGCTCAATCCAGAAGACGAGGATTTTCAGAAGATCCTCCTGATTCCGACTCTTCGAGTGCTTGCTGATGCTGATGATTAGCAGGGGTTTTCCGTCCTTATCCTTGTTATGGACATAGATGGAGCCATCCCTCAGGTATTCCTGGTTCAAGTTCTCCTCGGTGATATCGTATACTCCAAAGCTCTTCCGCCAGGCGAGATTGTCCCACAACCTCGTGATGGTTTTCTCCATATCAAAATCATATACCTGCAGAAGTTTGGTGATCCACAGGTCACTGTCGGTAATGCGCTTCAGATCGTTAGGGTGGAAGGGGTCTAATTTATAAGTGTACTTGTCAGATAAGATGTAAATATTATTAATTCTTTGGCTTACCTGCTGGTGGCTCCTTCTCCAGTTTCTGGAGAATGGCAGTCTTCACCTGGCTAATCTGCTCGGCAGTGGGATCCTGATCTGAGGGCATGCTGCTGCTTGGGTTTACTCGAACCAACTGAAATGTCCCCAGTGCTGGGTCTTAAATTTATATCAATAGATAATCCTTATCTACCACTTAACTGTTAGGAGTTCTGGGGAGGAAGTATTCTTAATCTGGGAGCGAGATGACTGGCCAGCGAGCGGACTAATCAACGACTGACAGCACACTCTGGCCCCAAACGTTTGCCGTTCCGCTCGTCGAGAGCGTTTTATTTGTTCTCCAATTGTGCTCTGCTTTCCAGACGATCATGTAAATGACTCAACGCGGGTGGGGGTCTGGCAGGGGCAACCACACCGCCGCCCGTTCTTTAATCAATATAAAAAAAAAAGAAAAAACACATTACCCGCAGACCAGTGCGGGGGACAGTGAAGGGGGCCCAGCCAATTGCGATAAGCGGAACTGGTAATGTTTATGGTTCGTGCAGGCGACTCTTCGGGAATTGGTTTTTATTACTCTTGCTGTGGTTTTCTTTGCGATATTTGACGTATCCTCTAGTTTCATACATATATATTGACTGGGGGTGTGGAAATTCTCTGTGGTTTTCTTTGATTCGATATAACGAGCAAAGTCTACTAAGCCCATTTATGTTATTCCCCTCCAAATGCCAGTCATTGAGTACTGTTGCTGTAATTGATATCTAATGGTTGGGTTTTGCTACCATTACAGTAATTTCTTTTATTTTCTTAACAAGGGATATTTAATTTATTAATTTTTATGCAGCTACATATATATAGTTAAGTTCAGAAATAGCTCACATATTAATCTTATCAACCTTATGAACTGAATTTGTTTCATTGCTGTTTTTATTACCCAGATAGAGGGATTAAAGGTGTTCTATGCTAAATTGCAGTAATTTAATTTTTTTATCGTTAGAAGTTATCATTTTTCTTATTTTTTTACTATTGTACTACCAAAATAACGCTGAACTTTATACGCTTCTATAAAAATTTATTTAGACAAATAATTAATATTAATTTTCTGTTATAGGTACATATGTACGTATTGTTATCAACAAACCGAATTTAATTTCGTTTTGTGCTTATTTTTATTACCCAGATAGAAAGTTTAAAGGTCTTCTATTATTGTTTTTTTAACAGATGCCCAGCAGTTGCTTACTTACTTAATTGGCGTTATTAATTACTGGAATAACTGCTTGGTAATTATATTGTTTACCAGCTGCCGCTATACTTTTACTATATATCATGTATAGTTGAACTAAACAAACAATTGTTTAGGTTAATTATGCATTTGAATTATTAAAAACAAAATTATGGATTTTTAATTAGTTAATTAATTTATGAATTAGATAATTTAAATAAAATCAATTTTTGAACTCATTATGTGTTGCGCTTTTGTTATTGTTGACATTGAAAATGGATGAGAGGAATGGAACGAGCGGACAATAACAAAACCGAAGCCATTTACATATCGAAAGCTCGATTCCCCGGCCCGTAGCCCCCGCCAATTGGACCATCCGACATCGACATCCAAGAACTTTTCTGGCCCAGTTGTGATGTTTACGTGAAAACGTGCGTTTGAAGAGACCACGTCCTCGCCGTTCAGCCGGATGCGGATGCAGTGCAGCCAGTTGTGAGATCCCCCAAAGTCCCCGAGATGAAGTTCGCCGAACACCTGACGGCCCACATAACGCCGGAGTGGCGAAAGCAGTACATTAACTATGAGGTGAGTGCCGCAAATTGTCGGATCCGAGGTGCGGAAAAATCTGTATCCGTGTAGATACACGGACGAGTGTGCTTTTCCCGCTGTCATTTTGCCAGCTGTGACGTCACGTGCCCCATCAGCTGATTTTGGTCCAACTGTCAAATGGGGGAGCTTTCAACGCGCATGCGCCCTAATTAGCGGCATTTTGTGTTTTGCTCTCCTTGGACGTAAACAAAAGGGAAAAGGATGAAAAAGTGGGGCGAAGAAAGTTGTATATAGTGGATAGTACAGTCAGGTCCAAATGAAAATAGTTCATTTTATTTTATTGAAAGCGCTTTTTTTGTCATCACTTTACTAATGATTAACTGATGTAAACAATAAAATTTAGCCATTGTCCATACCTTAACAGATTCTAAAATTACAACTTGTGGCGTTAGGAAAGAGAAAAAATAAATAATTAATATTTAAAAAATGTTTTGATGGTTTTTTGATATTTCAATCATCATATTTATTTAACCAATACCAATACAAAATTGAACCATTTATTAAATAGGTTTAATGTTTTACAAAAGTTGAATAAATATAAAATATATATTAATAAACATATATATTAATCAAAATTAAGTCCGTTTTTCATAAGAAAACTAAAGTTTTTTTTCTGTTTCTTTTTCGCCTTGAAAATAAGGACCTTACTAAATCTTAAAAATTACTACAAATATTTATGTTCTTTTAGGAGATGAAAGCCATGCTTTATGCGGCCATCGAACAATCGCCATCCGCAGAGCTCGTGGAGCGCGAGATGGTGACCCGATACTTTGCCAAATTCGATGAGGAGTTCTTTCACTACTGCGACAAGGAGCTGGCCAAGATCAACACATTCTACTCGGAGAAGATGGCCGAGGCGACTCGCAAATATGGCAGTCTGCGCAGCGAACTAACCGAGGCCCTGGAAATGGGTCATCCGAAGAAGCAACCGGCCTGGAAGAGGCGCACCCCGCTGGGCAAGAAGAATGTGCCGGCACGCAAGATACAGGATCTCAAGTTGGCATTTAGTGAATTCTATCTGGGGCTGATACTGCTTCAGAACTACCAGAATCTCAACTTCACGGGTTTCCGTAAGATACTTAAGAAACATGACAAGCTGCTGAGCGTGGATTATGGTGCAAGGTGGCGCACGGATCACGTGGAGGCGGCACACTTTTACACTAACAAGGATATCGATCGGTTGATCCAGGAAACGGAGCAGGCCGTTACGCAGGACATTGAGGGAGGTGATCGACAGAGGGCGATGAAGCGGTTACGTGTGCCTCCTTTGGGTGAGCAGCAGAGTCCTTGGACCACCTTCAAAGTGGGCCTCTTCTCCGGCGCCTTCGTAGTCCTCTTCATAACGGTTGTGATTGCGGCCATGTTCTATGGATTCGGAGAGAATTGGCGAGCAGGAATGAGGATGTTCCGTGCTCCATTCCTCATCATTGAATGCCTTTTCCTCTGGGGCGTCAACGTTTACGGCTGGCGATCATCCGGTGTGAATCACGTCCTCATCTTTGAGTTGGATCCACGCAATCACCTTTCCGAACAGAACATCATGGAGGTGGCTTCGGTGTTTGGAGTCATCTGGGCCATCTGTGTGCTGAGCTATATCTTCTGCGATCCATTGGGAATCCCGCAGTATGCAGCTCCACTGTGCCTCTACACATTGATGGCGGCCTTTTTGCTCAATCCCACAAAGACTTTCCATCATGAGGCTAGGTACTGGGCATTAAGGGTCCTAGGACGAGTAATTATGGCGCCTTTCTGCTTCGTAAACTTTGCCGATTTCTGGCTGGCCGATCAGCTAAACAGTATGGTTCCAGCCTTTCTGGATATACCCTTCCTGATTTGCTTCTTTGGTCGGAGTCCCACCTGGCACAAAGCCGGAAAGGGTGAGTAGATCCAGATTTCTGATAAATACGAATGAATGGTCAAGGTAGTCGTTTTCGTCTTTTAAAATATATGAAACAAACTGTTGTTAAAATGTTAACGTTGTTCAAATTGTTCAGTTTTCTTGTGCAATGCTCGGACCTTTTGCTTTCCTTTTTAAGCTTGAATAAAACATGTCATTTCCTGAAAAATGTTCAATTCCAGAAAATGTTGCTTTTAAGTTAGCATTCATAATAAAAGATGAATATAAATCGTGAATTAAGTTCCGGGAATCGCCAACATGAATGATTTAATTAGGGGCCGCAAAGTGGTTATTTAACCATCATTGTTCTATTGCCATTCCAGCTGCCAGCCACTGTGTGGAATATGTGTCCCTGCTGCATCCTATTGTTGCCATTTTGCCCGCCTACTTTCGGTTCGCCCAGTGCATCCGCAGATACCGCGACACAAAGGAGTCATTTCCGCATCTGGTCAACGCAGCGAAGTATGCAACCTCCTTCTTTGTGGTGATATTTGCACACAAATATCACACCACCACGGGTAAGTGGATTCATTATGCGTGCGTGAGTTCATTAGGCCAGACCAACGTCACCGCAAGAGCAAATATATATACCAACATTATGCGTGCTGTTTACGGTCCGGTGCCAATTAGTCCCGTCTTCATGGCCAAAAATTCATGTAGATTGCGTTTTGGCAGTGGGGCACGTGCATCTCCATCCCACTCACTATGTGTTCTTCTGATTTACAGATACCTATCCTCTGTCCAAGGACAATCCCTGGGTCTACTGCTGGATTTCGGCGGCCATCTTCTCGTCCTGCTACGCCTACACATGGGACATCAAAATGGACTGGGGATTGTTTGACTCGAAGGCGGGCGACAATCGATTCTTGCGTGAGGAAATCGTTTATTCATCGACGGTGAGTCGGATGGGTATTGTTTTTGGGGGAATGGAGAAGGTGGACCTCCCGAAAATAATGGCCACGATAAATATTTGAGCGAACAGCACCTTTGAAAGCATTCATTATCCCCCCTCCTTTCTCGGTCCTTAGTGGTTCTACTACTTTGGCATAATTGAGGATTTAATTCTGCGCTTCAGCTGGACCTTGTCCATGAGTCTAATTGAGGCTGGCTACATCGAAGGCGATGTAATGATGACCATTCTCAGTCCCCTGGAGGTTTTCCGTCGTTTTATTTGGAATTATTTCCGACTGGAGAACGAGCATTTGAACAACGTGGGCAAGTTCAGAGCGGTTAGGGATATATCTGTGGCTCCAATGGACTGCTCTGATCAGGTGAGTTTTGCTAGCAGCTATATAACTCTAAGAAGACATGTACACATTTTGATTACAAACTAGCATTTGGGAAAGTTAATTATTCTTTCCTTAATTGGCCTTCCCAAATTAAACAATTACTTTAGTGTATACTGAGAAAACTTTGGATTGGGAAAAAAATATATACATATGTACATACAATTTTTTTTTTACAATTTTTAATATAAAACGCATAATTAAAACCCTAATACGACTGCGATTTTTTTTAAGTCCTGACTTTTTGTTTTCTATTTTAATTAATATGTAACTTGTTTTTTTGTTTTGCGCCAAGTGATAATCAAAATAAAAAAAAACTGACGGCGTAGTTTCAGCCAAATTGTCCTTTGACCAAAGTAATTTTATACCCTTGGAGGGAGTCAAAAAGTTTGTAAAGTTTTTATAAAAATCTCTCGACTATATCATTTAGCTGCCATAGAAACTACCGGCAAAGCGACATATCTTCATTGTTTTTAAGCATCGAAATCGAATTATCGAATATTTAATTCTTATAACAGCTAAAATTCGAAGTTTGCTTCCTTTCTTTTTTTTCTCATTTATGGCGAGTTTTGGGGCGTTACTGAAGATTAATTCAATACATTTTTTATATTTTTCAGAAAAAAAAGAAATTTGTAAATTAATAATTTTAACTATCCGTACCGCCACAATTTTGTTAATTCCTATTCTGAAACCCCACTTTCCCTTAATTTCAGACCACTATTCTACGAATGATGGATGAAGCAGATGGTGTGTTAAATCGAAGGCGTGGAAAAGCCGCTGGCGGCAAATCCGCAACAAAGAAGAACAAACAGGAGCAGCGTCTGCTCCTCCAAGGAGAATCCATCGAGGACCTTTGCTCATAGTGGGGCGAAGATGCGGATACCCAATAAACAAATCTCTGTGTGCACAAATTTTAATTTCATGCTAATAAAGCACTGCAGTTGCATTCTCGGACAATGAATGATCCCAATTCCATTGATTTTGGCATCTGTGCGGAAGAATGCTCGATTTCCATTTGTGTGCCATGTGTGGGTGGAGTTGGTGATGGCGATTGATGATGAGCAAATGTTCAATTTGCGTGACAGTTGAACAACAAACTTTGGAAAACTTTGGGTTTTATTTGGGTCTGCCATGTTGGGTGCCTAAAAATACATTTGCCGAACCATCCGCTTGATTGTTGAGGTTGTCATGACAAATTTGCGTAAACGTTAGCATATGTTATTATTGCTCACATAACAATGTGTGCATGACGTTTTGATATGTTTTGATGATGTGTCCAAAACCATAAAAATGGATGACCACCGATTAGCAAGAAACTGTCAGTTAATTTTTTTGTTTTCATCCTGTTTTCTAGGAATTTGTGTGTAAATATGAAATGCCTACTTTTTAGCATAATAAATTTAAAAGAAATTTCATTGATGGGTGTTGTTGGCAAAGAAATTTAATGTATTTCAACGTGGCTCACCGCAGGGAGTTGGAAATGTTCCGGTCGCAGCTGCTGTATATTGATTGATTGATTGTATTTTTTCAAGTTTTGCTCCCTTCAATGCACTGTAATCATTTAATAAAACTTTGAAAGATATTCGCTCCCTGCTGATTTTGTTAATTTCAACAGCCAAGCATTTTCATTGATTCATTATCGATGTGAATACACAAAGTTGTAGGTTAAAGGGCGAGTAATTCACGTGGTTTTAGCTTTTTCATGTTCTTTTGTATTTAACCTGACCACTAACAATACAATGAGTTTTTCTGTCATCGTCAACCGCCGTTGTGCGGTCTTTTGGAACAAATAGCGATAATAAATGATAGTCGAATTAAATATGTGCTCAATTTAATATTGCAAATGGAAAACTTAACAAGTTTTCGCAAGAGAAAGTTTCACAATTTGTTTCGGAAACTTTTTGTGTTTCTCTTAGTCAGAAAGTTATGATGTTCTAGGAAGAACGCCATTGTTTTTCTATATATTCTTCACAGTTTTCTGTGCCATATTGCCTTAAATTGTTTTAATTTTGTATTTTAACAGCTAATAAAACTTGGGAGTTCTGACAATGCAGTTGTTGTTGAGCAAGGAAATAGACAACAAGTGTCATCTAAACGTGAAAAGTAAAGGTTGATTTGAAAACGAAACATTTGACAATCAATAAGGCTTGCCAGCTTTGTGTTTTCGTGAGGTAAATACCTTTTTAGGGTTTTCTGCTCTTCCACTTTTGGCACAAGCTGTTCTATTTGAAAGCGGATTATATCACGGTGTTCAGTATTCAACAGTACGTGAGCCAATGTTAAATTTATACTGCAGTTCATTCAATTTTATATTTTTAGAATTTTTCCTCCTTGGAGAAACATTTTTATGTGATTCCGTTGCCCGGCAACTGCTGTAGCAAGGCATTGTCCATTAGGAACCATTTATGGCTCACAGATAGGAATTTCCTTTAAGCCATTCCCGGGATGGTGACTGTCACATCGATGCGAATCTCCTACGGGCGAATGCTTATTTTTGAAGGCCTGCGATAAGTGGACCCTTTTTGGGAGTGTTTTTATTAGCCCGAGGATGTAAGTCGCCCAGTGGATTTAGCGACATTAAATTTTGCAGCCCTCAAGATGAACCCATTGATAACGTGTTTAGGTATCTTTTTTTCACCTTGCGGTTGTAGCTTTAAAACAGATGAAAATGTAAAGTGTGCTTACATTCTGGGTAATGCTTTCACTTAAAGTCTTTCACTTTGGCGACAAGAAGCAGCGCTTACTTTCACATGTCAAAACAACGCTGACAACTTTTTTCCTACTTGGTTGCGTTTTCGGTTCCTTTACTGCTGTCAAAGCCGATTTTCTTGATTTAATGGAGGGACCAACATAGGCTAAAAGAACTGATGGAAAGCACACGTTGTGCACACAGAACAATGGCAGCAATATTTCACATGGATAAACCCCGGTGCGTATACGTATTGTTGTGTTAACATTTTCGGCATGGCTTGCATTTGCCCACGTTTAAGTTTCTGATTGCATTTGTTTGGTTTAGCTTACAAAAGTTTGTATTACGTATACGCCGTGTTCGGCGTTTGCAAATGCTTAAAGCATCCATGTTAGTTTAAGTTTAGTTGTACCTGTTTATTGTTCTGGAACATCTGCGCTCGAGGCTGATAAATGAATAAACATTCAGTGACAACGGCTGAATGCATTTTCACATAGCAGCATGGCAATCAGAGATGCAAATGTTCTAGGATTAAGTGATTGAGAGGCCTGCGTTGATTGTGTGGCATGTGCGAAATTGTTAAGCCACAGCAAATTAAAGTTTATCCGAACATATCGATCTGCTTATTCCAATTAAAATTTCACAAATAAATGCTGCCAATCAAATGAAGGTAGTATTGGTTCGTTGCTAAAAATAATTTTATTAAATACGTAATATAGAATGCTTTGATTGCTGACGCGTGCACAGACATCAGGCTCATTAAAACAACAACTGCAAGTCTAGAATTGACCACGGCTAAATATAAACGTGGCCTATAAAAATTGAATACATTTTGTTCTCCACTTTCCACTGTAATTGCCCGTGTCAAAAACAGCCCTTATTTTTAGCCGGAACACTGATTGAACAAATGTTTACATCGAAAGTTAATTAATTAATTTAAAGCGTCTGACAATGGTCCATGCCAACCACGACTGACAGGAAGAAGTCGGGTATTGCCACTCAATATGCTAATCGAAAGCCCACAAGTTTAAATTAACCATGAAAAACATTTTCATGGGCAAAAGTGCGTGGCTTTTAATTTCGGTTTGGCAAATTTAATGTCAGCAAATGTATGGATAGCCCCAAAAGGGGGCATAAATCTTATTTGCCAATGCCATTCTAACTTATTTGAGTGGGATATGCTGAGTAATTCGATGTGGAAGTGAAGCCAACGGCCTTTGGTCCCATTCGTTTGCCCACCATTGATTGATGGCCATGGTGTTTGCAGAGGAGAAAGCTATTTATAATATGTTTATTATTTATCATGCATGCTAATGCCAATATATATAAACACACACATATTCATGTGTTTATTGGTCCGGCATGTTTGCCGATGAAATTTGATTGAAACTAATGGACGCAAACGCAGAATGGCATCCGCAAATGTCACCCAAAGGACACGTAAAAGCCATTCAAATATTATGAGTAATTCAGTCAAGGTTTCGAGCTTCTAATTCGGCGGAAAGGAGATAAAGGGATAAAGGAATTACTTTTTCAGACGGTTTATCATTTATAGAAATTTTCGAAGTAAGAGGACAATGTTCTCTCCCTTCTTCAAAGAGGTCAACTTTACTTTTCCATGAGACAGTTAGAAACCCCATCTGCTGTTGGCCAAAATGTCAAGTGGCATTCGCGCCGTCAGACCTAAGTTGTGACAGCGAATTTCAAATGCAAACACACCAGCCGACAAATTAAAATGGCTCTTCTCTAATGAAAGATCAACAAACAACAGTGCTTGCACCATTAAAGTTTGTTTTTTGGGGGAAAACTATTATTATTAATACTGAATTTAGATCCCTACAAAATAGTTGGAAAATGCGCAGTTGGTTAAACACTAGGAGATGATTTACATTTGAATTTGTATTCAGTTTTCCTAAATTTGTTTTAGTTACAAAACTATCATTATTCGTAGTTTATTTTAAGTCGATTAGGGCATATTCAATTAAATGCATCAAATACCGTGCTAATTGGATTTAATTAGACGGCTCGGAATTTCACAATCTTTAACTTGGTGGTATTCATCCTTCTCAAATTTGCATATTTATTGCTGAAAAATTAATCGCTTTACACCCGACTTCCCTTTGCGGATTTATTTACCCGCGAAACGTTGTCGTGGCAACTATTTCAGCTGCGGTCTGTCTTGTACCCTCTAAAAACAGTGGGTGTGTTGGGACTGGACGGTAGGACGACCTTCAAATTTTGGCAGAAATTCATATTAATTTATGCAAGCCATTTTTTTTATATTTTAGTATTCTACGTTTTCTTTTACCACGTCACTTGAAAAGGGTATCTGCACTGTCCAACCGCCAAATGTTTTATTATTCGTGTTGTTTTTATTTTATTTATTTCGTTCATACAGAGCGTGGGTGTATTGCCAATTAAAAAAGTCTCGTAAAATGTAAGAAGATCACGAAATGCTTAAAGGGTAAACAAATAAATTTCGTTCTGGTACAATCTCCAAGAGTAATGCAAAAGGTTAAGAATTTAATTCAAAAAAAAAAAGGAAACCAGTGGGGCTTTATTTGCAAAATGGATTCTCTTTACAGTTTGTCTTGTTGTGAAAAAGACCTCAAGCCTTTTGTATGCTAATATTGTTCCGTCTGAAAAAGGTCAGATGTTTGCTTTCGCTTCAAAGTGCGCGGTTTTTACTTTGAAGCGGAGCGTTAAATAAGAGGCTCAATTAAAAATGGCTTAAGGTTTCCGGAAAAAGCCTCTTGTTGTCTTAATGGAGGCCCAAAGCATTCATATGTGCGACATCTGCCTAATTTCCAACGAATCCTCGTTATATTTTAACACAGAGGTGTCACCAAAGCCCACATCTTCTATAGGTTACAAGATTGATGTCTGGGCCTTGTTCCACATAATTTACTTTCACGATTTATTGCTGACAAACGGTTTTTGCTAATGCGAAAGCTTTGCCGACTTATGTCCTAATTATTTTCGCCTCAATATGTGTCTGTTGAAGTGCGTTGGAAATCCAACAAAGACGGCGGGATATTTCAGTCATTGGCAACGAAAATACTGCTTTAATGCCACAAAGCTGTTTAGATTTTACACTTGGCAGCATTGCCTTATTAGGAAAGCAATTTGCCAGCCCCCAAATGACCATTGAGAGCTGGTCATATTCAAGAACAAATATGACTTCTTGGGAATAACGAGTTTTGTGTTTCAATTAAAGTCCCCCTTGAATAGGCCCAAGGAATTTTAATCCCAAATGGTTTTCTTCATTTAATATTCATTAAGATGCTTACATCTTTTATGGCATCTCCTTGGAGCGTAAATTAGCTTCATTTGAATGCTAATTTTCTAATTGAATGTATATAGACACGTAACCGTGAGCGAATGTGATGGGCTTTAAGCGAGCACACGTACATAAATCTACATAAATTTCCTGCCAACGGACGTTCATATCGGCCCCTTCCCGGCCACGCTGCGTATACGCAATAAAGCGAGTGACAAACTGGCTGCCGCTCTCGTCAAGCGTCAAGTTGCCCCAAAAATTCTGTTTACTTTCTGCCTTTTAAAATACACTAACACACACACACACACATATATAACCTTACCCTGTTGTCATATGCTATAAATCAAGTGAAAGTCCAGAAAGTCTGGCGAAGGCAGGAAAAGTCCTTGGGCCTCAAGTTTGCTTAAATCTGTCAGTATGTTTTGTGAGTTGGGGGAGAAGTAATCAGATAGCTTTAAAATTTAACATTTAATTAAATCTAAAGGGTTTCTATCTCCTGACTTTGACACACACAAGTTTCGGATTTCTATTGTTGCGAAAATCGATGGCTTGATGCATGCTCAGAAATGTTGGACATCCTTTGTTGCACTTCCTGTTCCTGTTAATCCTGCAGCCAGGGGGCGGTTGTCAAAACTTTGCGTCTTGTCGGTTTTTCGGTCCCATCAAAAATGCATGTGTATTTAGTTCCCTCCAAAGTTCGATGGCGACCACTAGTGGTGCCAGTCAAAGAGTCCAAAGTTGCGGGTGCTGAGGGCGACAGGAATTTCATTTGATTTCACTTATACTTTAATTGAATTTTCACTTAAGGAGTCAAGACGCTTGGCAAATATTGCCACTAGCCGCCGCACTCAAGCGCTAATGGAAAACTCATTATCCTGGCATCGGGAGTCAGGGAACGCAGCCACCTTCGCAATTAGATAGAAAGCGTGCGCATTTCTGGCTCGTGTAAGTGAGCTTATTGTCAATTGTGTGTGCACGACAAGGATCTAGGATTCTGGTGTGGCGCTATATCCCTTAAGTGCCCCACAATGGTTACTTTAAAGTGCCAACTGCTGGCTGTTGATAAAATAAATCCAAAGTAATTCCATGGATTTGCAACGCGAGTGCAACATTTCTTTGCCTTTAAAACAGCCACAATTTCCACGAATGCAGAGATAAAATAATCTAGAGATATAAGCTGAGCTTTTTATTAAAAAATATATATTTTTTGATGCAAAAAATATTTATGGCTTTTCACAATCTTTCCACATGAGTAATTTCATCTGCATTCCATGGCTTCTGAATCTCTTCCATGCTGGTCTAAAAATACATTCATCGAAGGCCAAAATCGGCTGCCATTTATTTTGTTGGCTTTTATTTGTTTTATAATTTAAGTCCAACAATAAGTTTGTAATCGTTTGGCCAGCATTTTTGACTCTTAATCACTTATGTTTGTGCAGGAAATTCCTCGGAAACTCGATATTTATCTAGCAGACTTTTCACCACTTAGGAATCCATTAGATTAGGTTTTTTTATACATTCAACTTTGACCAATGTCTTGATATTTTTGGCTTGAGTGTTTTAAGGAGCATGTCAAAGAAATGTGCGGAATGTTGTTGCCTGTGGCAATGTCAATATTTAAGCATCTTATTTTTTTGGCCGACGAATGTAATAAAATTGCCAGTTTCGCTGATTCTTTATGTGGAAGTTTCCATAGCGTCCATGAACATGTGTACATGCCTTTTGAACTCATCCTCTCAATTCCTGTAAAGTACAAAATAACTGGAAAAAAATCGTATTACTTCGTTATTAAAAAAAAAAAGTAAGTAACATTCATACTTGGCTATGTGTTTCTTGTTTGGAGTTTAGATTGACAAAAGAAACTTTTTAAACGAATTAATATTTTGTACTTTTAAAAAAAGTTTGCATTTGTTGCTTTATCTTTGAAAATAGATCTTTATGTATGAAGTTTTATTTTTTATCTCCTTGCTTTAGGCATATTATTTCGATTAACATGTTAAATTAAATACATTTAATGAACAAGTAATTAAAATAATATAAATAAAAACCTTAATGTTCGAAATAAAAACAACCAAGTAAGCAATCGAATTGATATATGCAAATCTAAGAGCTATCAAAATGTGAAAATAACGATTACGTCAAGGGCATTTTTCTCAGTGTGACAGAAGCAATTACACCTGTAAAATCTGCTGCATCATGACATTTTTACAGTCAGGACTGATGTCCACCGAATTGTGTGGCTTCTCCGGCGCAACGCTTTGTCATCGACAGTTGGCGGGCAGGAAGCCCAGCTCAGTTCCTAAACCATATATGCTCTCCAAGGTAGCGATCCGGTGTCATTTGTCCCCGCAACTTCACCTGAGGGTTTAATTAAGAGTGCCAATTCAGTCGGGTGATTAAGTGCCTTTTAATGAAGCTTCTATTCTGGTCTGATGACGTCTGTAGTCCCTTGCCAGCAGTTGTATTAGGTTGCAGTGGATACAAGATTTGTTTGTCTTTCAAAGGATTTTTAATTATTTTCCCAGCAGTTGTATAAGGTTGTACACAAGATTGGTTTGACTTTCAAAGGATTTTTAATTAGGGCTTTAAAGCATAATTATAATATCATTAGCCGGCAACTGAAACCATTTAACCCTATTCGGGTCAAGTCAGCACTTTCTAAATGGTAATTAAGTTTTTAAAGTCCATTTTTTCCCCTGTCCCCTTGTTGTTTTAGGTTTATTTTTTTGACCTGCGGCTGCCCACCCGTCAAAACTTAGGCATTTGAATAATTATTTCAAAATGTTTGACCTGGGGTCATCTGCTCGAGTGACTTTGTATTTTGGTTATGCAAAGCACTAGAGCTTAAACGGAGCTCACATCCTGTTGGCATTGTAAAGCACCGGATTTTACCCTTGAGGTAAAGGAGAACTTTAATGCTTCGTACTTTGTTGGGATAAAAAGAGTTGAGCTAAGAAAAAACAGAGCAATTGAAGATTATTTTGACTTATATGGTAATTATAGATAGTAATTTAACTTTTTTTATCACTTCACAGATTTTGGAACTGGGGATACCTTTTTATGAATTGGTCAAACGTATGGTAACTTAAAGAATTTAATTTGTATACCTAAAACTTCACTATAATTAAAGTTTCAATTTCCTTCAGCCAGTTCCAAAATGTATTCCTATTTAATGACGGTTTTCCAGCAAATGAGAGAAACAGTTTCCCAACTGATTTTATGATTAGTAAATGGAAAAAACCACAGCATCTTCTGGGTGCGAAAATAGGTGCTGCTAAATACTCTCAGAACACAAAATTTCCAAGATTGTTTTTAAGTGTCAGAATGAATGTTCACATTACTGAAGTTTGACTGTACTTACAGTTGAGTAGCCAAAGTGAGGCAAGCTTACGATAGTTTGTTTTGTTTGGGGTCTGAAAGGCAGAGTGCATTTATCATTTCCTGGAACCTTGTTGTGTCCCCCACTTAGATTAAGTTCCTCCGTTTACATGGAGCAGGCATGTGTACATGAAATGCGTAAGTCTTTAGCTGTGAAAGAAGGATATTGAAAAAACCTGGTATGCCTCTTGGAAATCTGATTTTTTTTTAATTTTGCCATCTAGGGACAATCAATTTGTAAAAATATCTGAATTCTTGCTTAAATCTCTGCTGGGATCGGGGACAAATACGTAACGTTGGCTTAGTGACGAGTTGGACTTGCATCACTGCAATGGGCTGGGCTGGAAGCCAGAGTTATAATTGGTATTCGGGCCAGTTGCTCTCCATTCGTCTGATCCGGTGGGTGGCCTATATTGTATTTTGTTAATTGAAAATGGCTTGGGCGTGGGCATTCCGGTCCTCACCTGTCCGGGACTGCTGCTCCTCCTCCTCGGTGATGGTGGAGAAATTGGTGAGCCGCTGCGAGGTGATCAACGGACTAGCGAGCATACGTCGCCGCTTCCCGTTTCCGGTTCCGGTCTCCAGCTGTTGCTGCCGATTATGTTGCTGCTGCTGCTGCGTTTGCTGCTGTTGCTGCTGCGTTTTGGTTAGCTTCTCGGCTGCTGTGAAGACCACAATAGGCTTGGGTTGGGCGGAGGCACACGGTGTTCAAGGGGGGAGGGCAGGTAAGCATACATGGGAGTGGCACAACACATTCACCAAATACCTACCGATGCCGAGGAGTTCGCCTGTTGCAGCTCAGCTCGCTGGGAGCGGAACGTCTGGTACTGCGAGATGACGCACAGCAGACTGTAGAGCTGCAAATGCAAGTGATGGAAGAGGGGTCAGCAGTTGTTAAAAACTCCCTTTGCTATTCTTTACACTTGACAAATTATATATACGAACATTTTTGGATCATTGTAAAAATCATAATTGTAAACTTAATTTTTGGGTTTTATAACTACAGTGCTAAAGTAACTTATGAAATCATTACAATATGGGTATTTTTCTTTAAAAAGCCTAAAAGAAAAAAAATGTATAAATTGTGGTTTCTTTTCTTTAATATGTTGACACAAAACAAAATACTGGAAAAAGGTTTTTATGAAAATAGAAAAGGATAATTGGTTTTACAAATCATATTCACGCTTTTATTCAATTTCATTTAATATACATTTTCTCTTTTAAATTCATATAGCGACTGTTTTTACAAGAAGTTTAATTTGTAGCTAAATTAAAATTGATTGCTTTTTTTTTAATTTCCTAGGCGGAATAAATACAGCAAAAAAGTCAGCGTTAGTAAAATGCAGCTTTAAATTGTTTTGACGTGGAGCCAAAAGTTATTTCGGTGATAAAATAAAAAAAAAACCTAATGGTCAATATTTACTGCAGGCTAGAAGCCCACACACAAAATAAACATACTTATAACATACAAATGAAGAGAAAAATGGTCAATCGATTTAATAGTCTTGATTGCTATTTCCTGTACACTAAACTCACGTTGAGGCACAGGAGGAAGAAGTCCATAGTGAAGATGAAACCGACGATAGGATCAAAATTTACGCGGCGGGAGAGGGCCAAATAAACCAGGTGGAAGCACTCGATGAGCATGTCGCCCAGCATGAAGCAAATCCAGGGTATCAGCAGCTGTCGTTTGTTCTGCAATTCCATCCGGGATTGAGGATGAGGTTGGTTGTGCTGGTAATTGATGTGGACAGAGTACACTCCAATACACTCACCTGCTGGAGACCCAATATTAACAGAACGGACGACAGCACCATCAGCATCGAGCAAAACAGTAACAAAACGTTGAATATCACAGTCACTGCAAAAAGCATAAATCACACGTAATTGAGTCGTTCGCAGGGAACAAAGGGTTGGGTCGAATGGAGTATCCCTCCGACTACTCCAGTATCCGCATCCTTGAGCCTCACCTACAGTCACATCACCCTTCTCCAGCAGACTTTCGCCCATCGGTTGAGCGCGGTTCCCCACCAGAAATTCCTGCTCCCCGCGCAGGTAGAACAAAAACATCAGCGTCGAGAAGCCGAAGTAAACCTGTTGGGGAGAAATTTCGCAAAACATTTAAGGAACATTTAAGTGTTCATGGAAATTCCGGCATATGTTTTGTTATGTGTAGGAAAAACCCCCCAACGGAATCCCAACAAAATCCCCTTCATGTGACAATCGAGTGCCGTAATTGCTCAAGCAGCATGAAACTCGACTTGGTTATATGTATGTTTGCCTAGGTGTTTTGTTAATTTAAGTTGTAAATCATTCTAATTTGGGTCCTTTTGACAAATATCATTTCAGGAAATGTAATTTAACGAGCACAAGAATTTTTGTAATGAGACTGGCAATTAATGTGCGGCATTACTCTTGAAATTCATTAGTAAAAGAATAGTCAAGCATGTTTCGTTAATTTATAAGCAAATAAATAAATGGGTGTCAGGAGTTAATAGCTTTTGATTAATTTCTGTTTATAAACTCGATATTTTATCTTAATTTATTTAATTTACGTAAAATTTGTAAGTGTCTTGGATTTTAAAACGGACTTTAATTTAATTCAAGGCGATGCTAAGTCTTCACACTTGCAAAGGGTATTATAATTTAAGTCGAAAGTTTGCAACGCAGTGAAGAAGATATGTCAGAGCCTATACAGTATTTATATTCTGATGCTGAACCAGGAGAGTCGATCTAGCCTTAGTTTTTACGCATGCAGGTCTCCCAGTTTTAAATCTATTTGTATAAAGTATATAAGTCCGAACTGGACTATATCATATAGCTCCCATCGGAAAAATCAGAGAAACAAAATTAAAACTTCGTTGTTTCTTAACATATACCCATATACTTTAAGATATATTAATTTTTAATGATTTTATAATTGCTAAATTATAGCTGCTTTAGGACGATCGAAAATATAAATTAAAAATATTTTTAACACCTACAAGGTTATGTAATATTTTAGATTATTTGACCGAATGAAATCAGCTTTGCTCGCTAACAAACTAATATTACTACAAATAACACATTGCAGGTGCAATTTGATTACCATCTTGAATGGTAATGGTTACCATCCTAAATGGTGACTCTCTATTTAATTGAAGGAACTTTATATTTTGCGATAAGTTAACATAATGCCATAAATTACTTTGCTCAAGTTATTATAACTTTTCTGAATTAATTGTGAGGAGTTTATTTTTAACCCGACATTTGTAGGTGCTTAACTGTGTAATAAAAAGTAAGTTTTGACTGCTTCTGCTTAAACTGCTCACACAACTAAAAAACTTTGTAAAACTTTTTGGCATTTGGCTGAAAAATTCAAGGAAAATTCTGATATATTCGCAATGCTCCAGGCCACATCTTATCGGCAGAAATTATTCATATGAGAAGCAACCTACCAATGTGTAGATGGCGCAGGCAAAACTGCCACTCCGCACATCCTTCCAGAAGCAACAAGACTCCAGGATGGCCATCTTTCAGTCGCTCACGCCTCGCAGATGAGCATTCCAAGCACGCTGACACAAAAGGATTTCCTTCGGGGGGAACGGCAGCCGCCACTTTCACTTGACTTTCTACACTTTCGCCCGCGGGAATTCCACTTTATCTCGCTTCCCGCCAAACGGTTAATTTGCTTGCCTTCGTTGTTTTTCTTTGGCTGAGTTTTTATTTGGCACTCCGCAGATAAATATCTAGGATATTTTGTGGATGTTTGCGGGACACTGGCACATAATTCCATACACAAGACGCGCAGATTTATGACACTGATTTATGTGGCATGACCGGGCATATTTGTGTGGCCCGAAGTGTGGGATCCCCGGCACGAGAGACTCCGAAAGGAACCGCTGTCATTGAAAGTCGCATCGGGACTGGCTTAGTGGTTCTTCGAAGGCTACCACATTGATTTCAAATTCGAAATATACATTTTATGAATGAAAGTTCGAAAGTTGTAGTGGGGTAAGAGATTCTGGGGCTCACGCATGCGCCTCCTCGGAAAACAACAGCAACAGGCGGTTTCGGGCCCCTTGCATCTTGGCTGTGGCTCACCGAATTTTCATGCAATTAGCCACAAACTGTGTTTAGCTTTGCCAATACCACAAATTACAGCTGCAAATTAATTCTCGATTGGATTTGGTCAACGTGGAAAATGCTCTGCGGGATACCTTTTGAAATAAGTTAACCGCAAAAGAAAAAATGGCGTCGAACAGTCGGGGTTGAGTCAATGACAAGGCCCATTTCGTGCTCCAATTGCTGCCACCGAATCGGAAATGAAAGGAAAAGTACCCAAGCACTGGTACGGAAAATCATCAAGTCATCATGGTAATGAATAGGAAGAATTTAACAAGTCAGAGCTGGTTAAATGGGATTAATGTTTGGCCGATGATAGTGATTTGATGTGATTTGTTTGGATGAGATCCAATAAATAAACAAGGCTTATGGGAATTCTCATTAATAATATGAAGCTCACAATATAAGAAAACATGTATAATGCAAACTTGGTATTCAATTTAAAAATTTGGATATGCAGGCCTTTGTCGCATTTTTCTTAAAATCGAATTTAATTTTAGGTTTGTAAATTTTCTTTTAAAACTTTGATTCATTTTTGACCCGTTTTCATGGTTGTTATTAGTTAATTTTTGAGACCCCTTTTCATGACCCACAATTGAAAAAGGAATTTAAAAATATACCTTCGTTATTTCTTAAAATATATCCATATACTCCGAGATATAGTTATTCTTAACGATGGCAAAATTATTGTTTTACATTTATAAAAATTTGCCGACCATAGAAACAACAGAAAAATTGACCAGAAAATTGATGTCAATCGAGCGTCAATGTTTTTAAATATCAAAATCTTAATAATTTTTGTAAAAGCGGTATTAAACTGTATATTATAAAAAAAAATTTAAAATGTTTTTTATTATGTGTATTTAATCAGTAAAATCTATTTACATATACCTTAAGGTTTTAATTTGACAACAAATATTTAAAGAATTCATGTTTTGTTTTCCATCATGTGGCCAAGATTTATTAGTCATATTTTCAATTTATTCTTGACTTTCAATATGGCAAATGATGATAAGCGAAATGGATCAATTAAGGATAGCGACAGGCTTACAAAACAGGAAAAGGGGCAACAGGCACGTCTCAAGAAATCGTAAGTAAACGTGATAAAAGAAAGAATATCCCACAAACTTTCCAATTAAAAAACAGAGTATTTTACGATGAGCCGGAGAAGGTGGATGTAGGAGTTCAGGCGGGGGATTCCATGGATGAAGTTAAAGTGAGATATATGGAGCCGAGCAAGGATGATAGCTCTTACGACGCTTTTTGGAAAAAGGCGGTATCGGGTACCTCATTACCGCGACGGACATGGGAGACTGAAGATTATATAGATTTCGATGACCTCCTGCCGTTGATCGGCGAGTTCGGCCGATTCCAGGTGATGCTGTTCCTTTTCATGATCCCCTTCTGCTTCATCACCGCCTTCGTGTATCTGGGGCAGATCTTTATGTCCCTGACGCCCCACAAGTACTACTGCTATGTGCCGGAACTGATGATTACCAGAAGTGTGGAGTTGCGCAAGCAATTGTCGATCCCGCGGGAAAAAGATGGGTCCTACAGTCGCTGTCGAATGTACGACACCAACTACACCAAGATCCACTTTGCGCAGGACCAGAGAAGGTATATCAACACTTCGCTGCCCACGATTCCCTGCAAGGGAGGATATGTCTTTGAGCAGGAGGGAAGGCCCTTCGTCTCGGCCACCATGGAATTCGGCTGGTTGTGCGAAAATGACAAGTATGCCACGTACGCTCAGATTATTTTCTTCGTGGGTTCCATTCTGGGAGGTCTGGGATATGGCCACTTTGCGGATCACTGCGGAAGGGTAGCGGCACTGGTCAGCAGCTGCTTCCTCGCCTTGCTGGGCAGCCTGGCCACCTCGTTGTCCAACAACTTTTTCTCCTTTGCTGTGTCGCGGTTTCTGGTCGGGGCCTCTTATGATACCTGCTTTACGATGATATATATCTTGGGTAAGAAGGGGGGCCAATCGACTGGGAAAAAGAAATAGCTTTAATTAATTGACTTAAAAAATAATAAATAATAATAAAATAATAATATTTATAACATAAAGTTTTAACAAACTGAAAATCCATCCCATAAAGTTCTCATTCTCATATATTTACTACAAAAATCAGGCATCTTAATACATCTAATATAATGAAATGAAAAAATAATAGAAATCACCTACAATTTGGGTATAATCACCTCATTGATTAGATTCTTAAAATGGACTAGAACCTTCTTTTAGGTCATTATTTATAAATTTTAGATCATCTCATTTTAAGTGTAATAAATATGTCATACATTAGGTTGCTTTTTGCTTTAATTTCAAGCTAACCCAAACTTCACTTTTTTTGTTGACATACATAAATATACAATACTAAAGCAACTACTTAAAAAAGCTTTGAGTATAACATGGTTTTATTTGTTTAAATATTTTAAAAGGATTAAATTACTTTTTTTTTTACCTTTCTTTCTCTATGTAGTTCTGGAATATGTGGGTCCCAAGTACCGCACCCTGGTGGCCAACCTGGCACTGGCCCTGTTCTACTCCCCATCCACGATGCTGATGCCCTGGATCGCCCTGTCGGCGGGTGATTGGCGGAGGTTCTCCGCGTTTACCGCCTTACCCATTCTGCTGGCCATGTTCTCCTTCTGTGTGCTGCCCGAATCTGCTCGGTTTGTTGTTCTTAACCATACCAGGTGATCCCCCATCCATTAAAGCGTTTTCCGATCACAGCTGGCTGGTGTCGGTGGGTGACATCGAACGGGCCATGGTGATTTTGAGACGGGTGATACGGATCAATAAGAAGTATGTGGCCCCGGAAGTTCTCGAACTCTTCGAGTCGAGTTGCACGCAATTCTACAAGGAGGAGCTCTACGGACGCGACTTTACCGTGTTCTCGATCTTTAAGCGCCGGCGGATGGCCCGGTATATGATTATGCTGATCCTCATCTGGATGGCGATGTCTCTGGTCTACGACGGACATGTTCGGGCGGCCAGTGTCCTGGACACGAAGAATATCTTTGTGTTCTTCACCATCGCTTGCGCCACAGAGCTGCCGGGTAATATCCTGGTGATCCTTACTCTGGATCGGTGTGGTCGTCGCTGGTGCTCCTTTGTCTACACCTCATTGAGTGGAGCATTCACCTTGATGGGCGCTTGGCTAATTAATCCGACGCTTATGAGGATGTCTGCCCTAGCTGGGAGATTCTTTGCGAACACCTGCTATAATATTGGACTGCAGTGGGCTGCGGAGATACTGCCCACAGTGGTGAGGGCCCAAGGAGTGGCCTTCATCCACACGATGGGTTTCGTGGCGATGATGTTGTCTCCACCAGTGGTGTACCTCTCCGAAGTGTCCTTCTCCCTCATGTTAATCATTTTGGGAGGCCTGGGAATCTTGGGCGGACTGCTGGCCCTCCTTCTACCGGAAACCCTGAACCACGAACTCCCGCAAACCCTTAGCGATGGAGCTGAATTCGGAAGGAACCAAAGGATTTGGCATATGCCCTGCTGTGGCCCGGGATCTAGGACATCCCACGCCAGACATACCTGGCGTCGGGGCTCCAGCTTAAGGACATTGTCGCGAGAAGAGTTCCGCTCCAGCAGGATGTTCCGAAAGACAGCATATGCCCACCGGGAGACGAGCCCGACATCCAGCGAAAATAAGAATTTCGACGAGAGGGAAATCCGAACATATAAATATAATGGCTAGATTAAGTCTTCCCTGAAGAGAAGTGGAGATCTTCTGAAAACAAATTTTCACTTTTAATAAAAAAATTAATCTAAGATTCTTCGAGATCGTATTAACTTACATTAAACACGATTAACAGATAGTTATTGATAAGTTTTCTTACTACAACCAGTATGGACCTTTAAATCTGACTTCCTGTCTGATTAGAGCCTTATTACAATAAAAAACCTACAAAAAATAACTATATTCTACTGTAATTTTTAAATACAACAATTTAGTTTTTAAGGAGTTTTTAATTGAAACCGAATCTGTTTGTCTACACTAATACTTTTCAGAAACGGTTCCCGGAACAGACCTTTATTAATTAACAGTGCCAACTTCCATTTCGAATTATTTAGTCACGGGGGAAATTATGGAAACATTGAGTAGTGGGCTAGACATTCACTTATTCGCTGTTGCCAGCCTTACCAGGAATATATTTCGCAATGCTGGGTAGGATTGCACTGATCGTTAGCATTGTCTATGTGGTTATCAATACTATTATCCTGCACTGGGCTGCTCGAAAGCTACCTCTCACATTTTTTGACGATGAGGAGTACTTTAACATAACATTGTCAAAGCTACTAAAGCCGCGATATGTGGGCAGTCCAGGACATTCCGAGGTTCGTCACTTTATCGCGGAAGAGCTGATTCGTTTGGGCTTTTCCGTCACAAGGGAAGACTTCCAAGAAGGGGCTACTTTTACAAATTTGGCAGGTTTTTTCAATAGGGATGCAAATCATATTATGATGCTAACCTGTCACTACGATAGCAAAATCCCCAAGGATTGGGATAAGAAGGTTTTCCTTTCAGCCACCGAAGCGGTTTCCTGTGCCATACTCCTAAGTTTAGCAAATACCTTGGGAATGTTCTTTATAGAAAAGTTTTCAAAAAACATTGACATGGGTTTGGCTGTAAGTTGTTTTCGAGCATGTTAAAACTTAAACGTTGAACAAGTTTTTAAAGCTGATCTTCTTTGACGGCCATTATCCATTGACTTTGGATCCCCTAGATGAAATTGGATTCATTGGCGCAAAACAATTCATGGAATCGGAAATTATACCCTTAGAGAACATGGTAAGTAGATGGGAATTAAATATAAAACTTTCCTTTTCAAAGGAACGTTATACAAAGTATAATCAATTATTATGTTTTTATAGGTTCTTGCAGTTACTCTTAGCTATATTGGAGCGCCTAATCAATCTTTTGCGAGTTACTTTGAAGTTACCAATGACCTGCATAATCTGGTTGCTGACATAGAACTGGAACTAAGAAAATCCGGACAACTGACGGATTCTCATGTGTTGTTCGAGAAGAAAAAACAATACGACAATGATCTGCTAGACGATCATAGTCTATTAAATGAACTCGGTAACAATGTTTTATTTATAAAAAATATTTACTTTACCTATTACCTATTTAATTATTTTCCTAGGTGTACCAGTCATGCATGTAGCTCCACAAGAATACCCGAAGGTTCTGTACACGGACGCTGATAATACCGAACATTTACATTGGCCTACTATTCGCAATATGAAACAAATATTGGTCCGATTTGTGCATGATTTCCTGAATATATGGGCCTCCAATATGAATTTAAAGGATGTTTTTGTTTCAGATTATCTTGAAGATGACGATTGAAAGGCATAAGCATATTTTAAAATACTTATCTTATGGTATTTATATTTAGATGTATCTAGATTAATTATGGATTTAAAATAAATGAGTCGTATAAAAATATTTTTTTAATGTGATGAAAATTACGACAAATAAGTCGTATTTTTTACAAATAGCTACTTTTTTTGTTGGAGTTTCTAGGGTTAATCAAAGCTAGGTTATTAATAAAATTTCCTCTGAACAAGAGCAATGTAATTAAGGTAATTATTTTTATCAGCGGTAATTAATCGACAGAGCAGTCATTGTAGAGCACTTTTCCCCAACGACCGTAGGCTTAAAAGCTTTGCGAGGTCTCTCGCAAAATGATAGAGTTTTAAAAAAAACTCTCTCGAGCCGAGGCCGAAAGCTTTCGTAATGATTTTGCCCGCCAAAGAGGCAACCATCGCATCGCAATCACAACAAAAACTACGGTAAAGATCGATCTTTCAGGCGTCGATCGCCGCGGTTAGTGCGTCGCCAAGCTCCGAAGCATAAAGATGGGGATCGGTTCCGTACTTTTTTCCGCCGCCGGCCTGCTGCTCCTCCTCCTCCCACCCTCCAAGCCGCAAGCTCCAGCAGGGAACGTTAGTTCTCCCCCTCTGAAAACAATCAAAACCATTGTGACTCACTTGGGAAATCACAGTTGGTTATGTTTCCAAAAACCCATCTATAACTTCACCTACATTTCAGATTGGATCACAGTGGCGAGACGATGAGGTCCATTTCAACCGCACCCTGGACTCCATTTTGGTGCCACGCGTCGTTGGCAGTCGGGGACATCAACAGGTGGGCGATAAAATTGGAATATAATTTGGTTTTTTAAAATTAACATTACGAACAGGTGCGCGAGTACCTGGTGCAATCGCTGAACGGCCTTGGCTTTCAGACGGAAGTGGATGAGTTCAAGCAGCGAGTTCCAGTTTTCGGAGAGTTAACATTCGCCAATGTTGTGGGCACGATTAATCCCCAAGCCCAGAACTTCTTGGCTCTCTCCTGCCACTACGACAGCAAGTACTTCCCCAACGATCCCGGATTTGTGGGGGCCACAGACTCCGCGGTGCCCTGTGCCATTCTCCTGAACACCGCCAAGACCTTGAGCGGGTATCTCCAGAAAGAGTTTCTCAATCGCAACGACGTGGGACTTATGGTGAGTTGTTTACATTATCGGTCATAATAGCAGACCTTGATAGTTTCTCATGAAACTCTACGGACAAAACTATGCGAGAACCAGTTATTTGTTGGGAACTCCTCTAAAGAATATTAACAAGTTTTATATTTTTAACTAAATGTATAGAATTTTGATTTAATATTTATTAAAAAATGTTCTTAAATCTTTGATTTTTTATTAGATTAAGAAAAATAAGCAAGATTTTAACTAAATAATGATTATGTTGTATTGTTTGTTTTAAAGATTTATAGTTTGTCTTTGATGTATGTCAATTTGAATAATTCTAAACTACTAATTAAGGTATTATTTTGAGACGACTGTGCCAATCATTGCTTTTAAACTATGAAATTGTAATTGACTCATTTATAAATTATATTTTGACAACTTTTAATATAATAACCGTATGTAATTAACCCAAAGGAAATTTTGTAACTCAACAGCTCATATTTTTCGATGGCGAGGAGGCTTTTAAAGAGTGGACTGCCTCTGATTCCGTGTACGGCTCGAAGCATCTGGCGTCGAAGCTAGCCCGAACCCGTTCCCAAACTACCGGCCAAGTTCAGCAGAGTCCACGGAATATAGATCGAATTGTGAGTCAATGACCTTTGTAGAAATTATCAGCTTTCTAAAATTGAATCAATAACAGGAAGTGCTCGTGCTGCTGGATCTTATTGGGGCGCGCAATCCGCAGTTTTCTAGTTTCTATGAAAATACCCATGGACTGCACTCCATTCTTGTACAGATTGAAAAGTCCCTGCGCTCTGCTGGCAAGCTGGAGGGCAAAAACAATATGTTTTTAAGTCGTGCTAGCGGCGGTCTGGTAGACGACGACCACCGTCCCTTCTTGGATGAAAGTAAGTTTTGATTGGGTTTGCGTTTATTTATGATTACCAAATGATTTTACTTTTAGATGTTCCTGTGCTGCACTTAGTGGCCACTCCTTTCCCTGAGGTCTGGCACACACCTCGCGATAATGCCGCCAATCTACACTGGCCTTCAATACGCAATTTTAACCGTGTTTTCCGTAATTTTGTGTACGAATACCTCAAACGGCATACTACACCAGTGGATCTACGTTTTTACTGAACATGTTTTTTGTTTGTCTTATGTGTAAGATTTATTAAGCATAAGTGTAAAATGTTTGTCGTTAATTAAAGTGTCCTAAGGCATGTTTAATCCTAGCGACGTTTGCGACCTGCCTGGGCCTTCTTGCCCGGAGCCCGCTGCCCGCGATTGCCCTTTGACTTCTTGCCCACCGCCTTGCGACTGCCCTTGCCCTTAGGCTTCTTGTTGCCCTTCTTGGTCGGTTCATTTTCAGACTCTGCCTCGCGTCTGTTGAATAAATAAAGATTTTATGCATACTCAATTGAACAATAATCTTTGGATACACTTACGCCAACCGATTGTCGCGCTTTTCCATCGATATCGCCTTGTCCACGTCTAGCCTGGGCTTCTTATTCAGCACGCTCTTGATAAGATCGAGGTTGGCCTCCTTCTCGGGCGTTTGTGTGATATGCGACTGCTTGCGTTTGCCGCCGGGAATCAGTTCCTTGATGCCCAGACCACGTGCCTCCTTCTCCTTGGGCAATTTGTTTTGGAATTTACCCACAGAGGCTGTGGAGGATTTGGCCACAGTGACGGCGGTCAAGAGCTGACTGGAGGAGGCAGCCTCAGGTCCCAGGTAACCGCTGCGCGGCATGTCGATCTTCTTGGCCCGCACAATGTTCTTCATGCGCTGGATTTCGTTCTTGGCCACCTTCTCGTTGCGCAGGTCGATCTTCTTCTGGAACATGTCCGTATTGGGATCGGCGTTCTGTGGCACCTCCAGCACCCAGTCCTTAGCCTTCTCGGCCTCGGCACGCTTGAAGCCATATGTGGGCACCCATTTCTATAAGTATGCGAGGGATTAGTTGGGGTTTCTTTAGAATTAAAAGATTAAAACTTGCATCCATGGTCTCATCGTAGGTCTTCTTGTCCTTCTTCTTCTTGCTGATGCCCTTCTCCTTGGCGAACTTCTCCCATTTGGTGAGAGGTCGAGGGCCTGGAGGTTTTCGGAGGCGGGGCAATACGGTCGTGGGTTCAGGCAGCTTGGCCACAATGCTCTCGTCCACCCGCTCGGTGGACAGTTCCCAAATGGCGTTCACCAGGAGTTGGGTGTTCTCCCGGGTCAATGCGGCGAGGAACTCCTCCTTGTTGTCCCTGGAATAAGTCAAAAATCAGTTATTGATCAGTAGTCCTCGCCAGATCTTTCACTCACCTCAGTTCCCGGTCATCGAAATCGTTGGGATCTGTGATCAGCAGACTTCCTACGTCCAGACGACATTCCAAATGCTTTTCTACTGTGATCGGCTTGTATTTGTCCAATTCCTTTTGGTGTTTCGCTAAAACTTCCTTGACAACATCCATTTTGAGGGGAATAAACAGCAAAGCAAATTCAATTCCTCGTACACGTGCTGACTGGTGTGACCCTAATTTAGTTAAGAAAATACCCTTAATTACTCCAAAGTATAAAATACCATACTTTTACCTCAGACTCAAACCATGAACGGGAACTATGATACACATTTATCGGAAACTCGTTTTTAAGGTGGTCACACTGACACATTGGGCGCCATTTTCAAAGCACTTTACCTGTTAATAGGCACATATATGAATTTACCTAGAAACTTGGGACGTGGAATTGACCACTTTAATTTTGTTATTACCACAGCTTACTCCAACATTCCACGTTGATAGTGTAATATATTTCAGTGTGCTTTCTCCGAAAACCTTAACATTTGGAAGACAAATAGTTAGTCCAGGCCATAATTTTAAAAAATATTGAAATATAATATATTATTGCAGTACAAGAATTAAAAATATCTTCATTTTGCAGTCTTTTTTTAAAATTTGTAGTTTGTGAAACACGGTCTACTTTAGGAAAAAAAAAACAAATTCAAATAGAAAAATAGAAATATTTAAAATTTATTAATCAATTATCTTTTCGATTTCTACAACGTAGCGTCCATCGCTTGTCCGATTCGTCCATCGTATGAGGCAGCACAGTGCCCTTGGTCTCCGGCAGAATTACGACTATCACACCTCCGATCACCGAGAGCAATGTGATTATGAACATGGGTAGGGCACGGTAATAGCGGTGGGTGTAGATGACAATCGGCGATATGAGGGCACCTGTGTGACCCAAAACGTTGATGGCAGCCAATCCCTGACCGCGCACCACAGTGGGTAGGATTTCAGAGGCCCACTGTTGGCCCACATTGTAGGCAATTGTGACGAAAAACCTGGCTATCATTGCCGCTATTGCCACATCCCATTGTCTTTGCAGTAAGCCAGCCAATAGACTGAATACCGCACAGCACAGCATTACGGCTGACATTACTGGTTTGCGACCGACACGATCTAGCAGGATGATTGGCACAATTCCTGCCGGTACCTCAACAAGCGAGGAAAGAGAAAAGGTAATGAATACATCGGTACCCAACAAGGAGACGACCCGCACATGAGCATCGTACACCAGAGCCACAATCATCCAACACAGGATCAATATCGAAGTGACGACAAATCTGGGAAAGGTCTTGAAAAGATCCAGACAGGTGTAATGTTTACCCGAGTTCTCGTTGGCGAAACTCAGTTCATGGCACCGCTGCATCTCTGACCATTCCTTATCGGACAGGGTTTTTCCATTGCTTTTTGCTGCCTCTTTCAGCACCTCCATTCCTCTTTCCACCTTTCCCACCGAAAAGAGCCAACTGAAATTACGATTTAATTATTATCAAAAATATAGGAAAAATAAGTGCCTATATATTCTCTCTACATTTTATGATTTTATCCAGAATTAAGAGAAGCAACCAACAATAAAAACAAGAGTATTTTAAAGCTATTATTTTCAATTTGCAATAATTATAAATTGGTAAACTATATTTTAATCCAATATTGATTAGACTATTCATTTTTTTGAGGCTTTTTTATAGGAAGTAGTAGAGTCTATTATTTTTGTTTTGTTAACTTGTCTAAAGTTAAAAAATAAATTATATTATTCCATTAAATAATAATAACCTTGCTTACATATATATATCTTAACTAATGGCGTTCAAATTTTACTTGAATACAAAATATTAACATACATTTTCGATCGGTTTGGCAATAACTTTTGAGCTAACAAAGTTATAAAAAATCGTTTGAAAATAATTAACTATTTAAGCAGTTTAAAAAAACCATATTTCCTCTACTATTAATATAATTGTTATATTATATTACATTTTTGTAATCAATTTATATCATCGGAACTTACCTTGGTGACTCGGGAAGCAGTAAGCTCATCAATATCATTAGTATCACGGGCAGTGCAACTACCATGGCATAATGTCTCCAACTTTTGAAGGCATAGGCAACCCAAGGAAGCGTGCAGGCGCCCAAGGTGAAGGAAATGGCCAGGGAGGAATTGCCCACCAGAGTACGGTATTGGACACCAACGTTCTCCAGAGCTGTACAAGGAGTTGTGAGCGAAAATAGCACTTGAATTACCGGGACTCACTTAGGATATAAATGGGAAGGAAACAGTTATTCATGGCCATTCCGACCACATATCTGCTGGCAGCAAAGCAGTAAAAGTCCTTGCAGAGGGCAGAGATGCAGCCGCCGATCATGGAGCAGGAATTGGCCAGGAACAGGGCCACCAAGCGGCCGCAGTGATCGGCGGCATATCCGAAGCAGAGGCAACCCACAATGGAGCCTATGAAGAAGGCCATGACGGAGTAGGTGCCGAACTCGTATTTATCGCACACCCAATTGTACTGGGTGGCGATGGACTCGTAGGGCATCTGGTCAGGATCATACACCCAACCATCGTTGCAGGGTATTTGGGTCCTGGTCTGATTGGTCTCTTTAGCCGTGTCCGATTCAAGGGGCACATTGTACCGAAGACATTTCTCAAAATTGCCATCCTGCCCGATGGGGATTCCCCGCTTGATCTGCTCCTCCTTGGGCAGCCCCTCTAGTTCTCGAATCCGGCACCAGTAATCGCTGGGCACGAGTATCATGAATATCTGGCCAAAGTAGGTGAATGCAAACAGAAAGGCGGCGGGCATCATCCAGAACAGCAGTCGCTTTTGGAAGGGTCCAAAGTCTCCAATGAGCGGCAGGAAGTTCTCATACTTCTTGCAATCCTCTGAAGGCATTTTCACAATGGAATTATATTCTACACAAAGCCCAAATTCTTTGAACGCCAACTGTTCTGGTACTAAAAATAAATAAAGGGTTTCTCTTTTAATTTAGGTTTGCGTTAAATATTTTATTTTATGAGAGATGCCGTAGTGTAAGCTTTACGCCCACACCTTATTGGTTTAAATTGTAACAAAATTCATTAAATGAGTTCTACCTTATTTATTTTTTAATTTTATAAATTTAACTGAACTGAACTTTTGGGTAACCCTTTTAAATCGTTCCTATTGTGAACAATTAAACCTAAGATTTGCATATCTAAGAAAAATCATGTAGACCAAATATAAACATTTAAGCAGAATATATTCTATATAACATTCAAAACTTTAAACTGATGGCCAATTATTTTACCGCCAATCTCTATCGATAGTTTGTACGAGTGTCATTTTCGCCACATTGTCTGCCTGGTCACACTAAGCTACGAAAATATCGATAAGCCGATAGAGATTGCTAGGTCCCACAACTAATTTGCGCGCCAATCACTTTAATAACAATGGATGCAGATTTGCTGCCGCTGAGAAAACGCATAACAAACACCTTTAAGCTATGCGGATTCATGATCCGCTCGGAGAACAGCTCCTACTTGGCGGAGCAGCTGCTGCCCTTCGACGCAGCGGAACGGGACAAATGGCTGACGGTGATCACGGAGAATCTGCAGAGCCAGAAGCTACTGACGCCGCATGTGGAGCGGGCGGCGCTGGAGAAGGCCATCAACGAGCTGAACCGGGTGGGATTGGATGAAGGCGAGACTGTGTTTGCCCTGATCGATGCATTTACGGTGCCACGTTTTCGGTACAACCAGCGGATCAAGAAGTTCGAACCAGACACCCAGCCCCGCCAGCTGCTGACCGCTCCCCGCATGAAATCGGAGTACATGCAGCAGCGATATGCCATGTTACTCCAGAAAACCCTTCGCCACGACCTCTTTGCCCCAGTTGTCATCCAGGATGGCGTCGGTGCTGAGGCCCAGGCCAAGAAGTTCAAGCTCCAGTTCGCAGAGAACCTGCTGGCCACCTCGGCGATGAAGGAGGCCGTCGTCCTAGGCCTGCTCACCCAGCTCAAGGAGGGCAAGTTCTATGTGGAGGATCCCACGGGCTGTGTCCAACTGGACCTCACTGGTGCCCGCTTTCATGCCGGGTTCTTCTGTGAGGGTTGCTTTGTGCTGGCCGAGGGAAACTATAACAATGGGGTGCTCAAGGGTATGTATATATATATATAATTTATCAAATATCTAGCAACGGACTCGCGTCTGTAATCTCGATTTATATAGCACTTAAATATATATTTTTCCTGCTAATTTTTATAATTTCCCTCAGTTGATGGCTTGGGTTTTCCGCCAGCGGAACCGGCAACAAGTAGTCGTGCCTTTTTCGGCACTGCCAACACCTGGGGCGGTGAGTCGTCCAAACTGCTGAAGTACTCACCTCGTCTGCAGGAGCTGGAACGCACCAACACGGAAACGACGATAGTTTTCTTATCCGATGTCCGTTTGGATCTGCCCGTGGTCATGGACAAGCTGCGCCAACTATTTGTGGGCTACGATTCCTGCCCGCCGCAAGCTATAGTGCTTATGGGTCCATTTACGGCCAGCACAAGGAATCACCATGAGCTTCGGCATCACCTGGATGCATTGGGTGCCTTGGCAGCTGGCTGTGAGCAGCTGAAGAAGCAAACGGATCTGATACTCGTGCCCTCGTCGGAAGATCCCACGGCACCAAATATTTTACCTCGAGCTCCCATACCCGAGTGCCTGGCAGCGGGACTGCTGAAGACCTGGCCACGCACCCAGCTGGCGACGAATCCGTGCCGATTGCAGTACTGCACCCAGCAGGTAGTTGTCTGCCGGCTGGACTTGATGGCCAAGTTTTGCCGGAATACCTTGCATTTTCCCGAGGATACGTCGCAGATCGAGCAGCATTTTGCCAGATCCATTGTGTGTCAGGGTCACTTGGTGCCCATTCACCCGATTGCCATGCCAGTCCACTGGGACTACGATCCTGCTTTGTGGCTATACCCGCTGCCCGATCTGATAGTCATGGGGGACTCGTGCCAGAGTTTTAGCAGCAGTCAGCACGGATGCACTGTCCTCAATACCGGCTCCTTTGTCAAGTCCAAGTTCGCCTTTAAAGTGTACATACCCGCCACGCGAACAATTGAGGACTCGGAGATACCGGACGATGTGGAGTAGTTATGAAATAGTTAACCTTAACGTAAGTTTAATAATTATGTTAATTTAAATTATTTGGTTTCTGTTTTTTATTTAAATTTATGGGTTTTGTGGAAAAGAGTCTTTGAGCTGACTTTTCGTGTAGGTAATCTTGAGCTCGTGAAGGCGGGTACTTTGATACCTTTGGCTTTGCACTATCGTTCAATTAATGTGGTTAATTTAAGGACTACAATTTTAATATAAAAATAATATATATATATCTTTAAATTTTTATTGAGAAAACCTTTAGAGCGTTGTAAAAAACTCTTCGCGAACTAAACCCTTTATGCAAATATATTTATGCGTTTCATCCTAACTGTTTAATGTTTTGGGTGCAAACATGTTTCGGGGGCTTAGCATCCTCCGGCCTCACATGTTGCTTGGCCAGCCAGCTCCTCCCGGATTTTCGCCACCCATGCGTGTGCCTGTTCCCTTGTGATAAGCGGCCCAGCCACATCATCGCCGTCGTCAGTCATCATATGCGCACAGCATGTGTTCCACAATCGTCTCCTGGCTCTTGGGCTGACGCGCCTCGCAATCTGCTTTTTACTGCGAGCGGGGGTTGTCTATTACTTTTCATGACTTAAAGCCGATTTGGAAAAATATTGTTACTCTGCCGCTGCTGCCCACTTTGGGACGTGGAAATTCAATTTCCCAGGCTGGCGCGTAGCTCCTCGGCAGCTGAAACGGCAATTTTGATAATGCGTTTGACCTGAGGACATCGATGGTCCTGGCCCCCATTTGCTGTCACTTGACCAGTTGCCGAATCGTTTTTTAAGACATCATTAGCCGGGTTTGTCGCACAAGGGGAGAGTCATTTTATTCTGCCTCGGAGGGTTTTCTCTCCTATTGATTTATGATTTATAACTTGGATAGTTGTGTGCCGCACGTCCCTGGGATCAATTTCCAAAATGTGTCCGCCATGAGTGTCAATTCGATTTGGGGGGCGTGGTCGGCCCTGAGTGCTAACTATATTTTTTTTTTGACCATCCCCTTCGAACCTTAAACATTTATATTTCCCCGTTCTTTTTCCTATTTTGTGCTGGCCCTCCAGCTCCTCTATGCAAACCACAGATTCAGAATGTTTCCTCTGCGACAACAATCTTGCTTCTGCTTCATTTAACTGGTACACTGGCAACTTTTGAAATTTAAATATTGTTTTGTGGTTTCTCTGCAACTTGGCCCGCAGCGCAGAACAATAACATAAAAAAACATTTTATCTGTTATGGTCATCAGTTTTTATGGTGTCCTCGCAGGAAAGTTGACACCATTTAATTTGGAGCTGTAGATTTTCCCTTCCTTCACACTGCGGACTCGATTAAAGCAGTCGCTGATGCGGAATCTTGGAATCTGTGCCTTGGCCATCAATCACTCGACCAGATGCGCCCCAAGTGGCCCCAGTCCAATCAAGGATCAAAGCAACTGCCCACCTTCGGTTATCCTTCCGCACACACATGCTCGGCAATCAAACGGCAATGCACTCATGTGCATATCCTGTGGTTATTTGACAATTGTTAACCCATCTTTTGGCATTGTTTGACGGATTCTTCGGTGTTGCCAAGTGGCCATATGCCAAGCGTCCCTTGCAGATCCATCCAGTAATCCTCGGCTTGGTGGTGTGATTTTGATATACTTGACTGGGGTGGCTTTAATCGTTTGCTGTTGATACCCTTTCGAGAGGTATTAAAATATGAATATTTGTGGTTTTCTCAGTTACATTTTTGACTTTATAATTATTCATAATAATTTGGTTAATAACTTAAGCCTGAAGAAACGTTTATTTTTAACTTTATTAACTTCATATAAATGCTTACGAAACTGAACTAGATTTACATTATTGTATTAAATTGTATAAATGAGTATTTATTTCAGTTTCAAAGTTCTCTGAGTAAACTCAAATATAATTTCGATTTATGAATTTATATATATGTATATGTATATTTGTATAGGGTACACCTATACCAATATTTTTAGCGCATATGGTCAAAGGTTTCGGCTGGCGCTTTGAAACCGCAACGTCAACTGGAAAATCAAAAGCTCGCCTTTGTTTATGGACGCATTCTTTTGTTCGCAGCCATTGATACTTGGAGGGTTTATTAACTTTTTACGAACTCGACAATGGGCTGCATCCTTATAGCTGCTGTCGGCATTCAAAATTTGATAGGGCTATCATCAACATTGTGTGCACTGGCAGGCCACTAAAACACTGGGAGCATGGCACTCGAGGAAGGAGTAAACGGAGCTGGAATTGCGAATGAGTCCGCTTCATAAACTCTATGAATGTTACAACAATGTATAAACTTAAGCCCCAGACGTGCGGCGGTCCAAACTCCGGACGTGTGCCAACATTTACGCCTCAATTATCAGCCGCAGAGCAAACTCTGGGGGTCACCACTTGCCATCATATAGAGGCGATAATTTGCTGGCCATAAGCTGCTTCCACACATGCCATAAACCTTGGACCACCCAGCGTGTCCGGCCATTCCATTCAATCCATACCAATCCAAATCCCAAGCCATCCAATACAATTCAAACAGCAAGTGACACGTGCCGCCCATTAATTTACGCGTTGGCTTTATCTGCGATTTGCTTGCGCATTCTCAGCCAGTCCTGGATAACTCTCCTGACTTCAGAGGTCCTGCCACGTGCCAGAGTTGGCAAATCAAATGTTTTTATTATTTAAAGCGACAAACGCCGACGCCGTTTTATTGTCTTCCTTAAGCCGATAACAACTGTCTGTGGGAGAGTCGGTGGCAGGACAAATTACAAGGCAGCCGCATCCTGACCGCCATTGTCCTCCGAGTGGATAACGAATTGCACCTTGGGGACACGGCTGTTGGCTGCGTCTTTTGTGTCTTAATGAAGCAACTGGCATGTGATAAATTTTAATTGATTTCATTTGCGTCTGTGTGTCTTTTGTCCTGTCTCCTTAGCTCCTTGGCTCCCGATAAGGATCCGCGGCTAAGCGCGGCTCATTAGCCCAGGATAATGCATCTAGATTACACCGAGATGTTTGACATAATTGAATTTGGCTTTTAAAGCTCTTCTACTAATGGCCCTAATGATGTTTGCTTTACGCTAAAAGCAACTCACCTGGCTGGTTTTGGTTTATTAAATATTGGTCGTTGGGGATCACTAAAATCAATTTTATTTGTTAGCCATTAAGACCATTTAAAAAGATTTGTATTTAAAAAAACTACTGATAGCATATCCCAATAATAATAATAATTTAAAACCAAGAAATGTCGAAAACGAGTTACAAAATTTAATAGAACATTAAATATATTGTATGTTTTTATTCCATTACATGTTGCTGATCTTTGTGTGCTTCTTTTTTTAGAAAGTATAATATTATTGACATACATAATCACCAAGATTTTTCTGTATCCATGCCTTAAACTTTTATTAAAAGAGTTTTTGTTATTAAAAATATTATAAGTAGTGTCATCTTTGTAATTTTAATGATTCTGGGAAAAGCTAGTTTAATTCCTAATTTAAACTGCAATAGCCTGCCCTAGTATTGCAGAATTAATCAGATCATAAATAAAATGATCTATTAAGTTTGGTTTTCAACTGTTCAATTTAGTCTTTAACTTTATTTAAAAAGTGTTTCCTCAGAAATCAATTCAATTCACAATCTAATCCTCACTTTTCGTTCTGCCAAAATAATATTTCAAGTTGATTGCATTTAAATTAAAACTCAGCATAAATCACCTGAGTGGGCAGGACTCTCGACTCGACTCACTGGCCGTTGGGCGGTAAGACAAAAGCCCCAATCCTGCAGCCGTGTCAGCACAATGGCACAGGCGACATAAGCCGCTTTCAGGGATATCTCTGCCGGGCTCCAGTTCTCGATTCCCAGCCACCAGGCCCCCCAAAAAATGGTTCGAAAATTATCATCAACGCACAAGTGGCTTGTACTTGTCACACACAGCAAAGAACCCCCATGCCCCATGCGCCATTCCCCATGCCACAGCCCATCTCCATCCCCTTGTGGACGTGGCAAAATATTTTCATTGTGTTTCAGCAGATTTTCCACACGAGAAGGGGGTTGGAAATGGGTAGCCGAATTCCGAATCCCAAAATGCGATTACCTGCGCTTGCCTATTTGTAGCTTGTTGTTCGGTTGCGGTCCTCCAAACTGGGAATGGGAACTGCCCGCCCTGCCCTGAATGCTAATCGACTTTTGATTGTGTGTTCGCACAAAAAGGTTCAAATGGTCGGGCCATAAATAGGAATTTATGCGAGATTGTTTTTTTGAACGGACCGAGATTTATAGATGAGGGTGGTCCGGCGTGTTGATTGAATTCGCCCATGGGTGGGTTTCATATTTGAGTTTTCGGGATGCGGCCGGCACAGGTGACATATTCCTGCCGACCGAATGACAAGTGTTAACGCCTGTTTTGTTTATTATTTTTGCTCCGCCCGCCACCACCTCGGATCTCTATTGTAATTGCTAAAAAACTTAAGCTGCGTAAAATCCCAAGTTTCAATTTAACGCTCTCATGATTTCTTGTCGGGATTTCCTGGACATGTGAGTTTGACAAGTGCAGCTTGCACTGGCAGCTATCTTATCTGGGCTTTTTTTGATTGAAAAAGCATCCGCCATCCGCTGGGGCTCCCATTTGACACTAAGCAGATGCGGTTGAGAATGGTCCATGTGGCCGGCGAATCTCTCTTTCGAAATTCGAGCTCGACAGGATTTCTGCAGAGAATCGTTTGGAAAATGCAGAGCATGCGCCTGGCAACCAAAGGGGCGTGTTTCGGCGAAGCGCCAATGGCAAATGCCAAAATGGAGTCGCCACAAAGTTGTTGGAGCGGGACAGGAAATTGATTGGGGGGCAGAAGAGGCCGGAGGACGGGTGGCCTGCACATGATTGCACATATGTGCCGGCTGCGATTGCTGGCCAAGATTGCGAGTGGAAAAGGGAGCAGCGGCTGCCGAAAAAAATGGCGACGTCCCGACGCTATCGCTTGCAGGCAACATACGTGTGTACTCGCAACAACATGTGTGATGTGTGCCCCGCCGTATGGAAGCCCCTTTCAGTCCGGGCTCCTCCTGCCCCGGACTCCCTGCTGCCCTCCAGGCTCGCCCATATGTAAGTTCCTACATACAATGCGGCGTAAATAAACAGACTGCCACCACAAAAGCAACTTCCTTGGTCCTTCTTCTTTCGCTCTAAGCATTTTGTTTTATTATTATAGGGCTGGCTGGTATCGGCTCCGGATTTCGGTTATGGCACATGCCGGAAGTGGCGCTTAAGCCCGATATCGGGCTATGGCCCATCATGCTGATGGACCTGCCCATCAATAGTTGCCTGGCGGCCAAACTAATCCTCTTCCTTTGGCTCTCAGCTTGATTTATGTTGTGTTGTCCAGATGATTGATGGGTTTGCTCTTAACTTGGCTCTCACTTTTTTTGTCCACAAGCGCGATTTAGACGGTGAAGTTGTTTGCCTGACAGCTTACAAATTTGACATTGTAATGGTTTGATTTTGGGTAGTTTTGCAACTGATTTGAAGACTTTTTAATGCTATTAACTTCACTTATTATATAATGTTAGAGTTTTTAAATCATCAGTTTTTATTTGGTTCTTCTTATTTTGATCGTTTGGGAAGAAATGAACTGTAATAATCAAATAAAGTTTAACTCTCAAATATTCCAAATTGTAAAACAAAAAAATGGTTTACATTGTAAATACTAAACTAATAAAATCATGACAATGTAAATTTAAGAGTCGCCAAAATTAAAATTCATAACTCAAAATGTATTAATTAATACCATTAAATGCAATTATATCTTTTGCACTATTTTCAACTTGTATATATATTAATCTAGCAAAAGGAATTATATTAAATGAAATTAAATAACATTTTTTTGAAAAGTTTGCACCATAATATTTATATTTTATTATTGAAGCATGTATTTTGTCGAGAAATAAAATTCAAAGTTTCTTGCTTAAGCGAGCTTTCTTTTTTCCTTAATTTTTCCCCGAACCATAAGCACGTTTTGGTAATTATTCAAACTGATTACAAGCCTAGACTCGTAAAACTTTATGCTCAAGTTTTATCTACTTTCTGGGTTCCCTGACGTTTTTTATCTGTGCCAAGATTTAAACTCATTTTCCGTGACTTCTTGCGGAGTAAGTTGTATTTATAAATTAGGGAGTTTGAGGTGGAACCACCTCCAGACTGCACAGTGGCCCCCAAAAGTGGTGGCCCAGTCAAGCATAAATGATTTCAACAATATTTCACTTAAAAGATTCAAATCGCGCGAGAAGCGAGAGAGAGACAACAATGAGTATAAAGCATAACAGGGGAAAATATAAATACGCATACGACAAGTGCGACAAAGGGGGAATGGGAAAGCGTGCGGGGATGGGAAACGCACGCGACAGAAGGAAACGGATACGCTCGAAGGGGTTGCAAACAGATTCAAAATTTCCAACCACATATGACAATGCTCCACAGAGGCGCCCCTCCGCATTTCAGGATCCTCTCGTGGAATCGCCGGCAAAAAATTCAAATTTACTCCAAGTAGTGGGTCAGAAGGGAAGGAGTGGCCAACTAACTGTCGCGTTTTTTCACTTTTTTTTTCGCTTTTCCATGCTTTCAGCGGAAGTTCCAAGCCCGCGATATGGTGAAGGGCTAAGGGCTAGAGAGGGGCTATATTGTCGTCCTTATGCCAAGGGTCGTCAAGCGCGAACATTTGCATAATCAAATAATAAAAATTTGCATAATTTTATTTTTTACGATATGCATGCCACACTCTTTCACTCTCCCTCTGCTGTTTTGCCCCATGAAAAGGAAGAAAAATAAAACTTTTCAGTTTCAATTTGTCTTTTGTCTGGGGAAAGACATTATAGCCACCGTTATCTGGCCAACTCCCCCGCCCTTTCGCCCACCCGATTCCAGTTCTATAAACACAAAATGGTGTCAATATTTATTGGTGAACCTGTTTCTTATCTCTGCCAGCGACGCGCCATTGAAAATTTGCAACTTTTAACTATTAAAAAGGAAAAGTTCTTCTCTTTTGCTATATCAAAAAATGTTTCCATCGTAAATTTCCTAAAAAGACAAATAATATTTGCCCATTAAGTGTCTGCGTGGGAATGCAACTAATAAATCAATTACTTTATAAGTTAAAATCTTGTTTATACTGTTTCAAATGATTTTAAAAATTACTATTGATGAGTCTTTAAATTTTTTGGTTAAGGGTTTTTCATCTAAATTGTAGTTGCTTTTGAAGGTATGTTAGGCTATGATATATCTAACAATCATAACCAAAATTATTGCAGGAAATTGAATACTGCATAGTTTTTAAAAGAATGATTAACTAATTTATTTAAAAAACCCATTCGAAATTCTGTGCCTGAATAACCCCCTTAACTTTGATATTACTAATAATCGAAAACATTCCCCTTTTCTTTTATTTGTTCTTAAAATCCTTACCTTTCACTCAGAAGTCATAAATATCCTGCCATAAAGTGAACCCTTACTTCCACTCTAGTTGGTAACCAACTTTTGGCTTACTTGCGTATACTTGATTTGCATGTTTCTTTGCTGTTGGATTTTGCGAAACACCGTGTGGTGCTAAAGTCGCAGGCAAAATATTTAGCATGTCAAATGACATATTTGCGGGTTGCTATTTTTTTTTTTGGAGGAGGACGACCGCGATTTGGCCAAGGATGTAAGTGTCTTACTTGGTTTTCCCCTGCCAGTTTTTGCTCTCTTTCCCTGGTTTTTACCTGGCATATGTGTGACTTGGTGGCTGTATCGCTGCCATTTTTGCCGCTTTGTGCATCATTTATCACTTGGCGGGATTTCCATATACTCAGCATATTTGCCATGAGTTATAGCCGCTGTGTGCTTAACCCAGCCAGAGATCGCGGCGAACGTTTATTCCCGGGTAGTATGTCACTTGTTCGATGACAAGCAACCCCACGGCGCCATCGCCCGTTCCACACATGGTGTAATTTAGATAAGTGGCCATTCTTCATTTTAATGCTCATAATTTCATAATGTGTACACCCATATGCAGCCCCTGCCCGGAGAATATTCCAAATTAAAATCGTGCATTAAGAGCTGGGAGCAAACAACATGGTCAGCGTCGTGCGTTGGCCATGCCATTTATTTTATTTAGCCAGAATTTTTGTTTTTGCCAGTCCAGCGCCACCTTGCCACCGATGTGAATGTGAAAGGGAGAGAAAGAAAGGGGCTTCTCTTTTCGGGGATTCCGATTCACATGAATATGGAACAGGCCAGTGGAGAACACGCGAATGTTGAATATGTGTTTTTTCCACGTTGTTTCTCTGATTTACGACCCATAAAAGTTAACTTAATTAAATGGTTTTTGGCGTTCGCTGAATATTTATGGGGCCAGGATTTCAATGTGTCGGTTAAAGTTATGGCAAACGTTTTAGAAATTTAGTTAAGACGACTAGAAGATAGGATGCGTACTTAAATGAAATACATAAATGTATTTCGAACTCAATATTTTCATAGGAAAGTCATTCTTACTATTTAATATTTTTATTTAAACAATTGGCTTAGCACCTTAATAATTATAACGAGAATTGATCTGTTTATAATACAATCTTAATCAACATTGATTGAATTATAGCTGATTAAGTTAATTTATTCTTAGAAACTCTGAATAAGGATAATTTCTAAGTTAACTGGCAACTGGGGTTGATTTTTTGTACACATTCATCCCTGAGCAACAGCACCCATCTATTTTATTCAAACAAACAAGTGTCGAAATACCAAATGTGTCGAACCTATTGCGAATTTCCAGTCACTTTAACTTCTGTGCGTTTCAAATGCGTTTCATGGTTCAGTAAACCAAGGAGAAATACCAAAAAATGAAGTAGAAAGAGGAACAACCTACGAGTGATGGAGAACAACACTTAAAGTCAGCTTTAATAGCGACCGCAGAAACATTCACTCGTAAATCAATTAGCACCCACAACAAGTACCATGAAACCCATGGGGATCTCCTGATGCCTTGCGGCTTTTCGGAAAATTAACTACCTGCTAAGTTAATTGAGCAAACAACGCTGGCAGGACAAGCAGGACTCGCAGGAGAGGCTGCCATAAAAGTTGTGCATCGGTCCAACTAAAAAGTCAGGCGCTGGGCTGCGGCTTACAACTATTAATTATGCGGGCCAAAGTTATGACAGCAGAAAACAGCCGCAGAACTCGAGCAGCGAAACTAAAAACTGCCAACTGCCAGCGAGCAAAGGGAAGCGCACATCATAAATTACGGCCAGGACACGGCCATGGAGTGCAAGGATGTGCCTGCTCCAGCTCCAGCTCCTCCTGGGATCTGCCTGGATATATGTATATACGTGTGCGGTAAGCCGCCGCCTGTCTTTTGGCCATGGCAAACAGCTTCCATGCATCCAAAAATATTCGAAAATTTCAATGGAGCTGGAGCCTCCTGGCACAAAGGTATCCTGCCACGGCACAAAATGGCCACCGCAAAGCGCACAAAAAGTGTCATGGCGCATGAAAAACTTCCTGCACGGGAGTGGCTTGGCCCCAGGCCTTCAGGATTCAGCCTTCAGCCTGTCCTGTCCGTGGCCAAAACAATGGCACAGCTCCTCCGCAGCTTCGGCAAATGAAAGTCGCATTGTCAGGCTCAATGTTTCCGGCCGGCTCATGGATGTCCTCGGCCCGAGTTTCAGCCTCATCCTCATCCTTTTGCTCAGCTCACCAGCCATCCAGCATTCAGCATCCACGGCGTCTGAGTATCCATTCCCTGGCTGTGGATGTGGATGTGGCCTGAAACAAAGCGCATCCGTTTGGCGAAAATTGAAATGACAAAGTTCAAAGTTTAAGCGGCTTGGCTGTCAGTTTTTCTGGGGCTCTTATAGTGCCGCGTTCAATGCACAGAAAACATTTCAAGTTCGATTCGTTGATTTTTTTCTATCAACTTTAAGTTCAATGAAAGTTTCTCCATTTTTAATTTTGCGAAATAAATACATTGGAGTTTATTAAATGAGTTATTATGAAACAAATTCCAAACAAATTAACGTGAATCCGTAAACAAGTTTGGGGATTAATCAGTTTGTTAATCAAATGCACAAATCAACAAATATTAATCTACTTTTGTAATTACCCACAGAAAGAACATTTTAAGCAAGCTCAATTTAACAAATATTTCTACAAAAAAACGCATTTTGATTAATACTAGCATTTTTGTTTTTTCACCGTGTGGCAGGGAATTAAGTGCCCCGAACCACCGGGCTAATCATCAGGCAAACACTCAAACCACATCGATTGCAGCAGTGGTTGCGGTTAAAATTAAAAACGACCGGGAGCAAGTGGAAATTAAATTGCCTGCAGTTAAAAAACACTTTGGCCAGGCACCAGTCGCAGTAACAACAATGTAATAAAAGTCATCTCCTGACACGCCCCTCCCCGCGGCGAAGCTGCCCCCAATCCTGCGACTCCAGCACGGCATTTGCATACTTTTAAGCGCAGATGAGCAGAAATCACTCATACGCACGGGGAGCCATTAAGGGGGTTGATGGGGCGGAGCCAAAGCCCAGGGCTCAGGCTTACTCCAGCTGTCGGATTTTCTTGCTCCGGCTGCCTTGTTGTTGTGCTATTATGACGGTATTTGCATTGTGCTTAAACGTATTTGAACACGATTTTGAGTCAAGGGGATTGGATTGGATGAGGCTGAAACCAGTGATGGTTAAAGGGGGCCCGAACCACAGCTCACCAAATGAGCAGGCAATTTATTTACGGTCAAATTGCGAGGTTAGACAAGGCAAACAAAGCGGCGCAGGTCGCTGCGCAATGGGATCCCCCGGATTGCTCCTTGGTGGGCGTAAAAATGTGATAAATATGAAATGTGATTATGGCTGCTATTATGTAGCACCCGCCAGGATGATGATGAGGCTTATTATGAAGTTGCCTTCGCCTTGGCGAATCTGCGGTTGGGTCGCCTTGGGCGTCGTTTTGAGTGAGTGGCTGCCATGAGACTGACTGCCTTTCCTTCTTTCCATCCTGAATGTGGTGGCCTCTTGTAAATGAAATGAGGAAATGTGATTTTGACGATGTGTTCGCTTTGCGGCAATGGGTACTCATGTGGGTGTCGGTTGTTTGTTTTTGTGTGGGCGCCGGAAGTTGTAATTGTTTTTAAAAGGAAGCTTGAATTGCTCATTGGGGAAATGCACGAAATAAATCAAGGGCAGCGACTATAAACGTGGAAGTTGGGTTTGGGCGATGAAATAAAACTAAAACTGAATTGTCTTAAGCTTGGTTTTATGTTAAAGGGCAGGAAAATAACGATTTTTGTTGTTTATTAAATTTTTTAGTCAGTAATTTAGTAATCTTAATATATATTAAATCAATATTTCAACAGTTTCGTTTTGCCATGTAAAATATAAATATACAATTTTTTATCATTTTATTAAACTTTCCAAAGTATAATATTTAAGAGCCTAGTTTTATAGAGGAAAAGTATTTTCTTGAAATGTCCACAGATTTTATTTAAACATCTTTATTTACAATTTCCAAAGCAATTTAAGTATGTTACTTTTTTAGAACCTCCAAAATTTAGTTTTGATTTTATTAGATCACAGTTGAAGTTGTATAACATTTTTATACCCTTGCAGAGGGTATTATAATTTCAGTCAAAAGTTTGCAACGCAGTGAAGGAGACAATTCCGACCCTATAAAGTATATATATTCTTGATCAGCATCACCAGGAGAGTCGATCTAGCCATGTCCGTCTGTCCGTCCGTCTGTCCGTCCGTCTGTCCGTCTGTCCGTCCGTCTGTCCGTCCGTCCGTTTCTAGTCCCTCAGTTTTAAAGCTATCTGCTTAAAACTTTCCCAAAAGTTGTCTTTCTATTGCAGGTAGTATATAAGTCGGAACGAGCCGGATCGGGCGACTATATCATATAGCTGCCATATAACTGAACGATCGGAAAAGCCATAACGTTGGTGTTTTTAAAGTAAGGAAGTTGGGATTTTCTATGAGTTTTATTTTTGGCCAATTAATCCGACCTACCGAATTTCATAAGGATCGGACGACTATATCCTATAGCCGCCATATAACTGATTGTTTGAAAATGCCATAACTTTGGTGTTTTTAAAGTTAGGAAGTTGGAATTTTTTATTAGTGTTAAGAATGCATCATATGAATAATTTTGGAGAATATAATTTACAGAATATTCTGCAAGGGTATTTCAACTTCGGCTCCGCCCGAAGTTAGCTTTCTTTTCTTGTTTATAATGGTTTTCTAAAAAAAAGATTACAAAGGTTATTATATTTATAATTATAATTACTTTTTTGACTGATTAATAAATATTTTGAGTGTCTGAGCTATTCTTTAGTATTTCAGAGCTTTCACATTAAAAATCAGTTAAAGAAATCCACATGATACCGTAACATATATATCTGCCACCTTTTCTTTATCTCTGCACCTTTATGCTCGCCACCAATTTGCTTACATTACAGTTCCCAGCAATTGTTTTCACCCCACACTTCCTGCATGTGAAAGGAGCTAGACGAAATGTCTTTATCAAGTGGCAAGCAGCGAACACAAAGCCATAAAATGCTAATCCCATCATGGGAACAATGAGCAGAGCGGATCGGAGCAGAGCGTTTGCCGTTTAGCGATGCCATCAATTGATACATCAGTCGATAAGGCAGCAAGACATCCTGTGAGAATCCCGCGTGGCTGCTTGGCTTTTGTGGCACGGGGCTAACAGGATTTGGCCACGCTAAATCAACGCAATTCGATGTGGCTCATTTGGGTGCAGCAACGAGCCAAGGAAATCGCAGGGGGAGCAGCCACCACCCAAGGAATTCGTTGCGCTTTGTAGGAATTTGCCATGCTACAAATTCGAGGCTCATGGGAACTGAATTCAACAATCCGTCCAAAGGGGGTTGGCCGAAGTGTGGAAATATTGAAATTCGAAATTCATTCTTGCCAAAAACTGCACGAACACTCTGGAAGCTTTCGTTGTATTAATCGCGCCGTCTGGCCGAATGACAGCCTTCTGGGCCCAGGACAACCCCAGGACATCCTTTCATCTTGTTACCATTTCGGTTCCCAGCTCATTAGCGTCGGCGTCGTTGTTTTTGCGGCCGCATCTAATTGCTGCATGCGGCCAACTTGCATCCTGGAGATGCGCGACTGCAGGATTCAGCTGCACTGCGCTAACAAGTTGAACATATTCTTCGTTCTACTTGCATGGCGTATGTTACTTCGGTCGAAAGGCATGTGCCCGTGAATTTCTGCTGGTTTTTCTAGGCCTGGGAACCTATGTTTTTGCTCTACTTCACAATAGGAATGGTTGCCGGCCAAAAACTTTCAAGAACTACATATGTTGTCAAATCAAAAAGATACCCACGCCTTTTGCAATTTATTTTTGCGTATTGTGTTTTAATTTTGGCTGTTTTTATACGCCTTTATGGTAGATTAATTTAAGTAACTTGCCTTTCTGCAACAGTATACAGAAATTATATGAAAGATTAATATTTTTAAGAAATTTGCTATATTTGAGAGTTGTTAAGCAAAACGATGCAACACTAAAAAATGTTGATTTAAAAATGTTACAACATTCTCAAAAAATCTATATTGTCCACTATTTTCTGCATAACCTCAAAAAAAATTCCTTCTCAGAAACCCCAACTTAGTATTTGTAGATATCAATGTTTGTAAAAAATATTAGCTTGTACTTTTTTTATCCATAATTAAACTTAAGCTTGTGACATTACTTGAGATAATTTGCAATATTTTAAACAGAGTTAAATAAAAGTATTTATTTAGAAATCCCAATCCCATTCCCAAATCTCAAAATCATAAAAATTGAATCATTAATTAATTCTAAAAAATCTATAATGCTTAAAAATTTAAAAAAGAATATGGGACTTCTTTTTATTCTGGTTAATATTACTGGAGTTCTCAAATAAATATGTTGACACCTTTTCGAAATAGATTTCGTTTACTTATTCTTGCCATTTTATTTGCAAAAAATGTAAGCCCCAATCCCCAATTTTGTAATAATAACAGGTCATAAATATTGGATTGGCATAACAATTAGATTTTTATTAAAACATTCAGCCACACATTAAATGCCTAACATTAGCATTTATCTGCAACTTAACTATAATATCTTACAATGATCAAACTCGAGATCCTTTCGGATCCCTGGATAAGACAAAGAATTAATAGACATACGGGGAGATCCAGTTACACAATTAAGATACAAATTGCACTACATTTAAGGCTAAGGGAAATGAAATCGGAGCGTGGGGAAAACTAAAATTAATATCACAATCGAAAACGGGCATTACGGACTAGACCAAGGAAAACCAACGAACGGGTGATGGGTCTTGGGGAGATGTCTTAAAAATATCCGAAGAAATGCTTCGATCATTTGGGCATGCCGCCCATTCGGCGACCTGGCGGTGTGCCTCCGACCACATTGATGATCTCGTTGTCGCCGGCGGAGGAGGATGAGTCCTCCAGCTGCGGCTGGTGATCGCTGGCCTTGTCCTGGTGGGCGGTCATGTGTCGCGTTAGATGGTGCCGCTCCCTGAAGGTCTCCTGGCAGACGGGACACCGGAGCTTCTCCTCCCGCTTGCGGCGATTCGGATCGCAGGCCACCTCGCTTTTGTGATGGGATCGCATATGGTACACCAGATCGCTGGTCATCCGGAAACTTATATTGCACTTGGCGCACACGTTCTGGGCGGTCAGTGTAAAAGTGGATGCCAAAGTGGGTGGAATCAGCGTGGAGAGTATGGCAGCTGCAGCGGGATTCTGCAGAGGCTGAGCCACTGCAAATGGATGCGGTGGTGGAGCAAATCCCGGATACGCGTGCAGAAACTCCGACGGTGGACCTGGCGGGGAATTACCCGGCATGGGACCTCCGCCTCCATTGAGATTTCCTGGTCCTGGAGGACGCGTGTATAGCAACTGCTGCTTGAGTCGCTGCTGTGCCTGCAACGCCTGCATGGGATTCACCGCCTGAAAGGCTCCATTGAACTGATACTCCGGCCGGAAGTTGTGGTACACAATGGGATTTGCGGGCAGGGGATTCGGATTCTGGCCACCACTATTGGTTCTGGGCGGTGGCGTTATCAATGGCGGACTCATCGAGTGGCAGCTCAGCTGATCGGGACTCAGTGGAGGAGCACCCACATCCACGGGTGACTCCAAACGGGAAGTTGTGGACGGGGAGGAGGATGCAGTGGACAGCGACGAGGAGGCCACCTTGGTGAAAGCACTACGCATCGGCGGTGGTGGTGAAGAAGTTGAGGGTGCCTCCGGGGAATCCACCAGGGGTATGATCACACTGGGATCATCGTACACCCTCGGCGAACGGATGCTGATCTGTGGATACCGCTGGCGTGCCTCCAACAAACTGATGTACTCCAAGGCCGCCGGCGAAGGTGGTTGCGAGGATGCTCCTCGAGGAGACAGATCTGTGGGGTAGTGGTTCATCTGGTGCTGTTGTTGCTGCTGCTGCTGATGGTGATGAAGATGCAGTGCCTCCTGGAGACGGGCCTGCTTCTCGGCCTGCTTCTGCTTGATCCGCTCGTCGGGCATCATTAGAAAGGCCACATCGAAGGCGCGTTTTAGAGTGGTCTTTCCACCGGCTGGCGATGTGGGCGTCTCATTGTTGTTATTAAGATTGGTTGTCTGACTTAGATGCGGAGATTGGTGTTGCTGCTGCGGCGACGATGTCGAGATCCTGAGCTCGGCATGCTGAGGTGGCGTGGAGCGACGCTGGCCAGGATTCGCGTGCGACGGCAGGCTATCCATGAGCAGATTCATTTTCACTTCAATACACTTTTCGACTTTCACTTGGTTTTTGTGGTTTTGGGTCTGGTCGTGGTTTCTCTAGTTCCTTGCGTTTCGAAATTCCAATTTCGACTGCTGGCCGCCCGCAATCTGTTCCTCTTTAAGTACCCGCTGCCACCACCGCGTCCAGTTGGAATTCTCGTATTCTCATATTGTCCCATTCAAATGGGAAAAGCAGCTCTCCGCACTCGCGGCACTTGGCCCATCTGTCCTGATTCTGCTCGGAGTCTGTTCGGATTCAGGTCCTGGTCCAGGTCCTGCAGAGAGCCGCAGTCACCACCCTTATGTTCCTGCTCTCTTTCTCGCTCGCCCCCTCTCTTTCTATTCGGGTCTTGCCTCTCTTTCTCAGGCCCACTCTCTGTCTCTGGGATGTCCATCTGCTCTGCCAGTTGGCGAACATATTCTGTGGTTTTATTGTGCGGGCCCTGGCCAGGACGAGTCCTGGTTGGCTGGCATCACTGGCCAGGTTGGCTCACTCGAAAACGTTGCAGTATTGTATGTTATGCAGGGCACAGTGGGGTTTAAGCATTTGTTCTATTTTTGCTTTCACATTTGATTTGTATATCCGGAAAGATTTAATTGGGTTTACAGATACTAATTAATATGCAGATTTGAATTGTAGTTCTGTAAAGTATTCAATTGGTTTTTCAGAAACCAGGAACTTTTTATAAATTTATAAAATAATTGAGACCTATCCGACTAAACGTCTCCAGTTGCTAACCTTTTGCAACTTTTCCTTTTTTTTACGGTCTCTAAAGCCATTTTAGCTGTGACTGTTAGCCTAAATATAATGAGCAAGAATCCACAATTGAAAAATACAATTCCTTTCTGGTTGCCTTGCTTTCTAAAATTAAATCCATTTATTATTTTAACCTTTTTCACTGAGTTTTAAAGCTTTCAAACACTCGTTAGTTTTTGTCTTTCAAAATACACTGGATATGCTAGTTTTAACAAAATTTATTGTTATTTTTTTTTAAAGGAGTTACATTACCAAACTATTATACAAATTTACTTAGACTGAGGTACTACAGGAATCCCTTGCTAATAAATTTGTATGGCCATTTGCTTAAATTTCGGTTAAAAGAGATTTCTGAAATATTTTATACCAAATACAACATTAATACACAAACTGTAAAGAGGACAACTTGGTAAAATGTCACCTTATGAGCCCAGAAAATATAGTTCTGATTGAGAAAACGTGATGTTTAACATTATTAAATATAGTTTTTTGTTTGTAAGCTATTTTAAATAATTTACCCAAATGGCTAATTTAATTTGAATTTTCCTATTTATTCTTTCTCTTTTTCCCCACTGTGCCCTTTCGCGGTGCAGACAACTTTTCGAAAAGAGGCGGCGCTTGGTCCTGGCCTGCTCTCGCTTTCGCTCTCTTCGCCTCTTACACCCACCCCAAAAAATATGGCAGGACCTGTCCTCTCTTTCTAGCTCTATCCCTCTCTCTGCTGACGTTGATATCCTTGTTGCAAGTGTTTCCGAACAGGTTGTTTTTGTCGATTTTTTAGCAGCGCCAGGCGAGATTGTGTGAATATGTGGCCATGTTTTGTGTTGCTGTATTTGTTGTATTTGTTTCATTTGTTGTATTTGCATTTGTTGCTGCTGGGCTGGATTTTGAGTATATGCTGCGCGTAGCTTTTACATATTGCAGGGCACACACACACAAGGATATAGAAATAGCGATGGGGTTCCCCCCTTTTTTTTGGCGACTGTTGAGCGCCGAAAGATTTCGACGGACCGAAATATTTATTTGTCAGTTAAATTGTTCGCTCTATGTGGAAAAAGTGCCAACTGACCAGTAAATATACACATATATGTGTGTTGGGCATGCAACAATAGCAAATTGTGCAATGTTTTCCGTTCGTTTTCCGTCTCGTTCTGTTCCCCCGATTTCCTTTTTTTTTCCGGCTAGACCCTAGGTCCTGGCAGACCGGATGTGAGGATGTGGCCATTGCCAGGACAAAATATGTGTCTGTTATGGTCAGTCGTGGACAAGGTTTGCAGCTATCATCCACACTCACTCTCACGAATATTTTATTTAAATTTCCCTTCTTTGGTTGCAGTTTTTATGTGGCTGTGCGTCTGCTGCAGCGGCAATTTAATGTTTGCATATTTTCAGGTGCTAATTGTTCCACTTGCCATATGAGTTGCATTTTTAATTAATATTTATAGCCACCGAACACTTGTGTGCGAGTGGGTATCTGTGTGCCTGAGCCTATAATTCCACTGGCCGCCATGTTGGCTGTCGACGAAATTAATATTAAACACATGATTGCCTTCGGCCATGGTGATTTCATTAAAAATATTGTTTAGTTTGTATTTAATTAATTGCTGATCGAACCACTGGAGCACAACCCATAAGCTGATATGATTAAAAATTGATAAATTATTGGCTATTCAAAAGGATTAGGGTATACATTTTCTGCTGACTTATTAAAAAGCTCAAAATATTGAAGAATTGTTGTATATAAGTCAGTAGATGTCTTAGATTAATTAAATTTTAAAAGATTGTTATGAACCTATTTTAGTGATTTTCATATTATTGGTTAAGGTATAAAAAATGTTTAAAACTTATTTCGAATCAGATATTATAATTAAAAAATTGATTATTCTAAAATCAGTCTTTGTAGATTTTATAGTTCAAATAATATACCTTATGGCGACTAAAATATTGGAAAGTGTTTAAGATTTCTTGAATCATATTCATAAATAATTTGGAAGGGCAATTCAATGAACATTTATAGTTAATTTTTTATAGGATTTTAAAAAATTAGTTAATTACATTTTTTAAAGTTAAGTAAAAGGCCAAAATTGTATCTTATTTAGAACCAATTAACTCAATCTATTGGGTATTGTCAAATCTTACCACGAATTACCCCCCATTTCAATTGCATTCCCACATATGTGACACGTGTACACAATTGAAGTCAAGTGAAAATCCCAAACACATTCTTAGCTTAAATATTTTGCGCAGAAATTAACGCAAATCTCCGATATACAAATCGAGCACAAAATTTCCACTAAACCCAAAGGCTTATCTACCCCTGCTGATCTATCGAAACTAAAAGATTTCGGCTTGTCATTGCGGAATGGGGTGGAATTTTAGGTGGGTTGGTTGTTTGGTTTAGCGACTGTCGATACATCAAACTGCCAAGTGACAAAGTGATTCCCCCGTTGTCAGGCTCAGACAAAGCGCAAAAAGGCGTGAAATTGCCTTTGTGTGATTAAGTCAAGCCCGGAGAAACTGGAAGGAAGCGAGTAAACGTCCCAGGAAGCAAATTAAAAACTAAGATGACAATCTCCCGACTAGAGTTTAGACACAGCTACGTGCTCCTTATGCCTTGGCATGGCATCCGCGGCGGGTTTCAATTATCCGAGGTAAGATAGCAAAATGTAAATGCTAATTGCTTCAACTTTTGTGTAGAGACAGCAGACACCTTTTCCTCGGAGATTGCGACCTTGGTTGATGTTAATGCGCTGCCTGTCTCCCATAATCTTGGTGGTTTGTGGGGAAATCCTGGTGGAAACATCTTCTTCCTGCCTGAAAGTTCAAGCTTAGTCTGCACAGAAAAAAATTCGACATCAATTAGATTTGTTAAACGTGAATTTATATAGGGGTTTCCTACAAACTGTCCTTCTTGTTTAATCAGATTCAATATAAATTGGAAAACTGTTTTAAATGGAGAATTTATAAAAGAGAATTTATTATACTTTCAAAAGTTTTCAAGTTTTTAAAAATTATTTGTTCGCTTTTACTAGGAGTTCACATAATCGGAATTCACTCTTTAGAGGGAATTGCATTACACAAAATAATGCAAAAATATCCAAACTACATGATTCCACATCGGGTTAAAATGTATTATCATTTTAAAAAGATCAACCTGATATACTCGAAGTTTAGTTAATCAGCTTATATGTATCACATAAACGGGTTTTTGAAATATGTAATACGATCTTATTCATCTGATATTGTATCATTTTTTAGCAGTGGGATGTTGTTGTGCTGGCCTAGTGGAAGTTTCCTTGGAGTTGTGCTACACAGATTGCATCCTGCCAGAGTCCTGCACTTGCCACCCCTATGAATTCGGAATGTCCCTGGAGAACGGAGTAAACTAAAACTCCAGTATTGCTCTGGATCCAATCAAGTGCTTTTCGCGCATTAAAAATTCGAATTGGATTTCACGTGAGCAGGGCGAGAACCTAATTGTGTGAGGGTTGGAGAGCTATGCGTTTGGAGGGCTGGATCTGGATCTGAATCTGGAGTATTTCGGAGGGTTGTTGCTAGCCTCGACCGCCCCTGTTGCTGTTTGTTTAAATACCGTGAATAACATGTGGTTTTTTCCAAGCATATGGCAAGGACTTTGTCACTATTAAGGAGCCGTCTGGCCTCGGCTCGTCCTCCAGCTCGCCAAATCCTCCAATTAGACTGTCATTCATTTAAACGGATTAAAAATGCGCGAACGAGGGTCGCTCTTTTGGCTCTAACAAGGCCCGAGGGCCACTGCATTGGGTGGTGGCTCTTGTGGTTGCCTCCGGTTTAGTCTTAGTCGGATTAGAGCCCTTGTTATGGTTAACAAATCGGCTGATGACGATGTCGATGTCGATGTCGATGCGATTCGATTCCTGCCTTGCCCTGTTAGCTGTGCGTCGGTCCAATCAGTTCGAGACGCACATTCGCTCGCAATCAAGGCGCAACAACATTTTCTGCTGTCATATGCAAAACGCCAGCGAACAACTGCACCTGAGTGGGTGGTAAATGGTGGGTGGTGGGTGGTGGCTGGGACTTTATCTAAAATGCTTACGCTTGAGAAGCTTTCAATCGAATGCGGCATAAATATTTATGTGCCTCGATGTGGCAATATTTTCCGCAACTCAAACACACAATTCGAGCTCGTAAAACACAAACAGAACTCGCAACAGTTGCCAAGTGTTGGACTTGGTTGCTGAACAACCATAATGTCAAGAGCCCTTCAAGTGGGCCAGAAGGGGCAGCAGCAAACCGGAACAGGAACATCCACTTTGAGTCCTTAGGCTCAATCCTTTGCAGGGTATTAATGAGAGCTTAATAGAATATTGATTAGGTTTGGCGGAGTATTTTTACAAATTTAATTTATGTTTTAAGGTTAAGTAGTCAGACAAAAATTAAACTCCAAACTTCAAAACTTAATACAAATTAGAACGAGCAATTTTAAAAAGTATAAATAACAAAAATATTATTTAAAATGCTTTTTATAACGGTCCAGTTTTTGAACCTTAAATATTACATAGTTGTGTCCTTTGATTAAAATAAGTTTTTAGAATAAAAACATTTTTTAATCATTTAAACCTAATGATGTTTTTAAAAATATCTGAAATTTCAAAAAAGATCTTTTTTGGGAATAATGTATATACATTTTTATACCCTTGCAGAGGGTATTATAATTTTGGTCAAAAGTGTGCAACGAAGTGAAGGAGACATCTCCAACCATTTAAAGTTAGGAATTTGGGATTTTTTATGGGTTTTATATTTGGCCAATCAATCCGACCTACCAAATTTCATAAGGATCGGCCGACTATATCCTATAGCTGTACATAACTTTGGTGTTTTTAAAGTTAGGAAGTTGGGATTTTTTATGAGTTTTATTTTTGGTCAAACAATATAATTTACAGAATATTCTGAAAGGGTATATCAACTTCGGCTCCGCCTGAAAGTAGCTTTCTTTTCTTGTTATTTAATAGAAATCGTCAGATCATAAAGATTTAACAAAAACATTTGGGATAACTTTACATGACAATTGCATATATTCCGGATTATATTTATATAAACAAATTGGAACGATTTTGATTTGTTTTATTTCTTTATGTTGTTGCGCAGCCCCAGGCCATTGAGAAACTGGACCAAGAGCTTCCACATTCCGTACTGGGCATAGCCGATGTCCCGATCAGTAATCCCCTTCTTCTGCAGCTGGCTTCGGTTCCCGGCATCGGAGTAGGAGCTGGAGTTGGACCTTCAGTGCTCTGAGATCGGAACTGAGCTAACCGTTCTGAAATCTGCGTTCAAATACTCCACTTCTTAATAAAATATTTGCAAAGCTTAAAATATGATTAAAGTACTTCGTCCAAATCAACTTGAGAGTGACTCATCAGGGACCCAAATTATGTATTTAAAAGCCACTGATAAGGTTTTTTTTTTTTGCTTTGAAAAAAAAAATTTGTTTTTGCATATTGTTTTTGTATATTTATATTATGAGCGCAATCTAATCTATTCTGGAGGTTGGAGGTCTTAAATGTTCTATGATAAGGCACGCTTTGATTTAGGGCTCTCCGGAAGTTAGCGAATAAATCTAGAATCAGTTTCTTTAAAGCGTTTGCTCTTTCTTGTTGCTTACTTTTAATATGTTCAAGTCATCGATTTATTTTTTCTTGGCCTTCTTTTCGTACAATTTGTATGGATCCTTGGCAGAAAGCCATGACAATGGGCGATACGTATGCCTGTTGAACGACCCCTCAAATCAATGTGGAGACTTTTGTCTTGAGGCACTGAAGCCAGTGCTCGATCACATTGCTTCTCACCAGAAGGAGTGGAGCACTTCCAATCCCCAAAAACATAATGAAACACAGGAAAAATTTGTCAGAATCAAAGACAAACTTAAGAAGTTGCTGGACCAAAAGGAAGCTTCTGCGAATATAAATCTCCTTGACTTACAGACGAAACTGGATCGGATTGAAAACACTCTGGTAGCCCTGCAGAAAAATGTGTCTAAACGTACATCCAACGTTAGTATATCTCCCTTGTTCACGCGGATCGGATCTACATTAATTTACGTTGAAAAAGAAATTAAAAAGTCCTGGGACGGTGCTGAAGAGACCTGCCGCGCGATGGGAGGTCACCTGGCAACTATTCAGAGCGAATCGGACTTTACCGCCATCAAAAAAGAACTATCGAACCATGACAGCTACTGGGTGGGCATCACAGACGTGGCCAAGGAGGGAGAGTTTGTGTCCGTGGCCACTGGCAAACCAGCACCTTTTTTCAAGTGGGCATTAGGTCAACCAAACCATTTGTTAGGCAAAGATAACTGTGTGGATATTTACCAAGGCAATATGTACGATCTTAACTGTAACAAAATTACAAATTTTATCTGTGAGGCAATTGGATAAGTTAAATAAGTGAAGTTGGTTATTTATACAAAAGGCTCATTTAACTATCTAACCAACTATTTAACTATAATACGTAATTGCTACACCTAATGTAAAAATAGTTTTGAAAAAATTAAATAAGCTTTTGTGTTTTGGTAACTGCGTTTCTTAGTAATAAACAAGTGGCCATCTTATATGATATTATTGTCTTCTTGGCTAACTGAATGGAGGTTAAGCCTGAGCAATGTGAATGCGAAGATGGGTTTTAATAATCGAGGAAATATCCACGATCGGATTAGCGTGGGTGAGTCTCGGGAAACCAGAAATGAAAGGAATGTCTATAAAGATTCCTCTTCTGAACCGTTCACTATGCAGTGGAAGTGCTGACTATGAAAGTCATACCTATACCTACGTATACGGATCCTTCTTCGAGCATGGTTTCGAACCAGGACCTGCTCCTGGTCATGCCTACTCCTCCAGCGCAGGTGGTTTAAGATTTATTTTTAATTTTTTAAAAATGAATGTATTTTTTGTATGTATATTTATATTTTAACCGCATTTTAATCTTTCATTAATGCTCAAAATATGATTAAAGATTTAACAACTTGATAAAGGCTCAACAGAGACCCCCAAACAAGTGCATAAAACCCACTGATTGGGATTTATTTTTAACTTTTAAAAAATATACATATATATTATTTGCATATATATATTATTTGCATATAAGCGCAATTTAATCTTTTCAAGGGGTTTTACTTGTTCTCTGATAAGGCGATACATAACATCCGGGCACTTGTCCGATTTAATTCAGGGCTCTTCGAAAGTAAGCAAATGAATGGGGAGCAGTTTCTTTAAAGCGTTTGCTCTTACTGGTTGCTTACTCTTAATATGTTCAAGTCATTGATTTATTTCTTCTTGGCCTTCTTTTCAAACAATTTGTATGGATCCTTGGCAGAAAGCCATGACAATGGGCGATCAGTATGCCTGCTGAGCGACCCGCCAAATCAATGTGGAGAGTTTTGTCTTGGGGCACTGAAGCCAATGCTCGATCACATTGCTTTTCACCAGAAGGAGTGGAGCACTTGCAATCCCCAAAATCAAAATGAAACACAGGAAAGACTTGTCAGAATCGAAGCCAAACTTGACAAGTTCCTCGACCAGGAGGAAGCTTCATCGACGAATGCAAATATCCTTGACTTACAGACGAAACTGGATCGGATTGAAAACCTACTGGCAGGCCTGCAGGAAAAGGTGTATAAACGTGTCTCCAACGCTAGTATATCTCCTTTGTTCACGCGGATCGGGTCTAGATTAATTTACATCGAAAACAAAATCCAAAGGACCTGGGACGCTGCTGAAGAAACCTGCCGCGAGATGGGAGGTCATCTGGCAACTATTCTGAGCGAATCGGACTTCAGCGCTATCTTTAAGCAAATAAGCGAACTTGGCATCTTCTGGCTGGGCATCACAGACGTGGCCAAGGAGGGGGAGTATGTGTCCGTGGCCACTGGCAAGCCAGCAACCTTTCTCTTGTGGGCTTTATATGAACCATACAATTTATCAGGCAAAGATAACTGTGTGGATATTTACCTCAGCAAAATGTACGTTAGCAAATGTAGCGAAAGTAAATATTTTATCTGTGAGGCTGTTGGATAAGTGAAACTATATAAAAAACGCACATGCTACACCTTATGTAAAAGTAGTTTTTGAAAAAGTTAAATAAGCTGTTGTATTTTGGTAACTGCGTTTCTTACTAATAAACAAGTGTCCATATTATATTATTGCCTTCTTGGCTAACTGAGTTTGGGTTTAACCTGAGAAAAGTGAATTTGAAGACGGGTTCTAATAATCGATAAAATATCCACGATCGGGTTAGCGTCTCGGGAAAAGCAGAAATCTATGAAGATTCCTCTTCTGAACCGTTCAATATGCAGTGGAAGAGCTGAATATGAAAGTCATACCTATAGCTGAGTCGGATGTGCAGCGTATGCTCAGCGAAGCTGCACAAATGAAGCGACCACCAAGTCACCACCAGACGACACCGACATTACCACCAGTTGCCACCACCCCGGTTCATCCACATCCACCTACCTCTACGGATCCTTCTACGGGCATGGCTTCGAACCAGGACCTGCTCCTGGTCATGGCTACTTCTCCAGCGGGAGTGGTTTAGGATTTATTTTTAATTTTTTAAAAATGTATGTATTATTTGTATGTATATTTATATTCTAACCGCAATTTAATCTTTTATTTAAGCTCAAAATATGAGAGAGGCTAAACAGAGACCCACTGATTGGGATTTATTTTTAACTTTAAGAAATATATATTATTTGTATATAATTCAATTATATTATATTATGAGCGCAATTTAATCTTTTCCGGTGGTTTTACTTGATAAGGCGATTCATAACATCCGAGCAACTGTCCGATTTAATTCAGGGCTCTTCGAAAGTCAGCAAATGAATGGAGAATCAGTTTCTTTAAAGCGTTTGCTCTTACTGGTTGCTTACTTTTAATATGTTGAAGTCATGGATTTATTTTTTCCTGGCCTTCTTTTCAAACAATCTGTATGGATCCTTGGCAGAAAGACAGGACGATGGAAGATCCGTATGCCTGTTGAACGACCCACAAAATCAATGTGGAGAGTTTTGTCTTGAGGCCCTGAAGCCAATGCTCGATCACATTGCTTTTCACCAGAAGGAGTGGAGCATCTGCAAACCCCAAAATCATAATGAAACACAGGAAAGACTTGTCAGAATCGAAGCCAAACTTGACAAGTTGCTGGACCAGAAGGAAGCTTCATCGACGAATGCAAATATTCTTGACTTACAGACAAAACTAGATCGGATTGAAAACCTACTGGCAGGCCTGCAGGAAAATGTGTCTAAACCTGTCTCTAACGCCAGTATATCTTCTTTGTTCAAGCGGATCGGGTCTAGATTAATTTACATCGAAAAAGAAATCGTTAAGTCCTGGGACGGTGCTGAAGAGACCTGCCGCGAGATGGGAGGTCACCTGACAAGCATTCAGAACGAATGGGACTTTACCGCCATCAAAAAAGAACTATCGAACCATGCCGTCTACTGGGTGGGCATCACAGACGTGGCCAAGGAGGGAGAGTTTGTGTCCGTGGCATCTGGCAAACCGGCAACCTTTTTCAAGTGGGAATCAAATCAACCAAACAATTTAGCAGGCAAAGATAACTGTGTGGATATTTATCGAGGAGAAATGTACGATAGCGATTGTAGCACAGTTCAACATTTTATCTGTGAGGCAATTGGATAAGTAAAATAAGTGAATTTTGATATTAGAAAAGGCTTATTCTACTATCTAATTTGCAATTGCTACACATAAAGTAAAAACCGTTTTTAAAAAAGTTAAATAAACTAGTGTTTTGAGACATTCGAAAAAAAATGAACCAATTGTTAAATTATTATGTTGTTTGTCAGCACTTATAAATAAATCTGTTCTAATGTCTATTTTCTTGTTTCATGGCTAACTGAGTTGGGTTTCAGCCTGAGAATCAATCTGACCTACCAAATTTCATATGGATCGGCTGACTATATCCTATAGCTGCCATATTTTTCTCTTTTACCTTTTAAATATTTTTCCAAATTTTCAAAAGCTATTATCAGCTATGGTCCTTAAAGCCCACACCCGGTTCCACTTGTAAAACATATTCATAACGAAAACATGCAACATTTGGCGGATTCCTCGGGCTGAGTCGGATGTGCAGCGTATGCTCAGCGAAGCTGCACAAATGAAGCGACCACCAAGTCACCACCAGACGACACCGACATTACCCCCAGTTGCCACCACCCCGGTTCATCCACATCCACATCCATCCAGTCCGGGATGACCCGCATTTAAAGTTGCTCAATACGTTTTCTGGTGCCATAAATTGTGACCCTGCCCTGGAACCTGTTTCTAAATTTCTCTGTTTCACTGTCTGTCTGTCTGTCTGCCAACTGACAAGGGCGGAATCGGCTTGCGAAATCAGATCTAATCAGCTCGGAATGCAGTGCACAGTGGGTCGGATAGAGGACAGTTCCAATTGCAGGGATTCCCACTGTGAGCAGTTCGTAAACGATGAAAACTACCCTTTAATAAAGAGCGTTCTTTCTGGGCAAGGAAATCACACTCGCGCTGAGTAAACATCTGTGCGATTTCGACATTGCTAACAAGGACTCTCCGAGGTCCTTTGCCCAGCCCTCGCTCGGCATTTAAAAAGTGTTTAGTTTATGGTCCATTGATGGCTTTGTTAACTCGCCGAACACTGCACTCCCATTCCCATTCCCAATCCCAATCCCAACCACTCCTCATGAATCCCAAATCCCGCTCACTCGCAACCCCGTCCGGACACCTTACGTTTTTCGACGTTTACGATCTGTCCGGGGCGTTGCCGGGGGTTCTCCGTCTGCCTTTAATTATGCTGAAAACCACAAAATGCTGTTAGTGCAGCATTTTTCGATTCCAATTTGGAAAAAATGCTGACATATGCGCGAAGAAATGCGCCGCACCGCGGGACTCTCCAGTTCCCAGTTACGACCTACGAATTCCCCGTTTCCAGTTCCTCCGGGTGCCCTTCGTCCTTTGACTCTCTGATTGGAACTGGTCCACGGCCGGGTGATAAGCATCGCCGGCTGGTGCCAAATAGTCCGACAGACTGACAAGTGAGTTGTCGATCTAATGTGGCATCAGCATATGCTGGTCCCTTCGGGCATGTACGCCCATCCACCCGTGCATCGATCAGTTGCGGTTGCAGCTAAATTCCCAATTGACCTCGCTTTAGATTGATCTACGCTTTGGATTTCCTTTGAACAGGAGATGGTATCCTATTAACTAGATAGGCATCTTGGAAAGCTCTACATTTAGATCAGCTGAATTCTTGGCATATCTCTGATTTAATTATCTTTGGGTTACTATCCCATTGTTTCGGCCTTTTAATTTAAGTTGAGACGAAATTTTATAGTTTAATACATTGCACAATAATAGTTAAATGTAAGGATATTTTTTGAATTAATTAATTAATTGTCATTAAAACTAGTTTAAGATACTTTGAAACTTGAACTAAGGAAAAACTATTTCTACATAATAATTTTTAATTTACAAATATACTATTTATAAAATTAATTATGAACAATAAATAAATAAAAAAATAATAATTTAAAAGACAAGCTTAACAAATTTCATAACCTATTTCTAGACAGAAAAAGCTAAATAGATTTTCAAGTCACATATTTTTATATTTAATGCTGCTAATAAGGAAGTCTCCTTATTAAAAACATTGTAATTTGTTACCTTTACAATTAATTAATTAATTAATTATTTTATATCGTTTTAAAACGGCTAAACCCATAAATTTTCAAAATTTAACATTTCTTCTCCCAACTTGAACCTTTGAATTTAGTACGATAAAAATTTCTTTCTTCGCTCCAATAAACAATCTATAATTTGCCTTGAGTGCTCATCGAATTTTCATAACATTAGTTTAGCGACTGCCGATTTGCTGCATTATCATATGTAATGACGTCGTTCCGTTGATTTTATTTGCCTGTTCAAGTTCAAACACCTTGAATAAATATTTTCTTTGCTTTTTTGGGGCCGCCACACTCCAACCTCCATCGCAGTTGATTTTCAAAATCGAATCTTGAATTAATCATGCGGAATAAATTTACTCTACATTTACTCTCAAAGTCTGCCTTAAACGAGAAATAATTGTTTAACAAAAAGAAGAAGGAATAATAATGGTATCCATTTTTGGTATTTCTCCTCGGGCTAATTGAATTAAAATTGCAATTTCATTTTCAGCCATTTGCTTCATGCGTATAAATAATATTCTATTCTATTCGAATCGAATCGAAAAAAAAGAAAATCGAATGCGAAAACATCCAAATTTATGACAGGCAGCCAAGATTTACGCTTGTGGCTTCAATTTCTGCCGGGAGAGTTCAATAACTTTTCGGGGTGGATTAGAGCATAATTCCATTGTCATGGTAATTTATGAGCTTAGCTTCTATTGTTGTCACTGTTCGGGTATTGCCGATATTGTTGTTTCTGCTCTTCCAGCTTTGCAGATTTTTGCAACATTAGCGCGGAATTATGGCATCCATTACGATGGATTCTCCCATATGTGCTTGTGTCCTATAAAAGCATTCGAATACTCCTCATATGTCGAAATGTTGATGCTGCAAATGGACGATGGCAATTACATTAAGCGTTTGCAAAATCTTCTTTTAAAAGGACTTTAAAACTGGGTCACACACTTTTCAATTGGGTGCTAAGTGGTTGATTCGTATTTGGTAGCGGCTCGTTGGTGCCTGTTTAGTGGTTTACTTATTACATATGCGCATATTTTAATAGACTCGAGTGTTTCCTACAAGGGGTTGGTTGCAAGTATTTGGGGGAGGGAGCGGCCCGTCTTGGCCAAAATTTGTGGTGTCGATTTAATGAGTACTTTTGCATTAGTTTGACGTATTTTTCCCATTCATTGTGCTATTAGTAAAGTTGAAATAATTGAATATCATTCATTTTTATTTTCCTTAATTCTTATTAAAATTCTTAAAAAAGTTCAAAAACTCAATTTTTGTTCATATGTTTTAAATAGTAAGCTTTTGCTGCTGCCCTGTTTATTTTTCTGTTTCCACAACCACTGATTTGATCTACAATTAAAGCCCCGCCATTCAACTGTTTATACTTGGCAGTTATACGTTTCCGCACGAAGTCCACCACATCCTGGGCCTCCAGTTGAGTTCCTAGCTTCCTGACCACTGAAGCAGCTGCTTCATCTCCATTCTCTGCATCCCATATGCCAAAGACACAAGCCTCGACAACATTTGGAATCTCGGCAATAACCTTTTCTATCTCGCTGGGATAATATATGATGTTCTGGTACTTGAGCATATCCTTTAGGCGATCAATAATGAATAAATATCCGTCCTCGTCCATGTAGCCCAAGTCTCCGCTGTGAAACCAGTTCTGGGAGTCCTGAACTATTCTAGATCCCTCTGGATTCTTATAGTACCCAGACCATTTTTGACCAATATAAAAGCAGATCTCACCGACATTATTAGGTCCTTGAGCCTCGCCTTGCTTGTCGATTATTTTTACCTTAGTGCCTTTAACTGGATGGCCCACTGAATTGGGCTTCCCGTCAAAATTAAAGTTTACGCATCCGAGACTGTTCAACTCGGTTAGGGAATAACAAAAATGCAGACAGTCGTGGCTTAGACGGCTGCGTACTTGATTCTGCACTTCCAGAGAACAGTTTGAGCCTCCATAAAATAAGTACTTTAGGGAAGATAGATCAGCCGTTTTGAATTCCTTGCAGTTAGCAAACATGGCTATGTAGGAGGAACTTAAAAGCACCAACGAGATCTTATACTTCTTAATTATGTTGCATAAAAGGCCTGGATCGAAGTCACTGTCTGCAATAATGGCCGTTGTACTGAACACTCCTGCGACAATGGTCATTGTGAGACCCGAGAACCAGTCCAGGGTGCTCGTTGTATAATGAACGATCGAATTGTTCATGGTGCTGGAAAAAAGTAATTTTTGAATTTGAAATTTAATTTCGGTAGTTATAATTACAGAAATGACACAATAATCTGGTGACTATTGCTGATGGTGACTGCCTTGGGAACTCCCGCGGTGCCGGAAGAACTAAGAATGGCCAGGGTTTGATCAGTGCCATTTTTTAATTGGATTGGCTTAAAGTTCTGGTCCACGGGAGTGGTTAAAATATCCTCGATCCGAATTGATCCTGTCGGATGATTGCGCATGGTAATTATCTTCACCTGCAGACTTTCAGTGGCTGCTCGAACCTTTTCAAACTCATCTCCATCGCAGAAAATCAATCGTGGCTTGGTGAGACCGAAAAGTGTCTCGATTGTGGACTGTTCATATGCATTATGGAGGGCGTGAAATGGAGTGCCGTTGAAGAAACAGGCATATGCCACAGCCGCCAAGTGAGTAGTGTGTCTACCCATGACTCCCACGATGTCACTTTGTCCAAGACCCAGATTCCGCATATAACTTGCCACTTGCTTCGCGTTAAGTAAAAGTTCCTCACGGGTCAGCACACTATCATTTGCGACAGAAATCTGATGGTTCAATAGCTATTATACGAGTCAGACTCCTGGAGACTCCGAAACGAACCTGTGCAATCTGTTTTGGGTGGCGTTCCATTTCCTGGAAGATAATCTCCCCGATGGACAAGTCAGCAGAAAACAAACTTTGCCTTTCGCCGCCACTCCAAATCTTTAAATTATCATCGTAGTTGCTTTCCATCTTTTCGTCTGTTTTCAATTCACCCATTATTTAGAAAGTGCTAAAAGTTCGCATTAATGATTATGAATTGTGTAACTTGTAATTGTAGTGCTTTATCAAAGACAATTTTTCTAGGTTTATGGAGTGGATTAATATTAAATATATATCTTCTGATCTATTGAATTAAGGCAGAAGACACACGATTAAAAGATTGAATGTAAAAATACAAGTAATGGCTAAGCCAACATATACATACAAAAGCTTATCTAAAGAGGGAATATTTAAGAACATATGACTACATAACAATCGATAAAAATGTTAACCATTTACGACTTTCTGTCTCTACTTCCAATAATTATTCACAATTTATTTTAATTCTACCAATAAATTATTAAAATAATGCAAGTTTTCTTTAACAATACATAATGGCAGACACTATTTAAATACATATGTGTATGCTCTTTCAAAACATTTATTATTAACAATTTATAAGCTTGGGCAAACAATTTTATTTAATTTTCTTTTACACTTTTAGACATTCCTTTTTTATTCGTATTTATTTGAATTATAATTGGCACATATTGCTAAAATTTTAAGCTCATATGTATAACGTGGTATTGAAATTAGTTTAATAAATAAGACACTTATGAGCACTTGCTTAGCTGTTAACCTGATAATATACATTTTTTTAGAGCGAATTTTTCTTCATAATTTTTATAAATTCAGCTTTTGTGGCTGCCCTGTTTGTTTTTCTATTTCCACTCTGAACAATTCGATCTACGATTAAAGCGCCTCCGTTCAACTGTTTAAATTTAGTGGTAATACGCTTCTTAACGTAGTCCACAACCTCTTGGGCATCAAGTTGGGTGCCCGGTTTCTTCACCACAGAGGCTGCTGCCTCATCGCCATTTACTGGGTCCCATATGCCAAAGACACAAGCTTCGACCACGTTCGGCATTTCGGCGATGACATTCTCGATCTCGCTGGGATAGTACATAATGGTCTGGTACTTGAGCATATCCTTTAGGCGATCAATAATGAATAGGTAGCCATCCTCGTCCATGTAGCCCAGGTCTCCAGTGTGAAACCAGTTCTTCGAATCCTGCATTTTTTTAGTTTCCCCCGGGTTCTTATAGTAGCCCGACCAATTTTGACCGTTATAGATCCAGATTTCACCCAAGTTATTAGGTCCTTGGGCTACTCCCTGCTTGTCGATGATCATTACCTTGATGCCCCTAACCGGACGGCCAACTGAATTGGGTTTCTCATCGAAGTTGAAGTTTATACATCCGGGGCCGTTCAACTCTGTCAGCGTATAACTAAAATTAAGACAGTCGCGGCATAGACGGCTACGCACTTGATTCTGAACGTCCAGCGAACAGTTGGATCCGCCGTAGGTTAGGAACCTTAGAGAAGATAGGTCAGCCGACTCGAATTCCGGGCAGTTGGCCAACATGGCCAATTGGGAAGAACTTAAAAACACAAACGAGATTTTATACTTCTTAATTAGGCTGCACAAAGAACCCGGATTGAAGCCACTGTCTTCAATAATGCTCGTTGTACTGAACACTCCAGCATTAACGGTCATCGTAATGCCCGAGGCCCAGTCCAGTGTGTTTGGATTATATAAGATATCATGGCTGTTCAATGGGCTGAAATAAAATCATATTTGAAAAATTAACTCAATTTTGGTAATTATGCGTATTTACACAAAGCTTGCAATAATCTGCTGACTATTGCTGATGGTGACTGCCTTCGGATTTCCCGAGGTACCAGAAGAACTAAGAATGGCCAGGGTTTGATCAGTGCCATCCTTTAATCGCACTGGTTGAAAGTTCTGGCCCACGGGAATTCTCAAAATATCCTGGATCCGAAGCGATCCTTCCGGATGATTGCGCATGGTAATTATTTGTACCTGGAGGTCCTCCGTGGCTGCTTGAACTTTTTCAAAATCATCTCCATCGCAGAAGATCAGTCGTGGTCTGCTAATTCCGAAAAGTCTCTCAATTGTAGACTCATCGTATTCAGTGTGCAGTGCATGATATGGGGTTCCATTGAAAAAACAGGCATATGCCACGGCCGTCAAGTGCGTGGTCAGTCTGCCAATGATTCCCACAAAGTCACCTTGCTCCAGGCCCAACTTCCGCATATAAATTGCCACTCGCTTCGCGTTCATATGGAGCTCTTCCCAGGTCAGCACAGTGTCCTCCGTGACCGAAATCTGAAAGTTATCCCCAAATTATTTTGAATTTTGGTCAATCTAACACCAACCTGGGCAATGAGTTTTGGATGGCGTTCCATTTGCTGGAAGATAATCTCTCCGATGGACAAGTCGGTGGAAAATAAACTCCGCCTTTCCCCACCACTCCAAATTTTGAGGTTATTATCATAATTACTTTCTGTCTTGAACGGAGATTTTCCTGCTTGCAATTCACCCATAATTCGTTAAAGCTTAAATTGTAGCAACTTGGCTTAATTATAACTTGCTCAGTAATTAGAGTTGATATTCTTTTCTATTGACTAAAGAACATAAGACGAAAGAAATAGGCGTAGAAGCTCGAATTAAAAGCTCCAAGTAAGGTCATACCGTGCTAATCAGTGCTGACCTAATGTCGTTTTTCAAAGAAATCTGTCCTTTTCTGAAAGTCTTTGCCACAAGAAATGCCAAACGTACTTAATTTAAAAATCTATCTGGGCTACATTTAATTTACAATTTTAGATAATGTTAGAAAAATGACAGGTTTCAACGCTGATGATCCAGATTAAGATCTAAGTCTACACTTTCTGAACGTTAAGATAATTAAAAGCCAAGGTGGATATGTTCCAAAATAATTTTACAGTATTTTATAATAGGCATTCCATTGGTGGTTCCTTTGACAACATGTACAAACGATTAAAACATATCTGAGAAATATACTAAAAATGACCTCTTCTTTTAATTGTTATTATGTTATTGTTATTATTAAATATTATTTTGTCTTCTTGCAAACCATTTTTCGGTTGAAATAATTATAAGTGTGTATTACAAGTGTAAACGTATTGACATTTACAGCAACTTGTTGGCTATTTTAACTACTTTAAAAATGTTAATATCATTTTTTTGTTATATTTGTGTATTAAAGAATTCGTCGTTCTTTTTGGTTTTGTAGAACAAACATTAGTTTCTAAAAACACTGATATGGAAGGCTACATGTGTAATTTATACGGAAAGGGTTCCCCTTAAGAAGTATATAGTTACACAGTCCTAGTGTAACCTACCCTTTAGGCAAAACAAAGAAGATCATTCTGAATTCGTTAATCATTACAATCCCAAAAACTGGCTAGTGCTGACTTCTAAAGTCTAATCACCAAACACTCATTGCGTCCACCATGCCATACTAATCAAATTCACTATTCATGTTTACTTAACCAATGATTAATTGCCAGGACTATTTTCCGGAACCGCTGATAATCGGATTGCGAGATTTAAGCCATACAAAATATTGAAAATGATATTGAAAAGATTCCTTGCATACCTACCACCGCCAATAATAATGGGCCTCACTCAAGAAGAGGATTTTGGGCTCGAGAAACAAGTGGATTAAGGGGTTGACAATTGGGCGAATGTCCTGTCAGGACTTAAGCTTCTACGTTTTGCATTTGTTTTTACGATTATGAGCGACATGGATGGATCGGAATCGTTCAGTTCTGCTCTTTTCCATTATGGTGCGTTATTTGGTTTGTGCCCTTTCCCTCAAACAATGGAAACTAATAAGTAAAATGTGTTTTTCGGACTTGTCGGCCTGCATTGATTCTGGTTAGTGCGTGGTGGGTGCTGGGTGCTGGGACCACCCTCGTTCTGAGTCGACAACATTTGTCATACGGCCAAGACAGCCTCAACAGTTGTTGGCGATTATCATTTTGACAGTTGCTTCTCGCTTCGCTTTTGTTTCAGTTCCCTTGGCTGCGTTTTGCGCCTTGATTTATGCATTTTTAAGCGGTTCACTTATTGTTTCTGCGCACAAATATGGCCGAGTGCTAGTATCTCGGTATCTGCGAGATACAAAGGCTTGGGCAGCCCTTTCCGCGTAATTTGTTGATTTATTGCACGGCTGCCATTGCAGGCATCTTCATGAGGGCACACCCACCAACGTCTTACAGCGCCCATAATTCGCTTACCGCTGGCGTTCATTATCATTATCCTGCCGGCATTGTCCTTAGCCTCGTCCTCGGCCTCGTTTGTCATGCCCGGTGCGTCTGCTTAAGTTTTCGCACGCTCCAACGCCTCGGCTTCCTTGGCGCTGCCTTCTTCTAGCTGTGGAAATTGAATTGAAAACGTGCTGAAGCGTTAAATGCTCTTGTGTCAACTGTTGCCAATCCCCCGCATGAGCTGTCCTTCTGTCCGTCCGTCCATCACTTTGCGTCCTGTGTGTGTGGCGACATATGAGAATTTGTAACCTCAGCACAAGCTGGTCTTCGAGTCGGCCCAAAAGTTCCCGACCAAGTGCCAAGTGTGGCATAATTAATTCTAAATTGCATCCGTAAAGGATTTCCAAGTTTTGGTGTCCCAAACTCATCTGACACGCGGGAGGAAATGTGGATTAGGGGATTTCCAGAAAATCTGTTTTCCAGTATTGGTATTTATTTTCTTAAATATATTTTCAGGGACTTTATAAAATCTAGTTAATATAAAGCTTATACGTGTCAAGAATCGGAATACTTAGTGTATTTAAAATATTTGAATCATAATTATTATAATTAGTTTTCCACAACAACGTTTTAATGGCTTAAAGTGGTCTGACATTATTTTCCTCAATATGTTTTTTAGTGCTTTATACAAAATTCCAAAATTATATTTCACATAAAAAATTTTTTTTTAATGATAGAAACCAAATAATAAAATGTACATTTTCAAATAACTGCGTTTTTCGCGGGTTGAGTCAAAAATCATTACGTTTTTACGTAGAGCGTAATCTTACCATATTTTAATAACCATTAAAGAATAGATGGCGCTACTAAGAACGTAAGTAAAATGTAAGGATGCCTATGTAAAATACACTGAAAATGCGCATGTTCTGCCACCAACCGCTAGGAGCGCTGTATAAAAGATTAGGTGGTGGAGGGCTGAGTTAGAAAAATGGGGAAATACCGAGAAAATGGGGAAAAACCGTGAAAGATCTGTTTGATGGTTGTGTAAAATTCTACATAACAGAAAAGTTCGCTAAAAACTGATGTTGTGTCAGATTAGTAAGTCGAGTGGGGATGCTTGGTAAGAGTGTTTTTGAAACCTGCTGGCTTATGTCACCAAGTGCTTGATTTTAATAATAGACGTTGTAAGTTTAACGGGGGAAACTTCCAACCTCCATTCAAATGAATAATATGCATTATTATATAAATAGCCCCCACATACAGTTTATAAGGAAGGACAGATTAGTAGGTCAGTTCGTCTACCTAATCATAACTTTCTTCAAAAGAAAATAGATGAACAAATTTTCAAAGGGATGACACTAACCATGTTCTTGTTATAATCAATATTTCTTTAAATACTAGAAAAATTACGATTAAGCGATTTGGAGAACTGGCTTAATGTAAGAGTTTTAGTTTTTCGATAATAAAAATCCGCAGTTTTTCAATATCTTTTTAAACCAGAAAATATGATGTTATTGCGCCTCACTACTGGTAAAAAATCTACTATTTTCGGATTTGCGCCAGCTGCAAGAAACTACATACAACTAGCATACAGGCATGTCAACCTGTCCTTATGGCCATTTCTGTGTTTATGTTGCTGGCGGGAAGCGAAAATGTCGCCAAAGGAAGGGTATGTGGGACTGGGACAAGGCGACAGGAAACAAATAGACAAAATGCAAACTTTATTTTTAGTAGTTTTTGGCGCCGCGGTTCCTGTAAGTCGGCTACAAATACGCAGACAGTCGCACAAACGCAGCATCGCCCGTTATCCTTGCAGACGATGATGATGATGATGATGATGATGATGATGATGATAATGATGATGTCGCTACTACTCGTGTATCCTTGCTGCTTGGAGACAGTTTCAGTGATTTTTCTCTGCACTCTGGCTATGCTGGCATTTTTATGTGGCTGCAAAGACGGCGCAGAGCGAAATAGATGGGATGGCTAAATGGAAGTGTCTTGGCAAAATATTTGCATCCGCCTCAATGGACAAATTTGCGTATTTATGAAAAGAACAGATTGAAATTGTGCCCCCACCATCTTCTTCCTTTCATGTCAGCAATTCGCTTTTAAATTGAATTTCCAGTGCAGTTTGTGGCGCAATTAAAGCGGCCACATTGCTTTACTTGTCCCTCTTTTTTTATGATTTGCCCTGTAAATATGCAGTAAATACGCTTGGCTCGCAGCCAGCCGGGCGGCGATGTCCTGCGAGTTGTCCTTTGGCTGTCCGCCACTGGTCACTGCGCCATGACCGCCACTCTTTACTCCTCGAATGTGTATTACAAATGCCTGTCAGCGGCTCGCAGAATAGATTGCACTGTCTGCCAAGGATGGATGCCGCAAAATGTCCTTTTGCGAGGTGCGTGGGTGTGCTCCTTTTCAACTCCTTTTCTTTGACATAAGATGGCTTTTGAGTTCAGTGACTGGAAAATGTGCAGCGACACGTCGGCCATCTATGGTTAAGTATGGTATCATATGCAAGTTACTTCATCACAATGCATGACATATTGAGTAAGTAATAAAGTAATTCAGTGCAGTCAAGTGGATATATTCTTATAAGACTGTAATAAAAATTACCCTGCATATCCTAAAGCGAAGTATGTGGTCAAGGTTCAGAGCTAGAAATGACCTCATATCTTACTAATGGAATTAATTAAGTTTTTTTATTCAATGTGCTTTATCTCATAGTTTAATAAAATGTTTTACTTTCTGCCAATGCGCCTTCATTTATTTAAAATCATTTATTTATGACTTATATACTTAAGTGCTCTAAGTATTAAAGTAATGTAAAAGTTTAATTCAACTGATTTAATTTTTACGTTGATTACATTTCATCTTTATAGCTTTCATATTTATAAGAAAAATGGTATATTTTAAAATGTAATTTATTAGTATAAGTTATAATTAAAATAGTTGTTTTCGTGAAGATGTTATAAAATTTGCAAATTATTTAAATTACATTTCTTTAGTTCCTTTTTGTTCTGAATTTGGGATAAATCACTCCCCCAAATAATTAGACAAATAATCTCTCTGTCCATATTTGTAATAAACCCATGACCGCCCAACTGCCCAGCTTCTATCCCTTTAACCCGGCCAAAAGTAATACACCGAATACACCTTTCATCTGTGAAGCTGTGAGGCTCCTGCCTCCTGCCCACCGCCTCCTCCTCCTCCCTTCCATCAAGTGGGCGTGCCTTGGGCGGGCCATAAACAACCTCTCACGGCCTCTGCTCCTCGTCGGTTCCCAGTAAACAACGATCCGCGGCTAATCGCCAGGCTACCACTTGAAGAAGCTGCCGCCGAAGTTGGCTGGCAGGCTGGCTGGCTGGCTGGCTGGCTGGCTGATGATGATGATGATGGTCGGAAACAAAGTCAGAGGTTAAGCACGTGCGCATCACTGTGGGCATAGGGCATCGGGCATCGGGCATCGGGAATCGGGCCTTGGGCTTTCGGCATGGGCATCCTGGCCATAATCTCAGCCAGGTTTCTTGGTTACTTCGCGTCTTGGCTCCTTGGATGCCCGTCGGTTGCCGCCTCCTCTCGCTGCTTTACGAGCTGCTCCTCTCGTTCGTTTGGCCGCTTTGGGCCAATTATAACCTTGGCCTGCTGCCGCCATATCTCACATTTTTTAGTACGTGGCCGGGTCGGCAATGATGAAGATGATCATTTCTTTTGCTCTCTGGCCGGGTCTGTCTGGTCTGGCCTGGTCTGGGCCAAAGAGTTGGCCTGGCGCTTGGCAAAATTTATAAACGCGCACAGCGAACACCTCGCCACACGTTGGGGCGTCTCTACTTCGATGTTGGCCCTCCTCTGGCCCGCTACTCCATCCACACCCCCTTCCCCCATTCCGCCACTCGACTTCTTGGCCAACTCAACGACCTGGTAATTTATGATTAATGTTGGGCAGCCGCTGTCGTCGAAGATGTTGCCGTTGTTGTTATTGCGTTTTGGGGCAAAAATCGGAGCGTACCATTTTTGGCAACCCTCCTGTTGTGTCTTTTATTACGATTTGGAGAGTGGAATGCCAGAAAGGCACTTGCGAACATGCCAGCACTAAGAAAAAAGGACCGCGAATTGTCCTTGCCACTAGAAAATACTTTACAATGTTAGGCAAAAATCAGATAAATTGAAGGCAGTACAAAATATAGCTTTTCCTGCTATTATTCAAGTACAATAGACCATTGAATAAATAATATATTCAAATTATTATTTTTATATAAAAGTCTAACCTTTATTTTTTAGGGAAAAAACTTTTCTGAAATTAAAGTAAGAATCGTATCTACACTCATAGCACAATTATAAGCAATACATTGTCTTAGCTCGTTTTATTATGATTATTTTTTAAGTTTTCATTATTTCCGAAATTTAAGAGAAAATCTCATAAATTTAATAAATATAATTTGTATCTAGAACTTTGATCAAAAATGATATGGAAAATACCAACATGTTTGAGATCTTATAAATATTTTAGACAATCCTTAGGATCTTTAGGTTTTTAATTAAATATTTCTCAGGTGATTCTGAATAACTTACTATTTAGAATATGCATGAAATTATTATACTTAGAAGGAATAACACTTTTTTATACTAATAGGTATTATTTATGTTTTTCAATAATTTCAAAGTTCAAATTTAAACGTGGTAATATTCTTTTTTCAAATTATAGTGATTATCTCTATTATGTTAATGTATCAAGAAAATAAGCATAGTTTTCAGTGCATTTGTGGGGGAGGGCGGCAGGAGCAACGGGCCAGAGGTGAACTCATGTCAACGCTTCGCTGAGTTTGGTGGGCATTTCAGTCTTATTTCTTTATATTTTTTCCATTTTCTTTTTTTTTTTTTTTGACTGGGCTGGGGTGGGATGGAAAAAATGCACTTCCTGCTGGCGGCCAAGTCGGTGCCGAGGAGCTTAATTAAAGAGCGGCGGCGCTCATTTGACTGGGCCCGAGAGGCTTCCTGGAAATCAAAGAAACAAACTCGCTAAATATTTCAGTTAACGCTTTGGTGGTCTTGGCCTATAATTTGCTGCTGCTGGTGATTCTGTTGCTGCTGTTGCTGTTGCTTTTGTTGTTGCTGTTGCTGCTGGGATAGACATCGCATCTGATGCCGATGCTGACGGGTTTTGTATAAACAAGTCGAAGTCAGCCTCTCAATCATAAATGAATCATGCGCAAATTATATGGCCAAGACTGGATGGATGGACCGATCTGATCTGGACTGTGGATGCTGGATGCTGGACAGATGGCAGGACACGCAGCTTTGCTGTGCTGGCGCTGCTTAATAAACAATCATCAGCAACAACAACATTGCCCTGGGAGAGATCAAGATGAAGATGAGAGGTAGGTTAACAACGCGAACGCGAACGCCAACGCCAACGCCAACCGTCGGCCATGTGATAATGATGATTTCACAACCAATTAAGCGTTGAAAGCCAAACACCGCCAGCAGAAATTTGAGGTTAATCCTTTAGCTGCTGCAATTTTCGGGGCCAGCGAAACGTGAGCAGAAGGCGGCAACACCAACGGCACACCACCAACATCTGAGCACACACACCGGCAACATCCACACACACACACACACAGCGATACCGATGAAGATCTGAGATGGCGATGGCGATGGCGATGGAGATGGCGTTGATGCAGGCGGCTTCAATCAGCAGAAACTGCGGCGTCTGTCGGCTTGTTAAGTGGAGTGTTGGAGTTTGTCGGGTCGGCAAACGCCACGGGAAATTATGGTGGCCAAACTTCCCAGACCGCAACTAATTTAACCAAAGTGCGAATTGGAGGAGTCGTCGCAATCGAAATCGCAGCGAGTTGTGTTTCTGTTGCTGTTGCACAGTCGCATTCGCAGTTGGAGCTGATGTTGAGCCGAAAGCGAAGCGAAATGGCCAGACAAACCGAAAACAGACCGCAACAAAGCAGCCGCGCATCTGAGGATGTGGATGTGGATGTGGATGTGGGACCTGAGACTTGAGACCTAAAACCTGCCACCCCGAGTCCCCCACATCTTGTTAGGAGGCCCTGAGAATTATGAGCGTCTGCCCAAGCTGCGAATTTGTGAAGCGTGATGAGCGCATGGCTCTGGGATCCCAGCTGGAAGGGCAGCAATAAGTATCGCAGCGAGGCTTCACTGTACAACCGACTGACTGTGTGCAACACGCGATCTCCACGTTGGCAGGCCGCACTTGAAATTAACTCATAAAATATACATTATCATAGCTGAAACCGCGACTCTGGCTGTGACTGCCGCAGTGCGGACTGTTTCATGTTGTTGTGTCTGCCCGCAGTCTGGTTATAAGTCTGTAGATCTGGATGGGATCGGAACGGATCAACTGGGAGCTGGTTAGCTGGTTAGCTGGTAGCTGCTAGCTGGGAGCATGTCGTGTTCTAGCCTGCCTTTTTGGCGCTTTCGTGTGGCACCTGTCGCTGCCGCCGCTGATTGGCCCCGGCCAGCACCGATCATCATCAGCTGGTGGTACTACCACGGTACCTGCCTTGCCAATTGCCTTAACAGATTTGTGTGCAATTAGCCAGGCAGTCGCCATGGGAGCAGCCCATCTGCCCCCGGCGGGGGGGGGACGAAGGCAGGGAATGGGAGTGGGACTCCGCGGCAAATGACATGCCGGCCAAGTGCAGTCGGGCATAATGGCAAATAAAGATCGGGCGGACCGATAGTTCAGCCAGGCGCTGTCCATAAACTTGCAACTGATTTTGACGCCCCAAAAGAGAGATCTCAGGGGTAGAGGCAACATGAAGAAGAGAGTAAATCAGAGCATTGGGAATTGCAAGTAACACTCCAAAGATCCAAAGAGTTTTATTATATGGTACCTGGACCCGCTGAAAACTCAATTTGTTATTTAAACTGCCGCACTTAAATAGCCAATCTCCTCACTATTGCTTTTGGACATTTATAACACTTATAAAATGTGTTTATTCTCAGGAATTAAACTTGCAACTGATTTTTGAATGTAGCTCTTCAAAGAGTTTTATTATATATAATTTTATTTACACTCAGGAAGTGGGTTTACAATTATATACCTAGTGCTGAAAGTGTGTGAATCAGTATGAGTTTTATAGCATACTTCTGTGAAATGCGGTAATTTTATAATGATTACAGTTAATTGACTAATACTTCATCTTACTCTTACTAATAGGATTAAAAATAAGAATATACGCTGATTAATAGAAGTTTGAAAAGAATTTGGTAAATAAGTAAATAAGTGCCTTAGAAAACTCCAAGTGTCTTTATAATTTATTTCAATTACCATTTTAATTGGAGAACCACCAAATATTATGTAGCCTGCTTTCGAGATACCTCAAAATATCATGTGAATCTGCATTTAAAGAACTGCCTTTCCCCATTTATTTGGGGACTGTGGGAACCTTAACAAATTTGGCTGGCACCGCAGTCCCTTTTGTCGTCCTCCCCCGGCGACAGTCGTCCTTTTCGCTCACGTCTACGTGTAGCGCACTTATGCACAATTATGGCTTTATTGTCTAAACTTGGGCACATCTATTTAAAGCCATGCTCGGCGGCAGAAGCCAACTGCGATCGGATCCATAGAGCGATGCATTTTCGGCTTGGCCTTTAATGCGCCGCCATCGCCGCCTGCGCAGCTCCTGGCCATCCCGCTCATCCTCCTCCTCCTCCTCCTCCTCCCCCTCCTCGCCTACCTGGCTCCTTCCAATTCGTCCGTCTGTGTTGGCTTCATTGTTTTCTTGGCGGCCCTTCGTCATCGTCAGCAGCACGGTCTATGCACAGAGAGAAAAGTAGCCATCAAAGCGATATTTCAATTTTCACTTTGAACACACAAATAATATGTCATATATCTAAATTACTCAAGAAAAGAAACGTTATAACATGCATCTATAAATATAATTTAATATATAAAATAAAATATATATCAAATTTATCTAACAAGAAATATATCATATAATATATGAAATATAATATAAATCATAAATATCTAATAAAAAATATTTTATGTGATGCTGAAGAACTTGTTTTGTATTTTTATACACAATTAAATGCATAGGTAGGTGCGTACAATTTTTCTAGTTCATGTTAAATAATGCATTTGTGTATTTAGCTTTGTATATTGTTCATATTATTTGGGAAATAAAACAAACATTTCAATTATGTTTTAATTCGGTAATTCCACAAAAATTTTAATTCCTTTAGTTTAAAAAATCTTAAATGACATCTTTTGTTAAAATGTATTACTGTTTATATAAATTGGGTTTTAGGTTGGTTTCGAAAGCTTTCTCTCGTTATTAAAGAAGGAAAAGCAAACAAATCCTGAAACAAATCTCTTTTATTTGCTGATCGTTTTGGGCAACCAGTGATAAACACATTTAAACTGATATGGTTTTAATTATTTTTCTGAGTGTCCAATGCTTGGCAGAGGCTTCGTATGTGCCTGTGACTGTTTCGCTTTCTGTTCCTGCAACTGCTCCCAAGTTCCAACTTTCAGCTCCCAGTGCCAACTTGCAAGCTGCGGCTCCGACTCCCGGACGAATTAACTTGTTTTGGTATAAACGGCGGCTATTTTGTAAGTTCATAAAGGATAAATTGCCAATTTTGGGATTTGAACTGGCCAACGTTTTGCGTGTCTGTCCCTGTCGCGTCTCTCCCCCATTACCATTACCATTCCCATAGCCAAAGCCATAGCCATAGCCATACTCATGCCCATCCCAATACCCATACCCATACCCATACCCATATCCATTCCATCACTGGGCCTGCCCCATTCGTCGGTGCTATATTGAGTTTTCAATCTTTTGTTGACTTGATGTGGCCACCGATCGACTGGCAGTCCGAGTTCCAGTACGAGCATCAGTCCGTGTTTGCGTGGAGTCTTCAGGGAAAACTGGCAGCCAACCTTGAGTTGCTTATTTAAGGCAGTTCGTCAATTTCTGCCGTCTGAGCCTCAGTCTGAATCTGAGTTTTAGCCCGACTGGAGAGACAATGGCCTGGCTGAAAGCCCAGCAAAACGCTAGCCACTGTGGCGGGGCAGTCTGTCCGGGACTGTGGCGGCGCAAAATGAAACAAAACCAATTAAAAATGTTTCGTTGCACCCAAAAACGAAGATTCGCTGGCCACTGGCGGGGAGAAGGGGAAGGGACGGACAGGGAGATTTTACTGCACTGCGAAAAATTCAAGCAGTATGAGCTTCATTCTCCAAATAACTTAAAATGAGCAGAACACAAAACACATATTCTGGTTTCTGAAACATAAACAGTTTTTTTTAAAACTTATTAAGTTAATTGTTAATGATAATCCATTCAGAAATCAGAATTTTTTAGATAAAATTGATATCATGAGGAGGAAATTCTTTCTTTCTTGATAAAATATATTTTCAATCGAATTTGAAATCTTAATGTTATGGAAATATCTAAAACTTAGAGTAGAGATTATAAAACCAACTAATGGTAAATTTAAAAGAAAAACTGTTAAAACAAATATTCTAGAAGGTAAACAAAATCTTTAAAAATGTCGGATACTTTTTTAAACCAGTTGTAGCTTTATGGCCGATTTCTCAATAAGATATTAATTTCGACCCTGTTTTAAATGACTGCCTTGTAAATATTTTTCCTCAATAGGAACAGACTGTTAAAATATTTGTGGATAATTCGACAATTAAACATGTTCTTACTCTTACTTCAAATTAAATTAAGATTTCATTTTAATAGTATTGTGGTTTTTTAGCTTAAATACATTTAAATGTAAAATTAATCTATATGTCTGCCTAATTTTATTTTTTATAGGATTTCTGGCTTATTCACACGAACATAGATTGATAGAGTTTTTCTTGCAGTGCTTGGCCGTGGTTGCGACTGCGCTGGTGGCACTGCCAGAGGAGTAGTATCTGTTTCTGTGGCCACTGAGCGCCACTGGGTGAGTTCTACATGGAGTTGCTGCTGCTGTTGATTGTCTTGCAGATATGCAAGTTAAGGCAGCAGGAGGAGGGTGAGGGGTGGGAAGGGAAGGGAGGAGAGGAGGGGAGGGGAGGGGAGAGCAGAGGAATGGAAAGGGGTGGCGCAACGCCGGCGCACTACCTACACGGTGGCAGGCTAACAAAAAGCGACAACAACTACATTTTTTGGTCTCAGCCTGCTGGGGCAAACACACACTCACACACACCCAGACACACACACACTCGAGAGACATTCTTCTGGGTCTCAGGTCTTCATTTTTAATGAAATTCTTAACAAGGCGCACAAAATGCAGCGCCGTCGACGTCGACCGCACCGCGTTGTCCAACTAACTAACCAAATCGCAGTCGCAGCAATTTAAGTGAAGTGACCGACCGACCGACCAGCCGCCCGCCTTCTTGCCATCCTGCCCCTTTTTGGGGCACAAATGATGGAGGCTGGGAGCTGGTAGCTGGTAGCTGGGAGATCGGAGCTGGAAGCTAAGAAACTGAAAACTGGGAGCTTGGGGAGCTGCAATTGGGTCCGCAACGCGCATCCATGAGAAGGCGACCGCACACCGCGATTTTGGCCAACGCCGCCACCGCCGCCGCCGTCGCTCTCATTGGAATTCATTAAAAATTCAGCAGTGTGTGTGAGTCGTCTGCCCAAAAAGCCGGTTGAAAGCCCCAGCATCCAGCATTCAGAACAACACGAAAAAAAAACATTGTCCATGGAATGAGAGCAGCTCGAAAAATTTACGAAATTAGTTCACAAGCTGGCGAGGATCAGGGGCAAGCGGGGAGCTGGCTAACTTGGAGGCCCAGAGCATACCAGCGCCACTTTAATTTAGTCATCAGGTGATTTTTCGCGAGCTTCAAGTGAAATCTTTAACGTGACGTTGGAGATTGTTATGTGATCTTGGTTGCGAGCTCCAGTAAAGGGGCTTCAGTAGGGGGCATTGGGGATCCGGACCGGTGGACATCGGGACAGAGCCTGAATAGTCAGCGTGTGTGTGGGCAATTGGGATCCGAGCTTGCCTGATTTCCTGAGCGATTGAAGGAAAGGAAAATGAACCTCGGGTTCTGCCTGGTGTTCAAACACATGAAAAAGATTTATATAAGTGCGGAATAACTTTTAGTGCTTTTGGATTTCCTTGTGACTTTATTCTAGTTCTAATACAGATTTCAGATCTTAAAACATCGAGATGGGCTGAAATATAAGATAAAATCAGTCCTGTATAAATGAAGTTATTAAGCAGTTAAGTTTTCACAGCTAAAAACCTATTTCTTACTAACTATTACGACGAGAAAACGGCCTTAAAAAATAATTATCTTAACTATAAATATGTGATCCACATTGGCACTTAAAAAAAAAGTTTGGGTAGCTTTCAGTCAATAAGTTAAGAACTGAAGTGCAAACTGGTTATAGTTAGATTAAGAACCCAAACAATCGCATCTTAGTTATGTGAGCTCTAAACATTCTGTTCCCCTTTTTAACGCAATTTGTTCTGCTGCCTGAATATGCCTGACTTCTTCTGGAATCCAGAGCTACCGAATTGCTCGATAATTGCCATGGCATTCGACTTATTCAGATAATTTCCAAGGCAACCAAAGTCAGATTCGGCTTATAAGCCGTACGATCTGGAAGCCCATAGCCGAGTTAGCGACATTTCTTAAGCCAAGTGAAGTGAGCCAGAATCCAGATGCCAAAGAGAGCTCACTCGTAATGGGGGACGCCGTGCAGTCTAGAGTGTAATAACAAAGCCAGGCGACGAACTGCATCACGATCTACTCATACCAGTTCCATATTGCGCTGCCGGCTGTCTGGCATTTCAGTTTAAGGTCCAGAGTCCCAGAGTTTCCACGTTCCCGAGTTCCCAAGTTCCAGACTTCCTTGGCCAGCGAACGCTTATCAACAAATACCGCAGACAGATATTTAGCGAGGCGAGTGAAGTCGAGGCTTCCAGGCCTGTCAACTTGACTAAGCACTGTCTCGGCTGCCCAAGGTACTGAAATATTCCACCATAACAAGTTATTTACTATGAGGAGCTTTGATTGGATCGAATTGGCCAGACAACTAGGGCTGCTGCTGCTGTCTCAAGGACGGCAAAAGCAGTTGCAAATTGTGAACTATTTGATTTAGGAAATGCAAGGCAAAAACCAGTAGCCGACAGCTGCAATTTCAATAAAGCAACTTGCTGCGAACAGGTGGCGATCGGTCATGCAACTTGTGGCTCGAAGACCCAACCAATCAGCCAGCGGCACCATCATTGCAGGCCACGTTTAATGACAAGATCAAGCTCAGTTCTCCTTACTTCACTGTGCTGCACTTCAGTGCCCCACACCCAAGGCTAAACTAGAGAGTAGGATTCAAAGTCGCGAAAGTGTGCAGCAAATGTGCCTGATGTTGCTGGTGTTGCTGTTGCTGCTGTTGTTGCTGCTGTTGCTGCTGTTGCTGCTGCTGCTGCTGCTGACGATCGTAAAGTAAAGTAAAGTAAAGTAGAAACAAAAACCAGCTTCGGTGGGGCAGCAAACAGGCAGATCTCTCACCTGTTGTTGCCTGAATCGCCGGCTAGCTGGCTTGTTGATGTTGCTGATGGTGGTGGTAATGTTGCTGTTGCTGCTGCTGCTGCTGCTACTTCCACTGATGTTGCTGCCTCCGTGGGTCTAGTAGACCACCGTCTTTGTTGTGCACGAAGTCGACGCAGTGTCTGGGAAGTCGCTGTGTTCGTCTCGCCTTAGTGGCAGTCATGGGAATTATTGTTTATTGGCATTGGCCACGGTCCCCCACAGTCGCAGACGTCGTCTTAACCCCACTTACTTGTACCGGGGCTAGGCAAATAGAAAGATGACTGGCCCCACGACGTTTCTGGGACAGATTTCGTTTTGACATTTCTATTAGACAATTTGTCGTCTGGTGAACAGCATCTCCGCTAAGGAATTTGAGGTGAGAAAGTTGCCTCTGGAGTTGGAAGTTGGGAAAAAGGAAAGGGAAATATGGGAAAAGTAAAGGAATGTTGGGTGTGTTTACCGGTCGGCTGAGATAAGCATTAGAATAATTCATAATAATTTATATATTCGGTTGAAATATGTTGAATAAATTCTAAGATTCCGCTTTGAAACATAATAAAAATCCTTACCAAATGGTAGTTATTATCAGGTGTCTCAATGGTATATCAATTGACAATGATGTTTTGGTGTCTTTAAAATCTTTATAACATTAAGCAGAGGATAAATTAAAAGATTCGAATTTAAGCTGTGGGAAACTCAACTAACAACAAGTAATCATGGATGAGTTTTGATTTCTTTGCTTAATAAGATTTAAAATTGAAATAAATCTAAAATGAAGTCCGCATTTACAAGTGCTTAGTTTTCTCGATCATGAATTTCCAGAGCTAATAGTTATTTTTTTATAAATAAAGTCATTTTTGTAAGTGTAACTATTGCAAGTAAACTCCAAAATAATTTAGCAATTTCCTACTTCTTTCCAAAAAATTATGTATATAAGATTCATAAGTAATTTATTAATTAAATGTATAAATTTGTTATGTTAGATTCATAGTGTCTTTTAATTAAACAATTTAAAGTTAGTATTTATGGATGTGCAACTGGTGCACTAAAAATTATGTTTTCTGAACAAACTTAATAAAATTAGGGCAAGCCCAACCCCTTGCCAATTGGATCCACCCTTAAGAGCCGAACCGAATGCCTCCAAATTAGTCGGCTCTGCCCTAAGCCGAAGCCCATTGCATGTCACTCCTTCAACTTAAGCCCGCCAGCTGTGCAACTGTTAAATGCAGTTAGTGTGGCAGGAGGCGAAGCTCGTTCAAATTATAAAGCGGCTTTTTGAATGCGAATAAACAACAAGTTGCGGCGACCGAGGACTAATGGGCAGGTGCCGCTGCAGCTGCCATGGCCCAAAGAGGAGCTTAGCTGGATGAAAACCACGTGGTCAAGGCATTTAGCCAGGGGTTAACCACATGACTCACAACCCGATTGCGAATTTATTTACTGGCAAAGCAACCTGTCCGTGGGCGCTGGTGTGTGGTCCTCCGATAAAGCGGCGCGGCTACCTTCATTAATTAGGGAAGTTGGCCTGTTGCTCATTTGTTGCCAACTGCGGTGACATTCTGATTGAGCAGCTCCGCTTAAGCGACTACCATTCCAGCACCTCACTTAGCACGCCCCAAAAAATACGAATACAGACACACGAGCAGGTGCTATAGCATCCGAAAAAAAAGGAAAGGGAAAAGAAGAAACCCAGGCAGGTCCTGCCGAGAAGAGAGGGAGCGATCGAGCCCGGCCAGACGGTTCCTTTGTGTGCGGATGGCAGCTGTTTTTTCTGGGCAGGATCAACGACTTAGCACGTGGCGCATGTGGCGTTCGCTTCCCCAATCCTCGAATCCTCGGTGCAAAAGGGAAGCGAACGTCACTGGCTCCTGCCAAAAAACCCAAAAACCCAAAACCAACAACCGAGAACCAAAAGCGAAGAACGAAAAAAAACAAAAAAGGTCACTCGGGAAGTGTGTCCCGGCTATTGAATCCTTGTGGCAGCTGCTCCTGGTTCCTCATATACCAAATATTCCCTATTCTGCCCGGCTTTGTGTGCTCCTTCTGCAACTCCTGTTTTCCTTCTTCATATATTTTTTTTTTTCGTGTTTCTGATTTCGTTTGCTTGGCGAGGAGTTGTCATTATTTATTATTGTTCGGTCCTTTGTTTGGCCTCGCTCTCCTTAGCGCTTTGTGCGTTTTAATTTAATTACGATTTATGTATGGAAATTTTTGGAAACCCTTCGGGGTTGCTTCGATTTTATTCAATAGTGTTTGGACAGCGCCGATAATGAATTGGCAAAATATTTTCCCAATAGTTTAACGACGGGGTGGTTTTGGCTTGGTTGTTGTGCCAAGCGAAAAACACTCGAGTCGAGATGAGCTGAGTCTTTCACACGCAATTGCATCCAGATCCGGATGAGGTTGATGATGATGAGCTAATTGAGACATTTCATCAAATCATCTCCTCCTCGCCCCTTTCACTTATCGGTTTTCGGGGTGGGCCCCTGGCACAATACCCACAGAGCACACAGAGCCCACAGACCCACAGATATACACTCGGAATCAGAGGGATATGGCAACATAAGATAATTCGCGTCGAGGCTTAGCGCCTTGGAATGGCCGGGACATTGTCTGGGGCAATGTTTTCAGATACTTTATCGCCGGGATGCGTTAAAATGTTTCGCGCTTTTTATTGCGCTTAACGTGATTTCTGCCGGCTGTTGTGTTGGCCCTTTTCGCAGCCGTATAAATTGACAAACTTATGGCACCGCGTTCCCCATCTGCTTTTCTGATTTTCTGCTGTTTTTTTTTTTTTTTTTTGTATTTTAGCCAGCGTGTGCGGCATTCTCTTATTGATTTTATAATTAAGCGTTGTCATTAAATTTTATGGCCCTGCCACGGCGGCACCTAATTGAGTTGTTGCTGCAGCTGCGGCCAATTCAGTTCTATTTTAACGATTAGTTGCTGCAAATCTGAGTCCATCCGAATCCGAGCTGCATTATACAGTTTCTCTAATCGATATAATCCATTGTTTCTAATTCGGTTTAATGCATAAATCATCTGCATAAATTCGCCTGGAATTTCTTTTGTTTTGTCCGACCCAAAAATGCGTTTTTGTTTCCCTGGCGGCAGTTCATCATGTCCCAGTCAGCGTTGATTGAATGTCTTTTGGTTTGCGCGGAAATTTCTGAAATTTCTGCCAGTCTCTGGGCCATATATTCTCGATATCCACTTATAAATCTCAGCGCTGCCCCATTGTCTCGGGCTTTTGGGTCTTTGGGGGCTTTGTCTCCCTTTCCGACCCTCTGATTGCCGGTGCCTGACTCAGGAATTCCTCGGGATCGGACCTAGACCGGGCTCAATTAATACCGAATGTGGCATAAGTGCCGCATCATTCGGTAGTCGCTAGCCCCACAACCACGCCCCCTTTTCTAGCTACTCATCTGCCGATGTTGCTGTCGGAGATGCAATGACCATTGCTGCTGCTACTGCTGCTGCAATCCCCGATCAGCTGACAACTTTATCTAGCTGATGGACTGCGGATTTCAGACTGTGTGTGTGGTGCCCGGTGTCTGCTTCCGTTGCCGGAAGGCGCATTGGGACACAGACCTCCGTCTCCTTCGGCATCTCAATCTCATTGTGTCGCTAATTGTCCCTGGCCTGTGTGCGCGTCATAAGCCGCCGCTGCTGCTGCAACTTCTTGCCCCGGTCCCGGTCATTCTTTTGTGTCTGTCTAAGCAGCAGGTCATTCTTCCTGTTTATCACAGCTGCACAGGGAGAAAAGACATGGTCGATAAACCAGAATAACTTATAAAAAATCCCACTGGAGTAATAATTAAAATAAAGTGATTTACTACATTGATGAATACAAACCCCTTATAATAAGCATTGCAGAAAAGTTACCAAATAATTTTGAGCTTAAATTTATTTTCATATATATTTTTTGGTTTTATTTTTGCCTGTAATTTTAACTCCATTTCCAACATGATCAAACAAATTTATCAATTTTTGATTCCGGGCCATAGTACCGAATGAACTGAGATGCGGAAGGTATAACATTCGATTGTCAATCTGTTTTAACTAACTAACTAACTACGGTTTTGAGGAAGACCAAAAACACATTTCAACAAACAGACGAACTAACAGTATTTCAGTGCTAAAATCCTATTTAAATGTTATTAACAATAAGTTAAAATTATATAGTATATTAACCTGCATCGCTGAATTATAAAAAGTCGACGGGATATCATAAGGATCATGAAATTGTTTTCTCTATTTGTTCTTATACCATTTAAAGTTAAATCGAGTTTTTTGAGTATTTCATTTTTAATTTCTTAAAGTACATTTGGTTACCCATCAACTCTAGAGAACTTCACACATTTTTGCTCAGTGCAGTTGGCTGGCTTCCTCTGCCTGTGATATGAGTATTTTTTATGCCGCAACACGCACAATTTGCCTCGGCCAGCGAACACAAACAAAAACAAAGTCAGCTGACTCATGTTGAAATTGACGAGCAGGCGACCTGGAACTGCTTGCTCGGATGCGAGGGACGTGGAAATGGGAACCTCGGACCGGACCTCTGGAGTCTGGGCGGTGCGTTTAATGAGCGGAACGGATTTCAGAACGCCCCAGCCGGCAGCCGTTATCCTGCCGCTGCCGTCCTGTCCTTCTCTGTCCTGCGATCTTCCCGGGATGAAGGCACTGGCACAGGCACAGTGGGAGCCAGAGCCACACAATGCGGCCATAGATCGTCTGGCACTGGAACTCTGTGTGTGCGTGTGCACTTAAAATCCTATTAGGCTCAATTATCCGCTGATATTGCGTACACGATCTCATCTCAGTTGGCTTCCTTTCATTGCATTTCGCTTCGTTTTTCATTCATTCACTCGGCCGGCTAAGACTTCCCCTTCTACCTTCTGCCCTGTGTGTTTGTTCCAGGAATTAGTTGACTTGGTGTTTGCATTCAATTTGTCTTTCCGTCGTTCGGTAGCCTAAGACCCAAGACGATAGATATCCTGATGCCAGGGCAGGACAGGACGTGCCCGGACCTTCGGCAAGCTGCTTCTTTGTCCAGCACACGCTTCGTGCTGACATTGATTCATATTTAGTGGATGTGAATGGACGGGGTTTGGTTCTATTAGGACATCTCAGTTGGCTGATGGTGGTCTCCCACTTGTAGGACACACAGGACCTTTTTCCCTGGGTCAGCTGCTCCAGGCAGATGTGTGTCCGTGTGTGTGCGTGCCGTTTGTGTAAACGATCTGATTAACGCCGTTTTTCGGCCGGCCATCAAGGGGTTAAGGCAAACAGACAGCAGACAGCTGCCTGCAGCAGCGCCTTAAATTGGCATTCCAAAGGAGTCCACACAAAATCACGAACAACATCCGATGCCACTTCAAAAGGCGCCTCGCCTCGCCTTACCGTTAAATGAAATCACTTTTAATTTCAGTCGCCCTGCGCAGATTCCCAAAAAAGAAACGAACACAATAAAAGCGCTATAAAAAAGTGTCGTATTTCAAATGTTTCATAAAGACATCAACTAAATCAAAAGCGACAACAGCACCTAAGGCCTTATTTTCTTCCATGGCCATAAGTTCTTGGCCAAAGCAGCACTAACAACAATAACAACAACAACAACAACAACGGTTGTCTGGGGATCGTTGAAAAATTAATAAAATTAGTAATCAGCGCTTTAAATCAACAGAAATCAAGAGGCAACCAAGGCAGGCACTCGGCACTCGGAACCGTGGCTCTTGGGGCAACTGTCGCCCGAAACCGCAGATTAGATAGCGCCGCCGTTTGCTGCTAATGATTTCTATTGCCTCCGAGGCTGCCACTGTAGGAGCCAGGTTCCCAACGCATCTCCCCTCGCCGGGATTCTGCTGCCCGGTTGCCGGTGTGCCTGCCGCCCGGCGAACCTATAATGAAGCAACAACCACAGCGAGGAGAGTGAAATTAATATTTATGGGTGGCAACGAAGATGTATTACTCTTTTGAATATTTATTTTGATTTATACTATAAATCATCAGAAAGATTTAATATTCATAGTATATTATTTCGTTATTATTATTATATAAATAGTTAAAATTACAAGTTATTTCAGAAATAATTATTTCAGACTCTTGGAATTAAAATAAATTAAAGCTATTTCACATATATTTAAAATTTTTAGGTGATTTTTAGAAATACACTAGAATTTGTAAGTAATTAAAGACTTCTAACACGTTTTCGTTTTTATTTAATTAAGTTTTTGAACCACTTTCAAAAGATAAGTTTAAAAGTTATGCTTGATAATCATAATAACTTTCTTGAGATAAGTGTTGTTCAAAGTCTGATTGTTGTTTTCCTGCATTAAAGAGCTGGTAGATATATTGTCTGTATACAATTATTATAAACAAATTCACAGTTTTATGAAGTTTAATGAAGATATATATTAAACTCTTCAAAACCATACAAATATTATTAGGGAATTTAACAGATTTACTTCGCCTAATGTTGTTTATATTGTGTAGAACATAAAAGGGGATCACAATTGCTTACCCTAGCTGAATAAGTCCATGAAAGTCAGAGTTTTACAATCTTAACTAGGATACCCCAACTCAGAATTGGTCAGGCTAAATAGAGAGGTAGAGAGTGGAACTGAGATTCCGGGGCGTTCAAGGTCTGGCAGCGAGGGAAACTGGAGGCAATCCGAGGCAGACCCAACCAATTGGCTCACACTTTGGCGCTGGGCTTTGGGGACGGTGGCCGGGTCTCGAGCGTGGAGATCGCGAGCGTTAGATAATCTTGCCACCAGCATCGAGGCATCGATGTGGATGTGCCTGGCATGGGATGGTCTCCCTGGGCACCCCTACCCCGCCACCGATCGCCGTTTCCATTCTAAGGGGCTCGTCATCATTATAAAACGAATTGATGTGCGATTATCGCTTGAGGTCTTAGCGCCAGCTTTGAGGATGCGACTGGCTGGAAGTAAAGACGGGCCCGATCCTGGGCCTGATTATGGCAGGCGCAACCTTACACAGCCTCCCGATCAAGCCCACTGCTTCTGTGTTGCCGATCCTCGGCGATCAGCGTCTTTTTTTGCTGGTTTTGGCCAAAGGGAAGGAGGCTGGACAAGAAGCTGTGGGAATGCGGCTGTGCTCCGGCTACTTTGCAATTTCTGGCTGGGCTTTTTGCGGTGCGCGACTGCCAAAAACAATTGAATTCGATTGAATGCACCGCACCGGCAAAAGGGAGGCCGCATTCGGCCACATTCCACTGGTGGCAACCACAATGCTGAAGCGGCGGCAGCGGCACAAACAACAAAACAATCACAACAACTGTCAACGCCCAGGCGACGGCGCCGCGGACCAGAAACTCTCTTAAAAGACAATCAGCGACACCTTTTTGGTCCAAAATACTCTCGCCGCTGCAGCTTTTCTGGCCGAAAAGAAGTAGGAACGAGGAGCGGGCATAAAAAGATTGCCAAGTTCGTTGCTTAAGTCTTTTGTTTCGAATGCAGACACAAAAATTGAACTCTATCCCTTTGTGAAGTGCGAAAGCGACAGTGCAAAGAACAATGCTCCAGCTCGAAGCTCCCAGCTCCCGATTCCAACTCCAACTCCATCTGCAGCTCCTGCTCCTGTTCCAGCTCCTGCTCCTGGACTAAACTGAACCGAACTGAGATGCTCCCAGGGCTCCCAGTTATGTCGCGCCATGTTTGGCGTATGATTTCAAAAATTGCCCTTTTTGGGGTTTCGACTTACAGCCCGAGAGGCGGAGGCCGCCAAATCCATGACATCATATTTGGGTGCTAAAAGCGAGCCGCCCTTGGAGTCCCCGTGTGTCCCTGTAAATAGAGATGGCAAACGAGATTTTTCCACCATCTTCCCTGCGGGCTGAAAAACAACAAAAAAAAAAACGAGCGGAGATGGTGTCGAAGTTCGCACATCAATTGCACAATCCGCAAACAGCAATAATCACTGTCAGAAGAGATTAAAGCGATAAGCCGAGACAGAGGATGCCCAAGGCAGATCAGAGGACCAGACCAGCGAACGGAGCTGGGAAACCAACAAAAACAAAATAAAGCAAACCAGGCAAGGCAAAAGGGTCCACAGACCAGGGAACCGGGCCCAGACAGCCTCAATTGGGTGGCCAAAAATGAAATCATTAACACCTAAGATAATAAAAACGCAGTCCCAGCACCAGATAAACGCATTTCGAGTGCCACTGAACGCCAGGAATGCGTGTGTGTGTGAGTGTGTGCCTGTGTTTGTGTGCGGCAAGGGGCACGGGGGGGTTAAAGGCAGGATGAGGAACAGACTGTAAGAGGATCTCTGTAAACCGAAGTTGATTTCTATCTTTTCATGGGAGGTTGGCATTAACGAAAGCAGCGATACTTGCAGACAAACTTGAGGATCGGTTCCCAAGCCTCCTTTTCCCTCCCATCCCCTCCCCATCCCCGCCCCTTTTTGGCCAACCGATCAAATGCTTCAGCTGAAGCCGACACAAAGCCAATTAATTTATTAAATTGAAGTATGATGCTGGGCAGCGAGGGGGGGGGAAGGGGACTGCATGAAAGGAATTTTGGCGACAGACGCCTAAAAGCAAAATGGGTTTCGTGTGCCTGTTTTTGGTCAAGAGCAAAGCAGCGTGTTAATTTTTACCAATTTGCGGTGCCAGCAATGGCCAAAAAAAGGAAAAAATTACCAAAAAAAAAACAAAAACAAAAACAGAGACGAATCTTTGGCGATGACAACAACGTCGCTGCAACATGTTGCGAAGGTGCAAAACTAATGGATTTCGTCGTCGCCATTCGGTCGCATTTGCCTGCCCCCCCTCTCCCGCCAAGTATCCCACCTCCAAAGTAACGAAGTCAACGTCCAGTCCTGGCTCAAAAGCAAACCAGACCAGGCCATGAATGTGCTTTGCTTCCCAGGCGCTCATGGACGCCTTTTCGGCCACCCCTCCCCCCTTTAGCAGCTCCTTTGCCGCGTTTATATTGATATATTATGGCCACGGTTTCTTTGGGACAAAGATCTGCTTATTATATAAAAAAAGAGCGAAAAAAAAATAAGTAAACGAAAAACAACAACAAATCAGCCAGAAACAGAGTCAGAGTTTCAGCGAGTCCAAGTCGAAGGCCCAGCACCAGAAAGCAGGGACAGGGACCACAGACCCATCCACACATCCCCAACAACCACATCCACTCTGCCCCATCCCCATCCCCATCCCCATCCCCACCACCATCAGCATCACCAGCCCCATAATATCCCCATACCATCCACATGGTATTCGCATAAAAGGCGCACAGCAGAAGGCATCGCTGCGGCAGATCTTGAGATCTGATAAGAAAATGATAAAAAGGTAGACGCCAGTTTTTAATTTGATTGGAATGGAATTTTCAGATGATTGCAATGTTGCTAAAACGGCAGCGCCGTAGAGTCCGAGTCCGCCGCCGGACAGACGGACACGGACTCGGGCGGACGGAGATGGAGATGGAGACGGAACGGATCGGATCGGTTTGGATGGGTTGGGATCGGTTGGCTACGGCATGAAGTGTGGGGATGTTGCTCTTGTTGTTGCTGTTGTTGTGGGAGGGGCGACCAAGGATCAGGTGGGCCAGAGGAGGAGGAAACGAGAGTGCTGGCCAGAACTGAACTCATTGGCAATGGGTCTGCTGCACTGGCCAAAAGTTTCAGGTTATATGGACTCGTTCAATGCTCTACTTTGAAATCAGGGGAAAACCGAGAAAATATTTGGTCACTAAACTTAAACCCAACCTATTATTTTTGGGACTGTCTGAAATTTTGAGTTTTACCTTATTATTAATATCCATATTTTGAAAGTTGGAAACGTTGACATTTATTATTATAATAAGTTATAATAATATGCAACATTGCTTAATCTATAGATACAGTTTGGTTACGGCGGAATCAAACAGAAGTCCGATTTTCTGTAACTGTTTTGTAATTAATAAATAACTTGCTTATATCGTATTCCTATAGGCTTAAAATAATTGTAATATTCGTGGATGTTTCTTGTTATAAATATATTGTAATAACAATTCAAGAAGCCTGAACCAGTAGAACCAATATCCTATTTAATTCACCTGCTTGCTTTATGTTCTCCATATAAGCCGTAATTTATTTTTCGGTAGTTCCAGTCCTTAGTTCCAGTGCTTAGTTGACAATTAAGAAATGGGTTCGGAATATATTACTTTTATTGCAAGCTTTTAAGTTATTAATTACTAAAAAATATAAAAATTTGACAAATCAGACAAGCTACAATATAAAATGTCGTAAAGTATTTGCAATCCTTTTCTAGAAATGATCCCTATGCCCTTTTTTTTGGTCCTTTTTAGGGTATCCCAAGTTGAGCTTGGCCTGGCTAACATTCCATAGGTAAATTTGCATCTTGCGCCGCGTCTGTCATTTCATTTCACCGAAAGTACACACACACACACACACACACACAAATGTACCGCCAGCAGCAGCAGCAACAACAAAGGCCAGCAGACGATGGCCACATGGGTGAGGAAGGAGGGGGGGTTGAGGGGCTTAGGTCGCCACTGGCGGCCCGAACGAACAGTCGCCGTCGTCGCCGCCGCAAGGATGCGAGGAATAGGAAGCAGCGCGGATAGTTCGGTGGTGCCGCCGATGGTGGTGGTACCTATGGTTGTGGTGGTGGTGGTGCAGCCGGAGCGATGCCGATGCCGCCACCTTAATTTATTTCATCTCATGCAATAATTTTTGTGGTTAACAAGTTTTGGCGGCATCGTTAGCGTCTTCACACGCTTGGCGGGATATCAACACCATTTATTGCCGTTTTGGTATTTTCGCAGTCCCAGCTCCTCTGTCCCTCTGAACACCCCCCCTCCGAGCCCCCTCTTAAAACCCCTCTGGCCCTCTGTCTTTGCTCTTCATTTTGCACTGTTGTTGCTTTTATTTCGCTTTTGTTGTTGCGGCTTGGGCAGAGCGATTTTATTGCTTGATTTTTGCGGTTTATCTGCTCGCTCTCATATAAAAATCGATTGGATTCCCGTGAAATTGATAAGTCAAGTCAACGCCGTCGTCCTCCGCATCCTCCTTCCTCCCCATCCTGCTGACTTTGCAATCCTGGCCATCGTAAATTATGCGCCTCGACTAGTTTTCTACATTAAAAGGCAGACGCCAGCGCCACAGATTTGCCACCGATCCCGATCCCGATCCCTATCCCTATCCCGAACCCTATCCCGTTCCTATCCAGAACCCCATCTCATAGCGATCCCAGTGGCCAGACAGCTCCTACTGCTGCCGACGGCCTGTGCCCGGTAGTGTTAAAATATTCGACCACCTAGGGTCCCATGGAATTTATTTAGCCCGAAGCCCGAAGGCACATTTCTGCCGCTTTTTATTAACTTTGGGCATGTCATCAACTCTCGGACTCAGCCCGTTGCGTCTCTTTTTTTTTATATTTGTCGCCTAATTGAAATATTAGTCGAGGATTTCACCAGTCTGAGTCACGGGGCATGTGCTCGAGTTAGAGTCTTAGGCATGGATGTGATGGATATGACTGCGATCTATGGGCGATGCTGCTGTGACTTCCACTTACGGCTGTGCCGGGAGTTCAGGAGTCTGCCACTCTTTATTTATAGCCCATCCATCGCCTCATTGTGACTCGTGTGGCTCGAGACGTTTTTGGTTATTTTTGCCACATTGCTGTTGTCTGGAGCAGCGACTGGAAATGGGAAAGGGAAAGCGGCGAGGGATCTGAACGACTCTGAAATACCCTTTAAAGGTGGAACTACTTTTGCACTGAGTAAGGAAATGAAGTGAGATATTTATTATTTAATCTCTAAGATGGAGTGGCTTAAGAAGGACTTTGTAAAAGTATAATTAATTAATTTAATCACTTATTAATTAATAAATAACTTAATCACTTCGTAAAAGTTTGCATTGAAAATATTTTTATTTTTTACCTGCATATAAGTCTATTGAAAATAATACAATTCATAGAATCAAAAGCCTGCCGTTTAGTAACTTGACTAAAAAGCTATATTTTCGATTTGGCTTTTCATTTTACCATGAATTTAATTACTAATAACACAAAATATTAAGTAGAATAAAAATAAACGCTTTTCTAAGTACATTTTTAAGTAATCTAGTTTAACCAAAAGATATGCCCACGAAACAAACCAAATTTAAGAACATATATATTATTTTTGCAATTTAAAAAAATAAATATCATAATTTTTTCGACATATACATTAAAATATGTCGTTTATAATATTGGCACACAAAAGTATGTTAACAATCGTATTTAAAAAATATATTTTTTATATTATCTTTCTAACATAAAAAATCTTCCTAGTAAGGGTATTTAAAGGCCTGTTTTAAAGTAACATCCCTACTTGGCGGGGCTAATTACATGGAGCATATTTTTAGGCCCAGACACGACGCTGATTATCTGCAATTCACGTGTCGCTGTCTCCGAGCCGCTCCACTCCACTCCACTCGACTCCGCTCTGTTCATTTCTGTTCTGTTTCTGTCTGGTCGTTGTCTTCTGCTTGTGTTTGCCAAACAAAAAGTTTGCCAAAAAATGTCAAACGTCAGACGGTTTATTATCAGATCGCCCCGATGAGCTGTCACCTCCCCCTAGGCGAAATGGACACGCGAGTAAATTTTTGCATCACCGGCGTTCATTGTCCTCTGGCGATCAAAGCGCCTCCCTGTATAAGCCACATGACTCACCTGGGATTTTCCCCATTAGGTTTTCCCCATTAGAATCCCATTGTGGATCGATTGTGAGCTTGGGGGCTTACGTCCTAGCCTAGATAAGCAAATGAGCAAATATTTGTTTAGTTGGTTTGGTGTTTGCATCGGGGTTATTGATGTTTGAACGACTTGAATCCACTTGAGCTCGGAAGTGCCAGCTCATCGGCTGGGAAATCGCTTGAGGATCCATCGATTGGGGGAAAGTTATCGGGCCAATGGTCAGATAATCCAAGCCGGAACAGCTCAGTGACACTGGTCGGCGGGGCTAATTAGACGGCAAGTCAACACTTGGCCCGAAGTGAAATTAAATAAATATAATCATTAACTTATCTTGCCCCTGCTCACAACCCTCAACTCGGACTTAAAGTCGGCGGACTGGCTGGTTGCCTCACTGGCTCACCACAAATCATCAAAAGTCATTTAGCAAACATTTGAAGTTGAAAAATAGCCTTCAACTTGCTTCAATGCACTTGAAGAGAATCAACCGCAGAGCAGATGGACGGGGGTAAGGTAGGGTAAGCAAAGGTTAGGGAATATGGCCATATACCATATACCCATGGCCCTGGGAAAAGGGAAAGGGAAAGGGGGGCAGGAATGGGAACGGCAAAGGCAAAGGCAAAGGCAACGGCAACGGCGGCGACTTTTTACGGAAGCGGCTCAGGTATAGAAGAGCCAAACCAAAGAGTCACGTCACGCGTGGGTGATCCCCACACAGAAAAAAAGACTAAATAAAATAAGAGACACACAGACGGACGGACGGACGGACAGACAAACGGACAGTTCCAGTTCCAAGTCTCTGGGCGTACTTAGCGCTGTTGAATAATTTCCACAACCACGAAACCCAATTGAAATTAGAGCCCAGTCACAGAGCCCAGTTTGAGATACTCTCTGCCCTGCCCTGCCCTGCTCTGCTCTGCCCTTGCCACATGTCGCCGCTACCACTAACAACCTGCCCCGATCTGGTGTAAGCCAAGTGCATTTTCATTTCCACTTCCATTTCCATTTCCACTTCCATTTCCTCGCCTTTTCTCGCCGTCTGCTAGCTACTCATAATGCGGAAGATTGCACCAAGTTCAGTTCGCTCCTTTCCTACTTTCCGTTCCGTTCCGTTCTGTCTCATGTTGTTTATCTGGCCGCTCGGATCTTGAGGTTTCTGCGTTCTGTACTTTGGCTGGCTGGATGGCTGAATGGCCGGTGAGTTTTTAACACAATTTAGCGGCGTCTCAGCCGCTGGAGGGATATATAGGCTGACAGGGGAGGGGATGGAGCTCAGATCAGAGGGCCAGAGTGCTATAACGGCTATGTCTTCGGTTACCCAGACCCTGTTGCTCGAACATTCAACACCATCGTTCTGTGCAACAAGTGCATCACCGAACAAATTTGAATTTCATTTACCATTACTGTAATTACTTTTCTTGACATAATAGTTGAATCAAGTGAGTTAACTAGTCCCAAAGACAAGCAATTCTTATCAAATTGTGCAAGCCATTATCAAATCGATTGCTCAATATCAAAGGTTTGTTGCCACTTAGGTTTGTTGTCTTAGCCGTAAAACTCTATAAATATAAATGAAATATTCGCCAACTAGTGACGTTGCCGTTTAGGCCTTATCAACGGCAATCCTCGTGACAAAGCGGAAATCAATGTGTACTTAATATGGAATTCTGCTCTGAAGTTTTATGATTATATGGCTGATTGCGGATATCTAACAAGTTCCTGTGACAAATAAAGTAATTAAGTTTATAGAGCTTATTATTATGGCAAATTATTATGGACACTTTTAGAAAAATTGCATATTTGGGGAAAGTATTTATTATTGTAATACTAAAAAACTATTTCATATTTGTGGACTTACCGAAATATACTGCTTTAAAGCATGAAAAATAAATGTATTCTTAGACTTTCAGATTATCTTCAAAAGTTTAATATATTTTAAAAGTTTATTTATTTTATTTTATATTTTAAAATTTAAAATTCTTTTTTTGGGAATACATACAGAATATCAAACACCGTTTTGTGTAATGTGATGCTAAAGAATTCATGGATAGGCTTAGGTCAAAATTAGAGTCTGAATATTCCTAATCTGTGGTCAGTGAAATAATTACTTTTGTGAACCAAATTATTTGTTGTTGCTTAAAAAATGGTTTACCTGAAAGGGTAGCAAATCGCGAAGACTATTTTAAGACCATTAATAAATAAATACTAGTGTATTGTTTATGTTCAGGGTTCTTGAGTCTGAATGAGTATGAGTATGAGTATGAATGTAATCAAATGATTACATTTTTCCCTTGTAATTTGTAGTTAAACTTTACTTCTAAGGGGCTTAGTTGCTTAGTGGGAATTCAATTTAGATTGTTTTCCTTCGGTTTTGTTTTCCCAACTCCGTCCCATCTAGTCGGCCTCTCCCGTGACGATAAATGGGCATTGGATGTTTGCGCCTGCGCGCATTTTGAAATTGCTTTTGGAAAATGTTTTTATGTTTTCATGTTTGTTATTTTTGTGGGCTTGGCTTGCTACTCTTGTTGTTATTGTTTGTGAGTGTGTATGTGGGTATTTGTTGATGATACAATGACGCTGCGTTTGGCAGCTGTTGTCTGTCGTCGGCCAGGTTCTAAAAACCGAGCGGGGGCAACCATGGATTCTGCAGCTTGTCCAACGTTTACTTCCTTCCGCAATATTCCCATCCGCCGCACAATGGAGTCTTTTTTGGAGTCTTTTTGCAGCTTTTCAAATATGTGCCTATCTACCTGCCCGAACTCTGAACTCCGGCAACAGGTGATAAGCTTTATTTCCGTTTCCTGGCTATTTCGAGTAGGAACTAGGTGAACTAATCAATAAGGAACTAAGCAACTTTTGCAGCCTTATCAGCTGGTTTGTTGCGGTTAGTAGGGTAAGTACCTGTTTTTTTCTTCGATTCAAAAACAGGCAACAACGCCGACCAAGTTGGCCCAGCTTCGTCACAAGTGGCCGACTTTGAACCCTTCTTTGCTTCTGGTTTTTCTTACAATTGTCGCACTTGTCACCGCGACTGCTTCCCCACCTTTTGCCACCACCCTCCCCTGATATGTTTTCCTCTTTTTTGTCAGCTTCTTTTATTGTTATGCGCAGTGCGTAGAACAAGTGGAAGCTTTGTTTGACAACAACAACAGCGAGTGAAACATCAGCAGCTGGGGCGAGTAAAAAAACGTTAAGTTTACACGACTCTCAAGCGCTGGGCGGAATCACCTGCCGCAGTTTGTTGTTTCTGTAGTCGCCGTTGTGGGCTTGACATTTGACAATAAAGCAAATAATCATGGGAAAAAAGCTGAGCCACCAGAAGAACTACGAATCACCGCCTAAGTCACCAAAAGAAAATACCAAAAAGCGGGGAGGGGGAGAAGCGGAACCAAGCCAAAACAAATGAAAGCGTTGAGCGAAGATCTATTAAATGAAAGCAAAACTATATTAGGACGGTCGAGTTTTGATGTGGCTTATATTGTGATAGATCGATTATCAATATATAAATAAATAAATATAGTGAATTTATTAATGTATTCTTTATGTAAAGACTGAAAGACTGTAAAGACTGTAATAAATTGATCACTTGAGCCAGAAGAAGTCAATCTAACAGATAATTATTAACAAACTCTAGACAATGCTTTATTAAGCCGTGATGTTTTTTGTTCTCTTAGAAAATCAGTAGCGTTTTCATGTATCATAATCTAGAAATTTCGTTTTGTTTATACTTTGTATAACTTTTAATATCTGAGGTAATCACTAAGATATATATTATTTGTTTGTATTTGTTTCCTAAGTTAGCTCAATTACTATATTAACATGTTATATTCCATTAGTTAAAGAATTTATTAAAGAATAAATTAAAGTAAATTAATCAATTAAAATTAACTCTTGAAAATACGCGAAATTTAAAATAGATCGCTAACAGTTACTTTAATTTACTATATTGTAGCAAAATAGGTACAAGCAGAATCTTTTATATTTTTGTAAGTTTATTTAAAAATGACTCATTTACACTCTTTACATATGGGCAATCATTATCTGATACCCTCCGACTGGAAAGCGCCGACAGTAGCCTATCAGAAGCTCGGTGATTATGAGTAAGTTATTGGAAATCGCTGCAAAAACCAATAGCAACTGTCTTCTTATCTAGCTTTATCTTTTACACTGGTAACGTCATTAGACACCTATAAAAAGCCAACCAGATTGATTGCACTTTTAGTTCAATTTGAACCTTATAGTGTAGCGAAAGTGTTGAGGTTTTACGAAAAACTTTAAGAGTTGAGAAGTTTTAAAAAGTATTTGAGTAAAATACAATTTACAAGGGTAAGATATTTTTCTGATAGCAAGGAACAGAGAGAAAGACGGCGACTGTAAAAGAGAGGGTTCAAAATAAAGATTCATTCTTTCAAAAAAAGTTAAATAAATCAATAAAAACCTATTATAATGACAACAAAACATATCATATTTTTGGGATAAAGATTTATGAGAGTTTTAAAATCACTTGTAAGGATGTGTAAAAAATTAATTAACGTTACGATAATTCAATGGTGATTTAAAATCTCGACAGATATCTGTGGCACCCAAAATAATATAATTGAAATATCCCTTTTGTTAACCGCAAATCGCCTGCAAGTAATTAATATAAAGTAAACAAATGGTTCACTCGCAATTTCTGAGAGAAAACAGCAGGGTTGAGAAAATGCTTGAGAGAAAAGCAATGGTTTGAGAAAATTTTGGATATGAAACTCGGCGTTTGAGCGAAAAGAGAGGGCCGAAGACATTCGAACCTGCCCGAACGCAGACGAACATATGCCGACCAGTGAGATGGGTTCGAGTCGTGAGATACGTTTGAGTCGTATCCATGAGATACGTTTTCGACTTTTCAGCTCTGCTCTGCATCGGTGAGATACGTTTGAGTCGTTTTCGCGGCGTCAAATCGAGCAGACCTGTGTCGCTCCGTAGAGCGAGTTCCCAAAAAAAAAAAAGAATTGTACGAAATTCCGCCTGTGTTAGGAGCAGAAAAAAGAATAATTTTAAACCAACATACACAATCAGTTAGTTTCCACCGACAGTCCGCAGAAACCATTCGACGGCAACGGAACGGGCGCGCGATTGTCGGCAATCCGAAAGATAGCCAAATATTATTGTTCAGACACTCAGAGGGCGTTGATAAAATATCACCCAGACAACTGCAGATCGAGTGGAGTGTTTTGAAATCAGTGAAATTCTGTGTGAAAAGTCGATTGAATAAATTCGAAAAAATAAGAAATTGAGAGTTACCAGCGAATTTCATCAGCTGGAGTAACCGAAGTGACCCACCGAACAAATCGAACCCAACCAACCAACCAACCAATCGATCGATCGTGTAAAAGGACTTTCGGTTTCGTTGCGAGTAGTGTGCGATAAAGCGCCTGATCAGTGATTCTCGGTTATTAAAGGACTTTTTGCGGAATAAATCCAAAAAACAGCAGTGGCAAACACAACAACAACAATAAAACAACAACAGCCGGAGCATCGTCACAGATTGTGGCAACAACTTCTGTCTGCACTGGGTTTATGTACTTTTATACATACAAGTATATACGCACAGATATATAAAACAAAAACGATCGATTCTCGTGCCCGCGCGTGTGATTGTGTGCGTGCCCATGTTGCATATATATATGCACAAAATATATATATCTAGAGCCGACTGTTGCGACGACTTTTCTATATAATCGGCTAGTGAGCACCCAGACATCGAAAAGTTGCACAAATACACCAGCAGATGCGGGTATATACGTATACATATATATCTAGCCAAAGCCAAAGTAGAAGATATATATGCGTATAAGCTGAACGCGGCGCACTCTGCTCTGTTTTTTCTTTTATAATTACTTTTGTCTAAAATTAGAAGACGTGTGTGTTGTGTGTGCCCCGTCCGTGTATCCGTATCCGTGAGATACGTTTGAGTGTCCGCGTCTGCTATATCGCACATCATCATCACCAAACACCATCCACCATCCACCATCATCATCATCATCATCATCGTCATCAGAGATCAGAGATCTGCGGCGGTGTGTGTGCCAGAAAAGACTCGTGAATCAGACTACGGCTGCGACTACGGCTATACTATATAGACGAGACGAGACGAGAGATCGCGTATACGGCCAGACAAACATTATCGTATATCTGGCGCCGAGGATTACAATTACAAGAGCAGCAACACGTATACGCACACGACCCATCGGCAGCCGAAGCTAGAGCCGAGTCCGAAAATCCGAATATCCGAGCCCAAATCCGAATACGCATACGAATACGAATCGAGACGAGACGATCGCGCGCGTGAAAAACCTCGTGAAGAAAAGCGCTACGAAAAAAGTGGGGAAAAATCAAACGCCACGCGACCTTAGGCCCGTCCAATTGGGGGGGCGTGCAGCGGGGCGTGGCCGTGCGTCGACTCCTGGCGATCGCTCAAGTGAAACGCGGCGAAATTCTGGGCAGATAACAAAAATGAGTCACCACAATCAGCAGCAGCAGCAACAACAGCAACAGCAGCAACATCAAAAGCAACAGCAACTACCGAGTGCGGCCAAGTGTTCATAAATTAATGCTAGGAATACAGTGTGTTAGACCAGTCCGAAAGACACTATCCCCCTCTCTATCCCCCTCGAACAGTCCGTCTCTCTCTTGCCCCTGCTGTCGCTCAAAATGCTACGAAACTATCGAAAGTATTTGCAGGATAAACGGAAATACGACAAGCCACAACGACGAGGCAGCGACGGTCACATTTGTCACGACTAAACAAGCCGCAAGGACACAGGACACACCAGCCCCCCAACAGCAGCAGCCGCAGCAGCAGCAACACGCAGCAACCAGCAGTAGCAGCAGCAGCAGCAGCAGCAGCAGCAACGCGCAGCAGCAACACTCGCTATCGAGATTTTGTACATAAAGTCGGGGCAATAGCAGCAACAACTTTGGAGGACGCCATGTATGCGCAACATTTGCGCAAATGGAGTCTAAAAACAAAAAAGCAACTAATGCCATTGATATTGCTAATTATCAGCTACATGTTGCTACTAAACGCATGTGTGTCGTCGACGACGACGACGACGCAGCAGCAGCAGCAGCGGCAACAACAACTGCAGCCAAGATTATGGGAAGGCAGTGCCGAAGAAAGCAGCTACTATATACCACTGAGTTCGGATAATGGCAGCGGGAGCAGTGAAAGCGCCGAAAGCAGTAGCAGCAACATCGACAACAATATCTTAAGTAGGCTGCTCAGCCGCACCAGCAATAGTCTTAGTAGCCGTAGCAATGTTAAGTTAAAGCCAGCAACAGTATTCGACGCCGGCAGCAGTTCAGCCGTTCAGCAGGAGCAACATGTTGCTGCCGTGCCAGAGCAGCAACAGCAAGAGCAGCAGTCAATGCAAAAAGTTCCAAATACGTTAATCAATAGTCAAATAAATAATTTATTATACAATGGCATGCCCATCGAGGCGGCGAGCAGTAAAATGCGTCGTCACATTCAACCAACGCAGCTGCAACATCAGCCAGAGAGTTTAGCACAGCCTCCGAGCAATTACAGCACGCGGTCGGTGCAGAGCTATCTCATAGAGTCCTTCGAGGTGCCAGAAAGCAAGTTGGAGGATCGCAGCTTGGAGCAGACGGCGCGAAGTCGCCGGGACGGCAGCAACACCAACGGCAGCCGACAGCAACATCCACACGGCCACCGGAAGCAGTTGCAGCAGGACAAGCGCGATCATCGTCGCCAGCGGCAGCATCAGCAGAAGGAGCAGCGCCAACATCAACATCAGCACCAGGGCAATCACCACCACCACCAGCAGCAGCAGCATCAGCAGAATAAGCAGCGCAGGAAGCACCAGCGAAAGCATCGGGGTCACCAGCGATCGGACCGTTACTGCTCCGCCCGGGATCCCGCCCAGTTGGCCTTTGCGGCGCCCACCGTTTTCCAGGGCGTCTTCAAGTCGATGTCCGCCGACCGGCGGGTCAACTTCTCGGCCACCATGAAGGTGGAGAAGGTGTACAAGCAGCAACATGACCTGCAACTGCCCACGTTGGTGCGACTCCAATTCGCGCTGAGCAACAGCAGCGGCGAGTGCGACATCTACAGGGAGCGCCTGTTGCCGCGGGGCCTGCTCCGATCCGGAAACGATCTGCAGCAGGCCTCGGATATATCCTACATGATGTTTGTGCAGCAGACCAATCCCGGCAACTTCACCATCCTCGGCCAGCCCATCAGGGTCACGCACTCGGTGGTGGAATCGGTCAAAATGGCTGTGAGCGAAAATTATGGTGAGTGGATTTCGATTTTAAACTTTATAAACTTTTGTTTTGGGTTAAAAACTTGGATTTATTATAAAAACATTTGAATTCGAATTTACAAACAGATGGTCATGAATTAGACAAATGGGAAATATATAATGTATTCAGTATATACACATAGTTACAGTTTTAAGTGTAGGTATAAAAAGAGGTTGGCTGGGAAAATAATATTATAAAAACAGAATTAAAATCAAATCATCTAGTTAAATGATAACATTTATTTACATTTATATTCAAATGGTATTTGCCAAATGAACCAAAATAATTCATGAAATTGATTAATTATTTATAAATTATTCTGATACTATCTTTTGGTTTCGTCCAGGGATATTACCTTAAGTTTTGGTAAATTTCTCCCACCCAAAATAGTTTATATATTGTGATCGATCGTTGAACCCATTTCTTTGGCTTGGAATATGGGAAATATTGTTTTCAGCTTTAAGACATGATACGAAAATCTCCTTAAAGTTGCTCCCTTTCTTTCTCCCATTACCTTTCTTTCTTTCTCTTTCTCTCACTCTTTCTGATGCATCGGCAGCTGGCTCTTTCTTTTCGCCTTGTTGTTGTTGAATGAAATTTAGCTGCTTTTTTTTGCAGCTGAATTTCTTATTTGCCAACTTCACGCTCTGCTAATATTCACCAGACCGAAATAATTTTATGCAATACACTCACTCATACACCGGCACACACACACACACACACACTTGCACAGGCAAACGCTGCGCATGCGCCTGGTCGATTGCAGTTTTATTTTTTTTGAGTTGCAGGTCTAGGCCCTGGTCTTCTTCGGATTCTTCCACTGGATTCTTTCTTTGTGCCCGGCTCAATTTGGTTGCCGGGCAACAAAAATGCTCACATCTAGAATTTATTATTGCTGCTGCTGCTGTTGCTAGTTGCACATTTTAATTAAATTCGCATTAACTTTGCTCGCGGTTCCCCTTGGGTTTCTTCCCTTCCTCCCCCAAGAAGTGGGAAAAACTTTGAAAACTCATTTCTGCCCGCCCGTCTTTTTAGCTTTTTAGCTCCAATGTGCAACTCACAACGTCATCGTCATCGTGGTTGTCGTTGTTGTTGTTACAGTTGCTGTTGTTGTTCTCTGCATTCGACCTTTGCGGTTGGCGGACTGAACCCAACCCTACGTTCTTCTCCCACTGCTGTTGTTGTAATTATTCTTGCGTCGCGGTTCATGGAGTTTTGCGTCTGTAATGCGACTAAGTGCGATCACCCGGCCCCGCCCCTCGCCGCCTCCCCCGCCTTTCTTCGCTTTTGCTTCGCTCTTGCCTTGCTTTTCTTTTCATACCCTCTCAGTTGGTATTAATACTTTGATCAGGAGTTTGTTAGATCTTTTCGAAATTTAGAGGTTAATATTTTTCTTTTTTGGATTTAGAGCCACTGGTGCTGGACTTCTCCCAAAGACCAAATTTTAAAATCATTCACATTCTCTATTCTATAGTTTTAGGAACAATTTGTAGACATTAACAAGAAAAATAGTGTTATTCGAGAGAAGCAAGATATTTAAAATCTTCTTTCTTTTTAATCTATAAAAAAGGCTGACGACTAATCGTACAGCTTATATAAGAAGAACCATTCCAAATTAGTTTTTTCCTTATTTTTAAAGGAAATTCTTATATATAAGATAGTTTTTAGAAGTTTCAATAACATAAAACTAAGTAAAATTTCACATTTATCAATTAACGCTGTCTTAGGTATAATGCGACCACGTAGACTACTCATGGTTTTCTACACCTACAAGGGCATATAAACTTCGACTTTCCGGTGTTAACTTCCTTTCTTTTTATTTATTTGTTTTTGTTGCTGGTGTCTTTATTGTCTTCTCCCTCTTGGATTTTGTGCTTTGTTTCATCGCGGGCGCAATTAGATTTTTAATTCATTTTCTCTCTCCACTTGGCTCCTTAGCTGCTGCTGTTTCAGCTTCTGGCTCTTCCGTCATGGCTCTCGCACACGGAGTGGGGGAAAACCCCCTGGCATTCCCGAGATCCCCCATATACACACACACACTCACGTACCCCCCCTTTGAAGGCCCAACCCTTTTCTGATCCCCCCAAACGAAATCAGCTGCAATCAGCTGTTCTCTCGCGCTTTGTCTTTTTGGGTTTATTATCTGGTGTTTATTTACTTTCTGCCTTCGCTCGCTTCTCTTTCTTTTATCCGGCTTCCCAGACCTCATCAATGAACAACACATGAAGCATTCACAGGATATTTACTTTTTGCCCCGACTGATTTATTTTGACTGCGAACGCAGCAAATGCTTGGGAATCGATTCGCAACTGGTAGCTCACACTGGTACACCCGTATAAAAAAATCGATTACTCATCGAAATGCATACTAATCAATCCACCCACACACACAAGCGGACCGAAATCTGTCAACTCCTTTCACTTTGCCAATTTCTTCGCTGGCCAAAAGCTAAATTTGCATATCGGGCCATAAAGCCTGAAGATCGTCAGCCGGATCGTTAAAATCTTAGCCCAATCGAAGCCCCGAAATGGAATCAAATCGTGGAGATCAATCAAAATCTGACTCGGATCGGTTATTTTGTTATTTAGCAACCTGAACTATTTCGGCCGAGGCGAAGGCAGGGATTTATTATTCATACGCCCCGTGTGACGACGCTGCTCGCGCTCTGCTTGAAACCAATTAAAATGCCTTCGAACCTGACTGAATCGGTAGTATCATGAATTAACTGGTCGCATTTTATGCCCAATTTACACCCACGCCGTGAACGTCAGTCTACTCCAAGAGTGTGACTTGAATATGCGAAAAAAAAAGCGGGGGGGAAAAAACAAAGAAAAGGCCATGTGAAAAATAAATAAAAGTCACATCTTTTGTATTTAGCTGCGGGGCTACTACGGTTTGTTCTTCTGCTGTGGTTGCTATTGTTGCTGAGGTGTTAAGTAAATTAGCTGCTCATAAAACATGATTTGATCTGGCAGAAGACCGAGTCGAAGCAGAATCATCAGCTTAGCTCCCAATGTTTATTGTTGGCTTGTCTTCTGTTTTTTTTTGTTTGTTATCGGAAAGCGGAGACAAACTGGCAGTGGCTGACACAACGTAGTATTAATTATACGATGTACTAAAAATATAAAAATGTTTGCCGCTGTATTATATAATTATTTGTCACTTGTTGTGCTGCACGCAGCATTGAATATTAATTTTTTTTTTCTGCGGTCTCTATTTTGTCACCTTGCCAAAGCACTAATAATCTCGGCAAGATTTTTCATTGAGAAAAGCAATACCTGGTGGTGTTCCACAGTAAAACCATACCACAGAGAACCTTGACTGCTGGGATTCCATTACCTATGTAGCCGGGCATGGATGATAACCTGCGACTCTGGTTTCGGTTTTCTCTTCTGGGTTCGCCACTCCGGTTGCACTTGTTAGAAAATGGGAAATGTGTTTGGCAAGCGATTACAAAACGAACAGAAAGAAAACGCCAGAGCGGAAAATGCTTTTCAGCGGCGGCGACACAGCGCAGTTCGCATATTTAGGTCAACGCCTACGAGTGGAAGCGACAAACTTACCCAACGGCACCCGCAATTCATCATTTCTCAGCTCATCTCATCTCTGTTTTTGGGGGTGTCTGGTCTACCTGGTCATAAGATTTTCCACAAAGGTGGGTGGGGACGGGCTGCTCATTTAGCGTCACGCCAGAGAAGAGACAACTTTTCGTTAGTTTCTGTCTGTGATGGCTCTTGTTGATTTTCCTTTTTTTTTATTTTTTGGTAATTAAGTATGAATGGCGGCGCTATACGACAAACCTTGGTTCGTTTAGGTAGTAAGTGCAAAGGGGGTTGTCTTCGCTCTCTGACCAGACCGGCCCAGCCCTGCCTGCCCCGCCCCCTTTGCGGCTCCTCGGTCGTGAACTGCACTAAAAAAACTATTTTTCAGATACATTTATATTTCTACGAAGATTTATGATATAAAAAAGTTAATAAGATAAAAGTTTTCTTTAAGAAAATATTTGTATTCTTGAGTCTATTTTGTATTTTCAAATATTTCGCTTTAAAAAGTTAATGCGATAAAAGTTGTGTCTTAACACAACAGTATTTTTCTTGTGCTTTAATTTACCTTTGCCTTACCTGATGACTTTAACCAATAATTAGATGAATCTAAATTTCGCGTCTTTTAACAAAGTACCTAAAACAATTTCAAAGTTTTATTGTAGGTACCAATATACACATAATAATGCATAAAAACCCAATATTTGTATATAAAGTTTAAAATTAACTACAGATTTAATTATTAAATTAGTTGTCCAGATATACATTTTTTTTAATTAAGAAAAGAATCTACGTTGAAGTGCAGAAATTTGGATAATAAATGATAAAATACCGCCAGCCAATAGATTTTTAAAGATGTAGGCTCCAAAGAACACATTTTCTAAAGCCTCTTTGTAGATTAGAACATATTCCCGACATAAGGGCGAAAATGGCCAGAGGCTCCCTTTTTATTAGGGCCACTTTGTACCATTTTCGCTGAGTGTCGGGGCCCCTTGGGACTTGGACTTGCCTGGCGGGCCGTTTGGCATGCGGGAAATAGAAAATTATAACGAAATGAAATTTTCAAATGGCATGCCATGTTTCCTTGCCTTGCCTCGCGACTCGACTCGCTTGCCTCGTTTATGAGTTTTATGCTATTTCTGGCCGCGCCGACAGCAGCAGCAACATCAGCAGCAGCAGCAGCAGCAACATCACGCAGCTGAAAGCCATTCGAGAGTAGGAAGACATCTTGGCCGCCATAGGCTTGCCAAAAAACAAAACGCACAGAGCCCCCTGAAAATAAATAGTAAATTCGGAAAATAAACCAACGAGAAAATCTCCCTGCTTGTTAGCCCCGCCTGCAATTTGCATTTCAGTTGCAACTGCCGTAGCAGCAGGCGTTTTGGATTTTGGTCCATCCGCGAGTGGCGCTAATGGAGCAATCTTGGCCAGATAGAAACGAAAACGGAACCAGGCGATCAATGAGCCCCTCTGTTCCGATCCATCCATCCACTCGAGCACTGGCAGCGGATGTGACATAATCTGATTGCCGGCTGCATATGCTTATGCATCGCACCGCCTAAATGGATAAACCGCCCGGCATTCATAAGGCCTCTCATTGGACCGATGGATCAATAGGTCCAGATCTGTGTCGGCACGATATCAAAGGCCCCCTCAGGTGGCGCTTCCTCAAGCAGATGATTCACAGCTTAATTGGGCCACGGCGAATTTTGGATACCCTACAATGAGTTGGCATAACAAGTCAAATTATAAGATAAACTGGTCATAAGATGGCTTAAGTTTCCCACTCCTCTGCTTTGGTTTCTATTTATAACCCTCTATATATAGCTAATATACCCCCTTTGCCAAAACTCAAGTTTTTGCCTCAATTAGCCATTCGGCATTTGCGTTAATTTTCGCGGCACTTGCGGCACATTCCAAAATACCAATAACAAAACGCCATTCGTAGAAAGATAAATGATAAGAGATGTTTTCGGACGGACTAATTGTTTTGGCTGGCTGTTAATTTCTGCCCGCATAATCGCACTGCCCTCGGCCACCTTCTGCTCCACAAAAACAAAAAAGCGCTTCAACAGTTGCGCACGCGGCCAAGATTAATGGCCAAAAGTCGGCAACCGACCAGTCGAACGACGCACAGATAGATATTGAAATTGATTGATATTTGAAAAATCATTTCGGTTCGGCGAGCTTGGACTCATTATTAGTTTCCCATGGATCATTTTCACAGCTAATGGTTGGCTGGGAGCACGAGCTTCCCAGCAAGTCGCATACCAATTTTCGGCTGCGGAGTCAATTTAATTTGCGTTGGCGGCTCCGGCGTTTGAACTCCGAAAATAAAAAACGGTGGGCGGAGTGTACGATTGGCCAAAATCGTTTCCCCTACTTTTGTTTTTTTTTTTTCATTGGATTTCACCCGGTTAAACTAGGCTAGTGAAGACACTTAAGTTCAAGATCGCTGCTCTTTCGATGGCTCCCTGCATTGTCCACTGTCCACTGTGCACTGGTCCTTTCCTCGTCTGGCTATCTTAATTACGCATTAATTACATCAAACATTAATAATTCCACATGCCAGCGGAGCGGCTGCTCATCTATCTACTTCAGTGGCAGCAACACCTCCTCGATCCGGTGGCTTGGGCTGGGACTTGCACTGGGGCTCGGGTATCAAGGCGGACTCCTCCTCTGTATCTGTATATTAAACTGTCTGTCACCCCCTGCCCGGCAAATTCGCAGCGCCCTGCATCAAATTGCAAGCCATCCTGGTCGTCGTTGCGTCGGATCTTTGGATCGTTGGATCGCTGGATAGCCGGATCGCTCTGTCTGCCTTCTGAATTCGCTTTTGCCAGCTCTCTTGCGATGGCAAGTTGAGAAATTTGCCTTTGATATCGACCACATGTGTGCACAGGGAGAAACTGGGTAGAAATTTGAAACTGACTAAGGATGCAAAAATACATCTGCTTATCAAAATTGTCACTTCTTCTTATCCAAAGCAGTATACATCGTTGTAAATTATTTTTTTTTAAAGAGATACTCATATTTTCATAATAACTTTCTCTCTAGACAAAAGTGTGATATAAGCTTATGGCACTTTAATTAAAAAATAAATTTTTAAAACGTATCAATTTTAAATAAATAAAATATCGCTCTTCAAGACAAAATGCATTTAAGTAAAATTTCATTCACCTTTTTGAACTTCAATATATTTTTCTTTCTTGATTTCAAATTTACAACCAAATCAAAGTTATTAAGTTAAATGAACTTATTTTAACACTTAAAATAGTACCTTTAATTTCTCAGTGTGCAAATACGCAGCCAGCTCTGCATCTTCCAAGTCCCCGTCCTCGACGGCTGCCCCCGTTTTTGTGGGGCCCATATTTTCTTTTTAGCTGACGATTTAGTCCATTTCCCGCTCATAATCGCATGAAGTTGTTTGCCTCCGCTGAATGGCTTAATCCGCCATCGATGCGACTGTGTTGACTCAATAATGCCCTAACAACTCTTTTATGAAGTTTATTGGAAGAGCAGACGTTACCAATTCCCTTACCTGCGTGGGAAAATCGTCTAATCTGAGACCGCCCCGAGGAGTCAGGAGTTTTTGGGCCAGGTAACGGGCCACATGTCTGGCCGGAAATTCCCTGTTGACCCCTGGCCAGTGTCCTTGCCAGGAATTCGTCACTTGGCGTGATCACATAGGGATTTCCCAGCGCTTAGCAGCGGAAATTCCAGGACACATTTGCCCGCTGGCCCTCGAAAATGATGTATGCAAAGTAATGAAGAGGAGCGATGTGTTATTGGCGGAAGCGGCCACCAAATTGCATCCAATCTGCAGTCGTTTTCTCTTTTTTCCCCTCTGTGCATTTCCGCCGGCCGGCAAGGTGACCGTGTGCTAAAACAAAATTTTTATATCGAAATTGCCGCCGGTCAACGCGCGCGCCTGCCCACTGGCCACTTGGATACTTGGTTACTCGGATACTTGGCCACGTTTCAGCGCGCGTGTTGGCCTTTTTGGTTCCCAAGCTTTGTTTGGCCCACACAGACACATGCCACCGGCAATACCAATGCACTTACACACACACACAGCGCTCTCGGACAAGTTGGAGTTGCATTTTTAGCAGCATTTTTGTGCGGCATTTTATTCGTCGCCGCTGGCTACAAATTTGTGGCTGGGGCAGGCTTCTCGGCGAGTCGCCGCCACTGCCACCGGTTGGCCACCAACTCCAGCTTCAAGCCCAGCTTCACCTTGTGCCCCAAAAGCTATTTAAATGGTATTTAAATGTGTCTAAAAGTAATTTTTTTGCGCATTTAATTCGCATTTTTTGCCCGCCGAGTATTTGGCAAAGCACTTAACGACATTTATGAGTAAATTTCATTAAAAATGAAAACAGCAGCGAGTGCCTGACATAATGCGTCATAATTGAGCCGTTTTTTGTTCACCTTTTTGCACTGTTGATGGTCAAATGGAGTAAAAGAATTTAATTGACCGGCGGCTTGGTTGGTAACGATGGAATCTATGGGGCTTAATTAAATATAATTTTATTATTTTCAAACATTTTTATATATATTAAAGTTGTTTACTGTAGTTCAAGACGGGAAAGGTAGCTTACTTGCCGAAATGTATATACTCTATTTGACATATTTTTTACAATCACACCATATATGTTTTAATTTGATTAAAATGAGGTTTAATATCAACAAAATTAAAATAAAAAAGGTAATGAAAGCAATTATTAATATTTAAATTATCATTTACCAAAAATTGTTAAATGGGGTAAAATAACCTGATCATAACAAATTCCAAAACCATCTCAAATAAATGTAGGAAAACAGAAACCCACTTCTATAACAGTTCTTCCGATCATGTTGAACAAGAATATATATTTTCGGAAAAATTCCAAACTCTCAAAGGTTCCTGGGCTGGCGCAAAATAATTTCACACACACGAAAATGATTTCAACTTGCCACCAGCAACCATAATAACAGCGGCAACAAGTGGCCAGGTAGTCGCTGCATGCCACACACAGCAAACAAACAGCAACTGTTTTTACTGCTGCCTCCTGCAACAAAGAAGGCAACTAGAAACTATCCAATGGCCACCAGCAGCAATAGCAACATCCACATCAGCATCAGCTTCGCCACATGCTTGACCAGCCGACGAGACCAAAGCGAGCGCATAAAGCATAAAAAAGCGCAAAGCCACAAGAAGTTGCAAGTCGAAAAAGTCATTATATGCGACAACCAAGTCGTCGATATTGGCAGCGACGCCAGCAGCACACAGAGAGAAAAAACGAAATGATGTGATGATTTTACATATAATTTTAGGTCGGCTTTAAAATCATTAATATTTGTTATTAATGTCTGAAAATTATATTTAATAAACAGAAAGTGTAAAGAATATGTTAGCAGAGGTTAGACATGAACTCGAACTTGTCTTACCAAAGACGGTTGCTTTGAGTCATCTTACTTACATAATAGTAAAATTCATATCGATTCAACAATGTTTACCGATCAAAAAATGTTATAAAAAAGTTTTCTGGCAGGAGAAGGATTTGAGCTCGAACTTTTAGGCCCGATAACAATGCTCTACGTCGTTTATAGTTAGCAAATTAATCTCTGTTTAACATTATTATTATTAGATGAAAAGTTGACATCAAGTGTATGTTTTTATTCTTTCTGTGTACCAACAGCAAACGGCGACTTTGGCTTTGGCTGCGACACATTTGCTTAAATAGCAACAGCAACAGTTGCTGCCGCTGTTTGTTGCTTGTTTGGGTGCTGCGGCAACAGCAGTGCCCATTTTTTTATTGCCGCAGTTGGAAAATGCAAGGCGGACGCGAACGGGGGTATCTTGGATTTCCAGTTTTCGGTTCCCACAATGCAAAATTAGGTACGAAGCGTCGTCCCCATGACGTAATTAGCATAGAGCAGTCGTTGTTGTTGCCGTTGTCGGGAGCCCATAAAGCGTATTTACCGCACAACGCGCCAGACGCACTGCATCTGGAATGGGCGAGGGGGGGGGGGGGTCGAGGTGTGCAGGTTGGAGGGGGCTTTTCAGTCAGGTGAGCCATTGGCATTGCGCATGTGTGGCGGCGAAAAGGTGGACCCCCGGAGAGGGGGAGGGAGTGGCGGGCGGAGCAGCTGGACGAGGACGTTGCCATAACTCATATATGTGGCCTGCGCGCCGGCAATTGTCGTGGCAGTCGGGGCCAGAAATAAAAACATTTCGTTTAACGATCTTTATCGATGCGATTATTGATTGTGTTTTCATGGCTTGGCTGTTGCGACGGCAACATTGCGCTGTTAACAGACAATTTGAAAATCATTCTCAGATACAACATGTGGGTTTTTCTGAACAGATATCATGGGCATCTTCTAACTTACCTTTACTCTGATTAACCTTCATTTAAATAAATGCACATCAATTGAGTTTATTTTTATTCACATCATTTCTTAATCTCTTTTTTTAGATTATTTTTCAGTTTTTAGTTTTAATTAAATTCAATTATGATTTTATATATGATCAAGTTTTTAAGTTACTGAATTCAACAAGCTTTTAAGATTTTTTTAATTGAATAACTAAACTCAATTATTTTGTCAGATTACATTTTCTAGATGCAACACTTTTTTCATCTGTACAAATACCAAATATTTAACTTATTTAAACTTATCACCCTAACGTCATATTATTTAATAGAACTTGAGTTCTTAATCAAATTTTTAGATAAACTAAACCATGATCTATAATTTTAAGATTATCTTCTTGTGTTAGATAATTGCGCTCGACAAATTGGTCAGCTAGCAATATCTAACAGCCAGTTTCTAAGGTAGACCCACCAATTTGGTTTATCTTGGCAGATACTAGATCTCCGCCAGAACTTCCTCTGCTCGATCTCATTAATCTCGTAACCAGCTTTCAATTATTAGATTAACTTGAATGCCGCTCAGCAGCAGGTTGCAAGCTCATCTCAGTTCATTTTCACCTGGCCACATACATACAGCGCTCCCCGCGTTTCCCATTTGAAATTCTTGGCATACTTCGACTGACAGCCGGGCAATTGCCTTCCATCCGACTGCTCCTTCCTCGGACGCTGACCATGGCGTGGCTGCCTCCTGCCAACCACTTATTACGTAATTATTTAGCCGCATCGAGTAGCAGAGGCAGCAGAGGCAGCAGAGGAGCAGTATCGCCCTGGGCACGTGTTGCCAACTGACTTGGGCACCTGTTTCAGCCGAGTCTCTCAGCTATTTATGCTATAATTTCTGGCATGCAGCCGCCGAGCGGCAGCAAGATCAATTCAATTTGCATGCACTGCCCTCCGGCTGGCTGATGATCATCTGGCTAGGACCTGATAAGCCGTCGCCTTTGATTGGGAATTCGTCGGCAGGGCAGACTAAGTGAGGCAGCGGCAGTGGCAGCGATCTTAAGTACCAGCCAATTTAGTTGCAGTCGAGCGGACACGTGCCCATCGTCTTGCGTCTTTTCATTGCCTCCATATCCAGTCGGTTGGGAAAATATTGCGGCAGTAAACAGTTAACGGCATTTGATAACTGTTTCACGCTTTTGGGTTTGCAATTAAGCCGGATGGCATAGAAACTTTTGATCGTTACATAGACCATAAAGTTAGCTCGACACGCTCTCACCCGACAAACGTCAAATGATGGCGACGACACCTCAGATAGACGGGCAACAGCGCGTATGAGCAATGCAGTGGTGGGGAATTTTGGCATTAAACAAAAATACATTAATATACCAGTAGTTGTTAAAATTTTTACAGAAGTTGAACTATGGCTTAAAAGCTTGTTTTAAGTATATAAATGCTCTTTTTAATCTCCATTAAAAATATAACTAAACCAAGTTAACAATAATTAGCATATCATTATTGCTGGTTTTAAAAATCATTATCATTAAAGATGCTGTTTTTGAATGTATAGACCCTTTAAAAACTCACATTATTTTAAACTTAACATTTTATTTAAATAAAATTGGTTATAAACTAAAAATTCGATTCCTATCGCATTTTAAATTTCGTTCTAAGCTACATTTAATTATAATTTTAAAGGACAAATGTCAAGTTTTCATTTTAATCTATGTTTAATCTGTTTTTCCAACTTGAGCTCCTGAATCATCATTTTTGCCCGCTCATTGATCGTTCGAGCAAGCCAAGATTTTCCAAACAATCTTCGTTTGTTTATTTATTTCGACATTAGTTAATGCGTTTATAATGCGCAAAGGAAGCAACAATGACCACGGCGTTTGCGCGCTGCTGTTGGCGCCTGCTGAACAATTGAGGGGCGATTCCCACGCTGCGTATGAAATAAATTCCCCAGTTGAAATTGTGCGCACAACTCTTTACATTTTAATGATGCCACCGCGCACTGGGCGAAACTTTGAAGCAGCCGCGATTCGCTGCCGAGTCATTTACTTGTTGTCGAGCGCCCCATTATAAATCTGCTAGCCAGCCTATGACAGTTTTTTTTTGTTTTTGTTTTTGTTTCGCCTTTTGCCTCACTGGTTTCTGTATCATTTTTCTTGCCTCTTTCTGTTGGCATAAGAAACCAAATCACCAAAATCACACCAAAATGTGGTTTCTGGGGGCCATTGCTCGAACGGCTGACGCCTGACCTGACTGCAAATGAGCGAATCCGAATGTAGGAGACGGAGAATCGGAATCAGATAACTATATAGTCGGAGCCCGAGAGTGAGATCGGTGCGATATGTGGGTGCTGACGGCAAAAGATCGAAAGATACGCCAACGTTCCTTATCGCGACTATCACTCGCAGAAAAATTTCCAAGAAAAGTGCGAACTTTACGCCCATGACGTAGTTATGTTTCGGATGCTCTTCCGATAAAAAAGCACTGAGTAATGCTGGCTACCCATACGTACTTTTCGGAAAAAGTAGTTCCCCTATTACCAAAAGTATAAATATAGAATCTGATGAGTATTTCTGATAAAAAGAGCACACATTTATCAAACGCGGATGCTGGAACAAACTTAAAAATTACAAGCAGTTAAATGATTACAAAATCATAAAATACTTAAACAGAAGCCAATGTGGGGCACACTGAAGCTTTTCTGAGAAACATGACAAGATTACGGACATGTAAATATTTAAATTGCAAGGTAAATAGGAAGTAAAGTGTTAGTAAATGCACAATCTAAGCTATAAAATCCAGTCATCCCTTTAAAAACAACTATGTCCATCAAGCAAAGGCATTATATTTCTTACAGAAGATTTTCACAGGAATATCTAATCCAATTAGGAATATGATTTCCAAGCCTTAAGCGAATTAGCTTCAAAATATACTTAAAATTTTACTAACAGTCAATCTATTTTGAAAGAAATCAATATTAAGATTACGCTACCGACGCCCTGAGTATCTGAAATTTACTTATTTTCAACTCACATAATTAGGTAAAAATCCAACTTTGTTCAAAATGGATATCTCGTTTATCTCATTAAATGATTCTTATTAAACTTAAATGAAATTACAATTTTAGTTAATTTAATTTAAGAGAATTAGCAGTTGTTATTTATTGACAGCGAGTGTCGCGTAATGATCGTAATTTTTGATGATAACCAAAAGTGCCTTCTGTATATTCCCGACTCTGCCTGCCCCTCCGCAAATAACTTACTTTTCCCCGCAACGATCTGCACTCGATCGCGGAACGATTACCCGATGTGAAGTGGCCACTTTCGAGCAGCGATTACCCAGGCAGCCAGCAACTACCGGGTTGAAGTTGCTGTTGCTCTTGTTGCAAGTTGCAGCTGCAGATGTTGTTGCTGCTGCTGCTGCTGCTGTTGATGTTGCCAGACGCATCGCATCTTTATTTAGACACAAAAATGTTGCATGTTTCGCGCTTTTCACCAAATGCGCTTGCCGATCCACATTATTATGCAAAGAGGGTTGCACTATTTACCCAAAAATGGCCGTGGCTAATGATGATGATTGGCCGGCAAAAGAAGAAGAGCGAAGCGGAGTTGCACTTGGCAGTGGCAACAACAATAAGAGCAATAACAACAACATCAGTAGCAACGACAACGACAACTTGTTGCTGCCGTGCAACAATCTTGGGGCTGCAAATGTGGCCAGCGTTTGTTTATATGTCATTGGCAATTAGTTATTGTATTTATTGTTTACGGCACCCATAGGGATCTGTTTTGCTTCCTGCTAGCTGGGGAATGCTTCTAAATATTTGGTTTTTCCACGGAATTTTGCACTAGATCGATAATATATTAAACTGCGCAAGGGAAAATTCATTCGGCTTGGAAACTAAAATTTAATTAAATACCATAGACAGAGAGAGAGAGGGAGGGAGAAGTTTTCACATGACGAAATATTTATTTGAAATCTTTCATGTTTCATAAATTTATGTGCAATTTATTTTTAAACAACAACCGTCGACGACGCGACGACAACGTCTGACAAGTCGAAAAGGGGAGAAAGACCCTGATGGCATTCCCCCGCATTGGCCCCTCCGAAATCTCCCTCTAGACACAAAAGTGTGCCTAATTAGAGCTGCAACAACCAAAAGGAAGATCTTTCCGTGGCGCCAAGTTTGTTGGTTAAGCACTAGAAAAGGAGAGCGAGGCATTTGGATGAGTATGGGGAGCGGGGGAGCGAAGAGATCAAAGGGCTGCGGCTGTGCTTGGCGCCCTGTCGGCCTCGATTGCGAAAAAACAGAACGGGCCAGACGGGAAAACTGAAAACCGAAATAAAATCAAAGGGCAGCATGCCACCCACTCACCTGGACTTTTCCCACCCCCCAATCAATCAGTGATTTAGCCCTTGGCCAGTGATAATTACAGGTGTTGAAATCAAACAACATCGCTCTCGGGGGTGTTGTTATCAGAGAAACAGATCTCTGGAGAGCCCCCATTGGGGGGTTGGAAAAAGTCTGGGGAGTCTGGGGAACTGATATGAAAGCAATTAGCAGCAGCGACTTGGCAACCAGCTGGCTTTTTTCCACAGAATTTGTCAAGCTGTGACTTTGATCTGCGGAAATGTTCGGCAGCAACAACTTTGAATTTGATTTGAAAATGCAGCCGCACCTCCACCCAAAACAAAAAAAAAAAACAAAAAAAAAATGAAGAAAAAAACCGAAAACAACCAGCAGCAGCAGGGTCTTTTCTTATTTATAGCCACAATTTTTATGCTCCATTTCAATGGGCCTGCGGAGGAGGGGATCGGCTGAGCAGGCCGTCGTCGCCCCTTTGAAGATTGTGTGCTGGTGCTACCCCTCTAACCACTTGATTGCACTTTTCGCAGCATAAAATATACATTTATGTGCGTCTGCAATCGGAGAAACAAAACAAAAAACAACCAGCCACACACTCGCTGGCATCGAGACTAGAAAACTATATAAAATTGATTTCCCCACCCGCACAATGGCCGGGCCGACAATGAAGCGCCATTGAAGCGCAACCAAATTAATCTTTCAACGACAATTACAATTAATTATAAACGCCCCCGCCGGCTGCTTCGGGCCAACTACTCTCGTCCAGCTCACAAAAGCCTTAGAATTTCCAAAAACAAAAATATATATAAAAAACAGAATCCAATTGGCTTGCTGAAAGTGCGTCTCTGTGTTTGCCAGCTACAACTAGTGTGTGTATCGACAGCTGGTGGCCACCACGTCTGGCGTTCGAATTTGGTTCAAACAGGCCAACTAGACGAAGCTTGAATGTTCTTACCAATATTATAAAGGCAGGGGGATATTTACTAAATAAAAACAAATGAATTGTAACATAATTTGCAAGAATATATAATGCCTGGAAATATGCTTATAACATTTAGAGGTGAACATGTCATTTGTTCTTACAAATTTTGAATAAATAGAGTCTTTGGAAGTAATATTAAATGAGTTTTTAAATCAATATTTATTTGAATTTTATCAAATATACATATATCAGTGAAGAAAATTAAATAAAAAATGTTTAAGTATTAATTTTTCTCGAAGTATTAACTTTTACTTTCGAATTTATGCAGTTCTAGATTATTTTCACATCATTTTTTTACTAAGAGTTCAATTCAGGTAGTTTAGTTTCTTTTAAAATAGTTTTTTATTATACAACAATTTTAAAAGCAAACAAATAATAATAAATATTATTTTATACAAAATTTAAGAATTTATTCAATGCAAAGAGTTTATTTCAAAACAATATAAGCTAATTAACAAGGCATTGATAAATGGGTTATCATAAATTGTAAACAAACATTACACAATTTTTGTTAGAAGTTTTTCTTGATTACATTTAATTTATTACATTTTTATCACTAAGTTCATTCCATCAAAGCTCACTTAAATAAAGATATTTAGCTAGCCCATGGATTGGATATATGTGAGCGTATATGTAAACATTTTCTCGGCTGGTGTTTTAATTTTCATCTGTCTAGCGCTCGGCCCCATACACAAAGCACCATCAAGTCGGATCCGTATCTGTATCTGTAGCTGTATCTGTATCTGTATCCATTCCATCCATCGGTCCATCTATCTTTCTATCTATCAGTCTCAGCGCTCGCCTAATTACGAAAAGATGAAAGCGCTGTTTGTGGGCCAGCGTCCGTCCATGTGGGCTGGGGCCCACCCACCCGAAGCATCCACCGACTATCCAAGGCATCCAAAACAACACCTTGGTGGATCGGTTAGGTGGTTGGGTGGATCGGTGGATAGGTGGATCGGCGGGATCCCTTTTCGGGGGCTGACCCACCGACTGCGCTGCCTGTTAACGGCAGCTACTTAATTTCGTATTAATAAACATCACAAATGTTGTAATAGTTTGGCACTTTATTTATTTATTTTCCATTTTATGGCCGGGGGGCCATCGAATGGCGGCAAACATTCTGATTTCGGATTTTTGAGATCTCTTTTCATCGATGGCAGGCGATTTCTTTTCGCAACAACAAAATGTACACACTCGAATGATTGACGGACGGCGATCGACCAAATTGTTTAAACAAATTTAGTTGATTCTTCTGGTTAGTTGTGCAATTTGGATGTTCGTTGAAATCGAGCAACAATGTTGATTCCGTTTCGAATTTGGATATTGACTTTGTTTTTTGTGTGGGTGTGGAAACCTTTTCAGACTAGATTTATCGAGGCGTAACTATTTTGAGTAGACCAGTGTAAATTTGAATCATTTTATAGTCTCTTGTTTGGATATTACCTTTTCAACACATCGTTAGCATGGTTATGAAAATATACGAACGACATAAATTTCTTGATTCTGAGGAAAACATTTATGGGAAAGCTATCACAAAATTCCGGAAAAACTATTAAATTGTATTGTATTTCATCAGTGCCACTGTAAAGCAAATCACAGGGAAATATACTTAAATAAAAAGTATCAAAGAAAAACCATTTTCGGTATTTGTTGATTAAAATCGGCAAATGGCATCAAGGAAAAATAATTTGAAGTAAAAAAGGGATTCCCAAAAAAAAGTTTTTTAAAAGATTCCAATCCATTGCCAATTTTAAAGGAATCACAGAAAATAGCTGGTGCAAGAAACGGGTTTCCCAGCATAATTTTAATCAATTAGAACTAGTACAATTTTTTCCCAGACTTAGGGTCAGCTAAAATCAAAATAGATAAGGTAAATCTAATCTAATGAGTGCTGATAACGAATGGCCTTGCCGCACACTTAACGCCTGCAGTTAAATGAACTGCAAATGGGGTTTCGCGGAAAATATAACCAAAAGACGCGACCGATTGCTGGGGAGCACAAGGCTGTCAGAGCCATAAATATTTCGACAGTCAAAACAGAGCCAAGCCAAGTGTAAACAGAAAGTATTTCAAAAGATGGATTTATTAAGAACTCAATAAGTAAATGGGAAATGCAGCAGTAAAAATGCGAATCGCATTTTCCGGCACTGCAATTATAGGACACACAAACACATATAATTTCGTTGATTTCCCCCCGATATATATATATATAGTACAGATATATATGTGGGATAAGTATAGATATTTGCACAGATTGTTGCCGTCTGCCGAATGGTTTCCAAGAATTGTGGGCGTGGCAATTGCCGCCGCCGTCGATGATGAGTGTTGATATTTAGCTGGAAGAGCCAGCGAATCATGGCCAACAGAGAGCCGCCGGCTCGTTACGTCATCGCTGTTCAATAGTGCGTATGATTAATTTCGTTTGCGGTCTGTTTTCCACTTTTTTCTCGAAGTGGCAAGGCGACTGACTACTGGTGGAAAAGTGCAACTGCACAGTCGAGAAGTTCCCACAAATAGCTGAAGTTCACTTTTGGTTGCTTTTGCCTGCCTTTTCTCCAGGCATTTTCACATTTTCCACTCGCCAAGTGCTGTGTTGTTGTTACCAAAGTTGTTGCCCACTTTTGGACATTTAAGCCGCTTTTGGCGTGCGTACAACTTCAAAAGCTGCCAACTCTGGCTGCAGCAGTTGCAGTTGCAGCTTGCAGTTGCTTCTGCTGTTGCAGTTGCTGCTGCTGCTGCTGCTGCTACTTTTTTCCTGCTCAGCTGATTTATGCGCCCGCTTTACGAGTGTAGGCGCTTTTCATGTAATCTGGCGGGTAATCCAAGTGGCCAAAGCGTGAGAACTTTACACACACCACGAAAATGCAGACCGGCCAGTTGGCCCGGCCGACTTCCGTATCATTTGTGTTCAATCAGCGAACATGCACCAAATTTAACTGCCAGGTGCTGGATTGCCGGGCTTTTGGCCAGCTGAGTTGGTAGTGAGTAGATGGTTGTGGGTGTGGGTGTGAACCGTTAAGTCCGCTCGCCGAAGGTCGTCGTTTTTCAACCAGCTGCAGTCCCACTCTCTCTTTCCAGGCCCCAAAACAATGCGAAATAAAAAATGGTTCTGCCCAGATTTTCTCACGCTGATAAACACAAGAAACAGAAAACCCACTGCCGGGAGTGGAAAACTTTGAAGTTGTCGGCTCAGCAGATCAGCAGCTCTGAAGCGGCTGAAACGGCTGAAGGATTCACAGCGCTGACAAATGTCAGTCAGGCTCAAATCCCAGTACGTGTCCGAGATAAGCTCGTCATGAGGATGAGGATGAGGATGAGAATGAGGAGTCTTTGCCACTGCAGTTTGCAACTTTTCCTCCACTTGCCACTCCACCTTTCTCTCTCTCTCTTGCGGTAATGTGCTCATTTTCCTTTTGCGGCAATTCACCTGAAATTGGGTTAACTTCGGTTCGGTCAAGATTTTGCTCTAGATTCGGCCACAACGATCATAACCAGGATGATGCCGATGAGATGCTGGCTTATTATTGAGTTAGCCATTGCCGAGCGTTGGCCACGATAACTTTCTGGCTATTTTTAGAGCCTGCTGGGCGCGTCCCCATCGCGATAAGCTGACAAAGAGGCAGACACGCAGACAGAGGAGCCCGAAGAACGCTTAGTCATTCCACTTGTTGGCCAGGCTCACCCACGTAACTCAAAATCCAGACGAGGCCACGACTGCAACCTCAGGCTGCACAGCAAAAAAATATGATCAATATGTAGTATATAAAATTGTTTATAATTTGAAGTTACATTTTAATCTCTTGAGGCTTGGAAAACAATTGGCTTAAGAATTTCTTAGTTATGTGGAGTTTTGAGAGTGCTTCGATATTAGGATAGCCTAAGGTTTTCTTATACCTTAGCTTCTTTATAATTCAATCAACAAAATACAAGAATATCAGTATCATCAAGATCTTATCTTCTTGAAGTTCCTGCCCAAAGTTAACTTTTCAATATTGAAAATATAATGTTTATGTTTCTAAAAATATTTTTATATATTCCTTTTACTGCACTGATTTGTATAATTCTTTAAATAGTTACAAATACCGCATTAGTTTTTCGGATAAACTACTGAAGCTGTTGAAGTATATAATTATATATATATATTTTTTTTAAATTTAAAAAGTGTGTTTTTTGTTTATTTTTATATCTTCTTTGTTAAGTACAAAACTTGATCCATTTTTTGTTCTGTGTGGGGATGGGCTGGCAGCAAACAAAAATGTCGTCGGGGGAAATTGATCGATTTAAAAAGAATTAAGATCATCGTCCACGTTTTGCGTCCTCATCCTGACTCACTGACTTAGTGAACGACTAAGCCGCCAGCTCCATCTGCATCTGCATCTGCGGCGAGTGCAACTTAATTATGGTTTGTTTATTCTGCAGCTACCCCCCCTTCGTCCGCCGCCTTTCCTTCCTGGCCGTCTTGGAAGTCTTGGCCCGGCTGGGAGGTGCGCTTTGTCATTGCCAAACAATTGCAGTCAGTCGTCGCGGTCTTGGCCCGATGGCTTCGTCCGTGTCTCCGCTCTGGGCCTTGGGTATTGGGTACTGGTTACTGGGTACTGGTTACTGGGTCTTCTTGGTCTGCGGTCTGCCCTGAGATGGCTATCAGCAATCAGGCGCTTTGTGCGCCAGCCATCCGAACCCAAGAAGCCTGATGAGCAGAAGCCCCCATTCAAGCTGAGGCGGCAGGGGAAATAATATTGAAGCGAACTTCTGCAAGTTGCAATTTTCGATTTGCATTAATCAAACAAAGTCGTAAAAATAATACGAACAAAAATACTCGCAGCAGACGATAACAGATAACAGACTGGGATTATGATGACAGTGAGCGTGACGAAGAGTGAGGGGCACAAAGCAAACTATCTTAACCTTGGGCGCATGTAGACACCCACTGGATTGCATTCGGAAAATATCACACGCTGTCAGCAAGGGCAGAAAAACGTACCCAAGTTGTTTGTCTACGAGCACTGAAAGAAATTTTAAAAAAATGTAGTTTCGAAATAAGAGAATTTTGATATTTTGTGCCCTATATAAGCTTACTAATTAATTTGTATATAAGGGGCTTACATAGATTTTAACTATTTGTTAGGAGTAATATGTTTTAAGTCCACCTTATTCAGTTTAGAAATTATTGAATGGTCTTTTCTAGCAAAATCCAACAAAAATACAAAAGATCTATAAACAGTGCATAATCGAATTACAAAATTAGTTAATATGAACTTCTTACTTCTTTAAAAATATTTGTTTAAACATTTGTGTCCGATTATAAACACCATAATCATCTAATCAGTGATCGCTAAACTCTATTTAATTGTCATTTTTGTTTGATTTGCAATCAGCGCATTTTTAAGATCTTAGTCATCTCAGATTGTAAAAGTTTTATGATACGGCAACGCATTCTCTAAGCTGATATCACGTTTAGCTAATACCAGAGTTATGCCATTGATAAATCGAGTGACTCACTTGCCGAGTATGCACTATTATGTCAAGTTGAAGAACCGAGCATAAATGGAATATCCAACCCTGAAATCCGAAGACAAACACCGGCAGTTTCTCCACCGCCCCCTTCGGTCTTATCGGCTTTATCACTGCCGCATTGTTTGGATTCACACGCCCCCAACAAAAAGGGGGAAAGCAACACAAACAACACAAACAAACAAACAAAACAACAAGCTGAATTATGCACAGGGAGAAATATTTGGTGAGAGCGCTAAATGGCTATGGAATACGGACAAATTTACATAGAATCGCTGAGCAAACATTTGCATAACATTTTGACAGTTTCGTGAAAAACATGCCAAGAGGTGGTCCCAAACAATCACACCAACAATAACAATATTAATAACAATAACAATAACAACAAAGACAGTAACAGTAACAGGAGCGGGAAAAGCAGTAGGTAACAGCAAAGTCAACAACTCCCGACTACGTCATCTGCCACCCACTGTTGACGCATCTTCATCACGTGCATCGTGGAAAGTTTGTTACGTTGTTATCGAGATGGAGAATTTATCAGGAATGCCAGCAGATTGTAAATCGGGAGTTAAGCGGGGAGTTTTGGAATGGGAGCAGATAAGGCGGAGATTGACTGAGGTTGAGTGGCTTACCCTTCAGAGATCGTATATTGTTTGATAAATGTTATGGGTGACATTGATAATTCAGACCATTTACAAATTGATGATAATGTTACATCAATTTACAGGAGGATAAACTGGACGATTGATTGAGGCTAAATAGATGATTCTTTATACATCTCAAAAAATATAATCCAATTTCCATTTATTTTTAAGAAAAGTATAATTTATTACCAAATTGAGTTATAATTTTATGGGGGATCAACTCAAAGTTTAAACTACGTAGGTGCAAATGCTTTATAGATTGCTTGAAATTAAGTTGAGTACTTTTTGTAGATTTTAAGAAATATCATCCATTTAATAATAACCTCTTTTATGGCATTTCTACATTTATAAAAAGTCCAAAACTAAGGCACTAAAGTTTCCAAATTTAGAAGATGTACAAATTTTGAAGAATAAATATTATTAATAAATATTATTCCAAAGAATTGATATAATTCAAAAGAAACAATACAATTCAAAAGAATTAATATATTTCTGAGAATTTAAAATAATTCTAAAGAATTAATATAATTCTAAGGAATACATATAAAATGTATTTAATAGATAAAGACCAATTAAATTAAAGATTTGGTTAATTGGTCGTAGACTTTATATATAGGAAATAAAATAAATTTGCCATTTAATAAATCGCTGAACGTCAAGCTAATTTCTAAACGCTTAGCACATGTCTAGACTATTTATTTTGGGATTTCTCTGTGTAAAGACACAATATATTTTTGAAAATACGTGTAAGCGCACGAGCATGCGACAATTATTGGTAATTGACACCCATAACTAATAAAGATGTGTTTATATAGTAGTAGTTTCTTTGACAATTGACTAGTCTAAAGGCCATATAAATTGAAAAAATTGCACGTTACTTTAAAATGCTTTTAAAGAAGTTCCCCTCTTTGAAGTAACTCCATAATCTTTAATAACACATTGCAGTAAACGTTTACTAATAAATCTGTTTTATCTGCAACAGCAGCTGCAGCATTAGCAGTATCATTACCACCCGCATTAGCCAAAAAAAAGCAACGGTGGCAACGGTGGCTGACTTAGTGATAAGCTTTTCGGGGGCATTAGTCAGAGGAACGTGAGAATGTTTGCCTCGGTGATAAGGCATATTTGGCGATATATGGCCGATGGGAGGTTGGAGATCGCCGTTCTGGTTTGGCGTAACAGCTGGGCGCACAGAAACCCAAAAACAAGACGGTCAAAAAGAAGGGAGAAGAAAATAGAGCAGCGGCAAACAAAGAAAGCCAGCCGAATAAACAAAACAAATGCGCTATAAAAGAGGTAGGCAGAATAGAACCGAGCAGATCAGAGCAGATCAGCAGCGAAGTGAAGCGAATTTGTTGGCATTTAGCGGCTGAAACTGAGGCAAAGACAATTGATGCCGATGGCGATGGCGATGCATGGGGGCCAGCGATCTTCGCTCACTTGACTTAATTAAACGCTGCAGACAGCGGTTAAAAATACATGTGAAAGGGGAAGTTCAAATGTGTGAGCTATAGAAGATCTGGGGGGTGCGGGGTGTTGGCTGAAGGGGATCTGGGGCCTTATGCTTATCGCTTATCTAGGCGAGATTACACTTCTCATTATTCCTAATGGAAATGCGCCTTAGACTGGATCCCAGCAGTTTCCATTTGCTATTCTGTTTGTTGCCACTGAAGATTTACCCCCACGAAATGATTCTTGTTATTGCTGCTGTCTCTCTATTTGCTTGAGTTGTCAGCGCCAGCGACAAAAACGTGGAAAGTCAGCGCTTCAAAGGAAATCACAGTGCGTATACGCAATGTGCAAATAAACAAGACGACAACGCGAATAGAAAAAAGACGACAAGAATCGCAAACAAACATGGAAAAATCGACTCAGCCAAATGGCGACAACGTTGCTGCTATTTTCCTGGTTTTATTAGTTCTGCCAGCATTTTGGCCACACGTGCCAGCCATCCATTCAACCATCTCCCATCTATCCATACAGCCATCTAGCCATCTAGCCATCCCATCCATCTGCCTTTTGCCCCAACTCACAACATGCGAAAATCTTTTCTTTGACTTTCATGTCTTGTGTTTTGTGAAAAAGAAACGACATCATTCGCCTATGTTTGTTGCTGTTTTATTCGAAATGAATCGGAAGATGTTTCCCATGTTTGCTTGGGTATTGGAACTTTGGTTTACTTGGACATATCTGCTGGCATATCGAATTTCGTATTGGAATGTCTTCAAAAATGCTTTTAAATCTTTCCCAGACACACACGTGAAGTAATGGTTAGGGAAAATTATATGTGATATAGTGTTAGTTTAAAAAGATTTTAGTCTTGTATTTCCAAAGGCAGCTCGTACACTAAGAAATTGAAGAAATCTTGTAGGCTATCTTTGTGACCAAACATTATCTAGATGCGTAAGCCCAGTATAAACCTGGAAAAGTAACAAGATTCAAATTAAATTATCTGATTTGCACATGAGTTATTAGTTCAGCGGGTATTAGCATGCAGAATGAAAGTGAATAGCCCGTTGTCAAATGGTTTTCCCACTGATAACAGTAATTGGCTTTCACTTTGCTGGCAAGCGGCGCTGTGGGCAATTATATGCCATTGCCTAGGACAACACGGCGTATGCGCAATGCCCACTGGCACTATTGACACTTCAGCCAATAAACTTGTATGGAAGACACTTATCTGCCCTGGGACCGTAATCACGCAAATATTACCAGGGCGTTAACTGAAGTGCCCCGAATGAGACGCGTGCTACAATTGTTAAGTTTCATCCAGACAAATAAGATAGTGGCGGATACATATGTATCGTATGTGGCCGCGCACTCGTAGTGTTTGTTTATGGCCCGATAAATCACTGACGTCGGGAACTCTACGCAAGAGAATCCAATCCAGCAGTGACACAATGTCGCGAGCCAATAAAAATGAATCAAAAATAATCAAATAAATAACACTCGAACGCATTCGAAATCATAAATAACCGCGTCGGTTAAAGAGGGAAATTTATATGAATTTTATTTTTTGGAAAAACTTCCGCTGACAGCGGCCGCATCTCGGCATCTTGGCAAATGTGGGTCACTCGCCGAGCTGCCAAAATAAATTGTCTCTTTCGTTCCCACTCGCAGTATTGGAAGATTATACAAATAACACAACATATATCTTTTGAGGGAGAAATAATAAGCGAAAAGCGCACTTCACATTGCACAATTGGGATAAACCCAGGCGAACAATGATCGGCGTGGTAATGACTATGTAAATTGCCGTCTGGTAGATGAATGAATAGTGAATATCGCATGGCGAACGTGAATATATATATATATATATATACTGTTGATGGGTTCGCAGCCAATTTGACCCGGCAGATGGCGCCAGTCGGCGTGTCGCATGCAATTCCGCTGATTAATTCAATGCAAAGCGACTTCATTTTCAACCGACAACCTGAGCGATAACCACATGTTTTTCCGACGATGCTACCCGCTTTTCCTGATGGATTTGCATGAATCATTGGCGGCAGCGTCACGCTCGAGAAGAAAAGCGCGTCGGGCCCCAAAATGAAATGCAAAAATATTATTTGAAATATGAAAAGTTATTTTAATGCTCCCTGTCGCTGTGCTGTCTGTGTGCTAAATTGGGGAGGCAGGCAACGAGGCGACGACGACGTCGACGACGACGACAGTTTTCCTCCGTTTTCTTTGGCAGCGCTTCCTTCCATAGTAGCACTTGGTACTTGCCACTTGTACTTGTACTTGTGTATGCCAGACTTTTCCGGAAGCGCGTCGCGACATCAGCCTTTTTGACGTAGGCACTGGCCCAAAGTTGTTGACGCACTCGCCAAACGCACACACCAGGGCCAACTGAAAGGCCAATGCGCCCGGCTGGAGCAGGGTATCGGATTTCAGTTCGATTCGTTTATCCTTTATCCTCCGGACCAATTGACATTGACAAATCAAACGGCAATGGGCGAAATCTAATAACACACAGAAAAAAATATTATATATAAAGAGATAATATATATAGAAATGTAATATATTTTCAATCATATATGTACGTTAAAAACATTACCAAATATGTAAGTCCATTTTTTTAAAGATTTTTATTAGGTTTTTAAACATTCAAATTAATCAAGCATTAGCTTTTATTGCCAGTCTACTTGTTAACATTCATTTATTTGTTTTTTTTCTTCTGTGCTGCCAAAAAAGACCAATGGCCCGAACAAAAAGCACATATTTTTAAGCGCATAATTAAGTCATAATAATAATAAGAGCGGTGGAGGCGGTGGGGAAGTGGGCAATATGATATGCCAATTTTTGGCTGAACCGAAAGCCGAACACACGCAGAAGGCAAATAAAAATGTTCATCTTATTATTCTGGCTGGGATTTCTGGTTAAATCAAAGCGGGAACCGCTGAGGGGCATTTCGGAGGGGGTGGGGGTACGAGTGGGTATATGAAGTAGGAGCTGTTCATGACAATTGTCAACTTGTTTTGCGTGTGCCCGTGTGTTGGGTGCCTTCAATTCTTAATCGCCTTGTGTGCCGTGGACACTTGTGAGTTGACGTTTCGGATCTCTTCCACACAGATGCACACACACACAGGTCCATTCACACACAGATACACACGCACACAGAGACGACTCACAATTTGGGAGCGTGAGAAAGTGGCGCGCACAATTAAAATGCTGCTTTATGGCCCGACGCTGGGCCAAACATAAATTATAAACAATAATTTATCTTTAAATATACTCAAAATGTTATAGAATAAATACACCTATAGCAACCTTTACACTGGAAAGCAAAACAAAGACTCTAAGAAGATGGGGCAATAATGGTAAAAAAAGAAAGTGAAGAGAATCTGACAATTTATTTTTCTTAAAAATTACCTCCTGAAAGTCTTTTTAAGGGGTTCTTTCAAGCTTATTTCCTTTAAGCCTTTTAATTATATTTCAATTTATTCTAACAACAACATTTTATTCTTCCATTTAAAATTAGAAGAAACTTATGCTTAACTTTAAAATTATTGAATTTATTTCTTTAAATATATCTAATACATTTTTATAAAGTTAATTGAATCTTTAATCTTTTATAATAATTGCTTTCAAAGGACTTTCAAGACAAATTTTTTCATTTTAAATGCATTTTTTTCCAATTCCAAAACCTTAAAACCCGTCCTTGCGTGTCGCTTTCGCACAGTGTACATTTTCGAATATAAAATCACATTATATATGTATATATATAGATATATCCATATGGACAGCTTCGTCTGGCCACGCGATCCTCATCGCATAAATTAACATTTGCCGGGCATTAAATCAGCGCAGACTTTGTAGACTGCTTGGAACTGCCTCACCCTCGTGGAATAAATAGATGTATAGTACATTCGTATTCCCTGCCAATTGCATAACGACCGAGGGTGTTCTGTGGATGTGGATGTGCACTCTTTCCTGCCACCTTTTCCTGCCACCCACCGCAGTGCGAGGAATAGCACCGAAATAGACCCGCCGATCGATGAATGATCATGATCACCGCTGGTGAATCACTTGGACAGCGCACGCAGGTCTCAATTAGCATGTGACGAGCACTTAGCCAACCCGGCCCCTCCCCCAAGCCCCACTAAGCCCGCCCCCGCCCACCGGACACGTGATATGGCGGCTAATTTAGGCACTCGCCGGCGGGGGAGTGGCAAATCGCCTTTCGTCTTTCGCGATTCGCCATTCGCCGAAGAGACACAAGTTTCATTGCCAATTTGTCGGCATTGATGAGTCAGTCTGTTGTGACTCTTTAATATGTAATTGGGTAACTTATAAAGAAATATATTTAAACCGCAAGTGGGGGACAAGCCTCTTGATAAAGACTGCAAAGCTAGGGTCACGTGATGGAGGTTGGGAAGGCTCATAAAAGGGTGATTCCCTTAGATAAGAACTTCAATTTAATCAGTCATTCTCTGGTGGCGCCAATATTAGTGATTGTGTAATCTAAAACAAAGATTACAATCGTAAATTCTAAAAAAAATCCAGACACTAAATTGCAGTACAAGTTAATAGAAGAAATATAATATCGGTGCACCCCCTAAGGTAAACTTATTAATTTGCTTTGTCATCGCAACTGCACCAATTTTCCGACCATAAATTTTTCCACCTTCAAAAAGTGCCAAACAAATAAACACTTTTTAACGATCTCCAACTTAAGAAGCAAAAAGACCAAACAAACGCGACGACTATAAAAAAACGCAAGTGAAAATTCACGAAGAATTCGAATAATTTCTAGTTAGCTATTTTGTTTACGGCTGTCTGAGAATCATATGAAGTCTATAAAGGCAGGTGGAAAATTCCGGCATTATCCCCTTAGGAAAATTGTTGATGTTCTCGATCGATTGAAGATGGAGAATCGAAATTAGCGGAAAGCGAAATGCATGGCCTAATGGTTTGCCTGGTCTTTCTTACAGCACAGAACGCATCGATCACGTCGATCACCTCGGTGCCGAATAATACCACCATCGAGCACGGCCGGGAGCTGAAGATCGTCTGCAAGGTGACGGGCCAGCCGCCCCCGAAGGTCACCTGGTTCAAGGACGACAAGTCCATCAATCGCAAGCGCAACGTTTACCAATTCAAGCATCACAAGTGAGTTCGATTGGGTGTGTTTGGCCAAGGCATATATCTAATTAATTTTCGGGAATTCCCTTTTTGCAGAAGACGTTCCGAGCTGATCGTGCGCTCCTTCAATAGTTCCTCCGATGCCGGCAAGTACGAGTGCCGGGCCAAGAATAAAGCCAGCAAGGCGATCTTCAAGCGCCGCATCATGATCAAGGCCTCAGCAGGTGAGTCTGATTGGATTTTCATTCGTGGGTGGGATTTTATGTGCAACATATTCTCACATTCGATGTTATGTTGTCGGCCCATTCGGAATGCTCCAATTCATTTCGAATTTATGGCGCTTGTATAATTTTTCTTTATTTAAATTCATCTTTCTAAATCAAAATGTTTTGCCTGGTTTTCAGTTCTCTTTCCATTGGACCAGTCGCGCAGCTCGGGCACCCCCTGTCACTTCGCATTCTGCCTCCATGGCGGCACCTGTATGATGATAGCGGATCTGAACGCGATCTTCTGCATGTAAGTACTACACATCTAACTTTAGATCTTATAAGATTTCTTAATAATATTAACTTAGAAGTCATTGCTTTGGCATTCTTTATATGTCAAATCAATGGCTAGCGAAAATCAAGTATAGACAAAAAACAGTATAGACAAATACAAATTTATTTAATTTAAATTTGTATAAAAAATCTCAATTTCTAATATTCTTTTTTCAAATTAATATCTTAAAAAATGTATACTTTTCTTGACCCTACAACTTTCTTCCGATTTTCAAAAGCAAAAATCCAATGCCCAAAAAAAATCTTTTAAAAAATTCGAATGCAAATTAACTGCATAAAGTGTTTTAATAAAGACTCCTTTTATAATTAGGACTTCAAACTCTTCAGAGAGGTCTTTTTCAAACCAAAGTTAACAAACTTTTTTAAGTGCTTAAAATTCATCTGAAAAATTAGTAATTCAATTCTTAGTTAGGACTTAAGACTCTCTAGTGATTCCTAATCAAATTTCTTATAATTAACATGGCTAAAGATCAAAGTAACTCAGTTTATGTCTAGTTTTTCGCTGTGCACTCGATGCATCCTGCCACAAATCCGAGCTAGACTCCTCGAAAGTGATCCCGAAACTCAAGTGGTTCGCTTGATAAACCTCTCATGTGACAGCTGATAAGACTGCGCCGCCGACCCCATCTAAATATATATCTTGTAATATTTTGGCATCGCATTACACGCTCGGGAACCGAGTAGAGAGTACTGAGGGGAGCGCAATTTAAAGGCCACAAATTTGGTGCCTTGGAGAAGAGAACTCCACAAAGGCCCACTTGCAGCCGTGTGTGTATGCAATGTGAATAATGTCTTTCAGCGCCTCGTTTTATCTGGCGGTGCGAGTGTGCACACGCAAACCGATTCGATTCGATCCGATCGGATCCCAAAAAAGCGCATTTCACTCGCTACCCTTGCGATGATCTCTTTTCCTTTTTTATTCTTGGTGGAGGGGGCGTTGGGAAAAATCGATTTCCATTTCGATGCCACAAACTGGCCGACCGACCGACCCCTGCCGCACTTTCCCTAGCCACTTTCATTTTGCTAACAAAAAAAACAACGCTTAATGCCGCACACTTAATTTGTTTGTTCTTTTGTTTATATTTGACCGGATCTGCGAGTGGTCAAGTGAATGCTGCACCGCAGTTCATGGCCATTTTGCATTCGCAATTTTCCCCCACTTGTGTATACCTTATATATTATAGTATGAATATTGAATATAAAACACGATCTGTACTAATTGTACTCACTCTTTACCCATTCTTGTTTGTCTTTCAGTTGCCCATCCGATTACTTCGGCGAACGTTGCGAGAACATTAGCCCCGACAGTAGGTACAGCAATAGTAATCCCGAATCATGCGTAAATTATCATGGAGGTTATTACTGCTAAAATAGGCACTTCTATAGCATCGATTGTTTAACGTCGAGTCAAACGCGAACTATGCACAATACCGAAACCGAATCAAATTAAGCAAACCGAACTCAGTGCCCATACCAAAATAATGAATAACATAACATAAAATAATATAAAAGAACTAAACAGATCTACAAAGTACTACAAACTAAAATAGAGAAAAGCAAAGCCAGCGAAATTCCCATTGCACATTTCACAGCTATCCTTCCGCATAGAAGCTTTCTGAAAGGAAAGCTGAAAGAGAAAGTGAAATAAACCAAATATAGTTGATAAAGCGACACCTCCACACCCAAAATCACACAGACAGAGAGTACAAATACAGTATGCAGAATCGGACCCAAAACGTAACTCCAGACACCTATTCACACTCCACACCACCCCCCCCACAATCAGTCACTTTGAAAACGACGAACTTAAAGTTTTATTAGAGAACACATTCCAAAAAGAAACAACGTAAAGTCTTAAAAACGAAAACAAAGAGTAAACAATATAAATAACTAACCAAGTTGTTCATAATATTTATTATTTTGTAAACTAAAATCACATTAAGAGCAATAATTAAAAACGAGAATAATCAAATAAATACAAATAAAAACAAAGGGTGCTATAGAAGGTTTATTTTAAATAGTGTTTACATAGGAACTTAAAATATTTTCAATTCACTCATCACACAAACCACACCAACCAACACCACAAGTAAATGTAAAAAAAAAAAACAGCAAAACAAAACAAAATTATTAAGCAACTCGGACGGACGGACAAGAGGACAGGCGAACGGACAAGCGGACAATTGGACAAAAGGGACACTATCCCCACTAAGTACTGAGAAACTTGTCGAATCATTTGGCTCAGCCCACGTTTACTCAACCCCACACACAATATATGAATATCCAGATTTACGATAACAATCAACAGAGGCTCTCTTAAGTTAGATACACGAATATCCACACGCATAAACGCTGGCAAGTTCGCCAAAAACACTCACCCACAAAAGGCAAATTTACTGACTAAACATTTGAAACGGGAACTGAATTTTGTTTTGTTTTCGATGTAATTTTTTGTAGTTTGCAAATATTTAAAACAAACCACATTCAACTACTCTCCAACGAATAACCCATTATACTTTATGATTTGCAATTAATTTTATTTACTACTCGTTATTAGACATTAACACTTGGCTGTAGATTTTGACAAACCAAAAAAAAAAAAAAAACACCGGAAGATCCCAATTCAAATCAAACAAACCAACAATTTCATTCTGCTCCTTGTTTACTTTTATTTGGTGATTGTTTTTTTTTTGTAATTTTCTCTTGACTAATCTCCTGCGTTTCCGATTTGGGTAACACTGTTCACTATTACTTCCTTAGTTTGTGCTCGTCTCCTTCAAAAAAATTCACAGCAAAGAGAGATCTTGAGCTCGAAAGAACCAGAAACACATATTTCCAAGTGGTTCTTGCTGAAGGCCTTCTCTTCAACGTCCCATGCATGGAACTCTTTCCTTCGAGAGCGCAATTTAATGCTTGTAGTTGCCCCTTTTTGTGGAAATGGTGTTAGCCAGCTTTTAGTTAACAGTAAATGAAGAACTGAAAGATTAATTTTTAATTTTATTTATAATTTAATCTCTTCACAGATATTTTGTTGCAATCTACGGCCAAATACATACCTTAAATAACGTCTATTAATGCATAGAATTTTGTTTCATTATTTTTATGATTTTATAAACAAAACGAAAAACAAAAGATCGAAACTCCCTGCACTTCAAAACGTCGACAATTGTAATTTTTTACTATTTTAAAAAATTAGAGAACTTGTTGCACCACAGCAGACCAAGCCCAAGACCCACAACCGTTCTCAAAGTTTGCAACTACAAAAAAAAACCTCATATTCGAAACAGAAAACTTTTCAAAAATTCGTACGATTTCCCCAGACCAGAGTTCCTTCTCCCCGAGCGAAAAGTTCCAGATCCAGACTGACTTTAGCTACGTTTGTTTTTGTGCACGGTGACAGAATATTTTAAATGTATAAATCTTAAATCTGAACAGAATTTTAATTTATTTATTGTACGAAAGAAGATCGAAGTTTAAAGTTCGAGAGGAAAGCATTACCGATTCGACCCTGACTCTGACACTGTTGCGCTTTTGTTGTTGTATCATAGACAATACTATTGAAATGAGAACAAAGGTTGACGTAGCCGAGAACTTTGTAATAAATCCTGTAAATAGCTCTCGTTTTAACTAACGATAAGTTTTGTGTACATTTCAACTAAGTTAATGCAAGCCCTTCTTTAACCATAATTTATTGTATTTAATTACACCTAAATTAAACGTAACTCTAGCTTTAAGCTTACACACACACCCCACACACACAAACACTATAAAGCTACTTAATTTCGAAATATTATTTTATTTGTCCTCGTTTTTGATTTGCGTAATTTTAATACCGAAATATGTAAAATGGCAAATTAGTTATTTTTTATCGCAATGTGTATGTTGACATCAGTTTGTATGGCTAGGCGTAAAGGCGAGAAAGTGCGTAGAGATTATTTTCAATTATTTTAAGTGGCAAATTTTTTATATATTTAATTATTGAAAGATTTATACCAAAAATACCATGTAAAGTTTAATTTTAATTTAAAACAAAACATTAAACAAACAAAAACGAAAAAAAAACAAAAACAAACAAAACGATGCGTAAGAAAAAAATTTAATTAAAAACTTGCAAATAATTCACATTTAAAAAAAATCGATTGCTTTTTGATTTGGTTTGATTTCTTGTTGTTGTTATCCTGTGGCTTCTTCTACTTCGTTTACGACTGACTTTGATTTGATTTTATTGATTTTCATTCTGCTTTTGCTGCTAATTTTCCTCACACAAACTACAAATGAGAGGGCAGCCAGCAAAGCTCTGTCAAACCGAGCCCGGTTTTGGATCACTTAAATTTACTGGGCACTCGATTGTTTTGGCTAAATCAAAGTATCGTTTTGGTCTTTTGACAGGCAGCCTATTCAGCATTCGATGAACCGGAGGAACCTCGATTAACCGAACCACGCGGAATTACTTTTGCGCGCAAAAATGGATCTCATGCTTAGTCTTAGTTTACAGGAGGATGGCCAATAAAATTCTGAATTTGTTGCAATCAAGAGGTTGGGTGTTTTTCTTGTGGAGTAAAGTGTTCGTTTAAATTTTCCGCCCTCACAGCCATTGCTTGGCAGCACTGGTCCATGTTTGAATTTGGGCCGCCAGCCCTGGTACCGGTTAAACGTCGATCTGGCAACTCTATCTAATAGTATTTAAATAGAAGATTTTGGTATATTTTTAATGCCGTCTGGTATTTTACGTCTATACCAACGCAGTCACACTGTCTACAACTGCTTTCAAAAATAGCGGCAATTAATCGCAAATTATTCATCAAATTTGGTAAAAAGTCGTTTGTTTTATCATAAATAACATGTCAACGGCCCAAGCAACCAAGAACTGCATCACACTTAAGGGATCCGCTCAGATTATTGCGGAATATCTGAGTAAGTAGAGCGCAAAAGCTTGCAATCCAAAATAAGCCCGCCATTGAAGGCGTCTCCTTTGTTTTTTTTTTTCCAAAATAGAGTATGGAATCAATTCTATCCTGTTCCAACGAGGGATTTATCCAGCTGAAGACTTTGACAACACCCAGCAATATGGACTGACCATCTTGATGTCCAAGGATCCGAAGATCCAGACGTTTTTACAGAACGTACTCAGTCAAACTGAAGGTGAGTTTTTCCCAGTAACATAGGCCAACTTAATAATGACATTCTGCCTCTTAAATTGCCCAGAATGGCTTTCAAAAAACATGATCAACAAGATCTCCATGGTCATCACAAATGCCCACACCAAGGAGGTGCTTGAGTGCTGGGACTTCAAGATGCAGGCCGAATTGGGCGACGGTGAAAATAGTGATCCCACCAAGCTCACGACCACCAAGGAGTTGGCTCGCATCCAGAACGAGATTCGGGATGTGATGCGCCAGATATCGGCCACCGTGAGCTATCTTCCACTGCTCGACTGCATCTGCACCTTCGACGTCATGATCCACACTCTGCAAAACACCGAACTTCCGGCCAAATGGGACGAAACGGGTGCCATTATCATTCAGAATGCCCAGGCCGTCCAGCTGCGCTCCTTTTCCACCGGACTCCACAAGGTGGACACCGTGGTCAACTACAAGATGAGCTCCTAGCTTCGAGGTCCCACTATCCAATCGTTTTAAATATTTATTCATTTCCTATATATACAATAGTGCGTAACGAACGTAACGTATTTGAGAGTTGCATTAAAACCCAGTTGTGAAAAGCTAACAGTTGCTAATGTAGTTTGGTAGACCGCTGGGCGACGCCGGTTTTGTCGTTTCAAATGCCATCTGGAGGACGAAACAGAGAGAGAGGAGCACACGTTAGTGGGGCGAAAGCGACAGGCGATTGTCTGTGGGAGACAGCTACCTATCCTAAGCAGCGCTTAGTCGTCAAGTCTGCATGACAGTTCCAAATCTCTAGTCTGTACCGAAGTATTTCTGCCCAAAGTGATTGGGAGCCACTGGGTGCAGCTCGGAGGTGAGGATCTTCAGCTTGGGGAAGGCATTCACGACGGTGCGGGCGGCCATGGGAGTACAAAACAGATTGGACAGGATGATGCAGCTCTCGGGGACTCCGTGTTCCCGCAGCACGTTCACCGCCTGCAGCACAGTGTTCCCAGTGGACATGATGGGGTACATCAGCAGTACCTGCCTGCTGCCAATGTCATCCGGAAAACGGGCATACACCACACGAGCTTCATGGGTATTGGCATCGGATTCGACCAGGATCTTGCCAATGCGAATGGAGCGACAGCAGTCTCGCAATCCCTGCTCCATGGCCTCGCCAGAGCGGATGATGGACACTCCACAGTTGCCGGAGCGGTACTTCAGGCCCTCGTATATGGCTCCAGTGGGCGTCTCCACGTCGCAGTGGGTGTATGGCAGCTGGTTGAGAGACTCCTCGATCACGAGGCGAATCAATCGGTCGGCATAGAACTTGAAGTCGCTGCGGGTGGTGTTTCTGTGGTTGTGGAAATTCGGGATTGGTAGAAGTCACGACTTTTGACCCACTTTCAGAGCCACCTACTTGTCGCGCAGAATGGTCAGCAGCTCGGCCACCTGCGAATTGCACTCGAGGAGCTTCAGGTTGCTCCCGTACTCGGCCAGGATTTCCTCCGATGTGGCAGCTGGCACAACTGCGTGGGTGGTTCGCGCGGAGGGTTGCTCAGCCTCCTGGACTTCCTGCTGCGGCTGCTGGTCCGAGGAGCTGCTGCCCTCCTCTGAGCCATTGCTGCTGGGCGAGCCGGTGCACATGATTCGGTCTTTTAATTGTTATTTCCTTCTAAATAAATTAATAAAAATAATATTCACGTTAGCCTTTGTTGTTCTAGCGCGTGCCCTAAATTAGAGTGACCATGAATCGCACAATCTCTGGGCTCCAAGGCATTGCCAACGGTTTCTTTCAAAATATGTGTATTCATTTCAAAATGTATTCAAAAGGACAAAACCTGACCTGACCTCAAGGTGTTTTCGCAAGAAAATTCCTGGAAAAACCCTCTAAGTACATAGTGTGTATAATTAGCCAGCACGTCCTTTATTCGCGCGATTCCAAGCCGGGTTTACCTGGAAAGAGTATTTTATGGTGTTTCAGGTAGCCTCCATTGTGGCTTTGCCACAAATTCGCAGAAAATTGGAAAAACCAGAGTCCCTTATCCCACTTGGAAATGTAATTTCAGCTAACTAAAATTAGTAGTGTACGAATTTAGCTTAAAGAAAATGTTGTGAATTAGTTCATCTATTAACTATTAATGAACAAATTATTCCAAGTGAATTAATAAAATATTTTTAATATGAACAATTCACTAATAAATTAAATAATTAAAACTTGAATAGGAAATTAATGCATAGTTATGGCTTAACTATTAGAGCTACCAAAATAAAATCTTACCTAAATCTAAAACAGTGTTTTTATTAAATATATTATTATTTTACATATATTTATTAAATATTTACAAAAACAATCATTTTTGACCGGCAAAATAGTATTAAAAAAATACCGAACCGCTCCTAGCATTGCCAGACCCTCTCGCTTCGCGATGATTACTATCGCGTTTTCGCAACTATCGCCTGACACCTTCGAGGCCATTTTTAGTGTCTGCTCGCTCGCGCGTAGCAGGTAGCCACCGTCTGGCCACTCTAGCACATCACCTCGTGTTCACTCGCAAACAAAGAAAAAGTGCATTTTAATTGCTGATTACTGCATTGCGATTTTGCGTTCGCGAACAATTGCGTATAACTGGCGGATCAGCGACTTTAAGGGCGCGCGTGGGCAGGATATACCTATACAGATATCAGTGTGCGTGTGTGTGGGTGCGTGGTGCGTGCGTCGCAGTTGTGTTGGTTCGTGTCCCCCAGTGTGTGTGTATTTGTATTACCATTAACTAATAAACAATAACCTTCGGGCCACGAAAGCTACGAAATCGGCACTGCTGTTCCATCTGAACCAGCCACAACAAAAAAGAGGAGACTAAAGACCGAAATAAAACACTTCCGCCCCGCCAGAGGAGCGCCCAGTTCAGGAGCGGAGCAGCGGCGATCCATCCACATCCACACCACAATGGCGGACGTAAGCGATCCCAGTGAGCTGTTCGACCTGGAACTCCACGACCTGGAGCTGCAGGACGACAAGGGCCGGGATTCCGACGACGACAGGATCGAACTGGACGACGTAAGATAGTCACATTCATACCCTACATAAACTACGCAGCAACAATTTCTCCCACACACAGTCGGAATTTCCCTCTTTGTTTACCTTTTCTGCTTTGTCTGACAGTTTTCCTTTCGGTCGTCTGGGCATCCCAATCCCAATGCCATACGCACCCCCTTCTCATAATATATCCACACACCCTGCAAAACTCGGCTTATCTGCTGCGCAAATGTCTGGCGTCATCCAGCCGTAGATTATTCAGCACGTACACTCATTATACGGAAATTTCCCCACGATCCACCACCCAAATCCTCTTTATGAAACCATCGCTGATATTGGCCAATCGAAGTAATGTCCTTCAAAATAATCAGAACCAATTACCCGCCACACTCTATAGTTCTTAACCCCCTCTTCCCCCCACATTCCGTCCCTGCCTAAAATGCAACAACTGCGAAGGTGGAGGAAAAAGAGACGGAAGAGTCTAAACTTCCACTTAGAAAACGAAATTCCTTATCAGCGGGCAATATAAAATTAGAAAATGAGAAAAACCTCACCGCGCTGATAAGCGAACACAACAAAATGTTTGAAGCAAGCAAGCGATCGAGTGATCGTGCCATACTGAAATATTTAAGGTGCTCCACAGAACCAGTCGTAACTGCACTGCAGTCAGTATAAAAAGCGGAAATAATATATGTACATTTTTAGCATATGTTTTAATGCTATAATTTGTAGTAATAAAATCTAAGTTTATGTTAGAATTTCTCGCTTGAAATCATATAGTGCCGTTTGCTAGACTTATGGCAAGTTTTATAATCCCTTTGCAGTAATTTAACACCATCAACTTTATAACATCGAATCGGAATGTTTAATTTTGCTATAATTACTACATACACGAATAGTTTATAAAATGTTACTCAATGGTAATGCATAGATTCACTAACTTAACCGTACTTTAAAAATAGCCATAGTTTAAAAATGACGGAACATTTATATAGTAAATATTTGTATAGTAATTAAACCGCAGATGGACTTTCATCGGCAATTCGTAAATTTAAATTCAAAACAGCATTAGTTTTTAAAGGTCATACTAAGTTCAGAATCATTTAAAAATAATTAACATCATTAGTTAAAAGCAAATTATAGGAATGTCTACATCTGCTAATTTTTGAGAAAATAAAAAATTATTTAAATTTTAGAGTCAAATTTGTATATTTCCTATAATTAGGTAGCTCTTAAATACTCGAAAAATATTTAAATTATCATATTCAAAACTTATCTGATATTTTTTTCTTTAGTATATGTTATGTTTCTTTCGTGGTTGTAATTTTATTGTGTATTGTAACTTTGCGTTCTGGGGGGAATCACAAAGCGGGAACACCCTTTTAATGCCCGTTCTTATCAAATCACCCCCCTTTCGACGACTTGTCGAATGTAATTTATCGAATTTGTGTGAGCGCTATAAATTATGATGGATTCGTTAATTGGAATTCACCGCCAACGCTGACGAGGTGAACCAGTTTTTAATGTGCTGCGCTACGAGATGTCGAGATGCCGATGCCGAAGCCGCCATTCAATTGAACTTTAGTCAAAAATGTTCTATACAAATTTTAGGCATGACGAGAGCGGCGGCTGCTGATTCTTCTGCCGCCCCTAACTGTGGCCTTCCCCCGGTTGGAGCGACCGCATCTGGGGGCAGGAGGTGGATCTGCTGGGGCGGAGGAGCAGCGCCAGCATCGCCGGCAGATTATTTGGCATTGTTCCGAGTTCTAAATTTAGTTTGTCATTAAAGAAAAGGTGTGTGTGCGTGCGGAAAATGTATGTCTGTGTGAACGTCTCTCTCTTTTTCTCTGTGTAAATACCTCCGTGTGAGTGGGCAGATCGAAAGGGGGAGAAATTCACTGGCGTTACAGACTCCAAAGGCGGCCAGCATGCAAGATCCAAGAGCGAGACCCTGTCTGTCCCTATGCGATCTCTCCATTCATCGGAATCTCCCTCTGCTTAAAATATATTGTGAAAGTGGGGTAACATCGAATGGGGATTGAGGCTGCAACATGCTAAGATTTTAGTGGGGAGGAAATTTAATACTAGAACTGCAAATATTTGGTTGGTCAAATTTATAAGTTTTCTCCTAGTTTTAAATTCACTCATTTCCATTTGTTTTAATAAGAAAATCTATTGGCGGTTAATATAGTCCTTTAACTATTTTTTAAATCCGTTGATCGTAAAATAATAAATCGCGAATAACAAATAGCATGTCTTACTGAGAAAAGTTGGAGGCCAGCTATTGTGCGGTACATGATTATTCGGTCTGTATTCGATAGATAAATCAAATAATTATTTAAAAAATTAAAATCGAACTAATGATGTCATGGCAAGCAGTCAATGTGCCTTTATGTATGTTTTCCCCAACAGATTAGGTATCTTTATTTTGAATCTAATAGTCGGGACTCTAAGCTGTAGCTTTTCTTCTTCTTTTTTTTTTAGATTTTTAATGTAGCTTCTGAAAATGATTCCATTTTTATTTATCTTTTAAGCCTTTTGGATTATGGTCACTGATAACTGGTGATCACTGATCACCATATTTTACGATATCTATCAACAATTTTTAAGCAATGTTGTGTGATTCAGAAATGTCTATAATTTATCCGAAAACCGAAATTTACTTTTTTTTTAACCAAACCAATTACTGCTGTTAAATACTGCTTCCTAGTATGCTTTACATTAAAGTAAAGACGTAGAGCGTTAAGTCTTCGTAGATACAATCTGCTGTTTAACTTTCCCATCTGCTGTATGGTCTCAAGTTCGCAATAACTATGATTAATTGTTTATTTTTCGCATGTATTCCGCTGGCAGTTATGCTTGAAAGTAAGCGCCATCTCACTCACACCCCTTCTCCGTATCTTTTCTCGTTTGCAGGTTGACCTAGAACCGGAATTGTGTATTAATCTGCACCAAGAGTGAGTAATGCCAGTGTTATGTCGCTACATTGGAGGACGTGACTGACGACTCTGAATGCGGGGGAGATTGGGGGCTAGATCGAATCTAACTTCCTCTGCAACCAGCTGAGAAGATAAAAATCGTATAAAGCCGGGCAAATGAGCAGCCTAATTGACAATTATCAGTTCGAACTTGTTTACATACTGGGAACGCCGGCAGTGGGAACATCTGATTGATTTGGCTTAGAGGCTGATCCCGACCAGACGCACTACACCTGCTCGACTCCGGACGACGATAAGGGACCAATAGACGGACGAACGGACCGGGCACAGAAGTGTTTACAACTGCTATTGACTACCAACAAGCTGTCACTCGGCCCCTGGCCGCCTCTTCAATGAGCCAGCTAGTTCGGTCTGTAAACAAGACTCACGGCAAACACTCGACGGCAATAATAGGAGAGATGGCTGGTTGGCAGGGAGGAGCGGGTCAGAATGGAGGTGACGATTGGCGCGTGCACGCCATGGGATTTATTTATAGCACGTGGGCTGCTTCTTTCCCACGCTAGCCGACACAGACGCAAACACCATCGAACATAAGACAACAATTAAATCAGTCCCCTAACCCCAATTCCTAATTCCCTATTCCCAATTAACAGCACTGAGGGCCAGGAGACCATACAGCTCTGCGAGGAGAATGTCAATCCAGGTAAAATAAAGCTGGGACCCAAGGACTTTGAGCTCAAAAAGGTCCTCGGCAAAGGTGGCTACGGCAAAGTATTTCAGGTAAGTTAGAGCTCCCTTCAAGTGAAGACTAATCACTAATAATCTCGCCATTTTAGGTGCGCAAAACCGCTGGACGAGATGCCAACAAATATTTTGCCATGAAGGTGCTCAAAAAGGCATCTATAGTGACCAATCAAAAGGACACAGCGCACACGCGCGCCGAGCGCAATATACTCGAGGCAGTCAAGGTTCGTTCAGTTCAGGATTATTATTTGATATCCCTCTAATCTGTATTTCTTTATGCCCCTCAGCATCCCTTCATAGTGGAGCTGGTCTATGCCTTCCAGACAGACGGAAAACTATACCTAATACTTGAATATCTGAGCGGCGGTGAGCTGTTCATGCATTTGGAGCGCGAGGGCATCTTCTTGGAGGATACAACATGGTAGCTATTAAATAATAAACATAATAGAAAGTCATTTACTAATATTTCACATTGCCTTTCAGCTTCTATCTAAGCGAAATTATTTTGGCCTTGGGCCATCTACACAAACTGGGTATCATCTATCGCGATCTGAAACCCGAGAACATACTGCTCGATGCACAAGGACATGTGAAGCTTACTGACTTCGGTCTGTGCAAAGAGCACATACAAGAGGGTATTGTCACCCACACCTTCTGCGGCACAATTGAGTACATGTGCGTGCGCCCGCAAGCTTTATTCTATTGTTTTCCCTTGGGAATGAAAGAATTTTAAAATAATTTGAGTTCGCTTTGTTCGCAGGGCACCTGAAATCTTGACCAGAAGTGGCCATGGCAAAGCAGTCGACTGGTGGTCATTGGGCGCTCTCATGTTTGATATGCTTACAGGAGTCGTAAGTTTACAGAAAAGGATTTTTAAAAAACCCTCGTATAATTACTGAATTCGTTTAGCCACCCTTTACCGCGGAGAACCGAAAGAAGACCATCGAGACCATTCTTAAAGCCAAGCTCAATCTGCCAGCCTACCTCACACCCGAAGCCAGGGATCTGGTGCGTCGCCTGATGAAGCGTCAGGAACCTCAGCGCCTTGGCAGCGGTCCCGAGGATGCGGCGGCTGTCCAAATACATCCCTTCTTCAAGCACGTCAATTGGGATGATGTCCTTGCCAGACGCCTCGAACCGCCTATAAAACCGCTCTTGGTAAGTCGCTCTATCTTAGCGAATGAGTTAGACCATCTAAATACTAATCCTTACCCTTAAACCAACAGAGAAGCGAGGACGATGTCTCACAGTTCGACACGAGATTCACAAGACAAATTCCAGTGGATTCCCCTGATGATACGACGCTGAGCGAAAGTGCCAATTTAATTTTCCAAGTGAGTAGATAAAATAAAATGGGAAAAATTCAAAGAATAGTAACTTTTATAAGATGTGTTCTAATGTAATATATAATTCAAAATTATAATAGGGAAAATATTTCCTAGTTTCAAAGCCACAAAACAGATACGTTTTCCACGTTCTAGCCCTTAGTTCAGCAAAGAAATCCAGAATTTTCGTTTACTATTATTTAATTTTTAATCTTTAAGGGATTTTTTGGGTGGTTTCACAATAAATACTTTACTAAACATTAGTCTAAGGCTAGGCAAGGCCCCCTTTTCCGAATAAGTCATCAACGATAGTCTGCGCCACATTGAAAGTGGGGTTCCTTGAGCGGAATTCCCGTTGGACCGTCCGTAAACTCACAGAAATTCAGACCGATTCGCCGAAAAGGATGGCAATTGCTCTTGGGATTGCCCCACTTGCCACGATACGTGAGCCAATCGGGAACCAGTGACCGACCTTTTGGGAAACATAAAACTGGTCAGATCCGAAACAAGAAAATTATTGGCTTTACTCACCATACGATCTCAAGTTCTCATAACTTATGTCCACAGCCTTCCAAGTGTTCCATGGCGTACCAAATCCGTTGATGTCATAAAGGCGCGCTACTTTGACAAATCGATGTTTTCCCGGCGCTGTCCAAAGACCATGCGAACCCTTGGCGGCAAACAGAACCGGATGGTTCTTGAATGTCGTCACTGTTTTTGGGAAGTTGGGTCGCTGCAAGATTCCCTTACGAGTCTCCTGGCGGCGGAACTCAAAGGACCCCGTCAGCCGATTATAGCTGTAATAGGCACCCGCATCGTGGGCGGAAACATACATGGCCTGGGGTTCGGCATCGCCGTTAAAATACAGGCTCATGTGTTCCCAATCGCCCACATGACTACCGATATCCTTGCGATTTCCCAGACAATATCCATACACAGCAGGAAAGGGAATCCTTCCAAGTGGCCCTAAGCTTACGGTGCACATAGTTTTACCCTGGCTGTAGGGATAAAACATCCAGTAGGTAACATGGAAGCCTGGCAGCTTGCCCTTTCCTGTATTTGCTTCCTGTTCCGGTGTTTGGCCAACAGTGTTCTCCTCCAGATTGTCATCGGGGTCGGTTCCACCGCTAAACTTGACGTTATCCGCCAGGTTGGCAATGAAATTGTTTACTGGCACTCCGCCTTCCGGCTCCGGTTCTGGATCGGACTCTTTTTCGGGCTTCTGGGAGGGTTCCATCACCAGTTCCTCGTACTCGTTAAGTGAATTGTATTGTGGAGCAGCCTGTGCCTCTCGTTTAACTCGCTGGAAAAGTGGAAACAGTCTGGAGGATCTCCGTACGGTGTCATTGCGTTCCTCGAGGGGATCAATGGAGACGGGAATGTAAGCAGCTCGTGTGCTGACGGGCGGTGGAGGTTCCCTCCTAGAAGAACACATGGTGACCACTCCATAGATGGGCACCGGTTTCTCATTGGGATTCCGACCATACAGAAAAGATTTTTCGTTCTCAAGCAGCTCCTGGATTTCGTTGTTTGTGACCAGGTGGGATTTGGTTGAGTACTCCCTGAAGGGAACTCCCGGCCGGAAGCTGCGGCTGTCCTTGTCCATTGGGTGGACATTCTGCAGAAACTCCTCCACGCCAAGCGGCATGAATTTCTCCTCCGGCGCCAGCCAAACGATTGGGGCCCACTGTTTGATCAGGCGCTCGACTGCAATGAGATGGAAAGGCCCCAGATAGGCTCGGTTAGCACGGCTTGCTTCGTTTTTAATTAGCGCCCCCCCGCACCGCTCGGAATTACCCAACAAGTTCGGCCATTGGCCTCCCCATCGCCCCCTTTCTTTGGCTCTAGACTAGCTCTGATTTTCGTTTTTCAAATTCAAGTGTAATAAATTTCACTTTCACACTTGAGGCGCGGCCATCAAGTCGACTTGGCTAGGTGCTCCTCCCGCTCCACTGCCCTTACTGCCGGCCCGAAAAGAGTCAATTCGGTAGCGGTAATGTTTTTGATGGCTAATTCGCAAAATTTAACGCCACCCGAGGTGAGCTGACTGTTCGTCCGACCACCGCTGTTCCATATAAATACGCACTTGGAGACCCGCCTGATGAGCCGACTCCCTGGCAATAAGCGAGTGCCAAACGATGAAGTCGTTCAACTAAATCGTGACGGAAATTTCTCTTGGTCACACCAACAAAACAAATTAGTAGGAAGTGTAAATAGTGAAGGAAAGTGGCATTACGCTGACCTAATGATTGTTCTAAATTAGTAGATTAATTTAAAACTAGAAAGATAAACACTGAGGGCGTCAGATTTTGTACATAATTAACCTTTTTGTAAGGGAAAGTGGCAAGGCCCTTAATCTAAACATTATAGTTCAACTATTTCACTTCTCAGAATTATCGGAGATTGCTATGAACAATTTATTGAATTTACATTTTCATTTTGCCGCTAAGAAAGTGACAAAGAGTAGCAAATAATTTAAATTCTCTTGAATTTTAATTCGTGAATGCCTCAAACATGGTAGATTATCGATTAGCAATATTCATTGTTTTCTCCTAATACTCTTAACCCAATGTAAACTTCCTAAAAAAAAAACTTGCCTTTTTCTTTTACCAAAATTTAACTATTAATTAATAGCAAAATATACATATAAACATATTACTAACAGGGTTCGAACAAATAAAATGAATTCGCCATTGGAAATAAATTTTGCCTGAGGATGCAAGGTGACGTTTTGTAATTCATTCAGACCCCAACCGTGGTAGAGTATTGATTACCAATATCCATTTATGTAGCTGCTTCTCTCGGTTTTTCTTTTTTTTTTGTTGATGCATACCTACTTCTTTATCTAATGCCGATATATGTGCATATTGCAACTTTGGTTGCTGTTGCTGCTGCTCCAAGGAGGCGGGACCTGCAGCATCATTGTTTTGGACGTTGTGTGTCATACTGTTGGCATTGCTGCTGGTGTTGTCGATGAAAGTGGTGGTGACACCATCTGAAGTTGCATTCACAAGTCTGATGTTGCTGCTGGCAGGAGATATTGCTGCTGTTGTCGCTGCAACACTTGCTGGCAGCAATTGCTGTTGCTGCGGCTGCTCTACCATCAATTGATGCTTCTGTTGCTGCGGCTGCTCTACCAGCAATTGATGCTGTTGTTGCAGCTGCAAAACTTGCTGTGGTTGTTGTGGCTGCAGCGCTGCCGCACAGAGCAGCGCTGCCAGGCAATGCAACAACGAAAGTGAATTTATTTTCAACTGCTTGGACATTTTGCCCGCTTTGATTTTCTTTTATATATTTTGTTTTTTTTTTTTTTTTTTTTTTTGTGGCCTGTCTTGGTTAGTGTTTATTTATTGGCTCGCCCGGCTGTTTGGTTGTTTGGCTTTTAGCCACGAGTCACGAACAAAGCGTGGCTTTTGTGTTATCGGCTCGACCGTGTTGTTATTATTTTCACACAGCTCGACAGTTTGCCAATTTTGCTCATAGATTGCTTACACATTTTTCGTTTATTGTTGTTAGTTAGCGCATTTATATTTTTTTTATTTTGGGTACTAATGTTGCGCAATGTTAGTTATAACCAATTTAACACTTCCGCGCACCAACAGTTTGAGCTGCACTGCGATCGCTCGTTCTTGTCCCAGTTTTGTTAGCAAAAACTCAAAGAGTTTGAGTGAATTATGCACGTGCACGCATGCGCGCTGAGTTTCTCTCTCGCTTTTCAGCTGGTCTCGTTGCCCTTCAACTGGTTTTTGGGTCTACCAACTGGTAATCCCGATAGCCCTGAACCACCTCCGATGACAATGCACGTTGGCCCAGAATCAATGTCAACGCATTATGGTCGGTGAAATGCGTCGATTTTGGCCAACTGACTGGCTGGCTTGCAAAAACCAAATGCTTATGAGCTGTGGGTCTAGGCCTTTCTCCAGCTTGAATTTTCTACCACGAGGCACGAAAGTCACTCCCAGTCGCCTTGTTTTGGGTTCGTTTTCTTTCTTATTTTGCTTTCTGGCTGAGACTCGAACAGCTTGCTTGGGTGTCCGAACGCTTTGAGCGTTTCTGTGAGACTGGCGATGAGTGCAGCCAAGTGGCCAAGTCGGTGAATTTGGCTCGTTGCTTTGGCTTGCTGGGCTCGGCTCGCTCTGGCTCTAGCTGCGCTGCATTTTAAGCCAATTGCTCACCGAACACCCCTCTTCTACAAATGCTCTTTATCCCTTCTCTCTCTCTTTCTCTCGGCCGCTTTTTGTTTTATTTGTTTACAAACATCTGAGTTCGTTTAGACCAGCTGAGTCGAACGACCCTTGAGCTGCTTTCGTTCGGCGTTTTGGGGCTCGCTAAGCTGTGTAAAGTTTGTTTTGCTTATGGCCTTATTGGATTAGTGGGCTAAAAGTGAAGTAAATATTGCCTAATTAAGGTTTAGGAGTCTTTGGACAGCCGGAAAGATTCAGGTTTATAAACAAGTTGGGTAATAGGTGTAAACAAGTTCAGAAGCTTTCTAAAATGTTGCTAAAATGTTAAACAAATACATTTTTTTGGTAAATATTGATGCCACCTATTAATTTGGTTTACTTCTTTAATTTTACTCGGATTGGTCTTTACAAAACTCCATTTCCCTATATACATAACTTGGTATAATGAAATATATTTTTAATATTCAACCCAAACCAATTTTACATAATTCTGTAACCTTGCACAGATTAAAGAAAGTAGTTCTTATTAATATTAACATCTGATATATGGCTTTGAAAGTAACTGGTTACCTCTATACAAACAGTTTAACCAAAAGTTTGAGGAGAACTGTTTCTTTCGGTTAGCTCATCGAGCACATTGCTACTAATTACTTAATGATGCTTAGCCAATCATCACGTGAGAGCTCCAGGTTTCTAAAACCGTACTGCGAAGCGGATTTATTTCGCACCTGATTGAAATCCAAACTGGGATTCAATTAGAACTTTATAATGGATAATGGAAACTTTCTCGCCGCTTCGCTGCCCCGCTCGTCGCACCTCGAATTATTGTGCCTTAGTGGGTCAGCGCTCGATCGCAGTTCCAATTAACGCGACGGCGCTCTCACGTACATTTCACCTGGCAGCGACAGGTGCCTCTGCTGCCCCCTGCAGTTCCTCCTCTAAATCCATAGCCACGCATTTGTGTCCAGCCTCCGTGCCGCGGGAATTTACACAGACGCACGGCAGCCGGCGGCTTTTAATTATTTTATTGCATTTGCCGGCGGATTTCGTCAAGGCAGATATATTTAATTAATGTCTCTCCACGGCGGGTCTGGAAAATTATGTAAAATGTGTGTTACATGGAGCACAGCTCAGCCAGCCGGCTTGCATAATCCCTGCTACGAAAGCCAGTGGGGGCATTATTAGTATTCAAGACGGGAATCGGATCGAATCGAGCTGGACTACCGAGTGAAGTAGTAGTTGCCCGATCCGATTTCAATTGCACATACACACCACCGAACAAGTGGGTCAGGGATTTGGGGGGATAGAGTCACACTCTAAATGGCAAACAACTCAAGGTTTGATTTTGTTATTTTTCGCAGGGTTTCACCTACGTAGCGCCCTCGATACTGGAGGACATGCATCGGGCCAACCGGATGCCGGCACGCTCCCCTCGACGTACTCCTCGCCAGCTGCCGGATAGCAGCTTCCGGCTACAGTTCCCATCGGCTAATGTGGGGGCCAATGCTCCGATGGCCATGCACGGTCATCCGCAGCGATCCGGGATGTTTGCAAGGGCCACGCCACCCCACCATATGCAGACATTTGCGCCACGCCCCTCGCCGGCGCAGGACGAGATGATGGACGTGCAGCAGGGTCTGCCGATGGTCTAAAGGCTGGAGCATTCGCTTCCCAACCATCCCATCCCGTCCCATCCCACCACCACCACCACTCCCTCTTCCTTCCCAAAAATCAGAAATTGACAGTTACTATTATGACGTATGTGGAGTGTGGACTTGGTTAAGGATACGGAATGAGCCGGACGATCACGAGGAGTAGGCGGAGCAGCAGGAGGAGCACATGACCTCTGTGTGCGGAATTGTTTTTGTTAAAGAGAGCGCGCACGGATCGTGCTATTGGATGATTATGAAAATGAGCATGTCGAGGCAGAAGATGATTGTGCTACGCCGAGACGAGCGTTCGTTTTTGGATACACCTAGATACTACAGTTAGAGACATCCACATAAACATATGCTATAGCTATTACTATATACACCTAGAGAGATGGTAGGCGAGATCGCAACCCAAACCCGTAACCCCCAACCCTACACTTATCCGTGTTTATGTATAAATATTATACTTACACTTATTTTTTATATAGGCAAAAAGGTTTACACAATTTAGTTCAAATGTACACGCAACACTTTAATTTCTTTTTACACTTATTTAACTCCAGTTGAAACAGACAGCAGACCATTTATATTACGAAGAAAGTTCTGTATTCGCGAGATAGCTCTATACAAAGTATATACACATGAATCGTGTTAGTTCGTGGCTAAGAAATTTATTTCAGTCACAACCACATTAATCAAGTATAATTACTCTGGCTAGAAAAGTTCTTTAAAGCTTTTTTTTAATTGTTGTCGAACAGTTTTCCAATTGTTTTTGTCATTTCAAACACCTTTAGTAGGCATATAGTGACGTTAGCTATTAGGGACAACTGCAGCCTAGCCACAACACAAACTTAAATGAAATGTAAATTATAAACTAAACTAGAACATAAAAGAATAAACTATAAAATAAAATATATAAAGTATCAGGTTTCCCAGCTCGATTATAAAAAGTGACCCGACTTAGGGCCTAACTTGCTCGCATAGCCAATTTGTATTCAATAACTACCCCCAGAAGAATTCTCCCTCTTTCGTAGTCAGCCCCAAGAATTGGTCTAATTCGATTTCGGTTGCATTTCTGAATTCAAGCTAATAAAAAAAACAAAATAATACCGCGTACTGAGAAGCTAAACGCTGCCACAACAAAAAAAAAACCCCAAAAAAAGGGGAGATCTAAAAGAAATGTATACAATCGATTTATGTACTTTGGTTATATTCCGTTTCAGTTCCAATCTGAATCATATTTTTTGTATTTGCCTAAGGAACGAGAAAATAGGAAATGTCTACATAAATATAAAAGCAAAAGAATTACGATGTCAAATATAATCAAAAGGTGCTTTGAATTGTTTAAAAAGACAAGACAACTACAAAATAAAAACGGAAATAAAACGGAATAGAAAACAAGAAAAACTATGGAAAACGAAAGCGACTAAAACCTAAATACTTATAACGGTTATGTGTATAAAGAATATTTATATAAACAAAAAATAAATACCTCAAAAGCAATTATTTTTGTTACAAGCAGCTAAAAAAAGTGTGCGATGCAAATAAAGAACTTAACAAGATGATAAACTACCAACTAAAGTACAGAAACAAAAAACTATTAACAAAATAAATCGAGAAATTAGGAAACAGAATATATAAAACATATATTTTTTTCATTATACACTTATTTCTTTGTGTTTGGTTTTGTTTACTGCTAAATGTATTTTGTATTTAATTAAACAATCATTTTTAATATGTAAGAAAAGAAAAATCCAAACAAAAACCAAAAAATGAAACTGTTTTCATTCGTGGAAGGAATGTCTTATTTTTATTGTTAGTAGACATAACAGGGCAATGTGCTAAAGCCAAGAAATATGTATAAACAAAAGAAAAAAAAATCTACGCGGAAACGGCAGAAAATAACTATCGAACAAATACCCCAAAATGATGAAACACTGCCTACACACAAGAGGAAACAAGAAGTAACAAAAAACTAGCAACAAATTATTACCAACTACAATAAACAAACAAATCGCAAGTAAATGAATTTAAACCAGACCCAAGACCAAGGGCGAAACCAAACACCAGAAACACTAAATGCAGAGAGTTACAGAATTTCGTAGATAGCCAAGTTAACCAATTGAAACAGATCCTCCATCACAGATCGACCTACCTACCGATCAGTCGATCGGTCAGTGGTTATGTTACCAAGGTTTAGCACCAATAATTGAGTTCAGGCCAAGTGCCCAAAAAAACTGTACAGTCCAGCTAATTGAACCAAGTAATTAACCGATTCCGCATTGTACTTATCCGGGTGGGTGGGTGACTAGGAAGTAGAGATAAAGCCAGAATAGAATTTCAAAGTTCACTGTTAATAAACCATAAACAAAAGCACAGAAACAGCGAGACAACACAAGGCTTAATTATAGTTATTTCGTAGGAGGTACTGTCCTATTGGGGGCGTCGCCACATCTGTTGACAGCCCACCAAACTGGGCCTAATTGCATACCAAAATAACCAAGTCGATAAAGAGTTCTGGACGAGCTGCCATAAGCCATAAGATCGTTGAAGCCAAACGAAACCCGAAACACGGAAATCCAAAACAAAGAGCGAAACATTATAACGTCGACATCCAGAGATCCTAGTTAATTAAATTGTAAATTTCTATCATTTAGCTGTAAGCGCAGTGCGTATATACGACTATGTGGATATAAAAGATGTATATGGCAAATGTGTATCGTAATATATTAAAACTTAATTTTACAAAAAAATCGAAATACGTTTGGATTCACTCAAAAGCTTTGAGAGCTTTCAAGTTGGGAATTTATTACTTGAATTCCCCAGCAAATGGGGGCTCGTCAGCGCTTTTCAAACTGTGCTCATTGAACTAGTGTTTAAATGGGTTGGTTTCAGAGCCCCACAAGACCCGGTTTTAAAAATTAAAAACAGGTTTGCCTTACTACAATTATTTAGTGAGCTAAACTTACTAAAAACAATTTTTAGAAACACGTTTTCTAAATAAATGGTATAATATAAAAAAAAAAAACTTAAGCTGCAATAATTTTCTTAAAACTAATCTATATATTTTCTAAAATTTAAATTAGCTTACATAAAAACCAAAACAATTTATTTTCTTTGAAACGGATCCTATTTTTTTGTTTGTGCTTATTAAACCTATCAGATACTCTTAAACTGCTAGTTCAAATGTCAAACCAATCATTGACAGTTCTTTATTTTTAGTCTTTCCCACTTACTCACGCAAATGCCATTGATTAGCATAATTAATGCCAAAAACTTGGCAATAAAGTAAAAAGTATGAAGAAGCAGCTCAGTCAAAAAAGAAGGCGCAAAAGCGAAAGTATGTTAGCATAAATCGATCAAGAAGGAGCTGCTGGCTCAAGGGGACTCCCCCAGGGCATAAAGCTATTTATAGACATGCCGTAAGACGGGACCGCAAGGTGCAGGAGCAGCTGGCGGAGCCGCCGGCGACTCCTTTGGCGGATTTCAGCTCCGTGTGCCCAATTGGACTGACTGCCAGGTGACACACGGCACAAGCGCATTGGACAAGCACATGCACAGGGACGTATGGAACTAGTACACCGAAAAAAAAGTATTTATTAAATTATAGGGATATAATTCTATCCCTTAAAATCATATAATTTATCACAAAAGATTTGAGAAGAAAATTATAAAAAAATTATTATAAATGGCTGTCATTACTATTTGATATTTTTTAAAGATAATATTTTACTATCATTTCGATTTAATTTTAAATAACTTTTAATATAAAAAAAGATTTTAGATTACATTTCACAGAAAAATAGGAAACTTCTTTTGTCTTGAAAACATTTCCTATCTTAATGCTATATCAATATCATATTAAATAACTATTAAGATGAACAAGGGTTTGGACTTTAAAAAAAAAAGGCAACATAAATCTAGAAAATATTTCTTGTTTAAAGGATTATAAAATATTTCTGGACATGTGGGTATTAGGTTAAATACTATATTTTCGTATGGTGTATGTTTAAGGATATGCGGTGGGGGGATAAGCAACATAACAATAAATACCGCTAGGCAACCGTAAATTCCCTAGCATGAATCGATTTAACGAAGCCCCTGGGAGAGGAGGGTAGGCCACTCAGGTCGCCAGCGACTCTCCTCCGACTCCGGCTGAGATTCCGAGCCAGGCAGCCATCCAGCCAGGTACACATAATTTCCTGCCCGGTCTCGAGAAGTGTGCCAGGTGGGGACAATCGAGTGTAGAGATTTTGCATTGACAGTTACACTTTTTACCAAGAGCTTCTTGTATATTATTCCTTTCTTACGCAATCTTAATCCATTTCAATCCAATCCCAGCGAGAAAGATGTTGCCCAATCTGAAGTCTCGCCGCATCACGGGCCTCCAGCTGGCCGGGAAGCATCTGGGCCCGGTGGCCAAGTGCCCGCCGCGATATTCCGAGGAGGACTGGGACTATAACAACAAGATCAAGTTTCGAATCACATGCGACCAAGAGAAGCTGGCCGAGCGGATCGTGGAGTGAGTATATCGGGAGTGAAATGGGATCCCTGGGAGCGGATTCAAGTTGGTGACCCTTTCTTACCCAGGGAGTCGCGTCGCGTGGTGGACGAGACAAAGGACACCACCAAGAACTGGCAGCGCGAGGTGGAGCACCATATGCGCGAGCGGACGAGTGAGATCCGTTTCCTGGTGGACGAGTTGAATCGCCAGAAGAAGACCGCCGCTCTGGAAGATGAGGCCTTGAACACCTATCGCAACCGGGTGCTGAACTGTATTGAGTTCCTGAAGGACAAGTCGCTGGCCATCTGCAAGCAGTGTCTGATCCTGCGAGAGGGCAGGATCGGGGTGGACCTCTGTGACGACGAGGTGGACCGCTCGCTGCGCCGCGAGCTGAAGGTGATCAAGGGCTGTCAGGGATTGGCCGATGCCGCCCTGAAGGAGGCCGAGGAGCAGATCCGCAAGCTGCGCGCCGCCATCTATCTGCTGGATCAGGATTTAGCCGCCAAGGACAAGTCGCTGGCAATCGATGAGAAGAACTTGAAGCTAAAGGAGTTCCAGCACGACCTGGCGAAGGGTCAGGATTTGTCCAAGCAGCACTGGTAGGTCACAATGGGCTTACTTAAACCACGAAGTTTCACTGAGTTTCATTGGTCAATTATGGAACACTTGGTCAATTATGACATTTTACAATCAAATGTGTTAAATTTTGTTTGTTAGCACCTCGGGACATTTAATTTCTAAAAAAATTATTTATAGTTTAGTTGGAAGTGAACCAAGCAGATTTACATTTTAAATAGTACATTCTTCTATTGATACTTTTGTTTATGTTTTTGTGTCTTTGACCTAAAAATTGAAGCGCTATGTAATTAATTCAGATTTTTTTCGTGATTAGGTTCAGGATATATTAAGAAAGGTCAAATTTAAAAATAGAATATTTGTTTTCTACCTGAAATTTCTATAAAAATGTTGTAGGGCTGTTTTCAAAATTTGTACGCTTTTGACCTAAAATTAACAGGTTTTACTCCTAGAAATGTAATTAAAGGATTGGTAGTTGCCTTCATATATATAAATGAGAAAGGTCAAATCTAATGAAAAGACCACAGTTTCCTAGGTAATATTAGACAGAATTATATCGGGACTACATTCCAATAAGTGATTTATTGGCACCTTCATATAAATCGACCTGATAGTTGCCATGGCTCCCTAACTTTCCCTATGTGTCCACCCCCTCCTCCAGCCAATTCTCACTGACCGAGTGGCAGGCGCAGACGTACGAGAATCTGGAGGCCAACGCCAAGGCCTTGGTGTCCGCCGGACAATTGCGGGCCTACATCGACTTACTACTGAAGCAGGTGTGCGAGGACATGCAGAACCAGACGGACAGGACCAACGAGGCCTTCGAGCGAAGGATCTCGGAGACGAAGCACGTGAAGCAGTGCCTGGAGAACAAGCACAAGGACACCATGGACCACATCCACCAGGTGCAGCGCAACATGACCGAGCTGGAGAAGGAGATGATGGATAAGCAGAGGGCCATTACCCTCTGCCAGACGAGGCTGAGCAATCGCGCCCACCGTCCAGGATTGGAGCTAACCTGCGACATGGTCCAGGACGCGCTCTACAACGAACTGCAGGCCCTGAAGGCATCCGTTTGCAAGCTCAACCAGAAGCTAAACGAGAACAAGGCCTCGATGCGATACCTGATGCACGTCCAGGTGATGCAGGAGGAGGAGATCAACATCAAGGCGAACACCTGCAAGATCGACGAGGTCGACTGCATGACTCTGCGACAGGCCCTCAAATATCAAACCTTTTAGTCGGGCAGCACTACTTCCAGTACCGCACCCCAGTAGTCGCCATCAGCGTCCTGCACGCAGCCCAGCCACCATTAATCAAATTAGATGCATGTGCATTTCGTGTTCGATCCCAAATTACTTAATAAATTGAAATTCACTTTCGATTTCCAGTTACCAAGAGACCATGTTGTGATTCGGGGGTTTTTAAGTTTGATTTTTGGTTTGAGTACTTTTACTTTTCTTTAGACATTTTAATAATTTGCTTTCCCATCAATCATTAAACTTATCCGAGCTACAAATTAAATGTAAAAATGCTTAATTTGAGTTCTCTTGGTTTTTTAGGATCACATATTTGATCAAAAGACTCTTGAAATTATATTTAAGTTAAGGAAGACTAAAATGGTTTTAGCTTGTTTAAAATAACAGTTGTTATATTCTTTAAAATTGAAAATCACCTTAAAGACTCATTTTGAAAAATATTCAACGGGAACTGAAATTAACCAAAAATGTTTAATTAATTATTAAAAATTTAATTAATACATTTATATGTAATACGTAAAAGCGTTAACTTTTCCCGGTAATTTTGAATTTCTCACTTGAATTCTAGTATTTTTGGTATTTTTTGTTGCCAATCGATTGACAACACAAAGCTATCGATAGTGCGAACGCAAGTGCGAGGGTTAAAAGTGTTACCGTACGGTTTTTCACACTCTTAAGTATGACCGCAATTCAGCTCCCACAGCGAAATGAAATTGAAGCCTGACAAAACGTAGAAAATCAACAGAAAACCTTAATTAATGTTAAGTTAAAAGTGTACAAACCTGAGATTAAGGTGAGTGTCATTGCATGTCCTAAATTTCTAGTGCCAGAATGACCTGGTACGGTGTTCGGTGGCGGGAGCTTTATGCCGCTGCCGCCGCCACCGCACACGATAAAAAATGGAGTACAGCCACGAATGGCAAATCAATATGCGGCACTCTGATGGTTTTCGCAACTAAAATTAGTCCTTTTCGTCCCTTCTGTCCATTTGCAGTGCAAGGATGTCGAAACGGAGCGCCGACGACGCCAGCGGGAGCAGCTGTTTGGTGGCCGCCGCAGCCGCCGGTCAACCGCCCATCAAGAAGGTGCACTTCGAGCCCCATCTGATTGGGCCGGTGTCCACTTTGGAGGAGATGGACATCAAGGTGCTGGAGTTCCAGAACAAGAAGCTCGCCCAGCGCATTGAGCAGCGGATGCGAACGGAGGCGGAACTCCGGCACCGCATAGAGCAGCTGGAGAAGCGGCAGACGCAGGACGACGCCGTTCTCAATGTGGTCAATCGGTATTGGAATCAGCTGAACGAGGACATCCGCGTCCTGTTGCAGCGTTTCGATGCCGAGACGGCCGACGAACTAGAGAACCGGAACGAGAACGAAGTCACCACCTCTTTCCTCGCCCAGCTGTCCACCTGGGACAAGGAAGAGCTAGACGAGAAGCTCGCCAATCGCGTTCAAGTGTCCAAGAGGGCGGTGGCCAAGATCGTGCAGGTTATTGATAGGTTAATGCAACGCAATGAGAAGATAACTCATGTATTGAAAGGTGATAGTCTAGCTTCAGCTGGATCCGGATCAGGGGCCGCCGGCGAGGAGGAGCAGCAGTCCAGCGGCGATGCGGAAGCCACAACAGTATCTGCCAGTGTCCATGCGCTGGAGGAAACGCTGAAGCAGACGCACATCGAGATCATGAGCGAGAACCATAAGCTGCAGAACCTAAACACCTCGCTGCACGAGAAGTTCCACACCATGTCGCTGAAGATGAAGGAGTACCAGGACGCTCATACCGCCAAGGAGACGGAGAACGCCGAGCTGAAGAACCAGATCGACGAGCTGCAGTACGATCTGGAGAAGATCCATTGCCGTAATGACAAGCTGGAAAACCATTTGGCCGAGGCCATTGAGAAGTTGAAGGCGTACCACCAGATCTACGGCGATCCCAACAAGAGCACTAATAGTGCCAAGACACCCACTTCCACGGGCACCGCCAGCGCCACCACTAGCGTCAATAGTCAGCTTTTGGAAGAACTGCAAAAGGAGCTGGAGGAGTACCGCGAACTGGCCAACAACCGACTGCAGGAGCTTGACAAGCTACACGCCACGCACCGCGAAACCCTCAAGGAAGTGGAAAAGTTAAAAATGGATGTAAGTTCAAAGAAAAAAAGGCAGCTTTGTCCGAATCATTTGTTTGCAATTATTATGGTTTGATAATCAAAAACATTTCATTTAATATGAATTCAAACGCAATTTAATTTTCTAACAATTCGAAACCAAAGCTTAATTTAATAAAAGTGTTAATATGGATGTAATTTTATAACATCTTATTATACTTTTTTCGTACTTTTCACCTTCTTAAGCATAATCATTACATAATCATTGCATAAACATAAAAGTATATATTTACATATTTAACTGTTAATGATTTACTTTTAATTTAAAGTTAATTTATACTAAAATGTTACAAGTTATAATATAATATGCATTGCAACTTTAGTTATTTGGTTAAGATTATTTACACATAATTAATCTAAACAAATCTGTATCTTTCCAGATACGACAGTTGCCGGAATCGGTTATTGTAGAGACCACGGAGTACAAGTGTCTGCAGAGCCAGTTCTCCGTGCTATACAACGAGTCCATGCAGATTAAGACCATGCTGGACGAGACCCGGAACCAACTGCAGACGAGCAAGAACCAGCACCTGCGACAGATCGAGGTAATGGAAAGCGAGGAGCTTATTGCCCAGAAGAAGGTTCGCAGTGAGATGATCCAGATGGAGGACGTGCTGGCCCTCATCCGAAAGGAGTACGAGGCGCTACGCATTGAGTTTGAGCAGAACATGGCCGCTAACGAGCAGACGGCCCCCATCAATCGCGAGATGCGACACCTGATCACCTCTCTTCAAAACCACAATGGCCAGCTAAAGGGTGAGGTCCAGCGGTACAAGCGTAAGTACAAGGACACCTCCACAGACAACATAAAGATGCGTAAGGAACTGGACGAAGCTCTGGCCACCCTCGAAGGCAACAAGTTGCAGGCGGCCACTGGTGCTTCAGGCGAAGAAATCAAGCAGGAGAATTCCGCAGGTGTGAAGGAAGAGAACTCCAACAATTCTAACGCCTGTGGCCAATCAAACCAAACAAATTCCGGCAACGACACCAACGTCGCCATTAAGGAGGAGAACCGTGCCTCGGCCGAAGATGAAACTGATGATGATGCCGGTGGAAAAGACGTAAAGGACGGCATCAAGCAGGAAAAGCTCAACGCTGGAGAGGCGATCGCAGGCGAGAAAAAGGACTCTCCTGGCCCCGGTAATTTGACATCTGCCACAAATTCTGCGCCCGTCAAAACCGAAAAAGATTCCAAGGATGGTGTAAAAGGCAAGGATGTGAAGGCAGTAGAGAGCGAAACGGTGCGGGATCTGAAGGCGCAATTAAAGTAGGTTTACTTAATTAATTTCCATAAGCAGATTAACTTTATTACATAATGCACAGGAAAGCGCTGAACGACCAGAAGGAAATGAAGCTATTGTTGGATATGTACAAAGGAGTCTCGAAGGATCAGCGCGATAAGGTTCAGCTGATGGCCACCGAGAAGAAGCTGCGTTCCGAGATCGAAGACCTGCGCCAGCAGTTAAAGAAGCTGCAGGAAAGCAAACGCGAGGAGCGAAAGAAGCTGGCAGACGAGGAGGCGTTACGTAAGATTAAGCAACTGGAGGAGCAGAAGTATGAGCTGCAGAAGCAGATGGCCAACCACAAGCCCTCGGATAATTCGTGGGGCAGTGGAGCACCTGGCACGGCAAACTACACCCGACCCTTTGTCGGCTCCCACGAGGAGGAGGCGTTGCTCAACGAGATGGAGGTGACTGGTCAGGCTTTCGAGGATATGCAGGAGCAGAACTCACGGCTAATACAACAGTTGCGCGAAAAGGACGACGCCAATTTTAAGCTAATGTCGGAGCGCATCAAAGCCAACCAGTTGCACAAGCTTTTGCGCGAGGAAAAGACGGTGCTGGAGGATCAGATGGCAACGGCTACCACGCAGATCGAGGCCATGCACATCGTTCTGCGAAAGCTCGAGGAGAAAGAGCGCAGTCTACAGGCCACCGTGGCCTCCATTGAGAAGGAACTGATGCTGCGCCAGCAGGCTATGGAGATGCACAAGCGTAAGGCGATCGAATCCGCCCAGTCAGCTGCAGACCTCAAACTGCATCTTGAAAAGTATCATGCGCAAATGAAGGAGGCGCAGCAGGTGGTGGCCGAGAAGACTAGCTCGCTGGAGGCAGAGGCCTATAAGACCAAGCGGCTGCAGGAAGAGCTGGCGCAGTTTAAACGCAAGGCGGAGCGCATGAAGAAGATGGAGATGTCGGGCACCACCATCGACGAGGTGATGATCGAGGAGATCCGCGAGTACAAGGAAACGCTCACGTGTCCCTCGTGCAAGGTGAAGCGGAAGGACGCGGTGCTGTCAAAATGTTTCCACGTCTTCTGCTACGACTGCCTGCGAACGCGGTATGAAACGCGGCAGAGGAAGTGTCCCAAATGCAACTGCGCCTTTGGCGCCAACGATTATCATAGGCTATATCTGCAGTAGATAAGCGATAGACCCCCATAACGTTAATTTAGATACGTCCCGGTCATGTCCTATTCACACACAAAAACACACCACTCCCACACACCCAAGCAGAGACAGTCACACACATTCATGCCGGATTATTCATTATGCATATATTACCTACGTACTAATATTTGTTTAAGTAGTCTCCAAATAACTCCCCAGATTCCCCATGGCAATTATTTGAATTTGTTCATTCTTGCGCCAAGCAAAAGCATCTCATTATGAGTGCCGCGTGACCATGTCGCGGTTTTTTATGTAGCTTCTAGTTTTTGTAAATCAAACTCTATTTTTAAATGATTAAATTGAAAACTAAATGTACGAACACTAATAAATGGCTAAAAACTATATATTTAGCGTACCAAAAGTTATTCTCATCCCCAAATCCAGTATCGGTTCTCTGTCTTCAATTAAATTACATTTATGTTAAGTATATTTATACAAGTCCCTATAATTCTTAAGTAATCTACTCCTATTGTAATGATCAAACGTAGCATAGATATCAACTGTAAAAACATGTCGGAGAATCCGTTTAAGTGTCGCGCTTTACTTACAAGGGCTGCTAACTTGGTTATAATTTATACATAATTGTAATAACCTATGATCGGAAATTGTTGTTCAGCTGAGCAGAATATTTTGATTGTTTTTTTTTTTGTGTGTAAGTGTAATCGTTTATTCTGTGTACTGTTTCATGAATAAAGAAACTTTTGATCAGACTTTGTTACTTTGATCCTCTGTTAACTGTCAACATAAAATCCACCTGTTAACGTTTCGGTACCCACGAATTGATGTTAACAGCGATGTTTATCTTTATCATGTTATTTTTTGGCGCGCTTCAGCTTATCGGATTTTAAAAACTTCATTTCGTATTTTTGTTCTCTCTTAAACTTATTTGCTTTATTTACCCAAAGAAACTGTTTAAAATACGAAGATTTTAGGTCTGAACTAAAACGTTCGTTGGTTTTCATGGAAAATGGTATTTAAAAGCCTACAAAAGATTTGATTTGAAAATACATCTAATTCGCATTGAATACCTGTTTTTATAGCTTCTTTTGCTTGTCTAATCACAAAATTTATTTTAAATTTAAATTTTTCTAAAAAATTATAGAAAATATCAACCTATACTCAAATTGTTTAAGCTTTGGCCTCCAATTTAAACGTGTTCGTTGATTTTCCATTGAACTTTTGCTCACATTTTTAGCGAAAATAAAACGGAAATACGATATTTGGAGGTAAATTCAGTCTAAGCGAACCCAGTTAGGTAAAAATTGGACAGAACAGCCCAGTTGGCCGGCCTACAGCAATTAAGCTACCTAGTATTTATTACAATAGTGCAGCTCAGGAGCAGCGACATTGTCTTGTGCAATTATAATTAAAACCATTGACGCAATTTGGTGACTAAAAGTAAGCCAAGAAGTTATTTGCCTTGGGCAGGTGCTTATGCTCACTGCGCCAGTATCAACAAAATGTTTACTGCGTATTGGGCAAATAGGTTTCGGCGCTTGTACAGCCCCCTCATCGATGCCCTAAAATGGCTAAGATGATAAATTATGTTCTGTAAATCACCAAAAATGATATGCAAATTTGTGTGGCCATTTTCGGTGGATCAAGAAAGACTTGCGCATAGCCAGCAGCCAGAAAGAGAATGTATGGATAGATGCTAGGGTCATTTTCAAACTTATAATCAAGCCGTGTCGCTGACTTTTTCGTCTTTAATTATGGTTAAAGCCAAAATCACAAAAGCTCCGTAAAATCTGGTGGGCAGTCATGTGTTTGACTATGTTTCGAAAAACGCTTCCCCTTCCAGCCATTCGAGATTTACCCAACCCAAAGTACCCCCCACCGTTTCACAGAAATTGCGAATTATTTCGTCTGCTTTGCGCCATGTAATGTGTTTATTAAAAATTATTATTATTGTTCGCATCGAGAGGCGGCGGCATCTTTATGACCAGGCTACCAGCTGATGTGGAGCAATTGGACGGGTTGACGGGCTTTTGGGGCATCTTTGCCGTAAACTCGTTATGCGGCAAGCCAGGTTTAAAAAAAGAAACGAAAATGAAAAAATAAATGTAAAAAAAAGAGTCGGAAACTAAAATCGTGCCAGCGATGAGTGAGCACATTACACCAAGCACTTGGCGAAGCAAGTACGGTTATTACCAACATAACAAATGTGTTTAAAATGTGGCTGGTTTGGTGGAGTAGGTCAATCCGTTGGCTCTGGTCAGGGACAATGGCGAAGGTTATGGGTGCAATCGGGGGAATAACCGGGTCGTAAGGCAGACACGGAAGTCCCACCTCAGGATAAAGACAATTTAAGCTGAGAATAATTGATTTAAAAACCCTTTAACTGCAAAACAAAAGTTCCGCCAATTACAAGTATATTACATTTAGATTGGTTAATGTAATGACGTAAGAGAAAGACATACCTCGAAAAAATTCTGGTTTTAATTAAGTCGAATAACGCCAAATCGTATCTTCAGACAATTTTTTATATCATGAAATATTATACGTTCCCCATCTCAGTTCATTCACTAATATCAGCTGCTATAAAAATTAAGGATTTGAATGCAAAACGCTAGGAAAAAATAACACAAACTCATATAAAGTAAACAGTTTTTAAACAATGTTTTTTTTATAGGGCACCACTTACTTTATGTTTTTAGCTTTTAAGTTTTGCTTGAATAATTTTTAATATAGATAAAAAAATTCATTTTTATGTTATACTCGTGACTTTATGCTTCTCTAAAGTTTTCATAAATAAAATCCTGGTGACATAGGCCACTTAAAAATTGCCATCAAGGTTGCAAAGGGACTGCACTCTCAAATGACCTTCTGTTAGCTATCAATGAACCAAATTGTCATTAAGACAGGCCTCATAACAAGATCAACATTAATTATCATCGAACAAAGACATTTTCACACTGCAGTATATTGATATGTTTAGCACTCGGGGCGTGCCCACCTATCCAATCACCCCTTGATTGCTCCCCGCCCACGGGCGAACGGAAACGAATCATTAGATTAGCATGCAGACGATCGTATCTCAATGGATGCCGATCATTGGACCTACGCCCTTCGGGTTGGGAAATGTCCAAATACCGAAATACCCAAGCCCACGTCACGGCCCTGGGTCCAAACAGTCGAAAATGTCAAAAGGGCCAACGCATTTCCCAGCCGTAAACTGCAGTCGCAATTCGAATTGGAACTGGAGAGCTGGGCAAATATCACCATCAGATGACGTAGCCGCCGGGTGATCATTAGGTGTTTGGCTATTAGCAATGGCGACAGCATCATTACCATGGGGGATTGCATTTTCAAGGTTGGCGACCGACCCACCATTCGAGCATTCTCGCTTCACTGCTACCTGGACTCGGGCCATGAAAATGCAAATTTTTTTCAGTTCCCCGTGAGCAATGTTTTTCAATAAACCTAATGAGTAAAATAGGCATGAAAAGGCAAAAAAAAAACAATAATGTGGTCTTATATATGGGGGAGGGGGGAAGTGTAAGTGCTGGAGAGAAAAGTCGAAAAGTCGAAAATGAACCGCTAGCGAACCTGATTTACAGCCACTGGCCAAGTGACCAACTGACTGACTGCCATTGCTTAACAACAGCAACTCTTTAATACTTTATGGCTACCTTTGATGGCTGGGATCAGGCTCTGGCTCTGGCTCTCCTCTCCTCAAAATCTGGCCAAAAGGTTCGTGTACTTCGTACTTTCAGTTTCGGTTGGCCAAAAACTTGTTCACTCCATGCAGCAGCAGCAGCAGCAGAAGTAGTAGGAGCATTTACAAACCGAACAAACCGATCAGATTGCATTCGAATCCCGCTCAGACGCTCGGCTATAGCGTTTATGTGTCTGTGTGGGCATTATATAATCCAGTTAATTTCTTTAACAATTTTTGTTTCTCCTCGCTTTTCGTTGTTTTACTAGACGAGAGGCCTCTCCAGCCAGCGTCATTCGTTGTTTGGACCCCGCGTTGTTTGGACGTACATTTCAATCGGCGCGTCGTCTCTCGAAGATCGTCTGACATTGCCATCTCGAAGATACTTTTGTGGCAGCTCAAGACCCAAAATCAAGGATTGCGAAACGGGCGTTTGGCATTGCTCATACGCAGCGTGTGACGTGCTATCCAAATAAAAGGAATCTAAAAAATAAGTGTAAGTGCCAAGTGTGTGTGATAGTGATAAGCTTAGGGATTAAATAATAATCCCTAAGAGGATATATTATAAATCATACTTCGAAGTTCCAGCTAACAGAATAACTATAACTAAAAGGATTTAAAAACAACGATGATATAAAAGTTATTAAACTTATTTGAGAATATAATCATTTTAATACAACAATATACTCCAAGCCCTTATAAAAATATTAAAAGTTCAGTACAATTTAAGAATATACTAATTTTTTTTATTTTTATTTAAAAGATTACAAAAGGGTCTTATAATTGGACAACATAATTTGAACGGTTTAGAAATTTTTAAAAGAGTGGTTGCAAACTAAAAAGGTAAACAAACCTCCAAATTTGTAATTTTTATTGATTTTATTTAAGTTTAAAATTTGTATGGCACTTGGAAGTCGGTTAGAATTTAAATCAGCACTGAACCACAAAATCAAATGAGTTTTTCATACGGAAATTCAATCAAAAAGCAATCAACAACTGAAAGATAACTCAAAACCTAATTAACCTTTAATAAAAAATTGACTTCTGTAAAATCAATCAGCCAAGAGAATATGAGGCTGAGGCATTACCAAATAAGCCACGATTGCACCGCCTGTTGCATTATTGGCCAGTTAGCCACACAAAAGCCACGCAAGCCACAACGAGCTCCTAATAAACATGTTGAAACCTCAGGTGAAAGAGAGGGGTAGATGGCGTGTGAAAGAGATGGCGAGAGGGATCCAACGGGCGCATTGCCCAATGACATTTTGAAATCGCATTTCCAGTTGGGGGAAAACCGACAAAACGAAAATTGAAAAACCGACAAAAATTCGACACCGAAAGCGAATGCAAATTTTTAATCGAAAAGAAATTAATTAAATGGCACAGAGTTCGCAACGAATCGAAGTCATATGCAAATGGGTCGTTGTCGGTGTCATGGGAAAACGGATTTCGGTTATCGTTGTTTTACAGCCAAAGAGCGACGACAAAGGGCACATCGGCTATAAAGCAGCAATAAAACAATCAAGTCGATCCGCAGCTCGGATCACAAATTGTGTGCAAATATTGGGATAAAGCTGAGCATGTTAGTGCATCCCATGATCGCACTTTGTTTATCCGGCCAGTTAAACAAAGTGGCTCCAAAATAGGGGGCATTGTTCAGCCGCTTTCCTCCACTCTTTCTTTATTTTCCTCCCTCTGAGATTATGCAACAAGCTGAAATCGGGCAAACAGTGAAACTCTTTCTTGTACTGGCTAATTATTAACATTTTTGTTGTACTTTCAATAACCATTTTTTGACCCGCTTTCGGTAAACAGTTTTGAACTTGAACTAATTCCCCGCTGTGGTTTTGCTTTTTTAGCCTTTTTGCCATATTTTATATGTGGCCATAATGCTATTTGTCGGTTTATGGGTCTCCCATACAACAAAGAAGTGAATAATTTATACACTTTTTCATTTCGTCGCTTTCGAGTTCGCTGAAAACGTATTGTCCATTTGCATTTGGTCGGGTGTTTTAACAAACACGCGTTTCTTGTGAGTTTTAATTAGCAAATATTTGCAAATTACAGCGATCCGGTGGCGTTCGCCTTGAAATCGCTGGGACCTTGAACCAATTTCGATGGGAAGACCATTAATAATTCCAATAGATATTTTACAAAATTTAAAAACCAATATTTTATTTTTTTGTGATAGAAGGAAGAAAGACAAGTCTTTTGGTTAATTATATGAACAACTGTTCCAAATTTATTATCGCTTAGGTAAAACCTATTTTACTTAATGACTTCTGTTTTTCTTAATAATCTTCTAAAATTTTAAATATTTAAAGAAACAAAGAAAAACCATATTGGAATACTTGATAATTGTACACATTTTAAAATGTATGCTCTTATATTGACTACTTTGTGCGCAAAGAACTAAATAAGCTGGAATTTGAATTTGGTTAAAATATCTCAAAACATGTATTGAAGTTATTAAACATTTTTTAGTTGAATATAATTTGTAAGACTTGATAAAACGTAAATGTATTAATCATACAACTCGCTTATGAAAACCCCCTACTGAGCACTCCCCTTCTTATCTTTTCTTTGTAGTGCCGCAATCCAAGCTACTTGTTTGACCGCAAAGAACTCACCACATACCCCAGACTAGCAACTGATGAAGGAAACGAAGATGGTGCAGGATCAGGGAGCTATTGCTTCCCTGCCAGAGGCGCTTCTGAAGATCGCCAAGCGGGAGTTGCGCGAGGATCGGTGCACCCGGGAGCAGAGTCTGGAGCAGCTGCGGAATTGGGTGTCCAAGAACGAGGATCTGCAGAATGTACGATGCGATGATACCTTCCTGCTGCGCTTCCTGCGGGCCAAGAAGTTCAGTGTTCCCATGGCGGAGCAGACGCTACTCAAGTACCTGAACATCCGACGCACATTCCCGCACATGAGCACCCAGTTGGACTATCTGGAGCCGCGATTGGGCGACCTCATCGATCAGGGATACATCTTTGCGGTGCCGCAGCGGGATAAGCATGGTCGCCGGGTGGTGGTCATCAATGCCAAGGGCCTCAATCCGAAAATCCACACCAGCTGTGACCAGGCAAAGGCGCACTTCCTCACGTACGAGTGTCTGATGGAGGACCAGGAGACCCAGATTACGGGGCTGACGCACGTGGGTGACTTTTCAGGAGTCTCCACGGCGCACGTGACCAACTGGAATCCCACGGAGTTTGCCCGCATCTTCAAGTGGGGCGAACAGTCGTTGCCCATGCGCCATAAGGAGATCCACCTTATCAATGTGCCCTCCACGCTGAAGTGGCTTATCGACTTCGTAAAGAACCGGGTCAGTTCCAAGATGAAGCAGCGCCTGATCATCTACGGCAGCGAGAAGGAGCTGATGAAGTGCGTGGATCAGGGCTGTCTGCCCTTGGAGATGGGTGGCACCGTGCCTATGCGTGAGATGATCGAGCTGTGGAAACAGGAGCTGGCGACCAAGCGGGATTTGATACTCGGCCTGGACAAGAGTATCCTTCTCTCGGATCGCGGCATCCAGCGAAGGAGCAGTTTCAACGCGGAAAAGGCCTCCACCGGCGGACCAAACTTCGTCTCACAAATCGAGTCCATCGAGGGCAGCTTTCGGAAGCTGGAGTTCGACTAGCCGATCCAGTTCTAGTTCTAGTTTTAAGTTCTTAGTCCTAGGCATCATCCGTTAACCCAATGCGCAACGCTTTGCCGGTCCCCCGATCCCGGCCAGATCCGATCCCGGGGATCCCCGCTTCGCTTATCGGTGGCACCCGCTTTACTCATCCTGCGCTTCTTTGTATACTGTTTGTGTTTGGCGTACAATAAACGAGAGGAATTATTTGGAACCATTGGCTTGATTCACTTCATCCTTCGAGGGCTGGTGTAGCGTGGCCAGTGCATTAGCTCCCGCTGCAGTGCCTCCCCATTGTTGGCCAGAACAAATAGCTTGTACTCCGGTTGCAGTTTCTTGCGTTTTACGGATTCGAGGATCAGAGCCTGGGCCGCCTTCAATTGGCAATCCTTGGGCGGATACCGGCTGAAGTTTCCCACGAAGGCAATAACCAGGGAACTATTTCCTGACAGATCCTTCAAGAAATTGTTCTCATACTCCCAACCATATACCTTGAATACCTGACAGTCGCCGGTGACCAGGAAGTTGTACGGCAGTTCCTCCAAAGAGGAACTCTAATAGAGTGGATAGGTTATATTCTAGAACTAATATAATTCCAATCAACTCACCTGCAGCTTGTGTAATACCTCCAGGCAATCCTCATTGCATTCCTCACCCTCGGTGTGGGTAAATAACACGGCATTGAGCGGATCCAATGGAGTTCCCTGACCCTGAAGATCCATTTCCGACCATATATCATGCTCAATGAGACTGAGCCGATATCCAAAGTCCGGCATTTGGGCTGCAAGCAATGCAAAGTGATTCAGTCTTTTAGTTTCTTTGTCAACCTATAACACAAAATACGAAAAATTAAGGAGTGAATCATATGGCTATATTTAGAAACTTTAAATAAAATCCAATCGCACATTTGTTTTCAATAACATTTTTTAAATTCTTCAAATATAACTCATTAGAACTTTTATTAAGCGATAATAATTTTTGATTCTTTAAAAATATTTACTTATAAAACTCACAAATTTTTAAACGTAATACATTTTTCTATTATTGTTTTGTAAATTTTATAAGTGCAATTAAAACCAATAATATCATAAATGTATAATATATAAAAATACTCTAAAAAAAAATAACAAACACGTTAAAAAAAAATAATAAATAGATATTTTTTGATTGAAATTTCTTTAATACTAATTAATTGAAATATTACTAACAATTTTTTGGGAAATCTCCGAGTGCTTGATCATTGACCACTTCCGCCTGCCCACAAAAACTCACATGTTCAGCTTATCATAAGTCACAGCTTCAAATTCCAGATTTATTTCAATAAAAACAAATTGAGCACATACTCGTGCAAACTATGGCCTCCATCAGCTGGAAAACTCACTTTCTCTCCAGAGTAAATATACAGCCAATCCCAGGGCGGCCGCGCACATGAACAGGAACATTACAGATTGCCAATTTAAGCAGTCTTTCGTGAGGATCGGGTTTCCGGGGCAGGGCGAGGAGGAGAAGGCTGCAGAGGATGTGGACGACTTGTTGGACCTCTGAGTAGCCGCCAGCAAAGGAGTGGATTCGCTGACTCCGCAATCCTCGTCGACGCGAATGTGTATATCTTCAGTTGATTCCAAACTGCCATATGAAGACTGGGAAACTCCAGCGGGCGAGGCACTACGTCCTATCGTAGCGAAATATAGAGCAAAAAACATATAATTTAGCAAAGCCAAGATAAAAGTGAGCAGATGATTAGTCAATTGGCACAGATTGTCCAGGCCACTGTGTTCTTGGTGGGCATAGTATTTGTTGATCGCACGCATACTATGGGCGCTCACGAAAATCGGCATCTTGCCACTTACTGGGGTCGTATCCATCCAAGAAAATGCTAATATATCTCACCCGTTGAGCTATCTTATCAAGGTTTATCTATCTTCAGACTTACCCATTCGCACGGCTATGTGGCTGGAGTCCATGGCCAAACTGATCTTGCTGCAGCCTCGGCAGCAAGGTGGTGCTGTGGAGTGGAGTGGGTCAGCCCCGTACTGGATCGCACTGGAAAGCACCACTTGATCGGCGAATCGACGCTGTCAACCAGTGCCAGCAGAATGCATAAAACGACTGGGACGAGAACAAGGGAGAGAGCCCGCATGGAGCAAAACATTTCCGTAAATCACCAGCTGAAGGTTTCCAGCCGTCTCTTATTGAATACTCTTACGTTCTCTTAGCTTAAAAACAACTTTAAAGCCCGTCTGGAGTAACATTCGTTTATTTGCCATCCGCTTTCTCATATCTTCAACTAGATTCTAATAACAATCATAAATGGGTTTTTGTTTTATACACAGAAGTTGGCTTTGCTTAATTTACAGTGCTTGCTCAGGAGGCGAGATCGCTCCTTCCTTAAGACTAACTTAGGCCTTTGAACCGTAATAAGTTATGAGCATGCTTTCCAGTCCAAGTTGCGGCCACAAAACACTGATATGGACACAGGACACTGGACAGAGACTTGGCTGGGGCTTTCATTTTAAAATTTCACGAAAGACAAGACAGTAAGTTAAAATCGTTCGAAAATCTAAAAGAAATGCATTCGCTTAGGTGCCTAGACTAAACTTATAAGGTATAACGCCTCCGCAGGGAAGTGGCCCAATCCAGCAGCTGCCCATTTTAGGGGTTCCGTCGCATCCTTTACTTGTAGGACCTCCAGATTTGCCAGGCGCACAGGGCAGCCGAGAGGAAAGATACGCCGCGGTGCAAGTATTTTGTTTTGGAGTTGGACGAGTAACCCAGGATCACAGGCGAGGATACATCTGTTAGCGGCAGTTTCTCCAGCACGGTGTCGTTGTTTTCCACCTGTTTACAGAAACAGAAATGAGTTAATTAACCTGGGACTCAGGGGATGACTTATTTCAGACCTGATATTGACAACAAGGATCATAGTTCCAGGAGACCGTGTAGAGTCCTGTGCAAAAGAGAGATAGGGCACAAGCGGGAGCTGCAATGATGGGACGATCCCGCCACAGCAAACTGGCCACCAAGGAGACCACTCCAGTGGCCACGGCTGTCTTGTGCAGGCAGTTGCCCACCCAGATCCATCGACCTGTTCAAATTAGATGAGTGATATTTTCATAATTATTATAAAATTATTTGTATGTACTTATACTACCTAATTCAATAAATCTTAATAATTTATTCAAATTAATTATATACTTATATTATTTACACATACATTTCATTTAGGCTTAAAAATCATTATAAATTTGAAACCAATTTCAAAATTTCCAGTTTTTAGATAAAGGTTTCATTTAAAAATGAAACAGTTTAACTAACTATAAGATTTATTAAGTAAGTCATTTAAATGTTATATCAAGTAATTTTGGTATCCGACTAACAAACTTAACGAGAAAAAATATTTTAAGTTTTTGTTCGTTTAAGCAACAGATTATTCTCTTGTAGGGATTCTATATCAGTCAATTTTGATCAGATGACTTGGAATTCAAGGAACGTAATGTAATTTGGTAAAGCTTCAAAAACATAAATGAAGTGTTTGAAGCCAATTAATTTAAGGTGTGATTATCGTTTTATCACAACCGTCTCCTAGGCCTCACCAGTTTCGTCGCCCAGGCGCGGTGGCTCTATAATGATGAAGTCCACCTTGGCCTCTAGTGCCTTGTCCAGTTCTGCCTCAAATCTTTCATGGGCATTGGAACTGTCGTATACCTCGCGGATGACATGGAAAGTGGGCACTTTACTCGTGCTGCAGAAGAGGAAAATATATGTATAGAAATGGAAGCCATTAATCACGTCTATCTTGATCTGGACTTCCAAGGTTAAGGCCGAGATTAAGCCTCCTTGGAAAACCATTATCCGGAGATAATAAAGAAGCCGCCTGCTAAATTGCATAACCAAAACAGGTCCACTCGAAGATCTGGGCTGCGGTTGTATTCATAGAGAGAGCTCGTTGCGTAATTCCGACTGCATTAATACCGGAGCAATATTTACCTTTCTATGTTTCTGCTAACCATTTTGCTAATAAATTTTTTGTTTTTTATTTTGTTAAGAAACGCAGTGCGGCCGCACTTGGACCGTTAAAATATACCAAGAATCGGTTAAAATTATACTAAAATATACCAAGCTAAAAACCGTTGCAAGGAGGAACCTTCTAAAAACTTAATTATTAAATGAAGAAATAAATAGGGTATTCCCTAAACAATTTAATTATGGAAAATTAACAGACTTGAAGTGTTTCCTCTTGAATTGCGTATCTCATAAATTGTAAAATTGGCTTAGTTACCCATGTATGTATGTATGTACTTAATTAATTTCCCAATTTGAAAACAGATATTTATTTTCAAAAAGGCATCTATATGTGGAGTTATATGCGTATGAATTGAAAGACATATGCTTTCGAGCAGGAAATATATGTTTTATTAAACAAATAAAAATATTAAATTCAGGGATAATCAAAATCAGATTCATCAGATTCTTCATTGTCAGTTAAAAAATCTACTTCATACATGGTATTGTCAACATATGTTCCGTATGAATAAGAGACGTTCAAGTATGCCTCGTCAATGTCTTCTACCTGCAAAAATAAAATTTTTAGCAGCTGAAAGGATTATTATATAAGGATCATTATAATACTTACATGGAATCTCGGAAAAAATGAATATTCATTTAAAACAATGTTTAAAGGTTTCTGTAGTGCAGGATTTCTTACAGATTTTAAAATGGAATTAACTTCGTGTACAAAGTTTGATTTCACTCTTGCACCTAAACGGTATTTGAATGTGGCTATATCGAGCTTTTGACAAAATTGAATAATAAGCAACAAGCTATCGCTATCTATGGTGATTGTTGAATCATGTTGAGCTATACGCAATGATTTAAGTTCGTTAAGTTGAGCCAGGTCTGTTAAATTATTACATACGGCCATGTATTCAATATTTAGTGTGATTAACGATTTAATTTGTGATATTTCACGGATCTCATCAGAACTTTGAATTGGCGCATGCAGTTCTTGTAACATAGACACATTTTTAAGAGCAAAAGCCCGATAAAGGCCACAAAGTGAGTCTACTGGTTTATATATGGTTAATTTCTGCAAATTTTGTATATTTGCCAAAACGTTTATTCCAGGGTCATTACCTAGTGAGCATGCTAAAGATTTCAATTTCTTGAGCTCAACAAAATATTTACATTCATCAAAGCCAATCTCGTATTTTATATCCAATATCTGAAGATTAATTAGTGATTTGAGAGCCAAGGCATTAGCTGATTTTTTAAAAATATTTTCTTCATCATCATAAAGGTTTTCTATTTTAAGAATCTCAAGGTGTGGAAATTTATCTAATATTGACGCACATCCCGAATTAAGAAATCTGGCATTTAATATTTTTAGACCTTTTATTTTCGAAATTTCAGTTTTTTCCGAGATGTCAAGTTTTTCTACTTGCAGGTTATTAAGTCTAGTTTTACTATTTAAGAAAAATGCAGCAAAAAGGTTCTTTGGGGGTTTAGTATATGAGTAACAATTCAATTCTTCAATTCTCGAGCTAGCTAGCTCCGACAAGGATTTTAAATCTTCCAAGTCCGAAATGTGGCACTCCAGTTTTTTCAGCGACATTATTTGGGAAATCTTTATGACCTCTTCGGGAATGAGTTTGTTATAACATTGAATGCATTGAATTATATTCCTCTCAGCAAGTTTTGCGAAAAGAGCGTCTAGGGATCCCTTTCCAGAAAAACGTAACTTCCTGAGATTATTTAATTCAGCCAGTATTTCAATTCCAGTTAAATCTTCGATGTAGCACGTCAGTTCTTTAATGGTTTTTATTTCTGCAACCTTAAAAATATCTTTAAAACAATTTTTTCCGGATACTATAAGATGCAATTCTTCGATGGTACTTAAATTGCTGGTGGCGAATGCTTCGAAAAGTGGATTAAGTGATCCAGTAGATATATTATTATTATTTACCTTGATCCAGAGGGTATTTACGCCCGTAAGTTGGGCAAGGGGTGTCAAATCTCCCACAAACGTACTATCTATATTAATATTCATTTCTTTTTCATTCTTCCTTAAGGAAATACCAAAATCCCGGCCAATTATGGAAGCGCGCACCTGACATGCAGTTAGCAAATTAAAGATTAGCTTTGAAGTATTCGAATTAATCTCCTCACGGACATTTAATATTAGGTGTTGAAGGTTAGGTAATTGACTGAAATACGTTATTGAATGCCAATCGGATAAATGACACCCCAGAAATCGAATTGATTCTATTTTTGCAAGTTCTGAGGCCTCTAATTGATTAATGGAACCATAATTTATTTTGCAGGATTTTAAAGCAAAGGAGCCGTTAGGGACCATTGATCGAAGGAATTCCGCAATTGTATTAGGAAAGTCTGTGTATCTACATTTATTATGTATGACCAAGCGACTGAGATTGGGTAGCTTTGATAAGAAACCCATTTGACTAATGTCCGATTCAGAATGTATCTTTAACTCAAGTTTTCCAGTATACCAGTCAAAACTTATTTTGATATCATGAACTAGAGTTATGGTCGCGAGAGAATCCTCCACTTTTTCGCTTTCCCTTAATGTTTCACATAAATCGTAATTGCTCTTAATTAATACATTATGATTTTTATAATAATGTGGGTATTTTGGCGGTGTGCTTATGTCCAAATATCGCAATGAGTCAAAAGTCGCTAAAGTAATTGGCTTACTTGTATCTTTTAGACAATCTTCGATGGTCACTGTCAAAGGTAACATACTTTTTGGTCTGTGCCATTTTCTTAATTCATTAAAAAATAGCGATTGCGAACCACTTTCTTGAATTCCACTAATAACAAAAGTTTTTAAATTGGGCAGCAATACCAGCGGTGCATATTGGGCGGCACCACCTCCCTGGCTCAACCTAATTCTCAGTTCCTCAAGATTTTCGCAATGGGGTGCTATATTGGAAAAGGTTCCATTAATTGTACTGCCTTCAAATGTAAACTTTCTTAAATTTGGGTTCGAGATGCAGATGTCGGATAACACTTCTGTAGTAATGTTACCATTTAACGTTAACGCCTCGGTGTTTGCAAGGTCCGATGAGATTTCTTGAAATAAAATAACGTATTTAAATTAGGCTAATAGGCTAATCTGAAAAGCTCAGTGGAGGTAACCATTGAGGTAACCAAAGAATGCATTCAATAAACTTTTGCATCAAAAGATTGTTAAAATTAAAATTGTTTATCAAGACTTACTTTTTATACTAATGTTTGATTCCTCGTTAGAATGATTCCTCTTTTCTTTATGATATCCAAAAGATAATTCAAGATTGAAAGGACTTTTTTCTCTGACAGATTGTAGGTAGGACCTCCAGCAACATTCCTTTCCGCTTGATATCTTATTGAGTCGCAGTTCTATTAGTAGCTTTATGATCTTGCACGCGATAGCCATCTCCAGATCGTCGTACAGTCGTTTGTAATGAACTTCAAACAATTCCAGGAAAAATTCATGGGCCAATACAAAGTGGATTAAATCACGAAAACTTGAAGAGTCATTCTTGATATTTTTGTCTTTCGACTTGCAATCATTAATCACGTAATTCATTATCTCCAAGAGGCAGTCGGGACTAAGAATAAATTCGCCCTTTTCATCCATTTTTTTGGCTGATCGTTGGCTTTAGTAAGCTTTTCAAAAGATTCGCTTAAATATGATAATAAAAGTTGGATTAGTTACCCATTTATGTATGACCAAGTTTATTTTTATCCCTAAATTTAATAATAGTATATATATAAGTCGTGGAAATGAATTTTGCTGAAATTGTTGTAGATAAATAAAGCAAACTTCGGCAAACCGACGTTTATATTAAAAATTGTTTTTGTATTCCTTTGATTTCCATTAAATTGAAAATGTATTTTGAATATTAATAAAAGCATCAGTATCTGGACTTATACGCGTATATGTGGAAAGACAACGAAGTTACCCCGATTCTTCGGATATTTTCCTATAATTTTTTCCCATTCCTACTTATGCAACGTGCAATAGAAAGAAGAGTTTTAGAAAAGTTTTATTATAATAAAATCATCAGATTCTTTATCGTCAGTAAAAAAATCTATTTCATATTTCATTACACATTATGGCCCATTTTCACACTTTATTAAACAATCTAATAATACCAATCAATATCATAGGATTCAGAGTCGTCAGATTCTACACCATCAGACATAAAATCTAAAATTTCGTGTGGGTAATAGGTGTCGTATGAATAGAAAACGTTCAAGTATGAGTCATCAATGTCTTCTACCTGCAAGAAGAAAATACTTAATGTCCAAAAGATTGTGTCATTATTTTATTATTTACATGAAATTTCGGAAAAACTGATGCTTCACGTAGAGTAAGTTGCAAAGGTTTCTGAAGTAGAGGATCCCTTATAGATTTCAAAATGGTGTTAACTTTGCTCACAAATTTTACCGCCACTTTTAGTCCTCTTATAAATTCCAATGTGACGCTATCGAGTTTTTGACAAAATTGAATAATCGGAAATAAGCTGTCACTATCTACACTGGAATATGCAGCTATACGCAATGATTTAAGTTCCTTTAGTTGACCTAGGTCTGATAAGTTATCACATATACCCTCGTAGTTAATATCTAGTACTGTTAATGATTTGATTTGCGATATTTCACGGATTTCTTCAGAATATCTAATAGGTATATGCAGTTCACTTAGTTTTGACTCATTTCCAAGACCAAAAGCACGGTAAAGTTTACTAAGCGAATCCTCTGCTTTATAGATGATTAATTCTTTTAGATTTTGTATTTTTGCCAAAACTTCAATTCCTGGATCTTTGCATAATGAGCACTTTAAAGATTCCAGTTTTTCAAGCTCAACTAAATGTTTACATTCGCTCAAGCCAATCTGGCTATTTATGTCCAATTTCTGAAGCCTAGGTAGTGATTTAAGTGCCACAACATTCAATACATTTTTATTGATTGCCAAATGCTCCAGATTAATTAAACGATCTAACAGTTGCGCACCATTTAAATTAAAGAATCCACGTAATTTTTGTAGACCTTTTATTTTAGTAATTTCAGCCACTTCAGAAAAGTCAAGAGCTTTGCCTATAACTTCCAGTTGCTGCAGCCTAGATGCATTACTTAAAGAAAACGCTGCAAATAAATTCTTTAGGGAAAAGCTATGATATGATGTAACAATTAATTCTTCAATACTCGAGTTAGCTAGCGCGGACAACGATTTAAGATTTTCCAAGTCCAATAATTTGCAGTTTAAATGTTTCAGTGATCTGATTTTTGAAACGTTTATAACCTCTTCGGGGTCAAGTTCCTTGGAACATCGAAGACGATGAATTGAATCCCTCTCAGCCAGTTTTATAAAAAGTGTGGCAAGATTTCCATTTCCGAAAATGCTCAAATCCTCGAGTTTATTTAAGTTTGCCAATTTCTCAATTCCAGTAAAATCTGAGATCGAGCACGTGAGTTTCTTAATGGTTTTTATTTCTGCAACCTCGATGATATTTTCAAAACGTGTATTATCCAATTCGCTAAGATCAATTTCATTGATCGTAGTTAAGTTGCTGGTGGCGAATGCTTTTAAGACTAGATTAAGAGATCCAGTAAGTGCAGACCCTGCGATCTTGAGGGAGTCAAAGCCCGAAATTTGGGAAAGGGGTGTCACAATATCGGTCTTAAAAAAATTGGAAGAAAAAAATATCTCCATTTCTTTTTCAATCTTTTTTAAGGTAATACTAAATTCTTCGGTCATTATAGAAGCTGTCACCTGGCATGCAGTAAGCAAATTGACGATCACCTCCAAGGAATTGTCATTAATCCATTCGCGGCGGACATTGATTTTCAGGTGTTGAAGGTTAGATAATTGACTCAAAAACTTGGTGGAACGCCAATCGTATTGATGGCAAGCTAGAAATCGAATTGAATCTATTTTCGAAAGTTCTATGGACTCCCACTCTTCAATTATACCATAATTTATTTTGCAGGATTTTAAAGCAAAGGAGCCGTTAGGGACCATTGATCTTAGGAATTCTGCAAGTGTATCAGGATAGTTTAAGTAATTAGTTTTATTATGTACGACCAAGCGACTAAGATTGGGAAGCTTTGATAAGGAACCCATTTTGCTAATATCCGACTCTTTATGTATCTTTAACACGAGTTCTTCTTTACATCTGTTAAACTTAACTTTTACATATTCTCCCAGAGTTATGGTTGCTAGACATTCCTCTATTGATGTACTGTCTTCCGAAGTTTCACTTAAATCGTACTCGCTTTTTATTAAAACATTTAATTTTGATTTATACCACTCATCAAATCTATAAGGTTCGTTTATGTGCAAATACCGTAACGAGTCAAAAGTCGCAAACGTTATAGGCTGACTTTCATCGCTTAGACAATCTTCGATGGTCAGTGTCAAGGGTTGAAGACTCTTAGGTCTGCTCCACGTTCTTAAATCATTATAGAATAGCAATTGTGAGCCGCTCTCTTGGACCCCAGTAATAATAAAAGTTTTTAAGTTGGGTAACTTGGCAAGCGATCTATATTGGGCAGCACCGCTTCCCGGGTTAAGCCTAATTCTCAGTTCCTCAAGATTTTCGCAATGCGGTGTTATATCGGAAAAACTTCCATGGATTTTACTGCCTTCAAATGCCAATATTCTTAAATTTGGGTTTGAGCTGCAGATGTCAGATAGCTCTTCTGTAGTAATGTTATCAAACAACTTCAACGCCTCGGTGTTTGCAAGGTCCGTTGAGATTCCTTGAAATAAAATGACGTTTTTGATTTAATTGATTCAGGCTAATCTGAAAAGCTCAGTGGAGGTAACCATTGAGGTAACCAAAGAATGCATTCAATAAACTTTTGCATCAAAAGATTGTTAAAATTAAAATTGTTTATCAAGACTTACTTTTTATACTAATGTTTGATTCCTCGTTAGAATGATTCCTCTTTTCTTTATGATATCCAAAAGATAATTCAAGATTGAAAGGACTTTTTTCTCTGACAGATTGTAGGTAGGACCTCCAGCAACACTCTTTTCCGCTTGATATCTTATTGATTCGCCGTTCTATTAGTAGCTTTATGATCTTGCCCGCGATAGCCATCTCCAGATCGTCGTACAGTCGTTTGTAATGAACTTCAAACAATTCCAGGAAAAATTCATGGGCCAATACAAAGTGGATTAAATCACGAAAACTTGAAGAGTCATTCTTGACATTTTTGTCTTTCGACTTGCAATCATTAATCACGTAATTCATTATCTCCAAGATGCAGTCGGGGCTAAGAATAAATACGCCATTTTCGTCCATTTTGTTGGCTTAACGAAGCGTCTTAAAAATATCACTTAAATATTGATAACAGAGCAAATTAGGCATGAATTACACTTCAAAGTATAAAATATACAAAATCTTTAAATTTTTTTAAGCTGAGCTCAATATTCTTACATGTGAATTTTTTAAATTCTCAAAGCTGTTCTAGTAGTTTTCCTAATTGTGTTTTAGTATATGCAGAGCTATTTTTAACTTATAAATATTTTTTTTAGTCTAGCTAAAATGATTGTACAAAATTTGAGACTTAAGTCGCTTAAGAGTTTGAGCGATTTCAATTCGACTGCACCATATGTGAGATAAGCGAAAACATATAAATGTACGTATTAATGTATATGTATATAAATGCGTATGTCAAACAATAAACGAAAAAACATTTCTAGCTTTTGGAAATGGATTTATGAGTCACAATTTGTCAAACAGCATGGTAGCATGGTGACAAAAATGCGGAAACGACTTCAATGTATTTAAATCAGAAACTCCTCTTAACGTGCTAGAAAAGCAAATACCGACACTACCGACAAACATACTGAGTATAAACCGTACGGTAAGTATAACTCAAGAGATGAACCAAAATCAAAAAATGTTGAAAATGTTATCTGATCGTACACATACAAATAAAATGGAAAAAAAAGATTTTTAAAATATTATAATCTACATATTTTATGTCGTGTGCACTGACTAGGTATTTTATATGGGGCCACTATATCGTTATTTCCTGTTTCTTTAAAAAATCTTTGAAGTAGGTAATAACTGAGAAATAAAAACTTTTGGTAAATTTAATTCAAACTGCATATACCTGTATGTACAGTTGTACAAGTATACATGTATACATGTACTCATGTACTTACTTCCCAGAAGCCGTTTTTTCCCTTGATGTACATAGATAAGAACTCTAAAATATTTGGTAATTAAATTCAACTTTTCCTTAAATTTTTTTTGATGCTGCACAGCAAGCTACAACAAAAGTTAATGTTTCCTTTTTTCGAAAAATGTGTACATATGGTATGTACATAAAATATGTGAAAACGTAAACTAAGAATAAGAATGTATCTGATGAATACAGACTTCACATTTAAATTTAAAATTATTTAAGCCCTTTTTACACTATTCGGACAAAAGCCAATAAATACCTTCGTTTGGTGTTTATTTATAGCCACTGGGAAAACTGCAACAAAACAACTGCAGTTGGACGTTAAATTTCCTGGTGATATTTATTTCAAGTCACTTGTTAGACTTTTTTAACACAAAAACCATGCGCAAACTTCTAGTTTCCTATTCAGAAGTTGGACGAAACAAATTATCAGCTGCTTGCGATTTTATTCTTCCCTAATTACCATTCGCAGGCGAACGCACCTAGCCTGGGCGCCATATTTAAAATCTCTTTAATCACTAAGGGTAGTCCTTAAGCGAGTTATTGAGTTATGAAAACTATTTTCCGTTTAATAGTCAAACAGCTGTTGTTATATTGTATAAAATAAAGTAAATAAAGTAAAAGAACAGTTAAAGCAATTTAAATTAAGTGAAAATATAAAGTTAAACAACTAAATACTTCTAAATAATTTATTAGTGTACTGTGACATTAATAACAAAGTGTTCTTTAGCACTCTCATCTCTTGTTAACGGAATGTGAATTTACGATCAAGTGAAAGGACATTTATAATGTATTCAAAACCGAAAGCCCAATGGGAAAATGTAATTTATTTATGTATGTGATTAAAAAATTTAGAAAAATCTAGTTTAATAATGGCTTGCCGGCATCTTATTGTCCAAAGCGAGACAAGATTTCTCGCCATTGTCCGATATGGTCACACTGCGCCACACTCATTAAAAGACACCCAAATTGAAAATAAAATGGAAAAGCATCGCTTACCCCTTCCGGAACTGCACGACGATAAACACAGACACAAACAGTGCAACGGCGATAACAGCAACCGCTTCCGTCCACCGAAATACAAGACGCGCAGCTATGTCGCGGTGGACAACAACAATCTGAACCGGAGCCAATCGCTGGGCTCCTGCAGCGCCAACAGTTCCCAGATAGCCCACGCCATTTCCTTCCGGGGATTGGAGTGTCCGGACGCGAGTACTCTGCCCCTTTCACCAGTGCCTCTAGAACGGAGCGATAGAAACAGCCACTTTGAGCAGTGCTTCGAGCGGCTAGCAAAACTGGGCGAGGGGTCCTTCGGCGAGGTGTTCCAGGTGCGAGATCGTTCTGATGGTCAGTTCTACGCCGTTAAGATCTCCAAGCAGCTGTTCCGTGGCGAACAGTACCGTGCCGAGCGACTAGAGGAGGTCCGGCGGTACGAAGAGTTCTCCGGCCACGAGAACTGTATCCGATTCATCCGCGCCTGGGAGCAATATGACCGGCTGTACATGCAAATGGAACTGTGTCGCGAAAGCCTAGAGCAGTACTTGCTGAGGTGCCAAAGGATTCCCGAGGAGCGCATTTGGCACATCCTGCTGGATCTGCTAAGGGGCCTGAAATCACTACACGACCGAAATCTCATCCATCTGGACATTAAGCTGGATAATGTGCTAATCGGCGAGGATGACGAGACATGTAAGCTGGCGGACTTTGGCTTGGTCATTGATGTGGACAGGGCCAATAGCCATCATGCCACAGAGGGCGATTCCAGGTACATGGCCCCGGAGATTCTGCAGGGTCACTTCTCCAAGGCAGCAGATATCTTCAGCCTGGGCATCGCCATGCTGGAACTGGCATGCTACATGAATCTGCCCTCGAATGGGCCACTATGGCATGAACTTAGGGACGGCATCCTGCCCGAGGAGTTTATAAACAGTGAGTTCCAAAGTTAATATTTGGTTGGACAGTTAATAATTATTTTTTTTATTATTTTTCTCTCACCGCAGAAATATCCCTTGAGCTGCAGTCGGTGATAAGGTCCATGATGATGCCCATTCCAGCCCAGAGACCAACAGCAGATCAACTTCTCTCACATCCCAAGCTGCAGAGCCTGCAACAGAAGCGCAAGTCGCTGATGAACCTCAGTATGCTGGTAAGGGCAATATAGTACTTTCTTAAGACTCAGTGTAATTCTTTTAACATTTGCAGTCACGGAGCTTTCGGCGATCTCGTCGCGCCGTCTGGGGAAGAATGTGCAATTGGAAAACGGCAGCCTTCCGTTATCTGCTATATTTCCTGGAGGTTCTGCATTTATGTAAGCCCATCGGCCCTTCGCAGCCCAGCATCAACCTAGATCCTTCCTCGCCTTCTTCAAAAGGAGTGCCTTTGGTGCCTAGGGTGGAGTTCCAGCTGGTAGGATCCACGCCCATTGCCAATCGCGACTGTTACGCCTCCGATTTCCCATTTGGCGAAGATCCACTGGAGCTGTCTCATCAGGGTTCCCCCAACGTAATAAATTCCACGCCACTAAACACTAATCAAGGCAAATCCCGCATGGACTTGCTTGGAAAGAAGTAAGTATCCTTGTTCTCTTCACCTTAGATTAGCTTAGAACCTATAACCCTTTCAGTCTGGACTCACTGGGCAGGTTTGCAAAGCTGCATGATTTCGAAAGTCCCTGCTCCGCCCTGTCTTCCCCGAAGGTACTAGACACCTCCTCTTTCCGCCGCAAAAAGCTGTTCGTTATGGAATTTGACGACGAGTGAATACGAAGGCACCGAGAAATTGAAACCCAATGAATTTATCATACAAATAATATACATATATCAGTTACGTAACAATTACCAGATACATATGGCAACCGAATATATCGTTAAATATATTTAGCTTAGTTCTAGACTGTAGAGTTGTACGAAGTTCCCTAGATTTAGTCTTACAATTGTGTAATGTTAATGCTTCTTTAGAAGAACTTGTTGAACTTGAACATTTAATCATGTGATATATATACGAAAAGCGATTTGAAAAGTTAAAAAAATAAAAAATAGTAATTGAATTTGCATTATGGAGTGTTGCGATTTGGGACAGGGTTTAAATCCTTGCAGTTATGAAAGATAAAAATAATGTTAAATGACTGGTTTTCTTGACCTTATGGACTTTAATATAAAGTCTGCAGATTCTCTTTACAAGTTAAACCTTTAAAACTCAAATTTAAAAATACTTTCTTCTCCAGCCCCAAAAAAAAATTGTTTAATAAAAATGTGAACCAATAATTGTTATATTAGTGAACCATAATAATGATCATTAAAATTTAAAAAAATACTTTCATAATGGCTAGAAATACAAAAAATGGCTAGAGCAATTATCATCCCTTTGTTGAAAACGAACGTTTTACAACACTGTCGCCACACGCACATGTTTAAAACGTAAACAAAATAGCACAATTTAAGAAAATGACTAGAAAAAGGGCTCCCAAAAAGAAAACAGAGGTGGTTTTTGACGACAAGAAACGCATGTAAGTAAAGAACAATAAATATTCTCAATGGTATACTAATTTCCAACTCAAATCGCGCAGAGAGTTTCTAAGTGGCTTTCGAAAGCGAAAAAACGAACGCCGATCGCGGGCTAAGGCTGAACTGGAAAGGAACCTTAAAAACGAACGTAAGCGAATTCGCCAGGAGGTCAAAGATGGCTTTAACCACCTAAAGAAGTCCTTTGAGCCGCTGCGGGAGCTCACCGAGGAAGACAAGGCGGAGGAACAGCAGGAGGAAACATACGAGGACGACGAGGTGCAGGTCAAGATAATTGAGCTGACTACCAATGATCTGGCTGCCAAGAGGAATATGTTGGGGGCCAACACGGCAGAGGAAAGCGAGCCGGAGGAGCAGGATGCTCAGAGCGAGGAGGATGAGGCCGACCAGCCCAACAGAATACCCGGCATGGACTATGATCCCAACACCCGCAAACGCAAATCCAAGTCAGAGGATGAGGAGCAGCCAAAGGTGAAGAAAGCAAATACCACTTCCACATCCCAGCCAGACATCAAGAGCAAAAAAGATCTCGACCGCTTAATGAAGACCAAAACCCTAAAGAAGATGCACCAGAGCAAATTGTACAAGCAGAAGGAGCGCATGGACAAGAAAAACAACCAGAAAAAGGCCAAACGGGATCGGAACAACACCATAAAAAGCGTTCCAAAGCACCAGCGCAAGCAGCTCAAGTTCGGAAAGGGCCAACAATCGAAATACCGAAAGGGCCGCATGGTGAACAAGAAGGAACTGAGGCGCAAGCGCAACGCCGACTAAGTTTATCGATTCGCATAGTTTGTTTTACGGTTTATTTACTATTACTCTAGTTGCTCAAATAAACTGTTTAATTCCTGGCTTGTACAATAATTTTGCTAATACGCCGGTCAACTCTCGTTCATATTCATAGTACATATACATCCATCCAACATGCTTTATTTTTTTTTTGGGGTTATTAACATTGGCAATATTGCTACTCGCCGCTGTTCGATTATGCTCTATAAATAAAAGGGGGCCGCTAAAATTACACTCGATTTTCATGGGTCTATGTCTATTCTCGGGTTCTATGTACAAATTTTGCTTGGTTTTTAGTTTAGTCTCTTAAAATATTGGGTTTCTTTATTTCAATAATGCGCAGCTGTTTAGCTTAATAAGTGTTCGCTTTTACGGGGAGTAAATTTTTTTTTTCAAAATTATACATTAGAGCGGTATTTTTGTGAGTGGCCTATTAGAGCGGTAACCTTTCTTTCTTGAGGATGCAATGTTATCGATGCAATGTATCCAAACGTAATCCTGCCAAACACAATAAATATAAAATGCCAAACACGTTTTCGCATTATTTTTTTCTTACTTAATCATAGGCTTAGGTTCTAATGGGGCCGTGCGTGGGGCGCAGGGTAAAGGTTCGGGATGATCTGGGGGCAACAGTTACGCTCTAGCTTATAGCTTACAGTCCTACGGCTACTCCTACTTCTAATATGTTCATCAGCAGTTAAAAAACGTTTACAAAACTCATGCGAAATCGAAATCCAATAACAAATGCACACGCCGCAGTCTCATCGACGTCTCCGCCTCCTCCTGACTCTCGTCTGTCCGCATCCAGTTAGGATTGCTGCTGCTGCTGTTGTGCCGTTGGCTGTCGCCGGTTAAAGCCACCGCCGGCGGCCAGGTGACGCTGCAGGGCTCGCTGCTGCTGGAACTTGGCGCTGCCCGGTCCACCGAAGCGGTTGAACTTGAACTTGTTACGCTGCTGGAAGTTCTGGCGAAAATTCTGGTTGTGGAAGCGCGGAAAACCACCTCCTCCGCCGTTCTTGTTCCAGCGCTTCTGGCCCTCGTACTCCTGGAATGGATTGTAGCCGGGCGTGCTGTTGCTTGCATTGCTGCTAATGTTTCCCTTGGCCGCGCCAGACTTCACCTTGCGCTGCCGCCCACGATCCATCTCGTTCTCCTCATCGTCATCCTGGTCCCGCTGCCGCTGGTCCCGCGCATCCACCAGTAGCTGTAGAAAACAGAATATTTAACAATTAAGATGGAGTTCGGGCCTTGTAAATGGAAAGGCTGACATGCGCTTGGTAATGAAGCTTATGCAGATGAGGTACGGAACGCTCACGAAAAACACTGGGAAGCATATTGTATTCGAAATGGGTGAGTGGCTTACGGTTTACTGTTCACGGTGACAGGTTATCAGGCAAAACGGTAACGGCACAGTTGAATTAATGGCGATTCAGGCGGGGAACTAAAGAAAGATCTTGCCGGCCAGCAGTCAAATCATAAGCTTCATTGCTCGGGGACACGGGTGCGGAGTCATCGGGTGAATTACCTAGGCTCTGGTGCTGTCACTCCCTCCCGCAATGACTTTTGCAACTCTCTATACACTCTTAACGCTTGGCGAACGGGGGCCGCATTGGGGAGTCCGTTCGGTTGGGAACGGAAACCGTCAACGCAATCACAGACTATTCGGGGTAATCGTATTGTTTGTATTGTGTGTGCTTTGTGGGGAAACATAAAGGGTCTCGCCTTTGCCTCCGCTTCTGCCTCCTACCGGCCGTCCTCGAGACGATCCGGGTCGGGTGCTTCAGCGCCTTCATCTGATACTGCTACTGCAATAACGACCACGTTACTGTCACTCTCACTGGCCATGTCGACTGCTGCCGAGCTCTCGACGATATCGCTGCCATCCACACTGCCGTGACCAGCTATCCGTTTCGCACAAACCAACTCAAAAGGCTAAATGAATGGGGGATAATGTGGAAACAAATGCAAATTACAAACAAGTTCGTTTAGTAAATCAAACCAATCCAATCGCATTTCATGCAACAACTAAGCGAACGACATAGATCAAATGGAAAATAAAGATGTTAGGCCAAAAACCAGTCAAAGAACTAAATTTAAGCTTAAGATGCAAGCAGTTACGATCGGAATAAGAATGCGACTTGAAGTTAAACTTTTAACAATTTAAAATCAAAAGGTATTTAATCTTATTAAAACCGCAACTTTGCCCTTGAAAAAACTCCTTGAGAGAGATTAAATGCTGATGAAGCGCTATGTTACATCTCCCCAAACTCACCTCCTTTTCAAGCTCCGCTGGCTTGCCGTTCCAACTGAGCACCGAGGAGCCGTATCCGCGATGCGATTGCTTCAGAAGCTCGTTAATGGTGTTTCCATTCGAGGTGGCCTCGCTCTGGTAACCATTGCCGACCCGTGGCTGCTGGTGCGACTTGACCGCGGTGCCGTTGAGCAACTTTTGGCGCTTGGCGCCGGGCGTTGTGGGCGAGTCCGTGGATGGTTTACTACTGGCGAAGGGATTGCGATGGATCTTAGTGGGCGTCTGGACTTTGGCTACCGGCGTCTCCTCCACTTCATCATCGTCATCATCTTCTGCATCAACTTCATCGTTTCGGGTAACTTTCCAGATGCCCGTCTTCGATTTGATGACTGCAGGCGAGGGTGGCGTCTTAGGCGAGGGTGGTGCTCTGCTGTGAGACTGCGATTGCTTCTGTGGGTGCCAGCCATTGGTCAGCTGGATACTCGGCTCCTCCTCATCGTCTTCGTCCTCACTATCCGCCGACTTTTTCAGGCTCTTAAAGATCTCGTCTATGGCATCAGTCTTTTGTTTGCTGTTGTTAACGTGAACCGATGACGAGGCGGACCCGTTCGCGAGAGAGCCATTGGTCTTGCTGTGTCCATTAACCTGTCCAGAGTCCTGGTCTGACTCGCTTGAATCGTCTCCACTTCGACGCTTGCGAGGATCAGGCAGTGGCGCCTCCTCCTCTTCGGAGGCGGATTCATAGGGCACTAAGCTTTTCAGTGGAGTTTTGACGTGACTCTTAACTTGGACCTTTACCGGCGATTTTGGCTTCTCTGTGTGGTCCTCCGTCATCTTGGGCATGCTCGGCAGCTGGGCTGTCGTGGGCCTGGGCTTCATTTCATCGTCGCTGTCTTCATCATCCGAGGAAATTGGCAGATATTGTTGCTGGTTTATTGATTTGTGGTTGTTGCTGCTGGTGGAGGAACTTTTGTTACCATTTGCAGTGGGAGCTGGAGAAGCTTCGCCCTTAGCGTGTGCGCCAACCAGTGAAGGCTTCGCAGAGTCCTGAAACTTTCCGGTCCCCAGTTGGAGACCGTTCTGCTGATGTTGCTGGTGGTGCTGCTTAAACTGGATGGCGGTTTTCTGGGCACTGCCATTGCTATAGCCATTGATACCGCCGGGCGGCAGCTGCGGACCAATGAAACGGGTTGGCGAGGGCGAAGACACAGTCGTAGCCGGCACTGGCAGCGTACTGTGACCGTTGGTATGACGCACTCCATTAGGCCTGGTTGCCGCAGGACTGGCAGCCTGTGAGAGGTCCAATTCGTAGAACATGATGTAGGCATTAGTGTTGCAGACACTGTGCATGGAGATGGGCCGCACATAGCTGTCATCGAAGTTGTAGTAGCTACCCGACTCCGTGGAACCAATGGCAGTATAGTGTCCGCAGTGCTGAGACACTCCCAAATGCGTGACCATTGAGACCAGGCGGTAGGTAAGCGACTGCGCTTGAGCCGCGGGCGAACGAGCAGCGTATTTACTCAAATCTATGCGTGGCTTGAAGGAGATCTGCTTGGTCAGTTTGTTGCCGATCATGGAGAAGCGCTTCAGCTGGATGCACAGCGTGATTGGGGCCCGTTCTAAGGAGAATTGCTTAGTGGCAGAAACCTGAAAGAAATAGGTTTTGAAATACAATCTATAGAATGAGAGCAAGACAATCCTACCTTCTTCTTGCAGCCCTCGCACTTGTAGCCCATATCCTCTAACCGCTCCCGCGAGAAGTGACCATCGAATGCGTCCTCCAACGAGTCTGCCTTGCGGATGTCGAGCAACAAATCTTGGAAATGCTGGAACGTGATAGACACGTGGCTGCAGCTCAAACAGCGCACCTCACTGCGCAAGTAGCCGCCGAATATCTGTCCCAGAGGCGTTGTCTCTTTCACCAGCTGGTCCAGCTCTTTGTAGTTGCGGAAACGCATCAGATAGGCCCGCTCCATGGCCTCGACCAGGAAGCGGAGAAACTCGTGCGCATCCTCCTGCCGACCGACGACCATATGCTTGCAAATCTGCTTCAGCTTTGAGTAGACGAGGAAAGGCCTAACGGCCGATTGATTGCTCTGGGTGGCCAGCAGGGTTTTGGCCATAGCGCATACTATACAACAGCCACCGGACTCGGCGACATTGCAATTGTCGAGGTGAGCCTGCTCCGAAACGAGCCAATTGGCTAGAGCGGGGATGTGAAGGAGCGCTTGGAGCGTCGAGTTGAGGTAGCAAGTGTTGCCCACGTTGATCATACCTGTGCCCACTTGCCATTTGCGCTCCGACTGCTTCCAGCCGATGCGGATGTTCTCCCGGGGATACAGGACCCTTTTCGGTTTGGGCAGCTCATTGGGATTGTTAGAGGGATTTGGATGATGGTTGTTGTGATGCGACTGATTGCTGGGGTGCTCCAACTGTTTGCGACTGCCGTTATTGTCTGTAAAGGAAAAGAGGTGGGTAGCCAGTTTGAGCACGTGCCATAGGAGGAGGAAGCAGGGCAACAGGAAATGTTTGTAGAGCAGCCACAAGGCGAACCCGTCCACCATTATCACAGTCATAATGCATCGAGTGTCCAGTCAGATCTCAAGAATTATTCACTCGCTCACTGCCTGTGTGCCGTGCTACTAAAATAAAAATAAAACGAGCTGCGCTCGCTGTGGAAACTGCTGACACACACTCGCACACACTCCTACCTGTGCGCAGTGTTGGAAAGGGTACAAGTGTTTTGTACGCAGACAATGTACAAGTCTGTAAATAAAATACCGAGGGTAAAAAATTCACAACTGTATACATATTTTTAGAAAAAATCTCGTAAAGCAGAATTAGCTTTCAAAAAAATGAAAGAATTTGATTTTGAAAGAAAAGAATATTTGCACTATTTATTTTTGTAACTTATTTGGTAGTTTCATTCGAACTTTTTAGGAAACTATTTTTTGTTTTTTGTCATGCACAGCATTTTTTCGTGGTATATTTAAAAAGTACCTAAAACTGTTTCCTAGGTACGTTCCTGGGCAGTAACATTTTTTTGTTACCCAACATTATCCGTACATTTGATAACAACGAGCGTGTGAGCGAGATGACGATTGGCAGAAGAAGAACATTTATTTATGCTGATAACAGCAAGCGAGTGAAAGGGATGGCGAGTTCCAGGCCAGACACTTCGTGTGCTCCGAACATATAGTAGTCCTATTCTGACTTACGGGGGTTAAGGCAGCACAGTGTTGCCAACTGCATTTTTGGCGCGACCTAACAGTGGTCGTTGTAGGCCCTCTGCTCCCCTTTTGTTTGCCTTGTAGCTGTGTTCAAGGCATTGACCAGGCCAAAAAAATCTTCTTGTTAGAGAGCCTTCTTGGCTTTGTGTCCACTTCCTGATCCGTGTGAATCACTTTTGCGCTCGCCTTTGTTTGCGCTCTTTTTATTTTATCACACACAAGCAGATTGAGACGCATTTACCGCATATAAAAAATAAAAAAAACAAAGCCAATAAAAGTACCGCTGGCGCTGGCCATGTGTGTGGGGAAAAGAGATGGAACTAGCGAGGGGAGCCCTCGTGCTTTTGCCTTTTTTTTTGCCTGCCGCTGAAAAGGCAGCACGTTTTTTTCCGCCACAACTTCTGTGAATCAGAAACTGGGAGTTTTGTTGTTTCCTTTCCAGCTTACTCTTTGCGACGTTGTACTTGTTTTGCTTTTTCCGCGTATTTCTTTGCATTCTGTTTACACGTACGCCATCACACAACACGCACACACAAGCGCCAAAAAAGTACAGGTATGATGCTCTGCCGACGCCGACTGCGCTGCCGGTAGATTGCAAGCAGAGCCCAAAAATAATGTTAGCGGAAAACAACACACGTGATATGTGGAGGGATATTCTCAAAAGATCTGGCAAAAACAAACGGGAGGATATATACATATATACCTCACATATACATACATATGTACATATAGCACATGGAAGATTGCGCAAATTGCCATACAAAGAGAAACACAGACGAAGGCGGAGACGAAGAAAAGCCACTTCTGCGAAACTCTTGGTTTTTTTTTTTGCTTTACTCACCATGTCCATTTGCTCCCACAACTTTGCCTGTGTTGTTTTTGCCACCAAAACCATTAATGGCGCCTGGATTTCCAGGCTTGATGACAATGTATTTAGACTTCAGGTTCTCCAGCACCGACTCGTGGAAGTTGGGCACCTCCTCGTACTCGATTTTGGCCATAAGGATGCGCTTGGCATTGGCCACGATGTGGTTTTGTAGGTTGCCGGCGGAATCCTCGCCGGTTTTGGCCGGGTCGGTCGAAGAGGACGACGCGCCAAGGGATTCTCGCAGTGCGGCGTTAACGACATTCGCCGTTTCGCACACGGCCATCGAAATGGGCATCCTGCTGGGGATTTGTGGTGGAATTTTGTGTAGGTGGGGTGGACCAGTGGACCACTACGACATCCGCCCAGTTAGCTAATGTGCATCGAAGATCCTGCAGAAGATCCTTCTCTTCCCACTCCTCTCCCCTTTCTCACTTTGCTCACTCCTCTCTTCCTCTCTCTGCTTCTTGCTTCACACACTGACTGCGACACCGACACACGCACACCAACGCACTCGGGCACACTATTTTTCTGACTCCGTTAGGTCCGCGCTGCGATTTATTTTGTTGGCAAACTGAGCAATACTTTTGGGGACCAGGCATTTGCAAATCGTTCTGGTTCAGTTTTGAACGCGGCACATTTTAATACGCAAAGTCTGCTTTCGAAAATAATGACGATTCCTTCCCTCGTGTTTCTTCCGACTGCGGATTCTCTTTTCGCACCATATTCGTATTTTGGGGATGCCAACTCGCAGCAAATGGCCAAGTGACGCGCTAAGCAATGTGGCGTAGCGAAGAGTCCTAACGCGTTTTGTGAAAAATACTAATGCTAATAAAAAGTATTTAATCTAAATTTTACAAGTTTAAATTTTGGTTAATTATTTTAAGACGATAAGTATTGTAATTAAATTGTTTAATTAGGGTTTAATGTACTATTTTACTTACTAGTTAAGTATCCATTGTAGATTTTTTTGTAAAATATTAATAATTAGGTTTTCAATCATACACTTTTATTTCTAGCAATATGCGAAATTCTTATTAAATAGGTATATTAATAAGATCGTGAAAATCTGACGAGATTTTTATTTAACTTAGTTAAATAAGTAGAGATAATATATAAAAAAATCGTATTTATATTTTCAATTTCATCAGTATATTTAAGCCTTATCAGTAGATCATTTAAAAAACCTGGCAATCCTACGTTACGATGTTGATGCAACTGTTGAACTAAACTACAATTTAATTAATACCAATCTATAGAGAAGCATGGCCTCCTCTACTGGTCTCCTGGTCGTGTCCAACATCAAGCATTTGGGAAAATCCCTGCGTGCCATTGAGAAGTACGTGAATTCCCTGTACATACACTTAAATGTAACGGGGTCAACGTCCACCGCGGCACCAAATTTACCGCCTCCTCCGGTTTGGGGTCGTCTAATTTCCCAGCTCTATGCGAACAGCAGCAGTTATGTAGGGAACCAGTTGGACATGAGGGTCCTGGTCTCGCCTCTTCGGCCAGGCGGAAGTGGATCCTTAAAGTTGCGGCAGCCCGTAGACCTAATATTTTCGGATGCACATCATCCGGAACTGTGTGACCGGTTGCGGGCGGATCTTAACATCAGCAAGCCCACCATCTTCCTTGAGGATACGGCCATCTCAGATTTAAGTGCCCAACAGGATGCCTCGCAGGCTCCGAAGATGTATCCCTCGGTTGTCCTTGGCGGAACCTTCGACCGCATCCATTTGGGCCACAAAATATTCCTCACCCAGGCGGTACTGCGCACATGCAAACGTCTGGTGGTGGGCGTGACGACCTCCACCATGACGAAGGGTAAGCACCGCATGATTCGGCAAATAGATTCTTATCTAAATGGGCTTTGCTATCTGCAGGCAAGACTTTGCCGGACTTGATTCTGCCCGTGGAGGAGCGTATTGCCCGGGTAAGAGATTTTCTCATGGACATAGATAGCTCACTGCAGTACGAGATTGTGCCGATCGACGATCCCTTCGGACCTACGCAAGTGGATCCCGATCTGGACATGATCGTGGTCAGTGCGGAGACGCTGCGAGGTGGTCAAAAGGTCAATGAGATAAGGTCCTCTAAGCAGCTGCGGGAGCTGGAAATCTTTATGATCGATATTGTGGAGAGCAACGTGCATGATGGCATCCACGAGACAAAGGTCAGCTCGAGTAACACAAGGATTGATCTGCTGGGTACTCGCTGGCGAAGACCGGATCAGCGCCCACAGCTTCCGACGCGACCTCACATCATTGGATTAACAGGTGGCATCGCCTCCGGCAAGAGCAAGATGGCCGAGAGATTGGGCGGAATGGGCGCCCACGTCATCGATTGCGATAAGGTAGCCCACGATGTGTATGAACCGGGTCAGGTGTGCTACGAACGGATTGTGCAGCTTTTTGGACAGGGCATTGTTGCCGCAGACGGCCGCATCGATCGCTCGAAACTGGGGCCCGTGGTATTTGCCGATCCCAAGCAGCTGCAGGCCCTCAACGAGATTGTCTGGCCGGAACTCATCGCAGAAGTCAACAGACGGCTGGATACACTGCGTTCCCAGGCCGATGCGCCCCGTGTGGTGGTCCTGGAGGCTGCGATACTCCTGCGAGCGGGCTGGGAGTCCAGTTGCCATGAGGTGTGGTCCATGATTGTGCCGCCCGAAGAGGCCGTTCGCCGAATAATAGAACGCAACAACCTCAGTGAGGAAGAGGCCAGGAAGCGGCTGGCCAGTCAGGTGCCCAACACGGAGATCGTAGCCAAGTCTCACGTGATTTTCAGCTCTCAGTGGGATCACGCCTTTACCCAAAAACAGGCGGAGCGGGCCTGGCAAATGCTCACCAAAGAACTGGACTCGCATCAGAGCAGCCTATAACACCAATTGATATTCATATTACCTGGTAACAATTGTTGAACCTTTTTTGTATGATTCTTTATGCCTTTGTTGTACATTGCTTAGTTGTAAGTCGAAAGTTAAAGAGAAATGCCGGGATGTCAATGGGAAATCGCTTAATTTTTCAATGGTGGCTCTCGCCCTTCTTCCCGACGACCCTCTTAAAGTCGTTCATCTTGGTGGTCATGATGGGGGAGCCAATGAAGCCTATGTAGTCGATCTGCGTCACATCGCCACCCGACTGATTGTTTTTCACGAAAATCTGGATGTTCTGCACGTTCTGGAACTTGACGTAGCGTAGATTGACGGGCAAGCCGTTCTCCAGTTCCTTCTCAGCCAGGCTGAAAAGTAGTTAAACCAATAAGTATAGGAAATGGGGATTGGGTGAGTTGAAGCCCACCTCAAATCCTGCACGCTGGTCATGGACTCGGCCATATCAAAGTCAATTGTGCGTGGCTGGTTGATGAACAGCTTGACATCCTTGGGACCCAATTGTGAAGGCGCCTTGAACTTCAACGAATGGATCTTGACGGCCTGATTGAAGGTAATGGACAGGATGAGCTGCTCGTCGCAGTCGGACTGCAGGTAGCCACCGGCGGAGGCCAGGGCGTGCTTAAGGTTATGGTCATCGGCTTCGTTGAGGCACTCGCATTCTTGCTTCGATATGAAAGTGTTTAGCTCCATCTGTATGGTGGAAAAAGGATTAGTTTTGGGATGTCTGAAAAGCTGGAATAACCCACTAATCCCTGGCCGTAGTCCTCGCCAGCATCCTCGCCGACATCGGTGCCGATGTGCTCTTGGATCTTGGCTTCCAGTCCATTCACGTCCGCCCCCTGAATGCGATCGATTTTTGTCCTGTTCCTGTAAAAGATGAAAGTGGGCATGGCTGAAACGCCCTGGCCGGCGGCCGTATCCTGGCATTTGTCTACGTCCACTTTCAGGAAGATCGCTTTGGGGTACTTGTTCGGAAACATCTCGAAGATGGGAGCAATCCGCTGGCAGGGACCACACCAAGTGGCCGTAAAATCCACCACCACTAGGCGAACGCCTGCCTGTGCCAATTCCGCCCGGAAGTGGGACTCGTCGTTGATCACACGCACGGACATGGCGACAATTAGAAAATATTATTGGCTCTAAATGCGAATTTCCAAAGCGACGACAAACAAAAAGATGACTGGCATCTAATATTAGTGTGACCGGAGAAAATATTAAAATACGCTATTTTCAATTTTTATACTATTAATATACCGTTCAAATTAGCAAAATATTTTATTTAATTTATTAAATAAATGTTCTTTGACAAGTCCGTATTTTAAAATTACGAACACAAGTTCGTGCGAACTCATATAGTTCTTCGTATTCATGTTTTTGAATTTACATCCAAATGTTACTATATTTGGGCTGTCTATATCACGTAATCGCAATTTTCTTGAATTCAAATAGTCGCACCAAAACAGACGCATCTATAAAATCGTTTTTAAGGAAGAGTAATAGCTAAAGAATATAAATTGAAATATAAATTATGTTCTTAGCAATATTATTGTGGGATAAGTTCTGTTGGAAATAATTTCATGTAAGACGAAAAGCGTATCAATATATACATATCTGCACAAGTGGACATGAAAGTAAGACCAAAAGAGAGTGTCATTGCACTGCTGGTATTTAATTTAATCCCAATTTATTTTAAATTTCGCGCTCCACGATTAGGGTTGTCAAGGCTTAATACCATTCAAGAGACGGTCCCACCGGCCACGCTACTGGTACCTTCGATACTATCGATTCCTCGGCAGCGCTTGGCCACACTAGCTTTACCTCGTGGTGTTTCAGTCGGTCGCATTTTCATTAAAGTCGCCATTTTAAAATTTGAGAGTGTGCACAATGGCAGACGTGGAAAAGGAGCCCGAGAAGACCATCGCCGAGGATTTGGTGGTGACCAAGTACAAGTTGGCCGGCGAGATCGTCAACAGTGAGTATTTGGCCCGGAACGCGTGAAGGGAAAGCATTGATTCCAGGAGGCTCTGCTACGTGGCGCTTACACAATATAAATGCCGCTTTCCCTTTTCGCCACGCGTTGATAAATCCGCCTATTTCTGGACCCCGTCTGTCTGTTTAATTTTAGAAACCCTCAAGGCGGTAATTGGACTCTGCGTGGTGGATGCCTCCGTGCGGGAGATCTGCACCCAGGGCGACAATCAGCTCACCGAAGAGACCGGCAAAGTAAGTGGACACCGGGAGGTTTCTGACGTTAAATATCCAGTCCAATGATTAAGAAACACACCTTTGAGGGTATTTCCAAGGCAAGCCATGTGCTGTGTGGGCTGGCGATCATCCTGTGTTCGCCAGGCGCCCGCGGGTATTTGTATTACCCACGTGCCCGGCTTGTGCGCTCGCCATTTGGTCCCAAGGATTCACAGATTATGAGATCTGAGGACACCTTAGACCCACTTTGAGGTTTCTAGTCAAAGAAACAAATTAACTAATACATGTTTCCTTCTTTTACACCAGGTATACAAAAAGGAAAAGGACCTGAAGAAGGGCATCGCCTTTCCCACATGTCTGTCCGTCAACAATTGTGTCTGCCATTTTTCGCCAGCCAAAAACGATACCGACTACACGTTAAAGGCCGGCGATGTGGTTAAAATGTAAGTATTATAAGTATTATCTGGCTTATCAAACACCTAATATCTTGTTTTTCCGCTCTATAGTGATCTGGGTGCCCACATTGATGGTTTCATTGCCGTGGCCGCTCACACAATAGTGGTGGGTGCTGGTGCAAATGAGAAGATCAGTGGTCGTCAGGCCGATGTTATCCTCGCTGCCTACTGGGCTGTCCAGGCTGCCTTGCGTCTGCTCAAGTCCGGTGCCAATGTGAGTCCTCCAATAGTTTTAAGTCCCTAGTTTATCCTCGCAAGAAACGGATTGTCTGTCGCTATTCTCCAGCGACTGAACATCTTAATACTTTTAGAGATATCCGGTGGCAGCTGGTGATTGCACTGGCCTATTATCTAGGTCTAGTGGTTTTATGCCGGTTGTCCACGTGGCTACTTCTTCTGCAGGCAACGGATTGGCTGTTGCTCTTGCCTTGGCACAGTTCAGCTCAACGCCTGCGAAGAGAAAACGCGTCAATTTCGTGAACTGAACAAGTTTAATGCACAGAAATGTTCGGTCTTTAATGTTGTCCACATCTACAGAATGAGCTAGAATTGTCATCTGCAGGCAACGGATGGGCTGCTGCCTAACCCATGGCTCAGTACAGCTCAACGCCTGCAGAGAATAGCAGTGTAAATTTCGTCAACTGAACAAGTTTACATTTCAAAAATGTTCGCACTTTAAAGTTGTCCACCGTCGCATCGCGAATTCAAAATCTATTATTTTTGCTTTGCTCAATGCTGAGATAGGTGGTTATGATTGGCAAATCTTTAAATTGCTTTTGCCAAGTTAATTAAAATTTGTAGTGCTGTTCTTCATCTGACGGTTGTCCATGTAGGGCCCTTTAAGACTAATTTATCAAATTATATAATATAAGGTATGTTTCCATCCCTTTTGGTTTACAGAACTACTCCCTCACCGATGCCGTGCAACAAATTAGCGAGTCGTACAAGTGCAAGCCCATCGAGGGCATGCTTAGTCACGAGCTGAAGCAGTTTAAAATTGATGGCGAGAAGACGATCATACAGAATCCTAGCGAGGCGCAGCGCAAGGAGCATGAGAAGTGCACCTTCGACACGTTCGAGGTGTATGCCATCGATGTCATCGTCAGCTCTGGCGAAGGAGTGGTTAGTAATCAATCAAAAAACACCATCTTTCCATATCCTTGTTCAATGATTAAAAACACGCGCTTGAGGTTGACTTGGCTGGAGCGAGGATATTGTTGCGTTAGCATTTTAATGCTCGGCGGGCTTTTGTTAGTAAGCTCGGCACGCGCAGAAACCAAGTTCCAGCTAGCTGTTGTCCGAAGATTGCAAGATTATGAGATCTGAGAACGCCCATGAGAAGCTGGAATTCCCATTCGCTGGGGCCATACAACACAATTGCTAAGCATTTGTATTTGTTTGCAGGGACGTGAGAAGGATACCAAGGTCTCCATCTACAAGAAGTCTGAGGAGAACTATATGCTCAAGCTGAAGGCTTCCCGCGCCCTGCTGGCAGAGGTGAAAACCAAGTACGGAAACATGCCATTCAACATCCGCAGCTTCGAGGAGGAGACCAAGGCCCGCATGGGAGTCGTCGAGTGCGTCTCACACAAGATGATTGAGCCCTTCCAAGTGCTTTACGAGAAGCCATGTAAGCGTGATATTTATTATTTTTCCCATTATTTCGTTGGCAAAACTTAATTCCGGATTTGGTACACCTTTGGGTGCTAAGTACGGCCAGACATTTTGCTAGAAAAAAGCCCAGATTTGGCGTTTTCAGCAGTTGCCGCAGTGTGGCCTCTGTCTGAACATGTCAATGTCACAATTGCAACTTTATAATAACCACGTTATCTTAAATTTAAAAAAAAAATCCCCTTATTAATTGACACCTTTTTAATGAAAGCCTTCAATCTCTCAAAAAAGACTTACCAAAACGTTAACAAACTCTTTGTTTATCTTGAATTACAGCCGAGGTTGTGGCGCAGTTTAAGCACACGGTTCTGCTTATGCCCAATGGCGTAAACTTGGTCACCGGCATCCCATTCGAGGCGGAGAGCTACGTAAGCGAGTACAGCATTGCGCAGGAGGAGCTGAAGGTATGTAACCTTTTCCTATATGATGTCACGATAAGTACTAATTTAAAACACCCACATTTTTTCAGACCCTGCTCACACAGCCTTTGGGTCCCGTGAAGGGCAAGGGTAAGGGCAAGAAGGCATCAGCTGGAGCGGCGACAAAGGTGGAAACGGCGCCGGCCGTTGAGACCAAGGCATAGGCCAGCCCGCTGATAAAAATCCGCACCACCAACCCAACAACGGAAACCCAATGTGAACAATTGCGCTGCCTACAGCTGCCGCTCTACAGATTTTTTACTATCGAATTCGTTGCGTATTAAATCCTTTTTGACAACAGAAAAGAACAGAACCTGGCAACAATTTGAGGATTCCTGTTCACACCAGCAGCGAATTACAAACGCAGAACCATTTCCCTAAACAATCCTCCATCCATCAGCAGGGCGGTGGTACCGCTCCAACTTTACCTCTTTATTTCCTTTACTATAAGCTGCCTTCGTTTATCGGTTTGTTCAACATCATCGCAACGAAAAAGCAAAGCAAAGCAAGAACTGTCGTCAAATTGAAACAATTTTAACGCTAAAATGATCTTAAAATATAATTCAAGAAAAACGTTATTAACGCTGCGTAGTAGGTATTAAATAAAATTAACATTTTCTATAAAACAACCGATAAATGCCAAGTGACTCTTTATTTATCACACTTGCTCTGGCCCCAGGGTCTAATCGAAATTGAGATGTTTGTGATTGTAATAAATGCACTTGAGAGTTGTGTTTATTTTATACTTTTAATTTAGTTTTGATGTTCACATTCACATTATACAATTTGTAATTTAGATTTCTTGCATGTTTAGTTTAAATTTTACAGTCTCATCTTTGAACTCGGGTATTACGAAAGTTGCAAGAATAACTTCGTTATGATTAAAGTCGCATAGTTCTGTGCCAGCCACCCCAGCCGATGACCCTGGATCCAATTCAATCTAGTCTAGTGCAGTCCGATTCAATACGCTCTGCCCATCCCGTCGACTTTCTCCTTTTGCGTCAAATAAAATAAACAACAGAACAAAATACGCAATTGCTGCTGGTAAAGAATAGAATACACGATCAGCATATTCAGCCGACTAGGACATGTGGCCGTTGACTATAACAGGATCTGAGATTTAATGGTCTGCCCTCGCTACATACATAGTGTGGTGTAGTTTTTTTTGGGTCGAGGACTGTGTTTTGCTCGCGGCCAGACTAATTATCGACATGCACATCCATGGGTGCCGAGGCTGTCACGTTGTTCGACTTCTCCGGCGAATCCAGGTAGATCTTCAGGGCGCGTTCCCGGCGTTGCGAGTATCGCGTGGTGGACACGCAACCCACCCGATCCAAGCGGGCCTTCTCCCTGGCGTTCATCTGACGTCGCTCATCCAGCGATAGCTCACGCGCAGGTACACTTTTATCTCTGTTGGTGAGATCTGTCAGTGTTGGCTCTATAAATTCACTCTACTATTTCAAATACTTACTTGTACAGGTAAATGTTGCCCGTCTGTGTGTTGTTCAGCGGATACTTGTCCAGGCTGGCGGGCACCGAGAACCAGCTGCTGGACTCGTTGACGCTTAATGCTGATATGCTTGTGCAGGGAAAGTTGCTCATCACCTGCGAGAAGAACGATTTCAATTTAGATAGCGATCAACGAAAGCTGAGACCTGGACATACCTTCATATAGCTAAGTTTGTCTATTGTGATGTCGCTGATCTCTGCTAATGAACGTCTGATTTCGCTATCCTCTGTAAAAGAAAATTTTAAGATTTGGAAAAATAACATCGTTATCATTCTTGAACTGTGATATTTTAAATCCAAAATAATGTGCTTACGGTCTAGAGTGATTTCCTGGAATTTTCCAAACTCCATTTTAGCTGAGCACCAGCGCCTAACAAATATGGTCAGTGAATCGTCCTTAGGCTGTGGATTTACTCCCTCCTCGCACTCCTGCACAATAAACTGTAATGGTACGAAGATAAACAAATTAAAACCATAGCTCTCATCCAAATATTTATAACCCCACCTCTGCTGCGATGGTGGAGCGCATGTCGCAGTAGAGCGTCTCATCGTTGGCCAGAATCTTGATCGGAATACGCCCGCCCTTCAGCCAGATACGGCAGTTATCCACAGTGAGAGTGGCATACTTGGCGTCCATGCGATGCAGTTTGGCCACCAGATCTTTCTTGGCCTGCTCCGCGGTGGTGTTGGCATTGTAGACCCACTCACAAACGCAGGGCAACTTAGAGGTCTCGTTGTCCACGTCCGCAAGTCGCAGAAAGTGAATCTTGGCCTTAAACTCGTCCGGTTCCAGATTCTTGCCCAATTCCACAGTTAGTGTCTCGCCCTCGGTAAGAAGGACCAGAGAGTTGTTCTGGCTGCTGGACAGGTTGGTATCATGCTTGCGCTGCAGCTTAAAGTAGGCGCTGGGCACTTGGATCAGCTCCTCGATGTGACGCTTAAAAGCGACCATGCGCATGTGTGAGCCAACCAGCAGTTTGTAAGCTCGCGTGGGCCTCCGCAGCTGAGCCTCCTCCTCGGACAGGTGCCCCGAACTGGAACCGGTGCCCACGACATCAACGCACTCAATTTTTGTTGCGTGGAAGAAGTGGTTGGTGCTGCTGGGCAGGAGCAGGGGATCAACCACATCGGCCGCCGCATAACTGCCGTTGCCATTGCAATAGGCGTGAACGCGCATCATGGCATCGTGGGAGGCGGCTTCGTCCTCAGGGCTAGACAATTGTGGCGAGTGGCTGGTGGAGCTAACTTGGCTGTCACCACCACCGCGGTGTGCCAAGTTTTCCGTCTCCACCAAAGTGCGGTCTCCGTCACTCAGACTGCTGTCCTCCGAGTTGGACTCGTGGCCATGACTGGGACTGGGTTGGGACAGTGGCTCGAGCAAGTCCCGCTTGTAACGCCTCCAGTCACAGTCATTGCTGGAGGACTCGTGACCGGATGCCACGCCGTTCATCATGGCGGCGTCCACCACATCGCCACCGCTGGCGGGCTAGAAAAAAGCGAAGAAAATTAAATTTAGTGAACTAAACAAGATGTTTCTTTAAAACTTACCTCGACTGACTCGACGCTCGGCACACCCAGCATCTCGAGGCTGGCTGGATCGGTATTGGGCACGTTCAAGTAGAAATATGTTATGGATTTGAACTGGGTGTTGGCCAGGTTCTGGAGGTGCTGTAGCGCCTCGGGCGACGGATTGGGATCGTAAGCCACGAAAGCTTTCGGTACCGTGCCGCGAACCGTGGCGAGAAGGAACTGCTGCTCGCTAATGCGCAAACGGAGGCCGATGGAGCGGCGCAGGGCGTCGCTGGCCTCTCGCTCCCGCGCTGCTGAGTAAACCAGGAAGGGACCGTCCATCGCCATTGTCGATAGATCTACCATAAACACATACCACGTGATGCCGTCCGGTGCGTACGGCTCAAACTGCTGGTCGTCAGCCCGGTACTCCAGCAAAAAGTCCAGACTGTAGTTCTGTGCGGCGCGCAGTTCAGTCAAAGCTGGATCTGTGCAGCTCTCCAGAGACTGGATAATAGTGTCCATCGTGGAGTTGTAAGCCACCAAGCGACAGCGCGAAAGTGGTGCAAATTGTTCCACATTCAGCATCTCGTAGGCGGACATCAGTACCAGGTTGACGTCGAAACTCTGCGACACGTACACCCTTGTGAACTTCATCTTCTTCAGTAATGGGTTGTAGAAGTAGACACGCGGCTTGTACAAATCCGGAAGAGCCAAGTCTGTAACAGTGATATGCCTGCCCAGTCGAGTCACTCGAGTCTCCTCCTCCGAATGCAGCTTTGGCAGCAGCGTTTTGATGTGCTCCGGAAAGTCGGCTACCTTGGCGACCTGTTCGTTCCGCTTAGCGTCCACCTGCCGATACATCAACATGTAGGCGTTGGTGCTGGAGGTGTAGGCACTGGAGTAGTAGCTGCCATTGGGTCCACCAAACGAACGCTGGATGTCCTCCTGGGTGATCTGCGTATATAAAGTCCGTCAGTTTATAAAAATCATTAAAACATTAAATCAAAACCTACAGGAGAAACATTTTGATCGTTGAAGCAGAACCATTCGTTGTTGTCGAAATCCTTAATGTAGGCGTAGTAGTGGCCACCGGAAGCGCTGCCCGAGTGAATCATGATTGCAAACAATTCGTACAAATACGGTCCAGATCCCTGCTTAGCGCTCTTACTGGTGCTGCTGCTCATGTCAATGCCCTCGTCCTCGTCGTTCAGGTCGTTCTCATGCTGGCTGGAGCTTGCTGTGGTCACCACCCCGCTGCTCAGGTTATCGTCCTCCATGGCCGAACCACTGTCCGCCGTGCTGCAATCGTCCACGGTACCATTTATCTGAGAGCTGTGCTCGTTGCTGTTTCCGCTCCGATTGATGAAGGTGTTCAGGTTAAGGGTCTGGGGAAAGGTCACTCTGGAAGGCAAAATGGGTTTAATTATTAAAATCACTTTCAAGTCTTAAAATATATATATATATATACACAGTTTTAACCAAGAACGGGAGGAAATGTTACTGCAGGTATAATAGCTTTTCTAACAACTTATAGATTAAAATTATTTAACCTATTCGATCCCTATGGCACGATGACTTTTTTAATTTCACTAGTCCGTACAATTCGTGAGTGTTGTTCAGTAAGTAAGGTGTACATATGATCGGATAGTGTCTGTGCAAAATAACTTTTTACTATATGCTCTGGGATGTAAGCCTATCTTACTCTCGTAGGCTTCTCATTAATTTACCATGGATATAGATCTAACCGTAGAACAATGCTTGGCAAACTTATTCTCGGGGATGTGGTAAAAGAAAAGACAAAAATTATTCAAATGGTTGTCTTTTTTGGTTTTACGCTCCATGGGAAATAGGGCTCCGTGCGAAACAAGCACTGCTTGGAGTCGTAAGAGCTACTTCAACGTCCGAAAAAAAAATGCATATCCAAACTCATATTACCTTAGTTCGATTGAAATATTAGTCTACACCTACGTAAAAATCCCATTCATATTTACATTTATATCTGAGACTGGTAAAGATTCTCTTTGGGATTGCAACTAAATGAATTACCGTTGCGGCTCACCTGTCGTTTAACTTGATGCGGTGCATGGTCTGATAGTCAAAATCGAAGCGCTTAAGGTGCAGCGTGAGGATGTAGGGAAAGGACTTAAAGTGCAGGCCCTTGTGGGCGTCGCACTTTTTCTTGCACTTCTCGCACAGATACTGATTGTTGCCATCGAGCGTTTCTGGCTGAACGAAGGCGCGCAGAGCCTCCTCGATGCTGCCGTAGGCAGAGCTGCTGCCAAAAGGACGAACCGGTAGCGGTATGTCTAGAAAGGTGTCCTCGCGCGTCTTCTCCGTATTGCACTCCAGACACTTGACGTAATCGTTCATCTTGCCTTCGTACAGGTTGGATATGAGGTTGGCCTGCTTGGTGTTCTTGAACTTGCGCTCTAGGGCGTCGAACATGACGCGGCATAGTTCTTGGATGTCGTGCTGCTGCCAGGCCTCCGTCGAGTCCCACCCAAAGCTGCGGGTTAGGTCAGTGGTCTCCACCGCCGCCTTTGGCGAGGTCTGCAAGTTAAGGAATAGCTTCTGCAGCTGGTAGGGTATGTTCTTGGCCTCGTTGTCGTTGTCAAACTCCCATCGATATAGAGCATTCCTGAACTCGGGTGTCATAAACAGAGCCTGAAGCAAGCTGTTTAGATAGCAGGTCATGGCCTGGTTAACCAATCCTACGTATCCTCTAGATCCTCCATTCTTCTGCCGTGTCTCTGCCTCTGTTTCCGTGGTGGCCGAGGCCACAAAGTCCGCAGCCGTGGTGTTGATTCTCTGCCATGCTGGCAATTCATCTCCGCCATACTTGCGGCGATAGAAATTTGAGAGAGCCGGGTCCGTTCCATCGTCTGGTCCAATCGTAGATAGATCTACCTCACCGGTCACACCCTCGCCGTCCAACTCACCAGTTGGGGCTCCGAAATCATAGCCCGGTCCCAGATTAGTAGGACTGGCAGATGCGCCCAGTGCCAGGTCGTCATCCGACAATTGCTCGGCATCCGAGATAAATAAGTCCGAGGGGGCATCGTCCACCGGCGAGATGAAGTTTCTACCTTGTGGGTAAAGCTGCAGTTGCTCGGAGATTTGTTGTTTGCTCAGCGAGTCCAACGGTTCGCAGTCCAGTTCTTTAATTGGTGATGATGGCTTAATGGGACTCGGTAACTCGAGACTAGTTTTTGTTGTAACTTTCGCTGCCTTCTTTGCAATGGGACTCGCGGGAGAAGAGATTTTGGAACTAGCCTCCGCAGATACCTCGGGACTTTCTTCTGGGCTGGCCTTGGGAGCTTCTTCTGAAGCGGCCTTGGGGCTGCTCTCTTTAGTTGCCTTGATCTTTTCTGGGCTTGCTTCCGAACTAACGCTTATATTGGCGCTGCCCGAAGAATCCTCGACCAAGGTTTTTGTCTTGCTTGGCGAGGAAGATCCCGATGTTGGCTTCTTCTTGGTTTTCTCGCCAACCACGCGTTTCTTCTTCTCGCCAGTGGCTGGGCTCTTGGCCTTCGCCTCGTCTGACTTTACGACCTTCTTGACCACCACTTTTTTGATGGGCAACTCAAAGCGTTTTGCCACGTCGCCATCCCAGCTGCCGGAGGGCAGCAGGACCAAGTGGTTCTTTAGCTGGCGCTCAAATCCATCCACATCATACATCAGCTTGGATTCAAGGGCATTCAGGTTAACCTGAAAAGGTTGAATTAGTAAAAGAGTCTTCTCTAAGAGTTTAAACGATAATCCTTACCAGATCCTTGTTTTCGTGTGGTTGCAGCAGAAGCTCAAACTTCCCGTAAGGGAACTGTGTGCCTATCAGATCGATTACGCGCTTAACCGTGAAGTGGGAGCGAACCACAACATTGATCTTCTTCTGCTCCGAGCCGGGCGTCTGGTCAAAGACCGAGACTGTGCACTGCTCGCTATCCTTGTCCGTCATGTCCTTGCTGCGAAGTGTTCAAGTAATGGTGGAGAAAACCTGCGGATAGATGGAAAGTGAAACGTTGAGCTTTACTCATGAATTTTGTATTGGTTTTTCTTTTCTTTAATAGTAAAACAAGGGTGATGAAATGACACCTTTGACGTCTCCGGCGTGGCCAAGTTGCTGGTCATGACGAAGCTTCTTTCGGACAGCTAAGGCCCGTAGTAAACAAGGAAGAGGGGCCGACCAGCCCCAAATTACTGCGAAATCTTCTTGTTTTCGACCTCATTTGCGAATAAAGCGGCAGAAACCAAGAACAGTCCGTCCCACCTCCCTAGCCGCGGCTATTGACGTGCTCCGGGCTCGCTTTTCGCGCCTTATTTGTACGGGCCAGCGCCAGTTGCCGTCTATATATATATATATAGATATAGCACGTACACCCAATCGAGTATCGACTGCCCCCCGAAATCGACGTCGTGACTAACGCGCAGTGGAATTTCGTAAACAACCAACCATCAGTTGGCTCCGGAGGATGCAGCGGGAAATATATTTCGCTTCCATTTTGCGACCAACGTCATTATCGGGCGCACTGAATGCATGAATTTCAGTACAAATATCGCTCCATGTTGGCTGGGATTCTTTGTGGGTCCCTGCTCGACACTGTAACGGAAGTGGTGGCGATTATACGGCGGAATATGTCTAGCCTCCATTCCGGCGGTGCGCAAATTGCAAGTGGGCGGCCCATCTACATGTACGAATAATATCGATTTGGGCATAATAAAAATTATTCTAGAAATATTTGTAAGTCATGACAGATTTAAGAAAAACAGATGGAGGATTTAAGTAGAAAATGTGTGGTTTATAATATGTATCATTGAGCGAATATCGAATATTGATATATTTCAGGGATATTTTGAAAAAGTTCTATAGGTCAGGGAATCATTTTTGGATTATTTTATTAAAGCTGGGAACCTAGTTATGTTCTTTGATTATTCTATTTAAAAGGAACTGCGAATTTACGTACCTTCATTAAAATGAAGTATAATGTTATGAGTATATCCGAAAAGATAGGATCCCATTTATTTCTTCTTGTTGGTTAAACGATTCGAATATTTTCTAATCTAGATTGCTCTACATTTTATTAATGTAATATCGACTGTAGATCAAAGATATTTATAATCTTCAGAAATGCCTGTCAATTGATTCTAAAATTAATTTTTTCGAATATCTGTTTTGCCATTAATTTTAAGAGACTTAAGATGCTCGACATCTAATTTAGTGTTGCAAGCAATTGGCTCGACGATTAGCAATGTTTTTCCAATTCGTTTCATTAAAATCACCACAAACACACAGCAAGCGAAGATATTTTGGGATTTCGGATGGAGGATGCACCTCGACGTGATGTGAATGTGCTGCAGTTGCCGTTCAAACACATGTTGGATGGTCCAAACACAACTCGTATAGCCCCGCAAGGGAGCGAGCGAGATGGGGACCCAAAAATGCTAATACTCGTCGGCCAGCAGAGATCAAAATAAGAAACCCGTGCTGCTAAAAATAAAAACAGGCGGCGACAGCGACAACGACACATCGGAGCGTTCGGAAAAAGCACACAAAAGTCGAGAAAAGGGGAGAGGAGACAGATATAAGACAGCTTTGGGAGCGTTTCAAAAAAGCGTATATCTGGCTATTTGTAAACGCGAAGGTTTTCTGAGAAGCACGCAGCCTCATAGATACATCCATCAGAATAGTGAGGCACTTTCAACACATTGCCCCCACTCAATATTTACATGATGACTATGATATCTTTCGGCCAATGATTGTGTTTGTTGGGTATTACAGAAACCGATATCGCGAGTTATCTATGCCATATAGACACTCTGGCGGGGCAGGAGGAAGAGTGCTCATTCTCGCATATATTTGTGCTATTTTTGAACTATTTCGGTACTGCGAAATCTATGTGGACTACAAAACCACGAGATGACTGAGATATAACTGCTGCCTGCCGGAAATCGCAGAATTTCCGATCATATAATGCACTTTTGAGTTCGAAATCTCCATTACGAAATGATTTCTATTCTTAGACCTCGTACAACTTCAGTTGGAGGTTCCAATGTTGTGTGAATAAGTGTGTATATATCCGTGCTCTATATGCAACAATTTCTGGCTGTTTTACCGTCTGATCTGAGTGTGCCGAAATCTTTTCGAACTAGAAGACCGCGCCGTCAGCGCACGACATAGTTCACGCGTGTACTGGCCGATTGAGATACCGATTGCGAAGATATCCCACCCGATCTGGCGCCCGATCGTTCGCAAATAGCCGCCTAGCTGAGTGCGGTACTTTGTAGTTTTTATAGGGGATGCACCATATAATTTGGAGTCAAACCTTTTTCATTTTTTTACTATTTATAAAAAACATTTTTAAACGATATTATATAAATATGAAGACCCTCTATTTATATTGATTGCCATAACAAAATCAATACTAATGAGAAAAAAGAATTCGCTAAGAACAAAATGTAACTACCATTGAATGAGAGTTAAAAAATTTAATTGTGAGCCTAAGGTTCTGGAACTATACTGGGGAACTACAGAAATCGCTTTCAACAAAATGGAAATTTGTATACACATTTGGTTGAAAGAGATTTTTGCAGATGGGCTGCAGGAAATGTGATAGCAATAATTGACTTGACTAAAGCCAGGGTGTAATAATCAACTTATAGGCAACACCCTTTGGAAAATGCAATGACTGCTGAGGGACTAGAGCTGATAAGGCTTATCGTCGAACAAAGCAGTGGGTGGGAAGTACTCTGTGGAACTTAAAGGCCCCGAGAACACCGTCGGATTACTCAATGAATATAGGCGATGTTTGGGTTTATAGCGAAAGTGCTATTAATGTCTTTGGGGCTCTCTTTCGTTTCAACAGCTCTCTATTTGTGGGAATGAATGACTATTTTTATGAGGCTGCTGCCGCCGTTGCAATTGGTGCAATGAGACATCGACATCCTGGCCACTGGCGCCATGCCGAAGAATATGTTTTTAAATTTGGGGAAGGGGCTAAGGGTCACAGGCTGCCTTCGTTTGCGCAACACCTCGGTGGGCGGTGGTCGGTGGGCGGGGCGATCGGTCAAGGCTTTGCTGTGGAACGTGACACGCATATGCTGGCTTGGGTTGGCCCCAAAAGTGGCCCCAAAAGGCTGTCCTTCGGGCTGGGAAATTAGTTCTTAGCGGGGCGCGTCCATATGTCGCAAAATTCGAGGGGCGCCTTGTTTTCTTCTCTCTCTATTTGTGTTTGTGTGTGTGTACCTCCATCTCACTCACCTCAAGTGTGTGAAAATACTGCGGTATACGGTTTTGTTTGTGTGTATAGGTGTTGCGGGGTTTATGCGGCTGTTTTCTTCACAATTATCCCACTTCTCTGATCCTGATCCTGCTGCGCTGCTCCTGCGTCCTGGCTTCCTCTCGGTGCACTTTAAATCCGGTTAAAAAGAGGCTCGACGGGTCATTTTTCCAAATGTTTTTTGTTGTTCGGCTGCGGCTGTTTTGCCAGAGTTGCTCGCTCCAGTGTGACTAAGCGTCGCAGCTGCCAAAATGCCAAGCCCTGATATGCATTTTTGGGTTAACTTACTAAGGTCACACTGGCAAAGTGTACATTTTTGTATTTTTTATGTGTGTTGTCGTTCAACTTCTGAAAACCCCCTGTATTATAATGGAATATATATTTAAATATAATTTAACAATGTTTTTTTTTTATATTTTTTTTTGCAGGACGGAATAATTATAAGTTTCCGATAAAGCAGAATTGGTTTATTTTTTGGCTACAGCGGAAAATCATTTTAAAGGGATATTTTAAATGCTTGGGACTAATGGTGTCAAAAAATGTGTAAGCTAATAAAAGACTAGATCAACTTTGAATTACAACCTTCATAAAACGGGAGTTTTTGACTAGACATATTTTCCCGCTGAAAATAGCTGTAAATAGCTAGAACTTGGTGTACCATCTCCAACACTCTAGACCTATCGGCAATCGGCATTCGAGATGCAACCCTAAAAGACTAGAAACATCGAGAAATTTCGACGCAGACAAAAAAAGTCTATAAAACGTCTTGTACGGTGGGCTAGCGCTCATTATCAAACAAAATAGAGAACGAAAAAGAGGGTGTGTTTTCAGTGCGCAAGCCACATTGAGTGGATAAAGAAAACGAAAAGAACAATTGAATCAATTGCGAGTAGAACGTCATAAATATTTCAAGAACATTGCCCCGTGAAATTATAAATAGTGGATTGTGAAAATCAGCAGCAATTGCACTTCGCGTTGCATTTAAAATTTTTGGATTGAAAGCGGATTTTTATAGATTTTGAGGTGAGTTAGCATCAGCATATTGTCATGTATTGTAAATACATGTGGGCCGACTTGTGTGGGCAGGGAGCATCGATCTGATCAGCTCCACACACGGGAGCATTCGGAATCCGTGGACTACGTCACTCGCATGACAACACAGCAGTTGCACAACGTGTGCTTTCTAGCAATTTCCACCGAAAGCAAAGCAATCGGCATAGCCCGGCAATCAGTGTTCATTCTAATCTAAAAACGTTCTCAATATTATTATTTCAGCTGTGAAAACCCAAACTAAGATGGCCAAGGACTTCTACAAGATTCTGGGCATCGACCGCAAGGCCACGGATGATGAGATCAAGAAGGCCTATCGCAAACTAGCCCTAAAGTACCATCCCGACAAGAACAAGAGCCCACAGGCGGAGGAGCGCTTCAAGGAGATTGCCGAGGCCTACGAGGTTCTCTCGGACAAGAAGAAGCGGGATATATTCGACAAGTATGGAGAGGATGGCCTGAAGGGCGGCATGCCCGGACCAGACGGCAATAGCCAGCCTGGAGCCTACAGCTACCAGTTCCACGGCGATCCAAGGGCCACCTTTGCCCAGTTCTTCGGCTCTTCGGATCCTTTCGGCGTCTTCTTTGGCGGCGGCGACAACATGTTTGGCACCGGCCAAGGCGGCAACACCAACGAGATATTCATGAACATCGGCGGCGAGGATATGTTTGGAGGCGGCGGCTTTGCGGCCAATCCTATGGCCGGTGCCTTCCGCTCGCAGTCCTTCAATGCCCAGGCTCCCAGTCGCAAGCGCCAGCAGCAGCAGGATCCGCCCATCGAGCATGATCTGTATGTGACTTTGGAGGAAGTAGACAGGGGCTGCACCAAGAAGATGAAGATCTCACGCATGGCCATGGGCAATGCGGGTCCCCACAAGGAGGAGAAGGTACTGAGCATCACAGTAAAGCCGGGCTGGAAGGCCGGCACCAAGATCACCTTTCCCAAAGAGGGGGATGCGGCGCCCAACAAAATACCGGCTGACATCATCTTCATTATACGCGACAAGCCGCATGCGCAGTTCAAGCGCGAGGGCATCGATCTGAAGTACACCGCTCAGGTCAGTCTGAAACAGGCCTTGTGCGGAGCACCAGTTAGTGTGCCCACGCTGCAGGGCGATCGGATTCCGGTTAACACCAACAACGAGATCATCAAGCCCACCACCACCAGGAGAATCAGTGGACGGGGTCTGCCCGTGCCCAAGGAGCCTTCGAGACGCGGCGACCTGATCGTGTCCTTCGACATCAAGTTCCCCGACACACTGCCGCCCAGTCTGCGAAACCAGCTGGCCGAGCTGCTGCCCAACTAGGCGGGAGTATGTGCCACACACTATTGTTATCACTTTAGTTAAGGCCTAAATATTTAGTTTTACCCTACGTACTCGTAAGACACCTAACCAATTGTAGACCGAAGTTAGTGAGTGTGCCAAGCGAACAGCTGTAGATATGGCCGAGGATGCAGACACTAGATAAGATAGGGAAGAGAACACACAGAGAGCCCGTTTTGTGTTGGAGACTGATTGACTATTGACTATTATACCCTAGTACACACCAATTCCATAATTAGTTTTGTTTACCGCCGCCTCGGTCGGGAAATAGCACCTTATATTTATTTATCCAAATACTTCAGCATAAGAAATAAAGAAAAAAGGTATTATAAATTACAAGTAATTCACGATTTTTTAAGCGAGGCACATCTCCGGCATTCCAATTCCAACACGGGAGGTTATATCAGTTTTAAAATAATACTTCTAGTTTGATATGCAGTAGATAATAGTACGTTTTAGTACCAGTTTTATTATGTTCAACAATAAAATAATTTATACCAGAATAGTGTGTTTATTTTGAACCAGTGGGTTGTATCGATGATTGGAAAGTGATTACTTTTGGTGTTGCAAGTGGTATCGAAGCAGCCAAAGGCAAAATACATTTATATCTGATGAATTTCTTTTTCTAACAGAAAAGGCGTCAAACGTATTTAAGAGTTTACATATCGTCCAGAATCGTTAAAGGAGACGCCACCTGGCGTGTAGAATTTAGTGTAATTTCCGAGACGGTCTGGCAACATACATTTTTGTAATGTCAAGAACAACTTTTTCGTTACATTTTTCTCGTAAAACTAAACTCAGACCCGATGATTTTTCTTGGAAAAGCACCTTAACACGGAAAAAACTGTGTGAGTCGCCTCTTCATGGGGCAACGCTGGAGGGCAATGGGTTTAAATCTTTGAAAAGTAAAAGTAAGTTTTTGAATTTTTTAGCATATTCTTAGAAACCCAAAAATCCGCAGTTCTCTATTAAGTTTAATTATTAAATGGTTCGACTTAATGAGCGGAATACCTGTTAAGCCTGAAACCCCAAAAAGTTGAGAAGTAAAAAGTCATAAGATGTTGGTTTCTTTTTTAAATTTCACATTTTATTTTCTTTTGTTTTCACTTCAAAAGGATTTCGTAATTTAATCATTTGTCACACATTTTCACTATCCTTATGTTGAGTGTTAAGTTGCATTTGCAATTGTATAATCATTGTGTATTTCTTTTTCTTTACTTTTGCATATTTTTTTTTGTTCTCAAAAAGTATTAACATTCATTGCATGTTTTTTTTTTATATTTGTGTTGTTCTTTTTGCAGCTGCTTTTTAAGTTTTACAATAAAAATTGAATTTTAATGTTCGTTTCTTGCTGTTTTCCATTGTTAATGGCTACACTTGTTTCCAATGCTGCTGCAGTTGCTATTGTTTATTGTTTCGAATTTGGATTTCGTGTGGCTGACTTATAAATTGTATTTAATATGCAATTGTTACCCTCGTGTATCCTGCTGCCTTGCTCTTGCCAAAAGGAAAGTGTGATAAGAGATAACTAACAATACGCTCAAACAAATCAAATATCCGATAACAATTTGTTAAAAGAGATTCCAGTGCGTCGTGTGCACGTGAACTTAATTAAATGAGTACATTGTTTGGCTCTCAAACATTCGTATAATAGTGACTATGTATATATATTTAATAAAAATGCTTTAAAAATAGTCAAATGCGTACAAAAAGTTTCACGCCACGTTCATTCGCCATCAAATGAGTTTCATAATTTAACTATTTCATTTCGCTAAAGTCTTCCAACTGACTGCTCCGTCTCTGGTTGAGTTGTGGTTTTATTATTAATTATTATTTACTTTGCCTCTGTCAAACTTATAAAAACTGTAAAAATTATGTTAAAATGTTGTGATTTGGTATTTGGTAAATTTCTCCTTGTTTGTCCCGTGTTTGATTAGCTTTCATCTTCGAAGATGAAGATCTATCATTAGACTTTTGTATACATTTAGAATTTCTATTTACTCCACTTCTTATAGCTTTCTATGGTCTGTAGTTTCAATTATTACTGTCTTTTTTATTTTCTTTTCATCGTTTAATTAAAGTTTACTTTTGTATATTTAATTCAATTTGATTGGAAACCTAAAAAATGTTTTGATTATGTTTCGATTTGTTGCTACATGGTTCCATGGGATTTAGGGGGTAAAAAAATGAATGAGTTATCCTGTGAATGAAGGTGAACAATGCCTGCAAGTACACTGAAAAAAACCATTGACAATCGCCACTCGCACGAACAGTGTACGTCCGGAAGAATAAACAAACGTTCAGCAATTGGGGATTTCTTTGTTCCTGAATCGAATTAACATCCAAGCTGCATTCACAACCAATTAATTATTATTTCCCATTTGGTAGAATTTTCATTGTATTTGACTATATATTTTTATTTTTTTGCTAAAAATTCGTCCTACAAAAATTGAAAACCATATGGTATTGAGACGTAGGGAAATAAAAATTATTTTAATTAAGTTCTCAAAAATTGTGCCTTTGTCTATGGGGTTTCTGGGCTGGGGATAGGTTTCCTTTGTTTAACTATAATTCTGTTGTCATCGTTTCTCGATTCTTAAAGTGTTCAAAGTGAAGTTCTTAATTATTATTGTAATTCTGCTAGAAGGTGTCGTCTTTTTTTGGTTTGTGTTGGTTTTCTTTACGCTTATATATTTTCTTTTATTTTTTCTCTTGCATAGTTTTATAATTTTATTTTAATGTTTGCCCGCTTTAACGTGTTGAGTTTGCTTTGCTTTGAGTTAATTTTTGGTTTCTTGTTTTTTGCTGATTGGATTCTTTGTGGAGGTCCGGAGACCAATTATATTGCATGGAATCGCTTGCGATTTTCGCTTCATTATTATTTTCTTTTTTTAATTTACGATTTAACATTTTGACTAAATTTTTGCTATTTTTCGTTTATGTGTATGTGGATTTTGTATGGTATTTTTATGTATTTTTTCAGTGTACTTCCTACAAACTAAACATTTTCATTGCTGCTTTCATTTTTAATTTTCTCATTACGTTTACGAGTGTGTTGATTTGCTTCAGTATGTGTGGCTTAATTGGCTAACATGTTTTTCATTTAACCCTTTTTGGTTTTACTTATTTTGCATTTGACATTGTTTTCTTTTTTTGTTGCAATTTTCTGGGGTTCTTTTGTTTTCTGTTTTTACTTTTATAATTTAAATTCTCTAATCCTAAATATAATGGTTGCAATTTGTTTACGGGTTTTTCTCCTCTTCGCTTTGACAGCTTCGTCACCATCTTCTTCTCAATAAATGTATTTAAATCGAAATTTACTTTCAAGTCTTTTCAGCGACAAATGCATTTGAATTTGTTCTCGTATTTCTTAATCTTGTTTAATCTTTTTCCTTAGTTCATATTAAATCTGCTCAAAATCCTTCGCTTTAATTATGCTTTTATTATATGTTTTGCACTTTAAATACAATCAATATAAATCAAAGTCTTCTCTTGGTTTTAATTTATGTTTAAGTTTTTCTTTCTAAAAAGGATCTCTCGTACCCTTTTTGTGGTGCATCTCTCGTTAAAAACGTAAACGTAAAAATGACAAAAAACTCTTCGATGTTTTATCCATTAAAAAAGAGGGGAAACAAACCGAAGCCAAGCATTCTTCAAAAGCCAACCACATCCATTCACCGATGGCCGGTGGATTCAATGCATCTTCATTTCGCAGCGTTGAGCTTGAAAAATGCTTTTGGGTTCGCCTCGCCTGCTTTGAACTTTGAACTGTTGCTGTTGCTTTCGCTTTGCTCTTGCTTTTAGCTGTTTCTGTTGCTGTTGCCTTACACTTGATTAGTTAAAATTGAGAAATCGAACAGAGGAATTGAAGTTGTGGGTTAAGAGCTCTTATGCTTGCTTAGCTTGATACTAAATGTTTTGCTTTGCTTTTTCTGATTTAATTTTTCACATCGTCTTTGCGGGTTGTTGACTGTGGATCTGTGCCTAAATTTATCATGTCTCGTGGTTTCCACACCGGGGACCCTACAATTAAATGAAAGAAAAGAAAAGATACAATGGAAACCATATATGAAAAAATATGAAATATTTTCGTTTTGGTTTTGCAGAACTTAATTTGTAGTTTCGTTTTTAAATTCAGATAGAAAATATAGATTTAGAGAGCGAAAGAGTTAGAAAGAGCAAGTGGGGCGGAGTAGCAACTCCATTTGGTTATATACAATTGTGTCGAACAGATTTTCATAGGTAAATTGTGGCCAATTCGGATTCGTTTAGTTAAAAAACATGCATGCAAAGTGCCCAAAGTGGCCGAACACTTTCGGACAGACACCTTGGGCGCTTTTTTGGTTAAAAAATATAAGCAAAACTAATTATTGTTTAATGTAATGAGCACTACTCCAAGCGGGGTTCGCTACTTGATATAGTTTTGGGGACTGGGTCTGGGTAGTGGGAGTGATTAACAGCTAATTCAACAACTAATACTGGTGATTAAGGGGTTTTGGGTAGAGTTCTGTTGGCTAAAATGTTGACATCGCTTGGTTCATTTTCTAGTTTACATACATTTTGATAGTTTAGTTTAGCTTTTCAACTATGGCAAGTGACTTGGCAAATTTTCGAATTTCAGATCAAAAGTTTTGCATTTTATGCCAACATTTTCCGTTCTGCCTCTTCTGTTTCTTGTGTGTCTTGATAAAGGGCTCCAATTCGGTATACAAAATGAAAGGGGAAAATTTATGTACATATATGAGTTGAAAAAGGGAGTTTATAATTTGGAAAATTGTGGTGAAGAGAGTGGTAAAATTGAAATTGTTTCGCATTTCAGTTAACCCACTTGCTAATTTCGAAATTAGTTTTCCAAATGCAAAAGTCAAAGAGCGTGATTCAAAAACGATGGATAAAGTTGTGCATAGATGAGAGTTTCATAAAATTCAATTTCATTTAATTTTATTTAGTTGGGCACACAAAAAGTTGTACGAAAACAGAAAAATAAATTTCTGGAAAATAATTGCGTTTCTGTGTGTGAAAAAATGCCGAATAAATTCTGGATTCTGGGGTGGTGGGGAGAAGTGGAGTGGCTGGTGGCTGGTGGCTGGTTGAGTTGTGGGGCACGTGTGTGTAACCATAAGACATATATAGTTAGATAAATATATATAGATCGATTATAATGGACTTGGCATTAGCATTGCTCTCTTTCGGTTGGCATGGCATTCAGCAGTACAAGATTTGGCTCTAGATCTTCGGCACACTCTGACATTTGTCGTGTTTGAGATTCGATTGAGAAAATGCAAAACGTTCAAATTGAAAAGGAAAACTTGCAAAGTTCATCGATTTTAAATACGATTTTTGTTTTATCAGGTAAGTTGTTTGTTAATCAAGCGATGCCAACTAATAATATCAAGTGTTTGTAACAGACACAACAGATACACAGATACGCTATAAAGAGATACACACAAATGCATCGAATAGGCGGGAAATAAAACCTAGAAACTTAACATGCCTAAGGTAACTCCAATTCTGACTCCGACTTACGACTATATATCTAACTGAATTCAACATTATTCGAGTCAATTTTTTTATGTGGTTGGGGTTTTAGTTATCTTTGAGATAATTGTGTGTAGACAAAACGAAATATCACCCGTAAAATTGTTTAATTACTAATTCAATTCAAGTACTCATCTCCGACAACAAGCTTCGTTTGCCTAATTACAAATGAATATTGCACTTACCTGCTAAGCAACTACTAAACAAATTTAAATGCATAACTAATCGAGGGTAGGGGATATTCGAGAGTCTGGGAATGGGCCAGGAAATCGCTGCATAAACTCTATGGGCTTATTGGTTTCCGCTGCAGTTCTAGTCGCTGTCCGTTCGCCTTTGATATTTATTTATTTGTGTACTTTATGTATTTACTTTTATCTCATATGCCATTTCGTTAATTGCATTCGAATTGATTTTGTTCGCTTTAGTTAGTTCAATTTAGTTTGCAGTTTCCATTATTAGTTATGTGTGCTCGCTTTAGTTTAGTTTTTACGCATTTGATTTTCAAGTGTTCAGTTAGTTTGTTGATTTTTCGATTATTTGTTTAGTGGATCTCTGTGTTTGACCGTGTGGGTGTGTGCACACAAGGATTACCGGTTAAATTTGATATTTGTTTTAGTTTTTCTGTTACTCTTAAATGTTCGCTGTCTGCGGCTTCCGCTTATCTCTATTTAGTTTGCCTTTATTTTCGTATATTTTTCTGGGTTTCGAGGATTCAGATTCCCATTTTTCGTTTAACATTTATGCTGTATATGCTGCTGTATATATGCCGTATTTACGATGTATATTTTGATTTTTGAGAATGTTTGTTATTCTTTATATTGTTTTGATTTTGCTGCTGTGAAGCCCAGTGTAAACTGTAAACTGTAAACGTTCTTGAAGCTTAAACTTATTTATTTTGACTACGTTTTCCTTTGGTTTGTTTTTTGTTTTATTCTGCTTTGAATTCTTGTTACAACAACCTGAAATTTGTTTGACCTTAACCGTTTTCTATATTTAGTCGAGAGAGTTTAGCGGCTTGGGCCAAGGAATCGAATGGGAATTCCCGACCCGCGCCTCGAAAAGGGAGGATGGTTATGTATACTATATACGCGTATTTTTGTAGCTACCTAGGTGTACATATAATTTGATTACCCATTACTGAACATTGAGGTACGACTTACGATTATCATTCTCTGAATACATCCACATTTGATCTGTATTCCGTTTATTGTATTTTGCTGATTTAATTGAAATGTGAAACGGAAATGGTGGAAAACCCATGCGGAAACTGTTTCATTTGATTTGCCCGTCGACTTGTATATGCATGTATATTTGTTTATATCTATAAAAACCTATAAAAATCATACAAAAAACCATATGCATATATGTATGCAAATTATTTGTCACAACATTATTGGTACACACACCGATGCCCAATCGCACAAACGTGCAAATAGGCAAAATTTTCTAACTAACTAATGTTTGTTATTTTCTAGTTTTCCTTTTGTCCTTTATGTAAATAATCCCCACGATAGGTATACTCTTGTTAGGTATATGTCATGTTAACCCCTGGAATATTGGCACTCGACCCAAAGCCAGCTCAGTTGCATATCCATTTCGCCAGATGGGTAATTAAAAATTTTTGATTTCATTTGCGGAAATGACACAGTTTTCCCCTGCGCTTTTACTACCTCTGCTAATAGTTAGTTAGCGACATTCGGCGAACTTTTTACCTGTGAGCCTGTAAGGTGTGTGTGTGTTTTCTTTTATTTTTATCTGCTTCTGGCTGTCTTATTTTTCCCATCCATGTTTCAAGTTGAGTTTGCCATTTGTTTGTCTGCCTGTCTCTTAGTAGTTTACTTGAGTGCGAGTATGAATTTCAACATTAGTTTTAGTTGCTGCTGCTGCTACTGCTCTTTTCTGTTGTTTGCCCTCGTAATTACGGCACTTGAGTATTGTGTGTGCAACGCGGCGTATACGTAATATTTCTACTTGCCACCCGAGGCGAGCGGAACTTCCGCCATTTTGTTTGTTAATGTGTGTATGGGTGTGCGTGTGTGTGTGAGTGTTCCTGTGTTTTGGTGAGTGTGTAAATCACGGCGAAATGTTCGCGCTCCACTCGGCGGCTGCAACTTAAATAATTAACTGGAAAACGGTAGCACACACCAATTATGCAACCTTTCCCTTTTCGGGATTAGTAGCTCCCACATCCTTTGATTAGTTTTCGATATGAACTACATATACATATATGCTGCGCTAAAAGAGCTAACTACGCTCAGGTTTGGTGACTTACGGCTAACACTTATACAACGAATACGGGTATGGGTAACCATCATCATCATTCTTCTATTTTTTAAGAGTGCATCCTTCGCTTCTATTACTTATTCTTGTGAACTTTAGTAGATTGTTTATACTGTAGGCTAGGTCTTTTTGATTTCAATCCCTTGTGTTGGAAGTTCGTGTTCGGTTTTGATTACTACCTTGTTTATAGTTTGCGTCGTGTGAGTTTACGTATATCTGAGCTGAGTTCGGTTAAAATTAGTTTTGTTGAGGCATTTCGGGTTGTTGTTGTTACGGTTTCTGCTGTTCATCTTTGGTTTCAAAATAGTGGAGGTCCTTTTCGCATGGAGTTCCTTAGACGTGGATCTCGAAGTAGTCGTGACAGTCCACACAGCCGCCGGGTGCCTCGGCGGAGCCCATCTCGGGCACGAATCCAATGCCACCGGTGGCCGTGGGCTGGGCACTGACCACCACCATTCCACGGGGCGTCTTCTTCCGCGTGCGACTCTGCCGCACGCGGGACTTATGCTAGGAAGGTCTCTTCTGGTACAGACAGTCGATGCAAGTGGTGTACTCCGGTGCCGAGGAGCTCAGTTGGTAGCCTCCCTGCGGATCATGCTGGCAGCCACCATAGCCCCCCATTTCCTGGGCATAGCTCACATATTGCTGCTGCTGCTGTTGCTGTTGGTGGTGCATCGGGGCCTGGTGCAGTGGTTGTGGTGGGTGTCTGGGCAAAGGATCGTATATGGGCTGCGAGGAGAACGTATTCTCGGCGGACTGCGAGCGCAGTGGCCCCGAACTATAGACCACATAGTTGCGTTCCGGGGAAACGCCATAGGTCTTGTGTCCATATGAGCTGCTCGTGGTGGTGCTGTCCCTGGAAGTTGAACGCTCCAGGGATTTGCTCAGCCGGCTCCTGCTGCTTGTACCACCACCACCACCACCGCCACTATATCTTCCTGTGGGTGCGGCGGCCACGTAGTGATCGCTGCACGTCTGGTTGTCATACACCGGGTAGTACTGGTAAGTCTCCTGGGGCCTGGGCCGTGTTCCTGTTTCGAAGCTTCCGTGGGCGGACATGCTCCGCTTCCGACTGCCGTGCGGCACATCCAGATTGTGATCCGACTCGCCGTGGCTGTCGAAGCTACTGCGCGGTGAGTGGCGCAGACAGGAGCTGCCGGTCATGCCCCTGTCCGGCGACAGGTGATCCATACTGCCCCTGGGCGAGACCCTCGGCGAAAGCGTCTCCACGCTGCAAACATGCGATGGGCCGCCCTTCTTCAGGCAACTCCGATCCGGACTCTTCGACTTGGCCGGACTGGAGGGTGGCTTCAGGATACCAGGGGCCGGTCCACTAGGATGCTTCAGTATGCCACCACCTTCGGAGGAGCGACGGGGACTGGGTGTCCTGCGGCCACCCGAGAGGCGATCCTGCGAGTTGTCCCTGGAGGAGCACACACTCAACCGCTTGCCCTGATCACTCAGACTAGTCCTCGGCGACTTGATCTTGATGATCCGCACTGGTGAGCTGCCCTGGGACTTGCAGCGATCCGGCGAGATGTATATCTGCCGCCTGCCACCCTTGATCTTGGTGGAGGCTGGTCGTTCCGGGGACTTGGCCTTGAAGATCTTGTCCACCTTCTTGTCGATCACCACAATGTGCGATGCCAGCGAACTGGTGGTGGCCTCCTCCTCCGTTTCATCACCCGAGCGCTCCGAAGGTCCTGTGGTGGTGCCGGTGCTATCTGATTCAGTGGCGGGCCTCGAAGGTGATTCGATGTCCACCACCACCGTCTGCTGGGTGTTCTCCACAATGGTCTGTGGCTCCGGCGAGAGACTGGAGTCGTTCTGCTGCTGATCGCCAGCCTCTTCGGTGAGATCCTGCGGATCGAAGGACTTCTCGCGCAGGCTGTCCATGTAGGCCACAATGTCGCAGGTGCCATCGGCCAGGTTCTCCTGCTCGAGGTCACTCAAGTGCTTGTCCATGAACCGGGCAGTGGCGTCCGTCTCGGTCGGGTTACGGTCGCGGTCGCGGTCACGTCGCTGTCTATGCCCGGACTCCCTGGCCTGGCCCCCAGGAGGATGCTGGTGGACGACGGCCACCTGCTGGGAGGCGGCCAGCCGTTCCGCCTCGCTCTCGAAGATCTCGATCACCTCGATATCCTGCTTGGGCGACTGCCGCGGCGATTGACGCGGCGACTGACGCGGTGAGGGATGCAGGGAGTGGGTGTGGGTGTGGGAGTGGGACTGGGCATGGGTATGACTCTCTCGAGGATCGAAGGCGAACAAGCTACCACTACTGCCTAGACTTAAGTTAAAGGAGGCCGCCACCTGGGCGGCATGCGCCTCCGACTCCGACTCGAGCTCCGACTCGTCCGGGCTGGGCTTACCTAGGTCCTTCATCAGCACCGGCTGGTAACTGGCCGGCGGATGCGACGACTGTATCAGGCGCGCCTGGCTGCCGGTGCTGCCCACCGAGAGCGTCGATGTGGTGCTGTCAGGATTCGGATTCAGATTCGGATTCGGGTTCGAATATCGCAGATGACAAGTTGCGGGTCGAGCAGTAAGAGAAAGGGATAAATTCACAGGGTCAAGCAATAGTCGAGCTTACTTCAGGGACCTTCAAACCTTGTTGGTTATCCACTGACTAACTAGATTTAGTCCAATAACCATGACCACCTCGTCAAACTAACCATTCCGCTGAAATATGTCTACGTTAATTGACTGCGTAAAATGAATCGTTTTGTAAATCTCGAAATTCAATCATTAAAAAAAATAAAGGGAGCAAATTTAATTAAAGACCTTGAAAATGATATCGAATGTCAGGGAAACAGTCGCGCTCACTTAAATTACTTAAAATAAATTAAATTAATTTAAATTATAGATTGTATTAATTATGCTAAAGGTTACGATTTGGCAGCAAACTTTAAGTTTTTACAAACTTTCATTGTTTTAAAAATAAAGATTATGAAAATTTTAAATAATTATTTATGTTGATTGTTAGTTACGAAATTCAAATTAAAATGCAATTTACTTTTATAGTTTTAAATGCAATTTATAAACAATGTTAAAAAATGTAATTTATTTTGGTAATTGTTAAACTAAGCTGTATGCAATTGAAAAGGAAGTTTTAATTGAAATTTCTTTAACATGAACAACATAAATAATATTTATGAGTTAATTAATAAATTCAGCACCTACATAGCAGTTATTTTTTATGATATTAATCCAGTTAGTCAGCAGAACACCAGTTAGTAGGGGCATAACTAGGGAATTCCAGGACTCACCTCAGCGTCAGGTGATTGGGCGTTCGACCCAGTGTGGCCTTGGGCCTGATTGTGCCCTGCTGCGAGTCCTCCTCGCCCTCCGACTTCGTCCCAGGATCGATCCTTTCGATGTCCGAGCTGTGGTGGTGCAGATGTGGCTGCCGGATCGGGGGTGGCGGTGGCTCCCGCGGATGTGGATGTGGATGGGGATGTGGGTGTGCATGGGCGTGTCCTTGCTGCTGCATCTGCTGCTGTTGCTGTTGTTGCTGCTGCTGCTGCTGCTGATGGGATTCTGGGGAAGAGCAGGTGGTTTCTTTATGGCACGGCGTATGATGATGCGGGGTGCGGTGACAGGCATTGTTAGCAATCATCTCGACAGGATGGCGATCATCGGGACTGGGCTTCAACTCACCTGTGACATCGCCCACCGTCTTGCTGCGACCTCGGAAGCCGGCTGGCTGCATCTGCTGCACATGGGCGTGGCCGGAGGCGTAGTGGACCACGCCCACACTGGGTGGCAGGTCGTCCGCTTCCTGGCTGCCCGACAAATTGTCGTAGTCAATGTTGCCAGCCGAGTGGCGCTGCGATCCAGATTTCTTCTTTGGTTTGCCCAGAGTGTGCGAGCCATGAACAATTGTGATCTGGGAAGAACAATTAAGGAAAAATAATGTATTAATATATTTAAAACAAATTAAACAAACAAATTAATAGCTCAAAACCAGTTCAGCTGCTTTACTAGGTTTCAAAAATTAAATAAACAAAACCATTTCCAAGTTCCTTTTATTTTAATTTAATTATTTTTTGAAAAAAACCTTTCTATAAAATTTTTTATTAAAATTGTTGTAATTTTAAATTAACATTAACTTCTTAATTATGGTACAGAAAAGAGGATTTTATTTAAGAATGGATAACTATAATTAATGTCCTCATAAAAAGACTTTTAAAGTCATTAAATTTAGTTTCATAAAAATGATATATGATATGATATACAATAATTTTTCATATATGAAACTAAAACAGATTTAATGAACTAATTAATTCTTTTCAGGGGTATAAATGTACATCCAAGGAATAATCTTAAGCCCATATAAATCATATATATATCATTATATCACAAAAAATATTTAAATTAAAAGTTGTACAATGTGTGGGGTCCTGCGGTTACCTGCTGCTTGGGTCGTTCCAGTGTCTGCGAGTTGCCCGCATAGCCCATGCTGCCCATGCCCTGCGAGGAGTGTCCGGAGACGGAGCCGGAGCTGCCGCCAAAGTTCTTCATCGGAATTGACATGTTCCGGACGCTCTCGCGGATGATCTGGCGAATGGTCTTCAGGAAGGCGTTGCGGAAGTCGGCGGTGCTGTTGGACAGCACGTAGACCTTCTCGGAGCGGCGCTGCAGCTGGGAGCGCAGGTGGATCAGCTCCCATAGGAAGTGCGAGTCCATGTCCTTGGCCGAGCTGGCGCGCACCTGCACCTCGGTTACGGGTATAAGCACCTGGTAGCGTATGATCTCCACCTCGTTGGTCGCATTCTTACTGGATACGCCCTGTGTTTGAAAATGAAAAAGAGTTGATATTGCCCAAAATTCAAATGGAATGGGTTCCTTTCTCACCATCAACTTTTTCTTCTGACGCAGCCGCTCCTTGCAGAGGAACACCACCGCCGACTTGAAAACAAAGCACATGGCATGTAGCTCCAGTCCCTTCTTGATCTTGCCCAGAAAGTCCGAAATGTTCAGCCATTCCACTCCTCCATAGTACAGGAGATCTCCTGCAAAATATTCATAATAGATGTTGAACCATCTTTAAAATTAAAACTTCAAGAAAAAAAAGTGACTATCTAAATAAAAACTTGGCAAATGAACTGAATGAGAAATAAAATATTAAGTCTATAGAACTTTCCCAGAAATATCTGATGATTTTGAAAAAGGTTCGTAAGAAGATTTTTTAAAAAACCATCAGTGTCATATAAGCTTTTTTCTGTATTTCGGGAAAGATTCTCAGACTTTCGGAATAGTTTGTCAAATCATATTCTTTTTGGTTGCTACACTTAACTTATTTTAAATATATATATCTACTTTTATATTATTTATATTATTTATATTTTCTCACCTGGACTTAGATCGATAGGCTGTTTGCAGGACTTCTGATGCTGCCGGAACAGGTGATCGAAAATGGCTCCGTACTCCTCGTGGATGCGCTGCATCTCGTTGATGTGCTCGGCCACCTTCTCCATGCCCTTGAGTGCCTCTGTTGGGATTAGGATCGACATACACATGGTTCAGAGGGGTTCCATTTCCCATCCACTATTATACATACCGCAAAGATGGACATGCTCATCGGCCCGGGTATCTGTTAGGTTGCGCATCTGCTGCAGGAGCAAAGGATACTTGAGGATGCGCTGAATGGGCTTGATCAGATACGATTCCAGGGTGCTGCTGTGCTGCTGCTTGGGATTCCGGGCGGCCAGGAACTCCTGCAGGGCGTGATTGCCCTCGTCTGGAGGCGAGGAGATGGCAGAATTGATGGGAGAATTGAAATGCAAATTGAGACATTTGCCAAATGATTCGATTTCAATGGACGCTCGTTCGAGTCGGTGTAATTAATTGCAACGTTGGCCCATTAGAGTGAATGGGTGGGAGGGTGGCGGGGTGTGGATAGGTACACAAGGATATGCAGTTACAGCGGCTATGACAGCGTCACAACGTCGACAAGAAAATGTCATTAACTTGTTCTTATTGTCAGCCGTACAGCTTTTGATAAAGGCAAAGTCAAAGCCTGTCTGCAGCAGGAAAGGCAGCTGCAACTTTAGCTGAAGCAGATTTACGTCTAATAGCGTCTGTCGCTGGCTGCTTGTCCTTCTGCCAGCCCGACAATCTCCCCTCCCCGCACCTCCTCGATACCCTGCCATCCCTCAATATCCCTCGAATCCGCAACAGGATTCTCCAGCTCTTGCACGTAACGAAGGCACTTAAGTGCACTTCTTGCTATAATTAATTATCCTTTCAACTTTTTGCATAAAATTTCATGCAACAGTCGGGCGCAGGAGCTCCACCCTCGAGTGGATGATGCTTCCAGATTCTAAGCCCCCCTCCTTCCAGTTACCTTGACTACGCTTTGGCTCATTGATTGCAAATATTGCGCATACATTTTTTACCTTCAACGCTTTTGATTAGCTGCAAATCCCATCCTATCCATGGACGCATCAATCAAAGTGGCATGATTTTGCATACAACCAGTATTGCCAGCTGTTTGCTCTAGTGCTTTTAAGCTTAGTCTAAGTCTAATTTAATTATGACATGTTGTCGCGCATCAGTTTGCCTTTTATACGGCTGACTGCAAGGCGAGTTTAGTGGAAGAACGACCAACATCCAACACCCAAGTTACCCGAACTAAACCACCCCCCCCCCCCCCACAGAAGTTCTGAAGCCCTGGCATAGTTTTGGGTCGCCATTTGTAAGCGTGTCATAATTCTACAAGTTTAATTAACAAAAGATACTTGACAGTTGCCGCTGCTGCTGCCTTGGCATGAATATGAATATGCTCGGAAAAACCCCCAGCCATCACGCCCTTTTTTGGTTGGGAGTTTTCCTTCAGTTTGCGGTTTCCACTTGCTGAGGAGGGGGGGGGGGGCGGTTTGTCGTCGACGTCGGCATTTGCGGTTGTAATTATTCATTTAACTTGCAAATCATTTTAAAGTGGGCGCAATGCGGGCACGGGGCGTGGCACAATTGAAGCGTATAGTTTGCCAATTGTTCGCTCTGTGGGTTTGGTTGGGTTCGGTTCGGTTGTTTGACTTTTACAAGTTTCTTGCTCAACTGAAACTCAAATAGACTTTGACGCTTGACGCTGATTGCAATAGTTGGTACTATTCTCAGAAAGGCTATACACACATGTTCAGTGCGTTTCGTTGGGGTAACGCACTTTGGAAATGTTAATGAGGAAAACTAGGAAAACTTTGGGTATGTTTTTAGGACTATTCGCAATTTTTTCTAGCATTAATTAGTGTTGTGTTTGCATTTAATTTGCATTTAAGAAGTCAATTAATTCGCTGTTGTTAATAAGGTTAATTTCTTACTTTATTGGAATTATTGTGCTTTTGTTTTCTAAGAGTTATCTCAATTTAGTTATGCAAAGAAGTTCTTTGCAGAACACTTATTATATTTAATTTACGTTACCTACTTTCATTTTTGTAATATGCAAATGTATTTCTGGTAATGTTGATAATAAAAGTTTAAATATAATTTCTCGAAATTCCTTTCCCCCTAGTTTTGCCCCTTATATTCTGTTCTGCACTGCCTTTTTTCTGATGTATGTAAATTAATTCCTGTACCCTACGAATTTGATTTGTCTTGGGAATTGCGGGTAATTCTGAGGAGGAGTACTCACTTGGATGCAGGACTTTCTGTGCCTTGCTGTGGCTGGCACAGAACGAGGAATACAGCTTGAAGTGGTTGACGTAATAGAGGAAAGCCGAGCCAATCGCAAAGAGCACATTCTGTGAATCCCGGAAAATGCAATTACTATTACAGCACTTAAATTACCATTTGCAACGCACCCTGAACTGGCCGCAGTGTTCGAACTTGTTGAACTCCGGCTCCAGGTCCAGGGACTCCTCCAGATTCTGCAGGAACTGGCGCTGGAATGTGACGATCTCGTGGATGTTGCCAAACAGGGCGTTGATCTCGGCATTGGAGAGGAATGTCTCGCGTTTCATGGGCTCCAGATAGTGCTCCAGCAGATTGTTCAAGTGCTGCAAGTTAATCGAGAGGCGGATGGTTCAATAAAGCTCAAACGATGATTCAAATGGGGGAAGTACTTTTTTAGGGACAACAACGAAAATGCATAAATTAAATTAAAAAATCAACGAACGCCGCCCAGCCACCCCGTCCCCCTTTTGGCCACAACAATTCCCGGCGGAGTTGGCCAGCAGTTATGCTTGGTTGGAGGAAACTTTTTAGTTTTGCCAACTGGCACAAAACATGAAACAAAAAAGAGTGGAGAAATACTGTAGCATAGCCACAGGCGCGCGCTTTCATTTGGAACAATACTTCCGGGCAGCGGGGGCGGTGGGCGGTGGCTGTGGCGGTGGGCGAAGGGCGGGGCAGCAGGTTGGACGCACTCCGCAGATAAGACCCGGAGCCTTCGCCGTTGCCGCAGCGGCGCTTTACATAATTTCTAAATTATAATAATTATTTGTATGCTTCCTGGCCCAGACCAACCAAAAAACCAGACTTGAAGCTGGCTTAAAGCAAACACTGGCTAGGAGAATCGGTGGAAGCAGAAACAGTACGAGAATCCCAAACAGAAGCATAGCGACACAGTTAAAGGATTAAAATTTGCATTTTTAATTGCAGGCGCTCTTTCTGCCGCCCCATTCTAATGAGCACAAGTCAGTGGTCGATGCTGGGATTTTCATTTGAGTTGGTGCTGGACACACTGTCCGAAAAAAATGTATTATTGATGCTGGTCATAATCATTACATAATTATAATTGGTTCCGCGGAGAAAAGTTTATAAAAACAAGTTAAAAAGTGGGTGTAAAGAATTATAGTTTCTTCCATTTCTTTGGATATATATTTTTCAAAAAGAAGCTTTACAAGCTTTGTAATTTTTTCCATTTTATTGTTTTGTCCTTTTTAGAAAAAAAAGCATATAGTTATATAATATTATAGTAGGGCATTATTGTAAGGATTTAAATTATAAAAACAATATTTTTGTTTCAAATTTTTCCTTCTTATAACGTTATAACGTTATAAAAAAATATCTAGGGGCTTAAAATCTTTATTCAAGAAGTGCAATAAAATGTTAAAAATGTTTCATAAATGGTTTCAAGCGTTTAGAGTTTTTTTTTTGGCACACTCGATAACTATTAAAAACTACTTTTTTCGCACTGTATAGCAGACTCACCTTCACATAGGTGCGTTCCGTGTCCACCAGTTCCATGACGACTTTCCGCAGCTTCTCCGCATCGGTCAGTTGGCGCGATGGGGTTAATGCCGTGGTCGACACCGACGAGGTGACCGAGCCGGTGGGGCTCGATTTGCGTGTTTCCTGGGGTGAACGACAAAATCCGGTAACCTTAACACGGTGCACAGGTCAGGTTCAAGTTGTTGTAGTTGTTTCAGGTTGTTTCAGTGGTGTTGTGTGGTTGTTGTTGTTGTTGTTGTGGTGGTGTGTTGATTGTTGCATGATGAGGAGTTATTTTCGTGGAACGAAAGGAAAAAACCCAAAGAAAGAACAGAACGAAAAGAGATGCGAGCGCGTGAAAAGGAGACACCAAATAAATGACAATAAACAAAAATGAAGTTAGCCATGACAGAGATAGATAAGAATAACACCAGGGGAAGGGGAGATGGGATAGGGGGTGGTTGGATCTAGGGGTGCTAAATGGGTGGGGTATTCAAATGGGTTGGATGGGTTTTAGGGCGTGGCCAAGAGCCCGCGGCCACTTTAAGGAGACACGGAGACAGCTGCGGTTCTAAATGACTGTCACGTCCTTGTCCAAGTTGTTGGTGTTGTCCTTTGTCCTCGGAGGGTGTTGGTGTTGGTGTGGCGGCCAAAGTGTTTGTGGGTCTCAATCTCAAACCCCCCTCCCCACAGCCATCCACTGGAAAGTAACAACCTTTGCCTGCTCTGAGAGTGTGTGTGCGGTTACAAGCACATTTGGCACTGACAGTTGACGGTTGACATACACAAAATACATACGGACATGTCGGTGCCCCATCCTATATGCTATATAGCTTCCACCCCCCCACCGCATTAAGACTTAGTGGCGGCAAAGGCTTTCTCCTCGAGTCTTCTTCGTGGCTCTTTCTCTTGACTTTTCTCCTATTTACCTAACTCTTCTGCTTCGCCTACTTGTCTATTTGCCACAGAACAAAAAAATACGAAAACACTGGGAAAAAGTGTTAAATGGAGCATTCCTGATAAATTGACTTAACAAAAGGAGAGACAAATGAATTTGCATTGTAAATGCCTAAGCAAACAGAACTCAAACCTCAAAAGGGTCTTGAACTTGCAGGAGAATGGGGAGTGAAACGCTTGAGAAATCCACAAATTACTTGGATTAGAATAAAGGCAAAACTAAGGGTGCACGGAAAAAAATAAGATACAAATTGATATTTTGGATTGTCTTTTTAAAAATTACTGAATATTTACACTTTCAGATATAATCACTTAATCAATCTACTACAATCAACATATTTTCTATGTATTTATTGGAGCCCATGATATTGCACATGATATGACAGGATCTACATTTGATTGCCAAAAAAACTTTCTGGATCAATTTGATGATATTTTTTGCTACTATTACAAGTCTTTGAAACAATTAAATCAATGTTAATGTATATTTAGAGCTGTATTTGGCAATCTCTGGAGTTTCGAGGTACTTAATCTTGCTGAAAAATCCATTTGTCACGCTGCCATCACTAGGCTATAGCTTCATCTCTTTCATTTCCCCCAAGTACCCTCTCTTTCTACCCTGCTGCAATTGCAGCTGTCATTGTTTGGCGCTGTTGTTGCCCGGCATTGTGGAGACATTTCACTTTTATGCAGTTGCACTTTGTGTATTGTTACTGCCCTCTCTTTCTTCTTGGCTATACCCCTCTCTCACTTTGCAGTTCCCTTGGTTGTTGCAGCTTGTTCTTGTCTACTTTTAACTGTTTTATTGTTCTGCATTCTGGGCCTGAGCTGAGCTGCGCTTCTGATTTGCATAAGCGACGCCGACCCAAAAGCCAAAACAGCAGACAGGAGGATAAAAAAAGGGGGGAGGGGGGTGGGTTATGGTTGGAGGTTTTCCAGGTGAGACAGGTGCAACAACAGTGGCAACATCTGCGGCAGCGGTACCGGCAGCTTTTGGCGCTGAGTGCCCACATTGTTGCCGCTGGCCTGGCCCAAAGATGAAAAATTTGAAAATGTCTTGAATTTTGCGCCCAGCCTCTTCGCTTCGTCCTGTGTGAAATGTCAACTTGAATTAAAAGGATTCCTTATATAACACAACACCCACAGTCCCTCGCCCTCCAGGTCGCCTCAGTGTGTTTGTGTGTCACAGTGTTCAAGTATCATTAAATGAAGTGGGTTTCTGCCAGTTTCGAGCACACTTGGGGAAAGCATATCCAGAAAACAAAGTGCATTCTGTGGCATCTTTGCTTGTTGTTCTATCTGTCCCGCCACCTCCCTTTTCTCAACCCGTCTGGTGACCCACTGAGAAAAAAGTAACTAGACTTGGACAAGATTCGTCCAGAAAGTGTATATCCTAAAATAATATTTAATCCGCTAGATTTTATCTGTGTGTTTAACTTCAAGTTTGCATAGAACAAATGATTATATAAATATTACTCCATCTTGCAGAACTAAAACTCTCTTTTAGAGAAAATAAACGATTTATTAGAATCCTTGATGGTTAATAAGTTCAAATGGCTTGAAAATTTGTTAAAATGGGAATTTTACTCTAAAATTAATTTATACAAATTTACTTTGTCAGCGAAATCGATATAATTTTAAAATTTAAGTTATATAATTGTGAAATTTAAGTTTAATTTGAAATTTTCTTGCATTATTAGAAACTTACTAACACCTCAATCTTTTTTGTTAGTTTAAACTAAAAACAAAGTATTTTCTAAATAAACACTCTTAAATACTTTTCTCTCTGTAGGCATATCTGTTGTCCTGTATATATATAGATATCCTTGATATTTTTATGCCAGGCACATTGCTATCCGTGACGTTTATTGTTTGGTGGCTGAAGGAGAAGGAAGAAGGCCGTGGAGGATCTCCTCTTGGCGGCAGTGGCGACCCAATAGGCCAAATTTGCCATGACATCTTGAGATGTGTCGAGACAAGCCTTGGGGCATAGAGCTCTTGGAGATCTTGCTTCCTGCTACGAGTATCCCAGTTGCCACATCTTTTTGTGCAAATTTCAATTTGTGCACATTTCAATCACAAGTGCTCATTGGGGAGTGGAGGAAGTCGGCCTTCCGAAAACCACACCACCCACAATCCACAGCCCATTCCTTAACACCCACCCACCGACAGTCGTGTTTGGCGCTCGTTTTAATAGTTTCCGTTTCCGCTTTGCGAGTTCAAAGCAATTTGATTTGCCTTCCAAGTGGCAGGTTCCTGTGGGACGGGGGTAAATACTAAAAGGGTTGGGATTCGGGGCGGTGCTGGGGTCATGGGGGGTCGATAGAGTTGTGTTTGCGTTTGGTTGCCCCATTCCCCGTTTTCAGTTACCCCCTGTTACCCCCTTTTTGGGCACTGCACTTACTTGCTCCGCGGTCTTTAGCAGATTCTCAATCTCAAAGCTGCTCGTACGCGATGTGGGCTTGGCCACGCCCAGTCCGCCCACGACCACGCCCCCGCCCACAGCCAACTGGGCGGCCATTGCGGCAGGATCCACAAAGGAGGTGGCCGGCGAGCTTTCCGCCTCCGGCGAGTACAAATCCTTGCTAGTGCCATCTGGAAATTGGATGGGAGATAAGCGAATGTTGTGATTAAGTATTATTATTATTACTACTTTTATTATTATTAGTTTTGGCCTGCCTCGTAATTAGTTGTGTGTGTGGCAGACGCCTGGCGAATATCGATTAAAGTCTCGTTTTTTCGGTTATTTGTTGCTTGTTAATTTTAAATTCCATGTTTGTGCAGTAAAAAGCGAGCGAAGGAATTTTAATACTGGCGAAAATGGCACGCCTTCACCCTCTTCTACTCCCCTTTTTTCTGCCTGCCTCAAAAGCCGAAAGTAATAACGACAAAAAACAGCCAGCAGCAACAACAAGCTGTAATGATTATTGCTGCAATGTGTTTGCCACAACGTCCACACACTCAGGACGAAAAAGAGAAGGATACAAGCGGCGAGAAAGAGAGGCACACTCTTAACCAAAAGAAATTTATGGGCCATACATATGGGGCCAACTCGCAGACAAACTCCCTTGCACTTCCAAAAAAAATACCACAGCTATTTTAGGAATTTTTAATCTTACAACAAGGCAAATAGCAATTTCCTCAAAGAAACATTTTTTTTACGAACTAGCAAAGAGTTATCCAAACTATATTGTTTTGAAAAGCAAAAAGTTGTAGAAACTTTTAAATATTAAGTTGTCTAACAATAAGTTGTGAAAAATAGAGTGCACAATTTCAAGAGTTCAAAAGTTGAGATCCTAAAATGAACATTCTTTGGAGTTTTGGGGTAAGAAAGTATGAGCCAAATTTGAAAAGTTCAAAAGTTATATATTAAACACTTTGTTTTGCATTGAGAAGTATTGGAAAGGAGTACAATGGTGCAGACTTATAAATTGACTTAGTAATTGTGTTTAAGCATTAAATGACTGAAATAACTAAATTCGACTTTTCAAATAAACTCCTTTCGTTGCTTTTATTTCACGATCTAATTGTGTATCTGTTTACATAGGGCTATTGAAACTAATTTGATTACATCTCAGAGGCTTTAAGGCTTCCATTATACACCATTTTAAAAATGTTTCTCTGAATCGGTATTACTCAGTTAAATATAGAAAGATTATATCGAATTAAAAGGCTGATTTCGATATACTAAGTCCCAAAAACCAAATTTTCAGTGTACTTTGGTATATTTTTTTAAACACGTATGTGTTTTTGTGGCCTGTAGTAGAAGTAGTTTTGCCAGCACCCAGGAAGCATTTAAAAATCATGTCCTTGAAGACCGCCTTAGTGTCCTGGTGTCGAGTCTTCTGTTCCCCAACTGCCATTGTCTTGTGTTTTCTTGGTCCTTCTGAATGCAAATTTGCTAGCAACAAATGTGGGATCCGGTAGTGTTGGTGATGAGACCAGAGTTACCAGGAGCGGTCTCACCTACTAGTCTTTGTCTCCCTTCTTTGGAAATATACTAAAAAGGAAGTAATCAACTGCAGACAATAATGTCTGGCAACTCCTCGCTAAACCAATCGCCGCCAGAATCTCGACTCGATCGGACGCTTTTGCATAATTAAAGAAGTTTTGTTAAATTTAAGTTACAAGTTGAATGGAATAAACAATATTAATAATTTAAAGCCAGTGTTACAACTTTATCGAAAAGAGGACACTGCATTTTTGGGGGCTCGTCCGGGAATATTGCCCACCATTCGACAGCTTGGACCTTAAATTGAATATTTCACACACGAGAAATATAACAAACAAAGTATTGTGCAGTGCTGAGAAAGATGAAATAAGAACAATTTAAAACTGGTTAAGAGTTTTAAAAGGAAAGGCAAATAAGCAAAAGTGACAGAGACAGCGATAGAAGCCGAAAAGAAGTTCTTCAGAAGGCAAAGCGAATTTCGTCAGAAGCGCAAAAGAATTTCATCAGAAGGCGAAACGAATTTCGTCAGAAGCGCAAAAGAATTTCATCAGAAGCAAAAATACAGACACATGGGCGAGTGAGACGGAAGCAGCGAGTGAAAACGACGAGATCGAGTGGCGGTGACTCAAGAAGTAGACGTATCTGATCAGGCTGGTAAAAAACAAAGATTAGACAGCAGCGGAGCAGGCTGGAGACAGACGAGGACAGACAAGACATTGGAGCTGGTGGCGTTAACGGAGCGTGCGGGCAAGAACGTGTTGGCCAGGATTGGAACACGGAATTGGAGGCAGACGTAGACGGCCAGTTGATGCCAATTGAGTACAGACTCGTAGAGGCAGCGGTACAGTTGCAGAACAGCAGCGAAGAAGGCTGGGAAGGTAAGAAGCAGCGAATCCGGCTGGAGAATTCAAAAGGCAGACAAGCAGAGAAGCAGACAATCAGAGAAGCAGACGAGAGGAGCAAGAGCGGAAGCAGCAGAGCATCGTCGTTGCGTGTGAGAAAAACCTTGTTGGCCAGAGCTGAGGAACGAGGCAAAGCTGATTCCAATTGGAGGCAAAGCAGTATCAGTGCGTGCGAAGAAGAGAGAAAAGAGGAAGGACGCTACAGAAAGCAGTGAACGCGGAAAGCAGCGAGACAGCAAGAGACGAAGCAGGGTCGTCGCCGGTTTTATTTGGTTTGAAGAGTTGTCAGTTTGATTACAATTGTATCAAAAGGAATTAGAGTTAAAACACAATTTTGTCATCATATTAACTGTAATTTTTAGCAGGTTACTTTTGTAAAATGGAGAGAGGCGAGATCTTGGCATTGCGAGTGGAAGAGTTGCGACGGAAGTTGTCAGAACTGCAGATGAGTACAACCGGACTAAAGGCTCAATTACAACAACGTCTGCTAAACCATTTTGGGTTAATGGATGAGGCTGAGTCAGAGACTGAGGGTGAGCCCGCAGATTTTAGGTCTACATCGTCCACACCGGCAGTTCCCCATAGGAGAGAAGAAAGACAACATGGCCAAGTAGCGCAGGGACAGTCTAGATCGTGGTTTACTTTGAAAGACGTCGAAGGAAGTGTTTCTCAGTTTTCAGGCTCAGGAGTCCCAAATATAGATCTGTGGATTGAGGAGTTAGAAGATTGTGCAGCTACTGTGGAGTGGAGCCCGCTGCAGCAGTTTGTTTATGCAAAGCAATTACTTAGTGGAGCAGCTAAAATGTTTGTGCGTAGCCAGAGAGACATTAAGGACTGGGAAAGTTTGAAGTTAGCCTTGTCATTGGAGTTCGGAGTGCAGGTATCTACAGCCGAGATTCATCGCAGGTTGGGAAAGCGTCGTCAAAGTAAGGGTGAATCATTGCAGGAGTTTTTATATGCATTAATGGAGATAGCTAAGCCGATACGTTTGGAAGATGAAAGTCTAATTGAGTACTTTGTAGAAGGTATCCCAGACTCAAGATCGAATAAGTCCATGCTGTATCAGGCTAGAAATCTGAAAGACTTGAAGTGGCAGATAGAGGCATACCAAAAGGCAAGAAGCCCATATAAGCCAGAAAGCAAGCATACTTTTCAGGGCAGTAAGGTAGCCAATGAGTCAGCCAAGGAAAAGACAACAGAGTCGGTTAGAAAGTGTTTCAGATGTGGAGATCCATCTCATATGAAGAGAGATTGTCCAGTGCAAGAGAAATGTTTTAAATGTAATCGGCCAGGACACCGAGCAGCGCAGTGTAAGGCGGAGGTTCAAGTCAAAACAGAAGAAAGAACCAATGTAGTCCAGGCAGAAAAAGTAATCCCAAAACAATCTCATGCACCAGTTGTTTGTGGTTTGGAGGTAAAATCCGTTTTCTGTTCGAATGTTGAATTCAAAGGCCTTGTAGATACAGGAGCAGAACTATGCCTAATGGGTAGGCGTGTATTCTTAAAACTAGGTGTAGGCGTTGGCAGTTTGATGGGCAGGCAAAGAGTTTTGACAGGAATTGGAGAAAGTCAGGTGCTAACTTTCGGCAGCTTCAAAGCGCCAGTGAATATCGATGGCATCGAAATGTGTATCGAGTTCCACGTGATTCCAGACGAGGACATGAAGTTTGATGCAATCTTAGGAACAACTATTTTAGAAAACGTCGACATGATGGTTACGAAGAGAGGAACCGTGTTTTCGAAAAGGGTTCAATGTACGCAGCCACAGGAGGAACAGATTACAGAAAGTTCCTGTGTGCAACTAATGCAAGAATTTGATAACCTCTGTATGCTAAGCACCGAAGACAGTAAGCCAGGCTTAGAACTAGATCATTTAAGTAAGGGTGTCGCTGCAGAAGTAGAATTCTTGGTGGAGAATTATAAGCCGATAAGAAATCTCAGTTCGCCAGTGGAGATGAAGATTTTGTTGACAGACGAGTTACCGGTATTTCAACATCCAAGGCGTTTGGCCTATTGTGACCAAAAGATAGTCGATGACCAGGTGCAGGAATGGCTTAGGGATAAAATAATCAAGCCAAGTACGTCCGAGTTTGCTTCGCCAGTTGTTTTGGTGGATAAGAAGAATGGGAAGAAGCGTTTGTGCTGCGATTACCGCAAGCTGAATGAAAAGATAGTCAGAGATAATTTCCCAACAGCACACATGGACTGTGTTATTGAAAAGCTTCAAGGTGGAGAGATTTTCACAACTCTGGACTTGACAAATGGATTCTTTCACGTTCCTGTGTCAGCAGAATCTCAAAAGTACACATCGTTTGTTACCATGAGTGGACAGTACGAGTTTATGTTTGTACCTTTCGGCATCACGAACTCCCCAGCGGTGTTTACCAGGTTTATAATGGCAGTCCTACGAGAGGTGATAAAAGACGATGATGCAGTAGTGTATATGGATGATGTGATCATTGCTAGCAGGAGTGTAGAACAGGGCATGCAGAAATTAAAGCGAGTCTTGAAAGTGGCAGAAGAAAGCGGTTTGCGCATAAATTGGAGCAAATGTCAGATACTCAAGAAGAGAGTTGAATTCCTTGGGTATATCATAGAAAAGGGCACAATCAAACCAGGTGAGGAGAAAACAAGAGCGGTGGCTGATTTTCCGATTCCTCGTGATAAAAAGGGAATCCAAAGGTTTTTAGGTTTGACGTCGTATTTCCGAAGATTCGTAGAAAATTACGCAGTGATTGCTAAGCCGTTGTCTGATTTGTTACGCAAGGAATCGAAGTTTGAGTTCAAGGAAAAGCAGGTAGAAGCGTTTGATCAATTAAAAGCAGCGCTAATCAGTGGGCCCGTTCTAAAGCTTTATGACCACTCACTTGAAACAGAAATTCATACCGACGCCTCGAAATTCGGATTCGGAGCCGTGTTGCTTCAGCGAGACAGGGAGGATGGTTTGTGGCACCCAATTTTCTATATGAGTCGGAAGACCAAACCATGCGAGGAGAAGTACCATTCTTATGAACTGGAAGTGCTAGCAGTTATTGGAGCTTTGGTGAAGTGGCGAGTTTACGTTCTTGGGAAAAGATTTAAAATAGTCACAGACTGCAATGCATTTGCCATGACTATGAAGAAGAAGGAGATTCCGCTTAGAGTTTCACGTTGGGCAATGTACTTGCAAGACTTTGATTATGAAATCGAACATAGGTCAGGTAACAAGATGAGACATGTAGACGCGTTGAGCAGGGTATATTGTTTTGTTGTGACCGATAGCTTAATACATCGCTTGCGAGAGGCACAGCAAACAGATGATTGGACGAAGGCAGTGAAGAGTGTTGTTGAAACCAAAGAGTATGACGATTTCTACATATCGAATGGAATTTTATTTAAGGACCCAAATAAGGAGTTGCTTGTAGTTCCATCGCTGATGGAAGATGAGATAATTCGAAATTCACACAAGCAAGGTCATTTTTCATCCAAAAAGACTCAAGAATTGATCGAAAAGTCATATTACATCCCGAAAGTGAAGGAAAAGATAGCGAGGATTGTTGAGAGCTGTGTAGAGTGTATTTTGGTGAATGCGAAAGCTGGGAAGCAGGAAGGGTTTCTGAAACCGATTGACAAAGGTGACAGACCTTTGGTGACATACCATATAGACCATGTTGGCCCGATGGAGTTAACCAAAAAACGCTATAATCACATTCTCGTTATAGTTGATGCTTTTTCTAAGTACGTATGGTTGTATCCCACACGAAGCACAGGAGTTGAAGAAGTACTGAGTTGCTTGGAGCGTCAATCAGTTCTTTTCGGTAACCCATACAGAATCGTATCGGATCGAGGAGCCGCTTTTACGTCACACTTGTTTAAAGAGTATTGCGAAAAGGGAAATATACAGCATTTGCTAATTGCGACGGGAGTTCCCAGGGGTAACGGACAGGTAGAACGAATGCACAAGATAGTGGTCCCAATGTTATCAAAACTGAGCCAGGAAAATCCAGGGTGCTGGTATAAGCAAGTTGGCAGGGTACAACAGACGATTAATAACACTGAGCCAAGGAGTACAAAGGTTTCTCCGTTCAAGTTGCTAACAGGCCTTGATATGCGTGTTTCGAGCAATGCAGAGTTAAAAGAATTGATTGAAGAGTGTTTGATTTCCGAGCTAGACGAGGAAAGAGAAAAGTTGCGAGGGAAAGCAAGGCAAAATATTCAGGATATTCAAACAGAAAATAAAAAGGCATTTGACTCTAAAAGAAAGGTAGAAAATAAGTTTGAGGTTGGCGATTTAGTAGCTATTAAACGTACTCAATACGGAACAGGCTTGAAGTTGAAAGGAAAGTACTTAGGGCCTTATAAAGTAGTCAAGATCAATAATCATGGGCGTTATGAAGTTCAAAGAGTAGGACAAGGAGAAGGGCCATATAGGACTAAGACAGTTGCAGAATTTATGAAACCATTCGGGTCGAATCAAGCGTCAGGAAGGCCGAATGTGGGATCCGGTAGTGTTGGTGATGAGACCAGAGTTACCAGGAGCGGTCTCACCTACTAGTCTTTGTCTCCCTTCTTTGGAAATATACTAAAAAGGAAGTAATCAACTGCAGACAATAATGTCTGGCAACTCCTCGCTAAACCAATCGCCGCCAGAATCTCGACTCGATCGGACGCTTTTGCATAATTAAAGAAGTTTTGTTAAATTTAAGTTACAAGTTGAATGGAATAAACAATATTAATAATTTAAAGCCAGTGTTACAACTTTATCGAAAAGAGGACACTGCACAAATTTTATGAACATTTTCCCTAAAATTTGACACCACACACACACTGTGTGTGTGTCTTTAGTTATTGGAAATTGCCGTCTTATAAATTTCAGTTTGCGGTCTCCTTTTGCAAATTGCACGTAGTCCTGGTCCTAGAGCTTTCCTAGGGTCCTGGCAGAAGCCTGAGCTAATAACTCGTGGACGTGCCAAGCCAATTTGTCGATGGCAAATAACTTGGCCAGTTTTAGTGGCTTTAAATAAAGTAAGACTTGCAGTTGTTTATGGCAGGAAGATACGCTCGAGAAGCTCTCAACTTGGGCCACTTTTTCGTTTTTGTTTTTTTTTTGCCAGGATACTAAACAACTTGGCACAAGTCCTGCATAGTTTCTTGGGGGTTAATGATCCCTTGAATGTTTTCCAAGTTTGCGGGGAAATCCGACTCTTTTTTCGTTGGGTTAACTTGGTTGGCTTAACTTTTGCGAATGCATTTTCGTTATTTAATACCACTAATTGGCAAGATTACAGGTAAAAGGTATCAATAAACTAGTTTTTGCTGGCAAAATTTAATTGAAAATTTGTGGCTTTTGTAAAGGGGAAAACTCCCTGTAATCAGTTACTCTGCTTTTGTTTGCCTTTATTGTCCCTTCAACTACCCTTCCTTTCTGGCCAACTTTTTGAGCCGCCAGGATGTGTGTCAAAAAAAAAGGGAAAAAATGGAGAAATAAATATTAATACGCACACACACACACACACAAGGCTAACACATATGCGTGCATATATAGAGAGTCGTTTAATTTCTGCTACAATTTTTGTTTTGTTGTTATATTTTTTATTTTAATTCTTTTTTAGTGTTCGTTCTGTGCCTTTTAATTGTTTGCCGCAACAAAAAAGTTTCATTTTGTGTGCTGCTGTTGCTGTTGTTGTTGTTGTTTGCCGCTGCTGCGTTTGTTGGCTTTAATTGTTTTGTGTTCTTAGCCACTTCGGCTTTTTGAGTGCAGTGCAGCGTGTGTGTGAGTGTGTGTGTAGGTGTGTGTGTGCGCTCATATGTATGCTGCAGTTTGTAATCCTGTAATTATGTAGTTGGTTGTTGCGAAACGACACACACACAATCGCCTCTCTTTTTCCCTCCTTACTTATTGATGTAATTGTTGTTGTACATGTTGTACACCCACACACTCAGTGCTTCTCTTTCGCACACTCTGTATTGCCATCTCTTTCGCTGGCCGTTGTCTAGAGCCAGTATTTAATGCAAAAAAAATGGAAAAAAATATAAATTACTTTAATGAACTTTACAAATTCGCATGCATGCCCGGAAATGCGCTTTTTCGTTTCCTGCCGCACACACACACACACACACACTCGCTTTCGCATTCAGGGATAAAGGATAAGAGGAGGCAGAGGTATAGGGACGCACCTCAACGTCAAGGCTCGTGGAACCGGACCCCAAACCATATACGGATGCGGACACGGAACCGTAACCATAGCCGTGATTAGTATGCTTTTGTTGTGCGAGTGGCTGATGAATGCTGCCTGTGGTTATCCCCCCCTTTTTTTTCCCACTCCCCTTCCCCCGCAGGCTTTTCACTCCAGCTTAAATGTTTAAAAATGGCCGAATTTCCACACACAACAATTTCGAGGTTACCCTGGGGAGTGAAGTCTTTCGGTTTTGTATGGGTGCATCGAAATGCAGGCGGTACTTACTCCAACCCGGGGCCGGAACAATCAGTCCAGTTATCATCTCCTCGCTCATCACCGGCGGATCTGTGGGCGGCGGGGGGCACACGAGCGAGTCAATCATATCGTCCGTAACCCTCATGATCCCCACCAGATCTGGTGGCTCCGTACGGGAAGACCTGTGGGCAGATAAAGGAAAGGAGAGAGAAAAAGTGATTATAGCCAGATGGTCTTGGTATTAGCATAATTTATATTTCTGACCCTCATGTTTAAGTGATAATATAAATGCTGAGCATAACACCTGTACGTATATTTATTAAATCAATACTAATTAAGATGGTAATTATGTGTGTTTTTTATGAACAAATAGAGGTAAAAAGTTAAATAAAACTGGTTTAATCAGCAATAACGCAGATTGAATTTTTTAATTTAAAATTATTCGATTGAATTTGATTTAAATTTGCCAATGAAAAATTACTTGGCATAAGTTGTGAAAGCAGGTTAAAAGGGTTTATAAAATGGTTTGATTTGGGGCAAAGTTGGTATTATTCTGGATTTGATTTAATCAAATTCAATTCAGACAACTGCATTAATAATTGTTTGTAAAAAAATTTTAAGACTTTATAATTATAAAATTTGTTTATGTTTTTTTAGATATATGCAATTAACAAGCACCCATGCTAACTTTTTAAAATATTTAAAAAAATTTTGTGCCGTGCAGTATTTGCATAATTTCCGTTTCTGACCCTCCTGACAAATCCAAACAAACGGACGTATAGCGACACCTGGAATGGATTCCGGACTGCCGACTGCGGACTGCCGTGACCTTTTTCTGTGTCAGTGCGCGAAATTAGCAAAATATGCGGAAAATGCTCCCAACGTGTATAATTTGAATGGTCGGACGACTGGCAGGGGTCAGGAGGAGGAGGAGGAGCAGGAGGACCTGGGCAGGAACGGGCGCATTTGGCTCTACAAACGCTTAGCACAAAAGCTTTTCTGTTTTCGTTTGCCATAAAGAGAAGCTAATTAGGCTATCAAAATGCCGTTCGGCTCGGCCGAAAGGTGATGCAAGTGCGGGGTTGGGAAATTTGGGGGGGGCGGGGAGTTGGAAAATGGGGGAGGGGGTTTAGCTGGCCAACGAAACGGAACCAAGTGAACCCACCGACCACGTTCTAACTGCATGGCAAGCGAGAGAACGTGAAGTGGCAACGTGTTTGGGTTACGGCTTGTCTACCCATTTTCCCCGCTTTTCCAAACGTTTTCCTTTCCCCCGACCTCCAACCTCCAACAACCACTTGACCACCCCCTCGCCACGCTCCGCACACATTTTCCAGCTGCGGCTTGAACTTGTTGTTGACTTTGCCGAAAAACTATAAACCGAAAATGGTTCGAGAATGTACATGGAACATTTTTTGGTTCAAACGTCTTTTTTTTTACCATCGACTTTCTTGTTTTTTTCTGATTTGTTGCGAAACAATTTCTGCCACTGGTTAGTTACCATTTTTCGATCCCCCTTTCACAGAGTGGGAAACTTCTTATGGTGTAACATCATCAAAAATTGGCAAAGCTTGTCGATTGTTGACATTCTGGGGTGTGTGAACTTGATGTGGCTTGTGGCCAGTTGGCCGACTGCTGCCATAAGTTAGAAAGCTTGCACAGAATGTTTTTAATTAACAACATCAGCAGCTGCAGGTTGTGGTTTTATGGATTTTTTTGTAAAGCTTGCAATGGCCAATAATGAGGATAGTGGAAAGAAATCTGATGAAATCTGTCAGTCAGCCGTTTTTCCTTCAACTTTATGAGCCATATAACAAGGAAATGGACACAGATTTCCACACAATGCTGGAACAATGGGCTGGATATTGCATTACGCTGTCACGAGTCGCCCTAAAGCTAATTGACAACGTCGCTGGCCGGGGTGACTAAAATAGTTAATTAATCCGTGTAACTGAAATTTAAACAATGGCCATGCGCGCCCACATGGGCGCGGCCACACGGCGTATACTTTATCGCCGGCCATTCAAACATCCGAACATCGAAACAGATGTTAAGCAGGGCATAAACAAGAACAATGATGGTCTGTGGCTGTCATAACTTACCGCATCATCATGCTGAGCGATTGTTCCTCCTGCAGGACGCTCTCCAAGTACATCATATCTAGATCGGACACAATTGCGCCATTGATGACCATTATTTCGTCTCCTTTGATAATGCCTGCAATTGGTTGTACAGCGTTAGTTATGGATATGTATAATATATATATATTGTTGCATATAGGTTGAGTTTCTGCCACGGTCATTGTTACTTTTCAGTCCCGTTTCCATTCGCAATGGCATAGACAATGGGCTCTGCTCGGTTCGGGGCGGGATCTAATGCTGCCTAGCAATCAAGGTGGTTCTATGGGACTGGAATCAATGTCTGACAATTGTGCGGCTGCTGTGGACCACTGACATCTTTTATGTAACAAGCGATAAGCGGAATGTCTTCAGCTGCTGCTACTCCTTTTCCTACTGCAGTTTCTATGCTCGTAAAACAATAACAACAAGAGCATTGTGGTTTTTTGCATTGTTCATACGCCACGTTATCCCAGCGCCATCTATGCACTGATCGGAAAAACGGCATTTTAACCCAAGCTTAGAATTATGTATTAGAAATATTGATTTGGATTGTCTATAATTTAAGACAGATGATGCTTTTAACAAAAAAGAAAAGTTACAGGTTGAAGATTATCTTTTCGTAAATATAATTATATTCCATATTTCTGAATTGTTTGAAAACGTAGCCTGACAGGCGGAGGGCCCTTGAGTTTTAATCTTCCTATGTAATTTTTGTAAGCTTATTAAAACATTCAAAATATAACAATGAAGTAATTACAAAATTCAGTTAAGATATTAAGTTCTCAAATTAAGTTATTTATCTATTTATGTTGTGATTTGAGCATATACAACATTTCTTAAAAATGTATGGAACGTTGCTGCAAGAAGATGATTCTCGACTGACTATTGACACAATTTGGTCGTACTTTGAGACAATTTCATGGATGTTAGAATATTTTTTTCTCAGTGATGCCCTGCGCTGCGTTCGTTAGCATTTGTCTACTTTGTCTGCATGACTCGTCTATCATGTGTGTGTGAACTACTCGCTGGCTGAGTTTTCTACAGCATTTATTCTAGCCATGATGTTGGTTATTCCTTGTTGCCTGCTTCGACCTGTCTTACCCCGGCCACTCCCACGCCCCCTTCCCTCTCTTCCTGTTGACGACATGCATTCAGTTGCCTGCAGTTGCAAGTTGCCAGTGTCGCTTATCATTGTTGGTGCAGCAGCAGCAACATTTTCTTAAGGCAAAGTTCGATAGACAGATATATGTCCGGAGCCCGCCTTGTGGCAATATTTTACCTGTGTTGCACCTTCGTTTGGGTCCTTTTTTCGGGTGGGGGAGAGGGAGTGGGGGAGCTCACCCCCTGCATTTGTTACAATTTAAACGAATTTTTACATCTTAATGCTGGCAAGGCATGACACATGCGATTTAGCATATATAATGCACATATATATACATGTATGGTATGCAAGTGTCGTGCTGTACTTTATCCGGGGGATTATTTCTGGCTCTGGGAGAAGACAAATTTTATTTATATTGCGGTGGCTCCATCGCCTCATCCCTTTAGCCCTTTATCCCCTCGTTTATTCCGATTTGGCCTGGCATATGCGTTGTCAACACGTTCGCTTTGCTGTTTTCCAGTTGGCCTGGCCCAAAAGAAGCCTGAGCAAATTGTTATTCCATGTTTGCCAAATGCTTTGCCACGCTTGTTTCAGCGCTAAACTTGTGCCACTCCAAAAGTGCCGAACTTTGTGCACTTGCAGCCAGCAACGAAAAGGGAATAAGATGCGGTTAAAAACTCGTGGATGGAAGCCAAACGAAGACTTTAAGACTTGTGCTTAAAGAAGACGGCGGTTTTTCCTTGAGTATTCCGCCAGCGTCTTCATCAGGGCCACCGCATTTCCTCGCAGTTCGTTACCATTTCACAATTAGCCAAGCAAAAGTGGCCAGAATTTTCCGCTCCCCAGCCACATTTGCATTTGAAAGCTGCGGTCAGGATTTGTTTTTGTTTTCCTCGCCCCTTCATCGGGGCAAACTTTTGTGCAATTCGGTCGTAAATGTTGTCTTCCAGCCTGTCCGAGCTTTGTTTTGCGGTTGCTGCTTAAGAGTTGCGTCTTTCGACATGCTAATAGCCATTAAATTCAATTGTGCCCAACTTCCCCTCTCGCCCTTCAATCATCTCCGGTTAGTGGCCAAAAGAGGCGAATCGGGGGCATGAAGTTTCCTATTGCGTTCTGCGTTTTGCGTTTTGCAAATGTAAATGCGAGTCCTGAGTACCTAATTTATGCATACACACGCCACTACAATGAGTGGGGGATATTCTCGCAGAGAGTTGGCCAGATAACGCTAACGGTAGAGGGCTTAAAGCCGTACTTAAAGCTCATTGTATACGCAAAATTTGATGGCAAATGCTGCCAAAGCCAGGCAATCAGCATAGATATGGTCCAGTATTGATACTGGGGAATCAGAGTCAAATAAAAACTTTATCTATTTGAACCTTAACCTTGCTCATGCTACTGATTTAAAGAAACCCTTCTTTATTTATCATAAAAATGTGACTTTAAAAATATTATTGCTAACAACGTTTTTATAACAATCCTTTTTACTATCAATTCTTTATGAATGAATTGTTTAAGGTTGCAACACGACTATCACCCATTTAATAGTAATGTTTTAATAAAATAATTTACAAAAGACAAGATAATTGAGTTAATACAACTATAATGAATTATGAAAGTTCTGTAATGACTTTATTTTAAGTACTTTGCTTGCATACGCCATAAACGCTAAGAATAGAACTCGTCGTGTACGTAATATTTCCAGGTAATTGTGTTAACGAAAAGTTACCTAATTGACCCTCCAACTCAAGCTGATGCAAAAAGATCAATGTTATAACGACTTCAGTGTCAATTTGCTGTAATTTAATTAAGCTAAGGCTTCCTGCATTTCCCTGCCGACGAATGCAACATTTGCTCAGTCGTAAAACTCATTAGCACAACTCTTTCTCACTTTTTTACCCTAGCCATTTTCTTGTGTTTTTGTTGGCGGACCAACTTTTTGCCCCCTGTGGTTGGGTTTTTCTTTCTTTTTATCACCGGTGCACTCCTTCCGGAGAATTTCGTGCGCATTGTTTCATGGATTTTTGATTCGTTGTCGCCTTCAAAACCAACCAAATGAGCGCCACTCGCACTCGACGTGCTTAATGAGTTTTCTGCTGTTACTGCAGCATGAAATGTTCTTTCGGTTCATCACTTTGCCAAGTGCAGCACTGCAGATTTCCCACCTGGAGGGAAAATTGGGGTAAAAAAGGGGTGATCAAAAGGGGGAGGGAAGGGAAGGGGGGCCTCTGCCTGTCAGTTCCATAATTTAAGGCGCTGTTCTAGTGGCATTTCAACTACATCTACTTGACTTCATGGCGTTGTCGTCGTAGCCGGCAAATGCAAATGCCAACTTAAGTTGATTTTAAGTGATAGAAAAACAACAGAGCGGTGGCGGGCGGGTAACACGGTAGCTAAGACGGCTCACTCTCGAGGAAAGCCCCTTTAAGGACCTGGAAGCCGCCATCGCCGCAGCCGAAGTAAACCGGCGCCCACACCTGGCAAACATTTCGAGTGCGCTGCTCATCACCATCATCGTCATCGTCATCGTCGTGGCGCCCACCTGCAAAACCACCCATTTTCCAGGGCGAACAAGCGCTGACAGTTGACTTTTTGCATTGCACGCCCCGAGGAGCTCCTCCCGCCCCTCCTGCTCCTCATCCGCCTCATCCTCCTCATCCTCCTCCATTCGGGCTCAAACTCCACTTGACTCGACTCGGTCTCCCTTGTAGACCAAAGTGAGTTTGCTCAAGTTTCGTCTTGTGCTCTCCACTTTTTTTTTTGACATAAAAGTGAAAAGCATTTAAATATAAAAGCAGCATACAACTACAGAAAAGAGCAGGCGGAAAAGCGAGGGGGGAGGGGGATGGGAGAGCTACCTGGGCACTTTATAATTTTCTCGGGAAACATTGGGCCACATTGTTTCGCTCGGGGCGCCGGGTGAATAAAGTAAAGTGGAATTGGAAGTGGAGTCTCCTTGGGGATCCGAAGACAAAGACTCTATTTCATTTCCTTGCGTTCCGCTGCGTCACCTCAATGGCATAAATTAAATGCACGATTTCATCGCCTGAATGCGATTTGTGTCAAAACCCATTTTCGTCCTGTCATGTCCGTCTCGTCCCGTCCCGTCTGCTGGATGGACTCAAAGGCGAAATCATCCTTTGTACTCACCATTGTGCATGGCCACACTCTTGTCCTCCACGCGACTCACGTAGCAGCAGAGCTCGTCCTGGCGCTCGGCGTTCTCGATCAGCTCCGCCTCCACGGAGAAGCCCCACATCTGCTCGAGGGTGGTGCGCTGCAGCTCCACCTGGTACAGGATCTTCATGCAGACCTCCACGAACTCGTGATTATGTAGCTGTGGAGTGGGGAATTACAGAGTTAGTTTTATTATCCAGATTGAGGTTTTAGGTTATAATTAATATTACAACTTCACTTTACTAAGACTGTCATTGGCAATTTTCCAGATTCTAATGCCACAACTTTTTAATTCTTTATTACCATTAAATAAGTGTTTGATATATATGAAATCATCGCACTTTATTGACATGAAAAATACTATTACTGGAATTGCTTTCACAACAAACAAAAGGGCATTTTACAAGAAACTGACTTAAACTTTTGAAATAATTACTGTGATTTTTGCTTTCAATAAACAAGATTTAAAATTGTTTTATTTGTAAACTTTGTAAAAATATTTTATATTGGTAATACAAATATCTTATTAATTTAGTTTTTTTAATCAAATTGTATTAAATTATTATCTTGATTGACATCTAAATTAAAGGTATTGTTTTAAAAAGTTAAAAATATATAATTTTAATATTTCTAGTAACTTTTAGGTGAACCGCAGAAATTATATGAAAAATAACAAAAGTTATGAGCAATTTTGGCAGTAATTTCTGCCCATGTGGAACGCCAGTTCGATGGAAAGTGAGTTTGAGTGCGCGAGTTAAGTGCCAAATTAGCCGAGTTACGCAAGCAATCATGGGGGGCAGGGGCATCCATTGATTGAGAGGAGTTACTGGGAGTTGCTCAAGTTGTTGTCGAAATTTATTGAACTGCCACCGGCGAAAGAAACTTTATATCAGGCCCACTGAAACTCCCACCGCCACCACTCACATTCCCATTCCGACTCCATTTGCAGTTGCAGTTGCACATTTTTGCCATTTGCCAATTGGCCTGGCCTGGCCAATATTTACTAGCTTGTTGTTGAGGTCGGAGTTCGGATTGTTGGGGGCTCGGGTGCCGGAGGTCAGAAAGTTTTCTGCTAGCGGCTAACTTGGCAGCTGGCTAAAGTCTCACCTAGACTAATCGTGTGCCAACTGAAGGGGAAAAGGGAAATGGCCAACGGGAAAGTTCATAATTTATGGCATTATGTTTTTGGAAATCGAAGAGTAATCGACAATGCGGGTGTGGAGATGAGCTAATTGTGGAATTCGGTATTTTGTTGCAAGCCAAGCTCCAGCCAATTTCATAAAGGGGAATGTACCATCAGAATATCTTTCCCGTTACTAGTGTTGGTTTAAAAAATATTAAGAGTACTTTGGCAAAACTTATTCTTCTGTTAGTGAAATCTGAGCAGTGCATTAAAATTGAAAGCCGGTGGATATGTAGCGTGTAACGACTGGGAGAAGTGTTTTGTTTCCGGTGGAATCTGTAGTTGCGGGTGCTCGCTATAGGATCCGGCTCTCGCTCGTCGGCTTTGGGGGTGGTGGTCTTGCGCGTACAGATCCTAACACTAACTACACATTATTATTTCTAAGACTAGAATTGAGCAAGCTAGCGACAAGAGAGAATAAGTTAACGAAACCGGAAGAGAAAACAGATAAATTCAGGAAGGAAGTAAAGAGATAGAAAAGCTAGAGAGGAAGTCGGAGATCGCGAAGCCACTGGTGTTGTTGTGGTCGCATTTTGCCCTCCCAACCTATGATCACCTTCCTTGGAGCATGTCTCCGGTGACCCCTTTAATACCCTACGAACGCGGGTACCTCAGCAGAGTTCAAAAAGATATGGTTTTAGTTATTCATAGCTTTAATTAGCGGCTTCCTTTATAATAAGAAAATATTGATATATAAACATAATGATGTTTCGATGATAGAAGTTATATTTATAAAACAAAGTAAATTAAATTTAAATAGCAGTGAAGTAGAATAATATTTAAAGTTAGGATAAGAAGAAATTTCTTTAAGTGTAGTTAAATATTTAAGTTTTAAATTTAGAAAACATTTCTTTAAGTGTTGTTAACTATTAAGTTTAAATTCAGAAAATATTTCTTTAAGGGTAGTTAACTATTAAGTTTAAATTCAGAAATATTTCTTTAAGTGTAGTTAACTATTAAGTTTAAATTCAGAAATATTTCATGATCTTCTTCCAATTCTAATTTAATTCACTAATTGTAAATTCTGTTAAGAGTTTTAATTTTAATTCAAAAATCATTTAATAACTTTTAAGATTCAAACTTTAAAGTATTTTCAGTAATATTTAATTCTCAGTGTAGAAAGAGTATTCGGAGAGGTTATATTTGGCTTTTAGTTTGGCAAGAATTGAAATAAATACATAATAAAGTATACGTTTGATGTAACTCACTCATTTGTATCCAACGATGAAGATCGATCTCCTGCGTGGCTTACACTGAAAACAATTTTTTTTGTGATATTTTGCAAAGGTTTTAAAAATAATTAAATTCTCATACATTTTCACTCAAGCCTTGATTATTTGCTTTTATAGCCAACACCGAAATCTCATTCTCGTTTTAAATAAGATTAAGAAAATGTTAAATTTAAATTTAAACAATAAAAAAAAAAATCTATAAACTAATTATTTCCATTTGCCTTAAGGCGTTGCATCTTCTTCATTCTTTTCCAATATTTAAATTAATTAATTAACTTTATATTTAAGTAATTTATCTTTCAGCTTCTTGATTTTTTTTGTTGGATAATTGTGAGTTATTTCCACGAGGTTGAATGTATATGTTTTCTGAGGTTAAGTTCGAACGAGTGAAAATTAGGTTAGGCTCGATCGGCCATGGCAAAGGCGAGGCAATATGAATGCATAAGGTTATGGCCGATATGGCACGCAGGCCAAATTATGCACGAAAAGATTTAATTTCCACTCATCTGTCGTTGTTTTCCTCCTGGCAGAGATATGGCTACTTGTTTAGCCGAAAAAGCGCTGCTAGATTTTCCCTCGGCGAAGCAGCAGCGTTTAGGTAAAAATCTGCCATCTTGTCGGGCACTGGAGCCCCGTCTAGGAGATCACCATGTGGGGTGCTCCTCGGGACGCGCTAAGGCGCGAGGGGTGCTCCTCAGGACACTACATGCAGAGGTTCACTGAGCTGGGTTCTCCTTAGTTCTTCAGCTCTCTGGAACTCTCGGGGAGTTTATATCGTGGGGCACAATCTAGGGATCAAAGATTTCATTAGCCATTTGCACTGGCAGTGGCTTGAGATGTACAACATACCTATGTGCCCCGAAAACTGACTTGCTGGGTTTTTCTTTCGGGTTTTCCTTTGAATTGGCGAGAGATGCGGCTGCGGCGCAACTTGTGCAGCAGCAGCGGCAGCGTTCGGTGTATTTTATTGGCGGCAGCGCCGGCCAAGACACCTTTGTTGCGATCTGCAGAGAATTTGGTGGTTAAATTTAACCAAAACTGCAGACGCAAACGCACTCACTTTAAAATAACCACTTGTAGCACTTATTGGCCACTTTAAATAGCTGGATGCCACTTCGCGACTTAATATTTCGCACTTTAGGACTTCTCCGCGGTTTTCAAACGTATGAAGAGCTATACGTCTGTATCGGCCGCCGGTTCAGAGAAAAAGAATGGTTGGCGGAACCGGGGCTTGATCAGCTAACATGGCTGCGGAAATACGTGGCAGCTGTTGCTGACAGGTGTCAAGGCTAAGCTTTTCAAAGGAACCCTGCCAACTATCGATCTCAAAATTTATCGATCTGGCAACACTGCTCTAAGATCGGCTTGACTGTTCGAATTTTAGAACAACTTTTTTGATCTGGCAAAGCCGTCTTCAGTGTTCGAAAATCTCTACAGGATTTCCAAGTCCGGTTTGAATCCTTACTTAACTGTTCAAAAAAAAATGTCCATAATCTTCGATTAACAAGGTCAGTTTAAGTCAGGCTTTGCTGGATATTACTAAAATTTTTTAAAGTATGCTTTTAGGCAAAACAGGTTTTGCAGTCGCTACTGGCGCCGCTACAAAACCCCCCTGCTACAATCAGACTAGGGTATCTCACTCTAGTTACCCTAGACTGATACCGCCTGAAGCGACACTATTGTCGAATGTCCTTGGCATGATAATTACCCAGAACTCTAGCAAGTTTTCGTGTAGACCATGGTGTCTCTAGCTGATCGATTAAACCATTTACGCTGTCGTAAAAGCTATCGAAGGTTTCATTGGGTTTCTGCTTTCTGTTTCGGATTAACTCCTCAATGTCAACATCATCCCTTCTTTGACGAAATTGCAAGCGCAGAGCTGAGCATAGTCTATCCCAATGGACTTCTGACTCTGACTTGTGGTAACGCCAATAAAACTCGTTGGCTTTACCTTCGAATAGAACGCTAACGTGTTTGCAAAGCACCGAGAAGTTTCCCTCTAAAGTTTGGTGCGTAAGCGCGTCGACTCTGTAGATAAAATTATCGATGGTCACACCGGATCCGGAATATTTAATTTTCCATCCGTTTAGGATGTGAACGACCTTGTCGGGCCTGCTTATGAGATCGGACGAGGAACTTCTATTTGAAATGGGGGAGCCTGTGTTAGGCATGGCCATGTTTGTGATTGGTATTTGTTCACCCCTAGCAGCATGGTTGTTAACAACTTCTACTAACAGTGGAGTCGTAGTTGCTCTTTCATCGCCATTAGTGGCGGAATTTGCAGGAGTTGCAATCAATCTTTGTACACTTTCCACTACTGTTGTCTGTACTAGTTCAGCCATTTTCTCGGAAAGTATTGTGAGCATCCTTCGCTCCATTGCAAGAAGAGTAATAGCATTAATAGTGTTGATTTGATTGTTATCCCTAGCTACATTGCTTATTGAGCTTCCAGATGTACTAGGGCTTTCCTCAACTGGGTTTCTAGTCTCGCTAATTTCTGTTTGACGACTTTTAGATTGAGATCGTGTTTTTAAACCCTTGTTATCGGCTACTGGTCTGCAGGACGTTTTGCAAACTGGACAGCTTTCGCTTTTCTTTAGATGGGCTTCCAGGCATTTCTTATGAAACTCGTGGTTGCATGACGTTTTAAACAGATCAGCTGCGGAATTAATTTCGGCTTTACACAACGGACAGACTGGCTTTGTGGCTTCCTGTGAGCCTTGGCCTGGGGATCGGTCTAAACCCATTTTCAGATAAGATATCGGTAAGATAACGATGAGATAAATATAAGCGAGATATAACGAAATATCGAATCAACAAGAAATCAAGAAAATATTTATATAAATCGTAATAGCGATAAATTGTTCAATGTAAATAAAATAAGATTGAACTCGTTGCTTGAGGTCCACGTATCGTAGGATAATGTTTATTAATACTGAACTTCCTCGAAAAAAGAAAAGAAATTTAAGTTATAGTACTTTTTGTTTTCTATCTTTCAACAAAAATAAAAACAAAGAAGGGAGGTTGTTAGAATTTATAAAATTTTAAACCGGACAACGTATTATTCGAAAACAAAATGGTTGTATTCCTGCTTCTCCTTTTACAAATCTAACTCCTCTAAGGCGAATTGAAATTAAATCTTCTTATTGGTCATTCGCGGATAGAGTACATCTTCAAGATTGTACCTCCATTTTCCAGGACGTTTGAATCTAACAAAAAAGTTTTAATTTCCAAAGATAAGTTTAAGTACTGATTTGGCAAATCAGACAGGGCCAGAAGATCGAAAGAAGTTCGATGCTTTCTGTATTTTCCTCTATCTAACTCTTTCTTACCATTACTTAATGTAGGAAAATCTTTAACGTTAAAATTTAATTGTGGCCAAAAAGAAAACTATTGTTCTCCATCTCTGTTCTCCAAAACAATTAAAAATCAACGAGAAAATTTTTGTTTAGGAATGAAAGTAAAGTTGAAATTTGAAAGGTATAGAAAAGAATTTCAATTTATCTATCGGTGAGTCTCAATGAGTTATTACTGTACTCACTGAGGCCCTACACGTTGGGCGCCACTTTTCTTATTAATAATAATGAATTATAACTGTAGCGTGTAACGACTGGGAGAAGTGTTTTGTTTCCGGTGGAATCTGTAGTTGCGGGTGCTCGCTATAGGATCCGGCTCTCGCTCGTCGGCTTTGGGGGTGGTGGTCTTGCGCGTACAGATCCTAACACTAACTACACATTATTATTTCTAAGACTAGAATTGAGCAAGCTAGCGACAAGAGAGAATAAGTTAACGAAACCGGAAGAGAAAACAGATAAATTCAGGAAGGAAGTAAAGAGATAGAAAAGCTAGAGAGGAAGTCGGAGATCGCGAAGCCACTGGTGTTGTTGTGGTCGCATTTTGCCCTCCCAACCTATGATCACCTTCCTTGGAGCATGTCTCCGGTGACCCCTTTAATACCCTACGAACGCGGGTACCTCAGCAGAGTTCAAAAAGATATGGTTTTAGTTATTCATAGCTTTAATTAGCGGCTTCCTTTATAATAAGAAAATATTGATATATAAACATAATGATGTTTCGATGATAGAAGTTATATTTATAAAACAAAGTAAATTAAATTTAAATAGCAGTGAAGTAGAATAATATTTAAAGTTAGGATAAGAAGAAATTTCTTTAAGTGTAGTTAAATATTTAAGTTTTAAATTTAGAAAACATTTCTTTAAGTGTTGTTAACTATTAAGTTTAAATTCAGAAAATATTTCTTTAAGGGTAGTTAACTATTAAGTTTAAATTCAGAAATATTTCTTTAAGTGTAGTTAACTATTAAGTTTAAATTCAGAAATATTTCATGATCTTCTTCCAATTCTAATTTAATTCACTAATTGTAAATTCTGTTAAGAGTTTTAATTTTAATTCAAAAATCATTTAATAACTTTTAAGATTCAAACTTTAAAGTATTTTCAGTAATATTTAATTCTCAGTGTAGAAAGAGTATTCGGAGAGGTTATATTTGGCTTTTAGTTTGGCAAGAATTGAAATAAATACATAATAAAGTATACGTTTGATGTAACTCACTCATTTGTATCCAACGATGAAGATCGATCTCCTGCGTGGCTTACACTGAAAACAATTTTTTTGTGATATTTTGCAAAGGTTTTAAAAATAATTAAATTCTCATACATTTTCACTCAAGCCTTGATTATTTGCTTTTATAGCCAACACCGAAATCTCATTCTCGTTTTAAATAAGATTAAGAAAATGTTAAATTTAAATTTAAACAATAAAAAAAAAAATCTATAAACTAATTATTTCCATTTGCCTTAAGGCGTTGCATCTTCTTCATTCTTTTCCAATATTTAAATTAATTAATTAACTTTATATTTAAGTAATTTATCTTTCAGCTTCTTGATTTTTTTGTTGGATAATTGTGAGTTATTTCCACGAGGTTGAATGTATATGTTTTCTGAGGTTAAGTTCGAACGAGTGAAAATTAGGTTAGGCTCGATCGGCCATGGCAAAGGCGAGGCAATATGAATGCATAAGGTTATGGCCGATATGGCACGCAGGCCAAATTATGCACGAAAAGATTTAATTTCCACTCATCTGTCGTTGTTTTCCTCCTGGCAGAGATATGGCTACTTGTTTAGCCGAAAAAGCGCTGCTAGATTTTCCCTCGGCGAAGCAGCAGCGTTTAGGTAAAAATCTGCCATCTTGTCGGGCACTGGAGCCCCGTCTAGGAGATCACCATGTGGGGTGCTCCTCGGGACGCGCTAAGGCGCGAGGGGTGCTCCTCAGGACACTACATGCAGAGGTTCACTGAGCTGGGTTCTCCTTAGTTCTTCAGCTCTCTGGAACTCTCGGGGAGTTTATATCGTGGGGCACAATCTAGGGATCAAAGATTTCATTAGCCATTTGCACTGGCAGTGGCTTGAGATGTACAACATACCTATGTGCCCCGAAAACTGACTTGCTGGGTTTTTCTTTCGGGTTTTCCTTTGAATTGGCGAGAGATGCGGCTGCGGCGCAACTTGTGCAGCAGCAGCGGCAGCGTTCGGTGTATTTTATTGGCGGCAGCGCCGGCCAAGACACCTTTGTTGCGATCTGCAGAGAATTTGGTGGTTAAATTTAACCAAAACTGCAGACGCAAACGCACTCACTTTAAAATAACCACTTGTAGCACTTATTGGCCACTTTAAATAGCTGGATGCCACTTCGCGACTTAATATTTCGCACTTTAGGACTTCTCCGCGGTTTTCAAACGTATGAAGAGCTATACGTCTGTATCGGCCGCCGGTTCAGAGAAAAAGAATGGTTGGCGGAACCGGGGCTTGATCAGCTAACATGGCTGCGGAAATACGTGGCAGCTGTTGCTGACAGGTGTCAAGGCTAAGCTTTTCAAAGGAACCCTGCCAACTATCGATCTCAAAATTTATCGATCTGGCAACACTGCTCTAAGATCGGCTTGACTGTTCGAATTTTAGAACAACTTTTTTGATCTGGCAAAGCCGTCTTCAGTGTTCGAAAATCTCTACAGGATTTCCAAGTCCGGTTTGAATCCTTACTTAACTGTTCAAAAAAAAATGTCCATAATCTTCGATTAACAAGGTCAGTTTAAGTCAGGCTTTGCTGGATATTACTAAAATTTTTTAAAGTATGCTTTTAGGCAAAACAGGTTTTGCAGTCGCTACTGGCGCCGCTACAGATAAGGGGCTTAAAATGTATCTGATTCCATTAAACCTGATAGCTTTTTAAACAGAGTAACTCTATTTTACCTTAAATTGAGTTAAATTTCTCACATTTCTGATAAGAAAATGTTGACAAGCTCATAGTGAGCCAAAACTCTTTAAATTTAAAGAAGTGAAATGGCATACCAATTTAAAAGACATTTTTCTTGAGTATGTATTACATTGTTGGGATTCCTTGAAATTGCTAAGAACTCACTTCACGCTTTAATGCATAATAAATATAAATTTAATCATTTAAATGGGAATAATTTATTGCAGCACAATTAAAGCTTTTCCAGGTATTTCTGTGCAATCCTTTTCAATTTTCAGTAATTCGGAGGCATCTTTTACCCATCTCTTTGGATATTCCTCCCCGAGGTTTCCAAATTCCATTTACACAGCTCCACATGCAGTTTCCAAGTTAAATTCGATAAGTTGAATTGAACTTGTAGTTGGAGGAAAACTCTCATTCGGAACTTTCATGGAATTTGGCCAGCAGGAGGGAGGAAATTGCCACATACAAACTGGCTTTGATTATGCACTTACATAATTTTCAATCAGATCGTTGCGATGCGGCACAAAGTAATTGTGATCCTCCATGTCACGTCGCTTCTTGACGCGCACAAAGTGCTCCATGGGATTGAGGTTGCGACGGGCGCAGGCGCTGGCGAGGAATTCCTCCACAGACATGGCATCACGTAGATAAACTGTCGAGTAAGCATTGTCGGGCATTGCAACTTTGAAAGTTTTTTCCGGTTCGTCACGTGAATTCATCTGGAAAAAGGCAGAAAATTCGATTGGATAAACAGACACACGGACACACACGTACAATGTCATTAAGCAGTCAGGCACAGACATTTGCGAGGCCCACATACACAGTTAAAGATACAGATACATAACCCACAGCCCACAGCCCACACACAACATCCCACACAACCAACACCCATGCACTTTCTCGAATATGCCCACACGGAAGTGAAAATTGAAAAATAGCAAACACACACATTTGCACCCCAGCCGTGGCCCCTCGACCCCCTGAAATGTAATGAAAAATGTCGCCAGCAGCAGCTCAGTCATCGGTGGAAGCCACACCGAAAAAAAAAGAATAAAATCAAGATAATTGCCAACGAAATCGACACTAAATAGTGTGAAAAGTCAAAAGGTTGGCTTTTAATGGAGGCTTAGTGGGCATCAATAAATCCTTGGCATCCTTGAAAAAAGCTTAAGCCAAGGCCAATTAAAAAATCTTCAGAAACTTTTAAAAGAAAAAAAATTACATAAAATATTTTTTTTTTAATCTTTCGACAAGATTTTAATGGAAGCCAATTCTTTTATATTAAGAACAATAAAATAATAAGTACTTTAAATAAAAAGTTAAGTTTTGTCGCTCTAGGATAATAAATAACTAAGCTACGTTCAAGTAAGTTTACCCTTGCTATTAACAAATATTTAATCGGAAGTAGCTTCATAAAATTGGATAACATATTTTCTCGCTGTGCAGCAGCAGGAGCAGTCGCGGATCCGGTCCTGCAGCAGGATCTGCTGCCGCACTGAGTTGAGTTTGAAGAAAACTCAGTTAAAATGCTTAACCGTTTCCACAACGTCATCCTCGTCCAATGTTAACTCCGTGATGAGGCTTCCTGCTGCTGCTGCTGCTGCTGCTCGTCCTTTTCGTCCTGCAGGTACTTGTACTCCTTCCCAACTGCAACTGTAAACGAATCAGGTGGCCCAGCTGCCAGTTGTCGGCTGCTGGAAATTGCATTTGTATTGGCAGCCATTGGCAATGGGTTCGTTCAAGTTGGCAGCAGCAGTTTTCCACTGCAGCTGGTCCTGGCCAGGTAATACACCCACACACGCAGGACAATTGAATTAGTTTGGCAGTCGGCAAAGGCGGTTCCTCACTCGAATCCAGCTACGAGGACTGACGGAACCTCCGTTTGCATTTGCATTGCATAACAATTTTGCATATCGATTACGAGATCATTATGCCTGGCCAAATGTATAAACTTTATATTCATGGAAAAATTACTACGATCTAAAAAAAGCAGAGAATCTCAAACATTTAAATAGTTTTCAATTGGTTGAAATTTAATATATTTGATAATGGATTTTCCAATCAGAAATATAATGTCACATTCTGCATTGATACAAAATGAAAATGCCATTTCGAATGCAATACTCGATTATTGTAAATGGCATTTTTAACAGCAGCTTTTAATTTTTAATTTTATGTGTGTGTCCGACAAATAAATATCATTTAGTATACAAATGCTATTGGAACAAAAAAGTTGGATTGGGAGTTAAGCTTCTATGATTGCCGTTGATTTAATTTGTCAAAACAGGCTATGTTGGCAAATCGACTGCTTAAAACTCAATTTTATGATTTCAATTGTTAACATGGGAAAATGTTAATCTATCTGTTCCTGATTTCGAGTGCCAATTGTCCCACTTTTGCACAGTATCGGAGATGGAGCCCTGAAAGACGATTAATTCAGCACGAACGCTTCTCGCACACTTAACTCTCCTGACTAATTAACTTTTGATTGTTCCTGACTGAGTCCCCTTAAGGCCTGGAATATTTAAGCTTTCTGCCATTGTCGATGGACAGCTTAATTAAATTTTAGCCAGGGTATTTCAACTTTTGCGAGATGGTTATTTCGGTTGCCCGATAACTGGCGACTGGCAACCAACTGGCGATGATAATTTGCTTTGGAAAGCTTTAATTTTATTTGCCATTTCTGAATTGCAGTTGCAATTTCTGCTGCATTGCAGTTGGCATGTTCGAAAAATGACCAAGTAAAATGCAGTTACACACGGATCGAAAACGACAGAGTGAGAAAAACTCGGGGGCAGGGGAATTGGTTGGGCGAAAATATATGAACCAAATCAAATGCACATTTTTCAAATTCATTGAATTTGCAGCGCATTTACAACGCAATAGCAGTGGGTCTCCCATTTATGTATTTTATTTCATTTGTTTTTCCATGGCAATACGAATGCGAAATGCATTTTTTTTTGCACCGAATGGCAGCGTGACTGCTGATAGAAGGTGTATCGGGATGGGGGCAATTGTGCAGCGTTGGCAAATTTAATTGGAAATGAAGTGTGCGACGGTCAGAGCGAAGCCGAGAGTGAGCCCCATGAAATCCGAGTTGTGCACAAGATTATTTTGTCAATAATCGAAATAAATTGAATTTATGAAATGAATTTCATTACAAGCACGAGATATGCACAAATTGGTTATACTAATTGAAGCTTAACAAACAGCACAAGTGAGTCTTGCTAATCGACTGTCCGCAATGATTTTGCTATATATAAGCCTCCAGCTATTTGCTGGAAGTTAAACTTCCCTTTATTCTGCGGACCACTTCTCGAGTTGATTTAGATTTGATTGTGTTGAGGTCATTAGGAGGGAAGGGGCGGCATCTGATCACCATTTGAAATGGACTCCTGCATTATTCACTTAAAATATGCAAATATTTTCTTTTGCCAAGTCAACTTGGCTATTTTTTTCTCCTTGCCGGGGCTTTTCTTTTGGCATCAGCAAGGGGGAGAGACCGGGTGGTAGCCTTCATAAATTTCATTATTCTTTTTTGTAATTTTTGATGGCCATTAAATGCAAATTATGAAAGCTAAAATACACAAAAACAGCAAAGTATAATGGGCAGGGGCGTGGCCGGCGGACATATTTTTTGGTGGCCATCCATTTAAGCATTAGCGCTCAATTTAGCTTTTAATGCCGTTTCCGTTGCCTTAAATAAAAATTCAATTACTCAGACACACATACACACGCACACGCACGCACATTAACAGAGCGAGCAAGCCATAAACACACAAACAGTCACGAGCTGCGCCGTAAATGCGTTTAAAATTGAAATAATTTTATTACCCATACGCCCCGTGGTCGCACATAAATGCTCACATTGATGCGGGGACAACCAGAACGCACATAAATGTTTATATATACACTCGCCAAAAATTAACCGAACATTATGAGAAATTCGCCATCCACATTAAGTATATTTTAAATTTAAGCGACTTTTTCTACAGTAAGTACTGTTCTTCATAACAAGTAGAAATATTAATAAATTTTGTTCAAACTTGTTACACATATTAAAGATATTTTTTTTTTTTTAATACTTATTATTTCGAAAATAAACATAAGAATAAAATCAAGTCAAAAACTGAGCTGCATTTCTAAAACTTCACATTTTATATTTTTTTTCTTCGTTTATCCTATCTACAATATTCCAAATAGTCGGACCAAAAAAGTCATTCGATGTGTTTTTTTAAAAAATATAAAAAAAAAGTTTCTAAGAACCATGTGCCTCCTTTGAAATTTTAAAAAATGTATCCTTTTAGAAAGCATAAATATGGCGAATTTCCCAGCTTTTTTTTCGGTGTACTTGTAGTAATTGTGGGAGCAAACTCACCTGCATGGAGCGACGACTGGAGCCGCTGTTGGACCGCGACAGCATCGGCGGTCGGCGCTTGGTGGCCCCGCGTCCGGCGAGCAGGTTGTTGAGCAGCGAGGGCGAGCGGGCGCAGATGAAGGCGTGGAACGAGGAGACCGTGAACACGCCCAGTTTGTTCAGCGTGTTCTTCGTGGGACGCGACACGTGAGTCAGCAGCGACTGTTGAATAAATGACGAATGCGAAAAGTTTCAAATTAAATGTGAATACAAGTTATTTTTGGGGCCAAAGCCCCACTACCCACTCCCTACTCCGCGGTGCCCGGGCCCCCAACTAATTTTGTTATATTTACGATCCTTTCAGAGAGCATTAAATAGCAGGCAGAGCACCCTTACTCGTACACCTATGCAAATAAGCCTTTGGCATTCTGCAGTCGCCTGAAGTTGTTCTCTTCACAGGTGCTGAAGTTGTTTGCATTTTGTGGTTATTAATAATAAATAATGTTGCTTTTCAGGGCACACAACTGCACTTACCGCCCCTGGAACCCTCGAACCCCCTTTTTCCAACCCCGTCCGGCTTGCCATTAAAAGCGCAATCAACTTTCAACCCTTTTGAGTCAGTCAGTCGGCGCTCGCAAATCCTTCTAAGGTTGCCTACAGTTGGCGCGGGCGAAGGTTGCCTTAAAGCCCATTTAAGATACTTAAACTTTTGTTGTGGAGATTAATTGTGCATGTTTGGGTTTTGATTTTCCAAGAGCGTACCATCATTGTATAAACCGGCCATTGTGCAAATAGGTAGAGGTAATTATAGACAACTCGAACCCGTAAAGGGTTTTAAACGGAATTGTAAACGGGTTTCGGGTGATGTTGTTGTTAGAGGGATTTGGGCCAATGCCATTGTGCCAGTCCTAAGCTTTCGACCAGGTTGTGAATCTGCTTTTGATGTTTCTGTGAAGCGTGGAAAACTTAAGCCTTGTGGTGGCTTTGGAGGTATTGTTCTGGCATTGAGCAGTGATTAAGGAGTAGTTCATCAAGGCTGTTTTGTATTAGATTTGCTGAATAATTTCCAATTTGCCTAGGTCCCCACAAGTAGATGGGATTTGCACTAAATTAAAATCGCAAAGCATGAAAGCCAATTATTAGGTATCTAATATTATAAATTTGTTTAATTCAACGAGTATTTTGCCAACATTTTAATTTGATTAATTTAAAAAGTATTAAAAGCTTTGGCACTTTTTCATATTCAATATATTAAAGCTTTGTCACTAAGTACGAGTAGCTTAAACTAATAATTTATGTCTGGACTGACTCTCAGACACCAAACTAAATAACAGACAAACATTATTTATTGTGGTTGGCAAAATAAAATATTTACATTTTTATGGTTGGCTCCATTCAATACAAATATTGAACAAAATTAAATTACAGTAATGTAATTGGAAAAGTATTAAGAGCTATTAAAATTTAGAATTATTATTGCTTTGCCCAAATCAATTTAAATATAAACTATTTTAATTTATTCTGAAGACTCAAATTCTTGTAAATCGCTAGTTAAATGTTATTTATTGTGTCCACCTAATGTACTTAATTTTGTTTTAATTGGCTTTATAAAATACAATCACTAAGCGAATGTTTTATGATTTTTTAAAAGGCTAGAAAATAATTTAATTCTTCTCAACACTTTTCTACGCATGGCGCCCAACGAAACGCATGCCCTTCAACAGCTCCCAAATGTAGGCAATACTTTTTGCACTAACAACTGTGCTCGTTCTGGATGAATTATAAAGCCGCCAGAAGGCAGTGCTTCCGCCATTAATTGCATTTGACTTATCTCTCTGACAGGTCGTGTTTGGGGCCACTAGGGCTGTGGGTTGTGAACTGTCCTTTTGGCCATAACTCACCTTCGGATTGGGCAGCTCGCCACTTTGCAGCGAGGCCATGTAGCATCGCAGCCGGAACTGCTCGCAGTGGAGCCGCTCCAGGTTCTCCTCCCACTGCAGTATCTGCGTCTGGATCTGATGACGCGTCTCCTGATCGGTGACAACTGATTGCTGCAGCTCGGCCATGTGCTTCAGCTTGTGATCCTGTGAAAGGGGGGGAGAGGAACGAGAAACCGGGTTAGTGCGAAAGCATATGCATATATATGTGTGTTACACAAGGATGTGTGTTCGGTTGTGTTCGTGAGCACTGCGACACTCGTTTGGTGGGTTATGAAAGCATCCGAGGCATGGCATCATTAGCATTTCATGGCAGCTTTGTCCCACTGCTGCTGCTGCGGTGGCTGCCATTTGACGAAAATACATAAATCACGCGTCATGTGCAGCTAAAATTTTTCAACTTTCCCTCCATTTTCCCCCATTTGTTCCCCGGTCCAATTCAAATATCTCTCGGCTGCTCTGGCCTCCTGTCCCTGATACTGAAGTGCGTTGGCAATGCACCAAAAAAAAGAATCCCTTTTCTGGTGGGGAGCGAACGGGCGCTGCATATACATGCCCCTGTTTTCATTACAAATACCGTTTGACTTCCGCCGCAGCTGCCTCCTCCCATTTTTGGTGGACCAGAACCTGAATCCAGCATTTGAAATCCCACTTTGGATCCCACTTTCACGTGCATTTATAGCACGCTTGCATAGATCTCGTGGAGCACGTGATTGTTTCATTTTGGATGCTGCCGTTGTTGCTGCATTTTGACTGCTGCATTGAATGCGAGTCAGTAAGCTGACAATTATTTGCAGATGCAGATGCAGATACAGATGCAGTTGCAGTTGCTGTTGCAGGTTTGCCATTGCAACTGTGTGTGTGCCGTGGGCGTGGCAACAACCTGAATAGGCACTTTCGATGTTCGACATTTTAATGAATGTGTACACATAAACAGGCAGCGGTGGCAGAAGGACGAAATGGTTGGTATGGAAGGGTTGGTGTGTGGGGGGTGGAGGTCCTACCTGGGATTACATTCGACTCCCCAATCTGTGTATTTGAACTGGGCGACGTTGAGCCTTTTCAATGTTTGTTTTACGTGGAAATAAATCAAAGTTTTATGCATTTTATTTGCACATTTCGCATTCGTATCCTCCATATGACAATGTGTGCGCTGCGGTGGCATCAAGTCGGCAATCGATATGTGTGTGTGGCAACCTCACTTAATTCAATCCCACTAAAGATGACAATAATTCCTAGTTGAGGTCTAAGCCATTTTGGTCGGGCTCCGTTCGGCAGGCATAAGGTTGGTTAATTAATAAACCGAAATCCCATTCTGCAATGCGACCGCACACACACTCCCGGAGAAGGATGTTCTGGGGGGAGAGCCCCTCCTCGAAGGAGTTGGCCTGCTGTCAATGACACTTGGCACTTGAGGAAAGCTGCTTATTTGACAAACACAAACCGGAAGGAGGCAGGATGGCTCCCGAGGAGACACTATCTCGGGGGCGGAGAAAGTTTTGTGATTATTTACAATACAAAACTGAGTGTGTGAGGAAGGGAGCGGGGTGTGGAAGATTTCCAGGGCAGGCAACAGTTTGTCCTTGTCAAAGTAATATGGTTTCTTCCTGGCCCATAAATAGCTCTCGCCTGCTTGACCATTAATCGCCCAGGCCATTGTATCCATTGTGCTGCACTTCATCTCCCTTTTGCCCGTCTCGCTTGGAGGAGACCCTCCAAGGGTTAATGGCAATGTTAATGGACTTGTAATTGCCATGCAATTGGGAGTGTAAATCACGCAAACGATAACTCCCCGCCAGCGATCCTTGAACTGCGAAACGCTCCAGGGTGTTTGAACTCCACTGGGTGTCCAATTCGAGAGAGGAATGCTTGCTGCACATGCAATGGAAATATTTGACAAACAAGGAACGCTATCTGCTCCACTTGGGAAACTGCAGCTTTAAAAGCGCACTGAATAAATGAATAACTAACGAACCCATTTTTACACGTTAGTCGGTTGTGTTTCTTTTGTTTAGAAAAAAAATTAGCGAAGAGGAATTGATTTTCTGTTTGTTTTAATTTAGTTACAATATATGGTTTAACATTAATAGATATCCCAGCAAGCTGTATTTGTTGAAGCCCTGACATTGTTAATTAGTATTTTAATATTACCTACATTGAGAGTATAACCTTCATCTATTCTACCTTTCCTTTGTAACAAAACAGTGTTTATTTAAAAACGTACAGTAATGCAGATATACACAGCTTGATTTTAATCTAAGGTATACAAATGGTTTCCTTTTAGGGATTTTTTTCTATTTATTGAGGTGCTTATTCTTGAAGATAATCTTTTGCATTATGAAGTCTCCTTTTAAACTTGAGGCTTAAAGACTAAAAGAAGTTTGCTTAGCGTCAGGATAAGTTAAAAGCGGGTTTTCCATTGATGGAATTTTGCAGCAAAAAAAAAAACATCTTTAAGCCTACCATTGAGACCAGAAAACGGGCCTTGGTTTTGCTCTGGTCTTGCGATCTAAATTTAAAGTCAATCTCCTTTTGGGCTAGGCTTCATCCGCCTCGGCAACGCACCAGTCTGAGTGCCCCGTCACCGATTTTGAGGCTTACTCCCTCCCAAGTCCATTTCACTACTGCTGTGGGTGGGTGGATATTAACAGCACTCCCAGGACACGGGATGCACTTGTGGAGGGGGCTCTGAGGCTCTGAAGCTCTGGTCACGGTCTCGCTGCGGTTGCCGCTTGTTTTGACACATGTCACGCGCTAAGTGACAGCCCCAGCCACAGTTCGAGCGGCTCCTTTCCGGTCTTTGGATCTGGGGACGGCATCGGCTTGAGGTCCTCCGGACTGCACTTGCTGCTTTCATCTCAGTTCCCGTGAATTTTATTATTGCTGCATAGTTGGATTCCCCTTCCCCTTCCCATTTCCCCTTTTCCCAGGCCGTATCTGTCGCTCCTTGACGATGAGTTTTTGCGGTTCGCCTATTTAGTTGTCCTGCCTCGACTGTGTTTCTGTATTTGCCCGTCCGCCCTGTCCCCCAGATCGTGTCCTGTCCCGCTCACTTGTCCTGTGGTCGTGTTCCTGCGGTCCTCCCGTTGTCTGTTGCGCTTTCATTAAGCGCCACTTGAGGCTGCCTCTGCCCCTGATAATGCCTCCGTCCCAGAGCTCACATTTGCAAGGCAGTCGCACAGGGAGAAAATGTGTTTTCCTATCTTGGTTTGAAAATAACCAGGGGCTTTGCCAAATAATGCAAATGACATTCATCCGATTGATATGATTGATTTGGGTTACATATATTTATTTTCCTCATTATTCTTGTTTTGATTACTCTGGGGGAATAATTATGTTAAATTTATTTTTCAATAATTCTGACAAAAAGATGAATTTTATGGAAAATTTTAAGAGTTATTCATAGAAGATTGTTTATTTTTGCTTTAATGTGAGTGATATTTGTATTTCCATGAATCAGGGTAAATACCCTTTAAAAATAATTGAGTTTTATAACACAAAAATAACTTTCACAGAACAACTAATAAGTATCATTTGATATTAATAATATTAAAATGTCAAGTATTCTTTTTTAAGTCTAGGCTTGAAGTTTAAATACTTAGAAAATTATAACTTCATATCTGGTCTTTAAATTGTAAATTGTAAGTGCCATGAATTTAAAAGCGAATTACATGAATTGTTTTATAATAGAAAAGGTTTTACTTTAAGTTAATATATTTATATTTTAGAGTTCCAAATAACCCAAATTAAGGCGCTAATTTTCCCCAGTGTGGCATCTGAATCTGATTCTGGTTGGGAGCTGCCATTGCCATTGCTAGATGTACTTGTTATTATTATTGCTGGTCTTGTTGTTGTCGCTGGTCTGCCATTTCCGCTTGAGAGTCGAGAGTTTGTAGAGTTCATGGTTCTTGTTTTGTTTTTGTTTTGCTCCTGTAGCTGCTGTGTTTTGGTTGATATATGTTTTTACTCGGGAGTACAATTAAAAAATACATTTTACCATTGTTGTGTCCCCGTTGTCAGCGCTCAACGTTGCTCGCATGACAAGCCAAAGATGCTTAAAATGGCAAAACCGCCAGGACAACAATAACGGCAAAACAATGACTAAAATAATAATCATGCGCCGGCAGTCAGCCAAAGGACTCGTGACCCGGTATCAGTTTATTTTGTTTGCCCCTGCTAATGGCCCCTGTCCTTGCCCACTTCACTCAACTCCACTCCACTCCACTCCGCTCCACTTCACCCCTCTCGATAAGAATCAATTAATGTGGACGAGCAAAAGGATATTGAGTTGTTCAAAGGAGCGGGCTGCTCAGATGACTTTTGACATGCCTTGTGCATTAAATGGCTGCTCCATTGCAGTCAAAAGTCAGAGAAGAGGGTGCATAGACCGCAAAACAGGCGGTTTCACCGGCCCATGTCAACAAAGGCCTGCAAAATTGTATATGGTCTGCATAAATGCTGACCACAAAATGATGCCACATTATATAACGTGTTGTGAGTGCTGCAGTTGAGCGGTGGGCCCCGAAAGCAGGGAAAGATGCTAAGCCCGAAACCCCCAAGCTCAAACCTCTAAACTGGCGCCTGGCTCTGTGGCCACAGAGCAGTGGAGAGGATGGGGATGAGCTGGCTACTGGATAGTGGCTCCCGGCTACTGCCTACTGGCTGTTGGATGCTGTTGACAATTGAATTGAATTTTCCTCCCATGACCACAGCCACGCCCACTGTGTCAGCGCCTACATAAAGCATATTTTCGCATCTGCATGCAGCAGGCTCGACTCGTTCGGTCGTTCGTTCGTTCGGGCCAACAAAAACAAATCAAAAACCAAAGCAAACGCATTCTGCGCTGGGTTAGGTAAGGACCAAAAGGGGGTGAGGTTCGTGGGATTAAGGGCCGGTTCCTGCCGTCCTAATGTCCTCATTTCCTGGCCCGGTGGCAACCATATGCCAGACCCATTTCCTGTGCAACTTTGGACCAAAAGTTGCAAAAATATTCGCACGTTTGGCCAAAAACAAAGCTGGGCCGGGGTCACCACATATATGTGTGCCCGTGCCTTTTGTGCCGGACTTTGGAGTTCAACTCGTTTCTCATATTTCTTGCCATAAATTTTTACCATTTTGGCATTAGTTTATGAAATGCCACGCCCCACCCACATACACGCCCACACGCTGTGTGTATAGTGTGGACGAGTGTGTGTGCCAGGTCAAACTAAAGTTTTTTTTTCCCATCATGAAGAAACCTCAGGACAAAAACGAACCGAACAAGTAAATTTTATGGTAATTATAAACTTTATGGTTTCATTAAAAAATATTGAAGAGAGAACGGAGCAGGAAAAGTAAAAAACCCCAAAAAAAAGTGTACAATACGAGTGAGAAATGTGCGGGTTTCGGGGAAAGGGGAACTTATTGTTTTCCCCTTTTCCCCGCTGCCCATCGAAGTTTCTTCACATTTTGTGCGGCTTTAAGTTGGTCTAATTAAGTAAAGTTTTCGGTGTAAGTTAAAATTAACTAAATATGCATTTTATTATAATTTTGGTTTACAAATTTTCGGTTTATGGCCATGAGAAGCGTTGCTAGCCAACAGAAAGCCAAGTGAAAGATATATGCATGTATGTAGTTGCGGTTGAGTTTAACTTTAATTATTATAAAATTAATTACACACTTTGGGGCTTTCCACCGAGTGTGTGTGTAACTGGTGGAGTAATGTTGCCAAAAGGAATTTAAATCCTCAATGCAGGCGGAACTTCTGAAATCATTGCCCACTTTCCGGCTCAGCAATCAAGAAAAACAATTTTCATTTACTAAATGTTTTCATAAAGCGCAATAAACATTTTTTACTGCCACCCTGACTGCACAGAAATTGCATTAAGCTTGGCATTCACGACTGTTGCATCATTTAATTAGTGCAATTATTTAAAATCGATGGCGGCCGCAACAAAATCATTTGGCCGCAATAAAAACTGCGGTTATGGTATTTAAAGAATGTGGAAAATAACTGAATAACAGTGTGAAAAATGAGTTAAAAGGAAGGAAAACCGCCATCACTGGAAAGAATCAGATAGCAGGCAACGAATTTTACTGAGCTTAAAGGCAACGATTTTAAAACCATTTAACTTTTGAAGGTTAAAATGAAATACAATACAATAGTAAATAAAGTTTACAGTTTTTTCTAAGTAAATATAAGCTATTTTTAAAGCTCCCAAGATTTGCAATTCGTTTTTGTTTAAAAAAAAACTTGTTGCTCATGTTTCGGAAAGGCTTATAAAGATTTTTAATTCATTAAAAATAATGTTCTCTTTGAACAACTCTTATTTGTGCTACTACGTGACACATTGGAATACTTTTGAATTATTTTATATCTATCATAAATATAGGTTTATAATTTTTTTGGACATATCATTAAGTGGAACTGCTGAAACATGCGTACGTTTGGGGGAAACCCAGAGGTTTTTTTGGGGGATCAAAATGTGTAAAAAATGTTAAAGCAAACAACAATTTAAAACCAATGCTTTGGCCTGGGGGAATAGTGGGGAGTGGAATTGGAAGGCTTGGCGCGGAGAGGCGGCATCAAAAAGGGGGCGTGGCGGGAGTGAACTGCTATTGAGTTGAAATGACAGCAGCCATTGCAAATTGAAAGCATTCATGGGAGAAGGTAAAAAAGCAGCAGCGGGATCAGCAAGTGAGCCTTGTTTAGACAGCGTCGCCATGGCAATTGCACATCAGGTGCGATGGTGGTGGTGGGGGGGATTGGTCTATGACCAGGTGGTTGGTAAGGGGGGTGGGGGTTTGGTGGAGCTGGTGTCGTAGGAGTCGTAATTAGAGCGTAAAAACCAGAGCGTACGAAAAACCAAACGCGCTTGGGCAGCTACTACTATTTTTTACGGCCCTGCATTGTGTATCTGTGTGTGTGTGTGTGTGTTTGTATGCTTATGTATGCGGGTGTGAGAGTGCTTTATGCGAGAAGAAAAATAGATAGCTAGGAAAAGAAGCAGCTGTAGGAGAAGTATGCCCACACATACAAAAACAAAAAAAAAAGGTGGAGGAACTAGAAAAGCTAAAGCAAACGAAGCGAAGTGCTGCCAAAACCGCCCCCTACCCCGTCCCCGCCTACGTCCCTTTGCCGCCCCCTGCTGACACATATATGATTATTTCCGAAAGGTGACAGCTATAAAAAACAACAACAAACTGGCAGCGTAGGCGTCACACAAAAGTAGAAGGCAAGACAACAACAAAAAGTGGAAGAAAAAAAAAGTACAACACTGTTGCTCTTTTCACAGAAAGGGGGCGTTGGGCGGTGGGCGTTGGTGGGCGGTAACCACCAAACGTTAAGCCGGGAGGTGGTGACCCGTACACACGCCAACACTCACACACGCTCACAAAAGGAGCAACTAGAATGATGCGTTGGTGTGACACCTTTTTTTTTTTCTTCTGTTTTTGCCTTACTGCCAGTGCATCATCTTTTTATTTCAGTTAACCTCCGACCCTTCTGGTATTTTTCTAGAAAATTAATTAACAACAAATGCATCAACGCAGTAATGCTAAATACTAAATGCAAACTGCATTTATGGCCACTCCTTGAGCTCATTTAATTAATATTCATCCAACTAGTTTGTTTTCGGCCAACTGAAGCCCACTCGGCGGCGAGGCTGGGAAATGAGGAAAAGCGGAAGCAATAGGTTCCAGAGCCCTCTTATGGCAATCTTGGACTTCCGCTCAATGGTTTTGTTTTTGCCCAGATTTTTCCTTTTTTTTTTGGCCAGCGAAGTAAACACAAACAGGCCGAGAGACAGAGAAACGGAGCAAAAACGCAGCAGTTCAAGGAAGTAATTATGGTTTATCCAAAGGGACAGATAGTGGAAGATGGATGAAGGAGCACGGCAAGCGCAGGCCCTCTCGCTCTGGTCATAACATCAAACTACAACTTTGTGGAGCAAATGAGAAAAAAAAAACTAAATTAAAAAAGGGCGCCAAGAAAAAATCGAGGTGGGCGGGGAATACTCGCAGAAACTAGAGCACACAGAAAATAATAGTATCATCAAATAATTTTTGTTAGAATGTTTGTGAGCCTATTTACTTAAGTTTTTCAAATTTTATCATTATTTAATTTAATTAAAATTTGAGGTCATTCTACTTTTAGGTATGAAAATTCTATATATAATACACTGAATCTAATCTGTTTAATTTTTGCTCTTTGGAAATTTCTGAGAAGCAAAAGAATAATTTCGAATTTAAAAAACTATTTTACCTTAATATGTCAAAAAAAGTAGCACAAAATTAAAGTTAATGTGTCTTTTAATTTGTTTGACTGGCGCAATAAATAAAAGACGTTTCTTTCTCCAGAAATAATTTGAAAATCCTTGACGTTTTTTGCTGGTTATTAATTATTGCACTAAGCAAACTTCTACGAGTCACTTCTTATAATAATTTCAAAACTTTCTTTTTGCTGAATTTCCCATAACCGGAAGTTGTAATTTTCCGGCAAACACTGTAGCAGCTGAGGCGGCAACGGCAGAAAAGCAGCAGCGATGTTGGCGACAGAGACGAATGAATCAAGTTGTTGAGGATAGGACAGACAACATAATTGTCTTTTGGAGTCCTTCTAACTAACTAACAAGCAACAAGAAAAACAGCGGCAGAGGGGAAAAGGCCAGAGAGAAAGGCAACTGAAAATGACATGATGGAAAATAAATAAACAAATAAAGTTTACTCTCTTTGGCGGGGGCCTGAATGGGTTTCATATCTCCCTCGATTTCCAGTTGCCTGGTTTATCCAGAGCATTTATCGTGGGCCAAGTGCAATTTCTTGTAGTTTCATCTCGAGTTCAATTCTGTTTGCTTTCACGATTCGTTTTTCCATCTTCCCTCTTTTTGCTTTGTCTTGCGATTTGCGCCGCGCAAAAATTTCCCTCACTTTGATTCGCTTTCACCACCGCCTTTCTCCTTCCCCGTCCCCTTTTTTTTTTACAAAAGTTTTCGCTGGAGAGGAAAATAAATTGCAGTGCAAGGAATTTTACGCTGTTTGCCGCGAAATTGATGGGGAATTGATTTGAAAGCAAATACATAAATAGTTGCCAGTAGAAGCAGTTTCCCCGCACTCGATGCCTCGACAATGGCATAAATCTTTGGGGAATCGCCTAAAACTGAGAAATTGGTTGGGAATGCGGAAAATGCGGGCGGAAAATGCGATTGTTGTGTTCCGTCGCCTGTTGTGCTGTTGACTTCTGAGTTGACAGCGCGATATTGAGAAATTGTTGTCCTGCAAAGGATATATCAGTGGGAATTTGTTTTTCTAGTCGATTACATTAGTCAGTGAGTCCAGGTAGTGCAGTTCCCAAAGAGTTGTGGACCTGTCGATTTGATTCTGATACGGCAAGTACGTTTCTTTAAAAGCAATGCGAATGTAAAATAATAAATTATTTGTTTTTTAGACTGTCAATTAATGTCTCAAATTTACACAATAGGTTTATTGTTCCCTCTGGCTTCTTTAAATTTAAAACTTAAGCCAAATATTTGTTTGATTCATGATTTAACTATCGTCTTTAATGGTTTGATAACTTGCTTATAAATGTATGGGTCACATGATTTTCTTGACATGGCTCATCAAAATTCAAAACATTTGCCAGGCATGACGACATGTTTATTCCTGCTCTACGAAAATTTAAACGCATAACACATAACAGCTCTGATATGTAGTTAATCCGCATTCGATGGGCTTCCTAATTTAATTCGCTTTTCATCTGCTATTCAATTCCGTGCTCTATTCAGTACAGTGCGATCCATAATGGCTCAAATCCTATTTGCTATTTGCACAAATGGTATGTATGACCGATGATGCATTCGTAAGCGATACCAATTGATGGGTGTATTTGTTGCATATGCTATTCAGTGGGGCTTAGACCGCCTTACGGCGACGAAACGCAGCTTTATCCCTTTGACATGGCTGTGCGCCATTCATTTTGCATTGCAGCCACTTGGCAAAATTGACTTAACTCTCGAGCAGCAACAATTTCCCGAGCCAACAAAGCCGCAGAGTCTGCAACGAAATGCGAAATGCGAAATGCAACCGCAATCCTTGCATATCCTGGCATACTCCAGGTGCTCCTGGCACGAAACCGCAACGAATACTTTTGCACGCTCGCAAGGCCACATTGAGTAAGTATTGAATTGTGTTTGGGTTTTTCGGATTTTGCGTTTTTGCGGCCTGCACATGCATATTCCGCACTTAAGGCCAAGTTATTTACTCACCGACTCAATGGCCTTCTCCAGCCGGAAGATCTCCTCCTGGAGCAGGTGCAGCGTTCCCGTTTTTCCGCGATGTCTGGCAAAGGCAGCGGCACAGGCGCTATGGATGCTGTTTACCCAGTTTTCCAGCTCCACCTGCGGATGGGAAAAACGGATGTGGATGTTAAAGAGGAAACATTGTAACAAATTGCAGACCAAATGCACCGCAAGCAATTTGATGTGCCTCCCCAGCGCCAAACGTCGAATTCGTCCCCCATCCGAAAGCCATTTCATCCCCGCTCATCGCTGGCTATCAGTTATGCAAATTTAATGACAAATCACGTTGGGCCACGGCGAGAGTTGGCAAACCCGACAGGACGAGGGGGAGTGGGCCGGGTGGGCCAGAAGGACGAACAGGACGAGGGGCGTGAAGAACGTATGCCTTTGAGACATGTAACAGTTTAGGGCTGCCACAAGGATGCTGCTGCCACTGCAGCTGTTCAAGGCAATCTGCCAGTTGGCAGTCAGTCAACGCCACCTCAATCATGGCTCACACTTTAAGCCGCCCCCGGCCCTTCTCTCCCCTTCTCCCTCCCTCAGCCTGTCTCTCACTCGTTCTCTCTCGCAGAGACTTTTGCGGGTTGCGTCAGTCAGCGCCTTGCCAGCGTCCTCGTCCATGTCCATGTCCTCGTCCTCGTCCTGTATCTGCATCTGCATCTATGCACACTAGCAAAAATATGACTTGCACTCTGTTTTTAAATATGCTTTAACCAGTTGACTTTAATGAGATCACAGACTCTTTGATATTTTTGATATACCAAAGTTTTAAAGTTTAGGAAACCATATACAGCATTAAAAGGTTTTTTCAAATGGATGTGTTTGTTAGGATTGCAGGTATTTGTTAAAGGGAATGCGTTATTTCCCAGGCAAAGAACATTTTTAATTATTTTTTTATTAATTAATAATTAGTTACTCCGAAATCTAAAAATAAAATATTCTAATACATAACATATATAAACAATTTGACCAGATTAAATGCAGATTTAGAGTTCTATCTTGAGTATTACTCATTTCTTTAACAATTCAGAAAAGACAAAAGTACGTTAGGGATTACTTTGTTGTATTAATACATACTTTTGGGCTTCCATTGTTGTACTAAAACGCGATTTAGGAAAATAAGCTTTTATATGCAAGATAATCTATGTAACACTTTCGAAGCTCGTTTTAAAAACCTTATACATTTTTCAAAGTGCATTCATCTCCATCTGTGGTTTCTTTATGGCATACATTTCAGCCAGCCTGGCGATTATGAGAGAGCAGGGTGACTCGGACCCGCGAGCGCTGGACTCGCCCATCCTTGCATATCCTTGTGCAAACAAATTTGCACTGCCATCTTTCTATGCTGCGACTTCGGACGCGGCAAGGCCAGTCTTTCATAGCTTCCTTGAAGGACTTCCCTTGGATATTGACTGCTCGAAATGAGAGCGAGCATATCCTGCGGCTGATATGTATATCCGCCCAACCCAACCCAAGCCAACCCAACAACCACCCACAAGCCCGCACCCGTAATAAAGATACTCACCTGACAGGGCGCCTGGAAGAGATAGGCATCGCCGAACGCCGTGCTCAGACAGAAGATGTAGTCGCGTTTGGGGTGCTCGGGTATCGGTTGCATAATTGCACCATCCACGATAATCAAGTGCTTGGGCGCCGCCTCCACACTCCGGCCCTCGCGGGAATCGCACGGATAGAAGAGCAGCGTGGTGCCCTTCAGGCACACCCAGTAGCCCTTCCAGCCCCGCTTTCTTGCCAGCTCGATCTGGTGCTTCTTGCGTAGTAACCATTTCTTTACCGATAGGAAGCTGCAAGCAAACATTTCGATGTGGTTTGGTTTTGGTTAGTGGGGGAAAGGACTCGTGGGGGCAGGGACTCGTAATCCCTGGGAGAACTTCAACAGCTTCGCCATCAACCCATTAACCTCCCGAGCTAATCAAGATACGGTAATAGGATGGGGCATGTCCTGCGTACATAAGTCTGCGAGCGGTTTATCATAACAGCAAGGAAAAGCTCACTAAAAGGATCGAGTTTTTCTTACCCTGGAATACTCTTTCTTTCTATGATATGTCAGGAACTTAACTATTTCAAAATTGTTAATATTAATGTGATTTTATAAAACAAAACTATATAGACCAATTTAAACCAGAAATTTTAAAGAAGATTTGAGCACAACCTATTTCATACCTTTAGTCTATATCTATAGCTATTTATAATGCAAAAATAAATAATAACAAGGGACAAAAATTATTTAGATACATTTCGACATGGAAATATATAGAAGATTTGAACAAAACTATTAAAGCCTTTGAGTCTTTATCTATACCGCATTTTTGGACGTAATTCATACTGCTTCTTTGATATTTAAAAAAATTTTTGGTGAATAAATGTATCACTTCAAAATGTTTAACCTTCTGTGTAAAATCAGATCCAAATTGTAAATATTTAGATATTTATTTTCTTAGCATTAGGAATGGGGCTATGTTTTTGATCTACAGAAAAGTCTAGGTAGGGGACATCACGTTCAAAAGGACATTATTTTATTGACCTGCTAATACGAATCAAGATTAAATAAAAGTTATGGGCTTACCATAATCTACCTGCTGTGCTCAGCACAGTGTTCCTCACAACTTTGGTACCTCTTACACGGACATAATAACGTTAATCCCCACTGCCACTGCTTTCTCCTCCTCTGACCACCTTAATCACTGTGAAATTATGTTCCCCGAGGAGCCTGCCCATAGACCCACCGACTGGTTATTTATGATGACTTGTTGGACGTGAGCAGGTTCGGCCACAAGCAAGGACGCCCACACTACGCCTAGCTGCCAGATTACATCCACCGGAGGCATAAATTCCCAGATTCCCCGGAGGAGATGGGATGGGGAACAGGACACGGGCTTGAATTTGAACTTACCCGGCTTTGCGAACAGCGCCCGTGCAGTTGAAGGAGGATGCAGCGGTGCCAGTGGCCTTTGCTTTATATGGTGACGCCATGACACTTTCCCCATCATCTTCATCCGAAACGGCGGTAGTTAGGCTCATTCGATCATCGTCCGAAATCTGCAGGAGGATTCAAATAGAGAGAGGTTGGGTTGGTCAGAATCAAGAATGTGGGCAGTCAATTTAATTAAGACGTCTGGCAACACGTACGAGGTTTCGGTTGCCGGCGATAAAATTCAATAAATCGAAGAGAAAATAATTGAAATAATTAAGTCATAATTAGCAGGCAGCAGGGATGGATGCTATCCAATGGTAAGCCCCCTCAGACGAAGCCATTTGAAACCAATAATGGCCAGGTTGCTGCTGGGCCCGGGCTGATGTTGCTGGTTGCTTTTGCTGTTGCTGTTGCTGTTGTCAGTGCCGACAGCAACATTTGTTACGTATGTCGTCGATAAAGCAATTTGTCTTCTCTTCTCGCCTGCATTTTTAGCGGGGATGGAGTCGGGAAAACGGGCCGACAGATAGAGATAGGGCAGGCCCAGACAACAATTGACAAAATGGCTGGGAGAATCGCACAGAGAAAGGGAGAGACCGGGGCGAAACGAAGGGAAATAAATGGCGAAAGGCAAACTGTTACTTGGCAATGTTATTTCATCAAAAGCCGGGTCGTCCGACTGCCTCACTAACTGACTAACTGACTGACTGGCTGACCGACTCTCTGACTGAATGCTGTTTGCCTTTGGCCCGGCTAGCCATCTCCCAGCTTCCTTCCGCTCGCCTTGCAGCCATTTTGCCTTCTCTGCAGGAAGAGGAGGCCAAAAGGACGAGGAGCAGGAGCAGAAGGAACATGAGCTGGAGGTGGAGACTTTCGGTCCATGTGGGAATTCAAGCCAAGACCAAAGTCGATGGCTCTGTTCGGGCTACGTGTCCCGCGTGGCAATAAAAATTGGTTTGCCCATTCATTCGTTTCAATCGAGGTGGGCGTAGCGGGCCACCGGCCACGCCCACGCCCATCGCCCAACTGTCGCTCACTTGCTTTTCATGCCATTTTTATTTGAGTTCCCAAGGAAATCAATTTACAATGTGTTTATTCGTTTCGTCTCTCCTTCCTGTGATGGCGGGTCCTTGGACCAGGACTTGGAGTTCAGTCCCAGCCCTCCAGTCCCTGGTTACTACGATACTCCAACCAGGCCTTGTTCGCCCCTGCTTACGTTTTGGCAATTTTCAAACATTTTTGCTCATATGCATGTTTTACAAGTTATTTATTTGACTGCCTTCTTTTTTGGGGGAGTGGCGGATGGAGGGGTTCGATGTTTGCTCTCGGGCGGGGAAGTCCCACCCGTGGCGCAGAGTCGCCGTCTTTTGCCAGCCGGGGTCATGTGTACTTAACCCACAGCATCGACGGGCGGAGCGACCAAGTTTAATCAAATTTTATATTAATCGAAGAGCAGTGCAAAGGCATGCAAATAACCAAAGGAACCCAACCTGAGACGTGGCTTGCTTAGCGACCGAGGAGGGGGTTGTGGATGATGGCCAGGAAGCGAGGGACCCAGATCAAAGCGGTTACAAACGGGGAGGACGAGGGAGGAATGGGCACCCCCAATCGATATCTGTGCGTGTCACTTTAAGTGGCTGAAGGAGTCGGACGAAAATTTAAAAGGAAACTTCAAAAACACTCCCGCTACCTGCACTTCACCAAAACGAAATAGTTTCCGCTTGCTCAATGAAGTTTTCCATGAAATCATCAAGCCGAGCGGAAGCTGTCGAGTGGAACTGTTGCAGGAAGGGGCGTGGAATTGAACTGTGGGTGGGGCGTTGTGGAGACCGGGTTGAATCCACCAGTACACTCCATTTAAATTTAAGGACCGACCTTAAATAAACTTTTGTGATTTTAAGAGATTCTTTTGAATTTAAGAACTAAACTGATGATAATCTGATTAAGGACTGGTGAGTTGTGGAACTTAAAACATCCAGTATATACCATTTGAATTTAAAACCTGAGTCACCCTTGCTCTAATCAAATTTTGTGATTTAAAGAGGTTCATTTGAATTTTAAAACTAAACTGTCTCAGTGAAAAATCAACTAGCTCTCTAAGCAAATTTTGTGATTTAAAGAGGTCCGAACTTACGTTACCCTTTTACAGGAGATTACTATGCATTTGGCATCCCTGCTGGTCATCCCAGAAGAGATTGGCCGGAGTCCAAAGAGTTTGTCAAATGATTCATGAATTTTTAATTGGCCCAAAAGTGGCAGCAGGTAGACGAACTGCCTGCCTGCCGACTACCGCCTGTTTCTTGAATTTCATCCCGAAACTGACAATGGGATTGCTCCCCTGGGCATGGGAAGTCCGTCCACTTTCTCCGGGACAAGCTCGCACGAATGGCTGAAAACGTTCACATGGGTAAGCCTAAATGGGCAACCCAAAACACGAACACGAATGCGAACACGGCCAAACAACAATCACACAAAAGATTAAATGCCAGCCAGTAGGGGCTTTCCCTGGTCCTTCGTACCTCGTACCTCAACTCACCCACCTGATTACTTTGGGGCCTAATACGCCATATCTCAGCATCGGTGCAAAATCAAAATTCAATTTACGCACAGACGAACCTGCCCACTTAGGCGCAGTGATGGGTTCCCATATAGAGCCGACATCACATACCTCCCCCCCCCACTCCCACAATATCCGCACAGCTGAGCCAGGTGCTTTCGTTACGATTTCTAATCAAGAATTGATTGTGATCCCTCGATGCGGCTGTCGTTCACGTTTCAGCCATAATTATCAATGACTTTTGAATGTCAAATGTGGACGAGATGAGCTGGGGATGCCATGTCATTGGCACTGCCATTGTCACCTCCATTTATCGCCACCCCCCCTAACATCTTCGATGTGATGGCGAAAATCTTTTCATATGTCGCTGTCAAAAATTACAATATTTGATAGAGTGTTTATGCAGGGGATTCGTCCTATACCCTATGTATGTATACCCATATATACTGACAAGGGGGTGGCAAGGTTAAGCTGGTTGGGGAAAAGTTATTCGGTGGCTGTGGCACGTTCCTGGCATTGCTGCGATTAAGTGAGGCATTAAAGAAGTTTTCGTTGCCGGCGCAAATGTTGTTAGCCAAACGAAATTGATTCAAAGACGAAATCTGCAAGATAGCTGGGGTTGGGATGAAATCGGGAAATACTGACGAGATCCATCACCTTCGTTTCGTTGCTGACTTGAAAAGTTTCTTTTTTCGCACAGTCAAATTGCTGCATTGCAATGCGAAAATCAATTTGGAATTATCCCTCAGCTCATTTCATTTGTGGGTTGAAGGAGAAGGAGCGGATGGGTGGGTGATAAACCTGCAATGTCATTCCGATTTGATTAAATATTCCAGCCAGCGCCGAGCGCCCATCTAATTGGCTGAAGGTGAAACTGTTTAGCATTGAATCAATCAAAATTAACAAGCGACTGGGACAACCTTGGAAATGGTTTGCAGTAATCATAGAACAGATGCGGAATGTTCGTGCCATTTTGGTATTCAGACCATGTGGTCAGGTAACAAGCGTTAATTAGAGCATCGGGGAATGGCAAAGCTCACAGATATGCCACCTTTAATCCGGTTAATCCGATTCGTGCTTCACAGCACTTCTTTCCATTCGGTACAATCTCTTTTAGCTCCGATCTGGCCATTAATTAATATGCGTTTCCATTCAGTTGATAAGCCAGCTAAGGCACCAAGCTCCTCCATTCAGGCTCACTCATTTGAATTTGTGTATTCTCGGTATCTCTGTGCAGATTCAAGCATTGCATGTAAAACCCTTGACCAATGTAAATGTATCTATTTGCTTGTTAAGTTAACCAAACGATGCTACAGGGATGCAAAGTAAACACAGATGCCGTGCGTTTCCAATGAATTCTGGAGTTGTTACTCACATTTAGAAGCTATATATCTGTTGTGCATGCCACTCTTTATCTACCTATTTTCAGATGCCCCATGCATTGGTCCCCATTCTGGGCCACGCCCACACGCTGTAGCTTTCTCTCTCTTTTCCATCAGCTTTTTCGGACAAATGGCCTTTTATCACTTTGAAGCCGTTTGATTCATGCGTATTGCAATCAATGCCATTCATTACCGAAAAACTAAATACAAGTACCAGTTTTTCCCACCCCTATTTGCCACCTCCACCCCCCCTCCCACGACCATGAATGCTATTTGTCCGTGTGTTAAGAGCTTTTCTCGAATGGCGTGGGGTCGGGGGCTAATGCTCTAATTTATTGCTCCTTTGTGGAGCCAGAAAAGGAGCCCAGGAGCAACTCGAGCGTGAAAAGGATGCTTTGGCTTTGATCAACGTTTTGTTAGGCAGCCCGAAATGAATTTGTACCAGACAGACAATACACTTAACCGAAGGAATTCGCGGTGGAAAGGGAATTGGTCTCTGCTTTCTGCCAAGGCGACATTTTCTCACGCGCTTTTCATTCATTTTCCACGGGAGTAAAAGTTCAAAGCATGCCTGACAAATGTATCCAAAGCAAGCGATTAGGATAAGGTATTTCGAAGCGTTCTAAATGAGCTACAAAGATATTTATAATTTTATTTGGTGACATTTAACTAGAGAAACTCAATTTCAGTAGAATCTCAGCTCCATAAGCTACATAGATATTTATAGTTTTATTTGCTGACTTTTAACTAGAGAATGTGGTTACAACAGTTAAGCTTTAGGGGGAAATGTATCAAACAACAAGTTGAGTAAAATTAAGTTCTTGTTTTAGAAAACTTCGCAGCTCCCAATTCTATATAAACTATAACATTTTTAAAATTGAATACAAATAATTTTGTGTTTCCTATGGTTTTGTATTTCTTTGTATAAAGAATGTTCTAAATGAGGGGTTAAAAATCGAAAACTATGATGAATAATAAATAGATATTCCCTTTTTAAGAAGTCACACTCATAGTGAATACAATGATTAAATATTGTCTAAGAGTTCTGAAACTCTTAAAGAAAATTAACCAAAATTACAGACCCATTAAGGGATCAGCTTTTCCTACCTTGCGAAGGAACATTTCGTTGCACTGCTTGGCGGTGCTGCGCCAATGGCGATGGCGATAGCGGGAGTTGCCCAACTTCAGGGTGCCCTGGAGATCGGCGGCCTCCTCGACTACCCGCCGGATGCACTGGTATCGCAGGCGGTTGCATCTGTGGATCGGTTGCATGGGCACCACCCCGTGCTCCGGTTCCGATTCGGCGCCAGAACGCACCTGATCCTCATCGTCGTCCACCCAGGCACTCAGCACTCCCTCCACGAAGTTGTACAGCATCTGGATGTTGGCCTTCATGGGCGCCGAGCCGGAGGGCACTTGGGCCTCCGTCTTGATGAGCTTCCTGTTCTGGCACACCTCCCGCAGGAGATTCTCGCCAAAGTGCACGGTTTTGTGCCGCCGGCGACGGGAATTCAGCGAGGCAGCCGAGGCGGACTTCATTAGCTTGCCATTCGGGTGGTGCACATAGGCGGGCAGTGGTTGCACTAGTGTGGTTATGGGCTCCAGCCAAGCGAGACCTGATCCGGGTGCTCTCACACCACCTACTCCTCGTCCTCCTGCTCCTCCTATTCCTCCCACTACTCCTCCGCCTCCAGAACTGGCGGAATCACCCCGCTGGAGGGTGTTTGGCTGGGAATTGCTGCGATAGTGATGGTGCGGATGGGGATGCGGTGGCGAGGGCAGTGGCTGCATCTCCAGGTCGTCCAGGGGCGCTGGCTCAATGTCATCCAGTGTAGTGGGCGGCTGGGCCAGTTGGGTGCGCAGGCGATTGAAGTCGGCGGCACAGCGAGGCAGTGAGTTGCACTTGGCGGCATTGAGGCATTTGCGATTCTGGCAGCTGAGGAGCGGGGCACACGACCGGCAGTCGTGGCAGATGACCAGGCGGCGTTCGCTGAGCGTTCCTCCTCCGGCAGCTCCCACTCCTGTCCCCAAAATCCCTGCCCCCGGAGGAGGTGGTGGTGTGGCCGTGGTCGATGGGGTCGTCGGCACATCGGAACCCATGGCACCCACTAGGTGAGCCGGTACCGCATGGAGCTGCACCTGCGCCAACTGCTGATGCCTGGCCAGATTCACCGAGCTCACCGACGACGTGATGCACTGCCTCGCCTGGCACTCCTGGTACCTGCAGTGCGGATCCGTGCAGATGGGCAGTAGTGGACAATCGGGATCCGTGCAGGGACCCGGCGATGGCGAACGCGGTGCCCTCTCCGCACTCGAGGACTTGCGCTTGTGGCCACCGGAACGCTGGGCGGACATGTCGGAGACAGTGGCGGATCTTTGGGTCTGGTGGCGTCGGGAACGCTCCTTCCGCCCGCCTCCGCTGGATTCCTTTCCGGCCTTCGGCACATACTGATAGCGCTCCTTGTGCGGCTTGGCATACAGCCGCTCCAGGTGGGCGGTGTTCGCGGAGGAGGAGGCCATGGCTCCTGCCACCCCACCACCACCACTCCCCACCACCTCGCTGGCCGAGTGACGCAGTCTTCGCTCCCGGGAGCGCTCCTCCCTCCGCTGGCAGAGAGGGGTGTGGGAGAGGGCACTGGGCACCGCATAGCCACTGGGAATGGTCACCCTGTCCGGCGGTTGACTTGGTGGCGGCTGCTTGCCCAGGGATTGCAGCTTGTGCAGCGGATAGGCTATCCAGTCGGCAGTGAGCTGCTGCTGCTCCTCCTCGCTGGCTGCTCCACTGTGACCCAGGGAGTGTCTCTTCCGATGGCTGGTTTTCGACTGATCCTGGGCATCCTCCTGGGAATTGGAACGGGGCTGGGCATCGCCGCCACTGCCATTGCGGCGATGGTGCGAGCGACGGGACTTGCCCCTCTCGGTGCCACTGGTGCCCTGCATCTTGGTGAGCCACTCCACGATGTCCGTCTTGAGCAGCGAGAACTCACAGGGACCGGAGCTCTGGCGGGACAGCGGTTTCTTGAGCAGCTCCGACAGGGCCTTGGCATAGGCGGAACCCACTGCCTTGTCCGTGTCCGAGGGCAGGCGATCCCGTTCGCGCTCCTTCTTGCGCGGCAGATGATCCAGCAGCCAGTCGGGCAGTTCGTCCTTCAGCACTGTGATCTCACTGGGACCCGAAGAGGTGCGCACCGGCTGGATGGGACTGGCGGTCTTCTGCAGCTTCAGCCACTCCATCGTCTCCTCGCGCACCTGGCCACCTTCAGCGGATCGGGCGGAGTGACGCTGCTGGGCACGGCGATCGAACCACTCCAGTTGTTCGGCAGGTTGGCGCAGAGCACTCTTTGGCATGGTGGCCACTTCCTCGGCGCTCTTCTGCCGCCTGGGTGGCAACTGGGGTCTCTGCTCGATCCGCACATGGGCGTGGCCAGTGGGTTCGGTGAGGCGCACAGAACCCTTCCGCCGGATGCACTTCTGCTCCATGGTCTCCTCATCGCGAGCTCTCACCCTTCGCGTGATTTCGAAGATATCGCCGTTGATCTGGTGATAGAACTTCTCCACCTCCACGCCCCGATCGAACTCCTCCTTGGCTGTGGGCTTGGCATGTGAACGCGAGGGGGGGCGTGGTGGGGGCGGCAGCTGGGCGCCCTCGTCCGCTTTCTTCTTCTTGTCATCGCTTTCGTCGGAGGAGGCATTTAGCAGGGCGCCCGATCCCGCCGCCCCACCATCCACCACCCAGCTGATCGAGCGTTCTCCGCTGGCTGCCGCCGATCCATCTCCCTTCTGGAGCAGTCTGTCCAGGCTGCCATGATGGGTCTTGATGGTGGTGGCCCCCAGGCTGCCTTGGGCCGCCTCACTCAGCGATTGCAGGCGGCACTGGGCATTGCAGATGCAGACGCCGGGCCGCTTTTTGCTGCCAAAGCGGAACAGCTGGCTGGCCAACTGGGAGACATTCTCGCCGAGGCCCAGGCCCAAGCCACCGCCACCGGAACCACCACCCCCTCCAGCGGCGGCTCCACCCGCATCCCTTCCCGAGGCCGTTGTTGCCGATGTCAGGCGTCCTCCTGGATGCGCCACTGGTGTGATGTCGACGATCACGCAACAGCAGTGCAGCGAGAAGGTCTTCTTGGGATCGCCGTCGCTGCTGCAGTCCGCCCCGCCAGCACTTCCGTTTCCGTTGCCGCTTCCGTTTCCGCCTGCAGCCCCGCCACCTCCTCCAGCAGCCCCGACCGCTCCTCCTCCAGCAGCACCACCCGCTGCACCACCGCTAACCGCCGGCGGTGCACCACCGATCGCACTATTGCCGCTGTGATCGCCGCTGTGATCGCCGCGCTCGCTGTTGTTGTTTTGTTGGGCGGCCAGAATGAATCACAGCGGCAGCGGCAGCGACAGCAGCAGATGGCCAGTGGGCGAGGTCCTTGGCGAGGTCCTTGTTGAGGTCCCTTCCTCAGTTGGCCATGCATCGGCGTTAGTCCGCCATTTGGGTGTATATTATGTTTGTATGTAGGTTTATGCACTTTGCTACAACTATTTAGTGCCGCTGATTATTATTCATTTGATTAATTAAACTAAAAGCTCATTTTGCGGCGCAGTCATTTATTACATCGGCAGGGGTTGTTTTCGGTTTTCGGTTTTCGGTTTGCTGTTGCTTTGGCAATTTATCTCACACGCGTCGCACACATTTATCTATAATTAATTATTTTTACTTGTTGCCAGCAAAGCGAGTGGCAAAAAAGAAATCACTTGGCTAGCATGTATTTTGTGTTGTGTTGTGTTGTGTTTTGTTGTGTTTGTGTACATATTTATTCGAGGATTTATTTAATTATATTTGTTTTGCTCTATAAATCACAAAGCAGTTTGCCTGGCTTTCCCCCAACATTTTTCAGTTTGTTCTGGTTTTTGCCAATAAGCTTTATAAATTCCAGTGACCGAATTTAATTTGTATTTAGCTTTAAGTGTTGCGGTTTTAATTTATTGACAATAGTAGAGAAAGTCCTTAATTTTTTCAACTATAAAGCGAAAATGTTTTTACTGTATATAAAACTTTTTAAATTGGTTTATTTTATAAATTTAAATTAAATGCGCATTTTAACAAAAGCAAAACTAATTTGGTGAATTTCATAAAGGATTTAAAATCAAGTCAATTTAATAATTAAATGATTTTTAATCTGGTTATTAATTTATCTTGACTGTATTACTAAGGCAGTTTTAGTGAAAAGTTTTAATGGATATAAAAGCTATTTTTGGAGTGGTTTAATTTTTGTAATGTCCAGTAAAATAACTCTGAAAACCATAAGAATTTTGCCAACGGGATTAAATTTGTTTGTATAAGATCAATTTACCACTGCTTAGTTAGAATATGAAAGCCAGAAGGGATTTACTTCTTAAGCCTTTTCAGCACTTTAAATTTAATTTGCTTTTCATCTGACAAATGTCATTTATTTATAAGGACTACTAAAACAAACGTATGTGAGATTTTTTCTTGGAAATCCGCATACTTTATGAAACGTGCTGTATACGAAAATAATCCCTGTCAAATACCTTCACATGTCTAGGCGTGGGCGCTTTAATTAGCATATTTAAAGGCTATAAAAACAATGTTGCATGTTGTAGGAAGCCCTTTTTTACTTTAGGCCATATTCTGAGCCCTCAGTGCCATGAGCTTTCTTCGGTGTTATTTTAAAGTTGCTCTGCGAAAAGTTTTTGCAACTCGTGCGCAAATATTTTGTTTGTTATATTGCTAGCATAAATTTGTTGGCTATCTGCACAGACACTCTGAGAACGAGGGGGCATATATTTATAAGCGCATACATAAATACTTTTCGGGCTGGCAGCAAATGCATAAATTTCATGTCTACATCTACACGGAGATATGACTCGGGAACTGCTGCTCCGCTACGGTCATGTTTGTGTTTATGCAAAGGAGTTTGCCAAAGTTTTTTCGTTTCGTTTCGTTTCGTTTCGGCTGCTGCCAAAAGTTTGCTTGTTAAGTGAAAGGATTATATGATCCAGTGGCAGTGGCAGTGGCAGGATGAGAGGGGGAGGGGAAACTTAAAAATACACAGCCGAATAGAACAACAAAACTTTTCCTATTTTTATGTTGTGAGCTGCTGCACCTAAGAAGAAATCCCATACACACAACAACTTGCCACAAACTTGAGTTGTGTTGATAGTTTTTATAGCCTACTTTTCTGGGCCTCATGAACAATTCGCCGGAGAAGCGAAAGCGGGAAATAGAAATGGAGGGGTTGCGAGTTGCGAATTAGTGTCTAAGGCGGACGGAGGCAAAAGTTTTTGGCCAGCTTGTCCCGTTTAGATTAGAGCCGTCGATAAGTTTCAAGTTTGCCACATTTGCCATGTGTTTAGTTGCCAACTGTGTGTGCGTGCTGGAGATTGCACACTGTGTGTGTTTGTGTGCTCGTGTGTGTGTGTGGCAAGGCTCAACTAGTTGGCAACTTGGGAAATGAGAAAATGAGTATGGGGGGCAAGGACCCTCGTGGCTTAAGCCACCACTTGAAAAGGTGCTTGGGCGCATTTGTTTAGCGATTTTCGCTGGATTCGGCCAATAAAGTTAATTTCTTTCTTCCCCAAAAGAGGAAAACTTTTGGCTTAGCCCCTCCCCATAGCGTGTTAAATGACATTTTTATATCGTTTCGATTGTTGTTTCTTTGGCCAAAAACTTTTCCAAAATGGAAAGGACCGGGGGTCCCAATTCAAAAATTTCCCTAGCACGCGAGGGAATCTGCTGTCGCCCTGAATAAGTAAAGATGGGTACTGTGAGATAGTAATGGCCACACACAGGTAGTAAAGCTCCTTTTCTCAAAGTAAACGGCTGGCTCTTTAAAAAGTTACTCTGGCTTATGAAGAATGGAAAGATGCGGCAGCAAATCCACTCGAATCGGGCTCATAGACTTATGGCAGGATGTGGCTCAGATAAATTAGATTTCCCCTTAATGCATGGCCAGCCACAGGCTTTTGACCCTATCTCAGTGCGAGTTATTTACTTTTAGTTGAAATTATTTTTAATAGATTTATCCACATCAACTGGGGCTTTAATGCGTTTAACACACAGCCACCCACGGATGAAGGACCTGTATCCATAAATATAAATACGTTTAATGGTTGGTAAGGACAAACAACAACAAAATGTGCCACACCAAATGCTGCAGCACTCTATCTCTCTCTTTTTGGCTATCTCCCTCTCTTTCGCTCTCTTTTTATCTGAGTCTCTGTGTGTGTGTGTGTGTGTTTGTGTGAACTTCGACAGGCATGACGTTGATAATATCCTTGCACATGTATGACGTTGCTGCTGCTGCTTCTTTCGCTCGGTTATCCTTGCAACAGAAGGCGCAGCCTTTTCAATATGCCACCAGCACCAACACCAACAAAACGCCATCGCACTGACTATTATTATTGTTGTTTTTTGTTCGCATCTTGTTGATATTTTATTAGCCCGACTTTTGTGGGCCAAAACAGCACGCAAAAAACAAAGCACACACACTCATACACGGAAAATCTCGCTGGTTGCGGAAAACTTTTTCTTTTTCGCCTTGGCATTTGTGTTATTCTTTTTCCGTTCGATGGCGACTTAAATTTTCGCCCGCGTGCTAAAAATATCTGGGCAATATATATAGGGACAAAGGCGAGAGAGAAGCAAAACAAGTCCGCAATATAACATGGAATCTCGACACGACTTGAATCTCTGGCGCGTTTCAAGTTTTTCCACGTTTTTTTTTTAAATATTTTTTTCCAGCGAGTTTTTCCTTTTTGCGTTGTTTTTGTTGTGCCCCTAAATGTGTGTGTGTTTGGGTGCTGCCGCTGTGTTGGTAAATATGTGTTAAGTGCGTTGGTATTTGCCTGTACCCTTGTGGCACTCATACCGCCTCGACCCCCCTCCACCCCTACACCCGCGAATCCTTCACAGCTGCTCTGGCATTTTTCAACACTTTTTTCTGTTATTGTTGTTGGGCGGGATTTTCATTTGGTGCGCCAGGTTTTGCAACTTGTTAATTTGACTTTAATGCCTCGCCTGACAATCGAAATTTTCGTTTGATTTTCCCCCGCTCACACACACACAAATCCAGCGAGTGCTCTCTATTTTCTTTCGTTATTTGCTGTTATTTTTTTTGTTGTATTATTTGCCTTTGCTTTTCCTTTTTTTTGCGTTTAACTTGTGTGCTAAATTATATGGTCTATGGTCTGCGTCAATTTCAGCGCTGCGTGTGTTAGTCCTTCTGTCGACATGAGTGTTGGTGTATCTATGTGTTCTTGATTTGCTGTGTGTGTGTGTGTGTTGCTGTTTTGTAATTTGATTTCTTTTATGCCGCCCGCCTCCCGCTGAGGCATCAGCATCAGGACTATAGCTTCAGCTACAGCTTGAGCTTCAGATTCAGTTTCAGTTTCACTGCCTCTACTTTCGACGATGATGCGATGAGGCTGCTGCTGCTGCTGCTGCTGCTGCTGACGCACTTTTCTCGGATTTTTCCAGCCTTTCCTCGACTTTCTCGACTGCCCCGTTTTGATTTGATTTTATTCGATTCGATTTGGTTCGAGTCGACTCGATTTCACTTGGCGGCACACACGCTCGAATTTATGATTTATTTTTTGCGTTACACGGAGGACGAGAGGACTTGTGGAAAACTAGTGGCCGACACAGTCTGACTATTGCGTTCGCGTTACAAAATGGCGTTACACACAGCTGCCAGAGAGCGCTACCAAGCACAGCTCGCGACGACGTTCCCGTTCTGACTGACTTTTCACCACAAAGGATGTGGACATGATATGCCAGCCGGAGCGGCAGGCTCTCTCTTTTTGGGAGCTTCCAGCAGCGCAGCGGCCGCTCTGCTCGCCCCATTTCGTGTAGAGACACACGCACACACCAGCACACACGACAGCGCGCAAGGATTCGGGTCGGAAAAGCTTCGGCTGAGGTCCTTCGGCTGACGATTGAGCCCTCGGCTGTTCCAGTGAAATTGTTTATAACAGTTCTGGCCGCACACATTCCGTTGGTGGTTGTGTGGCTCGGCTTCGCAGGATTCTCAGGCCTCTCGGACTGCTCAGGCTTCGCCTTTATTTACGTAATCAGCGAAAATCAGCAAAGCTCACCGACACCAGCATCCGTGCGCTCTCTCTCTCTCTCTCTCCGCCGCTCTCTTCGGCTCTCTCACGAGTCACATGGTTGGGCAAGGTGAAAAGCTACGACCAAAGCTTGCTCTCTTCGCCTGACTTTAAGAGATGCATATCCCAAAAGGCTAAGAGAGATGGTAACGAAATCCCTGTGAACCCAGCATAATTTACAAATCAGACGACGGTGACGACGTCATCAAAACCAAAATGCAGTTATAATGCACTCAGTGCGAAAGAGAGGGCGCTACAGTGCGAGCGGGAAAGAGAAATATAACGTATACAGCCCGTGTGACAGCTGCCAGAGGGCGAGGCACCAACTCAAAGGTGTTTAGTCAACATGAACAACGACAGCAACAACGGCAACAACTTGGAGTTATGTGCGGTAGGTCGGCCGCAGCTAAAATTAAATTTATTCATTGTTGTCTTTGGAGCCAAGCAAACGCAAGTCAAACCACAGCAGCTGCTCTACAGAGAGCGAAAAGGGGAGTAATTGAAGTAATGGCTATATAAGTATGACATCCGCTATTAATTTTAAACCAAATGGGCGGCTTGTGTTGTTAGTTAAAAGAAGTTTTTTAAGTTATCAACTCTACTCTGCAGTTAAACAACTTTAAAAAAAATTGACAAAAAAAAAAATGCATACTTTTTCCATCTTAAGAGTATGATCTTAGCCAGCTAGATCTGGATTATTTTTACAAGTGCATTAGCTTCTGATGCCGCTCCAGCTGGCTGCTCCTGCTGTGTGCACTCAGGATTTGGCTCTGGGGCGTATTAAAGCTTTTACAAATCGTAAGCATAATTTATTTTGCTACAACTTGGCTCGTCGCGGCGTTGGTGGAGACATTTTGTTGGTCCATTGTTGGTGGGATAATGGAATGGCCGCAGAGCGAGGCAAGTTTTCTGGATTAATTTGTAACAGCTTTGTTGTCATCTCAACATCCGGTAGGTTGTGTGCATTTTGCATTTGATTGAATGGGTCTAAATATTTGATTATCACCGGGGTAAACTTAATTATGTTGATTATATGGTAATACTTAATTATGTGGCTTGTGGGTGCAATAAAGCGATCTAGTTGTGCTTGGGTGCCTTCTCATTTTTGTGCAGGACGAAACTCTGTTGCTTGAGTCATAAATCCAGACAGGCGTTAAATCTGCGCCCCAAATGGCCCCATAAAGTCAACACCTCAAAACTGAAATGTCGCCAGGCAGCCACACACAACAGTAAAAGCAACCTCCCCCCCCCTCCAACATTTGTACTACATAGGCAATCACAACAGCACAAATGCTTAAACACGCTCAAATAAGTCACATGGCGGGCCACGCCCACACACAAACACTCGCACACACACAGGGACACTGACACAAACATAGACACGAAGGAATCGTAAAATATAACGCATACGCAGCGTTGGCCCAGTCCCAGTCCCACAGCAGCCATAAGAAAATAGCTCGAAATATGTTAATAATGAGATGTGAGCGGGCGCTGACTGCTAAATATTATACAAATACTTGTGTATACATATATATCCAAATATATATATATATATGCAGTGCAAAAGAAGCACACAAACACACACGAATACACGCAGTGTAAAGCCTTGCAAATCTACATAAACTCGGTCAAGGACACTGCAGCTGATGCTGAAGCGCTGAAACGGAATCCGAGGCTCCGAGGCGATGAGGATGTGGATGTGGACACAGATGCAGATGCAGATGCAGATGAGGCTGCGGCTGCGGCTGCGGCAGGGCCACCCAAATTGCCTTTAAATATAATTATTTTCCTTTTATGCGACGTCAGTGACAGGACTGAAGGATTGCCGCTCTGCCAGCGACATTTAAATTTAGACCACAGCATCCTGCTTGTTCCATTTCGCTAGCAGATACGCTGCCAGATAAGAAAAGTCACTTTTATGACGTCAGTAAAGCATTTTAGGCCGTTTTTCTTTCGTTCATCCGTTTCAGGCCCCTACAACCCACCTTCCCCCTCAATTTATCCTTGTGTTTCAGAGCGCGCGCAAATGGCAGGCACAACAACAGCACAACGATAGCATCAAACTACAATAACAGAGCGAACGAAGGTCCTTCTCTTAGTTTCCAAAGAGCACATGCTGAAAAGCTCGTTCTCGTCCTTTTCCTTTTCCTCGTCCTCGTCCTCGGCCTCTTCCCCGCTCTTTGCCATCCTGGCCATCCTGTCTGTCTCTCGCATTTCATCTATTACCATAAAATCAAATCACAACAATAACCATAACCATATAGCAAAGATTTAATAACTGTGATTGGGATTTGAAAAATGAATTTTCTTTCTCTGGTTTCCCTCGCTTTAGGTGAGATTATTTAATGGCTTTTGCCATTTTATTCAAAGCATTTGGCATTGAATTTCCCAACCGAGCGCTTGTAAATGTAATTGAAGTCGGCATGGCGAAAAAATATTGAAATGGTTTTCGGAGGCAGCTCAAATGATTTGGAAAATGATAACCCAAACAACAACAAAATGCAAAAACAAAATATTTCCATTAAATTCAAAGCGACTTGGGCTGCCAATCGAACTGAGTTACCGCCGGAAATCTGCATTTGAACATTTTTATAATTTCCGGCCTTAGGTTCTGGCGTTTGTTGCTTAATTTCCGTCACCTAGTCCCTAAAACAAATCCCTCCTGATTTTTCCCCATTTCCCACACCTCTCATAATTATCAAACTGTTGACATTGCCGCTTCAATTTGGTTTTATGTCAGTTCATTTTGTTTACTTGATGCGCCGCCCTCGCCTTGTTTTTTTTTGTTGTTTTTCTGTTAGTGTGTGTGTGTTTCTACTTTTTTTTTTTCAAACTCGGACTCTCTGTTTCTAGGCCAAAGCTCTACCGAAAATCCTGCCAGCTCCCCAGCCTCCTGGCGAAAAGCTTCCTTGCGGCTGTTGGCGGCATTAAATACAGCCGACACACAGAGATTGTGAAGTCTGGACGGGCGAAGTGTTTTCAAATCCAATTACCAGCGCAAATTTAATTTGTTGCTGCACTCGAGGAAAAGTTGCCAACACCGCGCTGATAGCCTATGAAAATTGTTTAGCTGCAATAAAGCTATGTCCGTCGGTGGGCCGGAAAAGCGTGGGAGCGGTTGGCTATCAGTGCCGCCGACTTTGTATTTTTCCGGCTGAACCGGAGGGCGGCATCATCAAGTGGTCACGAGAGAAAAAGAGAGAGAGAGAAAGGGAAAGCCCGAGCGAGGGCTGGCAAAAGTTTAATTTGAAAAAGGTTTTCTCGTTTTCGTTGTACTTTTGTTTACTCCCCCTCCCCCCCACTCTGTTTTTCCGCCCCTTATTTTTATTAATTTTGTTTGGCCCGGTCTGCTAGAGGTGTTGAATTATGAGCAAAGTTCATGAGCCTGGGAGCCGAGGCTGCTAACAATTTATAAGCCAAATAAAGCCATGTTATGGCCAAAGGCGGTTTCCAGTCGCACAGAGCGGCTGGGTAAATTTTCTAGCCTTTAGGCAGCACATCGGACCGCCTAACCCCAGCTAATTGCCTAGAAATTGCCTGAATGATGGTGCAAAAGCAGAAATCACAAAATATGACTGGCAACAATTTGGTTAAAAGTTCCCTTTTATACTTACATATTTTTTTTTTTTTTTTTGATTAACCTTTTTAATGCTCTTTGGCTGCGCGGGGCTGCGGCTCTTCATTTCGTATGCAATATTCATAAAAAGGTCGCAATTTCATTTCGATAAATTCTTCGAGGGCTCAACTGGGCAACTTGGCATCCTGTTTCCATTTCCATTTCCCTAACCACTCTGCCTCTGTATATTTTTTTTTTTATTGTTGTCGATTATTGTTGAGGTTGCCACTGCGTTTGTCATTGTTGTTGTTATTATTGGGGCGTATTCCGTATTTGAACTATGCCTGGACTCTGTTAGTTTTCCACTTCTTTGCCGGCCTGGTCTACAAAAGCATTTTACACTCTGCAAAATCGTTGAGTTTGATTGGCTGGGTTTTGATATTAAATTGGGTTCATTGCGAGTTATATTTCTTTGAGTGTGGGCCTGGGGCTATCCAGCTGCTACCACCTAATTGTTGGCAATGCGAAAACTGAGAACTTGTCTATGAAACTGAAGCTGGAAGCTGTTACTTTCCCCATCCCGCTGACTCTGCCTCTCTGCAGGCAAATAACAATTGCTCCACTGACAGGCCTTCTGGCCAGGATTCAACCTCCCCGCTACCCCTTTCTCACCACCATCCTGATGGCCACCCATGGCTGAATCCCTGCCGCGTTTTGACCAGCACGAAATGCCTCGTGCAACTTGAAACTAAACTGGGCAGGGGCGGCGGTGTGAAGTGTGGAAGGGGGGTGTAGACAGAGGCGTGACTGGTGGCCAGTGCACAATGGGCCCATAATTTCAGAGCGAGACAGCTGGCGAGTGGCAGAGCGAGAGGGGCAGGAGCAGGAGCAGGAGCAGGAGCAGCCAGCAAACCGAATGCGAAACCGAATGGGAATCTGAATCCGAGACTGGACGCTTAAGCACAATGCCCCACTAAATTACAGTTAATGTTTATTTCTTTTGCCACCCCGCAGACTGGCCTCCTTGGAGTGACGCCCCCTTGGAACGACGCCTCTTCTCAAGTGGAGAAGTGGAGAATTGTCGACGACTCTCCTTGGCTTTGTTTACATTTCTAATCTCCCGCCGCCCAGTGCCAGTTCAAGCCCCCTCTCCCCTTCCTCCACACCACAGTTAAAACCCCCCCCTGACTGACTGCTAGTTACTGCATTTGGATTGTATCTTTGACTGCTGTGCCCGGCTCCTAGCCCCCAATTCCCCCCTGCTCCATACGCCCATTTTAGCCAGCTTTGGTTTTAGTTTTGCCTTTGTTTTATATTCTTTTTGCGTCTTCCTCTTTGGCTGTGGACAATGGTTTATTGAGTTATGGCTTGCATGCGGATATCCGCCTCTCTCACAAACACACAGACAGTCACAGGACACCGATATACACTCACACACACACACGCGGCCAGAGTCCTGGCACATTTATATAACTTTGTTATTGGCTCCCATTGAGGTGTCGGCCAGAGTTTTCTCTTGGCTTTTCCTCTGCCTGCTGAGATTGCCAACTATAAATTAGCAACATTTTCATGTTCGCTCATAAAATGTATGCAATTTTCTTTTGTGCTAGTTTCGCTCTATAAAATATATCGTTTACTTACCACCGCCGAACAAGGCAAAGATTGAGAGTATTAGCTTACCTGCAATGGCAAAATCAAAAGAAGAAATTGAGAATTGTTACTGTTTGCGTATAGATATGGATATCAATATTTTAGTTGAAAGGTCACACACAAATAAACACAGGAAATGGTAAAAACTCTCACACGCACACATATCGTTAGCTATCTTCAGTGCAGTTAAATTGGCATTTGATGTTGGCCAAAAGTTATGCAAATTGGATTTTTCAGAGCTTGTTTACGAACGACGAAAAATAGAAATTGCCCTAGAAAGTAGGCAATTGAATTTGCTTTTATTCGTTGGACGGAATTTTTTAGTTATACTAATTTTTATTAACCTAACTAAAAATATCAATATTTTTGTACATAATATTTTTCTAGCCAATAAAATAGCTTACTTATATTTCAGAATACTATATAATAAAGTTTTTATCAGGAAATGGCCAACAAAAAATATAAAACTCTTTCAATTACCTTTCTAAATGAGATCTAGTTTACCCATATAGTCATTTAAAATAACGGACCTCTTTCAAAATAAGTTCTATAGAAGTTATTAACATTGAATCTAAAATAGAGTTCTATGAAAGTTATTAACTTAAAAACATTTCAAATTTACATTTAGTACATCATTAGAGATAATAAAACTTCCTGTCCATTTCCCCTTGATTCACATTTTTTCGTTTTGCTTTTACACAATCAGCAAGGAATGAAGGCACTCATTTAACATTTTCCATAGTTTTTCTTTGAGTTTTCTTTAGTTGGCTCCTTGAATTTCCCGCTTTTCGCGCCCTTTCCCCATTAAGAACTTTTTGGGGTAACTCAATCCTGGACATTTCAATTTCAACTTAATTTCTCAACTTAAGGACCTAATCTGCCGCTGTCGTTGTCCTTAATTGTTGACCAACAACAATAAGAGCCGGGCTAAATGGAATTCAAGTTTTAGGCATCGCTCTTCGCTTTCCTCTTCTTTGAGCACGGGTCCCGGGCAATTTAGTTGATGGCTTTATTCCTGTGATCTCCCCTTCCCTGCATAAACACCTCAAAGGACATTTTGTCCTCTGACAGAAAACATTGCTTTATAAGAGATGCAAATATGTAGTTGTAACATTTAATTATATTCATATCTTTAGCCTCATTGCCGGCCAGGTAATCTGAGCGGGAAGGAAGGGGGCGTGGCATTTCTGCGAACTGTGCGAAAAGTGTACAAAATGCTGAACACATGCCAATTACGGGGGCAACACAGCCAAAAAGGAGCAAAACTGTCGAGGTGCCAAAATGAGGCCTGAGAAACTGCCGCTGCCGAAGCTGTCGAGGTGAAGAAGGTCGTGTTCGCTCAACCCACACCCCCCTCCCCCCCCACACACAACGGTAAACCCCTTTTATTTCACCTCCTCAGGTGGGTGAGATGTGAGGTGCTGAGCAGTTGTGGGATGGCAGCTTAAAATGCACGAATGCCGAAACGACATTTACATGTTACACACAAAGAAATGCGTATGTGGGGGAGGTCCATGTGTGCGCTCATGTGAGCCTTGGCAAGTTTACCTCAACCCCCCAACCCATGGAGATCCCCTCCCCTCCTGTAGTTGTGCGTTTTTTGCACATTTTATTATTTTTTATGACTGCGCGAGTATAATCTTTTGACAAGAAGGCAAAGGCAGCGGCAGCGGCAAACGAAACGAAAACGAAACGGAACGACATCGTTTGCCATTTCAGGACCTGTTCTCCAGCAGGAAGGAAGAAATCAAGAGGCGAATGGAGGAAGGAGCCTGCCGAAACAAGCCAAATGGCAGCCAGGAAGCGGCTTTTTATTCGGTTAACTTGATTTGCACTTGAGAGCGTGTGTGTAAAAGTGCTATTTCCTTCAGCCCAATTTCAGGAGCTCTTCCTGGCAACCAGCCCCCACCCACAACACACCCCCACACTCAATTGTTCATTGATGTTTCTTTTTAACATCTCTGTATGATATCAACTTACGTGGTTTTTATTTCGCTCCCACTTTTCACTTTATAAATGTGTATTTCTCGATTAAAGTGCTGAAATGAAAATCGCCTCGGTTTCATTTCTCCGTCATTTGCTTTCATTTAAGTCATGTCTTGTGATATGGCGGATATTTCTGTGAAATTTGCAAATGGCCAAGCGGAGAAAGCGGGAGATGTACTCCAACTCCTTGGTGAAGCATGTGCAAAGTTTACGTTTTTTCTGCACTCGGGTATTTTTTTCTTTCATTCGCCCGGCTTGAAACTTCTCGGGCGTACTTAAGGCAAGGACTGTGAGTGAAAAGTTGTGTAAGTGTTTTTAAATCCCTTTCAGAGGGCGCCCGAGCGTCGAGTGCATCTCATGAAGTTGTTGAAAGACCCTAAATTATGCCAAAGTAGCCAAGGACAACCAGGTATTCGTATTCGGGGCCAATTAATGAGCCCCACTCCGCCCTCGCTGCTTACAACTTTAACCGATCCATTTATTATTTGGGTTGCCCCGCAAATGCGCTTAAATTTCATAAGCCAGCATCGGGATGCTCTGAGCTGGTTTTGGCCACCGCAAAGGGGTAAAAAAAGGAGGCCACTCCCTCGGCACTTGGCCATGTGGTACACACACATATGCGGCCAGCAGCCAAAAGAATTATCGAGAAATGAAAATGAATTCCAGGCAGTCGCCCAGTGGCTCATCTCCCACTCTTTTTGAACTCGGCCATTCTGCACTAAACCGAACCCACACCAGCGGCTTTACTACTTGGACAACTTTTGGCTCAAGGCTTTTAGCGTTTCATAATGTCATTTGGCAAAGAAGATGGCAGCAGCAACGGATGCAGAAAAATGGAATGGAATTGAACACAAGCTGGCTGCAGTTTATAGCCACACTTCATGACAGATATGGGAAATAGCGGGCAGCTACGGACACCCGATGCAATTGTGGAAACGGGTCTTGAAGGACAAATAAGACTTTAGTGAATCAAATAAAAACTAAACGCGCAAATGGTCCAACTAATTTGAAAAACATCTATTCCAAAGAAAAGTTTTTAGAAATGTTAGCAAACTTAAAAATTTCCTAATTTAAAAAACATCTATTTTAAAGAAAAGTGGTTGGAAATTTCCTGTAATAACTCATTTTTCGATTGATTTGGACAAAAATAGACTGGCAAAATTACTCAGGAATTTTATTTTATAGCTGTTGTCCAAAAAAGGTTGGCAAAATCATTTAACTCACTTAAATCTTTTTTTTTAAGTATACCAAAATGTTACATTGAATAGGCCTGCCAATAATATACTCGCTAGCAGCTTTAAAAAAATAGTATATTTTGAAAATAATCTATGTCCTTTTGGAAGAAAGTAAGACCAAAAAAATATAATACGAAACTCATTTAAACGCTCTTTGTCATACAAAATACAAAACCTAATGAAAGAGAATTAACTATAATATGCGGTAAACAAAGAACCTTCAATCTCAACTTAACATTGAATTGGTTAGATCTGAGGCAGTTTGAGGAGCACAATCAATAATAAGATAATGGTCCAGTCCCATTTTACACCCAACCCTATATCCCGAGGCATAAATGTGATCCCATATGTTCCCCACTGCATGCGTGAGTGGTGCAAACTTCTGCTGACAGCTCCCTTTTGCCGTTGGCCTGAGTATCAAAGCTGCTGTCTAACTAACCGGTGGCGGGAAAGCAAAAAAAAATAAGAAGAGGATGGAACTTAGTTCCAAACTTTGAGCCAGAAATACGTGGCAAAAACTAAAATAAAAAAAAAAGAACTGGAAAAAGAAATGGGAAAAAACTCAGTTCGTTGGTCAGCGGCAAATAAGAAAACTGTTATTTTTGTGTCAAATAGTTTGGCCAACTGTCCACGTCCAACTTTCGCTGACAGCAGCAGAAGACTTTCTTCCCCTCCGCTGCACCTCTTTCACCTCTTTTCTTTCTGCCACCACCACCACCCGGCCCCGCCCACTTCCCCGCCCGCCTTAATGCACTCGCTGCAAATTAATATTGCAGTTTTTCTTAGCCTTCCTCCATCTGCCTTGGCAATAGTTTGAAGATGAGAAACTTTTTCCCCAAGAAGCTTGTAATACAAAAATTAGTTTCTTCACTTATTGAAATGTCAATGGAATGTCAAGCGTGAGGGGGCGGGGAGAAGAGACGGGGGAGAAGGCGGAGGGACCTACGTCTCTAGCCAAATTGTAATTTCCCCGTCTGAACATCTCGCTCTTGACTGGGCCCTTTTTTTCCGAGCAGCTTTTCCGTTGCTTTTTCCCCTGCTTTTTGCCTGCTCTGCGTCAATTTGCTTGAAATGCTCTGTGCCAAATGATTTAGCGTTGCACGGGGATTCCCGCACGCCCTACCCATCCCCCGCCCTCCCTCCACACACACACACCTGCGGGCGGAGGGGTGCATAAAAAGTTTTCAGTTTTTTTGTTTTTTGCGGGGCCTCAGCTGTTTGGCAGCGCTCTCATCAATTTGCCCTAATGATATCAGCGGGTGGAAATGGAGGCAGTGAATCAGAAAAAAAAGGTGCGAAAATGAAAATTAAACAAAATTAAAAAGGGAATTCCCCCGATAAGGACATAAAGCTAATGAGCAAAGCCATCTTACAAACAGGATGGGAAAGCAGACAGTGGGCTCGGAATCCTAAACTGGTCCAAAGTGGCTTATGTGTTTACACAGTTTTTCTTTTCCCCAAATCGCCTCCAGGTCCTTTTCGATAGCTGTTCTTAGCCTAATGAATGTCATCCTCCCAGAATTCTTCCATTTTTTTTCTTGTTTTTCGGAGAGGTCCCTTTTGGTGTCAGTCAGAAAAACCACAAAGTCGCATAAATTAATGTCTTGCCACGCATTTAAAATGTGTTCAATTTGTTGTTGCTTGTGTTGTCGCTTCATGGGGGGTAATTAATCAATTTGATTGATCATTCCGATGGCCGCAAACTGCCCGGGGAATAGTCCTTTTTATTTCGGGGTGGGCAAATGCAAATAAAGCGAATGTCAATATTGTAAATATTTAAGTAGGTACTTTAAATTATGCAAGCTCATTACGCCAATCGAGCTGAATGCCAAATGCAAAAGTTGTAATCAATACGACAGGGAGTGGGATGAAAAACTTTATCATTCAATTTTCCCCAAAAAAACAAAAAAAAAAGAGGAAAAAAGTTTGGCCTGCCAAAGTGTCATAAAAACTTTCTGCTGCTGTTGGCGAGAAAAAATGTTGAATGCACACAATGAGCTGACAGTTTAGTCAAATTATATTATCAGCAGAATTTTTTGGGTCCAAAACTATTTTTGCCCAGCAAAAAAATATGACATCAAAAGCCATATATCCAATCAGCTCAATATTTCAGCTGCTAATGAAGTCCATGCAACTGATAGAGTGGGGTCACACAGAAATTGTATCGAAAATTCACAATTAAAAGGGGGAACCTCTGTTGAAAATTCATCAAATGGCAGGAGTCACACACACTCGCCCACTCCAGCGGACAGGACTCTCCCATTACAGGGTCTCATAAGGAGCTTAACAGGAGCCCGGTTTGGTATTTCCCTGTGCCGCTGGCCCCTCACCGCTTTGCACATTGCCACATCCTGTGGACAGCGCAAAGCTTTTAAGTCCCCCTCAAAGGACATTCGCCACCCCCCGTCCCTTAGCCCACACTTCTTCTCGCACACTTAACAGAGAAGCTTTCACGAAGCTTTCAGCGGCATGTTAAGACTGGTAGCAGGCTATTTACATTATTCAAACATTGCCCAGCACTTTTAGCTGTGTTTGCTCAGCGCCCAAACACAGTAGTCTCCGGCTGGGACGGAAATGAGAAGGAAGAAACATGCCTTTGGGGTGTAACCACTAATGGCCAGGGCTTAGCCTGCGAATCAATTGGGCAAAGTAGACCCCTTTAATCCTTTACCCTCCATTTCCATACAATTTATCTAATGCCTCTATCATTACCATTATCACTATACTTATTTATCAATGGTTGCCATTTTTCGGGCAGCCATAGAAAGACCGCACAAACATCGCCGCCGGCCACAAACACATTTGCAATAGAAAACTTTGCTGGCTTATCAAAACACAACATCTACGCACACACTCATTCTATACATTCTATGCACGTGACAGAAGAAAACGTGGGTTCTGCTTAATCGCATTTGGCCGAGTTTTTGCTCTATTTTGTAACAGAGCCTTTCTTGGGGCTTACTTTTGCAGTTTGTCGATTGGGGCAGGGACTAATTGAAAGCTGGCCGAAGGTGCATTAGGCCGAGATTTGTGTTCGCATCACGCATACGCCACGTTGTCCCATTCTCCCGTTTTAACAACATTACGCATACGCACTGTGTGCGTGAGAGGTTGTTTGTATTTGTGGCAGGTTTACTTTTATTATCATGTGAATGGTTGGCGAGGGGGGGGGGCACCTCTCGCATTTGGGCAAACTGAGCAACTGAGCAACTTGAGCGGGTCTTTGGGAGGGATTAACCAAGCGTTTAATCGCAGCTTGACACACAAAAACACATAAAACACTCACTCACTCACTGTCAGACATTATTGGGCCGCTTTTCTTTTTTATTGACATTTACTTGCTTAACGTGCTTGTAGCTCCTTTTATTGTTATTATTATTGTCGTGTAGAGTTCTGGTGGCTGTGGGTTGATGACGATGGTGATGATGATGCTGCTGCTTCTGCTGCTGGTTGATTGTTGTTGCTGCTGCTGCTGGTTGCTATTTGCTGTCTGTCTTTCACGTTCTACAAAATTGCAATAAAGCGAATTTTTCCACACGTTGCATACTTTCGAGCGGCGCTCACTCACACACACACATATGTACGGTGTACATGTAGGAGAGAAAATTGCAGTTACTGCCGCTCGATGGCTGAATTTTAAAACAATTTTTTATACACAATTTTCCATTGTGGCAGGCGGTTGGCTTTGGCTTTGACTGTGTGGTGTGTCAACGGGATGGGGGAAAACTCTCGCAGCAAGTTCTGGCTGCCTTTTGGCTCCCGGAAACTTTATTTATTGCAATATTTTCGTAAGTTGCAAATCTGGCACGCGCACGCACACACACGTACGCACCACGCACACACTCACACACATGCTCCGCCGAATTTCGGTTGATTATAAAACGACAGAGCAAAAGTTAGAGCAGCGCCAGCAAAACAGCAGAGCAGCAATGACAGCGGCAAGCGGAGCGGAGCGCGAACGGCACTGGGAAATCGCAGCAGCGAAAAGCGGCAGAGCAGCAATAGCAGCGGCAGCAGCAGCAGCCGAATCAGCAGCAGCAGCGGCGAAAGAGAAGCTTTCGCAGCTGGAAAAGGGAAAGCCTGGAAAACTCAGCCAACGATGCCGAAAAGAGAGGGCCACCAAAGCGCATGCGCCGCTGCAGAAAAGCTGGAAAAGCCTGTGGGGGTGGTGGGTGGTTGCCATCGAGAGCGCAAAAATTCAGTTCCCCCATTTATGTGTCAGTGTAACAATGGAATCCCCGCGCTCCGCCAAAATGCAAGTAGAGTTGCAGGGCTCATTAGTGTCAAGGCGACATATAAATTTGGCACTAACTAGACAAATTCCTTGAGTGGCCAATTAATATGCATGTGCAGGGGCCACGCCCACGCAAAAGAGGCGTAACCGGCTAAGGGGAGAAAGAGCTTCATCATCATAAAGCCATCTATCATCCCAGGAAGTTAAATACAAAAAAAAAATACAAAAAGGCAAAAAGAGAAAGTATTTCGGGGCTTCACATCCTGTTGTTCGCTTGGGAGTCCTGCGCCTGTCCTGCTCTCTAGGTGTTCGAGTGTTCAAATGGGTGTGTGTGTGTGTGTGTGGATGGCAGTTTGTTTTTAATCAACGTAAACTGGGTCAGCTTTGGGGCTGCAACTAAAAATATCATTTATGCTGCAGTTGACTTTCCCTTCTCATTTGCCCAGCCGTTTTTCGGCTTTGAATAAGCAAATACATATAAAAGGCATATATTTATGTGTACCTAGGCCATATATATATATATGTATAGTGTATCATATATCCGCCATCAAAGAAACACACTCGACTAACAGCGGCTTCTGCTCTGCCGGGCTTTAACATTTAAAGGTAGAGGAGTCGGTGCTGTTAGTGTTACAGCTTCTGCTGCTACTGTTGACCCAGTTGCCTCTCTATAAATAGCACAGCCCACAATTGGGCGGGTCGAAGGGTCGAGGGGTCAAAGGGCAGAGCAGGGAAGAGAAAGCACGAGGCACCAGCCAACGAGAATTTGAATTTGAATTTGAATTTGAGCAATTGATGTCGGATGCTGGCTTATGACGAATGCTGAGCGTTCGGTTTAAGAAATTGCATTCTCTGGGAATGGGAAATTACATTTCGTGGCAGTCCATTTGGAGTGGGTAATGCAATATTTAGAGTGGGGACTTTCTCGTTTCTTGTTTGTGGCGCTTACTTAAGGTGAATAATGTAATATTTATGTGGGTGAGGTCAAGGAAGCTGCTCCTTGGGGATACTTCTTCTGTCGGTAAAAAAGTTATGGAAGGTAATTTATATGCTTCATTGCAAATTTTCCATTACTTTTATGAATTTTATTTATGGCTTTAGAGTGGTGACCGGCTTTTATGATTTTAAAATTTAACTCCAAAAGGAATAGTCCTAATTGGAATTTTTAATATTATTAGACAATTTATCATAAATCGACAAATACCCATTTTTGCATCCCATAAATTAAAATCATAAATTTATAGCAACTTAATTGATGAACTACTGTTTTGTAGATTTAAACGACCTCCTTTATATTTTACTTTGATTGACTGAAAAAACGCAAATAGCTATTTAATTTCATAATTAAATATGAAGAATTTAAACATATTTATTTAAAAATGAAAAACACCCATTGATCTTTAAATTATCATTACTTTTTCCTGATAACTATACAGGCTAAAAATAATAGTTTAAGCTGTATGATAATATAATAAGAATCCAACAAACCTTATATTCTATTAACGAAAATAAGGAACATGGGATTTCCTATGCACATTTTGACGCCCAAAGTACACATTCACACAACATATAATGTATTTTAAATGAATAGCCTTCAAGGAAGGGAGCTCACCTCTGAAGAAGTTAGATAGCACATCCTCGAATCGGTGCTCTCGATGGAAGCCTGTTGAACAATTCCGTAGCGTGACTCGCGATCGCTTAGATACTCTGATCGCAAACTATCCTGACGTATGAACTCGGCACTAAAATGTATTATTAAATTAAATAATCTTTAATTATACAAATATATATGTAAATACGAACCGTTGTTCTAGGGAATCGGCACGAGCACTCTTGTAGCCCGAATCGTTGAGGCTGCTGTCCTGCCTTAAAGAAGGCAGCGAGTCCCAGGGCGATCTCTTGTGCCCGGAACCAGGAACCTGCTGGGTCATCATGCCATGACCAGATCCGGAGCCAATTGTGGAGCTGCCGGAACGCCAGCCATCCGAGTGACGGAACCACTGGGCCCGAGCCGATTCGCCAATGCAAGAGGCGCAACGCGAGTTGGAGAAACTGGTGGAAAAATCAGAAATTAAGTAAGGACTTTCTTTTCATTTTCCATATAACTCACCTGGAATTATGATCCGATAGATAGCCACGATCGCGTTCTCGTTCCCTTTCTCTAATCAACTCATTGCGATCACTGTAGTAACCATCACGATCGCGATCTCGTTCTTTGTCACGAATAGTAGATAATGGTCGATGTGGCGGCAATGGCAACGTGGAAGATTTGGCATTGGCTGTGGGTAAAATATAAGTAAATCCAGTTAGTTTTACTACATTTTAATAATGCAAATTCAATCCTAGTTGAAGGCATTCAAAAATCTAGGGCAGGCAAATACAATCGAATTATGACTTCGAATCGCATCGAATCGAGTTCGGGTGAGATAAAGCTAGATCACTGAGTCTGGAAAGATCGTGCGGATTCAGAATGGAACTACTTACGCCTACGAAGTGGATATGGGCTGCGCTGGTTCGATCCGGGTAGGCTTTCAGCGAATTCTGATGATGGTTTGTTGGATTGTTGTGGTTTTTTATTATTGTAGTTATTGGTTGTTGATGTGTCGGTGGGCAATGCGAGGAGAGTAATGGATGAGTAATATATGATGTGATATGGATAGCAATTATGGTATATTATTCAATAAATTAAGTAATAAATATTGGCAAAAATACATAAATATTAGATAAACGAAATAGCAAGTTGAAGAGTCAAAGTTAGTTAGCTGCACAACTAGAGTAAATCAAAAAATTCTCACACACTTAGACATTTAAAGTAAATAAATAATAGCAATACGCTCTAAACTCACTTATCCGAATTACTTTAACTCGAATCTGCTACAAAACGTTTGAGTTATAAAAAATCTTCTAGATACATATATTAACAATATGAAAGAAATTCCAATTTAAATAATTTTATTGGTTTAACCAAATTACGCTGATGATCTAGCTAAAATATTGTTATCTACTTTTGATGTTTTACATCACAAATAAGTTTTCACCTTATAGACAAATGCTTAATTCTTTTTTTGATTGATTGTCATCATATAATAACTCGAGGTCTTAAACTGAGTTTTCGCAATTTAAGTCCTAGGAAACAAAATGATTCAATCTTTTCAACAAGGAACAATGTGATTTCCTCACATAACATTCTATTCTCCACATTTCGATTAAATTTCTTTGTGCCGCTTTTTAAGCCCTAACCAATCCTTCTCAATTACAACATTCAACATTCCATTTCCGCTAAGCATTCTCATTCCCATTTAATCAGATTATCAAGCCATTCCTAGGCAATACACCTGCCCCCAAAAACAGAGCAAAAAAAGAGAACCCGACTTGATTAGGCCGCTGACATGGGTTCGATTGGCTTCCGCGGACTGGCTGACTGGCTGACTGGCTGACTGACTGACAGGTTGATGTTGATACGGTTCCTAGTGAGTTCCGCTACCCAAAAGCTAATTAAGAAAGAAATTCAATTAAGCAGCGAAGCGAAAGGAAGGGAAAACAAAACGTTCAGCTACCACAACAACGAGAACAAAAGAAGAGCTAACCGAAAAAGGTAACAAAGACATGGGATAAGCCATGGAGTATATCCCGGCAGCTCACCCAGATTCTCCATGCTCTGCGAGAGCAGGGCCTCGAAAGTGTGCAGACTGTAGGACTCGGCGTCCATGCCCTTGGCCAGGGTGTTCCTCAGATGCATCTCGTACTCGAGGAGCAGCCGCGAAGTGGGTGAGCCCGGAGTGGGGGTCACATTGGGGGCCTGCTGATGGTGGTGCTGATGTCGCGAGGATCGCTGCGGCGGTCCCTGCTGCTGCTGCTGCTGGGAATGCTGGCCCGAGGATTGCTGCTGGCCGTAGGATTGATCCTGGTCCGAGTTGCCATTGCTGGAGCTCGGAGTGGTCGCATAGCACTGGTTGTCGAACATCACGTTGTCCGAGGGCGGCGAACCCTCGATGCAGCTCCTCTCCCGCTCCAGCTCCAAGTAGAGATTACGCGGCGGATAGCCACGACCGATTTCATGCGAGGATCTGCGGGGATAAGTAACTCCATTGAGTGAGCCGCATATATTTAACGAGAATACAAATAACAAACACCCACCTCGAGCCGGAGAAGCGCGACGACTGACTGCTGGCACGGCCCATCGTGTTGTTGTTCATGATGTGGTGACCTCCACCTCCGCCGCCCATTCCCATGGCCATTCCATGCTGGTGCATGTGTGGGGGGTGGCCCAGTGTCTGGGCCGCATTCGCGTTGTAGTAGTTGTAACGTCGACGCCCCATCTCCGGCGAGGTCACCGGCGACTCGGTGCTGGGCATCGGCTTCAGCATGCTGCGCTTCAGGGTGCTGGTGTCCACGTTCATGTCCTCGGTGCTCTTGGTCTTCCGCCGGGTGTTGTTGTTGATTACGTTATGCTGGTGCATGTCGTGCGAGTGCGCGTCGCGTGTCTGTGGGTGAAAAGTGGGAGTGGCAGGTGGCCAGTTGTAAATGGTAAGTGGTACGTGGAAAGTGGTAAGTGGGTGATAGAGCCCGATTGGGGCACACAGAGAAAGGTGATTTAAAAGCGGACTTTGGCAGAAATAAGATAGGTATTTTACATTATGCTGCAGCCCCTATTCGATATAATCTATCTATATTTTATTGTTTCGCAATTACGATATCTATATTTTAATCGCAATAACTTTATTTACATCTAGAAAGCTTTGTGAGATGTTCATTTTTAAAACATTTTAAAATGCTACAACTATTGCTATCTTTTCTGTTTCACTAGACTTGAGAATATATATATATATTAGACAACTATATAATTCTTACCCTTAAAAACGATCAGAATAGTTTTTTTTTTTTTTGAAAACAAATAAATTCGTTACTGCTATATAACAATAATCTGTTATTAATTTTCCTTAAAGTCAAATATATGCTTTTAAGAATAGAAATCGTAGAATTTTGTATTGAATCACTATAAGTAGTACTTGGTTTGGATTCTAGGCGGGGAACAAATTATAGGATATTTTTCATTTCAAATCTTTTTAATTCTTGTTTCTAGGTATTAGTTTTATATTAATAGTTTTCAACTCAAGCTGTGGCAATATAAAAACTTTGACTTCAAATTAAAAGCAATAGTTAATCAGCTTTTAAGCAGCAAGATTAATTTCGGATTTACGAAAATCCCTTCTTTTTTTCTCAATTCTGCATTCTTTCTCTGCGTGTATGTTTTGGATTTGGCAGCAAACTAACCATATCATCGCCAAAGTCCTTGTTCCGGGTACCGGTTCCCTTGGAGGAGGAGGTGCAGGTGCCCACGCTCTGGTGCAGTCCTCCGCCGGCCTGAGTGCCCTCGCTCTTGGATAGATCCATGTCCATTTGGCATGCGCTCGGGTCATCGTTGCCCACCTGTGAGCCCACGTGGTTCTGGCCACACATATCGGAGCCCACGTTGCCCACGCCGGTAACAATTACGCCCGGAGTGTTGGTGTTCACTCCGGCACTGGTCACATCCTGTCTGTCCTGCTGGCCGCCCTTCATCTGACGCGGCAAAGTATCTAAATTGGAGATAAATCAGTTATTAGATATGATTCCAGGGGATCTGGGCCAGTGACTCACCTGATCCCTGGCCTGTTCCTGGACCTCCGCTGGCCACGTTGTCGTACAACGAGGTGCTGCTCACCGCACTGACCACTTTTCCGGAGCCCACCTGCTGCTGACCATCGACGTCGGTGATTCGGTGCGAACCAACGTTTCGCGGCAGGGTGGATGAACCTGCAATGAGGATGGCGGTGAGTTTTGATGGGTGGGGATGCGGTGGATCTTGTCGCCTAGTCGCTAAGCACTGAGTTCGCAAAATGTTCGAGTTACAAACTTAGGTGTCGGGAAATAATAAAAAAAAAAAAAAAAAGAAAACTGCTCCCCTTCCGGGGCATTGAATTTCTCACACCGGGGCAACGGGGGGTCTGATTTGTGGAGTAGTTCAGTTCTCACCTCTAACACGGGGATCGGTGCGCAGGCGCGCATACTGCTCGGCGGACATGCAGGTGCACTGGGGCTCCTGGCGGACGCGCGACGGCGACGCCGGAGTGCTGAGCGGCTTTCGCTTGGCCTTCACCTTGCCCTTGCCGGGGGGGTCCAATTTCAGCGAGTACGACGACGAGGCCTTTCGTGAAAATTTGAAAGAAGGCGACTGTAAAACGTCGCACTATCATTAGGTTAGTTGATTGGGATTACAAGGTTCTGTGTGTGCGGTTTCTCCTCTTTCTACTCTGTCTCACTCTCACTACTTTATTTAGCCACCAGGATCGAGGATCAACTGGTTATCTCTGAGGAGATCTTTGGCTCGAGCTGCCTTTTAATTAGCTCGGCGAAATTGGCGTGTCTGTGTGTTGGTTACTGGATGGTGTTTTTGAAATATCGAAGAGAACTTCTACGAGTAGCAGATATATAGAGGGTGCAGGAAGAAGAGTTTGAAGCTTGACTTTGGGTGCTGAAAGCCTTGTTGTTCTACTTTGGTACAATATCTAGATAGTGAAAGCAGTTTCTTTAAAAAGTAGTAGAGTGTGTGTGGGACACAAACGAGCTTTTTAGGTTTTTTTTTATAGTTACAGCAGTTTGGCCGTTTAGGATCTTGTTTTTATTCCACTTCTCAGCGCTAGGCGCAATTTAGTAACTGATAACTTGATTGTTCTATATAGCGATATAGCTTTGTTTCAGCTGAACATTGACTTAGCCTAACGTTAACATTTCTTTTGATTATACAACTTTGATTGGGGTTAACTTTAACAATTTATTGTAAGCATGTGCGTTGCTTGAATATAACTATGTTCCATTCGACTGGATTCGATTTGGTTTCAGAAACCTCCATGGAAGCCGCCTTCGAGGCGATAAATGATGCTCCAAGAATATATACGCTATATCTTCAACTACTTCTGGCTCTAACTGTAGCTCTCATTGGAGTGATACTGGTTCTGATTTTTGAAAATTGCTTCGATTCGTAAACCGCCCACTTGCATGGGATCTCGGAGTGGGAGAGGTTGGATCGGGATTATCGGGATCGGGATCGGGATCGGAATCGGGATCGGGATCGAAGGATCGGATTAGGGCTCGTCGGAAACGGATTGTAGGGGATAGGTAACGGTATTGTAGTAGAGGATACGTGCGATTGTTTTAAAGCGTTTTGCGTTTTTCTTTTGCATTTTCATTTGTACGATTCCACAGTTATATACATCATTCATCGATCATCATTGGGTTCAAATTATTGTTTTTAATTTACAGTGATTATCATTTAATTTCATTTTCATTTTCGGAATTTTAGTTTGGTTTTAGTTTTTTTGGGTTTGTGGCACACGTGAAATGCAAACGAATCGAGTTGAAAATATATTTATACATACATAAATATATATTTAGAGTAGTTAAATAAAATTATTGTTAGATAATAAAAGCATTTCGAAGGGGGGAAAACGGGGGGATCATATATAGAATAGATTTCAGAGAGAATCGTGGTGTACATTCAAAATGTTAATATTCGGGGGGTTATTGGTATTGTTGTTGTAGTTGAGTTGTTGTTGAGTTTTGTTTTGGTTGTTTGTTGGAGTTGCGTGTTTATTCATTCATAAATTTCGAAAGAAATATCCGTCGGTTTTCATTTTGGTATCGGTTGTTTTTGAAAATGTTTCGAATTGAAGTACGAAATGAAATGCATTACAAATGAAATATTTCGAAGGATTTATAGTTTTTGAGTTTGGCGTGTTTCGACAATGATTTCGAAAAATGATTAGAAGAGAGAAAAAGAAATGAAAGAATATATAATATAAATACATTTAACAAATTTTAGTGTGTGTGTGTGTGTGTGTGTGGTTGTGTGTGTGTGTGTATGTGTGTGGCGTGTGTCTGTCTGCGTTCAGTGTTATCGGATAGTTTCGCTGTTCATCTTAGCACTTGGATGAGTCACATTTACAAATGAGTCCTAGGACCGGCAACTTCAGGTGAGATTTCTGAACACTGAGAGTGAAAGCGAGAGAGTGGGTGGAAAATTGGGGCTGGTGGGTGGTGGTTGGGTGGCTGTGGTGGGTGGACACATAGAGCAGAAAAGTTTACAACAATTACGACACTCAGTATGTGGTTGTTGTGGTGTGAAACACTTATGGAAGGATCTTACTCATGCCCGACATTTCGGATTGAACAGAGATATTCGCTTAAGGGAGGGTGAACTTTTACATGGATATTATTATTGGTATTATCTTTCTCGGCGATCAAACGACACTTAGGTGAAACAAGAATTATTCAGTGGTGTGTGGCTGTGTTGGTTGTACACTGTACACAGTGGAAAAGAAACAATATGAAGCGATACTAACGTATTTTTTTACAATGTAAGACACCTGCAACAAATGATGCGCAAAGTAAGAAAAGAAAATGAAACAATTATTAGACTTGGCTAGTCCAGATAGTTCAGTCTGACTACATTATATTAGATTCTATATATTAATAGGCGTATGGTTAGTGTTTATATAGATGGGTTCAAGTTTCAGTTTGAAATGTGTTTATTTAGATGGTAGCTTTATGGATGAATAGGTCAGAAATTAAGTAGTACAGAGGGGCTAAGCTTAGCTGAACTTAATGTCAGTTTCTGATTATCATAATAATAGACAATTATTAGACAATTAAATAGGTTCGTTTATGTACATTATCACAGTAATGGTTTCTAATTAAATAATTTCATGGAATATTTACAGCTTGTTAAGTTTTCACAGTCTCGAAGGCTTAGGGACTCATAACGGACAGAAACTCATTAAAACTTTTGCACATCTTTCACTTTTCTCCCTCAATTTCTGACTACAAAATGATTTTTCTTTTGATTGTTTTTCAGGTGCATGTCTCTGTATGTGTGCTTGTGTTTGCATGTGTGTGAGTGTGTCTTTATAAATACTACGATTATACTTTACTTGGCCAAATTTCTCAATAGGTATAAAATAGAAAACGAAGAACGCAAATTTCCACATACAACTCAATAAAGTTTTCAAAACTAAACAAACAAACGATAAAATTGTTTTAAATTTTCAGCGAACCAATTTTTTAAATTCGTCAAGTTTTCCAACTAATTAGCGAGTACAAGGAAGATTTATGTATCGGTGAGTGTTTTTTTTAGAGAATTTTTGCAGGGAGACTGTGATGGTTCAGTGATTTTTACTATGTTTATGCCAACTTTGTAGATTTAGTTTAATTTACTTCAAGTCTTAACATATTAAAATCATATTTGTCTTTCAAATTGCCAAAATGTAGACTTTTTTGAAGGCGATTTTGAATAAAATCATCTTAAATAATTTCGCTCTAAATTGTTGAAAATGGTGAGGTAAGGGAAATGTTTTTTTACATTTTTTAAAAAACTATTGTTTGTCATAAAGTAATCGAATTGATATAGAATGGAGCATTTTAATATCAAATATAAAATTTGATACATTTCTTTTAAATGGAATTTTTTTAAATGTTATTGACTTTTAATATTTTTTATTCGGCCTTGGTCATTTCTAAGTTTGAAAAAAAAATAATATGAAAGTTGTGCTTGGCATAAACGTAGTATGTGACTGTGACTATGACAGTGACCGTGACTGCGGTGATAGTGAGGCGAATGAAGAGCTTAATTGTGATTTCATCTTCAGATTGTTCGAGTGCTTGCGGCACTGAACCTTGAGATTGATTGTGGATATTTAAAGTATATAGCTAGAGAGATGTGTTTTATATGCAAAGCAAACATCAACTGGCTCATAACCATCATTATCATCGTCGTCAGCGGCAGCATCAACATCATAATCATTATCGTTATCATTCTGGTCGTCACCATCTTGGTCGGCACCTTGGTTCTTTCAGTGTTTCTAGTGTTAGTCTGTGTGTCGAGAGTGTTTCTTGTGGGTGGGTGGTTCGGTTTTTTTTGGCTTGGTTCGGTGGTTCGGTGGTTCTAGTGGTTCTGGCAGTGGTTCGGGGATGGTGGCTCTGCTGAGTGCTCCAGCTGGCGGGCATGATTACAGCTCGCCGCCAGACCTCTGTTAGTGTTGCTGTATTAGTTGTGGGGTGGCTGAGGTTTTTTGGTATATTTCGGTATCGGTATCAGTTGAGGTTGGTTTTGAATTAATTTTCATTTTTGTTTTTTTTTTTTCTTTGGCTGTTTTTGTTTTAAAGAATGGTATTTTTTTTCGTTTTTTATGGATTGGCATTGTTGTTGTCGTCGCTATGCGAAAATGTTTGCTTTGCCAGACCGTAAGAGAATACTTACACAGCACTCGCGGAACTGTTTGGCGTCGATGGGCGATGTGAAGTTGAGGCCCCAGGTGTCGTTGGTCATGGGATCCTTCCAGTAGACGAAGCACTCCGATGCCTGGCCAATGCGTGTACCTAAAAGGGTGGCCGGATTGGGGTTGCGATTCAGATTGGGATGCGGATACGGATACGGATGAGTTGCCCATTCAAATGACGCCCAACAATGTGCACTCACCTGGCTGCACAAGTCTCACATCGAGTATCTTGTCCACCTGACTGTTGTACGCGGTGATGTGAAAGATGCACTCGGGCGAGTCCTGAATGCAGGTGATGTTCACAGGAACCAAATCCTCGGACACTTGTTGCCACTTGACGGTGCCGGCTCCGCTGGCTGACACATGGAAGACCTCTGCCCACAACCTGAACGAACTATCGTTGGTTAATTAAGTTTCAACAATGGATTGTGGTTGGTTTTTGTTTTGGATTGATTGGAGATTCGATTTCGGTTCCGATTCGAATTTAGATTTGGTGCACAATTAGATTTTTGTTTTGGGTTGGAGATTGGAGAGGAAATATTGGAAAAACAAAGAAACACATTTTGTTGTTAAAGTTGTTGTTGCAGTCGTAGGTGGGAAGGAAAAGTTGAAGCAGGATACATTTGTAGTTGTTGTGGTGGATTGGAGGTTTGGCCGCATCAATTTGTGTGTGGTTTTGAGGTGTAATTGTTTCGATTTTGTCGTAAGTTGTAGTTGGTAAATTGTATCATATATATTATTTTTTTTTTGTGAAAGAAAGAAAAACCAGAAGAAGAACACAATTAGTTGGATTGAAAAAAGCTATCGAAAGAGCGAATTCAATTTGTGGTTCAGTAGTTGGTAGTGGCGGTGGTGGTTGCAGCCCGGTTTCGGCAGTCAGAGAACATAAACAAAGTCGGGCCAACAGAGTGGTTCAGTTCGGAGAGCTAGGACCAAAACCCACCTCAGAAGATGGCCATCGCGGCGACGGGAGCTCTGCCAGGGCGAATCCTCATAGCGATAGGCCTTGCGCATCAGCGGGGCACAGGAGCAGCTCAGTTTGTTACCCATGGCGCAGTTGGCGCAGCTTGCCGCAGATCCTGCAGGAAGATGGGATTAGTTTCTGCCGGGGATTAGCGGGGCAACCAATGTGATCTCACCTTTACCAGAGGCACCCCGATGTCACCACATGCCGCTCACGTCCGCCTGCGAAAGCGCCTGTCCGCGATTCAGCGACTGTGAGCGCTGGTTGTGCCGATGGTTGTGGTAGCGACTCGATCGCTGTAAATAATTAAGAATAGTTGACAATTGTAAATATTTGTTTATACATTTAATTATTTTTAAATACGTATCATTAGTTTAGTAAAGACTTCAAAGTCTTTTCGAATAAGAAACATAAATGGAAATCCAGCACAAAACCCTTACAAAAATACGAACAGTCGATTAATCTTTCTTAAAAAACATAACCTTTTTTGATAAACAGATTTTTAGATCAATATATTTAAAAAAAAAATTTTTTTTTTCCAACTAAACTGTATTGAGATTAAATAATAAATCCTCAGCTATGATTTACCGGTTTCAAACTAACAATTTTGTAATATAACGAACTTTGTCTGAAAAACTATACGTAATTTAAAATACTTTAAAATGAACATCTCAACCTATTTTGTATACATTTCCTTAATTTTTTTTTTTGGGTCACTTAATTAGTTTATTATTCTAAAAACGAATTCTTTAATGTCTTAAATTTTTTGGAGCTTATTATTTGTTTATTTTAAATTTTCTTTGCTATGGAAATATATTAAGATAAAGTGTATAAGTTGAATAAATTGAATAGCATTTATATTATTTGATCCGTAATACATTTTTAACAAATTTTAAGCTACATTGCTCTCACAAACTGCTCTATGGCAATAGGGATAAGTGGGAAGTGGAAGAACTATGCTAAAGACCATCTTAAGCAATCTCTAAGCTGCCATAAATTTCAAAAACATTCAAAATATCTGCAACGGAGGCTGCACAACAAGTTTCAGGTCTTTGGGTGCTTGGCTCCGTAAGATTAAAGCGTTGAAGCAACCCACGCCACAGTTTATTATCATCAAGCCAGACCAAGAGGTGCGAACGCTGGTGCAGCAATATTTCCCCTCCGCCGCCACAAAAGTTGTGTAGGTGTCAAAAACAAAAGCGATGCATAACTCAAGCCAAACGATGAAAAGCGGAAAATGTGCTTTGAAGTTTCACGTTTGATTTTCTTGGACACCTCCCGCAGACATTGCACTCCGAAGTGATGCAAAATCTGAGTTGAGATGGGGCACATTTTATTTTTATGTGGATTAAATTTTATAAATATTCACAATCTGGCCCATATGTTGGCCACATTTGTTGTTCACTAGCACAGAAGCACATTTCAATAGCTATTATAGCGATATATATATATATAAATACGATATATATAGCTAATTTTGTTTACATCTTTTGACCCAGAGGGAGACACACACAGACACCTGTTTTATGAATCGGTTTTGGCCATTCAGCAGCCGGCTTCCGAACGGTTCGAATTGCGGTTTACGGATCGGGGCTGACGAGATCTTGAAAAAGCCAAAACAACATCACAAATGCACGCCGCAGACTCAACTAACCGACTCGCAAGAAAATCGAAATCACAACGAATTTTCATCTCTGGGATTTGTAGTCTCTTTTTTTTCGGATCTCTTGGCGTCTTGAGAGCGCCATAACGCCCACATGGAGCTCTCCGGTCGCTCAAGAGATCAGATCTCTGGCTAGATATGGTCGAGCAGCATGCACGCTTGCGATCATCAAGTGGACCATGGGAACCCCAATGGGAATCCGGAATGGTTATGGGAGTGAAATTGGAAAATGGAAAATGGGGGAAATGGGACCGTCTTCTCGGTGCTCTCTGTTCGCGTGCTGGGTGGTGCACGTGTTGTTGTCTAATTTATTTTTAAAATCAATCCACTCTCGCTTCGCCCCACTCTCATTAGAATTGCAATTGGGATCGTCTGTCTGACACACATTGTTGCGATGAGCGACACACGAAATGGATCATCAAGTTGTTGACAATATTAGGAGATCTTTTATGGATACTTTCGGGTGAAAGAGTGAAAGAAGAGGCTCTTGTTAACATAACAATTTGTTGTGACAGTTTATGGTGATTCTTAAAAAGTTATGACTTTGTTTGGCAACTCATTTAATACAAGTAATTTGGAGGTTTTTGGAATACTAAAATGATAGACTTCTGTGAAAAGTAAAATAAGATTAAAGGTAAATTAATGTTTACAGCAAAATGTTTCTTACGACATTTAAATTTCAATTGTAGTACACTGCTATTTTGACAAGATTGAGATAGTTTAAAAAATTACAATATTTACTTAATGATGGTTTTTATAAATGTCAAGATGGTTCAAAGAAATACCTCTGTCAACAAGTATGAAAATGTGAAATTTAGATTTATTAGTTCAAGTGATCAATATTGCTGTTTTCAGAATTCCGTATATTTTAAACGAGTAAAAATTACGATGCTTTTTATGGCTTATTAAATACAATTTCCAACCATGTAACGGATATACAATGATTATTTTTTTGACTTTTTAAATACTATAACGATACAAAACTTTTGTTTGTATTCATTACATACACATATGTGCCTACTATTTGGTAGTTTGGAATATAATGGAGCAGGATTTTTGGATGGGCGATTAAATTGTTTTTTGTTTTGTTTTATAAATAATACACACCTCCACATGGCCCCAACCATCGGCGTTCATTTTGGCGGCTGCCTCGACACTTTCCTTGGCGCCCATTGTTTTGTTTTTGTTTTAAGATCGCGTTCAGTTTGGTTGATGTTTTCCTATGGAAATTGTATCGCTATTCGCGTTGACTCGTTCTCCCTTTTTTCACTGCCCGTTAAGTGCTTTCAGGACTCGGGCAGCTGTCAGATGTTATTTATTTTGGGCCCAAAGTAGGAGGACCAGGAGCGTCTGCGTTGTGAGGGCCGCGACTCGTGGGCCAGGAGACTCGGTTCAATGTATAAATATTGAGCGGATTGACGTTGACGTCGCTCCTGCTGTCGCACACACACTGGCAAACAAAGGACTCTCTCTCTATTTTTTTTGTTTTTTGGAGAGCGAGCGAGGGATGCTGGGTCCGTTGAAGGCGGCTTTCAATCGACTTTCGTCGGGTTGAACGTGCTGCTGACGTTGAAAGCAGTTAAATAATAGAACAGGAGCACGTCCTGCTCATCCGTGTGTGTGTGTGCGAGTATGGTATCCTGCTGGTATGTCCTGGCCTATATGGCGTATACGTATGCGTGTGTCGAGTGTATTATTTATGCAGCAGAATGTTCTTGCTGATGCTGCTGCTTTTGCTCCTTCTCGGAAAGGTTTTATTCCTTTGTTTGTCCTTTATTTTCTTTGCTTCTCCTTAGCGTTTTAGCTTCTAGTCAGTTTTTCACTTGGTGCTTTTAAACGGTGCGTATGATTAATTTTTGTATATTTGAATTTGATTATATCCTTAATTTTTTTAGGTTTTCCTCTTGGTTCAGTGCCTGTGATTAGGATTTAGTTTGGATATTAGTTAGGGCCTTGTTGTTTTATCCTGTGGCCTTTGATTTGGCAACGCCTTTCGCGGCCCACCGAAAAAAAGTTCGCGTTTGGCCTGTCTTTTCGTATATTTTCGAAATCAATTTTGTTATATTCTTGAAGGATCACTTTTCACTATATTTTAGACGAATTTACAGTTTGTTTTTTAGTAATTTTGGGCTGGAAAATTCGAGTTTTTCCTTTTTTCGCCACGAAACGAGCAGGATGAAGGCGCTATGTATTTTCGTGTAGCCAAAATACCTACAAAACTTAACGAAGCCCAAACGAAATGTTTTCACTTGACGAAACGGGAGAGGAGCAGAGCCGAGAAGAGGAAGAGGAAGAGCGGAGAAAGAGAGCAATGTAGAGCAGGAGATGAGCGTCGAATTACAGCGACAGCCGAAAATTGCTCCCCCATCTCCCTTTCCCACAGGCTTATATTTTAATTTCGATTTCTTTCTTGGTTTTTCGTCGTTATCCTTTATTTTGTATGCCTTCTGCACTGCTTCTTCTTCTTCTGCTCCTCTCACTTGTGTTAGTGTGTGTGTGTCTGTGTGTGGGCTTAGCTTAGAGGTATGTGCAGTGGCTTTGACCCCCCTTCACCCTCCCCCCTCCACCGCTCTTTTCGCTGCGTGTGTGCCTCAAAAAAGTTGCATAAATCACCACACCTTAATTTACTTAAATGCCATTTCTTGCTTGGCAATGTTTATTATTTCAATTATACTTGATTAATTCATTTTCGTCTGCCTCGTGGGTGTTTTTTCCACTCGAGCACAAAAGTATGCTACACTTTTTCGGTTTTTTTTATCAATGGCTTTTCTTTGGAATTTTCTTTATTTTTAAGCTTTGGTTTTTGTTATTTATATGTTGTGTTTTTTCTTCTAAGATTATAGTTGAGAGCTTTATTTTGTTTAGGTTATTATTATTTTTTGAAGCAAGAAAAAAGCGACACAACCGTCGACGTCGACTTCGAAATTCGTTTTGAGTTGTCGCTCAAATGCAAAGGGATGCTGCGACGCCAACTGCGACGTCGACTGCGCAGCTGGCAGCGACATCGCTGCAACTGTTGGAATGTGTGCCACACACACACACCAACGCACACACACTCTCCTTTTTTGGGGTGGCTCAGCTCTTGTTGTTTTTGGTCCTTCGTTACATGTGCTCCTGTGTGCGAAAGTTTTAATGTCTCCCCGATGCATAAGTATGCGTATGTGTGTGTGTTAATGTAATATTAATGTTATAATTTGCTAGGCGGAAAGGACAACGAACGTGCCGAGTTGGCGACATCAATAATGCAGTCAAAAAACATAAAGGGTATATCCCTGTGAATAAAATGGGGGGCGGTTGGGTGGGTGGGTTAAGGGGTCTAAAGGTGTGGGGGGTTTTCTTTTTAAGCATGCCAATCAACCGAGAAATTCCCAATTAATGTCCGCCTCTATTTTCCAACACTAGCAAAAGTTCGAAGCAGCACGTTCCACATGCCACAAAGTAAAAGTGAAAAGCAACATCAAAATTAATAAGTAGAAGGGATGCTGACGCCGGCTTCGCTGCCTCCGTCGACGTCGCCGTCAGCAGAGACAGAGAGGATGACTTTTTGCTTCTGCGTCATTTCAATATTTAACGAAACTTTCGTTAAGTCAAGACAGCGACCAGCTGCAGCTTCTCTAACGGTAATTATTCGCTCTGAGCGCTTGAATTCAATTGTTTTTAAATTTTAAAAAATATATTTTTAAGTAAATGCAAATTTATTTATATTTTGGTTCAAAACAACGGTGTAATATTTTATATAAAAATGAGGCGTGGCAAATGAAATTAAAGGGCGAGCCACCCACTCACATCGGTTAAGTACCGTTATCTCTCGCTGCCTTCAAAAGACGTCATTAGAAAACTGCAGCTTGCAGCTGACGGCGGCAGAGGCAGCGGCAGAGCTCAAAATTCGCGTCACACCAGCAAAAACAACAACAAAAACTACACGAAAAATCCAACAAAAAGTGGCAGTTGAAAAGTTAACCGAAAATGGCCAAAAAATGTTGTTGTTTTTGTTCATGGCTGCAATAATTGGCCTGTGTGTGTGTGTGTGCGTGCCTGTCTATTGTTGTTGCGTAAGGCTTTTTAGGGCAACTGGAGGGTGTGGTTTAGGGTTGCCAAAAATTAGGGGTCACCAAACGAATGTTTTGTGTAACAAGTATATGTAAAGAGAAAATTTAAAAAAAGTTCTGAGTAAAATATATTTTAAATCTGAACAAAAGCCATCCTTAACAATATTTGTATGGTTTTAAGGCTTCTTTCAGAGGGTGTGGTTGCTGCGCAGATTCCGCTGCTCATCCTTATTTGGGCCGGGTGGCAACCCTAACATCTGTTTTTCGGCCAACCTGCAATCTCTTGCACCTTTTCATCTCAATTCATGTTTTTATGAATGAATGGCCGTAAACAACAACAAAAAAGAGCTTTTTCAGGCAGCAACCACCTAAAACCAGTTGTAATAAAAGCTGTGATGTCTACAGTATTTGGAAACTAATTGGTTGAGTGCAATTAAGACACATTTAATTAATTTCTTGAGAAAAAATGTTGTGCCAATAAATGTCTAATTAAATTAATTATAAAATAACTCAAAGCCGCATAAATTTTAATTTACTCAATAACACCCTCATTTATATTATAATTAATTAAGGTTTTTTTCGCCACATTGTTCTTTAATTTTAAGCGAGCGAGGTTTCAACCGCGAAATTCAAAAAAGACACTAAAAAATACATCATCAATGAACTGGTTCCACTCCGCACACCATCGCCTATCGATAGTTCAGTGTTGGTTAAGGGGGCAATCCAACTATCGTTATCGGTTAAGGAGGAGGAGGAGAATGCAACTTGTGGATTGAAAAAACACGACGCCGCCAGAGTTTGAAAATAAACAATTAAATAAATAGCATAAAAATACAAGGAAATGTTGGAGGAGGGGCGTGAGGGAAATATACTGGCTGGTGTGAGCAGTGCGGATGTAGGCCCCGAGGCGAAGGGTTGGTTAAAAACCGCGAAAATTTAGTTTCAATTTTCATGATCTGTGTTTGTTTTCATTTTAGAATACAATTTACTACGCGCCGATGAGGAATATCGCAATGGCAATGTGGAGCACTCTATTTACTACCAGGTTAAAGCCCAGTTCCATGCCACCGACATGCGTTATATCACCGAAGCGGCTGAACTGGAGAAACTGCGACCCACAACACAGGAGCTGATAAAATCAGCCTCTAACCAGGAACAAGGGGACTTTAAAAGGTGGGATAACAGATAAATCTCTTAAGATTATTATTTTCAATCAACATTATTCTTAGCAACAAATTCCTAAGGAATATCATTAAGCATCTCCAGCAAGTGGAGCAGCAGAAACAGCCTGAGATGCCAACCGAAGAGGAGTTGGACTACATGGACTTTCTAGAGGGCTCACAGAATCCCACAGAGGGCTTAACCCGCATTTTGGATATATGCCATAGAATGCCCGACGAATGGTGCATCCTGCACCTCTGCAAGAGCTTCAATCCCGCCACCACCTACTCCGTATTCAACGAGATCATGGCCAGCGATGGAGCCATATATCTCAGCTTGCTCCGCCACTGCAGAAGCCCCCAGCTAGGACCCATTGGGCTAAGATTTGCTGGCAGTAACCTGGCCAATCTCTTCCGGGAATACAGCACTATGGTGGAAAGATTCAGGCGAGTGGTCACCGTGGATCCCCTAAATGTGAAGAGCAAGGAGGCTAAGCAAAAATATTGGGAGGAGCTGAAAGTTTTTGACACCTTTCTGCAAGTGAGTTCAAGGTTAAGACCTAGGCAATTCATCTTCCTAATTCTTAATCTCCTTCAGAAACTTCAAGACAATTTTCGAGACATAATCTCTCCCTATTCCTTCCTGTTTTTTGGAAAACGTTACGACTGTAGTGGTGCCCAAAAACAAGCCAAAATCATCTATAGTCGCGTAGATGATTTCTGCCTGCTGAATCAGTGGAGCACTCACCAGCGGGTGTTGCTTTCCCAAGCTGGTCTGCATGCCAATCGACTAGACTCCGCAAATCTCAAGCTGATATGTTATGAGCTATCCAGCAACGAAAGCGAGATCCAGACAGTGTACGATATGCTTAAGGAATTCGCCAGCGACTGGAATCAAGTAGAGGAGCGGCAGCCGCTGGTTGGCAGGAGATTTCCCACCATCCTGGTGGTCGATGAGGTAGTCTAATAATGAGATATATCTAACTTTACTTTTAAAACTGGTGCAGTTTTAACAATATTTAATTTGGTCCTGACAAAATTTTAACAATTTTTTTTAGCGCCTAGACCATTTTCATTGGGAGCAGCTAGTCACCGTTCAGGAGTTCACCCGCATCAAATCACTGCATTGTCTGTGGCGTTTGTTCCAGATTCACAAATCAAACATAAGGCATGGCTACTACACTACGAACATAAAACAAGGCATGTGCATTATCAATCCGGATGCGGATTTGGTCAACTCCGGCCGCAGACTGCGTAGCTTTTTTGAGTACTGGCTCTCCCAATGGCAGCATCTTTTCGAAACAGTGCCCAACGAGGAGGTGGTATTAAAGCAGGCGCTCCAGTCGGATTGTTTTGTGTAAGCTGTGATTTTCTAGGCCTATATTCCTGTGCCCAACTTATCTATTTTTATGTAATTTTTAGCTATGCTGGTCACGGTTCTGGGCTGCAGTACGTCAATGGACGCACGATTTCTCGAGCCCGAGTTCAAAGTGTGGTCTTTCTATTTGGATGCGATTCTACGCGCATGCTAAGTACTGGCTTGTATAGTGCGCTGTATGGAGCCCATGATTATTACCATGGAGCGCAGTGCCCTTCGATAGTGGGCACTCTAATGCCCGCACTGGATGGCAATATGGATACAGTTTCGGTGACAGTCTTAAGTCTTTGGTTGGCTCCCGGAAATAAAGAAGTAATTCCGTGGACGCAAATTGATCGAGTGCCCTGGCTCAAAAGTGGTATTATAAAAGGTGGGTCTAAAGTTCAAAGGTTATTCAAAGGGTTATCTAATACCTTTTTTAGTAGACTATATAATAACTTGCTCAAAGCCATGACTATACAAATATAACCCTTTGAAACCCTCGATAATAATGCTATTTAAAAACAATTATTTGTTTTAGGAAAGGTGAAAAGCACGTCCACCATGAGCGATGAACCCAACTATCATCTAGGCAGTCTGTGCTCCATTATTTCGCTGGTGCAGCAGGGAAAGGTGGAGCCGAATACCTACAACTGCTGCATTTACGTGTGCCGCGGCCTGCCCGCATGGAATTTGGCCGTTGAAAATATGCCTTTGTAGCAAAATTCGTGTTTGTGTCGTGGAGTCGATCTCTCCAATGCAATTGTTTAGTAAAAGGAACCATGTACAATAATCTTATTTAATTGAACTACTTCATTCATGTGGAAAGTGGTGCTCATAAGATTGCATTAAAAGTTGTAACACTCAGAATCGTAGGAATAAACCAGTACATCGATGTATATTAAGAAAAAATTCGAAAGCACTTACCTCTTATTTATTGGAAGATTTGGTGATGTTGCTTTATAGATTTAGCACTTTAACTAGCAGTTTCCTTGATTTCGGTTAAGTTTGTTGTTTAAGTAGGAGTTTTAAACATGTTTAGGCTTTGTACATTGTGTTTTGGTTTTTGGAACTTTTAACCGTTTATGGATTTTTTAGATTAATTGATTAAGGTTACAGTTTTCGTTTGCTTTTATTCGAATCATGCCAGAGACAGAGAGTAGAGATTCATTCTTACATTGCCTGTGCAAGAACATGGAGTGAAAAACGTTAATTCGAGTACAATTCGAAATGTGGGTGAGAAAAGGAAAAAAGTGAAAGTGAGGTGCACACGACAGTCAGAGAGAAAGATAGAGTGGAAACATTGAGAATTTATAAAATTGCTAAATAAATTAAATGCGAGAAGAGATTATCCCACACTCAGGGCTACGGGGCGAATGTGTAATGTGAATCTGAATGGCCAGAAACGCCCATCTATTTATTTACTCGCACTCGTTTGTCGCCCTCCATTCGCTCTCCAAAAACGCGACTCATCCCATCTCACCTCGTTCCCGTCCTCGTCCTCGTCCTCGTCCTAGTCCTCATCCTCGGGTTGTCCTTTTGGCCAGAGCTTTTCCCCCACTGAACCTGCGGCGACCGACCTCCAACCGCCCAGCATCGCATCTACTTGACCTACTAACGCCTGTCGCATTATGACACACATTCGTTAATTAGGCCCAACCCTTGAGGCACGAGAACTCCTTTTTGCAAAAATGCAAACAAATCATCATCGAGCACGCGGCGTATGCGTAATATGTATTTGTTTGGCCCCGATTAGCATGCCATAAAAAACGCGCAGCAGACACACCTCGGCGCGCTTCCCTAACTTTATGGGTTACCAATAGCTGGGATGGGCGGATGGGCCAGTGTCCTTCGTCCTTCGGCCTGATGTCTCAATGCCGTGCCCATGCAGCGAGCTAAATCAAATTAGCACCCGTAGGGGCAGCAAATCCGAGGTGCATGCCACACCCCCACATACACGAGAATCGTGCAACGGGGACAGGGAACGGGGAGCAGGGAACAGGGAACAAGGACTTGGAACATGACAGGAGACAGCGTCAGAAGGAGGATATTACATAACAGGCGCTCCCCATGTAAATCTGGTTGTAAATTCTCAGTGTGTGTGTGTGTGTGTGCGCGAGAGTGCCTTTGTGTGCCTTGGTTTTTTTGTGTTTTTGTGTGTGTGGCTTGCCCCAAATGAATATGCGATGACGTTGACGTTGCTTTTGTTATTGTCAGTTGATGCTGGCTTTATTATTGTTTGCCCAGTTAAAACAGGTAATTTTCGCATTTTCTCTTAACCTTGAACTCTTAGTTTTCGCCATCATTTTTCGTTTCCATATTTTACGCGTTAAAAAACTTTTACTTTTTTATGCAAAAAAAATTGTACAAATGTTTTCGGGTTTCTTTTTTTGTTTATATTTTTTGTAATTGTAGTTATTGGTTGTTGAAAATTTGTTGCTGAAACGCTTTGTTAACTTTGTTGAAATTCTTTTAGTTGTCTAAGTTATTGTTTTTGGTTGAAGTTGCTGATTTGATTTAGCTGTCCTTTAAATTGGGTCCTTTAAATCTGTGTTAGAATGTTGTAAATGTAAATTCCGCCGCGTTGCACACAACAATTCTCTGGCAGAGATCAACTGAGACTGAGCTCGATTCTGGCTTTAGGGTCCCGCATAAGCGTTGCATCCTTTTGGGTATCCCGCTCCTGCTTCCTTGCGAAGGACACAAACGCGAAAGAGAGCCAGCGAGCAAGCCCGAACAATGTTGCAAACCGTCCAAACCACAACAAAAACAGCCAAAGGGCCAAGAGTAAAAAAAAAGAGAGATGTAGAGAGAGAGTCAGGACTCTCTCCTCCTCCTCACTCCTTTCTCCTGGCCATGTCCTCGCCCAATCTATTTGTTGTTGCTGCTCACTCTGTTTCACTTTCCGGGGGGGTGGTGGTTTCACACGGCGGGGTGTTTTCAGGTTTCGGGTTTCCAGCTTACAATGATTCTGCGTTTTCATGGTGATTCTGTTGTTGCCCCAAGAAAAGCTCCAATGTTGTCAGTGGCCACGTGACTCGCGAGCAGGACTTTCTTATCAACCAAGAGCTTTAAGTTCGGCCCAAGGGTGCAAAAGCTCTGATTTTAGATAGCAGAACAAGGGATGCTCTCTAGCTTAATTCATTTACTTGTACTCTAGTCAAAAGTCTTATTTTATAGTTCCTAAAAGGTAGTATAAAATTAAAGGATAAACTTAGCCTAGGGTGGTTTTTTGGGGGTGTTTTTTTTCTTTTTTCCCCCTCTAATATCTAAGAGTAGTAGCTAGTTTTGTTGTACGTGGGTTTCTTTGATTTGATGCGTGTGTTTTTAGATTTCCATTTTGTACTTGTCAAAGAAGTTTGTAACTTCCAACTACCAATCCTTTGTCCACGGATCCCCTCCGGTTTCCTAGGTGGCCTCCTCGCTTTTCTCCTGGGTTCCACTGCTGCTGCTGTTGTCGCTGTGGGTTTGGTTCTGCCAAAGGATGCGGTTTAGTCTTGGGAATGGAATATAGATTCAGTAGCAAATGCTCACCACGCTGCGGTGCGGGCAGTCGGCATGGAGGTGGTCTTCACCCCGGCAGCGATGACAGCGCTTCGGCTGAGGACCCAAAGCGCATTCGGAGGCAATGTGGTTGGCGAATTCGCCGCAGTTGTAGCAGCGCATGCGGCGAGTCCGGCGATTTCTGAAGGAAAAGGGAGGGTGGAAAAATTGGGAAAATCAGTGGGTGGGACGGGTTGACGCTTGGACGAGCCCTTCTCACATGCGTGGCCTGTAGGTGCTGCCGTGGCAACTCTCGCCCTGCTTCCCCGACACCCTGGTGGCCTCCAGTCCGCGGGACGTGCGCTGGCACTCGAACTCCACTTCCTCCTGCTCACCCAGCGAACGGAATCCGGACATCTTGATGACGCTCTGAAAAGAAGGTGGACATAATTGGCATTATTGTATTATCAAATTTAAGACCCTTCAATTTATGAAATAGAGTTCACGATTTTTCAAGGTATTTAAGTTTTGATAATGGCAGTAGCATCAGGACTTTGCTTAAATAAAAAAAAAATTTAGTTTCTTTTTCATAATTATTATTATTAAATATCATGACTTTGCTTTAATTACTGTCATCATTAAAAGTTAAATATCTGAAAAAATAGTGATTTTGTGAAAGCAAAACAACTCTTTTAATATTAATTCAAAGAATTTGTCTTCTCACATTGTCGATTAAAAAACTGAATATCTAATTTTTGATTTTAAATATTTAGTGTCATGACTCCGCGCGAAAAAAAAAAATATGTTTAATACGTATCTAAATAGGTTTGGCGCTTTTTTCCTTGAAATATGTATGTTAACTTATAAGTCATGTTATCTTTTACAAACTTGAGTATTACCTATATTGTTAGGAATAAAGTGTTTATCTTAAATCCAAAATTATTGTATATTTAGTTAAAACTCACCTGATGGACGAATACTTCCTGGCCGCCGTCGTTGGGAGTAAGGAAGCCCCATCCTTTGGCCACGTTGAACCATTTGCATTTGCCCACGCGCACACAGCCGCATTCCTCGGCAGGAATCGCAGGATTCGGAGGATTCGCTGGATGGAAACGGAATGAAAAGGAAACTTGAGTTCGTTGCTCAATTCGATATCCTGTCTGGGAATCCCTGTTCAAGGTTTTGTTATTCAAATGAGCCAGCGGCAGCTGAACAACTAGGGATCTGTGTTTCTGTGTTTCTGTGCCCATCGTGTCCTTGCCCCATTTGCCGCGAGGCAAGTTCAACTTGGGTTAGAACGCCGCTCATCCACATCCACATCCCCATCCCCATACCCCTCCACCAACACGCATTGAAGGCAGAAAACAGGTTTCGTTGTTATTATAAGACATATTTTGAAGCGGCAGAAAGAGCTGAGTGGATTCATTTCATTATCTAAGCAGGGGCTCATCTCACTCACACACTCGCACGCCCATCCATTTGGGCTGGTTCGGTTCATTCATTCATAAATTGTTTTCACTTCGCTCGTTCCCATTTCGCTGGCTGGTCTGCTTATCTTCGAAACGGGCTCTTGTACTCGTAGTATCGCCCAGATACAGATACTCGCACTGCATTCTCATGCTGGCTTATCTGAAATCAAAATTTTCATTTTCGAGGGTTGTTGGCATTTCTAGGTCGCCCCTCAAGAATTTGTTCACTCATTTTCCCGACAACGTGAATGGACTTCTCGAAGATCTGGAAATTCTTTTGCGTCTGATAAGAAACCTAATTGAATGAAAATCTTTCAATTTGGTCAAACCACCACCACCACCATGATTATCCTTCGGCTCTGTACCCTTTCCATTCTTATAGGTAAGTCCCAAACTGGTTTCCTCGTACAATTAGCTTTGTAAATCTTCAAGATCTTTTGCCACAAATGCACTGAGGCGAGGATAATCCTCACTTGGACTGCCGTGTCCTTGGTCGAGGGGTGGGGTTTGTGGAATGTCGGTCAGCGTTCGGGGGTTGATGACACCTCTATATATGAAAATCCCCATTTGCCAATAAAAAATCAAATCAGCGAATGGCGAAAACACAACAGAAACCAAAAAAAACACACGCTGGCGAATAAAGAACTGCGCAGTATAAAAAAAAACAGACAGACAAAAACAGAAACGAAATATTAGGGCGATCGCAGAGCCAATCAGCATCGACTTTGATAAGATTTCGTATTGAATTTGTTGTCGTTTATTTATTTTTTGGAACACAAAACGAGTTTGTTGGGCAGAGGGGGAAGAGTGGGGGTGTGTGACGTCGAAGCGTAAATAGAAATTAGTTTCGCTCCAATCTAAACAAACCTGACGAAGTCGAGCTCTGACTGGTCCTCCTTTCCAAGCCGTTTTCCTGTTGTACATTTTCCATGCTGTCTCCCTTTTTTTTAGTTATTTAATTATTTTTTTTTCCAATTAAATGGGTTGTTCTTCGTTCCGAAATTCGTTATTTAAAACTTCACTGTAAATGCATGGTTTTCCTGCCAACGAACACACATGTGGCTACGGTTGCACACTCGCAGATGTATCTGTAATTTTCCCTGCCCGCACGCACACAGATACAGATCGTATTCGATTTTCTTGGGTTATTTTTTTTTCTGTGAGGGAAAAAGGAAAACGCTGCCGCTGCGCACGACGCACTTTGTCACACTGACTCCGCGTTGCGTTTGACTATTTCTAGGAAGGTCGCAGCAGACCCGAAAAATGTTTAGCTCGGTATCTTGAAAAACTATTCTCACTCTGCTGTGTGAGTGAGCGTGGAAAACATCGAGGTGAGTTGAGTGGATTCGCCCCGATTCGGTTTCGGTTTGAGTTGAGTGTAGTGCGTGGTGTGTGCTGTGTGGCACACGCAAATGTATCTGACAGATACTCTACATGGCGATCACGGGCGGAGAGCAGCCCGCCACATAGAGAGAGCGCTAGAAAGAGCGCTTCTGGAGTAGAGAGAGACCCATTTATCTATGTCGAGCCATAGACCTTTATGCCGAGCACACTTTCGGATTCGGATGTATCTGTATCTGTATCTGGCACTCAATAAGTGCGTGAGCCGACCGCACTTCAGGATACTTCAGCTTTTGAACTGTTATACTGTTCATCTTGAGCAACTTAATTTATTGTAATTTAGAAATTAATGAAGCAAATTATGCAAAATTATTTCTTAGAGATGACTATTCTTGCATATCTTAATAAGATAAAGTTAATAACTCGGTTCCCTTTAGGGTTATCAGCTATTAATGCATATTAAGAAAAATTTAAATAAGGTAAAACCAAAGTTTTTGGTTTTAAAAAACTTACATTTTCAGTTCGGAAAATTATTTTTTCGCCAAGACAAAAGACGTTTCCAGAAATAGGAAATTGAAGAAAAAAACTTTAATTAAGGGTCTTAGTTTTAACAAATAATTTGAATATTATTCCATTATTTTTTACAACATTGAAATGACTTTTAAGGACTTTTAAAGTGCCAAAAAGTACAATTAATTTTACAATAATATTGTTTTTGAGATATTATAAATAACAAGTACTTTCCTATTGGACATTTCTGGTTATTTATACACGAAAGTGGAAATTATACTCATTTCAATAGGAAATATTTATGAAAGTGAGGTTTTCTAGACCATTAAAAGCATTTTTCAATAAAAATAAGTTTAAAAAGATCTTAAAATGTAGGCAAAAGCCTTAGATAAAATTCTTTATAACATTTTTTTCACTCAAAGATTCAATAGCATCGATATATGATATGAAATATCTGGACACCCCCATCCTGCCCAATTCTGATAGGCAGATACTCTTCCAAAAAAAGATTCCCGTAAAAAACGAACTGTCCTGATTGGTGAGTGCCAAAAAAGTTGCATAAAAAACAGCACTGCAACTGGCGGTCTGCAACCCTCGCTTCATTCGCGTGCCGGGCAGCTGTGAATTGTGGATGCATTTCAACCCCTCGTGGACATCACCCCTGCAACCGGGCTGCATTGTGCAACATATTTGCGAATGCTCGGCCTGCCTCTTCCTCCCTTTTCCTCGTGCGACTCCGGCTTAGATGCAATTAATTTCGGCACGTGCCTTGCTGGCGTGCCGAATCGATGACCAATGCCATTGATGACAGCGGAGCCGAGGGCGGAAACTGTAACGAAAATCGAACGCACAAGGGAGGTATCGAATGAACACTTTGTGGTTCGTAAATTTGGCAAAAATTTAGCCGATTTTGAGTGTAAAGAGGCTTGAAAAGATAGAATTATGAGTAATGATTTTACAAAATAAAGAGATAGTTAAAGAAAACAAAATTAGGAAAGCTCTTTTAAAATTCTAGTTTCAGATGTAAAATTTAATTAGTTTGAATTTTTGTACATATTTATATTATTACTTTTTCTAAAACATTATTAAATAAAATATTATATTGTAAAAAAGAATACTACTAATATATCGATATATTGGAAGAATAAAACTAATGAAAACATTTTAATCCAATTATTGTTGACTCATTAATGTTATAACGAGCACAATATGGTGTAAGCAATTCAATCAGGTATCATTGTCAAATAAAAAATAGAATGCATTAAAACAGAGTTTTAGAGTTTGTGTTGCTTATAAAAAAAAAACAAATAAAACAAATACGAAGAAAATTTTGGTGATCTACAAAATTATTAAAAAAAGATGTAAAAATAAAGTTTTAGTTCTTTAATTAAAGCTCTACATATGCATAATTCGCATTTCAAACCTATATACAGAGTATTAAAACTGTTCTAACAGCAGCAGTATAAAATGCTCAACATAGTTTTTTACATCTAAGTGCATATGCAAAAAAATCGGTAATTTGAAGACTCAATTGATGGCAAAACTAGATGAAAAGTCTGGGAAAGCCCAGAGGGCGGCTGTTGTTAATGTTCGAGGGGTCACTTAGGGTCAGTTTGATTTTTTATCATCAGTAAATAAACGCTAAAGAACCCAAAACAAAGCAGCTCGAGCCAGCCGTCGCACAGTCTGTAATCAATATTTTGGCTGTCCCGAGCCGGTCTCAATCCGATGTCCAGTGGTCCTTCGGCGGACAAAGCCGGCCAAAGGGACAAAGGACGAGGCGGCGGCGAGAGCGAAAGTGCCCATTAGGGATGCGATGGGATGGGATGAAATGGCAGGCACTCACATGAGCGTAATTGGAACAGGATTAACAAGGCGTCCCGGCATTCACACAGAATGCAATCGAAGTTGGGGAAGTGCATCCAGGCATTGTCCGAGGGTCCGAGGATCGGTTCGAGGCATTTCCGGACACTCTGTGGACGGGGGCGCTGGCACAATGGCCCTGAAAATAATCCGCTTTAACTATAAAACGTTGCCAAACAGAAATCAAGGCTGGCATGAAAATGAGGAAAATTCCAGCCCTGATTTCTATGCAAAATCGAGAAAGAGGAGGGGGAGGTTTGTGCGAGTATGTTGGGGTGTAGCACGCTGCGATGCATTCGCTCCATTTAGCCACAGCCATCCATGTGGCATATCCGCACAGCACGCGTTTGACCCGACCTGGCACCTCGTTTCCCTCTGGCTTTTCCGGCATCCCATCCTCCCAGCGATAATCAGGATACGTTTTTTGTTTGCCATCTTTTTATGCGTGAAACGCACACAATTTGCATGTCCAGGGGGGTTAGCATGTAAGAGTAAGCATTGGAGTGCCCTACTTCCAATGTTGATTGACATGTGATTGATGTTTCCATTTGCAGTGACAGACCGTCAAAGAGCTCTTAGTCGCGATAAGCTGCATGCACACAGAGGGGCTAAATTTTATCAAATTTTACAGAATTTAGTTGCACCAATATTGGCGTAAATTCATTTTTCAAAGAAATCGTTAAGTTTATGAAGTAATAAAACTGGTTAGCTCCGAAAAAATAAATTTAAAAATATAATACCAATTAAGAGTATCTAGACTCTCTTTTAAAATATATTTTCCCATTCTAATTTTGTTAATTATAATAATTAGGTACTTATAACCCTTTATATTATAATTTTCTTATTTAAAAGGTTCAGTTTTATCTCCTAATTAAGTCAACTAAAAGAAAATATTATCTTTAAAGAAACTTTTAAGTCAAACTGCCCCTAAAAGTATGCCACCATTTACCTAAAAACTCGACCTTTTCATCCAAATAGAAATACGAATAATCTTAGTATGAAATATTTTTGTATTTATTCATTCTTTTCGTACTGTTATTAATTGTGATTCTTTAGAGATATTTTATAGAGATATTTCATATATAATTAATAGGAATTTAAGTTGCATTCAAATAATTAGATAATTCTTGTTTTCTGCTCGATTTTGGTTTTATAATGTTTTTTTTTAGATGTTTCGCATGTAATTGGCGTATAAATTTGCATATAGTCAATTATTTCGTTTATTGTGGTATAAGAGGTGAGTGATATATAAGCGTGTATATATCTTGAGGCTTGTACAAAACAACATTTTTTTTTCAAGAGGGTTCAAACAGAAACTCAATCTCCATCTCGAATTTAAAATGATTATTTTTAATTGCAATTTTAATTGGGCTTAGATTTGATTGCAAATAAAATTCGCTGCGTTTTTGTTGTTTCTTTCTCTAATTTTTAATTATTTATGAGAACCAATTTTGTACATTTTGTGTATATGAGAGAGAGAGTGGGGAAACAATTTCGTAGGTAATACGTATAACAAAGGCTCTACATGATCTATATAGGGCTGAATTATAGATAATTGTAATTATATAGATTCATACACTTGAAATATTGATTGCAATAAAGGTATACGATAGACTTATTGAATATATAATGGAATATATATTTGGATTTGATTTCTAGAATTGATCCTTGAATCATTTGTGTGTGTGAGTGAGTGTGAGTGTGTTCGACCTAAATCAGAGTCACTTATAACACTAAGAAGCAGTCATTTATTCTCCATTTAAATTTACGTTGTGTCGTCACGTTCCTTGAATCCTGAAACAGATTTCAATTGCTGTACAAAGTTGGGCGCTTTAACCATAGGCCATAGGTTGTTCGTATGTATAAATAGCTAAAGTTATAGCTCTCTACGACTACGTATTTATGTATGTGTGCTTTGTATAAATATATATATATCTATAAACCTAGATGTATCCATATCCGTATCGTAATATATTACAATGCTTGCTCAAACAAAAGGTTCGGTAAAATATATATCGAAATGGTTGGGGTTTTGCCAAGTCTACAGCACACTCTCTATAAGAAGGGGCTGCCGATAGAACTTGGCTGTCTTTTCTATGAGTTAAGAGTATTGTATATATAGTAATTCATTCAGTCTCACAAATAGGAAAGTATTATGTATGTTGCTTATTTAAGTAGATTTCTGTAACTGCCTCAAAAGTTGTAAGTCGATGAAATTATGGCGAAAATAAATAAAAAGATAATTTCAAGAGATTTCCTTGAAAGCTCAACGAAATATTGCACAAAATGAAATGTATGATTGCACAACCAACAAATGTGAGATTAGAACCAAACGGGAAATAAAAAATCAATTTTGTGTTTTTGTATAATTTTGATTATCTTCTTTTATATTTTCCATGTAAGTAGGCGTGTCTCATCTTTTCTGCGTTTTTGCTTTTCTTTAGAAATATTATGCGTATATATATAAATATTGCATATGCTTAGAAATCTTAAGTCTATCTTAGCCTAGACCTTACGTGGCTAAAACATCTCATCGTCCATCTTTTCCTAACTCCTGCTTGCTTTGTATCAAATACAAAAATACAAAAACTTTTGCATAGTCTTAGTCTCAATTATCGGGATTCTTGCGAATTTCCCCGAACTCCCCACCCCCGTATCTCGTACTTTACAAGACAAATACTTAAAATTACGAATTGGTGTTGTGTCTTACAGATCGAAGCCGAGCACTGGGCTCAGCCTTTAATTTACAGACCTTAATGGCTAGTTTAATTAATATGCGCTAAATAGATTTATATAGATACTTAAAGCTAGTCAGCCTCATTAAGATTATAAGCTTAAGTTTAGCTAAAGATTTCATATATAATATTCAGACGAAAACGAAGACTAATTGAGAGCGTAATTTTGGTAAAGTACAATACGAGCAAAATTTTTGGATTCGGTTTTCTGTTTGTGGTTAAAGGAGTTTGGAGGAAGGTTGATGATTAAGGCGCAAAAGTAGTTGGGGGAAATATCCTAGAGTGTTATACTAACGTGTATATATTTTATATATATTTAGTGTGGTTTACAATATAATTCATGTGTTTCAAAATACAAATACAATCGTAAATGTAAATGTGGACAAATGGAAACAGTCAAAAGCACCGATTTTTCAGCTAAGTTTTCATTACGTGTTTTTTTTTTTCGTTTGTTGCTTACTTTTTATATGTTTTTTTCGTAATAATCATAGTAATCATAATAATGATAATGGTAATGGTAATCCCTAGAGGTCTATGTAATTTTTAATAGCTAGGCGATACTAGTTCAACAGATGCCGAAATAAGGTTTCCTTCTATGTACAGTTTTGCTATCATTTGTTTGTTGCTGCTGTTCCGATTGTGTATATTTAATAAAATACATATCAATATATATATATTCGTATGTATAATAATGATATATTCATATATAAAATACGTATATAAGCTTTTCAGATCTGTTCTTATGGTACAGAGATGATCGACTCTAAGCAAATGTTTTCGGTTACTTTCGGTTTTTCCGCGGGTTTCAGTGCTAACGAAATTCAAATAAGGCAACTTGAATCTATGTATTGTATGTGTAAATGTATCCTTATTTATCCTTTAACTTCTAACTGTGTAATCTACTGCTACAGGTGCGCGCCTCAACAAACAAACAAACAAACAAACAGATGGGGTGAGAGAACAAATCAGAAGTGGAAAATCATCGAAAGTCAAATCTAAATGCATTTTCTTTCGTTCTCAGTTTTCCGCAAAAATTCTCTTCTGCTGCCGGCTCCACATTTTCTCCCATTAACAATAGCTTCCTGTTAACCAATTTTCACGTCCTTTATATGTACGGTGTATATATATAAAATATTTATCAAAAATAATATGCCTTTAGTGCTCTCCTGCCATGCTGATAATGATGAGAAGAAGAATTCATGGGTTTGCCAATTGGTGAGATCTAGTTTTCATAGCGCGAAATGAGTTTTCAATTTCAGGGGAGGGGGGAAAAGGGGGTTGAAGGATCAAAAATTTACGTGGGATCTTTAACTATATACAACTATATAATAATACCGTTACGTTTACTTGTGCTGTGTTCTTTTTTTCTGTTTTGTTTTTTTTGGGGATGTCGTCTGTCTGTCTGCCTGTCTGTTCTTAACTCTATTTGATTTTATTGCACTTGGATTCCATCACTTCCTCTGGTCTGCAGCTGCTCCTTGTCCACGATATAAACCATTCCCAACGAACTACGTGCATTCGATGATCATGGGCTGGTTGGAGGACTCGATGACCGAAGGCCTGCTCTCCTGCGCCTGCACATGCTGACCATGCAGGTACACGCCCGATTCTGGCAGGGATTTGAGTCCCTTGGGCGAGTGTTGCTGCTGCTGCTGTTGCATCTGCAATGCATGTGGGTGGCCATGTTGCAGCAGGCGGCTGGGCGACGACTGCTGGTGGTGCGGCGGCGGTGGTGGCAACTGGCTGGCGGTGGTCAGCAGCATGGGTGCCGGACCCACTGAGTGTTGGGCCATCAACAAGTGGGGCGGTGGCACTCCCTGCTGCTGATGTTGCTGCTGTGGATGCGACTGCTGTTGCTGTTGCTGTGGCGCCATGTGATTGCCCAGGGGTATCAAACGGGGCGGCGATTGACCTCCATTGGAGAGATGCCTCAAGCCCGGGTGCACAGCGGGATGCATGTGCTGAGTCAGCTGCTCGTAGGCTTCTCGGGAGTCCGGTTCGGGATGGTCTTTATCTGTAACAATAAAAAATGCATTTATTAGTTAAGTTCCCATTAAAAGGGGAGCTAGTGAAACCTACCCAAACACTCCGAAGTTGCCGCTGCTGCCATGGCCAGCTCCTCCTCCAGATTGTTGGGCTTGCAGCTGGTGGTCTTCCAGTGGGTCCTCAACCCGGATGCACTGATGTACTTCTTGTCGCAGCCCTGGCACACATAAGGCCTGTCATTGGTGTGCAATCTCTTGTGCAGCTTCAGATGCACAAACTGCGTGAACTTCTGCGGGCAGAGGTCACAGGCATATGGTTTCTGGCCACTGTGCAGCCTGAGATGGGTCTTCAGGTTGGAGGTGCTCGAGAAGCGCTTCTTGCAGATGTCGCACTGATGCGGTTTCTCGCCCGTGTGCACCAGGTGGTGTTTCTGCAGGTGCGCCAATTGGGTGAAGCTCTTCGTGCACACATTGCACTTGAAGGGCCTTTCTCCGGAATGGGTTCGCAAGTGCACCTTGAGGTTGCTCAGCTGCCCGAAAGTCTTGCAGCACACATTGCACTCGTAGTGCATCTTGCCATCCTTCTTCTTGAGAGGATAGGGCAGCGATCGGTAACCCCTGGAGGCCAAGGAGTTGGGACTCAGCGGACTGCCACTTCGTGGACACGAGTTGCCATCGGGACTCAAGCTGCTGGGTGGGGAGATCCTCAGGGGGGACAGACGCTGCAGCGGGGTGAGAGGCTGCATCAGCGGGTGGTTCAGCATCTGGGAGCTGGTCTGCAACAAATGCAAATTGGAGGCCGACCCCGCTCCACTCGAGGCATTCGACTGGCGATCGAAGGGGGAATGGGAACTGTGCGGTGGCGAGTGGAAGGTCGAGGTGGCTGCTGCTCCGTAGTGGGGATACCCCGGGTAACCGGGACTCGGCGAGTGGCCACCCGCCTCGCCGGCTCCCAGATAAGCAGCATGCCTCGAGGGCGAGAAGATCACATTGTGGTGATGGTGGCTGGGCGGTGGTGGTGAGCACTCTCCCTTGATCAAAGTGGCCCTGGACATTTCCTGCTCACTGACCACCACTGCCGACGAGGAGAGCTGCTCTGGGTTCTGGCCGAGATTGGAACTGCTGTCCGGACTCACGGCATTGCCATATCGCTGGGACTTCTTGTAGCTGTAGGCCATCTCCGTGGGCGAAGTGGGCGGTGGTGTGGCCGCATTCGCCTGACGACAGGCATTGGCCGCCGCAGCTGCCGCCTCCAAGCGGTGTTGGCTGGTCAGGATGGTCTCCAGGATGCTCGACGAGGGCTGGCCAAATCGCATATAGCGTTCTCCGGGGGGATCTGGCTCGTAGTAGGGCTTACTCAGTGGGACAATGGTGCGGGTCTGGCCGCCGGAATTGTGTTCCAGTACGATAACCGTGGAGGAGGCGGGTTGCTGGTTGGATTGTTCTCGCTCCTGCACCCTCTCCCTTTCCCTTTCCCTCTCCCGTTCCCTCTCCATCATCAGCATATGCTCGTCGCCCAGGTGGGTGGTGGTCGAGGGGCAGATGGAATCGGGTTCCGGGTGCATCACCTGCTCCTCCTCCTCCTCCTGCGGCACGGACATCTCCTGATCCACCTCCTTCATTATAGGTTCCTGTTTCACGCAGCTCTTGTTCTTGAACTCGTACTTCAGCGGCATCTTGACCTTGAACTTCCTGTACTCATTCTTGTCCGCCTCACAAATGGGCGTGGCAGTGGGCGAGCTGTGGCTGTTCATTGGGTTGGTGGTTGTGTTGGCCATGACCACTGCCGGTGGCGAACTGCTGGGCTTCTGGGCCTGGGCAATCACCGTCTCCTTGGGAGCGATCGCCTTCTTCGAACAGTCGAGCACATAGTTGTGCTCACTCTCGCTGTCGCTGGAATCCTCGGGTGGTGTGAGTCCATCCTCGTGGCACTCGTTGCTGTGGTAGCCCTCATCCGATCTCACCGACCGCACGCTGCCATCCTGGGGGGTCATCTGATGGTCCAGGCCGGACAGGGGTGATCCCGCCGTGTCCTTGTCGCTGCTGGCCAAAGGCGATCGATCTTGGCCGATGATCACGGAGGCGTGGCGGCCATGCTGGATGTGCGGGTGGTGGTGGGAGTTGCAGGAGGTGGTGCTGACGTGGGCGGGTGGACTTGAACGGCGGCAGCACTGTGTGGCAGGCGGGGGCGGGGGCGTGGCACCGGAAACGGAACCCGCTCCATTCGCCTGGTCATTTCCCGCGCCCACGGGCAAACGGAGCCCCATTACGTAGGTGATGTGACTCACGGCCACATCGGCGGGTATTTCCGGAGCAGGCATCGAGTATCGCGGCTTACCGTCCTCCCCCTCCGCCTCCTCCTCCTCCTCGTCCACCTCCTCCTCCGCCTCCACCGCCTGTTTGCAGGCGCCGAAGATCGTCGTCTCGGGATCTACATCGTAGCCCAGGCGACTGGCGAAGTCCTTGCAATACCACACCATCAGCTCCTCGTTGGGCAGAATGTCGCGGGTGGTGTAGAAATAGATGTTCTCCTGGTGCTGGCACGCCACCAGATTCATTACGGACAAACTGTACGCGGAGGCCACGTAGCGCATCCAATTGGATTGCGAGCGATCCGAGCCATCTAGATAGTAGTAGTCATCGTCCTTGAAGATCTACAGACACAAAGAAAGAGCAGGGGAAAGGGGGGAGTTTAGAGATATTCTGGAACATAAAAGCCAGAAAGGATAACGACACAAGACGCACAACAAGGAAGAACAAACAAAGAGTGACTACAAGGACAACAGATTTAGAGATGTGTTTATTCAAATTTTAAAAATATTAAAGTATTTTTTTCGTTTTAGCACTAACCATACAACATATGTATGAGAATGCATGAACACGCATACATATAAAGACCAATTCAAGCGCAGGCGCAACCTTCTTCAAAATGCGCGTCTCTGCGACTGAACGACCGAACTTGAGTAATGAGCGCGCGAGCGTCAAAATGAGAATAAGAATGAGAGCTAAAAAAACCCGAAGGCACACGAAGTGTCCGGGGCCTGCCGCAAACAGCTGTGGGGCCTCCCGCAAAGATTTTTGAGTGTCCATATTGCTTGTATGAAATGACCAGTCTATATGTTGTATGGTTAGTGGTTTTAGTAAAAGCTTAATTGATATTTAAGAGCTGAGATCTTTAGAATTCCAATTAAAAGAAATCCTGATAGATTTTAAATTTTCAATAACACATCAAGTACAGATCAGTAGAGCAGTGCAAGGATACTCGTAGTTAGAGAAAGAATTTGTGCTGATTGGGGATTAGTTGGGGAAGCTGGTGTAAAGTTAGGGGTCAAAGACAACAAATAGAAATCAAAGAAAGCATAAATCGTGAGTGGTACCTTAATATTCCCGTAGGTTATGTGGCGTGTTCCCTGCACCTGATTAACCACAATCAAATCGAATTGTTTTCCAAAATGCAAAATATAATTTTGAATTTATGTTCGTTTTTTTTTTATACATAGTTGTGTTCATTTTGGTTGGGTAATTGTGGGATGGTTTAAGATTAGATCACATGAAATAAAAATTAAAGAGAAACGAGTTGGTTAGTTGCATATTTTGATTATTTTTCTTTTCGGCTGGATGATTGGATGGTGGAAGCATGTTTGGGGTGATTTATTATGACTTAATAACACTTAATCCTTTTTTAGGAGGAGATGTGTGTGGCAAACAAAAGATATGCAAATGAATTAGAAGCCCACAACAGATGCTTAACCCTTCATTCAAATGAAGTATTCAAAGAGATATCGATCCTTACCCGCCAGAAATAGCGCGCCTTATTTTTATCATTGGGATAGTTTGAGGTTGGAATGCCTTCGAATGGGCCAAAACGAGTGCCACGTGGGATGACCCCGCTGCTCCAAACTCCTTCAGTCTGGAAGGTAATAATAATATTTAAGATGTATGGGTTAGTTTTATATATTTTAATGGAAGATGTTTTTTTATCTATATTTAATTGTTAAAGTGTTTTTTTTGTACCTTAACATTTGGCGTTGAGTAGACCATGGATGACTTGAGCGTCAGGCTGCGCGGCAGCGTCTTGTCCGCCCGATTCGGAAGTCCTCGCTCCGCCTGGACATCCGGCACCAGGTAGACGGCCAGCCGCTGGAAGTCCTCCTCCCGCATCCTGGTCACATCGTAGTCCTGATTGCCATCCGGCGTCGGACTGCGACTTCGACTGCGACTGCGCGCCCTTCTCGCCGACAGCTTGTGGTGCGGATGTGGATGCGGGTGGGGATGCGGATGCGGATGTGGCTGGGCATGGGGATGCTGGTGCGGATGTGGGTGGTTGAGCGGGTGGCTGTGGGCGGGATGGTGGGGCTGGTTGGCTGCCTTCATGATGGCTCCTGGCTGCTGCTCCTGTGGATTTTGCGGCTGCTGTTGCTGCAGATGGTTGTGGTTGTGATGTCCATGCATGGCGATTACTAGCTAGATTGTTTCTCTGCTAATGCTATATATATATGTTGTTGTATATATATATATGTATATATTTAGGGGTTCAGTGATTGCTGCTTATTCTGCTAGTTGTTTGAAGTTTTACTTGATCTGGAATGACACAAAGGAACAGAAAAAATACGGTTTAATTATAGCCAGCATTTTGATTTGGCGCTATAAATAGAGGCGCCTATCACCCTTTACACCTGTACCCCGCACATTTCCCCGCCCCTTTTGGAAAAGCTCTTCTGAATTTTCACAGTGTTGCATTCGTGTTATCGTCACTGCAAAAAAGCTAACTACTAAACGGCGGCGAGTAGCGAGTGGGGGGTCATCCAGAAAGGGGGTTAGGTGGCGGTGGCAGTGAGTGCAGTTCAAGATTACGGCCTTAGTGGAGGTTACACGTTCACGTTCAGGGGCACTTCCACCTTCCCCCCTAACTCTTTGAAAATGAAATGAAAATTCCTCGAAGATAACTCACTTGAATTATTCTCCTTCATTTGGCTGCCGTTTGCTGCGTTTTGTACTCTCGTTCTGCATTTGCATTGGTTTTCTTCCTACATTGCTTTCAAACTAATTAAAAATATTTGTATTCTTTTTGTTTAGGGGTTTCCTAATTATTATAGAGCTGCTAATTGATTGTGGGTTTTATTTTGCTGTGGCTCCTTGCACTGATTTCGATTTCAATACTTTTTATTTGGAATTTTATTTGTTGGGCCCGCAAATTACGCATCACTTTCTGTTTCGTTCTCTCGTTACGCATACGCCGTGTGGCCTGCCACCAGCCCCGGAATAATTTTCCGGCTGTCCCGCTTGGCTTGACAATCTACGGCGGACCTCCTGCTGCTCGGCCAGCATTCTTATTTGCACTGCGACATTTAGTTTTTCGTCCAAATTCGCCAGGCGGAAATTAAAAGCAAACGCATCTGCGGCAACGACAACGAAAATACGAACAAAGATTGAAGCAAATATTTGTATTTATTAGTTTTCTTTTTTGTTTTTTTTTTTGTTTTTTGCAGTTTTTATTTTTGTGAAGAAGAGCTAGGGAAACGTTGACGCCGCCAACCGAGAGTTCCTACTACTGACCCACATCCAACCGGCATAGACCCCAAAAAAGCTCAAAATTGCAAGTCCCCTCGCACACGCACACACCGACAGCCGCCCACACACACACAGACAGCAGCCGGCATTGCACCAACACGAATTGCACTGCAATACGAACGCATCCCGCAAAGATTCTCAAATTCTCGCTCGGAAAGTTCTCCGCTAGAGAGGGTTGAGAAACGCTTTCCGGCGAAAGCTTGTCGTGCGGTGGTGCAAATAGTGCTTGCCTGGTGGTTGCATCGGTGGTTCATTGGTGGTTGCCTGCCGACTGTTTAAAATGTTAGCTTCCTTCATTGTACTCTTTCCTTTTCGGACATTTTCAGCTGCGCAATCATGAATTTATTGTGCAAGGCTAGCCAATCTATTGCTTCCTAGAATTTAAAAAGTCGCGATGGGTTGGGTTTTTGGACTGCCACAGAGGGGTCTTTGAACAATACGTTGATACAAATTGAGTGCTTGATCACTTTATTTTGATTACATAATGTTAAAGAAAGGAAATACGGCAAGGAAACTTGATCAAGACCGAACAAAAAAAACCATTAAATAAACATCCTTGAAATAAATTTTTAAAGGCGGACGTAGAAAAGCATAAGTAAAACAAACTGCCAACAAAAACCAAAAAAACTTAGCTTGATTACATAAACTATTTCAAAATTTAAAAGATATTAAAGTTATAGTGGAAAACTTTAACCTAAAATACTAATCTACTAATATAAAAAAAAACGGAAGATAAAAGTTGATGTTAAAAATATTTTAGCTCTTAAATTGGCATTATCATTAAAGTGTTCATTAAAGGGTTCTTGGAAATTTCAAAGGATGTTTATGTTCAGATCTCATCTTGAATAAATAAAATAATATTTAACTGCATACTTCTGTGTGTTGAATATGGCAAACAGGGACTTCCGCCATAAAATTCCTGCGCTATTTACTTAAATGGAGCAGGAAATACAAGGAACTCTCGTTCTTATCGGACTGCCAAGCTCAACTATTAATTCAAAATGTTATCGCGCCCCCCAATCAAGTTGAGTGCAACCGCATAACCAGGAAGTTCACTTTGATGACCACTCGGTGGGGGGGATTGTTGTGGACTCACCCAATCTGTATAGATTATATGAACAATAAATACGGCTATTTGTGCACCATAAATGGCTTTAACTCCCCCGTGAACCTTTTTGAGTGGCCAAAAGGAGCTACCAAGTGGCTCTGATCCCGTCTGCTCGTCGAACTGCACGCACGTAGAATGCGAACTATACGCCCGTATGCGAATTTACAGAGCCCCGGCGATCGAAAGCGACACGGATGCAAAATTGCAACACTCTCTGTGTCGTAGATGTGATTGTGTGCGCCCGATGATCTGATGCACTTGCACTTGCACTTGCGAATTGCATTTTGATTCTGTTCTGCGAGTGCGGAAATGTGCGAAAACGATCTGCAGAAAGTGATTTCTGGCTGCTCGTGATTTTCCCAACCCTTGTGCTTATTCTTTCTTGTTGTTTTTTTTTTTTTGAGTGGGTTTGCCAGCTGGCGCCGTCAGCCAAAAATATGCAGACGAAATGAGGAAGACAGAAGGCAGTGGGTTGTGCGAGATACTTTCGATTTTAGAGAGGGAGGGGCAACGACGACCCTTTGCGCAATTACAGATGCGTTTGCCACACTAGGAAGTCGAAAGTCTTGTCATGCATACCGTACAAAAATCAACAATATTCTCTACTTAAATCAACAACTGCAGTCGTGAGCGTAACTGCAGATAGCGCGCCAAAAAGCTTTTCCCTATCGCTGTGAAAATGAAAATAAACAGCTGCATATACACACATTCACGTAGACATTAGAAACAAAAAGTAAAAATCGGTTGGCGCTTTGCGTTTCTAATCATCGCACAATTGCATTTGAAGGACACACACTCGACGCGAGCGAAATTAAAAATAAATAGCGTACACAGACCAAGACATAATCATAAAAATGAAATAAAACAGAAGCGGGAGAGGCAATTGGTCAGCATTCAGCATTCAACTTGAACGCTGACGACCCGCGATAAGCGTTCAGCCACATTGCGCATACGCCATGTCAGCCGTCTGCCGCATAGTGAAAGAAAACTTCCGCGAAGCTCCTATGCTCGCAATGCATCGATCTTTATCAAATTGCAATGCGGAAAGCGATTCGAACTGAACAAAACTGAACAGAACCCCAAATGGGGTCTCATACCGCTTGGAATCGTTCGCTCAAGGACAAAGCGAACTGTACTAACCGCATTAGTGCACTACCTACATATATATTTATATATATATATATGGTAGGTACTATATGTATGTGCACGTTTAGCTGATAACTGCACTCTGCCAAAGCGCCGCAGTCATAAATTGATCGCCATCTCGCTCTAACTAAGTAGGAAATCAACGAAGCTAAGTAGTTTCAATGAATAAACAAATTTAACGATGTATTTTTTCAAGTGTAATGTAAATATTTATTATTTAGCAAATATGCAAGGCATGGAGGTATTTTAAAGGGGGGTTTACGTTCTGTTAGAACTTTGTTAAGTATAAGAAAAAATGGAGGATAGCTAAGTATTTACCAATTAATTATTTATTTTTATACCCTTGCAGAGGGTATTATAATTTTGGTCAAAAGTGTGCAACGCAGTGAAGGAGACATCTCCGACCCTATAAAGTATATATATTCTTGATCAGGATCACCTCCTGAGTTGATATAGCCATGTCCGTCTGTCCGCCTGTCCGTCTGTCCGTCTGTCTGTTTCTACGCAAACTAGTCTCTCAGTTTTAAAGCTATCGAATTGAAACTTTGCACACACCCTTCTTTCCTTTGCACGCAGTATATAAGTCGGTACGGCCGGGATCGGCCGACTATATCCTATACCTGCCATATAACTGATTGATCGGAAATGCCATAACTTTTGTGTTTGTAAAGTTAGGAAGTTGGGATTTTCTATGGGTTTTATATTTGGCCAATTAATCCGACCTACCAAATTTTATAAAGATCGGACTACTATATCCTATAGCCGCCATATAACTGATTAATCGGAAATGCCATAACTTTTGTGTTTGTTTAGTTAGGAAGTTGGGATTTTCCATGGGTCTTATTTTTGGCCAATCAATCCGACCTATTAAATTTCATAAGGATCGGCCGACTATATCCTATAGCTGCCATATAACTGAACGATTGGAAATGCCATAACTTTGGTGTTTTTAAAGTTAGGAAGTTGGGATTTTTTATGAGTATTAAGAATGCATCATATGAATAATTTTGGAGAATATAATTTACAGAGTATTCTGCAAGGGTATATCAACTTCGGCTCCGCCCGAAGTTAGCTTTTCTTTCTTGTTTCTTAATAAGTAAGAGAATAACTTTAATTTCTAAATACATCAAATCTTCTTATTAATCTGAATAAAATTAAGTACATAATAAAAGTTTTTTTATAGCCTTTATGCACAATCTTCAGTTTTCATAAATCTTAAACGCCTTTAGTACAATTAATAATAATTGCTATAATTATTACAAGGTTGAAAAAAAAAAACTATTTAAAAAAGCAAATAAAGATAAAAATGCATTACAAAAAAGTGGCCTACTCCAGTTCAAACCAATTTTAATTTAATATTTGTAGCTCTACCCTATTTGAGTTCTGGTTATCTGAGCAATAATACCTATCAAATGCGGAACCAGGAATTGTTCAATTTCTGTTTACAAATTCTTAGATCATGGTGTGGTCTATTATGACATCGAATTCGCAACACTTTCGAGGCGGTAGCCTGGGATTCGGTTGTATATTACCCGATATTACTCGCAGTTAATCCATATTTTCCATTGTCGGCCGAAATGATTTGCAGTCATTTAGTGCCCAATATTACAGGGTGTGTGGGACAGAGAGGGCACAACCCGGAAATGTAAAATGTAAAATGTAAAGGGGCGGAAAAGGGGGAGGAACGGGGAGTTCGCATTTAGTTTTATGTGCATGCAAAACGAAACGAAAAGCGAAAAACGAAACGAAGGGGGTGGGGCGGTGAGGTGGGGCAGCTGATAAAATAAAATTGTGCGCTATTTGTTTGTGTCTCTCTCTCGCTGTCTGTGCAATAATAATTTGTGTGAGCTTTTCAGCGAAAAGGGAACAAAGGAGGGGGGTGGAGCGTTCAGCTAGAGCATCATCATCATCATAACCTTGAGTCACAAGTCGAGAATGTGCATGCGAATTGAATGCGAAAACAACAAAAATCGCCGCATTCGTCTCACTCATCCGCATTGCAAATAAAAAAGAAAATAAGGCAAACGAAGGGAGGGGGTGGTGCACAGTGGGTGTGTGCAGGTGATTATCTAATCAGAGTGTCGGGAAATTAATATCAGCATTTCAAGGACATTGAACAAAAGGTATGCCAGTTATTTTTATGCTGATGCCTCGGTGAAAACAAACCACCACCCACTCATAATCCACCCCCTTTGGCTGGTTAGGTATTGTGTTGCGGTTTCGTTGCACTTTAACCTTGAAAATATTGTGCATTCTTTTGTTTTTGTTTCTGCTATTACTTTGATCTGCGCATGTGCAAAACGAATGCAATCTCCACCCCACAAGCGAGAGTGAGAAAAGGCGATTGAACCGCTCCCACTGGCAGAGTACTTAACCGATTCCCACTGTACAGTCAAATCGTTTCAGATTTCGGCAGTTAGTAAACGTAAATTTAAAATCAACTTAAAATTCACTCGAGAACAAAGAAGGCAAAAAGCAAAAGCGAAAGTATGTATATTAAAAAAAGCAAATTAAATGGCAAAACAATAAAAATACGCTGTACATGTTTTGTACCAGATTCAATTTGAATTCTCCAAAAACAAAAGCTAAAAACGAAAGTATTTAATCAAACAATTCCAAAGAAATACGTTCATTCATTTTATTGTTGTTAAAGCTAATTGAAATAAATGCGCAATGTGTGTGGTTTTCGTTTTTAAATTTGCATAATAAATTCAAATGAATTTTAATCTCTACTCTTAATATTTTGTTTCATTCATTTTGTTGAAAAATGAAAAATGTATATCTACAAATGTATATCTACTTGTTTCATACTTTTGTTGTATAACTTAGTTTAAACTGGCACTACTGAATTATCTTTTTTGTTTGACTAATGGTTTTTCCATTTTTACTGCTGCCTTTTGTAAATGATAATAAATCAATAAGATTCTTTATTGTTTTTCTATTATTTCTGTTTACTAAGGCTTTGACTGTGCCCTTGAGTTTTTGCTGGTGTATATATATACAATCTCTATTTGGCTTTGACGTAGGTCAAATAACCATAAATTAAGTGCTATTTTCAAAGGAGTTTCCTCCACTTTGGCCCTACTCGCCCTTTTCCCAGCATTCTTCTTATCAATGCAGTTTACGCTTCGAGTGTTTGTTTTTTCGTTAAGCTTTTGGTTTGCACTTTGCTTCCTTATCAGTTGGCAATTTTCGCCCTATTGCGCAGTGAAAGTTTTCCATTTGCATGCTATTCCTGTTGTTGTTTTTCATATAGTAATTGGAAGTGTGTTTGCTTGCTGTTTAATTATAAATGATTAAACTTTAGATCGGCCATTGAACAACAATAGAATGCAGTTGAAGGGCATTTCCGTTTTATAGTCTTGCTATCTTTAAGTGTTTTAGGAGATACAGTAAGCAAACTGCAAATATTGGTTTTAAACTTCTATTGCAAGTCGGCCTCCATTGGCTGACATCATCTAGGGTGTACAAAAGGGTTAACGAACCCAAAGGTCAAATACTTTTTACCCAGACTCAGACGGCGAAGTCGACGCAGGCAGAGGCGCAGACGATGAGGCAATGGCAATGCAAATTCAACTGCAGCCAAATGATGTTGCCGATGATGTCATGGTTACCAGCAAAGAAAAAAGCGCAATCATAAAAATGCACATTTATCCTGTGGCAAAAATCAATAAACCACATGCCGAACAACAATTAAAAGTGGAGAGTTTTTAAGTACAAAACTCAACCAAGCGGGAAGCAAAAAAGATGTGACAGGTGACTTCTTTGGGAACACTCAGTGCGGCAGACGGATCAGGACACATCGCAGGAAGCGGCTTAAGTCCATAATCCTGTGGGCGACACATTACCTTGACGACAGTTCCGAACGGAACGACAACAAACACGACCTACGACAAAGCGATTGAAAATGCGCATAAATTCGACAAAGGAGCAGCCAGTGTCTGCCTCCCATTGGCAAAAAGGGGGCGGGGCCGAGAGATTGGTTGCCAGACCATGACAACAACAAAAAAGTCAAAGTAAAAAAAAACATACATTCGCACAGGGCAAAAAAAAAACAACTACAAGAACGACAACAAAAATAAGGGCCAGACAACAGAAAAGGCGAACGACCCTTTTCAGGCATTTTCAGACGCCAGACGACGCCATCAATGCGAATGTGACTACACTAGTAAAAATACTGTTAGATTTAGTATATTCCGGGAAGCCAAAAATAAGTAAGCAACATTACATTTTTTTTTTCATCAAGATCACAAAAAAATATTCAACTTTAGTCTTTAAATATATGTTGATATATTATTATATCTTTGAGAAAAATCTGATTTGAATAACAAATATTCTTTTAGAAAGTCCATTAGTTCTAATAGGTTGAGACAAAATTTTAAAACGCACAATGCAATTCAAGATGTAAAATACTTTTTATAATTGTTTTATTAAGGATGAATTCAATTTAAAAAAAAAAATGTTCCATTGAGTTTAATTTTTACACAAATTCATACTCTATAAAAGCTATAAATCTCCTAAATGGGCTTCGACTTTGATAATGATGAAGGACATACATATTGTCCGATGTTTTTGGCCAGTGCACTCCGTTATGTTGGGGCAGGGCCCTGGCTTCGAGCTCAGTCGACTTCGGCTCATTATCCTTTTCGCTTTCCATACATAAATCGCTGGCGCTGCGGCTGCCGTTCAATGAACTCCGCCGGGCACGTACGGTCGTCGTACCCGGGCAAACGGATACACACCCAATACGGAAAGCGAAACACACACAGGACGACGACGACGGACGTTGACGGAGACAGAGCAGTCGACTGGGGCAGAGACAGTGGCAGAGGCAGTGACGCAGGCAGCAGACAGACGCGAAGGTCCTGTGAAACTTGGGTTGGGCTCCTTTGGGCCTCGCGTGAACGTGGACGTGGACTTGACAGTGTGCAGCATGGAAAACTCCTCTGCCGCTGCCGCCGAGGAAAACTCCGGTCGTGACTGCGCTGCCGCTGAGGGCAAGGACCTGCAGACTGCAGACTACAAACTGCAGTTGAGCCGAGCTTCTGCGCCGACGTCATCGTCTGCCCAGGCAGGCGCAGCAAAGTTTCACTTTTAATTTTTTCCACCCATTCAGCAAAAGCGCCACACGACCAAGGCCATGCGAGCGAAAGAGACAACGGCTGGTGTTTGTGTCTGGGATATAAGGATATCGCCATTGGGTGGGGTTGGGCTGGGTTTCCCGGGGCGGAGTGCATTACTGAACTGAACCGAACCGAATAGAGCTAAACTGAACTGAACTGAACTGTGTGTAGAGAAAGGTTGTTGAACTGCGTCGGCAGAGGCGAACTTTCACAACGAAAGGCGAAACAAGGAGCCAGTGCGCTAGGACATGGTCAGCACAAAAGCAAAAGTAGATTTTATGCTAAAAAATTCCCTAATCCTTGGTTACCTCTTATTTCACAATTTTAAGAAATACTCTGTGTATCATTGTCAAAGTCTTAATGACACAAAAGGAAAAACATATTTTATCCTTAAACAAAGTCCCAATCCGTAGTTACCTCTCTTTTTGGTTATTGCACAATTCGAACTCAGTCTTTCTGTGTGTTATGGCCTCAGTCTCAACGGCTCTGTTTCAGGTGTTGGCCAGTTTTTGGTGGCTTTTTAAGCGCGACTTGAAGAAACTGATGTTGGCGAAGGTGTCGCGAAAGTAGATGCGATCGAAGTATAATGGTCTGCGCTGATCGACGTGTGAACACATTGCACCAATTGGTGGTATCTCGGGCTCCTTAATTAGATACATTGACTTAACACTTAACTAACGCACTTAAGCACTCTATGTACTACTCTTAACGCTTTTCGTTTGCTGATTGAACACATGTGTGGTTAAGCTTTTAGCCGTTGCCTTAGCCTTTAGCTACTATGTATATATGTATATGCACGGGGTCCTGATGATTTTCTTTGCTGCCGTTTTGGTCCACGCAACGCGGCTGTGCCATGAGACATGACCTGCCCAACGCGTTAACATCCCGAGTCAGGACTGAAATAACGGGCTGCAAAAGCTGCCAGCTCCCTTCGATTTCAGCCAAAAGCGGCAGCGAAGTTGGCTGCAACGCCGGCTGCTCTGCCCTCCGACTGCAGACAGTAAACAAGGCGGTTCTGGGGGAGGGCATTGCTATTGGCACTTGCACTTGGCATCAACTGAACTCGCCCAGTGCGAAACAATAACAACAACAGGGCCAGAAAGGCAGCAGCAGAAGAAGCAGCAGCAGCGCAGCAAGGGCGGCACTTTTCAGCAGAGCTTCGATTCGGCCAGCATCGGGTTTGAGTTCGGCACTCTAAACTGAACACAAGGGGTGGATCTCTGGGTCCCTGTGCAGAATAAGCCACAGTCAGGGTTTTTGAAACACAAAACATATTGGGTTAGGTCAGGTGAAGGATTTTTGGGACTCAGTCAACATTTTGTTATGTTACCCAAATGAAAGGCAATTATGAAATAGACATTTTATATCTTCTTCATACTTGTCATGATATTTAAAATTCTCAAAATGTAAGGGTTTCTAGTTTTAGGCCCAGTTATTGCTTTTTATTAAAAATTCAACTTTCGAAGGATCCACGTTCAAAAACCACAATTTCATAAATATTGTAAAATTTAAGAAATTGCATTTTAATCTTTAGATTTCGTAAAATGCTTTTAGCTATATAGAAAACCAGTAGTAGAATCCATAATTGGTTTAAAAAGTTTTGGTTGATTGAAAAATTCCAAAGGTAGGAGATGTTGTCGTTTTTACATACATATATGAACAAATAACTAATAATTCTTGCTATTGAAAATATAGTACTAAAATATAAACCCAATTTATTCATGTGTATTGCAGACCTTGCACTCTTTGGCTGCATTCTCTTCTAACCCCATTGGACTCTCTTTTTGCAACGCATGCTCTGTTTGTGGGGGTAGTATTGCATTCGATTGCAAATTGACCGTTGACAATGAACTAGAGCTAATGCCGGAAGTCTCGCTGCCAGGGACATTATGCAAAACTATTCGACTGAGCTTTGTAAGAAAAAGACCTCTTCAAAGTTCAGCTCTGCGGTGTCTTTATGAACTTAGCCGCCAAAGAAATAATCATAAAGTACGCCAAGCACGTTTTTTAATGGCCAGCGATATAAAACTGTAAAACCGAAAAGTAATAGGTGGAGTACAGCCGGTGAATGTACCGTTAGGTTAATAAAAAGCCATTTTGTCATAGTCAAATTACGAGGGGCTGGTAAATTGGGGGATTACGTATTCATGGCGCGTAAATGAGCATAATTTGATTTCCAGTTCTATTGGTGGGGCTAGGGGACTATACGAAAAAAACATACGGAGACATACAAATTAGTTGGGCAACTCCAACGCCCCCATTGTATTCTGACCTCTCACTCTCTCATCTGACCATCAGTGATCGTTCGGTTCTTTTATCATTGCACTGAGAAAAAACTTATGTAATAAAAGCTATTATAGTCTGTAAGACTATTTTCTATTATAGTGGATGTTTAACTGTTTATTTTGAAATCAATAAAAATTCTTACATACATCTATTCAATTCTATTAAAATATAGTGGTTCCCTTTATTACATTGTTTTATTATAATGAGGTTCTTAAATCTTTTTTTCTGAGTGCCTAATGTCACAGTCGGTGCACAGAAAACAATAACAACACCGACACCAACAACAATGTGGGCATTTACATTTACAGCTAAACACGATAGTGTCAAAGCAGCAACAACAAAGGCAACAACAACAACATTGACACAGAACCTGTCGCAAGTTCAACGTCAAGTCAGGGTTCGTATCTCGGCTTCGGCTTTAACTTCGGCTTTGGATTTGCGTTCGGGTTTTGGGTTCTGCGCATGCGCATGTACTCTCCTCTCTCTTCACAGTGCGTGTGTATGTGTGTGTGTGCTTTGGTTATAACGCGCTTGAGTAGGTCGGTCATTGAACTTGTTTTCTTTTCATCTGCTGCTGCGCTGCCACTTCTTTCGCTCCATTCTTTTGCTTGGCCACACTTTCTTCCTGGTTCGCTCTTTCTTTCTACCTGGCATTTTGCCACCTGTGCGTCGGCGTTCTCTTTACCCAAACGGCTCTCTTAACCCGCTGTTTCACCTGGGAGGCTGCCGCGGATGACTTGGCAGCTCCTCCGCTGCCCCCTTCCTCTTCCTTTTCCTCTTCCTCATGTGCGTGGCAAGTGGCCAAGGTAGCAACAATTTCAAACGAAGATGCAGCTCCGGCAGAAAGCAAAAGGCAAGAAGAACCGCCCAAGGTAAGTCCACGAGCGAGTCAATAACCCTGGCTAAAAAAAAACTGGCCAAGAGTAAGAGTGATTTGATTCCCTTTTCATCAGGCCTTAGAAGTGGCAGAACCCCAGGCACACCGAACACCAAATATTCTACTTATCACTAAATCAAACCAAGAAACCTGATTTAATAAAGAATTCCCCTTCTGGTCTTACATATGTTAGTAAAATAGTTTAGTTGCAATGGTTTATGGTCCTTTTTACAGAGCATTTTATAAGTCTATATTTGTAATGAAAACTTATTTAAATCAAAGAAATACTATTTCGTTAAGAATGTTTGACTGATTCCATAAACGAGTTTAGTAAAAGGCTTCTTGAAATTCGGATTGTTATTAAGTTTTTAGTATTAGAATTAGTGTAAGATTCTTAATATATTTATTTCTCAATTAAATAATACAATTAAATTGCCTTTACAAGTACGTTTCCATATATAACTAATAACTAAGGCAAAGAACCAGGACAATAGTTCAACAAATAATTTAAGCTATCAGTAATAGAATAATAAATAAATAACAAAATGAACTTCTATGAATGGTACTAAAAAACTTTATGAAAGAATTAGAAGAATACTAATAGGAATTTTTAATCAATTAACAATTACAATTTTAAATGGATACTAAGTAAGTTCTAGTTTTGATTCTAATTTTGATAATATTAATTTTTGGTACTTCTTTTAATTAGAGCACTTATTAATCACTTGTTTCCAGTGCAATGGCAGAAGAACTGGCTGAGTGCAAGAACCTTTGGCTTGCTTCAGTTGAGCACGCCATGTGCCCATGAGCATTTGCCAGTTGAACGCCCTTTTCACGGCAAATGATTCCCGATGCGCGATGCCTGTACCACTGGGGGGATCAGGGGGTCAGGAGGAGGTGGCTCAGATAGAGGAGCTGGCTGTTGCAACCTGCCCCAAACTCAAACCGAGCCCCTGGCCCAAGGATGAACAGATCTGAACTGGTTTCCTCTCCTGGTCATTGGCTTCTTCTGCTGCTGCTGCTAGTTGAAGCGGCAGATTCACTTTTCGAGGGGGAATTGGGGAGGGGATTCTCTAATTCTTGGCCTAGGTCCTTGGCCTCTCCCTTTCGCTCTGTCTCGCTTTCGCGCACAGCTTCCTCTGGGCTTGAAATGAAAACGAAATCCGAACGAAGGCAAGTTTGTTGCCTAAGTCATTTGTTTTGAGGGGTGGGGATTGTGTGTGTGGTGTGGCCGTCAGTCAATGAACTCTCGGCATGCGTGCCAAAAAAAGAAACAACAACAAATGATGAAGAAGCTATTGCCGTAGAAGAATCAGAAGAATTGCTTTCATACACAAACTTAGATGGGGGCTCATTTAAATTGCAAAATACAGCAAGCTGTTTCCAAGCTATATATGGGGGGATTGAGATATAACTCATTTCGTATGCCATTTCGAATCAAGTCAGGAGATCGACGGCTCTGTGGGAGCAGGTGGCCATCGACAGAACTTGGACAGCTGCAACTGCTAATGACCTTGATATTGAAATTATCTTCGTGTGATTTCGAATCGCATTACAAATTCGCAATGAGTTTTGATTTCGTTTGATCGGTTTCGTTGTGTTCATTCATCTCGTTTTGATTTTGATTTCGATTTCAGTTTATTTGTTTATACAATATTTTATTGCTGCTGCTGCTGCCGTTGTTGCTTTTATCGTTGCCTGTTGGAGCGTGTTAGCGTGCGATCAGTTGTCGAGTCATTTAAAGTCAAAGTCAAGGTTTTTCTGCCTTACGTCGCCAATTATCTGTCGCCATCTCGCTCGGTCGCTCGTCCAGCCTATAACTCGGTCTCTGTCCCTCTACCGGCGTGTTTACCCCCATTTTGTTGTTTGTGCGATTTGTTTAAGCCCAAACTGGTTTTGTCTAATTATTTGTGTTGTGAGTGCTATATTGTTGTTTTTGCTGATGTGATTATTAAAAATATTTATATATATGTGTATGTATAGGAACAGGAGAGAGGGGTCGCTTTATATATGGTTTTTCTAATGAAATGCCAGTTCCCATCATTCTACCATCTCCCATTTGCGGCTAAGAAATTTTAGCTGCTTATGCCATTTTTCTAGCCTGACTGTAATTAATCATCAACCTTTTTTTTATTCACTTTTTTGGGCTTTTAGCTGGAAACGTGTTCTCGCGACGTACTATTATATAACCTTTCTATCGAAAATTTTCGATTAGCATAAATTGTATGTGAAAGTCTTCTTCTTGGTCGTAAGAATAATAAGATGTTGCTGGCTGCTGTGTAACATCATGGTTAAAATTAAACGCCAGTCATAAATTATGGTAGCTGGAGTACGAGATTTAGTGAAGAAAAAGTTGAAAATCAGGAATAGAACTTAAGCAATTAAGATGTCAATAAAAAAGTTGAAATAAAGAAAAATTATCTAAGAATAAATTAAAGGAGAAAAAAGTTCTAACTAGAAATTAGAAAACAACTAAGCATCAATTTAAAAGAAATGATTTAATGAGAATTAAGTATAATCATTTGTTATGCAATTTTAATGGAAAAGAACAATAAGTATTTATTCTTAATTCTCCCAATATCTTATTAACATAAGCCAACAACATTTCCTGAAGCTTCTCCAACAGACAAACTCCACCGAAGAAAGCTTTCTTTACAGAACTTTCGGGAACTGCTTTACTAAGAAAACATCTATCTCGCAGCTTAAGCCATATACCCATAAAACCCTTCGCCAAAATGTGTTATCAGGATCGTTAGGTTCTTAACTATATAGTTGACTTTGGCCCATAAAAAGGCATATTTGACAAAAATGTTTGGAGCAAGTGGGATAAATCAGCTAAGGTACTCACCATGATCAGTGTTTAAATGCATATCCGTTCCGTATTGTTGAGGTTTCTGCTAATGTTGCGGCTAAATATAAATCCATTACGCAATAAATCCAATCCGAAGCCGAAAAGTGCTTGCTGGCTGTTTAAGTTTCAATTAAGATGGACACTTTGTTATTCTTAAACTTTTCGAATATAGTTAGCAAACTATATTTTTGATACACAAATGCACTGGTTGGGGAATTGAACTAATTTGCTTAGGTCTAGTGGAAATTTGCATAACTATCAAGGGCAGTCTTATGGATGTCACTTTTTGTCAATTTTTGATGCACACAAATCACGTTGAGGGGGGGTTATAGCTTCTTGATTTCAGAACATTTAGTGGGTGGGTGTACGATATGTATAGTCTGGTGGATCAGTGGTCTTTTTGCTGTCTTGAAGCAAGTAGAAGCGTAACGCGTGCGTCTTACGAAATCATGTCTCGATCGTTTTGTTGCTTACGGGAAACTGAAACTACGGATGAGTCGCGGTGCGACTTCAATGTCGATGTCGTTAGAGGCTTCTGAAGGCAGAGCAGCGGCAGAGCGCCGACTGCGCAGACAGATAGACTTTTCAGCATTTCATTACACGGCCTTACGCACACACTCGCACGCCCAGCACTCTCTTCTTTCTCTTCAAACACACACACCCACACACACACAGGTAGAGACCAGCTCAGGTGTCTCAGGTTCTTGATCGTACATTTACACTGATCAGATCTCAGCGCTCTCTCAGCTCTCTCCCCCTCTCTTTCTCTTTCTCTCTCCCTCTCTCTTTCCCTCTCGCTGAGCGCAACAGGCCAGAACTTTCATTCAAGGTGAGCGCGCGGGCGCAGGTATCTCTTTTGGCAGCACCAATACTAAAACCGCCACTCTTTTTCGCACATAGTTCTAAACTCGTCTAACACACAAAAAGAAAATTGAATATTATAGGACTAGATTGACATCAATACTTTCAAATCAGATCATATTATTCTGGTACTTGCTAACATAAGCTAATAGAAAAATGAATTGGCCAGAAATCACATACAGTTCTAAGCTCGACAAAACAAATGATATGATAATGAATTTAATGATTTTAATTGTTATTTTTATATTTGATAATTTTGATAATACAACTAAATTTAAATAGGCTAATGCCAAATATGTTAAATAGAACTAATATTAAAAGTTAATAGGCAGTGGTGGGAGTTGAAACTTAGGACACATTTTCAAAAATATCTATTTGACATTCAAATATCTAACAAGATTTATTAAGTTAAAAATTATAAATACTCAAAATGATGTTAAAAGTGTATAAATCTATTTGAACTTATTTTTTTCCTGTGCACTCACAGGTTGGCCAGCGAGCGTAAATTGAGCATGCGAGCGTAAAATTACAACACCACTCTTCTAACAAGTTTAGAATCCGCGCAAGCCAAGCGCAACAAAAAGCCGTCCGCGGGCCACTTGTTCTCGATTCTCTTAACCCGTTTATAGTGGCTCTCTCCCTTGGCCAGAAGTTTGGCATGGCATGTAATTGGTTTGCTCATGATTTGTTTCTGTTTCAGTTTTGCTTGTGTGCTTTTTTTATTTGGGATATCAAATTTCATGATGCTATAATTGCAACCGAACAATTGGCAACAAGTGTCGCGCTCGAAAAAAGGGAAGTGACAGCGAGAGCTTTTTCGCATCACTTTACAAGGTTGTTCATCATTGTGATGGATTACTTAATTTGGGTATTTCAATTTATGTAATACTTTTATGGAATATTCCATAAAAGGGTAAGACAACTCGGATTTTGTTAAATTGAACTGAATAATGATTTTATACAAGTTTTGTATAATGCTCGGCTTACGTAAGCAATATTAAATGCATATATCTGGAATTGTTATTGCCAGTCAAAACGTTAGTATTTTTATTTATTGTTATTTACGACTTTGAATGTAAAATAAAACAACATTTTAGTCGCATTTTAATGTTTGAATACTTAATCCATTTTCTTTACACTTTTTATAAGAATTACTCATCGAAAACCATTTGTATTCTATAAAATAAAGAAATCAAATTAAATATACTTAACGTAACTTTCTTTTAAAAATAACTAAAATTCCAATAAGTATATATATAAATCATGCAATAATAAACCAGCAATGTTAAAAGTAAAAGTTGAACTTCAAAGAGCTTCTTAAGACCAACCTATTTCTGTGCATAAAGCGATAGTCATGCCATGACTCAAACTCTGAACCAATAATGATCTAATCGAAGTCAATAAAATCGCGCTATAAATTATGTGTAAAGCACTTACCCAACGACCAAAATTTGCCTAGATATAAACTTCCTCTCCAACACGCCCAGCCGCAGTCGTAAAATTTTGTGCTCATATCGTCCAATCTGCAAAGGAAATATATAAATAATGGGGAGAACATTGAAAAAGTATGTGGTTAATGCTAAGTCATTATAGTATTCCAAGACAAAAGACTTTAACGAAAACTAATTGAAAAACGAGCATTTACATAATTTAATTGTTATTAACAAGCGGAGAGTTCAGTCACGGGCGGTAATCAATATTTTAAGCTGGGCAAAACCAACCTTGAACTTTACGCTCGATGGAAAGGCAGACCCGAAAGACAAAAGCCAGAGGATTGTGCGAATCAAAAGGCAAGTCCGCATCCGTTTGGGGCCGGGGAAAAAGGCCTAACTCTTACAGTCGCTCATTAGTTTTGGCCACACTCGGCTGCCATTACCATCATTCTCTATAAATAACAATTGAGGCATTCAAAGTGGGCTTGGAAAAAAAGCGAAAGACTCTGTGCGGCAACTGGGATTAGAACCTTTTTTGTTTGGCCATTAGAACTCTTTTGGCTGAAAGCAAAAACCCATCGCGATGGGGTCAATAAATTCTTAAACACCACACGAGCATGAACATAATTTTAATAGTTAATACATCATCACTCATTTTGCCCTGACCCTGAAGGGATAAAAATTTTCAAGCGAAAGAAAAAAATAAAAGTGTTTAATGTAGATAGCTTAAATATTCAATAAATCATCATGAGAGATGAGTTGGTTGTATAAATAGATTAGATAGTTCTAAGTACTTAGAATAACCCTCATTAAGAATATATTGGCGGATATTAAAATTTAATTTGCGTTCTGGGTATATTTTATTAATCTGATGTTAAAAATGTGTACTTAAGAATAGTAATTTGTTGAAAGATAATATCAGCTGGAATAATCAATATGCTTCTTAATACTTTTCGTTTAGTTTGGGAAAGGAAAGAACTTTCAAGTTCATCAAGTAATTTAAATAGTTATTTATTTATGAGAATATATTATTCTGTTTGATCGTGCATCATTAATTTTCGGCTGTCCAAGAAAGGAAAGAAATTTCAACTAACCGGAATAAACAAAAGTGATTTTAGCATAAGACTATTGCGTCTTAGGGAATGGAATTCCGATCAACAACAAATTTCGCCTATCCCATAATTGAAAGTAAAGAAAAGAAAGAGGAAGCATTCTCTTTAAAATGAATATGAATTCGTTTAGGCTAAAAGCAAAAGCCTCCAGGCAACAACAACAACAAGTGCGTTTTAGGCGGGACCAAAAATTTGGTTGTATTACTTAACACCCAAAAAAACACGCATACACATGGGGGTTACCCTCACAAATTCAATGTGAGAGATATACGGGCATGCGTAGGCCCAAAAGCCGGCATCTACAGCTGTCTGGTTGGCCCGGCTTCTTGGCCAACTCATCACGCGTCTTGCCCGCTTTTGATGGCTCTTTCTGGCCGCTCCCGCTCTTCCTTCTCTTTTTTGGGCGCAACAATCATTTCTTTTCTTTACATTTCATTTCGTTTTTTGGTTAACCAAGTTTATTTCAAGCTCACGCATACACGCAGTTGGCCAAGTTCAATGACTTCTTACCAAAAAACGAAAAAAAAAAAATAATAAAACAAAGCGGGGAAAGGAAGAACAATTTTTGTATCTTTCGGTTTCTGTTTCGGGCTCTGCCGCGTTTTTTGGTTCTTCTTCGTAGCCGCATTGTGTTCTTGTTGTTTTCGTTTTTTATACATTTCGTTTTCGTTGCTGGAGTTCATTGGCCACCAGTTTCAGCACCATCCAAGCCAAAGAAGCTGCCGGCCGCACTTCAATAAATAAATGATGGCTGAAATGAAAAGGCCCAGGAAAGTTTCCACTGGAACATACGCGTACATATATGTATTCGTTATTTATTACATTGGTTCTTGGTTTTTGATTTTTTTGGCCAAGCGAAAAAGAAATTCTTCCACTTGCCTTTTTTTCTCAATTTTTGTTTTGCATATTTCTCTTTGGCCCGTTGCGAGTTTGTCGCCTGAGTCTTTTGTTTTTCGGGCGCTGTGATTGATTACCGGGATTAAGCCATAATAATAATTCGTAAATTATTTTGCATGACACAACATCAAAAACTAGTTAATTTATTGTATTCGATTTGCACGCAATGGCGGTGCAGAAAAGGAGGGAAAAAGCCTGAGGTAGTTAAGAATAATTGGGCATTGAGTTGCGGTTGCGCAACTCAATTCGATTTGCATTTTAAGAAGCTGGATTTTTTTGTTGGCAATTAATTTGTTCTAATTGTTGGCAATTATGTTTTGGTCAAGGAGGAAATAATGAAGGTCATTAATGGTCATTTATTTTTAACAGTTTGTTAGATCATCATAACTAAAAATAAAACAAGAGAGAACGCTATAGTCGGGTGCCCCGACTATCAGATACCCGTTACTCAGGTAAAGGGAGTGCGAGGGAGATGGAGATAGAAACTTTGATCACGCATAACTTTTTAACGAATGGTCCGATTTGAAAAATTTCTTCTACATTTCGATAGGTATTGATAAACACAATAAAACTGCATTTTTACTTTTCCGAAATATTTAAATTTTTAAAATCGTATATTAGCGATTGTGGGCGTTAAAGGGGGCGTGGCACCCTTTTGAAATAAACTTGCGCTGCGTAGGAACTCCTAGAATCTGCATGCAAAATGCCAATCTTCTAGCTTTTATAGTTTCCGAGATCTCAGCGTTCATACGGACGGACAGACGGACAGACGGACAGACGGACATGGCTAGATCGACTCGGCTAGTGATCCTGAACAAGAATATATATACTTTATAGGGTCGGAAACGCTTCCTTCTACCTGTTACATACTTTTGCACGAATACAATATACCCTTTTACTCTACGAGTAACGGGTATAAAAACCGCAATTGCAATATTTATCCCTAAAAGTTGAACGAAAAATTTTTCTTAAGAACCTGCAATCAATCAGAAATCCCAGAAGGACTCGAGCCCCCAATCAATCTTAACCCAAATCTCTTAAAGACCTCTGATTGTTTGTTTGTTCGGTGTTTGGTCGGTTTGTTTGCTTGGTCACTCAACAAATTAAGGAGTTTGCCACTTGTTGTCAGCTGCTACCAGCAACAAAAACAACAATATCTGATCTTGCCATCAATTACGGTTGGCGAAAAAAAACTTTTTGGCCTTCCCAGTGGGTAAGTAGTTCAACAGTTGCCACCGCTGCTGGTGTTGTTGCTGTTTTCATCGGTAATGTTGCAGCTGCTGCTGCTGTTGCCATTGCTATTTCTATTGCTGTTGCTTTTGCTGCTATGAGAACTTGACTTTGGGCCCACGCCAATAGAACAGCAAAATAAGCGAACTGAAGCTCGCCTATTTAACTGTTCGTCAGACTTTACAGCAGCCAAATGGTGGCCAGCAAGTACACTCAAAGAAATCAAGTAAATAAGTATAACAAAATTAAATTTTAGAACGTTTTTCAACAAGAAAATCGTGATAGTTTTACAATATATAACGATTATTTAATCATTCCAATGACATAAAAAAATAACTTAATGAATCAAACGAAGGCAATCATTTTTGTTTTATGGCACGTTGTTTAATAAACGTAAGTTTTCGTACTCGTTTAAATAATTTTGTTGTGTAGTACTCATTTAAAGACTACATGACTTTTATCGTTAATATTATTTTACTCCTGTAATCATTTAATTATGTCTACTAGATCGTTAACTTCCTTTTTTACGGTGTAAGGGGGCGCAAAAGGTGTTAAACACACGCGCGAATTTTGCGGTAAAAGCTCTCACCACACACACAGATGGAATTGGGAATGGAGATAGAGTTAGAGATGAAGGTGGAGAGACGTAGACTCATTGATAGCCCGCCACTTGGCGGAGTCTCAGCTCAAGTCTTCGGTCTTCAGTCTTCAGTCTGCAGTCTCCAGTCTTCGGTATTGAGCTGGCTGTTGTTGTTATCTATGTGCCAAACCTGATTTACTTCATGATTATGTTTGAAAAATTAGGTTAGGAGCAATGAACTTGCCATTCGTCAGAGGCTGGAATAGCAACAGAATCGCGACTGGAGACTGAAGACTGGAGGCGGAGGAGGATTGGAAATGGGAATGGGAGTGGGAATGGGACTGGAGCAGGAGAATCGGGCGCAGAAAGACGGGGAGACAAAGTGAATGCTTTTCTCTGTTTGCCTGTCAGTCTGTGTTCGCCTGTCCGTCTGTTTGTCTTAGTAATAGACACCTGTACAGGTCAAATTGGTCGGCTGTCTAAGAATCATTCCGCTGGACGGAGTTGGCTGGACTTTGATTGGTCCGCCGGTGAATGCCTGTGCCCAGGATGGAAAGGCTGCTCCAGCAGAAGTGGAGGTGAATTACTATTTGAACTTAGCCGAAGCTGCCATTTCATATGGACCTAGTTGAAGTTAAGGTGGGGGAAAATGTGAGTGAAGAACGTTCTAATCACAACTTTAAAAAGAAATTTACTATTTTATTATTGTTTAGCTTAAATATGGTCTAAAAGGTAATCTAAAACTAACTCAAATAGACCGTTTTTTTATGATTCTTTATATGAAACCTTCAATTTTTTCACTATTATTACATTTTTTCTATTTTCAGTGTTAAAGCCACTTTATTTTGCACAGCATTCTAGTCATAAACATCGTACATACTTAAAATTGGTTACAGCATTCTAAATAAGTTTGTTAAATGCAACCCATTTTAAATACTTTTTAATTAACTTCTTTAATGAGATCGATTCTCAGTTGATTATAAAAAAACAATTATTTAAAAGAAACGAAAACCATTGATTGGTTCTGCGTTCTAAATTAATATTCAAGCGGTTAATTTCCCTAATGGCGATTAAAAGAAGATTGGAAACTCCTTCCCATTAACACTATATAAGATTAATTGGAAACCGCAATTACAAGCGCCAATAAATGCTTTGAACTCCGGCCAAAAAAAAAAAGTGTCTCAAGGTGCGCATTGCCATCCGAAGACTGTGAGAATCAATGAGCGATTCACCGATCCGTCGATCCCAACTCGCTGCAGGAATTCACTCTTTTTCCGCAACGAAATGAAAAATGTGTGCTAAGCCAATGACCGACAGAAGCGGTACAGCAACAGCAACAACAACAGTGCAAACAGAGCGCACACAAAGGCAGAGTTAACTGTTAACACGAATACGTGTGTACGGCGTATTCGCAAATCGCGAAGAGGCGAAAGAGAGTGCATGGGGTGAGGGGAGAAAGAGGTGATTTTGTGGAAGTGGAAAGAATCGTGAATCGGCCAAAACCCCCCATCCCGCTCCCTTGTCCCCTTGCTCTTCACTTTAAGTGTTTGTGTCAATCTGCGCTGCCTACGTCGCTGCCAACGCCTCTGCCACTGCGGCACTTTATGCTTATGATTACTCCACCAACACTCGAAGCTGGAAAAAAGATAGAAAAACCACACAGCAGCTCTGGAAATGTTCTACATTTTACCTAATACCAATTAATTTCAATTTGCCAGGCGAACGGTAAATTATAAGAGGTAAGAGTGTTTGGGAAAATTCAATAGCTAAGAAACAATTCTTAAAGATCAAGGTAAATATGTATACGAAAAATTTGAATATTTTCTTTATTTGATAAAGATTTATCTTAAGAATTGAATATTTAGCAATTTTTTACGAAATTAGTTCTACAGGTAATAAAATTATGCAGTAAAACATTCGTAAATGCATGGTATATTTCTTTGTTAAACCTTTTTCTTAACGGTGTATTTAAGGTGTTTTAGATAGGTCATAATGATCATTTTAAATTAATTTTCCAATAAATTTTTGTAATTTCGCTTCTAAAATCTATTAATTTTTCATAAGTTGTTTAACGTAAAATTTAGGAATAAAAGAATGCACTTGCATGCTGGTCTTGCTAAGTAGATAAAAGAAATCAAGATATCATTCATTGTCCCGAAGAAAAAAAAGTAGTTGTTAAAATTAGCCATGTCCTATTTACAAGTTCACCTTTTCGACATGTCCTTTCAAAATGTCCATATAAGTGACCCACAAAACATTTTAAAATTATTCATATCCCATTGACTTAGGATCTCATCTGTTTACCGATCGCATTGTTGGCCATTGTTATAGGGTATAATTTGCTCTGCATTGTCTGGCCTATTGTGTCTTTGTATCTTTCTATCTTTCAAGAGTTGTTTACTGACCAATTCCGTTCTGCTGCCGCCGATGGCATCGAAAAAGTTTATAAATTGTAACAATGAACTCTTAAGCTGTTGTCGCTCTTGTTTTCGGTTTGTGGACTAATGCTGATTGATGATCGAACACATGCGAAATCGGATATGTGTTGGCACAAACGAGTGTTACCATGTCTCTGGGTGAATTTGTCGTGACAAGGCACTTGCATAATTATGAACCGTTAGCGCGGTGCTTAAACGCGGCTGTATCCTGTAAAAGGAGCGCTCCCACGATTCGGGATTCCCGATCGTAATTGCCACGGCATCACCGTGCAGTAACTGTAAACACGCAACAAAAGGATTTCCTACCACCGGCAACAGCAGTGGCATCCTCGTCGGGATCATCGGGATCACACCTGACGAAATCAAAAGCGTTCACAGTTATAAGGACGAGATCCCGATCCCATGATGATAATCAGTGAATCAGTCCCAGCATCTGTCGGGGTTTTTCATTTCGATGCGTTTTTTCACTGCTTTTGGGGTTGGGAAACAATAGTCGAATGGGAAAATGTTCCATTCCGCGCGAAAATTCTCGAGTTTTTTATGGGTTTCCCTGTCTCCGTTTTTTAAGGGTTCCTCCCTTTGATGTGTGTGTGGGTACCCAATAATTATGTAATTTTAGATTCGGGATAATAGAGGAACATGCCGAAGGAAAATAAGGAAGTGCCAGTCCTGGATATGTGTGCTCATTTCATTGAGAGATCATTTCGATTGCCATTTGAACGGAAACGATGACCTGGAAAAGCGCAGAACTCTGAAAGGGATATGCTGACCCACTTGTAAAACGGAACTACTGATCCACTTCCCTGCGAAATGGGAACATCACTTATCCCTAAAAATGCGCTTAGCTTTATTCCATTTCCTTTGCTCATTTCCTTAAGTGTGGAAAATGTGTTTATGATCCTGTCAAAAACGAAGAATTCCCGATAAAGAAAACATTTTTTATGCCGGCCTCATAAAGTATATGGATGGCTGGCTTAGCAGCGAAGGGACAATTTCCACGGATCGCAGTTTGCCACAAATGATGCAACATCTCGTCACGCCGTCTCAGGTAACACACCCTGACCAGTCCCAAAACCCTGACCCATTGTCCAAAAAAGGAGCGAGACAGACACGCGCAAATTTGGCAGGGATAAACAACGCATAAAGAACGCAGTTCAAGGACTTTGACTTGCCATAACTTTCTCCCTCTCCGCTTCTTTTTTTTTTTTTAGGAAGATTGCGGTCATAATTTTTGCCAAACTCAGGTAGAACCAACTCAAAATATTAGCCAACATGTGAGGATCACCTTTGTAAGGAAAATGTTCTCAAATTTAGCGAAAATATGCGTATGTAATCTTCAAAGATAAACAAGATTATAATGGCTAATTGCTAATGTGCACATCTTGGGCAGCTTAAAATTTCATCAGGTATTTTAAAAATGATGAATAACCATAATCTCTGACGTGCATGGCTTACTCATCCTGTGAATGGAACTTTAGTAAGTTGTCATAAGGCAACTCCCACTCCCTAATTTTTTCCTGAGTTCCGCATGCGAATTAATAATTTGAAAACAATTCCATATCGAAGTGAAGCACAAAAGAAAGCAACACCGGGAGCAGTTGCGAGCTCAGAACTTCTGACACACACAACACCCTCAAATTTTATACTCGTTTGAACACACCTTCTCGAGTTGAAAAACCGCAGGTGGGTGGCAGGAAAGGAGGGGATTTGGGGCTTTCAGTGGGCTTTGTTCAAAGCATTTTGTGAGCGACAACTCTGTTTGCCCAACTCATTCGACATAATTTAACGAATGCGAAAATACACAGTTTGTAGCCTCATTGCCGCGGTTTTTGCTGAAGATCGCCGGCTGTTGAACGTCGTTTCGCTTTTCTTATTCCCGAAATTCTTTTCGCTATCGATAATTTCATCTGTAAAGTCTGTACTTGATAATAGAGTCTTAATATATATTTTCCGGTAAGCAATTGAGTGTTCAACGCAATTTATTTATCTCTGGGTTAACCTTTTTTTTTGAACGTTAAAAGTTTATTTAAAGAGATATTAACAGTAAGATTACAAAATGATCATTCTTTCTTTTAGAACCTTATAAAGCCGTGCTGATCTTCAAAAACTTAAATTCGATTTAATTTTTTACCTGCATTTTTATTAAAACTTTGTAAATTCTTTTTTTTTTTAAATAGTTGTTGATATTGCCTTAAATGATTATTTTCATTGCTTTGCCTTAAAACACCTTGATTTAATACGTTTTTTTTATTTACAAAATATTTTCAAGTATCCCCATATAATTCCTTTTCTCATTCAATCTATCCTTGATCATATTTCTCTTAAATCCATTTCTTTTATTCCTGTTTCACCATCCCAAATTGGTATCTCTCGGCAAAAATCTCTTCCTCATATCCCAATTTTTTGCTCCCTTCGGTTTCACATCATTTCAGCTACTGTGCGTGTAAACTGGGGGAATCGAAGTGATTCACTTCACTTTTTAATAAAACCAAAAACCAAGTCGGGAACGACAGAGAAAGAGTTATATATGTATATACTCTCCCGCAGCCCAAAAATCTCGTCAGAGGAGCATAAAAAAGCGCGTGTGCGGGGCGAGAGTGTTTCGTGTAAAATTCGGTGGGTTTTGGGCCAGCGCGCTCTTTTCCATTTCATTTTCGGCTCTGGCCCGAAATGTATTTAATAAAAAAAACACACAATAACGTACAAACCCGAGAAGGTCAACAAACTGAGAGCCACGTTAAAAAAGGCGGTGAAAAGGTAATACTCTGGGGGTGGTGGGGGAAGACGACCACTGACTGACTGACTGTTGGTAACAGAGCATGCATTGTTGTTATTTTCATTATATATTTTGTGCGTTCGTTGAACTCCGACGTTTTTTCGGCAGTTGAGCAATCTTTTTTTTGTTATATTTATTTTCGTTTTTCTTAATTTTTCGTGCTCGTCTTCGTTTCAAAACGAAAGACTTAAGCGACGAACTTCGGAAAGTGGACGCGCCTTTGGCCTCAATTTTTCGCAGGAAACGAAACTGATTTGCCTACCGTGCAAGGACGAAAATGGGTTAAAAGGATTCCCTTGAAAGGAGAAAGGCAGCTAATGGTCAAAAGGAGTGGGAGTGGGAGTTGGGAATAGAATCGAACCGAACCCTTTGACGGCTGATTTTATGGCTTTATGACCGTGTCCTTGCTATAATTAGGGAATTGTTTTCGGACAGTAGCCGAACTGCTGCTATTTCCGCTGAGGAAAGAGAAGTAGAGTGAGTTATCCTTCCACATCCTGTACGCAACATGTGCGTTACAATCGATTGTCTGGGGTTTGTGTAAACACTCAATTTCTCCATCCTTTCCTTTGCCCGCGTTTTTTTTCGGGGGTAAAATATCATTTTTCTCCATTTCACGCAATCAAATTGATTGAGGATCCACGCAATCCCATATCCCATCCCTTTTCATTAGTTTGGAGCGAACGAAGAAGCACCTGACGCCGCTGAACCTTTTTCCCCTCGGCTGGTTTTTAGCGGTACCTGCCCGGGTATTCCGCTGATGATATTCAAATAAAGCAGACTCATGTCCTGGCCCAGGTAGCGCAACATTCCTTAATACTTCCTCAATCTCGTTTTCGACCGAATGAAAATAGCTTCGGTAGATGTGTGTACTTCTCAAGCGGATCAAAACGAAAGGATTACGGTAAAAATGTTGTTTTCCAAACCATTCTGCGCCTGTTTATTGTTCTATTGTTCCCAAGGAGCATGGTATAGGAACAGAGAGAGGTGAGGTGAGAGGAGAGGAGATGGGGTAGGAGAATTTCGTGGCTCGTTTTGTAGGCGTCAGAGGCGGATCCGCACGTCGCTCCTTGGATTGCTTCATTTCGTTTTATTTTCCAAGTGAGAATTGCGAGAAATGGAAAGGAGCAGCAGCAACATAGCGGGTTTTTCTTACTTTTTTTTTATTTTTCCTTCGCTGTTCATTATTCAAATTTTACACAAGCACAGGAAACTCGTTTCTGGGTCTCAACGTGGGCATTATGTCAAAAGGATGCATTGTCGCGGCTGCCATTGCATAACTGTAAATGCAAAGCGAGTGGGTTAACAGTTGTCTAAGAGGATGTCAAGTTGAGCAACTGATCCCGGCGGATATCAATTATGACAGCATGTTGAATGAATTCCCTGCAAGGATGAAATATCGGGAAGGGAGAAAGAGAGGTTGGGGCACTGAGCAGCTGACGCGAAAAAGGATTCACTTGGCGGCCCCGTTAGGTTCCGTCTTAGATTTGTTTTCGTAATCAGGAAATTTGTGAGGGTTCTCATTAATTTATGGCTTAGAAATAGGAAGGATGCCTCCATCCTGAGAAAGCGTAAATTGTTATGTTGGGGTTATGTAAATGCCAGGACATCTGTTTGGTGAACAGGGTAAGACCCTAACTGTAAAAGGCTCCTATTGCGTGCAACAAAAGGATCATTTAATTTGTGAATAAAACTTCCTTCCATTAGGATAACATTTTTACAGTTAAGATAAAATAAGAATAAGTACTGAAAAATCTAAAATATAAAAAAGCAAAATCATTGTTGTATCAATGAATGATTAAATTTATACAGTTAAGAGAAAATGAAAATAGGTACTAAAAAATCTAAAATATAGAAGAGCAGAATCACCGTTGTATCAATAAAGTCATCATGTTATTTGAAAACTACAATTCTATTTCCAGTTATCCTTAACCCACATTTGAAAACATATTTATTGGCTTCAACAGAAACTTAAAATAATTCTTGGCTTTCATTAATAAATAAAGAACACCTAAATAAAAAAAACAAAGGTGCTAATCAATTTATGCGAGAAATCAAAATTATAGTCGATGACAATTAAACTTGAATTAATAAGATAATTTTATGAGAAACTAACGATCTGCAGGAAATTGAAATTGCCCGAAAAGTGATCAAAGATCATTTCCCTCTAAACGATAAAAAAATGCAAATTGAATTCAGCGCAAGTTGCCCAAACGATATGTGATTAATGACTCCAAGTTTGCTAATTTCGTAAGATTTTTATGATACGTTTTATGCTTTTTCCATAAATCAAAACGTCCACATCTAACGACCGATCCCCTTCCCCAAAACCATTATTCCAGCTCTATGTTGGGAACGCGTGTTATCCAAATTTATGCACGAATTCTCACAATAGACTCGCACACGAAGTCATAGAGTTCTTTGAACTTTGGCTGCGACTATAACGATTATGTCTTCATAGGTTCAAAAAGCTAAGCTAGGGCTCTGAGCTGAGCTGAAGAAACGAAAACGAAATAACATCATCATGACATAAAAGCAATCTACCAAAAAAATAAAAACGAAAAACTTAAAAAGAACTAAAACCCCATAGAGACCAGCAAAAGTTCATTCGCCTCACGGTTAGACAAATTAGAAAAATTAATACGCCGCTGAGTTTTCAAAGACCCCAAAAGAACTCTCCCCTTGTCCAACCGCAAAAGTGCGTTCAAAAATTTGTTTTTGTGTTTTTCTTTCGTGCCTTTTTCTTTTATGTAAGCGAGAATGTAACAAAGTTTGCTGGGACTGAACTTTTGATTTGCTTTCGGGGTATATATGTATTTAGTTCTGTTTTTTCGGCAGTTCATTGACCAGCGGACAAAAGAAAGACAAAAGCCAGTCCCGGACCAAGAATGGCAATCTAACCAAATGAACTTTAACACAAAAGCCAGGTTTCAAGATGGAGTTGGGAGTTAGAATCCAGCCAAAATTACTCAACGGCTTAGAAGGCGGAAGCGAGATGGCAGCAGCGTTAAAAGGAGACGGAGAACGCGACTCAGTCGGTCATACTTTCAAATTGCAATAAAGACGGGGAAAAAAACTGCAATCGCTGACTGCAGTCAGAAGAAAGAAACGAAACGCAAAGAAGAAAGACCGAAAGAAAGCCTTTCTTTTTGCATTGGATGGAAACTGGTTGGCTGCTGCGGAAGAGAGAAAGAGAAAGAGAGAGATGGCAGGAGAGAGACACACAGAGATTGGCAATGAAAGTATCTGGCTGAAAGAATTCTTCTACTTAGATTTTTGCGGAAATGCTCCCTCTCTTTTCTTTTCATCGCTCCGTCTCACTCATCTCTGCAGTTCAAACGAGTGCGTTGAACTTGGTTTCTGCACAACACTCACACAGATACCCACTCACTCACACAGACGCACGGAAGTGGAGTAGCAAAAGAGATGACAAATAATTAAATGACAGAATTCTCCGGCAGGTTTCATTACAGATTTCGGCTAACTGATAAGAGGACCATCAAAGTGCCATTACTATTGCAACCGATGCATCCGATGATGATTGTGGATGCACCTCGCGCTGGAAATTCTAATGCGTTTCGTTTGTCTCTCTATGTGGGTCTTTCCCTCCGTCGTTTTCCGCAGTCTTTCTACATCGCCGGCAGGTTGATCTTGATGTCTTAGAGGATAAGAGCTGGCTTAGAATTCTTCTTAGTTTGCACATTCTTCGAATGACTTTTTTGAAGTAGAACAAAACTGTGCAGAAATTATAGTGAGATAATCTATGAAGTCCAAAGGAAAGTCAGAATATAAAGCGAATGCCACAGGTTGAGACAATTGTTGGTCTCGGGGAGCCACGGTAATTGTTAGTTCTTGGCCTCTGCAGTGATCTGAAGCGGCTGTCTTTTAAGTTTTTATTGTCTTGAGATCAGATATCTAGAAACTATCCATAAAAATAACTAGGAACATTGTTGAGGCTTTTTACTTTGCACTTTAAGAGGTGTAAACCAAAAGTACTTAGGTATTTAGTTCCATTGTTATAGATTTAAATATTTAAATTGATTAAGTTGCAGAGCTATGAAGAACATATTTATTCTGTACAACTAGTTCGATTTTAGTTAGGCAAGTTGGGAACAGAGATGTTTCATTTTATTATTTTATTAAAAGGATCTAGCTTTATAAGATCCCATGAAAGTGTGCAATCTTTATTTGAATTAACCAGAAGTAATCAAATAAATCATCGTACACCTTCCCGGCGAAAAAGCCTCCACCAACTAGCTTTGGCCCACTTAGCTGGGGAAATTACGCCGCTCATCGGAAGAATTCCCCAGAATGTTTACGAAATCTATCAAGTTTTCTTCTGGACGGCCTGCAGTTCACTCACATTTGGCCCTAATCAAAACGGAACAAAACAAATGAGTCAGAGATCTTGTTTACATGGATGTTGTTATGGTGGTTACAGTTGTTAATGCCATGGTCAGAATTAACATGTGGGGCGATGAAGAAGGGGGTTTCTTGTTTGCTGGTTTGTTTGTGACTTATTTTTTTTTGGCCTGTACACTTTCGGTTAGTTGGCTGCAAGTCTTTTGGCAGCGCGGCTGAGTCAAGCCGTTAGCCCAATTCCTTATGCGCGATATTCCCCGATTCCGATTCCAATGAAAAGAAACTCTCAAAATGAGTCAGCCCGGTGTTATCGCAAAAGGTGATGATGAAGTTGCTGATCAGCACAGAAGTCGTTGACTTCATGAGGCCTCCGTTGGTTGTTTACACGCCAAATTATTACAGATGAACAAAAGGCGAAGAACCGCAGCTCCGGATCCGCTCGAGAGTTGGAGTTTTCGAGACTTCACGGCAGGTTCAACGACCGTTTTTGTAACACGAACGAAAGAATGGTTCGAAGAGAACCTTCTTTTCAGCATTGCTGTTGTTGCGAATAAGAACGCGAATATAACGCAAAACAAAGCGGGCGACGATGGCCAACAACTTTCACCAATTTGTTTTGCTTTCGCAGTTCTGGAGACGTCGACGACGACGACAGCAAACGAAAGACTTCGACGACAAACAATTGACAGCCCAAGTCAATGAGCCAAGTTGTCAGTTGGCCAATGCGAAAGGCATCTCCCTGCAAAGAGTTCTAAATGGATTATATGTACATAGCTTCATGCACAGCGAAAATATATTGTCGATATAACTTTGCGCAGGCAAAAGCTACATACATATGTGGCCTATTCATATTTATTAAATAAAATGGCAAGATTATTACCTTTTCGGTTTTAAAAACTATTTTTTTATTAGCACTATGGTTTAAAGTTAATTAATAATTTCTTGATTGCCATTAGGGAAACGCATTTTATTTCACAGGATAAAATTCTACACGTTATTGTCTAACAAAATTTAAATACTACTTTACAAATATAAATTGTTATCTTGGAGTTATTATTTTATTAAATAATATGCATTAAAATATTTTACATAATTGATCTCGCACAGAATATATATTTAATACAATGTACATATATTAAGTTAAAAAGTAAAAGCTGCCTTGAAAATGTACATATGTATTATTTGAATATATATAAAACAAATGGTAAAAATGGCTATTTTTGAAGTCCCAAGATTAAATGCTTGTTTATAATTTTTGTTTAGTGCATAAACATTTTTGTATGTATTTTATTTATATGCCCACCCTCAAGTTCTTTGGGTATAATAACTTTCCCATTAAAAGCTAATAAAGGCGCATGCAACTTCCGTTTGGGCCTGGGGTCTGCCTTCATTTGATTAGCAGACAAATAGAACGTCACGTTCTGTTCAGGCCAAAACAAGATCCACCCCCTTCAGTGATATTTTTACCCATGCTGGCCCGCTCACTAATCAAATGCCTCGTTCAATGTTCTCGAAGCCTCGTCTTCATGCGTAGCGGTTGGCTTACGGTACTTTTCGATTTCATTGCACGTCAGCAGCGGCAGAAGAAGAAGCAGCAGGAGAAGCCGAAGAAGCAGCAGGAGAAGCAGAAGAAGCAGCAACGGAGCTGAGAATGTTTAGCCTAGATTCGAGCGCAGGTTCGTTGAACTGACTGCTGACTGCCAACTGCCAACGGCCAACTGTTGGCTTCGTGTGCCTTCGCCCGACGAGTTCGTGTCCGCGCCTCTGCTTCTTCCTCTGCCGCCGGTTCTGCCAAGTTCGTTGCCTAAGTCTTTCGTATTTGCTTGCGTTTCGAGCGGAAAATTAAAGGTAGTCGTTTGATAATTTAATTAAAGCGGCAAAGGGACAGGAGAATGTAAACAAAACAATTTAATAATATGGAACATTTTTCATTATCGATTAAAAATTCAATTTTATGACTTTAAACAGAGTTGGGGGTATCGTACCAATTACGATTATTAAAAACAAAAAATATTCAATAAGACGCATGTTTTTAGAGCACCACCAAGAGCTAATAATGTTACCAACAGAGGGATGACTTACTTGATTTCAACATTTGTTTGATTAACATATATGAGTACACTTGTAAGATAACAAAAAATTTAAGATTAGCAAAGTTGTTTTGTATTTTATATACTTTAAATATTTTATACAATACAATACAATTGGCATAAAGTTTTATAGTTCGAAAAAAGTCTGAGAAATTATACAAAAATGTACGAAAAAAATATAAATCGCAAAATGCACCAAACCAGCCCAGAATAGAAAGAAATTTGCAACAATGCAAGCCAAAGACGAGGCAGAAGAAAATGCAGCAAAAAACGCTGAAGCAGTCGGCCGCAAATGCAGTTGCACCCGAAGAAGAAGAAGCTGAAGTCCAAGTCAGCAGCCGAAGAAGAAGAACAGCAGAAGCAGTTAAAGCCAATGACCGCAAGTAACTTACATTTGAAAAATGTGTGCAAAAAGCACAGCGAAAGGAGACTTGCATACAGATGCAGCTGAAAGAAAGAGAGAGAGAAAGGCGGAGGGAGAAAGAGAGGCAGAGAGACAGATGCAGCAGAATATAACAGTACTCCGCGCTAGCTTCGCGATTCTTTTTGCAGCCCAGAGATGCAAACCGGTCGCCAAGAAGCATTTTCCAAGAAAATTATTGAGGGAAAGGCGCAAAGCAAAAAAAAAAAGCCCCAACTACTTTTAGGCAAACATCGGAAAAGTTTTCCAAGTCAAAAGTTCTTAAGGAAACATTCACCTCGGCGCGCTGATGAAGACAATCTCCGTAATGCAATTATAAAATACATTCCACTTAATGGGCTATTTATAAGTTTAGATGTTGTTTTTTACTCTCCAACTTATGTTCAACCGTTGGGAGAATGTGGAAGGGAGTTTTGAAAGTTTTACAGTCATTTGGTCAAGTTTTCTTTGGAAAGAACCTTCTATTTGCAAAAATTTTCTATATATATATAACTATATAACTATAACTATATATAATTATTGATAAAAAAGTAAAATACTAATTAATTGAATTATCCGAATTGGCACGGATTTTAAATGCATCAGAATAGGTTAAAAAACTGAAGCTAAATTATTAATAGTAATAATATTATTTAAAATCAACTTAATCAACCCATTTTTCAAATGCAATGAGATATATAAGATTGCAATAAAATTAAAATATTATTTAGTTATTTTCTCAGCTAAGAATATTATCTATTTATACAAAAATTTCGGAGTCACGTTTAAATGACCTACCAACTAGTTGGGTTGTCATTTCTTAAAAATTTCTGTCTTCTCTACTTGTTGTCAATGAACAAGCTTCTCATAGCCAAGCTCTTCTAGATATTTTCTATCGCTCCCAACCACAACCCACATATCACTGCTATCTCCCAGCAATCGCACATCTTCATCTCCACCAAAATAACCTTTCAACGACCGCAATTGATGTCAAAAATTCATTTTGTTAACCACAGGAAAAAAAAACGGCAACAAAAACTAGCAACTAATTGAAAATTGGCAAGCAAAAGATATTTCTTGGCCATAATCACACTCAGTACAGAATGCAGCTGGGAACGCTTCCCAAAACAGCAACAGCAGCCACAAAAAAAAGCGTTAGGAAAAAACGTTCTAACCACAAACAACGGCAGCAAAATGTTGCACAAAAAGAATTCCCAGTGACCTAATTTTGCACTCAGATGCAGTTGTTGTAGCTGTCGCTGCCATTGTATTTGTTGTGGCTGTTGGCGTTAGTTGGCCAATGCTTCCCATTGCTGTTGCCGTTTTTTTTTGTTCTCGGCCCGGAAGTTCTGTGCCCATGCGCATGGAAGGCCGAGGAACTTGCAGCTTGCAAATAACTGAAATTATGCCCACTCCGATTCTACCAATTCTGCTTCAACTTTTACGCCAGCTAGCAATAAAATTATAGAGTACAGGAACCGATCGCATCGATTGGAAGAGGCCAAGTTTCCGAAGAACGTTTTGGCCATTGGCGATTTTAGGCAATGAAAAAATGTCCGCGGAACGTGAAAACAGTTCGTGTTTCCATACAAGCGAATTTTCTTTGCTTGCGGACAGATATGGAAAATTACCTTTTACTACACAACGGGAAAAGGGCTCAATATTAACATGATTCTGTCATCTGAATTATTGTCATATGCTGAAATCTTTTAAACAGAATTCAAATTGTGTCCTTTATTATGAGTAAACAAAGCAAACTGTCTGAATGTACATTTCAAATTCCATTTTTCACATCTTGATGATAGGCAAAACAAGCTTGCAAGCTGAACAATTTTAGATCAATTTGCAACTTAAAAGCTGTTTTAAAATTATCAAGCGAAAAAGTATCTATAATAAATTGTACACAGATTTCTATCAAATTAAAAGTCAAACTGCTTTAAAACTTCTACAGATTCTGTTGTTTAATTTACTATCCGAAATTTCAAAATTTGTTTTGAAAATTTCATATTTACACAAAAATTCGATAATTGACCGAATTGACAACCAATACTAGATACAATTTTTACATATGAAGAAAGACCCAACTTTAAGACAAACGATGTGGGTTTTGATTATATCTAAAATAAATCCTCAATATTTTTATGTTTTCATGATTATTTTATTATAAGCCAAAAGCTACAGTAATTTATTAAAGGGAATACCATTTACCTCAAACATCATTACTGATTTAATTTTCAAAATAATGAATCTTGAATGATATGACCAATATTGCTAGTATTTTTTTCCGTATGGGAACCTTTCTTCCTTTCTCTCTCCCCCACCTTTCTCCCTTTCTGGTTTCCTTTTGGGATTCCCCTCCGTTTTGAATCCCTCGCTCTCGTCTTTCAATTGTTGCCCACTTTGTATGCTGTAACAGGAGCGTAATAAACACTCGCCTAACGGGGCTTTTCTTTATTTTCGCCATCGCCAGAGAGTGTGCAACTGCAATTGCCACAACAGCAACATCAGCTAGGCTGCAACTAGCAACAACAACGGGCACAGCCAGAACGAATGGCTGGAAAAGCCAGAGAACCGATCGCTAAGTGAAATGCTGCTGCAACGAAGTGCATTATAACCGTACATTTTGCACACAAACACACAGATGCAGGCACTCACACACACACTAGTATATATTAGTGCTATGCAATTTTCCACTTTTTGCTTTTAACGTGGCTGGAATACGGATTCTGTTTGCCTTGAGCGGCGACAAGGAAAGCTGAAATTGTTTGACTTTACTGATTAATTTTTGGGAACTCTTTTTATTAGTTTTGATTTTCTAAATGGCTCATTTCCCTCATTACATTAAGCAAAACATGTAAATATGTTTATATTTAAGTTAAATAGGTTTTTAGTGGCACATATTTTCCAAAAATGGATTACAACTATTTATAATTTTATTAAAAAAATACAACTTTTTAGCTGTTTACATATTTTCATAACCAATAAGAAAATAAATTGTAAATGATTAAAATAAATTCTCTGCTATCTGAGATTGATCAAAAATAATTTGATTGCCTGACATTAGCTCTAAAATATTCTTTAAGTGAAATATACCGAAAGCATTTATTTGTCACCTAAAATTTTCAGAAATGTAGAAAATATTTTCCTGCTTTTCTTGCACCAACTTCTTTTGCTTGCTCTTTTGCGTTAGAAGTTTGCCATAAAGTTTAGCGATTTTGATTTTGGACTGCAAGAGAAAGCAGTTTTTTTCGCTTCTTTCTTTCTGCAACTGCAGCTCCAATACCAATACAAATACAAATACTCGTAGATTGCTGCGCATGCGCAACTCTGTTAGAATGCAATTTTCTGTTTCGCTTCTCTTTCTACTTTAGTGTGCTTGTTTGTGCGAGTGTCTATGTTTGAACTTTGAAAAGTGGGTGAATGTACAGTAATGTTTGCTGCATGCTCAATTGCAATGCTGCAAGCAACAACAGCAACAAAACGTGGCAAATTCGTGATGTTCTGTCAGGGCCAAAAGTAGCTGAGGAAAAACCCCAAAAGGTAGAAGGCCACAAAAGGATATGATTTAGGGCTCCATGAAAATACATTCTCCGAAGAAGGTAATTGATATATGTATGTATGTAACTAAAGGAAAATATGATTTTGAAAACTAATATTTTCTAATTGTTGATAAGGTTATCTTTTTGATTTGGAGATATTCGTTTAAATCCGTAAGAAATTAAAATGATATTATAACTTCTAGGTATTAATTTTGGATTTTCTAATATTCAATATTATTTTAAGTTTATAAATATCTATGAAAATATTGCCATTAATATGTATCAAAATCATTGTTGTATCTTAGTTTCATGCAATGAATTGATTTATTTTATTAAAATTAATAAATGTACATAATAATAGTGATAGCATTCTAGCTTAAAGCAACTGTTGCCTTGAAATAATATCCACAACAATTAGATGTAGTCCTGTTTTACTTACTATACCATAAATTATTTGATATTTAAATATCTAACTGTCTAAATAAGAAACATTTCTAATAAATAGATGAAGTTCAACAAATGTATTAAATGCCTTATTTCATCAAGTACTTTAATCTCAGGTGAGTTTATTTGTTTAATGTGAAAGTTATGAGTGTGATAATAGAATTATTCCTCTATTTTGTATTCCTTGTATTTATTGTGCTCCGTTGTTTCGTTTGTGTTCGATCTGATGTTGAAGGCCACGTTAATCTTGAACTGTTTTATAAATTGGCACACTTATGCAAAGTCAACGACTCGTCGCTGCTTTTCCTCTCTCTCTCTCTCTCTCTGTCTCGTTTCCTTCGTCACTTGCTTCCTCTGTCCGCAAAACAGTTAACTGGCTTCGTCGAGCTTCGTGTGAAAAGCCGAAAGCCGAGCTCAGTTGCATAACTTTCATACCAGCATTAAAACAGAGCGCCACGAAAGTTCATTCGCCTCGTGCACTCTATTCGCCCGTCTCTTTTTCCCTCTCTCTCCCCTCTCAGTCGGTATCTTGGCCGTCTGGCTCTCTGTTAACCGACTCTCAGCCTCTTGGCCATTGCAGGCCAAGTCACGGCCGCGGCCAAATGAATAGAAATCAACTTTGAAATCCTTTTTGCTTAATGGTCTTAATGTTATTTTAGTTTATTAGTACCTTTAGTACCTTTATCAAATAAAGAGTAAAAAGTATTTGCTAATTTAGCGAACCCTTTTTTTTCTTAATTTAATAAACATTAATTTTTATATTTTTGGACTTGGCTGTTTTGTGATTTGCTTTTCTCTTTTCAGTGAGCTTGGCTTTCGTTTAAGTTTTTGTTGGCTTTGTTGTTTCTGCCTTTGGCGCGCAGCTTGAAAAAGTTTTTTGGTGTGTGTGTTTTAGTGTTGTCTCTTGAAAAAGGAATGTTTGTTGTTTGTCAGCGGCGACGTTTTTGGGTGAATGTGTTTTGGGTCTTGGGTAGAGAAAAAGAGAAGAGAGGGGGAGTGAAAGAGCTGGGGATGCGATGCGGAGATGATGTCGTCGATCTGTGCAGCATTGTTAAAGGTCAGTTCTCTTACCTAACTTTGATTGCATTTTTGTCTGTTTTTTGTTTTATTTTTCTTCGAAATTTGTGCGTTGTTTGTTGATCAACAGTTTTTGGACAAACAGTCGAAAGGGTTTGGTGAACCAACGCCTCGGGTAATAATTATCAGTTAGGCTAGGGCAATATCCAAATGGTGCGAAGTACAAACAAATTCTCAAGTGTCCATTAAACAATTTTAAAGGAAATGTTAGAAGCATCTAAAAGAAAACACGGCATACACGAACATAATATATTTGTACGCATATTTTTCTTTTAATAAATAAAAAGGCAAGATTACCTAATTTTACTACTACTTACTAGTAGTTAATTTAAACCTTAAACTTTACGAAAAAAATTTAAAATATTTTTTTTTACTTACTTTAATCAATAAAGTTTAGTTAGAGAAATTAAATGTTTTCAGTCCTTATCCCTAATGCTATCACATTTAGACAGCCAATCCAAATCAAATGGGTTAATACAATGGATAACATTATTCAGAAACTACGTTCATTTTCAAAGGCGTTTAAAATAAAACATTTTCAAAAAAACCACAAAAAAGTTATTCTATTCTTCTTGTTTTTGCTAAATGCACGCAAAAGTGCAACAACAATGAAAAGCTTTCAAATCGTATAAAAAAATCTAAAATCTAAAAAGCATGTGAACCCACACACATAAGCAGAAACAACAACAACACGAGTAGTGCAAATTGTGACGTTCCTACACTACAAACTCTTCACACCCGCACGGGCAAAATGGCCGCGACATTCAACTTGAACTTTTTGCGCACTCGCTCTCTTCTCTCGCTCACACACATAGAAAATAATCAAGATCAAGTTTCTTCCGGCATTTTGCACAACAACAAAAAACTAGAGAGAGAGAGAGAAAAAGAGCATGTGTCAGAGAGGAAAGAGAGCAAACTTTGCTAAAAAGCTTTTGAGTGGGGTATGTGTCAGTGAGAGCACGGCAAGTGCATTTCTGTTATCTCCTCTGCTCTATGATGTCACTTTGGCCGCCTGTATACCTCATAGGGTTAAAATTTAATGTAATAATCCTATTTCATTTCATTGCCTAATTTCCTTTTTAAAATTTGTGTACGTACAAAATAATTGCATTTATTAAAATTATTTTTTTTATATAAGAAAACAGATTTAAAAGGTTAAATGATACTGAACTATCTGTTAAATTATTTTATTTCATGCTGGTACTTCAGACGCTTTTTTTATTGTTAGCCTTAACATTGATTTCTTTAAATAATAAGTTATTTTCTTTGATTTGTTTTAAAACATTCTTTTTGTAGAATTTTATTTCTTTAAATATACAAACCATACATTTTAATAAAGCGCTTCATAAAAAAATGTTTTATTATTATTATTGGGGGGCGGAACTTTAAAAACATAACTATTTTAAGCCATAATGTTTTTACTCATTTTAATTCAGTTTTTTATGGTAAGCTAGGATAATATAAGGTAATCTTTCATTTCAGCTTAAATAAACCAAAATTACATATAAGCTAATAAATAAGTAAGCCCCTGTTTTGTTTCTGGGCCATATACAAAATGCTGTTCCTATGTTAATAAATTCCATAAAAACCTAGAAACAACATTTAAATAAAGAATATATTTGGTAAAATAATTATGGCCAATAGATTCAAGACAATGGCTTGACTTAACATTGCATTTTGCAGTTTTCCCTAGCTGCCCAAAATGAAGCAGACTCATTTTCACTCGCTTGGCGTTGGGAAAGCGCCGCATCAGACTATGTATGCTATATGTGAAATTCTCGGAAAAGTCGAAAACACACCACGTCGAGAGCAACAACAACGTCATCGTTGCAAGCATTGAACTCGATTTTGTTTTCATTGCCGCCTGAATTTCTAAAACGCAGCTAATTAGTCGAGAGTGTTTGCGTTGCTGCTGCTGCAGTTGTTGCACTTGCAGTTGTTGCACTTGGAGCTGCGCTTCTTTAGCTGTGTTCCACTTTTCTGGCAGTTTTCCACTTTTCCACCAGCCAATGCTGCGACTCCAGCAGATTTCACACGCGGCCAAGCAATTCATCATAAAAATTATTGCAAACTGCCATCAATTGGCAGCACTGTCAAAAATGTAAGGTAAACATCTTAATCTAGAAATAAATATTTTAAGGCTCAAGTATTGTGAAAAATGTAAAAAATGGTCACAATATACAATTTCCCCAAATGTGTAAAGTTATAAACTTATATATTTCAGCAAGGCACAACTTTTAAGTCTTATGTACATAGAGATAAATGAATAATTTAAAAACCATTAAAAAATGGATTAATCATCTTAAAAGCCTATCTGTTGTACTTTAACTAAGTACAATATTTTTTCAGTGCAAACCAGAAGAAGATGGCTAAAACTGATCGACCGGCGGGGTTTTCAGTTGCAAGATGTTTGCTTAAAACCAAATGAAAATAAGTTTTTCCAAGTCCAAGCCCAGGCCGCGCCTTTTGTGTTTGTTTAAATAAAATGAAAGTTTTTTGCTGCACTTTTTTTTGTTTTGCGAATACGCGCGCGCCAATGTTTGACATACATAGAAGACGGCAGTCTGAGTCTGTCAGTCGGTCACTTAGTCACTTAGTCACCTAGTCACTAAGACACTTAGACACTAAGTCGATGGTGTTAGTGGAACATGGCGGAATAGCAGACTTTGTTTAGCCAGCGACTTGCAAACGGTCGTTGCCGTTTCGCTTTTGCAGGCCGCTGCATTATGATTTCATTTTCTAATCGAGCTCGTCTTCATGTGCAGCCTCACTTCATATTGCTTTTCTATGGTCAACATGCACGGCGATGTGTTGCAAAAATAAAATCACGCATACGCCGCGTATGACGAAAGTGAAATAGGCGCGACGAAGAAGGCCCATAAACAGAGGCATTCAAAATAAAGCCAAGCAAAGCGAAAGGCGGAAGAAAAAGAAAAATAAAGAAAGAGGTAGCGGGAAGAAATAGAGAGCTAGAACGGTAGCTTCACTTTTTTTTCGGCAGTTCAACAAACTTTGAAGCGAACTTGGGTCAATAAACTATGCAAGACCCACGGCGGGATCATTAGATGATCACCATCATGACGATGATGATGGCGCTTGAGCTGAACCGAATCTTTTGTCTGAGGCAAACGCATAAATAAAAAAGAATAACAAGCCGAGAGGTCAATGGCAGACACACTCGCTTCAAAACGAATGCAAAGTGGTGAAGGGGCAAGCGCTGTAATAAAAAAGCTAAGAAAAAAACGAAAATAGTTTTGTATCGGTAAAGAACAATCTAACTAAAAATGGGGGAGCAATTAAGGGTATTAAAATTAGTAATTGCGGTCTACGACCCTGCAGTAGAAATAATTTTAGGACCATTTTTTTCGTCGCTTTAAATGTTCTTTGTAGAAATTATAAAAAAAGGAAATTGATAGCTCAAAAAAATTAAATTGTCATTACTACTAATATTACTAATTTTTGTGATTTGACTTTTTAAAAATCTAATTTTAAACATTTTTTTTTAAGTACTAAACTCAAGAAACTCCCGAGTAAAATTACAAAATTATAAATTAAATAAATAAACCAGTAAAAGTTTTGAAACACGAAAAAAAATGTGGAATTTTGAGAATAGACAAAGCGCCACCTATACACCCAGAATTAAAAGTAAACAAAATTTTGGTTTAAGTCACGGCTACAAGTTTAGAATTTTTCCGTCATTTCTCAGTTCGCAGTGGTGCGTATTTCATACTCGTTAGAGATGGAAAAGCGATATGTGCATCGTTAGCGGATTTACCAACCGTCGATATTTCTCTCCCACTAAGGTGCTGTTGGAAAAACGTTGCCCTGCCATACATCGATATCACCGATGTTTTGTAAACATCGATCACAAATAGATTTTAGCATCGCGTGTGTCCACCTCTAGTAATAATATTATTTATTAAAATAATATCCATATTATCCCTGGATCATAAAAATAAGAATACGGCCTTCAAAGAATAATAAGAAATCAACGGAAAGGTACTCGTTGTATTAATCTCACTTAACTTTGCATGGCAATTTCCATGTAATCACGAGGACCGCCAAATAAAAACACAATACAAACGGGTAGCAACAAAACAAAAATAAAGCATTTTCCTTAATTATGAGCTCGCCCACGAGTAAAAATGTTAGCGAAACGAATGGGAACAAGCCTAAGAAGTCGGGCAAGACAAATTCGAATGCCAAGAGTGGGCAAATGGACACACGCGCCGAATTGGCGGACCTCATCAAAAAAAAGGCGGAAACCTCTGTAAGGCACAATATAAACAAACCCGAAACCGGGGCATTATTTCATTATTATTTCGTACGAATGACAGGAGCAACTGGCCAATCTCGAGCGACAGATCTACGCCTTCGAGGGATCCTATTTGGAGGACACGCAGTTGTGCGGGAACATCATCCGCGGGTGGGAGCGTTACCTGACCTCCAACAAGGCCACCAATTCCAAGGCCGACAAGCGGAACCGGAAGTTCAAGGAGGCCGAGCGCCTCTTCTCCAAGTCCAGCATTACCTCTATGGCTATATGTAATCGTAAGTGGGGGATTACTAGGACACGATTCTAAATCCATATCTTAAGTTATTGATGTTAAGAACATTGTTATACCACAAAGGATAAATATTATTTATCTGTGTCACGAAAGTAGTCGATATAGGCATGTCCGTCTTTTTCTACGCGGCGTATATATAAATTCCATTTATTTTATAAATAAAAATATTCTAAAACTCGCTTATTTTTAGCTGAGCGCGCTAGCGAATCGGATTCCATTACCAATGAAGACTCCAGCGACAATCAGATCTCAATCAACCAGAACACAACAACGGCCCACGATGGAGCCACTACAATCAAGAGCACGCCGAAAGATGAAAAGGGTAAGACAGAATTAGAGTTTCAGGAGGTGATGTGGACAGCGAGAGTATATAAATTATTATTAGTCAAAGGCTTAGAAGATGGTGATAAAAAAGATAATATTATGATAATAAACTAACTAAACTATAAGAGAAGTAATTTACTAAACACAAGATCCCAACTCAACTTTGTGATTAACCAGATTTTAAAGTATCAGAGAAACAAAGTATATAAAACATAAGTCATTAAACATAGAATTAAGAATGGCTTGTTCTTATTTAAAAAATATAAAACTTTTCAAACTAGATATTAAAATTAACTTCATGCAGAAACGATACCAAAATCATTAAAAACGGGTTTAGCTAATCCTTATATAACAGTTTTTATTTATTATGTTAATCAAAAATACCTCACCCCTTTCGCATTTCTCTTACTTAATAATTTATTTTACAGATTCCCCCTCGCATCGAAATGAGAGCAGTCTAACGGTTACTGGAGGCACCGGAGTGGTCCCTGGATCTACTGGCGGTGGAGGAGCCAGCTCAGGAACAACTCTTTGCACACCCACTCCCAATACAAAGAGCAAACTTTCCACCAACTCCAGTGCGACGGCAAAGAAAAGTGGGCACATAAACAAGAAGATTCGACATCGATGACGACCGCTCCGGTAGGGTCTGGCCCGAATATTGCACTCTTTAAGTTCGAAGTTTAAAAATTAAAATTTGTTCAATAAATAAAACAAATTTAGATTTAAAACTAAAATGATTTTTTTGGTTTGCAGCCTTGGGAAAACATAAAACATAAATAAAACTATAATTTACAAACATTATCGAAATTTTATTCAGAATAATTGGTTGATAACAAGTAAGATACAATACATATTTTTCTATATCACTGGCAGACCCAGGACGTATTTAATATTTTGTTTTTGAACAAATTTTTCGTAACATATGTTTTATAATTTTGTAACCGAGTGGGGGGAGCCTCCGAAGGAAGTTTTCCCTAAGCGCTGATTGAAGGATTGGGAAATTGAAGATTTACTTGCTTTCGATATCATATAAGTCGCGTCTCTTGAAGGGGCTCTAAGAAATAGAATCGAGGGAGTTTGATATGAAAATGTGAAACATTCAAGCTAAGTAAATTCAGGTCGTAAGCATAATAGTAAGAAGAGAAAGGAAAAGATTAATCAGAATTTCTCACCGTTCTTTTGAGGGTTTTAAAACGTCGCGCTTTAGGATAAACAGCAAAAATATGATGACGCCCTGGGACCAATTTAGGTAGTCAGTCACGAGAAAAGCCCTCCTCAAAAGTGTGTCATTTTGCACAAAGTACGAGATTATCTCAAAGCTCCAGGTCATACCCATTACGATGAAAAGCCGCAAAAAATAAGTATAACTGTTTGGGAATATGACAGGATTTTAATATTATTGATTTCAATATTATTATTAATTGATTTACCTTTCTTGCTTTTGGTTGAAATTCCTTATATTTCGGTTTGATTTCATTATTTCCATTGCCGTCCATGTAAACATGGTAATGTTAAAGGCAATCAGTAATACCATCGGTGCATAGAAGTAGAGCATGGCAGACCATTCTTTAGCTGTAAGTGGAAAGGGTGGCTTTATACCCAATTGTAAAACGATTTTATTTAAAAATTCACTTTCGATCCAACAATGGGTGTTTCCCACACGAGGATTCCAATCCTCGTAAGCTACAAATTGTTGAGCTATGTAGGTGATTCCGGTCAAGGCCCCCGACAATCCCCAGGCGTAAGTGTTGAGGATCGCAAACTCGTCTAAAGAGATAGAGGATATGCCGCAAAGCTTCGTAAAGATGCGCACGCTAATGACAGAAAGCCAGAAGAACGCGGCCATGACGAAAAAGTAGCCCATAAAACCTAATAATGAAAAATGGTTAAAATTTGCAATGATTCTTTGTCGTACAGCCGTATAATATAGCCAACCTGCTAAAACGCAGAAGGATGACGATAATTTCCACAAGTCAAGGAGAAGCAATAGGAAGCCCATAAAGATGCATACCATGTAGCAGGTGAAGCACTTGCCCTGAATGTTTCTTAGCTGTTCCGCAAAGAGGTGAACGCAGATCGTTAGAGCCATAAAAAATAGCGATATGATCATCACTGTGGGGAGCGGGGAAACGGGGAAGTGAGAGAGCACTTAAGGTATTTATAGTTTTCAACTCACCGACGGTCTGTCCTGTTTCAGATTCCACTTTAGGGCAGTTGTGGGCTACAATTCGAACAGATATAGTGTTTTTATTATCGTCTTTGAACTGAAAGTGCTGGAGGCAGTATTTCCGCTTGTTCAAAACCACGTTATCATAGTGGCGTATAAAGGTTCCGTTCTAAGGAGTAATAATGATGATTAAGATGGGAATTTAAACATATACAATATGAAAACATACCTCGTATAGAGTGTAATTATCGTCTTCATTTTGGTTGTCCATTTGATATGGATCGTCACAAGGCATGGGCAAATCCCACTGCACGATTAGATCGTTTTTAAAGTGCCCTTTGACCACGGACCCGTTATTAAGGGTCATGTCCACCAACGGATCGATCATTTTCTGGTGGTTCTCTAACATAATATTGCATTGAGGATTTTTATTTTCCATTGGATCCAGACTGTGATCGTGAGGACAGCAGAACCTGACGCAAGTCCTCAGTTTGCAGACACATCCTCTCATGTGGCTGGGGACCCTCATCTTGAGGCCGTTTGCCAAAAGCATGAAGTTATATTCACCCGTCAAATGAGCGGGAATGAGAACTCCCTCATATAGATATGAACCATTCTGGATCCTCTGGTCTGCCGAGAGACTTACAGTGTCAAAGAAATCGCAATCACCAATTTCCGCACTCGATTGTTGCACCATCAGTAAAATAACAGCTGCCAAATATCCCACAAGTAACCGCATTTTTTTCGAGGTTTGATGAAGGTAGGACTTGGAGTCTGTGTCTAAAGAAAATTATAATCTCTGTGTCCGTAATACTTATATACATATGTCAGATCAATTAATTTTATTGCGATCCGGAATTTCAACAAACAGTGGGTGTAGACGAAGAAAACGAAGGGCGTGGAACAGAACATTTAACTTCAAGATTCATGTTTAGAATTCCCTCCTAACGTTTTTATTTCATGACCGAGCTGTATCAAGAGAGAGAGAGAGAGAGCTTCTTAGAATCGGTACGATTGTATAGCATTTGTAATTCATACATTGACTCATAAAAATAAAATTGAACAACAAAATTTTGGGAGCGTATAAAACGATTACGGAAAATCCTAGGGTCCAACCCATGTTTTCCATCGATATGTTTGATTTATCAAATACGTAGGTGAAGTTTCCATTCGAAGTGTCATTTAAAAAAAAACGATGCCTGAATTCAGAAAATCTTGTACTTTTACTCAAACAACAACAAGTGTATATTATGCAACAGATTTAAGAAATTGGCATGAGCCTATACAGAACAAACAGCCGAATCACTTTTGGACTTTAGCACTTCCAACCCAAGTAAAAGAACACCAACAAGGATATCTGAGGATTATAAACGCAAGCGCTCTTACTTTTCGTTCCCGACAATGGTTTTAAAATGACTGATCCGATCCAGAAATTCTGCTGGAACAAATCTCCCAGAATCTGAAATAAAAAAACAACATGAGTAACAATTGTAGTAAGCTTTTGTATTTCAGATGTGTTCTTAGTCAACCCAAAGCATTCGATTTTAACACTACATAGCAACGCTTAGTTTGATATCAGATTCATTCTGAAAAGGAAAGCAAATTTAAGTTTAGTTGTTATACCCTTGCAGAGGGTATTATAATTTCAGTCAAAAGTTTGCAACGCAGTAAATGATTATTTTCCGACCCTATAAAGTTTATATATTCTTGATCAGCATCATGAGGAGAGTCGATATAGCCATGTCCGTCTGTCCATCCATCTGTCCGCCCGTCTATCCGTCCGTCTGTCCGTCCGTCCGTTTAAAGCTGTCTTTCTATTGCAGGTAGTATATAAATTGGAACGAGCCGGGTCGGGCGACTATATCATATAGCTCCCATAGGAACAATCCATCCGAAGCCCGCCGTTTTCAAAACTTTATCTTTGTACACATACAAAAATAAGATAGCGAAAATTTTAAATCTCTCGCTTCTAAACTGAGCTGGCATAATGACGGCCCTGCTGACATAATTATATTAACTCGTTTGCTGATCAGGTATATACATATATTATAGAGAGTCGGAAACGTCTCCTTTACTGCGTAACAAACCTTGGAAGAAATTAAAACTGGTATTCGGAAACAAAAATTAAAATAGGTTTTAGAAGTTACAAAATGTTTTTCATTAAATACAAAAATGGATAAAACAAATTTTCCTGACGGCAAATCTGTATTTGCCACACAATTGTTTGGCAAGGCAATCTTACCAAGGGCAAGCGAAGCAAGCCCGCAGAGCAAATTCACCGGAAAGAAGCGTTATCCAGGTCACCACTAACGATGGTCGGCACCACCAAAATCTCCATCACCGCGATGGCTCAGCCGCAGCTCCGTGCCATTTTGTTTATGTCTGCTCATCGCCAGCTGCTACGTGTCGCAGTCCCAAGCGGATGAGCACAACCACAAGGTGAGTTTTGATCCCATATCTAGCCCATGTCTAGTTCCAACTACATCTCCCATATCTCTAGTACAATGACCGGGAGGCGGTGGTCCTTTGGATAAACACAGTGGGTCCGTACCACAATCGACAGGAGACCTACGCCTACTTCTCCCTGCCCTTTTGCAATGGCCAGAAGTCCACGACCACAGATGCTCGGGAGGAACTCAAGCCGGGATCGCAAATCCACTTCTCCTACGAGGTGAACTGGAAGCCCAGCAAGGTGGAGTTCAAGAATCGATTCGACAAACTTTCGACCTGGACCCAAACTTTTTCCAGCACAGGGTGCGTATTAAGTAACAGGTAGTAGAACAATGTTTTCTATAATTCATTGATAAACAGCCCGAACGGAAAAAATAACTTTTTCATCGGCACCCAAAAAAAATTTTGTTTAATAGAAAATCTTTAAATGAATAATGTAGCTGTCACAAGTTAATAGATAAAGATGAGTTTTAGATGATTTGATCTTTCGTAAAATTGTAACCAGTAACATTTCATTGCTATACGAATATTGTCACTTTAGTAACGCTGCTACAATTAATAATGTGTTATAGATTACATATGCAAAATTATAACTATTTAAAAAGAAGCCAATATGTAAATAACCCATTTTCTTCTATTCTCTACAGATCCATTGGTTTAGCATATTCAACAGTTTCATGATGGTCATTTTCCTGGTTTCTTAGCTGTTTCACTAAGCGGTGAACGCAGATCGATAGAGCCATAAAAAATAGCGATATGATCATCACTGTTGGGAGAGTGGAAAGGGGGAAGTGAGAGAGCACTTAAGGTATTTATAGTTTTCAACTCACCGACGGTCTGTCCTGTTTTAGATTCCACTTTAGGGCAGTTGTGGGCTACAATTCGAACAGATATAGTGTTTTTATTATCGTCTTTGAACTGAAAGTGCTGGAGGCAGTATTCCCGCTTGTTCATAACCACGTTATCATAGTGGCGTAAAAAGGTTCCGTTCTAAGGAGTAATAATGATGATTAAGATGGGAATTTGAGCATATACAATATGAAAACATACCTCGTATAGAGTGTAATTATCGTCTTCATTTTGGTTGTCTAGTTTATAAGGATCGTCACAAGGCTTGGGCAAATCCCACTGCACGATTAGATCGTTTTTAAAGTGCCCTTTGACCACCGACCCGTTATTAAGGGTCATGTCCACGAAAGGATCGATCATTTCCTGGTGGTGCTCTAACATAATGTTGCATTGTGCATTTTCATTTTTCATTGGATCCAGACTGTGGTCGTGAGGACAGCAGAACCTGACGCAAGTCCTCAGTTTGCAGACACATCCTCTCATGTGGCTGGGGACCCTCTTCTTGAGGCCGTTTGCCAAAAGCATGAAGTTATATTCACCCGTCAAATGGGCGGGAATGAGAACTCCCTCATATAGATATGAACCATTCTGGATCCTCTGGTCTGCCGAGAGACTTACGGTGTCAAAGAAATCGCAATCACCAATTTCCGCACTCGATTGTTGCACCATCAGTAAAATAACAGTAGCCAAATATCCCACAAGTAACCGCATTTTTTCGAGGTTTGATGAAGGTAGGACTTGGAGTCTGCGTGTAAAGAAAATTATAATCTCTGTGTCCGTAATACTTATATACATATGTCAGATCAATTTTATTGCGATCCGGAATTTCAACAAACAGTGGGTGTAGACGAAGAAAACGAAGGGCGTGGAACAGAACATTTAACTTCAAGATTCATGTTTAGAATTCCCTCCTAACGTTTTTATTTCATGACCGAGCTGTATCAAGAGAGAGAGAGAGCTTCTTAGAATCGGTACGATTGTATAGCATTTGTAATTCATACATTGACTCATAAAAATAAAATTGAACAACAAAATTTTGGGAGCGTATAAAACGATTACAGAGAATCCTAGGTTCCAACCCATGTTTTCCATGGATATGTTTGATTTATCAAATACGTAGGTGAAGTTTCCATTCGAAGTGTCATTTAAAAAAAAACGATGCCTGAATTCAGAAAATGTTGTACTTTTAGTCAAACAACAACAAGTGTATATTAGGCAACAGATTTAAGAAATTGGCATGAGCCTATACAGAACAAACAGCCGAATCACTTTTGGACTTTAGCACTTCCAACCCAAGTAAAAGAACACCAACATGGATATCTGAGGATTACAAACGCAAGCGCTTTTACTGTTTGTTCCCGACAATAGTTTTAAAATGACTTATCCGATCCAAAAATTCTTCTGGAACAAATTTCCCAGAATCTGTAATATAAAAGCAAGAAAGGAAAGCTAACTTCGGGCGGAGCCGAAGTTGATATACCCTTGCAGAATATTCTATAAATTATATTCTCCGAAATTATTCATATGATGCATTCTTAATACTCATAAAAAATCCCAACTTCCTCACTTTAAAAACACCAAAGTTATGGCATCCAATCGTTCAGTTATATGGCAGCTATAGGATATAGTCGGCCGATCTTTATGAAATTTGGTCAGATTGATTGACCAAATATAAAACCCATAAAAAATTCCAACTTCCTAACCTTAAAAACACCAAAGTTATGGCATTTCCGATCGTTCAGTTATATGACAGCTATAGGATATAGTCGGCCGATCCCGCCCGTTCCGACTTATATACTGCGTGCAAAGGAAAGAAGGGTGTGTGTATTGTTTTAATTCGATATCTTTAAAAGTGAGAGACTAGTTCGCGTAGAAACAGACAGACGGACAGACGTACGGACGTACAGACGGACATGCTTATATCAACTCAGGACGCGATCCTGATCAAGAATATATATATACTTTATATGGTCGGAGATGTCTCCTTCACTGCGTTGCACACTTTTGACCAAAATTATAATACCCTTTGCTAGGGTATAAAAATATAATGAGAAACAATTTTAGTAAGCTTTTGTATTTCAGATGTGTTCTTAGTCAACCCAAAGCATTCGATTTTAACACCACATAGCAACGCATAGTTTGATATCAGATTCATTCTGAAAAGGAAAGCAAATTTAAGTTTAGTTGTTATACCCTTGCAGAGGGTATTATAATTTCAGTCAAAAGTTTGCAACGCAGTGACCCTATAAAGTTTATAAATTCTTGATCAGCATCACGAGGAGAGTCGATATAGCCATGTCCGTCTGTCCGTCCGTCCGTTTCTACGCAAACTAGTCCCTCAGTTTTAAAGCTATCTGCTTGAAACTTTCCCAAAAGGTGTCTTTCTATTGCAGATAGTATATAAATGAGCCGGATCGGGCGACTATATCATATAGCTCCCATAGGAACAATTCATCCGATGTCCGCCATTTTCAAACTTCATCTGCGTACACATAAAAAAATCAGATAGCGAAAGTTTTTTGCTAAACTGAGCTGGCAAACAGGCGGACATGCTGACATAATTATATTACTCGTTTGCTGATCAGGAATATATATTGTAGAGAGTCGGAAACGTATCCTTCACTGCGTAACAAACTTTGGAACAAATTAAAACTGGTATTCGGAAACACCTTTTTTTTTTTTTTTTTTATAGGTTTTAGATGTTTCAAAATGTTTTTCATTGAATACAAAAATGGATAAAACAAATTAAGATTATTTAAAATCATATTAAAAGTTCAAAATATACATGTAAGCGAAATTTTCAAAATTAATATGTAAATGGCCACACTAAGTTCTGCAGCGGCAGTGTTGCAAAACGCTCGATTCGGCCAAGTGACGTGTGTTCTAGTTCTGTGATTCAGCTCCCAAAAACCGGAACTAGCACAAATGAACTGACTTTACGTTTACGAGATCTAATTTTTCTGTCGGCAAATCTGTATTTGCCACAGAATTGTTTGGCAAGGCAATCTTACCAAGGGCAAGCGAAGCAAGCCGGCAGAGCAAAGTCACCGGAAAGAAGCGTTATCCAGGTCACCACTAACGATGGTCGGCACCACCAAAATCTCCATCACCGCGATGGCTCAGCCGCAGCTCCGTGCAATTTGTTTATGTCTGCTCATCGCCAGCTGCTACGTGTCGCAGTCCCAAGCGGATGAGCACAACCACAAGGTGAGTTTTGATCCCATATCTAGCCCATGTCTAGTTCCAACTACATCTCCCATATCTCTAGTACAATGACCGGGAGGAGGTGGTCCTTTGGATGAACACAGTGGGTCCGTACCACAATCGACAGGAGACCTACGCCTACTTCTCCCTGCCCTTTTGCAATGGCCAGAAGTCCACGATTTCGCATTATCATGAGACCCTGAGTGAAGCGCTTCAAGGGGTGGAACTGGAGTTCAGTGGCTACGAGATGGACTTTAAGATCGATGCCCCGAGAGCAGTCATCTGCATGGTCACATTGCAGGAGGAGAGCGCTAAGGCATTTACATATGCCGTGAAGAACGAGTACTGGTACCAGATGTACATCGATGGGCTACCAATATGGGGAAAAGTGGGCGAGCGTGACGAACGGGACGGAAAATACTATATCTTCACGCACAAGAAGTTCGACATTGGCTACAATGGCCAGCAAATCGTGGACATCACCCTGACCACAGATGCTCGGGAGGAACTCAAGCCGGGATCGCAAATCAACTTCTCCTACGAGGTGAACTGGAAGCCCAGCAAGGTGGAGTTCAAGAATCGATTCGACAAGTACCTGGACCCAAACTTTTTCCAGCACAGGGTGCGTATTAAGTAACAGGTAGTAGAACAATGTTTTCTAAAATTCATTGATAAACAGCCCGAACGGAAAAAATAACTTTTTCAACAGGCACCCAAAAGAAATTATCTTCAATAGAAAATCTGTAAATGAATAATGTAACTGTCACAAGTTAATAGAAAAAGATGAGTTTTAGATGATTTGATCTTTCTTAAAATTGTAACCAGTAACATTTCATTGATATACGAATATTGTCACTTTAGTAACCCTGCAACAATTAATAATGTGTTATAGATTATATATGCAAAATTATAACTATTTAAAAAAAAGCCAATATGTAAATAACCCATTTTCTTCTATTCTCTACAGATCCATTGGTTTAGCATATTCAACAGTTTCATGATGGTCATTTTCCTGGTCGGTCTCGTGTCTATGATTTTGATGCGAACTCTGCGCAAGGATTATGCCAGATACAGCAAAGACGAAGAGGTAGACGACATGGAGCGTGATCTTGGCGATGAATACGGATGGAAGCAGGTTCACGGCGACGTCTTCCGTTCGCCACCCAATACTCTTCTCTTTTCGGCCTTGGTAGGAGCTGGTTACCAACTGATTTCGGTGGTGTTTTGTGTGATCATGTTCGCGATAGTCGGTGAACTTTACACGGAACGCGGTTCCATGCTGTCGACGGCTATATTTGTTTATGCTGCCACCTCTCCAATTAATGGTTACTTTGGAGGATCGCTATACGCCCGATTGGGAGGACGAATGTGGATTCGGCAGATGCTGGTCTCCGCATTTACAGTTCCAGTGGCTGTGTGCGGCACGGCTTTCCTAATAAATTTTATTGCTATCGGGTATCATGCATCGAGAGCCATTCCCTTCGGCACTATGGTGGCGGTCACCTGCATCTGTATATTTGTGATCCTGCCCTTGACTTTGGTGGGCACTGTGGTCGGCCGCAATCTGGATGGTCAGCCGGATTTCCCTTGTCGAGTGAACGCTGTTCCACGGCCTATTCCCGAAAAGAAGTGGTACATGGAGCCGCTGATTATTGTGCTTCTGGGTGGCGTCCTGCCCTTTGGATCCATCTTCATTGAGATGTAAGTGTTTCTTTGACAGTTCAAGCTACTTCTCATCAAAACAGAAAAACAAGATTTTATAATACAGTAATGTTTTAACCAATTATACAAACAATCATAACATAAAATCTTTTTATAAACACAATCGTAATACTTCCACTTCCCCGTACAAATGTAATCCTAATATTTGAAATTTAACTTCAGAAGATCTCATTATATTTACAAGTAATTCTATAAAAATCAAGTCTTAACATTTACCATACAAATGTTATTTAAATTGCTAAAAATTATTATTATTTAAAGACAATTCTTTTAATGCTGGACAACATTAATACAAACCGTACTTTTTCTGTTTTTCCCAACAGGTACTTTATCTTCACTTCCTTCTGGGCGTACAAAATCTACTATGTCTATGGCTTCATGTTGCTGGTGTTCAGCATCTTGACTGTGGTTACGGTGTGTGTTACTATTGTATGCACATACTTCCTGTTGAATGCGGAGGACTACCGATGGCAGTGGACGAGTTTCATGGCGGCAGGCTCTACGTCTATTTACGTATATGCCTATTCCTTTTATTACTTTTTTTTCAAGACCAAGTAAGTCGCTTTTTTTGAATTTAAGAATGATTATTTTTTATAAATGATGTATTTTTACAGAATGTTTGGTCTATTCCAAACGGCCTTCTACTTTGGCTACATGGCTCTCTTTAGCGGCGCCTTGGGAATTATCTGCGGCACCGTCGGCTATGTGGGCACGAATCTCTTCGTGCGCAAAATCTATTCCAATGTGAAAATAGACTAAGAGCCCTGCGACTCAATTTGCCGCAACCCGCCCCCAGATCTGTATATCATCCTAATCGATTTACACTTGTATTTATTGAGTAGAGTTTTAGTTCTGTGTCTTTACTTTTGCTCCAGTTGGCTCTTCTCTCTCCGTCTCTTTGTGTTTCTCACTTTTCATGTTGGTGTGAAAATGAGTGCCAGTCCAATGTATTCGCACCAAAGTTTAAATATTCAGTTTAACGATGTATACGCAAGGCACATATATTACTTAAATAGTGCTTTTCGGAATTGTAAGACAATGAACTAAGAAATAGCAAAGCGGATTTAATTTTAATGCAATGTAGAAATAATAACAATAAGATATAATTGTAAATTGAAAGCTCAGTTTGTTGCATTTACGTTCTAACAGATTTAAGAGTCAATTATCAATCTTATCTATTTGGACTGGAATCTCCATAAATTCCATAAAATTACTAATTATAAAAAAAAGATATAACCTTTTCCTAGATTTCTTTATTTAATTTCATATCTAAATCTTGATAGTCATATATTTTATCTACAAGGTCCGAAGAAAACTTTTTTGCCTTATATGTGCTTTTGCGTTTGCGTATGCTTGCGTACCGTATACATCAAGTATTTTATTTGAATTGTTTGCCTAGAAAATTTATCAATCTATGCAATTGCAACAAAATGTGACTTGAACTTGTTTGCGCCAATTAAGTTTATGTACGATGCAAGAAATGTGCTGATTAGCAATAGTCGATAATCTTATAATAAATTCAATATATAAAACCAATACGTTGATTATTTTAGATTTCACCTTCATCTTGATCATTATCAAGATCGTTAAACAATTCTTGATCCGGCCAGTAACATTGACCCTCAAATTGTTTTTCAATTGTTGGGAGGCAAACAACTTTAGCGGTATTCTTTTGCGATTTTTTTCATTTAATTGTTTCGGGCTGCTTATCTTCTCATTTATTAGAGTGCCAATAACCAATTTTTAACATTCTTAATGATTTTTGGGAAGCAACAATGGCAAACAAAAAATAAAACACCAGGGCGGTACAGGCACTTTGGGATTATTCCATGACAATTGATAAAGACTTTTTGGGCTCTTTCAGTTACTGATAGGGTTCAGTTTAAGCTTTCGTACTTGAATTATTATTACGATTAATCACTGCTGTCTTGCATCATACGGAGTTGCCTTTTTAACGGCTACCCCACACGCGTAGGTCCGAAGAGAGGGTGACTTCAGGGGCGGCTTGCGCCGTGTAGGTTGCGCGTAGCGTTGCGTTTTATTCTGTTAACAATTCAAATCAGACTTATACATTTCAAACTAACTTAAGCTTACCGCAGTGTGCCCTCCTACAATTCACAAGACAATGAGAAGCACAATTTATGGCGGCATCCATGTTACCGAGATTAGTAAGGCCACATTTCAAGGGCCACGAAATCCATACAAGTTCGGATAAATTAACAAATACTAGATTTCTCTTACAATACTTATTCTACCTATCGATCACAATGTTTGACCGTCGACATCCCCGACCCCGTGAAGAACCGCTTCACTCAAATCCAAAACCGCGAGTTTTGAGACGGGCCGCAACATTGTCCGAGATAGGCCATTGTCGTTCACGCGCACTGTAGCGCGTCTGACGACTCCATCAGCTCCGCTGTATATCTCCTCCACGATGCCCTTGCGCCACTCTCGTCTGGGCAAGGCAGGATCGCAGACGAAGACCATATCGCCCTGGCGGATGGGCTCCGTTCTTCGGCACCACTTCTCGCGGCGCACAAGCGTAGGCAGGTACTCCAAGACCTCCTCCAGAAACGGTCTCGCAGCATGCGGGCAATCCTCCACTGCTTTCGTGTAGAACCCTCCTTGGGTAGCTCCGCATCCAATCCAGGCGTAGTTGAATGGCCAACCCCCGCTTCCAATCGATCCTCTGGAAGGGGTCCCATTATCGGCGGCATCGGCCGCGTTCGCTGCAACTTGCACTCGTTGCACGACGAGATTACTTCCTTCAGCACTCGTCTCATCTTCGTTACCCAGAATCTCGTCCAGATCTGAGCAATCGTCGCATCCACATTTTGATGCTTCATGGGCCTCCTCGCACTGTACGGCATGCACAGCGCGGCATCAACTCTTCCATAAGTTCGCAGAACTCCATGTTCATCCACGTAAGGCGCCAGACCTCGAATCTCACTCGAGCTGGCGACGTTCTTTCCGCATTCCGCCGACCTCATCTCGTCGGGGAACGACTCCAATTGGGCCTGTCTGACTAACAGGTTCTCCGCGTTCTCACACTCCTTTGCAGTGAGTCCGTACTCCTCGAGCTCGCTTCTCTGCTTGCGGCACCAGCGCGCAAACCTTAGGACCCAGGCTGTGGTCCTCACCAGGCGACTGAAGCTCGAGTATCTCTGAAACGGAATGACAAATTCATTTGTGGCCACCAATGCAAACTCACTGGGCATCTCCTCTTCATCAGGCGCATCTGGAACACGCTTAGTTCCTTCCTCAGGCGCCGGCCAGCCGCTCTCAGGCTGCCTCAAAAATGCGGGTCCCCTTAGCCACCGCGATTCCGGGCTAAGGTCCGCCTTATTCTGCGACCGAGTCGCATCATCCGCTGCGTTGTCAGCTGTAGGTACCCATCGCCACTGGGAAACCTTCGACGACTCCAAAATCTCCGCCACTCGGTTGCCAACAAACTGCTTGTACCGGCGGTGGGTGCTGCCGATCCATCTCAGCACCGTTTTTGAGTCCGTCCATAACACCGTCTCGCTGGTGTCCACACTGTGCTCCTCCTTGACAGTGTTCATCAGTCTGGTTCCAAGAACCGCTGCCTGCAGCTCTAGCCTTGGGATCGACATCGTCCTCATGGGCGCGCACTTCGTCTTTGCGCACACGAAGCTAACCAGCACGTTTCCATCCTCGTACGTGACCCTCCAATAGGCCACCGCCGCGAATGCAGATTGACTTGCATCCACGAACACGTGCAACTCGATGGTCCGAACCGCTCCATGACCAAAATATTGGCGTGGACATCGGAACTGTCCCACGGCGTCCATCTCCCTGCGCCAGGCTGCAAAGGCTTTGCCTATTTCCTCTGGTAGTGGTTCGTCCCACTGGATCTTCTGCCTCCAGATCTCTCTCAACAGCAGCTTCGCTGTAATCATCAGGCAGCACAGGAATCCCAATGGGTCGAACGTTGACATCAGCAGGCTCAAATACTCCCTCTTTGTAGGGACTCGATCTCCACTTAGAACGCTACTTGGCACTCGGTGATACTCCACGTTGAACCTGAAGTCGTCCGTGGCTACCTGCCATCGCATTCCAAGGATCTTCTGCTCAGCCTCACCCCATCCGACGCTCTTGACTCGTCCAGGTGGTCCCAACGCCGCTTCCACGATGGGTGAGCTGGATGAAAACTGGCATAACTCGAATCCAGCCTCCGCATGTATCTCTTTCACTCGGGTAGAGACACTGATAGCTTCGCTCTCTGTAGCGAAACTGTCCACATAGTCATCGACGTAATGGTGGTCGATGATGGCCTTAACTGCCCTCGGATCTGAATCCCGAAACTTCAGGGCATTCACCGTCTTCACGTAATGCGCAGCGCTCGGCGAGCAGGCTGCTCCAAACGTCATTACGTTCATCTCGTACACATCCGGGTCTCGATCTTCATTGCCATCTCTCCAAAGGAATCGTTGGGAACATCGGTCCTCGGGTCGGATCAGCACCTGGTGGAACATCTCCTTGATGTCACCGCAGACTCCGACTGCTCCTTCCCTGAAGTGGAAGAGCACGGCTGGCAAGGGCTTGTAATGCTGAGGCCCCTTGTCCAGCGCCGAATTTAGAGAGGTTCCTCCAACCTTGGCTGCAGCATCGAACACAAGCCGGACCTTACCGGGCTTGTTCGGGTTTTCGACACCAAAATGTGGCAAATACCATAGCCGGTCGCTCTTCACCGCGACCTCATCATGCTGCAGCTTCCTCGCATATCCTTTGGCTACGTAATCCCTGATGATGCGATCGTATTCCAGCGCCAACTGCCTGTTGCGCTTCAACTTCTTCTCGACGTTGATCAGCCGTCTGTGCGCCATCTCGTAGCTCCGTGGCAGCACAGCGTAGTCATCCTTCCAGAGTAATCCCGTCTGGTAGCGACGCCCTACTTTCACCGTGGTGTCTTCGAGGATCCTTTGTGCCCGCGCGTCATCGCTGGCTGCGACCTGTGGCGCGAGCTTCACACCAAAGCTTTCCATCTCGAAGTAGTCCTCCACCATCTGTTCCATCGTGTCGTCCATTGACACGGCAAGTAGGCAGGACCTCGGTGACGGCGTAGTCGATTGTCCACTTACTGGCCCAAAAACAACCCATCCCAGCTCGGTTGCGGCCGCATACGGTCCCTCTCTGGCAAACCGCCTCGTCCTAAGTGGCAATCCTAAATGTCCATTATCCAGTCCGATGAGCAACTTGGGCACCACATTGGTATAGGGCTTCATCGGCAGACGCGCATCCTTATGCACGCCTTGGACATCTCGTCGGCCTAACGTCTGCATCGGCAGACTCAGGCTGGAAACGGAGTACACGTTCCTCAAAGCGTGGCGAGTGGGCTTCCCAGCACCACTTATCTCTAGACTCACCACGTTACTGGGCTCTCTACTAGCCCTTCCTCCGAACCATTGAATGTTCAGCTGTCGACGCTCGCCTCGCACTCCCAGATCCCTCCGTAGCTCGTCATCGATCATCGTGACGGAGGATCCCTCGTCCAAGAGCGCGTATGTGTCCACCTGGCGACCAGCTCCGTACAGCGTTACTGGCAGTATACGGAACAGAAGTCGGCCTCCCTCGGCGTCAACGCAGCTTAAATTCCTCTGTACGGGCACCTCCGCTGGCTGCGGGGCCCTTCTCTCCAGGCTGTTTCTAGGGACAGCCGACTGCAGGCTCCCCTCGTGGTCCCTGTAACCACCTCGTGGCGAAGATCTCCTATCCGGGCCGCGTCGGGAAACTGCTGACTGCTGGTTTCCTCCGTTGTGGCGCCTAAAGCCACCTCGTGCCGGCCATCTTCGCTCCTCGTCCGCGCCATGTAGCAGACGGTGATGCAATTTACGACATCCGTTGACCTGGCACTCGCCATATGCATCGCAGGATCTGGTCGTATGTCCACTCCGTAAGCATGTGAAGCAGAGCCAATGCCTCCTCACCATGCTCCACCTGTCTGGTGGCGAAGCTCCAATAAACTCCCTGCAGCTAGTCGCACCATGTTGTCCTCCACAAATTGGACAACCTTCATGCCGATCATCCTGTTGATCGCATCCGTTATGGTCGACGCTCGCATGCAGAACTCGTCGCCTCGGCTCCTTTCCCTCGACGTCCAAAACCGTACACACAACGTTTGCGTACTCCTGTAGCCACGCGCTGAAGTGCGCTACAGTGGGAAAGGGCTCGATCGATGCAGCATGCCTGGCCCAGTCCACTCGCTTGCTCGTAGGTAGCTTTGCCACAAGCTCCTCCATTAGCGTTGGGTTCCACAGGCGCTGCTCCGCCTTCGCTGACTGCAAGAAGGCCGTGAGGTTACTCACTCGGGTTGCGAAGGGAACGATCCTCGCCAGGTGCTGCTCCGAAATCGGCGGCACCTCTCGCACACTGTTCAGCTGGCTGCGTATAAGCTGCTCCGGTCGGCCAAACCTAAAGCGCAGCTGCTCCATTACAGCGCTGACGTTCCCAGGGTGAATTAGCAGCGACTTCACTGTCTCGCGTGCTTCATCCTTCAGCGCCTTCAACAACCTCTGGTTGTTCTCCAAGTCTGTGCAGTTGTATGCTTGGGTCGTCTCCACAAACGCACAGTTAAAAATCGGCCACTCCTCGGGCTGCCCTCCAAATACAGGCAGGTCCGGGAGCCTCCTTGGCCCATACGATCCTTGGATTCCATTCGGCGTCATCGAGGCGTAGGATCCGACAAATGGCGATGCTGTTGCCACGTTGTGGATGCTCCCGCCCGGTAGCACGAATCCATGCGCTGTCTGCGCAACACTCGTAGCACACAGTGGCTCCACATGATGACTGCTAGTCGTTAGCAATGGCGGTCCACTCCAAGATGGCGGCAGCGTGCAGGCCGCACTGCTCGCACCGACACCGCTATGTGGGACCGGCCCGACCCCGTTAGTTGGGGCCTCACCGTTAGATGTGGCTAATGGCGGCCCGCTCCAAGATGGCGGCCGCTCCGACGCTCCACTGTTGGCGCCGTCTGCGCTTGGGCCAACTGCGATTGGCGCGCAATTGGCGGTGCTCGTACCGCTCAGGGCTCTAACCTGCTTCAGCTCCTCCTCCAACGCCGCGATCCTTTTCAGAAGGTCCGACGTGAGGGACTGGCTCATCTCCGCAGCTGTGACAGCAGTGCCTCCGGGTTGGGACGCGACTGTAGTCACCGTAGTGGCTGGGCACGAAATGGCCGCCGCCGAGGTTATTTTCACTCGCGGCCGGTTTTCTGCTCCACTACTCACTGGCTGCTGATCCGCTCGCGCTGCTATAGGGGTGGAATCCCCTCCTTTCAGCCGCGTACTCCTCTTGGGGGAATGCTGCATCCCAAGGTCCAAATACGGCGCTCCTCTGCGCTCTCCAAAATGGCGGCACCTGTGCCTTCTGGCCGCTGCCTGCGGCTGCCGTTGCTTGGCGCTCCTTGCGCCTCCTGACCGCTGCCTGCGGTCTCCTCAACTGACGCTGTCTGCGTCTCCTTGTCGCTGTCTGCGACTCCGTAACTGACGCCGTCTGCGTCCTTCCGTAACCAGTGTTCGGCGCTGTCTGCGCTCCTCTATGTCGCTGCCTGCGACTCCTCTACTGGTACGGGTATTGCCCGTAACTGACGCTGCCTGCGTCCCTCCGTAACCAGTGTTCGGCGCTGCCTGCGCTCCTCTATGTCGCTGTCTGCGACTCCTCTACTGGTACGGGTATCGCTCCTGGCAACTCTCTAGCTGGTCGTCATACCGTCCTCCAGCGCAAGTTGCACATGCAGTCTCCCTAGGACTGCGAATAAAAGGAGTTGTCTTGCATCATACGGAGTTGCCTTTTTAACGGCTACCCCACACGCGTAGGTCCGAAGAGAGGGTGACTTCAGGGGCGGCTTGCGCCGTGTAGGTTGCGCGTAGCGTTGCGTTTTATTCTGTTAACAATTCAAATCAGACTTATACATTTCAAACTAACTTAAGCTTACCGCAGTGTGCCCTCCTACAATTCACAAGACAATGAGAAGCACAATTTATGGCGGCATCCATGTTACCGAGATTAGTAAGGCCACATTTCAAGGGCCACGAAATCCATACAAGTTCGGATAAATTAACAAATACTAGATTTCTCTTACAATACTTATTCTACCTATCGATCACAATGTTTGACCGTCGACACTGCAATGTTTGCAAAGCAATGTCTGTTATACCCTTAAAATCTTAGGGAGGATTTCCGCCTACTCTGATCAATAATATATACTTTATTTAATATACATTTACTAAAAGTTTTTAATTTTTGTAATGCTTTTGAACTTTATAAATTTGTATAATGTAATCGAATTTGATATGTCTAAAATTTAAAATATGTTTGGGTCTTATTGGATAGCCAAATATAATCTGTAGGGAACACATCGTTTTCAGCGAATATTCTTACTAAAAGAGCAAAGTGACAGTTCTTAGAGTATTTATACACTTTGACTGAGGCCAACAGCCTTCCTTCGTCCGGTTTTACTTTTCCGCTTATCAAAACGCTCAACGGGCCAAATATCACCAGTTTTCAAGAGACTGGCGCTCGTTTGGAAGTGGACACTTACAGAATAGACGAGTGCCACTAATGACGCGTGTTTTCAGAGGCTTTGTCAATGGAATTCTCAGATAAGTCGGAAATGTCGCAGAACCTTTTCATTTAAATCCGTCGTGGGGTGGAACCTGATTAAGAACATATTGATTTCGTAATTTATGCTAATTCTGGCACATGAAAACTATAACGGCGCTTGAGACGGGGTCTCCAGAATTTCCTTTTTTCTCTGCAAAGGTGATGGAAATAGTCTCCTACAGAGATTGAAAAGTCTGGGTGTCATTTTGATGGCAAGCGCCCACATTTAGTCACATAAATTGTCTGATTTAATCACATTTTACGACTTGATTGACATTTGATGCATTTTTGAAGTTTTCCCCACGGGCTGTTGGCCAAGAATCAGAACCCTGCTGACCCAGTTTAAAGGCTTGACTAGAGAGCCTAATGATGTTCGTGTATATTTTGTTGCATAAATTATCATAAACGTCAGCGACCGCCTTGGTGATGGCATTTTTCCATTTGATCTGTTTAACATTGCCCTTTCGATTGTGGGGCAAGAACAGTTATAGAGATGCGGGAAATGTGTTTTGGTTTCGATCTACAGATTATTTTGTTTATTTTATATGCATATTAAAATGGTTGTAAACTAATTTGAGCCAGACCCAAATATTCCAGCTTATAAAAGCAGCTGGCGAGTTCTAGGCTCAGCTCAGTCTGCATTGAAGTGCTTTTTCACAAACATCATGGGATATTTGGGTCTCTTGGTTTTTTTGGCTTTGGGTGAGTTTGTAAAGATTCCTGATTTTTGTACAATTTTATAATTTGTTATTTTGCTGTAGGCCTTTGTTCCACTGTTCAGTCTTCTTTGGTGAAGTGCTCTTGTGATCCTGGACCCAAGGGTGAGCGAGGACCTCCTGGTCCACCTGGGCCGCCAAGTAATTCGAATGGGCTAGGTGGCAGTGGATCTGGCTACTGGGGCTATCCACCCACGGGTCCTTATCCTCCGAATCTGCCCATTATTCCGGGACCTAGAGGCTTACCAGGACCACCGGGTCCTCCTGGATATTGCTTCCCCTGCCCGGCGCCTCCACCATTGAGGTCATTCCCGCCACCTGGCGTGCCTGTGCCACCGTTTATATCCACCCAAGCTGTGCCTGGTGGTGGTTTTGGTGGAGCCTCCGCGCTGACCACTGCAGTGGGCAACATTATAGTCATTCCTGGAGGAGCAGGAACGGGACTAACTGGTCGCGCTCAGTTCTTCCACATTTCACCCGATGGCCAAGTGATGCAGATCGAAAGACCGCAGAATCTGCCCAGTGAACTATTCGATGCTCCTGCTGCTCCGATTCCACCACCTAAGCCCACTTCCGCATCTCTGTCGGGGATTACACCACCGGCTGTGCAAGTGGCACCTACCCAACCCACGCTCGGAGATCTGGGATCCCCGCCTACTACATTACTGCCGGAAAATATGGAAGAAACTGTTTTTGCCGTGGGCAATCGAAAGGACTTTCTGCGAGGAAGCTCCGATGCCAGCGATTGGCGGAGGATTCTCCTCCTGGGAGAGAGATCCCACGATGGCCTACTGACTCCTAAAGGTCATCCCAACCAGTTGGAGAACAGCATGGAGAACTTTCAGAGGGCTCTGGTTGAGCTGAAGGAGAAGTATGCGACGCTCATCCAACCACGTAGTACTAATCAATATGCAGTCATCATTTAAGGAACAAAGTCAAGATTGGAGTTAGTCTAATATTTTAATAAACACTGCACTGATAATTTCTAAAAATAATCCAATGGTTTAACGTTCTACCTTGGAAATTTTGATTGAATAAAATGATAATTGCATTTTCTAAGCTAATTTTCAATTTGCCCATAATTTATTTAGGTGTTTCCAGATTGGTACATTTTTTTGTATTTAAAACAAATAGGATTATGTTGAAAACACCTTCAAAACTAACGAAAACTTTTTTTTTTACAAAAAGGTTTAAACGATTAATAGAACTCCGGTTTATTAATGGGCTTTGTTGACTTCATCACAACAATTCAACTGGTTCTCACGTGTTAATTGCTTAGGAATTGCTATTAGTACTTTGAGTAAACAAATTCAAAGATAAATATGTTTCTTAGAATCGACGACCGAAGATTTAACAAAAATATAAACACTTATCAGGGTATTCCCAACGGAATTCCGCAATGACAATTGTCAACAATGATTATGCGCAAAATATGTGCCATTAATATAAGAGATTCTTAGGAAAAATTAATTGTATTAGCATAAAAAAGGTGGGAACAATGAAATAAAATTATATTAACTCGTTCAGCTGACTGTCTAATCATTAATACAGCCAATTTTGATAACAGGAATTCCAAAAATAAAATACAACAGACATAAATGAAATCGCAATAAGTTGTCTACTATCATTCAATTTCTTGCATTAATTATTGATAGACACAAATCAGTTATTATTTTCTGATGAAATTTTAAAAATAATATTTCTAAGAATTTGAGGGTAAATCTTTTTTTTTGAGGCCAGGTTTCCTTCGTCAACAAATTTACCTTTTAAGTTCATAATCTCTATTAGAGATGAACGGAGCTATATTTTTATTTACCAACAAAATACCTTACACCTTTCTGGGATTTTAAAATAAAGTATTTTATTTGAAAAAAACAATTGGAATTCCTGCCTTTAAGAATAATTTTTTTATAATTACGTATTTTCATATTTTCTTTTCGATAATTTGATTTAACTCAAGATATTCATACAACTTATATTCTCATTCAACATATTCTCATGAGACATGCAACTTAGTAACCTACTTCAACCCATGTATGCATACAAAATATTTTAAATAAATATCTAAAATGTTTGAAATTTCAGTGTTTTAGCACACATAAAAGATTAAAGCAATTTTAATTATTTCAGCTTTTTGCGTCATTCGACTAAGACTATAAAAGCCTACGCATAAAATGAAAGTCTTTATCAGACAAGAATGTCGACATATAATCTGATTAATATATTTGGTTTATTTGGTATTTGAATTGAAAGTCCGAAAGCTAACTATCTAGATCGAACTATCTAGATCTTTAGACCCACTAATAAAAATGTTCTCAGCCGAAATTATGTAAGTTGCTAGATATAAATCTTTAAAAGCAATACCACATTTTTCGATTACAGCCCACCTCCAAAAACAAAGTCCAAAATTAAAATGTTTCTTAAAAATTTAATCGGGTTTTTGATGTCTGCCTATAATCAGACAATATAAGTATATTTGGTTTTTTGCACACATGTGCGAGTATCCCCGATCGAATATATTTTTCTCGAGGGCCATGTGTACCAGCACCTGTCAATTGTTGAGTATTCATTTAAAACGATAAAGCGTACGTGAGTATCGTCCAGTGGACGAGTTAATTAAGAGTCCTTCGGCCTGTCAATCATCTCTTTATTCCTAATCGCAAGCGGTTAATCCATCGCCAACACACGCGGCAAATGCCATGATATGGGGAATGGTGTTCTGTTCGTAGACTCCGGTGAAAAGATGGGCCCAGGGTCCCGAGGCAAAAACCCCGACATCCTCGCCTCCGTGAGTCTCCGATTCCAGTGGCACCGTGGCCGGGAAAAGCTGATCAAAGTCACCGATGGTGGGCAGACTGGTGGGATCCTCTCGTTCGTGGGTCACCGTGTTGTAATAGTCCTCGAAACTCTGGCCGTTCGCATAGCTCAACGCCAAATAGGGTTTGCCATCCTTGCCCATCGCCTTTGCCGTTCCAAAGATGTCGCTACCTCGGGGTTGATATCCGGACACACTGAATGTATGCGAGTGATCCGAGGTGACCACGATGAGCGTCTCCTCCGGATTGGTCAGCTCCCTGGCCTTCCTCACAGCCTTCGAAAGTTCGGCGGTCTCATCCAAAGCAATTCGTGCCTTGGTGCTGTGATGACTGATGTCGATCTTTCCACCCTCTACGAAGAGGAAGTAGCCCTGCTCCTCGGTTTCCAGCACTTCAATAGCCTTCTGAGTCATCTCCTCCAGGGTGGGTTCATTGTTCTCCGGATCGGCCAACTGCTCAAGATGGTAGTGCATGTGACTTCTGCTGAACAGACCCAATAATCTTCCCGTTTCTGTGGCGTTTACAGCTAGCAGTTTCTTCTGGGTCTTGACGAACTTATTGCCCTCATCCAAATCCTCGAATTCCTCGACGAGATTACGGCCATCCGTGCGCCGTCCCTTGTCGTAGTGCTCCGGACTATAGAAGCTTCGCTTTCCTCCTCCCAGCATTACCTTGAGTTTGCTGCCCACTTCGCCATGAATCAACTGGACAGCTATGTCCTGGAGACCCTCCGATTGCTCACCGCAGGCCTCTTCCAGGACCGCATTGTTCTCCCACTCGCGATCGGCCACATGGGCGTAGACACCCGACGGAGAGGCATGGGTCACACGGGTGGTGGTCACTATTCCTGCTGCTTTTCCCGCGTCCAGGGCCCACTTTCCCAGGGAGAACACGTGGTTCGTTTCGTTCGCCATAGCCAAGCAGTCGCCTCTCTTCACATGGGCATTGACGCCAATGGTTCCATAGTTGGCTTTCACTCCGCAAAGGTAGGACGTGGAAGTACAGGCACTGTCGGGAACTATTTTGTCCACCGAATAGGTTTTGGACAGCCCGGTAAAAGGAAACTCCTCGAAGGAGAGCTTCAGTTCCTCACCTCCGATATAACTACGGGCAGCAGCCAGAGTAGCCAAGCCCATGCCATCGCCCAGGAATAGGATAATGTTCTTGGCCTTGTTCGTGTTCCTGACATACTCCAACTTCTCGCGGAGGAGTTTCTTGCTGGCCGAGTGCCAGTACTCCTGGGTTTCCTCTCCGGAAATCGAACGCAGTCTGGGACTACTGGGCAGATGGGGATGCATCCGCTCCTCGTCAACGGGAGGCTTTCCAGGTACCGCTGCACCCGAAACGATGGTCAACAGGCCCAGGCCAATCCAAAACTTAAGACTCAGCATTTTGGAGATGCTTTCACTGCGCCAGCCAAGTGAATACTGTACTCCGGAGTAGCCTACCGCCCATTAATATACCATCAGGTGCAGCTCGTGCGGGGAGTCGATAGGGCAGTTCGGGGATCGGCTAGTTTACGACCCCTTCTTGACCAGACCGTGAAACTCACGTTTTTAGCCACTCGAGATAATTAATCGATCGCCACTTTAGATTGCTCAAATCACAAAAACAATCCAATATAATGCGAATGTGTATGCAACAGGAAGAAAGCTTTGAAATTCGGAGGCTATATAACCGGCCAATCCGTCTAATTTGGCCAGTCTCGCGGTCACTCCCGAACCGAGCATTTCTCAGTTTAAAGTTACCGCCCCTTCAAGATGGGAAAAAGTTGCCTGATCTTGTGCTTCGTCGCTTTCCTGTTCATCCAGGTTCGGAGTGAACTTACCGATGACCAAGAAAATGGTAAGTGTTACCGAAACATATTACGAAGAGAGCACCCGAACGAATCCGATTCGTTTGGGACCCCACCTTATCTACAGCCAATTAAAATAACCCACCCACCTTATCGCAAATCTTGTCACTTTATTAGACTCTAATCTAAATCTATTTTTGAAAAGGTTCTGTCATCCAAGAGCTTTTATGATTTACCATTCATTTGTTTTCGTGAAATCAATTATAAACGTTTATTTCACGTGATCAAGTCGATCGTTAGTTATAATTGAAAAAGGGTGTTCCATGTTCATAGTTTACAAGTTCATTAAGCTTAGGATTAAATAAATAATACAGATTGGAATAGATCAATTTAGTATCCAAAAAATATAAGCCGGAATATCGTACACTTACATTTGTTCTACTATTCCCAAAATAATAGATAAATATAGCTTTTAAAAGAGAAACTGTAAGAGTAAAATTTAAGGCGATAACACTTCTATAAACCTTAAATACAATTTTATTTCAAAATATGTAAATTTTATACATTTTTTAAAAACATTCAAAAGTAAAGGAGTCTTGTATAAGCAAAGATAATATTACTAAAGAGCTGGAAAAGGATATTATTTAATTTCAAATATAAAACATCTTGGACTAAAATTAATAGTCACGAGACGTACGTTTTGTTGACATCATGATGAAATCAATTCTACAGATTAAAACGTTTTTAGCACATTTTATTACAATTTAATCAGGTGCAATTAAATGGTAGCCCACGCCCATAAATAGCTATAATTAAAACAGATTTATAGATCTAATCGAGACGACCGTCAGAAAACATGTTTACCACTTGAAAGTGTAGTTTTATTGGACAAACTTTCCCGCCGATTAGTTGCTAACCCAAAGTCCGGACTTTACAGCCCAACATCCCCGACTGCAGTCATCACGCGACTTCGAGGCCCTTGACGAGGAGCTGGAAACACGATTTTGGCATGATAAGGCCCAATCGATTCTGGCCGATAAGCTGGCCAGCCATAACAAACTTAACGAAAACCGAGCCAAGAACGTGATCCTATTTTTGGGCGACGGAATGTCAATCCATACGATAGCAGCCACACGTGCCTTCATGGGCGATAGCAACAAACAGGTCTTCTTCGAGAAGTTCCCCTACTTGGGACTGTCCAAAACTTACGCGATTAATGAACGCACTCCGGACTCGGCCAACACAGCCACGGCCTATTTAACCGGAGTCAAGGCCAACTACGGAACGCTTGGAGTAAATGCCCAGGTGCAAAGGGGCGATTGTGTTACCAATTCCAGTACCCATGTCCAGAGTATCGGTCAGTGGGCCCAGGAGGCGGGCAAGTGGGCGGGTATAGTGTCCACCGCCCGGGTGACGCATGCCTCTCCAGCCGGAGTTTATGCTCATGTTGCCGAGCGGGAATGGGAGCACGATGGTGAGATCGTCAGATCCAATTGCAGTCCAGATGTCAACACGGATGTTGCCCGCCAACTGGTGGAGTGGCCAGTGGGCCAGGAGCTTCGCGTTATTATGGGCGGCGGCCGGTCTTATTTCCTGGATCAGTCAATGCACGATGAAACTGGTGTTTCAGGCCTGCGAACCGATGGCCGAAATCTGATCCATGACTGGCAGAAGATCAAGAAAGATCAGGGATCGGAGGGGAAGTATGTCTGGTCCCTCAAGGGTCTCAAGGAAACGGACCTTAGCAAGACGGACTACCTTCTTGGACTCTTCGACACCTCCCATATGCCCTACCATGGTGACCGTCGGCGAACCCATTACGAAGATGCAGAGCCATCCCTTTCCGACATGACAGAAGCAGCCATCAATTTGCTCAGCAAGAACGAGCAGGGCTACTTCTTGTTCGTGGAGAGCGGCCGGATCGATATGGCCCATCATGCCACGAAAGCGCAGAAGGCTCTAGAGGATACCCAAGAATTCGCGGCGGCCGTGGAAATGGCAAGGAAAATGACCAACGAGGAGGACACTCTCATTGTGGTTACCTCGGATCACTCGCACACCATGTCTATCAATGGCTATCCGGTGAGTAATACCAAATACAGAAATAAAAAATAAGAAAAACAATTTAAATAGAAAAAGTTTTAGGAAAGTATAAAATATTTAATAACAGTTAAATTATTCAAAATTTACATTAAAAGGACATTTTTATAAAATAAATAAACAAAACTATTAAAACTCAATATTTGCAATTCAAAGACATTTAAATTTTATTATCTTGACTTTTTAAGATTATTAGTAATTTTTTAACTAGAATGCATAAAATAAAGCATTACCTAAAAGTTTAATTTTCTAATCTATTTTTCCGCCTTTCCTTTTTTAGTATCGTCGTCAGAACATCCTTTCCCTGGCTCCCAACTTGGCTGATGATGAGCTGCCTTTCACCATCCTGTCCTACGCAAATGGACCAGGATTTGAAGAAACCTATAGTTCCGAGTCGGGACGCATTGATCTTTCCCATATGGACACAACAAATGCGGAGTTTGCTTTCCAGGCCACAGTTCCTTTGAGTAGCGAAACCCATGGCGCCGAGGATGTGGGTGTATTCGCCTCAGGTCCCTACGAACATCTGTTCTCTGGAAATTACGAGCAGAGTTCCATCCCAGCGATGATGGCTTTTGCGGCCAATATTGGACCTTTCGCCAAGGACAAACTTAATGAGTAATAAAATTCCTATTAAAATCGCATACTCATTCGGAATACTCAATAAACAAAGAATAATTTAAGATAAGGGAAAGTGATAGGAAATAAAATCAAAACTCCTTTAAGTTTCGGTAAATAAATTCAAATTTTCTTTTAATACAAGGGGAAATAACATTTTGCAAAATGCAATATGTCAATTAAAATAAAACTGAGCCATTTTAGCGTGGTAATGCTGGATACTATTATTCAAAGCGAATTGCAGGAACTGATATACCTCTTATCAGTTTTCATCCTGATGATTCATGTATTCCTTTCAATGGGAAAAACAAATTCTTTAAACCAAAACAAACAGGTAGCTGCCTACTGAAAGGTAATTAGCAGGTAATTCCTCACCCGCAGATGGCAAAATTGTTTTTCCGAAGGATCTATAAAAATCCTGCCTAGGAGTTTACCTGCTTACTTAAACTGCTCGACCATCGTCAGTTGTGTTTTGCACTCTCTGCATTCAAGAACAACGTCAAAAATGTTCGCTATTTTTGCTTATTCTGTTTTGGCCATTGTACTTGGTGTTGTGATCACATCTTACATTACGATTTTCTATGGTTTCAAGCGACGTGTTATTCAGCCCATTAAAAATAAGAAATCAACTCAACCAAGTGAGCTAGTATACCAAAAGTTTAAACAAGCTCCAGGACCCCGACCATGGCCCATAATTGGCAACCTACATCTGCTGGATCGTTATAGAGATACTCCCTTTGCGGGATTTACCGAGTTGGCCAAACAATATGGTGACATATACTCCCTGACTTTTGGACACACTCGCTGTTTGGTGGTGAACAATCTGGAGCTGATCCGAGAGGTCTTGAATGAAAACGGCAAGGTAATGAGTGGACGACCGGACTTTATACGTTATCACAAATTGTTTGGAGGCGAGCGGAGTAATTCATTGGCTCTCTGCGATTGGTCACAGCTTCAGCAGAAAAGGAGGAACCTCGCCAGACGTCACTGTTCGCCCAGAGAATCCTCTTCCTTCTACATGAAAATGTCCCAAATTGGCTGTGAGGAGATGGAGTATTGGAATCGCGAGCTAAAGGACCAACTAATCCCCGGAGAGCCCATCCAGATAAAGCCTCTTATTCTCAAGGCCTGTGGAAACATGTTTAGTCAATATATGTGTTCCCAGAGATTCGACTACGATGATGTGGAATTCCAGCAGATTGTACAGTACTTTGACGAGATTTTCTGGGAGATCAACCAGGGTCATCCCCTGGACTTTCTACCCTGGCTGTATCCCTTTTATCAGCGTCACCTCAACAAAATCATCAATTGGTCCTCGACCATCAGGAAATTTATAATGGAACGAATTATCTGTCACCGAGAGCTGAACATCGATTTGGATGAACCAGATAAAGATTTTACCGATGCTCTACTGAGAAGTCTCATGGAGGATAAAGAAGTCTCCCGAAACACGATCATCTTTATGCTGGAGGATTTCATTGGCGGGCACTCAGCGGTCGGAAATCTGGTGATGCTAGTATTGTCCTATATAGCCAAGCATCTGGAAATAGGAGAGAGAATCCAAGAGGAAATAGACGCCATTACATCGGAGGAGAACAGACAAGTTAATCTACTGGATATGAATACCATGCCTTATACCATGGCCACGATTTTTGAGGTGCTGCGATACTCATCCTCACCGATTGTTCCCCATGTGGCCACAGAGGATACTGTGATCTCTGGCTATGGGGTAACAATGGGCACCATTGTGTTTATTAACAATTATGTGCTGAACACCAACGAGAAGAATTGGATCAATCCAAAAGAATTTAATCCGTTAAGATTCTTAGAAAAATCGAATGATCAAAGCCCCAAGAGTTCCAATGGTTCCGATTCGGGGATCGAAAGCGATAAGATTAAACTGCAACTTAGAAAGAATATTCCCCATTTTCTACCCTTTAGTATTGGAAAGCGTACTTGCATTGGTCAGAATTTAGTCAGGGGGTTTGGTTTCCTGGTCTTAGTTAACATACTGCAGAGATATAATGTGAGCAGCAACGACTTATCGACGATTAAGATCAGTCCAGAGAGTTTGGCACTGCCTGCCAATTGTTTTCCACTAGTTTTGACACCTAGAAAAAGCATTTAAATAGGGTTGTAGGAAATCGTAAGTTAAGTTAAGCTAAGACTTGGTAAAAAAACTTTAAGCTATCAATAAATTTGTAGGATAATGAAAAATAAGTATAAAAAGTATTCAGATAAGACATTTATGATCATGAAATAACAAAAAACAATAAATCAAGTTGAGAAGTATATATTAATATTGATTTTTCAGAATAAATTTGTTAGTTTATTAAGATCTTAAGATTTTTAAAACGCTGTTTAAACTTTGATTTCTCCGTTACTAACCATATTTTCAAAGATTCATATAACGCATAGACTTAGACTTAGTATTTGTATTTCATTTCTGTATTTTGTACATTCACACAAACCCTTATAGTTTCACGCCACACTGTATATCTCACATACATTCATAATGTTTTTAATATTAGATTAATTCGATAAGAATTTCGTTATAATAAATGACTCAAAATATTTATAATCTTGTGTAATGTATACGCCAAATGGTGTTTCATGTATAATTATTAAGCGCATTGAACTATTTACAATTTTATTTTCTTGTAGAAATCAATGGACTTGGGTCAAAGTGGAACCATATATAAATGACATACAAACTTAGAGCTCAATAAACCTAACAAGACTTTTATCAATAAATGCGATTTGTTTACAAAATGGTCAATTAAAAAAATTTAAAAAAACAAAACTTTTAAAAAGTAAATCTTAAAGTAAAGGATAAAGGATTTCCATATGCAATTAAAGAAAATTATCTAAATAAACTATTAGCTAAAGAATGAAACTATCAGGAGAAGGATGGACTACTGGGTCTCCACAAGAAGCTGCGGCTTTACGTCCACCACTGGCTGTTCGATTGGCTCTGCTTCCGCCTCCTTGAGATCGTTGCTGGCTTCCTCTGGACTGGCTGTTCCTACCCCATCATCTACGTCTAAAGTTTTCGGCAACGGTCCCAATTTCTGCAGTATATCGACTGGCATAATTTCCGTAATAGGGGGCACGGAGCTCACAGTGAATTGAGACGGCAGTTCGGGAAGAATTGGCAGCTCGGGCAGCGGTGGTGGTGTGAAGTAAGGAGCTATTATCGCGGGCGGTGGCGTAGAACTGGTTGGAACAGGCACAGGCACAGGTAGCGGCACGGGTAAAGGAACAGGAACTGGAACTGGTGATGGTACCATGGCCACCGGCTCAGGATAACCCTGATAACCACTTCCATCCAGTACGGGAATAGGCTGGGGCAGCACGTTAACTGGCACTGGAGAAAGTACAGCTCCACTTGGCATTGGCGGTGGTCCACTCAGATAATAGGGCATCCCATCCGGCATAGCCATTTGCATCGGCAGCGGTGGTGGCGGGTGCTTGCTGAAGAACTCCTTTAGCATCGCTGACCTCGTGGCTGGATCCACATTCGCAGGAAATATTGGCGGGCGGTGTCTCAGGAATCCGGGCGGAAATTGTGGCAGGCGTCCGGTCTTCATCAGCATGGCAAAGTGCTTGGGATCGAAGGGCGGGCGGCTGGGTGAACGTAGCATTCGTGAGTAAGACTTCACAATTCCTCCTTTGATGGGGTCGAAGTGGAAGTATCGGAACTTGGGCTTCTTTTGCACCAACACGGGTTTCTCTAGATTGGCTGGCTTGGGTGTCAGAGGCGGCGGTGGCGGAGGCATACCAAGCAACTCGTCGCGAATCTGTTGCAGTTTGGCGGCGGCCTGGGAGCGACGGTCCTGATATTGCCGCAGGGCACGTTCCACCGCAATTCCAACCACAGCGCGGTCCTCGTTATCGCTCTCGTAAGTGGGCAGCACGTTGTCCACGAAGTTCACGCTCTTCCGCTTGGGTTTACTGAAATAGAAGTATATCATTAGGATGGTCTTAGAATTTTCCCCCGGATTATCTTACCTTTTGTCCTCAATTGGCTGCTCAATTACAGCTGGCAGTATATTCTCCTCCGGTTCGATAATATCCTCGCCAGAAGGCACTATTTCCAAAACGTTTCCCTTTTGCACCGCCACCGGAACCACCGATCCTATGGGAACCATTGGTAACGTTGGCAACATCGGTTCCATAGAAGTCAACGGCTCCGTGGATTCCATGGAAGCCATTGGTGCCATGGGAAGCTCCCTGAGGACCGAACCCAGTGGCTGAGGTGAGGATGCACCGACCATTTCACCCATATAGTCCCCGAAGGAATTAGAGTAGTCTTCGGTGTATTGGGCATAGGCCTGTTCCATGTTATAGGCGGAGTCCATGTAGGCGGCATACATATCATAGCCCTCACCCATCGCATCCTGATCCTCCTGCTGCGTCAGCGACATGTTGTAGTAATACGCGGCCGCTTCCATTTCCATTCCCTGATTCTCCTCGAAATAGTTCAAGAAGTCTCCGCCTGTAGGTGAACAAGCTCTTGGCGATATGGAGCGGGATCTTGATCTGGAGTAGGATCTCCTTCTGGTTGGTGAGCGGGATTTGGACCAACTGCGTCGCATGGGCGGCGATGGGGGTTTAAAAAGCAGCGGGGATCGTGACCGGGAGAAATGTTCCCGCTCCCGTTCTCGTTCTCTGTCCCGACTTAGCGAGTGACGGAGGCGGGGTGGAGGTGGTGACCGGGGTCCAGCCATTTTCGCTGGAACAGGAGACAAAGAACCACGTTTCCTATTTCCAACTATCTGTGGCAGACGCCTCCATCTGTTTGGACTTCTGCTGCGCGTTCGACTCCTACTCACACTCCTGCTGTGACTTCGCCCTATTTTGGTTCCTCCTACACCTCCGATCCTCTTGGCGTACCTAGATCCTCTCTTTGGGGACGGAGGACGCCAACGTCTGGGACTCGGGGAACGTGACTTAGGCCTCGAACCGCGACGACGTGATCTGTTTCTGGAGATAGAACGCGACCGAGACCTGCGACGATGCCCTGTCGGCGGCGGTGGACTCCTCAGTGTTCTGGGCTTCGATCGGGATTTGACAATTGTGGGTTTAACAATGGCAATCTCCTTGGGTGGTTTTTGCAGAGCTGGCTTAAGGGGCTCTTTCGCTAGTTTGGATTGTTCTGGTTGTTCTGGTTCATCCTTATCGAAAATTGCTGATTTCCTTGTGAGTTTCAAAGGCGAGATAGTCAGCTTGATTGCCTCACGATTAGCATCGAAGATATTGTTTACAGGAAAGGCAGCCTGCTGAACCTCCACTGGATGCTGAAGGTTTTCTGGTTCATCTATTGGCTGTTGATCTTCACCTGAACTGCTCTTCAGTTCCTGTTTGCGATACTTGTCCATTATGGCATTGCGCTGCATGAGAAATAGGGATTCCATTTTGAGTAGCTCCTCGGAAATCTCATCGCCCGCATCGTAATTTTCCCGCATCCTTTGAATCCTGGCCAGATTGTCCTCGAGACTTTTAAGTTTGCGCAGATCCTTGCTGACACTGTTCTTTTTTTGCTGGTGCTCTTTTCCAGGGACATCTTCTTGATTCGTTTTAGAATTATCCGTTATTTGGAGGGTTTCCTCATCCGAAGAGTCCGCATTGGCATCTTCGTCTTCTGAACTCGAGTCATCGCCAGATTCGCTACTACTGCTACTTGTTGAAGAAGTCTCAGTGCCCGAGGAACTTTCGTCGGCAGTGGAATTACTCAAGGATCTGTTCTTGGAGGCCTCCTGTGTTTCCGTCTCCAAAACCTCGTTGGACATCTTAATACTATTCATGAACTTGTCATATAACTCATGGATATTGCTCGTAGGCAGGTTCGCATCCTTGGCTCGAGGAGGTGGTGTGCTGTTGGCATTCCACAGGGCATTCGAATCCTCATCATCGCCATTAAAATGAGTAGCTGGCGGCGGCAGGGGCGTGGTATTCAGAGAGGCATTAAGATTGGGAGCAGGAGTAAGAGTCGGAGTCGGAGTAGCGGGCGGAGCGTTCTTCGGCATACTGGTCATTGAATCGTCGTTTTCCCAGTTGTCAATGTAGTCATCTGTATCAGGACTCTCTTGCTCATTTGCTGGGGGAGGTGCATTGGCAGCCACAGCCCCATTCCTGACCAGGACCTGACGCTCCACCTCCCTGGGGGGCGTGGCATTGCGTTCGATTTTGATGGTGGTAACAGCGAGGGTTGTTTTTTGGGGCGGTGGCGTAATATTTTTTTCAATCTTTATGCTGATTTCTTTGTACTCATCACTGCGTCCTGGTTGGAGACCACTTCGATGACTGACACGTGCGAGATCACGTTCTTGTTCAAGTTCCTTATCCCAATCCTCTTCACTTCGACTGTCGTTTCTTTGAAGACGCCTTTCCTTGCTTAAAGCACGCGGGGAAGATTTCCTTCCACTTAATACTGATTCACGCTTGAACGGATTTACATGTCTTGGTTGGCTGCCATTGTGATTCATTTCTGCCCTATCACCACCAGATTTCCTATAGCTACTATTTGGCAGAGGTTCCGTTTTAATCTCCTTAGGCGCCTCTTTCCTCTCCTTGTATTCATTGGTGCGGCGGAACAACTGCTCTTTGGTAGCCAACAGAGCCTCCAAGTGTAAGTCGCTATCCTCGAGCAGGGCGCCAATCCTGCTGTGAATCTCGCTAGCCTTGAGCAGTGGGGCCAATTTATCGGGTTTGGAGATGGGCACAATTGGTATGGAAACCGGAGTCATTTTTAAAGGCGGCGTAGTGCTTCTTTCCATAAATACAGCTGGAGCTGTAACGGCAGTGTTTGATCGTGGAGGTGAATCGGCAAATATATCGTATCCCTTGGGCCTTGGGGTTTCCGCAGGTGGAGTCTGAGGCGGCGTCGTGGGGGGAGTTCCTTCTCTCCCCTCCCTCGAGGAAGGAACCTGGTCCTTTTTTCTTAATTTGTGGTCGCCTTTCTTGGAGTTTTCGTTGAAGGAATCATGCGGAGTTGATGCTCTCCTGGACCTTTCCATATCCTTTTCCTTGGGAGTTCCAAACTCCTTCTCCCTCGAAAGATTCCTGCATTTTTCGTCTTTCCTTTCCTTAGGCTTTTCCTTCGAATGATCTCTGGATTTATCCTTACCGCTTTGTTTCAAGGATTTCGTTGTTGATTTCTCTCTGGATCGTTTATCTTTGAAAAGTTCTTCTGATGTTTCGAGTAATAGTCCCGACAATTTATCCTTCATACGTTCTGATGGCTTTTCTTTAGGAATTTCTATATCTTTCTTTTGTTTGGCTTCATATTTGTCTGCTGTTGCCTTATCTTGAACTCTTTCAGTGGCTTTCTCTTGCACTATTTCCTTAGATTGTTTTCTAATATTTTCGCTCGACTCTTCGCGCTGCTTTTTACTCTCTTTTTCCTCTTGCATTTCTTTATATTTGTCCTTGCTCTCATCCTTAGATTTCTCACCATGCTCTGTAGATTGTTCTTTTAGCTTTGGTTTGGATAACTCTCTATCGCCTTGTCTTTCCGTGGATTTTTCTGTACGTTTCTCTCTGGATCTGGACCTTTTTTTAGATATCGCCCTGCTGTGTTCCCGATCCTTTGACTTCTGGGATCTTTCTTGTATTTTTACCCTAGTTTGATCTCTCTCCCTGGATCGGTCCCTTGTTTTTCCTCTAATTTGATCTCTTACATGAGATTTTTCATTTTCTATAGCCCAAGTTTCACCTCCAGTTTGATCTGTCTCCTTGGATCTATCATTCTTTTTTGCTCTGAACTTATTCTTTTCTTGGGATTCTTCTCCGGTTTTTCCTTGCATTGAATCTCTTTCCTTCGACATTTTCCTTGTCTTACCTCTGTTTAAATTTCTGTCCTTAGATTTTTCTCTTATTTGTCCTCTGGTTGAATCTCTTTCCTTGGACCGCTCCCTAGTTTTCCCCCGTGATCTTTCCCTTGCTTTTCCTCTGTGCTGGGATTTTTCCCTGGTATTGCCCCTGGATTGTTCATTTGGTTTGTCTATGGACCTGTCCTTTGTTTCGCTGATGGCTTCTTTGGATTTGGGTGCTCCACTTTCCGCTTTGGATCTGCAATTCTCATGTTTGGAATTCGTGCACTCGGAAACTAGATTGAAGACAAATGACACGGGCGGCTGCAAGGCTGTCCATCTAAAAGGACACTTTTATAACTTGATTTCTATTATAATTATGTGATTTACTTACATCAAATCCGATTGGGGTCGCTTGCAACGTCCTAAATTGCTGGAATTACCTTGTCCTGTTGGTACCTGTGCGGCAAAGGATCCCGGCGGAGGTCCTTGGGATGGTGGACCACCCGTCATGGGTGATCCCATGCGGATGGGCGTAGGCGGGCGCCCAAAAAACGGCGGTCGCATGCCTCTGGGTCCGCCCCTAGCCATCCGGGGCATAAAGCCCATCCTGGGAAACTCAAAAGGGGCACGCATATGGAACCTTAAAGGATTTATGCCAAGAAAGGGCGTGGGAGGTGCTTGCGGAAGTGCGGCGGCTGCAGCCTCTTCCTGTTTCTCCTTCCTGGCCTTCTGCACATCCTCCAGGTTCTTAAGATCCTCCCCCGAGGAGTCCGAGTCCGAGTAAAGGCCTTCGCTGTCGTCTGCCTCCTCCGCTTGCTTCTGCGGAGTCCCCAACGAGCCGTTTTCCAGGATCCCACCGGGTATCTTTCGCAGCGATTTGCTGATCATCAGATCCTTGGATAAATGCTTCTGAAGGGCAGGACTCCCCGGATGACGATGGGGCGGGGTTACCACTTCGCCCGGCTCCAGACTATTGGTGTCATTGTCTTGGATATCCTCCGGCAGTTTCGACTGGTTGACTGGTGCTAGCTCTTCCATTCCGGCGACTGATCCTCCCACTGCTTGCGACATTCTCACATCCGGCGACCTCGAATCGGTTTTCTCACTCCCTTTTTCTTTTGGGTTTTCTTGTGTGCGGGAGCACACGCTTTTCTTTTTGCTTTCTCAATGGCGGCGCCGCGTTGTTGCTGAGTTTGCACGCTGCTCTTTCCCTCGCCGAGCGGTAATATCGATTGGGCGGTGCGGGCGGACGTCCTCGTCGGTTGCAGCGGTGCACCAGCTCGGCGGATGCGGTTTCATGTACGTTTCCGGATAATGTTTATGCCATCATGAAAAACCAAAACCAAAGTAGGTGGAGACATCGATGTTTTCAAGGCATCGGTAGTATCGATGTTTCGAAAACATCGGTGTATCGATGTTTGGCAGGGCATCATCGGTGTTTTTCTGCCTCTAAAAATCAAATAAAATGGTGGCTATACCCGCTAACTGTGGAGGGTGTCTCCGCTCCCTGCCGCGTACCCGCTAACTATCGATACATGTGTGCATCTCCGCTAATGGGTGTTAGATCCGCTAACAATGCTAGCATTGATCTCTTAATTTTAACTCCAGTTTTTAAGCACTATTAAGCTCATCCAAAATGCCATTTTATCAAAGCACTTCAAGATATGTTTGCTAATCTATATGCAATATATATAAAGAAATAGTTGAGGACATTTTAAGACATATTTAAATTATATTTATTTATTTATTATCTGTGATTAAATACATTTCATTAACGTAATTACAAAACTAACAATTAAAACACCTTCTTAAGTAGTATTCTGAAATAGTTAACATTGACTATCGATAGGTGTGTTGTACTCTCAGCGATGCCACACTGTCAAAGCCGTTATAGCATTTTGAACTCTAGTTTTATTTAAACCAACTTATGTTTACTTAACAACAGACTTTTACATGCTCCAAGAGATTCAGTAACTGTGTGAAACGCAATCAAACACCAAAATGCACTTTACCGCTGCATACTGCTCTTATTTCCGCTTCCTCCTGCGTCAAGCGGCGAAGTGCAAATAAATGACAAATTACGATTACCGTTTTGCCCGCTAAACACACATATAAATTCAGCCACTAAAAGCATACAATAAGCCCGCACATAAGTCAAGCGAATCGGGGAAAACCCGCCGATCCGCAAATATTATGACATTTCTCGCCGGTAAAGGGAAATTCAAAAAAGAAGGAAAAAGTTTCCCTCTGACATTTCGAGATGCATCCAAAAATGAAAAGAGTTTGCTCTGGATGCTGCACTTTTCCAGTCACGTTATGCTGTTTTTAAGCACTACAAAAAAAATATAAGCCCCGATAATAAAATGTTTATTATACCAATAGATTTAATAGTGTTAGAGTGAACTTTAGAAAATTACGTCTTAAACGTTTTATCATTACATCATAAAATATCCATAAAGTTAAGTGTTCGGTAAAAAACTTTTAGCATGCGAGTGCAATTATCGTCATAATACTTTTCACAGACTCAAAGAAACACTCCATATATTATGTAGAATATATCGTATAGAATGTTTATTTGATAACAGAGATGGGATGTTTACTTTTAATTTTTCAAATTTCTTAACTGAAATAAAAAAGTCAATAGGACCGAACATAGGTCCGAATAAAAGTGATTACTGATTAATTTTAAAGGCAAGATTTCTTAGAGTTTTGCTTGATCACATTAAATGTTTTTTGGAGAGTATTTTTTTTACTCTCAACATTTTAATGCGCATGTTGTAATAAGCTCACTTTAATTTAAAAGTAATTCCATTTGTGATATTTAAAAACCTTTAAAACGGGCGTTATGTTTTATTTTCCTCCCAGTGCAACAAAGTTGTCTTTAATTGCCGACAGCGCTCGCAGATTTTCTTTCTTTTGTAGATTTGCATGTGCAACTTTCACCGGCTGCTGCCACGACATCTGCTGACGTCGGCGTCGCAGTTGCAGCGCTGCAGCAGAGGCGAAAGGTGCAAATTAATTTGTGCCGCCCCACAATAACCTTCCTCACTTTGGTCCCGAACCGATCATTACGCCCGGCATAATCTCTTGCATTTTAAACGATTTTTCCACCGTTTTCTTCTCAGCGCCAAAAGCTCGCCCAAAAGACAAAAAAATACCCATCCCCCATCCCTAAAATGTAACGTGTTATCTCATTTTGAAAATCTCCAACTGCTAAGTGGATGCGCAATGAAAAACAAGGCAGAAAAAGTGCCACCATTGTTTGGCAATGTCGAAAAATAAACTTGGATGTCCCCGAACAACGCTTGACTTGAACCTGCGTACAAACCTCATTGTATCTCATCTCTGCGGATCTTCAAGCAGGGCTTTGACTTTGGGTTTTCTTGTGGCCATATATTGGCGACCACGAGACTTCTCGAATTTGGCACTTGGGTGCGAAAGCCTTGGGAAGTACTTTGGGTGGCTTTGTCCTGAAGATCAGAAGGCGATGAACAAGCAAAGGTGGGACAAAAGGTTCAATGTTGAACAAGATAAAAAAAATGCTAAAGAATCTTACAAAAAGGGTGTAACAAGTCATCATAACGATTCATTTAAAATAATATACCTTGAGTTCATTTCCAACAGGATCATTAATCAATTTGTGACTTCCTGTATCTGGATAAAATGTAAAAATGATTATTAATATGTAGCCTTTATGGAATGGTTATACTTGTATTTTCCTATTAAGTTAAATGAGTTAGATCTTGATGCGTTTCAAATGCTAGCATCTGCATCTTAATGAATCTTTGAGTTCCTTTTAAATAATTAACACAGTGTTTTATCTATTTAGTTAAGTATTTATCGTTCTGCTCTGCCTAAACTTTCTTTAATCACTTTCCTAAGTATTCCACACCTACAAACTCGGTTCCTCCATCACCGTAACTCTTGTCAATTAACATTTTTAAATGCCGCATTAAGCCAAATATGTACAGCTACAAATGAAGTTAATTTTTCTTCTGCCCGCATGTGTATATTTTCGTGATCTGGCCGGCAATTAATACCTGAGAAGCGTTAAAAGCGCAACGCTCCGTGGGCATTGAGGGCGGCACTTTGGTGTGTATGCGCTCGTACTTAGTTGTGGTTGTTTGCCGGCGTTGACAAATGAGAGCGGTAAATGCTCCGCCAGCGGCAGTTCCAATCCAAAAAGCTTAGAGCAATGACGAGTCATTGACATTCGCTGCGATCGCTACCTGAACTAGAAAACTTACAAATCCGCATTCGAAAAATGTGATAATTGCAACGGAGTACAATGTAAATGAAAAAAGATAAACGGGTAGAAAAAATATAGCTAGTATGGCGATGATAGATATACTCTACTAAATATAATCAGGGTGTTCGGCCTTGTGAAAAGCAGCATAATCAGATTAATTACTTAAGCCATGCCTCCTGATAATCGTTAAGAACTGATCTAACCACATTATTACGATTAAACCCTTTACAAGATTTACAAGACTAAAGTAAATTCGATCTGGGTCGCCTTTAAAAAGTAGGCTTTGAATTTAAATAGCGTAATATCGTATATTTTATGATCCTTACTAAAGTATAACTTTCTTCCTTTTTTTTAAAGCTTAAACGAGTTATTTAGCCATGTAACATTATTTTGTATCTACATATATCGAAATGAACAGAACTTAAAAAATAATAATTTTTCATAAAAATTACTTTAAATATAAGTTTAGCATTGCCCTAATTTTATGTTCGTAAGACTGTAATCATTTTTCGAAAGTATAAAATATTTTAAAGAACTTTTGTTTTTGTTCAATAAAAAATAAAATAAAAATAAAAGTATTAATAAAATAATAATTAATATATTTGTTTAAAGTTGACCACAACTTTTTTTAAATGTTCGTCGGAGTTAAATCTTTCTTCTTGGCGAGATTGGTTAGCCAAAGAGTATGTGAGGGTGTTTCAGAATCCCTAGCAATATCCGTTTATACCCATGTTAATTCAAATACATTTGTGTACCTGTAAGCGTCGCTAATTGCTAGATTTAGAGGAACAGGGAGAACACACGAACAACACGAATGAAGATCTCTGTCAATTTACGGCCTGCTAGGCATACAAAAAACCTCTATTGTTCCTGTCCAAATTGGCTTAATTTATTTGGGCATGCTTTCATCACATGCCCATCTCCGAAAGGATGAGGGAGAGGTTGCGGGCAGCTGGACAGGTAACTCCGGATGAGCTTAGTTTCTAACGATGAGGTGTTAATCGCCACTCGCATGTTCGTTCCATTGGCAGCCACAAAAAGAGGGGCAAAGATGCTTAATTCTTAGAACGCAGTTTCTCCGAGAGGCAAATACACACAGTATATGTGGAGGTACACGTATGAAAAATTAAATAAAATCCCCTCGGCAATCGTTGAAGCATTTGAAATCCAATTGTAATTACTGCTTCGCTCACTCTCCCGTGACCGACTCACATCAAATGCGATAAAAATATTTGCTGCGGGTCTAGGAAGTTGGGATCACTAATTGAGTGGGTAAAAGTTGTAAACAAATGAAGTGGAATCTGAAGCGAATTGGTATAATTTTGTAGGGGAACCTTCTTGAAAAAAGGCGTACTTCAGATTATTAAAATAAATCTTATTTAAGATGAGAAAACACTAAGATTACAGTAAAAAAAACTACTATCTTATTGTCAACAGATTCAGTTTAATTCTCAAAATTATATTATTTAAAATATTTTTGTAATTATGTTTTTTGTACAGTAAAGTCTCTCAAAATCCACCGATCCCAACATGATTTTTTATTTCCCTTTGCTTTTCATATGCTCGTAACTTTTTCGGTTTATTTTGGTTTTCTTGTTTACCATTTTTTATCGTTATTAGCTAATTTTAGCCAAGCCAAAATGGCGAACTGCGCTAACGACCGAAAACCTTTGTTGTTGTCGCTGCTGTTGTTCAGTTTTTGTGGCTATTATTTATGAGCTTTTTGTGATTTGTTTTGATTTTATTTTGCACAAAGACACTAAAAATCAACTTGTGTTCAGTTATTAGGCACTGGCGCATTGTATTTCTGAGATACTCGCATGTATCCGTCCGATACCTGCATTGAATTTGCTTTTTTCATTCATTTTCTCGTTTTTAGTTTGTGTGTTTTATGAGTGTTTTTTTTCTGTATTTCTCTGTATTCATTTTACACAATTCCCAGGCCTAAGACGGTGCCAGTTCGCCGCTTGGTACCTCGTAGCACCCGGCATCCCCCGAAAACCCGTCCGGCTCCCAAATAAATTCGCAGTAGTTCCAGCCGGAGACGGAGCCGAAATCCAAAGCCGGGTGCCAATTTGCGAGTCAAGCTAAGCGCATCTTTCTCTCTTGTTTTTCCATTTAGCTTAGCTATAGTTGAGGTGTTTATAGTCGGCGAAAAACCCCGATCGTAAAACTTGAAAGCGCCGGACCCTTGAGTAAATGATATAGACGGACTAGTACATATATGTATACACAACTCTAATTTTGTTTATGATTTTTTCGTTTTGTTTTTGCAGCGATAGATTTTCGGTTATCTTGAAGAAATGATTCTTAGAAATTTTAAAGTACAATTATATTTCTAGAAAAATCTATATATATATTTTAAATGATTCACGAAAAGAAGATTAAAATAAATTTAGCATTAATGAAAATAGGGCGTGGCAAAGAAGAATTAACTAATTTTCTAATCAAGTAACTAATCTAAGACAAAACAAAGAAAGTTTAATGACATTGAAACGACAATTTGTGTAGTATTTCCTAAACCGTTTGACAAGAATTGATAAGTCTAATCATACAAGTCGCCACCTAGACTACAAATAAAATGACCTATTTGTTAAATTTATTTCATTCTTATCGCCTAATAAAATTTACTAAAAGACATGGAAAAGCTGATCCAAATATATACTATTAAACACATTTATGAGTTCTGGACGGTCACAGCAAAATGTTGTAATGTGTATTTAATAAAAAAGATTATGAATATTAACTTCTTATTGAAAAAAACCCCAAGAAAATAAACTGGTTTAATAAAGAAAAGGGTTAAAAAGGTAGGCCAAGAACGTGAATAGTAAATTTGTTTATTATTAGGCCCGGTCATTTGGGATAGGGAACAGTTGAAGGCCATCAATTCGAGGAACCTGAAACTTATAGCTGGGAATTTCCAGATGATTAGAATGCTGATTTCTAATGCATCTCAACAACAGCTGTAATGTTATCTGTAAAAGTGAAATCCAATCGTGCTACCCACTCCAGACCACATTTTCAATTGGATCGCACAATCAGTGATGCAATGAGGAATTAATTTGGATGTTCATTGTGCCATGCAAATTAGAGGACCCACAAAAAATACAGTAATTAATAATTGTGGTAGTAACAAAAGAAAAAAAAAAAGACAAATAAAGCCATGGGATTAGCTGTGGGATGATCGCAATTAGAGGGATGCTGTACCCCATCTCCACTTTCAGGTTGCATAAACACAAACAAAGAAAGCCACTTTTTTATTGACTAATCACTTGAGTTTGACCAACTTCAAGAGCGGTTTTATTTGGTGGGTTGCCCGTTAGTTCGTTGGCTTGTGACATTTTAATCATAAACCCTAGGAATTATGCAATTAACGAAGAGAGTCAAAAAACAGATCTTCGCGTTACATAATACTCGAGGCGGGTCCACTGTTGGGTCACCAAATAGATAATAAACGAGCATCTAGCATGATACAAAGCTGTGGCGAAGAAAAAAGCCAAAACAAAATCAAAAAAGCCAAATGGAGAGAGGAGTAAACTGGTTTGCTGCCAACATGGCGTATGAGCAATATCCTCTATTAACAGAACAATTTCAAATACGGATCATCAGAAAGTCTTATCAATCAAGACCAGCCTTCTCACTAATATTAAAAGCAATTCCAAGAACTGTTCAAGATAATGGACAATTTAAGCAAACAGCAGGCAGCGGCAGCTGTTCCAGCAATCAAGATGAACGCTGACTATATAGCATAAATAGTCGTTACTATATAAACCGCCCCCTTGGTATTCTGCATCTGTATGGGCAAGTGCAATGCTTTTGGCCAGCTACAATCACAATGGAAAAATTACAAAAAGTACTACAAAAACTTAATGTTTTTTTTCGTAAGCAGCCTGAAGTGGTGCAACAACAACTGAACAACTGAACTGCAGCAGCGCTGCCGACAACTTTTAAGTCGAGGAGCAAGTTATACGAGGTCTACTCCGGCTGTTAATTTATGTGTGTGATTGTGTTGGCGGAGTTGAGCGAGTACCTTTAATTTTTAGTGTGTCGCGAGAGCTTTTTTTCACCATACTCCATAATACCCTACTCATCGGCGCGGCATATCGGTATTGTATTTACATAACTTTCCATGTTCTGCTTCTAAACCACATTAGCTGCGTCTAATTGCGGGAATGCCTAGCAAATCGTTTGGCCTAAAATAAAATGAGACGGTTCTCAAACAACAAAGGCTCTATAAATAGTTGTGTGTACACAAACAATTAAATCATTTAATATAATTTTATTTTTAAATTCAATTTAATTCGCGTTCGGCTAATTGCTGAGCGTCAACGCACAATCACGTGTGTAGCTCAATGTTACAGTCCATCTCGGCCGAAAGCTTTTTCTCTACCTGAGCTCGGCTTCCATGCAGACAGTCTTTACTCGTTAAACATAACTTTTTAAATTTTTAAGATAAAATAAAATACAATTTATTAAAAAATTACCCAAGTTACATCCACTTTATTGCTTTGAAGCTGCTTCATTTAAATACTTTTTGAGAAACATAGTTTTGTTTTTAAAAATAAGTAAGTATATTTCTAGCATATGTATATGAAATAAATAATAATGGTTGGAACTCTAAGCCTTAGACCTTAAGCCAAAACAATCATATATTTTTTTACCAAAATATATCAATTATAACGCTTTTGAATACTACTTATGTTTTGAAAGAGTCTTTTCAGGCTGCTTTTTGTCGTTTATAGTTAAAAAACCCATTTCGAATGCAACAATTACATTTAGTGAGCTATTACTGTACCCGTAATTGCGTGAATATAGCACAAATGTATTAGTAAGCCAGCCAGCCAGCTTGAGTGTGTTATTGTTGATCTTTTTTATATTTTTTTTTTAGTTTAACTTTTGTTTTTCGTTCGTATTTTAGCTTCGTGTTGATCGTGCAGCTGTATGTAACGGTGTGCTGTAGATTTTGTATCTCTGTGTAAGAGACCGCTCTGCCGCAGTCGCAGTCGCCGTCGCTGCCTCTGCCGGCGTCACCGACGGGTACGAAAAAAGTTTTAAATCTGGCAGACAAATCTGAAACGAAACGCGTTTGTGGCTTCAGACGGCGAGTGGCAGTCGTACAACAAAGACGTAGTACTCTAAAGTTTCCAGAGGCCAAAATCCCCCCTACACAAAAGTTGGTCAGGCAACTTTTTCAACCAACGAACCTGCAGAGAAAAAACAACGCTCAATAAATTCCTTTTACTTTTCTTGAATTTTTGGAAAATCCTCTACGTAAGTGAAGGAATATAAAATACGCTGGATAACTAAAGCAAGTGAAAAGTGATGAAAGAAAGTGTTTAAGACGAGAAACTGTGCCAGAAATTGAAATACGAACTGTTATCCTTGCTTGGATTTTACGTTCCTGAGTTGCTGAAAGTTAACCGATTGTTCCCCAATATTTTGTAGTGCTATAGATGACCGAGAAGGATACTGTCTCAATGGCTACCGTGCAAATGAAGCCCGACTATGCGGCTAGCGAGGTCTACAGCACCGCCAGCGAGCCGCCACCGGTGAGTACAGTGAAGCCCCGTTCTATTGCTCTTTGTGTGTGACAAATGGCGAGACTAATTGCAAGCGAATTCCTAATTTTTTCCGGCAATTATTTGCGCTAATTTTGGTTTTGCACCAAAAAGTAGTATTGAGCCAGGAAATATTACTTTAAACGAGATCTAGATCTTTTGCCTACTGCGCATTTGATTTTTGGATAGAACCCTTTTAAATAAAACATTTCGGAATTAAATAAAGAAATAGTAATGAGATTGTTATGCAGAAAATAATAATATTTAGAGCCTAATTATTGCATTAGGTTGTTATTATTAAATTGTTTGTGGCTTTGCTACACTTGATTAACACAGTCATTTTAAAAGGAAAAATACCCGAACGATCTTTAAGAAACGAACTACATTTATTATCTGCGCAGTTTATATTTTTTTAGTTTAGCTGACCTGTTGAACGTTGATTGGCCAGCAGCCAAGTGGGTTAGAAAATGCCAGGGTCACCCTTTGACTTATTGCATCCGCTGGCGTACCACAGAGCGTATGCGCAATGCGGACTTTTTCTGCACGCAGCTGCAAACGTGAGCTGCATTTTCACCAAATCAGTCTGCACTGCATGCATAAGCAATTTGCCAGCCCCCCATTAATGTGCAATTTTAAAAAATTATTATTGTCTGACAGCCGAGAGGGAATCACATGCAACGTGAGCGGCCTAAACAATTTTCTGCGGCTTGACATTTCCCTGGGATAGTCCGTTGTCGTCAGTATCTGCAAGATACAAGATACACTTATATACTTTTGCCTCACTTCTCGGCAAGGTGTGAATGGAAATGTGTATCCGATATGGTTGGACAAATAGAAATCCGCCTCAATCCGAATCTCGGAGAGCTCTAATGCTTCAGTCACGACACGCTAATAACGCAAAACCTAAACAAACACAATATCTATATAGGCTGCGCCACCGAGTACTTTGACTTGTTCAACTTGTTTTCCCTGCCATACCATATATATACGAAATTATTAGATTTCTGGGTGGGATAGTGTATGTGGGTTCATTAAAAATAAAAATTTGCATAAATTGCACTGTAGATTTTGCATTTGGCATTCAACAGTCAGCATCCGCATCAGCCATAAAATGATTTGTGCGGTACCATTCACGCGAGGGTTTTCCCCTCCCATTATTATCGGCTTACCAGCAGTACAGTGAAAGCAAATAGTTATCTAACAGGCCCGATTGAAGTGTCCACTTCCATTAACCAGTAGCAAAAAATGAGACAAAACTGATTGGTTAAAGCATGAAAATAAAGTTTAAACCTACAAAATATTTGAACATTAAAAATAAGTAAATGGCTTAAAAAATAAACTCAAATAGGATAAACTTATTGATGTACAGTTAATGGAAAGTATTTGAATAGCTACCAGTTTTTACTGCATTTAAAAACGCATTTAAAAGATCTTAATTACTATAAACCAAGCCAATGACTGCGTATTAAAAAAGCCATTAGAAAAACCATTAGGAATACAAATCGGTAAATCAGTAAAGTAAATAATTATCATTAGTATTTACTGAATATAAAATATGTATATATCTTTTCGATATACTGGTAATGGAGAGTATAATTAATAATGTCTCCCTGTAATTAGCAATGTTTTCGTTTTGTATTTAGAAATGGTTTTTATAGATCTCAATTACTTCAATACCAGCCAATGACTTGAATTTGATTTATAGAGCCAATGGCCTGACCTTTCTAATAAATCAGCAGGCTAAAGCCAGTCCATCAATCAATAAGTTACTCAATACGTCAATGGCTCTGTCTTAGCCTTCACAAATCGACCCTTGGCCAAAAGCTTTCCCTTTTGTGCATTATTTACCTTTAAGTCATATGTGTTAGGTTTTTACCTCAAGTACTATTAAGCGACCCCACACAAATGCAGTACAATCTCATTAACTTTTTGTCTTCTCTTGTTTTTATGTACTTTTCCCTTAATATGTATGTGTGTGTGTGTGTGCACACCATTCCAAACAAAAACCACAAAAATCGTTTTTCATTCGATTGTTGAAAAAATGTGAATGCAAAAACACACAAATCGGAACCCGAAACCGTGATTGACAATATGAAATTTTCTTTATTCCCCCCGCACTCGCCACAACACAAAACAACACTCAAAACCAACCACAGATGGGATTTTTTAACTTTAATCATCAGGTTTGTCGCTCAAGTCTTTTGTCTGCACAAAAATCTTCACAAAAAAACGAAAAACAAAAAAAAAATTAAAACCTCATCAAGTAGAGTAGAGTAAAATAGAGTGCCAGGCGATCCATTCACTTCCACTTCACTTTGCCTGGTGTTGATGATGATGATCACTCACTCCGATCGTAGCTCACTCACAATTCACTTTCGCAACTGCATTTTGGGGCCACGCCAGCCACGCACGTAAAGGTGTTAACAAAAAACACAACAAAAAAAAAAAACATTGCACATTTCGAAAAGATATAGATATAACCGAGAAAAAGCGGCCTCACCTGACTGCACCCACACTCAAGACGACTACTCCTCGACTTCGTCTTCAGTTTTCTCTTGGGCCTGCCATTTCCTCAATTTCGCGGTGGGCTTCCTGTTATGCAATCCAAGACCCCAATGCGGAATTCATATACGTATACCTAAGCACTTTTGTGGATATTTCTATGCTGCGGCTTTTTGCATCCACTTGTAAATTTTTGCACCTTATGCGGAAAGCTTAAACATTAGTCACGGCTTAACTTTGCTGGCAAAGTAAATATTTGTGATGATCTAAGTCGAATAAAGCATTTTATAAACACTTGCCAAAAACTTTAATGGCTTTAGCTCACTTATTGTTTATTACCTCATGTCACATCTTTTAGCTGACTTTTGAGCCATTTAACCATTTAGTCATCGCTTTCTACCAGAAAACTTCTGTAAATACTTAACTTTTTAAACACAATAGGTGCCATTAATAACACGCTTCAACCTAATTAATGAAGTATAACGAAATCGCATGCCCCATCTTTAAGAAGACTAAGATTTAATATTTCTACTTTAAATTCTTGTAAATAAAATGTTACTTTTTCTGCACCCTGCACTTGTATACAAATTCTGTAAAACATTTTGAAGGGGAAAACGTGCTTGGCCATGTTAAAGAGTATTTTGTAGAGTAAGGTCGACGATTTTACCTGACCCCCAAAAAAACTGACACACAGAGAGGTCATAGACAAAAGAGCACGTAGAAATATTAAATTGCATATAACAAACACACATTTAAAGGTGCATTTTCCAAATCTCATGGCTAATCTTATTTTTTGTACTTTTTTAGGCCTACAAGCGCCAGGCGAATTCGGTGAAAATTGCCAAGATCACCGCCTTCACCATCATCGTTTCGTCCTTCATTCTGGGCTCCTTTATCCTGGCCTCGTCGTATCTGGATGCCAAGGCCTCCTGCAGCCAGGTTCAGGCCCTCGATTCGGTGCTGGAGAAGGAGCTAATGCTCGAGACTCTGCAGCAGGTGGGCAAGGTAAGTCCAATATGCATACACAACTTATATACCAATCTGTACAATCCGTCGTGCTTCAATGATCCGTTGCCATGGCAGATTAGTATCGTGTTCGGACTGTGGGTTTTAAAATTACATAGTTGGGTAATAATGGCTCGCATCGTTTGGCTGCACACGCCACTGATTGGAGTCAACTCCCAAAAAAAAATTCGAATATTAAGCAAAATTAAATATAATTACCGGAAAAAGTAGATACAATCTGTGGTAGCCGAAAAATACTCGCTGTTCGCTTGGACTAGGTGTAATTTCCCTGAAATGTTGTTGACTGCACGCGCTATTAGTTCCACGGTATCGCAGACTTGTGACAGGCACTGTAAGGGGTATATTTATCACGAATTGTGATATGCGATATATATATTAGCTAAAGGCGTAGCAACAACTTCTCATTAAGTTTGAATTTCGTTCAGAGAAAATTTTAAACAATTGCTGTAGTATTGAATGGAAAGTGTAATAGGTTTGTGACGTTTTATACATTCGCTTTTATAGTTTTTAATAGACGTTTAGACATTACTTTGCTCTTAAAATAAATGTATAGTCCATAAACTAAATAAAAAATTGACAAGTCTGAGTGAAAAGTTAATATAATTTCCCTCAATTTAATGTTGGCTGTAAATCACTGAGACAGTTATTGGTAAATAACTCTTGACGTAAACCAGAAAATAGAATTAATCGTTTCCTAGACATTTCGTTATATACAAATCCATCACATGCCACCACACCTTACCACATACCTGCCAATTTGATCAAAAATGATTGAATAAGCACCTCTAACGCCACTTCGCATATTCACATGTAATGGCAAAAAACAAATGTTCAATTGTGTGCTTCCTTGAGAAACTTCACGCATGTAACCGTAACCAAATGGCCATTATAAAAATAGGTATCAACTTTATGGACACACCATAAAACGATGGATATGAAATGGCTGATAGATGATTGGATGACTGGCCAAAGAGCATAATTCAAACTTAATGACTTACGGCCAATCATTTGCATTCGTGTCATCAATATTCAATTAGCCGATATGGAAAGTGCAAAATGAAACAAATTATACATACCTATGCCAGAGAGGGGGGAAGGGGGGTTATATACAGTCACTAATGCTGTGATCAGGTTATTCAACCCGCCGCATCGCAGATGGCTTATGTAAACGAATGAACGAACAAACTCAGCGAATGCAACGATAAATTCAATCAAGCGAAATTCCCATAATTTGACGCTTAAGTGGACACCAAAATGGTGGAGTTCGCATTTGGAGCTTGCGACATAATAACCAGAGAGCAGCAGCCGCAGCAGCAAAAGCAAACAATTGCGAATCAAATGCCAGACAAAGTGAAAGCAGCAGTCAGTAGTAACAAAAAACATGTTGCAAGCCACATACAAAAATACAAAACAAAAAATCCACTCAAGCGGGCGTGGGCGCAGCAATTGTTGCTGCTGTGTTGATGTTGCTGCTGGGTTGATGTTGCTGCTGCTGCTGCTGCTGGGGCATCCGAAATGCCAGAGATCATCAGCTGAAAGAGCAGCGGCAACTAGAGATGGTCGGAAAATCGTGAAAGTGAATTTTTCCCCTATGCAAGTTCCCTTGCTCAAATGAATGCAATTGTTATGTGATCACCTGAAAAGCCAAGCCCAGTCAAATCCCATAAAAATGCACCTTTTTATAAAGGCTCATTATTGAATATATGATCCCAATTAATTTGATTGTGCTGCTTTTCAAGGGATAAGAGTGAAAGCTACCAATTGTAAAGGTATCTAATGAACCATTGTTGCAATGAAGTTTATAATATACGTTTTTTTATTTCCATTAATTAGGGACTCAATATTTATTACGCTAAGTAAGGTTTAGCTTGGCAAAATGTTATATATCCCAATTACACTTTCTTTTTAGTTTAGTTGCATTTTTAAGGTATAAAGTCGTAAAATTTAAAAATAATGTGATAGAAAATTTGAAATTTTAAAATATTCATGGAAGTAAATCGATGTACAAACATAGTTTAGATTTATGTTGTTTAAGCACTTACACTTGTTTGTGTAATAAATAATACAAGTTGAAATATACTCTTAAATCTAAAGGCACATTTTGAAGCCCTATAAATATTTACATAATGTTTCATTCATATTTTCGACATAATTGGAATATTTTAAATTTGTACATAGAAAAATTGAAATGTGTAGCCTCAATTACATTTTAAGCAAGTTTTGAAATAAATTTTCCCACGACCGACTGATCTTTTGGCTTGCAGTTATTTTCATTGTGTCCGTGGCTTAAATTTAAGTAGATCCCCGTAAATATTTTCGTAAGAATATATCTTAAAATTTTAAAGCCCCTTCCCTTTAATGGTTATTTCGCAGAATCCAAACGGAGTTAATAAATCCTCCATCTCTTAAATGCAATCCCATACACCTCCGTTTGCGTTAATATCTGCGACTGATGAAGATCTTCTCACGTGGCCATCGCTTGCAACAGTCGGGCCATAATGCAATTTTGCTGTCATTTTTGTTTTTCTTGTTTTTTCGTTGGTTTCTTTTGCCGGCTGGCGCCGCTTGGCACCAACCGAAAATAAGCAACCGAACAACCTTTCAGGCAAACATCCCAGGCATCCAGCAAAAAGCCATCAGCGACTGAGAGACCAAAGACCGAAGACCAAAGACCGGAGTTCCATTGTGGTTTTGGCCATTGCCGTTGACTGTTTGCCATTTAAGGCGAGTTGCGCGCCTGAGTCTTTCGTTTTTGTTTTTGGTTTTGTTGGTTTGTCGTACTTTGTTTTTTATTTTTTTTGTTTTTTTTGGGACAAAGCAAATGCTTTTTGGCCTGACGATTATGTAATGTACCGACATACAGGCAGCCAGCACATAGGTAAATATAATTTATCTGCTGTTGTGCAAAATCGTTTGGCACTTGGACAGAAGAAGACAAAAAAGAACGCTAAACGACGGGAAGAAAAAAACTTATTATGCTGGCTAAGCAAATGGATATTTTTTATGGATGATTTCCCTAAAGAAATTGCCGTGAGCCGCCTCTAGAATTACAATTGACGTGCGTCAGTCAGCCGGGCTATAAATAAAAGTTTTGCAAATTAAATGCCTACCGTCTGACTTCGGACGGCTGTCTGTCATTTTAATTGCACAGAGCGTTCAATTTGTAATCATTTAATTGTCATCTTAATGCGACTCGAGTCGATTCCCCACATGTCCCTCGCAATAAACAAATTAGGGGCAAACAAATGTTCTCTTTGTATTATAATAGATCTTATCTCCAGACGCGCCTGGCCTTGAAATTCAACTGCGAATGCGAAAAACAAACAATCAAATCGAGCGAACTTGTTTGCTGAACTGGTTGGGTTTGGTTTCGATTTCATTTTTTTTTTTCTGCTGTTTTCCTCGAAAAGTGATTTTAAAGTGAAATTTTCGGATTGTGTGTCACCTGGCCTGGGAGCACATGACTCAGGTTTGACTCAGTTATTGGTCCATTTTGCATATAGACAGGTTTTGGTTGGGATCTGTGGCTTTTCTGAGAAGCTGTGGAAATATTTTGTCACTCAACGAAATTTCTTTTAAAGATAACGAATATTGCCAATACAGTACATTTATAAACGGAAATTCCAAAGATCCATAAATGCCATCTAATTTATGGGGTTTAATAAATGGGACAAAAATTGGTTAAGTACTTTGACAATGTTGTGACAATCTTTTTTATGCTCCAATTTAAAAACAGATTACTCAATTTGAAGGACAAATAAATAACTTTCAGCTGCATTAACTGAGATTTCCTGTTTTTTAAGAATCATTTGAGAATCTTTAAAATTAAATACATAATTCAACCATATAGAGGAAATCCGAAGAGAACTTGTCTGAATTCAATGTCAACATCTTTTGTCAAGTACACGGTGACCTGCAAAATAAGCCATCCACAAACCGGATATATAAGGCATTATCCAAATCACCTCTCTCCAACTACGACTCCGACTCCAGCTCCACCTAACTCCCCCTCATTCGGAGCTCGGCATTAATGAGGTTCATATAATTTAAATTTATTTTTCGTTTGTTTATTTATGTGGCCATTGTGGCTGGGTTTGAATTTTGCTTAGCCACGATCCACTGAGATATAGCCATTTGTTTGTGTGTGCGATTATGTAATTCCATTGCTGTTCGTTGCTGTTTTGTTTGGACTTCTCGAGCCGCAGCAACAACAAGTTTATTCCGATGGCATTTTACTTTTGGTTTCGGTCGTATGTAGGTTGGGGTCACATCTCCGTCGGGCAATTGACTGCGATGACTGCCACCGGGGTCTGCCCCTCATTGTTTCGAGCACGAAGAGCAGGCAAGAAAACCAGCAAAAAAAACAGTCAAGAAAATAGCGAAAACAAACTCCACAAAGACACTCAGTTTGGGTTGAGGGCCCAAGCAACTTTGTCAATTTTCGACAAAACGCTGGTAAATTGGCGAGTGATATAAGACAATCTCAGACTGACAATTTGCCTTTGGTAAGAACTGGAAATTGCAATGAATTCAGTTAGGGAAATGACGTAAACTTATAATAAGCTAAAAATATTCTGTCATGTGAGCGAAGGCAAATAAAAAAGGTTTCGGGGAATGTGAATAGGAATACCTAAACTTAATATAGAACAAAATTTACTATAAATAACTAAAATTTAAATAAATAAAACTAACAAAAAACATATTTTCTAAATTTTTAGGAGCTTCCACGCGCTGAACCTCTCCTGGGATCTGCTGGATCTGCCGACGACTCCGAGCTGCAGAGCCTGGAGCCCGAGAGCCGCAAGGCTGAGGCCACCCAGGATGCCGAGGAGCACTCCTCCGACAAGGACAACTCCTACTCCGATAGCGATGAGACCGACGAGCTGCAGAAGTACCCCGGCAAAATGCCGCTCGAGCTGGACTTGAGCGACCTGGCTGCCGCCATTCTGCGCAACAACAAGAGGTAAGGACGAAGAAATTAAATAGATAGTTAAAAATAATATAGTTAGGAATGAAACCCTTATTAAGATAAATATAAGAAGGCTTAAACTTTAAATCCCTCCCAAACATTTGACTCTAATTTAAACGAAATCTTTGCTGCAACAGAAATTGAAACACCCTGAAAAATCCAAAGAAATAAACGATTTTAAAACCAACCAAAATCGAAGATTTTCATTGGCACTCCAGAATATACATAGGTTACCTCTAAAAATATTTGTCATTAAAAGAGAGTTATCATTTCAGTTTTTCCTATAACTGCTATTGGCTTAAATTTTGAATTATTTAAGGTTTATATAATTTATTTTTTTTAATAGGTATTGAAATAGATATTAAACCTATTTATGAAAATGAAGACATCATAATCAAAACCCTAATCCTTCTTAAATTTGCCCCTTTCCTCCGCAGATCCCGCATGAACTGTGTGGTGGAGCGCAAGCACGCCGAGGAGATTGTCGACTCGCCCTCGAAGACGGTGGCCCTGCCATTCGGCGTCAACCTGACTACGGATCCCAAGAAGGCCCGCATCACCGGCGAGCGGATCTCGATCTTCTGCGACGGCGGCGACGAGAAGGACAAGGAGGAGAAGGAGGCCAAGCGCCAGCGCGAACAGGAGGAGGAGGACTCCGACGAGGATGCCGAGCCGCTGCGACCCATGTTCATTCCCTTCCAGCGAGTGCCGATTCCCTTCGGACGCATTCCCGACCAGATGCCTCTGACCCACATGCCCCAGAGGATGATGCCCCCGGCCATGCAGATGCAGCAGTTGCCCCACCAGCAGCAGCAGCAGGGACCCATCATCATCCGCCAGCTGCCTCCTCCGTTCCAGCACCTGCCCATGCGTCCACCAATGCCGCCACAGGTGATGCAGGCTCCCCGCATGGAGTCCTCGGAGGAGATGCAGATGCCCAAGGTCCAGACCCTGCGCATCCACATGCAGCAGATCCCCTTCCGCGAGATCCACGTGGCCGATGATGTGCCCGTCCAGATTCCCGCCCAGCAGCGCCAGGAGCAGCAGCAGCGCCAGGAGATGCAGCACCGTCAGGAGATGCAGCAGCGTCAGGAGATGCAGCAGCGCCAGGAGCAGCGTGAGATTCCCCAGATCCAGATCCAGCCCATGCCCTTTGGCATGGCTCTGCAGCGTGTGGGCATCACCGCCGAGGATCTGAGGAACATCCAGCGCATGGCTGAGGATCGCATCACCGATGAGTTGCGTCGTCTGGCCGCCGAGGAGGGTGCGGAGTCCAACGAAGGCAGTGATGAGGATGTCTCCACCTCCGCTGAAACGGCCACCACCGAGGCACAGACCACGGGGCAGCAGCAGCAGCACACCAGCCAGCCCGAACAGCAGGAGGATCAGCACCAGGAGGTCAGCCAGGAGCGACAGGAGCCGCAACAGCAGCAGCAGCAGCAGGAGCAGCAGGTGCCCCAGATGCGCATCCAGCGCCTGATCCTGCAACCGCTGCCGGAGCAGCCCCGTGATACCATGACCCCGCCCATGCCCGATCAGCCCCAGCAGTTGCCCTTCGGACGCATGGTCTACGGCCGTAGTCTGGCCCAGCCCGTCCGCATCCCAGTGCCCATGATGCAGGCCATGGAGGGAGGAGCTGTTCCCGAAGAGTCCCAGCGACCTCACTGTGAGTACCAACCCTATCATAAAGAAAGATTGCCCTTGAAAAGAATAGAACGTTTCTCTAGATCCTTATTCTTTCTTCTAGAATCCTATTTTAAAAGATTATAAAACTTTAAAACTTTGGTTGGCATCCACCTATCTATCTATTTAATAAACACATCGATTCCTATTCCACATATAACATTCTCAGCTTTAAATTTACCCATCTGGTCATAAAATAAGCTTCGGAATAAATACATCTTAAATCTTTGAAAGTGAAATAAAAAATTGTTAAAATAATTATCACAGAATGAATAATTAAATTTTAAACCCGTTTTTATTCATTGATATACCATTAAAAGATGTAGACAAATGTAATTAGTAAAATGAATATTTATGCCTGAAATTTAAGTCAGAATAATTTACTTTGAATTACGTTTCAAAACTGATTTATTAATTAATCGATCATTTACGTAATAATTCTAAAAAAAACTCTATTTAAATTCAAATACTTATCTTTATTTTCTTGTATATGACGATCATTTTATCATTGGCAAATTAATTTCTCCATTTACAGTCGTCCAGCCTCGTTCCGTTTAAGTAACAAGAAGACCACGCCTGTGATTGCTGCTGTGCGAATCGAATCTCGACGAGAGGGAAGAACGAGAAGAACTAGGAGAAGGAGTCATTATGTCCCCAACTAAACCCGAAGAATCTATTGAATTGTAACCGAGTCGTCTCGATTTGTTTTGTTATTAAAGCAGCTTTAAAAAAAAAAATTAAAAACCAAAACTAAATCAAAAAGTTTTATACATCCTTTCAACCCTTTTTGGCCTTCTTCTAAAAACTTTTTCTATATATATCATATTTTTATATTTTATATAACTGCGTGTATAACATTCCAAACCAACAACAACACAAAAACAGAAAGCAATCTCTTGTGAAAAAGAAAATTGAGAAAGTTTTCCAAATGTTTTTTTCTTTCAGTTTTTTGAATTGTCTACAGTTTTGTTTTCACATTCACACACAAATAAATCCGATGGAAATTTTTGTACATAAATTATTATCGTATTTTTAATTAATTAATTGTCTTGTGTAGTTGTTAGTAAATTAAGAACGATGCTGAAGCTGATCTGATCTTGATATAATCAAATTCCAAAACCAACGACAGCAAAAAGAAATTTGTACATTTTATTTAAATATATATACTATATACACACACACATTTTGAAGCGAATAAAATTGTGGATAATTGGAAATCAAATATGAAGTCTTTTTCTTCAAATGTGGGAAATGGAAAAATTATATTCAAATGAGATTTCACTAGTACAACCAACTAACCCAAGCAGTAAATTTTAAAATCACCTCAAAATTCCCGTTCTCACAATACTTTGGGAATGCATATTCTCTGAAACAAGAATTCATTTTCAGAAATAAGATATTTCTTGGTAAGTGTTCTATTAAACTCCTTTCGAAATTTAGCATCATTTAAATTTTATTTCATTACTTCTAGACACACCTTCGTTTTTTAGATATCGCTCAAATCATACAAATTCGCAAAAATCGAACAATATTTATTTTTGTATATGTTTAAATCTCCCGCGTTTACCTCGTTTTTACATTTTTGTGCTTGTCTCTCGTTTACAGTTTATGTATGTATATAATATATATATATATATTGATCAGTGTAAGTTATATGCTTGTATATACAGTTTTTGCACGTGCACGAGACAGGGTAATAACAACCGATGTCAGCGGATTCCGTTGGCTCAGCAAGGATGCGCAGTGTTTTTTTGTTGTTTCTTAATTTTTTTTACAATTACTTTTTGTATAATATATATATACTATATATGACTAATCGTAAGTTGCATTGACAAGTGGGGTAGATAGGGGTTCTTTTGATTTTAAGGGGTCTTTTTGGGTGGGGTGATGTACAATACGATTTCGTAGCGCTTTCTCTCGTTAAAACTAAATTCGTCTAAGCCTTAAAAACAAAACACACGCTTGAATACAATTATAGTTCATAACCAAAAGAATTATGAAGGAAACATATGCGGAGCTGGAAATAATATATATGGATCTAAACACACAATCTTTGTTCCTGGTCGGACTCACTCATCACTTGTATCACTGATTTCACCGATTTAGTCAAGTTCCCTTATCCTTTTTCTCCGCCTTCTCTGTTCCGGTTTATCTGATTTTTAGGATGTAAAGCTGTAACAACGCGAACGTAATTCGGAAATAAGGTATCTATCAATATTAGCACTTCATCTCTTCGTTGACTATGACTACTGGGGTGTACTAGAGCGAAAGGAGATGATCCTCTAGCCATTCTCACATTGGTGACCCTCACAGTTGCCCCAAAATATGCAGTTCCCGACGCCACTGTAGCATATAAGTGAGACGGCCGTGAGGAACACCAGACTGCAGATGGTACAGGGTTTACGCTCCAGGAAGAACCCGACCAGGTACAGCACTATGAACATCACGTGCGTTTCCATCAGGGCCGGATTTGTGGGTTTCGGTATCAGTAATACGGGTAGCAGGCATTGCAGGCAATACATTCTGTGTGCGGGTGGGTGCGTGTTTTCTAGGGTTCTATTAGCGAGTTGACGTGGTCTTCCGCGCAAAGGCCTGCAAAAGTAAAAGTCCCAGGAAAAACCCGGGGGGTCGAGGTTAGTCTTAATTGTTCTATAATTACTATCAACCGTAGTCCTGGGCAAAGACCAAAAACGTCAGCAGTCGACGAATCTGCTGTCACTGGTCTTTTGGAGTTTTTTACTGCCGGGATTACCTCTCCTTGGGCCTCTTGGCGCTGAGCTCTCAATTTTCAGCTCGTTTAGTTGCTCGTTTGTTGTGCGTCGTTTTAAATCATCACATATTTACCCAAAGCTACCAAAATTCTCTAAACATTGTATGGGTCTGAGTGGTAGTGTTGCTTAACGCTCGATTCTGGTGCGTTGTTATTGCTGGTTCCGTGGAACCACTGGAATCAGTGGTGGGGCGGTACCACTTCATCCCGCAAATAATTTAAATTCAAACTGTGGTATTATTTATAGCATTAGGAATTATTATTTATTTATTTAGAATAAGCAGATCGTTAGCGTCGATAAATTCCAATCTCTATTAGTTTTAAAATCTAAAAGAAATATTTTTTCTTTAAACACCGGACACTCTATTACAAAACCCATGTTTTCAAAAACACGTAAAATGATTACATTGATATTGAATTTAAATGTAACATAAATTTTTTAGTCCCCAGGAAAAAAATGGATTGACATGCACTATAACTACCAGAAAAAACAAATTTGTATATACGTGTTTCCTAATTTTATATTTGTTTCTAAACGGAAGACATTTTTTGTAAGCAAATACATAGTTATGTAGTCAGAATGATATGCAATTTATAGCTTAACATGAAACATACCAAAATATTTATATTCATGCAGCTTTAGCTTCTCATATGGCAGCGGTAAGTAAACATAAAATAAAGAATCTATCCTGTCCTATATATGTATTATACATTCCAGTAGAGAGTGTTTTGATATAATGAAGGAACAGTAGCCAACGGAAGCAGGAAAATCCATCCAGCAAATCCAGATATATAAAGGACAATGGCCACCACTCGTCGCCAAAGATCCTGCTGCCACAGATCCTGCAGATCTGGCAGACCCATATGATTGCAAAATGCGTGCACCAAAATCGGAGCCACGACATGACCCGTCCGAGCAAATAGAAAAGCGGAATAAAATCCAAACAATGTGGTGTAGATGAACTGGAACAATCCTATCAATAAGGCAGTGCTTAGCTCCACTCCCAAACTCAATCGCTCGGCTATGTGATGCAAATGGGCCACTCCAAAGAAAAGAGGCGTTATAAAAACGGCGACCAAGGGTGAAAAACTCTGCAGGATCAGGGGCATCATGCAGGCTCGGAACACAAACTCCTCGCTTAGCGGAGCCATCACATGGTTACGCACCCAGATGATGCTGTTAAAGGATCCTCGCCAGTAGTCGAGATCTGAAATATAAATTAAGGATGGAGTACTGGTTTATAATGGTCAAATTTTTTATGAATGCATTTTATGATATCTTTTCCGCAAGATCTAAAAATGTACAATAGTAATAAAAAAAAACAAACAATAATATTTCGATTTTAACTATCACGACTAATTTTGTTTTTAAATAATGTCAAACTTCTTTATAAAGGGAAATCACAAACAAAAAATAAAAACTTTTTTGGAAGTCGATTGTTACAAACCAAAGTAGGAGCGTATGGACTCGTTCTGCATGTTGACAAATATGGGTCCCAGGAAGAGTAGCACCGTTAGACCGTAGGGAATCACCACCGCCTGCCATAATCCTTCCATGCGGAATCCCAGCAACTTGGGAAATGGCTCTCGGCTAAGGAGTTCCGGCGATGAGAAGAAGTAAACAAAAAAGGGGGCCATCCCCATAACTATGGATACACTGGCGAATCTTCTCTTGATCGTCGTCGGATGATCCCGGTTGTGTTTTGTGCTCCAAACGTAGAGGCTTCCCACGTAGAGGACCGCCAGAACGAAACAGCAGGCCACCGAGGTGACCACAGGGATTTGGGGCAGTGATTCGAGTATTGGTTGATTCTCCATGGTAACTTCGCCTGCCATCTCACTCACGTTGTTCATTTAATTTAGGTTATTCGTCATTCTTCGGTGACTACTGATTAGCCACAAAGGTACACAATGCCAGATGAGTTAACAGCTGGTGGCCGAAGTGAGACCGTTAATACTAAATAAGTTTCGGTATTTTTTATAAGCCAGGCTAACAAGGTTTTTTCAAATAAAAATATATTTAAAATATAGGTGCTTCATTAAAAATACAAAATAACGGAAAAATAATTGATTTAAATAATTATTGTAAAATCATTAACAGAACTTACTGTCAATCATTTTATGGTCTTAAAAATATCGAACAAGCAAGATCTTTCAAGATTTTCCAAACACAAAAAACTGATAATTTTAAAGCAGCAAAAGCTTTATTGAATAGTTTAGAAAACTATATGTTAAAACTAATGGAGATTGTCGCCTCTAAATCTTACAAATAGTTTGATTACTTCGTTCCTATCCAAAGACAGTTATCAATTAACATTTAAATTCAAACTGATTTTTATTGTTAATATTCGCGGTATATTCTATCACTCCGTAACAATTTTAAACTTACTTGGTCACATTTATTTGTGATAAGCATCGTGCGGCGACTTTTGGTTGTGTTTTTAAACAATTATTCCCGTAAAGTGGAACGGCTATAAAAATAAATTGATAAAAAGTTTAATAAGGGAGCAAGTTAACTCCGAAGTACCGCCAAGATGTCATTTCTATTGAAAGCAGCCGCCTCAGCCCGACAAATCGTTCATAAGGTTTCCCGAACATATGTTCCGAACTCTTCACAAAAGAGAAGTTGAGTTGTTGACCTTTGCCTTCGCTTTGTTTATCTTTCGATGATAGGTACCCGTGCGCCATCTGAATCTCCTGGAGTTTCAGAGCAAGGATCTCCTCCAGAAATACGGAGTGGCCATTCAGCAATTCAAGGTTTTGGATAACTCCAAGACAGATACAGAAGTCGTCAAGACTTTTGGTAAGTAGAGGAACCATGCCGGGTGTTTATGTAATCTCTTGGCTAATTGATGTTAAATGCTTTTTCAGAATGCCCGGAATATGTGGTCAAGGCGCAGATTCTGGCCGGTGGGCGTGGCAAGGGCACTTTCGACAACGGTTTCAAAGGCGGCGTTCATATCACCTCAAAGTAAGATAAATGCTTCAGTTTCGATTTTCACAGTCACAGAAATAGTTTAAATTGCATATATTTTTAAAATTTGCCTAAGAAAAATGATTACCTTAAATCTCATTTTTTTAAATTTAAAAAGTATGCTGGATTTGATATTACTAATTATTTTTTATTATACACTCAAAGATATTTATATTAACTAAAAAATTCTTAGGCAGCATTTTAAAAACTAGCCTAGTAATTTTGAAATCATACAAAATCACCTCGTTAATTTTTAAAATTAATGTTTTGCCTTGTTTTAAGGTGAAATTAGTTTTTTTAGTTTAATAACAGCAAACCCAATAAGAAAAGTTAATACGATCAAATTAAATGTTATATTTTATATCTGTTTGTGAAACCCAGAACAAGCTTTAAAGGCAAATCAGATAAGGTGAGCTAATATAATTGTTTGTACTTTTGGCAGCAAGAGCGAGGTGCTTTCGCTTACCCAGCAGATGATAGGAAACCGGCTGATAACGAAGCAAACGCCCAAATCGGGAATTCTGGTCAACAAGGTCATGGTGGCGCGTAGTATCAACATAACCCGGGAGACCTATCTCTGCATCTTGTTGGATCGCGAGCACAATGGACCCGTGTTGATTGCTTCTCCCGCTGGAGGCGTGGATATTGAGGCAGTGGCCGAGGAAACCCCGGAGAAGATTAAGACTGTTCCACTTAGCATTGATAAACCCATTCCGGAGGCGACGCTCTTGGAGGTGGCCAAATTTTTGGAGTTCAAGGGAGACTCAGTAAAGCGTTGTGCCGAGGAAATTCAGAAACTCTACACTCTTTTCAAGGCTGTAGACGCCGTACAGATTGAGATCAATCCCCTGGCGGAGACGGATAAGGGAGAAGTCATCTCAGTTGATGCCAAACTCAATTTTGATGATAATGCCCAGTTCCGTCAGAAGGATATCTTTGCCATGGACGTCACCGAAGAGGAATCCGATCCTCGGGAAGTAGAGGCGGCCAAGCACAATCTTAACTACGTCGCGATGGATGGAAACATTGGTTGTTTGGTAAATGGCGCTGGTTTGGCCATGGCCACCATGGACATTATCAAACTGAATGGCGGCGAGCCCGCCAACTTCTTGGATGTCGGAGGTGGCGTCAAGGAGGATCAGGTGGCCAAGGCCTTCGAAATCCTCACCGCTGATCCAAAAGTCAAGGGAATCCTTGTCAATGTTTTTGGCGGAATTGTCAACTGTGCAACGATTGCCAATGGTATTGTGGCTGCCTCCAAGAAGTTGCAACTGAATGTTCCATTGGTGGTGCGTTTGGAGGGCACCAATGTGAACCAGGCCCGCGAAATCTTGAAGAATTCAGGTCTGCCCATTCAAACTGCCAGTGATTTGGATGATGCCGCCCATAAGGCGGTAGCTGCCCTTAATTAGGGTGATCTTTATCAAGGAGAGAATGTCTTCCAGATTATCATGACCCACATTAGCATTTACAATGGATAGGCCTTATAAATCTAAGTTTTAATCAACAATATAATCAGAATATGATATATTTTACAAATGAGTTTGTGTGTTATTTGGGTTCAATAAGCTCTGTATCTGAATATACAGGCTACATTGTTTGGGTAGATGTATTTAGGCATATTTAAATTGTAATTTGTAGACTTCACGAATTCTATATAGGAATATACGGATGCCACAATTCAGGGAATACCCTCCATATATTTATGGTATATTTTTAAAATTAAATGTTATAATGCGCGGTATATTTTTTCTACGTTTACACGGTCACACTGCAGTCACACCCAAACAGCCAGCAAACCAAACAAACAACGAGGAAACCAGCGGATTTCCCATAGAATCTCCCAACCAAAGGATGCAAAAATCATCCCACATTGCACGCGAAGATTCCCAGGAGCACCTGCCCACCAGACATACCCAAGACATCCACACGGTGAACATGAAAAGGCGCACTTTATCCGGAACCTGTGGTGTAGGCGTCTTCGTGTTTGCCTTTGCCTTCATTGCGATTGCATTTGCAACGCCCAGTTGGTTGGTCAGCGATTACCGCATCACAGGCGCCAAGTTGGATCGCCTGGGATTGTGGGTGCACTGCTTCAGGTCGCTGGCAGACGTGAATGACAATAGCCAGCGGAGGTTCTTCGTGGGCTGTCGCTGGGTCTACGACCCATTTACCACTGGCTACGACGAGATCCGAGGATTCCTGTTGCCCGGCTTCATGATAGCCACCCAGTTCTTTTACACTCTGGCCTTTATCGGGATGCTACTGTCTGCCATTGGAGTACTGATATTCTTTCTGTGCGCTGGACCGGATCAGAAGCACTTCATCACTCTCATCCGATCAGTGGGCTATGTGCTCCTGGGAGCCGGAGTAAGTGCGGCCATTGCGGTGATAGTATTCGCTGGATTTGGCAACCGGAATGGCTGGATGCCGGAGCATGCGAACAATTGGTTCGGTTGGTCCTTCATCCTGGCCTGTGTAGGCACAGTGTTCACCCTGGTGGCAGCCACGTTGTTCCTCACTGAAGCCCATGTACAGCACAGGAAGCGGATTCAGTTCAAAGAGTCGCAGACGCGATTCGAGTTGGTGCGCGGATAGTCGCCGGTGAGTACTTGGCCATATCCAAGACGGGGTCAGTGGGTTAACCTTCTTGCATTGTTTTTTTTTAGTCGAAACAACTGGCACACATACACCAAGGAAAACACAGAAACTACGAGCGGAGAATAACACAAAAACATTCCGTCCCCACGAAGAATTCTCACCCTAAGTATCACAGTCGAACTTCTTTAAGACGAAAATTCCCAAGTCAAAATTTCAGAAAGTTCTTTACTAACAAGAATATTTATCCTATCATCATAGGAATTTTAAATTAATTCTGTTCAATTCCTCAATTGAAAGAAGTTTAAAATCACTTGAAAAGTTGTAGAAAGAAGAAATGCCAAAAAGCAATATTTATTTTAACAGCATACTTTTAGACAACTTTTGAAATAACGTACGAAAATTTTTTTTGCTTTTCTATTACAAATTTTATTTATGTTAAATGGTTAACATGATAAGTTTAACAAAGGATTTATTCGTTTTGTCATAAAATGCATGACTCTAGCCTAATAACTAAAAACACGTTTAATTTAAAGAAGTTCGACTGTAAATATAGTTTATAGTTCAAAAAGTTTATGCAATTGACAGCCACACCGCATCACATTTCAGTTCTTGGTACTTATTAATCATCCATCCAATCGACCAGATCAGTTCCGAACGAAGACTGAATGTTTTTTCGAATAAAAAACCGCATCTACCGCACAGTTACCATCAAACGAGGACGCTCAAACATATGACTCATGTTCATGTAGAGTATTCTACAATATTTGCATATCAATTTTCGCTCAATTAACGCCCAGAGACAACCGCCGTCCCCCCTCAACAATTGTATCTACTTATTTTTGCAAAGTCGCAGGCTAGCTGAAACTAGCAACGAAATATTACACTCGTGCCTTAATTAGAGAAAACTATTTTGGTATAGTTCATAGTGCCTAAAACAAATTATTGTTAGATACCTGATCGACCGACCTGCGATGAACCCCATTGGATTGCATAAACTTCTGCTAAGCTAGAGCGTTAGATTAGTGACCCAGAGAAACTAAGCGAATTCCATCCATTATCTTTAAGACACAAACATTCCCTTTTATACTCGAATATTCCGCACATGTGTACCTTCTTTTAAAGGTCCGTAATAATTATGTCTGTATTAGTAACTATTTGTCTTTTGCACAAAATTTGTATTTGTAACATATTCCAAACCAAGAAGTTAGCAATGTATTAAAAGAAATACAGACGTCTTTTACCCCCATATACAATAATATTTGTAACATTTTTTATGTACAAACGACTTTTAGCTAAAGCGAAGAATAATAAAGTTTTTATTGTATACAACAGCTGAATGCATCTTTTGAGCGGGTTCAAGGCAGTCTGGGGTCCAAGCTGAGCCCCGCAACAATGAATCTCCTCCCCAGTCACATTGGTGCATTCGACTTAGTTTTCCCATGGCGTTTGCGTTTTGGGAAAACCAAACAAACTTTTTGTTGTCAGTTTGTGTAGCAGCTGAGGCAATGGAGTCGGATATGCATCAGTTTACCGGAGTAACAATTGATATGCCAACGGATTGTGGGCTGCACCATGTGTCAACTCAACGATTTCGAAGTTACCTTTTGTGCTGAATTATTTGTTAATGATTGATGATATAAAGGGTATCTCAATAAGAAAGAAAATAAAAGGACTGAATTTTTATAGATTTTTCGATTTAGCAAAGTGTAAATCGAAAAATCTATAAGAATTCGGTCCTTTTATTTTCTTTCTATTTAAGTTATGACTATTATGGTATAAGTTAAATTAATTAATATAATATTTAAATGTTTTATTATTGTACCAACTCAGAGAATGGTGCTTGTAAGAAACTTTTCTACGTAATTTCTATAAGACCAAAATATATAAAAAAGAGTAAAGAAGAGTAAAGAAAAAGCTATTCATATATGTTCAGTTTAATAAAAAAGTCGTTAAACGTAAGAAGATTGACAAATCTTTTCAAAGCAGTACCTGTCACCTTAAAAATGTATTTTTTAAAAATAGTTTTCTTTAAAAACTTGAACTAAATTGAATAATCTATCTTCGACGAGGGTAACTTTCAAATGTCTTAAGCTCATGACATAAACATACTTGATTAATGGTTCATTTAAATCGCTACGGAATAAAATATTTAATCTTCGACTGCTTTACCTTCATTCTTACGTTCCAAAAGCCCATAAAACTATTAGATCATTTTGTCAACAATATCTGACTGGACCCACTCTGGCACTTAAAAAGTCTTTTAAATGGTAACCATAACAAAATGAAATATATTAATTTGTCTGGCTTATAAAGGCATAATTAGTGAAACAGGTGGTAAGATATGTCGATCCGAAAAAAACCCACCCACGATTTTGAGACCCGACTTGGCAATGACATTCAGGGAAGAGACAGAAAGAAAAATGGATCTTTTAAGCGATTGTGAGGACTTGCTGAAGCGTGAAATCTGACTGAAGATAGTTCGGATTGATGGATGGATTAGCGTGCACATTCGCTACAGATCTGATTAGCGAAAAACGAAGTCGATTCAAACCGGATGCCCCAAGCCTCATGACTGACTCAGTGGAATAGCCTTGGTTGAAAACTGCACAAAAATATGTGCTAAACGCAAATTTATTTACGGATTTTATTATGGCCACCATATCGAGAGCGAGGAACCTCCACATCCACTTTTGGTGACCTCACTTGCCGTTAGATTGACAAACAAATCGGCTTATTTCACTCATTACACGGAACGGTTTAAGAATTTTGAAATAACGTGGCTTAATCTAACTGACTGTGTGTGAAAATTGTCGAGTTTTCGCTGCTCGGATTTTCTTGCTCAGGGTTCTTCTGCTTTGCATTTGAATTTGATTGACAGACAGCTTCGAAATCCCCTTTGGAAGCAGTTTGCTGATTACAAGTGATTAAGAGACAGGGTAATTATAAAATGTTCATGGGAAATTAGCGTGGACAAAAATAATAATTATTTATAATGTGGCCAAAGTATATGTTTTACTTAATTTATACATATATTCATCAGCAAACAACTAAATTTAATATACTAATTTAATATTTTATTTAAAAAAAAAGAACCGAACTAGAGGGAATAAATATTTGCTTAATTTGTTTCAAGAGGTTTCAAGATTTTCCATTTGCATAAAATGCTGCCATCACAACATACAGTAGAACATGAAGAGAAGAACCAGAATTTGAAGTTAATTTCGAGCCCGAGACGAGGCTTCATTAACAAAAGGCAATATACCTGTTCTTAGGCGCTGGCCAGAGATTAATTGCCATCGCTTTGGCCACAAAGAAACATTTTGCATAATATTTTCAATCAAATCGAGCGTCAATGAACGCTTATAAACATTGAAATTAAAAGTTGTCGGAGGTATTTATTTTTTGGGGGATAAGAAAATCTTAAATCGAAAACGAGAGTTTGGGTCTGCGATTACGCAAAAGTCACAAAAATAAACTGTTTATAATCAATAAGCAAAGCCATTAGATTGATTACTATTTGCCACACGCAAACTTTCCTCAAAAACCACTCTTTTTTTGAAGTTTTGTTAGTGCTGCTGGTCTTCTATAAATATTGATGGAGTCCGTGAAGGTCGGGTTTAGTCTGGGCTCGTTAAAACTTTATGGACATTTCGATTTTATTTTATTTCCGAAATAGAACAACTTTTATGGCACTTTACACAAATTGGGCTTAGGCATTCACAACGACTTCTGCTGGATTAACTTGTTCAGTTTAATTTGATTAATCAATTTTAAGAGCATTCCTGTATGGTGTTCTGATCTTAAACGTTTCTATTTTTAATGCTCAAGAAAAAGGACTGTATGCAGAATCTTGATAAGTTTGTTCGTTGGTTTGTGGCTTCTGCTGACGTGCGTAATTAATGAGGAATTTATTTGAATTCTTGTTTTGGGTATTTTCAGTGTGTATCCAAAACGAGATTAGCATGCTTATAAAAATTTTAAAAGACTTGCGATAGTGTACAAAAAAAGCAAGTTTGCATCATGAATATGCAATCAAAAAGTTGGAACATTTCTTTATTGAGTTGAATGAATTTCATTGTCCGGTTTATTTAAAAAGGGGTTCTTTGAAGCGAATCGAAAGCGGAAAGATAAAATAAAATAACTTGTATTTTTATACGTTTAAACAAGGAATTAAATGTTAGCTTTAAAAAAATCCCCAAAGCTTAAAGGCTGGCTTGTGTGCCTCTAAGTATTTAAGCTTCACTTTGAACGAAAGTTCTTCGCAAAAACGAAAGTAAAAGTCTTTCTTAAGAAATTCCGAATTCTGTTGCCTTTGTTTTACTTTGCTGTCAGTGACTTTCGTTGAAAGTTTACGCACATTTAAATAGATTAGCATTTCCGAAGAACGTCTTTTGCTAGGTTAATGGCATCCAATGTAATATGTATCGCATGTCTTAATAAATGCTCCGCTTGTCAGGTGAAATGTCAGTCCAAAAAATTAAGCATCAGTGTGTTAAAGACCACCCGCAAGGCTGAACATTCAAAGTTTCACCTCTTATTATTCACCTGAAGAATAAGTATACGAGACGTGCGTCAGCAAGTTCCTTGAACTTCACATAGTTACCTAAAATAGAAGAACGTGGCAGGCGACTGAGACAGTTTGGTGGCTTTTAGTTCAAAGCGATGCTTAGTTATTATAGAATATTATATCACAGCATAACCAGTATCCTCTATCTGGCCATAATTCTGTCTTTCCGAGATATTATCATTCAAATGGCCCAGCCCCGGAGTCCACAAGTGGCCAATCCGGACACGCAACATTTGCGTCACCAAAATAGTGCTGAGCCGACAGATCATTAGATATGCTTCTGAGCTTGGGGAGATGGCACTGGGTGGCTTCGAGGGGATACAAAGCCGGAGACAATGCCATAACTTTTATGTAAAGACATAACACTTTCAGATAACAAACTTGTCCAAGTTATGAAAGAAAAGTCCTATTAATACTCCATGCTAGCCAGAACATGTTCAAGCTCTTAAAACTAAACTACATTTTAGATTCTAATTTATGCACACACATTTTGCCCGAATCAAATCAGCCAATATTTGGCAAATAAAACCAGCTACCAAACGAACTTCGATTAAAATCAACAAAAAATAGAGAATGTGGTTTTCTGGTCCGCCCATCGTAAAAGTTCAGTTGTTTGCGCCTGTTTTTGATTGGGTTTTGAATTTTGATATTTTTTTGCATGATGTTTTTATGATCTGATTTAAAGTAAGCTTTGTGTGCTAATGACAAACCTGAGAATGGATCAAAGTTACCTAATTGAATTATTTCTATGCTAATTTGTGTTTTTCCTGCTCGAAATTGATCGTAAAATGTTTGCTGTTTTATATGTGTTTTTTTGCTCCTCATTAATATCAAAATGTGACACCCGAGCTAAGAAAAAATACTGTATCAACTTTTTGGGCCCACAATCGCCGCTTAAATGTTGTTGAATTTGAACTATTCCTTTACTTTAGTTGAAATTAATCTTTGTTTTTATTTGTGCGAAGCCTCAATGCCACCGTATTTATTTCGCAGGTTTTTTAGCTTTAATTCCCTTAGAGGTGATTTTGGTCATGTATTTCCTGGCTAGAAAATATGTGAGCGTACGCATTATATTTCAATAAATCACAAGAGATAAAACATCTGAACTAGCAGGTGAGGCGCTTAAGAGGTATTTTAATTGGTGGGATCTAAGTGGAGGAATCCTCATGCTTTATTTTCGTAAGCAATCATTTAACTTTTTATGGACTAATAGTTCAAACTTGAGTTGGGTTTTTTTGAATCTTGACCACTTAAAGTTGCGGCTTATTTTCGTGTGAGCTTAATTTGGTGTCATAATTCAAACAAATGTCTCGCTTATAAATTAATAAATATTTATAGTCTTAATGCTCGGCGATTTTGAGCAGGCTTAGGCAAATATTAGCTCACAATATAAGCTAGCATAAGTATTGGTCAAAGTGTATCTCTAGTTTTTTTTTTAAGTGGAAACGGAAGTATGAAACTAAATTCACTCCGCGGAGGCAGATAAATTTCGCTTGGTGTTGACAGTCAACGAAACAAAAGTGTATTGATTGATTGCAACAAGGCGAAGGAAATTTGTTTGCAGTTTTGTCCGACCATGTTCGACCTTGGCTCTTGCTCCACCCTCTCAGGAGGTCCCCTCTTCCACGAATTATCTTAAATACACCGAGTTTTAATGTTCTCTCAGTGTTCAGCCACAATTTGTATGCAAATGATTTGTTTATATGTTACCAGCTGCTACTACAACCTCTACCTTGGACAAACAAGTTCTTGGTGTCTGATATCATTGATAAGATGGCCAAGCGGATTATGTTACTGGCCAAATGCCTAAGACAATTGCGGGCTGTCACACCGCCAGACCCGTTCGTCATTTGTCTTGGCATTATTTCAACTTTTAATTGGCCGCGAATTCTTTTTCACTCCCCTGTATTTCTCACGTATTGTGCGATGACCAGAGCTGAGGACAGATGCGGATTGAAGGTGTCGGAGATTGGGCGCTACTGATTTAAATAAAAATAAAATAAAAAGATACTCTTAAATAAGAGTTGACTGGAAATACCGCTTTCTATAATTAATACATACTTCAATTAAAGTGGTACATGCCTAAAATGTAATATTAAAAAAGTCAAAATAACAAATCTTCGAGTCCCCGAGTTTTGGAAATCCGCTCCTGCTTTATTCAAAAAATCACATCATAGGCCTGTTATTCTTTTGATTATAACAAATTTGCCTAATGCATTTTTAATGAAACTGCTCGAATGACATCATTTGAAATTGGTTCGCTTGAATACAAAACTTCAGCAAAATTCCAGCATTTGATCCGGCTAACTCGTCAGTACCCAAATCTAAAAATGTAGCAGCTCTTAAGAAATTCCTAAAGAATTTCATGAAATAATTACAAAATTATTTTCAAGTCTCTCAGCTGGATAAATTCGCAGCTGCCAACTCTGCGAAAATTGCAAAACGGATGTAAATATATATTCGCATCTGTGACGCATCCATGAATTCGTTTTGCCTTTCACTTTAGACCAGCCAAAAAAAATTATCCTTTTAATAGCAGTCCGACATTAAAGGATTACAGGGCGTTCATTTTTTTAATCAAAATAACTAAAGTTCAGACGAAATTTAAAGACACGTCCGGAAATGCCGGGAGAACAGTCGAGAAGGGAAGAGGACCAGGATTTCATAGTTGATTTATTTTTGGGACCGAGATTGCACAAGGGCAACTTGGCGAAGTCATTCAACTCCGGTTACATAAGCATCGATGCGTGCGGCTAAAGAAGGAAGCAGCTGCTGGGAGGCGATATATATCTGAATCTGATGTGAAGGTCGTCGAATGCAACATGCAACATGCGACCGGGGATCAAGGGACTTGCCCTGCACAACCATGACTCATTGGCTGGAGAGCAAACCCATTCGACTGAACGATTTATGGTAACGATTCCCCCATCTCGATGCATCATCTCATCGACTTGAGTCAGAGGCGTTGACTTTTGGTATTTTGTCAGAGAGACTGCAACCAATTGGTTTTGGTAGGCTTTCTAAATTTGGTGCTCAATGTACATATTCTGTCTACAACAAAAATCTTGGCCATTGCGTAGCTCACTCGCCTCGGATTCTTTGTTCGCATGAAATATTGATCTTAGGTTAAAGTTGCTCATTTCTTGTGTCTTTTCTCATATCGAACTTGACTTGGGCTTGTTAAAAACGTATCTCAAATGCGATATTTCTATTTATATATTTGATTTCTTGATAGTTTCGCCAACTTATGAATTTGATTAACAAAAATTTAACTTGTTTTGCGACTGTTGATAGCTAAAAGTTTTTCGTTTTGGGGTTTTGTTCTCTCAAAGGTCGTTTCCCAAAAAAAAATACTGATGTATGGTGTGACTCGTTGTGGTCATAAAAATTAAATTTTGTGTGGGCTAAAAGTTAGCGAATATTAATATATATATATATGTATATAAATTAATTTAAATTCCACAGAGCTCAAATTTGGATTAATCGCAATTTAAATATATAAAATTCTTTGTTCCTTTTCACTGCTTCGAAATTACTTTGCCCACTGTTTTTGGGGCTTATCTCGAAATTATGTTTAATAATTTTACTGTCAATGAAACTCTGTCAAAAATGCATTTACATATGAAATAAAATTAAAGCAAAACAAAAGCCCCGTGTTTTAAATGCTTCATTTTGTTTTTCCTTTTTTTTCGGTCAGCGTGAAGCTGCGAAAAATAAAGAAAAAAATTGTTATAACGCTTTGAGAATGTTGATGGCTTTAGAGGATATACCCCGATTACTAAGCGATGTCAAGGTTATCATTCATTGGCGGTAATGTAAAAGGAATGTTGAGAATGCATTTAAGTATTTTACTTTTTTGTGATTTTTTTTCAGTGAGTCTACTGAATTAAGTTTTATTATGCATCCTTGCTTAATATTGCCGTTGGCACATATTTTTTAAATTTATATTTTTCATTTTAAACTAAGCCCACGTAGACATATTTTACAAAAAGAGCTCCAGCTGCGTTGGATGCTGACATGCTGAGCCAAAATTCGAATTCATTGGAACGCCCTTTATTTAAAGTGGGTATATTAAATAAATTAATCTATCTGCATATAAAATATTAGAAATTTTAACATCCATTTTAAACATATTAAAGATTAAAATTTGTAAATAATACAATTAAAAATTGATTTGCCTTTTTTAAAATACCTATTTGAGTGTATTCAACTTTCGATTCTTGTTTGTTCCCACTCTTCTCTTACTTATTTTTGTTTTTATAGTCGAAAATACTTATACATTGTCTTTTATTCGGTGGGCTTTAGCCTTGACTTAAGCATTGTCATTAAAGTCATCCTGTTTAATGTCCAAGAGCGAAGAAGCTGATTATTTTCTGTGTCAATTGCTGCATTCAAGAGCAAGCCAAGTTTTCGCATTAAGTTAAAATTGTTTCCCCTTATTCGTGCATTCGAGTAATTTAATCCGCAAAATTTGCTTAAATGTCAGCAACTCCTAAAGAATTAAATATTTTGAGAAACATTCTAAGTCTTGGCTAAGCGGATTATCAAACGGAAGTGTTTCGCAACTAAATGATAAGGTGTCTGAATTAAAGCAAATGTATTAGCAATCCAATCTGACATTGGCTTCGTGATCTCAGAGATTAATTCCTTGGCTACCGTGTGAGTTCATTTCAAGATTTAGAAATATCTTTATTCTGGCTAATTTGTGATCAATAGCTGCAAAGTTATTTTAATTATGCCCCTTGCATACACAGGAAGAAAAAAAAAGGTATATACGGAAATCGTGCAAGATCGTGCGGCAAGCATAATAAAGCCAAGCTCGCCTGGTTTTTTGCTAAGCTTTAATTAAATCAATAAACCATCTAAATAATTTTTAGCAAAATCTAAAACCTCAACGGCGGGAGACAGAAAAAAACAACATTCTATTTATCTATGTATAGCTAAAATATCGCTCTTCGATTAACGATAAAATTAAATCAAAATAAACACGAAAAACTCGAACTCGAAAACAAAAACGCAAGACAATAAAACATAAAAGAGAATAAATAAGATAAGAAAAAAATCAATCTTTAAATATTAATGAACCCCGAGAACCTGAAAGTGAACTTAAATTCTTGAGACACGCAAGCAGATCCTAGAGATTTTGGAGCGCGAGAAATCGAGCGATCTGAAGAGAGTGTTCAATTTATCAAGTATACGACCGGGTCTCCGATGTTGGCTTAGTTCGAGCTCATCTCTCCGGCGCTTGGACAAATAAATTAACGAATCCGGCGAAAAAAAAGCAAACTCGTTCCACTCACACACTCACGCACTTTAAGCCAGATCTTTGTGTTGGTTAGGAGCTGCTCTCAAGTACACTGAGCGCGTCTCGAAATTCGATTTTAGTCTTTTTGTGTCGTGCTTTTTTTTCGCCTTTTTGTTTCGCGTCTGCCTCTGTTTATATGGCTAAGACCCGATGCGTTCATCTTCAGTTCGTCCACATCGGTCACCACGGTATGAGCTCTAGTTTAGGCTCCTAAATGTAAATACTAAAAAATCCCACCACTTGTGATCAATGGCAATCCCAGCCTCAAGCAAACTGTACTAATTGCAAGGATAAACAAGACGGAATTTTTGCAAATTCCTATCTTTATAGTGTCAAACTGTGCCCGCCCACGATCAAAATTCATCTAAAATAAACCTTTTCTTCTTTTCAAGATTGGAAAAGGGATAACTGAGTTTATTCCATTGGAAAAATAAAAACACCTAAATATTTACTGGCGTTTTTTGTGTCAAATAAACCGTAAAATTCGTAGCAAAATGACGCGTGCAGCTCTTTGCATGGTAAGTTAAAAAAATAATAATACAAATATTTATTTTTAAGTGAACAGATTTTTTTTTCCATATGTATGGTCTTCGTCTGCAAAGATTGACAGATCATTAAACTTGTGGTTTCAACTTGAAAAACTTTAAAAAAGACTAACAAAAATATCAATTTGTTTTAATTTGAGCTATTTCGAATAAATATATTCCTTTAGGTGACCCTCGCCAATTCAAATGTTATTTAATTTCATATTTCGTAATAGTCAAAGTCGGCAATAACATTTAGCACTCGGCTAAAAATTATGTCAAACATGATTTACAAATAAATACGTGAGAAATACGTCTACTCATTTTGTTTGATCACAAACGAATAATGCATGGCAACCAAGTTAGAAGGCTTAGAGCAAAATATTGCTTATAGAATATTTGTTCAGCACATAACTAATAATTTTGACGGAATTCCTCTTTTAACGAGCGTTAACAAGTCCGGGTCAAATTATAACTATTTCGGAACAGTTTTTGTTTCGTTTATTTGCCAAAGTATGGGCTCGAAGGCAACTTAGTCGGGGGAATAATAATAATAATAGCCAACCGGCATTTTCTGGGCAAACAAATACAAATACCGGCAGTTTCGTAACGATCCGATGCAAACGCAGGTACTTCTGTTTATTTTACCGCACAACGCAAAAGCAATAGTATTGCCCAGTTTTTATTTGACTGGAATTTTTTTGGTGCTTCTCACTCTTCTGGATTTTATTGTTGTCATTTGAAATCGAATCGATATTCGTAAAGTTTGTTGTTTTTAGTCAGGTTGAAGACGAGTCAACGGACAAAAATGTGGCAGCAGGAAAAAATGCTAAACGTTTTTTGCTTTTTTATTTAGAGAGAGAGAGAGTTACATTTAAAATATTGCGGATTTGCTATTGTCTGCAATATGCAAATTTAGTTTTTGTATCATTTGTCAGGTTTTTTGTCGAAGGGAACCATATATAATATTTGCGAAAGTTAAGGTTATATTAAATCATGAGTCAAGGACCCGCTTCATTAGGAAAGACTATCACAAAAGAGTGCTAATTTGATTATGCCCAAAATATTCTTAGATCATTTTTTAGATAATATTCATCCAAAGCTGTTAATTGTTTATGCTTGTGACTGCCTTTTTCCTTTCTTGCTTTTTACGACCACCTAAATTCCCCGAAGGTGCCATAATGATGCTCTAAGTGAGCTGCGATATAATCTCGATTTGGGGCTAGAAAAATGGTTTCTGTCTCGGTCCCTGTCACCTGCCAAAATACTTCCATCCCTTTGACCCGTTCCCTGTTGCTCTTCTGGGGTTAAGCTTTTGGGTTTCGGAATTTATCACCACAGCCTGCGGCTTAAGCCTCTGTTTCGGCCAAGATATTCTGCCAGACACGTACTCGGCAAACAAAAAACAACAAAAAAAAAAGAAGTCGGGGGAGAAAATATTGTTAATGCCCAGCGGCAAACGTTGACAGGGCATCTCCTCTTGGCCCACAATTCTTTTTATTACAAATTTGTTCTCAACTTTGGTTGTGCGGAATTTTAAAGAGTGCCCGGAATTTTCTTTGCCGCCTTGTGTAGTGCAATTCGAAGAGATTAAATCGCTCGGTAGGCCAGTTGAGTCATAAAATGGAGTAGCAAAAGTCGAGTTTGGCATGACAAACAGTTGGCTGCTGGCTTATAGGCAATTGAAATAAATTACGGCGTTTATTTGGTTTTAAAATGGAACGTTAGGCATGTCCAAAGAATAGTGAAGAGTTTTACAGTTACAAGAGGCAAAGGAAAAACTGGGTAAATTGGGGGAAATTCTAAAAAATCTAGATCACACCTTAAAAGTGGTTAAAATATTAAAAATAAATAAGTAACAGCGTAACCTGTGGACAATTCCAATTAATATTGCCAAAAGAACTATGTTTCTTAAAACACTTCTAATCCTCTGGGTTGCCAAAAATAATAATTTCATAGTATCAATTGCATTGGATCGATTTTTAGAAAATAAATCAAAAGGGGTAAACTTCGAAATCGAAACAATCCGTTGACATTAATCAATATTTTATTTTCCGCAGAAAACTGTATTTTGTGATTTTATTCTCATTGTTTCCTTTGAAATATTGTTTAGAATTGAATGGTGTGTTAAAAGAGCCACTGAATTCACAATTCTTCACAAAAATGTGTGCCAAAGATCTCTGTAAAATAGTTTAAGGCCCAAAAGAAATACCCGTTAATAAACTTTTTAAAGCTGGACAGATTTCTGCTCAGAACAACCTTACGTAAGAGTTCAAAGAACTTGATGGACTCCCATTCACTTTTATGGCTCATCAGTTTTCCTATACCTGCCCCCTTGACTTTCGATATTTGGGGCCCAAAAGGTATTGTGTCGCATTAATTTATGGTTCTCCTTTTGTTGGCATATTTCAATGGCGAATTTCAATATGGAATCTATATAGAGGGAATCTTTAATACGAAATCTAGTAATGCAAATTAGGTCTTGATCGCTTGTCGGCGATTAGGGGAGACAATCGCCAAAGGCGGCAGCTATGGAGATATATGGAGGCGATGATAGAGGAAGTCTTCGGGCTGGTTTAAGTAAAAACGAAAACGTTATACAAAAAGTATTTATTAAGCTCCAGCCAAATGCCAAAAGTTGAAAGTAAAAGTTTTTTTAAATAAAATGATGTCACTCGGGATGTTCGAGCGTGCCAGGCCCAACGGTTTATTTTTTAATTGCTTTAATAAATCAGAACAAGTCGAGTGGAAGTTCACTGACAGCCCGAGAGTTAATGAGCTACATTCTGTGGACAAATTCTCAGCTTTGTCTGATATCAAGCTAGCTAATTCATTTGTCTATCGATGCGGACTGAAATCATTAGCACTGTTCTGCTCCCAAAGAATTCTAGATGTGGCGCTAATTAAATTCGAGTCTGGATTAACTGGAAAATCCGAACCGAAAAGGCCATCGCCCACATCTGGTTATACTTGTTTCCCCGATTTAATCGTTCAAATCAAAATGGTTTTTTTTCACCAATGTTGGTCCCAAAGTTTGCCAGGTTCTAAAAACTCTTTTGCTACTGGGAGTGATTTTGTTGCCGGGTAGGCTTATTATGGACTTTTGTTAGGCATTTTTATTGTCGTCTTTACTTCTCCTAATTTATGTAAATGCTTGTTGGGGACTACTTGCATGTTGAAACAAACATTTAAAAACTCCCCAAAAGTGTTTCGTAAAGAGAAATTTCACAATTCCCTGCAACCCGAAACTGCATCCCAAAAAAAGTTGTCATCGATTAAGGTCGCCGTCCCACAGTCAGTTGCACTTTGATTCGATTTATAAAAAAAAATAAATACATATTTTCATGTTCAATTTATTGGCCGCCGGCAAAAGATCGACCTTGAAAAGTATAAATACTTACACGAAAAAAAAGTTTCGCCTCAACTGCCAAAGGGCAAAAGCAGTCAAGAGACTTGAGCGAAAAGTGTGAGGATGACTAAACCGGTTACTTTTCGGATGGTTATTATGATCGAGATGATTATGATGAAAAAGACGGTGTACACGAAATCATGTAAGCAACAACAGAAACAAGCGTCTTGTGCGTGCGAATAAGTCGATTAATAAATTGTCGACGGTGAGTTATGCAAAACTTTTCAAGATTCATTGGCTCATTGTGCATACTAGTGGTACCCATAGAACGCTTTGGTTCTCAAGGCGTATCCATGCGTTTTTTGGGTCACAACGTCAGTTGCCACTCGGTTTGCATGATCTATGCGACTTGGAATTGATTTACTGCATTCGCAGCTTGAAACTCGCCTCTTCGCACTTATTTTATGACCGACGTCTGTCTGCATAATTGTGGCCCACATTTGTTAGTTGCTTTTTGCGTTTAATTGATTGGCAATTGATGTGCGGCTTTGTGCGGCGATCAGCAGCTCAAAAGCGGGCTTGGCTGCCCCTTCACTCAATTTGAGAGCTTAATTATCATGAACTCATGAATTTCTCAGTTTTTTGGCTAACCCAGTTTCCAGATCAGGGCAAAATTAAGGGGGTGTTAAGCAGAGCAATATAACAAAAATTCCAAAATATTTTATTTGTTTTAGAAAAGTTATATCCAATTTTTTCCTTTAACCAACTTGATTCGAGGAATCATACTTGTTTTTTTTCCGATTCCAATTGTAAGCCTCTTTACCCCCTCTCTTAAAAAAAACACATTCATCAACCCGTCACTTTTCCGCCTTGTCAACAAAAACAGTTTTCTTCCACTTTAACTAAAAGAAAAACTTCCTCAATATGTTAGTTTCCCATGAGGAAAAGACAAAGTTTTTGGACAACAAACGTAATCCACTTCCATAATAAGCCAAAAATCAATGAGGACCGAAAAAAAATTAGAAAACTTTTGTAATATTTATCCAGCAGTTTTCCATTGACTTTAACGAAAGGCACGCAACGTGAAATTGGGAAAAAAATGATGAAGAGAAAACACAAATTTTGTTTATGAAAAACTTGCCCTGGGGCTAGGCTATGTGGGTGAGATGAAAACGACCTCCGTTGTCAGCAGCTGCTAGATATCATGGCATAATAAATTAAAAACAAAAATGTATTTTTTATGAACTCCGGAATTTTGTTGGTCATAATTTTTGTATTTATTGATTTGTGGTGGAGATTTTGGAGCAGGCGATTTGGCAACAATTTAAACTTGAAGATATGCCAATCAAAAGACAGTTATCCATCGAGCCACCGATTTGCATTAATGAGATTTCATATTTTTGCCTATGGAATCTCAATCTCAATCGCCGCGTTTTTGATGGCCGCGATAGGCAAATAAATTGGTTTTATGAGAAATTCATTTGTTTAGTCGCCGCATTTTCGGTTTCCTTCACATGGTTTGGTTTCCACTTTGTTTGCACCCACAAATACGCAAAATTATTGACCTTATCTCAGCTATTGATAGATGGAATCCATGGCGGGTGTTAACCATAAAATGCCATTGTTTCCCATTTAATTGCTTCAATCCCTCTTTAACCTTAAGACAAACACACCCTCGTCGAAGAGATGGAGGCTCAATTTGGGTTTGAACAAATCTATCAAATCAGAAACGATTTAATTTCTTAGCATAATGCGAAGGTCATTTTCCGCACCTGCCTTTTTCTATATTTTTTTTGGCTACAAATTCAGCGACATATTTTAGAATTATGACTTGATTTATGAATTCCATATTAGGATGTGGCTAAAATACGTTTCGTAAAAGAACTCGTTTTCACAAGGAAGTCTTGTCAGTACCGGAACTTGACTTGATTATATTAATTCTATGGGAAATTTATGCAAATCAGTGAACGAAACAATTTCGTAATCTCAGATATTCAGGCAGAGATCTTCGGTCAAAAGATGATCCAACGATTATGTGGGACAGTTGAGAGTTAAAACCTGATGCCATCGGCAATCGATTTGCTGCCTGCCACTCAGAATGCCAGCAAGTGCATTTAGAACTAAGCTAATTGTCCATTAATGTCAGTGGAAGCCAACTAGTATTTTTTTTCGACTGTGACAAATCTTAGGAAATTAGCATGTTCTACCGAATCGAAACCCGGTTCCAGTTTGCTAAAAAAGTCCGTCAACATTTGACGAGTGAGCCAAGAATGCGCTGTGATTTAATTATAATGCCTTTGACATTTTGCCAGCAATTTCGGTGAACGGTTTTTAACTTTTTGCTTTGGTTTCGAATCGAACCGGATCTAAATGGCTGCTGATTTGCTTGGGCCTGTGGGAGATACACATAACCGAAAACGAGCTCGTGTTTTTGACTCATCTCTGGCCACAATATGCAAATTAGGCAGAGCCAAGCCAAGACTTAAATCTTTAAAATACTAGCTCGTTGTGGGGGCGTGCTATGAATGGGACAAATCTTTCGACAGCTGTAAGTTTGGTTTTTTCGTCGGACAGTTTCATTAATCATTCGCCTTTGTTTTTCTTTATTTTTCCAGGCCGTCGCTTGCATTTTTGTGCAATGCGTATACTCTGCAAAGTACGATGAACAAAACCGTCGTCTTATTCTCGATATAGACGACCAAAAGACTACGAACCGTCAATACTATTCGTCAAACATTGACACAAGTAAGTGAACCCGTTTTACAATTTTCTATCCGTGTCTATCTAAGCCGCTTGAATCCATTCCAAACATCCGAAAAGTAAAACTAGAAAAACCCCTATCCATTAACTACGTAAAAATCAGTTAATTTTTGTACTGCCCATCCATTATTGATATGCCCCATCCATGCAGTTAGTTAGTCCTTGTTTTGTTAATTATTTACCACTTAAGTAGTTAAATTGACCAACAAATTGTTGACGTAGTTGTTAGTAGTACCTTAGTCGTAAGTATTTGTATTACCCCTCCAACCCCTTTTGATAGATCAACCAACTTACATTAATTAATCTATACCTCAAATCGAAACAACAACCAATTGTAGTACCCTTCTATATATATTCATTTATATATACCTCCGTAGCAGCTTTACTAAACTCACCCAGTAGAACTCGTAGTATGCGTTGTAGCTATACTCAAATTGTAAATATATACACGCTCAACAATCAATCAACCATTTACCTATATATCTCTCTCTCTCTCTTGTTCTATGCTACTATCTCTTTCTCTTACATATAAATATACACCTTTTTCAACAGTTTTATGTAAGCAATGGTTCCTCAGTGGCCAAAGGTTCTACATGAAACTTCTTTAAAAATGCTTCGCATACTCATAACTCTACCTCACCACCTCAAAATTGATTACTCCAACCAAAATCAGATAAAAAGATTTTAAAAAAACCAAACCAACAACAGCACACAACAAACACCAACATTTTCTATTTAAAAATATCATCTGATTAGGTAATTTGTGAAACTTTCAGTTACAGCGCCCTTTAAGAGATGTTAGATCACAGTCAGTTAGTCGAGAGTCTTAGGGTTATATAAACACACCATTTACAGGTCCTCACAGCACTCCAAAAAAAACAAGCAAAGCACACCAAATCACACCAAAAATACCAGTTATACTCTAAACATTACTCTTCCAAACCAAACAAAACCCCAAACCAAAAACCAACCCAAATCGACACGAAATTGAACACCCAAAAGATGCCTATCGATATGGCTACGATGTCGGCAAGACCGGCAACTTCCATCACGAGACCCGAGGTCCCGATGGAGTTACCTACGGTTGCTACGGTCTGATCGACCCCTACCACCTGCTCCGGGCAACACACTACGTGGCCGATGCCCACGGTTACAGGACTGTGGAGCCGCAGAAGCCCGTGGAGACATTCCCGCCACATCTGTACAAGGAGACCGACGGTGGTCCTTCGGAGCCGGGTATCCTGCTGCAGTGGGAGGAACTGTACTTCCCCATCGGATGCGGAAAGTTTGCGAATGGCGCCCAACACGGCGTGCCATTCTTCCTCGAAGATGTAAGGTTGCAGGGGATTTCCTTGGGCGGTCCCTGGTCATTTCCAAGAACTAGACTTCCTGAAAGGCAATTGGAGATTGCATGCATTATATTTTAAAGATAGAGCCTTGCCTTTTGGGTAACTCCATTCTGGGACATGATCAGGAACGCCAAAGGAACCTCTTTTAACCGGCCATACAAATATTCTAGTTCAAAACGAAGGGAAGTGGCAACGATGCGATACCCTCGTTCTCCTCAAACTCACTTGTGATCAAGGGCTCCGACCAGAAGAGTCTGCCCATTCACAAGCCTACCGGTCCTCTGGTGCCCCAGGGCACGGGGATCTTCGGCACCGACAAGGGTCACTCGGATCTCAGCCATCCCGGGGATCAGGCACCGTCTTTCCATTCGGTGAACACCCTGCTACCGGGCAGCAACAGTGAGCAATGAGCTATAGCCGGGTCTACGGATCGGAAACTGCAACGTTTGTGTCCTTCTAGATGATGGCCAGTACGTGCCGGACAGTAATCCCTATGTACATGTGATTGGACCCAATGGCGGAAGCGGAGGCAGCGGCACCGGCGGCGGATTCGGTGGAAACGGAGGATTTGGAGGCGTTGGCGGCTTTGGACCCAATGGACCGGGTGGTCCCAACGGACCGAAGGGACCGAATGGACCTCCTGGACCACCGGGACCACCCGGCGGCTTGGGTCCGGTCGGCGCGGGAGGAGGAGCCTCAGGAAAACCGGTCTACAAGGATGGCGATCGCACTGGCCTCGGCAGCGGTTCCGGAATCGGGTCCGGTGATCGCATTTCCACCGGAAACGGTGGCGCTGTCGGTTCCGGCGATCGTTACATCACCGGAAACGGTGGTGGAAGTGGCGCCGGCGGTCGCTATACCACCGGAAACGGTGGCGGCGTCGGCGGTGGCGATCGCACGGGAACGGGCAGCGGTTTCGGAATCGAGGCCGGTGGTCAGTATCGCCCGGGAAATGAGGGAACCTACACGAGCACCTACACGCACACCGAGACCGGTTTTCCTGGGGCCATTGCATATCATCCAGGTTAGCCCTCCAACGATATTCTACGCATGGAGAGCAAAATTTGAACGAGCTGTGGATGGAGCGGATAAAAAGTATCACATATTAAATGTTACCCGATGACAAAAGGTTACAAGAAAAACATTGACATATTCCTCATATTAATGCGCGTTCAGATCGTTCAAATTTTTCTCTTCAAGGCTTTTAGTTTGTAAGCGATTGCTAAATTATCCCTATGTCTAATTTACAATAATTTACTTAAATTTTAAACTATTTTAAGGACTTTTCGTTTATTTTCAGCCGTGAAACAATGATTTCGCACCCAATTTCAATATTTTCTATAATTTTATTTTGCAATTTCCCAAAAGAACATAAACACACACATATAAGTCAGGCCAGGCTAGGGCACGTTTTTGATTTTTAGTTATCCTTTATCAGAGCACCTCTCCCAAGAGCGCACAATCCCAATCTATATAAATATATATATACCTATACCTCACTTTCTATCTCTTCTGCACAAAAAAGTTATCGAATGAAAAGAAAAAGAAAAGCAATTTGATCACAAATTCTGTTTCTCAGCATGTTCATTTGGCTGAGATCCGATCACAGTTATATCACCCATGCTTGCACCGATTTTTCAGTTCAACACCCACCTACACACAAATACACCCACACAACTACACCCACGCACCCACAAAAACACACATTTATAGTAAAATAATTACACGGCACATGAAAAAGTAAAAAACGCTTGAGCAATGACTATTAATCAACTCTACAATTGCAACTAACAATTAATATCTGTGATTTATTTTAGTTTGGTTTTCGGTATTCCTGATCCCCCAACTAATCCCATATTTTAATACTAATTCCATTATACTTGTTTGCTTTGTTGTTATGATTTTTGTTGTTCTTTGGTGTTGGCCTAGACCGTTTAGCATGTAACTTAATGTAATTATGTAGACCAGTTTTAGATAATCCATTGTTGTAGTTTATATACTTTGTAATATAGTTACTAGTAGCTAGTTAGCTAGTATCTGTAACTGTAGTTAAATCGAGAGCATGTAGAAAGTCCACTTTTTACTGCACAGTTTCTAATCGAATTATTTTTATGATCTTAAAATCCAATCTCTAGATAACGGTAAATATAACGGCAACGGCGGACAATATAACGGTGAGTTATAAAAACCACTACACTGAGAGATCAAATACTCATGTTTAAGTGACTTTCGTCAACAGGTATTAACGATGGTCGGTATTATCACGATGATTCGGGCAAATATGTTCACGTTGAAGGCCCAACTGGTCCCCCAGCACCCCCATATGTCCACATTGTTGGACCCGAAGGCGGATACGGAGGAAACGGCGGCAACGGAGACGGCGGCGGCGTAGGCCCCGGCGGCCCAGGCGGACCTAAAGGACCCGGCGGTAGAATCCTTGTTTGATTTTTGCTTTATAGGGATTTGTATAATAATTTTTAAACACCATATAGGCCCCAAGGGACCCAACGGACCTCCTGGACCTCCCGGCCCACCCGGACCACCTGGTAAGTCTTCGAGAAACGCCCTATAGCCGCCCCATTTAACAGCCTGTATCCTTGTTATGTAGGACCTCCCGGACCTAAGGGACCCACTAAGCCCGGCCCATTCGGACCTCCAGGCCCACCCGGTAAGCTTTAGATAAATGCCTTGTAGCTTGGCGACTTAACAATTATTATTTTAATAACTTAGGACCACCCGGACCCACTCGTCCTGGACCTTATGGACCTCCCGGCCCACCCGGCCCAACTCGTCCCGGCCCACCAGGTGAGAAACCTATAAAGCAATACTACCATAATACGAAACTAAAAACACAATAATTATAGGACCTGCTCCCAACGATCCCCGTTACTCGGACAAGGAAACCCCTGGCTACCTGCCACCAAACCAACCGGGTAAAATCTCGATCCCACCATACTCACAAGTCATTAAAATTGAAACACCCAAGCCAGTTTTTAAGCAGAATTACGAACACAACAATGATTATGTTATTAAGAAAGAGCCTGTAACGACAAAGCCACCACTAACATATATTCCTCCTTCTTTCCCAATCACTCCAAAACCCTATGTTCCCGTTCCCGTTCCCGTACCTCAACTACCGCCATCCCAAAAAATAACGACGACGATCGTACAGCCAAAGGTCCCGGCTATCACTATTGAGAAGGATAAGCCACATAAGAGCGTTACTTCACCGCCAGTGACAACGGGTAATATTGAAAACCACACGTACTTACCGCCACCACCGCCGACTCCGAAATACGTGACCAAGACCCCGATTAAGACTCCGACTCCGACTCCGACTCCTACCTCGATTCCGATCTATTACGAACCCGCGACCCCACGACCTTTCCAAAAGGTGGTTACCTCACCGCCGCAAATCCAATACCATACGCCACAGGTGCCCACCGTGGTTGTGCCAAACAAACCCGTGACCGTTCCGTACAAACCCGTGACCCGACCTCCTCCAATTTACGTTGAGCCGAAAGTAACGCCACGTCCCTCTCCACCTTTGCATGTGCCATCGATCAGCGAGTCCTGTGTATGTAACGCCGATAAGACGCACTCATCGAAAAGCACCCTTACCTCAACCACAACCACCACGAATTCCTATCCCAATCCCGCCTCCGTTGACTTTAACAAACAATTTTCCGGCTTCAATGGACAAGCAAACTTCGGCAGCATAATAAACGCCATGTCACTGACTCAACTGCCGGTGATACCCCAAGCACCCGGACAGCCGGCCTTCTATCCGCCGGACAAGATCCCCAAGGGCGCTGTCATTGCCCTGATGCCCGTGGTGATCCTGCCGCAGGAGTACTATTCCAACTGCGACGAGAATTCCATTAACCAACACTCGAACATCGATCCCTTCCCGCTGGGCGTTCAACCTTCCTTTAGCCTTCACTCGGTGCTGACTGGTTCGGCGCCCAAGGATCAATGCATGTGCCCATGCTCTTGCACCCAGAACCTGCCGGGAAGATTACACAAGAAGCGCGAGGCCAGCGATGCTGAGGCACCTGCGGAGGTCAAGGTGGCTTCTGCCTCCGAGGAGGTGAAGGTACAGGTCGAACCCGTAGCTTCTCCCTCCGAGGATGTGAAGGTCCTGGTCGATCCCATCCCAGCCGCCTCTGAAGAGTCCAAGGCCAAGGTCGAACCAGTCGCCGCCGTTCCCGAAGAGGTTAAGGTCGAGGTTGAGCCCAAGCCTGTTGCCTCCGAAGAGGTTAAGGTAAAGGCTGAACCCATTCCAGCAGCCTCCGAAGCAGTCAAAGTAAAGGTTGAACCCGAAGAAGTGAAAATCCTGCCTGACCCAAAACCCGAGATCAAAGCGACTAGCGAGACGAACTAAGACAAGGACAAGAGAACCACCCAAATTCCTCCCCAGATCCCGCTTTAATCCCATCCCAACCTCGATCCTACCTCCCCAAGAAAAAAAACAACAACTAAACCTAGTCTAAGTGTTTTTAGTGTCTGCCAGGCAGGACCAACCAGCATTTAAGAAGGGTAAATCGAATGGAGAGCCCAGTTAATGTGTTCGCTTTCTTGTGTGTTATTCGAATTCGACGATTTTGTATATTCAGCAGTTTTGGTAAATGCACTCCAGACCGCCTGTCCACGAAGAGTTTCGGAGCTCTCTATGTAATATCTCCTGAAAAACTATAAAAACTATTTGTAATCTAAATGTTTCCTCTGAGAGAGCACCGAGAATTGGCAAGAGGGAGAAAATTGTTCTGTGACATGTTGTTTATTATGCATTTGTGTATGCTTTTTATTTCTTTATGATTTTGTTCAGTTTTATTTCTTTATGATTTTGTATCGACTTTAGTTCTTAGTTTATTTAATGTCTACTCTAATAATAATTGAGACGGAATATTGAATTGTTATATCAAAAGAGAAATATTGAAATTAAATAAAAATTAAGAAAAAATGCATCCTGTCTTTATTATTCAGTGGGAAATTTGAAGAGGATTGGACGTTTATGCTTTGATTAAGCTGGAAAAAGAAAACGTTCAAAATGAGCACCAATTATATATTTAAAGGAATCGAAGCTTTGGTTTCCTGGTGTTTTCTTTATCCTAAATTAGCAGCAATTGTCAATAATAAAGTTCCTGGATACCACGAAGGTTTTGACAAAAGAAAAAATAATTACCCATGGACCAATCGATTGATTTACTACCACAACGTTTTCAAACAAGATTTTCCTTTGAATTCAAAATGAAAGACTTTTGAAATGCTAGCTACTTACGGCCCTGTTCCGGAATGTATTGCATACCCAAAGGGCCTTTTTTTACATAAAAACATCCAATTAAGGTAAATTTTTGTAATAAGGTAAGAATTTGGTAGGATGGCGCCACCTTATATTGTTTATCTAATGTACTGCTTAGCAGTGATGCCTAAAAGTATGCTGTCACCAATGAAACCGAATACCTCTCTTTATGGCCAAAAGTTATGTAGTTAACTAAATTAAAATATTTGGACACATATTACCTCAAGAGGTTTTTTACCATATTTTGATTCTATTCTAATATTAATGTTAAAAAACAAGAAGTATAGATTTAATAGATATTAGTTGTTTTTTAAATTAGTCTATATGTACTATGAAAACTTCTAGGCCAACGCTCAATATGAATCCTATTATTTATTTAACTATTCGATCCAACTTAAAGATTTCGTTACTTTAAGAAATATCTTTAGAATTGGATCACACTTAAACCGAATTTACCAAAAACAAAACCTAATGCCATACCTAAGTCGCCTATTAAGCAAAAATCAAGATTTAACCTCAGTCAAAACAAGTTAAAGAATCCAATTTAGAAAATTACTTGTTATACAAAAATAAGTGAAAATTATGTTTATAATGACTTGTGTAACCTCAATCATCGACGCTTGGCATCAACTAAGGGGTATTCGGGGCATACAACCTCAACCTCATCCTAAATATTAAATAAATATAAAGAGAAAATACGACTTTAAGTAAATTATTATTTTAACGATTGGATATAAATTTTTTTGGTTTTCTGTAAGATTTCCCAATTTGGAGGGTTTATTGCCGTCGACTCCTTCTAATTAGATTTATCTGACGCTCATTGTGCGTGAAGTGGCTGTCGGCATAAAATATCTGCCAACCAAATATGTGTAAGGCTCCTTTTTTCCCTCGTTTAGAATGGTATTTAATGCATGAACAAGCTGGCTCCTTGAAAAAGACCCTGAAATCAATAGTCGAACAAAAACATGGAGTGAAGCCCAAGTGAAATGGAGACTTTTGTTTATTTTTTGTTATTCGGCTGTCTTGCTTCTTTGTTGTTAGAAAAAAATACCTTTAAGGATGGAAGGCTTGGCAAAATATTTCCTTAAGCCCAAGGGTAACAAAGCGCAGTCATTTTATTAGCATTTAAGCAATTACAAAGAGGTTAATTTTCTTTAAAAGACAAAAATTAAATAAAACTTATTTTGACACGCTGATCTCTTTGTCAGAATATTGAATATTAAATTTGAGTCGAGATGAGTTGCAACCATTTTACCTTGGCCCAATGTGTAACCCAGTTTTGGAATCAATTTTTACGACTTTGTAAGATAAATAGCTAAAGAGTTGCAATACCCGCATGTCGCAAAATACCCGATACTTTTCACACATTGTATCTTTAACTTTAGCTGTGAACTCTTCAGTTGGTTTAGGGCTCAGATAGAGGTCGAAATTCGGGTAAATACAAATACCTATATTGAGATAATCTCCAAGCTTTCTAGCCGGCGTCGGAACTCGTGTTTTATGAATGAGTTTACAACTTCTGAAGGTCTTTAGTATTATGAAATACTTAAGTTCTGTGTGTGGCACGATAACTGGCGATTATGCAAGAGTGTAGCACAAAAAAGTTCACACAACAAAAACCAAAAAAGTCAAATAAGTTCAATATTTGGACAGCAAACTCTCTGTGGATAATTGGAATTAAAGATATACTAAACAAGCACGACCTGGCTCGCCGCTCTTGGTATTCTCATTCAGTGCGGGATGGCGGTGAAACTTGAAAGAAATGCGATCTGTGAACTAAGGGTAAATATTCAATGGTTTGCCGGGGCGGGGCTTTTCTCCGTTTTTGTTTTTATTTCAGCTTTGCTATTTGTGTTTGTTAAAGTTTTGCAAAGGCAAATAGCTAAAATTAAACGCGGCTCACGCACTGGCAAGATGGGGCATTTATTTTGTCACCTGCCTCGTGTAATTGAGAATATTACTCGTATTATTAATAATAATACATAATCACAATCACAATGGCAGAAAAGGTCTCGCTCTTTAGAACTCTTTAGGGCTGGATAGCAGCAAGTGGGCGCTCGTTTCCCACCTGTTGAACTGAAGTTTCGCTTTGGCCACACCAACGTGTCGTATGAGTAATAAAACCAAGCTTGGCTTCCAAGTGAGATACAAAAGTGCGACAAGTGCGAGAGTTGGGGGCTTTGTTTTGTTTCTGTTTCTGTTTTTGTTTCGGCTTGTTTGTCTCGACGACGTCGACAGCGGCTTCAACTTGAGCGTAGCAACTCAGCCGGAAAATGAAAAATATAAATTGGCCCCGTGTCTGAGAAACAGAATTATTTAACGTCCAACAACCGGGCCAAGCAGTTGTCTTGGTTTCCAAAGCTCTTCTTACGGAAAGTTTATTCACTGTATTCTGATTGTTATAACGTTTTAAAAATAGTAAAAAAAGAGACATGTTCAGCCAGCTATTTACGCTAATGGTGAGTGCCCTGGGCGATATCTAATTTGAGTTCAGTCCCTAAAACAAAAGCCCGTTAAACCGTATTTTCAGTTGGTCGTAACTGGAGTCTGGAGTGCCGCCCTTCTCGAAAATCAGGTGGAAACAGGAGTCAGGACGTCCAAAGGGGATTTGGCCACCGCCGAGACTTCAGCCAAATGTGAGTACAAAAGAAAGAATTATATCAGTAACATACATTTGATGTTTTCATAGAAAAAAATTATAAATACAAGTGTGATGTATTTTTAATTGTTCTAAAACAAAAAAGTGTGTGTATACATAAAGCTAAATTATTTTGTTTCTAAAGGAAAACATATTTAACTATATGTCCTGCAAGATATAATGTGATTTTAAAAACATTCAAAAAATGAGGTAAACTCAATAATTTTCTGATTTTGTTGCCATTTATGGACACATAATTTATCTATTAATATAATTATTTCTTCAAAAATGGAAATAACCTTAAAACTGATATGAAATTATATTCCAATGGTTTTTAAATATATAGTTCAAGAGTCTAAAAGCCTTTGTTATAAATTATTCAGGTTAATCTTAAATATCTAAAGTGAATATAAAAACTGAAGTTTTGAAATTTCTCTCTAATAATTTAAGGTTTGTTAAAATGATAAACAACTAAAACATTTTCTCTGCTTTACCAAAAACTCTTATACCCTCACAATTTTAGTGTTAAATCTTTTTGGAACCGGCTCTGGGTATCCCAACTCCGGGTATCCAAACTATGGTTATAGCTACAATCGGCCGACGAACGGATATTATCCCGGCTATAACACGAACTACTACAGCTCATCGTCGGGCTATTATCCGAGCTCTGGATATGGTTCTGCAACCTACTATCCCAACCAGGGGGGTTACAACTACAATCCAAGCCAGGGCTATGGCTCTGTCAACTATTATCCCACCAGCAGTTATCCCACCAGCAGTTATCCCACCACGAACATTCTGGGATCCCAAGGAGGAGGATATGGCGGCTATGGGGGATACGGAGGTAATGGCGGTTTGAGGCAATATTCGGGATATTGGCAGCGGGATTACCAGGGTCAGCGGAATCGCGGTTACGGCTACTACGATGATACAGATCGCTTTGGCCTGCCGTATTCCCGAGATCGATCCTCTAATTCTTATCGCGGCTATAACTAAGTATCTGCTTTTGTTTGTGTCCCATGTTATTGCATTTTTGTTAACGCTTTTCCCCTTCCTCTCTTGACTAATAATAAAACCAAATTGTATCTCAAATGCTACTAATTTAATGTGTAAGTTGTCGCTTTAGCTTGGCGCGTAATTAATTTGCTTCTAGGTTACATTTCCATGAGGCATTCAAATTACCTGCGGACACGCCCAATTGCACACTCAAATATGCCCATTTGTCATTCGTTCATATTCATGCTCTCAGTGCTGGTAAAAATGTGTCTTATTGTCTGATCGTGTGCCTAAATTAAACGCATTTGTGTAGCTTCAACCCAAAAGTTGGCTATAAATTGTTTGTCAATCACCCCGCGTTGCCAACTTTCTGACTTGTTTTACCCGCTCTCTTCATTTGCAGGCTATGTGCGCACCACTTTTGGCTAAAAACAGTCGAGTGCGAAGACCGTCAAGAACTTAACCAAATGTTACGCTCCGGCACGCATCAAAATCAAGACACAAAAAGATCGTAAAACTTATATAAGCAATTTATTAGGAAACACATCTCCGAAGGCGAACTAAACTCGTAGCCGGAATATTTGGCCAGTCACTTTAACTGCACCGACGCACACATCTCTTCAAGTTTTTGCGGGGAAGCGAAGTTTGTGCAGCATCTTGACTACTAAGTCTTAAATTTTAAGTAAAATAATGTTTATGTTTTCCCCTTTGCCCCTTTGCAAGCTCGTAAATGCAGAGGAGCAAACTTTTCGTTGGAATTTTCCCGGGGAAATTGCCCGAGTCCCTCTGCCAGTTGAGCATGTGCTGAGAGCAATTTGTGATAAGCTAATAGATTTCCCTTGTTAAATAAAGCAATATTTTCCAACAAATTTATGTGGGGCCAAAAGAAAATTAATTAAGGCAATGGAGCTGATCAAACTGCTAAGTTTAAATATAAAACTAAAGAAGTTTTCATACTGAAGAAATGTTGGTCATGATTTTACCACACACTAAGTCATAACAACTTTAAAAGGAAACACATTCCAATAGAAACATCTGCCTGAAAACTTAAGAAACCAAGTTCAAAAGAATAATTTCGAATTTCCCAACAACAAATTGACTTTCTCGTTTCGAGAAAAATAACATTTTTGCACAACTAATGGTAATAAAAATGGTAATCAAATGGAATTCCGTTATTGAAAAGGCAACAAACACAAGTAAAATGTACATCTGGATTTCATGAATTCTTTTAAACATAAACAAATACAAATGACAAACATTCCAAAAAGCATTACTCATACTGGGGATTTTTCCATTTATACAATCTGTGATTTTTAATCTATTTGCTCATTCATTTGTCTCTTTTGGCTGGTTCCATTGAATGCGCATCTTCCTTCCGTGCAGCCATAAAAATAAAAACAATACCGGCAGCGAAGAACCATAGATACAAGATACAGATACATAACTCGATGTGTAAATACGAAGAGTACGAGCATTTCATATGGAATTTTTATTTAATTTATCGCCAAATTGTTTAGAATAGGTACAGGCATAAAAACCGAATTCCCAGGTCATTATAGAACACAAGTTATGATCAAATGGAATTGAGAGAATACGTTTCTTTGTTTTTATTTTGTTATGGTCTTCATTAATTCAGCACTGTTTATTATTGCTTTGTATCATGTGTTATGGTCTGCATTAAAAGCAAATAGTAATAATTAAGCGACGCAAACTACAATAAATAAAAATACAGAAAACCGATAAAAATATCTCGCCCGAGCGGGAAATGGATATTTATTTGGCGACCGGATTAAATGCCGCATCAGGCGTTGAAATCTAATGTTAACAACATTTTAATTAACGAACCAGCAGCTCGAGAGACAATAGCAACGCCAACAAATAATGCAAAAATTATTGCATATAATTGCTGGATATTGGATAAATGAGCACCGCGTCAGTTTGTTCAGCACAAATATTTGCCTGGCATATATACCACCATTTCGTGCTGCCATGCGACGCAAAAGGAAAAACAAAAGGAAAACAAGAAGAGTTCAATAAATACACGAATAAAATTGCAATTTCTGTAAACGTTGCTTACCCCATCGCCGCAATTCCCCAGCTCAATATTAAATGGTGAAAGAAACTAAAGGAAGTCAAAGGAAACCTTCAAGTGAAATCAAAGGAAAAGGGGCGAGTTGAGAACAGCTTACAGAAATTATAGTATAATTTAAAGATTTTATCAAGTAGTCTGTAGGAAATGGTCTTCGCAAAGAGCTAGTTTTCGTCACGTCCTTATCAGTCCGGGGAAAGTCTTACTTTTCCCTTCAGTTGGTTGCGGAAAATGGCGCAACTTTTATATGTCAGTTCATAATTTGCCACAGCTGCTGCTTAAAACCAAAACTAAGGCGAAGAGTGGTAATTGCTTGGACAAACTTGCACAGAAGCACAGACAACGTGTGAAGGTGGCAGAAAATCAAGGAAAACTTTGCCAAGAGACACATTTTTAGGGTAAGCAAAACATCTTTTCTTTCTTATTATGTTGTTCAATAAAAAAAGTTTTACCAAGTTTTATTAAATAGCTTTAAACGAAAATAGCAACTAATATGATTTCAATGAACCCTTCCTCAGACCTATCAAAAACAGGAAAGAAATTAAATTGCCTGAATTTAACGTTTTAGTAAAGAATAGACAACAGTTGACCCTTTTGAAGGAATTATTCATATGAAAAAGGGTGAAAGGTCGTTTCTTAAATGTTGTATAATGCCATGGGTCAGCTTCTGTATCGCCTCTGTAGTTTAAATAGGGTTGAAATCAACTTGCTTAGCAGAATTATTTAACAATTGGGTTTGCAAAAATAAGATCGAAAAGACCTTAAGCCCTCGAATATTAACAGCTTTTCGATGCCAATAAGTAAAAGGGAATCTTGTGTAATTTTTGCTTAAATCTTTAAGTACAGTTCCACTAACAAAATGGACACTTTCAAGTCGCCATGTCAGACCGTGCTAATGAACAATTAAATGCTTTTTTCTGGGCGTTTCACAGCGGTTGCTCCAAATTATCTATAGTATAATAAAAAACTCGCTTTCGTCGGATTTGTTTGCTTAGATCGAGGACTTTCGGCTAATTTTATATAGACCGCGCCGTCTTTTGTGTTTTTTATTTTAAAAGCGAGTTCATTATATGGCATGCTTAACCAATTAGCACCTGAACAGGCGCCACGTGCTTCAGTTATTATACCAAAAAGGTGTAAGGGGCGTTTGGCCCAAGTCCAAAGATCACAGAACTCGGCATTGAACTTAAAGGGTTGAGCGGGAAAACAGGGAAAGTTAATTTAGCTGACTGATTACACGAAAACCCAAACATAAATTGTATCTGCAAAACACAGAGCAAACAAATGCAATCCCTTTCCCAATGATAAATTTAGCACGTGCCGTCGGAAGGAAGCCAGACTATGAATGATTCAAAATCATTATCATATCGCACTTTGTTTTGTTTGTGTTTTCCATTAACAGAAAACAAGAGGAATAGAAAGAGGGAGATCGATAAACGCGGTGTGAGCGAGAGGGCAAAGCACCGTTGGTGCTATTAATTTAAGCTATGTAATTTATTACAGATAAATCAAAACAAATCGCTTGTTAACATTGCCGTTTGCATCGAACCGGAATTTATGCATAAATGCATTTAATTACATGCGTAAAAAACGTGCCCCGAACAAGAAATCGATGATTGGTGGATTTAATGGGGAATCCGAAATGGATAAACCTCATTTTTGGCATTCTTATTCACTCGATTTCAGGAAGAGGAGGCCATAAAACGCACACTTCACAAGGCAAATAATCAAAGAGCTAACCAAAGCCAGACAGGTAAATCAATCAATTTGCAGCTGTGTACCTATAAAAAATAAGAAAAATGCGCTATATACTTATTTATATTGGATTTCGATGATACTTGTCGATGCCAAATGAAAATGCTTGCGTGCGAGACATTTAAACTTCGTCGGTGGGCATTTCGCAAAGTCTACATTCGGTAAAGTAAGCTAAAATAAAGTAAGGTAATAATTAAATTAATTTAAACAATTAACAGAGTTCGGGCTAAGCAAGATCTGTTGGTTCAAGTCAGTGGCGAGTTGAGGCAATGGCAAAGGCAAACTTTTGTGGTCCCGATGATAATGCGAATTTAGTTAAATTAGTTTGTATTTAATTCAATTCGCACACGAGCTCTAATGGACGCCATGATGCCAGCGACTCGAAATCTGTTCGAATAACAATCTTAAGTATGTGTGCCACTTGGCCGCCGTGGGATACGACTTCAATGTACGAATTTCCCCTGAACTACACAATTTTAAACCATTTTCTGCCGATAATTGGCGAGGCAACTTCTGTGCCAGCGAATTGATTGAATGCGATGTTTGATCAAACTCGTGTCGAATTGCAAATCCATTTGAAGTAATTGAATGGCAATTTAATTGATTACAGCTCACTGGGGAATACAATTTGTTTGTGAACTGAAAACGCAGTGTGAATGTAAATGGAAATTTATGATAGTGTGCAGTCTATGCAAATTTTGTTTTATTTCACTTAACTTATTACAGTTTAGTATTGGCCCATTAAACAAGTATGGCTCTTTGTAAGGCATCTTCATTATTTATATACCTTAAAATCCTATTTTGCCTCTGCCACTGGTTTTCTGATTTTTCGGACCTTGCTCAGTCTTCATTTTCGTCTGCAAAATTCATTGGCTTCGGGCCTTTCAATCTTTCTGTGATGCAATCCCTGCTCGTTTGGGAGCCCAAAGATGGGTCATTGATGGACGTTGTCTTCCATGTGTCTGCCTTGATTCGTTTTTGTTCCCAAATTCAATTTGGCAAGCTTTAAGGCTGGCATGAGGCACAGTGCTACGTAAATTTACAGACACGTAACAGACATTCCAGCAAATCTAGTACAGGTTTTAAGGGCGACAAGTACTTTCCAAAAAAAACCAAAAAAACATGATTAAGCCATAAGGGCTTTAAAGGCACATACACCTTTACAAAAAATGTAAACCTAAGTCACAGAATTGATCAATATTCAAAAAGCAGTGCAAAAATATATATGCACATAAAGTAAGCAAAGCTTTTTAAAAGTGCCATAATAAGTAAAAAAAAATCAGATATATTAAAGGCAGTAAATTATTTTTATGGAATAGGAACATTAAAAATTCATTGACGTATTTGTTATTCCCCCAGTTCTTCGATGTCGAAATGTTTAAAGCCCTAAATTAAGTTCAAGAAATCCTAATTTTATAAACTGCATTTCATTAGCAGGTTTGCAGAATAAGAACTAAAATTGCTTAATTTACTGCGGCGAAAAAACTTTCCTTAGATGTAATTGTAATTGTTTCGTCTGCCCTCAAACTCCGGGAAAAAGTAGGCCTTTAAATGCCGAGTAGTTGGCTTAACAATTACAAACAAGGGTGTCTGTCTGGGGCAGATAAAATCAGTGGGCGCGGAAAACTCCACTAGAAGCCGACTTAATACAGTACTAAATGGTAATTGCTAATTCAACAAAACGCAGACATTGAAACTTTCACTTATCTGTATCAATTTTGCTGAGGGGGAGGCAATAAAATTGTTTTTGGGGTGGGTGGCAGCAATAATCAGTAAACAAATATTCGAGTAGATACGTCGAGACACGCCCAGACTCCCAGTTGAATTGGTGTTGGATTTTTTTATTGATTTATATTAACAACACCACGAAAACAAGGTAAATTGATTAAGATTTCTTGTGGGGCTGCACCTGAGTTTTGCCCGTGTCATCTGCACCCCGTTCCGCCCACTCTGACGTATGCGCAATTCTACGAGATAAAAGAAATACTTTTGGGGGCTTTGCTTGTCTGTGTGCGTGCGCGCCTGCCCCTCTTTGTATCTGTGTGGGAATCAATAGAAGCCGGCACGCAAAGAAAAAAATTAACAGGCTGCCGAGTTTCCAGTTGCCATCAGTTGGCTCCGTGAGCTTTTATCGTGCGGTTGTGGCTCGCGATCAAAACTGAATCAAAATAAAGAAAATCATATATTCGCGCAAATTTATTAGCATTTCGCTTCTAAATTCAAACAATAAATTATATTCCAAACAGAAATACTGTTGAAACATTTAAGCCATAATTAAAAACCATTCGATGGTGTGTTTATCTAAAAGTATATTTAAACATAGATACAGTACTCTGATTATGGCCGTAAAACAAATGACCGCGGAGTCAATAGGAAAATAACCAGAAAGCTAATTGCATTAAACAGTGGCAAACAGTCAGCAAATGAGTATTAATTAATTTATTGTAAAAAAAACGCATTTTAATTCATCGGAAAAGTAATTTATTTTTGTGGGGTAAGTTGAGTATGACATGCACATCAAATGGTTTTCCGCTCTTCGAAAAATGGTTAAAAATGCATTATCATTACAATTAAGAGCATTAAACTGCCCACTTTGTAGGCATATTAAATAGTTAACCAACGGGGCGAGGGGTGAGTAACCCAATCGATCCGAGTTCTCGCATCAATAAACAAATAAAAAATCTATTAAAACCACATACACTCGGTTGATTTGTTTGGCAATTGAGCAATTTAAATGTTCTCCCAGTCGGCTAGTAAATTTTTGTTGTCCGCGAAATTTATCAATGAATTTTTAGCATCCAATAGACTGACATCACGTGGGACAATAAAAGAGCATAGAATATAAAGTGTGTTGTTTACTTGCGATAGTCAAACACTTTGCTTGGAAATTTTTTGCTGCGGTTGGCTCACCTGTAGAAGTTCAATTACGCACGGGAAACGCTCAAATATTTATAAACAAGAGAAAAGAGAAAATCTTAATTGAGTATACAATTTCCCAGCACTTGATAGACACTAAGTGAAACATTTTCATTCGGAATGCAAATGCAATCCTTTTTCTGTTCGTAATGGTTGGACTCGTCATTGAGTATTTCAACTGTCAGATAACAAAATGTGGAGTCAGCTTCCGTAAGCCGTCTTTTCTTTTTCCTCAATTGTCCAGCAGCTGGGAAAACTCTTTCGTTTTTGCCTGTTGCCTTATATTTCGAAGCCCCTTTCTTCTCAGAACACATTACTTATTACACTTTGTTGCCATGGCCAGAGAATTTCAATTAGAGGTGACGGGAGGTTATTACAGGTGCGACAAACGCTGCCTTGGTAAGGAAATTAACAAAAGACAAAGGAAAAAGGATATAATAAACAGAATAACCACCTTCTTGGAGAGAGTACTTCTGTCTTTTGAGCTTCGCAGACCGTTAAAATGATAAAGAACTTTAAGAAGGTCGCTGGAGTTTCCCAGCAATTTGTTGTATGTTGTTTTAAGCAGAGAAATAAACATGAAATTTACAAAATTGCATGTGAGAAAACACAGAGAACAAATGGCTTTTTCCTGTTCTGTTTTGGTTGCTGCTTGTAAAAGTAAACAAAATGAAGACATATGGCTAACTCTTCTACTTTCCTAACCTGCCCGAAAACCCATCCTTTGCTTTGGTTGGTATTTAACCCTTTGGAATTTAACTTCTAATTGCTAAGCCACTAATTACTAACGATCATTATGACGCACCTTAATGATGTTTGCCCTGTTGTTGTGGCTGAAGTGTTTGATTAAGCGCATTATTTTCAGGTGGGCTTCTGTTAATGAAATCCAGGCAGCTTGTCTGGATATCGCATCACTCAATTAATTACATCAACCTTTAAGCTTAAAGGTCTGAAATCCTTTTTCCATAATTTTCTGGGCTTTGTAACTTAATTTTTTAATTATGCTACTGATTAAACCGGAAAAGTCGAAAGAGAGAGATTCACACAAAGTGCCTGGGGATGATTTACATAACTTTAAAGAGATTTTCATAGTCTACTTACGAGAGCTTCAATATGATGATTACCTTAAAAAGGAGGATAAATAACGTGGATATTAATTTAAAGGAATATCTTTTATTGTTACCTTCTATTTTAAAATATTAATTTTAAAATCTTTTCTTTGATGGGCTTTTCACGGCTTTTTATGGATTCCTTTATTCATTCCCCGTGTCTTTGTTGGCATATTACCAATAATGACATTTTTGAAAAAAGTCCCGGCAGACCTCTTCATCTGTCCATAATGCTACTGCGATGCTTTGTCAGGTTTGCAGCGTTTAATTGGACCTTTGGGAAGGGATTGCTCATCATGGTCGGCTTTGTTGTTCCACCTTTTTTTGTGGAACCTCTTCTACATTGCCATTGTTTGGCATAAAGGTCAAGGAACAGTTGGAATTTGTAATGGCAAATTGTATTAGCTACGAATGGTTGCTCAAAAATTAGCCGAACTTGTGCGAAGGAAATTCAATTGAATCGCGCTCAACTCAAGATTGTTGCAAGGTTCACTGAACGCGTGGCAGATGCCTTGGGTAATTAAAGACTTTTTTCTCGGGCTGCAGATATGTGATGGGGACTAAACCTAAGGTTAAAAGAACTTTCGAGGGTGTGTTCAATCAGAAGTGCAGAGAACTCCAAGTGGTTGCAATTTAAAGGATCTTGAAGATAATTTGAAAACTTGGCAAAATATTTTTGGGCAATTTTTCTAGAAATTTAAATCAGGGGCATTGTTGAACTTGACGTTTTAACATTGGAACAACTTCTGGACGTAAGAAACTCTTGTTCATGGAAATTAGGTTAAGGAACTTTAACTCATTAGGTGATCCTTGTATTTAAGGTATAATTGAAATATTTGATATTCAGAGCATTTTATTGCCCTACCGGTTTCTTTGGGTAAACAAATTGATAATCTTTTATTTGTTTTATATTGCTTATTACCCTCCAGATATTATACATGTTCTATTTCAATTGTATTATTATAAATTATTCCAAAAATACAAATTCAAAAATAAACTTTTTAACAATTTAAGGATTTCATTTTCTTTATTGCTCCTTTAAGTGCTTGTATCTGTCAAAAAGCGTCTATCCACCATCTGTCAAAGTGCCAACACGCACTCAGCCACGTAAATATTTCTACTTGTTTTCTCGCTTGTTGACTTTTATTGAAAAACTTTCATTTTTCGCTACTGTTTTTTTTTTTGTCTTACTTCAACGTTTTTGGAAAGAAGGGTTCTTCCTTGCCCAGCAAAATAAAAATTGTTGAGTAGAGCTCTCAAACAATGCAAATTTTCAACCCTCCTACGCCAGAACCCTGCTTAAAATGTCTACAGATTCTAATATAGCAATTATTTGCAATTCTTTGACATTCTTCGCTGAGGGTAAAATTATTTCATTGTCAGCAGTTGAATTTTAGCTCGAATGCGTCTTTTTTGCATAATTTTTTTCTATTTTTAGTCGAATAGAAATCGTTAAGGGCAGATGGTTTTCCTAAGGTAAAAATAAAAGCGGCCTTAAATCCTTAAAGAGATTTCATTTAATGTTGTTGACCGGCGGGAAAATCATTGATGAAAATAAGAGCAACAGACAAAACACGTTCCATCTGAGCCTGAATATATAATGAACACAAATTGACTAATGCCAATCGTAATCATCAAGTTAATACATATTCATTGGATAATATAAAATATTAATCATAATAAATATGTCGGTTGGATTGGCATTGATGGGCAGGATTAAAGATAAAATGTAAATTGGCTTAAAAATGACAGAATTCATTTGGCTTTGCAATGCATGAAGACTAAGAAAATTGTTTTAAGTCAACTAAAATAAATTAATTACAATAACGTTATTGCTACGGGTTAGTGGTACTCAGAAATCCAACTTATTTGTCATTTACCTAAATTAATAAACTCATTACAATAAAGTTTCCATTATCAAAACCATTTGTGATAATTACATAATCATCACACTCCCATTAGGGGATTATCATTTCATAATTAAATCATAATAGGGACCTATATTAGACAGTCATCTACCCAAATATTCAAGCAATCAATTGTTGATATCTTCAACAATTAGATGGAAGTATCCATCAAGTCTAGACTCTTCCAACCGCATGTTCTATAAATATTTATAGCATTTGGACAGTAATTAGTCGCATTGAATATTTATATTGTGTGGGCTTATTCAGCCGCAGAAAGAAATTGACAATAGACTGTGAAATTTGTTTTCCACCTGTCTGGCAGTGGCCTTATTCCTCGTGGGATTGAGTTTTGGGTTTCCTTTTGCCACTTGAGATGTCCGATTAGATGTGGGATTCTTTGCGGGCATTTCTTTGGCTTTTTGGCAGGCAAAAAACGTGCCAAATGGTGCCATTCGTGTGCATTTAAATGTGCTGATTAACTTGATTTAGGTATGTCATTGCCATTGCAATACCTTGTCTGGGTAAAAGTCCTTTGAACTGCGTTTCGGTTTGTTCGTCGATTGTCAAGAGATGCAAGTAACATGCAAATCAGCTTAAGTCAACGCAAATGTATCAATTTTCGTTCAAGTTATCAGTTAAATAATCTTCAATTAATTGATACATTTGATAAGAAAAATAGATTATGCAACAACATATGTGTAACTAAAACATTGTTTGGATTTCAAAGAATTTTAATTGAATTTCCTAGAGCTTGTTGATTGGTATATTTTGCCACATAAGGAATTTGTTCTAATCGAAATTTGCAAAATGCCACTCAAAGTGGAATGCAGGGGGCAGTCTGAAGTATGAAAACCTCATGCTGAGTGGGCGTTAAATAAAATGTAATCAATTTTTATCGGCACAAATATGCTTCAATCTAATAAACACATTTCAACGGAAACAGTTACGGTCTATTTTCACCTGTCGTCTGGAAATTTTGTCATCCAAAGGCAAAAAAGGAGCATGAATACTAATTTGACAGGCTAGCCATCCCCCGTAGACAATGATTTTCCCATACTCTGTCGACATATGATTGCGTTTGTGTCACAATCACCCTCAGACTTGTAATTTTAGTCTACTTTTTACCTGGTTAACTTTAAGTTATATAAAAAACATGAGACATATGTGAAGGCCCTCATCAAATGGTTTTCTATTACGTTTGATTAAACTAGACATGTGCTCATGGACCCTCGGACCCTTCTCTAAAATAAACTTTTATTTCGGATTTTCCCTGCCTTTAAACTTTAACCAATTTAATTAAGAGTACGTGTCCTTTTTTTTAAAGGGTTTCACATTTTAATGAGTTGCGAGCAAACGTGATCTGCTTGTCAAATATTTTTCACAATCTCAACTGAGAAGGATCCCACACGTACACCAAAGTTTCATCAAGATATGTCACCCAAATTATTAAATATTTAAAGGAAAATGTTCTGATAGATAAAACGAAAAAGAAATGTTAACTGCAATCAAATACTTGCTAATATTTCCGCAGTTGATTTGACATGATTCTCTGTCCCTAAAGTTGACATCAATCAATAAGAATTATTCTGTTGTGTGCAAAAGAGCACTTTTCAGATTATCTGTTTTCAATTTCCGCCACATTTTCCACAAAATTTGCATATGGGTTTGGCGAACAGAAAGGTATGAGAATGGTACAAATTTTGGCATTCCGTTTATTCAGCATGATAAGTAATTTAATTCCCATTCAGAAAACGCGAGCGTGCTAAAGAATGTGTGTGTTTATACTATGTATGCAAATCAGAATGTGTTCAGCCACTGGGATTTAGTGCACGATGTCAAGGTGTCTGGGAGCATTAAAGCAGATGACATGGAAATGCTGTGATAAGTGCAAAAAATGTGAAGAAGAGCCGGGGATCCGCTAATAGCAAATTGGTTCGACTTATTTTTCTAGGGGAATGCAGATCTCTCTTTAATTGCTTATTACTCTTCTTACTAATTTTTCAGTTAGCTTCATCAGCATAAACTTGCCAGCGAAATGAAAATGAGCATCATAAATTTATACTTTTATGTACTATGTATTACTCTTTTTTTTTTTTTTATTACTTTCTGCTAACTTTAAGGGTCGGCAGATTTGGTTCGATGGCAAACACGTTTGAAGTGCAACTTGTTGTGTTTTGAGAGTTAAAATGTTCCTTTTAGACCGTCTCGTTTTCTTGTCCTTTGGAAATTGCGGCGTCGGCTGGGCTTCGTACTTTGGGTTCGTGTGCTTGTTGCCAACAGTTCAACAGTTGTTCCAGCCGAGAAGGAACCTGCTGCCAACAGTTGATAACGGAAACTCGTGCGGTTAGGATGCTTGGCAGCCTCCTATAAAGGAAACCGAAAGCTACCTACCCAGTGAAAGCGAATTCAAATACAACGAAAAGCCAAATATTTACGCCACTCACAAAAGGACTTTTAATTAGATTTTTGCACTGAAAAGTTTGTAGTGGCCCAAGGCTTTGTGTGCCGAAATAAAACTATATTAATACCAATTCAACTGGATACGTGTTTTGGGCGTGACTGCCGAAAGAGGGGATTCACAGCACCTGCGGGTAACACTCACATTTATTACAATTAGACTTTAAATTGCGCAAAATGTGCGTAAAATAATCCCCTGCCTCTTTCACCTTGTGGTTCTATTTTCATTTTTATGTGTTGATGAGAGGCTCTTCTTTTGGATTAGGGTTTGGCTAAGAGATGGTCGCGTTACGTGAGAAAAGGCAGTACAATTTTTGCATTAAGTGATACAGAAGTTGGAAAAGAAAGCCCTTATTGCGAAACTAATATTAGTGCTTGCAAAGAAGTTAGTAGGGCATGCCTAACTAACACGTTTAATTTGATACGTATGTATAAGTAAAAGAGTTTTATGGGTGTTTTTAATCAATTATTTAATTACTTGATAACTTATAGTTAAACACGCGAAAACATTTAATTGTTAAGACTCTTATTATTACGACAAAATTTAAATAAAATATCTTTCTAGTATTATAAGGAGACATCCAAGTAAAAATGACAAAAAAATTAATTTTCCAATTGTGTATATGTTATTTGAATATTTGTCAACTTATAACTAAAATATCTTTATTTATACACTAAATAACAACAAAGTATTTTTATAACTATTTCTGTAACGACTAAAATTGAAACAAAATACGGTTCAATTATTGTTGAAAACAGCCAATGTTAAGTATTTTTTTATTTTTTAAAGGACGCTTAAGTCGATCATCTCGTATAAATACAGTACCAAATTCAAATTAAGCTTTGTATACTTCACAAGTGTATTTCCAGAAAGACCTCCATTTCGATTCAGTGGTTGTGACCTGTTCAATGATTGCCTGCCATCTCTGCTTTTTACGAGCCACGTGTCCGAAGGAATAGGACACCTGGGGGTCATTTTTTCAAAGCATCCTTTCCTGTAATGCGCAATTAAATTGTAGGCCGAAAGCGGCAATCGGTGGACAGACATAATTTTGTTATTAATTTTAAAAGAATTTTTGGGCTTGCTAATTTTAGCATTTTACAATTGTAAAATGGCTAAGAAGCCGCAAAAGGGCGCATATTTTGCTGCCGGATATTACGCAAACAATTCCAAAGGACCGGCGACCATAATGGGAGGTACTTAACAAGGTCATTTGAGTGGACACTGTTGGGGAAGGTAGGCCAAAAGCAGAGCAAGAAAATTGTATAAGGAGAAAGATTAATGAACTGTGGGAAAGTTTTTGTCCCCCGATAGCTAAAAGCATTTCATCAAGAGATTTAAACAGAATTTTTGATGCTGGGCAAGCCTTTTCGGTCAGCAATTGTGGCAAAACATTTTATCGTGCTGGGCGCAAATTAGTAAGCCGTCTGAAACAATTTACCTGTAACCTGGGACATTGTGTTTCATTAATTTTTAATTGATTCTTCTTTGAGTCCTGCCGACAACAGAGTCTCAAGTGGCCATCAATTTGCGTAGAAGAGGGCTTAATAATATCCGGACTGCTTCAAATTGAAACTGTCAATACCAAGAAAATTAAGATAAATAAGCGAAAGCCAAAGTATTCAAGCATGAATTGGTTAGGAAAAGTTTACTTTAAGCCCCATTAAAAAAGATAAGGCCAGCTCAAAGGGATTTGAATATAATGGGTTTATTTTAACTTTTTGTGACATTTCCTAAAGCGGTTCTAATTTATCACCACTTCTTTGACACATTAACTAAAATGGCAGCAATCTTAATTACAATCCTCGCTCAACCAAGTGATTATTTATTAAAATGAGACTAGACAGCTGAAAACATTTGTCCCAAAAGACCAATCAAACCAGAAGCCGTAAACACACGCCGTCTAAGTTCAGGCTTAGGTCCCAAGTCCGTTGGCATTGTAAACAGAGATACACACACGACCCCTGGAAATTACACGCTCGATTCTTAAGCCTTCGGTTAGACCCTTTACCTCTCTCTTAAACTCAAGTAAGATACAAAACAGAAAGGTTTGCACCGAATTTTGTATTGCCCTTGCTTTTGAATTATTCTTTTTTGACAAATAGGATACAAGTTTTCTATGGCATTTGAATTCAATATTTAACATTTAATGACAATTCCCAGTTTTTTTATTTAAATAATTTTCAGATTCTTAGAATTATTTTAAATTACATTATATTTGTATGTCAGAAAAAGGACCAAGTTTTCTGTTTTTAATCAACCTCAAATTATCTTTTTATTCAAACAATAGAGCTTAAAATAAATACCTATTATTAAAGTTTAAAGCTAAGAATCAGTTTGTGAAGACTTTTTAAATAATTTGTATATGAATATAAAGCATTTACAGGTATTGTGGCGTAGTATACTCCCTGTCAGAATAATACCCCCTGCAAGGGTATTAAATAGCAACGGCATACAGTTGCCCTTTTATTGGACATGTTGTCTTTTCTTTTCCTTTTTCATTAAATCTGTCGCCCCTTCTCGGTGATGGCGATGGCATAGGCATAAGCCTTGCCATAATGTGGCTGATGTTGCTGGGCTTATGTGTCGTATGCGCAATGCTCACTGTTATTTAAAAGAACAGGACGTGGGAGCCTACATTGCCATATTACATTGTTGTCAAATGGCTTGCTGATAGGCCAAACTTTTGAAGCTACGTTACGTTACGTTGCCATCCAATATGAATTTACTCTTTGATGTCCTCCGCCCCACTGACGTTTTAATAGGATACACTTTTAATAATATTCGCTGCTTGAACAACAATTTTCATTCCAAAATTTTTTATTCAATTCACCCGGGTCCATTCCTAAATATTTTGCTACTCGCACGTGCGTCCCGTATTTCTTGTTTGTGTGAAGTCAAAAGTCTGTAAATTTTACAAATTAATGGTTTGGTCCTGAGTGACATGAATCCCTGTTGCTTTGTTCTCGAGTGTGTTTCGAGTGAGTTTCGTGGAAATTTTACGGCAGCACTTTTCACGCCGTCTGGGGCTTCGAACACCGAGAAAAATAATAACAATTTTTGAAATTTCTACCATATTTAGAATGCTTAAAATCCGAAATTAACATTTAATTTTTAAGTGAAATAATTAAGTATTTTATTAATGAAGTATTAAAGTATTATTTAAGTAATAAGTATTTATATTAAAAATGTAGCTTCCATTTTTTTTAGTGCATCATTTCAAAGGCACACACATAGCAACATTTACGTCAGCTTAATGGCCCGAAAATCCTTGGCTCTCAATTAGTTGACCATCAAAATTCTAACCAAAACAAGAGGGACACGAATAAAGAGAGTCTTTCCTTTGACGTTAATTAAAAAATCTTTGCGTCTCGCATGGGCAGACTAATTGCACTTACTGTAAGCATAAACGGATCCGACAGTTTTCCCGATTTATCCCCCTTTTGCCACTGAAAAATTGTATACAATTTTTCAAACAGCTGGCAGCGATTCTTTGCATAGGACACCCACACAAAGTTGTACTTTATGGCTTGGCCTTTATGGCTTTGAGCCTTTAAGCTGATGAACCGACAACTAAATGCGTTAGCGGTGGTCGTGGGATCCCACATACGCAATTTCAACAATGCACACTCCCTATCTAGTTTACACTTGAAAAATCGCATTAAGCTCCAAGCTGGCGTATTATCTGCAGTTCCCGTTGAGCTACCCAAATGACTATATTTTTAGGATTTCGTGCTCCCATCAAAGAGGATTAGAAAGCAAATGCTTATTTCGGCAAAAGCTTCCAAGGCATATGTCCATTGAGTACTGCTCGTAATACCTTCGAAAATATGTTCACATATGTTATGTGGCACTACAAAAGAAGAAAATTTACGAGTGTATTTATTACAGAATTTGTGTGCATGGTTCCTTGTAGTTTTTCCGAAAAAATAACTTGGTATAAAGTTATTTGCCAAAAAAAAGTTAAAGCTTTAGCAAAGGTACCATATAATAAGTTTAACAGTTTATGTAGGTAACATGTTGAAATTCAACGAATATTTTCTTCCTACTTTCTTGAATTTTTAAAGCCTTAAAATGAATTGTAAGACATAAGACATTTACAAAACAATAACCAGCTAGGTATGAAGAAAATATGTTTTAAATAATTTATGAGCATTTAGAACAATTTATTTTGTTGGCAAGTAATATATAAGATAAAGTTGTTCCAGAGGCAAAACTAATTGTATTCCTTCATTTAACCTCGAGTAAAACAAAACCTACGAAAATGTATTTTTAAATTATTATTAGTATGTTAATGATTAACATTGATTTAAGTAAAAAATACATTAAAGATTAATGTTTTATATAAAATCCCCTACACAAATCTATAACAATTCGGTCTGACAATTAAATAAACATTTAGTTGCCCAATAAATTAACAAGTCTTGACATTGTTTACACTAAAGAAGATAAATCAACAAGTCATCCCAAATGTTAAGCACTTGATAAGTGGCCAATTAACCGCACTGAGAATCTTATTTTCATCAATCAATGAACTTTGTCAGTTCTTGTTTATTATAAAGGAACAGCCTCAATACGTTTAAGCCAAAATTTGAGCGTTGGCGTGACTCTTCAATAAAAACATAAAAATATTATTGGGGAGTGAAAACTGTTTTCATAAGAAACGACATACGAGCAAAATTCTGTTTCACTGCCCCCGGTCACAAAACAAGACGAGCTGAATTTTAGTGCATTTTCAATTATACAATGCAAACTTTTCACATGAGAAAGCTGACAGGTGATTCCACCTGAGCCATTACTCATGTCCACCCATCGAAATTGGTCAGTTCCTTGAGGGAAAACTGAGATTGCTTGTTTAGTTTTTCAATGTTATTTTGGATCATTTGTTTTCCTTGCTGTCTGCATTCATGATTTACTCTGACCACATGAATTGTTGTGTGTTGCTTTAAGCCAATTTTTATGGAAGCTGTAAATAATTTTTGAAATTTGTATCCTTCTCTTTTAGATTGCAACAATGCCAGGAAGCCTCTAAAGATGTATTGCACTACATAAACAAAGAAAAGTCAAACTTGAGTACAAGCTTTAGTGGATATTATATTATCATTAGGCAAGACAAGAACATAGTGCCATGGCAATGGACCTAATCGAGCAGGAATCCCGCCTGGAATTCTTGCCCGGAGCCGAAGAGGAAGCGGAATTTGGTAAGCTATTCCCTAATCCCTTGGGGACACGATTCATCCAGCTGGATTAAATTGACTCGATACATCATCAATCAAAACATAGACAAGTTTGTTGTTGTTTTCTCAGTGCGCCGTTAGTTCTTTGATCCTGAATTATTCATGAGCTATTGGAGTGCTTAATAAAAGTCCAAATTCGAGCATTTTAATTGAATGTATTGGAAATGTGAATCAGGTGATACATGTACATGTACATGTAAGGGCAAAAGTTGGACTTTCAAGCTCTTATCTAAAACTGGCATTATAAATCCGATTCAATTTCCTTGACGTTTTCCAGTCAGCAGGAATGTCAATGTCGTTGGTCCTGCCAACAACTGACAGACATCTGACACTTGCAATAATCTGCTACCGTCAGGCCAACGGGATTTGTGACACTGTTTAACACTGAAAAAGCAGCATATAAAAAGAAATTTCATCACATTAACACTTATTTTTGATTTCCTAAATCAAGCATTAGATCCCATTATGCCAGCTAAATATCAACTTATAATTTTGTGAATAGGTATTTATCATTATTTATTTTTGATCATAGAGCAATAACCCAATGGAATAAAGTATTTAACCACTTTAAAATTTAAACTTAATAATGCATTTTTAACTAAGACTACCTTTCTCTATATACCTACTACCATAGCTTAAAGTTTATTTAAAATTAAAATCTTTCATTTGCGTGTCATATTTGGGATAAAACCAAGTCAAACCAATGGAAAAAAATAAGTATTATTCTATTCCTTTTTGTTTTTTAAAGAGATAAGTGCATAAAAAGCATACAGAAGATATATGTATGTATCAGCACAAAGCAAACATTTTAACCAAAAAGTATTTTTAATTTCCTTTCTATCCATACATTTTTTTCAGTGAAGATAAAACTGAATCATAACTATTTTTCAATCCATTTGCAGAGCGTTTGTACGCGGCCCCCGCTGAGATTGTGGCCCTGCTGTCCATCTTCTATGGGGGAATCAGCATCGTGGCTGTCATTGGCAACACTCTGGTTATCTGGGTGGTGGCCACTACCAGACAAATGCGAACTGTGACAAATATGTATATCGCTAATTTGGCATTTGCCGATGTGATCATTGGCCTATTCTGCATACCATTTCAGGTGAGTTACGGCCGCGGTGCTTAATTGAATTACAGGTAATTAGGCTTATTTTATGTGGCCGTAAAATGCATAAAATAAACATCGCGCATACGCAGCGTTGCGCTGGTAAACGGATATCAACGTAAATGTTTTTCGTGCGCGACGCTGCTCACAATTTATATGCATAAATCACACAAGCCAACAGCATTAGCATTAGTTTTCACTTATTTTCGCCATAGATAGGTAGTCCTTAATGGACACAAACACACATTTTAAAAAGCACAGCGCCCAGGGACATCAATTTTGTCGTAATCCAGCATCAATTTAATTTCCGGACGGCGAGCGCTCATTTTTGGAATTAGAAAATCGACAACGCCTACTCCCCGCACATCTAAAAAGCTGGGGTAATGGAATATTACCTACTTGAAATTTTAATGCGATTTTCGGTTTATGTGTTAATGGGATTACTATTCTATATAAGCCACTGAAATTAAAGTGCTAAAAGCCAAGTGAACAATTTTCTCGCCCCATTTCTGGCGGCAGCAAATGAAAGCAGATTGGATTTGTATGTGATACTTTGAAACTGTAAAGCTGTTATCATCAATTGATTCGGTTGTGTTATTAAATACATATGCAAACATGCTTTGAAAATTCTATTTAGACGGGAAATGGTCAAATGTGAATCAGACACAAAAAATGAAAATAATAACAACATTAATTAGTTGGCTGCTGGTATCGACAAGTTTGTAGTATTTCGCATTTTCACTCACAAAATGCTTTAAGGGGGAATTTTAAAGTCAAACACTACGTTAAACAAGCTTAATATTTATTAATTAAATAAACAAATTCATATTATCAATATGTAAAGGACTAAATAGAACTACCCATCTAATAAACACATTTGCTTAAAATATTAATATAGTGGTTATTTCGTAATTTAATTAAGAATTAATTATAACTATTTCAAAATAGTTTTTTGATCAATATTTAAACTGCGAATGTATTAATCATTCTATGTACTTAAATAAAACCCTTTTAAACTCATATAATAATTATAATAAATTATATGAAATTATTTAAATGTAGGCTTAATTCAAATAGACTACAGAAAATCTTGCAATTAAGCTCTTCTGCGGTATTCCATTGAACTTTGAACTTGTAGCAAAGTCAGCCTTCACTTTCCGCCCTTAATTTATATTAATCCCGCAATCAAACAGAACTTTGGTCCTGTCATAGCCGCCAGTGAGTGTCATCAATAAGCTGGCGAGAAAATTGCAATTTGCGGGGCCATTGGAGAAAGGAGAAAGCGCGTTCCTCAAATATCCGCAGCAACCGCACTCACGTTCGCACTCCCTGCCACGTAAATCTCAGTCCACCAACTGAACAGAGATTTTGGCAATTTATTTGCCCATGAATTGTTGGGACAGGGCCAAACCAAAACAAAACACCCCCACAGTTTCCTGTTGTTTGCGGCCCAGTGTCCATTAATGGATGTTTGCCTTGTGACTTGAATGGGGTCGCAATTTTCGGTTGATTTAATCATCGCACATCGCACCGATAGTCATACATGCGTGCCCTTTTCTGTACACTGAGAAAAAATGTTAAAACAAATTTGTGTTCAATAAATTATGTAGTTCGTTCAGTTTAATAACTTAAAGGTTTAATTTATTAGGTAATTTTTTTAATTAAATTTGAGCCTTACCTAAAGTTAAATTATGTGCATTAGTTTTTAATAATTTCTTTAAAAGCTTACAAATCTAGTTCAATTTTCTTTAATTAGTAATATATACAAATTTTTTTAAAACGTTTTTACGTTAAGACTGAAAGTCTGATTATAAATCAATTGAATGTTATCAAAGTTTCGGGTTAAATAATTGTATACCATTTTTAAATTACTTTATCCCGGGTTACGTATTAAATGAAATCACACAAGATCCATTTTGTACCAGTAAATATAAGCTCTTACATATTTTATTAAAATTAGTTTGTTGTCTTGTTAATTTATATCTTTTCTACATTTTTAGACAAATTGTTATATACACAATTTATTAAGCCTTTATTGATTTTAAGAACAACTTATCTATTTTTAAACAATTCAACATGTTTGCTCATGAATAGCCACGAAGACTTCGCATACAATAATTGAACATTTTACATTTACAGACGGGAAATGCTAACTATTGATCTATATTTTTTCTTTGTGCAGTTCCAGGCTGCCCTGCTGCAGAGTTGGAACCTGCCGTGGTTCATGTGCAGCTTCTGCCCCTTTGTCCAGGCACTGAGCGTCAATGTCTCTGTATTTACGCTGACCGCCATTGCAATCGATCGACATCGGGCCATTATTAATCCACTTAGGTGAGTAGGGGGCATCATTTCCAATTCGAAATCGGCAGAATCATTAAAAATCGGCTTACCCATGCAGGGCACGTCCCACAAAGTTCATATCGAAGTTCATAATTGGGGGAATTTGGATGTTGGCCTTGCTGTTTGCGGTGCCCTTTGCCGTCGCCTTTCGGGTGGAGAAGCTGACCGAAAGGTTTCGAGGTAAGTCAATACGGACTTCATGGACGGAATGGCCACGAGCTCACCAATTTTTACCCGACCCTCAAACAGAGAACAATGAGACCTTCAATGTGACGCGACCATTCTGCATGAACAAGAACCTATCGGATGATCAACTGCAATCGTTTCGCTACACTCTGGTCTTTGTGCAGTATCTGGTTCCCTTCTGTGTCATCAGCTTTGTCTACATTCAGATGGCGGTGCGATTGTGGGGCACTCGAGCCCCGGGCAATGCACAGGATTCACGGGACATAACGCTGCTGAAAAACAAGAAAAAGGTGAGTGGAACAGGAGGACGCGAATCCGGTCGGGATTTAATTTCCTTTTTCCCCGCCGCTCGCAGGTCATCAAAATGCTGATTATCGTGGTCGTTATCTTCGGCCTGTGCTGGCTGCCACTGCAACTCTATAATATACTGTATGTAACGATCCCGGAAATCAACGACTACCATTTCATTAGCATCGTCTGGTTCTGCTGCGACTGGCTGGCCATGAGCAATAGCTGCTACAATCCCTTTATTTATGGCATCTACAACGTAAGTGAGCCTGAATGGTGATGTTTGTTTGTCCCGATTTGTTTGCGAGTGTTGAATTCGCATTTGCCTGCCTGGGCTTAGATAGGCGTCCTCTGGTTCGAAGTTGTTCCGCAGGGACACGTTTATTGGATTTGCACTAAGGGGATGTAAGTCTCGGAAAGGACACTAAATTTGCCTGGGAATAGTGGGATTGACGAGGGACTTAAGGTCTTCGAATAGTTTTTTGCCTAAAAGTAGAGGAAGTCAAATATTGACGGGAGACTTACAGAAAAACTTCGCACTTCGCACACGGAAAAAAAAGCTTTAAAAATATTTCTGACTGATGTAGTTTTTAGTAGTTAATTAAAAAATAATAAAATAGTATTTACATTCTAATCTAAAGATAACCACTTTAATTAATGCGTATTCAACGAATCAAAAGCTAGCTTAAAATTTTTAAATTACTTATTAGTTCATTTTTTATAAATAAAACAAAAATTAAAATTTTTAAATTACTTGTTATTTAATTTTTTATAAATATAACAAAAATTAATAGTTCAAAAACTTGGAGCTTATATTACAAATTTAAGTCATTCACAATAATTTGTATAAAAAAGAGAACAGAGTTAATTTAAACATTTAAAGATAGATATAAATTCTCAACTATTTCTTTCAAAAATAACTTTTTTGCTATTTCTTCGTAAATATTTTCTGGTTTATAATTAACTCATCAAATAAATTACACAGATTTACTTTCAAGGAAGAGTCATTCGTTCACAACTCAATGAAGCATCGAAATAAGTAAAATTCGTCCCACCTCATTTCATTGTGAATAAATCGATTACTTTGTTGATTTTTTCCATTTTTTCTTTCGCTGATTTATTAGCATCCGCGTCACATTTTACCAAAAGTAAATTTCGGCTTACTTTGAAACAATTTCCAATTTCTTTTAGCAGAATACCGAAAATAGCCGAGACAAAAAATACTTTGTCAAAGTTAATTAAAGCATCGCTTCACTGTAGCCAATAAGCAAACACCTACAGTCTAAGCCACAGGAATTGCCAACCCGCAAATTGTAGGCAAATCCACAAAAAATCTTCGAAATGTCAAAGTGGCAAACCGAAAAAGCGAAAAACCCCACGGCTGTTTGCTTTGACACTTAAATTGTCTGTAAAAGATAGATTGAGAGCGAGATCTACGAATGCTCGTAAACTTTTTCTGCTTCTTAGTGTGCGTGAAAACTTTGTCGACAAATATTCTATTTTACTGTCAGCGAAGACAAATGGCATTTGCCAGCGGAGGTGGAGAATTATTTAGACCATTTTCATTAGCTGAAAAGAGGCCTTAGCTGCCGGCAAGTTTTTGCTTTCCCGAAATTTTTTGCTGCCACTCTACTTTTTAATTAGACCGAAAAATCGCAAAAACTTTGATTTCGCTTGAGCAGCAAAGATAAATAACTTGAGGAAAATTGGATTTTTTTTCTTGTCACTTTGTTTGGAAGGCAATAAACTTATTTTTAGCACTTTTATATTTTAAAGGCATAAAGAATACATTTAAATGTAATTTTTCAATTATAAAGACATTTTTTTTAATCTGCTTGCACACATATTTTACGAGGCACAAAATGCCTTCTTTTGTTGCTATCAAATAAAGAAAATATATCAATATCAATTTAATATTAACAATTTCTTGAATGTTTTAATGTATAATTCAGTGTTTGAAATTTATCCCCCTTCTTTAGTGATTATCTACTATTCAAACGTTATATTTTAGCTGTATTTAAATAATACCCTTTTTGGCTAAGAATTTATTATCGAGATAAATTAACTAAGCCTGTTCTACATATTTTGCTCCATGTAGGAAAAGTTCAAGCGGGAATTTAATAAGCGCTTCGCTGCGTGTTTCTGCAAGTTCCAAACGAGCCTGGACGCCCACGAAAGGACATTTTCGATGCACACACGCGCCAGTTCCATAAGGTCGACCTACGCCAACTCCTCGATGCGGATACGGAGTAATCTCTTCGGTGCGGGCCGAGGTGGGGTCAACAATGGCAAGACCGGTTTGCATATGCCGCGGGTGCACGGGGGCGGTGCCAACAGCGGGTTGTACAACGGAAGTAGTGGGCAGAACAACAACGGCCATCATCAACATCAAAGTGTGGTTACCTTTGCCGCGGGTCCGGCTGTTTCGGGTCCAGTTGGAGGTGTCTCAATGCCACCGTGGCGCCGTAACAATTTTAAACCCCTGCATCCGAACGTACTCGAATGCGAGGACGACATGGCACTCATGGAGCTGCCATCGGCCACGCCGCCCAGTGAGGAAATGCCCCCCGGAGCTGGAGTTCAGCTGGCCCTGCTCAGCAGGGAGAACTCCAGCTGTATTTGCGAACAGGAATTCGGCAGCCAGACGGAGTGCGACGGCACCTGTATACTCAGCGAGGTGTCGCGTGTCCATCTGCCCGGCTCACAGTCGAAGGATAAAGAGCCGGGCAAGTCCTTGTGGCAACCACTTTAATCTAAACTAGAGTTATTTAAGTTATAGCCGTGTTCCACTGACACATTCTGAAGCCATTCACTTGAACAAATTGAACTATGCATTGGTAAACAGTGTATACTAACACGCTGATCACATAGGGAATGTTTTAGGAGTAAAAACATTCAATAACCTTGCGGAATTCAAAACAATCACATACCTCCACAACTTTAGTACAGAAACTATTCTTCATACTGTAAAACTAAGCATATTTAAATATATATTTATAAGAGTATAATAGTAAAATCATTCAATCAAAATCATTTAATTTCCCAAACTAAATGTGTCATTGGAACTTGACTAGTAACCTCTGTGATTTCGTCTTAATGAATTGTGATTACAAGTCCCATTGCTGATAGTTGGTTCGCAGAAGGATGTGTATTGATTGAGTGTGAATGCTGGTCGTGAGCCATGTACAGTATTATAATAAATGTAACTACAAAATGCGTTCCTTAAGGCACAATATATGTGAATTAAAACACACAGAACTTGGTTCAAACATTGTTTCAAATCTATTGTGTAAAGTTCTTCTTTCAAAGCCAAAATTCACCAAATCAATTTATTGTAAGGCAAAAAATATATCAAATTAAATAAGCACCTGAAATCTATTAAGTAGCATTAAATTAAATTATTTCAATAGTTATTTAACAAAAATCCGATTATGTATTAAAACCTGCATACAGAATGCAAATGGAATGTACAATATATGTCATTGAAAAAATAAAACAGAAAGGCTAATTAATGTAATTATTATTGTATTAAATTACCAAACGAAAACGAATAAACATTTCGAGTCATTAAGCAAACCAACAAAATATACGAGTTTTCTTTTTTTGTTAATTACAATGCAGCACAATTATTATTGTTTATGCGTGCCCCATAAATTGTATGAATACAGTTGGCTTGCCATATCCGCTTTATTTCTTTGGTCTTAAATTAAACTGGCATGGGGAAGCTTTATATCTTTAAATTATGGTCTGCTGCTATAAATTGGGGATATAAAGAAAACGTACTTTTAAATTTGAAGTGATTTTACTTGAGTTTTCCACTTGGGGTTTTTACTTCAGAGATTATTAGTTAGCATAGACTCGAACCGGAAACGGCCAATCAAAAGCCCAAGATGGTCGAAAAGCTTTAAAGTTTCTTGTAAGCGCAGCGAAGACATAGAAAAGCTTTAACCCTTAGATGGTGTCAAGTGCGTTTGATTTCTGGTGTAAAATAAAATCTTATTTCAAGTGAAGTTTGGTAAAGGTTTAACACCTGATAAATGGTAAATTTGTCAAAAGAACTCGATCTTATGAAATGATTTAGATTAATTCTGAACAAAACTTTCTGTAGTAAGAAATAAAATGCCAATCTTACGATAGAAGACGATAGAAGAAGAAAAAAATCGACTTAAAAAATATTTTTTTTAAAACATAATTCTATTGACACATTTCAATAGTTTCATCCATTTATGGAAACCCAAAAAATGTGGAATTATTTTGACTATGACAATGATTTACTATCAAAATATTAAATCTTTTCTTTAATGTACAAAGCGGTTACAAAATGTTGTATATAAAATCATTTTACATTGATTAAACATAAACTCTTTAAATGTCTAAGCCATAATCAGCCCTCCGCCGTTTTGACCAACCCTTTTTATCCTAATGCCAATGCAAGCAATACCAGACTGTCTGTATGTGGACAATGACAATTGCCCACAAATATATGACGGCTGCAACAGCAACCACAACTATGTCACGCAATGAGGTATGCCAACATGTGAATTTGTACCGAAAAAAAAATGTACAAGTTTCAGTTCTGGATCGAAAAATCTTAAAAATTATTGGCATCATAACAACGTTTACAATTCAAATTTCTTGTTTGCAATTTTGACATTTGAGATCAAGTCTGATTGTCAAAAGGCAACTGAGACATCTATCAGACATGTGGTTTTGGGCAATATTCTGACAAAATCTCAAATAAGAAAATAAATTTTGTTAAAGAGTAAAAATTATCCTTAGTAAAAAATTTCCAAAAAATGTACTTTTATTTTTAGTGAAACCTTTAATTAAATATTTTGAATTCGGTTATTATATTCATTCATTTTGAAAAGTATGTAAATTTAAAATATATTTTTTAACGACATTTAAACGACATTTAAAAACCTTTAATTCGAAAAAATGTTTGGTTTTTTTCAGTGCATCTGTATGCGCTGTTCTTGCGCCTCATTTTTCGCTAGCAATCAAACAACATATGCTGTGCACCCTCTCACGCGACGAACAAGGACCAACTGTGACGGAGGATATGGCCACGCACACACAGAGAGGAGCTCACGGACAGGGACACGCACTCTCTGATCCACACACACACGGTCAAAAGCAGTTAGAAGGACATGCGGTCACATGGCAGCCGCATTGGCTGTTGATAATTGAATAATTAACATTGTTTAAAATGGCTCAACCTGCGGATGGAAAGAGAGTGAAAGAGTGCGGCGTGGCCGGAGCACGTTGATCCTCCTTCTCCCTTTCGCCAGACATCCTGCGGGGTAGGTCATCGGGTCAAATGCAACCACAATGTCAGCCAGCCCCCACAGCCCACATTTTAAACAATATACATTTTTACCTGCAGGGAAAAGTTGAACACACAAATAGATATAGTATAATTGGGTTAGAACGGTTATATATATATATATATATCGTGTGTGGTTCATATTAATATAATTGACTGGCGGTGGGAAAATCTTTTTGATATATGTCTGCCGTTTATTGATTAAAATCCCAGTTTTTAGCCACATTGAAATTGAAAACTTGTCAATGTACTTTTTACCCTTGAAGTGAACGGTTCGATTTTGGGATAAGGAATACAATTTTAAAACATGCATAACGCAAATCCTAGTAAAAGTGAGTGTTGTATTAGCTTATTAGTAGTAATTTGAATTTCCATTAACTTTGTGTAAATCATATATTTCTTATTCAACTTTAAAGTTTTAAGAAATCTAGGAGAGATCTTAATGAATTTTATGATTGTCTTTTTTAAAACGATTTTCTGTTTAAAATAATTAAAGTATAACTTAGTATGAATAAAAGTCATGTATTGTTAATAACTATTTTTCAAATAATCTCTACCTAAGCCACTCGGAAGGCCTTTTCGTCCACCAGCTCCTCGCGGCGTAGTAGCAATGGAACCGGTGGCAGTGGCCAAGAAGCGGAGGAGGACGAGGAGGAGCAGGTCTTCCAGGAGGCCTCCTCCAGTACAAGAACAAACAGTGTCGATGGGGGTGGCACCAACCCACTCTCGAGTGCCGTCAGTACGACACCGGTTACGGATTTCTATAGCAATGCCACCGTACTCATTACGGGCGGAACCGGTTTCGTGGGCAAAGTGTTAACAGAGAAATTGCTTCGCTCGTTTGGATTGCGTAAAATTTACATGCTGATACGCAGCAAGGACAACATGAGCGTGCAGGAGCGCTTGCAGGGCTTTATCAATGAATCGGTAAGTGTCAGCGCCCAGGATGCGGGATCCTGTCGAGCTCCCCATCCCGCAGGCAAGGACAATGTCGGATAAAAACCAACCCACTGCCTCCGACAGATATTCAATAGGATACGCGAGGAGGCACCGCAATTGTTGGAGAAGGTGCATCCGATACGCGCTGATTACAGTGCCATCGACCTGGACATTGATTCCGCCGACCGAGCAATGCTCTCGTCTGAGGTCCAGGTGAGTAAGTTTTGTTGATGTTCCACCAGCCATTCCTGCCGCCACCGCATCACCGCACCTGTTTCAGTCCACGCTCAACTGCCACTCCTCTGCTGGCAATTCAATCAATGGACTTTTTGTGTGAGAAACTTTTCATGGGCTTTTGTTGTGTTTGCCTATCTGGATGGCTCCCCCGATTCCTGTCTGTCCCTATCTATTTACACCAGGAAAAAAATTTAGTTCTTATCCTAAAAAAAATGCTGAAAATTTAATTAATTAATTAATTAATTAATGAGTAATTTCTAGTATTTAATGTTATTTAAAGTTTACGTAAATTTAATTTAAATTATTGATCAATTAAACTTGGACGGAAAATTCTTGTCTATAGTGAATTCTTTGATAATTTTTTTAAATTAAACTCTCAAAATAAAAAAATATTAAAAGTGTTATGAGATAATGGAAAAGATAAGCTAAAAAATCAAAAGCTTACAAATATGTTAGGAAAAAATACTTGAAAAATTTAAAAAAATTTAAAATACAAACGAAAAATAAACAAGAGAGAACGCTATAGTCGGGTGCCCCGACTATCAGATACCCGTTACTCAGGTAAAGGGAGTGCGAGGGAGATGGAGATAGAAACTTTGATCACCCATAACTTTTTAACGAATGGTTCGATTTGAAAAATTTCTTCTACATTTCGATAGGTATTGATAAACACAATAAAACTGCATTTTTACTTTTCCGAAATATTTAAATTTTTAAAATCGTATATAAGCGATTGAGGGCGTTAAAGGGGGCGTGGCACTTTTTTGAAACAAACTTGCGCTGCGTAGGAACTCCTAGAATCTGCATGCAAAATGCCAATCTTGTAGCTTTTATAGTTTCCGAGATCTCAGCGTTCATACGGACGGACAGACGGACAGACGGTCAGACGGACATGGCTAGATCGACTCGGCTAGTGATCCTGAACAAGAATATATATACTTTATAGGGTCGGAAACGCTTCCTTCTACCTGTTACATACTTTTGCACGAATACAATATACCCTTTTACTCTACGAGTAACGGGTATAATTACATGGTAAAATCAAATCATAGTTGTGGAGTTACTTTTCAGGCTTAGGCGCTCCAAATGTGTACATTTTTTTTGAGTTGGTAATAAAAATTGTAATCAAAATAACACTATTTTTGGTTTTATTATTTATGCCGTTTATTTATCTCTCCAAAAGTTAAGGAACTATTTATAACACCATTAAAAGTATTTTATTTTACCTTTTTAGGAACATTTAAGACGGTTGCAAGTTTTAAAATTAATGTTAAGACTTAATGTTTGTCATAAACATCGTTATGAAAGGAATTTCTGTATAAATACATTAAAATCTAGTAGACATTTGTTTACTGTTGTACTCTCCAAATTTTTTTAGTGCTTCTCTGGCTATCGCAACCTTCCCCTCGGCTTCTCTGGCTCGTGCATTACGTATACGTAAAACGTTGCATGCCAAAGGCAGGCGCAATGTTTACGACAACACCAGCCAGGCAGTCAGTTTATTTCTTTCGTTTCTCGCCCATATTTATACCCGTTACTCGTAGAGTAAAAGGGTATATTGTATTCGTGCAAAAGTATGTAACAGGTAGAAGGAAGCGTTTCCGACCCTATAAAGTATATATATTCTTGTTCAGGATCACTAGCCGAGTCGATCTAGCCATGTCCGTCTGACCGTCTGTCCGTCTGTCCGTCCGTATGAACGCTGAGATCTCGGAAACTATAAAAGCTACAAGATTGGCATTTTGCATGCAGATTCTAGGAGTTCCTACGCAGCGCAAGTTTGTTTCAAAAAAGTGCCACGCCCCCTTTAACGCCCACAATCGCTTATATACGATTTTAAAAATTTAAATATTTCGGAAAAGTAAAAATGCAGTTTTATTGTGTTTATCAATACCTATCGAAATGTAGAAGAAATTTTCCAAATCGGACCATTCGTTAAAAAGTTATGCGTGATCAAAGTTTATATCTCCATCTCCCTCGCACTCCCTTTACCTGAGTAACGGGTATCTGATAGTCGGGGCACCCGACTATAGCGTTCTCTCTTGTTTTTTGCTTTGTTTTGCTGATCACAAGAGGCACACGATATGTATGCATGTGCATATATATATATATATTCTACTTTTCAACAAAAATTGAAAAACCCGCCGCCACGTAAAACTGTGAAAATGTGTAGAGCATCCTGGCCGGTCGTCTGGTCCTGTTGCTATTGCTGTTGCTGTTGCTCCTCCTGCTGTTGGTTATAAAACACAATATATAAATAAATGAAAATTCCTGTGCATGCTTCAAGTGCTCGGCATGCGCGAGCCATTGTCCTGCCATCCGGGCACATCCGCATCCACATCCTCATCCGCATCCGTTGGTCGTTTTTATTTTTCCTCAGTTTCCCGTGCTGTTTGCAAAAACATTTTGCATACAAGTCACTCGAGCCTGGTCGGTCTGCTTAGAGTCCGCGTGCACTGTTTTAAGCTGAAATTGCTTTGTTGTCGATGTTCAATGCACGCGCCGCACTGCAGGATTCCCGCCACTGCTCCTGTTCCTGTTTTGGGTCCTGTTCCATCTGCCACCGCTTCTTTTGCTGACTTTGAGGTTACCATAGAGCGCAGGCCAAACATTCCCCAGCAGATCGCTGCAGTAATGGTTGTGTCAGTGATGGAAAAGGCACCACCTCAAGGTACATAGTCCTTGCCAGTATATATAAGTACAAATGTAAATTACATTGATTTCAAATAAAAGTTTAGCATTTATATTAAATTTAGCTGAAAATACATATTCTAAAATGTTACAGTTATCAGCCTATTACACAAATCTATTGATATGCATGTGGTTTTATAATATAAATTTTAAAAAAAAGTCCACCTCATATTTCTATTGGCTCAAATCTAAAATATGTAAGAATTAATTTAGTTATCTATCGACGAATGTACCTTTTTAAGTCCTACAACTGCCTTTCCATCTCTGACTGTTGCTGCTTTGTATGCACATCTCTTGTGCATTTTGCATGAGCTTTTCCCTGCTGCTGTGCTTTGCTCTTTTTTTTTGTTTTCATTTTTAATATGCATTACAATTCGTGGGTCTGGTTTATCTTCCTCGTCTGTAGATTGTCTTCAATGTTGTGGCTTCGGTGAAATTCAATGAGAAACTGAGCGACGCTATTGACATTAATGTTCTGGGCACGAAGAAAATACTCGATTTGGCCATGGAAATGAAACAGTTAAAGGTAAGGTGCTGGAAAATAAAAGGCTTGATAGTGGTTACATATAATATACGTTTGTTAGGTGTGAAATGCATTTAAAGATCTTCTTAATAACGTTAAGAAAAATAATACAATTTTTATTTCGAAAAACGGAATGCAAAATTTTGATTGTCCTAAAACTTGGCTTGTCACTCGAAAAACCTTAAGAAAATCATATCAAAATTTGTCATGATTTATAAAATTTCATCAACATTTCTTCTCTCTCATTTTACGAACTATCCAATGTATCAGCAATCAATACACTGGCATTCAATATTGATTTCACGCACATTATTTTAAAGCCGATTAAAGTCACATCATCCACCTATCATGCCCGACACGGCCACATTTCCATTAGTGAAAATAAACAACGGTAAAATATACGTTAAATATTCGCATATCGCGCTTTTAAGTAACCAAAATACATAATTCCCCAGTCTGCATACATGTAAAAATATTTGAGTATGAATTGTAATATTTACGTACTGTTTTCTCTCTTTCTCCCGATTTTCCAACTTATTTGGGTGTTTCATATTTTACGGCGTTGGCGGGCAAACAATTTCCAACACAATTCAATCAACATTCGACATGCGTGTTTCCCTCCCGATTTCGGTGGTCCCTCCAATTCAACCTCCCCCGTGGGCGCAGTCCTTCGTGCACATTTCAACACTCTACTGCAACTGCAATCGCAAATTTATCAAGGAACAAGTGTACGAGAACGAAATTGGCTACGAAAAAATCATGCAGGTTGGTAATGCTCGCATAAAAATGAAATATCAGAAAAAATACAAGCAACATATTTAAGACTTCAGAAAAAACTATTTCGGATCAATATATATCCTCTTAGGAAGCAGTCTCTTTAACATAATAATGAAACGCGACTTACACGAATAGGAACTCGGGAACTTTCATTCAAAACACAATTTCATGTGGTAGCTTTTGTTCTGAAAATAATTATTAATTAAGACAATTATTTTGTTCCTTAAAAATGGTCAAACGAAAGACTTTCTTTAGAAAGAAATAATCAATTTTGTTTATCTCCTACTTATTTTAATTGTTATGGGTTTTAACAATAAATATATTAAATAATTATTGATTCACAAAGTTCACAAATAATTTAAAATTGGAGTTTGAAAAAATTCCTTTAAGTTCTGAGGAATTTGATTTTGAAACATTCTGAAAACTCCACAAAGTTAAATATTTCGCGTACAAAAATGTAAATTAAAATCACGTTTAACCACAATATTATTCACTTTTAAAAACAATACTCTTTAAAAATATTTAAATCCGAAAACCGTTTTTTTTAAAGATAAATCCGAGTTTGTCTCTGTCTATGATCCAATATACCCTTTTGACGAACGAATACCGTGCAAAAAAAGTTGCCAACAAAAATCCTGAATATCATATTTGATATGCGATATGACAGTTTATTTAAATTGGAAAATATTTTCACGAGCTTATATATTCGTATAAATTCGCAGATCTACCGCACATTCGACGACGAAACGCTGGAGAAGATGCGGCACTGCCTAATTGGCCAGATGCCCAACACCTACACCATGACCAAGAAGTGTGCCGAGAATCTGGTGAATCATCGTGCATTCCACATGCCAGCGGGCATCTTTCGACCACCCATAGGTGAGTGGGTGGCGTACGGAATATTTATTGCGGTTGCAGACTTGACTTAACAAACTAATTGTCAGATAATTAGCACAAATACCCAGGGGCAGGCATTGTGTAAACAAAACCACACAAGAAACATATTCCGCTCTGCCATGGAGAGATCCCCCGGAGGATCTTTTTGGCCCAGGAAAAAGGAATATTTAAAATTTAGTGAAAAATGGCCAACAGAGTTGTCTTCATTCGGTAGTGGGCGATGTAGGAGTGGAGGGAGGGGAGACTTGGGGTTTACCAGATAAAGGCATGTGGAAAAAGTTTTTATATTTTCGGGTCCTTTTTTGTGATTTTGTTTGCTTCTTTGTTTGTGCTGCTGCTGCAACAAAACGCAACGTAACGTAACGAACGAAACGTAACAAAAAGTCAGAGGATGGCTGACTTGGTTTTCCCATCGTCTCAGTGCTCTGGGGAGGGGGGATTCTGGCTGCCGAAGCTCTCGAGAAACAAAGCACAAACAAATTTTCATTTATTTTAACACAAAAATGCCAAAGCATCGTCCTCATGCAGCTGGAACCTAAGCTGGCTGTGCAAACGAGAATGGCAATGGAAAAAGACATTTTTCGGTTGATCGGGTAGATATAAAAATACCCTAACTTCGATGTTTAGATACTGAATTTAAGAATCATTAATAAATACTTCATATTTCAGAATTTTAACATTGATAAAATATCTATTTGTTTTTTGTTACTTTCACTTTGTTCACTTTCTTGTCATCAAACAGATATCATTAATAGATTCTAATTTTAATCAGCTTTATATTTGCTGGACCAAAAAATTTGGGACAGCTTATTATAATAGAAGAAAGGATTAAATAAGTCCAAGTTTTTTGTAAGCTACTATTTAAAGTAAAATATAGTTTTATTTGGATATTAGTAAGTGAAAGTCGAATGTATTTATCAATTTTGCATTTACTAACTATAGATAAGTTACTATTTACATCACAACATATTAACTCCATTGCCCAAGAGTATATCGAAAAAAAATCAAGTCCAAAACTTGCAATTGGGAGTCAGGCATATCAGTTAGCGAAATGGCAAATGGATAGGGGATGTTCGCAATGAGTTGGTGGAGGTGGGATTGGAGTTGGGGAACCGAACTGGTGGACCAGTCGCTGCCATTATCGCTTTGACGTTGGCTAAAATCAACAAGGAAACTCCCGGTGGCCGCAGTAAAAGTCCTTCTCCGTCTGCGATTCTCTGGCCGGGCGAACAAAGCAGCCATTAATTCTTATTTATTCGCAGTAATGTCAACCTACAAGGATCCATTTCCCGGCTGGACTGATAATTTGTACGGGCCATCAGGTTTATGCACTTGGTCTGCCCGGGGACTCGTCCGTTGCATTTACGGCACGGCCAGCTGCAAGGCGAATATGGTGCCCGCCGATTATGTGGTGAATGCCATGATAGCAACCGCCTGGGATATAGCTCGAAGGTTAGTCCACGTCCACACCAACACTCAAACATCCTGCTGAAGCGGTGCCAGAGGATGTGTAAAAGTTGTAAAGAGTTCCACCGCAAGCTGATAGCATTCGGTTGTTTGCGGGCTGCAAGAAGGTGGAAATTTGTAAATACCAAGAGCGGAGAAATTAAGACGGGCAAAGGTCGCAGGTTATCACCTGTCGGGGGACTGAAAGAGGAATGGGAAAAGTTCACTGCATTTCGGGATAAAACGTGTTGGTTTGGTATTAACTTTTTGTATTTATTAAATTACTTCGATGAATTTATTTTGTTTTGTTCGTTGAGGTTTTTTTTATTCAATTTTGTTTTATAACAAATCTGAATAGTTTTATTTATTTTTTTAATCATATTTTCATTGGATCAAAATTAAAAGTTGTCTTTAAAATCACCTCAAATTTTCTTAAATAATTAAAAAAAATTTTTAAAACCTCATTTGAGCTACCCAATTTATTAGGACTAGTTTTTAATTTTATATTCTTGTTTTAATTGAAAATTCATTTTTTTTTTTTACAAATTTTAATATATTTGAACACCAATATTTATTCAAATTATTTAAGTACTTAAAATTTATTTAATAATAAATTTTTTTATTGCGAATAAGTAATAGTTTGAAAGTACACTTATTCAGTATCCAATTTTTTTATGTACCTTCCGCAAATAATTCCCATATTTTTGCTTCGCAGATTTAAAATTCGTGAAAGTAAAGTGGATGGTAAATCGGAGCTGCCTGTATACAACTACGTGTCCGACGTGAACAATATAACCTGGGGCCAGTATATGCATCTGTCGCGGAAAGGATTTCACGAACCTTTCGACAAGGCGCTTTGGTGAGTTCAACACACACACACACTGTGAGGTATAAAAATAAATATTCTTTATCGAATTTTTACCCCAAAAAAAAAATCAACACGAACCGCTGCCGTATTGTATGCATGTCTAATCCCATGCTTAAATATTTTCAAATTTTTGCGAACGGAAAATTTATCTATGCTGTGCTAATACCTTGAAACAACGAAACCTGAACGAAATTCGGAACAAAAAATAAAAAACTCGGCCCAAACCAACGTACACAAACTAAAAACACAAAACGAACTGGGGATTGCCAACTAAACCAAATCGAACCCAAATACCACACGGAATCGGTGGAATCGCCATATCCACGACCCCCCGCACACACGAATGTATATATCCTTCGATCGACCGCATTATTGTCACAGGTGCTTCTCGTACGTTATAATACCATCGAAGCCTCTGCATTGTGCAATTGCATTTTTCTTGCACAATATCCCAGCTTATATTTTAGATTTAATTGCCATGGTCACCGGACAAAAGCGCATGTAAGTACACTCACACATCGATTCAGCTGCTCTCATATACACACACCCTCACCCCAGGCCACGACCACCCCCTACCCCGCCCCCATTGAGAATATGTTTGCCAAGGTGGCAATGTGCTGGTGTGTGGGTTTTCGGGGTCGGGTACATTGAATGGATTTTAAATGGTACATGGAAAGGCAATTGAATGACCTGTTCAGGGTATTCTTCGGGAGCTTATTTTTTGACATCGACTTTGTTAAGGATAAAGGGGCAATCAAGAGCGATTAATATATTGAAGTGAAAATGATCACGGAATTTTACATATTTTTCTATTGCAAAGCATACATGGAAAATATCAAAATCAAAGCGCGATTTCAAAATAAAAATGTTAGTCGAGGGGGCATAATAACTTTTAGTTGAGCAAAAGGTAGCTATCAGTAAATCTTTACCGCAAGCCAACAATAATTGCGTAATTGCGAAATGTAGCAATTTTTAGGTCTTGTTAATAATTTTGTTTTTTTAAAGGTCTCATTAAATGAAAGAAGTACATATGATTTAAATGTTAATCAAGATCTGGCCATAATCCTTTATAATTATTTAGTCACTTTAGCTAATTTCAAACTGCAATTTAAACAAACTTTGTGTTTTAGATTTTGGAACCAAACTGACAACAACTTTAAGTTGAAAAAGTTTAATTATCGTACATCCTTTAAATTCTTTAAGATTTTATAAATGATATCAAAGCCAAAGAGTTTAAAATTATTATATATCTTATTTAAATATAAAATTGTCTTGACATTTAAATCAAAGCTAAAAAAAGAGTAAAGAAATTTCGTTGTTTCCATCTAGTCAACCCTCTTGGCAAGCTTCTTAGTTCTGGGCGTATACGTAATATTTAACAAATTGCAATTAGAGCGCATTAGCCTCAGTATTGTAGGTGGGCCCCAACAAGACCACACTGCTCCACAACAGCTCCCCCCAATTAAGAAACATATTGACAGCAATCTCTGCATCCTTTCTGAACATCTTCTCCCATTCTTGCATTTTTACATGGAGAGAAACTATTAAGAGAAGTGAATATGAAATTGTTTTTTATTTTTTTGTACAATTGACGCAAGCTGAGGAGTCTAACTTATATTTTTTAAGATTTACAAATATCAAATTAATTTATTATAAGCCTTTGAATAGTATTTCTATTGCATAAGGATTATATTTTGATTGACTCTGTTTTATTGATGGGTAATCTAATCTATTCTTTATTGTTCTTAAAGTAAATTATTTTTTGAAAGAATTAAGATGGCATCAGCGTTATTATCTTACAAAAACTTATTTGACTCCAGTACCCTCAGAATCTAATGCTTTTTCCCTCCATGCAGCTATATGAAGGCTTATAGGAAGATATCTCGCATAATCGACATGATGGCCTGGTTCGGATTGAAGGAGTGGAAGTTCGCCCATCGCAACATTGACGAATTGAACGAGCTGCTGCCGCGCGAGGAGCGTTCAGTGCTGCAGTTTAACATTGCGACGATTAATTGGAGCGAATATTTCCGCTCATACCTCAGCGGCATCAGGCGCTACTTCTTCAAGGATAGCGCTAACGATAATAAATTACAGCAGCGCAAAACTATTTATCGCAGGTGGGTCTGACTCTCCAGGTGGGCCGAAAGAAGTGGAGGGCCAGGTCCTTCGCTAAGTAGTTTTTAATTACACTTTGTTTACTCCCTTTTGCATGCTGCTCCTTCTGCTCCTGCTGCTGCTTTCTTTGCTCCTGCGATGCATCTGTAACTGGACGCGCTCAGGATGCTCCTTTTGCACACGATGCTGAAGACGACATTTGGTCTTTCATTAATTATGTGCATGCTCAAAGTTTATCTCAGGATTTTCAAAATTATGCCAAAGATTGCGTTCTGAATGAGTGTCGTTATAAATTATAATCAAACGCGTGTATTCTTAATAAATTGTGCAGTTCTTAAAGCATCTCTGTCTTTTGTCTTGCATTACTCATACGCCGTGTGGCGCGAAACTTTTGACAACTTTTTTCGCTTGCTCGCTCACTTCTTTTCCCGCTGACAGACGTCTTAGTTGGCCCCTCACGGTGCGAGGTGAGTAAAGCTACCTTTCCCGAACTTTGTGTAAGCGGTTTTTTTCCACCGTTGTATGTACGAGTATTACTTATATATATAAATATTTTGTTGTCACGCTGAGGTCCGTGAAATATGATGCAATTTCTGGCGCGATAAAGTTGCAAGGACGCCGCGATCTCAAAGCGCATCAAAATGTGAGCTGTATGTGTTGACTTTGAGTGCGGGAAAGTTAGGAGTCCTTGTGGGTAAAGTTGCCAGATACTCTAACCCAATAAGATTTATGGAATTGAAACTATCCAACTAAGGAATAATGCTGCCTGAATACCACTAAATTTTATTACTTGGAAATTGTTAAAGTTTTCTGTTAAATAGAATTGAAAGCTTAAAAAAATGTAAGTTACCATATAAATTGAAAATCAAAGAGGTTGTAATTTTAATTATTTAAATTGCATAGAATTCCAAACAATTTCTAATCTCCTAAAAAAAATGGTCAAACTTGTTTATGATTTTAAAACGATTCAAAAAATATCTTTAATAATACCCCCACATTTTTCACATTTTTAAAAAGGCATAACAATTTAAAGTAAAAAATGAAAGTGTTATAAAAATTTTGTTTTTAATATGTATTATCGTTAATAGCAATACAATTGCCAAATAAGTAAAATAAATTCCCTTCTCATTCATTATTCACCAATCTAACATATTTCGTGAGCGTATTTCAGCAGCAACAAACCTTAAAAATATTTCGGGTAGTTTCGCACGAAAGAAAAATGGCCAAGAAGTGAACGTAAACAACATGACAAAAACAAACACACACCTACCATAAGCAACATATGTAAGTGGATATATGCAGGGGCTATATACATATATAATTTTAGTTAAAAGTTTTATTTCTCGCATATTTCATATTCTTGGCTGAAACTTTTTTCCACCTCGAGCATTTCCTTGTTTTATATTTCATCCCGAAAAAGAAGGACAAAGAAAGAGACAGAGCAGGACCGAAAGCAAGTGGGAGAAAGCAGACGTGCTGCGCGGCGCATTCATTATTGTGTAATATTTTTACATTATTTTATTATAAATCAACAAAATGCACTCAACGCGGCAGCACAACAAAAAAAGAAAAGAAGTTAAAAGTTGCATCTACGTCGACGCCGGCAGCGACTGCAACTTCTGCTGCTGACAGCAGAAACACATTAAACGTCATAAAATGCACAACGCAGCGAAAAGTCGCCGACAAAAGGGGGCAGGCGGCCCTTTGCCTTTATAATTTATTTTTGCTTGAATTAATGTGAATACTTTTCACCACTTGGCTGCACAGAGCTGCCCCAGCTACCTGATAGTGGGGCATCCAGCTTCCAGGACCCAGCCTGTGCCTCCTGATAAGGTAAGTGCTGCTGGAAGCCCCGAAAAATACTTTACATAAGTGCACCAGATGACACATGCTAGCGAATGTAGTACAAATCGATGTTGTCATATAACTTCAAAAGGCTTACTAAATTAATATATGGATTTGGAATAAATAACTAAAAACATACATTTAGAGATATTTTATATTAACTTACGCTATAATTTAATCCTTTACGGAAATCGTATAAAACATGTTTTTTAAGTCTTTATATTTAGAAAATTGTTTTGTATAAAAACTGAAATACTCTTTTTTAGTCGAAAATTATGTATTACTATTTTTGCTACAATTTATTTGGTATAGGCATATCTATTAAACACAAGTTGACATATTACTTATATGGAATAATCTAATTTCATTTTTTTTCATAGATAGTTTTTTAATAACTTTAACTTTTAAAGGTACATATGTAGTTTGATTATTTTTAAGAATTTACAATTTTGAGACTATAACAAAACTGTTATTGATTCTGTATAAGTGGATACAAATTGAATATACCAACTCTGTTTTTGTGGAATATTTATTTCTGAGCGATTACTCTTTTCCAGAGAGGTACAGTTCCTTAAAATTTCTTGCTTCACAGACAGCTTTGCATAATTAGTCTGCTCATGGCAACCGACGAGAGTTGGTCAGAGTGAAGCCAAAACTCACCGAACAGGGGAAAATGTGCAACATCATCAGCTGTCAAGTGCCAGCTGCAACATGCAGCACCAAATGCGAACATGCAAGATGTGCAGCGACTGTTGATAATCAAGTCAACATTAGAGAACATTTACTTTGTTTATGCTATGAATTTCATGAACTATAAAATACGGGAAATCAAAATATGCAATACATACATATTAATTAAATAATTGTATTAGAGCTGCTTGATGTGCTGTAAGGTGCCTATCGATGGGATAATACAACGAATAAATTACAATTATTTTATCAAATCGCAAAGCTTACATTGAGTGTGGGCATACGCTTTTTGAGGGAAATGCATGAAATGATGTTAATGTACATACTTTTTTCCCCATTTCAGAAAATGATTGCATGAAATGGCTATCGCATGAACACAGTAATCCGCTCATGTGGGCTCTCAGTTACGCCAAGCGGGCAATGCGGCGTATGAGTAATATTCAAGCAGCAGCAGCATCAGCACCAAAAATCGTACAAAACCAATAAAATTATTGAATGCAACCCAAGCATAAATCACAAGAATTCAGCTCAAGCATGTAAAGAATATTTAGCATGTTGGGCCCTCGTTCTCTGTTTGCGTTCGTATAGATTTTTAATTTAAAACAACCTGGGCGTAGGTAAGCCCGAGCACCTGTGACCAGGGAAAATGCCCTCGAAAGGCCATTAGTTGTTTGTCCAGGACCCAGCCTAATGTCCTCTTGTCAAAGTCCGCAGTCAGACAGAGGGAGGACACTAACACTCGCAAAGGGGCATGTGAACACTGAGAAGAAATGTGACATAAAGTTTGAGTTGTTTTTTTAATAAAGAATTATGATCTCGCAATTTAAAACTAATTTTCTACAGATTTTCGTTTAGAACAGAAAAGATGTGACTACAAAATATACCACAGAATTCCGAACCAAAATTTCCTAGAGATTACCTAAATAATTATTTCCTTAAAAAAAATATAAATATGTTTTTGCAACATAATGTTTTTTTTTTAAGTTTAAGTCTAGACCTAAAGTCGCTATATTTTTTTCTCGGTGAGATCGGACAGCCTGTGCATGCAAAACGTAGCAAGCAATAAAGAAGATTTGTGTCGCCGTCGCATTTTGTGGATACATTTTTACCCCCTTCACAATCTCTTCTCATCTGCTTCTTCCTGCACTGTCTTTTTTCGCAAATTCTGCAGAAAATCTCAGGCCAGAGTAGAAGTCAAGTTTGGTTTGGGCTAATGACCACAGAATGGCTGCTGGTTGCAGTCACTCAGGTTGTTTCAAAGGACGGGTACAGTACGGGTTTTGTCTGCATATGTAACTTAAGCAGAACTGGATTGTGATAGAAACGGGGAAAATAAAAGTTTCCGACCATGTTTTGAACTTGTGATGGAAACGTACCACAAAATAATAACCGACAGCCAAAGGCGCTCATATATTTTCAGTTCAAAAACATATTTTAGTTTCTCATTACAATTAGTATTTTTTAATTTTCTATAAGCAAAATTGTATGTATTTGAAAAGTAAAAAACGTTCGTCTTTTAAAAGTATGATCAAATCAGTTTTCAAATGTTATATATTCTAGGCGTTCTTATTTATTATATTAATAATTTCCTTACTCATAAATCATTTCGAAGCAGAGATTTTCTATCATTAAACCAAAAAAAACAAAGTGTACATGTTTTGGTTTCAATTACGGCATTACGCATTTAAGCACCTCTATCGATTCAATTAACATTCTGCAACATGTGGCCTCAATGCAATTTTAGCTCCAATTTCCAGTCTCCGCCCATTCAAATATCTATTGATTGGGTTCTGTATATCTTTGGGCCACCCAATTGCCTTTCTAGTCCAGTTTGGGGCGATTGAAGCCCATTAAATTCTTCGTTTGCCCGGCAAACTCAACTTTCAACGTTTGCTCCCCAAAGATTACCGCGAATGCACAATGGTAAAATAATCATAATTGCATATAAAATGTTAATGGGCAATGGACCACGACCCAACGGCAGCAAATGTTTGGCCAGCTCCTCGCCCTCTAAAAAGGAAAAAAAAACGGGAAACTTTTTAATACACCAAAGGACACATTTGGGCCCCGCTTTTCCACTCCCGGCCGAGTGTGTGCGCCGCAAAATGCAAAAACAATTACGAAAACTTTGTTGCCGGGCCCAGGACCAATACCGCCCCCACTCACCGTGGAAAAACAAGGGAAAACTCAACTCCAAACCAAATGTGGGAAATTTTCCAAGCACAACTTTATGCTGTTTTCCTTTTGCCCCCACTGGCTCGTTGCTTGTTGCTTTTTATTGGTTATTTGTTGGCATCTTTTCAACGTTCTTTTTTTTTTTTCGCTGTGTGGATTTTTGCTTTCATGTTTTCATTGCTCAAAAACAGGGCGATGGGCGGAGCAGCGCCCAACACTTAAATTTACATAATTTCCGCTCCAAGTCACCAATGTAAAAGCTTTGGCCAGGATCAGCTGCTTTTGGTCCAAAGGCGGCATTGCTAACTTTTCCGCACCCCCGCCTACTTTTTTTTTGCTTTTTAAAAACGCGGAAATGCTGGCAATATTTTAACGCTTCTATTTTAGTTGAATTTTGCACCATGTTTTGCTCATGTTTTTTTTTTGTGGCCAGGCTCTTGTTTTTGTGGTAGACCCAACACGTTGCTGACTTTTTGGCCTTTGGCAAGTGCACGAAACGAAAGTGCAGCCCAACTTGTTGTGGCCCCTAATACACCAAGGGCAACTTTATAGACGCTTAGCAATTATGGCCACGCCAACTATTTTATCCCCCCCCCCTCGTTTGCCATCGAGCCAAGTGAATGGCGAGTCCATCGAGTGGTTCAATGATAAACGATGGGGTCCTGAGGAAAGGAAAGGGTTGCCCTCTATCGATCTGTTCAACCATTTGAAGTGCAAAACATGCCGCGGTGATGGTAACGTAAAAATGAATGCCCATAGTATTGACTTTTCGACCTTAACCCAAAAAGTACAAAATTGACAGAAGTTTTTATTGGCAGAAGTTATGTTGGGTGGAACAAATATTGTTTTATTTTACAATTACATAAGGAACACACCTTTTTGGCCTAAATGCCGATTTTAAGCCAACTCCCATTTTACTATTCTCATCGATTGTATTTAAATTTTTAAATGTAAATTTAAAGCGCATATTTTATTCCCCGATTTCGGTTTTTGATTTTTGATACCTTTGCTTAAACCATTTTGTACTTGGGATACTAATTTCTAGAAGTTTTAAAATTTTATTTATAAATTTTTATAATTATTCTATCTATTTTGCTCTTTGAAGGTATTTAATCATATTATATTTTATTTTATTGCTTAATTTTACTATTTCCAAGATGTTTTTATATAAACTATAAATTATAATATTTAAGTTCATAATAGTTTTATTAACTTATTAATTAATTTAAAAAATCATCTGTTCACATAACGCAAGACGGAACATTGTGAATCTTTGCGTTAATTTTTATATCGGCATAGTGTGACCTAGTCCGATAGGCCGTTCGATATGTCTCTAGCTTTTTGACAAGTATTGAATCTGTAACACCTTTGTCAAAGTGGCAGCCGACATTAAAAAGTATAAAAAAAGGAAAAATGAAGCGAGTTTGTGGTACATACATGAGTATCCAAGAGAAAACTATTTTCGACGAATCTGAAGATTCAAATGGCAACATGGGGCCATTAATTAAGTCGCCGATGACCGAAAATCGTGCCCAAGAGGAACAAGGTGCGTTTTCTGGTAAAATTGACTTAAACCCTGATATTTCCGTAGGACTAGATGTTCCTATCGCGTCTCCAAATCGTGATGAACCAAATGCTTTTCCTGAAGCTGCTGAAATTGATGGAGGAAATTGTGTGCAGAACAATCAAGACACAGTTCCTGCTTCGACCTCGGATGAGATGGCCCTCAATCCAGACCTTTCTGATGCATCAAATGGGATTGTTCAACTTGCGGCTCCAAGTCCTAACGAACAAGCTGCAATTGAAGAGACCCCCTATGATCAAGATCCACTTGCTATTGACCAGGGAAATAGTGACCAGGAAATGCAGGATACAAGTTCTGCTTCGATTGATATTACTGATCTCAATCATGTCCACTCTGCTGCATCAACTGCGATTGATGACACTACTTCTTCTGATAAACCAGCTGCCATTGATGAGAATAAAAGTGCCCAAGGTGAGATTGATAATCCCATCCTGGATTTTGATCTTGCTTTTACAACAGCTGCGATTTATGATCCCATTCCCGCTGCTGTTAATGATGCCATCCCGTCTGCCGATTGTGATCCACTTGCCGGGACCACCAGCGGCTTTGTAATGCCATTTACCTTTAAGAAAGAATTAGAGGAGATGTCTTCCAATGAGCCTTCCAGCGACTTAAGTGAACAGGAACCTCAGACGACCGTCAAAGAAGAGCTTTCCTTGGACGCCAGTGAGGAAAACGGCAGTGAGAATAACGACAAAGAATCGGTTCAAAACATGAATCGTTTCTTAAACCGCCAGCTGTGCAAGTCCCTAATCCCCAAGGACGCCTGGATGGTCATCAATGGGATAAAGGGTGTGGTCATCAGCCGAGTCACCTCGAAACGCGACAGCGAAGGACAGTTTAAGGCCCAAATAACCGTGAACGAGAAGCAGTACTATGGCGAGGGTCCTTCAACAAAATCGGCAAAGAATGAGGCCAGCGAGAAGGCTTTGCGCGACATAATCATTGCCAAGTTAGCCGATCAGAACACAACCGACGATGAGGATGATCTGCTCATAATCAAGCTTGCCTCCTTCGCCATCCACAAACTTTTTGAGGAGTGGAAACTGGAGGGTTTCAATGCTCTGTTTAAACGCTCGGAATTACCCCTCGGCTGGAAGACCATGCATCCTGGCTTGGTTCTTAACTACATGCGGCCAAATACCATTTACAAGTTTTTGGGATCCACCGGCGAACATCCGAACGAGATCTTCGAAATGGGAGTCAAGGTGTATGGCCAAGAGTTTAAGGCTAAAGGGACAAATAAAAAAAACGCTCGTCGGTTTTTGGCCGCCCAAGTATGCAACAAACTTTTCGGCACCGACTTCTCCACTGGGGATACCACTTAAACTATTTTAGAAGAAACGGCAACAAGTCAACACAATTCGATTTTTTTTATAAAATATTTACTTTCAATTAAACTTTTAATTAACAAAAAGAAAACTCAAAATAAAACACTTCATGCAAAGGAAAGTAATTTTTTGTTTTTTTAAACCAATCGTTTAATAAATATCACAAGAAAACATTTTATAACATATTTTATATATGTATATATAACCATTTCTTTAGTAAAAAACGAGTGCTTTATTTAAAGCCATTCAAAAATTGAAATTTGTAAATTTGCTCTTTTTTGTCGAACAAAACTTTTCGTTTAATCTTTTCGTATTACAGCACCGAGAACCTATGCAATTATTTGCAATCATATTTCCGTCTTCCATTTCCTCCCTGTCATTATAGAAAGACAAACAAAAAAGTGCCAGAACAAAGATCTTGGATATTGAATTTAATTAAAAATGTTCATGACAGTTCATCCAGCTTATTATCCTGCCACACTGGCTGAGCAGAGCAAAAAAGCGGGAGTAAATGAAAATGGAAAAATAATTTCAGCCAATTTAATTGAATTCTAATTGGAATTGTTCCACTGGAATTGGAAGTTGTCTAAATGAAGAAAAAAGGACACCGATGAGTGTTAATTTTATTATACGGTTCATTAATATCCTTAACTTACTTTCGATTCCTGAATGGTTATCCCTGGCATCCAGTCACGGCATCCCAGTTTAATGACAATTAACATTTTTCTAATGGCCAGCAATTAGAGGAATCCCCGGGCTTTGGGCCAAGATTTATAGGAGTGAAGGGGCAGCCACTTTCTGGCGCTCAAGTCGAAGCCAAGTTCTCGCACAATGTTGGCCTTATTATTACATTGTTTATGAGAGCGCCTTCTCCTTGGCCTTCTCCCCGCTCGATTTATTGTTTTGTGTTGTGTTGTTCTTGTTGCTGGCTTGTTTTACAAGACCGTCTGGCCACGTTTACTAGTATATGTCCATGCCAACATCCCAAAACTCCCCAACCACCCTCCCCCTTTTTGAGGTCGCAGCATCTTGCGGTCCGCCTCAAGTCATATTTCCTTATTATCTGGGCGGTTTTGGCTTTGTTTTTTTCGTTTGCCGTCCCTTGACTTTTTTGCGGCTGACCTAACGAAAAAATGGAATTATTAATGGCCTCGTCCATTTGCTGCTAAGTGGCGCAAATTGTGTGTTTGTTTATATCATTTCGCAAGGCAGGAAATCTTAAAGAATTCTTTTTTATCTTCCGCTTCCTTAAAGAAAAATTGAAGGTGGTGAACAGTTTACGGAGCGCATTGAACCTTGCACTTTGTTAATGACCCTTAAAGCTTTAGTAAAAAAATAAAGTGAAGTGGATTTATGATGGGGATAAGGGAGGATTAGAATTACAAAGGAGGAGGACTTAAGATTTATAGAAAGAGCAAGAATAACTTATTTACTCTTTTTATGTATCAAGACTAGGGAGTTTCTGGAAAAATCGTAAGTTGTGTGGGCCATGTCAAAATCAATTTAATTGTCAAGACATACAAAATCAAAGTTATACCTATAAATTACTAAATTAAGGATGATATAAAAAAGTTACTCTTTCTAAAAAATATATGTTTATCATACTTTAAAATATCTAAAATATTTATTCCAATTACTTAAAGTATTAAATGTTAAGAAAAAGAAATTGATTATTTATAAATAAAATCCTATTCCTAAGATAGTTTTGATTATCTTTACAGAATTCCAATAATCCTCGAGGCTTAAGCCCCCAAGTTCAATCTTAAAGTATCACAACCTTCCTCCTGTCCTGCATTACCTGGTCAATACCTCAGACTACCTTTCATATAGCGGTAGCACACACCTTGCGTAACTTTTCCCCTGCCCACTTTCCCCACTCCCCCCAACTCGTCCTCATTGCATTAATTACCGCATACTTGGAGAGCATCTGGAGGGCGGAAAGGGCAGGAAAATCTGTGGCTGTGCTAAATTGCACTTCAAAACGAGAGCAGCATCCCTCTGGATGAGGATGTGGGTGTCCTGGATGTGCGGCTCCTACTCCACCTCGATTCCTCCTGGCCCTTCGAAAGTCCCTGTCGTAAAGTGTTTGCACGTGAGTTTGTGGGCGCCAACATGCGCTGATTGAGAGTTCCTGCCCCACTCACACACTCGCACTGGGGAAAGGATAAATGAAGGACGATGCTTAGATCTGACGTCGAAAAAGAGAGCAACCAGCTCAGCTATATTTTTTCTTATGCACTGAAAATAAACAATAGGAAGTTTATGTTAAAAAAATTGATATTGTTAGGCAAAAGCTTCACTTTTTAATTTATAAGCCTGGTAACAAAAAGAGTTAGATGGTTTTATATGACATTCTTAGTTATCGTTTAAATTGCACTTTATTTTGATGATCTCGAGAATTTTTTTTTAATAAAAAATAAATATTTAAATAACTTTAGCATTTTATTTACTTATTCAAAAGTTTAAATCAGCTGAACACATTTGTTAAGCGTAACAATAGCCGTAAAATTAATTGATCCTCTCAAATTTAATAACTGAAATATATTTCTTCCTGTGTTGCTCTGCATTTTTTCATGTACTATTTTTTTTTTGGTTTGCAGTGATGTGTTGTTCAAGCGCTTTGGCAAATATTTGATTTTAATTTTTCCAATTAATTGGTTTTCTATCAAAAATTGAACGCCCCACCAGGCCGAATCCATATATTCTTTTCTTTCTCCTCACCTGCCCATCGTCATTTACGTGCCACAAAAGGTTGAGGTTTTATTTTCTTGTTTTCTCCTGTCTGACTTTAAATGTCTGACTTTAAAGGGGAGAAGGGCAAGATGGTGGTATTAACACAAAAACTTTGTCCTGCAACCGCAAAGTGTGGAGGCGGGGAGGGCGTGGCAAATGTCAACTACAAGAAAATTGTCACTAATGAGTGGTAAAAAGAGCGAGTCGAGTAACAAGGCTTTGTTTGCATAGGCCGAAAGAGCCGGAAATGAGGGGAAAACTAAGAGGCGACTGCAAATTCTATAAAGCGAGTGGCTGGATGTTGGTCCACTGTGTACAGTCAATATTGGCAAATGTGTCAGTTGCAGCCCGCTTTGAGGTGGCCCCAAAATGGGCACAGCGGAAGGGAAAGGCGTGCTGCGGCTTATGAGCAGCAAAAAGCCAAACGGCAAGGGATAATGAAAACCACGACAAAAGCGAAAAAGTTCCACAGCAGTCAAGTAGCCAGGAGTCACGAGAAGGACCTGAAGGACAGTGGGCAACCAGGACTCTCACACATTCGCGACCCTTACATGTAAATTATGCAGAGGTAAAATGGGAGTAAATGGGTGGAAAAGGTTAAGGTTTGGGGCATGCCCTTTGTTGAGTTTACGTTAAAAAAAAAAAAAACTTTTAAAGAAGGAAAAAATAACTATTTGTCGTTGCTATATGCAAATTTATAAGTTATTTTTGAAATACAAAATTAAGATATTGATATTGAAAATACTTAAAGCTCAATTGAAAATCACACATTGATTCGCTGTTTATAATTTGAGAACTAATTTTAAATTAAAAATGAATGAAAACTATGTGTATTTGTCCAAATCGGTAACAACCAAAATACAACACAATTTTGTATTGACTTTGCTTAAAATAATTTCTGGCATTTCGTATATAACAGAGAATAATAAACCGAAATTAATAACCATTCAATTTATATTATATTTTTAGTATAAGTGTGATTTTATTTGACTGTATTAATACAAAATTAAAACAAAATATAAATTAAAATATATAAGTGGGCAAATATGTTTCTGGCTTCTGCAAATGTTGCATATTTATTAAACACTTCGCCATTAAAACCACCAGTGAATGAGGGTATTCCAGAATAAAAACCAACCTCTGCCCGGAACTCCAGTGTTTCGTGTTAATGAGATAAGCATGCAAATGCCCTAATAGAATGAGCTCCTCCAGCTTCAATTTTCCCGCCCAACCGTCTGCCTCCTTTGTTTTTCATTCAGGGGGCGTGGGCGGGAAGGAGAAAGGAAAAGTGCTGTAGAGCTGAGCAGTCAATTAACAAGGCGAGCTGAGTTGCAGGTGGATAACCATAACCCAGACATCGGGGGCGAAAGGGAGCGGCAGCTCCACCGTTCATCATCGTTTATCTTAATAAACCGCGCACTCAGTCAGACATTAAGCTGGCGAAACCAAAAAGCAGCCAAAAGTCCTTTGGAAAATTGCTTAATTTGCAGTTGGCACTCGCAGCCAGAAACAGAGTGAGGAAAAATCAGATTCTGTGGAAAAGCCCGGAGTGGGGAATTGTGGGCGTGGCCGATTCAGTGCAGCGTTAACGCAAACTTGAAGCACGGCACGTAAAAATGTTGATAAAACGCACAAAGCCAGTTGATGATTTCAATTTATATTTCCAAGTGGAACTCATCTTTAGTGCAGGGCGGAAAAGCGTAGCATTTTCCACCACCCCACCCCAGCCCGTTACGCGTTACATGTAGCGAATTTGCTGAAGCATATCACGTGCAACATAATTTTTCCAAGCGACTTGCCACTTGCAAGTAGGAGTAGACAGTGGCGTAGGAAAAGGGGGCAAAGCCTGGCGACTGACATGAATGCTTCACGTCACCCAAGTGCTTCCCTCCTTTTCCCCTCCCGATGGGGATACGTGGCATTATGAGCGTGAAGTAGACTAAATAAATTACATTTGAGCACCAAAGGTGTTATGCACTGAACAAAACTAAATTAAGACATAATTTTAAAAGGGAATCGGTTGCGTCTTAAGACACATTAAAGTTCTGAGTCCAATTTATAATGCATTTATTACATAGTATTTTAGTAAGAAATAAGGCATGAAAAGTTGTACAGAATAAATTAAATTAAATATACATTTTTTTGATAAAAATATAAAGTTTGTATATTATTAATATTCGTTCCTTTTTCCTATAGACCCTCTGAAAAAAAATTTTGAAGTATGTTTTGGTTTATATTCTTTTTTTTTAACATTTAAAAATTAATATTTTTATTTTAAAATTTAATCAAGATATAAGGATTTTTATTATAATGATTTTATTTTAGTGTTATTCAGTTTATACTACAGGCAACTATATTGCAATTAGTCATTTTGGTTTAAATGAACCCAAACTTTAAATTAAAGCGACTAAATTACTTAGACAATATTTTTATTGTGTGGAAGCGGTGTTATCTATATATTCTTTTGACCTACAGATTGCCAGCCAGAAATACTTTAAAAGTTAATTATATTTTTCATACAAAAATTAAATGCGAAACCCCTTTAATAATTCCCTTTAAATACATTTGCATATACACTGCTAGAATTATCGAAATTGAGATCAAAAAACATAAAATTCAATTTTCAGCTTCCGAAAAAGTTTAACCTATTTACAGGAGAACTTTCCGGTTTTCAAGCGGAATGCACCTGGCCACTTTCAGATGTCGTAAATAGTTAAAAGTAGTTAAAAATGCTAATAACCATAAAGTAAGTTTAAAAACTTTGCACGCAAACCTTATGCAATTTTCAATGCGTGTTCCTACTCCATCCGTATTTAAAGTTGGCATCGAAGACAGGGCCACGCCCACTCCGGTGCCGCCTTTCCTTAACTTCAACTTCAACTTGAAGTTGGCAATGCATTTGGTCCTGGTAAAAGTTTTTGGCAAGCAAATGGAGCAGGAAACAGCTGTCCCTTCATATCTTTTGCATATCAAAAGTATCGACATAAGGAAAGGAGGATAGAAGGAGAAGGATAAAAAGGACATCTTTCCAGACCCCCTTTTGCACTCTGTTGTGAAATATATGCAAAGTTTTTCCAGGACAGAGTGAGGCGGCGAGACACGCCCAAAAATTCTTAAAATTGCATTCGACTTCCTTATGCTGAAAAAAATGTAAAAAGGAAGTGCGATTTCAAGGATCGAAGAAAGATTTGCTCTTGCAGAACTTATGCTTTTAATGAAAAATAACAGCTATGGCATAGCTAGAACTTTAATTAAAATGTATAAATCCAACTAGAGTTTCAAAGAGGCTACATTTTTAAAAATTCATATATTGTCCGGTAAGACAGATTTCTATTTGTGTTGAATTTTGAAATTAACACAATATCATTATGTTAAGTGGTTGTTATTTATGGAGTCTGTCTGAAGTTGTGTTTTTGGTTTTTTTTAGAGGTTAAATATTATAATAACCCAAGGGTATACAAATTTTCCCCAAAATTTCTCCCAACACTCATGAAAGTGTATGAGTGTGTGTGAATGTTTGCATAGATGAGTGCAAAGTTACATTCAATTTAAATGCACTTGCCGAAAAGTTTACACCGAAAAAAGTTGGAGCTGGTACGAAAACTAAACATTTTGTTATCGCTTTGATAATAGACTTCAGATTCCCGCCCACACACACACACATATGTTCTACCGCCCAAACACACACAGAGTAGGGCTTACCGTTTATGCATGTATATGTATATTTTTGCAAGTCTACTGGGAATATCATTGTTTTTTTTTGGATTTTCCGGCTGCTGTAGTCAAAGTTTATTGCATTGAGGACAATTGAATGGCCTGCACAAGTTTACGGTCATTTTGTACTATTTGAATGCAATTTGCAAACTTAAGAAACACACTTTTAACCGGCACACAAAAAATCAATGTCGTTTTACGGCAAAAGGGGATTTAACACGTAAGCTTGCCTTTTTTTAAATACTAATCCCAAATGAATTTGGGAGTGGGTTAAGTGCACTTTGGTTAGTATTTCGTATGCTAAAAAATTCACTAATTAAAGGAGAAATCCTGTTGAGGTCATACAAAAATCTTTTTTTTCGCCCTTATTATTTTATAATAATTTTTAATGTCTTTGGTGGTCTTCGATATATTTTAGGTCTGCCTGCTGATTTAACTAATGCGTAAAACTTAAGGGATCAACTGCTAAAAAGGCAAGAAAAAAGCAATTAAATAAATAAATAAAAAAGTATTTTCTATTCCTTACTTAGATATGTATTTAGCCACTAAATAACCTTTACAAATGCCAAGTTGGACATAGAGTAATGTGTAACTTAAATACAATAGACCTGTTAATGAAATTATATTTTGAATTTCTTTTAAGTAATATAATTATCTCTTATTTGGAGTATGAATATTTTGATAATCAGCGATTGCACATTTTTGATGAAACAAGGGGTGGGCAAATTACAGCACTCAGTAAATGCAGAAATAAAAAAAAACAAAAAGGTGGTTGAAATTTACGTCGCAATAAAATTCTAATTAAAACAACTGCCTGGCGATCAAAAGCGGCATCCTTGACTTATTAACTTGGCCATGGGCAGATTACTTGGAATTTCAAAGGAGTTTAGTAACAACAAAAACGAAGGGGTGCTCCATGCTGCAAATATAAAAACAAAAGCAATGCATCGATTATATAAAGTCAGACATCAAAATTAATAATCTCAGTTCGCAGCTATGCAGCGGAAAAATGCCAGACGACCAAAACGAGTTGCTTTGAAGTTTTCCACTGCAAGAAAACGAAGCCCAAGGCGAAAGAAAATGGAATATAAAGTAAGCAAAAGCAGGAGGAAACGAATAAAGTGGGAGATGCAGAAAAATGTGCTCTTCATTTTTTGCATCATAGTCTTCATTTCTTAGACGAGCATCCTCATCAGCAGCAGCTTCATCAATGTGCATTTCATTTCTGTCCCTCGGGGGAAAATGCAACCACCTTCCACTCACAAAATGAGGAGAGAAAAACTGGAGGACAAAATCTATTCGAATATTGGAATACCCTGGTGTATCTGTACATCTAATTTAAGACTATGATTATAGTAAAATGGTCATAAGACCCCATTAATCTTTCGATTTGCAGGATATGGTTGTACGATTACTTTTTGCCTTAACATTTCTTCGGGAAACTACAAATTTAAAATTGACAAGTTAAATGGCAAAAGGCCGGAATAATCCTATATGCTATAAAATATATGATAAATTCGTCTGATCTCTCCCATTAAGGATCGGGAATATATTCACTAGATTATGTTAATAAAAGGGGTATATATATATTTTATCAATATAACAAAATAATAAGAATCATAGCTAAATTGAAATACCCTCTGCGAGTATATGAGAATAAGTAGGAAAACAGAAGCAACAACGTCGAACTGCAATTTAAGTAGCAAAAAACAATGGAGCATGGCAAATGTTGTTATTGCGTTCAAACGATGTTCCCAGCAGTTATCCCATTTTCCCGATTTTTCCAGATGGCAGCTTATTAAACAGCGGAGAACTTGGCACTAACACCAATTCGTCAATACACTGTAAAACCGAAACTAGATGACAAAAAGGAACGAAAACAAGGTGAGGGAGTCAGCAAATCTTTTATTATGGGTTTTCCGGATTGCGTAGAGATGGGAAAATGTAAGGAGAGTTGGAACAAAGAAATCTTTGCAATTTCATGATATTAAATGTTTTCCCATAAACACATTTATTAAAAAGTTATTTATTTATATTTTTTACGAATATCTCCAATAAACTTAAACCTACTCACATAACCTTTTTGCAGATTTAAGAAGAAACACTTTAGTTCATATATATTTTTTTTATTCAAAACAAGATACTTTAAATAATTAAGATTCCATTCTACTATTCTGGAAATTTTTAAAATTCCAGATACATCTTACTTGTGAACCAGATCAACAGTAAACAAATTCACAAAAAGACTGCAGGTATTATTTAAATGAGTAAGTATCCGAGGGACCACTGTAGTATCTCGACTTTGGCGCTACCAAAAACCCCCTCCTATTTTGGATGTTCTCTTCAGCGGTGCTGCTCCGCTTGCATATTACTCATGTGTGCCCGGGGCAGCGAAGTGGGTGGTGGGTTGGATGGATTGGTGGTGCAGGGAGGGTGGTGGCTGGCAGTGCAGCTGCAGCTTTTGTTCTTGTTGCTGGCCCGTGGCTGGTGCTATACGTTTTTTAATAAATTATAAATTTCTGCAAATATATTTGCAAGCAGGGATTACATTTATCCCATAGCCATTCCTCTTTACCATCCGTTTTTGCTCCATCTTTGCATTTCACAAGTTTTTGCCGAGGCCCCAAGTGTGTATGGACCACCCACTTTTACCGCCCACCCCCTCCGATTTTCATGTGTGCTTTTGTATGCACTTTGGAATTTTGTATTCATGCTTAAGTCACGTTTCGCACATTTGTTAAGAGAAGTTCTTAAGGCGATTGCAATGCCGCTACTATCCCTCCCTTTCCCACCGCAATCAGCCGTCTCGCTCCCTCGTGTTTGTAGAGCAAACGGAAATTATGTGAAAAGTCTTAAATTAACTGCAAGTGGCAAGCGAAATGCTTGCGAAGTGGTAAAATGAAAAGCAGTGTGGTTTTTTCTGCATATATTGCGTAAACTGACTCAAAGATGAAAAGATATATTTTTTTAATCAATCACAGATCTCTTTGACTCAATTCGTTCTTTCAGAAAAGGTAAAAAAACATTTCGGATTGCAAGTGAGAGATGTCAGCCTTTAGGAGTACAAGATAGTACATTTTTTGTATCATTAGCGTAAATTTAAATGTTTTACTTTCCCAGGAAGTACGAAAAATTACTCAAAACTGGAATAGAATTTTAAATTATGTGAATTTAAAAATGAAAATTGTATTTCAAATAACTAAACCAATTTTGATGTTCGTACGTACTTTTAAAAATAAAATGAAAAATGAATGATGAAAAACCATTAAAAATAAAATAAAAAATTAATGATGAAAAACCATTTTAAAATAAAGTTTAACATGTCAAAGCCAGTTTTCAATAAAATTTTCAAAAATTTCAGCTCAAAAGAATGCATAAGACTCAAAAAAATTCTTCTTAAACTGCCAAACTCAAGAATGTGTGTGCGTTTAAAATAAAAATTCCCTGAATTCAGCAGAGCTTGACAATAAAAATGTCATTTTAAAAATGATATATGTGGACTCACACTTTCCTCGCCCGTACACCACATGCAAAAGTTGCTCTGCGCCATTAAAATCACGTAGTAAATTTTCTTTCGTTAAACTTGAGCCGCTTCCAATAATTCGTTGTGAGTGAAACGTTCTCATAGGTGAAGTTTTTCCGCATTTTTTTGGTTGTCCCGTATTTCTTCGCTGCATATTAATTTGAAATTTGTAGCATACTTTTGAGCGGCCTTAAATGTTTTTCAGAGTATGTGGGGTGTTTTGTATTAACAGAGTCATAAATTCTCAGCACTGCTGACAGTTTTCATATTTGACTTTTCCTATGCATGTTGAACAGAAATTGCTACCCCAAAAAAAAGTCCAGTTACAGGGGATTTGGGGATCTCCACCTGCATTTCCACTATGGTGTAAAACAAGAACTTTTCGTCTAAGTAAATGTTCGGGAATGGGGAAAAATGTTTTGCATATGAAATGAAAGTATTTGCAGTATTTCCGTATCAGACAGGAGCCTGCTTTTTGGATGGTAAATGGGGAAACGGATTGATTTATTACATCTGTAGAATCTTTTCGATATAAACAGAAGTCTCTGATAAACGACATCGAATTTAAGGACGGACGACCTGTGTAGATGGACAATATAAAGATTATTGAAAAGTACTCATAATTTGAATTATTTGTCTTATACTCTATTACCTTATATTTATTTTGCAATTTTTGTTGGTAGTTCTTAAACTTTGTTTTGAGACCCAGAGCTTTCCATTAAAAAACCTAAAATTTGCTTCCCATTGTGGGTTCTTCCATTAGCCAAGAATCCGAATAACGTATTTATCAGCAACTGACAAAGTGTGTCAGTCATTCTTTCAAATTGACAAGCCAAAAACAGAATCTTGCTGTGAGTTCGAGGACGGCAGTACGATTCCATTCGAATCTCAATCAGGGGCACATTCAATCACCCGCAGACGCAGACATCCACTAACACGGCCAAACAAACGCACAAATATTTACTGAAATTTATTTACTCCTTTTTCGGGTGTCGCATTGAATTACATTTCCATGGGGCGGCACGGGCTTTTCTGACAGCACGAACCGAAAACTTTTCAACTGCAGCTCCAGTTCCAAAGCTTCGAGAAAAGTTTTTACGCCATTTCCGGCGTAACGACATTTTTTGGCCAAATTGTGTGTGAAATTGAATTGCAATTGTCAATAATTCGTTGCCAAAAATGTATGTACGTTGGTATTGAATGCAACTGTGTACCGGAGAAGGAGAACTGATTCGGCAAAGTTGAGTGTATGTGCAATGCGATTACCAAAAGTTCAGCCCAACTTGTCAACTTTTTCGCTTAAGGTGCTCGTGACTCTAATTAAAATTTAGCAATTCCCTCAACTTGATTGAATGGCGTGAGTCCTTGGCATTTCTCTTCCTCAATTCTTAACAATGCTTAGCTGATCTAAATCATTTTTCTGCCTTTTCCCGTTGGTGCAGTAATAAAAACCAATGACGTGTGTAAAATTTATTTATTTTTTATGTGCTCACAACTAATGTCATGCAGCAAAAAAAACAGAGAGAAACATTGAACACTGGCGGTCCAAAGCAGCTGCAACAGCTTCGGCTTCGTGCCTATCCAAAGTGGCACGTACCAAAAAGTTCCGCAAAGCGATTTTTTTACTTTCCTTTCTTTTTGATGATAATGTGTGGGTATGCTGGTTTGATGACTAAGTAAGGCAAATGTGTAAAAGATTAATTCCAGAATTGCTAAAAATATATATTTATATATTTATTTATTGCACCACCTCTCATTATATAGGTAAATACCCTTTTGTTGGTTTATTATTTTGACAATTTGTTGTACGACTTCCTTTAATCTTAAGCACATATTGCTGGACAATTATTTTAAAAATTATTACCTATGAATTAATTTGTTGTATTAATAAGTAATACAAAATCCAGGAAAATATGTTTTAATTTATTATATAAAAATTATATAACATCTAATTCATATATTGACAGATTAGGGTTTCCTAATATAGAGTTAATTTATAAAGGGACTAGTCACTTTGAAGAGAAATTAATTGAATTAAAATCTTAAATTTAAGAAAACATTTTTAAGTAATAGGTAACTGCAAAGCGGCCCTTTTAGTATCACATTTCTTATTTATTTTTTATTCTAAACATATGGGCGATTTCAAACGTTTGTGTGTGTCTGCCACAGTTTGTCATAAATTTTCTAAAAGAAAAGAGGGACAGGGAGGGGTGGCCCTGGGTGTAACTGACTTTGCTTTTCTTTTGGCCGCAACATTTGACACCTGCTACTACTGCCCCTCCCCTTTTCGTCCTGCTCCTGCTTCGAATTTTATTGTTTGCTTAAATATTTACACAATGAAAACGAAGCGTTTTCCATGTGTGTACACTTTGGGGGATGTGTTTGCGGTTCTGGCTCAACTTACAAATGTTTTTTCCATGGCTTAGAGACTTGTGATTTATCTACGTTTGGTGTGTGCCCCAGCCTGACCCCTAAAAGGTTGAGCTTTGTGTATTTATTATATTTTATATTGTTCTCAATTGCCAATTATGAGCTGTTAAGGTTCCTGAGCTATGATAAATGTGCCGAAGAAATGTAAATTTTTTCGGGCCCAATTAAAGTTGTGCCCAACTTTTGCCTAAAATGTGTTAGGGCCAAAGTGACTTCGACAACGACAGCAACACTTCTGCCAATTTAAATATTTCATGACATTTGTCACTCTCTGCATGCAACAGACACTCGTTTCCTGTTTACAGACCGATGTGGATGACACAGCCAACTTTTGACTTCGTTTTTGGCCCAACCTACCCGGTTTTCCACCCGCCTACATGACTCGCGTTTTCCTCCGGCTTTCTACTGAATTTTCTTCTCGTTTTTTTAGCGTGTTCATCATGTCAACTGCGAAAACTCAATTTGCCTAAGTAAATAAACGGAATATGAATGTTTAATTTATTTTATAGATATTAAATAAACACACGACTCCTAACAGAGTTTGGGTACACATGAAGGGGGAAAAACTTTGACTTGTAGCTGAACTTCGTTGGCTGGCAAGAAAGAGAGCCAATTGTGGGTAGGTTGACCGCCTAGCTTGTAATAACAAAATTTGCAATTCGCCAACTTTCGAGAAATGGAAATACTTAAAGCAAAAAATATACAGGAGTAGGTAAAAACCTCAGAGCAAATTGCAGTTCTCTGTAGCAGTTTTCTTAATCGTTTCCTCCTCTTTGGCAATCTATTGAAAAAGGTTTAATTAAAATCTCACCACGGAAAGATGCGAAAATCAATTTAATTAAATTGGCACTCACTCTCGATTTCTCCACTCACTTTCTACAGTGACTTATTTTGGTCTCGGTTCCAAAACCGAATCACAGACTAAGAAATGTTCAGTATGCAAAGGAGAAAGAAATGTAAGGAAATGTTAACAGTTCAGAGATTGATTAAACCAACAGAAACCACCTGCGGGCAACTCGCACTTTGTATTTTTCCGATAATTAAAATGTTCATTACCGCCTGAGAACAGTACCTTGGATCATTGTAAGGCATTTTGTTTAAGAAATGGTTTTAATTAAAAAAATATTTTAAAACTAAAATATGAACTCAAATTATTTGAATTTCATTTAATGTGTGCTGATAATTTATAGGTATTTACCCGGAGTTCATAATAATAATAATTTAATCCCATTTTTAATGTACTTATACTAAAATGTGAATAAATACTTAAAAATATATTTTATTCCAATTATAAATAACGTGCTGCCATGAGCCGCACTGTACAAATTATATCAAAACCACATGCTGATTTTTAATTGAGTCACAAACCTGCACCCCACGCTGCGTATACGCAATGTCGCCTTGAATTCGCATTTCCTTCTTCATCCTTCATTTCCCATCCTGGATCCTTTTACGCCCCGTCCAGTTCATAAAATTTTATGCCTGACTCATGATTTTTGTCTTTTGCTCTTTTTTTGTTGACTTGTTTACATGCATCCCTGACAAATAATGATGAGTCGCTGCCTTTTATGAATATGAATGCTATGTGGGCGGTGGTGGGGTGCCTTTCAAGGCGGAGTGGCTGGCCCATAAAAACCTAAACGTCTGCGTCGAAGGCGTTAAATTTGTGCGAATTTTGTTTTTATATGACCGGATCGTGTTATGACAACGCTTACACGCTGTCATCTCACTGAAAGTGGGTGGGCTTTTGAGAAAGGTTGAGGTTTATCTTAAGTGGATGGATTGCCGTGGGTGTCTGATATAAGAAGGATGATAAAGTACAGGTGAAGTTCTCCAAAAGAGTACAAGAAAGTTATCCAAATAATTGCTCAAGTATTTTATGATGCCTCCAATTGGTTTCGAACTGGGAAATGGAATAACTTTTTGATTAAACTAGCTGCTAATTAGGTTGCTCTACCCTAAATGAAAACCAATTTAAGTTTTGTATAATCTTTGTATAAAAGGTTACTAGAATTAATTGATGTTTTATGAAATATTTAATAAGTAGCTTAATTAGTTTCATTAATAAAACTTTTTATCGTATATCCCATAAAACATCGATTAATTCTGATGCATTTGCCTACTTTCTAAAAAAAGTGCTTTCAACATAATAATAAAATATTTATTTAATGCCAAACAAAGTTTTCAGTTCACTGAACCCAAAACCGAAAGCCCCACTACCAGTTAAGTGCATTTCCCCCCATCCGCCTTAAATAAAAAACTCAGTCCGGTTCAGTTGAGTTTAGTTGCGTTTGCCCCTAACTGGCCATAACATTTGATTATGTTTTCATAAATACTAGCAAACCATTTTTCCGGTTCCTCCATAAACCATTTATTTTGCATAAGCTTTTTATGAAATTTTGTCGAAATGTAAATATTTCAAAGTTACCAATTTTCGCAATGAATTTTTCTCTATACCCAGATGCCATTTAATATAGCATAAACAAGCCAGAACTTTTGCTGTCTGTCTAACTGCTGGGCATGCAACATGGAGTGGAATTCCCGTGGGAAGCATAAAATACATTTTACATAAATGGATGGGAATCGCACATTAATAAGCGCCAACAAAGTTTCACCAGCTAAAACCCCATGCCAAAATGCAAACGGGGAAAGAAGGAATTGCCATAGTTTCATTTATGGTAATTTGATATACCAACATGTGTCGACTGCTTCGAAAATGTTTTCGCTGCGATTTGTCTCTCCTTCAACTGCAACGCTTTGAGATTTTGATAATTGTTAGCTTTGTCTAGATATCGTTGCAAGTTGAGAGTTGCCTGTGAGTTTTCCTCCTGTCCCTCCATTAAGTTGGCTTCGTTTGACAATTGGTTGGGGGATTCCTACCTGTAACTAGTTTTAAATGTTGTTTATGCCCCAAAACTTTAACTATAAAATTGTAACGCTCTGCATTCTTGGCACAGATTATACATCCACTAAACGGTAAATTTATGAGTTTCTGGATTGTTGGCCCTTAGCCCAATATAGGTTAACCTACTTTGAGAGAATATACTTTCCACTAGTTGTTGTCATTCATCAAGAATCTTAACTAAAATCTAATTTAACTTTACTTGATTTAAAGAAATCTTACCTAGGAATGCAATATTTAAACTGACATTACAATTGAAAGAAAAAGTGTCTCCTTTTTTGGGTATTGCCTGTTGAACCTTTTTTGGCTGTTCCCTTTTTTGGCTGTGATTCAACTATGGCCTGGCTAGGCAAATCTGAGCGAAATTGTTTTTTTATTACCCAGCTTGACATCGGGATTCAGTTTAAGATGACACTCAGCCAATCAACAGTTAATTTATGAGCCTTTAATATGAAAATCCCATTTAAAATCATTTAATCGGTCGGCAAGGCTGTAAGGCGAAGTCTTATCTTCAATTAAATGAATTTCATGTGACTTGTTGCTCCATTTTGTGGGCACCATCATGATTATCCCTATAGACACGAGCACAAATCCTTGTTTGTCCTGGGGAGCTATCAAAGCGTTACAAATCACTCGAAGGAGCGCCTTCGCGCGTGTCTATCGATTGAAGTGCGACAAATGGAACGCATTAAGTTAACATTATTGCCAAACAATTTGCTCGAATTGTGTTCATTTTGTGTCGTTACTGTCATTGCTACTCACATACATAACTTGCCTTGCTTTCGTTGTTGGTTTCTTTTCTTTTTCTTCGATATTTCCAACAAGAGCCACAACAACAACAAAGCTGAACAACTTATCCTTGTGCTTGTTATATTTACCCCCAGTTGTATACGTCCTGCCTGCCCCTCACACTCCAGGGATAATTCCTTGGCAATTGTGTTTTTATGCGGCAACCCCAAATCTGATTAGACGGGCTTCCGAGGGTCTGAGCTTTGGGGCAGGCAAGGCAGTATCAAACTACGATAAATGGCTGAAACTTGTAAGCGAGCAGATATTAGATGTGGCATTGTCAAGGGGAAATTGCTTTTAGCCTGTTGCTAAAAATCCTGTCCTGTGACTGCGTCCCCTTGAGGGTCTTCCTCGCCAATCCTTTCGACAGGAGGTTCTACAATTCCAATCGGCTTGTTACCTGTCGGGGGAATTGAGTGTGTTAAGTGGTAAATTATCTTTTTTTCTGGTCTGGTTTCATTTCTACTTTCGTTCTGTTGCGACAAATTACGGAAAAGGGTTTGCATGTAATTGATACCAGAAATGGGGCAAGGTATATACCCAAACCGTTGAACACTTAAAAAATGGCATTTAAAAAGCCATATAAGTAAAGAATTTAGCTAAATATGTTAAGCGTTTCTCAATTACTGAGCATTTGTGCATTTACACAATTGATTTTGAGGGGTGTAAAGAAAAGAAATTGGAATATCAGACACCTCTCATTTAGTATTGCTCTGATTACGTCTTTATTAGTACATATCATTTAAAATTGATTTAATAGACACCTCTCATTTGACTGTGCTGTGCACTCAAGAAGCTTCTCATCGAAAACTGTTCCTTCGTCGCAATCCACCGCATATGGAATGGGATAATCACATACCACGTAACGACTGCAATCATTGGGATATGCCATCAGAGTACCCAGAGGTTTGCCACAACAAATATTGGGGGTGTACGGATCGAGAGTTACTGGGGGCGCCGAAGTTGTTGTTGACTCTGTCGTTGTTGGAACTGTTGTTAATTCTGTGGTTGTTGTTATTGGAGTTGTTGAAACCGTTGTTGAAATTGTTGTAGTTGTAATAGGAGTTGTCGTAGATGTCTCAGAAGTTGTTGAATCTGTTGTTGACTCTGTCGTTGTTGAAACCGTTGTTGAAATTGTAGTAGTTGTAATAGGAGTTGTCGTAGATGTCTCAGAAGTTGTTGAATCTGTTGTTGACTCTGTGGTAGTTGTCTTGGGAGTTGTTGATTCTGTGGTCAAAGTTGTCAAGCCAGGCGTGGTCGACCTTGGACTGCAACCGGCTAATTCGGGATCCATGCATGTCAGTTCCGTAGGACTAAACTCTAAGCCATCGGCACAATCGAATCCAACGGGTATCGGGTACTGGCACTCTATATATTTGCTGCAGTTTCTAGGATAAGGCACCAAAGAGCCGTCCGTCTTGCCTTCACAAACTCCCTCTGCAGGTTTTGCTGTGGTCGAAGCTCCTGTTGTAGTTGTTCCTGGTTCTGTTGAAGAAGATTCTGGCTCGGAGGTAGTGGGAATAGTTGTGGATTCAGTAGGAACTGGAGTCGACGATTCTGTGGACGACTCAGTGGACGATACAGTAGATAATTCTGTCGATGATTCTGTAGATATCTCAGTTGTCGATTCAGTCGTAGAAAGTGTAGACAATTCTGTTGTTGATATGGTGGAAGATTCCGTTGTCGGCTCAGTGGTGCTCGATGATGAATCATCTCCAGCTGGAGTCGTTGTCGTTTTTATCGAACAGTTAGCCAGCGAAGCATCCACACACTTCTCTAGTTCCACACTAAACTCATCCCCCTTTTCGCAATCAAAGGCCTCCGCAATGGGTCTGTCGCACTTTATATATTTTGAGCAGTCGTTGGGATAGGGGACCAAGGCACCGTCATCAACATCATCACAGGGTCCCTTTTGCGGCGGTGGTCTCGTAACCGCTGTGGTTGTGGTCGGCTCACTGGTAGTAGAGGTCGTTGAATTGTAATCCCATCGGCATGCATCTGATGGAACATCCGCTCCACATTTTCCAGTTATGGGATCGTAATACTCCCCACAATTGCAGACGTCCATCATGTAAATATAGTCATCCACACAACGTATGAACCACTGGCAGTTCTCCGGATATGGGAAAGTATCCCGACTGCTATTTGTGCACATGGTGGGCTCCGGAGGTGGTCGTGTATAGCCCGGTTCAGGAGTAGTAGTGCCCTGATCTCCTTCGCAATCACTCTCCTCCCAACTGTCAATGCACTTCTGTAACTTCGAGCTAAAGAATGTGTCATTTGGACAAAAGAAGGCTATAGGAATCGGTGAAACGCACACTATGTACTTCTTGCAAACTTTGGGATAAGCTATATTTTCGTTCTCATTTCGACCTCCACAAATTCCAGTGGTTGGGGCCAATGTAGTGGTTGTGCTTTCAGTGGTTGAAGTTTGCAGAGTTGTGGGCTTAGTCGTGGTAGTCCTTTCGGTGGTTGTGGCCTCTGTAGTCGTTGTGGTGGATGTGACCTGTGAGGCCTTACAAGCATCGGGGGACACATCAGGTCCACACTCGCCTGTCTTGGGATCGAAATAGCTGGCGTATATACAGGGTGCCAGAGTCCATTTTCCGTTGCCCAAACACAGATAATATTTGCTACAGTCTTCAGCATAAGGAAAAGAAGTTCCCAACTCTTGACCTTCGCACATCTGATCAGGTCCCAATGTTGTGGCTTCCGTAGTGGTCGTCGTTGATGGAGTGGTTTTTTCAGTGGTTGTGGTCGGTTCCGTGGTTGTAGTCGATGTGGTAGTGCGATCTGCAAGGCACACTACATCATCTGGATCATCGCATACAAGCCAGTCGGGGTTAAAGAGCAGTGGAGTTGGACAACGACCCATTTGCACTTGATTGTTTTGACAAAGCAAGTATTCGGAACAATTTCCAATATATGCGAAAATGGTACCATCAGGTTGGCCTCTACAATCATTTGGATCAACATCGGAGGGAAGTCCAGGTGTAGTGGTTATGATCTCTTCAGTAGTGGTGGTGGAACTTTCTGTTGTGGATGTTCCTTCAGATGGGAGAGTTGAAGGAGTTGTAGTGATTGAAGGAGTCGACGGTTTTTCAGTCGGTCCTGGAGTTGTGGGAAATGGCTTTGGATCACACCACACGGAATCGGGTGTATCGCAAATGTGAAGCCAGGTATTGAAGAGCTTATCTGGCTGGCAGTAATCCAAATCAGTGCAACCATTTTTGCAGGCCAAGTAGCCACTGCAATTGTAGGGGTACTCATAGAAACCATTTCCCTTTGGCTCACAGTAATCCTCCTCTATACCCTCTGGAGCTGGACCGCAAGTCTGCTCATCCTCCTCGGTGGTCGAAGTGGTTGGAATTTCAGTGGTGGTTGTGGGTAGGGGCAACTCCTCGCAATCAGCTTGGTCTGGAGTATCGCAAATGAGCAGGTACTTATTGAACACCTTATCTTCAATACAATAATTCAGAACGGGCCAGCCATGGGTACAATTGATATAGGCCTGACAATCATAGGGATAACGATGTACTGAACCATCCTTGTAGCCACGACAGTAGTCCTCAGGAATTCCAGGTGGAGCTGGCGGTGGATCCCAACTGGAAGTTGGATAGGTACTCGAGGTAGTGGTGGAAGTTTCTGTAGTTCTGGCAGTACTTTCTGTAGTTATCTTTTCAGTACTGGTTGTTGGCTGTGGGGTTATTCGGGTAGTACCATCAGTGGGCTCGGGGGTTTCAATCGAATAGTAAATACACTCCACAGCTTGTGGGTAATTACAGAGCTGAGTCTGGTTATCCCACCAGAGACTTGCCGGACACAATTTCACCGTGGGATAGAGACAATCGCACACCAGGAACAGACTGCAATTATCCGGATAGGGTACCAAAGCCCCAAACTCCTTATCCTCGCACATCACCTGGTTTTCGTATCGCTGCTCATTGTTACAGGTTTCATGCCGAGGTTCGACTTTCGGCAGAGCCAACACATTCAGTTGCCAGCTCCAGAAGATGGCTATAACCACGAGAAGCCATGGCAAGGGGTTGGAATTTTTAACTGAAAAAATAAGTACTTCAAAGATTAGAATTTAATACGCCACTTTCGTTTTAACAGTTAAATGATAAATAATCGGTTTTAAAAACTTTGAGATAACGTAATTAAAAACCATTGCCCACTAGAGATAAGGTAATTAAAAACCATTGCCCACTAGACTACAAAACATTTTTTCTAATGTTATAATTTTGGTTTTCTTAGTAGTGCCTAACATGTTTGTTTCAAGTTTTAAGGTATACACTGTTTTCAGAAGTTCATTCTGTAGAAAGTGTAAATAACTTTTAAATGTGTAATTTTGGTTCCCTCCCATTCGTTTGCCATGTAAAATAAAGGTTTTTCTATCCTGTACTTTTAATCAAAAATCACAATTTACCTTCCATAGGAATTATCCCTTTCAATTAGTGCCACTATTTTTATTTCTTTATAAGACGACTTTCCTCTTCCGCGTTTAATTCCACACTGATTTCTAAACTTGGCCAACTGTCTTGTCTATAGCTAGAGGTATTTTTCTGATATCATATATTCATGACAGTTCGATTAGAAATTCATTGGAAATATTTTGTTTTTGTTCATTATTAATCATTGAATGCGATTAAATTGTGATTTTTTTGTTATCTTGCACTTATGAATTAAATTTAAAGTATCATATCGACACGTGCAGATCGATAGGTTGATGAATTGGGTTGAGGGTTCCATGATTTTATATTCTGTTGATAAGTAAATGACGTATTAAAAGTCGTATTTTTACGTCAAAAAAGGTTTCTTTACAAAGGTTAATCTTTAAGAATAGTATGTAGGAATTCCGTATACAGTTCATACACTGGAATATTTCCGACACGTATTGCTCTGAAAATAATTGTCTTTTATATTGTATAATTTTTAAGGTAAATCATTTTATCCTGTTGCCATGTGTTTTGTGTGCGCTTTTTGTGACGCTTATTGCTTTTGTTATTACACTTATTGCTGTTGTTCGAGTTCCTCCTGTTGTTGGGACTTTAATGAGGCAACGTGACCTTTCCAGCCCGCAGTTCGTGTCACAATTTATGATCAGCACTCGACGCGTAAATTACACAAATAAAAATACGCACATAAACATAAATGAAGCTAGAAGTTTAATGCGCAGCAAGCCATTAAAATTAAGCGACAAAACATGAGTAGCAAACAAAAAAGCCGCATAAAAAATGTAAACAAAAGTATATTTTTAGGGACATATATAAATACGGAAGAATAACCCAGCTTAAGCTTAAAGAACGGATGCAAGAAGAAGTAGGAGCGTTAGCTGCTCGGGGATTTTCAATTTGTGCGAAAAATTACTTAAAAGCATAAAAATCTATTTGGTTAAAAGATGTTTTTATGCCAGCGTCTGGATGAGCTTCTTTCCCCCCCTCCCCAGGCGCCATTGGGTTGACAAACGCTCACGAACTTTGGAAATATAAAGTGCAGCCTGAAAGGCCAAAGCCATTAAAATAAATATGAAGCTGCATAAAGCAGAATACTGCGGGGTAGTTGTGAACATTTTTTAAAGAGTTCCTAAAAGGAAACTCTTTGGGAATAAATATTAGTGCATATAAAGTATTGATAAACTACAAAGTGAAACAAAAAGTTAAAAGAAAGAAATAACTTTATTGAAGCCATTCAATTTTGAAACTAAATTCAATAAAAGCATATCAAAAGCCTAAGCCACAAAAATATTTTTAGAACTTATAGACCTTTAAAGGAAAATAAAGTAGAGAATCGAATGTCTTTGGATGTTTTAAAAAGCATATATATTTTTTGATTAAAGAGCAGTTCGAATTTAGCTAAGGGACTAAAGTTATCCAGACACTTTAGTCCCTTAGCTAAATTCGAAAGTACGATTTTAATGCTAACATATGTAAATGCAAAATCTTGACAGCTTTCATTAGTTCAATCCTTAATTACATACAAGTAACCAATGGGAAGGGTATTTCTGACATACAGATACCCGTAATCAAAGGTCTCCCCCTTTTTGGGAGAACTTAGCCTTGGACAATTTTTCAGCTTGATCTGTTGGCTGCTGTCAAGCGTTTGATCTGCAACAGATTGAACTATCAATTATGCCCCAGCAGCCGACGTGACCAGCAACTGGCATGTGCCACATGCCACATCCCCATCCACAATCGGCAATCCGCAAAATAAGGACCAGGGCCATCAGGTGGCAATGTTAGAACGGACGTTTAGTTACAGCTGAGCACCTGCTCGCCGCTCTGCCCGCCTGGCTGCCTCTCAAAGGAAAAGCTGGGGAAAGGCGAGGGAAAACGTGTCCTCCATGCAAGACGAAAAATCTCCTCCCTGCCCCTTTTCCGGGATGCTCCCCTTGTTTGTGTTGCATGAAATTGACCCGGTGCGTGTGTCGCCAGCGACTGGCAAGGATTCTCGACCGGCTGATGGGTAACGTGTGTGCCGCAATGCATCCTGGGGCCTTGATTCATGGCCGAGGCTAGCCAAACTCGTGTGTTTTTCCCGCGTCCAGAGATTTGGAGTAAGCCTTCTAAAAAACGATGGTAAGGTTCTTTTTGTAGGTTTTTCAGCAATATTGACGACAAAAAACTTAAATATTGAAAGTTCTAGCTGCACTGGTGTCATTTCATAAATATTTAGGCAAAAAATTGTACAATTCAATAATTAACATTATTAACAAAATAATGAAATGATAAATGATTATATCTTTCATTATTTTAAATCATTGTTTTTTTGATCAACAGTATATTAACAGTTGGATATGATTTAATATCTATTTTTCCTTAAATCTCTCAAGTAATATAAATTAAAAAAATTTTAATTCATTGTTTTTTTAATCAACAGTATTTTAATAGTAAAATAAGATTAATTACATATTTATACCCGTTACTCGTAGAGTAAAAGGGTATATTGTATTCGTGCAAAAGTATGTAACAGGTAGAAGGAAGCGTTTCCGACCCTATAAAGTATATATATTCTTGTTCAGGATCACTAGCCGAGTCGATCTAGCCATGTCCGTCTGTCCGTCTGTCCGTCTGTCCGTCTGTCCGTCTGTCTGTCCGTCTGTCTGTCTGTCTGTCCGTATGAACGCTGAGATCTCGGAAACTATAAAAGCTAGAAGATTGGCATTTTGCATGCAGATTCTAGGAGTTCCTACGCAGCGCAAGTTTGTTTCAAAAAGGTGCCACGCCCCCTTTAACGCCCACAATCGCTTATATACGATTTCGGAAAATATTTCGGAAAAGTAAAAATGCAGTTTTATTGTGTTTATCAATACCTATCGAAATGTAGAAGAAATTTTTCAAATCGGACCATTCGTTAAAAAGTTATGCGTGATCAAAGTTTCTATTTCCATCTCCCTCGCACTCCCTTTACCTGAGTAACGGGTATCTGATAGTCGGGGCACCCGACTATAGCGTTCTCTCTTGTTTTCCTTAAATCTCTTAAGTAATATAAATTTAAACAAGAGAGAACGCTATAGTCGGGTGCCCCGACTATCAGATACCCGTTACTCAGGTAAAGGGAGTGCGAGGGAGATGGAGATAGAAACTTTGATCACGCATAACTTTTTAACGAATGGTCCGATTTGAAAAATGTCTTCTACATTTCGATAGGTATTGATAACACAATAAAACTGCATTTTTACTTTTCCGAAATATTTAAATTTTTAAAATCGTATATAAGCGATTGTGGGCGTCAGAGGGGGCGTGGCACCATTTTGAAATAAACTTGCGCTGCGTAGGAACTCCTAAAATCTACATGCAAAACGCCAATCTTCTAGCTTTTATAGTTTCCGAGATCTCAGCGTTCATACGGACAGACAGACGGACAGACGGACAGACGGACAGACGGACAGACGGACAGACGGACAGACAGACGGACAGACGGACATGGCTAGATCGACTCGGCTAGTGATCCTGAACAAGAATATATATACTTTATAGGGTCGGAAACGCTTCCTTCTACCTGTTACATACTTTTGCACGAATACAATATACCCTTTTACTCTACGAGTAACGGGTATAAAAATTGTAATTTATTGTTTTTTTAATAAACAGTGTATTAATAGTAGGATAAGATAAAAAACCTATTATTATTAATTAATCTCTTAAGTAATATAAATACATCAAACTCCGAAAAAAGGTTTAAAATGTATACCATAAAAAAATAGATCAACGATTTCTGGGCTAAAATTTAGTTAATTGAAAGTCCACAAAAATGCAATCATGCAGTGAGTGCCCAATCTCTTTGACTACAAACCAAGATTCAAAGTCAGACAGCAAAATGGAAAATAAACAAACAAATTACAAAGTGCATGTCCTCTTTTTTACCAATGCAAAAGGTTCTTTGGCTTTGTTTCTGGTATCCCTATTCCATTTTTTTCTGGTAATTAAAATCCAATGATTCCTAGAAACTGCTTTGGGCTTCTTTTAATTTCTCTTACGTTTGTTTTGCTGAATTTTCATTTTTTCTGTTTCTTTCAAAAGTCTTTTCACTTGTTTCTTATTTTTTTGTTTCATTTCTTTTTTGCTGTTGTGTGTAGAGAGTTTTTAATTGCACACATTTTTGCACCGCTTGATGATACGAATTTTTTCGTTTACCTTTGCAAATGTAGTTGTTGTTATAGGCAACTACAATCAGCAAAATTAAAAATATTTTCCTCCCTTACCAGATTGCGGAATTTTTATTTCGGTGCTGGCTGTGAATAAACTTTGAGATTTATATTTCTAATGAAAACATTTTTACATGGTTGGTATGGAATGCAAATTGAGATGGGTATTGCCGGCCTGAATAATGTAAAGAAATTTATAGACTGTGGAATTCAAGACCTTAACGTTGTTATCGAAAATATATTTAGAAACTAATCGAGAAAAAGTTGTGTGTAAATGTGGTATGTTAATATTTTTAAGCTTTTATGAAAGTAATGAATTTTTGGATTTACAGTATATGCTAGCCCAATTAAAATAAATAGGTTATATTTACAAAACGTGAATAGTCTGAAAATTATATTTAATCTTTTAGAGGGCTAAGCTGTTGTAAATTTTATGATATTTTTAAGACAGCTTTAAAGCATCCTTGACCTTAGCTGGGCATCAATTTAGCATGATTTTTTAATAGATCTCAAGGTTTCTTATACGTTTGTTTTATAAAAACAACTTATGATGTAGTATAAGAAAATCATTCAGTCCTAGATATTAGTTTTACTCTCAGTTTGTGCTCCTCAGCAACTTTCTTTTTGTGGAGAGATTCTCTCGGCTTTCGAAATTGCATTTAGCGCCTGCGTTGCTCTTCGAAGGGAGAAATTTTACTTCGGCTTTTCGAGTGTCTAAAACGACGCGAACTCTATTCTATTTGGCCAAATAAAGAAACAGTTGCTTTTCAGCTGGGGCCGAAGCCAAAGGTTCAAAAGCCGAACTTTATATATTCTGGTTTGAATTTTTCTATACTCTAAAGCACGCAAATTTAACCATTGAATTAGGGTCAGTTTATAAAGTTCCACAAATGCAGCGGCAATTAATATTATCTAGGGAGATATAAGGCACGTTTTCCTTTCACTGCAGGTGAAAGGAGAAATTTACATATTTATAGGTGTGAAAATCCCAGACAAACGAAATTGCTGCATTTCGTGTGAAAATGCAATTAAAAATGCTTTCTCTACCGGAGACCAAACATATTAATTGCCCGACAAGGCAAACCCGAATTGCCCCCTACTGGAGCAATTTTTTAATTGAGCAAGTACATGAAAAGCAAACAAAAGGCATACAAAGGATGCACTTCCCTCTTCGCCAGTACGAAGATTAGCTGCATGCAGGAGGAGCTTGTGGAACATGCAAATGCCAGCCATGATTTATGCCGGAGTCAGGGCGAGAGCCAGAGTTTAGAGCCTGCACAGAAAAAAAATTTCACAAAAAAATGTCGTGAAAATGTAACTTTAAAACGTATTTATTAGAGCATAATTGAAAAATACAAATAGGGGCGAAAATAAAAAAATGTATTTCTATTGTGGTAATTCCTTTTTTTTAATATCGAACTGCTTAACTTTAGGCTTATTAAATCAAGGCAAATAAAGATCATGTAGAAATATAATAATAAGTGCCAAACAAAAATAGTTAATTTCAATGTGGCTAATGTATGGCCATGTTGATGATATAGTAACAAGCCATAATATCGACAACTAAAATTATACATTTTATCAACTTGTTTTATTTTGGCGATGCAAAACTGGGAATACTAGTAAATACTAAAAATAAAAATACATTTTTAACAAATAATTTAAGTAATTAAACTTCTAAATTGAAGTATGATATAACTCCATTAAAGTTTTCGCACAGTGTACAGCCTGGCAGGCAGTTATGCACTCGAGGCATTTGTTGCATGCTGACACAATGGGAAAGCCGGGGAAAGTGGCCAGGATACACGGTGTCGGATGTGCATTCCCTGGCCCGGGGCACCGTGTGCTGATGTTTGTTGTTAGCTCGTAAGCAAGGCGAAACTAAGCCCAACAAGAGCCTTGCCCCAGGAAGCTTTTCAACATGGATCCCAGGACCACTTTCGAGCTTCAATCACACTTCATTCGGTTTCCCGGTTTCCCTTTTCATTATATTAAATTAAAGCGACTGCGAGGTCTCCATTCATTCATCACTCTCTCGAGCAGCTTGACGGTTTCCTCCGTTCGTTGACAAAAAAAAAATGGGAAAACAAAAAACAGGTTGCGAAAATGCGCTGTGGGAAATGTGTGAAATTTCCCAGCTGCAGCGGCAGCAGCAAAAAGTGTGGCAGCAAAACTTTCCGGCCAGCCTGCTCGGTGTTGGTTAAAAATTTAAATTTTCATTTTCTGCAGCAAATTGGGGGGTCACAAAAAAGGAAGCAGTTTGCTGCTGAGAAAAAGAAAAGTGGAAAGGCAAACGCGGACTTTTGCCTGCAAAAGTTTTTTTTTTTTGTTTTTACCACAAAAGCATGCTTGTTGTCTCCATCTCGCTCTTGCAGGATCTTTCCTTTGCATTCTGGTATTGTTGTTGTTGGCGCCACAGAGTTTCAAGTGCGAATTGCATTCTGCTTTTGTCGCATTTGCGGTTTTGTTGTTTTGTCGGATGGAGTGAAGTGGAGCGGATCGTCGGAAATGGGGAAGGAAGCAGGTAAAGTGAACTAAATGTTGCTGCCACCTGAAACCCGATTTCCAGCACCACCATACACTCGTAAAAATGTTTCTAAGCGTTTTAGAAAACACCCTTATATCTAACTACGGTTTAATTGTTAAGTCAAAGTTTCTGAAATGTTCACAATTAAATAGTGTTTTTTTTTTCTATTGTTTTGAAATATGCATACACATGTACAGGAAGTACAACATTTGTTTATTGAAAATTGTCCATTATAACGAAAGTCAAAATAATAAAATCTTAACTTCTGATAGAGAGCTGCTGAAAGAAATGTATAAACAAAATATACATAAATAAAAATGAATATACAAATATATTAAGAAGGCTTCAAAAAATATAAATAATTAACTCTCGTAAGCACTTGAACTGAAGTATTTTTTATAAAATTGAATAGATTTATTAAGATAGTTGGGAGAATATTAAAAATACAATTTCTAACCAGGAAAAAAGGTTCTCCACTTTCTTGATTTTTTCTAAGTGTTCCCCATCTGCTGCCGTGCTCCCCCTTTCTTTTACCTTCCCCCTCTTAGATTCTGTCTTTATCTATTTGCTGTAGGCAGTCTTCTTTCCAAGTGCCTGGCACAAGCGAATTTTTTCGGTTTCAATTTATGAGGCAACTGCTGCCGAAAGAGGGTTCAAAGGGGTACATGAGGCGGGGCTAAAAGAGGATCCAGAGGGGGCTTTTCAAGTGCCGAGGGGGGCTACGAAATGAAGTGCACTTGCAGCTCCTTCAACTCCACTTGACTCGAGCAAACGACAAACGACAAGAGACGAGTCTGCTCTGTTTTTGTGGTCCAACCGCAGTTTCCCGCTTTTTCCCTCGCATTTTCCCCTCTTGGCATGTCATTTACAGTTTTTCGTCGTCTGCGCCTGTAAATGTTTTATTTGAGTATTATTACTTCTACTCTTTAACCCCGCACAATGGCGGAAAATTGCAGGAAAAAATGGCACAAAGTCCGAGTGGTACCTTTGGTTGGTTATTTGAGTTTTCCCACGCTAATGTGGCAGGTATTGAATGCGAGTGGAACAAATTTTCACGACTAATTAGTAGAGCTCTGCTCGCAAATATGAATAGTTCTTACAGTGTAAATGATGCATGCCAGAGACGTGGTTTTTTATATAAAATTCTACTAAACTATCTAAGAGATACAATTTTTAAATCAACTCTTGCTAAAATACCCATCGAGCCCTAAAGCCGTAACTATTTTATTATTGCATTATGCATAATAATAATATCCAATTATAATCAGATTATTGAAAATGTTTAACACTTTCGTGCCATTGCATTCATAAACAAATTAGCGAGTGTCAGATTAGAAAATAATTTGCATATTACAACGTTATTTCTGCCGGGGCTTTATTAAACCAATAAATGGTTTCTAATCCAGCTGAAAATGCACTTTTAAAGTTCTTGATTTATCAATTAAGGAAAATTGCCGTTTGGCAACTAAATACAAAGCGAAAATATATTTTGGCTAGTGCTGCCTCGAGCAAATTTTTCACTAATCCTTGTTAGCTTGTCTGCTTTGAGGTTTTCTGTTTTTTTTTCGAGAGTGTTTTCCGTTTTACCAGGCCCGCTTCCATGGCCAACCGCCCACCTGCCCCATTTGCCGATGGTCCTGACGATGGCGTTGGAGCGTGATGAGTGCTGTTGTGGTTTGTTGGCACTTCTATTTAAACTTTTATTGCTGCTCACTTTGCCAAAAAGGTCAGGCCCAGCCAGCTGGGATTGGGATCGTGTTGGGCCGGATGGCAGAGGCGGTGGCGATTGCCGGGTCATGACCCCGCCGTGAAGCTTCAACGGGGGTGTGAATATTAATGCTTAATATTTTATTCGGCACCACTTCATGGTTTTTAGTTTTTACTTCATGCGGGTGGACGCGATTTGGTATGCTCTCAGACCATTTAGGCAAATGTTTATGGTTTCTGGTTATCCTGCTCGCTTTCCTGTTTTATGGGGTGTGGAGAAAAGGCTCTTCGCTGATTAAAGTTTGGTAAGAAGAAAGTGCTGTGATGAAGATTTTTTGATTCCTCTTTAAGCTGGTTTTTCTATTTCTATGAGCCAAGTAGATTAAAAGATATTTGTTTGATATATTATAACCCTACCATTAAAATGCGTTAATCGCATTACTTTCATCTGTTTTATTCCATTTAATTTTCAGACTTTTTATTTTACTTCTACATTAAAAATATTTTAATAATAAAGTACAAATTAAACTTATTTCCAAATCCAATAGCTATCCAATTTTAATTATATATTCTTTTTGTAAGGGCATACAATCCTTTGTATAATGAATCACAAAAGGAAAAAATTAAAAACATTTTCTTTATTATATGCCAAGTCAATTAAAATCTGAATGCAGATGTAAACAAGAGTCAGCATCAATTGCGCGACCCGCATACCTTGCCTACATATGTTGTTTAATTTAAGCGAAAATAAAAAGGTAGTTTTAATTAAATATGTATTTGGCAGCATTGAATTTTAATCGCATTTCATTTGGCGGGATTACTGACGAGAGATGGATATGGACGGAACACCAGAACGTGAGCCTTCAATTAAATGATATTAAGAGCATTTTGTGTGCAATTTTATGACTCAATTTAAAGTTTGTAATTTGGGAAATTTACGGTCCTTGTTTGTGAAATTCTGGTAAATGATTGCCAGAGATGGTAATTTAACTTTTTAATGACAGACAACCACTTCGGGCCAATTGTCATTTTGATTTCAAAAAATTTATTGCCCGACTGGGATAAATGCATTTAAATTTTAAGTCCCTGGTTCACTTTTACCTAGCATTGGCATTGGCATTTTAATTAATTTTAATAGGTAGCCGTAACATTTCGCTTTCCATTGGTCATTAATCGGCTTAAAGTTGACATAAATATATTTTTTCAATTTAAATTTATGCCACTCTCGGCATGTATTTGTTTTGTGCCGTTTCGTGTTAATTGGAATATGGGGGTTTGTTCAGTCAGCGCCACCTGCTAAATAAATAATTCATTGAATTTAATAATTTTTTGTCCACATACATATATATATGGATATTTGGTATGCACAAGCGTTAGTGCAAATTTACTCAACGACAAAACTGCGAAAGCATTTTGCTTAATGGAAATGAAATTCTCAATTGTGTTCACAACATAATAATCCCGCCCGAAATGTAGTAATCTTATCGTATCCCTCAGTTTTGCTTTAGTTGCACAAAATGTGCACTGGCAGCCATGGGTTAATTGAAAATGGCTCTCGATGGCGCATTCTGTGTCACACTCATTATCGAGTTAATTGAATTAATTTCCAATGCGAAATGTGAACTTTGAGCAACGGATACATTTGGCTAATTGGCTCTTAAAGATTTCTGCTGAATTTTCATTTTGCATTTTGTGTGTGCGTGAGTTTTGCTGGATGTTAATATCAAGCAAATGAGTTTGCCCTCTTAATAACCACCGAAAAATAAATGGCTTTGAGCGAGCGTTAAAAGGTTAACACATTATAAGTTTAAACAAGCATTAATTATTTATAATGCGACATGATGTAGGTCCTTAATTGCAGGAGCAAGGCCTAAATACTTCCGAGGGGCACAAGTTTTAAGCACTTGAGCACGGACCTAATGAGTTGCCCTCCAGGAGATTGGGCCAGGATATTTTAGTGTTGTGGCATGCCACATTATACAAGCATAAACAGCTCACATGCATTTGCTATTTGCCGTCTGCTATGTGCCATTTGCATTGACCTGCCACTAATTTGATTAACACTCGACTCTGCGAAATCCCGGGCCTGTGTCAACACGAATGCAAAATGTTCATCCCGGGCTCCGGCCGAGATGCCAGTTCAAATATTATTTGATATCCTGCGGTGCCTGGCGAATGGCACTGCCAATGGTAACACTCGCTCATTGTTTGCCCTGCTTTCGCATTCAACTTTTGATTTCTGAAGAGGACTGCCTGCAGTCGGCAGCACGCAGAGATTGAGTGCGAACAACGCTGGGAATTCAAGACTCTTGACACTGGGACATTGTTGTAAGTCGGCCAAAACGACGAGCTCGGAAGACTCCTGTCCAAATATATATATTCCACAAGTGTTGGCTTGCTTTGAATGTTAATATTTGCACTTTCAATTCAAGCAACTGGCAAGTGACAATTTATTCGCTTTCGGTTTGTTAGTTGTTGGCTTTTGGTTTCAATTTCGTTGAAATTTTCTGACACTTAAGTGGGCGAACTAAATGCCATTTGCTCTTTTCCTGGTCTATTTTTGAGTTGAAATTTTGCCTTTTAATTGTTAAAAAAAAAGTTGTAACTTCTTTTAGGAAATCTTTTTTAATTACTAGTTCCAATTTTCTATTATTGGTTTTTAAACTGGTAATAAACTGTCCATTAATAGAATTTAGTTTATTTGATAGTCAATTGATAAGGCGGTTTTGAGCTTTTTGTTGGACAAAAATGTATTCCCTTTTTTTAATTTATTGTATCAAAACATTCAACTTTTAATTAAAATAAGAAAACGACACTATCTCAAACATTATTAAATAATATTTACGGCTTATTTTATTTTAAGGACTTAATATGTTTACTTCTGACAAGCTTAATATTTGAAGTAAATAAAAAGGCAAATTTCTTTAAATCCCTTAACAGACTTAAAGAAATAGATTTCAACTAATACCGATTTTAGGAAACTTGACCTGATTTGCTTACATACGCAAATCAAAATGACCACCCAAAAATAACAGCTATTGTGTCTAATTGGTCCTTTTCTTAGCCCAAGTGCTCAATGAATTAAAGCCAGATTTGAGCTTAAATTGAGCACAAGAAATCTTTTAGCACACAATCGAGAACTTGGCCACACGAATGCTTATTCAACTGGCACTTGCACACACTTTCCACCGCCCACGCCACTCAGATCGTCATTCAGTCAGTTAGTAATTCATTCAGACTGTCATTCATTCAAGTCCTAATTGCGGACAAAAGTTGCTTCTCCTTGGGCTTAAGTGTTGCCACCGCTCCAGTTGACATTTGTTCCTTAATTAAACCTTTTTGTTGGTCTGCCAACTGGCAACTGTGCAACAAGCAAATTGATTTATCTCCTCAACACCTTGGTGCCAAGGTCTGTCAAGTTTTGCCCACCTCTTTTACGACTACGCCGCCTTTTAATGGCAAAACTTTTTCACTTAACGTTTACTCATAAATTGATTTTTACTTTTTAACGACTTCCACTGGGAAAGGTTCTCTGCATGTGGTTGGATGTTTGGGGATCAGTGCTGGCAACACTATATTTTCGGAGCCAGGCCTTGACTACTAAAAAAAGCGGGGACAAAAACAATAAAATAAACTATATTATGGTTTATAATTTAACACTTTTTTTTAAACATTTTTCTTTTTCACTGGTGACAGTTGTCTAATGTTATTAATTATTTTCCACGTTGCTTGAAAATGGTTAGCCTAAATTATTAATTTAATCACATTTCAGCTAATTTTTACTTTCACATATAAAATATTTAATGATTTTGAATTGTATATTTAAGCATCTATAACTATGAATTTTGTGCTTCATGTTTTAAAACAGATTGACCCTGGGCTTTTATATATTGAAGATTTTAGGATATTTCTTTCAACATTTTATTTGCATAATTGCTGTACAAACAAGAGAAAACGCTATAGTCGAGTGCCTCGACTATTAGATACCCGTTACTCAGCTAAACAACCTAATATAAATATGCCTTCTTGTATGTTTTTCGCCGCTCGAATTAGCACCTTGGCCAGCTGTTCCAAAGTCATCCGTTAGATGGCGCTATTGTATTGCGAAATGTAGGCGCTAGCCAGGCTTAAGCATTTAATGGGTTTTTGGGCGTTAGAGTGGGCGTGGCAAACTTTTATTAGGCCAATCGATAGGTATTGACGAAACAAATACATATCAATTAAAATTTTCATAATAGCATCAAAACTGTGGCCACAGCTTGTGTCTTGTGGGCGTCAGAGGGGGCGTGGCATTATTTTGAAACAAACTTGCGCTGCGTAGGAACTCCTAAAACCTACATGCAAAATGCCAATCTTCTAGCTTTTATAGTTTCCGAGATCTCAGCGTTCATACGGACAGACAGACAGACAGACGGACAGACAGACGGACAGACGGACGGACGGACAGACGGACAGACGGACATGGCTAGATCGACTCGGCTAGTGATTCTGAACAAGAATATATATACTTTATAGGGTCGGAAACGCTTCCTTCTACCTGTTACATACTTTTGCACGAATACAATATACCCTTTTACTCTACAGTAACGGGTATAAAAAGGGAAAAATCTATCCGAAAGAAGGTCGAAATTGACAACACTGATTTGCATGGCTGTGTGCCATGAGCGAAGGCTTCAGAATCCAACTTGTACACTAATGTGTGGAAGTCAGAAAGCAGATTCAGGAACTTGGATGCCTTGTCAAATTATCAGGTGACACTTGGAATTTTCAATTAGACAAGTTAAAGGTCCTGGGGCTTGGTCAAGTTTTCCCTGGCTTGGCCGATGTGTTTGGTAAACAAATTATGTGCTAATTTCGCTTTTGGAAAGTTTCCCTTCTTTGATGTTGTTGTTTAATTATGACTTCCTCCGGCTTGTAATCAATGTGCAAATTTTCGGAGCATGCCTGGGCATTCGAGAGCAGCTGTTCCTCGTTTTGTCATCATCTAAAGTTTTGATGCGGCAACTGCAGAATTTATGCAACCCCTAGCCTCCAATCCACCGATATCCCTCCCCTCCTTTCCTTTTTGGGAACTCCTTGTCATCCTCTTTGGGGGAAACTTGTGAGCAATTACATGAGCATTTTGTGGCTGCACATATGAAATATGCATGCAATTTTGAATTTGCCATTCATTTAAATGTTTTCTTGATTACATTTTACGCCAGCGAGCCAAGGCCGTGCTGTGTCAGAATATCTTGGGCGAAATACCACAGCACAAAAACAGGACCTTCAAAGGATCACAAGTAATTTTATGAAACATTTTCATTGTCTCTCTGTTTATGTATTCGTGTGTGCAAAGGTTGTGGTTAAATTCTAAGGATACGTTTAAATGAGCACCAATGCCTTGAGGTTGAGCACTGAGAAGACCAAAAGCTGGCTAGGAATTAGGTCTGTGTTGTAATCCAGATACCATATTTTGCTTTTCTTCTGAGTAAAAGCAAATAAATTAAGGGTTCGCTTTAATTAGTTAAATATTGAAATCTATACAAATGAGTGAGACAATAAATAATACAATACTTTCATACAATCTTTTCAAGAAGTAATAATAAAGATCTTACAACCATTTTAAATAACTGAAATGTTATATTCCTTAGAGTATTATTTAATTATTAAATGTAAGTAACAAAATAATAATAAATAACTAAAGTTTGGGTTGTTTAAAAATCACTTTTACTGTAAAAATATTGTTCTGTGGCTATACTGAGTAAGTTTTGATAAAATATTCAACAACAGGCCAAACTGTAATTACATTTGTTGCAACATATTTGCACTTTCAATGCCAATCCTTATGCCCAACAAAAACCTGTCAGTCAATCAATCAATTGTTTTCACTTACTCGTTTAGACTTTCCTCCTTCGATTTCTTTTTCCATTTTTTGTATATTTTACGGGGAAGTTTTTCCGAGTCTGGAGAAAAGTTTGCCGTCAGCAAAGCAGCGAGCGACAACCCTGAAGAGAGGCTAAAGAAAATTGAAAGTTTTGATTTATAATCCGTAAAGTTTTTCACTTGCTTGCAGGGCCTCGACTTCCGCCCTGCGACCATCTATCTATCTAACGCCATTCAAGTGCATAAATATTTTTTATTCAATAGTAATCTTTTCCCTTCCTTTGGCGAACTTCGTGATCAGATTAAAAGCATTTTCGGTGGCCTCGAGCTGCGGCTTCTGAGGGTATACCAGGAACTCCTCCGCCGGGAACTCATGTCAGCGGGAACCGCTCCCCATCATACCACTATTGGGCAATCAATAAATTCATAATAATTGCCGCTGGCAACAAGAACGAAACGAAACTATCCGCCAAGTTCCTTGACTTTTCCATGGCGGATTCATATTTATGGCTCAAAAGTTTCGCTCTTGGCGGCTTCATAAATAGTGTGGCAAAGTGCTGGGAGGGTGGGAGGATGGGAGGGGAATGGCTCCTCCCCAGAATGATGTGCAACGTGTCTGCCATGGTGTGTGTCATTCTCGATGCCCAACAGAGTCTATTGTGCAACCGGCCTTTTGGCTCTTGTCTGGGGAGATGCTGTTCAGTTCTGTTTTGCTGCTTTGGAAGCATCCAACTGACGTTGGCAGTTTTGCGACACTGAAAAAAGCATATGGAAATTAAAATAACTTAGTCCAAGTATTATCAAAAATTATAATTTAAGTTTATTTTCATTACTTATTTAAAGAGGAAGGTCATTTAACAATATCAGCGGTGGGTCTTTCTTCATATTTTATACTATTTATTAAGTTAGGATCTTAAGAAAAATTTGTATTCAAATACAATTTGGTAATCACAAAATTGTATTAATTTTAATTTATTAATTTCAACTTCAATTAAAATCTTTATTGCAACCAAAACAGTATTTCAGTTATACAAATATGTTCCTTTAAAATACATTTCAGAGATTTAAAACTAATTTTTCTATTTAATACATATTTTGTCTCAGTGATCGATTCTTGATAAGTCGGTGTGGAGCTCGTGTGTCAGGAAATCGATAGTTTTGACATTGTATGAAGGCTCATTATTTTGCATGTATAATCAGAGTCATGGCAAAAATATATGAAATTGTGATAGATGAAATTCCACGCAAAATGATGCTAAAATGATCTTCTTGGAAACCATTGATTGATGAGACAATCGAAAATTATGCAACAAAATAATTTCATATATTCCTTATTTTCCTTAACCAATTTGAGCATGAGGAAGCAATTTTATTTTGAACTGAGGCGTTCGTTTATTGTTTCAGCTGTTTTATGGTACTGGGTCAGCGATAAATCTTCGACGCCCGGATTTCACATATGCGTTTCTTTTTCCGGCCCCAAATTTAGATTTATTTCGTTCGGAGAAACAGTTGAGCCGCAGCAAAACTTTTGACATTTTTCACACAGGCCGCAAGACAAATGCGATTTTAATGTCAATAAATTTGTTGGTCCGAATTCTGTGAAAAAATATTTTCTATATTTGTAATACATCCAAAGGTAGCCCATGTTTATCCGGAAACAATTTCACAAAATATTTGTTGTATTTTTTTTTCAGTTATCTTTGAATTGCGCAACAAATGTGAAATAGGAGCTGCATGTAAATGTCACTTTAGTTGTTGTATCGAAGTTTTGCGCTGTCACGAACAGCATAAAAATGTTGAAATTGTTTAGTCCTCTGTTCGGGCAGATAATAAATCATTTTAACCTAAGGGCTGAGGCATTAAAGCACTCACTTTAAGCTACATTTTAAAAATACAGAAGGCTAAATTTAAAGTTCCGATGCCTCTTCTAGCGACGTATGAAAATACTCTCCTGCATTTTATGTATGTGAAAGTCAGCAGCCTGCACTAGAGCGCATTTGTTGGGCGTTTTCATGAGGCTCATCGTTGGGATATGCAGACATTTCCCCCACGCATCCCCTTTATCCCCATAAATCACCTTGTTTAGCTCTTGTGGGGCAGACCAAACAATGAAATTAAAAACATATTTTCTGCTCATTCTGGTCGTGCACAGTCGGGATTTAGATTCAATTAAACTGTCAACGGGACTGGGACTCACAGGAACCGCAAACAAGCCGCACTCCTCCGCCTTCTGCTCACCTGTCACCATTTACCTGGCAGACAGGACACTTGCACAGCTCGTCATGTTGAGTAGAGGCATTAAATTCGAATTAGCAGGTGGAAGAGGCAAGAAGTCTCCCTAAGCACTTCAGGAAAAATTGAATTCTAACACCGCACAAGATTTATAGGTATCGATAGGGAAGGAAAGAGGGACCTTCAGGGGTCCCAAACTCTGACTAAAACCGCAAAGGTCGAAGCCTTTATAGGAGGCCATTGAAGGACAACAAAGTAAAAATTAGACCGCGAGGATTCCGCAGATGGCGACCGCAATGTCTGTCAAGGGGAAGGACAACCGAGGACAGCAATTTTGAAAGGGATTCGAGGACTAGGGGAGCAGGACAAGGAACACGGACACCTGTGGCTTTTGGCGGGCAATAAATCAATTTCCTTTGACGTCTTGACATTGTGTCTAATGGGAGGAGAGGAGGAGCATCGGGGGATATTTGTCCTACCGAACTTCACCCAGTTCGTGATGCTTGTCCTGGGATTTCGGTTTGACTCTTCTAGGTTTGCCCACCATTTGCCTTGTGTGAATAAGATTTGCTAGAGAGAATATATTCGACAATAAATAGTGTTTGGGATATTAAGTTTACTTTCATGGGGAAACAATTAAATAAAGAACTGACTTTAAACGCTTCATCATAAGAAACACTCCTCCTTTGAAATCCACCAAACAATTACCCAAAACAAAGCCACTGATAAAGCATCCTCTTTTTGGTTAAAAGCTGTCAAATTCATTGAACTTCTCCCGCCTTTCAGTCTGACCCCGTCTGTATCGCATGTCGGTTTTGGTAACCGAAGAATATACAGGAGACCAAATGGTTTATTTCGGCAAAAGGCGGACAAAAGTGCGCAAAAGCTTGGCTTGGCCTCTGTCTGCCCCCTTCCACACTAACAAAGCACTTTAAAGTCATCCCACTTACTGCGATGTGCGATTTGAATTTGAGTCTCCCAGGGGACAGATCCGATGCCAATGAATGCCAACAGCAGGCAGAATGAAGTACACACTCCGGCATTAGCCGCTCTCGATTTATGACCCCCCCTTGACCATCCTGGCCAGGCGGTCTCCATGTGCTCCTCTGTTCTGCATTCCCCACCATTCCCCGAAATGTTTGCATTTGCCGATCAATTGTCCGCACTCCGCCAGCTGAATCATCCTCCTCCTGGTCGGCAGTGCATTTCGGATACGTAATGAGCCGCAGCGGGTCTTGAACTTTGAATAGGTCCCGCCTCATCATCTCTCCCAGTCAATGCAGATTCCCAGTGAGGCCCTGCAATTGACATTTATCGCCGTTGGCCGAGCATCAGACAATGCTGAGGGTTAAGGTGGGTCGGCGAGGGGAGGGGAGGGGTTGAAGGGTGGGCGGACTCTTTCGGGGAACTTAACAACTCATTAACACGCTCCCGGACAACAATTGCTGTCACTGCCATTGGCAATTGGAGCGCTTAACCCGTTGTAATTCACTTGTATCGCACAATTATTCGCTCATTTGTTGGATAACGAAAATCGGATAAAGGTGGATGAACGACCCTTGTCAGTTAAATTGAATCGGAAGTGGGTGGGGGTGTAGTCAATAAAACGAGTGGTCCTATAGAGATGCCAGAAGGCTATCCACTGAGTCCCCAACAAGAGGTAATCGCTTCGTTGTCTTGGCGATTCAATTGATTGTGGGGGCTGAGAAATCTGGGGGAGAGACAATAGGAGCATTAAGCAATTAGAGAAACCACAATTATTCAAGTTCGATCGTACTTTTAAACCATAACCAGCTTTGACTGATCTCAGATTAAATCATTAGGGGAACCACAGCCCAATACGTTCTAATTGACAGTAAATGCTCTGTCTGGCTTCTTGAAGCTGTTTAAGTCCTCTAAATCGTGGCCAGAAAATGCTGGAAGATGCCCCTTAAAGGTCAGGTCATCATGTCTGCCCCTTGTCACTCTTTTCCTCACAATGATCCACATGTGCACTTTGCTTCTGGCCAGGACATCCCAACCCGTTCTGACACAACTCCAGTTGGGCTCCACCTCTATACCTCACTCCAACTGGCCATCTCTCTTCCGACCTCGACAATTTTTGAATAACTAATGAAGGTGCCAGCCAAACGGGAAAATAGGAGCATGGGCAGCATCAGCAGGATGGCCACAATAAAACAATAACTGGCGAAACACGAGGAAAGTGCCTTGGTTGCGGGTCGAGTGCCTAGGAGTCCTGGCCTGAATATGAAATTCGGATTCGGATTTCATCCGACTGTCGACATTCATCTTGCCAACTGTCTGTCTGGCATTAGGAGTCGAGCGTCCTGTGTCCGCCGTCCAGGACACATTGTCAAAATATTAACAGCTGGCACATTCCAAGTCGAATCCCCTGTCCCTTCTCTTATGTGAGCACTTAAGCCTCGGGACTGATTCAGATGACGATGAAAAATAGAAATGGAATTTAAGTATTTCAAGATACATTTTACTGGGCAAACAACGAATTTGAGAATGGCCAAATGGACGGCGGACAAATGGGTCAAATCCTTTCTGATTCGGACCAGATTTCCTCTGAGGAGCGTCAAGAAGCTTGCTTTCCCTTAACCTCTGACTTGCTTCTGCACATCCTGGAGTACATAAATCTACGAGGAGGAAGGTCCACCACTAAAAGGGATATTTACGCATTTGCATGGGCGTGTGGAAAGCTGCTTATCTGCAGGCATAAATAATAACAGATATTTATAAATCACCACTGAAAGGATTTGTGAACAAGAATCGGAGAGTTTTGCCTCATCTCCAAGGAAACTCATTAGAACAGAAAAGTGAGAGAGATTTCCTCCAAAAGACAAAACAAGGAGATATATTCCCACTTCTGCCTCTGATTTAAGTTGAGTTGTCTGCAGTGTCAGTGGCAAGAATCCATTCGAATATCGATTTCCACCAATGAAGTGCATCTCACAGGAGGCAAAGGGGATTTAATGGGCGGTGAAAGGGGGCACTGGATGACTTTCGTCTGTCTACTCATGTGAGTGAGAAACGGAGATGGGCATTGCTAAACAAATTTGCTTTCGAGTAAATTAAAAACAAACAACAAAGTCAAATATTAAGGTTCTGCAACGCGATTTAAAGATATTCAATCGGATCAGTAACAAGATAGAAAAACGGAGGAAAAAGTGCAAAGCAAACAGAGAAATTTAGAAAAATCATTCAGAACATTGGTTCGGTGTGTTTGTTTGCTGTCTGTGCGCGAAAACAACGGCCAAAAAAGTGTCACTTATTCACTCATTCGCAAATGAAGAAACATTTCCCTCCCAAAAATATCTCCGAATAGAGTCGTCTACATTTCCATTTCGCTGCCTCATCCTTTTTCCCTCCTCTCCATTCTTGTTAGTCTGCGTCGGGACTGAAATAAAAACCTTTCTGGTATTCAAATGTTATTTTTGGCGCAACATTTGTGGAATGCTACCCACTTTTCCCCTTGAAAACTTGAAGCCGGGAAAACCGTGTGAATGCGGAAGTATTTGTTGCCTGCTGTCACTGAATTTGGGAATGGGAAGCCGCAGCAGCAAAAAACCGCCACACTTTTCCTTTTTTTGGGCTTGTGATTTTTTTGATGAAGATTCCTTGCCTTTAACATCCTGCTTAAATTACCCCTAGGCTTTGGAGTCTACTTAAGTCCTTTCCTGATTGATGGAAATCCTCTTAACGGGGGAAAATACCACTTCCTCGGATGCAGCTCCTAATTTCATTGTTCATTGATGAGCAGCCTGCACCTGATGAGTTGCCCATTAGTCCTGCAACTCATATCAAATATTTCGGTATTCGGCGTTATGCGACGGTTTCTGGTGCAGAGCCCTCAACAACCATTTCGATTACGGAATTTGAGGCCCTACATTTGGGCAGCCACAGATGCAATTAAATGTTAATCGATTGAGTTTGTGTTATGTGGGAGGGCAGTGGTCGGATGCCACGCCCCCACGTCTGAATACTTGAGCGATATAATCAAAATGGGGAGGAGGATATTGACCCCTTGCATCTCAAAGGGACGAAGGGCTGTTACTGCGTCAGAGGTGTAATTAATTGTAAATAATTGTGCATGTGTCACTTGCAATTTATTTATTTGCTAAAGTCATCTGAACACAACAAAAGGACACTGGGGGAATAAAGAAATAAAGCTTTAAGGTTACCCATCTAATTTGTATGCAGACCCTTTACCGGAATGGTCAATATTAGGGACATCTTTGGCTGACCCTTATCTAGAGTTTCGTTTTATAACTAGAACTTATTGGCAGCATATTGCGTATACGCCGAGATGTCTACTGTAGTTGTAATTGCCAGATGGGAGATACGGTCTTAACTTGTTTCCGATATTTGCATGTCAAACGCGTGCTAATTTCAAATTACTGCGACACTTCAACTTCGTGCTCTCCCTTTTTTAGTCACCTTCCCCCTTGAATTTCCCATTTCTACCAGCTCGAACGCATTATTTATGACTTGTACGCTTTCTGCGTCATTTTATAAACATTTTCCAAGCATGTTCGGCGACCTCGGAAAAGTTGTTGGAGGCTGCAGCAGCATATAAAATGTATAAAAATAAAAAGCTGGCGACTTTATGTTTTATTTATGAGCCACGCACACACAAAAGTTCGCACGGGACTCCACAATGCGTGTCGCCTTTTAATGTGGCAAGATCAGGGAAGTGGAAGCAAGAAGCTCGGGAAATAATGATGCTACAAAGTGGTAAGATTAGTATGGTTCGTCCAATCGATACTCCGATATGCAGATGCCTCATTATGCCGCAAGTGCCTGCCATATGTTCGTGAAAGGGTCAAGGGTTAAGCACTGTCCCGAGTCAAGATCCCCGGGCAACTTTAGCTACCGCAAACCACAAATCGCCGTTTAAATATTAATACATCAATCCACTTAATATGCGAGTTTATGCCATCGAATGATGTAATAAATATAAAAGGAGCAGCCCGCAGACACTCGGATAAAGATGATGCCCATATGCTGATGCTGTAAATCCTTCCTCAGCTCCATCTGCAATGTCTGTGGGAATGGGGGTCTCTTACATACTTCACTTTATGATGAGTTTTTTCCTGGTTGGGTGATGGATGCACGAGCACACACTTCAACAGTGGCCACAAAGAGATTTTCCATTAAAGTTGCAGCCAGACTTCAATAGGCTTTCATGTTTTCCCCGCTGACCTTTTCTCATCTCAGAAAACATAGGTATTGGGAGGTATAAAAAGATATTATTATTAATTGTGTCCTACCTCAATAGGTTTTCTTTAGATCCATTTCCTGTTACTCGCTCTCCCTTTTCGTATTTGTGTTGCCTTCTAATTTGTGACATTTGCTTGGCCAATGAAATTTAAGATTTTTTTCTTTCTTTCTTTCCTGCTCTTTGGCTTTTTTCTCTGAATGTGTGTTTTTGGCCTAAATCATCATCAACAACAATATTGTTTTGATTTTGCGAGAACTGAACTCTCCACACACTACAGGCTCTCAGGCATGCGCAGATAAACTCTTATACGAAGTGACAAACTCAACGAATATAAACCCGAATGGGAAATAATTCTATGCCAATGGAGTTTAGTTTGTTTCGAATCACGAAACAAATCAGGTGCTCTTAGAGGTTTCTACAATTTTTTTGTTTCAAATAAGAACACAAAATACGTATTGAAATAATAAAAATCGTAATTTTTTAACAACAATTTTTTTTTATTAACTTATTTTTGTACATAATTAAAAGCAAAATCTAATAATTTAACCTTTTATCTGTTAAAATAAATAGTTTTTTAAATAAGCTTGAAAACGTAGTACTTTTTTTATATTATCAAAAAAATAAAATCTTATAAGTCTTCAGTTATAAATTTAACAATAATCTAAATAAATTCTGTTCTCCTTTAAAATACTTTTAAAAGGACAAGAAACTATTATTTATCCCACCTTTAAAAAAAATCCGGTCACTTCCGCCCTTAAAGCTATCGATCTGATGCTGACTCAAAACAAAACCATATAATATTTAAGGAAAATTCAACATGCTTCATAAAAATTTCAAGAGACCAAACAGAGTCCGCCAGCCAGGCTGACATTCATTTTCATCCTCCTGCTGCCATTTTCCCCATTTCCCAACCCGTTCGGTGCCCCAACTTCAGCTACTCTTGGATAGTTGGCGGCAGCTCGTTGCCATAATTTACTCAACTGTTGTCTCAGTTGCATGAAAACTGAATTTAATGCATTTGCCGAGGCACTTTTCAAGTCCGCCATCCTTCTTTTCTGGAAAGGAATTTCCATTGTGGGACTGTAGGAAATGACATCCATCGCACCATATTTTTCCGCAGCACAGCTACCTTTTGAATAATTTACATTTTGCGCTCGGGCATTGTCTAGAGATTTCGTTGTCGTAGCATCTATCTATCTTCCCAGCCATCCACTTTCTGCGGTTGAGAGTTTGGGATGGTGCAAATTAAAGTTAATTGGTAACTCAAGCACTTTCCGCTTTCGAAATCCGCTTACGTCCGGAAAATCGATTTGATTCCCGTTGGAGAATTTTCGTGTGATTGGTGATTATATTTCAACTAATTTAAACAGCAAATTTGTCAGACTGGTTATAAAAATTAATGCTTTTCCTTTTTTGCGAAGAAACTTGTTGCTCGGTAAATTGAGAGACCATTGCAAACTTCAATTATCCTTAATTATAGTCTTTAAATAAAGTATTTGTCATTAAACTTTACATGCGCTTGCAGTTTTAAGCAAATGTTATTCCCTTTAAATATCCTCTTTCAATTTCACATATAACGCCTCAGCAAAAAAGCGTCATATAACTTCATCAATGCTGTTCAATCAGGCACACTTGGCAAAAAACAAACACAGTTCTGTTGGTAGTTGCAAAAAAAAATTCTATCCATCAATCTTGACCAAGGGACAACAATTGCATGCACAAAAAAAAAATGAACACCATTTCATGATGAGAATGAAGCATGCCTGAATTATTTGTTAATGAAACAGCAGCAAGAGCATGGTGTTTAAATTTGAATGCATCAAGAAAAATATAAAATGTTATATACCGAATTAAACATTAAATTCCAGCATTAAAAAAAACTCTGAAAAATTAAAATAAATAATAAAATGTTGATTAATGATTACTTTAACCAGCTTAAATATATGAAAAATAAAAAATTATATATCAAACAATTTAAAAATAATTTGATAGCTTAATATGCAGTCAAAATATGATCAGTTAAAAAAAATTTAAAAGAGTACTTAATAACCATAATAAATTTGTATGAAGTAGAAATAAATTAACTGTTTATTGAAAAATATTTTTCCTGCAACTCTGACACATATTGTACATAAACAACTCTTTAAAATGCGACAACCAGCCATGAAAAGGTTTGTTTAAATTGCTTCTTTGTCACATTTCATAAATAGAACAATTTCATATGAATTATGCGAGAAATTTGCATATTTTTTGTGCTTTCCATACCCTCTGCTCCCCGTATCTCTTTCGCTCTGTGAGTATTTTGATGGTTCCGCCGCCATGATGATGATTCAACTTGTCCTTATTGCCAATCTATATGCAAGCCCTTTTGCCATCATCATCATCGTGGGCCCGTTTGGACCCTGTCCCTTTTATTCTATTTTTCCTTATTTTTGACTGCCAACAGTTTGCCATGCGTTTTGACTTTTAGTGCTTTTTATATTTTTTGATAAAGTGTTGCCAATTTAACCGGCAGCCATTTGCAGTCGCCCACACACACACACACACACATAGTCACATACTGACTCAGCCGCTGAAGCAGCCTTTCTGTTTGATTGCCTCGTGCCCCATTCGGGGGTTTCCCCATTTTCCGCTTCTTTTTTCTGCCTCTCCCGCCGACGCCATTTATGGTTTTTATTTTAGTTGAATGGTTGCGGAAGAAACCGCAGGAGCACAAGAAAATATGGCTATTCTTGGGGAGCTTTGAATACTCTAACCCGGGGGCTGTGTTTACTCCTAATTTATCCTCAATTTTAATAAGGCATTACAAAAAATTTGATGTTTTTAGTTTGGTCTTTGGTCTTTGATAAGTGCCAAAAATTGTATGTCTCTCTTTTTCTTTTCTGCTGATATAAGTTTAATTGAACATTATAGTATTTATATTGATTCAGAAAAACAAATTTTTTTCCTATTCCTAAATTTTATCATGAAACCTTTTAAATTCTCCAATAATCCAAATCAAAAAAGGCAAATATTCCCAGCCAGAGTATACAAAAGACCCCGCAGAAAATTATGAAGGTCTAGACCATGCGTCTTTTAAGGCATATTTATTGTATTGCCATTCAGGACCTTTTTGCGGCTTTAACCAAATAAAAGAAAAGCGAGGTCGTATAATCAGCTATTGATAATGTGGCCAGGGCCAATAATTGACTGATACAAGTTCAAAAAAGGTTCGCCTTAAAGACAAACTTAAGTGTGTATAACTCATCATCCTGACCACTTTGCCCCCTTTCCTTCTCCTCAGGTAATCTTAATTTGTGTTTTATCATTCGTGAAATTGAAAGCGCCTGAAACAAAGTGGAAACAACTTGGACAGGTGTAATTATGCCCGAACTCAGCAGGCTCTGCGTCAATATCTTCAATTAAACTTTCGCTTCAGCATAATTAATTTGGAATAACAGCGTGGGCCTCCCACGTAGATGGCTTACCAAATGAGTAGCTTTAAGTTGTGAGCGAGTTTAAATTTTGTTTTGACCTTTTGCCCGATGACCTCCCCACAGATTCCTGAACTTGGTTAAATCAATTTGTACGCTTTTAATTAAATTCAAATCAGCCTCGAAGACGAGGTGTTGGTTTGGGGTTGCTGTTGATTGGAACGTATGATATTTGATTTCAGAAATGAGGATGAGGTTAATGAGCTCGTGGGGAAACTTGACAATGGATGTTTAAGGGGGGCAAATTAATTATACATTTAATATGGCGATTTTTAATGGTTTTGGTAGTTTTCTTTTCTATATATATATATATTTTAAGCTACATATAAAATCTGTTTGTTTAAAATTTACGAAGAAAACATTAAAATGGCAAAACTAACCTAAACCAGGTTTTAATTAATATTCTTTTCTAGCCAACAAGCTCTAAAAATTAAATATTTCGCTTAAGCAATGTGCAAACAAAACTGGAAACAATTTGTTTACAAAACACGTATGTTTAACAGTTTTCAAAGCAAATCACTTCAGTGGCTCAGCAAATAGATCGCTATTTCTGATGATGGCTGAATGTAAACAGAGCAAATACAGGCAGAAAAAATCATTGGACAAACATCCAGTGAAACTGTGATGCAATCGCAGCCCCATCGAATTGTGAGACAAACGCTGTAGGGTAGAAAAATGGTGTCGGTGGGGTGGAAAATGGGTAAAAACGGGGGCCTATATCGAGCACGGAAATTGGAAATTTCACACTTGATGATGGCCCACAAATTGGTCAACAGCCGTTGCGTCGCACAAACGCAAACACGGAGAACAACAGGCTGTCAGCCATTGGCATTAGTTTCTGCCGCCTGCCACTAACTGCACAAAAAGAAAATAAAATTGACTGGTTGTCACATGGCGACTGGATTCTATTCTATATCGCTAACGGACAATTGGTGCAGAAAAAGGTATCCTGACATTTTGCGGTTGCCGACTGTGAGACTTTGGCCAACGGCCATATGACCAGAGGAACCGAAACCAAAACTCACAATGCCCTTTGTTAATGGCTTTGATTTCCCAATACGTTTGTCTGATACCTCCATTTGTGGGAGGTTTTGTCAAAAAGATAGCTGTGGTTCTTTTGCTGGCGTTTGATAGCTGTAATTGTGCACAGTTTGATGGCTGTATCGTGAATGACGATTCAGTGAGAATATTGAAGTTTTTTTTTAATTTAATTTACATTGCTCCAAACCAAAAAATATAATTACTAACAATAGTAATTTCATAGAATTTTCTAAAAAGCTTTTTTAGAAGCACAATTAAATTTAAGACTATTGTGCATCTACAAAATATTGTGAGTTGGCATAAAATGTATTTATTAAATAAAAGTTGAGCTATTTATTTTAATGACACACTTACCGTTCGCCTTTTCCCTTTTAAACGAGAGCACGATGAATATAAATAAGCTTGTCTCAGACTTGTCTGCCATACTTTTGCAAATATGTCATAAAATTATTCACCTTACCCACAGAAACAAAAAAAACACCAGGCTGTTTTACTTGCGTAAATAAATATTTATAGGCTTTTAAATTTCGATCTGTGGGACAAGGTCCGTGTGGGCGCAGACGTTCCCTAATTTACTTAAAATAGAAAGGAACACGAAGCCCTGCTGGGCATGTAAATTCTTTTTCAATTCAACATTTAAATTCAATTTAGGCAGCACACACATGGGCGGGGGAAAGAGGGGCATGCATATGGCGGCCTTAACTTAATCTGATTGTAATGCGATACACTTTACAGTTTGCAGATACAAATCAGCACCCACATCTCAGCTGCCATCCCCGCGTATCCTTTGCGCACACATACAGGCAATACACACGGACAAGGACGAGGTCCTCCATCAACGCAGCTGTTGCTTCCATTGTTGTTGTTGTTGTTGCTGTTGTTCTACAGCTTGTGGGGGTTTCGAGGATTCGCGCGTACAAATCAAATAAATTATCTGAGGATTTACAGTAATAAAGTAGTAGATAAACCAAACCAAGCTGAAGCGGCACCATAGAACAAGTGGTTCACTAAAAGAAAATATTACTAAGATTTTTTTAATTAAAAGAGTATTACTATCTAATGACGTTTTTATTGGATTTAACGATATTTAACTAAATACATTATTTGAAGTTTTAATTTTGACTTAGCAAAGTGTTGTGAAATTGGAAATTTTAAAATAAGCAAAAAAATTGTTCACTGAACTTTATTTATTTTATAACGCTGTATATAATAAAATTATGAATAAGTGTACAGATAAAAAAATGAATTAAAAGTTATATATTAAAACCAAATAGATGGTTTAAGACCCTTTATTTTGTATTTTATTTTATCTTATCTTTGATTCTGCTGTAATGAGAATTTCACTTAACAATGTATTTATTTTAAATAGTTATAATTTAAAATTAAATTAATGTTCGTTACAGTGTTTTTTTAAATCTTTTATCATATAATACTTTATTACCTTACTAAACACTTGTTTTTGGTATTTGTTAAGAGTAATTTTTAAAATTACTTCTGTGTTTAATTACTGACAAACTTAATTTAGTTTCTGAATAAATTTCTCTTAGTGTAAGAACAAACCCTCTTGAGGTCTCGGCAAATGGAAATTCAGTTCAGGGTTCACTAAGCTCACAATGAGTTGTTAATGGGGTGGAGGTCTACGCAAAAGTGTTACAGAAATGTGTGTGAGGAGCACCGTACTCCGATAAAATTATTTGATTCGCTTACTCAATATTTCCGCCTCAACATTCAGGCCTTATCAAACACTGACCAGCACGAAGAAAGTGTTCGCTAAAATAGGAATGGCCAAAAAAGTCATCTTCATTTCGGGTAACTTAATGACAATGACCGACAATTGCTGTTGGATGAACGAGGTTTCGAGTTTTGGGGCCAAAGAACCAGCCACCCAGCCAAGTTGTACGCTGTCTGGCATCAAATGTCTTTATCGTTACGCCGCTTAAAGTCAAATACAGCCACTCAGAGAGTCAACAAACGTGTTTAGCAAACAGCAACAGAGATTCGGGGAATATCCTCCACATAGCGGCGAATGTAAATGCCGTAATGGAGATTGTGTTTGGGAAATAACCGCGCTGCGTCAACAGTATTTATTTTATTGACATTCCCGCCCCCCATCCTCGCATTTCCACAGACAGACAATGAAAAGCTATATTCTGTTTTTTGGCGACAAACCAACCTGACAAAGTCCAAAGAGCTGAGGCAATCAAGAGACGGCGTTTTTCCGGCGTAAATGAGCGCGTAAAAGTTTATGAGCCGGGCATCATCATCCTCAACGTCGTGATCCTGGCGGCAGGAGCAGCATCCAAGTGATTTGCCTGTGTTTGGGCCATCAAAAAGTTTTCAACTTGCATTAGAGGGAACTTGAAAGCCCAGCCAGGATTTCGGAGCAGCTCCCCGGTGACCATGGCCAAAAACCGAGAGCCAGGACCAAAGAGATTAAAACGACGGCCGACTTGTCAAAGTCAATGCCAGCAGTTTGGAGTTTGAGGGCTAAATAATACAATAAGTGTGCTGCTTCTGCAGGACGAATGATAGCCGTCGGCTCCCAGGACATTTGTGTGGTGCAGGCCAGGAATCGGAAATGAATGGCATTTGTTTTGGCGTTTCTCCAGGGAAACGTAGGCACAACTCTGGACCACTTCTCCCCAAAGAAGGAATACAATTTGATGGGCTAATCAATGCAAGAGCAGTCAAGACAACTGAACAGGATTAAAATAAATGCGTTGAGGCAGCTACAAATTATCTTTCTTGGGAAATTACCCAAGGAAAATAATTAAATTTCATGGATAGATATTTATTTCAGTTAAAGAGAGCATAATAATTGTTAATTAATTAAGATTCTAAGTTTGCTAGTCCATTTAACGAAATCTTTTGACTGAAAACTTTTACAGTTATTTATTTTTATATAAAGTGTCATATCTGAATATAAGTAGTCATTTAAACTTTGCAGAAATATACAACAATAACTAATTATGAAATATAATAGTTCAACTTAATCTCAAACTAATGAAAGACTAGATACAAGTACAAGCAAAGTTCCTAATTTCATAACTGAAAACTATTTAACTTGATCCCCTCTATTCGCCTTGCTTATAAAACCTGCATTGCATTTAATTTCCAAAATAATTGTCTAACAAATAAACCATCGAAAAGAAAATCAAAACAAAATCTTTCGAAAAAATAAAAAAAATACTTGGAGATAAATCTGAGATTAGAAGTCAAAAAAATGCTGTCAAAATAATTCGAAAGAACACCAAACTAAAAGTTATTTACGCCCAACAAGATTTTGTCGCCTAAGGTCCTTTTCGACCAGGATATTTTCTTTAACCCACCTCATTTTTACCCTCTGTCCTTTTGTGTGTGTGCATCCGACTCATGTATATTTCATGCAATATCCTGTTGAATATTTAAATTTGTGTAGACAATTTCCGTAGCCAATGGCTTTGACAATGGAATCATTAAGACAAGATAAACCGAAAGTCCCGGCCAGAGTTCCGAATAACACAGCACACCGATAAGAATGCCTGAGTGGAGTTGGTGCAAAGGTTGTTGGCCCGGCCAAGGGGCTAAAACCGATTGGACTGCATTTCATCTTGTCCCCTTAATTGCGGCTTCAGTTCAGTTAAGTTCAGCTTGGTTCAGCTGAACATAATTTATCAGTAGTCGTCAGACACACGCCGCAACAAATTGACAATTAAATAGACTGAGGAGCGAGTGCCGTGCGGCGTGGCGAGAAAACTTGATTAAAATTTGCCTGGGCAAGGGGGCAACGAAGGTCGGGGTCCAGGGGATGGGTTTCCGGGCCAGTCACGTGCGTCACAGGCAGCTGTTGCACACTGTGGTCATCCCTTTCAGCCATCGTCCTGTTGCCCCCTCGAACGGCAGCCAATATATGGCACTCCCGACTTGGCCCCGTACGTGACCAACTGCAAAGCTGTCAAAAGTTGTGAAAATTAAAAAATAAAGTCGAACAAATATGCGCACAAGACACAAGAAGCTGTTGCAGAAAAATGGTCAATGTAATGCAGTGTCCAGTCAATGGATGATGTCCTGGTAACTGTTTGACTTTTAATGATTCAGAATCCGTTTGTATCTGTTGAATTCATAAAAACCAGTAAGAACTCCATGGTCAAAGATAAAATATAAGGGTTTCGTTTGGAAAAAACTTTACTTACTTTATAACAAAAATAAAATTAATGTTTTTTTACATTGTTTGAGTTCTTCTCAGACTTAACAGAAAGTTGAATTGGTGTTTCAAAGTAAAAAATTTTCAAGCAACTCAGATAAGAACTCATATTGTATTGGAAAACACAAATTTTTGGGTCAGATATTTCAATCTATATAGATTCTATCTATATAGATTGGAGTATAGATTCTATCCATATAGATTGTAGTATAGATTCTATCTCTTTAGATTGACCTGTAAAATCGTATTAGGTCGAATAGCGAAATCATAGGTTAAGCAACTAATATGTTTTCTCCAATATAAATTTATTTAAATATCTAATAAATTTGGTTAATTAGACATTGAGATTATAAACTAAATCAAACCAAATATGAGCTGGATTAGATAAATTAGTTTCCTTGACACTGCAAAATTTTTGAATTGTTTTTTTTACTTTACGAACAATGTTTAGTAGATATAATTCAGTTGGATGGTAAAAAGTGCCTAAATTAAGCCACTATTCTCTCCTTAAAATGAATGCTAATAATAAAAGCCAAAATACGATTCATAAAGCTGTCACACAAAGCTCTCACTCTCCACACTTTCTTTTTAAATTGTGGTTGGCTGACAGTTTTTCTGACCACAATGTCCACAGAAAAACTGCAATGATGTCGTTGCCCTTGCCTGTGCATAACACCAAAATAGATGGAACCGAAAAAGGGAAAAAAAATTGACAGCAGGGCTTCAACCCGCTTGTTCTCACAGCAGCCACATCAATGGGTCCCCACACAATGCAACATTTTTAGAAATGCCAGAAACAGAGCCACACACTCAGACGCACTCAATGTTTTTAAAACCCCCCTTTCGCCAGTGTCACAGCCATCAAAGTCCGTTCGCGAACAATGTACGATGTAATTTTTATGCAACAAACACAAATTTCTCTGGGGTGCACTATGTAAAACTGACAGATGAGTCCGCTCCCTGCATCCCCAATTCCCGTGGAAAACACAAAGAAAATATACAACAAATAGGAAGCTGAGCTGTATGTAAATCTACGATATATCAAGTCAAAGTGTGTGTGGCTGGTAGACCAAAAATGTTAATCTGTAATTTGTGGCAAAAAGCAGTTTATTGCACAAAAAGAGCACATAAACTAACTTTGAAAAGTTGAACTCTAACTAGAATTGGGGAGAAAGGGGAAGTTGTGATTTTGTAATGATTTTTGTTGGTAATGAACTTTGTCAACTTTCAGGTGACCGGGGACTTACAAAAGGGTCACATGTTTGCAGTCAAAATGATGGATATACCGTGAATATGTAAGTTAGGAGAAAATGAGATTTATTGATGGATCCGAAAAACTACTTTGCGTGAAAAGTTAAAAATTCTATGGTTTATAGGAGTCAAGGATGGTCTTTAATGGGTGTTACATTTTAAAAGAATAAAAAGAACCGGGAGTATTTTTAATTAAACGTCAGAAACCCTCCCTCTACGTTCAAAAGTTGATATTTTATCTATAAACCCTACTCCAAAATTAAGTGAGTTAATTCCGAATTGAATAATAATAAACAAATAAAAAACAATTAAATTCAATGACCTTATCAAGTGTGTGAACTTTCAACCCATTAAATAATTAGTTTATCTGAAAATGTACATTCTGGGTAACATTCAGAGACATGGATTTAATTAAACCGTTTTTTGCAACTTTATTCAAGTCAAACTAATTAACGCCTTTCCACTTTCGTCCTCTCTTTGTTAAAAAGTTGTACACATGTAGAGAATCTCAGGCAAAAAATAAGACCTTTGCAGAACTTTCCTACGACCCGCACAAAATGTAAACCAAAAGAACTTCAACCAAAAGATTTCTATCATCACGCCCAAACATCCTGCCGCACTCCCCGCCTCACCACTTCATTCAGCCCCGGCAAAAGCTAACCAAAGTGTTGCACTTACTGCATTTAAATGAAATTAAACATATTTCCTGCAGCGACAAAGCCAGAATTAATTTGTTGAATGCCTTCTCCAAAGACCAGGGGCGTAGAAGGGGGTCCGCGTATTTGTAAGATGAAAGTTTTGTGCTCCAAGCTTATCTTAAGTGTGCTCCACGCTTTTGCACTCAACTATTTTTGCGATGTGGCTGAGAGAGGCTGGCTGTAGGCAAAACTTTGCCGACAAATGTGGTTTCCGCTTCTATCTGGCTCCCTTCGTATTTCCGCCTCTAGCCGCCTTTCGTTTTGCATAAAATGTATATATACAAATATGTGGCTGTAAGTGGCGTCTGAATCTTCGTCTCGCCATGGCATAATTTTCGCGCTTTTGTGCGCATAATTTAAATGACTTTTGAAAAGTTTCTCGAGTGCCGCAAAGCAGGCATTTCAGATAAGAGTGCAAGGTGTCTCCGGCCCACATTTCCCCACCCCTGGACTCGCCCATCATCCCCTCCACAGCCCTGTAATTATGATAATGTTAGTGTGCCCAAGTGGTTACCCCTCAGATGGGTGAGGAACTTCAGTAATGTTCCAGAAATATTGCGTATACGTAGCGGGCTTGCACGCAAAACGATTTGGCGTCACTTCCGTTTACCTTGTTTCTTTCGAATAAATTACTTATGTTTTTTAAAGTTATAATTAAATATACGATTAAAAAAATTGATTCCCATCAAATTAATTTAATTTAATAGCTTCTTTGTACGATAAAATAGCTAAGAAAGTTAATTAATGGTACAATAACATTCAATATTTGCACTTTCGATCAAAAATGTTATATAAAAATATCATTCATTATTCTATTTTAAGTGGAATTATTTATTACTTTAACCTTTTAATCAGAAATATATTTATTAATTTAACACAAAGCAAGGCAAGTACTTTAATTCTTAGGTACATTTTTAGTTGTTCAATAATAATATTACTTAATGTTATGAAATGTTTTTTTTAAATTTTTCTTTTGAGCCTGTCATTAAACAAATGAAGTGCAATTAATTTTACTTTCTATGATACCTAAAAAGTTTTTCATTACTCGTGCTGGCTATGTTTAAGAATATTTATACACCATATCCTGTGAAAAGGGAACTTTTTCCATCACTGTTTATCCACTTCATTTTTGATAAGTTACTCTCCGGTAAATTCGGAGTTTTGGAGGTGCGTGTCGAGGTTAATAGCTGCACGTCAACGCTCAAGCGGCTGAAATCTATGCAAATAACATTAAATTATTAAACATTTTTCTTGTGCGGGTCCCAGAAAGTGTTTAGCATATTTTGTGTTAAATTTATTTGCGTGACTCAAACAATTAGTAGACGCACACCGAGGTTTTGGCGGTCTGCCGGCTCTGCACTTAGCGAAATATATTTGACTAGATTATTGTTGATAAAGAAATTCTCGTGTTGGATTGAAGAACTTGCCAAAAACATTGCCAGTGCACATGTGAGTTTGTAATTTGCCTCTTGCTGTAAATAAACGCGCTCATTAACGTTGTTTTTTTTTGTGCGGTGAGGATTGCTAAAACCAACCGCCGAATGTCAAACCCCGAAAAAGAGGAAATTTGCATAAATGCCAGGCCAAAACCAAAGCCAACAACGTTGGGCATTCCCCCATGTAATTGAGAGCTAGAATTAAATGCAAATGGTTTAATGAAACAACAGTTATTTATGTTCATTTACTTTGTTTGTTTTGTTGAGTTCGCTTTTTTTTTGGTATCAATCAACCTAAAGTTTTATTGTTTAATTATTATCGCATAATTATATAACTGCTTACAATTTAATTTGATCAATCTTAATCGTAGATTTGTTTAATTTACCTTAATTTGTTTTTTCTTTGATAATATTTATTTTACAATAGTTTAGCGTTGATAAACCAGCTCAAGTTACTTATTTTCCAAACCATTTAATTTAAAAATAAAGTGGTCTTCTAATTTGTAAGACAAATTTCATCAAATTTTTTCTGAGCTTGTAAGTAGCTTAGTTATTTTGCTTGCAATTAACAAATAACAACAAAAACTAAATTTAAACATAAACAAAAGAAATTATATAAGTTTCCAAATGTAATGTAAAATATTTCACAGTTAAATACTTTTGCTTTAGTTTTAATTCCTGTTTATTTATTTTACACTATGCCAACTTGTTTATAGGAAAACAGATCCGTTCTTATATTTTTATTTGCACAAAAAGCTTTAAACATTTTACACATTATTCATTTGATGTTCAGCTAATTTTTTAAATACAGGCAACAAACAATATAATTACTTTGTATAGGCTATATTTTTTCTCATGTATTTATTGGTTTACTTGCCATGTATGAGTTAATTAATTATGTCCTAGTTTTACGAACTTTACATACTTTTCCTTTGGTATTGTTAAATATTTGACAGATCTTTGACTAATATATTTTAAATTATTTACTGGCTGACTTAATTGTTATTTTATGAAGTGAATTAGTGATGCTTTAATAATACTTTCTCATATTTACACGCAACTAAAATCGTCAACATTTATTTACAGCTGTATTCGGTTACATCAAAAATATGGTTATGACCTCAACTAAAAGGATTTATTTACAAACATAACTAAAATTTTAATTAGCACAATTTACTAATTAAGATAAAATGTGTGGTCAAATTTCGGAAACATTTGACGAGCAAATTATTGAAGCCCCAAATGAGCACTGCAAACTGGGTGAAAATGTCGTTTATTATTCAGGCAATATAAATATTAAATAAATACATAAATATTGATAAATTTTCGACAGCAAGAAAATCTACGACTCCCAAAAGATTGTCATATATCCTTGGCCTGTCGTCTTTCCAGCTGCATTTATAATGCTTAATTAGCTGCATTGTTCGAGTTAACTGCACAGGCGACCTTACTTTCCTGTCCCCGTCTGCGGGGGAAATTAAATAAAATACATTAATTTTGTTATTGTCAGGACGTCGACACATCCAGGGCACAATGTTGATTATCAATATTTTCAACGCTGAATGTGCTTTTTTCCTTTCGGCATTAACAATGTTAATAAACGAAAGGGCAAGAGGATGGAAATGGGACCTCTGGCCCGGCGGAGAAAGGCAATTTCGTATGCGGTTTTCCATCGTTCATTATGTTTATGTCAATGCAAACTTTATGCAACACAAGTTGAATTATTAAAATCGTGCAACGACGCCGAGGCATAAATACAGCAAATTGGCAGGCCTTTAACCCGCAACTCTCCGCTTTTCGCCTGCATGTTTATACATATACATGAACCTATATGCAAATGGGCCATATATCTTCTGGCCTTAATGTCATTTTTCTTTGCCCCGTCGATATCGCTGCTGTCTGTCTCTGGATCCAGATCCTTCTCACTCACTCCTTTTGCCCTGGCATGAGTTATGGCCAATAAATTGGACATGTTAACTGTGTGTCATTGTGCGGGGCCAGGAGACCGCAGGCCACGCAATTTTATGCTGAAATTAATTGCAAGTATTTCGCACGGACGAGGGGTCAAGGGGGCGAGGGGTCGAGGCGGTGAAAGGTGAGGCGGACAGGACACATGGCAACGGGTCGTATGGGTAATAATATAATTAGCATGCACATTTATTAAAAAGTGATGGAAGTGCACAAAAGCCGATGACGACGATGACGAGGCCGAAAGCCAGGAAACGAAATCAAGGCATTGCAAATTATTATTGCAAATTTTTACCATAGTACCGACAGCAGGGAAACGATAAAAATGAATGAGATTTTCAAGGCGTTTAAATGTCACATGGCAACAAAATGCCAAGCCCTGGTAGGGCGGTGAGGGGGCGTGGCGGACTTGACATGCCATTGACTTTTTCCTTCATTAAATAAATTGAAATTTTTTGCTTCTGCTCAAAAAGGGGTAGACAAGTTTGTCACGGATTGAATGAAGATATCCGCTTTTTAAAGTCGTGGCTTTTAACTTTTTTAATTACTGTCCAGCATTTAATAATTTTAATTGTAAAAGATATCTTCAGACATTTTCTGGGAAGATATCTCTAAATTAATAAAAACTACATATTGTACAACTTAATATTAATTGCAAACAAAACTACCAAAGGGTTAAAAAATCAATTTAACGCAGATGAGTTTCAGATATGTTTAATTCCAAAACAAAGTTTACAATTTTAATCGTGATATGAGTAAGTTAAGCATCAGGATTTTGTTTCTGGGATATGTTGAAAGTGAAAGTAAAAATAACAATTATAATATCCGCTCTTGAAAAGCTTTGCTTTTAGGCGCTTTAAAAAAATCATAAATATGTACCATTTAATCTCCATTCTACATTAAATTTTAGTTTTAATTTATATATTGTACAATTAATATTTTACTCCACATTTTCGTATGATGCAGTGGTTTGTCTTAAGCTTAGAACTTCATAAATACTATACATACAATGAGCATTTTATTGATTTGCAAAATACTTATTCTCTTTTGGATTTCGTTTTTTATAATTTTACAAATTTCTATAGCTTTGAAGTGAGCCAAGTTTGAAGCATTTTTGTTGTTTATTTTAATTATTTGTTTTTGATATTCTTTCAGCTATGAAATATGTTGATGTTCCTAAACTATTCCCCCTTTTCAAGACCCCCTTTGGCTGCATTTCCAAAATGCTTATTGAGTAACTCAAACGATTTATTGATTTCAAAGCAGGACCAGATAGAATCCAGAGCCCAGCAGCAGTGCTCTATGAAGCAGCAGGCCAGCTAGAGAAAATATGATTTACGTGGGGGACTGTTTAAAGGTTCGAGGACTATCGAACTTACCCACTGACGAGGAGTACTCATTCGGTGGTCGTTCCGTGTAGAACATGCTCTTGCCTATCGCCAGGGATCCCTTGGAGCCGACAGACGATAGACTATTTCCCGCCGCACCTCCTGGCAATGCGGAGGTCTGCATGGAAGTCGAGGACGAGGAGGCCGCCGAGGAACTGCCCCCCGATGATGATGAGGAGGCCGAGCCAGGATATAAATCGTTCTTCATGGCATATCCCACATCCGTTTGCAGGGATTTCGTTGTGTCGTTGCGTGATGAGGGTATGATATTGTCTGCAGATTAAATGTGGAATTATATAGTTTAATGGGCCAATATACAGTTGTCACTCTACAAGTAATCATCTCAAGAATAATGAAAACATTAACTTTAATTTATTTTTAAAACATCTTTTTTTTTTTTTTTAATTCTAGTGGTTACAATCACTTACAAACAAGGTTTACTTTTTGTTTTTTTACCAGCGTTTCAAAAACTGCACTAAAAAACTTAAAATATTTAGTTACCGCATATAGAAAATTAAAAATAAAATTTTTGATAAAATGTATATAAATTAATTAAAATAGTAGAGTTCATTTATGTTAAAACTCTCTTCATAAAAAACTTTTTATTAAACCTTTCTTTTATTGGTTCCTGTCGTTAAAAATTAGTCCTTAAAAAGTTCAAGTTGTCGGAAATCGACAAGAAGTTCTCTTGTTTGTCGTCAACTGTTTGTTAATGTTTGGGTCACTACTGGCTAGTAAAAGTTGCGGACTCTTAAACAAAACTTAACCCCAGCCTGACATGGTTTTCAAGTTAAATTGCGTGGAAATCTTGGCTGCGATACAAAAAATTTATATCGCCGTACAAAAGGCACTAACTCACACATGTGCATCGACACATACACACGCAATGGCACACGAACACCCACACACACACACAAACAATAACATCCTTTGTTGGCTGACTCCTGGATTAGGTTCCGTTGCATTGCTCGCGCGCTGCTTTGCCAGTCACTTTAAATAAAATATGTTTGGTCTTTTGCTCTGCTCTCCAGCTCGCTAGCTCTTGGGCTCAAAGTCTGCGGCAGTGTTTCAAATGTGTTTCCAACCTAATGCCCCCGAAAATCCTCCTCCGCCCCAGCATAATCCCCAGCATATTGCTTTGCCCAGAGCCAGGACTTGGACATGGGAACGGGAAAAGGACACGGCCACAAGTCCGGACGGAGACTTGAAAGTGTGTGTACTTTTCTGCTCGACTTGAATTTCAACAGGAGCCGTAGAAAAGCACACAGAAAAAATGTAAGCTACAATTTAAAGTGATTTTTAATTTTTGTATTTTTAAATTTTTTTCTGGCTTTTGTATATGTTAAATTGTATTTTTAATAAATGAATTTTAAGCTATGCTAATAATAGCTAATATTAACTTTATTTCAGATTACTTTAAAATGATAAAGTCTAATTTAATAATAAAACGGCTCATAATAATTTACATTCTTGATAATTAGACTTTCATTATAATAAGTAAAATTTAGGAGTACGATGTTTGATAAAGGACAAATTATTTCTATTAAATAAAGTTATATTTGTATCGGCGCAATGAACATTGCGAACTAAAAAGATTTATTTGGAAATTATCAGTATTTTAAATACCATTCATTGTTCAACTTTAAAACATAGCTATTACGTAACTTTGATAGATTTTTAGACCATTTTTACTGTATACACAGTAAAGATATGTACAAAACTAATCCCTTTTTTTCGACTGTGTGTGGAGATGAAGGGAAGCAAAAAACCCCGTCGCTGAAGTAGTCAAAAGTGCTTTACTTTATCTCTAGGTGGGCGTGTCCCACTCCCCTTTTTCCCACCCACTCCCCCTTCATTCCCCCAGCGCCACCCTGTTTGTGGATCTGTCTGGCTTAGCTGCTACTTTCGCAGTTTTGTTTGTGGCTCGCCGTATCCTGTATCCTTCCCCCCGTGTGTATGTGTGTGTGTGTGGTGTGACTTTCACGCTCAACGCTGAATGTGTTAAGCGCAAATACGGAGCATTCCGCACATTTCCCCGCATCCGACTGATACTATACTTACTCTCCCTGGACTCGACGGTGGTGTGGGTGACCTGCTTGGATGGTGTGGATGGCAAAGGTATTTCTGCAAATGGAATTGAATAACATTGCATAATTAATAATTAGAAAGGCATCCAGCAGCAGGCATGGCAAAGGCGGCCAACGGAAAAATATAAAATTATACAAAATGGTTTTTCATTACATTATGTCGGCAGAATTTATGTCGGTTGCTGCTCATTGGTTTACTATGTCAAGAGGGGTTTTTCTACAGGTAAGGTCAAACGCACACTCCCCCAGCTTCAGTTGAACTCGATCTCGGCTCAAAGTGTGCATAAATTAAAGAACCTTTACTTTTAGCTAAAAGCCTTTTAGGTTTTAAGCACAAACACAATTAAGCGGCTGAGTTTAACTTAATAAAGTCTTAGTAATTATTTGATAATCAGCTTTCAACGTTGCAACATAAAATGATTGCCTACTTTTTGGAGATTTCTCGTTTATATCTTAATTTAAAAATAATAATTGAACAGGACATAAAAACAAATATAAGAGTGCCTATAATTACACGAAAACTGTTTCCTTCATTTTAGTATTTTACATAAGCCATTTACTATACAGACAATAATTTAAATGAATATCATACGATTATATACGAAGCATTTATAATTGAGTTTATTTGCAACCATTTGCCGATAATGTTATCTTATTTCCAATATTTGTAAACGTTATAAGCTCTATCGAAATCTGTTGATTTTAATTTGAACTTTTTAACTTTTTAACCCAAGAGCCCAAAACAAAAATAACAACAAAGAACCCAAGTTCAACGGGTGTTTGCGATAACCTTTGGCACAGTACATCTTTAGCATTTGCCATGTGCACAAGCTGAACGGCAACTTGTAACCAGGAGGAAAAAACCCGAAAACAGCCAAAGTGCATAAAAATAAATAAATAAATGCAGGTAACACACACACGTACGTATGTACTAGGGACTATATGTACTATATGTTAGAGGCGACTCCTTGGGCTAGCAAACGATACAAAGTCAAACAATTCCGAAATTCACCTTTATTTTCCGTTTACGTTTATGGTGAATGTGTCTCCGTGTTGCCACGGGGTATGATGATACTGGGTGGATGAGATGGGTGGTTAGGAGTGGGGAATATGGGGCAGATACGGCCAGACACCAGCCACCGCTCGTTTAGTTTTACGCTCTAGAGGACAACGTATAGTGCACATATTGGGAGGGTAGTGAGGATTCCGGGTCTATAGGTAAAAGCTTTTGGCAAAATTGTGCCACAAAGGGCGCACGATATTGCACTGCTCGGGGTGAGTGTGTGTGTGTGGGTGTGTGTCTGTGTGCCGTAACTAGTGCACTTAAGTTACCAATACAAATGCACTTACCGTAAACACGTATGGAGCCTTCCGTTTCCCCCAGCGAGTTCTTCGAGATGCATCGATAGTTGCCAAAGTCACCATATTGTAGGTTTCTTATCGTCAACTTCATGTGGGCACTGCAAAAGGATACGTTAAGCTTAAGGACACATATCCATAGAATAGTTTTCTTTTCGCCAGCTTATCTTCGAGTTCGGGGGCGAAAGCATTTGCACTTGCACCTGACCCCCAAAAGGCAAGTGCAAATGCATGATAAATATTTAACAACACAATTTTCGATGTTGTAGTTTATTTTTATTCGATATTCTGTTTTTGTTTTAAAGTGACTTACCGATAGGAGTTCTCCGTGTAGTCGGTTTTATATTTCTTGCTCGGCAATACCATCACAGAGTTGTATACCCAATAGATGATGGCCCTGCAGGGGAAAAAACATTTCAGCATTACCAGTTGTACTCAAATCGAATGTAAACGAAAATGTGATTCGCACACACACATGCACGGATATAAGAAAACTAATCAAATTCTCAAATGAATGTAAATATTTTAACAAAATCAATGAGAAATCGAATGAGCAAAATTCAGCATACACAGACCAGTTGAAATATTCACGGACACACACAACTAACTGCAATCAGGTGCAATGCCCAATTTGTTAAATCCAATAAAAATAGAACAGAATGAAGAGGGGCATACCCAGAATACACATCTAAAAATAGCACGTTTATACAAAAAATATGTACAGTTGTAAAAAGTTTATTAAAATAATAGTTTCCCAGCTTTGAAATGAAGATTTTAAAAAATACCCTTTGAACAAATTTAGGACCTTTTCTTGAAACAAGACTTATGTTAAAAAACAACAAATACATTTTTAAATTTGTATATTTATTAACAAATATATAATAAATAATTATATTTAATATATTGTGAAGATGCTTAAAGAATTTTTTTCATTAATTTGGGTTTTCAAATGAATCACACCAACTAGACCCCAAAAATAAAATGAATATATATATTTTCATTTATATAGCTTACAAATTTAAGTAGTTAAAATAATATTCAGGATAATATCACTTAAAAAGTTGTTATCTACAGATAAACATCATATATTAAAATGTTGTCAAAGGGAGTTGAACATAAAACTCGAAATAAACCTGTCTCAGGCACACAGCTTAAATATATATGCTACATTTACAAATTTAGTAAAAGGAAAACTAAAGGCAAAAGGAATAGGTAAGGGAAACCAATACGAAGAGACTCACTTGGGATGCGCCTCCGTGTGGCAATCGATGGTTACATCAGTGCCGGATGGGGCGCCAACAAGTTGATTCGGCACCCAAATCATGGGTGAGACTGCGGAAAAAGGATAGAAGCGAAAAAATAGGTTGATATGGTACGTTAGCAAATGTAAATGGCACCTGGGGGAGAACTCAGGTGGTGGGGAACGCGGAGGCAGGTGTCGCTGCAAAGCACGCATAAGCGGCAGCATTACGTCTGTTCAACGTATTCCCCATTCTGTCTGTCTGTTTTTTTCGCCGGCTTAAAATGAAAGTGCAATGACAAAGCTGGAAAACTAAGACATGAGAAACAGCCAGCATTTAAGTGGAGCGATATACAATATGGCTAAGACAACACGTCAGCAAAATGAGAGTACGTAGCCAGGGAAACTAAGTTTAGCCGGAAGTACGTGCTCCGGATGGGTTTGTCACTTAGTGCTGCGATGGGCATAGAGAAGTTTCCAGAAAAGAAACTAAATTTATTCCTATATTTAGTTATAAAACAAAAAATTAACCCATTAAAATTATATTTAAGATGAATAAACAAACTATCTCAGAATGATATAAATATCTATATTTAGTCATTTTAAGTTATTAAAATTAAGGTTTGTGGAAGAGAAATGGTCAATATTTAAAATGAAAAAGAAGGAAAAAATAGACCTTTAATATATTTTACTTCTCTTTAACAAAAATCAAAATTTCATTTGTATGTTACCCCAGTTTCTGCCACTTAAACTAAGCCCATTTCGGTCATCATTCCCAAATCGCCCAACATCAGTCTTTGTCTCAGTCTCAATATATTAAGCCTTCCATCTCACTTAACACAAAATGTATGTGTTTTTTTCAAGCCATCCTCAACGAGACTGTATATTAGGTTGCGCATTTTAAGGCACCGAAGGTCCCAACTCTAAACATGAAACCGAAACCGAAACCCCTTTTCCAACCGAGCAACAAAATTGAACGGAGCACAACGAGCTAGTTGGAAATTTTAAACGCTCCTGACAATGCCTACACCTGCAATATGAGGATTGCTCCCTTCCATGTGCCACGCCCCCTTTCAACGCCCCCCGGTTCAGCCACGCACAAAACCGTTCATAATAAAATAGAGAGAAAAACACACATAGACACACACGGCGAAACAGAAAAACGCCGTCAAAGTCATACGTGCAACGCCGGCAAGTGACTTTATTGCAGGTACGTGACGTGAATTATTGTCAAGGGGGGCGAAATTGTTGGATCAGGGGCGTAGTCGGGGGCAGTTGGGCTTCGGAGGGGGGAGGGCTGGCTGAAACTCGTTAGGATTAACAAGCGTTTACTGGCGCACGGCGTGCAATGGCAGCGTAACTTTTATGCCCAGCGACAGGACACCATATCTCCTGCTCCAAATTCACTGACAAAAATTATTTAAGGAAATGTACATAACGAATTCAATTTTAAAGTTTGTTTTAATATTTTGGCGTACCATTCGGTCAGTCCTTTATTATTTTATCAGCCACACTTGTAAAGTGTTTAAGAGATAAGACGAAGTTCCATTTAATCTTTCTTATCTTTTATTTATGCTTGAAGGTTGATTTTTTTAAACCCGAAAAAACTAAAAATTCCTGGTGAATCGTGACCCTAAGCCATTAGTTTCTTCTTCAATATTGCTTAAAACTTTCTGTATGCATTTCCCCCACAAATCAAAACTCAAAATTCGACATATTCTAATAATCACAAACCTTACATATTGCCTTTAAAAATAGTAATTATTTCACAAAAAAATGTAGAGCGAATCTAAAAAAAATTGTTTTCCCTTCAATTTTGTTTAATTTAAATAATATGTCAATTCTCTTTGGTGAAAAGGCAAACATTTCTTTTATCAATTATTTGAATATTTGTGAAATTGTTTTAATAACAATCAAATCGAAGTATTAACACTTGAATAAATGGCTTAGTTTGCTTTAAGTCTTCACTTTATGAATAAGAAAACTCGCTCCCCTAATTTTTATAATTTATAAAAATCATTTGTTGCATTAAAAAATAAAAAATAGTTTCATTGAAAGGATAGCGTTCAATTCCTCAGCTAATTAAATTTTCGCTTTCTTTCTGTCGGTGTATTCTATACATGTATTCGTTGTTATATATCAGCTGCATTAGATGGCGGCAGCTTAGCTGCGTTTGTCACTCATTGCCGGAGCAACGAGCGTGCAGTTAAATTGATGAGCAGCAGGTACAAAAAGCGGGCGATGCGCAGCTCCATGAAGGAATATGGCACGAAAACTAGATGGCTAGATGGTTGGATGGTTGGATGGCTGGATGGCTGGATGGATGCCAGTAAGCCGGGATGGCCGGATAGATGGATGGATGGATGAATGGCCTCCTCGCGTTCCGGTAAGTGCGCGCGCGTGTTTCAACTAAACTGACAAAGGCAGCCAACTACGGACTAATATAATATGCACCCCGTATTCCCCCCGATTGGAATAGATTTCATTCCTCATTTGGTTGAGTTCATGCCCTCCGGTAATCGAATACTCACACTCCACATCCAGAATGATCCGTTTCGACACCGAGGGCGGTACTCCATTGGTGGCGATGCACAGATAGGCGCCCATTTCATTGCGACTCACTTTGGTCAGCGGCAGAACATCGCCATCGTACACGAGAACTGATGTTTTCGACGCCGTTTTTGATTGGCAGGAGGACGTTGGGGGCATGGAAATAAACGTGCAAAAAACATTGAGAATTTTGAATTGATATTCTAAAATATGCACCACGAGTAGCTAAACCATTCCAAATAGAGGGAATGTTGATCGTTTGATATTCCAGCAAACACAGTTTGGTGAAAGATAAACAAATCAATAGTTTTTAAAGCAATGACATTGCAAAAAGGTATAATTATTTTGTACACACATTTTATTTCAAGGGGTTGGGATGCCTTCAATGAATTAAATAATTTTAAGTAAACAAAATGCATCTAAACATATTTAAAATATTAATTATTCCACATAGATTACCTTAAAATTTAGATGTTATAAAAACTTGTTTAATATATAATTATACACTTTTAAAACATTAAATTTAAATTGTAGTGATTAGTTAACAAAACCTAAAAATTTGGCTTACATTTCAGTTACAACTTAAATTTTGAACAGTATTTTTGTAAAAAGGAGAAAAAGTGGGGGAAGTCCCATTGCTCTTACCTTTTTTCTTCTTTTCAACGGCAATTTCCTCGCCATCCTCACGACGCCAAATGATTTTTGGGGTCGGGAAGCCATCGGCCCGACAAGTCATGTTGATGTTTTGATTTTCACGCACCGCCACCGACGACGGCGTACTCTCGATGTCCAAAATGTTTGGCGGTACTGGGCAGCAGATGGTGAAAATTCAAAATCGAAATGACTCCAGTTGATTTAGAGAGGCAAATAAGGTGGATACTCACCCACCACCTGTAGATAGCCGACTTGGCTAATCATCGGATTCGTGTTGACCTGGCACATATAGTAGCCGCGATCGTCCTGATGAGCCTGATTGACGTGCAGCAGCCACGTGTTGTCGGTGTAGGTGATGCTGTACCGCGGTATCCTCGATATCACATGTCGGTGAATGGTTAGTATCATTTGCCTGTCGATGTGTATCCAGGCCACCTGCAAAACGAGGGACATTTTAAAAATCGATTTCCAGTTAATGTCGAAAGTCCTCAAGGTTATCTTTAAAGACCCAACTATTCAGGCTCCCTGCTAAAACACATGTGGAGAACCTGCCATTATAAATGAACGTCATGTTGTGACGCAGGACCCGAGGATAAAGCCAGCTTGACAGCTGTTTCCGCATTTTTAATACACTTTTTTGCTCCTTCTGTTCACACTTTCTTTGGGAATCGTTTCGCCTTTGCACCAAAAGACAGGATACACGGAAAGATATAATGTTCATTAGGCTGTCAAATGTCTGAAAACTGAATTTTTTTAACTTCAAAAATGACCTTTTTAGTGAGCATTTGCGTATACATTTGGTGATTTCCATATTGGATTTAAGCTTTGCAAGTTTTTAAACTTGAAAAATGTATTCGTTAGTTGAAATAACTTAAAAAATCATGTACTAAGTAAAAACCACTTTTACAAAATTATCAGTTTCTGGCCTAAACTCTGTAATTTTTTGCAGCACTAATAAATGTTAAAAATAAATCTGTCTGAGAGCTTTAAGCCACATACAAGTTTTTCCAAATATTATTCTTAAAGTGTTTGCTTATTCAGTCTGACTTCCTACGGTTTTAAGAATAATTTTGTCTATTATAGCCAGAATTTTTCACGCTGTGTTAGAGAGATGGATTCTTTCTGGTGGAAGGATTTTCCCGGCCTTGAGTCAGCTGCAAACTTTTCAAATTTGCCCTCAGCACCAGCACTGACAGCAATGAGTTTCTCGCCTTACTGTCCTCTGCCGTTTTTCTCATGTCCAGGCCAATGTTGACAAAAGTCCAATAAGAGCAAGGAGCAAGGACTCGTATCCTAGCTGGGTCCTGGTCCTGGGGACAGTGTTTTATATGAAGTTGATATGGCGAGTAAATATTTGTGATTTGTTATGAGCTCGCTGTGTGCCAGCAGCTGAGGGAGATAAATGATAAGTGATTTTCTAGCCATTTTGTATGGTCGAGAGAGCGCCAGAGGTCCCGGCCAGGCCAGTCCTCTATCCATAGCTTATTGTGGATTAGTTGCATATATGCATCCCAGGCCGGGGCCCATAAATTGTGTCTTCGGGCAAACAAAAGTTTGACTTGCTAATGACAGCTGAAAGTCATCGACGGTGAGTGCAGAATTTCCATTGTATTCGTAGTAATATTTTGATAGGCCTCTTTATCTCGAGCTGCCAATTGTGCCCCCAAAAAGTCTGTCATTCTGCCTGCCTATCAGTCAGTCAGTCAGTCAATTGCCATCGCTTCGGTCCTATGGCAATTTGTGAAATTGATTTTTGACAGTGTCCGTCTCGGTTGCAAACTCCTTCATCAAGTGGCCGAGGTTCGGCCATGGCGTTCAGTTTACGCACGATTTATGACAGTTTGCCCAAGCTTTACCTCCTACCCGGTGTTTTCCCACCTTCCCAACTTCCCACTTTTCCGGAATTTTCCCATTCCCCACTCCTTACCTTGTAGCCCCCCAAATGCTCCACAACGCAGGGCAGATTGGCATCTCGACCCACGGCGACAGTAACGTTTGGTATCGGCTGGGCAAAACGTGGCTCATCCATCATGACTGCGAATGAAAAGAGGTGGCGACAAGAAAGTTAGTTAGTTAATGAGTGAAAGAGTCAATCTAAGAAACCTAATACTGCGCCTGACCAACTGAATTTTCCTTTTACTACAAATGAAGCTTAGATCCGCTAAGTGATGGCTTAAATAATGCTCGAATTGCGATTGTTAAGATATACGGGGGGAAAATATTAAGGCCCTACCAAATCGATTACCCGGAAAATTGTGAAGGAAAGTAAAGAAGTGGTGAAATTGTACTCGATTAACTTATCAAAAGTAGACTGATACAGATTGAAAATTATACTTTCGGTTATGGCTCAACAAGTTTTGTTTTTCCTAAAAATGTGGCTAACTACTTTAAAAGGGAAATAAAATCAATAAAAGCTTTTTTATTAAATACTATCAAAGATAATCTAATTAATAAAAGTTAGACAAGTAAAATAATTTCAAAAGTATCATAGCCTTCAAATGTTGATAGTCAATTATTTATCTATTACTACCTAACTTTAAACTTTAAAAAAATGTTTATAATGTTTATGGCACATTGCATATGCCATATTTTCGATATATAATTATTATTTAATTTGTTACATCTCAATAGCTTATTTCAGAAACGTAAGACTGCCTTATGAATAGTAAGAATAGTAATAGCGATATCTAAAAGATTTATAATGATCACGTTACATATTCAAACAACAAAATTCAGTTCTTTTGTGTTATTTTGAGTGCGAAAAGTTATCTATCAAATATTCACATTCATTTTATTGAATTTAAACCAAAAATAAATTTGCAAAAAAAATCGGTAATGTAGCATTTACCCAATTTGATAGCAATTGCAATAGCGGCATTAAAACTCAGTTGCTGTTTTAAATGGGGAAAATCTGATTTGAGCTTTCAAATTTGTCCATATTAATTCGAAACAGATTCATTGAACTAAGCCGAAAAAACAGCGGACTCAAATAAAAATCGTAGCACCACAAATTGTTTAAGGCCTCACTTAGCAAATTAAAACCCATATCTATATACACATATCAATCCTTTGAAAAGCTTTTCTGGCAAAAATCGTTGAAAAAAGGATACTTAAAACTAGTGTTAATACTGTGAAATGTAAATAAGTGAATTAAATAATTAATCAAAGAAAAAACCATGCCATGTTATTCTCCGAATTTTCTGGTCCTTTGAATTTCCTTATATTCTTACGGAGCTTGAAAGGAAAATTTCTGCCAAAAATAGTTTGCGAAAAATTCTTAAGTACGTATGAATAATTTGTGTGGAAGGCCAGCACAGCCCTCGCCATGGAAACCATAACGAAGTCATTAAAGCCCAGCGGAGTGTGCCGGGTAATAAAAATAAAGAAGTGCAAATGTTGATGGAGGAGCAATAGCAGCTGTTGCCGGAAATCCCTGACCCACAGGCCAAATATAATCAACAGCAGCAACGGCAACAAAAACGGTGGCAGCCACAGCCGCAGCGTCATTATGAAATAATTAAACAAAGCAATTTTTTATCTGGAAGGGAGTGGGGCGAAATGGCAGCACGTAGTCGCCGCCTGTTGAGGATGCCTCATGCAACTTTTGTCTCTGTTTTCCTTTTCTATGCATTCAGCTCGTGTTCGTGCCGTTGTCTTTGCCGCGGAAGTGCTGCACAAAAAGCGAAAATAATATTAACACTATTCTCAGACACGACTCTGGGATACCTGTTTAACCCGATAATACATTTCATTCCAACTTTTTACTACCTAGTAATCGAGAACTTTATTTATTATTTTAATTGCGAAAAAAAAGGTTTTGGGTGATTCTAGAAATTCTTATAAACGACCATCTTCTAAGCATTCTTAAAACCCTTTTGTAAAAAAAATACAAGCTACTTATGCCATATAAATAAATACAAATTAAAAAAAATAATATGGTCTGACAAATTTTAAGGTCTAACTTTGATCTAGAACATTAAAAAGCTAATCACATTTAACTAAAAATAAAAATGTTTTGTACGGAAGTAGATAAAGGACCCAATTGTCTTCGCTATTTGTTACTTTCTCGAAATTCAATATACCCTTGTACCCTGGGTATAAACATGTCTACCTTGTGGCCAACTTGATGGGGGCCGTGTTGGCGTGTTATCTGCGTCATGCAGTCGGAGCACGCCCCTCGCCCCTCACTCCCAGCCACGCCCCTTTTGGCCGGTAGGCACCAGCATTGCACCTGTCTCACGGTTCACGGCTTTCACCTGCGTTTGGGTTGGAGTTTTGGTCCCGCTGCGAGGACAAGCGGCGTTTCCAACGTTTTGAGGTCTCATTTTCTTAATTAAATTATGGCCAGATCCGACAGTTTCAACATGGAAAACAACACGTATTCGGTGGCGGAAATTTGAGAAATGCTTATTAAAGAATTCTAAAGGAATCCTTTCCAAAGGAAAAAAACTTAGTGGTAATTAATGACGGGTATTTTATCTACATTTTATACCACAAGCTTTAACTAGATGATGCATTAAAAAATAATTTCTTTAAATAATTAAATAAAAATTCGAAATATTTTTATCCTGTCTTAAGTGTCATTCATTTTTTAGCCTATTAACAATAATAATCCCCGTTGAAATTTATAAAACGAAACGCTATTATCGACTTATCACAAGCTAATCTCAAAGTAAATAAGCTTATTTTTGTTAACACATTTTATTACCAAAAAAAAAGTGTTTTACACTTATACAAAAACATAAATAATCCCCAATAAAATTAAGCAAATACAAAAATCAATAAATTATAATATTGTTGCTTACCGTGTGTCACTAGATTTGTCATGTAGATGAGGAACATAATCCGTCGATTTGTGAATCGACTGGGAAATATATTTAGTGCTATCAGGAGCAATTTAATTACCGTTAAAATAAACATGTTATTTTATTTCCTTTTTGCGTGTTTTATGTATTTTCTATTTTATCTATGCTTTGTGCAAAATGTGTTTTCGTTGAATTATTTACACTGTAGTTGGTACTTTTTGAACGACATTTTTGTTTGATTTTTCCTCTCTTAATATTTTCCTATTACATTTATTTCTTTTTCCTTAAAACATTTATTTGATTTGCGTAATTTAATTTGCACACACAAGTGAACACTTTTGCAATTCAAAATTCATTTAGCGTAAAGCTTTAAAAATCGCTTAATTCACTTGACGCGTCGAATTGCATTTGCCCATTGTTTCTGTTGTTATTTGGGTTGTTGTTGTTGATGCGGTTGTTGTTGCTGCAGACAAAACAATGAAAATGGAAATAAAAATAAAAATGCAGCCAGCACACATGGAGAAAGCAGTGAAAAAGGACGGAGAAATGGCCACAGAGGAGCGCCGATTTCAGGGGATTATGGCATTTATTATTATTATGGCAGTCGTCCTGCTATTTGGTATTGTGCTCCTGCAACTACTGTTGTTGCCTGGGCCTTTCAATGTTGTATGTTGACTACAACTTACACCAACAACAAGCGAACGCAAAAGGATCGAAACCTTACATGCCCTTACTTTATCATTTTGTAATTGAATATTTTAGCAAAAGATTTGCATATAAAAAGATATTATCTCCCAAAAAAAAAAAGGCTGATCCTATTTTAAAAACTGATATTCTTGATTGAAATATCATTGACGCGATCATCAAAAATATTTTTAAAAGTAGTGTCAAAGGATGCATCTTAATTGTTTTTTAAAATTGCAATGATTTATTTTGTATGTATTGATTTAATCTTATTATTTAAAAGTAAGTACAAAATATTTATGTGTTTTAACCAACAAAAAACATAAAAATCTTCCATATTTTTTAAAATTTAACTTATAATAAAGTAAACTGATATCTTCATTGAGAAACCCGGGAATTTTTTTAAGAGTTCCTCAACATTTTGTTGTTTTGTCGTTGCATTTTTCAAATTGCAATCATACTATCCACTTGATTGGTATTAAAAAATTGTTTGAACCAAAAAGTGAACAGTTTTTTTAAATTTAAAATATAATTGAAAGTAAACCGAAATCTTTATTGCGAAACCTGGGAATATCTCAAGAGATCCTCAACATTTTGTTGTGTTGTCGTTGCATTCTTCAAATTGCAATCATACTACCCACTTGATTGGAATGCAAACAATGGGCGTACGCATTGCAGCTCAGTTCTCATCGCGGGGAATGAAAGGGGTTATGACTGGTTGGTTTGTTTGGCCGTTGGTTGTTTTCGGCTCTCGGTTTGCCAAGTTCATTTGCCACCTCGCCTTCGCCCTCTGCCAATGCAACATTTATTATTAATAGCACTTTATTCCGGCCAGTCGACGTCTGTGCGGCGGCTCATACACGAATATGGCCACGTATGAATGCGTTCCATTGATGTTACTATTTTATGGTCCCAGAAATGCGTTATTCGACGATGGATGGGCGGCAGTAACGGCTGTGTCATTGTAACAGTTACTTTTACGGTTAACGTCATGGTGACCGCTGATTTCTGTTGATACTGTTGTTACCAGCGTTATATGACGACATTTCCATTGCACTCCAATTTCGTTTGTTGCATTTTTACAGTTTTTCGTACTATGGGAATTCCCGTGGTAAAAATGGAGTTAACTTTATTCTACCGCTTAAGAATAAGTGATAGTAAAAGTATATTTGTGAGGTTTTCCTTACAATATTTAAACAACTATTAAATTAAGAAACCATTTTTCACACTAATCCTGTAGGTTTTGTCAACCAATCAATTTTAAAAATTAGTATTCTATACAATTAATAGTTCTATTAAATAATTTTGTATAGATTTCATATTTATTTTTCAAATTGGTTTTCACTTAAACTAATTTGTGAATACTTTTTCAATTCTTTCTTCTGATAGCCTAATTTGATAAATACAATTTAATTTTAGAAGTTTTTCTAACTGTAATTTTTTAAAATCTCTCCTAAAATCTCTTTTATACCTAACTGGATTTTATAGGATATCCGAGTGGCCTTTAAACCATCTGTTTTGGTGTCTTGTTTTTCCATGGCAATGCACTTTAACTGACTGGTTAGGCTGACATATCTGCTGTACTCTCTGACTTGGTCGCGAACAATTTCGCAAAATGAAATATGAATGAACATTCCATATCAACTTCCTGCATTGCCAGACTCATCCTGAATTCCCGTCCATTCGCACAACTCCTCTCCAGCGACCGTGAACTCAACTGAGTTGGCGCTTCAATATATAAATATTTGATTTTGCCAAAAATAAAGTTCTGTTTTTGATGCCAAATTTTCGGTATTTAATCGGTCGCTGTCTGACAAGGGTTAAAATATTTATGCATATGCATTTATTAAAGTTGGTTTTTATTATATTTTGTAAAGCTATTTGGAAAGTAGATACATATATTCGTCACGTCAATAAAATGATTTTTTGTATTAAAGCCGTTGATGCATTAAACTAATGCATTTATGAAATGTGAGAATTCGATCAAGTTGACTTTGTTTTTTCGAAATGTCCACAACATTATAGGCGCAAATGTATTTTCAAATATTTTGATTTATTTCATTTTGCATTTTCTATAGGATTTTATGTGACGGAGAAGGTAAATGAGCTTTTGCAGGCCCGGACGAAAATCATGTTGAATATAAATATATGCTGTTTCCGAAACTTATTCCCAATTGAACATTCATAAACATAAGTTTCCCAACCGAAATATGTGCTCTACCCTAGAAGATTGGTAAAGTTTGGTAAAAGTGTATAATAATATCACTAAGAAGTGATAATGAGTAAATAAAGAAAATATATACATTTTTAACATATCATTATAATAATTATAGGCACCTTTGCTTTTCCATTACTTTTAATTAAATAAGAAAAAAACCCGACATGCGTAAAAATCAATTGAAATGACCTAGAAATCGCTGTCAGATCATTAACATATGTCGCCAGCAAAGGACAGAAATCCAAAATCATACACACTGTGCGTGTGAGGAGGCGTGTCCTTTTGGCCTTCATGTGTGTGTGTGATTCCGACGAAATGGGCGTTTTGTTGCTTGCTTTGGTTTTTGACATTTTATTGCCGACAACATTGTTTAGCTGTTCATTTCCCCTTTCGACCCCCTCACGCCCACAAAGCCTTCGCTGGGCTTGAAGTAATTAGGTTGAAATTACAAATTATGGGGTCCATGTAGCAGATTATTACGACAGAGTTTGGAGAGCGGCTGAAAGCGAAATGGCCATGCCGATTTGGGGGGAAACAAATGCTCGACATTTTTTGTTTTGCTATTTTGGACCTTTTTCAAATGGACAACAAACGGCAGCAGCAACCGAAGAGAGCTCGTTAAAAAGCACTTAGGGGGAAAAGTCCGGGACGGAGGCAGTTGGGTAATTATGATGCAATCAGGACGCCAATGTCCACTTTTAGGCCAGAGCGCAATCACAACTTAACAAGCCTGACATGTTTAAATTAAAGCTAACCAGCGTTTCCGCTCGCGCATCTCGAAGAAAGCCTTTCACTAACGAAATTCCTCAGACGTGACAAGTGGAATTTTTTCTAAAGAAAGGAATAAAAGCTGAAAGCAAGGAAAGCGAGGGAATCCAAAAACCAAAACGAAGCGAGCCAAGACAAACCATAAAAGACAGCCTCAACTGCACACTCAAGCTGGAACACAATGTAAATTATGCTTGAAGGTAGCAGAAGAAATGGCATTCATGGCTGTCATCTCCTTCAACCCGTCCCTTTCACTCCACTCAGGCTGTCTCTTTCGGCGACAGGAGAATTGTCGGCCAGGCTGGTGATCTGACAGCCAGCGCAAATGGCATTGCTTGCAGATGTCTGAATCTGGATACACTACACCACCAAGTTGGCAACAATAAAATATTACAAAATAAAAATGTAATGACAAAAAAAAAGTTATTACATTTTAATAAAACCATTCAGATTTTTGTTTGAAAATTTACATCTTTTTTTGTTCTTACTCCTCACACTTTTAAAAGCTACATTTATCTGTAAATACCAACAGTAAATATATGAAAAGATTAAAATAAGAAAGTTTACTACACAAATCTCTTCCATTCAAATTTAAAAAATATACGTACTATACAAATGTATTTCATTTTAAGAAGAGACTTAAACAATTATGACTTTTAAAATAAAAATCTTTGATTCAATAAAAAAAAATGATTTTATTTAAAACCAACCATTTCTTTGGTCTAATATAATATACTTATTTTCTTATTTCTTTCCTTGGAAATCTTATGATTTTTCTAGTGTAAGACAAATGTAGTAAGGTATTCAGCGCAATGTCATAAAGTGCAGGCAGAAATGCATTGAAATTCGTTTTCCTTTCGCTGCCATGAATACGTCTTTTACATCCTCGACAACTGTTTTCAACAAATCTTTTCCTTTATTTCCTTATTAATACCACAAATAAATAAAACAAAAAAAAAACAACTGAAAAACGTTTTGATAATTTTACATTCATTGTGTGCAGCCTTGGGAGTGCTAATTAGTAAATGTTCTGGTTTTTCCTCTTTTATTCTTTGTTCGAGCTAGGGGAAAATAATGTTCTAGTAGGGAGAGCCCCAAGCACTTAATGAGCTTGAGGCAAAAACACACAAGCACATATTTTCTTGTGGTACATTTTGGTAACCAAACCGCTTATGGTTAGTTTCCGCGAATTTTAAGATTGCTTTTTCGGCTACAAATATTTGGCCTCATTAAAAATGTTAGGAAGGATCCGATTTTAAGGGTAGAGGAAATAGTTTTAAATAAATTGCAATTACTGTACATTTCAATAAACGCAATTTTCATCAAAGAATTTAATAAACTAATGATTATTATGAAATACCTTATCATTGAACGCAAAACATATCTGATTGTAGTTACTTAAAAATAAATAGAAATTTCCTCCTTATTGTCAATATAACTTTTTATCGTGTCTTGTAAAATAACTATTTTAGTTTGCTAATCACTAAAAATATTTGATTTTTAAATTGTATACCCAATAAGTAGCAAACTTATTACAATTGCAAAATTACGAATTTCGTGGGCTTCACTACATTTTCAATTCACAATTTTCTGAAGACAATAAAAAGGGTAGATAACATTTTACAGTTCTTTTAACTTTCCTTCAGCTTAAGTAAATGAATATATCATTTCGTCAAAGGCTTAAATATATTCAAATTGTTAACAGCAAATATCCCTTATTGTCTTTATCCTCTTTCCGGTTTAACATTCAAAGTGAACCAATTAGAGTTCATTTCTTGGCAAATTGCTTCGTCTGGCTGCGATTACATTTCAGATTTCCGCTCCACTCCATCACTGAACCAAAACGGGCTCTTTGAAATGCAAAAACAATTGATTTATTAATGCACTCGATGGCAATAACACCGCGCGCCTTGTTATCTGTACTTGGCCGCACCTAGTGCAATGAACCAGAAAGATGATGATGTTTGAATAACGAGGCAAATGATGGAAATAGACGAACCGAAAATAAAAGAAGATGATAAAAATGGGAAGACCCACAGCCGAATGGCCTGAGACTTGAGTTTGCTCTTAGTTGCCGGCTTGAGGAGTAATTCCTTTACAAGCTGAAGGATATTAAAAACAAGAGAGGAAAGCTGGTGCAGCAGCAGCACCGAGAATGTTGCATAAACTTAACATAAATAATGGAAGCAATATTTCAGCTGCAGGAGCCGGGATCCAGAATTCTGCAGATACAGCAGCAGGAGTAGAAGCAGCAGGAGCAAAAGCAGAACCCAAGTAGCAACAAATGAAGTTTGGATGACTTGCAGCGCCGGCTGATTGCCGTGAAATTTATGTGGCACAGGGCTGAGTGAGCAACCGTCTCTCGTCTTGGGCTTCAGTTTCAGCTGTATTTTTAATGAATTTTCCACCCAATGCAAATGGCTAAAAAAACGAAAACTCCTCCTTCTCGTTCGCTTTTCCTGGGCCCTGGCTGCATTCAGGTAAAACGAAATTTTAACGATCCAACCGCAAAATTTATTGTCGCCTGCTGTTGCGGCACGAATTATTTTATGACCAACCGCACTCACACACGAAATATTTTAATTGTTTAACACTTTGGCGGGTAATTGAATTTAAATTACTTTACTTTTTTTCTTTTCTCGGTATAAGCACTAAAAGTAATTTTTTTAGAGATTAATTTCTAATTAACTCTTAATTAATTGTGTTGTATTTATAATTTAATTGGAATGTGGTATTTAGGATTTTCCTTATTTGATGGAAACTCGCGGGGCTGACTTCCACTTCCGGAGCAGGTTCGAGTCAAACTGATTTCAAATCGTCCAGCTCAATGGTTCGCTTCATTGGCACGGCAAAAAAGCTTCGGCTTTCCGAAATCCGAGGTCCTCACTTCGTATTCACTCGTTTTCAACTTCGTTTCTGAGTAGGACCAAAGTTTCGTCAAGTTTCGAAAATGTTTTTTTGCGCAGGCGTCCTTGTTTTTCGAACCAAACACGTGCTCGGCTTCCGATGAGAAAGAAATTCGAGGAGAAAACGGAACCCAAATCAAAACAACATTTTGTTTTGCGCCCTTTTTTTTGTATTCTCCGAACTTTGGCTCTTTGCGACAAAAATGTGGGTGAAAAGAGAGTAAAAGAAGTACAACAACTGGAACAACAACTTGTAAGCAACGCATAAATCTCATTGGCCAAGAATGTGTAAGCCAAAATTAATTCAAACGAGCGAACCGGCAAATGCTGTTCCCGTTTGGCTTTCGCTGCGGTTTCAGGCCTCCATAAGGGTTGACTTGAACTTGAATGGGGATTTATGTGGGGATTGAGATTGCTTTTAGCTCTACGAAGGTAAACAAAGGTAACAGAATGTGTGAAAACATTTAAAGGAAATTTAAAGAGTACACTGAAGATCTTTATTTGAATTGTTGTAGGGAACAATCGTCCCCATTTACTTCTGTATTATTTGGCTTAATATATTAACTGGAAAATTTAAGTTGATTTACTTGTTTTTAATAACGCAAAAACAATCATAAAAACGCAGAAATAATTGAAAAAATAAATTTATTTGTGTGTTAATTCGCACTATCATAAATCTTAAATTACTGGTGCGACACAATTTATTGATAATTATGTCATTTTCATAAATTTATCACAAGTTTATTTCTTTATTATTGTTTCAATGTGTTTGTATTTACTGACTTTTGAACCTTGTCAGGGTAAAAAAAAGCGAGGAATCATGTTTTAATTCTGAAAATCAAAAAACTGTATTATATTCAAAAAAATTTGTTACATTTTTTTATAAACCAAATCAAGATAGTTGATTTGGTAGACGCCCTTTCAACAATTTACATTCAACTGTTACATCCATTTTTTTTAAAGAATACATACATATTATATATTGGAGATTACGAAATGTACAATCTTTGTTTATGTGGTAACGAATACACTAAAATTAGAAAATGTCACGGCCTATGACAACATGATATTATTTGGCTAAGATCGAACAATCATAACGCACAAGCGCACCCACAAATGCGAACTGAAACTGGGACACAATGTTACGCAATCATTGGCCAAGGAGAATATTCCATTTCCCCACTTATCTCGGACCCTCATCTCCCAATGATTTCTTAAGTTTTAATGCAAAATTTCGCTTTGATAACTGCTTGCTCTGTGGGTTAGGATGTTGTTGAAGTTGTACCCATTCCAAAGCCAGTTGTGTCGGAAATCCCAGTTGATGTTTTCTTTATAAGTTCTTTAAGTCAACAAGGAGCCCACTTCCTTTATGCCAGGACCACCGCAGAGAAGGCCAGTTTTGTTAAGGCTGGGGGGGATTTTCAGGAAGTGCGCGCTTGTGCCAGGAATTTGTTTTGTCTTCGGCATATTACAATCTTGTTTGCTTTTCTGCCATATTGCGGTTGACTTTTGCCAGCTGCAATAAAAGAAAAACCAACCAGAGCCGAAAGCCCGAAAAATATGAAAACCCATTGAAGTCTGGCTGCAACTTTAATGGACAATCTCTTCGTGGCCCCTTAACGGTGTGTGTGCTCGTGCATCCATCACCCAACCGGGGAAAACTCATCATAAAGTGAAGTGGATGAGGGACCCCCATTCCCACAGACATTGCAGATGGAGCTGAGGAAGGATTTACAGCATCAGCATATGGGCATCATCTTTATCCGAGTGTCTGCCGGCTGCTCCTTTTATATTTATTACATCATTCGATGGCATAAACTCGCATATTAAGTGGATTGATGTATTAATATTTAAACGGCGATTTGTGGTTTGCGGTAGCTAAAGTTGCTCGGGGATCTTGACTCGGGGCAGTGCTTAACCCTTGACCCTTTCACGAACATATGGCAGGCACTTGGGGCATAATGAGGCATCTGCATATCGGAGTATCGATTGGACGAACCATACTAATCTTACCACTTTGTAGCATCATTATTTCCCGAGCTTCTTGCTTCCACTTCCCTGATCTTGCCACATTAAAAGGCGACACGCATTGTGGAGTCCCGTGCGAACTTTTGTGTGTGCGTGGCTCATATATAAAACATAAAGTCGCCAGCTTTTTATTTTTATACATTTTATATGCTGCTGCAGCCTCCAACAACTTTTCCGAGGTCGCCGAACATGCTTGGAAAATGTTTATAAAATGTTTATAAAATGACGCAAAAAGCGTACAAGTCATAAATAATGCGTTCGAGCTGGTAGAAATGGGAAATTCAAGGGGGAAGGTGACTAAAAAAGGGAGAGCACGAAGTTGAAGTGTCGCAGTAATTTGAAATTAGCACGCGTTTGACATGCAAATATCGGAAACAAGTTGAGACCGTATCTCCCATCTGGCAATTACAACTACAGCTGACATCTCGGCGTATACGCAATATGCTGCCAATAAGTTCTAGTTATAAAACGAAACTCTAGATAAGGGTCAGCCGAAGATGTCCCTAATATTGACCATTCCGGTAAAGGGTCTGCATACAAATTAGTTGGGTGACCTTAAAGCTTTATTTCTTTATTCCCCCAGTGTCCTTTCGTTGTGTTCAGATGACTTTAGCAAATAAATAAATTGCAAGTGACACATGCACAATTATTTACAATTAATTACACCTCTGACGCAGTAACACCCCTTCGTCCCTTTGAGATGCAAGGGGTCAATATCCTCCTCCCCATTTTGATTATATCGCTCTAGTATTCAGACGTGGGGGCGTGGCATCTGACCACTGCCCTCCCACATAACACAAACTCAATCGATTAACATTTAATTGCATGTGTGGCTGCCCAAATGTAGGGCCACAAATTCCGTAATCGAAATTATTGTTGAGGGCTCTGCCCCAGAAACCGTCGCATAACGCCGAATACCGAAATATTTGATATGAGTTGCAGGACTAGTGGGCAACTCATCAGGTGCAGGCTGCTCATCAATGAACAATGAAATTAGGAGCTGCATCCGAGAAAGTCGTACTATCCCCGGTTAAGGGGATTTCCATCAATCAGGGAAGCACTCAAGTAGACTCCAAAGCCTAGGGGTAATTTAACCAGGATGTTAAAGGCAAGGAGTCTTCATCAAAAAAAATCACAAGCCCAAAAAAAGGAAAAGTGTGGCGGTTTTTTGCGGCTGCGGCTTCCCATTCCCAAATTCAGTGACAACAGGCAACAAATACTTCCGCATTTCACACGGTTTTCCCGGCTTCAAGTTTCCAAGGGGAAAAGTGGGTAGAATTCCACAAATGTTGCGCCAAAAATAACATTTGAATACCAGAAAGGTTTTTATTTTCAGTCCCGCAGACTAACAAGAATGGAGAGCAGGAAAAAAAGGATAAGGCAGTGAAATGGAAATGTAGACGACTCTATTCGGAGATATTTTTGGGAGGGAAATGTTTCTTCATTTGCGAATGAGTGAATAAGTGACACTTTTTTGGCCGTTGTTTTCGCGCACAGACAGCAAACAAACACACCGAACCAAAGTTCTGAATGATTTTTCTAAATTTCTCTGTTTGCTTTGCACTTTTTCCTCCGTTTTTCTATCTTGTTACTGATCCGATTGAATATCGTTAAATCGCGTTGCAGATCCTTAATATTTGACTTTGTTGTTTGTTTTTAATTTACTCAAAAGCAAATTTGTTTAGCAATGCCCATCTCAGTTCCCCACTCACATGAGTAGACAGACGAAAGTCATCCAGTGCTCCCTTTCAACGCCTTTTAAATCCCCTTTGCCTCCTGTGTAATGCACTTCATTGGTGGAAATCGATATTCGAATGGATTCTTGCCACTGACACTGCAGACAACTCAACTTAAATCAGAGGCAGAAGTGGGAATATATCTCCTTGTTTTGTCTTTCCGAGGAAATCTCTCTCACTTTTCCGTTCTAATGAGTTTCCTTGGAGATGAGGCAGAACTCTCCGATTCTTGTTCCCAAATCCTTTCAGTGGTGATTTATAAATATCTGTTATTATTTATGCCTGCAGATAAGCAGCTTTCCACACGCCCATGCAAATGCGTAAATATCCCTTTTAGTGGTGGACCTTCCTCCTCGTAGATTTATGTACTCCAGGATGTGCAGAAGAAAGTCAGAGGTTAAGGGAAAGCAAGCTTCTTGACGCTCCTCAGAGGAAATCTAGTCCGAATCAGAAAGGATTTGACCCATTTGTTCGCCGTCCATTTGGCCAGTCTCAAATTCGTTGTTTGCCCAGTAAAATGTATCTTGAAATACTTAAATTCCATTTCTATTTTTCATCGTCATCTGAATCAGTCCCGAGGCTTAAGTGCTCACATAAGAGGAGGGACAGGGGATTCGACTTGGAATGTGCCAGCTGTTAATATTTTGACAATGATGCATAAGTCCTGGACGGCGGACACAGGACGCTCGACTCCTAATGCCAGACAGACAGTTGGCAAGATGAATGTCGACAGTCAGATGAAATCCGAATCCGAATTTCATATTCAGGCCAGGACTCCTAGGCACTCGACCCGCAACCAAGGCACTTTCCTCGTGTTTCGCCAGTTATTGTTTTATTGTGGCCATCCTGCTGATGCTGCCCATGCTCCTATTTTCCCGTTTGGCTGGCACCTTCATTAGTTATTCAAAAATTGTCGAGGTCGGAAGAGAGATGGCCAGTTGGAGTGAGGTATAGAGGTGGAGCCCAACTGGAGTCGTGTCAGAACGGATAGGGATGTCCTGGGCCAGAAGCAAAGTGCACATGTGGATCTCTGTGAGGAACAGAATGACAAGGGGCAGACATGATGACCTGACCTTTAAGGGGTATCTTCCAGCATTTTCTGGCCACGATTTGGAGGACTTAAACAGCTTCAAGAAGCCAGACAGAGCATTTACTGCGAATTTGAAAGTATTGGGCTGTGGTTTCTCTAATGATTTAATCTTAGATCAGTCAAAGCTGGTTATGGTCTAAAAGTAGAGGCTCTGCTGTACGATCGAACCTGAATAATTGTGGTTTCTCTAATTGCTTAATGCTCCTATGGTCTCCCCCCCAGATTTCTTAGCCCCCTCAATCAATTGAATCGCAAGAAGAACGAAGCGATTACCTCTTGTTGGGGACTCATTGGATAGCCTTCTGTCATCTCCACAGGATCATTCTTTTCATCGACTACACCCCCACCCACTTCCGATTCAATTTAACTGACAAGGGTCGTTCATCCACCTTTATCCGATTTTCGTTATCCAACAAATGAGCGAATAATTGTGCGATACAAGTGAATTACAACGGGTTAAGCGCTCCAATTGCCAATGGCAGTGACAGCAATTGTTGTCCGGGAGCGTGTTAATGAGTTGTTAAGTTCCCCGAAAGAGTCCGCCCACCCTTCAACACCTCCCCTCCCCTCCCCTACTCGACCCACCTTAACCCTCAGCATTGTCTGGTGCTCGGCCAACGGCGATAAATGTCAATTGCAGGGCCTCACTGCGAATCTGCATTGACTGGGAGAGATGATGAGGCGGGACCTATTCAAAGTTCAAGACCCGCTGCGGCTCATTACGTATCCGAAATGCACTGCCGACCAGGAGGAGGATGATTCAGCTGGCGGAGTGCGGACAATAGATCGGCAAATGCAAACATTTCGGGGAATGGTGGGGAATGCAGAACAGAGGAGCACATGGAGACCGACTGGCCAGGATGGTCAAGTGGGGGTCATAAATCGAGAGCGGCTAATGCCGGAGTGTGTACTTCATTCTGCCTGCTGTTGGCATTCATTGGCATCGGATCTGTCCCCTGGGAGACTCAAATTCAAATCGCACATCGCAGTAAGTGGGATGACTTTAAAGTGCTTTGTTAGTGTGGAAGGGGGCAGACAGGACCAAGCCAAACTTTTGCGCACTTTTGTCTGACTTTTGCCGAAATAAACCATTTGGTCTCCCCTATATTCTTCGATTACCAAAACCGACATGCGATACAGACGGGGTCAGACTGAAAGGCGGCAGAAAGTTCAATGAAATTGACAGCTTTTGACCGAAAAGAGGATGCTTTTTCAGTGGCTTTGTTTTGGGTAATAGTTTGGTGGATTTCAAAGGAGGAGTGTTTCTTATGATGAAGCGTTTAAAGTCAGTTCTTTATTAAATGGTTTCCCCCTGGAAGTAAACTTAATATCCCAAACACTATTTATTGTCGAATCTATTCTCTCTGGCAAATCTCATTCACACAATGCAAATGGTGGGCAAACCTAGAAGAGTTAAACCGAAATCCCAGGACAAGCATCACGAACTGGGTGAAGTTCGGTAGGACAAATATCCCCCGATGCTCCTCCTCTCCTCCCATTAGACACAATGTCAAGACGTCAAAGGAAATTGATTTATTGCCCGCCAAAAGCCACAGGTGTCCGTGTTCCTTGTCCTGCTCCCCTAGTCCTCGAATCCCTTTCGAAATTGCTGTCCTCGGTTGTCCTTCCCCTTGACAGACATTGCGGTCGCCATCTGCGGAAACCTCGCGGTCTAATTTTCACTTTGTTGTCCTTCAATGGCCTCCAATAAAGTCTTCGACCTTTGCGGTTTTAGTCAGAGTTTGGGACCCCTGAAAGTCCCTCTTTCCCTCCCTATCGATACCTATAAATCTTGTGCGGTGTTAGAATTCAATTTTTCCTGAAGTGCTTAGGGAGACTTCTTGCCTGTTCCACCTGCTAATTCGAATTTAATGCCTCTACTCAACATGACAAGCAGTGCAAGTGTCCTGTCTGCCAGGTGAATGGTGACAGGTGAGCAGAAGGCGGAGGAGTGCGGCTTGTTTGCGGTTCCTGTGAGTCCCAGTCCCGTTGACAGTTTAATTGAATCTAAATCCCGACTGTGCACGACCAGAATGAGCAGAAAATATGTTTTTAATTTCATTGTTTGGTCTGCCCCACAAGAGCTAAACAATGAGATGTATGGGGGAAAGCAGGATGTGTGCAGGAAATGTCTACATATCCCAACGATGAGCCTCATGAAAACGCCCAACAAATGTGGTAGAGTGCAGGCTGCATCTTTTCGCAGAAATAAAAAGCATGAGAGTATTTTAATTCTCCACAAGAAAAACCATTTAATCTTCATGTTTATGTCTCAGTTTGGGTAACAATTTCGGTTGTCTATGTGTGTTCAGTTAGGATGCGGTCATCGATAACGAGAATCGCATAATTTATGGATATTAAAAAGGCATTTGTCTTGCGGCCAACTGAAATATGTCAAAAGTTGTGCGGCAGTGGCGGTCCGAAATGTATTTGCATACGCAATGAAATAAATCTAAATTTGCCCAAAGGTTCGCACATGTGAAATCAGCGCAAGGAAGATTTATCGCGTGTCCAGGAAAATATCCAGATGTCCACTCGACACAAGAAAAAGTGCGGCTTAAGTTGTGGGTGTGTGCGTGTAAGACAATTTCCGTGGGTCAGACGCTGCGTATGAGCAATATTAATTAAACTGGCCCCTGTCTTTTTTATTCCGCTCTTCGTAATAAAGGGTGTTTTGAATTACTTTTTGAGGTATATTAAATATATAAAAACTTATAAAATGTCTTAAATCGATATTGCTTATTAATTATTTATTGGTATAAAAATAGGTTTTTTCCACTCGTAATGTTTTATTTTTCTGCCAATTTTCTTCATATTTTTAAATTGGTTATGAAATAAATTATTATAAATAGTCTCATATCTTAATATTTAAATAATGTGTTCAAGGCATAGCCTTATTATATTTACGGAGATAAAGAAAATTGATAGCCAGGAGAGATTTTTTTTAAAGTAAACTATTGCCATAACGCATATATAATTTAAATGAATTTTTTTGAGTCCAATTAGTAGATCAGTATATAGAATGCATATAAAATTTAAATTATCTTATATGTTTGCTATTAGTATTGTAGTGGAATTGGAAATTTACATAATGAATTAGCTAATTCTAAGGGAAAATTGAATGATTAAATAAACAATTTTTAATATATAAATAAATACTCGAAACTCTTAAAATTACAGAAACGTCTTAAATTTGTTTAATGGGTAAGCCATAGTCTGCTTAAGTTGTAATCCCCTTTTGCCTTTATTATTATGGCTTCCATTTTACAATGAAATATTGCTTCACCCTTTTACGCCTTACTCATTTTAATTTGTCTTCCCTTTTTCGCATTTTCCCTCCGCTTTTCTTATTCTGATGTTGAGGCAATTCATTAACAAAATGAATGATTGCCGAAGTACCTGGCTCCTTTTTCCCTGCATCCTTTACTGACATGCACATGTAAATTGATGTTCTTGGTGTTATTGTTTATTGATGTATGCAAAGGAAGCTGGAGTAAGCAACAACATAAACAGAACTCACTTACTTAACTCGAATTTTCATTTTTCATTTTTGCCAATACGTTCAAGGCCTCAAGCACTTGAAACAGGAACGCGCCAGAGCTCAATAAAAAGGGAAGGAGGTACTCTGCATTAGGCTAAGAGCTGGTAATTAATTGCCCGATGGAAGATATCGATTATCGCGCTGCTGAAACGTAATATTCACGGTTTCAATAAAGTTTTGATGATTTACGAGCTTAATGAGTGGGAGTTTAATTGATATTTGTTGTATTAATGATCTTAAAGTGGGCTTTGCCGGTGAAGTAGATTGAAACACATTAAAGTATATAATTAAATAACTAGGGTGAAATAAATGTAAAATCTTGTGTATTTAAAAATTATTTAAACACCACTGAATAACTTTTGACTGAAGTTATAAAATATGTTTTGCTACGGACAAATAGCTCACCCATATCCATAAAATAAAACTTTATTTAAGAAACACAAAAACCCGGTTATCCCCGTAACCATTAAATTGTGTTATTTAAGATCCCTTGCAAAGTTCTCCTTCTTGCAAAGTTAATTTCCCCTTTTATGGGCAAACTTTGTTTAACTTTAATATAGCCAACATATTACATAATTTGTCAGTAAGACTCTTGACTTTCAAATACACCAGTCAGCCAGCGAGACAGACAGCAAACTTATGAGAAGTTTATGACACCAGCTTAGCCTGACATGGAAAGGATATACATACGCTCATGTTTGACACGCATGTAAAGTCATTACTCAGCAGGAAGAAGTTTCTGCAGCAAGTGCAAAGTCGTTAGAGGGAAAAAATAAAAAACGAAACGAAATCAATTCATGACTTAAGGTTAAGTGTAAAAGTTTTGCCATTAAAACTGACAAGGTGACGAAGTACCAATAAAGGGCAATACACTTATGGGTTTTGGGTTACAAACAATCTGTAAAAATATTAAAATAAATTTAGAAAATCCTTTTAAGGCTTAATTCATTTTCAAAAGCCTTGAGGCAAATACCAAATTTCCTTTACAAGTTAAAAACATTCAAGAAAAAACATAAAATACTTCACAATTAGGCAAGTATTAAGTTTACCTTTGCTTAGATGGAAAATGTAACTGACACCTGAAAGACCGGACCTCATCTGGAGGGCAAAAAACTGTCTTCAAATATTATTTGAACAAACTTCGTTGCTCCACACACGGCAGGACATCTGAGAAGGTCTGCAACTCATAAATCACTGCGGAAAAGCCAGCAAATTTTCCTCACACATACCATTGCGTACATGCACTAAAGTTAATTAAATGAAAAATCTCGTTTGTAGGTCAAGTCAACAATGCTCTCTCGCAAGAGTTGAATAAATTTTTTGGTTTGCAAATAATGTATCCGATTTAATGCCCAGGCAGATCAGCTGCGAATCGTTGAAACCATTAATGGTCAAGAGAAAAAGTCTGATTTAAATGTGGACAGAAAAAAAACCATTGCTGTTTACACAGAAATTGTTTTCCCTTTTTTGCAGGCCTTTTTTGCATTACAATTTTTAAATGAGCTGCGGTTGCATTTCCGCGTGTCAACAGGAACCGCAAAATATTTAAAATTAATATTATTTAATTTGTTGTTGCAGCTGATTTAATGTCTATACGATTTAAAGGGCCACCGTAGCTATTTCACAAATCTCATGGGTCTTATCGACCCAAAGTTTGTTCAATTTGTAGCTGCTTTAAGCCCAGAAAAGCGTTCGATTCGTGACCACAGTTCGTATCTCTTCAGCTGCATTTCTGTTCGCCATAGCTGCGGAAAATCCCTGAACTTGGCTGCCAGCGGAAGCCCTCAACAACAACAACGGCAGCAACAAGGTTTTCGACCATCAATAACCGACTGCAGGAAGTCTGCACAAACACAAACGACGAACCGGCGAGCCCCAACCACGTATTTATCAGATTAAGATACAAACACATGATCGAGTGAATGGCAGGGGACGGGAGCGACGGAGGAGCAATGGAGCAAGTTTGACCAGCTTCTAATTTTGCGGTTACTGCTACACATTTGGGGAAATAAAGGGTACAGTCCCTTCTATATTCATTTTAATAAAAAAAAGTTTAACGATAATCAACGCGAATATATAAATGTTTTCTATTTAGTACTCATTTTTTAGCACACATTTTTTCTGCATACCAAATTTTAAACTAATCCAATTTGCCTAAATTGTTAATATATACATTTTAAAAGATTTTTTTAATAGCCATAAAAATTACTTTATTAAGTAATCGCGTTAAAAAAAATTGTATTTTTCTCAAAAAATATTTTAAAAAGACACCCATTTTTGATAAGGCTTATCGCTTTATTAACACTTACTAACATTATAAAAACATCTTTAACACATAATTTTATTTAAACGATGGCGATACAAAATAAAATTTGTAATTTCTTCAAAAAATAATAATTGAAATAATAGTTAAATGAGTGTTTAACTCACTTTTTTTAAATTCGGTTTCCCATAAAACCCTTAGGATGCTAATTTATTTGTTTTTCCCAGTGTATTCCCTTCCAGCCGCTTTGCTCCGCCAGTTGTTTACGTGAACGGTCGCAGACTAAATGCGACTGCGGTCTGAAGCACTCTGCGCAGCCTGCGGCTGCCTAATGAACGGCGACATTAAATAAAATGTCGGTCAATTGTCGTTGCGGCAATATTAGCGCCAGACAAGATGGGTTCCGCCAGTTTCACGGAGGGAAAATCAGCAGGATGCTACCTCACCAGATAGTTAGGCAGAGGGAAATGGCCACAGATTCCCGGCTATGTGTGTGGTAATTGATTTTCCAGTCTCGAGGTCTTTTTATACAACCGGCCCAAAGTTTTGGACCAAAACTTTGCCGGCTTGATGCACTTGTTAATGTTTAAGCACTGGCAAAAACTCGTTGTTGGCAGCAGCAGGAGCAACAAGCTAAAAGTAACCGCCAGAAGTTGAAAATTGCCAGCTATCGAAGTCCGTTGCTTGTATGCCCTAAAAGATTAAAATTTATTTTAAAATTCAACGCAACAGGAAGAGTACTCGATTTGTGGCATAGGTTTATCGAATCTCGTTAAACATTGCTTGACTGACTTTCAACAACTTGTACTTTGGGGAATAGCAAGCATGAGCTGAAAGTAAACACAGCTCAGAGCAGCTAACAAGCCCGATCAAACAAGAACAAGTTTTATCTCTTTTGGGTTCAAAGGTTAACATTAAGGAAATTATTTAATAACGTGGCTAGCTTATGTTTTAATAATGGCTAAACTATATTAAAATACTTTAAAGATTGTTTTTAATGTTAAATAAAAGTTTTTTTTATGTATAAATGTAACCTTTTTTAATTCCATATGTTTTTTTTTCCTCTTGCTAACCCAGGATAAAATCTAATTGGCGGGATGCCTGCGTGTAATGTATTAGCAAGAATCGCGCTAAAGGGAAAATCAATATTTGACAGGCATTTAACACGGATCAGCTTTAAAAGGAAATCGAGCCCAAAAAAATATTGACAAAACAACCCACACACACCGAGTCAGTCAGTCAAAACAGACGTTTGGAATAATTCAAAGCGACGCGCGCATTAAATATTAACACTTTAATCTAGCCGATGGCTGGGTTTGTCTGTTTGTGTGTCTGTGTGTGTATCCCAGGACCTCCAAGTGTGTGTTTTAGAACCCAACTGCGGTAGGAGTCATAAAGATGGCAAACTTATACAATATCCTCTCTCCAGCGAAACACTCACGGATTTCTGTGCGCTGCATGCTAAGCAGTTTTGAGAAACACACAAAACTCGGCAATTGAAAAATACAACAAGCCAAAAAGACATAAAATCCGGGGGAGTGTGGATAGAACGAGAGAGCTATTCCCGGCCAGCACGCGAGCGGGCTGTCCATAGAACATAAATTGCCAAAGAAACATTGTGGAACACGCCCATTTGCAAAATAATTATACGCCTTCAGATGGAACGGCAAAGAGCGGAGGAGTGGGCCGCAAATTAAATCAACAAGCACAAACGTGGCTCGGCCAAATACGCCCACCACAGAACGCAAACTTTTCAGCGCCGCAAAATATGAAGCATTAATATTCACGCCCATGTTAAAAGCACATAAATAGGCGTGGCATGCCAGCAGCACTTCCGTTTGGCTCGGCCTGCCATTTATGCCCCTCGTGCCCCCAAAAAATTGCATATAATTTTCAGCGAAGCCCATTAACCCGGCCAATAGACAATTGGCCGAGGAAAATTGCCTTCGCATCTGCAGCTGCAAAATCTACCAAAGCATTTCCCGCAATTAAAGCTTGGATGTTCGTTCCTTTTCTGCTCTTAAAAGTAGGAGATCAAAAATCTACATTCATTAAATGTCAATATTTTGTTAAATTAAATACTTATTTGCTCTGAAATGTATGCTATAAAACGTGACTAAAAATGTTCTTCTAAAAAAAATATTAAAAATGTTTAACAGAAATATTTTTAAATATAAGTAAAATAAGTAAATGTACGGTCATCTTAAAGCACTGAAAAATCTTTAAACTTTCTCAAGACCTTACAGAATTTCTTCAGGCAAAACCACTCGTTTGGTAGCTAATTGAAAACATTAAGTTCTCACTTTTTGGCTCTGCGTTGTTTACTCACCCTCGAGTCAGGTACATTGAATTGTGATTTTTATTGTTGTTTTTCGGCTTAACCCGCCTAACTTTGTACCCTCAAGGTGTTTTGTCTTTGCTGGTAAAAAAGTTTTGCCAAAAAAGAACACAAAATTGAGCTGGGCACTTGTTTGTGCTGTTTGCCGGTTATCTGGTCTATTGGAATGGGCACTCGTTGCTTTTGTGGTTGGCTTGTTACAAGCTTAACTTGCCATGTTTATCTTTGTTGAACTGACCCAGAAACACATAAATTTCGATCCTGGATAAAAGTTGTTTAATGAAATTTAAGTCGTTTGCAAATTGTATTTACATAATTTTATTTTCAGCAAGTTTAAAAGGAAATTGTTTAGTTATACATTGATTAAAGGTGAATTCGATGTAAATTTTATATTATATTAAACATATAATCGTTTAAGCAAACGATAAAGATTAATATTTGAGGTGAATGTAAAGTAAATATCATTATACATTTCCTGCATTTGGCAAGTGACAATTATAAACTTATTTGTTTGTTTAGGAAAATATTTTACTAATTAGGGTAATCGATGTTTTTCTCGCTAAGGCATGTTTAAAATTGATTAAATATCAATCATTTATCAATTGCTCAGCTGCAATGATGTCAGCTATAGTAGGTAAATTTTAATTAGTGGAAAAGGCAAGCCAACCAATCAACTTAAAGATTTCCTGTTGACAGTGACAAGATTGTAAATTGTTTTGAGTAACTCCTGCCCCCTATTTCCCCGACTAATATGCGGCAAAGTAAAGCAATTTGACTGAGCTTGATTCTGTTTGCTCAGCCTTAAATGGGGCACACAAGCCCCGGCTGCCGTGTCAGCTAAACGGATTTTCGTCGCCTGTTTTGGCATCGCATTACAAGGCCTAACACATAAATTTCCTATGCCCCGAATCGCTGGCTTCCTTCCTTCACTTTGTTGTCACTCTCACGTATGGTAGAGAAATCGGTGTGGATGAGAGGTCTCAAAAGAAATACGAAACGGATGTTAATATGTGGGGAAGCAAATCATTTCCCATCAGCAATTGACTAAAATTGTTTGCCCTATATTGCTAACTTATAATCAACTGTTGATCCAAGTGATTGACTTAAAATACTTAACTCAGATGTTTGGCTTTAATTACGCTACAAGTGTGGGTAAAGCCCCTGGAATCACTTTTCAAGGCCAAAGGGCCGCATTTATTTTTATGGGACTTAAGTCCCTTTCTAAGTCGACTACTTATCCCATAACTGATTCAATTAGCTCAAAGCTTAGCTTGGATCTTTCATTGCTGATTTCTTGAGTCGATATTAAGTGTACACCCAGTTTGCCGGCACTTCCACACAATTTGTTCCGCTGGCCATGGCCAGGAAAACTTTATAATTTCATCAAATTCACAACCGAAATTGCGTGCGTAATTTTGTTATTTTGAAAGCACTTCAGCGAAGTTTATCTAAACATGTAGAAATCAGCACCCCTTCCATGTTCCCTCAATTTTGAGGCTTTGGCCAAAAAGTTGTTTCAAACAGCAATTAAAATAAATTACATTTTGCGATTTTAATTGCGTCTAATTGCAGGTAAAAGCCAGCAAATAAGTTCAAGCGCAAAACTTAAGGGTGGGGTCGGAAATTTGTTTGGGATGGGTACTGGGGAAGGGGGCGTGGCAGAATTAATTTCCACAGTTGTCAGTTGTTATGAGCTGCTACGACAGCAACAACAAACTTTTCCTCGATGGCACTCACAAATGGACATTGCAACAATATTTGGAGAACAACTGAGCGAGTGGGAGAAAGACCAACATAGAGTTATAAAATGACAATCTAAAATGAATGACAATCAGCGTCCACGCTGCGTATACGTAATTGTCAACATAAAACTTTTATGAGTGACAATTTTGAAATGGTTTTCGGGTTGGCTACGGTAAAAGAGGGTGGAAAGGGGTCCCGCATAGTCCAAAGTTCATAACAATGTGCATAAATGATAATGAGAAGTGCTGATACAAGAGAGGTAGATGAGTGGAGTGCAGTTTAAATTGAGATTTTATGGAGGAAATTGGTTATTTTTGCATATTGATAATTGTAGATTAAAACAAATACCAAAAACCAATTATGAAATATAATAATGACCATCCTGTATTTATAAATAAAAAATACTGGCCACAATATAAATTGACAAAATTAAAAAAAAAATTTTAAGCTTCGTTTAATTTAAAATATTGGTTTTGCAATAATAAATTGTTTGATTTTAAGCTTTTTGTTTCAGTTAACAAATAAAAAAAATAGCGCCTTTAAAATATTTTTAACAATAAAATTCCATCCCAAGTTTCCCAAAATAAGACATTTTGTATTAAACCCTAAAATAGAACTGAATCGCTTCCATGAACTTTTGTATATGTTTTAAACTTTCATATTTTATTTTTCTAAACAAATTTGACATATTTGTTTTACTTTTAAAACTTTCTCGCATGAGTAAACACATATGACACACATTTTAAGTTAATGGTTAGGTTAATACCCCAAGAAAAACAACAACTTTTCAAGGGATATGGCTGGAATTTAAAATTGTGTGATTTTATGATTGAGCTGGTAGCATGTGTAAGCCGAGTCCGGAGATTATGTCAAGCGATCTTGGCCATAAGTCACCCGAAAGTGTCCCACTTATGCAGACGTGTCCTGCCGGCTGTCATCATTAGTTTACTTTGTCCGACACTCGTGTGTCGGCAATGCTGACAAAATGCTCTTCAGGTGGCTGCCTCTTCAATGTGCAAAGTGCCAGAAAGATTGAAGCTGCCAGGCCTGTCTGGGCAACTTGAGTGAAATGTATTTTTTAAAGAGTTGAAAATTTAACTAAAAATGGCAGGGAAGCTATCCTGGAAAAAATGTTAACAAAAAGACAAACACAGACCAGATCAAAAGGTTGCAAAACCAATTAAGCCTTAGGCAGCTTCATAAACTAAAACATAAAGGAAACTAGTTTTCTTCGTAAGTCGATAAGCATATTCACTTTAAAAATAATTTTTATAAAATTTATTAAGATTTCCTTCAATATCATTGTGTTTATTTTTGAAAAAATTTAAATCACTCTTAAGTTAAAAAAAACGTAGATTTCCCTTTTAATATAATTAAATAGCGCACAGAAAAAGTAGAATAGTAAACAATATATTTTGTTTTTATTACTCTGATAAAAAGAGTAATTTAAAATCAAATATTTGGAAAATGAATATTTAATGTCGATCTTGTAAAATATCATAGCTTATTGGGTACTGTGCACGTAAAATTATTTTTTTCCTGAACTTACCTTTGGGCGTGAAAAACGAATTGCAGTTTAATTACAATTCTGTCAAATTTTGAACAAGAACTAGACTAAATATATGTTTCTGGTTTGTTTCAGTCTGCAAATTATGAGATCATGTTGCATTTGAAACTTATGTCACGTTCAGCTCGTTTATGAGTTTCAAAGGATTTATCCTTTCTTTAGTTTTATAGATAGCCCAGAGCTGTTAAAAATCTCAATTTAAATTGTCTAGATTTTTGTACTGGAGAAGAAAGCAAACGCACTATTATAATAAAACAAGCTAGGATTCAAAACTGTAAAAACAATTACCGAAAAGCAGGAAAAGCTAGTGAATGATGCTTGGGCTCTTGGCGAATTCGCTTCTTTAACCCATCCAACCCACTATTAGCCTCGAGGCTGCTTAGCTCATCGTGTTTTCCAGAGCCATGCACAAGATACTCGGGAAAAAACATTGCGTGGAAAAAATAGAAAAAATTTCCCAGAAAAAAAAACACTTAAATTTACATCATTTCCAGTCCACATCACTGACGTTGATGCAGCTCGCGTAGCTTTTGGCCCTTTGAAATTGGCTCAGCCAGGTGAAAGTTTCTAGCATTTTTGCCCGCATTTATTAGTTTAAAGGAGCAGCTGCTATCTGTTGGGTAACAAAGGCGAAACTAAAGCTATAATTGTTTCAAATTGAATTCTATTTTCATAGACCGCTGGCCTGGGCGGGAATTGTGTCAAGTGCAGGCAAGCCAAAGTGGTCCAGACCACGCCTCCGTGAGCAGTCAAGAGTTAAAAGGGACAACGCCAGGATAACAACATTTGCATGCAAATGGCGAGCGCAGGAGTTACTTTGCCAATGTCAAACGGAGAACGAAGAATACGTGCCCATGGCTTGGCAAATGAACTTGTTTGGTAGCTAATGAGATAAGCATGCAAATGCCAGTGGCAGAACAAAAACGGCAAAGAAAACTAGAAGGCCAGGCGGGCAGACGCCGGAATAAAGTCAAGTTCTGTCAGTGGCACAAACAGGACGAGTCAATTAAGTGGCGTTTCCGCGGCGACTTGTTGGGTGACACAAAAAATAAAGGGTTAGCTCTAGGAAAAAATTCAAAGCTAAATAAACTGGTTAGAATATTATCTTAAGTTGAGGAGAAAAACAATTTTGAATAAGTTTTCTTCGACTTGATATCAACAAAACCGAGCAAAGAAATGCGCAACTCCATAAAAGACTTTTTCATGCATAATATTTACGAGATAAAATAGTTTTAAATGCTTTTTCTTTATATCCAGTATTCTTGTTTATTTAAGTTTTGTGCCAACTTGTATCATAAAATCTTAAGCAAACTGCCATTTTAAGGAATAAAAACTTTTTGCGAGCATCGCTTTGCATGTTTTGGGCACATAATCATAACTTAAGTCACCACACACATCGTTGACATTTCACAAATATAATTATAAGCAAAAATTGTGTTTTGCTAATGCATTGGTCGCCGGAAAAGCCACCGCCCCCCGAAAATTGTCAACAAGTTTTATGGCCTACTCAAATTGAATTGCTCTAGGCACGCACATCACACTATCCCGTGTCTTCAACTCTTGAATTATGCTTAAACTCTCTTCAAAATCAAAGAAGAATTTTTTCTGCTGTGAGGAAACACTTTTTCCAGAATTGAATCACAAAGTGGCTGGCACACATTGAGTATGCGTAATCTGGCAGTTTTTTTTTTCTTCCTCTACACATAAACATGTAAACACATTTTGTTGTATTTTTTTCTCAGACTTATGCCTTTTTTTCCTGCTGCTTTTTATGACAAGCAAATACATGCAAATCTAGAATTTTACAAACGATAAATGCCTTGAGGCAAGCTGCTGCTCCCGAGACTCCTGCCACACAATTGATGCCATTTTATGGTCCATGTGTGCTGGGATGTGTAAGGGACAAATCCTACTAATGCCCCAATGCGTATGCGTACGCATTCGAAGCTCATTTTTCTTCCTGCCGTTAAGTCCTGCACAAATCAAATGAGAGAGAAGAAAACCTTTTAACGTAAAACATACTGATATGTAAAAAAAAAAAGTATCGTAACCTTCTGCTGTCCATTATCTAGATACAGAATACAGCCTTAAAAGAATGGAAACTAGTAAAGAGCCCCAAAACAAAAACCCAATTCGGATGCATGTCAATTCCAATTACAGGCCGGCATAGAAGACCTTTAGAGCTCAGTGAACTTATCTAATGCTTAACCACAAGACATGTTTCACCTCCTCCGTGCCTCGAAGACGAATCTATGCACATTATATTTACTACAACACTGAGCGACAAATAAAAGGAAACACGAATAACATCTGTTGTCCTTCAAGGAGCAGGGAACAACCACTGGCTTACAGGTCTATTCAATAAAATAGTAATAATATTAAACATTTTTAAATAACATATTTTTGTGGCATCTTTAAAAGTACTTTTAATGTTTTCAATATTGTCTTGAGCATGAGAAAATGTTTCAAACAAAATATTAAATATTTTGTATATTTATTTTTATACTTCTATACTTTTGGTCATTTTGGGAACTAAAATATTTTCGAAGCATTCTTAATTGTTTTAAAGTGATTGGCTAATCAAAGTGAACTTTTAATCGTATTGCCAATCAATGTCCCAAATACAACTAAATAAAAGTTCTGGAAAAGGATTTAACTGATAATGTATCTGCTTCATGGTTAATTGCCTTAAATTTGATAACCTATTTTTTCCCAGCCCAGAACTAATAATTTGTACTCAGCTGTAGCTGCTGGTTGATAAGAAATTTTGCTCCCCAAGGGCCAAGATGCTGGAAACCAAGCAACAGCTGCATTTGAAATGAAAAGCATTTGTTTCTGACACAACTCGTCTTCGCCTTTGGTTGCTGGGTTAGTTTATTCTTGGCAAGGGCTTGGTCCATTGAGAGAGCTCGCCTGAATGCGCTCACTCATTATGTTGATTATCCCAAGCGGTCCAGGATCTCAGGGATTTCCGTAGAAATATGAATTGAAATAAATGCGCTTACGGCTTGTTTTCAGTCTGTCCGAAAGATTTCATTAGAAATGTAATAAATTCTGTAGCACAATATATGGAGAAAACAAAAAAAGAAAGGGGAATGGAGGAAACCGCACCATTAACCCTTCTTTGCGGTGGCTTAACACACATGGAGGGACAAAAAACATACACATGAAATGTTCCACAATTTTTTTTGCTGGTGACCTCACCATCCAGTGGGATTTATGGCCTTTCCCCTTTCGGGTCATCTAATGCCATTTCATATGGGCAACGTATCCTTCTTCTAGACGACTTCTCTGGAATTCCCCCTACACTTCTGTGGCAATTGATGAGCCACAAAGCCAACAAGCATGAAATGAAGTCCAGCTCCTCTTTCATTCCTCACTCCCCAATTGCCATTACCATTCCCCAATTCATTTTGTGGTTAATGTGATAAATCAATTTTATGCGAAAATCACAGAGCATAAATTTATTTAACTAGCCCATAAGTCATGGCCCTAGCTTGGACGATTGTAACCCGGCATTTGCCTGGGGTTTATCAATTAGTTTAGGGCATAGATTTGAACGACATATAATGAAATGGGCCTGGATTAGATCGGGGTAATAAAATTAAGCTGTGGCTACAAACTTACCCAATAATAGAAATCTCAGGGCTTGAATCAATTTGTCCAATTAATTAAAATATATATTTTTATAACCCCGAATTAATTTCATTTTAATAGCATTTCGCTGTTTACGTTTGCAAAACCCTTTGATATATTTTTAGATACATAAAGCAAATACCATTTTAATGTATGAACTCTTTTCGCTCAAATAATATATGACCAAAGTAAAAAGGTGGCAAGGGCGGACCACGGGTCGTATGCTTAATGAGCATTTAAAATTCATTTAGACTTTTCACCTTTTATCTTTGTGTGCACAATGAATAAAATTAAAATAATCCGCGGCCAGTCGGCGTCGCCGGGTCTTGATAATATTTTTTTCGCTCTCTCCGCTTTCCCATTTCCCCGTCTTAATTTGAATAACTGAATTGTTAAGTGGACTGTCTGAATGATGGACTTGAATAGATAAGACAGGGCAGGCAGCTTCCGACCTTTTAATTAAATTTAATTGCAATTGCCGAGCCAAAGTTGACTTTTGATGACGACCAAAGAGACCCCACAATTGACAGAAGTTAAAGGTGTTGTGAGTGCGTGTTATTACCACAGTTGAGTAGCCCCCAAAAACGGCACTTTCATCTAATGCATTAATTTATCACGCTCGCTTGGGCTCACTCCCTCCACGGGGACACAGTGGAAAATCCAGGTGCCAGAGGCAAGCGGCCACGTAACCAAGGCCAGAAAGAAGCTTTTGCATTTCAATGAAAGCATTTGTAAAATATTACTGCATACTCAGGACCCCGGGATCCCCATATGCGAGGCAAACAGACAGAACTCCGGAGTACCCACATTTGTGTCGCACTCAAGTCACGTTTGCCAACTGGCAGAAGCTTCAACAAACGTTAAGCTCAAGATTTATTGAGCTACTTAAGTTGCTGTTGATGATGTTCTCTGCCTTTCCCGGCTACTCGGGAACACCCACGCGATGTGGAGAAAAGGTTAACAGTCAGCATCCGTCTAAAAATATGTATTTTTTCAGCTTGGCATTGAACACCCACACTCGTGCGACATAAAAAACATATTTCCTTTGAAAAGTATTTCTAAAAATTCTCATAAACATCGAGAATCCGAAGCAAGCTGTCAAAGCCCTGTTTAATGAGTTCGCAACAACTTTAATTCTCCTTTTATAAGCAAAACATTTGTGTGTGTCATGCACAGAAAAGTAAAGGTGTTAAACAAAAAGAGCAATCTCTATTATAAATTATTCAGAAAATAAATATTTTATTGCAAAGTATTACAAATCATCTTGTAAAAAAAATTCGTACAAAAACTCAAACCTTTTTTTAATCTCAATGTCCAATAATATTTAGTAAGTTTATTAGAATACTAATTTGAGTCAGTCCTAGGACTTAATTAAAATATTTTATCAATATGTATTCATTTTTTTTTAACTTTATCATAGCTACTGACTGACTAGTTTTTTTGTTTAAATTTTCTCATGTTCTATTTTACCTGTGTAAAAATTCAACTTTTTCCAGTTTCAAAGCATAAATGTTTATATGGCAGCAAAACGTTTGGGTCATAAATAATGCCTTCGAGCTGTGCAAGCACATAAAAATGTATAAAACGAACATCAAGAAGCTGCGTGCCAAACATTTCAAAATAAGCTCCAGGTAATTTTTCAGCCAATGCAGCCAGCTAATGGCCAGTTTTTAAAGCTTATCTGTCTAATGTGTTTCATATGCAAATAACACAGAAATATTGCTTATCAGTGGCTGTCTGTTTCCTAGAAAAGATACGAGAAATTCCGTCACACCACATGGCGTATGAGCAATGTGCCGCAATTGCTTACAGTTTGTTCCATCTTCTCTTAACAACGAAACATTTTCCATTTTTGGTGATCCATTTGTTTTTTGCGATGTTTTTTAAAACAATTTTACAATTCAATTGAATTGTTGCAAACTGTCCAGAAATATTTTGCATGCTGGAAAAATGTACATACATTTTTTGCTGGGGTCTGGGGATTGCCTGGGGCATATTTGAATTGTCAAAATTGTAACGAGCTTTTCGGTCTCTCTCTCCCATTTTAGTGGCCATTTTCAACCCGTTTCGCTGACATAAACTGCATTGAAATGTCATAAAAATTGAAACACGTTCCTCGTTGTGTTCGCTGCTGTTCCCTGAATCTGAACCTGAATTCCGCATCCTCCTGCCGTTTTTGGGCTGACTTCGAATGGCATTTCGGATGGTAACACTGGCCTGCAGTGTTGATGCTTTTGACCTGCTGCTTTGCATACAAATAACGCTAATCTTCTCAGCTGGCCAAACCCATTTCCCATAGAATGTCCATGTCTATATCTATCCCAAACCCAATCTCGCAGTTTGTGTGTCTGCCTCTGACGATGTCCCGACTTGGTCCATTTCGCTGATGCTGCAATTTTGCACTTTACACGTGGCCCTCCTTGGGGGCGGTGGTTGCGGAGGGGGCGTGGCAAACACGTGTGGGTGCGCTGGATATTATGAAAATTTATTGTTTTACGTGCCAGTAATTTTGTGCAATTTTGAAAGACTGCGCCAAAGGACTGAATCAAAGTGCTGTGAGGAATAGTTTTCAGCTTTGTCAGCTTCTCAATTCCTTTGCAGCGTTGCTTTAATTGGATAAATTAATAAGCCTTATGACACAATTATTTTCAATTAATTAGGCGAATTAAAACAATAAATCCCCGTTTTCCTTTGTGATTGGCAGACACAGAAATTAACAAGACGACCTACTTATGTCAGATATGAATACACAACGAAAATATAATGAATTTGATTTACCAATGGTTTTCTTGGGGTTAGTTAAAGAAATTATTATTTTTAAATTGTTGAAAAATTTATAAAAACAATATTAATTTAAATAATCTAATATTTAAAACATATCTGTAATAAATACAGTTTTTATTTTCTAAAATATAATAAATGTCATGGAAAATTAAAAGCTCCACTATATCGAATAACCGATTTGCATCTGAATTTCAGAATAGTCAGAAAAAGACTATAATATTAGTTAGCCTGCATTTTATGGCACCATGACACCCACACATATGATCGGTTTTAGGGTGGGCGTGCCAGGTTTACTGACGCCCAAAATACAAACAAAATCGATTTGCATTTAATTGCATCTGCGGCTGCACAAATTTCCAGGGGTACTGTGATAGAGAGGGGAGTGGACCAACAGAGGACAAGGACGAGCAAATTCTGTAATCAGAATTATTGTTCAAATTGTCGTAATGTTTATCCAATTTGTTTTGTTGGTTTAGTTGCTGCTGCCTGCATGTGTGTGTGTGTGTATGTATGGGCTTAGAACTTGTGTGCACGTTTGTGTGGGTGTATGTGTTCTATGACCATAATCCGATTAGAGTGTGTTAAGTGCTGTGCAGAACTTGGCCAACACCTTTTGTTAATTACGTAATTGTTTGGGGTAAATATTGTCAACAATTTACAGATTCTAGTTCCGAGTGTGTGCAACCGCTTCGCCCGCTCAATCAACTATTCAAAAGCCTCTAACCAAATTGGGAAAGAGCTTAAATCAACCTAGTTTGGTATGTCAATCTGTCATGAATTAGTCAGAATTCCATTGATTTGGTTTTGTCACAAGCCAAAGTAAAACAAAATGTAAACTATTTTACGAAAAATTTGTCACAATTTATTGTTGATATCACAAAGCATTTTTATAATTTTACAGAATACACAGGAGTATGCCGCATTTCCATATTTATTTTTTTCTTTGTCGTTTGGAGAGATGTTAATTTGCGTGTTCCAGCTGCAATCAAGTGCATCAAGTGCCTCAAAGCATTTCGCTACTGGCAACTTTGCTCGAACTTCCTTCTCCCTTCTCCCTTCCATTTGTAATTTCATCCTCCAATGTTTGCATATCAAATTTCCGATCCCAGTGCAGTATTTCCCTCCCACTATCCCTCTCCGGGACCCTGCTTGTTATGCATTCGCTTGTCGGCACTTTTTTCATGGCGATTCTGCCATGTTGCTGACAACGTCGTTAGCTATTCAAGTTTGTCAATTAAAAACATAATCCCCAATCAGAAGCCAATAATACCAGGCTGTTGCCAGACAGACTCCCTCTGCCCCCACGTTTTTATCCTCCGCTTCGCCAGGACTCCAGTTCCCCATATCTATATCTACATCCGCCTGTGGCTGTGCCTCAGATAATCTGGAATAGAGACTCGCACACCATCAAAAAGTTTGCCACGCTGGAGACACTGTAACGACTTTGTCATGGCAAAAGTAAATATTATTTTCTTTTTTTTTACCGACTGTCTCTGTTTGACTCCCTTTTCCTCTTTTCCCTGTGGTTTTTTTCCCCTGATTTTTGTTACAATTGGTAGCCAGACAGGATCAGAAAAGTGAATATTGGTGGAACTTTGTGGGTGCTGGCGGATAATTGCCACGATTTCCATGACTTTGCTTTCGAAGTTCTTTTGATTTTTTTAGCCATTAAAATATGACTGAGGCCATGAAAAACAAGAGATGAAGTTTTGACTGAATTTTAAGTGGATTACAATAATTTGTAATTGAACTGAGAAGTTTTCTGTCAAGTTTTGTGTCATTCCACAGTGTTTAATAAGTGGGATTGTGGAATACAAATTTAAGATAGAAGGAAAACTTATAGAAAAATCTATCCAAACTGGAAAATATAACATTTAAACAGAAAGGAAATCCTTATTATTCACGTTTTTTTTTTCAAAATCCACACAACTTACATATTTTTATTTTAATGATTCCTTTCTTTTAGTTTATTTATGTCATGTTAAATATTTGTTATCCTTATTACCAACTTCTCATTTTCTTTAGCCCTTATTCACATGATGCGGATGTGCATTGCATCAAACGATTTGACCGTATCAAACACTTTTCAATTACGCCCTTTGATCCAGAATCAACTCCATTCATAAAAAGCAACAAAATCTCGACAGAGTTTATTTGGCTTTAGAATGCATTGAATGTTTGATTTTGTTTGCTTACTTGTTTGTTTTTAATTTGCGCGCTGGTAAATATATTCAGAAGCACAGGAAAATAGATGGTAATATCAGCTGTCTATTAGGAGACTTAAGCTGTACTATGAATAAAATAATGAGAATTTTCTAATTTGCATTTGCTTAGGGAACATATGGGGTCCGTATCTCGTGCATCAATCTAAATCCTGTCAATATTGGCCGGCTAAAGTTGCACACCACGTCAAACTCTAGCTCCGTCAACCATTGTGGCCAAGTCCTGGCAGACAATCTGCTCCTTTCAATCCTGACCCATCCCAAAAAACCCACCGCACATTTGTTGTTCATTTCTGTGTGGAATTTCAAGGGAAGTGTTTACTTTTCCTACCTCAACTTGTCTGCGGTTGGCTTCTGACCATCAGTTCATGAACCTCAAACTTGAAACTCAGATCATTACTCAACCTTTGTTCCTCCTGCCATTGTAAAGGCATAAATAATCCCCTATTCTTTGCCAGATAATACAACTAATTGCATCTTCACTTATAACTTCCGTCGTCAAGATTTTCCGAGGAAATTGTGAGAAATCGCAGAATTAATTTGTCAGCTGACAAAACAGTTATAAAACCCCGCGGCACGAGAGCTCGACAAAATGCGAAACAACGCAGAAAATAATCAGATTTGGGTAAAGTGAAAAGTGAAAAGCTTTTAATGGCATTTGCGTAAATTAAATGCTATTAAAATTATTTTCATAGCTGCTGCTGCTGTGAACTCACAGAACGGAGGAAAAGTGGTCGTGGAAAACTATCAGTCTTAAAGTGCGTTGTGGAGAAATGTGGCAGGGAACTACATAAACATTTATGCAATTGAAATAATAATAATTTTGCTTGGCATTTAAATTAAAGTGCCAAAACAGCTAGCATCAGCTGAAAGCAATTAGAGGCAGAGTATGGGGAAATGAAGGGTGGAGAAAAACAGAAATGTGTTGGTATGATTAAATTACATAAAGCTTTCGTTTTATTTAATTATTTAATTTAAACAAAATATATTTAAGACAAATTACTACATTTTGCTATTTTTCTCGTTTTGGAATTCAGAGATTAATAATGTAAGAATTGCTAAAAACTTTTTATTAATCTTAAATACTACTAATACTAACATTTAAAGGCAATGAACAAGAACGTACTAATTGCTACACAAGAAATTTGTTAAAAATCAAGTCAAAATTGAAACTATCAAAAAGCTTTAAAATGCATACTATTATATGTAAACTGAAACTATATTTTACACAAACATATGAATACTAAGCCACTATTGCTAATCCTAAGAGCTCTAAAAAATGACCCTCTCGTAAGTTAACCTATTACTCACTTCGAATTTATTCACATTTCATTCTTAATGTCAACCGTAGTTCACAGCAGTTTGTAAACAATAATTTAATAGAGCTCAACTGGCTAAAGCATGAAGAATTCAAATAAAGTGAATGAAGATTTGTTGAGACCAATAAATTTGTCTGCATGTCTAATTTTCGCACGCACACATAGGAATCTGAAGGGGCATCACCATAAATTATTCTTATCTACTTCGTCATCGAGACTGCGACGAGCGAATTTTACCTTGTGGTCAGCATGTGCGGTCAGCATGTGTAAATTTAACCGCAAACTTTTGTCCGTGTGCAACACATGAGACCGGGAAAAAGGGGGCTTTGAAAATAGAGGGGAAATGCACTTGAAAACTTGTAATATTTTTATATCTTTTTAAATAGTGCGATAATTTAAAATAAATAGATCCAAGAAAAATTTAAATGGAAATCGGAAATCGTAATACCGCATTTTCTATATAATGCAATTGATATTTTAAAGCTTATAAAATTCTAAATATAACACTTCATATTTTACTCAAGGTTTGTTGTTGGTCTAAGTAATAGCTAGAGGCTTTAGTGTTTTTCTCAGTTAAACCAGACGTTTTTATATAAGTATATATAGTCTTGATCAGCATCACCAGGAGAGTCAATCCATGTCCGTTTGTTATTTTGTCCGTCTGTCCGTCCTTCCGCCCGTCTGTCTGTCTGTCCGTTTGCGCATTGTCTCTTAGTTTTAGAGCTATATGGATGCCACTTTCCCAAAAGTCTTTTTTCTTTCAGGTAGTATATAAAGCGAAACTGGCCGGATCGGTCGACTATATCATGTAGCTGACAAAGGAACGATCGGCAAATCGACAATTGATATTAAATAGGAATAAGGAATCATATTTGTAACAGTTGCGAGGGTAAATAAACTTCGACTTGCCGAAGCTCGCTTCCTTTCTACATAATTTCAATTTAAGCTGTTATGGCTAGACACAAAAAAGATTTAAGAATAAATTTACAAGCTTCAATAAACATATTTTTTAATTAATTTACAAGCTTCAATAAACATGTTTATACCCTTGCAGAGGGTATTATAATTTTGGTCAAAAGTGTGCAACGCAGTGAAGGAGACATCTCCGACCCTATAAAGTATATATATTCTTGATCAGGATCACCTCCTGAGTTGATATAGCCATGTCCGTCTGTCCGTCTGTCCGTCTGTCTGTCCGTCTGTCTGTTTCTACGCAAACTAGTCTCTCAGTTTTAAAGCTATCGAATTGAAACTTTGCACACACCCTTCTTTCCTTTGCACGCAGTATATAAGTCGGAACGGCCGGGACCGGCCGACTATATCCTATAGCTGCCATATAACTGATTGATCGGAAATGCCATAACTTTCGTGTTTGTAAAGTTAGGAAGTTGGGATTTTCTATGGGTTTTATATTTGGCCTATCAATCCGACCTACCAAATTTCATAAGAATCGGACGACTATATCCTATAGCCGCTATATAACTGATTAATCGGAAATGCCATAACTTTGGTGTTTGTTAAGTTAGGAAGTTGAGATTTTCTATGGGTTTTATTTTTGGCCAATCAATCCGACCTACCAAATTTCATAAGGATCGGCCGACTATATCCTATAGCTGCCATATAACTGAACGATTGGAAATGCCATAACTTTGGTGTTTTTAAAGTTAGGAAGTTGGGACTTTTTATGAGTATTAAGAATGCATCATATGAATAATTTTGGAGAATATAATTTACAGAGTATTCTGCAAGGGTATATCAACTTCGGCTCCGCCCGAAGTTAGCTTTTCTTTCTTGTTTTTAATTAAAATGAAATAAGACCGGGCCTTTACTGGTATATTTTTTTAAGTGTGAGGTTAGAAAACTATGGATCTAGGCAGACCCAATGTGCATATTGTCGAAAGTACAGACGCATTTATCTGAAATGGCTCTGCGACCAGAGCGCAGTCGGGTCATAAATTAAATCAACGGGGTTCAAGGGGCGGTGAAAGGAAAAGGGTTGACCTCCTGGGCAACCACTGCAATTGCAGTCGAAGGCTGCAGCATCGATAGATAGTTAGCCAAATAGATGGGGAGATAGATGGGTAGATAGACCGTCTGCAGACAAGACAATGGACTCGTGTTCTGCCGCCTCCACTACTCCGATTTGCCATCTGCAACCTAATACCCTCCGACTACTTACAAACTACAAATGTCAGAACCAGTTGGCAATCTGTGTGTAATCCTCTTTTTGCATTGTCTATACGGCTTTGAGCTGGGCTTTCAATTCCACTCCAATTAAGATGTATGCCAGGTGAAATGAATTGTTGTCGTCGTCACTGGTAGAAATTCAATGCAAGTAAGAGTCACCAGCAGGCAACCACGCAAAACAAAACCAAAAAACATTTTTCATTATTAATATATCCCCATTTCCATTAGAGTTGTGGTGGGTTCAGGGTGCGTTAAAACTTTGACACTTGGCCTGACCAACTCAAACGATTTGTTTGGTTGGCCAACATGACCAAAACGACAACAACAACAACATTGGGTACAAGAAAAACCCTTAAAACCTAAACCCAAATGCTTGGGCAAAAGAGTGAAGGCGAGGCAGATACTTTAAATGACTGCCAAAGCCTCAAATGGGTGTATAAATCCCCTGCAAGGAACATCAACACAAAACAGATATCGGGCAAAAGGACAGAAAAAGGGTTTTGTTTTGCTTTTTTTTTGTAAGCCCACAAAATCCCCAACTAAATCCGTGTGTAAACTTTAAGGACACTTTTGAATATTTAAGTCTTTCTAGTGATATTTAAATTCGGGGCAGAGAAGAAATCACTTTTGGCCATGCCAAATAAATATTTAAGTTTAATAACTTTTGGGTCGTTTTACAGAAAGTATTTAAAACTATAAGAAGTTTTTCATTTATAAGTTTAGATACGCGTACAGAAAAAGGAAAAAAAGCTTCAAAGTTTTTAGTATATTTTCATCGTAATTATGGCTTTAAGAGCATTTACATTTATTTATAAAAGATAAATTTTTTTTTTGCAATTTAAAAACAATTAAAATATTTTTAAGCTTTCATTTGACAGATTTTTTTCACATAATCTTCAACCGAAAACCACATTAAAGTGCTAGCAAAAACTAGACAAAAGACGGCTTTGGTGGGCATGACAATTTAATTTTAGTTTTAACCCATTGTGGGCCAGCAAAATAGCAAAAGGATATGTGTGGTACCAACACAATGGAGCTAACAATTTAAAGCTCTTTGTTATTGGCCAAATGTTGTAGAACACAAAAAATAAACTATGAAAAAAAATGGATGAATAAAATGTATGAGAATTTTAAATGCAATTCATTTGGAATGGCAGGAAGTGCAAGAAATGCTCAAATAATTGCAGCTCCGAATGGCCATTTTGTAACAAAAGAGCTCAAGGACTCGGCCGCCGTCCTTTTGTGAAAATCCGTGTCTGTGTGTCACTGGCTGCGTGCAAATTGAAAGTGCAAATATTAACATTCAAGACGATGTGCCAGGCACACTTGTGGCTTTTGTGCCGTCATGTCCTTGCTGCCACTCAATCAGCAGGACTCGGACCAGCAGGACCAAGACTGATGCGAGCAGGACAACAGCTGCTGACAAGGACGAGCCATGCATGGCACATGTGTATTAGTTGTGCCTTTCAGGGCAAAACTTTAATTAAATTGTATATGTTTTTTGGGCCAGGCCAGGCCAGGCAAAGGAAAATTTAATTTACCTTTCATATTTCTTGTGACCCCTTCGGGCGCTGCATAAATTTATTAAAAAGATTTTCTCGCAAGAACAAAACCCGACGAAATCCCATTTCTATTTCCCAGTTCACGGCTGGCCAAAGACTTAAATATTAATAATGTCAAATGCAAAGCACACACATCCAGAGGAGGGGGGTAGCAGATAGACCAGCACATAATTGTTTTGAATGCCTCATTAAGTGTTTGAGAACTTAAGCCCAAGTTCGTTGCGCCGGCTCTCACATGTGCGTGTGTGTGTGCCAAAAACAGGAACAGGACCAAGCCAGCACACAGCAGGAGATTATTACGATTATTATTAACTTTAATGAAATTTTTGGGGTGTGTGTACTTTGAGAAAAGTTCTGGTAAGCAAAACATATAAGGCACTCACTTATAGGTGGCATAAATAAAATAATAATAATAAAATAATAATAAAATAAATAAAAGTAAGTTGCTCCAAATCGATTTTTTTCTTAAAACTAAAATTTCTTTTATTTAAACTAATGTTAAAGTACTTAAAGACGTTTTTCCAGCTTATGCAATTAACATATAATTTTTGTAACTTAACAAACTTTATCATTATTATCTCATTATCTTTTGATTATTTATACATTTTTTCCAGTGTCTGATTTAGTTCTGGTGCAAATGTTTTTTGCTGCGACTCTTTAAAGCCACTTCATGGCGAATGTTGACGCTAACGTTGGACTTCTGTTTCGAATTATCTAACTGGCTGCCATAATTGCCATCTCCGTGTACTGAACTCCTTCTCTTTCTTCCGCCGTCTGCCCTCTCTTTCTATAATTCTTGTACCATGTATGTGGGTGTTTTTAGGCAAAGCCAATCATTTGGGCGTTTCATTGTCATTATGTCAATCTTTGCGCCACCATTCGACACGGTCACGTGTGTGGTATCGTGGGTGCCTGTGTGGGGCATATCCTTCAATTTGTGTGGGTGTATTAGAATGTGAGTGTGTGCGGAATGATAATGAGTGAGTCGTTATCTTTTCCATGATGTTCTGTTTTTGGTAGTTCATTTCGATGTCGTTAAATACACGTTCCAAGTTAATTGGTTTAAGGGAAAAGTCTTAAACCTAGATACCCACAAAAAAACCAACTCATTCTGCCTAACCTATTATATTTAAAGTTTAATCTATTAGTCAAATAAAAAATTGGATTATTTTATAAAATTTTTGTTCAAACGCTTTTAAAATTAACTAAATTATAAGCGATATTTATTGTATCACTTACTTAAAAACCGATTAAGGGCAGTCCTTCGACATCTGCAGTCAATAATCGAGTGGGGTAAAAACCAACTTTCACAAAAGAAAAACCGTACATGCTCCAATTTGGGCAAAAACACAAATGCATGTAACTAAAACGTTTTTGGAATATGCTCAGATTATAAGTTGGATGGAGCTCTGCAAAAACCATTGAAACCGAACATGAACCTAACATCTAATTTTCAAGGAATAATGAAGTGCTTGTTGTGGCATTGTTGTCGTAAGTATTTGAAAACTTTCTCTTTGTTTTAAAGGCTAATAAGCCATGTTCTGTTTGCTGAGCAGCAGCTTAAAGCCGTGTTAAAGTTTCTAAATTCAAAAAAGGGTTTCCGGCTTTTCCTTCCTAGCACCATAATAATAACTCAGGCTGAGCAAATCGCGTGCATTAAATATTTACACTTTAATCTACTCAATGGCAGGAGCAAGGAGGCAGACAGTCTCCGGTTTTTCTCTGGGGGGAACGCAGAGGGGCGGATTCCTGTGGCCATAAAAAATAGGAAAATATCTTGCGAATCAGACAATCCGACAGGCCAAAGCAGAGCGAGCCCTCCAGTCGGGTTTGTCTGAATGCTAAGAACGTGTTTAGAGCTCAACACATATATTTTATACAGAATTTGCAAGTGTCAGTGAGAGGAGTCCTAGCTGGCGGGCTCCAGCGATGAAGTTATCCTTGAATTGGCAATCGAAACATGTCTGCTACAGGGATTAAAGCCTCAAAGTCTACAAGTTGTCCATAATTATACGCTTCGAGGGTTCGAAAAATCAACAATATACGCCTGTATCGAGCCCCATAATCATATTAAAAGCTAAACGGCAGGAAAGCCAGGGTTCCAAAATAAAATATGAGACATTAATATTCACACCCAACATGAACTGACCTTTTCTGAGCAAGGACGACGGCCAGGACGACGTACTTCCTGACGCCTCAAATTATGCCATAAAATGTTGCCCAAGGGATGAATTCATTTGCACACACACACACACACACACGCTCAGTCTACAGGACCATTAAATCACCCAAAAACAATGGGCTCGAGCCTCAGTCCACGTCCTCAGATCCTGGCTGGTCCCTCCTCCGCACGGGGTTTACCTTGCGAAATTAATTTCATTTGAATTAAGCACAGGCAATAATGCCGAAATTATTCACAGACACCTTGACCGAGACCCAGGATATGGCCAAAATCTGAGGCCCATGCAATCAACGCTCGATTCCCGTTCCTGGGCACCAAATTGTTTACCAGTCAACTCGACAACACTGGCCCCCATACCATACCATACCATACCCAAAAACCCATTTTGGGGGCTCTTTGTCGATGCTTAAGGGTTGCTGATTGTGTGGTTTAAATGGAGGTGGTGGTGCTTAGTGGGTGTGGGTGTGTGTGGGTGGGTTGTAGTGCCGTGTGGCACCGAGAGGCATCGGGGCGAAGAACACTTTCTGACAGCTAATTGAAAACATTAAATTTTGTTTGCCTCCAGGTCTGTGTGTTCCTGGCAGTGTTCGACTTTTGTGGCTTATAAACTTTATTTATTTGGAATTGGTGAAGACCGAAAAATCTTTGTTAATCCACATTTATTCACTCAACAAAAACCCTATTTCGATTGAGAAAACGAAATCTGAAATACCTCGAAAATAAATTAGGTAAGTAATGACAGCAGTCACACACACAAAATATTTTTCTTTTTGTTTTTTATTTTAATATAAGAATAAACTTAATGAATGAATTTTAAAATCAAACATATTTACTATACATATGAGTGTATTTGAAAATATATTTTGCCATTGTAGTGTTTTTAAATAGCTCGCACTTACGACCATTAATTAATAAATAAATCGAGTTCTTTGATTGCTTGAATTATAATTTTTCTTACGTTGCAAATTATAAACAAATACATAAATAAACAAAAAGGCAGTGACAGAAAGAATTAAAACATTAAGTTCCATAAAAGACAAATACTTTTGAATACGTCAAATGTTTTAAATTTTTTATACCCTATTTAAGAGTATTGCAATTCAAAAACTCGAATGAATTTTGATGATTTTTGCTTGCTACGCATTTGCAGGCATCTGTCCAAGCATTTGAACATTTTGCTGTCCATTCAGCTGGGCTCTCCTGTCAGTTGAGCTGTTGTCAGGGGTCAGTCGCTTGAATAAAGCGCTGCCCTTGCATATTTAATACCACAAACGGACAATTCTCCCTGGGGATAAATAATATGAAATATTTACAGGCACCCTCACGAGGATTTTGCCCCTTAAACGTAGTCAAATCTGCATGAACAACTGACACTTGTATGCGCATACAGATACATGTAATAACAATAATAAAACATTATTGTTGTCTTAACGCTCCCAATGGCATTCAGCCGTAAGCAAACAAGCAAAAACAATTTGTTTTGACAGTTGTTACGATTTTCATTATGATTTTTGGCTTGGCGTATAATGAATAAAATCGAGTTCTAATGAAATTATTTGATACTTGGTAGGATAAACTGAGATGGTTTATTATTTTAAGAATAAGATAGCAGTAATTGTGTGTTAATATTTTCATCCAGTACAGTAAAATTGTATTTAACATTTTTAAGAAATTAATTGGAATTCACAATGCAATCAGGTGTTAAGGTTTTAAGACATATTGTTCCGATGGTGAATAAGAATGGATGCTTGGCTTTGTCTTTTATAGAAAATATTCATATTTTTTCTTTGAACTTTACTATTGCAAAACATGAATCTTCCTTTAGCGCTTTTTACCATACTCTTACAACGGAAATCTATTAGCCAGCAGGGCCGCTCCAGGTGGGTTTGTTGTTCTGGTTCCTTTGGCAATCGCATTGGATGAATGGATGCAGGCGTGCAGCATCAGGCAGTAACACATCCATAGTCCTTTACCTTTTTTCCTCAACATTTTTCGCCTCAAGTTGATTGCATTTTTCAGACGAGAAGAAAGTGGCAAGGGAAAGCGGAAAAGTTGGGGGAGCTTGTCAACTCTCGCACATGAAGAAAACAATCCGTTTGGAGTCAGCTTTTGTATGCATCGCACGTTCGTTTTTGGTTGATTTCTTGCATTTCTCATAGCTCCCCGGGATCGACTTCGCATCGCACTCCGCACTCTGCATTTATAAATCCCGGCATCGCGGGTCAATTTCATGCAACAGCGACAGCGAACCTGGACGAACTCTAGAAGTACACTGAAAAACAAACATAAAATGAGGAAAAGTTTTATTGAATTTTAAAACATATGTTTTATTAATTCTTAGATTTATTTACACAATAGATAGCTGATTGTGCGGTAACTAAATATTCTTTACTTATCCACAACTCAACCACAGAGTTAGGAAAATGCTTAAAACCATCATTATTTATAATTGAGCCTTAAAGTTAACTTCAGGCTTAGAAATTATACAAATTAAGTAATACATGTAAAATGCATACCAGAAATTATATTTTATTAGTTGATTATTAAAAGAGACAAAAACTGTATTAACTTTAATTAACTTTAACTTTATTAAGTCAAGAACCCTTTTTTTAGGAAACTATTTCCTTTGTTAGGTGAATACATTTATAAAATATTTAATATTTCTTTTGAATAGTTTTGTTATCAATTTTGATAATTTTGGCGTTTATTATTTCAAGTGAGCTGGCTGAAACCTGGACAACGGCACGTATGCGCGTTTTTCTTCATGCCACTCAGCCTCACCTTTGCCCTTCGCCTTGGCGTTTTCGTAGGCGGAGTGGGCGTGGCGTCTGGCGGCACGTAATTGATTGTTCAATCTTTTCCAGTTCAACCGAAGTTGCAAGCTGAAGGGGAAGAGTTCCACAACCTCTCACCTGCAAAAGAGAAATTTCTGCGCGTATCTAAAAAATTCCTAAAGCTACCCTACGTAGCAGACTTAAATGAACTGTGAGCTGTTTGGGCACTCAGTTGATTGAGTCACCTTCCTTCCCATCGTCCTTTCTGTGGAGTGCAAATGAGCGACTCTGAGTGTTGGGTAGAAGGTCGTAAGGGGCTACAATTGTATCGGTATGTTTTCCGCCCTTTAACGATCTTTGACCAGCGCCTCCTCATTTGTATGCAAAGTTGGTTCCAAATTATTGCACGGCTGTCCTCGATGCTTAGAGCCCATTCTACACTGCAGCTGTCACTGATTGCTCACTAAATCAGCATTTCGATGGCTCACATTTGTTTGCAAATTGATCTTTGAGGCTCTTGTGCCAAATCACCGCTTCAAAAAGCCGGCCAGCTGGCAACTGGCCAACGCAAATACTTGGATATATCTTCATTTCCAGCCGAACAGATGGCAATCGTTGCATTCGGGGCTATTAGCTCATAAATAAAACTTTGAATTGCCCAAAGGGGCGTATACTTAATGCTGATGAGAAAAACATTGTGCTTGGAAGTGGATAACCGTTGCAGTTTATTTGACTTTAATGGAAGTTGATGACCAATTGTGTAGCCAAAGAACAATTAAATAAATAAAATCAACCTGACTAGTACAAAGGGAAGATTTAAAAATAAAATTCATGTTCTGGTTCTTATGTATTTACAAACTGAAATAAAAGTCTAAAAAATAACTATCAAATTTGCATAGAGCTTAGCCTAAAGCATTTTGACATTCCCCTATTCCATTGTTGTTTCTATTGATTTGCCAACATAAATGCTGTAAAAAGATCGATTGAAAGAACAGAAATAACCTTTGGTAATTTCACTTTTCAAGCCGTAAAATCCATGCCATACCAGTCAAATCGAATTCATTCAATTACGTTTCATAATTCATGAGTGGTGCTCTGCGATATTTTCCGGATTTGCTTCACAATGAATATGCATGTAAGTCTCCCCATCAGACTGTTTGTTTTCAGCATTTTTTGTTTCCATTTTGCCAATCTTTTTGACTTTTTTTTATTTTGATTGTCCATTGGGCATTCATTGGATTTTTGTGTGTGATTTCTCTGTTGCTGCTGGAGCTGCTCCCATGTCAAAATTTTGGACAGTTTGTCACTTTAATTGAATTTCCATGCAGAGCCAAACGAGGCAAATAAAAAGTTTGGTAGTTTGTTCATGCGATTTATGGCAAATAAGACTGAAAACAAAAGCAAAAGAACCGAACTTTTTGCATAAATTTTCATACGGCAAAATGTTTAATTCAGACCATATGGTATGTGTGTGTGGCAAATGCAAAACATTCCTCTTTGCCAGATGTTGCTGCCTCGCCCTTACATTTTTGCAAGGCTACACAATGGCAAAGAGTGTGAACTGAAAAAAATAAATAATAATAACTGAAAACATAATAATAACTATGAAAATGTAAGCCAATTGCAATTAACTTTAATTATAGTAATTCCAGTCCTTGGCTTATCGATTTATTTTTAAATTTTGGTTTTGATTTGTATTTGTTTTTTTTTGTTTATTGGCTAACAAACATGTTTTTGTAAGGAAAAATTTCTACATTTTTTAAATGTGCCAAATTTGAGATTTAGTTGCCTGAAAATTGATTTATAAATAATAATTATTCTAGTTTTTAGATAAATATAAATTGTTTTTTTTTGTTTAAATTCTCTTCTTTTTATCAAAATGAGAATATCTATAATTTTTCATAAATTAATCTTGCTCGGGAATTTTTGTCAGTGTGACTGAGTACATTGTAACCATTGGCACAATTCACGCTTCTTAGACATTGCGGTGACGATTTCCGTCTTTCACCTTATTGTGGAATGCTACAGCTTCCCGTTCAGGACCCTATACATCCCATCCTCGCATCGCTCGTTACCTCAAAAGCCGCTAACAATGCTGTGAAATTTCCTACGCAGCTCGCGGGGATGTATCCTGCATCCTTCCTCGGTGGGATGCTGAAGTCCTCGTTCCTGTAGAGCTTGCGGAATGTTTTATAAGCTATGCAAAGCATCTGACGCCTTGTATCTACTGCCAAAGTATCTGCTGATGGTGATGCTGTTGTTTTGATTGAAAAGATCTTGGAGCGCTTGCCAAAGTATTTCATATCTAATAAGAGAAGTCACTGAACCAAACAAACAAACTATGTCAGCCAACAATAAATGTTGACAAATATAATTTAAGACAAAAGTTTTAAACACCCAGGGAACACGGTTGAGATACTCTGAATCATCACTAACTGACACTCTAGTTAACCATTAATGCACAAGTTTATCTTCAATTTAAAAACTTTTGACTTTGACAAGTAAAAGTTGAAATTCTAACATTCAGTTTCAATTTGCATGGGGGCAGAAAATGTTGATGATGATTTCACCGGAAGAGGGCATTTTCTTTTATTGACAAGGAAATGCTTTCTTCGGAAAGGAAACAAACTGCGGATGTAGTCACATGCTTCCTTTTCCCCGTTTGACCTTTTGCAGGACGTATAAAGTGTATGAAAAATGTTATTGCCATTATTTTGAGCTTAAGGCCGGACTTAATCTTAGATGGTCGAAGAATTGCAGAAGAAAACTTAAGTGCCCCACAAATTGTCGCCTTAACACCTTGTAAATTATGGCACAGGCCGAAAATTTGGACAGGACATAAAAGGGACACTCAAAGTAACCACAGACAAACACTCATAAACACTTTATGACAGTGCCGCATCGGATCAGGTGCGGAGCCAAGGGCAAAAGGGGGTAAACCCGTTTCAACTCCACTGCTCAAACACTGGGGAAATCAAACGGACATGGCACGGTATCGAATCGCCTCCCCATCAAATCCCACATGTCCCCCATCGGACAACGGAGATGTGACAATGAAATCAAACCGAGAACTGGGCGAGCAACTGGAGATACATCTGTGCTCCGCTGCGGGCTATTGCCCAAGCAAAGACCAAAGCGAAATATTGAGTAATTTCGAGAGCCGAAGGTTGAAATACCCTTTTAAGTGCTGGAGTACTGAAAATAAAATAATAAATAATAATAATTATTTTTGTATTACTCGTCTATGTCCAGACATTGTTGTAGGGCACAAAATAAAAGGTTTTCTCGAACATCTCTTAAGCTATTTGTATTTCTTCTCCCTAAAGTTTTAAATTGGAATTTAAGTACGACTGGTTTTTTAAGCTTTCTCGTATTGTTTCTCTAAAAATGTAGAAATAAATATTATTTGAATATTTGTTTAGTCATAAAATAGAAAGAAAAGGTTTTTTATAAGCACCTATAGATTTTAGAATTTAAGAATTATAGATTTCGTGTATTAATTGAACTAAAACTAATAATATAAATTAGCTAGCTCTCGTCTTCAATTTCTAACATATAGAACAAATAATCATACCTTTTGCGAGGGTATAAATTGGCCCACAGAGAGATAGATTGGGGAAAAACTAGAGCTAGAGGCAAAACCACAGTTATAAGGCCCTACTCCGACCCCCTCGATTGCCTCACGCACGACTGTCTTCATTGTGGGCCAATTTGTGGACCATCATCAAGTGAGAAATTTCCAATTTCCGAAATGTTCAATTGGCCAGCAAAACGGCCCGCAGCCACAGGCCAAGGCGACTATTGTCATGTCTCCAGAACCCACTTGTTAGCCCACAATTTCTGTTTGTATTTACATTTAGCGAGGTATTTTTATCAGTTGCCATTTGCCAGATGCTTTGTATCTTCGATCTGGTAGATATATGTATCGGTGGAAGATGGAAAATTGCGGTGCCTGTACAACTATTTCGTTGTTCCTTACTTGTCCTCCTTTTTGTTTATTTTGCCTGTCCCTGCACTATTTCTCATGGGGTTCAATTATTTGTGTTGAGCTCCGTATCCGTTTGACTTTGGCATTTAATTGTCTTTTCACTGTCCTGGGAACTGAATTGTTTTTCCATTTGTCGGATAAGCAACTTCTGACCTTCCCTATCATTTTTAGACTAAATAATGCAAATTGGTTTTAGGGACGGAGGCGGTGTAAATGTCGCATAAGCTGTGACCTGTATGCGAGGCTTCATTTGAATAATTGAATGTTGAACGCTGAAATTAGAGGGAGTCCGGAAAGGACAATCCATTGCCTTGAATATAGTCCAACACATAATTACATTCCAGGAGCCATTTTTTTAAGTTACTCGTAATTCGTTTGAGGGGAAGTTATTAATCAAAGAATTTGAACGCAAAATTGTGTGGGAGTAATTGATAATGGAATTTTAATGGTTGTACGAGGGTAAAAACAATTTTTTAATAAGAAAAAACATTATGGCCGAAAGTTATTTAAATAATATGGCTTAGAAAATCAGCACAATTTAAAAACTCTATTTAACGCCTAACAAAACTGGAAACATTATAGATGTTAAATATAAATAATTAGGAACATACTTATAAACTTTAAATAAAAAGCTATTGAGGTTTTTCTTATGCAAATAATACACAAATAAATAATATTAAAATGCCGATAAATATCCAACTAAACTCAAAGGTATAAACTTAAGACCTTGCTTTAATCTATTTTACTGTCCATTAACATTTTATAAGCTTAAAGTTTTTACCTCACCGCTGTTTCTGTCGGTCTCTGTTGAGCATTTAATGGAAATTATTATCAACGCTCTTTTTAACTTAAATGACAATTATTGTCGAGTGGAGAATACTTGAAGCCCACAGACAACAAGTGTCACTCGGCGACAAGCTCAATCTCCGCACAGAAGCAGCGACATTATCCTCATGCTGAACATCATCAGCATATCCTCTTCGGCAGGAACAATGTCAACGACCCTTACTTTGGTTAAAAATATAAGCAAGCTGCGTCAACAGTATTTATTTTTATTGACATTTTGTGATCCACCCACCTCCAAACAAAAAAAAAAATCAGAAAGCGCGACCGCTGGGAAAAGCGGGAAAACCTCTCAGTGAAAAACCAAGGCGTGCGATTTACGTGACGAGACCGCGGCGGCCATTTAATGCCGCCCCTCCCACATTTTCCATTCCCCCCGTCCCCTTTACCACTTACACACTTTTCGCCATCCAAAAGAGAAACGGAAAAACGCGGCGAGCACAAAGAAAAACGCCATTTTCCATGTTGGTCATAATGAATGCGTAAAAGTTTATTGCGCCAGCGGGGTGTAGAATGTCAAGGAATGGGGAAAATGGGGGTGGGAATGTGGGTTGGTCGAGTGGAAAAGGAAATGCCAAAGGAGCCTTGGACAGGTGTGAGTGCCAGGCACAAACACAAAATGATTTATTCTTGTCAAAGAACTTAAAGGTAGCGACAGGCGATTGTCCTGGTCAATCAGCTCAAGTTAAGTGATGTAATCTCGGATCCTCCTTGGAGATGGAAAAATACCTTTAGACAGATGGGCATTGACTGATCTGGTTATGGAAAATATCACTTCAGTTAATAAGGAGTGATTCTTAAGTTAATGGAAGATGAGTCATGGATTTTACAAACTCTAGATTCTAATTTCTTGTTGAAATTCGCAATTTTATTGTTATTTTCCTTTAAATTAAGGCACTAAAATCAAGTAACAATCTTAAAAAATTAAAATATGTTCCTAGTTCATGTATATTCACCCTTACCCTAAATTTTAGCCAAAACATTTTCGACCCTTAAAAGTAAATATATTCTTGATTTGTTCATCCGTTCGTTTCTACGCAAACTAGTCTTTTAGTTTAAAATATATATTTCATCCAGCTTTCTTAAAAGTCATTTTTTAATGCATCTGCATTGTGGATTAATTAAGACAAGCCTGATCACACGACTCAATAGCTCCCATTGAAACCATGACAAAAATAAATGAACAAAATAATAAATTATATACTCCGAGATATAGTGATAATGTACATCAGAAAATAAATTAAATTTTTTAAAGAATCGTCCGGATGCCACTGAAACGATACAAAAATGAATATCCTTTATTCGTACTTGCTTTGTTTTTAAGAAATATATTACAGTCTTGATGGTTGTTTACAAGGCAACATAAAAATGTCTTATATCCTTTGAAATCTTTTTAATATGGTCCATAGGTGGTTGCAGTTACCACTCCTCTTCTATTGATTGCATAGTTCCATTGATGGAACTTTAATTTTGTATGTCTTTGCTGAGTGTTGCAGCTCCCTTGGAAAGCTGGTCAGGCTCTAAGCCATAAAACATAACCCAACGTTTGGCGATAACCATAAAATGGGCTTCTCTTTTGCCGTTTTCCTTGGGGTCTTGGCTTGGGCTCCTCTTTCTTTCATCCTTGCTGTTACTTTTTTATTGTTGTTTGATTTCAGCATAAAGGACGGATTTGGCAACAAACGTTATGCATTTGGTTAGGTTTCGGTTTTTGAGTGTTTTTCTTAGGTTTGGGTGTGTGGGTATTAGTGGGATTTTGGCCTTTGCCTGTGACCCAGGGATTGCTGTTGTTCGGTTTGTTTTGGGTTGCTCTCGAGGCGTTTATCGTTTTCCTTACAAAAACCCAACAACACCATCTCGATTTGCATGTCGAAGTGCGAAGAAAAAAATGCCGGAGGCTAAAGCTTGTTTTGCCCTCTCAACGAGTGCCAGATTACGCATACGCAATGTGCTGCCATTGTATTACATTGTGTTATGTTTGTTTGGACAAATTATGCAAATCGCAAGAAAATATACAAGTGGCAAAAAGCATTTCGGCCAGGATGTCTCCTCTTTGTATTTTCTTATTTTCCATTGGCCAAAAATGCGATTGCCTGGACATTCTTCGAGTTGGATTTCTCTTACACCCAGGCATTTCATTAAAACACGCCCACGTTTTTATGACTTAATTTGGTTTGCGTGCCAGCCCAAGGCCTTGCCACCCCATCAAATTTCCCCATAAACAGCTTCACACAATAAACTTGTTGACATTGCTCTGGTCCGAAAAAGTCAAACAACACTTCATTAGTAGCCGCATTTGTATTTGTTTATAACTTAATCTACCCAAATGTCAACACGAAGCGCGCCTGGAAAATTTCAATGAGTCCTGGTCACGCACAGGACGAGAAAATTAGGTGGCATAGAGCTAAAAAGAGGAACTGGGTATTAATAGGAAATGTATAGACAAAGCTCGTTTAATTTGTTTGTGCTCCTAAATTTCCCCTGGTTCGTTTTAAAGCTGATCTCAACCGAGCCGAGGTCGTAAAACTCAACCAGAAGATATATATAGGTGATATATGTGTAGGTATATATGCCGGCGACAACTCGACAGTTTATTGCAGGTACGTGTCTTGAATTATTGTCAACACTTTGCCAGGTTGGAGATTAACAAACGTTCACGCCTGACGTTTGACTGCCCCCATCCGGGTCACATTTTCCATACTCCCATAGTCTTCTAGTCCTGCTGCCGTTTTCTTCACCGGGCGTTTTATGCCTGGAAAAATTGATGAGCGTGTAAACATGTGTCTGTGCGCTTTTATTTATGGATTTCCATAACAATCCAGCGTAACATATGTGTCTGAGCCGTTGATTGAAGCACTTTCCCGCCGCTCCACAAAGGACGGAGGATGTTTGCCAAGCAGTAAATATGTGTAAACTGGGTCAGCCCACCGCGTTCACTTGGTTTTGGTGTGGCTCTTCCTTAAAGTAAAGCTCAGGAAGTCACAAACTCCGCAGTGAGTTTGCTTTCATGCTAAGGTGTTACGTGTTTGGCTTTAGTCCCTGAGTTTGTTTACCACTCCTCATTTTCTTTTTTCGGTTGAGATTTTTTTTCTACTCTTTAAGTAAAGTTCATTCCTTGGTAGCCAATTAAAAATTCCCCTTTTTTTTCTATTGATTGTTAGCTTATTAGATTACCGACTTTATCTATTAAGATAGTTTAAGCTAAGCTTATCTAAACAAATTCCTTTTTATACTACAGATGAGGTTATAATATCTTCTGGATCTTATACAAGTTTTTAATTTAAGCTTTTATATTTCACAAAATTATTACTTATTTTCTATTCCTAATTAAAGTTATTTGTCTTAACAGCCTTTAATAAAATAAGTTACCCTCTCCTCAGCCAAGCTCAACTTTCAATACTAATCTTTTTAATTTAAACAAGCTTAAATACAAGCAAACCCTTGATAAAATTATAATTAATTAAGCCAAAGTTATAAGTGCACAAGTTAGGTGCCCCTCTCTCTTAATTCAATTTACCTCAACAGCATAAACGAATTATAACACATTTTAAATCACATTTGTGTCGGCCCCTTCACTCATGCGCCACATTTAACCCGAAATACTTTTTTTGCCTGTGGTTCTTGAAAACTTACTTTGCACTTTTTTGGTGAGTTCCCGGGGGCCAAAGTTTTTCTTTCCTTTTTGTCAGCAGCCATTGCTCGCATAGTCTGCGTGGAATTAACATGACCGGGTCCGTTGTCAACACGGCAAATGGTTCGGGTTCAGGTGTCAAAATTGTTTTGGCGAAAGTTTGTGGCTGCTTTTACGGCCACGCTTATTTTTGTTAAGCATTTTAAGCACAGGCTTGAGATGTGGCAAAAAAAACCGTACCCCTGATACACCTGCTTACATAGAAGAAAAAAAAAAAAATCGAACATAAACCGAAATAATTTATTAATGAATAATTTTTACCCTTAAATAACATTATTATTCAATGATTTAAGAGGAATGAAGTTCCAAGCCATATTATATTATTATAGCACCATATACTGTTACCTTTATTTTTAAGACAACATTTTTTGTACAAATATTAAAAAAATATTTTGGATCATCTTATTAGCTGATATTGAAATGATTTTGGACCATAAAGGTATTTAAATAATCCAAAATAAATTTTGCAATATTTTAGTTTATAAGAAAATTTAATAACAATAAAATGACTTTATTTTCCACAGTGTATTACCTTGGCTAAATGGTGCAGGCGCCGACGCTGTCGCTTTGGATGGGAAAGTTTTGTGATGCAACAAAAGCGAAACAAGAACGCAAAGGAAAATATGGTGGGAATTTTTTAACGCTTCCAAGTTTGCACGGCGCCGACAGCTTGCCAAAGGAATGAACAGAGGGGGATGGGGGGGATAAGGTAAACTATTACATAACACGCATTATACAAAAGGTGCCAGCGCAGGGTGGAAAGGCATTTGCCCAGAGAGAAAATGCATAAAAAGCGCATTTTATTATTTCACTCGAAACTTGTTTACGGTTCGTTTTCTCCTCGCTGATTCGTCGCCCGTCGCGCCCTTTCATTATGATGTAATATGGTTTTAACATTATTTTTATTATAAATCAACAAAATGCACTCAACGCAACTTTCACAGTTGACACCGCACAACTTTTCCCCCCAAGTAGCAGTGAAAGCCCTGAGAAAAGCGCAAGCCAAAGGGTGAAAGAATAAAGGGAAAAGTGCTGGAAAAGCGGGTAGCGGGCAGCCAGATTGGACTCTGATTTATTTAATGCTATTATAGTTATGGCTTTATTACTTTGACGGATAAAGATGACCGGGCGGATAAAACCGGGGCCAGAAGCCAGAGTAATATTTTCTTTAAGAATTAAAGAAAGTTTTATGAAAAACAAAGAAATATGCCTTATAACAAATGGAAAAATGAGTTTTGAAGACTTAAACTATTTTTCCAAAGGTTTTAAATGTTTTTTTCTGTTAAGTTATAAAATTTCACCTTTTTATACCCTTGCAGAGGGTATTATAATTTTGGTTAAAAGTGTGCAACGCAGTGAAGGAGACATCTCCGACCCTATAAAGTATATATATTCTTGATCAGGATCACCTCCTGAGTTGATATAGCCATGTCCGTCTGTCCGTCTGTCCATCTGTCTGTTTCTACGCAAACTAGTCTCTCAGTTTTAAAGCTATCGAATTGAAACTTTGCACACACCCTTCTTTCCTTTGCACGCAGTATATAAGTCGGAACGGCCGGGATCGGACGACTATATCCTATAGCCGCTATATAACTGATTAATCGGAAATGCCAAAACTTTGGTGTTTGTTAAGTTAGGAAGTTGGGATTTTCCATGGGTCTTATTTTTGGCCAATCAATCCGACCTATTAAATTTCATAAGGATCGGCCGACTATATCCTATAGCTGCCATATAACTGAACGATTGGAAATGCCATAACTTTGGTGTTTTTAAAGTTAGGAATTTGGGATTTTTTATGAGTATTAAGAATGCATCATATGAATAATTTTGGAGAATATAATTTACAGAGTATTCTGCAAGGGTATATCAACTTCGGCTCCGCCCGAAGTTAGCTTTTCTTTCTTGTTTAGTAATGTTATTGAACATGTTAGTTATACAAAATAGTTTTATATTTTCTATTTACATTTTGAATGTAAATTCCCATTTTCCTAGACATCCATCACTTTAAATGGCTTTTCCAACCGCTTGCCGAGAGCGTGAAAGTACAGAGGCCACATTTATCTTTCGGCTATGCGAAACAACAAATGTCACAACTGCCTGTCAAGTCAGTTGCACCAAATGGAATATCTCCGGGGCTCAGAGCTCAGCTGCAATTTTTCGTCTATGCTGCATTTCAAGGATAAAGCCTTGGCAAGTTTTTACCGCTTCACACTTATTAATACTTTTGCTGCTCGTGTGTCAGCGGAATTTGTCAACTTCCTTGCGGTGCTCGAAAATTGTCTCCAGACAGCGAAAGTAAAAGTTCCAGATCTGAAAGTGAAAAATGTTCATTAAGTAGGAAAAAAAGTATTTGCAGTTAAGGCAACATAATTAAATTGTTGGCATAGAAGAAAAAATGAAAAGCAAAAAGAATAGATGCATTTTAAATTCATTTTAAAATCCAAAGTTAGCCAATCCTACAAATAATAAACCATTTCCCATTTTTTGGTAATACGAAATGTGAAAATATAATAATCAAAAATTCTTATTATAATGAGATTCTTTATCAATATGATATAAAGTGATATAATCTAAGCAAGCCATTTAATATACATTTGTTTCTGTGCAACTATTCCCCCTCTCTGATTTGATTTAGTTAAGAGCTGTGTCATATTTAAGGTGTAAGAGCTTTTGCCTGTTGAATAATGCGACTTGTCATAATATTCACCGAGTGCGTGTGCTGTGAATTCCGAATAAGATGCATTGGCAAGAGCCATTATCCTTACACTTCTTGCATTGCAATTTCCTGTCCTTAGCCGGTGATTTGCATGCTGATCTCATTAGCACAAAACAAGTTCATCTGCTGCTCCCAGAGAAGCGAATCGACTGCAAGTGCATCATTTGCATGCAAATGTCGTTGGTAGGCCACTTCCCACTGCCTTCCCCCTTGACCTCCGACCCCCACGTTGGTTGTCTGCTTGTTCATTTTGCACTTTAGCTCGCCTTTGTTGTGGTTTCGTCCTGCAGGACAAAACTTGGCTTTTCTGCAGGGGCAAAGAGTGTCCGGCTCTAGGGCTGACTGGGCTCATAAAGCAGAGCCGCAGTTGCGACTGCCGTTGACACTTTAGCCAATATTCAGGGCACGCAAACAAAAAAAATGGGGGATAGAGAGTGCCTCGAGGATATCCTCCTTTATGAAAAGTTTCTTTTTGCGGCTTGCAAAACTTCTTGTTTGGCAATTGTTGGTCCTGTCATTGCCGTTGTCAGTTTTTATTGCCCAGCAAACGTCGTCTTTATCCACTCATTATGGACAGTTTAGTTGCACTTTTAGTGGGTCTCCCAAATGGGAAATGAATGTGCACAGTGCTTAAATTTCATTCCAACACTTTAGGACCTCTTTGGCAACAATCATTTTTAATTAATTTACACCACACAAGTTTTGATTTTGTTTTTCAAAAACAAAATACTGCACAAATTTTTTCACAAAACTATTGGCATGAAGCAAATCCGCTTACAAAAAGCACTACCACAATATAACGTATACGAACTGTTCAACGCTTTTTCACAACATTTTCCCCTGCTGCCACTTAAAGACCAAATAAATAATACAAAAAGGCAGTTGAAGCATCCACAAGTACCCAAGCCCATTAAAGCAATGCGCTCCAACGCGTTTTCAAAGTACAATTAAGGATTTCAACGAAGGCCAAAAGCCATACGCCAAAATATATTGTGGTCAGGAAACAATAAACAAAAAAAGAAGCAATGGGCCAAAGGAGGAAAGAACAACCTTAACAGCTGTAAGTAGGGCCAAGACTTGGGCCCAAGGCCAAGTTGTGGTAAAATAAACAGAAATGTAATTTGCGCCACTTAGCAGCGAACGGACAGTGCCATTAATAATTCCATTTTTTCGGGTATTACGGCGCTGGCACAGATAATAAGGAAATATGACTTTGTTCTGGAGCTCCCGGCTTGACAGCAAAAAATAAAAATTTTAAATGAAAAGCCGGAAAGCAAAAAATTCAATACCGAAAACAAAACAAAATCAGAAGAAGGTTAAAAGAAAAACGCTGAGGGCAGAGTAATATTTTTTTATGTAAAAAATATTTTTTCTGCTTTATAACTAGATTTTTGCTTAGTCTTTTTAAATCGCTTTTAGTTTTCTTTGAGCTTAATAATTTAATCGAAATACAAAAATAGGTGAAAATAAAGCTGAAATAACTTGTCTTCCACAAATAATTTTTAACAGAATAATTTATACAAATAGTAAAATCTAATACGTTTTAAAAAACATCATTTTCTTTTGATTTTTCCTTACTATATTATGAATTTAACTCAACATACTAAACCAATTATACCTTTAGCTTATTGTTAAATTATCTGCAATAAAAAAATATTCACCATACTTTAATGGTATATATCTTTCGCTTTGTTTTCTAACATTGGCATGGAAATTCAATTAAGGTGACAAACTGTCCGAATTTATGACATGGGAAGCGTTAAGCCCCAAAGGACCAAAGGAGTTTGAGTGGGATTGAGACACACTTGGGACGACCCTGATTCGCATATATCCTTTATGCATATTCATGGGCAACGGGCGTGGGTCATGAATTATGAAATCTAATTGAACGAAATTGAATAATGACGGTGACCGGTGTCAGTTGACAAGAAAAGTGAAATTCCAATGAGCGATTTATGGGCCAATTTCAATTCAATTTTGACAGCCGCAAAATGTCAAAGTCAAGCGAATGAATTATGCACGGACAAAGGGATCAGTATATATAAGGCGGACGCAAGGTAAATGTCATTTGCATTTTAACTTATTGTTAGTACCCAATGCATTGGTGGCTACTCCTATTTTTGACATTATCCTGCGAGGGATTGCAGGAGCGTGAATTGCTGGAGTTGGAATTGGATTATGGGATGGCTGAACCGCAGCGCACTTCGATGCTACAGAGCAGCCTGACACTGCAATTCGCGCAGGACTACAAGCACATCCCCAGGCTAACCTACTTCACGTGCCAGAAGCCCCATTCCCAGACCGACCCAGTCCCCAGTGCAGAACTTCGCAACGCTTTCGCGGCGAAGAATGTTCAGCTGATTAAGAGTCTCTACGAAAGCGAGCTGTTTGTGCGGATTGTCCTGCTGGATGTCCTGGCCCAGGCGGCCCCCTCGAGTGGACGTCGACCGGGCAGCGGACCGAGCGGAGGCTTCAGCCAGACGCCCAGCCAGGCGCAGAGCAATTCCGAGTGGCTGGAGGGCGTCCTGCGGATGGAGGCCCTCAAGCAAATTGCGGTCGTGGATCTGGCATGCGGCCCCGTCAGTCGCCGATTTCTCGAGTTGGTAAGTTAGGGAATAAATGCGGTGGGCGAATGAAGGTCCTATGTCCACCCGACACACGGAAAAATCTGAAGTACTTTAAAAAAATTCAAAAAATTGTAAATATGAATAAGTGGTATAAAACGTTTTATATTCAACATTTTTAATAATTTAATGTTTCAAAACTTACTAACATAGTCTTAGTTATTGGTCTCAGTAAATTGCAGATGTTAGAAAAATGAATAATACAGAGATTAATTTTCGGGATAACTTACCTAAATCCGTAAAAACTAAATTTGACATTTTTGTTATGCTGTTTAAATAGAATATATTTATAAATGTAAAATATTTAAGGTTTTGATTGAATTATCTATTAAATTTGGTTTTATACAAGTTACTAATTATAATACTGAGGGCTCAGAATATGTAAAAAATTTTATTTTTCCATACCATTTAAAAAAGTAGTAAGCTGTAGAATTTATAAATTATTTTAACATATTTAAAAGATGCATAATTAACTTAAGGACATTTCATTCGATAATTCCCAGTTTAAATAGATGCAATGATTGGAAGCTTAGTAACAAATAAAAAAAAGAAAATTAGAATAAAATATTTAATGAAAGACAAGAAACTAAAATTTTTCACAGTGCTGTCGCTCATCGCCTTGTCAAGTTCTAGTCTCCTTATTAAGTGCTCAAGTACAATCATTTCAAAGGCTTCCGCCAAGATGCTCTACAGCGAGAAGTTTCACTGGCTATTGATAGAGGATTTCGCCTGGCATGGAAGGACTCAAGCGGGCGAAGGAACGGCGAAAGGGGAGGAGGAGTCGCCGGGGCAGCAAATTCAGGCGACCGGCGATGAAGACCTGCCCTCCATCGAGAGCTTCTTGGGGGGCATGAACCTGTACATGAACACCGAACTCACTTTGGCCAAGCGAATGTCCGAGGCAGCCCACTACACTCTGTTCGATGTCTGGTGAGTGATTAACTAGCCTGGTCATCTCGGAATCACCTCAAGATTCAATTTCCTCTTGAATTGAAAAGCCCTTTACCTTAAATATTTCGTAAAATATTTGTCCTTTTATTGTTTGGGATTGGGAGATTGTTTGTCCTTAAGGACCTCTTATTTTTCAATCATATATATTATTGTAAAACATGTTTCATTAAGGTCATTGATTAAAATACTCTTAAATTGCTCGAAATTACTGAAATTGCCCGAACCTTTTGTTTTCACTTGATTGAAGTATTTCTGAATACATGGCTTCTTGAATTTAATTTTGATCTATTTATTTGGTTGTGGCATCAACAGAAATCCTGATTTATTAAGCAATGTGTTCGAGCTTAAATATACATTTCAGGTATTTAGTAATGGTAATAAAATGGAACTCCAAATACCAAAAGTAGGAATTTCAGCAACCAATATCTTTAAATTAAAATGTTCTATGTGTTTATGGTTGGTTAAAGATTGATTTGATTAAGTGAGGTATTTATACCTTATCCTTCTCCAATTAGATTAACCTCAAGCATTTGCAAAGCTTCCAAGTCGTATGGTGAAATCCTGAAATCCCCACAGTCAAAGGACAAGCTATCATTTCGCCAACATTTGACCTCAATTCCATTGACTCCCTTGAAATTCTGCCTGGCCCACATCAACACATCAGCCATAATTTCCCAACTGTCCGCTTCCCGCCTGCTAATTCCCACAACGACTTGCTCCCATTTTGAACCCTCGCTTAGGAACCCCGGACTCAACTACGGCGGACACGTCAATCTCACCGAAATTGGCAGCTTCACGCCGTCAGAAGGAATCCAGTTGCACGCCTGGTTTCGGACCACGTCCACAGTTCGTCGCCGGATGGACATGCAGCATGCCAGGGTGCGCTGCATGGTTGTGGTGAGGACCCGGGGGGATGGGGCTGGGAATCGAGGGACAGGAAGATCCATCATCTTCCGGAAGGGCTGTAGTGCACTCGAAAGAAAATTGGGGGATAGTGATATTATATAACATTTTTCAACAAAAGTAGCTTATTACGACCAGTTACTTCTATGCGTATAACAAATTTGTTTATATTTTACAAATATTTAATTAATTTTCAGGGAAATATAATTCGATAGATTTATTTTTAGTAGAAAAAAGATGATATTTTTCGGCTGTAAATTCAATTATAGCTTTGTTCTTAAAAAAGAGGGTTCTTTACATTGTTTTTAGAAACTTGTTTTTTTATTGATTTACAAGAAAAATAGAGTTTTTGGGATTGCTTTAAAGTTCTAGAATTGAAATAAAATTATGAAATAAGAATGGTATAGATTGCCTAATATTTTGACAGAGTTTAACATTTTTCAATGTTTTAAGCTTTAAAAATTAAATCGAATATTTTTTGCTCAGTGATTAGTTAAATATTTTTTGAAATGATAGAATCATTGATAAAGATGGGAATGAGACAATTTTTTTTGTTTTTTTTTCGCATTCTAAGTAATAGTTTATCCCAGTGCATTATGGTTTGATACCTGACCACTCGACAGGTGACCAACAAGAACATGACGGGCACCCTGATGTACTACCTCACGCACACGGTCTCCGGTCACATCGATACGATGAACCGCTTTAACTTCAATCTGCTGATGGCAGTGCGCGACATGTTCAACTGGACGTTCGTCCTCTCCAGGACCACGTCGTGGGGATATGTGAAGAACGGTCGGTTCGACGGGATGATTGGGGCTCTCATTCGCAATGAAACGGATATTGGCGGAGCACCGATATTCTACTGGCTGGAACGGCACAAATGGATCGATGTGGCCGGCAGAAGTTGGTCGAGTCGTCCTTGTTTCATCTTTCGACATCCCAGGAGTACCCAAAAGGATCGTATTGTATTCCTTCAACCGTTTACCAATGATGTTTGGGTTCTAATTGTGGGCTGTGGTGTTTTGACAGTACTTATTCTTTGGTTTCTCACCACAATTGAGTGGAAATTGGTGCCACACGATGGCTCAGCTTTGATAAAACCGAAAGGAGGAGCTCCACCACGTCATAATTACCAGCATCAACAGCATCAGGAACAAGTGGAAGCCCCAGTACGTCCCATCACTGCAATTTCAGTGGTGGTTGATGAAGAAAAAATAGAGGAAAAAGTAGAAGAAAATGATGATTCCGTACCCATTGATGCCGGTACCCTTTGGCATCGCTGCTATCAAAAGCTAAATAAGTACATAAAAGATCGAAAGGCAAAGCAGAAGAAATCTCCAGAGCGAGTGGGGCTCTTCCTAGAATCCGTTCTGTTTTTTGTGGGAATTATTTGCCAACAGGGTCTTGGCTTTTCCACCAGTTTTGTTTCAGGTCGTTGCATTGTGATCACCAGCTTGCTATTCTCGTTTTGCATCTACCAATTCTATTCGGCCAGTATTGTGGGCACTCTTCTGATGGAAAAACCAAAAACTATTAAAACTTTAAGCGACTTGGTGCACAGTTCGCTGAAAGTGGGCATGGAGGACATACTCTACAACAGGGATTACTTTCTAGTGATTATTTAAAGAATATAAAATTTAACTTCAAGTCTTAACAAATCTTATTTTTATAGCACACCAAAGACCCCGTTTCCATGGAACTGTATGCCAAGAAGATTACAAGTCTGCCAACCACCAAAGAAAACGAAGCCGATGAAGATGAGCCAGTGGATCCAAATCCAGCCTCCACTGATCCTGCCAAATCCTATCGGGATATTGTTCACAGTCATGAAACGGGTGCCCATGCCAAGGATAGTGCAGCCAGCAATTGGTTAGATCCAGAAACGGGTTTACTTCGAGTTAAACACGAAAGTGAGTGCTTGTCTACCCACATGGACTACATTTTAACTCCTTAAATCCTGTTTTAGGATTTGCTTTTCATGTGGATGTGGCTGCCGCCTACAAGATCATTGCTGAGACCTTTAGCGAACAGGACATTTGCGATCTGACCGAGGTCAGCATGTTCCCGCCCCAAAAAACTGTGATGATTATGCAGAAAAATTCGCCAATGAGGAAGGTTATCTCATATGGGTGGGTACAGTTTGGAAATAATCTTATTTAAATATAATAATAATCCTGTTAAATGTGTTTAAATTATATATTTTAAATAAAACTTCCTTAGTTTACGTCGTGTCACTGAAACAGGAATCCTGTCGTATCACTTTAACGTCTGGCACTCGAGGAAACCGCCTTGTGTGAAGAAAATTGAGACCTCAGACTTGCATGTGAGTTTCGGGAACTTTGAAACATTCCTTTTAAACTTTCGAAGCACTTTTAATTCCAGGTTGACATGGATACCGTGAGTTCTGCCCTGTTGATACTGCTTTTCAGCTACGCCTTCACTATTATGATACTGGGCACCGAGATCCTGTACTCCAAATGGCAGTATCGGCTCATAATCAGACTCAATTAAGTTGACTTGGATGTGATTCAATAAAATTGGAAAGCCAGTGAGCTTGAACTCTGACACTTGAGCTCAACTGGAATTAATTGTCGTGGAGGAAGTTTTCTGTTCATTTTGAATGCGCGCTTTCCGATTCATTAGCTTGCCACAAAGGGAAAATTCGATTTTCACGCAGACGACCATGAATGTGTCAATAGGTAAAAGTTTAATTAAATTAACTTCGCTGCACAGCAAATCAAATGGGTAGGAGGGTTGGGATTACATAATTTAATTGTGTAAGTTGGTTGAACATTTCAGTTAAGAACCTGAAATCCACTTAGCTTGTGAAACAGGGGGATTGATTTAATTCCGTAATGAAATGAATTATAATTTATTGTAGTCTTCTGGGAGCAGCTAAATCTCGACCTTGAGGCAAACCAGTCCACAAGATGGTGAAATTGTTTCTTAGGAGGAAAATGCCTCGCAGCGGGTCCAGAAAGAGTGAGTCAATTTTAGCCACAAACGAACTACAAAATATCCATTAAGATAACAAGTTTTTCAGTAGTTGTAACACAGTTTTCCTTCCTTCTTTTCCTCTCATATTTTTTTTGTATCCTTTGCCTTTCACCGGGAGGCTTCTTGTAAGCGCTCACACAGAAACACAAAAGTTCTCGTCCTGGTCCTGTGTTATTTTGGCTTTTTGCCAAAGTGCCGCTCTTAGGCATTTCTTTTCCTCCTTCTACCGCGCTTTGTGTTTGTTTGGGAAATGTGAAAGGACTTGTTCCTCCTTCAGTTCTAGGCTGAAAAGCCACAACAACAGCATCAAGTCGAGGCAAATCAATTACAAGTCGTGAAAATCTGTAAAGCGCCACGAAACATGCTACCCAAAAGTTGTCAACATTTTCATTTAATGTCCTTGCTCATTAGTAGTGACCCGAACGGAGACAAAAAAACCAAAAGTGTGGTAAATGTTCGATGGGCGGGTGATGGAAAAACCGTGTGATTTACTCGGGTTACTCGCTTACTCGGTTTTTCCGAGGACACGACTGATTGAAAAAGTTTCCAAGACATATGGGTTTGCCTCGGTTCGTTTTTCGTTAGTTAGTTTTCATTTTATCCATACACTTGGGCTATTTATCCTCGCGCCATAAGATGCAATTTGGTTGCCTCACTTCGTCGACTGTGACAATTAAATTGTTTTGGCTTTGTTTGAGCAGCAAATTGTGCAACAAAACTTTGGCGGTTGCCAAGAAAAATAAACAGCCAGAAGAAAGTGGCAGCGAACGAGGAGTTTGAGTGTGAAGACCTGCAGGAGCCGTGGCATAATTAACAAAAGCGCTCAGCAGGGCGCGTAATTTTGCCCGCTTTTCCAGCGTGCCGCTGCACTGAGAAAAATGTTGTCAAAAATGATAAACAATTAAATTTTGTTCACCTATTAAAACAGACTCCTCATAAACTTCAATTAAAATTCTAAACTAAAGTTAAAGTTTTCAAGACCGAAGAAAATTTTGTTAAATAATGGTAAAACATTTTTAATTTACTAATGGTGTCAAAAGGTATCTTAAATATAAGATATAAGTAATAATTTGAAAGTTTTAGGGACAGGATTATTATTGTTTTTATATTGACATATATTATATAACGCTAATAGTTATATAAAGGTTGGAAGAAGAAGCTGTGAGATTAATTTAATTAACATTATTTTAGAGTTGGGCTAAATAATTTTATTGTTAGTTCGAATCACATTTAAAAATTCGTCCGATAATTTGAAGCATTAGAAAGATATTTAAATATCATTAATATTGAATTACCTAAAACCGACAATGCATTTAAATTATAAATATGGTTTTTGGTCTCTAAATATTAATGCCCTTAATTTTGGTTAAGTTAATGGCACCTGGAATTAGGTAAACTATTTTAATAATTTTTCGCTGTGTGGGAGGGAAATTATGCTCTCTCTTTAAACTCGGGGCTTGGCCAGAACCCAAAAGTTTCCGCGCAAAGCCAAACTAAAGTAGTTTCCCTTAAGACGGCGCCGGGCGAGATCGGGTCGAGATTGGACAGTGGAACGAGGAGCTGAGCACATGCTTTGGGGCCTGTGTCAAAGTGTGAAAAACTTTATGCGTCTTAATTAAATTTTATATACAGCGCAGGGAAGGAATTATGCGCCAAAATATTGCAACAGCTCCCACAGAAATCCCTCAACTCCTCCACAAAAGGCAACTTTTCAAAAGTGACAGCTGCATCGGAGGGCTGAGGACTCCGAGGAGTCGAAGGTCTGCCCGCTACTTGACTTTAAGCCAACCAATTAGTGCAAACTTAGGGGATAATTGAGTGCCTGATTATCAAGCTTACTTTGCCTTTTTTATCTCCGCTTTGTGGGATAATTTTTACGGCAAATTTTTGGCGGTGAGAAAGTGCGGAAGTAGGTGGAAACATTTTAAAGGTAAATTTAAGATGCCTTGAATTTATTATGATATTTTTATTAAGCCATTTTAATTAGGGAACATAAATATTCGCTTGAGTCTTTTATTATAAAAGGAATACTGAATTGTAGACAACTTTGTTGTTAATTTTGCTGTGTTTTATACACTGTGGACAATAGCAAAAAAAGTTTTAATTGTGACGTTTAAAAATAGGAATTTTAGAAAAAAAAACCTCAAAATACCATTATTATATTTTATTGGAGTGTTACAAAAAATGTCTAGTGATTTTAAAGTAATAAAGATGTCAGGGAATTTTTGAGCAATTATAAAAATATACGGATCCCTTTATATTATTTATGACTTTTAAGCATTTGGTGTCTTTTAAAGCTTTATTTATTTATTTACTCAAAATTCGCATGACTCCCCTATAAAGTGTAAAATTGTCGACTGTATTTCTCTGCCATTCAATTTAACAATTATGTGGACACGATTTTCTTTCATGCATGAAATTCAATTATCTCCACTTGAATTTCATATTCAATATTTACCTCTGCTAATTAACTTTCTTCGTGTGCCAAATGAACTAAACAAATTTGGACAGAATTCGAGGTATTTCTGGATTCTCATTATCATTCCGAGCATATACGACAGAATGTGTGTGACACACATTCAAGGAGAATTCAGAGGAGTCGGATGGGGACAAAGCCAGACACGTGGCCAATTTCGAGTGTCACAGCTCGGATTTTTTCTTGTCTGCTGCCTCACGAGCTCGGAATGCTGAAATGAGATTTGGTTTAGGAGAAAGGTCAGGTCTTACTTGAAAAGGTTATATTTCTACTTAATAGCAACAGTTTATTACCAGAAAATTGCAAGCTTGACACATTTTTTAACACTTAAAAATTAATATTATACATAAAATTCATTGAACTTAATTTTAAAGCGAATATTTATGTAAGTTAAGTTAGTTAAGTGTATAATATAATTTAAATTATAATTTAAAGCAGGTATCACTTTAACTAAACCTTTGAATACAACGATTTCCCATTCCACATTAGCTGAACAATTACGTGAACCTAATTAATATTGAGGTTTGCAGATAAATTATTCAAGAACATGAATTGTCATAATTGAGGTACATTCATGGTTCATGTGTAATTTAATGTTTCTGAAATGTTTTTTGTCTGATTCTCTTCTGTTGCAACTAATTCCCCAACATGTTGTAAACTTTAATGGCATTTTGTTGCCTCCCTTTTTTTTCCTGTTTTCGATTTGTTCAGTTGCCCTCATAATAGTTGACAACTGTAATTTATGATTATTTTTTGCTGTTCTGGCGGTTTGGCCAGTTTCCAAACTATTTTTTCCCCACCATTTTTTCCATATACTATTTTTTATCAACTCTGCAGGTGACTATAAAAGGTGAAAAGTTAGCCATTGCATTGTTAACTAATGTACAAATGCATTAGATGCAAATATAGTTAAAGTGATAATAAATATTGTAACGTGAAAGCTTTTTAAATAATATTTAAATGTTAGTAAAGCATTTTGGTCGATTGCCAACTTTTAGACAGAAGTCAGACACAGATAAAAGAAAATAGACAGCGAAGAACATCATTAATACGCATTATTTACATTTCTCAAAAGTTCAAAATCGATCAATTGTCGTTTATTCGCTTTCAAGTTACGTCTTTTCAACTGTGAAAGTTTCTCCGTCTGTGGAAAATTTCTTTTCCCTTATATTTTTTGCGCAATTCTGTCTAGCCGATGGCACCGGAAGTTTCCAAGCAGCAGTAGTAGCAAACCGGAAAGAAAAGAACCCAGAGAAAATCGAAAGTTTTGATTTATAATCGGACAAGTTTAGAGCTGCCTTCAATTCAGTGCTGTTGCATTTCTCGAGTTTCCCTGGCTTGTCCATTGACTTGGAAGCGGATTTGTCATGGCTCAAGAATGGAAATGGAAAACTTTTTGCCGTATTCTGGTATATTTCATTTATTTACAATATCCGTTCGCTATTTGTGCGTTTGTCAGGTTCAGATGTTGAATGGGCATTTTATTTAAACGGTCCAACAATGGCCTGTCTTAGGCCCAATAAATTTCAATTAAAATGTCAACAATTTGCGGAGTAGCGACAAGATCTCATTTCACAACCTCGTCTGCATATTTTGTCAGCAATATATTTATTGGCTGGTGAGGATTTATCGCTGCCATTTGCTTATTGACAGCTGGGGAAAGTGAGCGTGACATGATGGAAAGTAATCTAATGGAGAGGATAGACCAGCTGACTCAGGTAATTCATCATAAATATGCTGAGCACAAACACAAACCTCACACCTGTGGCTGTCGTCGCTGGAAGTCATCAATCTTCTGAAAGGGAAGTTGATTTCCCCTTTTCGCCTTCCCTCTTTTTGAGGGAAGGCAAAATTTAAATAAATTATATTGTCAGGAAATAAAAGACGCAGTCGTTGAGTTGTTAACTAAAAGGTACCCTTCAATTGCAAAGCAAAATGTGAACGAAAATGCTTGGGATTAAATAATTTTTTGGTAATAAATTATTGGAAGATATGTAGATTTTGTTGATTAGAATATGAGCAGAATACAATAAATTTTGTTTTATGTTTTCATTGTGAGCTTTATCTTTCATACAAAAATCTATTTTGTAAACTTTTTGTTGAAACTCAAATCTTTTAATGTGTCTTTAACAATTTATGGCAAGAGCAAAGTAACATAAAAACAACTTTGTTGAGAACGTCTAACTTACTAATTAAGCTGTGTATTTTCACATTTTTCTTAATGGGTTATATATATATAAATTATTATAAATAATTTTTTGGTTATAACATAAATTATTCGGAAATATGAAGATTTTGTTGATTTGAATATAAGCATATATTTTCATTCTGAGCTTTATCTTTCATACAAAAATCTATTTTGTAAACTTTTTGTTGAAACTCAAATCTTTTAATTTATGGCAAGAGCAAAGTAACATAAAAACAACTTTGTTGAGAGCGTCTAACTTACTAATTAAGCTGTGTATTTCCCCATTTTTCTTCTGAAGTTTATATTTTTAAAACAGCCTCTGGCCAAACGTTTTAAGTTTCGAAAAAAGAGAAAAATGTGTGTTTGCCGCATTAAATAACATGCAAAGGAAAGCTGTTACTGTAACGACACAGCCCTTTTGATAAGCCCCACAAAGGCAGAAAGGGGTTAAAAGGAAGCGATGGCCGACAGAAAAAAAAGCGAAATAGAAATAGCGAATCCCCAATCCCGAAATGTTCGAAATTGAAAAGCGCTTGAGGGGGGAGTTGAAGTGGTTAGTTTGCGTCCTCCGCTTGATGAGTGCGTTCACTTGATTGCCGATTACCAACTCCCATTCCCATGCCCGTGTCCTTAAAATCCTAATCCCCACCCAACTTGAAACGAGACCTAATGACACAAAGCGCACTAATTCAGTGCAATGGCACTACCCACTCAACTTCCGATCAGGATCTCCATTTCCTGGCCCCCGGCGACAAGCGAATTATTGTAATCCACTTGAATTTTATTGGGAACACGAAAAGCAAGAAGTGCACTGAGTGCAATTATTGGAGATTTCCTGGTTTGTTGAATGGCTTGGAATCTTGTAAATCACAGAAGAGACAGAAATTGCAATTCAACAGGAAACCAATAACGAACTTTATAGGACAGAATAAATCACCAAATTAGGTATTTCTTACCTAAATCCTTAAAAGTTGAATAAAATAAAGTAATAACAAATATTTTTCAAATAGTTAAAGCCGAAATAGCTCACATAAATCTTTTGTGCGTCAGCTTATTCACTTTATCGTTAAGCATACAAGTTATAAAAACTAAAACCCAAAATAATAAAAAATATAAAAATAAATAAAATAAACAAAGTCTATAACCGTTTGAACACTAAATTGAAAAGTTAATCCACAAAAAAAAAATCACAAATCTGTATTCGAATTACTTACTCTAAACTTTCTAAACCATCAAAGCATTTCCTTAAGCTGTTAGTTAAACTATAACAAGAGTTGTCAGACAATGGTAAATACAAAGTTTTAAAACAGCATTGAATAGTGTACAAACAATTCTCGACCGACATTGTCCTTTACGAACTTAACTCCAAGTGTCTGAAAGTAAGGCACGCAAATGCCATTTCATAAATGTGCAATAAAAAGGTTTATGCTTACATTAAGATATAGAATATTTAAATGAAACGAAAGTCTGGCCAGGAAACTTTTGCCAACTCGAAATGCGACTCGTGGGCATTCAGCAGATACAAACGGCCAAAGATACAAGATACACTCAAGTATAATGTAGAACTTAAGCTGACGACTTGACCACCAATGGGAATACGAAATTCGAAATGAAAAACAAAAGCTGAAAATCCGGAATGATAATTCCACGATTATGTTGTGCTTATGGCAAAAGTTTCTGTGTTCTCTCATTGGAGATGTGGATGGGGACAAAAAAAAATGGGCAGCAGAGCAAATATTGTTTAAGGGACAATATTTATCATTTGCCTACGCTTAACACGTATACGCCCCCATGGTAATTGCTGCATAATAAACAAGACTGAATCTCTGACGCTGCTGCCACTCGTCTTCCCTTTGTTATTTGCATTGTCATTTCTGGAACAAAAGCGTTTTGTACTTGCCTGTGGGTTTAACTAATAAATACAGCAAGAGACCGATGGAAATGCGGAGGGAATATATCCATTGTCACATACCGGACAAATGGTCCATGTTGAGTCAACAATAAACCAAAAATAGGAATGTAATTTCGATGGCAGATTAAATGCATGTTGAGATAGATTCAAAAATAATAGGGGATTTTGGGAATTGCTTCTTAATGGCGTATACAAATAGTTTTCAAATAAATAAGTGTCATTCTTAAAATAAACAAATGAAATACATTTTAAGCTGCTTTTTGTAATAACCAAATGAAGCTACAAATGTGTGATAATTAATAAGAAAAATATTATTCGCACACTTTTCATATAGAAATAAAACTACTAAGTATAAATTTTAAAAAATATATAATTACAAATGTTAAATATCATATTTAGTTACATCTCTTCTGGCCTAAATCAACATTTATCAACATTATTTTATCCTTTTACAAAAAGGTTTATTGATTGAAAAAATAAGTAATTGATAATAAAACAAGTATATTTATATTATAATTACACATCATATATATTATATTACATAACAATTTTTATGTTCATTTTGTTAAGCATTTTGTAATGTTGGATTACTCAGTACTAACCATTTTTCCACACCCCATGGCTTCATTTTTTTCCGCATTGATTTAGATGCTTCGACCTTTGGCGCAGTCTTTCAAAATTGCCAAAATTACTCGCACGTAAAACAATAAATTTTCATAATATCCAGTGCACCCAGACGTGGGCCACGCCTCTTCACCACCCCCACACCCTCCGCCCACGCCCATTAAGGATGGATGGATGCAGGCCACGTGTAAAGTGCAAACTTGCAGCATCAGCGAAATGGACCAAGTTGGGACATCGTCAGTGGCAGACACACTAACTGCGCGATAGGGTTAGGGATTGGGAAATACAGGGATGGGGGGTGTGGGCCTTAACATGGGCAGGGAAATGGGCTTGGCCAGCCAAAGATTACCGTTATTTGTATGCAAAGCAGCAGGCCAAAAAGCAGCAACACTGCAGGACAGAGTCACCAGCAGAAGTGCCATTCAAAGTCAGCCGAAAAACGGCTGGAGGATGGGGGTTCCAGGTTCGAAATTCAGGAAACGGCAGCGAACACAACGAGGAACGTGTTTCAATTTTTATGACATTTCAATGCAGTTGATGTCAGCGAAACGGGTTGAAAAACATCCAATGGAAAGGCACCAAACAGCTCGTTTCAATTTGGACAATTCAAATTTGGCCCCAGGCAAGATACATTTTTATTCATATCTGAACTTATTTCTGGACAGTTCGTAAGAATTCAATTGAATTGTAAAAATGTTCAAAACATAAAACACAAAAAAGGAAGAGTAAGGGCGGTATTGCGCATACGCCATGTGGTTGCTGAAATTTAGCTAGGAAAATACCTTTTATTTGCATTTCAAAGGAATGGCGAAGAGTTCACCTAGAACTCACTCATTATTTATGAATTGAACAACCTGAAAGGCCAGAGTAAGAGTGAGAACCTCCATGTTTTATTTATGAGACTTCATCAGGTTGCCCCTTTTCAGTTTTAAGGGAGCTTCTTTTGTGTGGCCTGCCAAGAACATTTGTCGGTTGTGCACATAATGTTGGGGCATTAAAAACAAAACCGTTGATATTTAACCCAAAATTCACTCAACTGCAGTCACAAAAGTAAGAAAAAAACTGTAACAAAGGAAGATTTAATTTAAGACTAATTTGAAGAAGATAAAATACAGGATGCGAAATAATTTATCCTTGGGTATTTAAAGAATTCTTGATATTAAGCAAATTAAAGAAAGGTAGAAATAGGTACAAATACGTATACTTGTTTTAAAAGTGATATTTTAAGAAATGTTTTTGCTCGGAACAAGACAAATTATAAATAATCAAAATTATTATTATTTGAGCTCAAGTGAATATCACCTTTGAGCGATCAGGTATTTATGACATACAATAATAACTATCCGAAAGTCAATTAAACTGGTTGATCTATTGATATCTTTATTATTTTTACTTGTCTTAATTAGCATGTACTTTATTGATTGCACTTTAAGGGCACTTGAAAGTTTATAAAGGTGTCCATTTTAGGCATAGCCTAACGACATTGCCCTGATATTCGATACCGTCACGCACTCATTAAAACCACATTAGGCGAGTGAGTAATAAATGTCGCTGATTCCACTTGGCCTATCATTTATCGGGTTAATCATATATGAGTAGCTGCTATTATTATTCATTTTCGTCCTACTTATGGCACCTGTCTGAAAGCCGCATACAAAACTCAAATTGTACCCCATCAGGAGACGAAACTTAAGTGAGGCCATAAATCCTTTTGGAGCCTCGCATCGGAGACATGAGACGGAACGTGACCCTCATGTAGAGATACAAGCATCTATATAGAACGAACGGGTCTGGCGTGATAAATTAACGCATTAAAGCTATAGCCGAGCCCCCACACAGAGCCTGCTTTTAATAACACAAATTGCAATCGAATCCAAAAAATAAAGAGATACGAACACGGAATGCGAAATGAGAAACCGGGGATGTTAACTCAATTAAGGGGGAGGCTTATTCAGTCGGGTCAACTTAAAGAATGCATATTTAAGTCGAAACTCCAATTAAACATAAACAATTTCTGAAGTCGACACGACACTCTGGAGAAATGAAAGAGAAGCGAAGTTAGACACAGCCACAAATAGAAGCAGCAAATAAACAAGAGTTGTCAGATCTCAACTATAAAATAAAGTACAAAATAAAGTACTGAAAAGTGCATGTACTCAAAAAAATTGAGCTGAAATAACATTATATAAAAAAAAGTTTAATATTGGCGGAAAACTTTTAAAATGCTAGGCACAATTTGGAAAAATGGATTGGTAGTGGTGGGGAATATTCGACGATAGCAAATTCAAATTAATTATTTATCATAATTACAGAGTATGGGCACAAAACTTTTGTTGCTCTGTGTAATTCAAAGTTTACAATTTGTGTTTTTATTTTCTGCGAATAAGAGGTTGGGAATTTTAACGTTTTTACATTTTTGAACAATTAAAGTATGTATATTTGGAAGATTTTTTTTAACAATCTTATTAAATTCTTATAAATACTAATAAATATTTTTTTAATAGTCTGAGTTTTGGCCTTAACTCAACCCAAAGAACTATAATTTTTCCTGAATGTAGAGGCCCTGCTATAGGACAACTACAAATAGTTGGCTTGATCAAACAGCATTTACCGAACCGAACTGTCCTGGTGCGCACCTGTGTGCAATGAAATCGAAATCAAAGCACATCCATCCAGCAAAATGGACAAACAATGAAATAGTTGGGCAAATGTAAATACCAACTGAAGGACCCGAAATTTTTCAATACCTGAACTAAGCAAAGTTTAACTACCTTTCGGATGGAGGCCCTTCAACTACAGGTCGCCAATTGCTGCCAGGTTTTCCACTTGATGTAGATCGGGTAGAGGGAAAATTCGCAGGACATCAAAAGGGAAAGGAAGGCAAGAGCCCGCAGGAGGCGACATCTGCCTGGTTTAGTGGAAAACTGATTGACGCCATGTCTTTTGATTTCCCTCGTGTGGCAGCATCCACGCACTGGAGAAGAGGAGTATCCTTTTGCCAAGGACCAAGGACTCAGCCCATATGTGCGACACTCGATGTGGGCATCACTTGCTGCCCCGAAAGTGGGTCAATGGGAAGTAATTCAATGGAAGGCAGCCAAAGAGACACAAACCTACGTTTTGGTCATTGATTGGTTAAGAATGTGCCTTTAATATTATAAAATGAATATTTAAATTCAATTGATTAAAGATATCTCGATGATTTTTGATTACTGCTAACAGAAAAGTAATGATTTTATCTTATTAATAGCACAATTTTGTAATTTAATTTACTAAATTTGTTTAAATCAAATATATTAAGCAGTCTATATTGATTTTTACAAACATAATTTTCCTTTAGATTTTTTTTTATTTATTTATATTTTTTATTTTGTCAAATTAATTGTATATAATACTAAAATTAATATAAAAGAAAATGGCACTGGAAACTGAAGTCCTTCGGCCTGTTGGATTTTTAATAGTGCTAAGTTAACTTTAAATAAATGTAGTTTATTTGTTTTAGCTAATTAAGCATAGAATTATATATTTAGTTAATTAATAGTTATTGCTCATGCTTGGTTTTTTGAAACAGTTAACTTAATCTAATCATTTAAAATATAAATAATTAAAAATCAAACGAATGATAAATAATTGTTTAATTTGAACTCTTTCTAATTCCTTTAATTGTTTTAACATTTAGTTCCAACACACAGCTAGAATTTATTATGCTTGAGGGAATAATCTATCTAAATATTTAATGATACCAACAAATCATTTTACACCCAAAGCTAACAATTTAACAAATATAAATTTAAATAAATGGCGACAACCAACAGATATTGCACTAAATCAATAGACTTGTTTATTTAAAGGGAACAATTTCGAATCGAGCCTCAGCTTAATCAAATTTTAAAGCTAAACCAACAAGCTGATATTATTTGAATACACAATTCGACGGACAACTTGTTGCAACAAACAACGTATTTTCATCACTCAATTGCAGTTGATATTGCTAATTCAATAAATTAAGCTTCAATTTGCAGTATTGCAAATATTTGCCTAAAACCGAAATGATTTCGATTTGTGAAACTGACACTGGCTTAAGGGAATTTCGGCGGAAAAGCGAAAGGAAAAGCGCAGTCATCTTCAGGATATTAACACTCTCTCTTGCTCGGCAAACACCCTACTTTCTCACTCCCTTAATGGATAATGTTAAGTTCCGTCTAATTGCATTTGCATATTTTGATAATATTCCAAAGGGGAAATGAAAGTGGCAAATGCATTCTCCATCCGAAATACTCCGCTTAATGCGGATGGAACCGTGAAATACAATGGGGAAAGGGACGGAAAATTCCTAAGCTGCCAACGGAAATTTAATTGCATCGGGTGAAGAAATCCCGTTTAATTACGGTGATTAACTGAAATAATTTATTAGTTTTTGCTTAATTTGTGACATGTGCAAGCAATTAGTGATTAAATCGAATGGCCAAAAGGAAGCAATAATAACTTTGACTAATTAGCTGTGTGGTGGGCTTAATTCGTGGCGAATAAATGACAAAAATGTGTGCATATCTGGAAAAAATCACGGTCACAATTAATTTTTCAGAAATTTATTTCAAATTTCATTAAAATTTATGGCGCTTTTTTTATTTATAAAATATAATGTTGGGTGCTAACTTATACATATTCTATACACTAGCATTAACATTATTTATTATATCTTGGCATGTAATACATATCTTCCTCATATGTACTATTTCTTTTATTTTATAATATTCATATTGAATAAGTATTTTAAATTAATGTGAGTTTGTTCAGAATCATTTTTACAATTTTAAACCAAACATTAAAACTATTAACTATTAACTTGCAATATTTTACTTAGTGTATACGTTTTTTCTTGAAGTTAAGCTATATAATTAAGGGTATGAAAGCTATTATTGCATTTATAAATTATATATCTTAATATAGTTTAAAGAAATACGTTTTACTGGATACGGATAAAATGAGAAATTATGTCAGTAACCGATTTTACACGTTATTTACACTGTTAACTAACATTAGCGAGCTCAACCACCCGTTCTAGAGGCAGACAAACATTGTTATCGATAATTGGCTGGGACCTTCTTCGGAGGGACATAAGTGATGGAAAATAATCGATACTACAATGCCAAACATCGATATTACCGATGCCTTAAAAACATTATTGTTACTATCGAAGTCTTGCCACTTCTAATTTTTTGCTAACCACCCACAACAGCAACTGTTTTTAAAACAGCCTAATTTATTTATAAAATTCATTAAAAATTACTGAATAATGGCAGCAAAAGTAGCGAGCGGTACGAACAAGGTGTTCCAGAACGTGAGTATTGGTGAATCATCAACGGACAGCTGATAGGGATAAAAGTAACCTCACTTTGTGACGGATCCGGTGGTTCCTAAAAACTAATGTACTTCGCACAAAGTCATTTCAATTCAATTTCAATATATTTAAAGCTTGTATCTCAAAAGGGATATAAAGTTCACAGCCTTATAACGTTTAAAAATATATATTTCATCAATTTTATAATGTATCGTTGAATTTGGAAAAATCTGTCCGTCTGTCACCTTAAAATTAGTCTACAACTCTAAATTAAAAACATTCATATCCTCATGTAGCTTGTTTTCCAGCAACTAATTAAAATATGAATGTGATGGAAAAAAATCAATAAAATTGTCAACGATTCTGAAATTTTAAGGGCACATGTCATGTTTGTTTGGATTGTATCTAATGTTAAAGAATTTCATTCAAGTAAACACAATTCAAACATTCTGACAATTGATCTGAAGTGTACCCACTAGGAAAAGGTGTCATTTAAATAATTGCACTGCCAGTGTATTAAGGGACCAGAAAACTATACTACCGTGCTCGATTCTAATTGTATTTTCCCTTTTTCTTTAGCACGATGATGTGCACATCTCCTTCGAGGACCAGCAGAGGATAAACCGCTTTGCCAAGCACAATGCCCGGATGGACGACTTTAAAGCCGAGCTGGAAATGAAGCGCAACGAACTGAAGTGCGTGGAGGAGGCGCTGGAGGAGATCGAGCTGTTCGATGAGGACGAGGACATACCGTTCCTGGTTGGCGAGGTTTTCCTCTCGCACAAGCTGGAAAAGACCCAGGATCTGCTGAAGGAGACCAAGGATCAGGTGCTCAAGGAGATAGCAGGCGTAGAGGCCAAGGCCAAGATTATTAAGGCGGAAATGGACGAGCTGAAGGCCCATTTGTACCAGCGTTTTGGTAGCAACATCTCTCTGGAGAGCGATGACTAATTTACACACCCCCATGATTGTGCATTTAACGATTTACAAAATAGAGTACATTTAATTTAAACTCGCCTAAACCAGCTGCTTGATTTTAGAGCACTAAGAAGTAGATGATCAGGGCGACAATTAGCAAAGTGACTACCATACCGCCAATGAATATCCGACGATCTTCGACCAGTCGGCGTTCTATAAGTTTCATTGTGTGGTTGGATAGACCCAATGTACTGCCTATTGCCTGAATTCGTTTGTGGGCGCCACCCAAGGTCATTCTTTGGGAGATTAGGCTCTCGAGAATGCCACTTCCCGAGGCTATCATGTCGTCCACTCCTCGATGGGCGTTTCCCAGCTGGGAATGATGTTGCAGCTCGTAGTCCAATTGCAGGCGGGTTTCCTCCGGTTGGGAGCTATTTGCCGTGAATCTGTGGTTCAGCAGCTGTTCCCTTTCCGAGATCTCCTGCATTCTCCTCTGCCTTCGGTCCCTGGCAGTTTGTAGGGATGTCTGCAGGTGTCTCAAATCATATTTAAGTTGATCTACACGAAGTTTGGAACTTTGTCTCTGGGAAGGTGGGACCTTAAATAGCAGCACATCCAATCGATCGCAGTTACTGGTTATAGAAGATAATTAATTAATAGTATTTTATTTAGGGAAACATATGCTTATAGCACCCACGAATTGGCCTGGGTAATCTTCAGTTGTATGCCGTTTTCCACGTCAAGTGATTCCTGGGGACTAAGTTGACTCAGCCGTTGGAAATCCCGCTCGATTTCCTTCACCGCATTATTGGTTTGGTGGTAGAGGCTCTCCATTTTGGTCCCTCTATCGATTTCGCATTAATAATTAGCCGGTGGATTTGCCAATTAATATTTAATCAAGCTCCAAATTGGTTTGTTTAAAAAGCTGACGCGTTGCATTGAACAGATTGTCATGTTAGTTAACAGCGCTGATAACGAGCAGCTGCCAGGTGATCTGGTATTTTTGGTGGGACCATCATTTTTTGTAGGTTTCCCTGACACCACCGAGTGTTATTTTTGAAAATTATTTTAAAATCAATAACTCCGAGTTTTAATGGGGATTGAAAAATTATGAAATAAATGTATCTAACATTAAGAATCTTATAAATATATGATTATTATCAGACCTTTAAGGCCCGTCCAGACGCACGCATCAATATCACCGGCCAATTTCTGCCTTTACGCATTTTTTTCCATAAATAAATAAATTAGCTAGAAAGTAATGGAAACGATCACATCAACGCATGCTTTATCCATTAGTAAATACTAAAAATACCACGTGCAAATTAAAAAAATACCTTTGCCAATCAGTATTTTTAATTTTGTCAATCCAATAAGACTTTAATGTGAGGTGCTATCCCAAAACAGTGAAATAATAAGCTGCTGTAAACTCGTTTTCTTCACGGCAATTGGCAAAAAAGGTTTAAATATGGCTCAATGGTCCTTAATAAGATAGCTTTTTTGCTCTCCCACGTAAAAAACCTTGTATCCTAACATTTCTGGTTGGAAGCTCAGATTAATTAATGGTATATTTGAAAATGACAGAAAAAGTGTTTATTCAGAGCGAGACGGTATATTTGTTTGGCTCTTCCGCGGTCACACCGTTTCTTTGACTTTGCCGCGGTCACACTATTAACCACAATGGCGAATACATCAAGTACCGGCGTTGGTAAGAATTAAAATTGATAAATTAACGATTTGCCAGCTTATAAACGCGGTCCGCACCTGCCCGCAAGTATTGGCAATCCATTTTCCTCAATTCCCGCTGCCCGGCGTCGATTTTTCCGCCGCAACGAGCCCGAAAAGCGAACCGCAATGTGTGTGTGTGTGAAAAACGGGGAAAAAGAAGACGAAAGCAAGGGCGAAAGACGAAAGAAAGCCGATAAAAGCGAATGGATATTTTTTTGCTAGCGGGCCACGCCGCTCTTGCAATTTTCTCTGCCCGCTTTTCCTTTGGAAAAACTCCGTTGCAATTTCGTTTCGTGACTTGACATTTTCCGAAATATCACCCGCTCCACCACCCCCTGCCTCTTTCTCTCTCGCTCGCTCGCAATCGCTTCTTCTTGCCCTCATACTTTTGAGTTTTTTTTTTGCACACTTGCGTTTTGCGTGCGTTTTGCAAGCTGCCTTCTTTTCTAATTAAATTAGCTGCAAATTACATTCGCTTGGATTGTTTTTGCAAATGCAGAAATTATGTTTCTTGCCGTCCCCCGCCGACACACCCTCCCCCTCCCAGAGTTTTTAATTTCTGCTCTTCGCACTTTTTTGTTCTCTGCACGAAAATGCGTGCAAAGTCACACGGGCGAAAACAAAAACAACACAAGACGCAAAGCACAAACAACAACACGTACCCATATGACCCCACACTGGGAAAAAAATATCGCTATTTGTGTACAACAACTCGGAACATTGTATTATTTCACTTTTAAATATCAGTTTCTATATTTTTACCTTCGACTAGGGCAAAGTGATAAAAAGTGAAATAGGCATAAATCAAATATCCAATCAGAGAATAATATTACCAGTATGACCCTATACTTAAAGTAAACGTCACTAAAACCGAAAGGAAATTCTTAATTTTAATCGTGAACAGAACTAGTGGAGTAATTCGAATAAAATAATAATATCGGAATTCTACGATTAACACAATCTTAAAAAAAGAAAGTCATATTCTTCACGTAAAAGCTAAAACCCTCCAATAATTTTGTTGTTTTCAATATTAGTGCTTTTTTTTAAGAAAGCTTGTGAATAATATTAAAAAGTAAAAAATAAAAAATGTATAAGCCGTTTGACATTTACATTTTTCACATCAATTAATTGCGCGATTTTGTATTATATTTTTATTTATGGCGCTATGGCACAGATTATATTGATAATACAAATATTTACTGATATTGTGGTTTTTCTTAGAGTAGCAAAAACATGGTGTCAACAAGCCTAATGACAGTAATTAAACTTTAAAGTTTTCAGTAAAAATGCATTATGTCATCGAGTTCTCACCTCTTTGTTTTTCACATTGCAGTGGTGCCACGAAATTTCCGCTTATTGGAGGAGCTGGATCAGGGCCAGAAGGGCGTGGGCGATGGCACCATATCGTGGGGATTGGAGAACGACGACGACATGACGCTCACCTACTGGATCGGCATGATCATCGGTCCGCCTAGAGTAAGTTTCCATGCATATTGGAGTAGTATATGGCTTATTGCAGCACTTTCCTCACATTTCTGTCGACTACGTCACTAGATAAGTGCGATTTATCAGCAATTTTGGTAGGATTATTGACATTTTATCGCCATGGTTGCGTAAAATGATGATTATGGGGTAGCACTCGAGTACTTCGTATCTTATGTGGGTTATGTTTGGCTAGAGAGATGGAAAGTTGGCAATATTTGCATTTGATTAGCAGGCTCATGCAACGCAATGGGAATTATCTTAAGAAGTTACTGACTTTGCTAAATAAGTTGACCTGCTTATCTTTAGACCCACGATTGTAATTACAGTCGTGAAATTGTATATAAATGATTACCTTAGAATAAAATAGTTTAAAGTCAATATGAGATTAAAATTTTAGTTTTCATTAATAAAGAAACAAAATAGAACAGGAAAGTTTGTTGCTTTAAGTACAATTTATGGTTATCACAATTTGAATGTCACTTACAAGATTGACTGACAAAGTAAACATGCACATTAAGATTTTATTATTATTTATTATTTTATATTTTTTAAGCCTTTTTAAGACCAAAGATCTAAAAAATCTCTTTTTATGCCCTCAGTGAAAATCCATAGTTTAAGGTTTTCTAAGAAAATAGCTTTTTCCCTTAATTACTTCCAAGAAACCCGAGAAGAAAACTAAATTTGCATTTATTTTTTGTATAGTCTAGGAGTGTTGCGCGCGCCGCCGCATGAATCATTGAGGAGTTAGGGTGGAAGGGTCTCCAAACAGAACCCCATCATGGCTTTAGTTGCAGTGGCAGTAGAAAATAGAACGCAGATGGGAATGGGTACCTGACTCATCGACATTCTGGCCCTAATTGCACATAGTATTTAGTGTATAATCAATCGAGGCTTATTAAATGGTAATTGCAAATTCTTGTGCTTACAGACACCGTTCGAAAATCGAATGTATTCACTAAAGATCGAGTGCGGCGAACGTTATCCGGATGAGCCACCGACGCTCAGGTTTTTAACTAAAGTAAACATTAACTGCATTAACCAGAACAATGGCGTGGTGAGTAGAAACAATGCGATTGCATATTATACGACTAAGATTGCTAATGGTCCTACTAAAATTCCCACAGGTTGATCATAGATCAGTTCAGATGTTGGCCAGGTGGAGTCGTGAATACACTATAAAAACGATGCTGCAGGAAATCCGTAGGATTATGACCATGAAAGAGAACCTGAAGCTGGCACAGCCGCCAGAAGGAAGCTGTTTTTAGTCGACAAACATCCGTTAGCAACACCAGCAGCAGCTGCAGCAGCTCTGACTGCAACTTCAGTGGGAGCAGCATCCACACTCTACTCAGTAATAGCAGGAAAATCCCATCAGTCCAAGTCCAAGACCAAGGTCACACATTCGTGGAAGATATTGTGTGGTGGCTGTTCCTTCGAGTTGCTGTGGCGGCAGCGAATGATTATAATGAACGTAATAAAGATCGAGTGCGGTTATTGTGGCAACATCAACAACCAAATGCAAGCTATACTATAAGTAAAGGGAACAGCAGCGAAAAATGCGATAGAAGCGTCACTATGAAAAGGTCGTCGTCGTCCCTTCCGTCATGAACTATGTCATCGTGTTTGGTTACTTTACTTCTACTTCAGTCCCAACCAACAACTTCTTATATAAGAAATAAAACAGGAGCGAAAGCAACAAGTAAATGCCTATGAGAAAGATGCGAAAAATCAGTTCATAATTTAAACCCAGCAACAAAATCCATAATCTAATCGAACAGAAAAGTAAAGTATGAAAATTATAAAGATTAAATGAGATCACAGCATAAGAGTCGAGTTCTTTGAAAAGAGAAGCGTAATTATTGTTTTTTGCCTAAACTAAAAATTTATTAATTATATACATAAAGCAAAATATATATTAATTTTAATAAAACAAAGAACAACATGTCGAAGAGCATTTTTGTAGACGGCGCCAGTACGAAAGTATTTTTTATTGAAGAAGCGATTTTTTAGTTCATTTTTTATTTTTTTGATATCTTCCTCCCGAATTGCTTGGGACGAGAGACGCGATTTATAATCATTGAAAGTGGAAATTATAGATATATATAGAAACACACACACACACACTAAGCCGATGAGGAAATCGAGCGGACAGAATGATGAACGATGATTAAAATAATACTTTACTTTAAGCTTCTAAATAAAACAATTAATCCAATAAAAAGTGTAAGAGTGGAGAGGATTGGTCGTCACTTATGGGAAGTAAACAATGAAAATTTCCTTTAAATGACGACAGATCTTGCGAAACGTATTTCTCAATCTTAAATCTAATTCAGTCTCTCCAAAAAATTTACAGATCAACTTTACCTCCTTCAAATGTAGATAACCACAGGTTATACAATTGGCAAAGGGTAAACAACATCAAGAATCCCTCTAAATTGATAACTGATGAAGATTGATGGCGGAAAACATGTATTGGTAAGCGTATTATCCATTTGCTTATATTGAATCGGATTGAATTTATAGTGGTACTGGAACAATTAAATGATTGAATCTGTTTTTAAAATTTGTTTTCTAAAGAAAATTTAAAATGATGAGAGCAGAGAACTAGAAAAAATATAAACAAATCAAAATAAGAAAAGAACAAATGATCATAAAGATTTTGGTTCTCTTAATTTTTGGAAAAAATTACTTTTGCAAATGCAAGCAAATTCATTTTGATCATTCTAAATATAATACATATTTTCTGAAGTTATGACAATAGTTTTCTACCTTTTCTACCGTTTAGCAACTAAAGAACTGAAGTATCTTCTATACATTCCCCATATATACGACTTCCGACTTCAAATCAACTCAAAGTGTCCCATTCTCGCCTCTTTGGAAAGATTTCTTAATAATCATTTCCATTTTTTTGTCAATTGTTTATTTTTTTTAAATACATAATTGAATTATCCATGCTATACACAATCAATGTTATATCTGGTAGTTTCTTTAGCTTTAATCCCCCTCTCATTGCATTACATTCTTCGATCTTCTTCGTTTGGTATTGGCATACCCAAGGTTTATAGATTTAGCTAGTTTTATTTGGATCGTATTGGTGGCTCTCTCAAATTTCATAGTTTTTGTGTTTTTTCTTCGTGCAGAGAGAACATTGACTTGGTAGTTTCTGATGCTGTTTTATGTGTGTTTGGTTTTGCTTAAAATTGATTTATCTTTATTAGTCGATAAAGCCGCGATAACACTGCAATTCTTCACACCATCAAAATCAAATTCAAACATTCTACTTCTCCTTGGGCACGAACACGATCTTTCGCGACTTGAGCGATGACCACTTGTGTCGCTTAATGTAATACGAGATGACGGTCAGGAAGCCGAGGATGCCGATCACCTTGATCAGCAGCTGCTTGCGGTCATCGTGCTCCGGCTCGGAAGTCCACTTCAGGAAAGTAGCCACATCCTTGGCGAGCTGACTCTGTGTCGGCGGTGTGCCGTCCTCGTACTCGATCACCTGAAATGGGATACATCCATTAAAATATGACAATTTTATTCGACTTCTTCCAATTCACGTCCTTATTTTGAATTCTAGTCACATTCTAGGATAGACTAGGATTTTCCAGATATTTTTTCTAACATCTTCCAAAACATCTAGTGAACACAAAATTATAGAATGGATATTTTACGAAATTTAGGGCAATATTTAGCCCATAATTCTGTTAAACGATTCTTCATGGCATTCAACAAATTTTGTTATAAATATCTGTTTCTTATAAAAAATAAGTATCGTTTTTGTATATCTGTATAGGGATTTGAATTCGACTCAACTTTATAAATGAAGTAGGACAGCATTTCATCCTTACTAATTTATGAAGATGAGCTGAGCTTTCTTAACGACAATCTTTTAAAGCGCGTTAACCATTTGATTTCTTTGGTTTTAAATTGTTTAAAATTTTAAACCTATCAAGTTTTAAAATTTAACATCGAAATCAAAATTCGAGAAACTATGTGAGCAGTTTAGTTATTTGATAGACAACCCACCTCGTTGTACAACACCTGGGCCATGGAAATGGCACCGCCCGGGAAGTACGGGTTGAAGTATTGGCCCTCGCGCAGCACGACTCCGGCAGGAGCATCGTGGTAGCCCGTGAGCAGCGAGAAGATGTAATCCTCTCCGCCCTTGCGGGCCGACACGATGTAGCTTAGATCCGGAGGATAAGCACCGTTGTTGGCAGCACGGGCCGCCTCCTCGTTGGGATAAGGCGACGGGAAGTAATCCGACAGCTTGCCGGGACGGGTGTAGTAGTTACCGGTGTCATCGGGACCGTCCTTGACCTGTTTTGGGGGTATGCAATTCGATTAAAAACCATATTAATCCATGAATTCTTGGAAGGACTTACCGTGATCTGCTCGGCCTCAGCCTTGGCCTCGGCTTCGGTGTGGCTGACACCAACCAGATTGCGGTAGGCAATGTATTGCATAGAGTGGCAGGCGGAGCACACCTGCTTGTACACCTCGTAGCCACGACGAACGCTATACAAAGTAAAAAATACTATAATTTTAGCACGTAATTTTTAATATTAAAAGGTCCATAGTTGGGGAAAACGATAATTTGCTTATTTTTTTTAAATTGGTTTTAACTTAGACACACTTCAGAATGAAAATAAATATAAGACTACATGTTTAAAAACAAACAACGTAGTGGTTTTCTTAAATATACTGTTCTAATTAACTTTCCTTGTTATTAAAATGACCTTTTATTATTTATATATGCATAAAGTTTTATATTAATCACTAATAATACTGACAGATTTAAAGATTAGAAAAATCCGGCCATGTTATTACAAACTTTTTTTTAATTGGAAAAACTATTGAACTGTTTGAGTTAAAACATTTGTCATTTATCTATTTATACATCAAGTACTAAGCAATTTGAGTAAAAAATTCATTACAAAACATATTACCAACATTGTTTTTGCTATGTTTACCATATATATATTGGGATACTGTGCATCTGACTACAGATATGCTATACCTTACCTCTGGTGATCCAGGGCGTCGAAGAGGCCCCTGTGGTTCCAGGATTGTGCGGGGGCGTGGACCTCACTGCCGGAAGCCTGCACGGATTGCTCCAGTGCGAAGAGAAGGGCACCAACTCCACCGGTAATCGCTCCCACGGCTCCGATCAGCTGTTTGGCACACACACGTACACCCGCACACAGTCACCGAGAAGCAAACGCGTTTTGAGGTTAGGTCCGGTCGGGTATTATGAAATGCCAAGTGGGGAATATCTGGGATTCCTGACTCGCAAACTTACCTTCTTGTTGCCACTTGCCCAACTTCCGGCGGAGGAGAGGTTCTTCGCCTGCAAGGAGAGAATATACGATTTAAATCTCTCGGTCGGCCAAGGAGAGTACGATTTTTTGCACGGAGTTACATAATTGGGGTGTTCGGTTCGTATCTTTGCAGTGGACAGCCCGTAAGATTAGGAATCTCAAACTAGAGGCACTTAATGTTTGCTTCTGACTATTTATCTTTGTGTTTCATCCGATGGAGTAGTATTTTTTGCGGTTTTTCGCCATTTGACACGACTTCTTCGAGGTGGTGCTGGTGGGTCTGTGGAAAATTTGGCTTCGGTGGCTCCCGATTTTTACCTGCTGCAGGTTGAGAGCTGGCGCGGATTTCAGCAATCTCAAGCCATGGAATCGTCGCAATGTCGCTGCCATGGTGGCCGGAGTTTTAATTTCTGCGTCGTCTGGTCGTGTAAAGGAAACTCTGCGGGCAGCCAATCGCCAATCGAATCTTTCAGTTCCACTGGCACAACGTCTTCCTCTTCTTCAGAGCTCTCTCTTTATCGCGGAGGTGGTGGGCAGATGTTTACTCGCCCGCTCTCTTTTCCACTCGTCCATTGGCGTCGATAGTTGGTATTTTTTAATCTTATGCCTTTATTTAATTTATATATTTAATAATTTTTTAAAATTTATTATTTTATTAAATTTGTAATATATATTTACACAATTCTTTTGTGAACTATGATTTCAATAATTGGTAGCATAAAAACTTGTTAAATGGGTTCATTGGTTGTCGATAAAGTTGATTTAGTATGTTTAAAAACAAGAGTTCAAAAAACTAGATTGTATTTCACAGATATTTTGCCATCTTTGAAATTCGCTTTCATCATCATCAAATGAGTAAAGTCAGAACCATTCTAACTAATCCAACTAGAACTACTTGTTGGCATCCATTTTTTTTAATTTTGCAATCACTTGTTGATATTATTGGAAGTTTTGCTATACAGCTGTGCAAAACGTCAATAAACTTAGCAGAACTTTAGGGGCAATGTGAAAATTTAAATTTTTTATCTGATACTTTTTAATTATTTATGGAGTCTTTATAGGCAATGAATTAAAATTATTCGAGTCTTCTAATTTGTCAGAAAATATAACTACAATTCATTTAACATTATTTAAGATAATACTCAATATACTAATTTTAACTATATAAGTATCTTATTTATGTGCTAACGACATAAACATATTTTATATTCTTTAAAACTAATTTAAGCTATTATAAAATACAATGCTTTTGTATTTTCCAATTAGAGCGTTTAACCGATGAATACCTTTTCCCGCAGATCTGGCAGCCCTCTCGCCCGTTTTTTCTTCTTATAAGTCGATTTTCGCAATTCCCCACTTATCGATAACAGCTGACTACCCGTTGTTAAATCATTCGCAAAAAAACCTAGCAACGCATAAACAAATGCGAAGAAAAACCCCAAATATCGATCTCCATTAAGTGCGGCCAGCGCAAAAAGTGGATAATTGTTCTGCGTGGATAGGGAATTAGTCGCAGAGAACCAGGATCTGAATCACAATGCCGCAGGACGAGGGAAACACGGGGACAACGGCCCAACAATTCGATGGCGAAATCGAGAATGTGCGTGTGGTGGTGCGAACTCGGCCCATGGATAAAAACGAATTGTCTGCCGGAGCGCTAAGTGCGATTTCGGTGGATAAAATCAACCGGGCCATTACGGTGATGAAGCCCAATGCCACGGCCAATGAACCACCCAAAACCTACTATTTTGATAACGTTTTCGATGGCGGCTCCAATCAAATGGATCTCTATGTGGACACCGCACGTCCCATTGTGGATAAGGTTCTGGAGGGCTACAATGGCACCATTTTGGCCTATGGACAAACGGGCACTGGAAAAACCTATACCATGTCCGGGAATCCCGATTCCCCGCAGACAAAGGGTATAATTCCCAACGCCTTTGCCCACATATTCGGGCATATCGCCAAGGCCAAGGAAAACCAGAAGTTCCTGGTGCGAGTCAGCTATATGGAGATATACAACGAAGAGGTGCGGGATCTGCTGGGCAAGGATGTGGGCAAGAGTCTGGAAGTCAAGGAGAGACCCGATATAGGGGTCTTTGTCAAGGATCTCAGTGGTTATGTGGTGCACAATGCCGATGATCTTGAGAATATTATGCGATTGGGAAACAAAAACCGTGCTGTGGGAGCCACCAAAATGAATGAGGAGAGTTCGAGATCCCATGCCATTTTCTCCATAACTGTGGAGAGGAGCGAACTGGGCGAGGGAGGTGCCCAACACGTACGGATGGGTAAACTACAGCTGGTGGATCTTGCCGGCTCCGAAAGGCAGTCCAAGACCCAGGCTAGTGGACAGAGACTCAAGGAAGCCACCAAGATCAATCTGTCGCTTTCGGTGCTGGGTAATGTCATCAGTGCTTTGGTGGATGGAAAGAGTACTCACATCCCATACAGGAACTCTAAACTAACCCGACTTCTTCAGGATTCGCTGGGAGGAAACTCCAAGACCGTGATGTGTGCCACCATTAGTCCAGCGGATAGCAACTATATGGAAACCATATCCACCTTGCGCTATGCTAGTCGTGCTAAGAATATCCAAAATCGGATGCACATCAATGAGGAACCCAAGGATGCCTTGCTTCGTCACTTTCAGGAGGAGATTGCTCGTCTCCGAAAGCAATTGGAGGAAGGCAGCAGCTTGGAGGAGGAGCCGCCAAGCTCCGAAGAGGAGGAGGATACAGCCGATGATGAACTGGAGGCCCCACTGGAGATCGAACTCGAGAGTTCCACCATCCAAGCTGTGGAGAAGAAACCGAAGAAGAAGCGAGAGAAAACCGATGCCGAGAAAGAGGAACTGGCTCAGCGTAAAAACGAGCACCAGAAGGAAATCGAGCATGCTAAAACGGAGCAGGAAACTCTTCGAAATAAACTGGTCTCTTTGGAAGGAAAAATCCTCGTGGGCGGGGAGAATCTTCTAGAGAAGGCTCAGACCCAAGAGATGTTACTAGAGCAGTCCATTGCGGAACTGGAACAACATGAAAAATCCGAGGAGGCACTCAAGCAAACCCTTCAGCAAAAGGCCACCGAAAGGATTGACATTGAAGAGCGCTATTCCACGCTCCAGGATGCCAGTACTGGCATTACCAAAAAGATTCATCGGGTGATGCAGATGTTGATGGGTGTGAAGTCGGAACTGGCAGATCAGCAGCAGGAGCACCAGCGGGAGAAGGAGGGAATCTACGAGAATATCAGAAGCCTATCCAGGGAACTAGCCTTGTGCGAGTTGGTATTGAATTCCTATGTGCCCAAGGAGTACCAGTCGATGATTAATCAGTATACCCACTGGAACGAGGACATCGGGGAGTGGCAACTGAAATGTGTTGCCTATACGGGAAACAATATGAGAAAACACATCTCGGCTCACAAGTCGAGTGGCAAGGAACCCGACTTCCTGGATCTTTCGCATGTTTACCTCAGCTACAACACCGATGGGGTGTCCAATCCCCTGCGATCCAAATCCGCCAGGCCAAGGACTTCGGGGGTTCCCAGACCCACAACCGCCAGGCGATACTGAATGGAATTTTGGCAGGGCAATCGACTGCTAGTCCAGCTGCACCTCCTTAGCGGTCTGCGCGTCCCGCTCTTGTTTCTTCTCCTGCTTATCCTGAATTTCTACAGCCTCAAGTTCATTTGACCAGTAAATTTCCTTTTTGTTAGCCCTTTGTTTTTGTTGATTTACTGCTTAGGACATACTTTTTAGGTTGAAAAACGGTGCAATACATTTACAACTGTGTTTGTAATTTTAATTTTTAACTTATACTTATTTTATAAAACGTATTACTAAGTAGCAACAAGGTTTTACTCGAATAGGCACAAAAGAACACAAGGTATTATTAATGTGCTCTTTGCTTTTAAATAAAAATATTACGATACTCACAAAAACGCTTGTATTTTTTTTATTATTTCAATTTTAATTTTTTTATTTCTTCGCCATAAAATTGTTGGTTGATTTAATTTATTCCATATTCTTTTTTTTTGCTTTGGTATTTTTCAGACAGCTTCAAAGCAGACTATGGATTTTCAACCCTTCGCTGGAGAAAACTGAAATTTAGACGACGTCGACACAACTGGTTCCATAGTGTAGCGGTTATCACGTCTGCTTTACACGCAGAAGGTCTCCGGTTCGATCCCGGATGGAACCAGGTGGATAAAGATCTATTTTTTTGTTATTTATTGAATAAATTAAATTATTTTTATTTATCCTGTTATAATACACAATAATGAAAATCTGTATTATCTTTAGCGATTTTTAAATACTGCTTTTTTTAAGTTTTCTTTTAAACTTTAATATCCTAAAAAAATAAATATATAAATCAAAAACAAAAAATTTCACCAATAATTTATTTTTAATTTTTTTTATTAAGCATGTAATCTGTTTTTAGATTGTAAGCCTCTGGTATAGTATAAAAAAAACTATTTAATAACAAAATAAAAAAAACATTTAATAAAAAAATGATTTCATAAAAAATTTGATTTCCTCCTGGTTCCATCCGGGATCGAACCGGAGACCTTCTGCGTGTAAAGCAGACGTGATAACCGCTACACTATGGAACCAGCTGCCAAGAAAGTGGCAAAGTTCTCATACAAGAAAAGGGTCAGAAAGGTTCTTAAAAACAGCGCTACTTTTTGAGTCTTTAAAGAATGTTCTGAATTTGGGTTGCGCTGATTAAAATTAATAATAAAACCAAGTATGTTGCTTATTAGCATATTAGGTTGAGCAAATGCCTGGACTCGGCGAATTAACGACATTTCATAAGCCAAAGGTCCTTTCTTCTTTATTTTATTTTTTTCAACTGCCAACCGTTCGATTTTATTCAGATTCCTTCCGCTCCGTGTTATTTCGGTGGCTGATTACTCATTTCACCTGCAGGGGATGCGGTTGTTTGTTCAGGTAAGCCCTCGATAAGAAATCCAAACTGTATTTTTTCTACTATTTATCCTCGACTTAGTGCTAATTCCGCGCCTGCCACATTTGCGGTGGCCAAATTAATCAGGCTGAAAGTATTTCCGCCATATCACTTGGGTTTTATCGCTGCACGTTTTGTTTGCCCGTTTGGTTGGAAGATACGATTTGAGGGGCGAAGTTCCACTCGAAAACCGATAGCGGTATCGCCGTAAGACGTCACGACTAACAGTTCAATTACCATATGCACATTGAATCAATTCGCAAAGTGCGAGAGAAAATAATACCGTTGCCAAGTGGGGAAGATAAGAGTATACAAAATCAGGGAGATTTGTAGAGAGCAAGGTGATATTATTCACTCACCGCTGATAATTGAGAGTAAAAAAAGAGCGTCGAGCACTGGGCTACAAGAAATGTGACTGTTTTCTGATAAGAGTCATCTAAGTTTCTTAGAGCTGTGCAACAATAATCAATAATCTTACTGGTCCAAAAATTGTATTATTTTTATTTAAGTTTATTACCAATAAAAACACTAACTGTTACGAAATAAAATATTTTCGGCATTAACTTGAATTAATATTTTGTAATTTAATTATAATCAAAATATTATTACAGCTTATTAATAATCTAAATTTGTATGTAATACAAGACAAAGTAGCGAATACATTTATTTGCAATAAATGTATATTGTTTAACTGGTTTTGAGGACTTTCTAAAAGGTGGTGAACAGCTTAGCCAACTTTAGGTCAAGTGCCAAGCAAGTGTTTATCATCTATACCACCAACATATTTTAGTTTTTAAACCTAATTATTATACTTAATTATTAATTTAATTATATTTATTCAAATATTAAGAATTTTAGTTTCAAAATATCTTCGTATGTTTTAGCATAAATATAATATGCGACAAATATATTTTTATCGCTTTTGATACAAAAATTCAATTTATTCAAATTTTTAATCACAACTGTCACAGAATCTTTCCTTATTCGTACTACGGTTAATTTTAATAAAAAAAGTTTATATATTAGTGGATTTGTAGCCTGGTGTAGTTGAGTGGTTGGTCTCGTACTTTCTGTGGACAGACCGAGCCAATAACCGCCCTCTTCTCTCGAGTCGAGTGAAAACCTACGGAGTCCGGCGATCGTAAAACTCTTCGGTCGCAGACCCACAATATCAGTCTCTCCTCTGCGCATCGTTGAAACGGAAGGAAAATCGTTTTAATTCGTTGTGATCTGTGTTGCGTGTTCAACTTGAGTTTTACTTCGGTGTTATCTTTTCAATTTCACTTGTATGTGCAATTGCCGACGCTAAAAATACGTACTACAAACAAAAAATAAAGAGTATCGGGCGGCGCTCAGTTTAAATAATTAAAACAAAATAAAAACGCCACGTTCTCGCGTTCTACAAAACTCTCCCATAAAACGCTCGAGCAGCCCATTACATATCGCTCCGCATGGCAACAATCCCAACAATTCCAATGATCTGAAGTGACACAACTGTTTTAATCGAAATAAACGTGCGTTAGTTCTCCCGAAGAGCTAATAAACCAATCGAATAGAGAGTGAAATCCGGAAAAAGTTATATACACCAAACTCAGTGCGTTTCCAATGTAGCCCTTCATGGTTAATTAACACGAAATCGTTGTGTGACTATATAGCAATATCGTGTTAAAGCCAATTTCGCAGTGGCTGAATACAGCAGCGATCCAACAAATAGTGCCCCCCAATCATCTGAATACCCCAGCGAATTTCTCTCATTTGTCAGCGCGGAATTTGCCTGAGTCACGAGCCATTTCAATTTTCCGGTGAGTTGTCCTCGCTCTCGATCTCATTCTGAATCCGAATCGGCGGAAGAGTGCTGAACTCGGGTGTTAAGTGTTAACTGTTAGTGGAAACAGTTCCATTGTATCAATTTTGGCCTCGAAATGCCAATGCGAAAATCAGGAACGCGTCGCAATATCTGTTTACCGACAAAAATAGGGTCAACATATTGCGATTGTCTGGGGTTTTTTCGAATCAATAGGAAGGTAGACGAGTGAGGATTATCTGGGGTTCGGGGACCGAAGATGATATGCAATAGGGGTGGCTATCCTTTGAGTGACTTTTGTTTAACCACCAGGGGTGTACGTTTCACAGATTTTCCATTTTAATAAATTAATTTATATTTAAAAGGAAAATCTTTAAATGATTCATACATAAATTCGTTCGAACTTAGTTTGACACATAGTATAAACTTGTTGATTTTAGTAACTTTCTTTTGTGTTGATCTTATATTATGAATAGATTGTTTGAGACATTATAAATATATTTTACATCAACATATGTGGGTTTATACTTAATATTTTTTCATTTTTCCTGTTTTCTAAAATTAAATGTGTTTTTTTCAAAGCTCTCTGTGATCTAAAATTAAAATGAATAGCGTCATTAAATATTATTTGGGCTATTTTTAATGGTTGTTGCAGGAAAAATATGTTAAATTTTTAATGATTTTTAAAGAAGAAAACATTTTAATTATTTTTTTATTCCCTACATATATTTCTCCCTAATTTCTTAAATTATATAAATATTTCGCTTGATTACTGTACTCTTATCGAGATTCAGCGGATTTCCTAAAGTTCATTGAAATAAAGTGATTTAAGCAAAAATGTTATAAATCATTTGTGAATGGTTTTTTGTACATTCGAAACGTTTTAATTGTTTCCTGCACCCTTATCTAAGTTCACAGGGGAAATACCCATGGTGTCGCCTATACTTAGCACATGTCGTCTCTTCAGGCCTTCTGATTAAGTTCCGCAAATGACTTCGCTATCGGTTATCAGACCAGACTTTACCCCTGAGTTGAGTCATCCGTTAAATAACAAGTTGCACATATTATTTCGGTATCTGTCCATGCGGAATCGTAGAAGATCACATGAGTGTCGAGCAGATTGTTGACATGGGTGAAGACCCTGTAAACAGTACTCCACGCGATCTATTTGCTGAACTTCTAGTGGAAGTTTGCCAAATAAACATGTCATATAAAAGTAAGACATAGGGCGGCCAAAAATACATTGTTCTTGACGTATTTACGTAGATTGTCCGACTGTTTTAGTGTCTTTTCCGCTGAAACATCAACTTTATCTCCAGTAGATAACTCTTTTTGCACGAGACGAGATGTGGGCAATCCAAACACATTAAATCTGTGGCAGTTTAGTTCAAGCTTTACCCCTGAGCAGTTCGGTTTGGCCACTAAGCAAAGTTTAAAACAAGTTCATTGAAAAGTAAACCTCCACAAAAATGAAAACCTTGCGGACAAGTACGTTTTTGTTCGCATGAACAAAAGTAAGAGTTCAACATAAAAAGCCAATGGCCTAGAATACAAACTCCGCAAAAAAAATCCAAGACTTCTCAAGTTACCCTAATAACGATCGCCGGGCAAAGGGGAGTTTTTTTCCAGCCTAGCAACAAGTTTTTGTCTCTGTTCCACTGGGCATGCGCGGCTTATTTCAATGAATGTTCTTCGCAGTCTCTTTGTCTTCAGCAAACAAATAAAAGGCAATAAAAACTATTAAAGCAAGCAGAGGGGCAGGTCTTTCCGAGAAGTTGCCAGGCGGCCTGGCTGCTCCTGCTCACATTCTCATATTCCCATAGCCCCAGACAAATGAGGTCAAAATCCTTGAGGTTCTTGTCCTTACTGGCTTGGTATACAGTAAAGATTCGCATGCAGCTATTACTTTGAGAGTTATATAGTTATTCTTAATGTTAGTTTCCTAAAATAAATTCTATGAAGTATGGTTAAGGTATTAGTTCTTAAGACTATTTTTTTAAATGCGATAATGGAAAGGTAATGCTTAATCTTTATTTATTTATAAAATCAAATATATATTATAAATATTTTCCATTTAAACATAAAAAAAAAATAATAATTCTAAATGCTGCTTTAAAAATTAAATTAAAAAAGTTCGTCTTAAAAAAGTTTAAATTAAAGAAGTTTGACTGTATATAAGCACAACATGGAATGCAGACAGTAGAAAAAGAAGAAAAGGAAAACAGGAAGATGAATCAGTATGAATAAAGGGAACACATAAGCAGGCTCTTCAGACTCTTATAAATCTCCCTTTATTTTTCTCATAGCGATCACTAAGAGCTTTGTTTGATACTGACCGACATTTGTCAATAAAATTGCTTAGGAAAATACAGAGATATAGAGATTAATCAAGGTTATCCCACGCCATTCGATTTATCCTCTTGTTATGTGAACGTCTGTGTGTTTCATGTTCAAGTAAAAATGTCGCCATTTCAATTCAAAACAATTGAGAGCAAGCCCCCAAGAATTTTTGATTGACCCCAAAACAGACTCTTATCAATTTTTCTGAGCAAAGAAAGTGAAATGCACTAGAAAGTATTGAGAGACCAATGAAAGAGAGGAAGCAGAGTGTGCCACAGTTTTCATGGGAAAACCATTTTCAATTGCGCACTGAAATGCGGCTCAATTAAATGTCAATTTCAATTGTAAAACTGTAGCCAAGCGGAAACACGATTGCCTGTCAGTTAGCAGTTTGCATGGACAAGTGGATATTGCGCAAATAAATCAGCCATTAAGGCCATAAACAAATCTGACCGAAGAAACCTTGCTGAATTAACCCGATTGCAGTTTTTCGGTTAAGATAACTGCATTGCTGGTCATGTAGCGCGTATTACACCTGTCAATCCGAAGAGAACACAACCAAATCCTTCCTCTAAAATGGCGGCCAAGTTCAATATAACTTTTAATCGCAAAAAGACGAAGCGAGATATGAAACCGTATTACCCAACTATAAAATACCCAGTTCTCAAATTGTCCCAATTTTGTTTATGGGATCTCATAAATCGAAAATTCACAAATTAATTTGAATACATATTGTGGAATTTCTAAACAGTATCATTATTGTTCCATATATTGAAAGCAGCTGACGACGATAAAGAAATTTTTAAAATATATGATTTGCATATATTGTGGCTGGTAAATACCCATTTAATATTCATGTTTTTATTTATACAGTGAGTAATCAAGTAGTGTCAAATCACAAAATATAGGACTATAATGTTACTAATATATTTATTTAAGATAATCAAGATAATTTCAGCGACTTAACAAATAGGATATAAAATGCCCACCTTAATATAAAATACCACATACCCGTGAACTTTTCTGTTAGCGGGTATGAAATTTTCGCACGATTTTCCCGCCTTCGTCGAGTGGCTAGAAAAACCCGAGAACCGAAAGACGAAAACCCGAGTGTCGAAAAAGCACCGCCAGTTTCGGTGGCAACGTCAAGGCATTCGCACGATCCAAACAGATACAGGGCGATCGGTCTAAGAGATTGACGTAAAGGAGATTCCGCTGAATCTTTAAGATACTTATTCAGTGCAGATTTTTCCGGTTTACGGGGCATACAAACAATTTTAATACAAATTAAGTCGCAGTCCCCACGAATATCCAGATAATTGCAGTTAATTCGAAAGCAACATAGATTTTGGTAAGTGACTCCTAACAACCGTGGTATTCCCCAAAAATAACCGGTTTTGCTTGCATTAGATTTAGTGAACTGATTAGTTTTTGAGAGCTCCCAAGAATTATATTATAATTCGTTGACTTTTTGTGCCATTGACATTTAAGCAAAATAATAGAACTACGCAATGACAAAGGAAAACAAAATTCAGAGGGAAGAATCATGCAAAAAGGGAAAAAGGAGGACTAAAGCAAAGCTATTGTTAATAGATAAATATAAAAAGTTAAGCTCAACAAACGAAACAAAATTCCTGTGAAATATTTAAAAAAGTATACATCCAAATAATGAGGTTCTTATGTAAAGTCATACCCATCAAAAGGGCATAACACCCACAGGAAGTTATATCATTTGCTTATATCATTGGTTCAATAAATCGTTTTCCCTGGGATCACAAAGGGAAAAGATAATCACCGGGGACAATGAAATTGCTTTTAATATGTCGGATTATTCACGAATTTAAAGCGATCGCAAATTATGAACATTCTATTCATTCCCTGCTTATTAGCATAATTCATTAAGAATTTTCCGCACCAGCCCCTAACTAATCGAATAAATATATACATTTGTTGCCATATTTAATCTGATTAAATCAGCAGTCTTAACGTATCATTCACAACTCAGTTGCGATCAGCTGGATGTGTCGTTAGCATCTCGATTATCATTCGATTGGAGCGTGTTGGATCGAATCAGCTGAGATGAGTGAACTCACGGCAGTATCTGGTGGAATACTACGCCTTTGGGTCTTTATAAGCTGTTTATCCCGTTCAGACACTCCCGTAAATTCCTAATTCTGAAATTGAGTAACCCGTTCGTCCACGTGCGAGCCATATTCCATTCCGTCTGGATCTCTGGATCTTCCAGTCTCAGACGTCGCGACGCGGCGCTTTGGTGTTTTGTCTGTCTGTCACTAGTCTAAACACTGGACAAGGGCTCCATTCCGAAAATGTGCAATCCCCACAAAAGATAAAGTATCTGCACTGCGAGAAAATTGTTTCAGAATAGGGAGGTATTTAAGATTTAATCGATCTTTAAAACATTACGATTTTAAAATGCAAAAATATTATCAAATAGTTATATTTGTATTTCATTTTTCATAAGCAGCCGAATAGAATTATGGGTCTTGACTAAGTTAAATGGTTTATAATATCTAACCAATATATATTTGCTTTTGATGATAATGATTTAAGTCTAAATTATATTTGCTTGTTATGGGATTGTTATATTGAAAATATTGTTATATTAAATTTCAATTAACCGTTGAAACATTTATATTAAAGGAGTTTACAAACTGGTTACAAGATACCCAGTTGAGAGATACAATTAGATGCATTTAAGTAAATAATTTACGAAATTAAACTTAATGGTTTTCCTATCAGTGCATGCCTTCCGCAGTGCGGCGGTGTCTAGCATTACAAAACAGGCGCATTTGCTTTGCTGACTTCCAACTTAGTTGCCCAGGCATCAGTTTACTCGGCCCTCACTCCAGACTTTGACTCGGATATGGTGCTTATCAAATCGGCGGCGTTGTCAACTGGATACCGACGCGTGGCAGCGGCTTAGTTGGCAGTTTTCTCGCTTTACCTCAATCGAATGCCATGAAAAATTATGCATAGTTGACGGATCGTGGGCATTCATTGAACGATTCCCACAATCGGGGAGTGAATAAACTGTGTTACCAATGCGCACCAGAAAGTATTTATTTCCTGGATCACTCACGTGGCACGTTTCCACTTAATGCCACATGTGGCCTTCGGAATTCTAAGAAAGATTACGAATTTGTTGGGGAATTATATACCTATAGTAGACACGGCTAAAATTCCAATTATGTGGGTTGGTTTCAAGTGTTTACTTAGCTAGTATATTTTGAATGGATGAACAATAGAAATTATGGCTAGCCATCAAAAAATTCCATTAGCAGTGAAAAATCCATACTAATCAAATAAATAACAAAATTTACTTTGCTTACATTTATATGGATTCTAATGAGTTATGGAAAAATTCGTAGGTGTATTCTGTTTTTTAAGAAAAATTAGTGGGTTGTTTTTATGTGTTTATCAAGTTCATAAATTCCGAAATCGATGAAGAAAGTGTAAATGGTTTAATAACTAGCACAAAATGTTGGATGCTTTTTTAGTTATGAAATTTTCCATTAATGTATTTGAACTTTTCTGAGGAAATTTCCTTCATAATGTGGAAAAATTCGCTGAGACTTGATTGTGATTTATCTTATCTGACTGAACTATATAGAATTCCGCTGATTGAACTAACGTCCTTAATATGCCAAAAGCTAGACATGCATATCTAAATATTGTACTAATAAATATGCTGGCAATCTTATCAATATTTTTCCACATGGCGACAGAAAAAGTTAATACCGATTCGGGTCTGGCCTGTGTAAATTATTTACCCCTGACTAAGTTTTGATTGATCAACTGACAAACGGTTGTAAATGCATACGATCATTTTGTCAGGGCTTTAAAAACATTGTCACTATCTAGCTCAGTAGCGCATATGGGAATTAATGTGGATACATTTGTACCTAAAAACAAAACAACTGTGTTTGTACTGCGATAATGATAATAACGTTAACCGAGTTAAGTGAGGTAAATGAGTTGCAAAGACGTCAGTGGGATCTCAACAACTTTTCCAAAGCTTAATGCTCCCCAAGTTATTTTAGATCCTACGTTTGTTTTTAGCTTTCTGCCATGGTGCTAATTTCCTACGTCAGTAGAAGTTTATTCTGAACTTGTCAGTTGTGTTACTATATATTTATTGACAGACTGGTTGAGAACTGTGGCCTTCCATGAGGGCAAGCCAATTAAATTCTGTTATGGATTACCTTAAATATGTTTAAAAATATAAACTTATTTCATTGATGCCTTCGATTGATGTGTTGAGGCTGACTCTTTTCACTTAAGATTGGTTGCTGTTTATTTTCTCAGCGAACTGAAATGAAAATGAGTGAAATGAAAGAATTTCCGTTGCTTCTTTGGCTTTCTTCAAGTTTATTGCAATTCAATTGTTTACACTGGGGCTTGAAATCATTCATTATAGTTCACGCCCATTGATTAGTCACATATCCAAAAGCATTACTTCATTTAAAACTTTCTAAACAGGTGTTCAACATTAAGATAAGTTGAGAGAATGATTTGCTTGGCATTTAAACTGTTTCAGTTAAAGAGGGCTATTAAAATGAGGTCGTAATAATATTCAAAATTTGCATTTCTAAAAATATAAAGTGACTAGGTTGTTAAAGTGGTTATACAAACAAAGTTGAGTTGCCAGGTTATTAAACTGAAATGCCAGTAAATGACCTAAGTGTGGAAAATGTTACGACTCCAGTACTTGAAAAAGGAACTGTTATTGGAGAATACATTTTTTACGCATTAATTTAAATTAACGACTCAGTGTCATAATTCCCAGACTTTATTAAAGCCCATTGTATGTCAAATCAATTATGTGCTTTGTCATAAAAATAATTCCTGGTCATAAGATTATTAATCGCAATTAAGGCGATAAAGGGTTGTGCCAACAGGCACTTGTAGAACTGTAAATTATAAGGGATAAGAATATTAAAATATTCAAGTAGTTATTGATATGGTGATGTGAGCCCCCATAAGATTTATAAGAACTCAATTACGAGCTTTCCCAATTTTGACAAAAAGACCACCAGCCAATTAGCGATCGCATATCGAATATCCAGTAATTGCCATGATCAACATTTTATGACAAATAAGCTAACAATAATAAGCGCGTGCGCCTGCTCAGCGTTGTCCAATCGAATCCAACGTAAACAAAGACACTCCCGAATCATCTGTGCTTGTCGGCAGAAATCAGACAAATCACGAGATGTGCGACCAATTGTGAAAACAAACAAAGAAATGTATTAATAAAACGTTGACCGTATGACTGAGAAAATGTTTAAGTTAGAGGCGCCTTTTAATTATGAAAAAACTAAACATCAAACTAAACGAAAAATGTACTTTCATTTATTGCAGTTCTTCAAATGGGTTGACTTGTGACATTGCAGCTTCCTGGACCCGGGAAACAAAAGGTAAGACTCTAAACAAAATAATTTTATGCAAATAATAATAAATTCAAGCCAAATAGCAATCTAATTTCGATTCAATAAATATTTGTGTTACTTTAGATCGAAAAGACCAGAGAATTATACGATGAAATTAGAGAAAACAATCTAGGAATACCCATCAATTTTCACGTTTAATTGTATAAGCCTGCTGACTGATTGATGTTAATACCATTCAGATTTGTTCAAAAATTTGCAAAGCAACACAATTTTGCGTTACTTTTAATATGGCTAGGAATTTTTCCCCACGTGCCAAATGTACACAATAATATTGTTTACCCACGACTAGTACAAGTTTAATTTGGTATTTCCGAATGGTTTTTTCAATTTACATTAGTGATTGTGCAAGATTTTTAATGGTCTGGCATTGGCTTTGAAATTGTAATATTTATAGATGCATAACAATTGGTTTTTTGTAATCATAATGTTGTTTATTAATTAACTAAGGACAAACCCCAAGACCATCTAAATACACTGATTGAAACTTTTCCGCTGTTTCTGCCTTCTTTCCATTGCGATCATGAGGATTATTTAATTATGTAGGTTTTCTACGGATCTGTAGAACAGGTAAACACCTGCTTATCTTTTTTAGCACACTAACCATTTCCCCAGCTGCTGTTTGGCCATAAACCAATTTCAGCCACTCAAGTACTATTCGAGCTATAAAATTAATTTATTAGTTTTACAAATGCTTAAGCTTGTTTACCTCTCCTGGGATTTGCCAAAAAGGAAATTCCTGTGCGAAAAGTAGCGAAAGTGTGAAATAAACATTTGGATTACGGGATCTTTAGGGAAAGTGTGTAAATATTGGAAATGGTTCAAGGGCGTATTGGAAGATCGAAATCTACAGATTATATGGCTTAATGAGCATGCAGTAATAAAGGCAATAAAAACACAAATCATTGAAATTGTTTATTATTGTTAGTTATTGAGTAAATATTTACACACGTGGATGGGTGTTATATGGCATAAATAAATATTCCATCAATACGTCATACCTCTTGATAGACGTTTTCTAATATATCAATTTGATGTTTTCTATTGCAGGGATACAAATTGAACCTCAAAAGACATAGCCAAGCTCCACAAACCCACCGCCAACCACCGAAACCCATTGAAAGTCAATAGTTAGCAAAACATATAACCACCTGGAAACCGTTGGAATCTCTGCTTGAAAGCAGCGCACCACCCATGAACCACTCGGCCAAAGCGCTCAACAGCGTGGCCACCGAGACTAGCACCTCCTCCTGCACCATCACCATCCACATCCATCCACAGAACCACCTGCACACTGGCCACCTGATCGTCCACCGCCTTGGACACTCCTACGCCGCTCGTGCGGATCACAATTATTCCGGTTAAATTTGAAAAAAAGGCATCTGAACTTTGGAACACTGATTCTTGGATCGTTTTTGGAAGTATCTTTCTTCTTCGAATCGCAGCAGCTTTACTACGGCCGGCACAATGTTGAAAGTCGTTGGTGCATCGTGGCAAAAAACGCGGATAGGGACCTACATCCTTATCGGAGCTGGTCTGTTGGTAATCGGAGCCTTCTTCATTGGATATATGGAGAGGCCGGAGTACGATGGCACCTACTGTGCCACCGCTCTGTGGACCAAGCAGGTTGGCTTCCAGATTGAAAACTGGAAGCAGCAGAACGATCTGGTCAACATTCCCACGGGTGTCGGCAGGATTTGCTACAAGGATTCGGTTTACGAGAATGGGTTAGTGTTCTTAAAAAATAAAATATATGAAATTCCTAGTTAGATGCATTTGTATCCTTTGTAAGCCTTAAACCAATTCAGATTCTTATATTTCTTGTATTCATATTTTTTAGATGGGCACAAATCGAGGTGGAGACGCAGCGAACTTATCCGGATTGGGTGCAGGCCTATGCGGCTGGAATGCTAGAGGGTTCGCTGACTTGGAAGAACATCTACAATCAGTGGTTCAAGTAAGCCTACCACATATTATTATTTTTAAACTTTAAGATTATATTGAATATTCCCATTTTTTTTAGTACCATTTCCACTTCCTGCAGTCGGGATGAGAGCACCGAGAAGTTCTGCGGTTGGCTGAGGGATCTACTAACCACCAACTACAATCGCTTGAAAAATCAGACCGAAAAAGCTGAAAATGATCACTATTGGCATCAATTGCACTTGTTCATTTTACAGTTGGAGGGTCTGGAAACGGGCTACAAGCGTGGAGCACTCCGAGCACGTTCCGAACTAGAGGAGGAGATACCATTTTCTGATTTCCTGCTAATGAATGCCGCTGCCGATATCCAGGATCTGAAGATCTACTACGAGAACTATGTGCTGCCCAACAATACGGGAGGTGCTGAGGAATCGGGAAACGATCAATCGAAGAACTTCTTCTTGCCGAGTGCCTCCATGCTGACGAAAATTGTCCAGGAAGAGCAGTCGCCACAGACACTTCAGTTGCTTTTTGGTCACAGCACGGCAGGAAGTTACTCCTCCATGTTGAGGATCCAGAAGCGCTACAAGTTTCACTACCACTTCTCGCCCAAGCTAAGGAGTAATACCGTGCCCGGTGTGGATATTACCTTTACTGGTTATCCCGGCATTCTGGGATCCACTGATGACTTCTACATGATCAAGGGTCGACATCTTCATGCAATCGTAGGAGGTGTGGGCATCAAGAATGAGAATCTGGCGCTGTGGAAGTCGGTGGACCTTAAGAAGATGGTTCCTTTGGTGGCTCGTGTGATGGCCGCCAATCGGATATCGCAGAGTCGCCAAACTTGGTCCAGTGCAATGGCCAGGCATCCAATTACCGGAGCCAAGCAGTGGATCACCGTGGATCTGAACAAGCTTAATTCCCAGGACAATCTGTACAATGTCCGAGAGGGGGATGATAAACACGATGATGCTCCTGTGACTCTTAACGAGAAGGATAGGACAGCCATCCAACAACGTCACGATCAGCTGAGGGACATGGTGTGGATTGCTGAGCAGCTGCCTGGAACTTTAACCAAGAAGGATGTAACTCAGGGATTTTTGGTGCCTGGCAACTCATCGTGGCTGGCCAATGGAGTGCCGTATCATAAGAGTGTCCTGGAGGCCAGTGGTGTGAACTACAGCGAGGATCAACATCTGTCTGCGGCTGATGAAAAGGAGTTGACGAATCTTAATGCTGTGGAGAAGTATCTGAGGAACCATGGTTTCCGTGGAGATCTGCTGGGCAACCAGGAGTCGATTGCCTATGGCAACATAGATCTGAAATTGTTCTCCTACAACGCTCGTTTGGCCCAGAGCGATTTCCATGCCATCGCGGGGCCCATCTTCCTGCGTATTCAACATGTCCAGCCAAGGGCTCTGGAGGATGAGGGCCACGAAGGACTTCCGCCCGCCGCCGCCTTGGGTGATGAACGACTCAGCGTGAGCATCGAGGATGCAGACAGTCTGGCGGAAATGGAACTCATTACGGAACGCCGGCCTGTGCGAAATGATATGAGGGCTATTGCCATGCGAAAGATTGGCAGCGGACCCTTCAGATGGTCCAAAATGAGTCCCGTGGAGGCGGGCGGTGGCCACGAGGGACATCCCGATGAGTTTAACTTTGACAAGGTCTCCCCCAAGTGGGCGTGGTAGGCGATTAAGAGAAGCTTCTCAACCCGTAGAACCCAATCGAATTTGTACCCCAGAACCCATCTCCATCCACCTTTAAACTGGAAAGCAATAATTGTCTTAGATTCAGTAATTAGTGTCTCGTCTCGTCCCCTGTGTCTCGTGTAATTCGTGTGTTCCTAGTTGGTACATATCTTACGTCCATAGTCCTTTAGTGTGTATTGTACTTATGTACGTGCTGCGTGTCCAATCCGTCAATTGTTGTCTTCCAGTTATTTTACGTTTTATTTCCCATAGGTCTTTTGTAAATTAGCAACAAAATTGTAAACTTATTTTTTAGCATCAAATTTTTGTACTTTAGTAACTTTATAAAAGAAATATACAGAAAAATAAAACAAAACCACAAAATATCTGGACTTCGGTTTCTTTTATCAAAATTTATGGTTGGTTTTCAATTTTAAAGAACACATTAACCAAATAAAATATTGTTAGAGAAAAATAACAAAAACACAATAAAACAACATAAAGAACCTGTAAAATTTTTGGGGAACAATTAAACCCAACGGACTCCTTGAGTTTTATTTTAATTGAAATCCAATATATTTTCATATTTTCTAGGTTAGCAAAGTCAGAAACCAACCAAGAACATTGTGGAGCAAAAGCTTTTTTGGGGAGCTTTTCGAATAAGGTACTTGGATTTGTTTTAAGTTAATGAAAAACATTTAGATACATATTTCTAATGCCAAATTATTTCGGTAGTTCTCGAACGCTTTATTTATGGATCACCATTTTCTTATTATTCTGATGATTTTATTTAAAATAGCTTGCCAATGTTAATATATTATCAAAATGTGATTTCTTCAGGATCAACAGAGTGTTAGTCCTGAAAAAATAGTTAAGTACCATTATTCTTTTATAGTTTTTGTTGGTCATTAACTGACATTTTTAAAAATAAAGCTTTTATTTCTTTATTTTAAATGCTTAAGTAATTAAATTTATAGAATAAATCAGCTTTGGCTCCACCCCCTTTGGCTAAGGCTGATTTGCTAATACTCATTGGCTCCTCCCCTTTAAGCAAATCTGATTGGGTCTTCTTCTATTGGCCCTGCCTTTTTGGCCAATCAAGTTTGGCCACACCCTTTAGTTAAAATCGTATTGGTCGTTAATGACTTTTTAATTAAAGTTGCTGATAGGATGAACTAATTTAAAAATCGTTTGTATTTTTTTATTTTGAAAATGTAATATAACAATTTTCCATTATTTCTATTTTTTACCATTGTAAAAGATCGGCTAAAAAACTTTCTTGTCAGATCTCAGGTACCTTATTTACTGATGGTCACGTTTTAAGGTTTTGCACCAACTGACTTATATTTATTATATTTTTGACACTCCCTATCAGGGCTTTGTCTCAATTACACTCCTATTCTTCGGAGCGTGAGGACGAAGGACCACAATAAAGTACGAGAGGAAACTTGTCAAAAACAATTCGTAGGAGAGCCCCGCACCAATTACCAAACTCAAATAGATCTATTTCGAAATTCAATTTGCTCTTGTAACTCGCATCCCGGGCAGCCAACAAACGAGGCCAATTACTTTAAAATATTTCGTTGAGCAAACTTGGTCGACAACTTTCAAAAAACAAAAAGAAAGTACGAAAAGAGGAAAAGAGGTTCGGTTCTATTGTCTTGGTCGGAAATAAAGAGCTGGCAACAGGCTGAGAAGACGATGCTGTGCGGGGGACTAAGAATAAAACAGAAATCCCTTTTATGCTTTGATTATGGTAATTTTGCGATTTGTTTTCATTGCAGTGAAACATGCAATTTTCCCTATATATATGCTGGCTATATACAAATATATTATGTAAACTATGTGCTCTAGCTAGTCGCTGGTATGCAACTTCTTAGCTTGACAAAGACCAAGCCAAAGAGTCGCAATTTGCATAAGTTGTGCCAACGAACAAGATAGCAGGGGACACTCGAAAAAATTCTTTAAATGTTATACTAAGGCTGCAACGCATTTATAAACAATTTCATTAAGTTGCATTCCATAGAAGGTGAAAAAAGGTTATTTAATACTCGGTTAGTTAAATAAAAAAAAGTTAATTACTGATCGCAGCCGGTAGGATTCGAACCTACGCTCCCAGAGGGAATCTGATTTCTAGTCAGACGCCTTAACCGCTCGGCCACGACTGCTTGATGAGAGGGTGTCGCGAAGAGACACTCAAAAGAGTGAAATAGCTTATAATAACTATACAATACGATTTTATAAATTATTTAATAAATTATTTATAAGTTCATTGAACAAATGGTTTTATGTTATCTTTGGCCATTCTATTTTGACCATTTATTTTTATCTCTTAGCCAGCGCTATATATAAACGAGTTCCAATTATAAAACTGCTTGATGATTGGCAATACTTAATTAAATTTTTTAATAAGATATCGTTCAGAAGCAGCATTAGTGGGTAGTTGAAACGTTTTACTTGAATTCAACTTCAACGACTTTTTAAGAATGCATATTTATGTATTTCCATGTTATGCCAAGAACGTGCAAATATGTTAGATCAAAAATTTAAAATAGCTTCTCAAGGCCAAATTTTACTAGGTATTTAAATTTTCATTGCATAGTTCCCAAGTTAAAACTTTTTCTTATATAATTTAAAATAAAACCCATACTCAAAAGTTGTTATGACCTAATAATGTGACATTTTTTTAAATTTAGTTCGAATTTATTATTTTAAGTGCAGCTAGCGAGAGAGAAGGAATTACGGTGAAGTATTTTGCATACACTCAGGTCTTTCCCCGGATTCCCTGCCTGCATTCGCCATCTCGATTTCACTCTTTGTCCATATCTCTGCCCCTGCTCATATGATTTAGCTGAATTATGGCCGCCATTCAGTTCGTTTCGCCCTTGGGCTAATTTATAAACGTAAATTTACTTTGATGCTAATGACGCTGCTGAAGGCAAACAACAACAACAAACATTGTCCTCCCACAGATAGTTTTCAGTTGATATATCAATATGCATGCCAAAGGTGGAAATTAGTGCATTTGCTTAAGGGCACCTCCCCCGCGGACGCAATTCTATATCCCTGCCCTGCGTTTCCACCGTTTTAAGCCCCCTTTCAGTTGGCAGGTGTTGGCATTGTGCAGGCATTGTGATTTATGGTTTAGCCACGCAATTGCGTACCGCCAGTGACCAGCATTTTTAAGTGTTCAACGCTGCGTATGCGTAACATATGTGCAGCCAGTATTTCTACCTGCGTGGGCGTGTATACATTATATTTGATTTAATTATGTATGCGGAGAAGTGGAAACATTTACGGATGTATTCCACTTTAGGATTGGTTGGTAGCAAATGGTTATACAACAAATTTAAAAAAAATTATAGAGTAGACATTAAAATTTAAAAGAATACTTATAGCAATAGCTTTAAAAATATTTATTGAATAACAATAATAAATATTCTTAAGAATCAAGTGAAATCTTACTATCGGAATATTTAAAATCGTATATTTTTAGACCGAGTGCCCTGCAGAAGGGCTGGGACAAATATTAATATTAAAAAAGGTTACTATATACTTGAAACAGAAAAGGCATTACAGTATTTAAAGATTGATAAAAAACGATGCAATCAAATATAATAGACAAATTAATGACTAATGGGCTTCCCAATAGAAGTTTCCCTAATACAAGTAAACGAAACCCTGTTATTCAATGTTCAGGTAAACCATTTGACTAATATTTCGGCCTGATTTGCTTCACATCAACATTCAATTTATTGTGATCAGTAACTCGCATTTGATCAAATTAGTTTTTGGCGATATGTGTCCCGGTGGACAGTGACAAACTGCGGGAGTGTGGGTGGGTATCTGTGTGAAGTGAGTCCTTCCATTGCTTAAATTGCTTGCCCGGGAGCGGCATTCTCGAGTGCTTATCACGCACCAGACAACAAAACATACCTGGGGGCAGGGATTCGCCATATCCCCCTTCTGGGAGCCACCAGATATCCCCTGACTACTCTGACAAAAGACTTGCTGGGGCAACTTGTTATTTATTTGCTCATTTATTTGTGGCCATTTTTTTGGTCAGGGCCAGCTTCGTTTTTTGTGTTTGGAGCACACATCTGAAGCACTTTTTTGGGTTAAACATCTTAATAACAAATTTGTAAAGCTCAGCAGCCACAAAGGATGCCTGTGTCCTTTAATACGCTGTGGCCTTCCCTTCCTTGCCAGCTGCTCAGTGATAAGGCCTTGACTGTTGACTTTAAGGCCTTTAACCCTTCGATGTGGCAAACAATGACCAAAACGAACATAACACAGCCCCGCCCACTGCCACGCCCACTGGAGCGAGGTCATCGGGTCATCAAATTGAAATGTGGAGCGGTTTTTTGTCTGTGTTCTCTGTTTCTTGTCGGCTGCCGCAATCCGGATGCGGATTAATATGACCAAGTGGACGAGGGGCAACGAGGGGTCAGAGGTCATCAAAGTGGCATTTGCCGCAGCCTCTAATTGCCTTTGATTAATGGATTGTTTTTCAGTTATTTTGCATATCCGCAAATGCACAAATAGACGATGGCTGATAAATTTTATTTTGAATCCTTGAACAGCTTAAATGAGGTCAGAGCTTCTTTTATATATAAGACTTTAAAAGCTTTAACCGACAGTCAAAGGCAACATATTTTAATGAAATTCTGTTATATCAAAACAGATTTTATCTGTGGAATATGAATGCCAATTCATACACTAAGATTATGTTTTGAAATACATTTTATTGTTCTTTTTATCAACGTGAATTTATATACAGTACAACTTTTTATACATATTTTATCGTCAACATGCAGCCAGACAACGAAATTCAATCGGTCCTGTCCATAAGTTGTTGTTGTACATCTTTATTTAATAATAATATAGTTGTTGGTGGGGAAATATAAAATGAAAATCAAATCTCAAGAATAAATGCTCTTCTTTGAATGTTTCTCAATAAAATATATTACTCAATAAAATATAGTATTAAAATCAATATGCAGTTGTCCCTTTACACTGTTTCCCATTGTAGTTATTGATATTTATTAATATTGGTTTAAATAATAAATAAATGGTTACATTTTTGTTGTATTATTGAACCTTAAATTATGTTAGTATTGTTTTGGGCTATTATTATTTGTTTTTGTACACCATTGTGCATCCAAACTACTGAGGACATAAAGTTAATGTGCAGCCAAGCACCTTGGGTCACACATCAAAATCAAAGCCATAACTCAAACAGACCGCCCATAATGCCAATAAGCAGCTGGCAGCAATCTTAACCGAGCACTGCCGCTCCACTCGAAGTATTACGAGTTGGAAAACAATAAATATCGCCTCAAAAAAGGGCTAAGTGATGGAGAGGAAATCTGTTACACAACATGAGTGGAGGAACATGAACTGGAACACGTTCTGCATGACAGTCATGACGTTGACAAAAACAAAGTCATCAACGAAGCTGAAGTTGAGAACTGCAATCAAATTGAACGGTGGAGGGTGGGCGGTGGGGCAAGAAGTTCAAGGGGGAGTGATCCGGAGAACAAAACGACTTATTTTACATTTTTGAAGTGCCTGTGTCCCGGTTTATGATAAAAGTAAAAGCATGAATATCGAATGCTCGCCATGACATGGCCTCATCCTCATCCTTTCGGCCAACCTCCACACATTTGGCAACTTCATCATTGTGATAAATGAGCTTAGCTTGTAGCACATTTTTCACAACAAACTCAAATTTTGTTTTCCCCTTTTTCTACGTTTTTTTTTTTGTTAATGCTGCTCTCAACTTTTCCTTTTCCCGAATTGTTATTAACAACTTTTTTTTGTGTTTGTAATTTTGCACAGTGCAAAAAAGTTCAAAGCTCAAGGATTTATACCACATCGAAACTAACGAAACAAAGTTTGAACATTCTCTCATACGTTCTGGGATCGTCATCCTCCTGGATGCAAATGTTTGACAAGCAATAGTTGGTGGGAAATTCTTTTAGCGCTAACTGTGCTTTGGAGCAGCATCTTCAGCGAACGACTTTGGCACTTTTGGCACGTGCCCTTCCCCCACTCAAAACTTGGTTAGTTTGATTTTGAATGGTTTATTTGGTTGGCTTGGCTTGGTGGTTTCTCCCTGATTCCTGTGACTGAAGCTCCGGCTTCTGTTCCCAATTGTTATCAACCAATTTGCCAGGCAATGGGGGGAAAATGGGGGAAAGGCCACAGGAAAACTTCCTGTGAAGGCGCGTTTGGCGGTTCGCCTTTTCTTGGTTACATTTGCAAACATCATTTTGAGCGATTGCCAAAAAGGGAAAAGAGAAGGGCTTCAAACCAAAGTACTTGACTGCAAGGAGACAGACTAATGCGTTCAAATTACTTTTTTACTTTGGCACTCTTATTTTTAAACGGAGGACCAAGTTGAGCTGATAATAATTATTAGCAGGGTTTCAAAAAGTAATGGTTTGGGGAACAGTCGAGGAAGTATTTATATTTCTTTTTTTACTAACTTGTTTCTTAGGTGTCAATCACACACATGGACATGGCTCGTTAACCATAATAATTTTATTATAAGACACACAATCAATTTAATTAAATTTAGTCCGACTGATAGGAAATAAAACAAAATCTTTGCAAATTGCTGGTCCGATAATCTTTTCAGAAAACAGTTTTAAAAACAAGCTTTAAGGACCAAACTTTTATTACTAATATGGATTACTTACATTGAGTTGGTAAATTATGGATAAAATAAGGATAGTATTATTAAGAGATATAATATTTTCCTAGTGTATTTTCTTACAGCTGTGGACTTTTAAAGTATGCAACACAAAAATGTGCTAAGATTTATTGGACGGCCAACGTTCGTTCGTTTTATCCATCTTGCATAGAAATAAATATTTCCGGCTCACACAAAATGTAAATTTTCTTCGAGCGGACAGGAGGGGGTGGCCGGGAAAAGTGAGGGCCAGGTGTCAATGTGTCTGTGCGCATAATGCAATGAAAATAGGCCAGAATTTTCTGCTACTTTTCAGCTCAGTCTCTTTTTCAAAGTTATGCGAGCAAACCGCAAGGTAATTAAATTCCTTAACCTTAAGCAGCATTATGGGTAGCTGGTTTCGTTGGCGGATGGGCCATGTCCTTGGTGCCAAAAAGGAAGCACACCCACACAGGCACAATGAATGTGTTTGCGGTGACATCAGTGCGCCTGTGTGCGTGCTTGGCACTTGAGCATTTAATTGAATTTTTTTGGAGAGCAGATAAGGACCCGAAGGATGTCTCAGCATGTTGACTAGGACCACCCAAAACGCCCACCACCCCTCCCCCTTTACTCTTACATAGTTTTACCCGCGGCGCGAAATGTCATAAATTATCTAATAAAGTTTTTATTTAACGAGATATAGGGAGAAGTTTCATTCTGCGCGGTTTTAATTACATTTTTGAATAAAGAATGCGAGTGAGGAGAAAATTTGCCAGACATGAAAAAACAAACAAAGTGGCCACTTCAATGTATTGTCATTCTGTTCAATTATTATTGGGAGTTTTCCCCACCACCTGGAAAAGTCCGCCGGCTCATTCAAGCATAAATTGTGCTGATTTTACATTTTCCCATTTTCTCCACTCAACAGTAAAGTATATTTGAACTAAATAAATAATGAGCTAAGGGTTGCTCAGAAAGTAAAATAAATGATGCATACTTTTTGTAATGGTTATTTGTAAATAATTATCTACATTAATTAGTATCAATTAATTTAATAATTAGATGGAAATCAAAGATCAATAAAAAAAATTATTTTTATACGTGGTATACTTAGTATATGTAATTATTGTGATGATTGTAATTTTAATTGAATTATTAAATATCAATATTTGTTTCCTTGCCTAGGATTTAGATTTATAATTTTCCACTCTACTTAAAACCGCCATACGCCTTCCAAAAATGTCAAAAACCTCGTTGAGGCAATGTTACTACGAATTTAGCACTCTAACGAGGAGAAAATCCAGTGGAAAAACATTTTCCTTTTCGCACAAAATGAAATAATGAAATTGTACAAAAGGCCAGGCACAAAAAGAAACAGAACGAGAAGTCTACAAGGAGGGCATAAAGAAAAATGGAAAGCAGTGCCATGTAATCCAATTGCATGAAATGTACACAAGGACACAGGGCGGCATTTAATTTAGGGGCGTGCCACACACACACACTCACACTCAGTCAGTGGGAAATATGTTAAATAAATATGATGGGGAAAAAAATGCAAAAAAAGCACTGAAATGGGAAAAGGAGAAAAGTTAAAGAAATTTACAAGGATGGCTTTTGCCTTTACTTTTAAGTGGTTTCCCTTGTTGCCTTTGAGTGTGTGTGTGTGTGTAAGTGTGTGAAATAGAATGGGTGTGTGCCTCTAACTAAGTGTGTGTGACTTGGCCACACTTTTTGGCTCAACTCGTTGGCTCTTTTGTTGCTTTTGGCGCTTTGAAGTAAGTGCATTTAATGCTGCTCCTCCCGCCGAACTCTCTGTGGCACATGGGCGTAGTCAAAATTATTTTAAGATGCGATTGATAATTAACCCTATTGAAAGTGAAAATTATTAGTTTTCATTACAAAAAAAAATATTTTAATTTTAAAACCAGTAATGAATCTGATATTTACCACTAAATAAGCTGGACTGTACAAGTTTAACAGTTATAATACATTAAGTTTGTGGTGGTATTCAAAATACATACATATATAACATTTCTTAAAGGATCGTTTATCAATAATTCATTTTTTTAATTTAGTTCTTAATCCGTTTGATTCTATGACTTTTTTTAAATCAATCAGCGGAATAAAAAAATAAAAATCTTGATTTAATTTTGTCAGTTTTGAAAAGGTTGATGAATGTAATAACATCAGTGAGATATTTGTGAAAAAAAAAACAGTTTGACTGTATGTTAATCGCTTTAAAGTTGTAGTCCTTAGAGGCGGAAAGCCTCTTTGGAACCCCTCTTGCTACTTCTCTGCTCTGTTCTCCGACTCTTCCTTTAAAAGTGCTAAGTGCGCTTGAGATTTAGCTCCCCTGTGCCAGCTTTCCCCATATTTTCGAGCCTTGTTTATGCTGTTGACTTTTGTGTGCAAGTGTTTTCTTTAATGTTCCTTGGCCGCATTGTTGCTGACGCGTTGAATTGTGCCCCATAATTCAGTTGCACACTACCAAAATCTATTATGCTAAATACTCGCCCTTGCATTAACCCACTGTGACAGGTTTTAGCGTTCACATCAATTGCAATTTTCGGTTTTAATTGAACAGTTGAACTTGGCCAAACTGTTGATCAATTTGCATTTATTTTTAAAATACAATTTCCATGTTTGTTCTGGTTGCAAAATCGCAGTCCGGAAATGTGTCGCTCTGACTCGCTCGCTCTTGCTGCCTTAACAAAATGTAACACGTTGTGGGCCAAAAAGTCCCTGACATGGCCAAAAACCGAAGGTCGCCCCGAATTCCAAATTTTATCTTTGTTCCAGATGTTCATTTTGTTGATGCTGTTGCTGCTTGTGGCGCTCTGTCTGCATTAAATTCAATGCATGTAAAATAAAATTATGCAAATTTATAAAGCATTTGCCCTGTGCTACGGACAGCATCCGATTTATTTGCTGCGGAGACGAAATCCAATTTGAATGTTCACAAAATGAGCAGTTGATGAGATGGGTTACATCTGGACTGGATGGGACTGGATTGGATTGTGGTTAATTGGTAATGGCTTCTATGGGTATTGACACAGTTTTTCATCTTGTGCACCTGGAAACAATGTTTCGATAATTTCCCCCAGGATTTGATTGGATTTTGCTCAAAAAAAAAGAGAGAGAAATAAGCAAGGTAAGGTAAATTTTTGCTTAAGAAAAACTTTAAGGTACAAGTTTTCAAAAATAGTTTTGTGTATGGAATAGTAATATATGTATTAACATGTTCACAATTAAATGGTAATGGCTCTTTCTTTTATATTGCATATACCCAATCAATAAACATTTTCGTACTCTATTTGTAATTACAAGAATAAAAGATTTTTAAACTAATTTATAAGTATTTTTGCTTTCATAACCAATTTGTTTCAGGTAAAAATCGAAAAATTAAATTTAGGTGCCTTTTAGAAAATAAAACTAAAGCCCAATTAGTAAACAAGCTACAAGTGCTGTCTCTCATTTGTCAAACCATTTTTACAGCTTTATTAAACCTATTTCCACGGCCTACATGGCTTAAACGTTATATGTGTGATTTTCCGTTGCCCATTGAAACCTTTGCCTAATTACAACAATTCGCCAGCTCATATGGCATCCATAATTGTTGCATATTTGCTGCTCACTCCATACCCCAATTGCCACGCCCCGCTCAACCCGATCCGCCCAGTTTTAGGGCCAGGAAGCTGCTAATTCATCAGCTGCATTACAATTTGAGCCAACTGCAATGTTGATGCATCTGGCTGGCTCCGGCAATTGTTGTTCACGTTCCTGTCGCTTTTGCTGTGCTGATGTAGCTGCCATTGCTGTTAAATGTTAGCAAATTAGTGACGGCGGTTTAGGCCAACTGCGGGGAGTGGGCGGAGGCTTCTGGCCCTGGACAATGCCATGTGGTTGTCACTTGTCGTCAGTCGGTTGCCATGGTCGAAGCTTTGCCTGAGTATTTTCGCCTGTCACTTTTTGATTAGTTGCAATGCGAGCTGGGGAATACAACGGGGATAGGATATCGCCAGCAATTGCTAATTGAAGCTGCAAATGTATTTCTTTCCCTAATTTAATTTCTGTTTTGGCTTATCAAAAAGCTCCGTTAGAAAGAGCTTACGCTGTTCTTTAGCCTTTTTATCCATTATTCCACAGCCAAAAATATTCTAGAAATTACTAAATAATATTTTTTATTAAAATGGAAAATATGTTTTTTTGTAGAGTTAAAGTGATACACCTCTAGGTCCCATTTTAATTCGTTGGGAATGTTTAAACACAAAATTATCATTAAGAACAGATCCTGAACATTTAAGCAAAAAATAAACTTAATCGAAAGCTATTTTATTGTTTCAGTTTTATTTTTTAAAGTGTGTTGTAGTTTAAGTGCCTAAGCCAATAATTGTTTTGATTAAAATTAATAATTTTGTAGTCACTAAGTGAAGAATTCTGTTGAATTTCGATAATAAAATGATATTATAAAGTGTATTTAAGACAGTATTATTTTACGAAATTTTAAATGAATTAAAACTTCATAAAATTTTTGTTAGTCTAAATAAATTACGTGCTTACATTTCCATTCCGGTTTTTGAATGTGATTAAGAACTATGAATTATAATTTTAGATTTGCTTGATAGTGTTTATCTGATTTATTCCGATTTGTTCACAGTGCATGGATTCGTCTTATTTGGGTAAGAGTTTTCGCAGAGCCTGGGGCAAAGTTTTCCTTGCTCTCTTCTTTTGTGCGTAAGTCAGGCCATCTTCAGCTCTCGTTTTGTGTCCCGCTCAGTGCAATTGTAATCCTTTAAGCATCTCGTCGAGAGAACTGGATAAATGCAATGCGCTTCATTTAAAATTTTCCTTTCTTTTCCGCCCGTCTCGTTTTCCCGTCACCGTTCGCTGTTTTCCCGACTGCTTTTTAAGAGCCTCTCTGCCGCGCTGTTGGTTACTTTTTTATGGTCCACTTGGCTGGTAGCTGTAGCTGATTGTTGTTATCACAATTGGCTGAGATTACGTTTACAGTTACGGGGCATAAAGAGGTCACTTAACGGGAGCATTGTTCGAGTTTTAGTTAAAACTTGGCCTGAGTGCTCATAAGTAGTTGCCTTGTGTCTCTTAATGTACCTAATAAATGTTTCTCCTTTTCCAACAAGTTTTATGGTCCTCCAGAGATGGTTAAGGCTAAAAGTTCTGTTCAATGTATTTAGTGACAGTGGCTATTTAATTTGCATTTATTTCAGCCATCAGTGAGTGCATTTTTTCTCCTTTCTTTTCAAACAGTTTACTGTTGATGGAAAAATGTTCATATATGCACATAACAAATTTTTCACTCACCCTCTCTCCCTCTGTGTTTGAGTGCAACAAGTTGGCTGCTCTGGGGAAAACTTTTTGCTCTTTGCATATTTAAACACTTTCCATGTGTGTCCAGCTCGTTTGGCTTAATTCACTTGCAGCAAATGTAAATCGCTTGCAATTATCAATTATGAAAATGGGAAAATACTATTTATGCAAAATTTATACTGAAATCAAGGCTGCAAATTGATAAATTCAGTTGCAGAAATCCAACTCTAGAGTATGGAATTTTCTCATTCAGAATGCTTGATTTCAATCGGACTGGAAATTGTTGACTGTTGTTAAACTATTCGAATTTCAATTTGCATTACAAAATTGTTGCATGCAGAAATTACAAATGTATAGGTACGATAAGTTTCAGTTTAAATTACAAAATTACAAATTTCGAAAGCCTTTTAAAAGTACAAAGCAAAAGTTACCTTTATATTAAATATAAAACAAGGAAGGAAAGCTAACTTCGGGCGGAGCCGAAGTTGAAATACCCTTGCAGAATATTCCGAATTATATTCTCCAAAATTATTCATATGATGCATTCTTAACACTCATAAAAAATCCCAACTTTCTAACTTTAAAAACACCAAAGTTATGGCATTTCCAATCGTTCAGTTAAGTGGCGGCTATAGGATATAGTCGGCCAATCCCTATGAAATTTAGTGGGTCAGATTGATTGGCCAAATATAAAACCCATAGAAAATCCCAACTTCCTAACTTTACAAATCCCAAAGTTATGGCATTACCGATCAATCAGTTATATAGCAGCTATAGGATATAGTCAGCCGATCCTTATGAAATTTGGTAGGTCAGATTGATTGGCCAAATATAAAAGCCATAGAAAATCCCAACTTCCTAACTATACAAACACTAAAGTTATGGCATTTCCGATCAATCAGTTATATGGCAGCTATAGGATATAGTTGTCCGATCCTGGCCGTTCCGACTTATATACTGCGTGCAAAGGATCGAAGGCTGTGTGCAAAGTTTCAATTCGATATCTTTAAAACTGAGAGACTAGTTCGCGTAGAAACAGACAGACGGACAGACAGACGGACAGACGGACAGACGGACAGACGGACATGGCTATATCAACTCAGGAGGTGATCCTGATCAAGAATATATATACTTTATAGGGTCGGAGATGTCTCCTTCACTGCGTTGCACACTTTTGACCAAAATTATAATACCCTCTGCAAGGGTATAATGACATACTTCTCGCTTCAAACGAATTTACTAACCGTTTTCGTCGAACATTTATTTGTTTGACAATAACAATAATACAATTTAAAATTTGAAAATAATTTTAATGTATATATTCTATCTTAGTTGATTTAAAATTATTTTCAGAGAAGTCACTTTCCTAGGAAAATCAAATATACTTGAAAATCATTAACTTGAATACAAACAGAAACTATTAACGTTAGAAAACTTCAATTCAGGACCCATTCTTTGACTTTTCAAATTGAACCTTAATACCCTTTGCCTTTCGGCAAGCTCTTCGATAAATCAGCAATTTAAAAACCCACTACACATACTGTCAGCCACTGCCACATCCCAACTAACCCACTCTTTTAAGCGAACTAAGTAGCCACACACTATGATGATGCTTTGACACATAACCATTTGATTTATGGCGTCAATGCAATTTTTTTCAATTTCATTTTCACAAGTATCCAAAAGGGAGAGAACTGCGGAGTGTAGAGGAAGGCGAGCCACTTCATAGATTTGCGATATTTTATCGTTTTGGGCCAACGCTGACCATGTGGCCGCCTCAAAAATCGTTCATCTCTGCTCTTATTCAGTGTTTGTGTGGGCAGCTCCGCCAGTTGGCCATTGGCGTGACCACGGCCAATTGGCCAGTGCCAAGCAGCTGCCTGCCATCCTGCCATCCGGCCATCCAGCGATCCTGAAAGCTGAAAGCCAGCCAGCTAGTCAGCCTGCCCTCAGCTTACCTTGAATGTCTTTTGGCTTACAGCAACTGCAAGCTGCAATATTTGATAGGGTTCATAACGAGGGATGTTCCCAGAAACGATTCCATATTAAAATGCATTGATTTGGCAGTTTTAGAATTACATTTTAGGAATGGCTATTAACTGACAACCGAATTAAAACCTTTTTTTAACAAAACCTTTTGCTAGTTTCATCAGCGCTAAGTTACATTTTGGCTAAGAAAGGCAAGTATAATTTTGATCTCCAAAAAAATAAATAATTAAGCAAGGTAACTCATTGCAGGCTTAATGCTTAATGCAAATAAAAGTTCAAAGACTCAGATTTATTGGAATTTAAATTAAAAACGTTTTAACACCTATTTAGTTTTTCTGAACTTTTTATTGTTTTAAATTGGAGTGCAAAACCAGAAACCAATCATTGCTAATTTTTTGCTGGCCTTTTTAAACGAAATGTGATAACAACCTAGGAGAATGTTTTTTGCAGAATATGATCCCTTTCTCTCAAAGCCATGGGCATTTTCGGTTATGTTTTTTGGCCCTCTTATTGCAACTGGTTTGCTTCATTATGCCACATTTGCTGCACCAATTCCTGCACCTCGTCCACCCCCTACAAAATGAAAAGAACTGAACCAAACTAAACTAAACTGACTGCTTGGCTGATTTTGGCTGGTTAGCCTCGGTTTCGGTTACCGCCGTTCGATCCCTGGCTTAAGGCCAAAAGTCATAATGCCGCGATGTCGACGTTGTCATCAACGGTTTTCAGTTTTCGGGGGTTTTCAGGGGTTTTCAGGGGGTTTTCGGGGCTTTCCCTGGCCGGTGGCTTGGCTCGGAGTCCAGTTGATTTGGTACGGTTTTGTTTGGCGATAGTCAGGCTTAATTGCCATTGAGTGAATTTTTATGGCCGCCATTGTGTGTGCGAGTGTTTTTGGCATATTTCAAACGAGCCAGCAGGGAGGTAGCGAAATGCCTCAATCGATGACGAAAACTGCAATTGAATTGAAAGCACATAAATTTTCCGTTTTATACTGCTGTTGCCTTTGCTTTCGCCACTGCGAAATGATGTTTTTGCGCGTCTTGTTGGGTTTTTCTATTCGCTCTATTTGGCAGCAATTGGGGTGACAGGGTCCTTCATAGCTAATTAACTGCATTTTTCGCATGTCATAGCGCAGACTGACTGACTGACCCCGATGTCCCATGTCCCCGATTCTAACACAACACTTGCTGCTGCATGTCGCATGCATTTGGGGTGTAATTAAGGTCAACAGAAGTCAACTAGCAACTTGGCCATCTCACTGTGTGGCTTTCGGGAATTGGGCCAACGACAAATGTCACCCCGCCATCCCCACTTCTATAAACTCTCTGGCTGTTATCTATCTTATGGATCGTTTTCTTGCACTGGAAACTTTGAGGGCGATAAGATGTTGCTTCGCCTCAACTGATTATTTTTGTCGTAATTGCCAAGAAACTGTGTCTAATTTGTCACCAAAATGTTTCTAGTAAAATAAGAGTGACTAAGAATTTTCTAACTTAGTTGAATAAACCTAGGCTTGGAAAAGGTCTTAAGATTAAAGCTTACAAAAAAATGATAATACAGATACAAATTTTATGTAGTTATATTAATATTCTTTAATAAATTAATGATATAGATAAGTAACACTACGAAAATCTAAAAATACTCTTGATATACATTCCACTAATTCTTGATTAATTTAAATTTTAAGCTTACCATAACCCAACATCGACCCACCCTAATTTGCACCTCTTATTTTTCGTTGCCCATAACCCTCTGTCAGCATTCTATTAAAACGTTATTTTCATTGTCATGAAATTCCTTAGCAAGCAACAATATAATTTGTAATTTTTTTTTTACTTTCATGACGTCAGCCTCGTCAGTTGCGCCAGTTCAACCCCTTTTTCGGGAATTTTCAGGCTTACCGAAATGATTAGTTTTAATCATAAAGCAGAATTTACTTTCGTTTTATGTCTTGGCCGGGTTTTTATGTCGAATTCTTGCAACTTGATGGACCAAACCTGGTCGGCGAACCAATTCAGTTCGGTTAAGTCGGCGCTGCTCTGTGCGACTATAAATTCGCTTAATAAAGTTTTCATATTTGCAATTAATTTCATTCCGTTTTTCATGAATAAGTTGTATGGCTGCAATGGCTTTGCCGACTCCAGCCTGTTCGCAATTTGCGCTCCATTCAATATAATCAGAGCAGCCAAGGAGGATGGATGGACAAATGGAAGGATGATGATGATGATGATGGGCAAAGGGAATGAGAGGTTATGTGGGAGGATGAAGTGAAGGACAGGGCGAGGCTGAAAGCCGAGAAAAGGGTGTTTTCAGGCTGGGGTTTCATTACAACATGACGTATACGTAATACGCACAGTTTACTGGTCTTTACAACCGACTTCTCCGTCTGGCAGTCCGAGAATGGGAAATTTAACATTTTCTTACGCTATTATCGGCAAATTAAAATCGTTTAATTAAACACAGCTTAAGACCTGGCAAATCCCACTTTACGGCCTTAGATAATTCATGTGACCCGTCCGTCTGCCTTCTATTTGACTTGTCATCCAATCCGAAAGCTCCATCTCCGTTCGTATGTGGTTATTGTAATTATGGGGGCATAAATTGGTCGGGTGGATACCGGGGCCGCTCTCTGGGAAAATTGCTATTTAAACATTTTAAGTGCTTTTGGTGTTAATAACACATCACCGCATGTTTCATTTGCCTGAGTCAACAGTTTAATTAGAGTTTGTGCATAAATCATTCGCATCCATCCATCTGTCCCTGTCGCCATCCGTCCCGCTTTCCAGCTGCAATCTGGTGTAGAATCAGATATATACACAGATCCGACTGCAGCTTCTTCTGCCCATTTGAAGCTGGCATATTTGATGTCGTTTTGCTCCGGTTTTTGCATCGCTTTATGAGCCACGGGGCGGATGAGTGTTTGGGAGGCGATTTTGATTTAATTTTGTTTGCTCAAATGTGTCAAACGAGGGAATATAGCTCCGTTTTAGCAGTGTTTGGGGGAGTTTCCTTTTGGACGAAGCTTATAATTAAAAGGTTTCTCTTCATTTTTGTGAAACCAAAATTTAATGAATTTCTAATTTAAGAAACCAATCTGCTTTAAAAAAATCGTAATCAAAATATTTTACTATCGAGAAAAGCTTACAAAGAAATTGTGTTTACTTGATCAAATATAAAGTTTTGTAATCTTTTTTTATAAAAACTCTAAGTTTGTATATTTATTTGATGGGGTCAAAACTTTCACAATGATAAGCAAGTTAGAATTCTTTATCCTTTCAACAATTTCTTGTGATAAATTTGATATATATTTTTAAAATGTCCGTTTGCGGGTTGCTTAAAATGTAAACATATGAAATAACTCTTGAATGACTATTTCCGTTTTAATTTTTTGTATACACCAAAATGTAATTTTCATCGTAAGAAATGAAATTTCAGTTCAGAAATGGTGGTTCTAATTTTCAGGGTTCAGTTTTAATTTGAGTGATGTCGTTTACTATGTGCAGATCTTTCAGTGAATCAAAATAATAATTATTCTGTATTAGAAAACTTTTGAATTAAGACGCCGAGCGGTGCTCACCCATTTAATAGAAGCCCTTCTCTTTTCTCCCTGTTTCTGCTCCTTTATTCCGTCCCAGACATTTGTAATAGTTCATCTCAAATTGCTTTTGAGGTCCATTAATACAAGAGCAGCCGTGGCAAGTGACAGTGCTAAAATTAATAGAGCACCACGACTTTCCGCTCATCCACTCCACCCACTGACTCCACTCGAATCCCAGCCATTCCAATCCAATCCAATCGAAGGCTGCTGGGGCACGTGGCGTATGCGTGATTTATGCGAGGGCAAGCGCATTTAATTGAAAGCCAACTAATGGCGTGCCGCCTACCTTTATGAACGATCTTGAACGGGGAATATATATTCATAGTTTGACTGGCCGAGATTTCGACTTTCGGATGCCTGGACTTTGGTCAATGAATAGACAAATATTGTGGTTGGCTTATTAATGGGCTGTTTAAATGACGATAATTGCCGCGCCCAGCAAGCAGTTAATGGCGATGATAACGAACCTGATAACGATGATGATGATGATGATGTCTTGGCTAATTAAGGAAGCGGCACTTGACGTCACAGAGGAAAAGAGAGAGAAAGCATCGCCGACTGGCGTTGGCGGCAACAGCTGTTCGGAATGCAGCGCCACCCACACAATAGTAACTCCTCCCAGACTTTTCCCTTTTCCTTTTATACGCCCTGCACCCACGATTTCCCGAGTGTGTATATCAAATTCAGTTGTTGAGCCTTTCGCATGGTGGCATTCTCATTCGGAGAACTCCCCCGGCTTTTCGAAAAGCGCAGTCGCCGGCGAACCTTCCCCATCTTATTTGGAGAACCATCTGAAAAGTACCCACTCTCCGGGACATGCGTGTTGATTTCAGGATCCACTTGGCAGGCCGCTAAATCTGCAAAAGGCGGAAAGAGAGAAACTCCTTGCCGGCTTTTGGCCTCTCAAAACAGCATTAATATTTAATAACACATGCAGAGCAAGGATTTTTTTTTGTCCTTTGTTGGCATCAAAAAGTTTTTCGGGCTGTCCTGTTGCTCAGTGTCGCCATCTGCCGCCCGCTGCGTTCCCCAGGACGAAAACTCGGGTCCAGCTATCAAAAGTTAATTAAAACGCATACTTAATGCGTTGCCATCGCCAGACAGCCCTTCTCTTCCCCCAAAAAACCATCAAATGTCCCCCTGCAATTCGTGTTAGTTTGGCCCGGCCTGTATCCCCACATGATATGCATGTTTGCATACGAATTGCAGGCACTGTACGATGTTATGGGTTTTGATTAATTGGAAGTGTTGCTTGACTTTGCACGATTTCCAGGACGTAGGGGGTTTCCTTGTCAAATGTTTTCTCTCTGCCGTTCGATTTTCATAGTTGATTTTATGATGGAATTTTGCAGGGATTGCAGAATGACCATATAATAGCTTATTTTTGGGAAACTTTTTGTTTTTTCTACTTATTTAATATATTTTTCATAATTTATTGTTATTTCTTAATTGATTTACTGACTATAATAAAAAAATGACAAATATTTCGCTTAAAAACAGTGTAATTTGAACATCTTGTGCCCATTTGTTTTTTTGTTACAAAAGGTTTATTAACAATTTCAATCATTTTTGTTGTTCAACGGTAAATTAATAAATTAAGTCCAACAACCAAGTAGAATGGATAAACTGATATCTTAAAATGTTAGTTTATGTAATGAACACCTAACTTTCAAAAATTCCAACAATATAAGCACTTATAAACTTCCTTAGGGAGCCACATTATTTAGCTTACTTCGACTTGTAAAGTACAGTTTTCAGCCTTTTTATATGTATTTGTCGAACAATACCAATTCATGCATATCATTGAATTCCCAAGTATGCAATTTTAGGAAAGGCAACTCCATAATATCAGCATTATGTAATCCCAAAAATGTTTTCAACATTTTTCGCCGAAATTAACATAAAATATCAATACGAACTTCAAGCCCTCGGAGATTTGCGCTTACCTTTCGTTACGTTGCGGGCTAATCATAGATTACACTCAATGGAAACACTCTCACTCACCGAGGACCGCAATCCCCCGAAGAAACAGCCCGTAACGAAATAGCGCTGGGTGGGATGAAATGAAGCGAAAATGTAAAACGATTTTGCATACAAACGAAGTATAAAGCCGGGGTCCAAGGGTCCAAGGGTCCAGTGAGAGGGAGAGGTCATCCAGCCAGCCACCCCCTGGTAATAAAAACCCCTCTGCAGGACGAACCCCGCAGGACTCCCAGTTCACAGTTGCCAGTTATCGCTGCTTTTCTTTGCTCATAACGCGGCGCATACATTTTTAAGGCCGCTCAAGGGACTATTAAAACTATTATCTCGAAAAGAGTCGCCGCTTTTGTTCTGCTCTTTTTTTCTCGGCCATACGTTGCAAATGGGATCTGTTCTCCCGTTTTTTTGTTCCATTTTATTTTAACTCCTTTTTTGGGGGCAGAAGAAATTAGCCAAGTGCGCAAAATTTAAATTAATTTCATGCTTCTGCAAGCCGAGTCAAAACTAAAATGGCCAACACAAACATCGCGACACACACATAGACAGACTGGCAAACACCCACACACACACATCCTCGCAAACTGACACATACAGGGGAGCAACATTTTTACCGCAAACATTAGCAATTCTAATTTTTCGTACAATGGTCGGACTTTCCCCCTTTCACTCCTTTCCTTTTTTTTTTGTCCCAGCGGTTTTTGGCTGGGTCAGTCATAAAAAGGTTAAAGGAAGCCCACCAACACACACACCCATACACACACACACCAATGTGCAATATTCATTGTTTAAAATGCAACCGCAATATACACACACTCGCACACTTTGTGCACACATCCGGTTTCAAGGGAAACATTTAGCTGTCTGTTGCTCCAAAACTCTCTTATTAGGATCTTGGGCGGGGGCATTCCATAACTTTGTCATTTAAAATTGAAATGGGTTTGTTCGAGGGAGTCTGGTGGACAGAATGGTTAGATGTATCTGTATCTGTTGGTAGGGGAATTGGAAAAGTACCAGTGTTTGAATAGGTAATGGAGGGCGTATAATAGTTTCTGAATCAATGAAAAATTTAATTGTCTTGGGTATAGGCGTTGAAAGAAATCCATTAACATAAGAAAGGTATATACGGAAAACCAAAAAATAAAATATAAAATATAAATCCTTCAAGCTCCAATATAACGTTATTTCTTTTTCGATTTCTAAGACCACATATAAAAAAGGATTACTATTTTAGTCTATTTTTAGGTTATATCTGTCTATATTGGCAGGCAACTTTTTTACTTCTCATTTGCTTTTCTGTGGACTACCTTTATTTGATTTTTATTAGCTGTTGAGAAATAAAATCACAAAAGAAATCCTCAAAATAATTCGTATGATTGTTTTAAGCCCTAACAATATGAGTGGAATCATTCTTATCATTTTAATATTTTTCCCTTTAACTATTATTAAAATTCAGAAAAAAAGTATTTAAAAAAATCGATTTAAATTTAATGTCGGTTATAAAAATGAGTATTGGTTAAACACATTTGTATGTACTTCTCATAAGTCTGGTTTGCCCACTCACTGACTTAAATATTTATCCCTCGGATTGGCAAGTTATATTCCGACATTTGGAAGCATTACTCATACGTCTGGTGGGCCCACTCAAAGTAATTTGGCCTGGTTTCTTGTGCAATCATTGTTGCTAGCGCCATCTTAGCGACAAACTTTTGGCCATCAATGTGGGTTTGACTTCGGATTTGGCTACCACTTGGATTGCACTGCGTCAGCCGAAAGACGCGACGGCTGCTTAATTGCCATTGACTTTTGTTAAGACGGCAGGGCCAACTAAGGATGGCACCAGAAAGTGCGCAGTCAAAGGCAAACAATGCCAACGACATCCTTTTGAGATTTCTCACTGCCCTTCGGACATGACGAGGCCATGATGGAGGATGCAGGATGGATGGAAAACGACTGGTGGCAGGGGCTGGCAAATGGTCTCGCCATTTTTAGTGAGACAAATAGTTGAGTCTGGGTTGCATTTCCATTTGAGAGCGCAATTTATTTGACTGCGCCACCACGAAGAAGTTTCAAGCAGCAGCCATGGCCAGAACCGGAAACTCTGCAGCGGAAGTGCAGCCCGTTTTTTCTAGGACCTCCCTCCTCCCCTTCCCCATCTCCCCATCCTACCTTCTACCCTTCCACCACGCCTTTCTCTTTTCTATTTGATTTCTTTTAGCTTGACTTTATTCTGGCCCCATTTTCGGTGGCTGGGCTTTATTTGTTGTCTCATTGCTCCGCTCGCTTTTTTCGTTCTTGTGGAAGAAATGTGACTTTTACTGCGACAATTTGTGTATCCGCAAATTGTGATTAATTATAGCAGCCAAATGCAGAGGCCAGATAACTCCGACTGGTCAAAGCGATGTCTTTTTTGCTGTGGCTAATGTGCTGTCATCTCTCGCTTTCTCCATTTGACCCTTTTAACATAAATTATGTCAGGAATTTGCCATGTAAAATTATGGAAATTATCAACATTTTCATAACTTTCATTTACGATTTATTAATATTAATACTTGGCTGCATAATTGTGTAATTTCATTAAAGAGAAAATTTCTGTCATTTAGGAAAGTTTTTTTTTACGACAAATTATGATGATGTAAAAGTGCATACCAGGGTCGGAATTTTGAGACTTTCCCAGGCGAAAGATTTATGCAAATTTTCCCCAAAAGAAGCTACCTTTCATCAGCACTTTACAAAGTTTATTCAATCTGGAAAACTCTCTGGCTGGCTGTATAACTTAAAAGTACATAATGCAATTGTGCCCAAAAAATGTAATATAAATCCCGGCAAATGTATGTGTCTCAGGTGCGACAGCCACAGCAAAGAATGCAAGGCATTAAGAGCTTAAAGACTTAAAACATTAACACACAAACACACACACACACACACACAGACAGGGCAAACAAAACTATTTTAGCCAAGACGAACTCAAAAGATGGGCGGGATTGCGGCCAGACAGACAGTCAGTCAACGGCAGTTGAGCTCATGATAAAACTTAAATCCGTCAGGTGTTTTTCCATCTCCCTGCCAACCGCACACATGCACATGAACATGGTTATAATTTATTATGCGCCAAATCATGGCGAATGCATTAAAATTTCGTCTACACCGGTGAAGTGTGGCCAAAAATGTCTGAGCTAGAACGATATGGTCATGTGGTTGAAAGAGACGGGCGGAAAGCGGGCAGGAACATTGGTTTTGCGGTGTTTCTGTTTGTCAAATTTCTTTGGGAGAATGAAAATTGTGCATAAGGAGTCCGGATGCCGATTAAGTTGTTCGAGATGGCACCATTCAAGTTTAAGAGAATAAGGAAAAACTCTACATTTTTAATAAAAAATAGCTATATAATATATATATTTATTTTAAAACAAGTTTCTGGAATATAAAATATAATAACAATTAATTTCAAATATGTTAGCATTTGTATATGCAAATACAATATTTTTAGAGAAGTTTTTTTTATACATATATAAACACCTTTTAGTTCATCCGTTTATCTTAGTCACTTTTAATTTGATTGTCCACTTTTTACTTTGATTGTCCAATATTTATAATCATATTAAAAAATATATATATTTAAAAAGAGATCTCAAATCGGCTAAGATCTCAAATTTATTAATGTTTATATTTGTGAAAACCACTTTGAAAGTAAGAAACTAATAAATATTTGTGAAGTCTGTACCCCCTCAATAAATTTTATTATAATAAATATTATTTGTTTTACTTTTAGAACATTGATTTGGTTGATTAAAATTCTTGTTTTTTTTTTAAATATATAACAAGGGCCGTGACGCAGTTCATTTCCACCGCTAGTAAAGCACATATGGGACTGAAAAATGTGGGTTTGTCCCCATTTCGCTTTACCCCTCCAAATTTTTACGTTTATGTGCTGAGCTTTCGGTGCCGGTTGCATATTGTGGGTGTCGCAGAGAAGTGGAACTGAGGGGTTTTGTTGGGGGTAAACTGGCGAGGCTCACAGCTCAGCGTGTCTGTGTGTGGGCACAAATGTCAACAACAAGATTATGACCAAAACGCAGTTGTTGTTGCTGTTGCTGGTTAGCCAAGCAGCTCAAAACAGGGTAAAAACCTGCATCAATGGCCACTATAAAGGAACTGTCCGGCAGGGCAAACAACGAAATTAGATTGCTGGACTCCACATATGTAAGTTCGATAGGGCTGAATGCATAATCCATCAATTAGTACAGCTGACAAGCGTCTAATTAAATATGTCATGACAGATTTCCCCGACCGCCTTTATGTGTTCTGCGGTGAAAGCAACTTAATGAAGCTTCGAATAAGGACCAACTTCTGGATTGGGTAGAATTGTTATTCCCCCACAAGGCCCGCGTTCGTTAAAGTTTCAGTCAAATCCATAAATAGATGATTTTTCACATAACCGAAAGTTCAACAATAAAGAAATTCTTAAAGGAGGGGGAAAGATGGGAATCGGTCATTTGTCTTATTGGCAGCAAAAATATGGCTATTGGTGGCCTGTTTTAAGAGGGTAGGATATTTGTGAAAGGATACAGCTCGGTTTCAGTTAATGGGGTTAGCTTGGCTTAGTTTAGTAGAAATAAAACATTTAAATGGTGTTATATAGCTCTTTATAATTTTAGAAGATATTACGTTTTTTTAATAACATAGTCCTGATTATTAAGTTTTTTTTTATTTATTTGATTAATTAAGTTGAAGTTTTTTTCGTATTATGTTAGAGGTTTAGCTTTTACAACTTTTTTGTAAAATATATTCTAATTTATTTATAAATTTTGTAATATTGATTGATTTGTAAAATATTAATAAAATAAATGTAAGTCCCTTGGCTGTTACTCAGGATATACAATTGTATAAAAAGTATGTATATGTGCATATTTTTTGATCGCTACCTTTTCTTTGCAGTGCGCTGTTTAAGATCCATCAACTCAAGTTATGGGCAGACTAATACCATTTGATAGATCATTTTACAGGAGCGGGAGAAAATTTCTGACTGCAGCCGTTGCTTCTCTTCGTTCTTTTCCAGCTTTTACCTTCTGTCGAGCGACGCATTTCGGTGCTCTTAATCCTTTTTGCACACTCCCATTTCGCTCCTTTCTCTTCCGTTCAGTCAAACAAAAAACCTTGATAATGGCAGCTCGACACACACAGACACACATTGGCAGGGCACTCACACAAGAACCTACACACACACACACACACACTATCAGGGATGCGGCTATATCCGTTTGCGCATATATGCCAGGGATTAGTGAACATGAATGTTGATAGGCGGCGTTTCAGTGTTTGACAGATGAGTTTTATGGGTTTTTGCGCTTGTCATGTGGAGATGTCTCTCTCTTTATGAGCGTGTGTGTGTTTATTGTTTCTCTGTGTGTGTGTAAATTTCGGCGCCTGTGTGTGTGTCAGTCGTTTTCTCCATGTTGGACGCCATAATAGCGCCGAAATTGAAAGCATAAAACTCAATTAAAGCAACTTTATGTGCAGTCATTTCTCCAGTTGATGTTTGCAGTAAGCCTCGCGACATGTCTGTGCACCTGCCACGCCCCTACCCCCATCCTCTCAGCCCCTTTAGTTGCCACTCCTACTTGCTGACATTTCCTAATTGCGCGTCAACATCCAACGACAACGGATATTGAATGAGCTCTTCGTGTCTCCCGGTTTCTCGCCAGCAAAATTGAAACGGCAAACAACTTCATTTTGGCCCAAACATAGCACACACACACACAGAGAGAGAGTGGGAAAGAGAGAGTTTGCCAACTATTCAAAAGCCCGCTAAATATTTGGCCATCCCCACACTCTAAGAACACCTCTTCATTCTGTAGTCCCCCTCAAAATCTCTGGCACACACCCCACTCAAACTGCAATTAGAGTTGGAAGGATGGCCATATCTGTCTCCTGTCACGCTGCCATCTCTATCTGCAATCTCCAAGTGCATACCTTGGTGGCCCCCCATTTTAGTACACCCCTCCACTTAAATCCCCCAGACCCTCTGAGCCTCTTCCCAACAGCCTTACCTCCTTTCCAACATTCCTGCATAATTTGTTGTAACTGCATCATTTAACATTTGAAAGACTACTGAGAAATGCTAAGCAAGAGCGGGCAAACAGGGGAAAAGCAATTTCTTCCTCAGCTTGCCCTTTTTCGTGTGAATACTTGAGTGCTCTGACTTGCTACACTGCAAATAATTATTTCATATAAGGGCGGTCTAAGAATAGCATGTACAATTTAACGGACAATTTTGTTAGCACAACAATATACATTGTAAGTCAGATGATTCATATATAAAATGTGGAGTGAATTTGAATAAAAACCAAGTCCAATTCCTAATCAAACAGTATAGCAATATAAATGGATGAAATCAAAGTGGATTTTTTAAAAGAAAGGTGTTTAAATCTGTATATAATTATTCCTTAAAGCGTTAAAACTATCTCGGTCGTTAAAAATGGCCTGAATATAAACCAAAATTGTACTATTTTCTTTCTGTGCACCGCTGCGCTCCTTTTCTTCCCGCCACGAAAACGGTTGACACTTTAGCTGCCATTTGCTCAGGGTAAAAAGGACAGAGAGAAGTGTGTGAGTCTATCGGTTGCTAGTTAGGGATAATGGCAACAGACAGCAGTTAATGTTCCGAAAAAATGCACTACAAAGTGTTAAAAAGAGAGTGGAGAAGACCAACTATTCCAGGACAGACGTGGAGAGAAGCTCTGTTGTTTTACAAGCTTTGAGTTGGCAGCCGAGATTCTTTTCCCTCACGCCGTTAAGTGCTGCTTTTGTTTGAGAAGTTTTGTGTGAGGGGGGCGGAAAAGCCAACACTGAATGAAAGTAAGAAATTAATTAGCTTTGGCCAAACAGAAGTGGAACTCAATTTTACTTAACCCTTTCATGTTGATTGATACTTCTTAGAAAAACATTCTTTGTTGGTCCATACGTACATTCATATTAGATATAATTTTTATAATGCTCTTTCTGAACAAACTTAACGTACAATTTAAGAAAGCAACTGTCTCAAATTTTTTAAGATCTAATCTTTTAAAAATAGTCCTCAAAAGAGTTTTTTTCTTTCCATTCCAGACTAAATAAAAATATATTTAAATTTAAATTTGTTTAAAAGAAGCTAATAAGTCATGTAGTAAAACTGGATGTATGTTAGCAACTGTTATAAGACTAGTAAGGGTTAAAGCCAGTTATATGATTACTTAGCAGTGGGCTAAACATTTTATTTGCCCAGCGCAGTGACTTGGAACTTGCGCCTCCATTTGATAAAGTCAATTAAAACTAGATTTATACTTGCCAAAGACAAACAGATATGCAAACTAAATACACTTATACGCAGTCCCAAACTCAGCTCTCTGTCAAACTTATTAAGCTCCCCGACCGAGCAATCAAGCAGGCAACCAAAAAGTTGGTCATACAAATCATTTGGCTCCCCGGAGACCACAGGAAAGTCGACAACAAATAAGTTTAAGTACATTTAACTTTTGTGGCGAGAGATACGAGAGATGCAGGGTAACGAGTAATGTCGAGATGCCTCAAGTATTCATTAAAAATCAAACAAAACTTGTCCCGCCGCACTCAGAACTATGATCAAAAACTTTGGCCCTGGCAATTGCATTAAAGATCTATTTCGCCTCATTATGACATTCTGGCAACTTTCCGCATGCATATTAATTAAGCAGCCAGTTATCAAGTCGACAAATTAGCATATATATCAGTCAGTCAGTCAGGCCTCAAATTAGTGAGCCCAGGTACAACATTAAGTTCGGTGCAAAAAGTATAAATGAAACGAAACTTATTAATTTTGTTTGTCAAACTTTGAGCACGACAAGGAGCGAAGTAAACAGGCGACAGAAAACGCCATGTGTCACTCCATCAACTTTGGATTGGGGTTGTTGGGGGCCGGAACTCTGAAAGGGGACGGTCTCGTTAATTAGGGTGTGAAAATAATTTGCCACGTTCCCTTTGTCTGTCCAGGCAGAAAATGGAGAATGGCAATGAGCACTACGTGAGCTGGTGGGACAATTAGGAGAGTCGTATAGGAGATTGTTAAAATAAGATATGCCAGACACAAAAACACTAAACACAATCGAAACCTTTAAGCATTTAAATGTACAGGACTTTAATGCTCCTTCAGCTAATACTCGAATAAATAAGTTTAAGTTTTTGACGAACGTGAAATATTAACACATTAAAACTTGTTGTTTTAGAAGGGATAAAAAGACCTTATTTATAAAGTAACCGACTACAAATTACAAAAATTACAAAGAAAATGTCCAAGTAGATGATATTACATATTTCCTTCTTAGTTGCTTATTAAAATGTATTTTTTTTATACAAGCCTATACTAACCTTTAAGTTGGTATAAGTTCCAACTTGCAGAAAAAAATTCTTAAAATTTAGTTTTTGTTCAGTTTTAAAATACGCTCGTGATTAAACATAGTTTTAAAATAACAATTTTATTGATTCACAAGTTTTGAATTAATCTATGACACCTTTCTTTAATGAACCAGATTTTGTCCCTTAATTAACCTTTTGTGTGTTTTTTCAAGACATTCAACAGTGTAAATTCCAACTGAAGAAACTTATACTTTATCGGCATTGCAGTTTCGCATCGTTTTTTCATCTTTGTCTTGCCTCGATAAACTTATAATGAAGCAATGCACCGTATCGTGATTTCGCATCTCAGCCCCATACTTTACTTTCTGAACAGCCACTGCAATCACGGCAAATATTTCCATAGTTTTTCTTGCCCACTCTTTTCTTTTCTTCGTTTTTGAAAACAATCTTCACCGTACTTTACCGGCAGTACAAACACGGCAGCTACCGCTCATTAAGCCAAAAGTGGGGTAAGGGTAAATGCGAAAAAGAACCATAAAACTATCAATTTTATGTTTGAACAATGCGCCACAAAGTGAAAGCCAGAGATGAGATATGGTATAAGCGATATTGATGATTTTGCCTTTCAGTAATCGTAATAAAGTTGATGACGGAGCCACATGAAAGCCCCAGGATATGCATACTATATAGTAAAAGGGGGGTAAAGGGAACGTCATTATCGTCATCGTCATCGTCAGAAATTGCTCAATCAGTGCCGCCTTCTCTGGCAATGGAAATATGCAAAAGTGCCCGCAACAAGCCTCTCTCAACCCCGGCACTTTGCCCCCGTTTTCGGTATTGTAACTGCCGCTATAAGATATGAAAATGACGTCCCACCTACAACATCAGCAGCAACATCAACAGCAACCAGTTAGGTCCAGCCATAAACTACATGGCAACGCCTTGCAGCAAAAGTTTCAAGTAGCTGCATAGTCTTTAAATTTACGATGGTAGGCGGCCCATTTCCCATCTTCCCTTTCGCCATCTCCCGAAAATAAGCGAAACAGAAGCCGCACCAGAAGCAAAGGCCAGCCCAAGCGTAACCGAGAGTCCTGGCAGGATGCATAGTATGGGGACCCGACCAGGAAGTCTCAACAGCGGTGGTCGCGTGATTCGATCGGGGATACCATAAAAGAGTTACGATCCATTCGAAGAGGCTAAATAGTTTTTATTGATTTAAGAATTAAAGTACTCTTACTTGTTTCAAAACTTTATTGTCATTCAATGCAAATTTAAAGCTTATTATTCACGAATTTCAAAACAGTTCGAAGAATCTTATAAATTAATTTAATAATATAATTTAAAAAAATAGTAAAATAAGAAATTAGTCCGAACTTCAATAACTAGAACCATATCTACTACTAAAATACATTTTGAGTAATGCAAATTTTTAGCTATTACATTTATTTTACCTTGAATTTCCATCGCCAACAAATTTTTGGATCCATTTTATGAATCAAACTAAAAATGTATTTTAATTTATCATTTTTATTACTATTTTTTCTTTAGGAACACAAAAGTTTCCTTTTTTGTAGTGAAAAGAGTTCTTTATACAACATTTAGATATACCGTTTTATTTTACTTTATAAAAAACTGAATCATTAACAAAATTTTCCAATGGTTTTTTGTAATAATCATTGTTATACAATAAATCGAAAAAAAGCTTTAGGATTGATAATTATTTATATATAATATATATTGTTAAGATGGGAATGTATTTTAAATTCTTACTTCATTCAATGCTAATTTCATGAAAAACAGTAAGTTCAATCATTATTAAATTTAACATTTTTTAAAATCTTTTTTCTCTTACATACCCAACTAATTCACGGAAAATGCACCCCTGAGATATCCATTTCCCGCTGCCATCTCTAATTGCGAAAGTTGGCTGCGACTCGGAACGTTTGCTAACTGCCAGCGGCGGCCGGAAACATAGCTCTGCATGAGGCGCACCAAGTAGAAGTAGAAGAAGAAGAAGTACAACCAGAAGAAGCACAAGAAGAAGAAATAGTATCAGAAGGAAAGCGATAGGAAAATGAGGGGGGTTACGAGATGATAAAGAAGCAGGAGCCGAGGCAGAACCAGAACCGTTGCAGTTGCCTTTAATTTAGCGCCCATTGCTGTGCTTGCGCTTGACACGCCCCCTTTTGCCGCCCACCAACACATAGGCAGCACCGCCCACCCACATACATAGCCCTTGCCCACTTGGCCGTCGGCGTAATTTTAATAGACTGCAACAGTCTCAAGTTGCAAAGTTGATTTGCCAGTGGTCGTCCTTCCCATGTCCTGTGCCCACTTTCCAACCCCTTTTGCCCCGGTAGAAAACTTTATGTTCCCCACGCCCCTTTTGGGACGAGGTCCTGGTATTCGTTTTCTTCTTGTACCGCGGGCTTATTAGCTTCAAAGGTGTATTAGCTAGATTAATGTGGAAAAATGTGTATGTCCCTAGTTTTCTAAGAATCATTGTTTTTCTTCCTAAAACTGGGTTGTCATCAATTTTCTAAATTATATTGTGGATTTTATAATTATATTTGCTTTTCATTACCCCTTAAAAAAGTTTTACTTAAGCTTGTTGTTTAACAAAGTAATCATTATATTTCCACCAAAAACAGTTTCATATATTATCAAGGATTAATATTACAATACAATTTTTTCACATTTGAAATTATGATTGTTGTAGAAAAGATAATAAAATATTTTAAAAATTGTTAACTTACAAGTAAAAGCAATTAATACTACAATACATTCTTTTAAATGAAAAGTTATTCTCTATATCAAATTAGTTTTTATGGTTTCCAATTAAGAAAACTTAATGTCAAGGATGTCAGTAGCACTTTCAAATAATATAAATGCAAGAAAAGAAAGATTAACATTAAAAAAATTACAGTAAATCTAAATTCAAAATAACAAATTGTTGCAAATATGATATTATATAAATTATATTAAATTATAGTATACTATATAAATTAAGTGTTAGTTGTTTATTTGAAAAAAGAGTGTATGAGTATCATTCGTTCTATCAGTAGCCCGTCCAATTTACTTTATTTTATAGTTTGCTGCTTTTGGCTTGGGGAAATGGCGTTTTCTTACTGCCACTGAGCGGCTGAGACTGGGCAGTTTTCTCTGCCCGTAATTCCCCGTGCCCCACTACAGTTCTTCCCCCGGGGGCCTAGTAACACTAAACTGCATGCGAGGGGCAATGCCAAACAGAAAACTGGAGGGAAACTTGAAGGGAGGAGTGTGTGGGCGGCTTTGCACTTTGGTTTTGTTTCGTTCATTGGAATTTATGTTCAAATTTCATGAAAAGAACTTGTTTTCCTGCAGCCAGTCTCAGGCTCCTCGGGCCAAAAAATATTTGCGAGTGTGTTAGAGAGAGCCTTGGCTTATTAAACATCAACAGTAAACGCCTCCAGGGATACGAGTTTTGGGCCCTGGCTTCAGCTTGTGGTTTCGCCTTCTGCTTCCCCTCGCTTTTTTTTTCCTGTGGGGGAGGATTTTTAGAAAATTATAAAATTACCATAATTAGTGTGTTGATATACGATGAAAGTTTTCTAAGCTGATTTATACGACACGCTGCTGAAAATTCGGAAATTCTATTTCTCTGTTCGGTAAGAGGATTTCTTATGGTTTTTTTGCTCTGTAATTTTGAGTGCCGGCCATTTGATAGGAGAGACCAACTCAACCGTAGACCCATAGATAATTGCACTAATGAACTCTCCGTCAGCTGGCAGTTGGGCCAATTAAAAGGTGCAAAATGAGAAATGATAAGTTGCCAGAAAAGTTTTCCTCTCGGCAAAAGTTGCAAATTTAAAATTTTAAACGGAAGTCCGTTCACTCCATTCTATTTTTACTCCTCATTTCACACTTCATTCTAATCTGTTAACTTTTGGTATTTTGGCAAGGCAAAGCTAGCAGTTTTTTTTTTCTTTTGTAGAAGCTTTTGCCAAAAAGGCATCTACAAATTTGGATTACCTATTGACTTTTGGCCAGGTTGTGCCTAACCTACACAAAGGCAGTCCACTGCCCACTCACACACACTCACGCATGAGCGAACTCACACAAACCCACACACACTCGCCATATCCCACACACATTCGTTCGGGCTGTTATAACCTTCTCAATGACCTTTTATTGACCTTCTGGGCGGAGGACAGGAAAAGCTGAAGCTCTGATATTGAAGTCATCACCGTGCAGGGAAAAAATGCAATATTCTTCAAGTTTTGTTAAACATTGTGAAAAACAAGAGATCATATTCACCACACTAATGGCTAAACGCCTCTTATCAAAAATGATATAACAACTTTTAAAATTTATTATACTTTAGTAGATAACTTTTCGTGTAACAATTTATGTTAAATATATTACTAGCTTTTAGTTTCGATTTTAATTAATTAACTTTTCGTGCAACAATTTATGTTAAATATATTACCAGCTATTGGTTTCGATTTTATTTAATTAACTTAAATGATTTTCATTGAAACACAACGATAATTCTTATTAAGACATTTCGCTGAGTGCATCCGCCGGCCACAACAAGACCAAGAACGCTGGTGAAACATAAACGCCAACACATAACAGTAAACATATTTCATGCACTTTTTATTCGATTGGCCGATGGCATATCCCGGGACACAAGGATACCCCCATCAGAATGCAGGAACCTCTCCGCTCGGACTGGAACTCCGGCTCGTTAAGGTCCGGAGTGCGGACTCCGGATCCTGCTCCTGACTTTGTTGCAGGCCTGCCTCGAACGGCATTTTGCGAATTTCAGTTACATTTTTGCATATGCAATTCTGATCTCCGTTTTGCGGTTACAATGCTCTTTCATGATGCCTGCGGTTGTTGTTGCCGCTGCACTTGTAAATGACAGCAGCAGCAGCAACACTAGCAGTAGCAGCAACACTACCAGCAGCAGCAGCAACTCCAACACCAAATACATTGGGAACTGTGTTAAAGGGCAGCGACGTCGACTGAGGGAGCCAATTGGCAGCCCTGGCAATATCCTTTTGAATAAACGCAATGGGGAGCGCTAAAGAACGAGGGGGAATAGCAGCTCTTTTAGCCTGAAGTTGGCCAATGACTCGCTGGCAATTGTAATAATACTCTTTCGGTAAAATTAGGCATTATGTGAATATTACAAAGAAAATGGGTTGCTCTGTTCTTCCAAATTTTTAAAGAATAAATAAAATAAAACTGATTAAGGCGCTTTTAATCTCCCTATTGGTTAAATGATTTGGTATTTAAAAAGTATAATACAATGTATAAGAACCCTTTATTTGAATACATATTTATTAATATTAATTTTAGCTTGGAAGTTGCAAACTTAATTCGTTGGGGGTCTACACATTACTCAGAAATAATATTTCTATGATTCTTGAATCCAAAAATTAAGGTAATTCTTCGATCCAGATATTAAAAAAAATACATTTCTAATTAAATATTACAGAAATTTGTCTGAAAAGTATGCATTGAGTTTTTCAAACATGTTCTTTCTACCTTTGAATATATTGTCAAAATGTTATTCTGAAGACTGTCAGGGCAAGGGGTTTTTATAATAGTAAAATATTAAATAAAACTTAACATTTTTTTTTAATTTTGGAAAAAAAGTCAATTTTGTTGTGTTAATTGTTTCAAGATCGGCAGCAAGTCAAAATATGAAATTAAAGGATAAAGACTATTATGCCCATAACATAATACTTTGAAAGGCTCACACAAGCAATATTTGGTTGTTTTAGATGATTTTGCAGCTATCCTTTTTCAGAGCATCATGATTTCGTACTGTTTGTACAATTAAATATCCATCCGCCGCTATGCTGCTGCAGTTGCTAGTTCCAGTTCTACCACTACTCTGGCAATTCCTTGTGCTGCTGCCGATGGCAGTAGTCCCTTTAACAGTTGCAAAAACTGCAGTGTAATGTAATGTATGTCCTTCGCACACACACAAATAACAAACACAGACACAAACAGCACCCCCCGACCCACACGCACATATCGCAGACCGCCCATATCCTGTTTGTTTTTGTTCACCATCGCCTTTCCCCCGCTTTCGCCCATTTTCCACCGCTTTCCACGATTGCTGCGCTGCTTGTTAGCTTCGGCGTCTAACACGTCGGGCATTTGTAGTTGTTATCAAGTGCAGTATTTAACTGCAGCAATTTTTACAGTCGAATTTGTAGCCCCTAAACTGTGCGAATGTGTTTGTGTAGGAGTGGAATGAGGGGGCGGCATGCAATGCAATTTAGATTTCAATCGAAGCGTATGCGCTGCGACTCGATGCGATGGAAATGTTTGTTAACATTGAAATTTATGCACTTTGCCAACTTGCAGTGGAACTCCGAAACCCAACTGACAAACTAAACTGCACACCTCAACCATTACTCTTCCACCGTTTTCCCCAGTTATCCATCTTTGAAAATATGCAAAAGGGAAAATAGGAAAAAACAATGGCTATTGGGTTTTTTTGGCCAGCGTCTGGGCGTCGCTAGCTCGTCAATCATGTTAATTATAACAAATCTGTCACGTACTCAACATTTTGCAACAAAAAAAGAAAAATACAAGAGTCGTTGATGCACCAAAAAAAAAACAAAAGACAACCAAAACGCAGGAAAAGGCACGAAGCGAATGTCAGGATCCGTGCACCTCATGAAGATGATGGCGATGCCTGATTTTATGGCAGTGGCGTGCCCGTAAGCGATTTTTAAATTGCTGCGCTGCATAGGACACAGGAATAGGGAAAGGATCCTTCTTCCTGCCAGCCAGATAGAACATTGTTAGTCGAGGGCACAAAATTCCAGAGCACTGAGAGTGCCAAGTGCAGAGAAAATCCAAAAATATTGTTATTGGTATGGGATTTTTATATAATATTTTTCTAAAAACCAATTAAATTTCTTGATTTGCAATTTTTCAATATTTTAAAACATGTTTGCAGAATATTTTTTATATTTTAAAATAGGTTAGTATACATTTTTTAACGTTAGTATACATTTTATTACATAACAAAACTTTCCTAATAAAATATTTTTATTATTTCCAATCCAAATTAAATATATTCCCACCAAAATGTTGATTGTTTTGTTATTATAATTCTCAAATTATGTCATTTTGGTTTTATTTTTCGTTAAAATTTATCTCACATCCCAGTTTCAGAGTTAATTAATTTTTTAATTTAAAATTAAATTGTATTTTTATTTTTGATGTTTAATAAATTTCCGTCTCCTTTTTTTCTCAGTGGAGCATCAGGTGGAACGTGTTGCATTGGTCAGGGCCCCAAAGACAAAGAACGATAAAGCGTTATCCGTGAACCATTTTCCTTGACGCCGGCCAGAAAATGGCTCGCAAATTGAGTTTGTTAATGGGAAAGAAAGAAATCAAATAGAAAATGCTGCATTATAAGTAATGCGAGTATATAGTAAAACGAATGGGAATGGGGCCGGTAAAGTTCCGACTATGACCATTACCGACTACGCAGGACGAGTTTGTTGCCAAAAGCGAAACATGTGCCTCCGCAGCGTGTATGTGAGTGTAGTCATGTGCGTGTCTGCAAAAAGCAATAGCCAAGTTGGTCTTTAGGAATAAAACAGAAATGCATTCAGACGGAAATGCAAATAAATCTTAGTCACTGCAAAAGGCAATTGGCTTTGGGTCAGCCTCAGACGCCGCCTTTGTAATTCGAAATGGATGTGGGCGTAACATTTCGTGCGTATTTATATAATGCCAGATACCATATACTCTGGCTTAACCCAACACGAGAACTGGTCAAATCAAATATATAAAGTTCCTTTACTCCTTGATTGTGTGTCCCTTTGGGACAGATCCGATTGGGACTTTATATTTGCATTTGATGTGTGGGCTGGCCTTTGTTAAGGTGGAACTCCAAGGGAATAACAATGATTGTTTGCCACTTATCCAATGTCCTTGACAGTTTATCGGGTATATTTTTATTTTTACCCAGCAGAGGGATACATTTGGTTTTTGATCAACATATTATGAATTTTAAAAAGGTTGTCAAGGAAATAACTAATTAATTAGCAGATGAGTAAGAAAACCTTATTGAAAAGATTTGAATTTTATACCACAAAAATTTTATAATATCTTTGGATAATAACAACAACAAATAAAGGTAAACAATTTAAGACAAACCATGGTAAATCAAATATATAGAGTAATTCAATTAATTAACCGGTATATACAAATATACAAAGGGAGTAAACAAGAGTAGTATGTTAATCGACATGGAATTTTTATTCTAAGAATTTAAAATCTTTCGAAGCAGAACCTCTCATGCCATGAAAGCCAAACTAATAAATTAAATATCAAGATATTTCCTTTAAACAATCATCATTATTATTTAGCTCACTTCTTATTCAATTAAGTTGTGTTGCAATTTGATTGGAAATCGCTTTCAAATGAAGAGTTCCCTAAGCCGCTCACAAGTTCTCACACATCTCCGACTCAATGTCCATTTTCCCCTTAGCAACATTTAATTCAATTTGAACTAAATGGAAAATTCCTTTTAGCCAAACACACAACCAACACATCACCCTCTCACAATGCTAGCATATGCATAAAAATCAGTAAAAGATTTTGCCCATCAAATGAATTTCAATGTTGTGGAGTCAGTAAAACAATTTCGAAGATTTGTTACGGATTTGCACCCGACTCAATGCAAATGCAGACCCGACAATGCCAATTGCCAGCCAGTGGAACACAGAAATAAAATCAAATAAACAGAATGGAATAAAATGAACTGGGATACCGAAAATAAAAACAAAATGTGCCCTAATGCTAATAATGTGCAAATTTTGTTGTTCTTATCCTTGTTGTGGCCTCGACTGACAGGAACCTCGGGGCGCTAGTTAGTATTTATGTCTGTGCTGGGCTTAGTGAGACAATCGGTGGGCATTAGCAGGACATTCGTCCCCCAGGACATGCTCCCCCCAACCTTCTATTGCCCAGGTCCGGAGCTGTTTGTCTTAACCTTTTGCTTGTCGTCCTCAAAAACCTTTGCCTGATCTGCATATTTAAAATTCCTCTGTCTACGCATGCCAGCCATATGCTGCCTACCCATCAACCCTCCTCACAAAAAAAAAAAAAAGAAAGCACAAATCCACTGCAGGCGACTGCATACATATGTCTGGGTCTTAGTCCTGGGGGCTTTGTTTTAAGAAATACCAAATGGATGGACAAAATTGCCCTTTATGTCCACTTTGTGTTTTTGGGTACATCTTGTGCATAGTTTAGCCTATAAATATTTCACCATTTTTCGACAATAAATATTTTTAAATATTTAAATGCTCGACCGCAAGAGCACAGCACACAAGTTTGCTTGCCATCCTTTTTTCCTGAGTCTCCATATATATTCCTTTGTTTTTATTATCTCTATCGCCATTTTGCTGTGATTTTCAACAATGCAGTTTAATTTTATCAACAACTAATACCCATACTCATGCATGCCAGCATGCTGGGCTTGAACAAGATATTGTTTAAAGTTTTTTTCGTGTGGTTGTCCTAAAAATACCCTTTGATGGAGACGCTTTAAGGACTTACTTCATTGGGGCTAATAAATATATGAAAGGGACGAACTTTCTGTATTTATAACAGATGTACACTTTACAATAAAGCTGTTTACTTTCTTCGTTATTTTATAATTCATCAAATTATTAAAATAATAATACAATTTGGGTTAGCATGAATTGTGGAAGAAAAATATTCAATTTCTTAAATCGTAAATTACACATTTTCTAATTTTGAATTTGGCTTGTATAACGTTCTTTCACATTAAGAAATCTAAATCTAAGTATCTAAATAATCACCTGATACAAACATTTGTGATGTGATTCAAAAATAAAAATATTTCGATTTTAAGACTTAAATAAGCTTACGATTGTTAATTTTGCATAAACTCTATTTATAAAAATCGCATATTAAGGTATTTAATTTTAACCATACATTTCAAGTAACTCTTTCCGTCCAACATCAATGAAGAACATTGAACTTTTCGTTGTGGATAAAAGTTTTTATTTTAATCCTCCCTTTAGCCACTCCTCTGGCCAACATTTCGACCACTTTTGTTGCAGTTTTAGTTTGGCTTTCGGCTTGTCACTTTGGCATTTGCAGTAATTGCCTTTACAATGTTTGTGCACAGCTTGCAATATGCATACTTCTTCTTTGCGTTGTTATTGTTAGTTAGTTAGTAGCTATTTCGATTGTTGTTGTTGCAACTATTGTTGCTGCAACTGTTTACCATGATTTGAGCGGCTTTCAATTAGGCAAATTTCGACTCCTGCGGCGCTTGCTTTGTTGCGTCAACTATTATGCTAACTAATTTGAAAATTTTCACCCAATCCTATTCGAATTTCCCACCCACTAAATAGCAAATACTTTCATATATCCTGCGACAATTTGCAGGCCATTCATATGTTCTCCATTACTTTATTTTGACTGTTGCTGCTTAAATTGGTCTTTTTTTCATATTTTTGCTCATGTGGTTGTTGTACTTGTCTACTGTTTTTTGCTTGTGTATTTTGCGTAATTTTTACATTTACGAGCCATTAAAAATATTTTATTGCATTTATATTTCGCTGGCTGCTTTATGGTTTGCCCTGCTGGAGATTTTCCTGCTTCCTTGTCTATGTGTGTTTGTGTGTGTTTGTGCGTATCCTTGACTGAGTGTGTGTGTGTGAGTCGTCTGCTACTTTGTTGTTGGGTCGCCGCGTGTGGGGACTGCTGATGACGACGATGATGATGATGACGACGTTGATTTATTTGACTCCTGTTTATGGTATGCACTCACCTCTATCTCCATACCCCCCGGAAATCGCCTTTACAGCACCCCTTACATTTCATTGGTTTAACAAAGTTGCCAGGGACATTTTAAATGCTTATTTCCAGTTAAATGTTTTTGACTGCGGTAAAACAAAACGTATGCAGTCATTCTTTTTGGTATGTTAACTATGTGGATTTTGCTAACATTGGGAGCTTTTTAAAATCTAAAATGTATTGATTAAAACGGAATTTAAAGTAAAGAAATGAAAGTAAAATATCAAAAATGTAGTCATATAATAATACTTGAATTGAATTTATAAAAAGCTCAACAAAAACTATTTATTTCATAACATAATTGGTCAATAAAGATCACAATTAAGGTTTTTGTTTCTTAGTGTTGAAAATAAAATATTTTTAATGGCTCGTAAATGTAAGAATTACACAAAATACATAAGCAAAAAACAGTAGACGGAGCGACAAGTACAACAACCACATCAGCAAAAATATGAAAAAAGAACAATTTAAGCAGCAACAGTCAAAATAAAGTAATGGAGAACATATGAATGGCCTGCAAATTGTCGCAGGATATATGAAAGTATTTGCTATTTAGTGGGTGGGAAATTGTAATAGGATTGGGTGAACATTTTCAAATTATATTTATATAACTAGTCTGCATGGACTATATGTTTACAAAACATAACATTTAAAATTATATAATTTTTAGTTTCCTTTAAACTTTTTTAAACTATTTGTTTCTTTATATATAAAGTAAAATGTAGCTCTTGATGAATACCATAACATATTTGAATAATAATTTCGTTTGAAATTAAAGTTCCGCAAAAACAGGTTCGTTTCTTATACATTATTTTTATTAAAATTCAAAAATAACTATGTGTCCATATTACAATTTTAAATATTCCCCTAAATCTCTCTTTTTTCACGCATGGCTTCCGAATATATCCCCTAAGTTTGGAAAAACTGTCACGGAATCCAAAATGTAGGAAGCGAGTCCCTGATCCAAAACTCAGGTTCAGTTAAAGCCTTCGAGCGTACATTGAGTGTGAGCGTGTGGCTTACTTGTTTATGGGTATTTGGGTTAGAAGCTCAAGTGTTTTGTTATTGAGTAAACATGTAATAAATACCGTTATACAAAATACGTGTTCGTGTTTCATGCGGAGCGACTCGTCTGTGTTTGCATAGCAGGAAAAGCGTAGAAAAACGCTGTGCTTATATGTGTGCATGGCGAAATCCTTTTACTAAATACAAACTACGTACATGCGTCTCATGTTTCAGCATCATAAAAAGTTGTTAGGATTTGAGCTGCGGTGTGGGTTTTACGGGGTAGTGACGCTTTCCCCACTGATTGTGGTTCTGTATTTAAAAATGCCCGAAAGGCATAGAAAATAAATGGAGGTAAAACTGGTTTTCTAAGCCCAATGAAAATTTAAGTTTTTGCCTAACCTTACACGAAGGATTAACGTTTTCTGTTTTAATTAATTATGCGCCCTCCTTTGAAGTAAAAGCTATTTTGTTTAGCATTTCTAAAGCTCTTTATCTAACAACATTCCACAAAAAATTCAATCAGTTCCACATTTTTCAATAATTTTCATTATCTATATTGCGCTTGTCATTCATTATTAATTTTTAGTCATTTTTTTAAGCGAGCCACAAAAACGTTTTGTTCTCCCCCAGGTGCATAATTTAAATAATTCAGTTTAATTACTGTTGGTAAATTACTGAACATATTAGGCAAATACAAACAACCGCACACGCACACACACTTGCCTGAATAGAAAACCTTCTGTGACTCATATGTCAATAGGAGATGTCCTTTTGTTTGCCCAGAAGCGTCACATAAATTAATTATGCACAACATTTATTAATTGTCAGGAACAATTGAATGCAGTTAGACGTAACACAATATACGGAGAGGTCAAGGGAAGGGTGCTACAAATCAAATGAAATCAATTATGGGCAAAGTCAACTTGGGCTGAATGACAAATTGAATTTAATTGCCCGTCGACGTGGCAGAAATGTTCCCTCTTTCGTTTCGGGCAAGGTTGCCCACTTTTTGCTCGCTCCGTTCTTTTTTGTTGATTTTTTTTCCCTTAAATTGGTGTTTGCCCGACACTTGACACACTTGACAATGACTCCGCATTCGCTTGGCTTCTCTTGGCTCAGACTTTTCCTCCATCCGCCCCGTGGGCCCAAAAGCGCAGCACTCAGCACTGAAAATGTTTGCCGTTTAGGCCAGCACTTACGGAGACTTTGGGGGGACGGAAGGGGCATGAAAGGGGTTCTGGCCGCCCGCATCAGAGCTGGCTGTAACCTATAACTAAAAATAAGACAGAAGAACCAAAGTAAAGCAGGGGAAAATGGCAGTTTTAACAAAATATAACGAATCCAAGTACTTCTACATCAACTCAAATAAAACTAAAAAAGGTTTAAATTGGAGGTTTTGATCCGGGAACATATTGAAAACTTTAAACCACCTTTTGCTTAACTTTATTTGAATATATATGTATATTCTATTTCGTCAATGGATATTTTTTAAGCTATATAAATATGTAAATATTTAAAAAATAAACAAAATATTTTGGCGGGATGTTTTTTTCTATTCTCTGGCTAAATATTAAAAAAAATAAGATGATCCTGGAATCAAGATGAATGGCCAGCACTGTCCTGCATATCTAGCTGTCATCTGTGGACTCGTTTGGAGCGTCCATTCCATACCATACCATCGCATGCTGGTCTCTGGCAAACTCATCAGCATTCAACGTTATTGTCACTGAAAAATACACACAATTATCGTTACAAATTGCTGTTAACTCTCACATGCACAGTCTGCGGGTGGAGGAGGAAAATGTTAACATTTCGCTTCTCTCTCGCCAGCATTTCTTTCTGGCATTTTTTTTTTTTTTTTGTGTCAATGGAAAGTGCTATTGAAAGTGTATATGTGGGCGACCCATTCACATGGACACGGGCCACGCCCACAAACAGGCAGGGCGGCAAGAAATAAGTGTGTCGGAAGTCGCCCTCAAGGCATGCGGATTGCACATTGTTGATGAGGCTGCTGCTACTGCTGCTGCTGATGATTCCGATCCAGATGCTCCTGCATGCTGGCTTTGACAATTGAAAAATGCCGAACCGAGATGGCCAGAGATGTGGCTATCCATCAGCAGGGATGTGGCTGACCCGCTTCAAATGGAAAACTCCAACTCGAACTGGAACTCAATTATTCAAAGTGATTTAGCACACACACCTCTAATGAGTTCATTTCGAGTTTATGACGCTGGCGCGGCGTTAAGTACATTCTTACGCTCTCGGCTCCAACTACTAATTTGCATTTCATTTGCCATTGCTCAGGTTAAGCCATAAAAGGCAAAAAAAAAGGCCACACTGCGGAAAAAATAAATTGCTACCAATTCGAAGCAGTTCTTTCATATCCAACATAATTTTTTTGTAAAAAATTTCCCTTTTTCATAGTTTGTACCATATTTGTTTTTATCCAACATAGCAAAATAAATATAATAATTTTTAATAATTTGCATAAATGGTACTTTACTAATTTTAGAAATTTTAGTTGAAATCGAAATTAGTTAATAGTCTCTATGTTAAATAATCCATCACTTATTCTCGGGAATTCCATTTTACAAAATTCTTTGTAGTACCCTTCGTTTGGGCATCCATGCTTTTTCCTCTGTGCAAAAAAAAAAAAAGAAAGAAAGCAACGTAAAGCTCTCTCTGAAATCATTAACGAAGAAAAGAAACTCTAATGGCGCACTGATGAGGTGCCTTTGTCTGTATATGTGTGCCAAGGAGGGAAAGCATTCAAATCAACGCAACAGTTCATAAATTTACTCAACTACAAAGTGAAATTTAAATTTTTATTAGCACATAATATGAAGCACACTTTTCAGGGCACTTATGGTACTTCATTTTCGTATTTGCCCATTCATTGCATTTGCTATCGGCAATTTTAAATCAACTTCAATCGATTCATAATTTGATGGTGCTGCTGGTTTCCAATATTTGCATATATGTATATTTTATTGAATATTTTTATTTGCTCAACATTTCCGTTTATTTGTGTGGCAAAATTCATTTGCGCTTGTGTCGCACTGCAGTCGGCCCAAAAAGTCTGTGTGCGTGCACCTGTGGCACAATATACACTAACTGCTTTTTCTATCACAGTCCTGTTTGGTGTCCATATCGTGTGCAAACATCACACGAATGCTGCAATCGTGTCAGGGCCACCAGTGAGGCGTTAAAATTAAAATAAAAAAATTAACACAAGTGTGGCAAAAAGTACAAAAGAAATAATAATAATATTTGCATAGAGTTAAAGTATGAAACACCATGGACTGCCGACCATTGCACTATGGGGTAAATGACCACTTTATCTGGCATTAACCCATTTTTTAAAAATGCTCCAATTGGAATAAAATTTGTGTGTACGTATTAAGAAAACATAACACTATTATGCTTTAAACTCAAAATGTTAATATTTAAAAGTTTTATGTTAGCATAACAGCTGTAAAGTCAGCTGTTTCATCCGAAAGCACGCACGCCAAGTTTGTACATTTATTGCCGTGGTTTTTGATTTTCATTTGTTCGCATAAAACTTAACAAACACTAAAATCAACTCTTGAATATGGATTTCCCAGGTTTCGACTATATGTTAAATGTTATTAATTGCTTAAATTGTGCGTGTTTATACTAACTTTTGTTAATTTTATAAATGCATCTTAAGTTGGATTTTTAGAAACAAATTTCAACTTTAGATAGGATTTTAAAAAGGAGTTTTGCATTATTTTGCAGTGCGTCCAAGTGTATGTTGTAGCATTGTCAATTCTGAGCAAAAAGCTGTTAGTCTTATTGTGCACTTTTCCGCACTATTGGTGCAATTTGAATTTTTCTTAGATAACCTCACTTTCTCCAACGCCGACTTGGTTGCTGTTTGGAATAGCGAGAAGGGCCGGCTTGAGCAAGAAAAGGCAATACAATGTTTGATGAACAAATTATTTATAATATGAGGACCATTTTTATATGTTTGTCCTGTCAGTTGCCCGTCAATTTGGACAAATTCGAATCATTTTGCCTACAAACTGGCGAATTGATAGTCGATATGTGCCTGTGGCTGCCGATGAGTTTTGAGTTTGATGGAATTTTTTCTTTTTGCTTTTGTTGCACTTATTATTATCCACTTTTATAGGCATAGAGCAACAAATTTCAGCTCCTTAAATTTTATTAATTTATTTTTAGTTTTAACCAATCGTTCCTATGGGAGCTATAGGATATTGTTTCCTGATCCGAACGATTTTCACACTATATGTGCCTAGGGACAAATAATGATGATTGGTAAAGTTTCATGTCGATATCTCCAAAACTGACCGAGTTATTAATTAATGCCACAAAAACAGGTCAAAAACCCCATAGTGCATTGCCGTGACATGGGGCATGCTCGGGCACAAATTTAATAAGCCCGGCAACCCTTATTATAAATTTATTTATGTTTATGTACGGCCAGGTAGCGGTGCCCTCAGTCTCACTTACTGTTTGCTGTGACAGCCGCCAGCTGCGACAAAGACACATGAACATTTGAGTACTTTTGGGCTGTCCTGGATCCACGTCCTCTGCCGCAACCCCACAAGCATGCATGTCAAATGCAGGATGGAGCTGTGAGTTTGGCTATTTTCCTCAAAAATATGTAATTATTAAATAAACTTTAAAGTATGTTAAAAATAATTAAACAAACATATTTATTGTTTGATTTTTTTTCATTTATAAAAAACAACCTTTATATATATTTATTAAAATATTTGTTAATATATTTAAATAGACAGGGGTAAAATGGAATCTATTAAATTAAAAACAGGACTGACAAACCCACTTAAAAGCCTTAATCAAGATTTGAACTTTGCATAAATCAATAGACTTATTCTTTGATTTTAAAAAAAGATTAAAGGTCTTTAAAATAAAGTCAAATAAAAATGAAAAATTACCTAGGCTGTGGATTAGAAATTTACTTTTTAATTATTATCTAGAATTTGGCAGTTACATTTTGTTTTAAGCTTGTAACAAAAATGTTTTTCTAAGCCTGAAAAAAGGTATACATTTTTAGTTTAAATCTTAAAAAAAATAAAATTGTCATTATTAATTCTGGCCTACAACTATTTTAATTTTAATTTTAGGTTATTGAAAATATGGCAGCACTGATGCAAGCCCTGCTTCGCCTCGGCTTTTGTCAAAATATATGATGCTCATATGTTAGCCGGCACTCAACGTGTGCCGCATTATTCACTCATCAGCAGCCCTCAGCATGCCCATCATCATTATCATTGTTCTTCCCTGTTGTTCCTCTTTCTCCGGCTGTTGCTGTTGTTGTGGTTTCCCCAGTCCCTCTTCAAAGCCCCCAGTTGTGCCACCTCCTTTGGGTCTTGATAGTGCCACTGGTCGGGCCACCGTTTTCCCCAAAAACCCGCCTACTGTCTCTTTGTCAGTTTCATGCACTGAAAAGTGTTTTAAAGTAGACTTTACTTTGTTGCGGTTGGCTTCCCTTATATTTATTTCGTTTTTATTTTTTTTGGGTTCCTTTTTCGAGAGGCTTGACAAAGAGGTTGGCGGAAAGCAGAAAGGAAGAGGAAATAAACCGAATATTTAAATAAATGAATTTAAAGATGTGGAAAGCTTACGCAGATACTGCAAGGGTAAAGGCTTAAATCTGGCTTGAAATTCTAAAAGGATTATGCCTTTATCATTTTTCATTTTATATGCCTCTAAGATAAATACTACACAATTTTTACACTTATATTTTAAAAGCCATAACTTGTTAGAAATTTGAGATATATTTGAGTAGACAATAACAAGCAGAACGGAAGCAAAATTTCGGCAAGCCGACGTTTGCAGCTCTTACAAAAATTAAATATTCTTTGTTTCGATTTTGATGCTTAAGATTTTCCGATCATTCCCATGATATAGTCATCCGATAAAATTAAAACCGCCATTCTGAAATTGTAAAAAATTACTTCGGGGTATGAAGGTATATATTAGGAAACTACGACGGACGGACAGACGGATGCACATCCATTCGCCTGGAATGCTGATCAAGAAATGTGCCCTTCACTGCGTTGCAACATTTTATATCCTCTGCAAGGGTAACCAAATATCATTCCCATTCGAATTACAATTAAATATTCTTCTGAATACCCATTAAACAGAAATTGAATATGTCAATGGATTCCTTGGTAAATAAAAACGATATCCATTTTTGATATATTTTTTATAGCCATTTTAAACTCATTGTTCAAGCATGGTCTTATTTTTTTATAATTCGGAGGGACTTTGAGTATATTTGTTTTGAAAAAACCATCAGGGTAATCATTCAAAATCGTCTAACATTGGAAATTGGTATTTATTGTTATCCCTTTAAAACTGAGAGTGGTGAAAAATAAGGTTGTATTAGCCTTTTTTTTGTTATTGTTTTTATAATTTTAATAAATGACCTTTTTTTTAACTTTTTTATTGAGAACTACATTTTGCTTTTATTGTGCTTAAAATAAAGTTAGATCTCTTAATTTTCATGTACTTCATTCAACATAATAATGCCAACTCTTATGAATTTTTCCTTTTTGTCGTTTCCGAATTGAATAGCCTAACCTGTACAATCTCTACTTCTGCTGATGTCAGCTAATTATTAGCTGTGCCTGGAATCATTTTCATCTGGGATCTTCGAGTGTCATCTTTTAATTAGAGCCAACTGACCCCACATCTGTAAGTATTTTTTATGTTCCCCTACTTGTTATCATAATTTCCTGTGAATGGCCTGCACTTTTCTTTCATGCTTTGTATTTATTTCGAGTTTTTTTTATTTCTGGAAAAGCAAAACTAATTTCTGTTGCTGACAACCATTTAAATTCAATTTCTGTTGAGGGCTGCTTAAGCGGGGATAAGAAAAGAACACTCCACGATTATCTTGGATGGTCGTTTTGGGGGAGGGAATATAGATGGAGGAGCCAAGGATCAGGAACATACATATATGATTATCTAAGCTTTATTTATGCTGGCTTGCTCCTTTCCACTACCCCTTTTTTTTACTTTTTTCCTGGCGTTTAACTTCTCTTGGTACCCTTTAACTGCTTGCTATTTTTCATCATCATCATCCTTCAGATGGCAACAGATGTTTTGGGTTGCTTCTTGAGTATTTTTTATTTTTTCCCCTTTGTAAAATATAATTTGTTGATCCTGCCCACATCTATGGGTTGTGTCCTTTTGGCTCGCCGCTTGGCTTATCCCTTTTGTCCTTTTCCGCGTGTGTGGCGCATTATTAAAAACTACTTAAAAAAGCCTTACTGCGAGAAAGAGATTTGGCAGCAAAAAAATACACAGCAAAATGTCAGAGGGGCCGGAAAATGAAAAACAAACACATTTGTTTCGTCCAACGGTTTTTGAAAGCCGAGCAGCTGGCGTCAATGTTTGAATGACTGCATGAATGATTGAACGAACGATGGGCTGTGTTACCAGCGGTTGCTTGCCAAATTGAGAATTTAGGGACAGGGTAAGAGATCCTGGGACTTGTCCACTAGCCATCCGTTATTTATGCTGGCCGGGGCTCGAAATGAGCCAAAAGCTGCGGGTCAGCGCGGCCATATTCACTTAGACAACCAACAGAAACCTAAATAAGGAAAATGTAGACTTTCTCAGATCGAAGATTGGAGTGCTCTGCATGCCTTAAAAAAAATAATAATATCTAAATCTTATCACACTATATGTAGAAATAACTATTTAAATGGGAGGTAAGACACTAAAGGTAACTAAAGTAAAGAGCCTATTATTCAAGAACTAAAAGGTTTTTACAATTTCAATTTTAATGGCGTTGTTTATTTAATAAACTATTAACAAATTTATCGAAGAATTTATTAAAAAAACTTATCACTTCTCAAAATGTTTATGTCTGGATCGTAGCCAAAGTTATGAAAGAGTAAAAACCCAATGGAAAAACTAACATTAACAAGAGGCGCCGTTCGCTTAAAATATGCGCTCTTCGTGTGGATATATACATATGTATGTATAACTATACATACTCGTACAACTATAAATATGCTAGCGTGTATGTGAAATTTCTGTTGCCATGCGGCTTCTCTTTAGCCGCCTTTCCTCCTACTTTCACCACTAAAGTACACATGAAAAATATTTACAAAATGTCCGCTGCTCTTTTCGTCTCCTTTTTGGCGGTTTCCTCGTTTATTTTTTTTGTTTTTGGCTTGGCAAACAATTCGGCTCCAATAGAAAGGAGAAGAGTTTGGGGACTAGGAACTGAAGTGGAGGGTGCCAAGGCGCATTTCAAAGTTTAACACGTTTTGGTAATTTCATCAAGGACATGAGGATAATACTTTTACCCCGCAAAGCAAACAGTTGATGGGGGTTAAACAATATTAAAGCTGATCTTGAGATTAAAAGGGGCTTCTGACTTTGTTTTGAAGCGTTTTGAAGGAGCAGGAATTTGAAGCGTTTTGAAGGAGCAGGATTTTCTATCATAATTTTTGTGTCAATTTTTTTCCATTATTTCGTTAAAAGAGCTTAAAGTGTCTTAATATTCTGCATATAAAATTCCTTAAAGACTCAATTACTATATTTGATTTTAAAACTAAATGCAAAACAAATATTCCACTAATTTTCCTTTTTCGAATTTACAATTAAATAGAGGTATATATTTATAAGTGCTTAACTTTATTTTTTAGCATCCTACTTTGTTCTCTCAATAAGAAAATGTGAAACATAATTTAAATGGGCAGTTAATTGCACTATTTATTATTGTTCTTAGATTTATGGAAGTTTATTTAATATTCTTTAAAGGTTTTCATTGAACTTAGTAAAGATTAGAAAAAGGTACTCAAAATGTCTTCTGTATTTCATGACTTTTCCGAATGCCTGTCCCAATAAAACCACTTCCCTAGAGTGATAACAACTTCCACCTAATACTACTTCGATTTTCCAGCCACCCACAGTAGCCACAAAGCTCGGACATGGACTCTATCGAACTGTGGGTGCGCCAACCCTTTTAACCCCTTACCATTTGCGACAAATCGCATTAGGCCCGGACTGTCGACTCGACTGTCGCCACTGTATGGTATATAGTTCCCCCCCCCTAAGCCCATCCAATCGGTTGACCAGGGCGCTAAGCATCGTCGATGGCAGATGGCATTGAGCTCAGATGGGAAATACAATTTCCTCGACCAATAACGGAAACGTTCATCAATGACCATTTTGGCACTTTCGGTTTCAGGCCAGTTCATCGAGTTCATTGGGGCCAAATCAAGTGAGGAATCGCCGTCCAATAGCCAGACATCAGACAAAAGTCAGCCGAATCAACTGGAGTCCGACCGCAAGCAATCCGTAAAAAAAAACCAGAAGGAGAGTCCCAACAAAAAAAAAAGGACAGCCAGAGGAGCAGGACCAAATGCACTGCGGAAGTAAAACTGGAAAATTTAATTATCACATACATACACGCACTGGGAAAGGGGGGGGAGGGGTGTGGTAGAAGGGTGTACGGATATAGACGGACTGATGCCATGTTCTTGTGAATTGTCAATGTCAGAGTTGCTTGTTCTTCTGCCTCCGACTATTGTTGTTGTTGCTGCAATTGCTGGTTTCGTTGGTTTTGTTAGCGTTGCAAGCCAAGCAGAAACCGAAACTGAAGCCTTGAATGTGTCGCCTTCTCTGAATGCGACTATATCTGCACAGACAAAAAATAAGCCAACATTTTTAAGCAATTATGTTTTTTTTTTGCCAACTATTTAATTTATTTTAAGAAAATTAGAGTAAAATTTTACGTATTTCTTCTTTCCTAAACATCTCCATCAAATACTTATTTTTTTTGGATATCATTTAAATCAATTATTTAACAGTTCATTTTTTAAATATTTGCCTTAAAAATCTAATAAAACTTGTGCTATTCATTCTAAAAAAGAAAAAACTTTCAGGATATTAGTATTTTTTTTAGGTTGCTTACGGATTTCGCTAAAAAGCGATTGTTATCCTTTGTCCAAAATCATTTTTTGTAAGCTACTGGTAAATGCATATTAATTCATTCTCATTAATAAAATTGAACCAATCGTAATGATATAAGGTTTTAAATAAAATTTACAATGAATAAGCAAATTAAATTATGAGATGTTAAGAGTAAGTATGTAATGTAATTTTTTTGAACAAACCCAACTATTTTTTAAAGTGTGCCCCGTTGCTCTGTGGGTCTCTGGATTTTCGGTTAGCCTTCAGTCGCGTGCGGTTTGTGTATCAGCCCTCTACCAGCCCCCCTCTGGACCACCACCCCACCCCTCACCGCCTATCTCAATCATGGCCATGGTTTCTTGTCTTTGCGGTTCTCGTTGTTCACAGAGTATGATGTCAACTTGTGACAGCTGCTGCCCTCCCCCACAGATTCTGGCTATTTGCCCCGAGGCATATTATAAAAAAGAACGATGAGCAATTAAAGCCATGCGTGTCCAGTTCTCCCCAACTGGCCAAGGATGTTGAAACACAGTTTTTAATTAAAATATAAATTTTGATGGCCTGGCTTAAGAAGACGATCTGTGTGCTGAAGTTCTTTCATGTTTTTTGGCCCACTGACAATAGCGACCACATGGCGTATGAATAATATTTTAGCCCTCCGAGATAATAGGGGAATTTAAACTTCAGGCTTTTGCATCTTATTTTAAAATAATATTTTGCTATTAGAAATTGACAGAGTATTAGTCGGCAATAAATACATTTAATAAGAAGCTCAGGCTCTAAAAATTGTTTATAACCATTCATGTGTTAATTGTTAAGATGTTTTATAATATTTTGTGGTTTTGAAACTTCTCATCTAAGTCCAATGTTTGGTGATTAAATTAGTATAGTTTCATAAACCTGCGGACAAAGCAAACAATTTCTAATCTTTGCCCGGGGTGGAAATAACCCCAAATCCCCTTGGCATTCTTAAATGCAAGTTTTCTTTCTTTTATTTTAATTTCTGCCTGCCATTCATAATTATTTTTAGCTGTGCCTGCTCCTGCCTAACACATTTAACAGGCCAACGCAAAACTTTGGCCATAATTAAAACCAAAAGGCGAAAATTTTCTTTTTATTCAAATGCTTGGGGAAATGGGGATGGGGTTTTCTGAGGCAACAGTCGGTCTCTAAGTGCAGCTGACAACAATTGCATTGGAGGATGTCCAGGGGGGGGGAGGGACTGGGCATAAAACACACAAAAGGCGACCAAAAATTATTCAACAAGCGTTGGCGACGCCTGCTGCTGAGCGAGAGAGACAACTGCAGAGTGGGCGAAAGAGAGGGAGAGACTGGGACATGGGCAGGACATACCGCCATTTCTAGCTGGTATCCTTTTGTTGTGCGCTTTTGTGTTTTAATAAGTTTTGAATTTCACTGCAAGCGCGTAACTTCAAATCTCAGTACGTCCCTCCGCCCGCTTGACTTTGCCTTTTAGCAGTCCTTTCTTTTGTAAGATTTTCATTCATCCATTTTACTTTTTTATACCATAGCCAGGGACTTGCAAATTGCGGTTATGAATTTTCAAAACATCAAAAAGGGATTTTTCACCTCTGGAAAGTTATAAGTTATATAATCGGCTTGGTACATACATATTTGAGCATTACATTCATTATTGTGATGAATTTTTTTATTTTACTTAGTTTATTTTAGTATTGTATTCTAATTTAATTATTTTGTATTCTTTTACAGTAAGCTGCATTTATATTGTTTACGAATAACATTTTTTATAACATTTTACTTACCCCTTCTTGTTTTTAGTGTGATGTGTTTTCGACATAATTTGGTTTTGTATAAGACGTGCCTAAATATGAATTAAAATAAGGCACTATTTTAAAATTCAACGATTTTCTTTCCTATATGGTATAGGGTGTTTAGAGTCCCGAGGCTAAATCTCAGTTCTTGGCTCTCTATTTTTTTGCGGGGTTGTGTTCTTTTTAATTTTCTGTTTTTGCCACAAAACGAAACGAAGCTGAAACCAATAATTAATACCCAAACTCGTTTTTCGTTTATTATCCTCCGTTGCTGGCGTTTTCCTTGGCCATTTCTCGTTCCGCAAACATTTTTGCCATTCGATGCGGCTAAAGCTTCGTTAGTTGAATACCACTCACACACTCGCAATCGCCCACTGGCCAACACACACACACACACACACACTCGAGCACTTGAATTGCAGTCGTTTTAGCCTTGTGCCATGTATCTTCAGTTTTATTTTCGCTATTTTTATTTTTCAGCTCTCTGTTTTACTTGTTGTTTCTTGGTTCTGGTTTCGGGGTTATTTTTCTCGTTTTTTGCCATTTCAATTTTTGTTGTTTTCCTAGTTTTAGCCGTAGCTGCCGTTGATAACTTTGTTTTATAGACATTTGTTCTCGCCGCTGTTACCTAGCGACCCAAATACCCCGTTCAATAGCTTTGTCCTGGCCATCGCTTCCCTTTGCTCTTTTTACGGCTTCGCCTCGCTGTTGGCTTGGTCTATTCCATTTTTTTCGCCTCTTGGTTTACGTTTCTATTTTTCACGTTTTCACATTTGGTTTTTTTTCCAGCGCAAATATTCTCTTGGATTTGTGGACACGAGGGGAGCGAAAGGTTTGGGCAAACAAAGGTAAAGATTGTATAACATGAGATGGTCTTGTCAGAAGGATTTTCACTGCGGGGTAAACTCTGTATTTGAATTTGCGAAAGCTTGGCAGGTGCAGTTGGGATAAATTAAGTCTAACATGTTTTTTATTTAAATTTATTATAACTCTTTGCATCACCTACAATTAAATATTTTTACATTATAGGACTTAAATGAAATCCTAAATATAAAAAACCACATTTGGTTTCAAGTATTGCTTTTATTTAATAGTTAAAATGTAATTTACATAACAGTAATTGAAAATATATTAATTGTATTACTATAATAAATAAAAGGAACTTTTTTTATAAAATAAATTTAAAATGGAAAGTTAATTATATTACCAGTTACTTATCATTTGGTTTTTAAAATTTATTTTATAAAAAATTAGAAATATATTAAAGATATATTTAATTTGTTTTTCAATTTTTTGTATTATTGAAAAATTTTTTCCCTTTTGTTCTGGTGGCATCGCTATACCCTAAAAGTTATTACAAAACAATTACCAAAGTTTTTCACTAATTGATCAGAATCTTAGGACTCAACCCTAAGTGTAAACGAATTAGAGTTACCACCCTCTCGCTGGGATTTCTTTAACCTGTCCGTTGCCTTCGGCAACTTAAGAACCTTGCAAGGATTTCACAATGATGAAATTATGTGAAAGCGAATGGGGTTGAGTGGATCAGGTCCAAATTGCATAAGAACTTTACTGCTTACTGGGTGGGGAATAACGGCACGGCTAAGCCCATGATGAAGTTTACATTTCCAGAGATTTACAATTGTGCAGTGAACTTTTCTTTCCCTTTTTGCTTTTTGCCTGATTTTTATTTCCACCATGCTTTTTCATATGTCAAGGAAGTGGACAACAAAGCTTCTTCTGGTTCGACTCCTTGTCGTTTCCATTGCTCTGGCTGTTGGCCTTTAATTCTTATCAAATTGCCGTAGAGCTAAAGGCGCTTATCAGCTTCAGCAAGTCCAAGCACACATTGAGGTACACAGCGAGAAAAAGTACGATCCTCACCAATTTCAAAAGTAATTGTCTTATATATTAAATGTCCGAGTTGAGATCAAATACTAGAATGATGCGGAGATACACAGATAAAAAGCCTGTTTCTTTGGGTGGAACTGGAAGTCTTTTGTCAAAAAAAATGCAAAATATTTGTAAAAATTTAATATTTTTGGCGAATTATTAATTAAATAACTTAAAAACAAATAAACAAATAATTTTGTTATTTATTTATTATTTTAATTATTAACTATTTGATTTGTTTGAAGAAATGATAATTATATTTTATGAAAAAGCATGCCAGATTTATTTTACTTTCAGTACGTATTTGTCACACTTAAAATAATAATCAGAAGTACTTTTGCTGTGGAAAAACACATTCCAAGCCATTTCTCAAAAAGATAAACTTATTGAAAATTGTTCAAATGGTAATTAATAATCAAACCATTTAACAAATCATTTTGATACCGTTATACAAATTGTGAACTTATAATTTAAAAAGTATCGTATATATATTTCTGTATCTGCACTCACATACGTCAACTGGTCAAGGGTTGAGTGGTCAGAGGTTGACGACGTGGGATGGATTTGTTTGGTTTGGTGGGCACTTCAATGCCAATGATTTGCCAGAACAGTGGAACGCAAGCACTTGTGGCATCAATCGTGGCTCAATAAATCAAGCAACTCTCATCGCTTCGGGCCTGGTTCATCGTTCACCATTCACCGTTCCACCTACTCTTACAATCGCTGTTTGTTTGCATTACACTTCCGTTTCCGGCTCAAGTCAAATGCCAAGGCACGCAAATTGAGACGGAGACGAACGTGGAGTGGCTATGGGCATATGAATGGGATGCATAGGATTCCAATGCGGATTCCGAGTCCAAGGATAAGTCTGACGGTTGACGTTTCTGTTTTCCCTTCTCACTTGATTGTGCGAAATACAATTTTAGTCTACCCCACACCACCGCCCACTCACTTCCCATCCGCAATCCTCCTGAAGGCATAGTTTCGCCTTATTGCGGTGCCAACAGAACTTTGCTTTGATAGCAATTGTGATTGAAACTGAGACACGATATTGCACTTAAGATATGAAAAACGCCCCACAGGGAATGTAAGGCTCAGCCCATTCTCCCATTTTGATTATTTTTTTAGGCTTTGGCCTAGTTTTCACCAGAAATGTGGTGGTCTAAAATAAAGTTTAAGAATCAATGGAATAAAATAGTTTGATTAAATCAGCAGAAAGCCGTTTTCCAAAGATTTATTTGGATTAATAAACACGTCGTTTCTAATTGTTTCACTTGAATGATATTTGCGTTGTATATTTTATTTGCTTAACTAAAATAATTTAGAGCACATTTATGCGTAAACAAAGATTAGCTTTAAATGCACATTCAATTTATTTTCTTAAGTATACATTTTTAAATTGGCTTACTGATAAATGTACTTAAAATTGTTTGCTGAAAATGTATATTTTTAAACCCTTTGAACTCCTTTGGGAGATATTTATTTATCCTCCTTCCCTACCACTATTCTCCTAGAGTTTCAGTGTTTACCGAACTTCAGAAGTTTCCTCGGCCAATTCATAATTATATTATACATTTCATTTTCGAGAGAAACTAACAACGAAAGACACATTTCAAGGCATTTTCCTGCTGTTTGCAGAGCACTCCACCGATAAAAAAAAATAGAGTTGAAAAATCCAAAACTTAAACTGTTGGTGCCGCCTTGGCAGGCCAAAATGCTCAAATATTTGGCCAGGCAAAGTCTGTTTCTAATTTGAAAATTCTCCACCCGCAACACTTTCCCGCAGGCATCGCCGCCTGCTTCTGCTATTTGCGCTTGCTAAATATTTAACTTTTGAATTTCAAAGCAACGTCGAATGTTTGGTGAACTCCGCTTTTCCCCACATTTTCCGTTCGGTTCCGACCCCCACCACCCTCTTTTCAAATCACAGCTAAAGGCCCACGGACTCATATCGGGTTACATACGTATTAATTTAATATTTCACAGAGCACGAATCGGGTTTGTTATTTCCTCAGTTTTTTTCCGGCTTTTTTTCCTTTTTGTCCAGAATTTGTCATCGTTTCCGTCACAAAAGGAGAAAAATAAAAAATATTGAGGGGCTCTCATGTGTTGGTAACCGCAATTTGTTTACTTTGTCGGTTTTTGTGCACGCAGCCGAGTGTTCAAAATTGAATTTTAACTTGGTTAACAGCGCTCTGGCCAGGGCCCATTCATTGGGGATCATCCAACAGCCCGGCCACCCCATCCATTCCCGCTTCGCTTTTCCGCTTTTTGTTCATCTCTGTCGCTGTTTTTCACACGCAGAAAAAAAATAAACTTTTGTTGTGATTTTTATTCTACAAATTAGGTTGCCATCTGGCACTTGATAAAAAAAGTTTTGAGATAATTAACTTGTAAATATTTTTGGTTTAATAACTGGATTTCAAGAAGTTAAGATAAAACAAACACTTTTTTTTAGTAATTGGTTTCAAAAATTTAAATCAGAAAAATTTAAAATGAATAGTTTACTATTGCCACTGATTAACAAGAAATTAAAAAAAAGAAATATTTAAAAAAATGTTAAATTTTATCTAAATGTATTTTATTAATTTATAATTTATAAAAGTTAAAAAATTTTCAAATCCATGCCAAGAAATGAAGACACTTTTAGTGATTAAATATGGTTTACTAAAATCAAAATTAATGAAATGGGATACAAAATACACAGTAAACAACAGATAAAATGTAAAACTCTTAATGAATTCTTACATGAATGACAAATTGGTTGCTTTTTTTCTCAGTGCAGCCGTGCTCTCTTTTCCTCGAATTTGCGACCGCCTCTAAGCGTTCACTTCGCGTTGGCGGCGTTGATAGCGTTATCCATTAGGGCGTATGACAACAAGCGTTGGGCGCGTGGGCGTGGCAGGGGCCACTTTAGGCTGGCAGCTGAAAAAGTTAGTTAGTTTTGGACGGCGGCACGTTTTCGGCGGGGCCGGCAAAGTGCTCTGCCTTTGGTTGCATTTCGTCTCGTCTCGTGTTTGGTTTTGGTTTCGTTTTTAGTTTTTTAAATGCAATCTTTTAAGTGCTTTTTGGTTGAGGAAGCAGTGGCAGCAGGAGCAGCATCAGCAGGAAGCAACAGCAGCGACTTTTAATGGCACTCGGCTGTGGCCTCAATTAAAATGACGAGTTGCCGGGAGCCCGGGAAACCATCCATTACTTCTCCTTTCCATTCTTCCCAAATAAAACGCCAATTTTACTTCACAAGTTTCAATTACCAATTACAATCGCTGCTAAAGTCTGGTTCTATTACTTTTCCTTTGTTTTATTTACTGCTTTTGATTGAAAAATATTTTAGTAAGTACCTTGCACACACATACTCGCATATTTTGTTCTTTTTGTGCTTTTGAATTTTTCATGTGGCAAAGTTCAAGAAATGTAATAAATACAATTTTATTGCCGCATTTTTTGGGGTTTGCCTTATTGTTGTTTGTGGCTCAGCTGCATTTACAAGAACAACGTCGAGAGAAATTACATTTGCTGCATTGGCGCAGCATCGAATGAATTTTCGAGGCATAATAAATTTCCGCGCTACTCGCAGCTTTCAGCAATTTTCCTTTCGAAGCGAAATTTATTTACGCCGTTTGGCCAGTAAAGATGTTTGTTAAATATAATAAATTTCCGGCTTGCGTTTTGCTATTTTTTGGTGTAATTTTTGGTAATTTAATGAAATTTATTAAGGAAACTTTTCTCCAAACATCGTGTTACACAGTGCGTATGAGCAATGTCCTTGTAAAAAATCGAAAATATTTTAAATTCTTGGTTCTCCGAAAATTGTTTAACTTTTGTGTTCTTCTACACATATAAGTCCCCTTCAATGATTTTATTTTAGTAAACGTTAAATATATAGCAACCAGTGATAAGGTAATTTTATCTCACTTGTCTGCCAAATAAGTTCCCTAATGATTCTTAAAATTAATTAATATTATTATTACTTTCCTTTGTTAACGACGAAACTACGTTAAAATCCTCTTTGCTTTTATGACTTTTACCACACCCAAATCTTCTTTTCTGGCTAATTAGACAACGCTGAAATCAATAGTTAGGAAAACTTTATTACCGCTAAATTAGGCTGGTAAGTAAAAGTACTTCAACTCGCTTAAGACCAACCCCTTTTTTAACCCTTCACAACCCTAGGAAAGACCATCGACAATTTTATGAGTCTCTTGAAGGCTTCAGACTTGATTTCATCACAAATTGAGCACATTAATAGAATTTCCTGGCTTTTGTTTATGGGCAAAGTTTTCATTTTTTTTGTGCTAAGCCTTCTTTACTATTATTAGGTGTTTAATTACAAAGTTGGAAGCGTTTTGGATGGCAACTCACAGCTTTAAGGCTTTGTTTAAGTGGAAACGACTTTTGTGAAATGTTCATAGTTTTGTATGTACATTTTTCACATTTTTTTTCTGCTCAAAGTTCGACTGCCAATAATAATGAGCAAAGATTTCTGACGCCAAAAAAAAATATCGGAAATTATTCAGACTTGGTATGGGATTGAGGAAGCACTTGAGATATGTCAGATATAACATTGTTTTTGGCTTGAATCCTTAGGCCATGTGGGTTGTTTTTATCTATGGATGTGTGTGTGGGCTTTCCCCATTTACTGTGTGTATTTGTGTGTTTGTATATCTGGGTTCATTGTTACAATTTCATTTCAAACATATTGGGTTTCAGTCAACGACGATGACGACAGTCTGCTGAAGGAATTTAGTCCAAAGGTCACGTACGAAAAAACCGTTGGGGAAAAGGGAAGATGAACGTGAGGAAGTTAAAGCTGAACAAAAAATTACGATGGGGGAGCTTAGAAATCCTTGAAGAGTAAGAAGATATGGCCACTTTCTTTTATATGCGATTTCATCAACAGAGATTCGAATTGGGAGTTAAAATCCCCAAGACATCACTTAAAGTTGGTTCCGCTCGCATTTAATCGCTTAGAGAAATGCGGTCAGCTTTGTTTTACAGTCCTGCCAAGGCTTCCATTCCAATCCATTCATCCATCCGGCGTCGTCCTTCATCATCATCGGTTGTAGTCTCGTTGCCAATATGCCACGTTTAGTCGCCACTAATCCATCGCGTAAACAATATAAATGTTCCGACCAGAGCCGCAGCCGGCAGGATATGCTGATTTCAGTGTGTAGTCCTTGGCATGCAGCCCCTAACTCCCCTAACAAAACATACCGCCCCATTCTATGAACACTGAAGGAAATCTAATTTAAAGGTTTATGAGAAATCCCAAATCTGGATGGGTCTAAGTTAATGTGGACATCTTGAGTTAAAGAAAACACAAAAAATTGTTTAGTTGTATTTTTCCTTACATTATATTTATTCTACTTCTACAGTTTTTTACTTTCTAAATTCATTTTTAAAACCACAAGGTTTTGCATTGCTTAAATCAGAAACTTTAACAAAGATGTTAGCTGTTACACATTTTTAAAACTTAGTAAAAAGTCCTTGATTTAATAGCATTGAATTTCAAGAATCTTGTATACTTCAAATTTCTGATTTATAAAGAATTTGGTTTTCAGTGCATCTATGGGCATTGTGTGGTGCGGTCTTCTTTTGTTTAACTAAAGGATTTAAAGTTTTTGTTTTGCTTTTTCATTCATTTCAGTGACGTTCGTCATTCATTGTGCTTGTGTGTGTGTTTGCTTGAGCTTGTGTGTGTGTCTGTGTGAGCCGCCATATTGAAATCAATGTTGGGGGCGGTTTCCGTTCCGTTTACTTCCCACATCCGCTTTCCCTACGCTTGGGCATTGTTCGCATATTTTTATTAATAGTCGCGCGTTGTCTGCAATTTTCCCTTGGCCCCCAACCTCCAATTTTCCCCCTCTATTCATTGCAGTCCTAGCTAAACTTCGTCATGGATTGGGAATCCCTCTATACCACTCCCTGCCTTTCCCCCCTCCCTTTGGGTTTATGAATTGCAAATGGTTTTTCTGCTTTTTGCCTTTTGCGCTTAGCAATCATTTAATATGCCGACGTGCCGAGAAAATGAGTTGTTTATAAAGCGTGAGGATTGCAATGCCTTCTGAGGATTGAAGGGGTTGCCAGGTGGGCGGGAAAATAAGGCTTAGATAGAAATGGGGGTGGGGCTGTATGGGTATTGCGAGCAGGTCAAAGTGCAAGCTCATCTGTCTGTCAAACTAATGACGAAAAAAGGTATTAAGATTTCACATAATTTTTTGGAAGAACTCTTCTTTTATGGAAAAGAAAAAGAAAATAGCTTCAGGTATAATTTGAAAATTGTAAAACATGTTAAAAACGAAAAGGAAAACACACTTATTTTAAATTAATCAATCCAACAATAGCATTTTAAAACGATACTACGATAGTCTATAATTTTACCAACAAATAAATTCTATTATAAAATCACGTCAAGCCAAAATAATTTAATATTATTGTCTCTACTGGACTTCATTCAAGCTAAATTTGAATGTGGGTGTTGCTAAGTGTCGTTTACCAGTTTGTTTCTAGGTCCATACCGAACATTTTGTTGAGCTAATTACGCTTACACTTCAGCAGTCTAGACAATTCCGCTGAATATTTCCGCTTTAGATTCCCATTGCGAAATGCTCTGCCCCTAATTAACTTTGCCCCCAAACTTTCACTCGACTTGGCTTTAATTAAAGCCATCTCAATAAGTACTCCACGAGCACATAAACATCTCGGCGAAAAGTTTTCGGTCAAACTTATGCAGAAGGTTCAGCTGCTCAGCCGCCTCTAGCGCAGTTTTCTTCATCGTATTCCTCCTCCGCAACTGCCCCCCTAAAATTTCACACGTTAATTTGCAATTGCCCCCGGAAGGCAAAAATGTTAATAGCGAAAAACCCAACGCACTCTTTAGGGGTTAGGCGGAGAAAAGATGTGGGGCTAACTACACTCAGCAAATAACAAAACCACAAAGAAATGATCAATTTAGTTTATTATACAGTTTTAATTCAAGATTTAATCTTAAAAAAAAATGTATGTCAAAATGTGTTAATTTGTTGATTTTACATATGTAAAAATTAGCATTAGAGCTGTTTCACAATCTATAGCTGATCTCAAATATTATAATCCAAAGAAAAATTGAATGATCTTAAGTCATCCATATAGGAGTATTCTTATAAAAATTAAAGTGGGCAATTCTTTAAACTAAATTCCAACCAAAAGTTATATGAATTATGTAGATATTATGTATATATTCTGTTTTATTTTTAGAACTCAAACTTTAAATCTTTTGATTTTCTGCTTCATGACACACATATGTAAGACCGACTTTAAAACATAAAACCTCAAAGCCTTAAAAACGTCTGGATTCTTTCGGTAGCACTCTCGATTAATGCCTTTTAAATAAACATTTTGAAGTGTAAAATTTTGTGCGTTGGCGGCATCAGCATTTGCCATCTCTCTCCTTTGCAACTTGCCCTCTCTATCTTTCGAGTGACGCACGAAAGTATGCAATGAAAATTTTACAATTTACGCGTGCAAAAGTTTATGAGCGTTTCGTATCTTAAGGCAGCATTAGGCTGAACTGGCGAAAAGAGGAACGGATGGGCGGGGACCTGGGGATGTTGACAATGACAAGCAATTAATGTTGCGGAAAATTGTGGCGCGAAAATGGCCAAAACAACAAAGGCGGTACAAAGAAGGCGAGCAAAAGTGCGCAAAAAAATCCACTAAACACTTTTAAAGTTTTGCATAGCTCGAGGCGCATAAGCAGATTTCCCATCCACCCCATGTGAATGGGTGTTTGTACAGGTGTTTTTGCTTTCCTCCTTTTCCACCTTTTTTCGACAACACAATTTATTATGCCATGTCAAAATCTTTGGTAAAATGCATCGCAGACAGGAAGAGGCGAAAGGGAGAGTTTGAAAAGGGGCAGAAGTAAGAAGATCAAGAGCATGGGAGAGTGTGCGAAAAACTTGCGAAAATGTTTTCTTGGGATTTAGGAATCACCAAAAAACTAGCACTGTTTATTATGCTGAGCTTTACTTACCCTGGTTTGTTTATCTAAAATATAAATACTTATATTTTTCTTGTTATTATTCCAGACAATAATCTTATAAGCGTTCTTTTATATTCAAAACCATTTTTATTTTTTAAGAACTATTTTTTTGATTATATATATTAATAATCGTTTTTATTAAGTTTAAATAGACTTTTGTTTTTAAAACCTTTTATAATGACTTTTATAAATTTTAAGACAAAGTTTTTAAAAAAATATTTTTTTTTAAAAAAGGAATCAAAAAAAAATATTTTCAAAAAATAAGTGTAATTTGTACTAAAAAAAACCATTAAAACACAAACATATTTCTGAAATAATAATTTACCATGGTAAACAGACTTTGTTTATTACTCATTTTAATTTTAATCAATTTATTATTATTAGTTTAAGTATTTAGTTTTAATCAATTTAATGCCATGGATTCGATATTTAAATTATTTGTGAAATTAAAAAAACTAGGAAAAGAAACACCCAAATATACTCTTTCAGTGGTATTCACAAATTTTCCTAACAAGTAACCAGAATTCTAAGACCTCTTGTCAGTGTATACAAAAAGAAAAAAATGAAAGACGTGCGAGCAAAAATATTTGCAGCTAAAAGTAGCTGGAAAATCAGGCAAAAATGTCATTCAGGGAGCTCAAAGGGGCGGCAGACATTCAAGGTGGGCGTGGGTGTATCTGATGTTGGTGGATGGGTGGGGATATGTCCGCCCCTTGTCGTCTGCGTCTGCTGTGATGAGAAATAGTTGCAGCTGCTGTGACATACGCGTTTGCTGCATTAAAGGATTACCCGCAAAACGGGCCAAATTCGGGGGGAGGTTGGTGGTTGCGTTGCTGCTATTCGGGACGAAACTTCTTTTGCAAGTTAAGTTTTTAATCATTTTTCAGTCAACATACATGCACATACAAAGAGAAACACATATTTTTCGTTTTTTGGTCGCCTTGGCATGCTTTACATTCGCCACCAACCATCTATCTCTTTCGCAACCCACACTCTCCACATTCGCCGTCCTTTTCTCTGCTTTCGCTGCTGGTTGACTTGTGGACACTTTTTTGAAGATTAATCATGCGCAACACATCAAATAAGTGGAATACGCTTAGAAAATGGCTTAGAATCTTTGGAAAGTGACTTGGGTGTAAAAGGATTTTTTGTATATCAGCTGCCCAGAATGTGTAAACTTTTGCCTGCATAAAGCGGGAATATTCGCAGTAAAAAGCTAAAAAGATAAATGATTCAATTACTTAAACAGACCCATTGGGGTTTCGGGGACAATGTTTGACAAAGCTTAAAACTCAGATTCGGGTGCTGTTACTATAAAACATTTATTGGGTACTTAAAACATTGGGCATCTAAAAACATAAAATTATAATTTTAATTTTAAATAGTTTAGTTACTTTAAAGGAGCATAAAATTCAGTTAACTATAGATTTATGTATTTATCAGAATTCATTTTTATGCTAAAGAATTTGATTTACTTTTTTTTTCAATCGTATTAAAATATATTTCAATGCCAATATAACTTTCGATATTAAATAAAAAAAAAATAATAAAATTAACAAAACTTAAACAAATTAGTTTCTTTAATTTAAGTACAACAAGAGACAAGAATATATAATTACCGCAAAAAATGTAATAAATTAAATTTATTAAAATGAAAAATAACATTGCAGAAAATTCCAATTACAACGAGTAAATCATAATTAAAACTCAACTAAAAGCACACAACATGAAGTTCAGGTTGTAAATATTTTTCCAGCTACTTGAAGACATCCTAGAAAATGTTGGTGCAGGGAGGTTTTCTTGTCGTACTTATCAACACATTAACACACACACAAACTGCTGGGCAATTAGCAATGCGAGGGAAAACATTAATGATGAAATATTAAACAGAGCAAAAGGAATAGCGAACTACGTATAAATAATGCAACGAGGGAAAAGGGGAAAATTGGGGAGATGGAGCGACTTACAAAATGCTCTTTCAATGTTCGTTGTAATTCAGCCAAAAACTGCAACAATTTGTTGTTGCTGCTGCCGTTGTTCGATAACCATTTGCAGCAGCGACAACAACAAAAGCAGCATGTAATGCCCTCATTGAGGGGGCGGTTGGGCGGTTAAAGGAGGCGTGGTCCGCACCAACACAAGAAACAAAATGTTGACGTCAATTTCATTTCATTTTCATTCCCGTTGTTGCTGCTGCATTTTCCGCCATTTGGTTGCTGCCGATAACAACTGCAAAACGGCAACACAAACAACAATTGCACCAACTGCCAAACAGTATTTAGGCGGTTAAATATATATGAACTACAATTGCAACAGCTACATCACCAGTTGCAACAACAGAAATACGACACTTGGAATAAAAACAGCAATTACATTTTAGAAATAGACACACAAAATATGTTAAATGTTAACAAATATATCTGTCAATACTAACTGACCTACATTTACTTAAAATAGCTACCATACATAGAAAAAGGAATTGAAAATAATACAAGTTAGTATTGATAACAACAAACACTTACTATTTATCAGAAACTATTATTTAATAAACGCCTTGAACTCTAGAATTTTCTGTGAAAAATTATACAACAAAAAAAATTTTTTGATAAGTCTGTAGAGGCAGTAAAAAAAAGGATTTTAAAATTTGGCTTCGGTAATTAATTAAATAGTTGAAAATGGTTTAATACATAACTTTTGTAATGCATTTTCAAACTTTTTTTTTTCTACAAATATTTCAAAGCCCTTAACAAATGTTGAAAAAATATTTATTTTTTTATTTTAGAAATAAAATGATTTTGAAAATAAAGGGCTTAGCCCTAATATTTATTTCTAAGTGCAACTATTTTTCCGTTGTGGCTTGCGATTCAAACAAATTGAACATTTTGCTACTTAAGAGAATGTTGCACATTCGTTACGAGACCCAAAAAAGTCCCCAGCAACCTTCCAAAAATGTATATATTAAATGAATTGCGACAATTTTGTGCAACGTTGCACTGTGCTGCTGTGTGTTTTTGTGTGGGTGATTTAAAGAAAGAGGCGTGGGCGTGGCAATAGGCAAAAGGGTCTTTCAAATTGGTGGAGGCAGGGGGCGGGGGGCGGGGGGGCGTGGGCGAAACGTGTGACATTTGAAACAGAAACCGGAAATTGGAATTGCAATTTATGCTCATCGCGTGTTGCACATTTTCTGTTCCGCTCAACTCAGTTCGGTTCAGTTGGGCTCGTTTCAATTCGCTGCAATTCAAGTCGGCAAAGGATTCCGTTTAGTTCGCTGCAGATTCCGTATCATCTGGCATAATCTATTTGGGGGTCATAAGCATAAGGTCAACACATGCCATTTATTTCCACCCCCACAAAATGTTTGTAATTAGATGGGGGCTCGTGGGCATCCTTAAATGGGTCAGCGGCAGTTTTCGGTATTTTCGGAACTTTATTTATGGCGCAAATGCAAAGAATTTATTTGGAGAGTGAACAGGGAGTTGGCGATATTAATTTCGTAACACTTTGCGATCTATTTCGAGGGGGAAATAAGAGGGAAATTGAAATTCGCATTTTGGCAAACGTTTGCCAACGAAACTTTGCTAAAAGTTTGTGGCCGAGAAATTTCTTGAATTCGGGTTAAAGTTTTACAAATAAAATCTTTAATTTATATTCATCCCATTTTGGGTTTAAGGCAATTATCTTCAAGTAATTTTATTTTGATTTTTGGTAAATTTTTGTTTTAAATTACATATGTTCTTCAATTGATAAATGTTTTATTAAAGAAAATTCTAATAAATTTGCCTTAAACCACATTTTTTCTTAAGAAAATTTATAAATAAATATGTATAAAAATTGTTGTCAAGTGAATTTTGCACATGCTATTTTTTATTTAAAAATACTTTTTTTGCCATAATATACGAACCTTTTATTTATTTTAACGAATGCAATTACTTTTCCAAATATAAATATTAAAAAATGCTCTACAACATTAGAAATTTCATGGAAAGTTTGTTTGTACTTTTAAATTTTTAAGTAAAAAACTAATTTATTTTGAAATCCAGTAATTTTTGTTTAAGGCAACATTCTTAATTAGCACACCAATTTTCTAGTTTTTAAACATAATCTCTCATCAGAGATGAGGTCTCTTCTGTCATGTAATCTTTAATTTCGTTAACTACAGGACAAACCAGCTTTGTCATTGGAGCATGAGACACTAACAAGCCCCGACTAACAAAGCTGACAACTAAAATGGTCAAGGGAAATCCCGACCCCGTGCTCCTTCCGAAGCCGGCAGCTTTAAATTACACGAATGTCCTGTCAAAAATACTTAGCACCGAGCAACAAGGAACATAGGAGCTTTGAGGTCAGAACGGAATGGCCAGAGACAGCTGTAAATAAAGCCGACAGAAAGAAAAGACTCCTCCCAACCAAAACCCGCTTTAAAGTGCCATTATTTATTGAGTACATTGAGGCCTGGAACTTCGTTTTCCCATCTCTATTCGAGGTCTTGTTTTTCTGCCTTTGGTTTTCATTATTCGGAGCGTTTTCGGCGCACGGAACATTTGCTGCCCAGCCAAGCGAAACACTCGGAAAGCTGTAGAGATGGGGCTATAAAGAATTTGAGACAGGAGTTAGTTCCTTGCCTCCTTTCAGGTGACTTTGGGCAATGTCCTGTGGCGCATGATAAACGCAGTTTGGCCCTTTTTAAATATATATAAAGCCCCAAAAACGGCTGACTTCAAGTGGCCGGTGATATATAGTCCTATATAACCATTTTTTGTTTGATAAATTTAATAAATCAAACGATTGTTTTGGGTGGAAATGCAATCGTTTGTATATAATAGATGGCTTTTTATTTATTGCCCTGCCCGCCGGCTAATGAATGCTTATTAATAACCCGATTAAGCTGGGACCAAAGGGGATTGGATTTAGGTCCACACAAAGAAAAATATAAACATTTCTAACGAGTATAAAAGATGTACAATTTTAATACATATCAATATTTTCAGTATCCATTTACAAAAGATATTAATTCAGTTAAATCCAGTTAGCAAGATTGTACTTTTTTCTATTAATGTTATTGTTTTCTTTTTTGGAATTATTAAAGTTTTTTAAGTTAACTAAGTTCCAATCAATCATTGCTTTAGGTAATAATTTTCTTTCTGTGTGGAAAAGTCACCTCCCCATATTCATGTTCTACTCAAACGAATTCCCAATCAAATTAGGTCTAATCGAATCAGCCAGTAGGCAATCGCTGGTTCCAAGTCACTGTTCTAGGATAATTTAATTCAAGCGAAGAAAAAAAGAAAAGACGCTGCCGCCAAGGATAAATTTGTCCTTTTTTGGAGAGTACGATGAAAAGGGTTTTCCAAGCCAACAATAAAAGGAATTTTGCCTTACCGATTGCGAGTGAAAATTTCGAGTCCGAATCTGTTTTCTGTTCGCACAGATGTTTACGCGGTTTAAAGCTCGTTAGCGCCCCCAGGAAAAAGGGGGTGTGGTTTTGGGTTTATTTAGAGGGTTGCGGTCTGCTTGTTGAAACATTTTGCGGGGTCTACGGCCTGGCAATTTGAAGTCATTGCGGCCTCGGACTTGAGAGATAATAGAACTACGACCGCAAATATTGCCTACAAAGCGGGAGGAAAATGAAATCCGGGAAGAAATAACCGAAAAAGGAGAGCTTGTTTGGCCAGCATTGTGGCAAAAAGGATTAATACGCAAAGCAGATTAGATTGTCAAAATGCGACAGCTTGCCGCTGCTGTGTGGGAAAATTTGACTCTTATTTTTGGTAGCAAAGGGATTTTGCAGAAACCAAAAACTGTAACAGAGTTATCAACATTTTGACAGCTCCAATTGGGGAACAACAGAATTATGCTAAAAAACATTAAGCGGATTTGAGAGTGAACTAACGCATTAAGTACTTATAAATTGCAAATCCCCTAACAGAAGACAAACTTTAATTTAATGTCATTTAAATCAGCGATGAGTTTTGAGCAATGTTTTATCTGAGTTATGAAATCGTAATCCAAAGGATGTTGTTTAATGAGAGTGTGGTCAAATGATAACCGCAATGATAAGGAAAATAATAAATCAAATGAAATAACACAATATTTTATGAGGGGTAGTCATATATGTCTTTTTCCACAAAAAATTGAAGTATTTACTGAAAAATAAGATTGAAATTAAGTTTAAGGCCTAAACTTTGTAGAAATAAGTCAAACTTTGTAGAAATAAATTATAAATAATCTCGCTACCACACTTAAACTCTTCCTTAAGTAAGATTACGTCTTTATCTACCAAATAATGAATAATAAATTGTCTGCAGTTTAATGAAGTTCGAAGTTTATGTACAGCACTTCCCCTTAAGCCCTTGAATACCTCTTAGACTCTGCCCATTCTGCAGATCAATCACTCACTCAAAAAGCTTTGATTTTGTTCAACTTTGGACAAGAGTCTGGCAGCTTCTACTAATGAAGTTGGTCTTCATGAAGCTAAAAAATTTGTAGACGAAAATATGAAAAAGAAAAGAAATCATTAAAAACGAGCTTTAAAACAGATTTTTTCGTTAAGCTATCAATCAATCTGCACAGAATAAAAGAAGGATACAAATCTTTAAAAAAAAGGAGAAAACAGTTGCGCAGCTTTTCTTTACCTCGGTTACGGCCTTTCAAATTTGTTGTACTTTCAGATAATTTTTAATGTAAATCAAAATATTCTGCTTTGATTAATGAAAAAAATTATAAAATACCATATTTAGTATACTAAAGAATATATTCTTCATAATCTTGAAAGGACCACTATATTTTATTTATACAACCATCTTTTAAAAAAGGATATGATAAGGCAATAACAGTTTCTCTCTTCAATTTGTTCCCTAATGTTCAAATAAATTTGCTAGTAAATTTCAGTAAATTCATAATCATAATCAACATTTGCAGCCTTAACAAAAAAAAAAAAACATGATCATGGAGACAGACACGATGCCAAAAAATCATTTTCGTCTGCCGCCTAATGGATTTTCCGGGGGTCGAGGGGCTGTGAAAATGAGGCCGGAAAAGTGGGCGTAAAATTTCCCTGATATAGAGTAAAGGAAAGCCACAGATGCCGCCACATGTGTGTGCGTTTGAGCGCCTTGCCACTTTGAGTTAATTCCCTTTACTTGCTCGTAAACTTTACGCATTCACTGTAATCAAATTTTATGAAATGCTCAGACCCAGTATTCTTCTCCTTTTGTTCAAGGGGGTTTCACTGTGGTGTGTGTGTGTGTGGGTGGTGCACTTTAATGTCTTTACTGTGGTTTTCGGGGTGGCTTGAGCTTTGAGTTTGCGGCCTGTGAATGAAAATTTTGCGGCATTGATAATTAAATAATAAATTGTTGTAATGTCTACATTTGCGCCCCTCGACTGTTGCATTTGGCTGAAGGGCCATAAATGATTTATATGCACATTGAATGCGTCGACAATAGATTTAATTTAACGATGTCTTGGCGATGATGATGGCGATAATGATGAAGCCGGCGACGCCGCCATTTTGGCTTTGCTCCATGGTGGCATTTTCCGCTTTCCCTCCTTTCCGATTTTCACCCACATGGAGGTAATTACGCGGAAATGGGGGACAGAGGGAGAGGAAGCCAACATCAATATTCTTCCTTCATACGCATATTAAATCTATGTCATTTTATATAAATTAATTTTGCCAATGACATTCAATGTCTGCTCGAGCGAAAATGGATTATGAACGTAATATATGGCAGAAATGTGGGCTGTTCTTTGATGTGTGTTTGTGAACATATTAATGCGATACTGAAAACCAAAGAAATTGATAGGGAAGTAGAATTGGGGGGAAGATTGCGAGGCGAGGACATTTGATTTTTGGGGATTTATTTGCGTTGAGGTTTACTGCTAATGATGTGTGGTTATTTTGTTTAATAAATTGAATTATATTAAATTTGTAGATACCTGTATTAAACAATCTCTTAAAGCCATATATTCTAATAGAAATTAATTTTCTGAAAGCAATATTAAATTTTGAGAAATTATGCCTAAACTTTAAATTTACTCCATAAAATTAATTTAAATAATTGAAAATACAAATGGATTGTTCCATCTATTTTACTTGTAAGATTAACTATCATAATGTTTATAATATTTAAAAGAAACAATTTAAATTCAGTAAAACGAAATTTTGAAAAGGCTTGAAATTGAATGTATCATTTATATTTTACAAATTTTAAAAGAAGTTTTGCAACGTTTTCATACATTTGAGAATTTAAAAGGACTGTCTTTTTGGTAAGAACAAATGCTAAAACAAAACTGGTTTAGTGCAATACACATTTTTGTCATTTCTTAAATCTGTTCTCCAGAAGACTAATATAGTTTTAATATCGTTATTTTTTAATAACGTTAAAATACCCCTTATTTAACTTTTTTATTTTCCGCACTTATTTCTTAAACTCTTGGGGTGGAAGACCTTGAAGATGCTTTCCATTCATGGACGAGCAATTACCGACTGCAATTTGATTGAATTTAAATTCTAGAGCTCGCCTTGAGCGGTCCTTATCTCAAAGTCAGTCCTGTCCTGTGACAACCCCTGCTATCCCACTTTTCTCTCCTTAGGCGAGTCATAAATTATCCTTAGATCACGCGCCAACAAAAGCGTTTCCTACACTTCACTTCTTCTGGTTCTGCAGTCTTTCGTATTGTTTTTTTTTGTTGGTCCTTACGCAGTGACCTATACAATGCATTCCATTGGGAAACTAGTAGTGGTAGTTCATGCCTTTCGCCCCTTGGACTCACTCCTTCTTTTTCATTTTTTAACTAGCTTGAATTCCTGGCAGTCACATGCCGACAGAGGCGCTGCGCCAAGATGATGGAAACAGCTGACATTTCACTTTCTTGATGCGATTACGCAGCGAGGAGTGCTCCCCCTCTTCAGCCTGCCACTGTATTTCCGCCCACCCCCCACTCCCACTCCCACTTTGCCTCCCCACCCCCGGCCATTCCGCCCACACTGCAAATTGCTTACGGTCACGTAGCAGCGGTCTTCCCTCTCACTCGCTCCCCGAAAGCCCTCCTTTTTGCTGCTGTTGCGCGACAACAATTTTTTGCGCTTTAAGCCAAGAAAATTTACACTGAGCTAAAATTCATCTGTAAAACCATATGTACCAAATGTAAATTTTAATTTAATGTAGATTAATTATTTAAATGATTTTTAAAAAGGGTCCTTTACCTTGTATTATTTTTACTTAGTAAATGATGAAACTGGACTTAATTGTTTAATTCGATTTTCTGTATATATTTAATTTTTAACGTTATTTTCTAATTGGTAATAATTTTTAAAACATATGTACATTTTTTTTTTAATAAATTTAATTTTTTTCTTTTTATTTTCAAAAAAAGTATTTTGGTGGTTTGTTTTGAAAATCAAAAAATTATTATGTTTGCATTTAACTCTTAAAAATGTCTCCTCTTACAATTAAAGTTAATAATAAAATAAATTTTTCCTTTCACTGCAAGGGTGGAAAATATGGATGAGGAAGAGCAGGCATAGTGAGAAAAAATGGGGTTGGGAGTGGGTAACAAAAGGAAAATGGTGCCAAACTTAATGAAAATACCAACGCGTCGTCATTTTGGCCGCAGAGAGGCTGTAGCCCATCCCCCTTTCCGGCAAGGCAACTTTCCGCCCCCGAAGCTATCCATCTTGCGTACCATTTTCCCATTCCCCCAATATGTTATTTTTCATGCGTTTTAGGCGAAAGTGTTTTTTTACCACTGTGCGTGAGAGTCTGTTTTTTTTTACTATCTACCCCATCGTTGCCATTTATTGGCATTTCTTGATTTCTTGCTCTATTTTCCCAGTAAAGTAGTCCCTCGAAATTTAATCTAATTCGTGTTACTTCTAAATATAAGATCCAAAACAACGTATTTGTTTGAAAATGTTGTTTAATAATAGTGTAAATATTAGTATTTTATTTTATTTTAACTCCTTTCTTTTTTACCAGTTTTCACTGTATTGACATTTTTTGATTTCTTGCTCCCATTTTGTTGTATTTTGTTTTTGTCCTGCCGCTGCTTTGGAAAATTTGCATATCTCGATAGTGTCATTAAATTTGCATATTTAAGATAAATTTAAATTCCTTGCATGTTTTGTTGTATACATTCCCATTTTTTTGGCCGTCTTTCTGCGTTCCAATTTCATTTCGAGTATTGTCCTTTCTGTCTGCTCCTGATTCTTCTTCTTGTTCGTTGGTCCTGGCCCATTCTTCAAATTTTGTCGTTGCTATTGCAAATTTATTGTTTGTAGGCTTAAAAGGGCGGAGGAAGTGGCATAACATTGTTTACAGACTGTCCTTATACATATGTACATAAATGAAAAAGTGGTGGAGTTCCTACAGTCGCGGGAGTATTGTTGAGGTAATAGATTGTTTTTCAAAACAATTAAAAATATAGTTGATTTATCTGTATTTATACTCTCTTGTTTCCAACCAAGCTATTCATTTAAAGAGAGTTTTAACCCGATTTCATTATATTAAAGTTTTTAATCAATTTTATAATTCTTTTTTATAACCTCTTTTAGGAAGAGGCGACTACTAATATATAGCCGCACAACTAAAAAGTCTGCTGTAATGGTATGATCGGATATAAAATAATAATTCTATCCAAACGTAATACAGTTTACGTTTGTATTTCAAAATGTCACGTTTTTTGTTTGCGTGGACTATAGCTTTGCAATCATGTCTGGAAATGTATTTCCGTCCCTCGGGACTATTGTTTTGTCCGCTGCTGTATGAATGGGTGGGGCCGGTGGGCGGTGCTTTACAGTGCGTGGGAGTCGCTCTCATCTCGTTTTTTCTGACTTAAACCCCCAGTCTCCTTATTTTTCGTTGTCGTCATCATGCATCATTTGTTTAGTCCCTTAGTCCTTTGTTATGTGCCAAAAGCTGAGAGGGATGTGGGCAGTGGAAAGGACGTGTGTGGGCGGAAGGATATGTATGTGGTGGGTGTCGCACTTTTATGCGTCGCACTTGTTGAGAATATTAATTTTATTTAAATATTTCAAAATAACACAGAAGTTGCAGGCTTCGCAGTTTTGGGTTCCCCGTTTTTTTATTTTATTCATTTTATTTTGCGACATTTACGTAATGAACTGAGCTAATGGGATTAAAGCGCCACCCCATATTAAAACTGAAGAAGACAGAATTTTCAAGAAAAAAAAGGTTACAGAAGACTTCATTAAAAAGTCAGGTTAACTTTAGAATGAGATCCTTAGTATAATATAATTTATTTACTTAACGACCTTTTTAAAAGCAATAAAAAAATAATATACCAAAAATTAAAGTTGAAAAAATAATTTTAATGTTTACAATGACAGATTAGATTAATTAAAATAATATACAGCTTAAAACATACTGTGTAATGAGGCCTTGAGAAATACATAAGTAATAAAGTAAATTTCGATAAATATATTTATATAAGCCGAATTTTATCTTAGTTTTTAGTATTGCCTTTGACATTAACTAAATTAACAGTATTTAGTATATGATGTACTAAAATGCTAGTAATATACTAATAAATAAATATATGTATGTATGTAGCTTAGATTTAAAAACCAAATGCAAAATGCCGAACATGTTTCTATTTATTTATTTACCACTTTTGTCAAAGACTTAACATTTAGAAAACATTGCATAGATATTTTCATATTTATTTGGTATTAAAAATGTATCCCATTAAATTTGTGAACTAGTGTAAAAGTTTGGTATTTTAATTTTTAATACCACATATTGCTGGTCATTTATGTCATAAAAATATCGCAAAACTGAGGCGTTTCCGTTATAACTCCTACTTCAGAGTTTATTAAAAAGGTTTTGTGTTTTCTTTACTTGTAGTGAACTGGGAGCGGCAGCTTCTTCGCTATCTTTTTGCCATTTTCATTTAGTTAATTATTTAAATTTCTATTTGTGATTCGCAACAGCAACAAATATAGACTTGGTGAGAGCGAGAGAGCAGGGTTTGCCGGCGAAGCGCAGATAATGAGAGAGATGGCAAGAGAGCGAGAGAGGGAGCGTCGAAATTTGTGTGGCTTTTTCGCTCTCTCTTCTACACTCCCACACTCACTCTCATACGATTGCCGTCGCTGTCGCGTTGCGCTTTCTTCGTTTTTTTCGGTCTGCGCAAACTTATATTTTGTCGTTGTAATATTTTGCATAAATATATAAATTAAACCGCGTGACGAAACAACAAACCAATAAAGCAAGAAGAAAGGAAAAGCGAACAAATCAAAACGAAATCCACATAACTTTCAAGTGCAAATTGCGTGTTTGTGTGTGCGTGAGTGTTTTCTGTTTGTGCGACTGTGTGGTTTGTGTGTGCTTGTGTGTGAAAAACAGAACGTGCAACAAGAAGCAAGAAGAAGAAGCAACAGCAGCTGACAGGCTAACAAAATAAATTAAATTCCAATAAGTAAGCAGCATGAAAATAAAGCAAATCGAACAAATAGAAAACAACCTTTGGAAGCCCCGCAAAGAAGACGTAACAATGGCAAAAACAAATCTTGCAGCTCTCAGCTAATTGAAAGCGAATGTTGTTGTTTTAGTGCAATGCACTCGATAAAAAGAAAAAGGAATGGCATAAAAGTACATAAATAAGAACAGCAGCGCTTTTAAAACAATAATACAATTAAGAATAAATAAAAGCCTCTCAGTGAGAAAGAAAAACCACAGGAAAGACAAAGAGAGAGGATGATTAGTGTAATTATTTAAATCTTATCGTAGTGCAAATATTTTATTTTTTGCTTTGCTCACTTGTTGTCTTCTTTTACCGGCTGCTCTCTCCCGCTCTTTCTTTTCTCTCTGTGACAGCTGTCAACTGCGCTCTCGCTCTCCTTCTCTCGCTGTCATTGTCCTTAAATAAGCAATAACAAAAAACAACAAGTGCAATTGATAAAAAGCCATAGCGTAAAACAATTTGCAATTGAATAATTTCCCCCAGCATATCAATAAATTATAGTGCTTGTGTATGTGAGCTTGTGCCTGTCTGGCAGCGTAAAAATAAATTTGCAAAAAAAAGTTGGCTGGCTGTGTGCTATTTTTAATGCCAAAATGCAAATGTTGCAACTGCTGCGCGGGAAAGAGAAAGATATAGTGCTAAAATAACTCGCTCAACGCTCTGTTGCAAGAACAAAAACAGCACAAACAAAGTGCTGCCGAAAATAAGCAACAAAGTTTGCAAGTGAAATATTAATTACAAATTTATAACACGGCAAAACGATCTGGATATGGCACAGAATGCGATAAAAGAGCGATACAAATAAAGAGAGAGAGATAGAGCGGGAGAGCGAAAGGTGCAGAGGACAGTGTTGCCGAGCTGTAGGCAGATTCAACGGGTTGGGCTACAAAATTGCAGTAGAAAAGGGAGTGACAGGAGTTAATTAGCTAGTACACAAATATTTAAAATAAAGGAAAATTTATCGAATTTTGAAAAGGAAACAAACAATACTGTTAAATAATATTACCATTCTTAAAAGTTAAAAAAAATAAAAGTTACAAATTTTATAGAATATATTGTAAAATAATATATATGGATAGTCTATAGTCTATTTTAGTCCACGATATTTGAATTATATTTATTTTTTTAATTTTTTATACCTTTATTAAATCCTGAAAAGTGTGATTTCGAGTCTGTAATTCGCACTTTTCAATACCTCTTAATACAAAAACTCCACCCAAGTAATTAAAATTATATCAATACTCTCAAAGCATTGAAAAATTTGTATGGATTGCAAACCACATTTTAATCCATGGCATGATTCAAGTTTTCTAATCTGGATTTTCTTTTCCTTTCTTTTGCAGTCGCGAGTTAATCTGAGATTCCTATTATTTAACAAGTAGCAAGAAAAAGGAAATCGTATTTGAAATGCATCCAAGGTACAGCCCGGCACCACCTCCCCAGCAGCAGCAACAGATGGGCGGTCCACCCCACCAGCAGCAGGGTGGTGGGGGAGGTGGAGGCGGTAACATGAGGGGACCGTCGAACGCCCAGCAATTGCCGCCGCAGATTCCGCGATCCCAAAACTATTCAAACGTAAGTCGTGTATAAATCACATCTATATTTAAGGCGGATAATTTTAGATTATTATTTATTGGTCAGTGATCATTTTAAGTGATTTGGGTCAAAATATGTGCACTTTGAAAATTAACCAACACAATTGCCAAACCAAAGAAATCTATACGGATAAATGATTGTCAGATCAATGATGTATATAGTTATGTATATAAATGTACCATTTATTTATCATCTGAGGTTTTCATTCTGCGGTCCTCGGAAGCCTTTCAGGATTATATATTTTTTTAATTATTGCTACGAAAACACTTAAATATACGAAACTTGATTTAATGATGCCACAGATGACTTACTTTTGATAACCCTATTGACCCCATAAAAACTCTAAACCAGTTCGTACAAAAAGTGTTGGCCAAACTTCTAAGCAATCAAGGGCCAACAAAGGCATCAATCAATCAATTTATCCATGCATCAATCAAGCAATCAAATGGCTTACTCGCTCGCACTCCCGGCAGTCAGTCAGTCACACAGTCACTCACTCAATCGTTCATTCAAATCGGACTCAGGCTGATGATTTCTGATTCTGATGCTTCTTTCCACATAGAAGGCGCCATTTTTGCCTTGCGGGCGATAGGGGGCGCCACTGCAATCGACATGTGTCATACGCAGAGTCGTTTGAATCCGGAAAATGCGGGAGGAAAATGGGGCAAAAACAGGGGAAAACGGGTAAAATGGGGCTGGCGGAGAGTACGCATTTGAGTGGAAAATTGCTCCCGCTGATGTGGCTGCCATGGCCTGGCAATGATACGGATTTCTTCTAACCATTTTTGCCATCAATTTGCTGACAGTTGCAGGGCAGCCGCCTAATCTCGATGAGAGAATCGAGGCAATAGTGTCCCATTATCCTCGTACCTGATAAATCATTATTCACACACACACAAAACCACACACACAGTATTCTGGAGAAAGACCATTTTAGCTGTATTTTCCTTTTTGCTAATTTCAATGGTATTACTCATTTTTAGGTGGTGTGGGTTTGTGCATTGTACAATTTCCATCATAATTTATGCATTTGCTTTCTAAGCACCAACAACGCATACACAAAAAAATGGAAAACATGAAATGGGAATAACACAAAGGCAACATTTGTAAGTAGAGCCCCGTCCATTCTCAACTGACGATATTCGTTTTACCTGCGTGTATATGGTTGCACAGAAAAATAATATCTAAATAATTAACGATTTCAAAGATTTTTCAGAATCTTTCCTTTTATTTTTTTTTTAATCTGGAGAAATTTTTGAAAAATGGCATTTTACCATTAGGAAATATTGTTCGAAATTTAGACATATTTAATTAGTTTGGAGTTGCTTTATAGTACATAAATCATTTGATATTGATATTCAAAAGGGTGATTTTACTTATTATAATTATATTAAAACTCTTTAAAAATTATTAGCCACACTCTGGAAATAGTTCTGATTATTTTAAAAATGGTTTGAAAATCAAGACAAAACTCAATCAAAAATCAGTTCTTTTGTTTTGTTTTAAATGTGATTTTTGTCTCATTGATTTTCAAAACGTTTTTAAAATAATCATCTATGATATTTTTTAATGCATTTTTCTTGGTGTATATGTTTTATAGAAGTATACCATATAATAAACTATTCAAAACTGTTGCGGCATAATGCTGAGAGATGGGGTGTAATAGAATCTGGGGCTGGTGTTGCTCGTTTGCTGCGTTTTTAGGTAGCCCAATCCCTCCCTGGAGTCCCAGCAATCCCTCCAGGTGTGCTCGCTTTGTAGGCAACGTCTATTTGGCATCCTCTAATGGCCAACAGGCGTTGCTTTGGCTTTCTACGGGAGCGTTCTTTCATTTAAACAGCTTTCAACTCACGGCAACAACAACCACATTCTGGCAGACCACATCAAAATAAAAATGCAGAAAAAAAATTGAGGTTGGGGAAAAAGTGAGAAAAATACAGAAAAAATTGTAAACAGTCGCGCTTAGTCAGCGCCACAGTCGACGTCAGTTATTGTGGCTGGAATGAAAATTATATTTCGCATTTTGTGTCCTACACAGAAAATTGAAGAAAGGAAAGTAAATAAATAAAAGAGGAAACAGGCAAGTTGCTGAAGTTTATGGAGTTAAGGGAGGATAAATTTAAAATTACTTTGAACCACACTTTGTGATGAAAAAGGCGAGAGTTTTTCGTGGGAAAAAGATTGTTCATGTCGAGTTTACGATAAGTTTAAGGATATAAAATTTTGAAAAGTTTTGAGATAAGAAAACAATTAATAGCGATTACATTACATTTATAAACTTGCAAGGCAAAAGTCAAAACAGTATAAATTACAATTTGTTTAAAATAGCTAGCTTTTTTGATATATTGGCTTATATCCCATAACTAATAAATGTCCTTAGATCTGTTTTTAGCATGAAGAGAAGACAAAACTTTAAATGTTTTTTTTTTAGTAAGCTAGTTGGATCATCTTCGATTAAATCTTTAGTATATAATTTAGTATAATTTCAATAACACTCAGTACATTTTTTAACGATACTATCGGTTAAAATAGAGAGGACTGATCTTCGTTTTGCTAAGTTTTAAATTTTAGAGCTAATAATAAACGGATTTCAAAAATCTTGTCAAAATAGCTTTCATCCATTCAAATGTTTTTAATTAACATTTCTTTTAATCATCATTTTCAATTGTTGAATCAGAAAAGCAAATATCCCTTCCGGCATTCTCAGTTCTGTCACTTTTATTTCTTACTCCCTCTTTAGTAATTATGAAATTAAATACTTCAGGAAATAACCAAAAGGAAATATAATTTACACTCCTTTGATTTGCTTTTCCTACCCCAGGTTTTGCGTTTACCTGAATAATTTGATTTCCCTTGCCCTTTCCACGTATAATTTTTAATTTTCCAATTTCTATGTGAGTTTGCTAGACGAAAATTGTTTCGGAAAGACTTGAAAACTTTCAGTATTTGAGTTGTGTGCGCTAAAAAGTTGGCTCGACAAAATATTTATATTTCTTATAAGAAGTTTTGTGTGCTTGGTCACGTAGTAATTTGTGATTTAATTCAATGTTGACAATTGCGAGCAGGCAGAAAGTTGTTAAGGTAATTGCGACCGCATAGGCTGAGATGCATTTCAATTGAAGCTGCTGACCAGACGGATGGAGATTCGGGATTCTCCCCCTCCAAAAACCAAAAACCAAGAAGAGATGCTCCGATGCAGCGCTGAATGGCATACGAAACGCCTTTGAGTCCTGCGCCTGCGTCGGCTTGTGGATCCTGTTGCTGGAAAACAATTTTGCCGGCTCCCAATGCATTCGAGTCCACGAAGTGCCAAACCGAAGCTCCAAAGCCGAAACGAATTGCGAAGCTGAGGCCTTACTCAAAACCTTACTCAATGAGAAATTCAGAATCCATTCGACGATTGTCAAGTTCAGTTACAAACGCCTTTTCCTCATTTTGCGCACCACAAAAGCGGAAAGCGACCACAGAGCCCCAAGCACACAGAGATTGCCTGAGACAACCAGCCAAGTCTGAAGCCAAAACCGAATCGAATCGAAATCCAAAACGAAAATCAAATTCAAGCCCAAACCAATTATATTCAAATATCCAAGCGAGGAGACCGAGGAGTCCTGCAAACATCCTTTTCATAGTGCAAGCTCGCCATTTTGTGTTTTCGATAAAGTTTTTCAAAGCCATACCGCAAGATTCAGCATTAAATATATATATTTATATTTCAATTTCCCGTGCGTATACGTAATCTGCGTCGAAGTCAGTTCATTCTGTCCATGATTTACAAATATATTTATACATATTAGCCACTGAGAGAATCGGGAAGTGCAAGTGCAAGTGAAGTTCAGTATTATTTACAAAGCGTGAAAATCTAGAAGTTTACATAAATATTCTGCTCAAGAACTTACTACTCAAAGTAGTCCAAGGATTCCAGTCTCTCAGCGCAACAATTGTCAGTGAAAATTCCTATGAATCTTAGCCAACTAAAAACTCTAAATAAAACCAGAAAACACACAACTAAAAAGGGTTAAAAACTCTCAAAGCAAAAATATTAAGTAAATGTTAAAGAAAACTTTAAAGTGAACACCAAAAGAAAATATCTACAGTATTATTTTAATAAAATATATGAAGAACTTTAAGCGATAAATAGAGACAATAAAGTAAAAATAAAAAACCAAATAAAATTTGTGACTCTAGCTTAAAAGTAAAATCGTAAAAAAAAATATATAGCTTAATTGTGAGTGAAAAAGAATTAGAAAATTGCCCTTAAATAAATTATAAAACTTTAGTTGAAAAAAGCTTAGCTTGAATAAACAAAACAAAATAAATTGTGTCTATCGATGTGTGTGCTTAACTAATTGCTAATTAAGAAAATAAATAAAATTCAATTTCAACATTAATAAGTGTTCAGTGTTTAGCCAATATAAAAATTGCATTACTAACTAGTCAATGTTCTAAATAAAAATCGATAAGAAAACTAAACCAATCCAGACACAAAGGCAGACAAGGCTCAGACAGTCGCAGACAAAAGGCAAACAAGAAGGGAGAACGCGAACGCAAGCCCTCGAAATCAATTTACAATCAACCTGCTCACCAATAGCCATTAAAATTGCGTCAATCAAGAGAAAAACCTCGCCATTGCCCGCAGCAACATCGAAGCTAGCCAATTTCAGCCAACAGGACCCACAACAGGAGCAGCAGTCCGGCGAATTTGAGGCAGCAGCTGTAAGCCAATTGGTGGCAACAGTTGTGCAAATACCAGCAGTAGTAGCAACAACAGTAACAGCAACAGCAGCAGCAGCAGCAGCGGCGGCAGGAGCAACACCTACAGGAGCAACATCAGGCGCTAAATATCCCAAGGCCAGCTCCTTGAATCAGCAGCAAACAACACCACCACCACCGCCGCCACCACCACCACCGCAGGAAACCGCAACAGCAGCAGCAACAACAAGTGTTGCCGGCACAACAGCAATCGTCACAGCAGCAACATCAGGAGCCAGCCAGGCCAGCAAAGCCACAAGCAGGACAAGCAGCAGCAGCAGCAGTAACAGCGAAAACAGCCAAAGCAGCAAAATCTACAGCGGCAACAGCAACAGCAGCAGCGGCAGCAACACCACCAGCAACAGCAGCAACACCAGCACCACCACGACGCTGTACACGTGCTCCAGCGCCTCCTCGTCGCTGATTGCCCAGCCGCCGCCAACAAAGATATTTAAGACGGATCACCATCTGTGCGCCGCCTACGGACTGCCGACCGCCACTGCCGCTGCTGTTGGTGGGCATCCCTGCGTCTACTGCGTGATACCTGTGCCCGTGGTGAGTGTCCTTGTCGAGATCTTAGAGTTCTTAACACTTGCAGAAAATCCAATACTTGAACATTTTAACTTTCTCGTTTGATTTGAACCAGTATTTTTTAAAATGCGTAAAAGAAAGAAAGAAATATTTTTCACCAGATTGTTTTAATCGTGTATTTTTTCATAATCTTTCGACGAAAAAATGATAAATAAAACATGTAGCAATTTTTTATAACAATTAACACTATAAAAAACAAATCTAATGAGAAACTAACCCAATTGCAAGAAGGACAATTTGACCACTTTAATTTTAAATTTCACTTTGTCTTCAAACAATTTATGTCCAACTCCTCAATGATATAATTCAAATTTAGTTGCATAAAAGTAGCTATACAGTTCTCTTTTTCGATATTCAATAAACATTTTTAATGTTCTTTGTCATTAAAAATAGGTTATTTATTAGGGTAAATATAAAAATTGTTTCTTTAAAATTGCTTAAAACGGTCCACTTAACTTAAAATTTAAATAAATCAAACTTTGCTACAAAATTTTAAAAAACGTGTCCATTAAAGTGTTTCATTAAAAATTGTTGGTAATTTCATGAATTTCGAGAAAGTATAAACAACCGTTTTTTGTAAGTGTGCCATTTGCATAGGCTGCTTTTGATTTTTTACAGTCATTAAATATTGAAATAATTACGCAGTTGGGGGATGTGGATTTCAGCTGGTATCTTCTGGTTGTTAGCCTCCTCAATGCTCCATAGCCGCCGTCAATTTGCTTATCTTGTCTGATGATTATCCTGTTCCTGGCTGCGTGTCGCGTACCGGCCTGTTTCTTATTAACATTTATTATCCGTTGCTCGAGACTGGGATTCCGTTATACTCACAAAAAAAAAATGAATATTGCTTATAATTTTCTTGTTGAAAAGAATTTTGAAGGGGATTTGTTGGGGTAATCCGAAAATCAAATGATTTGTTCAGGTTGAAGAAGTATGAAAGGAAAATGGGTTTTGGGCTGAAGCTGTTTACTGAAATGGAATGAGTTTTTAGTTGGGTATATCGAGTTTATTGCTTGCCCTTTTATGACTCAAAATTTTTTACATTTGAAATTGCACATTTTGACTTGTTAATTTGAAAAGTTATGCTTAAAAAAACTAACAAAATATCCATATTCCAATACTGTTGAAAAGTAGATTTAAAAAATCTAGTTCTATACACTTTAGTATTGTATCATATTTTATAGTCAGCATTTTGAGTGATAACTAGTCTAAATGCATATTCGCATATTCACTTTACCTTAGATATTTTGAGTGTGTTGTCAATTATTTAATTCGAATATCTGAGGTCCTCCTCCTAAAGGGAAACAGAAAAGAACGAAAGAATAATTTGCATACATTTTTCAGCTTTGCAATACAAATTACACGACTCTCGCGCAAACAGAGGCGGAAACTGAAGACGTAATCTCGAGCTAAATAACATAAATTTGAGGCGGGCATCCAAAAACACCCACCACCACCCACCGGGGAAACCACAGACCCATTTCAAGGCCCCCTCCTTCGCCCGCTGCCATTAGCAGCGTCAGCTGTTTGTCCACTTAAAGAATGCCCAGATAATCGAGGCAACAAATGTGCCTAATGTCAATGACAATAAAGACAAATTATACAAATATTTGACTAACTGACTGACAGACGAACTGGAATGATAATGACACTCATTGTTCGTGTGTAGAACAAGGAAAATTTCATTAAAAATGCCCACAAGCAAATGGCAAATCATTGGCTCAAGAGGGTAGAAAATGGGAAAAGTGCCTGGGCCAGCACATTTTCAATAATTACAACAAACAGAGGAGAGCTACAACAAAAATCAAGCCCAATGACCGCAAATAAATCTGAAATAATAATGATTATTAGCCTGTATATATGGTTAGGTGCTTTTACGAGGGTTTGGTTAAGCACTCATAAAGCCACAAAAATTGTTTTCAATTACAAATAACCGAAGAATGAAAAGTCTGAAGAAAGCAAGGATAAGTTTGGCAACGGGAAAAAATGCAACTGAAAAATCTTTTCATATTATTCATTCATTTTCATTGTTGTTTAGAGGGGGCGGGAAACTTGGTCTTTCCTCATTGTCCATTGCCAAGAGTGAAAAATGTTTTTCTCTTATTATTTCTATTTATTTTTTTTTTGAGTTCCTTCCCTTTTTTTGGCTCCCTCTTGTGTTTTCCTTTTTTTTTCTTGTGCTTTTAGGGCTCAGGCGAACGAGATTTATGTAAGGCACTGTCTGAGCCCGGCACTTTTTCGTTTTCTGCTCATTTTGTTGATTTCTAATTAATTTTACTCGAAGTGAAAATGAATTGGCAAAATGCCCTGCAGACACAATACCAAATACGAAAAAGGGCAAGCAGGGTGAACTAAAGTCGGAGAGGATCTTTCAGTTAAGATAAGTGATTTCCTCACATTTTCGGTAGCTGCCATTTCAGTTTCCCTTCGTGCTGCTTTCAAAGTAATTACTCCAAGATTGCTTAGCATGCTCAAGAAAATAGGTACATCTTAATGTCGGAATCTTGTAGTGCCCTTTCTTGAAAGTAATTTTTTTTAAATAAATACATTTTTTATAAGCATTTTACAATTTGTTATTTAAATTACTTTAAATAATCTTAATTCAGTTTTGTTTTATGCAAATTTTAAAATCCTTTTTGACAGGTAAACTTCGCATTTAGGGATCACTTTCAACAAACTTATCCGATCTTTTGCAGCAGTACCGGCATTAATGTTTGCATTTTTCTGCTGCCGTGCTAAGTGGGCAGATGGCCACGCCCACCGCGTGGAAAGGCACTTATGAGCTGCGTGTTGCAGTTGTTGCTTTGACTGTTGCTGCCGCTGCCCGTTTCAAGGACTTTTGAGTGGTGGCGTTTCACGTGGCGTATGCGTGACTTCGCCACATAGAAGGCGCGCCTATGAATATGCATTATTATTTTCTATATGCGCCGGGGTCCAGTGAAGTGCGGCTAATTAGCAACTGACATACATTTGCAACTAACCCAAATTGTGGCTGGCGATGACGAGGTTAAGTGTGGTGCTTTAAGCCCGGAATTTTTAAGTTCCTCGCCAAATTGTGTGGAAAATCTTTTCAGAAAATTCGCCGTACTCTTGCATACCAAATGAGATGAGTTTCTGTTTGGTCCTTGGTCCTTTCGGTAATTGTTATTGATGTGGAAATATGTGCGATTAGCCAAGCTCTCTGTCTTTCGGTCCGCTCAACCCTCGGCAGGGCAAAAACTTTTCGGCCCCGAAACTAAAAAGTGAAAATTTTATGGCAGAGGAAAAAAGGGCAGAAAGCGACGCCATATTGGATAACATAAAATGGCGTTTATGATGGGCAAAGTTTCATCATTTGCAATTTGCTTTTGACCCTCCTCCCGCCACCAGTGTGTTTGAGTTTTCCAGCAAATTTAACATAAACCATTTTGGTTTGAACTTTTTTTTCGTTGTCTCTCTGGTTCCCTGTCTCCCATTTTTATTTTTCGTTTGTTAAAAAATTGTTTTCATAAATGATTTTTACCCCCAAACTTAATGTGCCCCATATATTTTATATTTGTTCTCTGCTTGAAATTTTTAACTGATTCAATGTTCTCTGTTCGCAGTTTGTCCAGTTTAATGCCACTGACTGAGCATTTAATTAATGTTTTTACGAACTGGGAAAAAACGATGAAAAAAAGGTTGAAAATGTCCCGTGTGCTTACTCGCATACGAGCTTACAAAATAAATATAGAAAGAGATGGGGGAAAAAAAAGGAAACTTTACGAGCCAGAGGAGGAAGGAAAAAAGTTTTCCGGGTAATTCCATGAAATGGCATTTCATTCAATTCAATTTCATGCTCTGTAATTATTTTGTACAAAATGTTCGGGACTATATACTCGGTACAACGACAACTGTCGCAACAACTAATCAAGTTGAGTCAATGAAGCAAGGCTCTCTGCACAAGGGAGGGGTGGTTGTGGGGAAACGGAGGTTAAATGTCAAAGTTGAATATGTTTCTGGGGCCACAGCCAGAACCTGAAAATTGCTGAAAATACTTCTCTCTGAGTTTGCAGTGAATTAATGAAAAATAAATTTAGATTTTGACAGGCTTTGAGAAGTATTTCTCTTTTAATGGCAAAACATCCAATTTACTTTAATTATTCACCGCCTTTGGCCGCCTCAATCGAGTTTATTAATCCATATATATTTCAATTCACTTTGCATTCGTAACTGAAGATGGACCTGCATTTAAATGCAACACATCTAATTTACTAATCACTTATTTAAGCATCAATGTCCGACAAAATGAATTTCAAGCTGCATAATTTTACTCAATCAATTTGGCCAACTAAAATTAAATTGTGTAAATTGTAATCCAATCAATGAAAGTTCTGTTTTCACTCTGCTTAACTTTTTGGCCATTATTTGATCGTGTACATTATTCAATTTGTGTACATGGGGTAAGCCTTTTTGCCATCTGGTCAGTTTTGCTGAATTATTACATTATTATTACATGTTAAGTAATTAATTTGACGTTTTCAAATTTTAAAAATCTGATAAGTCACACTTTTTAATGGAACTACAAATTTCAACAAAAAATCTTACTTGGGAAGGATACAACAAAAGCTTAAGTAAATTCCCTGAAGAACAAAAAGCGTTTATTAAAAAAAATTATCAAAATTATTAAATTAAAAAATAAGTATAAATGCGCAATAAAAGAACATGAATATTCTTGCACAGATGAGAAACTAGGAAAATTGAAGTCTTAAATAGATTTCCCAGGGTGTGTGTGCACTAACAATTCTTTGACTTTTGCCACGTTTTCATTTCTCGCTTTATTTTTGGCATCAAGCAGCAGTGGCAGCCTTTTGAGATTCGTTACGCTACAACGCCTCGCAGTTGCGCCTCGCTCCTTCGTCCTTAAAGCTATATGTGTGTGTGTATATGCCTGATTGTGTGTTTGTAGGCTGGTGCTGGTGTATGTGTGTGTGTGTGTCCTGACACATGCTTGTGCTGCTGCCAGAGCCACTTGGCTAAAGTATTTTAACCTAAAATTTGTAAAAATAGCACATCAAGAGGCATTCTCGGGGCGCCTTCGTCTTCTGTTTCTTCTTCGGGCTTCAAGTGGATGCTCTAGAGAAATGTACTCACACACATATACACACACACACTTACACACTCAAAGAGGAAATGGATGGGGTGTGTTAAATTTATCTACTGTACCACAGTGCGTATGCTTGATGCTTTATTTATTTATTTAATTTGGCATGGGCAACGGGATGATGAAATGAGAATAGTACTAGAGCCACTGCATTGTCCATGGCTGTCCATTAGGGTTGTTTATTTTTTTGGGGGGTGCACAGGGGCTTGTGGCATAAAATATGTTGAGCAATTTGTCAACAGGATATCTCACACCCTTGTGTCGCGTAATGAAATGTCATTAACATTAAAATAACTTTCAACACTTGGTCTGCCTCTCGTCATCTCCATCGCAATGTGTCTATGTCTGTGTGTGTGTGTGTGTTGGGAAATCATGAAAAATAACAGCAACAAAAAAAAAACTGAAGGCCAAAAAAGATTTCTATGTATGTGCCATCATCATCAACTTTTGTCGCCTGACTTTTTCTCGATTTCGTTTTGTTAATGAAAAAAGTTTGTGCTTCTCTCCCTTTTCTGCTTTGAATTGTTTGATGAGCGAGAAAATATTTTCCGATTTTTTCCCTTTTTGCCCTGACGATGCCTTTGACGTCCCGGCTTCATCAAGTTTTCATTAATTTATTACACGCCCTGGCCAACGCCACACCCATCCAGCCCCGCCCCCGTTTCCCTGCCGATTTCATAATCAGTGTTCAGCAGGTTCAGGGTTCTGTGTCAAAAAGATTCCTCATTTTGTTTTTCTCTTATTTTTGCTGGTTTTAATCAATGTTTCCGTTAAAAAGATTCCGTTTTTTGTTTCGCTTCTATGGACTTTGACATCATCGACTAATATTTCGTGACTTTTGTTGCCTTAAAATACTCACTGTCAGTAGGTAAATTGTAATGCTAATATATGTGCGATTTATGTAGATAATCAGGTTATTAAGACGACTATGTTAGAGTGATGTACGACGTTATTTTGTCAAATATGAGTTGTCTTTAAAAAATCTAAATTCATTTTAAACTGAAATAGAACCTTTTCTGATTTCGTTAATCAAATTATTTACTCATTGGCTTATCATTAAACAGCTAAAACCATTTAGTAACTGTAGGGCAGAAGCCAAAGCACAACATTAAGCTGTCTTAAACTTAAATTTAAGAATGACTCTGATATTTCCGACTTCCCTTCCCCATCCTCAATATCTCCTTGTTCCTAAACAAATTGCAAGTTCGCAGCATCATTAGCTTTGGCCGAAAGATGTCACGTTCGACACACGTGTGTGCGCAAAGCTGCATAATCCGGCTCTATGTGGCGCCTAGCTTTCCCAAAACGTCGTCGTCGTCCAACCATAACCACTGTTGGTGGTCCGACGACCACCTCCTTTCCGCCTTCTCTTACCCCTCTCTAACCCCTTCTTCACATGGCTATCTCTTGGTTCTGTTAACCAATCCAACCGCCAACGTAAACCGCTAAGTGCTTCCCTTTGTTGCGTTCCATTCTCGTGTGCGCTTGTTCCTGTTTTTGCATTGTATTTTGTTGCAGACCTTCAGGCAAAACGGAAGTTTGCTGTTATTGTTTTTGGCGTTTAACAACACTGTTAGCCAGTGTTGGTTCCTAACATTTAAACTATAGTTCTATCTCATTAAAGTACAGTCAATCATTATCAACGGGAGACATAAATATATTTAAATTAATGTGAGTACACAGAAATTAAAGATTCGTTAAGCAATAACTTTTATTTTAATGAATTGTATAACTTTTTTGATATTTTCATGAATACGTGTAAGTGTCCCCGAAATCTCAAAAGGGTAAATAAGTTTATAATTATTTTGGCTTCACCTTGTCAATAAATTAAACGAATTTAATGTTAAAATGACAAATAGGGTAAACCAAACAAGTCATCCGAAATCGAATTTCACAGATACTTTAAGTATCCGAAGTTTTACTGTACTTCTATCTTTTTCTGGAGTGTAACGTGCTGACGACTTTCGCATGAAACGTGCTCGGCATAAATCGTTTTCAACTTGAAAAGAGGGGAAAAGTGAGGAGACGATTAGGGGTTGTGTGTGAAGTGGGATCCCCCGCTTATGTGCGATATATAGTATATGTTTTGACCCTCGCTCAGAGCACTGCAGAATGCTCATTATTTTCCCTGTTTTCCTCTGATTCTCTTGCCACAGGATGGCAGTTACTTAGCTTATTGCTGAGTTGCATTACAAAGATTTCATTGTAAGAGATATGATATAGTGCGGTTGCCCTCACATCATATCATATATTATTATTCTTGACTTGCGTTGGGGCTCGGTGTAAAAAGGTTCAGATGTGAGGGTGAGTTTATAAGAATGGTAGGGATCTGAGTATATTAAATATTTTTCATATGGAAGTTAAAGTAATTGACTCTTTTGGTAGATATCTAAATACTATCTTAGATTTTATTATCATTAAGATATCTCAGGGTGTTAGCACTTTAAGTATTTTGCCATTTACTTTAGCGGTATAAGCAGTGTACTTTATATTGGCATTTGTTTATTTTTAATCGCATCTGTACGTTTCTTTCGTTTTTAACATGTAGATAAATATTTTCTATTCTTTTTCAACTGCTTCCAACCAAACAACTTTTAGGGCACGCAAAAAGAAGTAGCTTTCGACTCGAATCCAACTGAGTTAAGCCAATGGCAGCTGGGAATGTCAAACTTCAGGACCAAATATATCGTGTCTGTGTCATAATCAGGATGCAGTCAGTCACATAGCAACCCCAACTGCTTTATCTCCCTCGTAGCCCGTTTATTTGACATGCACTTAGCGATTGGCGAGAGTGGAGTTAGTCGGAGTGGATTTTACCCCCAATCCCGATGTCCCTCCTCATCCACCATTACATTTTGCACATCCCTCGTGTGTCTGCAGCTTCTTCGAGGAATGCGAAATGTATTATTAACTCTCGGCAACGTTTTTGACACATCCATTGATATGCACATTTGTGACTTGTCGCACTGCATTGACTGTCAATGTGAATGCAACGCACACAAAGATAAAAGCCAGTGGAAGATGCGGCATACAGAGAGAAGGACAGCATTACAGCTGCGGACTGGCACATTCGATAGTGTTGTAAAATGCATAAAAAAGTGCTTAGCATATTAAAAACATATCCAAAATGTGCAGCTGGGACGCCAAGTCTTTGGGGAATACGTGCCCAGTAAAAGCGAATGACGTGCTGCTGGGGGTGTGTGTGGGGGAAAAAAACGCCAAAATCCCACCAATGCACGCACCCATTATTTTCACCCATCTACAATGTTATTTTTGTGCAAAAAATAAGAGACAAAACACAAAAGAGTATTCGCTAAAGCATCCAAACCTTTTTGTATTGAAAACTTGGTAAAAAATGTATTTCACGACATGTCGATTTAGTCATTAGTCCTTGAATGAAAATGTAATACCACTGACAATAGTTGCAAAATAATTGAAGTTATTTTATAAAATCCGGATGAAATAATTAATTCAGTGTTTCAGTTCGTCTTTCTTAACCGAATCAAAAACTGTTCCTAAAATTGAGGAGACTCTAGGAAGCGGTATAAAATTTCAGGGAAGCAGACTAAGCTGCCTCTCGTCTTAAAATTTCCCAACATTTTTGCAACATTTTGATTTATTCGCGTGGTGCGCACACGAAAAAACAGCCACAAACATGGCTGCCACCTAATGCATATGCACCATTTTGCATACGTTTCTAATAATTCATCGTCCTGTTTTGCTGCTCCTTCGAACCGCCCCCTTTTCGCCTCCTTTACTATCTTCTTTATCTTCAATTTTTTTTCTTCAGCAGCAGCTTCTTCTTCAGCGCCATTTCTAAAGTTCTTTTTTGGCGCAACTTTTGCTGCCTCAGCTCTCTGCCATTACCAATTTTTGCATATCTCTGTTTGTGCAGCTTTGAACCTTCACTTCTTGCCACGCCCCCTTTGCTCCACCTCCAACCCTTCACACATCTTGGTGAGTGTGTGTGTTTTTTTTTGTCTACATTTTGGAAAATTGGAAAATAGTTTTTCCGTTTGCGTCTTTTTAGCTATTTTCTGTTTTCGTTTCTTTCTCCATTCTTTTTATCGACTTATTGTGTTTGACGGAAATGTGCTTTGTCTGTCTGTGCACATTGTTGCCACGCCCCCACACATACACTCACACTTTTATCGGCGAGGGGGGCGGAAAAATCGGGGGAGTTACAATGACAATGGCGAACGGGTCCAATGGCATTCGTAGATATCTTGGAAGTTGCGATATGTAAATGGAAAAGGAGTGAAATTAGGGGGGCAGTGAAGAGTTGTAAGTTTTTCACATTTAACTCGCTTGAAATATCTGCAAAAGAAGTTCGATAATGTAATAATTTGGCCAAAGTCAGTCGTTTTTCAAAGGACGAAAAAAACTCTTAGGAATTTCCGAAAAATATGTTAAAACCTTTTGTAAAAATATCTTTATTTATTAAATGGTGTTTAAGGTGTATATAGTATTCTGTGGAATATTTCTTGTATCTGGTATACAATAGTAACTTTTGTTGAGCAAAAAGTAATAATCATTTTGCACTTATGGAATCTATATTTGCCACAAGTGCTTATCCCGCTTCTTGCTCTCCACTCTTGTCACATAACTTGGATATTTCTGAACGAGAACGCCAGTAACTCCTCTCACTATTTTTCCTGGCAGCCGCCCGCAATTGCTTTATTTCATCTTGTACATCTCATATTTCTCCAGATGCAGTTGCCGTTGCAGCTGCTGCCTTTCGGAATAGTTTGAATGGCTAACTCCTTCCTGCGGCGGCATCATCTGGCCACATTTCATATTCGACATTCCCTGACTCTGAGCTCTGAGGCTCGTTTCCTGTCTCGACGACGACTACGACGTCCTCCTTCTCTCCTGCGAACTGAACGTAGCCTTAAGTAGTTTTTTCCTCGGTGGCATTTCCCATTGGCATTTCCCACTCGAACTTTCAGCTTTGCCGGTTGCTGAGGAAAGAGGACTACTATTGATGGCTGTGGAGATGCCAGCTACTTTGGCAGCTGGCTTACCCTTCGATCCTCCCCTCGCCCACTTGAAAAGTATTTACGTTAAATTGAACTTTTGTGTTTGAATTTTCGTGCGGGCAACTTCACATTGCGGCTTGTCCTGTCTGAGTTGACTGCACATTATCCGACCCATCCAGAGTGTCGACATTTTGCTCGACGACGCTAAGCTATTTTTATTAGAATTCCCCTACCAGCAAAAAAAAAAAACGAGATTGCCGAAAGACTTCCAGAGTCTGTCTGTCGTGGCAATTTTCGGTTGCTTTTTGCGGCCCAGAAATTTCATTGGAATAATTAAAAATTATAAATGTGCATGCAACTAAGGCTCGGAGCTGACCGCATTCCAAGCCAAATTAAAAACCGAAAATTGCACTCGAGAACCATCAAGGATGCCGAGGTTGCTTTTCACTTGCTCCCTTCTCCTTTTTTGGGTTGTCGCTTCAGTTGCATTTAATTTGCCAAAAATTCTTCGAAAATGGAGCAGAAATTAAATCTACATAAATGTTGTTTGCCACCTTTTCCAACGTTTTTGTGTTTCTGGGTTGCACTTAGATGGCTTGCCGTTCTTCCACTGCAATTTTAAAATTACTATAATTTGTTTAAGGTTTTGGGAATTATTAATTTAAAGATAAAATTTGTTTTAGAATTTTAGGGAGAACAGTTAATATTTTTACTCGAAAAAGTCCATGAAATCATTTATTTGTAAAATATAGTTTTTTCTTACAAATTATAATAAAATTTTAGAATTTGTTGGTAATATTTATTTAAAAATATAATAAAAGCCAACAACTGAAAAAATAGTTTTAAGAACCAAGTGATTAGCAACTTTTAGTATTCTGAGTTTTAAAAGCCATTTTGTACTTTTTTTTAAAAATACATGACTTACATAAAAAAGTTTTATTGAGGGTGTAACATTTGTCTGGTAGTAAAAAATGTGCATTATAATTTTAGGACGATTTTGGTATGTTATTCTATATTTTGGGATTATGTTCTTAGATTAAAAATGTCATACAGGGCGTATGACGAAAAAAGCCAAGCAAAAGATGAGCAGAGGCAGAAGCCAAGCAAAGAAGTGCAAGCAGATAAAATATAAGGCATAAGTAGATAGATGAGTGGCTGCTGTTCAGCTCTGTTCTGCTTTTTCCCCGCTTTTCAGCTTTCCTACTTTTCCTGCTGCTACTACTGCTTTTCTGCTAATGCAGCTTGTGATGATGCTGTGTTTAGGAAGAGCCTGCAACTCTGGAGAGTGAAAAATCCAAAGCCGGAAATGAAAAGTGGCATGTGTGAGTGCTCTGCAGTGTCGGTGGTGGGGTGGGGGGTTGCTTTTTGAGGGGACATTGGGGGGATTATAGGACGAATGGGCGAATGTGGGTGTGGCCATTTTGCAAAAGCGCAGCTGTAGCAACACTTTATCTCCCGGCAAATGTGTGTGCGTGTTTGTCTATGTAATGAGGGCAATTTAAGGGCACTTGAAGCAATTCAATTCTCACACACACTCACACTCAAACTCAACTGTCCTTCTGTCTACGTGTGATGTGAAGGGGTTGGGGTGTGAAGAAGGATATGGGAATGGGAAAACAGACGTGGCAAGTTTTTAGTGTTATTAATATGCATGCAATGCATATGCTCAACGACCGCCATTCTCCTCTCCCGGCATACATGTGTGTTTGTATGTGTGTGTGAGTGCCTGCCGCCATTTTGCTTGATGCCGCCATTGCAGCAGCCTTTAACCCCTGTTTCCCCCTCCGCCCCGTGTCCTTTTTCGGGGGCAGCAGCTGCATCGAGTGCTCCGCTAGTAATATTAAGTGCCCGCCCGCTTTCAACTGCATAACGAACGACGGGGCAGGGGTTATTAACCCATAACTGGAATACATGTGCTTAATTTTTTTTTGTAAGCCCCCTTACCACTGAATGGAAGAGGAAAAGCGACTGCCGGCTGTGCACGGGAAATTTCCCAGGATTAGACGCATTAATGGATTATTTGAGAGATTTGTTTCATTTCTATTTTCATCTTTTTGCATTTGTTTTCGTTAGTTTTCGCCCATGTGCTCAGCTGTGCTCGGGATTTTGTTGTTTTTGTGGTGTTTTTATTGTTGCCCAAATTATGCAGATGAGCTTAAGACAAAGCTTTTAACGGAGTTAAAGTTGCGGTAATGCTGAAAATTTGCTTGCTACTTAAGAGGATTTGAAAGTTTACTTATATTAATTTAATTCGGTTTGAGTTTTGTCATTGTGGATCATAAGTTTGATAAATTGTCGAGAATTTAACATTTTTGAATTAGTTTTAAGCGGGAAAGTTCAGTTTACAGACATTTTAGATAAGAAAGAAACAATAATTTTTAGGTTCTCTTTTTTTGAGTATAACAAATGTAAAGCTTTCTAAAAAACAAAATGTGTAAAATCTTCAAAATTATTTCTTTAACACACAAAAACCAAATTTTTGCAGGGCGTCAAAGAAAACCATTTTACTTTCATATACAATTCTAGGAAAAACAGGGTGAGACTTGAGGTGTAGGCATAAATTCATATCGTTTATAACACGTCAGGCAAATACAATTAAAAATTATGCTACCAGACGACGTCTTTTAGACATTTGCGTGTGTGTAGGTGTGACGGGTCCTTTATTTATATGTGTATGCGTATTCTTTTGAACAAATGAGGGTGTCTATGTGTGTTGTCTGAAAATGCGAGGGGCTTCTACTCAAAGTAATTTACACTAAATTACATGCGAACAAGCAAAATGAGAAAAGCCTACAAAGCTCTCGCTTATGTGTGTGTACTTTTGTGCTTGTGTGTGTTTCCATTGGTGTGTGTGCGTGTCACAGAAGGGCAACGGAAACGAAAATAATGAAGCGCGCTTTTGTGCGCACATAAGCAAAGCCAAGCAAAAAACCCAAGGAGACAAGGAAAATTGAGTGGGGCACCTAAGAAGAGGAAGGGAATTACAAAAAAGAAGAGCCCGCGAAATTGTGCGTTGTGTCAAGTTAAAAAAAAATCGCATACATATATATTTTGTTATTCCTGGGGTTTTGTTCTAACCCTTTTCTTTTCCTTCCATTTTCGCCATTTTGCGCACGTTTTGTAAATTTACATTTCATTCAAATAAGCGACAGCGAAAAAAAAACTTGCTTATGTAGCAAATCCACTTCTTCTCATAATACGGTCCTTCTTTCTAGTAAATTTTCGCTTTAGTTGTTAATGAAATGTATACAAAGTAAATTAATGCAGAAGCACAAATGAAGGCCGTGAAAGTTTCTCTTCACTTGAGGGGAAAACAAATTAAACAAAACCAGAAAGGGTTCATCAGCTCAATGCTGATTTAATTGATCACCAACCTTTTTTTTTACAATTGATTTTTTGTGTAAACATTAACCATTAACCGCTGACCTTTCACAGCCGGAAAGCTAATAGCAATACAATCCCGACCTGAATTTCACTTCCTTTACCTGCTGAAAGCTGCTTAACTTCAAGAGCCGCGGTTTTGTTTGGATGCTCTTTTTTGCCCAGTTTTCCTGCTTATTTTCCCCCTGTTTTCCCTTTGTTTTCGTTTCGATTTATTTTCATCTCGTTGTTTTCGATGTCTTGCGCTCTCGATTTTGTCAATCCGATTTGCGTCCCGGACTTTGTGCCTTTTTAAATCATCATTAATTTTTAATGCCCAATGACGATTTAATATTGAACATCCGGCGATGTTTATCAGGCGAACGAGCCAGCATACATATAGACGGATATATTATATGTAAACCAATTTTTATTTGCATTTTATATTTTACGATTTCGTTTCTTTTTTTCGGGCTTGGCCTCATCAATTGCAGCTGCTGTCTGTTTGTGATGAACAAATTTCTGAATTATTAAATCGGCATCAAATTTCGATGACTTTATTGCTTTGTTGTTCACTCGATCTCAGCCCGCTTCGCTTTTCCCCAACCACTTTTCCTACTGTTTTCGTGCTGTAAATAATTTCTGTCGTTTTCGTTGGAATTTTTCACTTGACTCCTCGCACTTTGCTGCAATCTGTTGATGATGGATCCTTATGCATTATACATGCGCCTCTGACTGATAGAAAATTCTCGGAAAATTTATGTTTTTGTCATGAGTTCTGCTGGGTGTCTGTGTGTCGACGGCATTAATTAAAACCAAATACAGTTGTCAGTGATTTTGTCCTGAGGTTTAATACGTTTCTTATTGTTACTCTGAAATTTTAATTGAATTTTTTTTTGTACTTTCGAAGGTTTTTTTTATTTAAAACTAATGTTTTGGTAACAATACCTTATTAAATTTAAAACCGAAAGGCTTTGTCTAAAACATGAGTTAACGATCATCAAGTTTTTGAGTATTTTATACAAACTTTATTAATGAACAGGTCCCCGTTTTTGAAGTTTACACAATCGATTAGTTTTTGTATAGATTTTCTTTCTTATGTATATAACTCCCACCTCTACCCCATCGATAACTGACAAAAGTTGTTGGCCTTAACTTTTGTTGATCTACGAATTGTTTGTGAAATTCAAGAATTTTGTGTACCTCAACTTTATGCAAACAGACAGGAGGAAAGGCAGCAACTTGGGGGCATGTCAATAATAATTGCAGTGGTGCAGGGCCACGCCCCCTTGCCCCTCACCTGCCATTAGCCAGATTTGTCAGACTAACCTGACCAACTCATGCATTATCCTTGGGTTTTGCTATTCAAATATTGTTAGCTTAACCGAGTTGTCAGTTCCGAGCCAATGCATTTGCCTTTGCCTTTCCCTTGCTATATATTTTTTGTTCCCCCAACACGAAAGACAAACACCAGTTGCCCCCACTTCCCCTCTCACCTGAACAGTGTGTGTAATTTCAGATTTTTTTTTTTTTTTTTTTGCTTTTTTTGTACTTTGACAATGTTTGTACAAAAGTGATGGGATGGGGCGTTCTGGTTTGGTTTCTATTCTGCTTGGATCTTTCCTGCCTGCTCGTTGTCTGTTTGTTGTAACCTGGTCACACAAAGTAAAACCAGCAAAAAGAGAAAGAACCAGAACAAACAGTCATTCGATTGAATAATTTCAGGAGGGGTGAATCGAGGAAGCGAGTACGAGAGACATCCTGCACATCATCATCATCAAAGTGCAAGAAGTGCATAAACTTTGGCGAAAGTTTTTATGTCATTTGCGATAAGGTGTAGACAGTACACAAAAAGAGAAGAATAGAAAAAAAGGGATGTTATCCTGAAGCACAGACTATCGTCTGTCAATAATATTAAAACTTGATGAGTTCGTCGCCCAACCTGATTATAAATGGGCGTGATTATCAACGCCCACACCCAAAACACCTGGTCATTTTGGTCCCATCCTGTGCATTGTGTAGCGGAAACATTTGCTGCCACATCCTGGCTGCCTTTGTGACTCCTTTTATCAGCACTTCCGTCATTTGCTGGCAGGACCTCTGAATCCCCATCAGCTTTGTTGATTTTTCTCCATGTGTCGCAAAGAGTTCACAGCTTCACTCGATCGGACAGCGATGTGTCAATAGCAGCAGAAGGCTAATGGAATTGGAATTGAAATAGAAATTGTCAAGGGGAATTTACAAATATTTATATGAAGCTACAATTGTTCTCGCCTTTGTGTTGGTTAGTTTGTGTGATACGCTTAAATGAATTCAACAGAGCTTCAAATCTTCAATAAGTTCCCTTTAACCTTTCTGTTTATTTGCTTAGTTTTCTCCTGTTAGAATCATTTTCTTTGTTACAAATGTAACAAGTTTTTGCCTATATAATATTTTAAAAGCTAAAGATACCTGAAAATACAAAAAAAGTCGACAAATAAATATATTCTAGGAATAAAGGGACAAACAAATATTCAAATTCTTATTGAGTTTTATTCAAATTTAAACTCGACAACTTTTTATTGCCACTCAAAGAAAATTATATTGATTGCAGTGCTGTGCCCCCCTCCACTTTACTTTGTTAAGGAAAATAACCGCCTTTGAGGCAAATAAATTGGTTTGACATTTGAATAATTCCGAGAAACTCGGTTTTCTGCTCACGTTCATAGAATCCAGTTCATCGAGAAGCCATTGCATACTTTTGGGCTTGGTCACATCAATTAAAACGGATTTTCCACCTCTAATTTTCGAGAAGTTTTTGCAGTCTGGCATTTTCTTTAAGAAAAGTTAGTAACAAGCTTAAACGGAGAGTTTCCCAGGGCAAGTTCAACCCCTTTCTCCGAGCTCGTAAAATGCTCAATGCCAAAGAAACTGGGCGCCAGTCAAGTCATAAAACTGCCGGCCTCTATATATATATTCGTATCTGTATCTGCTCCTCTGCCCCGAATCTGTATCTCTATCAACTGTGTATCTTTTTGCGGCTGTCGCTGTGCGTGCCATTCAGTTGTTGAGTTATATGCCAATTGGCAGTTGCTTTCCATTTGGCCACATAAACTTTCTGCTTTCCATACGCTCTTCATAAAGGCCTCGTCCAAATCCCTTCCTCGTCCTGGAAAAAATATGTAACCAGATGGGCTCTCTGTTTCGTTTCTGGCCATGAAAGTTTAATGAATCTCCGCGTCTTGGTTTCGTTTTTGTTCCCCGCCACGCCTGTCGCTGGCATAAAAACTCTTGACAGGATATTCTTTTCCGTACTTGGAAAATGCGCTCCCTGTGCGCTCTTTTAATGTCGTCGCTTATGATGCAAAATTGTTGCTGATTCGCTTGATTTTTATTCTCTTTTTATGCGTAAATATCTTTTAACTTGCGGTTGGCACTTGAAGATACATTTTGACAGGGTGATGGAAATATTTGTTTGGAATACTTTCCCTTTGAGTTGTGACATTTATATTTCCGCTAGCGGAAAATGTTCTTGAGAGTTCTTGTTTATAAGATGTATAAGTACTTGCCATTATAAGGTAAAAGTATCATTTTTTTTATAGAAACGTTAAGTTTTTTGAAATAAATTACAATTTAAAGTAATTGTTAACATACTTTAAATTTTATACATTGAGATTCATTCTATTTTAGTTTATGTCTTACTAATATTTTCTTATTTTTTTTGTCTTTTTAGGTAAGTAAAACTGCATCTTAAAGGCCATTTAACGGATGATTTGGAAGTCTTGGTTAAGTAAAATTGCAAGAAACAACAATTTAAATAAGCCACCAGATAAACCCAACAACTATTATTGCCATAAATTTAATATTTTTCTCATAACCCGAAAGAATAACAATAATTTTTCAACCTGTCGGATGCACATTTAAGGCTTAAAATGTACTTTTACACTCTGGTTTCTGCTGCGGTTGCTGTCTCGACCAGTAAACTCACATTTGTTTGGGACCATCGCTCCGTTTCGGCATGGCCATCGTCCTTCTCCTTTTGCTTCTCCGCATACCATGTCCAGGTACATTATCCATTAAACCAAACTGCCGGCCGCACATTTGTCAAGGCTAATTGCCAGGCCGAAGCCGAGGCATCCCATTGGAGCAGACACGCACCTTCTCCGTGGCCAAAAAACCCAACGGCCAACATCCAGCGGCCAACAGCCAACATCCAATGGCCAACAGTAACCGGAGAGGATGCCCCAGAGTGCCTCACCGGCTTTTCGAATCCGACGACGGCTGGCTCAGCAGGATACTTACACATACACCGACAGACACGCATTCTGTCTCAATGGCATGTTTGGATTTTTAATGGCCAACACCAGGAGCTCGGGCTCTTAGATTTTTCGACAGAGATTTTCCGGTCCGGTAGAATTTCCTCATAATTTTTCCACCGCACACACACGTGTGTGGCACACGTACGCAGGGAAAATCGATTGATGTTTGTTGAGATGGCCGTCGTCCTTCTTCTTCGATTGCCTGCATGTAATTTCATGTATTTTTAATGCAAGCCATGAAAATACATCAGGCCAGGTTATACTATACCTGCCAAGCAGGCCGCACTCAACAACATTAATCATGTTAAGGTTTCCTCTGCCTGCCTTATGGGCCCGAAACACCAAAACATGTGTACATCCTCTGGGCTGGTGCCGAAATCCATTTATTAGGGGCAACTAGTTAGTACCAGAGGGATAGCCCACACCTAGCCAGACTAATAGTCTTTCCTCTTTGTAGGATTTCGGAGGCTTCTATAACTTTCCAAGCCTCTTTGGCTGCTTTGGGTTACAGATGGGTGGGTCTGTAAATTATATTACGTTTTCTACGTATAAAGGAAAAATATTTTTATTCTAATTAAAAAATTCTAATTAATGGTAGTTAATATAGTTTTCTTTAGATATCGAACTCAACAAAAAATATCAAAAAATAAAGTTTCTTAAGAGAAGAAAAATTGGATGTAACTAAACTATATTTTCTATCAAGTGATTTAGAATACTAAATCATTAGTATTAGTACTTTAGAATATACTAAAAATGTAGTTGAAATCATAAATTGCCTTGAATTCAATGGTTCAAAGATAAGTTAATAACCGGACTCACACTCTTAATTGTTTTTATTGTTAAACTAAATCTTGTTGTGGCGGCTTATGTCTTAAATCTCTTTATTTTGTTTCTAAGTTGTTACTTTAAAGCTTACATACGGTATCTTAATATGCGACTTTAAATAACTAAATTTCGTCGCATTTGTTTGTTGTGCTCAAGAGAGATTTTGTGGTGTGCTAAATCCGTGGCTGCTGGTGAAATTTTTGCCTTAGCTAGTGGATATTTTTCAATGACCACACAGTGACAGCTTGAGGAGGGGTAAACTAAAGGGTTGGGGCACACCAACCCCTTTGTTACTTCCTTTCTGATGATGCTGGTTGAACCCAGGCTCATGATTCAGATGCGGTGTCGCCTTCTTTGCCTCTGCCCTAAACAACAATGTCACCATTTTGGGCTATTTGGTGTGCGGTCTTTATCCTCATATCCTAAACCTTCCACTTGCCCCTTCTTTTCCCCCGCCGCCCCTTCCTTGCCCACAGAAATGCCACCAAACATCAAAATTAGAGAAAGGTGAAATTGCACGAAATGAGTTTATACCTTGGCTATGCGTAGCCAAACATATTTACATGTCCTCAGGTGTGTGTACTATATCCTCGTGCGTGAATGTGTATAAATTTGCGTGTGTGCAAGGATTCTTTACGTGCGTAATGATCGAAACGGTGCTGGGGGCTTTCCAGTGGTATGCGTTATCAAGGGGTTAACTTTTTAAGGTTCAAATATCAAAATAATAAAGAAAGTTTATTTTTACCGGGAAAGACAATCGAAGTTACGGTTAAAGCTAAAAAAATACTTTAAATCTCGTTTTATTTATTATGCGACTCGGTCTGATCATTTTTAGTGAAAGAATAAATAACATTTTTTTGGCTCTTCATGAATATTTGAGCAGTTATAATCGATGCTGTTAAATTGTATGTCAATTTGTATTTACTCTCTTAAAGCTGTAAACATCATTTTTCATTCTAAGAAAATCTTTATAAGGTCTGAACAATATCCCTATACAATTATTCTTCATTTCCTTTTTTTCTTTAACAAAACTTTATAAGCCAGCTACCCCAAGAAATTTTGAAGTTTTGTGCACCTAAACTTTGTTAAACTTTTTTTTTGCGATACACGTATATTTTCTCACCTTGCCGGATGACTCCCTGCTGACTAAGCCACTGGCTGACGGTTAAGAGCTCTATGGGAAAAAGCGAGACCTCCTCCGGACGTAATAGCAAAGCCTCTCGTGCGTCTGTGTTAGTGTTACAGGCCACATATGTGCGTATCGCAGTGTAAGTGTGTAACCTTGATGATGGCACTATATGGCGGCGTGGGTTGGAGGTGGGTGGCAAAAGTTGGTAGGGACTCTTGTAGAGGTTAGCTTATAAAACGCGTCGTTTCGTTGGCTGTAGGCTACTTGTCAAGCGGTGGTTGGGGGATGTCAGTGGGGCTCACGAAGGGTACCAATAGGGGTAGCATATGCTTGAGGGTCGCTCTTTGCCACCCCTGTCCCCCGTTCCCCAATATGTGTATCTGAAATGAGGGCTCTTTACCGGAATTCTACCTTAAGCCCACTCACTTTACTGATTTGCAATATATATTTATAGGTTATATACCAAGGAAAAGGTTTTAGGTTTCGAGCCAATCCCCGTAAATAAAGTTGCTTGAACGCAAAGTTTAGGCCACAGTGACCACAACATTTGCATATGTGCTGAAATAAATTCGTAAAAATAAAAAATGATAATAACCATTTATGGTTTAACTACAATCCTTAATAATGGTTAATATTCATGTTATTATGATAATAGTCAGTACATTAAATTTTGTAAATGCAAATATCAAAATATATCTTACGAAATTTGGAAAAGTTCACGCTCAATTTGTAAACACTAAAAAAGTAATTTATATTTTTTTAACGATCAATGTATCTGCAAACTTGTTACCATCTGTCTGGCATGGTAAAAAAAATAAAATTACATAAAAAAAACATAAACTTAAACTGCAAAAAAAGAATAGTAACTAGGAGAAAAACTACCGAACTAAAAAATCCAGATTTCTGAAAAGAGGCATTGGGGGGAATAAAACTGGGGAGCTTTTGCTATGGTTGGCTAGTCTTCCGATGTTCTTCTAGCATAGCGCCGACCACCCCCCGCCCACTGGCCACCCATCTGCCCCCTTTGGCCCCTCTCTCCACCCATGTGACTTTGCTGACTTGTCAAGCAACATTCCGTTTTAGTTTTGTTTCTTTTTGCCATGTTTTTCAGTCAGGTTTTAGCCATAAGATATAGACAAAAAAAAGGCTAACCTATCTTTGGTCATTGGAGGATGCTTGAAACTCTGCCCCTCTCGCTCGCTCTTTGTCGCCATCTCACTCGCTCTTTGCGGGGCTGCAGCTCGCTTTACGGTACTTTTGTCAGTCGAACGGCCTTCGTTGGCATTTGGCAAAAAACGGCAGAGGCAACTGCAAAAGTTGCTTGCCTTTGGCCTCACTCCCACGCTTCCGTCTCTGTCTGTCACTTCGCCCCCTCTCTTTCTAAGGCTGCCGATCTGCCTGCTGTGACGTATTACTGCAGATTGTTTTCGGTTTTTTTTCCAGATTTTATTTTTACTCTTTTGAAAGGGTATTACTACATAATGGATTTAATTTTGGTTACACTTTATTTTTTGATCTGGCTTATTTTAAAAAATTTATTTATATTTATAGTATTTAGTTTCAGTAAAGCTCTTAAATTTGTATTTTCTTTATCAAAAAAGACAACAATTTAATTTCAATATGAGTTGACATACAACCGAATCCTGCCAAATTTGACCACAATCCTATAACAAGTTTTGTTGACCAACAAGTTAGATTGATTAAAAAGAAAAACAAAATCACCGACAAATTTAAACCAAATTGGACTACATAAAATATCTGCCATAGAAACAGTTGCAATGCAAGAGAATTCAAGTCTCGGATCCCCAAAAGGTACCTTTTCCATTCCTATTTTTGGTGATTACGTTTTATTGCTGTTATTGTTTTTTCTGCTGATTTCTTGTTTGTTTTTTATGTTGTATTTATTTTATCTACTCGTTAGCAACATTTTTGTTTGGTTTCAGTTTCGTTGGAGCTTTTGTCCTTTTGGCATTAGTTCTTTTGTTCAAACTTTTTCAGCTTTTCCTATAAGACACCAACACCATGCCCTCTTGTTTTTGCCTTCGTTTACACGCGCATTAATTTTTGCCATCTTTTTTGTTGATTCTGCAAAGACTTTTGGAAAAGTTTGCGGCTTTAAGTTGAGAGTTCTCGTCGACATCCAAGAGATTTCCTTTCGTCGCCTGCTGCTGTTGACATGTGGAAATCTTTTTGAGCAGGAGATAGCAAGCTGGTTTCTTTTTGGTGCCATTTTCATGGTTAATTAATAATGCACCAAGCTTGCCACTCAAGCAACTTGCGAATGCAACTGCCAACAGAATTTCGCCACCACCTCGAAGAAAGTTTTCCCGGTCTGCAATTAAACCGCAACTCTTGAAATGCCGACAAATTCCCTTTCGAACTCGCCAAAAGAAGAACTCGAAACTTTTCTTGATATAAGTTGAAGTCTCCCTATCTCTGTACAAGATTTTTATTGCCCCAAAACAAACATTTCTCGATTTCGTTCGCATACTTTTTGTTGCCATAGTGGTTTTCCTAACAGGGGTGAATCTTGGCAAGTTGTTAATAATTGGTGATCTGGCCGAAAAGTTTTTTCCTTTTGCCTGCAATAAAATTTGATTCTGCCAGTTGTAAATGAAGTTTCGGTTTCTTTGGGATTATCTTCATTTTCACTGGGATTATATCATAAAGTTGTCACCTTTGGAGAAAGGGGGGCTTTTATGATTTAAGGATTATGTTGCAAAGCTGTGTTATTTATAGGACACATGTATGGGTGTTGACTTAGGTTTTATTGGGATATTTAAATGGTGTGTAAAAATAAAGAATGCGTTATATTGTTTAGTAAATAAAACAATATTTGTATTATCAAGTTGTAAGAGGATAATAAAAGCAATATTTATAAATACTTCTATGATTAAGCTGAATAGTAGTTATATTTATAAATGCCTTTATACAGTTCTTACTTTAGTATATAGAGCATGTAACTTTACCACAAGAAATAAGAAGTGTGAAAAAAGAACAGGAAATCCATAATACCACATTATGCCAAAATGTGACTTACTATAAAATGAACAAGATTAACAGATATTATTTGGTTATATTTAAAAACCACAAAACCGTATATGCTCTCCTAAGAATATAACGATTTTCTTGGCTAAATTTTCCTGAATCCAGTCACAACAACAATGAAGTTGAGAGCAAAACAGAAAATGACTAACAGCAGTAGTTACAATAATAAATGCAGCAACAACAAAAGCCACGCTCCACAGAATAACAGACGCATTCTCAGCTGCAGCTGACGTCGACGTCGACTGAGCAGCGGCAGCGGCGGTGGCAGCGACTGAGGAGCGGCCGGCAAAATATTTGCAACGAACCGGCAATAGAAAGAGACCGGCAGCCGGAGAGACAGACAAAACACAAGAGCGCAGTGCAACTTGCCCGGCAACTTTACACTCAAAAAAAATTCCAAGCACCGTAAATCCATGATTTCTTATTGTAAAGCAGGGGTTTAAAGTCAGAACTTTCATGGCAACTTTACAATTGCAATCTTACTAGTGGAATTTGAGCTCTATTTAGAAAAAAATCAAAAAAACCTGTCAATTGTGGGTTCAACACAGGGTCATGACTAGGGATGAATTTCTTTTTGCAAGTTATAACAAATTCATTGGCTTAATCGTAAAATAAAGCATATTGGTCATAGTAACCATTTCCAATCCATTTTTTTGTAACCTTTATTTGCTAATAGTCTACAATTATTGTTATTTGCTTTATAAATTAAATTAAAGTTTTAAAACGACTAATTTTTTTTTCTCTGCACAACATCTGCTTTTGTCTAGCCAAGGGAAACCTGCTGGTTTTCCTCCCGCCTCTTACCACTATTTCCCTTACCATTGCACCTTTGGCTCCACTAGAGTTGCATGCGAGAGGGCGGCAAACGGTAACAGTAAAAAAAAAAGTCAGACAGACACTCAAACGTTAGGATTTTACGACTATAATATACCCGTTAGAAAGGTGTTTTGTTGTATTATTATATTTTAAATTTAAATAATGGGAACAGATACAAGGAAAACATTTGAAATTGATCAGGTGTGGCAAAATTAAGAACAATTTAAATGGATTAATTCCAAATTAATTTTTACAGAAATTGCCAATTTCGTGCCATTATAAAAGTAGTTAAATTTAAAGCTATCGAGAAGAGCTTAGATAAATTTGTAAGCTGTTTTGGAGTAGATCAAGATGTTTCGCTTTTGTCCATTTTATTATATCATGGATCTTGTGCTGCGGTACTATTTTCTATTCAAAAAGGCGTGTAACAAAATATGTAAACAGAATCAAAAACCCTAAGTATCCAAATTCAAAAGCCTGTAAGTGACTTTCGGGTTTTTGATTTGTTTTAGATAATTATACATTAGAACTTCTTTGTTGATTGACCTCTTTATACTATATTTCTTTTTTTCTAATTCAGTAAGGGCTATTTATAATAGCTATAAACCAAATGAATATGCATATTTTCAAGACTGCTACAAAAATACAAAAAAGTTATGATACCCTGGATACACCCCGAGTACTGGGTAATAAAACCCAAAGTCTCGACTCACATGCAACGCCCGCGGCAGCGGTGGCAGCGCTGCCGAGAGAGCAACTGCGACGCCGGCAGATGCTCGACTTCAGTTTCAGATTCAGAGTCTAGAGCCCGGCACGTTCGGCAATTAGTTGAACTTCGTTGCTCGGGTCGACGAGACGAAAACGAATCGAAACTGGAGAAATTCCCCAAAAAACGAAAAGAAGCAGACATCTAACAAACATAACAACAACAAACTCCAACGGGCGCGCTAAAAAAAGACAACTTTTTCTAGTGCAAAAATCCAAACAATTCGTTAACAAAAAAATATTGCAACAGTGAAAAAATAGAAAGGTTACAAAGTAAATTGTACTTTAGCAACTTTGAACTTTGATTTTGATGCAGCAGCAACAGCAACAACAACAGCAGTAATAATGAATGGCAACCGGCAGTGTCTGGCTCGAAACCCCCAATTTCCCCTTCCCCCCCAGTCCGTTTCACCCAAAACAACCCCCTTTGATGACGCCCCTGCTGCTCTGCCAACGTTGGCGTCGACGCCAGCGTCTCCGACAAATTTATCGATTTTTTCAGCCGCCACATTTGTTTGCACTTGCGTCGTGTTGTTGCTTTTGGTGTGCTATTTCCCATTTCCCGACTTCCCTTTAATGTTTAAATATTTTAAATATAGTGTTATTACTTCCAAAGAAATCGAAATTGTTGGTAAAATAATAAGGAATTGGCGAAAAAGCTTCCTTTTGTTTGCAAGTTTCGGCTGTGTTTTTGTGTGATTCCGTGTGTGTGTCTGCACTTGTCTGCCAGGCTTGCCACCTTTTCGCAATATACAAAGAAAAAAAAGAGGAAAACTCGCCAAAAGCAAGCAGAACATTTTTGGTGGCCACTCCCCAACAACAAAAAATACCAGCAAAAATAACAAGTCAACGCTCTGCAAACCAAAAAAAACAAAAGTAAAAGTACTCAAAGGTAAATATTTTGGGAAAGTTAATGCCAAATTTGTAACCGAAAGTAAAAGCTTATTTAGCGATAGGGGAATTAAACCCATGATATATGGAGTTTTAAATAATTATAAAAGAAAAAAAAATGACTTTCAAAGTAACTGAAATAAAAGCTAAAGCCAAACTTTTAATTCCAAAATATATGTGGGATTCCTTTAACTACTTTAATTACTTTTCTTTCATTTTGAAGATCGGCTGAAAGGCATTTTTAAGACTTAAATTTGCACAATAAAACTTCGAATTAAACATCTCTTTTTGAATTAAACATCTATTTACTTATCCCCCAGCTTATCCAGCATTTTGTGTTATCTCATTTATAGACTCCTTATGCAATCGCGATTTAAAAAAAAAATTGTTTTAAAATGTCTTGATTTTCAGTTTAAATGTATGGAATTTATTGAGCAACATTTTTGCTTTGCTTACTTGTTTAAAATTTCTTTTGAATCAAAATATTTTATGATTCGATTTAATATCCTTGTTTAACATAGACCATATCTTTAATTATTGATTTTATATCGATTCTATAAGTATTCCCATGCATATAGCTTACAATTGTTGAAGCGAAATCACAACATCTCGTCAAAGCTTTCCCCATTTTCCGACTGCAGAATCACTGCAACAGTTTGAGGACGTGCCAGCACCAACGCGACATCCTCTTCTATTTTCACTACCTCTCCCATTTCCCATCATCATTATCGCCGCTGTCAGCGTCATCGCCATTCGCCTACTCTCTGCCTTGGTATGTCAGCGTCTTTTTAGCGGGGGCGTTGTGGGCGTGGCCAGTGGCGTTGGCGACGGAGGCGGGGACTCTTTTTGGGGCTTGCCAGGAAGTTGCGCTAATTTTGAGCGGAAGTTTATTGCCAGCTTCATAATTTGTCTGTCGCTGCTGCTGCTTCTGGTGCTTTCCCTCCCCTTTCTTTTATCACTTTTCCCGCTACTGCCGTGGCGGGTGCTTCTATTTTGATGGCAATTACTGTACGTGTAGAAAGCGTTCTGGCTAAAATTAAATTCTGCCTGCCTAATCCCATTAAATATCTCGTGAATTGCGCTAATCAAGTTGTTAATTTAATGTTTGCTAAAATTTTTAATTGAATTATGAATAAATGAAATTTCATTTCTAGCTCTCCTTAATGACTCTTTCTCTCTTCAACTTTATCTTTACTGTTTGTCTTTGTCAAGTTGGTTAATTAAAATAAATTACATGTTGAAATTTGTACAAAAAACTCTTCTCAGTACAAAATTGGCGCGGATTGGTAGGAAAAAGTAGCGGGGAGTGATTGGGAGGGATTGTTAACTAGCTGAAGTTGGGAAAATTTTTGACTAACGAATGCTGGAAGTTAGTTCGTCGCCGGGAAATGGAAAATACTGCTGCTGATGAGTTGACAAAGGCAACGACCGCAAAAATAACTTCAAAATTTCTGATGCACAAACGAAGGCATAGAAGCGGACATTGTTATCTTTTCAAAGTGTAAATAAAATTTAAATGATGTGCCTTAATCTTTAAGTTGGGCCGTTTGATTTAAACCTCCTTTTAATTTTAACCAGTAGTTTTTAAGTTTTTAAGTCGTTCCTTACATGTCAAAACAAAACTTTTTAATATGATTGTGAAGTTAAGAAATTAACACCCAATTAGGTTCAATGCTTTTACAATGGTGAATAGTCGTCTCTTCTCAAACATTCGCTTACGCATGCAATCAAGTGTAATTGACATGGCATTCCAAGAAATGTTTGGAGAGTCCCTTCTGCCTCCATTTAAGAACATTTTACTGGCTTGTATGTACATTTGTTAAGACTGCTAGGCCTACATACCATACAGCTAGTGACAATATCCTACTGTCCCTATCTACTTTACTTATTCTACGTTCCTGCCACTATCTATGGTATTGCCTCTTTGTACCCTACTGTTCCTATTTAATGTACTATTCCATAGGTCGCTATAGAACAGTGCCTATCTAATCCTCTGCGTCTACTTTCTGCTAATAAGCAAACTCATACGCCCCGTGGTGCAATGACAATGCTGAACATCAGACGTCTGCAATTTCGATGACTTCGGCAACAATTTTTTGTCGCCTATACGCTTGGATGGACTGACTTGTCTATACGAATAGAAAAAATCACAGATATAGCAACTTAGTTGTTGCCGTTGCTTCAACATCTGCAACAGTCTGCAGATTGCTAATGGCCATTGTTAGGGAATCTTGTTTTGCGGCGGGTATAGATGGCAGAGACCAAAGAGAACATGCTCAAGCAAAAGTGAAGAAACAGAGTGACAGAGAAAAAGAGTAAATGAAAGAGATAGAGTCGATAGTGCATTCCTATAACTCGGTTCAAGTTCCAGCTTCAATGTTGTTGAACCGTTAGAAACGTCTTTGCTTCGCGTCATTGGAAGATGTTCTGCCCCTCGCAATTTTCTCCCATTCGCAACTAGTTTTCTTCCTCCTTCCCCTCTCAATTTTCACTTTTCTGCAAAGCTTTTTTCCTGTTTTTTTTTCCATTGGCGTTGTTCCGTTTGCCGTTGTCCAACATCCAACATCGTCTAATGCATCCGCTTAGCCTCGCCTCGTTCTCTGAATGGAATGGCTAAGCCAGCGCCAAAGCCAAAGCCAGTTAACGCCGAGCTGAGTTGGCCCAAAGGGGTTTTAAGGGGGGGAAATGCGTTTAGAGCTTGACAGTCAATGCACCTGCTCACGGACTTTTCTTTGTCCGTATCTGCCTCTCTTCCTCTCGGGAGATTGTCATTGTCTGGTATTTTATCGCTACTCTCTCCATCTATATTTCTCCCTCTGACCAACTCTTCCTCCTTTTTCAATTTTTTTTTTCAGCTGATTTCCATTTAATTGATTTCACATTCCATACGCGTGATTCATTTGGATCTATTTCAAAGAAGTTTGCCATTTGTCAGACTCAAATAGAACTGTGGTTTTAGATGGATGACATCTAATATTGAGAAAGTTTTTCTTTAAATGCTGGTAATAGATAATAGATGGCGAAGGACTATGCAATATCGATGGTAAAAAATAAAGAAAAAGAGAAAAAAAACTTTTATAAAATACGAAAATAAAACAAGAGAGAACGCTATAGTCGGGTGCCCCGACTATCAGATACCCGTTACTCAGGTAAAGGGAGTGCGAGGGAGATGGAGATAGAAACTTTGATCACGCATAACTTTTTAACGAATGGTCCGATTTGAAAAATTTCTTCTACATTTCGATAGGTATTGATAAACACAATAAAACTGCATTTTTACTTTTCCGAAATATTTAAATTTTTAAAATCGTATATAAGCGATTGTGGGCGTTAAAGGGGGCGTGGCACCTTTTTGAAACAAACTTGCGCTGCGTAGGAACTCCTAGAATCTGCATGCAAAATGCCAATCTTGTAGCTTTTAAAGTTTCCGAGATCTCAGCGTTCATACGGACGGACAGACGGACAGACGGACAGACAGACAGACAGACAGACGGACAGACGGACAGACGGACATGGCTAGATCGACTCGGCTAGTGATCCTGAACAAGAATATATATACTTTATAGGGTCGGAAACGCTTCCTTCTACCTGTTACATACTTTTGCACGAATACAATATACCCTTTTACTCTACGAGTAACGGGTATAAAAATATATATATGGAAGGAAATTATACCATAGTACATAGAAATAGTTTCTTTCTGGTTTTTCTACCTTTAGTTAGCTTAAATATATTATTAAAAATATTATTTTAAAATATTAATTTAAAATGTTCAACTAACAAAAATTAATTGTGAATGAAAATTTTAAAAAATTGTTTGTAAATTAAACTTTAAACACAATTTTAACAGTGATTGGTAACTGATAGAGGTGTAGTATTCAACTGTAACACAAATTTGAACAGCTTTTTACAAATTTTATCACGCCATGAAATTTGTATATGATAATTGCTGTTAGACCTTCACTTTTCATTTATATTTAAGCACGCTAGCCATCGATCTTATCTACAGACCATTCAAAAAACATAAATAGCTAAGTTTAACGCCTTAATGTTTAATAAAAACTAAAGTAACGTTGAACATTTTCCTTAAAGCTGCTTTAAATTCTGGACAGCAAACTGAAACAAGAGAGAACGCTATAGTCGGGTGCCCCGACTATCAGATACCCGTTACTCAGGTAAGGGGAGTGCGAGGGAGATGGAGATAGAAACTTTGATCACGCATAACTTTTTAACGAATGGTCCGATTTGGAAAATTTCTTCTACATTTCGATAGGTATTGATAAACACAATAAAACTGCATTTTTACTTTTCCGAAATATTTAAATTTTTAAAATCGTATATAAGCGATTGTGGGCGTTAAAGGGGGCGTGGCACCCTTTTGAAATAAACTTGCGCTGCGTAGGAACTCCTAGAATCTACATGCAAAATGCCAATCTTCTAGCTTTTATAGTTTCCGAGATCTCAGCGTTCATACGGACGGACAGACGGACAGACGGACATGGCTAGATCGACTCGGCTAGTGATCCTGAACAAGAATATATATACTTTATAGGGTCGGAAACGCTTCCTTCTACCTGTTACATACTTTTGCACGAATACAATATACCCTTTTACTCTACGAGTAACGGGTATAATAAACTAGTGCCCACGCAGAGATGCAGAAATTGATGACTTAACAACACCACCCACAGATCCTCCGATTACCGCTTTTGTCTATCGTAATTATGACCATAATAACCCCCATCAATTTCCGTTATAATCGCCATGCAGCCAACCGAACATCGAGCCACTTATTCCATTGTCACCTTATCCCACATGGTAAATGTTTATTATGCCTTTTTATTTTCGCTTTTGTGGGCGGCCGCGGGATAGGGTGAAAGTTAACGAACCATAAATCACGGGCACGATCAATGTCCGTATCTATATATCCATATGCCATGTCTTCGATGCATTCCATGCTGATACAATGACATCAATTACATGCCATAACATTTTGCATGTGCAATTTTGCCGAGTGTCCGCCTCTCTCTCTCTCTCTCTGTTACCCACTCTACCTTTCGTCCTATCTCGCTTGCTCTTAGGAGAAGGGTAAGGCGAAAAAGGGACCTCCCCCCACTTAGCGCCAAACGACCGAAAATGGGCAGGGGAACGGAACCGAACAGAACGGAAAATACAGTTATTTAAGGCCTAAAACAATTGCATGCCTCGTTGGCTTTTCGGTCGATTCTGGTTTTGGGCCCAGGCTATCCATCTATTACGACCAACTCCCCACAAGCACCCCCCCGCAACCGTTTTTAGGCCCACCCACCACTTGCAGACTGTTTAAATAGACAACCGTCTGGGTCTGGGGCCTCAGTTTTTAGTCTGGCCGTGCTTTAATGCGTCGCTTTCCCCCACTTTTCCCCTACTCACACCCCCCTTTGATTTCCCCCCTCAAATGCACTTGAAATGCTTTTTCCAAGCGCATTTTCATTTATTTTATTGCAGGTTGTTTTTGTTGCTCTTGTTGTCTCTGTTACTGAGAGGTTCCTGTGCAGCGATATGCAATTTGTTTTATACGCTCATTGCCTGCACCGTCTTTCCTTGTACCCCCCCTTGGTCCCCCTTAAAAACCCCCTAGAAACCTGCACCCATACTGCCTCTGTCTCTGTCTAACTGTCTGGCAGCCTATCGAGCTCCGTCTATATGTCTTTCTCTTCTTTCTTTGTATGCCTTGCAATGGATTATGGGGGTATATTAGTTCGAAATAGTCTATTGACTCCAAAGTATTACAAAACTTTTTCATACTATTACAGTTAAATTGTTATTTTCTGATAAGACATTTGCCATCAAATTTTAAACCAATGTTCTAAAAATAAACTATTTTAATTTAATTTAAAAGAATTTGATGGAATATATTTCATTCCCTATTCCTATTTATAGCTTTAAAAATTACAATTGTTAATTCAAACCATGTTATTATTAAATTTGTAGGAAATCTTTGATGCGTAGAAATTAACTATTCTTAGAATTGGTTGATATTAAGATATTTCTGTACTAAACTGATGTTTTTTCCATAATTCACAGCGTACCTCCCATTCGACCCCTTTTTTATATTTTCTGGCGTGCTGAATGTGCCACTTGCTCCTCTCGGGCCGCGTTCAACGCTCAGCGTTCTAAATTAAAGCCTGAAGAGGCGCAGAGGCCGACGGACGGCAAACTGCAACTCGAACGTCAGCCGCTATATCCACTCCACTCGACTCGACTCGCCAAAGCAAAACTCGTCTGCGGAATGAGACTTAACAAGTGGAAAAGTCTAAAACCGCAATCAAGTGGCAAACAGACCAATACACACAAAATACTTTTTGTATTATAGAGAATTTTGTTTTATTTTTAGAAATTGCCAATCAAACATAAACCAATCAAACAGAGTGGGAGATGGATGGCGGTGGGTAAGAGGGTTGTAGGGGCTTGCTTGTTACCTTGATGGATTCGAGCTCACTGCAGGTTGTTACAGACGATTTAGCCCCGCCCACTGGCACAAGCGCCCCTCCAAGTTGGTCAAGTTTTTGGCCAACTTGTCCGCTTGTCGCTTGACTTGAGCCGAGTGGAATTGGCCTGACTTGTTGGCCCATTTGGCATTGTTTTGGCTTCAACAGCGTCTAGCATTGACATTCTTTAAATGTCTGCCACGCCCTTTTATTTGTCATTTGCATGCAAGTGAGATTTTCACACTTTTTCTCCCCTACCATTAGAATTAATTAAAGCATTTGCACTTTGTATTCAGTTAGGGTTAGGGGCCTTAATTATTTGTAAATATTTTATCAATATGCAAAAGGTTCTCTTTTGTTTATGAAATATTTACAATGTGTTTTTTACATTGCGGAATTCCATTCATTTTTATTTTCCCCTTTTCTGTGACTTTTTAAAAGCTTATACATTTTATATTTCTGCGAACATCATTAAAATTTGTGTGGTATTTTTTATGCATATCCATTTATGCACATAAATTGCGGTGAAACAACACACAAAAACGTATATTGGTTAGCCCTATCTACCTTTTTGTATGTGCTTTTTAAAATTTGCATATTTTTCATTTGTTTTGGTCTTTTTTGCTTCATGTAATTGCCCGCCAGTAAATGGGCATAAAGAAATTATATTTAATTTTTTATGCAAGCATAAATCAAAAAAGATGTGACATTGATAGGAATGCGAATGATATTACAACATATTTAAATACAATTTCGGAGTTCCGTTCTGGATTAGAGGTTCATTTGATATATGGACTGGATACAAAAACCAGAAAATTATTTTCATTCGGGCAGAAGAAATCAGTAAAATAAATCAAATATTCTTTAGCTTATGAACACCACGTTGTAATTATTTAAGAATGCATTCCCATTTCTTTATTCATTTTATAATAAACACCCATAAAGGTTAAATTAATTTTAATTTATTTTGGACATTACTCATACGCCTCTTGGTACCCAGCAAGCAATCTGGATAAGAGATTTAAGTTTATACAAACATTTTCCATTTGTTTATAGCATTTGAAATCCATTCAATTTAATTAAAATTATTTTGCGACTAAATACAAAGCTGGCCATAGTACATTTCTGGACATTACTCATACGCCGCATAACACGCTTTGAGTGAATGAGAACGAGCGAAATGCAAATGAAAGCCAAGTGAAAATTTTAATTAACTGTGCTCGTCGTGTGCTTTTTATTAAATAATCTTAAATAGAATTACGTGACTTTGCTGTGCTTTGCCAGACACTTAATTATATGTTGGAAAACCCACAGACACTCTCATTTGGGTGAACACATACGCACACCGCACACATAGATAAACACACACCTTTAGGTCCATGTCCAAGTGGTTTCCGAGGTTAGTCTTTGGGGTTTTTTGGACTGGTGGTGGGGAAGGAAAAACGCTTAGCTGTTTTCCTTTTATTATTTGCTTACATTTTCCTTTATTTCATTTGGCTTTACTGTGCTGTTTTCATACATATTCACACACCCCTAATCTCACTTCTGTTGATTTTTCTTTCGTTTGCAGCCTTTACTTCGCTGGAGGTTAAGTATCTGTTTACCTTTCTTTCTACACCTTATTCATTAAGTGCGTTCTGCGCCCCCATCGTTTGCTTGTGTATCTGTGCGAACTTGTTTATTTTTCTGGCCTGCAGTACATTTATTTGTCTGTCTTGGTAAGGAGCCAGCTGCCACTCACTGATTTAGTTTAGCAAACTTCCTATACTCTTATCAAAAAGGGTAACATGGTTAGGATATTTTAAATAAATAATTTTAAAATAATCCGTTTTATGGGCTACGTTAATGAATTTATTTAAATAAAGATACCTGATTATTTCAACTAATAATTACCTAAATAAAGTCATACATTATTGTATTAACTTTAATTTAATGTAAAATGCTTGTCTAATAATAGTTCCTAATCAAGTTTTAAATATTGCAAATAAGAATTGAACGCAAATATCCTTTGTAACAAAGTAGATCCTGCTATGGATTTCAAATAAATTTATTTCATAGCATTTATTTTCTTGTTTGTCTGCTAACCATCTGATACTTTTGGCAGTTTTCCCTGTGATTTTTCGTTATGCACAACAAGAGTATTCGTTTGCCACTAATAATTTCCCCCATTGTTTTCCTTCTCTTTGACTTTTATTATGCGCTGGCAACAATTTGGTCTAATAGAAATTTTTGCTTTATATCGAGTGTTTTGTTGGAATTGAATTCGAATCAGCTCATTCCGTTTTATCCCGCCCACCGCTGAGCAAGCAGCATTAAATTGGTGTGGCCAAGAAAATTGTTTAGCTGGGATTAGCTTTCAGCTGGCTTCTGCCACACTGCTCCTTTTTGGCCTGGCCTCATAAAAAGTTCATTCGCCAAAATGGCCAAATGTTTACTGTGCTCCAATCTAGCTCCCCCTGGCACGCCCCCTTTTGATTCCGCTCGCATGTGGAATGTTTTTGCTTTTGCGGTTGCCTCTAGCCAATTGTTGTTTATATTTTTGGCTTATTTTTATTGGCTGTTTTTGCTGGCATTGTTTCGTTCGCTCTCCTTTGCCAGAGTTGATTGCCTGGCTCCTTGCCGGGAAATTGATTTGCATTTGTTTGTGGGGTGGCAGGAAAATTGCAGAGATCTTTCGATAATTGAAAATTGTATTTCGCACGATTGAGGGTCAAAGGTCAGTGAGAAGAGCGTCACTGGCAATGAGCTCACATACACCGCGGAATACAAAGCGGAAAAACAGTTTCATATGAATGGTTTAATAAAATCTTTATTTACCATTCACATATCAAATAAAACTAAAATTATTTATGCAATTTAAATTAAATTTATATGAGCCATATATACTTGAACATTTGAAATAATTTTTTAGCTCAGTAAAACCATCTTCTTTAAGTCTTTAATTTTCTGTCTGTGCAGCTGTGAACATCGATTCAAGGCAATTCACACATTAGCATTTTGCATGTCCTGTTTCCATTTCTCTGGTCCCTGGTCATTTGGCATCACTTTGTGGCCATTACAAACTTAACGGCGAACTTCTGGCCAACATGATGAGGTCACCTTCTGATCAAAAAAAAAAGAGGATAAAATCGTTGCATGGGGCAATAGAATCACCTACATCCTCCCACAAAAGCCGACCTCCACTTTTTTTACAGTACTGTGCAAATAGGAGAAAGCAGCTGCAGTTTGCAGTTGCCGAGTGGAAAATTTAATTACATGCAAATACCGTTAACTGTGCAGGGACAGTGGATTGTGGAAATGCTTTTTTGCGGACAGGGTTCTACATAGCCAACATGCCAAAGGACTCGGGAGGATGATGCCCATGGCCAAAGGACAATCGTCTGACGGTTCCTTGTTATTGTTGCGAGTGAAGTGGTGGTTCACAAAATAAAAACAAGAGAGAACGCTATAGTCGGGTGCCCCGACTATCAGATACCCGTTACTCAGGTAAAGGGAGTGCGAGGGAGATGGAGATAGAAACTTTGATCACGCATAACTTTTTAACGAATGGTCCGATTTGAAAAATTTCTTCTACATTTCGATAGGTATTGATAAACACAATAAAACTGCATTTTTACTTTTCCGAAATATTTAAATTTTTAAAATCTTATATCAGCGATTGTGGGCGTTAAAGGGGGCGTGGCACCTTTTTGAAACAAACTTGCGCTGCGTAGGAACTCCTAGAATCTGCATGCAAAATGCCAATCTTCTAGCTTTTATAGTTTCCGAGATCTCAGCGTTCATACGGACAGACAGACAGACAGACAGACGGACAGACAGACGGACAGACGGACAGACGGACAGACGGACAGACGGACAGACGGACATGGCTAGATCGACTCGGCTAGTGCTCCTGAACAAGAATATATATACTTTATAGGGTCGGAAACGCTTCCTTCTACCTGTTACATACTTTTGCACGAATACAATATACCCTTTTACTCTACGAGTAACGGGTATAAAAAAGAAACAGAGTTTTTCTTGTAGCTGCAATTGCAGTTGTTGTGGCTATTTTCTCCCACATGCAAACACCAAACACACTTGCATATATGCAAATCCTTCTCATAAAGCTCGTTATTATTCCTTCTTTGTTTTCTCCCCTTTTTTATTCTCTCCCATGTTTTGTTTTATCTATGCAACTCTTGGGAAAATTTGTTTTATTCCCGCATGCAGGTTAAAGCTAATATTTGCATATTAGCTGGATTTCCTATTTTTAATAGAAATAAAAAACAATGGATTGTTCAGCTTTAAATCAAACCGAACAAGAATTTATTGCAGAAGAATGTAATTTATTTAAAATGCATTTCTGCCTCAGGCAACATCCTATCTAATGGAGCATGATGCTATTGTTTTCACTTTTTTCAGGTCGTTACATTTAAACGGATTTAATCAATTTTATTTGGTTTGGTTTGATACACTTTGAGATTTTCTAAGAACATTGCTTAAATTATATATTAAAGCTATTTAATAAAAAATTGTTTAAATATTTAATTTGTTGGAAGAAATACCAATTAGTTAATTAAGTTTGAAATTTGATTAGTTGGAAATTGCAAAGAAATCACTCTGTTTTTTTTCTTTTGGGTTGGGTGGCCAACAACTTTTCGCAAAGTTTTATGATCTTTTTTTGTTTTAATGTCTGCTCCTGTTGTTTTCTGTCAAAGTTGCTGTGGAAGTTCTTCGCATGAAGCCCTTGTTTACACTTAGTTACTGACATTGTCAGTTAATGTAAATTTATTTTTACATTATTTGTAGTCCTGGTTTTTGAGTTGAACTAAAATGTACAATTTTTTTGTTTTATGTTTAGAAAGGGGCGGAATTTACACTAATAACTATTTAAATATTTAATAGTCCGATAGATTCAAGTACATACTTCGTTTTTTAAGCTTTAATAGGTTTTTAAAAAATATGTTCAATTAATTTATGTTCCCACAAAATGAATTTTATTTGAATATATTTAATGAAAAAAAAAATAAATTTTTGTCTTAGAATTGTGGTATTCAATTTACGACACTTTAATGGCTGGTCTAGTTTTTTCTCAAACAATATTTTAAAAAAATGCATGATATTTTTTGCATTTCCCTCTAAATTTGGAGTAATTTCCTTTTAAGATATTTATTACTGCGACACTGCTTATACGTGAATATCTTTGAATATCTTTTTATAATCGATTACAAATTCTTCCACCTACAAGAGCTATTAATTTTTCATTTGAAGCTCATTTGAACCCAGAATCGCCCACAAAATTGAGCTTAATTTTTTCAACCCCACCATGCTAGGCACAAAAGTTGGCCAACCAATTAGTCAGAAGTTCTCATATGTGGGCTCTAACGACGTCTGCTTTGACTTTGTGGCAGCCAAAAAGGGGGAACGAAATAGGGGGCTAATTCACACGCCGAACCACTTAACAGGTAAAGGTGAGTGTTAAGCCCGAGATTTATTTACATGGCCAGGTTTCTTGGGACGAGCCACGTCAAAAAGTGCACAAATTACCTGTGATTGGTCGATGGAAATATATGCCTGCTCTAGTTACCACACCCTCCCTATTTTCCCCGCTCGCTCCCTTTTGGCGCAGTCTGACAATTAATCACTTTGTCATAGACGACGTCGCCCTTCGATTTGCAGGCTCGAAAACACACACCCACGAGCCTTCAATCATTAATTTATCATGTGCACTTAGCAGGAAAATTGCGATAAACCCCCCTCAATGTTTTTACTGCAGTGTCCTGTGTCCACTGCCATACTTTGTTTTTTGTTTTGTTTGTTTCTTTCTAGGTTTCATTTTGTTTTGCATAGTTTGTTTGTTCGACTGTCGTTGACATATGACGCCGTGTGGGCGACGGGGGGGCGTGGCAGACGCAGTTTAATTACCGCAACTGAGCAGGGGGCGTGGCACGCGTAAAACGACAAATTAATTGCGCCAACAATTTGCTGCAGAGTCGCAGTTGGCGTGGATATTTACACGCAAAATTAAAAATTAATGCAATCAGCAAACAGCGAAAAAATTCAAACAGCCCACAAAGCAGAACCCACTTTTTGTCCGCTTTGATTGTTCAGTTGATGAAATTTTAATTGTATTTGAGTGAATGCAATTTATTATAATAAATATATGAAAATGTGCATAATAAAAAAGAACTAACCTATTTCTCTTTTTTTTTTGTCGTTGCAGGTAAGCCGAATACTTAATTAATAAATAACGATTAATGGTTCAAGGTAAAATAAAGAATTTAAGTCAGATAATTTGAGCATTCAAAGGTGGAATTTTAAGCCTGGAAGCGAAACTTGAAAACCATTTAACTCAACCTGTCGTCTCTATTATCTCTCAGCGACAGGCGAGACCACAATGTCAGTCCCTTCCTGTCCTTCGTTCACCTCGCTCTGTTGTCGAAAAATGCAATTTTTAAATTTCCATTAATTTCGCGCTGTCGACTTTTGTGAAATGTCGCTGTTTGAGAATCCAGCGCTCGAACGAAAATAAAGAGAGAAATGTCTCCGGGTGCAACAACAATGTTGTCAGCCATGCAAATAAGCACAGGTGAGAGAAAGAGCTGGCATGGTGGCACAGGTAACCTGCTGTCTAAGTGACTGATGCCCGAGAGTGTGTTCCGTTTTTTTTTTCCTGGAAAAATGGGAAAATGGTAAGGCTCCTCAGCAGGCCGCCGGCAACAGCATTCCGTAGCGTTATTTTTTTTTTTTTTTTTTTCGTTTGTTACCTGTGCTGTTTTTAATGACACACACGGACCACGCCCATTGCCGCCCATCGCTTGTCGAGAGGTGGCAATAACACAGAGGGGCCACCGCTTCAAGGAGCGACGTCCTACGACTATTTTAGCCAGAGATCCTCTTGTTGTCGTTGTGTCGCTGAACAAGCGACTTTGCACCGACAACGTGACATTTAATTCAAAATGTTTTACGCGCTCCCTCACACTAGCTCGCTTTTCTCTGTTTTCCTCGCACACATTTTCCTCTTGTCGTGCTTGTTAAAAAAAAAGGAGGAAAACCCTGAAGGAAGGATAACATGTCGAGACATGGATATAGGAAAGCTGTAAATGGCAAATTGATGCCACTGAATCAGTTGTTTAAGCACTACAAAACAGATAAACATGGAAATATGAGAATTCAATGTAATGCGACTATTTTATAATTTTGGGAAAGCTATTTATTCATAAATGCAATAAATAATTATTTCCTTGTTGTGATTTTATTGAATTTAATTCAATAAGGGCAATCACAAATTAAAAAAACACCTTTAGTGTTCAACTTATAATTTCTATTTTAAATTTGTACACTTGATCAATGAATGAAATATTTAAATCGTTAATCCAGTAATGTAAGCTACTTTTGGGTAAATAAAAATTCATAATATATATGGGAATATTGGCTCAGTCTGGAAAAAGCTCTTGGATCTAGTCATCATCGTCTTCTCCCTCGCCTCCTTCAACTTCACCGCCTCCGCCGCCCTCCTCCTCCTCGACCATCTCCTCCGAGGAGCTGACCTCCACAATGGGTTCGATCTCCGAGACCAGATCCTCCTCAAAGTCGCTGATCTCGCCCAGTTCTTGCAGACACTTGTCGTAGTTCTCATCGAAGCGAATGTTCTCATTGAGTGATCTAACCTCCACGTCCTCATCGGGAGGAAGTAGGGCAGGAGCCGTGCCCGGAGGACATTCTGTTATATTTCTTATTCTGAGTGTATGTATATGGAACATAGCCGATCGGTTCGATTCCAAAAGGATCTGATGAAATACACTCAGCAGACGATCCATATTTCCGAACATCCTAACCGTGGCACTTTTTGGATCTTCGCCCTCCTCCAAAATACGACCCACAATGTTGTGGCGATACGGATCCATTAGATAGATGAATTCGGACTTTTTCCACAGCGAGTACATCTGATTGTTGATCTGAAAGATCACATAATCGTTATTATCGAGAGCTTTCTCCAGCATCAGATGAAAGTCGTTGAACTTGTACATCGGCACGCACTTCCACCAGCCCTCGTAGACATTTGGACTGAGCATAATCTCGGCCACAAACTGGCCCATGCGGATCTGTCGTGGAAAATCATCCAGATCCATGGGTAGATTGAGATCAACACAAGGCTCCCAGCAGTTTTTGCACATATTGACGCCATAACACATGACCTTGTCGTACATTTTCATGTCCCAGGTGGCCGGATGATCGATTTTGGAGGCCAGAGCGGTGGCCACAGCCACTGGCAGAGCACTGCGATTCCTCAGGGCATCCTTTGAGTTCAGAGTGAGATGAAGGTTGGACTTGACATAGGCATAGTCTGAGGCAATCACTTCGAACTGGCTCATTCGCATACCATGCTCCCGCTCCCAACTCTGACCTGTGTTTCCAGGAGTGGCCATTCGGACCACGATGATCTCCCTGATCGAAAACCTATTGGTCTTTTCCAGATCGCTTTCCTTCTTGATTAGCCAGATCACATTGTCGAAGGACTTGAGGCCCAGTAGCAATGGATAACCCTCCTCATAATTTGGTTTCATGGTGTTCTTGTCCCTGCCATTAAGATCCAACACCATCCACACACCTTTCTCCTTCCAGATCAAGAGGTACCAGTTGGGTGTGAAGAAAACCCCGTATTTTGCCTTTTTGAAGAAGGCTCTCAAGATTCTCCGAAGATTTTGTATTTCGTTGGGGTAACCGTAGATCTCGAAGGGAGCCTCCAACTCCATAGCAAATTCAATATCGTTGATCATAAAATGACGTGTCACCCTTCGTTCATTTTCGTCATAGATATCCGGAGATTCAACCATATTGGGAGGATCCATGTTTTCGGAATCATTGTACAACACCTGAGCCTCGCTCACTATCATGTCAATTGTCTCCGGGTTCCACTCATCGCGACGGGTGTAGTAGGAGTGGGCGAATCCCTTAAGATTTCCAGCAAACCGAACGCTCTCCTGATTCGGAATGCCCCCCTTAACAATAATTGTACCGCAGACTACGCCTATGGGATAACCCAACGAACGGTCGATATCGTTACGACGCATTCGCGCACATGCCTTCGGATCGAAGGGCTGGACATAGGGCTCATCGTGGCCGCCGAAGATCAGGCAATTCTTGAAGGAGCAAGGATTGTAGGGCTCGGGCCACAGTTTTTTCAGGCGCACCAGACTGTAAAAGTATTTGAAGAACGGTAAATATATATACACGGAAAGTGGTACACTTACGGTGGAGCACAAGGCGGGCAGGCAGGTGAACAGGCAGGGGGACAACCTGGTCGGCAGCATGCTCCTGCTTTCAAGCGATTGGCCATTTCACAAAGATTTCGAAATTTGACTATATTATTACAAATAATTTTACGAGATCCAATCGTTCGTTTGCCTTTGGTTGGCAAATACTAATGAGAAGGGTTCCTAAGATGCTGACAGGCAGGTTACTAGGAATAATATAAAACCTACAACGGCTGACTTATTGAAAATACTAAATTTAAATAAGGTGATCAGGTATTTTTAAGTTTTGCAACTCAATGTATATTATTTTATTAATTAGAGGCCAGAATTAAAATATCTTTTTATTTAGGTTTCACTTAGTCTAGCTGCCAAACTGAAATCGGAAAAATTTCTACAAATATTAAAATTAAAAAAAATGTTAATTTAAAAGTTAAAATTCCCAAAGGATTTTAAAAAAAAATATCCATGGATTGTACTTTTTATGCAGAGCAAGCTTCAACTTTCCAACTATAAAATGCAGGGAAACTTAGTAAAATAATCTCTTGCAGTACGAACGCAAACGTTTTTCTTCCACACAAATCACTTATTCCTGCACTTAGTCAACCATTCATTAGCTGTTCCTTTCATCAATTGACTCACCTGCTGACAGATTTGATCTGGTCTAAGAGCTCAGACGAGACCACAACGGAAAAACCCCCGACTTTCATTATACAAATTGCGTTTGCAGTTGTCGGTGGCGGCGGGCACTCACATGGGATGGCAAACTTATGATAATTTTTATTGTGCACACGCCAAGTCAGCAGTGGAAATCAGTTGAGGGCCATTTTTGTTTTTGGCTTTTACGAGGTCGGCAGTTAATTCCTTATCCGGCCAACAGAAGAGACAGTTAACAGGCAACAGCTAAATGTAATTGGAAAGCTCATCAAGTGCTGTCGTTGGTTGTTCGTTGTTTGTTCTTGTGGCTTGCCACTTGAGTGGGCCCGCAAAAGTATGCAAAGAATTTGTGCTGCCATCAAGTTTGGTTTATTTTCCGCTGCTATTTTCGCCATGCGGTTTATTGAAAACCAGCTCGGCGTATACGTAACGTAACGGAGCCATCAGCATCATCAGGGGAACCTCGTCGGAGTCACTCTGCTTAGCTAAGCTGCTTTGATGGCATTTACGAGCGAGCCCTTTATTGTCCTTTTGTTTTTGCTTCTCGTTGTTCCTGTATCCACGTAATTGGCTTAGCAAACGAGAGGTTTTTGGGGTAAATATATATGTATTTATATATACATATATAGAGAGAGAAAGAACAGTGCTATTAACAATTTCGTTGTGTGCAACGTTTTTATTTCGTGTCATCCAATCAGCAAGGATTCCATTTCCACCCACACCCCCTTTGGAGTACATGTGAGATTGATTCCCCGAGCAGCCATCAAAGGGGATTTCTTTCTTTATTTTCTAGTCCTCCCCTCTGAGATTTTTCATTTTTCGTGTTGGAGGTTGCCCGGCCGCCTGGACGGACTTCCCTTCGATATCTATTCGGAGTGCAATAAATTTAGCTCGAATCGTAAATTTTAAACACTTCATTAAACAAACGAAAAGGAAGCAGAATCGCTTAACGATTATCGCCTGGGTCTCACCCACTCAACTCGCTGCTCTGCCCATTACTGCCTATGATTGCACTCAAAGAAAAAAATATACACTTTTCATCATGTATTCAAATTTATTTCACTATTTTAAAAATAATTTAAAAAATGTTTTACTTTTAAGCTACATTACTATCAAAGTTATCTGGAATTTAATTCATAGTCATATAAAACATTAAAACATTAAAAAAAAAAGAATTAAAATAAATATTTGATTTTTTGGAATCCGAATTTATTTTTCTATAACTCTTCGATTGAGAAACAGACCATAAATAAAAAAAATTAAATTTCAACGTATTGCTTTTAACAAGAAAAAAAGATAGTAGGAATATTTACTTAGTGATAATATATATTTCATAATAATTCATATAGTCTCCTCAGCATAAATATGATTTTCATAGAATCATTAACACTTTTATTAAATATCACTGCTGTATATTTCAGTGTATTTGGAAAAGTGGACTGGGGCTTAAACATTTTCATTTCCCATTTTCGGTGCTGCACCGAAGCCCGTGGGGAAAAGTCTTGGCAGTGCAGCAGAAGTGAACAGGATAAACTTCAACTCCTCCTTTGGACCCGCCACCATGATGACCACTGTGGATTGGAGCCAAAACCTTTCCTTCTTGCCCGTTTTCAAACCGCTCGAGCTGTCGTCTGGTTCAGTGCCCAATAATGATTTCCATTGCGAATTATTTGCATTTCCCCAAACTCATTATGTTTGCATTGTGCAAAAATTCGCCTCGACGTTTGCCATGGCCATCCACCTGAATTTGTTATCCAGCTTTCTCCACCTCAGCCTCTTGATCCAAATTCCGTCTGCCCTCCATCTGAAAATAATTTCAAATGCTTTGTTAGCTTTGGCGGTTTTTCGGAGGATGCCAGCCGGATTCTTGGAATTTTGAATGGTTTTTGCTAATGGAATTTTACTCCCGCTGATTGAGTTGTATTTCACAATTACCTCAAATTAGAGTACCTGTATGGCAGCCAGTTTCTCAGAAATATATTTCATATTTTTTGTCAAACCATAGTTTGATTAACTACATTTTATCAGAAAATAACATAAACATAAAATGTTTCAATAAAAAGGCATTTAATAACGCTTTTATGTGGTTGCATTCCCAATCTTTTATATTAAATATTTCACCATCACTAAAATTTAAACTCATTGAATATGCTTTACACAAAATTTTCATTCCTAACGGTTGGTAAAAATGGCACGCTATTTTTTCGGGCTCATAAATTTAATTAACTTTCTTTAATAAATAAAATCATGATGCATGTGGGAATGAGATGTGAAGAATCATAAAATGGTTTGAAAAATTATATTTCCGGTGAGGAAGGTTGGCTGCCCTTCATCGTTATTTAGCCCTCGCCATCTCGACCATTTCGTTTCATTTTATTTCGTTACGTTTATTACATGTCAAGCGTCAATGAATGTCAGTTTGACAGTTCATAAGACAAATACGACAATGGCGGCTATGGCAGCGGAAATGGTGGGATAGTTTTGAGGGTTTTTCGCTGCGGCGGCGGTAGGTGCTTCGGGACAGGTGCGTCTGGGTGTTTCGCTGCGGACATTAATGTGTCAGCGTGTGCAGCGTCTTGTGACATTCGAGGGACGTGTTCAGGCGTCAGGACGAAACCCCCATTACCGCCCAACCATTACCAACCCACCCATTCCAGCCACTGCATCCCTGAATAATGTGGGTAGATGTGGCCCGAAAGACGAAGCCCGTAGTCTTTGGCCATTCTCGGCGAACGTGTAAGTGGCCCCGGGCTGAAGGGATATTGTGGGTGGATGCGGAAGGATGTGGAAGGATGTGCGAGATGCTGCAGCTGTCGTCGGAACATGACAACTTATTGGCATTTGGCTGCCAGCTTCCCTGACAGTTTGCTTCTACATTCAAGGCATTAAACAATCTCTAGGTGTAAATTGAAAATCAGATAAAAATGGGTAGCTTGTAAAAAGAAAAAGTTAGTTTAATATATTGAAAAACGTAGAGGATACACTTTGAATTAATTTTAAGTTTCCTCATTACCTCTTTGTGTCAGGGTACAAAACAATTTATATACCACTATTATTTGAAAAATCTTAAAATAGTGAAAAAGTTTTAAAAAATATAGTCTAGACTTTCAAGGTTTATGAATATTTATAAAATATGTATATTTTTTACTGTGTACATCTGTGCTTTTAGGACTTTGCTGCCCATAATTTTCTCGCCTCTGGAGTAGCTCTGCTCCCTTATTGACATTTCCCCTCCCTCGTTGACAGCCTAGAAGTTTTCAATGCATTGTCATAAATCATTTTGCGGCAAAAACAAGTTGAACGCCACGCCCACACATCTGACTGCCACATGCCGTGGACATTCCATTGTGTTTGCCAGGAAAATGGCCGTGTGTGCAGGGAGAAAATGGGAAAGAGCGGCAGGGAAAATTCGAGCAAGTCCGAGGGAGAGAAATGTCAAAGTTGAGTCAGCTTTGTGTGAAGTGGTGGGCATGGCTGGAATTCCCTTCATGTTGGAATTCCACCTCCACTTATTTTTGCTCAACTGCCTTTGCTTGCCTTGGCATATGTCAAGTTCCTCGGCCATACCTGGACTGAAGTAGGAGAGGATTCTATAGCTTTTTTATTCCTATTTCTGGTTGCATTATCATCGCCATTATCTGGTCGAGTTGAGTGGCGAAAACGGCTTGAAAGAATGCCTTTGGTACCACTCAATATTGCGTATACGCCGCATTGTTCACCACTTACTGATGCGCAGCATAACAACTTCATATATTTCATTATTTCAGACTTGATTTTAACTGATGTCTTTTATTATGTAAGTTACTTGAAGGGTGTAGAGTTTTCAGACCTTTATGTGCTGTGTACATCTGTTGCCAAATGGATTTCAGCTCCTTTCGGTTTTGCAGATTGAAATTGTTTTTGGCAACACGGGACTCTGATGTTTTTAGAAGCCTGACATAAACAGCTGCTGCTTTATATTATATTTGTAAGATGAACACGTTCCCTATTTTTATTTTATAATCAAAATGGGAACAATATGTGTAGAGGGTTTTCTGTTGATTAAAAACTAGGTTATTTTTTGCATAAGGTTTTCATGAGCTACACGTAATGCACAGCTTGATTTACAGCTTTAAAATATACGATTTCAAGCGGGGACATTCACTAATCCCCTTTCATTTCCTACACACACTAATTTCCTTTTAATTACCAACTAATTGTTTGTTCTAAGAATTGGAATCTTGTCGCTCAATCTTTGCGACTTATTTTTCTCCGTTTTGCTTTGCTTTTTGATTATTTCAACCTGATATCCGACATTTTTAGCTTAAACCCCTTTCCTTGGTCTCATTAAGCAGCCATTTCTCAAATTCTCTCTCACTGTGCAGTGCAAAATGGCTGCCACTTCCTTTAGCTGCTGCTCGATGTCCTGATTACTGGCAACTGCTTCCGTTTTTAATATTTATAATCCAGTGTAATTAAGATGAGAGCGCCAAAGAGTCGCGTACCAAAACGAAACGAGAAGAAAAATGTAGCATTAATTACCAGGAAAGCTTTTTATGGCAAGGACCCAGGACCAGCGGCAAAGAAAGTACATATATAAAAAGAAAGTGCATGAATATAAATGCGTATCACTTGAAAAATGTATAATTAGTGGCAGTTAATAACTTTTTCGCGAGTTCTCACGCACCGAAAGAGGTTGAACCGCACGCACTAATTAAATATAAAGTAGAGGGCGGGCCTTGGGAGGTAAAAAAAATGGGGGTTGGTGGGTCGCCCAACCGGGCCATAAATTATAAAAGCCGAAAAGTATTTTTAGTTGACCTCAAGAGGAGGGGTGGGGAATAACCGCAAAGGCAAGTTGACAAAGAGCAGAACACGCTGAAAAATGCGTCTCAGATTGAGATAAGTTTCATCCCGGGTCTCTCACTCCACCTGCGAAAAGTCCTTTGCCGTTATTCCTGGCCTAATTTGTGGTTTTCCTTTTTGCCTTTTTTGGTCTAAATTAGCTTCATTATTGTAATTAACTTTGTTTGCTCAGTCGCTGTCGCCGTCTCTTGGCTTTTGTTAAATTTGGCAAATTAGTTATAGAGTTTACGGGGAGGGGATTGATTGTTTGCCTGAATAATTGAAAGCCTAAACAAATAGCAATCGATTGAGCTTTGTAATTGACTTTGATTTGATTAGATATATCCTGACATCTGGCTCCTAAGAAAGTCTCTTTCTATTTTCGTCTGAAATTGAACTCATTTCATTGTAATTGGAAAATGGGTTTTTCCAATTAAATACATTTTCACTCTGATCACATTTCCTTTCCTAGCACATTTCTCACTCGAAACATATGTAATGTTTATTCTTGGCCCAAAACCCAAATCAAAATTCAATTCGTTCTTTATCTGTATGAGTGAGTGGGTCTGTATGTGTGTGGGCCTCTCTGCTTCCGTTTCCGTTTTGTGGCTGCCACGTGGCTGACATGTTAAAAGCCTAAATAATTGCCAACATTTTATTTATTTATTTATTCTCCTCTTTTATTATTCTCTGGTTACCAAAAAAGGTTTACGGTGCTGAAATATTTATTTTTTTGCTGCTGCTACTGTCGTGCATAAAAATTTTAATACCACGACAAAAGTGTATTATAATTTTGATGAGAGGCCAGTTGGATTTATAAATAGCAGGATTACGAGGCTTTAAATAAAGCTTCGGATTTAGTAAAATATAATATTTTATCTCTTTGTTTTAATTCAAAGTCGATTTTAAATGTAATGCTTTGTTTTTAGCTTTTATCTAGTCCTAAACGATTACACTTTTAGACCACTGTATCTGTTTTTTAAAATTTGTAGTTTATTATCATATAAATACAATTTAGACTACATTTACAATTACGTCTAGTGATATTTATTATTTAATAATTTTTTAAGGAGCATAAAAAGCTTGTAAAAAAATGGTAAATCAAAACCAAATTATTGTCCCAACCTTCGTATTATCTTCATTACTCTGCCGAGCTATTTTCCCAAGGACCTTTTACACAAACTTGACAACATTTTTTTTCCGCAATAGAGATGAAAATTATGTTGGGGAACAAAATGCGCATAAACAATAATTACTTTTCGCTTAGCCATGAAAACGAGACATAAATAAAAAACAAAGTACACTTTAGTCTGGCGAGAAACAAAGATTTAAATTAAGACCCACATAAAAAAACGAACTTTTTATTACAATTTTTTAAGATGTTGGGAGATTAAACTCCGGGAAATGATTACAAATTACGCCACAGTTACTTAGGTTCCACAAAATGTCTTTCAATTACTTAAGCAGCTCTACTCTTTCATTTTCTCAACAAAATTGTGTTCCTGGTAAAGTTTTTTTTTCTTTAGACATCTTTTATATTTTTTTTCCAAACAATTGTATTGGCTTTCGATTGCTCAGATTTCGCTGGCCTTCAAATAAAGTTTTCTATTTCATTTGGCTGCGGACAATTTCAGTTTGTATAGTCTCAGCGAGTCTGGACTCTTTGGGTTCGGTCAGTGTCTGTTTTGAGTTCGAAGACTTGACGTCGCTGGTGTATAGCAGATAGATATAGAAAGTTATATAGATATATCGATGCCACATTCATCTGGCTCTCCGCTTGACTTTAGCGACATTCATGAGCGGCTGCATCGTTTGTCATTGCTGCGATGGCATTTCAATTTGCATGGCATGACGACCGATTTGCAGGGCTCCGCATTTGAGTCGGGTGATGGGAGTTTCGGTGGAATGGCAGCCAACAATCAGCATCAGCATCAGATCCAGCATCCGCATCAGCAGCAGCAACGGCATCGCCAACGCAATCACAATCAATTTGCACAGGAACAGAACCACTACCAGCAGCACTTCCAGCATTATCCACCCAGCATTTCACCCACCCAATTTTCATCGGGGACTCCACCGGCCTCCTGGCGTTACCATGGACAGGATCTGGTCGCACCGATTCGCGGGCATTATGTGAGTTATTTGCTAATTGCCGCAGCCGAAATGAAAAACGAAAAGCGGTCAAAAATCATGGAAAAGTTTGCTCTTGACGGCGGCGTGGCAGCGACATGTCAACCGCCAGCAACATGACAGCCAACAACAAAAGCCGATGAAACCCCAGTTTTCAGAGTGCGAAAAAACGAGAGGCACTGCCTTTGGTTTACATTTCCAAATGAGTGCTAAACACTTGGCTGACTTTGACAGCCCAGAGTTTAACTGAAGTGTTTTTTTTTTGGTTGGCACAGCTTGTGAAGATTTTTTTAAATCAACAAAAAAACTTAATAAATAAATACAAATGTTCTACATTTAGCAGGGCTTAAAACCATTTTAACAGTACTGCAATAATGAAGTTTTACTAATATTATAATATTTTCGAGTGCGATGTTGTAGTTTCGAAATCTTTTTTATTGTAAATGAATATAATAGTTTTATCCGAACAAAATTTTTTAGTTCATTTAATTTAAAAAGTCTTAAGACAAAAAAACTTTATTTATTGCCACCTTTTTTTTTGTTATTAACAAAGTTTGTTATGAAACTTTTTGAAAAGAAAATTATTATAAATGCTTTGTTTGTATAGAAATGGTAAAAATTCTTAAAATTCTTTGATAACCTTATATCAGCAAGAGAACATCTTAAATGATAAGCAGCTCCAATATTTGTTTGTTTCATAAGAAATTTCACTAGTTTTGGCAACATTCCCCCAGAGTTTTACTTATACATTTATTTCGACTCCCAACCGTAGGAATTTCCCACCTTAATTTCAGAAAAAATGCTCATTGTTATTGACAAACAAGCGACATTGTGCGGCTTTGATTGTCATCCTGGTTGGCTAGGATGCACCAACACAGGGCCACACCTCAACTGTGTTCCGCTCGCCACATCTCGACTTCTCTTAACCCCTCCCGGCCCTCGCTTAACCCCCCTCTGCCCGACTGTCTGTGGCTTTTTCCGTCTTCGTGCGCTTTGGACGTGTTGGGACACCACTTAATTTCCGGCAATGCGAGTCACGTACGCTCCATCCTGCCTTTATGTGCAATGACATTTTCATTTTGTTCACACTCTACCAACACTCGTACACTGACACTTACACACGTGCAGTCACACACATACGCACACACAGCCATCCCGTGCAGACATGTTACAAAATGGCAAACACTTTTTGGCCTTGCGAAAAAGTTTTTGTCAACTCATTTTGTTGCAATTTGCACAAACTCTAAACAAAAAAGGAAAGACGACAAGAAACTCGATTATTTTTAATTAAAACAACATTGAGGCAAAAGGAAAAGGCTCGAGAAAAGCTGAAAATTCGGAGCAAAAGAGTTGCACGATTCAACTGCAGGCTTCTGCGGTCAAGTAGCGAGTTTAGGGCTTTTCCTTTGCTTTTCCTTTAATTAGACGCTAACGATGCTATCCCACCAAGTTGGGTAAAAACTTGAATAGATGAAAACAGATTTTTCCGCGGAAAAACCAACCAGACCGTGAGATTAGTGGGAAAAACAAAACGGAAAAGTGGACAATCTTCACGGAACTCTGTCTCCTTTGAAATGCGATTCTTGTTTGGCTTTTGGTGCGTATCATAATCGAAGCCATCCGCAAATCGCTAGTCGTATCCGATTTAATGAGGGGCCGGGGGGAAATGAATCGCATGGGTCTCCCAACTGTTTGCCATCATCGATTTGTTTACATTAAGCGGAAACCATTTGTTTACTTTGGCCCTGCGCTGTCTGGTTTTTTATTCTGCCAAAATGAAATTACATCCGCTAAACGTGTTTGGAATTCCGAAAAAGGGGGAAAAAATAACAAGGCTACCAGGTATTTAAAGTATTTTGGAATCATATTCTTAAGGAAAACAGTTTCGCGGATTTTGGGAAATAAATTAAAGTCGGGAAATTCTTTGAAACTTTTTTACAACAATTCTTAGCCGGATTATTCTGTTTATTCTATTTAAGAAATAGTCTTGGATTACTTAAACATTTATAAAATTCCACAAGCTTTGATATAATATTTTTAAAGCAAAATAAACATTGCAACTTTGTAAAAATTATTTCTAAACGAACAATTTAATATTTATAGAATTTGTAAAGCAAAACCGCTGCCAACTAGCCTCTAGTGGCAATTACACATCCGAAATTGGATAATTTTCACAGACCAACCCACTTTTCACACACTTGAGAAAATAATTTTCCAGTTGCCACTCGAAATGCAAAGTCAGAACCGGAAATTATAATTAAATTTTGTGTTTTGCATTAGCCCTTCCGTGGGCGGTTAGGGTGATCTAAGCCGCTGCCACGCCTACATCCTTCTGTCTGCGGTTTGAGCGTTGAGCTCTGTATGACAGAGACGGAAAACCGCTAGACAAAAGACCAGCAAGACAAATAAAAATAAAACACAATGTGTGTGGGGGAGTGCGGAAGGAAAATCTGCAGCTGGGGTTTTCCACTCGGCGTGGGTGGATGGAGAGCGAAGATTTATTGGCCGGGCCCAAAGAAGGATTACCCGAGCGACAGGATCCTTGTTACCATAAAGCCGCTTAAAGATTTTCATTCCCTAGCCACACAAAAAAAAAAAAGAAACGGAGGAAAAGGCGAAACAAAAGCCCTTGTGAAGACAAATGAAATAAGGAATAATTAATTTTATATGGTCGCTCGTCGTTATTGTTGTTTGGTTTTTAATTCCGAATGGTAAAAACTTTAATTGGTTTGGCTGCTGATAAATTTACTTCATAATTTGTTCGGTTTTAATTGTTTTCGGGTTGGGGGAGTATAAAATTTCATAGCCTGCTTTTTGGCCATTGCCTTGTAATGTGCCGCGTGCGCATTAAAAATTCAATAAAAATACTCAGTAAATATAAATGCAGCGGCAGCATCCGAAGAGCGGCAGCCGTGGAAAGCGTTAAAAGTTTTCATTAAAACTAAAATTGCAATTTCGCGGGGCGAGCGGGATAAAGTTTGCGGCGGGGGAGGGGTACAAATTTATGATGCTTACGTGACCGCTGAAAGGGGGGCTTAAATGATGGCTTAAATGAGTCGTGCCTGCCCGGCATAAGTTCGCCATTTCCCCTTCACCAGCCCGCTCCTGCATTTGCCAGTTGCATTTGAATTTATTAACAAAAGTTGGCCCACGTCCAGTCGCTGGCAGGAAAACTACAAGTGAAATGTAATTTTACGGTTGGGCCTAAAATAAATAACAGTTGCCTGCCGGATGCCCAGGGAAATGGAGAGCGCGGAAAAGCAGACTTCGGTACGTGAATATTTGGAAATTATTTTCTATTGTAGAAATTCCCATTGGGGCAGCGAAGGGCTAAATTACTAAATTGCATTTGGCCAGTGCATAAATGGAGAATCTGTGTACGATTTTCGATGAGAGAAAATTAAATTCTCTTTAATGAAAATTATTTCGGCGCCAAAATTAGATTTGTTTAGAAAATGTTATTAAATTTGAATCATAAATTATTTATTTGTTTTAAACCTAAAATTTCCATTTGGAAAATAAAGCTAAGATTACTGTTTTTGATGACAGAATATATAAATTTTCCTAATCGTTCTTCAAACTGAAGAGAAATTCTAAGAAGCTATTTTAGTGGATTGTATAGGAAGGCTTAATGGCATCTTGGTAAATTTCTACGATATAAATAAAATATAAGCATAAATAACCCGGAAAACATCTGTTTCCTAAGTTTTCATTCCCCGCCGTACGAAATCACTTAGTGCAAAAGTTTCTTCATTTTCCCCTCGATTTTTTTGTTTTGTTGTTTTGACTGCTGGTGCGCCCCAAAGGCGTTAAAGGCTTAGACGTATTTTCCTCACCTAACACCCCGAATTTTCGCCGAAAAGAAACCCCCCTGCTCCCTCATTTTGACTGCTGGAAATGTAATTTTGTCGTAAATGTCATTTTTTATGTTGTTCCGTTCTTTTGTCGCTGTCGTCTGCAATTGTTTTTGTTGTGCGTTGTGTTGGCCCCCAAAATAAAAAAAGAGAAATAAGCGCAAGAAAAATGTGTTCAAATCAGTGGCAGCTAAGCCTTTCCACCCAATTTCCCAGCCCCTAAGACGACGTTTCAACTCGTTCTTTTATTGGATTTCTCGCTGCTTGGACTTTTTTGGGTTCTTGGCTGTTACATTTAATGAAAATTTGTTGGCAACGTGAAAGGCGTGGAAAATTTTAAATTGATTATTGCACAGGCGGGGGCAAGGAAATATCCTGTTGGTTTCCCTCACCGCATGAGATTTTCCCGCTTTCCTTTTCGGGATCTCTGCTTAATGTTGTCGAGCGATGTAATATATTATCGTTTATGATGTTAACATAAAACTTGTACGCTTCGTCGGGTGAATTGGCGGGGTGCGTGGTGCTTCTCAGTACCTGGCCTCATCCACTTTATGCCTCACTTGCCACGTGCTCATAAAATAAACGCCCCAAGATGGATTGCCTCCCTCTGGTCATCCATCCATCCATCCGAATGGTAATCCTGATCCGTTGGGAGAGTTTTTCCAAGTCCCTTTTTATCATTTTGCATAATGGCAATTGTAGACATTTTGATTTGCTTGTTTTATAGTCGCTTTAGTTGCGGAAAAGCTTATTTTATGGCCCCATTTGGAAAATGAATTATGTCATTGATTTTCTTAGGGTTTTACTTCTTAGCCTAAGCCCTTTCTAGATTTTTATCTTACTCAACCAATTATTTTGGACTTCTATTGAAAAAAAAAAAATACCAAATCAAAAATATAACAATTTGATATATAAGTATTTATTTATATATTTAAATTAAGTAGTAAAATGTTTATTTTATATATTTTCATAAAACTTCCCTGTATAAAGCTTACATATTTTACTTATCTTGAAACACAAATAAGAAGGTTATATTCATTCCGATTAGAATTAAAACCAAATAACAATTCTTTCTTTAACCGAAAAAATGTCTAGACCAAAATTTGTATAAAATCGGCTTTCAATTTGCTTAATGTTTCCATAAAATTTCGAAGCAACAAATAGTGAGTGAGTCTACTCCACAAACAATTTTTGTATTTCATTTGCAAGCCATGCATATTCATACCCAACCCTTCCGCAAGGCAGAAACAGTATAAATAAAATAATTTCGAAAAAGAATCAGAGAAGCTTTCCCTTTTTCCATGCGAAAGTCATAGAAAAATATGCAAAATAGGCAGGAAAAGTTGCATATCATATGCACTACACACACTCATACACATAAAAGCAGTTGCGCTCCGCCTTATTTTCATTTTTAGCTGAAGCTTTTCTTCTGCCTGCCTATTTTTAGCCCCCGAGTCGCTATCATTGTCTATATGTACCGCCCACTACGCCACGCCCACTCCTCATCCCTTAAGCGCTTTCACTCGTGCATTTTTATGAGGAAAAATAAGAGGGTGGGAGTGAGCGGGTGGACATGGGGACAATACGAAAATTTAATTTACCGCATAGAATTAAAATAGGCAAAAGTCCGGAAAAAATAAGCGAAAATTTTTCGCCTGAAAGGCAGCAACAAAATGAAGAAGAATCCTTTTGTTTTCCGCTCTTGCGCCTAACCACGACCCATCCCTCAGCCCCCCTTAAAACGCCACGCCCCCATCCCCTTGGCAAGCCTCCCTCGAGACATTGTTGTTGCCTCTGCCGCCACTGCCGTCGGTTTTAATTATGGAAAAAGTTTTTGCTTTATTTAGTTTAAACAATAAGTGGTTGGAAAATATGAATTATACAAAGAGACAGCTATGTTTGGGTGTGTATATGTGTGGGCGTCTGTCTATGAGTGTGTGCAAACATTTCTTGAGGAAAATGCAAATATTTTTTGTTTCATGCTTTCCACCTTCGTCGTTTTTGGTGCCTTTGCATGGCAAGTGAGTCGTGAGCCGAGAGTCCCAGTTTTATTTTTTTTAAGTTTTTCATCTGCTATTCAACTAGTTTTTGCATTAAGTAATTTGAAACTTTTTGAAAGGGTATTTAAGGGTAGATTTAGATTTTAAAAAGTTTAACCAAACGAGCTTAAAAATGTTCCACATTCGTAATAAAGAACACCCAAAAATTATTAAATTCAAATATGTTTAACACCCAAATTAATCAATAATTATTATTTGAGATATTCACATTTATGCAATACGCATATCTTGATTAAAAACATTCATTGCTATTCTCTCCCTGATCTATTTCTTTGAATTTCTCAATAAATTTAATTGAATAAATACTTTGCCTTTAATCCTATTTAAATTTCCTATCCTTCTTAAAGCATCAGGAGTCCGGAACTCTACTCACTCCCCATTTTTCGCCCACATTATACCCACTCACGTATTTCTATCCGCCCGCAGCAAAATCGAATTTGCGCATAAATTTTCAAAAAATGACAATAAAAATGACAAAGGCTCCTCGTCGTAGCCACGAAGCTACACCAGCAACAACGACCGCTAATCACAAAGCGTTTATCAGAGGATACCCGCCCCATAGCAACTCCGAAAACCCCAAAAGCCCCCAACCATCTGCGTGCCTCCTGTCTCTCCACCTGTCAGTTGGTAATAAATTATTATCATTAATATTTTGCGCTTGATTTTGCCCCAGGAAGGACTATCGCAGGATAACGGCTGAAAGAACCAAAACGAAACGTTTTTTGCATAAAAATTAAGCGAACACCAATAACATAGGCGAGCAGTATTCGGGGTAATAGAATATAGAACAAAAGCGTCAACAGAAATGTTTGAAATACGACCAAATTACTAGCAAGGAAAGCAAGCTGTGCACTGAAAATATTTACTTGAAAATTTCTTTTATTCTACTATACTTATGTAAGTGATAATTTAAAATATTTTATCCTGGAACATTTTAAGAAAATACTAACACAAAATCTGCCAAATCTAAAAGAAAAATTAAACTTTTTTTATCAGCTCATTAGTTTAAAAAAAATTCTAGATTGGAAATTTCTAAATTTTGTGAACCTCTTGTAAGCTAACAATTTTAAACCTAGTTTAAATAGTAATATTTCGAAACAAAAAACTTACGCAGAATAATTTTAACTTTTTTCTTAAGTTTTTATTTCTCTCAGTGTATTTGTGTGTGTGCGTGAGTTGGAAAAACTTTACAAACACCCTCGAAGTGCACGCGATAATGGCTCCCAATTTGGTAATTAATCACGTCCTCGTTCCTATTCACGTTCCTTTTTCCTTTTTCTCGCCAAAAACAGCCACAGCTGCCCATTAAGGCTGGAGGATGTAGGCCAGCCACCGAGGCTTCCTATTTTCCATTAGCTTTCTATATACCTCTATATATACCTGTGTAGAGAAATTTTTCCAGCCGCCAGACGTCGTTGCAGTCAACGTTAAAATTAAGCGAATTTGAACGAACGATAAAATAATTACCTTTATGATTATTTTCGGTGGTCGTTGGGTTGGGGTGTTTTCATGAGGTGTGTGTGTGTGTGTGTGTGTGTAGCTTGGCTCAATGTGCCAAACGTGTCTAATTTAGCGGCTTAAATTTATAGCATTTGTGCGCTTAAAATGTTTGGCCATTCCATTTTATGACCCACCGAAGGCAATTGATGGGTGTTGGGGAGTGGTGGTGTTTCGCCTGTCATGTGCTAGGAAAGAATCGCAATAAATGGGGAATGTGATGGTAAAATGGATTTTGAACCGACTTTTAAGGAAAATCTATGGTGCCAATGTGTTGGCAATTTGCACAACGATTTTTAAGCCTACTTTTCAGCTTATGTTGTTGAAAAGAATGCAAAAAACAAAGCTATATAAATCGTTCAGCTATCTGGCTCGTATACATTTCTTAAACATCTATTTAATTTAAATAGTAAAATTTATTTTCGATTTTCATTTCCAGTTAAGGCATAGAAATATATTAAATTGATATTAAAATTCAAATAATTAAGGTCCAATTTATCTAAAATATTTTACTTTTTATTTACTTTTTAACAAAAACTTTTTATTTTCAATGTGTTAGTTGAAAGAACAAAAAATGTTTACTTTCCTTGAATGCTTTAATGACTGGGTTTTATAAAAGGGCTAAGCCAAAATACATTATTAATGGTTCCATTTGCTTTAAGCCATCACGTACCTTGGCTTGAAAAATCCAATTCCTTGGACTGAAGCTTATGTCAAAATGCTGTCACGCCTTCCTCGATTTACGTTTTTACCCCATTTTCCACCTGGCAAACACACACGTCCTCCACTCCAATTCGAATGGCAAACCATTATTACTCGTTCTCTGCCATTTAACTGCCAAATTACAGGCACCCACAGTTCAGCCTTCACTTCCCGCAAAACCGCATTCGAATTGCGTGCCCACGAAAATTAACTGAAAACGTGAAGCCCACCTCAACGAAAAATAAACGATTGAGTGAGAGCGGGAAATGTGAAAAAAATAGGGTGAAAAACAAACTGAAAATCAAATATTTGCCATATTTTGCAATTGGAAAATCAGCGACAGCACGCAAGGCACCCACTGAATCCTTTTAGAAACCAGGACATACACACGAGTTCCTTCCTACCTCAATCAGGCCGAAAATAAAAATGGCGGACTTCGTTTGCTTCCTGTTACGTTGCGTTTGTTTTCACCTTATTTTATTTGGTTTTTCTTTCAGTTTTGTTTAGGCCATGAAAGATTCGACGAAACGACACCGAGATTTCCCAAAAACATCACATTTTTTCACCTTTTGTATTTTTGTGGAATATAAATTTCTATATGTGAGCCACCGAGGCGGGTTTATTTGTGTTTATGCCAAGTGACCCCAAAGAACTGGTGAGGGAGTGCTCAAAAAAAAATGGCCCAAAGCAACAAATGCATTTGCAATGCAAAACTGGAGCACACACTCACACAGGAAGCGACCCGGCAGCAAGGACACCCGGCGACTGTTGCATCTGTCCACGCCCACCGCCCTCTGTCCCCTATGTGCTTCTTTCCACTGAATAGGGAGTTAAGAGGGGGAATTATTTATAGCAGGCATGTTTCTATATAGATACCCTGTACGCTCTTTAAAAGAGATGCAATGGTGTTTACAAGATTTTGGGTATCTGTGCAGGAAGCAGAATAATTGATTTCGATTATAAATAAAAGTATAATAACATATTCCTAGAATAAGTATACTCTGGAAAAGTTATTTATTTGTGTACTTTGAAAGTGTTTTTAACTGATTTGCATTTCTATTTGCATAACCGAGTTGGATATAACTATCAATCGTTTCAATTGCAAGGTTTACTTTCCTATACAAAACAAATTTTCCATTTTTTAATAACGATTTTATGAACTAGTCAGTAAATAGTTTAATTGAAATGGCTGGAATTATCTGTGAATTCGTATTACGAGGTACAACTCACTGCAGAATATTTCCATTTTAATTTTTTACTATCGTTTTGGAATGAATGCGCAACTGGCACTCAATAAAACAAAATCTCCCTGCCATGATTCATATGCAGTGCCTGCAATGTGTGCATTAGAACGGATGTCATGGCGGTTTTTCTAGCGGTAAACAAAAGCTTTACAGCAGAGCCGCAGCTGCCGCTCTGCGGTTTTTATTTACGCCAGAACAAAAACCCCGCACAAAACCAGATTATTTATGCCGAAACTAAAACCGCACTGTGGAGAAACCTGGTAATGTCCGTTCCATATTTCCCACCTGAATGTTATCATAGGGTTGGCAAAGTAGTCCCAAGATACGATTTATTTGCAAAATAAATACTGCTCATTATTTTTTCCAAATTTATTGATCTTTTTTAACAAACCTTTTTTACAGCTTATGAAAAATTAAAATGTTTTTTTTACTTTTAATCGACTGTGTTTGTCTAAAGTCATTTTATTTTTTAAGCTATTTTTTTTATGCATAAATGTGTTTAATAGAACGTTTTCTATAAAGTGTACGTTCTATTTTTTTACCCCAATTAAAATTTGGTAAATATGTAGGTATTATATCGATTAATCGATATGTGTGCACTATTAAAATAATTTATATTAAATATTACTTAGTACTCATTACATAGCTAACCTTTTTCTTATTTATATTTTTTCAGGGGAGCTCGTCTAGCGCCGCCGCCGCACCGCCAACACCGCGCAGCGCCTTCCCCGGCGCCCCGCTCACCGCCTCAGCCGTCGCACTCAAGGGCGCCCTCCCCCAGCGGCCCCCGGCCATGACAAGTCCCGCAGCCGCTGCCGCAGGCGCCGCTCTGGCCGCCGGTGCTCCGTACCGCGGCGCCGCCAGCTGGACCCCGCAGGGTTATGCCCCGGCCGCTGCCGCCGCCGCCGCTGCCGTTGCCCAGCAGGCAGCCTACCGCTATACGGCGCCGCTGCCCCAGCCGGCGTACGCTGCCTACACGCCGCACACGGCCACCACACCGGCCACAACCACGGTGAGTAATGTATTGCACTTCAGAGCAAAACGAGAACGGAAGCTAATTTCGGAGAGCCGAAGTTTAAATACCCTTGCAATGAAACCGAACATTGATGAGCATTGATCGCGCGAATACACATGACAGCAATAGGGATATATCACCTCAATGGATATGTTGATAGCCCTTACACTATGCAAATAAACTCCGAGGACCCATACAGATAGTACGGCAGATATATGACAAGCATGACATGATGAAGTTATCCGATTTAAAGAAAACTCAAAATAAATACTTTAAAAAATACAAGTATTTCCTTTACAAAAAAAAAATTCACACATTTTACCCGATGTTTTCCTTTTGCAGCTGCGTTCTCATATAAAAAGACGATTGAAAAAGTCAAAAGTCTCTGACTTTTAAACTGAACTTTCCAACTGCATATATAGAGACAAGCAAGCAATATAATAGTGATGCTGATCAAGAATAGACATAATAGGCGATATTAAGACTACGTTGTTTGGGTTCTACAAAGAAAGGGGCGGTTTTGAAATCTCTTAAAAACGGAACAGATTAGAACAGATACAATCAATCAACTATTTGTAAAAAAAAAGTCCCTCAAATCAAATATAACTGGTAGGGGTTATTATTTTAAATATTGATAAATATCACATATATCTTAAAATAACAAAACGGTTTTTAAGTATAATGTTACCAATATTAAGGTTTTTTAATTGTACAAATAAAGTTGCCAGCCTACTAAACACAAAGCAAATGCCGCCTAATCGGTTCTTCATAAATATTTACTTCTTAGCTTTATTCAAATCCCAAGACCAACATCAACCGGCATATTCTTTTGCTAAACCCATTATCATATTGGAAGTCTGCAAAAACAGCAAAATTTCCCTCGCATAAAGCAAGCCGAAAAATCTCTTTTGATGAATTCTTCAATTCGTGTCTAATGGTGCGCATAATCGAAAATTTATGTGCGTCCGTCAGGAGGCAAATGGAACTCGAGTGTTTTTACACTTCTAAGAACTACCTCTATTAACTCGCTGCTCCTGCTCCTGATGCGCCACCATTTTCTTTCAAAACATTGATTGTCAAGTGGTGTTCCTCAGTTTGAGAAAACATAGTCGGTGGTAAAGAGGACTGACATTTATATTTATTGAAAACTGCTGAAGCAGCAATTTATTTATGACACTCACTTTCCATTTAAATTGTTTCGGCTGAGCTTCTCTCTGAGAGTTCAGAGGTCTTATTCTGTGATTTTTATTTATCTCAGCTGAAAGACCGCTCTCTGCGATTCTCGGCGATTCTCATTTCCAACAGCTAGATAGTCTTTATTTGTGATTCTCGTTTGCCTAGCAAAGCACCTTCCTCCTTCTCTCTTTCCAGAATTTTCAGCTTCTCTGCTGGCATTAATTTGTCTGGCCCTCGTTTTGATTTGTGTCCTATGTTGGAGAAAGATTGAAACTGAAATCCCAGTCAAGTCTTTGGGCAATCAATTAGCCCGTTTGTGGTTTTTCACACTCGGACATTCATCAAAGTCGGTACCGCTGCTCCTCAGTCATTTTCAATTTGAAAGTCAGACAACAGCCGCAGTATCAGCAGCATCATTAATAACGAACAATTAAGAATTTCGTGGATAAGAGTTGACAAGCCGAAACTGCCGCCTGTGTGCCATCGACTTAATCAGCATTATCTGGCTCCGACTCATTTTCCAGCCTTTTTTCCACCCTGGGGCTCAAAAGTTCACTGCTGTGCAAATATAATCCTGGACCCTGCCCACGCAGTGCGATTGAATCGGGGGCTCCATCATGACGAATGATGTTCGCTGGTTCTGACAAATTTACCAACCACCCCGTCACAGCTTGTTATGTGCATAGCTATCTCTTTGGCAGAGTTTTCAATTTGATTTACAAATGATTTTCAATTCGAAGGCAAAGCTGTTAAGGGAAAATTCGCTGCCTTTCAAGAAGTTTTTCGTATTCCTTTTATTTTTCTGCCACCCCTTTTGTGGCCCGAAGGCTGAACAACTTCTAATAAATGCGCCGAAAAAGTGCTGAAAATAAACGAGCAAATAAATAACCAGTCACAGAACGAACGCGCCACCCCCTCAGGTAGTTTTTCCTCAACTGAGTGGAAGGGAAGTCGGAAAATTCTTGCATTTTTCTCCGTTTTCGTTGCCTGCGGGCCACTCTCATACTTCCCACTTTTATTTCTATTTGCTTGGCTTCGCTCTTTTCGGCTCCTTCCTCCTGTCAGCCAGCCATTCATTCATTCAACGTCGTCAATGGCAGTTAAATAATCCAAAAAGGAAATGTATTTTTTGTGGGCGTCATCGTCATCGTCGTTCATCGTCGTCGCCGTCGTCTCCTGTTGTCCAGTTCCAGTTCCAGTTCGATGGCCATTAAAGCTGCATGCGAATGTTGCTCATAAATATAAAGTGCGGCTACTTATTTCGCTTTCCTCTGGTTTTTTTTTCCCGCTCCCCCACCGACTGTTTCTGTATTTTATGAAAGGTTTTCTTGCCGGGGGGCCATAGATTATCGCTTTTGATTCGAGTGTCGTTAGCCCGACGGCATCGCTTTCTGTTATGCCCAAATTGTTCTACTCGCTTGATGTTGGACAAAAAAGCCGGGAAAAAATTCAAGCAAACAAAACTGAAATTTGCTTTAATTATAATTAGTTTTGTTTGAGGTCCGCTGTATCTCTATAACGGCTTTACAAGTTCAAGGGTAGTTAGCAAAGTTTGACATTATGGTCATTTTTGTTAGAAGCTTTACTTTTTTTTCTTTAACTATTATTAATGTTAAACAATAATAAGCCTTAATGTAGATATACATCAAAAATAAATGTGTTCTACGTACTACTCGGACTATTATATAAAACATCCGTAAGCTTAATATAATCTACCTTTGTCATAGTATATATATTCTTCCCAATTTTCATCTACTGTTTCTTTAAGATGTCTTTTACTTTACTTTGTAGATGGAAATACAATTTAACTTAGGCTAAGCCTAGATTTTCTCCGTAATAATGCAGAATCCAATTCCGATTGTCTTCGGGCCTTATTCAAGTCGGTAGTTATTGAGTGGAAATTCGTTTGGCCTGAGAATACAGAAGATTATAATCATCAACTCAGCCAGCACGGCCAGATGTCCTTCGTCCTGTCCATTTCTTGTGCATTGTGTCATAACTAAAGGATGGAAATAAGAGGGGAAATCCAGTGAAGACATCATTACAATCGCAGGGAATGCAAGTTTTCTTCATTGCTATTCAATGTTCAGTTACATTTCCGTTCTGAGGACACGTCTCCCTTGGTTCCGCTCTCTTGGGCAGCTGGATAGTTTTGCAATAACTATAAACATTAGTTTAATTTTAAACTAGTCCATGTATATTCAGTTGGCTCCTTTGAGATCTGCACACTTGAGAGCGTTTTACCGCTTTCCTTCCGTTTCTCAACTTGTTGAATTTGAATTGTATTTGGTTGAGCACAAGAAAAGCAGAAGACAGAAACGCATAAATGTAAATATTATTCTTGTGCATTTTATTCCGTTTTAAATTTTAATTATTTTTAGCTGCCAGCAGCAGTGGCAGTGGCAGGCGAGTTGGCAGCAGGACTCTCTCCGCAGTGCTCTCTCATGAGAAAATTGAATTTGCGGAGGGTGGTGGGTGGTGGAAGGGTTTTGGACTGAACAGTAAGACAGTTGGACGCATCTCAGGGCACTTTGGCTTCAAAAGCAATTATTGTTGAAATATTATTTACATATTCTACAGACATCCCTCACTAACTCTGCCTGGCTTTCCCTATCGCCGGCGATGCTCACAGGTCGTATGAGTGTTATGCAAATGTGTCGCAACTAAATGCAACATAATATATCATCAACTCTCGTTTGGCATGCAAAGCTGGCAAACGAGAGCTATGAAATTTTCAATAGAAAAACGAATTTGTTTTAACCGCAAAAAGAGATAAAAAAGGGAAATGGAAGTATGGAATTGAAAGTAGAAGCTTAGAGTTTGCATTTGAATATAAATAGAGTTAAGTTAAAATGGTTAGAGACTTGATGCAATGTTTGGTCAAATTATAGTTATTCACCGGCTAGAAAAATAAACAATTATTTTTTAGTTAGAAACTTGTTTAACAAAATAAACATGTTAAAATTATTCCCGATTTCTTATAATCTAAATAAGCTATAAAGAATAAACCCGACAAACAATAATTGGGTATTTAAAAGTTATAAATAGTTTCCTGCCTCTTTAAATCTGTAATCTGAAATACGTGCTCATCCGAATTTCTGTTCATTTTAACCCAATACTTTTCAATTAACTGAAAGTGAGCATTCAAGTGCTTTAATCTGTAATACAAAATCTGTTGCATACTTATAAGAGCAAAAACTGAGGGAATTATTTATGAACGCATTTTTTCACATATTTAATGTAAAATTAACTTTTCTTTTTGAACACATTAAATGAAATGTTTATCACACTATTTGTGCGAGTTTCAGTTTTATTTAATTTCGTTCCTTTCGCTGCTTTTATTGTTTTTTCTGCTGGATTTCACAATGACCGCACATAAATTCCACAACTGGCACACATAAATCAACAAACATGCTCAATCAAAATTCCAGCTGGCCAAAGGGAAAAGAGGTTTATAGGGTGATACGCGTATATTTATATAATGACCACAGAACGGGGAAATGGGGGCGTCCACGCACTGATGTAATCAATAAAAACACATTAAACTTTATTTGCCAAAAAAAAAAACGACAGCGATTAAACCAAAGCGAAGCAGCTGGAAAAGCAATGCAGGTAGGGGAATATCTGGAAAAGCAGGAAAAGCGGGTAAAGCGAGAGCAACTATCTCGGGCTGCTGGATTAATTAAAAGTGCTGAGCTGGCAAAAGTGCAGAAAGGCAAACAGCGGAGGGAAATGCCGGACATAAAGCGATTAACTCAATAAAGCGTAAGCGTTAAAACAAAAGTGACAAAGTGCACAAGTGCCACACGCCAACATCCAACAGCGAGGACAACGGCGACGCCCGGCGAACAATGCAAATAAACAGGCAACGGCGAGAACAGGACAAAGGACACCGCCCAGATCACGCATACGCCCCGCTGTCCAGTCGAAAAACAAGTGGGACGAAAGCAGAACAGCGCGAGAACGCCACAACAACTGTTCGTCTCCGCCTGGACAGGCCTTAACCAAGTGACCAAAAACATGCGGCTTTGACCCCTCAAAACAAAACAAACTAAAAGGAAACGACGAAAAAGTACAAAAAAAAGCACATAAAACAGGATTTATTATGTGTTTCGTCTTTAAGATATCCGCTTCCTTTAACTGAATAAATATACATTTTATTTACCATCAGAATCGTTTAATAGAGTTTAATTTTATTATTTTGTTAAACTGGTGACACTTTTAAGAAGTCTTAAGGAGTGTGTTAATATTGCAGTTGTTGTTGTTAAGGGATTACAATAATAAAAATAAGATAATCATTTTGAGAAGTTTAAAATATTTGTACTATATTTCAACCGTTTAATATGTTGGTAACAAAGGGTTATAACTTACTCCCACATTATAACATTTCATAAAATCAACGATTCAAATGAATACATTTTAGGCTCATTGCAATACCTAAATGCAGTGTCCTTTCGGTCCTTAAAGTTGTGGCCCCCAAAATGGCAGCATCTGCCACAACAGCTGCCTGCGGCTAATGCAATGGGGAATCGGGCCCCAAGTTGTTGGCTTGGTCTGGCAAATTATGGAACTTAACTGCAAGTGACAAGCCACTGCTGCTGTTGGTGATGTTGCTGCTAGAGCAGCAAACTTGCCATGTTGCTGCAACTGCAGCGGCCGCACGTGCCACGCATCCTGACATTTGGCGGCAACCCACAAAAACTGGCCAGCCTCGCTGACACTTGACATTTTTCAGCAGTTTTCTGCGTGGGTAGGAAGTTCAAAGTGCAGCCGGCTAGGGGGTAATATTTCAATAAAAAAGGGGGGAAAAAACGGAAAAAGATTGAAATGGAAGCCGCAGATGCGGATGCAAAGGAGGCGCTTTTCCTGCAACGCCTCCGCTTGCCCCAAAATGCTTAGCCATTTTCCAGCAACCCTTTTTTTTTACCCTTTCTGTGTAATATAATCCACTTTGCTCTTCCTGTTGCTGCACTGCATCCGCTGGTTCCCTGCCTTTTCCCTCTTCAATTGTTCCCACTGTACTATTTTTTGTTTGTATTTTTATGGCAATAAATTTGATTGCAATGCATTCGAGTGGCGAGCGAATCTTTTGCGGTTGCATGGCCAACGGATCGATAACGGCACGTATTTATTTATCGAAATTAATTATTTGAATTTTAAATTATATGGATTTATCAATTAAGATGCATTTTAATTAATGACTGAGGTGCGTTCATTTAAATGATTTTGCAATTAAATGACACAACCACTGCCATCAAATTTAATTATTTATTGAAGAAGTTTAGTTAAACAATCTGTTTTCTATATTTATTTATACAGCTAAATTTATTGAAACGTTATTTAACAAATATTCCGTAATTGAATGTTTAAGGTTTAATTTAAAATCACTTAAATGTTGGGATTATCCTATCTATTAATTTTATTTTACAAAAAACTCCTGATTAATTTATTGATTTGTCGCCGTAACTGTTTCCTTATGTTAATATTAATAGATAAAACATATAAAAATAATATATATTCACTGTTAATTTGTGTTAATAAGTAAAGCATAAAATGTATATTTACTCAAATATGTCGTTTTTATATATTCTATATTAATATTCTACCTAAAATAATTCAATTCCTTTAACTCAATGTTTTGTTGAACACAAGCTTATGCTATTGGCTTTGCCAAATCCAATATAAGGCTATTATTTTGAGCTAGTTTTCCCCCTTTTTTTTTGGAAATCCCTCCTCTTTAATCGAAAAGCAAACAGCAGTGGGGTCCGAAACCCCAGTTTGGTTTTTCCTCGGACTGCAGCTGCCCGTTATAAATTGTCTGAAAGTCGCTTTACAAGGTTTTCGTATCATATTTTATTATTACGCGGTTTTCACGCCCTTTCCTGTCCTCCCAACCCGGCGGACTTCCTCGGACATCGATGCATTGCGTTAATTTTGTTTTTATACCCAAGAATGGGAAGGGGAAAACCCCGTGTAACAACAATATTTTATGGTTGCTCGCAGATTTTCAGACCAGCGAGCAACAATTTTCCCTTCACCCAAAGAGTTATTGCAAAAGTTTTCCCTCTTCGTTTTGCAGTTTTTAAGCTTTTCTGGGGGATTTTTAAACTGCTGCAATGAAAACTTCATGGCTGAAGGATGAATCTCTGACCTTTTTAAATACTTGATGTGATACTTACGAAAATCTATGGGGGGGATAATCAAGGTCAGGCCAGGTCTTGTCTGGTGCATTTGGATTTCCCTTTATTTGCTAATTGCTTTTCCCATTCTGTTTTGAGTGTTGGAAAATCTGTCAGACAGGACTTAAAAACATGCCACAAAAGGAAAGTGGTCCGAAAACCAAAGAAACACCAGAGCCATGGTCAAGAAATCGGATGGCAGTGGGGGAATGGGACTTATACTGCCATTTGGTTGCTAATTAAGTTAGATGTATCTTTGTTGCATTACGCAACCGAATCAAGTGCAACCGCAAAGTGCCAAGAGCGTATCTAAGCCTTTCCCCTCCCACCTTTCCTCCCTCCCCCCCCCGTATTGCCGTCATGCACAAGTTGTGGAGCATTAATTATTTGCCAGTCTCTCGGAATTCCAGTTTCCACTCACAAGGATCCCAAGGACTTTAATTTGCCAGACGGCCGCCGATATGCCTGCTGCCGGTATCTAACAAACAATTGAAGCAGACCGAGCATAAATTACACTAGCTCAACACCTGATTGGGTGGGGTGTTCGTAGGTGGTTGGAATAGTTGGTTGCCAGGACATTCAAGAGGGTCAACCCACACCCACTCACGTGGCCAGCCCTTTGTTGCTGTGGTCATTGATTGTCTGCAATTTGCATTTTCAGACATGAACATTGCTCGATGTGAAAACGCGGGGGAGAATTCGGTGAAAATGGGGTGGAATTCGTCTTGTAAATGAGGGAACCTTTTGGTAGGGATACACATAATGATTGAGTATTGTTTAGCCTTTGACAGGCTTTTCAAAAATTCAACATGCGGTTGTCTAGTTCTCTCAAACATTTTCGAGGACTAATAATATGCTTCCTCAAAAACCAAAAAGCAATTCAGAAATTTCCGAGGTTAATCGTTTAATATATATCTTTTGACCCTTTTTTTAAAAAATAGAATAATCTTTGAATATTTAAAACAAATATAGTTACACATTTCAGATAATTCCACAAAACAGGGTTTAGTTGCAAAAGTCTTAAAAATTTTCCATAGCGTAACCACAAATCACTAATAATTATTTGTTTTTAAACCTTTTAACCTGCCGTGGTTTCGTTTATTTTTCCCCTATTGACGAGCTGTCGAGATTATTGCTTTGAAGTTGAAGTTTCCGCTTTATAATGGTCGTTTCCACAAAATTGAATGAATTATTAAGACACAAGGCTCGTTGAGAAATCAAAAACAATGAGGGAAAATGTTCCAGCTTATGTGGTATGTGGCCATTACAGCAATATACTCGTTAATTATAAGAATAAAATGGTATTTCGTGGAAACAATTTCGAAAGCTCAAAGAAGGGGAAATTAAAAACAATTACCAATTATCATATGCAATTTTAAGTATTTCTTTCCCATTTAACCAGGACTGGTTGGCTGGCATTTACTTAGGCCCCTCAATCATGCATTCATTTTGTCATTCACTCACTCAGTCATTCAGGCATATGATGATGCATTGAATGCAGGAAAAGGAGCAAAAAACTCATTGAATGCCTGCTGTTCCTCATCTCCTTTCACTTTGACTTTGGCCCAGAGTTTTCCATATTTCCATTTCCACTCCCGCTTTTCCATTCCCATTCATCCGCACGCTGTGCATTCACAGGGAAATGAACATCAGCTGCAAACGGAGAGCGGGAATTATACAAAAACAAAGGGAAAACTACGCTCGACGAGAGTATTGTTATAGAAACAAAAAGTAAAGAAAAACGCAAAAGGAAAACGGGCACATGAGTGAAATACAGAAAAAAAAAAAAAAAAGAAAATGGTGCAAACGGATGAAACACTGAAATTAATTTCCGTTAATATGGTAGAGTGTATGTGAGTGTCCTACAGTGCGTATGGGTATTTTGTGTGATTGCGTGTCTGCAGGAGTGGAAAGTTTCTGTTACGGAAGTAGAATTTTCTTAATTGCCATTTTAATTGAAGCCATCGAAATGAAGCACTGAGAGTGCTGAAATACCAGCAAAATGGTCTCAAATTAATCCAAAGTAAGTGACGGCCATTTGACATTTTATATTGCCTACGAAAGTTTTTAGTTGGAATTTTTATTTATTTTTAGAAAAAAAAATATTTTGTATAAATACAGCTTTAAGGTTGATTGCAAGCAACGTGCTTTGATATACATTCATGAAATATTATAATCGAAATTTACATTGAAATTGTTATTATTATTATTGTCTTAAAAAAACCAGACAAATCAATCAAATAAAACTGAAATGATAAAATAATAACGGCAATTTATGCTTTCATAAATTTCTTAATCATAGAGTAAAGCTATTTTAATGGAATAAATGGTATTAAGCTGCAGGCTAAATGAACTGAACTCAACCGAAATGGATTCTGACCAAAAGAACATTCACACGCTTCCACTTGCCCCTGGGTAAACCGAAATTTATATTTAATTTGCAATTGTTTGCAGCGCACAGCAAACCAAAACCGAGAAAAAATCTCGCATGTAAATTCAATTCGATTACCAACGGCATAGAAAAGAGCTTCGTGCAGAGTTTTTTTTCCCCCGGCGACCTGTGGGGGAAATATCAGACAATCCATTAGATGTGGCAGAACTTTATGCGTGGCTGATCAATGGCCCCCATCCCAACGAACCACTTAATATTCCATGGCAACGGACAACATGGAAGTAGTCAATATTCGGCATTCGCAACATTTCGCATGGCCGTCACAAAAAACAAAAGATGAGATGCGAACGAAACCAATTTGTGCTCATTGGGGAGCAAAATTCATGGCGCTTAGCATTTGAATTAGGGCGCCAGTCCGCCGCAACGGGAGTGGGGGGGAGTGGGGCGGGGCCCTGGGACTACCGGATTTACGGCAAACAAAAAAAAAAGTAAAGCTAACAAACCAGAAAATCCGTGATTATTTATTAATTTGGCAAATTATTCATGCGACGCGCCATCACAAATCTGCTTAGTTGAGTGTTAGTTCGACGGGTGGCCTTGGGGTGTGGTGGGAAAAAAGGGGGGTTGGAGTGGAAGTGGGTGACAGGTGTGGAGAGGGGGAGTCAGTTTGCATTTGCTACGTGCCCAGCCATTGTCTGTGGAGCTCCCTCCCCCCTCTTCAAATTGTATGTAGGTGGGAGTCCCTAAAGTTGTTGCTAGTTTGTTGCATGCCAAATTTTTGGTTCGGTAACAGTGATTAACATTTATTAAAGAAAGGGGAAAAGTTAAACTTAATTGAGTTTTTCAATAATAAACACTCCAAAATTTTCTTGTTAACAAAGAATAATTACAAAATACCAAATTTCGTTTATGTTCGATAATAAATTTTACAACCTTTTTATGAATTTTATTTTTTAAACTTTTAGTGCCACAATATTACTTACTTTGTATAACAAAAATTGTAAGGATTTGATAATCCTTTCATAATATTTAAATAATTCCTTAATTTGCTTTATGTATTCTAATGTCAAATCCATAATATAAATTATTATGACATTATTCGTAACTAAATATCTTAGTTTCCAATAATTTTCAACCACTGTGCAATTTGGCAGCTTACAAACTTGCGACGAACGAATGCAGTTCGAAATAAACTTTTTATTTGGGATGTTAGGGTTGTGGGCTGTCCCCAAAGGACCGTGGGCGTGGCCCTCGAGGGCATTTTTTCTGCTGCACAATTTTGCTGTTGCAGTTTGGGCCAACTTTTCGTTGCAGTGATTTATCATAAACTTTGGGGCCAAACAAAATTTATTTACAGCGAACCAAAAAAAGTTATGTGGAAAATGTAAAAAAAATGGATCAAATTAATTTCAAAATAAATCGCAATACAAGTCGAATAGTGAGATTCCCCATTGATGCATACTGCAACTGAACGATTTGTATTGATTGAATTCCAATTTTAATTGCTCTTTGAGCGGACTGAAATATATTTGCTAATTTGTTTTAATTGCCAAACTAATTAATCAAACTGGTAAGTACTTAAGTGGGAGGACTCCCCTGCCCAGTGAAATACACATGCGCGCAGACAGGTGTAAAAATGTGTGTAAAAACTTGCCATAATTATGCAGATATCGAGTAGCATTATGTAATTGCTCTTTATAAATATGTACATTTTGCAATCTGGCATAAATTCGCAAATGAACGAATAAATACAAACACAAAATATAGAATTTTACTATTCAAATATAATTTTGATTCATTCAATAAAAAGGAAAACGGATTTTTGAGAAGGGAGAACTGCTACTAATGGCATTAATCTGCATTTTTCACATAAATCAATAAACAGTCATTTGGGCAATTAAAGTGTTGCATGGCAACCCTGCCCCCGTCGCCCCCTGCCACACCCCATCATTGTTTTAGGCCCAGCAAAATGGCATAAATCAAATTTAACAGCTGCAAACGATGGGTCCAAAGGATGAAGGACATGGCATGGGAAATTTTCGGGGGGCTAAGCAAATAGCCAAAACTAAAGTTTTACTCGACCAAAATTCTGTGTATTCGTGTGTGTGCGTGTGCGTTTAAATTGTTTGTTTGTTCATGTGTATGGCGGTGTGTGTATGTGTGTTTAGTTAGCATTTACATCAAATTATTTTGTTTGTCAGGCTGTGGTGGCAACGCCTCTTCTTTGTCCTGCCGCCCCCTCTGCTCCTGTGCGAATTATTTGGCCCAGGGATGAGGATATTTGTGTGCATTCTGCTGCAATGGGAATAATTGTTTCATTCCAGCTGTTTTTGTTTAACTTTCTATGCCCCGCATTGTCTGTATTCCTCTACAAATTGCAACTGCATAAGGACATGAGTTTCATTTCGATTTATTTGTTTTAGTTTCAGACCAATTTTAAAGAAATAATTTAAGTTTATCCTTTAAAATATTCGATTCGATAGGTTTTGGACGAATTTGGTGTCAAAATGGCATTAAAACTTGTTTTAAAAGATTTTCAGCTTTAAGTATAGATAACCGGAATATTATTACTACTAATATGTTGCTACATTTTTCTTATCGTTTCGTTCCTATTTCTTGACCTTAACACTTTAAAGCTTTTAAGAATTGCAATTTTGATTCCGCATTAAGCAATATGTTTCCACTTCTATGTTAAACAAGACAACAGCACTTTTCCCATTCGTCCCCATATTCCCTGGTCATTTGTTTTTATGCAAATTCAACTTGAACAAAACTTGAGAAACCATAAACTATAAATTCTGCTATCTATCATCAAAGAAACTTTGGTTTCCAAACCCATCACTAACTATACAACCCCCTTTCTAACCCTCTGGCGACCACTTCCTGTTTTGTCAACTGCAAACTTTAACATTGCATTTAGACAATTGCTCTGGCTATATATGTTCAAATATAAAACTAAAACTATTTATGTATGTCCTGTCGTACATATATTGCCCGTCCCAAATCCCCCATGTTGGCTGCCCATAAATATATGTGGTCGAAGGGGCCGACGACGATAACCCCTTTCACATATATTGCCGGCAAACTTTTCAATTACGTTGGGGTAATTCTAAACTTTGCTGCTGCTGGAGGAAAAAAGTTCAATAAGGAATACAAATCCCTGCGGCGCTTAAATCTATTTATTTCGCTGGTTCTTCTATTTCCACTATTACTTCGTTACTTCGTGGGGTCAGTTTCAGTACAGTGAAAACTTGTGGCGTGTTCACTGAAACAAGAGATTTTTTTTGTACACTGAAAAAAATATGTTACATACCAAACGATATTATAATCTAAATTTAATAATTTTATGTCATTTCTTGCAGTTAAAAAGTGCAATAAACTGATAATAGAAAGGATTTCAATTGAAATTTTAATTTTGTTTGAAAAAGCTTGTTCTCAGTGTGGTGCTGGGTCCCATTTCTCTCCTTTTACCAGAGCGTACATCAAGGTCCGTGGGGATTTACCCACTCCGCTTTTAATCTTGTTGTGCGTTCATATTTTTTAATTGGCTGACCAACACTGAAGAATGCCTCCCGCACTTTTCATCTGGCTCTCTCCGCTCTTTCCACTTCCTCTTCCACTTCCGTTTCCGCCTATTACTCCCAGGCAAAGTCCGTTAAGCGGATTTAAAATGCAATCTGCCAATCGCCGTCTATCCCCGTCCCTTTTGCACATCTCCCCATCCCCCTCGCTCTTCTCGGGTTTCTCTGTTTTTTATGGCTGCGTAAATTGAATTTCGAGTGCAATGGATGCACAAATTAATTGCCGGCGTGTTAACCTCGAAATTTCTTGTATGCCAGCTTCAAAAAACCAGCAACAAATACCGCTCAGACTCCCTTGAGGAAGCGAGATGGCACCGCAGGGGTAAGAGTGGGATAGAAAACATGGCGCTGTCGACGTCGTTGGGGCGGAATTTTTCGTTTGAAGCGCAGGCGTCACTTTTTTTAAATAAAGAGAAACTGCTCGATAAACTCTCTTAGTTGGCTATCAAAGAGAGATTCATATTAAACCGATATTGACTCGTAATTTAATTAGGAATTTAATTTTTAATTCAATTAAAACCCACCACTTCTCTCACTTTCTTTTGAGTTAAATCATAAAGTTTGTTGGGTAGTTGAAAACTACACAGTTTAAAAACACTTGACAATATTAATGTTAAATTAACATAAATGAATGCCCATGAAACTTGAGAGATTTGAGAAATCTAAGCACAATGTTTAAAAATGGGTTAATTTATTCATTCAGAATTTTTAAATAACATAAATTATTATTTATTTTTGAATTTACATATTTTTATCTAATGAAATCAATTATTACATTTTGTATTTTAAAATTCGGTACCATCTGTCGTCCTTTCTAGTTTTCTTTTTCTCCTGGACACTATTAAATATTTAAGCATTCGAGCTTAGAAAATGACAATGAGAATGAAGAATGATTACATACGAGTTCTCATAAGCACAAATCATTTATGTTTATTTGTTTTTTTTTGAAGCTTGAGTATTAGTTGTTAAAATATAATACTTAAAATAAATCCGACCTCTGCCAATTCTTTAAAATGTAACTTGCTACTTAAAAGGGGATTTTAAAGCTAAAACTAATTATCGAGCGACCGCTGTAGTTATTCTTCACTTATTCGCCTTTATTGGAGTGTCTTGGCTGCCGTTGTGGCTTTCTAGTGCGGCAACTTAATTAAGAATAAGCAAACGGCTCAAGAGCCAAGAGGGGTGCACTTAAAAGGGAGCGGAAAAGGGGGCGAATGCCACCCACCAGCTTCTCCAGCTGCCATAGTGACGCGCTTGGAATAACAAAAACGGAAATGAAAGTAATTTAAAGTGTTATTAAGTCGTGGGCTGTCCCTGTCAAAGTCGGTGGGAAAGCGCGGGGAAGACGGGGAAATGCGGGGAAGCTGACTAAGGGTAGCTTGTAAAGGAAGTGACTCGCACGGATGTGTTTACTTTGTGTGTGTAAGTCATATGCAGTCATAACAAACTACAACAAGACCGGGAAAAATCCAAAGACGAACTTCACTTCACTTGCACAGCAAAATACTTACACACAAACTTTTATCTGTACACGTTAATATATATAAATTTATATTCCCTTTGAGATTTTTCTTTAGCTTGTTCTTCAAACTATCATGTGTGGGCGTATTTTTGATAGACCATTTTTATATTACATGAAAATATAAATTCAATTAATTGCTATGCCACGTTGGAAAGTAATCCTTAAACTCACCGGAATTTACCATAGGAAAATATCGGAAATTAAGATTTTTTCTATCACTTTTGTTTTGATAGATTCCGGATGTATGATAAAAATATCATTTACTCACCTATAAAAAATTGATTATTTACAAATATGTACATACATGTGAAGTACTTATTATTAAAGAAAAATATCCATTGTTACCATTTTTAAAAACATATTTATTTGTATTCATTTAATTGTTTTTTGTTTAATTTATTCACTGTGGTTGCGTTTCAAAGTTTTCCACAATAAAGTTAAAGAAATGGCATCTGAAAACTACTCTACCCAATTTCCCCATTCGACCAAGTCCTACTTCATGTTTCTGCCTGTATAATAAAGCACTTTAAGTGCCGCGGCACGACCATTTATGGTTCCATAGATGGCACTAAAAGCCGTTCCCCTTTCCCACAGACCTTAACCCCCAAAACTCAACTTTCATAAAGTGCGTGCACGCACCGCATAAATAACCGAAAGCTGGGGAAGAGCAATAAACTTTGAGTTTTACGCATATGAGGCCAAGTTTATGACTGTGTCGTATAACTTAAACTACGCAGAATTCAATTAACTCGAAGCGCCAGCTTGGTCCTGATTGTGGTCCTGAACTTGCTGTCCTGGTCCTTGGAATTATTTTTTGCCTTCTTCTTGGACCAACTGTGTCTTGGCTGACATCTTAAGCTGCTTGTGTGTAAGTGTGTCTGGCTTAATGAGCGACGCATTTGCCTGTCAGATTTCTACTCTTCTCATTTTTATATATATTTTATTTTCCCTACCGCTTGAACAAAGGAGAAGACTAGCTTTGAGAAACGAAGTTTACTACACACACATGTTGCAGAAAGTTTTTGCCGTGGGAGCAACAAACTTCACTGACATCCCTCGTCTGCCAGACAGCCAAAAAGTATGCAGCACGCATTTTAAACGTTTTTAATTTACAGACTGCCTGTTATGTATACGTATCTTTGGATGTCCTGGAATCCACAAGCTTAGCGGACAAGTCCTGGTCTGGAACTCCTTGTCAGTCTTCAGTTGTCATGGCATTCGCTGGAATCCGTTTTTTTCCCCCCTTTTGTCATTTGTCGTCTGTTTTTGGGTATTTGCATTTTTTCCGTCTACCTTATATTTTATTTTTTGGGGAATTTCGTTTTGTGTCGTAATGCCGTGTATTTTGTTGTTGGTTTGATTGATGGCATTTGGCGCCATGCAGGGAAAATTTCTGCGTTTGTCATTTATAAATAGAAGAACAACAATGGCATCGAAAGAAATATAATAAAACATTCCGCAATAGATTCCGTGAGGGGGGAGATGTTCGTGAGTGTGTGGGTCTTTATGTGACCTCCGTGAACTCGAGTGATACGGAGAATTAATTCGAATTTTTTTTTTGTTGATATTGAGAAAAGAGCAAGGATAATTAATTCAATTCAGTTTTTTTGGAAACTCCTTTTGTATTATGTTTGGTTAAATTTGTAGACTATATAAGATGCTATGATATCATATAAATAAAGCTAATATATTTCAAATCTGAATATTGACTGGGTTTTGATAGAAATATATATATATATATGTATTTATGTGTAAAGTTTAAACAAACTAAATGCAAATAAATCTCTAGAGATTTCAAATCTACTGAAAATGTGCCTATAAGACAGAGCTCCATACTTATACTTATAAAGAAAAGCAGAATCCTTTCGAGCATTAGTTCTAATGCCGAATGAACAATCAATTGTATTGAGCATTAGCAATCGATCTTTTACTATCCAACTAACTTGCTGCATACCAACACACTTAAATTCCCTACAGCTTCAGCCCCTCCCCCTTGGATTTTCCGCCTCTTACAGTCATTACAGCACCCTCTAAGAATTGTCAACAAAGTAGCCATTTTGTATTCTCGGCCATGCCGCAATGTGTGTGAGCGCCACAATAATTAATTACAGCATTCTCTCGATGGCGGCGACAACGTTGCCGTTTTGTCCTTGCCACCGCTGCTGGATCCGCTTCTGCTTCTTCCTTCCTCATCCTCTGAGCCTCCTTGATTGCTGGTCGTGTTGTTGCTGCTGCCGTAATGGTGGTATCCTTGACATTTAGAAGAGCCAACGTTCGGTGCAAAATGTTCGCCACGCTCCTCTGCCTTCAACCGGAAGTGAAAAATTCTTTAGCAGTTGAACCAAACCAGTGGGCGAAGAAAGAGAAAGAAGACTAATAAAATGGGATAGAAACTACACAGGAATAAAATACTATTTAACATATGACTGAAACAAATTTCACAGTAAATTAATTCGTGTGCAAATTCTTTAATTTCGTTCATTAAAAAAAATTATCAACTCAAGCCAGAATCAAACTAAATAATTTTATTGTTATAAAAATTAGGTTTTTAATAAGGAAAAAATAAAAATAAATGTTAATAAGAACCTAATGATTAGTCTTTTCTAATATTTTCATATGTGAACAATAATTTTCAATACTTTGTCACTGTGTAGTGAACGGAAATAAAGTTTCACTATTAAACAGCAAGAAGAAAACTTTATGGGATGCCTTTGGTGGCTTGGAGATTCATTTGTTGACTGTTCTAAACCACTGAATTTCGCCCTCTCCATTTTCCTCTATTTTTCCCCAACCTCAACTCCCCACCACACCATTGTTATCCTCCTTTTATATTCTGTGGAACATTTCTTGTGGCTGGCAATGCGAATTTGATTTTGCTCATTTGGCCAAACTAATTTGTGCATTTGTCTCTGTTCTTTCCGCTCTTATGTCTCTTTCTCCTTGTAATCCACCCATCTCTTTCTCACTTTGTTAATGCCCTGCAGCTGTTGCTGATTGGTTTTTATTTTATTATTTGACATATGTTTTGGGAATAGTTTTTTTTTGGCTTTTGTCGTATTGTTAGCTAATGATAACGAGTGTTTAGGGAGTGAGCACCAGGGTGAGAAAAAAGAAGAGAAATTTGCCAACTTTTTCGTTTGATTTGCATGTTTTTGGCAGAGAGATTGGGGTGGTGAGATCCGGGGGGAGCCCTAATTAGATTAAAATGTGTGACAAATGTGCTACTCGTTTATGAGGGCAGCTGTTGGTGACTAAGTCGGCTATGATGGATGCGTTTTAAATGGAAGATAGTATAGCTTAGGGACTGAATTAGAGGACAACACAGAGTCAGAAAAATATCGAAATTTAATTTCATTTGTTTCCTTTTATATTATTGTATATTAATAAATAATTAATCAATTACCATAATATGGTTTCCCAACAGACATAAAAAGAAACTATATGTGTACATATACGAGTAAATTAAATTTTTAATAACTTAAAAAAATGTATATAAAAATTTTTTCGTACATAATTTATCGACATTTTTATAGCCACCTCATCAATCATTTCGAAATCAATAATACTTGCAAGTCAAGATTTTTATTAACCCTTTTTAAATAAGTGTTTTCTATTTTTACATTTTCGCTTGTAACTCTGAGATTCCTTAATCCATCAAATTGTGGCAAAGAATGGCCATGCACAACCCAAAATTAAAAGCAATTCATGGCTTTCTAAGTATTTTACTTTTAAAATAGTTTAAATAAAACCCAGACACCTGTTAACCCCAAAACAGCTGCGTTTTTTTACAATTTCCTAGAAACAGTGAGGGAAAAAACAAAAACTTTTACAGAATGTTAATTGCGAGGAAGCTCTGACGCAAATGGCGCCCACACAGCGAATAAAAAAAAAACACAAAGAAAAGAACGAGGAGAAAGCAGAAGAAAGTGAAAGGACGCGACTATGGCTAACGCCCTCTGGCGGCCAAGTGTCGAACGTTTATTAATTGACTGTCAGCTTCATATCCGTTCGAAAAAAAATGAAAAAATTGATATCCCGATGACAGTTGGCATTGTCTGTGCCACTCATTTCGTTGCTTAACCAAGTTCTCTCCGGCCGTTTCTTTTTGATTCTTTGGGGGCGCCCCATAGTTCCCTCTTCTTCAGTGAGACACTCCTTCTTCTTTTCCTTTTTACCCCAAAAAACCACCCTCCTTTTTTCATGGTCGACTGCAGAGGCAAAGTCCCTTTCAATGACATTGTCATTGCCATCCATTCGATTTCGACTCGTTTCTCGTCCTTGTTGCTCAACAGGTTGTGTCCAGTTCGCCCACCCTATGGACCCTCCCAAAAGAACTACCCCCTATATAGTGTGTACCCGTACCACCCACTCCCAGGAGAACTTTTTGCTGCCACACAGCCACACAGCCGGCTTTCAATCATGGCGGTCGGTCTCGGACACTTTTTGCCAACTTGGCTCTCAGTCAGCATCCGACATCGTTTCGAGCTGAATGTGCGTGCGCTAAAAACCAGGCAACAAAAACCATATTCACCACGCTCTTTCGCTGTGTGGGTGCGGCTGTATCTGTGTGAGGGTGCAACAGCTGTTCGGGAAATCGGCCAAATAACAAATAAACTTGTCATTAGGCTGCCTGCAAAACGGAGTGCAAAGTGGAAGTTTTCGATTTCAGTTGACACTTGATTAAAAAAGTTGTGTTTTTAGGTGTTGTAGTGTTTTTCCCGAATATTATTTTTTTTATATATTTTCCGGGTAAGTTTTGCAGTGGCACCATATGGCCCGAAAGCCACGCCTACTTGTTTGGTTTTATATTATTTTTTTTAGCTGCCAGACGGGCTTTGAATCGCCTTGCCCACCCTTCCTTTGTCAATATTGATTTTTGTGTGATTGTTATTTATTTTTCATCTTGCACAGACACTTCTTCGAAGGACTTTTCCTTGTCCCGTTTTTTTTCCCCTTCTACGTGTAAATCTTTGATGTAATTTAAAGCTTCCGTGGCTGCGTTCTTTCTTTCATTCTTCTGCCATATGTTGGCCATATGTGAGTGGGAAGTGAAAAAGTGAGCTTGAGCACCCGATTCAAAGGACTTGTGCCAGCTGTTTTCGCACAGGTGAAGGGTACAAATTGTTTGCTCACCCACAGACAGGCAAGATTGGGTTAAAGGAGAGAGAGTAGTGAGGGTTAAGGAGTGCAAGTCGGTCAGAATCAATTGAGAGATTAAATTGATTTATCTTGTTTGAATTATATTTATTTTTACTATGGTGATTGAAAATGATTCATATATATTTTATTTACATTCACAGCAAATGCTTGTTGGCTTTTAGCATTATCTTCAATGTCAAGTTGTGCTAAAGCTTGTAAATATTCTTTTTTTACCAGTTTAACTAATGTTTTTCATACATTTTTCTTCTCGTTTTAGGTAAGTTTTCTAAACCAACCTGTGGACTATTATTGGGTAAGATTTTTATAGAAATAAAGCAAATATAGATTAATACCTAGAGCTGGCCAATCATTGAAGGCGAATAATAAAGATATTGAAACTATCGATATGTGAACGGTTTTTTTTACTTTACTAAATATTAATGCGGTGAATAACAAATTTAAGATTAATATTAAAATGTTTCCCTAATAGCGAGCTAAAAAAAAATAAAAATTATTTTTAAAAACAGTGGATTTTCCATAAAAAAACTCAAAAAGCAAATTTATATTTTCGATACTACTATCGATGCTTTGCCAGCTTTAGAATCCCTATATTAAAAAACTCCCATCGAATGAGCGTTGCTAAGGGTTATAGACTTTTCATTTACCTTCTTCTCATTATAATTTTGCCTGCCTTTTTTAGACAACCCTTAACTTTTAGCCGCAAAAGTTTAAGGTCATGAAAAACTCTCAAAAAATCATTTAAAATTGTTCAAATAAATCATACAAATATTATTTGCATTTCTTTTCGTTGAATCCTTCTTACCCCGAAACATGCAAATATACGAAAAATATTTCCAATCAAGGAAAAGAAGGGAATCAGGAATGAAAGCCGCAGCAAACAAAGTTCAAATTGTGGCAACAGTTGTGGCCAATACAATAACAATAAAAAAATTTGGCAAAAATAAGAAAATCCAGAGAAAATCAAGAGCTAACCCTAGTCAGCGAAAAACCAACGCCCAAGGGAAGCTTACCCACCTCTTACATTGCCTTAAGAAACTTTGTGTTGGAGGCAAGAAAAATCGAACAACAAAACTCAGGGAATTACTTTGAAAATAGTTGGCAAAAACAACAAAAGCAAATAATGAGCATTGAGCGATAAAACTCGATGCATGGAAATGGGTGGAAAAAAGAGGGAAATGCAAAAATGGCGAACGGCAAACTCGAGTTCGTGGATAAATCGGAGATTGAAGTGGTTAAAGTTCCGTGGGCTATTAAATCGAAGAAAAAGGGGAAAGGCAAAGAACTAAGGGTGATCTTGAACAACGTTTTGGGGGTTAAATTGGGAAAGGAAAAGGGTTGGGACAGCGCCAATTTGGTAGCTCTGGCGACAGATGAAATCAAAAGACAAAATCTCGGCAAGTTTTAACCGCAAAATGGCAAGAAAAAGAAGGGCCCCTGGAAATCTTCTCCCCATTTCAAGCCCTGTCCTAAAAAATAGGGAACAAAGACCATGGAAGCACCTTCAGAAAAGTTGATCCAAAATTGCTGGAACGTCATTGTTAAAACATCTACAAGCAAGGATTCTTATTCTATCCATTCAACGAGTTCCTTTTGAAGGCAATGTAAATAAAATAATACCCCACGAATTCGTCTATTTATCGGATTAAAATAATTATGAATTGTGTAAGAGGGACCCACTTAATAGTTTCCAAGCCATTTTCATTGCAATTCTACAATTTGCAGACCGATTAGCCGCAGGACTCATTTTGCAGCAGTGGCAAACATGAAATTAATTATCATCATCAAATTATGCACAGCATAATGGACACGCCCACCAGCAGTTACGCCTGCCCCCTTCTTAACCCACATCCCCCAACCCTTAACCCCCCAAAGCGTACCAGAATAGTTGAGAGAAAATAATTCGAGAAAAGTTTCCCTTGGAGTGCGTAATAAATGTTTACGCAAATTGGGCAACAGACTAGGATGGGGTGTTCCAAGTGTGTGTTTGTGCCCCGGCAACAGTGGCTCCTGGCAAAAGAGGGCGGTTTCGGGTTCGTGCCCCAAAGTGTGGCAACATCACTTAAGCTCCTCTTTTTCGAACAGTTAACTAGACAAAATAATAGTTGATAATAATAGTTGCAAGGAGTTTGCCAGCAAAAGTGCAATGGCGGGGGATCAAGTGTGAAGAGGAGGTGCTGGTGCTAAGAAAAAGTTTTTACGAATGCACCAGGAGAACCCTTGAAATTTCAAGGGAAAACTGCGACGGAAACACTTCAACTTCAATGGGGAAAAGGGGACAAACGCGAATGGGGACTATGCGTAAAGTCATTGGGAGAATGATAATAATTTATGTAGAAGTGAGAAAAATGAACAGAAAAGTTAAGAAAGCTCGGGTGCTATCCATTCTTTACTAATTTGGGAAATTACTCCATTCATTTAAGCTATTGCGTCTTATGTTTTGGAAGTTCTTACTTGACTCTTTACTAAATTGGGTGTACGACTCAAACATTTCTGCAATATCGAAGTTGAAGTTTTACTTTGTGCCTTTCTCTAGGTTTTGCATTGAAAGGAAAAATATTTATTTTTTAAATGTCTCCAAAAACGTAGTTTAAAATCTTGTACACAACTGATAAGAAGTAAAACTCCTAATTCATTCCCACCTTTCCTCATTTTATAAAAAAAAAATTTTCCCATCTAATCAACTTGTCAAACAGGAGCTTCTTTCAAATATTCTTCCTTCCTTGTCGCCAACTCGCTTCACTTGACGGCTTCATTAACTTTGGCTCTAATAATTCACACGTATAGCTCGTAGCATCCAGCCTCGGAAAAAAACTCACTTTCCATCCGCTGCTCATTAAAACGCAGCCAAATGAAAATTTTAATTTTTTTCGTTGTTCTTTTAATAGTTTTTTGGTAAAGAAAAAAAAACAAGTTTTAATGTTATATCTATTTTAATTGCAAAATGCTCCCCAAACTTCAGGGTAATGGAGTCTTTCCATTTTAACATGCTCTCCTCGATCCTCCGGAGATTGCTTGGGTTATGTGGAATGGTTTCTGTTTCGACTCCTTGCTATAATTAAACTGCCATTTGGCACGTACGCGGACTTAATGATATTTACAGCAAAAACTCAGGAGCACCAGCTACAGGCAAAACAACAAAAAAAAAACTGAAAGCCAGTAGCAAGGACATGGCAAAAAAGCTGCTGACACGTCGCGGAGTCCTGTCCCTTCTGTCTGTCACTCCTGGACTCCTGGGCAACTCCTCCTCCTTCTGGGGTACATGTCCTTTCCCCGCGTCATTCGCGTGTTCCTCGTTTTTTTTTGACATTAGCTTTGTTGCCAAAACATATTTTGGTACCTTTTATTTGGGCGTATAGTTTTCTGAAATATATTTTATTTTAACGTAAATATTTATGAAAAACAAGAAAGGAAAGCTAACTTCAGGCGGAGCCGAAGTTGATATACCCTTGCAGAATATTCTGTAAATTATATTGGTTGACCAAAAATAAAACTCATAAAAAATCCCAACTTCCTAAAAACACCAAAGTTATGTACAGCTATAGGATATAGTCGGCCGATCCTTATGAAATTTGGTAGGTCGGATTGATTGGCCAAATATAAAACCCATAAAAAATCCCAAATTCCTAACTTTAAAAGGTTGGAGATGTCTCCTTCACTTCGTTGCACACTTTTGACCAAAATTATAATACCCTCTGCAAGGGTATAACAAGAAAGGAAAGCTAACTTCGGGCGGAGCCGAAGTTGATATACCCTTGCAGAATACTCTGTAAACTATATTCTCCAAAATTATTCATGTGATGCATTCTTAATACTCATAAAAAATCCCAACTTCCTAACTTTAAAAACACCAAAGTTATGGCATTTCCAATCGTTCAGTTATATGGCAGCTATAGGATATAGTCGGCCGATCCTTATGAAATTTGGTAGGTCGGATTGATTGGCCAAAAAAAAAACCCATAGAAAATCCCAAATTCCTAACTAAACAAACACCAAAGTTATGGCATTTCCGATTAATCAGTTATATGGCAGCTATAGGATATAGTCGGCCGATCCTAATGAAATTTGGTAGGTCGAATTGATTGGCCAAATATAAAACCCATAGGAAATACCAACTTTCTAACTTAACAAACACCAAAGTTATGGCATTTCCGATCAATCAGTTATATGGCAGCTATAGGATATAGTCGGCCGATCCCGGCCGTTCCGACTTATATACTGCGTGCAAAGGATCGAAGGCTGTGTGCAAAGTTTCAATTCGATATCTTTAAAACTGAGAGACTAGTTCGCGTAGAAACAGACAGACGGACAGACAGACGGACAGACGGACAGACGGACAGACGGACAGACGGACATGGCTATATCAACTCAGGAGGTGATCCTGATCAAGAATATATATACTTTATAGGGTCGGAGATGTCTCCTTCACTGCGTTGCACACTTTTGACCAAAATTATAATACCCTCTGCAAGGGTATAAAAACTATGTTTTAATTACTATATTTATTATATGATCCTATAATTTAAAGTTTTTCAACCCATCGAGAACGTGGAGACCACATGTTAATAATAGCTCCTCAAATAACAGTTTTCTTAAAATTTAAGAACCCGACCAAAGGATCTTTAAAAAATGATTAGTCTGCCGGGCCTAGAAAATATTAAATCCTCTTTTTTTTTGAATTACTGTTTCAAAACATTAACGAAAGGCAGATTCGACAGCCTTGTTTTTTTTCTTTTCATGTCTTTAATTTTTTGGTGTGGTTTCTTAAAACATCTTTTATTTTCTATCCATAATTCTCCTCATAAGTTTGCGTGCTTTGACATCAAGTCTACCAACTTTTTGTAAGTTTGAGTTTTTTCTAAGAATATAATTTGCCTAGTCTGAGGCGCTTCCTCTTATTTCCGGTACTGCTTGTTCTTCTTCAGCTTCTAGTTTTTCTTTTCCTTCCTGGTATAAAAACCTAACGGGAAAATTAAGAAATTCCTGTAGGATAATTGCTTGGCATACGTGCTGGAATGTGCGCTCTTCTTCTATCTCACTCTTCCTTCACAGCCCTCAAAGTTGCTATATCCTGCTCTTCTTTTTCTACACTTTGGGCACCTCCTATACTTGTCCTTTTTTGGAGTCCTCTTCTTCTTTTTCTTTTTAATTCGTCGCAAATATTTTTGCACATAATATTCAAGTTGCGTGCTTTGGATAAACTTTTTGTTCACCCTTTTTATTCGTATTCTGTTCTTTATTCAACTTACTACTTTTTACTCATTCTTCATACTTTGCCACAGAACTCTGGTAATTTTTTTAAAATTTTTTTTAAACTCTTTAACTTAAAGTTTAAGTAGAAGTTTTGGGAGTTCTTCAAGTTTTGCGCCAGGTGTAAAAACAGCCTAGAGGAAAAGAAATAAAAAATTTGGGGACAAGGGGGGGCAGGGCTAAAGCAGTTTAGATCCTTTTTGGTTGCGTTTTCACTCACATACAAAAACAACAGCACATGTGAGGCAAACCCCAGGCAGAGTTGCCAACTTTTTCGGTGGTTCCCCCATGTAACTTGCGGGTTTTCGGGGGGCTGTGGAAGGGGAATTTCGGAGGGAACAGAGAAATGGGAGTGCCGTAAAAGAGCTTACTGCGGTTTGCTCTCTCAACTGAACACGATTTTTGAATTAATGCATAAAATGCAAGTTCTTCCTGTGCTGCTTCCTCTTCAATTTCAACCATTGCTTCCGCTCTATTCTTCTTCATGCCCGCAGGACCTCCGTTCTTGTTGTGTTTGTAACATTTTCAGTGTTTCAGGCCAAATTGAAGTTTAATGTCTAGGATTTTATTGTTTTCTTCTTTTTTTGGTTATCGTGGTAAGTGGTTGAAAATGTATTTTTATACAGAAGAATGGGGAAAAGTTCCTTATAAAAAGTTAAATAAAACAAGAAAGAAAAGCTAACTTCGGGCGGAGCCGAAGTTGATATACCCTTGCAGAATACTCTGTAAATTATATTCTCCAAAATTATTCATATGATGCATTCTTAATACTCATAAAAAATCCCAACTTCCTAACTTTAAAAACACCAAAGTTATGGCATTTCCAATCGTTCAGTTATATGGCAGCTATAGGATATAGTCGGCCGATCCTTATGAAATTTAATAGGTCAGATTGATTGGCCAAATATAAAACCCATAGAAAATCCCAACTTCATAACTTTACAAACACGAAAGTTATGGCATTTCCGATCAATCAGTTATATGGCAGCTATAGGATATAGTCGTCCGATCCCGGCCGTTCCGACTTATATACTGCGTGCAAAGGAAAGAAGGGTGTGTGCAAAGTTTCAATTCGATAGCTTTAAAACTGAGAGACTAGTTTGCGTAGAAACAGACAGACGGACAGACGGACATGGCTATATCAACTCAGGAGGTGATCCTGATCAAGAATATATGTACTTTATAGGGTCGGAGATGTCTCCTTCACTGCGTTGCACACTTTTGACCAAAATTATAATACCCTCTGCAAGGGTATAAAAAGGTGATAAGTTAAATATAATGTGAAGGCTTGTGCTTAGGGACTCCATACATTATTCGAGCTAAATTTTTGAATAACTCTTAGGGTGAATTTTTATGAATGGATAACCTCCTATATAACTTCTATATATTATTCCAACTTCGTATAATGGCGAAATAACCTTTAAAACTGAACTATCCCTATTTAACCTTAGAGTCTTTTGTTTTTCAAGCCTTCAATGTTTTTTCTTAGCCATCTGTAGCTTTTCTTATTTCACCGTCCCATATCAATTTTCATCAATTTCATTTGCAATTTCATCTCAGTCTTTTTTCCAACGACATCTTTCATTTGGGTGTGAAAATTTTCATATTTCTCAAGACATGGTGTCTGCCGTTGATGTCCTTTAACCCGCTCCAACCCCTCAGCCATATTTTTCATTCCACTTCAATTATCATTATAGTTCACAATCAGCTGCCAAACGCGTTTATACTTGAGCCCCACCCACTCCTCAATCATGCGTCTCGTTTTCAATTTTCTCAATTCCCCAATCGATGGCAGCTTTTCTCTCTTCGCAGCTCGGGAAATTCAAAACAAGCTGAACGCAGACGGAAAATAGTCGAGGAAAACTCAAGAAACGTGAAATGAAGACATATTCAATTATGCCAGTTCCGGGGGCCAAAGGGGAAAGCCGGGGAAAACCAGGGGCAGTGGGTGGTTGGGCGTTTGGTTGCTGCGAATTGGCAGCGGGGCACAGAGCGCACTTCATCAAACGAAGTGTCAACAAAGTTAAACGAGAAACTGCAACGACAACGGCAGCAACAATGGTAATACCCATGGCACACGCAATCCTTCCCGGAATTCCTCCCCCTCTGCCCCAAAATCATTTGCCTTGGGTGTGCAACAAAACATAATTCCCAAACAAATATGAATGTCAAACGTGACTGAAATGCAAATGAAAAAGAAACAGACAATAATCCCAAAAAAAAGGTGACAAATATCAGGAACCAAGAGTTTTGCTGGGAAAATTAAAGATTGTATGCCATTTAATACTTAGTTCAAGACGAGGTTTTTAAATAAGTTTTCAATTTATATTTGAAAAGTACAGACTAGACATGTAGCTTATAGAAAGGCAAATAAAAAACTTCAGATAAGACTTTTGGGATAATCATAAATATCTATTTTGATGCAAAACAAAATTTAAAGCTCCATCCAATAGAAACCATTTCAAAGGGAAAAAAAATATAAGCGATATAAAACACATTTCTCAAGAATTTCCTATGTTTAATGATTCACTCTAAACAAATTTTATATTGTCGTCATTTTTATTATCATGTAAAAGTATTACCACAAAAATAATAACATGTTCTGAGTCATCAGAAATATTGAAATAACATATGAGAACAATGCTCTGATTCATAAAATCATATAAATCTTATCAGGGAAGTCTTTAGGGATTTATCTTGCAGACATTTCTTGCGTTGAAAATGTTAAATAAATACATAAATATATTTTTCAGCTGTATAGGTATTCTGTATATTGAGAATTTATTTTAACTAAAAACATTTTATGAGTCACACGGAATCGGGTTTTGGAAAGCCTCAAATGGGTATAAAACAAATAAAAGTACTGTGAAAAAGGGAATAGAATTTTTAATAAAATTAGAGAAGTGTTACAAAAGCCATTGTAACTTTACTTCTGGCAAAACTACTTCCACTTTTTAGTCCCCGAATTGCATGCAACGATGCGTTTTTTTGTCGCCTGAGGAGTGTTCAATGGGCAGCACCTCCAACAACACCTCCAGGTACCAACTTCTCCTTCGTCTATTGTCGCAGTGATTTCATTTATGCAACCGCACAGAATTTAAGGTCGAAATCTCTGCTCTTGCCACAGCTGTGTTGCATTTTTCAAGGGGTCTTCTCAACACGTTGACCGTAAAAGTTTCCGAGTTGTTAGGATTCATTAATATTCCATGACTTTTGCGTGGGATTCGTTTATTTTGCTGTGCTCTTGTTTGCTCCTCTTCTTTTCCTAGGCTTTGACAAAGTTTTTGGGCTTTCTGTTTTTTTTTTTTTTTTTTTTTGGCATCTTGTGTGCGCCATGAATTGTTAATATTTATGTGTGACACTATCAATCATCAATCTCTGTCTATGAATTTGTGGCCTGCTGCTGCCAGTGCCACAGCCTATCCATCAATATTTGCATTTCTATCTGAGGACTGGAGAACTTCAACGAATTTTACACGTTTCTTGCTCTTTTTTGCTACCAAATTGGAGCAAGTTGTTCTCCCCACATCGAAATGGTTTTGTTTGTGGCTTTTGTTTTTGAGATTTTGCGGGCAGAGGGTTTGTGGGGGATTTGATTTTTTTTTTTGACAAATTGTTCGATTTTTGCAAGGGGCGGGCGGGTTATAAATGAATCGAACAGCAAATCTTGAGAGATGCCAATTATGTCGGAGCAAAGTCAAAAAGATTGTTATCAATAGATGGATGGATTGGAAGTGATCGGAATAAATTGGTGTATATTGAAGGGAGTATATATTCATGTAAGAAAATTGGGTAAACAAGTTGAAATAAATTGTTATTCGTTTCCAACAAATATGTATAAAAATCAATATTCTTTGATCGGATTACATATTTTGACTATTTGGACTAACATACCATTGCATTCATATACATTTTAGTTTAAAATTGTATATTTCTTTAGCCCTTTAAGCTGAAACAAGAATTTAAAAATAACATTCTTATTTAATAACATTATTTTACGAGGTCTTATGGTTTTTATACCCTTGCAGAGGGTATTATAATTTTGGTCAAAAGTGTGCAACGCAGTGAAGGAGACATCTCCGACCCTATAAAGTATATATATTCTTGATCAGGATCACCTCCTGAGTTGATATAGCCATGTCCGTCTGTCCGTCTGTCCGTCTGTCCGTCTGTCCGTCTGTCCGTCTGTCTGTCCGTCTGTCTGTTTCTACGCGAACTAGTCTCTCAGTTTTAAAGATATCGAATTGAAACTTTGCACACAGCCTTCGATCCTTTGCACGCAGTATATAAGTCGGAACGGCCAGGATCGGACAACTATATCCTATAGCTGCCATATAACTGATTGATCGGAAATGCCATAACTTTGGTGTTTGTTAAGTTAGGAAGTTGGGATTTCCTATGGGTATTTTATTTGGCCAGTCAATCCGACCTACCAAATTTCATAAGGATCGGCCGACTATATCCTATAGCTGCCATATAACTGATTGATCGGTAATGCCATAACTTTGGGATTTGTAAAGTTAGGAAGTTGGGATTTTCTATGGCTTTTATATTTGGCCAATCAATCTGACCTACCAAATTTCATAAGGATCGGCTGACTATATCCTATAGCTGCTATATAACTGATTGATCGGTAATGCCATAACTTTGGGATTTGTAAAGTTAGGAAGTTGGGATTTTCTATAGGTTTTATATTTGGCCAATCAATCTGACCCACTAAATTTCATAGGGATCGGCCGACTATATCCTATAGCCGCCACTTAACTGAACGATTGGAAATGCCATAACTTTGGTGTTTTTAAAGTTAGAAAGTTGGGATTTTTTATGAGTGTTAAGAATGCATCATATGAATAATTTTGGAGAATATAATTCGGAATATTCTGCAAGGGTATTTCAACTTCGGCTCCGCCCGAAGTTAGCTTTCCTTTCTTGTTTAACATAATAAAATAGCTACAATCTTATATTATTTGGCAAACTTAGAATGCAACTAAAAAAGTTTCATTGAAATCGCACGAGATTTAACCAATAATTTGTTGGTTAACAAGGGTTGGCCAGCTAAAAAAAGCAGCAATTCCATTTCAAAACTTGGCCAAAACTTGCCACTTAGAGATATTTTGATTTGGATGTGTTGAAAAGACTTAAAACTCTTGGGATTTCAGTGATAATATTGTCAGAACCCTTTAAATTGATCCCTTTGTTGCCAAACAATTGTTATCACTCATCGGTTCGCCTTTTACTTATTTTTCTCTCTCTCTGTTTTTTGCAGGTAAGTTTCAAAAGAATTTTTATGAGGTAAACAACGAAAAAGAAAAAAAGAAGCTAAGAAAGAGGTAAGTTGGGGTTTTAAGAACCCCGTCGGGGATAGGCCTCCGCCACTTGTTCCCTTTTGTCCTGCTGCAATTTGCTGTTTAATTATTCAACGAGGATTTGTATCCCTTAACTATAGTGGGTACACTCCTACTCTTTCGCTCCTCCTTTTGCAAAGCCAAAAGTTGAAGTCCCGCCCCCAAAAAAAAGAGGCGGTAGGGGGGTAGACAAAGCTCAAATCACTTTGTTTGCCCTGCACTTAGGCCACGCTGCCACACGGCTATAATCGGCTCAAAGTTAACTAACACAAAAAAAATAGAAAACGAGCGGAGGAAAATGCTTCCGCCCGCTGTTTCCCACCCACTTGTCGCACATTTTAATTGGCAATTTGGTGGAGGCTGTCAGCAGGAGATGAAGGGGCTGGCAGGATCAGTGGAAGGACCCCGAGAAAGAGCAGGAGCAGGAGCAGGAGCAGCTCCTGTGTAACACAATAAGCCGCGACATGTCCCAGAACCTCCTCCCACGACATGTGAGCATAAACAAACAGTTTACGCCCCACCACCCACCAGTTTTCCACCCAGAACCCCTCCCCCTTCCCTCGCATGATGGTAAAGCGAAAATTGACACTTTTAACAAGTCGAAGGAAAAAAATGTCGCCTGTCGAGAGTTTAACCCGAAAAAGGCAGCAAAAAATTGGCAAGGAAAAGAGGAGTAAATGGCAGGACGAGAAATACGCTGGTGGAAAACCCACCCGGCCAGCAAGATGAAAGCCAAGTGACAGCGTGGTAGGTGGAAAAGCAGGGCGAAATGTGGGCGAAAGGCAGCTGATACTGTGGGATTCGTTAAGTGGCATTCCCGTTAGTCAAAAGGCCAAAGCCCCTGCTATTAAGCCCAACGCCCCCTTTTCCCTCATGGACATGGCCAATTTACGCGTTGATAAAGTTTTTTGTTCCTTGTCGACGGCTTTGTTGCTCTGAGGCTTGTTTAGAAATTAGAAAAGTTGGAACAACAGGCGGTACAACGAATAATGTCAATAATTTTAAAAGACAGCAACCCACACAGAAGCAGTCCTACTCTGTTTAAAATGCCTTATTTTATCGTTATTTTCATTTAAAAGGTTTGTGTTGGAGCTTTGAAATAGCAATGCTTTTGTTGGTGGAAAGAGTTCTCTTGTTCTATAAAATTGTCTAACTTGTGAGTTCGATGATGTTCATTCAAATTTAAATGGGCTTGTTATTTGAGTTTTTGTTGTAAAATGTTGTCGGCCTTGTTTTTATAAAAAAGAATATTTTTAAACTTTGGAACGTCGATCAGCTTAAAATAAGGAATTCGCTGAGAATTTAAAATTCATTGCAAAAGCTATATAGTTTTTGCTTTGCACACTTTAACCTTTAGTTTTTTTTTTGAAAAGCTTCCCACAGGAATTGTCTCATGTTTTATTTCATTAATTGTAGTGAAATTTAAGCTGAGCAAAATTATATTTTTTTTTTGTAAAACGACCTGGTTTAGTGGAAATGTGTGGGAGAGGCCCACGAAGAAAGGCATTAGCGGAGTCACGTGGGTGGGTAATATATATCCAGAGGGGGTGGTGTGGCATCTATGGCGTTATGTGGTACATGTAGGGGGTGTCCAGTAGCGGGTCTTTCGGTCACCCAGCGGATGTTCATAAATCACTTTTTCCCGTTCCCGCTGCTGCTTCTGTTGCGCTTTTAATGTTTGCTCTGTGATCAAATTCAGATTTGCTGTCAACCGAAACTGGGCTCCATAACAGTCCTCCTCTATCGCGCTTTTTACCATCCCCTACCCCTACGACACCCACACACCGCCTCAAATTACACACACTGGCACACCCGGTATCGGTGACCCTACACACAAAAAAATTATAGGGATGTCAATCCATAATTGTGGTTAAATATAAAAATGTATATAAAATTGTACGCCTTTTTCACTTTGTCATGATAGTAAATGATGGAAATTGGAACAAAGTTATACTTTCCAATTATTTTATGAAAATTTTATTTAAAAATTGAATCATTAAAATTGTGTACATTCTTCGGTTCTTTAATAGCTGTTCTTCTCCGATAAGAAATGTGAAATCGATAAGGTATACAGAATTTTCAATATTTATACATAAATTTTTATATAAAAATATTATGGGTCATATTCTTCTTGAAAATTATCCAAATCATAGGCATTGACCATCACGGAGACCAATATCAATTTTTTTCGATGTACTGGAAAATCTCATACGAGAAGTGGGTGTGTGTATGGGGATATCGGTTTACATTGAATTACGCTTGACTGATGACTGCCGTTTCGGAAACTTCCTGGCCTCTCTTTTCCTCCTTCGAAGTCCTTGTGTCCAGTGAAAGTCATGTAACGATTGTCCCCACCCATTTATTCAACTCCCCATTCGCTCTGGGGCACACTTAATGTTCATTAAATTTATGAAAATTTCAGCAATGATTTATGATTCTTTTGGGGGTTGCCCCTTCTCATTCTCTTACTCTCGTTCTCTCCCTTTCTGTCTGCTGAAGAATCGTTTTAATGAGCTTTGAAGTCGATGTGAGCTCGATTTAATGGCTTTTCTAGAAATTTTTTCCATTTTTTCTGTATGTCGCGTTTAGGTAGATAAAAGCTTTTCTTGATTGAATTAGTTGGAGCGGATTTTAATATCATGTGTGGAGAGATAAAAACGACTTCTTTGGTGTTGGCATCGATTTAAAATCATTTTTAAATTGAAATTTCTCATTACGTTACTATTTAATAAGTTGGATTCGTTTTCGAAATTACAAACTAAATGAATTGTTGAGACTGTGTTCATTACAAAGCTTTTTTGGGGATCTTTCTATATTATTCATACATATCAATAAAACAAGCATAAATGCAATTTAGAGACTTAAGAGACAATTTAGACCATATATCTTACATGATGCGATTCTATATTTTGGAGCATATTGCATTGACTTCCGTCCATCAACTGTTCTCACTCCATTTGGGTTCATCTGCAGTTAGCTACCCATTCCCCAAAAGATAACTCCCTTAACGGTGGGTTGAGCACGCACCAAATTAACCTGAACATTGAATGCTCTCGTTGGAAGACCCATTCCAACCATTAAGATATCAATTTTATGCATGCCCACAGTTCCAGACTCGGACAAATCCTCGGCTCAGTTGCCCAATTTTGCTCATACATAGAAATTATATATTACCGATTACATACAATTTATGGGTGGGGTGGGAAATAAGTGTGGGGTTTTTGGGGGGCAACTGTCTAATTTAGTCCGAGACATGACTTCAAATGTCAACCAATTGTTGGACCCTCAAACCCAAGCTACCAGTTAATGTCCATTATGGATGGATGTCCATTAATGTTCATGTTTTCATGGTTATGTTTGTCATTAAAATGGACAACACGTCCACACACTCGCAGTTACACCAACGCATATAAACGATACAGGATATTACACACACACATGTGCAGCTGATAAACAATTCCCTTGTTTTCGTTATCGTTATTCAGTACTAAAGGTTATATGTTTGGTGATTTTCTTAAAGTTTTTTATTCAGAATTTATTTTTATGAAATCTCGAAAAAAATGTATTCTTCATGATTGAAAAACTAAATAAAATATTTTTTTTAAGAATCTTATATGCTTTTCCTTAAATTAACAAAGTTTAATCTATGCTCGCTTTTTCGATCTTTTAACTTTTCCTAATAAATCTTCTGCTGTCACTGCAAAGCTAAACTAATTTTCATATCTGGCATAACCTTGAAATTTCTGACCACACTGGCAAACTTTAATGCATCTTTTTCACCACTGTATTTTATTACAGTTCAGTGGGTTTTAGTCACTTTTTTTCCACCAGCAGCGGGTGCACTTAGTGCAATTTTTCCTAGTTCTTGGAAATTCAGGTATTTTATTCACATTTTACACTAGAACAGCACACTTTCCCTTCTGACATTCTGTGGCGTAGTCATAAGTAGGTTTTAAGAGGGATTATAAAAAGGAATTTGTGGAAACTCTGCTTTAAAACTAAGGAGTACCGCCGCTCCTCCCATCTCAGTTATACGGAATTTTTAGCTTTGCATATTTTTCCATGACTTGCCAAGAGTTCCCCCCCATTTTTTGTGCTGGAAAATTTTCGCCTAGAATTGGGATAATGAGATTATGATGGATACATTCCTGCCCGGCTCCATCTTAAGGTGGCTTAGTGCTTGTGTGAGTGGTGAAGGGGAGGGTTGTCGAAAAGGGGGCAGATTCTTTGAGAAAAGCTGGCTGGAAAAGCCCTTCGGATAGCCTGCTTAATGGCCAAGTATTACCGCAGGATTGCCATGGCAAATTCAAAGTTCACAAAGTCAACGCTGAAATTTAGGTTTTATGATTTCCGCCAACCCTTTTCTTTTTTATCTCATCTTCAACGCCTACAATTTGCTCTATAATTTCCCCTTAATTGCGGTAAATCTGTTTACCCTGGATATGCTTATCTAAAGTTCACTCTTATCTCGTATTTCCCAAAAATAAACCAAACGCAAATAAAAATCCATAATCGATAAGAAACGCCCACAAAATAACAAACTAGTTGCATCGGTAAAATATTGTTGTCATATGGCAAAAAAAATATATTATATTTTGATGTGCCAAATATAACCTTTTCCCTGGGCCGATAACATTATATTTTATTTTTAGCTGATCAGAAGTGACAAGGTAAACATATTGACCTGTTATATAAACATTGGTTTCCATTCGATTGAAATATTCTTGATTCAAGGTTAATCAGACCAATTTTTTCAAACTCCACTTATAACAAATTTTATGATTTTTAGCCTAAACACATTTGGTGTAAGCTCTATTAAGTGAATAAGGGGGATTCTCAAGCAGTCCTTTAACCGATTTTATTATAAAAACTATTAAAAATATATTTTTTCAAAAATGATGTAATTGCCCAAGTGTTCTCAAAATTTTATTTTATTTATAAACTATTCTATCTGCCCCACAGTACTCATACAAAATCATACCATTTTATGGGAAATAAAAAGAGTATGAGCTGATAAATATTGCTCCATAAATACGAGCTTGGTCATTAACGTTAAAGCTTTTATCTTGAACTTCCACCAGTCTACACACGGTCTCTTCCCATCCTTGATACCCAACCACCAACTCCCTTTTTTCGCACATGTTTACTTATTTATTTGGATACACATTTATATTTATTTCCTGCTGCGATAATTTTGGCGCTGCTGCTGCGGCGTTGACAACAACAATTGCCAACGATTGACAGGCGACATGCAATAAAACTGTTTGCCGAATACGGTTGAGGTCAAGTTACTAGTCCTGGCCTAACTATTTTTATCAGTTCAGAAAATTGGGAACATTTTATGACAGCTATATACTCACTTGATTTACACACATCGGTTACCTAAACAAGTCGATTATTATTATGTAGGAGTACACCTATTTTATTCTACAAAATCGAATTTTTGCTGTGGTGAAGGGATTTTATAGGAGTGGTAGAGCTAATCTGATGTTTTCTAATCTATATATAATCTACATATGTATGTATATTCGCTGCACCAGTATTTTTACTACAACTGCATACAAACTTATGTATTTATGTGGGTTTTTTAAAAATGTAGAGGTGCGGGTGAACAGATTTTTGGGATATCATGAACATGTTTAAAGAGGCGTATACAATAATTTCGTACATTTGTATGCATGATACACAAAAGATACTATTGCGAATAATACAAAATATACTTTTACCATAACTTGTTAATTTCCGGTTGAGATTTTCCATTATTTAAACCACAGTTAACTTAGGTGTCTAATGTTTGTTGCTGGGTGGTGTGCTGGGTATTTAATGGCGGCGAGGTGTGGAGGGTTGGTTTGGGTATGTGAGGACTTTGTGGTTTAGTGTTTAGACAGTTTTGGATGGTCAATCGCTCAGTCAGCGACAGAAATGTGGCAAATTGATGAGTCGTTGATGCTGCTAACGCCGCTGCCTGCCTCTCTGCCAGCGTAGCTTTCGACGTCGCCAACAGTAACAGACAAGAAAAAAAAGAAAAAAAAACGGGAGAGAAATGGGGAGTGAAAGGGAGACATTGAGAAGAGGGCCCAAAAGTAGTTGGACTGATAAGAAAAACGAACGAATAATGAATAAACCAAAAAGAAAGGGAGCAAAAAAAAGACCAAGTAATGAGCATTTAATTTCTTGACGACCTGCAAGCTAATGTAAATGAAAATCAAATGAAATGAAACAAATAAAAATGCACACTTTAAGAAAGACACCTTAAAATAGTTGTCTTAAAATGTTACGAAAATATATTAATATACCATGCAGCGAAGTTTTACGCTGCTAAAACTTTTATTATTTTTAAATTTTCAATAATACAGAACGAATCATCAAATTTGTGTCTTAAATTTAAATTGAATTTAAATGAATGTTTAATACAGAGGATAATATATATAGTATATATTATATACATATATTTCTGAATTATTTTTGAAAGTTTAAATATTTGCTATTTTTTCCTTTTGTGCTAAATTTGTTAACCATGCTAACATATGTATTTCCGCCATTATTTTATTTCGTATACAACTTATTGGTTCCTGACAAACTTTATGCTTAATAATTGATATATTTATTTTTATCAGTGTATTATCAAACAAGATGCGATACAAGATGTAAGATTATAGCAATGGGAATGGGAATCGGAGAGGGTAAATGGGAGATGAAGGATGGGAGTAAAAGTTGGAAAGGAAGGAAAACTAGAAACACACGAGCAACAGTCCAACATCAACGAAAAACAACAACTGGGATTCCAACTCGCATAACAGTTGAACAAACAGTAAATGCTATTAGAAGAAAAAGAAGAAGAAGCAGCAACAGAAGATGAAGCCTGCGTCACTGGCGAGAGGGATAGAGAGAGAGACAGAGATAGAGGGAGGATGTCTCTGCCGGCGTCGCTGCTATTACTGTAATCGCGTCGCCGCTGATAATGTTTTTAATATAAACAGTTGTCAGCAACACAATAGTAACCATTTCTTTATTATTTTTTTTTTGAGGGCGTACTTATCTTAAAACCTTTTCAACAAAAGTTAAAACCTAATAGAAATTTTTAACAAAGAGTCAAAAGTTAACAAAATTATACTAAAATATTTAAAACTTAAGCTTAAAATGTGTTATCTGTAAGGTATGTAAATACGTGATGACGTGATAAAATAATCAAATTTATATTCAGCTGCTAAAAATGACAGCTAACCTTATTCCTAGTACGAAAATTAATGTTCTTAATACTGTAATGCAGTTTTTTTAATATACGCTTACAATTTTATTGACAAAAAAACAAAATAAATATTAACATATCAAAATAAGGGTGTAATCCAGATTCCTGTTAGTAAAACCATATCAAAAATACCCGAATTTATCATATGGTATGAGTATTTTATTTTATGAAAACCTTATCTATTATCGTGCCTTCGTCTGTGCGTACCTATCCCATGTGTGTGTGTTTTTTTTTGCCGCATTCACACCCCGCTTTTTTTTTCTTCTTAAGCATTGACGTTGACGTCGACTGCGAGACGTAGACCAGCATGAAAATGCTGAAGGAAAAGAGGAGAAAGAGGGGCGATGCCGCAAGCCGATAAAAAGGCAGGCAAAGTCGCAATTTTCCCCACACACATGGGCGTATGTGTGCGTTTTCCATATGGGCGCATTTATACACGTTCGTTTTCAATTGAAAATTCCCCCCGGCTTTTGCCCTCTCGCTCTTTAATATTGTTTCTCTCTCTGTTTCGTTTGTTTTGCTATTATCATGGTTGTACCCTCATTTTCCCTTCCCCTTTATCCACCCTTTCCTCTTAACCCACATACAAGATTTTCTTTTTTGCCAACGCATTTTGCTTTTTATCAGCTGATATTTACCCTCTCCCTCTCCCTTTCTCGCACTCCCCCTCTAGCTCGCCCTTTCTTAAGGCGAAAAAAAATGTACATAAGCTATAAAATTGCTATTCTCCATTGAAATCGCTTTCTTTAACTCGTTTCTTTTGTCTCAATGGTATTTCTGCATATCTTTACACAAGACTTTGCTTGAGTTGACGATTTGATGTGTTTTATATTAGCAATTTGATACTTTAAATTAATAGGAAATAACTTTTAACTTAACTCGAACTTTTCTTCTTTCCTCTAATATCTAGTTCATTGAACAAAATATTTATATTAATTTTTTCATATTAAAAAAATAACAATTCAACACATTACTAAGATTTAATTAAACATAAAAATAAGAAATATAGAAAAATGTATACTTTTCTTAGAATATAATTGAGGTAATGGTAATTACCTCAATGGGAATTTCCCCCCTTGTTTTCTTCAATTTTATCAGTTAAGTAATTGTCAATCAATCAGTAGAAGCATTCTCAAAAGTCAAAGATGTATTCGACGTGAGTTATGGGCATTTCCAGTATGAACATTCACCTATAAACAGGTTTCTCTAAACTTTGTGAGTGAGCGAAAAACAATGTTAATTTCTCAATATTACAAAAAGTGGGTTAGCCAGAAGTTTAAAATGAACAAGATTCCTTCAACTCAAACACTCATTCCAACCACTATTGTTTATCTTTTAGAAACACTTCAAAGTTGTGGCTATATAATAAATTGTGGAAAATGATTCAAGGCAGACAGGTGGCTATGATTATATTTTTTAATATTTTTTCATGGTGCTTGGTGCTAATTTAATAGTTTTTCTCTCATCGTTCGTATTTTCCCGGTTTATTATTTATTTTTACGAGCGGCAAACAAAACAAAAATCGGTCCAAAAGCCGCCAAAAAAGATGAGAAGGCGACAGAAATTGACGTCCAAGCTCATCAGCTGGTGACTTTTGAGGGGTGTTTGAAAATTCGGAGCGGGCTAATAGAAGACAGTGGATGGCAGACAGGCTCAACACTCAAATTTGTTTCACACGGTGCCGAAAAGCAAAAAAACCACTTGTTAAAAACTACTTACATATATGTATAGTGGATATTCGGTAAATTGGAAATGCTGAAAGCATTCAGTTTAATAAACTGTCAACTTAAAATATTAACAAAGAATTTTATATAACTTTTTCTGAAGGTCGCAAACTTAACTTTAACTGCTTACATTTACAGTTAAAAAGATTTTTCTTACTAAATATATTTTTGCTTGGTATTTTGAAGATTGAAGATTTTTAATATATTGAAAATTAAATACATTTTAAAACCTCAAGCAATCATTTAATATTTACAAAACGTCCATTACTCCAAATAAAGGACTTAAGGTAGTTGCATTTTGTTAAATTAAGAAAAATGGGAAATGCTTTATATAATAGTATCTTGTTTTGAAACGTTCCCATTTCTCGCAATTTTTGAGTAATCACTGTACATTTGTAGCTCATATTTTTGGTTCAAACAAAATAGTTGAGCGTTGAAGAAGGTAAAACAGAGATACCAAAATTGGCAAATCGAGAAAGAGAGCGAAACGCGTCTATTAAATGATGAATGAAGTAATATTTTTGCCACAAGCTCATTTTGTGCTCCACTGTGCGAATTTTTGGTGTGTTTGTTCTGCTTCTTCTCGCTTTTTTTTTGGGTGGTGGCGCTTTTGCGACGTCGACAGAGGCGTCGACATCGGCGTCGGCAGAGACAGCACTGACTCAGACGTTGACGTCAGTTCTTTCTCTCTCTTTCCATGCAGCCATTTGCACACTCTCCCCTTTGGGGAAAAATACACCCCCGCCGCATACGAAATTTCTTTTTCCGGTAGGTTAAGGGTGTGGGTGGGAAAGAGAGATAGAGAGGAGTTCCGTTTGCCGGCGCTTTCCTACAACTATTTGCAACTGCCGCTCTCTTCGCTCTTCTCTTCCCGCATTCCCGCTCGTTCATTCATTCATTAGGCGCTCTCTCGCTCTCCTCGCTCTCTGCGCATGCCATCTGCTGTGCTGCCTCCGTCGCTGCCAACGTCGACGGCGCGTTGTTTGAATTCCGCTTTCAGCTCGCTTCACAGTTTGATTTTAATTTTTGTCGCGGTTAGTTCGCAGAGCGCGAAGTTTGTCCAGTAACAAGAGAATTTGGCTAACTCTCTCCTCCCAACTAACTTCCTCCCAATTTTTGAGATCAGCTGCTCTCGCAACAACAAGAACCATAACTGTAGTTACACCGTCTCTTTTGCATCGTTCGTTTTGCGTGTGTGTGTGTCGCCAAGTGTTTGTTTGTGTGTGCGTAAGCTTAAAGCTGACGAACAAAACGAAAACGAAACAACAAAAATATAAATTATAGCAAAAATATTAAATTATAAGCAGAAAGAGAGCGTGCGTACGTGTGAGTGCGTGTGCATAAAAAATATATAAAAATAGCAATAGAAAGTTATTAAAGCGTTGGCAAAAAAAAGCCAACGAACAGCGAGAGGAAGCGGAGAACAAAATAGTTAAAGCCAACGTCAACTGCGCTGTCTACGTCGCTGCCAGCGTCGCACTTGAAAACGTCGCAAAAGTTTGTAAACACGCCAGTGTGTGTGCGCGTGTGTTTTTGCCGGTGTCCCAGTGTGCGTGTGCCTAGAAAAGAGTAAAGAGGCTAAAGAAGAAGAAGAGGAAGAAGCAGAAAAAAGCAGCAAAGAAGCCGACAGAAAAAAGTAAATAAAACAAAATTGCCCCCTGGCAAAATAATATTAAATTAGACACAATTTCGAATTAATAACAAAAAAATGATTCGCCCACACACGCTCTGAAAGTTTGCCATAAAGTTCAATGTCTGTTTTGTTTGTTCGAACATTTTAAATTTCTCTCTCTTTGTGGCGTGTATAATTAAATAAGATGGTCGTGTGTGTGAGTGTGTGTCGAGATTTTTGTAGAATTTTTCGCCACCGATTAAAGGTTAGCCACTTTTTTGGCACAAAATGTCATAAAAAAACAAATTAAGTGACAAATGCCAAACGTCAAGATAAAGTTCAGCAAACAAAAGAGAGGAAGAGAACTAAAAAATCAGCTGATTTCGCTTTCCATTGCGGGAATTAGCCGTATGAATTCCACGAATTGTTCTTCTTGTTCTTTGTTTATTTTTCATTCTGGCTTTTTTAATTACTGAGAAACAATATTGCTCGCTCCGGAACTGGTTGTTTTTTCCCTTTCTAACATTGCTGATTTTATTTTTTTTTAAGTAATTGGTTGATAATACAGTCAGATTCTTTTAATCTCTATGGTTAATCTCTATTGTCACTAAAACTAATTGAAGTTTATTACGATGCTTTTAATCTATTATAAATTTAATATGTCCAATTATAAAATTATCAGCTAGCTCACAAATATTTGTATAACATTTGTCTTAAACAAAATTTTTACAGTTTGGGTTTAATAATTGTTAAAGTATGGATAATTCCTAAAAATATTAAACGTCATTTTGTTTTGGGATTTATTTTAAAAAAACATGGAACATATTTTGAACAGATATTTTAAAAGCATTTGGATTTTGTCTTTCTTCTGTGACATTTATTAGTGCTTATCGAATAAAGAAGAGCTGCTTTTGAATTAGCTAGCCATTGCTTTGAGTATTTGTGTGTGTATGAGCAGCTGGTAGTGCCATGCACGATTGTGTAGAGTTCGATCGCTCTTCATAACTTCACTTAGAAGAAAAAAGAAAAAAAAAAGAAAAAATTTAATTTTAAGTACAAAAATTCATAAAACATTTTTTATCAGTGTCTTCCTGCGGCTTTGTTTAAATAACTTTACAAAACAAAATTTACCTTTTGAAACTTTAATATTTTTGTCTATAAATTGAACAATTTTAAACAAACAAAACCAAAATAATTTTCAGTGATATTTTGTCCCATTCAGAGAATACTGTCTGATATAAAAGCAACGAGGCAACGACTGATTAAGTCTGCCGACTAGCCCCTCTCCCTTTTGGCACCCCCTTTCTGCCCCTTTAGCCACGCCTTAAGGTCGAAGTGCCGGTTGAGCTTGTGAAGTCCAAGGTTAAGCCTTTATTTTGGGGTGCTTGCAATAGTAGTAGTGTTTGGTTGTGCGCTAAAGAGGGCAACTTTATTTTCGGCGTTTTTTGGTGGCTTTTGTTTGTGCACTCTTTCCTTGTGCGTCCTCTTCTCGTTTGCTCCTTTTTGTCCTTTGTCTCGCCAAAAAGAAAGAAGAGAATAAAAGGAGGCAAGAGTGAGACATAAAAACAACCCTCCAAAATGGGCAACAATGAAATTTCTTAACAGCTTCAAGAAACTTTCTCTGCGAACAAGTTGCAGTCATTGCACCCTCCTTCTCTCTGTATCCTTTTTTCTCTCCCCTGCCCACGCCCCAAAAACAAGGCGAGCAGACAACATCGTTAACCTGGCCCAGGGCCTTAGGGGATTATTTTGGCACCCCACCGCCCCCAAAACCTCACTTTGTTCTTTGTTTTATTTCTGTAACAAAGTAAAAGTTGTAAAAAAATAAGGAGACAGCGAAATAAGAAGAGGGAATAAAAAAGCAAAGATGCTGAACGTGAGCGGAGAACTGTGAACTCTCACCTCGGCACATGTCCTTAAACAGCTGAAGCATCCTCACTTTTGACCCAACCACCCACTCAGTTTCACACTGGGATAAATCATAAAATGATAAGAGTAATATCAAGTTTTATTACTTGAAATTTAGTAATAGAACCATTAAATTTTATAAGTGCTATTACTTTTTAAGCAATAATTTCCTAAAGGTTACTCTTCTAAGCTTTGAATAATTTTTAGTAATGAAAAATAAAACAAAGCGCCAATCAAATTTTGTTAGTGCTATTTCCATTTTGGAATTTTATTAATTTTCCCATTTTTGTAACTTCAAGAAAAAATCTAAAAGTTTTTGTAAAAGTGAATTCTATTTACCCAACACTGATAAATGTGGAAACATTATAATAAATTTCAATGTAATTTTGCAGCCTGCTCATCTTCATCTTTTTAGCATTTTTGGGATTTTCTTCTGCTTTTGCCTGGCTCATCTGTTTTATGTCTTTTTGGCCGCAGCATTTTTTATGGTTTGTTGGCAATTTCAGGATTTACATATTCCCTTTTGCCCACCCATTTTCTGCGGCCACCCCCTGCTTTATCCACCCCTGTTCTACACTTGTATTCGCTTTGCTTTGCTTTTATCGCACGGTGTTGACTTCCTGGCCCAAAGGAAAAAGGAGCAGAAACGGACAGAACAATTTGTTAGCCAAGTTGCTACATTTTCCACTTTTTATTTCGCGGGGGTTGCTAAGCGTTTTTATTTGGGTATTACTTGTGTGGGAGAGCATTGGTGCGAACTTTTGTACGTGCTCAAAAATGCAAATCCATCGAAATAAAACGCACCAATAATAACAGGATAACACAAAAGAAAATGTAATAAAAAATACACGGGCGACCAGCGTAAAAAATGAACAAATAATGTATACAAAACGCATTAGAAATGTGTAAATAATACACAAAACAAAACCAGGTTAGGTATAAAACACAAATATATATATATATCAACCAAAAAAGACAAACAAATGTACATAGCTAGTTTTTTTAGTCATAAATTTGCAACTCAGTGAAGGAGACATTTCGGACCCAAAAAATTATATATTTTCTGAATCAGCATCACCAGGCAAGCCGATATTGCCATGTCATTGGGCTCGTCTTTTTCTATGCAAACAGCTTTTGCTAAATAAATTTGTAATACAACCTTCTAGATAGGAAAGTGACCATTCTGCCTATAACACTTGCCCTTTTATTTCGTTGAAACACAATATTTTACATTAAAATAAAAAGCCATTTAGATAAAATATCAAATGTACGCTATTGCTGCGTCATAAAAGGCTCTTTAGTTTTCTCCAAAACAAATAGTCTCGAATGACCATCAAGTTTAAAGTTTCCTTTTCATCGGAAATTCAACAAATGTCAATGTTTCGAACCATTTAAAAATGAAATTTGGTTGTTCCCCTCTTTACAGAACTCGTAGGCTACACTACAAACAAAAACCATTTTGCCAATCTAATAAACTTCAAAAGAATAATGGTAAATTCCGGGAATTTTCAACAAATGGAGTATAGTAAGCGAGCGGGGGTGGCAAAAAATAGCCCCCGGAGTTTTCTCCTCCCCCGATAACAATATCGAGTTTAGTCAGCCCCCGGCGATAACACGAAATGTCCATAAACCGAAATAGGGAAAAAAATATTTTTGCTCTTATCAGTTTGTGGAAAAAAGTACAGAAAATATTATGTCAACTGTTTGACAAAACAAGAGCGATGTATAATATATATATATACGCCCGATCAAGTGACGCGACTGCTGATGAAACTTTTTTATAAAAGTGAGTCAACGCCGTGGAATGAATGCGGTAAGGGGTATAGGAGTAGGGCGTGTGCAATCAGATAGAGAGTACCTAGTGGGAATATGAGAGGGAGAGGCCTGTTTCCCTGAGGTTTTCAAGTTGCGGATTATGTTAATAGGCACAAACATTTTGAGATAAATTTCTTTGAGTTGTCTCCGTGCTTTTGTTATGACAGTCATTTGAAAGTGACGCATTTCTTTTATGTTTCTCTTACTAACTATTTTTATCGCTACTTATTTATTTCATTAATAAAATTATTATACATTTTGGTGGGTTATTTTTTGATAGAATAAGTTTTTATAAAAATATATCAGATTTATAACGTTTTTTATTTATTATTGGGTCAAGGTTTTTGTGTTGACAACTAATAAAAAGAAAACTTTAGCTACCATACTAAAATTTCGTATCTTCTAAAAGAAATTTATACAATTTTGATAATATAAATGTAAGCTTTAATTAATGCTTTTTAAATATTGCATAATTTAACCGTTTATAACTTTTTAACTGCCTATATCATGAAAAAGTATCTTAACTCTTAATAAGGTTCTCATAACCCATAGTTCCTTCTCAAAGATATAAATTTGTTCCGTTTCCAGATATTTTTGTATTTTTTCCACAGGTCTACCTTTCTCTTTCTGGACTTCCTCTTCTTCCTTCCGCTGTATTTTACAGCTTCTTCTAAAGATGATTGAATTTTAGTGGTTTGATGTTGTCTTGGCCACAAAAGTGTTGTCAGGTGCTTTTTATGGTTTTTGCTTTCCTGTCGTTTCTCTTTTAAAGGTCAATTCGTTTGCTCTTTTTTTTTGTGTTTCGATTTTACTTCGTTTGCTTTTGAAGTGAGTCATTTTCAATTCACACAAAAACACAAACACACGCAGACCTAGAGCTTCAGTTTGCTTTAGTTGTTAAAGTTCGTTTATTCCGCGGCTTTTGCTGGCCAGTGTAATTAACGTAGGCGTTTTGTTTGCACGAGGGACACATTTGTCTCGCTCCGAAACTCGCCCTATCTCTGTTTCCCGTCGGCACATGTGGCGTATGAGTGATAAAACATTTTGTGTATTTTCCTCCATTAATCGCTAGCCAAAAACAACAAAAAGAACAGCAATCACCTTTAACAGTTGCAACCTGTGCTCTGGTTTTCCAGTTTTCTGGCTTTTCGTGTTGATTTTGTAGAGTGGTCAGCTGGCTGTTTGAATTGGTCGGGAAAAATGGTCAGGAAAAGCGTTGATGATAATGGAAATGAAGCCGTTTCACATTTGGCTAATTGTTAATGGATTGTGTGTGTGTGGGTCTACCTAGTTTACCTGGTTCTACAAGATAGGGGAGAACAACTGCAAGTGCAATGACATCTAGGCATTCTAAGGGAATTTAATAATTTTAATGAACTAATAAAGTTAATTTCTTGATTTAGAACACATCAGTTTCCGTATGCAGGCTTATCTAAAGCTTCAAGAAGATTTTTAAATATTCCATAGAATACGCTGACTTCAAGAACATTTTTGAGAATTAAGTTGTGTGATGTATTAAAATAAATAAAATTTTATGTTTGACCATTTTAAAGTAATTAACGCAAAATTCTTAAATTAATGTTCGACAAGCGTATTCACCTAAAGCCTATACAATTTTTCTCGCTTCAGTACCTTGCTATCTCTTTTACCCGCTCATTATCCTTTGATACCCGTTTTTTTTTTTGTTTCACCAGTCCCTATTGAACAGTTCAATTAGGTTGAAAATCGGTCGGGGGGGCTTTTCACCTCAGTACATGTAGTTGCCCCTCCTAATTTGCACTAAATGGAGATACAAAGCCTGTCACTCCGCTCCCTGTTGCCATCCTTTTGGTACCACACTAAATCCCTCATTCCGACGACCCCCTTAAAACGTTAGTAGCCTGACCAAAAAACCACTTAGCGAAAGAGAGGGGGATAGTGGTGGAGAAAGAGACAGAGGTAGCCAGCAGAATATTAGGTTTTGTGCTTGACTTGACTTGCTTTCAGCTAAGTTTTCCTTTTAGTATCCATATATGGGTAAGCCATATGTTGGGTAGAGGGTTCTCAGGGGGAAGGAAGTAGGGACACACACTTCTGCACTTCCTGTCTGTCACAGAAAGAGAAAAACGGGCGAGAAGCGAAAGAGACAGACGAACAGACACTCACTTAAGGGGGAGATGTCAAGAAACCGCTTTCCTTTCTTTTTTGTCAGCTTGCAAATTAAATTTAAATACCCGCATAGAGAAAGAGAATTCTCGGAGAATGTGTGCGAGTGAGATGGCCATGGGTTTTTAAGGGGCCACTGTAACTTTTTGCTGCACAATACGTGTTGTCTTTGTCACTTTTCGGGCTGCCATTGTCCGTCCTTCTATGGAAGTGTGTGTGATTGACACTTCTCCTTGTGTGTGTGTGTATGTGTGGAGTGTTTTACCTCCCAAAACCCCCCCGAATACGACCTACACCCCCCTCGGGCATCACCCTCATTCATCTTTTAGAACCAACTCGTGCTCGTGTTTGAGTTAAGTGTTACTTCCGCTACACACGCATTCGTCGAGACTTGATTCATTCATTATTTATGGGAGGAAAGAGAAGGAGAGAATGGGGAGAACACTAGGTATTCTTCTCTGTATGCGAAAAAATTGATCCTCAATGTATGTTATATCATGGTGGTCAAACCTCTGATGTACTATTTTCTGAAACTATAACTCTTTATGAATTTTTATTTCTATTTGCTAAATATTTCATTCCTATTCCAAAAGCAACATACTATTCCTTACCAATTAAGAAAATATAATAAAAATACAAGTTTCTTAACATTAAAAAAAAATCCCTTTCGTTTACATTTTTAAATAGCAAGTCTGATTGCTATCAACAAATGTTTGAGCGTTATTTCCGTATCTCGTAGTCTTTCATAACTTGAAATTTTTATGAGGCAGGTGTCAGGTTCGAGTTTCTAAAGTTCACCTGCATACTGTTTTATGTTTTTCACTGTGCAGTTAAAACGGTAGACGGTGAGAAGAGCCCACTTTTTGTTGCTATTTTTCATTGCATCGCCTGAAGCTTAATTTAATTTAAATGCAGCATACTTGTGTTTAATTGGCAGACACCGCGAAAAAGGGGAGACAAGGTAAATGGGAGATATGGAATCACCTACATATTTACTCTTCGTACTTCCCGCTCTGTGTGTCCCAAACCCACTTGACCATTCTTTAACTGCGGCTTCCGATCACGTTCTGCAGCTTTATTTGATTTATTATTTGCAATTGCTTTTACTGCTCATTCTCCCTTGCCCTTTACCCCCCGTTTATTCTTTTTGGCACCCACTCACACTCTGAGTTTTCTGCACGTTGTCACATAAATTATTTTTTTACCCAAGTGCAAAAATACGTTTTCCCTCCTCTCTCTGTCTGTGATTAGTGGTCATTGCTAATGTGGCAAAGTTGTTAAATATCACGCGCCATATATCATGTAATAATAACCCAACATATATCGTATACATATCTATTAACATTCTTGAGTAGCATCGACCACCCAAAAATATAAAAGGTTTTCCGGTTATTATATGAGAAATCTGGAAAGATAGTTTCCGATGACAAAGTGGTTCCGCTGCCAAACATAACACAAAACTTTTAGTTTCTATATAAAAACCTACGAACTCTTTATCTCCAAAAATGTCTTGTAATTATGTTACTAGAAATTATTATTACAAATTTTTGGTCAAGTTTGCTACCTTCTCTACTGGTTTAACTACGCCCACTTTAATAAGCCGGATACTTTGAATTGAATTACCATTTGATTGACATGCCAAACTAATTTGATCGCATTATGCCCCTTTCCCTTTTCTCGAGACTTCAATCTTCATTGAGACTGCCAGTTTACTTTTGACCAAATGCCAATCAAGCTTAAACTTTCTGCAGGAATGGGTATGGTACATAAAATTGACAGGACCAATTATGAGAGATGACTTCCAACCCAATCAGGTGATATTACACCTGAAAATAACTATGATACCCCCTCTTTTCGGCTCAGTGGGCCTAACTAACTTTACATTTTGTCGCAGCAACATGCAAATGTCAATTGCACTTGGTAACTTGATGAACTTTGACTTTAGATTAGCAATTTGCAGCTCCAACATTGATGGGGGAGTCAAAGATACTTTTTATGCTCCCCACTTTTGCCTGTAAAGCAGCCGGGGGGGATTGGAGATGAAGCAATAGCATCGGCTGCAGAATTCATCAGCAGCTTCCATTAATATTCCATTTCCTGTTAAAAGCTTCAATTAAAATCTTATTTACTTGAATTTGTTGTTGTTGTTGTGTCTTGCTGCTGTCCATTCCACCTACACAAACAACAAAAAACCATGGCTCAATCATACACTCAATTAATGCTAAAATTTATTATGCCAACAGACAATCGCTTTAGAGACCTGGAGACCTTTAGCCCCCTAAGAGTAGTCGGGGCGGGTCTTTTAACCCCCTTTATCTCACCCACTTTTTTCCAACCCATCTGTCTGGCCAAGTTTTATACTTATATATATATATATATACATTTTTGTTGCCCCTTGTTGTACTAATCGCGCTAAAATGCTTTTAGTGTTCCATTTTGGCGATAAATTTCTTGTTGTGCCCCTCAACCTTTCACTCCATCTCTTTCTCTTATTGTCTTCTCTCTTTCACCTTTCGTATCGATAAATGTTTATCAGAATTTCGTGTTATCTTTGTCAGGTAGTTAAAGCAATGCAATCAGTGCGAATAGTTGAGAAACAACTGGTTCGAACGCTTTTTCTGGCTGATTATGAATATAAAACAGCTTTTTTGATGACGCATTTTCCGTTTATGTTTTAACCAGCAATCGATATAACATTCTTATCGTCTATTGTTCATTTGGTCAATGGGTTATGATTTAATGGCCCTAATCACGCAAAGAATACAAATGGAAAGGCACGAAGTTGGGAATTCCCTAGAAATATTGCAACTTTGATTAAAAGACTTCTGTTACAATATTGAACGAAGTCATTTAAATAACTCTTCGTTTTACAAACTGTGTTACGTATTTTTTTATTAAATATATGTCAATAAAAATAAACATTTCATTTTATATTTTTAGTTTTACTATGTTTCCAGTTTGGTAAAAAGAGTTTTTGTTTGTACACAATTATTTAAAAGGTTTGAGTGTTTACATATCAGGAATTGAAGTGTTAGTAAATCAAGAATTTTATTTTTACAATAAAGGTAATTCATTCAATTTTCCCCGCATGTTATACGTTCTGTTTCCCCTTTACATCTCAGGCTTAAATTCTTTTCCTCAAGTTTTTCAACGCTTTTTCCCATCTTCGGTTTCTTGACTCATCTTTTCTGTTTTTTTCTGTAAATGCCAAGTTGCATTGTCCGACTTCTCCACATCTTCTTGTGCTGGCCTGTCCACTCAATTGAGTTATCTGCTTTAATTCAATAAATTTATTGCATTTTATTGTGCGACTGTCGCCAAGTGGCGGCTACTGCTGAGTGGAAAGTCTGGGTCCCGCAGTCTGCTCTCCATATTCCGCATATTTGCGTAGGCCCCGCACTGCCACCCACTCAAGGGATCCATCCGACTAGTATCTGTATCTGTGCCTGTCGCTGGTGTATCTCGAGCTATTCGAGAGTATCTGTCGTTGACATGAAATTTAAACTGCGACCCATTGTCGAGTTACACACACATTTTCCCTCTGCCCATTTCAATATCCAAACTCAGACATGACTTTTGCTATCTGCCAGATACTTTTTCCGTCTGCCTTTTGTGTGTATGCGCGTGTATGCAACAAAATGTTTGCGGTTTAAGTTGAATATTGAAAATGTGGGGAGCAACGGGGAAGGCATTTCCAGAGTACACAAGCGTAGTCAACTTTTGTGGCTTTTATTATCATTGTGATTATGGTTTCAAAAGGGGCGTATGTACACTTTTATTTGCTGATATAATTATGATTGAAAAATATTTGAATTGGCCATACATTAATAATAGTATTCGAGAGAAATACAATCCAAAAAGTATCGTTTCATAATAACAATAGCAAATTACACAAAAAGAACAGTGCTTCCTGGCAAAAAGCTGTTTAAAGAATTTCAACAGAATTTAGATACATCTCTCAACTACTGTTTAGACAATTTATCTTAGAGTTTCTTCTTGTCTTCTCATTCTTTCTTTCAAGCGAAGCACGTGCTCATTGCGACTTCCAATTTAAGATAATACTGCCCCAAAAAAGAAGTAGAAAACCTGCTCAACCTTTTCCGAATCACGTAGAACAAACACAGAAACCTTTCCGCTTGATTAAAGTCTTGATTCTCATGCCATTCCAATCCGTTTTCTAACCTTTTTTTTTGGGTCGCAATCAGAAGTTTAAGAGGCTCCCTTTGATTAGGTATCCAAAATTATGCAAATTAAATATATACATCTACTATAGAAAAAGGCTTAACAAGAGCACAGTGAAATGCAATATTTGTCAACAATTTTTTCCTTGTCGCTATGCCCAATTTATTTATATTTATTGTTCAAATAAAACGACAAACCATGCGAAATTCATGTTAAAAATAAAACAAAGTGAAAACAATGCAAATTTGTGTCAACCAATAAACTCGCAATGTTGACAAAACGAACTGAATAAAAAATTATTGAAAAGCAGTAAGGAAAACAGCACTCCATAAAGTGTCAACTTAAAACTCAACAATGTGGCAATAACTAGGATTCAATAAAAAACATTACAAAGCAAAAAAGAAAAACTGAATTTCTTTTGCCGCAAATGTATAATTTGATTTTTATTTTTGAGAGGATTTACAGTCAACTGGAATTCAAAAATAAATATATATGAAAAGTTTCAATAAAAACAATATTTGCATTGCTGCGCACAAGAACATTTATTTTTAAAATGAACTTGAGTATGTACTAATTTATGGGGTCGCCAGAAATTGCATACAATTTCTTGGAAGCAATTCATAAATTTTCTTTGATTAGATTCACACACAAAGGCAATTACAGTCTTATCAAGATGATTAAAGAAGTTTGTGAGCAGCTCATTTTAGCCCAGATAACTTATACAACTTTATTTTTGTTTGAAGGTCGGGTTTAATAACCTTTTCTTGGTCTGGCCAAACAAAAGAACAAAGCCATTATAAAATCATAATAAATAAAAAAATAAAATGCTAGAAAGTACTGCCTATAATAAAAAATTGAACATTTTTGTCAAAAGGGAATTATAGCTGTTATAGTACTTCTTTTAATTTTTGACAGGAGAAGGAAGTTAAGAGTATGGCATTAATTTTTATCATTTTCCGAATAAAATTTCACCTGAAGATGATTCCAAATTCCTTGCCATTGGCATGTAAAATATTTGAGAAGAAAATGCTGCCTTTAACCCCTGAAACCCCAGGCATGACTTGCGTCGATTATTGGGGAGTGGAAAACTCTTACCTCCCCCTTTCTGGGCGGTTTTTGCTGACTGTTATCTGACGCCTAACATTTCCTTTCTAGCAGCAGATGAATTCATCTATCCATCTATCAGTTTCATGCCAGCTTCCAATTGGGAACCCAAAACGCATTTAATTTATATAAGTCACGTGAAAGGCATTTTTTATGTGGCTCTCCATGAGGCAAACCCTCCCCAATCTAAGGAAATGCTGGATTTGGCTCCCTGATTTGATGAGTTTTGCAACCCTCCCATAGGGGTTCCTCAAAATGAAATCCGCTCGAGTAATAGAAACGTCTCGAATCGTAAGCGGACACGCAGCCAGCTTTAATTCGACATCCATAATTCCGCATTTCACATTGGGTCAATGGCCAGTCGTGTTCTACATATTTTTAGAGTTCGGGCACCCAAATTTTTTTTGATTTTGGCGGGATTTCAACCTAACCAACCTAACCAAATTTGACAGGCTGGCAAGCACTTGGACAAATAATATCTGTCACTAATCATGACGGAGTGGATTTATGCGGCTACTGATTTAGTGACTGAGAATGAGTGCACTCCATTTCGTATGCGTCTTTGGTCTTCGCATTTTGATTTATTAGTCAAGGCCCCTGGGAAGGGGGTTAGAGGAGCTGGAGGGGGCTGTGAGACCCCCCGAAGAAAGCCAGAAGACTCTGCTCGGCTTAAGTGAATTATATTTTATGTGTGGCGCTCATGTCGTGGCGACATCATAAATCAAACACAAGTCCATTTGGTATTTCACACTTTCTGGCACGTGACTCTTTCAAGCGGATCTCGGAGATCTTTCAGCTTCAGTTTCTCGGAATGAATTTTGGTGGTTTTGCTGCTAATAATTGTTGATGGCTTCTTAATAGAGATGTTAGCATAGATATGTGTATAATTAAAATTAGTGGGGGATTAATCACAGAAAATTTACTTTTGTTAACGTAGATATTTCTCGATATATTATTTGTATTAATTTCCGATCTTTTAAGATGTATTTCTTCTTACTAACCTACTTTTAACTAAACACACTCAAGCACTATTCCATGTCAGCTGTCAATCTTCATAATCGATTTTTAAGGGCCATTTCCTCCAAGCTTCAAACCCCCGTTTTCTCAAAGCCCATGAACCCTTCAACTCCGCCCCCAGGAAACCTTTGTCTAATCTAGCGAAACCCAAATGGAAGAACAAACGAACAGTCATAAGTTCAGGCCATTAACAATTGCGTGTTCTGGCATCGTCATCGTCATCGAATCGAATCGACGACGACATCATTTCTCGTTGTGTCCCATCGCTGCCGGTTCGCAATCAAAAAGTTTAGCTTATTCCATTAAATTGTATTTTTAGTTTGTTTCGCTGTCGCTTCGTGCAAATGCAATAAATAAGTAAACAAATTAAATGCGCATAAATAACAGCGGAGCGGCAAAGAGGTTAACATATCCCAACTACCGTGCTAATGTGCATAAACTTTTACTCAAACACAGTTGGACAAAGTCTCTTACACGTGTGTGGGCCACAAAAATCAACAGAAAAGCATGAGAAACAAGGAGAAAAATAGCTTGCGAAAGAGCCGACAAAACGGAGGACCAAATAACTTGTTAAAAAGCGAAAAACCGCGCAGATTTGGCAGCGTGAAATTTTTTGCAAATGACGCAATTTTTTTTTGGCAAAAAACAAAAGACTAGAAATAAAGACAACAATAAAAAGTTAAGCCGACGAACAGAAAATTTAATAATATAAAAAGGCAGCCAAGTTGTCGTTTGCTCATTTTGGTGTGACACACATAAGAATACGCAGATACACCATGATATAAATTATATAGTATATAATTTGTAGTTTATGCGGATTGTCTGTCGTTGCTGTGCGCATAAAATTATTAGAACGATATAATTTCATTATCAGAGAAGCGACCAGGCAGCGAGCATATAGCAATAAAGTGGCAAAAAGCCGAGAGAGAAAAGTTCATTGGCACACAGGGCGTATGAGTGTTGGCTCAAGTATATTCGCATACTTACATGCGCACACAGCGACAGATAAACAATTGCTGACTACAAAAATTGCTGTCTGAATTTATTATTTAATTATATTTTGCATACGAGAGAAGAAAGGAAGCAATTTCGTAGGAAAACTGTACAAAATGTATCTTTCTAGACTGGGTCTGTGGAGTAACTTAACAAGTTTGGGGAGTCTAAGTTTATTTGGACTCTTGGCGCAGAGATAGCGAAAGAGCTGTGTTTATGATTTGTGTTGGTTGCTTGCCGAAGCGTGACTTTCACGTCTGATTATAAATCCAAAAAAATACAAAAAAAAGAAACATGTGTGGAGTAAACTTTATCAGCCAAGCACAGTTTTTTGAGTAAATCTAATATAAGTACTATCACAAAAAAAACTTTAAATTGTATAGTTATTCTCAGTTGTCTGTCAGGTTGAAATGCTTAAACAGCTTGCATTTCATACTCAAATAAAATAAAAATTTTATTTTCTCTGGATACAAAATGTACTTACTTAAATTTAAAAATACGAACTGCAGTCGTTTAAAATTTTATTTGAAGGTAACTGCTTTTTCTCTCTCAAATTGCATTACTTTTTAAAATAACAGAAAGTAATTAATAACAGTGACAGAAATTTGAAAACACCAATTGATTTTGTGCTATACGCAAATACGTTTTTTTAAATCCCACTTGATTGCTGCCACCCCTGCAGATTTACATTTTTTTATAAATCAAATTGTGACCTACGGAAGTATTAGCCACAAGCGAGGGGGCATCATGACACGGATCAATTAGCGAGCTCTTTTTCAACCCAGTCAACCTCCGCATTCAGTGGCTTCCATGCAAATGGATTTTGTGGCTGGCTTAAAACTTTTCAAAGCCCCTAAACCTGAAACAAAAGAAAAATTCAACAAAAAATGTCTGCTTGATTGTCGGTTTTAAATTTGTTTTTGGGAATTTTCAGTGAAACTTTTTTTTGGTTGCATATTTTAGCATTTCCCGCTGATGTGCTACTGCTGTGCGAATAAAATAATGTTTTTGGCAAATTTTCAAAAATGTATCAATGGCAAAGTTTGTAGGACTTGTTTGTATGTGAGTGTGGAGCCATTGTTTGTTGCATACAAATTTTATAGATTTTCAACGCCTTCGAATGCAGCTGCCAAATATCCTGCAGCCTTATATGCAAAGCTCGAGCTTCGTATCCTTCTTTATTCGTGTCCCTCTGGCACATGTGTGGCATTTTAAGTGAAAAACGCCATCGTCAGGACTGTCGTCGACATGCCAATGTGCCTGTCCCTTTCTTTCCCTAAACCTACCTTCATACCTCGCTCTATCTGCATGCCTCCTTACCCCCATATCTCTCTGTCTCTATCTACATAGCTTTCCCCATCTCTATCCATTGTGTGAGCTGAGCCAAGCAGCATTCAATAACTTCGAATGGCAGCTATTTCAGTTGGAATTTCAATAAAAATACTTGCACTGCCTCCAGTTGTCGCTCTTCCTTTAGTCCACTCTCCATCCACAGATAGTGGGAGCCAAATCGCTTAATATTATCGACATACTTTTGCTCTATACATTTTAATATTGCCTAAAGCTGTGGGATGCAAAGGAGTTTGGGGGCCCTTAACCACCTATCATTTGGTTAACAGAAAAGAGGGCGAGCATCTTTGAAATCGTGATGAAACTTTGTTGATGATATTACAAAAATTGTTTACAAAACAATTTTTATCTCAAATCACCAAAAAATAAAATCTGAAAATTTACAAAATTATTTTGAATATATTGAAAGGTTAACAAAACAATAACTTACAGGTCTAAGAATGCCGAAACTAATTTATTGAAATTTTTTTTTTTAGTATCAGGAAGACAACACATCAAAATCTCAATTTATTTTTTAAAATGTTATATTTATAAATATGTTCTCCATTCTTTTGCAGTACGGTCAGCGAGTGCCGACGGCAGCCTCACCGAGCAACACCAACTCGAGCAGCTCCTCGAACACGGGCTCCCAGAGCGGCACGCTGAGCACCAGCCTGAGCAACACGACGAACACCAACACGAACATGGGTCCCAACGGCACGGTACAGAATCAAAACCAACAGGGCGGCGAGCAGTTGTCCAAGACAAATCTCTACATTCGCGGACTGCAGCAGGGCACAACCGACAAGGATCTAGTTAATATGTGTGCACAGTGAGTACCAGGACATGGGCTTTGGCTGTCGAAAAAATTGAGACCAAACCCAAACCACCTATATGTGTTGCAATTCAAATCAGATTCAGATATTTGGGTACAATCAAGACTATCAGTGATTTGTGAGTGTGCATGCCCTGCGGTCTTGTGACTTGTCTCTGCGGTTCACCTATCACATCAAATTGCATTATATCTAACACATCTCCTTGGGCTGGCCATTATGCAAATTCATTTTAATTGTTTTTGCAGCCCAAGGCTTTTACCCGGCTGCAATATATGTATTTGCTAGATGCTGATGCCTTTGAGCAATCAAGGCTGGTGCTCTCGAGCAAGAAGCATGTACGTCAATTTTAATTGAACGTAATAACTGAATGGAAAAAGCCAGTTATTGATGGAATAATATAATACAAAATATTCCATTAAAAAAGTTGTATTGCTAGGGTGTTCGAAGAGGTCAAGGCAATATAAGTTCAAGAAAAATTCTCTTCAAATATTTATTTAAATTATATAATCAAATCTTGAGTATGTTCCGCTTACTATTTGACAAACCAAGAAGATAATTTTCTTTTGAGCCTTTTAATGGAAATGATTCGGTTATCCTTAAGATGCTTACGCTAATTTTCCGACACAAAATACATTTGTAAATTGGAAAATGTATCCCATTCCGTCGCCGCTTTTCTTTTCTCAGCAGTATCTCTCAGATACGCTTGTAACTTTGGTGCCTCATCAGGCACACAAAATGCTATTCATACGAAATGAACTAATTCGAAATGTGTGTGACCGACTATTGATTTGCCCCCACAGAGTGATGTAGTGTGTGCGTTTGGGACGGAACGGAACCCGAAATTCATTTCCATCCGTTCGGTCCGCTCCACCTCCCCCAAACCCCTCTGCTAATGAGCGGCTTAGCCTCAGTCCATTCCGCCTGGCTGCGTTTTCATAAAGCCACCCCCTCCTTTATCCTTCGGTCGAAAAGTAACCCCCAAAAAAGCAACTACCCCTGACCTTCTTGATGGACGAGGCCAAGTTTCTGCAAACTAAACAAAATCCACTAATTAGTGCGTACGCTTTATCAAACAAAAATTCAGGTTTTTTTTGGGTATCCAAAAAGGAAATCATTTTTGTGGTGTACCAACAAACTAAACTTATTATTATGTGTGTATTACGCATACGCTCTGTTGGCCATTTCTTTTATGCATAATAACAACTTATTTGCGGCGTCACACGAACATAAAAACGCAATGGAAAGGCAGAGGGATCCCATTCCCTCGCTGTAAGTCAAGTAATTAAATTGAAGGTTAATTTATTTTGCTTTTTTTACCACACAGCGTCCTTTTCTCCTGCTGCTGAAGGCAATCAAAATAAGCGGCTTATTAGTCGGCAAAGGCGGGGGTTGCGGGGTTTTAATGTTATTATAACTAAGTATTTAGGAGGCGAAGGGTAGGGGGAAAGGAAACTAGTGTAACTAAGAAGATATCGATTTAATTCCAACCGGCAGCCAAAGGGGCAATACACACGGACTAAGTCAATTATTACCAGGCATAAATGAGCAATGTAACGCCCTAGGAAATGGTAAAACGATAGCTAAAGGGTTGTGAAAATTTCCATTGCCTACTTTGGCGCGCACGAGCATAAAAATTGCATTTTAATGACACTTTAATTGCTTATAGTAAGGTAAACCCGTCCCAATCAGAGCCACTAGCAAGGGATCGCACCGAGCAACCACCTAACTCTTGGCCCCCATGCCATATAGTAAATATATATTTTGTGGCACGTGGCACCGGACACGCACACAACGACACCCTGAGAGTCCTGAATGTGTTTATAATCTGATTATGCATTATCCATTCTTTGCAGTCGTTGTCATGCAACGAAATCCCATTGTCCTTTTAATACGAGTTCATATTTAACCCACCTGTTTTTCCTCTTGTTTGCAACTTTCAGATACGGAACAATTATATCAACCAAGGCTATTTTAGATAAAACAACAAACAAATGTAAAGGTATTTTTTTCTTCACCATTCTCATCATTATTTTATTTATGTGTGTTTTTGTATAAGTATTATTAGTATGTGTTTATGTAAAAAAAGATATCCAAAAGAAACGCAAGAAAAGAAAATAAAAACAAACCAAAAAACTGAAATTTCATTAGTTTCTTACTTTATCGCTGAGTGTTTTTGAAAAAAATTATATTTTATTTATTTAGTATTAGTAGGGTTTTTTATCATTATTATAATTTATTTTTCCAAACTACTTTGTCTTGATTTTAAGCTAGAAAATTTCAAAGAACGCTCAGCATTTTTATTTTGTTCAAGTTATCACAATTTACCGCTCGTTAGTTATTGTATGAAGTTTTATTATTAACTTTTCAATATGTAAAAATATTTTTTAAATTTATTTTTCAAATAATGTATTGGCAGTTTTTACTTCATTTCCTTCTACTGATTTTAAGTTTTTCAGTTTGATTCCTAATCATTTCGCAATCGTGTCATTCATGCATTTCACTCTACTATTACAAATACTATCTACTACTACTGATGCACTCAACTATTGCTAATAATAACGATTACGATAATATGTAAATACCCCGATAACTGAACAAGCTGTACAAATAGTGTAACCATGAAAGACTGCTCTCTATCAATGTTTGTGCGTGTATCGATATAAATATATTTTTTATTCAGTACTGGTTTGGTTTACTTGCTTTTGGATTTTTTTTTAACGAGAATCTGTTTGTTAGTGTTTAAGTTGAATCAAATTAATTATTAATTTAATTTTCACCCGTTTTTTCTTCTATTCCTCTTCTTTCGTTAAACGAATATTTTGTTTTTATTCGATTTTGTTTTTGTTGCACCGTGACCCAATGCAAAAACTCGCATTATTTTTTCGTCTCTTGATTGAATTCAATTACAATTTGCGTTTTGTGTGCCAACCAAATATTGGACTATAAATAAACATTTCTTTCTCTCTCTCTGTCTCTGCAAATATATTTATATATATATTTATACATGCAATTAAAAAAATAAAAATAAAATTCCCCCCACCCGCAACACACAAAAACAAACAACAAAAAAATAAACAAAAACAACAACGAAAAACAAAAACAAAATATGCTTTTTTGCAGGTTACGGCTTCGTCGACTTCGAGCAGCCAGCCTTCGCCGAGTGCGCCGTAAAAGGATTGCAGGGGAAGGGCGTGCAAGCTCAGATGGCCAAAGTGGGTATCTGGGTGCTTCATAGGCCGGCCATTGTACGTTTGTTTGCATGCAAGTAATACTCACCCCCCACACACCGCAAAAGTGTCCCATCCTTCCCTTTCCAAAAAAAAAAAAAAATAGCCCAAAAGCCCCATCCCATTTTCCTTTTCCAGTCATTTGTGCATTTCGTTTACTGTATTGACCCATAAGCTGCCTCCAACCTTTATTATTTTAGTTTTGTTAAGACTGAAATTAGTTTTCGTTAAGGCTCCAGTATTTATGCTCACAAAAAAGATGCCGAAAGAAAAAAATTATTTCATAATGTTATGGATAAGTTAAATTCCCATAACCTTTAGATGACTGCAATCTTTCGATACAGTTTTATTAAGTTGGCATGATCAATACCCATAAAATGTGAACAAAAAATGATATAAAAGTGTTTTTCTAAGTTCTATCTAAGTCAACCTCAGTTTGTGTGTTTCTTATATTTTATGGTAAATATTTGATTTGGCAGAGTTTTTATGAACATGAATATAAAGCCTAAAAAAAAATTGGGTTCCCACTTCCTGAGAAGCCATTTTCTCAGATTAAATAAAGCTAAACGAGGCGCTATATTTTTTACTTTCTCACACCGCAGGGTGTGTATTTCTGTATCTGTTCTTATCTTTATTTATTTAATTTCCTACCTTGAAACCCCGATCCGAAACCCTCCAAAGCCAACCCCAACCTCTAGTTCGTAGTGTTGTTCCAAAGACTCTCTTTGTATAACCGTTTGTCGTATACCAAAACCACACATAATATCTCTATTACCGACTATATAGACAAAAACATATTTTTAGTAAACCTCAAAAAAAACTTTTAGATTTATTTCTTTGTTTTTGTCTTTCTTTGCATAGAGGTAGTTTAATTGATAGCGTAACACATTTAGTATACATTTCCATATTAATTGAGAATAAATGCATTTATTAATGGCAGTCATTAGTTCATATTTATGAAGCTGAAAGTCATATAATAAATAATCCTTCTCTTTAATCTTCCCTAGCAGTTGAAAAATGAACCCCCATAATAATGACATTAAGTGAGAACAATTAAAGTTTTTTAGCGGATTTGATTGGTAAATTAATTGCATTAAGCGTACACAGTACAGGTATATTTAGAGTTTAGTGTAAACCTTTTAACATAAGGTATTTGAACATTAATAGAATGCAGTACATCCAATACAAGCCCCAACAAAATCATTATTAGCTCAGGCCGTATTCATCAAGGTAGACTAGACATAGATTTTGTCTAAACTTTACATAATATAATACTACTTCTTCTTTTTTAATCCATATGGGTATTTAGATTAAAATAAATTTGAATAGATTGTTATTGAACTAAATTCATTCTGTATAAAATTAATGTTTAACATGCTTATTATTTTTTGTTACTTTTTCTATTGTTCTGCGATTTAGAAAGAAAAGACTCGCTATTTTAATTTGTTAACTCATACTTCATGTATTTTTATTTCTAAGAAATATTGTAGCTTAGTTCCTAATTGGGAAATTGGGTCATAGATTCTAAATTTAAGTAGATTTTAGTTAAATAACTTATCGGTTTAAGTAGACCGAGTCAACTTTCAATTTTATCTCTTTCCCCGATTTTTTTTAAGGAGAACATTGCAAACATCCCAATATTTTAATCGTTAATCTCAATTAATAATTAGCAGCCATTTACAGCGGCTTACGGAAGCTGGACCTGGCATCAATTTAAATTTTGGTCATTCATTCGTGCATATTAATATTTTGTAAACAAATCAAAAAGTTTTTCATTCGAAGAGCTTAGCAACTTTGTTCACTCCCCTCTCGTTAGCTTCCCCAATGTTATAATCCGATGGCATTAAATGCTCATTAAAAAAACATAGCCAACGAAATAATGAAAAGTTTGCTGTACAAATAAAACACAGACCACACGTATTTGCGTAGGCATTAATGATTGTAATCCATAGAGTTGAACAACACTCACACACAATAGACTCAGTAAAACTAGCGTATATCTCTCTTCATATCTGATATTCTATATATATTGAATCTGTATATTCAACTGTATAAACTGTATACTCGTATTTTGAAGTTATAGCCAGCCAAGTATATAACCAACCTCTACTACTTCAACCTACTACAAAAGTTTGTTGTTTGAGTACGCAAATTGCTACAAACCTGTGCCGGCCAAAAATCAAACCAAAAACCAAATACAATCTAAACTCTAAGTATAACAATCAAACAGATCTCATTAAACCTTAAGACATATTTACTGAGCAGGTATTTAACTTAATTAAGCACTTAAGATGGCAAATCATCGATTTAGATACCATCGATTGCAAATATTTTAGAGATCGGTCAAAGTTGAAGATGAATCCATTATATAATGACAATCAGACTTACTGATGATCAAAACTTCGATGGTATATATCTATAATATATCATTAAGTCAAAAAATGAATAAAAAACACAACACTGTTTTGAACATTTCTTGGACCATAGCATTTTTTACCAAACTTATTTTAAAATGTTGAATAAAATGATTATAATTATCTATTCCAATTGGTAAAAGTATGTACCATCGATGGTTGTATCAATGTTTTGCCATCCCTATTAAGCATCGTTGAAAAAAGAAAAAACACTGCATTTTCGGGGGGTAAAAGTTCCATAGGCTTACTTTTTGCATAAGGTATTCTCCGATAAGTCTGAGGCATTACATAACATCCACACAAACACATACACTTTCGCAAGAGTCAGGCACACTTAACGCTCACACTAACACACTGACAACAGACAAACAGTCCAAAAAGAGTTGACAACAGAAACATTTTTGGCAAGCAAACTTGAATATTTACTAATGACAAAATCTCTACGTTCTTAATTTCTCTACTCCCCTCTCTCTCAACAAAATAAAACAAAAACACACACACAATCGCAACAATTTCACACACTCACACAACACACACATCAAAATGCATACGCACACCAATTAAACACACATGCTTACGCCAACTGCTTTTGTGTAACGTTAATTTGTGTGAAACCGATACAAACAACCAACAAAACCCACCAAACAAACCAACAAATCAAACTAAACCGATTCAATTTCAACAACCGTCCACAATCAACAATCAACAACCGTCAATCGACCACACCACACCACCCTGATCTGACCCAATTGCATACAACAACCACACAGCAACAGGAACAGGATCCCACAAATTTGTATATTGCAAATTTGCCGCCCCACTTCAAAGAAACTGATCTGGAGGCAATGCTATCGAAATATGGACAAGTTGTTTCGACCAGAATATTGCGTGATCAGCAGATGAACTCCAAGGGTGAGTTGAAATTCATTAAACATGTTTGCGACAATTTAAGGTCTAAATTAGAAATTCTTTATTCAAATTAAACTTATTAAATATAAAACAAAAATTAAAATTTGTTTGTATTTTGAGAATCATCGTTTGATAATTAAAATCTTTATTCAAATAATATTAGAGCAAATTGTATTAAAAGGCTTAATGATAAAAGGTTCTTTAAATTTCCTTGATGACTTTCCAATATACATAGTTACTTTCTAATTTATTCAAGTGGCAAGCGTGATTGCAAAGGTTTCTTAAAATATCATAAAATAATTATATCTTATATCTTTCCCCCAGGCGTTGGCTTTGCCCGTATGGAGAGTCGCGAGAAGTGCGAGCAAATCATTCAGATGTTCAATGGTAACACAATACCGGGTGCCAAAGATCCCCTGCTGGTGAAGTTCGCCGATGGCGGACCAAAAAAGAAGAATCTCTTCAAGACGCCCGATCCGAATGCGCGTGCGTGGCGCGACGTCTCCGCGGAGGGGATTCCCGTGGCCTACGACCCCACTATGCAGCAGAACGGCGTCAGCGTGAACGTCGGCACGCCCATCGGAGTGCCCTACTCCCGCTTCAGCGCCCCCCAGGTGGGTGGCTATCCAGTGGCCGGCTCCCAATGGATACCCGGTTACATGATGACCCAGCCGATCACTCAGGTAGATGATCAGGTGAGTAGTGGAGTTACTTCCATTATGGGTAATTGGCACTGGACTAAATAAAAACGGGTATCAACTTAAAGCATTATTGTCACTAATCTCTGATTTCAAAAATATTAATTTATGGTAAAATAACTAAATATACAGGGATAATTTAATAATTGTGAATTATTCAGAACTTGTTGAAATATTAGTCATAATATTAATATCATATAAAAAGACTTTCCCAATAAAATATAATATTTAAAAAAAATTGAACTTATATTGTACTACATAAAACATATATATTTACCAACTTTAACCTCACGTATACCAAGCGAATAAACTTTTAGCTATATAACATAGGTGATAAGAATGAGAGATATTAACAATTTATAATAATGCCTATTGTCGTGCCCAACGGTCATTTTATTCCAGTGCCATGCGGGGTTATTTTGAACTTTAAACTATTACTTATCAGCCCTATTACTCCCCACAGTACATGCAAATGGCGGCCGCCCCTCAACTGGGAGTGACCTCGTACAAACCAGAGGCGGTGAACCAGGTGCAGCCACGTGGCATCTCGATGATGGTCAGCGGCGACACGGGCGTGCCATATGGAACGATGATGCCTCAGTTGGCCACCCTGCAGATTGGCAACTCTGTAAGCCTGAGTTCTTTGAACTCCTCCATAAACTCGAGACTCAAAACTCTTTCTTTCGAGTTTCCTTGCCTAGACGCAGATATGCACATGACATTAATGTATTTGACATGTGCATGTCTGTTTGAATCCTTGTGGTTTGAAAAGAAAGAAACAGAGTTCCCAGCTCAATCTACACTTTTAAGATCCTTCATTATGCGATCTTTTTAGTATGAGCTGTGTTTGTTAAATATTGAACGTTGATACTCAATTTGTACTTTTTCTATTCCTTTCTTTTACTCCAATTAATTTCCTTTTGCTTTCGATTGATTTTTTGTTTGGATTTATTTTTGTATTTTTTTCGTTTCTTCGGTTTCTTTTATAGAACTTTTCTCCATCGTTACAGTACATTAGTCCAACTTATCCATATTATGCACCACCACCAACTATTATACCAACAATGCCAATGACAGATTCCGAACAGGCTAGCACAGCTGCATCACCCGACGAGGCATACACACAGTATCCACATCAAGCCGCTCCTAAATAGGTCTTCGCGAGGTGAGTGAAACTGAAGTCTTCTCAGCCACTGTCATCTCTCTGATCCTGTCTCTGTCACAGTTTCACAGGCTCTGCATCCCCTGCCTCTAAGTTGTATGCTTTTCAATCTGTGCCCACTCCGATATGGCCATAAAGCTTTCACCCAAAAACCCTTTAATTGCATTTTTCTTTAACTTAAACCTTATTTGATATTTTCAAGATTTTATTACCCAAATAAAATTATTTAAAAATACAAACAATACTGTCATATCGTTAATTAACGTAATATTTATCAGAACATTTCTCTAAAAGTTAAAATAATTTTCAAAATAAAAATGTTCAAGTATATAGAATTCTGCAAAGTCTACAATAACAGTATTGCCTTTTATTCCCATTTAATATTCCTATTTGAAATGCTACTTTTAGCTTTAAACTTGTGCTTTATAATACAATAATTAATTCAAGTAGCATAGATAAGTAACGGTATTCTGTAAAGAGTTAAGTACTGGACTATTATTAGAAAGATTGGAAATGAAAAAATCAAGAACAAAAACGTTATTATGTTAAAGAACAAAATTTCCAAATACATGTACATGTTAAATAAGGTTTGAGTTAGGGACAAAGCTTAAATGTTTAGCACCAGACCACACTGCGCTTACCAACACTTCTTTGCATGTATGCTCTTTGCTTTCATAGCTCCACCATTTCACCCCAAAAACGATCATCTCACTCGACGTTTTTCATTTGCATTTACTCTGAGCTTTCCGTTTACATAAACGCCTAAGGATTCATCCTTTTTTAAAACACTTAAACACACTTTTCAACACTGCACCTACAAACAACACACAAATATACACTGACAATCATCGGCTTCATGTGTTATGTGTGCTCTGCTTGTTGTTGCTTGCCTGTTTGCTTCAGATCTGTTCATTACAAACCAATTTCACTTAATTCTAAAAAAGTGTATTCTGTTTATTTTCTTTACCAACTTTCTGCGGCTTCTTTTCGATACAACAACATGGCTCTATTTCTTATATAGTATAGTTACTAAGCAGTCTAATCACTGGTAATCCATACTAGGTAAATATCATTCATTGCTTATGTAAATCACCTGCATGTAACCTGGCTTTAAACTTTTCCCTGTGGTTTTAACCTTACCCGTTCTCCATGAGAAAAAATTGTGAAATTTTACTAATTCAAGTTTTAATTCTTCTAGCTATAATATACTAGTACCCCATTTGAGTACTATATAAATTGGACGAGAGTGAGAGCAAGCCTGGTGTACGCGGAAAAGCCAAGGACGAAGGAAAATCAAGAGGAGAAACATCAAAAGCAGCGGATCGGATAAAGGAGTAGACAACCACCACATAAACAAAAACTAAAAGAAACAGCTAAAACATCAACATTGGCAGTAGAACCAGAAACACAGCATGCAGTTTACGAAAATAAATCTTGAGAAAGCCACCCCATAAAAAAGGGGAGATCCCAGAGCTGAGGCAGAGAAAATAATGTATAAAAATAAGGAGGTTGGATGTGAGGATAAAGTTTAGGGGATACATGAATAAATGTAAGCGATGCGAAAATAAATGCCGGTCTCCGAAGAGACAAGCGCAGAAGACGCGAGTAAAAAGTGAAGAAAAGCAAAGACTAAACTTAAATAATAGAGAATAGTTATACACTAAATAAACAACCAGAGAAGCAACAGCAGAACGGCAACAATTGCCAAACAACAGCGGCAAACGAGAGAAGAGCAGTCGAAAATATTTACAAAAAGAGAACTGCAGAATGCGAAGAGAAAGTAAAGTCAAAGGAAACTCACTTGGGGGTCGAAAGAACTTGAGGAAATCTGCCGAGAAAAACCATCGCAGATTAAAGTTAAGTTAATTTTGTTAAGCGCAAGAGGAAAAACAATTGCATGGGGGTAACTGAGGAAGAGCGATGTAAAAATAGAAGAGAAAATAAAAAACTATTTTGCTAATGTTGAGCTAGCAAAACCTAAGCAGACAGAAATTTGTGAAGTGAAAGATGAAAAAAACCGAAACCGAAACAGAAACAAAAATAAATGTGTGTGCAATGTATGTTAAAGAACCGTAAAGAAAAACAGAGCAAATAAAAACGAAACAAAACCCATTTCGATGATGATATAAACAAAGCATAACTCTTAAGTCAAACTGCAGCGGCAACAAAGAAACCCCCTGAAGAACGAAGAAAGCGCAAGAATGCGCGAAAGAAAGCAAAACTTTTTTACCTTAGCGGCAACGTTTTCTTTGTTGTGGCCTGCTAAAGAAGATTTTTACGATGAAACTCAGACTCTACCTTTGTTTTGTTCTGTTTGTCTAATTTGTAATATTTATTTTGTATTTTTGTTGAATCGTGTTGACCAGCACAAAGAACGGAAGCAGAGGAAAAGCGTAGATAGCCACAAAAAGTAAGGAGATATTTGGTTTGTTTTCTCCTTGTGTTGGTTTCTTAAACCAAAAAATGCAAATTGTATAAAGCAAAGATCCGAAAGCAAAAACAAAAGCGAAAAAGTAATGTCTATTTCCCCTTTTTGACATTCGTTTTGTGCTATCCAAGCAGTCAAAAAGAAAAAAATAAATTAAAACAAAAGAAATGAGAAGAAAAAGCCTTTGAAGTGGGCAAAAACCTAATATTAAGTCTTAGCAAAACAAAAATAAGAAAATTGCAGTAAGCAAAAACAGATTTAGTAGTTCTAGAGATCTAAAAGAAAGCAGAAGGCGGAAGAATAAGCAAAAGCTTGGGTTGACCGAGTGAAGATGGGAAATCTTGTACTAGTTTTTAGCATATTTTTTGTGCTCATCAGTCGATTTAATGAATGAATTTTTTGTAGCTGTCTACAGTTTTTTACGTTAACTGTTTTTTAGACATATTAATGAAGAAAGAAAAACAAACAAAAACAACCTAGATATAGTATATTTTTTTCTGCATATGACAAGTTGTTGAAGAGCAGAAAGTGAGGCAGGAAAAGAATGCAGTTTGATTAGCATGGAAACCAAGAGGCAAACACTTTTTAAAAGGGAATAGCGAAACAAACCGAGACAAAACACAAAAGTAGCAAAACACAGAACAAGAAAATAAAATTTGAAACTGTAGAATTGTAGTTTAGCTTTGTGAAGGCCGGCGGAGGAAGTACGATTTTTTGAAGGATCAGCAAGGATCGAAAGGAACAACAACAGCAGCAGCAACAACAACTGGCACAGGCAGTAGCAGAAATGTAAAACAAAAACCAAGAAAATTAATGTTAAATGGAAAAAAAAACAAAATGAAGAAGTAAGAAAGAAGAGAACTACGTTTAGTGAACTTAGTTATTAAGCGAAGATTTCTTTAGTCTTGTAAGCGTCTCTTAAGTAGAGTTGAAGAACGAAGGTCGGAGTTTAGAATTGAAATTTTACCTTTTTCAAAGCCTAGCATATTTATTTTTCCGAGACACACACACTCTCTCACACACACACACACACGCACACACTGACACAGAGACACCAACACGGACATACCTATCAAGCCTAAGCATTGTATTTGTGATTTTTTCGAATGTTAATTGATTAACAAAACACGATGAGCAAAATAAGAGAAACAAGGGAAACATCAAGTGGGCAATGTGAGTGGAAGAAAGTGTGGCGAAGAGAGAAAATTTTCAGAATCTCCTTTTGAGCAAGGACACCCTCACACCACAAATAACATTCCTGAGCAAAGTCTTTGATTTGATTTTGATATATATATGTATGCGTTGATACGATTTAATTTTCGAGTTTAGAGTTGACGAGTCGCCTAACTGAACTAACTACATATATATTTATTATATATATACATATATAAAAACATAAGAAACACAACGCCAAAAGTCTTCCTAAGCCTAAAACCAAAACAACAACAAAATGCAATTTTTTTTTTGTCATATTACGATTATTTGCTTTAGACTGACTACGAACTGAAACTGTAACAATAACAACATACGCAGGATGTAAACCCCCCAAAAAAAAACACATACACCTAGACTCACCTCCTAAAGTTTATGCAGGCATCGGAAAAATATATATTTTGCCAAAACATTCCAAAAGCGAAAAAAGAAAAGCGAAATTGTTAAATGAAAAATTTGTACGAGATGCCTGCATTTGTTGTCCCATACAAGAAGAATCACAAATACAAGAACCAGTCATTGGGAGGATTTTTTTAGAAAGATTTTCAATCCTGTTTTCTTCAATACAATTACAAACACACGCCCACGCACACGTATACACCCCCCAAACTCACACAAAGTGCAATTTTCTTTCTGTAGTTTTCATTGATTTTACTTTGTTAGCAGCAAAAACAACTTAAGCAAATTGAGAAAGCATTAAACTAAGTTATTTATAAATCGACGGAAGAAACGATGAGCTGGGGGCGTGTCTTTCCGCCCCCTCCCTAGGAAAGTGAAAATGAAATTTATGTCTTAGAGAACGAGAATGAAATCGAGTCGATGCAGGAGAAGAAACTAGTATGTAAGATCAAAGCCTAGTGCGTAAGTTTAGAGAATCTAAGTACAGTGTTGACAAGCAAAGATGAACGCAGAAGCCGAAACGAGTAGCGTAGAGCGAGGCAAGAAATGTAGCAAGAAAGACGGAGACGAGTAGGACATATGATTTCTAGTTGGTAGCGAAAGGAGAAAGAATAGTTGGTTAGTTGGAGTGCAACACATGTAGCAAGTTGTAGTTTTTGTGTAGTTAGAGCGACAGTGTTGGAAAACGCCACGTCGCACAGTTGGAGGTTAGGTTTAATTTAAAAAAGGATAAAAGCAAGGACGTTAGAGAGGGTAAACAAAAAAATCAACCGACGAGGAGTGTTCTAATCTAAAGCTATACTGACTTTTTGTGTGTGTATTTAAATCTACTTTGACAAGAAACCAAACTTGGAACTCGTTTGTTTTGCGTCTGTATTTTGTTTTAATTTAATGCGTTTTACTTTAGTTTTTTAACTAATTTTAAGTAGTTAATTTATTATTTGTCTTAAAATCGCCGAGACCCCAATCAAGATTCAAGATTGCTTGGGTTTCTCGCCCCTGATTGAAGTTCTCTCGCTAGAGGATCGAATCGATTAAATTTGATGCAAGTGTTGAAGTAATTTTTAAAATGCAAACAAAAAAATGTCTAGTGCGTAAATTTGAAAACTAAAAACAAAAATTTCAATAAAAACTAAAAAAAAACAAAAATAAATAAATATTTTTGGTTTGAGTGTGTTTTCCTTCGTTTAGTTTTGCGTTTCCTTCAATGTGATTTCTTAGTAGGATAATATTTGCTATATAAATTACCAGTAAGCTTACTCACCCCACACCAAATAGTTTCCAATAACGAATTCCTAAATTAATTGAACCCCCACTAAATTGAATTGTGTTTTAAACAGGAGGCAAACTTAGTCGTCTTAGTCGTTGTTTAGGGGCGGGCAGAGCAGAGCGTGTGAGGCGAGCGGGAGAAATAAATAAACATTTTTTAATTAAGCCAATTTAAGGAAATGATGAATATATATTTTTTTGAAACTTTTTTGACGAAACCAAGAATATAAACAAAACAAACAAAAAACCAAAAACAAAATGAAAACACATAAAAGTGAGAGCGGAGCCGGAAGAATGAACGCTAGCAAATCGATGGGACAGGCAGGATGGAAAGAAAATAAGCTCATTAAATTTAAAAAATAAATAAGACAGTTTCGGAATGAAGAATGGATGAATAGTTGGAGAGTAAGGGAAAGGAACAAAACACGACGACAAAGGCGTAAACTAACTTTAAGTAAGCGTAAAATGCAAGCTGCTAATTAAACTTAGAAACAGAAATACTTAAATGAGAGTAATGTACATTTCGCTTGTTGCTATTTTTAAGTTTTAAATCAAAGTCTTTTAAAGAACTTTATTCATTTTCTTATTAACAATGATAAAAACCTAAAAAACAAAAAAAAACAAGCAAAGCAAATGCGCAAACTGGTAATATTGAATCAGAAAAAAAAACTACATTTCTCTTTGTAATCCTCCAGAAAAATAAAACTGAAGGAAAGATCGATCGAAAGCATGAGGAATCCTTTTCAACTCTCTGTGTATTTTTTAAAGTATTATTTTTTGCATCAATGTGACGCTTTTAAGCATTTTTATATGGCGAAAGAATTGTATTTAAATCTCTAGTAAAAGCTAAAAAGAACACGAAAAAAAACCTAAAACTGACAAAGGACAAGAAAAATGCGAAAAAGCGAAATCTTTGCTATAACTTTCAAATTTATACGCGTACTTTTTGTGCCCTCAACTTTAATGCAAAAGATCATTCATGAAGAAAACTGAATTGGAGATCAAGAGAAAAAAGTTAAAAACCCAAAATAAAAAAGAAGGAAAAAAGTTTAAAATGAAAAATTAGTTTAAGCAAAACATTTTGCAGCTTTTGTGCTTATTTCGCTTAAGACTAGTTGAACAAGAAAACAAAAAAACAGAAAGTAAATGAAGAAAAAAAATTAAATATAATTGTAAGTAAAAAAGAAAAGAGAATAGATCAGTATAGAACAGAACCGAAAGCGAGAGAATCAAGCAAGAAGCTAAGCGAGGGCAGGGCGAAAAATCCTGAGCCCGACTTAAAGCGTTGGAAAGCATTAAACCGAACATAGCAAAAGATTTAACTGTGGACGTTGAACGAGTTGAAGAACACACAAAAGCAAAACATGAAAAAACGTAACGTCTCTTTGGTAAGAAAAAGGAAAACCTAAAGAGCAAATGCTGTCATCCAAAAACCCAAAAAAAAATGAAACTGAACTTTTTCTGAATCAATAAAAGACAAATTGATTTTCTGTAAGAAAACAAAATTCAAATGCATTTTTCATTCATCGGGCGGGGGATTTCAGTTGGTGAAATTGTTTTCCTGCAAATTTCCCTCAGGGGATGCGAGAGCCTACCCTTATGAAGAAGGATTATCCTGCCAAGGATGCTATCCAGTTGAAGCCCATTGTCCTCGTAAAATGTTTAGGACGGTGGGGCGTGTAATAAGTTCCTCCCCATGGCTATCTTTTTACCCCAACACCACCACGCCTCATAAGTAAAGGCCTTAGCTTTTGGGAGGCGGTAGAAATATGAAAGGCCCACACATAAACTCCTAGTCAGTGAGCCTATATGTGTGTGTGGGGAAGTCGCAAGGATGTACCCAAAAACGTTGACAGCAGTTCGTCCTGCTGATTTTGCTGCTATCCTGTTCGTTTGACTTGTTTGATGGTTTTATGAGTGTCGAAACATGACAGCTTAATAGACATTTTTATGGCAGGCAATCGCCATTTCATTGTTATTGCTAAAAGTGGATTGGGAGGATAATGGAGTTTTCAGGGCAAAAAAGGGAGGAAGTTCCTTCCCCACAAACACAAACGAACGGCAACTTCCGGGACAAAATCAAGGGATGCTGTGAGCTCCACCAGAAAAGCTTTACCACCAAAACAAGCACTACAAAAAATAACCTGCTTAAAATATGCTTATATGGTAGATTGCAAAAAAAGGATTCGAAAACAAAAAAATATATTTTATGTTAGCGCAGCTTTTTTTTTATAATTGTTAATATAACATATAATCTCAGCTAGAATAATTTAATTGACAAAGGCAACAGTTCGTATGAGTGATAAAGAAAATTCTTCTGGTATGCATAAAATGCACTACAGCGCGTTGAACCAGAATAAGGGATGTATGGAAAGTTTACTTAATTTATCAGCAATATTTTAATGAACATTATATATTAATAATGAAAATTTAATAGAAATGAGAATGAAATTATATAAAAATAATTTTTTATCATCACAAATTTAATTTAGGTATTGGCTGTGATTTATTGGTTTCTTAGACCAACCTATTTCTCTGAGTGCACCCTCGCTATTTGAGTGTGTATGCAGACCCTCCCCAAAAACAGCAACAAAGGTATTAACATTTGTTAGCCTGCTTGTTTGTTTACTTGCCTACCGTTATTTCGTTTTCGCATTTCGGATTCTTGTTGCGCGACTTCTTGTCGAGTTTTCTGGGTCCCTGTTCGCAAGTTGTTTTTTGTTTTAGTTGCCTGTGTGTGGACAAAAGGAATATTGATAAGTCATGTGTCGATTCCCAGAATTCCGAAGTGTCAGATCGTTTATCTGTTCTTGTTGTATGGTAATAGCACGTTTTTTGTACTACGATTAGTCCAATAATAAAATACAAACCCTTTAAGTTAATCCGCCTTTAAGTGGAGTAGACACAACCAATTTAAAGCCAAGTTCATGTATTGTTTATTTATTTTTTATATCTAGTTCAAATGCCTTACGGGTATTTTGATAGGCATGCTAGTTCCATTAGTTCGTGTACAGAAAACTGTTTAAACTATAAAAACTGACACTGTGGCTGCCAAGCCGTACAAAAACCGAATTGTTAACTGTTTGCACGTCTATATAGGCTATATACGCTATATTCGCTCCCACATCGGATATCAATTTCTGTGGTCTTGGACAAATGGAAACAATGGCTAACAAATTACGAACTACGCGGAAACAAAATCATATAAAAATCGTTAAATTTACACGCCACCAGCTCACTTGCCGCCAAAGCCGCCCATTAGGTTCCCCAGGCCACCCAATCCGCCCGCCGCCCCCTGTTGCAGTTGCCTCATCATGTTCTGGAGTCCACCAACGCCGCCCATCTGTTGCAACATCCGGGGATCAATCATCTTCGCCATCTGTTGGTTGAGCTTTGCCATCTGCGTGGGGTTTACGTTCTTGGTCATGTCACCCTGCTTAAACAGGCCCTTCACGCCGCCCATCTTCTTGACCACCGCCGCAAATTTCGTATAGTGAGCAATCAGTTCCTTGACCTCGCGCTCCAGGACTCCAGCTCCTTGGGCCACGCGGATGCTGCGGTTCGGCTGCTTGCTGAAGAGCTTCGCCCCGTCGCGGTTGTCCAGTTCGTTGTCCGACATACTGTCCATCATTGTCATCATGCGCTTGATGCGCGCCATCGATTCCTGCTCGCCACCCTTGGTCATAAAGTCCTGCGAGAACCCGGGAATCATGTTCATGATCTGCGAAAAAGGCCCCATCTTCATGATGTTCTGGAACTGCTCGTACATGTCGCGGATGGTGAAGTGTCCATGCTTGATTTTCTCCAACAGCTCCTCGTTGCCATCCAGCTTTAGTTCATTTACCTGCGAAAAATAGGGAATTAGTTAAATTGTGAAATAGAAATGTGATAACAAATATTTGTCTTTTATCATATTCGAAGAGATTTTAAATCAAAATTTCAAATATGGAATCGTCACTTCTGCCGTAGGTACCTTATCTATCAGCCCCTCGATGTCTCCCATGCCCAGCAGCTTGCTCACAAAGGGTTTCGTTTTAAACGGCTCCAGATCGTCAATGTGCTCTCCCGTACCGATGAAGATTATGGGCGATTGTGTGGCCGCGACGGCGGACAGGGCACCGCCTCCCTTGGCGTGGCCATCCAACTTGGTGATGATCACCGAACCAATGTCCACCTTGTCCTTAAAAGCTTTAGCCTGAGCCTCGCAAGCCTGTCCAATTGTGGCGTCCATCACGAAGATAATGTTGTCAGGACTGACGGCGTTGGACACGGCCAACATCTCCTCGAACAGCGACTCCTCCTGCTTGTGACGACCCGATGTGTCCACAATGATCATCTCAAAGCCCTCGCGCTTGAACATATCCACGCCCTCCTGGGCAATGACAACGGGGTCGATTTCCGTGTAGCTACCGTAGAAGGGAATGCGTGCCTTGGTCGCGTTCTGCTTCACCTGATCGTAAGCTCCGGCACGGAAGGTATCGGCGCACACGAGGCAGGACTTCCAGTTCCGTTTTTGGTAGTGATAGGCCAGCTTTGTGCAGGTGGTGGTCTTACCAGAGCCCTGGAGACCGACAAACATGACCACGTTGGCTTTTCCCTTAATTGGTTGATAGGGTTTTACGCCAGGATCCACCAGTTTGATAAGCTCCTTAAAGACCGCCGACTGGATCATCCGACGCTTGTTCAGCCCACCGGCCATTTCATCAAAATCTATGACGGCTCGGACATTCTCGCGCAGCTGCTTCACCAGACGGATATTTACATCCGCTTCCAGGAGCGCCGCACAAATCTCCTTGAGCATCGCATTTAAAGCCTCCTCATTGATTACTGTCGCCTTGCTGAGCGAGTGCAGCGCCGTGGTTATCTTGCGACCCAAATCCGCGAGAACCATCTTGCCGGTGGTGGTTGTGTGTGGTGTGGTGCAAAGACTACTGGCAGTTTCTGAATTTTGTCGGGCTATGCGCGAAAGGCCAGCTAAATTGTATGTTTTTTGGACTTTCTTTGCCTGACACGTCGATGTGGAAGAGGAAGAGGCTGCTGACCACTGGCCATTCGCAGCGGGCGCGTGTGCAGCTGTCAAAACAAAGGCGGCTATCGGTATCGACTCCGGTTCGTGGTGACTGGCATTCAGTACAGTAAAATCTCGCTCCGAAAATATAGCTAAATCAATGAACAAATTAAAATAATTTTTGTTGTTTTAGAACCTATTTAAAGACAAACTGTTAACTGTTAGTGTTATTTGATTCCTGATGAGATGTTTCACCAAAATTAAATCAAAACTGTCTTGAAAATATTTCCCCCTTAAAATGAACAAATCTCGCTAAAAAAAAAGTTGAGTTGACAACACCGAAGTAGAAGACAGTTGTTTAAATTTATTGCGAATTGTTCGCGGTTTTTATTTATTTACTTAATCTATGGGTGTAAAGGAATTATGGGGAGTACTTACACCCCATTGTGAACGTAAACCTATTAATGAATTGCGGGGCAAAAAGGTGGCCATCGATTTGGCCGGATGGGTGTGCGAATCACTAAATGTTGTGGATTACTTTGTGCACCCAAGGCATCATTTGAAGTGGGTCTTAAGAAATACTTACCAAATAGTGCTTACTGAACTAATTTTAATTACATTCATCTCCCCAGAAACCTTTTTTTTCGCACTTGCTATTTGATTTGGGAGCAAGTTACTCCTGTTTTCGTTTTGGAAGGAGTGGCTCCGAAACTTAAGAGTCAGGTGATAGCCAAAAGGAATGAACTGCAATTTCGGGGCGTGAAACCCAAAAATTCTCCAGAAGTCAGCCAAAACCAGGCTCCCAAAGGCGACAAAGGACGCACCCGTTTCAACCATGTCCTTAAACAGTGCGAAACACTACTTCTTTCTATGGGAATTCAGTGCGTTCAAGGTCCAGGAGAGGCAGAGGCCTACTGCGCTTTTCTCAACAAGCATGGAGTAAGTGTATAGGTTTTACCAATCCATAATTATAAAATCCTTACCCCAAGTTAGTTGACGGCGTCATTAGCCAGGATTCGGATTGTTTCGCCTATGGAGCGATATGCGTTTATCGCAACTTCTCGGTTTCCACCCAAGGTGCTCAAGCGGCTGCTGGCGGAGCTGTGGACATCTACGATATGCGGGAGATCACCTCCCGCATGGACTTCGGTCAGCACAAGATAATTGTGATGGCATTGCTCTGTGGCTGTGATTATTGTCCAGATGGCATAGGTGGAATTGGAAAGGATGGCGTCTTGAAACTTTTCAACAAGTACAAGGAAACGGAGATTCTGGACAAGTACTATAGTCAGAAAAATAATCTCTGTCCTTATTTATAGCCTTATTCTTTCACAGGTTAAGAAACTGGCGCAAGGAAACTAATAAATACAATGCACTGGAAATTCGAGTAGATGACAAATCCATTTGCAGCAATTGCGGGCACATTGGCAAAACCCAAAGCCATACCAAAAGTGGTTGCAGTGTTTGCCGCACAAACAAAGGGTGCGACGAAAGCCTCTGGAAGTAAGAAAGTTATTAAAATTAAAATTCACATCTTTATTCTAACAATATTTTGCTCAGAGAACAACGATTATCCGTCAAAGCAGAGTTGACTTTGCGAAGGAAAGCCTTACTATCTCCGGATTTTCCTAACGAGGAGATCATTGCCGAGTTCCTAAGCGACCCCACTACCATCCCAAAACTTAATCTCAACTGGCGGCAACCAAATCTTGTTAAATTCATCAAGCAAATAGGACATCTCCTACAATGGCCGGAAATATACTGCTTCCAGAAGTTCTTTCCCATCCTGACGCGCTGGCAGGTTCAACAATCAAAACAGGATAATATTCTTATTCAGCCCATTGAAATTATCAAAAAGCGTACTGTTAAAGGAGTTGCCAGCTTAGAGCTGCGTTGGCAGGATCCCAGCGGCAGTTTTAAAGGACTCATTCCAGATAAACAGATTTCAGAATTTGAATTAGAGAATCCCAAGGGAATCGAAGAACTCTACTACACCATAGAACCATTGGACATGATGGAATCGGCTTACCCAAATTTGGTTGCTGCATTCTTAAAGTCTAAAGAGAAGCCCGTCAAGAAAACCACTCGAAAGAAGAAGACTACTCCAGAAGAGGAGGATAAGGAAAACGAACAAAAACTAAAGCCCAAACGAGCGGTCAGGAAGAAAAAGGTTGCGCCTGAACAGGGTCAGCCTTTATTGCAACAATTCCTGAGGCGTGAAATAAAAGATACTCCTGTTAAAAGTTCTACCCCCCAACGCCAGCAATGCTCAACTCCCATTACCAAGTTTTTGCCCTCAGATCTGGAAAGTGATTGTGATGCTGGAGAGTTCGACATGTCGGACATAATCAATGGCATCATATCAAATCCGAATGCCAGGCCAGCACTGACCAAACACGAAGGTCACCGGTTGCATTACGAACCTGTGGCGGATGATTTGAGTTTGCGCCTGGCGCAAATGAGTCTAGGCAACGAAGAGGAAGCGGCGGAAGTTGAGAAGAAAAGGGACCTTTCACAGATCGAACAATTGCAGCAGAGCAAGCGGTTTTCCATGGACGACAGCTTTGATCTACTAGTCAAGGGAGATCTAAAGATGCTAGCCAGGACTCCAGTAGAGCGGTTCAAGTTACAACACCGCCTCAGCGAAAAGATTCCAACACCAGTAAAGCCTTTAGCTAACATGAGTTACTTTTTTGATCAAAGCTCCGACAATGCAGATGCTTTTGAAGAGGTCATGAACTCGAGTTTTGTGCCACAAGATCAGGAGGAAAATGAAGAAGACGAGGAGGATGATGATCTGGTGGTGATTAGTGATTAAATATTTAACTATACTTAATAATTCCGCGGTTTATTCGCTTTTCACATTTTAAATCATTTAAAGAGGCAAGCTTGCAGCTAGCACATTTCGGAGGGTAATCACATCTAAAACCTACAGATAAAGCTTAGCGTACGCATGTGCCTTGGACATTGCCTTTTCTAGCTGCTCCTCGAACAGGTTGCTGACTCTTCGACCCTTCATGTTGCAGACTACCTGCGGATTCTGACCCTTGGGCGCAGCTATTTGGCCACCAAAGGTGTCGGCGAAAGATTGCAGCCAAGCGGATGCGTTAAATTGTTCTGTGATGCAGTTTGATGGTACGCAGCAGCGCGCCTTGACCACGCTATCACACATGCTGATTACCAGGACGGGTCGATCCTGGCAGAATTTTGTGGCTCGTTGCAAAGGAATCTCCTCCACAAGGGCGGAGCTGGTAATATAGTGCAGGATGAAAGGGTGAGTATCCACAGGTTTCTCCTGCAGAAGATTGCGCATTTCAACATCCACGAATTCCCTTAAAATATCAAGTTTAGAATGTTGGTGAAAAAGTATTAAATTGGTAACTTCAAGCTTACTTGAGGGTTGTGCGAGAAGAATCTTTGATTCTCTTTAGCATCTCGGTTATGCGTTCTAGCGTGTCCATCTTGAACGCATATGGCAGTTTAATGTCCGTGTGCAGGATGTTGTGACGAATGGTCTGCAGTTCCGCTTCCGTGGCATTTGTAAGCTTATCCGCCTGGAACTGCTTCTCGAGAAGATCTACGCGATGGCGTAGCAGGGCGGCTGTTTTTAGCACCTTGGGTAGAAACATGGGAACTATAGATAAATAATTTCAGACCCTATCCTGCATCCACTCACATTTTCCGCTGCCTGGCCAGCCACAGCGGTGAAGGCGAATCTAGCCCGATTCGTCTGCTTTAAATTGACAATGCAGAAGCACGAAAGCTCACTGGTGTTGGTTGCATGAGTGCCACAGCACAGCTCCTTGGAGCTAAGCTGCAGGTCAGGGCTCTGCACATTGACTAGACGTAATCCCTGCTCCGGATAAACCTCTCCCGGCACCATTGTGATGTCATTTTGCTGCAGGACTTCAGCGGCACTCAGAAGCTCTACCTGAACGGGCGTGGCAGAGCAGATAACGCGACTATAAGACAGGATTAGCGGCTAAATTTGGGGAAAATTAGTAATGGAAGTATGGCTCACTTGATTAGATCTTCGATGAGCTGCACATCGCCTTTTTGGATGCGCTTGCCAAGCAGCCCCAACTCCAGTTTGCAGTGATCACTAGTCACCGAACTTGACACCTGGTAGGTAACCTTCTTAAAGAGTGTGCGGATAGCAGCGTTTAGAAGATGGGTAGCTAAAAGTAAAAAAATGTTTTTAATATTTCTTAGTTTAATCATACTCCATCCCACCTGTATGATGGCACGTATTGAGTTGTCTCTGCTGGACATCTACATGCAGTTCCACCTCATCGCCAATGGCCAGCTCAAAGGCATCCGTAGGACTAGATAATTTGCAGACATGAACCACACAGCCATTGAGATGCTTCACAGAGATCACGTCCAGCAAATGAGGAAGCTCTGGTTGGTGGTGATTGCTCACAAAGATCTGTCCTCTATCCGATTGTTGACCTCCAGATTCATAGTAGAAATTGCTGGTAGCTGTCACAATTGAAATAAGGTCAGTGGAGGGTTCTTGCAGGCGACTGCCTTGGGTTCGTGACACTTCCGCATCGTTGAGGAGCATTCCCACGATGCGACTTTTTAGCGGAGGTATCTGGTATGTATCACTTTCTTTGTCAAAAGAGTAGGCATATTTGTGACTATTGCCGGTATGCGTCAAGCCCTTCGTTAACTTCGCCTGAGCTTCGGCAATACGCTGTTCATTGGCCAAATCGAAAAGTGGTCCTCCTCCGCTTTCTTTTTGAATTCCTTTGGCTTTCATCTTGGCCAGACTGACCTCCGCCCTGTAGCGCTCTAAATCACAGTTCATGTTCTCTAACTCAGCCAGCTTGAGGAAGCTCTCTTCGGTCAGACCATAGGTATCCGTCAGCTTGTAAAGAAAATCTCCTGGTATTGTGTTATTCGGAAACTTGGAGCGTTGCACCTGAAACTCCCGATAGGCTGGTACGAATCCGGGACACTCCATTAGATCAATATCATCCAGATTGGGAAATTCTGTGAGCACCTCTGCAAATGCTTTGGAAGAACTTTCTCTCAGATTCTTATACACCTCTTGCTCGTGGTTGATCAAGTCGATGACTGCCTGCTGTTTAGATGACATCTCTGGATAGGACTCGCCAAGAGTCGCTACCACAATAGGAACTAATTGTGTCAACAATTTCTCATGGGTAAACACATGCTCTGAAATACTGAGAGCTTTGCGGAGGACACGACGCAGTTTTTGGCTGAAAGAAAGTTGAGATCAGTAGAGTAAATATTGGAATTTACGTGTTAGCTCACTTTTGATCTGGCAGCATTCCATCGGCTAAACAGGCGGTGACCATGCGGGCATGATCGGCTAGTATCCTATAGCTGGTGTCCAGCAGTGCTGCATTTCCTCCATTCGAAAAACTACCTCTGTACATCGGAGCCTTGGCCACCTGCTGGATGCCATCAAAGAGAGGCGTGAACAAATCCGTATCATAGTTGGAATTCTTATTTTGCAGCACTGCCGTCAAACGCTCGAATCCCATGCCGGTGTCTACATGATGGGCGGGTAGTTGAGTGATGCTGCCATCCGCATGACTAGGAAAACAAAAACGATTAGTTTGAAATTCATTGCGGTTTAAAACCATCTTTTACCGATTGTACTGTATGAAGACGAGATTCCAGAGCTCTGTGAGATCGGAGCGACCAGCATTTACCAACTTGGCGCGCTGCTCCACGCTGCCAAGATCTGGGTGATGATCTATGTGAATTTCGGTGCAGGGTCCACATGGTCCAGTGGCTCCCATTTCCCAGAAATTGTCTGCGCAACCAAATGGCAGTATACGAGAGGCTGGAAAACTGCAATGATTTAATAATAAATGTAATAGGTAACGCCCTGACATTATGTAATAGGTAATACCCCAGGCTCCTCCAGATCTCAAAGCACTCCAAATCCGCTGGTATACCCAGCACCTTATCCCCACCAAAGTAAGTTACATATAGGCGACCTGGGTCAATGTTGTAGGGACCACGGAGCAACTCCAAAGCCATGGCGCAGGCTTCCCGCTGAAAAAAACATATATAATGTAACAAAATAGTACTAAGACAGACAATAGGACTGACCTTAAAGTAGTCCCCGAAGGACCAGTTGCCCAGCATCTCGAAGAAGGTGTGATGATAGCCATCCGTACCCACCACGGATAGATCATTGTGTTTCCCACCCACACGGACACACTTCTGGGAGTTGACCACGCGCTTGTGGGGCGCCTCTGCTGTGCCCAGGAATACCGATTTGAACTGGAATTAAAACCATAGAATAACAAGGGAACAATGACATTTAATGGGCCTGTTACCTCACCTGATTCATGCCCGCGTTAACGAAAGCCACCGTGGGATCGCAAAAAGGAACCACCGGGCTGGAGCGGACGAACTTGTGGCCATGGCTCACGGTAAAGTGATCCAAGAACGTCTTACGAATTTCGCGGGCTGTCAGCACGCGCTGCAGCTGCTTGGCCGAGTTGTACATGCCGCAGTTTAATTAAAACCGGCAATTAAAGCCCTCAAAATAAATCTGAGCCCGAACAGCTGATCGGTCTGGCATTCACCACGCAGCAGGTACGATTCCAATCAGAGTTGCCATTCACTGGGCAGCGTCGTCCCCCGTGCAGCTGTTCTATTTTTTACGGGCGCAACACGTACATTTTAGCCATAATAAAAAGTACAAAATTAACATTAAGAACAACGAAAGGGGTTAGAACAACCAAAAAAAAATTAACTAAATTAAGCAGTCAGGGTAATGTGACAGCCCTTGGAGTGGTGCAACTCGGGTAAGTTTAAATTTCAAGCGTTGAACTTTGACACGTTTAGTTCTTTCGCTTTCACTTTCACTTTGTTCGCAGTATAACCAAAAACGGCAGCAAACAACGCAGTTTACGACTGACCAACTTCGAACCTGCGAACCAAGTCCAACGATGGCCACCAAAAGAAGACCTCTGCGCCCTAATTTGGCAAGCAATCCTGGCACTTCATCCTCCTCCGGCTCCAACATGAACTTCAGACCCGGAGGACCCGATATAACCCGGTCAGAAGCCCGAGGAACGAGACCCACGGCTGCACCAACTAGTATTCGCGAGATCCTGGTCATGGGCGTCATTCACCTGTGTAAGAAGATCATATTCTTCAACACGGACCTTAAGGTGGCCTTGTATTTGGGGAGTCTGTTTGTAGTCTCCGTGATCGGGGACTTTGCGCCCTTCCCAAAGACCTACTTTGCCAGATCAGATAACCTGTTTAACCAATACTTCGTCAAGGTGGGCTGGGGCTGGACACTGCTCTTCGTAGTGCCCTTTCTGGTACTATCAGCGTATACGATCACCTGTGGAGACCACAAACGAATGCTGAGGCACCATTTTCCGCGCATAGTCATAGCTACTTTTTTCTGGTTCTTTTGGACTAAGCTATTCAATATAGTGGAGAATTCCTATGGACGCTGCACCACAAAAGGTTGGTCAAAAATAAGCCTATAAAGAAATTATTAATACCAAAACTCTGTAATTCCAGGCTTCCAGAGCAAATCCAGCTGTCTGAGGGCGGGACATTTATGGAAGGGCTTTGACATATCCGGGCATGCTTTTATACTGATCCACTCCAGCCTTGTGCTGATCGAGGAGGCGCGTCCCATCATCCGCTGGGAGACCATTAAGGAGCACATTCGCAACGAGCGTCACAATCGCAGTTCCGCCGAAAACTCGGGCACAAATCCTTTAAGGACTTTGAACGAGGAGCAAATGCGTAGCCTGCAGTTCTTGTATAAGCGCCTGACGCCCATTATCCGAACTTTGTTCATTGGCATGGCGGCGCTGCAGCTGCTGTGGGACATAATGCTGGTGGGCACAATGCTGTACTACCACCGCATGATCGAGAAGGTGATTAGCGGCATTATTGCCATACTCACCTGGTACTTTACGTACCGTTTCTGGTATCCCACACCCGGCCTGCTGCCGGAGGCGCCTGGAAATGGAAGCTTCAGTTACCAACGCGAAATACCTACCTTCCCGTTCAAGCGCCCCTCGCATTTATCAACGGGAGCCGCTACGAGCTCGGGGTCTAGCACCTCGAGGACGAACCTCAATGGCAAGGCAGCATCGACGGGCGTGCCAAGGGATCAGCAGATGCCTACTTTCATGGGAATGCCGCTGTTCACCAATCCCAAAGCGGCCAGTGCAGCCGCCAATTTGCTGCTTTCCGAGCAGCAACGGCGGGACAGGGATCGTGAACAACAGCCGCTGGAGAGCTGAGCCCTAGGCGGTCCGCCTGGCAAGCAAAGCAGCCATCAAGCATAGCAGGAATTGATAATTAGGTGACGGATTGGAATTTATACCAAATTTTTGTATATTCAGCGACGATGAAATGATGAATCAATGATATTACTAAGCAGCCGAGGCTGGCACTGGATCGCGTTCTGCTCCTCATCCTCCTCCGCCTCTTACCATGACACCCCAGCATCCTTCATCAGCAGTGCGTAGCTTTAAGCGTTCTTATGTTCGTGTGTTTATATGTGCCCAACTTTAACAGTAAAAGGATTTGTTAACAAAGTCTGGTGTCCCGATCCTCCGCTCACTTGTGCGCGAAGGCGGCGAACATGGCCATACCCAGGAAGCCGGCTCCCGCTCCTAGTTTGTAATTGCCCGGCGTCCGCATCCACATCTCGCGCAGGATGGCAAAGTTGCTTGGCTGCAGGCGGTGGAAGGACTCGCGCTGTCGGAAACGCAGGAAGTAGGCCTCTACCTGTGGCAGTTTTCCAAAGGCCCAGAAATAGTTCTCGAAACCGAGCTGGTACAGTCGATATAGCAGCAGTCCCAGGGAGATATCTGCCACAGATAGCTCGTCACCGGTTAGCCACTCGCTTCGCGGCGCTTGGGCAGACAGTTCCTGCTCCACATAGAGCAAAAAGTGACGCACGGCATCTAAAACTTTCTGGAAGTCCTCACGGGAGGAGGCCAGTTCATGCCGGCGCACTTGGATGTCAAGCTTGTGCTGCAAAGCTGCCTTGTTCGTTGACTGATCGTCCACGGAGCGGCGCAGCATATCTAGAACCTTATCGTTGTTTTCTGCAGGTAAAAACAAATAAAAGATTCAGTCAAGCTTATAGCACGGGCAAGGAATAACTTACTCAGGCAGGACTGGCGCACAGGTCCTATAAAAGGCGCCTTGGGCACCAGCTTCAAATCGTCGTGGATAAATGAGCCCAGACTTAGAGTTCCCACTGGCAGGCGACTCATTGCTTGCTCAAGGATCAACATCTGATCGAAATCTTTAGAGTTGTGCGGGGGCTTTAGAGTTCGATGAATCCCTGAAATCAACAAGTTAGTAAATAAGACAAACTATAAGTATTCAGGACGAGTTACCTCCTCGGAATTTGCTATCCACATAGTTGATGATGTGCGTCGAATTAGGAATAATAAAAGCTCCGTCCTGTAGCACAGGCACATCGCCCTTGGGATTGAGGTTCAGGAACCAGTTAGAATACTGCTCGCCATTGCACAAGTCAACCACGTAGGGAAAGAAGTCAATTTTTTTCTCGTAAAAAACCATGAGAACCTGATAGCAATATTTAAACGTTAAAAATTAATTATAGTATGTTTATAAAGATAAAGTTCTAAGCTAGAAAACTTAAAATATTTTTGTGGAAATACGTCATTGTCTTATTTCAGCTTATTCCAGATGCGCCTTAATATGATTCAAATGATTAATTATTTTCTGAGTAATTTAGAAGACGATCTCAAGATTTTTTTTTAAGATTTAAGAAGTTAAAATGTAGTTTGGACCGCCAAAAATATAATATTGTAATATTTATCTGACAAATTATAAGTTTCATAAAAATGTACCTGATTGGCAAAAAATATAACATTAATTTATTTCGGTTCAGTTATTATACTAGTTTCTGCTACCGTAGCTTCGTTCTGAGGTTTGTTTATTTTCACGTTTATATTATTTTGTTTTTCCACTCATCTGCCTTATTAGCACCTGCAGCAGATAAGTAAACAGCGTATAAATCAATCCTATGCTGTCATAAGCTTAACTTTAGTCCAATATCTAGAGAACTCCACTATTCTGTCATGCCACCCGCCAATTCATGCTCCATTGCACCCGAGAGCAGAGAGATTTAATGAAGATCGTGGGTGGAGAACCTTCACAGCGGGGGCATCCCATCAAAAACAAAAAACAACGATGACGACTACAACTGATGATGATTAGTTTTGTAATATCGCGGCATTAGCTGATAGATCTGGTTGGGCAAATGATATTTTCAAAGATCACATGATTAGAGCGGTTACTAACTTTTTGCGCATGGAAGTTGTACGGATGAAAGAAGAGGATTGGTTTGTTGTCCGGAAGATCGGGAGCCTTGAAGTCCAGGACAGTTGGCGGAATAGCCTCGATCTCTTTGGCCTGGTCACTCATCTTATTAATATTTTATTAAAATAATATTCGTTTGTATTTAATTTAGTTTATATTTAGTTTCACGTTTGGTTTTTCACTAGCATAAGGGATTTTTTCGTATCACATGCCTCGCCGACGGTTGCGAAAAGTAACCCAAAGCCGTAAGCGCGTGCCGAAGTGAATCGGAGAACCGGAGACTGGTGTACTACTTCCGCCGACGACTACGACTATAGTGAAGCCAGATCCGCCGGGTGGTAGAGCTTAATCCTCTCCGATAGATTATTAATTCGCACTTTTGGTCGATCGCTCTATAGGCACATATATGTTTTGGAATCAAAAACACTCCATTAGGTCAAGTGATTTTCTCTCACTTTGCGGTTTGTTTGTCATACTTATTTATCTTTGTTTATATTATTACGAAACGGAGCGTTTATCTTGCTATTTGGAGATTTTCTTTTCAAAAAGCCTTATCTGCCGATGACTGAGGGATGAGTGAGTGGTCTTAAGTGAAATAGCCATACAATAATTTGCGATCATTTATATTTAGTATAATAAATAACTATGTACGCTATTAGTGTATCTTTTGATTAGTAAGCAACCGCAAAAATAGCTTCCTTGAAATTTAAAAATTCGCGCCACTTGCATAATAAGCTTTTATAACCGCTGTGAATGGAAGTCGGAGAGAATGAAGAAGAATTAGTAAACAACTGGGAGATCTGAATCCGTTATAGTTAAATTGGGAAAATCAATTGTTAAGCAACGAATCCTTGCATCCTTGTTAATTATCTGGCGTGCAAAATGATCCATCTTGGAAAACAACTAGTGGTTAGGGCGCCAAAAATTCGATTAAGTGCTTGCGCTGTGAGTGGAAGTGGTCAAAGTTCAAGTCATGATCAAAACAACAACAATTACAGCCCAAAACTTGTTGGCCCTAATCTTAATCAATGCCACAAACGGTTGTCCAGCACTAGTCAAAGTTCAAGCGCCGGCACGATGAAGCGTTTAGCAGGAAAAGTAGCCGTGGTTACCGCCTCCACAGATGGGTAAGAAATCCAGCGCAAATCTATAATAATTCCCTACTTATTCATGCTTAATCCTCCAACAGCATTGGTTTTGCCATTGCCAAACGTTTAGCAGAAGATGGCGCTTCGGTGGTCATCAGCAGTCGGAAGCAGAAGAACGTGGACTCTGCTCTGGCGGAGCTGCGTAAACTGAACCTCAATGTCCACGGTCTCAAGTGCCATGTAAGCGAGCCCCAGGATCGCAAGCAGCTCTTTGAGGAAACTATTAGCAAGTTTGGCAAACTCAATATTCTAGTCAGCAATGCCGCCACCAATCCGGCGGTGGGTGGAGTCCTCGAGTGCGACGAGAAGGTGTGGGACAAGATATTCGACGTGAATGTAAAGAGTTCCTATCTGTTGGCCAAAGAAGCGCTGCCTTTACTTCGCCAGCAGAAGGACTCCAGCATCGTCTTTGTCTCCTCCATTGCGGGCTATGATGCCTTTGAGGTTAGTCCCCTTATAATCTCTTATTAATTGCACATTGCTTATACATATTTTTATAGCTACTTGGCGCCTACTCCGTCAGCAAGACGGCACTAATTGGCTTGACCAAGGCTGCCGCCAAGGATCTGGCGCCCGAGGGCATTCGAGTCAATTGCCTCGCCCCAGGAGTCATCAGGACAAAGTTTTCTAAGGCTCTTTATGAGAATGAGTCGGCCAATGAAGCGGCCCTTAGCAAAATACCCATGGGTCGCCTGGGCACCAGCGAAGAGATGGCCGGCGTGGTTTCCTTCCTCGTCTCCGAGGATGCGGGATACATTACGGGAGAGTCGATTGTGGCCGGCGGCGGAATGACTGCGCGTTTGTAAGCGGTGTACATAAATATATTTCCTTACGGTCTATGGATAACAGCGGTGTTCACAGTAATTACAAAAAAGAATAGCAAAAGTCTATGGACTAAGAAGAGCGCAGCTTGGCTAGCTGATCGGCAATGTCCTTCTCCGTACGCTTGCCGCTTGTCTCGAAGTCTGAGGTTCCAGTGGCCGGGATGCTAGACATCTTGCCGGAAATCTCGATGCCAATCTCGTCGAGAACCTTGTTGACCACGGCATTGGATTCCTCTTCGTCGCCGGACTCGGTCAGCATGTCGTCCAGTGTGTCGTTAATCATCTCGTCGGTCATCTCCATCTTCATATTGGCCGCTTGGAACTGGCGCACAGTTTCCCCAATAGCCTCTGGTCGCATCACCTTGTTCATTTCTCCCATCGTTTTGGCAGTGGTCCCCATGGCCTCGCTGAGAGCAATATTGGCACCCATGTTTTTGTTCTGATAACCAATGGACTGGATCTTTCCGGAGGCTGCATAGGTGCGCGACTTTTGCTTCCTTATCTCAACCAGCTGCTTGGCCAGGATACGGCAGGCATCGTTGTTTCCAGCGGCAGCATTGCGTCTTATTTCCAGTTCCAACTTACGCTCCTCCTCCTCCATTTTCCGGCGCTCTCGTTCGATGTCCCTTGTAGCTTTCCGCAGCGATCGGTCGTTTTCCCGCTGCTGCTCTTTTACGGTGGGCTTTTTTCCAAACAGATTGTTGAACATTTTCCAATTTTGTGCGAGTTTAGACCGTAGCTTCGAGACTTCTAAAACTTTGTGATGGTTTTTCCTAATGATGAATCACACGGAGATTGGATTGGCGGAGAGTAAATATCAAAACAGCAAACAGCTGACAGCTGGTCAACATGCGTTTCGTTGTGAGTGCTTGAAGGAAGATCATGTGCGTATGTGGTAACTTTTACGAAGGGTGAGTTAAGAAGTGGAATAAGCAAGCTTTTTACATTTAAGTAAATTTTTTTTTATTTTTCTACAGAAAATAAAACCCGTTTTAAGTAAATGGATAGCCATTCCCACTTTAAAATATTTAATTGGATGTGGTGCTTAAAATATTTTTATTTTATAAAGATGCTTATTATTTGGTGTTAATTTAATTTTTGTAATTTTGCGAATTTTTTTTTAATAAACTAACCCTAGGAAACTACTTACCCCCACGCCCATGTGTGGAGTTGCCACTTTCTTGTTTCTTGTTAGTAGAAGAACTATAAAATGTCTCTGGAAATTCTAAAACAAGGCGCCGAAGGGCGTCTATATCTAGGCGATTTCAAAGGAGAGGCCTGCTTGATCAAGGAGCGGTTTGTAAAGAAGTACCGTCACCCGGAACTGGACACCCAAATTACGCGGCAGCGCATGAAAGCCGAGGCAAAGGCGGCGGGACGATGTCTGGCCGCTGGGATTATGGCCCCAAGGATCATACACTCTGACCTTAACACCCACAAATTGTATATGGAATACTTCGACAAAGCCAAGACGGCCAAGCAGTTCATCCAGGATACCGTGGCCAGCCACAGCGAGGATCAGGCGAAGCAATCTCTGCAGGAGTTCTGTACGAGAATCGGGGCAATCATTGGGAAAATGCACTCGAATCATATAATACACGGAGATCTGACGACCTCGAACATCCTTATCAATACGAAGGGCGGCGATTACGACGTTATACTAATTGATTTTGGATTAAGCCACTACAATCAGTCGACTGAGGACAAGGGCGTGGATCTGTACGTCTTAGAACGGGCGCTACTAAGCACCCACAGCGAGCAACCGTATCTCTTCGAGCACATCCTTACCGCCTACCGTAGGGTATGCGGAAAGGACGAGCAGGCAGTACTATCCAAGTTCGAGGAGGTGAGAGCCCGCGGTCGCAAGAGGACGATGATTGGTTAACAAATTATAAACTTTAATAACATTTACAATATTAAACTTATTCTATCCTCTTTAAAGGCTCTCTGGGAGGGTCATCCTGCAGCTCATCTATCTTAATCTTCTTGATATACTTTCGCGGTTTAGTTTTGCGTTTCAAATGTTCGTGCTTGATTGGTTCCATTCCTTCGACGGGAGGCAGCTTATACCTCTCATATGGGCGCTCCTTCACCTTAGCGATGGCATCTTCTAGTTTAAGACCAGCTAATCCTAGCTCCTCGTAGTACAGGCGGTATTTATCACAGAACTTTGAGTGTCCCTTCTTGAAAACAACAGTCTTGGTCGAGGGATGCTGTATGTGATTACAATTAATGATTTTGCTAGGAAACTCTGTTACTATACTTACCCTGGCATCAATTGCTCTTGCGCATCCCCTGTGAAAGTTGTGCAGGTGACGGAGAAACGATTCATTGGGCTTGATGCCCTCTTCCAGACTCAACTGAATGATTTCGTTTATGTAGCCGAAGGATTTGTTTGCGCATCCCTGTCGCAGCATTGCACCCAGGATGGGCATGTTCATCTTAATGCCCGCCACTTGCATCTGTTGCAGCAGTTCCCTTGCCTCCTCTTGGGTGCGGCAACCCAAAGCGAGTACACCATAGGTGACAATGTCCGGTCGCAAGCCTGCCGTACGAATCATTGAAAGCACCTCTCGTGCGTTCTCGTAATCAAAGCGCATGGAGCGCTTCTTGATCAGTATGTTAAAAAAGTCCACGTCCGCCTTGAGTCCAATCTTTCGTACAAAAGTGAGCAGCTGCTTCTCTGCGGCGTTCGTAGGTGGTATCACCTCCAACATTGTAGTAAAGGTTTCTATGTCGGGTGTGATTTTGTGCTGCTTCATGTGCTCCAGAAAACCAGTCAGGCCGCCAAGAAGAAGAAACCGCTCATGTGGACGTGTTACATCCTCCAATGCAACTAAACTGCCCAGATGAGGCTGGGGCAGCAAAAGATTGGGTAGTTCCAGCTCGTTTGCTGTTGTGGAAACCTCGATTTGGGCAGGCAACGAAGTGGCGCTAGCTGATGTACTGGGCAAATTATCTTTTTCCCCTTCCTCCAACTGAAGAACGGGTTTTTGCCCAGTTGCTCCTGGAGCAATCTGTTGGAGAACCTCCCGCATTGAGTCCAAGTCACCAAAGCCACAATCCCTAGCACATCTTAAGATTGCATTAAAGCTATAGTAATCCGGGCTGATCCCGCTCTGGAGCATTTTGTGCCAAGTGAGCAGAGCGTGCCGGAATCCATGCTCTGAGTTGCTGGCACATGCCTGCAACAGGAAGTTATAAGTATCTGCATTTAGTTCCATCCGCCGCTCCATCATCTCGTCGGCTAGCATGTAGGCAGTGTCTACATCCCCGCATCTTCCATAGGCTTTGATCATTGCATTGTAGTTCTTTACATTTGGTTCGTAGCCCTTCTCCAGCATGTTTTCCCGCAGAATCTGGGCCTTGGCCAGGCCATCACCCAAGGAAGGGGCATTGGCGCAGGCGTTGAAAAGCGAGGTATATGTTCCACCGGTTACTTGGAGGCCCCGCTGACGCATTTTAGTGTACAGGGCGAAGGCCTTGCGGGTGTATCCCGCCTTGGCGCAGCCGCTGATCAGCAGGTTGTATATGTACTTGTCCGGCTTGACGCGATCCTCACGCAGCATACGCTGCTCCAGCACGGCAATAGCTTCATTCAGGCGTTTTGCCTTCAGTAGATCCTTGATCTGGCGAGCATATTCCACGGCCTGTAGTTTTTTTGATCGCCTCGTCGGATTGCTGATAAACTCATCTTCTTCGACATCTCCGGGGTCTTGAGTATCACTTATTTTGGCATCACCAAAGGTATCCGGATCCCCAAAGTCCTGCACTTTTTTGGGGATCTTCTCTTTAAGCTTATTTTCTTGTCTAAATTTGTGGCGGTGTTTGGGTGCTTCTGTGGTAGGTTCTTCAAAGACTTCTTCCCGGAAAGGATTCTGGTTCCTGTTGGCTTCTCGCTTGGTCTGTAAGCCGGCTTCCTGATCCGTAATCCTCACGTGCAGCAATCGATTATGAGCTAACGACCAGGGCACAGGAGTAACCGCTGGCCGAGTGAAATAAAAACTATTTATCCCCCTCCTGGTGGCGTTCAATTGCATTCTGTGCATGTGCAAGGACATTGAACGGCTAAGCAACCGCAGAGCCATTGCTTTTCTTTCAGTTTTCTGTGATTTTTATGTAATAAAATAACTATTTCAAACACGCTTCCCGCGGCGGTGTAAATAAAAAAACAGCCGGTAGGCGTTGCCACCTGGTTTAAAGTTGCCATTCACACAAGAACGTAATGAAAGCTAACTGACATTCACATTCCCTTGCAATCTGACCTGGTTTTGGATTAAATTAGTGAAAATTAAATAAATTAAACATGAGCATCGACCCGCGCCGCAAGGAGAAGATTAACCGCTACAAGGCGCCCAAGAACCAAGGCCAAAGTGGCGGCGCCAACGAGGATATGATGCCGGATTACATGAACATACTGGGCATGATTTTCTCCATGTGCGGGCTTATGATGAAGGTATACCCGGTTATTGCACCCTTATGACTTGGCATTAATCCGTATTTACTATTCCCGCAGCTTAAATGGTGTGCCTGGTTTGCCCTCTACTGTTCCTGCATTAGTTTCGCCAGTTCCCGGGCTAGTGACGACGCCAAACAGGTGCTCTCCTCTTTCATGCTGAGTGTCAGCGCCGTGGTGATGTCCTACCTCCAGAACCCGGCCGCCATGACCCCGCCCTGGGCCTCCTAGCACTGATAAGAATTGAAGACTCGATGCCTAGTCTAGTGTAGATGAAGATGTATACTTTATTGCGCTCCGAGAGGGATTAAAGAAGGACTATGAAAACAAGAGGCTGGCTCAATAATCAATAACTTAAGTAGGCGGTGATGTGGAGGTAGTACAATTTAGCTACTGCGGTGACTCCTCGCACGGCGATTGTGGCTAGGTGGTGAGCAGGTAGTAGGCGAACAGCATGAAAGCCACAATGTAGACGGTGCCGAAGATCAGGACGTATTAAATCTCCCCGAAGCGGTCGTGTCCGGTTTGCTTAGCGTGTTCCTGGGCCTGAACCTGGCCAACCAGCCTTACATCGCACTGCATGCAGCGCAGTGTGAACTTGTCCACATTGGTGTACTGGCGCGACGACTGTGCCTCGTTGGCCAGTTGTTCCGCCTGCTGATAGACGCCCAGTTCTTCCACGGGGAAAATGGTGGCCGGAGCAGCACTCTGGGCGGTCTCCATGTACAGAGGATCGTAGTGGATGCCATCAAAGAGCAGGAAGACACGCAGTCCAAAGTTCTTGTCCTCGCCAAAGCGGTTGATAATTGCATTTTGGATATCCACCACATCGATCTCGATGCCGTAGTAGTTCGACAGGATGGACACCTCGATGGCGCCGCCCCACGAGTCCGCCTTCTGTATCCAGGCGCAGTACTCTGCATTCGACTTGCCCAGCACGGCGTCGTTGTAGCTCTGCGGATCGGCGGCCACTTCCTGGGCGATGATATGACGCATCATCTCGCTGCCCTCGTTGTCCACTTTGCCGTTGAGCACAAAGCGGATGCTGGTGAAGAGGCACGAGTTGTCCGCTGGCACCACCTTCTTCAGCAGGATACCGTTAAAGTCGCCGTTCGGGCCACTTTCCGTGGGCGCCACCGGGAGCGCGGGAACCTGGGCTGGTACTCCTCCGGTTGCCTCCAGGAGTTGGGCTTCCTCCTCGGCCTGCAGACGACGCGCCAGCGCTTCGTCATCATCCAGGGTGGGGGTTGCAGGCACAAAGGCAGTGGCAGTGGGTGCAGCCTTTTCCTCTACAATCAGGGTCTCGCCGCTGTTAATTCCGACCGTCTTCAGGTCGCGCTGCTCCTGCTGCTGCGACAGGTCCAGCGGCTTCGGAGGATAGCCCACCAGGACATGCAGCTGGGGCGCTTGGATGTCGGTGGCTTGGACTATTTTCGCCTTCAGTTCGCCCAGCGTCGTATGCTCATTTAGGTCGTTTACAATGAATTGACCTTTTTTGGCCTTGAGCTTCACACTGAATGAACCCGTCATTGTTCCAGTTTATTCTCCTCCTGCGGGTATATGTATGGGTGTGCACTTAGAATTTTATACTGACTGCGATTCGATAACTTATATATTGTCTAATTTGGTTTCCTTTTTCCCTATATGTATTTTTTTATTGTTTAATTAGAGGTGGAATTTTAATCGATTCATCGATGCTTTTAGTTTTAATATTTGAGAACCGATGTCCATCTTTACATTTAATGGCATGGCGCTGCCAGATCGACGATCTTTTCGCTATCTGGCAAATGGGCGCTTATTTATACCATTTTGAATAAAAAGTTAATTTAAAATTTATATTTAAAGAAAACCATATTCACAGAATGCTGGGTATTGGCACGTGTGCAAGAAAGACAGTTTGGCACACAGTTCAGAAAGTGTTTTAACATTGTTGTATCCATACTTTTTTGGCGGCAGGCATCCACATTTTTTCAAAACAAAACAAAATTCCGAAAACGAAAAATGAAGCAAAGAACAATCAGAAAAGGCAATTCGGTCCAATCTGAGATATTTACTTAAAAGGTATGACAGATTTTTAATTAATGATTTAAAAAACGAGGAACTTTTGTTAAAACATGATATGAATTTGTTACACCACACAAATGTATGAAAAACATAATTTGACATGTATTTTACAGAGCACTTTTTACAATTCCGAAAGTTGGCAGGGCCGCTTGGCCAATATGGCGGTACAAATTCAAATTTCACAATTTTATCAAGTTTCCGCGACAGGCAATTGAATGACTTTCAGCATCCACACTTGAAGAGGTAACTATTTTCGGTTTATTTAGCTACGCCAACCTATTATGTAGGTGTGAACAAAAACTAATGGCTAATCTCGGCGCTAAGGCCAATGTCAAGTCGCTAATTAATATTTAGCAGAGAATCCGCTCACAGCTAATGGCCTGCTCAAATAGAACCCAGAACCAAGGAAACACCGATTAGCAAAAAGAAGCGAAGCCGGAGAAACCACAAGTCAACAAATTGCCCAAACATCAGGCTCAAAAGCCCAACAATGGGACCACAAAAAGGTAGCCAAAAAAGGAGAACCTGGCTTTTGTTATCGCCATTGCTCCACATGCGTGGTGAGCTAAAATCACATTTAATAGTCCAAACAAATTGATTCTCCCCCCTCCCGACTCGTGAATCACCGTGGTTGGGCCGCAGCAGCGCGTTGTTTTAATTTCTATGAAAGACGAGCGGTCTGCCGGCCAAGCAACTCATTGGCAACTGGCTGGCACTGGCACTGGCATATAAATAGACGGGTCGGCGGGGTCCAGTGATCAGTGCAAGCAGGTCTGTCAACGCAGTGCGAATTCATCGATCATACAACTCCAGCCCAACCCAAGCCCAGTCAACATGAAATTCTTGCTTCTGGTGCGACTTTAAATATGGATTACCCAAAGACATAACTCACAGTGGACTCTCCATTATTACTCCTTTACAGAGCGTGTTCCTTTGCCTGGCCGTGTGCTTCATGGTCACCAGTGCTGCTCCCCGCGAGGAGGCCATTCCTGAAGGTCTCGAAGGTCCTGGCAGCGAGTCCGTCAACCCCTCCGACGATCAGTCCTTCCTGCTCAAGCTGAAGCTGCTCAAGAAGCTCCTGTTCCTGGGTTAGGAATGAAACATAACATTCATGGATTTTTAGCTTAAATATGTGTTTAGCTCTTAAGAAGAAAAAAAGGCAAATCAAATTAAAAAATGCATTTGGTAACAAAACTGTAACTTGGATTCTTTTGAACTTAAGGAAAAAATATCCTTTGGTTTTGTTTTTTGGGTAAAAACGCGGGATTTCAACCGAAAAAAACAAACTAAGCTAATCGGAAAAAGTTCGTTTCTTCAGTCTTTTGTTTGCGATAAAATAAAGTTTCAACAATCGTCCTCTAAATTCGTATTCAGTTCTTAGTGTTCTGCATTTTAATTTGGTTGATTTTTATTCAAAACTTGGAAACATAGAGCCATACACATAACATACTTAAACGAAACAGCCAAATATATATATTTTAATAAAAGGAAACATGAAGTAAAAGAATTATTTTTGTAAATTGACAAAATGTTTATTTAAAGACTTATTTATGTAATCATTTTAAAGATTCGATTCAAATAACAATAATTTTTTTAATTCGAAAGGGTATTTATATACAGAGCTATTACATAAAAATTTACAATGAGTTTATTTAATTTACTCAACAAGTGTTAATAAGAACCCTTTAAAAGTGTAACTACTAAGTAGTAAAATAATTTATTTTTAACATTTACATCCTTATAGCGATTTTTTGGAAAAGAAAAATATAAATAAAAAAACTATATGTTGTTATAACGCATAGAAGGCTTAACCTCTTTATTTAATGAAACCAGTTAACCTCAAGCAGTTTAATTTATAAAAACTTCATTGATGAAAAGCGTAGCCCATTAATCCCACTGCCTTCCCTCGTATGGCACACAATTAGCACACCGCCGACTTTTCACTTATGTGGGATGTCGATTGGCCAATGCACGCATTTAAGGAAGATTCCGCTCGCTTTTCACACTCTCTACCCAGAAATGATTCAAAACGAGTTTTCCACTTAGATCAGGCCAAGCAAAAACTCGACCCGCTGCCAGGCATTAGCTCCTTTTCGGATAAAGATGGGGATCCCCGGACCCCGATGACATAAGAAAGCCGACTTGTATGAAAATTTATTTATTTTAGTTACGATTACGTATACTTTACTCGTATGTATGTGCGTGTGTGTGTACTAATGGTATTGTCTAAACAAAACGGCGTTGAAAATCGAATGCAGTGTGGGCGGCAAGGTTCCCCAATGGTGGACTAGATTTTGATTTGAGCTTGGCGGACTGCTGGCAAATGCCTTCTAACCCAGAAGTTTCTTCAGCTTGAGCAGCTTCTTCAGCTTGAATATGGCCTGCGGATCCTGGGGACGCTGGACATCGTCGAAGGCCGGCTGGTAGATGTTGTCCCCAATCAAGGACTCATCCACGGGCACCGCAGACACTAGAACAATGGCCAGAAGGCACACAAAAAGGGTCTGAAAAATAAGAACAAACATTTTTATTAACAAATATTTATCCAAACTATAAAAAGAAAATGTGGCTGGCAATAAATTGAAAAAATGTTATGTAGCTATAAAAGAAATTTTTAAATATATAGATAAAAAAGCGTTTATTTTTTAAAAAAATGTAGCAACCTACTATAGTTACAAAAAATGTTTTAACAAAAAAAAAAGATTTTGATCTTAAAATCTTTTTAACTCCACATTCTTGATTTCTCTCCTAAATATACATTTTGTAAACTCCTACTGAACTTTGAAGGATACAAATTAAGATATTCTATACATTTAACAATACAACAATAACAAATAAATACTATATAATAAATAATATTCACATACAATTTGCTTTACATTTGCATTTAAGAATCAGCTTATAAAATGCAGGAAAGGATTTCCAAAGTGAATTTATTAACAACTTGAATATCGATTGGTTAAAAACCTTTTATCATTCCTTAATGAAATAAAATCCTGTAACTCACCAGGGCTAGGTACTTCATGATAACTTCTTCTGGGTAGATGATTACGCTGATTAATCCAAAAATCGACTGCACCTAGCTTCATCTGCGATCGGGGCTTTTTATAGCCGAACTTTTGGTGACCATCGATGATAATGTCATATGTAAACTGCAGTCTGCAAAGGAGAAGAGGACAAATGAACGATACATAAACAAAAGACCGGCGCATAAATAAAACGGTGAGCGAAAAGAAGTATTAACAAAAAAACCTGGCCAAAAGCAGAGCCATGGGGCGTGGTCCGGTTGGGCAGGTGTTTTTTGGGCAGATTTTAGCAGCGAGACCGAAAACCAAAACACCAAAACCAGGCCGCCTGTTTACTTGCCTTTTGGTGGCATCTTTTGTTTGCTCGGTTAAGCCACTGAAGAAGTTGATAGCTGATTAAATAATAATCACACTGGGTAAATGAAAACCACGCTCAAATGAAGGTCATTTCGAATGCGGTCAGCAGAGTGATGTTTACACATAATGAGGAAGAAGATAATATGAACATCGTCATAGGAGGAAGTTACATTACTGATTCTTAGTTCAACAAGCCTACATTCACCCAGTTATATATGTATATAAACCGCAACCACCTCAAGTTCATGAACATCTGTCTATGCGCCATTCAAATTGATCAATCAATGGCCAAGCCAATTAAATAAATTATCACTTGAGAATAGGATCCATAAATATTTGGCACTTTTAACAGCTGTCAAGCCTAAATAGTGGAACACTGAATCAATAAAAGTAAAGCTAATCGATGGGTCCATTGTGGGTTGGGCTGCAGTATAAAAACCAGACTGAGACTGATACGGAGGCCAAGCTTTTCTGCTCAGTCATCGTGGAAGTATCCACGATGACGATGATCTTGCAGTCGAAAACCGGAAACATTTGCTATGCTCTGAATATGTAAATTGACGGATATTCGAGAATACCGCCACCATGTCAACTTAATTCAAAACCTTCCAAAGATAGTACTCAAAAATAAATATCAAAGTAAAAGATATGGTTAAATTAATATCTTCGAGTCCATCTTTGTCGTCGGCTTGTCTCTCGCAGATTTATTTGTAGTTTAACATATTTCCCATGCCCCTGGGCCTTTCAATTAACTTATATGGGCGTGGCTGTAACATGTGTGAGATGTCTCAATCTTGCCGAATTTGTTGTAGGAGACAATTCATTTTATTGCCCACCCAAAGCTTGATGAATGAAAGATTATACAAAGTTGCACAAATAGTGTAAAAAGTTTGCAAGGGTGTGAACAACAAAATTATACAACAAAATTAAGTTATTGAAATTGTTGTTTTTTAGAAAACACTATAAATATTTCATATTTTTACATTTATTGGCTAACATTTCTTACATATTGTTTTTTTTTGTATTTTTTTGCAAAGTAGTTTTAGTTTGATTTTTAACTTTTATTATCTATCACTCTTTTTATAAAATTTTTACTCGTAATCGGTTGAATCTTCGTTAGGTTCGGTGACCTCAGAACTTGGCTGATCAAGTTCTAATTCTGGATCTTTAGTTGTTTCATACTTTTCCTCGCTGCTTTTAAACGCTGATGGTTCTGTATATCCAGGTGGGTACTTCATGGCAAACTTGATCCTGCAGGAAACTAGTTTGACAACTTCCTCATAGACTTGTATAAGCTCCAAAAGTACCATATATCTGCCATCCGGGATTCGAAAGGGAACCAATTTGGCATCAATGGTGCTACTTTGCACATAATAGAAGCCTGGGACCAAAGGACATGAGATAACGAAGGTCGGGGGCAAAAGACTTTCGCCTGGGATTTCTCCCAGTGTGATATTGCGAAGGGCATCGAGGAGCTTGCAGAGGTCTTTGTTCTTGAACCGGACTAGATCTACTTGATCGGATCCACCCACCATATCCGACAGCTTCCTTACGAAAATATTCATTAGGAGTTTCCCAGGAAAAGGAACTTGAACTGTTAGATTAAAACTAATTTTCTCAAATTGGTCAATGGCATAGTCCAAATGGATATCATCGGGCACAAAAGATTTGGCATAGAACTCCTCGATCCTCAGATTTATCTGTATAAAAACAGAATACTACATGTGAACTATTTTGGTTTATTTAAACAACTCACACAATGTACTTGAAGAGCTCTGAAAGATATAAAAAAAATCAAACTTAGCAGAGGCCGCATGTTTAAGTGCTTCGATGATGGACCCATCCAAAATAACTGGCCAAAATTGGCTGACATTTGGCAACTGGGAAATTACCCTCATTACGCAGCTGTTTAGTCGGGCCACGTTAACTGGACTAATGACTTTGTTTCGCCCCGATTCTTATCGATCAATGCCCCAACAGTGATTGCATACTCTATGAGCCAGCCGGGCGTATGCGTGGATGTACCACACTTTTACATGGCGTATGCTTAATGAACAAGTTCACAGCGATAAATATTTTCTGATAAATCAACTTGTGATGAGTGTTTACCCAGCGCAAAATAGTCGCAGATTTACGAGTCTAATGTGAAACCCAACAACGCATTTATAAAGACGATAACTATGGAACCTGGACCCAGTTGCGAATTCAACGGTCGTCAGTGGCCAACTGATGAACTTGAACCAAAAAGCGTGAACGAATAACTGGTAAAACAGCAAAAGTTTACCATGTAAACGGACATAAATTGTGCCGCCGGAAAGCAAGGCGAACAAAAGTCTCGGATAAATCATCCCAAACAAAATATATGTATGCCAGTGGACCATAAATTTGAGCATTTTTATTGCAATTTGCTTGTTTGTACCAAAAACAAGTGCAAACAATGCCAGCAATAACAACGCCGGCAAACAAATGCTGCCTTAAGCCGCAAACTACAGTGAAAGTGACGTAATGCGATGCCACCACCACCAACAACAACTGGCTAAAAAATATGTATAAATCCATTAAACAACGACAACAAAGTACAGAGAAAAGCAAGTAAACAAGCGGGCAGAAAAAAAATGTCAATGTCTTTTACAACGAATCCGAGGATGAAGCCGCAGCTGACCAAAGGTTCAGGGGGTGGGAAATGGGTGGTTTGAGGGTTTGTGGGTCGAGAGGGTCGAGAGGGTTCCGGGGGGGATATGCACAATGGATAAAGGGCATGCAACAGCGGGCATTGCGAAAAAGAAGTACTTTGTTTGCATATGTCTGACCTTTTGCAACGGGCTTGGCACGTGTTTCGACTATCGAAAAAAAACACAGGTGACTAAAATAGAAAACTCAAGTGCTCTTAGGTGAGAGTAACACACTTTGTACAAACTTGTGCCACTGGAATAAATAATCGAGTTAAAATTGGTACAACAATTATTCAGAAACAAGAAAATTGTAGCCCCACAAAACTGTCAAATAAAGTTACACCTTACAAAAATCAAACTAATTTGGTAAAGTTAAAGTTTTTATGAAATTGTGCGGTTAACATATTTATGGGTCTTAAAAAGTATGTCATATCGATTTTGATAGTACATTTTTGTAAAATGGCACAGAAAAATAATGGAACTATCATTTTAAAAAACTTATTAATGGAAATATTGTTATTTTATTGCTTCGGATTTCTTAATACTTCTAAAAAAGACTACTTATAAATGAAATAATTCGGAGTTTCTTAAAGTAAAATATTAAAACCCAATTGAAACTCATATCACGATATCATCTCTATTGCAAAGCCACCGTGGTTTCCGCGCATCGCAAGAAAAAATTCACATGCATTGAATGTCGGCTTACATTTTATTTACCTCTCGGCTTCTTCGTCTTCTTCGCTATTCGTATACTTTATGCGTTCAACATTTTTTATCGCCTGCATTTACAATTCAATGTCATGCCGGGCATTGTTGTTGCTCCTGCGATCTTGCCAAATTGAGGCAAACTGCAAGAAGATCAAAGTGAAGAAGATTCAGTGGCTGCTGCACCAGAAGATCAACAAGATCGTTTTGCTGCAGAACCGGTTAGTGGGACCACTCCTCGTCAGCTCCAATGTAAAATTAAGTGTGTAAAGCGACCTTGAGACCCCAACCACAACTCCGACTCCAGCTTAAAACCACAACTGCAATTGCTGGTCATCTGGGGTGCTACTTCCATTCAGGTATTGTTTATGTATGCACGTGGTGTCCATCGAGTTTTATGAACCTGCCCGCCCGATAATAATTGTTATTGAGCCCATTACATTATGCTTTGGTGGGCGGGGGGTGAGTGATAGCGATATCATTAACAGTCTAGGCCAGATCCATCTAGATATCTGTGTAAACGGTGGGCGGGACAATGTCTGGGGTTTCCGGTTTTTTTTTAGTGGATGCCATTCCAAGCTACGTGATGTTGCATCTTTTTGATCTTAACTTTATAAGTTTATTTATTAATCTTAAAAACGGTGTAAAAGAAATTTCTCTTAAGGTATGCTTAATAAAATAATTTAAACAAGTTCTTTATATCGCAGTACTTTGAAAATATTTTCGAAAATACGAAAAAAATTAAATAAAGTTCCTTAAGATCTTCATAGTTTTGATACATTAATTTCCATGTTTTGATGATGTTTTTCAATAAGTATTTAAATAAATAGGTCTTATTATTTATGCTAAATTCGGTTCCCACATATAAATTAAGACCTTGCTACAATCGTAATAAAAATAGTGAAACTAATGCTGTCATAATACTGCTAATTTCTTACAGAAGTATTGATAATCAGTATTTAAACAACTAAGTTCAATGTTTATTGACGATCATGAAGTGGATCCGATGTTAAGCGAGGGTTGCTATATACATTTTACAAAAGCAAAGCAGTTTTAAAAATTATTTTAATTTCACCTTTTATTCACTAATTGCAAATGAAAATAAACAGAAAACATATTAATTCATTTTAAAGGTTCATTGTACACTTTATTACTTAATAATATTACCCTTTACTGGCATAAACTTAATAGTCAACCCACGGCAATGGAGAATCTAGGTTTATGTGTTTATTTCCCCTCCAAACACTTAGGCAATGGAATTTTTTTGTTTTCTCATACGTCGTTGAAGAGCGTTAGGCCGATTGATTCCGGAGATCAATGCTAAGAGTTGTAATTAAAGGCAGTACAGCAGCGAGCATTCCACACGAATTTAAATACAACTTTATCGAACGCTGTTCTTTTGTTTTGTTGATTTAGCACTTGAGATTTTTGTTTTTACGGGCGAGCCACCCACTGGGGTGACATGGCGATGGCGAGGTATACCAAATATATAGTGGCAAAGTGTATCCATAGATAAAATGCAAATTCCCGTTAATTGAATGCCAAACAAAAGCGCAGTGGCAGCCGCAACATTGCGAAGGGGATCTGTTTCGGGGCTTGAAAGGGGGTTTGTTTGAAAAATCAATTAGTAGCATATAACGCTTTTTTTGTTTTAAAAGCCCTACCTGGGTTAGTTTTTGTAATATTCTTTCTCCATTTCTCTTCTACACTTGGTTAAAAGAGAGCAAATCCCAGAACCACCCAAAAGTCCACCCACAACAACTGAAAAGCGAGAGAGAAAAAGCAGTGGAAAAACCGCAGCTGCTGCTTTAAATTTATGCCAACGCGGCATTAGAAGCATGGCTTGCGGTTAAATGGGCAGTGGGTGGCACCCAGAAGAGGGGTGGAAAATGGAGAGGGGGGCTGGGGGTTATTTCAGCCATATTGGCAAGGTATTGGTAACATGTATGCGTGTTTGTGTGCCTGTGGGTGTAGCAAACTGCAAGAAATCAAGGCTTTAGTTGCTGCGGTCGCAACGAAAAATGGCGGAGCGCTTTATGAATATTTATAACACAATGGAGCATGAAAAAAGTTGGTTTGTAGGTGTGGGGGAAAAGTTTGGGTTTGTGGGTAAGAAGGCAACCAGGTTCAAGCGTCTGTTATCGATATCAATGGCCGTTTGACGGGGACGAGGTTAATGGAAAGGATCAAGTCATAAAAACCCCAAAAGGAGAAGGTATTAAAAAATGTATATACAAAATAAGTAAACATTAAATGAACAAAACCAAAAGAACCATCTATTGCTGACCCAATAACAAATGGGTATTATTATTGATTAATCATTGATATCAGTAGAATGATTAATACCATTTCATTAATTTTTATTTACCCTTTCACGCTCCTGTGTTTCCATCTAAAGTCCTTCGAATAAGCTACCCGACTTTGAATGCAAATGGAAGTGCAGGAAAATGTACCCCACAGCCAATTCCACTTCCTGTGCATTCATCCTCGCATTTAGATTGGCAATAAATTAATACTTGAACATGTAAAGTTCCGCCATTAGAAGGGCGAATCGAGTGACACACATTGGAGAAATATTTAATTTGGTAAAAATGTCAATCGAATTGAGCATTCGCTTACACCCGTAACCCAAACACAAATAAAATCCTTCAGCATTTCCATATCAACTGCATATTGCGCATACGCAGTGTGGGCGGTGGCATTAATTTAAAGCTCATTGAAAAGAAATTTACAGCAAAAGTTTAAATTAAAATATTAAGCAAAAAAAAACACAATGCCAACCAAAACCAATTCAAATATTGATTGGGTGCGTGTAAAAGGGGTGGGTGGAATGAAGTGGGTGGAAAAAACAGGGGAATCCCCCGACTGTGAGCACGTGCTGGCGCCATCTAGCGGTCGCTGCATGCAAATTGCCAAATCAGTGCGTGACTTGTAAAATTTCAACAAAAGCTGCGAACAAAAACTCAAATGCAAACTGTTAGTTATGACAAAGCAAACTTAACTAGCGGTTATTTAGTGTTTTTTTTTGGAAAATTTTAAACTAGCACGCACGTGTAACGCCCCACAATGGAGTATGTGGCACAAAAAACAAAAAAAAAGGTGGACCAATCCTTAAGCGCCGGTCAATTACCGAGTTTACAGAATGCTCGGCTAATGGCCAGCTCATTCACGACTCGTTTAATGGCCCTCGAGCAACTCTTTTCTTCGCTTTACTACCGTTTTTTCGTTTTTTTCCGCCAATTTGAACAGCAACTGTCAAAGTCAAAGACTAACAAGAGACCATATAGTGTGTCCATTCATGACGGTCCCCCCTCCCCCGTATTTTACATCGCTTGACTGCCCCTGGGAAACGTTTGCCATTTGTGTATCTCCATTTCGATGCCTTTTAAATGATATTTTCCATTGGCATTCGGTAAACATCTTTGGCTGCAAGTCAAACTTGTACATCTTGTATATCTTCAATTTATATTTCAAGTGCAGAAAGTGGAGCAAACTAACATTTCCATCGATTCCCTTCGGTGCGGGTGTCAAAAGTTTTTGGTCAGCTCATACAGTTTATTGGTTTGTTTGCCTTCTTTGGTCATTGGAATCGGGGCGATGGGTCCGGCATTTCCAAGAAACTTAATCGATTCGGACACTTTACAACATGTTTATCATAAGTATTTGGCAAAAAGAAATATTTTTATCAATTGCTAGAAAAGCAAACGAAAGGGGCAGCAAAGAAAGAAAAGCAATAACTTCAAGTAGAAGATTAGGAATCCGGAAAAGGGGGAGAACTGCACAAACTGAATGAAAGCTTAAGGAGGTTAAGTGCTTTTCTTATGAACAACAAACTCTTATTAGCTCAAGCAAAAATTGTTGACAGCTTTAAAGAGATCAATTTGAATTATTCATATTCTTTATCGTTAAAAATAAATATTGTAATTGTAGGCAAAAAGTTAAATGTTACTTTGACATAATTATTTTATAAGCTTAGATAAGACACTCATAAATTCTACTATGCATTTTTACTTAAAGGTAATAAAGTTGTTTGTAGGTTCCATGTTGCAAAGAGCTCCAAGTTAACCTCTCTTATCTTGCTCCAGTTGCCTCAAACTTTCCGGATGTTTCATCTCATTTCATCTTTCCCCCAGCTGCACATCCTAGCATTTAAAATTTATGTCAAATTAGCGAGCGCCTCAATGACAAATGCGCGGGCAATAGAAAAGGCCGCGAAGAATGCAATTTTTACAAGCCAGACCAGAGTGGAGCAAACCAACTTCCTTCCTGGAAACCACTTCAGTGGCACCCCCTCTACCGCCTGCCCCACCCACAACCAACCCACCGCCTTGCCGCAGGGCAACGGAAATTAGTTCAACGGCACTCACAACGGCGGCAGTTAAACGTCGTCTAAGACTGGAGTGCAAGCAGAACCAGACTGAGATCTCTTAGGGATGGCATACGATATAGGATGTTTAAAGTTGTGCAATGTATATTTTTTAAAATTTAAAGTGTCCTGTAGGCTAGGACTTAAAGTTTGCCCCCACAAACTATTAACTTTAGCTTCTCCTAATAGGATAATTTCTTTCTATTCTATATATCTAATGATCTTATCAGCATAAACCTTAATTAACCATCTAGTTAAAGATGATCAGAAAGTTAATGTTCTCCAAACAAAGATGCTAATAAATAATAATAATAAATATAATAGGTATGTGTTTCAATTGTAATTGTTAGTAAATGATCAATATTATCTATCGCTGCAATATTATTGACTATGCTAGTGATTGATTTGAAATGAGTGGTATTAATGTTCATAGATTTTTAAAATCACTATTTGTCCACTCCTTGCATCACTGGCAACTATCTAGTATTGCCCATACCCTTCTCTAAACTGCAGACACTTGTTTTTTATAGCTGCAGGGGGTGGTGTGGGAGGCGCGCGGACATTTGAAGATGATGTAGTGCGGACATAAACATAAATAATGGCAATGCGCAGTTATTACTTTTCTTGGTCTTGGTCCTGGCTCTTCTCTCGTCCTTGGGCTGTGCTTACATAAAAATTAAATGTAAGTAGAGTGAGGAGGAGGAAATTGCAGGCCGTTCTTCTGCTCTGATGCTGCTCATTGGTCTTGCCTTTCTTAATTGCATTCTGACTGCCGCATCAAATGGCAACCGCTGTCCTAATGGGTTAATTGGGCTTAAGGCAAGGATCCTTCGGCGGTTCCCTTCCCGGACCTGCTGATTTATCTGTGCTGGCAAATTGACAAACGATTCGCGCTTAATGGAAAAGTTGCTCATACGCCATGGATTACAGCGCGGCGCGTTATTAATATTCATTTCAGTGCGCATAATTTGCACATACATCAGTGGTGCGTCCAAGGATATGGGAGCAATAAAAGAAAGAAATTGCCATGATTTGGCAAAAGTTGCCTACGATCTTTGCAGACAAAGAGAGTGTGAGAGAGCGGGGAATGCAGATTGCATGTCCTGGCAACAGGATGCATACGCCCCAGTCATGCATTAACAAAAACCCCCTCCCCCCACTTCCCCCTTTACCCTTCCCAGCCAACAATCCGAGGAAAGAGCCCCAGCCAAAAACATAAACAATAAACAGAGCTGAAAGGACGAGCAGGATCCACAGGAGCAGGGGTAACGCACTCCGCTAATGCACCAAAAACTGCATCCACTACTCTTGCCCCCTCGCCCTCCCCCAGTTACTTAACAATATTCCTCATTGTTGTTGAGACGTTGCAGGTGTTTGCTGAAGCATATCAAAAGTATATATACGGCCATAGCTGCGACTAAGACGACGACTTAAGCCAGGTCCAAAAGAAGTTGGGTGGCTGCGCCTTTGCCTGAGCCAAGGCAACTGGCTGTCTGGCGATGAGGTGATAGGGGGCCAAAGTCGGGAACTAGTTCTGTAGCAATAATTATTTTAATGAATACTAAATAAACTTTCTAATAATAAGAGATTGATACTATATAAAAGGGCTGATTTTAATTGTAAGCTTCAGACAGTCAAATCAGAACAATTGATAGTGGTATCAGTGTAGCTTTTGGCCTGCTCATTATAAACATATAATAATAATGTATATATTATTATATTGTTATAACACAATTAGAATATAAAAGATTATCATATAATAAATATTTAATAGCATGTGTTATTGAGACTAAGCAAAGTGTAATTGCAAACTTTTAATAACAATAAGAATTTCACTTAATAACGAAGTTATTGTCTTGCAGATTTATTTATATAAGCAATATTATTAATGTATTAATATCACAACTATTTATTTAACTACTATATAAAACGTTGTACTACTAAACGGAAATTATCAAATAAAATTGTGTTAAGGGTAGCTTTTCGAGTGGTGTAGGTTTATTTAGGGATAATTAGGTTGAATATATATTACATATTAAATTGTAACTTCAAGCGTCTTAACACGTTCTGCCCAGGAGTACGACTCTATTTCGACTGCCTATAATTATAAGTCTGGTAACACTACCAAAAGGGACTTATCGATACTTTTCGAGGGTTGATGACGATATACTAAATTAGGCGCTGTTCACAGTCGGCCTCTCCTGACAAATCTCTGCGTCCTCGCAAGATTCAGGGGGTGGATCATCTTCCAAGTCGTCATCTTCATCTGGCTCCTCTGGTGGCAGCTCACACCAGCGTTTCATCTTGTCGGACGAATACACCGACTTGTAGTGTCTCTGCTTCCGTTGTGCGTGAGGGATATCTTCAACAAGATATCTGTCGTTCGGCAGGACCTTGTTGATTATAAAAGGACCTTTATAGCGAGGCTCCAATTTGCGAGATGTGCCCGTGCTGAATGGCTCATTCTCGACCAACACAAGGTCTCCAAGGCTGTACACAGTTGGCTTTGCATGTTTGGCATCGTAGCGTTTCTTGGCAGTAGCTCGATGATCGTTGACAGTTTTCGCAGCATCTGCTCTAAGCTGATTCAATTCCGCATCTGTTAGCATCTTTTGGTCCTGGCTTTGAATGATGTTGGTTATGGCGTTCTTCAAGATATCTCGGGGTTCATAACCGTACAGGAGCTGAAATGGGGAGCATTTAGTAGTACTATTTACCATGGTATTGATGCTCCACTGGATTGATCGAATGTTGTCATCCCAACGCTTATCGATGTCATTCGATGGCAACAACATTGACAAGATGATTCGGTTTGTTCGCTCTGCGTGACCATTGGCTCTGGGTGTCCTTACAGCATTTAAGATATGTTTTACATTGTTTGATTTGCAGTACTTCTCGAAGTCTTTGGATGTAAAAGCTGTTCCTCGATCGGTGACAATGCGATCTGGCATTCCCAGGTAGCTGGTTACCTCTTGCAGGACATCCAGGACATGTTTTGTTGCTGTACTTTTCACTGCTCGTACGATGGTGAATTTGGTGAATGCGTCGACTATCACGAGAATATGCTCGTTTCTCTTGGAACTCCTTGGAAATGGTCCCAGGTGGTCCATATGAATCGTGGAAAAGGGGATCGGCTTGATGTCATCGTAGTGGTATTGACCTTCTTGACGTCCACCTGGTGTTTTATAAAGCGCACAGCCCACACATGACTTGATGTAGCTTTTTACATAGTTTCGCATTCGGGGAAACCAAAACATATTTAGAATTCGTGCCATTGTCTTATCTGTGCTCATATGTCCGGCCTTATCGTGACATTCATGTAGAATGTGGAATCTTAACTGCTTCGGCACAACCCATAACAAATTGTCGTTATGTTTTCGAAACAAGCGATCTTGCTCAATCACGTACTCGTCGGTTTCAGCTTTATTTTTAAACTTCATGTCTGCAACAATTTTCTGAATCTTCTCGTCTTGTAGTTGTATAGAAAATAGCCAATCCTCTTCGTCGATTATAGTCTTTGCTATCTTCAGACATGCAGTATCCATCTCTCGAGCATCTTCGAATGGAGCTCGACTGAGTGCGTCTACATGGTTCATATGGGTTCCTGCTCGATGGACGATGTCTATGTCGAATTCCTGAATACGCAACCACCATCTCGCGATCCGGGGTATTAGTTCTCTTTTTTCCATCGACGTCTTAAGGGCATTACAGTCGGTGACAACCTTTATCTTCTTGCCATAAATGTAATATTTAAATCGCTCCAATGACTCCACGACGGCTAGAGCCTCAAGTTCGTAGCTGTGATAATTCTTCTCCGGTTTGGAAGTAGCTCGGCTATAATAAGCGATTGGTTTCAGCTGATCCAGCTCACGCTGTAGCAATACTCCGGCTAAACCAACGGCACTGGCATCCGTATGTAGTTCATGCTCTGCGTCTAGGCGATAACTAATGACAACTGGATTTGAGATTAGGCAATTCTTCAACTCGTCGAAGGCTTCTTCTTGTTGCGTTTTCCAAGTAAACAGCTTATCCTTGAGCAATAGACTTCTCAATGGCGCTGAAATTATAGCATACCCAGCAACAAATTTTCGGAAATAACCAGTGAGACCCAAAACCTTCTCACATCGGTAACATTTGCTGGTTTCGGAAACATTCTGATGGCGTTCGTCTTAATTTCTCCAGGACTGATTCCTTCTGCGTGTATCTGGTGACCAAGAAATGTGATTGACTGCTTATATAACTCACATTTGTCCAGGTTTAAAGTTAATCCGCACTCCTTTAAGACTTTCAGGATCCTAGCAAGCTTCTCGTACATCTCATCAAATGTTTGGCTGCCAATAAGGATGTCGTCCATGTAGTGTATCATATCGCCTTTCTGCACCCTCTTCTGTAGCTCTGCCATGAGTCGATTGAAAACTGCAGGTGCGTTCTTCAATCCGAACGGAAGTCGCTTGAACTCGTACAATCCCTCTGTGGTGATGAACGCTGTATACTTTCGGCTCTCTGGTGCTATCTCTATCTGATAGTATCCACTGTTGAGATCCAGGGATGAGAAGTACTTAAATCTTTTCGCCTCCTGCAGACGCTCTTCGATGTTCGGCACTGGGAAATTCTCCTTCTTTATCAGCTTATTCAAGCGGCGGTAATCGACGCACATTCGATCGCTACCATTTGGCTTCTTGATGAGCACCACCGGGCTGGCGTACTCTGACGTTGACATCGTGATCACATCCTGTTTTAGCAGCTCGTCGACCATTCTGCTAACGACTTCCTTCTTTGGCTCGGAAACTCGGTATGGGGCTTGTGCTACTACCTGATTGCTTTCGACGGTGATGTGTGCTTTGACCACGCTTGTCTTTCCTATGCCTTCCAATCCTGTCGAGAAAACATCGGCGAACTTCTCCAGTAAGCTGCGCATTTGCTCACTTTCCTTGTCGCTCTGAAAATTTTCCAGAAGCTTTACGATCTTGGTAGCATTTACAGGGGTTGTCGGCTGATGGACTGCTCGTTGGATTTTTGAATCGCCTGACTCAAAGTTGAGCTCGAGATGAGCGGAGATGATGACGTCCTGTCCCAATAGAAAATCCTCTAGCAATAGATCGTCGTCCGCTATATACACCTTTGCTGCGATCGTCTTCCCATCGATTCCTATATCCACAGTCATCGCTTCTGTAAGGATTCGTGAACCTCCGCAAATGCCTGTTATCTTCATAGAGCACTTGAGGCGCTTGGCGTTGATTTGCTCGGCAACTGCTTGTCGGATGAGACTGGCTTGACTACCTGTGTCGATGAAAGCGCTGTAATCGTGCGAGTGTACGCAGATTTTCCGGGTGAACAGATTGTCCTGATTTGCGGCTCCTAAACGCATGACATTCGTAGCTTGGCAACGTCCGTTTGGCTCGTGGAACTTGTTGCATTTGGTACAGCGTGACTTTTTGCTCTCCTTTGGACACGAATTAGCAAAGTGCCCCATTTCTCCGCAATTGTAACACTTCAGGGATTCCTTCGACCTTGGCGGCTTAACTTCGGTGTCCTGCTTCTGCTCGAAGTTGCTGGCTTTTGTTGAATATGGTTTCTGGGTCGTACTCGGCCTGCCTCTGTAAAGAAAATAAGACTCGGCTGCATCTCGAAGTTGTTTCATTGTTGAGAAATGAATTGCTGCAATACTATTTTGCAATTCTCGATGTTGTAGACCAGAGCGAACATATCTGATGATCGCTGCCTCGCTGAGCTTGTATCGCACCCCAAGGGCTGACATCCTGAAACAGTACTCCTTTACCGTCTCCTTTGATCGCCTGGTTGCATTGGCCATGTTGAAATGCACTTCTGCCTCGTCTGGATTGGCACCAAACTCGTCCTGTATAGCATCGGCGAAGTGCTTCCATGTAGTATGTAGAACGGGTGATGAATCTAGCCACATCTTGGCTGGACCTTTTAGCCTGGTATAAATGGCAAGTAACAGGAACTTCTCGTCCCACTGGTAGGCATCAACCACTTTGTTGACACGATCGATGAACTGTTCGACTGAAATGGCACTGTCGTCGCTGGGATCATATTCTGGCAAGGTGTTGGCAATTTCCTTGACTGAAGCTTGCCTCACGTTGTTCGTAGCCTGTACAGGAATGTTCCTCTCGTTGCTGATTTCGTCGATATCCAAATCGATAATTGGCTGCTGTTGCTGCTGATAATTTTCTGCCTGTGCAGGTGCTGCGTTTCCCATTTGAACGGTAACTAATTGCGCTAGCATGTCCTTTAGTTCCTTCATTTCGTTTTGCAATTGAGAAATTGCTGCTGACTGAGCTGACATCGCTTCTTCTTGCTGCATGGTGAGCCCCACTGATGCTGGCAACTCGACGTCCTCTGATTGTTCAAATTCTATTAATCTTTGAACCAATTCGGCTCTCGTGCCCGAAACTGACGCGTTTCTAGATCTTAGCAGGAATCTTAACACGTCGCACTTAAGTTCTGCTATCTTCGGCATTTCTGGCAATTCCTGGTATTTTTGACTACTAGGTGCAAGCGAGACAACTATATGTACCTCACAAAGTTGTGCATCTGCTTGTTCACTCTACGAATACACACAAACTCCTTGTATGCTTCTAGAGAATTCGGCTTCTAGAGAATTCTTATTTTCTTCGAATTGTGAAATTCACCAATACTCACAACTGGTTTGTGTGTATGTGCTCTGGCTTCTCTTGAGACTTCTGCGGCCACAGGCTCACTAAGAATCCTGATCTTACTCCTTTGCTTGAGTCCACGGGTTCACTAAGACTCCCGATCTGTTTCGCTTGAAACCGCCTGCCACGTAGAACTGGAACACATCCGTAATCTGCAATTTCCGTTGTCACATAGACCTTTGGGAACACATCCCATTGCAAACTTTCCACGCCGACGATTTTCGCTGCTTTTCCTAGAGTTTTTGGCACAACTCCTCCGCTTCACACATATCCAACCACACTAATCCCACTTCTGAACTGTTAAGGGTAGCTTTTCGAGTGGTGTAGGTTTATTTAGGGATAATTAGGTTGAATATATATTACATATTAAATTGTAACTTCAAGCGTCTTAACACGTTCTGCCCAGGAGTACGACTCTATTTCGACTGCCTATAATTATAAGTCTGGTAACACTACCAAAAGGGACTTATCGATACTTTTCGAGGGTTGATGACGATATACTAAATTAGGCGCTGTTCACAATTGTAAGTAAAAAAAGTGTTTTGTTTGTATTATAATTTTCTTCAACATATTTTAGCTTAATTCTCAAACTAAACTTTAATGAAATGACAAATGACAAAAATAGCTATACACTGATCAAATTGAAAGTTCAACTAGAATTGGAACAACCTTTAAGACTATAGATTGATATATAGTTGAGTATCTTAGCGATCTAGTTCCGTTTGCGAACTGGATGTAGCCCAAAAGTAGGCAACTCTTGTGGCATTTGCCATATGCGGCAGAAGAAAGGCCGTCTGCTGCACTCGCCTTGCCTTCTCCGCCTTTATCCCCATCTCCGCTTGGCTGCCTTACCTTAATTATGAGTTACTTTTGTGCAGGCATTTTCTTAGTTGCTCCTGCCACCCACCACCCACCACCCTCAACCACCCACCTAGCACCACCCACTTGGTTCTGCCCGCGTGCGTTGTTTACTTTTTTGTGCAGTTTAAATCAACTGAGGTGAGGCGGAGGACATTCAGGGGGGGTCCAAAAGGATCAAAAGGAGCAGGAGCAGCGAGGCAATTGCTTGGGCTTGGGCTTGTGTTTGCCTTTGGGCCACAATGCTGCTGGAGGGGAGGGGAATACTTCTACAACAAAGCAGACGAAAGTCGCTGGCGGCATTTGCCGCATTTGCTGCAACAGAAAGAGCAGGTGCAGTCGCTGGAAGTGGGTGAAAGTGGGTGGTTAAAGGACCCCAGTCTGCGGTTGGATCACTCAGGGAAGGGGGGTGGGGGGCCAGCTGCTTATGCTGTGTAATTCCGCGTAAAATGCACAAAGGGACAACCCGTTAACCGCCCCCCAGCCGACTGCCTTGAACCGCAGCTTTTCCACCTGCATGACACCTGCCATTGTTCACAAAAAGTAGACAATGGAGGCAGCAACAATAAGGTGCGGGGTCACAAGGAGCCGAATCTGAAGAAAGCACAATGAGTAGACCCACCGAAATCCATAAAACATTCCATTCAGCAGGCCTCAAAATGAATCATTTTAGCAGCCTAAAATTAAAGCAAAAGTGTCAACATTTCCAAAGCAAACAACAGTGACCTACTTAGGAACAAGGCAACATCAATTGCAGCTTAAAAGCAACCTAATGTTGAAGTCCAAATAAAATTTGAAATACATTAGTGGTTTATTGAAATTAAATTATTTAAGCACATTGTTGGTGAAACATATTGGTTAAATAAAATGTATGGTTTTCTTTATTGAATTTTGAATATTTTGTACCACACTTTCAAAAGCTCAAAACATTTTCATTGCAATGTTTAATAAAACATATTTAGAAAGTGTAAAGTGTAATAAATTAGTTTTAAGTGCTAGCTGCAATAAGTATTTTTAGTGCAGAAGCAACAAGTATTTCTCCAAAATTGATGTTATGAATTGATTTAAATTTACCTAACCAAAAACGCAAGTTTAAAATTATAAATGTTCTGGGCGGTGAATATATTTTTCCCCGCAAACTGGCAACAATTTCCCATGCAAATAACTCACTTTTAGTTAATTTCCAATTTCCTTTGGATGTGTTCTAAATTCGATTTAGTTTTATGTGCCGGCCAAGTGGGAGGATGGTGATGGGGATGGGGTTTGGGGGAAGGCCATTCTGGGGGCAACTTCGTCGTCGGCTGACCGGAAATGCAACAGGAAATCAGTGTGCAATGCCAGTAAATGTTGCTGCCACGCCCCCTGGCCGCCCACCGCCCACCACCTCCACATGCGACACGTTTTCACATTGCACATTTTGCGTTGAATAAACTTTGCTGGCAGTTGCGGCGAAAACGAAAAGGAAAAGCAGAAAAAAAGGGCAAACGAAACAAAGTCAAAATAAGTCAAGTTGGAAATATTTCCCATGCTTTCCTAGCCATCCTTTCCCATTTTCCTCCGTGAAAAGCGGAGCACAGGACCAACTCCGGGGGCCATTTTGTTATTACAGTTGCTGCAATTTCAGCGTCGACGTTTTGCTGCTTTAGCAACAATTACAACAGTCGGCCCAGAAGAAATCCACCAACAGTGGAACGTGGCCAAGAGAAGGACAACGGAAAAATAGCAGGCAAGAAAAGTGGAAGCACCCTGTTGCACACATTTGCACGGGGTGTGGGGGAGGAAAATCAGGAAAGGCTGGCGAAAAAGTTGGGTAGCTGGGTCGCCGACTTGCCGCCACTCAAGTGAAGCAACAGTCCGCAATCACAACATGCCAGTACACCCACGCAGAAACTCAACACACACACACTGATGCAGGGCACATATGTACGCAGATACACTGAGAGAATCGGACTTAAAATTAATTTATTTAAAAGTCACTGTATTAGCGTATCAGCTATTCTATCTCTTTAAATTGGTAAAATCATGATTATAATTTTTAGAGCATCTATTTTTATAAAGTTTTTTGTTTACGATATTCCACAAGATATAGCTTACCGATTTTTAACAAGAAAGGAAAGCTAACTTCGGGCGGAGTCGAAGTTGATATACCCTTGCAGAATATTCTGTAAAGCCCATAGAAAATCTCAACTTCCTAACTTTCCAAACACCAAAGTTATGGCATTTCCGATCAATCAGTTATATGGCGGCTATAGGATATAGTCGGCCGATCCTTATGAAATTTGGAAGGTCGGTTTGGTTGGTTGATTGGCCAAATATAAAACCCATAATAAATCCCAACTTCCTAACTTTAAAAACACCAAAGTTATGGCAAACAGACAGACGGACAGACAGACGGACAGACAGACAGACAGACAGACAGACAGACGGACAGATAGACGGACAGACAGAAGGACAAACAGACAGACAGACAGACAGACGAACAGACAGACGGACAGACAGAAGGACAAACGGACAGACAGACAGACAGACAGACAGACAGACAGACAGACAGCTGGACAGACGGACAGACAGACAGACAGACGGACAGACAGACAGACAGACAGACGGACAGACAGACGGACAGACAGACAGACAGACAGACAGACAGACGGACAGACAGACGGACAGACAGACGGACAGACAAACGGACAGACAGACGGACAGACAGGCGGACGGACAGACGGACAGACAGACGGACAGACAGACGGACAGACAGGCGGACGGACAAACGGACAGACAGACGGACAGACAGACAGACAGACAGACGGACAGACAGAAGGACAAACGGACAGACAGACAGACAGACAGACAGCTGGACAGACGGACAGACAGACAGACAGACGGACAGACAGACAGACAGACAGACAGACAGACAGACGGACAGACAGACGGACAGACAGACAGACAGACAGACGGACAGACAGACGGACGGACAGACGGACAGACAGACGGACAGACAGACGGACAGACAGACGGACGGACAGACGGACAAACGGACAGACGGACAGACAGACGGACAGACAGACAGACATGCTTATATCAACTCAGGACGCGATCCTGATCAAGAATATATATACTTTTTAGGGTCGGAGAAGTCTCCTTCACTGCGTTGCACACTTTTGACCAAAATTATAATACCCTCTGCAAGGGTATACAAATAATTTATAATGCCGTTTTATTTTTGCCAAGGTTTTCAAAATGAACTGTTGAAGGAATTAAAGAATATATTTATTTTCGGGCTAAGTCGTTTATTATCAATGTTTTTGTTTTTTAGCTTTTAGGCTACCCATTGATAAGAAACGAGTACTCAATATTTAATTGTAGGCTCTCTGTATACGTTTTTATTTCGATCTTTGCGGTGAGAAGCCTCTTATCAGTAGCACTGAAGGCTTCATTATTCAGTAAATTCAAATGACAATTTCAGTACGTTTGGAACCTTCTGTTTGAGTGGTAAAGAATTGTTTAAAAATGTCGATGTTGGAAACCTACTTTTTGGGCGTCTTTATTGTGCTGACTGTGCATCGGGTAGACTGCGAAGATCAGCCTGTTTATGTAAACAGCAGCTCTCAGTGCGACCAATTTTGCCTTTCAAGACTGGAGAGGATTGAAGGCGAGCAGAGGAGAATACTCAGCTGGTGGGAAGACCAGCAGTCAGAAAAGCAGATACGACTGGATGGCCAACTATTACAGATGGAGCTGAACCAGCGGATGGAAATCCAAGAGGCACCCTTGAAGCAGTTCATCTCGCAGGAAGAACTCAAGGCCAGTCTGGCGGACCAAATGAAGGGCTTGCTGAACCTTTTGCAAACTGAGCTGGATAAACAACTTGAGGCCTTGGAAGATCGATTGGAGTTGAGACTGCAGGACCTTCAGACCAAAATGGACAATCAGACAGCCACACAAAACCAGCTTGAAGGACAAATAGTGGCAGTGCAGACCAGTATGCAAGTACTACAGGAAAAAATGTACAACCGAAACGAAGACTCCCCTACAGATTTGTTTTTCGCAACCCATGTAAAACTTATCCCACCGGGATTCGAGAAAATTGGCGCAGGATATTATTACATTGAAAGTAATATTTATATCAGTTGGACTCGGGCGGAACACAACTGCCGAGAGTGGGGTGGCGTTTTAGCTTCATTTCGAAACGAGGAAGAACTTAATTATATTCAAGAGAGACTCAGACCAGATATGAACTACTGGCTTGGCATCCACGATCAGAAAAATGAGGGCGAATTCGAATCTGTGGCCTCGGGGAATCCAAATCCATTTTTGCAGTGGGCGATTGATCAACCAAACAACCTTGAAAACCAGGACTGCGTGTCTCTATGCAACGGAGAAATGCATGACTTTTCCTGCCGCACTGAATATCTTTTTATTTGTCAGGTTGATGAAATCTATTAAAATGTATGACTTTTGTTAATTCATAAGTTATAAAATAAAAATGTTTGCTTAAATTAAAAACATTGCCCTGATGGTTTTCAAATGACAATGATACCGTGCACGTATGTATATAGATACACTGAGGGAATAGGATATAAAATAAGCTGAAGTTATTCCTTTGGGATATTTTTTTAGCAATGATATTTTGTTTTTAAAACTGGTCGAGCCAGGGTTAAAGGATATATTTCTAAACAGTTTAACTTTATTATATTTCAAAAGATATATTTAATGGAATCATTTAGAACAAAAAAGTTTCACAAGCTAAGCAGAGAGTTTGTATTGAAATAAATAAATCTTTAGCTAATAATCTTGTGCGGGGAACCAATGAACCATCTTATCAGTTTACCGCATGTCATGTCTAAAAGAACAAATGCGTTGTTTTGTAGTATATATATTCCCATGACCGTTTCTCTGGAGTACCATTCGAATTTATAATATTCATGATCTCCTGATAATTAAAGGATAGAATAAATGACTATGGCTGAACAAAAATATGAGAATAGAATAAACGGTTAAAGTTAACTTCAATTAGTAATAGGAAATGTCTCCTTTTTTTTGGTTTAATAACTGTTAATTGATAATACAAATGAAAATAAAACAAGAAAGGAAAGCTAACTTCAGGCGGAGCCGAAGTTGAAATACCCTTGCAGAATATTCTGTAAATTATATTCTCCAAAATTATTCATATGATGCATTCTTAACACTCATAAAAAATCCCAACTTCCTAACTTAACAAACACCAAAGTTATTGCATATCCGATCAATCAGTAATATGGCGGCTATAGGATATAGTCGGCCGATCCTTATGAAATTTGGTAGATCAGATTGATTGGCCAAATATAAAACCCATAGAAAATCCCAACTTCCTAACTTTACAACCACCAAAGTTATGGCATTTCCGATCAATCAGTTATATTGCAGCTATAGGATATATTCGGCCGATCCTTATGAAATTTAGTAGGTCGGATTGATTGGCCAAAAATAAAACCCATAGAAAATCCCAACTTCCTAACTTTAAAAACACCAAAGTTATGGCATTTCCGATCAATCAGTTATATGGCGGCTATAGGATATAGTCGTCCGATCCTTATGAAATTCGGTAGGTCGGATTAATTGGCCAAAAATAAAACTCATAGAAAATCCCAACTTCCTAACTTTAAAAACACCAACGTTATGGCTTTTCCGATCGTTCAGTTATATGGCAGCTATATGATATAGTCGCCCGATCCGGCTCGTTCCGACTTATATACTACCTGCAATAGAAAGACAACTTTTGGGAAAGTTTTAAGCAGATAGCTTTAAAACTGAGGGACTAGTTTGCGTAGAAACGGACGGACGGACGGACAGACGGACAGACGGACATGGCTAGATCGACTCTCCTGGTGATGCTGATCAAGAATATATATACTTTATAGGGTCGGAAATGTCTCCTTCACTGCGTTGCAAACTTTTGACTGAAATTATAATACCCTCTGCAAGGGTATAAAAAAAGGTAATCTTAAGATGATATCAAAAATTATAGTTGATAGCAGCACATTTCTTGCGGAAGAAATTACATAATATATTTGTTTTCGGGCTGTTTTAAAGTTCAAAAACATACAACAATGATAAGAAGCGAATACTCAACATTTAATTACATTCTGCCTGTGTGAATTTGAATTTTCGATTTTTGGGGTGAAAGGCCCCTTATCAAAAACAGTGAAGGCTTATTTATTTATAAGGCAAATTGAACATTATTAGTACGTTTGAAAACTGATCTTTGAGTGGTGATGAATTTTAAAAATGTTGATGTTGGATATTTTTGGGCGACCCTTTTGTTTCAGAAATGTATGGAATAAAATTTGTAATATTGTCTTGGCATTATCGTGGATTGGATCTTCACAACGGAAAAATATATGACTTTTTCTATCGATCTGAATTTTCATTTATTTGACAGGTTTTAAACATCTGAGTTAGTAATTCCTATAAATTTGATGTCATAAAGCCAAAGTAAAATGTTTGGGTTAATTGAAAATGGCAAGCTCTTGTAATATTAAATAATATGTTTTCTGTGTACGGCACACTTAGTTACAAGGCACACCCATGCAGATACCCACACGCGGACGCACTTCACCCACATTTGTCTTCGGGCCATGACAGCGTCAGTAAATTGAAAATGGCGACCAAACGCACAACGAAAGCAAGCGGCAAAGTTTACGACTACCGCTGCCCCGCCCACTTAATGCCCCCACTCGCCACCCCACCCCCCTCTGTCATTCACTTTTCGGACTGGGAATATCAACAAGGCAACCTTCAGACAGTTAACAGTTTTCCAATTCCCGCTACACGAGCCATCTCATTGCTGGCCAAGAGCGATGCGATGGGATGCGATGCCAAGCAGATGCAGATACAGATACATTGCATGCAAAGCAAACTGAGCGGAGCGGAAGAGCAGCCCACAGGAGCCCAAGGATGCTAAGGATGCGTGTCCACCTCCTTTGGCCAGCAGTGGGGTTCATGGTAAGCAGCTAGCGATGCCAAGTCCTTTTCGTAGTCCTTTAAACTTATCAGAAACTGACTCAAAATCTATCTTAAGTTTATCGCAATACACTCAACAAGTTGTAGTAAAAATAACGTATAGAAACTTTAAAAGCTAAATAGAAAATCAATTTAAGTTGCTAAAAGAAAAAACTAAATTTATTAAGAATTGGTTAAATTATGATCAGATCAGTTCTACCTTTTGAAAATGAATAAAGGTGCTCTGGCCTATGCACTCGGTGCAAACTTGTTTAGGAAAATGGAACTCCTGTGTAAGCTTTAGGTGTACATGGCATGTTACACGAACGATTTTACACTTTCATCTTCTTGTCGATATCCTCTCCTGATAGGACAGGGAAACCCAAAAACAACTTGATTACACGCACACAAGAATTTCTTAGTATTATTAAATTTTTAAATGTACGTGCACTGCCCTGTTGTTTATGTTGGTGCGTGTATTTAAGCTCTTCTGACCTATAGAGTAATATTTACTATTTGTTTTAACAAATATTTTCACATTTTAACACACATTTACCAAATCCCTTTTTTCGGGCAATTGATTGGGATTAAAAATTTAGAAAATTTAAAAATAATTAATTAAAGATTTTATACATTTCTGAAAAAGATTTCTGCTGAAAAAGATAAAAACATAATTTGAAATTACAAATAATATCTCAACTTAGATATTAAAAACTGTACTTCGGTTGGTTCTGAGACCTTAGGATATACAAAGTTCCAAAAGTGCATCTCCAATGTTTCCCTATCTTGCCCCAATGTTTGCTCTGCGTGTCCCAGAGCTGTTGCATTGGGTTCGGTGGTGTAGCTGTAGCTCCTCCACTTCAGTTTCGGTTGCTGGTCAATTGGATGCGACTGCTGCAACTCACGGCTGCCAGCATGCGGCAATTGACATTGATCAGCGCTGACCTTAACGGAGTGGAAAGGGGGGGGGGGGGGGGCAGACATCCGCCCAGACATCCCACCGCCCCCAGTCGACAGCTGGTCACTTAATGCGCTTAAGGCGAGACACAATGAGAGTGACGGGCCTCGGGTCCGGGAATCCCCTCATCATTATGCAGATGGAAACACGGAGTTGTCCCCCAAGGCATGCAAATGGAATGTGAAAAGTGCGCCTACGACAAAGGTCTAGTAGGATGGTGATTGGTGGGCTGTGCATGATAATGAGTAGTTTTCCCCCCTTTGCATGTGGCCTGGAGTAATTGCGGAAAATGAATTAAAGGCAATTTGTGGTGGGGCAGGGGCAGGAAGAGAAGATGCCGAGCAGCAGTAAAACGAAAAGTGAAAGCAAACAACGTAAGCTGTTGCTGCATAGGCGGAGGCAGGGAGTCCTGGTGAGGCAATGTTGCAGGAAGCCGGCAAGCAGCAACACCACCAGCAACAGCAGCAACATCGCCCGGAAGCAGGATGAAATCCAAGGAGCAGCAACGGCAGCAATAGTAACATGTAAATGGGAAACGCACACACACACACACACACGGCTGAAATTGCATTTAAAAAGCTAAAAGAAAAGCGGATGCAACAATTTGCCATTGTGCAACTGTCAGGGGGCGCAAGCTACACCACCCCCCTGATTTTCCACCTGCTACACCTTTCTCCGCCCCCCATCCCTCCCCTTTCACCACCTGTCTGTGCGTCTGTCTTCATGACTTTCCGCAGGCAATTTAAGCGTATTTCGAAGTCACTCGAGGAGCGGAGACCTAATGGGCGGATGGAGGTTCTGAAAAGTCGGGGGAGTGGCAAAAATAATGATGGTAGCCTGATGCGATAAGTATTTATGCTGTGGTGCAGCTGTGGCTGGAGGAGATTGCCACCGAAAAGGGAAGGATACCAAAATTGTGACAAGAAATTGCTAGTTTCGCAAGGGAAGTCAAAAGCGGTTCCTGCAAATAATTTATGAGATTCACATTTAGTACTTGGCAGGGCAAATCTTTGTTAAATAAAATGAAAAATTCAGATTTTGTGATAGCGTACAAGCAATAATATTTATTTTTTATTTCCACTTAATGTGTTTTTAAGTGTTTTTAATTAAACAAAAACAAATAAGAAATGAAGAATTGTGGTAAATCGTGTGGGTGTTTTTAAAAGCTTTCAACGACTTTTTGTTATAATTATCAATATTAACATGATGATGGGATCTCGGAAAGACTGACCCAAGGGCATTGAAAATACTTTAATTATTTGGTTTTATTTATAATTATATTACTCAGGAATTAAATTAATATAATTTGCAATGCATATTGTTTTAAATCCTCCCCTTTTCACATTTTACAATCCCTTTTCCCACCGAGAGAGTGCAAAAAAACGTAGTTCAACACTAATTTGATTTTAATTTGTTTACTTTGTCGTATTGTTATGTGCGTTTTGTTTGTTTTTTCGTGTTTAATTAAAAATGCATTTGTACAGTCAGACAGGGACGGAAAGAATGGGAGAGTGAAATGGAGGTATGGCAGAACAAAGGGGTGAATACATAGGAAAACACTTTATTATAGGAGTTGCAGGCACGCTTTATAAATTACAGTAAAATAAGTCAATTAAAAATGTTTTCCATGCCTCTGAAAACCTCGTTCCTATTCATAGCCTTAATGCAAAACATGCGCTTTCCGTTTCCGCTTTTCCAGTTGATTTTTGCCAAACAACAAACAAACAATACGTATTTTTTACCAAACTTTTTATTTCCGCTCCGATTGAGCATTAAATGTATATAAATTTTGGCTAAAATAAAGCCGGTCCGAGAGGCAACAACAAAACCTATTAATGTCTAACACATGCACACAGATAACACGCACACACACACTGGCAAACGAAAACACAGACACTTACAATAGCAAGTCGAATGCAAATAAACAGTAAATTTGCATAATCAATTTGTTTGTTGATTCGTATAGTCGAACTATTTTAATTACGTTTACGCTCAGACCGTACTTCGATATGGTGCGAAAGGGACAGAGGAGATTGTGCGAGCGAGAGGTGGCAATGAGCAAACCAAAATTTGGCAAATATAACAAAGCCAATCATCAGCAAACAACAAAAGTATTTCTCTCACTGATAGTTGGCATTTTTTGTGCTAAATGCGTAGAATTTGCATTTGGCAAATATTTATAAATGTTTTCAGGCTTTAGATTAATCAAAAATCAACTAGAGTAACCATAAAAAATATAGGTTGTTATTTTAACAAACGATTTAAATACCCTTCTTTAAAAGTGAAGGCTAAAATTAAATGAAATAAATGGGATAAGCTTACGAAAATAATAATTTGTATTAAAATAAAAAAAATAGCGGCCATAATATACTGTTCGTTTTTATTGATTTAATACATTTTTTTTAGAATAATATAAAAAGTCCTTCTGCTAGGGTATTACAACAACAATTAGCCATATCCGGTAAAAATCAGCTCATATCTCTTTCCGCCTACAAAAAACTTAACATACTTTCAGCCTTTCGCATAAATTGCCTTTTAATGGACAATATTCCAAATGGGAATCGAGTGGGTTGAGTGTTCGGAAGCAGCAGGTTCTTTATGGCTGGATAAACGCTTAAAATGCTAAAAGCCAATTATTTAACAGGTTTTTTGCGAATACGCGCGGTTGAAAAGCAGTAACCGAAACGAAGGCCAATAAAGCGAAAGAATTACACAAATATGATTGTTGATTTCATATTTTGGATTGCATGAATGGACGAAAAACAAAAAAATATAATCCCAAATAATACAGATTACAATCAACATATTTAAAAGTACACTATCCTATAAAGGTATATGCCCTTATGTAAGTGCTAAAGATAAGGTTTTTTGTTTGTCTAAATACATTTTATAAAAAGGCTCAGGCTTAACTTATGACTAAACAATTTTCTTCCAATTTCTTTTAAATTTGTATGATAATCTTTTTAAAGAGATAGTGTAAAAAATCTAAAGTGGAAAACTTTGTATTTCTTAACACTTAAAAAAAAAAGTATTTAAAAATAAAAAGACCCTGCCAACTTTAGTTGAGGTACTAGTCAAATCAATATACTCTTCATTTAAGATGTACGTTTATAAGCAGATCATTCGTCAAGCAATGATTCTCTTCCTGCTTTCGAATAGTAATTTTCCCTCAGTGCACTTTTCCGACTGTCATCGTCGAGAGCAAACTCCATCAGCATCATCGTCAAGTCACAGCCCCAATGACAACCAGACACTTGTCTGGTGAAGCACAAGCCACTGGCCATGATACTCGGATACTCGGATAGTAGGATACTCGGACCAGAAACCAGAAACTAGTAGCCAGGACCAGAACTAATGTCCTCCAGCCTAAGCACTCACCTCGTGTCAGGGACACGCTCTCTGCTCTCGATGGTGACCAGTTGACCAGTCGGCCAGTTGGCCAGTGGAGGATTTCCAGTGGACAGTTCCGAGTTGGCAGTCAATCAAGGGAGGCGTTAAAATTTGTTTTCTTTTTTTTTCTGCTGCCCCCTTTTGGGAATGGCTTCGAAAAACGGCGCTGGGCAAAATTTGTTAAGTGGCTACAAGTGGGCACAGGACATGGGGCACTGATGGTGGGCATGGGCATGGGATTGGGGGATGGGGATTCCGATTCAGATCCCCGGATCCGGGGACAGAGTGTCAACCGCAGAGCAAAGTGCAGTGGCAAGTGTTCCCAAACATGAAAAGTTTTCCGCTGCGGCTGCGGTTCGCTGTTCCTGCCGCTGATTAAATGAAATGAAAAGTTTGCGCCACCACAGGGTAATTGGAATTAGCCAGCAGAGGCAGCAGAACCGTTCTCTAAGCAAAAGCAAGTTTAACCAATGCTTAAAGTGCTGCCAACTCAAAAAGCAATCATAAATTGTGTGGCCCAGTTGAAAGGAAAAGCTCAGTAAAAGAAATGATAATTAAATCACTGCGAATAACGCCAGATAAATCTCACTCGGTCTGCAGTTCTCCCCAAGGAAGCCATCAACTTTCGGAGATGGCAATGGAGTGCATCATTGTGCCACTTGAAAAACTTTGATTAAAATCCTTTTGAAGTGCAAACAAATAGCGCGGGACAAAGTCTCTGCTGGCAGGGTGGCTAAGATCCGAATCTGGAGTGCAAGGAGATTTAACACGGGACGGGAGTCAATGTGTGTCCGTACTTTTTGAAGGCTAAGCCAAGAGCACACGAACTCCAACATTTGCATTTTGTGCGTCCTCGTTTTGCTACCCAGCTTTTGGAGAGGCATGAAATTCGTATTAAGCTTAGCTTTTCAATGAAATTCAATAAGAACTGAAAACTTTAATATTAAAGATAACGAAACCAATTGAGAAAATTCATTAGTGCAAGGAAAGCCATTTAATACCTGTACTTTGGCCAAAAGCATTAGACACATAATCAAAATATCGAATGTCATAGCTCTTGGAACTCGTAAGAAAATTTCCGATCGATAAGCATTCAAATCATTTTTAAGCTATTTTCTATTTCTATTTAAATTTAAGTTTTCTGGGTACTCAATTCGTCGAGTTTTTCCATGGATTTGCTTCCTGTATGCATCCGTTGCTGTTGTTGCTGATGTAGAAGTTATTGCTGTAGCTGTTGTTGCTGTTGCTCGAATCCTTTTTTCTGTTTTTTGCTTTGCGCTAAGCTTCACTAAATCCTTCTGTCGCGACGAAAGCCCAGCAACAACAGGAACCGCTGGCCACAGCAGCAGCAAAAGGAAAGGAGCAGCAGCAACAACATGAACAATAACAGCAACAGGACCTGCAAAAGTAGCAGCATCAACAGGAGCAACAGCAACAACAGCAGCAACAGCAGCAACAGCAACAACAGCAGCAACAGCAGCAACAACAAAATCAACAGCAACTGCAACAACACCAGCAACATCAGAGGCTACAACAGCAACTACAGCAACAGCAACTGAAACGGCAGCAACACCAGCAGCAACTACAACTTCTACAGAGGTTAGAAGTGGAAAGGGGGCGTCAAATAAAGGGGCGGGGCTTCTGGGGACTTTTGAGGAGGAGAAGAGCAACCATGACGACGCCGGCGACAATGCAATAACTCATGTGCAGTAGTTGTTGCTCCTGTTGCTGTTGTTGTTGCTGCTGGATGTTGGTCATGATGACACTTTGGTTGTTGCTCCCAGCTCAAAATCCCTGCCCCTCTGACGCCACCTCCCCCCTCACCCTGTTGTTGCCCGGCGCTTTGTGCTTTGGCAAAAGTTTTGTTTGATAGTCCCACAATTGCAAAAGTTGGCCACGTTCTTTGAGCTGTGAGCTCGGGATCTGGCTTAAATGCATTTTAAGTTGCATCAACTTTAATAAAATGCCACATGTGAAGCTTGTTTACTGCTGTTGCTGCCGCCGCTCTGCGGTGTTATTGTAGTTAAGTGCACTTGAGAGCGCTTTAAAGTTGGAGGCCAAGCGATAAGGACACGCAACTTGCACTCGATGTGAAGTCATCTCTGGCCACTCCCGCTCCCACTCCCGATCCCGCTCCAGCTCATCCCTTGCAGATTTTCACTCCACATCCTTTTGTACACCGTGACGTATGCGCAACGTTGGGTTTCCCCGCCGGTTTATCATACGCACCGTTGCCGAGACGGAGAGTCTGTGTTTTTTGTGTGGTGGCTGTTGCAGTGGCAGTGGCAGTGGCGATGCCGAAAGAGTTTCCAAGTCATCATCTCGCTACGCCGCAACTTGAAGGTCGTCTAAGTTAGTTCCTGGAGTCTGTCAAAAAGCATTCTAAAGATTTTCGGCTCTCAGGGGCTAAAGAATTTCTGTCTTTTATGCTGGCAAAATAAGCGATAAGACTCTGGAGCAGCTACCATATAAGTTTTGGCTGAGTAAAAATAACTTCCCTTTAGGAAAGAGATAGGGAGTGTGGGAAGAAAACTAAATTAAACTTTATAACAGGGAAAATCGTGTTTTCTTAAAGTCTCGTATTATTTAAGGTTCCAATTAAAATACTTTTAATATAACTATACGCTTTAGTATTTATAATTAAAGAAGTTTCAAGAATTTATGTTAATTAAGATCTGTTTTGTAACAGAAAAGTAAAGAATATTCATACATATATAAACAAAAGATTTCTTTTCAGCTTATATTGAGTATCTAAATTAAGCTGATATAAAGGTGCCAAAAAAAACATTTAAATCATTAAATTGCATTGAAAAATTAAAACAATTGGTTTTAAAATGAAAATTAAGCAATATAATGGCTTACAAAAAAATCTACCTGCGATAATTAAACTGACAAGGCATTAGATATAAACTTAAAATACCTTTCCGTTTATTTTAAGAAATATTTTTCTCCCATTTTCAAAATTATAAGACTTATAAATAAGTAAACTATGAAAAGTGAAACCACTCCAGCATCATTTACTTAAATATCCTTGAGCTTTATGCCTTGAAAGAATGCCCCCACCATAACCATTATTCTCCGGACAAAAATTTCTTTATTTGAAGAACCCTTTCTGAACTATCCATCATACGTCATTGGACGACAAATGTGTGCGAGTGTGCGAGTGTGCGAGTGTGCTGGTGTGCGAGTGTGCTGGTGTGCGGTTGAGGTCGACTGACTTTGTTCGCAAGTTGAAGAGGCTAAGAATGAAGTACGCTCACTGCAGAGCCCCCGAACCCTGCCCCTTTGGCCCCAACTTTCGAGTCATTTCAGTGCGTGGCACTTGAGAGAAGCGCAGAAAGCAGAGCTGGGGAAAAATGGCGAAGGAGTGGGCAGGGGGAAGGACCTCAGTCGAGTGTCTAAATGTCACGTTTAAATTTATGTTGCAGCAACAATAACAATGGGCGAGTCCTGCACCCTCCGAAAAAAATATGCAACGTAAACAAAAACAGTTATGACAACAATAGGAACAACAAACAGCCAAGAACTATGACAACTCGACAACAGCAACAAATGGCAGCAACAACAATTACTGACACAGCACAGAAGGCAAAATGTTGCCGTGTGTCACCAGGGGCGTGGGGAAGGGGGGCTGGGGGTCGGGGGCTGGAAGGGGGCAACGGAGGGCTGCAGACCGAATGAGATGCGGGTGCAACTGTCACCAAAACAATGTTAACCAAAATGGCAAAAAAATCCTACGGGGAGACAAAATATTTCCAGCAAAGCACGAAAACGAGCAAAAAAAAATGATTGGAATACATTAGAAATGTTCTCTATTGTTTTGGGACGAGCGAATGAAATGTTGGACGCATGCAAATGGAAAAGTTTGCAATATAAAATGGCAAAGAAGTCTCATCCCAGCAATACAATCTCTCTGATGAGGTTCTAGAATCTAATTATTATCTGAGTTGAGCCATCCAAGATAATACATTTTACTTTATTATTTTTTACTTTGTAGATCAGATCCAAATGATTTTTTAGAATTCTGGCAATGGATGGTTAAAGTCAAAGGATATATGGCAAACTAAATTCCCATTAAATGTTACAAGCATTCTTTTAAAGTTCAGTAAGATACATTTCCAAGCGCCAAGCCGGAACTAACGATCCAAAACAATTTATATTTTCCCAAAAACATATTTTGCGTTTTCGAGAAAGCAAAACTTTCACCAGAATTCGTATCAAATTTCGTGAGCAGCTGCATTTTGGAAATTTTCCCGAGTATTTCTTAATTTTCAAACAATTTTCTGCACCATTGCTCGTTGTGGATGTTTTGGTATCAAGTATAAAATGTGGGGGCATTTCAAGGGGGGCGAGAAGAGGGTGGACTTCCGACATTATCAGCCATTAGCCTTATGTTTATATCATTAACAAAGTTATTTGAAGCTCAACTACTCTAATTATTTTTCCGTTTCTTTCCAGCTTCAGAGGGTCGGAGGGAAAGGCATTTAATTGTGGGAAAAATTCAAGGGGAGTGCGTTTTACATGCGAATGCTGCCTTAACATGGCTAAAACAACTGACGTGGTTGTTGTTGGCCTGATTGTGTTTCTGGTTCGGGCTCTTTCATTATTATTTCTGCTGTTTTCCTGTGTTTTCCTGCGCTTTCCCAGCGCCCTCGTGGCTGAGCTTGCGATTCAGCAGCGCATTGTTGCCGGCATACTATTTTGCACGCTCGTTGGCATCGCCATGCCGACACAACTGCAACTAGAATGGCAGACCGCAATGAGAAAAAATGTTTTCATATTTATTTGCCGCTTTCCCCGACCCCCCCAAACACCCCCCTCCCCCGCTTTTCCACCCCCCACCCTGACTTTTCCCCCACAGTACTCGCATAACTCTACTCAAGTATGCAACTTTATCATTTTGATTTAAATGTTTTGCTGCCGCTCTTGTCTGCCGCATTGTGACATGCATGTGCTTCTGTTCGAGTGAGCGAGACGGAATGCGTGGGCGCGAAAGAGACGGGCTGAGTGGGCGCGAAGGAGACGGGGCGAACTGTGTGAGCATAGGCGACAAGCAGTAAAAATTGCATTGTTGTTTAGGATTGCCAGCTTATTCAGCGCGGCGTTTGCGTGATTTTATGAAAAGATTGTTTTTCCTATTCTCTGCTTTGTTTTGTTTCTGCAGCCAGCTTGAATATTGCGAATAAAAAAGAATTATAAATAGCATAGAGTGGAGACGGAGGCACAAAACCAAAGTGAATTATATGGCTAAGCAAGGGGAGTCAAAATGTGAAGCCGCTTGATGAACTATGACACGAGTAAGAAAGCAGATCAGACTGAGAAATATTCTGCAGGATCTGTTGATATTTTCAATGGGTTTTTTATTTATAATTTATTGTGACAACAATCTAAGCTTTAATGCTGCAATCAAGCTAATGTACTTTTATGAAGTACTCGAATACACATATATTATGGAGAGGGAATAAACTGTTCTGAATTTATTTTACAAATCCCTGCTAACTAAAGTTACTTTACATATTTCAAAGGGCATAAATACGTATACTTTATAAAAACTAAACCTAAATATTAAAGACAACAAGGAAATCAGAAATAAAGCTGAATGGAATTGAAGCGGATTATAAGCTTAAGTGATTTCTGTTACGATTTCCCTTATATAAATAAAAAATGTTTAAGGCCTTAGAGTTCAAGGTTCTGTAAGTGAAGCTAAATATTTTAATTGATTTTTTAAGTTCCCAAACCATTTTAAAACAAGGGTCATACTGCATTCTGGAATCCAGATATTTGGTGTCCTTTACAAAACCAACTGTAACATTTCCCCGCACTAATTGGCTTTGCTCTCGGCCTTTTGACATGGCATAAATTAAGGGAATTTTGTGAGTATGGCTCTGGCAGACACCCCCTCCCCTCCGCCCCTGCAAGTGGGTGCGTCAGTGTGAAGTGCAAAAATTAATTTAATTAAGTAATTTCACATGTCATGCCACATATAATTTATGGCTTGCCTATATTTTGAGTTAATTTCAACATTTTTTCTCCATTCGTTTTATTGCATTTCCATTTTTGCCTGTCACACGCGCTTGTTTGTGCGAGTTTTTCAAATTGTTTTGATGCTTCGCTGGTTCAGTGTATAAATGTGGAAAATTCTTGCCGTCAACAACAATTTTTTCCCTCTGGTTTGGTTTGTTTCTTCTATCTCTTTCTTTTCTCTGGGGTTCCTACATGTTTACAATATTAATTTGTTAAAATAAAGGCCAGGAAAAAAATTGGCTGGAGGAAATGTAAATATTTTGATTGCATATAATGCCGAGGAGATTTTGAGTCAGATTAAACTAATAAAGTAAACTAATTTAAGTGTGCGGTTAATTATTGGAACTGCAAGATGAATGCTAAATTATGAAACAATTTTAATTGTGCATAACATAATTATGATTTTATCATAACAGTTTGGGAAGGTTTTTTTGAACGCCTGTATATTTTCTTTTAGTTTGTATTTTAAGCAAAAACACATTGATGTCTTATTAATAAAATTATATAGTATTATATTTTCTTCACTGGTTTAGTTTGAATCAATTATTATAATGATAATAGTAGTAATAAAAGTATATATATTTATAATAACATAATATATTTAAGGGCATTTCAGCTTCAAAATCTTTTCAAAGGCCTCCTAATCTTGATCCTATTTTAATCTAATTGTTTATAAATAATTGTTAATATATTGTATATAAAATCTTGTCTTGGATCTAATTGATTGGACTTCCTAGGTGACCAAGTGGAGGATACGTCTTAATCCTGTGGAAATTACCGACATGAAGCTGCCGGCGATGATAATGAAATGCGAACAATGCGCACATTCAAGTGATTAGGTTGGCAATAACAAGTTCACTTGTTAGTTGGGTACATCTTGGCTGTCAGCAGTATTTTGGACCCCCTTTAACCCATTGCAGGCCCACTTAACCCCCGACGAGGTCTGCGAGGACATAAATTTCCACTCATTTATCCGGAAATGGGCGTACTGCCAAAGTGAGCAGCAAACAAACAAAATGAGTGGCCATTTAGTTTAGACTGGAGTTAGTACGTCCTTCTTAACCCCCTGCAGCCGGAATGACAGCATTGTTTACAGCCAGACAACTTTGTCAGCCAAACTGTCTGCTCTATCAGTCGGTGAGGGGTACTTTGTGCAATTAACTAATTCGATGTGCCATGTTCTTGCAGTTTTCCCCCCAAAAAAAGCACAGGAACCTGAACAAGCAGAAAAAACACACAATAGAATTTATGTTGTCAAGGGTCAGGACTTTCAATTCGCAGCGGTTCAATCAATGCAGCTAAGAGAGCGTTGAACGCCCAGTTGAAGGCCAAAGGAAGACGAAAGAGAGAATTGAATGCATTGGCAAGGAAGAGAGAATCGAATGCAATGGCAAGGAAGAGAGACCCGATTGCATTGGCAAGGAAGAGACAGTTGAACACTTCGGCAAGGAAGAGAGTGGAATGCATTGAGAGTGGAACGCTCTTACTGGAAGGAAAGAGCATTTTTCCAGTGCTTTACCAAGAGTGGATTTAATTAAAAAAAAATTGGCATACAACCCCCTTCCCCCTCACCCATCCCCTTTTAATTGAATACGCATTTGCAGAAGCTTCGCTTCAACTTGAGCCATTTGCGAAATTCGTGCTGCATTCTTTCAGGCGCCGCTTAATTCAAAAAGCAACAAGTACAGTCGACACAGCGCTCAAGTATTGGTGTGCCAAACTCACTGTTAGTCCTGAAAGATGGCTTGAAACACAATTGCGTAGATGGAAAGTAATTTGTCAGGAGTAGCTTTTCATTAACAAATTTGTATTTAAATTCCGAAAGGGTTTTCCCTAAATTTTATACCCTAAGAATTGCTGAATAGTTTTACAAGCAATTTTCGTTCTCCAAAACCTAAATATATCAAGGGTGACATATCATAATATATTTTTCTATTATTGAAATCACACTTAAAATCAATTTCCCATTATAAGAGATTTAAGTGCTTGGCATTCTTCACCTTTTTTTTTTAACCTTAAACATCTAAGATCTGTAAACGATAAAAAGGTCAAAATTAACATTTTCAAAAATGTGGTTTAAGCGTTTAAGGTCTTTTAAAAACTCTATTTGTCTTACAGGGGATTTAAGAGCATCAATTTTTATTTTTTTGAATAAAACACAATTAGCTTTTCTTTCAAATTAATTTTAAGATTATAAAAAACATATTTGTGACTTTCTGTTTAAATATTTTACAACAGAAATATGCTGTAGACTCAGAACAATATTAAAATTCAAATATTTAATTAGTGATATAAAAAACGAGACACTTGTTTATCACTACAAATAAATTAAATATAAATGCCAAGTTTAGTATCTTGTAGTAATTTTTTGTTTATGTAATGTTCCAAATAAATAAGTAATATCTTAAACTTTTTAAGTATAGATTAGGTTATCAATTCCAATAGCTATATCTCTGTTATTAATAGACCTTAAGAAACCTTTGTTATACTTTTTCTCTGGAAAGAACTGAACAAATAATATAAAATAAAGAAAAGAAAAGAAAAGTAATTGGCTTAAATAAGTAAAAAAAACTTTTTTGAAATAATGAAAATTGATTTGCATTAGTAAGACCTAAACTATATGTTAATATATTAACCAATTTAACCAACAATGAAATCAGCTTTTTGCTTTACAATATAAATTCATTCTCCCTCCTTATATTTTGACACATTCCCAACTAATCCAGTCCGTACGAAGCAATTCGCCGCCCAAAATGATGGGCTTCCATTTCCAGCATTGATGACAGTTGATGATTATTAAAACAAAACCCGAAATTAGCCACTGTTGGGTGTGAATGCCTGCATCGGAAATGAGGTTTCGTTTTGATTTACGTTGGGTAGGCTGGGCATCGAATGTCGCAGGACAGCAGCACAGTCACCTGCACTCGAAGGACATTGGCAATTGCTGCCGGGTCGGAACACCCGGCCAGAGGAGCACCCCTCCATCCGAAGGACATTTCGAACGCCCCCAATCCTCCCCTTTGGAAACTTGACACGCATATTTAGTGGCAACAACAAACCTAATTACGCATGTCCAAAGCGACGACCACTGCAGAATTTGGGGCGAGTGGGGCAGCCCCCTCTGGCCACAGAATCACAGTGCATTTATGACCGGCCTTTATAATCGCCTGACTCGGCCGGGGTCTTCACCTCAACATGAACTCCCCCAAGGCTGCCGAATTTACTCGACTCCACTCCTACTCCCGAATTCCCCGCCCTGCATTTCCACAAGAATAGGTGAAGCCGGAGTCGAATGAGCTTGGCATTTTGATCTGGTTACCTGGCTGTTACTCTGAACTGAAGCTTAGAAAATGCGTTTTTTGGCTTACAATTGTTTTATAATTTAGTTCATACATGTAACTAGTTTTTATTATTTGGAAAATAAGTAAGTAAGTAAGTAAACTATTTATAAAAAATGTATGTTGCTATCATATTAAAAGAATGTAATTTTTATACTATTGTATAATTCGTATATTAATGTTATGTAGTTATTAAAAATACTCAAAACATACAAAAATAAATTATGAAAGCATTTTTATTGGATATGCTCAAAATGTCTACAAAGATTTTAATTTTTATAGGTATGCTTTAAGAAAGGTCCAAACAAAATATATATTTTTTCTAGCTGCAGATTTATATACCAGAGACAACCCCAGAAAGTTAGCCAAATTCTAATCAATAAGGGCTTAAGTTCTAATCATAAAAGTGATAGTATTGCTGGAGATACTTCATAAAAACTTCAACCAGCTACTCCTGTAATTTGTATTTTCTTTGCATTATAGCTTATCCGATTTTTTGGGGCACATCTCTGTGCTCCGAAGACGCAGTCCTTGTTCACTGCTGACCAAAACAGGCCGCCCTTGATCCGGCAGTTGCAACATTTGTCATGAGCAGGGATTTCTCGACCACCTCACCCCCGACTGCCCCCCCATCCTTCCGCCTGGAATCCACATCCACCCGGGGGATAATGGCTGAGTTAGTGGGCTGTGCTCCGAACAGATTTTATGATTGCATCTGTTCCGCTGCCAGTTTCCAGTTGCCAGTTGCCAGCTACGAGTTGCCAGCTACCAGCTACCAACTACCAGTTTGGGGCTGGCCAACTCCTCCTTTTCCGATCCCCAGATCCATAGGCTATTCCCTGTGTGCTTTCCCTGGGAATGTGTGTTTGTGCCCCGTTTTGTGGTAGCTAAATTAGCTGCGATTAGGCCTAATAGAGCCGCAGTGCATGGAATGGATTTCGCACAGCTGCATTGGCCGGCACTCTCACTCCTCTGGCAGTTAAAGTTGTTGGATTACTTCTGCCGGGCCCTGAAATGTTGTTTTCCAATCACAGGTATTTGTATGCTGAGTGAAATCCCAGTGACCGAGGCATTAGCAATGATTAAGTGCCAATTTGGCTTAGTTTCTGCCGAGGTTACTCAATTGATAAAGTATTTATGATCCCAAATGTAGCTGCAGTAAGCTTAAGATTATGAAAGAGAAGTAATGGGTAACAAAGTTTCGTTGGTATAGGTATATACATATATGATATAAATATTTATAACCTTTGGAAAGCCAATGTTTTTTGTTAATACAAATTTATCAAAATATTAAATACTAATATACTTAGGATATATCTTAATATTACCAGCCCACCTTTTTTAATAATAAAGCTGAAAAAAAAAATATTTTTTAAATTAATAATATTAATAAATAATAGTCTATTACATATCTTTAATTAAACATAGATTTGTACCAATTTGGCGAAATAAAAATATGCTACAGTGTTCATTTCCTGTTTTTGGCTACTTTATCAAGTAGAATTATCAAATAACATTAGTAAATTTGGAATAATTTAGCAGTTATGGCTTCCAAAAACACTCTCACAGCACACTCATATTTACATATGTAAACAAATCAAAAGGGGGAAGGGGAAGGGGAATTGCAGGGGAGTTCTCGACAAGCGACGTCCATCGTGAGTCACATGAAGTGGAATCAAGCCGTATGACCACAACCCAATCCACTGACGTCCTGCCCACGACCCTTGGTCCACATCCTGAATGGTTTAGGACCCCCTAGCCCTAGCACCCCCCTCCCCCCCTTTAGACCCTTTTGTGCCCCCTTAAACACTTGTCAATTCGGACTATTCATAGTTCTCGCCTGCTGTTGTTCAACAAGGGACATGCATAAAATTGACCATGATTTCGTCTGACAAGACATCAACCAAGCCAAAAGGGTGAGCGGAAGGACGAAGGAGGGGGCTGCAGACACATGTCATCAAATTTGTGGGCAGCGCCTATGCGTATGCAACAAATTTCCGAACAACTGGGGAGGCAGAAAGGCAGAAATTTCGGTTTGGAAATGATGTGTGTGGTGCGGAGCTGCACCCTCTATTCCCAGGTCGTTCCCACTGCAGCTGGTAAAATAATTACTTAATTAAATTTATTGACTTGTTTAAGTTAATTTAAACGCCAAGTGGTTCAACGTTTCATTCGAATTACCACAAAGCAATCAAAAATTAAGAGACAAGCCAGGGATATGTGCGTGTGGTGGCAAAGCCAAATCAATTTCCGCACACACACACGCACAATGGGGAAAAATCCTATTAACAATTGTTTAGGCCAATTGCCAGACATGGCCTAAATGAAGAGCCGTAAATGTTAGTCTGCCAATGAATTTTACATTTGGCAGATGACAAAAAGTGTTGGTTTATCTGTTGCCCAGAGATGAAAATAATGAAATGTTTGTTTGACCGAAACCCCATCGAATTGATTTTTCACCTGCTGACTAATAACTTTTGACAGGACTAAAAAAAAGTATTAGCCAAGTGCAAAGGCCAAACAGGCAAACAAAGGCTGGTAAATATTTGGGGTTCGAGCACACAGGAAATTGTTGCATCGAGTTGGCCATATTATGTAAATCACTGCCATTGACAGCCGCCAGCAACAACAACAACAAGAACAACAACAACAGCAACACAATTTTCAACAGGAAGAGCAACAAAATATTGTGTGCAAAGCCCGAAAACCACTTTGGGCCCAACTTATTTGTGGCTAACAAATTTGCATGCATTGACGCATCATCATCGCAGTTGCCAATTCATCTGGATATACATCCCTAGATATATATGTATGTGTCCGTGTGTGCAGTGTGGGCCACTTGGCTGAGTTTCCCTTTTTATTTGCCACAAGGACAACACAGGAGACTCCGACTGCGACTGCAAATCTTGGGCAAATCAATTGAAGTTGTGAAGAGCAGGGAAAGCGTCCTCAATGTGTCAGCTCAAATGCCAATTTGTTGGCTAGGATTTCCAGGATATCGTTGGTAGAAGCGATAAAACAAAAAACTTGCATTGGACTTTGAGACCTATCGAAGGCAGTATATTGAGTCAAAAACACAGACATTAGAAAAGGAAAATTATAAAAAGAAAATTATGTAAAAGATGAAAAAGGAAAAACAAAAAAAATGTAAATTGCCATTTTATTTGTATTTTGTACAATATTATTACATTTAAATATAGAGTTGTGGCAAACAATACCTTTTATTAATGTTGCCATGTTTAGCAACATCAAACCAAATTTATAAAACAATATTTATAGATGTTATCAGTGGTGCCAGAAGCAAATTTAAAAAACAGACAGAGCAGGAACGAAAAACGGAAAAACTAATAATATTAAATACTTTAATATTAATCTTAATATACATATATAATATAACATACATTATTGTTATACATTGTGAAAACTTTTATTCATGAAATGAACTATTAAATATTAAATATATTGCATTCTGATTTAGTGGCAGGGAATTAAGACTTCGTGGTTTTTTAATTGCGGGAAATCTCATACCGGGAGAAAATGCAAATTTCCATAATAATTTCCATTAAAGTAAGAAAAAAATTAACAAATAGCAAAAGCGGAACAAATTAAGCAATTGAAGATTTTCACGTTTTTCAAAACGCATTTAATTAATACCTTATTAATATTTATCGAAAAATAAGATTTTTCTGGGAAAGACAGTTAAAAATAATGCAAAATGTTTTAAGAGTTTTTGCAACATTTTTTTTACAATTTTAAAGCTTTACTTTTTTACTTACTTTTATTCCAAATAAATGTTATTCGGTATTTGTTTTTTCTTACGACATTTACAATGATAATAAAGTTCAAGTTTAACATTCAACAACTTAATAAGATAAATGAATTCAATTCATTTGATTTGATTTCCGTTAATACTTCTTCAAAGAGCCAATTTGAAACCACCAAGTGCATTCGGTTGCTCTGATTATATTTCACACTGAGAGCTCTGAGGAGATCGTTTTACGGATTTTGACGTGCTTTTTTTTGAAGGGTTACGGGTATTTCAAAAGTGTGGCCTCACTAGGCCACTTTTCACACACTGCGAAAAACCTCTGCAAACGCACACAACATACAACATACAACACACAACACACAACACACACAATCCCTCTCATCCCGGGCCATCGATAGGTATTTGGGGTCTAATTACAAAACACAAATGCACTATAATTTCAAAACCCACCAGCTTCCTGCCTCAGCCCCTCATTCAGCCCCATGAATGATTTCGTAATTTAAACGGCAATCACCTCTCTGGGTACCCCGAACTCCCCATTTTCCCTCTGGTTTCCCTTGATTTTCACCCGATTTTCCCCCGATTTCCCCACCATATGTCAACAGGCAACAAACAAACTTCTGTCAGCAAAATCATGCAAAATGTGACACCGAGCGGGGAACTGTGAATGGGAATGGGAATGGGAAGGGGAATGGGGGGAAAATTCGAGTGGATTTCAGTTCTGGAACAATGTATCCTACGCTTCTAACTGGGCGATCCCTTCCCCCCCATCGCCTTTTCCCCTTGTCCCCCTCCCAGTCCCCAGGCTGCGTGTCATTCAAAGTTTATTGATTCGGATTGAAAAGCTGACACTTGCACATATTTCACATATTTTGCGCTTTTTTATCCGGATGATTTGCCGCCGAAGAATGGCACAGAGTTAATAGTTCAATGAGATTTTCGACATTGGTAATCCAAAATAATTGCTAATTGAGCTGTGGAGACTGAAAATTATAGCTCAAGGGGACCGGGACGTACTTTCGTATTTTAATACAAATAAGTTAAGATTGGTTTGCAATAAAAGGTATATTTTAAAATTTTATTAGAGGACTCAAACTACAAATGCCCTTAAGATCGCTATAATAAATCATTTAAGTAAATATCATGTTCTATTCTAATGTACTAGATGAAAATAATATATTATTTAATAATAAATGCATTGACTTAATTTGTATTCCTAAAAAACATAATTTTCTAATATATATTTATATGAGTGTGTATTCATTCAACTAATTCAACTTTAACAATTTTCGAATTCTTTATATTTTGGCTGTCTTAAAAATATATTTTATAAATAAAAATGGTTTACCAAATTAGGCAAATTATTGAAAATTAAATTTGGCATTATAAAGAATTAATTGCAACAAATAATCGTTTAATTTTAATTTGAAACAAAGATGCAAAATGATATTTTCGTATCTGAACATTATGAATTTGAATTCTCCTAAAATTTTGCCAATATTTTGATTTCCTTTTTATTACTTTTATTTGTATTTCTACTTTCACTGATTTTCTTTGCGTTTTTAAAAAGTCAACTCTTGGGAAATGGCGCAGAGAAAAAGATTGAGAACTCGAGGAACCAAATTAAGAAGGAAATCATCTAAGGGAAATGCAATCTGTAACCGATGCTGCCTGATTGGGTTTGTCTGCTTTCATTACGACCTTGGGGCGGAGGGCCCACCCCCTGCGCCCACTCTCAGGGGCAATCATACAGACCATTTAACTTTAACGACAGTCCAAGGAAAGAAACAGAAGGGCTGAGGCCCACAATACTTCCTACTACTAGGCTCGGCTCACTGGCCAAAGTTTCTTGCTCATTACAATTATATTTGCAGAAGTTTTTCTTTTGCTCTCGATTTTCCTCTTTCTTTTCCAGATATTCAATTTCTTACTTTTCGCCATTTACTTTGTCCGAAGTTCAAATATAATCCTTTTCATCTCTATTTTATTTATGTGTTTATTTGTTTGTCAAAATGCTGCACTTTTGATAAGAAAGGGAAGGCAGTTCAGAGTTGGGTGAATCCTTAAGGAATCTGCAAAATTAATATGACGCAGGTGTCAAAAGAAGTTGGGGCAAATCACAAAGGCCGACTAACAATGCTTATGGCACATACAATAAAAGTGCAATTGAAATTGATTCCCGTTGACCCTTTGACCTTTTCGACAGCATCAAATCGTTATTCATAACCATAAATAAACGAAAACAGGATAAACGTAAGGCCCAAAGGGCAAGTGCCAGCTTTGCCTTTTGTTTAAAAACGCATTTGTTGAGACTGAAATGAAAATACTTTAGGAACTTTTTGCTTACATTAAATATGAATAATAGTTTTCATTAATAACACTTCTTCTTGTTATTTACATCCAAAACAAGAAAAAGAAAATAACAAATTAATAAATAATAAAGAACTTACATATCCATCAGTAGTTTGAGCATGAATATTTTATATTAAACAAGAAAGGAAAGCTAACTTCGGGCGGAGCCGAAGTTGAAATACCCTTGCAGAATATTCCGAATTATATTCTCCAAAATTATTCATATGATGCATTCTTAACACTCATAAAAAATCCCAACTTTCTAACTTTAAAAACACCAAAGTTATGGCATTTCCAATCGTTCAGTTAAGTGGCGGCTATAGGATATAGTCGGCCGATCCTTATGAAATTTGGTAGGTCAGATTGATTGGCCAAATATAAAAGCCATAGAAAATCCCAACTTCCTAACTTTACAAATCCCAAAGTTATGGCATTACCGATCAATCAGTTATATAGCAGCTATAGGATAAAGTCAGCCGATCCTTATGAAATTTGGTAGGTCAGATTGATTGGCCAAATATAAAAGCCATAGAAAATCCCAACTTCCTAACTTTACAAATCCCAAAGTTATGGCATAACCGATCAATCAGTTATATAGCAGCTATAGGATATAGTCGGGCGATCCTTATGAAATTTGGTAGGTCGGATTGACTGGCCAAATAAAATACCCATAGGAAATCCCAACTTCCTAACTTAACAAACACTAATGTTATGGCGTTCCCGATCAATCAGTTATATGGCAGCTATAGGATATAGTTGTCCGATCCTGGCCGTTCCGACTTATATACTGCGTGCAAAGGATCGAAGGCTGTGTGCAAAGTTTCAATTCGATATCTTTAAAACTGAGAGACTAGTTCGCGTAGAAACAGACAGACGGACAGACAGACGGACAGACGGACAGACGGACAGACGGACATACGGACAGACGGACATGGCTATATCAACTCAGGAGGTGATCCTGATCAAGAATATATATACTTTATAGGGTCGGAGATGTCTCCTTCACTGCGTTGCACACTTTTGACCAAAATTATAATACCCTCTGCAAGGGTATAAAAAGGCGTACCAATTTTTTATATGGGTAGAAATAATAGCTGAGAAGGGCAGCTTATCGACAAAATGATCGATAAGGACAAGGGCAAATATATAATTTTACCATCCGCAAAAACTCTATTGAGTTTCCTAGAGGTAACGCAATTAGCATAAGGCAAGAGTACAGTATAATGTTTATAATATTTCAAAGTAAATAGGACTTATAACAATTATGTAGCTCGTTGCGTCTCCTGCTGATCGGTAAACTTATTTCTTAGGATCGTTTCTTTTTCAAAATAAATAGTTGTCAGCATAAACATGATCTTATTAAAGGTATTTCGAACCAGGACAGATCCATACATTACTGATTCCTTTCTACGAATGTAAGCGAAGATATGCTTAGATACGGTATTATTTTCTTTTTGACGAAACCCCAATCAAACGTACTTGCAACGAGCACTGAATAAACCCAGCTAAAGGCATCCTATTCCTGTTATAAGGAAAGTCTCTGTTGATAATTAATTTATTAGAAACAATTTCAACATCTTTTTTATTGGATTACCACCAAAATCATTTTATTTGAAAATAAAAACAATAGATTATTTAAAAAAATATAAAATGATAAATATTGATACTGACATATTGATATATTCTGCCAACATTGGTAGGATTTAACAAGATTAAACTACGTGACTTAAGCCTAGTAGTCACAAAGTGTAATCCTGTCCTTTTAGACCTCTGCTAGGAAAAGTCCTTGTTAGCTTTCCGCTATTGCCACTTATGTGAAAATGGCGCTCCCAAATTTTTGTATACGCGAAACTTGGTTTTTGTTGCTATAATATTATGGGCAGGATAAGAGCTAAATGATGAGCTTAAAAGCTAACAAATTTATTGTTATAGTGTTTGTAGATTTTGTTAACGGGCGGACAAAAGCTGATATATTCGAAACTATTGTAACAAGCTTTTACCATTTAACTGACTATAGCTGAGAGGTACGAAACAATCTTTATAGCGGACAGACACATAAAAGCCCCATACACAGATAAGCATGGACGCAATACAATAACTGGTTCAATTTGCCAAAAAAAATGCATTATCAATTTCAATTTTTAGCGGCCTTATTACGGTAATTGTATTAAGAAAAAGTTAAAAAATAGGGGGAGCATCACTCTACTCCCCATTTAGGTCCATAGTCGTTCCGCAAAACTACGTAGGTCTGCATATTATTTATTTATGAACTGTAATAGCAAACAATACATACTTAAGAAAATTTAATAGAGTATAATGAATTGGCTTACTGCTCTCTGCATGTCTTACTTTAAATGGCTAAAACAATTTAACACATATACTAATAAAATAAGAAAAATAACAGAACTGAAATTCTATTTGAATAACGTTTCCTCTCTTCAAGCATTGCAAGAAAATATTTAAGCTCAGCATCAAAAGAATAAGTTTATAACTAAAGAGTATTTATTATTATTATCAGACTTAAAAGAATAAAAGCAACAAATGTTATTAAATGGCATCACATATTTTTAAATTCATTAAGGTTGAACCAGTTTAGCGGTGCATCACAAAAGAGAATTATTCAATGATCATGGCTAGGTACGCCTCTTAATGATAGCCATGTTCGCCAGTTGCAGGATGCGATTGAAATCGACCTTGACGTGGGCGCGCCAGAACTTACAGCGTCCCCAAATGACGGCCGGATAGTTGGGGCTCATGATGCCGTGGAAGATGCGGGCAATGTTCCGTCCGCTGAAGGTGTTGTCCGGATACATGTTGATCAAGGCGTGGACGTCGTCTGTGATGCTCTCATCAGGCACATTGCTGGGCTGAAAGACAAAAGTAATATAGAAGTTAACGTCAAATAAATATTTTATAATATGTGGTGCCAAGAAATTACCTCCACTTCTAACTCCAAGTCCTGCGGGTAGTCATTGGCAAAGTAGTTGCGCACGATAGCCTTCAGTTGCTCGCCCCTATCTTGAGGAAAGTCCGCATTGCAGCACTGGCCACAGGAACTGTAGGCCACCGCCGCCAATCCGTGGGCAACATACTGCAGCTGGATTAGCTGAGTGCGCTCCTGTTTCACTGATCGCGTATAAAGTGTGTCCAGAGCACTGTCGATCTCCGTTTCTGTGAAATCGCCCGGCACCTTGATGCGGAATCCCAAATCATAGAAGCTCACCGTGATGGGCGATCGCTTTGGAAATCCATTTACTATTAAGGGATTGTGGTTAGAAAACTAAAAAGATCTTAAGGAACTGGGTACCATCTCACCTTTCACCCACTCCAGGTCCTTAAGTTGGTACTTGACAACGCCGCTGTTCCAACCAATTCCAGCTGCAATGTCTGTCACAGAGAACTCAATGATGTTCGAGTCTTCCTTGAAGGTCTTGTCCCGAATCTGCAAAGCAATGGCCATGGCCAAGGGTGGGCATTCTTTTGCTGCGTGTCTGTGAATGGAAGGAACAGAATTAGCAGAGAAAATACCGTGTTCTACTTAAGCATTTTCTTAAGGGCATTAAAAGTAAAGTACGAAATAACCATATACTAAAAAACGTTTTATAACTTTTGAACTCACTTCAGGTACTTGGGTCCACCGTATGAGATCACTTTGGCCATCACGTAAGCTGAGCTGAGCACACTGATGCACCAGCGGGGATCGAGCTCCATGTAGCAGAGCAGCGTAGAAATGTTCTCCGCCGGGATGTCCAGCATCTCAACAGTTTTCTCTACAGAAAAGCCGATTTCGTGACCCGGACACACATGAAGCCTCGGACCATCGCCTTCAAGGGCCATTGGAGGAGCAGCTCCCTTGGAAGCCTCCTTATCGCAGCTGCACGGCACAAAAATCTTCTGCAGCAGCTTGCGGATCACATGCCGATCGATGGAGTTGGAGTACACATGTCGGCGCAACTCACTCTGATCGCCACCCTTCGCATCCAAGAAGAGATGACAGTGAGATGGCAAGCCATCGCGACCTGCTCGTCCAATCTCCTGCACATAGCTCTCGAAGTTCCTTGGCATGTTGTAATGGATCACTGCGCGAATGTCCGGCTTGTTGATGCCCATGCCGAAGGCGATGGTGGCCACCACAATGCGTAGCTCGTTGCCCATAAAGGCCTTCTGGACAGTGCGACGCCTCGAAGCCGGCATTCCGGCATGGTATGGCTCCGCCTGCCAGTTCACCCGCTTACGCTTCTTGCCTTGTTCCTGGGCTGGCTGACGCCGATCATGCACGCAAGTTCTAATGAATCCAGCGATTCGCTCACACTCGTCTCGCCGAGTGCAGTAGATGATGATGGATTGGCAGGGCTCAAAGCTGGAACGATCGGAAAAAGTTAATGATCGTGGCTTTGATAGATTGAATATTCACATACCGTTCGCTATTTAGTAGTTGGAGCAGCGCTGCATCTCGGTTGTGATCCTTAGACACGGACAGAACCAAATTGTCTGGCAAGGGTATGTCGCTAATAACGCCCCGCTCCCCGTCCGCGATGCCAAGATGGTTGATGATGCTCACCCTCGTGGGCAACGTTGCGGTGGCCGTAAGTCCCAGCACTGTGTGAACCCCGAGATTCTTTCGCAGCACCTTGCAGATCATCAGGTAGCTGGGACGGAAGTTGTGACTCCACTGGGACACGCAATGCGCCTCATCAATGCAGGCAAATGCAATGGGCGGCAGCTGGCGGAGAATGGCACCGAATCCTGTGGCCCGCTCACCGGAAACCACTGCCTCCGGAGAAACCAGCAGAATATCAATTTCACCGTTGGCAATCATCTGCTGAATCTTCATACGCTGCGGCGCCGTCTGATTGGTGTGCAGACAGTGGGCGCGCAGGAAGTGCGGCACCCCGGTCACCTGGTCCTCCATAAGCGACACCAGCGGCGAGATGACCAGCGTAATGGCTCCCAATTTGCGGCTAAACAGATAGGCGGGCAATTGGTAGCACAGAGACTTGCCACTGCCTGTGCTGAGGGTAACCAGCGAAGAGAGACCGGAAAGGGTGCGCATAATGGCCCGATCCTGACCTGGTGGGAATAATTAAAACTATAATAATAAAGTGAAATCAAATAAAATGTTCGTCTCACCCTTCCGGAAGTTTTTGTGACCGAACATATGCAGCGCTTCCAGGACATCGGGTGTCGTGTCCTGGACAGTTCCATCCGGCAGGAGATCGTAGAGTGGCTTCACCCCGCCGTGCCGGCTGTGATTCGATGTGGAGGCGTTGGTGTCCAGGCCAGCCTGCTTGAGAAACTCCTCCGGAATTTTGTGACCAACGTAGGTTTTAATAGGCGAAGCTGCTTTCTCTTGGCTAACCGGCTGACTAAGGGAGGCTTCGACGGCTGCATCCAGTGCCTCAAAATCGATGTCCGGATCATCGCTCGACCAATCCGGCTCCGGATGCGGTTTTCCCTCCTCATCACCGCTACTGTCTTGAATTTCCTCCTCTGATTCATCAGATTCCTCACCTTGCAGAATGGCCGCATTGGCCGCCTGGGGCAGTCTTGAGATGTTGCGACTGTGAGCCACCACTGCACCCTGGCTGGCCATCTCTTGCGCCTCGGCGAGCGTGGGGAATGGCGAGGGATCCTCCTCAAGCTGCGCAGATAAGGGCAACAGGCTGTCGCCCTTCACTTTGCACTGCTGGGCGAAATGGCCCACGCCGCCGCACTGAAAACAGGTGAGCACTCCGCCATCGCAGCCACCCATGTCCATATCTGGCCCACTCAGGGCAGCCACTCGCTTTTTATGCCGCCACTGCTGTTTCTTGTACTTGCTGAAATTCACGGTCTTTTTGCCGCGCACAAATTTCTTCTTTTGGATGTTGATAGTCACAAAGTTTTCGTTTAACTTCCCAGAAGCTATTCGTTCCTCCAGTTTCTTTCGGGCAGCGGATCGCTTTTCATCCACTCGGATGTTTGATCCCTCTGCTGTTCCTGTTATGGGTCCTGCTGCAAAGGTGCTAATATAGCGCTGTGCAGTGGCGTCTGCTTTTTCCAGATCCTGCTGATTAATTCGAGGAACGGAGGTTATGTCGCCTGCCTCCAATGCCAACACGTATTTAAGATCTTCTGGATTTAGGGGCTGACTCTGATCCTCTTCTTCTGGAACAGGAGGAGGTTCGGCAGCAATGGCTTTCTTAGAGATCCTTGGCTTCTTTTCCACCTTGGGTTTCTTTTCTGCTTTGATTTTGGGTTTCTTTTCAGCTTTAGGTTTAGCTTCCGCCTTAGGTTTAGTGGTCTTCCTTTTTCCGGCTGCTTGTTTGCGCTTTGCCTTTTCTTTCTTGCCCTTCTCGGGCTCATAGGTTGCATCCTCTTCTTCGTCCGCAGAGAAATCCATTCCATATTCATCCTCTGGATCGGCGGGAGTCAACGCTTCAAATTCCGTTTCGACTTTGTTGGGTATTTCCGCTATCTCGGCTACATCGGAAGATCCTGCAGTGGTTGGCATAATTCTGCGACGTTTGGCGAGCTGTCGGTACTCCTGGGGCTCCGGCTCTTCCTCACTTTCAGCCACAACAGAGTCAGAATCGGAATCAGTGTCCTTCTCTACAGGGCGAGGTTTATGGCTGGGAGCAAGTGATTTCTGAATGGATGCAGAGGGTGTCTGACTGAGCGGAGCTGGATTCTGGTTTATTATAAAACTGTTAACAGATTGCAATGGCTGTGTGGTTGCTACCGTTTCGGTCTTCACCTGCACCTGCACCTGCTGTTCCTCCTTAGTAGTGGACTTTAGTTTACTCAAATCGAGATTTTTTAGTCCAAAGTTGATTTTTTTTGGTGGAGCACTATTATTATTTGCTTCTGCAAAGGGCTGCTCCCCCTCAAGAGTATTCTCATTTGTATTTCGCTGCAGCCAGCCATCGTCAACCTGCGTTTTGATGGTCTCCTTACTGTGATCGCCGGCTAGAAGCGGATTAGTAGCTAGGGCCAGCTCCTTCTCCTTGTACTCCTGCGCCTTGCGTATTAGTATGGTCTCGAAATCCGGCAGCTCTTCGACCAGAGTAGAAGAAACCGAGCTAAGGGAACTGTTGGAATTGGAGGCGTTTACGGAACTGTGTGACAGCGGCTTGCGGGGATTTCGTTTGGCAAATCCGCTCGTGGATTTGAACAACTTGGCACTCAGGCTGGGTTTAAGACTAGCGGTCGCTTTAAGCGACTTTCCCTGCGACGGAGCGGAAAGAGAAGCCTCTAGAGGTTTGGCCAGATCTGGTTGTTTCTTGCTGACCTCCTTGCCCCAGGCATTCTGGTTGATTGACAGCTCCTCCACTGCTTCAAACTTACGGATCACATGGTTCTCATCGCGATTGACCAGATTGGTGAGGACTTGCCGATTGGGCAGGTCCTGAAGATTAGAAAATGATCCTTGCTCCTGTTGCGGGATCTCCTCCAGAATGGCAGACCCCTGTGGCTCCACCAGTGCGGATATATCCATCGGCAGTTGGGGGCCTCCATTTAGACTGATGTCCTGATCCAGCAGGCTCACACCCAGATCACTGGCCTGCGACATCTCCAGGATATCGTATCCATCCTCGCTGAGCACATCGTTCAGAGTTTCCTCTAGGAATGAGGTCTTCAGTTTGTAGTACATCTTGTAGGAGTCGCGGATCTCCTGGCTGGCCTCCCGTATATCATACTGCCACAAGAGATCAAGAAATTAGCTTATTTTAACAATAGTATTATCCAGATCCCAATCTCACCTTCGAGGGAACCCGGCCATTCTTCTTCTTGAAATCCTTTTCCCACAACTTGACACGCAGCTTGTATTTTTGGTATTTAATCTTAAACACCGAATCGTCCATATCGGTGGATGTTTTAAATTGTTCTTTATATTAATAAACAAACATTTGGAGCAAGATTTTAGCAACTTATAAACCAACACAATGGCAGCTGTTTTCGCTGAGCCCGCGCTTTTTCGTCGGCCTTGCCAGATCGATGCCGATACAAGAGAGTTGCCATACTGTCGCACACAGAACAGCGTTCTAAAATACAGTAAATATCGCTTAACGGCTTTACTTCAAAAACAAATTGCTTAAATTATTTTGTTTATATTATAGCTTTTAAAGACTAAACATTGTTTTTAAATTTACAAAACAAAGTCAATAAGGTCAACTGTAATATGCTTATTTTTCTTTATTTTATGATTTTAAATTTTTGGCTTTGATAAGATTTCTCAGATTATTTAAAAAAAATGTTTTATCTTATCTTGTGTATAAATAAATTCAATAAATACTTACTGCATGATTTTATTCAATCTAATTTTATTAGATGTTTTAATTTAATTTATATTTAATCACATCAAACAGTAATTTGAACTGTTTCAAGATTGTGTACTGAGATTTGAGAAGACCGGAAAAATGTAAACTGACTTTTGGTAGGCGTATATTTTGACTAAATTACAGTGAATGTCAGCTATAAGCTCAACCGGAAACCAGCATTCAATACACATCAAAATTCTATAGATATTGCTGCGCATTTTATTCAGTTTGTGTTCGTTTTGTTTTCTGTAGTAAAAAATATCCAAGCTTGGCCGTTGCAAAATGCAGTTCTCACAATAATGCTGGGTAAGTGACTCGCAATGGGTTTCCCTCGCTGGAATAACTGAAGATAACGGTAATAGCTACATGGATATGGATAGGAGCCAAGCAAAGCAGCCGCAAAGGACTTCCAGCGGGGTGGACAAAGCGGAGGGGGGACAGCGGCGAAAGGCAGGGCGAGAATGTAAACATAGGCGTTGAGGTGACTACATGAGTATCAGGGCAATCTCCTCCGGCTGCATCGATGGACAGCGCCAGTTGTACAGGTAGTACTGCAAGTTGCCATCCCCGGCACCGAACTTCAGCGGCGCAAAGTACTTCTTGTTCTCCATTAGGTCGAGGGCATTGTAAACGTCCATCTGGACATTGCGGGCTGAGATCAGTGCATCGTTCATCAGGTCCAGCCAGGGCGTCTTCGTGGACACATTGTAAAAGGAATAGGCGGCGCGCACGGTCTTGTGCACCGGATGGTGCATCACCGACGAGGGCAGGCAGTAGTAGCTAGTCAGATCAGTGATGTTGCCCTTCTCGTCGGCAACCACGAAGCAGTCAATGATGCCTTCCTTGGGGGTAAACCAATGGCGGAACTCTTCCTTGCTAAAAACCGGACTCAGCTTAAACCGCTTCAAATAGTCCTCCAACAACTTGTGGGCCTTGTCCATGTCCTTGGCCGTGATCCGGCGATAGCCCTTTGTCTTGGGCTGATCAGGCAGTTTGTACAGCTTCATGGTGCGCTGCATGGTCATGTTGCGGGCCAGATGCGAGAAACGCACGTCCACCAATTTTTTGGGATTGAGGGAGCGGTGCCAATAGCGACAGGTGGCCACCGGCGTGGGCAGCACTACCCCAGCCGTGTAGGCCGCCTGAAATATCCCCGTCAAATTGACGCGACGTGTGATTTCACGGATCAGCACTGGAGCCACCCGCTTGCTGCGCAACTTCTTGTGAACGCACAAGAAGTTGATATCTACTACCTTGAGCACCTTGTCGGAAGACTTCAGCTTGCTGGGAATAGCCGAAATGAAACCCACCAGTTTGCCGGACTTCTCCACCCGCACGCCCACATGCCAGTCACGTTTCCAACCCGGGGGCTGGAGCGACCACTTGAGGAATTCCGGCTGGTAGTCAAACCGAAACATGGCATCATCGTCCTCCACGTAGTTCTCATTAAGGAGCGTGTACAGCTCCTTGAGGTCGTTGGCATCGGTCAGGTCAAGAGTCACCCACTTGAAGCCACCGGGCAGAGTGTATGGCTCCGCCCGGATCTCACTGACCTCCTTGTTCGGCTCGATGCACTCGTTGGTGGTCACCTGCTCGTCCAGCTTTGTGACCGGCTGTGTGGACCAGAAGGCAAACTTCTTGGCCATCTGGCGGGTGCTGGCCATCGCATCGGATACGGCCTGTAGCAAGGCCTGCTTGCCTGGAAAAAAACGGAGGAAGTATCGATTTTAATAAACTATTAAACTAGCTACTCCTTCCCAATCAATAAGTTACATTACCCTCGAATTGTTTTCACTTAAATGAAATGTGTCGAATGAAAAATATAAGGGGAAATGACAGTAAACTAGTTTAACAAGCACAGCCTGCTGTGTTACACCCCGAAATGGGGTGTTTAAACATTTACCAAACATGATATCATGAAATCAACGAAGGTTGACAGTAAATTTCCCGAAAGGTAGATTTAAGTTTAGTTTATTATCTTACAAAACATATCTCCATTCCTTTTTTGGTTCTTTAAGCTGATGTTTGTATTTGACCTTATAGTACGCAATATTACAAAATTTACAACGATTCACGCAATATTACATACTATTTACAACGATTCAGTGATGTTTAAAAAAAAAAGAATTTATGATTCATTACTTATTCATTGTTAAGCACAAGCTAATCTTCCACTTATTGTTATTGAAAAATAAACGGTTGTAAAAGTTTAAAAAATGGAAACAAATCTCTATTCCCCTTACTTCAAGTTGAGTTCAAGTTAAAGTCGTTTGACTGTAGTCCCCGACCGAACCTAACCTCATTTCCCAGCCCCAAGGAGGTGCCTTAAAAAAGGCTTTTTCGGGCGTTCGGTATACTTACTTGCATCCGCGGACACTGCAGCTGCATTTTTGGCCCCATCTGCCTGCTCCGGATCCTCATTTCCGGCTATGTTCGACGTTCCCGTATCCTGGATCTTTAAGCCGGCAACAACCTTCTCGAGCATTTCCTCCGAGGCGACAGCCACCTCCTTGACCTTCTGCTTTAGCTCCTGGCCGGCTTGGTCGTCGGCATTTTCGTTCGGCATGGTCCGCACAGTATTTCTGTTTAAATAGCTTGGCAAATTATAATTGCAATGAAATCGCAAAACGATAAGCAGCTGACTCAAAAAGCAGTGTGACCGACAGCAGTCAAAGCTGAAAGCTCCCACCGGGTACCGGGTTAAATGCGAATCGGTTAATTTGTGACATTACTTTAGTCAGTAGATTTAAAATATCAGAAATAAGGAATCAAAACTGCAAAAGTTATTTACCAAGAATTCGTATTTTTCATGATTTTGAGGAGTGATTATCTTACGGCTTATTACTTTTAAATTGATAATAAACAGCTCTTTATTTTTTAAACAAAGAATAACACCAAGTATAAGTTCATTTTAATTAAATTGGCTGAATATTCAACATGGGCTCAATGTTCGGAAATTATTAAAACCAAATGTAATTTATGTAAATATTTGTTTGAATGCAACCTTTAATAAATAAATAAATGTTTAAAAATTGTTAAACACTTAGGTCAGTTAGCTTATGCTCAAATGATTTAATGAAGCTCTTAGTTATTAAGTTATTCGATTATTTGTTATAGTTATTTTTCCGTTATTTTAATTCGAGGCGAGAGCTTTGTTAAAAGTTTATTGGCGATAGACTAAAATATCTGTTGGGATTTAGTTTACGCCAACTGGCCACTCTGGTTGCCGTATTGTTTATATAGTTGCAATAGCTTAGCCGAACAAGAATGCAATGTGGCGATATCAGTTGCTGATAAGCACTGGGACCCTACAAAACACAACCTCCGAATCCACATCCGCCTCTGCCACCCGACGACAATGACTGCCACCAAGAAGCGCCTGAAAATTGTGGCGGCCGCCTTGCTGGTCATCCTGTTCCTGGTCTACCTATACCGGGCGATCAGCGTTTCGACGGGCGGGAAGTCCTCCATTTCCGCCGGCGAGGAAGTTCAGGCCCGCTTGCCGCCCACGGAGAGCCCTCTGCAGAGAAGCCTCCAGATGGCCTACGAGGAGCAAAATTCCCTGATCCAGGAGCAAAAGGCCGAACTGCAGCGCACAAGGGAGCAGCTTGCCCAGTTGGAGGAGCAGATTCGTAGTCTGCAGACCAGTACACCTCGAAAGTACCGGAAGGTCAAGTACCTCAACTACAAGAATCGCAAACGCATCCTGATAACCGGAGGAGCTGGCTTCGTGGGCTCCCACCTGGTGGACGACCTGATGGTCCAGGGTCACGAAGTCATAGTGGTGGACAACTTCTTCACGGGACGCAAGCGCAATGTGGAGCACTGGCTGGGGCACGAAAACTTTGAGCTCATCCACCACGACATCGTAAATCCTCTGTTCATAGAGATCGATGAGATTTACCACCTGGCTTCGCCAGCCTCGCCCCCGCACTACATGTACAATCCGGTTAAGACCATCAAGACCAACACCATGGGTACCATCAATGTGCTGGGTGGGTAGTATTTTTACTAAGATATAGTTTAATTTTTGTTTTCAATTCAACTTTATAAAAAGGACTGGCCAAGCGTGTGATGGCAAAAGTTTTGATAGCAAGCACTTCGGAGGTTTACGGAGATCCCACGGTGCATCCGCAACCTGAGACCTACTGGGGCCATGTGAATCCCATCGGACCAAGGGCCTGCTACGACGAGGGAAAGCGCGTTTCCGAGACTCTGAGCTATGCGTATGCCAAACAGGTGAAACCACCATTCATATCTATATTAAAACGTTGTTATACCTAGCCTTTGTTTCATATGATGTTGCTATCAGTGCGAAAATAATTTCTTTTCGACTGACTTTTTCTAATCGTACAAAACAAAAATTTAATTTGTTTTTTTTTTGTATCAAACAATAGACCTCTTTGTTAACACAACTTATACTTTCAATATCTAATGCTGATTAAATTAGTATAATTTACCATTTTAAACAAAGAAAAGAAAATTGGTCACAAAAAAATAAATTAACATAAATAAAATACATAACTTTTTTCGTGTTACAGAAAGGCAATTGATTTAACAAACATCTTATGATATTTTTAAAATGCAGAAATTTTTGTGATTTAATAGTTTTTTTTAATAATATTGCCAAGCGAACCGAAAAAAAACAGAAATATAGCAGAAATTTCTTGATTCGATCGTTAGCTGGTCATTAAATGATCTCAATTGGAATGCCATTAATTGGTGTTCTGCTTCGCTGCTTGTCACGAGATAAGATTTCCACATTTCTCGATCTCTGCCGGGAATCTGACTTTCAAACTAATGGATTTTGTCTGTTATTTGTATCGTTAGGAAAAAGTGCAAGTGCGCGTGGCGCGCATCTTTAACACTTACGGACCCAGGATGCACATGAATGATGGACGCGTGGTATCCAACTTTATACTCCAGGCGCTTAGAAATGAAACCATTACGGTGTATGGAAATGGCAAGCAAACCCGCTCCTTTCAGTACGTTTCGGATCTGGTGGATGGAATGATAGCCTTAATGGGATCCAACTTCACACAGCCGGTGAATTTGGGCAATCCTGTGGAGCAGACTATAGGCGAGTTTGCCGAGATCATCAAGCAACTGGTCGGCGGGCCCAGTGTGATAAAGCAAACGAAAGCTATGGAAGACGACCCGCAGCGCAGAAAACCGGACATAACGCGTGCCCGTCAGTATCTCCATTGGGAACCTAAGGTTCCCCTCGAAACTGGACTGCAGCGGACCATCTCCTACTTTCGAAACGAACTAGCGCGCAGCGACCGCTTCCAGGAAAGCTCCAACAAGTACTTCGATACACCGTAGAATTAATTGGGATTAGCTTTAGTTAATGATGATGCAAAGTCTCTAGTCTGCAAATGTAAATATGACCATCGATAGCACTAATTGTAAGCCTTTAGGACCACGCGAAATTTATCAGGTCATGAGCATGGTTCTTTTTGTGAAGTCTTGAACGTAATGTTTGTTGTAAGAAATTAGGAGCCAATGGTGTACAAATGCGATCAAATGTATAGCACTGAAATTTGTGATTATCATTTGAAAAGGGTTGAATAAATTCACATTTATTTGAATCACTTTTAAACCAACTAAAATAACATTAACTTTTCTGAACAGACAAGTAGAGCCTAACGAGAAAACCCAAAGGAAAATTAAAATTCTAAGAATTATAAAGGAATTCCACAAAAAACTTAACTAAAGGAAAATGTTTTAGGTTTTTACAAACATTTGTAATTTAATTATTTTATTGTATAAGTGCTATTTTGTTTGACCGCATGTGCACCACATAAACAACAAAATCACTGGGGCATATGCAACTAAAAAACCGTATAATCGTTCGTATTAAAATTTCTACAAAGTAGAAAAGAGCCCAAATTTCATTAGAAGGTTATGAATAGCATATCAAAACCAGTGAGAATTAATTTGAACAAATTATTGGAGAACTGTGACTCATTTACAATTCGTGGTGGACAAAAAACACTGTAAGCGCCTTTATCCAGTGTTAACACGCCCCGATTCTAGGCTTAAGTAGGTTTTTGAGTTGCTGTAATTGGTAGGCCATTAAAAAGAGGTTTTTCTCTGCAAACTAATCTAACCCGACAAGTATTTTACTATCTATGTACATGGCTTATCCTACGCTTAATCTACGCCAGTATACGTCCAACTTAAGACTATATTTGCACCTTTGCTAATCAGCTAGATCAACTAGATTGGCCGTCCGCATAATTTGTTTCACCTGGCCAGCGGCTCGAGCATCTCGAGAAAAAGTTTCTTCATGGTGATAGCCTCATCCCGTGCGATTCCTCGCCAGAATCGACGCAGGATGTCATCCGCCTGTCGCAGTGAAGGCAGCAGCAGTAGCAACTGTTGTTGGTGCGATACCGCCGAAGAATGACGCAGCAAATAGACAACGTCGTTAAGGGAATTGAGAATCGTATCGCGAAAGGCGCGTAGTGAACTCTGGTCATCCAGCAGAATGTCGCAGTTGGCCAGCAGCAGCGCCTTTAGCAAGTAGTACTCCTCCCTCCGTGGCGAAATCCTCTCCATGCGTTGCGCGATCTGCACGCAGTGGTAGTAGAACTCCGTGTAGCCGCATTCCTTGGCTAAAAGCTCATCCATCCAGACATCCGTTGCGAAGCACAGTTTGCCATTAAATGGCAGTGAACGGAAGGTCAGCTGGAGGGTTAGGATCTCCGCCCAAGACACCTGGAGCAACTTCATCTGGTCGTTAAGGGGTAGATCTATAAAGCCAGGTATCTGTTTGGCCCAACCAATCACGCTCACTAGCTCCTTATCGTAAATATCGCTCAAAACGCTTAGTATCTCATTAGGGTCATTGTTATTGTTGTTCTGGAAAATGCAAGTGCCATTGGGCGTGACTCCAACGTTGGACTCAAGTTTGATACTGCCCGAAGAGGAGGACGCCTCATCATTCGCAATGGTAGTCGTGTGTACTTGCGGTGGCGGCGTTTGGACGCTTAAAGCATCCGGTTCGTAGGAGTTGAGCACCTCCAGGATTTTTACATCGCACAGCGAGGTGGTGTTGGATTGGTAGAGCAGCTGCATGGTCTGGTAAGAGTTTGAGACGGGATTCCGTCGGTACTTCTGCCGCCCACCACGCACTCGATCCAAACGCACGCCCTCCTGATGTAGAAGAATTTAAAAAGCAATAAGTACTTAATAGTTCCATCTTGGGAATCAGATCTTACCTTGAGCATGCCCATTAGCAGGCACTTTTGGAAGCGACACGCCTGACAGGCCTTGCGCCTCCGCTTGTTAATCTCGCACTCGTTGTTTGCCGGGCAAGTGTACTCGATGTTGCCCTGGATGGTGCGTTTGAAGAATGCCTTGCAGGCCTCGCAGCTGGCCACGCCATAGTGGAATCCACTAGCCACATCCCCACAAACCAGACACAACCGGCGAAGCTCATCCCTCACGGATCCGGATCCTGTTCCAGCACTCGCATTGCTGGCATTACCTCCACTGGTACCGCCACCTCCTCCTCCACCACTGGTGCCGCTGCCCGCTCCACCGCCCTTAAGACTATCGCCATCGTTGCTGAGGGATACGTTGTGCAGATCGCAGGAAAGGGAGGTCGTCGAGCTGCAGAGCTGTCTCTCGGGTGAAACTGAGGGTGAGGACTTCATGCCGTTTGTACCACTTGGTTGGGCCGTTGACTTGGAAGTGGGACTGAAGCAGGAGGCTCCGCCGCCCGCTGAAGAAGTGTCCACCTCCTGCTTGATGTGCAAGATACCGACGCCGTCGGACATATTCGGGCCTTGGCTGTCGAAAAAAAAAATGGGTAAGGTTACATTAAATAAACATACTTATTTCAACGAGATCTATAAGTTTTTATTACCACCCAAACCATTATTCACGCTAAACTAAACAAGGTTTTTAAGTACAAGCAAAAGCATTAAGACTTTAAGACTTAAGAAGGGAATACCTTTAATATCGTAACATCAAATTTATTGTACGCTCTTTGCATTTTATTACCCCAAAAATCAGTGACATATTTAGAACTAAAGGGTTAAAAATGTGGGAAACACGTTCAATTTCGCCAACTCACCGCGATAGGAATCGCTTTTGCTAAATGTCAAATAGTACACATTGCACAGTGGTAAACATTGCCACAAAAGAGGGTAAGTTTAAAATTACAGTTATTATCAGCACTTATCAATGATTTTTCCGACTTTGCTCTACTATGACGGCTAGTCGCACAAAACTTGGTCGCTGAATGCTTAATGAATGCAAAATGCAATTGTAATTAAGCCCCGCCAAAGCAAAAACAACAGTAAACATAGTGCACTGGGTTGCGATCCCCAATCCAGAGTATATTCATCCAAAAATCGTAGTCGTACCCTTCTCCGGCGTAGAACTTCATCGGTGGTCGTGGAAAAGTACGGAACAGAACTGAACTTAACAAACCGAACAGCGTACTGGTAGTGCGATAACGGTACTGTGCGTGGAGTACCTTTCAGCTAACGGTACTACAAATCACGACGCACAGTGCTGACATTGATTAGGCAAAAGCGAAATAAATTTAAAAGCCGAACATTCGGAACATCAAAAATCAAATACCCTATAATTTACTCTGAAATTTTAGTTCTAATTATCTTAAGTTATCATCAGATATTGTTCCTTCCGCTCGTTTAGGATGTCAGTAACATTTTTTTTAAAGGTAATGAGAACAATATTAATTTGTAAGAATGAGTTGCGCTTTTTGAAGAAATTAAATGATTTTAGTTGTTTTCGTTGAAAGGGATTGCTATTGGCTGGGTTGTCGGAAAGGAAGGAAGTTGCTCTATGTGTATTTTTATTCTTATTGTCAAAAAAGACTTTGGCAAGCTTGTTTGAATTCGTAAGCATTGCAATAAACTAATTTTAAGGTCATACGTTAAATTCTTCAGATTTTAGATATGTTTTAAAAAATGTTTTAAATTTTCAACTTTTAGAATCTAATATGACATTAATATTGGGAAGATACCAGTTATGTTTTACTTTATTTGCATCATAAAACGAGTTTAATGTTATTGTTAATTTAATAAAAAATTTTAATGTTTAAAAATATTCGTTTGAAATATTTATACATACATCTATGGTCTAACTTTTTTTTTTCTGCGTCAAATAGTCATACATCTCTATTCCGTAAGATTAAGTCAATGCAACTATCACAGACCTCATTCAAAAGGGGGATATAAATTTGAAATTAATTTGCAAGCTAGTGTGTAGCAAAGTCCCGATCAGAACGACAACTACTCCACTGAAGGGTATAAAACGCGCGCTGGCAAAGACAATGGGGGGCAGTAGTTGTATAGAAGGTAGGCAGACGGCGGACGACATCAGCCAGGTTGCAGATGAAAGATAAGCATAGGCACTCTTTTCTTATCAGCTACTGGGTAGCCCGAAGCCAGGCGATTATAGCCCAAGGTGGGCCTGTCCCTATCTGTTTACATACTTACATAAAATAGTTTAGAGGATCTTTTGTGTAATCAGCTCTACTTCAGCGCGGCGACGTCAATACATATCGGCCTGCTCTACCGTCTGTATGTATGTATTTATTTTGGTCCGATTCGAGCACCTTGTTATTGTTACTACTATTGTTTTCGTTTGTCTGCATCTTTCGAAATTCGAGTCTTTCGTGTTTATTTATTATATGTTTTCACAGCGTTTATTACTGACATCGTGGCTTCTGACGACCAATTTAATGCACTTTCCATAAGAATGTGCGAGCGATGCAGACAGCATCTGCATCGATTTTGTGCGTCTGGATTGGGATTAAACACTAAGTCAAGGCACGAAATGTCTTTTTGCACAGGCACACGTCACGTTTTTTTAACGCTTTCTATTGCCCGCATCCTGTTACCGCTGGATTTCGCACAGATATTTGCATATTGGAAAGATTGAAATATAATTTTATTTTTTTTGTGAACCAGAATTGACGAGGGCTGGAAATCACTAGACTACCTCGCCAGGGATGGCGATGCTGCTGGTTCGTACTCATGAATCGGTGGCTTGGTTCCCTGTCATCGGTCTTAAAATTTAAAAGCTATTCAAAACAAGAAATGAAGCAAACTTCGGCAAGCCGAGGTTTATATACCCTTGCAGTTATTACAAATCGACTACATTTCCATTTCTATGCCTATATTACTAAAAACCATGAAGCCATGTCGATTTTGCACTGCATTTTGACATCGTTTCTATGGAAGCTATATGATATTGTTTTCCGATTTTAATTTAATTAAAACCGTAATTCAATACTATTTAAATATTACCAAATCCCAAAGAAAAAAAAATTAAAACAACAACGTTCTAATTTTTTGAATTTTTTTTCCGATTGTTCCTATGGGAGCTATATGATAAAGTCGCCCGATCCGGCTCGTTCCGACTTATATACTACCTGCAATAGAAAGACAACTTTTGGGAAAGTTTCAAGCAGATAACTTTAAAACTGAGAGACTAGTTTCCTTAGAAACGGACGAACAGACATGCCGAGATCGACTCTCCTGGTGATGCTGATCAAGAATATATACACTTTTTAGGGTCGGAAATGTTTCCTTCACTGCGTTGCAAACTTTTGACTGAAATTATAATACTCTCTGCAAGGGTATTAATATATTCCATTTAAATAAATAATTAAAATTATTTAACTTAATATTTACATTTTGTAAAACAAACTTACAGATTAAACTAAGAAAGTCTCTATTAAATATGTAAATGTGTCTTATAGCTTATAACTTTTAAAAGTCTACATAAGTATTTAAAACACTAATACCGTACTTTGCAATTACATTGTTCTAAGCAACAGAATTTTTAAATGTGCAGTCGCCCCTAAATCCATTGATTTTTTTAATTTGATTTAATATTATTTTTCGAAAATTTTCCAAGAATATTAGGGGAGATTCTTTTTAAGCTTAAAGCTAAAGTTTTAAATTAAGGTAAGATTTTTGACAAAACATTAATATAATATAAACTTATTTAACTAGCTCGAAAGAATGTCGGTCGCTTTCCAACACTACCGAGTGCAGCTCTGCACTCCGTTCTATTCGACATCCCTGGTTCGCTCTGTTGCTGTCCACCTTGTCTAAGTGTGGGTGCTGGTGTGTGTGTGTGCAAAACAGAGCAAAAACAATTGCGCGACAAGAAATCCAAATATCATTAAATATTACATAGCTTCAGTTAAGTAAACGTCTTTCAGCCAACAACAAGTCGACAAAGGTGTCCTGCGAATATTGAAAAGTCCGAAACAGAGGTGTTAGCAATACAAAGAGGTAAAAATAAACGATCCCCCGTCACGTATATTTCGCAAGTGTGAGTGTGTGTTTTGTTTGTTGTTGTTGGTTTTATCAGCAGCCCCAAAAAGTGTACACACATTCACACACACGCGCGTGCATAGTTTGTTATTGTATTTATTAACATATGTACATATACATTTATTACTTTGGCCCACGCTTTGTTTGCACCATTCGCCATTCTGTAATACGCCATCGGAAAGTATCCCCAAAAAGTTAATATATCTAACGAATTAAGCCCAATCTGTTGCAGGACCCCAGCCCCTCCCACACAGCCACCATGATGAGCTTGCTCGGGCGCCCGGACGTGGATGCGGGCGAAGTGTTCGTCAATTTCAACCAGAACATAACGTAAGCCCCTAACAACAGTGGTCATTCGATAAGTGTGTCGCTGAAGGAAATCAGTTTAAGGGGGAAGGAATTTGGGTGTCTACAGGATGTGTTGCTGAAATCAGAAGTTAATTATGAACCAAAAATTAACTTCTTTTAAATATGCTTCATTTTTTTAAAACACCACAAATAGGTATATATGTACTTTGTTTCTCACAAACTAATCAATTTATCCAGGAATATATATAGATTCCTAAATCGAAGGTTAATTTTGTATACATGATTACAAATTTAGTAGAATATTACAAATTATTTTAAATTCGATAGATTTTTAAGATTTGTAAATTAGATAGTCGCATAAAAATTGTATTTAAAGTTAAAACGCGATCACTTTTATTTGAGGCAAGCCAATATTGTTTTGACTAATACATTATAAAAGATAGGTAATAGATAACAGATAAGTAAGGCACACCGTAAGGTCCCTTTAGGGGGCCTTATCAACATTCCAAAAATATACATATGGCCCATTTTGATTTTGAATTTAAAAATGGAGCAAGGAAGATTAATATTAATTTTTACTTATATCTGGTTCAATGTTATTTTTTACTATATAGATTAAAAAACAATTGTACTGGTTTGTTTTTGAATTGATAACAGTAGCTATGCCAAAATCAAATATACATTTTTTAAAGTCAAAGAACAATTGGATTACACCTTTAAGAAGCCAATATATTTTAGATTAGTGCACTTCCCTGTGAACCTTATATTTTTACTGCGAAATGATTTCCCTTAATACTTCCATACCTAATCATATTGAACGCCCTTACAGTTCGCTGGCCGTGGCCACTAGTGGCGGCTACAGCCTGTACAGCCTCGGCTCAGTGGACTCGACGCTGGACAAGATCTACCACACGAAAAGCGACGAGTTGTTCCTGATCGAGCGCCTGTTCGAGAGCTCGCTGGTGGCCATCGTTTCCCAGAGAGCTCCTCGAAAGCTGAAGGTGTGCCACTTCAAGAAGCAGAGCGAGATCTGCAACTACTCCTATGCGAACACAATTCTGGCGGTGAAGCTCAATCGAGAGCGGCTTATAGTCTGCCTAGAGGAGTCGCTGTACATCCACAACATCCAGGACATGAAGGTGGTGCACACCATCCGCGACACGCCGAGCAATCAGCAAGGTTTGTGCGCCCTCTCCTCGTCCTCAGAGCACTGCTATCTGGCCTATCCGGGCAGCGTGACCGCCGGCGAGGTGCAGATCTTTGACGCCATTAACTTGAACGCCAAGACCATGATTCCCGCCCATGACACACCGCTGGCGGCTTTGGCCTTTAGTCCCTCGGGCACGGAGATCGCCACGGCAAGCGAACGTGGCACGGTGATCCGAGTCTTCAGTTCTCAGGATGGTAGTCGTCTTTTTGAACTGCGGCGGGGACTCAAGCGCTGTGTGTCCATCGTTTCGCTGTCGTTCAGCACATGCGCCGAGTATCTGGTGTCGAGCTCCAACACGGAGACGGTTCACATTTTCCGGCTGGATCGCAGTGCCACAGAGACCGCCGAGGGCCATGGCGGAAAGCAATCGAGCGATGACTGGATGGGGTAAGCGGTGTTGGATTTTGATAACTCAACTTCTCTTCTATAGCTTTTTAGATAGTTGTATTTACTGTAGTGTGCGGTAATGGCTAAAGGTCAATTCATAAGGTGTGGGTGTTCTGTACATAATAGCTGTTTTCTCCCAAACCATTTCTATCTGAACCCATCCACTCTCATTGTCCAAGGCTTTCTATGCATTTTAGTTAAAAATCATTTTTGTATGTTCTCAAAATTTGAAATTTTTGGATTAACATTATATCAAAATAAATATTGGATATTGCATATTTCTATACATCTATATATTTTTGCATATATACCCACATACTAAGTTTCATATTGAAATCATTTTATATTCATATCCAGGCAATTTTTTTAATATTTACTATAATTAAATTCGCTTTTAAAATTTAGTTTTCTCAACAAAACCGATTTAAAATACTTGAATATTAAAAAAAAAAACGAAAATAAAACAGGTATACTAGCAATAACTGGAATCTAAAAATGCAGATGATAAAATATCTTTTAAAAAACATCAGTTAGCTAAAAGCGATTTTTAAAACGGGTATAAATTTGAGTATATTTTCAATAGGGCTTATAAGTTTTTGATTTTCTCCTATTTCTCGTGTGGCACTTGACATTTATCTATTTTTCTTTTCTTTCATTTTGCGAAACCACCAAACACGTACCAACCAACCACCTCAACAACAACAACCACAACTCAACCACTCACCAAATCTACTCTCTCATGCAAGTTACTCGTTTTTTAGATTCTTGAGCAAAACGGTCACCAGCTACCTGCCCACGCAGGTGACCGACGTGTTTAGCCAGGGCCGGGCCTTTGCCTCGGTCACTTTGCCGGAGGCGGGAGTGCGCAGGATGTGCGCCATTACCACGATACAAAAGCAGCAAAGGTGAGTTTTGGATCGATGTTCGGTCTTCAGGTAATTCGCACAGCATTATTCTTAGTCCAAGTGGAAAGTTACCAAAAAATTCTACCTACTTCCCAGAACTTGTTAACTTAAATAAAGTGTAGTAAAATTTACCTAGGGGGATTTTTTGAGAAGTGCTCTTACCCAATTTCTAGGAAAAGTATTTATCTGTATACCACCTATTGTTTCCCGTTTATGAGGGAATTTTTGGAGAAGCTAGCTGCTATACTTCTTTGTATTTCTTAAAATATGGTTTAAAAGAATTTTCAATCTTTTGCTCTAAAAGTTGTATAGACTCGATAACGGCGAAGCAAAGTAAATACCGCCTAAAAATAAATTTACTCTACAATATCTTTTATTTATATAAAGCTAGCTTATATTTTAAAATTAGAAACTAGTACTTATATTGATAATAATCAAGTGCGAATTGGCGTGTTCAACAGATCAACGCCCGGATAATAATTTTCTGTTTTTTTTTGTTTTGCAGACTGCTGATTGCCTCGCAGGATGGGTACCTTTACGTGTACTCTATTCCCACCGTCGAGGGCGCAGAGTGCCAGCTGATAAAGAGGCACGACCTGCGGCTGGAGGACCACTACGCCATGGATATCAAAGGTGCTTAAACAGTTCGCTTCTCGCACACACTCCACACTCACACACATCCCAACCAAACCCACAATCGAAACAAATTCTCTAGTTGATTCACCTCAAACTCTAGGCCTAAACAGTGGCGTGAGCATCGGCGGAGCAGCCGGAGTTCCGCCCGGTGGTGCAGGCGGTCCAGGCGCCGGAGGGAGTGGAGGCGATGGCAAGTCGGCAGCTCCTGTTACCGGTGGCGGTGGCGACAAAGCGGGTGGCTCTTATGCGTCGGCCGTTAAGGGAGACGAGCCCGCCGGACCCTCCTCCTCCTCCGCTTAGACAAGGATAATGATCAAGAACAAGAAATGCAGAGATGGTAACGAAACTCACTCCTCAAAGTACTAAGGACGATGATGCTAAAGTGATTGCGATGATGCTTGGCGACTGGCGACGGCGGCGATGATGATGATGATTTAGCGACGGTGGCTCTGTGGCGTCAAGCGTATTTAAGTAAATAAATAGGTCATAGACTTAATTTAGCTCTTAACGTTGTCAGCGACGATTCTTCCTCGTTTTGTACCAGCAACTATTCCTTTGTACCGCCTTTCCCTACCCAAGCAATTTTTTTAGTTTTAAGCCCCGTTCCTGGCGCTGCCATTGGAAAAGGAAATGCTTTTGTCATACAATCCTAAGTTAGTTGTTAATTAATAATTTAAAATGATTTATAGATTTGCTTTGATATTTCAGTTGACCGCTTTTTATATAAAATAAACGGCCTTTGCAAATTAGTTTTATTTCCCCGCATATATCTTTTAACCAACCCCTCATCCTTTGACAATCCACCGAACTCGATTTATATGTAAAGTTCTCGCCTAGCTATTGTTTAATCAATTCAAAATATCTCGGATTAAGCCCATCACCACAAACACTACACTCATATATTTTATCTTCAATTTGAAATCAAACATTCAGCAAACGACATATGAGTGAAAAAAATTCAAAAAAATCGGAGTGCGCAATGGAGGAACAATTTTCGGCATATATGAATAGAATATATTTTGTACAAAGTCAAATATTTTAGAACATAATATTTAAAAAAAAAAACAGTTTACAAACAAAACTCATACGCTACTTTATTGTATTCAATAAATTATTTGAATTTAAATGTGTTGGTGGGTGTTTTAGAAAATTCTTCTTACTGAAAGTTCGATGAGCTGTTTACAGAATCCTTTATTTTTTATATAGCGCATAAATGAAAAATATTTAACATTTGTTTGCGTAATACGCAGGAAAAATATTAATTTAATTGGAATTGGTGTGTATTTTTGTATAAAACCTTTATAATGATGATTTTTAACTACAAATATACAAAGTTAAATTACCTGCTAAAAATTTCGTTAAACAAAAGGTTTCTTTGGCGGTTAATTACCCGTTAAAGGTGTTGTGCAACACTGAAAAAGCAGGTATCGATATCTATTGCAGGTTTCATCTCTATAGCGGTACGAGTTTCGCCCATCCCTAACGGCGGTGCTTAAAAAGAAAACAGCTAAAAAAGTCGAGCTCTAACAAAACGCGAAAGTACGGGAAATTAAGAAAGTTAGGACATTGCCAGGACGCTCGAGATGAAGGAGAACAACAAGATCCTCCAGCTCATCTATGTGGCGTGGCGCGAGCGCTGGTCGGACTCCCAATGGGGCATCAACATAAAAAAGGCGAGTCTTAGTTTATCAAACAAAACCGACCAATCCAACAATCAATATTCGTGTCTGCCAATATATTATAATCGCAATTAAGCCACATAGAGAATTTTAAGGACTTAAGCCGGCTGCCTCCTTGCTTTTGGCCTTTGGCTCAAAAACCGGATCCTCTGCCTGGGACAGGGCCAAAACCAGTTGGCGCTGCTTCACGGAGAGATTTCGGGGAATGCGCACCTTAAGCGTGACTATGTGGTGGCCCACGCCCTCCTTGGAGCGCACTCCCTTGCCCTTGAGTAGCACCTGGGTGTGTGACTGGGTGCCTGGCTCCACCCGCAGCTCCACACTCTCGTACAGACCGCGCACCTGAAAGGTGCCGCCCAGGATGGCCTCTGAGATGTTTAACTGCTTGTCCGTCAGGATGTCGTTACCCACGCGCCGGAAATAGTCGCTACCAGGTACCGACAGGCGGTACGTCGCCTGTTGCTTGGTTGCCGGATTAACTAGGGTCAGCACATCCCCATCCCGGGATCCGGATGGCACTGGCACCATTACCTCCACGCTGGACACCACAAAGCCGCGGTTCGAGCAGGTTTCGCAGTCGTTGCGATTCGTAAACCGCTTGCCCTTGCACTGTGTGCACGTATTAACTGACGAGAAGGTGGCCGTCTTGGTGGTCACCTTTCCAGTCCCATTACATCGCCGGCAGGGCTCCTTGCCTACATCCCGGTGCGCCATCAGCTGCGACTTGCCCTTGCAGGTCTCGCACTTGCGCAGATAGCGCAGATCCACCCGCTTTTTGCAGCCCACAGTGGCCTCCAAGAAGTCCAGTTGCAGATCGAACTCGTTGTTCTTCAGTTTGTTGATCTCTAAAAAATATTTGAAGGGAGGGTAAAATATGCTGTTCTTGTCTTCTAAAATTTATATTCGGATCATTCTTTCAAAGTTCACAGTTTAATACATGGTGTAGGTCCATGTTTTTAATTTAAAGGTGCCCAATAACGGCTGTTTTCTTTTAAAATGTATATTAATTCATTATTGCCTTCTTATATACCCAGTTTGTAAGGCCAGTTGGTAAGGTTTTTTAAAATTTAATTTAATTTAAACTTTCCAAAACTATTTTCTTTGCCTTGAATTAAAATATTATAAAACCAGTAAGATATGTTAACGTGAAGATTAAAATGCATGATCTACTAAAATGTAAGCTTTCGAAAATAATGGTTATTATTTCGTGAAACAGTTGCTTCCCTTTGCTCACCATCGTTTGTTGTCTTATCCGAGTCGAACTTCTTGGCCTCCTCGAGGTCCACATTCATGGGATTGCCCGCCTGCTCAAGGAAGGCACGCTCGTCCTTGATTCCGCCCAGCTGGTCGTACTCCAAACGTTTCGTCTCGTCGGTGAGGATATTGTAGGCGTTGGACAGCTCTTGAAAGTGCTTCAGCTTTTGCTCCGAGTGTGTGGAGTCGGGATGATAGCGCTTGGCCAGCGCATAGAAGGCCGATCGGATCTGTTGAATGGAGGCGTGCCTGTTTACGCCCAGAACCTTGTAGTAGTAGTCCTTGGGCATGCCGCGGCTCTGCGAGGACTTTACGGTCGGAGATAACACCTGTTGGGGCGTGGATCCCGCTCCCGGTCGCTTCGCCTCCCGCTGGCGATCTGGATAGTAGGCCTGTTTCGTGGTCCTGAATTGATATTGACTGACCAACCGCATCCAGATCCAGCAGGCGGCGGCAGCGGGAGCACGATCCAACTCCAGGCAAGGTCCTGCCACCCTCCTACAGCCTCCCGTCGCAGCTCCGCCGATCAAAGTGCTTAGTGCGTCCCCTGGACTGCGAAAGATTTTTAAACGAAACATCACTTATCGCGTAACGAAGAAAGTAACTTAGTATGATAATATATAAGTGGAAATCCTAACTCGATGTTATATTTGTGCTTTATTGTATTTTATGGGAATGTTATCCCGATTCTGTGTGAAAGTTTGACAGGAGAAGTAAATGTGTCATTGTCAATACTGTGGTCTAATCAACTTCTCTTTCAATTGATTAATTTATCAGGTGTTACCAAGGGGAGTCAGTGGAGATGTTTACAACCTGGCGGATTGTCTGATGCAGCAGGCACTAATAGGCTCCACAGCAAATCCAGTGAGTAGTAGAAGTACCTGATTAATGAAATGTATTTATTTATAATGAAATATTTACAGTTGGTTCTTAACTACTTGAAGCACTCGCTATGCGCACATCTTGTCTCTCATGCAGCTGTTTTGCGTTGCATTTCCAAATATGACAAATTGGAGCGGGTCTATTGCATCACGTCGCTCCTAGAATTCCTGGCCAGCATTGTGGATGGTGTGACTTGCCGGTGAGTCTTTCAAGCCCTTAAAACATTAATTTACATAACTCTAAATAACCATTTACAGTATTCGATCCGAGGAGACTGTGCTGCCGAGCTCTGTGGTCCACCTGGTCTACTGGTTGCTTCAGATATTTGCCAGAACCGTGCAGCACTACGAGTTGTACGGAGAGATTAGCGCAGAGCAATCATACATGCTGGACCAGACCTGCGTGGTGATCGATCGGTTAAGCCAGCAGCAGTTTTTGCTTTCCATGCTGTACGTGGGTTGCCACGAAGAGCTAGAGATATGTAGTCGGATTCGGGATAAGTACTCCAGCATCAAGGGATCGCTGACGAACTCCAACTTCACGCTGAATGCACTGAACGTGGAACAGCAATTGCAGCAGTTGGCCTACATCGAAGCCAAGCACCTGGATATGCAGTCACTGAATCCACCACCATCGCTGGAGAAGATCTCATGCTGTGTGCAGCCGTTGTTGGCGGTTGAAGTGCTGCTGAATCCTTGCAAAGACACCAGCTACTACGTGGCTGAGTTGCAGATGTTGCAGCGCTTGAAAAGGTACACCAACACGCGCCTTTTCTATGAAATTATCCGGGCTGGATTCCTTACTCTAAGCAATGTGGCTGATACCAGTCCGGATACAATGTGGGGTGCGTTTATGTTCTTCAAGATGCCTCACATTATCAAGCAGTTGCATGCCCTGCAGCGGATTCCAGGAGAGCAACCACCTCCGGCAGATTACATACCCGAATTGGTTGAGGCCTTAGAGCTTCTTATAGAGGACAATCTGTTACTGGACTTTATGGACACAAAGTGCTCTTGCAATATGATCGAGTTTCTGCTGAATGACTGGACAAAGCAGCAGTTGGTAAACGATGTGCATGTGAAGAAGTTCGCCAGTCAAAGGTAAGTCTAGAAATAATAAGTTTTCAATAACCAACCTAATCTCTTTTTTTTTTATTCTCCCCCAGGGATGCTGCCTCTCAGCTCCTTAAAAAATGCGACAATGGGCAACAGACACCTTCTAACATAAACTTTATCAAGCGGGCCGAAGTTCCGCTCTCTGGAGTGCTTAAGACACTGTGCACCAACAAGGTGCAGGACATGGTGAATGTACTCTGCCAGGTGCCGGTGGGCAACAGCTTTGAGTTGATCCTTTCGGTGGCTACCGTCGAGGGACGTCTCAAGACATTCGTCTCGCGCCTGATTCAGTGCAATGAGAACTCCAAGCCGGTTCCAGGCGAGCTTGGCAAGTTGTGCGTTATCCGCTCCACACTGTTTGATGTCTCCTTCCTGATGTTGACCAGCATTGTGCAGACCTATGGATCGGATGTACGTTAGCTCTGTTTACCTGAAATGATTCACTGTAATATTAATGAAAACTTGTTTATTTCAGGTGGTTTTATCTGAGCGTGGTGACTCCTTCTTCGAGAAATGGGTGCGGGAGTGCATGGTGGAGCGGAATAAACTGAAGAATCCGCGCCAAATTCTTGCTCTGTGCGATGACAGCATCGTGGATGAACTTCTGCTTAGTTTAAGCAAACCAGAGGCAGCCCAATTGAAGCCAAGTAACCTGAGTTGGCAGGAGACCTGCCTAAATCTGCCCGGTGTGCTGCATCACGTGCTCATAGCTTGGGAGCAGGAGACCCTCTCCTCGGCGGACGTAAAAAGTATTTTGGACAATATGAAGCGGCGCCTTTTCAGCTTCTCCGTTTGCGCCACTAGTTTCCTGTGTGCCTACATGTATTCGGTGAAGGAAACGGAGCTTCTAAAGCCCTTGAACATGATCCAGCAGTTCCTGGCACCGTTGAGCAGCGAGGAACTTTCCAGTCAGGAAAATGCTAAGGAGCGGCTAACTCTGTCTTATCAGATCATACGAAAAATGCAACACGATGTGCATCCCGCCCCTAACACTAAATCCCGCCTGATTTCGCACTCGCCGCTCGTCGAGCAGTTCCGTGAGGTGTGGCGAACCGTAGTCGAAGCTGGCCACCTACCCGTCCGCGCCGCTCAGACACTAGAGTCACTGCTGCTGGCCGGCGGAGCGGCGTGGCTGGCCACGCAGCTGGTTGAGCAACTGCTGGCTTGCAAGTACACAAGGGATATGTCGCGAACAATGGACGTCGTGTTTGCAGTAATGCACCTGGACATCGAAAAGACTACAGAGGCCTTGCTGCTGTACGTGGTGGCTCCCCTAATGCTTCGAAGACAGGGGTAAGTATTTTGTTTTATTTTTCCACCTCAGAATTACATCATTTAAAGGTATCTCTAATATAAAAACTTTAAATGCCTGCAAGTCTTATTAAAACTTAAAACTTTTAAGCAACACTTTGATAATGATCTTAGTTGTATGTTACAAAATTTAGTTATATCCAAAGAATAGAATCGAGTTAGCGGTAATTTAAAGATGTCAAAACTGAAACAGCTATTATTGAACTCTTTCTTATAATTTACCCTCTTTATATTCTAGCGAGGACGTCAATGAGCCGCAATCCCTAGTGCTGGCCCGCCTTTGTGTCTACTGTATTATTTCGTGCCTGGAAACCCGGAGCGGGAATGTTTTCCCAGCTTTGACAGCCATGAAGAAGCGATCGAGATCCCACGATGAAGAGGAACTGACGGCCAATGCTGCCAAAGTGCGCAAGGTGATTGGAGATGGCAGCGACAATTCCAGCGACTTTACGGATAACGCAGGCGGAGCTGGTTTAGGAGCTATACTGGGATCCACATCCACCGGCGAGCTGAGGACCACGCCACTTACAATAAGAGAACCGCTGCAGAGAAGCGTTCAGCATATTTTTGGAGTATTCTTGCAGTTCGTCAGTGGCGATGAGCTCTCACCCAAGGCCGTATTTGTCTATCAGTTCATCTCGCTGCTGGTGGAATGCGGTGGTGAGCGAGTGGCTCCCGTGCTGCGTCTACTGCCCGCCAGCCTGGTGCAGCAGCTGCTCAAGGTCCTGGTCACCGATGACATACGAGTGGGTCTGATCAGCAGACTATACGACCTGCGAGTACAGGCGGGAAGGCAGTCGGCGGTGGCCGATTTATGTTTGTGGCGGAACATGCAGATGGCCAGGCACAGCATCCACCTGTGAGGGATTTCAGGATTGCCCCTTTGGGCGAGCCAATTAAGATTAAGAGACGGGCGGGCGAAATTGCTAAATGAATTGTATTAAAAACTAGAAATTGGTGACTCGACTCGGCTTCTTCTTCGCACGCAGTGGATTTTGCTTTCGTTTATTACAATAATTTGTTGTCGCCGATGTTAGTCTGTGTTTGCATCATCTTCTCCAGTTAGCGGGGGTAGGGAGGGGTGTTTGGGCAGGCTTAAAGTAAGAGACCTTGGGATTCCCTATATCACTTGAGCAGACAGCACTCGAAGTAGGTCTCGCCCACATAGCCGCCGCGCATCGCCTTCTTCACATTGTACTCAAACTGACGGCGGTTGGTCTGCAGGATGTCGGCCGCCTCCTTGTTGAGCGGATCCTCGGGATTGGGTTCCTGCAAAATAGTTGATAGGCTTTGTTTTAAAAAGGTTTGTTGTTTTTTTTAATCCCTATTAATTTAATTTACTTCGATCTAACTAAAAATATCTATAATCATTCCGTTGCATTGGGCACTTGCATGTTCATATTGTGACCCAAAGCAAAAAAGGTATCCAAAGTAAAAAATAAGTTATTTGCGACCTTTGTGTTTGTGGGCACTATCTGTCATAGAATGACAACAAATTTTAAAACAGATTGGTAGTCGGAGAGACAAATACAGAAAAGTTTGCAAAGGGACGTCCGACTATGCTGATCTAATTTACTGAATAAAAATTAAGATGAAGGGCTCCTATCAAACTTTACAAGTTTCTTTCATAAACCAAAACCTCCCCCGATGGCAAATACAAACCAAGAACAGAAACTGCAAGCCATAGACTATGGAGTTGATGTTTAGCACTGGATTCCAGTCCTCGCGCAGAATGTTAAGGCAGACGTTGCCCTCCAGGTCGATGTTGGGGTGATACACCTGGGTGGCGCACTTCACCTTGGGCGGCTCATGCGGATAGTTGGATCCGACGCGGAAGTTGAACACGAAGCGCCCGTCCCTGTAGAAGCCCTCGTCGGGCGAGATGATCAGCTTGAAGTTGAGCAAGTCATCGGGATCGGGGAAGTCTGTGGCGCAAGTGTTTGGCAGGTTCAGTTCGCTAATATCTGAGGGTAAGAATTGTATTGGAGAGGGATAAGTAATGGCCTAGAGACATATATCCCAGATAGCACCTTTCTGGATGCGCAGCTGGGCGGCGGAGGCTTTCTTCTGCTGGCCACCGCTCCCCTTTTGTTCGCCGTCTTTTTTCTGCTGCTTCAGCGTGAAGAGTTTAATCATCTTGGCGTCCTCGTCTCGCTGGCGTTTCTTCTTCTGCGTTTGGCTGTGCGCGGATTTATCGTTCTCCTCGGGGTCTTTCCTATTTATCGGGCGGGGGGCATTGTTTTAAATTTCAAGGGTTGGGGAGCAATTGTTTGACTCATTGATTGGCCTACCGTAAACACTACTTCTGATGTGAAATTCTCTTCGAGTGCTTTCTTTACTTTAGGGTCGTTTCTCCTTGTTTCTTGATGGCGATGGCAGCTGCCAAGCGATGAGTGTGAGTAATCGATATTTGCGCTCGATGGCAGCGCTGGCCTTGGGACGATAGATTGGCAGTGTTGGTAATCGGCGGAGTGGGCTTGTCTGGTTTTAAGCCTGGCGGATTTTAAAAGTCCAAAACTAATTATTTAAAAAAAGTGTTTAACTACTAGAGAAACTGCCATAAGAGGATTAACTTTACAAAGCCAACATATTTAAATCCGATCGTGGCTATTAATTTTTACCATACATTTGGCTATTTTGCATCCAAATTTAGCTTGTTTCGCCAATCGTGAATGTCATCTCCAACGGAAACCAGGGATGCAATACCAGCACACGTTGACTCCCGGACAAAACTTTATTTGCATTGTTTATTTTGAATTTCAAGGGTTTTAACCATGTCTTCGGAGCCAGCGGTGGCCAAGGATGCAGTGCTGAAACGCAGCGAGGCTCTTGCGAAAGACACACCCCAAGTTCGGGGCTACGATTTCAACGAGGGAGTAAACTATAGCAAACTCTTCGAGTCCTATGTAAACACCGGGTTCCAGGCCACGAATCTCGGCCTGGCCATACGAGAAATCAACAGAATGGTGAGTTAGTGGATCTTTACTCAGCTGCAATATGTAACAAACCCCTAACACTGGCAGTTGGATTGCAGAGATCAGCCACTGGAGGCGGATCAACTGGATAGTCATGAAACCGACGACTTTATCCGGCGGAGGAGTAAGTGTACCGTATTCCTGGGCTACACTTCCAACTTGGTTTCATCAGGAATGCGGGAGACTATTCGCTTCCTGGCCGAACACCGAATGATAGACTGCATTGTGACCACAGCCGGCGGCGTGGAGGAGGATTTCATCAAGTGCTTGGCGCCCACGTTCATGGGTTCCTTTGAGCTGAGCGGAAGGGATCTCCGCGAGCGGGGAATAAACAGGATTGGTAACCTTCTGGTGCCCAACGACAACTACTGCAAGTTCGAGGACTGGGTGATGCCGCTGCTAGATGAGATGCTGGAGGAGCAGAAATCCCATGGAACTGTCTGGTCGCCCTCGAAGATTATCCATCGATTGGGCGAGCGCGTTGGCGATCCTAGTTCTATCTACTACTGGGCTGCCAAGAATCAAATACCCGTCTTCTGCCCCGCCTTGACAGATGGCAGTCTGGGCGACATGATGTACTTTCACTCCTTCCGACAGCCCGGACTCGTGGTGGACATTCTGTCCGATCTGCGGAGGTTAAACACCATGGCCGTGAAGGCCGTCAACAGCGGTATGATCATCGTAGGCGGCGGCGTCATTAAGCATCACATCTGCAATGCGAATCTGATGCGAAATGGTGCCGATTACTCAGTGTTCATCAATACAGCTTCGGAGTTTGATGGCAGCGATAGTGGAGCACGGCCGGATGAGGCCATATCATGGGGCAAGATCCGGAAAGATGCCACTCCCGTCAAAGTCTACGCCGAGGCTAGTTTGGTCTTTCCTTTGATAGTGGGCGAAACCTTTGCCAAGCGACATCATTGCGACGGCAAAGAATTGCCCCGAGAGACTAACCAAGTGTAAATATATACGAGAAAACAAGGACAACGCAATCAACACAGATGTGACTTATTAAGCAATGGTACTGGGCCGCAAATGGGTCGTATTGCGAGCCCGGAATGGGAGTCCCCGAAGTGTTATGCCCCGCCCAGATCCAAACTGTCCGGGCAGAAAGCCATTAAGCGTCGTCGGAGATGCTTGCTGCATGTGATAAACACCACCGGCAGCCGCATTGCACTCGGCCACCTCCAGCGGGCCATTCACATTCCGCCGTAATGGTTCTGCCGGAGTCGCTTGAGTGCCGCAAAAATGCAACTTTTGCCGGTGGTCACAGAAGCCATATTCCTTCTTGCCTTAGTTTCACGCAAATATCCCCCCCACTTCTGGCCTTAATTGTTTGCCAAGTTCGCTATGGTTGGCCGGAAATTGTTCGGGACGGAACAGTGCATCCCCATAAGCCCACGAAATTTGTCATTAATTTTATGCCACTAATGTAAACGCTCGGCTTCCGTCACTTTCTCAAATTTTCCTCCGTTTTGGCCAACCAAACTTTGGCTGTCTGTACGCATCATTAAAGCCGAGCGGAAACTTTTTTCGCACACTTACTTTTTGTTCCCTCTTTTCCGCCTGCTTCGACAGTTGGCGCTACATATTTTGAGCTATTGTCAGGCAGCAGTGGAGAAAGATGGACTAGTAGAAAGTTTGGGGATTGCAGGGGCACTGCATTTTCTTTGACAACTTTTTCGCAACTGCTTGCAACTTTTGGCTGGTTTTTTTTTTTGGGAAAATGAATGGTTTTGGGGCTGAGGCAAAGAAAAACTATTATATATGTACTTAAGCGTGCATATGGCAAGAAATGTTGGCTTTATCAAATTTGGGAAATTTATACGCTTTTAAAGGCCCCAACATTTTTTGAGTTTGTCTGGTTTTAGTACTTCCGCATGTGTGAAAAATAAGAAAATCAAGTGTTGCATTATTTATAATTTGTTAAAATTTGAAAAGAAAATGTGGATCGAAAAAGGAACCTTACTTTTTAGAATTGTTTTAATATTTCCAAGGACTTAAGAAGATCTTTGGAGCATTTCGAATTCTTCTCTAACCCACCAAAACTACTTTAAAGCTATGCCATTTACAAATAATTATTTTTCTGAAATTTATGTTCGCTGTCAAGAAAATCAATTGCACTTATTTTTGCAGGGCCATTATCGGCAGTCAGCCATCGTTAAGAAGTGCTTAACTGCATGTTGTCATAACCAAAGGCGCACGCCCACACACACACATACACAGTTTGGGCCCACTTAGGATATATCCTTCTCCCACACGCTCTTTCGAAGCGCTTAAAAACTAATTACGAACAAAGCTGTTGCTGCTCTTCCTACTTTGTTGTTTCTGGCTGCGTTTTCTTTTCTCCGTGCAGGCTGAAGAAATGGCCAATACACAGAGAGAAAAACGACTGCTAAACTATGGTTTCATAATCATTTCATTTCATTTAATATCCGCAGTGGTACACTAGTTCAATGCATCAATAAGTCTTAAAATAAAGCAGTTCTCAGCCATAATGGAAGATATTTCTGGTTTACAAGACTAATTGTTGATGGCTTAGTTAATGCTTAAACGATGGTTCATAGAATAAAATATAAATTATTTATTCGAAGTGTAAGTGCGTAGATGATTGCCGACTTTCCAGGACTACAGCCAACTTCCCTCCGTGATTACGAGAAAATTAAAACTACATTAAAAGTTTTGCAGTTGACAGGGACGCAGACGCTGAAAAGTGAGAGAGGGGGCAGAACTTTTCAAAACAACTTAACGATTTATTGATTCGAACAAGAAAATGGAAAATATATAGAAATGTGTGTGGGCAGGAGATTTTCGTAGGAGGATTACCACTTGTCGACGGACAGATCGCTGAGTACATCGGATAACTTTTCCAGCTCTTCGGCGCTCTTGGATTTTTCGAGTTGGCAAATCCTGCATGTTGGATCTATTGCCCCTGCTTTTAAGGACTTTTCCCAGAGACAGTACTCACACTCCGTGATCCTAGGACTGGCCGGCTCTTCAAGAGGACGTCCAGTAACTGTGGACTGGTGGCTCCAGATTAGAACCTCCCGGCGTTTCAAATCGTCGGAGAGCACTCGAAGCCTTTGGCGCTCCTGCTTCAAGTATTCCTGCATCTGCCGGACCTTTCCCTCCCTTTCGTTGAGCATCTCATGCTGATGTTTCTGGATGTGGTCATATAGCATTCGTACGTTCTTTTCCCTTCGCGAGCAAGCCTGATTCATTATTCCATTCAAAATGTCTTCCAAGCTGCTATCCAGTTGCAAGATCTGCGGGCTGGTGACCAGTTCGTTCCGGAGAAAGGGCTCAAAGCAGGTGGCCAGAAAGTTGAGTGGCATTTCTCCTCCTGACCAATTTTTTAAAAGAGCAATGGCCTCACGGCAGGCCTGATAGATAGATTCCTGTTGGAGCTCCTGTTGGCCCACCTTGATTTTTTCGGCCATCTTCTTCTCCAGCATTTGGCTTCTGCTCCTGTAGTGCTGCTCCGCTTCCACTGTGCGGCTGTGCAGCGAGTCGATCTCCTTGAGCAGGTCCTGGTTCGCCAGCTTCACGCTGTCGAATTCGGGAAGGGGATTCTTTTCGGTAGTTTCTTTCGAACACCGACTACTTCCTCCGCCATAGCTCGAGGCAGTGGATACCATTTCCTGGGCGTCAGTCACGGCCGCCGCCATTGGCTGCTCCTCCACCGTCCCGCCGTCGTACTCGTTTAGCAAGTCATCCATGCAGCGCTGCACGTTCCTTATTTCGGTGAAGGGCTTCCTTAGGTGACCAATCTCCCGTAACTGGTCGTTCATCATCAGCATTATGCAGTTGCGGGCATATTTGTCCTGACCCGTGGCCTGCTGCAAGTGATCCAGCCAACGCTGGCTAAGATCGATGTCCTTCTGGCTGATTGGATGTTCCCTCGTGAACAAGCGCAAATTGCGCACCTGGCCGGCAAAGTGGCGGTCCAACCCGCACTCTGTGAGCGGGTTCATCCTTGGTATCCCTTTTGTAAGTTTTGAGAATTTCGATTTGAAATTTGGGTATTATTTTTGGTTTGATTTTTGTGAAAGGCTGGGAATGAAGAGTTGATCGAAAATGTGAAAAAGGTATAGAATTATTGTTTTTAAAAATACTTAGAAATATATTATGCTTCTGATTCCCTGAAATGTTTAAGTGATTCTTACAATATGTGGGATTATTGATTATAAGAACATTTGTAACAAATGATATATGATATTAAATACCAAGCAAATGAGACCGATTAGACTTTTATATTTAATAACCCTATTTTATACATATTTTAAAAACACTTAAGAAATATATTATGGTTCTGATTCTTTCAAATATGTATCCTCTTGAAAAATTGAATTAAGGATAAATTTTATGATCTGCGGGATTCTTGTTTATAAGAACATTTTTATTAAATGAGTTATAATATTAACTACCTAACAAAAGAGACTGATTTGATTTTTATATCTGTTATATTCAAAAACCAAACTACAAACTGGAAACTTAAAACAAAAAAATTGTTTTATGGCTTAAAAAAAATATGCAGCTTAACACAATTAAAATGCCATTTCACTGAAGGCCACTTGGGCCTAGGGAACCCGGCAATGCCCTTTACGAATTTGGCCCGCACGTGCCAAGTGTGCGTGTGCAACAACAATGCCTTATATTGGCCCAGTAAGTTGGAACTGAGTCAAAGACTTTGAGCTGCGATGTCAGCGACGTCAGCTGCATGTGTAAACGCGGCCTTCGCTGGATAACCAAGTGGGCATGGGCCCTATATAAACTGGCCAGTCCGGTCAACTAAACATCAAATCAAGCTCACAGCTCCAAGTATTCACTACTAGCCAACAAAAAACCAATCAAACAATCAACATGAAATTCGTAAGTGTTTTCAGGACTTGAATTATTAGAGGATCAAATAATTAATTAAAATTTTAAACCACAGTTCGCCGTCTGCTTCTTCGCTGTTGTGGCTGTGGCTGCTGCCAAGCCCGGAATTGTGGCTCCTCTGGCTTATACCGCTCCGGCTGTGGTGGGCAGTGCCGCCTACGTGGCCCCCTACGCCTCCAGTTACACGGCCAATACCGTGGCCCACAGCGCCGCCTTCCCCGCTGCCTACACCGCCGCCTATACCGCCCCTGTTGCCGCTGCCTATACCGCTCCGGTGGCCGCCGCCTATACCGCTCCTGTTGCCGCCGCCTACACTGCTCCAGTGGCCCGCTTTGCCGCCCCCTACGCCGCCGCCTACACCTCCCCCCTGGCCTACAGCTCGCCCTATGTGGCTAGTCCCTATGTTGCCACCGCTGCCGCTCCTCTGCTGCTGAAGAAGTAACTCTATGGATTGTGAACTTTTCCGAAAATATTACCCCGTGAGCTTTGCTTATGGTTTGGCTTTTATTTTCCCGGACCTCAACATGCGATTTTTAAAATAAATAAAACATTCTAAAATTTAATGGTCCCTGTTTTCTTTCGGGAATGCTATTCAATGGGTCAAACTTAAACTCAAAAAAAAAACAATTACAACTTTTTTTCAACTTTTTTAAAAACAATTTTTAAATCGTATCATTAAAATTTTATGGTTACATAGATTAATAATTTTTTAATGTTAATTCCAATCGAAATGAGGTCAATCAAATAAATATATGTCTTCACACAATTTATCTAATGCCTTCTAATTCATGATGTAAATGTATTTTTGCATTGTTCAAAATGCCTCGGAAATTGATCACTCATACGCAGTGTTGCTGACATGTGATTAACCTGACATTAAGATTTAATTTAAAATGAAACATAAATCTTGACAAAGTAAAATTGCTTAAATAATCTGTTTCTCACGCATACATAATGTTGCATCTTTTTTAAAATATATAAATTATATATTTAACTTTTAATGGGATTTGATGATTTTCGGAAAAAGTAAAGAGCTCTTAGGTGAACATTCATTGCATACTTATGAGCGCACATCCTGTAAAACCCTTAAAAATCGCACGGGCTGAGGTTGCCTGCATTTTTGTCACCTTTCGCTGCCGTTTGCCTTGATGGCACAAATACCGGAAATACTTTCGAGAAGCCACCTTCCTCGTCCCTTCTCTGCTCTCACTTCCGATCTGCCCGACTTCCTTATTAATTTCTCGAATGCTGCGTTGGTATTTTTTCTGCCCGCCTGCCACTCATAAATTGCGCAAATTCCTTTTGTGAGCGTCAAAGAAAAATGTCAGCAGGATGGGGAGTGCTAAAGTTGGTTGGTGTGGTCACATCTAATTTCTCTGCGTGTCCTGGGCACGCTTATTAAAGTATAAATCATTCGATGGCTGCTCCTGCAAAGTGACCAACAAATACGTCACAAAGAAGAAACCGGCAATCAGCCCAAAAAAAAAAAAAGAAAAATGTCTGGAGTCCTGACTGCACTGCACTGCCCGGATGGTTAGCCAAAGTACATTATAGTCCTTGGTCGGTTGCAGGCGGCAACAAATGTAGCAGAAAACCGCAGCCGAGAGTAGTGCAATTAAATACAGGAAATAATGGCCACCACAGCACTAGCAGAAGCAGCTCCTGCCCCACTTGGCGTTGGATGGTGCTGGTGCGGTGGCTCGGAGGCGGATCGGTGGTCTGGTGGTGCACAGGAAAGGCCAGGATGCAGGAAGCCCTCGCACAGCATCTTGGTCGGTCGGCTGCCGCCTGCTGTTGGCCAGCAAATTTAGAAACGGAAAGAATTCAGCAACATTCGGCCAGATGGACGCCGGTGAATGCTATTATGTAGACACATTAAACGAAGATGGCCCAGGGGAATCTCAGAAACGAATGGGTTGTGCCTGGGTCTATCTGTCTTTCAAGTACTTTCAGGATGGATGATTGTGGAAAAATTAAATAATTATATTGTGGAAAGAAAATTATTTTAACTAAATAAAGAGTGTTTCATTTTTGAATTGCTACTTAAATATCCTAATTATTAATAGAAACAGTTTTTCAATTTTAATGTAGACCTATTTTATAAATGGTTACAAAACTCTCCAAAATTACTACTTAGATTTTTATACCCTTGCAGAGGGTATTATAATTTTGGTCAAAAGTGTGCAACGCAGTGAAGGAGACATCTCCGACCCTATAAAGTATATATATTCTTGATCAGGATCACCTCCTGAGTTGATATAGCCATGTCCGTCTGTCCGTCTGTCCGTCTGTCCGTCTGTCTGTCCGTCTGTCCGTCTGTCTGTTTCTACGCAAACTAGTCTCTCAGTTTTAAAGCTATCGAATTGAAACTTTGCACACACCCTTCTTTCCTTTGCACGCAGTATATAAGTCGGAACGGTCGGGATCGGACGACTATATCCTATAGCTGCCATATAACTGATTGATCGGAAATGCCATAACTTTCGTGTTTGTAAAGTTAGGAAGTTGGGATTTTCTATGGGTTTTATATTTGGCAAATCAATCCGACCTACCAAATTTCATAAGAATCGGACGACTATATCCTATAGCCGCTATATAACTGATTAATCGGAAATGCCATAACTTTGGTGTTTGTTAAGTTAGGAAGTTGGGATTTTCTATGGGTTTTATTTTTGGCCAATCAATCCGACCTAACAAATTTCATAAGGATCGGCCGACTATATCCTATAGCTGCCATATAACTGAACGATTGGAAATGCCATAACTTTCGTGTTTTTAAAGTTAGGAAGTTGGGATTTTTTATGAGTATTAAGAATGCATCATATGAATAATTTTGGAGAATATAATTTACAGAGTATTCTGCAAGGGTATATCAACTTCGGCTCCGCCCGAAGTTAGCTTTCCTTTCTTGTCCTTTATATTATTGCCAAAATTGTATCTCTTACGATAAAACAAACTAAATCTTTATCTAGTAAAGCTTAAGGTTTGATTCACCAAATTATTTAGTAATGTGAAAATAATTATTGTTTCGAAGAAACGTTTGTGGTTGTTGAGCGAATTTTAACTCAAATAAATTGGTAACAAATTAAGAAGTTCTAAATAGAAGAAAGGGAATGTTCTGGCTTGACGTTCAAGTTAATGGTCAACTTTTAACTGCCAAATTTCCTTAACTTTTCACTCACATCACATACTTTAGCCAACTTTTAGTTGACGAAACAATGCTCCCTGGTAAACTTTCCCGGCACCATTTTTAATCGAAATTTCTTGGAAAACAGCTTTATTTACACCCGGTTGAGTTGACTTCTTAATGTAGCGCATTCCAATCAGAACCGCACCCACGCACACAGAGACAGCATTTGGTTGCGGCTTCCTATGTCCTGTCTCAGAAGGACATCTCATCGGACATATTTGCATTCCGTTGTGTGCGAGTGTGCGAAATATTTTATAATTCAATTTTCAATTGGCAGGTTGAATCCCGTAGAAATGGCTTGACATCCACAAACTATACATAACCGGGAGAATGTAGAATCGCATGGGTTGTCGGGCTCTAATTGAATTCCATGTGCACTTAAGCGACATCCGTTCATAATGAAATTTCGCAACAAAATTGTGGCAAGAACAAAAGAGTCGGCAAATATTGTTGCTATGCTAATGCAAAGTTTTGCCTCCGTACGTCGGTATATATTTTTTTTATTGCACCATAAATAATTTGAAATTGGTTGGAGAAAGGAGGAGAAAGCGGAGCCTGGCAACGGAGAAATTGAAATTAAATTGCCGTCCGACTGAAGGAATCCGATGCCGGCAGCCAACCAGATCTTATATATACTCATCGGTACATAGTAAATACATTTCTATATATTTTTATTCCACTCCGCTCCGCTCTGCTTTATTTCATTTGACGTTTTATTTTGCACTCTGCAAATAATCGATTGTCAGTCAGCACCAACTGACGGGCCGTTTGACTCTCCATCGGAATGTTAGCTAAAGTATGAGCAGCTGCTTCAATATTGCGCATAGCATTTGGAAATTTCACACACTGCTGAAAAATTGAGCCAAATCCACGGCTCACTCTTGACCATTTTAAATAGTTCAATTCATAGTTCAATTAGCTAATTTAAATGGTTCCCATAAGTCACTTGATTAATTTGAACACACTTAAACCTAATTGACAATATTATTTGCATTATATCGCTTTTATTGACACACATTTATTGGTCAATTGTTATACTAACACAAAACCCAAAATAGGTCACTCGAAATGCAAAGCTGAACTAGGATTATGATGAAGAAATCAATAATAGTTATTTTAATACAAAAAGTAAGGCGCTTTTTTAATTTAAACAACTACAGAAATAGTTTAAAGTACATTAAATACATTGTTTTTAAAAAAAGTGATTATACATTTTTGATTTTAATTTTATTTATTTACAGCACAAACAAATTAATAAAACAAAAACGTTTTAATTCGTTTTGTCAGCTTGATATATATACACCTATATAATTAATTTGCAATCCAAGAAAGTTTTATTTATGAAAAGTGTCGAGTACAATAATTTTTATAAGTTAAGGATCAAAACTAAGAATGTAATAGATTAATTTACAATTTTAAATTAAATTTAAATAAAGTTTAAAAAAGCGTATACAACAGATTTTACTTAATGCTAGTTATTCAACCAATCACGAATTAATCACTTTTCTCAGTGTGTTTTTCAGTACGCAATATGCGTTTGATTGGGTGTTGCGCAAAATTCCTTACGATTGACTTGGCCTGGCGTTTTATTGATTGATTTGCAATGCCCACGAGCGTCTGACAATCAGCTTCTCGGGCTTCCGATGGAACAACAACTCCAGCTCACGTTGCGTATGCGTAATATTGTTATGGCACATCCTTGCACGCTCCTCCATGGAAAGTTTGCACAAGAAATTCATGCAATGATCAAGAGTACATTTTAATGAACCCGCCTCCGTTCGTAAATATATATATAAATACAATAAATTGCGCACAGAAATCAACTCTATTGCATGCCAATTTCCGGAATAAAAATATGAGCCTGTTTGTATGTAGCTTCATAAATATGGTTCGTAGTCTGAAACTTTTTTCATTAAAACTCTTGAATGGTGGCAAGTTTGGCCGAGAAGTGGGGAAGCCCAGCTGGGCTAAGTGAGTGCAAAATGTTATTTTATTGTCAACAAGCAAAGTTGCCGAAAACACTCCGAAGACGAAAGCCAGAGCCGGAGGACTTGTCGTGGCTGATGTCAAATTTATTTAATATGCTGCATAAACAAAGCAGCCAGGACACGACACGCTCGTAAACTCATTTGCCAGCGAAAACAACTGTTCCCACTTGCCGCTGTTGGGAATTTTTTAATACGACCTCAAGGACCCACTCGCCTTATGAAATATAAATATTTTTGTGTTTTATATCCGACTCGGACGGCAACGCCCACAAGTTTTTTCATTAATTTGCAAGCATCCAGAGTGCCAAACGGAGGTGGCGATTAGTACCCGACCAAGAAACCATAAACCCTCGGAAGGCATTTCGTAAAAGTCAATGAAAGTGTTGTTTTAACTTCTGGCACTTTTGGCCCTCTTCACGCCAGTCATTATCAACTTGTGCTGTCAACGCCGTCCAGGCAGCATCTGGGGAAATTTTCATAATTTTTGGCGACGAAATTGAATTGATTAATAAAATATGAGCTGATGGGCATGAGGAAGTTTTGCAACGGCAAGATACAAGAAAATATTTCTTTACCATTTGTGCGGACTCGATTATGAAGTTGCTTTAGGCAAGAAACGAACATATTTATAGAAATGTAATCCTGTTTAAATAGTAATCTTCTTTTTGAGTTTTTTGTGCACTTCAAAAGCTTAGATGACACAACTTTGAATTGGTGAAGTGTTGTTTTAATTGCTTTTATTTGTGTATAATAATTTTAAGATTTCTTACCAGTATTTTATTTATATCAAGTTGAGATAAAAAAAATGTTGAAGAATTTGGTAACACACAAAATGTTTTTCACTTTATAACATGTTTACCAATGTTAATGTTTTCATAACAAAAAGGAAAACCAAACGAGAACAATTACAACTTTTAAACGAATGGCAAATATTTAACAAGTTTTGTAAAGCACATGTGTAAGCTCATAATTGAAACTATGATTTGGAACAACAAAGGTAATTGCAGTGAGTTTATTTTCTTTTGTTATAAAAACTTTATTTTTTGTTACATATTTTTTTATTTTGCTGGCGACAGAAGTTAAGCGCAGTACTTGTATTCACAGCTGCAGTGCTTCCATCAGTTATGAAAACATTTCAGTTTTTCTGGCCTGGTTAACATGCAAATTTCAGCGCCAAACTATCTGTTAAGTTTTTAAAGATGGTTTCCAGCTCATCCGGAATTCGTGCTCCTCTAAAACCACTATTCGTATTCCATCTGGCTAAACCAAAGCCAGCGGAGGAGGAGAAGCACAGAAAAACAAGCAAAGTCATCCATATGCATGATGCATGTCGGTAATGGCATTTCCAAGCCAACGACAAGTTGCTTAAAAAATCATCAAAAAATTCGCGTTAAGTGCTGGAGGTTGGCGGTTCGTCCCTCGCCACATCCGCATCCATATCCAACGCCACATCCTCATTCTCATCCTCGTCGCCATCCACATCTGTCATGCTCTTTGCTGCAGATGCGGTTGGAGAAATGCACGAAAATTGTAGGAAAGGGCCAAGAACGAAACTTTAACCGCACTCAAAAAGCTGAAGCTGGCAAGAAATTGGACTGGCACATTCCCCTTAAAGCTTGAACTCAATATGTGCATAACTTTCGCTTTCCGGTGACAGGATCCCCCTGATCCCGCTCCCTCGGCTCCTTTGTCCCAGGCAATCTGTGACCCAAATCCAAAGACCGACCGCCTTAAAGCCTAAAACAAACTGTGTCAGTTGGCAGCCGCTCCTCCACTCCTCCAACTACCCCACTTGACTTTTGCCCCACACCATATCCCCTCTATATCCTTCGCTGCTCGCATCAAAAGGCAAATATTGGCACTTGCCGCAATAACCAGGTAAGCGCAGGCTGAGTTGCCCTCTATCACAGACTCGAAAATGGGTCACCCTACAGTGGTGACCAGGTAAACAGGGGTTTTATTACGAAACCACTCTCTTTAGATGCGCTTTAATATTAGCTTGCGTAGTTTAAAATTTGATTTACAAGAATGAGAACGTTTTCTAGAAAATAGAATAAATAATAGCTCGCAATCACATAGCGTCCTAAAAAGTATAATCAAAAGATTAAGATAACCTATTAAAAAAGGAACTTAAATGACAAACAAATAAAGTATTCACTGGCTGGCAATAAATTTTAATGGTTAAAATATAGAATATTATGTTCAAGCTGTTTTTTTGAGGGTTACCATTTTCTTCCGTTCTTTCCCAAAAGTAGTAAGAAAATAGTAACTCAAAACTAAAATATTAATATTAAAGTTCATATTTCATATAGAAACTAGAAACGACTATTTTAAAAGGCAGTTTTGTAAATGCTTAACAAATTATAATAAAATATTCAAATGAAAATGTAAAAACTTACTTAACAGGTGCAATCGTTGCATGAAATTCTAGTCGCATCCTAGAAAACACTAATGTTTTGATCTCATCTGTAAGTCGAAATATGCTAGCGCAGTTATGGAAAGTAGATGAAAATTGGAAGCAAACTTCGAGCCTTTGTAATTGCTTCGCAGATGCGGCTTCATGACTTTAACCCTTCAACGGCGGGAGGTGAGCTTTGCGCCGCAGATTGCCATGGGTTAAGCCTAAGCCTCGCACACTTCCCTCACATGGCTTTGAAATTTTAATGGCCTTTAAGTGAGTGAACAGGGGCGTGGCTGTCGCGCTTGAATTAACAAATTAATGCAAATGATTTTGGAAAACATTCTTCTTCAGCTCTTCTTGTACTCGTATCCCCCTGAAGATGTCTCGACTTATGCTTAATTTAATGAATATTTATGAGACCGTGCCTGTTTTGCCGCTTCTTATTTTTGCATCATCGTGTTGACTGCATTTCGATTTCAGGCTCTAATTTAATTGCAGCCAGGAGGGCGTGAGCAGGAGAACAACATCCGTTTCCGCCTGCCACGACATCCCGTCAAGTGCGGCAATCGCATTAGAATGCGCAGCGGACCTGTCCTTCGCATCGCATCCTTCGCCTGACGGATGAGCTGGCAGGTGCTCCGCTTTGGTCCCCTTCTCCTGTCCGTCGATCATTGCACCCTGGTGTCCGTAGTCCGGAGTCCGTGGCCCGGACCTCAGACTCCGGGTCTAATACAATGCCAGCCGGCGGCTGCGACTCCTGCTCGCTGCACTCATTTAATTGCATTATGCCGCAGGTTGTCGCATTGCCCTGAAAGTCCTGGCACTCCGGCACTCCAAAGACACTGCATTAATTTGCATGTGAAAAACTGCAGCCCGCTGTTGTTTTTGTTGTTATTTTTATTGCTGCTCTCTGTTTTTACCCAGAGTTAATGAAGTCAACAAGCTGCGGCTTCATTTCGTCAGACTGAGAAGCTTCAGGGCAAAAGGATTTCCAGAAACAAAGCAGTGGAAATTTTAGTCAGTTTCAACATCTGGGGAAAGTTAATGTTTTCCTTGAATAGTCAGGCAAACCCATTAAATATCTGGGCTGTCACAGAAATATACAGAAGTTTTTATTCCAGGTTTCATTTAAAATGTTGAAATAAAACTTTAAATTATATATATTATTGATTATTATATTATTGAGTAACTTTATTATTTTTTTAGTTATATTAAAAAAATCATTCATGGCAGAGGTGGATTTTTAGATATTTCAATATCAAAATTAGATAAATGATGGTCTTGAAAAAATTGAAATCAAAATATTTATCTATTTGACAATAAAAAATTGTTGCTTTGCTTGTTTGGGAGATATTAACTGTATTATTCAATTATTATTATTTGAGTAAATAGGTTTTCGAGAGTATTTCCATTGCTATAGCTCTTTGGGGACTTTGTTTTTTGAAATAAAAAATATAAGTCTAATATACTTATTTTGGAATTCTGTAGAAGTATCCCCCATATCACAATCCCTTTTATACGTTATTCTCACACAAGCTTAGGTTTGTGCAACACAGAGAGTAACTCAATCTATCCGAAAAACTATCTTATAAATTCCATTTAAAATTTGAAACAATCAGTTTCAATGCTTGGAACGAACTCGATATTGTTCATGTCCAATTTGCGACAGCAATAGGAGTTTACCTTGGCACCACTCAAGTAATTCCCCCGACTAAACCAGGAGATGTGGGCACGTGCTCCGAACTTTCTGATGGCATTTCTTATGCTCTGGTGGGCATTGGCAGCCGCATCGTTGTTTCGATACCCAAAGATGTAAATGAACGCATCGTATTTATACTCGTAGACTCGAAGGATGGCAAAGGGATATATCTTGCGCATCTCCTGGTAAACTTGCCACGGACTGAGGTTCTGCACCCGGTTTAGCAACAACTCGCGGTTATTGTTAGATGTCAGCACCTTGATTTTGAGGTTCCTCTGGCTGAATCTCCTCGGCAGGCTAACGTTTTAAAAATTAAGTAGTAATATTTGTATATTATAGGCACCTCAAATAACTTACTATTCCAGTGCCGCCTCCTTGAGAGGGGCATTGATATATTGCAAGTAGGCATAGCCACGACTTTGACCCGAAAAATCAATCTTAAAGCGAAGGGCGTAAATCTCTCCCAGTTCGCTGGCCAACTCCACAATCTTTTCCGGCGTACAATGCGGATGTTTGGGGATAGAAGTGAGAAATAGCTGCACAATTTATCAAATAAGTTCGAAACTTTTTTCTGATTTTAGGGGTTTTTTCAAAACTTACCTCACCGGCTCCCTCCTCCAACGAGCACTTCAGTTCCTCGTCCAGTTCCTTACGTGTGGTTATGTAAATAGTGCCATTTATCTGACTTGTGCGATACAAGCTTTCAAAATCCATATTAAATTAAAAAACAAAAAAAAGGAAAATAAAAAAATGAACTACGCCACGCGTGCGCAGAAAGCAGGTTAAAAACCAGTGTGACCAAATAAGACTGATAACAGATTGAAGTCCTGGTGTTGCCAGATCGCGGGTTTTCCTTTTAAAATCGACCAAAAATCCAATTGAAATATCGAGAGCTTCAAAAATAAGTTCAAATGAAATTTATATTTAAAAAATACACAGTTTTTGGTTCGATAACAATGTATAAACATTTTATCAGTTAAACATTTTAAAACGAAATTACAAAGCTACTTTTATGTAAATCGATTTTCTTTGTTTCAATGTTTCAACCCTATATTTACTCCTACAAATTTTTACTAGTTTTCTCTGTGTTTTATATTGCTTCGTTTCTTCCAGCAGTTCTTTCCAAAAAATTATTGTCAAGAGTTCAGTTTTCTTCCTGTCATCAGTTTGACACGAGTTTGTAATAACACAAGCCGGAATTTTTATAAAAAAGAAGCTCGAGAGGACCCTATTGCCTGTGAGGCCTTTTTTGAGCCCTGCCGTGAACTCTGAACTGCACTATAAATAAGGTATTCTATTTTTGCAAGGTACGCTATGCTTTAACTTTACTTTTTCTAACCGCTTTTTGCATGTCAGGCCATTTCTTTGCTCTTGCCTGCTTTTTGCTTTGTTTTGACAGGCTGCGCGTGCTTTTTTCTAGCTCATGTTTAACAATATAAATTTATGCAGGCAGGCGGGCGTTTGCAACTTTTGCTCGCCGTTCGCCACAAGCCGCAGCACCTACGTATCGCCGTTGTTGTTGTCGTTGCGGTTAAGCCGCCCATTGCCTTCCACCATCCGCCCACTCATCCCACCAGGGGGCATCTTGATGGAGGTTGTGGTGCACTCAAGTGCCTGCTGCCGCTGCTGCTTCATTTTCCTAATTTATACGCGCGTTGTGCTAATGAAAATTTACGTGGTAACGCAACCGCACACTGTTTTGTTGCCACTGCTATTACACTCTTAAAATATTGCTAGTAAATTGCCATTAAAAATATAAATGTTCTCCATAAATTAGCTATATTTTGGCGAGGCATAATACTTATCCATTTTGTAAAAAACATTTTATGTAGTCATGTCCTTTTTCTTTTAATTTATTTAACTTAATGTATTGCATTTCTTATTTTTCTTGTCAGGTACAAAGATACATTAAAACATTTTAAGCTACAGATGTAAATAAAAATAACTATATAACTATATATAGTATATATATATAATTTTTAATAAGAAACTTATTGTTTTTATAAGTATTAATCCCTTTTTTTTTATAAATTCCTGAAATTTTAATTAAAAGCAAATCAAATTATTTTTTCGATACGATGAATAGATATTGCAATATTAAGAAATACAGTTAATGTTACCCCAAACTTAAACTAAATTCAAAAGCGCTATATTTATGAAAATGTTTAATTTTATTTGCAGTTCTTGTATTATAAATATATTTTTTTTTAGAGTGTGCGGCTGAAGCTTCTTGTGCTTGTTACCAGACCTGGGCCCACTTCTTGATGCATCCCTGAGAAGCCCTGAGCTCCACTTATAACCCATTCCGCAGCCTGCGGTTGAGAAACGCTCGGTGACAGCCGCAGAGTAAGGCCACATTGTCCCACACCATTCCCCTTTTCCAATCTCAGTCAGCGGGTTGATTTCATTCAAAGCATACAAATTTTCTGGTAAAACTAAAAACAAATTTTTGGCATTAAAAAAAGTCCAATCTGGCTAAAAATGCGAATATGGCCATGACAGAGCCGAGTGAGGATTTACTGGATCGCCATTTCAAGCAGCAGGTGGCCAGCTACAAGGATGTGGACCAGTCGCGGGCCAATCAGTCGGATCGCCTGATTATAGCCAAGTGGATGAAGGTGTTCGAGAGGACTCCGCTCAGCCAAAAGTTGGCCCGGAATAGTCTGATGCTGCTGATGCATGGCCACTTGAAGGACTTTGGTTATCTCAAGGAACCCTTCCCAGATGTGCGGAATTGCAGCAGGAATCTTAATGATATTTTGGACGAATACAGGGGCGAATCATGCACAAAGGCATCTCTCCAGGACAAAATCAACAGCTCTTCGTCTGTTAAAATTACCAATAGAGTTTCGGAAACTCAAGCAAAGGAGCACCTTCGATCTTCTACCCTTTCCCGGACTGCATCATTTAAAAGGACCTCGAGTCACATACTGCGCCCCAGGAAGCTGGATCCAATCCTGGAGGTTTCCGAACCCTCGGAAAAGGAACGCACCACCAGCAGTTTTGCCAGCTTGGTGACGGTGATCCGAAAAGAAGACTCCCGTTCCAATTCTTCGCAGGACCCCTTGAACGAGACTTGCTTAAAGTGCGTTCAAGAGGCAAATAGACAAAGTGTAAAGCAGAGAATTCAAGCTCTAGAGGAGGAGCTTTCAAAAGACAAGCGGGCTACTTTAAGTACAAGATCCTTGGAAAATGTCAGAAAGTACTATCGAAAGAGCTCAAGTAGTGATGAGGACTCTGCCTCCAATATGCAACCAGAATATTGCCCTGTTAAAAGTGAAAGAGCCGATGGCTCCAAGCCCAAGTCGCAAGAGCAACTTAAAAGGATTACCAATGTCATAAATCAGGTGACCCGTCGATCAAGTGCTGTGAACAGTCTAAAGAACTGTTTCGAAGAAATGGCCGAACGTTTGAGGAACAGTTCCGATGGTGAAAATGGTTTACCCTTACCCAAAACCATGAATCCGCCATCTGTTCCACCTAGGAACTATCGAAGCTGCCAGGAGGATGCTCCCACTTTGATGCCCAGGCAAACTGGAGGACAGTCCCTTCCCCCAAATTTTTTCCAGGATAAGACTGTTCAAGATTTGTTAATTCGTCGGGAGGAGTTGCGTGTTCAGTGCTTGCAGTACTACAAGTCGGATGGCACTCTGAAGGATTTGAAGGACATGCCTGCTTCCCGAAATGATACAAAGGAAGCTGAACTTAGGGCTAATGGACTTATAGTTGGATCCTACAGAGCCTTGGAACGTTTAAAACGCTGGCGGGGAAAACCCAAGCAGCTGAAGTTCTTCAAGACCTGCTTCCGGGGATGTGGATTGGAGTACTCCGGTAAGTTGCAGGCTCTGGATCGAAGATTTGAGCAGGTGGCTCTCAAGTGGCAGCGTCAGAAGATGCTTGTTTGCCGACGCAACACATGGCGTCGTTACCGCAGGAATATGTTGGCCAAGAAACCATCACCCACCATTGCGGATCTGCTCCAGATGCGACACCAGTTGGAGCTGCAGGAGGAACTGCAGCGGGAGCGAATGGTCCACCTGGCCAAGATCATAGAGCTCTGCAAGACCCACTGCAGCGGAGTCATCAGACCGGATGTCCTTCAGAAGATGCTCAGCCGCATGGACGAAGAGTACGCCCACCTGTCCGGAGATCTCAGCTCATTGTTCCGGCAGAAGGAGCAGCTATTTCAGTAAAGGACCCTTCGAAATCGTAACTTTCCTTGTACCTGTTTGTGTAGTCCCTTTGCACTTTTAAAAACATTAACACCGCCAGCTGCGCTGCTCATTAATTAATTTAAATACTACGCTTTATTAAATTAAAAACTTGCGAAAAGGGAACAAAGTAAGGGGAGGGGGGTCGAGGGGAGGGATAAAGCTGGAGATGACTACACAATAAACAAACAATCTACTCGTAAACAGCAGCTATTTTTTAATTATGCAATGTTTCCGTTGCAGCTTTGCGACAAACAGTAAGCTGAGCTGTGCTGCAAAATGGACAAGGGTGTACCCTTTAAGATTCCAAATTGCATGGATATATGTATTATAATTGTGTGCACTTAAATACAGTTTTTTGGGTTTAATTAGCAACACAAAAAAAGAGGATAGGAACTCGTAGAAATATATTCGAAAAGAATATTAATATATAATATTAAATAAAAAAAGATCCTTTTTTTTTAATTTTATAAAATTATTAAATACTATAGTAAATCTTATTATGATGTACTTATCAGTATACGATCATTAAAATTATATTCTTTGGCTTTTAGCCCATAAGCCCCAATTAGCCCCTACTTATCCAGGGTATCAATAACAAAGCGAAATACAAGAAAAATGGCTGCCAGCTGCGACTATTTGCCATTTTGTAAGCAAGCTGGGAATTAGCAGCAAAAACCAGCCAGCGACAAAAAAAGGGCGGAAAAAAACCATGGGAAAACTGTCGCTAAAAGCAGTTTTCAAAAGTACTTTCCACCGAGTTGGCTGGGCGTGGTCAAGCGGAGTTGGCCGTTGGAGTCCATCGGTGGTCAGTGAACTTGCCGCAACTTAATATCCGCAAGTATCGACGACACACATATATAATTATGGCTAGCATAAGCATCTGTATAGTGTGCCCTGTACATTGTACACAGTTATAGGTTGGGCATAAATGATGGCTTCATCGGGCTTTCAGTTTGGCTGTGAATTTATGGTCTATATTCAGAAATTTGCATAGAACGCTGTCGTCTCACCCGCCTGTCTGCCTCTGAATTAATTAATTATTTATAGCTTGCGAAACAAGCTACCCAGCGTTGGCCATGTTTGCCGAGTTGCAAATTTTGCTGGCTTAAAGGTTGTGTCCTAGACCGGAGGCTTTAAGCAAGACGTCACCCTCGGGTCTTATCTAACCATAGTGATCGCAAAATATGGTTTTGTTTCAATCCCCGATTTCAGGCTCATGTGCATGGCAGGCACGCACACATAATTATAATTTTTACAACGTCTAAATAAACTCAAATACGTTATGCCCAGAGGCAGTTTCCAGGGGGAGGGGGTTTTACAGTGAGTCAGATAGGGCGGTGCTACCTGTAGTAATGAATGACAGTCCAAAGAAGGTAGCGCGACATTCGTTGCTTGCCATTAATTGTAAAAAAAACAAAGGGTATCAGCTTGAGAATTGAATTGTTTGGCGTTTGGCAAACTTTGTGACGCAGCCGGAAGTGGTTCTAAATATGGAGAAAGTTTATTCAGAGAAAGCGAAAGGATGGTTATTCAAACAGGTCTTGTTCATTGTGTGCTTGGTTTCTTTATTTTGTTTAATAAAAATATAAACGTTGAACGTTTTATTTTCAATACCTAAAAATAACTTATATAAAGTAAAATATATAGCTTGTTCATAACATTGCTAGTATTATGAATAAAATATAAATATCTAATATTTCGAAGGTTTGCTTTAGATTATTTAGACTATTTTTAATAATATTAGATTTGTTAATTGGATCTATCAGAAAAGGTATTATTAAAAATACTTTTAAAATTATGTACAATAATTTGGCTTTATATTACATGGTAAAAACATTAAAAAACTAAAGCAATATTTTATTTTAATATAAAAGAATAAAAAGTACCTCGTGATTCATTTAAAAGACCACATTGAAGTATTCCCTTTTTGGCTGTCATTATTCACAAATTATTCTTATCTTAAGCACTTTTTAATAACATTTTAATGCCCCATAGAGTATTCTGAATTTCATCAATTTAAGTTCTTTATTGGTCGTTGTCTTATATTTATTCTTTCTCAGCTATTTCAAATAGCATTAAGAATATAATTTATGCCACTCAGCGCGCTCAGGTCTAGAAATATTAATGATGTCGCAACTTCTCCGGCTCTCTCCCCGATTCTCGGCGATTCTCTTCGCCGGTCCCATGTCATCCCATACAGCCAGAGGCTATAAATATGATTGACTAACCGGACCCATCGAGCAGTAAAATTTTGAATTTCGTACGTAAAGCCAGCCGGAGGAGCAGTAATCGAAAGGGAGCCATGTTGGTCAAGGTCTTAATGGTGAGTGTGCCGTCCTGCGTGTGGAATCCAGATATATATGTGGATATTTCAAAACGTATCAATAATCCTGCCAGCTCGCATTGCTCGCGGTACTGAGCCAGGCGAAGCCCCAGCTGCTGGTCACGACGCCGGTGAGTTATGCCACCGGAGCGGGAGGCTCTTGGCTGGCCCCTTCCTCCGCCTACTATCCATCGTACGCGTATGCCAGCTATCCGGCCTACGCGGCGTATGCGTATGCACCGGTTTATGGCGCATACGCCTCGTATCCCTACTACCCGTATCTAAGGCGATGAATTCAATGCCTGTTGCTGTTGTCCTTTCAGCTGGCTAACTTATGCGATCAGTGAATTTGTAGTTATTCGTACTACAAGGAGACATGGGCATTTCGGAATGTTCCACAAATTATAGGACGTGTAATTTAATTAAGATATGCAACGTTTTATCTTATTTCATCTAAGTAAATAACTTCTTTTAAGGTTTTCTTGTTGAACAATACTGTTACATTTTCTAACATGTAATTTATAATAAAGCTCAATATAAAGTGCTTTACACGAACAGTGAAAGTGTAGTCCCTTTTAATTCTATATGATATTTATTTAATGAAGTGCCCTTTTATATAAAAGTGAATGAAATGAATCATAACCATGGCCAAATGCAAGTTTTAATGTAAACTTCTTATCAGAAAATAACCAACTACAATAAATTACCAAAACAATAAAGGAAAAATGTGGCAACTAAAAGTTTTGAGAAACACCCAGAAATTAAAAGAAGGAAAAGTTTATAAACTGCCAAGGCCTCACTGTGAATATTTGTATGCCGCTTTGGTTGTGTGTGCTCGGAATAATCCTGTTGGTAATGTTTTATTTTCCCTCGCGCTTGATTCGATTTGGCGCCTGAAATCAAAGCGGCATAAATACATAAAATGATAAACAAATCAATAAATGGCAAGAGGCATCATCTACCTTCAGCCCGGTTCTGCGGGATTTTCCATTTGGGTTTTCTCTTTTCCAGCTTTTCCCCTCTGGTCGTTCCTCAAATTTGCTTACATCTGCGCATATTTTCACATGCACGTCTTCAGTTGGGAATAGGGAGTTGTGGGCGGGGAAAGGGAAGGACTACGGGTATTCCGGACAGGGCAGGATGTCGGTGAGTATCTTGGTAACCCGCTACTGATTTACCTTACGTGTATAAATCTTTTATTCATGTAATCCATTTGAAAAACACGTTTGCACATGATTGTGTTCGTTTCGAAAAAGGGAATCTTTCTAACATATGTATGTATGTATGGGCCAACCGACATATGTGCGGTGTGTATTTGTGTGCGAGTGTGTATTTGATTTGAAAAATCGTCAAAATTATATAAAGTGAATACAAATTTCATTTGCTCGGTTTTATTGCTTCGCCAGTTGCCATACAAACATTGGTTGCCAATTGCCATTGCCACAGCGTTGGTAATCAAAATAGTTACACTTTGGCTTTACCGCGGCACTAACGATGGGTAAAGCTATTTTGATTAGGATTACTTATTAGGATGGCTGGGGATGCATAATCATTTTGTGTACAATGCCAAAAGCTAGAGTATATTTCAAAAAGAGTTTGATATTTAGAGAATAAAGCACAAGAGGTTTAATAACAAAAATTGGTTATCCAAATAGAAATACCTGAAAAGGGAAAACAGTATTTGCCTTTTTAAATTTAGCCAAATAAGAATACCTTAAGAAAATATGTATTCTATTAATATTGATTGATTCTCTTAAAAGTCACTTAAAAGGGTAATAAGTTATAAATGTCGGCAAATATTAAAAATAATGGCGGGTACATGTCAATAAAGACACTTTGAAATGGAATGACAAAATGTAAATTATTTTTTACCCACAAAACATTTCTGATTTATTTAATGTAATATTTTACCGACGAAACTTTTCTGATTTATTTAATTTATAGGGACGACCATTTTTGAAATAAAATAAAACCATTTTTAATAATCTAAACTTTATTTGAAGCCCCTAAAGTTTTGCTCATTATGCGAACAAAATCCTTTCAACAAACTTGCCATCATGCTTATCATATTTTCGCTTACCTTTGACAACTTTTGGCCAACAAAAAAACAGGTATAAAAATAAAAAAGGGATGACAAACACGATAGGGCGACAACAAGTAATATTCAACCAGGAGAGGCAAAAAGTTGCCTGAGCTCAACGCAGTTTTATTGAATAAAAGGTCATTAAATTTGGACGCTATCTGTTGCGAGAACTTGCGAAAATGGAGCAACCAGTTTCCCTTCGGCCGACTTTCCCCTCGGTGGATTTTACTAGCCTTTTCCGCTTAGGTAGCAAACTTTACAACTACTTGGCATTTACCACCTGAGAGAGGGGGAGGGGACTTGGTCGCGGGGCGATGCCAAAGTTATGATAAGGAGCAGCAGGAGACCGCCGGGGGGCAGAAGGCTCCACTCGGGCCTTTCAACGCGCAGGACAAAGTCAAGCAGAAAACTTGACTGGAGCCGCTGGCTGCGGATGGGTGGAAAAAAAGGAGAGAACGCGCAGGAAACGCTGAAAGGAAGCATATTTCATATAGAAAAGAAATCCTTTTAAATGGAAAGTTTAATCCTAGCCAAGGCAAAGCGCAGACTTGCCGCCTAGGTGCCGATGGAGCAGAAAACGCGGAAAGGGGGACGCCAGATGCCGGGCTTTCGATAAGAGCTAAGCTGAACTGAACCGAGTGGAAAAAGCGGAGTACAAATTGCTCCCCATCAATGCTCAAAGCCAAAGAAGTTCATTTTGTTCGGGAAAATTGCATGGCGGAAGGGGAAGTAGTACACTAAAAATATCATTAACTTAATGTTTGGTTTACAAATACGAACATTTTACTTAAAATGAAAAAAAAACATTCGGCAAGCAAAGATAAAATATTCATCGGCCATTTTAGGATAGTAGAAAATCAAATATTTTTGAAATGTTTCAAAATGAGGTTCTTAATTTCTTAAAAATCTTTTAAATTAATTAAAAATAAATTTATAATATATTGGTAGAAAATAAAGTCTCCTAAGAACCAGAAACATATAATAATATATTTCATTGCTGTCAGTCGTTCAGTTCTGTTAAGTATAACATCTTCCCAAACAATGTCTTTAAAGTTTTCATAGTTTTATGCATAATATTAAAATTTCTTTCCGTGTGAATATTTTTATAAAGAAAACAAATGCTTGGATTCGTTGGTATTCACAATTCTTTATTTACACAGATTGGTCAAGATGGGACGCACAAACGGGCTGTTTACTTCTTCAGGAGAACGGGAGCGGCGATGGGGGCGGTGTAGGCCGATGCCACGGGGGCGGCGAAAGGGGTGGCGGCATAGCGGGCGATGGGGGCGGTGTAGGCGGCGGCGATGGGAGAGGTGTAGGCGGCGGTGTAGGCAGCAGGGGCGGCGTAGGCGGCGGCAACAGGGGCGGTATAGGCAGCGGCGACCGGAGCGGTATAGGCGGCAGCAAGTGGAGCGGTATAGGCGGCGGTGTAGGCAGCGGGGAAGGCGGCGCTGTGGGCCACGGTATTGGCCGTGTAGCTGGAGGCGTAGGGGGCCACGTAGGCGGCACTGCCCACCACAGCCGGAGCGGTATAAGCCAGAGGAGCCACAATTCCGGGCTTGGCAGCAGCCACAGCCACAACAGCGAAGAAGCAGACGGCGAACTGTGGTTTCAAAATACTCCTTAATTATTAAAATCCTTAAGATATTTCAAGTCCTGAAAGCACTTACGAATTTCATGTTGATTGTTTGGTTGGTGTTTTGTTGGCTAGTAGTGAATACTCGAAGCTGTGAGCTTGATTTGATGTTCAATCGATCGAGCCTGCCAGGTTATATAGTGGCCATAGCCACTTGGACACGAAGGCCGCGCTTACGTTTACCCATGCAACTGGCATCGCTGACATCGTAGCTCAAAGTCTTTGACTCCGTTCCAGTTTAGTGGGCCAATCCAAGCCGATCCGATCCGTTGTTGGTGCACACGCACACTTGGCACGTGCCGGGCCTAATTCGGTTTGACTTTGTAACCGGGGGCTGGGTAATTGAAATGCGTCATCCCACAGGGCGGAACAAAGGCCGTAAAGCAATTATGATCGCAGAATCCCACTTGAGGGGTGGTTATTCAAATGGCGGAGGATTTTGACGGATACCACCATTATTCAGGAACTACAGACTAATAGCTGAAGAATTTCCTGAGACATTTAAGATAAGATCTGACTAGTTTTTGGTTAACTGGAAGCGCCAACCTAAGCCATTAAATAATTATAATTAAATTAATTAAGTATTGGGATAATATAGTCTACTTTTGTTTTGTATAATAAAAAACGTGATTTACTTTAAAGGCCTCTATTATTTGATTAATTAATATAAAAACCTTTTCTAGTAAAAGTTATTACCCATAAATCTTATGTTATTTTTTGTTTATTGCATTTAAATCTAAATTTAAAATGAAGAGCTAAAATAAATATGTATATAAGTATTTTTATAGTTGTTAAATTTAATTCATAAAAATGTTAATCTAGTTAAGCCCGAAACAAAAGTTAATGCCATTTATAAAATTTAATAATTGCAATTTTTCTTAAAAATTTCCAGTAAAGCTAAACGTTTTTTATTTAAATCAAATTAAAATGGTTTAAAGTCTAAATTTGGTAAACTTTGAGCCACCTCCAGCAATCTTCTCGGTGGTTTCGCATATCCTTTTTTCTCTTCCCCAGGAAAAGTGCTTTGTTCTCATGAATAATTTGTGGGAACCACTTAAAGGCGGCCTCCCCTTCTTCAAAGTCTTTCAAATGTCTCTGGAATTTTCTGGTCGAATTCAAAGCAGAAATTTTTTAATAGACTTCATCTTGATGAGGGCCTGGGATACGGATACGGCTTAGACTGTTTCTCGAGGTGGGGGTCATGTGTGCCGTTCGCTTTTTACGGCACTTAAACGACGCATTAACGCGCACGCACAGCTGCTGCCACGCCCCACGCTGTTGTCGCCCCACCACCGCCCCCAGATCCTGATCCTGATGCAGACATAACCCCGGCCAAGTCAGAGGCAGTTGCGCCTTTATTACGGCAATAAACTCAACTTGGGCCAGGGACTGGGTGAAAAAAAGCAAAAGTGCCGCGAATATTTCACGCAACTTGTTCAAAGTTCCTTGATGATACCCTGTACCAAGGAATATTCTCAGGGTTGCTTGGTGGTTACAAGTCTTTGTTTTTCTGCATCTGTACAAAAATATATGCAGTGAGTTTTATTATTTTTGAACATTCTTTTGAGAATAAAGTTAATGAAAATCATAATTTAAGGCCGTTCCTACTCCTGAGTTATATTACGTGAATAAACTTGAATGCAGAGTAATTTTATTTTGGTAAGCTTATACCAAACTTTTATATCACTAACACATTAAAAGACGCAAATATTTATAGAGGTTTATAAATAGCTATTTGCAAATATATAAGTCTAAACATATTCATATTTTTATATTTTTCTGTTAGTTAAAAGTTATTTGTTTATTTAAGTAATGGATAATCTTGTCCAATTTGTATTTTGATTTTTATCTTATATAAAATAAAATTGCTCATATTTATTGAGCACGATGTATTAAGGATGTACGAATGTCGAGAAAGGCCCACTGCTCACTTCTTTTGGTTTCGAAGTCCTTGTCCCAAGCTTTGTCCCTGTCAAACGGAGCGAATTTTTGTGCGCGACTTTTTGTGGAAATTTCTTGCTTTTTAATTACTTGCCGGCACTCGTGGATACATATAAATCATCCCCGGCTCCCAGGGGATTGCTCTTTGATTCGCTCCCGGCCTGGGCCACTCGAGAGTTGCGGGCACTGCACTTGAAATGGCTAAAAGGGAGATCGACGGGCGGTAGAGGAAGTGCCATCAAAGCTTTTAGGCGGATTAACCAATATAATAATTTCAGTAGCAAGTCCTCGCCGCAAACTTGACAATGAAAGCAGCCTGGTGGCCAGGAGGGAAGTCAAGTGTCAAAACAAATATGTATGCCTCCTGCGGTTGCCGGAGCAGTTTTCAATTCGAGGCCCGCTCCCGGCAGCATGATTGTGCATTTAGTAGACACCACCCACACCCGTCCACAAAGGATGTCGGCGCATTGGCAATAGGCTGGCTCGTATGCACAGGCACATGGCAAACACTTGAGCCGCACAAAAGGAGCGAAAAAAGCGGCAGGATGCGCGCCAAATCCTTCGCCAGCAACATCATCATCAACAGTGGCTTGCGAGCAAACCAAAAGAAGAACTGGCAACAATTTGTTGAACTCTGAAAAAAATTATAGCATAGTGCGTGAAATTCTTGGGAAAAGAATTATTAAAAAATGTTGTGAAAAGTATTTAAAAAGAGATTTGAAAGTTATATGGTTCAAAAATTCAATGGTAAATCGGTGGTTAGCACAGCAAATGTAGTTTTCTCCTTTTCATTTCATCAACGATTCTAATGATAGTTGCCCTTGCTTGTTTTAAAATATCCCATATATAAATTATTGAGAATGAACCGATTAACGATCTAATTAATGAGATTAATTTCTTTCCTAAATTAAATAAGAGTTGGCGCATCGATAAGATATAGTGCATTTAAAGATCAAAAGTAAGGTCGCTATACAAAAATTGTTGGCAAATCACATTCAACTGCTTATGAATATAAGGAAATTTACTTGACAGATGTTGAAAAACTATTTCAATTTATTTACTGCATTAACTTCCAAAAACCTAGTGTTGAAATATTTTGAGATTTTTAAACACCATGAAAAAAAATTTATGTACATTTAATCTATATTTTCCTGTGTGTATTTTTCCCACATTCTCTTAAATTTACCACCCTTTTGAGCAGAGATTCTTTTCAATCCCTTTCCTTTCCACCCAATCCATTGCATTGCTGAATTCGCGTAATTGGCATTTTTAAGCAAAATTCACGCTTCAACACTTTTTCAAGTGTGAGACTGCCACTGCAGGAGTATCAGGACATATGTGACTGTAAAGCCTGAAAGGGAGTGTGTGAAACTGGGGCCTCCACAACAGTGCATCCTTATAACGTGTGCTTTAGCACACACGACAGCCTGCACTCGATATTTCTAATTAGTGAGTTTTAAGCTCTTTGCCCGCAATTTGCGACATTTATTAATTAATTTCTGGCAGCGGTAAGAGTGGATTATTAGACTATTATTAGCCGGATTTATTGTGGGCTATTAAAATAGGCACGCAGTAATGGGGCGGAATAAACTGATAATTTCCTGATGAAGCGTTGAAATAACATCCATAAATCACACTATTTTAGCTACCTTTTCGGAGGCGGTTTAATCCGCTAGACCTATTGAATTGTAAACGCATTGCAGCCCCCAAGGTCAGGGACAAATGGCCAAGCGAATCGAAGTAACGGACGCTCAGGCACGCACCAAAATAAGACATGGCCAGGTCTAGACCACGAAAACTAAAAAAAAACAGCAGCGATCCGGCCAAGAATTGCGCATGCGCAACGTCAATCGAAAGTCGTTGACTTGGCAACCATCGATGGCTGATCTAAGATCGTGATCCGCATTATAAACAGCTCGGAAAGTGTAAGTGGCTATAAAAGAGCCGTGCAGCTCTCTGTTGGACATCACAAACCAATTGGCCATCCACCAAGTGACAATCCAAAACAAAAAACCAAATCATCATGTTCAAATTCGTAAGTACAAAAGAATTATTTTGAAAAACCTTTTTTTAAATTTTCAAAATAGTAACAAATTTGCAAAGAATCTTTTACATTTTGTCTGATCAACTATATTTTGGTAAAGAAAACAAATGACTAAAAAGAGCTTTGAAATTTTTTGAATGAATCAAAACAAAAATTAAAATTTGTTGACAAATGAAAATCAGAAACCGAGCTTAAAGTCATGGTTTTCAAAATACCCTTTAACCACCCTTTAAAAACTATTACTAACCGCAACTAGAAGTGTGTTGGAACAATTTTTTTTATTCAACTCCTTAAAATCAGTTTAATTTTTAGTACAAAAAAATTCATTTAGAATTGTGCTGTATATCCTGATACTGATCATATCCTTTTTTAGGCTGCTATCTTCTTCGCTGTTGTGGCTGTGGCTGCTGCCAAGCCCGGAATTGTGGCTCCTCTGGCTTATACCGCTCCGGCTGTGGTGGGCAGTGCCGCCTACGTGGCCCCCTACGCCTCCAGCTACACGGCCAATACCGTGGCCCACAGCGCCGCCTTCCCCGCTGCCTACACCGCCGCCTATACCGCTCCCCTTGCTGCCGCCTATACCGCTCCGGTCGCCGCCGCTTATGCCGCCCCCTACACCCGTTTCGCTGCGCCCTACACTGCTCCCTACGCCGCTCCCTACGCCGCCGCCTACACCTCCCCCCTGGCCTACAGCTCGCCCTATGTGGCCCGTCCGTACGTCGCCGCCGCTGCCGCTCCTCTGCTGCTGAAGAAGTAAATCAACGGATTGTGAACCCTGCGGAAAACATTGCCCCGTGAGCTTGACCCATGGCCTGGTATTTGTTTTCCAAACACCCCAACTTGTGATGCAATAAAAATCTAAGATTATATAACTATGGCTTTTTATTATGGGTGGACTTTATGGGGACTTTATCCAAATTGCAAACAAAAGTTTACAACTTTTCTGAATTTTGACAAGACTTTGGACTAAAAAAATTTCAATAAAATTTAAAACAACCTAAACATGGCTTTAAGCTTCTTTACACTTTTTAATAATCAACCTAATTCTGAATAATAAAATCGTCAAAATACTGAGATAACTCCATAAATTTGAAGGTATTTTAAAACGAACTGACTGCAAAATCTTCATAGACCCCTATGACATTCCAGAATAGGTTTTTATGGATTAGCATGCGCAGCGTTGGCTACCGCATATTTAAAATGCTCCATTAGCGAGTGGTTTTTTGCGGCCATTTGAGAGCTAAGCGTTCAATTATTGCTATATGTCGAGGCTGCGGATTGGGGCTGCATATCAATGAGGATGGCTGAAAACCTCTTCCATCTGTGATGAAATTGTTGGGCTGGAGCCGAAAGCTTCCGTGAGTTTGGTTATATCCTTAAGCGTGAAAGCCGAAATTACCGCAGCAACCGCAAGCCACCAAAATATGGGTTAACATCCCATCCCCATTCCTAACCCCCCATCCCCCATTCCCCACTTCAAGGCAAACAAACATCAGAGATGACAAGCCGGCTGGAGGCAGTAAATTAAAATTGACACCTGATGCTGACACAATTTGAGAGGCCCGTCGAAGGCCGACTTGGGTTTACTTGACTTGCCTGACTGCCTGACTGCCTGATACCAACTCCTGGCGCTAATGAGGCCTGAAACCAAAATGCGTCAACAGTCAGGAGGCAAGCCTCGTGATGGTGATGATGATTTTGATGACATTCGAATAAGGCGCTCCATTTACCCGTGCTCATCATCTGCCCCCTACCCCCCCAAAGTCGCCCAACTCATTGCTTTCGAGTACTTAATCATTATTAAATGGCATATGAAGTGCACGACTGAACACTTTAGTTGAGAGATTTCGTTGTGAGCGTCGTGATTTCAGAAGAACATTTAGTTAATGAATCCGGGTCAGGGGCTTGGCTTGGATTCCTGGTCTTGATATGAAAGCATTCTGTTATTAAGTGGAATTCTAGAAGTAATCTTATGTTTTAAGTGTTCGTATTTAACTGCGTTTATTGAAAGACTATAAGCATTGCTATAAGACACTAATAGTAAAAGTTTCGTGTAGAAAAATAGGAGAAAAAGGTAATCTCCATCAAATGAAACAACACATAAAAATTTAAGCTATGATTGCAAAGAACTAATTGTAATAAGAGAAAAATGCCAAACGCTTTAGAATATGAAACCCTTTTTATTATTATATTTTATTTCCTATCTGAATCTTGATGTTAGAAAGTAAAGGTTATACGGGTTTCAAAACGTTGTAGACCGTGACCAATGTTTGCATTGAAAAGTTATTCAGTTATTGGTTTTTAGGGGCGCCTTGTCCCAAAAAAACTTCGCAAAAAAAAAAAGGAGACAGATGAGGGGACAAAAAAAGGGGTCTCGACTGTTTGACTTTATTGTTGACTTGGTTAAATGCGGCTAAATGGCCGTAAATGACCAGCAACAAAAAACCACTCTGCCATTTTGGGCAGCAACAGGCTTGCTTAACTTCTTCGCATGAGCTTGTGCATGTGTGTGTGTGTGTGTGCGCGAGGCAGGATGTTTTTGGTGTGTGTTGGTGCAAGCAGGAGCAAACAAAGATGGGTTAAAAGTTTAAGCAGTGCGTGATTCCTGGGCTCCAGGACTCCAGCACTCCAGTTCGTGGGATCCGTTCCCCTGTGCGGAAACTTTCTGCATATGTTGAAAGCTGTCGGCCGGCAGATTACCGCAAATTTTGCGCTTGAATAATCGCCGGGCTAAGGCTTGTGTGCGAACGGGATGGACTTGGAATCAGAACGAGACGGGCTGTGCCAGCATCCACTTTCATTACAAAAACTGACAGCCCGTAAGAAACTTCTTGCGGTTGCTTTTGAACGGAAAGCGCAACGAAATGTAAGCAAGCTGCACGGAGAAAAAGTCCTAAAAGTCGGTGTAATCCACAAAATACTATTTATTAATACGATTGGAAGTCACAAAACCCCATCTTCCACATTATAACATGAATTATTATTGTTGGATCATGAAGTTGTTACCTTCTGAAACTGATCTACTTAGTTGAGTAAAATTATCTGCTTTAAAAAACTGGCAATGCTATTTTTCATCTCTTTATCATTATCTTTAAGATGTAAGCTAAATAAAATAATGTAATTAAGTAGTAAAGTTCATTTATAAATAATATAAAAGCTTTAAGTGATTTAAATTACCCTGCTCAAGATTATAGTCGTGGGGCAGTGGATGCAAGCCGAAAACTTAAAAAAAGAACAAGAAAAGAACAAAAGATCCCAAAAAACGGGTAGTCTGTGCACCATTCTTAGCAAATCAAGTGTAGTTAAAGCTAATTACTAAATTACGGGAGACGAACGAGAATCGTAAGGTCCGCTTATTATTATCTCGTTCGCACATTTTTAATTCCATTCAAAATATTAAACTGGATTAATTAAGCTTTTCGACCTGGAACTTCTACACAATTTACTTAATCCCAAATTTTGCTTTAGCTTTAATATACAAAGGAAAGTGAATTAAAATTTATAAATAATATGAAAAATCAGAAAATCGATCTAAAAATGGTATTGAAATTGTTTTCAGTTTAAAAAGCAAAAAAAAGGGATATAGCGAAGATGAGCAGCAACAACAAAGCGGAAATACCTCATTACAACAAAAAGTCGTTGGGATCTTATTCAGCTACCTTTTCTTCCTCTTTTGCTTCCTTTACCTCCATTGCGTTGGAATTATGCGGCATTGTCTAAAAATGAGTTTTCGTTGCTTGTTGCTATTTTTACGTTTCATCGAACAAAAGCAAAGTACCTTGCAGTAATAACAAAAACAGGACGAAGAACAGTGAGGACACGAACACGAACAAAGAGCTGAAAGCTGGCAAACATAAAGCATTAAGCAAGCTTCGCCTGCAAAGGATTTCGAAAAGGAGCGAGGAGCAGAGAGGACGAGAGCGAGGACGGGGTAGATAGGCGGACAGACAAGCCACAAAACACTCAGCGAAGGTAGCAGCCCAACGAACCATCACTGCGTCACTGCATCCTGAGCCCTCCCATCCCTCCCAGGACATCAGTGCATCCCCATCCTCATCCCTTCACATTGCAGTACGTAGTTGCAGGGCGCACAATACGCACGCATTCGTGACGTGTAATACTCAGCAGCTGACAGGCGACAAGAAAGGACAAAATTTATGTGTTAATGCTATCAACAAATTGATTATGATCCTAATTAACCCCTATAAAATAAATATTATCTGGGTTCATTTAAAAACTTCAATACTTAAAAAGAATTACTTAAAAAAAAATATTATTAAGTGTTATGTAAATAAGTAATTGAAAAGAAAACAATGAATAATAAGTAACTATAAGCATTCCCTCTAAAAAAATCATAGAACGGACTTAATAAATTTTGTAATTTTTCTTCGAATATTGTTTTGGAAATTGCAAATAAATTAAAAATCATAAACATAATGGAAGACATGATAGACCAGCTATTCACTGACCCATTACAACATATGTAGCCCACCAAGAGCATAAGCTTTTTAAAACTTTTTAATTTCAAATTTTTCAAAACAATGTCAGATTTGGCATTGTTTTTATTTTTTGTTTTTTCTTCAAGGTCTCTGATAAACGAAAATTAAATTGATTACATGACGATTTTAGACAGCAATCATATTCATTTGTCATAGTAATATCAATAGCTTTTCAACATATTGAATAATAAATATGATTATTTTTATCAAATACAATTTTCATCATATACAATTTAGGAAAAAAAAATGCGAACTAGTCAATAAAGTTGCAAATTTAATCAAATACTATTTTCGTTTTATTCAATTTTTGTCGCCTGGTGAAAGTTTTTTGCGTTCGCCAAAGAAATGCAGCCGCCTTTGTAGTTATGTGCATGATGAAGAAGCGAGCTTTCTCCCCGCACCCTCCCCTCTTCTCTACCCCTCTTTTTCCAACCCCCCAATGGCATTCCAACCCCTCAGAAATGCGGGCTGCTGGCAGTCGTCGCATTAAGTGAAGCACGCGGCATGTTGGATCAAAATGAAGTGCTGACAACGCAATGCCGGCAATGTCCTGGAGGAAAGGTGGGGTGGGGTGAGGTGAGGTGTGGTGTTGTGTGGTGTGGGTGAGGTGAGGTGTGCCAGGTAAGCGTCTTAGCGCAGACCGCAGCCCTAAACAAAGGGATGCGATGGGAATGAGGTGGCAATGTGGCAGGTCCTGCTGCTCGATGGCTGCCACTTCAATGGGTCTCCGTATCCGTCTCCATATCCCTTTTCACCACCTCAAAATCCCCATCTGGCACCTACTCTTCGGCTCCAACGGGCTGTTTAATTTACGCGCTGCTATTATTTTAATCTTTTGCGCTACACACAGCGTGAAATGACTTTCACCTGGCCTCAAGCTCCGGCTTCAAAGCTATAGAACCTATAGCTCCAGCCCCACATCCATGTTGGGGTTGGCCAGCGCCCAGAGGCGCCTTGGTCCAAAGTATTTAGCACCATAAACATGCACAGCCTCGGTCGAAATAATAGCAGCATTAAGTCTGGCCATTCATTTAATTTATGGGCATGCACTGCATCCGTAATTAATAATTGATCATCTTGATTTAGTATGTTATAAATAGTGGTTTAATAATAATCGACTCCAATGTATATCAGCTTAATTGGGTATTTCTGAAACGTCCGTAAGGTGTTTCGTTTTCGATAATAAAATCTTATTTACAAGTTGCTAGCACTAATTATACTTTTGAAAAGTTATTACTTTCAAAGAATAATAATAACCATTGCTTAAGAAATTGGTAAGGAATTGAATTTTAATCTTTTAAAAAAATATTACATTTATTTAATTAAATGTGATAAAAGAATATGCTTTCGTCCATTAAGTTTCGAATCTTAAAATGGTTTTATGTTAACATATTCAATTTTTTATCAATTACACTAGCTTACCAAATTGAATCGACCAAATGCTTACTTAAACGTTTCTATAGACGACATAAAGATTTGTTGTTTAATGCCTGACCAAATGTGAACAAGTTTCTCAAATTCAGGAGCCCCATTATACATTTTTAAAAATACTGTGTCCCCCATTCTTGTAATTCCTATAGGAATATTACAAGTGAAACGGTAAAAGAGGAATTTAAAGAGCATTAGCAATAGAATAACTAGAGATTTCGCCAGCACTGTGTCCATACCTTAGCCTCCTACACCTGAGTCTTTTTGTCCAGGTGAAAGAGGAGGCGCTCAGGCCAAACGACAACTGGGGGCGTGGCACAGGAGCTGCCGGAAGCTGCTGTCAGCTGGGTTGGCCTCAAGGTGCTGCAGGATGTGTTGTCGCTACCCATCCTCGGCATTTACCATTGCTTTTTATTGTTTTATGTGGCTGTCTTTTGCCCGAGTAGAGGGGTGGAAGGGTGGCCGCTTGCCACTTCAAGGTGCAAAATCTACGATGTGCGTCGTTCCGTACATCATCGCATGCTTTGTGCTCTCAGCACAGAAATCTTTTACAATCAACATGAGGGAGGAGCAAAGCAATTTTGTAGCCAAAAAAAATAAGAGAAAATAGACAGCTGAACGGAAGCGAAACCAGAAATGGCGGGCTGAAAAGTGGAGTAAAAGCAGGGCGAACATAATGCCTCAAATCATTTTCATTTCTTGCATGCGCTTGTCTGCAAGATGAGGTCCTGGCTCCTTGTAGAAAGCTTGTCTGCAAGATGAGGTCCTGGCTCCTTGTAGAATGCTTCATTTACGCGCTTTTCCTCGCCGGCTTTCACGGCTTTTTGTGGGCGTTTTTACTGCTTCCCGGCACTCAAAGCGCTTAAGCTTGTAGTGAGCTATCCCCTCGCCACGGTCTCTTCCTTCACCCTCGCAACATTACAATATTTTAAAAGATTTACTGACCATGTATTTTCAGCTCAGCCAGCAAAGTGCAAAAAGCTGTAAAATATTGCGTATACGCCAAAGTGCCACCTGAGAAGCGCAGCACAAAGTCAAATCTAACAAAGCATAGCTAAGCGTTTGCCGGGGACTTAAATGGGGGGAAACCAAAAAGAGTTGAAATTAAAGTTTTACTACTCCGGAATTCATGGGCGTCTCTGGGGCTAGCAATTCCAGTTGAAGTAGGTAATTTTCAGTTACGGTTATGCCAACCAATACGAGGAGTCAAAACTGAAAGACTAACAGTTCCATCATCACCTGGTTATATTACTAAACTATAGTTCGGATGTGAATAAGTCTTAAAGAGAGCCAAGCGAAAAATATTTTTAAATGGTTTTCACCACGCTCAAAAATATAAATAAAATGTAATATTTTAGTGACAGATTTGTGCCTTACAATTAGAGGAATTAAAGTGTAACATGTGTCCAAATTGGAAACAAATAATTATTTTTTAAGATGGATAGCTTATAATAGCTAAATTTAAATGAAATATAATATATCTGAAACATAACTATAATATATAATATAACTATGAAATATGTATAACTGAGCTTATTAATCTTTTTAGTGTTCCTTTTTCTATTTAACTTATATAAATCTGGGTTGTTTGAGAATATATAAATTAAGTTAGAACCATGGTACTCAAGTAAGTGCCCTATATAGAATTCTACCATTACTATTAATTTCCAAGTCCTAATTTATTCTTCCAATTAGGGAAACATATTTTTTTTTAGTTTTTGCTAGCCCAAAACTACGATTTCCCCAGTCGGAGCAGCAGCCAAAGCTGCTTAAGAGCAAAAATAAATAGAATTTTTAAGTAAATTGGGGCTGGCAAGTTACTCGCCGGCAAGAACTAAGAACCAGGAACACTGCCAACACTTTTGTTCCAAACTTGGCCGACAGACATAACTCACAGAAGCAGCAGGAGATGGAGATGGAGATGGCGAGGTGCATCTCCTCGGGAGCCACCGCACCACCAGCCGCGCAACAAATAGTGCACATTACAAGGGCCCAAAGCTACTTTGCCAGCGCCAAAGGAGCTGCCACGTAGCGACTCACATATATTATTATCTGCACCGCCAGAAGGGTGGGGGAATGTGGGAAGAGTTTCCACAGGACCAGGACCAGGACCTTGTGTGCAACAAGGCGCACAACTTAAGCGGCGAAGACAAATTTTTATTGCCACAAGCCCAAGTCGATTTCGATTATTGAGTGCAGGCCAAACTGTTGCACAAGGAGCAGCCCCGGCACACAAGACAGGGGGACTCCCCTTCGGATCCTTTCCGGCTGCCAACTTGTGTCTGTGTCTGTGGCTGCTGTCGCCGTCGCTCATTTGAGTCACATTTTATTATTTTCGTGCATTTATCGTATGCTCGGTGGCATTTTATTTTATTAGCGTGACATTTCAATTGATAGACCCTCGGGTTCGTACTTAACCGACTCAATTTGATTTCGCAATCGAAATGTGCGACTGGGAGTTGCGATATTTGAGTGTTTGAATGGCTATGTTAAAATCTGGATTTACATGTCTGTACGTAATGATCACATACAAATATCTTGCCAATATTTACTAAAATAAATAAACTTATAACAAACAAAGTCTTTTTAAACTTACATAACGTAAGAACGTAAAGGCACTTCTAAAAACACTTTAAGCGCTTTGGCCATCTAAGATGGTCACACTAGTATTCCAATTAAGAGGCTTTCAACACTCTTTCAAAACCCAAGTGGCAACGCTTCCAATGTCAATTAATTGTCAAAGTTCGAGCTCATAATTCACAATTTGCTTTTACGCTTATACTCTGCACGAGACAATATACCATTCAAAGAGTTTTTTAGTAAAATAAAACGGGAAAAATAACATAAAAACTATCTCTTATAGAATTAAATAAATACAAAACCATGGTGTACACCGGTTTCGAAAGCAGCGGCTTGCAGAATGCCGAAGAAACTGGTGAGCAATGACGAAGCTGATTTCCGGAAAATTCTTTAGCTCTGAATTTTCCGCAATCAGAATGGGTGCAATATGGGGAGCCCAACGATTGGGAGCACGGCCTGGCTGTTTATGACGAAGGCGATCTGCTCAAAGGCGATGAGCAGGAGCTGCAGCCCTCGATGAACCGGGTGCTGAGCCTCATCGACTACGAACTGGCCATGAAGCATCCACTGGAGCGCACGTGGACTTTGTGGCACTGGGAGAACGATCGCACCAAGAGCTGGACAGAAATGCTCAGCGATGTGACCAGCTTCAATACGGTTGAGGACTTCTTCAGGTCGGCCATCTATAAGTCTTCCAATTCCTTAACATTTTACTAATATATTTTGACAGTGTGTACTACTTTATCAAGCCGCCATCGAATCTAAAGATTTACAACGACTATATGGTCTTCAAGGAAGGCGTCCGGTAAGTTGGGCTATCCAGGTTATCTAGGCACCTATATTCATATATATTATTCTTCAGTCCCATGTGGGAAGATGATGTCAATAAGGAGGGTGGTCGTTGGATAATGCTGTTGGACAAGGCGTCCAAGACCTATATAGATAAAATGTGGCACGATTTGGTAAGACAGTTAACTTATAGCATCAAAGTAAGACACATTTATATTTATTTTAATTTAGCTATTGTGCATGATTGGCGAATGTTTTCTGTATTCAGACGAGGTATGTGGAGTGGTCATCAACGTGCGCAATAAGGCTAATAAGTTATGTAGGTATAACACCTCCTTTTTATTGGGCATCACTACAAGGCCTCTTTGTTTACAGCCCTTTGGACAAGGGATTCGCGCAATGTCCAGGCTATCCTGTCCATCGGCAGGCAGATGAAGGAGCTGCTGAATCTGGGCGAGATCGAAATACAGTACCAAGTACACAAGGATGCCATGGTGCAGCACGGACCCAATGTCAATGCTGTATACAAGATGTAGGCGCCAATCGGACAGGCCATCTAAAATGCCCAGTTTTTGGCTAGAAACGCGCATCTATGATGGGTAAAACATTTTAGCCTATGCTAATATATATGTCAAACTCACATGTTATACACGCACCTAAGCTTTCTGAGATGGAAAGCGGCTGTAGCATGAATAAAGCATTACATAGAGAAATAGAAACTAGTTGGCCACGTTTCGTGGAGTGTCCTCAGGCGAGCGGAGTCGCCTCACGTATTTCCCGTCGGAGTGGGAACCACTCGCTTTACTACGATTATCCTTGGCGTCATAATTTTGGCCGTCTCTTACCATCCTTTTACGGCTGCCATGTCGCGGCCAGTGCTTATGTGTGTGAGTCGTCCTTTCCCGGATTCAGGGCTTTTGTTTGCGCTGCTGCTGCGCATAGCAAATTGTGACCAATTTATGGAAATATGCTAGGGACGCATCCCCTCCATCTGTAAGCTAGTGCTGCTCCCTTAGCCAGTTTTGCTGGCTTTTTAGATTTTTTGATAATGGAGTAAATAGATAACGATATAATATATTTATATATTTTAATATATAATATATTAACTATAACACTTATAACACTTATTAGTTAACGACAAGTTTTGTGCTACGTAACTAAGAAAAAAGGCAACGAAAATGTGTCTAAGGAGACAAGATACAAACAAGATGTAAATACAAAGCCTTTCATTATATTAAAATACAATTACAACAAATCTTGTGACGAAATTTCAATTCTTTTCTTGCTAAAAAGAGGGACTTTTAAAAGTATTTCAAAATTTTAAAATATATAAAAAGCTCTTAAAACACAGCTATTTTGTTTAAAAAAAAAACTTACTGACTTGGAGGTTGGGGCTGTCATCACTGGTGCACATGCGACTCGTATGATTTGATTGCTGTAATTTGTAAGGATTTTGCTTTTATTGTTTTATTGAATTATGAAGTGGCAGCCACCAAATGACTGAAACGTGATACACTGTACACCGGGTTATGACAGTGCCAATGGAAGCGTATCCCTGACATCCTGTCCACCCATCGGGATATGGCACCCCATCCTCTCCTGCTTATATCGAGCAGGATTCCTTGGCGCAGATGAATGCATGCAGTTATTCGGTCCGTAACGTGAATTGATATGCCAACACGTACGCGTATTTCGAAGAGGAACTGGATATGGGGAAAGGTAACAACCTCGGATGTGGCAGATAGTTTACCTCGAGTTTAGCACTTAAAGCGCAGTTTAATAAGCGCCATAAAAGGTTTTCTTTTCGCAGGAAAAACAAAAGCCAGCAGAGAGTGGCATTTTCCTTTGACGGCGGGAAATGCAAATTGGGGATAACTGGACAAACACAAACAGAGAATATCTGGCAAAGAGGCAAAGAGCAGACAACTAATGTTATAGTTCTTTCCCTTATATTAAATGAAATGCAAGCTTAATTGAAAAGCGCTGACTTAGCTGCACAGAACACTATTTTAATTATTTTTGTTATAGTATCTTAGATTAAATTAAAATTTAAGTTAATAATTTAAACGATTGGAAAATGCTTTTGACTAAAAATAAAATCTGAAAATCTTTGTATATTTAATACAACATTTTTACTGTTAAATGCAAACAATTTTTTGCGTTCCACTAAAAATTGATTCCGAGTAGAAGAAAATTCACATAAGTGATTTATTTTTTTTTACATTTTTTGTAATACCTTTTTTATTTGTAAATAGCTATAATTACTCATTTTTGTTATAAAAGGGGAGCGTAGCTTTTATAGCTAAATTTTAGGATTTTATAAGATTTTATATCAAAAGAAAGACTCTGCAGCGATAATTATATATCTTTTTAATTGCAATCATATTAAATTAAATTTTTGATATGCTAATAGCAATTCGATATACAAATTTCTTTCTGTGTTTTTGTTTCAAGTTCCTGCTTTGCTATCCTCCTGTTGCCGCTTTAAGGACTATGTTGTAGCCTGTTGCAATTTTAATTAAACAAAAAGCGTAAAATGTTTGACCATTTTCACCGGGTCCTGCTCTTCATCCCCATCTCCGAATTCGAATCCGTATACCGCTCCCAATTGTCTTTGGCACGTAAATTTTCTTTGCCAACAAGCACGAAATTGTTCGCCCCTCCGCTGGTGTCCTGTGTCCTGAAGTCCGGCGTCATGGTCTCCCTTTTTCGCTGCAAAACAAATTAATTGTCTGTTTTTCACATAAACTTTTGTCGGTCTCCGGTTCCCGCTTTGCACCCAGATTCAGCTCCATCTTCCCCAGCTTGAGGTCCTGCGGTTGTCCTTGTCGCGTCTGTCCAATTTTCAGCGCTCTGTTTGTTGCGTAAATTGCGGCTGTTCTGTTGGTAATGGCCACTCCCCCTATTCGCCCACCGACCCACTCGAATTTCTCTTGGCCGTCGCTTAGCTCATTTGCTGCACATCACTTTTGGCGGGTGGTTCCGTTGCCATTTTTGTCATAATTTAAATGTAATTTCCCAGACACACACACACACACTCTAGCCTTCCCCCCCCCCTCTGTCATTCATAATTATTTTTTGATTAAAGATGCCAGAAGACATCGCCAACTTGACGGTCGGGGGCTCTCCTTTTGTGCACTACTTTGTGGGGGAAAATTATGAAGCTCAACAAAGAAGGAAAATGTTGATAAAAGCTCTTGAATTTAAATTTCAATTTAATTCAAGTTTGGAAATGTGTATTTTTCCAACAAAATTAAGTGATTGATGCGGGGTAACTTCTCAAACGAAACTCCTCCCTTTTCAATATATTTTTATGATACTCTGGCTTATCTAGCTGAAATTTCTTCATTATTTTCCCTTTTTTGCCAAGCCAGCAAATGATTTTCTCATCCAGCAGCATGCTTCACTTTCAGTTTATTTATTGGCATTTAATACACAAAAACTTTAAGTGCAAAAGAAGAGCTGGGAATGCAATTAAAATAACGAAAAGTGGAAAATGCAATAAACACTTCGATTGCCAATCGCAATGAAGTACAGGCGGCAAATTAACTAGATTAACTCAGCGATGGATGCGGCAGATCTGTTTGCCAGTTCACCGGGCGTATGACAAATTCACAGCTCCCAAATGCAATTAAAGGCATTTGATTTGGAGCAGATTAAATCGAAACAATTCTGGAGAAGGACGAGCAAAGTGTGTTTTTTGCTGCCAGTTGTAGGCGATTTGCATTTTAAAATAATGACTACATAAAAAACTAGTTAAAAGTTGACAACAATGAAATGTCAAAAGCGTTGGAAAACTTTATGCTCCATCCCCCCTTTCGAGTCTCGGGTAAACTTTTTTGTGTCTTTCTGTTTAATGCGACTCCGCCCCGTAGACCCACCTATTTTCCGAAACCCATCCTTTTTGCCAGCTCTGCGAAAGCCTTTTACCCCTTTTGTTTTGCCCGAACAATAACAGCAAATTTTTCTAAAATTTCATGTTGCCCTCCCTCTACTACATCCGCCCAACGCCCACCGCCTCCCCCGACTGCCACGCCCCCGGGCTAAGCCCAGCCCAAGCTATTTGCAATTTAACTTTTTCCCCCTCATAAACAAAGGGGGAGTTTGGGGGCAAGTCAAAACAGGGACACGTAGCCCAACTCGGCTTTAGTTTTTAGTTGGCTTTTATTAACTTTTGTCTCTGTCTGTGTTTTCCTGTGTATTGCCTGGCTGCGCGTGTGTGTGTGTGTGTTTTGTATCTGTGTAAGCTCTCCTCCGACATTTCCCCTTTTTTTTGGCATTAAAGTTGCACAATTACCGAGATTTGACACTAAGACGATGGCGGAGAGCTGGGGGATTCCCACAAACTGCTCGACCAATTTAGAGTAGTGCTCAAATTTCAAAAAATCAACAAGGGAAGCCAGTCCTTGGGGTTGTTTGCCACCTATTCAGAACTGCTAACCCCCGCCCGCCCATCGTTCTGGTCAATTTAACTTTGGAGGATTGGGTCCTTAAGAGCTGTTCCTCTTCCTCTTCAAAAGTGGATCGGTGTTCCGGACCTCGACGAGTGAATGGTAGAAGCAGTCCGGCGGCGGTGAGATGTGGATGTACCAAAAGAAGGCGTGCACCAAGTCACTGGTGATCGCATTCCGGATCACGGCATCGGCCAGCAATGCGTATACGCCCCGGGCACGCAGCTGCTGCTTCCGGATGGCCATCAACCGACTGGTCCTGGTGGCCTTGTCGCCCCTGGTGTTGCTGACCACCGCGTGGTTGAAGTTGCAGAACACCTGATGGTAGAGGATCTGGATGGAGGATACAAATATCAAGAGTATTAGAAGATACTATCAAAGCCGGTCAAGATTAAATTTTCATCTAAGGATTAAGGTAAGAAAAATTTCATTTGTGAACCCAGTTTCGTCCAAATTATGTAAAAAGCAGAAAATACGTAGTATCCGCTTACCGCAATGGTCAATTCGGCGATGGTCATGCTCCGGAAGTCCTTGCGGCGCTCCTCGGTGACCATGGCGAAGGCGAACTTTATGGAGGCGGGCAGGGCGAAGCAGGAGCACTGCTGGGCGCTCAGCAGGCGGTACAGCATAATCAGGCAGTTCAGGACCATCAGGCAGCTGCCCGGCCGCGAGTCCTGCCACTTGGGCACCAGCACGGCCCACTCCGCCGGATGGGGATCGCCATCCTGGTCCACCATGCGGTAGGCAATCCACCGCTTACCGATGGGGGCCTCGAAATACGGAGGCAGAACCATCTCCGCCCCAAGAAATTCTAGGGCCAGGACGAAGTCGAAGCGGATGAGTCGCTGCCCGTTGCTGCCGCGCTCCGTGGCCACCACTTGGTGGACGAAGGGCACCTGATTCAGGTTCAGCACCGAGTACTTGAGATCGTATACCAGTCCCGAGCAGGAAGAGCCCACACATTTGATCTTGGACACGGCATTTTGCAGCTCCTGCTTTAGCAGCAGGTTCATGCTTTTGGCATTCACCGCATTCCCGAAGAAGAACGGATGCTGGGCATTGGCCCGGGAGAGTTCCACACTGCGTCTACCCTCGTGGTAACTGGGAGCCACGGGCATCGGCAGTCGGATGGGCAGAAAGATCTCGAAGTTCAATGGCATGTCCAGTCTCAAATTGTCCACATAGGCGGCTACTTGTTGGAGGAACATGGATAAGATGCTGTCGCAAGTGCGCCACTCGAAAATCATTGCTCACCCGTTCTGTGGAGCTGACCGAGGAGTCCTTTAAAAACCGCATTGTCCTCGAGCAACTGCTCCTGGATCGCAAGGGACAGCATACGCGAATCGTGGATGAAGCGATGGTGCTGCTCCTTGCCCACTGTAAACTGCAAGGCCAGGTCCTCCATGAAGTCCAGAAAGTTGCACACCGCCATGGTATCAAAATTTTCAAACAGGGTACACTCCGTCAAAAAATTATTAAACTATTTTCAAATATATCTAAATCTCAAAAATTGTATTAAAATGTTAAGTATCTAAAATAAAAAAGCAAGTTCTTTCGGAAATGTTTAACGCAGAACTTAACCCTTTTCTTTTAACACTGACTTTTGAATGACAAGAAACTCAATGCTACTTTGATTCAATTATTTCTCCAGCCCATGGTTTTGAATTAGTGTTGGAGAATAAGGATAACCTAACTTATTCTGCAGCTAACAATTTACTTTACAAAACTCATTTATTTTTATTATTTCTACTTTTTATAAACCTTTTCAAATTTAACACATAGTGGTAAGTATTTAACTTAAAATAACAATTTACATTAAATGTATTTTAATTATAACTTAATCTTAAACTAGTGCTGTTGAATATTTAAATATCAAAAGCTGATAAACCATTATCATAATTCGATTTAATTAAATGAGTATAATATTATAATATTGGTATCAATGTTGACCATTTTAAAAATAAAATGAAATAATTTAAAGTAATCTGTGCTGGTTAAAATTAATTAATAACTATTTAATAATTGCTGGCATACAGTGATCAAATAAATCATGACGTGAGAGTGGCGAGAGCTTCTCTGTGAATGAAGCCGAATGGAATCCAATTTACTACGACTTTACTACGCTCCTGTTGATGCTGACTCGGATTGGGATTCTGCGCAGTACCTCCAGCATCCACTGCCAGGTGGGGATTGGAATGCGGGGGTGCACATGGCGATGTGGCCACTATGGCAACCTGCATCTGCACAAAAATCCTGCGGGACAGCGCAATCAGGACTCAGTTGCTGTTCGACGTTGCTCGCGTGCGGTTGTTGTCTGCTCCTTTTCCTTTGGCAAGCGAGTAAGTGCTGGAGCAAGCGAGATAGGGCGAGGTGCGAGGGAGAGAGAGAGAGACCTGTTATCAGAACAGCAAGAAAAACACAAAAAAGAACACCGAAGAGCGCGCCGTCGCAGTTGTTGTCGCCAGTTGTTGTCGTTGTCGTTGTCAGTGTCGCAAGTGCAACTCGCAATTCGCGTTGCAACAGCAACAAGAGAAGCGGCAAACGTGCGTGCCATATATTTATATACATACATGCCCCCTATATACAGTGCCGGCCAAAAGTGTGTCCGTGTTTGTGAGTGCAACGTGAGCCGGCCGCCAAGACAACGAAAAATCCGCCAAGTATGCAACCGTAAAAATCGCGCTTGATAATGTTGTGTCTAATGAAAGGTGTTAGCCCATCCGATTTTCCCCACCTCCTCACTAGCCGCCTTGCATGCGCGCAAATTGAAAATAAATTGAATTGCAACAACGTGCTAAAATTTGAGAGAAACAACAACTGCAACAACCTTGTTTTTAGCTCTATTTTTTCGAGTTGGTTGCCTTTGCCTCGAGAAGTGGAAAAGTGCCTTCCCTCATGTGAGAAAATTGCATGCAAATTTGCTTAGCTGTTGATGTCTTGACGGGCAGATAAGTGTGTTGCATCAAGAAATTGAATGGGTTTATTTTGGGGGGTTTAATTCGGCAAGGAGATTGCCGAATCAGAGGTGATTGTGATTACGTACCAATATAATTCCCAAAGGAAGAGGTTCTGTTAGTGTTAAAAGTGTTTTTTTGTGTTTCCCTAATAAGTTTTCAGAATATTATTGGCATTTTGAGTCATTTTATTGGTTATTAAATGTTTGACTTCTTGTTAAATTTAACTTAATTTTTTGATGTTGCAAAATTACAAAGGAAGATTTGTTGATTTTTGACAATTGGCTTATTTTATGTTTTAAATATATTTTTTTAGTGGTGAGATTGAAATTGGTTTGTCGTGCGAATATAATAATAATAATATTATCACGAAAATATAATTTTTCGATTAAAAAATACAAGATGCAATGCACATTTGCTTCTTTTGGAAAATTCGCCGATACTGTTTATCAAATTTGTTATAACTTTAGTAATAATTATTTGTAAGCATTACCAATGCCTATTGTTTTGAAGATTTCTAAATATGTGTTAATTGAACACACTATAATTTACTTTGCATGAAATCGGTTTATTTGGTGATTTTAAGTTATTAAAATGGTGAATGTGCAATTGGTTTATATGAATGTAATAATAAATATGATAAATTGAAAAATACAAAATGCAATTTACATTTGCTTAAAGATTTGTTGTCAAGTTCGTAGACACTGTTTATCAAATTCGTTTAAATTTGAGGTACAATTATTATATGTTAACATTACCAATATCTATTTGTTTTAAAGATATATAATATGTGTTAATGGATTCCACTATAATTTGACTTTGCAAGAAAGTGAAACGCATTCTTGAACAGTTCCTTAAATATTTGCACTGTATGAATACCGCAATAAGTGCTCCATATGGCCGTAGTCCTTTTGTGAGTTTGCCAGGTCCCCCAGCTCGGCTCATCAATAAGGCATAATGCAATCCTGTTTCCTGACTACCTGGGCTGCCTTGAGAGGCCAACATCCGTGGCTCTGCTCCTTGCTCCCTGTTCCTTGCTCCCTAGTTCCATTCAACCCCCTTTTGACAAGCTGAAGACACGTTTAGCAACGCTTTCACGTAGCAGTCGCCTCCTTTTCTGGTCTTCTGGCCTTCTGGTTCGCTGCTGCTGGCACTCTCGAGCTTTCTGCTAATTGCCGCTTAATTGTTTGACATTTTCCCTGTATTGTGTTGAGGGCAAATGGCATTTATTTATATTTCTTTTGTGCCGGGGCATCTTGCTCTCGTTTCGTTTCGTTACGTTTCGCATGCAAGCAATTAGCAGTCCTGCGTGCGCTCTTCTATAGTGCCTATATACTCCTCCGACTTTATGTATGTGAATATGTGTGGCCAGTACCTACATATGTAAAGCCAAGACCGGCCGGCTAATGCAGTGAGAGAAACGGGGGGTGGGGGGTGGCCGGCCTATTGATTTTATGAACGAAAACTGCAGGATGCTCTGTGAGCGGGAGAGAAGCTGCAACTATTTTGGCCGCTGCCGCCATGACAAACTATAAATCTGTCTGTGCCGGCATATACTCGTGCGGATACTCACTCGCTTCACTATATGTGTACATATATATACATATCTAGATATATATCTGGCATATCTGGCTTATAGTGCAGAGGGTATTGTTGTTGTTCGTGCAACTGCTGCTGTGCTGCACACACAAAATTTATCGATTGCCGCATACACACATGTCGCATGTTGCAGCCTCTGTTGCTGATGTGTAGTAGTAAAAATGGCTCGTATTTCATGCGTTTCACAGCGGAAGTGACCAGCACACACACACACACACGCACACACTCGTGCGTAGTAGTTGTAGTAATAGTAGTTGCCGGCATCGAGTTTTGGTTTATTTAAATTTTCGGTCACTCTCTCTTTGTCTCTCCCTTTCGCTCTCTCTCTCTCTCTCTTTCCATCGGGTATTATGTATTTTTGGGTGGTCAGGCAAGCAACTGCAACAGCTGCCCGCAGTGCGTATACGCAATTTTTGAATTGCCCCACGCTGCGTATGCGCAATCTGGCGCCTAAGCAGCAAAATATGAACCCATCGGGCAAATAACGACCTGCCACTGCTACTGACATTAATTAGAAGGCGGCACAAGTTTCACTTTTACACCCACCCACACTGATCCATCATTTTCCACAAAAGTCACGTACGACTTTTTTCCGGGGCCAACCCAAGGAAACTTTCCTTCCTGCTTTCCACTTTAACCCAGAAACAAAAATGGGGGGACTTGAGAGTAAAGGGGTTTTCTGAGCTGTGGTAGGTTAAAGTTTTTCTGTGTAACAAATTAAGAAATCACTTTCCCCCCGCACCGCATACATATGCAGCGGAAATTGAGACGAGATTGTCGAGGGGTAAAAGAAAAATGCCAAAGTTGCCAAAAGTTGAGAAATGATATTTTGTTTGGCTTCATATTTTATTCATACTTAAGCGACGGCTCAGTGCCTCTGTGTTTATTTATGCAGGCAAACATGCTTTTGATTGGCGTGTGACATTTTAAGCGCGGGCCTGGCATTTCAAAATTATTCCTGCGGGTCGACTGCTCATGATTGATGTGCAGCAAAACGTGGGGTGAAAAAGTCTTATCCAGAGTTTCACTCAGACACGCGAAGTCGAGTGTCTGCAAAGGTCGAAGTTGATTTGATTGGCAGCTAGAAGAGGAAGCCCTTCAGTCAGCGAGATAAAAATAATTAAAAATGGCAAAAGTATTCCACTTGTGCTATTTGCTGCTTTTCCAAAAATATTTCTGCATAACTTACTACTCACATTTGCATTTCGCTGGGCCTTCTCATCATTATTTTGGCTTCCAAAATATTTTCCTCGAGGTACTCATGCACAGTTTTTTTTCCCGTTTTCCGTTTGGTACATATTTTACTTAACCCAATATTCGGCTCGTTAGCCAAGAGGAAACAAAAGACCATAGTAACGGGCCCAGGAAAAATCACTGAGCAACCAGCAACTACGGCAAAAACAAAAACAAGAGCTGCCAGTAACCGAAACGTGTTGGCATCAGCTGCTATGTGGAAAAAGTTTATGACTTTAGACCCATTTTGTGTACATCCCCTCTGCTGAACTCAATTTTTCCCCCTGAATCACGGCAGCGTGGACTTACCTTGGGCACAGCTGGAAAAGCTGGGGAAGGCGGAGAAAGCGGGGAAAGCGGGAAAAGCGAGGAAGGCTGGGAAAGCTGGGAAAGCGCCTTCTGCCCTCCGTCTGTCCGTCTGCTTGGCTGCTGTTTTTAAATGATTTTTATGTGCACTTCAGTGCAAGAGGGCCCCCTTTTTCGCCCCCTGTGCTTTCTATGTTGTATATATGCATATAATTTCTTGCACAATTTTGTAGCTGGCTTTTCATTTCACAGTTTGTTATGCATTTCTGGCTCGGCTCTCTCTCTCCGTAATGCTGGTTTTTCGCTGGGCTTGTTTGTTTGTTGCTTCATGCCTTTGCTTTATTGATTTTCCTCCTTTTTTTAGTTTCGCTTCTATTTCCACTCCTCTGGTTTTTTGTGTGTCTACTGCTGTTTCTTTATTTGTTTGTTTGTTTGCGGCCAGCCGGTCGGCCAGTGTTACAATGCAACAGACGACAGCCGGCTGGTCATTACAATTCCAGCTCGCTGTCCAGTGTCCCCTGGCCTCTATCCTCTATCCCCTATCCTCGATCCCCAATCCTTTGGCCTCTGCCCCTTTGTTTTGCCAGCCGAGATTCCCATGCAGAGGCTCCGGCTTCTCCGGCCGGGCCCTTTGCATTCTATTGATTTTTTGTGCCTCTGCCAGCAGCCGCCAGAGACGCCGTAAAAAGTCATTAGCGAAGGGGGCAGGCCCGGCCCTCGAGTGCATAATGGCACAATTTAAATACGTCTGCGGAGAGGAGCGGATCTGCCATGTGAATGAACCGTGAACTATGACCGGCTGTGGTAGCTTCTGGCCTGCTCTGTTTAGCGCTTAAAGTGTTGGGATTTCACATGCCGGATGCACAAAAGGGTTAAAGCATATTCTGGTCTAGAAAAAGTATGTTAACTTGGGGATTTCTGAAATTTTCAAAGGTCTTACAAAAGCACCGACATGTAGGCAATGAAAATTAATGGGGATACTAAAAGCAATTGATAAACTTTTTAAGAAACTCAAAACACCCCTACCAATAAAATACGAAATTGAAACAGCTACATGCTTTATTTAAAAGAAACATTACATATTAAGAAACAGGTTTTTAAAATGTAAACAGAATATTACTTTTTATCTTTTTGTGGTTTGAATTTAGATAAAAGAAACGGTTTAAAACCATATCAATTCCAAAAAAACGTTGCATTACATAATTTAGAAAAACATCAAATACTTTATTTTTGTAAGATCGGTAGTTACATTTCTTATATTGGCATATACATATATATAAAACATGAAAACAACATTTAATTTAATCAGTAGTAATATTATATTTTAATAATTGGTGTATATCTAAATCTAATAAGTAAGTTTTTTTCAAAGCAAATAACAGAAAAATTAGTTCACCAAAGTGCAACCTATATAAAGGTACACCCTCGTTATTTACACGTGGCTTTAGCAGGTCGCACATGTTTTCTATTTACCCACGCAAAACAATAAGCTGAAAGCCATTTGATTTTGATTTATTGACGCACGTAGCAAATAAGGGAGTAGGGACGGGCGAATGGGGGCATGCAACAAGCGAAACAGACTCCAGACATGATAGAAATCGATGGCATAATGATTATCTATTAAAATAAATCACGTATTTGGCAGACGATGGCTGCCGTATGGTGGCAGACCAGGCGAGAAAACTCCGGACCCGGCCAAGCGTTGAAGTCTATAAATTGCACTTGTCTTGGCCTCCTCAGCCCCATTCCCATTCCCATTCCCTCGGCCACGTCGTCACATGGGCAGATGGGCACATGGGTAGAAGGGAAGATGGCTTCGGAAAGGGCAGCCTTTAATGCATTTCCCCGGCACAAATTGTCACAGACAGAGAGCAAAAGACCGAGCAGACAAAGTAAAGTGTAATACAAATAAATCGAAGCTGACTTCAAGTGTTTAAGCCGTTGGCAAAGACGCCCGGGAAGCAGTTCAAAGGCAAGGCGATGAAATAGGAGAAGAAGCCGCTTACAAAGGCGGCTCACAAGAGCATTCCCACTTTGATGCAATCATGCCCCTTTTGATTGGGTCGCAGACAAAGTTTGCTCAACCATTGAAGCCCATTTAAATGTTTAATATAATGTCTAGTCTTTCAACGAATTTTCTACAGAGCATTTTATTTGATCTAAGCTTGGAGAACTACCAATGTCGTGCCTTCAAAGAATTTCTAACAGGGCAACGTGGCGTGTGCGTAACATCTCCGTCGGGAAATCTCCTAATCGGTCGTTTTTACTGTGATTGGTTTACATTGGCTTACATATTGGACAATGCGGAGAGTGCTTTATATTTTTGGTCTACTCCATGATTTTAATTTTCAATTTAAATTTTTCATTGCACTCGCATTAATAACTGACCTATTTCATTTTTTGTAATCTTATTTAGGCATTTAATTAGTTGCAGACTAATTTATATAATTAATCAAACCACATAATTAATTTATTAATTTACCCTAGCTGTATGTTAATAGATGTAATTTAGTTGTGATTCAAATTTTCCAATTTAATTTATTTTTTATTACTTTTCAAAAGAGGTTTCCACACACAGTGGAACTCTAGCTGGCAAAGCTGCTTAGGCTTGCAATTTTGATTTTTTGCTGTCCCACTTTAAACTAATTGCCGGCAATTTAGCAAACGTTGGCAGTGCAATGCGGCGTATGCGTAATATTTATGTCTGTTCGCCTTTTGCCATCCGCCGTGTGTGCGAGCGAGTCCGTATCGCTCCGCTCTTTTGTTTGCCAGTGTTGGCATGCCCAGTGCGCACATTTGCCGCATAATTGCCAAGTCATGATTTTTTACACACCAAGAAGTGCGGAGATGGAGAAGAAAAATACAACAAGTAACGAAGGAAATAAACGAAGCATTTTCAGCAGCATTTTCCCTCCCTCACCCCCAAACATTTCCATCCATTTTCCTCCCATTCCGGCTGCCCGACAGCCATTGTCTGTTCCAGCAGTTTGCTGATGATATTCGCACTGGGCATAATTTCCATGTTGCTTAAGCGGCATTTTGTTGTTACAGCTCGTATACCCTGCTGTCTGCCCCCCAAAACCCCACCCTCCCCAGCCGCCACTGTGCTTTATCGTTATTGACAGTTTTATACGTTTCTTTTTTATCTCCTTCGTATCAAGTTGTCCTGTTCCTGTCCCTTTTGCATAGTTTCAAGTTTCGGCAAATATCGTTTGGTTCGTGTCGCATTTTTTTTTGCTCCCTTTTCGTTTTTACAATGTCCAGAAGTTTACCTTGGGGAGTCGTCTGGCTTTGGGGATAGATCCTGTCCTGGCTGGCCACAGGAAAAGTTAATGTAATGCCAGCCAGGCAATACAATGCAGGGGGTGTTACGGGGGGAGCAGGACGCCCGATACCCAAACTCAGACACACACGCGTGTTTTAGCATATTTTTGTCATATTTTGCATCTCGCCCCTAGATACTCGGCTGCAGCCGCAACTTCAGATGAGGATGTCAGCACTTCAGTGGCAACTTATGGCGCTCCAATTTCGCGCTGATGCATAATTTTTTCGCCTTCATCTTCTCGCATAAAAATGCGCTCAAAGGGGCGCAAAGCCGAAACCCGGAAAAAGGGGGAAAACTATAGGGAGTCACAGCACCAGCTCTACCACTATCCTTTTTCCGGGTCTCGAGAATGAGAAAAAAATTGTATGCACCATGGAAAATTATAAATTTTTTTTAAAAGCAAAAATTTAAGGTTGAAAAATGCTGTGTATAAGAAATTATTTATTATTAAATCATCAATTAAATTTGTATTTTTCATATTATAAAAAATAAAGCAGTAAAGTTCTCCAGATTTTCGAGGACTGACATGAATTATTTTAAGAAGATTCAAAATGAATAAAATATGAAATAATAGCTAATTCTCTTATTACATAACTTAAAATAAAATATATTTTAAGAATGTGTATTACAATTCAAACTTACTATAGTCATTTAATTAAATCTTTCAGTTATTTTTTTGTGTGTTATTTGCATTGTTGTTCCGGATTCGGGAACAGCTATATTTCTCCAAGTGGTTCAGTTGTGTTGAATGGGTGTGCGCTTTGTGGCGCTGACTTGACATGATTAATATCCCCGCTGACATGCGGATCGCAGTTGACTGACTGTCGTCAAGTGAAATCAAAAGCAAAGGCAGCAGCTCCATTAACCACATCAAGGCAGCTTTAAGCCATTTACATGAAAAGGGTCTCCATGGCAAACAAAATTCAGACAATGATGAAAGTTCTAGTATTTTTAGGACCATTGCAAAATTGTTCAAAATGAAATTAATTAAAATGAGTACTTGGGAATAGAATCTCATTTTATTTTGTTTTTTGGGCTTATCATATATTTTTAAAAATAATAAGAAAAGGCAGATTTAGTTTCGTATCGAGAGGCAAAGTAAACACACGCGTTTAAAATGCAGCCTGTATATTTGCATGCAACAATGTATTATATTTGTCTTTTAGGCAAAGCACGAGCATTAAAATCACTGGGCGCATAAATATCTGCCATCGCGTTCGAAATTCTAATTTCCGTGGCGCGTAATTCGGAAAATAAACAAACAACAAGAACAGCAATAACAAAAGCATCACCAAAAACAAAGTTGAGCGAGAAACCATTAACATTTTCAGCTTCAATCACAGCAACGCATTTGTGGATGTGAGAAAGAAATTAAATAACCGAAATAAACAGAGCGAACGCGAACCAAAACGACAGCAATAACAAACAAATCAAGCGAAATTCGGCATTTAAAATCCAGATATAAAAAATGTAATGGAAAGCATTAGTGCTCATAAAAAATGGATTTACACAGCCTTTTTAAGGCCATCCTGATCCTGTATGTCATCAGAGGTGAGTACTGCCAGTCCGTTTTGTTTGTTTCCATTCCCATAAAGCACAAAAAACTCTAATCGATGGTATAGATTCGATTCGAATTAAATGGCATTTGCTAATGGAGGGGCATAGGGGCCCTAGAGCGGAAAAACCATCGATGGTGAAATATTTATATTTCTATTGAAATCCAATTTCTCAAATTCAGTTTTTAATATTACACCATTTCCCGTTTTCTATGCCTTAAAATTGATTAACTTTTAATCTTGCTAACAAATTTAACAGTTTTTATTGATGCAAATCATTTATTGGGAATTATTTTGTAGCTTACAAAAATAAAAAAATCTTTGCTATCGATAAAGTTATAGATGTTTTGCCAGCTCTTTTCCCTTTATTTTACACCCAATGCTTTGCCCACAAAAGTATGCAATTAAATTTGCAACATAAGCCCAAGGAACAAGGAACTCAAGGGGGGTGGTGGTGGGGGAATGGAATTGAAAAGCGAAAAGCATTTCAATTAACGCAGCGCCATATACGTAACGTACATACTATATATCGCCGTTAATGAGCGCCTGCCGCTCAACTTTCGCGAGTAGACAAAAGGCGGGCGAAGTTGCGGAGTTTGTGCCATAAAACTGAATTATTGAAAGGCACACGTTTCACTTTTGTTTTTGTTTGTGTTGCGTTTGCGTGGCGCTCAAAGAAACGGAGTCAACAGCAAAAGTTTGCATGCCAGGACATCGAGCAGGACGAGCAGGAGTCACACAGGAGCAACATTTATGAAACTTTCTGCCGCTGGCGTGGCTCGACACTTCAAGGCACACACACTCACAAAAGCGGTCGCAGAGGGGGGGTGTGGGAAGGGGGCCAAACAGGCTGGATCAAATGTTAATTGCAGTTTTCGAGCCATAATTAGAGATCCTCATTGTCTAATGTGTCACGGCATTTAGCAACCGAATACGTCTGCACCCACAGCAACTGCAACTCCAAGGAAAAGCTGCGGACAGGAGCGACTAACCCCAGCTAAACAAATGCACAACTAGCGGAGTGAAAGAAAATTCCTCATCAGCACTGCACTGACAGAAAAAAGTTACAGTGGTAGTTCGAAAAAAAATATTTTATATGTTAATATATCAAAAATTAAAAAACCATGACCAAAGGAAGGTTTTGTCGGTTTAGAGCTGGCTTAACTTGACACTTTGGTTCCAAACTTATAGTCGGTACCACTTTTCATAAAATAAGTTTCTGAACCGAATTTCGCATTTTTGACAAGGGCTACATAAAGTTCATTTTCCTGAAATGTATTTTACATTTTTCAGGCTTGATCCAAAATCGATTGAACATATTATCAAAAGTTCTACAAAGTATGACAATCCAAATAAAAACGAGATTTGACACTTTTATTATTATTGAAAATATAATATTAATAAAATCGTTAAAATTAGAAATGTTCCGTAATACCTATTTATAAATGTTATGTTTTCTTTTCCGTTTAGCGATATCATGTAAGGTTTAGCTAGCTTACATATTTAATATTACTAGACCTTTTAGAATTTATATTAATAATTAGACCGCAGACTCCTTGATTCGCTCTCTGTAGCTTTGAATAGTCAGGTACGGAACAGGACCTGGCGGGTGGGAAAAAGTCTGCTTCGCACAAAGAAAGCCGGCCCAGAATCCCCTGGCTTTGGCTAAGACACCCCGCCCAGATTGCTCCGCTCCTGTGAGCTGCTGCTTCTATAGCAGCTCCTGCTGCTGCTCCTGCTGCACTCCCCCCGCTTCACACCAAGTTCAACAACACGCCCTCGAAATGTGAATGACCTCGAATGTCACGTTTGCTAAGCGCATGAAAGCAGTGGGCAATGGGTGGGCTTGGGGTTGGTTTTATAAGGGGTTCCAGGGCTTTTGGGGCGTTCAGGAGCCCCCCTCCTGGCAGTTCGTCACATCGCAGCGCAGCAGGAGGGCCAAGATTATGCAGCTTCTGGCTCCTGACTGCTGACTGCTATTTTATGAAACAAAAACAAGCCCGAAGAAGCAGAGCCAAAGGCAGGCGGAGAGCTTTTGTGAGGACCTGGCAACATTGTCCAAGGAGGAGACCGGGCTTAAGTCCAAAGCATGCGGAGCATAATCAGCTTCATCATCAGTAGAGGCAGCAGCAGTAGCAACAGCAACAGCAACAAGCTGTAAGCAAAGAAAGGCCTTTACTGTCACAGTCAGCAGCAACATCGGATCCGACCAGCAGCAACATCAGCCCGCAGCTTAGCCATGGATGGAATACAAAGCGCCAGGAAAAGGACGATGAAGATGACGAGGACACGGTCGTGGATATGGACATTGCACTGGCGGGGGCACAGTCGTTGATCTTTTGCTGATAACTTTGGCTTTTCGAGAGTGGCACACAAAAAAGCATGGAGAGTGAAGGGCTCGTCAAGGAAGTGTTGCGGGCACAAAAGCTGGATGAAAATCCTCAAGCCCAGACTGGCAACGCAGCTTAATTATTTTCGCACAGAAATGCAGCCTGCTACTTGCAAAGTGCAGGGTAAATGCGAGTTCGGATAATGAGATTTCCGAGGCCAGATACCATTCTTTTCCTAGTGTGGGTCGGGGGTTAAAACATTCAAGCTTTCAATTTGAGCAATTTTCTTGTTTTTCAGCTTGTTTAGTCAAAGCGAGTCAAGTTGGAGCAGGAAGCCCTGGCGTGCCCTACGTGCTCTGACCTAAGCAAATACACTTTACACTCAGGTCCTGGCGCACACACATCCGTGGAGTATTCCGCTTTGTTGCGCACCCAGACAGATGAAGATTCCGCTTCGACATCGCATTAGTCGGGGCTTTTAAGCAGAAAAATGCGTGCACTTGAGGGCCACCTCCTGAAAGCCCGGGGCACCTGGAATCGCCTGAATCTCCTGAATCCCCAGAAACACCCGCCCTCCATCACTCATCCGACCCGTTTCCCTGAGCCGTGTGCTACTTTAAATATTAAACACTGCCTACTTTTCGGCTGTCTGAATCAAATTCTCTTTTGGCTAAGGCCGCGTTCTCAATTCCGCTTTTTTGGAGATTTTGAATTTCTTTTAAGCCTAACGATAAAGAATGTAACCAAATTGAAAGCATTTCGGTGATGAATTTTCAAGAAAAGTCTGTGGGAATTTGATGACTATAAAAATCTAAAAGTAATGTCAGCGACAAAAATATGTTTTATATAGTTAATAGAGTAGTGTATAATTAATTACCAAAAGTAAGTTTAAAAAACTCTGTTTTTTAATGACATAATATTTTATTTCTTATAAAGGGAATTATGCGAATAAACAAGGCTAGTAATGGTTATCTGGAATTCTGCAAAACCTGAACCCCCATTGAAATCTCAAAAGTATTTCGCAAAAAGTCTTGTGAAAGTGAAAATCGGAACACGACTTCGTACACTTGTACATTTTTATTTGTCAAGCCATTTCCCCTGCCGCCGCACAAAACAGAGGAGCAGACAGCAGATACTCGCAGATGTAGATATAGAGTCAGCGAAGACAAGTCCCCTTCTCTCACGGCATATGCAAATCAGCTTTAATGTTACTGCTCTTGTTGTTCAGCGATTTTCTTCTTCTCCGTCGCGAAATTGCGTTTTCATTTAAATGGCGTGCGGGAAAAGTTTTTCTGATTTAGTGTACGCTTTGAAGCTGGCAACTGGAAACTGGCAACTTCATTATTATTTGCAGACACTTTTCAAAAAGATTTTTCCGCTCGCTTTGTTCCGGCGAAGTAAACGTAATGTGAATTAAAATCGCCATTCCACGGGTTGCTTTTCTGTTTTCCGAATCTCTTGGATTTTCTTCTTAATTAAGCAGGGCTACACTTTAAAAATGTTTAGGTAAGATTAAAAGGATTATGAAAAAAAGTACTGGAAAGTTATCCTTGCGGTTAATAGTATTGCATATACATTTTGGAATGTTTTTAGTCTTTAAAGATGACTAAAAGCATTCCAAAATTTACAAGAGTCATCAATTATTTTTCTCTGTGCATCTTGGGGCTGAGTAGTCGCCGTCGAGTTTGAGTTGAATCTTTTGCTGCTGCTGCTCATTTGCATTTTGTCTGCTCGCCTGTCAGCGGTCCTCCTTTGCTTTCGGCTCTTCTGTTTTCCAGCTTTTCTTTACCCATTTTCCATCTCCATCGGCGGGCTCATTCATTTCCTTTTTGCATCTCAGCTTCACGGCAATTTTTAATGATCCGTGATAATGATGCAGGCTGCCGCTGGCACTGCTAGTTTCATTTAGTTTTCTATTATCCAGCTTGCGCGTTTCCCTGCGCTTAATTGATTTTAGCTGGGGAAAATGTGCGCGGCACTTACATTAATAAGCGCCACTTTCACAGCCAGCTTCCTTGATTGACGGGGCTGACAAATCGAGTCGAGTGCTTCTGTTCCTGAGCCATCGCTTACGGGCCACTATAGCCATTGTCCAGGACTTGGCCAGCAGGAACCCCATGAAATGTGGGACACTTCGATGACAGTTTGCGCCTGAGCGAAGTGCTCTAATTAGCTGCAACTTGTCTCGGGCCTAAGACAAAGTTTTAATTGAAATCCTACCTGCAAATCTCAATCATCCTGGGAGCCCACACACACACACACTCACACGTTCTGCCATTAAGCTGATAGAACAAAATAAAAAGCACCACTCTTCGGATGGATAATTAAATTTTCATTAGACCGTGTCTGGCGGAGTAAAGTTTTAGCCGGGGCGAAACTTTATCTTAAGTGACTTAAGAACTAAAACTGCAAATTTAATGCGCTCCCCCGTCGTCATGTGGCAACCGCTGCAACTTGCGGCAAACACTTTTTACTTTCCGCAAACATTTTGCCTTTCTTTTCCCAGTCTGTCTTTTTTCTGCATCCTTTTGCGGCGCATTTCCTTTGGGCATTGCAGTTGACAGCGTGTTGCCAGGCGGAGGAAAACCAGGACGACGACGATATGAAGGGAACTTGGCGAAAGAGGGGGGGTGGTGGTAAGGGGCGGAACCGCAACGAAAGTGGCACAAACTTTGCTACACTTCGGGGCCTGCAACCAGGAGGAGCCCGGCCGTCGTTATCTACCGCCTAATGCCTTTTTGACAAAACAATTTTTCATATTATTGCTCGACTGCGGCGCTGCTGGGGTTGAAAATTGCTTACAAATTTAGTGTTGCATACTTTGCGGCTGCTGTTGTTGAAAGTGTCACAAGGAGCAGCGCTCCTTGCCAAGTCCTGTTGCCAGGCTGGTCGGGCCAACTGCCAAAGAGGGATTCTTGAAGTGACAGAAAGTGATAGAAAGATCTCAGAGAAAACCAACATTCGCCACAAAAACCAATGTACTCTGGGAAAAAGTACCCGGCCATTATTAGTAGAAAGTGGCCAAAGGTACTATCAATTATCTGGAAATCAGCATCAAGCTGATTGTTAAATATATATAATTATCTATTGATTACCAACTAATCAAAAATCATTAGTTATTATATATTTATATATTTTTGAGAACAATATTTACTGGTAGAGCTTTAGACTTAAGAAAGCATCTGATCTCAAGAGTAAGTTATGTTCTCAAGAAATTTAAATATAAATGAATACATTAATGGGTAACTTATGGATAATTATTTTTTTTAAAGTAGCTGATATAACAAAAATAGTTGACGGAGATGCAACTGAAACCTGAAATTTAAAAGGATTTTTGGTAACGGCTAATTAAGTATTTGATCATCAAGTTTCTGAATAAAAAATGTGTCATTCTTAGCTTTTAGACACCTTATTCTCCAGAGATTATTTTAGCAACTTTTACTTATTAAGGGGTTATCGCTATCACTTTTACCCATACATTTATGCTAAGCAAGCAATTTTAAACTCCTCAATTTCAAGACGCTTTCTGAGTGTAGGTGGAAGGGCGAAAGTCCTACGATAAATTATTCATGTGTCATAGTGAGCTCACCCGGTGCACATGAATTTCTGGGCATTTTCTGGACAGGAGACATCGCCTTCACTTGTCCGGCCGCACGGCTCCTGGGCTGGTGTCTCGGAATGAATAATAAATAAGACATAAAAGCCGCATCAAAAGCAATTTTAAAGCATGGCCGAAATTATGCAATGCTCAGCGGCTGGTGAAGCAATTAGAGGCGGGCTTTTGTGGCCGGCGACCGCAACAATGGCCGGCAGGTAAAAAGCAATTGTCTCCGCAGCAGCCTTTGTTGTGGGCCAACGGCACTCACGACGCCTCATTAAAATTTAGGCCAAGCCCCCAGCTGCCACGCCCACTCGAGCGGAATGGTCGGGGAAAAAGCCAAAAAGCCGCTGGCATGCTCGCTACTTAATTTCGGGGGAGAAAAGTTGCCTGGTCTAACAAAAATTGAAATTAACTTTGGCCAACACACTCACACAGAACGCCTCCATTTAATTAAAATTTTAAATTTACCGAATTTCCCCCGAATTTCTCTCATTTTTCGCCTCGTTTTCTCTCTTTTTGCAGCCGAGACCAGCCAGATTGTAAATGGACTGGATCTGCAGGGACCGATTTTTCTCCATGAGCCACCGCATCGCGTCGAGTTCTCCAACAATTCGGGCGGACTCATAGAATGCTCGGGCCACGGAAGTCCCCCGCCGGAGGTGAGAACTTCCTTCAACTTCCTTTCTTCGCAGGACTTGGCTCCATTCTCCGTTCCCTCCTCGCTGCCATTTAATATTGCTGTTTAATTATGCATGACTGTGCGGCATTTGGCTCCGCTCATTTCCAAGTTAATTGACTGGCCAACAAACAAATGCTAAACGCTCCCTCTAACACTCAACGAAATTTTACTTTGCACTTTAATCAGAAACCTAACGGAATATAAATTTCTGTACAATATTTATCCTTTAAAAATATTTCTTTTTGTATAAACATTTCTAATCTTTTTCGTAAGGTTCTTTATTAAAGTTAGTTATTCTTAGTCCAATTTTAATTCCACACTTTTCTTTTTTCATAAATGTATTTAAAATTTGAATTTAAAGCTAATTATTTATTTTATATTATTATTGTAATTTCATAAAAGGTATCCTATTTTATAAACCAATTGTAAATAAATTACATAAACAAAGTAATAATGTTTGCTTATCTAATTTGGTTTTTAATATTCTTTTCATGTCCTGACATTTGACAGAACATATACATATTTACTTTTTCAGTCGTTTTGTTTTGTTTCATTATTTAATATTTCCCGTTGTTTATATGTTGCTTATACCTTCAGCTTATACATTCATTATGAAACATTTTTGGAATATTTTTCTGAGTGCCCTTCTCACTACCCTTGTGTTTTCCCCACCCAGGTGGAATGGACGCCCATCCCGCCGCAGCAGGACATGGTGTTCCAGCTCTCCAACGGCAGCATGATGTTCTATCCCTTTACGGCCGAGAAGTACCGCCACGAGGTGCATGCCACCGTCTACAGGTGAGGCCAGAAATAAGTTGCCACCTCCTCGCAACCACCCCTCACCACAGATTGATTGTTAATCCTTTGTCCTTTAAACCGGCAGATGCAAACTTCGCAATTTGGTGGGCACCGTGCTCAGCCGAGAGGTTCATGTGCGCGGCGGTAAGTCGAAATAAATTTTAATTAATTTACGTAAAACACGACCAGCAAGCGAGAAAAAAAAACACTGAATTTATAGCCACCGAGTTGATTTGTGCTGACGAAGTGAGTTTGGCTTTTGGCGCTGTCGTTGTTGTTGTGGTTGTTGAAAACTTTGGCCTAATTGGAAAGTTTTTCGCGCTGCCCAAAGCCGCCCAACTCCCACTTTCGCCCCTATTCCCATTCCCGATCCCAATTCGAAACCCCATCCCAATTTTGCCGAGCAGAAGCCTAAAAGCAGGCAACGCAAGTTTTAATTACTATTGCTGCCGGCAAATGCTGTCGGCCAGGCGCCATCTCCTCGCTCCTCCCTCCCCCCTCCTCATCCACTTATCCCCCAAAACCCACTACTCTTCCTCCAAATGCCATCGTAGCCAAGCGAAAAAAATGGTATGCTTCGCGCTAATTTGGCGCCTCAGTGTGTGAGAATTGACTGCGTGGAGAATACCCTGACGTTAATAGGATATACGGAGTCACCCATGGAGTTGCAATTTTCGGGAGAAGCAAAAAGTTTGCTAGATATATAGGATAATTAATGACTTAAGCACTAAGCTACATAAAAAATATGATTTAAGATGAGAAAAGTGCATTTTTATAATAGTTATTTATAACAGGTTGAAAAATCCGAAAACCATTAATTGGCATTTTGTGGCCCTCATCGTATTCTGAAAATAAGATAAAAATTTCTTCCAAAAATGTATTTCCAAGTTAATTAAAGCAGTAAGGCCAATAAAATATAGTTGGGTCAATTATTTCAAAGAGCCTAAGAAAATAACTAAGAAAAAAACATAAATATTATTTAATCTTTAAGATTTCAGTTCTCCATTCAATAAACTAAATTTAAATAGGGAATTCAATAGTCTTCAAAGACAGCCCAGCCATCAATATTCCGATAGCTTGGGCAGAAAATTCAATATTCATGTTATACGCTCCCAAAAGCGCCGTCTAACTGCCCCGAAAAACTTTCTCATTCTTCGCTAAACTGCATTAATGAACTGAAACTCGGCCAACGCCGGCCAGCGAGGCAATCATTTTGATTGCCATCACATGTCGCATAGATTTTGCGGCTCATTGGGCGCTTCCACTTGGCCAGAAAGGCAAAGGGAAACAACAATTAGCCATGGCCATAAAAGATATGCCATATAAATGGGTTTCGGGCTTTGCCAGAGACCAAAGGCTAATCCTCAAAGGGTCCACTTGAGTTTTGGGCTGGCGTTTAATTAACAGGGGAAAAAATACGGAAGGGCCAAGAGACCACGGGAAGTCAGTTCAAAGCGAAACAAATGGCACAAAGTCGCAACCGCAGAGATCTAAGATAGAGTCGGGACCCACGCATATATACATACATATACATGTGTATGCAGCAGATACTACATACTACTACACCATGCGTAGCCTTTTGTCCATGCAAAGTTCCAACGTCCGGCGGCCATTTTTCAGCAGCTAACTCAACGTTACGTATACGCCATGTCCGCTGGCTTATTTTATTTGCGGTCTCCCTGGGTTTTTGGGGCCCTCAGTCCTTCTGTGCGCCACGTCCTCTTTGTTTCCGCTTCGTTTTTATGTGCGCCAGAAATTGTTTTTCCCCGAATTTCGTGGCGAGAGCTTTCCGCTTGAACAATTTGACAGCGCGTAGATTTGGCGCAAAACGTTTTGCCTAATTTGCAAAAGTTCTAGCAGAATCTGCGATCTCTGTTGGCCAGTAATTCTGTTGCTAATGTAAGCGTTTTGGTTGGAGTCGCCGTCTTTAATTGGCAGCGCTTAGTTTGATGCGGGGTCTTGGAATTTGTAACAGGGAGCTGGGAACTGGGAACTTGGAGAACCCAAAAACTTGAAGCGACTTGGCTAAGTGCGCGTAATTAGCGCAACTTTGCAGCAAAAACCCTTGACAAATTCCCCCCATATATATTCAAGTCAAGCTTAAACGCAATTGCTGGCATTTGGTTTTGTCAGGCCACAGGACATCACCCCCCTCTCGTCCCCTCACCCATACTATTCTCCGCAGAACTTCTGCTGACAGTGATGAATGATGCTGGGAGCCACAAAGTTGCCGCAGCCACGACTTTTCATCGCTGACTTTTCCTGCACTTTTGCATTTCATCAAACAAAGCACACAGGCACCCTTAGATAGACGACCATGCATAGGTACAGCGGATACCTATCCCATGCATATAGAAAAGTCCTTGGCACATCCTTGCAAGATTTTGCGCAAAGTTTGTGATTGAGCTAGGAAAGTTTGTTCGGCTGCCGCTGGCTGCTTGTGTATGAAACCTGCGTAATTTGTTTCTAATTAGTTGAATGCACATTGTGTAGGATGCTCCCTCTAAGTTCTCCCCTGATTCCCCTTTCAACCGGCAACAGGATACGGAGTTCAGAGAGTTTTGCATATGAAACTTCTCATTTGCGTGGAAAATGTAAATTGGAACAAAAAAAACTTTGAAAAAAGCCCTATAGTTATTTTTTCGTCCTTCGGTAACATGAAATTTTACATTATTGAGTTCCTTATTATCTTAAATTATTTGATATGATGTTTAGCATCTGATTTATCTGAAAAAAATATAATTATTTTATATGAAAGCCAAATATATTAAAAGCAACTAATATAATACTGTTTTTTCTTCGGTAACATAACAAAATTAAATTTGCAATTTGAAAATCAGTGACTTAGAACATTTTTATGTTACATAGTATTATGTTAAACGTTAAGCACTAAAACATATTTTGGAAATTGCTTTTTTAGCGGACAAAGCACACACGATAGAAATATGAAATAAATAGTTAGCATGGTCATGTTGCCTACAGCATTCTTAAATTCTTCTGTATTAGGATTTTATCTAAGTATTTTATAAGTAAGTATCTATATTTTAAGAAAATAAAATATGAAAACGATTTTCGTTCTTCCAAAAAGAAAGATACAAACTAATTTAACATTCTATCGTCGAAATTCCCTTAAAATTGTAGATTAAAACTTTTGAGTTTTTCCATAGTGCACGAGTCACATTGGAATCTGTATTTGCAATCAGAACCCCATCAAATGATAATTTAATAGTCGGAGTGCTAACCGCAAAAAATAAACATTCCGGGGACGGGAGAAATCCGAACAATAACTGCAAATCAGCGAAGACTGGCATACCAAAAGCATCTTTCCGGCACGCACATCATAAACATAAATTTCCCACCCCGAAAAAACCCCAACCCCCCTCAGGAAAAACTTTTCCACACACAAAACAAAACGGAAATGAATTTCCGCATAAAATCCGAGTGCAGCGAATGTCGCCCGCTCTCTTTTTGCACTTACTTTGTGCGGCGACTATAAACTTAGCTTTCATACTTACTTTCCTGCCCAGCTGTCCTGTTCCTGTCCTGTCTGCCCCCACCCCTAACCCCCCTATCCTTGCCCCTCTTCACCCGCCCCAAAACAACATTGTAGGGCGCCCCTGTCCTTCAGTTGCGAAATTTCCATGCAAAATGCAACATGAAAGGCGAAAAAACTTTGCCGTTGCTGAAAATAGAAAACTCTACAACCAAAAAAAAAATGAAAAACCCAAAAGGAAGTGCAAAAAAAATTGGTCGGTTGTTCGGGAGTCTGGCAATACAAATAATGAAGATACAAAAACAAAATTGTACTAAACTACACAGGGCGGCCAGAGGAATTATAATAAAATGTTGTCACAAAGTTTTTTTTAGTCACTGTTATAGCACCAGCAAGTCAAAAGTAACAGCAGCAACAACAACAACAACAGCTGGGTAGAAAGCAAACAATAACAACAACTTTTCAAATTAAACTTTTATCCAATTTTAGCATATTAAAGTTGGCAAACAAACGCCGAAGCGGAAAAAGCCAAGCGTGGGCAGCATTTGAGAGCGGTCTCAGTTTGGATATGTTCGGGATGCCGCTGGGCAACGACCTAATCTATTTACGATTAGCCCTCGCAGGGGAATCCCCAAAGCGGGCCCAACAACACTGGAACGCACTTTACGCACACCAGTTGACAATCGCCTTTGTCCGTCTTAATTAATTTGCCAACTGCCAGCAGCAACTAGACCTGAGCTACGCTTTTAACTGATGCAAAACATTTGGCTAGTCGCACAGTGGTTTGAAGGCTTGCAAAATATGGCCCTATTATTCTTATGATTATGTTCTTTATTTTTTACACAAGCCAGTCAAGCCTCAAATTATAGAACGTACTTAAAGGAAAACCCAATCAATTGAATCCCAAAAGCATTTAAACTTAAGAGGGTAAAACCCATTCAGGAGGTCATAGCCATATTTCCATTTATATAAAGGACAAATTCTTAAAGGCATGTTTTCCTACATCTAAATGGACAAATTAATATAATACTTATCCGTTTAAAATAAATAGTATCTCGTTCTCTGCACTATTAAAAAATTGATTGGTTAAACTTTTAAATTAGGCTGCCCTCTTAATAAGCAAAATTGTTTTAAATAGCAAAATAGTTATTATCCATTTGTATTTAAAATGTTTTTTAGCCGTTCGACCACTGTGCTGCCACACTTCTGTCCTGGTTAGGATCCTTGTCATTTTTAATTTCGCGCTGAGCCCGCGCCATGGACATGGACAGCGAAAAAATCTTTAACTCAAATTGTTAAATCCAATTTTTTCACGGCCTTGTCAACCGCCCCTGCCGCTTGTCTCTGCCTCCCATCCCGCCCCTTCCTCCGCCCACGGAACAACCTTCGTCTGGCTGACAAACGGCAACACTTTTGTAAAGTGTCACAATGTGTTCTACAAGCTGGTGGGGCAGCGGGGCTTTTTTGTCCGGGGGATGACTGCTGAACTTAATGTGGCACATATTTCGGATGTCGCAGCCAAGCGGATCCCTTTTTTTATGTGGTCCTGCCACATTAAAAATTAAAAGTCACACAAAAAACACAATACAAGAGCAAATGCGAGGTCCTTTAGCTAATAAAAACAAACTGGCGGGGGGTTGCGAAACATAATTGTTTCGGTTTGTTCTTGAACTCAACGGCCCGCAGATGCTGCCCACGTCGCGTATACGCAATATTTCAGTCACACAGCTATATTACCCTAAAAAGCCAAAGCAATTTGCATAAAATATGCTTTTTAATTCGTTACAGTCGTCAACCAGAAGTACGCGGTGCAGGTGCACGACGAATACGTGATGACGGGCAACACGGCGGTGCTAAAGTGTCAGGTAAGCGGGCATTAACATTTTTTTCTCGCAGTGCAGCCCACATCCATCAGCCCCTGTCAGCGGGATTTAGCCCTGCCTTTGGGCGGCCAGTGAAAGTGGCCGAAAGCAGGCGTAGCCACTGCACCGCAAAATTCACTTAGCCCACAAATCTCATTTATTCCATACCCATCCGTAACCCGTAACCCGTAACCCGTTAACCGTAACCCGTAAACCCCAAAAACCGCCCCTGGAAAATGCTCATCAAATTTGCTTATCTCACACCCCGCCACGTCGACTGTTTATTATCACAGGTGCCCAGCTACATGTCGGAATTTGTAATGGTCACCGCCTGGGTGCAGGACACCGGTATGCACCTATATCCGAACACGGACATCGGCGGCAAGTACACGGTGCTATCGAACGGCGAATTGTACATAAATAATGCGGGACCCAATGATGCGTACAAAAGCTACACATGCCGCACTGTAAATAGACTGACAGGTACGTGATAATCGCATTGCCAACTTAATCGTCCGGCTGAGCAATGCATGAGTTGCTCCGGACCCGGGACACTGGGCTCCTGGCTCCTGGACTCCAGATCAGTCCGGATTGTTGGCTCAGGGGCGGGGCAGCTATAATTAAGTTGAATAAATAACCAATGAAGGGCATTTTGTGTGAGGCTTTTTGTGCGTGCCGAGTTTACCACGACAATTAAGCAGCTTTTTCTTATAGAAACATTCTGGGAATTCAGCATATTTCAGTCCTGAAACCAAAGCCTCTTACGGTCGTGGGTTGTTTAAATTTACCCAGCTTAATTGCTAAAGTAAACATTAGGCTTTTATTTTTCCTTAACTTTACAAGCGCCTTATCTCCTCACTCATTTTTTTTTTACAATTTTTGAAGATTTAAATTCATTACTCCAAAAATAAATGCATTTATATGCTCCAGAATTAGATTATATAATCTAAAATCTCCAAATATAACTTAATAAGTTAGGTACTGAAAATATGAACAATTTAATGGCCGAAAAATATGTTTTAAATACTGCCCAAAAATGTAATGCACTATACCAACTTCGGTCCGTTCCTTTTTCTGTCCTTTTTTCTTAAGTCCCAGCAAACAAGCAGTAGTTTGTCCTTTCTGGCCAAAGTCAATTTGTCGTTTTGTGCATAATTTATGATGCGTGACATTCAATCGCCAGCAAAGGGCATTGAGCTCTGGGGAGTTCGGCTCCGAAATGGAATCTCCTCCGTGCGTATGTATATCTACATCTGATTCTGGGTGTGTGTCCACAGTCAATACGTGAGATCTTTCCGAGATAAATTCTCTCCCTTATTTGAAGTTTATTGTGTGTGAAAATGCGCTTAAGCTGAATTTCTATTAGCCTTTGTGCGCATATTTCACATCATCAATCAATACGATAAAAGTTCACTCCTTTCAACCTTTCTTCCCCTTTATTCTTTTCGTTTTCAATTTTTTCTTTATGCGAATGTGAGTGATTGTACGACTGTGTGTTTTGTTTGCCCGGTTTATTTACAGTTTACAGTTTGCCCGGTATTTGCATCTTGAAAGCTGAATTTATATTATATTCCGGTTACATTTTATGGGTTTTCCGCCCTCGAGTCCTCCGTGGTTGCCAGCCAGCCAGTCTTTTGCTTAATTAATCAAATTGAATCGAGCCGCAAAAACCGCAAGTTACGCTCGAGTTTTGGCCAAAAGCGAAAATTATGTGCTGCATTTAGTTGGCCCCGGCCGTGCGTGAATGTGTGTGTGTGCGGGCGAAACAATGCTAATTTGGGGGAATCCCCCCTTTTGGCAGCCACTAAACCAAGCTCGAGTGGCACTCATTAAAGGTGTAATATGGGTTGGAGGATGTAGAGCGGTCATGAGTTATTCATTTATCAAGCACGGCATGCATGCTGCATTAGGCCCTCGTATACCTGGGTTTTGGGACCGACTCACGTAATTACAATTTATACCAAAAATCCATTTATTTAGGACAATAACTCGACGGCCGAACACAATGAGCCGGGGGCACACAATGGAGCCTTTAGGAGCCAAACAATGCCCTCCATAATCAAGATGCAGAATTGAGTTAGGCTGCATAATACACACTCTAAAGTTCGTTATAGATTCCCATGGTTTTTCCCTGATTTGCTGACCAACTAGATATTCTGCCTTGATTTAGGGCCGGTGCGTGTCCTGCCTGCATCTGTAATAAAGGTTTTTATCCGGTCATAAAAAAACCATGACAAGGATGAAGAGGGTATAACAACAGAAGAGAGGGCGAATGTAGCCAGCTGTTCCTAGCAATCAGGTTGATTGCTTTCATTTACTTTCAATTAATTAAAATATATACACATCGTTCATGTACATGCGGCAGGGACCGCAGGACATGCCATAAATTTTGGGGCGCTTTAAATCTAAGTAAAAGCCACGGGGCCACTGTCAGCTGCCATCACTTGAGCAATTTTTTTCGCATATTTTTTCCAACGTTTTCACTTTCTTTCTCCTCCCCAGGTGAAATACAAATTTCCACATATCCCGGCCGCATTATTGTAACAGAGCCCAAGGGCATGGTACAGCCGCGCATCAACGTGGAGAAGCATTCGATGCGGCATGTTGTCCTTAATGGCCAAACAACGTTGCCGTGCATAGCTCAAGGACATCCGGTGCCAACATATCGGTGAGTGAAACACAACAACCACACGGAAAAACGCGAAAAAATCAACAAGAACAGGAGCACTTGGAACACGTGGCCGTGTCACAGGACACGGGGCAATGGGACATCGGGAAGCAGGACGCAGGACACACAGCTGCGGCTCTTAGTGGGTTCGGCGGTATCCAACCCGCAGCCGCAGTTGGCGCACACTTTATGACAATGTGAAATATTTAACGCTCTTGGCAAATACAACAAAAAAGCGGCGAAACGAACCGAAAAGCGAAAAAATGTTGAAGCCCGCGATGTCAGAAAAAATCATAATAAAAATGTCAGCCAAATTGTCAAAATGTGGAGCGCTCGGCGGCAGGGGAATAACCTCCGGGCCGACCTGTGTGGGCCGAATTCGGGGTTAGCCCGAATCCGGCAGAGCCTCTCTATGCGATTCTCATGGGAGCTAGGGAGGTCAGCCTTCGGTTGCTGGGATAATAAGGGATAAGCCTATGATTATGCAGCTGGGTAGGGACCTAATAAGTATATCAACAGGTTTTAAAGGTGTTTCTAGTCAATCTCAAAATACCTTATCTGAATGAATATAAAATCAGGTTTTAGAAAGCATTAAGCAAAAAAGGAGCTGATTGAGGTTGTATAACAAACTAACTTTGTTACATTTGTCAACATGTTCTTTGGAGTGAGTGAAGTAAGCTTGTCGTTGATTAGAGATGGATTAAATCATTTTCAGCACTGACAATAAATCACATAACTTCGAATTTAATTCAGTAATTATCCTTTTACATAAGTTTGGAAAGCCAATAGTTTTTACACAGAGGCAACCACTTAAAAACCAGTTACATTTTGTTATATTTATTTAAGTTATTCAAAAGCAAACACAGTTATAGACATTATGCATTCTCATTATAAAAAAAATGTAACGAAACTAAGCCCAGTCAACTTTCTCTGAGCCAGCTAACTTAAAGTCTTGGCCAACTTTATGGCATACGTAACTTTTGGGCATTTTTTTAGCGTCCGGGAATTTATGCTTACGGCCGTTTTGGAGTACGGTTAACAGCTGCCAGCATTGGTCCGCGCCTACGTACATCAAAGTTGTTTATTGGACCATTCTGGGAGGCGTTTGTCTTGACTCGAGACGGGGGATTTGGATTCCCTGTAAGGGACACAAATCAATCAAAAGCTGAGCAGCGTTTATGACCGAAAATGGCAAATTGCTTTCTGAAATGTCGCTCAAGTTTTTAGCACTCCGAAGATAAGGCAGGGGCGGCCATCCATACATATACTGGCCACTTTGGCACTTGGCTCATCATGGCGATTTTCGGGCACTAAAACATGCAAGGGAGGAGAGGGATCCGCCATCCTTGTCCGAGCAGGATGCCATGTAATATGCCATTGTAGCTGGCAGCTCACGGTTCATGGCTGTCCCCCGTTCCTCTCTTCATTCAGCGCGGAGCCACCTCGTCCTTCGTCCTTCGAGCTGCATGCATAAAAAATGCGCCCAGGATGTGCCACATCGCGAGTGCCTTTCATTTGATGTCTCCCGCTGTGCCGAAAGAGAAGGAAAAACCAAGGATCTGCAAAGAATCGCGGGGGAGGCGACGAGTTTTGTTTGCTGCCGCTGCATTGTTTTCCGACCTGGAGGTCCTGGCTCATAAATGCGAAAATAGTTGGCCATGTTGTGTTGCTCACTGCCTGGAACTCTGTGTGTTTTTCGGTGTTTTTTGTCTCGCTGGCTCGCATTTGAAATCCTTTTTCATTGCATAGTTTCGGGCGAGTGACGCCTTTGTTTCGCCAGCAATTCCTTTGTGCTTTTGTGTATTTTCCTGCTTTCGATTCCATTCAGCTCCCGGTGCCATATTGATGCAGTTGTTTATAATCACTGACCATATTTCCAATTTAACAGCATTTCATATGCAAATAGCTCAGAGTCCTCAGTCCTCAGTCCTCAGTCCTCAGCCAGGGAAATCTCCCGCATCGCATGCCCGGCATTTTCCATGATTTTAATTAAGAAATGCCATGCCGGGGGCAATGGGCATGCCTTTGCAACGTCCTCATAAGACGAGAAATGCACTCAAGTGCAATTAAAGCCAAATTAAAATCAATAACTTTTATGGGAAAAAATCCGATTGCATGTGTACGCCTTGAAAATATGCATGAGAGTGGGCAGCCATCAAACAGATTATAACACGCGCACCAGATAAAAATGAATAAAAAATCTGTTGATTTACGCATTTGAGATATTTCCAACCTTCATACTGAACCAGTACTCGATTTCTTTTTGTTGAAAAATGCCTGCAAATCGAGTTCACAGATACTTAAAATACCCTTTATGAAAATGATAACTGCCCAACTGTATGAAATGTAGTATAAATTTTGTTTTTATTGTATAAAATAATTATATAAAAATATTTTTTGAAATCAATATTTCGTGAACAACTATACAACAAAACTGAGATTGAAATGTTTCATTAATTTTCATTATATCATCCACAAATCCTTGTATAAAAATAAACAAAACACCTTATGCCCGCACATCTGCAATCCGAACATAAATACCCGTTAAATAAGGCAATGCATATGCATATATGAATAAATCCCACACCGCATACTTCCCCTCGTTATGCCCACTTAAGTGCAATTATTTTTACGAACTATTGAAATATATTTCATCTGCCATGTGGACCTCGACCTGAACAACAAGCCAACAATCAAAGGAAACGTGCAGCGCGCAAAAAAAGAAAGCGAGCGAAGCGAAATTATTGATAATTCAATCGTCATTTCAATTTGTTTAAAGCCCGCTCACGCCACTCGCACTCAACTGTCAAAATCTTGGGCAAATAAAGCGGAAATGGATTTCCCGATTTTCGATTTCCGCGTCCCAATGCGCCTTGTTTGTTTTTGCCTCGGGTCCTTTGTTTGGGCGCCATTTCATCTCCCTGTCATCCTTTTTTTTCCAGGTGGTTCAAGGAGGAGAACGAGCAACTGCTGCCGCTGCAGCTCAGCGAACGCATCACCATCGTATCCGCGGGACTCCTCAAAATCACCAAGGTGCGTGGGCAACACTGCAATAAATACAAATTAAATTAAAAGTGGAAAATGTCTTATGACAATTCGTGAAATACCCATTATTAGTAAATATATGGTAAAATTTATTTGTAAAGGAGTTTGAAAATGAAGTTGAAACACTTTAAAAAGTAATGTGATCCATACAACTTTCTTGTTAACTTTGAAAAAGCTTTGTTTAATTGCTTAAAATGTTTTAACTTGAAAATTGCATTTTAAATGCTTTATTTCCTCTGCGTTTGATTAATTCATTCATTTTTTGATGAATCATAGTATCGTTATAACGTAAGGTCCTCTATTTTTTTTTTGCAATTCCAATCATTTTTTAACAGTTTAACTACTTTTATAATAATTACTGCCAATTTAAGAAAGCTAACTTACCTATAGTTCTACCAAATTTTGCAAAGTACTTTAAAAATCAAAACTTCCTTAAATGTTCATATCAAGTTCTCTTTGACATGCAAAAATGCTGGAATTTTTTCCATGTACCCATAAAGGGCATAGTCAGAAAGACAGACAGAGGGTGGAGCGGATGGGAAACCCTGCTGATTGCCAATTGATTTCGTCCATTGCAGGCACGTCTCGAGGATAGTGGAAAATATTTGTGCTGGGTGAACAATACGGCGGGCGAGGAGACCATCCAAGTGTCGCTAACGGTGACAGGTGAGTGTGTGTGGGCTTGGGTTTGGGTTTTGGTTTGGGTTTGGGTGTCAGGGTGTGTCTACCGGGGAGGCAGGAGAAGGGGTACTCAAAGCAATCCCATCCCTTTGGCCAACACAGCTCCTTTGACGGCGCACCTGCAGCCACAGGTGCAGACGGTCGATGTCGATAAGGATGCGCAATTCCACTGCATTGTCTCGGGCCATCCGGTCCACGATGTCAACTGGCTGCACGACGGCAAACCCATTCTCAGGGACAATCGCGTTGAGGTGAGTATCCACTCTCATGTCATCCATAACTTAATGGGCTATCTTTCCTGTGGGAGATGCTATAATTATGATCAAATTATTATTCCTTGAATGCTGAAAATATTGGTTCTGAGATAGCCCACATATTTATTTCATTCTCTTTTTATTGAGTTGAAGTATGTAATAAGGAATATTTGTTTACATAAATATGTATTAATAAACTTCAGTGCAGATACTTTTTTTAACCAAAATCTTATTTTTGGCAATAAAAACATTGGCTATTAAACTATTAAATTCCTTTAAGTAATACGTTATCAAATATTTATAAATAAGAAGGTGCTTTGCTTACTTTACCAAAATATAAACAGTCAAGAATTATTTATAAGTTTAAAGCTTTTAAGCTTTTTTAGGGGTTATATAAACAATAACATGTAATGCAAATGCATATTTTATGAAGGTTTTTAAAATCAAAGACACATTCAATTAAACTGAAATAACTAAATGGCTTAAAATAAATTTTGTTTGTTTAAAAAATAGTTATATCTATCTACTTATAACCTTTCAATTATCAAAACTGTATGATGTTCCTTTCCAATACAGATCCTCACCGATCCGCCGAGACTGATCATCAAGAAAGTGCAAAAAGAGGATCCAGGGATGTACCAGTGCTTCGTGTCCAACGAATGGGAGCAGATCCAGTCCACCGCCGAGCTGCAGTTGGGTGGTAAGTAATAATACTGGCACCGCCCACTGGGGCTAATAAATTGGCCATCCATCGTTATGGCCATTAATAACCACTTACGACCGCCCACGCACACACACAAAACGCCATACCACACCACACACTCCCCCAAAATCTCATCTCAATCAAATGTGTAATTTCCTCCTCGAAGCCGGCGAATGACGACCGCAGACCACACGAATAAATGTTTGTCATAATTGCATTTCATTATTTTCTAATTTAGCAAATTGCTAACATTTTTCAACAACAACAGGAACAACAAGTACGTCAACAAATCACAGTGGAGCAACAACAATGAGGAGCTGCCCATAAAACGCAGCGACGACGACTTAATTTTATTACCAGCACTAAAAATCTAGCCGCAGACACTAAACAGTGGGGCATGGGGTCGCAGGGGTTTGGGGAAACGAGCATTTTTCGGATAGGGGGTACACATTGTATCGCTTAGCTGCCTTAGGGCCACACACACAAACACACACGCGGAATAGGAGCAGGATAAATTTATCCGCTTGGAGTGGTTTATGCGTGACCCAAATAAGATTAATTCTAATCTCGGATCATGCGAATTACGGTGGGGAACAGATGTGAGCCAGTTGTTGAAATTATGTTAAGTAATATTTAAAATAAATATACCAATCCCAACAAAATGATTTTTTTAAAGATAAAATCCCTGTCATAGAAAAAAATTGTATAAAAAACAATGATATGATGTTTTACGTTAACTTAAAAAATAAACTCTGAATTACAGAGGTTCAGATATTCCAAAGATCAATAGATGCCTAGCCCTTAATAATCATAAATTGACAGATTGCCATGAAATAATATTATTTTGGAATACATAATACAATAATATTTCAATCTTGCACTTTTTCGAATTTATTTATTTAATGATTTTGACCAAACACAGAAGCTCTCACAAATCATAACTAAAATGCCGCTCAGTAACCCAGATTGGACACTTCCTATTGGAAGGATAATCGGCTTTATTATCAATCGATTTGTGTTATCTCGTTATTCCATCCCGCATAAACATCTGAGCAGACACAATCGCGCTCTGTCGCTTTGGCAACATTTTGTGATTTGCTTTTAGGCGCAAGCGGAAATTGATTTCGATATATTATTGGCATGCTTTGCACAATAGAGAATAGAAGAGGAGGGAAAATCAGGAAGTGGAAGTAGAATCCCCCTTCTTTTTGCCTCTCGGTGTTAAAAGCCCAGAGCCCCCTGCCCTCCCCCGTTCCCAGTCACCGAGAAAAGCGCCATTAAGCGGCCGGATATGGCAGCAATTGTGTCAACGCTGCAACTGTATTCGTACGCCTCGTGCGGTGTGTGCGAGAGCAAATAAATATGGCAGCTTATAACTGGGAACGCCAGAGCCGAAAAATCCTGCCACTGCGCCAGAGGAAATTGATACAATTTCCATCAGCTGGATAGCATTTGCTCGCTTGTCAAATGCATTTTCCGTTTGCCTTGGCTCAACATAAGCAATACGCAAGGAAAAGCAATAAAGGCTAACCAAATGCCAGGCAAAAGAAAAGTGCAAGTCTGATTTTAGCTGCCGAAAGTTTTAAAACGAGATGGGAATTTCCTTATCCCAAAATTCATTAAATTTGTATAGACAAAAAAATTTTGTTTATAATAACACTTATAATAGCATAGGTTTTTGTACAAAAAGTTATGACTCTACAGAGCCATAAGTTTGTCAAGAAAAAAAATTATTTTGTGTAAAAACACAGGTTTTCAGACTACTATTATATTTTTTAAAACTAGAATTTACTTGAGTATAAAATTTAAATATTGAGCTTTGAAAATCGGAAAAATAAGGCTACAGAATTTTAAGTTGCATTTTCATTTATTACTCATATTTTCAAGGTATTTAAAGTAACTATACATTATTAAGCAATAACTTAAGGGATATATTTAATTATCTTAACCTTGTCGATAACAGTTTTCTACTTTAAAAATCCTGTTGCCAAAAACGACATAACATCGAACTTCACTAAAAATATATCTTTTTTTCTCGTTCGTTTGAATGATATTTTAATGAAGATTCCCACATCCATTCAGAGGCAGCTCATTCATGTGCATAATTAAGAAGCAAGCCATCGATGCAATCATCTTTCTGCAATCAAAAAAGTAAAGTTAAAGGATGGGGAAAAGACAGAAGCTCAAACACTAAAACACATGTGAAGCAGAGCCTTTTCAACGGGCACTAATGAAAGCCTCACAGCCAGACACACGTCCTTCCCACAGAAGCCTCCTCATTTGAGCAAAGTTTCAGAACTGACTTCCCCCGTCTTTCCCGTTTAATGTTCATTTCAGATGCCTCGCCGGAACTGCTTTATTGGTTTTCGGAGCAGACGCTGCAGCCGGGACCCACGGTATCATTGAAGTGCGTCGCCACCGGAAATCCACTGCCTCAATTTACATGGTCCCTGGACGGATTTCCGGTGAGTTTAGCCACCAAACTTCGCCTGAGCTCAAGACGGAAATGCAGGCAGTACTTCCGTTTCCGTTAAAGCATTTGCTGATAGTTAAGCCATTGCAAACTCTGATATAATGCCCAGATATTTGTCACAGTTACTGTACTGCTATCAAAGTAACATTCATCTTCATCTGCTGAAATATACATAAATATTTTAGAGACCGACTTTCCCTGTGCCCAATTTCCAAAAAAGAAAAACACACAAAAACCCAACCCTTGAGAGCCAACTGTAGTGCATACTTGGGATGCCCATCTTTTGCTTGGCTTTACTCTGTTCCACTCGAATTTTTTCGTTTCAGGAATTTCTGTTTTGTGGCCTTTTTTGCCTGGCTATATTTTCAAGGATTTGTTTCCTTTATTTGCATAAATTTTCATTTTCCTTGCAAGAGAGTCCCACTCTGACTCTCCATTTTTTTTTGGGGCACTGCAAATTTGATGCAATTTCAATCAATTCGATTTACATGAATTTTTCATTGCTCCTCAATGCTCCGTGATTTCCCCGAGCCGCCGAGAAGAGTTTTGCTAATTGGCCCGCTCTGATAACGAATTCCCCCTCTTCAGATACCAGACAGCTCGCGCTTTTTAGTGGGTCAATATGTTACCATCCACGACGATGTCATCAGCCACGTGAATATATCAAACGTCAAGGAGGAGGACGGCGGGGAGTACACCTGCACGGCCCAGAATGCAATTGGCAAGTGAGTAGCCGCAGTTCCATAAATAAACCACACTCGGAGTGCACTTTCCTATAAGGGTGGATCGGCCGGATGGGTTGGCCATGTTGTATAGCCTCGGATAGGGGCATAAAAAGCATTTCCATGCTAAATCATAAATTTATTTGCGACATAGGAAAAAAAATACATTGTAGGCTGTGGGACACAATGGGCGGGCATTGTTTGCAGGCAGGGGAGCGGCATAAAGTCCAAACAATTTGCTGAGGCAGCCAAGGCAGCTCTCTTCTAGAGATGGAATAAATAAATAAAGCTTGCACGAAAATATGAAATAAGTCTGCAGGATAGCTGTATTTAATTTGTTTACCACAATGCAAAATATTTAGTAGACAAAATGAAAAAATAATTGTATCCTAGTTCTAAAGATAATGAAATCAGAAATTCCAACAAATCATTACAAAAATAAGAAACCGACTGTAAATTAAGGAAAACAAGAAAGGAATTGCAGATTATATACCCTTGCAACTATAACGATTAATGAGTTAATACATATCTCTGACTTACAAATCCCAAATACTGACTATATCTTGAGGTATGTGCGTAAGTGTTGAAAAACAACGAAGGCTTTTTGTTTTCTTCTTATTTTCATAATACTTTTCTTATTGTTTTATGATATAATCGCTTTATCTTCAAAACGGTATAGCCTTTTTATCTAGAAATGACTATTTCCCGAAATATTTGAATATTAAAAAAATATCAAAACTCGCTCTTGGGTTAAAAATATTATTTTTACAAGTGTACTATTTATCAAAACTAAAATAAAACAAAAAAAAACCGGGGAATGCAATATTCAGGAGATAAAATAGTCAAAAAATGTGGTTCGAATATTCTGAGTAACAATTTATTTGTTTCCCCTTCACGAACCCATCTCCAAACCGAATCTAAACGTCTGCCAATGTTTTATTTCCAGAGTCGCGCACAGCGCCAAAGTGAACATCTATGGATTGCCTTACATACGCGAAATGCCAAAAATAACAGGCATTTCTGGCTCTGATTTGATTGTTAAATGTCCCGTGGCTGGTTACCCCATCGATAAAATTCACTGGGAACGAGGTGAGCCAAATATAAATATATCTTTGTGCCCATTCGGATATGTGATGCTCTGCGATGTGTGCAAAATATATTTGATTTATTTTTTGGTCATTTTGACATTTCGCTTTATGCTTATTTGCCTTTTGGCCAGTTGTTTGTTATTAAAAATGGTATGTTTGTTATTGCGCATATCAGTGAAAATTATTAAAACTACAAAATGAACGCTGTTTTTTCAAAACTGTTTTTCTTTGGATTCAAGCGAAATAAATTTAAATTCGAATACCCGTGTTTTTTATTATTATTAATTATTATCTTTGCGCGTTTACAAACAAACGTGTCAACATGAATTCGTGTTTATCATGGCGAACGTTGCCAAAAATAAAAATAATAATAATAAATAAATGAGTCAAGCCCTGAAGAAAGGAATACACTTGCAAGTTCTCAATTGAAGTGAATAAATATAGAAACATAAGGTGAAATAAATACGAAGCAGCCACTTCAAGTCTGTAAAATGCTTTTAAGTCCAAATAAAACATATTTATAAAACATAAAAGAACATTATAGAATATAAAGATAGATTAACATTCGAAAACATTTATATTTTAGCCCCAGATGCACCAATAAATCTACCTTTTCCTTACTTATTTCTTAATCAAAAAGCTCTTAATAAATGTGTCCCACTCCTCTGCTAGTGTATGCAAATAAATTAAGCTAGTCCAAAAAAAAAATGCAGACACCACACCAAATGCTATATGACCGGTCATAAATTGCATAACTTTGTTTTATGTGAGCAGCCAAATTAATTGCCAACCCCATTTCGCTTTCTCCAATTTCTTTTCCGTTTTTCTTCGTTCGGGTGGTTGGTAAAAAATAAAAGATGGCCAAACGCTGCCCATAAATCGCAGGCAGCGTGCCTACAACAATGGCACCTTAATTATCGAGCAACTGCAGCGCCTCGAGGATGCGGGCACGTACACGTGCATGGCCCAAAACAAACAGAAGCAGACTTCGCGGCGCAACGTGGAGATCCAAGTGCTGGGTGAGTGTTTGCCAATATTTAAAATTAGAAGTGGAGGCTGCAAAAAGCCGCTTGCAGCTGCTACAATGAAACTATTCCAATTAGAGTGGCGAACGAAACTATGCAGCCACATCAGCAACAGCAACTATTTTCCCTACTAATGCACATGCAGCCGGTTGTGGGTGGTTAGTGGGTGGCTAGTGGGTGGTTAGTGGGTGGTTGGTGGGTGGTTGGTGGGTGGCTAGTGGGCCTAGCAGACCCACAATGAAGTCATTGACTTTTGTGTTTTGTCTGCGGCAACTCCGCCTCGTCATCCGCCTCCTGCTCACTCTTTATAATAATTTACTCGGCAGCTGTTGCTAAGCCGCAGCTGCATTGATGCGAGTGCCACGCCCACAATTGCCACTACCCACTAACGCCCCCTTCCACCCATCCTTGATTATCGGGCTCACTGGGTTTTATGCTCAAGCCAACTGCCATGGCAATTGTTAGCCAGTTGCGCGACACTCAACGTTTTGCCCGCGGAATGTTTTCGGTTTACGGTTTACGATTTGAGTTTCATGTTTAATGGCTTCCTTCCGATTGCAGTGCCTCCGAAAATAATGCCCATCCAGGCCATGACGAACATGCTCCGCGAAGGAATGCGAGCGGCCATATCCTGCCAGATCCTTGAAGGCGACCTGCCTGTCAGCTTTCGCTGGGAACGCAATGGAAAACCTCTGATTGGCACTGGGTAAGCAGTCGAATTTATATTTTTTTACAATTGTTATTTTGAAACATTTAGGAATCAAGCATGACCAAAAAGCTAGTTATGTATTGCTCATATTTATAACTAATCATAAATAAACTTACAAATATATTTATAAAAATATAAAAAATTTGAAACCTACTTTGTTTTAAAAAACTTTTACAACAACTTTATAAATATTAAAAATGTACACAATCTAAAACCTTCAATTTAAAAACTTGGCAAACTTCAGCAAATATAACAATTTAATATATTCAAAATCTATTATGAGTATAACATTGCTTATTTTGACCAGAAGCACAAATCAAAAAACTTATAAAACAGTTTATGCATTAATAAAAACAGTATTTTGAAAAAATTATAAAGGCATTTCAAATTTCTGTAAAATCATTCTCTTTAATTTTTGTGACAGAAATGAGGTGTTCCGCCGCTTGGACGAGTACTCGGCGAGCTTGGTTATTGAGCATATATCTTCAGATCATTCGGGGAATTACACCTGTATAGCGAGCAATGTGGCGGGCACCGAGAAGTTTACTGTACCGCTAACCGTAAATGTGCCGCCGAAGTGGATCCTGGAGCCAAAGGACTCCAGTGCCCAGGCTGGGGCGGATGTCCTGCTCCACTGTCAGTCGTCGGGCTATCCAACGCCAACCATCACCTGGAAAAAGGCCATCGGACCCACGCCTGGGGAGTACAAGGACTTCCTATACGAGCCCACAGTGCAGCTATTCCCCAACGGAACCATTTTCTTCAAGAAGATCAGCAAGGAGTCGCAAGGACACTTCTTGTGCGAGGCCAAAAATAACATCGGTTCCGGAGTCAGCAAGGTCATTTTCCTTAAAGTTAATGGTGAGTATCCACTTCAGAATTGTTAATCCAATGGTATTCTATGATATACCTGGAAAAAGACTAGAGTAAATAAGAAGAGACTTAATGTTTAGTTGGTCTGGAAAATTAAATCAAATGTTTTAAATAAGTCCAAATTATTTAATTTGGCATTGTTAAAAATAATAATCAAATTTTTTGTAAGCAAAACATTCAAGCTTATAACTTTGAGAACAAAATATCTTCTTAAATATATAGTTTTAAAAGCAATTTCAATATCGATAGCTATGAGCTATAAAGATGCAGTTTTTGTATTTTAGTCAATATCTAACATATCTAATGCCACATGCCACGCCTCTTTTTTTACCTCCCAGTGCCCGCCCACTTTCAGACGAAGACGAAACAGATTTCGGTGGCCAAGGGCAAACAGGTCCATGTGCAGTGCAACGTGCAGGGCGACAATCCCATCGACTTCAAATGGAAAATCCAGGCAACGCAACAGTATCTCGACGAGTCGCTGGATTCCCGGTAAGAGTGCCCCCCTTTGTGGTCCTTTGCCACCCCTGGTTGTCTGCGTGTCCTGGCGAAATCAATTCCAAGTCGATTGCAAACAACAAATTGCTTTTAATTAAAGGAGTTCTCTCGGAGCTTGGATTTCGGTCTGTGTTCAGGCTCTGGTCCTGGGCATGGATACCAGTACTTGGCCAAGTCGTAACTCAATTTTCACCAGGCAATGAGTTCTGAGTCTCTCTGTGTCTGCCTCATATTTTTGCAATGAGAATTCTCATATTCCAGACTCTAATCAAGGGCTTTCTATTCCTTTTCGTATTTGCTAAGCACTTGAAAAAATTTCGATTTGATTTTCCAAAATACAATCTGAAAATAGAATATTTTTAAAAACAAAAGCCTGTATATTAACAACATACAAAATCAGAAATACTATTTCTCTACTGGAGAGGAATAACGTAAGACAATATATAAAAAGGAATAACTTAAAACAATAAATATAATATCATTTCTATACACTATTAGAAAATATAAAAAGTTGTTCCAGCAGTTGATACTGTTTTCTTAAGTTGCCAATTTAAAGAACAGAAAACGGGTCAGCCTATTTTATAAATGAATAAACTATATACTTTATAAGAATACATAAAAAGTTGTTCAAGCTAGATAATAGTTTCTTAAGTTGCCAATTAAAAGAACAGAAAATAGGTCAGGCCATTGAATTCAAAATTTAAAATGACCCTTTTAAAATCTAATCCTTTTTAAATCTGAGATAATAACAATTTTTTTCCAAGTATCCCCTCTCGATGAACTTTACAAAGGCAAAGAAAACTTGCAGCTGCCATTTAGAAATGCCATTTCACTGGCCTTATAGTTGAGCTGCTTGCATTTTAGTGCCCACTTGTGTCCTTGTGTATTTGTGTATTTGTGTATCGTAAGTGTTTTAATGTATATGTATTTCCGGCTTTCTCTTTTCTTCCGGCCCACACCAACACCACTACGACCACCCACCTGCCTTTGGCTTGGCAAACAACTGAATATGCACATGCGTTTTATTTATTTATGCCATTTGCACACGCACACCAATGCCGTGCCACGTGTGTCCGTGTCGGTGCGTCTGCACATGCACATGTGTGTGTGGGTGTGTGTGTGTGCAATTCGGACTCGTACGTCTTCGTCTTTGTCAACAAAACTACAACTGCCACACCACCACCACTACCAACACAACGACGTGGAAAACGTTGTTATAAAATTGCATTGCATCGCTCACGTTGTGCAAACACGTATCCGTATCTGCATCTCCATCTGCATTTGTATCTGGGTCTGATTCTGCATCTGTACCTGTATTTGTATCTGTATCTGTGTGTCTCTTAAATGCATTTACTTGCATATAAATCACACGCCACACACACACACACACACACAGCTACACAATAAGAGATCAAGTGCTCGACGACGGCATGGTCTCCGAATTGGGCATTTCGCACACATATCGCCAGGATACGGGCATTTATATCTGTCAGGCGAGCAATGCATTCGGACAGGTAAGTTGCAAGGCTGACACTTTTGTGTGGCACACAACACGGTGATATTATTATGTATCGGGCTGACTTAAATCAAGCTGTCGCTGGACTAATGGAATTGGGCCGAGCCGAGCTCTAGTTTATTTCGATCGGTAGTTGCTACGGAGTCACTCTATGAAAGTGATAAATCACTGGGATACACGCGGATAAATAACATTTCGAATGAGTCAAAATAATCTTTAGTATGACTAGAATGTATTAAATATTCACTGGAGAAAGCAAAATAAATAGATGTTTCAAAAAGGGTGTCCTTAACTATGCACTAAAAAGTATAATTTTGTTTAAATAGGAAAGGATTAAATTTAACTTTACTTATTTATTTCAAAGCACCTTTTTTATTTATTTTTTTAAAGTTTTAATGTAAATTATTTTGTTATTTTAAAATATGTTATATTTTTTTATCCCAATTTCCTAAGCACTTCAATCTTTTTATTATTCAATAGGAACGTCAGTATGTGCAAATAAACTCTTAAAAAAATTAATATTTGAACTACCAATTCCCATTTTTTTTTTGTGTGTACAAAATCTATAACTTTGTCTGCCAAACTACAGCACGCACAACTCACACACTGTCAGAAAACTTGTGCCCCATCCCCGTCTGTCTGCAAGTTGGTCCAGCACCCATCCCTCTGCCCCTTCAGCAACTGCTGGTAACCCTAATTTATGGCAATTTGAATGAGACTCGGACAGCAGCTGCAGCTGGCTGCCTGTCGTGACTTTCACTGCTCGCAAATGAACTCTTAATGCGCCAACTCGGCCCAAGTCCATCCCCGTTACCATCATCATCATCGTCAACCGAATAGCTAGGCGGAACTGACACAAGCCCATTCGATTTTTGGCAGGACGAGATGTCCATCCAGCTCATTGTGCAGGAGGTGCCAGAGCAGCCAAAGAACCTCCGCATCAATTCGCAGCAGTCGCGCAGTCTGCAGCTCACCTGGAGTCAACCCTTTGCAGGAAATAGTCCCATCGAGGAATACCACATCTACTACAAGCAAATATCAGGTGAGAAAAAATAGATTAAAGATGTTAGTTTTTAGGAAAATTCGATATTACATATGAAATGCTTACTATTTAAAACGAAATATAAACAAATACCAAATACTTTTAGAGAATTAATAGAAAAAATAATAGTTCTGACTGCAAAATGTATTGAATTCCATATTAAGTATCCGCCTAGTTAACTAATAACTTTTATATTACGTATCCGCCTAGGATACATATATAGCCTAAAAATAGTTCAAAAGTATTGTTATTATTAAAGAGGCACTAATAAATTTTGAGGAGAACTATTTAAAGGCACAGTTCAAAGAAATTTTTTTTTTTTGAATGGATACATTGATTTAGAGTATATGTATTTACAAAACTTTGGAAAATATTATATGTAATTGAAAAATCGTTATGTGTTACTTTCAAATTTTAATAATAAATAATACCGACTTCTAATAAATATAATACACAAATAATTAGAGTTCTTTTCGCCACCAGATATTTGGCAGAACGCGGAGCACCTGACCATAGCCGGAGCCCAGACCGTGATCAACATCCAGCAGCTGCGTCCGGCGAAGGCCTACCACATCCGCATGTCGGCGGAGAACAAGCTGGGCGCCTCCGAGTTCTCGGAGGTGGTGCAGGTGACCACGCTGGAGGAGGTGCCCTCCGGTCCGCCGCTCACCGTGCGGGCAGAGCCCAAGAGCTCCACCGAGATCTTCGTGACCTGGGACGCTCCGGAGCGGGATCACTGGAACGGCATCCTGCTCGGCTACTACGTGGGCTACCAGATGTCGCTGACGCCCGAGGACAAGGAGGTCAATCCCACGCAGGGCTTCAGCTTCAAGACCGTCGAGGTGCGGTCCCACTTCGGTGGAGAGACGGTGCTGGCCAACCTTAACAAGTTCACCCAGTACCACGTGATTGTCCAGGCTTATACAAGTCAGGGCAGCGGACCGCCCAGCAAGGAGATTGCCGTGCAGACCATGGAGGACGGTGAGTGCCGAGGGGTTGGAGGTGGAGCAGGGTAAAGGGAATGGTAATGGGAGGTGGGTGCTGGCCACCTGGCACACATTGATTGGATTTGTTAATTGCCCGTACACGAAATCTGACCTGGACCACGGCGACTGGCTGCCATGCAGTCTGACTTTGCGACGGCGTTCGGGTGTGCACTCAAAAAAAATATTGCAGTTAATTAATGTGAAACCTTAATTCAGTAAACAGCATATTTTTATTAAAAAGTACAGACATTTAGAAAAAATAAAAAATTGTATGAAAGAAAATTAGGATACATTTTTATTCAAAAGCTGTTAAAACTTAAATTAAAAACTATCTTTTCTTCTTTCCGGGCAAAATATAAAATGTAAAATGGTTAACCAAAAAACAATTTTATTGAAAATTTAAGACATTTTGCAGACTACAAATCCATTTTAACAATATATTTTTTAATGGTTCATCTCCTGAAAACTAAGCTTTTTTTTTGAGTGTAAGAAAAACGTTTAATAAACCCATCCCCCTTTTCATCTCCCTCTGCTGCAGTTCCCTCATCCCCGCCAGAGTCGCCGCAGTGCGATGTCCTAGGCTCCACATCGATTTATATCACCTGGTCACCGCCGGACATTGACGGCCAAAATGGAAAAATCAAGGGCTACAAAGTGTTTTACATCTCAGTGGACGAGCTGTACGGTAAGTCCTTTATGCTTATCGATTCCCAATTACGCTTAAAAGGGTTTTCCTAATGGCTTGAATTCATTGAGAGTACTGTACAATGTACAGAGGCAGATTTAAAAAACGAATTTATAAGAACTGAAAATCGATGATTGAAAAACATGTTTTCAGTTTGTAATTTTGATAAACATGTTAAAATATTTCGGGATATTGTTTCATGTTTGGGTCAATGTAATGGAATGAGAAGCTCGCAATTTAACAACTCATTACTGGAAATCCTCGGTCCCATTCAATTACTGCCTTTTCATTGGGATTCCGCTGCGATGGCCAATTACCCTGCTGGAATGTGTCCAGAATGTTGTCGACTTATTTTTGAAAAATTATGGCACTCTCCAATTAATTAGCCCACTTCATGGTCCTCATATTTCCAATCAGTGCTAATTGTTCTCGTCTCTCCTTCTTTTGCCTCGCGCTGTATTCCTGCTGCACTGCCTCCTCGGTTACACGTGCTCAGAAACCGATCCGGAGGTTGTCAAGTCAACAAATCAATACGTCACCATCGAGAATCTGCGCAAATACACCAACTACACGGTCTGGGTTTTGGCTTACACCAAAGTAGGCGATGGCATGAAAACCAAACCGTTTTATTGCCGCACCCACGAGGATGGTAAGTGGCGTTCGGTTCAATGAACGCAAACGAGGTGCGGCACGGCCCACGCCCCACACCCCACATTCCGCACCCCGCCCCCAATCCCAATCCCATCCTGCCCATCTCCAATCTGCACCCCAATCCTCGCCAGCCACCTCGGTTCGTTGTTGTTGGTGCGCTGGCAATTTCCATGCACACACCTATCTGCTGATATATACATTTATTCATATACTACACATATATATTCGTGCATTTATTTGTGCAATCGCAATTGTGGAATGCAGTGCCCTCCGCCCCGCAGGCCATCAAGGCGATACCGGCGTCGAGCTCGAAAATCATAATATCTTGGCTGCCACCCGACCTGCCCAACGGTGACATTGTAAGTCTATTTTTCGAAACCCATGGGGTTATTATTGACTTGGTCAGGGAAGCCTGGCTGGCCAAGGTCAACCTTATTAGATCAATAGTAAAATATATATAGAATTGCCCATTAATAGCACGGAACCGAATTAAAAAAAAATTCATTTTTGAAGCGGATCTAGAGTAGTTTTTTGGAAGGAACTTTTTGAATTAATTATTTTCTTTTCATGTTACTTTTATTTTAAACGTACCTTTATAAAATCAGTACAGCTATAATTTCTTTAAATTTTGTTGCTTATTTAAAAATCCTAACCGTAGGCTTAAAGTAGGTTTTAAGGAAAGATAAAACAATTACAATTTAAAAAGAATACTAATGTAAAACAACTTATTTGTCTAAAATGATACAATTTAATTAAATCAGGGAATAACGCTTATTTTATAAGAATTTTAAAAAATGTTTTTATCGCACTTAAATAGTTTCTGCTGATAATAAATAAAAAAAAAGATTTAAAAAATGTAAAAAAGTGACACATAAAAATCATTCTATCTTATCCCAAATGCATGCAAATGGTGCATCATACCACTAACCATACACTATATGGTTACTGATCATACTCATTTATTATTCTTGAAAACTGTCTCTAAAAGTAAATGGTTTTCCTAGCCCGTACACTAATACACACCCCGTTTTCTTCGCCAGACTGGCTACACCTTCTACATGTCCATGCTGGAGGGCGGACGCGAGGAGGGCACCCACAAGCGACTGCTGGGTCCCTTCGTGGAAATGCACGAGACGGTGCGCACCCAGGAGTCGGCCACGTACCAGTTCTGGCTGACCGCCTCCACCAAGATGGGCGAGGGCGAGAAAACGCAGGTGGTGACGGTGCCGCCGAACAACAAGGTGCCCGCCCGGATCGTGTCCTTCAGCCAGCGGATAGTCACGCCCTGGAAAGAGCACCTGGAACTGCCCTGCCGGAAGGTGGGGGCCCCGGCTCCGGTCACCATTTGGCGGCAGGATGGGCACAACATGGAGACGAGTGCCCGCAAGACGATTGCCAAGAACGGCACCCTCTACATGAAGGAGTGCCAGGCGAGCGATGCCGGCAACTACACCTGCAGTGTGGAGAACACCTGGGGCAAGGACGAGATCGTCTACAACATAGTGGTGAAGGTGCCGCCAGAGGCTCCCAATCTCACGGTGATAAATGCCTACACGGATAGCCTGCTCCTGGAGTGGATGGACAACAGTCATGGCGGCAGTCCGATCTTGGGCTATGTGATCAACTACAAGAGGGACAATGGCGATTGGGAGGAGCTGCAGGTGGACGCCAAGACCACTTCACATCTGCTAACCAACCTATGGTGCGGCACTCGCTACCAGTTGTACATAACGGCCTACAACAAGATTGGAACCGGACTGCCCTGCGATATAGTCAACTCCTACACGAAGGGGAATCCCCCCGTGCAACCGAAGCACTCCCAGATGATCACCAATAATTCGACGAGCGTTACCTGCTGGCTGGACTCCTGGGGAGATGGTGGCTGTGGCATCCTCTACTTCATGATCGAGTCGCGGGTTTATGGTCGCTCCTCATGGGCGGTGGTCTCCAACCACATTCCGCCCACGGAAAGGATATACACGGTCAGCGATCTAGTGCCGGGCACTAAATATCAAATCAAAGTCACTGCCCACAATAATGCCGGCTCCACAATTGCCATTTACAACTTTACCACGCTGTCTACACAAGGAGGTGGGTGTTGAGCTCTCGCTTTGCTTTAAATAATTATTAATTAATATTACCAATTATCACTAAACTATATTCCTTAGTGATGTACAACAACGACCACTCCACACCCGTTTCCCACCTGAGCGATCTGCCCTTCTATGCCAACTTCAAGCTGCTGCTGCCCATTTGCGTCTCCCTACTGATGCTGCTGGCTTTGATTGGCGCCGCGCTATTCCTGAGAAAGCGAAGTAGGTTCAGTAATAATAATACTATAAAAAACTTTTGTAATAATTTTTTTTTTTAACCATTCATATAAATAGTTCGAATTTTAATAACATTTCTGGGTGGTTAAGAACGACAATCCGGCTTACAATCTGCCTTCTGTTTTGAACATTAACTTATTTTGTTGTTTATTAAGATATTAACATAAATGTATGTATGAGCAATTCTTTTTGAGAAGTACATATAAACATTTTCGTTCGTGGTCTCAAAATGATTTCGAAATTTTACTAAGGTTTTAAGGCATTTTGCTCCAGAACGATTCCATTCAATATTTCATATGTTGAATAGTGTCTGTCAAACAAAAATGTCTTAAGACAATTTTAAAAAGCTTTATAAAAGTTGTAGTAACTAGAGAAATCATTTTACATTTAATTATTACACATATGTTTTAAAAATGAAAAAAAAACGATTCTGTTTCTCTCTTCACTTTTTTGTTTTTTTTTAAATTATTTGTTGGCAAAACCGCATATTAATTTATTTAATTAAACTATTATCTTATTTAGAGCTGAGCAACCAGGCCCGTCTGGCCAGTTCCTCGATGTCGGAGTCCCCTTCGCTGGCCAATCTGCAGAACAAACAGAACCGAGATCAGCAGTATCTAGCCGTGCGCTGTAACCCGGGAACCTCTGCCCCTCGGGGATCCAACTCAAACGATTCGGGGAGTTTCGGCAAGGCGGAGGGCAACGAGTACATCGAGGACATCTGCCCCTATGCCACCTTTCAACTGAACAAGCAGACTTATAGCGAGAGCTCCTACAGCGGCAATGTCTACAGTGGTCCCTACCACTCGGTGCGCGGATCCTTTGTCTACCATGATGTCAAGCCGGAGAGCTACCACGTGAGTACAGTAAATATCCCTAAATAGAATATATTTCGAATTAAAGTACGAGTTTTAAATTAAATAGGTTCCTAGTTAGTGTTAACAAGATCATTTTAAAGACTTATTTTTATATCCTTTACTCTTTGTTTCATGTACTAGTACTTTATTAGTAGAAATACTTGTTGTGCCAAGATAATTTGTATAAGTTTTTTAAATCAATTATTTGTTTAATCTAGAATTGCGTATTATTTTGTTTTATATTTTAAATTTCAATATCAAAAAACAGCCAAATTTAACTTATTAATTCCGATTGCAGTCAAAGGAGCCGGAATACACAAAGGTGCGCCGAAAAGTTGGCCGTCTCAGAGATCCGCATTCCGAGAGCCAAGGTAGCTATATCCATATCATCCCTCCCACCATTTGAACAATCCCAACTCCTTCCCCCAGACCATAATCCCAGCTAGCTGTAAGCCAAATTGAATCATCGTTTGTCACAGTCGCATCCCATCCAAGCCCACCCAAACGATCCTCTGAGCCCTTGGTTTAACCCATCTTTTTCTCATTGCTCTCAACGTTTTTCTCCATCCACATTCGTACATCATCTCGATAAAACCAACAAACAACGTACAAATCCATCGAATCGTACTAAACTTTTTAGAATCGGACAATCCAGGTTCAACAGATTCCGAAGTTAGGAAAATCCTAACGCTTCACATCCCAATTACAGAATATGACACACTCGGCTCCGAGTCCGACAATGATGTGTCTGCACGCGCTCTAAACTCGGCCAAGTATCGTGCACAACGTGGTAAGTATCCAGGGAAATCGTTTTAAAATTTGGCATAAAATGTGTCAATAATTTTAAAAGTTCGCCTTATGTAAAAAAAGTAAATAATTAAACCGTATATGAAGATAAATTAAATTACAAAATAAAACGAGAATTTAAGCTTAATTTAATCACACCAAAAATAGATGGCAGCGTGCACTGCTCAAATAAATGAGCACATAAACACATCTCAAAGGATTGTCCTGAATTGATAAAAAACCGATGGCGAAAATTTCAGGTCTCTAGATTTTAAACAGAGTTCGCAAACGGTATAGAAACAAGTCCTTCTGATTTGGCTTATATCAACTCACCTAGTGATGTACTTAAAAGGGTTCAAAACATATGCTTTAAAAGGTCCAAAATATCTGCTGCATTACAAAATGGTATAAATAATAAATGCAAATAAATTTCTATACATAACATTTAAAGAGATTAACACTGCGTTTGCTACATAAATATCTAAGGCGACTTTCTTATTTCGAAAATGATTCATTAATTATCCATCACTAATGACGGCTTATGCACTTACAGATACCCAGGATGAGACTTCGTCCTCCTCCGAGACCACGCCCACTAGCATGACCCGGAAGTCGAAGCCGCCCTTCGCCGCCCGGAAGGCGGGAAAGCCGGGAACGAGCGGAAAACGGCACGTGAGAAGTTCCAGTGGCTACTCGAGCCACAATGAAGAAACTACTTTTAGGTAAGTTATTGCGAGGAAATGCCTAGTGTCGATTGCCGCTACTTACGTAATCAGAACCCTGTACGTTTAGCATATCCAACTATCCACCAAACTATCAGGACCACATAAATCCACCAGCTCGTTTTTCGGATGCCAACGACAAGACGAAGACCCAGACGTCGCCACGAATGCGTGCCAATCAGAAACTGCACCGGGAGGCTTTTCAGATAAATGTCTAAGCCCCCAGGAAGGGAGTTAATTTTAAACGTAATCTTAAACTGAATGTAAAAAACGGAAATCGCGTGAAACGAAACTGTAAACTGTAAAATTTGTTGTAAATCCACCCAGAAACGAGAAAAAGATATCGAAATCGAATTGAAATTTCGAAGCCCATTTCGAACCAGCTAACTAACTCGAAAACAATACCTAAAGGCAGTAAATCTACAAAGCATTTCAACTATTTACAACAGAACGAACAAGAAACGGCAGTGAGGCAGTAGGAGAAGAGCAAGGGAATCGAATATTACAAATTTTAGATGGCACTTTGATTTTCAACGAACATCAGTTTTTGCGAACGAACGGAAACAGCACGAAAATAAACCATAAGACTTATTTACACACTGATTATGCTTAGTTGGACTTGAAAAGCTGCGTAAGTGTAATGAACATGAACTTAAAATAAGTTGAGTCATAGGCAGAGACCGGACGGATATAAATAAATTAATGTTATAGATCCTAAATTAAGCATTTAATGTATGTATTATAAACCGAACTGCGGCAGGCCGCAGATGTGAAATATCGGGCAAGAGCAGATAACATATAGTACTATATGCGCATAACAATACTATAAACGGACGGCCTTCGTGCTAAGCGATATTTGAAGAATTACCGAAATTCTTTGCATTTGTAGTGAATTATGAACATTTCGTTGAGCTGCATTGTTTGTTTCCATTGATCCAGTTTTGCATCAGTTTGTAAGTGTTTGCGACAAGAATACTTGACAACTGTTAGCTAGTTACTTAAATGAATTAAATTAATTTACGGGGATACAATAACACGAATGCATTCAGATAGTTTATGAAACTGTTGTACATAGCTAAGCGTCATATAATTACTTCTAAAATCGTATTATTAACAAACCAAAAAAATTCCAGAAGCATAAGAACGTATTAAATGTTAGTGGAATATTACCAGAAGCCAAACCAGCATGCATTTCCATAAGCCGAAACTAAGCTACCGCTCAAAACTAAACAACTACTGACCCGATACAGACAGATATAGCCGAATATTTGCCAAATAGCATACACATCCGATACACAGACACTGCTCCTGTACCATATAGACATGCGTATATGTAACTCTATTTTCCAATAGCTACAACGATAAACAACCAAGCAACCAATTACATGACAATATGACACAACAAGTACATACATATAAAAGCATTAACGACAAAAACCAAAGATTGTAAACCATGATTGTAATTCCAGTCGTGGATGATAAAACTTATAAAGTTGAAGTTGAAAGAATTAATTATTATCGAGAACACATTGGCAAGGCAACGTTTCAGACTGCACAATAAAAAAATACAAAAGAAATTGTAGGCATTTAAAATTCTTCAACTGCAGTACTTGGTTGTAAATTTGAAAAAAGGTATTTGGCCCATTGCGATTAAGAAAAACTACATAAACAAGTTGTAAAATTACACACGAAAGTTCTTCTAAAACAGCACAGTTTATGTACATTGAAAATAGTTCGCGGAAACAATGAAAAACTTCAAATACATGACATGACATATGATAAAACCAAGCAAAGATCGCTATTTTATTTGGAGATAACAGTAAGTCGCATTTATTTACATTTGACAGCTGAGTTAAACAGATGTTGCTGGGAGGGAACAGGGATATATATACTCGACTTGTACGTATGCGGATATACAATATAGATTCACACCGAAAGGAAAGCTTTCTTATAACTACGCATCCCTCACATCGTTCTTGCAATTGTTGCATTTAAAGCATTTTCATATAGATATACATTACAGATAGACAGTTTCGGAACTAAGAGCTATACATTGATTGTTGTTCACTTACACCTAACTTAGGGCTAGACAGGTTACATTACATCTTAGCTGGATTATCGCGGATACAAAAGGATTTTCTTTAACATTTCGCTTAGAGAACACACTGGCACTGAAGGGCCAAAGTCGTTTAACTCAAAGTTACTGTATATAAAATTGAAATAAGAAGTAGCAAAACGGATTCCAGGAGATAGTTGAGGCCACAAACTGGAGGCTTATTAAGGATAACATCCAAGTCTAATTCGTAAGACGATTCAGCTTTGATTGGTTTTGATTGCTTGTTTGCTTATGGCAAATATTAGAACATGATTGGCTTGTCCTTGCACTGGTCTATTACGTAGCCCGTGAAGCGCTTCAAAAACTTTGGATACTCGCGCTTGTATACGGCCCTCAGAGCACTCGCAGGCGCCCAGCCTCCGGGATTAACTAGGCAATAAAGATAACAAACATTAGGTTAAATTCAAGGGAATAATGACAGGGACACTCACCCACAGAGCAGTATGTTATTTTGCAGGTTAGATCATTGCGATTCAATGGCTGTCCCTTCACATAGCCCTCTGGCAAATGGGTCTGGCAGGCCAGGATGACGGTCAGGAAGATGCGCACGCATTTGCCGTTCTTGGACTCTTGCTTGGCGTATTCAGTCGAGTTGTTGCACACCACCCACATGTCCCGGGCGCCCGGCTCCAGGTTGTCGGTGATCTTGCGCATGTGCGACCAAAACTGCGCATCCCGCTGACTCGCCGGCCATATTCGCTTGTGGGTTTGCAGAAAGAGCAGGGTGTCCGCCGAGATTTTCTCCAGAATTGTGCAGTCCTCTAGAGTGGCTGTGGGATATGGATTTTAATGTGTTGATCAAACTTTTCAATTCAACAGACATATTTAAATGATCTTAAAATAGCTAACTCTGTTTTGAGTCGATTTATTATTTTAAAAACTAATGCTTTGCTTTAGTTAAAGCCCAGTAATGACCTGAAATCTTTTAAACCAGTGTTTGAATTTCTTTTAGAAATGCGGCAATAGAAGTAAAAGTGGTAATAAAAATTTAATTCTGCTTCAGCTCTTGCTCTTCGAAAGTAAACCGAAATCACTTTAAAAATGTCAAGGGAAAATTGAATGTACAATATAGAGCATTTTGACGTCAAGCAGTAAGTAAAAAAAACATTAACCTTTTGTATTTAACAAGCTGAACTTTTTCGCAGCTAATGGTTCCCACGTTTATAGCCAATTCAGTAATGTTTAGTTATTTATGATTGATATAGCAAAAAAACTACAGAAAATAGTTTTTGTTCTTTTTCATTTTCGGCAAAAACAAAAACGAAAAACCATATCAAGCCTACGTAATTTAAACACTCACTTTCCCAGTCATTCCGGAACTCGGGCATGAAGAAATAATGACACATTTCCCTCGCCGTCACGCCCTGCACCGTGTGATAGGCCTTTAGGGGATCCATGACCAGCCCGTTGACCTCCTCCTCGCGTTTGTACATTTTGATCTCCCCCTCGTCGGCGAAGATTTGCCAGCCATTGCCGTCCTGGCCAACGCCCTCGCGTGCGTAGTGCAGCTGCTCCTTGCACACGCGATCGATCTGCGGAATAAATCCAATTAATGGCTGGATTGGATTGGGGGGCCAGATTGGCAATTTCCGGTCCTACCTCGGGCCACAGGGCATGGCTGATGGCCTCCGCCCCCGTGCCGAACTCCTCGCGCGCCTCCTCGCCCTCGGCCACCGCCTCGTGTGGAACGTTCACCAGCGTCTGGGAGATCTGGGACTGCAGCTTCAGCTTGAAGCGCAGCTGCATGTCCTCCTCGATTTTGTCCAGGCCCGTTTCGACAGCATCGAAAAACTCATCCTCGGGCAATGTGGAATGTGGACCCTCCTGGAAATTGAAAGGGAAATGTCAAAATACAACTCCATTAGCACCGGACACGCTCTGTACTTATAAACTAAGTCAAGTTTAGCCCAAAACATCTTCGAAGGTTCGGCCTAATTAATTTTAATGACGAAACCGCATTCAATCCAATTGGAAAGAAATGGAACGTGCTTTGTATAAATTAATCGCCGACACTTGTGCGGCCAAATGGCCCAAGAAAATCCAATTTATGCTGTTGTTTTTGCGCCTGTTCCATTCCCTAACAGTCGGCTGGCGGAGATTCTCGTAGTCGGCTGGCATGCGTAATTGGGCGAGCATAATGGACACAAAGGCGCATCATTGTGCCATGAATACGAAAGCAGAAGACCGCCAGACGGGGCTTGGTACTTGAATCCCATTAAAGCAGTGGAAACTCCCGAGGGAAAAACACTACTAGAAGTACTAAAAACGGCTGCTGGAATTCAATTGCCAAATATATAAAGGAGTAGTTTTTAATAACTTTTAACAAATTACTTCAATTTAAGTAAAATGAAAGCAATATCCTAGATTTTTTATTCAGGATATAAATTATTATAAATAGCTATCAGTATTTCAGTGCAAACAAGATATTAAAAAAGGGATAATCAAGCATAAAAATCTCACTCAAAATCGCTTCTCATTTCTATGCTGGGCGAGGCTTCACTGTATACATTCTGACGTCTGCGGGTGGCGCGTGTATCCCCAGAACGGCACCGGCACAAAATAAATGCCTCGAATGGAATTTTTGCGGAATTGAATTTATATGTATTTATTAATTAAAGCAGACATGTGCGATGCCGCAGGCGGTGAAATAAATACACCCCCCGGTGTGAAGTCGAGTGCATCATCATCCTGTCCAAGTGGCACTGGGAAATGACCAGCGATGAAGTCATGGGCTATATGTACTTATTCCTGCGGCGTCGCTTTGTCTCCTCTTACCAGGCTCCTCAGCGAATTGCTGGATTTTAACCGAGAAAAGTGTTTCAAGCGGGCAATAGTTTTCCTCCTTCACAGCAGGTAAATAACAGGATTCCAACAGCGAGAGAGCCGAAGAGAGAGAAAGGTTTGCGTGACAAGCGAAAGCAGAGAAAGCGAGCAAACTAGCGTCCTGGCGAATCCTTCCGTCGAGCACAAGGACACTCAACAAACTGTTGCTGGTGGCCAAAACGCAAAGTCAAAGCCAAAGGCCAGGATGAGAGGAGAGGAGAAGAGAGAAAGCCAGGACAAGAGAGAGTAGGAGAAAGCGGGTGACTGAGAGTGAAAAGCGAAAAGCCCGCACAGCAAAAAAGCTTCAATGAAAAGGATTTCTCGCATTTAAATAATAAATCAATGCGTGGGGTTTCAGCCACCGCACTTGGAAAATGTTCAACAGAGTGGATGTGGATGGTGCCCCACAAATGAGGCCAATTTGTTTTGAAAAAATCAACCGCCAACATTTTATCCCTCTTATTTGAACCATCATCACCGACACTAAAATAAATTACACTATTTTATTGCCAAACGGTTCAGGAGGCACTGTCAAATTATATCACACATCTAAACTTTTTAGTCCATAAACAAATTACTTTGTTTTATAACTTACAACTTTCTTGCTTAATAACTTTGCTGACTAAATACATTTTCTATAATTTTTACAAAATTCCGTTCTGACAATAATCACCACACAATGTGTTAATACACAAATCTATTTTGTTTATATATTTTCTTTGCGGATATGCTATTGATGCACTGTACCAATTCGTTTTAACACTGTTTTTAAAATATTCACTTACTAGGCTTCTTATCTATTCAAATTATTATGACTTCAAAATTTTCCTCACCAAAAACCGAAATAATCAGAAACACTCCGCCCTAATCCACACTCCTTAAATGTACATTTTTTTATTATTTTCTTCTGGTGTACCTTTATTTGTTTGACTTTGCCCTTCTGAAAGCCGCCGGAGTGCCAAAGAAATCGCACCGAGGGCATGGCGTTGACGTTGTTTATAAATTTGTGTATTTATCTTTTTCTGCGTGCGGCGATTTTAGATTTGCTAGCACTCGGTACACTTGTGTGTATATGTATTTATAATGGCTCTTTCAATGCAATACAAGAATTTCACAATCTGCACACTCAATTAAAGGCACGACAAATATTAAATGGAAACGGTTTCGTTTTGAATTGTTTGCCAAGCGAATTTGTTTATGATTGGTACGTGTTGGCTACTCGATCGCTGACCGCCGACTGACCAAGCCAGCTCATAAGCCATAAACCTGACAGCTGTAAGCCAGGCTGAAAACCAGAGCTTAAATAACAAGGAGAAGTTCAAATGCTCTTGGCTTGATTTGTTAGGTGGAAAAAGTAGGAAAATAAAAGAATGTATTACAAAAAAGAAAGTAAAACGTTTGCTTTAATAATTTAAAACTTATAAAAAATATTGAACTGTGGAAGAATACCTAATTTGTCAATATGATTACATAGATATTTGAATCAAGATTCTATACGTATTATTTTAAAACTTATTTTCAACCAGCAAATAAGTGTAATAAAAATTATTTATTACATTACTTGTATCAGAAAATGTACCCCTTTACAGAAAGCTGATTCAGACGAACTGTTGGATTATTTGTCAACATCAATGTATGCAATATTGGCTCGACGTAAATCTTCGGAATTGTTGTCAGTCGCCCACTCTTTGAGCTTGAGTAGTCGCCAAATTACTGTACCAAGAAGCCCGACCAAATCGAGCACTTACAAATCATTAGAGACCCTGATTAGAGAAGCAGAAAATTGTTCCAACAATTATGGACGTATGCCATTAAACTATAATTGAGTAGGCAACAATATTACGGATATCAGACGGAAAAAAAAAGGGAAAAGCTTTATATTACATGACCAATTGCAGATAAGAGCAAAACATAGAAACTTCGTGTCAGCCAAAAGTCGGCACCAAACATAGCAATTCCTCGATTCATTTGAAACCGCTTAAATAATAGTCCAGTTTATTCTATTTGCCGTGGATATGATGAAATCTCTGACACAACGTCGAGCCTGGTAGTTTATTTAAAGACGCAGACAAATCACACGCAAATCGTTTTTACGAATTTCGCGCCACTCTCTCGTTCGGCGATTGTTTGCTTTTTCAATGGGAACGTGTTTGGCCTCGATTCAAACAGCAATGACCGTGAATGCGATTACGCTTTTGCTTTTACGAGCTGTAAAATTGTACTCACCTCAAAATCTGGGCCAGGATATGATAAACGCTTCATTTTCTCGATTTCGTCCTTGAACTTTCTGCAAAAAATAAACCACAGGAATTTTTGTTTAGCAAAAACATTTTTAAAATGGATAAGCTTGGAAAATTATTTTGTATAAATATTTAAATACATTCTTTAAATATGTAATAATAATTTTATGTTAATTTCGATAATTTTGGAATTTATCAACAAATGAAAAGTTTGGGTACAGTTTAAGGCTTAAGTAGAAAATGATTAGCAAATGCAACAAAATCAGTCTAAATGGCTTCTGCCCTCCGAATTCTAGTCGGACTAGGTCAACCTACTTGCTCTGGTCCTCGGAACGACGGCGCTTATCAATTTCACGCTCCAGTTTCCGTTTCCATGAGTCATCGCTCTCGGCGATGATTTCTAGGCAGTGCTGCAGGGTGGTGAGCACGCCAGACGTGGTGGCCCGAAACGTGATGGATTCCCCCTGAGAAAATCGAGTGATGCACTGAGTGTACATAGCAAGAATTTTCCGATAAGTGCTCTACTTTACCTTGAAGTCGATGGACTTGAGACCGTCGCCCAGGTCCAGTGGCTGGGCGTTGTTTTTGTTCACCTCCGAGCAGGCATCAAAGTATCGCTGCAGTGTCTCGATCTGCCCGAACAGGATGTCCTTGAAAGTCTCCAGCTCACCGACCTTCTCGCGCAGGTTGCGCTGCGTCTTCTTCAGGCTTCCCCCGCTGGTCAGCGAGATGGTGTTCGACTGCAGGCTCATGGTGCTGCCATGGCGCCGCAAGGAAGTGGTATCCGTGCTACCCGTGTCCTCCTTGTACAGCTGCAGCACCTCCACCCAGTGCATGCGGTCCTCGCTCGTCTCCGCCCGCAGGCACCAGTTGTTCAGGTTGTTGACCACTACATCAAAGCGTAGTTCGTCCGACTCGTGGGCCTGACAAAGGAGAATGCTCAAATAAATATCTAAACTTAATAATGTCTGAAATATACCAGATAAGCGCGGAACTTGACACTTGCATGTGGTTAACCTACTAGTGGCAAAATAAATTTTTTTTACGATTTCAAAGGAAAAGTTTGGCATTTAATCTTAACGCAAGGTTGAATGGAAATTTTATACCAGAAATGGGTATATATTTCATAACTTAATTATTATATCTTAATATATATATAAAATAAGTTGGACAAATTAAACTATAGTAGTAAAAACTCAACAAGTTTTTGTAGCAATGGTAAGAAACACAGCAATTAAAGCGAATCGGTCATTAATGCCTAGCATTAAAAGGAAAAACACCCTAATGCAAGATTGACCTTTTATGTGTGTCTGGTAATCGAACAAACAGTCGAACCTCCGAAACTAGAATAAATACAAGAAAAAATTGTGTTACAAAGGCTTCAAATTATAGAATCGTTTACATAGGGAAACCAAATTGCACCCAATTACACGTAATTATGATACATTAGGCTTTAGTAAGCTTATTTTCCCACAACACTTATATTCTATAAGCTCCGGTACTTTGTTTGTTTGTTAAACTTATTATTTAAATTCACAAACATTTCACATGAAACAGCACAGAGAAATATGATGAATGTCGAAAACAATAAATACAGTATTTGGGTAAGGGAGTTCAAGTGTATTGTATCCTAATCAAGACTATATTTTAATCTCGATGGTTGTAGAACACATAAAGATTATTAGGAAAAACTTGCTCAAACTAGATTAAGCTTCAATATCTTTGAAATGGATCAGTTCTTCAAAAGCGAATGCGAATTACAGGAATGATTACCACGAGTGAGTCACCATTGTTTATATGGTTTTGGCAGCTTCGTCAGTATAAATAGATAAGTACACACTCATAGTGAAACACCCTCCTAGAACAGAACGCCCTTCCGTCAACAAAGGGAATTAAAGCGGAGGGCAAGGGGCTCTCCACATACATTGATGACTTCAATTTGGTCTATTTTGGTCGCCCAACGTTAATTGATTGCGCTGCATTGATTGCGTCGCACGGAATGGGAATCGGAATCGGAATGGGTATGGGTATTGGCATTGGGCGTGGAAGTGGAGGTATACTGGGACTGAGACTGAGACCTCGGGTCGTGGTCATCGTTGGTTAATGCGTCCCAAACACATGCGCACACACTCACGCCCATTACTTTTTTATTAGTCCAATTGAAAACACTTGCCGGTCGAGCTCCGCCCCCTCTTTGACTTTCCTACCTTAATGGTGGCCTTGGTCAGGCTGATGGCTCCACGGCACCCGAAATCCGACTCGGATTCGGACTTGTAGTAGGAGAGGGTTCCGTCCTTCAGGACAATGTAGCGTGGCTGCCAGCCGTAGATGTAGTTGGTCCACTTGCTCAGATACCCCCTCAGCTCGATGCTGTTGTCCAGATACTCCTCCTCCTCGGAGACGTCGCTCTGGGATTGGGATCCCGCCGCCGCCTCATTGCTCGATGGCGGCGATGGCGATGCCGATGCCGCTGCCAATGCCGATGCCGATGCCAATGCCGACTCCCCAGCGTTCGTGTCCATCGTCTGACAGCTCCGGAGTCCCACTGCCAAGTTATCTGTACAAGGTGCGATGGGGTATCTTAATCAGCAGGTTGCCGCACCGCAGAAGATTAAAAATATATTGCGCCACGTCCGCGCAATGTAAACAACTACAATGCCGGCTGGCAATTAGATGGGGCCCATATCGTGATAATCCAATTCAATCAGCACATCGCCTGACTCACACTTTCCACTGGGGAGGTGTTCCCGGTTCCGGGGCAGCAACTCACCCCCCTCGAATACACTCACCGTTCGCTTATTGATTGCCCCGGCTATCCGCAAACATCTGTGCAACACGTAAAGGCGCTGGTTTGTTTGTGCAGAGTTTGGTAAATAAACGAAAAGAACTCACGACAAAGTCTCGCTGCGAAACCAAAACAAAGCTGCCAGTGTGGCCAGGCGAGGCAGGTGCGTTTCGCCGCAGTGAAAAATGCAGTAGAAAAACACTGCGTTCCCACTGGACTTAGAAATAAACTAATTATTAAATTCAATTTTAAGCAGAAAACCAATTTAAAAATAAATAAACCTAGATTTAAACAAGTTTTTCACCGTTTTATTAAAAAAATTCAAGAAAAAAGTTTTTAATGGGGCGGTATTGTAAAGCTACTAATGAAGTGTTGGCTAACTTAAAGTGTTGAAATTTATGGCGCGTAATTTCAATTATGTGATAAAAACAAAATATTTAAATCATCTTTTTAAATTAAGTATTTTACCAAATATTGGCTTGTTTTTCCATCTTTGTTATTATTTAAGAAGGTGATGTTTAAGAAGGCACCTGACTTCGAGTTTAAAACCTAATATTTTACTTTTAGTCATTTCAAACGGACATGGTTTGGATCAATGGCTTAATATCTATCCCTATATTTTTTAAGAACATGGCTTAGATTTTTAATAATTTCAAGACCCAACTACGTTAATTTCAGTTCAAAATTGTTTTAATTATTTTAATTTTTATGAATAATTGATTCCCTTTTACTTTTATTCAAGACAGAGCTTCGGAAACCAAATAAAATTTGAGAACATAACAGTTGCTTGACACCTTTGTTTAAGTCATACGTAAACAGAATATTAAGTTACACAATGGAAAACATGGATTTTGTGACTGTTTTGATGCTTCACTTGCATTTAACCAGTCGGCTTGGAAAGTTTTCCAATGGAGCACAATAAATTGAAAGCAGAGTCAGTTTTATACCTGCCAGAAGGACATTTCCTCTTCCACGAGGGCATCAATATGATCTCGGACTATGGGGAAATCGAGGAAAGCGATGCCGACTGGCTAATAGATGCGGAGTCCATTTGCCGGATTGTGACAGAGGCAATGGCCGAAAAGGATGTGGTGTACAAATTCATGATGCAGAATCTCCTGGCCACAGCTAATTTTTATCGGGCTTCCAAGATCGATTTCCCCCTGAACTTCGAGCAGTATCTACGATTTCGGATGCCCTTTCCAGTGACACCTGTCTTCAATGCCTCGAAACCGGGATACATCAACCTCCTCGCACACACTTCGCATCCCATGGTCAGCAATGGTTATGTGAATCCGGAGAGTATACAGCTCCTGCTGCGGGGAAATCTCCGGGATGCGATCAGCCAACTAGGCGTTATTCGCTGTTCAAGTGGATTGCAGTACCGCCTGAGTTATCGAAGCCATGAGATCGGAGACCAGGGATTCGTTCACGAAATCCTAGCCTGCGAAAAACGCGACTTCGGTGGAATGCCGAGGGTAGTGTCCTTTGTGTTCCTGCCGGCCCTGCAGTTCAGCTTCGCGGAGCATCCGCTTCCCACCTTCGTGCCCTCGGGTCCTGCCTGGACGCACTGCAGCAACAGCACCTTCTACTGGCTGGCTTTATTCCAGGTGTATCCGCAGTTCGACCGACGCAGCTTCTGTCCTTATGTGCCGAGGATGCAGGGCATCCAGGACGAGCGAATGATCAAGTACCGGAATGTCCTGCGCCTGCTGCTCCGCATTGGAACGGGCAACAATATTTCAGACCTGTCGGATATATTCGTCCTGAAGGGTCTGCACTTTTATCGCCTGAGATACAACGCCACTTGCGACTGCAATTTATCCTTGGCCACGCTTTTTATCGAGGTTTGAATTTAATACACTTAAAAATTAGAAATCACAAAACATTTATTTATTCCTTTATTCAGAGTCATTACAAAATTTACATAAATATAAGAGATGAATCTTTAAAAATCTTTTTTCTTTGAATTACCTCCCAATATCTTTTTAATGTACAACTTTTTTTGGCTTTCAAAACGAGATAGACCTTAAATATTGGTTACACAATTGAAAGAGTTTCTAAAGCGGAACTACTTCCCTTTTCAGCTCCTCATGATTCACAAGGTCATCACCTACAACGAAGCCCTGCAGAAGTTCGTGACCTTTGGAGGGCAACAGCAGCACTGGATGAGCGATGCAATCCGGCTGGATGGTATAGCCAAAAATGTATCCATTTTCTATTGCTTAAACTGCATACCTGTAGACCACCTGAAGCATTTGTTTGGCATCATGTAAACAACATACACTCATAAAACCATCTCATATAACGTATACGCAGTGATGGCCGGGAATGCATGCCATTTGTTTATGTAGAAACGGCTGCAGCAAAACAATTGTCAATCGGAATTAATTTTCTATTTATTGGACACGGTTTCATTGTGTGGGGGGAGGAGTAACTTCACTGAGGTTCGAGGGGATTATGCCACAATTGCAATTATTTACAGAACACTACGAAAACAGAGATACAAATCTAAGCAGTTAACAACGCCTACGACTAACAATAAATACAATGCGTAAATAAAATAAATAATAATACAATAATTAGTACACATTAATTACAAGCAAGTGACTTTGAGGGCGCGCTCAATTCAATCATAATCCTAAAAACTAGACGAGGTCAACAATGGGAGTTCGCATGCGATAATGGAGTGGTTCTACATATACACATCGTTCTCCCGATCTCGGGTGGTGGGCAACTGGATCACCTGCTGCTCGTGATACTCACCCACGGGTCTGTCCGTGGGCTTTGTCCTTTTCGTCTTGGCCGCCGGAGCTTGCTTGCTATATTTCCTGGACAAGGCCTTGAAGATGCTCTTCGGACAGTCCTTGAAGTAGGGAAAACATTCGCCTGGCGCCTGCTTTCCCTCTCCCACCTCCTGAGCTTGCACGTAATCGGGGACGAGGTCGGAAAATGGGGATTTGGTGACACTAGAAGGATTTCATTTAAAGGAAATTATTTGGGGATTGATTATCAAAGAATTTGTTAAACAAAGCAAAAATACTTACGTTAAAAACAGCTTGGTCATTTCACCAAAGACCCCAAATTTCTCCAGGCTTCGCGAGTGCATCTCGCAGATGGTCCTCAGCAAACAGGCCCTGCCATCCATGCCGAAGGTGGACAGGAAGTCCTCCACCACGCCGTACAGCAAAACCCTTTCACCGCCGTGGAAAATATGCTGAAATCCGGAGGGCAGTTCCGGAAACTTTGGACCCTCCTCGTGAACCCTAAAAGGATGATCCTCGTCGCTTCTGCTGCGCTGCTCGCTGAGATCCCTCTTTCTGCGCTGGACATGCAGGTACCGGGCCACATATTCACCCACCATGTGACCGGCTTCGTGGCCAAAGGAGCGGGCGAATAACGGCGGCAGATCCCCCAGAGGATTCTGGTTGTCCGTCAGTCCCAGCTTGTCAAAGTCAACTGTCGATCGAGGTGGAGCAAAACCATCAGAGTTAATTGATTAATCATTGGTATAAGATGATGTCTACTCACTGGTGACGGGAAAGCTGATGGTCAGGTTGGAGAAGAATCCCTCGGGCGGATGACGCACCAGGGGCATGGCAATGGTTGGGACAAAAGTCAGTGAAGTGCCCGGCGGCAGGGCCAATCGGCCATCGTCCGTGATCCAGATGAGACGCTTCTTTCGTATGTGCGGCATGTCCGGGGAGTCTGCATCGTAGTCCGGCCTTGCCTGGGCCTCTGCATCTGCCAGCTGTGCTGCCATATCCAAATCCCGGCCAGCATCCGCGTGTCGATTAAGCGCCAGTGCAAATGGACATAAGCTGACAAGTGGCAGTAGTAGCAGTAGGAGGAGCAGGTGGCTGTGGCGCCTTAACACGTTCTGCAACTCCATAGTCAGTTGAGGTGATGATTGCTAGGATGGTAATGAATATTATTAAAAGAGTGGACAACCAGCTTGTCTAAAACAAATTGATAATCTCATTACCTAGGTGTTTTAAAAGATAAAACCTAACTCAAAAACAGCAATTCACTTTTTCAATTATTCATGGATTATGTATCATGTTTTCAAGCTCGTTTCCTAAACAATCCAATAGATGCTGTCATAATAACACTTAAATGCTGATAATAGTGATTAGAGTGGTTAGAACCACATGCAATAGATTGATCATTTATTGAATGAGAATCTTGGTTGGCAGCTGTTAGTATGATTGCTCTATCTCCATTGAAAGTAGATTTAAACTAAGATACAAACTGGAAACACTGGTCGACTGAATTTTATAGCTGATTAAGTATAGTTTTATAAAGAAAGAGATAGTAATAGTGAGTTTCTTGAAAGTACATTTCTTCTGTTTACTTTAGTTTTCACCAGAAACAAAAGACTTAGGCAACGAACTCGACTAGACGGGGACCACCATTCCAATTTCGCCTATCTAACAATTGAGTTGGCAAAAGACTGGACTAATGGCCACCATTATACAACAGTTAAATAACAGCAATTGTGGCACACACATGGCCTCACCTACTAGTCTGCACACCCCATTCTGGATTCTCAACTAGATTTAGGATCCCACTTCTTTTCGCCTTGAAGCATCCCCCTGTTTTTCATCTTTTTAACTGGTTTTTTAGCTCAGAGTTCCATGTCGATTTTTTGGGAAAGCTTTTCCCCACTTCTTGGCATTGTTCCAGCTGCAATGGCTCTAACCGTTAGCCTTGGCAGCCTGAATTCTGATTACGACTTGCAGCAACAGCTACACAAATTCACATCAATCCCAGATGCAATTGGAATTGGCAATATGCGTGTGTGTTCAGTGAAAGCATGTTAACAAATTGATTTATAATTCTTAACGAAACCAGTTGCAGTAGTAGTCGATTTCACCCCGAAAAGAATCTAAATGGAGCAAGACGCACTTTTACCGCACCACCAATGATGCAACTAAGCGAAGAACCTGCCACTTGCCACAGCCGGTTCGCGTTGGTTCGCAATATATAGATAGATCGAGTGTTTGCGATCCGTTAGCGATCTGAGGCGATCATTAGAGCCCCAGCCAAATGCGGCAGCACTTTCCCAAAGGCTGCAATTTCAGCGTCAACTGGGAGGTGCAGGTTCCCCATCTATCTAGACCAAGGCATTCCAGCCTGCTCCACACACTCCGCCTTAAAAATCATCTATTCAATAACCCAAAGGTTGGAAGAGTTTCTCCCAATTTGACAACCAAAGTAAACAAGATATCACGCAGGCCGGTGGGCGTTACTATTGGTGAAAGATCTTTAATCCATCTGCTACGTAAGAGAAGAATCTGGTGCTTTGGTCAAATAGAAAGATTCGACTAACAAAAATAATTACTATTGTAATAAGTTCAATGAGCCAAATGGCGTGATAAAAATAATAGATCAATAACTGGTAGTTATATTTATGTAAAAGTTACCTAATGCATGGCTTTCTTATTATTATATTTACAAATAAATGTCGAATTCATGGTCAAAATAATGAAAAGCCCCTATTGAAAGAGAGTTCCTCTTTTGATTTTTGATTTTATCTTGACCAACTTAATATTTTAATGTAAGTAAGTCAAGTATTTCTTCCTACTTCACAATCATTTAGCTAAATGTTTGACAGAGTTTCTCTGCAATTACAAAGCTTCAAGGAAATTAGGCCTAGGCAAACTCGGTGTCAAAACGTCACTTTGGGCAGACAGGCGTACAGCCGGTGGGCGTGGCCAGCGAAAAAAGCCAAAATGCAGATGAGATTAATTGCAGCTCAGTGATAGACGCGAATTCGAAATGGGGTCACTATCTAGGCTGGACAGGGAGGAGGACGAGACGGAGCAGCTGCCTCTAAATGGGCAAGTGCGTTGAGGAAGCGCCACAACTGGCCCGTCCGGTATCCCCACTCCACTCTGCTCCACTCCACTTCACTCCGAACCCAACCAATCCTCTTCAGATGACAGCGACGCCTTGGCAGCAACTCTCGCTTATGGCCATGAATGGTGGCCTAACACATGTTGGCCAAGGATCACTTTTATTTCAATGCAGAAATGAAGTCGAAGCTTAAATGCCTTTCAGGTGAAACAAAATTACCACCACTCCCTTCCGAATTTTGGTGAAAACTGCTCATGGTCAATCACTATTTTTAACATTCAGCTAATAGCAAGTAATGAATTTTTTTTACAACCAATCTTAACTAGTAATTAAAGAAATAAAAATACATTTAAAAAGCTTTTGAATAATATTAAATCGACCTACTTTTACGATTCTCTCTACTGTATGTATTACTTTAAAAAACAAACAACAAATAACTTAGACAGTTCGTTAAATATTTGTAAATTGTTTTCGGGTGTCTGTTAAGTAAATTTACAGCGTCCCACATTTACGACAAGGTTCAATAAGAGGGTTCCAAAAGGTCCCCTACAAGTGTAGACCTGTCAAGTTCATAGAGTTCGTTTCGACCACTATGATATAACTTATATGTAGGCAGGTACATTAAATGTGGAAAATATGTTTACATATTTTAGGTATTAGATTTACAGCTTTCGGTAGCCAATTTCATGTGCCAGGGGAATTACCCTTTGGCAAAAGAGTTGGCAGACTCAAACAAACAACAAACACGCAACAAATGTCAGTTGGGAATGTGTGAGAAGTGAGCTGAGACAGAGATCGAGATCGAGAAGGAGACAGAGTCAGAGTCAGAGAAAGAGATAGTGTCCGAGACAGTGAAAAGCCTTGGCAACTTATGGCGAATTAGTGCAGCTGAGCTTTAATTGGCGCCTGCTAAGTATGGACGTATCCACGTCCGTCTGTCAGAATCCAGAGAGTTTTGCTTTTACGGCGACATAAAGAAATTTACTTAATTTTTGCAGTGAAACCGAAAACTGGGTCAGCAGGTGAGCGCTGGCACTTCAGATCGAATAATAATTTTGATTATTTCATACCCGATCGCAGCCAAATTGACACACGCCGAAAAGTTCGTTGCTCAAGTCTTTCGTTTTTGCGGGCACGTTGCACCCGCACTGCGAGAAATGGTGCTGAATAATTAATCAGAAATGCGGCAAACAAAACAAAAGCAATTGTTGCGAAAGGTAATTTCGACGGAGGAAAGTGCAAGTGTCCACCGGATTTCGATTCGGATTGGATTTGGATGTAGATGTTCGTGCCTCGAATAAGTGAAGAAATCAATCAAAAAGAGCGGGGGTAGAAAGTTGACAAGCGATAACGCCGGATGCATGACAATTAGGTAATTGGGTTTTATTTTTTTTTGGCACATTCTGCGAGAGGAGTCTGAAGCTTACATAATCTTTATTTGCTGGGTATGATTTCCCAAACTGGTCTGGTTGCCTGTCCTAGTTTCCGCTGGAAAATTCTCCTTCCTCTTCTCACAAAGTTCAGTTGAAGATCAAGCGTATAACTTTTTTCATAGGCAAAGATCTCTGCACGTTTTTCACTTTTCAAACTGCAAATGGTGGTCCTTTGGATAGCAGGAAAAGCGCTTGTCAAAGCCTCAATGGATTTTATGTCTCGGCTTTTCGACTTTTTTCGGGACACGTTCCGACAACCGCGCGCGCAAACGTTTGAAATTCAACTAAAGCGGCCAGCGGTCGAGGCGAGCGATAAAAAGCAACGACGAACGGGCCAAACTACAATGCAAAAGTGAGGCCGAGAACCCAGGGGCTTCGAGGGGAGTACAGGGGGAAGTAGTCGGGCAGAAGCTACCCGCCAGCCAAAACGGCAAACCAGTCAGCCAGGCCTGAAAATATTCGTTTGATCTGGTCTTCGTGTTTGAGAAGCTCTGTGTGAAGTTGCCAATACGCCGTTTGATTTCCTTTTGCCTGCGAGGAAGAATTCAAGCTGCAGGGGAGTTGGAAGGTAAACAGAGGAGGGAGCTGGTCCAGCTGGGAGCACTCCACAGCATTCCTGTGACTCATCGAGAGGGCTTTCCTGGTCGGAAAATAGGTTGCGGTTTGGGGCTTTTAAGACTCCCAATTCATTTCACTTCTAGGCTGTGGCCGGAAAAAACTGGCACAGAAAAAAATTTGATTTAATTTGTTTTTATTAGAAATTAGCCATTCTGCAAAATACTATTTATAAAGTAAATAAACTTATTTATAAAGCTGAACATAATTTATTTATTTAAGACATTTTCTTAAAACTTAATAATCATTTTAATTGACAACCAATAAGCCAAACTTTGTTTTCAAAATTTAAAAGGAGGCTAATAGAAAATAAAGTAACTTACACTCAAAAACCTTATATTTAACTAACTTAATTGGAAATTGTAATCTTCTAAGTTTTAATGGGAAAATATTTAAGCTAGTCATAGGGAAACTGTTTACAAGTACTCAAATAGTTTTGCTAATTTGATTAAGTTTACAAAATCATACTTTTAATTTTGAATTTCTCCATTAATTGAAAGAAACGCAAGATAACATCGAATTTAATAATTTCTCAGATTCATAATGGCCATTACCTGTTTTTTTTCTGTGTGGACAACGTCCATCAGCATCAGGCTAATCGTGGGACAAGTTCTCGACTAGACTTTGGCCCCCAGATCGTCTTAGACCGGCGCAATTAAACTTTCCATGCGAAATGGATGCGACAGTGCGTGCGCGCAGGCGCATCTGGCATGCGGTTTCCAATTCGGTTGGCAATCGAAGCAGTTGGCCAGCTTATTTGCATGAGGTGAGATACATAGAACATGTTTCTCGGCCGCTTCCGCTGCGGTTTGAAAGTGAGTCTCGTTTCGCTGTCTAGAAGCAAAAGTTAAGATGTGGGTCAAGGTCTCTATTTGGCAGACTTTTCCATGGTGAAAACTTGAGGAATTTCTTGCAAACACACCATAAATCTTTACAATCCTATAAAGCGAACTCTTTAGCGTCAAATGGCGCCATCATCAAGGTACGTGGTGAAAATTTATTGAGGTCCCAAACGTTATCAAGAAAGCCTGACCTACGTGATCGCCGCTTTAATCGGGCTATGTACCCCGATTCACATGGATTTGCACGCAAGTGGGCTTTCCATTTGGGAATCATTTAAACATATCGTCAACATATTTACAGCTTTATTGCGTAATGACACAATCTTCAAAATAGATTTCCATTTCTAAATGACTAGTGCGAGCTGGCATGTCGGTATTGGAAAATCGTGTATATTATTTTAGGTCAACCCTTTTTAAATGCAAAAGAAAGAGAAAACAAAGAAAATTCAACCAAACTAAAACTTTTTGTTGCCAAAAAAAAAATAAATTTACATATAGTTGCTTTAGCGATCTGTCTTTAATTTACATAATACTTGTTTAACTGTATAGAATACATCTTTCATTAAATATACAAAAAAAACGATTTTTGAACGCCTACATTTTTAAAAATCGTCCAAAGAGAAAGGATTTGAAACTAATAAAGTAAAATAATGAATTCGGTCATAATTGTTATCTGTTCTAAATCAATAAATTTATAATACCACAAAAAGCTTATTTTGAATTTCAGCTCTCAACTTTAATTAGAGATGACACAAGCCAACGGTTTTCGATATCAAATACAGCTAAAGTAAAAACCAAGACCAATGGCCATAACTATCGATAGCCAACAGCTGATATTGCGTATCAATTAATTTTAGTTTTACTTCACTCTTTGTTGTCATTGGAAAAGAAGGGCCTCAGGCAAAAGAGACCCGTTAACGGCCAGAACGGAGGCCAAAAGATGACCGCCCGCAATCCCCAGACGCTAATGGCACTGCCAAACGAGGAGAACTTCGACTTTCTGTTCAAGATTGTCCTGATTGGCGACTGTGGAACGGGGAAGACTTGCATAGTGGACAGGTTTAAGACTGGCAACTACATAGAGCGCCATGGGAACACCATCGGAGTGGACTTCTCCATGAAGACAATTGCAGTGGAGGGCAAGCAAATCAAGGTGCAAACAGGATTACCAACGCCCCAATCCCTTATGACTCATCCTTTCTCATATCTTTTAGCTGCAAATCTGGGACACGGCTGGTCAGGAGAGGTTTCGCACCATTACGCAGAGCTATTATCGCTCGGCCAACGGGGTCTTAATTGGTGAGTCCAGTATCTTGCGGCTTCGGAGCGTACGCCCATCCATTTGTCATGCCAAATAAGTACTACTGATAACTACTGAACGCTTTGAAGTAATTGCGTGGCGCTGATTTTAATAGCCGACCTCCTTATCAGTTAGGTGTTTGTTTACCTTGTTTGACAGCCTTGTGTTTTTCCTGCAGTATACGACATCACCAAGCGTTCTTCCTTTTCCAACCTGCAAAAGTGGATCGAGGAGGTGCGCAGGTACACGGCTTCCAATGTTTTGATAATCCTGGTTGGCAACAAGTGCGATTTAGAGGAGCAGCGTGAGGTGGACTTCGAAGAGGCGCGCCAGATGTGTCAATATATACCTGAGATCCTGTTCGTGATGGAGACGTCCGCCAAGGAAAACATGAACGTGGAGGATGCCTTCCGCTGCCTGGCCAACGAACTTAAAGTAAGTCTGTCATCTTATAGTTAACAAAACTAATGATGTTCCTTTGACAGCGCCAGCACGACGCCAACAACGTGGAGGAGGTGCCGGAAAACACCATCACTTTGGGCCAAGGAAAGCCTTTAAAAAGCTGCAGCAGCTCCTGCAATCTCACCTAGACTTTTGACCCACTGACCCCGCTCTTTATTTTGCTTTTACTTTTGTGATCAAATTGTTCTTGTGGCTATATTTTAGTATGCTAATGTTTTTACCTAATCCTAGACACTAACTTTTACACAACCATGTATTTATTTTAGACGATAGAGTACAAACAATCTCACACATCAGCGAATCGAGCCAACAATGTCAATTACAAGGCAATGCTCAGAGAGGCAAATACGTCCATACGTCCACTTCTCTATTTGTAATTTGTATTCAATTTGATACGCGACAGTGTCGAAATAAACTTGTTTATTTTGTAATTTTATTGGAAGTATCGTAGTTAATTGGCTTAGCTCCTAGACATTATCCATATACACGTAGATTTAAATCATTAAGGGGTCTCCCGACAAGACGTATTTTACACTAAATAAAATTGGCTTGGCAACAACTTTTAAAACAATTTGGAAACGCTTAAAAATTGTTTATATCAAAATTGGTTTACTTTCTCTAGGCAGCTAGTTGTTAATGATTAATTAGCTAGTATAGTAGCGTGTGGCGGGTCATTTGTTCTTGATGCGCTGCACAATCCACTCCAATCCTTGGTAAAGTCCTTCGCCGGTTAGCGCGCAGCAAGCCTGGATGTGCCACTGGTGCTTTTTTATGGAGGTAAGGTCCAGTTGCCGCGATATCTCCGCTGCCGACATTGATCCCTTGAGGTCCTGCTTGTTGGCGTAGACCAGCAAGCTGGCTTTGCTCAGATCCTCGTGCTGCAGCATCCGATATAGCTCCTCCCGCGTAACGGCCAGCCTTTCCCGATCCGTGGAGTCGATGACCATTATCACTAGCTCTGTGTTCGTGTAGTAAGTGCTCCAGGCGGCTCGGAGGCTTTGCTGACCGCCCAGATCCCAGACCAGGAAGTGGATATTCCGCCAAACGACCTCCTCCACATTGGAACCGATCGTTGGACTGGTGTGAACCACCTCGTTCATGAGGAACTGGTAAAGGATGGTCGTTTTGCCCGCGTTGTCCAGGCCCACCATCACCAACTTGTGCTCCTCGTTGCCAAACATCCGCCACAGCCGCGATAATAACAGTCCCATATTTGAGTCTTATATATTTAATTGTTGATTATGCTGCAGCTGCTATTGTTGTTTTCCCGATAAGTGATTTGATTTCGGACGATGACGGCGATTGCCTCACACACAGGTTATCGGCTGGCCTGCGTGTGTATGCGTGCAAATGCGAGGTGCGTTCGTTGTGTGTGTGGGTGTAAGTGAACGTGAGATTTTGTTGTTGTTTCCTCGGGGGAAGGCGAAGGCCGAACGGTAAATTATTCACTGATTTTACTATGCACTCCCACACCCACATACACACTCCAGTTATTGTTGTTGTCTTTGTCAAATGGGGTTTTTTTGATGGTTTTGATTGGCAACTTCCTGGTGATTTTCCTTTGGGTGGTTTCCTTTTCTTCGTAGCAGCTACTGCCACGGCTTCATTCACACTTCGCAGTTGGTTGGGAACTGCCGTTTTGGTTAATTAAATTAACGCAGTTTTAATTAAAAAAGTAAACAGTAAAAGTGATTAATTAACATCACTTAGAATCGATAGTGCTGCTATCGATAACAACGGGCAGTGTGGGACAGTTCCCAGAGATTAGAGGGACCGTCTGGCAAATGGTGTTGAAAAACTTTGCTTCCCTATCATATGGTTAAACAAAAAAAACCGTGATTTTAAAAATTATTTATTCATGAACTTATATTGTTTCCAAAGAAAACAGATGCTTTATTCAGGCTTACTAGTGTTTCATTTTCATAAATTTGGATTTTATGTTGTAAGTTACATCAAATAAATTTTTAACAATCAAACAAAAAAAAGAATATTTTATCATCCATTACATAAATAATTTAGTTTAATATTTTATAATCTATTACATAAATAATTTAGTTTACGATTTATTATAATCTTTAAGCTTAATGTTGTATTCTTTTAGAGTGACTATTCCCAAACTGTGACAGGATTTTGATACGTTTCGCTGCCTATGTTGCAGTGTAACCAGCCTTTCGGCGATCATCTGTTCGTGGTGGTTGCTGTTGTTGTTTTTGCCCACCAATTAGCTTCGCCGGTTGCAATGAAAATAATTGCCTACCTGGTGCTTTTAGCCCTTTCAGTCGGTCAATTGGAAGCTTCCGGATCCCCCACATCCGACCAGGTGACCATCGGCGAGTGCCCCGGCCGCAGTGTGCCCCAGATTCGGTCGGAAGCGGCCGAGTTCGAGATCTCCTTGCTTTTTTACTACGTGTCGTGGGCCAGCGAAGCCAGGCAGGCGCGACTGGTGTACAATGGGCTGGCCCATTATTACCAGGAGTACGCCTTCTTTGGGGCCATCGACTGCTGGCATCTGCAGTGCAACTGCAGCCGTACGTTGATGCCGGCGCCCGGAATCGTTGGTGCAGGCGGCTATCCGGACAAATGGCCCACTCTGGTGGTGCGCTACGGCCAGAAGCAGATGCTGCAGTACCAGGGCTCTTGGAGCTTCGAGGAGCTGGCCCGGTTCATGAACAACTTGCTTCAGCCGCTGGACCGGGCGCACAGTAGCCAGGAGTTGGCCGCCATCCGAAAGCACTCGGATGCAGTGGTTCTGGGCCTGATAGACTCGCCAAACGATCAGGCTTACAAACGATACCTGGCCGCCGGCCTACGCTGGCTGGAACTGGATCCGGAAAGGAATATCCGCTTTACGGTGAATTTCGGCCGCAGTGCTCATAAGATGCTGAAGGCGCCAGACTCCAGACTGCCGCAGTTGATAGTCATCGACAGTCGAAATGGAGTGCATACGTTTAATAGCTCTTCCGGTGACTGGAAGACAATAGACATTCTGCGCTGGGTGCGGACCACTCTAAAGAACATGTCGCTGTTCTCCAATGGTTATGGCACTCCCATGACCATTGCCATGAAGGCGCGCCATGTTCCCGTGCTGGCAATGGGTGTGCGGATGAATCAGCACCACCATGCCAGTGTCATGGGCGAGGAGATGGCCACCGCTCAAAAGAAACAGTCTGAGGGGTGCGAGGATTACTGGAACACATTAGAGGGGCGAGCGAAGGATTCCTTCTCCCTCATGCAAGTTCCCAAGGAGCTGTTTTGGAAAACAGATCGAGCGAAGAACTGCTATCCCGCCTGGAGAAAAAGCAAAGAAACGTTGGCCAACTATTATCAGATTAACACGTACCTTAACCACGTTTGGAGGCAGTATGCTTACAATAATGACCCAAGGAAACGGAAGGTCCCCGTCCTGCTGAGGCTGCATTCACGGAATCTCTGCCTGGCTCACTCGCAGCATGGAACGCCGGCCATGAAGATCGGCATTGCCAAGATGGTAACCAAGTATGGCCAACTGATTTGGCAGCACTCTGCAGAGCATGCCGCCCACAATCGGTCGCTTGGCGTGGTGATCTTTGACTCGTTAAAGTATCGGGACTATCTACATCAGTTGGGCATCCAGCAGCACCATCAGCAAGTTCAAGTTTTCATTGTTGATGCGGCTGAGGAGTCGCTGTACGTGATGCCTCAGCAGCACACCTTCTCATATGTTGGTCTAAAGGACTTTATTCGACAGTTCTACGCCAGAACGTTGCCCAGGACTCACAGGAACGCGGCTGCTACGATGGATTCAGGATACAGCAGGAAATACAACAGGCAAATGCTGTTAAAGGCGCTTCAACAACCTAATGCCACCAATGTGGTATTTATGCATCGTCCGGACTGCGCTTTATCCGGCGTTTTGTCGCAAGCTTTCCTGCAGGTTTCGGCGCTACTCAGCAGCCCTGAGGTGCACTTCGTTAGCTTCGATAGCCAGGCCAACGATCTGCCCTGGGAACTGGCCATGCCGATATCCCCGTCGCTGATTGTCTTCCCGCAGGAGAAGCCCACCGAATCCGTGGTGTTCCCCACCGACGTGCGGATTGATGTCCAAAGCGTTTTCGCCTTTGTGATCGCCCAACTGGAGCCAGAGCAGCAGGTGCGTTCGGTCCTGGCCAGCTGCAGACGGCGGATACGAAACGTGAGGAGCTGCCTAGACTTTGCCCGAAACTTGGTAATCCAGCACGTTAGCCAATACCTCAAGTTCTGGGAGATTTACGAGCGGGAGCGGGAGGACATACTCTCTCACCTCAAGCAGTTCAACGACCTGCACATATCCATCGAAAGCAGCATTCGGTTATAGCGAAACTGGACCGCCGAACTGGACCCTCAGTTAGTACTTACCGTTGATAATTCCAGGGTAAGCAGCTGCCTACCCGCTTACCTTTAGCACGTAAGTCCAAAGTTGTCTCTTCTTAAGGTATTTAAGACTCATAGCTGTATCAAGTTACACTTAAATAAAAGATTAAACAAATTGATTTAGTGTTTTAGTTAATTAGCTTTTATTAATCCAACAAAGAATATAAAATTTAAAAAGACAATTTAATGACATTTAGTATTTTAATGGATTTAAAATCATTCAACGATCAAGTTGATCTTCTCGTATTTATCAAGTTATTTATTTATTTAATCGACATCGTAAAGAGGCAAACAAAATTCAAGCAATCCTCTTGAAAATAAGCATTTATTCTTTTCGCATACATAAGCTTTTTTCTTATCTGTAAATAAAACGGAATCAGTGGAGAGCCCAGTTTGGAAAAAAATAAACATTTAGTTGTAATGCGAGAACATTCCAATCTAATTAATAATGAACGTTGGAAAATTAAAGAGTTCTGCCAAAGAGAATTTGTTAGTTTTTAACTGAGCCAAACGAAGTTTTTGGAGCAGGTCCTGAGAAGTTGCTAGGCATTTTTTGATTTCCCCCTGATTCATTCAACGATCAAGTTGATCTTCTCGTATTTATCAAGTTATTTATTTATTTAATCGACATCGTAAAGAGGCAAACAAAATTCAAGCAATCCTCTTGAAAATAAGCATTTATTCTTTTCGCATATATAAGCTTTTTTCTTATCTGTAAATAAAACGGAATCAGTGGAGAGCCCAGTTTGGAAAAAATAAACATTTAGTTGTAATGCGAGAACATTCCAATCTAATTAATAATGAACGTTGGAAAATTAAAGAGTTCTGCCAAAGAGAGTTTGTTAGTTTTTAACTGAGCCAAACGAAGTTTTTGGAGCAGGTCCTGAGAAGTTGCTAGGCATTTTTTGATTTCCCCCTGATTCATCCGAACAAATACGTTGTGTCCCCTTGCCAAGAAGTATTCCAACCGGCCATTCCGTAGATGATCCACCAAATGGCTCCACATCTCCACTAAAAGAGTGCCCAAGTCTTGTTGCCAGTCAACTGTATCGATTCGATGGAGCAAGACTGTTTTCAGCATATAGCTGGATAAGTGCGGCAACTTCCAAGTATTAGCGTCCCTTAATCCTTTCATCAGTCGTAGAACGTTCTTCATATTATCCGAGTCCTTCATAATTTCACGTTCCCAATGGGGTGCACAAACCATGAATGTAGTTTTGGCCTTAGACTTTGGCATCTTCTGCGGAATAGCGAACCATGGCCAATTTTCGCGCACTTTGGCAGAAACTGGTGGAACTGCAAAGGGCCACTGCTGTCCTGTGAATTCGAAAGCCGGCACCAAATCAAAAGAAATGGAGCGACTTCCACTTATGGCTAAAATGGTATGAGCACAACCATATCCCTCAAGAGTGTATACCAATTTGTAAGTTCGACCACTGGTGGTGGTAACTTTTGGATTCGACTTAAATACCTTGTTAAATGCATTGCGCAACCAATCTTGAAGTTGAAGACGATGGATGCGTTGGCACGGCGCTGCGACCAAAGTTTTCTTCAGATAGATAAAAGCATCGTTGATACTTGTTGACTCCGGGGTGATATCAAATGAAAATTTTAGTTTCATGTGCAGGTCAAATTCATCGGGAACGTTTAACTTGACGCGATCCAAGTAACTTCCTAAAACACAAACATTACTTTAATGAAGTGTATTTTTCGTCAAAAAAAATAATATAATTCATAATACAAAGTAATAATTTTTTTTATAGGCCACCCTTTTGATTTTAAGCAGAACGACGCGCACTTTTATAATTTTTCTTTATATATATAATGATTAATAACAATTAAATTTTGTAAGAGCCATATAAATGTATGTACAAAGTTTGGTATTGTAAAACTTTTTGCTATCACCCTTTTGACGGCTTCCTGTCGATTCGGGGAACTTAAAGATAATATTTTATTTGAGGGATTTGTGTTTCTTGGTTACAAGTTTAATTGATGTACAAACATAAGCGATTTTTAACAACTTACCACCTAGGCTTAGCCCGTCGAAAACATCGCGAAAAGTGGCATCTACTCGCTTTAGTTCTTTCACCACGTAATTTTGAATTTCCTCAGCGTCTTTTGTATACTCGGATCGAGTTTTATCAGAAATTAATAATTTCTCCAAAATCGTTTGCAATTCGTTGGCAAAGCTCATTTTTACTTGAAAGACAAAATTGGAACTGTAATGGGTAAGCTACTGCAGACAAATGATGGGTTTTTCTCTAGGTTTCCCCTTTTTATGATCCGGCTGCATTTGTTTGCCAACACTTTTTCGTTGTTATCAGGTGTGGTGAAAATGGCTTACGCCATTCCTGCGCTTATCAACACTGTATTAGAGATGCTCAATCTAAAATGTCTCGAAACTCCGAAAAAATAAACATCATAAATCAGAGCACTTACCAGCAAATAAACAAAAAGGATGATAAGGATCTACCGACCACGAGCACTCCGCGAAGCTCCAAGTACAAAAACAAGCACAGGAAGCCGGAGCAGCAAGCCTCGCTCCTGGACTTCGTCGTCAAGCCTCGTCCCTCACAGAGGCAAATCAAGGCCAGAAAAATCAGGAAGCCCCATTTGACCATAACAAGGAGTAGCCATATATTATCCAAACCTAAGGGCAAGACGCGTCTTGATCCCAAGATTAAGGTTACGAAGTTAAAGAAATCCGTGCGTAGCTATCGCACTTTAAAGAGGACGAAAAGGGAAGTCGCTGAAAGGGAAGCTGAAGAAGTCGAGAGAGATTGTCCAGGGATCCATGAAGAATTAAATTCTGTGGAACAACATGTCCAGGAGCTATCTCTGAATGAGCCTATTTCCGAAGTCGATACACAACCAAAGGATATAAATTCTATACACTCCCGACGCTTCAGAAGGTTTGATAGTCTTTTTTTTTACTCCCTAAATATATATTTAATATCACCTCCAGCTATTGTGATAATTGCACCCGCCCGCGCCTCAAGGAGTTGACTATCCAGCTGCTCAAGGATCTGGATCGCTTCCAAAAACGCGCATTTGCAAAAAACGAGATCAAAGCTCGTGCACATCCCCGTTTGGTTGTGGGTTTTCGGGAGGCTCTGGGCAAGTTAAGGATCAACAAGGTGAAACTGCTGCTTTTGGCCACCGATTGTGAGAACTGTCCGGGAGAAAGTGAGTAAGCCAGATATTTGGAAAGCAATAAATAACAATTTCGTTTTATAGGTGGTTTGGATGAGACCATAGAGGGCTTGAAATTTCAGTGCCAGCAGCAAAGGGTGCCCTACTGCTTCCCTCTAGTTAGAAGGGAATTATCATATGCCCTGCACAAGCGGGCACAGATCTCCTGCGTAGCCATCCTAGACTTTGATGGAACTAATGCCATCTTCGCAGATCTTCTCAACGAGGTAGAGGATGCTCGTGCCGAATATATGCGCCGTGTTGCTTCGTGAGAGTTTATTTAGTGCCAAAGACAGAAATAAAAGTGCGAGTAGGTGCTCTAAATATTAAAAAATACAATAGCACAAAACTTTAGCCCGTCGGTGTGAGCATGGTGGTGGTCACCAGGTCATGCAGCGTGGAGCTGCCATTATCCATATCGGTGGCGGCACCAACCAATCCGGCGGTATCGTTTAGCGAGTTGAACGTCTGGATGGCCTCTTTGGCCTGCTGGGCGGCCAAATTAAACTGGATCAAAATGATAAGGTAGCTGGTGATCCCGCCACTCACGCCATACAGTGTCTCCATGTCCAGGGTAAAGAATCCGCAGGCGGAAAAGTCCACTGAGTGGTTAAGCAGCTTAAGCGACAAGTGGTTTACTATTTCATAGAGAAGATTGTCATCAGCCACCACACCGCACTTGTGCAGACTGATTCCAGTGCGCTTGGATGCCTGCGAGGTCTTCCAGCTCAGATAGATAAGGTACACACACTTTCCGGACGTGTAACTCAGGACGATTACCGTGATAAAAGGATTCTTGGCGGAGCGGAATAGTGACGGAATCGACTGGAACTGTGTGGCACAGTAAAGGAAATACAATTGAGCCGTAAAAATAAGAAATCCATACGCCATCAAGGACAGAATGGGATAGCTCCACAGCTCGTTCATGGCCTTGCCAATTTCGCAAATCTCGTCATGCACCTGACACAGATTGTTCAGCTTGTCCTCTACTTTAGCGGCGTTTCCCAGCTCGCTTTCGTGGACCATGTTGGAGGCTAAGGGGTTCGGTGGAGGTTTTCCGGTAGCCGCATCGATCTGTTCCCCGAAAGAGTTCATTGAGTGGGCCACTGGGGCCACCTTATTTTTTCCCGAGCCAGACACCGAATTTCTTCCAATTGAACCCATGTCCAGGCCTCCTAGTTCCTTGTACAGATACTCTAGATTGCTGTCATACTGAGGCGGCTGGGAACTGTCTAGTTGAGGTGGCATCTCCTGGTCGCCTTGGAGCCACAGCTTATACTTCTCGTGGGTAGCCACCAACTCCTCCAGCGTGGCGTTGATAGCCTCAAAACGCTCTTTCAACGCATAAAGCGAAACAGCAAACCAGATCTTGTCCAGCGTGTTGATGAAAGTGGGAATAGCCGAAACTACCCACAGCAAAGACATCCACTGCGAATAGTCCACTAGCTTTAGATAGGTGGCCAGCAAAATTGACAACTCAAAGACGACCGTCATGACAAGCATAATCCGGATGCGCCGACCAATAGTACTGTTGTCCATCACACACTTCTCCTTGTAGAGACGCTCGTCCACCAGGCGGATCCGTTCGTAAAGCTCACCAATCCTGCCCTGGTTTCGTAAGGCGGTCAACTGGTCGGTGGCCATCATGATGAGACCAATATAGGTTAGGAACAAGCCAATCACGAAAGTCAAGGTGCCTGAGAAGGAAAAATAAAAAGGTAAATGAGTTTACCCCTTCCACGGTTTATGCTTCACTGACTCTGCGAGGCTTTGAGCGTGCGGTCCTCCTCCCCAAAGGAGTAGATTAGAATATTATAAAGCAACACGTAGAGAATAAGTGTGCCAAGCATGTAGAGCATGCCATTGCGAGATTTCTCCATGAGATTCCTTGAGCGAAATTTCTCCAGATCTTGCGGCAAAATTCCGGCTATCTTTGATATGAAGAACAGCTGCTGGAACTGCTGCAATAGGGGTTGCACTGTATCCGTATCCTCCGTTTGCGCCATCCTGTCCGTTGGAAATTAAAACTTCGAATGACCAACTTCGGACTACATTAAGCTATTACTTGCAGCTTGCACTTAGCCTAATTAAATGGCCCTACAACCCACCAATCGATATTATCAACATGGTCAATCTAGTGCGCCATGTTTTGTCAACTTCATTCATGGCTATAAGGCGGATGAGCTGACTTTTGTGGTATTTATTAAATAGGGAATTTCATGGGTTTTATATTGAACAGTTGTATGTAAATTTAAAGCCAAATGTACACGGCCTTTATTTTGTATGCGAATAAATTTTTAGAAAGAGAAAACTGCCAACCGCCCTTTGCCTTGTCAGATGTTTTTGTTTTGGTAGTTGGTATTGCTTAAAGCTTGACTTAGTTTCTCTTGCGACGTTCATTCTGTTTACGCTCCTCCTGCAAGAAATTGAAAGTATTACTATTAATTTACCATTGTTTCCAAAGCAAAGGACATAAATATAGTTTCACAAACAGCTAGAAAACTTTGCAAAAAGTTTTATTCGCAGTTCCCGGAAATAAATATACTTCCCACAAGTGGTTAAAAAAGACCTAGAGATCCTAGCCTGACTTTGTGAAAGTATACTTATTGCCTCGGCTGCACGAAATACCGTTTGAAATATATTTTCACAGCGAATTTTAGTTTGAAAAGCTTTTGCAAAGTGATTAGCGACTGTTTTTTGATTATCTGATCGAGATATTTCGGACGATTCGCTTCAGCATGAATCGCCTTAAACCATGAAGGTCTTGAGCTGAGTGAGGTGGCTATATAGCAACTGATCGGTCAAATAAGCCCCAGCCCAGGATAACCTACCTTCTGTGTCAGGATAATCAGCAAACGGCGGAACATGCTCAGCACATCGAAGAACAGATCCAGAGCATGCTGCACCACATCTCGGTTTCCGTTCCGGCACTTCTCAACAATGTTCTGGGTGTCGTAGACGATGAAGGCAGCCATCACGAAAACGCCGACGTAGAGTTGAGTCTATAAAAAGGAAAGATATTAAATTGGATTATAGTCAGCTGTATAAATTGCCTATTGCCTAAATAATAATATTTGTTTACTCCTGCGTTAAAAGATGTAGGATGTCACAGACCAACGCAAAACACAATTATGCCCACTAAATACAAATTTTTAATAAAATAAGCGCTATCCGTTCGACAAAATTATGCAGTTAATAATAATATGTATATTATTTCTACGGAAAATGTATGGCACTTATCATTGTTAGGGTTTTGCCTCACCTTCCCTAATCCGCATATTTATAATTATAGCACAAACTTTCTTATCTTAACTTTTTTCTTTAAGATAAAGATGTAACTATTTATAAATATGATAGGAGCTAGAAGTTGGAACCTATTTTCGCAGCTTAAACAGCCTTTAAGTAGAGTTACAGCATAAAGGAATTCTCACTCACCACTTGCACGAAGTAGGACTTAAAGACCATGTTAAAGAGACTCAGAAGAGCCATGGTGTTGATGACGCTGACCAGCATCCCGCCCAGATAGAGGTACTTGCCCTGCTCGGCCAGCAAGGCGGCCAGGGAAAGCGTGATGAAGGTGACAAACGTGCCGGTAAGGGCCGAGAGTATAATAGCCGGATTAATGCTGCATATATAGCCGAGGAGCGGTCCGAGGGTCTGGCCGGAACAGAATCCGAATGCATATAGCATGCTTAATCGTGTGTAGTAGTTCTTGCCATCGTCTTTGTAGAAGTGCAGGCCCAAGACCAGGATCAGTGTGGCCACCGCCGCCAGGACTCCAAGATCGAGGAAGTCGCGCATCTGGAGCAGGGCTCCCATTGCCGTGGCGGCGGCAGTGCTGCCCAAGACCATGTAAACCTTGGACAGGTGCTCGCGCACGTAAGGCTCACTGGGGGAAAAGGAGGAGGAGGTAAGTATACCATTAGGTTCAAGGTCTATCGATCCGGTGGACGACCAACTGTTGATGTGGTTGGATACCAAAACACCACGTCAGTGTGACGCAGTTGGACCCCAGACTTTGGGCACTGCGATGACCCATCAGCATGTAATACTTACTAACGGTCGCCAAGGCCGTTCATAAACGTCTGGAAACGTTCATGAATGAAATTTGCAGTGTCTGCCATTGTGGTCTTTCTTTTCTGGCACTTGCTGTTCCAATTTTCCGGTTGTAGCTCAGTTTCTCGATCAAACGGAGGAGTGAATGTGAACTGTTGAGGTCGAAATATTGAAATTGACTGTTTGTTTTGTAGTGCCTACTTTAGTTCGTCTCTTGTTTCTCGTTTTACTTTCTGTATTTCACAAAATTTTCTTCGCCTTTATCAGGTTTTAGTGTTGGGTAACTCTGCAATTCCTGCAACGATTGATGATAACTTAGCTCTTTACCGCTATGCCTAGCTTTTACTTTTTAAATTGGATCTTTCTTGTTATTGTTTTTTATTTTATTTAAATCTTATTTTGGATTATTCAGTGAAACTTTTAAATTGTTTTTTTTGCCTTCTAAATCACGTAGACGCTAAATGTAAAATGTTAAGCCACTAGAACTTTCGAAAAAAGTGAAAGCATTACATTTTTTCTAAACGGTTTAAATATATTTTAATAAAAAACACATATTTTTCGTTTTTACCATTAAAAATATGATAAAAGTACATTTAGCTAAAAAAGTCAATGTTCCGTTAACACTGGTGATAAGAAATTGTTTTGGCTTCTTCCACCTGCGTTAGTGCTGGGTAACGGTTTCATCTTCGGAACCTTCCAGATGATTATATCAAAGACGTGTTAGCTGCGCGCAACCTACTTTCCATTTGAAAAGTAACGAAGTTCGACACGTCTAATAATATAGATTTAGATTTTTATTTCGCGCTAAATCCAAAAAAGTCAATTGACGTATTTTCTAAAAACATAGTCCAAAGTTATAGGTATTTTTTAAATCATAAACTATGGCAAGGATTTGACTTTAGATCCGATTATTTGTTTGTAAAACAAGGGATCTCCAGAAGGTTTACAAACTTTATATTGGGTCCCATAGGAATAGGACAACTTTACCTGTTTTGGCATGACTTAACAGACAGTATTCGTTTCTATATGTAATTTCATATGTAGTTTGTTTCATCAATATCACAATCACATTTAAAAATTGTAAGCTCATAATACTCATAACACCATAGGCTCTCGCTCTTCGGAGAGTTACAGGTACTTTAAAATCGTAGACTTGCGTTTACAGAGGTGCAATTGTAATTCGGGATTAGTGCGACATGATCTTAGTCGAGTATCGTTTACAAAATGTATGTACAAATAAAGAGTAAAGCTAAAATTTAAAAAAGTAAAATGTAGATGATACAATTTGAGAGCTAAGTTGTGTAAAATGAGCCGCGAGTATTACAGTATCACGGGAGGATATAGATAGCTTTGTTCTTTTCTTTGAATCTATGTTAGGAACTACATCAAATTCGAGCGTTAGTAAAGTAAGCTACGCTAAATGCGGTTAGGACGTGTTTATAGAATAATTTAGTCTAATAATTATGATATCCGGCCAAAGAAATCACACACACGACTTAATCTATACAAACATATTTCACTATGGTTTCCACATCCGTTTTTGTGGATGGGATCAGTCGGCATTTAAATGCTATAATTCCACTCACACATAATCACAGGCACACAAGTATGGACTACTTAAATTTATATGATAAATAAAAACAAGTTTAAACAAATGCATGGGGAATGTTTACAACAAAAGAATCGCGAAATCTTTGAAAATACATTAGGGCTAACGATTTTCAGCCTCAGTCGGCGGAATGATTTTGTTAATATAACAATTTCAATTTTAATTGCACGCACAAGTGCAATAATTTTGGCATTTTTACATACAATTTTGTTGTACAATTATAAATTCATTAACTAATAAGATTAGGTTTGGTTTTTATAATAAGAATACAAAAAGACACACAATTCAACACAGTTTTTATAGATGTTTTTTTTTTCTGGAACAATTCTTTTTTCATACGTTTATGTTTTATTAAATAAACCGAAATTTTAGAGTACAATAATATTGAAATTCTGCTGCGACGGAGTTGCAGGATTGCTAGTTGTTTGTTGTTTGATGATCCAGTGCCCATCAGTGTCTAAAATGTCCTATGCTGACTGTCTCGTTGCCTTCTCCACTGATGCACGTGCTGCTAACATCGCTGTCGACTTTGCTGCTACCAGTATGCTGGGATGAGAAGTCGGAGAGATCCAGAGACAGTCCCCGTCCGTCGTTGGTAAAATCTTGTCAGCATTTCGGCTTATTTTAGTATGTCTAGGAGAACTATGCTGTATGCCATATTCATATCCTACGTATTGGTAATGTTAGATACAAATCGAAAATCTGTTAATTGTAGCTAGCTTGTCATCCCACCAAGCTGCGGCTTATGGTTTGTTTATAGAGTGTGTTTAGTTATCTTTTATCTGTGTTTCATCTTTACTCTTGATTACGATCCACTGGCGCTGCTCGAACTACTCCATTTACGGCAGTCAATGCCGGGAACGGTGCTCCTCACGCCTGTCGCGATCGCGCTCCCTCTCGCGGTCACGGTCCCGATCCCGGTCTCGTCGCTCCCGGTCCGAGGAGCGGTATCGTTCGCGGTCCTCATAGTATCGCTTCGATGATGGCGCCTCTGCAGCCTCGGCGACCACGGGCTCCGGTGACTTTCGCGGACGAACCGATCGGCTATTGTCGAAGAATGGGATGCAAATTAACTACTGGTTTACACTTGGATTAGAGAATTGTTCGCCTAGCTGCCTTCGTATTAAGTTATTTCCTTTCTTTTTATAAATTGCAGCTTATTAAGTTAGCACATTTTAGAGGAAGGTTTTTAAATTGAAAATATTTAAGAGTTCTTTGCAAAGAACTGAAAAACTACTTAATGTTTGCTTAGTTTATCATTTTGCTTTATGTTTTAACATTTTTGTAATTCTCTAAATTAAAGGCAAAAGACGAATCAAGAAATACATTATTTTCATAATAAAGGACAAATTTTATAATTAAGTTTAAAATAAACGTCTATCGACCCGAAAAATTTACAAATTTCGAATTTTTCTGAGATTTACTGCAAGAGTACAAATATATCAGAAAATCGGTTTTAAAATCAAATTTTATTGATTGAAATGGTTATGAGAGCAAATGTAGGATAATGAATAATTTATCTGCAACTTTTGAATGAGACAGCGAAGCGAATTATATGCAGTCGAATCTGTCTTACCTGTCATCCCTGTAGTGATCTGGAGCCTGACGTTCCCTTTCTCTGCTGCGTGACCGCTCCCGATAGCTGCTGCAAAGCAATGCAAGTTTTATGTATTTTAAGGTGAGCATTAAAAGACGTGTTAATATTGAGCTTACCCGCCATCCCGCTCACGCTCGCGATCCCGATCACGTTCCCGCTCCCGAGAACGCTCGCGGTACCTGGATGTGGAACGCTCCCGCCGCTGGCGACTTCGATGGGAACGCTCCCTGGACCGCGACCTCTCGCGCCTGTTGTAGCTCTTGGCCTCGATGCCGTGCAGCGTGTCCTGCAACGAGCTAATCAGGATCTTGCACCGCTCATCGTGCGCCACCTTGGACTGTTTGATCAACGAAATGGCCGTGACCAGTGTTTCGATGGCGCTAGAATATTCTCCAGCAGCCGCATCAGAAACAGCTCTGAAATAAAAGAATTGGAATGAATAAATTAGCATAAGAAAAACATATGTAAGAGTGAAGTTTTCTCAATGAACAAAGTAAAATCTTCGGAATGAATGAATTTCTTTACCATGAATTTTAATTGTTTATAGCTACTGCTGTTATATTTGGAAAATTAATTCAAAAAATTATTTATTTTCATTTTCATTTTAGTTAAGAAACTTGTTTTTGAGCATTATATAACAATTTAGCAAAATATTTGTCAATTTATTGACAATTTCTAATAACGATAATGGAAATATCGGGTAAAACATTCAAAAACAATAGATGAAAAAGGCGAGCCTGATTGTTTTATTTAAGTTAAATTGAGTATGTTAAAATTGGAAGACTTAGCACTCACCTGGCGATTGCTGAACTGCTGACTGTGCGATTTCTGCTCATCACCTCCTCAAACTCCACCTCCGTCAGTTGCGGACCCATCTGCTGAGGATCGGGAAAAGGTCCCGGTGGCTTACCCTGCGGTGGCGGCCACGGACCGCGCGGTCCGTGCTGAGCAAACTGAGGCGGCGGTCCGTGCTGCGGCGGCATGTTCATGCCCTGTTGCGGTGGCATATTCATGCCTGGCTGCGGTCCGGGGGCTCCGTGGGGCGGACCACCCATGCCCGGATGCTGGGCAGGACCGCCGGGTTGGTTGAAGAACGCCGGATTCACGTGGGGAGCAGGGGCGCCATGCGGTCCGCCTGGACCTTGCGCTGGGGGAAGGCCGCGTGGTGGACCCTGCGGCGGGAAGCCGCCGTGCATGGGCGGACGACGCCAGTCGGGACCCGGCGGACCCCTGACGGGCATGCCCATGGGTCCTCCTTGGAACTGCAAGGTAAAATATATCGGGATTAGTTACTGTTCCGGAAGATTAAACAAATGTTCAGGCGAGGATATGAGTGGATGTTGCATGGGCTGATCTGTGGAATTACTTTAAATGTTCTGAATACATCGCTTAAGACTAAGTTAACTAAGGTTAACTTAAGTTCTGTTAGTCTTCGTTTCTCTCTCTCTTTTTCTTGCTTCGTTAGAGTATATAGTATGGCATAGATTATAGGAGGACTCAGTGCTTTGGGGATCGTTACCATTGGTCGTTGCGGCGGTCCGTTCGGTGGACCTGGTCGTGGTCCGCCTGGCCGCTGACCTGGCCATTGGCCCTGCGCTGACGGATACCGGGGTGGCGGCTGTTGGTTGCCCATGAGCCCGCCTTGCGGATGCATCGGCGGCTATATTAATACGTATTACGTTTTATGTTGGAGTAGTAGTTGTTGTTGTGGGGTAGAAGTGTGCGTAAGCGTTGTCAAAGACATGGAATAGAACATAAATCGTAATACATAAACATTTTATATAACAATAGCGGGGAGTTTTACAATTACAAGTACTCGTAAGAATATACATAAACAGAATTAAATCAAAAGGTATTGCTTATTTAGGAAAGCCAGGGAGACACTTAATGCCTTTCTGACTCTCCATTTCAATTTATTACAGTTTTTTCTTGAGTTTGGGTCTATAACTAAGTTTAAGAAAATTAAGAGAATACAAAATGTCTTAAGCTGAGAAGTGCTACAAAAATTGCTCTGAAATTAAACCGTAAGTAAACCGAAATAATTTATTATGAATAGTACTTAAAATCATAAACAATAATAAACTTAGTATGTACGACAGCTTGAGTTTATAAATTAACAAAAGAAATATGGGTATATTTCAGATCAATCAACAGAATTGGTACTTATCCGTTTATAAACCACATATCATGTAATATATTTGTTTTCTTAATTTGTAGGATGGCTTGAGTTTAGTTTATAAATTCACAAAAGAAATATGAGAAACGTTTGGATATTTATATCGATCAACAGAAATAAGGCATATATTCGTTTATAAACTACATATGAAGTCGTATATTTAGGTTTTCTAATGTTACTTAAATAAGAAAATTTTGCATTCAGAACAATTTTGATGAAAATCGGAAAATAATAAAATGTGAAGGAATGTAGAAACCAAACAAATTAGACCCGAGCGGTATTTCTACGAAAAATGAGACCTAATAGGGGAATGCGGGGGCTAGCGAAATGGGAACACACCTGCATGCGTGGAGGTCCGGAGTTGGGTCCGCCCACCTGGGGCACCTGCGACATATGCTGAGGCCGGTACGGACCCGACTGCATAATGGTGTTCATCCCCCGAGGCGGGTGGCCAGGCGGTCCACCTCCCTGCGGTCCGCCCGGATGTCCGGAGGGCATTGGTCCGCCGCCCATGCTTGGCGGTGCAGGACCCCTCGGTGGTCCATTCTGCTGCGGCGGCGGCACCGGTCGCGTCTTCTGCAGACTTTCGAACTGGGTGAGCGCCTGCTTGCTGGGGTACGTTACCACCGGCGCCTGGCCATGCATCTCCTTCTTTGGCAGCTGGTCAAGCACGGCGCGCAGACTGGACTCCGAACCGAGCGAGATGACACTGAAGCCCTTCGACTGACCATTGGCCCTGTTCTCGAAGAACTTCACTTCCTGCAAATCATTCACACCGATGTCCCGCAGCGAATTGGCGATGTCCTGGTCAGTGGTCCACCAGGTGAGATTACCCACATAAAGCTGGTAACGGCGGTTCATGGTCGGAGTAAGACTACCACCGCTCTGATGGTAAACTCCATTAGGACCGCCTGAAATCCGTTCGCCAGAATCCCCTGAGCCCGGTCCGGCGGCTCCATCAGCGGAGGGCGTACCGCCGCCCCCGCCACCGGAAGCGGCCGCCTCAGTGGGACCGCCTATGTCATCGTACAAGTCCACGCCATCGCCACCAAATTCGTCCTGTCCGGAAAAAAAAGTTAATGTTTGGGTTTCTAGAAAAGCAAATCTCGCATAAATCTTTGTTGCAAATGTAACCATATTAATAAGCCTTTAGTAAAAGCTATAGCTTTAAGGATACCGTTTGTTAAATTCTTTAAAGAAGAGAGAGATTTTGTTAATGTGACCGTAGCGTAATCGTATAAGGTAGGGTGGATCGATTGGTCTAATAAAAAGCGCTTTACATTGCAAAATAAATTGGGGTTCGAAGCCATATGTCGTCAGTCACAAAAAAGGGAATAATGGGGGTTATAATAATTATAACGCTACATAACTTCTTTCAACTGTATTTCCACAGTTTTCTGGAACCCACCAGATATCAAAAGTTGAAGAACTTCAGCCAAGAGAAGTGTAAATAAAAATGAAATGCATTTGTTGATATGTTATTTCTCAAGCTAAGTTATGTTATAACAATTAAAAACTCTACCATGTGTTAGTATTCTTCAGAGATTAATTTATGTTATAAACAAGATTTAAGAACTCTAGTTTCTAAGACACCATTTGCTTTAGTTGCTATAACCAAGACTTAGGAAGTCCAGTTTTTACGAAACCATTGGTTTAAATCCTCTCAAGACATGGCATTCCACCCCCTAACCACTTTTCGGCACATCGATCCACCCTAGTGTATACATACACACACGCGACCACAAAGCGACTCCTTTTCTCGGATGCTTACCTGACCCTGCCCGGCAAAGTCCTTGTCCAGGTCCTCCGCGTACAGATCCAAGACCACGTCGGCCATGTTCAGCCGGAAAAAGAGCTCTCTAGGCGTTTTAACAGATTTTTCGCCGCTTTTCCAACTTTCGCACGCACACAAACACACTCGGTACTCGTTCCGTCTTTGTCGCACTCGCGCTTCGTACAGTTTTCAGAGCAAGCCGGAGCAAAACCGGCGTGCTGCTCCTGGCTTTTCCCGGGAAATCACTCCCTCTCAACAATTAGTTCGGAAATAACCTTTGCACGCTTTCGTCCGTGGGTGAAATCCAAAACTATTTACATTCTACTTGCGCACGAACTATTTTCTCCAATCTTGCGAAAAAATTGTCAGCGTAAAATGGCGGAGCGATAGAGGCAAGAGGTGGGAAAACATCGATGCCTACAGCGCGTTAATCGATGTTTTCAAAATATCGGTGATATCGATGTTTGGCCAGTTACAACCGATGTTTATCCATCTTTATATGCTATCAGTTCTTGTTAGGGATGCAGAAATATCGATATGTGCCTCTATCGACGTTTTCGATGTTTTTAAGAACATCGATGTTTCTAAAAATAACAAATGCAGTTTATGCCCTCTTCCCATAGAGTCCATCCGTTCGAAACGGTTGGGATTTTTGACAAATGTGAAACACCGATTCCCACAGAGCACATCCACCATCCACCATCCAATAACAGCTGATCTGAACAGCTGTGGCTCATCATTTTAGCCCGTTGCATTTTGCACAACATTTAAAATGAGCACAACAGCTTTATAAATGATACTTGGTAACAGACTGCAAGTGATCTACGCGAACAACCAAATCGAACTAATCTGTGTGCAGATTTTTGCCAGCCTGCAGAAAAAATATGAACCGCTTTTTCCTAATATTGTCTAACTGGTAACATCTCAAGTTCATTATATATAAATGTTTGTTTTTTGGTTTATAATAATTATATATTTTATTTCATTTTTATTGTTCTGATCCATGTTGTGAGTACGGTATGCGCCTAGGAAAGAGTGGAGCAACACCTAATGCTGCCCCACGGATGGATCAGTAATTAATTAATTATTAAAAGTAAAAACAGCATTTTTTGAATTGGCGCCTTCCTTTTCCCAAAGTTACCCGCCATTATTTCTTTAAATTTTCGTAGTGAATGTTTCAATTTTCACTGTCTAGAAGAAGAACTCAGAGTTGTACCGAAAAAACATCGCCTAACTATCGCATAAAAAAGTCCGTCAAATTTGGATGGGGAACTAACTGGGAATTTTCGGAACGGCAAAACCTTATGGACCATCCGTTCAACGGATGGTGGATGGTGGATGGATCTCTGTGGGAAGAGGGCATTAATGCCGTCTTCCCACTGAGTAGAGCTGGAAAATCATCGATGTTTACCTACATCGATATTTCGATGTTTTTCAGAAAAAAACATCGATGTATCGATACATCGAATTCTATACCAATTTTAACGTATATTTTAGTTTTTTATATTTAATTAATCAAACATATGTTTAGATTACCAAGATTGTTTCCTGCCAAGCAGTGATGGGTAAAGAGGAAACATCGAACATCGTTGTTTGTAAACCTCGATGTTTCCCAAGATTTGGAAAACATCGATGTATCGATACATCGCCGATGTTATTTCCAGCTCTACCACTGAGATCCATCCACCATCCGTTGAACGGATGGTCCATAAGGTTTTGCCGTTCCGAAAATTCCCAGTTAATTCCATTCAAATTTGACGGACTTTTTAATGCGATAGTTAGGCAGCTCTGCGCCCCCTGCATAGCGCGCAAAGGTGGACCACAAGACCGAGCTTGTGGAGATAGCGCTCGAGAAAGGCTGAAGGAGCAGTGAGCGCAATATTTTTGCGTCTGAGCGCACTGTACTTGCTTTTGCCTTCATATTTAATTGCAGCGAGGTAAAATAGTTTGAAGTAGCCTATGCCACCAAGTCAATACGAGATCTGGTGGCATAGGCTTTTTCGATACTGCTGTGGATTGTTCACGTGACAATTTGTTTTCAACACTTTGAAGATCGTCTTCCAATGAGCGACATGCTTGATCAGCATTGTTTATCATCTGAAAACCTTGTTTTTTAATTCTTAGGTCTATCTTTGTGGCACAATGTGCCCAAAACTTGGGTTTGCATTTCGCAACTCATCGTAATGACGGGCGACATGTGTATTTACAGTTTGTCAAGTAATTGTTTGCAAAATGAAAAATGTCGTAGAATCTCACGTTTAAATCGCAAATTTATTAACAAAAGCAAGATTTTTCACAATTTTTTATTTGTACAAATAAAATACAAAATTAAATACGCTTGGTGTTTTTTAAAGTGTCCAAATAAAATTCGTCATTTATCATTAAAAATTCGGATCTCGCCAACGCCTTTGGATGAAAGACAGCCCCATAACATTACAGAAAGCTTGCCAAACTTTACCGTTAGTATTTCTTTCTTCTGCTGGGAGACGGTGTTTGGCTTTCTTAAAACTTTGCTGGGTCCATAGTGATAGTAAAATATTATTTTAGTTTTTTACCCTTGTAATAGTTGTAATAAACCTATTGTATTAAATTTTCATCAGTTCGTTTCCCAGGCATTGTTAATAACGGAGATATCTATTAATTACCCACTTCTTGAAACAAAAATCTCAATGAAAATAAAAGGGAGCAGCAATTTAAGCACACTACAGTTTTTTTTCCGCGAATTTACTTAACCGTTGATTTTTTATGCGTCTCTTTGTGCCTTGTGCTTACATTTTGCAAAGAATTAATTGACAGCAGAATATTTGATGTTTGTTTGTATTTAATTGTTTTCGACATGATTTATGTTGAAATATGCAATTTTGTAAATATATTTTAGTAGCCAATGCCTTAATATACAATATGAACAAAAAAAAAATGTAATAGTTCAATTTTGTTTTGCTAAATCTTTAACATAAAGTTTAGTTTCTACGAAATTTTACATTTTGCAAAAAATTACTTGACAATCTGTAGTTGGGTACTTTCCGCCCGGTATTAACTGAGTCGCTTTCTCGAAGAGAACGGACGAATTAATAAACAAAGTTCTTCCAATACATCGATTTCATCCGCAGGGAAATGTGCAGGAGCCTTTGCAGTTCCCAGCAATGTAATTGAGAGTGCCTTTTTAGTATGTAAAATTCTTTCAATCATTCGGAAGGCATTCTTAACATACAAGGGAAAATGTAACAAATCACAAACAATTAGCGAGTGTCCTTTTTCCTTTTTTTTGAACAGTAATGGCCCTAGAAACATCGATAGTCCAAATTTTAAATCGATGTTTTGGAAAATGGAAAAAAACAGCGATGCATCGATGTTATCATCGCTGTTGCTGCCTCTAATTCTGCTAATTGTTTAAATTACTTAATTAAATATTTTCTAAGTGAACTAAATTCAAAGGATAATAATAGCAATACTGTGAGTACTCGTGTTTTTGTGTTTTATCTAGGACTTTGGTGTCCTGAAAGGATGTCAATAAGGCAATTTTAAGAATTCACATTTATATTTTGAATATAATCTAATTAGAATGCTGTAGATTTCTGGTCTAACATCATTTTTGCAAAAAAACTGGTAAGGAAGCTGTTTCTTTCGATCGTAGACGTACATACATATGTAAAACGACGATGTGGCAAGCGATTTTCGGAAATGTTCAGCAGTCGTTAACCTTGAAAGTCCTACTCACACCAATGCAAATACATTAAACTCAACTCGCGCTTGGATAAACACTTTTTACAATCATACAATTTGCACTGGAAAAATCTTCGAAAATGCCGTAATTAATTTTTAATTTTAAGGATTGACAGGTTTTGCGACCTCGGTATTCAGATATGGAATTTGCTAAGCGACTAATTGTAAAAAACCTGAATAAATTATATTTACTGTTAAAAACTATTATTAACTTAAAAAAAAAGTATACTCCTTGAATTGATTTTGTAGTAACAATTTGGTGTCGCGGTTATTTTATGTTGCAACGGTAAAAACGGTTTTCGACGATTCAATCCATAAAGTAAGAATCTACATATGTATATGCAGCTTTCATTTCCTCTGCCCGCACCTCTGCCAAAGCTCTGCTGAGAGCCATGTTCGAAGCCATCTTCGGTTTCTCACCACACATGTGCGACGCACAAACAATAATATGGGGAGTTTACGCACCAATTCTTAAGCCTAGTACTCAGATCGACGAAAACTGTACGCCAGTCATGAGAGAGAGCGAGAGGCAAACAGCTGGCGTACACTTTTCGTCACTGTTTTTTTTCACCTCTGTACTCAGATCGACGAAAAAAATACCAGAAAATTTCATAGCGTTGCCAGTCTGCTGAAATGAACTTTGGGTGAACCCTAGCGAAAAGAATAAAAAATGTAAAGCCTAGTATCCAGATCGACAAACGATTATGCTAGCGTAAAAACTTTAATCTTTCCAGTGTGACCAAAGTTTCGAGAGTTCATTAGATTTAAGCGTGCTACGGTCGTACTGTCAATCAGCTGGGTTTGTTGACAAGCAGTTAAAATTCAAATATCGTATTTGCGGGAAAGAGCCTTTAAATGATATTACCAAATACCTTGGCAAGACAAGTCTGCCGCTGTACAAAGATATTAAAAAACAATACAATTTAAATTTAACAGTTGTTTTTTTTTAATTTACTGATAATAAAGTTCCCATAAGTCCCAATTTGGGCTAAAGAAAGCTGTGTCAGTAAAGGCTCAAAAATACCGTCGAGAATTCATTCGATTACATAAAAAAAGAGTACGAGAGTAAAATAACCTAGCTGTCGAAAAGAACAAAAAAAGGAAAATAATCATTGAAAATTTAGTTAAGTTTTAGTTTTAAGTTCTAGTCTTTGCTTTTTTTGTGGTTACACAATGGCCGTGTGAAGGGAAAATATTGAGCGAAAGTGATGATGCGAAGGCAAAGGCAATTTTAACGGTTACAGTGTAATTGCCTGCCCCTGTGTCTCGGTCGCATTTTTTATACCCTTGCAGAGGGTATTATAATTTTGGTCAAAAGTGTGCAACGCAGTGAAGGAGACATCTCCGACCCTATAAAGTATATATATTCTTGATCAGGATCGCTTTCTGAGTTGATATAAGCATGTCCGGCAAGGGTATAAAAATCAACGATGTTTTAATTTTTATTTCATTTGATTTTTTCGATCGTTCGAATGTCAACCCCCAGATCTCCTTCACATAGATCAAAGTTTGCATCCCCTGCATGATGATTTCTACAAACGACTTGATCCTATAAAAAATCAATCGACTTGGAAAGTCAAAAACAACCATGATGAGTCTGAGGTGACGTGCAGACGAAACTTTTCATGCATTTCTCTTATGGCTAGATAAAAAATTAAATCATAATATAAAACTAGGGTTCCAAAAAATTGTGAAAACTACATTTGGAGATGCATCCCTGACTGATTTCGCATAGATTTCATAATAGAGTGGCTGACTGCATAAGCTCAGGTCCGACTGGGTAGTAACCGAAGTATTCTGCTGATTGAATTATATATTGAATCAATATGTTGATTGATTTAAATTTAACTTTTTCCCAAAAAGTGTGTAGCTAAAGCTTAATGGTCATAATCGAGATACGGAGAAGCCGCCTTTTAGGAACCTTTTGTACAAAAAAATGAGCGACGAAAAGCTAGGCTTCTTGTGCCATCCAAACTTTTCAGAAATGGTTTGAAACATTGGTTTATCGTGAACTTAAACCATGTTAGATAACAGTAAGACAATTACGTTTTGTAAACTAAGCTGTTGCTCTAAAATTAACCGTATTAGAATTTTATGCAAAAAGCGAAATTAAAGAATTAAAAAATCTTTTAAAGCCAATTTGAAATGAATAAAATGCAAAATCGTAAAATATTATGTGCTTAAAGATTATGGCATGCCTTTTATGAAGGCTAATATTTTGTTAAAAAATGTCACAAATAATTCTTAATATTTTATTTTATAAAGAAGTCGGAATTTGTTTGGAAGTGATTTTTTAAACAGCCCCTAAAAATATATGCTTATACGCTGCTAAATACAAAACATAATTGTTATAAATCGAAAGTTGTTAATATATACTAAAAATGGTTAACAATTAAGAAACAGCTGAAATTTTGTTCCGCGATTGGAGCTTACAGAACTGAATCGGTAAATGTTTTTTATTTTGATATAAGTTTTTAAATTTAATTGAATATTAAAATATTCAATCCACACCTCGAACTATTTTCACTTGGCTAATGGTAACGGTTCTGACAAAGAAAAGTATGGGATATTTCGTAGCTTAAGAATAATACAAAATTCATTTAAAATATAACGTTACTAGTCATATAATTCTTACCAACAATGTCAAGTTAATGATTTTCAATCGTTTTTTTAATAATGGTGTAATTTAAATTTTTACATTCACGTAAAAAATTGATAAGTTGCTTGTACAAAAGAATATTATTTGTGAACCCAACGGGTTTGGCCAGCTGATCTATCGTCGTGATATTTCGTAGCTTAAGAATAATACAAAATTCATTTAAAATATAACGTTACTAGTCATATAATTCTAACCAACAATGTCAAGTTAATGATTTTCAATCGTTTAATATTAATGGTGTAATTTAAATTTTTACATTCACATACAAAATTGATAAGTTGCTAAAATTAAAGAACATTTTAAGTGAACCCAACGGGTTTCGCCCGCTTTGTCTTTGTCGCTTTGCTCGGTATTTATTTAACAAGACTCGGCCAAAAACGAGTTAAGGAAAATTAATCAAAGCCCCTGTTTAAAGCCACGATCCAATCGTACTTGGCGACGTTTGGCGCGTTGTCAGATTGACCCGCCAACCAGTCTCTGAAATTGAATTAATTTTCGTACATTTCGCATTCGCATAGTTTGGTTTTTATTTTATTATCTAAATCCTATTTATAAGGCTTACGAATTAATAATGTATGAGTATTCTGCCATTATGTTAAAGTAGTGGTTACATCGATCAATAAAGCATATTTACAAGTCTCGAGAGTGACACACTAATGGAAACCCTCTAAACTTTTGTTCCAATTAAGGTAGACATCGATGGCACTTTTTGGCCTTGTCGTGGATCTATTTTGGCCGAAATCGTACGAAAGAACGGTTTTGGCTCCTGTTTTCATCTTATTTTCCTGATATTTTGCATAATAAGGACTGCTGGTGGTTTGATTTTGATGTGGATTTGGATTTTGTGTCTGAGAGGGTGTTTTCTCAAACTTTGCCTTGAATTTCTGGAAAAACGGATGATCAAAGGGATCTTTAGTTGTTACACTCTTTTTCGTTGTTGATGTTAATAAATATGGCCTTGGTGTGGTGCTTCCTTGTCGAGTAGTTGGTGCAGTTATCGCTGAGTAACGAGTGGTGCTTCTCGTTGTTAGAGGTTGGTGAGTTGTTGGTGAGTAACGAATGGCTGTGGTTGAACGAATGGTTGGATTCGGGCGAGTGGTGGGCTTAGTTACGGATATATAGTGATATTGGGACTTGGTTGTTGAGGGCGTTGTTGTGGTATAACGAGTTGTAGATTTCGATGTTACATTTGGTCGAGAGGTTGGTGAATATAAGGCTGCATAACGATTTGTGGTCTTGGCTATTACAGATTGGTGAGTTGTTGCAATATAGCGAGTGTTTGTAACTGGACGAGAAGTTGTAGTTGGCCGTTTGGTGGCCTTGCTTACAGTTGTGTGGCGAGATGTAGGTCTCGTTGTTGTTGACTTTTGTTGATAGGCTTTTGAAATTGTACTTCTAGTTGAAGGAGTAATTGGCTTTGTGGTTGGACGAGTAATTGGCTGAGTAGTTGAACGAGCGGTTGGTCGAGTATTTGGCTGAGTAGTTAAACGAATGGTTGATCGAGTAGTTGGCTGAGTAGTTAAACGAGTGGTTGAACGTGTCGTAGATATTGGGCGAGTAGTTGATCGATATGTTGGATGAGTTGTAGATATTGGGCGCGTAGTTGAGTAACTTGCTGGACTTGAAGTTGTACGAATTGATGGACGAGTTGTTGGGTAAGTGATTAAGGATATATTTGAACGTGTTGTTGTTGGAATGGTTAATGCAGTTCCTTTAGATGAGCTAGGAGTTGGTCGAGTAATTTTTCCAGTAGTTGAAATAGTAGCTGGCTTATTGGTTATTACTGATCGAGTAGTTGTTGGTTGTGCAGAGGCTTTCGTTGTAGCTGTGTAGCGATTACCACTTTCAGTTATTGTGGGCTTAGCGGACGTAGAAGTTTGCCATGACCATAACGGCAAGCTCGTTGTTTTGGCCGTAGTTGGGACTGGTTTTTTTGTGGCCGCTGTTAAAGGTTTCCTTGTGGTTGTTGCTACAGATTTATTTGTGACGCTTGTAGTTGTTTCCACTGCCGCAGAGGTGGCCGTAAATTTAATCACCTCATTGCGGAAGCTGTCGCTGCTGACATAGGGTCTGTTGACCAGCTGAGGGGGCTTAGATGGGCTTTTACTTGGGCTCGAGGGCTTCGGCTTGGGATTGACGGGTGCTCGAGCAGGTACAATTGGTTTGCCAAGAAGGCTGAGAAATGGATTATGGGCATAGGGTAAACTTTCGTGGGGTTTGACTTCTTCTAAAGTATGTGAAGTTGTGGCGGAGGGTTTAATTGAACCAGGGGCTTTCAAAAAGGGATTGCGATCGTAGTTCGGTTTTTGGGTAGAATACATGGCAGTTCCTAATGTGAGAGTAGGTTTATTTACCAGTTGATTATTGAAAAATGGATTGGAGGCATAAAGTTTATTAGTTTGTGGCTCCTTGGGACTTAAAATATTATTTGTTATTTTATTTGTATGTTTGGTGGGCAGCACATGAGTTTGAGGGGTCTTAGCTGCTTGTAGATTTTGAAGGAAGGGATTACCTCCATATTCTTGAACGGTTGCAACCTTTTGCCGTGGTTTCTCCAAAACAGACTGATGGGGCTTCACTTGCGGCTTTTCTCCATAGGGACTGATCCTATCCGCCTCTGCGATATCGTTTCCATCGAAACAGTCACTCAATTGGGCCAAGTTCTGATTCCTGCAATGTCCATTGTAGACAGTCCAGGCGTTGAAGCCATCTCCCGACAGTCGCATGTGTTCCTCATGGATCGTGCGAATGCACTGGACATCATCGGAGATATCCGAATCCAGCAAGCGATCGCACTCAATGTGGCAGGCTTTGCCACTTGTCTGGTCGTGGGAGCACCAGTAAATATCGCTGATCTGGAACAAGCCATGATCCTCACTGCCATCTGTATTGAGTTTCCCCACGGCTGCTGTATTGAAAGAGGATTCATGCTGGGCTATGCAAACCCAGGTGGGGATTTCCCTCATGGGTAACTTATGTTTATGATAAAGCTCCTTGGCCAGCTCACAGCGATTGTAGATTTTACCCTTTAAAGGTTGAGCTGCCTTCCTGACCAGTTCGTTACCCTTGGCTGGTTTATTGACTTCCCGAGGCAGATCTTTGTCCTCGAAGCAACTGGCTATATCGGCTCTAGTTTTCTGCCTGCAGTGCCCATTGTAGACGGCCCACGCAGTAAATCCGTCCCCTGAAATCCTGGTGTGCTCCTCGTGGATGGTCCTCACACACTTCACATCATCTGAGATATCCGAGTCCAGCAGTCGATGGCAGTCGATGTGACAGCCCTTGCCGCCACCCTCATCGTGTGTACACCAGTAGAGATCGCTGATCTGGAAGAGTCCGTGGTCCGCACTCCCATCCGCGTTCAGGCGCCCCACCGCTGCCGTATTGAACGAGGATTCATGCTCGGCGATGCACACCCAGGTGGCCAATTCCTGCATGGGAAACTTGTGTGAGAAATACAACTCTTGGGCTAATTCGCAGCGATTGTAAACTTTACCCGTGCGTTGATTGTGTGTTTGGAAGTGTGACTGATAGTGTGGCTGATACTGTACTGGCTGTTTGTGACTGTAAAGGGGGTTGGCAGGGGATTGGTTTTTAAAGGGTAATCCAATGGCATTGGGATGCTGGCGGGGGGGAATTTGCGTTTGAGCTTGGGGATTGACTGGGCGTGGTCGGAAAAAGGGATTCCCCGAATAGGCTGCCACATTGGTCTGGTAGCTCAACACAGGCGGCGCAGGTCGATAATATTGATTCACGGCTGGTGTAATTGGCGCCGGGTTCTGCTGCACTTGCACCTGGCCAAACTGATAGGCATAGCTGACCTTCTGCTTCACAGGACCTCCCCCGATGGCATTCGGATGTTGATGAGCCGGTGGCTTGGCGAAACAGGCTGCAACCTGTTCGTAGTGCTGGTTCAGGCAGTTCCTTTTGTACACGGTCCAGGCATTGAAGCCATCTCCCGAAATTTGGGTGTGCTCCTGATGGATCCTCCTAATGCACTGCACATCATCTGCAATGCTGGAGTCCAGGAACTGATTGCAGGTGGCATGGCATCCCTTGCCCGCCCTCTGGTCGTGGGTGCACCAGAAGAGATCGCTGATCTGGAACAAACCGTGATCGGCACTGCCATCGGCATTCAGGCGACCCACTGCAGCCGTATTAAAGGAGGATTCGTGCTGGGCGATGCACACCCAGGTGGGAATCTGGGGCATGGGTAGCTTATGTTGGTAGAACAACTCCTGGGCCAACTCGCAGCGACTGTAGATTTTGCCCTGCGTCTGGACCTGGGCCACCTGATGGTAGTGATTCACTGGGTAGCTGTGGACCTGCACTTGTTGCGGTTTTTGGTAGGAAGCGGCCACCGAAAGGGCTGTGCTGCCAGGACCTCCACATCCCGCCACATAGGAGGCGGCATCCTGGCGGCAGTAGGCGCCATAGGCCTGCCAGGCGGTGAACCCGTCTCCACTGATCCTCTGGTGCTCGGCATAGATCTTTCGCACACACAGGACATCGTCGGCAATGTCATCGTCCCGCAAACTGGAGCAGCTCAGGCCACAGCCTTTGCCCTGGCCCGGTGGCGAGCACCAGTAGACATCGCTGATCTGGAAGAGACCATGGGATCCACCGCCCAATCCGGCACTTCCGCCAAAGGCGGCCGTATTAAAATCACTCGAGTGCTGGGCTATGCACACCAAAGTGGCCACTTGGGCGGCAGGAAGGCCAAAACGCTGCTGCAGCACATTGGCCAATTCACAGCGATCGAAGATCTTGGCCGTGGCCAAAACCGGAAGCAGTACGAACACCACCGACCAACTCCACATCTTGATCTGTACTGGCACTCGAACCCACAGCTATCACTCTTATATAGAACACAGAAAACACACAAAACTGGAGCAAGATCCTTGGGTCATTTGAAATTCAAATTTTACAGCGATTTTGAACGCGTGTCTCTCGATTTTTTCTACGTTTTTATTTTTTGTAGTTTATTTTATTTTCCCAACTGCCTGCGTGCGTTTGCGCGTTTCGTTGACGACTGAAACACGGCGGTCGCATCTTCAGCCCAAAGTCAATTTGAATATGACGACGTCGACTGCCGAGCGAGACAAACTGGTTGTGGCTATTGCATAATTACTACGGCGGTCACAGCTGAAAAAAAAAGGTTCTCGGCCACTCAAGAACCCAAAAATATTGGAAGCGCGAAAAGGCAAAAGCATTATCAAATCAGCCATAAAAATGTATTTAGAAAGTTCTGCAGTCGTTGGGCCATTAGCTGCTCATTTGCTTGATGGAATTAATTTGAAATACCCGTATTTATGGGACAGGCAAGTCGAGAGTCGCGAGCGCTTTTCGCGCGTTTTAAATCGCCTCGCAAGACTCAATCAAGAAATCGACAGACGCGATTTGCGGCTGTCAATCAATCCGATGCGAACCCCACCCCATAGATAGTGTCTCAATCACATTGTAATGCAAAAACACCTTGGATCAGCTTTGTTTATCTGCCGAGTGAAATATTTTTGTTTGCATCTGCCGATTGACCAAGTCGCTTTTTGGAATTTGTTTTTTTTTTTTTTTGCCTCTGTTGCCTAAGTTTTTGGTGTTTCTCTGATAGCCAATTTGATGCAATATAAACTGTGTTTTAATTGCCGCTTTTTGTGCAAATTGCTGGGCCGAAAAACAGTTGCTGATTGATTAATACCCGGGTTCCCTCATTATGTGGTCTTGAACTTGAGTCATTGCCAATAAGAAGGGAGGCGGATGGATCAAGGCTTGGGCTATGCATAGTGATTTTGTGGTTAGCATTGATTTAGAAGTCCGAAAAAATTAATTGAATGTTTAAACATTTTTTCAAATTATTTCCAATGAAAATATTTTTGGAATGGGATATTCATGAGAACTCCCTAATTTAAGCCACAAGTCATGCCAGATATTGTCTTTCTAAGAATTAATCAATACACATTTGCTTTTCGTGTGCAGTTGATTTTACAATGTTTTCGTATTTTAATGAATAAATTCCCATCTTGAATCGAAAAATATTTCAATCAATATCTTATATATTCCCCAATTTTTAGAAATCAAGAAATCCATAAATTCAGCATAAAATTTTTTTTTAAATTTCCAAATATTCCAGTTCCAAGAATAACTATAAAGCTCTTCAAGCTTTAAATGAAAACAACATTTTGGTTAATTCGTAGTAGTTTTTCTTGTTTTTTTTTTAGTAAACGCTAAATCACAATACAATAGAATCACAATTAAAAAAATAAATTATATACAAATTCGTAGACAAAAACTGCGTGTGTTACATCCATAATTATCATAATGATATAACAAATACACTTTTACATAACACTCAATAACAAATACGGATTTATGATTAATATCTTACTTCACGGGTGGCTCCTCGACACGCCCCTTTTGATAGATATAGTATATCAGACACATAACCGCCACACCAATGCCACCGCACAAGGTCGCCCAGTGGACAATATTGAGGGTTTTTAGCGTGTTAATCAATTTCTTTTTGAAAAAGGCCACCATTTCGCCATTGAGTTGAATGCCCTAAGGAAAAGTTTAGGGTTTACAAATATTTATTATAAATAAATGAGTCTTTAAATGTGTTTAGATATAACTAACCTCCTCCACCCAAATGGCGGGCATCAAAACTGTGGGTAAATTTTCGGTGATGCCTATGCGATTAATGCTCTTTAGGAACATGTTGAATTGAACCCTTTTACCGCCTCGCAGGGGCGTGCCTGTCAGCTAATGGAATATTTATATTTTTAAGATTTATCTAGATCGAATGGTTATGTGTATCTTACCGACTGCACATCCACGAAAGTCTGATGCTTTTTGGCATCAGGCTTCAGGCCCCGAATCATCTTTCGGTACTCATTCGAGGCGCCCAGCATATGAGGCAATGTCAAGATTACAGGGGCATCTGAAAGTGATAACAATAAAAATATATTACTTAAAAGATACGTTATAAAGCAGACTCCTTGATTTGCATAACCAGCTCCTTGAGCGTCTCGCTGCATTCCATTTTAATTATTCTGTTTACATTGTTGAAATGATTTCGAAAAACAAGATTTTGCGACCTTAATCAGACCCAGCTACTTATATTTAATTTAATTAAATTAATTGGTAAATATTTCATAGGTTGCGGAAGCTTCTTAACCTCTCATCACGCTTTCGTGGAACAACATTTATTTATTTACTTAACTACTTGTGATGTCTGAACCAATTTGTAAGAATTTCCTCATCCGACAACATATTTCAAATGCTCATTACTGAAACTGTTAACTCACGTTTCGACAATTAAACAAAAAAATCAAAACGTCGAAAGGAAGGCATCACCAAAAGAATCTCAAGTTTGAAACGTGCGCGATCGATCGGCAAACACCCAAACAAAAAAGTGAAGAAAAAAATAATAAAAATCAAAGTTAATGCTTCAATTTGTAGAGCGTTCACAGCACTTGATAACATCATAATGAAGTGCGGCTCATTATATCCCCTAGTTGAATAAAGAAGAACACTTTTGATTTCAAATGCGCAATGCCTGCGGGGAATTTAATTCAGAATGCGAAGCAAAACGTTTTTTGTTCCACGAATCTCGAGTGTTAATTAAGAAATTAAGCAATCGAAGAAGATCAAAGCCAGCCCACACAGATTCGCGAACAGAATCGAAATGTGAATCTACGCTTAAATCAAAGTCCTAACGAAAAGCGTTTGCAATTTGTCTGATCGAAACCAGCGCGTGTTTAAAGAGATCTTTTGGAGATTTTTATATCTTTTCAGTTTTTAATTTTATGAGCCATGTCTCTTGATGCCTTCTCTGTGCACTTCCCAAGCAGATAATTTGCATATAAATGGCATCAAAGCCCAAACTAGATCTGGCAGCTGTGGTACCGTGATTACCATTTGATTTATAATTGGCTGCCTTTTAATTACTGAGGTAATCGACCACAAACTGATGACAGAGGTGTCATCTGGGGTAGTTCGCCTCATCGGTTAATCGCCATAAAACAAATAAACACAACAACGCAGAGGCTCATTTGCATAACAAAATACAAAGAGCAAAAATAGTCAAATATTTTTCAAAATATTTCCGGTTTCCCTGTGTATTTTATCACAAAAATTCTACAAAACTTAAAGTTCGTTGTTTGAGTCTTTTAATTATTTTTAGTTGTGACCAGATGCTGTTTAGGCTAGCAATGCTCCAGTTAATGATAAGATTATATCAAAATGATCGAACAATCGTTAACATTTGAGTTAAGTGTTCACAAAATATAAGATCAGAAACAAAATGTGAAATACCTAAACTATCAACATAAATAAAATGCTAATTAAATTAAATCCGTGTTGTTCCAATAGACAAAATAATCGATGAAGGTTGAATAAGCGCTGAATCAAATTTGTAATACCCTAACCAAATTCGGAGAATCGAATCAATAGGAGCACAGAAGCAGTAATTTTTAAGAAATGGAACTTTGGGAACCATACTTCATTTTTTTGAGCATTCATTCATTAAAAGGGAATCCCCCAAATCTAAGAAAACTAATATCATGCTAACAATTTGTTTTTTAATATGTTTACATTTTAATTATTTTTCAACAAAACATTCAAAGTAATTAAATTTTTTATCAATTTATGGAAATATTAAGTTTTTGTTTCGATCTATACATTTTTTTCTGGTGAATAAGTATATGGTTTGTTGAGCTAAAGAACCTTTGCTTTTTCCTCTTTAAATTAGACCGGCGACATAAAAGTCTTTGATCTACTTAATTTATGGTAATTCTTTTTGAAATGCTAATTTGGCGTATACTGTGAAATAACATGAGGAACTAAAGATAAGCGTAAGATAACATTTGTGTATGAAGACGCAACATAAATATTTTCAAAAAGTCTTGTTAAGTGTTCAAAGGGTTAAATCTGTCATTTTTAAATGACAATATTTGCATAACATAAATTAATAAAAATTTTAATTAACGCATTTGTTACCCCACTAGCTAATTCCATAAATATTTTTGTTGATTTTTTGAAAACTGGGAATGCTAGAATCAGAATCTAGGGAATTCTTATAATCACTCACCCAAACAGGTGGTCAAATCCAAGGCTCCCGCATATAGACATCCATTTTTCCTCTTAATCACATTCGCCAATTTGTCAACGCAGAAGCATTCATTATCATGTTCCGGTCCAATGTCGTTTATAAAGTTCTCACCGATAGAGTACCGGTATCCAGGTATTCCCTGGTACTGGATATCTGTCTGGTAAAATAGCTGCACTGATCTGCAAATATCCGCGCTGAAGATATACATGGAGTCCCCTCGCTGACGAAATGGTGGATAGGCGGAGGCATCAGTTCCATTTATCTGATTGCAGACTGATGTTTCACCCTCTGTACTAGCGTTGAGCCACACCTGTAGATTATGATTGTCATCCAGTTTTTGGATCTCCAATACCCTCATGGGATCCCCCTTTCCAGTATGGACTTCGTAGACTTCGTGTCCGGAACCATTTTTCTATGGGGAAAAAATGAAGACATATTTAATATTTTATTTATTATTATTAATAAATAACAGTGCATGAGCTCCACAGAGGATTTATTTTGTGTTTTAGTTTAATTTTACTCACATGACCAAAAAAGGAGAAGGCCAGGCTTCCATCGCTCTGCTCCCGAATGGTTTTCGAACCACTCTCCTTGATCTGGTTACAAATAGCCTTGGCGATTCCTTGGGGATTGATGCAAAAGCGCACTCCATCGAAGAGGTATTCCCTCACAGAAGTGCTCACAAACATCGATCTTGGATCGTTGAAGACCGCTTTGAGATTGGCATTTAAATGGACCAGGAGTAGAGCCAAACCAGGATCATTCTCCGATATTTGCAGAACAGACTGTTGAAAATAAAAGTGTTGAAGAAGGCGTAACGTTAATTAAGGAACATGCAGCGAATAATGACCAAAGCTAAAAGGCAAGGCAGCAAATGTTTAGTATTTAAAAATATTTCAAAAGCATTAGCAGCGGGCGGGGCGGTTAGCCATATATTAGTAGCAAAGCACAAGCTCAAATTTGTTATTATTAATTATGTTTTTGCGTTGGATGTGTGAGAAAATTGACGTTTCCAATCATTCGGTTTTCAGCTGCCGTTTCCATTGATTTCTCCTCGCCAGTCGCCAGATCGAGTCGACAATTTATCAAAATATTTACATAGACGAGAGGAACCCAAGGTGAATGCCAATCAAAATTTTGCATTTCTACGTCTGATGTGAATGATCTTGACTTTGGCAGCTTGAAGTTTTCAGTTTTGAGTAGGAGATGCGCCAAATTGCAATTAATATAATTAAACAAGTTGCAAAGCTGTCAGAAAATCTGAAAAGCTGGTCAACTTACTTTGACACCATCGACAATGCTGATTATGATGCCATGTACCCAGCTAAAGGGAGCTATAAGTTTTGGGGTCATTAAATTTGATTTATTGGAATCTTTCACATAATATCTTATTCAATTAAACTTTTTGTTCAAAAAGATGCCAATTTGAAAATCAAATAGATTATCTGTTTAATTTTTCTAAATTATTGGTGCACTTTGAAATTTTCTTAAATCTTAAAGCCAAAGCAATGGTTAATACGTCGAAGTGTTCATCTACTGCTTAAAATAATTAAGGACTTAATGCATCTTAAGTGCTATTAATTTAAAATGCTTTTGTTTCCTAATTCTTAAAAGGAAATTAAATCATAAAATTGATACTATGCACATTTTACTAGAAGGACATTTTAATGAAGGAAAACAGAACCTTTGAAATGTCTAATTATGTCTGAATAATAATTTAAATGTCTTTTGGGTATTAATATGTAGCCAAAAAATGAAAATTGATATCCTCTAAAAAAACCTATTGCGATCCCGACCTAACCCACTGCCAAAACGTTTAATCTGACACAATCGGCGCAATAAATCGGCAATAAAAATATCATTAGCTTAATGACTTATGAACAGTCCATCCAAAAGATCCCCCCATATCCAATGACGCACGTCTGGGGTGAAATCATAATTAATAAACAATGAACTGAAAACGGTAAATAAAAGGAATAATAAATTGGTGAAATCGCTGGTCCCAAAGCAGAACAAAGACAAACAGAGCCGGGCGATGGTATCGTCCATCGGAGAACCGTGAAAAACCATTACCATTACGTAAAATCTACCAAGGCATGCTATTAAAATCTTTGTATAGAGTATCTATATGGACAAAGCCGAATTTGTTCGGGTTCTTTTGTCAGATAGACCATCACCAGTTGCGAGGGTGTTACACTCGATTAAATTAGTAGTGGATAAAATTACTTTACGTTTCCCTCGAATACGTTCCATTAATCGTTTCAGGACTCGTACACCTGGAGTTTGATTCAATCGAGAGTTTAGCCTATTGGCAAAACCCTGAAAGATATCTGTGATTTCTCTTTCGAATACTTGTAAAAATGCCTGTAAATTTAGTATTAAAATTGTAATTTCTTGGGAGATATGTTGACGTTATAATTTTTTATTTTTATCTATTTATATTTAAACTTACGTTCATGTGCATATTGAGCGCCACAATTCGATCATCTTGGGTGTACGGAGCCGAGGCCACTGCATCGAAATCAAAGTGCACATTTTGCACATAGGATATTTTTGACCCGTCTCTCGAAAAATGCTTGACCTTCTTCTGACGGAACTGTCTGAAAATTGTATAAATTTATGTTATTAACTATGTTTATTTTATACTTCATTTACTCACTTGTATACATAGGGTCCTATTTCCTCGACTATGGGTATGGCACCTTGTTGTATCCTATCCGGATTGGTTACATTAAATATGTAGACTTTGAAGTTCAATGGCTGGGGCAGGTTAACAAAACGTTTATATTGTTCCGAGCCATCTGCTATAATCACGCTCTGCAAATATAATAAATTGTCACGAAATTAAAATGAATATCTATAAACATGGATTTATTTAAATACGTTTAAGCTGTCATAGTAAAAAATCACAATCAAATAAATGCCGACTAGTATTTATAGTATGACATCATTTTTAAGCATAACAAATTTTTTAAATTTAAATCTATTATTATTTATTTACAGTTGTCTTTTAAGACTGAATTTGCTTAAATTTTACACAATGATTTACTTAAAGTTGGTTTAACAGGTTATATTTTTTTTGGCTGTCCGATGCTAAACAAATCAATTTTTATCAGTTTAAATTTTAAGGTTGATTATCACGCGACTAAGTCGCGACTTTATGTCATTTAATGACGCCGTAGAGGCAATAAAAATCAAATCAATGATATCACAAACCGATATTAAACTGAATATGAACCTGTTTTCTGTTAAAGATTTTATTTCTTTTTTTTCCACAAAGAAATTCATATTGTTTTTTATCGTGGTAATTAATTGATAATAATCAACAAACAGCGTTTTGTTTTTCGCGTTTTTTCAAAACAATATTATTAATTAGATTGTACTTTGCCTGAAAAAATATTCCTATGCCAAAAAACAAACCTTTGCTGTTAACCTTCCATTTTAATTTTTACAACCCAGTAGCCAGAAAAGTATTCACAGCTTACAAAAAACAAAAATTGGCAAAACATAAAAAGGCCCACCAAAGAAACATAAATAAAGGTTGAAAACAAGTTCAAAACATGACCAGCAATATAATTTTACGGTCTGCCCCTCGGACTTGATACAATTGAAAAATTGTCAAAAAGCTACACAAAAATCTGGGTAAATATTTATATGACTAAGGCAGATTCCAAGGTCAATGCACACGCAGTTCGGTTCAGCTCAGCATATCGAAGAGCATACAAAACGTTTGATTAACCTCAAGACCCAAAGAGAGGCTCAGACGACGGCTGACAATGGCCCAAAATTCATTCAGAAAAAAACTACAAATAATTGTTGCGAAATAGAGCGGTTTTGGCAAAGCGACAAGCCGAACCAAAACGTGTTTAAAATTTGAATTTCGCTTAAAATTCGATTTGCGACAAGAATGTGCTGGGTCAAAGGGGCGTATGCGCAACTTTTTGGAAGTACTAAAAATATGAAGGGTTTGTTTTCGTTTTTGCTATATATTGAATATTATAAGATTTGTAATTTTCGTAATATTTTAAAGTGTCTTTTTATTGAAAATGAATGGTTTCCAATTTATAATATCTCCCTGTTAATAACAATCTTTTATCTAATAACCATGTTAATTAAAAATATTTTATATATGTGTATGGTTTTATGTTTTAATACCTAAGTATTTGAATCAAAATGTTCTAAGCTGGGTCATTTTTTCATTTCTATAAAAAAATGTTTTTTTTCTGCGAATATACATGCACCAGCTAGAAATTAATTAAGCTCTTCCAGACTGTTAACTTATAATTATATATTAATTGCTTAAATAAATATTAAAGTACACATATTGATAAAGGTACTTTTGTATAAATAATAGTAGACAAAAAATGGGTCAGAATGATGAAAAGAAAAATTTAAATGGCTAATATAGAGGCCTAAAAAGAGGTGCGATTGTTTGGCATTGCCGGCGAACTAAATTGCACAATCTTTTGACCATCGAATAGACTTCAATTGCTTTGAATTTCAATTTCAATTCATGACTCGTTTGTTTTGGCCATCTGTTTTTGGATTTTTGGCGTCTGCATTTGAATTACAAATAGAAATGGTTAATGTGCAAGGGACGGTCCACCTTCAAGTTGAAGGCCCTCCGATTTCGAGGGTATTTTGGCCATTCTAGATGGGATCTCGAACGCGTACACACGGAAGTTCATTGCTAACGATGGCTCGTAAAAAGAGTTTTGCGGCCCGAAAGCGTTATGGGTGGCAAACCAAGTTCCAGGGGCACAGCTACAAAAAAAGAGCAATTAACTTGGCTCGGCTACAACAATTAAAAAGAGCAAACACAGCCACACAAACCAGTGGTGACTAAAAAGATAAAACTCTGTGTTTGCATTCTAATTACAATAAAAAACCAAACCTCAGCTCAAAGTCAACCCAAGTACTTCTAGTTGCCTTGGCACTGAGCGCCGAAGATGTCACGCCTGATTCAGCAAGCGTGCGCCTCGCGATGGGAACGCATTTTGAGTGTAAAGTAAATAATCTGGCAAAATGTTTTATATATATTTTATCATATCATAAAATAGGAGTACAATATATGTTTTTGTGTACCAACTTAATTAATCCAAGGGCAATACATAAGGATTTCTTACAAGACTAGTTCTGGATGATAAAAACTTTTAAGCTTTCGTAATGCAAAATACATAAATTAAGTGTTTGCCTTCAGATTTTCAAATGAGAATAATGATAATAATAAATATTTATAAATGAAACTATGAGTAATCGCAGAAGATTTATACAATTAACAACGTCTTATCTAATTTTTTCTTGGTTTTGTGTCATTAATTTATAGGGAAAAAAAATAAATGTGAAGTAACTTTAATAAATTAAAAATAAATTATGTTTATAATATTACTTAAAACCAGAAATACTCGACGCAATTTTATCTGCAAGGGTTTTCCCAAGCCAGCCGTTCTCAAATAATAAATTAAATTTTTTACACCTTTTTTATAAACAAATATTTCGATGTTAAAAAAAATAAATAATAATAATTTGGTTATAAAAATCCTTATTCTTTTTAGCTTTTTAAACAAAAGTTTAATTTAATAACGACCAATAACAATATGTTCTTCTATATTACAAAAGTATAGAAAACTGTTTCATTGGCAAGACATGGGTTACAAAATTAAACATTTGTAAATACCGAAATAAACATTTTAAACCGAAATTACAGCCCGAATAGTTGTTCTTGAACAATCCCAATGTCATGCATATCAACTTGGTCATAAATTAAATGCGCTGAAGGACAAGAACATGACCAGTAATTTAAGTGTTTGTTTTTGGCTCTAATGGATTGGATAACCCAATAATAATAAAGTGCATTTGACTAGCAAATTAATTCGCATCGCTTGTGGCATTTCAATTGCATTTGGCATTCGTCGAGAGCGTGACCCAAGGGATCGGTTTTGTATTACCATTCCAGCTATATGTAATTATTTCATGTCATATTCGGATAAGGGAAATGAGATTCTATTGCACTTGTTGGCCCGGCAATTAGACTTGTTAGAGAGCGTGGAAAGCGATGGTTTGGGGAATTACAGCCGGTGGGTTTGGTGGCCAAAGATGTCATTACGGATAAGCTGGATAATGTTGGGTTGTCGTGCCATTCCCTACGTCAGAACTTTGTAGATCAGTATTTGGTATCCCTTGAATAATAAATGTCAACAGTTGATCTGATGGTGGGACTCCCAATAAAATAATAATGTAATTAAGGAAATTATTAAGAAGATGACTTCTAGTTTTACCAAAGCTCTTAAGCTTATAAACTTGAAAAATAAGCAAACCTGTTTCTATTCCAACCATATATTGAGTAATTAGATCTGTCTACATCATTAATTAATTATATTTCATTACTTGGTACTTTGAACTTTGCTTGATTCATCTTACTAACTATAATTCTTTCTAACTCAGTGAGTATTCGCCATACAGCTTTCGGTTTGCCACTTGTTAGTCAGCAAAAGTCAACAATAGAATCATTATATTCCCTTTGTTTGGTCAGTGAGAGAAAATATCTGTGTGAACTTTGAAATCTAAATATTTGACCAAGAGACTATGACAAGTTTCTAATGAAAGGAGGGACTTGTTAGCTCGAAATAAAAACAAACTTTTATTTAAAGTTATTTAATTTATAAGTAAAATTCTATGAAAGTTTTTATTGGAAATTTCATGTTAACTACTTACGCTAAAATGATAAGTATTAACCTAGTGTATTGGCGAAATTTCCTTATAGAGGAAATAAATAATAAAATTCTGATTAACGCACCATCATCATTGTGACAACCAAACTAAGAGAGATAAAATGCCAATATTTTCTCTTTAAATAAAAAAGGGTTAAGATTTGAATACATAATATTATTTACGACCATATAACGGTATCTCAATGGTTTCTTTAAATCCTCGATCAATATAAGAATTGAAGCTCAAGGCAGCATGTACTCCGTTTTTTTTCAATAAAAATTGCTCTAGTTTTCTATAATTCTTCTTACTCCTTTTGGGGCACTCACCTGCTCGACCTTTTTGTGCACCATGTTGGGGAAGAGGATCCAACCGCAGTAGCCGCCCAAGGCGGCCACGCAGACGCCCAGGGCGCTGACGATCAGGGACCAGTGGAGCATTTTCTCGGAGACGATCGGATGGATGGAGTCTACGGAGATGGGGCGAGACCCATTTATCGGGTTCCTCTCTTTTTTCGATCAAAACGCCGGCAACAGGTGTGGAATCTTTTTTCTTTTTCTTTGATCGAGCGGAGCTTTGGCCTGACCTACGTCAAGTGAGAGCCGCTGTTGTTGGGGTGTCGATCTTGTTGTTGTGTGCCGAAACAAAGCGCACTATTTATAAGATACCCGTTTTGGGGCTTTTTTTTTTTTTTGGTGTTTGTTATATATAATTTTGAAATAAACAAGTTGCCGAATGCGATGCGATGCGACGCGACCGCTTGGCTGCTGTCTTTTGCTATATCTTATTATGTCCCTTATAGTAAGAGCAACAACTGTATTCGTATATATGTATATGCAGGGTTTTAAGCATGAAAACGGGTTTGGCTGTTGTGTTGCAGTGAAAGCTTTTTGCCGCCATCAGCTGGTATAATTAAAATATTTTTGTTAATTATATTTGCGTTTTTGCTTAATTGGGTCGAGTCACAACTTCACACGCGCCAAAGGAATAGCTTTTTTCTGGTCTTCCCCATTGAGGCATCGCCGGCCAAATGACAATCGTGTTTAATGGTGGAACATATATATTTGGTTCTCGGTTAACGTAAGCGAACTTGACCGGAAAATAGTGGGCGGCTTTCGATTGCGATACAAATCAGGTGCACATTCAAATTAATGGCCGCACGCGAACGGGGAAAATGGGAAAAACTTCCGTCACAAAGCGAAATGAATCAGCAGAATAACACTAAAATACTTGGGCACTTCTGTGGCGGCCCTAAGTGCGTTTTATTATTGAAATTTTCTTGGTAGTGTATTTGATTATTGTGACTTTGTTAACCGGAGATCCAACCGCACGGAACAACCGCTGACGACTGGCAGTTCATGCCAAGCTGCGATGACAACGCTTTGACTTATGGCTTTCAGCTGTAGTAGGTTGTAGTTTTTTGGGCAAAAGCCCTAAGCCAAGCGATCGCTGAGAGGGACAAATTAAAGAGCGCATGCGCAACGCTCCTCGAAACTTTTGTCGAGGGCTTTTCATTAAGTTTTTGAGCCATTAATGAGCAACACGTTTGCAGTTAGTTGCTCGACTTTTTTCTCTGCTTTTGTAATATTTCTTTACATTTTATTTCACTTAAATTATGGATGAGCCGCTCATTAGCAAATTAGTGCAAGTTTTTGTCATGCCACTTTTTCGCTATATTTGTTTTGGCCAAAATGGAAATTCCCCTCGCTTAGTGTATCTTAGTGGGTGGGTTTAGACATGACCCTGACAAATAAAATATTGCCTGCTTTTATCTGGCATCAAACAGTTCTAATGATGTACTCTGTTTAATTGAACGAATTCGAATATAGATTTACATTGAGGTTATTAATCAGCCAACTTTGGTTAATTTGGGGAGGCCACAGAAGGGCAATGTGGCAATTTTGTAAATAATTATTCTTGTAAACAATGCACTTACTTTGATATGTTTTACACTATAATATGGAGTAATTAGTGAGCATTTAACCCTGCCACCAAATTTATAAGTTTTGTCAAATCATTTCTATGATTTGATCTACATTAAACACTTTTGAACTGATTTCAGTTTAAAATGTAACTGTGGTAGAAATTACTTCGTACCTAGTATACATTTTGTATTTTTTAAAATAAATCGGCATAGTAATAGGATATATTTAGTCTTGCAGAATTGTCTAAAGCCCATAAAGTTTTTAAATTCTCTGCCCTTCGACCCTTTTAAAACTCTTCCAAGCTTATTTGTACTCTCTTCTTCGGCTCTTCACTTTCGGGGACTCTCTTTTTCTTCTCTTTTGAAGTTGGCGTGGGTGCAAGACCCCTCCCTCTTGAATCCACTTCTTTTTTTGGACAAACGCATTAACAGGTTTTCGAATTGCTGTGCGTGCCGTGAAATTTATATGTAAAAACTTGTAAGACAGCAACAAAGACAAAAACAATAGCGATTGGATTGGCTGCGGGTGAAGCTTTTGTTGAACTTGACACGGTTGTTGTCCATTCATTTTTCGGTATGGTTTTTGTTTTTGCTGTTGCTGTTGTTCTTCGCATAAATTTTGTTGAATGTTGTGCAAAAATGTAAAGCTTTAAATAATAAACAAATGCCAAAATATGAAATATTTTCGACGGATCGAAGAGTGTTAGAAAAATATTGGGACGTGGCCACAATTAATTGGCAAGAAATAGTGAAAGATTTGTATAATTTCAATCATAAATTCGGTTTCAAAAGAATGTCAAGAGTACTTATAGTTGTTTTTAATAAATGTACCATGTCACCATCATGACTGAAAAAAATTGTATTCACTTTTCTTATCTTAATTTTAACTTAATATTTTTGCTTTTAAATTTAAGCTTAATATAACGACAATAAATCTACTTTTTAAATTCTCCATAAACTCTGCTGTTATAAAACGATTCCCTTGCCAATTTCTTAACATTTTATGGGACTCCGACACTCGACACTCATTTCAATTTCTTTGCAACATTTCTTTTAATTATCCACATTTAGCCTAGTTTTTCGAGAAGTCCCCCCACTCTCCTGGCAAAACCCTTGTGGATTCGTTCTCCATTTGCGTGCAGCATGTGGATATAGTAATTTAAATATTTATTGCATTTTTTTATGCAGGCAACACTTGAGTCACAAACAACCACCCCAGCCCAAAACTCTTTGCCTTTGTCTGACCTCAAAATTAAATTCAAATCTCGAGCAAAGACTTGGCAGAAGGCAGTTTTACGTTCCTTTTCCTCTTTTTTGCGTATTTTTCTTGTTTATTTTCTCATTGGCAAATTGATTGTGTTAGTGTGTGCCTATATGTTGTAAGCAGTGATGGGGAATACATCTCTTATTTATTTAACGAAATTAAGAAAAAACGAAATACACACTTTCTAAGTTGGTATAAATATTTTTTTTCAATTTTTAAATTGCCATCATTGTTTTAATAATAGGAAAAATTTAGCTGTGTGCAGGCTTAGGCTTACCACAATTTTAAATTCATCATTAGTAGTTGTAACTGTACCTTACAATTTACAATTTAATTAAATTATTTTTAAAGGTATAAATTCATATAAAACTTTATGCCCTGAATGTAATGCACCTATTTCATCAAAGAAAGCAACTAAATTACAACTTAGTAAAATATATATATTTATTTGGGTACAACTAGCTAGACTTCCCATCACTAGCTATCCGTGCATATGTTCAATGGAGTGATATGAAAAACTTCACACGACAATGTAAGGCAAAAAGGAACAATCAGCGAACACGAACTGGTTTTATCCACACCCAGCTCCTCCTCTATTTCCTGCTGAGGATTTTCCTTTGCATTGATGGCGTGCCTAGGCAATCGCAATTTATAGATAATTTGATACGGAACGTCAGACAGTCGCTCAGTCGGAAGAGTTGGATTGAAAGTGGCACAAGGACAAGTCGGGTGGCGGGGTACTGGGTGGTTTTCGGAATGCATTTCTAACGAATTTTCATTAGCCACCAAATCGCAAATGAATATTTGAATGCCCTGACGAATGGGTTACTGGGGCGTATGCGTAATTCGTTCTCACGTTCCACATACGCCCCGTAAACACTGGAATGCACAAGAACAAAAGAGGAAGCTTAACTGCGGCACCAGAAAGTACGAAAAAATGCAATTAAATGGATTAAGCGAGGGAAAGGCTAAAGTCAAATGAGGCCAACGTGAAGAAGGTTCTGCTGATTCTCTCGGCCCTTTCTCCGCCCTCTCCCCACCTTTCTCTCGGCAGTGTTTGTTTGGCCAACAACAAGCCAAAAGCAGTCACAACATTTGAGGGGCTTAGCAAGAGGGGCAAGGGGGGCAGAGCACACAAGGATTCAGCCACTCGACCGCTTATCGTCAACTGTCATCGTCTGCCAGTCTCTGAACCCCTGTGCACCGGGAGAAAAATGTTTGACCAGAGTAAAGTGCACGTGAACTGACCTAATTTGGAGTGTATACAAAAAGTAATTTAATTTTGAAACAATATTATAATAATTATTATATTATTTGTAACATTTTTGAAATGTGCAGTACATTACATACATAAAGTAAATAATTTACTGATCAATATTAATAAATACGTTACTTAAAATGTGTAGTTATTTCAGTGACACCACGTACATTTTATTCACAGTGTACTACCTCTCCAAGGTGCACGGACATCACTCTGCATTGTTGCAAATGTGAGCGACCGATTGATGAGCATGTGACGTTCCGTCCTGGCCCTTGGGCTGGCTGTCTATATGTCTCTCTGGCTATATATCCTTTTTCCGGCCTGAAAGTGTGTCAAATAAAGTGCTAAAAGATTTATGCCCTGCACCTCCTTTTCCAGCTGGGTCGTTGCTGCCCTTCCTCTCGGTGACTCGTTCGTTCTCTCGCTGTCTATTGCTCTCAATAAGTGGCACAAAGGACGAACGACAGGCGCTCACCGCAGGCTTAAGTGTCTCTAACTGCCAGACAGGACACCAACTGGATATCTGCCTATATGTGTTCTTCAGTCTTTGTGAGTGTGCTCTGCTGCAGTTTTTCACCGGGTTTTTCCACTCCTGGGCTGCTGGTAATGTCCTTTGCACCCAGGTCAATTTAGAGCTGGAATATCTGGTTTTCCATTTCGTCTCTCGATTTCTTTCAGTTGCCTGTGCTTATGAATAGGAAAAGGTTTCTTATGAAGTCAGCCTAATCCAGTCTATTGTTAAGCCTGAAGTTTAAGGGAGAAGCAAAAACATAATGAAGTAACCAAAAAGAAACATAATTATGATAACAATTGTGTTTGTATTAGAATATTTATGTAACATAATGGTATTTACCTTTATGAGTAATTCAAAGATAAATAGGGCTTACAAAAATAAAAGTTGGTTATTACAAATTAAATGGTAAAATATAAAATTTGAATAATTATTTTAATAATTATCTTTAAGTTATTTTGTATTAGTGTAAAGATTTACTTGATAGCGATTCTTCTATAAAAAATTTAAGTAATTTGTTAATTGGTGTTCGTAAGCCTTTTATAATTTAGTTTGAAAGCTACCAGAAAGTTCTAGTTCATCCAAATAACGTTTAATATAACTTTATACCCCCGCCGTTAAGTGAGGATATAACGAGCCAAAAATTGAATTGATTTAGCTAGCAATTTCGAAACACGCAACCTTCGCAGCTCACAGTAGTGCCAGCAAATGAATTATTGCGCACTAAGATTTCGCCGCCGTCCTATCCTGCTACCATAACCGCCCCTCCCCCCGCACTGTGTCACACAGATACACACATCTACAAAGGGCTCCAGGGCCGCAGGGATGTCCTGCACCACCCACTTTTCGTTGTCCTTCGTTCTGCAGTCCAGGGACGCGCTTGAAAGGCAAGAAAAACGTGAAAATAGTGAAATCCAAAACGCGGCAGAGACGCTGGAGGCCAAAACGAAATCGCGCGGCAGTCGAGAGCCTCCAACTAATGACAATAAGGCGCGAACTGGGAAAATCCCCTTACCAACCCAGCGCAAACCCGTCAACCAACCACCCACCCAATATCACGCATACGCCGCCTTGCCTCGGGTCCCTAACAAAAATATCACGCATACGCCGCGTTGCAGCAGCGAAATCAAAACATAAACCCAAATCCAGTGACTGCATCGGGTTTTCCTGAGCGCGTGACCAAAACAGAGAGATGGAGAGAGCGCAGAGAGAAAACCTCTCTCTCACTCACGAAGGAGTTTCCCCATCATCATCATCGTCGTCATCATCATCATCATCATCACGATGAACATAAATGCGACGTCGTGTGCTAGTTGGAAATTGCATTTTCCTTCAGTTCTGTTTCAGTTTCGAGTCCGTGCAGTCGTGTTGGCCGGAGTGAAAAGCGCCGAGGAAAATTTTGCAAGAAAAAAAAAAAAAAACAAACAAACAGAGGAAATAGAAATAGAGAAGAAGTAAATAAGCAAACAAGTGCAGTTTTGCAGGGAGAGTGTGTACGGAAAAGGGAGACTAGTCCCTCAGACCTAGCATAGATACCTACATTTTTGGTGCGCCAAAACACGTAGTGCTGAAAGTCCTGAAAAAGCAGAGAAACACTGAAACGACCGCAACCATGTCGACGCTGCCCTTCCTCCTGAGCGTCGCCGACGAGCTGGACAACATACACTCGCAGTCCTACATGGATGACTTTGGCCTGGGCTTCCATCCGCACCGCCAGTACTATCGCACGCCCACCATCCAACTGTCCCTGCCCGCCAGCACGGACTGGACGGGATCGGGTCGGGACTGGTCCCAGGCAGCGGGCCACAGGCATACTCGCTATCGCAGCTACAAGTTCTACGACGACTCGCAGAACAACCTGGAGGAGGAGGAGCCGCCGGCGGAGGAGCATCTGCCGATGGAGCCGGTGGCGTTGCCACAGCAGCTGGTCCCGCAGAACGACCAAACGATATCGGAGGCCCAGCCGTCGAGTGCAGCCGCCACTGCCGCCACCAATCGCAAGGGCCTGGGCATGGTCAACTCCCACTCGCATGACGTGGGCGTGGGCGGTATGGGCCTGAATCTCAAGGCCGGCGAGGAGGAGGACGATGAGAACATCGATCGCACGGTCCGCATGTACAACTTGTCCAAGAAGTGCTGCAAGAACTACTATCGTCATGCTCTGGAGACCGGACCCGGCGCCAGTGGCAAGGTCAAGTGCAGCAACCTGCGCTCCGAGAGCCACAAGTCCAGCTCCAGCTCGGAGGAGAGCCTCCAGAAGATACCCTCGCCCATTGAGTTCCTCACCTGCTTCCTGGTGAAGAAGTCCCGCACCCCCAAGGCCAACGCCCCAGTGGGCCAGCCGCTCAAGAAGACATAGAACACGGCCCGGCTGCTGCCAGCAGCGATGTCCGCCAGGACCTCCACCATCAGCTCCACGGCCACCGGTGGATCCGTGACGCATGCGACCACGGATACGGATACCACGGCCTCGAAGCGGCGGAGCAACTGCTTCTGAATGTTGGCCGGAGTCGGAGTCGTTTGTGGCCAGGCCTGGAGTTGGCTTCAGAGGTGCGGCGAGCTGCCCAGCTCGGAGCCCGCCTCGTTGCCCTCCACGCGTCTGGGCAGGATCGCCTACTAGGCCCACTCGCCCGACTCCGATTCGCAGTCAGAGGTATATACTGGGGGTTTTAACGGAGCGTTTGGTGAATGATTTTGCACTGGGGTTACCTCTGGCTTGAACATTGAGGTTAATGGAATTTATCGAAAAGGATTTTGAACGGTTAAGGATTTCAATTTGCACTGGAAAAACTTTAGCTTGGTAGTAAGAGTAAGAGAATTTTGTGCATTGGGTTTCTTTCAATTTTATTGTCAAATTTCTTTAAACTTTGAATTTAAATTTAGTTACAATTATTGCTTCTTCTACCATATAGTAAATAGTATTTTCATATTAAAATTGGCTCTGGAAGCCGGCGTTTGATATTACATTTCCCCTGTAATTATAATTATAAACAAGTTCTCATTAAAGTAGATATTTTTGTAACATATACGCCTAGAAATATTGGCGGGAATTCTTGATAATTTATTTTGGCTGCAGATTTTACATTTCACACATTTCCTTTTTAATGCATATTTTAAATTGTAAAACTTCGTTTAATCCCAGTGCAAACATTATCTAACCACAATTTGCAAGCAACTACAGGCCAAAAGCAAATCAAAGCTTAAAGCTAATAATAATATTACCAAGAATTATACAAGTAAGTGTATTCAAAATATAGAACATAAAAAGGGAAACTATTCAACCAACACCGAAAACTTTTTGCAAAACCAAACACACTCAATTTTTAAAGCCAGATTTATACCAAAAAAATTAAAATACCGAGAATTTGTTAAGCAACAATTTTTTATACAATTTTTTGATACCAAGCAACAGATATAACTTATATATGGATATTATATTAATACTGGGAAAGTTTGATTAAATCAAGGAATGAAAATTAGAGCTAAACCAAAACCTGTTAGGTAATTCTTATGTTTTCATTTTATTTAAGGTCATTTTTTAATGGAGTTACAATGCTTTCAGGGAAACTTTTATAAACACCTATTGCCAACATAATTCTAAATAAGGATTGGCTTGATTGCAAGCTTTCTTCTTGCAGTGGGAAGTGAAGTAAATCTAAAGGAGCGATGAGGTTCTTAGTTCGATAATGAAAATTTTTGTTTTTTGAAACCCCTTTTAAGGTATTGGTTGAGCTTGACATTCTTTACAATTTTATAAAAGCAGTTAGCTGTTTTAAGCCAAATAAATTGCGGTTTAATTTAATAGGTCTTCTGACACTCACACAAAAAACAAAAATACACCAAAAGCAATGATTCATTTTCACACAAACACAGGAAAGTTTTGTTTTCTACTATTTTTGCCAGCTAACTGAAAAATGTTGAAAAAAAGGAAAAATTTCAGTATAGCTGGGAAAAGTTTTCCACAATGTCGGCAAGTGTTTGTGCTAAAATGGTGAGAGGTGGGGGTGGTGGGCCCTATGAAAAGTGAAACATGCTTTCAATTTCCTTTTTTCGGAGGACTGTAAACAAGTCAATAGCAAACTACGGCAAAGGACAAACACACAGAAGACCTTGGTCCCAATTTCAAATTAGTAAAAAAGCAAAACAGAATAAAAGGCATCGCAAAAAGATTTTGTAGCAGAAATGCAAACGGAAAAGTTTGGCGGGGCATGAGTCTAGTTTAATGCTGGAAAAGAGGTATAACAGAATAAATATATATTTATAGTTTTGTAGTCAGATATTCTCTTGCGTGTTCTAAATGTATTCTAAATGTTGAAAAATAAAATATTTCAAATGTATTTACAACTAATCAAGAAGAACATTTTATATATGTATATGTATACTATATGTAGTCACACTGTTTGCACTTTTCAGAGTTTAGAATCGAAACATTAAAGAAAAATACGATAAATATATCTATGTGTATCGCAAAACTCATAGCTTTAACGCAACACAAAATATAAAGTCAAAAGTCAGCATCATATCTCTCGGATAAATGTAATACCTAAGAGCTCCAAACCAAAATCATATATGCCCAAAGAAAATGTTAATAAAAATTACCTAGCTGTAGTTTGGACTAACGCTCTCGAAGCACTTTTATCTAGATGGAAAAGCATTTTAACATAGGCCAACTTAGCCATCACTCATTTAACCGATATAACCAAAGTAATTTAGACGTTCCTCAGAACACGATCATTTGCATTGCAAAAGAAAATTGTCGTAACTACATACTTTATCAAAGAACAAAACACTCAACGCATATCATTCCGATTCAATAGATTTCAGCAAAATCGTAATCAACTTGAGATTCAATAAATAAATATGGAATAAAATAAATTCACAGGTTTTTATTTATGGCGGGTATTTAGACAATCATTTGATACAACACGTCCTTTTTTTTCTGTTTTAAATATTATTTAGATCACATATTTCTATAAAATGTTAGTGCTGTTAAAATATTGACATATCTGTTCCTTTAGTAAGTTTAATCGAACTATATCAACTTTATTATCATTTTATTATCCTAGAATTTATTGAAGGGGGTATATAATTTTTTTTTTAACTATAAGTATTAACTATTGTATAAGTTGGAATTGTATAAATAAATACAATTCATAAATTACTAATTCTAGAAAAACTATAATAATATTAAAACTTTTTCTTCAGTGTTTGGTAATCATTTTGTAATCTTTATTATTTTCTAATACGGTATGTAGGAAAGTTTTTTTAAATTTTTTTAAAGGGATTGATTTAAAGGGACTTCTTTACCTACATATACATTCATTAAAAAACGTTTTCATTGCCAACAAAACTTTTGTTTCACTTTGGCCCTGGCAAACGGACATGCAAGGTCAAAACACGTCCTTCACACAACACTTGTCACTTGCATTAATTTTACTGTCTTGCCGCTTTTTCGCCAACTGACACTCAAAACTGTCCGAAGGCATTTACAAAATTTTCAAGTGCAAGTATGCGAATACTTTTGTATTGTAAACGCTGACCTTTGGTGACTCATGTGGACGCGAAACTGCAACGTATAAAGTGTCCTTAAGCCGTGTGCATCTTGGCCCAAGGATGTGTCGTCATAATGTTCGTCTTGGAATTTTAAATAAACTGCAGTGGGCGAGGTGGATGGACAGTATCCACCCTATTGAAAAAAAGAAGTACATGCCAACCCATCATGTCCACTTTCCATTTCGGTGTTTGGCGTTGTTTAGCCATCACGTCTATTGGGTTCAATAGCACAAAACAAAAATAGAATAATAGGCCGGGCCAAGCGTTGTTTGTTCGCCTTCAGGCTGCCACCTCCTCAATCCGCAGTCCTCCAGAGTCCAGCCTGCACTGCTATAAATAAATCCTTCATTCGTATGCAAACAAGTGCAGCGCCAGGACGAAAGGACGAGTCTTCGCCTTCGGTGGGCGTGACTGGCGGCTTAATGGGCGAGTTAGGAAATGTAGTTGTAGTTCTGGATTTGGTTGAAGGTTGCCTCTGGGTATGATAACTATCTAGAAGCAAAGTATATTTTTAAAACAATTTTTTTGTGTTCAGTGTTGCATCCACACAACAGAAAAATATATCTGTGTAAGCATTTTTATACTATTTCTTAAAAGTTTTCATTTTGTTTGCTATATGATTTATGAATATATGTAATCAGAATTCTTAGGACATTAATATTTGTATTTGATAGGTATTATTCCCTTTGTTAAATGTGTTTTATTTCCTTTGTCAGTTACTAGTTTCTCTCAGATGATTTAAATTTTATTTATTTTAAAAATTTATTTTAATACAAAATGTATTGTTTTCCACTTAGTTGGATTACTGCTTAAATTTAAAACTTGTAGAAAATCAGACAGAATTTGAAGGAAATAAAATAAGAAATTTGATTAAAGAATACAGTTTTTCGGATGTTTTTTTTGCTTTTTTGTAAATGTTTTTTATTTTTTTAAAAATTTGGTCGGGGTGGCGTGTCAGGTTTGGCTTCTCTATTTATCTGAAACATAAAAATCAATAACTGTTTATTTATCCTTTCAAGGATGAGCATATATCTTATATATCTTTTATATTCGTTCAGTTTTGCTTAGAGTATTTCAGGTTCGACTTTAAGCTATATTATTTGTCATTTTATGAGTTTCTCTGGGAAAACTTTGCCAGTTTTTGGGCTGTGTTGTGGCAGCTATTCTTGTGGCTGCCTTTTGGGAGCTCATTCTCTTGGAGTGAAACCGGCAACTTGCTACCTGCGACCTGCAGTGCTCTTTTCGCATGGCCAATTACAGTTTTAAGTCCTGCTGGCTCTTCGCTGTCCTGTCTTTTTCTTCGACTTGAACTTTTGCTTTCGTTTCGCCCGTGCTTTGTATTTTCTGCCCCTATTCCTCCCTTTTTCCCTTGGAGGGCGCCGCATTGCAGTGGCCTGTTGGCCAGGTCAACTGCACCTGCCTCTGATTGTTGCCCTTTTGCGGCTGAATATTTAGTGTCTCGGTGCCCATTTATTGTTACACTCGACTTCCCCGCCCGGCGACTTTATTTAAACGTGAGCGGTGCACCTTATTGATTTCTTCGACTTCATTTGTTAGCCATTCTGCCGCCTCTTTGTCTCAAAACTTTTGTAGCACACTTTTAGCCTAAAGGGGTAAATGATTTTATTGGCTCAAAATTTTGATGATTTTACTGTCAATCAGTTATATGGCAGCTATAGTCGGCCGATCCCAATTATTTGTATACCTATTTAAGGTAAAAGGTACCACTAAATTGTACCTAGGTACCTATTAGGTAAAAGTATCTAGGTATGTCCCAACACTGGTGATAATACAATATTTAAACACAATGTGTATATTTGAATCCAAAAATATTAAAAAGTGAGTGAGATATTCATAGGCAATTTTCGGCAGCACCTGGTTTGCGGTGAAAATCGTAACTGGTCACAGAATCATCGGAATTGAATAAATAAATTGCATTATTTAAAAGACTAATTTCCCCAGGTAACGCTGTCGAGATTTCTTTTCGATTTTTAAAGGCACTTGGAAGTTAAAAACCTCGATTTTCGCCCAAAAATCGAAGTTATTTGTTGTTGTAAAAATTATATAGTGTAATAAAAACTCGACAGCGTTATCTAAGGAATTTAGTTAAGAAGTACTGTGCAAAATTTCAAAACGATTCGTCCAGTAGATTTTGCAGGATCGTGTTCACCGACTTTGAAAACGGCAACTTTTGAGGAGAGCGTTTTAAAGTTTCCACTGCTCGGATCAAACTAAAATTTTAACACAATATTCTAGATATGTTGTACATTCAGAAAAATTATTTAAGTACTGACACCCCCATCAACTTAAGCATCTTTGGTTGTGTTTACACCTTTCCGAAAAAACCAACAACAAATTACACAGTGGGCCATTAGAATTAATTAAAAAGTTGAAAACCAATTTTTTAAGTTTAAATCAATAATGAAACTTTGTTTCTCTTTCAATTCAAAACCAGCTAAATTGGCCAAACAGTTGCGCTAACCTTTACAAACAAACTATTAAAAAGGGGGTGGCAACCTTTCTAGGAGATTGGAATGAGCTGGAGGTCGACGTGGGTGTGTGTAGTTGGCTATGCTAATGCGATTTGTGTTTATAGAAAGTCACCTCTTAGATAATACCCCTCACAAACGGTTCCAAAGAAAGTTAAATACAACCCACACCCCTGGAGAATTAATTCTGATTTTATTTGTATATTTCCATAAAATCAAGCAAATTTTTCAATTGCTTTGTTTAGATTCAATCGCAAATGTATTTTTACTGCAGCAGCTGCGGCTTTTTTGATTGATTTCCAAACGAGCAATGTTCTTCAGTCTGCCACTAAACAATTTGATTTCAAAGCGATTAATTATAAAAGTTGCTGATTAACTGATTAACTTTAATCGTTAAAATAAAATGTATGGGGCAAAGTATAATAGGATTACTATTTTACATCAAAATATTCTTCGGAAAAATATTCAATCACTAATGTTACTCAAAAATAAAGATATGTGGAAAATCTCAAAGATTTAAATTAAATAACATTTATATTTTTTACCGATTCTATTTGTATACCACCGACTGTTTTTCAGGCTTACTAAGCTAAATCTAAAACTCATTGAACTCGACCGATTGTAAATTACTTTGCACAAATACGAGCTCAAATGGCATCTAAATTGCTGCGAAGCTTGTTATAATTATTATAAAATACACGCAAAATCTATTGCACCAACGGCAATAACAACACCATACAATTACAACAAAAAAAACAACAACAAAATACAATTACAAACGGGGTGGGCCAACGCCAATCCAAATCGATGATTGTGTTTTGTTATGGGCACGGGTTTTATAAAGAGGAGGAGACGGCAGTGCAGGCCCATAAATGTTCTGTAGTTGATGTCGCAACGATTTCAGATCATGTTTTGGCTTTCATCGGCTAATCTGCTCTGCAAAATCGTCAAAAATTTCACCAAATTGGCCTTTTGTCATGAAAAACTCAATCCCCCCTTGTGTACATATGTGTAACTATTGATTCTGTATCTGTAATCAAAGTATCTCTGATGATTTGAATCTTGTAGCGAATTAAATTAAAAGAGCACAGACACAAAATTCAAAGCCAAATTTGGTAAAAAAGTGAAAAGCGTTGTAGATTTCCGCTAAAGAAATGTTTTGTATTTGCTGTTTGGATTTTTTCAATTAATAGGCGGAAACGGGCAGTAATTAAGCCAAAAAACACAAAAACTATTTGGCAAGCTGCCATTATAATTTTTAAATATAGTACGATATGGGAGAATAGTTTCCCAGAAGAAAGGAAAAACTTTAAACAAATAAGGAAGGTCAGTTTTTTGAAAATAAGAAAACGGAGGGAAAAGCAAACATATGCTTCAAATTGATTGAAGAATGATAATCTCTGCAGATGTTTGTTCAAGCTATTTCACTTAAATGAGCACAAAGAAAAATGTTTAGCCAAATGTAATTTTTTTCATGAAAGAAACCGTTTTTTATTAATGGTTTTAAAAATAACCCCCTTACGGAAGCAAATCTGCCATGAAATCCACCCAACATAAGACTTCACAGCACCTCAAGGAAATGAAATTCAAATAGAAGCATTTCCATTGATGGCAAAAAAGAGACATGTCGACCCACAGCAATGTTCAGCCCCCTTTATAACAGAACAGCGAAAGCACAGCCAAGATAAACAATCGAAATACATCGCTACGGGTCTATATCAATTCAATAACTTCTACAGTGGGAAAAACATCGTTGAAGATTATTCAAACTAGTGCCAACAAAAATATTTTTCTTGATCTATTCTCAACCTTGAAACATATTACTATATTAGAAAATTTTGTATTGATATTTTTTAAAGCTTCATCGGTCAACTTTCAAAAAAAAAAAAAATTCCTTTATTTCATATCCAAAAACTAAATGTAAATATAACTCTGAATTTTTTTTTTTAAAGCATAAACTAAATGAAATTATAACGATTTCTTAATATTTTTTTAAACCCATTTTGAGGTTTTCAGTTAAATATATATATTTTTTATATTGTAAAGCAGAAAGGGTCTCAAATATAAAACTATTTATCTGCTGGCAAGCACAGATATTGAGGAGTCGAATGGTTAATTGATAAGGTTTTGGCTTTGAAACCAAGACGTAACCTTCTCACAGGAGAGCCTTTAACTATCATCAGTTACGATTTGCTGGGTAACCCTGAATTTCCTGCTGTTACAACCACTTTTGTTCGCTGTGTGAATACTACGTCACAACTGTCATTGGTTCTAGACTAGAATCTCGCTGGGCTGAGCTGAGCTGAGCTGAGTTTAGGTAATCCCACTGGGCGAAGCTTACGGCTATAAAAGCGACTGCTACTGTCGATCGCAAGTTTAATTAGCTCAGAGCAGAAAACGCGAGTGAACGTCGCCCAGAGAACGCGATAAGTGAAGAGTGAATTCGATCCTGCGTTGCTGTCCGTCCTGTTCGAGGATTCAAATAAAAACCTTCTGAAATGGCTCTAGTGCCGGCTACAAACAACACGGATTGGGATTACTGGGACTACCGCCGTCGCCTTTGGCGCGATTGGGACTTGAACGATTGGGACTTGCCCTACTGGAAGCGGTCATTATCTCGCGTAGGATCCGCACCCGATCTCAGTCGGGTCATTGTCGGAAAGGATGGCTTCGAGGCCAACGTGGATGTGCACCTGTTCAAGCCATACGAGATCACGGTGAAAACATCGGGGGACACAGTGGTTGTGGAGGCCAAGCACGAGAAGCGACGGGATGGTGACACCTTCGTGGGTCGCCACATCGTCAAGCGGTTCGTCCTGCCCCGAGGATATTATCCCAACGACGTCCGATCGGAACTGTCATCCGATGGCATCCTCACAGTCAAGTGTCCGCCGTATTTGACCAACGAGCGGAGTGTGTACGTCCGCCAAGTGGGTCCTTCGTATCTAAGCATCAAGAATTAACCCAAGTCTATAGCATCGTAATTCCGTGTTTTGTTCTTAGTTATTTTCTGTTGGAGCAAATATTGAGACACAAAATTATTGCACATAATTCTAAGACTAGTATTGGACTCTTTTTGTAATTAACAAAGCAACATTTGTTTAGTTAAATAAAATAAAAGTTTAATTTATTAATAATGACTTCAAACTGTCTTATTTGGAAGTAGTTTCTATCCGTTCCCCAAGCGCCAGCGGATGTGCCCATCTCAAAGCTGAAACAATGCCCAGTTAAATGTCAACATTAACAAAACGAAAGTCACCGACTGACCAGACAAAAGTCTTTGTTCATATATAGTATTTTTTTTCGAGCTCTCCATCAATTATAGTGTATCTTTGCCCAGAAACACATGTGTGGACACCACGCCCTCGAGCGATTTCCGCAATTTCCCAACTAAGGTTAAGCTGAAATGTAAATGGGCCAATAAACAACAACCGCTTTGAGCATAAACCTACACGGGAAAGCGTCGCAGTGTGGCCGGGTTGGGAAAACCAATCTAGAAATATATCAATTGACCATACAAAGTAAAGGGGTCGAGCTAATTCGCACGCCCACATCGTTTTTATTTTAAAAGCGTGGAAACAAATTATCGATAGGAAAAGCGGTTGGCAGCGTTTCAAAAAGCTTAATCGATGCGTAGTAAAAAAATAAAAAACTGCTTAAAGCTTATATTTAAGTATTATTTTTATTTTGTTTTATTTATACCTATATATAGGAGTAATTCTAATTAAAATTGTAAGCCATACCAAAATTATATTACTAATATAATTTCGAAATTCCAAAGAGCTTGGCAAAACGTAACAGCATTATGGTATTAATAAAAACAAAACATTTTTTTTTTTATGTTTTGACAAAATGACACTTAGCTGTTGCATTTATGTACACACATGTATTTTTGATTGTTAGAAGTATTTCACTCTTACACATAACTATGAGTGATTGATGAACTTCCAACTCGATTTCAACTGGAACCTGGAGAAGACAGCAAGTGTATAAAAATAAATTTTTTAAAAACTGGTCTTAATATTAAATAAAATAATTATTATTTAAGCCACATTTCGATTTTTTAGGTTTATTTAAGAGTTAGAGTGTGAAATTTTGGAAAAAAAGAAATTAATATTGTAACAAGAAAAAAAGTAAACTTTGGCAAGCCGAAATTTATAAGTACTGACAAGTCTATTTTCCCGTTTATATTTATACCCGTTACTCGTAGAGTAAAAGGGTATATTGTATTCGTGCAAAAGTATGTAACAGGTAGAAGGAAGCGTTTCCGACCCTATAAAGTATATATATTCTTGTTCAGGATCACTAGCCGAGTCGATCTAGCCATGTCCGTCTGTCCGTCTGTCCGTCTGTCTGTCCGTCCGTATGAACGCTGAGATCTCGGAAACTATAAAAGCTAGAAGATTGGCATTTTGCATGCAGATTCTAGGAGTTCCTACGCAGCGCAAGTTTATTTCAAAAAGGTGCCACGCCCCCTTTAACGCCCACAATCGCTTATATACGATTTTAAAAATTTAAATATTTCGGAAAAGTAAAAATGCAGTTTTATTGTGTTTATCAATACCTATCGAAATGTAGAAGAAATTTTTCAAATCGGACCATTCGTTAAAAAGTTATGCGTGATCAAAGTTTCTATCTCCATCTCCCACGCACTCCCTTTACCTGAGTAACGGGTATCTGATAGTCGGGGCACCCGACTATAGCGTTCCATCTTGTTTTAATCTTTATTTTTCGGAATCAATACTGTTCATTGATCAATTTTAATTCGAAACTTCGCATCTGCTGCATAGATCGCTGCTCAACACGGTCGCCTTGTTCGGCGGGACTAGCGTGAGACAGCTGTGCATTCCCCAACCATTCAGCGTCTCGGGACTTGTAATTCATTCTTTCAGACTGCTGAATTGGAGAATTGCATTCGGTCTTTGGCTTCCATACTAACTCATATAGCGGCTGTCTCACAAATAAATATTCTATATTTCGATTTCGATGTTATTTGTTTCTTTGGCAGCTATACGATATTGACATCCGATTTTTATAAAAGTAAAACCAAAGACCAATATAATCTTATTATAACCGTAATATTATTAACAGTTATTATTTTACCCTTGCAGAGGGTATTATAATTTGGTCAGAAGTTTGTAACTCAGTGAAGGAGACGTTTCCGACCCCATAAAGTATATATATTCTTGATCAGCATCAATAGGGGAGTCGATATAGCCATGTCCGTCTGTCTGTCTGTTTCAATACCGTTTGCGAGCTCAGTTTAAAAGCTAGCGATCTGAAACTTTCTAAACTTTCTATCTAAGTTATTGACATGAATCTTTCCAAATCGTATTTTTTTATGCATACCTTGATCAGGGTAAAAGCGCTTGTCGATCGGACGTCTATATCTTATAGCTTCCGTAGGAAAAATGGTTAAAGGCTGCGAAAATATCCCTTTTTTTCTATTTTTATATGACATTTTTGCAGTATAAAAACTATTGACATGAAACTATGCAAATCTAATTTATTTATGTATACCTTATTCTTTACGCTACTTTTTCAATTTTTTTTTTCGGCAAAGACTCAAAGGGTTTTAAAACTTCGGCTTGCCGAAGTTAGCTTCCGTCCTCGTTATTATGTATTTTATTTAAATTTAATTTCCCTTTTACCCTATTTTTCCTACGGGAGCTCTGATAACAGAAAAAATACTTTCGAACTCAGACGATGGCTAGATGCTGACCAAGATTATATACTTATCGGTCGGAAAAGTGGCCTTCACTGTGTTGCAAACTTTTGACTGAAATTATAATACCCTCTGCAAGAGTATACAAGATTTATATATTATGCAAAACATTAAGATGTTGTTATCTTCATTTTAGGAATGGTTTGAAAGTGTTAAATTTCACATTATAGAACATTTTTTTTTTGTGTGGACTCCTACGGCTTACTACGCGCCCAACCGCAGCCGTGTTTCGTATTGCACGATTCGCGAGAAGATAGACGCGAGAAATGAAAATAGATTTAAAAGTCTGGGTAAAAAAGTTAGAACTAATTTTGTTCTTATGAAGTATTAAGTATTACTGGTTTTAAGAGCGGCAGAGAGTCAAGTGTGCACTGGTGCATTTAAACGCCCCATCTCGAAGTAGTGGTTCTTCACGTTTTAGGTAAAACGACTCAAGCTTTTTACGGTGTAACACAATTTTGAATTTAACCGCCTTAATTTGAATGCGTTTCACTTGAGTTACCCTGTATTCCAATTTAAGCTCATCTTATAAATACGTTGTCTAACACTTATAATTATCATTCCGTCATTGTCGTTATTCGTTGATGTGAGCAAAAATACAATTTAACAAACGCAGCTTGTTGTGAACAATTTTTATAGTAAATACATATAGTCGCTGATTGCAAAAAAAAGTTTTATTAAGGTCTTCAAAGTTTTGTATGGATTCTTACTCTATGCTCTATGTCTCTGCGACTGAACGACCGAACTCGTAAGAATCTATATAGAGCTTTAATTTGCTCTGTTCGAAGCTAACTTCGCAATAGTATGGGGAGTTTTCGCACATGTTGGGTGTGGTGAGAAACCGGAGTTAGCTTCGAACATGGCTCTCAGCAGAGCTTTGGCAGAGCAAATGAAACCTCTATATAGATTCTTACTCTATGATAACAACGCTAGAATGACCTATAACTGAGAGAAAGTCGTTTATAAATACTGAAAAAGAAGCCGATTAAGATAAAACAACAAAGTTACTTGCAGAGCGTGTTATAATTTCAAAGCAGTGAAGGAGGCATTTCCGACCTTATAAAGTATATATATTCTTGATCAGCATAGCCTGGAGAGTCGATCTAGTCCTTCAGTTTTAAATCTATCTTCTGGAAACTTTTCCAAAAAATGTATTTCTATATAAGTAATATATAAGTCTGAACGAGCCGGATCGGGCGACTATATCATATAGTTCCCATAGAAACAATCGGACAGGCGGAAGGCGGATGTACAGACGGACATGGCTAGATCGACTTTCCTGGTGATGCTGATCGGAACGAGGCGATCGGGCGACTATATCATATAGCTCCCATAGGAACAGTCGGAAAAAAGAACTCAAAAAAATTATAACTTTTGTTGTTCTTTGGGATTTGGTAATATTTAAATGTTACGGAATTACGGTTTTAATTTAATTAAAATCGGACAACAATATCATATAGCTGTCATAGAAACGATGGCCAAATGCAGTGCAAAATCGACATAGCTTCATTGTTTTTAGTAATATAGGCATATAAATCGAAATGTAGTCGATTTGTAATAAATACAAGGGTATATAAACTTCGGCTTAAAGAGGAAGGTAGTTTTATGAGATTGTGTTTCAGGTGAGAACAAACTTGGTTGGCGGAGAGCAAGTCAGTTTCGTAACGTGTTTTTTTCTGACAAGCACGGTCTTTAAAGTAATAAGCAAGTAATGGTTATTATGGACACATACGAGGGGCAAGGGCAAGTACACTCGCCGCGAAAGATCCTAGTAGAAATCCAGGAAACCCCGCCTTCATTGTTGATCCCCCCACTCCATTCCAACTACCTGGAAGATCACTGCGAAGCTTAATGTCAGTCTAAGAGCCATCCGCGATGGAACCCGCAATCGCCGTCACCGCCAGGGGTGAAATCCGTTCAGTGATTCGATTTTTAAACGCGAAGGAGCTTACACATATTGAAATTCATCGACAGTTGGAATAAGTTTATGGCAAAGCTTGCATCAGCGTCCAACAACTCGGCAAATGGTGCAGGGAGTTCTCCGAAGGACGCACAGACGTTCACGACGAGCAAAGGAGTGGGAGGCCATCGGTGTCCGACGAAGTCGTGGCGAAGATTGAGCGCAGGATCGAAGAGTAACGCTTTGGGAGTTGGCTGATCAGGTTCCTGCGGCTTGTGAAAAAACCATCGACAACATTTTGACCGAAAAACTTGGTTATTACAAGGAGTGTGCGCGGTGGGTCCCGCATATGCGGTCACCATCGGCGGCCTGGCGGCGTACTTCTTCGAAGCGGGTTTTCAGAAGTGGATAACTCGTCCAATAAATGTTACACCCGTTGGGCTAAGATTAATGCCAAACTTTGAATTAAAACATGATTGAATGCTGTGCTGTGTCTTTATTGTTTGAAGCTTTGCTTGAGACTGAATCGAATAGTGTAATGAAACCAGTACATTCATTCAACATTTTTAAGTGGCTGAGACCACTAACCATACAACATATAGACTGGTCATTTCATACAAGCAATATGGACACTCAAAAAACTTTGCGGGAGGCCCCACAGCTGTTTGCGGCAGGCCCCGGACACTTCGTGTGCCTTCGGGTTTTTTTCGCTCTCATTCTTATTCTCATTTTGACGCTCGCGCGCTCATTACTCGAGTTCGGTCGTTCAGTCGAAGAGACGCGCATTTTGAAGAATGTTGCGCCTGCGCTTGAATTGGTCTTTATATGTATGCGTGTTCATGCATTCTCATACAGGGATGCATGTGTGCGATCATTTCATTTCGATGCAGCAAGAATATTTTGTCTTTTGATACTTTTCAGACTTGGTACTCTAACAATATGGGCGTATTCACTATTTGGTTAAAGATAAAATATTAATATTATATGTTATGGTATAATTTTTAATATTTCCGCATATATTTCATTTTGTCTTACTAATTCAAATCAGGGGTAGCAGAAAAATGTTTTGCATATATGTATGTATTCCAATTAATATAAATCAATCTATTGAGATAGGAACAGGGCACATCGCAGTCGGTGTCGGTGTATGTTGTATGGTTAGTGCTGAGACACAGCTCTTGACCTCTAATTTTAATCTTTCTGAGCGTGGGTTGAGTCAGAGAGTGAACAAACTATAAAAAGCCCACTCTAGTTTTCAGTTTAGATTTGATCTGTGCTCGATTGAGTGAAGTTCTGTTCTAAGTCACTGCAGAAAAATAAACGATTCTAAATCTTATTTTTAATTTCGGAGTACGTGTTGGTCCAAGTGTTAAAAATTCTTATACAAAAGTATGATGGGAAATTCAGCTTTAAAAGTGTTTTTTTGTATTTAAAGAAAAGTTTTAAATAATTGTAAACACGATTCACTTTTGATTTAATTACAAAAAATCACAGCAGTAAAATATTTTTCCAGATAATATATTGTACACCGGTAAGAAAAACGTAGTTATATGTTAGGGTATGATTAATTCGCTGCAAAATCGGTATTTTTTTAGGAATTTTTTAGGCGATACGGATAGCCTCAGTTAAAATTTTTGTTTCACCATGTGATAATAAAACATTTAAACAATATGTGGAAAATTTTGAATCCAAAAATTATTTAAAAGTGACTGAGATATAGACAATCTCCGGCGGCACCTCGAAAAAAATGTGGTTTGTGGTGAACATCTTAACTGGTCACAGAATCATCGGAATTGAAACAAGAAAGGAAAGCTAACTTCGGGCGGAGCCGAAGTTGAAATACCCTTGCAGAATATTATGTAAATTATATTCTCCAAAATTATTCATATGATGCATTCTTAACACTAACATTCTTAATTCTAACATAAAAAATCCCAACTTCCTAACTTTACAAACACCAAAGTTATGGCATTTCCGATCAATCAGTAATATGACGGCAACTTTTTACCCTTGCAGAGGGTATTATAATTTTGGTCAAAAGTGCGTTGCACCTATTAAGAATATATATTCTTGATCAGGATCACCTCCTGAGTTGATATAGCCATGTCCGTCTGTCCGTCTGTCTGTTTCTACGCGAACTAGTCTCTCAGTTTTAAAGATATCGAATTAAAACTTTGCACACACCCTTCTTTCCTTTGCACGCAGTATATAAGTCGGAACGGCCAGGATCGGCCGACTATATCCTTTAGCTGCCATATAACTGATTGATCGGAAATGCCATAACTTTGGTGTTTGTTAAGTTAGGAAGTTGGGATTTCCTAAGGGTTTTATATTTGGCTAATCAATCTGACCTACCAAATTTCATAAGGATCGGCCGACTATAGCTGCCATACAACTGATTGATCGGAAATGCCATAACTTTGATGTTTGTAAAGTTAGGAAGTTGGGATTTCCGATGGGTTTTATATTTGGCCAATCAATCCGACCTTACAAATTTTATAATGATCGGCCGACTATATGCTATAGCTGCCATATAACTGAACGATTGGAAATGCCATTTAAATTTAGTAAGTTGGGATTTTTTATGAGTGTTAAGAATGCATCATATGAATAATTTTGGAGAATATAACTTACAGAATTTTCTGCAAGGGTATTTCAACTTCGGCTCCGCCGAAGTTAGTTTTCCTTTCTTGTTGTGATTCACGTTTTGGAGCTGGACTTGACCTCTTATACTGATTTCGGAATAATTAATGTGCTAACATATACAGTGGCTCAAAGCTTATTTCGTACAATAATAAACTAAAATTCCAAATCGACACTGCTCCTTAACCAGCAAGAATTTTAGGCAAACACTTAATTTATTAAAGGAACGAAAGAATATACTCTTACATATTAAAGCAAACCAATATTTCCAATAAAAACAAAAATGGGCTAATTCGTACTCCAAAGCCTATTTCGTACAAGGGAATAGAAATTTACAATTACAATTACAATTTACATTTTTGGAATATTCTTGTTGGTTAAGGAGCAGTGTCGATTTGAAATGTTAGTTTATTCTTGTACGAAATAAGCTTTGAGCAACTGTATGTACTTATGTACAGTGACAAACTTAATTATTGGCACAGCAAGCATGTTAAACTTTAAGGCTATTTTTCGTCTTCTAATATGCTGATATTAAAATAAAACAAAATATTTTTAGATAGAATCATTAATTTTATATTAAATTCAAGTGACTTCATTAATTTATCTTTTATAAATAATTTATTAAAAATAAAAAACCAAAGAATGGACCAAATTTCCCTGAACAAAATTATTGGCACACTTGGATTTTAATTAACTATTTTGTTAAAACTTTATCGATTTGGCCACTTTTTTTTTAATTATCACATTTGCCTCTATAATCTCAATAGTATAATGATTAATTTTATAGCTAAAATTGTTTTAGTGCCTTAAAATAAAGGAAAAGTTGTTTGATTTTACAAGGTAAAAATAAAATCAACCGCATGTGTTCAAAAATTAAAATTTAATAAGCAGGATCAATGCAAATCGAATGTCAACATTGGGGAAAGGATGCCCAGAATCCATTTTTCCCATTCGGAGTCCTTTGCGACATTTTAAAGGACCCACGCAGTTTCAAAATGCAGTGCACACTGGCTAATCCATGGCTTTGAGAGGCCAGGAAAGCGTAAGGATCGTATAAAAGGATAATGTCAACCCCCAGATCTCCTCAACACGTATCAAAGTTAACGATAAGAAGGACTTTGGTAAGGATATTCACCCAACAGCCTTTTTTCAGGCCATGCATGATGGTTTCTACAAGCGACTTGCTGCTAGAAAAAATCAATCGATTTTAAATGTCAAAAACAACCATTTAGTATAGCGAAATCAAAATCTGAGTATGCCAATTGACTTTTGGGTCCTTTTAGCCTTCTCATATGATATAGTAATCCTCTCCCTAGGTAAAAGGCTTGTGTTAGTTAACTTTTCAAATCGGTTGATTTTTTCTAGCAGCAAGTCGTTTGTAGAAACCATCATGCATGGCCTGAAAAAAGGCTGTTGGGTGAATATCCTTACCAAAGTCCTTCTTATCATCAACTTTGATACGTGTTGAGGAGATCTGGGGGTTGACATTATCCTTTTATACGATCCTTACGCTTTCCTGGCCTCTCAAAGCCATGGATTAGCCAGTGTGCACTGCATTTTGAAACTGCGTGGGTCCTTTAAAATGTCGCAAAGGACTCCGAATGGGAAAAATGGATTCTGGGCATCCTTTCCCCAATGTTGACATTCGATTTGCATTGATCCTGCTTATTAAATTTTAATTTTTGAACACATGCGGTTGATTTTATTTTTACCTTGTAAAATCAAACAACTTTTCCTTTATTTTAAGGCACTAAAACAATTTTAGCTATAAAATTAATCATTATACTATTGAGATTATAGAGGCAAATGTGATAATTAAAAAAAAAGTGGCCAAATCGATAAAGTTTTAACAAAATAGTTAATTAAAATCCAAGTGTGCCAATAATTTTGTTCAGGGAAATTTGATCCATTCTTTGGTTTTTTATTTTTAATAAAATATTTATAAAAGATAAATTAATGAAGTCACTTGAATTTAATATAAAATTAATGATTCTATCTAAAAATATTTTGATTTATTTTAATATCAGCATATTAGAAGACGAAAAATAGCCTTAAAGTTTAACATGCTTGCTGTGCCAATAATTAAGTTTGTCACTGTATATCAAAGCCACTATCAACTATAAAGAATTTATGGCATCAGCATCGTCATTTTTTTATACCGCTTTTAAAAACTTCCAAATAGCACACTATAAATGGTTTGCGCAGTCTCAACAAGAAAAAACAAGTCGACTTCTTTGGTGTTAAGTGGTCGTTTCTTTTTAATTTGGAAAACATTAGGCATTTGCAATTTATTATCTGAGATCACAAACAATTCCTGGAAATTAAGTATAAATTTGGTCCACGAAATCTTTGGGTATTTACGTGATATCACTATAAAACTTACTCGTCAGCGTGAGCTCAAAAATCCCTCCTGTTTTAGATTCTGTTGAAAAAGATTATTAAGATTATTGTACACTCGCCCGCATATCTCTGCGTACACCCCAAAAAAATTTCAAAATCTAACTTTAAACCCTAGCTGTTCGGCCATTTATGCATATATTCAACCCATTCTTTTTTTAAACATAATTTTAATTGTCTTCATTGAAGTATTTTTTTTTAAATTATTCAACAGTGTCTTATATTTTATTTTTAATTTTAAACTTAACACTACCAAAAAATGTACCCGCAAAAGTCTGCGTACAGCTGTTTTCAACTTCGTGGAATGCAGGATTGTGCGATTATCGTTAATTTTGTTGTCGCCGATTTACTTTAGAATGTCTAAAAATAAACATTACGCAGTTAAAATGAAACTCTTTCATTACAATAACGAGCAAATTGCAATATGGAACAAAAAGGCAAAGAAATTTCTGTTGAGGAGCGGAAAATTATATTAAAAGGTTTTTTGGATGGAAAATCTTATAGAGAAATTGGTGCTTTAATTGGTAGAACCCACTCATCCATCCAAAGAGTGATAAATAACTACAACTCGACTGGAAGTATCTTGCCAAAGGCTCGTTCTGGCCGTCCGCCTTTGCTTACAAACCGCGAGCAAAGGAATATTATCAAATCTATTCAGCTCAACCCAAGGACGACAGCTCATCAGGCAAAGCTCCAGGTCGGGGATAGATTTTCCAAAACAGTTTCCGAGGATACTGTACGCCGGACCATAAAAAAGGCTGAATACCATAGCAGAGTCGCCCGCAAAAAAACTCTCATATCGGAAGTCAATAGACAAACACCAAGACTTCTGGAATAAGGTTATATTTTCCGACGAGAGTAAATTTTGTATATTTGGAATCAAGGGAAAGGTTTTGGTATGGAGGAAAAGCGGAGAAGCCTTTAATAAAGAAAATTTGGTTGGCACAGTAAAGCACGGAGGAAGCGGAATAATGGTGTGGGGGTGTATGGCAGCTAGTGGCGTTGGAAAATTGGTATTTATCGAGTCAATAATGGATCAGAAAATCTATATCGACATTTTTTTTTTTTTTTTTTTTTTTTCGCGCGGAGTCCTACGGCCCACTTACCCGCCCAACCGACCGAGGGGCGCAGCCGTGTATCGTACGGCACGATTCGCGATAGGATAGACGCGAGATAGGAAAATAAAGGTAAAGGTCCGGGGAAAAAAGTAATAGTTAGATCAATCTTGTGCCAATGAAGCAAGTATTAATCGTTTTAGGAGCGGCAGAGAGTCAAGATTTGATAATACAGGAAAAAGTCTATTATAGTTAGAACATAATACTCTGAAAGGCTCATGCAAGGCATAGTTAGATCTACAATGATTTAAAATTAGGGGAATATAATTTCTAGTTAATCTACTTGGCACAGAAAAGTTTAGCCGACTTAACAAGTCGGGGCAGTCAATATCACCATGTATAAGGTTATAAATAAAGATAGTACCAAGCATCGTTCTACGGTTGGCTAGGGATGGTAAATTAATCAAAAGAAGTCTACTAGAATAAGAAGGTAAGATAAGATTTGCATCCCAGTTTAGGCGCCGTAAAGCAAAAAAGAAGGAAGTTTTTTTGTACAGATTCAATACGACCAATATGTATTCCGTATTGTGGACTCCAGACGGGAGACCCATACTCCAGAATCGGACGGACTAGCGAAATAAATAAAGTTTTAGTCAAATAAGGATCATCGAATTCTTTTGACCACCTTTTAATAAATCCAAGCACTCCTCTGGCTTTATTAACCATGGACGAAATGTGATTAGAAAATTTTAGTTTAGGGTCTAAGAGAACGCCAAGATCGTTTACAAGAGTTATTCTATCCAAAGAGCTGCCACTTAACGTGTAAGTCGCGTATATCGGATTGGCCCGATAAAAAGTCATCAGCTTGCACTTGGAGCCGTTTAAATTTAGTAAATTATCTCGGCACCAGTTTTGAAAATTATCTAGATCGGATTGCAAGTCTAAATGGCAGGAAATGTCCTTATACTGCAGGCACAACTTAACATCATCTGCGTACATAAGTACGCGAGAATGACTTATAATTGAGGGAAGATCGTTAATAAATAATGTAAAAAGTAACGGACCCAGATGGCTCCCTTGTGGGACACCGGAGGTAACACGGAGAATTTCAGAAATTGAATTTTTAAAAAGGACCCTTTGTGACCTGCCATTTAGATAACTTGAAATCCATTTAAGCAGATCAACTGGAAAACCTAAAAGGTCAAGTTTATGAATAAGAAGTAAGTGATTTACAGAGTCAAATGCTTTACTAAAGTCAGTGTAAATGACATCTGTTTGAAAACTACTATTGAAGCCTTTTATCACAAATGTAGTGAGCTCTAGAAGGTTTGTAATTGTGGATCTACGTTTAATAAATCCGTGTTGACACGGAGAAATAATTGATCTGCAAAAGTGCTGCAAATGAGGAGTAATAATTTTTTCAAAAAGCTTAGGAATAGCTGACAACTTAGAAATACCTCTGTAGTTACTGGCTTCTAACTTGTTACCTTTTTTGAAAAGAGGAATAACAAATGATTCCTTCCAAATATTTGGGAATTGGGACGTTTCTAGAGATAAGGTAAACAACTTGTGAAGAGGTTTGCACAGGGCCTTAGCGCAATACCTAAGCACGCACCCAGGAATACCATCGGGCCCTGGCGAATAAACAGGCTTAATATGAAGAAGATCCAAAAGAAGAGAGCTTTCTGTTAAAGTGGGACAGAATATGAGGTTTGACTTGGGCATGGTGTAAGAATAAGGCTGAGATGAATAATCTAAAGTAGAGTAAGTCGTTTGAAAAAATTGGGCAAATATATCGGCTATTGCCTGATCTGTGGTTCCCGTCATGTTTTCGAACGACAGCGAGGAAGGAAAAGAATTAGATTTACGCTTGGTGTTAACAAAATTATAAAACTGTTTCGGGTCCTGAGAGAACTGGACCTTACAACGGTTTAAGTAACTATTATAACACTGAGCATTAAGCACGGTAAATCTTGACCGAGCACTTAGATATCTAGTAAAAACAGATTGAGAACCGGTATTTTTATATTTCCTAAAAAGTCTGGACTTTACATTTCTTAAGTGTGTCAACTCTTTGCTAAACCAAGGTGATTTATTGGAAGTTGACGGATAGTACCACGGAACACAGGAATTAAAAAATGAGTTTATTGCAGTATAAAAAACATTAACTGCATCAGACATATTATTGCATAAGTAAAGATCAGACCAATTAAAGCCAGAAATAAAATTATTAAGCCTCAGAAAGTCTGCCTTGCGAAAACAATGTATTCGTTTGGATTTTTCTGATTTTTCTTCTATAACTCTACCCGTATCAAATGAAAGTTCGATTGTTGGGTGTTCAGACGAACACTAATAAAAATAAAATATTATACTTTATGAGCTCTGTGCCTGTCATGTGACAATTGTAAATCGACTCAGAGCCATAAACTATGATCTGTAATTTTAGACCCTACAAGGGAGCAGTGTTAGCACTTGTAATCTTTAAGTGCAGGCCACTTGAGCCTAACCGAAGCTAATCACTTGAGATGTTTCTCACACTGCACTGTAGCAGGGCCCTGAAGGGACTTTGAAACATGAACCAAAAAAAAAATAAAATTCATGCGAAGAAATATAAATTAGTTAGTTTGAATAGCTGTTAAATTATTGCAGCCGTTGCAGCGGGCGTTCCGAGTAGCCAGATCGTAAGGATCTAGGTTTAGTGCCAGTTTTAACTAGGCATTGCCACCTGATCACGATCGCACCAACGTTGCCACTGTGTTAGCGTTGCCAATACGGTAGCGTTGCCGACCACGTTAGTGTTGTCAACCACGTTAGCGTTGCCAGTTGGACCTATCGGTTGAGCTCTGATTGGGATAAACGCAATCCTGAGCCAGGGCTGTGTTGAGTAGTTGGACTAAAATTTTAGGAACCACGTTCCTGGAGAATTTTCGCTGCATCCGCACAGATAAAAGCTCGAATTCCAATTGGGACGACCTTTTTACTTTGTGCGCATCCGAAACCGACAGTCCGGTCCGTGTCCGTTGGCACGGTAAAATATAACCTCTGTGCGGGAAGCTAATGTGAAAATTTAAATCAAATTAGTGCTGAGAACTTGGCTAGTAGATAATAAACTTTTTTTTTTGTAGATATAATATTACTTTAGTGATGATCATTTCAAGAATCAATTAATTTAAATTTGTTTGAAGTTTCTAAAATATGCTTACATAATATTTCCTGTTTATCTAACCTAAATTTTTCCAGTGTATGCATATGCGCGCTGTTAAGCCTAAAGCTCTGACCAAACAATAACAATGCTCTTTTTGCATTAAGTTGCATTCTACACAGCGTTTGGCCAATTACATTTTTTTTATTTCTTTATGGTTTTCGAGTAGCAAACAAAGCTCCCTATGCGACCTTTAAATATCTCTTTCAGCTTTCAGCCATCGGGAGATCGATCTTTCGTCGCTGGATCTGGATAAAATTTGTGAGTTATATTGCGCAAGCTTTACTTATGTTTACCTATCATATTTACATAATGAAAGAAGAAATTTTTACATTGAATTTTAATGAGAATTTGCCAAGAGTTGTGAGAACGCAATTAAAACAGAAAATTAATGAAGTATTTACATGAAAAAAATTTAAATAAATAAAAATAAAAATAAATAAAAAAAAGAATAATTTAGAAAGAAAGTGCACAAAACTTGGGTTAGATGAAGTGGAATTCAGAAAAAAAAAAAAAAAATAATTTTTATAAAAATAAGTCACCACGCTAGGAGTGTTCTAAAAATTATATTCTTATATTTATTTTGTTACCAATTTATCTACTTACTCTACCATACTATACCATACCCTATCATTGCTTATATTCTTTAGAATTATTTTATAATGTTATACCCTAGATTTAGCCTGAATATTAAATGGTGTTGAATTTGAATTATGAAAACCAACTAAACTAAACTATCTGAACTCAGCTGATGTCTACGCGGTGGTAGAATAAAAGGGATCATCGGCAAACGCTAGAGGAAGATGATCACAGGTTGGGAGGGCAAAGAGCGACCACATTTACATCAGTGGCTTCGCCTTGTTTACTTTCTCGCGCAGCTTCAATACTTTCTTCGCTATTCTTTTAACTCTTGAATATCTATCAAATTCTACCGGTTATTTCTTGCATTTTTTTTTGTCGCTAGCACGCAAATTTTCTCGACTTAGTATTATTAATGTGTAACTAGCATGATCCGTCCGAAGCAAGACCTCCACCCCCAAAGCCGACGAGCAAGAGCCGGAACATAACGCGTGCCCCAGCAAGGACGGGTCCAAAGCATTCCAAACCTCGTTGCACGTTACAGCACCAAGGGTTCCTGTGCGGGGGTCAAATGATAACTCTCCCGCTCAGGCAGACGCGGCCTCTGCGTAGGCCACAGATAAGACCAGAATTAGAATTTCATGTTAGTTTCCTAAGCAGGGACTTAGAAAATAAAATTCAGTTTTAATACAGAACTCAACTGAAAAGGTTGTTTTATTTAATTCATCCCTTTCATTGGGTGATATGGATCTTCAGGTTGCGTGAGTGGTGCTACTCTGGACAGAAACACACCTTCAGGATTCGATACAAAACACAAATCAATTAGGCGACCTAATGAATTTCGAACATGGTTTACTTGAGATAGAGATATGTCAAGCAGGCCATCAATAAAATCATGTTGTGCTATAGGTAGTAAGACATTCGATCCATCCTCAGTGGACCAAGAAACTCCAGGTATATTAAAATCACCTAGAACTATCAACTGATCCCAATCGGAAAGCTTATTTGCAACGGACTTAATAACGGATAGGTGATTTAAATAATCAGGAAGTTCAGACAACGGCGGAATATAAGAGCAAGTTATGTATATAAAGTTACCAGGAAGCGATAACTTTACACAAATAAATTCAATGGTATTGAATTCATCAAAAAATAACTCCTCAGACGGGAAGTTTGAATCAACTCCAATTAAGACTCCACCTCCCCGTCTAGAGGGACGGTCATACCTATATATTGTGTACTTACCTGGAAAAACTTCGGAGCTAAAGATCTCCGGCTTTAACCAGGTTTCTGTGAACACAATAATATGAGATGCAAAGGAAAGGCTATCAGAATACAATTTAGTGAGTTTGCTACGCAAACCTCTTGCATTCTGATAGGAAAGAAGGAGGTTAGAAGTTAGTTTTTTGAAATTGGTACACAGATAAAAAAAAACGGGATAAAGTTGGCAAAAACAATCTGAAACGGTATCATTATCGGGTTAATCACGGATTTTCTTATTTATGGTACGAACGTACTTAAATTTTTCAATCCTGAAAATTCTTGTTTCAATCCCAACTATCTTAAAATTTTTAATCCCGAAAATTCTTGATACTATCACGACTACTCTTAAAATAATTAATCCCGAAAATTCTTCTTTTAATCCCGACTACTCTTAAAATATTTAATACCGAAAATTCTTGATTTAGTCCCGACTACTCTTAAAATGTTTAATTCCAAAAATTCTTGTTTTAATCCCAACTATTCTTAAAATGTTTAATCCCCAAATTCTTGATTTTATCCCAAAAAGTCTTAAAATTGTTAATTTTTGGTATATACATTTTATTTTGAAATGGTTTTATTTTTTAGTTTAGTTATAGTAAGAAATGGCTGCAAGGATTCTTTTTTTAAATAGAACTTATTCACTTATTTGAAGTACGAAAGACTCCTGGGAATCCGCAATCGTCAGTTTTTTTAATAATATCGATACAAGGAAGTCTTGGAGATCTGTAATGTAGAAATAACTTGTTTTAACAAATATATTTATTGATAACAATAATAATTACCTTTATTTGTAGACGACTTTGCTACTGCCAGTTGTTGTTTATAAAAGTCGTTACGAAGGTGGGTTGAGTAATGAGTCAAAATGTTGACTTTGAATTCTTCCCACTTCGACAAAAGCAAATGACCTTTACCAGGATAGAGCATTTGAAAGTCAATTTCAATCTGAAAATAAAAACCAATTTGAGAAACTTATTGAAACCTAAATAAATTAAAGTAATAACTGTATAGGCAAATTTATCGCATAAGGCTGAGACGAATGTAAAGGCAAAGCTGAAGACAAAAAGCTGTATATAACTGTAATTTCTGCATACATATGTATGTATGTATGTCTGTATGTATACATACTCACATTTATATGTATGTGGCATATGGTAACGCACTTGCGTATATGTAGAAATACAGTACTGTACTTTTTTTCGTCTGCAGCTTCGTTCTTCGTATGTATGTATTTATGTTAAGTTATTAATTTATTTTATGCATTTGCTCTCTGTCTGCCGGCACACAACTTAGATTAATATATAGTATATACATATACATATATATATATATATTATATACATAGTAAGTACTACTTACCGATTAGATAGTCGTGCACTTTTTCAAGTTGAAACTCTTTCAGCAGGTTTAGCAACCTATCCGGAGTTTTACACATTTTCACTTTCACGTTCACTGTTGAAACTTTTCACTGTTGCTCTCTCGACGTTCTCGACTCAATTGCTAAAATGTACGCACCGAGCATGGCATGGTACATTTTACCGAAAATTTAAGATAACTGCGCACTATTGAACTTGCTATCTCTTTCTTTCGCATGCCTCTCCAAATACTTGGAGTTCCCAAGAATACCGAAGACTACGAGAGAGATCAAACGAGAGAGAGATTGCTCTCGCTCTCAGCAAAAATTGACTTTTTAAGAATTTTTAAGCTTAAATCAAGAACGTTTCAGATTACTGTGGCATTTTAATCCCGAATCGGGATTAATTTAACCTTTTAATCCCGAAACGTGATTAAAAATTTCAAGAAAACGCGTTCTATATTCAATCAAAATATTCTTGATTTATTCAGGATATTTTTTTATCTGTATACATTGGTTTGGCCTCGACTAGGAAGTTTTACTCCTACGGGCCCCTTCTTCTTTATCTTAGCCTCGAACTCTTTTACAACCATATTATCCGGCCAAAAGTCGCCCGAGCATATGGCTTCAAAAAGCTCGTTAGGGACAGTTATCTTGAAAGATGAAATGTCTCTAGCATAAGAAAACTTAAACTTTTCCACCTTTACACTATTACAATCGGCTTTAGTTTTGTCTTGTATATAAGACAATACATCAGAAGATGTTTGATCAGGGGAAAGCCGAGAAACGAAAATTTGTTTCTTTAGTGGAACCACTAAAAGGGATTTTGGTGGAGCAGACATTGTTTCTGCAAAACCAACTTGAGCCGGTTGTCCGGACTCAGTAGTCCCTTGTGGTGGTGATACTACATTCTGAGAGAAAGGTGGATCCACTAATTGTGAAACCACTACGGACAAATCGGAATTCTTAGAAGTCCCTGGTTGCATGCATTCTGTAACGGATTGTTCGGATACCGAATCTTTTTTAGCTGCTGATCTTAGCAACATTTGAGGGTTTGCGGGGTGTTCCCCTTATGCTCCTTACCACCAGCGGCCTTTTTGCGCTTAGGGGACTCTTCTAATAGCTTACGACTATTAAACTGCGAGTCCAGCGCATCATCAGATAGGAGATCATCCTGAACAAGAATATATATACTTTATAGGGTCGGAAACGCTTCCTTCTACCTGTTACATACTTTTGCACGAATACAATATACCCTTTTACTCTACGAGTTACGGGTATAACAAGAAAGGAAAGCTAACTTTGGGCGGAGCCAAAGTGCATATACCCTTGCAGAATATTCTGTAAATTATATTCTCCAAAATTATTCATATGATGCATTCTTAATATAATAGTCGACCGATCCTTATGAAATTTGATAGGTCGGATTAATTGGTCAAATATAAAACCAATAAAAAATCCAAACTTCCTAACTTTAAAACAAGAGAGAACGCTATAGTCGAGTGCCTCGACTATTAGATACTCGTTACTCAGCAATGTAAATACATGAGTCAATTCAGTGAGTCAAGCGTCCACAATTTTTACGTGCACTAAAATTTGGAAGTATTCAAGTCTGAGTCATGAAGAATCATGGAATCGCCCTGTGGTGAATAAAATTGAAAACGGTAGGTGCGCGTACCTTCACCATTATTGCTGTTGCTTCGCACCTGTTTCACAGAGTTTCTGGCTGACTATAAAGCTTCTTATTTTTGTTCATTGCCAACAAAATCAGTTATCATGTACACAAGCAAAGAGCATAACAAAATTTTTTTTACTATTTTCTGTCACGCATTTGGCGAATATTCCGAAGAACAGTTATACAAAAAATCAATAATTTTTGGACCAAGTTGAAGATTTTTTATTTCAAGTATTGTAAATATTTTGCGTTTCAAAATATTTAAAGCAATTGTTACGAGTGCAGTCAAAAGCAATTTGAATTTACCTTAAAAACTAGGTAAGTGATCTTTGTATACCCTTGTAGAGGGTACTTAATTTTAATCAGAAGTTTGCGACACAGTGATGGGCACATTTCCGACCATATATGTAAGTACATATGTACATTTATTCTGGATCAAGATCACTAGGCGAGTCGATCTAGCTATTTCCATGGTTCCGTAGAGTAAGAATCTATAAAGATGTTTCATTTCCTCTGCCCGCATCTTTGCCAAAGATCTGCTGAGAGCCATGTTCAAAGCTTACTTCGGTTTCTCACTTGCTCTAACATGTGCGAAGCACAAGCAGTAGTATGGGGAGTTCTCACACCATGCCTTTACAATGGGAGCGAGCAGCGCAGCATTATTCAAAGTTCGATCGAACAAATGAAAAACTCTTTTTTTTTGTATGTATGTATAGAGGCGTCATTTGCTCTGCCTGCGGTCTTGACTGACTTCTCAGTTTTAAGGATATATGAATAAAACTTTACAAAAGTCTTCTTTCTGATGCAGGTCATATATAGTTTGTCAAGTAATTGTTTGCAAAATGAAAAATGCCAAAGAAATTCAAGTTTAAATCGAAAATTTATTAACAAAAAACAAGATTTTTCGCATCTCATCTTTTGTAATATTGACATTAGATAAATTATTCATAAAAAATACCGTATTTCAGTTTTGGAGAATATAATTTACAGAATATTTTGCAAGGGTATATAAACTTTGGCATCGCCCGAAGTTAGCTTTTCTTTCTTGTTTGTTATGAATTATAACAAACAAGAAAGAAAAGCTAACTTCGGGCGATGCCAAAGTTTATATACCCTTGCAAAATATTCTGTAAATTATATTCTCCAAAACTATTCATATGATGTATTCTTAATGCTCATAAAAATCCCAACTAATCCCTAACTTTAAAAACACCAAAGTTATGGCATTTCCTATCGTTCAGTTATATGGCCGCTGTAGGATATAGTCGGCCGATTCTTATGAAATTGAGTAGGTCGAATTGATTGGCCAAAAATAAAACCTATAGAAAATCCCAATTCCTAACTTAACAAACACCAAAGTTATGGCTTATTTCTCGGAGACAGGTGCAACGAGATCTTCTTAAATTCTGTAAGGGTAAACAACAGTAAACAAAAGTAAAGTGAAAGATTTTCTTAATTTTTACACAACGAACAGATATTCAGTAATCTTTTTAAATAACTCGAAAAATATCCCTCGATGGCCCTAAATTTGTTGTATTTTTTTTCGTCATACCTAATATGCTCTTTCGTGGAATAAAGATAAAATTGTTTATTGATTGTGCAAACATCCGTGTTTTTTTTGCCAAAAAAAGCTCATTAAACCCAATAATTTCAAGCAGATGACACGTGATAAAAGCTAAATATTTTTGACAAACCGCAATTGACGTTTGAAATTGCGTTTTGACGAACGACTGGCAGTACAAAATTGAATTTTCCTAGAAAAATTTCGTTTTAAATTTTCTTTTTTTTAATACAAAAAATAATCGTTTTAAGTTCCAAGACTATTCCCCCGTACGACAGAATAAAAAAAAGCTCCAACCTTTTATACCAATGAAGATACAAATTTCCAAACATTATCAATAATAATTTTGGTATAAAAAAACCCTGAGATCTCGGAAACTATAAAAGCTAGAAGATTGGCATTTTGCATGCAGATTCTAGGAGTTCTTACGCAGCGCAAGTTTGTTTCTTGAACGCCCACAATCGCTTATATACGATTTTAAAAATTTAAATATTTCGGAAAAGTAAAAATGCAGTTTTATTGTGTTTATCAATACCTATCGAAATGTTGAAGAAATTTTTCAAATCGGACCATTCGTTAAAAAGTTATGCGTGATCAAAGTTTCTATCTCCATCTCCCTCGCACTCCCTTTACCTGAGTAACGGGTATCTGATAGTCGGGGCACCCGACTATAGCGTTCTCTCTTGTTTTCTAATTAAGTCAAACATTGCAAGTAGAAAGGGTGACAAGATAGGTTAAGATAGGTAGATAACAGACAGAAAGTGGTGACTTTCCGGAGAAAGATAACACAAACATTCACCGCAACACACGGAGAGAGAGCAAAAGGCAAACAGAAATTGCATAACGTTGCTAGTCATCTAAAATTAACTTTGGGTGAACGTTCGGCAGCCCTAGGCGACAAGATTAAAAAATGTAATCTTTTGATGTCTCTGTTGTCAGGTCAAAGTGTTTCTTTCAAGAATTTACACCAAATAATTATCACTAAATTACAAAAATAAGTTCTTAAATTTTAATTATATTGTTTTTTAATTTATTTTTCTCGTCTTGCCAAGATACTTGAGAATATCCTTTAAAACCTCTTTTCTGCAAATAAATTATTTGAATTTTAACTGTTTGTCGACAAACCCATCTGATTGATAGTAAGACCGTAGGAAATTCAATTCTGATTATAGTAATCTTATTGGTGTTATTATTTTGCAATTAATTGAATTTTTTTTATACTTTTTTTATATGTGTAGCAGATTAAGTTTAAAGAACAGATGTCGAAACTTGAAAAATAAACAATCACATGAAGGGATGCGCGTCACCATTGATCTTGAGCCAAAAAACATTTTAATGTTTTTTTAATGGTCGGACATGGAAGAATTTACTTTACCTAGTAGTTTTTTTTCAAAAGGTTTTTTTCCTAAATTGTTTTAAAAAGACAACATCTTTTAGTGTTTCTAATATAAGATACCCTGCTTAATACACAAATGATTTCTAACCTTGCCTATATAGCTTTTTTTGCAATCTACTATCAACCTTTTTTATTATCTAACGATATTTGGCAGTCTGTTTGGCAATTAGTTTCTGTTCAACTGTATAAATATACAAAGCAAAATAATATTAATGGGGAGTAGGAAATAAAATTCATTTTCTTAGAAAATATGGATGGGGACGGAAAAATATATTTAATATTAAGTTTTATTATTGCATCCATAATTTTAACTAAAAAAACTAAACCGAAAGTGTTCAAGCAAATGCAGTAAAAACGTAACGCACGCAGCCAACTTTATGCAATTACACAAGTGCAATGCACGCATGACAAAATTTTCCCAAGCAGTAGATGGCGATATCTGTTAAAGTCGGATTTTAAAGTCACAAAAAGGCGTTGACATTTTTATTAATGACACTGTTTTTCATACTACATTTTTTTAAGATTGATTCACTTATTGCAGATCAAAAACTTAATATTGGTCCAACCAATTTAGCTAGTTTGTGCTTAATTTAAAGGTCGATTGGTCACATTGGACTTTGCCATACAGCTTTTGAGTCTCTTAGGGAGACCCCCCATTCTCGGTTCCAAAAAATCTAAAAAATTTAATTCGATTTAATTCGATAAGGATAGTTATAGGTATAACTATCCTTTAAAATTTCAAATGAAAATTTGAAATCGTGAATAGGGGGGTTGCCCCTTCAAGTCTTATACCATTTGTAAGTCAGTTAGTTATTAAATAAGTGGCAGCGACATTCGAAAAAGGTGGAAGTGAACGAAAGACACAAATTTAAAAAGTTTTTACTTTATCGACGAAAAGAAGTATGAGTATTAAGAATGCATCATATGAATAATTTTGGAGAATATAATTTACAGAATATTCTTCGGCTCCGCCCGAAGTAAGCTTTCCTTTCTTGTTTATTTGTGAAATCAGATCAATTTCGAAAAAGGTTATCAATGTCTATACATAAGTACATACATTTTAATCTGCGCACTTGGATTGCGTTTACTCATTTTATTTTTTAAGCTTTATATTTAATTGCTTTGCGACACTCGGATTGAATATCAAAACAAATAAGATACTTTATTATTATAATTATATTATTTTGTAATGCTAACAAAAATATCCCTTTAAGCCGTGGCGGGTGCGAACAATAAAAGTATCAAATATCAAACTTTGTGACATCTAATAAGTAAACTTTCTTAAAATGTACCTTCTTTGCATCGTATTATTTAGTATTTAACTAATTTAATAGAATCTGCATATATTTTTGAACATAGCCTAATTAAATTGTAGCTTTATAACATATAACATTTACGCAATAGATGCAGGGTTTTAAAAGCTTCGGCTTGCTGAAGCAACTCTCCTTTTGACGGTAACATAAGTCTACTTTTAAGGATAATTTTAATAAACTAACTAAAACACCTCTTAACGAGGTTCCTTAATGGTTTTAATTCTGTTTTTCCGTAAATGTTTAATTGTCTAGCTAGAGCCAGCAAAAGAAAAGATTGCCTAAAGAACCGAAAATATTACCTTTTAATTCATTTTTGAATGAGAAAAATTTTAAAAGTGTGTTTATTTTGTCGCATGTATTTAATATTCATGAGTCTAAGATATTAGCTCAGCCAGTATAATCACACCAATCATACTATTCAGTAAAATGAAATAAAATTTGGAATTAATTATAATTCTAGCTGGTATTTCATTTATTTTAATATTTTTTAACTATTTTAAATCATGAAGTTAAGACATACTGTGTTTTTATGTTCGATAAATAAACAACCGAATTGATTAAATCCAGTCTATTTAGGTGTCTGTCTGTATTGTCGAATTTTGCTATTGTCAAGCAAAACATCTCACAACGAGTAATGCTCGCATTCAATACACCTAATGGGTATGAATATCTCAGAGCTTTTAACATATGTATTCCAAAATAATTATGTCAGTTTAAAATAGCCAACCGAAGCATAGAGAACAGTGCGTTCTCAAAAAAAAAAAATATATATATGTCGTACTCAGCCTTAAATCAGAATATATTTAAAAAGTGCTATAAATAGAGCGTTCTTATTTTGATCTTTATTGTTCATCTATAAAATGGTTCTTATATTTTCTTATATTTCTATACAAAATATTTGTGAATCGAAATTCAAAAAATTGGTTTCTATTTTTCTTACTTTCATTCTACCTGGCACCAATGAAGTTTGCTAATTGTGGAAGGCGATCTATTACGATCTATAAGGAATGTGGCTGGCGAAATATTTTTTTAGCGCGCTTATATGCGTTGCGATTTTGACAGGTAAGTGTAATCACAAATCAAAAAACATAAATTTTTATGGCAAATAATATAAAAATATAAATGAAATTTAAAAACAAGTCTAGCAGATAATGAACATATATATATGACCTTTAAAGAATTAAGTCAAGCTTAACGAAATATAAACTTTGTACGGCATACCCTTACTTCATTTCCTGCGCACTCTTATTCCTGATCTTCTCTTTTAATGTACCAATTTGACCAATTTATTTTTACAGTGACTTCCAAAACTTTGAGGGATATTCCCGAAGTTTTCCCCGTAATGAAAGATGATTTGGCACTCATGTTCGACCGAACTTGCGATTGGTACCCACCTCCAAAGATTAATAATGGTAAGGCCACCGTCACTCTTGGTCGGAATAGAGCAAGAGTCTTCCTGGTGGCCAACTATGTCTGCGATGACAACTACGAAACCTCGACTTCCGGTGACAGTGCCCTGTTCTGTTCAAACTATAAATGGTTAGGCAACCGACCCAAGTGCATTCCTCGAAATACGAAATATGTCGATTCGATTTATGTCAGGAAACCTGCACCCAAAACTAAAGTAATAACTTATAGACCATTTGTTGAACCAACAAGATATTTAAAAGTCTACATTTTAGAACTGTAAGGATAATAATGGCGGTTGTGACCATATATGCAACCAAGCGACTAACAAATGCGAATGTTATGAAGGTTACTATGCAAATCCCAATGATCCAAGCAAGTGTGAAGGTGGGTGAAAAGGTTCCAGGCATATTGAACAATTTTGAAAACAATATCATCCTCTTGCAGATATCGACGAATGCGAGGAGGCCAATGGTGGTTGCTCGCAATTGTGCAACAACTTGCCGGGAAAATTCAAATGCTCCTGTAAAAGTGGTTATGAAATAGATGAATCTGATAAGAAAACTTGTTTGGGTATATACTGAAATATATTTATTACATTTCAAATACAAAATTTGATTTTTTAATTTTTTTTTTTTTTTTAAGTACCAATTTTACCTTTTTTTTTTTTACAGCGACTTCAAAATCTTTAAAAGGTATTCCCGAAGTTTTCCCCCTAATGAACGATGATTTGGCAGCCATGTTCGACCGAACTTGCGATTGGTACCCACCTCCAAGGATTAATAATGGTCAGGCAACCGTCACTCTTGGTCGGCATAGAGAAAGAGTCTTCCTGGTGGCCAACTATGTCTGCAATGACAACTCAGAACTCAATATTTTCGGTGAAAGTGTCCTGTTCTGTTCAAACTATAAATGGTTTGGTAACCCACCCAAGTGCATTCCTCGAAATACGATTGATGTCAGGAAACCTACACCCGAAACTAAAGTATTAACTTATAGACCATTTGTTGAACCAACAAGATATTTATAAGCCTACATTTTAGAACTGTGAGGATAATAATGGCGGTTGTGCCCATATATGCAACCAATTTACTAAGAAATGCGAATGTAAAGAGGGTTACTATGCAAATCCCAATGATCCAAGCAAGTGTAAAGGTGGGTGAAAAGGTTCCAGGCATATTGAACAATTTTGAAAACAATATCATCCTCCTGCAGATATCGACGAATGCGAGGAGTCCAATGGTGGTTGCTCGCAATTGTGCAACAACTTGCCGGGGGAATTCGAATGCTCCTGTAAAAGTGGTTATGAAATAGATGAATCTGATAAGAAAACTTGTTTGGGTATGTACTGATATATATTTATAACATTTCAAATGCAACATTTGATTTCTCACCCCGATTTACTCCAGACATAAACGAATGCAAGGATTCTGCTTTGTCGTGGGACTGTGAAGGTGGCTGCGAGAACCTTATAGGTTCCTATCGCTGTCTTCCGTCAACAGAGGGCATACTCGTAGCCCCAAATCACACATTGCCGGAAGACAAAGGTGTCTTTTCGGGCACAATAGTGTGCAAGCCCGGCTTTCAGCTATCCGCCGATCGCAGCGAGTGTCAGGACATCAACGAGTGTGAATTGGAGGATAAAGACCTAAAAACCGGGCGGACAACCCATCGCTATTGCGAGCATAAGTGTGAGAACTTAAAGGGCTCCTTCCGTTGTCACTGCCCTGAGGGCTATAATCTGCTCGAGGATAAGCAGAGCTGTGCCTTGGATGGCTTACCTTCCTCTCCAAAAAACAATATAAAAAAAGATGACGTTAAAACTCCCAAAGTCGAAACTCCATGTGGCTCCCAGGAAAATCTCACAAAATGCGCCTATGCGTGCCAGAATCTGCCGAATGGAAACTACCAATGCCAGTGTCCTGAGGGTTATAATTTATCTGAAGATCAGCATTCCTGTTTGGTGGATCAATACTTCTGCTCCATGGGAAAAGGATTTGAGAGGTGCTCGCCAGGAAAATGTTTGCCCCTTAAGGATGAGATTGGCTTCACCTGTGAGTGCCCAAGGGGCTTCCGTAGTAAAGGGTTGAGTTGCCAAGACATCAACGAGTGCGCGGATGGTTCAAATTACTGCAGCCACAACTGCCACAATACACGGGGTGGCTATCGGTGCTCTTGCCCCCAAGGACTAACCCAAATCAACGATTTCACCTGTGTGGCTCCCTGTGAGTTTCGTAACAACGGTTGCGAACAGATCTGCTTGGCTGACAGAGGCGGTAAGTGCTCCTGTCGCAAAGGATATCGCCTAAGGTCCGATGGCAAAAGTTGCGAGGCTGTGAAGAGGTGTCAGTTACCTCCCAACGGCAAAGTCCAATGTTCTGCGCACCCCCACAAGTTCTCTTTTAAATGGAACTGCCTTACTACCTGCAATCCTGGCTATGTCCTGCAGGGTCCGGAGCACAGTATCTGTCATCCCAGTGGACGTTGGGAAGGTGCAGAGCCCAAGTGCGTAGGTGAGTAAAAAAGCCAGAAGCTTTGGGTTTGAAGGTTCTATTTGTTCTTTAATTTCCACACAGCTGTCACCCCGAAACGCGTACAGAGATCAATACTCTGTCCTGCTCTTAAACCTGTCCGCAATGGAGTTATAATACCGCATCGCTGCACCGAACAGATTTCCAAATATAAAGACATCTGCCAACTGAAATGTAATCCCGGCTTTGAGCCTATCGGAGATTCTCACAGAGCCTGCACGATCCCGTGGGGCTGGTCTTCTCAATCCGAGCTTCGTTGTCAGCCATCCAATCAACGACTGGTAAAAATAAATGAATACGGTTATTCAAAGCCAGTTTCGTATTCGTTTAAGAATTCTGTCCTGAGTCCAACCACTGAGTCACCAAACGGCTTTTCAAATCCTCCAAATTCCCAAATTCATCCCATTCCCAAGAATTCCTGGGATAATTCGTTTGGAAACCTTAACCGGAGAACTGAGTATCCATTAGAAAAAAAAAAAAATCTTTGACGATTCTAAAAAAAAATACAAGCGGCGCGATTCAAATGTTGGTATATAGCAGGTATATGGTTTGCTTGCGTGCACAACTAAGCATTTACGACATAACCTGTACTTTACAAAAACGAATGAAAAATTAAATGCGAAATTTAAACAAACTTTTTATACCCTTGCAGAGGGTATTATAATTTTGGTCAAAAGTGTGCAACGCAGTGAAGGAGACATCTCCGACCCTATAAAGTATATATATTCTTGATCAGGATCACCTCCTGAGTTGTCTGTTTCTACGCAAACTAGTCTCTCAGTTTTAAAGCTATCGAATTGAAACTTTGCACACACCCTTCTTTCCTTTGCACGCAGTATATAAGTCGGAACGGCCGGGATCGGACGACTATATCCTATAGCTGCCATATAACTGATTGATCGGAAATGCCATAACTTTCGTGTTTGTAAAGTTAGGAAGTTGGGATTTTCTATGGGTTTTATATTTGGCCAATCAATTCGACCTACCAAATTTCATAAGAATCAGACGACTATATCCTATAGCCGCTATATAACTGATTAATCGGAAATGCCAAAACTTTGGTGTTTGTTAAGCTAGGAAGTTGGGATTTTCCATGGGTCTTATTTTTGGCCAATCAATCCGACCTATTAAATTTCATAAGGATCGGCCGACTATATCCTATAGCTGCCATATAACTGAACGATTGGAAATGCCATAACTTTGGTGTTTTTAAAGTTAGGAAGTTGGGATTTTTTATGAGTATTAAGAATGCATCATATGAATAATTTTGGAGAATATAATTTACAGAGTATTCTGCAAGGGTATATCAACTTCGGCTCCGCCCGAAGTTAGCTTTTCTTTCTTGTTTCTTATATTCTTGGGGATTATTTCAAAGCAGTTTGTTCCAAAAAAATAAAAACTTATAAAAGTTTGTTTTTACTAAGTTATATAGTGACTTATCCACATATTCATACCAAGAAATAAGAATATTCAATGTGAACAATCCACATTCGGAGCTGGCGATGCCGCTCTTCAATGACATAAAGAATTATTGGCCCTAAGTGGCACTCTCACTCCCAAATTATTGAATAAAATCAATTTCCCAAGCGGGCAATCTCGCTCCCAAATTTATGAAAACAAAGGGCAACACAAGAAAGATTTTTGTCACAAGAATTTAGTCTTAAGCTTCAATTAATAAAGTCTCAGCACCGCATTTAATTGTGTTTTAATTCAAAGTTCGGCGTTGGTCTCATTTATCATTTATTCGAATCAAACTCAATAATTTCACTATATTTCACAGTTCAAAAACAATTATTTTAGTTTCCTTAAAAATATTTTTTATACAAGCTTTTGGCTTTTAAAATTTTTGTAATATTACTGTAGTTTAAATATTGTAATTTAAATATTAATCAGTTTGTCGTACTGTAAGCCAAGTGTACGGTCTTCAATTGACTTCGGTGTAATTTTAAAAAGGTGTGTCGCACAGATAATCTAGAAGTTGATTCAAGAACTTTAGAAAAAATCAGGTGAGTAAGCTGATTGATATAATTGATTTAAAATAAATAATTTGGATCGTTAGTGTTAAACAAATAAATGCGTAAATAAAAAAATTTTAAATCTTGATGCATCGACAAGAACAAACATTACAACATTACAGAAAGTGCTTTACCATAGAAATGTTACAAACACACGCACAAACATAAGACATAAGACAAACAAAATACAGACGTTGAAAACTGCGCTCATATTTACAGACACTTACTTAAATATAAATTAGTATTAATCTCCACGACCGACGGTGTAATAACCTCAAGCCAAAAAAAAAATTAAAAATTAAAAAAATTAAAGAAAATATATTATTTTGAAAAAACTACGAATTTCAGAACTTAAAAATCTGGAACTTAGAACTAAATAGGAATTTTCAACTTTGGCAGTGCTAAAGGCAAATCTTTATCAATTTTTTGTTGCACTTAAAAATAAAATGGAATTCTGGAAGATGGATAGTCTTTAAGTTCTAATATTAAGATTTTGTATTGGGACTTATTAAACTGTGAAAGTGCTTTTCGTGAAGATCGAGGTCTTGGCTCTTAAAACAACATTACCGTAACAGATTCATATAAAAGAAAAACACTCAACAAGAACAAGATCTTAATGTTCATACGGACAGACTGACAAACAACCGAAAAATGCTAAATCGTCTGATCAGGAGTTTATTGTGCCGGCGTGACGTTTTTACTGCCCTGCCTAAAAACTTTTCGCAAGCAATGAAATTTTTAAATAAAACATTATAACAAACAATGCAAATTTTATAAAATAACATAATTAAACAAAATAAAATTGTAAACATAATACAAATAAAACTTACCAGTTTTTTAAAATATGCATCTTCGAAATTCTTAAAAGTACTTCATATTAAAAATCGCAAATTTTTTAAAGGGTCTCCGCAATGTTGATTACGATTTGGTTTTGTAACTACTACCTCGCAGTTCTATGTTTTACTGAACATTGAATAAAGTATATACATTTCATTTAAACATATTAGTCATTCCGCGACGGCACTCAAATTTTCTATAACAAATTATTGAATCCCAATTCTCATTAAATGTTTTTTCGCTGGGTGTTGAACAGCAACTAATTGTCGAAATTAAGCTGAAACAAAAATGAGCCGAAAACTTATGCCAAAGTGTTACGAAGTCTTACGAAGTCTTACGAAGTCTTACGAAGTCTTACGAAGTCTTCAACTGTCCGCCAGTCGGCAAAACACTATCTTATGTTTATTAGATAGGGTAGTGTTCTGTTGAGCAGACTTGCTGTTCAGATGTCAAGCAAGAAAGACGACGTTGCTCAACTGAATAAATATACACAATAAATTTCGATTTTATAATATGGTAGGGAATGCTTAATATTGTAATTTAGTTATGTAAAATTAAACGTTATTTAATATTAATACATATTTTTTTACGGAAGACCGATTGGGAAAATTATTAGAGCTTAAAGCTAAATATTTTTTAAATTATATTACCGATACTATGCGGATGTGGACAATTTAGCTTTTTTGCACTCACACAAAAACAATGCCCGCATGTCATAGTATGTGTTCCGCTCGCTGTTCTACACTCATAAAAATCAATTCCAAAACTTTAGATATGTATCTCGCTTTTGACTCAGCCAGCCTTTAATTGTAGAGAAAATTTTCTTGTTTCGAGAAAAATGAATTTTGATTTCCCTTCTTCCTAAAAAAAAAAAAATTTGGACGAATGTAGCAACACCATTTTGAAAGTTTTCAGCCGTCTTTAAGATACGAAACATTTGAAATGATTAGGATGCAAAAGAAATGGAACGGTATTAAAAAAACTCTTCAAACCCTAAACCATTTTTGGTTCCGCAAAACAATCAAATAAACGCTCTGAAAAAGATTGGAAGGCAAAGCTTTAATTACATCTGTACATTTATTTTTCCATATTTCTTTCCTATAACAGCTATGTATATGATAAAGTCTTGAGATTTTTATTAAAGTTTAAGCGTAATTCTGAAATTATTACAAATGACTATGTTTGGGAGTATTACATATATAAGAAGCAAGGAAGTTATAATTAAATTATATAATTGTTCCTATGGGAGCCATATAATTTGGTCGACCAATCGGAATATTTAAAAGAAGAATTTTTGGATATTTTCATCGGAATATCTTTAAAATTGAGAGAATAGTTAGCCAAGAAACGGACAGATGGACCGACGGACGGGCATTACTAGATTAGACTAGACTCTCCTGGTTATGCTGTTCAAGAAAATATAAATTTATGTTATGTAACTTTTGACTGCAATTATAATACCCTCTGCAAGGTTATAAAAAACCCATATATATGTATATGTATATTCTCTGACGTAACAAAAATAAAACGATCAATCATTTCCAATCAAATGACCCGCTGAATTTTCTCGCCAAATTTTTAATTGCTGTGATTAAAATACAGTCATGTCAGTCGAGCAAGCATGTTATTCTGTACTTAAAGCTAAGAAGCCCAAACTTCTGATTGAAAAACATGGTTTCCATTGTCCGCAAGATTGTAATGCATTATAATAAATCTATATTGACATTTATTGAAGATTTTACATTTTAGACAATCAAAACAATGTTGTTAAATAAAATCAAAAATAACTTTAAAGTTCTAACAACGTTAGAATATATATATGCGCTTATATATACATGAAGATGAAAATTGGTTACAAATCCTAAATACATAAAGTCTCAATAGTCCGCAATTCATTAAAATTTAAAAATATCAAATTGAACTAAAAAGTTTAAAAATTAAATTTTTATCAAAAACATGTTTTAAATATTTGTAAAAAACAAGAACAAGTATAGAAAAACTCCTTTGGCGTTAGACAACTGGCGTTCAGCTGTCTAAGTTTTCTCTATTCGGTTTAAGGTTATAAAACTTAATGTCCATAAACAGACTCCATTGTATATACACTCAATCGCATATCTCTGCGTACACCCCCAAAAAATGTCAAAATCTAACTTTACGCCCTAGCTGTTCGGCCATTTATGCATATATTAAACCCATTCTTTTTTTAACCATAATTATAATTTATTGTCTTCATTGACGTAATTTTTAAATTTTTTTTAAATTATTCAACAGTGTCTTATATTTTATTTTTAATTTTAAACTTAACACTACCAAAAAATGTACGCGCGAATGTAACAAATCGTTAGAGCCGGAAAAGTGCCCTCATTCTTCTTGTTCTAAAAAAAAATTTTTTTTTATATACAAGAAAGTTACCATTAAACAATTTACTTCTTTTAAGGAATAATATTTGTTGATATAAAGGCGGTTTCCTACAAAAGTGTACTATTGGTTTAAGAAATGATATTTCTAGTTTTTATTAACAATATTTCTTCATTTAATGTCTGTTTTCATTTTTAAACAGAAAATTTAGTTTTTTAATGAATAAAAACTGGGCATCTCATTTTTTATGGTATTTGTCATTTCACAACTTCTTCGGAAATATGTACATAATTCATCTGAACTCATCTTAATCTTTATTGCTCTCGAGAACAAAAAATAAAAGCAAGCGTGGCTCGGGATTGTGTTCATTGTCGTTTCGGATTTTCAAGTGATCAGTAGGTTTCTATAGGTATTAAAGTGTTATCAAAACCATCTGGAATATTTATAAACCAAGGGTGTTTTGCCCATTTGGTAATCTTTACTTATTAGCGTGTTTTGCAAATTTGGTAATCTTTACTTATTAGTGTGTGAGTACATTTCAACATTTCATTCATTCAACACTATTCTAAGTTAACTCCAACTTGAGAGTTATCGAGTTACTATAAAATTAAAAATAAATAAATATAAAAAACTTGTCATAAAATCCATTCTTCCATCATTCAATATTGTCTTCTTGAATGTGTTCAAAAATTCATATATGTAATATCTTTTTAAGTTTGAGTTTCGAGACAAAGCTATTGAACTATGACGCTCAAATAAGATACGTTGTGGTTTCTGTAACTAAATATTACGCCAGGATGTTACGTATTTCTTTACGTTATTTCTTGTTTATGTACATTTTTTTTTAGAAAATAAAAGTCAAGTGGTTAAAAATTATAGAATTGTATGATTAAGTGTGTTGAAGGAGAGAGCCACTTTGATTATGTTCAAATTAAAATTTGTTTTTTGAGCCACTTACCTTTACTAGACCTAAAAAAATAATTATTTCCCATCTACTATCTGTACATTGCATCAAACTTTTTATGGGAATTCAGCTCTCTAAATATTTGCTTAAGACTTTTCACTTAGTCAATCCAAATATGTTAAAATTGATAGTGATACATAGTTACATTTTCTAAATAATGCACAGGTCAGATTACACAAATAAAAAGTTTAGCTTCATTGATTGTAACATATACGCATACACTCATATATATAGTTATTTTTTGTATATTTAACTATATTATATAACTATAACTATATTATAACTTTTTAATAACTTTTTGTCATTTAACAAAATTAAATTTCGATAACTTTCCTGTTTTGAAAATATAAAATATTTTAATTTTTTGAGTACTAAATGTGCTTTATTTAAAAATATTTTAGCACTTGAATCAGGGCTTTTTCAGACCTTTAGGTTTTAAGAATAATTGTTTCGAATTGAACTCACTAAAGATTCTTGGAACAATAATTCTCTAAAATCAAGTATGATTGTACTTAAATTGTATATATAAGTTCAAATGAGTCTGTTTATTGGCATTCTGTTTTAGAACCTTATACCATTAGAGGCTTTCTCACACCTTTTGCCCTCACTTCAGATAACTTCATTGGTGCCATATATGTATAAGAAATAAAGACAAACATTTTTTGAAACATTTACAAACAGAACAAGGAACATACAATTAAGAAGACTCCATTTATAACACTTGTTGAACACTTTTAAATTTATTGTTAAGTATTAAGCTGATTCCCTTCGATTTGATGCTGATTACGAAAAACTATATACATGTATATACATGTATATTATTTTTGAGAGTGCACTGTTTTTGTCGGTTATCAATGTTAAAATGTTGTGTCAAATATGTATGTACAAAAATAATCTAAAAGTTCAACATGCTTGCTGTGCCAATAATTAAGATCGACACTGTATAAATATAAAAGGTCTGAGGTACTTATGTATACCAAAGACATTTTAATATATATTGTACCCATTAGTCGAAGTATATTGAATGCGAGCAAAAGGAATAGTAAGAGGGGCCGAAAGGAAATTTTAAGAAAGTTTATGTAGACGACTGTTAAATCATTTTTTTGTCACAAAATTTGATATCTGAAATTCTGTATGTTGAGGGAGCAATCGTTTTGATTTTTTTTCCTCGTTAAGAGATGTTTTGCTTGACAATACCAAAAATCGACAATGCAGACAGAAACTCAAATAGATAGATTTATTAATTATCATTTCGGTTGTTTATCGAGCATAAAAACACAATGTCTTAACTTCATGACTTAAAGTAATTAACAAAATATTAAAATAAATTAAATACCAATTAGAACTATAATTAATTTCAACTTTTATTTCATTTTACTGAATAGTATGATTGGTATGATTTTATTGGCTGAGCTAAAATCTTAGACTCATAAATCATTAAATAAATGCGAAAAAAAAAAAACACTTTTGAAATTTTTCTCATTCGGCTCTCTAATCAACTCTATCAAAAATTAATTTAAAGGTAATGTTTCCAGTTTTTAGGCTAAAATAAAATTGTTCTATCATAACAACTCATTTAATTATGACAATCCACGCTTTTCTTAGACAATTAAACATTTTGGAAAATCAGAATTAAAACCATTAAGAAACATCGTTAAGAGGTGTTTTAGTTTGTTTATTAAAATTATCCTTTCCTTAAAAGTAGATTTATTACCGTCAAAAGGAGAGTTGCTTCAGCAAGCCGAAGTTTTTAAAACCCTGCATCTATTGCAAAAATGTAATATTTTATTAGGCTACAAATTAATTCGTCTATGTTCAAAAAGATCTGCAGATTTTACGACACATTTTTCGATCAAATCTATGCCAGCTATATTATATATCCGTTCGATTTTTATACAATTTTGAAAAGGTGATGCTGGTTAGAATATGTAGGGTCGGATATTCATCTCCGTGTGTGAAATTTGTTTATTAAATTTAAAGGAAATTTTTGCAGATGTGGCAAAGGTGTTGCGAATCTGGAAATTATGGAGTTTTTGAACGGCTGCAGAATGTGGTTGGCGAAATATGTATTGAGCTTGCTGATTTCCCTTGCAATTTCTAAAGGTAAGTGTGGACGGAAATAAAAAACAATTTTGTTTAAGTTGAACTAAGCTAAAGGGTAGTGGTGTTAAGCATTAATATTTAATTCATTTGTTTTTACGGTGTTGAAATGTCTACCGTAAAAATATGAATCATTTAGGGTAAAGGTACGTTTTTTGTATTAAAAGAAAAGCCCATTTGCTAAGCCACCAGAAAAACAAGCAGAAGCGCAACGGTTGAGTGCCTCGAATATAAGATACGCGTTAACTCATCTAAACAATTTCAAAACAAATAAATAAATATGCCCGAGCTGTTGCGCATTTCAAAAATTTTAGAAACGCGCCATCTGCCGGACTGCCGTGCAAACATTTTTTTTACCGCTGAGTATGGGGAATCTTCATAGATACGAGGTCTACCTGCTTCAGTGTAGAGCACTCGCATGCACGATTCACTGTTAACAATGCCTACGTCCTAAACTATCACCTCTTCCCATTCTTGGGCGATTTTGATACCTATTTTGATGTTGTGCCAAGTTAGCAGGCCCCCCGCTGACAGTTTTCTCCCTCTCTTCCGTTCTCTCAAATATATGAACCAACTTTTCACAGGGACAGTGACGTCATAACTCCCATAACTTCTAATATAATGGTGCAATTTTTGGTGCCAAAAGATATTGTCCGAATAATTTTGTAGTGTGGTTTTAACATATTTCGCCCAGTAATTGGCTACGATGTCTCTTTTTGTGAGCGTTATAGGAGGGCGTCGCAAAATAAACCTGCGCTGCGTAAGAAAACTTACAAATCTTCATGCTAAATACCAAATCTCTAGTTCTTGTAGTTTCCGAGATCTAGACGTTCATACAGACGAACATGGCTTAATCGACTCGGCTATTGATACGATCAAGAGTAATTACACTTTATAGGGTCGGAAACGCTTCCTTCTTAACTGTTAATCCAATAAACCTTTTTATTTTAAGACTAACGGGTATAATTATATCGCCCCAAATTTGGGCACTAAATTACTACTTCTAAATTATGCATTTATGTATTTACATTCTTCTCATTTTAAATTCGTATCCCTTTTATATATCCCTTCCCATAGCGACTTCAAAAATAAACACTGATAATCCTGAATGTATTCCCTTATTGGATTACGCTTCGGTGGCAAGATTTGACCTAACATGCGATTGGGCCCTTCCTCCAAGGATTATTAATGGAAATGCCACCGTTAAAATTTGTTTGGAAGAAAGAAAACGTTTCCTGGTGGCCAAATATATCTGCAGTAAAAATTACGAATTCGAGAATACTCAAAACAGTGTAATGTTCTGCTCAAATTATAAATGGTTGGGTGACCGACCCAAATGTATTCCTCGTCTGGATTATAGCGAACAGAACTCGTTAGAAGTGGATAAAGATACATCTAGCGATTTCAGCAAAAGTGATTTCCATTCTCACTGCCCTGAGGGTTATCACCTCCCCGAGGGAAGTCAGACTTGTGTCTTGAATGAGTCACCTACAAAATCATGCGAACCCGGCTTCGAACTTTCCGCAAATGGCAGCAGGTGTCAAGACATCAACGAATGTGAATTGGAGGTTAAAGACCCAAAAACCGGCCGGATAACCGATCGCTATTGCGAGCATAAGTGTGAGAACTTAAAGGGCTCCTTCCGTTGTCACTGCCCTGAAGGCTACAATCTGCTCGAGGATAAGGAGAGCTGTGCCTTGGGTGGCTTACCTTCCTCTCCAAAAAACAATATCAAAAAAGATGACGTTAAAACTCCCATAGTCGAAACTCCATGTGGCTCCCAGGAAAATCTCACAAAATGCGCCTATGCGTGCCAGAATTTGCCGAATGGAAACTACCAATGCCAGTGTCCTGAGGGTTATAATTTATCTGAAGATCAGCATTCCTGTTTGGTGGATCAATACTTCTGCTCCATGGGAAAAGGATTTGAGAGGTGCTCGCCAGGAAAATGTTTGCCCCTTAAGGATGAGATTGGCTTCACCTGTGAGTGCCCAAGGGGCTTCCGTAGTGAAGGGTTGAGTTGCCAGGACGTTGACGAGTGCGCGGATGATACACATTTCTGCAGTCACAACTGCCACAATACACGGGGTGGCTATCGGTGCTCCTGCCCCCAAGGACTCACCCAATTCAACGATTCCACCTGTGTGGCTCCCTGTGAGTTTCGTAACAACGGTTGCGAACAGATCTGCTTGGCTGACAGAGGCGGAGAGTGCTCCTGTCGCGAGGGATATCGCCTAAGGTCCGATGGCACAAGTTGCGAGGATGTGAACGAGTGTCTGGTGAAGAATGGGGGCTGCCAGCACACGTGCCACAATCTAGAAGGTTTGTATTGGTGCTTTATTTTGCAAAGAAAATCTAACAAATTGATAACAAAAACCTGATTCTAAAAATATTTTCATATACTTTTTAATTTGCTAAAAATAATAATTTGCAAGACGAGCTTGTATGTAATAACCGTTGAAATCATTTGTGTTCTATATATTTACAAGGGACTAATAGGGATATGAATCCTGCGCCGAAATTTGTATCTATCTTCTAGGTACCCATGCTTGCTCCTGCGAAAGAGGTTACATATTGACCAAGGACCAAAAGACTTGCCAAAACAATAATCCTTGGTATAATTGGAAGTTCGATAACCCCTGTCCGCTATTCCAGCCCCCTGCCAACGGCCAAGCCCACTGTGAACGGAACCGTCGAGGGCTGTTCTTCAAATGGCACTGTGATATTACTTGCAATCCTAACTATGTCCTGCAGGGTCCTAATTACAGTACCTGTGATGCCACCGGACTTTGGGATACGCCAAAAACCAAGTGCAAGGGTGAGTAAAAGGTTTTAAGGTTTATTTATAGTATTTGAATTATAAATTCTATAACATAGGAACTTCGACTCTGTCATTTTAAAGAATGTACGTTGGGGTTAGTGTTCACTAGTATGACAAATTCTTTATTATATGTATTTTTTCTATTGCAGGCTTTTTTAGAGATAGAGTGGGTATTGAATCGGTTACTGCAGGTGCCAGAGTCGGGTTCGATTTTTATACCCTTGCAGAGGGTATTATAATTCCAGTCAAAAGTTTGCAACGAAGTGAAGGAGCTGACCCCATAAAGTATATATATTCTTGATCAGCATCACCAGGAGAGTCGATCTAGCCATGTCCGTCTGTCCGTCCGTCCGTCCGTCCATCCGTCCTTCAGTTTCTACGCAAACTAGCCCCTCAGTTTTGAAGCTATCTGCTTGAAACTTTCCCAAAAGTTGTCTTTCTATTGCAGGTAGTATATAAGACGGATCGGGCGACTATATCATATAGCTCCCATAGGAACAATCGAAAAAAAAGATTCGAAAATATTATTACTTTGTTTTTTTTAATATTATTATGTTGGTCTTTGGGATCTGGTAACATTTAAATTGTATGGAATTATGGTGTTAATAAAATAAAATCGGACAACAATATCATATAGCTACCATAGAAATGACAAAATGCAGCTCAAAATCGACATGATTTTAGTAATATAGGCATAGAAATCGAAATATAGTCAATTTGTAATAGCTGCAAGCGTATATAAACTTCGGCTGTCCAAAGTTTGCTTCCTTTTTTTTATGGTAAGTGTCAACTATTTCAAGGTATATATTTTTTTTTATTTTAAATCGTGTACATTTTGTAAAAATATTTAAGGCCCCAAATAACTTTCATATAATTTCCAACAGCGGTCAAACAGACCCACGTACCGAGGGCAAACCCGTATCCTTTAATGTGTCCTGCTCTGCAACCAGCACACAATGGAATCATATTACCGGAATCATGCACCCAAGATCCATCCAAAAATGGAGACATCTGTCAATTGAAGTGTGATGCCGGCTTTGTACCTATCGGACGGCTTCAAACATCTTGCATATCCCCGTGGGGCTGGACCTTCGATAACGATCTTCATTGCAAGCCCTTGATTGAGAAGTTGAGACAACCAATACCCACATATTTATACCCGTTACTCGTAGAGTAAAAGGGTATATTGTATTCGTGCAAAAGTATGTAACAGGTAGAAGAAAGCGTTTCCGACCCTATAAAGTATATATATTCTTGTTCAGGATCACTAGCCGAGTCGATCTAGCCATGTCCGTCTGTCCGTCTGTCCGTCTGTCCGTCTGTCTGTCCGTCTGTCTGTCTGTCTGTCCGTATGAACGCTGAGATCTCGGAAACTATAAAAGCTAGAAGATTGGCATTTTGCATGCAGATTCTAGGAGTTCCTACGCAGCGCAAGTTTATTTCAAAAGGGTGCCACGCCCCCTTTAACGCCCACAATCGCTTATATACGATTTTAAAAATTTAAATATTTCGGAAAAGTAAAAATGCAGTTTTATTGTGTTTATCAATACCTATCGAAATGTAGAAGAAATTTTTCAAATCGGACCATTCGTTAAAAAGTTATGCGTGATCAAAGTTTCTATCTCCATCTCCCTCGCACTCCCTTTACCTGAGTAACGGGTATCTGATAGTCGGGGCACCCGACTATAGCGTTCTCTCTTGTTTTTGTTAATTTTGTAGGTCCACCTACCTTATGATTGCCATCAGAAGGAAGTCCCTAACCGAATCACCTGAATCACCTGAAACGCCGCAAGCTAACCTCGCATCGGCATCGAAAAATAATTTTTAAATTGTGCATTGATTAACGACATATACTATTCCCAATATATATAAATCGATTGAAGTCTTAAAAATAAATCTAATTGTTTGTTAAAAAAATGTATTTCCAACGATATTTGCATTTTAATTATTGCACATATAAAAGCGGAGCAGATGGACATGTCTAGATCGACTAGCCTTATGATGTTGATCAAGAATATAAATATGTTCGACACAGCGTCGACTGAAATTAAAATAAACTAAGCACGGGTAAAAAAACAAAAATATAAATAAGCGTATTTTACAATATAATGCTTCGGTTAAATAATTAAGCGATTTCGGCCCATGCTAACCCTTATAATATGAGATTTGCTGATAGCTAAGTCGTAGTCAGAATAGTTAGGTTAAATACCGAATGTGATTACTATGGACTTGTTTGATTGCTTGCAAATCAATCGATAAAGAAATAAAGTTACTCATTTTAATAAAAACCTAGGTCACATAGATGGCTTTTCAGACAAAAATGAAATTTCAGTAAGAATATATTATTTATTATAGCCAACGTTGAGGATTCGGCTTATATATTTGAAGGTGTGGACATTCAGGAGGCCTGAAACACCTGTCTGCTGTTCTCGTCCAAGGATTCTTCGCTTTCGAGCGGAGCTTTGGCTAATATTTTGGTTATTTGAAAATGCTTGAAAAAAGCATGATATCAACCTTGTTCACATTAAGTCGAGATATTCGCTTCGAATGCCTGGTTACGAGTTTTTCGTAGACGCCGATGGAAAGTGTGGGCAAGCGAGGATGTGAAGAAGCAGTGCTTCTACTTCAACATCATTTCGCGTGACTACAAAGCTAATGCCCTGGTTCCCACGACGTATACGCGATCTGAAACGTTTCGAATTGTTTCAAAAATAGACGTCTGCCTTCCTTTTTTACGGCTACCACCCAAAATCTCATATAAATTATCAAAAACAAGACGGAAAGAAAGTCTCGGAAAGCCGAAAAATGTGTACCCTTGCTACTGTGGCAAAAAAAAATGTTCTATTTGATAATTGATTTTTATGGGAATGCTGATTAAGAATATATCAACTTTACAATGTCATAAATGTCTTCTTTTGTTTACGTTGTAATGTTTTGACTAAAATTATCTTACCATTTGTATGGAAATTTTTAATAAAAAGCTATTGAGCTCAAAAATCGAAGAAAATCATAGAGCCGTGGGAATCGCGTTGCCGAACTTAGAAACTTGATTGGATCCAGATTTTAAATTGTGATTCTTTATTTTATGCACGTGTTCAAAATACCCTTTAATACTACGACAAACAGGTATAAATATCTTTTATATGATATTTTATTTCTTATGTATATATTTTGCAACAATTCTCTTTGGCGCCTCAGTCTAGCTGCGACTACTGCTGAAGTCAGTGCGTTCTTAACCAAATCAAAGTATATCGTAATCAACCATAACTTAATCTTACAAATACCTAATAAAAGGATGTCAAAACAGTTTCTTTTAAATTTAAATTAGGAAGTTTACTGAAGTGAGAGTGATAAGGTGCGAAGAAGGTGATTTTATGGATCAAAAAGGAATGTGGTTGGCGAAATATGTTTTAGGCGCGCTGATATGCGTTGCGATTCCAACAGGTAAGAGTGGAAGGAAACCTAATAACATATCTCTACATAAATAAAAAATAATATAAAAGAAAAAAATTCAAAATATTATAATTACCACAAAAAAAGTCAAACATAAATATATTTTTTAAGGGTCAATGACCTTCAAATATCAAATGAGTCAAGCTAAAGCGATAAATAATTATTAAAGTATACTTTCGGGCACATCAATAATATGTGCTTTTATATCTTTTCATCGTTCTCTACTTTCTGATCTTATTTTTTTAAGTACCAATTTTACCTATTTTTTTTTACAGCGACTTCAAACTCTTTAAGATATATTCCCGAAGTTTTCCCCCTATTGCCCGATGATTTGGCAGCCAGAGTCGACCGAACTTGCGATTGGTTACCACCTCCAAGGATTAATAATGGTCAGGCAACCGTCACTCTTGGGCGGAATAGAGAAAGAGTCTTTTTGGTGGCCAACTATGTCTGCAATGACAACTCAAAAATCGAGAGTTTCGGTAACAGTGCCCTGTTCTGTTCAAACTATAAATGGTTTGGTAACCGACCCAAGTGCATTCCTCGAAATACAATTGATGTCAGGACACCTGCACCCAAAACTAAAGTAATAACTTATAGACCATTTGTTGAACCAACAAGATATTTATAAGCCTACATTTTAGAACTGTGAGGATAATAATGGCGGTTGTGCCCATATATGCAACCAATTTACTAAGAAATGCGAATGTAAAGAGGGTTACTATGCAAATCCCAATGATCCAAGCAAGTGTAAAGGTGGGTGAAAAGGTTCCAGGCATATTGAACAATTTTGAAAACAATATCATCCTCCTGCAGATATCGACGAATGCGAGGAGTCCAATGGTGGTTGCTCGCAATTGTGCAACAACTTGCCGGGGGAATTCGAATGCTCCTGTAAAAGTGGTTATGAAATAGATGAATCTGATAAGAAAACTTGTGTGGGTATGTACTGAAATATATTTATTATATTTCAAATACAAAATTCGATTTTGTATTTTTTTTTTTTTTTTAAGTACCAATTTTACCTATTTATTTTTACAGCGACTTCAAACTTTTTCAGTGCCCTGTTCTGTTCAAACTATAAATGGTTAGGTAACCGACCCAAGTGCATTCCTGCACCCGAAACTAAAGTATTGACTTATAGACCATTAGTCGAACCAACAAGATATTTATAAGCCTACATTTTAGAACTGTGAGGATAATAATGGCGGTTGTGCCCATTTATGCAACCAATCGACTAACAAATGCGAATGTTATGAAGGTTACTATGCAAATCCCAATGATCCAAGCAAGTGTGAAGGTGGGTGAAAAGGTTCCAGGCATATTGAACAATTTTGAAAACAATATCATCCTCTTGCAGATATCGACGAATGCGAGGAGTCCAATGGTGGTTGCTCGCAATTGTGCAACAACTTGCAGGGGGAATTCGTATGCTCCTGTAAAAGTGGTTATGAAATAGATGAATCTGATGACAAAACTTGTTTGGGTATGTACTGAAATATATATATTACTTCTCAAATGCTCAGCATCACCAGGAGAGTCGATCTAGTCATGTCCATCTGTCCGTCCGTCTGTCCGTCCGTCTGTCCGTCCGTACGTCCGTCCATCCGTCCGGCCGTTTCTACGCAAACTAGTCCCTCAGTTTTAAAGCTATCTGCTTTAAACTTTCCCAAAAGTTGTCTTCTATTGCAGGTAGTATATAAGTCGGAACGAGCCGGATCGGTCGACTATATCATATAGCTCCCATAGGAACAATTGGAACAAAGAATTCAAAAAATTATAACTTTGTTGTTTTTTTTTATTTTTTTTGTTGTTCTTAGGGATTTGGTAATATTTACATATTATGGAATTATGGTTTAAATTAAATTAAAATCGGACAACAATATCATATAGCTGCCATAGAAACGATGGCAAAATGCAGCCCAATAATAGAGGCATAGAAATCAAAATTTAGTAGATTTGTAACAACTGCAAGGGTATATAAACTTCGGCTTGCCGAAGTTTGCTTCCTTTCTGGTTTTTGGTTTGATTTTTATAGCTAGTGTCCATAGGTCAGGGTCTGATGAGATATTCTTTAGCTGAATTTATTGTTTTTATACCCTTGCAGAGGGTATTATTATATAGGGTATTTGGTCAAAACTGTGCAACGCAGTGAAGGAGACATCTCCAACCCTATATCCTACAGCTGCCATATAACTGAACGTTTGGAAATGCCATAACTTTGGTGTTTTTAAAGGAATGGATTTTTTATGAGTATTAAGAATGCATGAATAATTTTGGAGAATATAATTTACAGAATATTCTGCATCTTCGGCTCCGCCCGAAGTTAGCTTTCCTTTCTTGTTTTAATCTATTTTATTAAATTTTTAAGCCCTTCCAAGAAATACAGTCAGAGATCAGATATAAATGGCATAAATTCGGGATACCGTTCGTGTGAGTCTAACTTTATGTATGTTTATTAAGTAACAAAGGGATTCCCGTCCAAAGACTTCAACAAAAGCTCTGTACTAAATAACATATATTTTATGAAAACTTGTTTTTGTGTATGCTTTTATAAGCGTTCTGCTTTTACGGTACTTTTCAGCACTAAAAATAAATAAAGATTAAAAATTCGGGATCTAGCCCTTATATAGCCTTTAAAAAAAGTAGATATACGCGGCTCATCCTACAGCCTCGGAACATAAACTCAGCTCAAAAATCTTTACAGATTCAAAAAAAAAAAAACAAAATTAGGGGGCCCTACCATGGGTGTAGGGTATATTGTATGAAATTGGTATCCATACATTTTGAGATCCGAATTGGATATTAAAATATTCGTTATCCAACAGAAATTAATATCTTTAGAATACCAATTAAGAACAAAATAAGTAAATTTTGTTTTGTTTCGGATGGGAATCCCCCATAAATGAACACATATTTAATGTTTTCTGTTCTAATTCTGTAGGCGGTTGGCCTGAGCTGAATAAACTTCATTAAGGCATCTAAACGGCATTTAAGCATTTACGACCAAATCTCTACTTCACTATTTACAAAAGGAATGAAAAATTAAATGCAAATTGGAAACAACATTTTTGTCATATTTTATTCTTTGGAATTATTTCAAAGCAGTTGAAAAACATATATAATTAAAATTTCGCATCGTAAGTTTGAATTGAAAAAACTTTTGCTTTTTATTTAAACTAAACTCACTCCCTAACTACTACTTCGTTTAGGATCAAACCTCGGTTCTAAACTTTGGAGCTTTTGATGAGTGATTTTATTTTTTACAGAGTGGCTTTCTGAATTGGTCTTTGGATCCAAGACTTGGGTCCCGAAATCTGAGTTATCATGAAGTGTGGGAACGTGCCAACAGTCAGAACACGGCCCGTTCTAATTGTTTAGACTATACTCTGAGGTTTTTAGTTACATGGCCCTGATCGGGCGACTATATCATATAGCCCCCATAGGAACAATCGGAAAAAACAATTTATAGAAGTATAAGTTTTTTTTTTTTCTGTTCTTTGTTGTTTAGCATTTGGTAATATTTTAATACTTTGGAATTACGGTTTTAATTAAATTAAAATCGGACATCTATATCATATAGCTCCCATAGATAAATCAAAAAAAAAATAAAACACTTTTTTATATTCCTGTTTTTCTATTTATCAAAATATTCCTTTGAGATATTGTAATTATTTAATATATCAGAATTACGAGTTAAGTTTTGTCAAAATCGGACAACAATATCAGCGCAAAATAGACACAGCTTAATTGTTTTTAGTAATATAGGCATATATATCGAAATGTTGTCGTTTTGTAATAACTTTAAGGGTATATAAGCTTGGGCTTGCTTCCTTTCTTGTTATAGTTAGTGTCAACCAAGTCTGCAACCTGCACGCAATGGAGTTATATCACCGAGATCATGCACCCAAGTTCCATCCAAATATGGAGACATCTGCCAATTGAAGTGTGATCACGGCTTTGTAGCTATCGGACAGCTTCAATCATTATGCATGTTCTTTATTGCCCGCCCTTGATTGAGAAGTTGAGACAACCACTTCAACTCACTAGCAGGAAAAATAAGTAGATGAATATACCCACATATTTGACGTTAATTTTGTAGGTCCACCTACCTTATGATTGCTATCGGAAGGAAGTCCCTAACATTGATTGCTTGCACATCTTAGCAACTACGACATAAACTTTTTTCAGTATATACATTTAAATCGAATGAGTGCTTAAAAAAATCTAATAATATAATATAATTTTTATTTGGAACCACTACGATTTCAAGTTTTAATAAACAAATTTCTTTTAACGAATATTTGCATTTTATTTATGCACAAATAAGACTGGAGCAGATGGACATGGCTAGATCGACTCGCCTTATGATGCTTTTCAAGAACATATAATGTCACCGACACAGCGTTGACTGAAATTAACATTTTCTCTGCACGGGTTAAAAAACAAAACTTGTTAATCAAAACAGAAATTCGTAAGAAATAATATAAATGACGTCACCAATTGCAAGCTATATTAATTTGACCCCTTTCCAGTATATAGCCAATCAAGAAATAATATTTATAACGAAACTTTGCCATCCATTCCTGTGGATATAATTGTATTTTAGTCTTTTTGTTATAAGGAATAATGGATTTCTTACATACTTTCATTTTATTATCATTCGAAATTAATTGTTTTAATAACTCACAATTTTGAAGCTCAAGTTTCAATGTTTAGTTTGGAACACTTGCTTGTACAAATTATTAAAATCGAACTTTATCTTGTATATCATGACAAATTTTTGAAAACTTTTTTTAGAACTCAATTTAAAAAATGCAAAAGAGGCAAATACCAATTGAAACATATTAAACTATATTTTTTTCAAGAATTAATAAAATAATTTGACTCTGCTTTCAAAATTTGATTTACAAAATTTGAGTAACATTTAGTAATTTTAGCTAAACGAAAAAATTAATGTTTATTACTGATACTGATTGCATAGTATCATTTATTGTTACATAACATCAGCTTAAATTTAAAGTTTATCAATTGCGTGCCCTAAGCCCAGTGATCTCTCAACTTGAAAGTGTAATTAAAGGGAATATTATGTATTTTTAAGAAAGTGCTGTTATAAATTTTATTTATAAAATTATAAATTTCATTTATAAGAGATGAATGACTAACATCCGACCATTGATTCAACAACTTTTAAAGGAAAAATTAGGTGAGTGAACTGATTGAACTAAATGATTTGTATTTAAATAAAGTGATGTGGATCGTAAGTGTAAAACAACAAAAGCAGCGCGTGCCAGGCCCACTTGGAGCTATTGACTACTGAAATAATTGCCCTGAAATGCCGTTGAACTCGTTTGGTTAGAACCTGTCATTAGAAAAATACAGTCCATGTTGTTCAGTTTTATTTTTTGCAAAAACAAAGAAATCTAAAACTAGCTGAAAAATTGTTTTGTTAATGTGGACCCCAGCAGAGCCACAAACATGAGCTGATAATATTTTGACAATACAGTGAAACATCCAAATATTAAAAACGAAATAAAGAGAGTGAATTTAACACGAAAAGTAAAGAAACATTTTTTCAAACTCAGTTTATTTGTTTAAGATATGTTTAAGTATAAAAAAAATAATTAAGTTATTTTATCTTCTGAAAGAATTACATTTACAAAAGTGCTCACCATAAACAATTTATAAATAAAAAAGGCATATTTAAATGATAGAGATCTTAAGTTAAATCTTACTAGACTTAGTACTATCAGTCATGATTGACTCATCTTCGCCAGGAATAAAGGTTGTACACTAATAAATTCGAATTACAGAAGCTGGACTGTTTAAAGTTTCATTTTTTAGATTCAATAAGCCAGACGGCGGCTTCTGTAATGAGATGGAATGAGATTTCAGCCCATCAAGTCGGGGCACTGATAAGTGTGTTGAGATTGGACCGCATGTGGATGCCATTCCAAGATCATTCACTCGCCGATTGTCGGCAATATTATTTTTATTATTTACTGGTTTCAGTTCGGATTGGTTTTCGTTGTCGTTTTGGCTCAGCTATGGGGCCTATCAATAAGTCTATTTAAGCGCGTGATTAACAGAGAAATAAAATCAGTTTTGAATCGTGTTCTGAGCAGACCGTTCGCCTTCGATTTGTTATTTAGTGAAAGAAACAGAAAATCTTGAGAGAATGTACCAGCGGCAGGTCTCCTTTGATAAGGTTTGTTGGCGCTGCAAGTCCTCTGTGGACATCGTGAAGAAAGTGAACCCTTAAGCTATCAAATTAATAACAACAACATATTTATTTTGTTTCTGTACTCATCATTAACTTGCGTTACCTTGAAGCGAGAAGAACAAATATATAAATATAATTTAAATAATTTGATTTCAGTGAGAAAGCGGATCTATAATATAAATAACAGATTAAAATTGTGTAGTATCAATTCCACTTGTCATGGAATTGGGTTAGTTCACAATAATTTTAGACAAAGAAATCTTAATAGAAAAACAGAGTGTTTTTCTGGACGTGGAATTTGTATTATTATATCAAAACAAAATAATATTTGCGTATAGTATTTAGTATTTTCGTTATTTATGAGAAACTAGAAATCTGGAATCTAAATTGCGAAATAAGACAACAGGTTTCAAATTAAAACCTAATCCTTCTAAATACTTTAAGTTTCAAGGTCTGTAAGACTTAATAACCGTTTATTATAAAATTTAGATAAAGATTACGCTCACAGAATTATTTAGAATAACGGCTATGACCACACCTGATTTGCTCAAGAATGGAGCACCCGCTACCCGCTTTTTTGGGATCTTTAGAAATAATTCGTCAATACACGAAAACAAGGTCCATCCTTGTGTGGCGTGTTCAACAATCTATAAAAAAAAAAAAATTTAGAATTACAGGTAAAATACAATTGTTTTAAATTAGATTAAACAAGAGAGAACGCTATAGTCGGGTGCCCCGACTATCAGATACCCGTTACTCAGGTAAAGGGAGTGCGAGGGAGATGGAGATAGAAACTTTGATCACGCATAACTTTTTAACGAATGGTCCGATTTGAAAAATTTCTTCTTCATTTCGATAGGTATTGATAAACACAATAAAACTGCATTTTTACTTTTTCGAAATATTTAAATTTTTAAAATCGTATATAAGCGATTGTGGGCGTTAAAGGGGGCGTGGCACCTTTTTGAAACAAACTTGCGCTGCGTAGGAACTCCTAGAATCTGCATGCAAAATGCCAATCTTCTAGCTTTTATAGTTTCCGAGATCTCAGCGTTCATACGGACAGACAGACAGACGGACAGACGGACAGACGGACAGACGGACATGGCTAGATCGACTCGGCTAGTGATCCTGAACAAGAATATATATACTTTATGGGGGGAATACAATATACCCTTTTACTCTACGAGTAACGGGTATAAAAATATTTAAAAGTGTTTTAATTAATAATTTTAGTAAGTGTTCGCGAGACTGTTATTATGCCCTTCCGATTTCTCAAGATCTCGAGAAGTTAACCACTTTAGTGACCTTCTCACAGTCATAGCACACCAAGTTCTAGGTCGGGTCCTTGGTAATATGCGCCGACTGCCATTGCGGTTAGACCTAAACCTTCGATATGGTCCATACACAAATAAATAATCTCAATGGAATAGATCGTAAGCAAGCACTACAATTACAGTTGACTGGTACATATAAGGCTTCGTTTAACCCTTGCAATATGTTAACCCTTGCAATATGAGATTTGCTGATAGCTAAATCGTAGTCATAATAGTTAGGTTAAATACCGATTATTATTATTATGGACTTGCTTGATTGCTGGTTTAACCTAGGTCACATAATGTCAATCTTTTAAATTTCCAATGACGCAAATAGCCATTTCCGACCGATAAAGAAATTTGAGTAAATATAAATTACTTGTTTTAATAGAAACCTAGGTCCCATAGAGTCCATTTCTCAAATTTCGGATAATGCATTTGGCTTTTTCTGCACCACATGATGTTTCAATAAAAGTATATTACTTATTATAGCCAACGCGCGTTGAGGATTCGGCTTATATAGTCGAAGGTGTGGACATTCAGGAGGCCAGAAACACCTGTCTGCTGTTCTCGCCCAAGGATTCTTCGCTTTCGAGCGGAGCTTTGGCTAATATTTTGGCCATTTTCAAGAAGCATGATATCAACCTTGTTCACATTGAGTCGCGATCCTCGCTGCGAGTGCCTGGTTATGAGTTTTTCGTAGAGGCCGATGGAAAGTCTGGGGCCTTGGGCAGGGCAATCGAGGATGTGAAGGAGCAGTGCAGCTACTTCAACATCATTTCGCGTGACTACAAGGATAATGCCACGGCGGTGCCCTGGTTCCCACGGCGTATACGCGATCTGGATCGTTTTGCCAATCAGATTCTGAGCTATGGCTCCGAACTGGATTCCGATCATCCTGGATTTACCGATCCGGAGTACCGCAAGCGTCGCAAGTACTTTGCCGATATTGCATACAACTACAAGCATGGTGAGCCTCTGCCCCATGTGGACTACACGAAGGAGGAGATCGAGACCTGGGGCATCATATTCAGAAATCTTACGAAGCTCTACAAGACCCACGCCTGCCGCGAATACAATCACGTCTTTCCTTTGCTGGTGGATAACTGTGGCTTCCGGGAAGATAATATTCCCCAACTGGAGGATGTATCCAACTTTTTGAGAGGTGTGCTTACTTAAAGGCCATTAAGGAGGTAACGTTTTAATAAATGATCATTTTTCTTTGCAGACTGCACTGGTTTCACTCTGCGTCCTGTGGCCGGGCTACTTAGCTCTCGGGATTTCCTGGCCGGCTTGGCCTTCCGGGTCTTTCATTCCACCCAGTACATCCGGCATCCCAGCAAGCCCATGTACACCCCGGAGCCAGATGTCTGCCACGAGCTGATGGGCCATGTTCCACTCTTTGCAGATCCAGCTTTTGCTCAGTTTAGCCAGGAGATTGGATTGGCTTCCTTGGGAGCACCCGATGATTATATTGAGAAGCTGTCCACTGTAAGTTGTCCCCTTGTTCCAACAGTATTGAGTTAAACACTAACTTGTAAGAAATTTTCGCAAACAAATATCTATATCTATATCTATATCTATATATCTATAACTATAATATCTGGCCCATTTCAGATCTTCTGGTTCACTGTCGAGTATGGATTATGCCGCCAGGACGGTGAGCTGAAAGCCTATGGAGCTGGTCTTCTGTCCTCCTATGGTGAACTGGAATATTGCCTCACGGATAAGCCACAGCTGAAGGACTTTGAACCGGAGGTCACTGGCATCACTAAGTATCCAATTACGCAGTTCCAGCCCCTATACTACGTATCCGATAGTTTTGAAACTGCCAAGGAGAAGACCATGTAAGGCACTAGATAAACAAGTTGCTAACGAAACCTCACGCTTTAACTACCTTTCAGTAAATTTGCCAACTCGATTCCGCGTCCATTTGGTGTCCGGTACAATGCCTATACCCAGAGTGTTGAGGTTCTCGATTCAAAGCCTCAGATTTCGAATCTGATGAACAACATCAATTCCGAGTTCCAGATTCTCCAAAATGCCATTGTCAAGCTGCGCGTGTGAATTGAATCCTGATCATTTTTATAACTCCTTCTCTTTGTATATTATTAAGAACGCTTTGAATAATAAATTTGCTTTATTACAACTCAGAATGGTTCGATAATTTTGTTTGATTTGATCAGCTTTTCGGTTTTTTTTTTTTTTGCTCTAGCATTTAAAAAACCAACCATAAATATTAAAAATATTAAAATATAACTATTAATAGCAAAGAGAAAACAAAATCCCAATAAAATATAATACAATTTCAACAGCACTTCTTCATATTATAAAATACATTTTTGTTTAAGAAATGAACGTCTGCCATCCTATTTTTACTGCTGCCACCACATATCTCATATAAATCATCAAAAATAAGGCGGAAAACAAATCTGGAAAAGCCGAAACTTATATACCCTTGCTACTGTAACAACAAAAATATTCTATAAAACTACTATGAATTGATTTTTATGGGAATGCTGATTAACTTTACAGCGTCATAAATGTCTTCTTTAGTTTACGTCGCAATGTTTTGACTGAAATTGTAAAACGCTATTGAGCCCAAAAATTTAAGACAATCGCAAAGCCGTGAAAATGGCGTTTCCAAACTTAGAAACGGATTTGCGCTAACCCGGCATCCAAATAGTTTGAATATTTCATCACTATTCCTTAACTCTCATAATTCAAAGATATCAACGTTAAGACGGCATTCGTTAAGAGTACATGGACATACTGTCGTATAGACTTGATTGGATCCATATTTTAAATCGAAATTTTTTATTTATTATACTACGACAAACAGGTATAAATATCTTTTATATGATATTTTATTTCTTTTGTATATATTTAGCAACCATTCTTTATGGCGCCTCAGTCTAGCTGCGACTACTGCTGAAATCAGTGCGTTCTTAATCAAATCAAAGTATATCGTAATCAACCATAACATAATCTTATAAATACCTAATAAAAGGATGTCAAAACAGTTTCTTTTAAATTTAAATTAGGAAGTTTACTGAAGTGAGAGTGTAAAGGTGCTAAAAAGGTGATTTTATGGATCAAAAAGGAATGTGGTTGGCGAAATATGTTTTAGGCGCGCTGATATGCGTTGCGATTCCAACAGGTAAGAGTGGAAGGAAACCTAATAACATATCTCTACATAATTAAAAAAATATTATAAAAGAAAAAAAATTCAAAATATTATAATTACCACAAAAAAGTCAAACATAAATATATTTTTTAAGAGTCAATGACCTTCAAATATCAAATGAGTCAAGCTAAACGCGATAAACAATTATTAAAGTATACTTTCGGGCACCTCAATAATACGTGCTTTTATATCTTTTCATCGTTCTCTACTTTCTGATCTTATTTTTTTAAGTACCAATTTTACCTATTTGTTTTTACAGCGACTTCGAACTCTTTAAAAGATATTCCCCAAGTTTTCCCCCTATTGCCCGATGATTTGGCAGTCAGAGTCGACCGAACTTGCGTGGGTAACAAACACAAACCTCCAAGGATTTCTAATGGTAAGGCCACCATCGCTCTTCGTCGGAATGGAAAAAGAGTCTTTTTGGTGGCCAACTATGTCTGCAATGACAACTGCGTATTCGAGACTTCCGGTAACAGTGCCCTGTTCTGTTCAAACTATAAATGGTTAGGTAACCGACCCAAGTGCATTCCTCGATTTACATATGGCGACTATGAGTATTCAGAATTGGACGTAAGTAGCTACGTCGATTTGATTGAAGTTAGGAAACCTACACCCGTAACTAAAGTATTAACTTAAAGACCATTTGTTGAACCAACAAGATATTTATAAGCCTACATTTTAGAACTGTGAAGATAATAATGGCGGTTGTGCCCATTTATGCAACCAATCGACTAACAAATGCGAATGTTATGAAGGTTACTATGCAAATCCCAATGATCCAAGCAAGTGTGAAGGTGGGTAAAAAGGCTCCAGGCATATTAAACAATTTTGAAAACAATATCATCCTCCTGCAGATATCGACGAATGCGTGGAGTCCAATGGTGGTTGCTCGCAATTGTGCAACAACTTGCCGGGGGATTTCGAATGCTCCTGTAAAAGTGGTTATGAAATAGATGAATCCGATAAGAAAACTTGTTTGGGTATGTACTGAAATATATTTATTACATTTTAAATACAAAATTTGATTTCTCACCCCGATTCACTTCAGACATAAACGAATGCAAGGATTCGGCTTTGTCGTCGGACTGTGAAGGTGGCTGCGAGAACCTTATAGGTTCCTATCGCTGTCTTCCGTCAACAGAGGGCACACTCGTAGCCCCAAATCACACATTGCCGGAGGACAACGGTGTCTTTTCAGTCACAATAGTGTGCAAGCCCGGCTTTCAGCTATCCGCCGATGGCAGCGAGTGCCAGGATATCAACGAATGTGAATTGAAATATCAACACCCACTAGCCGGGCGGATAGCCCGGCGCTACTGTGAACACATTTGTGAGAATACAAAGGGCTCCTTCCGTTGTCACTGCTTTGAGGGCTACAATCTGCTCGAGGATAAGCAGAGCTGTGCCTTGGATGGCCTACCTTCTTCCACAAAAAACAATATCAAAAAAGATGACGTTAAAACTCCCATAGTCGAAACTCCATGTGGCTCCCAGGAAAATCTCACAAAATGCGCCTATGCGTGCCAGAATCTGCCGAATGGAAACTACCAATGCCAGTGTCCTGAGGGTTATAATTTATCAGAAGATCAGCATTCCTGTTTGGATGATCAATACTTCTGGTCCATGGGAAAAGGATTTGAGAGGTGCTCGCCAGGAAAATGTTTGCCCCTTAAAGATGAGATTGGCTTCACCTGTGAGTGCCCAAGGGGATTCCGTAGTGAAGGGTTGAGTTGCCAGGACGTTGACGAGTGCGCGGATGATACACATTTCTGCAGTCACAACTGCCACAATACACGGGGTGGCTATCGGTGCTCCTGCCCCCAAGGACTCACCCAATTCAACGATTCCACCTGTGTGGCTCCCTGCGAGATTCTAAACAACGGTTGCGAACAGATCTGCTTGGCTGACAGAGGCGGAGAGTGCTCCTGTCGCGAGGGATATCGCCTAAGGTCCGATGGCACAAGTTGCGAGGATGTGAACGAGTGTCTGGTGAAGAATGGGGGCTGCCAGCACACGTGCCACAATCTAGAAGGTTTGTATTGGTGCTTTATTTTGCAAAGAAAATCTAACAAATTGATAACAAAAACCTGATTCTAAAAATATTTACATATACTTTTTAATTTGCTAAAAATAATAATTTGCAAGACGAGCTTGTATGTAATAACCGTTAAAATCATTTGTGTTCTAAATAAACCGCATATTTACAAGGGACTAATAGGGATATGAATCCTGCGCCGAAATTTGTATCTATCTTCTAGGTACCCATGCTTGCTCCTGCGAAAGAGGTTACATATTGACCAAGGACCAAAAGACTTGCCAAAACAATAATCCTTGGTATAATTGGAAGTTCGATGACCCCTGTCCGCTATTCCAGCCCCCTGCCAACGGCCAAGCCCACTGTGAACGGAACCGTCGAGGGCTGTTCTTCAAATGGCACTGTGATATTACTTGCAATCCTAACTATGTCCTGCAGGGTCCTAATTACAGTACCTGTGATGCCACCGGACTTTGGGATACGCCAAAAACAAAGTGCAAGGGTGAGTAAAAGGTTTTAAGGTTTATTTATAGTATTTTAATTGTAAATTCTTTAACATAGGAACTTCGACTCTGTAATTTTAAAGATTATACGTTGGGGTTAATGCTGACTAGTACGACACATTTTTTATTCTATTTATATTTTCTATTGCAGGCTTATTTAGAGATAAAGAGGGTATTGAATTTTCGGTTACTGCTCCTGCAGTATAAATGTTTTTCTGGTTTTAAGAAATAATTTTCTTATTTTTATAATTTTTTGCTAATAAATTTGAGCTTTGTTTATTTGCTCAGATAAGCATTTATGATTTATAAATTGTTGATTTTGAAAAAAAATTGTATTTTATAAAATGAAATATTATTTTAAAAATAAAAATGATAAAATAAAATTATTCATTTTGTCAAGGATAAAAACAAATTGGACTCAACAAACTTGTGCAAGCCTGTTTTAACTGTTATGCTTGATAATTAAAAAAAATAAAGTATTCTACAAAAAAAACATTACTTTTGACTTTTGTAAATTTTGGTTATTTTGCATACAGAAAAATTTTTGGTGTTTTTTTAAAATCTTGTTTGCAGAATATTTGCGTTATATAAGTGCTTTAAGACCAACATCAAATAATTGATTCAACAACATAAAAAAAGAAGCAAAATCTGTCGTAGTGCAGTACAAGCCCCTAAGCTGACAGCGAGCTACAAGTTTTCTAACTACTTTCTCAAATATATGAATATATAAATAAATTGTGCAATTCGAAAAATGTTTGGAGTCAGTCAATAGTTTTTGACATATTCCGAGCAATAACTGGATTCTAAGAGCTCTCTAAAAAGATCGGTGATTAGGGGCGATAGAGGGTGGTGACAACATTTTGAACTAGAACTAAATCTGAGATCTCGACGTTCATACGGACGGACAGGCGGACAAAAATACGGACATGGCTTAATCGGCTCGGCTATTGATCCTGATCTAGAATGTGTATACTTCATAGGTTCGGGATCGCTATCTTCTACTATCTTACTACTGATACTTTCCAACGAATAAAATATACCCATTTACTCTACGAATTACGGGTATACAAATTACTCATCAGATTTACATCACATTTATTTCCAGGTTATTTTCGTCGTTTAAGTTATGTTAGAATATAAGAAAATTATTAGAAGAAGCAGAATTACAAATGCACTGTACAACATTTTTAAGGTTTTTGAGTGTGACTGCATTTTTATACCCGTTACTCGTAGAGTAAAAGGGCTAGCGCCTACATTTCCGCCTTTCATGGCCAATGTTTTGGGGTAGATGGCGCAATACAATAGCGCCATCTAACGGATGACTTTGGAACAGCTGGCCAAGGTGCTAATTCGAGCGGCGAAAAACATACAAGAAGGCATATTTATATTAAGTTGTTTAGCTGAGTAACGGGTATCTAATAGTCGAGGCACTCGACTATAGCGTTCTCTCTTGTTGACTTTAGATTCTGAAAGAACTTAGCTGGTATTTCCTCACGGATAAGCCACAGTTAGTCTGGAAACTGCCAAGGAGAAGACCAAGTAAAGAATTATAAATAATCGTTGCTTGTGAAAACCCTTAAATACTTAACTACCTTGTAATCATTTTCCAGTTTGATGCCGCTTCCATTTGGTGTCCGCTACACTGCCAATATCCAGAGTTTAGGCGATCTCGATTTGAAGCCCCGAATCGAATCTGAAGATTACTTGATCCCTTTGCATTTTTTTTAAAAACGCTTTGAATAATAAATACCACGAAAATTAGTCGTTTTTGTTTGCTTTATTACAGCTTTGTTTGGTTCGATAGTTTTGTTTAATTTGATAGCTAGTTCAGTTTGATTTTGAGAGCTTGTTTTGAAAAACATAAAAACATTTAGTTATTTACAATAAAGTTGTAGATTATCATCTTCGTACGCGTATTTACAGGCTTAAGAAGTTCTCCCGACTTGTCCTATAGGTATGTACAGAGCTTAAACACTGAGCTAACTATAGTTATTAAGGTAGTTTTAGTTGGGCTAAAGTTAGTTTGTTTCCTTTTGCAAGTTCTAAGTTTAAAGCATTTGGCTCTTTATCAGCTGAAGATCGAAACATATTCGAACGAAGTTTTCCAACAGAAAAATAGTAATACAGGGAATTGGTGGAATAAAGATTGAACTAGTGGTATTTCATCTGTCGGAAAACATCGGGCCTGAAGATAACTTATGGGAATATGTTCACAGCAAATTAAATGTCAGTTGCAATCTCAACCTGAGTTTTGAATTGTACATATACCTACACTATGCGCATACAGAATAATCACTTAATCGTATGATAAATATCTTGTTTGACCTCAATAGCGAAGCCCAGTCTTGAAAATAATATGGAATTGGATTAGCTTTGCTCAACTCGTTTGTTTGTTGGTCGCTTCTCGGTATACTTAAATACAACAAACAGCTAAGGATTAGGCTTTAAGGTTCGATTACGTATCAGAGATCCCTGTTTGCGCCCCGATGGCACTTACTGGATAAGGCTAACTTATGGAAACATAAACTTACTAGCTAAACATAACATTACAACAGTGTAAAACCTACTTACAGCGGAATATTTTGAGAACTTTGCTATACCTAGTTAATATACAACTCACAAATCAGGGCTAGAACAATACTCAGTCTGTCGAGATCTACAACTAGTTCTGGGTTGCGAATGGATAAGGTTCGATAAAGAGAGCCAGAGGCCAAACTTGATTAGGATCAAGGATCTTAAACACGGCTGAATGGTCCTACCGCAAATGAGGGTTATTTACATTGGGATCTGCTATTGACTACTGCCTGGGGCTGTGTGAGGCGAGTTGAATAGATTCTGCGATTGCTCTTGGGACATCTGGTAGGGCAGTATTTCCAGATCGTTTGGCAACTGATTTTGGTTCTGATTCTGACTGTTGCTGAGGAAGGGATTCGCGCTGAAGAAATTGTTTGACTGCTGTTGATGTTGCTGCAGGAGTTGCTGCTGCTGCTGCTGCTGCTGTTGCTGCTGCTGCTGCATTTGCGTGGTGCTGGAACTGTGCATCATCTTGTTGTCCTCGCTCTGCGTTTCGGACCCGTCATCGCTGATGCCCATGTGAAAGTTGATCGAAGGACTCGATTCGGTGGCCATTTGCATGTAGGACAACAGCGAATCCTCGTTGTTATTTTGTGGTGGATTCGTACTGCTGTTATTGTTGTTCTGGTTGCCGTTGCTCAGATTGCTGCCACCATTATAATTTTGATTGTTGTTATTGCTGCTGGAGTTGAAGGGATTAATTGTGGACTGCGAGCCCAGGGATTGCAGGGGTGACAGATTGAGAAAGGCATCTATATCGTCGATATCCTCACGCAGCAAAATATCATTTTGTTGCTGCAGTTGCAACTGTTGCTGCTGCTGCTGCTGCTGTTGCTGCTGTTGTTGCTGTTGCTGCTGCTGTTGGTGCTGTTGATTATGTTGCTGCAGTTGCGTGTGACTCTGATGTTGCTGCTGCAAATTGTGTTGGTGCTGCGTGTGCAGATTCTGCTGCTGCTGCATCATCATCTGCTGATCCTGTTGGTTCAGCATCTGCTCCGAATTCAAAGCGAATCCATACTGATTGAACTGCGGCTGCACTGCATTGCTGCCGGTGAAGTTTAGTGCTCGCTGACCTCCTGCCATCGATCCCACCGCCGCGGCCGCCATGTTGCCCGGTGCGAATCCCATCGACATCATGGGCTGCAGGTATGTGTAGCGGGACAGGAGCAGTTGCTCCGAGACGATCCTCAGCTCGTTCTGCTGCTGCAGGATCAGCTTCTGCAGTTCGTCGTGCTTCCGCTGCAGCTGATCCTGCAACTGACTCTGCGTGGGCGTCATTACCACGGTTTCGGGCAGCAGATCCTGCTGTGTCTGCACCGGAATCGGCGATAGGACAGGCGCCACCGGAAACGGAGCGATCACCGGTTGCATGGGTATGGCGGTGAGATATTGCGGTGGCTCCAGGAAAGTGGGTGCCACCAATTGGGGACTTGCCAGTGGATAGGCGGGCTGGGGAAACTGACAGGCACTGCCGGCCATGATCTGCGTGGGGGCAATCGGCAGGAGGGGCACCATTTTCGGAGCACCCACACCCACACCCACACCCACGCCAACACCTACACCCACACCCACTGTGTGCTGCAATTGCTGTTGCAGTTGCAGCTGCTGGTGATGCTGTTGGTGTTGCTGCTGCAGGCTCTGATGCTGTTGCTGCTGGTGATGATGCGACTGACTGTGATGGTGCTCGCGGTGGTGCTCACGGTGATGCGATCGCTGTCGCTGGCTTTGCTAAGGAGATAACAGCAGGTTAGTTATACGGAATGTATTTGGAAAATCATTTGATGATCGAAAGGGTGAACAACTCATTAGGACCACAAAGTAATTGTAAATTTCACATTACCCCTATGGACCGAAAAATAAGGTGAGCAAATTAACATCTTATTTGTTAAAGTATCTCTTTGCATTCTACATATCTCATATATATTTAATCTTAAATTAAACACTTGATTCAAAGTTTTCATTGACAATTGTCTAAATATTGACTCACCAATCATGACAGTTATTATTTGCTTGGTCCCGAATGTGAAATATCCGCCGATGGCAGCAAGTGTCAGGACATCAAGGAGTTAGCAATTCAGAATCACTGATGCCCTGACACTTGACCTTCGGGTGGACACAGATTCCGTCAATTCTATCGGCATTCTGGCGAGCACTTCACACTGTCACTTTTATTGACTTCACTTCTATTGACTTTTTTTGGCTTAAATTTGATATAATGTTCCCGATTTTCGTTGTTTTAAAAGATTTTATATTTAAGTAATTTTTGCACAGTTCTATATTTTAATTAATGTTGTAAACGCTACGCTAAAAATATCAAAGAATTGTTTGAAAATATATGTGCTTCAGCATGAAAGATCTGAAATAGCATATAACAGTGAAAAAATCGGTTGGGGTCACGATATATATTCCAAGACCTTATTATTTAACCGGTTCTTTAAATAACACATTTCATTAGAATTTCAAATATATTTATACCCGTTACTCGTAGAGTAAAAGGGTATATTGTATTCGTGCAAAAGTATGTAACAGGTAGAAGGAAGCGTTTCCGAGTCGATCTAGCCATGTCCGTCTGTCCGTCTGTCCCTCTGTCCGTCTGTCCGTCCGTATGAACGCTGAGATCTCGGAAACTATAAAAGCTAGAAGATTGGCATTTTGCATGTAGATTCTAGGAGTTCCTACGCAGCGCAAGTTTATTTCAAAAGGGTGCCACGCCCCCTTTAACGCCCACAATCGGTTATATACGATTTTAAAAATTTAAATATTTCGGAAAAGTAAAAATGCAGTTTTATTGTGTTTATCAATACCTATCGAAATGTAGAAGAAATATTCCAAATCGGACCATTCGTTAAAAAGTTATGCGTGATCAAAGTTTCTATCTCCATCTCCCTCGCACTCCCTTTACCTGAGTAACGGGTATCTGATAGTCGGGGCACCCGACTATAGCGTTCTCTCTTGTTTTAATTTATTTTAAGCTTTGACTAGATCATCACAAAAGCAAATATGTATATCCCGTTTCATCGGCTTTCTTCTTTCGGTTCGGCTGCCGTAGCACTCTGAAGTTGGAACTACTTTTAACTTCTACTACTAATTTAATTTACAACTTTAAATTAGTTAAACAAGTAATGTTCTTTGAAAAAGACTTCCGATCGGAAACTGTTTCTTCTTGTCTGCCACACAAATATTTCACAATTTAATTCAATAGTTGATTTAGCTCCAATCAGTTAAAAACGTTCTACGGGTACACATAATTGACCAATCCCTTATATTCCGAATTTCTTAATAATGTCTTCTAACTAATCAGCAGTGACCAAATTATTTATAACAAGCTTCCACTTTATATATATATATATACAGAGATAAACTTAGTTATTGGCACAGCAAGCATGTTGACCTTTCAGGCAGTTTTTATTTATGTTGTTATTTAAATGAAACGAAATATTTTTAGATAGAATCACTCAATTATGAATAATTTATTAAAGTTGAAAAACAAAAAAATGGACAAAATGCCCCTGAACAATATGCTTGCTGTGCCAATAATAATGTTCGTCACTGTATACATGCCAAAACACTTTTCGATGCTAAACGTTATTTGAAGTCATTTTGCAATATTGCGTGAGTCCCAGATGGCCACGGTTTTCAGTAAAAATAACCTCCTCGTCCTATTTAGTCATTCTCCAAAATAATGAAATGGAAACGGAAACGGTCAATCATTCCACGGCCGCTTTGATCCAAACAATAGAAAAAACACTTGGCACTAATTTATTAACGAACATATTTATTATACATAGGTGTTGGGTGTTTCTGTATCTTTTTGTCCCAAAACACATATGTATGTATTTCACAATTTGGTTTTGCTCCAACCAATTAAAAACGTTCTAGGCTTACACATAATTGACCATTCCATTAAATTCAGAATTTCATAAGAACGCGGTATTTTTAATTGTTAAATTAGGCAAATCTTTAAAGTATATTCTATTTCATTTATGGCAAAAAAATCGATTTTTTGCATATATTTTAATTATGTTTTAATTAAGTAACGCGGTCGAGTAAATAAACTTCGGTTTCTCTTTTAAAAACGCGCCCTTTTGTTTGGAAGCTAGGGCCAGACTAAAGAGGCAGCGAAAATGTAGGCAAACATTTGAATAAGTAAATATAAAATAAAATATGTGTGTATATCATCCGAGAAAATTGATGGAAACGGAGAATGAAAAAACTCACTTAGTCATTAAAAAAAATCTAATTTCGGCAAGCACTGTAGCAATAAAAATATAATAATGTGGTACTTAATAACTATATTAATATAAAATGACAAATGTGTTTAGAAACGGATGGGCAGACGGACAGAAGGACATGGCAATATCGATTTACCTGGTGAAGAACCTATTAAGGGAATAAACAAATATGTTGAATCAATATAGAATATATATACAGTCAACACACTATTTGACAACTTTCGCCGTGCAAATCAGATACACAAATAACACCCTCAGGAAAACCGACACACTCCATCTCCCTCTCTCACCATCTCTCTCTCACTAATGCCCTCATACGACAGCCCTAGAATTGGCTCGAGGCAATAAATTATATAAAAAACATCATTAGTTGACATTTTGGTTTTATTTAGAAAATAAATGAAAAAAACTTGCCTTTTTAGTTTAAGAAAAAGATATTTATATTTTAAGTTATATTTTATATATTTTAAGTTATATTTTGATACCCTTGCAGAGAGTATAATAAAGTGAATATTTTCTTGATCAGCATTATCTAGCCATGTTCGTCTGTCCGCCCGTCTGTCCGCCCCTCTGTCCGCCCGTCTGTCCGCCCGTCTGTCCGCCCGACTGTCCGCCCGTCTGTCCGACCGATATAAGTCGGAACGAGCCGGACCGGGCGACTATGTCATATAGCTTCCATAGGAACAATCGGAAAAAAATCGGACATGGCTAGATCGACTCTCCTGGTGATGCTGATCAAGAATATATACTCTGTTTAGGGTATGTCTCCTTCAATGCGTTGCTAACTTTTGGTTGAAATTATAATACCCTTTGCACGGGTATAACAAAGATTACGGGTCCCTGACCAATGCGGGCCCGGGAAAAATGACCCTCTCATCAGGCCTGAATCCAAATCCGAGTTGTTTGTAGCCGGCACTAGAGTCATTTCAAAAGGTTTTTATTTGAATCCTCGAACAGGACGGACAGCAACGCAGGATCGAATTAACTTTTCACTTATCGCGTCCTCTGGGCGACGTCCACTCGCGTTTTCTGCTCTGAGCAAATTAAACTTGCGATCGACAGTAGCTTTGCTTGTAGCCGGCTCTAGAGCCATTTCAGAAGGTTTTTATCTGAATAGAGTGCCTAAACCTCTGCCAAGACTCGGCTGCTGTGGAAGAGGTGCGAAGCAACAGCAATAATGGTGGAGGTAAGCGCACCTGCCGCTATCAATTTTATTCACTACGGGGCGATTTCATGTTTGTCACAGATTTTGATACCCTTGCAGAGGGTATTACAATTTCAATCAAAAGTTTGCAACGCAGTGAAGGAGACATTTCCGACCCTATAAAGTATATATATTATTGATCAGCATCACCAGGAGAGTCGATCTAGCCATGTCCGTCTGTCCGTCTGTCCGTCCGTCTGTCCGTCCGTCTGTCCGTCCGTCTGTCCGTCCGTCCGTTTCTAAGCAAACTAGTCCCTCAGTTTTAAAGCTGTCTGCTTGAAACTTTCCCAGAAGTTGTCTTCTATTGCAGGTAGTATATAAGTCGGAGTGAGCTGGATCGGGCGACTATATCATATAGCTGCCATATAGCTAAACGATCGGAATTGCCATAACTTTGGTGTTTTTAATGTTAGGAAGTTCGGATTTTTTATGGATTTTATTTTTGGACAATTAATCTGACTACCAAATTTCATAAGGATCGGCCGACTATATCCTATAGCTGCCATATAACTGAACGATTGGAAATGCCATAATTTTGGGTTTTTGAAGTTAGGAAATTGGGATTTTTTATTGGTTTTATTTTTGGCCAACCAATATAATTTACAGAATATTCTGCAAGGGTATATCAACTTCGGCACCGCCCGAAGTTAGCTTTCCTTTCTTTTTTTTTCATGACTCAGACTTAATAATTAAAAATTTTAATGCTGGTAAAAATTAAGTTAGTGCCTAAACGCTTGACTCCATTTAATATAAGGCGACTTTTTTGGTGTTAAGTGGGCGTTTTTTTGCAGCAGTGGGCGGCTTGCCGAAGTTTGTTTTCTTAATTTGGGATACATTCAGCATTTGCCATTCTTAAAAGATCACAAACAATTCCTGGAAATGAAATCTTAATCTTGTGTCATCGAAAGACAAAAATGTATTATTATGTATTCGTATATGACTGGCGTGTGGGACGATATCAGTCTCGAACATCGCTTCACTCCGAACTAATTTAAGACGTGTTTTTCGAGGAAGTTTGCAAAGTTTGCGGTTACGGTTGCGGTCGCCTTTGGCATCTTATCTTACCAGACGAGTTTAGTTAAAGCTTACAGCTCTTTTGTCCGTTTGAGAAACCCGCCTACAACTTCTTTAGCTTCTAGAGGTTTTTACGAAAGCTCAGCTTTCAAGTCCGTGGATTGACCCTCCGTGCGTCCAAACAAAGGCGGTTCTTTTCGACTTTTCGCACTAAGGTCACTGAGGAACTCCAGCTATTATTACTTTCTTCCATTACTTCAAGTCCTATCATACTGTCAAGCTCGGCGAATACCAGCTGCTGTTTTGCTGGTGAGTCGGGAAATTGCCTCTCATACTCTGAGACCACTGTATACATAGATTCCTACTTTATGTTACGGGCAGAGCTAATTATTCTGTATAGATTCTTACTCTATAGGTTAAAGTTTTCTGCCAGGAAGCCTAGACAAGAAAGGTCTTGGCGAAATTCATTTGCCTTTCTCGGATTTTCTGCACCGGCAACTAAATCTAACGGGGACAAAAGAGGCACACACACGCACCTTACACCGAAAATAAATATTACTATCGACTTAACCTTCTTGCCTCATTCGGTGTTTTGGAGGCCTTTTATTTTTAAACATTATGACGGGCTTATTAGTGCCTAAAATAAATCTTCACAAGAAAGGAAGCAAACTTCGGCAAACCGAAGTTGATATACCCTTGCAGTTTTTACAAAACGACAACATTTCGATTTATATGCCTATATTACTACAAATTAGAATAACCTTTATAAGAGTATAACAATGAATACATGCTGATTTTTTATTTATCAAAATATTCTTTTAAGATATAGTAATTATTTACTATATCAGAATTACGCTTTTAGTTTGGTCAAAATCGGACAACAATATCTTAAAGCTGCTATAGAAACGATGGCAAAATGCATCCCAAAATCGACATAGCTTTTAGTAATATAGGCATAGAAATCGAAATGTATTCGTTTTGTAATAACTGCAAGGGTATATAAACTTCGGCTTGCCGAAATTGGCTTCCTTTCCTTGTATATCCTTGTATATAATTTTTCAAACTTGAATGTGGTACACAAATGTAATGTGAATGGTTTACAAAAATTACCCTCTCGATCGTCTTTGAAATGTATCTTCCTATACTTACCGAACTGACGTGGGTCATCATGGACTGCCGGCTGGTGACCGAATCCGCGGAAATGGAAGTGGAATCCGAGTCGTTTCCCCGATTATTGTAGAAGTAGCACTTTCGCTTGGCCTTCGGTGATATACCCGTGGAGCTGATGTTCCCGTAGCTCGAGGCGGGTCGCGATGTCTTTAGGGAACTAATATGGCAGGATCCAGAGGGCTGAGCAGCCGATGCGGACCACATGGGCGATGAGTCCACGGCGGGCGATGTGGCCGTCGTTTCGTTTCCCAGATTGGCCAGACTATTCCCCAGCAAAGTGCTATCCAGATTTTGGCTGCTCAACTCGAAATCCCTCAGGGTTGTGGTGGCAGATGCGGATTGGCTGCTATTTGCCGTTGAGGCGATAGCCTTGGCGGTCCCATTGTTGTTGTTGCTGCTGCTGCTGTTCCCGGATTTTTGGCCCTCCTTTCGACTCTCCTTGAGAACCTCCGCATAGCTGACCACCTTGTGGGTGCAGACCACATAGTCCGGCTTGGAATTGAACTGATGGTAGCTCACGTAGTAGTCCGTTTGCAGCCAGATCCACTGTTGACCCTTGGTGAGGAATCGGTAGTAACAGGATTTGCCCTCCCCCGTCTGGCGAACTATTCAAAAGGATGTAAATATCATAAAAAAGAAGTGAACAAATCCTAACCTCTTAAGAGCAAATATAATTTGAGGGGCTCAAGGCCTTTATGACTCTTGTTTTAAAAGCCCTTTTTTCAGGTATTAAGCTTTTTTGTAAGGGCTATAACATAATTATTTAAAAGTGATTTTCAATTTAAATATTAGTTTTTGGCTTTTTAAACTATTGGCGATCCAGCATTTTTGGAGTGTTTCAAAAAATATTTTGGCATCTATTCTCTTTAATAATTTATAGATAACTTTGCAACTTACGCTCTTCGTGGCAAGCCACAATGCTGTCCAAATCATCAAAATGGTAGTAATCGTAGCCAGAAGTGCCCAGGACCTCGAACGGCATGTAACCAATAATCGGCGGCGCCCGGTGATCCAAGAACAGGAACTTCCACTCCATGCTGTGCTTCGAGGTGAATTCGTTACTAGTGGGATCGATGATGCTCATTTCGCGGATCAATTGGGGATTCTGGACGCGTCCGGTGCCCACGAAAACCAGTTTCTTGTCCACCTCGGCATTGGGATTCTGCTGGAAGATGCGCGGCAGCACGGCGGGTTGTCCATTGGAACCATTCGAGCCCTCCGAACTGCAACCCGTGGAGGTATTGGTATCATTACCTAAAGGATAAGCATCAGTGGAGGTGACCGAAACTTTCTGCACGGCTACCTACGAAAGTAACCCACAAATTTGACCAGTTCGTAGGCATTCGCATCCACTTTCTCCAATCCGCCCCTTCTCAAATGGGTGTAGAATGTGATCTGGTTGCTGGAACTAATATCCGTCTGTCGGGGCTCGATAACCGGTGTGGGATTCATAAAGATGTTCAGCAGTGCCTCGTGGTCCATTTCATAAGCCAGGTCATATATGGTCATGTTGTACAGATCTTGCTGGAATACGATAAAGTTATATGAAATGCAAGGTTCCATAAAAGACAATAAACTAGTTATTTATTTGCTAAGTGACAGCAATTACCCTTTAATTTATTTGAACGTCCAAAACTCGTAAAGACAACTAAAACATTAAATACTGATACATTTTCATAAGTCCACAGCTCCAACATTATTCATTTCATATCTCGATATTAATTTGTTAATCTCCATAAATCGGTTATTCCATAGATCGGGCATAATCAATTTATTAGTTGGAATAGGTGGAATCAAACCATAATCTTTATGAGTGCAAAGTGAAAAATTGTGAGACACTCATTTAAGTAATAAATTAAAAAGAAAGAACTACAAATTTCGAAAACGTTTTGAGGTTGAAAGGATTAATTTGGTGTAAGTGAGGTGGGGTTGTCGGCATAAATAATCTTTAGAACTTTATCATAAATAGGCCTTGCCGTGGCATCAACTGTATGCCTCCGAAAGAGAACTTCAATGTCACGTAGTTTTTTAAAGTAGAAATCTCGTTCTCTTTCCATATCCTTTATTTCTTCAGGACCGTTCTCGAGTTGCTGAGAAAGTAGCGAGAATTCCTCCTTGATTTCCGTATTGGCCTCCAACGGATCAAAAGTGGTGGTGGACCTTTCCGGGGTTTCACATCGAGGCGTGGACTTGGGCGAGGTTTTCTGAACTTTAGGCCCGAAATGACTAGCTCCGAAGCCCATGGTGACTCCGTTTCGGGCGGCCACTGGATCGTAGGCTCGGCCATCGTAGTTGGCATCGAAGAACTTGCGGAACCACTGCAGGAACTCAAAGTTATCCTGAAAGCGTCCCTTGATCAGCTTGTCGATGGGAACGACCTTATCCACAGACACTTTCTTGAACCCCGCCTGCAGGATCTTAAAATTGTGTAGGTGCTCGTGCTCCTGGTTCGTGCGAAACTTGATGCGCTTGATCGGCACCGAGTTGGGGAACATCATGTCCATGAATTGACAATAGGCCGCTCCGGTGCACAGCTCCTCGATCTTCGCAAACTGGGCCTTCAATGTGTTATTTACCCAGGATAGCATTTCGTAACGCGAGGGATTGTCCGATGTCACGTTTGTGGAATGGACGTTAACTGCCCTTTTAATTTTTGAAGTCATCATATACAATAAATTTGTTTTGCTGTTGTTTAAGAATTCTGGTTTGATAATGAATTGACTGGTTTCAACGATTTATTCCTCTCGGCCTGCCATTTCTAGGTTTTAATGTTTGATGGTTAGGTACTTCTATCAAATCAATAAAAATATCTAAATTGGGTCTCATTTGGGGAACCTAAAGATCTTAATAACCAGCAGATTTGAAAATCGTTGAAATATAGAACAACTTTCAACGTTGTTTTAATTGTCCCAAAATGAAGCTAAATAAGGCACAACAATTTTGTAAGTTTAAATCGAGTTGGGGCAACTTAAGCTCCTAAATTAAACGTACCCTTAGGCTATTTGGTTTATAGCAGTTTCGTTTAAATTGGCTTGACTAATTTGGATTAAAATTTGTACACACCGGCAGGTATCCCAGCTGGGAGGTAATACTTTCCGAGGCATAGAAGATGGAGCCCATGCTGCTGAAGACCATCATGAAGCCATCCAAAGACTCGAGCATCAGGTGGGTGTACTCATCGTTGCTCAGAAACGTGGGCTTCCAGTCTTGATGTATCTCGAACACCTTCGAGCGATCGGTGGCCTCTGATAGTATACATTATAAGTTAAGAATGCCCAGAGTTAAAACATTGTTCTCCCACCATTATGATTCTTCAGGAAGGCTATCGTGGACTTCAGGACCGTGGACTTGTCCATCTTTCTGCTGGAGGTGGATATTAAGGCGCTCAGATCGTTGACCAGCGAGTTGAACTGGTCCCGCCGCTTCTTCTCGCTGAGATTACGCGATTTTCTGCAAAGGAAGCTATGAATTAAAAATAATCAATAGGATGCATTTACGGTTAGCAACGTCATACTTTCACTACTTCATATATTCATATTTCATAATAAAATGGGCTTGCCACCCCCAAACGAGTGGGTGACCCACGTGTGTTCGACCCACAGAGGCATTGTCTGGCGTTGATTAGCCACATATGCCCATATGCTATCACCATCCCGGATTTTTCTAAGGACTTCGAAGGGTTGTGGGCCCTTTGTCGCTTTGAATTTGCTGCGCTAGAGTTAACTTTCTCTGCTCTGCCATTGACATCTGTATGTCACTACCTGGTTGATGAGCGGAGTCTTTGGGATTATTGCTATTGTCAGTTTATTTGACTACGATATGGCAGTTGATGACCAGCAATGTGTTTAGAGTTAATTGAAGGGCAATGAGTTGGATGTATATATTAGCGAGGCCATACGGTGATTTGCATAGAACATTTTCAAATGTATTTGCAGTTATTTAACTTTACTGCAAGAACCAATAGTGGAAAAAAATCTACAGCAATAAATACCTTTTAAAGAGTCGCACTAATCTTTAACTTTTTAAATTTGGAATTTTATACAATAGTTTAAAATAAAGGAAAGCTAGTGTCTCAGTTGAAATAAGCCAAAAATAGTTGGTGCTCCAGGACCTAATTAAAAAAAGCTCGATATTTTATTATAGATAAATAATTCACCTCAAAACAAAAAAAGTTCAGTTAATTAGGTTACTTAAAAACATTAAATTTTGAAAAAATGCATTCTGTATTACTGAATTATTTTTGAGTTTGTTCAATCTCAAAAAGTACAAGGTTTTCTAAAGAACATACTATAAAGCGGAATTTCCTAATGCAAAATAAATTGTTTTAATCTTAACTGCATTTTCATTAAATTAGAATAACCAAAAACTTTAAAAAATGAACAAAATTATATCTTAGATCACAAGATTGGTATACAACAAACAAAACTAAATAGAGAAAAGGTTATTAAATTGATTTGTTACCATATAAAGTAAAAAACTATTTTTGCCTTTTTTCCTTTCGCATTTATCTAACTTTTAACATATCTAACTTTCCTTTTCCCACTTTTCCCCATTTTATTTTCAGAATAAATAATTAAATAATTATTAAATATTGTGTGTGTAAAGCATTTAAGCCGTCGCGTATGACTTAAACAAAATATTCGTTGTTAAATTACTACATTATTTTTACAAAAGCTTTAGGATAAATGTTTTTTTTGTAATCAATTCCTTCAAGTTCGTCTTTTAATTTAGGCCAACGAACAAACCGCCGAAAAAAGGTCTAATTGAAACTAATCTATTATATGAATTTAGAACTAATGAGTATGGAAAACTATCTTAATGTATTACAAAATACCTTCGAAGTCATTCATACTAAAACACCGCAATTGACAAGTAATGGAAGGCTTACAATTTAAACCACCAATTATAAGCTTTACATTATTCAGTATTAAGTTAATATTATTACTTAATACCTCTAATTTGTTTTTAATACAAATTAAAATTATTAAATTTAAACTATGTATTTTATTTTTGGGTGTAGAATATTATGTTATGCATAAGACTACTTTAATAATCATCGATTAAGTTATTAAGCTGAGATATACATGTCGCCTGAAGGAGGCAATATTCTTATCCAAATATGGATTTAAGCAATAAATTAAATAATACCAAATACCTGATCGTTCCCACCCATGTTTTAATAATAGTTGTTTCTTATCAATCTGGATATCCGATAACTGATTTCTTATTTTTATTGCCAGCAAGCTTTTACTTTTAGCTACCTTCGGTTATGAGGATGCGGCATTATTAGGCCAGGTGAAAGTAATTATTGCATGACCTAATCGAATTCACACTCAGATTACAGTTCATTTAAGATGGCCGTAGGAAAAACGGATCAAAGATTTAAGTTACCACGGCATTGGTTTTCATTGATTGAATCGGGGGGTGTGAATTATTGGTATGGTCTGGGGATACCTGGGATTTTATGACGACAGCAGTCGTTTCTTAGGACAGTCATTCATCAGAAAAATACTAAACAAAGGGGGACAATCCACCTTCACCTAGTGGAAAATTTACCAAAACGCCATAGACACGTCTTTTACTTTTGTTTTACTTCTTGTCAACTGTCACTGGCAGATTGTCCACGGATTTGTGTTATCTATTTATGAATAGCTACGAATCCATGAGTATGGGTGTTGAATGGGAAGTGAACTTACCTTTTCGTATCATCCTTGTCATCGCTTTCGTCGTCCATTTTCGGGTCTGTCGGATAATCCACTTCGAACTGCACAATTTTTAAAAAAAAAGGCAAACCGAAGAAAGTTCAAAACTTTAAACTTCGCTTGACGACTTGCTCACAAATGCCACAAATAATTTACACGCTCACATAATTTTGTTCATATGTGCTTTTGGTTTTTGGTTAAAAGTTCAAGTAATGTTCACGCAACAATTGATTTCCATATGCTCAATATGCCACATTTTGAATAACTGCAAGGGGTCACACAACTGATTAGTTTACATTCGTTGAGTTAGGCTAAGGTATTTTTAATTTTCCCGTCGCGTTTTCGATTCGAAATATTGGCCGAACGCGGCGCTCTGTCAGCAACAAGTGCAGTTGTGGTTCTGTTTCGGCTTTCCTGGCTGCCAGCATCCTCTTCGAATCGGTATCGTGCTGTTATGTAATCGCATAAGCTGCGCCTGCGCAGGATACCCAAGCGGAGGCCCCGTGGCCAATTTGCCAGTTGGCCGTGCCAATCAATGTTGCACATTTGCAACCCCTGAAATGTATGCTACGCTATTTTGTCATGTTACAAAATGCGTTCGGCGAATGCCATAACAACCAGTCGGTGGTTGGAGTGAGTGGGTGGTTGGGCTGGCCCGGGTGGTTGACTGGCCGAGAGTGTGAGTGGAGCAGCTGCTAACCAATTGCCTGGCTCTAACTGCAGCCGACCTTTGCCTGCGGATGCTCCCCTTTTTTCCCAGCTATAAATAAGCTTCCTTGCACGCTCCGATTGCATAATTCTGTGTGTTTACTTGACTTTCTATTGATTTCTTTTTATCCCATTTACCTCCCAATCATTTCCTGCACCTGAAGTCATTTTCTTTCACACCCGCAAAATTATTCCCTGTTAATTGACGGTCCCAGCATTTAAAGGGCTTCGGCGAAAAGCAATTTCTTGCCGAACAACAACTTGAAAACTTTTCAGCAAATGTCAAAGGTTTTGCAAGCCTGTTAAATGCATTTGCCCGATGGAATGGGTCGAAAACTCGATTCCCAGGGCTCAGTGACGTCGGAGCTGAGCCCATTTAAAGCTGGTACATTGACGAAAAATCAGTGTTTAATTAAAATGTGCAAAGCAGCTTAAAATTACACAGCTTGACATCTGCCATGGCAGTTGTAATTAATCCGTTTAGCTCCGTTTGACCAGGGACCCAAAGCGCAGCTCATAATTTCCCACATGTATACGCGGAGGATATCATTTTAAATACACATCAAAGGCGGCACACGGCCCGTTCTCTTGGCCAAGTGTTGCTGGTTAACCGTAAGTAGCTGTTGGCCAAAGCCCAGACTTGAAATGATGCCAGATAATTGCCAATGACTCGCTTAATGGCTCGTGTTGCAATTAGTGCGGTTGGTTTGGCTTGTCGCAGAGTGAAAAAACACAGAGAAAAGGGCTAAGATAGAGACACATGGAGAAGGTGTCAGGTATTATTATTGAATGGGTTAGCATTACTCCAAGGAATGTGGTCCAATTACAACATTGCTTGCTCAATTATAAACTTTGGAATTATTGGGTTAATCCATTAAATTCTGACAAAAGTTAAACCTGCATTATCATCTGCACAAATAGCATCTCTTAATTCAATTATTCAAGGTTAAGCATAAATAATTGAAAGCTCTTTGACTTGAAGAAGTTAGACCATAAATCACTTTCTAAAATGAAACCCGATTAAAATTAAATCTCTATTAATAACAATCCGAAAGAGAGCTCTTTGAGTTTCTTAATTAAGATTCAAAATTCTCTTTTATAATAAATCTGTTTTAAAGTGGTTGTCTATTGTGAAACTACAAAAATTAAGATTTAATCACATATTTCGATATATACTTTGCAAAGCGCTGGTAAAAATAGTTGTGCTTCTACATTTTAGTTTAATCTATTTAGGACAATTCTATTTTTTCATGAACAAATTGACAGTTTTCTGACTTTATGGTTAATGATAGCAAAGTTCAACTGACCCATTTTTTTGCAAATTTAGTTATCTACGAAATGGCATGAACAAGTAGAAGCAATAGGTAAATCAATCTCTCAGAATTGCCAATCACTTTTTGGCCTTCACCCCAGAAAATTAAACTGCATTAAACAACTCAAAAACCATCATTAAATCTTATAATGTATGGCAAACTAATGGGAGCCTATCATCTATTACAGATAGAAGCGTTCATAGTAAACATTTGGCATTGACAACATGGCTGGTGATATGTGTTTTGTGGCGTATTTATATGCTTGCAATGCGGAAGCCAGTTGGTTGGAAAACACAGCATGCTGAACGGAATGGGTAAAAGCACAGAAAGCCGGTTGGAGTGCAGGCCAATGGCAGGTTTACTCAACCCAGCCGAAGATCGTTGACTGACCTACTCACGAGCGGCGGGAGATATAGTGGCTGTATCTCTACCTCTCTCTGTCCGTCCCCCTCGCCCCGTCCCGCTTACTAGCACTCTCTAACGCTTGCCGTCTCGCTCTGTCGCATTGCAAAACGGGGAACTAACGTCATTTGATTGCATTTGTAAAGCTTCGCTCAGTTACAAAAATTATCGCATACTACCGATGTGTTGGTGCCCATATATAAATACATATATATAGATATATATTACCCATGTGTGTCGCCCTCTCTTGATTTCTTTGTCAGTGAACTTGAGCTTTTGCGTGGCAATGCTAATTGCATTGCGATTACAGCATAGTGTCCGTGTGTGAGTGATAATACCCAATACTCATACGACCCGTTGTACAGCCGTTTTTTTCGTCGCCGTTTTCCCTGCTATTTCTCTTTCCGCAAAACTTGTAATACTTTTTGTCTCACTTTTGCGTTTGTTGTTTTAAACTTGACTTAATTAAATTGTTCACTTTTATTTTTATCTTTTGTCGTTCATTGATTTTGTTTTTGTTTTGTTGTGTTCCTTTTCCCTGTATTTTACTTTGACTTGGCTAAAGTATAGATTATTTTAAAACTGATTTCGTGATTAAAGGGTTAAAGGCCTCAATATTTAACCGGTTTTCCCGTAAAGAGATGTAATTTATTTGGCTAGGAAGGGCTTACTAAACGGATCTGGGACCAAAATGGTTAACAATCTAATAATAGTTCAACAGATGTGATGATCACTTAATCATTAAAAGTCCGCCTGTTCAATACCATCGGTACATCATCACTTCATCTCGACTTGATCATGATTTTATGTGTTCAATTAAGTCTGGGAATCACCGATGAAATACTATAAAATTGAAACGGCTTCACTAAGTTAAAACATTAATTAATTGGATATGTTAAGGGATTTACAAACTACAAATTGCCTTGCAATTTTAAAGGAATTTTTAATTTCTAGAAAATGGCGTGGGAATCGCCAAGTGGAAAGATCTAACGAATTTACTAGAACTTGAATAGTTCCAAGGCATTTGAATAAATATTAATTTAATTTGTGGAAAAAATTTAGTTAATTCGATTTTACAATTTAATTTTATAGGAATCCATATAGATATTTAAGTCCAGTGTATTCTGTTGGAGTACCAAAAATAGACGTGCATGTACAAAGAAATTGGGCATGTAAAAACCTTCACTTTAACTGAGAACTCTAAACATTAATTATTAAAATGAATATCAAATCAATTTTATTCTTTAAAAACTTTTTTGAAACCGTCAAAAACACTTTTTATTCTGTTTTCAAAAATATAATTCATTAAATACTTCATTTTTTGTAGTTAAAAGAATAAAAATAAATAAATACTTAATTTGAACTTGAAAAGTCAGTAGCTGTTAGTCATGAGATACTTGAGCTCTAAACATTTTCTTTCAACCTTTAAAACTACCAGAAGCTTTCTTTAAGTTATCTTTCTTTGTTTTATACTAGCAAAATTTTGAGCTAAAAAAAATTCCTGGGAAGTTGTCAATCAGTTGCTTATCTCCCGTATCAACAACAACCTATTTGCTCAAACTGAATATGAAGTATACGCTCTGCAAGCCCAAGCGAAAGGGCCTAGAAAGTGCAGCTGACTGCAGTAATTATTTAGTTACATTTCGTAATTGGGCCACATTTTATTTGACTACAAACAAACGAAAACGAAGTTAAACCACTTGCAATGTTTAAAACTTTTTGCATGTCTATATAGTTTTGTAGTTGTCAATTGAAATAACTTTTACTGGGAGCGTGTGCGGCTACTGCATGATCGCACACCACTGCACAAAATGCACACGCGCACTCACACTATCAGTACCGCACTCACACACGGACAGACTGGCACACACAGATACTCAGGGCAGTCAAACGCTGACGATGACGTTTCAAAAATTAAAAAAGACGCCAGATCCGAGACCTGAGACTTGTCAGCCAACAATACAAAAAACAAAAAACAAATGGAATAGGGTAGGGTTGAAAGGGTGGCTGGGAAAATACCTAGCTACCTATTTCCATGAAAATTCTTTAGCAGAAATCGACAGAAATGTGAAAATCGTTAAGAAAATAATAAACAAAACTAAAAGCCAAATAACTTAAATACTATGTCTTGCGTTTAGCAACAGGGAAAATACTTTAAGAGTTTTATCTTTATAAATGGTTCTGGTAAGGCAAAAATAACATGTAAAAAAGACTTTGAAATTTTTTTAAAAATATGTAGCAACTTGTGATACATAAAAAGTTTAATAAGAATTAGATATATAATAAAGCACTTGTCCCTGACACAATTCTGTTTGCTCCCCTAAATTAAAGCATCATCTTTTAGGATCAACGTATATAATGGCTAAACAGCTTTGGCTTAGGCATACATTTACTATTGCCTGCTAATAACTATCTCAAACACTATATACCCATCCCTTTATTGGGCATAAAAGCCGACTTTGACAATGAAAAAATGTAACAATACAACTGCAACAAAAAGTGTAGATTTAAAATAAAATAAATAATATTTTTCAGACATTGCGCAGGCGCAATCATTAGCAAAGCCCAACTGAACCGAACTGCAAATCTATTTAAAAGTTCTCTCTGGCAGATAATTTGCATGTAATTTTTGGTTGAATGCACTTTTGTTTTTAGCGAGAGGTCTATCCCCTCGTTTTCCCGGTATCTCCGCCTTGGTTTTGCCTTATCGCCATGCCGCGGCATTTTTCTAACAGTGTTTTTGTCACTGCGGTTGTTTTTCCCATTGTACTCTTCTTTCATTTTGTTTCACTTCACTTTTATGGCGCACACTTCACAATTTGGTCGCAGCTGATTTGTAGGTTTAAGTTCTCGGATCTGGCGCACAACTTTGGTAATTAGTAGTTAAATTATTTAAGTATTTAGGTACTTTAGTTAGGCTGAATTTATTATATTTCTGATATTCTTAGCTTGAGAGTGCTAATTAATTTGTGGATATTATCTCATGTTTTTCGATCTTTTAGTTTACCATAAACATAATTTTACACATGTTTGCTTTTTTTAAATTATTTTTTATTACGATTTAATAAGCTTTTTTACACTTCAATATTGAATTTATATTTTATTGCAACATCACTCACTTTTTTTTTAACTACACTAAAATAAATGGATTATAAAAAACGCCCATTAATAATTCCATTATTCATTTCTATCCATATACTCCCATTCGATGGCTTGTTCACATCTGCTTTACACTGTATTTCTTTAAGTATTATTTCATATTTTTATACCCTTGCAGAGGGTATTATAATTTTGGTCAAAAGTGTGCAACGCAGTGAAGGAGACATCTCCGACCCTATAAAGTATATATATTCTTGATCAGGATCACCTCCTGAGTTGATATAGCCATGTCCGTCTGTCCGTCTGTCCGTCTGTCCGTCTGTCTGTCCGTCTGTCTGTTTCTACGCGAACTAGTCTCTCAGTTTTAAAGATATCGAATTGAAACTTTGCACACAGCCTTCGATCCTTTGCACGCAGTATATAAGTCGGAACGGCCAGGATCGGACAAATATATCCTATAGCTGCCATATAACTGATTGATCGGAAATGCCATAACTTTAGTAATTGTTAAGTTAGGAAGTTGGGATTTCCTATGGGTATTTTATTTGGCCAGTCAATTCGACCTACCAAATTTCATAAGGATCGGCCGACTATATCCTATAGCTGCCATATAACTGATTGATCGGTAATGCCATAACTTTGGGATTTGTAAAGTTAGGAAGTTGGGATTTTCTATGGCTTTTATATTTGGCCAATCAATCTGACCTACCAAATTTCATAAGGATCGGCTGACTATATCCTATAGCTGCTATATAACTGATTGATCGGTAATGCCATAACTTTGGGATTTGTAAAGTTAGGAAGTTGGGATTTTCTATGGGTTTTATATTTGGCCAATCAATCTGACCCACTAAATTTCATAGGGATCGGCCGACTATATCCTATAGCCGCCACTTAACTGAACGATTGGAAATCCCATAACTTTGGTGTTTTTAAAGTTAGAAAGTTGGGATTTTTTATGAGTGTTAAGAATGCATCATATGAATAATTTTGGAGAATATAATTCGGAATATTCTGCAAGGGTATTTCAACTTCGGCTCCGCCCGAAGTTAGCTTTCCTTTCTTGTTTCTGTTATAATAGCGCGTGTGTGCAAAACATTTTAAAAGGTTACATAATAACTTTTCCCGTTCTGCTTTGCTCAGTTTTTTGTATTTCTCGCCGTCTTGCACTTGGTGACATATATGCAAAAATACAGAAACAGATATCCGATAACAAAAAATCATTTAAGCATTTTCTTCGATCGTCTTAATTCATTGTTGTTGATCGGTAAAAAAATAAGTTTTTTTTGGGCACCATCAGCAGTATGATTAAGGGCAGAAAATTTGGCAAAGCGCGAAGGAGGCAAAGGCAAACAAAATTCGAATTCAGACCCAAAACCGAAACAGAACCCAAAAAACGAGCACGTCGAAAGTGTGTTACTTGCGATCGAGTTACAGTCAGAGACAATATTGACGACAGACGGCCTGACTTTGCGTCGGATCTGCTAAATACTTGTGAAATGCAAAGAATAGCTGCACTCTCAAATAACCGGGAGAAAATACGAATAAACCGTGCGAATAAACCCGATTCGAAAAAAAAGAGAGATCCGCTCGTTGACGCTGCGCTAGCTGGACTCAAACTGAATAAATGCACGAGAAATGCAATTTCTAAGCTCGCGAAAATCTACAAACGCAAAAAAAAAACCCGTGGATAAACGAAAAACTGCGAAATGCATCGAAATGTGAGCGGGTCGCCAGAAGCGTTCTCACCGACACAAAGATACTAAATCGGGCGAGAGAGTGGGTCTACAAGTCTGTTTTAATGCCGGCCGGGCGTATACGCGATATGTGCGAGCATTCCGAGCGCTACCTGACTGACTGATTGAGCCAGGCCACTCGGGTATTATTTAACATGCACTCGGGCCGGTTCTCCCCACTCAGAACCCACCGTATCACTCAATTGCACCGATCGCGGATCTGAGTCGAGTCTTTATCTACCGCTCCATCGCTCCATCGCTCTATCAAACTATCAACACACACAGGGTCGCCAGCGGGGTTCTCCCAGTGGGTCTCTCTCCCCTCGGCTGGTATCACGAAATTCTATAGTTTTCTTCAACCTTTTTGTTTGTTGTCCGATATTCCGCGACTTTCTGGTATTCCGTCTGGAGATTAAAGATATAGGGGTCTCTCTTCTGGCAACCCAGCGGTTGAGTCAACGGGTTTTGTTTGTCTACGAATTAAGTTCAAGGTCTGGCGGACCGGAGAGGTCTTGACTACAACTTGCTATATGGTGAACCTGGAAAAATGGCAAAGTTATCAAACTTTGTTAAGGCTATTGCCTTTCAAATTCACTCTATGTAAAGGTTTAGTGAAAAAAGAATGGATAATATTAATAATCAAGTTTGGTTTAAATAAACAAAAAAGAAATACATTTTGTTCCGGCAATAAAGCATATTTTTTAACAGATAAGAAAAAGGCGGGTCAGTACCAAAGCATATGTCATTATCAAATACGGATAAGGTAATATTATTAGTGTTATCAAACGAAAATTTGTATATTTTTCATAATTCAGTTTCATTAAAAACCTTTAAAATTAGGTGTTATTTATATTCCATTTGGGGGTTCCAATTTTTTAACTGGCCATAACATGTGTAGATTTGATTTAAGGGAATGCAATTTCAAAACATCATTTTTAGAAAATTAATAGCCCCTTTGAATTATCTATTACTACAAAAATTCGCTTAAACGCTTTGTCAGAAAATCCAACAAATTATAAAAGAAAATAAGTATAATAAAAAAGGGCTTGAAAATTAAATGCGAGAAAGTAGGCGACAAAATTGAAGGTTCAGTGGTATTTATTTATTTATAAAGCGAAGCTAAAAAAAATAACAAGACTGTTTTATTTTTTAATCTGAAAAATATAAATTAAGGTATAAAACTCCTGAAATCCATGTACAAGGACAACTCGTTGATCCTTGGCTCACATCGTCAGGGCCACTTATTCGTGTACCCTTTCATGAGTACGCAAATTTCTATGAATATTTCGAAAGTATAAAGAAAGTTTAGTGTGAGTAAAGACAGACATGGCCCCACCTCCTTACCTTTTTGCTCCGCCGTCGTTTTATCAGCCCGGGATTAGCTAAACTGGAATTCAGCACTGAATCCAGCACTACGACCTCACTTTGTGCTGAGGTAGCATACAAATTAATTACTCCGATTCTTATTCCATAGTTGCCTAATCGCGAACCGCTTGCACTAGAAATTCGATATTTATTAGATGCTTACGTAACATTTCAGCACAAAATTTGCAATTTACAAGTTTTCTCGATTTGATTTGAAAGTTTTATAGGTTTATGCAATACCAAGAATATAAATATATTTATCTATTCAGCGATGCAGTGGTGCAGTCAGAAGTATTTTGGGATCAACCTGAAACCGAATTCAAATAAAAATCGATAAAAATGATAGGGGTTTGTTTAAACAAGTTTTAAAATTAATAAAATTACATTTTTAAACACGTAGCATATATAAAAAATATAAATATTTCAACGCATAAAATTTATGTTTAATATTTTCATATTATTTTGCATTTTAAGTCAGTCAAATATTTCAGCCCATTTTTAAATTTCGTTTTAAAACTATTACCCTTTTAAAAAGATAAACCAATAGTTATGTTTTACATTTATTTTATTTTTCAATTGTTTTCATTTTTTTTACATCATTATTAAATTAAGAAGTACCAGTAAAAAATCTTTTTAGCACAAAAACACAGAGAAAAAAATTGCTGATTTTATCTTAAGAATTTTAAAAATTTGAATTATATTTTCGTTTAGATTTACGTAATAATTTCTTCACATAAAGTAGACACAAAAAAATCATGTCAAATTTAGATGTGGTTTTTGTTTAGTGGCTAAACTTAAATACAAATGATTTAATTTAGACGTATGTGTATATTTTGTATAAAATTACATAAATATTTAGTTGACAAAAATTGTTGATTTATTTGTTTATTTTGTGTTGAGTTGAAAATTAAATTCGTGTTCTATAGCTAAGGTAGAAGGTATACATTTAATTTAGGGATTATCCGTTAAAATATATTTACAAAGATAAAGATGTGCCGACTAATAAAGCAAATTGTTGTTTTTAAAATTGATTTGCTTTATTGGGAGAGCTTGAAAAATTAAGAAAAATCAAAATGAGCGTGAGGCTTAGAAGTAGAAGAAATCAAAGACAAAGAAGATCTAGCTAATTTTCAAAGTTATATCAAAGTTATTTCTTCAATAGGAATGCGGGCTGAAGATACAGATACGATTACAGAAATAAGCATTTAGCATATAGAACTGTTTATATAGGTATATATAGGTGAGCATATCATTTAGTTAGCCTAAGCATAATCAAGAGAGAATAGGGGTGTTATAGAGAGGGATCGGAGTTAAAGTGTGTATATAGTGAAAGGGTATTAATCAACAAAAAGCTAATTTTAAATTTCTTTACACAATGGTTTTCCCATTCACTTCATTCACAACTAGTTGCTAGTTTTCAGTTTTCGTTTAATTACTTCTTGTATATATTGTTTTTAGTTTCGTTTAGGTATATCAAAAAAATATTGCAGATTGTCTTAGAGTTCCAGCCGCTTTATACAAAGTAAATGAAGAGAAGTTAAACTTTTTGTAAGAGTTTGGTTTTCTTGGCTCATTTCTATCCGATTGGTTTTGTTTTTTTTTTTTTCTAAGTGTATGTTTGTTGGCCTTCGACTTGGTATTTTATTAGTAATTTTAAAATTGTTTTATGTTCAAAAATTTGTGTATTTTGTTTGTAGAAACCATGAGTTTTGTTTGTTAGAGTTTTTATTTTATTTCTTGCATATTTCCTTTCCTTTGCTCCTTTTGCTATGGCAAACTTATTTTCAAGATTTTTGGAATGTGGTTTGTAGTCGATCTAGGGAAATTGAGTTAACATTTATGGGTTTTTTGGGTGAGGGCTTGAGCCAAAAGCAAGTTTTTGATTGTTTCACTGGGGATTTTGTTTTTGTTTTGCTCCTAAACAAATTTCTCTGGTTTGCTCTCTAGTTATTTTACACACATTTACAATATACATTACACACACAAATATTATCGGTTAGAGCTAAAGATTATGTTGCTGATCTAGTGATAATTTTGGTTCTGCTAAAGTTGCTTCGCTTTCGGTTTTGGCCCCTAGGATTAACATGTAACGTTCGATTACAAACGAAATGGCTTAGACACAGAATTTACAAAAAAGTGTTTCTCGCAGATATCTGACTTTTAATTTCTCTCTTTTTTTTTTGTATTTTAGCGTTAGGACAATCCTCTAGGCGTCTTAGAGGAGCAGCTCCTCATCCGTGTGCGGCTCGTTGCCGGTTTCCGCGAAGAGGCAGCACTCATCGGAGCCGGATGAGGCCGCCTCCTGCTCCTCGCAGTCGAGATCGAGATGGTGGGCCTGCTGCGGCGATTGCGGTGCCTGCTGGTGGTGGTTCAGTGGGTGGTGCGCCGGCTGCTGTGGGTGGCTGAGGTCGTGCAGCCAGTCCAGCGTCTTGTCGATGGCCCGCAGCCGCTTCTCCAGCGAAGTGGTGGCCAGTATATCAACCTGTTGAGGTGCACTTTGTTAGTAAGACAATCGCAAAAACATTAAATTCAATCATTCCAAACCCACCTTTAGCTGCTGGGAGAGGGGCAGCAGAGCTATGACCCACCACGCCCACGCCGGTCCATCGCTGATCAGCTCCCAATTCTGCTCCAGCGGCGGCATCTGGCCATAGCTCTGCAGGATCTCGTGCTTCTGCTCCGTACTCAGGCTCTCGAACCAGCCGCTGGCCTTGGCCAAGACCATGCCCTGCATGCCGGCCAGGATCTTCACCTGCTCCTCGGCAATCGGCTCGTCGCAGATGTACTCCACCTTGGCCGTCTCATAGCCGTCCTTCTCGTTGCGCGCCAGTATCTTGAAGCGCTTGCAGCCAATCGTACTGAGGATGGAGCAGCCATCGCCCAGCTGGACGCAGTCGCGGATGTCCAGGATGGTGCCCACATCGTAGTACCGCGACTTCCCGCCATTCGGCTGCACAATGCCGAAGGTCTTGTCCCCCGACTCGACGGCTCGCCGCACCATCAGGCGGTAGCGGGGTTCGCACACGAACAGGGGACAGGGGACCGCGGGGAAGGCGGCCGTGCAGATGAATACGGGCACGGAGGGCTCCTGGTCGATCTCCTGCCGGAACCGCGCCTCGTAGTGGTCTGGAATGAATCGTTTCATTGCGGCTTCTAGGAACTTCGTCACTGGCCGCTTGGCCAGCGCGAAAGGAACTGGCGAGGATGAGCCCGGATGCAGGTGGATCTGATTTTGATTCGGATTCTGATTCGGATTCGGATTCTGACTGGCACTGGAACTGGCACTGGAACTGGCACTGGCACTGGCATTGACATTGAACTCCACAAGTGGTGACATGCACAATGGACACGGGGAGTTGTAATCCATGCAACGATCCAAGCATACCAGGCAGTACGTGTGTCCGCACGGGGTCACCACCGGTTTCCACAGCGTCCGGCTGCAGACCACGCAGTCGAAGTCGCTGGCGTCGATCAGCTGCCCGGCCACCGAGCTCACCGCCAGCGATGATGCCGATTCGTCCAATTCTGAAAGGAAACATTTGCATATTAATCACCTTTTCATAGTTGTATCGCTTTTTGGGAAAAAAGAGTAGAGGTTATTTCTCCTTAAGTCATAAGTTTGTTGAGTTTGAATCGATATAGATGTATTTATAGATATAGATAAGGTTGAAAGTCACTTTGCTTAAAAAAACCTCATTTTATTTAATTGAATTCACTATTGAACATTTTAAGGAGCTTATAAATCGCTTAATTAATTTTATCTAAATTTCTATATCGACATTTTGTAGTTCTTTCTTTCATTTCTTTCTTTTTCCATAATCCTTTAAAAGCTATTATACACATTTGAACTGAATATTTAGGCTGATCTTTATCCTTAAACTAAAACTATTTCGTATGATGTTTATAATAAATGTTATATATCACTTAAGCTTTGACTGATCAAATTTTATAAACCGAAGCGTAATAGAAAAATTGTTAATAAAATATTTTTGTATTAAATTACATTACATTATTAATGTGTTACGGTGTGTTTCTTTTGCTCTCTCTTAAAACGCTTTTATTATATATCTTTCAACAATATTTATTGCTCTTTGATATAACATTAATTTGTATTTCATTTAAAATTCTCAGTTATCACTGAATAAACTTTTTTACCAAACTGACAATGGCTCTTAAATCGAAAAATCTACATAAGCTCATATTGCTTTGTCCCAACCTATCACATATATTAAAGGACTTTCAAAAGGACTTTTTAAAATCGAAATTTGATAACCCCTTTCAATTCAAGTTACTCACTTCTCAGTCGCTGCAGTTCCTGCTGCGTGCGCTCCAAGACACCGGCGAATAGTCGACTGCACCGCTGACTTTCGCCAGCAGCCTGATCCTGGTCCACGTCCTCCTCCTCGACGATCCTGCCGCCCAGTGGTTCCATGGCCGCCGACCATTTCCGCTTGCAGTGCTTCCGGTTGGCATGGCGACGTGGCTGCAGATCGAACTGCTTCTGCTCGAAGACGTGCCGCTGGTGGCGATGGTGGTCCATGAAGTCCAGGGCACTGGGGAACAGGAAGTCTCCATCCAGATGCAGGGATCCCGGCTCCCCGCCGTCCACCTCCACTTCCACCTCCTCCTCCATATCGTCCCCGGCCATTATGTAGTCGTCGTAGTGGCCAAACTCGTCCTCCACATCGTCCAGGTGGACATGGTGATGGTGATGGTGGATGTGGTGGTGCTGCTGTTTCCTGCGCCTCCTCACCTGCTCCCAAAGTAGGGGATAGGGGGCTCGGGAGGTGGCAAAGCTGCGGTGCTGTGGCTGGAAAACTGGTGGTGCTGCGGTACTGATCGAAGATCGATTCTTGGGCATTTGGGCCAGGAGACGTTGCAGAATCTGTGAATTGAAATGCAAGATAAAAGTGAGTTAATATTGCCAGTTTTAAAAGTAATTAGGATTGATAATTTGGCTCAGCAGTTAAATCCTAGTTTATTAACAATTATGTGTTTGTTAAATATTTACTGGTTTATGGTATAATATAATATTTACAACATTTTTAGCGTTTATACAGCCAACTTTTCTGCGTTGTATATAGAAAGTAAAAGTAATGACAGTCATATTTTGAATCAACGAAATGCTTTATCATAAATGTTTCATACTAAGGGCAGTGATCCCCAATCTTTTGTAGATTCAAAGTTTTAATGACTGCTTCTTCAATGTATGATATATTGAATGTAATGCCTTTGATATGTTGTCTTAAAAAACGGATGAGAGAACGAAAATCGGAAATCCGAATTATCAAGTAATTACTACCAACATGAAGTAAGAACGAGAAAACGGCACTGAGGAATTTAAATTTCATTCACTTTTATCAATTTTATTTTGACTATTTATGACTTTTATATTGTTAAGGCAATTATAACGTCAATAATTTAAGATATTTTTATTAGATGTTTTTTCAAGTGAATGCCTTTTTAATGTTGTCTAGACTTTTTCAAAAACAAAGCAAATCTGAAACATAAAATTGTTATTACAACCATATGTCTGCATCATTCCTGTACAAATCATGTAGACCCATTGCACTTTGAATTCATATTTTTGCCTACCTTGGCGAGATCATGTTGAAATATTTCCGAGTTGCTGAGATTTGTATTCTTATCAAGGCAAATGGCCAAAAAGCCGTTGTACAAAGCCTCCTCCAATCGACCCAGTCCGCTCAAGGCCAAAGCTCTCAAATAGTGGGCCTGAAAAAAGGTAATATTATTAAGTTTGTTGGCATAATTGTTAATAATGGAATTTGAAACTCACTTTGGGTGAAGTGCAGCGCGTTCTCAGGGCATTCTCGATATCCGCCAGAGAACTTTGGAAATGGCTCAATTTTAGGAGAACTTCAGCACGCAGACAGAGACTCTTGAAATTTGCTGGCGCTAGAAAATATTAAAGAAATAACAATTTAGTACATTTTAACTGCCACGATTTTGAGGCTCTAAATCAAGTAAAACCCTCCATGAATGTCATCTTTAAAATGAAATGAAACTTGGCAGCATGGAAACTTTTCGGCGTGCGGCCAAAACAATTACGTGTGCCAATATTCTAGATATATTCCTGCAACGATATGGTCGTGTAAACAGAATCTATATATTGTTGGATTGGGCAAGTATTCAACACGCGCAAATATTTCTCAATTAGTCTTTTCCCTTTTAGCGGGAAAAATTTTAATTTTTCGTCATAAAAAGAATACATTGGATATTCTATTTGACAGCTGCTAATAAAGGCGCCACTTTATATTTATATTTATTTGGTAAATTTTAGGTTTTAATAAATAATCCGGTAGAATTAATTACTAAAATTAATTGCTAAGGTAAATAATTTATATAAAAGGTAGAGAAAACCCTAAGACAACAATTTAAAAGTCAATATTGGCAACGATATACTTTGAGTATTTATTAGATTAGCAATCAATAAAACATTCTTTAATTCAAATAAAGATTACAAAAGATAAAAGAAATGTGCTAGCTTAAAATCTTAATTAGTAAGCATTTTTTTGAATCAATCATCAGTTGCTGAAGTTGTTAAGAACATAGACAATTTTATTTTTGTTGTTAAACAAAATGGAAGCTAATTAATTTAAATAATATTCACTTATTTGCATAAAAAGTTTGATTTATTATTATTTTTTGAACTAAATGATTTTTGATTTTTTTGGACCTTTAAAAACTATATTACTTATAATAAATAATTTCACAAAAACGCAAACTTCGACCATCAATGAGAAAGTGAAATCAAGGTAGACAGCAACAACAGTGCGCGAAGCACCTAGAATAGAAAGTCATTGCAGTGCCTAGGTCATGCATTTCCTACCCCTCCCCATCTCCCCCCCTTCCCATCACCTTTTATCACCCCTTGCTACGTCACGTAGGCCACTTGTAGACAATGTTGCCAAGCCGCCAGCAACATGCAAAATTTCAACATCCTAAGAGAAGTTAAGAGTATCTTTGGAACATTAACAGCAGAGATTGCTGTTGAATTTCCATCTCTTTCTGTTAAATATTGCCTCTTACTATTATACTCTTTCGCTGTTAAATGGAAAGAGATGTGAACTGTTAAAAAGACGCGCGCAGCTGCTGTTAGGACAGAAAACGCGATTATGTTATGTTATGCAGCCTAACATTACGCAACATTAAAAATAGCAACAACAAATTGACAGCAGCGGCAACAACGACTGCAACAACATTAGCCATTTTAAATTAATATGTAAGACCTTATCATTTGTTCAAAACAAAAAAAAAAATGGTGATCCCTTCACCACGCTATTTTTCAATCGAGATATTAATTTACATTTTCCCGGAACAGATGATTTAATTTTTATTTTAAATTGAATTTCTTTTGTTACTCATGTTCTACCAAAATATGTATTTATTTTCTTAAGAATATTATTATTATTTTTTTAAGAATACTAACTTTGGAACTACGCAGTTGACTTGTTTTATTATTTTTCTGAAATTAATTTGCTTAATTCCCGCAATTAATTAAACATCCGATTACCACCGAATCAAAATGTTGTTGATTATGTAAAGCGCTTGTCAATATTTCTTGTTTACTTCGTTATGCCCATTTTATGGGTTTCGCTTTGGGTGTCAAATGAATTTTAAAAATAAAATACCAGTGATAGGGGTTTGTTTGCCAGATAACGCTTACGAGATTGGATTTGTGACTAAGCGTTATGTGAATTAAGGTGCCAAAACATAACGGCACTTTACTGCGAACTGGCAGATAATGGGGGAATGTTTTTTAGCTGTTTATTCTTTAAACGTTTTTTAAACTGTCTTTTTGAGATAAGGCAGGTTTATTTTTTATACTTTGACGGATTGGCGATATCTTAAAGTGAATAACAAAGTGGGTGAAGGATATTTAGATAATATTTAAAAATAACTTTTCTTAGAAAATAAATGAGAAATAGCTTATAGTTGTACAGTCATATTTTAAATTCTGTTTTTTAATAATTTAGAAAATAAATATATTATAAGTAAGCCACTCTTTGACTTTTTTGCTTCAATTTTAATTGATATTGACAGTAAAATTAGACATCTTAAAAATACTCCTGTCGTGATATTTCCATTTGTTTTCCATACGTTGTTTTTTTACTTTACAAGTGCTTCCCCTGTTTGTTATGCAATACTATCGTTCGATCTCCATCCCTCTCCCTCCGCTACAACACTTCCTCCCAAGTCCAGAGCCATAACTATATGTATTATGCATACTAATTATATTTATTTCTACATTATATCACCCTGAAGGCGGCCACGTTCTCGGTGACCAGCTACTTCCCGTTCGATCTGCGACTATATGTGTGCGTATCCATCAGATACTTCTACTTACAACCGCAACGAGTGGGCAACACAAAAAAAAAAACACGAATTCAATTAAAATGCAAAGCCAAACGCTGACGGGCTGCTGCCGTTGTTGTGGTGGCCGTTTGTTTTTGCTTTTACCACTGCTACCAATTTGCACTTATTAGAGAATTTTACGCTCTACGAACGCCCCCTTTTCGGGCCCGCCCCCCAAAGATATAGCAACATCTTCCACGCGGGGCCAAGTTTCCGTTACGCTGCAGACAATTTAAGCCCAACTGTTGATAAATTGCATTTGGCTTCAGATATGACTATGCTCATATGTGTGCAATTTATATATTTTTTTTCGCATACACTTGAAAAAAAATCATTAGCACTAACAATATAGAAAGAGTAATTTTAAGTACATTAAATAAGTTTATATTCTTTATGTTAAAAAAGGATTTTTTATATTAATTTTGTAATCTAATGTCGAAAAATAAGAAAGGGAAGACATTTTCTAAATTTGTCTACTTTAGCCAACATTTAAGAAGTAATTTATCTCCCAACATAAAATCTCTTCATGCTTAAAATCAATACTCTTTTATTACTATCTTATTTTGACTCTGAATAAAAAATACATATATTTTTTCTCCCTGTATCTATATCATTTTCGTGCCAGAGTGTTTTTTGTTGTTGTCGTGTGTGTGCACTCAAAATCAGATTTCGTCACGTACATTAAAAATCGTTTGCAAAAATTCCCACCACAACAGAAAAAAATCGCAATGAATATTGGGGATAGAAGCGAATTTTCCTTGGCGGTATGACAGACGGCATTGGCATGGATTGCATAACGAAATCAGAAATCTTAGAATTTTGATTTCCGCATAAAGACAACATGAGAGATATAAAGACAAAGGCATTTCTAGCGCAAGCTGTTGAATCATTTGATTTATTTATTTTTAAATGCCAGGCAACAAAGTATCGCGGCAAGAATGCATGCCCCTCTCTGGTTCTTTAATTCAATTGTGTTTAAAAGTCGTTAAACCATTTGCTAAAAATAAATTCGTTGCGTATACGCCGCGTGGTCCGAGCTTTGATTGTTCGGCCACGAGCACCACACACAATCACTGGATTATTATGCAAAAGGAAAATAAAGAGATGGAGGGGGGGAAGGGGGAAGGGAGGCAGCAGGCCGAAGGGGTGGCGAAAAACTGACCTAAATACTAAATGAATGCCCATAAAACTGCGCCAAGTGAAACGGGAAACGAGCGGCCATAAACGAGCGGCCAAAAGATGGCAAACTTTATGCGACACCCCCCAGTTCTCATCGCCGAATCCGCACTCAAACCCGTAGGGAAATTGACCGTTTTTGATGTCTATGATGGGGGATAACTGGAGCGAAGCAAATAAATGCAAAGAGATCCGGACCCCCCCCTTGGCTAACACTCTATTCGCTTGCATAAAATATGGCCATTATGCAGATGAAGCTAATTGTGCGGAGTTAAGTTTATGACCCTCATAAAGTTCCTGCGCTCGATGTAATAGCGAAATAAATATGAGAATTCAGGGAAATGTCAGCAGTTAAATGGAGATGAATGCTGTGCATAATTCCACCAAAAATAAAAGAAAATATCCTTAGTTAAATACAAATATTTCCTTCCTTTGAGTTACGAATTTAGCAAAGAAAGGAAATATTTTCCCTAAATGTGTATTACTTAAATTTCCATTTGGATTTCGTAACAAGCCGTTTCTGTTGATCTGATTCAACGGCCAGGAATCCCTGTCAATTAAATACCTAATCCGATTTCTTTAGGTCACCTAGACCAATTAATTTTCTAAGAAATTCGCTTTTGATTTCCTTGTTAAACTCAAATTTGTCGCAAATTTCGCATTTCTAGACAGATTTATTGCAATAAAAATCGTCTACCATTTCCCTGCTTAATTTGCCTTTATAATTGTCTTCATGAATGAATGCTTACTTGCCCACTTTTGATGCCGTTGACGGAAATGTAAAATGCTTGAAAATAATATAAAATAATAATTATTCACTTTCAGGAAGTGCAGGCAGCCGCTTTGTTTTCACTATTTAGCATTTTGCCTTTGGCCATTCGGCGTTAAATCTACGCCAGATATTCTCGGTAAAGAATTCTATAAAATTCATTTTTATTTTTATGATACACTTTTACGAGGCCATATGACAGACAATTGTTGTGTAAATTATTCGAATATATTGTTGTGCAATATGTATATTTGCCTCCAGTTTTGTTATTTTGTTGAAAACCATAAGTTGAGTTTTGCACTCAATTACTTTACGGGTTGTGGGTGGGGCACACAAGGCGTATGCGTTATTACAAAAATGTACTTATACATTTTTATTGAGATCGTATATAATGAAACATTTAAACAACGAAATTGCGAAACTAGTTTTCAATTGACCCGTATACTATATACTACATTTGATTAATGCAGTTTAATTATTTTCGGTTACTGAAGTCCTTTAAAAAAATCCTCATCTCTCACTGCTTTATGTGGGCGTTTTCCACTAAGTCTTTTAAATGTCAACCCCCCAAAAACACCCAAAGCTTGATGAAATTTTGTTCGCAGTTTGTTTTCCGTTCTAGTTATGTTTTTTTTTGGTGAAACCCAACCGACTGTGAAGATTTTTGTGGCTGCTGGTGCGCGGGTTACGACTGGGAAATGTCGCTATGCGTTGTCGCATAAATTTTTGGCACTGGAAAACAAGACGAAAAAAAATCCAAAAACAAGAAAAACGAAAAAAGCCGAGTAGGCAAACATCAAATGTCGAAGTTCAGACTGAGCCAAGGCCAAAATTCTCCAGTGGTGATGATGATGATGACAATTATTTTGAGAATCGAGCTAAAAGGTCGAGCAGATTGAAAATTAAGTGAAGATATTTGCGCAAAGCAGGGACGTATAAATTCAAGGGTGATTGAACCTCATTTCTACCCAAATTACGACGCAAATGTTCGTTGGCGTAGGCTCCATTTTTGGGATGACATTTTTTGTAAGTACCTTACTCAAAAAACCAAGTTAAATTTAAAAATAATTCAAGGCGAAGCAGCGGGAGAATGAGAGATTCAGCGAAGTGAACTTCATTTCCAAGTCTTATATAACCCCTCTACTTTTTATTTTTCTTGTGACTCAGCCAAGCGCAACCTTCAGGCAAAGTGGAGCAAAACAAAATAACACGATATAGCCCGAAAAAAATGTTGTACAAATCGCAAGCACGCAAATAAAATCAAATACAAAATTTCATTCAGGCAAGACAAAAAACATTCATTCGATATTGTGTGAAACGCAGAATATTTTTATATTGTTGCTTCGCAGTTTCTCTTGTAATGCCAAGGCATTCGTGAATTTTATGAACCGCACAAATAATATTTGAAAATGTTTAACCAAAACGGCAACAACAATTTCAAGCGCTTCAATGAGCAGCAACTCGATGAGCGGGCTGAAGGTCAACTGGTGACCAAGACTGTTGGGAAGAGGGGAGAATTCGGATCGTTGTGGGGGCCAAACCAGTGCGGAAGTCTCACATTATGTGGGGCGTGATATATAAAGAAGTTTTTCCATAAACAAGTATTTTTCATTTATTTTTTTTAGGGCCCTTTTCATATCGAGTTCTGTGGATTGTCTGCTAAGTCAGCCAGCTTATGCAACGTGGGTTGGAGATAAATAAAATACAAATTCGAAACGGAAGGCCGACAACTTCAAAGCATGTTTGTTACTTTTAAAGAAGGTAGTAGAGAAGCTTAAATAATTGTTCATTTCTTAATGGCCTAATTGCTTAGTTATTTTCGTTATTTATTTCATTACTTAAAATGTTAATAAAAATACCATTAGAGTGGTGGTGATAAATAAATGTTTACGAAATGAAATTTATGACATGACTTTAGTACTGGTGGACTAATGACTCCACCCCTCTTACCACATTTCCCAGCCCCATTTTCCTAACATATGCTAGCTCGGATTGTGTCCGCCTTGCTGGGCCAGATGTTGTCCCCTGCCAGATGCCATTTGATAAATGTTCTGCTCACCCACGCCCATGTCCCCACATCCGTTGTCACACGCGCCTCTGACGCGCAGTTAATTGATTTCCCAGACGGAAGGGCAGGTCGGAAAAAACTCAACTCTCGACTGACCCGACCACCTGACGCCAAAGCAAAACTACGGCTAAGCCTAAAACACACAGGTTGAAACCGAACACCAAAAACCATCAAAATGCATTACATTATAGGGTGGCTGAGTGGTGGGGTGGGGACGACGTATGGCAATAATCCACTTAAAAGTCATTTAGGGTGGCTAATAGACTGAGGAAAATTTGGAGGATAGTTTAATAAAAAGCCATTTTTAGGTCGTTTTAAAGTTTTATTTGTTAAAATTAGCTTGAAAATAAACTTGGTATATAAATATAATATTTCAAATTTAAATGTAAGATTTATAAATTAATAGATCTTCACCAAACGTTCATTTCAAAATATAATTTAAGCTGATAAAATAGCAGAGCAAGTTATTATGACATTCTGGTTCTTTTGATTTAATTTGCATTTTATAATTATAAAATAAAATGGGTAAATTGATCATTAAATGGTTTTGGTTTTTTTTTTTTAATGGTTAACCTGATTTTTAATGGAAAATCATTGTATGCGTTTAAAGAAAAATGTAAAACATTAAGCTATCAATAGTATAAAAAGTAATTTAAAAACAGATTGAAGGCCATTTAAACAGATCTTATTTTCTTGAAGTGTCCTCCCTATACTCTCCAGATCTATTTCCGTTTATTCTCCCCCAATCCCATGGCTATTTCGGTCCCTTTTTTTTCCACATGTAAAAGTTCGATGAGCAGGGGGGAGAAGAAAAAATACCGTACCGGCTTTTATGAAGTGCCAAAAATATTGAGCTAAAGCCATGTGTTGGGGGGGAAGCCATAGCATTGCGTGAACTAAGGCTTGTGCAATCCGCAAAAAATAAGAGAAAGATGTGGTGGTAGAAAGAGCCAAAAGCCCAGCGAGCAACAGTTTTTTTGTGGTATTGGCCAAAAGAGGCACTAAACAAGGCTAAGAGCTGCAACAAAAAAAAAGAAGAGAAATGGTGTGGAGACGGCGCAAGCTTGGCTTGTGTCACATTTTTGACAGCTGGTGCTCTTTCTCCCGGACTTTTGGCCAACTCTCCCACTCTCCCACTCTCTTTGGACCATCTGCAAAGTCGGAAAGTATGTCAAAGTCAAATGCGCGACGCCGACGTCGACGTCACTTTTATTATGTTTGTTTGGTAAGTGGAGCTCTTTTTTTGTTGTATTTTATTTTACTTTTTTTTTGGGTTATGTAAGGCCCAGCGGCCAACTGTTGTTGGTTACGTTAAGCTTCAGGCCCAAGATTTGCCTCAGTTTCCCCCGTTTTCTTGTGTTTGTCGTGGTCGTCTTGGTCTTTTGTCTTTTTCACGCTTAGTCTGCCGCCCCGCCCCCTCTGGCTTCACCGCCCCCCCCAAAACCCATTGTTGCTCATTTGTTTGTTGCCAATTTCAACGCTTTTCGGCTTGTTGTTGCCGTGTGGAAATTAAATCGTGATTTGTAAATGCTCTCAAATTTTCGTCTCGCTTTTAATTTTTTTTTTCGTGTTTTTTTTTTTGGTTTTTGCCTGCCACAACAGAGGATTTTGCAATTTTGTAATAACTTTTTTGCTTCTCTCCTTTCGGCGATTAAATAATCAGCGCTGTGTGGCAACTATTACAATAGGAGGTTTTTGAAAGTTGTTTGCAGGGATCTGGGTCATTCTGGGCAATCAGTAAATGTCAAAAACAATTTTAAGGAGATCCATAAATATTTTTTAGTTTTAACGAACAACTTTTAAAATATTTGTAAGCATATTAAAACCAATAAAATATTCGTGATCATTTTACTATTAACTAATTTGAAAAGACCGCAAACAAGCACATGTTATTCTCCACATGTATTCTAATTTATAAAATTCTTTAAAAATTTTATGAAATACATTTTTATATATAACCGTTATGAATCATATTCAATTTATTACAATTCATTTCATCGCGTCCCGACCGCATCTCTTAAAATTAATACAATAACATATATTATAATATTAATTTAAAGATATAAGATCACTACCATTTTGAGTCGAATCAATATTTACAGCCCACATTTTAATATTTATAAAAAAAATAAACGGAATTCCACAGATAACTTTTCTAGAAATTATTGTTTACAATCTGGACCAATGTCTTATCTAAGAGTTTTAGATAGTATTGGAAAAATATTCTCGGAAAAATGAAAAACAACCACAACCAATTACAGTTATGTAATTACTTTGCATTATAGCATTCACTTTGGTCATTTGTTTATAGTTGCCACTTACACCTGGCTAGAACGAATTTTCACACAAAGCATACGATAATGCAAAAAGTTTCGCCTGCTTACTTTTCCTTATTTTTTGGCAAGAAAACTTTTATTTCTGAAGAACAAGTCAGCCTTGTTAATAAAAAAGTTCCAACTGCTCCCGACGGTCTGACCCAAATTCGTGAATTGAAATCCGTGTTGCCAAAGTAGAAAAGTTTGCGATTTATCATTTAGTGTTAACAGCTTTTGCTGGTTAAATGCTAATTGAAATCCTTTTTGCGGGCTAATCAAATCCAAAACAATTATGTCATCGTGCTGAACTTTGCTTTTATAATTCCATTCTGCCTTCGTTCCGTCAATTAGTAAACACTCCCCTTAACTTGATGATGATTTTTCCCGTAATTGTTGCATAACTTCACTGAGAAAAAATTCTAATCAATTAGAATTTATTTAATCTAAAAGAAAATGCTATCATCATGTTATTTTATTTATAATTCGATCCATTTTTATTTTCAATGGCCTGATCTAAAAAAATATTAAGTCGATGGTTTTGTTTAAATGTACTTTGTAAAAATTACAAAATCATTTAACAGCAATACTATTTAATATATAATAAAACTATAATGTTTTATTTGTATAATCATAGCTATAACTAAATTAATACGGTTATATGGCTTTTAAATGAATTTACGCGTTTTAAGTAATCTATTCAATTAACCTTATCTATTAATAATATTAAACAATTTTGTATCTTGTCTTAAGGATAGGATTAAGAAATATTGTTTATTTATTAAGGATCTGTTAATTCGAATTGATTTTAATTTTCTTTCTGTGTCTTTTGGCTTTAAAAATCTTGGGAAATCTCAGAGTACTTTGAGTTGTCTTTTGGCGTAGTCACGCCCCGTGGAAATTGTTTTGTGGATTTTATTCGCTGTGCGGAAAATGTCAGGCTGATGTAATTTTCAATAGATTGATTAGGATAAAAAGGTTAAGGGTGCGAGGGCGAGGGCGGTGGCGGTGGCGATGCCGAGGATGCTTGTTGTTGCTCGGGGCAACGATTTACCTGTGGAATGATGTCTGGGCCCGTGTCTATTACTCAAGAGTCTAACAAATTATTGCTAGCAGTTTTGCTGATTGCTGATTGTGGGCAGCTATTGTTGCTATTGTTGTTGGGCAATGCGATAAAGCGCAACACGAGCGACAACAGCAGCAACAACAACAGCAACAACAGCAACACAAACAACACAACCCAGCAGCAACAACTTTGCCTACGTTCTATGACATAACTGTAATTCAAACGAGTCAGAGAGCAACCGCGGCAGTTGGCGTAAGAGACGGCAATAGGCCATTAGAAAGAGAGGGGGCGAGACAGCTTGTATAAGTGAGCGGGCGACTTACTTTTGATTTTGCTATAGCTATAGCTATAGCTATTGCAGCAGTCAATTGAGTAATCTCCCAGTTGATTTGTTGTTGCTCCTGCCCGCTCGCAAATGTTGAAAGTGAATTTTGCGAATCGTAATTCACAGTTTACAATAGAATATTACTTAATAGACAATCTGGCCAGAGCGTTTGTTTTTATGACTCACGTTTGCTGTTTTTTTTTTTTTTTGTCTCTGTTTTTTGCGCTGCTGTTGCAATTGCAGTTGGCCTCATTATGCAATTTACGGCAACAAGAAAATAACGAACGACAGGAGCAACAGTCTTGTTTTTTTTTGTAACCTATTTTTTTGCATATTTTTTTTTTTTGCCAGAGTGAGAGGGCGAATATCTCAATTAGGAATATGTCTCAATGTTTTTCTTGGAACTCGAGCCGAGTGTTTGCTTGCGAGCTGATTATTACATCATTCTGCTTGTCTTGACAGAATTTGTGGGTGCAAAAATGGGAAAATACGAGGGGGAAAACCTTGGCTTGCACTTAAATTTTCCTTGCATTGTTGCGCTTTAACGGAACGGCACTATTATGAAACAATGAATAATTGATAAAGTTATTCAATTCAATAATTTCTATGCGGTTACAAAGGAATTTTTTTTTTGTTGTTCCAAACAGAATAGTTCGCAAGTGTCAAATGTCATTTATATGGATGTGCATGTCGGCATTTCATAACCAACTAACTAGCTGGGAATTTATTTACAGGCCATTATTATGTCACTTATTTAAAAGTTGTGAAATTAAAATGCACTTAAAGGCACTTTTTATGAGGCAACTAATGTAGTGGTTGATTGAAATGTATACCATTTTCTTAGTATTAATAAAATTTGGTTTGGTTCTTAATTTGTTGAAGGTAAAACTTATTGAAAAAATGTATGATACCTATTAAAGTAGCTTTAATCTTTAATTAGAAACTGATTTGATTTATTTATTTTCCTTAAATGTATTTAAAATTAGTTAATGCAAAGTATTGAATAAAATTTCTTTTATACAAATGATGTTTCAAATCATAAAATATTTTCAAATATAATGAAATAAAGTTTTTAAATTTTGGAAAGCTGCTTCATATTTAATTTTTTAAGCTTAAGCTACATTTGCATATTAATTATAATAATGAAAATAAAATAATTCGGTTGCTTGAATGTAGTATGAATCAAACTTGGAATCTAGCTTTGGAAATGTTTAACTTGTGAGGTACATAAATCAGGTTTATTAAGACCATATATAATTATAAAAATAATTGTTTAACGACATTTTATAAAACGTTTTCTTCTCCGACATGTTCTCAAGTTTGTTAACCACACTAACACCGATTCACATATTCCACTTGGCTAACCTCGCCTACACCTAAAAACTTGTTCGGAGTGTTCAACTTCAAAGAGCCAGCCGTAGAACCCACAAGGCAAACACCTCCCACTTCGTCAGATGGGTGAACTGAATTCCAGAAGTAAATACCGAAAACTTGACTTGAAATGGGAAAAGTTTGCATTTACTCGACCCGAACATTTTCAGGCCCAAAGCAAATGAATATTTGAGGCGAAAGCACAAACAATTCCTTTCGGGTTAGAATTCTCATTTGAAAGTCTTGTAAATTTTTCCTTTTTTTCTTTGTAAGTTTTTTTGTTTTTTGTTTACATAGCTAGAGAAATGTGCGATGGCATTTTAGAAATGTGCGCCAGACTGGTCGAGGGTTGGGGGGAAATGTAGCGACGAGCATGCCAAAAAGTATCTATCAGATACGCGAACTCTGGGAATGCCGGCTATGCAACGCATGGCGTCTACGAAAGAGAAAGCAGAAAGAAATAAATCAAATCGCACATTCTTAATAAATTCGCAAAAGGAAAGCAGAGAGCAGTGCTTAAAAAAATTAACACAATCTTTTTGACAGCATTCTGACTCGACTACATTCTAAAACAAATCTGTATCTGTACCTGTGTCGGTATCTGTATCTGTATCTGTGACGACCATTGGCAACTGGCTTTCTCAAGGCCAGTTGAATTTTGTGGTCGTTAAACTCTCTCCCACTTTCTCCCCCTACTCTCCTGCTCCTCCTTTGGGTTCTTTGTTCACTTTCACGGAAAGAACTCAACAACCTCAAAATGCGCAATAATTTTTGGCTGCCTGCACTTTGACTACACAGTGAGAAAGTGATTCGAATATTGTGTGACATTAAATTAATAGAATTTTTTATTCATGAACCAAATTCTTGAAACTATACTAAGGTTTACTGCATAGACTTGTAGCTCTAAATAAGCTTTTGAATTAAATACTATCAAAGTTTGGATATAAAATAAACATGTTTTATAAAATATTTATTTTTGGAAAAAGAAAAATTATAAGTATATATATATTTATTTTTAAAATTTTAGGCAAAAAAGATAATAAAAATACCCATATTTAAATTTTCATCCAAAATATAAAACGATTAACGTGCCAAATTTTTTTTCGGTGCAGACAAAAAATCGGAAGCACTGTTTCCAGCTCTTGTTTGGCTAATTAAAAAATGTTAGCTGCCACAAAAAAAGGCAGAAATCAAAAGCACAGTCAGAAATGGCTAGAAACAAATGTTAATGAGTGCAGTCACTCTGAATGATTGCAAAAAGAGAGGGGCTGCAGGGGGCTTTGGGTGGCTTTTAAAAATAGGGGAATGACGACAATGAGGCAGCCAAAAGTTTAATAGCCAAACAAAGCTAACAAGATCAAGGCGCTCTTTAAACAACAACCTCAAATCGTACACATATGTATAAATACCCGTGTGCAGTACTAATGGCCTGGCTTTATCAGGTGTATTGGGTGAGCAGGCACCGTGGTGCGATAAGCGTCACGTCTTAATCACATGAATGGATATATTATTCACCCAATTCGCTTCCCACCATCGCCATATCGCATCAGACATGTCCAGCGAGGTGTGCCATATTTGGGTTTTTGTCTGATAGTCGCGAACAAAGGCGGAGTAGTCTGAAGTTCAGGGTTCTTCCCTTGAGTGGAAATCGCTTTAAGTGTACCATGAGAAAGTGCAATTCTTATCATCAAAACAACAATCATATTTCTTTTATGCTGATAGGAACACCTTGTTTTATTTTCAACTGAGTTATTAAATTTCTCGAACCTATTTTGATAATATATGTAAATTCGGTGGTGTAATCATGCTAAAAATATTTTATCTAAACAAACGTGACATGTTATAAGGTTCTGACCTGCAATTACGAAAATATGAGACACAAATAAAGCTCTATGATTAAGTCACATTCCATGGAATTTGTCTACCAGGAAATGCTGTGGAAGTCAACGCCTTACCAAGAAATTACAATTTAATTAGGCGCATAAATTGAAATAATTTCGCCAAGAAGTCGTCGTGCTCGTTAGTCAGAAATCGAAAAAAAAATGGAAAAGGAAATCCAGCGGGCCATAAAAGTTAATGGAAATCGGTGGAAACAAGGGCAGAAAAGCCCACGTGGCGAACAGAAATAACAAAATTAATTGCATGCTCCGTGCTAAATTCTTTTATTCAAACAACGAACCCCGACTCGAAAAGGGACCATTAAATGCAGTCGACGGGTCAGTCCGAAAACACGCTATATAATTATACTATCGGCCATATAATATAAGCCATATACATTTAATGCACACACATATACGTGTATTAACGTATTAAATTAGAAGCAGTCAAAGGAAAAAAAGCCTTGCATGACATGAAGGCATTTTCAATGCAATACTTCTAATGGAACCCCAACCTTTTTCCAAGTTTTTTGTGCTGCCTGTTATCCAAATATGTATTCAGGCCAAGTCCTTGCGGCTCATTTAACAACTCTTTCCACTTTGCCAGCCAGAGAGCGCCAGTCTGTATTACTTTTTTGTTAATTAATTTCTGTGTACTTGGCAAAAAAAAGAAGCTATTCCTGACGAGGTCAACGACTACATTACCAGCCTCGGGTCGTAAAAAGCCATACGTATACGAAAATTAAATTGTGCATGTCTGGCTCAGGACTAAAGCTCATTTCAGGAGGACATTAAAGTCCTGCAGGAGTTCGAGTGTGTGTGTGTAGAATACTAGAGTGCTGTCACTTTGCTCCGACATCTTCATTCTCAAGTGGGGCACTTGGCTTGGTCCCATCCGGCGTATGTGTGATGTGTTGACTGTTTTCGGGCTTGGCTTCCACGAATCTCTGCCAAAACGCTTTATTTGCTCACTTAATTGGTTCAGATTGGTTTGTCGTTTTCGTTTTCGTCTTCACAATTTGCATTTTCGTTGAATTCTTTTTATAACCATGACTTGGCAGTTCGTTTATCAAAAGTGTTTACTTAAAGTCTTTTTCTTTTTACCGTCTGCTATTGCCCCCAAAAAAATGTTATGGGATTTTTTTTTTTTTATCAGCAAGAGTCAATAACTGATTGTAGCGACGAAAGAAATAAATAACGAAAAAGACAAAAAGCAAATGAAATAGAACAAATACATTAGATTCTTATAAATAGACCGACTAGAATTATTTTCCGTTCGGACTTTTAGCTTTGTTTACGTGTCAGTTGGAACGTGTCTACTATTTCAATCCAGCATATAGATCCCCCACAGAGCCCACTCTCAATTATTACGTTCCGGGGTAAACAAAGTCGTACGATGGATGCGTCAGCACACAATTTGGCTAATCACAAACACGCCGGCAAGGTACACCTTGATAATGACAATTATGAAAGTAACACCGCTCTTCAGGTGACCCGCCCACTTTGTGTGTGAGTTTGTCACGCAACAAAGGTGGAAAATCCGGTGCCCACGTGTCAGCTTAATACCCTAAGAAATGCCAGACACTTTGATGCATTGTGTCCCCCGGTGAAAGCGAATGGGGAGCGAAAACACTTTGATTTATCCGAAAAAGACCTTCTAGATGGGGCAACCAAGAATAAACTAGAAAAAGACTTTCTAGATGGGGGCACAAGAATAAACTATAAGCCCCATCTAATTTTGTATGCCAGGAGTAAACAACGAAATATAAAAGTGGAAAATCATCGCAAGAAACCCAAATATTGTTTAGTAAACACCATTTGGTCACCATAATAATCAATAAGGTGGAGATTGTAATAATTTAAATATTATGATTATGATTACTATTACATTTACATTTGTCCTCAGATTCATCCCTAAACATACTAAAAATTAACCGATAGAAGAGAATTCATAAAAATATTTGGCATAAATAAACAGTCTTTGCTATTTGTGTTAAATAAAATTCCGATAACCTATAAATAGGCTGTAAAACCTCAAAGAATTGTCGAAATTATTAATTGCCAGCCAACAAACTTTTCCGATTTACGATCTGGTTAATTTTAGTTATGGTTTTCCATTTTCCCTTTCCACTTCCACCTAATTCTGTCCATCATAGCCATTGTTTTGCTTAAACTGTCTCACCAAGAGGAAAAAAAGAACTCTTGACGAGTCAAGTGTTTCTCGTCTGATGCCTTCTGTCTTTTGTTAATTTTTTTTCCCCGCAGCTCTGGTACTTGAAGCATTTTGTTTGATGGATTTCTAAGTGCGTAAATCGCTGTGATTTTGTTTTTTTTTTTGAAAAAATAGAAAAACTATTTTTGCAGAAAGCAACAACAAAATGGTCTGTGGGAAAATGAACATGATTAATTAGCCGCTCTTGGTGGGTATTCTGGGTTTCAATATTTCTTTTGTGTGTGTTCCCTAAGTGAAGGGGAAAATCCTCATGAGCCCAAGTGACTGACTCAGCGCCTCCATAATTCATTGAAAAAAGTGATTTCATTTCGGGTGTGGAAAGAGTTGTGCTGGCAGCGCGTGCCGCGTTTCGCGTTTCGCGTATCCCAATCCCATCAGATACAATTTGGACCGATTCCTCTGTCAAGGTTTATTTACTTTGAATTTGCTCTATAAATATTTGATAATTGGGTCCTTGGCCCGCCCATGCCAGTGCCATTTGTCGAGCTGAACACACACAATTAGAGTAACAAGTTGACATTCGTGGGAGGCAAGCATCGAGAAAGTAATGGCGGAAATACGCATACGCCGCATGGGCTGGGCGGGTTAAGTGTGGGCGGCTTTGCTGTGCAAAACTTGTTGCGTCGCCATCGGGCTCCTCCGTTCGCCTGACGTCAGCGAATGGAGTCTATTGAGCCTTGCCATTTTCGGCCCTGCCCTTTATTGATTTTTCAATTCCCCCCATTGCAGGCGAATAAAAAAGGATTGCTGCTCCACAGATAGAAATTTCAAGGAGATTGGGGAACAGTGTTCAAGGATGTAAAGAATACTCTATGGAAAAATGAAGCTAATTTGAGATTCCTAAAAGAAGTGAACCAAACACTTCTTTAATTTTAAAAATAACTTTTTAAAGATTTCACAAGCTGCAGGAACTTTAAAACAACATCGATAAATTGTTAAAGTATCCAGTTTTCAGCAAAAATAAAATATATTTTATGCAAATAATAAAAACATATGTTTAAACCTTTTTTAATTAAATTTTGTTGATAATGTAGAACACTTCGGTAATAAGGTTTATGTAAAATTGATTTGTTTTAATAGAACAAAATTCAAATTTAAACGACTTGTATTCAAATTTTCATCTTAATTCATTGGGGGTTCGTAAAGGGGTTTTCCCAAAAAGAAATTGGCAAGGTGACTCACCTTTCTCCAAGCTGGCATTGCAGAACTTGAGGGCGTCGTCGAGCAGGTTGAGGTGCATGCAGCTGCTGGCCTTCTCGCCGATCTTCTTGGCCTGCAGATCCGGGCCCCACCACTTCTCCACCAGCCGACGCACCAGGACATCCGGCATGAACTTCATGGCGGAGGAGCCGCTGCCTCCTCCGTGGACAGAGGGATAGCCACTCAAGCCCAGGGCGGCGGCCGCCGAAGTGGATGCCATGGTGGTGGTGGCCGTGGCCGTGGTGGAGGCCACCGTGGTGGTGGTCACTGTCATGGGTGGTGCGGCCAAACGGTGGACACTGGACGCCAGTTGAACCCCATAGCCCACGGGGAAGCTCATCAGGCTGAGGTTCGCATTGTGATTGGAGGGTGCTGTGAAAAAGCTGGATACCGCACCACTGGCCGTGGTAGTGGTCAAGGCGCAGCCCGTCGTCCCTGGTGGTCCTGGCGAGGAGTAGGAGTCCTGGATGCGCGGAAATCGCACCTGGCAGATGTTGCACTGCGTGATCGTCTCACAGCACTGCCGGCAGAAGGTGTGGCCACAGTTGGTGGTCACCGGACAGCGCAGGATATCGCCGCACAGGGGACACAACAGCGGATCGTAGTCCTCCCAGTCCTGCAGCGGACTTGGTACTCTAAGTTCTCGCGTGGGCGAGTGAAGATCCAGGGGAGATGGACTGGATTCACTCATGGACTCACATTCACCCACTCCCCTTAGGAATTCCACCTGATCGGCCGGGTTTTGTTTGCCCTGGTGGTGGTGATACCTCGACCAGGGCATCATGTCCAGTCTTTCCGACACCCTGGGGCTCTTCACGGTGGGCGTGGCAATGCCGCCCATTTGCCGGATGTGGGATGTCAGTGCAGTGGCCAGCGTGGTCAGTTTGTCCAGGGGCACATGGCCCTCCAACTGCCTGCTGGCTATTAGTTCGTAGACATCGAAGGCATTCGAGAGATTGCCCTCCTTGGCAAAGGACTCGCCCAGCCAGTAGGAGAGGTGCAGCGAGTTCTGCCTGTCGCTGTGGGGCAGGTAACACTGTGCCGCCTGGCTGCTGGGGGGCAGGATGTGGCCCTGGTCCTGCTGCTCCTGGCGGAGCACCTTCATCGCCCGCTTCTTGGCGCCCAGCGAGGGCTTCAGGCAGTAGCCCTGCGACAGAGGCATTTTCGCCTATACAGTATACGTTATTTCGTGATCCCTTGGCTGGTTTTTGATATTATTCTCGTAGCTGCCTGCAGTCACGTATGCAACAGTTTGCGTTGCCCCCGGGGTAAATCTATCTTGCAGATACAATATCTATATCTCACATCACTATACACTTCACTTTCGTTCACTTGCACTTCGCACACGACAGCTTTCTAGATTCTTATTTTTATTTTGTATTTTCATTTATTTATTTCCATTTCTTTTGCCATCAATTATTCTTTTGCGTGCTTTGCTTTTGCCTGTTTTAGTTGAACTGAAGAAGAAGTTTTGACAACAGCAGCAGCAAGGCATCTGAAAAACACAGAGAACAAAGAGAATATGAGTTGGATTCTGATTTTGATTCCGGGAGAAATACACATACATAGAGGAGAGGTAATCAAGAGAGAGAGCGAGAAAGATAGGGGAGAATGTGAAGTAAGCGGAACAAGAAGAAGATAGGGGTTTTACGTAACGCTCAAAAAAAAAATAGCACAACAAAGCGAGCAGCCAAAGAAATTACTGATTCTCAGAGGCAGCTTTTGATTCTGTTTTATAATTCCAAACCCCCACACACACACCCACACACCCACACATTCAAATTGGGGAGAGAACCCTCGCTCTTTTGATATCTCGCGCTCTTTGATTACTGGCTGGCCGGAGCGAAGAAGAAGAACTGTATCTATTACTTAACCACTGGAGAATGTCAGATATCTCGCATTCGAAATGCATTTCTCGCACCATCTCAAAAAACGATGACGTGACTTTCGTCGCCTTAGCACAAAGCTAATTGCCAGGCAAAGTTCTTATATAAAATGTGTGGAATAAACGGAAGGGAGGTTCAATGAACTTTCTCAAATCGCCTGGAAGCCTTAGGAGAACCTTTCCAATTCCATTAAGGCCGAGTGAAATAAAATTACTATATTATTGCGGTTAAGGTAGGGCATAGAATATAATCGCAACCAGACGGCGGCACATGCTATTACATAATATTATGAAAATTAACACTGAATCACATAGAGCGAACTGACGCGGACGCTGGCTAAAGTAACGAAATCAAAATCATCGGAACACAGATACTTTAATACTAATGCGAAAACAAATAGACCCGCTCTTAGGTTCGCTCTTCCGTTCTCTTCGAGAACTCTGGCTCAATGTATTTGTGAGATACGAAATGAAAGAGAGTCTGCTTTTGTTTTTGTCGGATTTTTGGCTTGTTTCGGTTTCTATTTTTTTTGTATTTTTGATTGTGCGCACGTTTTGCTTTGACGTCGTTCGTATTGTATCTTTAAGATAAACAATGCCGGCATAACACACAGATACAAATAAACGCTCCCAAACACACCACACTCACACATTTGGAGTTTGGTTTTGTCTTTGCCTTCGCATTCTGGTTTTGTTATGTAAACAATTTTTTGGTTGTCGTCCGCCGGCATCAAGATCTCTATGCTTTTCCTTCCTCTTTTTTTTTTTTTTTTTGGTATAATTTGTTTACATTTGCAAAGGCAATCAAAGTGTGCCAAAATAAAATGAAACTACAAAATTGCGTACAAATGAAATTTGTAGTTTTTCTTCGGCAAGATATAAACACAAAGCGAGACTCGCTGACATTTTTATATCAGACGATTCTTGATTTTGCATAAATCTCGTTGTTAAGTAATGCCAAAATATTTTATAAGTTGGTAGTTAGCCAAGAAAATGAATTTATCAAGGGTGTGTTTATATGTCTGCAGATATACGATCTACATGAGATTTTTTGATCAAGTCGGCGACCCAAAAAATATAATGAAAGACGCATGTTATATTCGGAATAGAATTTCGGCTGCCGGTTACATAAGACCTGGGGAAGTTTTTGTGGGTTAGAATGGCCAGGTTTCGCATTTTAGCAAGAAACAATAAAAAATTGTTGGGGTTCCAAGATTGGTATTTTGATGATCCTTTAATAAAAACTAACTAACTAAGATTTCCAATAAATTGCCATAATATAGTCGACAATAAAATTGAATGACATCAAGAATATTTGTGTTCTTTTTATTGAAAGAAACATATTAGTTTTGTATTATCCGTACAATTACTTGTCATAATATAGCCACTCAAAGTTGTAATCATCGCATTAAGTACAAAGTATTTACTGTTATTTAACAAACTTCCCATAAATTTCCCTTTCAAACGCTATTTACTGATATCGACCTTCAATCACTCGAGAAAAGCCACTTTTAGATTAGTTTAAACAGAACTTCACACAAGCTGCGATTCAGTTCTGAAATATATATATATATATATATATATATAAATAGAGAGGTAGCCAGAGTGAGATAGGGGATCCCAGCAATATCAGCTAACATTGTGAAACATTTTGCGAGGAAATAGTTGGTAAACAAGATTTCAGGCACTCAATTCTAATTGTTCCTGTTGTCGTTGATAGTTTAGGGTTTGCTTTGCGTAAGTAAAAATTATGTATACGCCTCATATAACCGCACGTGTATCCAACTGCAATCTTAGGACCGTGTTCGTATGGTCGTGGGCATTGCATAAGCCGCAGCCGATAAGCGTTCCTAAACGAACTGCAAATATGTGGAGCCCGGTTGCCTGAACACGCCCTCAGGGAAATCGCTTGTAGATTGCTTTATATTTTACCATATTATGCAATGTCAATCATAAGCGACCGCTGACTGGCTTTTTATCAACAACGTCCATCGCCAGTTAGACAAAATGGCAGCGGTGACAATATGATGATAGTTATAACAACCATTGTGGTATTCTAAGTCAACTGAATGCTGGCATTGTTTGCTCTAAATCCGATAAGTAATTGTAGGCAAACGTTGATTGGAGTCGATAAAGGAACTTACAGAACTTAATTTGATAAACTCATTGAGTGGAAATAATGGTTTGTTTGATATGTAACAAACTGATTGAAATCGACAGTTCTTTTTTATCACCTATTTAATTACTGCTTTTATGATAGTAATGGTCTTTTCGGAATAATAAAAAAAAGATGTGTTGTCAAATAAATTGATTGAATCATTAATTAATGGGAGTTTGACTTGAGTGATTTTAATACTATACAAATTATTTAGGTTATATTGATTTTAATGGCTTATTATTAAAGTGTCAGAAAGTAATAATTTGCTGAGTATAAAAACAAATTTCAGTAGCAGTTCTATCCCAATAAAAAATATTCTTCAATCCACTAGGCTTTTGATAAAGTTCTTTAAAAACTAACCAATCACCCCACACAAGCAATTAAGTTGCATAACAATGTTCCCTATAAATTGATTATGCTCCGATGATAATTTTCCTCGTAATTATGAAATCATACTCGTAGTTATGAAACCACATAAATTTTCATTGCCTTGAAGTTGTCGTATTCGTTTTTGTATATTTTGATTTCTTCTTTGATATTTGTTTTATTGGTTTCTCATTTGTTTTGCGTTTTTTGCTTGGCTCACACGTTTTATGACATTATATTTGGACGGACGACAATGACGACGACGATAAACACTCGTATAAATAGCATGAAACAACAGAAACCAGGGTGAAGAATTTATTGAGGCAAGCCAATTAGCAACAACAATTTGTAGTTTGTGATTTTTCAGTTTTGATTTCACTCTGATTACACAAGAACCCACTCATTCGTTGACTAATTGGCCCTGTCCCTTTGGCCTTACATAATGTTAGTGTTTGATTTTGTTTATATAACAGCGATCTGTCTGGCTTCCTAGATATTCGACTCTGACTCATGACGAACCTTTTTACCCGATGACGTATGCAAATAGGTTTTTCCTCTTTTCGAGCTAACCATTTTTTTTTCACCCCGCCAGCGCTTTTCGTTTTGGGCCAAGTGGGCGAACTGACTGAATGGCTTGTTGTGTTGTTGTGGCTCGTTCATTGGCAGCAAACGTCGCATAATAATACTAGTATATTGCGTGTCGTAACGCTAAACGTCAACTGAGCGAGAGGGAGAGATGCAGGGGAGAAGAGAAAAAGGGAGAAGGAGCCAAGTTTCTCGCTTTGAAAGCTGGCGAAAATTGGCTGGTGACCTCGACAAATTGTCGGATCTTAGTAGATTATCTGAGATTGCTAGCTGTAAGCCAGAGAATTATGAAATCGATGAGTAATCCTAAGAGCCGTTGAAAATATAAGCAACTTTTTGTTTTAGTAGATTTAATTGGATCTCAATAAAAAAGCTTTTTTTACAAGTTCTTACTTTGGTTACTTGGTATTTTCCAAATAATTCTTTATAAGTAATTTATTAACTGTGTGTTGGAAATATTTGTTATTTCAATATTAACTATTTTACAGAACATTATAAGTTTTAAATTATGTTCTATTATTTGAAACGATCTTTAATATTTGATTTTTGTTTAAATCAATGAAAGTTTTTAAAGAAGTTTTTTTTACCATTTTTTATGATAGTAATGTATTGATATTCTATTCTGTATAATCTTGATATTTTAAAACTATTAAAGTGCATTCGAAATTTTCCCCATCGGCCTACAAAGAAAAGAAATATAAAAGGCCACCCTTTGTTTGGCTGGTTATCAGATCTAATTTATCATGAAATCGGTTATATATATTTTTCCGCGGAAGTTTTATCACACATTAAATATAAATGATTATCAAGTGCAGGCCAAATTCAATTGGCCACAGCCACAGAAGCAGAACGTCAACAAAACGGCGCAAAAAAACGCTTAGTAATGCCTTTAAAAATATGGCAACACGTAAGAGTCGCCTCCCCTCAGTTTCCCCACACCCCAGCAGCTGCACTTTTTGTTTTCACAACCAGCAGATAGCAAATGGAAAACAGTTTTTCCCCTCAAAAAATGAGGGAGAGCGGGAAAACTAAGAGAGAGACTTTAATGTGCCAATCTTTGAAAATGCAACTTGGTGGAGCGTTCATTCACATTGGCCACACATACAAATGCAAGAACTCACGCACACTGACGAAAAGCATGTAGTGTGATGTCGTAACACACACAGAAAGAGAGTTAAGAGTGAAAAAAAGAGACACAAAGAGAGCTTGAAACAGGTAAAGAGAGTGGGAAAATTGAATTACCTGTCGCTGTTGAGCCGCGCCTCCTTGTTTTTCCCCAAAAAGGGGCGGTTTTTTTCGCGGGGTGTGGGGGTGGGCTGTTGCTCGAGAATCACACACACACACTCACAATCACGAAATTCTCCCTCTTCTTCTTTCAATTTATTTCAAATTTTTTTTGTTGTATACTTTTGTATTTATTTTTTTTGTTTGCCAAAAATTTATAGCCACACGCGTGCGAAAAAACGAATTGGGGAATATATTTTCTCGTGTTATGTGTTGTTGTTTTCCTTATATATATATTTTTTTCGTTTTGTAAGAACTTGGAACGGCGCTTGTCCGTCGGCTTTACGTAACCCCGCCGCACACACGGGTTAAATTTTTTATTTGGGAAAAGGGTGCGCGGCAAATTGGGGGGGCTGCACTTGGACCCCTTTCAATATTTTGTTACTAATTTATTTACTTTATTTCTTTACACTGAGAAACACGCGACCGAGCGCCTTAACTTTATTTTATTTATTTCTTTGATTACGTTGGCGTTTGTTTTGTAATACGCTTACGTTACGCGACGAGAAAGAGAGAGGGAAAGCACTGGGGAGAAAGGGACAGCGGCAGCAGCGGCGGCAACGTGTTCGAGTGGCTCGGCGATGATTTGCTTATGGGGTGCGCTCCACTTTGTTGCTTTTTATTTGCCGTTTTTATTATTCTTTATTTTGTATAATTTTTTTATTATTTGGCCTCTTATTTGTATTTTTCGGGCTGTTTTTCGAACGGGTCTCTGCTGTCTGAACTTGCCACGGCCGCTGTTCGACAGCGAATGAAAGGTTCGAAAAGCCAGTCGTTTGCTTGGAGCAAAAGCAGTCGGTTCTCTTTTGTGGCTTAAGAGAGTTTGATATACTCGAATATTATGTCACTGGGGGGCTGGTGCTCTTACGCCTCTGTTGCGTCATCAATTGCTGGGGCTCTCGTTCTCTTAGGTCGGCATCTCAACTCTCGCGTTTTTTTTTGAAAAATTTGCCGGCAAAACGTCAACTGTCAAAACAGGCGACACCAACTAAAATAATGGGCATGCGGGGCTGAAGAGGGTGGTAAAAAAGCTATAGTTTTTGGGGGTGGCGCGGGTGGTGCTGGGGGTGCTAGTTTACCAGTGGGCGTCATTTATCGTATGATGCGCATTTCCGGCGCCGCTCAGCAGACAACAGCAATATAAACACCAGCAACATCAATAATGACAGCAAGTACAGACGATCTTCTATAAAATACTTTAAAATACTTTAGATGTTTATAACTTATACATTAGCTTTGTGTACTTGAATTAAATTTATTAATACACATTAAACCAATTTTATTAACGGTTAATAAACATTTTTTACTTGGTAACATAAATAAATATAAACAAAAGTGAATAAAAACAGGAAAATCTATTCAGCGTATATCATGTCTTTGTATTTACAACCAAGAACAAGATTATATAAATGCAAATAATTTAGGTTTTATCAAGGCTCTAGTAAAAATTTGAAATAAGTAAGCTCTTTCAATTAAAAACAAAGTTTTTTCTTTAATTTTTGGTGCCAAACTTTGTTGTTTTGTAGGTTATATTTTGGAAAATATATATAAATAAAATATATATAATATAAATAAATATTTATACACTCTTTCTATTAGTTTCAAGACTCATAGTTCCACATTTTTGAGTATCCGCTTGGGTAGAGGTTGGAATTACAGATGTTCGACTGTAATCGAATTGCTGCGTTTCATAAGTGTTGTGTCGCTCTTACATATTGTTTTGTCATTTAACGCAAATTACGTATACGACGCGTTGACCTCATTTGGGTTGATCAACAAATGCAGTTGTCGACAAACTTGGCTTAAACCAACCCCCTGTCTCTCTCCGTCTTTCTCTTTTGGCTTCGCTTGGCTTGTATTTCAAGCTCAAGTTCAACGTTGTCTGTTAGCGGTTGCCTGCATACTACCAGTTTTCATGCTGTTGGTAGCTTGCCATTAACATTTTGAGTGGCCGTTGTTGTTAACTCATTTTTCGCTTTCGTAAGTCTTGGCCAGTATAAAAATATGCGAGGCGAGCGAGAGGAACCCATATGTTCGAGCATTGCTCGCATTTATTGCAACATTTCCCCATAGGGAAGTAATCGAATTGCTTCGCCTCAGGTCTGGGTCTGGTTTAAATAGTACAGCGAAAAAAAACGTTATCATAATAAATAGCTAAATAAATTGAAACTTTGAGTTTAAGTAAAATAGTATTGTATATTTTTATTTATATTTTAATGTAAGATTTTAACACAAGATTTACCCAATACAGAAAGTGTCGTTAAAGGAATTTTTCTATCAAATTATTAGATTTACATTTAAAAGTTGTAAAAAAATAAATAAAATTGGAAAAATTGAAAATTTAATTTATATTTTCCAGTTGCCCCAAACAAGTTTTTTTTTTGATTCAAAAGAAATTTCTCTCTGTGTACTGGTTATGCAGCTCTTATTTCTCAAATAGTTGCTGTTGCTTTTGTTGTTTATCAACGGAAATTAGCTGCTGGTTTCATGTTTGAGATGTTTATTTTGTAAGCAATATATGAGGAAATTAGTTTTAAGGTTTTTTTTCGTAGTTTTGTTATGTTTTTTGCATAATGGGAGTATATGGCCGTTTCGGGCTTAGGTTTGGCTCAATTTAGTCTAGGTGTGTTGAGCTGACAATCAAATCATTTTACCATTTTTCTTTTCGGTAGCTTGGTAATGAATGTGAATTGAAGTCGGGCGAGACTCATTTGTGGTCAGTTGGGAGTGGAGATTGCTTTTTAGATTGGTTTCGAATCGATTTTTAAAAGTTTTTTTTGGCAGCCAAAATGCTTTTTAATCTATTTTGCTGACTAAAATGGCTTTAAATATTAAAGATATTTTAAGTGCCCTGTAAAATATAAATATAAATATTTTATTTATTACAATTAGTGCTATTCAGGTCGTAGACATCAGTTCTAAAGATGCTTAACAATTTAAATTCGCTGGCGTACGTTCTAGGATTTCCGGCAGCTTTATTTATGCAACATGTCAGCTACAGCTAAATGCTTCACAGCTCATATCATATCCAGTTTCCATTTGTACATCCTCTTTCCACTCACCAATTACGCAATCAACTTGACCTCCAAGTGCCTTAAAAAATATATTCCAGCTGCTTCGAAGGCCAACCACTTAACCATGAAGGTGCTGCCGCAAAGTAGGCTACATAACCAAGACAAAAAACTTACCTTTTGAGTATACTATGAAAGCCGAAAAAAAAAAAAAAACAATGTTGATAAATATTTTTTTTTGCATTTATCGTTTCAAAATTTGTATCTAAACCTTTATTGTTTGTTCTTTTTTGCAGTTTCTCATAAAACAATATTTACTCGCCTCGCCTAAATCTTACTTCATATCTTTTGAAGTTTTTACGAATTAATTTTAGTTTCCATTTTTAAATCATAGCCCATAACAGAAACATAACTTTCTTATTACATTAACAAAATTTATAAAAACTTAGATTGAAGGTTTTGGAACTTAAGCTTAATTAAGTTGAGTGTAAAATAATTAACGAATGACTTCAGTTAAGGTAATAAATTATAGCTAATATCTGCAGCATCTCGAGCACTTGTGTTGGAATTTCTTTAGGTTTTCTCTTTTGTTTTTTAAAGATTTATTTTGGTTTTGTATATATATCTAGGTACATGTTAGTGTCCTTGCTTAGGCTTTCATCATTACGTTTTAGTTTAAATTTGGTTTTCATTCGTATTTCTTTTTGTTTTGCATGCTGCCAACAACAATTAGGCTGAGTTTCTTGTGGATTTCTTTTAGCATTGCTCTAATGCCTTAAGCTGATTTTTACTAATTTGTTTAAGTACCAAATGAAGTTTGTTTTGCCTTCTTTCAGGCATTGAGTTAAGCTTTGATCTAGCTTTCGTTTAAGCCTCAACTTAAGCTATGGTAGCCTCGTGTTATTTATGAATTTACCTTCAGCTTTCTTTTGCTTTTCATATATAAAATTATTTGCATTTCGTTTCATTTTGCAAAAATCTCAAAATATAAGTAAAGGCTCTAAAACGCTTTGTTAAGTTCTTTTTTAGTTTGGTTTTATTTAATTAATTTAGCTTGATTTTTTGCAACAACTAACAATTTTTTGGGTTTTTGTCCATTTTTTTTATTCTTACTACATTTAAATATTTTTATTTGTGGATTTTTTTCGGGGCTTTTTATTGATTTTAAAATTCAACAACATTTTTGTCTTTAATAATATGTAAGAATATATTTTTATGTATATATATGTATATATAAGTTATGTATATGTGTATAATATTATGTATATAATAGCATTTAATATGTTTTGCATTGCCATTCGATTCGCGCCGCCACTTCCGTTTCCGCTACGCTCCACTTTTTTGATCTCTTAATCACTAAAAACACTCAGCTCTTGCCCGTTACTTACATACTTAAGTTATCGCTTTGCTAATTTCTCGTTTTTGTTTGTTTTCTGCTTTGCACTGCAACAATTTGTGTCTTTAGTTACTATTTTTAACCCTGCCTAACGATCGCCTTCCCTTGCCCGTTTGCTATTTAGTTGAGTGTACTATATGCATACAACTAATATCTGTATAAGGTAGATATAAAAATCATCAACTACGAATTTATCTACAAAAGTTACTCGCTTGTTTTTTTTTGTAGCATGCGTAATTCATTTAACTAATTCTGTATATAATAATTATATTTTAATGTTTATTGTATATTAAACATAATTTCGTTAGTTTTCATATTTGTTTTTAAACGTTTCATACTTTTCAGTTTTATCGTCTTCTGTTGTTGCTACAAAGTCTACATTTTTTGTTACGGAACATTCTTATTCGAAAATCTGGGTTTTCTTTTTCAAACTCAATAGAAGTATTTAAATAAAAACCTCTACAACAAACTCGTTGCCGAAACTCTGAATAAATTTCCTTGCTGTGGAAAAGTTTGCTTGCTTTTGGCCTGGGAAAATTGTGGCCCGAAAGTAGGCTATGAAAATCGCATCCTCCCCCGGCTGCTGCGTGAGTGTGGGTATGTGTAATGTTTGTATGTCAGCCGAACTAATTGATCAATTTATGATTTCAGTGGCGGTTTTTTATTCCGTTTTTTTATTTAACAATTCTCTACATAAACCAAAATTTGTCTACAAAAATTCAACTACAAACTACGGAAAACAATAGGTTTTAAAAATATACAAAACTACACTTAACTAAAGCTGTGTTGGGGGAGGTCTACTGCTCATTCAACTAATGCCCAGGCCAAGTAAATAAGCAAAATATCGCCTTAATTTGTTTTCACCTCTACGCGCAATTTATATTACTTAGGTATAAATATTTTTATATAAATATAACATGATTTTTGTTTTACTTCTGGTTTGTTGTACAAATATGTAGCAATTGCTTGAATCTGCTTAGTCGTATAGTCCGCTATTTGAGTTATCCATATATGTTAAGTTTATCTTATATACTTGTGTGAATTCATTCAACAACCGAAGCTCAAAAATGTTTATTTGCAAAATGACACCCAGCATTTTCCGTAGGTTTTTTTTTTTTGGTTGTGTTATTTGTGGGATTCATTCTTCATATTAAACGTTATTTTGTGGTTGTTTTCTCTAGGTGGTCTCATAGCAGTGCAAAAGGCCTTTAGGTTAGATTTGTTTTTGGGGGTGGTTTTTTTGGGGGAACAAATAAAAACGTGGGAAGGTTGCTAATTATCTAAATTGCTATGTAGATTACTATATAATTTGTGTATTTCTTGCATCTATCGTTAGGGTTAGTTTCCATTTAAGTTACGGCTTTAGGTTTGTTTCTTTAACTCTGTCTTGAGATCCTTGCATGGTTTTATCAGTTAATTACTAACAATGGGGGTCAGCTGAGGGAGTAGATAAAAATAAACGAGTTTTCAATAGTTAAAAGCAACGCTTAGACTTTTATTATTACACACAAATTTTTTGTTGTTTGCTTTCTCACTTTTTCGTTACGCTCATTCTCCTTTATCGATCTTTGCTTTTGTGGTTTCTTTCTGTTTTTGTTGGTTTTGCACATTTTTCCATAGAATAAATAAAACTTATTGAAATTTGTTAAGAAGACGTGCTTAATGAACTTAATTAACTCCCTACGCTCTTGTTTTAGCTTCCATTTTGTTTGCTGAATATAAAATATAAATTTTGCTTTCGGTTGATATTTTTTTTTGTGGTTTCATATATTTTCTTAATTTTCTAAATAATTGTATGCAGGTAAATGTAACTCAAATGTATAACAAATAATAATAATTAATAAACTTAACTAACGAAAATAGTTGTTGTTTAAAGTAACGTAATTGTATGGTATTATGTAAAAATGTTTTGTTTTTATATTGTTTGTTTAAGATCTTGCAAATCACACCAAAAGAAATAGTTTTTCTTGTAATAAAAGGTAAACGAATAAAATTTATACAAACTAAAAGGAGAAGTGTGAAAATATGGGAAGGAGTAGTGCAATATGAAGGGATTTTCCTGGGGATGGTTCTGTGTTTTTGTTTGTTAGTAGGTTGTAAGAAAAGTAGTTTTCTCGCCTTAACTAGCTGACTATGTCTGGGTTAGTTTTGGGTTGGTTATTTTAGTATCAACAAATCAACAACGAAAACTATTTCACTTCTAGTTTTGCATTTTTGCCAGTCCACCGTCTGTCTCTGTCCGTCTGTTTTTAATTTTTTTGGGGTTTTCTGATATTTTTTTTTTCATTAGGTTTATATAAAAATCATAGCTCACTTAAACTAACCAGCTGCCAAGTGCCCGGCAACTGAGGAGGGAAGTTCTTTGCTCATTTCTAAATGGTTTTCTCTTAGCGTTTCTTTAATTTTCCATTTTTTTTTTTGTGGGTTTTCATTTTGCAATTTTTTATACAAGTTTTTCTTATGCTTTTTATGTTAATTCTTCTCTCGAGTTAATTTGAAAAAAGGCAACGAAATTATTTACAATATGATTTGTTGTGTGTGTGGTTTCCTTTCACTACCAGCTAAAGCAAAACTTAACCGAAGAACTAATTACAAAATATAATAATAAAAATTAAAATAGAGGGGGGGAAAAGTAGCAGAAGAAGGTGAAGAAGAGGTGTTTTTTTCTTTGTGTAAAACTAGGCTAGACAACTATTAAACAATTTAAAAGATAACAATTCTAGGTCTGGGTTCTACGTGTGTCTCTTTCAGTGTTTTTTAGGATTCCCATTGCGCTCGGAAGTATGCTACTTTAAAGGCAAAAAGCTTCGGCTTGCAGAGTTTTTCAACGCTCTGCTCTCGTGAGACTTTCTTTTTTGGCTACTCTAAAAAATGTTTAGTTTCCATTCGGTTTCTCCTCCTTTGTGTTTAGTTAATTTGCTTTTAGTTTTTAGCATAAAATAAATATTTAAGCGGAGCACGACGCCGTGAGGGGTTTGTTGTGTGTGTGTGTGTGTGTGTAGATGTGTGTGTTTGCTTACTAATTATATTTTTGCATATACATATTTAGATACAATATGTATTTTATAGTGTAGGTTTCATGTCTGCTGTACTAAACATTATTAGTAGTTTTATCATAGTTATGATTATTGTTATTTTATCAATAGTTATTATTATTTAATTGTTGTGGTGTCCTCAGGCCAAGTCACAAAATTGTATTTATCATTACACATCTTGGAATTTCGATAGACGTGCACGCAAGTCCATGTTCTCCTGTTTCAACTGCTCCACCTCCTGATGTAATGTTGCATTCTAGATTGGGATTAAGTCGGATTAATTTTGGGTCATTAATGGGGTACTCTGGGTTACTAACTTCCTTCTCCAAGTAGCGGGCCCGCATCGCAATCTGGTTCTCCTTCTGGCGCCGGGCATCGCGGGATCGCTTGGCGGCAATGTTGTTCTTCCGGCGGCGCGCCCAATACTTGTCGTCCTTGAGCTCATCTGGAACAAATTGCTTGCGTGACTTTTTGATCATCGGCTGCGGCTTGAGCTCCTCGTCGGAGAAGGCTCGAGTTCGCGGATCAAAGTCACGGCCCGAGGAGGCGAACGAAAATGCTGGAATATCAAATACTAAATGTTAACAATGGTTCACAGACTGTTTCGTGCTAAATTAACATCATAAAAATCAACCTCAATACGGAAACTTAACAAACAAAATGGTAAATCATGGAAAATTAAATTGAATTCGAATTGAATTTAAATTGAAATTGAAATTGAAATTTAAGGATTTGCACAAATTGGAATGGGAATCATTGAGTGGAAGACCTTGCGGGCCCTCGGTTTGTGTCTCTTTAACATTTAGCATTTGATACGACATTTGTGGGTAACTTAAATTAATTTATATAATTCATTTATAATTTAAGTTAGAAGCAATGTCCATTCCATTTGTGTTTTAAATTATTTAATTTACAAAAGTCAATAAAGTTGTTGGGTAAATTCTTAGGATCGTAGTTTTGTCGGTTTTTTTTAAGACGTTATCGATTTGATAAGTTAGCTGATATGTGAATTTGATAACGAAATATTATCTTTGAAAATTAAGACTCATGCGTCTTTTGTAAAAATGTATTACGATGAAATTAGTTATTAAATACACATTTATATTTATTGTTACAACAAATTAATGCCAGAAATATATATGAAAAATCCATTTAGAAAAATCGAATTAAAATATAATTGGAACTGGAATTTGTTATCGATTATTTGCGTTATTAGGTTACATTACTTTTTATCGATATTACATTTTATGTCGTTACTTTAATAATCGATTCAATTGGATATCGATCTCAATAGATAGATATTGCATTTTTCCCGCTTTAGATTGTTCAAAATTTGATTATGATTTATTTTACGATCTCTGTTGACACTTTGGCGATTGCGCGATAGTTAGCTATACTCACTTGACTCGGCCGGCGATGGCGGATTTAGCGTGTCCGGACTGATGCAGTCGGATGGCGAGGGCGACCGCTCCCGCTTTGTGGTTATGTGGCCCAGGCCCAGCGACAGACCCGCTGCGTGGCCCAGGGAATCGGACCGGTGACCCAGACCACTCGAGTGGCCCAGATGCGTTCCGGGCAGGCCATCAGGTATGTTATTCTCCGACAGGAACTCGTCTAGGTCGGCATACTAAAATGTTAAGTACGAAAAATGCAATGAACAACTGGACACGGATGGGAGGAGCAGACATATTTCCTCGGGGTTAGTCACACGATCTGAGCTCGGATGATGAGAATACAATTCTCGCACTAAGTAAGCAATCGATAACATTCAAGTTAACTGTTGTTTCACCGTGTATTTTGTCATGACTGTACTGGTGTTTATGTGTATTTTAGACTGTTTCCACTGAATGCATTGTCAATTTTTTCGATTTCATTAATAATTAAACAAGAAATCCATATCAAAAATAGTGTTCAAGTTTCTCAGTGGAATCAGCCTTTTAGTGTAAAATTTTGAGCTTTGTGTGTAATTTTGACCGTTGGAACATTGTATAAAAAGACGCAGCCACTACGCAGCGATGACAGAAATGATACTAACTTGTGTTACCTTGAGGTCGGCATCGTAAGGCAGGGTCTTGTCCCAGAGATTTGGGCCCAGAAACGCCGTTTGCGCCTCAACATTCCAGATGTCGCCCTCCTCCTTGTATTTGTCATCTGGGCAGATGATTTCTTTGCTATTCGATGTGGATTTGCCTGCAAAAGAAAGGGTGGACAATTAGTCAGGGCCATAACTGATAAGACAGTGTTCTATAAATAAGGGAAGTAAAGGGTTTGATATCTTATCCCAATACTTGGAAGTGGGTCAAGTATTCGCCATTTCTCTATTATATAAACCAATCAAATTCTTTGGCTATCGTATGGGAATCACACATATAGCTGAAACAATTTCCGCGAATTTCCGCATGCAGCTTTTGGCCATAAAAACGGGTTACAGGCAAACAAAACGAAACGAAACAAAGACAGAAAACCAACAAACAAACAAATCACACACACACAATGCAAACATCGGCAAGAGGAAGCAGCGGACATACGAAAAGCGAAAGTGAAATTTTTTACTACAGCTTTCAAACTGATTTTATCGCTTCCAGCTGAAAGAAAAAAAAAAAAAATAATAATAAAATAAACTCAAACACTCAAAGAGATGGCTAAAGCTTTTTAGCCCTATTGTAGCCAAGTTGAGTGTTTTTGTTTTTGTTTTTGAAGCTTTATTTTGGCTTTGACGCTGCGCAAGCGCAGCTGAGCATGATCTTTCTCTGCTTTTCGCTTCTTTTCTTTGATTTCTTTCACCAAACCCGTTTTCTGGCCACAGACAGTAACAGAAACCAGTTGCCGTCTTTGGTTTCTTCGGCTCGCAATAGTTTCCGCTTTCTTATTCACTCTCACTTTCATTTGCGAATGCTTTTTTCTTGTATTTCTCTTTTTTTTTTCTTTTACAGTTGTTGCCACTGCCGCTTTTTGCATTACGGACTATTGCGAAATTTTATGCCATTTTGCGGCTTGCCTCTTCCTTTCCTCGACTTCTTCGGCGCCAAACAACACACACATTTCTGGTCTGTGCCATGAAGTAATATCTTTTCTTTTCGATGTGCTCACCAAAGCGTAAGTGAAATGCTCAAGTGTCTGTGAAGTAATATCTGGTGTTTGGAGAAAAATAGGACTTGCAAATCGGCAAATGCAGTGGCCCACGAGGCGTATGGGCAACGTTTACAAAAATGTTGTGGCCGGCGTCTTTGCATGATGATTTATATGGGAGCTTACGAGTAGTTTAAAGCTATATCTTTCCAGTTTTTAAGCCTTTTAGCTGATAAATTGATGAAGATAATCTTTAAAAATACCTTCATGGAAATTCAAAATTTAAAAAAATTCAAGCATACAAGCATGTGTCATAAACTAAAAAAATAATTATCTAATTAAGGTAAAAACAGTAGGCTAAACATAGTTGAAAATATTACAACATTTAAATTAATTATGAAGTTTAAATAAAAGAAATTGTAAGACCTGAATATGTATTTAACAATTTCGGTAAACTTTAACGAGATCGTATAATCACTAAAATATTTTCCAAAAGCTTTCTTTAAAAAGTCATTTCATAGCTTTAACCAAAATTTGTTGTTGATGTTATGTTAATATTGGCCTTAAATTAACATAAGCCAAATTTAATGCATTTTTTTTTAAATCCAAAAATTAACTGTTAAAATTAAACATACTTCGTTTGTTTTTAAACGGTATAATAATTACGCCAAACAGACTACTGCAAAATTTAGAAACTCTTAATCGTAAATAGTGCCAACAAAAAAAATAAAAAATCTCTAAAAACTAAATAAAGTATTAATCACATAAAGCGCACAAAACTCATTCAAAAATGGTAGAAACAAACTTTCGCATGGCAATTAAATAAAACACAAACAAAAGAAACACAAAGACCAAAATACAAAAACAATATAAAGATAAAACACAAAACTAATAACAAAAAAAGACAAAAACCAAATTACCGTTTGCTTTGCAAATGAAACCCAAAAATGGAGATTTCCTGCCTGTAAAACAGAAGAAACGGAAAAGAAAGATAGTAGAAAAGAAATACAATATTGATTCTTTAACTAAAGAAAACAATTAAAAGAAACAAGAACACATATAGAAAAGACGGAAAAGAATTAATGTTAATATAATAGACAGCATGCAAATGAGAGGAATTTAAGCTGCAGATTTTGTATACATAGAGTTTGTTTCGGAATAAGAAACCGAAAAGGATGTAAATTTAACTCCTTCATGAATATTGCAGGAGATACTTTTACTTTTATTTTATTGCCTTCGATCTGAATTTATTTCTTTTCCAGTTCACTTTCACTGTCATCAACATTGTTGATTTGTGTGTTAAGCAGCAGGAATCTTGTCTTTCGGTTTATTTTTAGAAGCGAACCCAAAACAGGAATTCAACTTAATCTTCACATGTTTTTGCTTCAGTTTCGGTTTCAGTTTCTCTTGCCATTTTAAGTGGGTCAAGCGATTTTTTTCTGTGTCATCTTTGGGAGCCCTCGCACCTTTTATTTTATATTACCTTTTCGGGTTGGGGATTTTTATCTTCTTTTCTTTTCGACCAACGAAATTTCTCATTTTTGGTAATTAAAATAATTTGCATAATTTTCGTGCGTTTTTAGTCTGTATTTCACTTTCATTAGAAAGGGATAGGAATAGAGAGAGTTGTCTCTTTTTGGGCCTACGACAACATATTTATTTTATCTCTGGTGAAACGCTCTCACACACTCCCAGTTCTCTTTTTTGGTCATAGCTTTTTTATGGACCCACTAATAATATTATGCTTATTACTGGTCTTATTATTTTTCTGTACATTTTTGGCCCTGTGGTCTTTGTTGTGTTAATGGTTGGCCAAAATTTTTAGTAGACCATGGTCCGTAGATTTTTCAGATATGTATATAGTTTTTTTTTGGGAATTAAACTTTCACTTTTTGTTTCGTTTTTTCGTGTTTTTAGTATGAAACAGCGCAAAAATTGGTTGTCTGGCGGTTTTAGTGACGGTGATTTTAATGAATTGCAAGTCAGTTGAAGAGGAAATTAAGGAAGTGGTGATAAAGTGTAAGGAAGTATGTAGTAAAAGACTTTAAGTAATAATTTTTGAAAAGAGCTAACAGTGCCTAATTAAATGGATATTGTAATAACTTCGAGCTCAAAAATGCTTATATTATTTTTGAAATAGTTTTGGTTATTATTTATAGTTTTTTGTTTTAATCTTTTGATCCGTAAAACAATTATTGTTTATCCATTAGTTTGGTATGTATCTGTAATTTGTTTCCGACTTTTCTCAGCTTATCAAAATATCCATTAAACCAATTAAAGTTTCGATCTCAAGCCACATCCGTCTCCACAACCCGAAAATCTCCTCACCCCACCACTCACCCCCTTTGGTAAACGAAATAAAAGTGAGAGTGCTGAACAGACAGGAAAAAACAAGTCTTAAGCCCCCAAAAAACTATCCCCAAAAAGCATTCAGACAAACCAGTTTAAAATACGCAAATCGATACTACTTCTGGGCGAAGAATTAAATCAAAAATGCTGCGATGACGATGCCGACGACATTGAAGAATATTTATGAAAATTAATTCCACGCGAAAGTTCATTTTGGAGACCCAGTTTAACACCCCTGGATTATCATAACAATAATACTAAAAAAACGATACTACTGAGAGAAAAAAGAAAGAAATTAAAAATAAAATAGTAGAAATAAGCTGTGGCTAAATTATGCAACTTTTTGCATTTTGCATTTTTTTTTTTTTTGATCCGCCGACAGACACGTAAAACAACAACAACTGTCCGCCCCTTTCACCTGTCTTTCTCCATCTCTCTTACTCTATCTCCATCTCTCTTATACTCTCTGTACTTTCAGTCATACAGTGCGCATGTGCAACGATGGCGCAACTGTGACTGGTTTTTTGCTGCTTTTCATATTGCTGTTGTTGTTTCAATTGTTGTTGTAGTTGTTTTTTGAGTGTTGTTGTTGCTGCTGCGCCTGAGTGCCTCGTTGTATTACATCGATTTATAAACTATATGTACGTCGCACTCTTTTTTTATGGTTTGTTGCCATTGTTGTTGGGGAAGTGGTTCTTGTTGTTGTTGCTTTAGTTGTTGTTGGTGAAGTGCAGAAAGTGTAACACTTTCGATTGTTGCGCCGTCTCTGTGTATTTACTCTGTCGTTGTTGCTTTTTGTACTGCGGCTTTGTATGCATTGCATTCATTCCGTATTTGCGCTCATTTGCATTGCTTTTTTGTACCTTTTTATATATTTTTTACAGCTTTCTGTGTGTTTGTTTTATATCTTCTACCGCTCTTTTTTTGTGAAATTAATTATGTGTGGGAAAATGTGATGAGCATTAGATTTCCGGGTTGCTAGCACGGAATGTTGGTTGCTAGGAGCGCCATTTTTACACTAAGTGTGCCGAACTTTATACTATAAGATTTTAATAAAAAATTTTAAAATCCCTCTTCATATTTATTTTATTCATTTTTTAAATTTTATACTTTTATATTTTGGACTTTTAAATGGAAACTACTACTGATTTTTATCCTTAAAAGTGTTTAAGCTTAGAATAAAATAGTTAACTATTATTTTTCCATCGAATACTTCAATAATAAATTTATGTCTTCAAAGTTTTATTCACTACAAATTATTTGGCATGTTTATAACACAGAATTATTTTAGTTCCTAATAAGCACTGATTCTTTTTGATAATATTTTTACTCAAGTACCTTTTACATTTTTTATAAAAAACATTTTTTCTAAAAAACCAACGCGAATAAGTTTTAAATTTTTCATTGCGGTATTACACTATGAATTATTCGCAACCAACAATTTAGAGTTTAAGTAATAGTTTTTAAAAACAATAGCATTTTTTTCAATATTTTAAACAACCAAAATTTAACAAATTTTTAATAGTTTAAGCGTTCTAAATAATTTATAATATAATTGATTATTATATCAAATACAATTATTAATGTCAAAATCTTCATATGGTTAAAAAAATATTTTTCCTTAGCGATCACAAACCAAATCAAACCACTTTCTGAGTAAAGCAGCAAGCCGATTGGATCAGAAAATTGCAAAAGGCTTTCCCAAATTTCACAATCTTTCCAACTGTGCAATTTAATTGTTCCATCTCCGTCACACTGAATTTTTGCAGACTAGCTACCATAAACGCGATTTCCCTAACGGCAGACCGCTTTCTTTGCGATTACGAAATTAATAGAAAATTATGAAAGACAACCGCACTGAGCGGCGGAATATTTTGCAATAGTTTAATTGCCCGAGACTCGGGCGGCGAAAGTGAAAATCCGCAGACAGCGACACAATTTGCCGCATAGTTTTTCCACTCAACCCATTAGCCCAATTTCAGTTTGAAAGAAAGCCAAAGCAGCGACAGCAACAGCAGCCGCCAGAGCAGTTAATTAGCAGAAATAAGGAAGCGAAACCGATAATCATACGTATCGTGTTGGCTTTATCAAATTATAGACTCATGCCATAAAGCGGCTGAAACACGAACGACGTCTAGAGACATCGAAACCCAAATAAAATTGCCTCAAATATGCAGAGCACGCTGGCTGGAAAACAACAAAAACAAAAACAACGAGGGAGGCGTGGCTGGGGTAAAACGTAATCAAAACACAGTAAATTCAATCAAAGTGCTTCTGGTCTTTTTGTATTTACGTATTTTTCGCCTGCCCCGACGACGTGTGAACAGATCGCTCATACGCCTCGTGGTACACCAAGCTAAAGCCAAAGCGCCTCTCTTTCGGGCCACTTTCACTGATTCAAGTTTCTCACCTGGCAGCGTCGCAGCAATTCGCACGTTTTACCGTTGTGCGATTGCGCAACACCACATTTTGCGCTTGTGTGTGAGTGTCGGCCAAACAACAATAAATTGGCAACAATCTTGCGTTTGGCCAAGACGAGTAGCTAGCGCTTTTGATTGAAATAACTGTAATACGTTGCATTTTGGCAGGCCGCCTATCTGGGTGAGTGTGTGACGCCTCGGGGGTTTCTAGGCCCCCCACCAACCCCCCTCGGTTTTCGCCTTTTGGCATGTTTCAGGGGCGCATTAACGCGGCGCACTTCCCGCGGAGATAAACCAAACGAAAGGAAGTCATGAATGCCCAGATTGAGGCGCTTCAAACGGGTCAAGTCAATTGAAATTGGAGGCGTTCATGGTCATGACTTTGATAGAACCGTAGAAACTAAAGAAGGTGCAACCAGATATTACTAAATGGGAAAATAGAAAACTTTTTGAAAACAGAGAGTTAGGAAAAAATTGGAAGTATTTTTGGCATACAATTTCATCTTAAGTTCTACTCTTCTAAAATCCAAAAATTAATTATTATATATTCCAAAAATAAATAAAACAAGAAAAATACATTTAAATCAAATAAATAAATGAAAAGCTCATAACATAATTTAATTAATATGTAATTTAATATGTAATAATATAAAATTATTTTTATATAAAGTGGGTATTATGTCCCTCTAACTTTTCCAAGGCAAGTTTAATTATAAAAAAAATTTCATATATTGTTTATCATTACGTTAGCAATCAACAAATATTAAAATCCCATTCTCAGCTATTTAGATAATGATAAATATTTAACGAAAACCCTCAGCCAATTTATTTACACATTGTTTTTGGCAACTTTCGAAATCGTATATTTTTTGATTAAGATAAAATTATATTTATTTCCCACTCTTTAGAGCTGAACTGGAACCCTTCAACATATTTTTTTTTTTTTGGCCTGTCTGTCTTTCTGTTTTATTTCAAGAAGAGCCAACAAAGTCAACAGCGAGCAGGCCACAAAAAATATCAAAAAACTACCAAAGAGCAAAGAAAGAAATGAATTTAAAAACTGCCGAAAAAGTGAAAGTTAATTTTGGTGATGTTGCTAAGCCGGCAGAGCAGTTGACTTGTTGTTGCCGTCGTCGGCGTTGGTTCAACGAAAGTAAAAACGCATTTTTCGGCAGCTAAAGAGCCGCTTATGAATTTGATATTGTCCGCCTGGACACATATAAATTATGCCGGGCAATGTCAAACAGAAACACAGAAAAAAAATTGCCCTTTTGTTACCGCTTTATTTTTTTGGCAGATCAACTTTGGGTGATAACAACAAAAGGCCAAAGACGAGACGAGAGTCAAAAGAAGGCAAAAGGCCGGACCAGTCGGCTTTTAAATACACCATAATAAAAACAAAAAAAAAAGTAGCTTGGAATATTTATATATAACCAAAATATATATATACAAATATATACAAGTATATGGAAAGCACCCAAAAGTCAGAAACGAAAGTTGTCTGGAAATGTCGCGTTCAACAACTTGTTGCTGTATTTTGGCCCTTGCCGAGAGCATGGCCTAAAGTCGAAAGCAAAAGTGATTGTGAAATGCCAGAGTCGGAGTCGGAGTTGGAGTCGGTGTTGGAGTCGGAGAGTCCGAAAGGTTTGAAAGTTAAGATACTCGAGCTAACCTACCCCACGCGGAAATGTCAGAGCCGCCGCACGGAACCCATAGAGCAGCCCCCAAATAGCAAAAGCCCCTCCTGTCAGTCCTCATAAGCCGTCTCCTCAATTGGACAGACCGCGGATGAAAAGCCACAGCAGCAACATGTGCCCCTTGCCGATCGATTTAAGCTGACTTTGACACCACATCAGGGTCGTTTTGGGGATTGGGACTGCCACCGATAGGGTGAGAAAAATTAGCCAGGCAGACAATCAATTTGGGGAAATGCAGCGACTGGGACAAGGAAATAAACTTAGCCCAAGAAGGTCAAGAGCTGCAACATCAGCAATATGTGCTTTGTGGGTGGGGTAGTAGGTTAGCGAATTAAGGGAATTCCATGTCAAGGTCTTAAAACACAACATTTATTATAATTCTGAACAATAAAATATTCAAATGTTTTCAAAGAAATATTTTTATGGAAGTAAAATGTAAAGTTCTTAAAACCAAAAAGTAGAACAGGATAGGTTGAGATTTACACATACTGTTACCATTTTTAGAATTTATAGAATTTGTCTAAGAAAAAGAATATATGTTCCTAAAAGATCGGCCCTTTCTACATTTCTTTCACATTGCATTAGCAATTATAATTGTAGGTAGTATTTTCTAACTTGTAGGTATGTAATTATATTTCTGAATGACCTCAACAGTTATTTCCATGTTGCTTGTTGTATTTAATTACTAATTGCTGATCCATACCATTTAAATAGTTGGCGTGTTGCTTCCACAATTGTTGCACCTGGAATTGCGTCCATCGATTGTTGTCATCGCCACCTCCGGCATTATTATTATTATTATTGTTGCTATTGTTGTTGGTGTTATTATTGTTATTGTTGTTGTTGTTACTGTTGTTGATAACACCCACTAGGCTATTAACCAAACTATTCTCGTGCGCCTGTTGTTGTTGCGCCACCGCGGAGGCGGTATTCACTGTGGGCGTGGCATTGTTTGTTGCCGCTAGATTGGCATTTGGTGTGGCTGGATTGTTGTTGTTATTGTTATTATTATTGTTGTTGTTGTTGAGGGAGGCATGGTTATTGATTATGATATTGAGATTGTTGTGATTGAGTATGTTATTATTATTATTGCTGCCAGGACTGTTGCCCGTGCTGTTGTTGCTGTTGGCATGTTGCTGCTGTTGCTGCTGCAGGTTGTTGGCTGCAACTGCCACCACAGCAGCGGCTGCATTCACATTCACATGTGCCAGATGTTGCAGATGATGCTGCAACAATTGCGTGGGTGGCGGTAAACTTCCATTGGTGACATTATTGCCATTGCTTAGATTATTGAGCAGTTGCTGCTGCTGTTGTTGCTGTTGCTGCTGCTGGTGTTGCATGTTGCTGCGTAGCAGATTGTTGTTGCAGGCCACATTGAGATTTGAATTGCTGGTGTTGCTGTTGGCATTGCCCGTGTTGCTGCCGTTACCGGACAGCAAATGCGGCAGATTGTGCACCACTTGCAGTGGCAAACTGCTGAGCGGTGGCAAAGCCGCCGTTTGCGACATGTTTCCTAGCAATTGCTGCTGCTGGTGTTGTTGCTGCTGCTGCTGTTGCACATTTTGCAGCAGTTGCAGCTGCTGTTGCTGGTGCTGCAGGCCATGTTGCTGCTGCTGCTGCTGTTGCTGTTGCTGCTGCTGTAGCGCCAATGCTGGCGGTGGCATTTGATAGTCCATTCTCATTGCTGAGATCACAATTTGTTAAATTCCTTGTTCAATTCAGAGTTATTTATTGCATGTATCACTTAGCTGGCCATGTGTGGCCCAAACATGTTGCTGCTGCGGCACTGGCTGTTAACTTAATTAACAACAAATTGGAATTTAAAACCGAAAAAAGCTTTTTATCGCACGTTGCTGTTGCTGCTGCTGCTGCTGCTGCCGCTGTTGCCGCTTCTAATTGCTCGTGGCGATCGCCCGCACAGCAGCAACATCAGCCGGAGAGCGAGCTTACACTTGTACACTTTAATACTCAGAATATTGCGAGTGCTTTGGCTCAGTTTTTGTCGCCGTTTTTTTTGCATTCGCAATTTTTTTCTATTGTTTGTTTTGTTTGCCTTTTTCTCTTATTATTCGTTGTCAACTATTCCGCGTACTGAGCGTTGTTTTATTTAATTTTTAGTTGTGTAGCTGTGTGTGGGGCTGGGCCCGTTTGCTAAGGGGTTGAGTTCTCACCGCCCGCCGCTTTTGAATGAGAAAAGTTTGACCTTGAATCGGCAACACAAAAAAAAACACCCAGCAAAATGTTTTTGCTATGCGTTTTTGCTATTTGTCAGTCTGATCGTCGCACTTATTTTCTGTGGGTTGACGTTCAAGCGAATACTTTATTGTTGTATGTATTAATTCTTTTCTCTTGCGAGTAAATGTTTGGAATGTCTATAAAAGAATGCGATATATTATCTGCATCAATTTATTGACAATTTGTATGGTACTTAAATAGAATGGATTAATATTGATTTTTTTACTTTTTAACTATTTTACAAATTGTGTTTTAGTTATTCATTTCTATTTTTTTATTTAAGAAAAATAAGCTAATAAATATTTTATTTGTGTGGTTTTATGAAAAATATAACTCTTCTGAGTTTGTTTTTTTGTCAGTTAACATCAATTCAGAAAGTTAAAACAGAATGTGCTTTTGAATTCTTAATGAGAATATAATTTTTTTTTTAATGACATAAATAATATTTCTTTTTAATAGTTTTAATAAGAAATGGGGTTTTTTTTTTGTAAGATTTTTAACAGCTCAATTTTTTAATTTTTTTTTAAACTTATAAACACCTTTGATTTATTCCTGTTGTTTTATTTTGTGTATTTGATATACATATGCTTATGCGTTTATGTTTTATGTATTCTACTTTTCATATAAATTCTTTTTTCATTTGGGAATTTGAATTATTCTTCAAAATTTCACTTTAATGATCTTGTTATCATACATTTCTGGTATTTGGGAGATCATACAAATTCAAGCACTGCACAATATGTTTTAATCCAAGTAGAGGCGTGCTCTTGGAGGATCGATCCTCGCCAGAAAACGTTGGGTGGAAGATCGGAAAGGAATCGAAAGTTCACAAGTTCGCACGAATTCGAAAGCGTCGTGCTAAAGACGAAGACACGCGTCGTATACGTATTATTTTATGGCTTTTGCTTTTTGGTGGCTTGGTATTGGTGAGTAGGTTTTTGAGTTTTCGGGATTGGATGGTTGGCTATATATTATTTGATTTGGTGTTTTGGTTTTGGTAGAGAGCCGTAAACCGAACCGGTGCCGCCGGACTGCGAACGCTGAGTGAACGCGCGCGTCGAAATCGCCATGCAACGCAGCTTCGCAGCTGGGCAGAGAAACAGAGAAACCGAGAAAACCAGAGAAGCAGAGAAAAGCTGGGGAAGCGAGAAAAAGAGCAAAAGAAATATCAAATAAAAGCCAAACTTGAAACCGAAAGCATAAAAGCCCTCGGCGCCCCGCTTTTCTCCTTTCTCCCTGCTCGCTCGTTTTTTTTTTGCGCATTCCGCCTGTTTACTTTCTTTCGCGCCGCCTGCCAAAGTTCGCCTCTGCCGACGTCGACGGCGCTGCCGCCACGCTTGGTGGGAGCTGCTCTGCCGACGCCGCCGTCAATGCGGAAGCAGATTTTCCGCTGCCGACGCAGGCAGCAGCTTTGTTTTGAGTCGCTCGCTAAAGCTTTCCGCTCGCTCGTCTATTTTAGTGATATTTTCTACACTCAGCTTGAGTTTTTTTCAATTTATAAAATATTATAAATACTAACTCAATTTAATTGAATTCCCACACTTAGATTTTGGAAGTGAGGACACTTTTTTCAATTGTGTTCTTGAATAAGAAACTGTAGCAAGCAGTCATACACACATGTACATATACACCTACACTTAAGTACTAAGGATCCTATTGTAAATACATACTCTAAGATAAGTTCCACAATTATTATAACCTATATATGTCTCCTTTAATCTTGTGCGAAACCTATTGTCAACCGAACACTATGTCTATCTCGGTCTCGCACGTACGATCAGCTCAAGTTCCACTCTTGTGAAATAGGCTAAGCACGCATAATTTGGAAACGAATAAACTCACTTTTGCTGCGACCACTGAATCAATAAGACGTATTTGTGCCACCTACAATTTCGAAGTGGGATTACTGCAAAAAATTTTTTTTTTTGCACTATCTCAGCCTACGAAAAATTAAAATAAAATTCAGTGAGAAAAATGGAAACCATCGGTGTAGACGACTACAGTGCAGCAGAACTCCGAAGATGGCTGGAAAACCTCGGAATGCAGAAAAGCGGCAACAAGGCGACGCTTGCATCGCGTCTGAATGGGGTCCCTCCGAGGCCCGTGGAGTTTGCCCAACATTGGATCCCAGGACATCCCCGAGGCAGAAGCTGCGTCCGAGGAAATACCCAATTCGTCAGCAGACCGAGGAAACGAGATCAATGAAGCCGGGGCTACGACGCTTGCTTGCCAAAACAACGGCGTAATTCCAAACAACGAGAACGTTCCAGAAGTTTCTTTGGAATCCATGAAGCGTCAGTTGGAATCGCTCCAATTGGAAAACGAGCTGCTGAAAATGGAAGTTTATCGGCGTCAGCCGTTGGACAGTGTGACCGCAACTTCAGTCTTTTCAGTCCAAGGAAAGTAAGATTATGTCCCGACGCAAGTTTCAGGAGCGCAAGTGGCAACCATTTGAAGATTTCGCCACCTATTTCAATGGAAAAACACGCTTAGCTGCGCACATTCAGATGGACGACGAGGAGCTGATTGACAATATCATCGAAGGAATTCCGGATACACTTCTGCGTCAACAAGCGCATATGCATTGCTTCAACTCGTCTGCACAACTTTTGCAGGCATTTACGAAAGTTTCGTTACGCAGAACACCGTTCACACCTAGACGCCCCAAAGTGGCTGCTGAGAATGGACCTGGTTTGGGCTCCACTAATAGATGTTTCAACTGCAACTCTGTTGGACATTTCGCAGCCGTATGTCGCAAACCCAAGCGTGAGTACGGATCCTGCTACGGATGTGGAAGTCTGGAACACCTAGTGGCTCAGTGCACGGAGAAGAAAACATTTCCAGCAACGAATACGTAAGATCGTTTAAAATTCACTTTAAGACAGAACCTAAACAGTATTTATTTGTAGAATGCCTAATTGATTCTGGGAGCCCGATTAGTTTTATCAAAATATCATGCGTTGAAAAATAATGAGAGAAAATTTATTAATATTAGTGAAAATAATCTTAAAAATTACTTTGGCTTAAACAAAAGTCCTTTAGATATATATGGAAAATTACCATGCTTTGTTGTTATAAATAAAGAAAAGTTTAATTTTGAATTACTGGTTGTGGCGAACAAATCAATGGCATATTGCGCTGTTCTAGGCAGAGATTTTATGAACACATGTAACTTTAAGATCGTGTTGGAAAATGATAGAAAAATTGAAAATGATTGCTCGAATGATAGAATTATGAAAAATGATTGCTCGAATGATAGAATTATGAAAAATGATTGCTCGAATGATAGAATTATGGAAAATGATTGCTCAAATTATAGAAGTATGGAAAACGATTGCTCAAATGATAGGATTACTGAAAATAATTTTTTGAACTGTAATAGAATAGATTTTGATAACAAATTTAAGAATAGTTGTGTCGTTACAAGAATGGATCGGTCTAATGATAGAATTGAAAATGATAGGAAGATAGATAAAATTAAAAGTCTCAGAGTAAAATTAATGTTGAATTGGACAGCAATGAGCAATGTAACGAAAATACAAGCAAATTAAGTAGTTCAAATGATACGGCAGAGTCAAGTCCAAGTTTAAGCGAGCAATTCGAGTCTGAAATATTGTCAATTGAATACCCCATTCCAACTGAATGCAACCAATTAAATATAAGTGAAAAGTGCGAGTTTAGTTTAAAGAACAGTCTTATTAACATTTTTGATAAATATTATATAAAAGCGAAACGGCCGAGATTCCCTTAGTTAAATGGGAAATGAAACTAAATTTTGACAAGACGAAACCGTTTAATTACCCTCCAAGACGATTGTCATACACAGAAAAAGGTCAAGTGCAGAATTTGTTAGATGATTATATTAGAAATGGTATCATACGGGGAAGTGAGTCGGAATATGCTTCACCAATAGTACTAGTTAAGAAAAGTCTGGAGAGTTAAGAATGTGCGTAGACTATCGAACACTTAACAAGAATATGTTAAAAGATAATTACCCCACCCCCTTAATAGATGACCTAATTGATAAACTTTCAGAAAAATCCTTTTTACCAAGTTAGATCTCAAAACGGGTTTTTCCACGTGCATATGCATGAAGATTCCGTTAAGTTTACCGCCTTCACAACGCCAATGGGCCAATATGAATGGCTTAGAATGCCGTTTGGATTACGAAACGCCCTGCAGTGTTCCAAAGATTTGTAAATAAAATTTTTGCTGATTTAGTTAAAGAAGATAAGGTTCTTATTTACATGGACGACATTTTGATAGCAACGAAAGATAGTAAGAGTCATTTAGAAATATTAACTGAAGTATTTAAGCGATTGGTAGACAACAAACTCGAACTAAGGTTAGACAAGTGCGAATTTCTTCAAAGTGAAATTAAGTATTTAGGGTACATAATATCAGGAAAGGGTATTAAACCTGATTCGAAAGGTATGCAAGCGGTAAGAGATTTTCCTGTACCAACAAAAACGCATGAAGTTCAGAGCTTTCTGGGTCTGTGTTCTTACTTTAGACGATTTGTAAAGATTTTTCAACAAAAGCAAAGCCATTATACGATCTGGTAAGAAAGATAGGAAATTTGATTTTGGTGGGACAGAACTAGAATGCTTCGACATGTTAAAAGAAATCTTTTAGAAGCCCCTATTTTGGCATTGTATAATCCGACAGATCCGACAGAACTACATTGTGATGCTAGCGCGTTAGGTTTCGGCTCAATTCTGATGCAGAAAAGAAAGACGATAAATTTCACCCGGTGTTCTATTTTTCTAAACGCACGACAGACGTGGAAGCGAAATACCATAGTTTCGAGCTAGAAACTCTCGCAGTAGTTTACTCTTTACAACGGTTTAGGATTTACCTTCAGGGAATATCGTTTAAAATAGTTACAGACTGTAGTGCATTTACCCTGGCGTTGAACAAAAAGAACTATGCCCGAGGATAGCAAGGTGGGCGCTATTTCTTCAGGATTACGACTATAGTCTAGAACATAGAGCTGGAAAACGCATGCAACACGTGGATGCACTGAGTAGAAACACACACATACTCACGATAGATTCTAACTCCTTTGAAGAAAACTTAATTATTTGTCAGAGTAGAGATAAGGAAAAAAAAGCATTGTTGAAAAGTTGCAAAGAGAAGAACTCAAAGATTATGAAATGCATAATGGAATAGTTTACAGGAAAAGGGATAAGGAAGCTCTTTTATTTTATGTACCAAGCGAGATGGAAAGACATGTTTTGTTTAGTTATCATGATCAGTTAGGACACGTTGGTATAGATAAAATGGTAGAAGTGATTTCAAAAGTTACTGGTTCCCAAAGTTAGAGAAAATGCAAGCTACACATTAATAATTGCCTGAAATGTATTGCCTATTCAGAAAAGTCTGGAAAAAGGAAGGTTTTCTTCACAACATTCCCAAAGAAACCACTCCCTTTGACGTAATACACATTGATCATTATGGCCCTGTAGATAAAAGTAGATCTAACAAGCACGTATTAGTAATTATAGATGCGTTTACGAAATTTGTAAGGCTTTATCCAGCTAAAACCACAAAATCCAGGAAGCAATTTTAGCGTTAAAAGACTATTTTAGGGCTTATAGTAGGCCAAAATGTGTGATTTCAGACCGGGGAACATGCTTTACATCAAAGAATTTCAGGATTTCTTAGAGGAAAACAACGTTAAGCACATAAAAATAGCTACTGGATCTCCGCAGGCAAATGGTCAAGTCGAAAGAGTAAATAGAAGCATTGGCCCCATGATAGCTAAATTGACCGAACCAGGAAAGGATGTTACTGGGATACAGTTTTAGGAACGGTTGAACATGCTCTTAATAATACAGTTCAAGATCGATAAATCAACATCCAAGTCAGGTTTTGTTCGGAGTGTCTCAAAGGGCAAAGTCATAGATAGCTTGAAGGAAAGTTTGGAAGAATTAAATAAGGATAGTGAGATTAGAAACTTGGAGAAAATTAGACAAAAGCCAGTAAAAGCATTGAAAAGTTACAAGAGTACAATAAGTTGCGAACAGACTTTCATAGAAAACAGCCTCACAGGTATGAGCAAGAGGATTTAGTAATGATTAAAAATTTCGACTCTCACATAGGAGCGTCGAAAAACTAATACCAAAGTTTAAAGGTCCTTATAGAGTAACTAAAGTACTGCGTAATGATAGATATGTCTTGGAGGATTGCGAAGGTTTTCAACAGTCGAGACTTCCTTACAAGGGAGTTTGGGCAATATCAAATATTCGCCCATGGATCAATAATGTTAATAGTTAAGAGATCGGGCTCTCCGGTCAGGATGGCCGAATTGTAGCAAGCAGTCATACACACATGTACATATACACCTACACTTAAGTACTAAGGATCCTATTGTAAATACATACTCTAAGATAAGTTCCACAATTATTATAACCTTATATGTCTCCTTTAATCTTGTGCGAAACCTATTGTCAACCGAACACTATGTCTATCTCGGTCTCGCACGTACGATCAGCTCAAGTTCCACTCTTGTGAAATAGGCTAGCACGCATAATTTGGAAACGAATAAACTCACTTTGCTGCGACCACTGAATCAATAAGACGTATTTTGACCTACAAAACTGACAATAAAATACCTTTAAGTGAAAACGTCGCCAAACTAAATATTTTAATTAAAGATTAAAATCCACATTTTGAAAGATTTCTCTAATACTTAAAATACAAGTCTTCAATTTCATGTTAAGAAAACTAAAACAATATTTCGTCTTAAAGAATATAAAAATGTTTTAAAACAAACATACATCTTTAAAGACTTATTTATTGACTATCATCTAATCTTTACGATCTTTTGGTCTTTTAAGAATAAGCGAACATTTTTGTTTGTTTAGAACCGTGTTCTTAAATATAATCATATTCATAGTAGTTGCATAAATTTATATATAACTGCCTAAACATAGAATCATACTGTACTTCATTTTTCTTTTCAATGATCAATGTTAGTATATGAAACAAGCAAAGGGCTTACCAGCACAATGTTTAGAAAAAACACACAAAAACTGAGACTCACAAAAATCCAAAATGTTGGTTTTTGATGCTTACCTGTAAGTAAAAAAAAAGAAATTGGATTTAAGTACGAGTTTTATGAAACAAATTTAAAATTAAATAATTTATTATTTATAAAGCAATTGTATTTAATATGCGAAAGATCAAAAAGAAAACAAGTGAGAATTAATTGAGAGATATTTGGTTTTGTCAAGGGTGGCGGAAATTTCCCATGCATGGGGTGCCCACCCACAGCGAAAACTGACATTTATCCATTTTTGCTTTCCCCGCTCTACCCACACAGAAAAACAACGAATCTCATACAAATTATTATACATTCCGCCTTTAAAAGGTCATTTCCAGTATATTCAATAGCGAAAATTTCACCGGCATAGCAAAAAACAAACAAACAATCGAAGGGAAGGAATGGAAGACCACCCACATTTCATTTGCCATATTCATTTCCATATCATCTGCCATAAAAATTTCATCAGCCTAATTCCGAAATCTAATCAAACCAAATGCATTTTCTCAACGATGACCAACTGAGGTCAGTTTAAAAAAAAAAGGGAAATGGAAAAAACATGGAAATTGGTGGCAGCTTAGTCGCGATTTTCAAAAGGATTTGTGCCAAATGCATTGACAAAGTAGATCAAAAAGGGTGAAAGGATGTGCCAAAACGAAAACTGAAATCTGGCAGCAAAGAAAAAACTTTTAGGCTGGCCTAAACAAGCCTAAATGGCAAACAGATGTTTCCGTTTAATTAATATGAAATGGAAAATTTAACGGCATTTAAAACAATTTTCCAGTTTCAATTGCCATACAGAATAGGAATTTCCGTAAGAAAACTAATAAGGGCACCCATAAACTGATAAGATATAGACATTTGTGTATATAGGCACTTAACAGTATTGTGCTATATACTAACTGTAGTTATTTTAAATGCAACGCAGTTTGGCCTAGGTCGAAAAAATATATGGTTTTTATCAATAATACGAAAAGTAAATTTCTATATTTTATGAAATTTCCCTTGTGGTAAGCTGCAAACCAATAAACTTGACGATCTCTCAGTGCAAAGATACATTTGTCAATGTATCCACATTTGAATTCCATTTCCTATTCAATTCGAACAGTCGACGTCAGTGAGTACAGTATATATGGACTATATATATATACTGTATAGTATAGTATAGTATAGTATATATTAGCCCAGCTGAGCTCACGTGTGCGCGGCAAGCTTTCTTGACTTTTGCGCTTTACAAGCTCGCAATGCGCAAAGTTCTCGGCCGCTGACGTCGGATGATATCAGCCAGGGGATGCAGATAGACGTTCTACAGACATTTCGCGAAGGGTTGGTCTAGGGTATATATCCAGGGCTTGCAACGGAATAGTCATTCTCTAATGCAAGACAAGCTGGAGAAAAATGAAAAATCACCGAACTAGTCATACGTTTTATCAGTTGTTTTCCATTTCCACTGCTTTTAATGTACTTTTCTGTATGTACTTACAAAGTCAATTAGTTATTTAGAAAACTGTACTCAACTAATGTTAGAACCAACAAAAAAACTTTGAATAAGCAGTATTCATTTAACATATTGTTTTTAACGATATATCTGAATAGTTTCAAGCATTTTGACTTATTGAAGTTCATTTATATATTGTCATTTAAAATTAAATTACTTGTACACTAGTATACTAATATTACTTTAAGTATTCCAAGCTGATGATATATTTGTTTGCCTCTGAACTATATTTAACCATTACTCTCATTAAGTAATGATTTCATATTTTGTGTTTACTTAATAAAATACTTATTCATTTTACAAAATCGTTATTATTTCGATTCTGCCTTTATACATATATTTTATGTCATTACTAGCTGTAAACTATATATGGTATTTTAGACAATTTGTGAATTTTTAACATATTTTGTTATTTTTCACCCTATTTACCTAAACTTTCATATAGATTTGAGTACATTTCCTTAACTTCTTTAATTTTTTCACCTCACCTGAGTTGGCTGGCTGAAATCGCGACTTTAGACTGTTTAGATGGTTATGATGCTCGTTGGCGATCACGGCCGCTGCCACGGCATTTGCCACATGTTGCACGGAGGACACATTGTTGCTGCTGTTATTATTGCTGTTGTTGTTGTTGTTGTTATTTTGGCCGGGATTCCCCACATTTCCATTACCAGTTCCCGCCACAACAGGATTATTATTGCCACTGGTATTATTCCCATTCGAACCCTGATTGCCACTTGCAACAGCAGCGGATGCTGCAACAGCGGCAGCATTGCATCCGGCCGCTGCCGCAGCTGCAGCGGCATTGCTCTGGGGATCCATGAAGGAGTTGCGCTGGTAGTGCTGATTCTCCTGGTAAATCCGCTGGTACGTCAGCGTGGGCAGCGTCCACGAATTGTTGGTCTTATAGTGGAAGTTGCCGGTGCCAAAAATGGAGTGGGTGTTGGTGTTGCCATTATTGGGGTTTCCCGCTGCAGCAGCAACTGCGGCCGAAGAAAGTGTATGGGCCAGATGGGCGGCATGATGTTGCTGCTGTGCATGCTGCTGCTGTTGCTGCTGGTGGTGTTGCTGCTGAGGCTGCTGTTGTTGTTGTTGCTGTTGTTGTTGTTGTTGTTGTTGTTGCTGCTGTTGTTGTTGTTGCTGGTGTGTATGGTGCGGGTGAAGCGTATGGCCAAGATGTTGCTGCTGGTTGTGATGCTGGGAGTGCTGCTGTTGCTGCTGCAGGACAGCGGCAACATGCTGTTGGTGTGCTTGATGTTGCTGCTGTACGTGCTGTTGGTGGTGTTGCTGCTGTTGTTGCTGTTGCTGGTGGTGCAAGGCGGCCGTTTGCTGTTGCTGTTGCAAGGCCCAGGCATTAACGCCATTGTTGCTGGTGGCACCACCACCACCTCCCCCTCCACCTCCTCCTGCACTGCTTTTCCCCGAATCATTGCTACTGACACTGCTGCGATGGTTGTCCATGGTTCCCGAGGATCCTGTCATGCTGCCATCATTACCACTATCGGAATTGCCGCTGCTGCTGTTGTTGCCACTGCTGTTGTTGCCACCGTTGCCGTTGTTGCCACTACTGACTGCCGCTGCAGCAGCAACTTGGGAGTTAAGTTGCTGGAAATACTGCGACAGTGTGGCATTGGCATGCTCCTGGGCAAAGAAACTGGTACACGAATTCGTATCCGACGACATGGTCACTGGTTCTATAAACTGGGTCCGATCCTCACTGGTTAATCCTTCACTGGTTACGGATAGTCACTGTTCCCCCGTGATCTTAGGTGATCACCTCCTTGTGCTGAACGTGATTGAATTTGCTGGTCAGCAGTATAAACTTTGGGCCTCGGCCGAAAGTTGTGCGCATTGTCTTTGTCACTTTGATTCACTTTAGTTTTATATGTGGCATAAACTTTTGTCTGTGTTATCTGAAAGTATTGTGCTTTCGTTTTAATAAAAAAAAACCCAGATTAGTGTGGTGCACTACATTTTTTTTTTTTACTTTTTTTTCCAGCCAATTGATAGCCAATTCGTTGTTGCTAATGAACTGGTGATAGTGGTTTAAAAATGTTGAGAGTGATTCAGTGTTCAGTATAGGGAAGAGACTTTGATATTGACTGATAATGAGATTGCTTGTTTTCGTGTGGTCAGAGAATGCACTTTGTTTGCGTCTATTTTTGTATGATTTTCATTTAGTTTTCATTATTTTTTATTAATGATCATGATGATAAGGAATAAGAAAAGGCATTGTATAGTTGTATAGTTTGCGCTTTCTTTTAGTTCAATTAATTTTGTATAATAAGATTTTTGTGACGCTATAGAAATCAATAAGTGGAATCAACCGGTACAAAGGCTATCCGTGTTTTCAAATAAATTTTGCCATGGAAATTTTCAAGAACATATTCAAATCAAAGCAATCGAATTGTTATTTGCCAAATCAATAACCGAGACAAAGGCTTTATAAGTTTATAAGTTATATATTTTTTTTTATTAAAAATTTAGAATACTTTCTATATATAAATCAAAACAAATAAATTATTATTTGCCAAATCAATTGAATTATCCTTTTTTCTGATGAATAACTCTTTTTCTCTCTCTCAGCCTTTTGTTGAATACCTTTTCTTATTCTCAGAATTGGTTGCTGCTTAGAAATGAGATCGTTTTTTGCTTTGGGTTTTTGTTGTTTCGGCTTTTGTATTTTTCTTTCTTGGGTTTGTTGTTTTGTAGAAAAATTAAAATTAAAATAAACTGTTTGGAATTGGATCCGTAACTTTGGCGACGCTGGACAGAGATTGTCGAGGGATCTCCGGATCTCTCGCTCTTTCTCTCTCTGCCTGGTACTATCTCTCTCTTTCTTTCTGCGTTTTTATTTCCTTTTTAATAATAGTTATTATTTGTATGACACACACACACACTTTAGATTGATTTCACAATTGGTTGCACTTGAAATTTGTTTAAATAGAAACTATTTCCTTGAGTTAAAGTTCTTCCAGAACTTTTTCTTGTTTGTTGAAAATAAATTTCAATTAATTTGTTTTGCTGGCGTTGGGAATATTTTTGTTTTTCCCGCTCGATTAGAAAAAAACACGGAACGAGCAGCGACGACGATTTTCACATGGGAACGCGATGCGACAGAATGCCGGCCGAATAATTTTCTCGGTCTCAATGTCCGTCTCTGGTTTTTCTCTGCCGCCGCTGCAGTCGCCGCTGCAGTCGACGGCGCTGCCACCGCTACCGCTCTCTCAGCCAGCTAAAATTGCAATTTTCTGCAAGTAAGTCGGCTTACGTAAAGGGCGGAGGTCCGAAAACAGCTCTCCCTCTCCCACTTTAATAATTGTTTTTCAGGTTTTTTTTTATCAAATGTCAGTACCGCAAAATATTTGTATTCATACCACAGAATATTTATCCATACAACAGGGTTCAAAATAATAGTATTGCTAAGTAAGTCATTTATTACAAACAACTTTTTATCCGTAAAAAACTATTTTTATATAGTTTTGTTTTTTAAGAACATTTCTGTTCAGTACAAAGAAGGCTTCAATTTATTAAACCTTTTATATTAAAATGTTAATACGCAAGAAACTCAATGTTAGACCTAGTTTTTATTTGGGGTAAAACAAAAGTTTAATATCTGAACGATTTTTAAGAAAAAAACCTATAAATTGTATATATAAAGTTGTTATCTTAACTATAAACTATTTTTGCTTGCAATATTTGCACAAGAGCAGGAAAATACTGCTATTATTTTGCGCACAGCTATATATGTTTGTATATACTTGGGGGCTGAGGCAGCGACGGCGGCTGAGGCAGCGCTGCTGCGGCCAAGTCACGCGGATTTCAATATGACCCAAAGCCCACTGTCTAGCACAGTTTTAAGCACGTGTTGCGGACACACCGGCCACTCACACAGTCGCAAATTAATTGAGAGAGAGAGGAGTGCACGTTGAACGGCAAGCGCACTCGAAGATACAGATAGGCAAACAGAGATACACATATAGATAGGGTAGCAGATAGAGATACGAAATACAGCTCAAAAGTTTCCAGTCGCTTCGCAATTGAGGGCTATATCTCACCCCTTGTAGGTGATGTATGTATATATGGCCAATACACTATATATATCAGCTGGAGTGCGTGGTCGTTTAATTCGGCAGTGATGCGGCTGCAACACGTGACGTATGCGTAATGTGCTTCATAGAATTGCTTTTGTGCCACCAACTAATTAACACTGCGTCATGGAAAGTACGTAGATCACTCGGGGGAGTGGTTGGGGGTCTAGAGCAGGGTAGGGTGCTTCACCCACTGGGTAAACCCAACGGCAAAACGTAGTAGTTGCAACGCAGCATTTACTTAATCTGCATTCACTGGAAAGCGCTAACCTATTGGCGTAGGTCGTAGCTTTTTCTTGGAATTTTCGAAAAATATTCAAACTATTCGAGGCCTTATTCAGGTTTGTAATGAATATAGTAATTATTTGCAGTTGGCATAGGTCCGGCACATTTTCATAACAAAGCCGTTCATAACATCGGTACTATTGTTTTTACGACGGGAATCGCCTGGTTATGTATTGTTGAACAATGAATCATATATTTTATAACAATAAAGGCTTATTTAAGTTTTATCAATTTTATAAATAAATGTTACAAATTCTTACAATTTGTTTAATAATTATTATACAAATCTATTAGACCTAACATATTAATTGTATTTAGAAAATAAACAATTTAAATTCAAAAACAAAAATCTTAATTTGTTCTTCAAAAATTCAATTTCAAAGATTCAAAATAACCAAATTTTATACAACCTTGTCAGATGATAAATACATAGACACACTATAACAATACTGTGCAAATGTTGGAATGTAGATTTATCCTTTCAAATATTTCAAACTTCTAATTCCTAATTAATTTGTTTGTATTATTATTGTATTATTATATACTACTTTTAAATTAAAATTCTTAAAGAATTCCAAAAGTTTACCCTGCAGTAAATCAATACAAGTAAAATCCAATAATATCTTAACAATTTTTCCACCCCAAAAACTTTTCTGTTTCCCCTGGTTTTTCAACCTTGTTCTATACTCCGGTTAAACAAAACCCCTGTTGCTTTCGAGAAACCCAGTCACCCCTGAAAACCTATCAATCAGCATAACAGTGGACCATGTGGAAAAGCGTGCTTTAGTCACCTGTTTTCCCAGGCGAGACAATGTAGGGAATATCGAGTATACGCAGTGTGACTATTTTGGGAAACGCCAAAGCAACAAGTCAACTGAAACTTCGGGAAACGGAAAGCCGAAATGCGAAAGCCAAAAACCGAACTTGACTTCGGGCTCCTGCCAATGGCAAAAGGATGTGCGACAGAGCTTTGCTATTGGCCGGGCTTATATGCCGGAAAAATCGAGAAAAGGGAACCAATCCGGAGAGCTCTGCCGACGCGGGCCGTGGCAGAGGGGGGGCGTCGACAGCGACGCTGGCCGCGGCGGCAGCGTTGTCAGGTTTTCTGTTTGTTTTGTTGCCAGTTGTTGTATTTTGTGTTATCACGTTTCGCTACCACGTGCACCGGCCCCCGTTTGCTGGTGTGTGTGTGTGTTTGTGTGCGAGTGCCTCACTCACACTTAAGCCCCTCAAAATACCCACTCACACCACCACACCCGCACAGACCGCACTCACATAGATACGGAGTGGCGCTTCGACGGATGAATGAGCCCTGAGAGCGGGAGAACTCGCTGAACAAAACCCAACTGAGTCGAAGACGAAGCTGTTGCTGGTTTATAAATAGCAATTTAAAGCATCGCACACAACACACAAACACGTATCGAATCAATGAGTCACACACACTCACACGCCATTATTTTGCATCTGAAGAACAAAACAATAAAAATGAAAAAGTAAACGAAAACGAAAACGAAACAAAACACACTGCATAGATGTGCAAATAAAGCAAATTGTGCAAAATAAATATCGGAAACCGTCGGTGGCCAGAAAATCAGAAAGTAAACAAAATAATTGCTGCAATTTTTGAGGACGCAAACAGAAAACAATTATACTCAAAAAAGAAAATTGTAACTTCTTTATAACAAAAAAAAAATAGAACTGCTTAAACTGTGGGTTTAAAATAGATGTTCAAGAATTAAGCTGTCAAAAAGGTATTTAAATAATTAGGTTGTTCCATTTATAATAATTTATAGGTTGTGTCAATAATTTCTAGACTTTTTAATTATAAGCTCAAATTAGCAAATTTTTTACTAAACATAGTAAAAATAATAAAAAAAACATTATACAAAAAAAAAGAGTTTATAAATATGTTTAAGGATTAAAAAAAAAAATTAACGTACAAAAGGTAGCATTTGTGAATAGTAATACTAATAAAAGTAGTTTAGATACAGGTTTTTTCCAACTCGAATTTAAAAATCGATTAACAAAAATGTATATAAATGAAATAATTTCTTTCCATATAAAATTTTATTGCTGTGTAAAAGAAGGCGCGATCTTTAGTACTTGAAAATTGTGGAAATTTGTATGCATTATTTCAATAAAATGTCGTCGCAGACTTGAGCGACTAACACAAAGGCAAAGGCAAAGGCACAGCAAGTCAAACCTTAATTAAACATATTGTGATTTGCTGTGTTTGCAAGGAAACCGTCTGGGGTTCTGGTTCCATATAGGGGTATAATGGATCCGCTGGGGAGCGAGGTGTATGGGTCTGGCATGGCGACGTTCGAGTCATTATACACGTGTTTAGTGCAGCAGGTCGTAAATTAACATTTTGCTAAATAATTATTTAGAAATGCTGAAATGTTTAAACGTTTTTTACGATAACACGACTGGCTTATTAAGGGCCTCCAACCAGTTGACCTAGATAGAACACCTAAATTGACTTTTGAGGGTAAGTAGAATAATATATTTGAAATACGTTAGTTAGACTAAATCAGGGCAACTACCTAGTTAGACTTAGACAGTTTTTATTATCTGTCTAGGTAGTAATGACACTTTTTCCTTAGTTTCCCGCATTTTGAACTTAGAGCAAAGCTTTCTTTGAGCAATTAATAACCAATTAGTGAACAGATAACTAATGACTTAAAGCTGAATTCATAAGATTTCTTGGGGCATTAATAAATTCATAAATAATTGTATCTAACGACTAGAAGAATTGGAAATGTGTGTATGTACGTTTTTTAATTTATTTAGAATTTATTTATAAAATAATAATAAAACTATAAAGTGGGGCTTATATTCTGGATTAGCATATGTTTGTAAATCTATAAAATCATTAGAAATCATTAAAAAAACAATAGCTTCATAGTTTACATATGCTACATCTGTAGGTATAATTAAAAGCTATGTGTTTAATAAAAAGCTCACTTAAATATAATTAAAAATAAATAATCCTAATAAAAGATTGATCTTTTAATTGGTTCAATAAAAATCTTCGAACGTGATTGATTGTTTATTAAATAAATGAAAGGTGGGTTAAAACAATTAAAATGATATTCAAATAAGCTGCAACCGCTTGATCTAATATTCTTTGGGACTTATCTAAGTTATGCAGTTGATACCAACTCTTTCAAGGTCTTAAACACACCATATTTTCATTAATCAAATTTGTTTATTCCAATCGTTGCAGTTTTTTTTGTCTTAACTTTCATTCAATGGCTGGAAATTCCAAACACAAACATGCGCCATATCTATGAAACCGTCGTCGCAACTTTACGGCTTTATAGAACAAGTTAACAGAAAATAAAAATTATATTGCGGGCGGCTTATCAGTAAGAAACTTGGCCAACAGGTTGTTTGACTTACCGCTGACCAGACAATAAACTGAAATTCCATATCTACAAAACCAGACAATTTTTCTGTCGGGGAATCAAGTGCAAAGTTGAAGTTCAGCAGTCGGAAATTGATTTACGTAATTAAAGTAAGGGGGAGTGAGGTGGGCAGAGGAAAGCCTCCCCCTTTGGCCTTATCACCGGGCACTTTGGACTGGAAATTCGAGTAGCCAGAAAAGTGAAGAAATGGCAAAGCAGCTGACGTCGTCGCCTGGCTAAACATGTGACCCCCGGGAAAAAAAAAGGGGACGGCAAAAGGCAAAACAACATACGAAGAGGACGTCAGCAAAATTGGAAATATGATTGCGATTCCAATTGTTGTCGTAGGCTAATGCAGTAAAAATTCTAATTAATGGCTAACGTGGCGTATGCGCGATATCCAAAGGGAATTTTCCAAGGGGGGCGGAAATGTTTCGTTTATTAAGCGACTGTGCGCACGTGTTTCACCCAACGGTCTTGCGTCCGCTGGTGGGTCCAATGTTTGAGCCGTCTGCTGAGGGGCGGGAGGGGGTTGGGCGGAAGTGTGGGTGGTGAGTGATGGGTGGCAGGGGAAACTGCCAGACAAGTTGCCTAGCAAAACACGAGTATGCGCTCTCTGCCGCTCTAAAGAGCTCGAAAGAGAAAGCTTTTCCAAGCTTTTCGTTTCAGCTCCCCAAAACAGCCACTAGGTGGCGCACAAGCTTTTTATCAGGCACAGTGGGACATTTTTTGTGATTCATCCTATTTTTTTTTCAGTTAATAGCAGCTAATCTATCAAACTAAATCATAAATAAAATTGTCATTAATAATCTTTGTTTTTAATTTAATGATTTTAAATAAAAATATGTACATGTTAAGATATTCAATAAAACGATTAACTTTATGGTGTTATCTAGTATTTAATTATTTACTTACTTTATACCTAATACAATATATATTTGTTTAAGTGTGTTATTAAATTGATAAACTATTCATTACGTAACTTTACCATTTTCAGTTAAATGTTTAGATAATTTTAACAAAATTTCTTAAGATCAAAAATTTACTACAAATGAATATAGTTAAATTCTAGAAATTTTGTATATTTAATAATGTCGTAAAAACATTGCTCACTGGAAATAAAGAAAAACCAGTAACGGAGAACAGTAGCAAATGTCATTAGACAGCCATTAATAACCTATAGTCTGCTGAATTCATTAATTGGACCAATTTGTTTTAAAATTGACATAATTATATAGGTACATAACATACAATCCATCTGCCCATAGTACAAACGAAAAAAATGCATACAAAGCCAAAAGAATTGGAGTGAAAACATTTTTTCGCTAGCGTGAATTAAAATTGTTTTTTTGTGCCCAAAAAATGCTGCTCTCGCCGTTGTTTATTTATATCTTGATTCATTCAGAAAATGCCAATGGCTGACAGTTGCCAGTGGCCGGCGATAGATGGCGCCACTGCAGCAAAACACAAAATTATATTTCGAACAAAATTGGGAAATTTGGTTTGCGGTGAAAAGTGAAGCAGCTGCCCCAATGCTTTAAATTCAATAATTTAACTAACAACAAGTTTTTGTCTAGATATACACCCACACACTTGTATTTATTCTTGTATTCCGTTTCCATTTCATTTAGTTTTTTGTGTTCGCAAGAATTTCTAGACACTTTGTCTTTTGACAGTTCTAAATGTGTAAAACATTGCTTAAACCCAAAATAAAATCAAAGGCATTCTCCACGCGTGTTGGCTTTACTCAACTTACGCCGGCCAATAACTAAAAATATAGTTTTCAAATTTAAATGTACGTTTAGGTACTTTTTTCTTTGCCTTTCCGTTTGGAAAAACTCACTCAATGACAGTTTCCTGCGTTTCGCTCTCAATAAGCTCGTAATGGAAATTAACCCTTTTGTTGTCAGAAATGATGCAACCGGGTTTTCAAATTGTCGTTCACATGAAAACTACTTCGAACTAGTAAAAAATTTTGTTTGCATGCACATCTCATCTGCCGCTTAACCCCTCTCAGCCCCTCGATTTTAGCCCCTGAGCTGTGAGTGGCGTTAATTGAGCTCTTTATTGTTGTTGCTGCTTTGGCAATTTTTTATGTTTTTGTAATTGCCGACGAGTGTTAATTAACTAAGCTGTCGGTTAGCATATAAAGTTCAAAGTGGAAATGAAATGTTTTGGGAATTTTTATAGGGGCGACATTGAAAAAAAATAGATTTGAAAAGACTGTCTGCGTAATCAATATAAATTTTAGTTAAGTGTTCAAATATTTAAATCATTTTAAGGCTTGGGCTTTTTTTTCCACAATTTTTATTTATTTATACTCACCACTTTCAATATAAAGAATAAAACGTTTTCATAGAGCTCACTCACCTGCAAAGAATCCAAGAAATTTAAAAAACTTTAATAAAAATCAAAATTTTATATAAACATAAAATTCCTTAATTAAGTGTAATAGAGGAATGAATAAAGACTTTTTTAACATGGCTATACAATTTAATTTTACAAACTGTTCGCTCAGTTGGGAAATAGAAAACTGACCAGAATTAATTTACTGAAAACACGTTTATGTCCAAAAAAGAAAAGTGAAAAACGTCCAAAAAGGGGGAAAAGAAAAGTTTGAATGTGTTTCAAGCAACTGGCAATCAATGAAAACATTAAATGCATCTGTCAAAAATTTTAAGACTTTTTTCCATTTGCACTTGAAAATAAAGAGACCATTGCAGTTGTCTTTTTCTTAGTTTTTTTTGACACTTTTGCATGTAATTAACCAAATAAGCCCCCACAATAGTTGCCAATTGAGAAACCATTTAAAAGAGATCGAAAATAAATGGGAATAATATTTTTTATTGGTTTAGCTGTGAGAAAATTTGTTGCGCACTTTTGTTGGCTCATTAAGTGAGCAAACATATTTTCCCATTTTGCATTTCGTGGCCATTTGGCAGATGATTAGATGGATGCACATACCTCATACGCCCCGTTCGCCATTTGCAACATTTCAAAGTAATAAATCTGCACCACGCCCCCATCCCGTGGAAAATGCAATTTCATCTTTGATCAAAGGCCAAATTGAATTTTCTATTTCATTTCCCACAAGCCAGGGCAGGAATTTCGGAAAATTTTAAAACATATTCGTCCACATCCATCAGACATTTCTGCCGCCGTCCTCGCCATAAAGTTTTTATTTCTTCAGTTTTGTTTGCGTTAACTTGGGGCAGGTGTATTGTATTTACTACGAGTGGGTGGTTTGCCATTTGGGCCGCATGCAATTTGTTTTTCCTTAAATTCTTATATTTGCTTCGTGGCCCATAAATTCATGAGCGATCTTTGCCAACTAAAAAATTAATTGGGCAGAAAATTACTTAAAAACTGTGAATTTCTTTCAGCAATTTAGAGTAATTCATTCGTAGTTCACTGGGCTTTAATGTTTATTATTATTGCCAAAGTTAAAAAAAACATTCTGAATCCTTCTTTAACGTTTTTTCGCCGCAATTTCCTTCGCCATCCCAAAATAGCCTGCACTTTTCGATTCCAACACTTTACACCAACCACTGGCATTTTCCCCATTCCTTTTATTCGTAAAGCCAACAATTGCTTTGATTTTCCTGCCATTTTCCGGCCAACCAAACCGCAACTTAATTGAAATGAAAACCAAATTTTAATGAAGCAAACCATGAAGCGACACCAGGCAGACTGATGGAAATGTGGGAGGATGTCGAAGGACCCTTTTGGGGGTGGAATTTTCATTTTACAGTTTTCCTTTTGTTTTTTTCGCAACCCCCTTTTATTCTGGGTCCTACATTGTCACTGTTCTCGTTGCTACTTTAAGTGTTTTTTGTTTGCAGTTTTCCGTCTGTCAGTATTTCCTTTTCTTTTTTTTTTGTTTTTTGTCTTTCAATGAATTGAGTGGGGCACACACTACTTACACACAGCCCCGCCCTCGCCCATTTCCGCCCCCTGGTGGCTAGCCATGAATCGACTTTCATCAAATGCAAACCGTTTCACAGTCTCTTATGCAAATTTTCTTTCATTTTTTTGCAGCTCTTTCAATTTGCGATTTCGTCTTCCTTTTTTACAGTGACCACTTGCCGAATGCGTTTGCATCTCGCTTTTTGATATACTGTAGCTACTGCTGAGGGCAGCAAAACTTTGCCCAGCAGTCTGCTTCTATCCCAGAACCTGGCACTTAGTCAATGTCCGGGATTTCGTCTATCCGTCCGGAAGTGTGCTCAAAGCATTAGCTAAATTTGTAGTAATTCTGTTCATATATCTTTCACATTTAACTCAAGAAATACAGCTGAACAACTGCAGGTCCGAAATTTTTCATTTTAAACATATACATATATAATACAAATTTATATCAAAAAAATCTGGTACTAAATCTGTTGTGTTTTTTAAAACATATTTAATCAGGGTATTACATTTTTTAAACCACTGCAGTTGGCATTTTATTTTTTGTCTTCCTTATTTTTTGTTTTCTTGTTTTTTGCCCATTCTCAAGTGCCGAGCATCAAAGTTGAGCATCATGGCAATTTACATTATTTTTTTCGGTCGCCCAGAAAAAGTAAAAGTTTCTTCTTATTTGCTCGGCTAATTAACGGAATATGTCGATTGCTATTTGATTAGAACCCACCCAAGCCCCCCCATCCACTTAACCCCTTTTTGCCACCCCCTTTTTAGTGCTCGTGATATGTTTTTTTTCATCCTCTCTTTGTTTGCTCAACAAATTAAGTCAATTTTTTGGCAGCTGCCTCAGCTCGTTTTGTTGTTGGCTTAAATTAATGCATGTCTCCCAGTTCGCCTCTTCTCGCCGTGTTAATTGAATAAAAAGCATGTGTGGCAATGGCCATAAGGGGGTGGGGTAGGGGTGTACGGGTTTTCCTCGGCGGGAGGGGGGTGGGGCAGTACTGGGTCTAAGAAAACAGCAGTGGAATAGTTGAGCACGCCTAGCTGCTCTCAAGTACCGAAGCTCGCGTCTTCACATACATATGAGTCCGCCAGCTGTGACCCAAGCCATCCGCACCTTGCTTTACCTCACCTGGACCACACAGAGAAAAAAACTCAACTCTGATTGAAAAATAGTAAGCAAATATTACGCCAACAAATCATAATAGTCAATAAAAATATTAGATTGGAATATTATTATCTCAAATAGCTCATATTTAAAGTATTATTAACTTCTTTACTATCAAATATTCAAGATTTCATCCATTATTGTTCTATCGACTATATTTATTGTTATTATTATTTGAAAACCGACTAAGGAGTTGATATTTTAATAAAATCTCTTATTCTTTATTTATTTAAAAACTAACGATCAAAATCTTTAAAATATAAGAGACATGGAATTATTATTTATGCATTGTAATATGTTGTGAAACTTAAAAAAAAAAATGTTTAACCAAAACTTTACAAATCAAATCAAGAACACGTTACAAATTTTATCAAATTTTTCATTTACAAAATTACCCTTTGACAATGTAAAAATTATTTAAAAAATTTTTAATATCAAAGGTATGTTCGATATTTTTCTCTCTGTGCATATGGGTGGAAACCCCCGCTCTTAGCCACCTGACCCACCAGGTATCCATAGTTCAAGCCTTGCTTTTTGCCGTGTGCATCTAATAAACGCAAATTGACAACGAGAACCCGGGGAGCTGAGAGGCCAAAGGAGATGAAAGTAAAGTAGAGGAGGGAAGGGAAGGGAAGGGAACGGAACGGAACAGAGCAGCGAACATAGTGGAACACTCGTGACACTTTAATCTGGCGGATAGGGTAAATAGACAAAGTAGTCATCAAGTCGGGCTGAATTCCCCCAGCGCCGGGCACACAATGAGATAAGCCAACGGGCCTGACTGGGCAAATATTACATATATCGAGGTGTCAAAACCGACAGATACTATTATAAGAACAATGTAAGTCAAGCTCAATGATGATGTAAAGCCAAATAATAGGTGTCATGCCGATGATACAAAGCCTTGCTTCCCCAAGAAATTAGCGTTGTGATATAGAAAATGCATCATCAAGTTGGATTTATGACTAGCTAGCTATAAAAAACTTTTAAAAAATGAGCAATTTAATTTTTTAAGCCGATTTCGTATCTTGACTATTAGTAATATGGGAGGGGTCTAGTTGATTAATATACTTAAGATATTTCATATTCATACAAAAAAGTGTGCATTTTATTTTTAGAAAACTAATATCAGTAATGTTCTATTATCCCCCTTTTATTATGGCTAACAAGTTAAAAACTAAATGTTATTTTAGCTAGAATTTATTTCTCGGCATAATCCAATCCTGTCATAAATTAGTTACTGATTATGTCGAAATCCCTATCCATCACTTTAATTATATATGACCCACATAAAATATGCTTTATTGCTGCAACCATAAAATCGCCATTTAATAGAACGGCTTAACTTAAGAATCGAAAAGTGATAGCTGATAAGCAAAAACCAGACGAGACGCCACAACTATCGATGGGCACTTGAAACGGGCTTTATTTACGATCCCTCCACCGCAGCCATATCCCATGGATAAGGTGGCGATAGACCCCATAAATACAATAAATTACTTGGAAACTTTGTTGTGCAAGGTGATTATCTTTCGTAAATTGATTGGCCATAAATGTGTCTAATAGCATATCTGTGGCCAGGGAATATTTTGGATTCAAATCATAGCAATAATTCTCTTTGTCATTGCTGCCACTTTCTATGCATATAGTGCAACACCTCGTTCGCAGATCAACCTTTATTGTTCATCTCGTCTCCGGGCGTTTATTGTTCATTTTCATTTTCCCGGCCCAATTTATTGGCCCCATGCCAGGAGGCAGCATTCTCCTGGCATTGTATAATGTCCATATCGCTATATCTAAATCTATAACCGTAGCAACCGCATCCACACACACACACACACACACACACACGAATATGATGTGTTTATATATGGTGTAATCAGCTTGTGTCTGCTGATGACCGTAATCAAGACAATCAAACAACAAATTTTCACACTTTATTGCAGTTGGCAGAATTTTTATAAAATTAATTCGGATTTATCTACCTAATATTTGTTTTGGAATTTTTATTATTTAATTTTGGGTATAATAATAATTCCTTGTTGCCTTTTTGTTTTTATTAATTTTTTTTTTATGTATTTTGGTGAATTTATTTGGGGCTTGGTTGACATATATTCTTGATGTCGGATTAAGTTGAAATATAGAAATTAGTCAGGGACATATTCCAACCGAACTGCGTCACCCAGTGATTTATAAAATGAACTAGCAAAGTTCTAGTTCAATGATTTCTATGATTTTAGAGATGTAAAACTATAATGGCTGAGCACAATTATCTAGGAGAATGTTTTTTTTTGTGCTTAATTCTGTAGAACCATTACTTTTGACGTCGCCGCCCCAAAAGCATTTATAATTTTTGCTAAAAATGATTTATGATAAGCTCACAAAATTCTTGTTTAATGAACTGTAGACTTCAGTTTCAAATAATCTTTTTTAAGATAATTTTAAATTTTAGTGTGTGTCTCGGAAATTCCATAAAATATATACTAGGGCTTGCCAAAAAAGTTACTTATTTGGCAAATGAATCGACTTTCACATATTAAATTAAACGTACAAGTTGTTTTTAAAAAAATATATGAAAAATATAATCTGTGTGTAGGCATTTTGCATTGATAAGTTTCCCACATTTTGTACTTTGAGATAGCCCCCAAAAACATTTATTATTTCCTTCCATAAACTTTCTTCTTTCAAACCGAAAAAGCATACAAATTAGGTACATTTTAGGGGCCAGCCAAATGTTTCAACTTCCGATTCTCGTTCAATCTTATCAAACGTCCTTGACTGCCGCAGTCAAAAAAGTTTTATGGCCACCACCCCAAAAACTTTTTGAATTCCTCAGTGGAAAAAATATTTGTCTTTAACAATTGCAATAAAAAAACCAGGTATTTAATGCGTTTAAATAATAAATTGTTTCTTTTGGCGGTGGAAAAATTCCAACCTTTATAGACAAAAAGAAATAAAGAAAAGTCAAAGAAAAGCGCACGAAAAATTATGAGAAATGAATGACGTCTAAATGTTCGTGAAGGTTAAGACAAATGGCACATGTTGTCGCCCATTTTCAGTGGGGTTGACAAAAAGTCTTAAGAGTCATCCCCTCCTTCCACTTTCCGTGCTATGAAAAATTGCGCCAAGATAAATAATTCCAAAAAGGAAAACAAATCTGTTAACAAAAGCCAAGGCAAAGAAATCAAATAGAAATGGATATAAAAGCGAATGACTCATCAGCGTATATTCGTTGTGGGTGGTGGGGGGTCGTTGGAGGGTTTGGAACATTTCTTTGAAATTTTGATGGGCTAAAATTTCATTCTGATAATTGCGTTGAACATTTGACTCTTTAGGAATAACAAAACTCCCTCAAGGTGCTCTCCCTTACCCCCTTTTTATCCCTTGATTTTAGTCTAGGTAAAATGTTGTAGTTTTGTGTGCATTTCTGGCCAAGAGCCAAGGCGTCTGCCATCTTGATAAAGTGTTGGCCAAAAAACGTACGCCACATTAGTGGCAGACTATGTACAGGAAGGGACCAGTGGACCGGGGGCTTCCCCCCCATGGCAACACACGTCTACAGGTATTGGTATTGGTATTGGGTATACGTATGAGTTGGCCATGTGTGAGTTACTAGAAGAAATAGAAATGTCATTTGACAAAAGCGAATGCACGAGATATTGCAGAAAGCGAGCAGAGTGGAAGGCACAGATCGAAGGGGTATATAAGTGGTGCTATGGGCCAGGCAAAATGTCAACCGAATGCAAGCCAAACTAATTGCAGAGCAGGCCAACAAAGAAAGCCAAAGCGATAGCCAACTAATATAATGACTCGCATTCCCGTTTGCCTCCTTCGATTTTGGGGAAATGATTGAGGGCGGTACGCTGTCAGTGATGGGAAATGTACTGATTTTTCTCATCCGACTTAAGTGCCAAATAAATTTTAATATGCATAAGGGCTAGCTCATGAAACAATTAACATGTTTCCCACAGAAACAAAAGCCATTACGAATTGTCTGCAAATTCAATTAAAAGAATCTTTTAATTCAACATTCGGTTGAAGTTGCGGCAAATAAAAATAATGAGTTTCAATTGTGATTTCAAATGCACCTGATATTTAAAAATAAAGTGCAATAAATGTTAATGTTCCTGATTTTATGGCAAACTGATGAAGATACCTATTTATAATTAAGTTTTTCATTCATAGCCAAGTAAGGAATACGATTTAAATAATTTATTATGCCTTGGTAAGCTAAAAGTCGTGGAAAATGAGTAACTAGGTATTGGAGAAACTACACAGTTATTTCCCATCACGGGGAACTACACTGGGAAATGGGTTGCGTTTTAAATATTTAATCGACACCCCCTAACTAATGTTTCGACTTGCACTCCCTGTGCAATCTTTAGCTTAATGGCCAACAAATTGTTGCTTTGACCTGACTCAGCTTGACCATATTTACTACCCCGTTTGCAACCCACATGATGACCTTATATACAATGTAAGCGCCACTACAACCGCACATTTAGTCACGCACATAGGGCAGAGTTGCTCAGACCCACTCAAAACAAATTAAAGCTCAATTTGCCTTCGTTATAAACTAATCAATTTTTTATAAACCCTCGTTCCCGCACAAAATTTTTTTATTGAAAACTTGATGGAAGGATCAAAAGTAGAGCAATTCAGCAATAATTGAGATTGGATACATATTTCTAAAGGGCTTTAGTGAGGCATGCGTGTTTGGCTCAAGAAATTGACAACGGTTCCATAAAGCATTAAAGATGATTGTGTTTTGACATTGTGGAAAGATGACAAAGTAGAAAGTGGAGAAAATATATGAATAAACTAAGGAAATAACCGCAAACTTATATTGATTATTATTTTTAGTACTTGTATCGATTGAAATAATGTTTTTAGTAAGTATTTCCGTTACCGATAACATATTCCCCCTTTGGCTCGTTAAAATAACTTTGGTCTCCCTATTTTGTGACTGGATTTCTGCTTTAAGACAAATAATCTTTTGTTTATAGAATTTCATTATACACAAATCGCCCCAAATTGAAAAATAAACTGCAAGCTAATAGCCAAATTATTTATAATATCTTTTCACACGCCCATTTTTTATACCCAACATTTTTCACGAAAAGTCTGTTAACTTAGCTTCATATCGGTTTTGTGTGATAAAAATTGCAACTCCTGCGATTCGGGTTATCGTAAACATTTATTGATAAAGTACATATATCTACAGACTGACAATATCCAAGGGGCTACAAATTGTTTGTGCAACAAAAGCCGCTGACAAAAGAAGTCTCTATGACAAATGACCCAAGAAAACAAATAAAATTTCAATTCAGGCAAGTGAGATTATGAAGATCGATGTGTGTGCTTTTAAAAGGGGAGATAAGCGTAAAATAGAAGCAAATTTATATCAGACCAATAAAAATCATAATATAATTGAATCGATCATAATTTTCAGGAAGTTCCAGTCGTATCAAGTTAAGTCTAATCTAGAAATGTTGAAGGCAAGACCAGGTTATTTACTATATCTATAAATATATATACAAATATGAAGAACTCTTAAGTAATTCTTAGAAGGCTCTTAACCCTATCAACGGTGCCAACCATAAAAAAGCCAATAAAAATGCAATTCCTGGGCGAAAGTGATAAGAGTTATTGAATGCTAACCCCTTTGATCCGTAAAATAGCGCAACTTATGAGCCATAACAAAAATGAAAGAAAAAAAACCCTTGATATCGATCAATTTCCCGTCTTAAATGCTTGATTTCTGGCATTGTATTCCGCAAATTGAGGTTAATTGCAAAATCTTATCGCAGTTGCCAAGGATTGAATGTCTAAAAATATTTAAAGTGAAAAATATTTAAAAAGCGTAAACATAAGAAAATGTAATTATAGCTATATGAAACCCATTGATAATTGCGTCAGCCGGCACCGCTAAAACAAAAAGCTAATTGAAAGAACAGCCCAAGTAGGAAAAACATACACATTCTATGTAGCAAAGCGAATTTTCCAAAAATATGTTTGTCCAATTAAAAATAAAACGAGCGAATGGCAAAAGATATGCAGAGAATGAAAACAATTTTAAAAGGTAAATTAAGCTAATGGATGTTTTTTCGGGAGGCAGGGCAGAAGAGGCTGTCTGCCAAGAAGCTCCAAATTGCAATTACTTGTTGCAGCAATTTTCATTTATTTCGTTAGCTAATTTTAGTTTCTCAGGTTTTATTTTTTTGGATTTTCCGCCTTTCAAAAGCAAATCATTTCGGGCACTGAGAAATATAGAAATGTTTACTATTTTCCCTCAGTTCAGAATGTTTATTTGAAATCATTTTTCATGCTTTCTTTTCCGAATCTTTCTTTCGTTCTTTCGCAAGATTTTTAGTTGCTTTAGTGCTCATCGCTCAGCACATGATCGGCGGTCTAAAATACGTCAGCAATGCGAAAAAACTGATTATTGCTAGAGGAAAAGCTGAGGTAAATGTGTGATTTTTGTTGACCCGCGAGGAAACTGATTAGGAAAATGGGTTTGGAAAAATAATTTAAAATGCTTTTGATAGTGTGGTGTGTATTTTTACATTTAAATAATCTCCACGAGGGTAATTTGTCAAATGTCAAGATCTGGGTGACAACAGTGCGTATGGCTAAGCTAATATGGCATAGCGGCATAGAAATAACCTTGAAATGGGAGTAAATTTATGGCGGTAGCTTTTGAAACTAAGATTGAAATCGGTTTTCTTTATTTTTAATTTTCTCTCGACCCTAAAAGCCTTCCCTTTACACCCTATTAATTTAATTTAGCAAACCTTGCCCGATTATTAAGTATACGCCCATATATCACAACTTTAATTTCCTAATCTTTGCCATAATATTGCGCATTCGCCCCGTGTGCCGATACACCTTAACTGCAATTTCATCACAGCGCTGAAATCTTTGCCTCGTGTCTCACTTTATTAAACGCTAAATGGCCAACTTTGTTTGCCCAATATTTTATTTTATTTTTGGTTAGTTGTTAAACTGAAACTCGTGATTGAGTCCAACTAATCGAATAGCCAGTCTTAACAATTTGAGCACGCTTTCGGCCAGGGACAAAAAAAAATAAAGCATAGGGGCCTTAGGCAAAGCTCTCTTGTTTTCATAGTGTTAGTAAAAACAGCAAGACGTTAACTTGGCTTAAGATGCTTTAGTTTGGCTTACGATTTATTTGGTAAATGAGAGGGAGGTGGATGTGGGCTTATACAAAATAGGGAGAAAAAAAGAGAGAGAGTGCCTTACATTACCGGCTCATAAAAGACAATAACAATTACAGGCCAAAATGAAAACAAAAACGCAAGTGAAGCTCCGAGAGAAACTCTCAGAGAATTTCTCTAATACAATGCGCATGTTAGCCTCTCTTTGGAGACTTTTCTCCAACGATTTTTATCTCTGTATGTAAAACTCTCTTTTTCTCTCTCTCTCTGTTTTTCCGCCCACCGAGTGTGTGGGCGTCGTATTTCGAACATGTCCTTCGAATTTCCGGGTTTTGCTACTTTGACATTTGCAACATGCTACGCCTGGCTAAAGGCAAGAAGCAGAACAAGCCAGGGAATTTCAGGGGGAGCTTAGAAAGGGGGTCTTAAGGGGGATTTTGGGGGGCTATATTCGCCCCGGCTGAGTGGCAAAACATTCTTCGCATACGAGTATTTTTTAAGGCCCCAGCTGCTTCGGCTTCTGCCGCTTCTGCTGCTGCTTCCTGTTTACAACCAACACATGTTCAATTCACGGGTGGACAAGGGGGTGGAATACGACAGGACGATAGGACGAAAGGACGACAGGACATTCCACAGTGAAAATCTGTGCAACTGTGGCGTTGGGGGTATCAAAACTCTCTATATAGGTCTGTGAGTCTTTTGTGAGCCGCCAAGGAGGGTAACTTCCCTTTGTATTTTCTCGATTCTTAGCCATTTCGCGAACTTTTATTTCTGTTACCATTTCTATTTCCTCCCCTTCATTTTATTTTTGGTTTTTTTTTTTGTGTCCTTTTTGACGTCATCGGGGCAAACAAATGAAGTCAACATTATTTCATTTATGGATTTTGTTATTAATGTTGCACGAACTGTGAATGTTTTAGTGCCTCTTGTCGGTGTGTTGCTGTTGCTATTGTTATTTTTAGTGCTCAATTTTGCTGCCTAGCTTTCGTGACTGTTTTCCAACTTCCTGGCAGTTTGTTTTGTGTGCCACTCTGGTTCTTGTTGTTGTCCATCATTTTGCCAACAGAAATTCCGGTGGCAACGCCTACGAGCAGCTTTAAGAGCACATAAAAAAATACTATCTTAAGTTTTGTGTCCTTTTATTTTTTATATTCTTTAAGGACGAAAAGGATTTGGGTAAATGAAAAATGCATTATTAAAATTAAGGACACGGAAAAAAATAATTTTCGATTCGTTTCGATGTTGTAACCAAACAACATATAATAATAACAATATATAAAATATAATAATTAATAAATCTGGATATATTCCTAAATAAATATCACATAATTATTTCTATGAAATAAATCATAAAATTATAATAACTCTTCCGCAGAAGGCGTTGTTTTCAGTGCAGGTGAACTCAACAAAACTGAAGCCGAAGTCGGCGGGCGGCAAATGCCAAAAAGTGTTGCCTGCTTTCAGGCGCCGCCAAGAGGATACGTATACGTCTAGTTATCCGTGTGTTAGTTTCGGATTTAAGTTACCCTACTACGACTGAGTGTGAGTGTGCGCTCGCTTTGTGGTATTTAACCTTAATTTGATTCCTTTTTTCTGCCGTTTTCCTCCTTTTTTGTTGAACCGCTGCTTTGCCAGGTACAAAAAGTTGCCGACGTCCTTGCTGCGGATGATACAGAAAGGTTGGCATGGCCAAATGCCAGCAAATAATTTCCTACTTTACTTTTTTAAATGGCAAGTCAGCAGAAATTGATTAAACATTTCTGCTCACACTTAAAGCCCAAGATATAGATAATGCTGCAGATATGCGATTTTGATACGCATCGCGATCTTTTAAAATAGACATGGCAAACATATTGTTTGACCGCAATTCGTGGGAACAACGAAAAAATTACCACCAGCTGCCTGGCATGACAAATTCACACGCCAGCATTTTCCCCTGCCCAGATTTTGTTTTTTTTCCTCAGCTGCATTTCTCGTGTGCATATATATTTATGAAAATATTTTTCACACTTTGTAGCCACTTTTGTTTGATATTTCTAGTATGAGCTTTTCACACATCTGGCTTAATTAAAAATTGCAAAAACACATGAATGTTTTTTTTCTGTCTTGAGATTTGCCACCATTCAAGGCGGGTTTTTCAATTAAAAGTTTTAATTGCATAAAGCCAAGTCAATGAATCAATGAGTTGGTAGAACTTTTCTAATGGGCCAAGCCGGATTTTTATTCGAACTTCTTTTCATAGTTCGATGAATTTTTAGATCTACATCTTCACAGGTGGTGACAGGCATGCAAAATGCAGCCCAAATGCATAGCTTATCAATGTGATCAATTGACGACACACATGATTATGTCATTCGAAAAAATTCTAGTTTAATGATTAGCTGCTAATTTGCAATCAATAATGATGGGGAGGCGAAAGAAGATAGTCAATCCCTGCCACTTGTTTACTCGGTCAAACAACAATTCGAGCTGTCATTTATTTATGCCAATTGCCGGCGCTTCGTTTTATGCAACATTGACATGCAAATCGAATAAAATATAATTGCCCATCAGCCCGACAAAGACAGCGTGGTTATAGAACGGGACAGAAACAGATGGCTTTTGGAGATAGCATTTTAAAATCCACTTGAAATAATGCATTTATTTGCTGTCGTAATTCAATTGGACGACATAAAGGCTGTGGCTAGCAATTATGTATCACTTTAAGGTTTATTTAACCTGGTGAAATTCATTGCAATTGGATTGGGTAAATATTTAAACTGATAAGTGATTTTGATCTAGAGTATTGAAAGTTTATTTAAAGACGTGACGATAGTTTTCAATGCACCTGAGGCTTTGATTTATAAAATAAATAAATAAATAACGTCCCTTTAGAAATTTTAAATAAATTAAAGGCAATAACTAAAAGCTTCGTTAGTTAAATCTTCGTTAGCTAATATAGGAAATACTTATAAATCTCTTGAGACATTTACCCTTCCCTAATTTGATTAACTGGACAATGCCATATATCTGAATAAGAAACTAGCTTTATGAGGTTCTTAAGTATATGCCTTGGATACAACTGGAATTGGCCGAATAAATCCCCTCGAAACCGACGACTCATCCGACTTTGAATTGGAGCACCAGCTCATCATCTAGATACAAATCAAATGCCTTTGCTTATCAGAGGAACTAACTAAACCAACTTTTGAGCTTTGCACTCGACATCGGCACACGCAGCTGTTGGTTTTTGCTTTTATTGTCTTACACTCGAAGAATTTATGAGGGCCGGCAAGTGATTTGTGCCAGACAAACGACTCCGTTTCTTTGCAACTAAGTCCAGCAATCTAATCACCTTCGGCAGTATGTTCATGTAAGATTTTCTATTTTAGTTAAGCTTATCGCTCACTTGATTTTACCCCGCGTCCCTCTCTTTTTACCTATTACACTAAACAAAAATAATATGTTTTGTTTTCTTTTAAAGGAAATCCCTTATACAGGTATATTGCTTGGGTTTTTATTGTTTTCCACTGATTTATTGATCCCAAACATCAATATTTGGTAAATGCTTCATAACTTATTCAATTGTTCTACTATTTTTTGATTTAAAAAATTAATTTGCATGTTTATATAGATATCTTTAAAATGATGGAAAAATGTTGCTGTGTACCCAGCGCTCTTCACACTTGCCCCTGGCTATCTGTAGCTTATCAGCCAGTTTCACCCTCTATTCCGATGTTTATTTTGCCGCATTTGACTAGTGTGTTTTATAAAGTATATTTTCTGCCTCTTTTTAATGCGGTAATCAAATGCTTGTTAACACACCACAACGCATGTATGATAAGAAGTACGGAAAAATTAACCGAATAAAAGAGCTTTACTAAAAAAAATATTGGACAACCTTAAAACGTATGCTATAATAAATTAAAAAATAAAATAAAAATGTATTGGCTAGACGCAGAAAGTTTTCTACGAGTGAGTGTTCGGGTTTCCGCCTATTGATTTATGGAAACAACTTGAGAGCCGTATGAATGGGGGACTTGGGCCTGCTTTTCATTATGCTGACCGATTATGACACTTTTTAATAGCATTTTCTCGTTCTGCTTTTATGCTATTGATTTCTGGTTACGTTGCCGCCGGACAAATGGGCGTTTCTCGGTGGGCGGGGCTGATGTGGGACCAGCAAAAAAAAATTGTAACAGCACACAAAAATGGGAAAAAAAAGAGAATTAAAATGCTTTCTGAATCGAATTCTTTCCCAGAGATGGGTTTTTATTTTTTTTTCGAAGCCATATGCTGGTCAAGACCAATTCCTTTCTTATGCAAATGTCGTGGAACAGATTTAAAAGGGTTAAAGTGTGGGGGGAGGAAATGTAAGACAGCAAGATGGTGCAGCAAAATTGCTGTGTAATTGTTTGGAAAAAGAAATTGCAATTGAAATGCAATGCAATGAAAAGTGGATAACGAGTGCTGGAAAGTAAGATAAACGACGGCCTTGAGATGATAAATAAATGGGACCCGCAGGAATCACAGGACTACCTAAAGGGATTTTCTCAAAGATAAAATATATTTTCTACATAAAATACTAGGTAATTAAAACGAACCAATACCTGAAAACAGTATGCTCTACTTAAACGGTATATTGGACCTATAGTAAACTACCAAGAAATAACATTAAATTTAAAACATTAAATTAGTGACATTTAAATGTATACTTTCTATGTTTTTAATAAAGTAAGCATCAATTAAAATAATTATTTAAAACTAAATTATTATAAAAGATAAATGGCATTTAGCCTATGGGAAAATTGTATGTTAATCTTAGAACGAAATAAATTGCAATTAGTAATTTTCAAAAAATATAACAAAATTTGGGAACTTTATATATATAGATAGCATATATAAATTTTTTTTTTGAAGAAGCTTTGTTATTAATAAATAAATAAATGATTGTATCTAGTTTATGATTGGTATACAAGCAGTACTATAAAAATATATACTTTCAATTAATTGTTTCGGCATTAAAATAACCAAACAAATTGACAATTATAACAGTCTCTATTTTAATAAGCATTAATATAATTGCCCCAATAACTAAAACAATCATTTAATGACTGTAATCTTCCAAAAAAAATTCCACTAAAAGCCGAAAAAATGTCAAACATTTAACCCAAAAACATTCCTACAGACACTCAAAACTAATTATTTACAGTTATTCGATTGGTGGCCTAGATTGCTCAATGGGTTAAGGCACTGATAACACTGTCTCGGTGTCCGGCAGTTGTGGAGTGGGTTAATCGAGGCGGATCTAAGAGGGTCAGCCCACGTTCAATGTACTTCAATGACCCCACAACCACGAGTGCTACATGCGACACTCGGTTGACCACTTTATACACTTTAACCTTGCGACCAACCGAAGCTCAATTTCCCCTCCAATGCCCTTCACTCCTGGGTTAATAGCCTTATCAAATTTGATGCGTACTTCGATAGATAGATACTTGTATTACTGGCCCTCTAAAAGGCCCTGGAAATGGCTTCACAAATGGGTCATCTTGTGGAAACCATCCCTCTGGATTTAAACCCACACCCACCGCCATCAAATTGATTTATGTTTGAGAAGACATGAAAAATGTTTCGGTTTTATTTTAAACATTATTTTGCCATTAATTTGGATTTGGGTTATACGAAACGTGTCTAAATCTTCCGCCTGCCACCCCAAAACATTCTCTATTCCCCCCCATTATTTTGCATGTTTCCGGACGTGCGATGACCCAATCACAGAATAATTCGTATTTTATGACTTTTAGATTTCAATGTGGTTCTTCGTTTTTTTTTTTTTTTAGTTCTGAAGTGGTAACAGATTGCCAGCACTTGCGGGTAATGCCCTTTTTTTAGTTCATACTCGTACAATTTTGGAAATGTTTCAAGTGCAGAACTGTATGCCCGTGTAGTTTTTGTATTCAAAACTAATTTTGTTTTTTTGGGGTTGCTCTCTACTCACCATTAATTCCGCTGATCAGTGGATAGTTACCATCACGGCCGCCAATTAAGTTTTTTAAACCAGTTTCGATCAGTGTTGGGGACGATCGCTCCCTGTCGCTCATTTTTTCATAAAAATTTCCGAAATTTTGTGATTATACACGAACAAAAAAAGTCTCGTTGCGGGTTTTTTGCTGGCCTGCAGTTTGCTTTTGCCTTTTTCTAGTTATTTTTTATACTTTTGCAGCAATAATAGTTATAATGATGTTAATCTCACAACAATAACAATTAATCAATTATTTAATTTATAACGAACGAAATTTGTATCTTACTTTGATGGTTATTTTGATTTTGTTGCTTAGTTTAGTTATTTGTAGTTTAATTTTTTTGGATCACAATCGAAATTAATTTAATTAAACCTTTGAAAATATTGCACGATTCCCGTTACGTTTTATTGCTTTGTCTATATATATACGATCTTTCTCTATAGATTTTTACATAGATATTTATATATATAGAGATGTATATAGATATATTTGTATATTATTACTTTTCTGTTGGATTTTTGTTATGCTGGCTATAAATAAAGGCACCGCGAATTCATTCAACAATTTTTTTATGTTTTAACAACAACTTTTGCGAGTACAACAAGAAATGTTGGGGGTTTTTTCGTTTAAAACTAATTCATGTGGCTGTTAAAAAGTACGTTTCGCTGACTTTTTGGTTACTTTTTTGTAGGTTTATTTTTGTGTAATTGAATTTGTTGTTTCATTGGCTAATTAAGCTATTTTTATATCGCTTTTCCTGCTGCAAATGCCGAATGCGTTTGGTTTTCTCTAGTTGCTGTATTTTATTTTGCTGTGGCTTTTCTATTTTGTTTTTCCTCTGCGTTTTTTTGTTGACAGTTTTCAGTTTCAAAAACGTTTAACGCTGAAATTTGTTGTTAGGCTTTTTCGTTTTTTTTTTTATTTTTGTGGCGGCACTAAAAATAAAATCAATTGCTTTTTGGTTAGAGTTCTCCTTTGCTTGGCTTTCTATATATATTCTGTGTTTTATATATATGTTGTAGGTATGTGATATCTTATTGTACAGTTATAAAGCACTAATATGGCATTTGCAATAGTTGGTCGCCCGGCGTGCGACAGAGATGGCAGATTTGGTGAAGAAGAAGAAGCTGCAGCAGCTTATTTTTTGCGTGTTTTTCTGGAGAATTTTTGGTATAGTTTTGGGTAAGTGGGTGGCCAGATACTGAGAGAGAGAGGGAGATGGCGAGAGAGTAGGCGAAAAACGACGAGCGCCCGACAGGGAAAATCGATGAAAAATGTTGACAACAGAAACGCGAACAACAACACCAAAACACACACAAACGCACCGATAATTAAGGATTTTTATTTTAGTTTATATGTTATGATGCTTGAATTTATTATTTGTGATTTTATTAAATTTTTAAAGGGTTGTATTATCCTTCTTTTTGTAGGGAAGAGGGTTTTTCTTTTTAGTTGTACCGTTTATGCGGTGCGTTTTTTTGGTATCCGCGTATCCGTGCGTTTGTATCTCAACGAACGACGCTCGACGTGTGAGTGTTTCAACGTGTGCTGCTGTTTTTACTGTAAAAATACGATTCGGTGGTGCTCGGGTCGATTCGTGAGCGTTTGTGGGTGTAGTAGTTGTGCCGCTCTGCCGACGTCGCTGCCGGCGCAGAGCGCATGTGACAAGCGCCTACGAAAAACCGAAATTCGAAGTTCGAAAGGTCGCCGAAAAACGAGAAAGAGGCGTGGAGGATGCGGAAGTGGGGCCAACTCTACACAAATCGGAGATGCATTTCCCGTATAAGAGTGTGACAGAGAGGTAGAGTGTGTGTGGAGAGAGCGCGCGAGAGACAGCGGCGACGGCGGGAGAGAGTGCGCGCAAGTCAGCTGATTGTTGTTTCTGTTTGTTTTACAATGCTTTTTGCACTATGAACATTACACTCACATTCCTCACAAAATATATATATTCTAACACACAAATATACAAGCAGACAAACTTACAAACACGCGCTAATTTTTTGGTTTTCAAAAAATACACATCAATTTTTTTAACTGTACACTTTTTTAACTGCTTGGCAGTGACACGTGCTTTTTGCTTAAAGTCTTTAAATTTTTAGCTAATGTCAAAGCTTTCATCGTAGTTTAATTGTCGTTTAAAACTGCTTTTGGTTGCACTTTTTATTTTTTGCCAATTTTAGCTTGTCACAAAATTTGATTTAATTTGAATTTTTATTTTTAATTTTGTTGTGTTTTTAGTGTGGCTTTTGTGGCGCTGAATGTTCAACTAACTTCTCGACACGCGCTCGTTTCGTTGCAAAGTGTAAAAGTGTAGAAACACGCCGCCAGAAAAGAGAGAGAGAGAGTGCGGCTAAGGGCAATCTCACAGATACAGATACAATATATGCTGAAATACACAGATACTCCGCTTAGAATAATTTTGGCTCTCTATTTGTGCGAATTTTCTCTCATTTTGCCTCGTGTTTTGGCTTTTTTATTTTTGGCAACTTTTTCGTTCAGCGCGCGCAACTCAAAAAAAATAAAAGCCAGGATAAAAGCTGTTATTAATGTAAACGAAAACTAAAACAGAGAGCGATTAAGCTGGAGCTTAAGCTTAAGCTTAGTTACAGCTCTCTTCCTCACTGTCCCTCATAAAGCTTCGTATTTGCACTGAGAAAAATCGAACCAAAACATGTATATCTTACAACAAAAAAAAAATTATTAGTAAGAAGAGTTTTATGAAGATCAAAATAAAATATTTAGTTTTTAATATTGCTTAATACATATGTCGATATCATCGAATTACATTTACCCTAAAAAAAACTAATTCAAAAGCTTATGTTGTATATCTAAACTTTTCTAACATTACTTAATTTAAATAAATCTTTTCACTTTTAAAATAAAAAGTAAAACGTAATTCCTATTGATTGAATGTTCTTCCAGTGTAATGCTACTAATTGCCTTCTAATCATTTGGCCGCTCACACACACTTGTGCAAGAGTTTTGGCATTTTCCACTGCGTCTCAAAGTTCACTTTAATATTGCGGCGCTCTCGGTCGCTCTCCCTCAAAAGTATCTCGCGGATTGCCGGAGTATCTGAGAGATCGCTGGCGAGCCGGCCTGTGTGCCTCTGGCTGATTTTATATTTATTTTGTTTTATTTCAATTTACTCATGCAAAAGTGTTGATTTTTTTTTTGCTGCTCCGCCTGGCTATTACGTCAATGGAACAAAAACGCTGACGATTGTAGTTGTACGAATACGAGTATCTGTATCTGTATCTTTGGCCGCAGCCGTAGATGTAGATGTATCTGTATCTTTGGCACTGCGGCAACTATAGTGTTCATTTCAATGTTTTTAGGTTCTGTTCTTCTCTCTCTCTCCCTCTCTGATTTATCTGCCATTTGCGAGTTTCTTTATTTTTCACTATTTCGGCTATATATTTTTTTTCTATTTATTTTTGTGTTATTATTTCTAACATGTATTCGCGGCGACGTCGACGCCAGCAGCGCTCACGTGAGTTGATTTCATAGCTATGAAAACCTTTTTAATGTGTGGAAATTTTTGTTTGTTTGTTGTAGTTGTTTTTTTTCCTATTCCTTCGTTGTAATTTGTATAAATAAACACGAAATTGTAGAAACGAGAATAGTGAACACAGAGCCCCGCGAAAATCGAGAACGTTTTGCACTTTAGTGATTTATGAAGGGGCGGGGGTATTTAGACTACCTTGAAATTGGTCTTCAAAATAGGAGGTAATAGAGGCTAGCATCACCCAGGTGGTAAATATCATTTAATATTACCTATTCTACACCGATTAGAACTGAGCAAAAGTATCTGGAGCTGATAAGAGCTCACACTCAATTAATTGCCTAGCGTAAACAAAATAATTAAAATACGAAAAATGCTCAGCGCTCGGATTTTAATAGTTTTTATTGACATCATTTTGCAATTCATGCAGTTGCTGCTCTTTCTACAAGTGCACATTTTATAATCACTATTTTACTAACAGAAAATTTATATCTATGCCATTTTCATATTAAAACGTTAAACTGTTTAAATTATGTTAGACATGGGAAGTCTTTAAATAAACAGACATTAATATTGTCTTTAATTATTGTACACTTAAATTAAAATGCCATTAATTAATGGCAATGTACTTTTAAATCATTTTAATGTCTTTTATTGACAATCCAACGAGTTCATTCAGAATGTGCACGTTAGAATAATTAATGGTGGTAGAAAATATATGTACCTAATTAAAATGTGAATAAATTATTTTATAAATCAAGTGGTAAGCATGTAATGTATAGTTTATTGGTTTATTTTATATTGGAAATACGCATATTCAGAACTAATTAGATTCTTATGATACCTTTTACCATAAAAACTATCAACTGAAAATCTGAATTGAATTAAAATGCATAATTTGCTATATACTTACTACTCGTAAACGAGCTGCACTACCCTAGGTACGACATTGTCTGACCTTTCAAATGCTCCCCATCACCCACTGACCTTCCTGGGTGCTAATGAACCAAGAGAGTTTTGCCGCCAACCTTCGACGAGATCAACAACTGATCAACTACAAAGCTCTTCGAATCAGAATAGTTTAACCAAATTTGAAGGCACACTAAGCCAAGGGGATTGGTACTATTTTGGCCATTTTGTCGGTGAGTCAGGGCCCAGAAATGCCGCAGACCAGAAACAGAGGGATATATACTATTAGTACTAGTGGAGGAACCCAAAAACTGAATTTCTTCGAACGAAATAGAACGAAAACAGCGAATCTGTCGCCTGTCATCATGTGACATGAAGAAGAACTAGGAAGCGGTGGGCAGGAGAAAATCCGAAAGCCATAGCGAAATAAGTCAGCACACAGATATATGTAGATGGATGGTTGGCTAGATGGATTCTAAGGCGGAAACGTCATTCCCATTCACAGTCCTCCACGAAACGTGTTCGAGCGTCATAAATTATACCGAGGTTGACCCCCTCTTAGCCAGAGGTCCACCCCCATCATTTACCAACTGCAACAAAAGAAATACAAGGCGAAATTGTATCGGAAAGTGTGGGTGAACGCATTTTCGAACCGAAAAATATATGACTCTCCTTGGTTCAGATAGTTCCAACAATGTTGCCCATCACGAGATGTCAGGCTGTCAAGGAACCGACGGCGGACACCTCTATATATATCACTGCATATAGGTACACCCAGTACATATGTATATCCATGTGTCTCTAAAAACTTATTTGCTTTGGTATTTTCTGAAATGTCGCAGGCACCGAAAAATGGATTTCGGATTCGGGGTTTCGAGTGGCCCACCTTATCGGTACCACTGCACATATCACCGTGCAAACATGGGAACCAAAAAATTTCTTTTTCTATATGTGTACCGTACACACATTTTTCTTATCAAAATAACCATCGGTAATCGGCCTTGGACATCCACTACAAGATGTCAGAGGGACTGCCCCCTAAGAAGAAATGAAGGCGAGGATAATCAAATTCGAAATTCTTATAATTAGTGAACATTAGCACGGACCTGTGATAGATCTCCTCGGAAGATCATGTTCGGGCAGAGAGCATTCTTAAACCTCTATTTGCTTCGCTAACACCGGGATGGAGATTACCCATTATCAGCTAGCTGCATATACGTATATCTGTGTGTATATATACCCAGAGATCTGAACTACATTTTGCTCTATTTGAAATCTCGCACATTTATACGAAACGAAACCGAACGAAACGAAAAACGGACGACGACGCAAACGACGACAAGTTGTACAAATTAACGTACAAATGAATGACGGAATTAGTACGTGTGCTGTTTGTTGATCTAGCGAGAAGATTAGGGGAAGCTATAGGGGATATAGCTCGAGGCTCTTCGACGGAACCGGGGGGACTTTCTACTTAGGGGCCCATTTGCTGGTCTAAAATTTCACTAGGCAAACGAAAATGTCTCCAAAGCAGATCAAGATCCAGATCCCAAAGACACTTTAGAGATACCACATGTATTCCAAATGCACACTACTCCCGCTTGTGTGCGGCAATTCATTAGCATCACGCAAATGAATTAATAACACCAAACTACGAGAATATTTTTCAAGTTTTTCCTTTGTTAGCACTTTTTTAAAGACTTAGGATAGGGGTATGCAATCATTGTCGATTTGTTTGTACACTACGATCTATCTGATTGAATAGATCGCTAGATGCATGGATACACAGACTGATGAATAGAATTAATAATGATGGAATTGGGTTTTGCCCGCCAATTGTTGTTAGGGGGTTAATGGAAAGTCAACAAAAGCAGGTGGCATGAAATGTATGATTAAGTATGCATGAATATAGACAGTAATACATATATTATATTTCTAAATGCTACAATAATGCTATTTATTTAGATACTTAATTTGTGCATATGTTTACTTATTTACTTCCGTACTTAGTATATAAGTTAATTTCTGATATATGTATGATCTTGTCATTGCTAGATATTAAATAACTTAAACTTGTTGTAATATTTTTAGATCTGAAGTAATATTTAAAAAAAAATTTTTTTTACCAACTTCGTATTTTTACCTCCCACTTTTTTGACTAATAGGCCCAGTGTTCCCACATTCCTACAATTTCAGGAATTCAAACGATCATCAAAGAAAATTTATATTACAATTTTCAAAAAAATTGATTTTTAACCTCTCAGCTTCTATTTGACTAATAGAGCACCAGTGTTGAAATTTGTAATATTCTGCTACAAAAAATTTCGAGGAATTTATAAAGAATTCTCAATCGATTGACAAATTGTTAACTTATCTAGCGATTAGCATTACAATCTGAAAATAAATATTTGGACCCATTTCAGCGAAAAATAGTAACTCTTATTTAGAACGTCGAAATTCGGCCAAAATTCTTATCGTTGTTTAAAACTTTTCGTCGTTTTAAAGTTTAAACCTTGAATGAAATCTGTATTTCAACCAAAAAGCCTAAGAAACGTGGTCAAAATGGTGCTGAATTTCTAAAGGAGAAAATGGCTTGCTCAGATTCAGACGCCAACGATTATGACAAAATCGATTCAGCCATTAAACTAAAGCTTTCCCATTTTCTAGCCCACTTTTCTCGCCCCTTTAAACACTCCACGAACAACCAACAGAAAGACGAACAGGAAAGGGGAAAAATTTCGTTTTCCTGAAGTCAAGTCAAACATTTTTCCAACTAACTCGGGGGCAAACAACGAGAGCAACAACAATATTGATAATTTCAACTGCAGTGGAATAACGTGAAATGCAAACAAAAAACACAAAAAAAATCAACAAACTCACAAAAGCTTCAATGCCAAAAAAAAAAGAAATAAGAAGAAGATACCACGTGACGGCAGCAACAAAAGCAAAGCAAACAAAGCATGCACGACTTGGCCACCCCCTCCACCAACAACCACCCGCCCACTCAGCCACCCATCGCCTCCCACCGCCCACCACCCAACGACCCACTGTTAAACACTCACCCACGCATGATCATTTATAACCTGTCAGTATGTGCGTCTGTGTGCGATTGTATCTATAAGTTTTTTTTTTTTTTTGTTGGTGTGGTGGGGGGACCTGGGAGAAAAGTGGGCAGGAAATGCCCTAAGTGGCAGCTCACGCACTTGGGCTCCACGGAAAAACCTTCGGACTTAAGAGCCTTAATCAAGTTTTCGGACTACAAGATACCCGTTCAAAAGATTAAAAAACCGAATACCACTTTTTAAATTTGCATATCGACGAACTCTCTAATTAACACACACTTTAAAAAAAGAAGAAGACCATCAAACCGACTTGAATTATTTTTTTATAATATGTTATTTAGTAAACCAATAAAAATGATTTGTTATGCCTTTCAAATCTTTTTAATTAAGATTAATGAAATGTGGCTTTAAATAAACCTTATTCACTAAAAAATATATTTTTAGTAATTATAAAAAACCCATAGAGATTTATAAAAACGATGATTCTGGAAAAAAATAAATTAAAAACGAAAAGTGCCAACACACTCAAAACTACAGGGTACTCCTACTTTGCAAAAGGAAGCAAACCCATTGCTCGATGCGTCTGCAAAATAAAAAGAAGAGTATAATGCTACCTGAGAAACCATTTTGATTGAGCAATTCTTTTTTATTGAACACTATTTCATTTCACCTTCCTCCACCTCATCGCCACCCCTTGACCACTTAAATGGGCAATCGTTTTTCGTTTTTATTGGCCAACTGTTAATTGAATTAGTTTTTTCCTGCCCCTCCAATTTGTTATCAAACTTACAAATAGATAGGAATATTTCTTTATTTTCATTTCTATTTCTGCTTCTTCTGTGTCGATGAGAATGTAAATTCAATTAAAATTTTGCGTGTGACGTTGGCAGCCACAAAAGGAGCGTGTTCGGGGGCGGGGGGCAAGTGTAGAATATAAAAGGGGTGGGGTAAAACTACAGCCACATAAATAATTTATATACTCATATAGGCTCACCTTGAACTGAGCATTTTTCGTAAACGTTAATTTATTTTTGCCAGAGCCAAAGAACAAATAAATACAAAATCAGAGAGAGATAGATATGTAAGTAGAAAGCAAGCAAGACGGGTACACAGAAAAAAGTAAGACCCAATACAAGTTATTTAGAAGATTATTCATAAATTAAAATGTTATAAAATATGGGCGTTTTTGCATTATAATAAGAATATATTTCCTATTCTTAAACGCACTAAAGAAAATATTCTAAAATATTATACAAATGTTTATATCAGAAAAATAAGAAAGTTTTGTTAGAATCCACACCAAATTGAAAAAAGTTGCAGATTCTTATGAAATAAAATATAAATATTTGTAATTTAAAAATAAAACAAAATTATTATGTTGTTTTGAGATACACATATGTCTATTAATAAACCTCTCAAACTATTTTGCCTCTGTACCTTTGCTTTCTTGATTGCTTTTCGTTGTTTGTAATTTCTAAGATATTTTACATTTGCTTTATTTCGAGAAATCTCAACAATTTTTCAATTTACTGTCAGGCAACGATGACGACGTCGACGTTGGCAGAAGCAGAGACAGCGTCAACTGTCAATTAACGGAGCATTAGAGGGGGTGGATTTTAAAGGGGTAGATGGAGCCAGGGGTGGGGGTGAGTGGGGTTAGACATGGGCTTAGGTCTTGTGATTGATCTGTGCGGCAAATTCTTGGTTGGGGGCGTAAATGAGCAGCCGAAAATGTCTGAGCACTGCCCTCGCCCTTTTCACGCCCCAGACAAGTGTCACTTACAATGGGTCTTACCCATGAAAAAACAACCAAATTACAGGAAAAAGTATCAAATCCGTGGAACTGTCATCGTCACCACTTCACACGCTGTTCACCTTTTTCAACACACAAATACCTCTACTCTTCTGCAGGGACTAGCAATCTCTCTTGCCCTTTCACTGTCACTGCTCCTGCCAATACATCAAACCGAAAAACGACAAGAGCACAAACAATATGTGCACTAAAAAAAAAGTTTAAGAAATAAATTAAAGTTAGGCCCCTTTCAACACCATTTAACTATAATTTTCTCAGTTAAAAGAAAGTGCACTTCTTTCAATTTCAATACAAATTGCTTTATATTTAAATACAACTATGAAAATAAAACTCAAATATAAATTCAAAAATTATACTCTTTAAAACTTATAAAATTTGATTCAAAAAGTAAGTTGCAAAGTTATTTAAGAGTAGGCAGATATATTAATCTACAAGTTAAATCCTAAAAATAAAAAAAAAAGAAAACTTTAAAAAATCTGTTGAATATTTAAGTATTTAAAAATATATTAAATGTAGAGGCAATAATACTAACATTAAAAAAACTCACCCAAAAATTAAAAAATTATAACAAATAAATAAAGGATTAAGTCAAGTTCTAGATTTTTATTTATAATTTAAATATATAAATACATATGTATATTCATTTCTTAAGATACTTTTTTTTTACGGTGCCCAAATCGCATTGGTTGAGTTTCGGTTTCATTCCTCAAGTGGCGCATTTTTCATCATCTGTTGACACTTTTGCTGCTCCAGCGGCAGCAGACCGCAAATACCAACAAAAACAAAAAAAGAAAAACAAAACCAGGCTCACAAAGTGCGATATGAGTGCGAGTAAGAGGGGACGAGTGAGTGAGGGAGCAGTCACTTGAGCTGCAATTCAAAACAAACTCGCACGAAAAACTGCTGAGAACTTCACTAAACAAGAAATATCAACAATGCATTTTACTCCACCACGTGGTTATTTAACTCGGCTTTTCAATTAAACTTTTTGCCGGTCCGGTATTTTCCTTTCTCTTTCTATATATTGTATACCTATCTTGATCACTCAACACAGTGGGTTGATACATCAAATATGAGGGTACCACAATTGATTGTTGTGGCTACTAATTAAGTCCGCGTGTGTCAATTTTTTTAATTAACTCAATTAAATTTTGTCTATTTTGATAGTCAAATTTCAAATGATATATTTATTTAGGGTAAAGTAAAAATAAGAAGATTTTCACAGTCGCACATAAATTTAATTTCATGCAAGAATCTAGAAGAATAATCTAGAAAACATTTTTTTTCGAATTTCCAAGCATTATCATTTGAGCATATTATTTGTCCTTTTATTTTGATTTTAATCAACAGTTTTCAAATCTATTCAAGATTTACCACCTGAACAAATTTGGTTGATGTAAAATTGGTTTTATTTTGAAACCTCTTAAAAAGGCCCCGAAAAGTATGCAAAGTAAAATTAACTTTCCCTTTGTTAGTTGCAACACTGGATTTTCATTCATAAACGAGTTAAATATGTTATTTCATACTTTTTGACCATTTTAAAACTATTTAAAGACTTATAGCTTTGTTTTTTTGTTAAATATTTTTTTGTTACCTCAAACCCACTGTCTTTTGATTTACAGGTTGTCACTAGGCCAAACCTGTTATTAAAGTAGCTTTTTCTATCGTTTAAGCTTGGCCTTGCGAAAATGATGTCCCAAATAAAATCGAATTAAATAATCTCTCAGTCTCTCCCATTTTTATATCCCCAATTTTTAACATTTTTAGCTGAGCTAATTTTTGTGCATTTTTATATTTAGTATAACATTTTATGACAAATTTCAGTTTTATTTGGTTTGTTTTCTTGCACTCGCACACATACATACGCATAGAATCAGACTGACACGTACACACGCACAGTTGTCATAAATATAAAGCTCTCTGGCTTATTGGACATTTTCATTAAATGCTGCTCTTCAGCTGCCTCTGCTTCTTCTTCATTATAGTTTTGCGGTGTCTGCGGTGGTTTTTATTGCTTTTATTGTCGTTGTTGCAAATTGATTGCCTGCAATTTGTATGCGAAAGAGCGCAGCGAAAAAGTACCGTTGTTGTATGTCTTTATGGCGCCTTTTAATTGAACCCCATATTTGTGTGTGTGTGTGTTAAGCCCAGCTTTGTCTTTCTCTCTCTCACGTTCTTTATTTTTTGCGAAATACACTATGTAAATTAGCAATTTTATTTGCGTGGCAATGAACGATCGTGATTTCTGTTTGTTGTTGTCGTCTTTCAACACGTGTAGATTGATATCTTTTCATAGAGCTCAGTTCTCTTTTGTCGTTTACTGTAGTGAAATTTACCGGGGAATATAACTACCTATAATTGAATCTTGTAAGACCATAATCCTAAATGAATATTTATGTACATATATAGAAATTAAAAAGAAATTTCATATTTAATAATGCTCTGGATGTTATTAAACTCTCGACAATTATTTTTGTTAAATGTGTGTGCTATACACTAAAACAATGTTAAACAAGTACCTTTCTGTTTAAATCAGTATTAATTGATGAAAATATTTAAATTGAAAATTTGCTACACATTTTAATTTTAGAAATTAATAATCCAAAACATGCAAAATAAGTTTTTAAAAAATACCTACCAAATTTTTTGTTTTAATTTTAAATTGGATGTACAACTTTTTAAAGAATTCCAGTAGTAATTTATCCCAGTGCATCTCTAATTACACACACGAACTTGGTCAGACTGACACTCACATACACTGTGCAAGATTACACCGCAGACCGCTATACATGTGTATGACATAATATTAATTTTTGCAGTCGGCGTTGCCGTCGACGCGGCGACTCCCCCATTTCATTTCAAGCCTCTGTCCGTAGACCCCCATTTCCACCCACCTCCCTCCATTCGCATTCTCGATTTGAATGGACTCCAGCGGGTGCAAGCGAGATGGCCTGCTTATTACCGCACTTGATGGCGCTGCAGTTTTGTTTAGATTTCACTGGTTTTCGTTATTGCAAATTGACGTAATGGGCAGCGGGTAAGAGAGGGCAGAAGAACAAGGAGATGGCAAGAAGCCGCGTTGAAATAATCTGGAGAATAATAAAGGAAATGGGAGAGGTCCCCAACTTTTTGCTGACTAACCAAATATTTTATATGTATTTTTCAGCTTAAATACACATAATTCCTGAAAATCAGTCAAAGCTAAGAATTATTTATTTAAAAAGACGTTTTGCAGACTAGTTGAAATCAGACTTTATTAAAAGATGACTGATAGCAGTTACTCATTTTTGTTCATAACTTTGAAAGTAATTGACATTTTTTGTGACACTTTCCGTAGTTACCCTGTGATTGCGAAATAGAAGAGTAACGTTATCGTTTCACTTTCTAATGTGGCTTATATTTTATATGTATGTACATATATATTATCACTCCGTTTTATAAGATAAAAGTGAATTAAAGTATGGCATAAACAATTTAATATATCAAAAAAACATGTTTCTAATATTTGTTATTATTATATTATGTGAAAAATTAATTTTAAGAGATTTTAATGCAACTATAAACCAAATTTAACAATAGAATCCTTTTGACCAAATTTAATATATTCATACATTTCATAACTGTATGTGTACGAACTTAAAATCTTTATAAATTAAAAAGACATATTATATTATATTTTCTTTTTTTTTTTAGATAGAAAGTTCAGTGCATAATTTATTTGGCTGTCATTTTATCAGTTAAAAAACCCCAATAAATATTTAGTGACGAAATGTCACAATTTTAAAATATCAAAATGTGTTGATAAAGGCTTTTTACTGAATACATGTCTGGCAGTTGGTGAATCTAATCTAAAGGCAATTCCCCTTTATGGCGGTGTTGGGACTGTACCGCTCCCCGATCGATTCAAAACAAAAACCTTGGCATCGCTTTATGCTCCATGCGTATACTATATGTTTTTATCATCACGCCACCGGCTGTCCAAGTCCACTTCCAATTCCACTTGCAAGACTGACCGACCCCAAAAAAACGCCTGACTCAGATTGTTCAGAAATTTTCCAAAACTGCCCAGACGCGTTTTTTTTGTTTTTAGAGGGGCTCGTGCCAAGGCTTCCATTCAGTTTAGTCGCGTGTTTAGTGACCCGATTTTGGGAACAGATTAGTGGTACTAAACAAGATAATGGCTTGTCGATCAGCATCCCAATTGCGACATAAATTGTTTTGGTTTTTGGATTCAATTATTCTATTTTTGCAATGTCAAATTTTCCACGCCCAGAAGCGTGCGTTGCGATCTTATCAGCCGGAGCCGAGTGAATGGAACTTGGAGCTTCTAACACCGCCACGAAAACCTGACCATGTGATCCGATCGCAAAAAAAACCGAATCGCAGATAGGGAGAGCCAGTTTTATATGGAGAACACGATTGAGGGGCACTCTCGTGAGCTTTTGCTGAGAGTTTTCTCGATCGGTCTGAGAAGTTACTAGAAAATAATGAATATTAGGGTACAACAAACTGCACTGCAAACAAATAACATTTAAAAGCTTAATAAATAAAGATACGTTGTCAAAAAGCACCTACTATATTACTAAAATTGTGTCTAGTTCATATTCAATTTTTAAAGTTATTTAATTTAAATGGAAATAGGCTGTTTATTAAAAATCATTATGGATTTCACAAATAATAATTCAACCAAATTTTTGTCTTAAATATTTAAAATATGAGTTTTACTGAAAACTGTTTATAATAGAAAATATTTTTAAAAATACAAATTCGATTATTTACATTTTAAATTTAGTCATTAACACTTCTTTTTATCAAACGTAAGTGCCTGACACTTAGTTCTAAAAGTCAGAAAAAAAGGTGTCTTTATTACATGTTCATGCTTATCAGTGCCCATTTTGTAAACGTGAGCGATGAATGGCAACTGTGTGCTTTTGGCGTTCAGGCTTATAATTAAACTCGCCTCTGCCTCCATCCTCACCATAGTCATCATAATCACCAGCCACAGAGCCACAACTCACTTTTTATGCGGCCCAACTATATCATGAGGGTAAATATTTATAGTCGCCTGGTAACCTCGTCTTTCCTTGCCTCCTGATAACGAACCCGGCGACGCAATGACAGTGCAATTGATTGTGATTGTGGGATGGCGACAACTGGCGACGACGACGTCGTCGTTTCTATTTCACCAATTCTGGACAGCAGTTCATCATGGCAACCGAAAAGTTCTATGTGGGAATGGACTTAAGAAATTCATGGTATTTTATCGAACTCCCCAACATTTGATTAGTCTGATATCAAAGGCCGTAAATGCCGACGCAAGATCCAACGGGGTCAGTTGTTGGGGTGTATCGAATGCATAGCATATCGATCGCAGGTGATCGGGAGGGTAAATACGGGCTTATCTCAGGGGAAGTCGTTTGGTGGAGTGGATAAGTGGTCGGGACTGTGAATGGGGGTTTCCTGGGGCGGGGCAACAATATATCAATTAAGCGGCATCTGGACTGTACTAATTAATGACAGCATGCTGTGTAAATTCTGAATTTTTTATTCGCCGCTAGTACAGTGAGTAAGTAGTCGAGTTAACTAACGAAAAGTCACGCTTTAATGTTTTCTAATAAGGATGATAATAATTTATATAAATCACGATGACACATTATCACATTTATTATTTCTGAAAACTACATTTTGATGTTAGATATAGTAAGGAAATTTCCAAATTTGAAATTGTAAGACATCTTTTTAAAACATTTTAGTGGTGTTTTCTAAAATGAAGCTTAATTTTAAATATCTTGATAAAATTAAATTAAAGTGCAATTGCAAAATCGTTTCACATATCTAAAGTAAATCTCTAGCATAAAATTACTAATAAGGGGGCTGAAAAGTATGCTACTATATGTTTTGAATTTGGAAATCCAATAGATAATGACCGATATTTCACGACACCTAATGAAAGGAATTCTGTACTCCGCTGTACATAGTGACGTTCCAATTGAAACCCGAACGAAATCTGTACACTTGCTCTTTCCACCTACCTTAAGCATTTTGCGTGTGTGTAAATGAACCGCTATTTGCTTAAGGCTCCGCCGCATGGCAAACAAAAAATCACCATAAAAATAGCAAAAAATATCAAAGAAACCAATTTGTAGCAATCAGAAGACAAAATCAAATAATTTGTCACATGGGGGGCTTAACCCTCGCAAAAAAAAACCATGCAAAAGCTTACTATCACACGCCCACCCATCGCTCTCTCCCTCACTCGCTCTCTCTCCCTCGCTCTCTTTCCCTCACTCGTTCTTTCTTTTCCCCCCTGAAGGTGTGAGTGAGAGGCAGAGCAAACAAACCCGATTCGCACTCTCACCAATGCACGTGTTTCTTTTCTTCTGTTGTTTTGAATTAAGAGTGAGAGAGGGGATGAGGGGGAAAGGAGGGGACAGGTGCTTACTTACTTACATACTTAACCACTTACCTCGCACGGATAAATCCATGATATTCTCCCTGTGTTCGCTCATCGCACTCTCTTCTTCTATCGATTGCCAATCCTAAAAAACCGATTACCGATACACACGGTCGCAGCAACAACGCGTAACTGAAACTATTTTCGAAAAAGATTAAATCATTTCCAAGGCGGCGCGGGGGAGCATGGAACATAAATTGAAAATCAAAACAAGAGCAACTTCAAGTACTACCTCTCTCTTCACTGCAGCCGGTGGAACGCATCACGTGGTCGCAATCGTTTCTGGAGCCATTTCAGCGGGTCAGAGCGAGAAGGGGCTAGTCGGGGGAGCACAGAGAGCGCCAAGTAACGTATTACCGTCCCGCTCTCTCGCATGGCCCCCTTATATAAGACTTATATAACGGAGAGTCGCAGGGGCATGCGCACATGGTAACAGTGGATCGTGGGGCCATAAAAATAGAAATCTATACTAAGTACCCACTATGCGACTACGACCGATGTTGACTAATCCCTCTATTTCTATTTTAGTGGCAGCGGGTCAAGTTGCAAAAGGATTTTTTCAACCTACTTGGGTTAAATTAATAGTAGAAAAAATCTTGAATATCTGAACTTGTATTTCATTAAAACTTGTCCCTTTTCTAAACTTAAGATTAACGAAACCACAATTTCAGATATAGTGATGTACATATTTTATAATTTAAAAAATCCTTCTTATATTTTTATTTTCAATTATAGTTTTTTAAAAATTTTTGTTAAAATATAGATACAAACATTACTTATTTAAATAAAAGAATAATTACAATTTATAAACATTATCTTAAAATTTGATTCCTTGGTTCAAAAATAATACGGTTGTAGTTACTTGTTAATTTTACTTTAAAGTTTTGAAAATTATTTTAAGTGTAAGTGTTTAAAGTTTACAACTTTTCAGCATTACCTCTTCTTTTAATTTGACAGAGGGGGATATGTTCATACATACAAATGTACATAAGTGCATTTCACAAAAGGAAACTTAATCACTTCTGTTATGATAAAAGCCGAAAAAATCCTTTCCCCTAAGCTAGATAAACAGGGCCAAACATCAGCGCAACACAATCAAATTGATTGGCAACCTGTCCCCCCAATTTAGATACCACATAAGGTATGGGAATTAGGCCGGGGATTACTTAGCTGATGAACGGGAGGGGTTTATTTTGGAAGGGACCGAATAATAATGCCTCCTTGGAAAGGGGGAACTCATACAAAATGTCGATAGCTTAAGTGATATTATATGTTCTAATACAAATATTTTGTAATTTGCCTTTTTGACCCAGTAAAACGACATGACGTTCCCTTCAATAAATAAATATCTTGTTTTTGATGTACAATCAAAGTCAATCATTATTTAAGAAAATTAGGTCTATAAATCAAGTTACTTTGTGTTATTTAATTTTTTTTATTAATTTTAGCTTTTAATTTTTACTTTCACCGATGATGTCATCACTTATTGAAAAAGTCAGAACATCCAATAATTTATTTAAGTCAAAATATGTCAGCCTAAAACAACATTTTAGAAACAATAGTAAAATACAATGAAGTTTTTTAATTATTTTTAAAATATTATTTTTAACGACTGACTTTAGCCTCCATTTGATTTCATGATCCGGATTTATTTTGTATTCAATATTATTTTTTATTAGTTTTATTGGAATAACCATAACGAAGATGTTATTATTTTGACCGCATCTGTGTCTTTTACATATTATCTACAAAAATGATTTCATTATGTAGTTTTAATTTTAGCCGTTGATCATTAAATGGTGGAGCCAGCTACTTAATAGAATTTAAAAATGTTTTTAAGACTATAATTTAAATCAATTTTCATGGTACACGGGGTTTTCCGCTTTTTTGTATTGAATTTGACAAACTTTATATGTATATATTTTTACACGAAATCTATAGCATACTTTTATGTGTATTAAAAGCGATCACCGCACTGTTATTAACAGTACAGCTTTCTGTTTAGTTTCTCTTTTTAAACTCTGCAGAGCTTTGTTTCCGTTGCTGGGTTACCTCGCTTTGCTCTCTCTGTTTCTTCTTTCCCACCGGTTATATTTTGAATTTATTTTCCCATTCTTCGGAAAAAAAGCCTAACAGTTCGGACGCAAAATAAAATCGCTGCGGCTTTTTGTGAATTTTAATTATGCACGCGCGCAAATAAATCGAAGAAATTGAAATTGATTTCCATTGAATTTCTATTAAATTGCATTGGAAAAAGCAATCGGGTGTCAAAAACCAATTGATTTAAGTGTGAGTGTGTGAAAGTGTGCTTATGAGTGCGTGAAAAAATGCAATAATACAAAAGAAAAAAATATAGAAAAACATCAACAATGCCAATTTAAAACAGACCGAAAAACGGAAATAGGGAAAAATAGGTACTACAAAGATAATAAAAGTATAAATAAAAATTTCCTATTTGAGCGATAGATATGCAAAAAACAACAGTAAAAATGCAGCAGGCAACGGATCTTGACTTTGATTTTCAGATACCGAGTCGCTATTTCAAAAGTTCTTTTGCGCGTTCGCTTTCGCTGAATAACAACAACAATGGGAACAGTAGCAACAACAATTCCTTGACATTGCCCAAGAAACCGGCGACAAACGAGGCCAAACCGCAACAAAAGCAACAACTGGAGAATCAGGAATCGCTAGAGAGAGACAGCGAACAGGATTCCCCCTGCGCAACCCCGCCTCCCGCTCTTCCAGCACGACGACACACCGCCAATTTGATACACTTTGGCGCCGCTAATCCCTCCCCTCCGGACCTCCCGCCACTACCCCCTCAGCTTCAACAACCACCACTATCCGCCAGGAATCTCAATCTCGTCTGGCCAATGCAACCGACACATCAGCCAGCACACCAGCAGGTTAGTACAGTGATCACTACGTTAAAGGGAAACTTCTTGTTCTCCCAAGAATTTCTAATTGGCGATCCAAAAAGTTGACTTAAATTGTGGAAAACGTAAAGTTATGCGCAGACAGAATCACTCAAAACATTGTTATTATTTTAGAAAACATATCAAATAATTATTTACATACATATATGTAAATTAAAAATATAAAAGTTCATTGGGCCTTTGTCTATTTGTCTTAAAACCGCCACACATTTATATTATTTGTTGGCAAAACGAAAGCTCGACTTTCATGTGATTAAATTAATTCTGAAAACTTGTTGTAAAGTTCAGACTTTGGTTAAGTCAGTAACGAAGCATTGGAATTTATTTATGTCGTATGTATTTATAAAAGCCAAAGTCTTAAATTAATAAATAATACAAGGAAAAACATTATACAATCAGAGAATGTATAAAAATACATACATAATAACAAAAGATATTTTAATGTGATGATCTCAAACATTTTTGTATCTTTTTAAACTTACAGAGTTGATGCCGATATTTTCTTTGAATAAAAGAGCCAAATATTTCTGAAGAATTTCAGTACCAGGATGTTTTGATTTTCGAGTGTCCCCTGTATAACTTTATGCTTTCATTGCTTGGAACGTGTCTCCGTTTCCCCTCCCACTCCACCCCATGTCCATCTCTCGCACTTTGTTATGTTGCCTTGGCAAAAAAAGACTAAAGTTTAGTTTCCTTTTTGGAGCAACTGGATATTTATGTCACCTTGTTGTTTGTCACGTAGCCTTGACAGCCTCCCCACCCCTTTCTCCTCCCAAACACTCCTCGTCTCCTTTGGCGTCTTGGAGTTGTTGTTGCTGGCCATGTTTTGACAAAGTTTTTTTTGTTTCACTGATTTTTTAAGGTCAACTTGATTTATGTGCGAAAAGTGCTCGAATCGGTTGCTGTTCGTGTGTGGGTTGAGATTGGAGAGCAAACTTCATTTGGCATTGATAAGGGTGATAAGGGGGGAGAGATGGGGAGGTCTAAGTGGATGGAAGGGGGTATATGTAACTTTTATTAAGAGTCTCAACGAGTTCAGCAGCAGTCATCGAGTGGAATTGAAAGTTTTATTAGGGTAAAAAATTATTTTCAATTTCCCAATGTTTCAAGATTTAATTCCAATAAAATATACACATCTTTAAAAACAGAAAACTTAAAAGCCATAAATTAATCAAATATAAGCCGAAAAATAAATAATTAAACTTTTCTCAGAATTTTAATTGGTTTCTATTTACAACACGTTTTCCCGAAAAATTTTATTACATTTTGTTACTAAATTCCAACAAATTCACTGTATAATTTTCAAATCCAAATTATAAATAAATATAAATCTAATTAAGAAGATATCTAGCTAAAAAAGTATATATTATCGGAAAATTTGTTTCTTAATTTTATTGTTACGAATGTAAAGAATTCATTTAAAATAATTTATTTTTAAAATAATTCCAGGTATATTAAAAAGGTATTTAAAATCTATAACATTTCTTTATAATTTCTCGACTCGTTAGTCTATCAATAGTCCATTAAAGTGATACCTGTGAAAATAAACTTAATAGAACAAACAAACGACTTTTTATAATAACAGAGTTCTCTTTTCCTCAATTCTTTTCCCCTATTTGTTTCGATGCATTGCCTTGTAATTATTTAAAATACCTTATATTTCCTTTACCATTAAATTAGATTTTCCCACCTCCAAGTTACACTTCCTTTGACGGTCGCTGCCGTCATCAGCCATCACCGCCCTCCACCTTTGACCTTATCGAACAATCACAATATTTCCTCAATTCGTTCTCAAGCAAATATGCCATAATCACCCACCGATTCCGCTGAAAACTCAAGCGTAAACATCGAAAGCAAAACTTTTGTTTAAAGAAAATGCTAGCAAGGTCTTGGCCTAAACCTGTAATTAGCCGTAGAATTATTGTGCGTTGTTTCCCTGCTCCTTATATGTTTATGTTTTTTTGACCAAGAGCATTCATTAGGGCGTTCGAATAGGCGACTGCGTGCAAAGGTCAGGCCATGATTTAATGATTGGGGGGCGATTTCCCAGGCCAGGGGGGAGTTATATCCGAATTTCGTTTTGGAATTGGCAGCCATGGCAACTGACAATCAACAAGTTTATAGCCTTTTGTCTTGGGCATGCAAAACTGCTGGCAATTCGATATGGCTAAAGCCCCCTTCCAAGCCTCATTACGAAATGTCGCCAAGATTTTGCGGCTTTAATAGCTGCCGATAAAACGTAATGAGAAAAAGTAGCTACAAAGCTTATTATTTTTATTATATTTGTGTTTTTGTTGTCTTTCTTCTTTCTTTATGATTGTCACTTGATATTGTTGCCGGTTTTGTTGTTGCGGCCTCTTGGCCACACTTGAATGGCTCCGTTGTCGCATAATTTGAATTTTTCTAACGCAGCTGCTGCTTTCCCTATTGACTGCAACTTGCAACTTGTGGTGTAGGAGTTGCATGCTCTGCAGTTTCATCCTCCCGCGAAGAGTTCATTGCATCGGGTTTTCACTTTCAATTGGCTGGCGGTAAAATAAAAAAAAAGCACAACAACAAACCGCATTCGTTGACAGCTGACTTACCAACTACAATGGCCATCGCTGGCAGGCGTGAATAGAAGTCAAATTACGTTGACCTTACGGGGGATATTACCCAATCCATCTGGCATTAACCCATCGAAGTTAAGTCAAGTTACGGTAACTAACTATCGAAGAGAGTGCAACTATTTCTCCAGTCATAAATTATCTTATTACCACAACGAGCATTGTATTTAATTATTTGTTTATATTGACATTTTTGGATAAATTATATTCCTTACTAATAAATTAACTTAGTTAATTAGATACTTGTACTGTTTTTCGCTATTAAACATAAAAAGTCGATCTGCCACACTTTTGCCAAATAAGTCAAAAGATTTCACAAAACAGCACAAGGTATAAAAAATGTTTGCTTTGCTGTCAAATAAAACAAACTTTGCTGTATTTTATAAAACCATTTTTATGCAATTAGGGAAAAAAAAATTGTCACTCTAATTTGTGTTTATATTTTTTTGCATTAGTAATTATCTTTGGGATGACAACTGCTTCAATTGAAATTGCTAATTACAATAAGTATGGTATTTCCTAGCCTTGATTTTTGTAACTCCCCCTTTGTTCATACATCATTATCTCTTGTCATTCGGTCCGTTTAGCCTAAAGATTGTCATAACGCTGAAATGTCTTTATTATGTCAGTTATAAGACCATGACCAAAGTAGGAGTATTACACAGTAGTTTTTTTTCCTTGGCTAATTGACGTTTAGGGTAATTGAAGGTAATTCAGAGAAAAATAAGGGATCGTATATCAAGTAAAGATTGAGACGAAGCATACAAAATTACTGAGTCAAATATTTCGGATGCGAAAAGTATTCAATAAGGTAAAAAAGTAAAAAGCTGATTTAGCTTTATATATAGTAATAATGGATTCGGGTCAACAAAACTTATGTTCAGCACATTAAAACTTTGCAAAATACAGAGGCATCATAAAATATTGTACCTTTCAAAGGGGCTACTTTGAAATGTATGTTGATGGAGCTACTAAAGCAAAAATAATTTTTGACTCACAACACTAAAAATCTTGTTTTAGTAAATCAAGTTAAGGGCCAAGAAGGTAGGCTTAACTTTTCAACAATCCAAATAAGTAATGTTGCTCTGCAAAGAATTTCCTTATTTAAAATTCTCTACTAAAAGACATTTGTTATAAAGTTCATTGGCTTACCATAAACTCCTTAAGTTAATGCAAATTTCGTTTCACTTGTTCCCATTCAAAATGATATCCATATAAATCTGAAGCTTTATCCATTTCTCCTGGGTAAAGCGAAGAAAGAAACACCAAATACCTTATGGCACTTCGTTGGAAATCCCAGGCCTCATCATCGCATCATTGCTAGTGGCTTCCTCACATTGGGATGTATGGAAAGAGTGCTCTCGGCCATTCGGCCACAATTCCATTCCATCTGCTCGTCAATCGTCAACGCCACTGTAGTGGGGCAAAAAGGAAGGCATAAGTGATGGCGAGGGGTTGCTGCAGAAGTGCAGACGCCACTTTGCCCCAGGTTGCATTACGCAAAGAGCCAAAAAAGTAGATATGTTAAAACGTGAACAAAAAATTAATTTGCCTAGGAGGCCATTATAAATACCCTCCACAAAAATATTTACCGAAAATAAATATGTTCTATATTTATTATAATCTGTAGAAAAATAACAAAAGTAACAAAATAAAAAGGTTGTGGTAACGCTAAACACGTTCTACAGTAAAATCAGGGCATTAACCACCAATCACACTAAAAATTATATTACATAAATAATAAATTCCTTAAATTTGTTAAAAATAACAAAAAAGCTTCTTTACTATTCTATTTTACATTTATTGAAATATGTATATTGCCATCCTCAAAACTGTATTTTATACAGCTATAAAAACCATTTTTAAAGAGAAAATTAATATAAAAATTTACTTAATCCCAACAAGGCCAAGGAAGTTTAGCAGAACAAATTAGAGCCACTCAACTTTAGACGATGCCATAAAAAACTTTTACCGGGTAACTTTTGGGTTAGGACTGATGGACCTCCATTAAAAAAGTGTGTCCGGGCCAAGGAAGAAAATGAATGTGTCTGTTGATTTGGTGCATTTGGCGCTGGCCACACAACGCATCAGGGAGTTGATTGCCCCACCAGTCCACATAGCCCCGATATCCCCGGGATAGCTCCCACATAAATCGTGAGCGAAGGAAGCCTGAGAGAGAGCTTCCTCGACAAGTGTGATATTTATTTATAGCCCGGCCAACTCGTGCGAAAATTGCATGGAAAAAAGAGCAAATGAACATGAAAAAACACAGAAGAGAAGATAAATGCAGAAATGGGTTAACTTGGCTTGAATGTTTTATTCATACAGCCGGCTAAGAGCAATGAATGAAATGCATAAAGGCGAAGAAGCGATGCTGAAGAAATCATAACAATTTATTTTCTTTCTGTTTCTTTTTTGAGATTGAATAACCGTAACAATCGCAACTGTCAAGACAATTTGGGAAATATTTTAAAAGGAGCTTCGTGTCTGCATTGGCATTCCAATTTGGCCGGGACCCAGCTCTCTGTGGCTAAAATCTCTACTTGGCCAAGTATTTCCATTTGGCAAGTCTCTTGATTGACTGACTGTTTGACTGACTGACAGAGTGAGCTTGTCTGGGGCATTTTGCATTTTGGCCTGATCGTGAAATCGTCTTTCATCGCAGCAGTCTCATTAGGCATTTTCCCAAGCCGGAAACTATTTGGCCATAATATTTGGTCATCTTGCCGCTTTTCCCCCTCTCTTTTCTTTGCTTTTGGATTGTCACATTGAAATAGTTTGAGTTTACCTAGGACTGGTTTAAACAAAGTTTGCTTTTCCACTTTTTTTTTTGGTCAACTTTTATTTGCGTTTGGGCAATCACTTAAATGCCTCGAAAGTGCAAAGAAAAAAAAAGTTAAGTAAAGTACAATTAGCTTTGGTAATTGAAAAATTGCTTCATATACGAGAGCCATTTTCAAGTGCTTCGACTAAGTAGTCATAAAATCGCTGGAAAAAATCAGAGAACATCCAAGAGTAGGGGATGCTATTTAAAACCCTCCGAAACAAATCGAAATTTAAAGAGAAACGCCTTCCCCGCATTCTGTATAAACTCAATTAATCAAACGCCAACATAAATTATTCTTGAGAACATTATTTCAGATTTATTTATTTGGCATGCGCCTATATTATGAACATTTCCATAATTTTCCTCTGGCATTTTTGCACTGCTCAGCGTAAACAGGGTCTTTAAATTAATTTGTTTTTTTTTCTAAAATAAATATTTGGATTGTATGTTTATATCTAACGAAAGTAAACGAAAGGTATAGCTGAAAGTTTTTTGTCTAATTTTAAAGTACACCTGAGAAAAAATCTACAACTCTTAAATTATTTGATAAGAAGAAAATAAACACAAAAAACCTTGGAATTGTTAATACACTAAGGTCCAAAAATAATGAGCAGACTGGTTAAAAAATAAAGTGTGTTGGCGTGGATCTGCTAGACCATGACTGTACTATACAATAAAAGTCGGAGAGACAAGTTCTCTCCTTTTCTGTCTGCCTTTCTGCATTTTAGCGGTGGCTCATAGTGAGTTCATCAAGTGTAAAACAATAACAACGAAAACGGCCGCATAAACAACAAAAACGCAAAAAAAAAAGGCCCAGCAGAGCAGCAAATTTCAAAAGGCGGAATTGCGCCGATAACAAAACTCCAACAATAGCAACAACAAGGTAAACCGAATTAAAGTAAAACATCCACGAAAAAAGTTGGACCCGCAGTGAACGCGTTTCGCTGCGTTTGTCCGCGTTCCCCTTCAGCAACCACCCTCAGAGATCGGAAAAAACTACAGTCCGACTTCTATAACTCGAAATTGTGTGCTAAAATTAAAATATAAATTGTCATTTTTAGAAAAATTCCTCATAATTTTTATAATACATTTTAGGTAAGATTATAGCTCTTAATCGAATCAATTCTTCCTTTATAACTGGATTTTAGGAATTATTAAAGTAGTGTTAGAAATACAATTAACATTAATATTTTGCTCTTAATAAAATGTATATTTAGCTTAAAACTTCCACTAATTCTATAAAATATCTTTAACAATGTATTATTATTTTACAGTTATTTTCAAATTTTAGTATATAGCCTCAAAACGAACCTTAAGTACAAATCTATAAATTCTCAAGTGGAAATAGTTATATTTGAAAAATTTCAAAATTTAACAATAATCTTTTAATCTGCTTAAAGAAACATAATTTGTTTATATGTTTTCATCATTTATGTTATCAAAACATGATATGTTTAAATTATTTATTACCACCAATATAAGTTTAATAGATTTGAAATTTGAATCTGTTAATAAAAATACGACAATATACTTATAATCCTTTAAAAATTTGTTAACGATGTTTTCCTGTGGAAGTTTTACTGTTGCACATGACGTACAACGTTGCGCATGCGTACCTGTTGAATGTCCCCTCGTATTCCCCTTTTACCTTTCCGCCTGCTTGTCAACATTTTGAACAGAAAAAGGGGAGTTTTAAAGCTGGCGGAAATAATAAATTCTAGCCTCGACAACAGCCACAATTGCCGCTTCTTCTTGTTGCTTTGCTCTTTGTCTTCATTTGTTGAATTCTCCCATTTCATGTAGCATACACATGTCAAGTTGAAGACGCAATCAAAGCAGGAATTCCCTATTTTTCCCCCAGTGCATTTTCCATTTCTTTTTGGTGAAACTCTTTTTCTTTTTGCTCATATAACTTTTCTTTATAAAAATGATTATTTTATCTAGATTTTGATTTTGTGTTTGGTTGGGTCTGAAGCGTAACAACTAAATTAACAGCGTTTAGATTAAAACGTATTTTAAACAAGCTGAAAAGGAGACGAAAAAGGGGGTCAACGAAGAAAGATTTTGTGGGAAATGTGAAATTTTGTTGAAAAGGGTTGAGTTCTGCGGGGCTTAAACTTAAGACAGCGTGTGAAAAATAAGGTTTTAAATGGAAAATGGAAAAGGCAGTAAAGCGGAAATATTTAAATTACTTATATGAGTCTTCGCTGTTCCCCTTATTTGTTATTTGCCTTCCAGAAAATCCATCAACCTTTTATTTGCCAAATACTCGAGACTAATTTCAGGGCTTAAGCTGTTCAGTTTCAGCTTCACTTAAAGCAGGGCCCAAAAACTAGCTGAAACAAATAAGGTCAACAGCGCAGCTTATAAAGGTCATGGGGCAATAATAGGGGGTGGCTTTCGGCTGAGTGGGCGGTGGTCCATGGAAATGATGCCCCAAGTGACAGAGGAAAAAGATCTCGACTCGAGGTTGCAAATTCTTTGGCTGCATAAACACAAACGAATGCAACAGAGGGAGAAAGAATGGCTCAAATAGAAGGAGAGCGAGTAACAACGAACATTGAAATAATGATAGCCCCGGGGTGTCGAGGAGGGAAAATGCGATGGAAAAGCGGAGGAAAAGCGAAGGCATATCTGTGGATGCTGTGGCTCAAATCAAAATGCAGCCAAAACAATGCAACCAGCAAAACAATGGAATGGGGATAGGAGATCACAAGAGGTGGGGCAGGTGGGGCAACTGGGGAGGCAACTGCGCCCCACAATGCAGCCAGACCATTAATGAAAATGGCCAACAGAGCTGCCACCAAAATGCATGGAAAACTGGCAAGAGCGTCGCACAAATGCGAGAAATAGAAATGGAAACTTTGTGCACTTTTAAACATTAATTAACACATTTTAAATAATGTGTTTATAAAAACTAAATTTCTCAAAACCAACAAATGTTTATCCTTATTGTGGATTTTTTTTTTTAATTAAAACCTATTAAAATGTATATTGATTTAATAAATTTGTAATATCATTATTTGAACAACACAAAAATTATTTAGAGATTTATATTTTTTTTTTAAAAAAAAAAAAAATTTTTTTTTTTTAAAAAAAAATTTAAAAATAAAATATTTTTTTATTTTAAAAAAAAAAAAATTAAAAAAAAATATTTTTTTTTATTTTTTTTTTTTTTTTTTTTTTTATTTTTTAATTTTTTTAAAATAAAAAAATTTTTTTTTTTTTTTTTAATTTTAATTTAAAGAAATTTTAATCTGGAAAAGTAAATTACATTTGTAAAACTCTTTTATTTTTTTAACTGTGTAAAGGGGCGTATAAGGGGTTTGTGGTGTCTGCCCGCATTGTTTTCATTTGCTTAGTTTTCGCATGCCTAATTATGGCCATTGACATGCAACGTGTTGCACTAGTCCGAGCAGCAGCAACATCGGCAGCACTAGAAACACCAGCAACAACATGAGTACCAACAGTCTGCGTGTGTATCCACGAGATACTAGTACGCAAACTAATAAACAAGACAGAGCTCAGCTGGATGCTGGTTTTTGCTCTACTCTAGGGCCTATCAAATTAATCATTCCGTATCACATTTCGCCAGCTACATTTATAGCTCTATTTCCCCACTTCGGCTCGGAATTTATCTTTTTTGGCCGCGACATAAATTACACGCATTCACAGGCGGAAGGGAAAGAGCTCTTTAAATTTAGTTTTGCATTACTCCGTCTATTTTGCACGCCCTTTTTTGCGCCCCTTTCGGTGGCTCATAAATCTCTTGGTTTACAGTTTGCCATGCACAATATTTTAATTGCCGCTACTGTTTCTGTATCTGTATCTTCTCTGCTACTCGGACTGAAAAGTATCTCATGAATTGAGTTGCAAGCGCCGAGCATCTCGCATATAGTGTTTATGGCCAGACTTTCTCCATGGCCATTTTAAGTTCTAGTTCAGGTTGGAATTTGTGTGGAATTTATGGCACTTGCTGGTGTTTAAATAAGTGACAAGAAAATAAATAAAAATTTATTTACAGTTGGTTTATTTCTTTTTTGAGCATCATCAGTAAATAAAACAGTTTAGTTTTGTAAAACTAAAGTTTTTATTTGCTTTGAAATTAAAATAGAGTTTATGGGATTTTAGTTTTATTTTATATTTTATTTTATCAGTAAGCTTTGGATCTAAAGTTAAACAGTTTTAATTGAAATTATATGCTCTCCATATACATACTTTAGATCATATTTAACCCAAATTTTCAAATAACTGTTTTTAAATTAAGTTACAATCTTTACATTCACTTTAATTTGATTCTATATGATTCTACCTAAGAACATATCCCACATTAATTTCTCACAACGCTTCTGCCACTCACTTCCTGTCTTCCCGTTCAGATTTAAATTTTCATGAATGTTTTTTCCTCTGCTGGCATGTTTGCTGGCCAAAATTAAAACGCTAATGAGCCATCTCACTCTGGACACATTAAAGTAAATTGAAAAATATTATAATTAACAAACGAATTCCCGACTCCCAGCTGAATATATGTTAAGAGGCAATTAAACGCAATTACCCAATTAGCATGGGTCATCAGCGGCGCCCAAGCTTCGAAAATGGCCAAAAGTACCTCCAACAAATTCCAACAACACCCCACTTCCGTTAGAATCAAAAAAACATATTCATATTGCTGCCAACAGCGTGCAAATTGTTGTCCCAATTTTTCAACCATAAAAAAAGCTGTCCGAGAGAGACAAACACATAGTGTTAGACAGAGACAGGGCAGTAAAGTTGCTTAAAAAACGATTTAAAAATATATTTTGCAAGTCGGCTAAGGCAAACGAATGGACAGGCACATAAAAAAAGAATTATTATGTAATTTTCGCTTTACTCTTTTCTTGCCGGCTCTTTGTGCATAATATTTCTTGGATTTCCTCAGCTATTTTGTTTATACCTTTTTTTTTTTTGGTTGGACAATCAGCGCTTGGCAGTGGATTTGGGAGTGCTGGGCATTTATATAAGGTGTGTTCGTAGTGGCAAGGCAGTTGATCTATAATTGCGAAAAGATCTTATGTGTTTAAGATCCTAAGCTGATTTTGGGTTGATTGGATTTTTTTAACGGATTTTAATTACATGGATGTTAGCTGAGATATGCGAAAATTTCAAGATGTTTCCTTATTTGTCGTTAATGAAAAATACATTTCAGGGTAACAAGGAAAGTTTTTGAGGGCTAAGGAAAATAAAATTGTATGGATTTATTTGAATTGTAGTATGAAAATAAATTAGATTTTTAATGAGAGCCGAATATGGAATTGTAAAAAATATTGAGCGCTAAGAATATTAATGTGAAAGAAAATTTTGTATTATAATATTACTCATAAAATGATTTGCATTTAAAAATTTTTAAGCATATTTATATTTTTTTTTTTTACATCCAAAAATTCTTAACCTCATAAAAGTGTAAAAGCCTCATTTTGTCAAAATATATTAATGAAATTAATAGTAGTTAAACACATGTGCCTTAGCTAAAAGGGAAACTTTTAAAAGCCATTATAAAAACCTCCCAAAATGTCATAATAGAATTCATTTGTTCCACTTGGTTTACAATTCTTTCAAATGGCTTTTCTCACCTCATGATGAACTTTGATTTACTTTTGTATTCAGTTCGTTGAACCTTTTGCCAAAAAAAACCGCACTCTAAAAAGTGATTTCTGCCAAACACAAACAGGCAAAAAGAGTTTGCCGAAAGACATAAAAAAAGAAATATATACGTAATGAATTGGTTGAGATGCTCACATGGAATCGCGTGCATGATAAATAATGTAAAAATGTTGAAGTTCGCTGCGGTCGCTCGACGACGTGAACTGAAACTTTAAGCGCAAGTTGAAAATTATGCAAAAAAATAAAAATAAAAGGCAGAGAGTAATATCGTAAAATTAAATCGCAGACACTTGAGGCGTGTTGGGGCACTAAAGTGTCTCACCTGCCACCCCAATCCCCACCTTTTTTTTCTTTTTTTTTTTTTACCACCCACCAGCAATCCGAGTGGCCTTGAAGGCAACTTGGTTTCAAGAAATCCTTGACATTAGCTGGGCAAACAGTGGAAAAGAGAATGAATGAGTGGGGTTTGCTTGGCCATAGAGTTTGCCCAACGAAGTGGTCCCAATTAAATTGCATTTGAGAGGAGCTCGCGATAAGGAATCCGAGGTAAATATACTCTAGCTCCTGTAGCAGCCGCCAAATTGATGTTACCCTTGAACACACACACATACACACACACACACACACACACTGAATTATGAGGCAGCCACAAGCGGCGCATAAATAAAATCATTCTTCAGACGGCAACAAAAAATTACGCCAGAATCGAAGACAAGAAAGAATCGTGCTGCAAACCTCCGTTCGGCTCATCATGTATGCAGAGGGTGTTCAGACCCTAGTCCCCTTTGTTCCCCAACCCCCCAAAAAAAACCGTCTTTGTTCCAAAGCAGCGGTAAAATTTGCTGCACGAGTGTCGAACCTATTTGTAGTTATCAGAAAATTAAAAAGAACGTGCCAGCCAAAGTGGCTAATAAAGGGGGTCTACCGGGAGGGGGGATGATGCGGGGTCTAGAGCCTACAACATAAGGAGCGGTCGTGCGAATGCGTTTAACTGTGAATTCTCGGCACTGAGTGAATTAAATTGATGAGAGCACAAAGCTCCAGAAAATAAAGCTCAACGCGGGCGGAGGAAGCCAATAAAAATGGGAGCTAATGGAGCAGGAAAATGTTACAGTTAATGTAGGTACAGTAAAAGGTGCAGAAAATCCCTTAAGTTCCTAAATCAATTTTAAATAATCCTATCATTAGGTGGAAATGTACATTTCATATGAAGGAAAAGGTAAAGCCTTTGCAGTTGTTAAAGACATTAAAATGATAGACATTCTAAGACATTTCATTCCCAAAATGGACTAACTTTAAACAAAATAATATTTTAGTAATTGTAATTGACTTGATTTCTTTTTTCAATTAAAAATATTCGTATATATAGCTTAAGTTAAACGTGAAGAACAAGTTAATCTTTGAAACTTATACCAATTGAAAGTGTCAAAAGAAAATCACTTTTTCCATAAAAGTGAAATTAAAAACTTAAAGTTCTGCCAAGTTTTTCAATAGCTATAGCCAAGGCTCAGTAACAAGAGTCGGCAGTGGAGGGCAAACTTAAATGAGGAAGAGAACGCAATTTTCCACCCCTTCCCCACTGATAGAACAGGTAGATGTAGATGGGTAGAAGTATTCTGGTCTGTTCTGTTCGGGCCTGGCCCAAACCATCCGTCAATAGGCAAACACAATTTTCCAGTTCCGCTCTTTGCGCACTTTGCCTGTCGCTTTGCATTTCCGTTCTGCCCCTGCACCTTTTCCTCTTTTTTTTTATACCTCTATTGCCTGGTCACCGAAGGCCAATGGCTTATGGAATAATGTTTAAAAAATATATATATATTCTGTGAAAAACAAGTCTTCGGCCCACGGTGAGAATCGGACACACACAACTCCCTGTGAAAGAGAGTTGGACCGAAGCCTGACTGGAAAAACGTTTTCGCACTCAATCAACTCGGAAAATTAAATTTTGTGTACCCAATTCGAATGGCGGGCCATCAACCGTCAGAAAGCAGTTCGAATCTGACCGAATCTCAGGCGTGAAGAAAAGGCTTCAGAGCCACGAGGGAACCAAAAATTCTCTATTAACTCAATTGAGTTCTCTGGGGCTTTTTTTTTTTTTTTGCTTCATTAGAACGAAAAGTTGCTCACGGACAGCGAGTTTAATCGAATTGCGAAGGGGCGTAATCAATCCATTTGCGTGATTTGCAAGAAACATTCTCCAATCGCAAAAAATAAAGAAACTCTGAAAGAAACTCTCGAAAAACATTTCTCAAGTGTTTGCCCTAGGGAGCGAACCGAATTCGCTAAAAAAAAAATTACCTCAACCTCTTGAATTCTGTAAAAAGTGACTGCAACTTTCTGCCGCAGGCCAATTGAAAATATTTTTGAATAGACCAAAGAAATTACCTCAAGAGCTTAAAAATTGTAATAATAGCTGCCAAAATTGAATGGAAAACTGATTGACAAAAAGGGGTTTGAAAATAAATTAATAAAATGCCAAGATAAACATTAACAGATGCGGTTGAATAATCGTCAGTGAAGTAAACTGCAAATGTTAAATAACTGGCATAAAATGTATAATAACGAACATTAACCAAAATAATTAAATATGTTACCACTACAATTACTCAGTGTGTGCCTTTTTAGCCTGGATATTTCTTCAACTTGAAGTTTATTCATTTAACATTGACACGGGTAGGTGGAAAGACAAACAGCCAGCAATTGGGATACGGACTCTGGTAAATAGAGACAGATTGTCGGAAAAAGTTACGGGCCAAACTTATGGTGTTTAACGAAATGGTTGGTGGTACTGCGGAGACAAACTTACGGACTCAGATTGACAGACAGAAACAAGCGGATGGACGGCATTACGGATTGACAGATTGACAGAGGAACAAACTTCACAAAGATATATTTCTGCCTCTGACAGTTGGATTAACTTTCTGTGTCTCATTTAAAGTTTATTATCAATAATAAGAACTTCTTATTTCACTATTATATTTGGCATGTTACCAATAAGTATTAGTCTTTATTGAATCAATGTTATTTTCTTTTTATTACATTAATATAAATGCTTTTAATAATTCACAATTTAAAGATATATATTATAAATATATATATACAGAAGTAATTTTTAAATTTTATAAAATGCAACAATATATGACCATTTAGATTTTATAAATTAAAATGTTGAATCATTTAATATATAAATTTATATTAAATGTATATATATTATATCTCCAACTATTAAATTTTCAATATTAAAAATAGAAATAATTTAAATCATGGTAATATAGATAAATGTGGAAACTCTAGTCAACTACTATACAACAATTCAATTTTCAACCTTTTTTTGTTTTATTTAAAGCATGCTGCCTGCCACACAAAATCTGCTATCAATTTATCATAATGGTTCTTCTATAAATCAATTTAATTAAAACCATTTAATGTTGGAAAAAAGTGAAATATACATAAAGCAAAATATAATATAAATTTAATTCAATTTGCTTTAACTCATTTTCATTTTGTACGCCAAGGTGTACGGAAATTGACACTGACTGGCCCCAAAAAAACCATTGGGAGGTCAAACAATTGAAATAGATTATGCGTAAAGGGCGACCAACAAAAGGGGGCGTGTCGGCCAACGCCCATACACAAAAGGGGAAGGTGCACAATTGAAAGAGGTGGAGATTCTGTGCCCAGAGAAACAATGAGGAAACACAACAAAGGGCTGCGTTCGAGCCCCATTAGAGGGCCATTTAAAACACATTTATCCACCACCACCCCCCTGGCCCCACCGCCAATCGGTTAAACCAAATCAGCTTACACAACAAGTAAACAAAAGCCAGCCTAGTCGGTCCGTCGGTCGTCGACTGTCGCTGATTGCTGGTTGTGGTTCACTGTCAATGCAATTGGCGGGGAATAGTTGGAATACTTTTGAACATTTAAAAGCGGGAAGAGACTTCACCTGTGCACTGCCCAAAAACCCACTTTGATCTCTTTTAAAAAGAGATATATTTTTATTTCTGTAAATCAAAAAAGACAATTTAACTTTTTCTGTTTTCATTTAACTGTATTACAAATTATTATAGGCGACCCGACATGGTAATAAATCTTTTTTTGCTGTCCAAAAATTCAATTTTGGATAGATATTTTAAGAAAACAAAATTTTATTTATATTTCTTTTTTAAAAGTCCTACATACACAATCCTTAAATGTGCGTTAACAAGAAAATTTTTTCCTAAATTTGTCTTAATGATTGTGCATGGAATAAAACAACAAAAGTTATAGATTACAACTTTGCCTGAGAATATATTTTATATAAACTTCAATTTAATATATATAATCGGCTCGAAAATGTATTTTTTCAGTTAGCTTTCTATTAGAATTACCCATAAATATATATATATTTAATTTTTACAATTTTTGCCAGTGTAGGGGAAGGAGATGGGCTGAGATAGACACTGACACATTGCAGGTAATCAGCCAAGCTTGGGCCTAATGAAGGTCAAACCCGTTGACAGAAATCCACGTTTTCGTCTCCATCTTCAGGCCAATCATTGGCAACTTTGGAGCTGCTTTTTTGATCGAAAATAGTTCCAGCTGAGGGCACACGTCACGCAACATTCAAATGTTTTTAGTGCGAGTGCGAGTGCGAGGAAGTCGGATTCGACCAAAATGTTGCTTTGAAATTAACCCAATTTCCGTGCAAATGACAAAATGAAAATGAAAATGAAAACGGAAAACAAAATAAAACCTGCAGTAGAAATGCGCAGAAATTCCTTGGCAAAAGCCAGCGCAATAATAAACAGCAATCAGCGAATCTTTTCGATTGCCAAAGTAAACAGCAAAAAGCAATTCAAGTTTGTCATTGTTTTGTGTTTGGTTTTGTCATGTGAGAAAGTTGTGCCAAATGCAGATCTTTTCAGCAATTACCATAATGACAATTATCCATACAGCTTGTGATGGAGCTAAATCCAGAGTTGGATTCCATTCAGGGTAGGCCAGATGCAGCAGCTTACAAATTGCTGAGCAAATCTATGCAATTTGCAGACCTTCTCCCCTTTATTTTCCACCCACTCATTACAGCTTCATCTCATTGTAATGGCATAATATTTTCAAGCTCATTTTTCTTTTCATTTTCCTTTCCTTTGCACTTTCTGTCTGTTTGCCTTGAAAATTACACAAAGGGGAAGCTAAATTTAAAGCCGAAAGTGTGCCAAGCATGGCCAAAAGGGAAATAATGCAAAATCTTAAGCCCTTAATCGAATTAGTCAAAGTGTTGGTCTGGGGATGAATAACATTATTTGGCCGGCAATTAGTTGTGGTTTCGCAATTTATGCATGACTTTTTTGGGGAGCTGTGTGGAGTCCTTGGATGTGAAACTTGTAATGGTCACACAAATGTTTGGAAAGTTGAAAAACCTTTAACCCTTCCAATATTAGCTAGGTATTTAAAGGGAAATTTTGGGTTTAAGAAAGGCTTAAAACAATTTATTATCAAAAGATATGTTTAAAAAAATGTATGTATAGCTTTAAATAATAATATTCCAAAGAACCTTTCATTGGTCTATTAAGATATATATTAGAGAATCGATAAAAATTAAATTTGGGATAAATAATCATCAATTAGACTTAAAACTGAACCATATTCAGAATTTGTGACCCCCAGATTTCAACTCCATCGATTGTAACCAATGTCAATTTAAGAATTTTAAAATAAAGGTAATACAATATTTTCTATAAAAAAGTTAATTATACTATTTAAGTAGATCGTTGTTCTACTGTTCTTCCTGTACGCCTTCCTGTGTCGACATATGAAACCCTCTTATTTTGCGCTTCCTGTTGCAACACTTTAATTGATGCAGCTTCATTGTACACAAATGGGTTTAGTTATTTAGTCTGAAATGTTTTTGTGATCGCATAGTAGACCAAATAAACCGAGTCAGATCTGTTTGAGATTGTGGGGAAGTAGTCAGCGAAGCGTGAACTGCTATTTGACCCTTTTCCCCCATTTGCCACACCCACAGCCACACATGCACCGCACCGCCCCCTTCAACATGCCGCTGCATCGGTTCTAGCGCAAAACAATTTAAATAACAACGACAGCGAGTTGGTAATGGAGACGAGCCAAGTAGTTTCATGGCGAAGCCTGGGAATTGGCCATCTCTTCTCTCTCTTTCGGAATCACTATCCCCATCCCTTTCGTGTGTGGAAACCCTTTTAGCACACTTGTTGCTAACCCCCTTCAGCCCCCAAAATCCCCACCAATTGCAGATTACTGGAGCATGCAATTGTTTGTTGCTTTTGCTGTTGCTGCCTATTTGAAATGCAGATTTCTTCTGCTTGTTGCGGCGGTTTTATTTCATTACATATAAATAGCACATTGATGAGCTTGGGGGCAAAGGATGCGGGAAATGTGATCCCATCCCAGCATACAGTGCGTTTCGAAAATGCAATGCAAATTATAAAAGAGAAAATGCATATGGATGAGCTCTAAAAATTTATACAAATATTTTTTTATGAAAATACTTATTTAAAAATAATGCGTATTATATAAAAAACTAATGCGTTCTAACGTTAATCAAGTAATTTTAATATTTAAAAGCTATGAAAGTACAGTTGAAATTTTATAATTTTAACAATAAAAGTACTGTATAACACCAAGTCTCTGAAGTTTTGTCTGTTAATAAGGAGATCAACCTTATAAGTCGTAATCGACGAACATGTCATGAGCAAATCATGTACTTTGCTTATATAAAATTAATTAATCAAATATTGGATACAAATTTTTGGCTTTAAATTGAGCTTATACCAATTTTAGTTCAATACATACATTCAATATTTTCAAGATTTTGTGACCAATCAATAAACTGTTTTCTACATAACGATTCAATAAATTCATTATATAATGGACATTTTTTAAATTCATTATCAGAAAATATGGCAAGGTTCAAAGTATTAAAACTAATTGTAAATTCATAGTTTATTTTACATACTTTTATGAGCATCACGGTACTTATATTTAGAGCACATGTACATACTTTTCAGTTTTATATAAATTCTTTACATACAAGTCTTAAGATGTAGGTACAAATGTAAATGAGCTAGATTCTTTAACTGGAGACTTGCAATTGCATTTGCAATTGGCATTTTGTTTGTTGCCAACGGGGAATGAAGAAAAGTTTTAGATGCCAAAGTCTCGACTCTGGAATGAGGTTAGCCTCCCTCTCATTATATTTATATATATATTTATATATATAAGTATATTTCTCCCTTTCCAAGTTCTTCACTATTTCTTTTACACCTTCTTGTTGTTTGCCTGTGAGTTGTAACGCGCATTTTAATTAGATTGTTTGGGTTCAGAACTTCACCTCATGCAAATTAGTTCGAGACAAGAATGTGGGAGATTACTTCACAGGAATCCAATTATGTCTGCAAAAGTCTGGATCCAAAGTTGAAGACTGATTACTTGAGAAGTGGATTCCTATATGCATTGTATACCTTTACGTAATTGCTTTTCCGTTCAGATTGCCATGGAAATTAGCCTGTTTCGCTTGTCCAAAGATATTTTTAATTAAAACCTAATGAAAATTCATTAAATATAATTGATAAGTAATTCCGGCATTGGAAAGGAGGAAGAAGATGTGCTTAATTCCTGGGAATATTCCCATATGCTAATATGTGAAGTGTAGTTGCAGAAAACTGAGAACGGATTAATGGGAAAATGGGAAATGGAGAGAGTTTTTGGATTAGTAAGGCGGCTAATTAGGTTTTAGGCAAAGAGGAAATATTTTGTTGTTCAAAATATTGTTCTTCCTTTAATATTTACATTCCGGAAAAACAGTTTGTAATTAATAGATGAAAAATAAATAGTCTACAAATTATATGCTTTATGTCCATTAGACCATAATTATAGATATTATATTTTAAATAAATGGCATGAATATTACTAAAGCGCACGCTTAAAGCTGTTTATAAACAATTATTTATTTCCTATTTTGGCCTTTGGGGCAACAAAATCTCTTCATCTCCCCGCCAAATCTTGTTTGGGCCGTATGTCTATAATCAATAAATCAAATCCAAAAGCAAAATGGCACAAAAAAAACTGCAAAATGCATTAATTAACAAGCGTAAAATTGCACCAAATTGAGTTTTGAGCTGACCACATTTTTGGTTTCCCCTGCTGCGATCGAAGGGGAGGCGTTGCGACCGGTGTGTGGGCGTGGCAGTCTGGAAAACCGCAAATGATAATTTACATTGTGGCAACAACAACGAAAACAAACATTTGCAATCAAATTTGATGAAAATTCATAATTTTTTTCGGCTGTGCCTTTCGGTAATTTGTCTTTTGGGCAATGGGCGTGAGCGTGGGCGTGGAAAGTGGGCTAAAAGAGATTACATCATTACTTGGTCCAAATACTGGAGGTCAGTCTTAAAATGATTTATTTGGCAACTTGAAGAGTAATTGTCGTTTTCGGCTTTCTTTTGTTTACTTTGTTGCCTTATTTTATTACCGAATAATTGAATATATAAACTTATCTTATACTTGGTAATTTTCTGATATTCAAATTTTTAATTAAACATAAATAACAAGAAAGGAAATTAACTTCGGGGGAACCGAAGTTGAAATACTGCAAAATATTCTGTAAATTATATCTCCAAAATTATTCAAATGATGCATTTTACATTCATAAAAATAAATCTGACTTTAAAACACCAAAGTATTCCGATCAATCAGTTATATGGAGTATAGGAAAACGGCACCTGATAAATTTGGTGGTCAATTGATTGGCAAATTAAAACCCATAGGAAATACCAACTTCAACTAACAAACCTAAGTTATGGCTTTTCCGACAATGTTATATGGTATAAGATATATTCGATTATATTTACAGCTTCCAGGGGGTGTTTGCTTTCAACTCGATTTTTTTAAAGGGAGACTTTTGGTAAAACGAAGCCAGACGGACAAGATTTTTAAACTAGGAGTGATATGATAAAGACTGTATATACTTTATAGGGTCGAGAGTTCCTTTTGACAAATTATAATACCCTCTGCATATAAAATGCATATTATTGTTTAAGACGCCTTAGATCTACCTGATTTTTATATTTCAGTTTTTTTTTTTGTGTAAAACCGTTTCATATTGTCTAGATTTCATTATCTAATTCTCTCCAGTTTTTTTTAAACGTTTCTTCATTTTTCATAATATGCTTCTCTAGTTTATCCCCATTTATTTTTTCGAGTTGTGGGTCAAAGTCTTTGAAAAAATGATGTTATAAAAGAAAAAGTAAACCGTGAACATACAAAATAGACAAAAATAAAACAAAGTAATATGAAAACATGGTTGGCCAGAGATAAACGGGTTATGCGCTTGACCAGCTACCTCGCATTCACAGCCTTAATAAATGTGGAAAATGTTAAGTATACCAGAAATTTACTGCCAAGCAGTGTGTAGAGTAACGTTAAAAAATAAATACAAAGGAGTATATATTGTATAAATAGTTTTCTCTAATTAATTGTACAACTTTGGATGGGCTGGCTACCTGAGCCTTTCCGCTTTTGGCGGTTATCGTGCGCAATTTCGCATTAAAAGCGAACCAGCCACTGGGTGGTTGTCCAACACTTTGACAACATTTTTCAAATTGCAATTTTCGTTTTTTTTCTCAGCTAATTTAACGCGCATTTTTCAGACATTTTTTTTTAAGTTATCCATATATGTATTTATTTGTGACAACATTTGCAGGATGCCAACATCATGGCCGCACCCAGCCACCACATCCAGAGCCACATCTATGACTTGCCACAGCAATTGCAGCCACATCAGCACCACTACCAGCAGCAACAACAGCAACATCAGCACCACCAGCAACAACATCAACTAAATGTCGAGGCTGTCATATTGCAGAATCAGGTGGATACATTGCTTTGGCAATTGAAACAGGTGAGTAAATGAGCCAGCGAAAGGCAGGCCAATCCGCAAGAAATCCGCAACCAAACAAAAGACTCAAGACACAAACGTGACTTGTGATTTGTGTTCTTGGCTGGAGGAAACTATGTTAAGTGCCAAGTCAACCCGACAACCCCACACCGAAACCCCATCTCAATCTCGATCTGCTTTGGCTACCGACTTCTGTTGCCCTCCTTGGATCAACCTGTTTTCCTGTCTCTAGCATTTTTTATTCAAATAGTTCTCACGCTTAATTTACTCAAATCGGAATGGAAATGGAAATGTAAGAGATGTGAGGAACGATTCCGTAACCAGATTGGGTCGCTTGTTAGACTGAGTTCTTTTACACTGAAATTTAAGGTGCATGAAAGGTTTATTTGATCTCGTAAAAACCAATATTCTAAATAGTATTTGTTTAGGTTATTTTAAATAATTTTTAAGAGATGTAAGAGCTCAAATATTATTTAAATCAAATCAAATAATTGGATGCAAAAGTTCTACTGAAGTTCAAGTATTAACTAATTTAATTAATTTGTTAATTTCCAATAAATATTGTGAATGTAATGTCAATTACATTATGCTTAGATTATCATATTAATGCATCATAACGCAACTTCATTGCTGGTTTTAATACGTTGATAAGAATTTTATAACAGCATAATTCTGCTAAGATCAATAATAAATTTCATAACAGAATGCCTTTTTTTTATTTTTTCCTTTTTTAATTTTTCTAATTTTTTCTTGTGTAACAATCAAGGCATTTCCTTTCTCCATAGTTCCTCCCCAGTTAGGGCCAAATGCCTTGCCCCATCGCAATTAGGCGGCAGAATTCTTCTCTGACGCTTAATTATAGACTCGCACTGTGGTCGTCCGGACTCTTCTATATATTGCTTTGTTCTGGTCTTCGGTCATCGTGTCTTCATTGTCTTTCGACCATTTCCTTTAGCCAACAGCTGCATTAATTTTATACTTCCTCACAAAAGGTTGCTAATGGAGCCGACGGGTTTCTGCCTTCTGAAGCTTCACCGTAAAAGTGAGAAGCGCCAGATTGAATCAAACAATTCTGATTGGTATCTATATGGTGTGTAATAATAAGTTGGCCATTCAATAAAATGACTTGGGCATTGGGGAAAATTCTTGAACAGGAATTTCTGGAGGTACTTACATAGATTGAATTGATTAAAGCAGCTGCGAAGAATTTACAAATTATAGGTATGCGTCTTTGTGTTGAGGAATAAAAAGTGAAAAAGGTTACGAGAGGTTATGTGAATTTTACAGAAACAACTTATTTAAAAATTAAGTATTATAGAGTAAGTACTAGAATACGATCATAAATTACGAAGTTATAGAAATTGCAAAAAAAGTATTTCTGGCCATTTAGTAATCAATAATACACTCTAAGAGCTGAAAATTGTTCCCCAATCAACAAAAGTTTTCTTTAACTACAGCTCTAGTTTTCCTAAGTTTTCTATGATTTTTCCAATAAATAAAAAAAGTAGACCAGTTCACTAAGCCGTCTCTGCTCCCAATTGACCGAATCCAACTTTGAACTCCAACCCGCCGAGATGACCTTCAGCGTTCACGCTTGGCGCCTCTGTCCAGTTTCTCCCCTCGAACACTTTCAATTCGAGGCGATTCTATGCAACGCATAATCACCCAACGGATGCCGCTCAAAGAGCGAAAATATTTACGCTTTCATTTCGATTTAATGCGCTTTAAATGAGCCCCAATGAAGTTGACTTGGAAAGCCGACGGTCTCCGCCTTGGAAAATTGCAAAAGAAAACAAAGCAACCAGAAAAATAATATGAAAACATAAATATTTTCTACAGTTTAGTCCGTTTCTTGTTTGGCGAACGGCAAACTAACTGGGTTAGAAGGCAGGAAAACCGCGTGGAAAAACTTTTTGCCACTATAATTGAAAATAAAATCTATGTGGGCGTGGGTGGAACCCTGACGAGATTGATTGATTGATTGATTGAGTCTCGTCTAGTCGAGTCGATAGGTAGGAGACTGCATTTAATTTATGCACCCGGGAGATGAATAAACCGGTGCAGCCAGGAAACGCGTTTAATGGGAAGCTGCTGCCAGGCCAAGCGAATCTGAATCCTCTCAGCTCCAATTGCTCGATGGCTGAAACACTTTGGGCATTAATGAAATTAAACAAACCATAACAAAATCGAAATCAAATACAGCAGCAGCTTACCGGCAAACAATTTCCACATAATTTTCAAATAAATCTCAGACACACGAAAACAATTCGTAATTCGAATGAAAACCTCTTGCTAGCACGCAGTAGGAAAACTCCGAAAACGGAAAAACGACCAAAGAAAAATTAGCAACAATTTCCAAGCGTTGCAATAGCAATAGCAAAAAAAAAACTTGCAACGGCCACTTACATAATCAGCCAGACACCAACTATTTTGGCATCGTGTGAAGCCCCCCCAAAAACCAGCAGATTTGTATATATACTTACCCGTTTTGGCCAATTTTCAAATGGCCTAGGAGGTGGGCGTGTGCCAGGTGATGGCAATCGGTAATCTTAACGCCTTTCTGAGGTCTCTGCCAATTTGGCAAGCGACGCCAACTCGAATGGCATTTGATAATTAGACAATTTGGCCCACAGAAGTTAACCGAAAAGCGACATTCCCTCCTTCCTCCCCCTCCCCCTGCCCCTCACCCACTTTGCCACTTGGCCAAAGATGCTGGAATGGCCCACAGACCCACAGCTCAGCACAAAAGAGGTAGAGAAATGCGCAGAGTGAGAGGCGAGATAACAAATCAAGTGAAAGTTTTTATAGGCTGATGATGCTGCTGCTGATGGCGCTGCTCCACAAATGTTTGCTGCCAAGCAAAATCATTTACAATTAACATAAATAATAAATTAAAGTCATCGGTTCAAATGCATTATCAAAGTGTCAAAGCAATGACCTGGCACATTGAGGCAAAGTTACAAGAGTTGCTGGGGAAAGGCCAGATAAGTTGGCCAGTCACAAATCGATTTGTTATCTGTTGCTTTATCTAAAGATTAATAAATATGTTTTTAACTCATTTATTTATGTTTTTAATCAAAAAAACTGGTAGTATTTTAAAAGAAATATGAACAATTTAGAAAAATAAACTGATTATAAACAAATGAAGGTAAAATCAAATTTAAAACATATTAAAGTGCGGTTAATACTTAACACTGCGGATGGCAGTCGACGTAGTGACGAATCGCACTGACAGTGCAGAGTTGAAAAAGTATACTAAATTATTAATATTGTATGCCATATACATGTTTTTATGCTCTAAAAATGTTCATACATTGACTTTTCAAAAATCAGTTACTTCGATGCTAGTAGAAAGACTTAACTTCACCTTTGTCATTGTCTTTCATCACAATCGTATACTTAATTTAAAAAGTATTTTATTTACAACATTTTTAGGCCATTTTCCTATTGGCCTTGGAGATAAGAACTTATTTTGCCAGGCAATGATTTTAGTCCTGAGATTTAGCTAAGATGATCGCTTGCGCCTGTTTTTGAGTTAATTTATTATCGAATACATATTTGAATGATTTCCATTTCATAATTTTGGCAGTTCTTAAAAACGGTTGCAATTTTTTTTTTATTCATTTTTAATGCAATTATCTGAATTATAAGCTTTAGTATAAAAATATTTATAAAATGTCGTTGCTTTTGTTTCAATGGGGAAACTGGCAGCCAGAGCTGAATGTGCTGCAGGAAAGTTCGCCGGGATTCCAAAACAAGCTGCCTGGACAATTAAGGACGTGTTGCCGTTGGTCCGCACTGAATAAACTTACGGCAGTCCCCGGGATATGGAATGAACGCGTTGAAAACAGTATTCCTGCACAAAGATTGGGGATCTATTGGTAGATAGTTGGGTTCAGTGGTAGTCAAGGTTTCAGATGGTGGAGTAGCAGCAGTGGGTATCGGATCGATCGGCACCGGATAGGCCTGACAGTTTGCGTACTCTGGGGCCACGCACTGCTGATATAGGGAACTCCACTGAAGGTTCTGCTGACAGCGAAGGACAAGTGTCTGGTAGAATCGATTACAGTCTCCGGGAAATGGACTGTATGTAACCTCGTCGCTGGGTTTTGGTGGATCGTCTGATTTGCAACTGGAGTACTCCCTGTAGTCGCAGCGGTAGGTCATCTGGCTCCAGTACAAGTTATCAGGACACTGGTGCTCGAAGGCCTGTCCTTTCTGGCATGTGTAATACTTGCGACAGTCCTTGGGATATGGCAACATCACCACATGGTTAGGATCGTCATATGTTGGGCAGTGATCAATCGGCGTAGAAGGTTCGGTTATAATGGGCTACATAGGAACTTGATTTTCTTAGATAAAGTTAATTTCGATCGAATGGGGCACTTACTAAAACAACCTCGCTATTAACAGCGTTCAAGTAAGGCACTAGAACTAGGCACACAAAGAAAGGTCCTTGCCACACTGCAAATGAAGGCTTTATTTATGCTATAAAAGTTAAAGGTTTTTATGTCTTCTCTTACTTATGATTTAATCCAATGAAGGCGTTCTAGGAAAGTGATGGTTGTGCTTGGAAAGCACCAGCCCTTTTATACTTACAAGATGCTACCGTTCTTTATCAAATTGAAGTGTTTAACTTTTATTTATCGTGAAACATTGCCAGTAGCGTATACAAAGATTACCCATTATGCACACAAATTGAATTCCTGTCAGTGCTTGACCGTCATTGGTCTACAATTCTTGTCACTTTTTTTTATATGTTCAAGGAGAATTATTTTATTTTTATATTTTTTTTTTTTATTTAGCAAACCATTATTTCTTAGCAAACATTATTTTCCTATGTTTCTGTCTTTTACACTCGACCGGACAATCTTATCGTTTCAAGGACAGGGGAGATAACAAATCTTATAATCCAAAATACACTGAAGACACGACATCCTTTTGTCAATAAAGTGTATTTGTTTATCATTGAGATAAAAGCACTCCAACGATCAATGCCTGAGTTTCAGATGAACTGCAGACTTTGGGCGCCGTGCAATTAAAAGTATAAATAAAGCGATTTTTTTAATTGCGATCTGTTATTCATAATTTTAAGTAGTGGAATAAAATTTTTTACTTTTTCTTCTTTGGTTTTTATCTTAAAAGTGGAAATCATTTAAAAATTAAAATTTTTTTTTTTCATTAAAATTGAAGATTTTTTTAGTGAGTAAAAAAAAATAAACAAATCATTAAACAATTAAGAAATAATACGTTAGAAATTAAGTAATGTTTCAGTGAAAGTTTTTAAAAGACATAATCTTTATAATCTTGATTATTAATGTCTCCCAGAAGAATTAAGTTCCAAGAAGGGACAGTCATTAAAAGCCAACCCGCGATGTATAAATCCACTCCCTTAATTATCCGTTATTATCTTCGTTCCATACAATATCGTAATTCCTAATTCCTCATTCTTAAATCTTGAATTCTAGACCGAAACCAATCGCGAGATGTACCGAGCGGTGATGGAGGAAGTGGCCCGCTTCTTTGAGCGCTACCAGTTGCAGCAGCAACTCCAGCAAACCCATCGCAACGGCGAGCAGATCGCCCGCTCCAAGAGCTTGCATCATGTCCACGGAGTGGGCAACACCTCGCTGCAGAGTGATCCCCGAGATGATGACGCCTCGAGTGCCGGATCCGCTTCATATCTACGCGCCCGGAGCAGTACCAATTTGGTGTTAAATAAGTCAATGCATGCCATGAATGAGGAGCATAATTACGAGACGATTGCACCAGCTGGAAGCTATAATGCCTTTAAGGATTTTACTTGGTAAGTGAGGACTGGAATATACATTAATCATTTACGAAAAGACTAAGAAAACTCATTCAAACAAACATACAATTTAAACGGCAGTCTTGTAAATTATATTAAATATGTACATATATGTATATGTAAAGGTGTATAAATATTTATATAAATATGATAAAACAATTTAAAAATGAAAAGGTTTGAATGTTGTTAGTCTTTTAGTTTATTATAAATTGCTTGATAACTTATGAACCCTCATTTTCTTCCTACAAAAGGCGTCGCTCACCGAAGAAGTACGGAGGCAGTGGCGGCTGCAAGGCGCGCCTATCTTCGCCGGAGGCTAACGAGGAAAAACTGAATCAAGAGGCTTTCCGTTTGGCCAGAACCATCAGGAATTTGCTGCACACCTCCGAGCAGCAGCCGGATCTCACGCAGCCGCGTCACTCGCTGGCCTCCATTTCATCGCTGCCTTCGGGAAATCATCGTCTGTGCAAGGGAAAAACCAGTTCGGTGATGACGCTGTTGACGCCACCGTTGCACAATTCCACCAGCATCATGAATGCCACATTGGAGGTTCCATCGCCGGCTGCGAAGTCCAATGCGGAACTGATCTTTCTGCGGGCCAACAACATGAGGGACTCGAGGCTCTCGCTGCGCAGCTCCACCGACAGTTCCGTGCATTCCACCATCTCCTCGACGGCATCCTCTTCCTCGAAAGTAGAAACGGATGAGGAGACGCAGAGTAACAACAACCACAATAATACGACAACCACCGCCAGCAACACAGCCATCAGCAACAGCAATTTAAAACCCACCAGCAATAAGCAGAGCGGTTCCAGCACCGAAGATGAGAGTGGTTTCAGTTCGATTAGCTCCTTTCACGACGTGGGCTTGCCTTTGAGTTCCACAGTGATGAATGGGAACCAGCGACGCCTTTCCATGTCCTCGGAAAGCAGAAACTCCACCCTAAAGTCGGGCTTAAATATGGTGGGACTGCCCGTGCAAACCCAGACGCAAATTCAAGTCCAGGTCCAAGCTCAGATTTCCACCAGTCAATCGCCCTCGAAAACCTATCGCAATGCGAATCGCTATCAGCGCTTCTCCACTTTATCAAATGAGGATGCAGCCGCTGTTTTGTGGGTCTAGACAAGTGGATATCAAAACCACGTTCAAAAGATATTATTCTTCTGATTCTACACTATTAAAGGAGCTACTCAAAAATGGTTTTGAAAACGGGCTTCAAAAACCTCTATTTAATTTTGTATACCCCCGTATTGTCTTAGTTTTGTTTTTCTCTAGTGCCTCCGCTTAGTGTTTAGTTTATCACTTTATAAGAGTGTATTATTTTTAATATTTTACGTTATCATTTTATTTTTTAAGAACCAAGCGCGCATTTTTATGTTAACAATATGTAAATTTCAATTGTCTTAAGTTTTGCAGTATTTATAAATAAATAAAAATAATTTATATAATAAACCAGCTAAGTAGCCTGTTTGTTTAACGTCAAATGACCTGGTTGTCATTGTTTAATATCCTTCTTTTCGATACGTTTCGTTTAGGTCTTAGAAAAATGTGCTAAAGTATTTTTGGTTACCCGTAAGCAATTCCCACTCGAATCGTGACTAAATTCGTTGAGACCACAGCCCCTGGGTCAACATATAAATTAAAGTACTCTATTTGTAACGCAAAAACGACAATAATGGCCAGTGCACAAGTGCGGAGCTTTGAAAGTGCCGTCTTCGAGGGGCAGTCAAAGGACTTCAAGGAGCAGCAGGAGAAGCTAGAGCACCTCCAAAATAATCAGCAGCAGGAAGATGTTCCGCAGGATAGCCAGAATCACGAACTTATCGATGAAGCCTTATATGAAGTTGAGTACAAACATCCTTTGGAGCATGTGTGGACTTTGTGGTACTTGGAGAACGATCGCACCAAGCACTGGAAGGACATGCTGAACGAGATCACCCAGATCGACAGTGTGGAGACCTTCTGGAGTTTGTACTATACAATCAAGACGCCATCTGAGCTTAAGATTGGATGCGACTACTCCATGTTTAAGAAGGACATAAAGTAGGGGAACATTATCGACAGCTTTACAGATCCTAATAGTTATCCTTTATCCCCAAGACCCATGTGGGAAGATGTGGCCAACATCAAGGGAGGTCGCTGGCTGGTCACCGTGGGCAAAAGTGCCAAGTTGGAACTAGATCGCATTTGGCTAGATATTCTCCTGATGATGGTGGGCCAAACTTTTGAATACTCTGATGAAATCTGTGGCGCTGTGATCAACATACGCGCCAAGAGCAACAAGATCTGTGAGTTTCTCAAATTTATTCCAGCCCAATTGATTTGAGAACCATTTTTTACAGCCGTTTGGACTGCTAATGGTAATAGCGAGTTGGCCATCCTCGAGATTGGCCAAAAGCTGAAGATGCTCTTACGTTTGCAGTCGCATAATCTGCAATATCAACTTCATTCTGATGCAATGTGCAAAATCAATTCGTGCGTCAAATCGGTTTACACCCTTTAAAAGAAAGTGATCAGGTCCTCTCCGTTGTTAAATTTTTATTTTGATACACCAGATTCGTATGTGTGGAAGATAATATTGGCTTAGTGTTTATGAAAGCGCCAAACAAAATTGTTTGAGAAACTAAATTAATGAACGCAAATTAAGAAATTTCTCACGTTTGTTGTTGAATATCTTTTGGGCTTAGATTTCTTAGTTAAATTGTTGATTTCGTTGCCTACTTTGGCGTTTCAATCTTTGGAAATAAGAAATGCGTTGATTTTAAGATTATTTTTTTTTAATGATTGTTCATATATTAACTTAAACATCATCATGCTTTAAATGCATTACGACTTAGGGTCGTAAGTGCCTACTCAAGCAAAATCGTTGAGTTATAATCAATATAGTAAGATAATTTTTTAAAAAATTTACTCAGTAAACATTCACAGCTTGTTGCGGTGTGGCGATCATCCGACCGAAACCCATTCGAACCGATCGTTCGGTGCGTGCGTGAATGCGATCTCTAGTCACTGCAATGAGTAGTTGGTTACATTTAGCGACGCGACACAATTATTCGGGTACGGGCGTACACATATGGAGAACTATTTACAAGTTAATCATGGTCAATCGATAGCTCGGGCGAACGCTTCAACATTCGCGAGCTTCACATCGATAGGTGCAACTTAACAATAAATTTTACAATCTAGACAATATTGGACGCGTGATAATTTGTTTCTGGTTGTTTTGTGAGATTTCGAATTCGAAGGTTGCATCATCAGCACTCGGACATGGACCACCCATTTCCCGAGGAAATAGCACTGCAAGCGAGTCTCTCTTTCTAAGACTTCAAAAATGGAATACACAAATTGACTGTGGAATCATCGACCACTTTAAATGCGACCCACAACGGCCTTGTTTTTCCGCGTGGGCTGCACAGAGAGCGGGGGCACCACCAGCATCTCGGATTGCGTTGACGGCGAACTACTCCTCATGCTGGCACAGTCTTCATCGTCAACCTCCTAAAAATAAAATTAAACATTAGTACTTGACAATTTGTTTTTCCTTTCTGTCACATACATTTATATTCGTGCAACTGGCCAAACGCATTTGGGCCAATTGAGAAGCGGGCGTCAGCGAATTTGTGCTGCCAAAAGGCGAAGTCATCATCGTGGAGACGGCTCGTTTCAGCTTGTTGGGCGTTTTGTTGAAGGAGAATGCACGACCCACCTAAGTACAAAACAAATATTAAAGTTAGTTAAATGTTTGAAATTTATGTACATTTTAAAGGGCTACCTTTAGTCGCGTCTTGGCAGCCAGTTTGAAGGCCTTGCTCAGCGTGCTGACATTCACATCGCTTATGTCCACCTCCAGTTCTTGGGAGGTACGACAAATCAATAGTTTGTCCTGCAATATAAGAGTAAGAACATAAATTAAACAAGAAAGGAAAGCTAACTTCGGGCGGAGCCGAAGTTGAAATACCCTTGCAGAATATTCCGAATTATATTCTCCAAAATTATTCATATGATGCATTCTTAACACTCATAAAAAATCCCAACTTTCTAACTTTAAAAACACCAAAGTTATGGCATTTCCAATCGTTCAGTTAAGTGGCGGCTATAGGATATAGTCGGCCGATCCCTATGAAATTTAGTGGGTCAGATTGATTGGCCAAAAATAAAACCCATAGAAAATCCCAACTTCCTAACTTTACAAATCCCAAAGTTATGGCATTACCGATCAATCAGTTATATGGCAGCTATAGGATATAGTCGGCCGATCCTTATGAAATTTGGTAGGTCGGATTGACTGACCAAATAAAATACTCATAGGAAATCCCAACTTCCTAACTTAACAAACACTAAAGTTATGGCATTTCCGATCAATCAGTTATATGGCAGCTATAGGATATAGTTGTCCGATCCCGGCCGTTCCGACTTATATACTGCGTGCAAAGGATCGAAGGCTGTGTGCAAAGTTTCAATTCGATATCTTTAAAACTGAGAGACTAGTTCGCGTAGAAACAGACAGACGGACAGACAGACGGACAGACGGACAGACGGACAGACGGACATGGCTATATCAACTCAGGAGGTGATCCTGATCAAGAATATATATACTTTATAGGGTCGGAGATGTCTCCTTCACTGCGTTGCACACTTTTGACCAAAATTATAATACCCTCTGCAAGGGTATAAAAATGAATAGAACTTAGTCTACAAATTGTAGACTAATAGTGCAAATATTATTTAAGTTGGCTCTATATAAACACTTTTACATACCGCATCTGTTCGGCACGTGTGGGCAGCAATTTGGTTGCACAGTTTTTTAACGTAGACCGACTTGTCCGTCTCCTCTTCGCTAATCGTAAACGTATAGAGCTTTTCCTTATCACCCCGCAAGAGCAATCCAAAGGCACGCGGGCTATCCGAAATATCAATTACTAGTCGTATCGTATTTAACGATATTAGCTTGAGATGCTTATGCGTCTTGGCCGTGCTAGGTGATTTGGCGGTGTTGAATCCTCTTGAACGCCGCTTGCAAAGCTCAATGGAATCGGAAAAAAGGTACAGGACCAGGCTATCACCACGACCACTCAGTGAGTCGGAGAGCTCATTAACCTCGCATTTCAAGATGAAGCTGCGATTCGAACTCACTAAATGCGCCGGACAACCATCGATATCGTTGAATATATCGAAGATGGCCATGCGCGACTCGGTGCGCCTTTTGTCCTCGTTGATGTGCAGCGTCACCTGCTTGATGGCCTTCAATGCCTCTTCCAACCGCCCGTGATCCGCATTGCTACCACCTGTGTGCTTCAGGATGTCATTCAACAGAAGACTGATACTGGGCAATCGCTGCACCGGCCGGATCATCAGATCCTGCAGGCCTTGGCGGCCGCACTCCGGCTTCGTCTGATTGATTTTCAGGAAGGCATGGAAGCGGGGATACTCCCGATCGCAGTACTGCAGTTGCTCCTTCATTTGCTCGAAGAAGTTAACGTAAGGCGGATAGGCCTTGATCAGCTCGTCGCGATGCTGGATAATAATGTCGCCAATTAGACAATCCTCCCGCCAATTTGCATGCAATTTGCGCAGGTGCTCTAGCATGCTCTGATGAACCTCGTGGATGGGCAGAAAGTTGCCAAAGATCGTCTTGATCTCGGATTTGTTAAGCAGTGGATCATTGGTCTCGGCAAGTTCCTCCAGTTTATTTTTAAAGAGCTGCAAAGGAAAGGAATTTCATTAGTATTTCTTGGTCTTATAGGGGATAAATTTGTACAAAAATGGAATATTCCTTTTATCACTAATTATGTTCAACCTACATTCAATATGGTATCCAATATGCCCACATAGTTGGACTCTGTGGTAAAGAAGTCCATAAAGTGGTTAAAACGCATCGATTTCTTGGCTGGCGTGGATTCACTCGCCTCCGGCTCGGCATGCAACAGCTTATCCGCCTCCAGTTTATCCGGGCTAGTAGTGCAATCGAAGAAACTATTTGATACGGACAGTAGACCGGCATCGGAGACGGAGGAGCGTCGCTTTCCAGAGCCCAGAGGTGTGCCCTCCAGTTGGATGCGTTGCGAGAAACGCTTGCGTTTCCGCTTGTTAAAGCTAATGGGTAACGAATCCCGACGATCTGTATTGGGGGTATTCGTGATGCTGTCCAAATACTACAATTTTTTAGAAGATATTCAATTAATATAAGCAGAAAACCAATTAATGAGTGATCCACTTACGTCGCCGAACAGATAGTCCATCTCGTTGGCATAGCCATTCTGTATGGTATACCAGAACCAGTCTGATTTCAGGATGTGCGTGTGATTGTTCTTCGGCTCCGGCTTCGACACAGTCGTGTGCTCGTCAACCACCTGAACGGCAATAAATCAAGACGATTAATTCCAATGATCCTCCGTTTAGTAATTAAAAGAGATGCGGAATGTGCTAGATCGCAAAAAAATGTTTTGTTTGCTGCCTAATTTAGATTATACGAAACGTAGTCAATCAAGCGTCTATATAGAAAGTATATAGAGAGATATAGCTCGGCACAGCAGCAGCAAGCACAATAAATTTTGAACACATTCATCAAATGCAAAAAGGCTAAACAAAACATTTTTAGTGCACATTTTTGGCAGCACTTTGAAACGGCAAAGATCTTAGCGAACGAAATGAGGCAAGAGTGTAAAGCTACGGAACATGAATGCAAATTGTTTCGCCCCGAGAACGAGTAACATTTGTGTAAATATTTGTTAGTCCATAGAGAAAATAAAAATTCACCCAAATGCGAAGGAATCGCTCGAGCTAGACGCGTATAAGTTTGCTAGATTCTATTCTTGTCTCCATTTATTGTTTCAATTTATTTATCTACGTTGTTTTCTTGCTGGCATTTTTAACATTTATTCAAGCTGAACGAAAGTCAATAACCAAAGTGTGGGGTGTGTGTGTTTTGTGTGTTGCAAATAAATGTTATTCCAATATTTATTGTGCTGCTTTGTTTGGTTGTCTTTTTTTTATATTTTGTGCGCTGGCCAGAAAAAAAATAGTGACTAGACCATAGGAAACCAAAGTTATTTACAGAAGAAATTCCAGACACCGCACCAAATTAGATGTTATATGAGTTGTGACTTAAGCTACGGCATAACCATTAAATAACAATTAAATAACATTTGGGATGGAAGGAGGCTGGATGATGGATGACGGGGAGATTGAGGGAAATCGCGTCGTACAGCAACTGAAATAATGTTAAAAATGCTCGAACATAGTTGATTAAACACAATAGAAACATGGAAGTGATTAAACCACATAGTTTTGTTTTTTTTAAGAAATGAATGCACGAAAACAGATAAATATCGAAATGCTGAAACTGAAAAAATATTTTTTAAGTCCTAAGATAATGAATAAATTTAATTGAAGGATATAAATTAGAGAAGGATTAGTTATGGGAAAAACTTGCAAAAGCAGTTTGTAAAATTCCCAAAATTGGTTTCTTTGTCGAAGACTTTGTCTTTGTTAAGACTGTAGAAACACATAAACCTAAATAAACAAATTGTATCAATTTTGTAACTAAAGAAAATTCAATGTTCAATCCCCCCAACTTTAAATTCTTTGCCGTTTTAAAGTCTGTCCTTTTAATTCCCTAAGAGAAAACACGTGTGAATATCAAAAGTACCATTGGCATGGGTTCTTCTATGTGGCCGGGGCTTTGAAGCCTCGCTGTCGACTCTTCGGGAGACTTAATTACTTGCACCGAGCTATGTACAGCGATCGAAGTCGATAATATGGGAGATGACGATGATGATGATGGTGGCATGGCAGGCGTGACGGCAGCAGCACAGAAAGCAAAAGTGTGGGTGGGGGTATCGTTGACATCCAAACTGATAGAGGGATTTGGATTGGGGGTGGGATTCAGGGTAGGTGTGGAGGGGTTGGTAAGGGTCAAAGCAGAAACAACGCCGGAGACGGGGCCGAAGAGGCGCTTGGCTGTTTTGGGCGTGGCTGTAGATCTGAGCTTGGGTGCTTTGGGGGTCTTGAAACCACTATCCAGGATGGTGGAACACTCCGGAGTGCCATCTACACCTCTATCGGTTCTACGACTGCTGCTTCTCGTTATCCTGCCGCAAAAGCTGCGCAGTTTTTCTTTGACTGGTTTCCTAATGGACTCATTGAGGGTCAAATTAATGGAGGAGGCCAGGGAGCAAATGGAATTATCGGCTGCCTCGCTGCCGATGAAACTTGAAGCATCTGCCACTGAGCTTCTTCGTGGCCTTAAAGTCTTCATCAGCGGCTCGGCCACAAAGCTCACAGATCGTCGTAGGGTCCTTGAAATGGAACCCGTGCGTATTAGTTTGGGTTTCTTGGTACTCGCTGGCAGAGCGAAAGAGTCCACAGACATTAGGGACACATTGTCAAAGCTATCCCTCTTGCGTTTTAGATCATTCTCTGAAGCTGGCAGATCATCGGTCTCCAGGTCACACTCGTCAATAGCTTTTAGTATAGGGGAAATATTCTGAGTGGTACTTTCGAAATCCAACGGATTACCATCCATTTCGGGTGAGCTCAGTGGCGTGGCTGCTTTTAAACTAGTTCTTATTTTGCTTGACTTTGGCGTGCTGGCCTGGACATCCTCTTCATTATCCTGTTCTTTTGGCACCTCGTCCATTTTGTGCTTCTGCTCTTCCTCCACATCTTCTTCGTCCGATTCAGGCAAATGATCATTTCCGGGGTTTCTTATGTCCGCTGCCTCCACAAAGAGGCGTTCGTCAAAGTGTATATCATCCTCGTCTTCAGTGGCCTGATTCTCTTTTTGCTCTTGCTCCAGATCAATATCCAAAGCCATTCCATTGTTCGCCTCCATATGGGATAGATCCTCTTTTTTGATTTCAGCATGCTCAAGATCGTTAGCCTGCTGCTCCTCTTCATCCTCCGCCTGCGTCGAACTGCTGCCTGGGATTTGGGATTCGGTTGGGTTAGTTAGGGTGCTTGGGTTAGTATCTGTGCTAGTGCTAGTGCTTGTAAATACTGCGCCCGTATTGGGCATCACCTGGAAGACACACGGATTAGGTTTTGTGGGTAACAAAAATTAGCTGCTCGAAACAGCAAAGAAGCATGTACAAAATATTAAGACTAGCATGCAAACTACAAACTCCAAACTACCCAAAAAGCTTGCATTTTAGCATTTAGTAACTGAAAAGGCAGACTTACGACATGCGAGCACTCCGGATCCTCGAGTTCGGCGCAAACGCCACCGTTCTCCAAAAGTACATCCACCATGTGTTGATGCTCCTCCGCAGGGAATCCAAAGAAACAGATCTTCTGACCTTCGAAGGCCTTCAGCCGATGCGTCTTGGTAAAAATCTCCTGCGTGGCGTCGAGTTCCAGCGAATTGCGATCCGCCCATGCGGCAAACACCCAAGCAGGACGAACCACGGTCAACCGGAAGGTTTTGGCGTACCTTTAAAGAAAGAGAAAGGAATTTAATGAAAGTTTTGATGGATCATTTTAAGAACCTTTTCTATAGCAACAACATATTTTGGTTTTCTATCGGTTACGCTATTGTCATTCCAATTCTTGCAATAAAGCAAACCAAAACCTCTTTAAAGTTTTCATAATTTTGTTAAACTTATTCGTATATGTTAATTGTTTAATAGTTTAAACTTAAAACTCACTGGTACTTTTCGCCGCCACTGTGGTTGCAAATCAAATGCGTGGTCTTCGTGTTCAGGTCCTTCTTGATGCAGCCGCCCATCGAGTGAATAAGGTTAACCAGCTTGGTCTGCGAAATAAATATTTTCAAATTAGGTGTAACTTAATGCCCAGGAGGAGAGACTCCCAGCCACTCACCAGCTCATCCTTTTTGCGTATGCCCGTGAAGCAAGTGACCACGCCGCGCATCGCGTAGTTGTAAATGGGCCGCGAGTTTTGGCCCAGTGTCTGTTTCATCTCGGCCGCGTACTTCAAAGCCGGCGGTCCCAGAATGCTGCAAGTGATATAAAGGGAGAGACAATTAAATATTTATGTGGCACACTTTTGAGTTATGCAAGGCAATCTGGCTTTTATGCCCCAATTGACCTTGGCAGTTGCAGTTGCTGTTGCTCTTGTCGTTGCCATAATTCAATTCGAATCGGTTTGGCATCGGTATCTTCTTTGCCCGATAGCATTCCGGATACAACTGATTGTGAGTGCTCGGCGCGTTTCGCTTTATTGAACTTTGACTGAAGAACCATTGTATCTGACTAAGGGCTCTTTTGTTTACCAATCCGGACATCGACGGCTGGTGGATAGCCAGCCCATCCTCAACCCTTCCCAGCCCATCCGCATCCCAACTGGCAAAAGCCGGAAGTTTTTATAAACAAATCAATCGAGCGGAAGCTGACTGCAGACTGACATGTGGAGCATTGTTTGCCACATTTTGAATGCACTTTGTGGGCGTAGGGGGATGTATTTATGATACTTAAAATATGAACATTTATTTATGTGTCTCATCAAGGCGCAATTATAATTACGGACGGGGGAATCGAAAATAATTTGCGGTGCATGCGTTGAGTAATGCTTTTGATTTTGGTAAAAATTTATGAATGATTCTTTGTAAAAGAATTTTTAGGGTGAAATATGAATGGATAAAATCCTATTTATACAGCAATCTATAATTAGCAATCCTTGCAAATTCCAGACATTGTGTTAAATTTACCACTACTTATATAGACATTGTAGAGATGGTTTCATTTAACTTTGATTTTTTAATTTCTTGTTATACGGAACACTCACAATTTCCAACTTCCTTTGGTAGTTTTCTCCCCTGTCTCCATTTTCACTTGATCTTTCACTTTCTAAGACTTTTCTCAGGTTGACTTCCTGTGGTTTGTTTCACTTTCACTTCTGCTGTCTTATTGAGTCTACTATCATATCATTTTACATTTGCATTTACACATTTCGGTCTGTTGGGTTATCTTAACCTTACCAACAAAGGAAGATTTCCATATGCACAAATATTTGTCGCGGGCAAACGGAACGATTTTGTCTGATTCAGGGTACCAGAATATGAATAAGACATATAGCCGAAGAGCCCGAGCGACAAGAGTTTATGATTCTATCCGGGCAACTAAACAAACACAACTGCCAGCCTCGTTGCTTGGGAAAATTATTGAATAAACGATGAGGCGGCAGCGAGCGAATGGAAAATGGAAATAGAAAATGCCTGACATGCCAGGCGGTCCACCCTCTCGGCTCCTCATCCTCTGCTCCTCGATTTTCCCCACTTTCTGCTCGTTCTCTCCTCATCACTTAATGTGGCACATAAGTGGCAAATGCTATACAGGCGTGATATATTCCTATAAGAAGTGCAAACATCTCTCTCAGTTGGAGAATGTGAGATGTACAGAGAAAAAATGTATGATCGATTTGAGGATTCGTTTCAAAAAGAAAGACATGAATTTTAAATTCTAAAGACCCTTATATATATACTTATTGGATATTTAATCAATAACATTCGAAACTTTGTGCAAGAGATACTTAAAGTTTTATTTTTTTTTATTTTCAATCAGATTTGACTCCGATTATCCTATACATTAAAAAAATATTTTTCTAGCCCATTGTTTATTTAAATAGTTTAGTCACGAAACTTTGTCTTGCAATTCGACTTTTTTTCCTGTGTAGAATAGAAACGACTGTGAGAGAGGTGACAGTAAACTAAGAAATCACCCGGAGACAGGTGAAATGCAAAGAGTGTTGAACAAAACAAATATTTAAGCAGCAGAAATGAAATTCCAAAGAACAATTAAATATTTCTCTTTGGGATCGAAGGAAAACCCAGGAAAATTGTACTGCTTAGTCAATCCATAAAAATGCGACGCGCGTGCTCGACAACAATATGAGATGATCGGGTTGGAGTAGATCGGGGGATCTGGGGGTTTCGGCCTCGACAATGGATGATCCCTGCCATCTCTAGAAACGGGCGATTCTTTTGTAAAGTACGCCGATCTTTGACTGAACACGGGGCACTCGAACTTTGCGAGGGTCAGAACTATAGTCCAGTCAATGACATGTCGTTCGCGGACTCGTTCTCGTTCTGCCTCAATTAATTCACCATATCAAAACTTATAAATTATATACTCGTCCGCAGATATACAATAAATATTTAAATATATATAAACCCAACGGAGCACACATCATATAAATGCCTCAATAAAAACGCATAAATTCTGTTTTTTTTGCGATTTGTTATATTTATTTTTATGGCAAAGAATTTCCGTTTTTTCCCAAACGCTGCTTTCAACACTTTCGACTTTTTTTGACATCGCTCGATCTGAGTATACACGAATTCCTATATATTCTTGGCGCCAAGAGATTGTTGCAATGCCACCTCCTCAATTTAATTCAAAGCAAACTTGGCTAACGGCGACAGAGACTTTGGCTTCCCAAGAGAAGTCCCCATGAAATTTACGCAAAAAAATATGTGAAACCAACGTAAAAACATAACCGATTCATTTTTAAATTCTGTAGAAAAATACTATTTGAAATTGTCACGACAGCGTTTTATTTGTTTATATTTTTAAGTTAATTTTCATTCTCAGTTCGCTACGTCCCCAAAATAGGCAATGAAATGTTTTGAGACTTCCCCCATTATGCGAATGGATCATTCCTATGAATCAGAATATATATGCACATATATCGGCCATGCTGGGAACAACGATTAACAAGATCTTTGTGGCATCATTTTGGGCGAGGTTAAGTGGCCGTTAAAGTGCCTCCGGTCATTCTTTCCACTTATCTGGCATTTCTGAGAACACCTCATTAAAATTTCTTCGGTTTCCCATTGAGTTTTGTGTACTTTAATTCAGAACTGTTTTTGTGCAATAAAATGTAGACTTTCTGCACTAATTAAAGGTTTTACATTTTATATAACAATTTGCAAAAGCAATTATAGGAAAATTTGTCAATTGCCAAAACATAGGCCATTCTGCCAAAAGTATTTTTGAAATTTATTTTAAGTTAATTTATTAATTAGTTTGTTGATTAGTTAATAAGTTTATATTCCCGAAATTTATTAATTAATCTATAATGATCAAAAGAAGAATATTAATCTCCCATTAATTTAAAATATTATATGTCTGCATTTTTATTTATTTGGTGTCATTAACTAAGAACAACTTTGTCAAAACAAAGAAAATCGTTTCATAGGTTATATAAATTTTAACGATCAAATTAAATACACCTGTACCAAAACAGTCACGATTTATTCATATCAGTTGACAAAAACAAACTCGGGAAGTGCATATTTATTTAAAAAATAAACAACTCGCGCTGCAAATAATCTTTCTACGTAGTTTTCCTAAGTTATAAACAAATTCTCAATTTAATTCCAGTTTATGTTTTTCTATAAGCGAAAATCAATTAAATTTATAGATGGAAAACTAAAATAAAAAATGTGAAACATGAAATATAATTAGCCCAGAGGAAAAACAACTTATACGCACCTCAGCTTTGTTTTATTTTTTTTCCGCTCATTTAGCGGGCAGAAAAAAGTGGTGAAAAACAAATACGAATTGCAATAACAAAACGAAACAAAACATGAATGAAAATCTATGAAATAAATAATAATTCTTAATGGGGGAGAACAAGCTTCTTTTTGGCTATTTTTTCGCCTTTTTTCTTACAAGCAAAGCGTGTTGGAAAACATGAAACGGAAAACAGACGCCCACCAACCCCTCCAAGTCATAACAACCGAAACGCATTTGGTGACCTCCAAAAAAAGCTCGTAAATAAATGCTAACCAAAGTATGGCAAAATTATGGTTAATCACTAATGAGACAGGGCAGAGGTTGCTCCCCTTCCAAAAAATAAACAAAAAGGGGAAGAGTTTTGGGGGGTGGGATCTAAAAAGCGTGCATGTTGTTTAAGGCTATTACTACGCAGCAGGCAAATTAATCAAGCGTGCAAAAAATTCAAGAACAGAACCAGTCCGAACACATATAGAGCAAACATTTGCGCAAGTTTCAAATTTGACAACAATTTGTAGCAAGCGAAATATTATTGCAAGCTTTTATTTTGTCAAGTCGCAGTTTGATATACTCTTGAAGCTTTATTTTAAAATTTCCCTTTAATGAATTGGTACATCTTCATCTATAGAAACTTCACATAAAACAATATTATAATAACACCAAAAATATTATGATTTATTCTGATTATTAAATTAGCTTGCCTTTGAAGTTTTAGTGCATTTTTTAAAGCCCTACACTCCGGTTTGTATATTCTTATTTAACTATTAAATAACAATCTTTAATGGGTTTTCTTGCTAAATTTAAAAATTGTATAACCAAGAAAACATTGTTTATATAAACAAAAAAAAACAGGTGCAATATTTTCGTGATTTTCCTTGAAAATGCATTCGAACCAAACCCTCTAATCAATTGGTTTTGTTTATTTAAAACCAAAATTGATTGTACATACAATGGTTTTCTTTATTGGAAGCACTAAAACCGATGCCCATTATCGATGAAGATACAATTTCTATTAGTTTCCTAGAAATGCATCCAAATCAGACGTTTGTAAACACAGACAAATTTGGGGGTATCACCCTGCGAGTTATAAAGTGTTTATTAATTTCCTATTATCGAAGTATTGCTGGAACCCTTAAGAAAGGGTATAGAATCGGAAGGATGAGGGCAGAGGGGCTGACTGATATATCTGGCGCATGGCTGACGCTGTCAATCTTAGAATTGGTGGCTAACGAATGGATCCCGAGCGGGGGGAATTGGAGGGGAGGTAGTATACCCGTGCGTGTGTCTCGATTTCAAACTCAATTTGCTGCGGCTCAGCGTGATGGAGGCGATGATAATGGCTCTTGACTGGGCTCCTCATAGACAAAAAGTGGGTTGAAAAAAAAGGGGGGTGGACAGCCAGCCACATGTGACAGATTTGTGCCCCATCCGTTTTGTCTAAATTAAGCAGCCTTCTTGTTCTTCGGCTTTTGCCAAGTTATTATTAGTGGCGGTGACTAGTACTCACCATTCCTTCTGCTTATGTATCGCCTCGAAGCTGGCACCCTCGAAGTCGTCGAGCACGTAGAAGGTCCGCCAGTCCGACTCCCCGATGATGTCCAGACCCGTGTCCGAGGTTACGATGGGCAGTCCAAAGGATTCGGCTGCCCGCAGCGTGTCCGCATCCTGGCCAACGCCTCCCACCAGACAGATTCGAGAGGGCAGCGCTGTAATGGACATCTCTAGTGGGAGAAACAAATGAAAACCAAATATTAGAAAATCACAAACAGAAATATGTATAGTATGGAAATAGTATTGTGTTAAGTGCATGTCAGGCATAAATCAAGCAAATAAATGCAGGACAATACACTGGATCGAATAGAGGATTTCCTGTTGTATCGTACAAGTTGTAATTATTATTTAGGGAACTTATCACCATTTTCGTTAACTTGAGAATCCTACTTTGAGATATTCTTGTTTTGATTACATAATTAAAAAAAAAACCATTAACAAAATACAAAGTGAACTATATTTCTAAGCCAAGAAACGAACACCCAAAGCAATTTCCATCGCATTTTCCTAAATCCTTTTTATTTACTTTTAGATATTTTCGTTTCCTAACATTTTACAAATTCCTAATAAAATAAATATTTAATTCACAGGATGCTTAATTATTTCCCGATTTTTGTAACACCCGCAACTCAACAACCCGACTCGTTTTTGTTTACAGGGGACTGGAAACAAGATTTGGTTTGATTTATGGCTATTTTGTGGATTTGTTTGTTTATGCAATTGAGTATGCGAGACAGCGAATGAGATCGAGCGAAAATTGTGCAAAATAAAACAAAGAAAATCCACGAAATAGAGCAGAGCGACTAACCAAAATAGAACCCCTTGAGGATTATATAGATGGAGGATGGGGGCCTGGTCAGCAGAATCCCCATGAATGCGCTGTCGATCATTAAGAAGCCAAATTGCGAGCTGTTGACATCAATTTTAATTGTGTCGATTTCTTAGCCGCCGAAATAAGCGACCTTCATAGTTTTTGACACACAACGAAAGTAGTGTGCGAAATGAAAACAACGCAAAACACTAGGGCTAGAAAATGTTTTCAAGTGCAAATCATTTACCCCCAATCGACATGGACACAACACATGGAAGAAGGCCACAGACGGCGGCTTTGTTGCATTAATTTTATCCAGAATTGTGCAGCTGTAACCGATGCCAATTGCATCTATATATCTGTACACCAGCACTTGTATCCGTATCTGTATCTGGCGAGACATTCGCCACTTGTGCAATTGAACAAAGTCCAGGAACTGCAGAAGAAGAACTGCAGTTCGTGTCGTACTCTCTCTCTGACGTTCAGGAATTTTTGGATAGATATTCCAGATATGCATTCCAAAAACAAGCGATAAAAACAATGCAATTTACCTAATGGAAATCGGTGGGATTTATGAACTAACAAAATGTTTATAAGGTAGGAATATCTCAGGAATGTGAAATCTAATAAAAACTTTCATAGAGAATGTGCACCCCGTGAATGCTGAATTAATGGGTGAAAAAATCATGGAGTAATCTTGATGAAAACATCGCAATAAAGAGATGATTACACCATCTAATTTAAATTCTTTTATTGATTTATTAACTCTTTTTGGATTTCATTTTCTATATTAAAAAGTTCTTTCGTGTTCTTTATTTCGAACATTTTAAAGAAACTATTTCCTAATGAAGAAAAATAATAAAATCACATGGCTAAGATATTACTAATATTGTTAATTAATTCTAAGAATTGTTTTGATAACAACTTAATACATATTTTCCCATCACGACATTTAATGTTTTCCAATGAAACAGATATATTTATTTTTGAATTTCGCTTTAATTTTAGTGTTTTTGCACCTTTTTCAAGTGCTTATCGATTTCTGGATGATTCACGAAAGCCTGTACCCTACTTAAATTTCCCTCTCGCTGAAGCAATATTTTCTTGTTGCTTTTGCGAATATTCAACCCTTGAAATAAGTACCTGAGGGGTTTATCTGGGACTCCCTAAATACCTGTAAAATCCTCGTACACCTGACACAAGGCAGCCTGTCGGAGCTTCGCCTGCTTGACTTCCTCGGCGGCGGCATATGTGAAATACGAGGCGGATTGTCGCTGAACCGTGACCAATTTGTTGCTCTTTTTGCCCAAGTGGGTTCCAAAGTTGAACTGAACAAGCGGTATGTGCAACATTTTGCACGAGGATCCTCGAGGATCGGACTCTAAAACATAACTGAATGCAAGACGGGCTCAGAGAACCCCTGAAATCGCATTTTGCATAGCCACAGGTGGTGGCTAAGGTTGACAAGAAGGTAAGGTTTAGCGAAATTTCCAAAGTGTGGGAAAAATGCAGAGAGACTCACAGGTGGCGGCCACCATTATGCGGCATTCGGGAATTTCCTTCCTTTCTGCCTGAGCGAAATCCGCTGTTGTTTCTTTTCTGCTTTTCCTCGCTGGCTGCCTGCCATAAACATGATGAAAACCTAATTGAGTGGCATCTGAGAAATGAAAGCCATCGGAAGAAGAGGGCTGTTTGGGTTTTGTGGGCGGTCAGCCTTACTACACATAGAGAAAATAGCTTTTGAATCACATTCAAATCAAAGAGGAACAAGAAAGTATTATTTTAAAATGGTATTTCTTTCAACTTAATCACATGTTCATTTATAATTATATAAATTCGTCAAAAATAGAAATAACAAATAAAGTATATAATCAAGAGACATGTTTAAAAGTTCAATAATATTTAGATAAACTAATAAACAATAAAATAGTTGTTACACATTTTCTAATATTTCTGTTAATTAAAGACCAGAGAATGAATATTAAATAGTTTTTAGGTTTAATTGTAAGCAAACAATTCATATAAATAAAAAAATATGTGTATCTCTTAGATAACAGTGAAATGATTTTTGTCTCTGTAGCAGATTTTGTCAAACAGCACAGACTCATCAAAGAAAAATCTTGTAATAAAATTACGCATACCGCGGAAGCCTTGACGTAGGAGAAGACCGGATCCGAAGGTCATCGTGGCATGTAAAATGCCATTAGCATTGAGGGACAAAAAAACAGGCTACAAAATATAGTTGTAGGCATGTGCGGCCTGTCAACATGTGTAAAAGGAATACGAGGCAATCGACCAGCGGGGTGGTAGGTAAATCACCCGGTAAAAACAGAAACGGAAAAGCAATGAGCAAGGATCAGGGACCCTGCGCAAGGGAAAGGAAAGAGAGCAGGATATGATCTTCCTACCTGAGTTGAGTATCAGAGCAGGCAGATATAGTTATCATCTGGAAATGTTTCCAAAAGTAGCTACACATTTAAGCTAAACAACATCAAAGGGAAATTTGTTCAATGGTAACCAAATTATAAACTTTTAATGGATATATGCTTTATTTGCGACTCAAAAACAGGCACAAAATACATTTAATGATAATTTTATTTGTTTATGCCGCCATTGGAAAAATTCTTCCCAGACAACATATTTACACGTATTTTTTAAGGCATTAACCTTTATATTAGATATCGGGCAAGGTTTGAAAGAAGAAATGGACTTTGGAATTATATTCTTTTCAATAAACAATTAGCTCTTTTTAAAAAATGTATTTATCTCCAACCTTTTTTTTAATGTTATGTATGATATTGCATAATGCCTTTAAGGCAACATAACTTTGTTTACTTTATAAATGCTGACGCAGGAAAATACGTAAATATAATTATATTTTATTTTATTTGCTTATCTCATTCTTATTAGATAAATTATAATTTGAAATCATCTATAGTCCTAATGTGTATTTATTTCTAATACAAAAAACAAAATAATAATCCAAAATATTTAAATATTATATTAATTTCAAATTTCAATTTCAAAACAAGAAAGGTTTTCAGGTATAAAATTTTTAAAGTAAAAAAAATAAAAACCTCTTTTATTTTGTTTTTATTCAAATGAGTAATAAATATCTACAAGCTTTTAAAGTAAAGTAAAAAATATTTAGTTATAATTGGTTTCCCTTTTTAAAAGGGGAATACAAGAAACAACGATAAAAATACAAGATACATAATGCTATTAGTTTAATTTTTTTTTCCAGTACTTGAGTTACTAGCTACATGGCTATCAAAATCGTAACGGGCATCACTGATCACAGGAGCTGCCCACTTGTATTGTTTTCGCCTGTCCTTAATTTTACTCTCACAACAGTTAGGCGTCCCAGTTGTTGTTGTCGGTACAGTGCCGGTGAAGAGAGGGAAGAGAGGAGGAAAGAGCCCGTACGCATTTTGCACACACAATTCTTTTAATGCGATAAATATTTTCTATACCGAAATAAATTCAGAAAATAAAGAATAAAATATCAGCGACGCGATGCCGTTGCTTTTTTAGTCACACTCATACATATTAACATGTACTTATAGTCGTATTTCGACATATTTTATGAGGATCTTTTGGCCGCGACTGTGGTTTTCACCCCGCCCTCTTACGGCGCCTCTTTTATTTTGAACGACATTGAAAAATGAAATATTTGCGAGGTATTTGGACCTGCCACGCCCCTTCGGTACTCACCGCTCTTGGATTGCTCTTCAATGGTCTCCATTTCGATGGATCTTCTATAATTTACGGCCAATAATTCGTGGAACATACACAAAAACACACGAACACAGGCACACAATGGCAGAACGAACGCACAAGGAGACAAATAATTCGTTTGTACTCGATTCGTTTATTTATTTTCATTAATTCAACGCAGTTTTTGTGCATTTAGCAAACATATTTTCTGTTTTTTTTTACAAATAACTCAATTAAAAAGCGGCGCGCAAAGGCTGAAACCCTCACGCACTCACACACACGCGCAGGCAGCGTCGCCTTGTTGATGTATTTTTTATTTATTCTTACGATTCCGCGTACCTATGAAAGCACTGTAACTAACAAATTGATAAACAATTTAAGGGGCACGCGTCAACGGCTGCGCGTCGGAATTACAAATCAAAACTCAACGGCCAAGCACGTCCGGTTCGTTTTCATTTTCGTTGCTGTGCCGCGCGGTGTGACCATGGCGGGGGCGCCAAAAAATCACGTCAAAACGGGGGTAGAAAAATACCAATTCCAGTTGGCGGGAAACTACGGGCACCCTTGAATGAGTTTTCAAAAATATTTCATTTATTATTTCATGCTTCAAACATCCTTATCGTTAAACAATCAATTCAATAGACTTTAACCATTAAATAATTTCTTATTTCCTGTCTAAAATAAGTATGAATTAAATGATCTTTTGGAAATGATGTGGGTGTAACTGGGGTATCCATTTAAATTGGTGTTTATTTATTTATCATATTCATATTAATTTAAGAAAACCTGAAAGTCTTATTTACCAAGACATAATTCCGACGGTTCCTAAACCTGCCTTACAAATTTCAAAATCATTTTTAAGTTGCCCGCTAAAAAATACTTTGCAGAATAAAAATACCGCAACCACAATATCGATAGCTGCGACTGGCGTTGCCACCCTTTTCGCACTTGTTGCTTTATCGTTACGCACACCCACACACACACGCAGCCATTACGTCAATATGGCAAACAATCTGTCAAACGCGCAATTACAACAACAAACGTTCGCCCGCATTGACAGTTGGTCAATAGGTCCATACAGGATTTGCAGGGCTCGGTGAAGAGCTGGGGATTTCTGAAGGATTTGGCTTAAGCGGATTGGAAGCAGGCACTCCGAACTCCGAGGAAATGCTGCCCCAAACGCCGCCCCACGGATTGAAGGTGATGTCGGGGGCAGAGGAGAACCGACACTACCTGCGCGCCTTCATCCAGACCTATAGAGATCTGCCCGTCCTGTGGGACACTTCTCTCCGGGATTACACCAATCGGGAAAAGCGTGCGGAAGCCTATCTACGCCTGGTGCCCATTTACCATTATCTCAAGAGGGACGCCACGGTGGAGGACGTGAAGAAGAAGATCAATACCCTGCGCACAAACTACCGCAAGGAACTCAAAGTGGTGGAGAGTGCCATGAGGTCGGGTAATCTCCACAGTCCCCGCTGCTGGACCTTCCAGGAGCTGGACTTCCTGCGCAACTCGGAAAAGTTCTTGGCCGTCAATCCCGCCTTCAAGAACGAGCCCTCCTTTGCCTTTAGCGAGGGTAGCAATTGCACCAGTGCTTTTCTGGATGGCCAAGGAGCTCCCCTGCACTATCCTCCTTCCCGGACAGGAGGACAAACCCCCAATATCTCCGAAATGTTTCACAAATCTTTTGGGCCTCCACCACCACCGCCGCCGGCAGCCAACCATGTGGATTATGTGACCAACAAGCGGGCCAGGCAAACACCACCCTGTCCGGGAGGAGGAACAGGATCTGCAGGACCATCTGGAACCTCCCACAATAACGATGAGCTACTCAACATAGCCTGCGAGTATCTGGCGGGCACTTATCCCGAGGAGGAGTCCATTGCCCGCACCTGGACGCACAAACTAAAAAGATTACCCCGCGAACAGCGACTTCTGGCCGAGCGGTTCATTAACGAAATCCTGTTCGAGGCCGAGTCTAACAATCTCCATCGCGGTTCCGTTCAAATCAACAACAGCTTCGAGCCCTACGTACGCTACGAAGAGCCGCCAAACGGCCACGAGGAGCAGGACAAATCCCAGAGTCCCAGTGTGCACACCTCAAGCGAATCCAAGCCCAATGTTGCGGGTGGAACAGGCGGTGTCGGAGGAGGAACAGCTGGCAGCACCACGAACACGGGCATCAGGGAGTTCTAAGTTTAATTAGTTGCTAAGTGTTATTAAGTTTTTATTGGCCGAGGGATAAATGGCAAATGACATAGTGTTAGCTTAACAAGGAAAATCAACAATAAATAAACCTGTAAATAAGATTCACGATGGTGTTGAGAAGGATCAGTCCAGGCGCTGGTACTCTACCAGATTGCGGGTGAACCAGACATAGGGCGAGGCCCCCGCCAGAAAGAGGCAGGCGCCGATCACAGGACGATGCAGGATCCAGGCCACTGCCGCAATGGTCAAGGCCATCGAGAAGGCGATTAGCAGGTTGCCCGTCACCGGGAACTGGGGGTCCGGGGCTAAGGCCGCCAGAAGTGGTACCCTGATAACTGGAGGTAGAAGAAAAGAGAAAAAAGCGTTACGGATTTAGTAACTAAACAATGGGGAGTCATTTGGGATTGTATTCATAAGGTCTTTTTTTAATCATTCACTCTAAAACTGAGTAAATGCTATGAGAATATTTTCTTATTTAAATGTTTTTATTAATATTCTCATTACATTAAATAACACCGGTTAGTGGGTTTCCTCCACTTCTGGCTCAAATCGTTCTTGGTAATTAGTGGAGTTAACAAGGTTATATATTAGTTTGCCCATTAGTCTTTTGACTGCAGCTTAAGAAATCAAGGTTTAATTCTGTGTCATTATTATTAGTAAATATCATTTCTACTTTAAATAAACAATTAATTCTTCCGAACTGAAATGTTAGTACAATATAAACGAAATTGTAAAAATGAAACCGCTTATTCTTCAAAGGTAAAGTTTCGGTTATAGCACAGGATAACATTACATTGTGTTAAAATAATTTTGAATATATTAATGCTGGAACTTAAAGCCATTATTTCAGAAAGCTATAGGTTTCAGTGAAGTTGGTTTAAAACCCAGTATTTGGGGGAACCAACACTCTTCTTTCGGTTGGAATTTGATTGGAAAACTCTTTTGGCACTCACATAACAGACGTAGAATTTTGGTGTTGCAGGTGACACCGAAGAAGATGAGCAGCCAGCCAACGAAGCGCCACCACCAGGTATGCAGCACTTGAGCTCGTGCCTCCAGGCGGAAAACCTCCTGGACGCTGAGTCCTCCGGGATAGACAAGCAGAACCGGTACTCCGCGTGAGGTGATGAAAGGAACCAGTTTGTTTCCTGACAACTTGCCCACTACACTGAACATCTCCCCCTCCATCCCCGCGAAGCTGAACAGGAGCCGCAGGTCGCCCACCTCTGGATTGAACACATCATTGGTGTGGTAATAGATACCAAGGTGCAGCTTTACAGTGCTGTCCTCTGGCCGAATGTCCGAGGTGAGATCCTGGTAGCTGCCGAACTTGTCCTTCACTTCAGCACCTAGTTCATAGCGACCTATGTAGACGGCATCCGCCACCTGAACGTGGCTTTCGATGGGAAAATGGCTGGGATTCGTGTGGCCGTGGCGGTTGTAAAAGTTCCGCGAATCTACGATCTTGTCCCGCCATTCCCGCGTGTAGTAGTAAGTCCGCGAGTCCGATTGCGTCGTTCCCACGCTCTCGCCATAGTTGTGCTCACTGAAAGGATAACACATACATATTTGAGTTGGATCTAGTATGATTTTCTATAACTACAACTTTTACAGGATTTGATTATAAATATTTTACAATAAATATGTACATATTTTTGTTTTTTTTTGTATTTCTGGAAACGTTTTAATTAGAATTAAATATCTATAAATATTTAGATGTGATTTTAGACCAATAAAATTGTAATATATTTTCTCTTTTAAAAACCGAAAAATATGATCATTGAATTTCTTGTCTAAGACTTTTAGTAACAGCGAATCTATACTTTTTTTAAATAAATAATGATGTTAATTGATACCTAATTGTATTTTTATAAACGCAACCTTATTAACAGACAAATTCATTCTAACAAATCCCAAAAATAAGAACATATACCGGCTTCTAATGTGTAGGACTAACACATGTAGGATTGATTTAAGCACTTTGACTGCCACTTACACGGTCTCCTCGACCCACTGGTACATTTGGACGCGGCGCCGCAACTTGACCGCTAGCAGTTGGATATTGTAGTCCGGTTCGGTGAGCGGTTCGCCCACGATGATGGGGCCGGATAGGTGGATGATCCTTCCCTCGAGACCCACTTCCTGTTCCTCCTCCGTGAAGCGAACTGAGTAAATGTCGGCGTGCGCTTCATCCAGTGCCATCATGTTGTGCACGGCGCGTCCTTCGTTCCAGTATAGCACAGTGCTCCCGGCGACGAAAAGGATAAGGCCGAACAGAGCAATGAGCCAGTGGCTACGGAGCGTTTCGTTCAGAGTGGCCATGGGTGCAGGTGTCCAGGATCCTTTCCATCCATCTGTGGAGCCCAAAAAGCAATCCAAAAATTAATTTCCAACCCAGCAACAGCTGATTGTGTACAGTGTGACCGGGCGGCGCCAGCAAGGAAAGCCTTTATTTGCAAGTCTCTTTCACAATCAGAAGAAAGCATATTTTAGTTTTTTTTTTATCGACCATATGGAATATTTACTCTATCAAGATGTGGTTACACCATAAGTCAATCTAAGGCGCGGGTAAAAGCACAGTTCTGCCACATCTGAATCTGAAATATTCATTAATTACTCTCTTCAGTCACTCAACACACCTCGAAGATAATTTAATATGGATCTTAATCAATATATAAACTCGGTGCAAATATCTCGTTCTGAAATTGATCAAATTAAACGAGAAATTGCTGTGCTCGAGGAGAAATTGAGACATGCAACTGATTTACTCGATCGAAATAGGATTCAGAGCCAGATAAGGCAGTTAAATGAAAAAATTAAAGTAGTTGAGAAGAATATAAAATTACATGGGGATCTCTATCAAGCTCAATTAAAGTCGCAACAAATAAATCAGCTACTTCGCTGAAGAATATGGAACTTGAAAGGTGCACTGTGCTGGAAAAAATTCAAGCCCAAACTTCAACAAAAGGACGCAACAAAGAAACATAAACTGTAATATCCAATATTCAAACTAATTACATTTCATAGAAAAAATGTATAGATTTACATGAAAGCTTAAAGTTATAACTGTTTTATGAGATTGAAATAAAAATATTTTATTTATACTCTCAACAAGTTTAATTGTTTGAAGTTGAAAATATGGAAGATGGGATCCATTTAAAGTAAAATAACACACATAAATCGTCAACTAACCAATATTTTGATCATTTTGAGAAAAGCCCATTAAAACTTATTTCCGGGATTCCCCAAATTCATAGAAGCCAATAAAAAATCCAAAAACAGCTGGTGATTCATAGTGGTCATGCCACAAAAGCAGATCAAAGCCTATATTCAAGATCTGAATACAAAGCAGGGGGGCTTTCCCCCGGTGTTAATATTGCGTCAAGTTAACGTCCTTGATTTAGCTACGATTTTGGAACAAAGGAATTCAAATATAAGGCTTTCATTTCTTAAAATGTTCACCAAAATGCATACAATACGAGCTCAAAGGAGTTATTATTATTACGTAAAGATATTCCCCAAGCTGTGCGTTTTTTAAGAACATTTTTTAAATACTTGCAGAGTTTGTAAAGCCCACAACCAAAAAAAATGTGGCTTTAAATTTTAGCGTTCAACAATCGAAAATTGCGATGCCTAAACATAGTATATTTTTAAGAGCCAGACGGTATGTTTTTTTATCTCTTGTGCGGTCACACTGCTACGCAGGCAAAAGCAACAACAACTTGGGGCTAAGCGAAGAAAATGTTTTAAAAACCTTAAAAACAGAGAAAAACTGATACAAATTAAACACAACTAGGAATTATAAGTCATTTTGAACGCAAGCATGGCTTCCGCAACGGTAAGAAATGTATGTATGCCGCACTAACACCTAACAATCTGCTTATTTGGTGTGCCACCCTGACAATACGACTCGAGGTTTTCTTCGAAAAACTCCCATTTAGAGTCTGGAAAAGCTGAACTAATCAAAATTACGTGTAATACAGGTGCCGCTACTCGACGATGACACGATACCTTTCGGGGAGGAGGACGAGATGCGGGATCCCAGTCGCGCGGGCCAGAAATACACGTAGGCAGAACCACATAGAACAATTGGATCTCGAAGACCAACTTCTGTAACCCTCTTTACCCCACAGGCACCCGTACGTCACCTTCTTCCATCTGTTCTTCAGGGGCGCCGCCATCGTGATCTACATGTTTTGCGGCTGGTTCAGCGAATCCTTCATCACCAGCTTTGTCTTCGTGGTGCTCTTTCTGTCCGCCGACTTCTGGACTGTCAAAAATATCTCAGGAAGACTGCTAGTGGGTCTGCGCTGGTGGAACTACGTCGACGACGATGGAGTGTCACACTGGGTGTTTGAGTCAAAGAACGTGAGTCACGAGATAACCCAACTTGAAAGCCCATGATGATGAAACGCAGTCTGAATCCTACCAGAGTCGGATCAACAAGCACGAGCAGCGTATCTTCTGGCTGGGACTCATCCTCTGTCCCGTCTTTTGGAGCCTTTTCTTCCTGTTGGCCCTGTTTGGTCTCAAGTTTAAATGGCTGCTACTGGTAATGATTGCAATCGCGCTTAATGCAGCCAATCTGTATGGCTACATTAAGTGCAATTATGGCGCTAGCAAGGATCTGAACTCCGCCGCCACGGACTTTGTGAAGACGCAGCTCTTCAAGAACGCCATGGACATCATGACCAAGCCCAGTGCCGCGCAGCCGCCAACCAATGTGCGACCCACGGGAGTCGTTTGAGCTCAGCGAACTCTCATGTACTAAGTCACCTTGCCACCGTCTGCTGCAGCGCATTCCAAAGAGTATTTGACGCTTCTTCTGGCCCGGACCACGAACTTTCAACGGCATCGCTGTCTGTGTGTAAAATATGTAAAAGTTAATTTAGCCATACTGCAATTTATCATAATCATTTCTTACTTTTACTTGGATTAAAGGACCGCATGTGTGTGTGACATGTAACCTTAAGCAGCGTTGGTAAATTGTTTTGCATCGTTTTAAAGCATAAAAATGGGTATTCGAAAAAAAGTTTGACGTATAATTCATAGGTAGGTAGAAATATCAAGTATCATTGTATCTACTAAGAAAATTAGATATTTTATGTTTTAAATATTTAGAAGAAAAGGGTTTGTTTAAAGGAGAACGATTAGGTAATAATTTACATTTAAATAAATTCGGTTCATTTTTTAAACCGAATTTGTCCCGATTTATAAAAGTTATAACATTCCTCTTTATTTTTTTTTTAAGTTCTAAGTTTCCACGAGTTAAGCATTGTTTAAATATATATTTTTATAAATTTCTCTATTTGACGTATTAAATATTTAAACACCTTTTGATTTAAAGGTTACTAGGAATTTAATCTATATGTAATGAAGCAGATCAAGTTTTGAGCTTATTAACATGTAATTTATATATTTTGCGCTGCGTATCTAAATTAAAAACAATAATAAAACCCTTTTGGTTTACTTTAAGAAATATACATATGATACATTAATTATGTGATGCATTACAAAAATTAGTTCGAAATCGAAGTATTGTTCAATTGCGTTCAATCAAGCATCCCAAAACATATAACTTAAGCACTTAAAATGTTCGGACATTTTTATCTGATTTCTAAGCAAATAATTCGTAATAACGGTACATAACCGTCCTCGCTGTGTGGCAGTGCTCATTGTGTCTGAGCTTTTGGGCTCAGTGCGCCACGGGCACACTGGCTCAAAGCACAAAACAGTCGGACGGAAATCGAAAGAAAGAAATGCAATCTGTGCCGTAAGCTGGGGCGTGAAACAAAGAGTTTTGTATTCCGGAGACCGTTCGATTGGTTGCCCAAGATCAGCAGAGCTGTACGTCCATCCAATCCCCGTCTGAGCCGGTGACGTACGCCCTGGAGTGGGTTTAAAAAAGGGCCCCCGAAAGGCGGGAGAACCGCGACGAAGAAGAGCGAAGGAGAAAAGCGGCGGCGTCAACAGAAGCAATCAAGTGGCAACAGGAGGTAGCCGGGGCAAAATGCAAAAAGTTAATTAGTCCGGGCCAAATCAAATCGGACACCCCGCCGCTGGCGACGTCATGGAATTCGCCGACCTGATAAAAACCCCCAAGCTGGACGGAGTCCTCCTTCATGACCCATCGAATGTGGGGGCTTTGGGTGCAACAGTTGGCACGCTGTGCATCACCGGGCACCATCTGCTGCTCAGCGCGCGCCAGGAGACCAGCCAGGAGCTGTGGGTAAGTGACTTGGCTGCTCCCCTAATCGGATGTGCTTCAGCTTCAATGGAGCGCTAATAATTAGATTGGAAACACATCCTCCTTTTTCCCCTTCCAGTTGCTGCACAAGAACATTGACAGTGTGGAGAAGAAACCGAGTCTTTCACAGAACATCGTGGTCGGCGGCCTCATCACCCTTAAATGCAAAGACCTGCGCATCATTTCGCTCGAGATCAAGTGCGGCAAGGAGTTCTTCAATGTGGCCGCTTCGTTGGAGGCGCTTAGTGCCATCCAGAGCACCGAGCTGCTTTATCCCTTCTTCTACCGGCCCATGTACTCCATCCTAGAGGACGGCTACACGATGTTTAGGTGAGTGCACACTTTCTTCATCACTGGCAAATTGGCTACAATTCAATTATCCTCCCCCTAAATGGCAGGCCGGAGCTGGAGTTCGCCAAGCTTATCAGCGGGGTGGGAATGGGCGGTGCGTCCTCGCCGAATGTGGCCAACATAACAATTTGCATGCCATCAACTTCGACAACGACGCTTGCTGTGGGCCCCGGTCTTCCCCATCCCCTGCAAAATGGGTTTGCGATAGACGCCCTAGCGGGAGGTGGTGGTGGTGTACTACAAGGACCCCAGGCCGCCTGCGAGTGGCGCATCACCAACGTCAACAGAGACTTCAGCGTCTGTGCTACATATGGCGCCACGCTAATTGTACCTAAAGCAATTACGGATGAGCAGATAGTGCTCTCGGCCGCGTTCCGGGACGGTGGTCGTTTTCCCGTGCTGAGTTACAAGCATGAAAATGGCGTAAGTGACTGCAACCACTCGCGCAATTCGATTAGATTAATGCAATGAATCACATTAACAGGCTACGCTGATGCGCAGCTCTCAGCCGCTGTCCATTCAGGGCATCAAACGCTGCCGGGCCGACGAGGCCATTCTCAATGTGGTGCTGGGGCGCAGCCGCAAGGGCTTCATTGTGGACACATGGGGCAAAGGCAAGTCTAACACAGAGACGGATCTGCACTACTCACAGTGGAAGAAGGTCAATCGCTCCATTGGCAACGTCAGCTCGCCCGCCTCTATTCTGGATAGCTTCGCACGGCTGATCGACGCTTGCAATGATTTGGGCTGCAGCACGGACAAGTGGCTATCGCGGCTGGAGGGCAGCGGCTGGCTCAGCCTCGTGCTGAACTCTCTGAACGCCTCTTGTGTGGTGGCGCAGTGCCTGGATCAGGAAGGAAGTCCAGTGCTGGTTCACGGCGCTAAAGGCTTAGACTCCACACTTATTGTCACCTCGCTGGTGCAAATTATCCTCAATCCTGACTGCCGCACAGTGAGGGGGTGAGCTATCATCTCGCTACTATTCAGATTTATGATATGTATTAATGTATTTCCTTTACAGTCTGCAGGCTTTAATAGAGCGGGAGTGGATCCAGGCGGGTCATCCGTTTGCCTCCCGTCATCGCTACTCTTGCTATACACCAAATCAGAATCGCAACAAGAGCTCGGGCGCCACCTTCGTGCTCTTCCTCGACTGCATCTACCAGCTGTACACGCAGTTTCCCTGCAGTTTTGAGTTTAGCGCACAACTGCTGATCCTACTTTTCGAGCACAGCCACTTCTCGCAGTACGGCACCTTTTTGTGCGATTCGGAGCGGGAGCGGAATGAACTGAACGTGCACACCAGGACGACGAGCCTTTGGTCTTACCTAAATCGACCAGATGTTCTCCAGACACTGCTGAATCCGCTGTACGAGCCCAATGCCAATGTGATATGGCCATCGGTGGCGCCCATCAGCTTGGAGTTGTGGAGCGGTAAGTTATAACATTCGATATATGACGGAGTCGGTAGTAATCTCTTATTTCAGATCTATATTTGCGATGGGTGATAGATCAGCGCAGCTCCGCCACAATCATGTCACAAATTCAGGAACTTGTGACCCGCGAGAAGGAACTCAGAACTCAGGTATTTTCATCTAAATAAAGAAATTGGTATAACTTACTAATGTTGTTTTGGTTCAGGTTCTTAAACTGCGCAAACATGCATTGGAACTCGGCCAGGAAGTGTCCACACTCATGAACAGTGCAGAAGATGCATAGTCGGCTACCTCAGAAGTTCTCTATCTTTTAATCTCCTGCATGATATACATTTATTTTTGATACGTTCTGTTGCAAACATTTCGACAATTATTTAAGCATGTAGCAACACTAAAGTTAAGTCACTAAAAGTTCCATTTACAAGAAATTATGGTGAAGATAACAGAAAATAAACAAGGTAAATTAAATTATTGGATAAACCATAGGATCAGTTTTGGATCAACTCAAACACTCAATTTTAGACACATGTCCATTTTTACCAACTTTACTTCTACTGAAGAAGTTCTGCAACGTAACTATAAAAAAAACGTGAACGTATTGATGTAACTTTAAACTCTCTAATTGCAAAGCGCTCTCTACTCTCAGACTCAGATTTAGATTCGAAAATTTAAACTGCACATGGGAACTATCAAATATTTGAGTCAATTTTTGACGCATTTACTTTTATGGAATATTTAGCGAATAAGTCTCCAGAATTACCTATTTATAATACTTACTTGTATCAGTTATTTAGTGGTTTCCAAGCCACAGATCAGAATATTATAAATTCAAAAAATTTGCCTTTTTCGAAAAATTTGTATGTACATTTGATTAAATCGCATAAACTTAAAAGCTTCAAAAGCGTTTATATTACAATTATGCTGTGCATGCGTTGGTATATCCAAAAACAAATATTGTAAATTATACACTTATAAATGTTTCTAGCTGTTATCCACTTTGTATTTATTTCGAATTGTGATCGTATTTGAAATAACAGAAATTTATATGTAATTTATACCCATATTTACATTTCTATTGTGCGTATTTTGTGTAATTATCGCTTAAGTGCAATAAATACGTGTTAATTTGCAGAAGAGAGGTGTTTTTTTTTATTTTTCCCTTTCTGATTTGGCGGTTAACTATAAAGTATGAACATAAATATGTTACTTGCGGGGAGGACCACCTGATGATAGTAGTCTCTTAAAATTATATTTTTATTTAGTAAAACAAATACTTGCTGTTTTTTACAAAGAACATTTGTTTATTTTTGCTAGACTCATTTAAGACATCATTTATTTCCTGTGTTTGGGTTTACTATTTATTTCGCTGTAAAAACGTATATAAAACTCACTTTAATAAAGTACAATTAATCCCCAGACTCGAATGTACTTAATCCTCGACAACAATAACAAAATAAGCTGAAAGCAAATGTGTGTTTTTCGACCAAAGAATGCAAAATGAACAAAGGGGAGCTGAAGAGAACAAAGGGAATCGAACTGTCCAATCGATGAAGTCCGAGATCCTGTCTTAATTGCAAGCCTCGTCCTCCAAGAAGAAGAACTGTCCGGAGCGCTTCTGTTCCGTGTCCTTAACCGAGTTGTTCTTGTTGATGCGGGGCCTGAAATTGTTGGGATCGCGACGGAAGGTGATGCCGAGCAGTTCGAGGAATCGGTTCATGCCATTCAGCAGCGATTGTGGCGAGAATGCTGTCGTCTTTACTGAAGGCTGACCCTCAATTACAATAACACGGTCAGCGAGGTAGGTGGCCATGATAAAATCGTGCTCCACCACGAACCCAGTTTTCTTGGCGTGCAAAATGTAGCTAGAAAGGGGAAACAGTCAATAGTTGAATGCTTATCCGAAATATACATAGATAAAACATACCGTTTGATAACCTTGGCGGCAACCAGACGTTGCTCGGAATCCAAGTAGGCAGAGGGTTCGTCGATGAGGTAGACATCCGCTGGCTTGCCGAGACACAGAACCAAGGCCACTCGCTGCAACTCACCACCGGAGAGGTTCTGCACTTCCTGGTCCATGATCTCCTCAATCTTCATGGGCTTCATTACATCGGCAATGAACTGCGGATGCACGTAGGCGTCGCGAATCTTATCGTGCAGCAAATGCCGCACATGGTTCTGGAATTTTGGAGATATCTTCTGCGGCTTGTACGAGATATTCAGCATGGGCAGTTCCACCTCGCCATCGGGCTGGAGATTGCCGGCCAGCATGCGGATGAAAGTGGTCTTGCCAGTTCCGTTTTCGCCCAGCAGCACCAGAATCTCCGAGTCACTAAAGTGGCCCTTTTCTACCGTCAGCTCAAATTTGCCCAGGGTCTTAACCATGGAGGGATACACGTAATGGTTCATGCGTTTGATCTCCTCTTCCGTTGCAGACTCGGAGACCTTGAACGTCAGCGACTCGGTGCGGAAACGCATGTTTTCGGTGGGCACAAATCCATCGAGGAAAATGTTGATGCCTTCGCGGACGGAGAAAGGCATAGTGACCACTCCATAACAACCAGGAACTCCGTACAGGCAACAAATAAAATCGGACAAGTAATCCAGCACAGAAAGATCGTGCTCCACAACGATAATGAACCTGGGAAATAAAACATGTCCTTAATATGATGAATCGCTTTATGTTTTTCTTAAACTTACTTTGTCGGATGCAGGAGCGAGCGAATTGTCAGGGCAGCATTAAGACGCTGCTTCACATCCAGATACGATGACGGCTCGTCAAACATGAAAATGTCTGCATTCTGAATGCACACCATGGCGATGGCGAAGCGCTGCAGTTCTCCACCTGAGAGCTGGGAGATCTCACGATCCCGGATATGCGAAAGGTCGAGCATGTTGCAGATTTTGGTCTGCAGCTCCCGTTCGTCCTTCTTGTCCAAAAGATCTCCAACAGCCCCGCGCACTGCCTTGGGGATTTGATCCACATACTGCGGCTTGACCAGTGCCTTTAGGTTGTCCTCGAGTATCTTGGTGAAGTAATTCTGTAGCTCAGAGCCGCGGAAGTAGCTAAGGATCTCCGTCCAGTCGGGCGGATTGGCATACTTCCCCAGATTCGGTTTCTGCTTGCCCGCGAGGATCTTCAAGGCCGTCGACTTGCCAATACCATTCTGACCCACCAAGCCGAGCACTTCACCAGGACGGGGAATGGGCAGACGATGCAGCTTGAAGGAGTTCTTGCTGTACCGATGCGTTGTGTGCTTCTCCAGGTTGCTGGGCAAGTTAATGATTGTGATGGCCTCGAAGGGGCATTTCTGGGAAGAAGCAAGTGTGGGTCATTCTGGGGATTATAAGGCTGTAGCTAGCTGACCCACCTTGACACAGATGCCGCAACCGATGCAAAGCTCTTCGGACAGCGAGGCTATCTTGGAGGTGGGCGTAACCTCTATGCAGAGCTTGCCCATGCGCACCACCGGGCAGGTCTTCTTGCACTCCTGCCGACACCGCTTGGGTTTGCACTTGTCATCGCTGACGATGGCAATGCGCGTCTGCTTGTCCACCTCTTCGTTCTCCTTTCTGCGCGACATGCTGTTGGTGTTAAGAGGGAAAATAGATCAGGTGTGGATTCGCCCTACTAATCAGTCGTCTATATGGTAATCAGTCCACTGTCAACGTTGCAAATCGACATCCCCGGCCGTCAAAACAAATCTGGTGCACTGCTTTATGGGCGCAGGGCGGGGGAGCGGTGACTGCGTTCGCCTTTTAGTGAAAGTATAACCTCAAAGCGTGGCCAAAACAAGAGCTTTTCAAGGAGAATTTTCTTTTTCTGGCACGCGGCAGGCCTTGTTCTTCACTTTTGCGTTGACAGTTTGCTGAAATCTTTCTATTTTACCTGCGAACTAGGCCGAAATTGTTGTAAAACAGACAGAACGCACGCTCTTGCGTGTCAGCCAACAAGTTTCAAAAGGGGGGAGTCTTGAAGAGTTTTTCAACACTACTGTGGATAGAGATGAGTCAGCTTAACTATCGAAATCAGGAAGTATTTATTATTGAAATTATATTTCCGGGCTTGATTTCACGTATATTATTTTTGAATGAGAATTTCTACATCTTTTTAGATATAATTACAAAATACAGTTTCCTTAGGTTATTTTCGTAGTACTATTTTTAACTTTGAAAACTACCCGGCCTAGTAGTTTTATACAATAAACAAAATATATATGTATTGATTGGATCATTGAATTATATTCAGAATATGATTTGAAGCCATTTTTACCAAGTACAACACTTTGTAATTAAGTGTAATTATTTTAATTTAACATCTATTTAAACAAATAGAATAAAAGGAGTATCTGCACACTTAAAAAATAATTTTTCAATGCCAATATCTATCGCACGAGAACCGCCCACGGATCTATCGATGGTTCGCAGTGTTTTTGACAATCCCAATTGGTTTGACATCCCTAATTTTTACACGTCGTTGATTTGTGTCGACTGCTTCGAAAATGGTCGTCCAAGAGGATATTCCGAATAATGGGGACGTTCTGGAGAAGACGGAGAAGTGCTCCGGCGGCGCCAGAGCCCGCCAAGATCTTCACGGTGGAGAGTAAGTGGCCAGTTGGGCTCCAGCCCGTCGCCAGGTGGACCAGACCCCCCGCTCCCTTTAACCTAAAAGTCTGTATGCTAATGCACTGAACTTTCACTCCCGCTGCAGTTCTGCACATGATTAAGGATGCCCAGCAACAGCACGGCCTGCGCCACGGCGATTTCCAGCGCTATAGAGGCTACTGCACCCGTCGCATCCGGCGGTTGAGGAAGGCACTGAAGTATCCGCAGGGGGACAAGAGGCACTTCAAGCGACGCGACGTGACCATTGGCCAGTTGACAGGAAAGAAGGCGGATGAACGCTTTATTCACATCCCACTGATTAGCGCCGAACGGGCCTGGGCATATGCCATGCAGCTCAAGCAGGAATCCAATACGGAGCCGCGAAAGCGCTTCCACCTGGTCAATAAGCTGCGCAGGGCTTGCTTCTACGCTCTTCAACTACAGGAGCTTTGCAATGTAAGCTGCAAATCACCAAAAACTATAATTTGTATCGAGTTTAATTCATGAATTATTCCCAGACGGAGGCCTTCGATGCTCGCACTAAGTTGGAGTGCGAGGCCTATGTGGCCTGGATGCACGGATCCCTGCACTTTGAGCTGCAACTGTGGAAATCCGCTGGCGAGCATTTAAAGCGCGCTCAGGTGGTGTACGAAAATCTGGCCAAGGCACTTCCCGATGATGAACAGGAGCTGTATCGGGCCAAAGTCAACGAGTTTACGCCCAATCTGCGCTATTGCGCCTACAACATCAGCGGTGGCGCCAGCGGCGGCAAGATCGACGAGATCCTGGAGCTTCGCGCCCAGGGAGTGCTGGAGAATCTGGATGTCCTTGTGAGCCAGACGAAGACAGAAAGCAGCGAGGGCCTGCAGACGATCGACTGGCGCGGTCGCAAGGTCACTGTCCGTCCAGAGAAGGTCCGTCTGTTTCTGCTCAGCGCTCAAGAGCTGGACAAGTCGCTGGCCAAGACCACCAAGCAGGACGCCAAGATAGAGTTGATCGAACGTATTCTGATGGACTGCAAGGACGCCATCCAGGCAGTACGGGACGAGATTAAGCAGGATCCCAAGCTACGTTCGCTAACCACGGGACAGACCGTATCCGGCGTCCAATATCTACTGGCTTATTTGAGTTACATTCGCCACAGCCGCACGCTGCAGCGTAATCTTTGCCTAGTGGAGCAGGTAAGCCTTAATATAAATATTTATAAGTTCCAATTACTCATAATGTCCTTGTAGGCTAAGCTCAACTTCGACGATCCCAACCAGCAAAGTCAACAAAATGTGGGCGACGGCAAGCGAGTGCGATCCCAGGACTTGGCCCGCCTCTACGAGATCATCCTGCAGAACGTCACAGAAATGCAGCAGATCACCGGTTTGGAGGACGACGCCAAGTACCAGAGCGAGGTGGAGAACCTGGCCATTACCTTCAAGGCCTTCCGGTGCTACTACATTGCACTCACACTGATCGACATGAAGAAGTGGAAAGAGGCGGTGGCGCTGTACGAACGCGCCTCAAAATACGCCAACGAGGCGCTGAAGGGCAAGGCTAGCCCCGAGTTCCAACTGCAGGAGGAACTCAAGAAGGTCGTGTCTGCCATCGAGGGATGCAAGTTCTCCGCCCATGCATACAGTGTTCTGGAGGACGACAACAGCGAGGAGGCTGGAACCACCACCAAGTCCCAAAAGACGACGAAACCTCTGTACGAACGTTTGTCGCTCTACAAGGAGGACCAATCACTGCACACCAAGACCCCCAACGTGTTCAAGCTTACCCCCGACATGGAACCCATACCCTGCAAACCACTCTTCTTTGACCTGGCCATGAACTATGTGGAGCTGCCTTCCCTAGAGGACAAACTGGAGTCGCCTGGCAAGAAGGGACCTTCGATAACCGGCTTCGTCAAGGGATTCCTCGGCTGGGGCGGTAGCGGCAACAAGTGAGATCGAAACTAACCACCATGAAACACTCTTCTGGAATTCCACGCATCCATGTTACACTTATAAAGCCTTCAGATTCATGTCCATGCTGTTGTTTTTTATAAGTTCTTTGTTTTGGCTTTTACCCCCGCCAGATTTGTTTTTTCTACGAAACTTTTGTAAGTTAAAAAATTGAACAACTATTCGGTAATAAAGGAACCTCCAATAGAGAGCTATAGTTCCTCAAGGGCAACTCTATCATCTATTTATTGCGAACGTTAGAGTTTATAAGTTAATTCTATTTCTACATGACTATAAATACTTTTAAAAGTTTTGTTTTTCCATTTGAAGATAGCCGAGCTCGTAGAACTCCATCACCAGCTCCCGGATACGCAGATGGTACTCGGAAGTGAGTGTTTGGGTGCACTTGATTTCCTTACCCGTGAGATTCTGCTCACTCATTACGTCTAGATTGGGCAGGTTGTTCGGATCGAAGGTAACAGCTGGCAGGATCCACATGCCGATGGCCAGGCCGTAGTGAACCTGTCTTACATAATCCGCGCTGAGACGTTGCAGTGAAAAGGCTTCGCATAGCTCCTCCAATCGGTCAGCAGCGGGCGTGTCCTCCAGCTGGTATCTTAGTTCCTGACCCAGCGCCTCGGAGTAGGCGGCCAGTAGGGTGTCCGTGTGCACATCCCTCAGCTGCCTTCTCGTGCTGGTGTAAATAAAGTGAAGAATATCAAAAACGGGCGAGGAACGGCGCATGGCCTGCAGGTCGAAGAAGATCACCTCCTCCGGTTCGGCACGGAACATAATGTTGTTCACCCACAGGTCACCATGGCAGATCACACTATGTGAAGCCTCTGCAGTATCGTTAATCTCCTGCTTCAGTTTTCCAAAAAAATTGCAACGAAGATCATCGAGCAGCCGAATGGGTTTCGAAAGGCTTTCGTCTGCATTGGTGCCATCTAGACTCTCCAATGCCTGCTGCACAGAGGTGTCTAGTATGGTGGCATAGAACTCCGCCGCCTCATCGCAGTAGACAATCTCTTGAAGCTGCTGTGCCTGGGACGCAAAAAAAGTGGGTTCCAGTTCCTGGGCGGCCAGCGAAGCGGCATGCAATTGGGCCAGTTTCTAAAAAGGGGACACATTGTTTATCGATGTTTTCTGAGGCGGTGTGAAACCTATTTTAATTACCTTCATAACCAGGAGGCAGTCACGCAGTTCCAAGCCAGCCAGACGATTCTTCATGCGAAAACCCAAGGCCTTGAGGTCCTGCAGCACGATGATCGGCTCTCCGCCGTCGGGATCCCTGCGATCCTGGCTCTCCGCGATATGGCACACCGGAAAAAGTTGCTGGCGGCTGTGGGCGGCCAACAGAGGCGCCAAATATCGGTAGGCGTTGATCTCATTGCTAAAGGCCTCCTGGCACCGGTAGAGCTGCCGGCGCGACAGACTCGCGATTTGCCGCTTGATGATGACTGTAACTACACAGAAAAAATGCTAGTAAGCACGTCACAAACATCATTACATTTTATCAGTGTTATTTCGTATTATATTATAATATGGCTTAAGATATTATTGAAGCATCTTTATCTTTCGAAATCATGAACAGCACCATCTGGCCAATAAAGTTGTATATGTTTTTGTTAAATTAATTGTTAGGAAATAGATGTAGTAATTGCATTTTTACCAATTGAAATTAAAAAATTAATCAATTTTTAACCATCATCAAATCTTGTTAATTTTTGTTTCAGTGTAAAGGGTGGGGTACAGATGGCGGAGTCGGAGGAAATGCAGAGCAAAACGAACTGTGAGAGCGGCAGAGTAGAACAGCTGACTTTTGTTTACGTCGCGGTCTAAGATTTATATTTATGAATGAATTGGCGGTGGCCTTGCGTGCGTGAGAGCGGAGCGGCGGCTCTCCCTCTCTCTCCCGTTTGCGAGTGTGCGTGTTGACCTTTAGCGAATCTATATTACGTATACGCCTGGGTGTATGGGTGCAATGCATTTAGAATGCGTGCAACAAGGTCAACCCACTCGACGCCACCGCTCATCGGTAGAAACAAAAGTTCCAGTTCTGGATATACCCTTTTTGCGGTTTTACAATCAAATCAAGGGTTACTGTAAAGCGAGTTAAAATTAAAAAAATTATTAGAAATACCTTTTTCTTTAAATTATTGAACAAATTAATTGTTATTTCGAAAATATTTTGTTAAGCTTTGATGTCGATGAACAAAGCTGTGAGTTTTCCATCTTATTTTGGAATATTTTTGAATTCTATTTAATTATTAATTATTATTAAAAACATAATTACCGATTGATTTTATGAAAATGAAAAAAACTGTTCATTTCGGAATAAAGAATTACTATAAATATTAAATAAAAGATTGCAATCAATATAAAAAATCCCTATTAATAATGTTTTTGCTTGATCAGAAAACTTTTACTAACCAAACAAGCCAACAATTTGAGCCACCTTTAAAAAGACTTAAAAATTTAATTACAGGGTATTGAAGAGAAAATCAATGAGATGAGTTTAATGGCGCCTGGGTCCTAATCTCTATAAACAACGTTTACCAATTTCGCTGTTCGCTAGCTCCTTGTCAGCCGGCGCCTGGCTAATGGTGACCCGCTTCACCACGGACATGTAGTTGTCGCCGCTGCTGCTGCCCGCGGTGCACGCGATGTGGGCAATGCTAAAGGACACCAGCTTGTTCTGGCTGAAGAGCTGGCGCAGGTGCTCGGCGTTCTCCTCATATTGATGGATAGCACCACCAGTCGAATTCACGGCCATGGCCAGTGCGCCATCCGAAGGTCCTGCTGTTGTTGCTGCTGCCAAAGCCATTGTCTCCACTTCACTTGGCTGCCCGATGGGGAATGGTTCTGGACGGAAGGCTACTTCCAAATCGTTTGCTATCTGTCAATTTCTGCCGCTGCAGCATTTTCTTTCTAGCACTGACACAAATCCGAATTGAGTCCAGGTCAGTTTTTTCCGTAATTATTATACAATTTCCGCTGGAAAAGAACTGGGTAAAACTTTTCTTAAAGCACACCTATGCGAAAAGTGTGCTGAAAGCGACAGCTAAACCGCCCGCCAAACTGCCAAACGTCGACTGGCCGACCAAGTGCAACGAAAACACACTAGAGAGTGCAAAGGCAGTGAGAATCAAATCGAATAGAGAATGCCCGGAGAATAGACTCTCTCTCAGTTCTCTCGCTCTACGCTCAGATCTAAATTTGAAATTGCTTTTTGAAAGCCGGTAGGAGGTGGCAGGCGTGACTCTCGTTCAGGGTCAGCTCGCAGCACTTTCACTCGACGGGTGCGTATACTTAATGCGACGCCCCGCCAAAGCGGATGTTGCTCATACGCCGCGTCGGCCGATAGTCGTTTGCATTGGCCAACCAATTCGTGCACTTGAAATTGCATTGCCTGTCCTTGGCGGCACTGCGTGTGGGTCGAGGCAATGCGCATAAAAATCATAGCAAAACACATAACAAAAAGGGGTTCATTTATTTTGGAAAAAATGTACAGTGTCACTAGTGGAATTAAATCCAGTTGCTTTTCAAATTGCACTTATTATTGGTTTTATTCTGATGTTTCCTTGGAAATTAAACTATTTATACAGTTTTATAAGTTTGTAATATCTCTTGGTACTTTTGAACATGTTATAATGAATATCTTTTCAAATTATGTTAAATTGTATAAATCTGTAAGAATTTAAAAGAATAATGTAACTTTTAAGATGAAATTGGTTACAATCGTTTGGACTAACACAGAAATTAAGTTAAGATTAGAAAATGGAACAGTTTATTGAAAAATGTCTGGACTAAATTATCGATTTAAAAATTTTAAAAATTGAAGATCCATTTGATGAATACCAAAAATTTTCATTGAAATATATCTCATAAAGCATCCGAATCAGTGAATGAGTTTGTCTGAATTTTCGGTCACGTAGCCGCAGACAAAGCCTAATAAAGTTCAAAGACCAAGCTCATTAACGTCGGCCGCAGATAACAATGCAGGGGCCAGGCAATTTGTTTATTTAATATGCATCTACAAAGCCGATAAATGGTCATTAATTAAATATCAAATCTGCCACGGCCAATAAATAAGAGACCACTCCCAGAGACGAAGTCGAAGTCGAAACTAAAGCCCGAACAATGTAAATACCAATCGCAGGCCCAGATACGCACCTGAGATTCGGAAAGTTCAAGGCTGCCATCCGGCGGGTGATTATGCCAAATGCCCAGTGCGGGCAACTCCGGACTAATGCTTCCGCCTTATTCGATCGGTTGAATAACCCCAGATATTCCCCAGCACTGAGACACCCCGACACCCGTGGCAAATTAGGGTCAAACATGTGCAGCCAACGAGCTCGGCTCAAATTTCAGACTCTACTGGCTCAGCATTAAATTCAGGGTCAATCGGCACTTTCAAAATCGCACAAAACTCGGATTGAGTCGGACATGGATTCTAAGCAAACTTGTCAATCATTGTAATCGCTGTACTACTTATACAGTGCAAAAAATGTAGCTCCGAGAAATATCTGCTAGACTCAAATATATGCCAGTTTTCCGATTATAAAAATGATTTTATCTGAGCAACATTTATATTATGTTTTAAAACATTTAACAGACATTTAATTTAAATGTTATATGATTTTTATTTATGGTTTATTTATTTAGCTAGACCTAAAAAAAACTGGACCTGGTCAAAAAATAATTTTAAAAAAAATTTGGAAATGATACTAAAATAATGATATAATGCAATTTTCTACATATCCACAGTTTATTTGAATCGTCACTTTTTGATCCACTTTGTATTAATTACAAGGAGGCTAAGGAAAAGTTATTGTTTTGTTTAGTTTTTGTACTAATATGTATATAAACTGTTTTTCCGAGTTTATTTGGCGGACATACTTGTACATATCTTTGAAACTTTTCCCATGCGTAAGCTGCCGGCAGGCAATCCGACCTTTTTTGGGGGGCGCTTTTATGGAGCATGAGAAACGGAGACCAGATATCATTGTTTTTAATTGCTCGATCTGAGCGCCTAGGCCTAGGTCAGTCGCTACCAGATCCCCTTTACTCCGCTGCGACCATAATTAATTTAATAAAATGTAAAGCAGCCAGCTGAAAAACTTGACTCATTCTCGGCGCTCAGAAGCGACTTTGAGCGAGATTCGAAATCGGTTGACTCATAAACTTGAGTTCAACTCGTTTTTGTGGCATTCAACGGCAAGCGAATAAAAGTTCGCCGCCTCGATATTCTATGATCAGTTTCCAGTCTCAACTTCACCCAGACCCAGGTGTTCCAGTTTCGGTTGAAGTGCTTCTCTCCGAGGATTAGCCCCTGAAATAAGTCCGTATCAAAGTGAGTGCAGTGTGTTGTGCGAGTGGGTGCTTTGGAGAACCGAAATCTGATTCGGTTGTGTGGGATCGTAACCTTGACTTTGGCTGAATCAAAGTATCAAAATGGACTTGGAATATGTAAATGCATTTAATGGCGCATAGTCCCAGTGAACATGCATATACAGTGGCTGTGAACTTAATTAAAATAGAAAAATGTGTGGATTTCGACCAATGTCACCTTTTCAAGGATTATTTCAGGGTAGAAGCTCCGAAGTTAATTTGTAAAAGTTCAAGTTAATTTTATGAAACTGCATATCTTAGATTTCCAGTCGATCAAAAGTAATATTAAATTATAAAACGAATAATATCATTACTGAATACTTAAACAAACAGAAAATTGGTGACTTTAAGGAATCGTCAAGGATTATTTCTAAATAGAAAATCAATCAAATGAATGGAATGTTCTTTATGGATTATTACAACGACTCATTAAAAATAAATCAATTGAATAGATATTAAAAACGGCATAAATAATTTTGTAATAAATAAATTCTAATGACTTTCTGAATATTAAGCTGTTATACAGTTCCAAAACAAACAGATAATGACTAAATCTAATCCGATATAGGCCACTGTATCTGTATTTGATTGCTTTGTTGAGACCAAATTGGAGCACTCTACGCTTGACAATTAAAGCTCGCCATTTAGCTCGCAGCCAGTCCAATTCTTATCAATAAAAAAGCCAGTTCCAGTTGCAAAAAAGTTCACGGATTAGCAACTGTAAGAGTCTGAGCCAAGATCTCCGCGCTGCCCACTCCATTGGCCATATGCGATAATTGATTTTCCCGTACATAATTTATGACGCACGAAACTGACAGCCGACTTGTAGATTAAAAACTGCCACTGACCGGCGGCAATAAATCTGTCCGTATCGCTTTATTAGAACGTTGGACAATAATGCCAGCTCCTGCTCCTTTTCACCCCTCCCGTAGCAAATCATGCTGACCGCCTGCCAAGTAGCGCTGCTCGCTGGATGTCTGGTTCTGGCCGTGAGCTCTGTTCGGGCCCAGTTCTTCTACCACCAAGGGTTGGGACTGCCGGTCGCGCACTCCTACGAACCGGCCAACCCGTACCAAGGATATGCCACAGCCGATTCCCATCCCTCGGTGGTGAGGAATGCCCAGTGGGAGTCGGAGTTGCCGGCCGAGCTATCGAAGAGTGCGCGATTCTACAATGATCCCGTGATCGCCGCCAACTTGGCCAAGGAATCACTGCTATCGAAGAAGGAAATGGCCGTTGTGCATCGCGAGGCTGAGAAAATTCCGAGGGAACAGGTCTACAAGCTGTTCAAGAACGCCGGCTACCTGAGTCGCAGATAGAAATCTCGAAGCTGCTGTCGTGCCCAGATGAGTTCCGTTTCCCACGTGCCTTGTTGTATTCTAGCTTTTAAATTGTTAATATATTGTACATACATATTAAATGTTTTCTCTATAAATGACCACCGAATTATAGTGACTGACAGGGGCTTTTGGTATACAAGTTGGATTAAATGCTGGAAAACGTTCACTGTATATATAACTCGGCTCCGTTTCCCGGAAGTGTGGCAAAGACCACTTCGCTGAAGTTGTTGGGCTGATGGCGCTCCAGGAGATGGGATGGCAGATGGGCGTAATAGTCCCGCTTCAAAGCATTTATGTACTCGTCAGCCGCTTCAACGGAATCGCACATGGCCACGATGCAACCACCCCAACTAAAATAAAGCATTTCCCTTAGTTTAGAGAGCTAAAAGGATTTCGGACTTCTTACCCGGCTCCTGTAACGCGAGCACTAACATTCTGCTCGTTAGATATGGCAATCAGGCGCTCCACATCTGGATGGGAGCATTCGTAGAGCTCCCGTAGACTTTCGTGAGATTGCCGCATTAGCTCGCCCAATTGCTTGGCACCTTCCCGGCTGGGTCCGACGGCCAGTTGCTCACAAATCTTCCGAAATTTGGCCACGCGACCGGATTCTGTAAAGCAAAAATAAAGTCAATAACTTGTGAACTCGTGATCCGATTGATAAATATTCTTAAGGTATTTAATCAATAACAGAGTACTGTCAATGTCTTAATCATTAAGTATAATTATTTATTTTGTGATCAATTAAATTTATGAATGTGCGAAATCAGAAAAATGTTTCCGATACAATCTGAAATCCCTGATTAACTCACCCTGAATAACATGCAGAGCACGTTGACGCAGTTTGAACTGCTCCATGTGGCGCGTGTTGGCGGAGAGGAACTTGGTCTCAAGTTCCTGTTCGGTGACTCCCAGCTCCTCGCAGATATCCGCTCGCGTGTAGTTCCACTTGGTCAAGGTGTCCTTAATCAACTTCTCGAAAGTCTCGTTATCAATTTGGCAAGCCTCCTCCAGATCTATGAAGCGCACAATGTCCTGCCAGTTGATCAGACCCTTCTGCTTGGCCAGCCATCGGGTGGCCAATCGGCACTCCACCACCCGTTCGTTGTAATCCGACGAGGCGGCCTTGTTTTTTTGCGCCAGACTGTTAGCCACCACGAAGCATTTGCCCGCTGGCAATGTCACCGGAGTACCCTTGAGCTTGGGATGGAACTCTATGTGGTGAGCACAGCCTACTCGACCCAAGTAAGCAATAGCCTGATCCATGCCCCCACTGTGGGTGCCGATGTACTGCTCACACTTGGCCGAAATGGAAGCCAGCTCCCTGCGATCCAGCTGCTTACCCTGAACGTGGGCAGTTGCCAAGACAGCGGAGCTGACCATGGCACTGGAACTCGACAGCCCTGCAGCCAGCGGCACATTGCCGTCCACAGCAATGCGCATTCCGACGGGCTTCCACTGACTGCCCAGGTTCTCCTGTATGCCTTTAATGCCGCACAGGAAATAGTTGTACCACGCCGGTCCTCCACTTTTTGGCAGCTCAATACTAAAATAGGAAAATTGTAGAATGAAAATATTTAGCTGGTCGTTCTCAATTACGAATAAGTGCTCTTAGTTAGCGTATAGTCTTAAATTTTAACTTAGCTTTATATAAATAAATATTAATATGTTTATATACTTAATAAATTATGGTTTTTATATTTAATAACACAAAGTTTTAAGCCCTTTTCCTGTAGCTGCTATAGGAAAGAATGGGTCACATTTTTTGTGTTTTCTACTATTTTTGTTTAAAGTTTTCCTTTTTATAATTTCAGATTATTTCCTTGAGTTGACTATATCCTATAGTTAACTGTACGGTTATAAGCAGTATGTTCACGCAGTGTACGCTATCTTTCCTCTTTGCTGTCGTTTTAAATCTTAAAAAGAATTTCAGCAGATCATAATTAAATTTTTAAAATAATTAACAGAAATATAAAGATTACATATGTAAAACTATTTTATATGACAAGCAAAATATTTCCGGCATTTCAATCTTTTCAAAACTTAAAAGGAAAGAAAAGAGTAAGCAAATGTCTATTAAACGTGGCAGTTTTTTTCGATCTTTGGTGATTAAGATCTGTAAACTTTTATTAGATGAATCACCCACCTGAGCTTTTTTAGGTCCACATCATAGCCCGGGAACTTGGTCTCCTCCAGATTCATAAGCTGCAGTTGGCTGTCATCCGGGTTTTTGGCAACCGCGAGGAAAATGCTCTGGCTAACTGCCATGGGCAGCACCGAATAGCCGCAGTAGTCCACATGCTCGCCTATGATGTTGACTCTAAGAATAGATATCATCAGTGGGGGTTATTCATTTAATAGAACGAGTAGGAAAAACACACCTGCCTGGCACTCGAACGAAGAACTCTGGATCCTCTCCGAATTGTTTTTTAAAAAACGCGCCCAGTTGCTGCACGCGCTCGTAAATCTTTGATCCCGGTTGAAGCTTCTGTTGGGCCACGAATTCAATGCCGGCTCCCAAAACCTGAGCAGTTCCGTTCCCGTTGGCGGTCATGTTCACCTGTGGGTGGGTGAAACTTTAATAACGAACTAATTTTCGCAGTCGACGAACCGTAAACGTGTCGCAACTGGTTAATCTGAATTTATGGGCAAAAACAAATTTACATATGAACGTAAACAAATAGTCCCAACAACAACAGTTGCACCTTTGGTTGTGCAAAAAATATTACCTTATCAACCCACCTCACCTTATCAAAATGTCGAAATAGCTATTAGCACACAAAGTGATGTTCTAGCATTCCGGTTATCAGTATGAGAAGCGGTGTCAGAGTCACTAAACACATTAGATTGACGCCAATTTGACCGCTTAATTGGGAAAAACAAGTGCAAAAGTGCAATTCTGCCGGCAAATGAAAAGGACAGGGATCCAAGAGTGAGAGAGCAATAGCCAACAGCTGTTATTTAGGAGTTGCCAGGCTTGCGAAAACTTTAACCCTCAAGGGTGACAAATTTTAACATTTATTAAAAAAAACATTTGAAATTTCTTTTTATAATTGTCCGAATTGACTTTAACCTATTTTATATTCAGACTCCTTTTTCTTTACTTAAATAATGTTCATAATAATACCAAAACTTAAGCTCAATAAAAAAAAGTTCAAAGTTGTTAAGTGGTTTTGTTAACACGCCCATTTTAACCTAACAGGATATGTCAATTAGACAAATCCATAATTTTCACCTTATTGTAAAGCTTATTGTACACAACAAAAATACTTTAAAGATATGATGCACTTTGTTAAGATTTTAGCGCCAATGCCGATACATACCCAACAATGTCTTATCTTTCTTTTTATGAGGTCAAAATAACTTGGAGTTGTTTTCAGGCCTTATCAACGCAGAGTTCTAGTTTTCGGTGTGAGCACGTCGCGTACCATCAGGCAACTGAGCAATACGGCCCGTGCTGTTTCCGTTTTTGTTTAATCCGGAATTCAATTAATAATACAGTACAACTTCCTTATCAGTAAATCATTTTTGTGTTAAAACTAAGATCGTTGGCATTATAAGATACTTTATTCGTCATATGTGTAAACTTATTTAAAATACCTCAGGGTTCCATTAAGCGAAGTCTGACTGTATGTGTGTATCAGTAGCAAATTGTTGAGAGCTTTGTTTGTTTAAAACTAGCTGTCTTTGTCGTCGTGTTTGCCCTATTACATCTTAATAACATCCACAAATTTTTTTGTTAGCATTCTAAGAAATTTGTTTTAAAATGCTTACCGCTTTAAATGTTGTTTTTGGCTTCCACTTAACGAAAGGTTATTACTTTGGCTGTTATTTTGCCATTAAGGTAAGTATTTGCTATGCTGATAAGGTTCGTGCAAGTGCACTGTGGAGTAATTTTGAATTTTTGTTAGACTAATTTATGATATCTAATCATAGATTGAAATATATATAATTATAAATAAATATGAAAAATTTAAACTATATTACAATATGATTTTAATCAAAATAAAGTAATCATTCAGATTAAAACTGGAGAATGTTTTTTTTTTGAAGCGTAATTGTGCTACAACCTATAAATCAAATTGAATAGTATCGGAATATAGAAGCTTTTAATTTCCGATTTGAAATATAATCAGTTAAAGTATGGCGCTGCCAGAAGAAGGCATTGCCAAGTAAAGTTCTAGCAAAGGGGCTGCCAGCTCTCGTCAAATTTGTTTTCTCGTCTGCGGTCACACTGCAACTGTATCATCGTTTGGAGCTATTTTATTTGTTTTTGAAAACGGATATTTCCCAGAAACAGCAGTGCGAATAAACACTTGCACCTGCATCGTAGGAGCACCACCTGTTGACCCCGTTGCGGAGACAATCGAATCAATGTCGAGTTTACAGCGCACGATGCTGAAGGGCAAGCTGCCACCCACAATTCCTGGCGGGCGCATCGGCAGAGCGTAAGTAGAGGATTCTGATGGGGGATGGGGAGTTCGCAATTACTACCCGATTTGCCCAATTGCAGGGACTCGTTTAAGAAGTCCCGCATTCGGGACTACAAACCAGGCCTGTGGAGCGAGTTCTTCGCGGAGAAGGATGACGTTCAGGTGGATGAGCAGCGAACCTTCCGGATCTACCGCACCAAGAAGCCCGAAAAGCCGGGTCCAGTGCTCCTCCTGCTCCACGGCGGTGGCTACTCGGCGCTCACCTGGGCCCACTTCTGCGTGAGTATCTGTTGCTGGTTTGTGATCTGTACATTAATTAATCTTGTAACTTAACTTAAGTCGGAGGTGACCAGCATGATCCACTGCCAGTGCCTGTGCATCGATTTGCGCGGCCATGGGGACAGCATAGTGGACGACGAGGACGATCTTTCCGCGGATACGCTGGCCAAGTGAGTTAATTCCACCCGAAAGTCAAACAATTTAATAAATTTGGTTGAGAATTATTTTAGTATGTCTTTCTGCTAAAAAAAATATATAGAAATATTACTTAACCTATCAAAGGAATAATTTTAGAAGTGTTTTTCGAACCAAAATGTTGGTATATTTAGTCGGGTTAAAAATAATACTATGACTGTTTGAAGATTTATCATTTCAGTTGAATCTTTTTTAACAACGAATAACTGTATAGACGAGCAGGCGAAATTTGCATAATCTCTAAGTTTATAAAAATAGCACATGAAACTTTAAATGAGGTCGTTCTAAGCAAATACATAAAGATCTGGTAAACAAGCATATCATAATCCTGTTTCATCAAAACTGTTTATAACAATAGCAAGGGATTAAATAAATTTCTAACTCTTAGATAATATTCAAAATGTAATCTTTACAAATATAGATATATATTACATTCAATATATATAATAAATTTAAAATTTTAAAATTATATTAAATATAATCATAAATATTTAATTTATCAAATTTTTAATTTGGTTACTATTATGATTTTTTTTTGCTTTAATAAACCCGATGATCTTGAGGCTTTCTATTAATTTGTATAATATTCCAAACACAGGGACATTGGCGACTTAATCTTGAAACTCTACCCTGAGGAACAGCCGCAACTCTTTGTGGTTGGACACTCGATGGGCGGCGCCATCGCCGTCCACTTTGCTCACATGGCTCTGGTGCCCAATTTGATTGGCATAACCGTCATCGATGTCGTTGAGGGCACTGCCATGGAGGCACTGGCCAGCATGCAGAGCTTTCTGCGCTCCCGTCCAAAGTATTTCCAGAGTATTCCGAATGCGATTGAATGGTGCATCCGGAGCGGCCAGGTGCGCAATGTGGATAGCGCCAAAGTTTCCATGCCTGGGCAGATAATCAAGTGAGATAGACAGTCTTTGGGCTTTTTAGAAAATTATAATCTTTGAATATCAAACAGCTGTACAACGAACAAACTGGCAACGAATGATCTTCCACTACCCGATGATGTGCTAGAGGAGGCCCACCACAACAGTATGTTTCCCAATCCGTTCAGCATTTCGGAGGACGAGGAATCGTCCCCGCCGGGCGACGAAGCCGCAGATGGCAGCCCAGAAAGCGCAGCAGCTGGGGCGGACTTTAAGAAGCCCATCACGACCAAATCGATGACCGAAGCGGCCAAAAAGTATAAGTGGCTTAACTTCTTGCTTGGGCAAACAATCAATTTACTTTATATATTCCTTAGTTACACCTGGCGCATTGATCTGTCCAAGTCGGAGAAGTACTGGGTGGGCTGGTTCTCGGGCCTGAGCGATAAGTTCCTTAACTTGCGCCTGCCCAAGCAGCTGCTCCTGGCCAGCATCGATGGCCTGGACCGCACCCTGACCGTTGGCCAAATGCAAGGCCGCTTCCAAATGCAGGTGTTGGCCCGCTGCGGACACGCCGTGCACGAGGACCGTCCACACGAGGTGGCCGAGGTGATCAGCGGCTACTTGATCCGGAATCGCTTTGCGGAGGCGGCCAGCGAGTTTCGGTGTCATATGCCGTCGTGCTAAACGAACCACCCCCTGAGCCCATGGTTGAGCACAAGCTGAGGTCACAAAAGTCTATTTTTGAATGGAGGAACCTTACTCTTTGAACTAACAGATGCGTGCATATATATATACAAAATGTAGTGCGTAGGTCCAGATATATTTAGCCGTATATTCTATATACACATATACTTATAATCCAGCAATTTATTCGGTATTTTTAATTAAACCTTATGAATTTTTAACATTGTACTTTATACTCATTTTGCCAAAATCTAAAGTCGAAAGTGCTTGCGTTTGGGCTTCTTACATTGTTATAATGAGTGTGTATTAAATATGTGCCAGATCAAAAGAAAATTTAACGAAATCTAAATTATACGAATGCAAATAAGTTGAATAAAGCTATTTATTAATCGAGTGTTAACAGTAAATCTCACAAAATTCGAATAAATATTGAAATTTATTGAATTGGTTTTCTCGTCGCAAGGAACTCATTAAACTTGGATAGCAGAATAACACATTTAGTCCACGAAACGGAAGCCACCATCGGATTTCATCTTCATCTTAGATTCTAGAGCCTGGATGCGACGCAGGCGCTCGGCGATTTGCTCGCGTATCTCGGGTCGGTACTTCTTGCCCTGGCCCATGGAGTCCATTTCGGTTAACCACTCGGCGCGCTCGTTGATTTGGTCCAGCACTTGAAAAGAATATTCAGATTTTATTTATATAAATTGTCTTGTTTTGGATCCCTAAGAACTTGCAACTTACGCTCGTTTATGAGGTCCTCTTCCGTCACTAGTTGCTCCTCACGTGGACGACGACGCGGTTTGATCGCCGGATCCGGCAGATGGGTGCCGGCCATTGTGAATTGAAGCTGGGACTTGGCCTTCTCCCCGTGCATCCGGTTGTCAGTCGGCGGGCGGTAATAGCTCTGCTTGTAGGCACCGCTCGCCTCGATCTGTCGGAGATTCTTCCGCTTCGCATTTCGTGCTCGGTCCAGTATAGCCAGAGTCTCTCTATCCGGATCGTTTTTGGTGTTCGGACGCGGCGGTTCGGGCAGTGGCAAAGGATCCCCGTTGCGCAGGCTCTCATCGATCTGCTTGCGAACCATCATCGACATCTTGGACTCCTTGACGAGCACTAAGGAAGTGGGAAGATTATAGAGCTTTTCGAAGGGTATTATAATTTCCGTCAACAGCTTGCAACGTAGTGAAGGTGACGTCTCCAACCCTATAAAGTATATATATTCTTGATCAACTAGAAGGAGTTCGATCTAGCCGTGCCCCGTCTGTTCGTTTTTACACAAACTATTCGCTGAATCTTCCTTTTATTGCCAGTAGTAAGTCGGAAAGGGCGGATCCCCCACAATAACAATCAACAAATATACTCCGAGATAGTCATTTAAAATATTTTCAGAATTACGACCTTTATAAAAAAAAATCGGACGACTTTATCTTTAAGCTGTCATAAGCGATGGAAAAATTTATCGGGAAAGTTTTAATCATAAACGCATAAAAATCGAAAGATAGTCGTTTTATAGAATACTTAATTTTTAAAATAGTTTCAAGGTTATATAAACTTCGACTTGCTAAAGCATGCTTCCTCCTTTCCTGTCTAAAATTAAAATACGAGTCATAAAATCATTTATATAGATATGGAAGCTTATATTTATATTTTGGTCCTCACGGTGAGCTAATAGGTTCTCAACTAAACAAATCGGGTGGATACCCACTTTAAGCTTACCATTAAGAAGAAAAGAAAACGACTAAAAGTTTTTTTAAACCCTATAAGTATATTCCTGCCAAACTCACATCGGATCAGATCAGCCGTCTCCTTGCTATATTGCACCTTGGCCGAGTGAAAGGCTCCAGCGCCGCCAGGAACAATACGTTCGCTGGGCCACATCGGCATCTTCTGCGAAGTGGGCTGGTCGCCACCCGCTTCCGGTTCCTGGTGGGGAATAAGTCCGCCGGGCAGCGCCTTAATCTGAACGTTGTTGAAGCGATGTCGACTCATTCTGAAAATCTAATAATTTTTGCTCGGGAAAGTTCTACTTGTCTATATAGAAAATAGCTTCGACAATTTCGTGTGGCGTGTTTGAAGGCTGGCCTCGGTGTGAAGTTGTTTTACGCCGGACAACAAAGTGAAGACGCATGGCAACCTGGGTTGTTAGGCAAACAGCATGTGTATTTTTAATTTCGAAATAATTTATTGAAAATAAATATATGTAGGTATTGTATGTGTGTATATGTGTGGGTAGGTACACGCTTGGTTTACGCTCGCATTCTGATAAACTTCATTCCCCTGCGAACATCTAACTGACTTATGCACATTCGTCTACGAGTAGTTGCACTTTACATTAAACCATTTTGTTTTGTGGATCGTTTTGAACTTGCTAAAGTTTGACAATTAGGTTTCAATTATTTCTGTATCCCAACTGGCCGTACAATAGGTTTTTATTAATAAATAAAAGCATCAGCGATTTACAGTGTTGCGGTTGTTGTTAACAAAACTATTTTGGAAATATCGACATGAAATTAGAAAACCAAAAACATTTCTAAGCAAGATTTACACATGCGTTTTTTCCGTTTTTTTACATTACAATTAAACTACACGTTTTTACGCTCTTATGGTAGTTATTTTTTGGCTGCCTTCTCTATTCAGCTCCGCCCGTCGTCGTCGTTTTGTTTTTGAACCTAAGCTTATGATGCGACATACATTAGTATATATAAATATATATAATTTTTTTAAAAACAACTAAAACATAACATATCGAGTGATTGGCTTGCCATTTACATGATAAACAATTGACTAAAGCAAACATAATAGTAATAGTAGAGATAAGCTAATCAATGACAATGGTGATCATGATCAGTATGCAATACATGCTTACGCTACTTATACAAAATACAATATGTGGTTCCGATTCTTCAACACAAACAGTGAAACATTGAAACTCTTCACGATTAAAGTTTAGTCTAGTGGTTGTTTCCGCTGTGTTGCGATTTCCTCTGGTGCAATTACGGTTCAGCAAATATGTTCCTTTTAATTTAAAATAAATTATGTGTATGTGTATATATAAACATATCCATTATGTGACTACTACTTCATTCAGCAAGCCTAGTTTTGATTCGCGCAAACATTTCTCAGCTCTAATTTCTCAATTCTCACTTTTCAATTCCCTCTCCATCCAGCTTTCTTCTTTCTAGTTTTTATAGTTGCGAAAAGTAATCTTAGTCAGTCTCATGGTCACGATGCAGAGTTCATTTTATAATTTTTACTAGATAAACCTTTTTCGTCGTCGTTTAGCGGGGCATTTTTTCATTTGGCGACGTTGTTGATGGTGATATAGTCGATGGTGTGATTAGGATTAGAATAGCGTAAAATGTTGATCAAATTTGGCCAAATTTTCCTACATAGAGAGAAGTTACTGTATTGTGTGTTTGCGATGAGTTTTTCTTATGGGGCTTGGCATGTTAGTTTAACTACATAGATGGCGACAACATTTACGAAACCTATACATTAATAACATTGACAGCAAGATGCCACGCCCCCGCTGACAGCTGACATGGGGATTTCCTTCAGGGAGTGCAGCGTGGACTCTGCAAGTCCAACGGCCAGCCGTTGGTCCTGCAAGCCTGGCCAGCTGATCATATCTTTGGGGACGTCTTGGCACACAATTAATAAACTTAACATTAAAACAAACTAGCGGCTTACTAACTAAAAACGATTAGAAAACGGGTTGTGAAGGGGCGCAGGGTGGACAACTAGACGCGACAAACATAGATACGAAACTTACAAAGCTAAATATAAAAACATTTATGTTCGTTAAGAAATCAAACTTCAAACACGGTTCAAAGCTAGGTGAACACAAAAACTGCTGGCAGCCACAAATCAAACGTCATTACAATCCAATCATTCAGACAACCCAGAACCTTGCTCAGTTCATTGCCTGTTCAGTCATTTGGCGGCATAATGTCTCGAGCTGTTCCAGGCTCTTGAAGTCGTTCATCTTGTACTCGGTGACATGGGGCGACATGCCCAGGTTGACCAGCTGTGGCTGGGACAGGCAATGATCCACGGCATGGTTGTTGTTCTTGCTGTTTTGGTGACAGATATTGTGGACACAGGCACCACCGGTTACACCACCACCACCATTGGAGCACAAACAGCTGCCACTCCCCACGGCGGCGGCTGCTGCTGCCAACAGTTGCAGCTGTTGCTGATTAATCAAATTGTTGTTCAGCATGCTGTTGTTATTATTGTTGTTGTTGATCAGGATCTGTGGCGGATCGTGCTGCTCCTGACTCTGATTCTGATTACTAACCATCACAACGGCGGCCATGGTCTTCTTTGGTTGCTGCTCCGAGCTGCACACTCCTCCGTTTCCGCTATGCTTTCGCTGCTGCTGATTTCGCTCCATCACCAGGTTGTCGTTGGATCCATTGTTGGTCAGGACTCCCTGACCTGGCTTGAAGATCAATTGCTGCGGCTGTTGGGGACCACCGGACACCAGGATAAGGTTATTCAGCGATCGACGATGCGATTGCGGAGGCGTTTGCTGAGGCAACGCCGGAAAGTGGTTGTGCTGCTGCAGCATTTGTTGCATCTGCTGGGCATGATGGTGCGACTTGTTGGGCGGCGGCGGCGGTGGTGGCTGCTGCTGGGGATTACCCATGAAGCTGGGATACGAGGAGCTCTTGTACTGCGGTTGATGAGACGGACCGCCGCCGTAGCCGTTGTAGTCGAACTGCGGCAGCGGAGGCGGTGGCTGTTGAGAATGGTGAGGCAACGGGTGCTGCAGACAATTTAGCGAGAAGTTAAGCATATCATTGGAGTTCTTGCGATTGTTGATCCGGTCGTTGCTGCCATTCTTCGTATCGCACTTACGAGTCTTGCCGTTCCATCTATTACGAAAAAGGAAATGCCAAAGTTACATTACCGAAAAACATTTTCTGACAGAATGTCTAAAAACATACCTCGGTTTGTTGATATTGCCATTATTTGTTCCGACGCCGGCTGGCTTAACGTGATGCATTTTGGGCACCATGGAGATCTTCATCTTAGAGAGCTTAAACTTCAGGTCCTTGAGTTGATTGGCATGGTTCATGAATGCCTCGTTATGAATAGAACGGTCCAGAATCCACATAAACACTCCTAGTGTCTCATCGTCCTGAGCAGCATACGGATCCTGCTGCAGCGTGTTGCTCACAATGTCGATGACCTTAAGAAAGCGCAGTCCGATGTTTTCCTCTGGCGGCCCAATAGCCTCCACCGGCCTCATTGGCGTCAGCACAATGTTAGTCAGCTCCTCGACTGCCGTGCTCAGTTTCATTTGACCCGTTAGCAGCTCCTGCTCCACCCGATTAAGAATGTGGGCCCGCTCCTTTAGTTTATCGATGCACAGGGCAAGTTTGTGGGAGGCGCCCTTGGTTACTCCCACACTCTGTAGAAAGTCTTCGGTGATTAACAGCATCTCCTCGTACGTCATATTCTTGAACAGCTCGATGTACTTATGTAGGCGCAGAGACTTCAGCCACAGGCCTATTCCCGACATGCCTACGTTCCGGGAGTGGAACTTGATGTAGTTAGGCTTGAACTCGTCTAAACGCGTATCCGATCCACTGTTAATCAAGGCTCCGCGTTGATGCTCGATGGATAGGGAGAAACTCCGGGGCTTGTTGGCAAACTGGGCCAGATTCTCCGTGGAATTGGAGCAGTTATCGTTAACCGTGATTACCGACGAGTTGGACGAGCTGGAACAACTGGAGATCGTTTGCGTGGTTAGGCTGTTGGACCGGCGTGTCTTTAGAGCGGCGATCTTGCTGTCAAGGCTCCAGCGATTGATTTCTCCAAACTGATCGCCCACGTTCCCCATAAGGATCGATGCGTAAGGGGGAGGTTGGAGCAACTGCTGCTGGAGATGCGGCGGAGGCTGCAATCGATCGTCAACCGCGTTGCCACCGGCTCGTCCACAAAGACTCGTGCTGGCCAGACCGCAGGCTTCACCCATGTCCACCGTGACCGGGTCAAAATCGAGTATTTCCGTGCCATTCTTACTAAATGACGTGTCATGGTCGTCGCCACCACCGATTCCCAGCATTGACCCCGCTCCGGCAACCACACCGTTGACCAGCGAAGAGCTGCCCTCCAGCGACAGTCCGAGGCTATTCTGACTAGAAGCTAATTCGTTCAGGGTAATACCATTTAGATTATCACAGAGTGGATTGATCGAGCCGCTGGAGCTGCCACCTCCGCTGCCCCGCCAATCACCGGTCATCTTGTTCTGCAGCTGTTTACTGGGCGGGGCGATGGTCTGCCAGTCGTTGGTGCGGGAGGAGCGGCTGCCGCTCGCAGGGCACAGCGAGGAAGAGGCCACCGACGAGCAGGAGGCCGTCGATGAACTGGTCGCCGAAGAGGAACAGCTACCACTGCCTGTGGAGCTGCCACCAGCGACCAGTTGCGGTGAGGGCTGCAGGAAGTAACTGCGGTTAGTCAGGCCCGCCGCCGCAGCCTGGATATGATCCTCCAGGTGACGCAGCCAAATATTCAGCGACCGTCTGTCCTCGCTGGAGATCGCCGGATGGATGAGCAGATAAGAAAAAATCTGCTGCACCAGCTCCGTGGGCACAATCTGCTGCATGGTGTCCTTAACGGCCACCGGGATAAGGGTCAGGTATATGAGTTTGGCCTCCTCGTTGCCCGGTTTAAGAAGTGGCAACATGTTGAGTACCTCGTGCAGAATGTCCTCCTTGCGGGCGTACAGCTTCCGCTCGTCACACTGCGCCGATGTGGTGATCTGGAAATCGCTGCCGTAGCACGGCATTGAATCCTTATCCGACGAGGAGGATGACATTGCGTCGAGCAGGTCGCATGGCTGGAACGTCTTGTAGGCGTTCAGCAGGTTCTGCAGGTACACCGGATTGTTGGCATTGATGTCGATCACCACGCTGCTCAGATTCGTCTGCGAGGTGCCCAGGTTCTGAGTCAGGTTGCTGTCGATCGAATACTGGAGAAACTTTAGGCTCGGGTAACGCAACCGTTTAAGCAGCGCGTACATCACGACGGTCCGCTCGCAGTCGTTCCACTTCTCGAAGAGATTTGTCACTGTGGTCACCTGCTCACAGAACAGCGCGTTGGGCGGCTGGCTCTGGTTGAGATTTAAATTAGGATTGGAATTGCCATTGGCGTGTGTCGCCGTTGTCGTGGCTGTGGATGTGGCCTCCTTGTGGACTGCAGTAGGCGTAGATGTGGTGGGCTGCATCTCTTTGAGTGCATTGTTAGAGTTATTGGAGTGGCCGCTGATGCCGGAGGTCATCGCGTTGTCAGTTCCAGTTGCGTACTTCATCTCGTTGTTAGTTTTCTTCTTGTTTTGGGGATAGTGTCTATTATAATTTATGGTATTATAATTGTTACGGCTTCTTTGTAGTTATTTGGTTGCGGTTCCTGTAAGAAAAGATAAGGGGTCAAAAAGTTTTTAGAAATTTAATGACTTTGATGACAACAGATAAATAATAATTAGTGCTAAAACTGTTTTTATGAGATTAAACTTTAACGTAATAAATAATAAAACTCATTAACAGATCAAAGTTATGCCTAATTACATTAAAAGATGTATCCTTTAAGAAACTGTTTTATTCTTTAAAAGTTTAATAAATTAAGTAAAGCCCAATTTGATGACTTAACTCCCAAATGAAAAATACTCCCTATTTCGAACCACGTGATCGTATCAATCACTTCTCTTAGTTTCCACGAATTTGTCGCCATTGCTCCACTCGGGATTAGAGTGCTGTGTGGCGATTATAAAATAAACTTTAAGCCGCAAATAACGTTCGAATTTAATCAAATCAGTTTTTGCTAATTTGTTAAATTTACAAGCTCGGAGACAGCAGCGCGGCAGCAACAACAATTATCTGTAATTGACGAATGGAAATTAGCATTTGCATGGTCCGCCGATCGGACTGTTGGTCGACTGGCTTATCAGGAAAGCAAATAAACAACAAATATATAGCACCTCCGATTCGCTTCGATGGCGCGAGTGACGAGGGACGATAAATCAATAAAATAACAAACATTTCAAATACGAAATCGTTAATTTTGACTTTGGATTTCGATTTCCGGGCCGGGGAAAGAAGGGGCTAAGAGCAGAGGGGGCGAGAAGTTGGGTTAGGTTTTTTGCACAGTTTCGCACTTTTCATTTAGTTTCGTTTGCCATTGCTTGTGTGTGCTCATTTCGAATCTTGTTTCTTCTGCCGCCGTTGCTGTTGTTGTTGCTTTTGCTCTGGCGACTTTCTTCGATTTTTTTTGCCGTGTTTCTACTGTTATACGGTGACCACACGAAACATAGACCTCATAAAAGCAGAGGGTTTCAAGTGGAAGAATTAGGAAAAACAACGCTTTAAAAAATTAACCATTTTTTTTAAAGATCGAGAATGAATTTGCTAGAACAGAGGGTTTTAACAATTAAGATCAAAGAGGTCCGGATTTAGAATGTAACGATGTTATGAATACTTTGTTCTCTGTACCAGTTAACATAATCGAGTGCTTACTGTAATTTAAACCAGCGGCAAAGCAGCCGCTCCTGTATTAGTGCCTGCGTGTGTGTGGGCAAGCACTAAAACATAACGGGCCCCAATTACTGCATTAAAAGCACAGCTACTGCTTTGGAATTTACCGATGTTAACTTTTTTACTATTTAACGTTTATTAAACTGAAATTTCACATTTTTTCGCGACCGAGAGTACAGAAGAGAGCCAAGGTGCGCTTCGATCTAACGGTGTTTGTGCATGCCCGGGTCGATCTTTGAGGTTATGCGTCACTGCAATTGCTGTTATTTTCCAACCGGCTTGCAAAAAATTCCCAAAGTTCAACAAACTCTGCTAAAAGTTCACAAACACACTTAGGCACATACAGGATACTCCGAACTCACACGTTATTTGATTTGTATTTTTCTGCGTTTTCAGCAGGCGTGATCGCAATACATTGGCATATTCCTAACGTTTATTTACGTTACGAATAAATTTGATATCTGCAACTTGCAGAGAGCCACAAAAAAAAGAATTGTTTTATTCAAATTAGCAAAGCTGGAAGACGAGACTGCACTGGAAGCTGCAGTGGGGAGCACCGCGGAGGAGGAGCGGCTGATGGCGAATGATTGGCGCTGGCGTCAGCGTTTTAGAAAGAAAATGGTGGAGCTGCTGGGTAGCAGGGAGAGCAAAACGGTCGAAAAGGAGCGCGCGCCTTTTTTTCTGACAGCCCAAAGGGAACGGAACGATGATGATGCTGCTGTCAAGAAAATGGGGAGAGCACACACACACAAACTGCAGACCTTGCTGCGCTTGCTGGCATATGTGTATGAGTGAGAGTGACACACTGAGCAATGCACGGGCGAAATTGCGGTAAATTACATGAGAGAGCGAGCATTACATTCCCCTTTCAATTGTTTTCATTTGCACTCACTTTCCGTTTGCCGTCTTTTTCTTGCAGTGGCGTGGGACTGTAGGGAAGAAGGGGGTTCTCAAGGGGGTTTGTTGTTTTCACCACACAGAAGATTGGCCCCCAAAATCACGCCCCACCCACCCAGCCAGCCACCTAGCCACGGTCGGCCAGACAACAAAAATATATAGCTACACTGCGCTTGTGCCAAAATCGTTCTATTTTTCAATTACCTTTTCGCCTTCTATTCGCCTGCTGCAAACCTTGAAATTATTTTCTGTTGCAATTCACAGTTTTGATCCGATCAGTTCGAGAATCGAGCATATTTCGCTAATTTGATATGCTATCGGATCGCGTCGCGCATTTATTAATTTATAATTTTCACCTTTGCTCGCGCGTTTGTGTGTGTGGTGTGTGTACTTTTTATTAGCACTTTTGGGCTTTAGCTTTGTTGTTTTTGCTAAACCATAACTTCGCCTTTTTTAGCCACACACTTCCATGCGCGAACACTCAACGTGTTTTCACAAACGCCTGATTACGGAGAACTGCGCACGGTTGTTGCTGCACTTAATTATATGCATGTTTCCGCCAGCTATTTCATTTTTTCAGCAATTAATTAATTATTTATTCACGCGAACGAAGCGTTGTGCGAGAAACGCACTGTAAGTGTGACCGAATGAAGGAAATGCTAAATTCCTTTTCAATGGCAAAGAAACCCTGGGACTGGGACCTAGCTAACCTAGCGGGGACTCAACCCATTTTGTCTAATTGCTGATCTAGCTAGAAAAGAGCTAAACATAGGTGTGACGGCATCTTTATTTGAAATGTATAAGTTCATTTTTATGACTTATATTAATGATTTTAATTTTATTTGAGTACAACAAAATAAAACATAAGCAATCAAATTTATATAACTTATTTTTAATAAAATATTGGATCAAAAACATCTAAGTTCTATTATAAATTTTTAAATGATAAAAAAGGTTACTGCAGTTACACTTAAACAATGATATTAAGCTTTCAGCTAATATGCAAAAGTCCCGATCAGACGATCTGACAAAATGAGTTATCCTGAAACGTAATGCAGCGAATTCGAGACCCAAGCTTAGGAAACTCAATGCGGGACTTTCAAGGACCTTATTACCATGTCATGATATGCAGTACTCGTCTTTGGGCTGCTGGAAAAGGCTATCAGTATCTCGGGGATCATTTAGATCACAAAAACAGATTTTTTGTAAAGTGCGGACTAAAATGATTTTTTGTAGTGCTGGAAATGTTTTGCTCTAAAATATCTGGCCACACTAAGAAGGTAATTTGACGGAAAGGACAGGCGGACACACTGCACGTCCAATTGGAATAAAGGCAATTTTTGTAAATTTGCTGGATTTACAATGCAAAAAAAATCTAGCGATGCAGTGAATCAAAGCTCTGGGTCAGCGCGCAGCTCTAGAAAGTAATTCATTCTGAAGGTATCGTCCCGGTAAAGCGACAATCCCAACGAAAACAAACGACCCCAGCAACAACAACACATCACATCGGAGTCACCATCAACTGCTGCAGAGAGAAATGTTTGCCCAAAACCAAAAAACCAGCTTTCTGGAGCAAACGAAGGCGGCGCGGGAGGAGCGGGCACTGGAGAAGCGTCGCGAGCTGGCGGCCATCCTGCTTCAGTCCACTCTCAAAGGATATGCGGCGCGCAGGAAGTACCAAAAGCGGATCATGTAAGTTCTGCCCACTATCCTAAGCTAACTAAGATTTACTTAAAACCTATCTTGCAGCCTGGATTTCGATGCTATATTTACCGAAAGTCACGATGACAAAGATGTCGAACTGGAACTCATGGCCATCACTGTCTATCCGGTGCTCCGGCGCTACCTCACCCAAATCAAATTGGACAAGAGCGATGTGACCTCTCGGGAGCGTCTGGAGCGTATCTGTCGCTACATCATCAAGGCAATGGAGGCGGAGAACACCAAGCTTTCCTACGCCGCTCTCTGCCTGTTCAAGGAACGCAGCCTGCCATGGATAGCGCACATCAAGATACTGCTTACCAACTGCCTAATATTGCTGCCAGTACTAAAGCCGGAGAACCATGCCGACAGTCTGTCGCTTGCCCTCTTCCTGCACACACTGGTAGTCTTTACGGCGCCCAAATCCTGGGCGATACTCAGGAATGCCCAGTTCGAGAAGCTGCAGCCGGCCATGCAGAAGGTCTGCTGCAACATCCAGGGACATTTGGTGCAGCACGACTTTTACAGAACCATGCGGGTAAATTCGTTTTAATTAAGCACCTTAAATGGTTATTAATATTGCATCCCTTACTATTTTCCAGCTCGTTTTGCTGCGCGGCACTGTGCGTGAGGAATTGTCCGTAAAGCCTGTTACCCTGGTGGCCATTATCACGCTCTGCCTGCGTCCTTTAATCGATGGAAACTTTAGCCGAAATCTCCTTACCAAGTTTTTGTCGGAGATACTCTCTGTACCCGCTTTAATCTACCATCTGCACCAGAGTGTGCCTCAATGCCTGGAGCAGTTTTCGTCTTTGGGGCTGCTAAAAAAGGCTCTGAGTATTTCGGGGGACTTGCAATGGTTCGAGGAGTTCGGCGCTAGCATGCCGGGCACCAAGTCCCTGGCGTTCCTCGGTAACATAGTAAATTTGTTTAACATTGATGGCCAAGGGGAGTCCAAGGAGTTGGCCTATCCACTACTGACTGTAAGTTTTACGAAATGAAGTTTCCAACATATACAATAACCTTATAACATTCTTGCCAACAGGAAACCACCACATCGCTACTAGAGCTTATACCCAACACGGTGACCACCAAGGGTGTGTTTACGCAGTGGCACGAGCTACTGGGGTGGCATACTCCTGGCCCAGAACCCGCTCAGAATCAGAATGTGGCTTTGATCAAGAAGCAGTTTCACATGTTGTGGGATCATCGCTGTATAAAGCTGTTGCTGGGAGATCTGTTAAAGGAAATCAATAAAAATTATGAGCGCATTGAGTTCCAGTCTCCCCAGCAGCCATCCACATCGAATCTACTGCGTCGGGCCTTGGAGCGCAGCTCCACGAGAGGAGTTAACCTAATAGGTGGAGTGTCCTGCAAACCGTGTAAACAGCAGTGGCGCAAGCTGGACAACGCGGATGTGGTGCAGGTTTCCCGCATCTGCGGAATGTACTATGCCGCTCTCAACACACTCTCTCAAATGAAGCTGGACATCCTGACTGGCATCTGCTACAACGACAATGTGCTGTACGATATTTGGCTGCTAATTACTTCCCTGGGTCCCAATTGCGGCATGAAAGAGTATCTTGAGCTGCTCAAGTCCGAGACTAACCTGCAGAAGCCCCAAACTGCCATGCTGATGCTTTTCTGCGACTGCATGACGCACTACGTCACGTATGTCAATTACGTTTTTTTTACTAAGTTACAAAGAACTAAAAAATTATAATTATGTAGGATTCTGGATGAATACGAGATGTATACGGAACAAAATCCTTTTAAGCTCAACGATTATGTGATGCTGACCTATTTCCTTAACAATATTCTCTACAAATTGATTAATGACAATCTTTTAGGTAAGTCTAAATGAATTTATTTTTTGTTTGTTAAGAGACTTACTGCATGTAAGTTTATAAGAATTAATAATCGAAATGGAATAGTGGGAGGGAATGTAAACATTTTCCAAAATTCTTTAATAGAATCTCTTCCAATCTCCAGCAGGCGCCAAGAACATTATTCTTAATCCGGTTTTCCTCTCGCTGCACACGCTCATGCTCTGTCTCTACCGCCGCGATTGCCGTCGCCCGTTTACGCCACCCAATCATTGGCTCATACCGGAGGTGAAGCCCTCGACGTTTATAAACGACCTGGAGAAGGCCAAGCGGAACGCTATGCTGCTTTTGGCCAAGATGCCTCACATTATACCGCACGAAGATCGGGTCAAGCTGTTCCGGAAGTTCGTGCAGAACGAGAAGGCGGTGATGGGTCTAACGGAGAGTGCCTGTGCCTCACCTCGTTCCGCCCTGATTGTCATCCATCGAGAGCGGATTGTGGAGGATGGGTATAGGCAACTGGCCGCCCAACCCACTCAAGCACTAAAAGGTGTTATCCGGGTGCGGTTTATTAACCAGCAGGGACTGCACGAGGCGGGCATTGACCAGGATGGAGTGTTCAAGGAATTCCTGGAGGAGACCCTCAAGAAGGTGTTCGATCCGTCGCTGAATCTTTTTAAGACCACCTCGGATCAGCGGCTATATCCCTCTCCAATCTCCTACGTACAGGACAATCATTTGCAGCTCTTTGAGTTCGTGGGCCGCATGCTGGGCAAGGCGGTGTACGAGGGCATCGTGGTGGACGTCCCGTTTGCCTCCTTCTTCCTCTCCCAGCTGCTCGGCCAGACACAGCAGGCTCTCTACTCCTGCATGGACGAGCTGCCGTCGCTGGACAACGAGTTGTATCGCAGTCTAACCTTCATTAAACACTACAAGCAGGACGTGGCCGATCTTAACCTGACCTTTTCCGTGGACCAGGATGTGATGGGCAAGATTGTCACTCATGAACTGCATCCCGGTGGCAAGGCGCGTGTGGTTAATGATCACAACAAGTTGGTCTACATTCACTACATGGCCTTTTTCCACATGAACACCCAGATCCGCGAGCAGACGATAGCTTTCAATCGTGGCTTCCGCAGCATCGTGAATCCAGAGTGGTTATCCTTGTTCTCACCTCCCGAACTGCAGCGCCTAATTTCCGGTGACACGGTGCCTTTGGATTTGAAGGATCTGCGAAAGCATACGCAGTATTATGGTGGCTTTCACGACTCTCATCGTGTGGTGGGCTGGCTCTGGGACATCCTGGCCAAGGATTTCACAGAGGACGAGCGCAAGCTGTTTTTAAAGGTATGTTGTTAGTCAATTAATGCAAATTGATGATTATCTAACTGGAATCTACTTTTCAGTTTGTTACCAGCTGCTCGAAGCCTCCGCTTTTGGGTTTCGCCCACCTGGAGCCGCCTTTCTCCATTCGTTGTGTGGAGGTGGGTGATGACGAGGATACGGGGGACACAATTGGAAGTGTGATCCGAGGTTTCTTTACCATACGCAAAAAAGATCCGCTCAACCGCCTGCCCACCTCGTCGACCTGCTTCAACCTCCTGAAGTTGCCCAACTACCAAAAAAAGTCCACGCTGCGCGACAAACTCCGCTACGCCGTGAGCAGCAACACCGGATTCGAATTGTCCTAAAGCAGCTTGGATCGATTTCCCCACTACTTCCTACTTTATTCACATTTTGTATGTTATTCCTTTTTAAGCAACCTTTCGTAGGCAATTCGGTGTAAATGTGTTTTAATGTTTTGTGGCCGCATCACAAACAAATTGGAAAACATATTTAATGAATCTTAAAAACAATTATTAACAAATAAATATAAACGTATAGCTGTGATAAAACTATAATAAACTAACGAAGAGTACACAACTAATACCAAGCTGAATTACAAATACGGAAATGAACAATCCATTTTGGTAGCTAATGATAAAAGAGAAAATGTCTAGTAAATACTGTAAACGATTGTGGCATGGCACACAACAAATATCTAACCCACGTACGGTGCAAGTGTAAGCCAAAAGTTACATGTAAACCACGAAAAAAAACCAGCAACAATAAATCTATGTGTCTGATTCATGTGCAAAATGTAAGCTGTTTATCAGATTTGTCTTGCGTAAGGTAGCCTAAGCGCGTTCCCTACGATAACAAACATGCAATTAGTGAGCGCTGCTCAAATTTCCCCGGGTTTTTCCAGTCCGAAAACTGAATGAAAATGGAAATGAAGCCGGACACGAGTGGCGAGCAGCGCGAGCGCTAATGACACAAATCCGTCTGGACAGGGCCTGCTTTCCTGAACTCCTCAACTCCCGTCCTCCGCTAATTGCCTGAGTCACACTCGAGGGTCGTCGCCGTCGTCTTTTTTTGTTGGGTCGGGTCAGGGGCACTTAGGCCGTCCGGAATAAGCGGAAATATGGCAAGGAGTTTATGCAAAGCTAGTCGAGTTACGAATTACCGGAAATTGCATATCTGACTGACTAATGACCGGAGACGAGTAGTGGAAATGCGAGCAGGGATTACGGTCCTTACCTTTCTTTTAATTCCAAGCAATCCCCAGAAAATATGTAACCATTATCATTTATTAATTTTGAAGTAATTTTATAAGAACTAGTAATGTAATAGTAATCAGCATAGTAAACGCACTCGAAAAAATATTACATTTTTTAATCTAAAGTTTTTTACAATTTTTGAAATTTAAAAAATAGTTGAAATAATAACTGCCAAAAATCCAATGATATTTTAGTAACAAGATATCCCCAGAAAATATATATTATCCAGATCAAAAAGCAATCTTTGTTTAGTTTGATGTAATTTAATTTTTTTGTAAGGATCATTATAACAGTTGTTTTATCTCGACAAAAATATTAAATTTATAACTGCAGGCAATTCGCAAAATAATGAAAAGAAAAATTGACAAACTAAATATGAATTATGTGAAATAAACCTTCCATATTATATTTGAGATATTTAAATTTAAATATTTAAGGTGGTTACAGTATTTCGCTAAATATGTATCAGTCTCATAGTTTTATCTCTGCATTAAATCTGAATCTCCGAAGGTAATTTGATACTTTTATCCTGACCATCGATCGTTAAGGATCTTTATGGGATCCGTTCCGGTTCCCATTCTCGTACCCCCAAGCGATGTCCTTTTGCGGTTTTGTCGGCCCGCTTTTGTCTCCAACCTTTAGGCGGCCAGACAATAGCAAACAAATTGTAGAGCAGACCCACAAACAGGCAATAATCATAACAATAATTTCGAAAACTGCAGAGACACAAACAGTCGGCGGTCGTCGCACCACCAGGCCATAAAACTCGCATCCTCGCATCCTCGAGGCTCTTGCTTTTGTTCCCAGCGATGAGGAGGCAGCATCTCGGGGACAAAGTGTGATGATTTTTATGACTCGCCTGTGAGTTTGTGCCGCCACCGTCGCCCTGGCACCCGAAAGAACAGGACAAGACAAGTGGCAACAAGTGACTGATCCGTTAGACGTATCCCTTTTCCCAACCCATCCCACTCCGATTTTCAAGTGGCTCGAAGGCGACAGTGGCTTGGCGCCAGTTTGAATCGATGTCCGCTCCCGGCTGCCGCAATTTGTTGTGGCCCAGCATCAAGTGCCGTTTAAAGGTTTGATTAGCCCGGGCTATCACGGGGCGGATCTCTTTTTAAAGACCCTCTGGTGCAAACGGTAGCGGCGAGATTTCGTTGCATCTACAAGATGCAACAACGATTGCAGATTAACGCTCCGCAGCAGATGGGTGCTGATCATGACATCGAGATATATCCAGCGAATATCAAAGGTTTGACACTCAAGTGCGCTCTCAAAAATGCCGTTGATCAAAATGTTAAATAATCTTAAAGAACACTTTAGAAAATATTCCTCAGATTTCAAAGAAACTCTATGGGTACAATTTAGATTTTTAGGATTGAAAAAAGTTAATAGGTTCTATAGAATTTAAAAGTATGAAATTGGAACTGAAATTATTAAGTTATTTGGTTTTAAGTTCTTTAGAATTAGGTGCCTAATATGAAATAAGCTAGCCCCGCATGTTTAAGTATTAAATACCAATTTTTTTAAAGCAATTAATAGTGAAGCATTAAAACCCAGACAAGTAGAGTCCAGACATCATTTAAAACTGATGGTAAATCATAGATAAATATAAATTTCTTGAATTATAAACAAAACAAAATATTCCTAAAAAAAAGTATATTTTTTAGAAGTCTTCATGTGCTGAGTAAATAAACACGTTGAAAATTACTTTACATTACAAGTTATGCTAAGACAAATTATAAATTCAAATTTTAAATCAATACTTTGAGTGCTATTTTTTAGTTTATTTTATAATTTCGAAATTCCTATTTCAACATTTTTTTTAATTTTTTATCTTGTTTTTCTGGTGCTTCCAAAATTACAGCTTCCCATTTTTAGAAGAACGTAATCTCAGCGAACATTATTGGTTGGCCCATATCCAAAACGTTTTCCAGTTCCATAAATATTACAAGCGATTAGGCGACTTCAAAGAGCGTTTCCCCATTTCTCCCCAGAAAAACCCATTCCCATAGCCGTTCCCCTTTCTATATAATGCTATCAGCAGCAAGATGGGTGCCGTGCCCCCAGTCCGGAGGGAGGAGGAGGTCACCAGAAAAAGAGCCCGAACCCGAACCGAAACCCCTCCAAAGCGATACGAAAATGGCGTTCCATCTGACTGAGCGTGCGAGAGCGGGATGGCGTAGCTCTCGCTGATAAGTAACCAATGGCAGAGAGATATACACGTATAGTGAGTGGAAGCGAGAGATCGGGTGAGCGGCACTTGAGCATGGGAACAGGTCGGTCGACTACCTGAGGATCGGATGGAGAGAGGGAGAGGGAGGAACCCATCCGACCGGATTCTGGCAGAATCGAAGTAGTGCCCGCTCTGAGACCCCGAGAGACAGTCTCAATCTGGACAGCAAAGCGATCAGTTCGTGTTCCAGTCGTCGCTACTCGATCGACATTCCTACGGACCAATATCACCCGCAAAAAAAGAAGATTACATATCACTACCAAGAACTCACAATGTTGACCTTGCCCAACATCGCCGATCTGCGCTTGCAGCAGCAGATCGCCCAGGAAATATACCGCCAGCAGATTATGCAACGATTACCAGGTAAGTGGAGCACTCCCCATCTGCGATTTGCCGACGGCTTACCGATGAAATCTTCCACAGATCCCCTGTGCGGCTTACTCCCCAACTTTGCCGGACACTTTGTGCCCCCGCCGCCACCACCGCAACCCACATTGCCCGGCGATGTGGAGGCCAAGCTGGAGAACAATGAACTATGGCAGCAGTTCCACAGCATCGGCACCGAGATGATCATCACCAAGTGCGGCAGGTTGGTACCAATTGTTTATTTGGCTATTTGCTCGCCCCCATCAGCTTATCTCCCGCTGATAAGCCTTCCGAATACCCTCTGTCTTATGGTGAAGACGTGTCACTAACATCCATCCACTATTGTCTCCGTCTCTTTCAGGCGCATGTTTCCCTCGATGCGGGTTTCTCTCAGTGGACTGGAGGAGGAGGCCAGCTACTGCGTCCTTCTGGAGATGGTGCCTATTGGAGACTGCCGCTACAAGTTCTCCGGATCCCAGTGGGTTCCAGCTGGAGGAGCCGAGCCCCAGAGTCCGCAGCGGATGTATTTGCATCCGGAGAGTCCAGCTACAGGAAAGCATTGGCAATCCCAAGCCCTGCTTTTCAGCAAGGTGAAGCTTACGAACAACACCCTGGATAATAATGGACATGTAAGTTGAAACGCTCTTAATCACTTTTAAAATGTTCTTTTAAGCTCGTTAAACTCATTAAAAATGTATTTTTATTATATGTACATGCATACATACATATGTACATATCTTATCGTTAAATTTACTAGCAACTGTCTTTCACTGTCCTAAATATATTCAAGAAATAAATATTTTTCTCTTAAATGATAATATTGATAATTTGATAAATTGAGCTTTTCGTAGAACAAGACTTTAAAGTATAACTTATTTCAACATCCAATTTCTTCCTCCATTTTCAGATCGTCCTAGCCAGCATGCACAAATATCAACCGCGTCTGCATGTCATACGCACCTCTGATCTCGGCCAGATTCCATGGGCCCCCCAACAGGCCTTTGTGTTCCCGGAGACGGAGTTTATAGCCGTTACGGCTTATCAGGTGTGTACTGCTATATCTCAGTCTAAATACGAGATGTCTAATAACTAACCCTCATGTTTGCTTTCCAGAATGACCGCATAACCAAGCTGAAGATCGACAACAATCCCTTCGCCAAAGGATTCCGTGAGTCGGGTCAGTCGAGGTGCAAAAGGAAAATCAATGACTCGCCACCGCCGTCTCAGCCAGAGGTTACCCAGGTGGACGCGATGCCATCGCCGTTAGCCAAGCGGTTGCGACTGGTGGAGGAAATTCCTCAGCATCATCAGAACCATCCGAGCGTTCCAATGCAGCGTCACTACCTGCTGGATACCTTGGAGGCCAATTTCTATGTGCCAGCGCCACCGCCGCCGGCCATCGAGTATGCCAGGCACATCGCAGGTTATCCAAGTTGGGCCTACACCCCGCCATCGCCGGCCTCCTCCGTCTCCTCCTCTTCCAGCGGCGAGTCTGCTCCCGATCGAGAGGCAGATGCCAACACCTTTGTGGATGTGGTCGGAACCGCACCACCTGCTGCCGCTTCTCCTGCTTCCGCTCCTAGCGATCCAATGCCCAAGCCGAAACGCAGCAGCTTCAGCATCTCGGACATATTAGGAACCAGCACGTCCATTTAAACTGCGTCCAGTCGGGTGCATGTGCTCTCATTTGGATTGAAATCGGTGCCTTGTACATTTAATTAGCGTTTAGTTGCCATCGTCTGCGTAGTATCTAAGCTGAATTGTGATATTTTGCAGTTAATTAGGATTTCCAGGTATTTGCCATCAGTATTTATCGTATTTATTATGCAATTTTAATTGTTCACATGATTTCGTAATGGATTTATTGTCTTTGGCATTTTAATGCGGATAAATAAAATATGTGTTTGAACGTATACGCAATGAATTCGATGGAGATATTTCTGGGGGGAAACAATGCGGGGAATGTGGAGCAATTAGAAGAGACAGATGCGAAGAGCTTGCAAGCCGGAGATCTGAATAAATTCCCCAATAACTTCCCATGACTGCGCTTCGAATCCTGTTCCAGCAATTTGTGTTGCATGCTTCCATTTGCCTGTCGTCGGCGAATACATAATTCGGTTTTGGTTTGGGTTTCGGTTTCATATCTCCCGCATGCAAGGCATAAAAACCTGTTCCTTCGGGCCACAACGCTCTCCTCTTCCTCCACCTTCTTCTCGTCCAACCTGCCTTCTAAGAGCAGAATAACCCACCGGCAACCCGCAACATAAGCAGCAACAACATGGACATGGGCTTATCAGCAGATCAGAGCGAGCCGCATCTTAAACGCTGGCGCCGGCGCCAAGTTAAATGCGCTGATTGAGCGCCACGATCGCCGGCAATCCTGGCGAGCAGTCCGACTCCACTGCTCAATCCCCCCAATCCCCAGTCCCGTGTAATTGATGTTTTCACATTGTAGTTGTTAGCGAAACTGTGGCCATTTACATGCAATTGTCCGGGTGTCCCATCACACATCTCCATGCTATCGAGCGGAAACGAGGCGGCTCCTTTGAAAGTCGAGTCCACCAGTCGCAAGTGTTGCCCCCAAAGAGAGCCGGCTAGATGATTGGCCAAACAGGCAATCTTCGACGGTGGCATTCGCTTCAGTTCGCGTTAAGAAACAATTGTTAAGAGCCAGGACCCCAATATCCCACCGATACCCACACACGTAGCTGCAACCTGTTTTTCGGCCCATTCATGTTGCCGCTGGAAGTGTTTATGGGCTCCACATTAGCCACACTGCATATTCATGTTAAACGTCGCCAAAAGACTAACGACAACGTTCGGTCCATTGTGTTGTTGGCGCTGCTGCTGCTGTTGGCTTTACCTTTACCTGAAATTTATTGAATTCTCATTTGGGGGCATCCGCTGGGCCAGGAGAGAGTCCATGTTTGGGGCCGGAGCAAAGCAAACGTTCGCATGTCAGCGGCAAATGAGCTCCGACCCGAGCTCACTCGGCGATCTGCCAGCCCAGATAAGCCATCCCCTCCACGGGCATGTGTAATTTCCTTGGAAATTAATGTTGCGGCGGCCGAAATCAAAGTCACGGGCAACATTTTTCGCTGGCGACAATTTTATCGGCAGCACAATGAAATCATTTGGAGCCGGCGACGACGTTCCCATTCAACGCTGGCGATATTATGTCTTTGCCGGAGTTTGACAGACGCATATGTTTGGCGCTCTAATTGCTTTGGTAGTTTCCAATCCTTTATTGAAGAATAATAACGGCTAAAAGAATAAATCCAAAATCGTCCAGCGGTGTTGATGATTATCATGATGCAATAACAGTTGAGTTGGTGGCGATATGCTGATATAAAAATAGTTAAGTAACGTCTAGTAGATACGATCACCAGTACACATATGGGGACGGCGATGCCAGTGATTGGGATTCTTAAACTCCACCAATTGACTCAAATCAAAGCCAGCTGGCACTATAGTCGGGCCTTTAACGCCCTTCAAGAGAGGCGATACCTTTGGAGCTGGTTGTACTGGCTTATTCGGGAAGGGAGACACATACTCCTTCACAGACTTATTATCTTCAAGAGAAACCTCAGTGGTCTGAAACATAAATGGTAAGGGTAAACATTCAGATTAGAATTCGATTGGGGTTTTTTTGATTTCTATGTGAATGGTTTTATTAAGGGTTAAACTAGTTTTCATTTGTAAAACATACTACTTTTATACATAATTTTAAAGAGTATATCCTATAAATTAAGATACAGTACTATTTGTATTTTTTAAAGAGTGACAAAATATATTTATTATTTAATATTTTTGTAATAAAAGGGCCTCTTAAAAAAGTTGTAATTTTAAACTCATTTATGAGATCGAAAACCGATATATTTGTATAACAATTAAACCTACCTTTTCTGGCTCCTTCTTGTCAGACTCCAAGTTAATATCATCGATCTGTTTAGAAGAATCCTTGTCGAAATAGGCCTCCAGGGCCACAGAAAACTTGCGCAAGCGGGAAAACTTGAGCTGGTCAGGACCCTGCTGTGACCCGACCCAAATCTTGGTGAAGGCATACTTCTGCATAGCCGCAGTGTGCCGATTGATGGTCAGGTGCTCCTTCAGGACCGATGCTGGTTGATCCAGGTTGAATAGGTCCTTGCTGGGCATTTGATTTGAGGCCGGTTTCGGCACCTCCCTGGGGCAACAGAGCACGGGATCCTGCTTTTGCTGACTAATCGGCGAGATGGTGATTTTTTGGGAGTCTTGAAGCGCCCTACCACCTCGGAGGCCTTGCCGGTCGATACGCCATCACAGGCAGAGGAGTCACTGGAATGGATCTCCGAATTGGTCAACTTTGGCTTTAGGGAGACAGCCTTGGCCAGCTGCTCGGGTTCCTCGACCTGTGGAGGTATTATCTTAAGACTATGTGAAGACTATAGAAAGCCACTATAGATGCCACTTGCCGTGCTCCCCACATTCTCCACGGAAGTCTCATGCTCGGATCCGGATTCAACGTCCGCGGCGCTGTCGCAATCGCTCAGCGAGAGCGAGAGGCTTAGGTTGTCGAAGAACGACTCGCTCTGGTTGAAGGAGTGAAAGGAGTCGTTGTCATCGGAGTCCGAGTCACTATTATTACCAAGACAGCTCATTTCGTTTGATTTTTCTCGTAGTTTCTAATAGTACAATTTATTTGTCAGGAATGGCGCAATAGTCAAAATGACAAGTGCCAGGGCTGCCATTGCTGTTAGGGTTTTCAGGGCTAAACACACTTGTCACTTTTTTAAGATGAGTTTCCAGGGCTGCTTCCACTTGTACTGGGTAGGGCATAACAAATTAAATAATTCTTAAATAGCTAGAATAACCAAGTAATCAAAATTAAGCCATATTTTTAAGATATTTAGCCAAATTGAAATTAATGGCGACTCATTTCTTGCTTGGATTTTCATTATAAATGTGATGACTATTGATGTTTTTGTATTAAATATTTACATACATCAACTTTTTGTAAGAAATGATAGATTAGGCACTCTTTACTTAAGAAATCAGCTCTCTACTTAAAAAGTTTATAAAGCAAATTTGAGGTTTAAGTATTTTTGGTAATAACGCTTTTTCGTCCGTTGACGTTTGTTAATAATATAAAATCATTTTTAGAAAATTTAATTTGTGCTTGCCAAAGAGATGCGAGTTTCCTCTGGTGGAAACGCCAATTTTATACTTACTCGTAAAACTTGGCAACTCTATTAGAGCTTCTCATTAAATGGCGCGTAGTAATTTGAATTTGATTTTGTGGTTTGTCTTTAAAGACAACACGAGTATGCAAATATATAGCCAACGACAATGCTGCTGTATTTTGCACTCAATAGAGTTGTAAAAAAGCGAGGACAATGTAAAGGGGACCACTGCAAAGGATATGCGTACTTGACGACGGCCATTGTGCTCCGGTTTTGATTGTTCCACTGCGAGTATTTTCGAACTGATCCCGAGATTTGCCTATATGATCATATATGCACCCTCCCATCGAGTGAGCACTGTAGTGGACCTGCTTATGTGGGTGATTTTCATTATCCTCTAATTGTTTGTGCCATTGTTCACACGATAGGTTTGAGAAATTACACGCTTTGTTAATTGTGCCAGCCCAAAAGGGTCGCAGCTCCTCATATGTATGTATATGCTAGTTCCAGCCCACATGTGAGCCCATTTGCATAAACTGCTTTAACGGCCTTTGTTGGCCGATTGCCGATGGCCGATCTTCCTGCTGTTGAGCCTCATCTTGGTGGTGGGTTTGTTCTGCTCTAGTTTAAAACCCAAGCTTAGTAGGGATCGCCGGTACAGGTCGATTTGGGAACCCGAACCCAGACGGTCTGGGAAGGTGCATGTGCATCCGTTTTATGGCTTGGCTCCGGCGACACGGAAACCTTTCTTTGCCACGCTTTGTTGCATTCTCCTCGCGACCAATATATTTGCATTGGCCAACAATAAAGACTCAAGTACCACCGCATTGTTGCCATCTTGTTTGCCTAACGCCGGGCGCGCAGGCTCAACTAAAGTCTAGATGCAGGCTCAGACAGAGGCTTTCTGGGATTTGAAATGTTTTTTGGTTTCCTACGTCCCTTAAATTAATCTACAAAGAAAAATTATTGATTGTATTGATTAGGTCGGCCGATTACTAAAAGACTATCTACTATATAAAACCAAATGGTTTAATGTAAATACATTTGATATACCCTTAAAGCATTTATTTACTTTTTAAGAATATAGAAAAATATTTGAATGTTCAATTTTCGTCCAGTAAAATTGCTAGGCCCAAAACAGTAAGATACTATTATGGTGATGGTCTCATGATAGCAATTTTGTTTATGTTTCTCTAAAAAATATTTTGAGTGGAAGAAAGAATTAATTAGTAAAATACTTGTCCATTGCATCAAATCTATAGACTGAAAAACGGAAATAATAAAGACTATCTTCAACCGTAATATAATCTGCAAATATCATAAGTTAAAGATTATATTTCCTTGGAACACTTGATGGCGAAATGTTGGAGTCCTGATCTCTTATCGAATCAAGTCTCAATTTGAAGTGGCGGCCACGCGTGCGCTGTGTAAAATGCTTTTCCAAGTCATTAGCACCGCCAGTGCTAGTTCCCCCTAATAACTAATTAACTTTCGTTTAGGAAACAATTCCCCCTTTTTTCGAGTTCCCCAAATTCGTGTTTACACAACAAAAATGCTGCTCGACAAAGTGTATCTAATTTCATAACATAACAGAAAGAGGCAACTTGCAGCGGATAGGCAACAAATGTGGCAGCGTAAAAAGCAACAGCCATAGTGCATTAATTATCCGGGACCTGCGACATCTGCCATCGATGGATGGGGCTTGGGGTGCGGTTGAGGGAAGTACAGCCATTTAATGAGGCATTCATTGCACTCACAACCTTGCGCCTGTCAACACACGCAGTCGCACTCGCACACACGGCCGACATCTGTCACCCGTTCTAGACTGGGATCTCTAATAAAACCGCAGGCCTATAGATCGGAACCGATCCCCAGAGGCATAGAAACACAGCAATACAAACGGCAACAATTTTAAATCGATTTGGTACACCGTAAAAAAATGATTGCTCTGTATGATGATTTAATTCATTGAGAAATACCTGAAGCTTCAATATAAAAATAGTTTCATTATCACAGATAGTAAAAGATTAATAATATCTGTACAAAACATTTTTAAATAGGGTATTACAACACGCATGTTTTTTTTAAAGATTTTTAATTAAAATAATTTATTTAAGGGATGAAGATCCAAAATATCATTAATAATACAATTTAAAATATGTCTGAAAAATATTTACTTAAAGTGTCTTGAAGAATACTATTGTCTCTAAGAATCCAAATTGTAACAACAAACCTCTGTTTATTTGAATAACAAAGTAAAATAATCTAAATAATTAATTTTCCTGTACATTTTTAAAACACATTTTATGTTTATGTTTTTGTTATTTTTTTTAAATTCCATTTTAATTTTTGTAATTAAAATTTGAAATATTCTTAGCTTGGCTTCTTGCTATCCTCAAATTGATTATTTTTTTGTTCGGTGTGGTAAATTGATTCGACCGTGTTTGTTTTTCCGATGGCTGGGCGGGCAGCGGTGTCTGCACCGCCCCTCTGTCCCTCGAATACAGACGAGACGTGGGTGGTGACGCATGTCATCGTAAACTTCATCATTGGCTCCGTTCAGCCCCTGGCCAAGATCCTCCGGCTCCGCAGCCCTTCATCTCCTCGGCAACTTACATAACGAATTGTCTATTTTCTTTGGCTTCGTCTCAGTCTCTGCCCATTTCATAAATAGCATGGCTATGGACTCGGGTCTCTGGGGTAGCATCCGAGGGCTGCAACCGAATTTCATGCCTTGTCGAGCTATTTAATTGCAAACAAATTATGTTCTAGCCAGTCGCATCTCTGTGTGGCTAATGGATGCTGCGGCGGAGGATGCCCTGATGATGTTGTCGAAACCCGAACGTTTATCTTGTAAATTGGTTGGGATTAATGTCTGGCGGAAGTTGTGATTTCCAGCCCAAGATCGGCCAATGATAGAGGGCCAACTGCCGGTAGTATTTTCCGATCCGATGTGTTCATTTACCTACATCGATGAGTAGGCGTTCTGGCTTTGAAGGCTCAGCGCAGCAGGAGCATATATTATAATCCTAAGTGAAATAAAACCAATCGTTTCTCTTGTTCTTTAGTGTAACTTTAATTGCTTAACGTTTAGCTTAACTTAGTTACTAATCAGGCCATGATCTGTATAATATCAAAATGAGTACAATGAGTAAGGCTAACTGGCTTATTAAATCAAGAATAAGACTGTAGCAACAAGATTGTTTAATATTTAAAGAGATTCAAAACAGTTTATCTTTATTCTTCGTTTCCAAAAGAATAATTAGTTAGATAAGATTTTGTTATTATAAAAATGTTATAATATAAAAAAAGTATTGTTGATTTAAGTTTGTTTCCCCCTTTATTCTCTAAATAAAATCTCTCTAACTTCCTCCTCCCAAGATGGCCGATATGCTGAAGCCCTTGCTCCTTGTAGAGGGTTGTTCCGGTGGCTGTTCCTGTGAGGACTGCTCCGCAGTGGTTGTTTCACTGCCCACGTCCAGTTCGAGTTCTTCGGCTCCCGACTCATCGGATAAGAGATCCCCACCGGAAATGCCGGGGGGCAGGTGCAGGCCAGGATGGGGACCGAGGCCGGCCTGCAAAATGGCTGCCGGAGGATAGAGAGGTGAGGTCTGAACCGCTCCTCCATACTCATGGGGTCTCCCGAAATAGGTGCAAGCCAGGTCCACGAGTGAGGGTCGCAACAGGCTCTGCATATTCTGCTGGAAGTGCTGCATAAAGACGCTGGAGGCACTCCTCGTCTGGAGGGGATGGGCATGCGGATGGGGCGGTGGTGATCCGAGAGCCAGGGAACTGGCGCCAGGCGCCGACTGATCGTCCAGCGATGACGATAAGGAGCAGGCGGAGCCATTTGATCTCAGGCGCTTAATTTGCGGACCATCCGAATCGCCGATTGCTGGTATTCCTCCTCCTCCTCCTCCAGCCATTTCACTGCCCTTTGCCGGCGACATGTCAGACTCGGATTGGGATTGCGAATGGGACAGTGACTGCGATTGATCTTGATCCTCGCCAGTCGGCGATGAAGACATCTTGCGCTTGCAGCGTGATTGTCCCGTTTCGCGGAAGCCCTTGGCAAACGGATTGTTGTCGATCTTCAGCTTGGTGATGCGATCGTTCTGCGGAAGAGAAGACAGACGAGCGTGAAATATGACGATTGCCGGCATAATCTTGGGCAACGGGGAGAAGACACATCACATAAGTCACTAGCGTCCAGTAGCTGGCGTTAAGTAACAGGGCCACTTGACACCGGAGCCCGGGCTCTTCGGTTCCACTCCAGATGACTTGACAACTTTGTGATCTTTCGGATTTCTCAACTCGAATCTCCGATCTCTCGGCGATCTTGCTAATTAGAGGCAGACTGGCGTCGGCTGTCAATGGGTCCAGACCTAGACAAAAACACAGCGAGGCGCTCAAATTCACAAGGATGTGGCTATCCAACTTCCTAAAACAACAATCCGACCCGCTGACTTTCTGCCTGCCCTGCCCACCATCTCGGATCTCGGATCTCGGAGGCGTTCCATGCTAATTCGAGACGTTGACCAAGCTACCCACGGCGTGAGCGATCGCCGCTCGTTTGCCCAAAATTAACCAATTAGTGTGATCGTTCCCAGTCTCTGGCCAGTGTGCTCAATGAATTGGCAAAAAGTACGCTCGGAAAGGAAGGCTAGCTTCGAGGACACATGCTTCGAATACTCTTGGCAAAACATTTTCCCTAAAGACTGCGAACAGCCTTGAAAGTGTGTGCTAAAAGCATATTAATTAAACCATTATAGGATATATCATGTGTTGATTTTGAACTTGGAAACCTTACCCAAATAGGTGTTCCAAAGCAGCAATAAAATGTCATTAATTTTGTTAAAAAGTTTTTATGATTATTTAACATACATTTCTGAACCAATCCTATGAGATATTATATATTATTTATTAAACCACGAACTATCAAGATTAATGACATTTTATAGCTGCTATGGAATATCAAGTAGTAAGTTTAGATTTTATCGTGTCTTTGATTTCGGGTTCATAAAATCAATGATATTTCACTGTGTCTAATATTTTTGTGAAATTATTTTATAAATATGAATATGTTCGAAATTTTGGGTCTTTGATTGGGATGTATTCCCGAAAAGTTCGCAAACCCCAGGCTCAAGGTATTATGCCCAAGGCAAGGGTATAGGAAGTAGGAATGGAGATGGAGATGGCACCACTTACCTGGTAGGCTGTCACGGCCACGAACTCGGTCTCGGCGAACACAAAGGCCTGTTGGGGGGCCCAGGGAATCTGCGCCAGATCAGCGGTGCGTATGACGTGCAGACGCGGCTGATACTTGTGCATGCTGGCCAGGACGATCTGCGGATTGGGATGGGGATGGCGAAAGGGAGTGGGGCTTGGATCAGTAACCGGAGACGACTTCAAGGGATTGCCCGCACTTACATGGCCGCTGTTGTCCAGCGTGTTATTGGTCAGCTTGACCTTGTTGAAGAGTATGGGCTGCGCCTGCCAGTGGGCACCTGTGGCCGGGCTGTCAGGATGAAGGTACATCCGCTGCGGACTCTGGGGCTCAGCTCCTCCGGCTGGAACCCACTGGGAGCCGGAGAACTTGAAGCGGCAATCGCCAATGGGCACCATCTCCAGCAGGACGCAGTAGTTGCTCTCGTCCTCCAAACCGGACACACTCAGTCGCATCGAGGGAAACATACGTCTGTTTGGTAGAAAAAAAGGGAAATATAAATTTAATTATGGCCAACATCTTACACATGTATGATATTATTTTATTATTATTATATTATTATAACCGCTTCCGTAGAAATGAATAATTTCCAGTCTTACAAATCAATAAAAAAAAAAATTGTAATATTGCCTTTGTTTTCGTATAAATTAGTAAATTCCAATATAAAATGAATTATGTGTGATCATATCATGATAACCTAACAACTTATGAATATCAATACAGTCATATATTTTTTTTAATACATATAGAAATCAATGCAAGATCTTAAATTAAGTCCGTTTTCTTATCAATTTTGATGAAATGTGAAACGATAGTTGCGGATATAAAAAAACACATTTTTAAAAATACTTCATCATATTATTATTAAAAATTGTAAATTTTTATCGGAAAGAGAAATTAAACAATATTTTAAATGCTATTTATAATATTATTATTAATTTATATTATGAAGAGCCCCATTGACGAGCATAAGATAAAACATATTTTGCCAAAAGCAAACACCAAATCGTCGTGATATTGTTTCTTTGAAGGAATTTGAGTGTGTCAGCTGAGAAGGGGAAGTCCAGGAAAATCCCTGGAATATTTTAGAGCCTTTGTTTACCGAGCAAACTCAAATATAGTCATGCTAGATCGACAAAAGGAGCCCAGAGCCGAGCCTGCATGGGCGTTACAAATATTTAATTGTGAGATTTCCCTTCCATGCGCCATGTAATTAGCCCAGGCCAAATAGAGATTGCCCGGGGGAGGAGGGGACCGGCTGGGCCTGTGCTAACAAGGATGCGAGGCCCTGACCCTCGCCTCCAACTCCAAGTCGCTGCCGCAGAAAACAGCAGGTGGCCACGGTTCTTGGCGCCAGCCCGAAATATGTTTGCCCTTCGCCTCCGACTCCGGAGTTCTCGTCCTCGACCTCGTCCTCATATTCATCCTCTGATCCTCTCATCCTCGAGTGGTTTGTTGTTTTTGGCAATGATTTCGTGTTTCTCCGGGCCGATGATTAATTAATTGAACTCCGCTGCGCTTTGGTTTGCTAACGTTTAATTTGATTCTGGCTTCTCGGACTGCCTTTCAGCTCTGTTGAATTCCATTAGACCACAGCACCGAAATATTTCGACATTTGTGCGGTTTAGAATTTCGTTTTCAATTTGGCTCTTCTTGGTTTTTGTTTATTGTTTTCCTTTTTTTTTGGCAAGAGTCCGCTGTCTGGTTTTGGACAAACGATTTGTTAAGATCGATATCTTTAGCGCGTCTGCGCATAATTACCAGAGGAATTTTGGCTGCGAGTGAGGAGCATGCTGACCATTTGACGGCATTCGCCTTGGCGCTTGACGATTGGCAGGTGCAGGGACACAGTCAAGGAATGTGTCCGGGGATCTCATCCTCTCGGAGCAGGGCACTGTGGAAATATCCACTCACTTATCACCCTGGTGCCCCAATGTTTACCCTACAATTCCACTTGAGTGGCTGCTTGTTATTCGGGAAATTAGCATATTTAGGAAATTAAAAGTGAGGCAATTTATTAATTGACAGCTATAAAACTAGGAACAGCAATATAAATTTCCAACTCTTTAGTCGTTTTAATGTTTTAAAGGGGTTGAAAAGTGAGACACTAATAGTTCTCATTTTTAAATATTTTAAAGAAGCTGTTAAGGATATAACAACTCTTTAAATGTTATTTTATGTTGGTTAGCAGCTTCGAAAAAGTTATAGAGCTTTTTCATTTTAATTTGTATTTGAATAGATTTTTCTAAAATTAGTAAGTAGATTTAGATTTGGAAACTATTTTAAGCAAAGCCTTTTCAAGCTTTTGCTTTTTCACAAAATTACTGTTGATTAAAATATTAATTTATGAATTAAATTTTGTTTAAATTTTAGTTATCATCCTATAGATAGTTAACTGAGCTAAATAATTGTTCTCTTTATGACACATGGTTTTAATTTACTCAAAACTGAATTAATGGCTTTTAAGTCTTATTCTTAAAGTGTTCCAATCGATGGCTTCCGAAGAGGCCACTGAAAATTCCTGTCTATCTGTGCGCTTCCCATCGAGGTTACCGTGTCGCTTCTGTTTATCGCCTCTTTTGGCGCTTCTCATTTAGCCCAGTTGGTGAGTCGAGCCCACACACTCTAAAAGCTTCGTGACAAAGTCATTTCATTTGCCGCCGTCAGGCATTAACCGATACGCTTTGTTCTATCTAACTTTAATGGACGTCTGCGCTTTTACCACCCAAAAAGATGGAACGGTTCAAGTGGCAAGCGGAGCCCAGACAAGCAACTAATTAGTTTTTATGGGCATAGGCATAGGTTTGGGCTTGGGATCGGATCCAAATGGGAAATGAAACGGGCACCGGGATGCGATTGGGCCGACAGTGGCACTCTGGCGCCTAATCATTAAAAATTCAAATCGATTGCATCGCGACCTCTCCACTGAGGCCCATAAAACATTTTTGAAGAGCATAAAAAGTATTTAATACGCAGACTTTATGAATAATTCATGGCATATATAAAACAAAAGGGTTGTTCGCTGCCCGAGAAGAGTTTTTGGCTGCATTTCGAGACCAAAAGTTTATGTTAATGCGCTGGGAACCCTTTCGATCGGATCGAACTGAGGCCAAGTGTGAAATTGCTCGTATCTGTCGACAAGCTGTGGTCACTGTCACTGTCACTGCCAAAGATACAGATATGTACTTTTGAAGGGAATGCAGAACTCGGAGATATTTCGGGGTCTCTGAGGTTGTGTACGTCTGCAGACAGGCGCCACAATAAAAACGCTAAGAGCTACAAAGATGACGACAAAGTATCCTTGACGCGAAGATTTATGCCAGCCGAGGTATAAAGGAGCGCCGACGAACCGACAGGACGTCCCACTGAGCTCGGCGTTCGGCCGGCCTACAATAAATTACGATGACGCCACTTTACGCACATTCGAACAAGTGCCGGACACTTTTAGGTAGTCGAGGCTCGAGTCGTGCATCTGATAGATACACGATAAACTAGCCCCGGGCGATCGCGCTATGCCTTTGATTTGGACTCATAGGCCTATCTCCAATCTGGGCACGCAAAGTGCCGGCGAACTTGTCCGCTTTACGCCTCGCGCGATAGTCCATTATGCATCTGCATCTTGGCTTTACCTGTACCTGTACATGCAGCCGAGCCGCTTTTCCATTTCCCATTTTCACATCCTGCCAATGTAAGTGCGTGCATCCTTCCGCCTTGTTTGCCTGTGAAAATTGTTGTCGCGACGCCGCTGTAAACAATTTGCAGGCGCCTGCGTCTAATGAGCGTTTAACAGCAGCAGATCCTCGATGGACTGGACTGGACTGGATCGGTTGGGATCGGAATTGGGATCTGTAAGGGGTGCTTTAAGTGCTCGCGATGGTTTATTTTTCTTTGCCCTGCGTCTGGGGTATTAGTTTTCACGTTCCTGCTAATGCATTCGCCCGATCTATGTTTGTTCCCGATCTCTGAAGTCTGTATTTTGAGATTCCCCCCACTCTTTATTTTCGATTTTCATCATCGAAGATCTCCGATGTGCTCTAAACCTACCTGCCGCTCTTGGTGATGATCATTTCTGTGCCAATTTGATGGAACTGCTTCCACAGATCGTCGTTTTGCAGGGTCATCTCCACTCCAGGCAAAGTGACTCGGGGTGGCATGATCACGTGCCGGGGCATCGGAATGGGCAGCATGGGCGGAAAGGGATCTAAAAGTGAAAGGAAAATTAGAGGTTAAATTAAACGTTTGAAAGGTCAATAAAAGCTTATTAAATCAAACAAATTATGTAATCTTGTGTTAAAGAAATGGAAAAATTAAATAAAACGAAGAACTAAATATTGTATTGATGAAAGGAAAATATCAAATTAATTATAAAATAAAAAAAGAATTGATCCTTTAAAAGATAATACAAATATTTATATTATTAATATTTCAAAATAATTCATAAAATAAATTTGATTTTTTAAACAAAAGATAAATATTAATATTTATTATTTAATTAATGTTATTGATTTAGAAAACCAAACAAGGATGTAATAGCGATAAATTGTCAAACATATTTTAAAATCAGAATTCTTTTAAAATAGTAAATATGTTTTCTACAAAACATCCCATTTTCTATTTTCTTTGTTTCTAGAATACATTTCCTGTATTTTCATTTAAAATTTCTGATTACTTTTAAAGGGGTTAATGCTAGCAGATACAATTTAATTAAAATTAAAATTACTTATTTTTTTAAAAATAGTTTTTAAATACGGAAGTTAAAACTTATTTCGTAAGAATAAAAAACCATGTTTTTAAGTGTGGGACTGAATTAAGCTGGTCTTTCAAAGACTTGTTATATTTCAGACTTTATCCAAGGCCAATGACAAATTTGGTTGTTATGAGGGTACTCTTTCGGCAAACAATGAACATTGATTCTTCGTTGATTATGGGACTTAATGCTCCCCATTAGGGATCAACAAAATATGGAGCCAAACATTGGCAATCGTGATTACATACAAAGATATTGTTTTAGGGGTACGCTGATCCCGCTGTTTAACGATCGTCGGTAACATGCAAAATGCATTTGATATCAAGTTTCCCGATCGACGATCACTTTCCCACATTACTCAGCTTTATGATCGTCTGGCCATAAACACTCGAACTGGCACACACCCCGCAGATCTTGGCTAACTTTGGGACAGGGACAGAAACAGCTTGCCAAAAGTTACGGCCATTAATGCTAATGATGCTTAACAGCTTTGCCGCGCGCTGAACGGGGCGGATGAGTGATTTGAGTTTGGGGGAACAAAGCTTACCTGGTATGCGCTGCATGATCTGCTGGCGATAGATCTCATGCGCTATATGCTGCTGCATGCGCAGATCCACCAGCTCGTTCATCGTGATCATGATGATGATGGTGGGTCTAAAAACAGCTCTACTTGTACACCCGAAACTTTTGTTTGCCCTTTGTCACTTGCACAATTGTTCCACACACAAAGCACTGTCACCGGTTGACAAAACATATGGCGGTGACTTTTTAGTCCGGGTTTACTTTTTAGGCGAGCACGAGACACCGCCGATTAGCGTCAATTATGCAAATCACGGCACAAAAGTCTCTCATGTGCGTGGGTGTTAATTTGATTACGCCGTTGTCATATTTGGGTTTTTATTTTGAACAATATCATATGGAGGAGTGGTGTCTTTAGCCGACGGTCGTGTCTTGAGCTCGCCAAGTTCGCATTTCAACTGAGCAAGTTCCGTTGGCGGAGCGATCTCTCGATCGAGCTGAAAGAAACGAGCTTGACTCGTTTGGTCTTGAGCCATTGATCGAGATTACCTGCTGCGGTCCATCCATTGGCTGTGCAACTGGGAGCTAGCCGTCCTGCTCTGGTTTGGCACCTCCATTTTGAAAAATCCCTCGATTTTCCAGCTGCCATGGCTCCGCCCACGAACCGCCGGCTATCTCTGTCTCCCAGTAATGCCAGCCCGCTCTAATTGCGTTTAATTCTGAAGTGCGAAGTTGCACAGTCAGCGGAGCAACAGCAACAGCAGCAACGGCAACAGCAACAGCACAGCAGCAACATGTTGCTGCGGGGTTTCGTTCGCCCTGTGTGTGCTGCCTTTTAATTATGATCATGATGATTGAAATTGTTTTTCTCCGTCTCTTCTTTTTGGCATCTTTTTGTGTATTTATGCTTTGCCCATTTGTAGCCGCTGCCATCATGGTGGTCCTCTTGTCTGGCCTCTCGAGCCGTGTGTGTTTGTCGTTTTGCTGCTCATTTATTTTATTTAACCCGTCTCTACAGTGGAAAGAATTCATTGATATTGTTTGATCATCAATTTGATGGTTTTTTATTGGAAAAATATTGATTTTAAGTGTGTTTGGCATAACATATTGATCTTAATATCAGTAAAAAGAGCCGTCATTTACTTTAATGTACTTTGTCTAGGCGTATGTAAATATATGTTCATTGAAATTGCTTGCCAGTATATTTTATTCAAAATATTTAGTTTTTGATTAGCAATATTATGATATTGCAATGTAATACTCTGGGTATCATTAAGGTGTCCCTTAATTGTTTTCTTATAATACAAGTATATAACATTGCTGATTAATCCTTTCAATCTAATCTATTTAATCTAAATACATCCTAATCATTAACTATTCAAATACTTTTTAATAAATAATTAGTAACCATCGAGACAAAGACGAATTACTTGTATGTCAGAACATACCATACCATACGTTGCTGGAAACGATCTTATCTACAATTTTGATTTGTTAAAATAACCTTGAAAATGATCTGTTTTTCTCTGAGTGATTGTGTATTATTTTGGATTTGACGCTGCGTCATCGAGGCATTGATATGGCGGCATCCGAAGGCCCGATATGGCGTCGTTAGTTGCTGGTATACCAATATCTACAGATTTTGCTCGCGATGCAGGTGGTGTTTGCTTGTCGATCTGACCTTTTAGAGAGCTTGGCAAAACATTTGTTTCAAACGACGGAAACGCGTGTCGCAGCTGCTTGCTTACAAATTCGAAACTAATTAAAGCCCAATGAAGTGGCATGAACTTTGACTAAAGTTAAGCATACGACATGTGGGCCAACGACGGCGAAACGTGCTCGGATTTTTGGCTATACGTCGGGTCTCGTGTTTGCCTCCAGTGCCACTTCCTTTCGAGATTAAGCTTATCTGACCTGCATTACTGCGAAATTCCTGAGGCTCTCCATGGGTAAATATGTAGTTAGCCGAGCTAATTTACACAGCACTTTGCCGTGCTGACACATCCACGCATTATTTCCATACATCCAGCCACGCAGCCGTGTTGGCGGCGATAAGCGGCTCAAATTAATTTACTATTAGCAGCCCGACATTTCGCCCAAATTGCGTTCTGGCCATGTGCCGTCCGGCGCGTAATTTATGCCTCGCGTTTTCACATTTGGTCGCGCACACTTCCGGTTGGGTCTACGACTTGGCTGTCTTTCAGCCCGACCAGGTTCGTCAAATCGTCATTAGACATCGATCCTGCAGGGCCTGCCCTTTCAGACCCTGCCAATAGCTGTGCAATTTGTCAGCACCCAGCTAATTGGTGCTGCCCCTGTGCCTGCTGTCTGACTAATGCATTTCGGTTTACTTCCGTTCGGTTCCGGATAAATGGGCCAACAGGTAGCCAAGGGTACACTCAAAAAATACGTTTTCTAGCCTGCCGAAATTTGACAAAAAATGAAAGTGGTTACCTGCGGAAAGAAGTGGTTTCAAAAGAACATTTGAGTATTTCCCATTTTTTCTAAAGCTTTTCCTAATAAAGTTTCCAATTGTTGACTAAAGAAAATTGTCCCCCAATTACTTGACAGTTTAATTGAAAAATATAAAGTCTAGTGGAGTAAAATAAATATAGTTTCTTGAAAAATTGGGAAATATGATTTTAAGATCAATAAATCCTTTATTAATTTTTTGGTAATAGCAACAGCTTTACCAAGATCTGAACTTAACTCCCAAAATGTATTGCTCTAAGTTTAATTGAGTAGCCCTGATTTTCTCTTACCCAACCTAATGTTTTTCTGAGTGTAAACGCATTTCTGCCGCTTGAATCAGCATAGAGGATATCTGTGTGGGTTGTATTTCGCATTTATCAATGTTTGGGGTATACATTTCAGAGATATCATTTCAGACGGTGATTAAGTGAATCAGGGAGGACAAACAGATTGAACAGCCTTGAACCAGGGCCCGTCCTCCAACGGCATTGTAAGTGCTATTTCGCCGGGGTCTTTCCACCCAGTTGCGAAATGAACCCGATATCGGGGGAAGGTGGGAGCACGAGCCCTCGGCTTCTTTCTCGCACGGCTGCTCAAATTAAAATTAGCATAAATCGCCTATGAATGCGATGTAATTTTCCATGGAAAATATGCCCTCCACTCATGTCAAGCAGCCATCGCATCGCATCGAAATTTATTGATTTAAACTTTTAGCTCGGATTCGTTTGAACAAGCCCTAGCGCCTTTATAGACGACTATTAACGGCCTGGCACTTGATCTCGGTTAGTGGATATTTGTATTTGCTCACCCGTGAGTAGATCCATTGTTGCAACACGACCATCTCTGCTGCGGTCTTGCCCCGTCTGGCGAACCATGCAAATCTACTTTTGTATGCAAATTAAGTGACTCAATCAACATGGCCGCGGAGCAAATGCGCTGACCAAGGAGGCATCATAATCATCTGTGTCCATGGCGGACCACTTGACAGCTTTCAATGGTCGCGGGACCAGACCTACTCCAATAATTGAGAGGTGTTTAATCGTGTGTTTCGTTTTTGTTTTTCTGCACATTCACGACCCCCGAGATTTGGGCCTTTCGTTACTTCGTTCGTTGGGCTTCCACCGGCTACCATTCCACTCGATCGCTGTTTGCTCTCGAATTATCATAAGCAAATAGGGCCCAAGATGCCAGATCAGACTGGGATTCGTATTCATATTCAGATTCAGATTCAGAGACAGACCCCCTCCCCCTACGTTTCTTACTACTTTACGCTTTTCAGACCCCAATCTTCAACTGAAGTGCTAAAGTTGCTGGCGACGCGACGCTCTGAGAGGCGCTTCTGTTGTGTAGACCCTTGAGTTATTACAATATTATATTCAAATTTCAAGTGCTACTGGCTCGCCAGTCCTCTCCACTCCGCCATCGTCTGTCCCATGTTTGCTATGGTATCTGGGTGCCGGGTCGAAGAATCTGCATATTTTCCGAAGCATCACATTTGTTTGTTTGCCTTCGAAGCTCATTGAGTTGGCACTCGGCGGAGATGCGTGTTAATGGCATGTGTAATAACAAGATCATGGATTCAAATTTGGCGTTCGAAAACAATTGCCATTTTTGGTACATGGCCAATGGAAGATTTACCAAGAGGAGGTGATAATTCCGATGGTAAAACTTTAATGGTTTGGCTAACTATTAACCCAATTAAGTTAAAATGCTTAATTTATATTTAAATTCTATATTATTAAGAAGCATATTCGTTTTAATTGCATTATGTTGGCCTAGTCTACCTTTGAAAGTTGAAATTATACTGAACTGATTAAATATTTATCTAAATTTGAAAATTATATTATATTTATTTATGAAGAACCCCACCTCTGATAGGAAGTCCTAAAACTAAACTAAGCTATACTTGAAATCACTCAGATCAAAGTCTTAAAAACCTGTAATAATATAAATAAAATCCGAAAAACCATAATAGTTTTTTTTTGAGCATGTTGTAAAAATGTAAATTACAAAACGTGTTATTAATTTATTTTGTTCATATTTAAGAATTGTCAAATATTATTATTTCATTTTTATTGCTTACAAGCCATAAAAATTGGCAATGAGCCGATTGTTCTCACTAAAAAACCTTTTAGTTCCACAAACTGACCAAATGTCATGCTGCATTTCATTACCAAAATGGTAAAAAGGTGGCGAGATGTGGCCAGCACCAATGCCAGAAAAGTTCAACGGCCAAACGGTGACATCAAAGCCGAGAGCAGAAGATCGCCGACAGCCAGCCAACAAAAGGAGAAAACATCGAGCCAAGTCCAGTAGTCGGACGGGGAGAAGAAACCATTTCGCTGATAAAAACATCCATTATGCGTAACAATTTGACGGCTTCTTTGGCTACCGCTTGCCTTATTTCGATTTAGAGGCGGCGTTCGGCTTTCGCCTTTGATTGAGTGGCCGAGATGGCTTGGCCTAGCCGCGGGGTAATTGTTGTCGCTAGGCGGATCGACTGGACCACGGGGAGGGATCGGATCGGATCGGAGTGGATCGGAATGGATCGGAACGGATCAGGTCTGAGTGCGCAATTACAATGGCCGTGATAAAGAAGCCAAACAGAGCGCGGCAAAGGGCCAGTCTTGCGCTAACGTCAAAGAGGAAATGCCTTAATCTCGTGACAACAACAGGCCTTCGTCGTCGCTCTTGATCCTTCGCATTCACTCAGCTCCCCCTCACTTATCTATGCACCTTACAGAGGAAAAAATATAAAGTTATATTTTAAAAAAGGAAGTTGGATTTATGTATCATTTATGCGACATTCCTAATCTTCTATGATCTTTATTTATGATTATTATGAACACTAATCATAATTATTAAGAGATTGATATTCTTTACTTGATGCTATAACTTGATATTGTTTTCTTTAGGCTTAGAAGCTAATTTTAAAATAATTATAAATGTTCATCTTTCTAAAATGTAGAATTCACATAAGCAGAACTCGTAGATTGAATACTTTAGCTGTCATTAAAATATGGCTTTTATTTTGCTAAAAATTAATTTGCATAACTGCAATGTTTTATCCTTCTTTATAGATAATCTTCAGATAAGCAAGCAAGTAAATTTTGATTTGTGTAGCAGAAAATAATCTACTGCTCTATTTATTTGGTTCTCCTCTCTTACACTTTTGTTTTCTCTATTGATATCTCAGAGCTCTACATTTTTCTCAGTGCACTATCAACCTGGCGAGTGTTGGATATGTATTTGTTTGCCAACCCATAACGTCACGAGGCCAAATATAGTGGGACGAGTCGCGTTGTCTCCGATTCCAATTCGTATTTGAGCATCGCATCGCGGAGCGGAGGTGCTCTGGTTCTGGCTCATGATATGGCCATCGCCATAGCCGTCTATCTGGCCCGTATCTCCGGCTGTCTGTGTACTCATGGCACCAGTCATAGTTGACACTTTATGAGCTGCCTGCTAGGTTCTCCTCCTCCTCCTCCTCCCCCTCGATCTTCACCAGTGCCTCCAGTTGCCGGCGTTGATTGCTCTCTAATGGCGTCAAGACTTTCGCTTTTATGGTGCCTGCACTTCCACGAATCCTAATCAGCGGCGGAGCACTTGCCGCGACTTCATTTAAATTTGGAATTCTCGGGTATGTGTACATCATGTAGTTGCAATGGAATTATCGGGAAATTCTGAGGCGTATGGAGGTTTAATGGTAATGAAAGGAGTGCTGGAATGCAAGGGGGATTGAGCAATCAAAATACTCTGAAACTGATAGAAAAAAAGTCATAAGACATTCGATAATTAGGGGGAACAAAGAATAGATAATAATAAAAAGCCGATTGAAAAGTATTAAACATTTGTAACTTAATCTTTGAATTATCTATTTTATTAACATAGGTACATGTGTGTAGGTTCCGTTACATAAAAAATTTGAAATACTAGAAATGCTATATACAGAACTCTTATCGACACCCCATCGGACAAATCAAACGATTTCTTAAAAAGTTGAAATACTAATAATCTGTTAATTTCTTTATTTCTGAAAAGTATTATATCATTTCTGCCTAGCGATAAAATTTCACAGACTACGGAGTATGGCAAAGAAAAGAAGGTTGGCCATCCCTATAGAGATCTGTAACAACTTTTTCAAAATAAATTTCCGTAATAAAAACTAGGTAACTTTCTCTTATTCAATATTTATTTTAGGTTTCTATCCTGGAATTTGTGAAGATATCCATTGTGGCGCCAACTCTGTCTGGTGATTTCGACTAGCTTTAATTGTTTGTTGTTCAAAATGCTAATCTTCCAAGAGTTAGCAACCGCGTTACACGCTAGATAGTGCCACTCCCCACCCCGTCTACCCCCTGCCCCACTTTACCACCCCCTTTTTTAAGGGGGTTCGTAGGAAACGACTCGAATACAGCGGAAAGCGGCAAACAAATATGGCGCAAAGTCAAACAAAAACACGGCCATTACTCAATGGCGGCAAAGCGAGAAAAATTTATGCTACCTCTGCAATGGAGCTCTGAGCTCCAGCTCCATGGTTCCTCCAGTAATTTCGAGCCATGTGAGGCGTCAAAAGCTTAAATATTTACAGTTCCGAACGGCGACAAACAGCAGAGGAAAACTAGAAAAATAAGCAAACGAGATTAGAGACAGAGTCGGACAAAGAGCATGAAAAATATTTGTTAAAAGGCAAATAAATTGCGGAAGATAAAGATCTAATTTTGATTAAAATTTAAGCTTTTTCACAACCTCGCCAGCTACCGAACTGAGGCTAATATGGGGGGGAATACCTGGTCTGGAACTGGTAATGGGAGGATCCACGCAGCTATCTGTGTGGGGAGGGATGCGTGGTATCGGGATCGGGAACGGGGCTGAAGAAATTAAAACTTGTCGCATCCAAAATTTATGTTTGTCTTGGCAGGCAGCGAAAGGGAGAAGACAGCAAGAAAATGTCTTTAATAAATTAGAGTCTGGGAGTTCGTTATCGCGGCGTGGACAGCATGTTGTTGCTATATATGGCAAACAATACGGTACTTTTAACACCAAAATCAGGGCCCCACGATCCTAAACAAAGGCCAAGACAGCACAGAAGCGACAGACGCGTTGCTGCCGTTCGAGCAGCTGGGCCAAACGGCCAAAAAAAATATAAGAAGAAAAAAAAAGAAAAACACCGAAAACCCCAGAGTTACAGATACCAGATACTCCAACAGATACAGATGCAGATACGTAGTGGCCGGCTGCCCCCATTTGCATATGAATGTGGTAATGATTACAAATTTCGCTCGTAAAAATGTTTAGTTTGTTTTTTTGTTTCATTTTGGGAGCATAATTAACTATGTATCCGATCTGAAACGATCCGAACAATATACACTGATAAAAATAAGCATTTCAATTGGACATCGATTTAATATCAATTAGGTCTGACACAATTTAATTTTGGTGTTAAGGGGGTAAAAAAAAATCCAATTAGGATAAAACAATTAATTTTTATTATCCTATTTTACTTTATTTGTTGTATATTTAATTACCCAATGTAAATGTTTGTATTAAACGTTGTATATATAAAACTATCGAATGTAAATGCTTTAAAGTTATATATATAATAATCTGTTAAAATTACAAAAGATATTGGTTTCTCTCAGTGTACCAATCTGTTGAATGCGTTGCGGTTGCGGCAATTTACCGTCTTGGGATAGCCGTTCGCCTGAATCTGAGCGATACGATCGTGTATCTTGTATCTGGTATCTGGCTTAATAGACGCGGGGATACGCATGCGCAGCATCGGATGTCAATGGACTTGATTTTCTCGGCGGTGGGAAAGTGTTGAGCCATTTACATTATGGGGACTTTTATTGAATGAATCGGACCTTTCACAGCCAATTAATAGCGGCTAACAAGATCGATGCTGTAGTAGATAAGCCAACGAGCTGCATAACTAATGGCCTTAGTCTGACACATGAGAAAAAGCCCACGCCCACTGCGCATCGCCGCCTCTTTCTGCCTGGTAAACTCACCTCACAGGACTAGCTCGGAATTCTGAGATCCTGCCCGTCGGTCTTGTGTTGATTGTGGCGCGTTACCTTAATTTCTTGGCGCCATCATTCGATCCCTCTCGCCTCGGGTGCCCTGCCTCCTTTGCTGCGTCATAAAATTAAAACTCTTCACTCCATCATTTTCGTGTGCGAGTGCAACATTTGACAGGTAAATGTCTGGGAAAAAGGCAGCCAGAACCACTACTCTGCTGACTGGCTGCCGCGCCCTCCAATGAAGGAGAGCCACTCACAGACCTGTACTTGATACCCTGAAATTAACAAATTCTTGCTTAAAAGGTTTTAAGAGTCAATAATAGATTTATTTTAAATTCGAATATAAAAACATTTACTCAGGAACCATTATAGAGAGAGGGAGAGTTCTAGCCACTTACCCAATTGAATATTTCATATAGTTAGAATTACATTCAATTTTAAAGATTTTTTATTATTTCGCTGAATGACATAAGTTTTTTAAGTTCCATATCTGGAAATAAATATAAATGTTTATTTTATAATAAATATCAGCATGCTTTTATATTTACAAACAACACAAAAAAGGTCTATAATACTTGATAGTTGACATGTAGATTTAAAGATTATTTTAATCAAATAAAATTAAGCAAAGTAATGAAACGGCGGGCGTTTTAATGGATAGCAAACTAATTCCCAATACACATTTTATAGAGCATTACCAATTCGTTATTCCCCCCTGCTCATTCATTTTAATATCTTTTTTATTAATTTTTGTTTCTTTTTATTCATTTTTGCCCTCTTTGCTGCTAAGCAGTTGACCATAACTTTTGACAGATTTATTAGGGAATATTAATTTTTATATCAGACGTTTTTGAAAAGAGGTGTGTGAGCGAGTGCGATTGGGAATGGGAGTTCTCGCTCCCATTATCACCTCCCAGGGTTTAAAGATCGCAGCTGAGCTGCGACTGCTGTAGGTAGACTTGGCCAAAGGCAGAAGCTTCCAGCGAACTCTTCGGGAGATCAGCGATCCCTTCTGGGGGCCAAAAAAAAGAAAAAAAGAAGCCCCAGTGTTTCTTCGGACCGTGTTTGTGTGCCTTTGTCTGCTGACTGGCCGGCCACAGAGTATAGCGGTGTGCTGAGCGGTGCTGCGGTCCAACGTGTGAAAATGCATTTGCATATTCAATCAACGGCACAATAAATATACCCATACTACACACGAATTCATACAGAGTCGTTAAACAAGATTTACATATGAAAATAACAAAATATTTAACAGCAGCCGCAGACGGGCTGACTGGATGATCCCAAATTGAAATTGTCAATACTGGTACTTCGGCTTTGGCGACGCGGCGACCCACAAAAGTGGGTCCACGTCCACGGATCTTGGATCTCGGATCTCGGGACCCACAAAATTCGAGTCATGCCCGTGCTCGTGCTCACTCGATCTGTTAATAGCCACAATGACTTGGCGAAGTCGCATCGAAAATATTTGCGTGGGCATTTTGGCCACAGCTATTTTCAACCCGAATTTGTACTAAAATTAACATGCCCGCAATGGAAACGTTTCCCGTTCGTGTGTGCCATCTATAGGAATTCCACTGTCAGCTCCACAATGGGCGGGTGTGAGAGTTGACTATACTACATATATATATGGTATACTATAGAATAGTATAGTGGGGCCCACTCCACCACTCGACACGCGCTCCGCACCACTCGGAAATCCACAGCTGGGCCAGCACTTTCCATTTCGAGCCAAGAGCCATAGCCATCGGAACTGGAAACTTAACTTGATAAGCGAAATTCACTGGCAGCTGCCGCGTCATGGGAGAATTATCAGCCGCGTGCCCAAAGGCCCGAGAATCTAAATGCAAAACCATAAAAACAAATTATGAGCGATACGCTAAATCAAGCAGATGCACTCGAACGGAACAATAATCTCGGGCGGGCGGGCATTTCACTTAATGAAAATGTTGGCACTGCAAGTCAAGTGCTTCGAGCTGAAGCCAAACCACCGTACAAATAAGTATACTTTTATAAATACACTGAACGAAGTTATTGAAAGTTTACTGATTGTAGATTTAAACAGATTGGAAAACGTTCTTTTAAAATGTAACAAGTATTAGTTTGCTTTTGTCTAGTCTTCTTAAAATTCATTGATAAACTGTCTTCATAAATCAGAAGGGACTTTGTATCTTATTGATCCGTGACATTTATACCTTTTAAATATAGTTTTTGTGTTGGCTGCCAATAATGGAAATATAAAAAACAACAATTTTTGAATGTCAATGCGATCTCTAATACATACTTAATGAAAACTGATCAACTTTTTTTTTTGCCGTGTAATACCCACAAAGCACACTCAATCCGAAACGACGATTGCTGCACGCAAGTGAAAAATGTTGGCGCCAGGCGCCACTAAAAAATCTTATGAATGAAGTAGACACATTTTTGAGTTGTCGGTGTTGTAGGCCTCTTCTCCCCACCTCCTCCCCATCCACCTCCTCCTCCCGAGGTTTTTGTTTGCCTTCTGTGGTTTGTCTTAAGCGTAGCCCCGTAGACCGGAATCGCGTCTCTCTGGTTAGGTATCCGTCGTCGCCGCGACTCTGCCTGTCATTATAATCATTTTCTCGGAAAGTTCTGGCATTTATTAAGTTATTAAAATAAAATTAACAGGTCGTCTTGGAAAATGCTGAAAATTCGTTTCTAATAAGGGGAGTTAATAATGAAATTAAGTGGAATCTTAAACTAATTTATTTGAGGTTTAAAGTGATGTCCGTTGGTAAATATGTTTTTCTCTTGTTTCAAGACTATAAACTGATCTTATAATCTTGTTTGGTATACAAAAAAATTGTTTGTGATTTTCCATCCACTTTACTGCATTTAGTTTCTGTGTATAAAATTAGATTAGGCTATAATTTGCCTCCTCAATTTGGCTTTCACATTCTTAAACAGAAACTTAAATTTAATAGTACTTAATTTTAAAACTATGATATGATTTAAGTCGATTATCAATAGAATATTGTTATGTTGGGATGTACACGTTTCTATTAATGATAAGTAATTAAATGAAGAATTCTTTTAAAAGTGTGTTTTTTTACTTTATATAATTTTTTGCTGCATTCAGATAATATTTTATGTTTTGTTTTGGAACTATTATATTAATTAAACAAAATATTTATAATGACTATATTACTGAAAGATTTACTTAACAGTTATGTTCATTTTTTCTAAAAGCCTTAAAATCTTGAAAATAGTCTGATACAATATTTCCGACATTACTGATAACTGTATTTCAAAACCCATTTCCAAGTTCGTTAGCCATCTTCTGGCCTAGAGCAACCCAACTTCATCTGCATCCGTGTGCCCTTTATCAATCGCACTTGTTGCGGGGCTTTCCACAAAGAGTTTCCATTCTGAGCGCGGCTACCTGGGGCACCTGATTAGCCGGATCGTGTTCCATATTAAATCCACGCACTAAAGGCATTAATCACCATTTTCACGCGACGCGCTGTCGCCGTTGTGGAGAGGGGAGGATTCCTGGTCCTGGTCCTGGCCCGCCTTCGACAATCCAACTCGTTAGTCCGCCGGACCGACACGTTGCCGAGGTGCCCGCGGTGTGTTTCCAGGAAAAGTCGGCTAGAGCCCGGCCAGAATCGCTATTCCAGAGCCACTCGAGCCGCGTGTTGACTAATGACGCGCATTTAGCAGCGATTAATGAATTTTATGAGCCGCCATAATTTTATGGCACATCAACTGGCCGCTGGCTAGGAAATTCCGGCGAATTTCCCCGCAACCCGGCCATTGACGAGCGTAGCTGGAAAATCCGGCGCAAAGCTGCGGACCTGCGGTTTTATTGCCCATCCTACCTGGCAGACTTGGTTACTTGGACTCTGGAAAGGAGGCACCGGCGTTACGGCCACAATGCCGATAATGCCAAGGTACTTGAGATTTTATGGCCACATGTGAGGGTGTTCATGTGTTCATATGCTAATCAAGTGCTCGACAGGGACAGAACTCGAGATCCCCGGGCCCTTGGGCTTGAATAGGGCGTTTGTATGACAGCTAATGTCTCGCATAATAGAAATCACCTACTTAAAATCAAGTGCAAATTGTTCAGACGCCGCCGACGACGACGACGACGACGACGACGACGACGACGACGACGAGGAACCACTTGAGAAGGCCCTGGATCTTCGAGGAGATCCTCTTCTCGGACCTATTTTCCATTCCCATGTAATCCTTGTATAATTGAAACAAAGCGCAATTTGTTTTTACAGTTTGTCGCAGCCTCGGAGATCCCATTTTCCATCGATTTGTTTTCATTTCCCTAACGATATGTATGCACTTTTGTTTGTCACAAAGATTTGCTCAAAGGATTTTCCATTCTGGCTGAGATGGGTTTTTGGACCTGGGGACATATGCGTACATCTTGTGGTTTATTTTTACTGCTGCTTAAACAATTTTCGCTTAAATTGTTTGTGCCAAATGGGATTTGGGTTTGCCACAAGAGGCTTGGTTAAAGGATAACATCGTTTTGCCATTGTTGACAGTACATCGCTCCTTGTTCGCGTTTCCCATCAAAAGCTGGGGACAATTGACGGACTGCTGTCATCTGTTTGACAATATCTGTTTGGATTTCGGCTGGGGCACCATTTGTGAGGCTTAAGTGGCAACTATCCTGCAGCTGGATCAGCGTGTTGGTATAGCCGGTGTTATCTGTGGATCTCGGGAGAAGGATGTTCGTCCTACAAATTAACCAGAGATGGGATCCCTAAATATTGCATAAACATGCGAAACAATAACAGTTTGGTTAAGGAGAAAATTGTTTCAAGATAATCAAAGTAAACAATTGTGTATTAAAGGAATACTTTTGGTTTTAGTTTATATGTATAAAGTACATAGTACTTTAAAATTTAAAAATTCTGGAGAACACTTTTCAAGAAAATACAAATGTATGTTAATACTTTTTTTATTTACTGCAATTGTTACGTTAAAGGTAGATATTAAAAACTAAGACCTTAATCCTTTCAGATTACCGCGAAGACGAGAAAGCGGTCCCAAATGTAATAAATTGTATAGCCCAATTTGGAAACCCTACTTATATAAGAATTCAATAAAACATTGTATTTAAAACATAAAAAAAGTGTTTTCCCTATCATTTTTTTTTTTAAATAAACTTTTAAAATAGAAAACATAATGGAAAACTAATTAATAATTTACTGCCTATAAAGTGGGTACAAATGGATTAAAAAAGTTGTATTATTGATTAAAATCTTATTTTCTCTATGCTTATCTTCGAACGTAGCCGTATCAATTGCAGTCAAATGTCCAGTTGAGTTTCTCCCAGGCCAGAGACAACTTTTTACCTTTATGATAATCATGCCGGGCCCAGATTTTGTTGGGCAGTACTCCACATCTTCGAGTACGCGCATCTTTCGGCATACCACAAACGATTATCTGCACCAGCGCACACTCAACGGATCCGGACGGCATCCTCTCGGCGATGTCTTCTGGCCAACAATGGACGCGGTTAAAGTACAAAGCCTCGCACTTTATTAACTACTTGAGATTAGGGCTGATAAGGAGATAATCCCAGTCGGTCGGACGTCAGAACTCCGAACTCCGAACTCCCACACCCAAAATAGAAAGGGAGGGAGTTGCTACTACTTTCGGTAGCTGTGCCGGTGTAATAAGCATAACAATATCGTTGTCCGCCCAATTGACAAGCCAGTCGAATATCTGGAGCGATGTTGGCTTGTAAAATGGATCACAGGTACGATGGCGATGGTGCGGAGGCGCGGAGGTGAGATCAATGGCAGCAGCTTATCATCAGAGCGACCCCGATCCCTATCCCGATCCACACGTCACTGCACTTTCGCCAGACATCTCGTCATCTGGGCGCAGCTGCCTTTGATCAGTGTACCGTGATTTTAAGCCAAATTGGTCGGTTCCTTCAAGGGCTGCCGCTGGGGAATCCGTGTCCGATGCTGATCCCGATCCCGATCCCAATCCCTATCCCTCCAGCGGAGGAGTGGTGTTGGGAACTGGTGCCAATGTCAGGGCTCCTTCGACGCACTTCTTCAATGGCCCAGTGTGAAGTGGTAACATCTTCTGCCCTGCTCTTTTCAGGCGTGGAGCTACTGCTGTTTAATGGGATTTACCTTTGCCCCTATTGTCTGCTATTTTCCCCCTAATTTTGCTTTCTTTTTTTACGCACGGTAGCTGGAGATGAAAGGTAATTGAATTTTCAGTGGACGACCAGGTGACGGAGGCTCTATCATTCGATTCGCTTCTGACTGTAAAAGAGGCATGACAACGCTTCAAGTGTTTATGCAAATGCATTCTAACACCTTGGGACACAAATATTTTCCAACTGCTTACAATCATATTGATAACTTTTATAAATATCTACCAGCTACCAGTAGTTACACACAGAGAAATGGCCGCAGAGAGGGGTACAAGTTTGATATTGTCATCTCAATTTTCACATATCGAGTACTCAAATTGGTATTACCTTGGATACAAGAATATAATGAGCTTTTTTGTTTCATTTTTAACAGATAATTTCACAAGATTATATTTAAAAGATTAAGGATTCTCTACAAAACTTAAATGGAAAGTTTATTGGGCTGGTATACCAAAGAACACTGAAGTATTCTTATCACTTAAATAATACAAGGTATTTAGAATATGCTTTGAAAAAATGATTTTTTTTTTTTAATTGGTTTTTGTTGCCATGAAAATAATTTTTAGTCTGATGATGCACAAGTCATATTGGATAGATTTCTAAATATTTTGTAATCTCGTTTATTAAATGTTTTTTTAGTGAGTGTTCCAAAATAGGGGTTTTAACTATGATTTTAAATGTAGATGATATTTTTCCCCGTGCAGCTGGAGTTGGGGCGAACTGGTGCTCCAACTCCGAGCTCTCCAAGTGCAGCTACTGCACAAAAGTTGCAGGTTGCGAGTGCCTGCGACGTGAGGCGTAAATTAATTCTATTGAATCGCTGGCAGTTCCCTGAAAAACTGAAAACTGAAAAGTCCCGAGCGCCCGGACCCATCGACTGGCGGCTAGGCAAACAGTCGGCGGGCCGAGACCGGATCACGGGATGGGGTAAAAAAGTGTTGAATCCGTTGCTCCCGCTGCTGTTTGCTTGTTTGCAACTCGGACGACGTCGTGGCTCATTATGCGATCGCGTTAACCTGTGAAATTTATTGTTTGCCCGGCTAGAATACGGGTGGGGTGAGCGGGGCGGAGGAGTAGGAGGAGGAGGAGCAGGTGGGCCGGAGAAGGAGCTCAAATTGCTGGAGGAAAAGCTTTGGAGCTGCTGCTGCTGCTGCTGGGCGCTGTTTCTCTAATCGCGGACTATTGACAAAAACTCAATACCAGTAGTTGAGTTAACAGTTGGCATTGGCATTTATGAATTATGGAAAACCGAGCTTAGAACTGAGGGCAGTCAGTTCAGAGCAACTGCATCCATCAGCAGGCCGAGCTTCGGGCGAACAAATGTTTTATTAATGAAACGATGCCACCACAGTGTGGGCACCACTCGGCGGGGCAGACGGGCACATTCGTCTCTAAGCGAGACAAATTACCACATTTCAACACATACTCAAAACTGGCGCTGGGATCTGCCCCCCAGTGCAAGTAAGCGGATGACTCCCCACTAGAGCTGCCAGCATGGCTATAACCTAGCTAGGCCTGGCCGATCTTGGAGGTTACAAAGTGGAACTATTCGGCTTTTTAGGTTACCTCAAAAGAAAATTATACTGACTATGAAATTATTTTATTTACCTTTCTTTATATCCCTTCTTTATGGTCATGAAGTGTATATTGACCTTAAAACGTAGTGATTTTAAAGCAGAGATCTCCGTCACGAACCGACTTGCATCTTAAATTACATAATTGAATTCTTTTATTTCGATCCAATTTATTTTATTTATTTCTCAACTAAAACTTTAACTAAAGTGCTAATTAATACTTATTAATCTTGTTCCTTATTTTCTCAAAATGCTGTTATCCTAATGTTTGTTTTAATTAATTTATGAACGATTTCTTAATCTTGTGTTAAAGTTCTAGCTTGAAATATCTTAGAGAAAGTTAACATTAAGTCAAATTGTTGGGCAAAACAAATTTACTTTTTTATTGTGATGATACATTTTCGAATGACAAATCTTTTAGGGGTATGTTGTCAAGAGAGTCAGATTGTAAAGCCAAAAGAAGAAAAGAGTCGCGAACTTTTCTTCGCCATTATAGTATTGCCGACCGACAGATAAGAACAAACTAGAAAATTGCCACTAGCTAAAAGTTTTCAGTCAGATAAACTACAACATGATATTCAGAAAGAAAAAGTGTCCGAATTTAACTTAATGACAAAACTTAAAATAATCGTTAATAATCATTAATTACTTTCGAATCTCGTTAACTCAAAACCCTAGATGCCAAATCAAAATCTAACTAGAGATGACTGATCGTGCAAAATAATTATTAATATGGGTAATTTAAATGTTAATGCTAAATGCATAATTATGTATTTTCGAATAACGAACTATAATACGAATAACGAGTATTACAACGACCATTTACTATATATAATAATATGATCTACAAATCCAAATTTATTGTTTGCATGGTTTTGCTATAGCTTCTTTTTGTAATGTATGGCTCTCAACACTGTTCCCCCGCCCATCCAACCCCCTTCCAGTTCGGATTCCCAGCCAAGTGGCCCTTTTGGCGCCCATTGCAATTGCGTGGCCCTTGTGGTCATTAATAAAAATGTTTTTTCGTTGTGCTGTTTCTTGGTCAACTCCCCGAAAGCATAAGAAAAACAAACAAATGGACGGGCGGTCGCTTCGGACAGCTCCGAACAGTCGGAGTTGAGTTGATGCCGGATCTGGGGCTAAGACTGTTTGGTCAAATAAGCCAAGTCAGAGACGTGAGCATGAATCAACCTGTCAAAAGTCTCGTTAACGCCAACAGCAGAGGAGATTCCATCTCTCCCAATAAAGAGTTCAGTTCGGGCCACAACGAATTGGCTGTGAGCTAAGAGTTGGGGACTCTTGATTCCATATTATGGTTTAATATAAACAAATTTTTCTGGCATTTATTTGCTTACAAAATTCGAGAAATATATACTATCTATTACACATAATTTTCTTAAGTCTCCCATTCATTAAGAAAAACAAAATTCCTACATCAAAAAATAATAAGGATAAGGACCTTTTTCAAGTCTTCCAATAAAGTCGAACTTCAATATTTTGAACGACTATTTGGGCGCATCGAATTATTAAATAGATTTATTTATTAATTTCTTTGACACTTAATTTAATTCTTAAATTAAAATAGTTTAATTTGATCTTTTTTTACAATAATAAATATATTCATATATTCTGATGGACGTTGATGCACTACGAGCAGTACAAACAAGTGGCCCAACGACACCAAGCACGTGCTTGTTACGCGCGGGCCCTATTATCAATTTGGGCAAAAAATGCGAGTTCGCGAGGAAAATACATAAATTAAATAGAGACAAGACACAAGTGAAAATAAAAGGCACAATTAAGAGAAAAGCAAATGAGTTAAAATATTAGTTTTTAGTAACGGGATAGAAGTGGAAATGCAGATTAGATGATAAAGGTTGTTATAAGTATTACATAGAACGCGAAAGGGCTCGTGCAGACAAAAATTTGATGAACATCGTGGCAAATTTAGAGGGATATAATTTCGTGTTAGTCTAACAGGAACATTGAAAGTTAGGCGGTTTACAAGTTCTGCAGAATCAATATCACCTCTTATAAGATTATGCATAAAAATAGTACCAAGCATTTTTCTACGATTTACAAGTGTAGGTAAATTAAGCAACAGTAATCTACTCTGTCAGGAAGGTAGCCTTACGTTTTGATCCCAGTTCAAACTACGAAGGGCAAAAAGAAGAAATTTTTTTGTACCGACTCAATACGGTCAATGTGCACTTGATATTGTGGACTCCAAACCGACGAACAATATTCCAAAATAGGACGGACAAGTGAGGTAAATAATAATTTGGTCGTATAAGGGTCATCAAATTCTTTTTGACCAACGCTTTATAAAGCCAAGAACACTCATGGCTTTATTAACAGTGGACATTATGTGGCAGTCAAATTTAAGTTTAGGGTCAAGAAGAACACCTAAATCGTTAACTGAATATATACGGTCGAGTGACGTATTTTCAAGAAAATAACTAATAAACGTAGGAGTACCCCTATAAAAAGTCATGACATTGCATTTAAGGTAGTTCAACTTTAAAAGGTTGTACTCACACCATTCATGAAAACAATCAATATCTGACTGTAAGTTAAATCCCGACGCTATATCATTATATGATAAACAAAGCTTAACATCATCAGCATACATTAGAACACGAGAATGTGTTATGATAGAGGGAAGATCGTTGATAAACAAAGTAAACAGCAAAGGGCCCAGATGACTTCCCTGAGGGACTCCAGATGTCACGTAGATCAATTTTGAAACAGAATTCTTGAATATAACCCTCTGAGTCCTACCATTCAAGTAACTTGAAATCCAAGTTAATAGATTACCAGGAAACCCAATATATAAATATTAAATGCTTAAGCGTAATACTGAGTTGACAATACACCTTCCAATCTAAAAAGTAGCCTCACTTCCTTAGTGAAATCTCAACTTAATGACTTCCTCAACTGTAGTAAATTATCAGGCCACCGGCAAACTTCCCCCAGAAGTCACCATTAGCCCACTTTGGTCCCGTATCCCCTACAACTTAAATAACACACGAAAGATTATGAGGAGCTGCAATGGGGAACGAAACCCCGAGGGGCTGCCAAAACCAAAACTGTGCGGCCAAAACAAGCTGCACCGCAAGATTTCATTAAATACCGCATTTGGGCAGCTCAAAAGCTGGCGCCAGGCCAGGGCCATATAATCTGGACCTGGTCCGAACTGCAGCGAGAGGGCACGAACAAATGGGCAGCAATTTCTACATGTTGCGAGCAAATTTGGCTGGAATGCCATGGCCGGAGGAGGGGAATAGGGGCAGGGTCTTGGGGCAATGAAGTGCGCCGTTGTGCTGCTAAACGATCTTGCCACCGCCCGTCCACACCATGCCACACACACAAAACCGGGCGGAGGGGCACGCACGAACCCCGAACTTGAGGCAGAGCCAGCTTGTTAGCCGGGTAGATGCTCGGTGGCGAGGAGGTGGGGAGGTGGGGAGCGGAGCGGACTAGCGGACCTGGCCCTTCACCGACTGGCAGCCGACTGGCGCTAACGCCGTCTACACTTGAGGAAATACTTTATACAATTTTAAAAGACGCTTTAAACGATTTTTGTCCTTACATTCCTTTTTTAACTAATTGCAAAACAACACACAAACTGATCTCAAAGAAACATTTTTGAAATACTTGCCAACTGTAATGATTTTATATATATATATTTATATAAATAAATGTCTAAAAAATTTGTCTAAAATAATATAAGCACGGTAGTTTGATTTCCTAAAAATCTAGAGAACACCCCGTATTGTATTCTTATATTTAAATTTATATTATTATGTATAGTACATTTTAACATATTAAATTAATAATTGGACAAAACCAATATTTACTTACCTAAAATGTTGGATTTTAATTTCTTACAGATTAATGGGTTCTTAACCAGCTAGAAATGGCAAGTATATAACTAGGTAATAAGGTTGTGCTTCTCGAGATAATCACTAAAATTGTTGATCTAAACTCCCATATGAGAAGCCGAAGGATCTATAGAGTTGCATTGTTGCATGCATTTTGTAGTCCTTTGTTAGTGTTTTCAACTTTCGGACAAACTAGTGATACATTATTCTGAGTGCAGCCTGGCTCTTGTCCATAGTGCCCACACGGAATTCGGAGGTGCAAATACGTTCGGGCCAGTCTCCAATTTGTGCTGTGGAGCGATCATCGTCATCACTGCTCCACGATGATGACTTTCGGGTTCTGGTTTCTGGGTCTGCCTCCGGTCGCCGTCTTCGGCGCGTCGCCAGCGAAGAAAAGGAAATGAAATATTTGTCTGGTCTAAAAGTTATCATTTTATTAAAAAGCGGAGGCAATCAGCGCATTCACATATTAAACTCGACTTGTGGGATCTTCGAGGTTTGTAGGTCGCTGCGGACGGCCAAAGATAGTGGGGTGAGTCACTTTCCTCGATCGGGAGACAGGGGCGTGGCTGAAGACGTCGTCGTCGTCGTCCCTTTTCCAAATCTGACCAACTGTGCGTGCCTGTCTGCTCGCCTCTAAGTGAAGGGTTCTCTTTCTCCTCTGGAATTTCGGATGGGCGTGGATGGGGTGTTGCAGGGTGATTCTCATCTGGTTAGGTTACAAATGGATTTGTCTAGTTACTGGCCTGACTAATGTGGGGACTTCAACAAGTATGCCTGGCTAGGATTACACTTCTGTTTCGGGTGGAGTTTCTACATTTTTTGGGTGTAGTTTCTACATTTTTTGGGTGCAGTTTCTACATTTTTCGGGTTCAATTTCTCCACATTTGTGGGTGTTCGGTAGTCATGTAAATTGACAAAATAACTTGACATTTGCAGATGCAACGACCCGAAACCCAACTCCATTTGTCTGAGAAATGCGATGCCCAAGGTTCTCGACTGTCATCTCCGCAGCATTCATAACTCAATCAGACATCAGAAATGTCGTAAACAGTCCGCTTATCTAGCCTGAGGCCCACGCCCCGTCCCAGGTTAATAAACTCCCAATATAAATGTTTAAATTAATTAATGTTTACTATCGCCGACGTTTAGCCCAAGCAGCGAATCTGGGATCTGTGATTCGGCGGGACCCACCGCACGACGATCTCGGGAAACATTGAAATCCAATTAAATGACGGCCGTTAAAGAGCCAGCATGCTGCTGCCTCAAATTCAACTTTAATTGCTTATTCCATAAAAGAGAAAGATGCAGCAGGTTGCCTGACTAGAGACAGAGGTGAGTATTATCATATTAACGCTTAGCCAGGGCATTCAAATCCAGCCCCTCTAATGGCTCAAAACCTGGCCAGATCGTAAAATATCTCGAGAACCCAAGACCGAGATCGCGCCATCACCGAATCTCACAATTTTTGATTGATGTCCTTGGCCGTCAAACGCTCGCCTAAACGGCTGCAATAAAAAATTTACCACATTGGAGCCCAGCGGGCGGTGCCCTGGCGCCAGTGATATATTTCACCCTTTTCTTCCACCGATCGCGGCTGGAACATAACAGCGTGGGTCGAACGGCCTGAGAAACTCATCTCTGGACCTCCGATCTCATACCTCGGATCTCGACCTGAACCTCAACCTGAAACATTGGACAGCATGGACCGAGCACGGAGCATAAAAAGGTGGAAATGTTAAAATTTAATTATGGGTTCGGACTCGGGTTCGGTATCCAGATCGGGATACAATCCATACACACATATATCACTGCAATAAAACACACAACTGGCCGAGTGTAGAAAAGTCAACAAAAATTTGTTTTTAATTTACAATTTAATATGCGTTATAAAAAATTGGACTCAATGACGGTACATAAATATTTATGAAGGCTCGCTGGACCAGAAAAGTAAATGGGCCCGGTCCGTGGAGCGAAAGGTATCTGAAGACATGGAGTGCGCTACAAATGTACGGCAGGATATCAGTATCAGGTGTGAGCCGACTCAAGCCGATAGGTCCGAATCCGAAGATAAGCAATTGTAGAACCATAAATCGAAAGCAGCTATATCTAATATTCCCCGAACACTATCTGGACCATGACGAACTCCATTAGTTTGCCGATATGCCAATTTCATGGAGCAGCTGAGCGCTAATATCTGATTTGAAAAATTTAAGCATTTGTTTTATTTAAGGAATGGTTTAAAATTAATATACACAAACCTTTAAGTTAGATTGCCTTTATGACAGACATTATCAAATACATGAAATAAATTTTAATCGTAATTTTAATCTTTTTAATCTGTTAGGGCTGACTTTAGCTTTAGTCATAACAACTATAGAACCACTAGGGCATTAAAATTTAAAAAGGTTTCCTTTATAGTTGTTTATAGGTGTTTAAAATATATATTTATATATTGCTATATTAGATTTAAAACCAATTAGCTTAAAAAATTTAATTTCTTTTTCTTTGTGTCAATATGTGTGAAAAGTAAGAACGTCTACGTCTTTTATTCCCTGTCCCAAATTAAGACAAACCCCATTACCCTGTTGATATGCCCACTACAATCCCCTAAAATCTTGTGGACACATTCCTGCAGAATTTGTCAAAGGCAACTTGTGACTGGGTTTCAAATATGCCACACACATCACGAAGCCGGCCGCATAAATTGCCAAACTTGGCCCACGACCGTCCTGGCCAAAAGACCGTTTTGGTATTTGGAGGCGTCGATGTCGCCGTCTCGGGAGCTCCAGTTCGGGCCCCAGACCGTGCCTCATTATTTATTATGAATTCTATAAATATTAATGGATTTTTAAATGCAATTATAACAACTAATTAATAATGTGCATTTTAAGTTGCAAGCGCAGGCAGTCTGACAGACTGCCTTTGACGTATTGGCTGACGTATTTATTGCTTGTTTTCTCGCTTCAACTTTGGGTCTCCATGGGTCTGGCCAAATAAAAAAAAAAAAGAAAAACAAACAAGGTGCGCGAAAAAATTAAACGAGAATGTCTGACAGAATTTATTTTAATTAGTGCGAGTGAGCTGTGAGCGGCATGCGAGATGAGTTGGTAGAAATGGGTGGATGTATCTCGAGGGTGCAGGGGATTTGGCAACTGGCAAATGGCAAATGGCTAATGGCCAGTGGCCTGGGGGCAATCATAGATCATAGCCCACTGATCGCAGTGATCACAGGCTGCAAATGCCGACACAGTCGCTAAATTTTTGCCTGGCAAAAGATCAACGATTGCCGATCGTATCGATTACACCGTTCGACTTCTGTTGGGTTCAGGTCAATTGCCCTCGGCTGGCTGGTAATCGATATGGTAGAACCGATACCTCCTCCGGCGGGAAGCTGTATCTTAAGTAGCCGCTTAATGCTCCCAGATGCCGAGTCGCTGATAAGGCGATGATGGCGTCTCTACTCCAGATGATCGCGACGATGATCGGTAGCCCAAAAGCCTGTCCCAAGCACTTGCGGGCGCCTCAATGCATATAGGAATCCAGCTCTCGCCGTGAGAAATATACACAAATATTATGCAGAGAAAGGCCAATCAATCCAGCCGTCGATCGATCGATCGCCCAAACATCTTAACAAATTATAAGGCCCGATGGCGCCCTCTCGGGTCGTCGTTAAGTATCTCAACTAGTAGCCGCTAGGCAGCCACGAAAAGTGATCATCTCAACGACAGGCCATCGATCATCCCAGAAATACAAAAATCCAAAATCTCAGATTCAGATTCAGAGAGGCTGGCTATATGCTGGCGTGGTAGAAAGCGTGTTGGAAAATTAAATCATCGTTGCTTGTGGTCCGGAGTCCCGGAGTTACCACTGCCTTCCTCCTGCCTTAATGATTCTCTTGCTCTCGACGCACCTTGAACATCGGCTTAGTATCTACCAAAAACCCAGGAAAAAAAAAACAGTCGAGAGGCTGGGGGAAAAACAACGAAGAAGATCTCTATCAGCGGGTTAACTCGTTTAGCATTTAGTTGCAGGCGCCTAACCAGCTAACTTTATCGTGTAGTTTGCATCTTTATGCCCATACCGTTTTCCCAGGATTTCGACTCTGGATTGGGATTGGTCTTGGGCAACGCCCTGGCTTATTAGGCGCAGACAGTGTCGTTTATATCATTTATATTATTTTATGACATTTGCCCCTTCGCTCTGGTCAGCCTTTGTTTCGGGTAAATTATGTGTAACTTGTAGTTTTGGCAGCTCACGATCTCAAGATCTTTCAGAGGCAGGTGACACACGGGTTTTTGTGGCTTCGAGAGCTGGTTAATTAGGGTTGTCCATGATTTATTGATCTGTCGAACTGGGAAATGTAACCTGTCTCAATGATTATGGGCATTTATAAGCTGATGGTCTTTTAATATATGAATATGGCGGGTTGATCGGCGGGTTATATGTTAATTACAGCTGCTTTCTGTGTGGGTTGGTCGGGAGCTTCCGTCGCCCCGTATGAGCAGTGCCCAAAACCCCCTCCCCTGGGCTAGCTAATCTGGTCTGGTCCAATCTTATCCAGCCCGAACATATGTCGTTGTCAACCTCTGGCAGCTTGACCGGCTACCGTTCGGCATCTGCAGATCCAAGGCGGCAGATAGCGGACTCTCAAAGATATCCTCTGGACGAGATGATCGTCTGGCGCCAACGGCTACTTGAGGCAAGAGCTCTCGGCCACTTGTCCCGTCCCTCTGATGCGAAGGCCCTGCTTTATGGAAGGCGCGTCGAGGGACAATAGAAAATTATTACTTCAATTGGCGACAGACGGGCCAGGTACGCGCACTTGTGGGCAACATCTCAAGCAACTGAGGATGCCGCCCGCGGGACACTTCACACCCAGCGGAGACACACCGCAAAACGACCTGTCCTGGGAATCGGGTCCTGGAAGTCCTTGGAGCGTGGTCACTTTGTGGGCTGTGCCGATGTCGCGTCAACTTATGTGTCTCTGTCTCGATCGGGTTTGCCTCGATCTAGTTCTAGTTGCACCCGCATGTCGCAATTACACCTGAGTTATCCGAGGGTCACTACGGTATCCGAACAGAGATCTACTTGCATCCGCAGCTGCGACTACCGTCCTTTGTGTGACATCTCTTTGTCGGCCTTTCGGCAGGCGTGAAGCGTTACATTTCCAAATCAAATCTTTTGTCCTAACTGCTCCGATATTTGTATAAAAATATTTTACGATGCTCTGGCGCCGCAAGCAGTGAGAAGGCAACATCATCAGCTGGCCCAGCACCGGAGATATGCCTTCTCGTCCGGATCCGGAGAACCCAGAATGGGACATGGGAATGGGCCTAATTTGGAAGAGCGTGCCAAACGACAGCCAAATGCTAATTTAATGGAGGTTCTTCGACACTGACTTTCTTTCTAGGCGACTGGAGGTGAACTCAAGCCTGAAATTATTTGCTGGCGACGAGTCAAGGGATAAACGCATGTCTGGCATTGGATTTGAATTGTCTTTTTTATTTGCCAGATCAAGTCTGTTGCGATGCACTTGGGACTCGAAGTGGGTTCAAGATCAATGGCATTCTATAAGCAATATTGCAATTTAAGAAGTTGGTAAAACTCATTGAAATTCACAAAATAGTTAAGGTATTTTTTAGGTCTATTTTGCATAACAAGAAAGGAAAGCTAACTTCGGGTGGAGCCGAAGTTGATATACCCTTGCAGAATATTCTGTAAAGCCCATAGAAAATCCTAAATCCTAGTTATATGTCGGCTATTGGATACCCTCTGCAAGGCTATAAAAATTAAGACAAAAAACATTTGAACATGCGGAATACAGATTCTTAATAACTAAAAAATTTAAGAACTTAGTGATAATATTCCGTTTGTGTAATGTATTTGTATTGTATCTTGGCAATTTTTAACCTTCTAATCAATTCCACAATGCTATATTTCTCAAATAATTGTGTTTTGTTTATCTAATATTATATTAACCTTTAAAACTATTTTAGCATTATATTTTGTACCTTTACAATTATTTTCTCTTAAAATGATGTTGGCATATTACATATATTGTTATACAAATTGAACTCTAATAGATTTTAGGACAAAGAGAATAAAATACAAAGACAAAAGACAAATTCAAATAGTCTATTAAGCAAAATTTAATCTTTTTACGCTATTTCGAATCTATTTAGATATCTTTCTTTTAGTTACTTTATCTAAAAATACTGTTTCATATTAAAAAACAATTAAATCAATTATAAACCTTTAAAATATATTCCAGTTTTTCCAAATCATATTTCGAGTTGACTCAACGAAAGCAGTTAAGTGCCATGAAGGATGTAAGATAGTTAGCCTTTTAAGATTTTTAAGTTCATCGTGGAGACAATCATTAACACAGCGAAAAAGTGTGATTCATTCCGATGAGTTGTTAATGATCAATAGCTCATTAAATGGCAATTAAAATACTTCCTGTGCGTACTATGAATGTGCATTTTAATCTACTTGCACCTCCGCCCGCAGGCACTTTAGCCGGCAATTTCCAGTGCTGACAAGCACTAATCAATAGGGCCTCGAGCCAGACCCGAAAACTACATATTTTGGTATTCCTTTTATTTTTTGGGTTAGCCCAACGCATCGGCTGGCAAATCAATAGCGAGGGCATATCGAAATTCCAAAACGGGCAATTAACAAAGCCAACAAAATTTATGTTTCACCTGTCTGGAGCAAAGTACATAAATACCCAAGAAACGCCAGACAATGTCGAAGATAGGGAACCCAGCTAATTACACGGGGGAAGGTTGAAGGTGGAGGGAGTAGGGACAGGCCCAAACGGAAGACGGCTGCAATGGAAATGGCAACGGACATTTTCCGACAGCGCCAAAACCAAAAACAAAAAAAACACACACACAAAAGAAAAAAAGCAGAAAGGCACAGCAGCTGAAGACAGCAGACAGGCGCGCTGTGGAAAATCTCACTTCTGAATTACAAGCAACGCCATATCCACATCCACGTCCACATCCACATCCACATCCACATCCATGTCCACATTCAAGTATATATCCAAGTGAGACAGTGATCGAGAGGGAGACAGGGAATGCTACGAGGCAGTGGCGCAGAAAAACACTGCGGCTGATGAAAATCAACAGGGCTAAGCGTTAACTTCGCCACTCGGCTGCACGCAGCTCGTTTTCCCGCTCCCTGCTCACAAAATGGCGCCCTCCGCCGATCCTTCGATCTCCGCCAGAGCGGGATGACCCTACTGCCACACAGCGTAGGCGTCCCCGGCCAGCCAATCACAGGCGATCCGCCGCAGAACCGGTTTTTGCCTCCAGCAGGTAGCTCCCGAAGATCGGGAAAAACTGGCTGCGACCCGCACCGAGTTAGCACTCGAGCGGAGCTACTCGAGATCAGTTCGTTGCGAAACGTCGAGCGTGAAAGAACCTCAGAGCGCATCTTCAGTTACGAGCGAGTGAAGTGAAGATATATAGACACATTAGATATTATCAGAACCCAGACTTTTTACCGAGTGATTCGTATACCGCCGTGATATACCAAGTGATTCAAAATGCTTTCCATGCAAGAGCTAATGGATATGCGGATGCAGCAGCAGCTGGCCCACGAGATATACCGCCAGCAGATCATGCAGCGGATTCCAGGTGGGTTTCTCTATGAGGTCAAGTGCCGTCGGCAAATGGCACTGTGGTTTTTTAATGCTATAAATTATGAGTTTTAACAGTGTGCAAATTGAAGTGTTGAACATTTTGTGTTTCAAAGCCAATTCTAATGGTTAATATTTATCTAAGCAGTTGCTTAAAATAAAGGGTTTGATTTTTGAACTTCAAGCCATATGCAATCATAAGTTCTTGTGGACTTTTTCTTGCATAAGTCATAGGCATAGTTATTTAAAACTCCGGTTAAATGTAACAATGTGATGTTTATTAATTAGTAAAACTAATCTTTTAAACTTTATTATTAATTTTAAACTAATTATCACTTATCACAAGATTAATCCGAACAGTGAAATTAGTGTACAGCCAAATCCTATCAAACTGAAACGATTTAGTCTAGAAATATGATTTTCCTAGACTATCCAAAGCCAATGCCAAACTAATGAACTAACCAAACCGCTTCTTCCAGATCCCTTCCCATCGATGCTGCCTTTCAACATGCCCCACCAGCAGCCGCAAATGATGCTGCCCAGTCGGCCCACCCTTCCCGGCGTGGAGGCCAAGTTGGAGAACAACGATCTGTGGCAGCAGTTCCATAAAATCGGCACCGAGATGATCATCACAAAGAGCGGCCGGTAAGTTTCCCGCGAACCCATTATCCTATGCAAATAGCCCGAGTTTTCCAAGAGTCAAGTGCGTCGCACGGCCTATGTAAATATTTGCTCCTGTCCCAAACCGAGTCCCTATTCCTCTACACCATTTGCAGTCCCTTTCCCAATTTCCCGGGCCTAATGTGGCGCCTGGCCATAATTCAAAACGCAGCAGGAGCTCTCGCTCCGAGTGACAACAAGTGCAGGGCGGCGGTGAAGCGGTATAGTAGTGTAGCCGGCGGAGGAGAAGACAAGAGGAAGACGCCGACCTGGCGCCGGTCCGCTCATAAAATTCTTTCTTCTCTCGGCCTCGGCGTTGACAATCGGGTTTGGTTTGGCTTGGTCCGATCTACCTGCGCTTTTCACACTTTGCCCACAATGCCCTGACCCTTCTCTGGAGCGAACAGACCCTAACGTATCGCAGATAGGGGAACTGTCGAACAGCGACTACCGAGCGGGAGCCGAGACAAATTTACATAATTATGAGCTGAACTCGAAGTTTAAGTTTCAAACGTACACGGGGAAAAATATTGAGAAAACATTAAAGTCAAGCAAAGTGTTAAAAAATGCTTAAAAATCATATTCATATATTCCATATCAATTATTATATCAATTTGAATTACTTTTTATTATCACTTTTTATAAAGTGATAAACTACCAAAAAATGAATAAATATATTTTCTACATATTTCATATTGGGTGATTCATATTTAACTTGAATTTTATATGATTACTTTTCCTTAACCTCTATTAAAAAAGGTATAATTTTCCATATTTTTTTATATACAAAATTGTATTGTTTGCTGTGTGGTTTAATCCGCGATCGCAGTCACTTTCTCGGCTCATTAGACATGCATTCGACGCTTGGAAGCCGTTAGGGCGACTCCCAGATTTTGTCTAATTGCTTGGCGCCAGATCGCCCCGCTCCGCAGCCCCCCTCCACCGCCCCTCCTTGCAACCAGCGATCCAACGATTTGCCGCACAATTAATCATGTGTCGGTGGCATATTGTTTTGGCCCGGCGAGATCTGTTTGCGTTACGTTTTAAATCGATGCGATGTGCTACGCTGCTCTGCGCAGACTCCCCGCTGCCCGTCTTTGGGTCCATAATTACACACTTGTTAGCCGGGGCCACAAATCAAAGGCGAACTACAGTGAAATAGAATAGATGCCCGGGCGACGCCTCCTTTTGCGATCCTCTCGCTCCCTGATTTATATGCAGTTCGTGGCAGGCCACTTAATCAAGTCCTATTCTTTGCTTCCTCTTTACAGACGCATGTTCCCCTCGATGCGGGTTTCTCTCAGTGGACTGGAGGAGGAGGCCAGCTACTGCGTCCTCCTGGAGATGGTGCCCATCGGGGACTGCCGCTACAAGTTCTCCGGATCCCAGTGGGTTCCGGCCGGAGGAGCCGAGCCACAGAGTCCGCAGCGGATGTATCTGCATCCGGATAGTCCGGCCACCGGAGCCCATTGGCAATCCCAGGCGCTGCTCTTCAACAAGGTTAAGCTAACCAACAACACTCTGGACAGCAGCGGACATGTAAGTGTTGGAAATCCCCAATGAATCCTTAATATGGTTTACTTATCGATATCATTACCTCCTCCAGATCGTCCTGGCCAGCATGCATAAGTACCAGCCACGCCTGCACATCATCCGCAGCAGCGAGCTCACCCAGCTTCCCTGGGCTCCTCAGCAGGCGTTCGTTTTCCCGGAGACGGAGTTCGTAGCTGTCACGGCCTATCAGGTGGGTTCAAGAACAACATCCTCCTCGTCCTCATTGAACATCTTTGACGGGACAAAGGCTCTGCGGGGGTCGTCGGCTAATTGACGCATTTCCAAATTTGTCGCCTTGCCGGCCACTTGAGATGATCCTAACAAGGATCGGAGACAAACTTTTCAAGTGCTTCCCAGCCGACGGCTCCTTACTGACGCCTCGTAGATCAAATTTCTGTCAGACAGAAAAAATAGAGATCACTTTCCATTTTTATTAATAGACTTACATTTGGATTTGATTTTAATCTTTCGGCATAGATTGTCAAACCTCTTGAAAAAGTGTCTTTAATCAGACCCTTTTTGAAATTGGAACAATGTAAAATCGTTTTTTAAACACAGCTATTTCAGCTGTGATGGTAATATTTGTTTACATATATTTTTTGTTAACTTTAAAATGGACAAATGTGATATAACTGTTACAAATGAAAAAAAATTCAAAATACTACTGCTACTGTACAATTTTGTTCAAACTTTACTTATAAAATTCTCCTTTCCTTACAGAACGATCGCATCACCAAGCTGAAGATCGATAACAATCCCTTCGCCAAGGGATTCCGTGAGTCGGGTCAGTCCCGCTGCAAGAGGAAGCTGAACAGCAGTGGAAACTCCAGTCTGGAGTCGGAGGACGATGGCTCCAGTGTGAGCAGCTGTGACTCTCCGCAGGCGAAGCGTCAGCGCCAGGACTTTGAGCAGGACTCGACGGGCAGCGTTTCACCAGCCTACTACGGAGCACATCCAGCTGCCGGTCCATCCCTGTCGCCGTATCACCGACATCCCTTGAGTTATGGACCCAGTGGAGCTCTTGGACTTCCACCCAGTTTTGGGGCAGCCTATTTTGCCGGAGTTCCTCCTCAGGCCCTGACCATGCCCCCAGCAGCATATGTCCCAGCTCCAGCTCCTGTTAGTCCTGTGGCATCACCACCAGTTGGCTCCAGCACACCCACAACCTCTCCGCGGCCCTCAACCTCCACCAAGCGGAATAGCTTCAGCATTTCAGCCATTTTGGCCTATTAAAAAGTCTTAAACGAAAGCCCACTTAAGTTGGAGCCATCTTCTGTTGTGATTAGTGAGAAACGTGTGCATATACTTTGTAAGCTACTACTGTATACTACCCATAGGATCGTTTAAGAACCCAGCTGCAATCTTATACTTTGTTAAATCGTTTTAAGTGTCTTTGGCCAGAATAAACAAAACATATACCGAATCCATGGCAAATGCAAAACTATTCGTGCGGGGGGACAACCTTCAGCGTTTCCGTTTTTACAGGTTTGACGGTATCGCGTAGCCTGGACCAAAAGTTGTTTGGCGACCGCTTTGGCGGGCCTAAGACAAATTAATGCTCTCCATTATGGGGACCAGTCTCGATTCTCGAGCCGCACGTATCTGAAACACATCCAACTCCGGTAGTAGTTAAAGCAATTCTCGAAAGATAAGGCGTCCATTATGAGCAGCGATTTGACGGCTTTCAGGCCGTTTGGTCTTTGCCGACCCAACTCCCCTGCGATTCCATCCTGGTCCTCCAAAAGAGACGATGACGCAGAGAGGCCTGCACAGAAAAAAAATATATATGCTTTTAATATACAAAAGTTAACAGGTCCACTTAACAAGAAATAACTGAATAACTGAATTCCCTTGCAAATTTATAATTCTAAATCAGATTTAGCATATTTCATTGAAACGTACACTTTTTATAATTTAGTTTCAAAGCTTTTAATATTTTGTACAAATTTTTTTTTAGTTAATTCGCTTTTTAAAACTATTAAAAACTTAAAAAATTTAATTTGATAAGCATCAAATCATCTGAAAATTCGAAGCTTTCATAAGAATGTGTTTTATTTTAAACATATATGTACATATACAACATATTACATATTTTTCAAAAATAGTTTTTCTTGACATTTAAAATTCCCAATTTTACCAACGACCATAAGGGTTCACTTTTGTATTTCCTATTTCGAAATTTTTCAAAAATAATTAAAAGAGAGATGTTCTATATTTTTTGATGCCACCCTTAACAATATACAATGCTTTTGAGGCAGTTTTTCTTTCCTTCCCTATATCCTTCTTAATAGATTTTGCTATTTTAGATAGTAAAAAAGCTTAAAATAGTTACAACTTTTACATTTTTCGTCTGCTTAATTCAATTTAAAAGCAATTTTCTTCAGTGCCTGTGTTGCTGCTGCCGTCTTGTGAAATTTTCGTTTTATCGCACCTTTTATGGCCATTGGCCAGGCCAAAACGAAGTGGGAGCTGGTCAAGAATGATGCCGATGCCGATGCCGATGGAGAGACTTTGGTGTGGTCACTCCTTGTGTGCATTATCGTGTCAAATGCGACAAATCTGTCTGTGGGCCGGCGGCTGCCTTTCAGCTTGCATAATTGAGCTGATAACTCGACGGTCGTGGATGTGTGCGGTCCACTTTTGAGCGCTTCCTAAACGGTGGCGCCAAACATTTCGTGTTTAATATTTTTAATTAAGTTTTTAAGTGCACCGAGAAGATGGACCCCCGAGAGTATCTAGCCCGACTTCGACCCACTCTCCCCGAGAGCGGATAGTTCAAAGGCAGGTCGTTCGATCTGCCTTCCATTCATAGAAACCTTTGCATAGATTATGCATAATGTAATCCGAGGCAGCGCGAAATAATTCACTGGCCACACGAAACCGCGTTTCAAGCTGCTTTGACTAATTTGGGCTTAGTTTTGTATTAGCGCTTTGTGTTTCTCCTCGGCTTCGATTGGATTTGTTGCCGCATAAATTTGCATCTGAAATGCTGAACAATTAAATTATGGGATTTGCACGTTTTCACCAAAAACAAAAGGGGCCAAATAAACATAATATCTTGTCGGCGTCTGCGCTTCAGAAGTGTTTTTTAAATACTTGGTTTATTTTTGCTGATTCGCGGCTGGCTTCTTTTCGAAAAACGGTGGCAAAAAGCGTCAAAATTCGTAGATTATGAGATAAAAATGGAAATAGCCATCGCTCACGTATTGCATTTCTAATTTGCGTTTGTTTTAATATACTTAATGAATTTCGTTGTGTAGGTTGGTCCATACTCATACCCAAAATTCAAATCCGGTTTGCGGTCAAAGCTGTTGATAATGATAATGAGGATAACGATGCTTTATTGAGAAGGTGTTGCCGTTCGGATTTGAATTTTATTTGCGCCACATGTTAGCGTGTTGTTGTTGCCCGTGCTGCTTTTGTTGTTCTTTATTGCTAATTATAATATATTTGATTTGGTATTTAAGCTTTAAGCTATAAAAATGTTGGCGTTCTCTGTTTTACGAGCCAACAGCTTGCAAACATTGAATTAAATTGTGCGAACGAGAACAGGTCGAGGTGAGTTGTGATCAGTTGTTATATTTAACACATATTATTTTATAATATATAAGTATAATTTAAAGCCCTTTATTGAAATCTATAATGTTATCCAGTAATATTACAAAATATAAGAAAGTTTAGTTGTCAACAAAACGACAACAGAATTAAAAAAAAAATTTTAAGTGCCATGTTATATTTTTGAGCGATTTTAATTTAACAAGCTTGATATTCTGGAATTTTTATCAGTGCAAAAAAAAAAAAAATTTTTAATAAGTTTCTTTATTAAAATTAGATTAAGTATTAACTTCAGTAATTATCTTTTGACACCATTTTACATACATTTTACACACGAGTTATACACAGTTCGGCGAATTATACATATATTTTACAATGGCTTAATACCGTGCTAAGTCATTACACTGAGCACAAAACCGTATACTAATCAATAGATTTTTTTCTAGCTAACGTGATAATTTATGATCCTTCCAGTCAATAATTTAAGAACAACATAAATTTATTCAACATGAGCAAGCTATGCTAATTTTAAAGACATATTACTTTAGAAGTGGCCTAACAACAATTTAAGTCTCTCTAAGTTCCACACCATGGAGTGAGTCATAGCTAAACATTTATCAGTGCTTTTATCTATCTATATATCTGGCAATTGCTAAAATCTAAGTCTTCCACCCGTTGTCCATATTTTAGTCGTAAACTTAATATATTTGCTATGTTTTTGTTAGTAGCCCTTTGGTAAAATGTAACTTTAAACCTTCGGTCACCCTGGTTTGGCACATTCGAATATTAGCTCTTTAGAAATGCTGTTACATCCACAAACCCGGCTTAAACTTCGGTTATTAGGTCGCTGGACACATTTATCGTTCAATCGCTATGCCAGCAACAAGGACAAGGAGATGCTGAAGGAAATGGAAGAGCGCTACAAGAAGTTGGCCGAGTCCAATTCCAAGTCGCTGCTGAAGAAGCATCTCACCAAGAAGATCTTCGATAATCTGAAGACAAAGACGACGCCGAAATTCAACTCATCGCTGATTCACTGCATCAGTTCCGGACTATGCCACCATGACTCCGGCGTGGGTCTCTACGCTCCAGATGCGGAGGCCTATAAGGTATTCGCCGAACTTTTCGATCCCGTCATCCAGGATTACCACAAGGGCTTTAAGAAGGAGGACAAGCAGCCGGCGTCTTGTTTCGGCAAGGGCAAGGACTTTGAGAACCTAGATCCTGACGGCCAATTCATCGTGTCTACTCGGGTTCGGTGCGGAAGAGCCATCAAGGGCTTCCCCTTCAATCCCTGCCTAAGGGAAAACAATTACAAGGAACTGGAGAGCAAGATTTGTAAAGCACTAATGAAACTCACCGGCGAACACAAGGGCATCTATATGCCACTGACTGGAATGGACCAAGATCTTCAGCAGAAGCTCATCGATGACCACTTACTATTCAAGCCGGGCGATCGATTTTTGGCCTCCGCAGGAGCCACTCGTTTTTGGCCAGCTGGTAGGGGCATCTTCCTTAACGACGCCAAGAACTTTATTATCTGGTGCAACGAGGAGGACCACATACGCATCATCTCGATGGAAAAGGGTGGCGATCTGGGCAGGGTCTACGACCGCATGGTTTGGGGAGAGGAGGCCCTCGGCAAGCACATCGAGTTCAACAGGGACGAACGCCTTGGCTTCCTGACCTTCTGTCCCACCAACCTGGGCACCTCCATTCGCGCCTCGGTACACATTAAGCTGCCCAGCCTCATGGACCAGCCGGAGGAGCTGAAGAAGCTGGCCGAGAAGTACCGACTCCAAATACGCGGCACCTCGGGGGAGCACACGGAAGCCGAGGGCGGGGTGCATGACATATCTAACAAGCGGAGGTTGGGCCTCACCGAGTACGAGGTCATCAAGGAGATGCACGAGGGAATTAAGGGCCTTATTGAAGCCGAATGCAAGGCAAAGGGTGCTTAGCCAAGATGTTTTAAATGCACACAAGTTCTGACTAAATTCGGTAGTACAACATTAACTTTAAAAGTTAAGTAGTTTATATTCAGATCAACGTGTTCAAATTGTAAAATATACTGTAAATCAAGACTAACCAATTCTTTAAATTATGAGCCCAGCATTAACAGCATCTTATTTAAGATTTGGGTCGTAGTAAAATATTACATTTATTTCTTTTGCAGTCAAGAACTTGGAACAATACCGTTTATGATAAGTTTATCAAATAATGAGCTTAATCAATATCAACTCTTAAATGAGTTTTAATTAGATCATAGCACTAGGTATCTGCTCAATTTTATTCTTCTTGAATCCTTAATCCATTCAAGACAATACATAAATTGGGTTTTTATTTTTTTTATTATTTTTTAATAATTTTAATTCTTTTATAAACTTAAGACTTAAAATAAAAGTATTTAAAGTTTCTTTTTTTGTTTTTGCTTGACACAGATGTCAAAATGTTTTACATTGTTTGGTTGTAATTAAGCAAATGTTTTTCTCAAATAGTTATCCGTTGTTGATGCTGCTGCTGTTGGGTGTTGGTGGTGTTGCAAGATGGGATCGCTGCCTGCGCCCGCAACCCTCAAAGTATACGAAAATGCCGAAGGTCGCCGGGCTGGGACAGCAGCTCCGCACCATCGCTACAAACTAGACATTTTTGCAGCTCGAACCGCCCAAAAGCGACAAGGCGGACGAGCCGAAGATTTCTAAGTGTTGCTGTTGTTCTTGATTGTTGCGTGTGCCCCGAACTGGTGGCTTCCGTGGACAGGTGGTAGCTCCTCAGGGTGCACCACCAGCCGGGGGGACGATGCTCGGCGGTATGCGGGCAATTTACAGGCTCTTCTCGAGCTTGATCAGCTCGGTGATGCCATCGTACATCTCCTTGACGGCATCGAATTCGGTCAGACCCATGCGACGCTTGTTGGAGATGTCGTAGACACCGCCCTCGGCCTCGGTGTGCTCACCGCGGGTGCCGCGCACCTGCAGGTTGTACTTGGCGGCAACCTCGTCCAGCTTGGCCTTGTTGGAGGCCAGCTTGGGCACCTTGATGTGCACGGAGGCACGGATGGTGGTGCCCAGGTTTGGTGGGGCAGAAGGTCAGGAAGCCGAGACGGTCGTCGTGGCTGAAGGGCACACGCTTCTCGATCTCGTTGACGGCGGTCACCAGACGCTTGTAGATCTGGCCCAGATCACCTCCCTGTTGCATGGAGATGATGCGGAGATGGTCCTCCTCGTTGCACCAGACCAGGAAGGTCTTGGCATCGTTGTGGTAGATGCCACGGCCGCTGGGCCAGAATCGGCAGGCGTTGGCGGCCTGCAGGAAGCGATCGCCCTCCTTGAACAGGAAGTGGTCGTCGATCAGCTGCTGCTGGACGGCCTTCTCCATGCCGGTCAGGGGGTAGAACTTGCCCTTCAGCTCGCCCTCGAGGCCGGACAGGGTGCTGCTGACCTTGCCCTCCATCTCCTTGTACTGGGCCTCGGTCAGGCAGGGGTTGAAGGGGTAGCCCTGCATGGAGCGACCGCAACGCACGCGAGTAGAGACCACGTACTCGTTGGTGGGGTCAACGTTGCCGAAGGTGGCCACATCGCCGAAGTTGGAGGCCGGGTGCTTGTCGGTCTTCTTGAAGCCACCATGGTAGTCCTCGATGATGGGGTCGAACAGGTCGGCGAACACTGTGTACGACTCGGCATCGGGGGCGTAGATGCCCACGCCGGAGTCGTGGTTCTCCAGGCCGGACTGGATCACATCCAGCAGGGTCGACTTGAAGGTGGGCGTGACCTTGTTCTTCAGGTTGTCGAAGATCTCCTTGGTCAGGTACTTCTTCAACAGCGACTTGGAGTCGGAGGCAGCCAGCTTGGCAAAGCCCTCCTCCAGTTTAGCGAGAACAGCGGCATCAACCATGGTGTCTTGTTTGCTGCAAAAACACAGAGAGAAGCAGAGAGAAAGGGGATTGACCATTAGTAAAAGGGCGTGGCTGGGGCGGTAGTTTAAGTTTTTATTGCTATGGGCTGGCTATCTCCGTTTTGTGGCGCCCAAAAGTCGGCAACATGTTTTCTTGTTTCTGTTTTCCTCGAATCCGGCCTGTTTGCCCCGCAATTAGTTTCGGGTTATGGCCATGTGCTCATACCCGACTTGGGTCTGGCACGCGACTGCCACAAATACCCCCTCCCCTTACCCTCAACCCGTAACACCCAGCACCCAGCACACAACACCCATCACCATTGATCCCACAACGCCCCTTTTTTAGTGGTGGTGGCTGGCTGACTCTGTTCTTCGGTTGTGTCCTGCTTTCGGTGGTGGCTGACTGACTATAAAATTTTGCCGGCTGCCGCTGAATACGCAAATCGACGGCACACTATACACCCGCATTCCCTTCCCGCCGAAGGACATGCGCACTACAACAACATGGCGACGCAGCCGAAGTCCTGGACAAAACGAAGGACCAGGGCAATAATAATTTTTTTATGGCACTTTATTTTTGGGCGCTTTAAAAACACACACACTCACTCACATGACGTCAGTCCCTCCCCGTCGCCCACCCAGTATATAGAGACAACTCCTGTCTAGGAGACCTAGGCCCACCAAAGTCCCGGAACCCCGGGATACACACCCATCTCCTCCAGCGGCGGCTGCTGTGGCGGTGCCATTGGGTTCGCCATTGGCCACCTCGCCCTCGATCACCTTCTCCTTCTTGTCCTTGGAGGCGCAGAGACCCATTTTGCGTGTGGTTTTAGTAGAGTTGGTGTAAAGTTTTCAAAAAACGTTTAAAAATTTGGCGTTGGCTTGGTCACAAAGTCGGTGTTTGTATATAAAAAACCAATCTTCGTTTGTTTGGTTGCGTTTGCAGGTAAAATGAAATCACAATGCAGCTTTAGCTCTTCAAGGATCTCTTTCGGGGATCCACACACACTCCTTTTTCAAACACAGACACGCTTGGCTTAACGCTATTGCTTTTGATTTTCGGTGATTGGATTGATTGATTCTCGTTTTAGCTGATTTTAATTATTGGTGGTCTTCTTCGTTGGTATCAAAATATCGGACGCAACAATGTTGTATATTTTTCTTCCTTTCCTCGAGATTCCTGCGACTATGCTTTTCGCTGCTGCCGCGCCCAAATGTATACTACACTAAACAAACACTACGCGATGCTATTTGGGGGAGCAAAGGACTTGCTGACTGCTGCTCGGCTGGCTGACTACTGGAGCTGCTCTGCTCTGCAGAATATTTTAGCGCGCGCCTTTGACTCGCGAGCGTGGGACACAACAGTCGGCAAAGGACGAACAAACTCAATCGGCAAATCGAAAGGAACTGAGAGCCGTCGCACCCATGGGCCCGCACTTTATGGCCGGCATTGGGCCGCATTCAGCGCTCAGCTGGGAGATTTTTAGCTGGAGTTACCAGAAGAGAGTGCTCTCAATCGAAGTGCCATAGAGTTATATTTGCCGATTATTTCGGGGAGGGTCGAGGCTGGAGGGTTGAAGCAGCATTGCCTACCCGCAGGCGCCGGCCCAAACTGTTGCCGGATGAGCGGCAACATAATGCGGAAGGATATATTTACTCGATGCGCTGGACCCACCACCAACCACCCATTACCCATTGCCCATTGCCATTACCCATCACCCCGGGTGCACCCGCTGCAACCTCTCCCCGAATCAATAAAGTTTATAGCACGCGACTGGCAGCTGGGAATTGTTGAGCCTCCAGCCCGGGCGGTCAAGTCAACTTCAAGTGTCGGGCTGGAGTGTGAAATGTGCTCTGGTAATGACAGGAATCGGGTACACCTCTTCCCCCTCCCCTCTCCCATCAAAGACCTCTCTCGAGTGTTTAGAAAAAATCAATTACTCGGCAAATGGAAATCAAAGCCAGCTTGCAGGATTCCCAGGACAAGGACATGGGCACTTGAGGCTTGTGAATTAACCCATTGCGTGGTTGAATTGAACTTGAGTGCAGGGAACTGGTTCCAATGTCTCGTCAGACAAACACTCATTGCATGTCTAATGCACATTAACTCGTGAAAAATTTCATTTACTATCCCCTGTATTTGCAGTCTTTTGTTTTGTTTTGGGTAATTTCATTTGCAGCTTCAATTACTCAGCGGAGGGCAGTGGGCGATGGTGTAAGCCAAGGTGAGTAATCGCAGCCGATCACTTACTTTTCCTGCCATATTCCATCGCCATTTGGCTGTGGCTCTGTAAATATTGATTGCGAATTGAGAATAATTTGCCATTTTAACTGGTACCCGTCGTGCCAAGTGTTTATTGATTTGCTGCGGAAGTTTCTACATCATTTGGGAGTCATATGAGCCGTTTCGTTCTGTACCGCCGACTGCCACTCCACATGAGTAATCTGAGGCTTGTTAATGCCTCGTAAAGATAGTGGGCTTTGCAATTTGCAATGTACCCAAAGGGGGCGTTGGTTGGAAACTTCCAAGTTTTAAGTGGCTCCGAATCATGCCAGATAATAGTAATGACTTATTGGCCTGTCTGGAAGGCGTTGAAACTAATCAATTAACTCAAGTGCCGCCCCGCTAGACAAACTGAAACTGGAGCACACAAACATGGCAGGCTAAAAGCTGGCAAGGAGGAAAAAAAACCCGGTCTGAGAGCACTTAAAAGCCAGGCAAATCAAATTAAGCTGACGCACAATTGAAAAAAACTGATTTCATTATGTAACCCTTAATGAGCAGCGGACAGACAAGGGATTTTACGGGGTGATGGCAAGGATAGGATAACCCCCTGTAGCCCCGAGGAATCAGGATCAGCAGAGCAGCTCTAGTTTTTCGGGGTGGCTCTAATCACACACGCGTCACCAAGTCGGCTTAATTCGATTTGGGCTACTTAGAGCCTTTGCTTTATAGCGATATCACGCACGGATTTTTTGCAACCGTCAAGGCTTAGCAACAATTCGCGAATGGCTAGCGAAAATCAGTGATTGCGAGTAGGCAAACACCAATTCACCTGCCGCAAAACTGGAGCTGGAGAAAGAGAGCAGGCGAGAGGCCAGAGAGAAGTGTGTATATTGGCTAGGAGAGCAGGCCAGATAAGCCCGTATTTGATAAGCTTTAAACTTCAAATCATAAACCGTCTCGGTTGTCAGCGACGATCAGTCCCAAAGGAGGGATGGTGATAAGATAGCACCGGCCGGGATTTGAGCAAATAATTCAGTTCCTCTGGCCACAAGTGGTTGTTGCGCCATCATAGTGGCAGTATAAATTGCAATCAAATCTGAGGAAACTGGCAACGCGAACACTAAACGGCCAGCGAGTGCAATGGGTAAGTTTATGGCCAACGGTCTGGTCGTTCACCCGAGAAATCGCGGCAATAGTTGCCTTCGTTAATTGCGATTTTGGCCAGTCGATTGCACAAAGAAATTGGCAAGTGTACGAAAATAATTCGAAATGTATTTCGGGAAATTGGCCGACGTGAGCGACTGCAATGGGAAATTGGGAACGGCGGGCAGTCACTCCAAACTGGTCAGCGGGTTTGATAAGGGGAATGGAAAGTTTGGGCCCAATCACAAGCATAACTGATAACCCAGCCAAATGAGTGTACCCAACATTCATTCACACACTCATTTCGACACTAATTGAATCTGGACATGGACATGGTGGCCCGCTCCCTAGACAATAATTCCAGCCAGCAGCATTCTGCCAATAATATTGCTGGCTGTGACATGAATTCGACATAAAGCTCTTATTAATATATATCTGGCATTATAGGGGTTAGGTTATTAGGGGTGAGTGGTGAGTAGGGGACAGACGGGTGTTATTAGGGCTGCTGCTGGTCACCCGCATTTACTGACAAGATTCTACTCTTCATTCGTATTTTTCTCTCGGTCCTAATTTAATTAAAATTCTTTTGGCAAAACGTCAAAGAGGCTCACACTCTATTAGTCAGTATGCAGAGATATATAAGCATACACATATATGTAAAGACTGCCGAAGATGATGAAAAATATCTTTTTCCACATCAGCAAGTGCCGCAAAATATTTGGTGTAGGCACTAGCCGGATGTCGTTGATTTAAATTTGCACTGTCTGGGAAGACAATCAGCGAAAATCAGACGAGGCTTCATTAAGATATGGAAGCTGCAAAGGGTTTTAAGTAGGATGCATATATTCTAGGGAACTGGCAAGATCTGGTAAAGTTTTCGAAGTGAGTGGGGAACTTAAAAATGCTCAGAATTTATTAATTAAATTTGAATTTACTCTTTTAAGTAGCTCACAAATTTAGAATTTCTTATTAAAGAAGTTTATATCGTTATATATTTTTATTACATGAGTTTTTGCCGCCATCTAGCGTTTTCTACATCAGTAAAAAATAAAACTTATTTTACTTTCTACAACAAGTTTACAAGTTTTTACTTTGTACATGTAAGTATATGTAAAATATATTTCAAAAGCTAATCGATTTTCATAGGAAGCTTGCCCGAAATCAAGGACTAATTTATCCGGCAGCTTTCACCACCCACAAATCCTTGAGAACTTTCTGAAGAGAGTGCTAAAAAGCTTTTATTCATTCAGTCACAGTGGTTTCAGAAATATTGGAATAGCTGTTTCATCGAAAGCACTTGAATCGTTCGATTTGTTTACGTTTTTGTGAAATTTTAGCTTTTCAAAATATTTGTTTATTTACTGGCCAAATGAATTGCGAGAAGAATCGACTTGGTGTTATTCGAAAATGATTGGCTGGCACTCTGGGGAGCCGCTTCCCCTCGCCTTTAGATGATTTATGTGTGCGATTCCATTTCCTGTCTAGCCAAAGAACCCAACCCAGCTTTGATTATGCAACCTGCAACCTTTTGTTTGGCCAGTGAAAATAGAAGCGTTACCCAGTTAACTATCTAGACTGCGGGAAAAGCGGATTTTCCAGCTTTGTGACAACTTAATCGGGCGGGCTTCTCACTCGATTTTTTCCGACTCTGCCTTTTCCGTTCTTATTCAGTTGAGCGCTTTAATGGATCTCAATTGAATAATTAACAGCAATGTGCTAGTGGAGAAGAAAAAAACCCAGAGCAAACAATTTGTAGAACAAATTTGCGCGATTTGTTTGCTGAATATAACAAACTGTATGATATACAAAGCCCAATTCATACACATAGACCCTCGTAAACTTGTCAGCTGCTCACCTATATAATATGTCTATGGAATTTTCGTTTGTTTAGGTACCCATACCTACCTACATATATAGCCAACCCTATCCATCTGTATTTCCCGGTGTGTGCTTGTGCTTTTGTTTTGCTTATTTGCTTTGGCGGGGTTGTATTTATAGCAGCCGGCATTATATCAACCCGAACTAAATTTGGCTGGGTAAATTCGATCGGACGTTCCCAGTGACTCTCAAACTGTCTTATATAATTGTCCCCCTGGGATTGCGTTGCTCAGATTTTGTGCTGGTCAAGCATTACTGTTCTAACTGATTGAAATTGTAGATAAAATACCTATCAGTGATTATGCAATTGCCTGGCATTGACCGCGAAAATTTGTGTTTTATTACCGAGTAAGAACTTTTTCTTATTTATTTTTAGCCGCCGTCTGTGAGCAAGTTCAAGGAGTGAAGAAAATGAGAGAGGGAGAAAAAAAGCCGAAGAGGCCAACCAAGTGCTAACAAAATGTTCGTTTCGTCGCCTCTTATCTATCATTTAGTTAGAATGGCATTAACACGGGCCAATATCTTATCGAAATCGATACAGGAACACGCTACACAGCACTTTCTACAAGCCAACGAACGGACGACCTTAAACTGCTGCACCCCCGCAAACATCGGTCCCCCCTGCACCACCTATCCACTGCATTTGGCAAGCGGTACAGTCCTCCGTTCATTGGCATTTGGCCGCAAAATTGCACAACTATATGGTATATACAAATGCGGCAGACGGACGGAACGTCAACGGCTGCCAGACCGTGACAGCAGGGCCAAACAAGTTTCTGCTGCTGGCTGGCGAAATGAAAAAAGAATCTGAAACTGCATAGCAATAAACTTAAAGCTTTATGGCCTATAGCCGCCCGTATAAATTTATTTTCGCCGGTAACCGGTTTTCGGATTGCAAAAATGCATTGCATGACTCAACTGGGGATGTGAAAATTTAACACAAGCACAGACACAAACTCACAGCGGGAGAATTGTATTTAATAGCCGTAAGTATTCAGAAGAAAACTAATTTTAATTGGCACGAAATGGTTTTAGTTTAAGTTATTTATTTTATAAAGGAAGGTTTTCTGCCTTAGTTTCAAAAAATAAGGATGTAACATTTTTTTAATTTTTAAAAATTTAAAAGCAAACCCCAACTTATTGCTTTGCTTTGTAATTTTTAGTTTTTACCAATTTATTAATTGTAAAATATTCACATCTAAAAAAAAGTATTAATTATTAAAGGGTTACTATTTTAGAAAACAAAAATAAATCATTCAAATATCTCATTTCCTAAACATTTTCAATCTAAAATAAGTAAACAGAATTTAATTGCCAATAAAGATAAACATCTAAACGTAATTCACCGTTTTTGATGGATATTAAACTTCGAAAATGTACACAGGCCCCTTAAATAAGCGATTGAAATTTAAAAGCCATTCACTTGTTCAAAAATTCCGAAATGGGGGAAATCTAATTTTCATTAGACACGTAATTCTAGAGATTAAAATTTAAATGCATTTCACATTTTTTAACATGAAATATAACTATAAATTCACTGTATGTTGGTTGCGATTTATCTTTTAGGTGCCACAAAACGGATAAATTAAATATTAAAATTTAATAATTTGTCACTGTATCTGTGGGATACTTGAACGTCTGAAATTTTCACTTGATTTGATTATTATCTTTGGAGAACGGCTCACCTTTGCAACCGTAGAATTCAACGTCCAACGTTACAATGATCAGAATATTCTGTTCTTTAACCCAACTGACTGCAGTCGGTGCTTTATAGCGCCAACTTAGGCAGAGGCAGCGACTGCGGCAGAGGCAGAGGCCACCCTTCCTTCTTTCACTTTCAAACTACACGAAGGCAAATATTCACACAGACAGCAATTCCGAAGAGCGACAGAGAGCAAAAGCTGTCTCCTGGCTCCTCTGCCTCCGCCTCTGTCAGCGTTGTGGCATGCACAAAAAAAAACTCGATATTAAAATAAAATTTTTTTCCCATATCCAATATCATTTTTATAAGTGAATACAGTTAAAACTCATTAGACGGCATAATAGGTGAAGAGCATCTGCCTGTGCATGTTAACAGAAAACAGTGCTCAAATCCTACCACTTTCTTATATATTTGTTATTTTTTTCTCCTTAATACACATTTGTAAAATGATAAATTTAAATGATTGAAACTATTATTTTTGTATTTTTTATATATTTTCATATACAACTTTTCTCTCTGTGTACCTACAGCATGTGCCTATGTATTAGTAGGACCGACGATTGACGTAGGACGTGACGTATGACTAAAAAGTAGAAAAGTAAAGCTCTCTCGCACACACACACGCACGGCAAAGGAAAGCTCACTTCCCGAAGAAAGAAAAGGAAAGTGTTCGCTTCGCAAACAGCTAGAAAACTGCATTGCTCCATGCGTGAGTAGGAGCGAGAGGGCAGAGAAGAGCACCGACTTCTTGCAGCCGCAAATCAAAAATATTAAGTACATATGTGTGCTGCATTTGGTGGGTGTGCGGGACACACTCACACAACCGCACACTCAAGGAGCGGTCTCATCGCTTAATTATGACTAGACTTCGCCGACAGCGAACGGAATGAAATGATATGGTATGATATGCGATGAAAGTAATCAAGGCAAGTGGCACAATTGCACCAGTAAACAGTCACTCCCTCATGAGAAGCGCAAATATTCGGAATGGAACTCAGCAGACAAGATCGGAGCTTAAAATGATGAACAAACATCCAAAACGAAGTATCAGAGAACCCATCTTGTTTGCATAGATGACAAACTACACCATTCATAACTTAGTATATATCCGAATTTTGTTTTTAAATTTTTTCTGTTAACACACACCATAACTACTTTTACCTTTCCAAAGTTATATTACCGCTAGCAGAGTTATTTAAATTAAGGGAGATTTTAGATATAATGGATGGTCAGTAATGAATATGGCATGATTTATACATATCTAGATATAAGAATACTCTGTTGTTTTTGGCCAGATAGAAAGCAAACAACGTAGCCGTCATAAATTTTGGCACTAATTCCTCAATATATAATGAAAATTGTTGTGGTGCTGAATGTAAAAGATTTAAACAAAATTGGGAGAGATGGGATAAATACTAGAGATACATAGATGTGCCAACTAAAATACCTATTTTGCACGGATCCCCCACCCTTCGCTTCCCATATTTAAAAAAAATAAACACACCTATTATAATCGTTTACACAATCTTTAACAAAAGTCTTGAACTTGATATTGAATTCTCACACCAGCCATCTGAATCTTTTGGGTAAGCCCAAAATACATATGTTGTGTTATCGAAGCGAACATATTCATTTGTTACTAAATGAAAACCTAGGGAAAATATTTGAAAAGTTGCCAACAAAATTTATGCAACGCGCAGCAAACATCGAAAGACAAATACGATACCTAACCCATCTATCTACGTGTGTTGTTTTTCAAAAAAATAAAAAACTTTTGCTTTTTATCGGCACACGAATTTTCCACGGGCGGCCATTAAAATACATATCAAACCGCCATTCCGACAATCAAATTATTTACGTTAAAAAATATGTGCAGATTAATTTTTGATACATATTAAATGGATGCCAGGCGACGGCAGCCAGGCAGGAAGCTTATATAATTCAGAAATGTCGTCGCCTCTGCTTTTCCTTAGAAAGTTTGCGCATTTTCAATTTTTACTTTGGTAGATGTCACTTCAGCCCCGCCTGTTTTCGTTTTCATTTTCATTCTCAATAGCCGCCGTCAAGTGGCGCTGGGATTACGTAAATGCGCCCAGCAGCTTTCCATCCCACAGCGACTCCTAACCACGAAGCAACCAACCAACCCATCAACCAGCTGGCAGCCTTTGGGGGCTGGTGCCATGTAGGATTTCGCATAGAACAATAGATCTGAACCCCTACTAACAAGTGGGGGGAAAGCGAAATGGCATATACTATACCGGGCTGACCTTGAAAAGCTTGCGAAACAAGCTCGCGGATATGTAGATACAATAGCTGCCACTGGCGATTTCATTACTGTTGACACACAGTTGGGAAAGCACTTAGCATGTAGGGGTTCAGAACGCACAGACCGTGTCGCAGTTATACATCTCTTCGATGCTCTCTTTATAAATGTGATTATCTCAATAACCAACTATATTTTTACTTGCCTAATAAACACATTTATTGGTTATTATAATAAATAGCTGTCTTATGTAGAACATTAATAAACCATTAGCAAATATTTTTGCTTTTCTTTGCATATATAAATAATCGAAATTATAAGATATTAGCCAAAGTATTTGAATTCAAACAATAATGTCTGCCTAAACTTTGTCAAAAAAGCTTTTTTCATTTTCAGAGCTATTATTTTAACCACAACTGTATATATCTTTTTTAAAGATTAGTATTGAGCTGGGGTTCATGTGACGAGCCTACAATAAGCTAAGTCCCGCTTGATTCCTCGGATGCGGTTGCTTACACACTAAGCCTCGACATACACGATCTTTATCCGCACATCTGACGAATCGAAAAATCTTGCATAACATTCTCGAACGTATGAATGGTTCGCAATGTTTATAAAAGCATTTAGTCATTGACTGATTGCGGCCTCACTGGAGGCCAGCGATCGAGAATGTAGAGCTAGCTAATGTTTGGGGGCTGCAAAAACGAAAGCCAAAAATGAGTAAACCATTTGAAATATGTGTTATTAATTAGTTCAATTTGCGGCCAGCGAAGCACGAGCCCAACTTAATGCCCAGTGCCCGCTATCTGGGCAATTAGCTGTGAAATTACTGCTTAAAAATGGAATGGAGGAGGAGCTTGTGGCTAGTGGCAAGTGGCTAATTATCCGCGGATTGCAACAGATCGTAGCTATAGAACGAAAACGCATATATGCTAAAAGCTCAGTTCGTGTTGTCAACTTTCCATCTGTGTTTCGGCTCTTGCCTTTTGTTTGCTAAACAATATTTTGGCAGAACATCAAAAGCGACGCTTGCCAAAAGCAATTTTTTGCACAGACGCGAGCCAAGTGCTTAAAATATATATCCGTACATATGTACAGCCGTATTATACATATATACGTATATATTGGAGTACATCAAACAAGACACCTAAATGAAGACCTCTGTCCATCAAGACAAAAAGGGGGCATTATGAAAGAGGGCCCAAAGGCGGATCAGATATGAGGCATGACGCCGGGCTAAAATGGGATCTCTCCGCAGCAGGAGGCAAATATTGCTGCTGCCGGGCTAATTTGCTGCATATGAACAATGAAACGTAATGAAACGTGTGTACATTGTCGCGCCACAACAGCCAGCCTCTGCTGCGTTTCCAAATATAAATAAACTTTGCATGGGGGAGATCATGTGACCTGACTACAAGCGACGCGACAGGTCTCATAATGGCCCGTCAGAGGCACATCATTACCATTTCCATTTCCATTTCACTTGGGCAGCCTGCCAAAAACTAATAAACCTGCCTCGCATAGCGGCCTGTAATCCTTGAACACCTGGGCAAGGACAAGCCGGTAGGGCTTGCGTGCCCCAAGGTTTTCTCCGATTAATATTAATGGAAAATCAATTGCGCGCAATTAGAGGAAGTGGAGACCGAACACATGACGAAGTTGAGGTTCATAAATAAACTGTAGACTGCACATGCAGCACCAGATCCCAAAGAGGCGACACCATGTGAGTAGTCGACTTGACTTGAGCTGTCCGCCCAAGCAGAGAACATGAGACAAAAATAACAGAAAATTGTGGTCTCCACCCAGAGCCGTCATCATCATCATGATGATCCAACGAATCTTTCTGCCGCATGGCAACTATTTTCGCCCGTTGAAGAGAAGTCACCCGAGTGCATTGAACCCACTTCTCACCATGGGAGATGCGGAAAAATTAAATTTAAAAACTAAAAAGTTACAGAAATAAACCGAAAAGAACGATATTAACCAGCGGGCCGCAGAGATTCTTGCTACTAACTGCTATGGTTAGAAATACGTGGCCTACCTTCGAGCGTACAATTTATAAAAGCTAAGCAAAAGTAATAGTTTGTTAATCTTGTAGGGTTTCTAAGTTATTTGTTATACTAACAAATGTATTTACCATTTAAATAATAAGAATTGGATGTCCAATTCTTTATCTTTCCGAAATATTGACGTTCATAAGCAAAAACGGAGATGATAATTGACTATATACTTTAAAGAGCCGGAAACGCTAACATTCTATAACGTTGCATAAATAATTAAAGTACCTGTGTACCCTTCTAAGACTACTGGTAACGAGTATAACAACTCAAAAGTTAAAAAAAAAAAAAGAAATAAGAAACTAAAGGATTTAAGGCTTACCGCTCGCCCAGCTGCTGTGCCTCCTTAATGGACTGGATGAAGGCATTGGTCTCGCCCTTGATGAAGTCGTTGCTGGCATCCTTGGGCGCCGGGAGCACCTTCTCGGTCGTCTTTTGGGCACCAAAAACACGTTCATCCACACTTCCGGGGCCACTGCCATTGGCTGCATTGCCATTTTGGCCATTGGTGGTGGCCTCGCTCAAGGATTTGGGCAATGGGATGGGCATCTTGTCGGCTTGTTTTGGCGGACTGCTGGGTTTGGGTGGTGGAGTTGGTTTGGGCGGAGCAACAACGGGGGCAGGAGCAGGTTCAGCCTTTGGTTTCGGTGCGGGGGCTTCCTCCTTTGGGGGAACAGGTGCTGGAGCAGGAACTGGAACCGGAGTGGGTTTTGGCACTACCACAGGCGTTGGCTTCGGTGGCTCAGGCTTTGGAACAGGCGCTTCAGCGGGTTTCGGAGCAGGAGCAGGGGCGGATTCCTTGGCGGGATTTGCAGGCTTGTCGTCTAGCTCTTGCGCTGCAGGCTTGTTAGAACTGAATAACCAAGCTAAACGTTTGCTACAAATTAAAAGGGAAAATAACAAAAGAATAAGAATAAATAAAAATTAAAACAAAGAAAATAAATTGCAACACAAATAAACTAAAACATACATTTCGCTAAATACTGAAATAATACCCAATTAACGCACTTAAGCGAGTTCTCTGTAGCACCTTTCCACTGAAGTTTCCAGAAACTTCCAGAGTAAAAGCAACGAAGCGTGACGCTATTGAAAATTCACTATATGCTAATTGTTTTTCACAATTATCCGACCCACCTTTAAACCTAAGCTGCGCACTCAGTTGAAATACAATAAATGGCCAATAGTTTACGTGAAAGCCAGGTTTTTTAATAGCAAATAAAAACTTAATTGCACTTTACGTCCTAATTGACCGAATGACAAAAGTAAAAGGGACAATGCAAAGTGACAAGCAGTGTGACCACTCCCCAATTCGTTGTAAGCTAACGAGGTTACTAAACACATCTAACTGTAGGGTTGATTAATTTTCCAATATTCAATTTTTTTATAAATATTTTTTATATAGCTTTATATTTAGCAGTGTATTTAATCTAAAAGTATTTTACTAACAGTTTTTAGGATTTTCAGGATCCACGAAGGAATTGGTAGTTTTTGTTCTTAATAATTAAATTAATAATAATTAGTTGTTTTATAATAATTTATGACTAAACTTGTAGGACAAGTAATTCTATTTCCTTGCACTTCGATGCTGAATCTTGGCCTTATAAAGTTTTTTCTAAGAAATATTAGAAATATCTTTTTTAAAACTTATTTTACTTTCAGTTACTGTAATTCATAGAGTCACAAAGGCCACCTATTGTACAATCCTGCATTTTAAATTTAAAAATCATAAATGTAAAATCGTTGGCTATTTCTTCGGTATCTTTTAAACATAAATAGAGATAACCCTGAACGATTTTTTTTCCAAAAATGTTTTTTTAATTTTTAAAAGAAAGGAAAATTTATTAACTGTATGAATGTATAATATTAAAAATACAAAACATTCTTCCCAAAGAAAAATATGTTCTTGCCTTTAAAAGCTAAAATATCAAGCATTCAAAAAGTATATAACCCTAAACATTTTACAAGCTAATGATTAAATGGCAGAGCAAAATCAAAAAGGGACCCAACCTTCAGAATTCCCCCATATTAAAGAGTTATAGATTCGATATGATAACACAAAAAACAATTTCATAAAATCCTACAATGTTTAATCCCCTTGAGGCCCAAAGCTTTCTCTCGCCCACGGCATGACAAGCAAAGCAAAATAAATTTTGCCATAAAAACCAACGTAATAGAGCCAATTATTTATTTTGTTATTCTAAAAGGCGTTACCCGAGTAGAAGGCGTGGCACTCGAGGCCTAACATTGTAGTGCTTAGATGCCCCTAAAGTGCCGTTACTTAGCGCTGTAACCACAATTCGCCCATTTCCCCTCTCGAGTTACGAAATTACTTTCTCCACTCCCCCATTTCTAGACGATACGTCCGCATTTCTCTTGTCACGTAGGCCAAATCGGCAATAGCTGGCGAAAAACTCGTGCGGCAAATAGATAAGCAAATAAACGAGCTCCAGCCGGCTAACAAACACCAAGAAAAACCGGGGCAAAAAGCCGGCTGAGAACGGAAAAAACGAATACCGCTCCAAACTCTAATTATCACTTTCATTATTACGCTAATTGCCGGCAGATAACAACTGGCCGCTTAGCATTTATTTATTTATTTTTTCCCAAAATTGCGAATTCGGTTTCGCACATGTGCCAATAAGAGTGTGTTTGTGCGGAGAGCTGATTGCACTTATCACGAATGAGAGTTAGAGCCGCAAAAGCCGGTTGTTGGGGGAGCTCGACGAGATTGGGGGACTGTGAGAGTGGAAAACGGGCAGATAGTTCATCATGTGACAGTGCTAGGTGACTAACTTTGTTGCCAAATGCACGGGGATTGAATGGTGGCATTTAACACCTTCCAACCATAACGACCGTTCCGCAACATGCGCGGAAACAGAAAGCTAGATTGGGCTAATTTATCAACTGATACCGATTAGATTATCGGTTTTGCAATGATTGCGACCAAAGTTATCGCGAAGATTTATGAAATGCAATGAAGTAGCTTTTCTTGAAGAAAGTCGGGTATAGCTATTAAATTCGTCATAATACGTGAGGTATTTACTTCCTTCCCAACGATTAAGATTTCCTTCTTTTGACCTTTATTTATATTTGAACAGCATTGATATTGATAGCTCACATTTTCTGCCCAAAGGATCAACCTTGAATAGGTTTAGGTACATACAACCATAAAATAAGGATTATAAATATTTGTTTAACTCATACTTTGATCTCACTTATCAGAAATAGTGATTCCAAGCAGGCAATCAATTCCTCGAGGACCTTCCCTCATATAGCTCTGATCATCCACCCAAAATATTACCTTACATATATTCTACACAAACATCCATTACTTAGCCCAAAAGTAGGCACCAAAATTCGCCCATACGCCCTGTGGCCTTCAGTGATTGTCAAACTGTAGAAAATCCCCTGTGCACTTACCGTATTTCATCGACGGCAAATGTTAGGTACCACAAAGCGAACATTTTGTATTAGCTGAAAATAAGATAGAATCGAATGAGTAAATAGTTAGGTGAATTTATAAGCAATTTGGCCGCTGATTTATACGGATTAATTGCACTCTAAATGGCAATTTCCACTGCTCATGCACTTGTTGGTCTGACACTGAATCATCACCGACCGACCTCGAAAAGCGCAACAAATGACGTCGTCGCCAGGCAATGCAAAATACTCAATCGACCGCCTCGCTCATCAGAAAAGTAAGTTCCAGAGAGTCGGAGCTCAATTAAGAACCGAGACATGGAGATAAAAAACAGTTGGCGAACCACCAGCGAAAAGACAGCAGTCAAAATATGCCGGCATTATTCAAGGTTTATTTATAAACAAAGCGCGCATGGATGTGCGAACTGCCGTAGAGCAGAATGCAAAATGCAGAATGCCAAATTCGCAGAACCGTCGAGCGCCGAGGCACGTGAGCGTCGAAGCTTCTGGGCATTCGGCCAGAGATCAGCACACGGAAAAAATAGGACCATTTTTAAACTTTTTATGTGGAACTTTAATACATTCAATTAAAAATTTTTTTAATAAATTTTTTTTTAGAATTGTTCTGTTGAGTTTAAAGAATTAATTTTAAATAAAAATTTTGTATATAAAAATGTTTCACTGATAATCAGATCATTACTGACAATCATGACAAACTAAATTACATTTATTAATGGGACACCCATAAACATCTTTTGTTTTAAAACATTTTTTTGATCTTTAATTAGGCCATAAAATATTTAGTTACAAATTTAAAATGCTTAAAATCTTTAGCGCCAACTTTTTGTAATAAATAAAATGTTCCATTTTTTAAAAAATTATTTTCCGTGCACTGCAGATCAATTTGTGAAAAGGGGTATTTTTTGTGCACCGGATGGCGCCCAATGGTCGAAAGAGTTCTAAATTTAGACCGTTTCGGCATCGATCAATTATGAGTATTTTCCGCACTGATTACAAACCCCTGAGCTTTGTTTATCCCACGGATTTTAAATTCGCAACGAAGCCCCGTCTGCGTTTGTTTTCTTTTGCACACGCGGCGTATGAGCAATCTCAGATGGTACACACACACTGACAGTTACGTCACACTGAGCGAATGAGTGGGTTCATGTGGAAGATGGTTTGTGGGTGGGAAGACTCATTCCCACAACACTCACTGTTGCAGCATGGCACACATAATAAACAACTTGGGACTTGCGTGACCCCTTCTGCGTGCACTCACCTTTTGGGCCTCTGTTGGGTAATAATAAATCGGCTAGAAAAAGTGGAAAGTCGTTTCCGGAGGGTCCTCTTTCGTTTTTTTCGTGTATCAAAAGGTTTGATTCGTTTAAATGCTTCACAGTTGGTCAAATATTGAGGACTGGTTTCGATTCTGTGCTGTTTGATTTTGAGTTAAGGTAAAAAATTAATTTTCTCTCGACTTGGCCCTCTTGCTGTTGAATGCTTCTTTCAATTTTTTTCGACTGTCGTGCTCCGTGCGAAAATCGACTGCTTAACTGGCGGCAAAAGCGACGAGACTACGGCTACGTCGGCCCCCGAATGAGAGAGCCCCAAAGAGAGCGCCGACGCCGATGTTTCCTAGCACTTGCAACGAAGCTTTTCTCGCGAGATTCGCCCCCACCCCCATCGCACCCTCGGGTTCTGTGCCAGATATACACCCGAAAAAAAATCTGAAGATGTTATCCAAAGCGTGGAAATGAAAATCATATGTATTTGATAGTCTATAATATATGGTAAAACCCATTGATATCTCAAGCAAATATATCTTTTTAATTTTTATTTCAGTAATAATTTGAAAAGGTGTTTTAATGAAATCATTTATTTTAAGTGACAAAAATCAATTTAAATAGAGAATACTCAAAAATGTATTGAGTATTTTGAGTATTTCTATTCTTCTGAGACAGGATCAGATTCTTTAAGCTATTTTCCAACGAACCGTGACCAAAATCTCTAAAGGTTCCTGCAACACCATATTATATTGAAAATAAATATTTATAAATATTTTTGAGGTTTTAATTTTAATGACAAATAACCAACGTCTTCCCAAAAGGTTTCAATTATTATTACAACTAAGTTTTATATTTTTAATAACAATTAAAATCATTTTCATTATCTAAGAGGTAGTGGTTTTTTTCGGTGTAGCCGTTGGAAATTTATTTGCGTTTACTCTCCGATTCGTGTTGTTACTCATACGCTTACGCTATGCGACCGCTATGTGTCAATAATCGAGCTGAACCTGGCCAGAAGACTGCCTAATCAATAAACGAAATATTTAGAATAGAATTTTTGGGTACCGCTTTTGAGGCATTGGACGAATCACCACTGCAACTGGCGTAATCAGTGCGATGTTTACTTTTTTATATTGTTGATTTAACTGTTTGGCCTTGGCCAAAACTATCACATTTCGCGGGCTGCTGACGCCTTTCGCCGGCTGTCTGTTGTGGGCCAGATAAGTCCAGATAATGAACACGACCGTACCGTCCAGTCATTCATTCAACAGCGCTATCTCTTCTGCAAAGCCCACTTAATTGGGTCTTATCGCTTGGCGGGTCCGCTGCAGTTTGAGAGCCACTGATGCAGTGGCACGCGCCCAGAATCCGTGGACAGGTTGCATAACAGTACGTGGAGCTTACATAACCGCAGTAGCGAGATATCGCAGACCAGAAACAAGGTCAAAAGTTCAAGGACTGGGAAAAGCTCCTGACATCCTGAAGCGCTTGCGTTGCTCAGCGGAAGTCCTGGCAAGTGTGGGTGCTTTGTTTTTGTTGACATTACGTTTTTATTATTTTAAATTATGTACTTTTAATCGGCTCCCTTCGGGCTTCCATTGGCCTATTGTATAAGACCCCCACGAAGTAGGCAACGAAAATAAAGCTTAAAGTGCTTGTCGAGGATTGTTTTTTTTTTTGGTATAACAGATTATACGAGATATATATTTAATTTCTAATTTAATTCCTTTAAGCTTTTAAAAATAATACACATGTGTCTTGATGGGAGGTCATGTGGGTGGTATCTTTTTAATCTTCTTTTTCCCGGTCTCCATATCATCCTTTTCGCCAATGAGTTAGGGTGGGAACCATGACGTCTGAAATAATTTTCCGCGTGTGTTCGACATACATCGGCTTTGGGATTTTAAGATCTCTTTCTATGTCTCTCGTTCTCATAAACCAGGGGGCATTATAAATGGATCTAATTATCTTACTTTGTGCAACTCTAATTTTATTAAGGATAGATGCCGTTATGCCGTATGTTCAAAATGGATTTATATATGCGGACTTTATTAGACAATGAGAGTTTATTTCTCGTCGAAAGTAGCCAGGACATGCGTGCAGCCTTCGAAAGTACAGTGTGCTTGATCATCGTTGTGTGCTTTTGAAAAGTGAGTCCTCTATCCAAGATCACCCCAAGGTACTTATAGTGGGTCTCATGTCGAAATACAGAGCCGAGCATAGAAATTCATAGGCAATTCAGTATTCTTTTCGTGAAAGTGACACAAGCACATTTGCTGCAGTTGATGCCTATATTCCAATCGGTAGTCCACTTTTCAAGTCAAAGTTCTTCAATTTTCTTTACAAGCCCTCTTGCATTCCATTATCCGATTTTTATGGTTGAGACTGTCATTTATTAGAAATTAGAACCTGTTCTAGGTCACGAAAAGCCTTGTTCGACTCAATCGTTTCCATGATTAGTTTGTAAAGTTGATCCAATCTTGCGTTGATATTAAAGATTGCCTTCTCTATAGAGGATTATAGTTTTCCCCAGGTATATGTGAGAAGATCTGCCCAGCTCGGCGACATTCGTAGTCAGTTTGAGTTTGACATAGAAAAGATTTTGCCTAGCAGTATCGATAGAAGCTTCTTCGTCATCATTAGCGACAGCTGAGTTACCGCGCCATCCAGGCTTCCTTGGGCAGTAAATATTTGATACGATAAAGCCCTTGTCCGTAAAGCAACGCTCTATTTCCTCTTTAGGGACTGTTGAGTGTATATTCCTCAGAACCAGCTCAAATGTTTTGTCCTCAAGGAGCTGATGATGCCAGAACTCACAATTTAAGGCAGTTAAGCTACGAACCACCTTCCGGAATGCCTCAGCACTGTCAGTATATACACGGGTAATTCCGAATTACGTATGTCATAACTATCTACAGATATTATTTCATCAAGTGTTCTTTCAAGACTGAGAATATTATTTACCTTAGGTACACATATTGGTGGAGGTTTCGGATTAGCCGATTTAGAATGGTTAGAGCTCTAGCCTTGATGAATATTGGAATATTGTCAGTTCCTGGATAGGTACAAATTTCTGCAGAGGTAACTGGAGTGTTGCACAACAAGCATGTGTAGCTGTAACTGCATCTGCTGTTTTTAGTTGAGGGGCCAAATCGCTTGCAAGTTTGGCTCGTAGTTCCGCAGGGCTTTGACCAAACCTGAAACTGAGGATTATGTTTAATAAATAATGTGAGTTCGCCCTTTACCACCCAATTTAAAATACAATTTTTTGTTTTAAGTTTCAAACGATTTTATTGGTTTTTCAATTGAATGCATTTTGTTTTCTACGCTTTAATTGGTTTATATTTCTTGGTTGTCTTATATTTTAATGATATTGCATATGCCACACAAACTGTCGTTGGCCTCTGTTTTGTTTTCTATTTAAGCTTTAAAATCTTGCACAAATCATAAACATGGCAAATCAAATTGAAATTGATTTTAAATAAAATGTTTGCTTTCATATAGTTAAAGCTATGTGCACTTTTTATGTGTGTGTTTTATTACATATCGATATATAATTTAACATTTGATTTCTGTCCTCACTTTTCTTCCTGATTGGAGTACGAATGATATATTCCGCATACTTAAACACTTCGGTTCAAAACTTTGGTTCCCCTCCTCATCCTTCGTAATCCTGCTAAGCTAACTTTTACTGGATCTGATTCGATCTCCTACAATTCGCTTTTAATTCTTATCATTGGCCATTTCCGATGGTCCTTCTCCTGGCTCTTAGTTTTGGAAAGGTTGTTAACATTCTTCTGTTGGTCGCACACGTTTCGAATTGGCTTGTCTGTTTGTAGTTGAATGTGTCGGTGTTATCTTTGTGTGTTGTCGGTTGTTGTTTGCCTTTTTGTTGGATTTTGTTATATCACAGCTTTCTTCACTTTTGCTCTTATAACTTTTAAGCATAACTTGCATATACATTTATAAACATTGTTGTTAATGCACGGCTGTACCTTATCTTCTTTTCCTTTCTACCCCTCCTCGCCCGTGTCACACTTGTTGTTCCCCTGGATATCGACATCGGGCCATACTCTACATACATATATTAACACGCTGGCTTCTTGTTGTTGTTCTCGATCAACACTTATCTTAAACTTGGTTGTTTGCCTCCCTTTCTGCAGTGTTGCTACTGAATCAGTACATACGTTAGCATAAATCGCATTGGTTTGTTGTGTTTGTGGAATGGTTTACAAAATTGGTTTCGGTTTCCTCGAATTTAAATACAATAAATGGCATATAAAATATATATTTTTTTTGTAGTAAGTATACAAAAAGAACGTTACTCATATACAGCAGCGTTGGAAGTGACTCTAGTATAACAGAAAAACATAATACTTTTTTTTCATTTACGTTGATTGTAATTGAATGAATCCATTGATTGACGGCCCTCTAACGATTAATGATGGCTGGATATTGGCTCTATTCCCTACCTATACGACACTTTAATTTTGTTTGTTTTTGAGGTATAGATGTTTTTTCTTTTTATAAGTGAACCAAAAAGTGACTATTCACGTAATATTAGGGAGTTCAGTTTTCGGTTGCATTTAGAAACAAAAAAAAATATTAAAGACTATAAATAATTCGAACCCTATGTTTAACTATGTGCTCACTGAACTCCTAACCGTGGTTTGTTAAATCCCTAGAAACTTAGATGTCGGATGGCTATGAAATAGAGCTCTTATGTAACATATCTTCCATTAATCAGGCCCTGACTTTCCAATGCTTACTTCTGTTCTCATTGCTTCGGTTGTGCACTTTCTTGGGTGACATTTTGCACTGGTTGTTATACTTGGAAGCAGCATGACACTTTTATCACATTTGTTGTTGGTGTTGGTTGTTGTGTTGGTACGTACTAGACTTAAATTAAATGCACAGCCACAAAAAAAAACAGGTCTGTTTACATTATTTGGGCCGCGGATTTGGAATCTCTTGCAGAACCCGACACTGTTTTGGATTTTCTTTTCTGTGGCCGTGTTACAGTGGTTGTTTATCTGCTTGACATTCTTAGATTGCTTCGCTTTACACATGATTTGCACTCGATTTACAAATTAATATTCGCTATTGCAGTTCATAACAAAAATTATTACATGCATTGGTTACATATAGATACATACAAGTATAAATGGTCGATTGGATAGTTGTAAGAGTTGTCTTTGAGATCGCATTTTGTTTGCGGCTGCTTGTACCTAGAACCCAGTGCCATCCTCCACATTGCTCTGACAACGAAGACAACACCCTCGTCGCGATTTTCTTTATCGTTCAGTCTTCTGTTTCAATAGATTTTGTGTTTGTTTAGATTGTTAGATTTGAGCAAGTACTTTGTGGTTGTTGTTCCGTTGTTCTCTAAATGCTCAGCATGATCTTCAGGTACCATTGTTGTTGTTGTTGACGTTGTCATTTTTGCGGTTGTACTTGTTCGTCGGCAAGCAACTCTGAGGAGGATGAGCCGCGGTCCGTGACAACATGCTGCTGTTTTTGTGCAAACATAGGTTAAATATAGTACATAGTTGTATAAATTAATGCCTGTGCTACGAAATACTTAAAAGTTGGTTTGGGTCTTACAATTGCTTAGCTTTCTGGCCCGTTTCTCTGGCCACAACGCATGTACCACACGTGACAGCGAACTTAGCTCTTTTTGGCTATTACAATACATATATTTTGTATTTGCTTACAATTTTCTTTGCTGTTGCTGGTAATATCACTTTAAACTACACAAATGGCGGCGCTTAGCGAACGAGGATCGAGCTCTCGTTGTTGTTACATTTGCTTTTGTTGTTGTTTGTTGGTTTATCACAATTGAGCGCCGGTTTCCGTTCTTATTCACACTACTACAAAGGTTAACAATTTGTGCCAATTGAATTTTGAGCAAACAATTTGACATTGGTCGTAGTTTTGGTTTTACAAACATTTTTCAACACTTTTGTTTTGTTACTTTTAAACTTAGCTAACTAGACAATTCGCTTAACAATTTGTTGTTGTCGTTTTTGTTTTGTATGAGAGTTGGTGTCGCAATTGCTCACACTGGCTTGCACTTGCACTTGCATCTGCACTCGCTTTTGCATTTTCGTTTGAATCACAGTTGTTGTTGCTTATTAAATGATGTTTCTCTAGCAGGTTTCAACAAACTCATTTAGCCCCTTTACATAATTACATTAATTTGTGAAGTGCTCAAGTCTTTTGCTTTGCTCCTTACATTCCTGTTGCTGTTCATATTCGCTTTTAGTCTAACAAACAAGGGCTAATAGCGATTTTGATAACAAAGACTAAAAACTTAGGAAATTTAACATCTATAAAATGCTTGCCAATCAAAAGGTTTGGTTTACATATACAAATTTTGATAACTTAGTATAACGGTTGAATTTTCTTTTTGCTTACATATCTCTTTTGGGTTTAGTTTTAGCTACGTAATTAGGTTTTGCAATTTTTAAATTAATTTCTATGCGCTCGAGTTGATCACGTGTCATGTTTGCTTTTCATTCGTTCACTTGATGACTTTGCTTCAATTTTTGGTTATTTTTGAGTGAGTCCCTACTTCGACCACTCACTGGCTGAGATCCTGGCGCAACATTTCGTACACGAACTGATCGCGTTCCTCGTAGTCAAGAGCCAGTGATGTCGGCATCTTGTCGGGGCTGATGGGCGACCACTGTTGTCCCAGCAAGGTGCTTATTTCCTGTGACAGAATCAAAAAGGGAAATTCACATGGAGTCCCCGAAAGAAGTTAAAAAAAACTCACCTCATTAAAAGCATTTAGCGGAGCAACGCTGGACCAGTCGATCATGGAGACCTCCAGACGCTTGAGCTGTCGACCCCGAAGCCTGGCAATTCCCACGAGGTTGTGCGGATCCATCAAGTACCCGTGGACCACGATCTCCTCCAGCTGCTTGCAACGCCAGGCCATCATTACGAACGGGTCCTGGCGCAGGAAGCCGTGGCGAGCGTAGTCCATGCGGTTGGAATGCTTGTACGCCGAGTCCACGTAGTGAATGCTGCGCAGCGTTTCGCTGTGATGAACCGACATCCAGTCTAAAGCCTCGGCGTTCATCTGCTCACAGAAGAGCAGTCGCACATGGGTCATGGGCATGTTTCTACGCAGGACACGATGCTGCAGCAGCTCGATGGCTTCGTAGGCGTACACCAGGGTCAGCACCAGCTCAATGTTTGAAAAATGGTCAGAGAAGTTGGCCCAAGCTGTCTCCGACACGATTGGATGCTCCTCGCTGTCCAGGCCGTGCACAGCGATGAGCAGCTTGCGCAGAGGCAGCACCTGAATGGTGTGCAGCAGTTCGTCGGATAGTGAATCGTAATCGAGGGAGAGCACTTGCAGGGCGGCGCATTTTTGAAGCAGCGTTGCGTCCAGAGTGAGGATGGGATAGTGACTAGGATCGTACTTGATGCTGGCCAGCGTCAACTGCAACAACTCTTGGGGCTTGCCCATGGATTTTAGGAAGTCGTGGGCATAGTATGAGAGGGCTTCGATAGCCCCAAGATCCAGCAGCTGGCAGGACTGACGTTTTCGGTTCAGGAACAGCTTCAGCGGCTCCACGAAGCATCTGTGGGGGTTTTTGGGTTATTTATCTTAAGAAAGGAATTATCTGAAGTGGTACATACTGTTCGATGGCCACCGAGTGCTCGCTGTGCATACCGCCGATGGCAACAAGGCCCACATTGTGGGTTTGGAAACGCAATTTCTGAATATTATCACAGCGTGCCACTCTGCGGGTAGAATAAAAGAATTTAGTTTGGGCTGTTTTTCGATCTTCTTAAAGAAACTTACTTGTGTAGAAGTCGTCGCATTTTCTGGATGTGAAATGCATTTTGAAAGTCGAAGACAACAATCAGTTCCCTGGCCAAATTGGCCATGGAGCGATGGAAGAAGGCCAACTGATCATCGATGCCCACATCCAAATGAAAGCGAAAGTTTCTAAAGTAGCTATTGGGTTAAAAAAAGAAAATGAATTAGTTTTTTAGCATTTTTTTAAACAACATATTTATTTTTAATGTTGATAAAAAATATACTAATGTTTTTTGTTACATTTTTATACCAATTTTATTTTGTAACCATTCGATTAATTAAATGTACTTAAACAAAGATAAAATGTAGATTTTTTAACGGTTGTCTTCTAAATAATAAAAAAACTTAAACATGCTAATAAATATAAAATAATATTGAACCAAACATAAATTTAACTTTTAGTTCTATGGAAATTATAATATATAATTTAAATTAAATAGAACAGAACAGAAAAGTACACGTACGTATGTAGGTAATAAAAATAAATTTAATTTTCGCTGTATATAGCTTTTAGATGATCGGATCAATTAGTTTGATTAATTGCACTTATTGGCACGGGGAATTCCGCTTATCTTGGACTTTCCCCTTTTTTCAACACTAACATAAACAAACGGGCCGAGGCGTTTGCCCCACACATTGAAACGTTGCCAAATGCGTCGGAAGATTTATATATTCTTGGGTCTTTTTTTGGTTGCTATACTTGCACAGATGTTTTTTGTGCTTCATTAGCCCACGGCTATAATATAGGGGTAAACAACAAAGGAAATATACCCAATAAGCTCTGAATTTAAACATTTTAGCCACATACACCCACTCACACACACACAGAGGGCACGAACTTACCGTTTCTGAAAAAATGAAAGTCTCCAGGAATAACAAACACTTGCTGCCGATTTTCGGTCGGGGGGATCCAGATAGTCGAAGATGTGATTTAGTGCCACTGCTGGTATTGTGTGCCATTCTGGTTGGCGTTGGCTAAAATTCATTACTCGAATTAAATATTAATTGCGTTTCAAACAATGAAAAGTTGCAAGTGCAGCCGAGTATTAGAGGTGGAGAAACATCGATGCTAACACATCGATATTACCGATGTCTTAAATATCGATGTTTGACAGGTTGAAAAATGGTCACACCATCTCTCTTCACTGTTAGAAGAGATCTCTTCACTATGAGAAGATATGAGGAGATATATTCAGTAAAATTTAAGCAAATTAAAACAAAACTATTTTATCAATAGTCCCCCCAATCTCTTCTGGGCCCCTTCCTGGGCTTCCCATAATTTAGTATGAGTTCTATGAATTAAGTCAAATTACATATTTATATGATATTATTTCCTATTTATTTAATTTATAATGTATTTTTACACAATAATAATAATAAAGGTTTGTCGACCAACTGGCTTGTTAATGTTTTGTTATATAGCTTTAAAAAAATAATTGAAATATATTAAAAAATTGTATATTGACGTTAAAGTTACCAAGGCTAGCTAAGGGTTAATCATGCTTAAGTGTTGGCGCTCGAACTATGGTCCCACTAATGTTGGGAGGAGTATGTTATCAGTCAGCTGTTCTGTTATACAAAACAGATGTTACTTTATTTCTTTTTAGTTGTTTATCTCGATAAGTTTTTAGTTATTAAAGTTAAATGGCAGCATTGCTGCTTTTGCGTGCCTGCAGAAGGCGAACACTTGTTGGCACTTATAACTATGTTTACCCAGCAACAACGACTGCCCATAACACGTACAATCATCGCCTGGCGTCCACAGAGGCGGCAAACGCAAGTGTCCAATTAGCGAATGCCGGTGGATTGGTGGGCTTTTGGCAGACTTTGTCCAATAGCACGCCAGTGGCCTACATGCAGGATGTGCTGATCAAGATACACGACTACAGCGGTCTGCCCTGGTGGGCATCCATCGTGCTGTCCACTTTCCTCTTCCGCAGCGTAGTTACCCTGCCACTGACTATTTACCAGCACAAAATCACGGCCAGGATCGAGAAGATTGCGCTGGAGATGCCCGCCATCGTGGAGGAGCTGAAAAAAGAGGCGGCCATGGCCAAGCACAAGTTCAAGTGGAGCGACAAGCAGACGCAGATCGTATACCGGCGTTCGGTTTGTTTAATAAAAGCGTTTTCGATGCACTACTAATTTCAATGGCTTTTCAGATCAAGAAGCAGTGGCAGAATCTGATAGTCCGCGATAACTGCCATCCCATGAAGACCATGATTGTGCTGTGGGGCCAAATTCCTCTGTGGATCTTTCAATCCGTGGCGCTGCGCAATCTAGTCTACCTGCTGCCGGATCCAATGGCCATTCAAGCTCAAATCATAGCTACCGAAATGACCATTGGGGGATTTGGTTGGATTCCCAATCTTACAGTGGTGGACAACTCCTATATCCTGCCCGTAACCTTAGGCCTCATCAATTTGGCCATCATCGAAGTGCAAGCCATGTCCAGAACGCGTCCTCCCACCCGATTGCAAGGCATAGCCAACAATGTATTTCGTGGCCTGAGTGTTGTGATGATTCCAGTCGCCTGTACCGTGCCCTCAGCTTTATGTGTTTACTGGGTGGCTTCCAGCAGCTTTGGCCTCGCACAGAATCTGCTCATCCTCTCGCCGGATGTGCGCCGATCTGTGGGAATTCCCAAGACGCAAACGGAACTAAGCCAACCGTACGATTTGCTCTGGCTAAAAATACAGCAGCGACTCAGACTCGTCGAGAGGGCACCGGCTGATAAGCCAGAAGCCAAATGATCTTGTTATTATCACCTAGTCTAGTTTGGGTAAGACGTTGAGTTTGTATTGTGGTTTATATAAATATAAACAACCCTTGAATGCGACTGCGCCACTGTAAATCATAATCATCATCATCATCCTAATGCTGCATCATCTCAATTTCTCTGAAACAAATAAACAAGTAAAAACCCCTGAAAGAAATGCAAACAAAACGAGACGATAAGGCAGCGAGAAAGGTCTTGAGATTACTGGTTCAGATAGTGGCCCACTCAATTGATTCGGCGACATCCGAGAGCATCTATCAGCCGCGGCAGAGATAGAGATTCATCCCGAGCCCAATTGAATTGAAATGCGATCTGGGTCTGAGTCAGTCGAGCCTGGAAGTCGGACGGGATCACAACGAAAAATTTAAAGCGCGTTTCGAGAAACATATTTGAGTAGTTGCTATCAGCATAAGTGCAATAAAAAATTACAATTTAAAATATTGAAATAAATCTACAAATGGTCATGTGGCTCCTGGGCCTTTGGCTGGCGATCCTGCTTGTGGACGTTAGTATACAATATCAGTTTGTGTTAATTTTGTTTTAAAATTTTAAGTTGGAAAATTATGTTATCCTGTTTTCGGCTTAACAGCTTTTGAAAGTTTATTAAACAAACAAACTTAAACTTCCCAATAAAATGAATGCCTTACGGCTTAAGACTTTAGAAATTTGCTTGCAATTGGGCTAAATTATAAGCTTTCAGCTAAATATCGATCTAATTACTTCAGTTCCTCAATAATATTTCATAATTGCGCTTTCGACAGCGACCCGGGGTTATAGCTTATCGATCGGGCAGCGGCCACCGAAGTGAGCAGTCCGAACAAGTCGGGTTATCAGCAGCAGAACACGGGCATTCGAGTTACGGCGGCGACCAACAGCAGCCTATTTACCAGCGGGACTTGCCATGTCTGCCGCATTTTACGGGTCTGGTTGCGTATCCCCACGACTGCCATCGCTTTGTGAATTGCTTCCAAGGCAGTCCCACCATCCAGACCTGTTCCCCAGGAACATTGTTCAATGCAAAGAGCCTGGTTTGCGATCATCCCAGCAATGTGGATTGCTCATCACCGGACTCGGAATCCACTCGCTTGGGACGCCTGAGGCAGTTTGACAGTGAACCGAAGTGTCCACCCGGATTGAATGGATTGCAACCGCATCCGACGGACTGCACCAAGTTCCTCAACTGCGCCAATGGCCAGGCTTTCATAATGGACTGCTCACCAGGAACTGCCTTCAGTCCATTATCGCTGGTTTGTGTGCACAAGGATCTCGCCAACTGTGGAACTGGAGGAGCAGGAGCTTCGGGCCACGGTACGTATGAGTAATTCATGTATTTGAACCCTAACTAACACCCGGGTCAGGCTACTCTCCACTGCCCTCGGAGGACCTGGGTTGTCCGCCAGGTACACGCGGTCTTCGTCCGCATCCCCACGACTTGCACAAATATTTGCGGTGCGGCATAGGTGTTAAGACTCAGGTCGAGCAGTGTCCGCAGGGAATGATCTTCGATGGCCCAACTTTGGTATGTGTTCATTCTGGCTCCTTTCAGACCTCTTGTAAGTTTTATTCCATTCCTTTTCCTTATCCTTGCTTACTGCTTGCTTTTGCTTGGTTCATCTGCTTATCCATTTGGATTTATTTTCTCATAAAATGCGGTTCATGCTTTGCTTGCTTTTTGGGTTGTTTAACAGTACTATAATCCTAATATTTTTGAACAGCTTCCTCCTTCACCTCTGCTGAGATTCAGGTCAACTATCTCCTGTGTCCAGTGGGAGCAGTTGGTCTCTTTGTTCACCCCTTCGATCAGACAAAGTTTCTTAGCTGTAAAGATGGTAAGGTGGCTGTGCAAAGCTGCCAGCCTAATTATGTGTTCAGCATATCGAGGGGATACTGTCAGGTGAAAACACAATTATCCGTCACCGACTATGTGACATTAGTTGTATCCCAGATCAGCTACGAGTATTGTAAGTTAATTGGTTTTTGTTTTACATTTGAATTCAACACAATATTCCATCAGCATTGACTCTAACTGCCTGTCCTGGCAACATTAACGGCATCTACTTGTATCCCTACGATGCCGAAAAGTACGTAAAGTGCTTGGCTGGCGGCAGGATGTCCATCCTAAGCTGTGGTCCCCAGTTGGCCTTTAGTGTATCCCAACGAACTTGTCTTTCACGACATCAAGTTCACAGCGCGGATCGGGTGAAGTTCTGGGAGGAAGTTCAGGTTCAGACGTCGTATTCCAACCAGGTCGGTCAGGGACACGCTCCAGGCACGCCGTCTTCGCCCCTATCGTGCCCAGCCAACGGTCAGCGGAACTACCCCTATCCCTTTCATGCTGGACACTATGTAAAGTGCCAAAACGGAGTATTAGAGATTGTCTGTTGTACAGTTGGATTGCTCTACAGTCTGTCCCAGCGACAGTGTGTGGGCCGTCACCTCCTCTCTGCCCATGACTATCTGGATTACTCTTACATCGGTACTGAGTTTTCGAGTAAGCTCCCTAAGAAGCCTTCCTTCGGTTCGCCTTAACTTGACAGTCCTTTATCCTTCACAGCTGAATTTATGGTGGACCGATCGACTCTTACTTGTCCTCCTCAAGTCCGAGGATACTATTTGCATCCCTTTGATTGCACCAAGTATGTCAAATGCTGGAATCAGCAGACCTTAATCGAGAGTTGCACGCCGGGCGAAATCTTCAGCTTTTCCAATCAGAACTGCGTACCAAAGGATCAATGCAAGGGTCCCAGCGACCACGTAGAATATTTAATTGAGACGTCGGTGGTTACGACTTATGAGATGGATGTATCAGGACAAAAGAGCTTGAATAATAGCGGTGCTATATCTTGCCCTCCGGGATCTTCTGGTATTCATCCCCATCCTTTCGATTGCACCAAGTTTTTGGAATGTGATATTGAGGAAACTTTTGTTAAGAATTGTGGACCGGGCACCGCTTTCAGCACCGTAATTAACAGTTGCGATTTTGCCAATAATGTGGACTGCAGTGGCAGAAACGGACTGAATAAGGTTGCTGATACAAATCCAGGGCCTAGCTACCCAACAAAACCAAAGGATACTTACTCACCATCACAATCACCTAGTAAGTCAGACTCCAAGGATCGTCCTAGCCTTTTTCGCGTTGTTCACCTGCTTTTACATTTGTTTTTCTCCATTTTGCTATCATTGTATGCCTGCTTTTTAAGATTACAACATAACACCTTAACCCTTTTGTAGGCCCTTCAGCTCCACCTGCAGAGCACCTGTCAGATATTTTGTGTCCTTCTGGAGTGGATGGTCCCTTTGTCCACCCCTTCGATCAAACAAAGTTTATCCGTTGTCATCCAGCTCAGCTGGTTCAAAGCTGTCAGCCCGGGTATGTGTTCAGCATATCTAGGGGTAACTGCCAGCTCAAGACCGAGTTGGTCTACAGCGACTATGTGTCCTATATAGTCTCTGCGATTAGCATTGAACAATGTAAGTCCTCTCTTGGGCCGAAATCCTGTTCATAAATATTCACCACATTTTGATCTACCAGCCAAGATACTCTCCGCTTGCCCTGATGGCACTGACGGCCTTCATCTATATCCCTATGATGCTGCCAAATATGTGCGTTGTTCTGGTGGCGGAAAGATGTCAATTATAGGTTGTGGACCGCAAATGGCCTTCAGTTTATCTCAGCGGGCTTGTCGTCCAAGTCGGCAAGTGACAAAAGAAGATCGTGTGAAGTTTTGGGAAGAGCTGGAGATTCTGACAACGACAACGTATACCAGACAGGACGTTCAGACCCATCAATCTCCACTTAGGGGTTGCCCAGATAATCTGCAAACGAATTACCCCTATCCCTTCCACGCTGGACACTTTGTGAAATGCCATAATGGGCTTTTGCAGATTGTGAGTTGTCCCCCATCAGCTGTCTACAGTTTGTCCCAACGCAAGTGTATGGGCTCACATCTTCTCTCCACCCATGACTATTTGGACTATGGCTATATCAGTAAACAGTTTTCGAGTAAGATATTTTTAACGAGCCTCTTAAGTGAATACTAGGTGATCCTTTCCGTTCACAGCTGACCTTATAGGGGATCTGTCAACGTTGACTTGTCCTCCGCAAGCCCAAGGCTACTATCTGCATCCTTTTGATTGCACCAAGTATCTAATTTGCTGGAATCAACAAATCTCCATAGATAGCTGTAAGCCAGGCGAGGTATTCAGCATCTCTCGGCAAAGGTGTGTAATCAGTAATAACGTAACGGAAGTTTACGATCGTGTGGAATATTTGGAAGAAACGCAACATGAATTGAGCCACGAGGCGGATGAGGATGGGGAACAGTTGGAACAGATCAGCGGACCATCGCTTGATGGAGGCTATCAACCGTCTTCACCGTTAACTGGAAAATATCAGACTCCTAATAATTGGAATGGAGATTCCCAGCCATTGCCTCAACAGAATAGTGGTCAGCCACCTTCTGAGGCGAATGTACCTTCATTCCAGTACCCCGGAGGATATCAGCAGCCTGCTTACGGAAATGGAAGTTACCAGCCTCTTTATCCACCGAATGCAGGCTATCAGCCTTCTTCTCAAGCAAGTGGAGCTTACCAGCCACCTTCTAATGAGAATGGAGGTTACCAACCACATGCTCAGGCAAGTGGGGGCTACCAGCCACCCTATCAAACTAAAGGAGGTTATCAGCCACCCTATCAAACTAGTGGCGTTTACCAGCCACCTTCTAAAGCGAATGGAGGTTACCAGCCGTCTTCTCAAGGAAATGTAGGCTACCAGCCACCTGCTCAAATAAATGGGGGCTACCAGTCACCCTATCAAACTAAAGGAGGTTACCGGCCACCCTATCAAACTAGTGGAGTTTACCCGCCACCTTCTCATGCGAATGAAGATTACCAGCCACCAACCCAAGCAAATGGAGGTTACCAGCCTCCTTATCCAACTGGTGGAGGTTACCAGCCACCTTATCCACCCAGTGGGGCCTACTATCCACCTTCTCAAGCAAATGGAGGTTACCAGCCACCCTCCCAAGCTAGAGGAGCTTACGAGACTCCTTATCCAGCGAATGGAGGCTATCAGCCATCCTATGAAACTAAAGGGGGTTACCAGTCACCTTCCCAATCTACTGGTACAACTAACTATCTTGGGGGAGTAGAGCCTCCTGCTCCACCAACTCCTCTGATGTGCCCAGAAAAGGTAAGTGGCCTCTTTCCGAATCCCTTCGACGTCACCGGCTATCTGACCTGCATCGATGGACACACGCTAGCTAGGCAGTGCCAACCTCTGGATGTCTTCAGTGTTTCCCAAGGCTACTGCTTACCTGAGCAGCACGTCGCCATCACGGATCGTATTCCGTTTGAAAAGAAGCCAGGCGACCAAGATAATTGTGAGTGAAAGAGGCTCAGAGGCTCAGCTATGCAAGCTCTTGATTCTGACCATTTTCTTGCAGCTTTGGCCTGTCCTAGAAATTATGTGGGCTTCTTTGTCTATCCTTTCGACTGTTCAAAGTACCTGAGCTGTGGCCCTAGTGGAATGGAACTTTTAAATTGTCCAGATGAACAGCACTACAGTGTCTCGCTTGGATTTTGCAAGCCCGTGAACCAAGTGCTACGTAAAGATCGTCTGTACACAATCAATGAGCTCCACATAATTTTTGAGTGGACGCAGAGTATGAAGATCGCTGGCGCTGTTACCGCGTGTCCTGAGGGAATAACCGGAACCTTGCCGCACCCAAGCGTGCCTAGCAAATACCTACAATGTGGACCAGGCCAGGCCGAGATGTTTGAATGTCCGAGCCAGCATATTTTCAGCGTTTCCCGTAGAGTGTGCGTGCTGGATACTAAATTACCCAGCCACGATCGCACCGATTATCTTGTTCGAGGGGTCACTTCCGGTTGGATAGCTCCCTCTAATGGTTACTAACCCCTGGTAAAAGTCTCGCTCTTTTTAAGTTTTTTCTCTCTGCTTCTAGACAATCGCCAATCCAAAACTTTTGAGACTTCTGGACGAAATCAGTTTGGTAACCGGTATACTACGAGAACTACCGCAACAACGCGGGTGATTGGAGACCGTTGGACCGACATGAATATGCAGCGACCATCAGGGGCTGGACTGGAGCAAAACCCTCATCATCATCAGCACGCACACAGCCCAGGATGGATTGGCCAGGAGACATCCTACGTCCACCGTGAGCCCACCCAGAATACTCTATATGTGGAGGGATCGCTGCAGCCTAACCGTAATTATCATACCTATAAGACTCCGTTGGCCCCCATGGCACCCAGTAATCCTGATAATGTCTACCACGCCCAACCTGTTGAGGAAAAGCAACCAGAGTACAAAAGTCCAGTTCCATCGCGCCAGAACTTTAGTCGCAGGATCGATTACGCTTCTCCCAACAATGACTGGAAGCCAATGCCACCACTTGCTCCTATGGGTGGACAGAAACCATTAGATCTAGACTACACACCCCATTCTCCTGGTGCCAGGGAACCCCAACAGCCAGCTCCTCTGCCCGGACAGAAACCTATTGACTTGGACTATGACGACCAACAAATACCACAAGATCCGTACAACGAACCTCAGCCCCATCCCGGATCACCTCGAGATCACTATCCAGATCAGTTGCCCAGTGGTTCGAAACCAAGTGGTAGACAGCAACCAGTTGACTCGTACTCCAATGGTTTTCCGAACCAGCAACAGCCTTTAGATCCCCACAATAGACTTCAGGGGTCACATGCTCCGCCAAGACATAATCCCAACTATGGCCAGCCATTGAATAATCAATCCAATCTTTATGGTGGTCTATTCCCTCCCAAACCAGATTTCTCGGCTAAAACCCAACCCACTCCTACACCACGTCCTTTGTCTTCCCCCGCTCAAACACCTCAACTGTCTAATCCTCTGCACACATTTCCTATTTATCCACCTGTGGGAAACCAAACCTCACAGCAGACTCCCAGACACCCCCACTATAGTTCCTCGTACGCGGGAGTCGCCCACTCTGGGAATGCACCCTGGGCCAAAGTCCCGGTGACGAGTACAACGCCAGTACAAGACCCCGACCCCTTTAATCCTGAATCGGAGGAGCCCTTCTATGACGATGATGATTTCACAACCACAACAGCAGGGCGGGGCTTGGTGCCACCTCCTTTTGATTATAATTTCTACAGTCCGCAGTCTCCGATTCCAAGCTCTGATCCCAACACCGAAACGGCCATTAAAGAGGCTCTTAAACTAATGATGCGTCCCTATATCAAACATAGTGGTAATGCCCAAGAGAAACTGGCCAAGCAGGTTGAATCAGCCATAGTATCTGTGATTAGTAAGCCTCCAACCTCTACCACCACCACTACTACAACCACACCAAAACCAACGACGACAACTTCGACGACTGCTAAAACAGACCTTGACTCTGACGCCGAACTTATTAAGGCCGGTGAACAGGATAGCCTGGATGCCGTTGACGAGGACTATGTTTTTCCAGATGTCGGTGAGACGTCCCGAACCGAGCAAACCCTTGATCCCAGTACCACGTACTCCTCGACAGACTTTCAACGGAGTACCCGCAAGGCGGAGCTTAACTCGATCCCAACCACAACGAAAAACAATTGGCATGCGTCTGGACACAATCGTGACTACCACCAGCGTCATCCAAATTTGCCCAATCCGTTCTCCGAGCACTATCCCAATCCATCCTCCCACCAACACCGCCACCCTCATGAACACAAACACCACGAGCACAGTGCCGACTTCCATCGTCGTCATCCAGAACTGCCCAATCCATTTCCACAAAAGGACGAAACTGACCAACAGGAGGTCGTAGAAGAGGACTTAGAGATATTGCCCAATCCCAATGCTGAGGAAGTGACTCCGAAACTAGGCGTTCGTTCGAGTTTCGATAATCAATGCGACTTCGACTGCGGTGATGGTAAATGCTTGAAGAAGGAGCAGGTCTGCGATGGCCAGAAAAATTGCGATAATGGCAGGGACGAGGCTAACTGCCCGCCTTTGGACTACGAGGTGCGTTTAACAGGAGGCGAAAGCCCACATATGGGCCGTATTGAAGTCAAAGGTGGGTTTTTAATATATTGCATAATTGTTATTAACCCCAAACCTTAATCCAGCTAATGGCCAATGGGGCTATGTGTGCGATGACAAGTTCGGTCTAAAAGACGCAGATGTGGTGTGCCGAGAACTGGGCTTTAAGATGGGTGCCCAAGAGGTTCGAGGAAGCTCTGCTTATGCTCCCCCTGACCAGGATTTTAATTATCTGATGGATGAGGTCGAATGTCATGGCAACGAAACAAAGCTGAGCGAGTGCGCCTTTAAAGGGTGGGGTGTCCACAACTGCGGAGTTGATGAGGTGGCTGGCGTCATCTGCAAGGTTCCGGTGATGAAGTGTCCCAATAACTACTGGCTATGTCACAACTCCAAGGACTGCATCCCGCCCGCCTTTGTGTGTGACAATACTGATGACTGTCCGGATAAGTCGGATGAATACGCGTCCGTCTGCCAGGTGGGTTAATTATAATACTCCATATTTCCTGCATTATAATCCCTATCATCTGTACAGGCTCCCATTCAGTACCGTTTGGAGGGAGGACGCAGTTCCAATGAAGGCCGCCTGGAGGTGAAATACCACGGCGTTTGGGGTAGTGTTTGCGATGATGACTTCAACCAAAAGTCTGCTCAAGTGGCTTGTAATTCCATGGGCTTCTATGGACCGGCGGTATTACAAATCCCTTATTGTCAGAAAATTAGTCATAACCCATTTTTGTATTACCTTAGAAAATCGAGAAGAACATCTTTGGCATTGGCAATGGACCCATTTGGCTCGATCAGGTGATGTGTTTTGGAAACGAAACTAGCCTCGAAAATTGCAACCACTGGAATTGGGGCGAGCACAATTGTAACCACACAGAGGATGTGGCGCTGCATTGCACCGCTGGACCACCACCTCGCAATGGAAAGTTATCTGCAGGTCAATTGAAAGGTGGTAGGCAATTGGGGGCGGAAAGTCCAGCGAGAAGCTACTCACAGATTGGCCTGTGGGAACGATCCAGCAAGGCTCTCCACACTCCCCGTCGTTGCGGAATCTTCAAGGACGACCTGACCGATGAGTACCTCCATCGAGAGGAGCGCGTGGTCAGGGGAAATGTGGCACAGCGGGGTCGTCATCCTTGGCAGGCCACCATAAGAACCAAAGGGCGTGGTGGCATCTCCAGTCACTGGTGTGGAGCGGTAGTGATTTCCAAGCGCCACCTCCTTACCGCTGCCCACTGTCTCTATGGAACTCGAAAGGGATCATACTTTGTACGCGTCGGAGATCACTATGCCAATATAGCAGAGTCCTCTGAGGAGGATACGTTCATAGAAAACTGGTATACACACGAGAACTTCCGCCAGGGAACCCATATGAATAACGATATTGCCCTGGTGGTGTTGAAGAGTCCTCTAAGGTTTAGTGACTACGTCCAGCCCATTTGTTTGCCTGATAAAAACGCAGAACTCGTTGAAAACCGTAAATGCACCATTTCCGGCTGGGGTTCCATTAAATCGGGAGTGTCTAGTAAGTATCTTTCAACTTGGTGATTCTCAAAACCATATATATGGCTATTATCTATTATTTTTTAGCTCCTGCGCAAGTTTTGGGCTCCGCTGAGCTTCCCATTTTAGCAGACAACGTCTGCAAGCAATCAAATGTGTATGGATCGGCCATGTCAGAAGGTGTGTACTAAGCTTTTATAATAACTCAACCGTCATAATTGTCATATTGTACTAGTAAAACTAGTTTGTGCAGGAATTAACCCCCAAATTCTACTATATTTCAGGCATGTTCTGTGCTGGTTCCATGGATGAGAGTGTGGATGCCTGCGAAGGTGACTCAGGCGGACCACTTGTTTGTTCCGATGACGGTATAAATAGAAATTATTTGTTCTTAGACAAAAACTTATTTTATATAAAATTGTAATATTCCAGATGGCGAGACATTGTACGGTCTTATCTCGTGGGGTCAGCATTGCGGCTATAAGAACAGACCGGGTGTCTATGTCCGTGTCAATCACTATATTGACTGGATCTACGAGAAAATTAATGAGAGCTTGTTTCGCTTGTAAGGGAATGTATTTCCCAGGCCGTTAATATTCATCTTGTTACATGACCATTATTTCATAAGAATTTTGTAGTGAGTTTTACAAATAAAGCAGATTATTTTGAAAATGTAGAGCTTTGATATTATAAACTTTGTAATGTTTATTTTTGATATGTTAAACTTTAAATATTTTAAATCTCAAACATAATTTATTTAATTGTGTGAACTTACATCTACCCATTAGCGACTCCAAACTAGTATTCTCCATTTATGAACGCACACAGAATAATGAATTAAATCCATAATCAATGCTAATAAAACGCACAACAACAATGGAGCTTTTAGCCCGAGATACAAAAACCGTACTCACAACAAACTACATACATCGACGACAATGATTTAATTCACAAGTCTGCAATGTTTTTTTGACTCATCGACTCGGTTCTCACCGAGTTTTCCTCCTGGCTGCTCCGTTCCACTTTCTGCAACAACTGGCGGTCCAACCGGAGGAGCGGTACACGCACTCAATTGACACCGCACACCAGAGCGGTCAAAGGGGAGCACCCGGCGGATTGGGGGAGGGGGTTAAGGGGCAGCGGAGCTGTTTACGCGCACTGCTCGCATTGTGCGGGCGTTGCACGCGCGATTGGATGATCGGCATGGAAAGCGCTACAATTAACTTAATTAATACAACAATTTGCCAACATACACTAAAAAAAATTGTTTTTAACAAACATATGAAACATATATCAATATAATATCTATAATGATTAATAAAATATAAATGTAGCAAAACAATTTAATAAATGAAAAATAATATTTTTTTAGTTTTAAGAAGCAGTTCATTTGCTCACAAAAGTCATGTTCTTAATTTTCAATATAAACGTATACCTACTAAACTCCATATAAAAATAGAAATGACTTTAACATAAATTTCTTGAGCTTTTGAAACCAAATATGCCGTTGACAGAAATTTCATGAACTTTAAGAAGACATTTTAATAAAAATCAAACAAAAAATAAAATATCCATTTCACATAAATTTTATTTGGTAAATATTTTAAGCCAAAGCAAACAAAATGTCCTGGAAACTATTAAAATTTCCAAACTTTGTAGTCACCGCCTAAAGAAACTAAAAAATATAATATGATATGAATATTGCCGAATTTTGTAGTCAACGCCTAAAGAAATTTTAAGTTTGGATTGATATGCAATAACATAAAAAATATAATACGATATGATTATATAAACAGAAAATGTTTTATCAAACTAATTTCTTGTTGGTTAATACAACTGGAGTCTTGATTCTAAGTAAAAAAACAAATTTGGAAAGTTATAGATAAAATTAAATTTTTTTACTGTGTGGGAAACAATGCTGCCTGTTTTTTAATTCTGCTTTTTTTGAGTGAAAGAGTAAACTCGGGCGGTTCCTCGGAGAATCTCTCTGTCTCTCTGAGTGCGATCCACGGAATGTGCTCGGTTCAACACTTTGGGATTCTCTGTTAGTTGATTGTGAGATTTCATCTGGAACAGATCGAGTTCAGTGGCTAATCAGTAGCAAAACAGGAGTCTTACCCACAATGTTCACCAAGCACTTGGCTTCCTTGGCGATCTTCGGCCTCTTTTGGGGCCTGATTGCAGGAACTGCAGTCGAGCAGTACGGGGTATATGGAGGATCGTCGATTTCCTCAACGGAACGTATCAACACGGAATTGAGGTGCATGAACATCAGTCCGCAGCACTCGGTGAATTTGGAGCAGGTGAGAGCGGATCCGGATGAAAGGTTATTTTTCAGAGTCTGGTATTATCAGCATCAGCCAGTCTTATTGTAAGCTAATTTGAATACGAAGATCTTATTGCTGGCTAATGCAATTATCGTCGTTTTGTTCTAATTAACCCTTTGCGCCCAGAGTGCCCCAATGTCAATGCTGTGCAGTACCCTGCCCATGCTCATTTAATTTTTCATTGTGGGCATTTAATTGAACGCACAGCGAGTGGCATGCAAATCGCAAAAATGACCCCCATTCGCTTTTATATGAGTGTGTAATAAAGCCCAGCCTCTCTGCATGTATAGATAATGGGTCTCTGGTACGGCAGCGAGATTATCGTGCACAGCCAAGACTTTCCGGGAACCTACGAGTACGACTCATGTGTTATTATCCATCTGGCCGATGTCACCGATCAGGTGAGTTCCTCAAAAACAATAGTTTCTAGGTCTAGTTCTCTAGCTATTCTGCATATTGTAGATTCGTTTCGGCCAGGCAAATCGCGGCTATGGAGCTCAGGACTACAACCGGAATCAGAACAACTATGGACGCACCACCACCACCACGCAATCCTCATATCAGGACAGCGACGAGTATCACAGGCGATCCTTCCAGCAAAGCCAGCAGAGGTATCTGCGTTTGGTGTGGAGCGAGCGGGACAACAACCTGGAGTACACCTTCAACTACACCACCGCTGAACCTGGTCGGTGGTCCAACATCGGTGATCAGCGGGGATCCCTGGTTGCCTTGAACACCTACACCCAGTTCACTGGCACCGTCCAGGTGGTGAAAGCGGTCAACGATCACTTGGTTCTGACCTTCTGCGGCAACGATTTGAAGAGCTCTATATACACCGTGGTGCTCTCTCGCAACCGCATGGGCCTCGGTTCAGATGTGAGTAGTTTTCCATTTTCATGGTATATAATAATTTAGTCGACCCTAGATTTCATTTTTGTAGGTGTATCTATCTCCTAGAAATATAAATATAATATATATATTTCTGATTGACCAGCAAATATATTTATATATTTAATAGCTTTTAAAATCAACCTAGCTTCATTGTTTTTAAGCGTTTGTTTCAGTGTTTCAGTGTTTCAGTGTTTATTATTATTGCAAATAACTAAAAAAAAATTGATTTTCTTGTGGCAACGTCAATTTATTGATTTAGTTGTAAACAAGTTATTCACTAAAAGTATGACTGATTAGCATGATATGTAAACATGAGGTTAATTAAGGTTACTTTGATTATAAAATTGCATATAATCCATTATTAGATAAGAATCTTAATGTGAATCATTATTCTTGTAGTTTTGTTTGTCCCAAAACTCATTGTTTACATGTTTTCGACATTTTCCAGGAGCTGCGGAGCATCCGGAATCTGCTTTCCCGCCGCGGCCTCTACACGGAGACCATTCGCAAGGTCTGCAACGGATGTGGGCGGCTGAGCGGCAGCCTCTTCGCTCTTTTTGCCCTTCTGCTGGTCGTCCGCGCGGCGTGGGGGCGTGGCCAGTGAGCTGGAGGGATCGCCAGATCGCCGATCATTAGCCGGCGTATTTAATGAGTCCAGCCATATTACGTTAAATTATGTATAAATTACTTAAGCAATACAGATGCGAGATCGCCGAGTGCACTCCCCGAAAACTAACTCGCATTGCTTCCGTTTTAATTGCTCGTCTTGTCAATTAAAGTCAATTAGACTGGGCTAGACTTAAGTGGGCATTAGCCGTTGGCTAGTTGTAGGCGTTAAGTGTTTTCTTAATTCAATTAGCAGGGATCTCCACCCGCTCATCGGAATTTTGGCCGGAACAAATTCGGTTGCGACCCTAACGAAATATTTTCATACTCCCTCTCTGTATGGATCGCTAAACCCCAAAAGTAGGCAACTGCCAAAATGTATACACACAAATTACGCATACGTCTCGTTGACACACATTCAAAGCCAATGCCATACGGCTGATTACGTTGTTAACATTTCATTTTTTACACTATCAGCACTTGCCGAAAAATCGAGCTAATCGTTCTTTATCAGGCCTAGGCAACTGGCATCTGCCAAGAGCTACTCTCAGGGGATTTTGTTTGGAATAAAGAAAGAGTTAAAATCCCCCGCAATCTAAGCCATAAAATCTGGCCGATAGCCTTTGATATTCACGCGAGTTCGTTTAGGTCTCACCTTTTGCAATGCTAAAGTCTGGCGATTTCTATATTTATAAATATTCTTTGCCTTGTGTTATTGCCTAATTCTTTGTTGATAAGGTTTATTGGCATAAATGGGAACAAACCCGCTCTGTTATCAGGTCGAAAAAGCCAAGCCAAAATACTAAAAAGTCTGGACACACTCGTAAAAAAAGAAAACAAACTCTTCAAGTGTGTGTGGAAAAGTTTCGGCAGCAAAATATTCCCAATGATCGCGATGATTAATTTCTTTTCAGCTGTTAAATGCATTGGCTTTTGAAGCACTACCAGACAACGTGCCAGATTGTTCGGTCCCCGCTGAGTCTGAATCGCACTTGAACTTGGAGTGCGATCATAGGTTATTGTTTATTTTTGTTATTGTTTGCTTAACAATTTTTCACCCGCACACTTTCTGGCGGATTTTACAACGGCTGATTGCAGTTATATACCGGGTGCCCACATGACGTTTTGTTTTGAAAATAATAATTCACATTCAGCCGCCGACTCACGAACTGATAAGAGCTCGCCGCACACGTAGAGTGCTCATGATAGTAAGTATCAGAGAAGAACGGAGCAGATGGAGCATATCTTGCACCCCGGTCGGACTGCATAATCAGCTGGGGCAGGATGTGTCTACAATAGGCTAATGTGACCTCTGTCATGGCAGCCATGAGCCAGCTAAATTTCTTATGAAAATGTATCATTTACAGATGGACTTCTCTTACACGGAACCCATGACCTATACAACACACATTTTTTACTTCCAGATTATTTTAGACAGCAAATAGACTGTAGCTTTATCAGATTATTTTAGACAGCAAATAGACTGTAGCTTTATAAAGTTTGACAAACAAAGAACTGATATCACGGAGATGTCCAAAGTGCATTTTTAAATAATGAGAAAACTTTTTAAAGTTATATTGCATTTTAGAACATTTCATAAATTGACTTTATTCGACTTTTTTAAACACCTTAAAAAATGCCAAAACAATTTAAATCAAAAGTCTCATGGGGTTATAAATGTTGTCTAAGGATTCCAAAAAGTTATGCCATCTTTGACTATCTCCAATCTAGGTAATCTTACTTTTCCCCGATTCTTGGTAAATAGGTTAAAGTTTTTAAAATAGGTCAGTTCGAGTCGCAGATGTTCGCCTGTACATAACGTACTCTTAATGATGATTTACGTCATCGCTTGAGGGGTATTAAATTGTGCAATATTGGCACAGCTGTAGAGATCAGCCTTTGGACTTTGAATGGCACTTGGGCCGTACGATGAAGGCAATTTCTCCTCTTTGGTTACGGATACATGTCTAGACACTTATCCAAGGATTGTAAACAAAACCATTTAAAACGAAAAACAAACTTTGATTGAAAGTGCGTCGCATTTCGCATTGCATTCGCATGCAGGGCGTGCAAATAATGGCCTGGTCCTAAGCTAATCAATTAGCAACCCTTTTGAGCAACACCTGATAAGCCCCAACTACTTGGAAGATAATGACCATACATGCGCTAGAATCAACTGCTGATAAGGCATTGCTATATATACTGGATCCAGAGCAAAGTGAGGCCACAGAAACGAATCGAGCGCGCCAATGGTCGGACGGATTCAATAGAAATCCACAGATATAGAGCCAACTCTATAGAAAAAGAAACCCAACTGTGATACAAAACAAAAAACACAAACAATCCCAAGATGTCTGCTTCCAATAAGGTGAACCACTTGATTAGCGCCACTACGCGTTATATTGCCGGACGGAATGCGATGCAGACGGTCTACTGGCGTACCTCCGCCGGACCCAATCCCCGGATGCTGAAGACCAACAAGTTGCAGAACTTCGACCGCACCCAAAAGGCCCCCCAAAGTGTCCGGCTGCAGAACTACAATCGCAGCTTTATTCGGGATTAATGGAGAATTTAATTAGTTTTTAGTTTCGACCTTGACATGTTCCTAATGTCGCGATAGACATAATTTTTTTGTGCACTTTGTATTTATTGTATAGAGTATTTTCTGAGGCGATAAACCTTATCGTGCGAATTAGAGTTAATCGAATCCAAACGAAGCCGGCGCTACTACATTTCATGTACCTTGGGCATTATACAAAAATTATAAAGATTAAATAAATGCATTCTAGCGCGTAGATAAGAGAATAATATTTGTCGTTTTTCTCGATCGAAGTCTGGCAGGGGTCTGCCAAATGCGTCATCGGCTCCAAGGGCAATGACATAAAATTCCATTCCCATCGAATGTTCCGTGTTTTGTGTGTATCCGTGTTGAACTATAATAAAAAAGGCCGTACATTCCTTCGGTTTATTCCTGTTTTTAAGATTTTATTTATTTAGTTTTATATTTATTACATACATTGAGTTCTCGTATATATATATTTTTTGGGTTTTATGTTTATGCTTTACTTTCTTTGTTGTATGTAATTATTTCATATAATTTTTCATTTAGTTTTATAATTTCGTTTTTAGATATCGTTCTTACTTATGTTTTATAGTATATTTTCGCGATTTTTTTTTTTTTTTTTTCTTTTGGTTTTAGTTAATTTAATTTGCTTTGTGGGTGAAATATGTTGACGTTAATTTTTTATTTGGATTTCTTTTTTTTTTTTAATTTTTGCGTCTTATTATGTTTATCGGGTTGATCTTTACTTAAAATTACAGCCTTTATAAATAATTATTTTTTTATGCTATTCATCTTTTTTTTAGCTTTTTCCGTTTTCTCGAATTTTGTGTTCTCTTATATGTTTTGCTTTATACTTTTTATTTCGCTTGCCGTTGTACTACGTATTCATTTTTCTTTCGTTATAATTTTACTAAATATATATAGAGACTTTTTCCTTTCCGCATCGTATTTTGATGGATCTGAATAATTTGCACACATGTATGTATATAATATATATGTATATATATAATATAATTGTTATCTAAATATATACTCATATAGACCTCATATATATTAATTCATATTTGACAATTTCAGTTGGGCTTAGTGTCTGGCTTTGCTTTTGTAGTGTAGTGTAGTTCTGGTTTTTCTCTTTTCTTTTTCTTTTTTTTTTTTTGCACACGGAAGATTTACACACATGAATAAAAACCGAAAAAATACACACAAAACTTGTGCATTTCCTTAACTAGCTTTGGTTTCCATTTTGATACTTTTTGGAATATGTTATGTTATTTTATGACCTCGTTTATTTTTTGCCTAACTCAATTCACATCAAAACAGTTTTCGTTTGGTTTATCTCAAAAGAGAAAAATATATATTAATTATTATCTTTGTGTTTTACTTTTATTAAATCCATTTTCCATTTGGTTTTTGATTAAAAAATATTGCAGCTCAAAATTGTAATACTTTGGTTTTTCAACATTAATTAATTTACTTTACTTATGTCCTCCCTAAAGCATAGAACACAGTAGAGATCAGTTGGGTTTTCCTCTAAAATCGTCCCCCTCGCTACCGCTACCGCTAATCCTACTCCACACTCCTTCTATGCCCTCTGAAATCCTTCGCCTCATTGCTGATATCATTTCCTTAGTGGGCTGCAATTGCTTGATCTGTAATTTCTCTGGGTAGGTGTTTCTCGGGCGTGTCTATATTTGTGTCGTCTGATTTACGTATTTCCTTGACTCTACTTTTATGCTGCTCAGTATAGTATATGTATTTTAGACTCTTATGTACGGTAAATTGTTTGCTAGAAATGTGTTTTCTTTTACGGAAGAATTTGGATACATTTTCTTAGTTCCACTTGATTTTAGCTAAAAGTATAATTTGTCTAGTATTTTCTTTACTCTTCAGCTAATCTTTGCTATTTTTTTTTCTGGTAATCCTATCTCTCGGTTTATACCACATTCATTGGGCGCTTTAATTGGCTTAACATAGGTGTATCGGTATCTGTATCGCGGCGTCCGTATCCTTCTCTACAAGTGTATTTATTTATCCTGCATCGGCTTCAGCACAGATTCTCACAATGTGCAGCATGCACTTCGATTTAATTTTAATAATTCTATATATTTTGCAACAGAATTTCGGCTTTTTTGGGGGTTGTATAATGGGGAAAATAAACTGAGTGGAATGGGCTTAATGGACAGTTTTGTCAGCAGAAGGCAATAAACGAAATTCTGTGCAAATATTTGTGGAAACAAGGTCGACTAAAAAGTTTACCAAAAGGAAATCCAAGAGAATTGCGTAAAAATTGCACAATTTTTGTAAATTCTTCATTTTGTCTGTGTGTTCTTTGGGGGTGTCGGCCTACTTCGATTCTCTCTCGTGACTAAAAATACTCAACAATTTTGTTTACATGAAACCATTTTAGCTACAATTTATATTTGTTGTATATATGGTTAAATATTTCCTACACATTCGCTTTCAACATAGATAGAAAAACCGCTTTGTTTTGTTCTTGTTGTCGTTTTGCTTTTCACCATTTGCCATGTTTTGCCTCTACATAGAGATCTCGCTCTAGAAATTGCTCTGTATATGTTAGAAATCGTAATTCAAAAAGATTCTTTTGCTGACAACAATGATCCAAAACAGATTTTTTAATGCGGGTGTTACGGAGGCTAAGGACCCATCGGATCACTAAATACAACAATAATCCAAAACACTTCTGGGCGCTATTTGCATCTCCGGTCGCAATTACGTAATGCACCTATGTGTGGTTAAAGTTAATCCTCGATAAATCTAAAAGAGTTCGTTGCACGTTTATTGTATTCTTAGGCTCACCCGATCCAGGGAGACCTCTTCCAGCGTTTCTATTACTCTGCAAATTAACGATCTACCAAAACTTATATCGTGTCTTCCGGATAATGGGACTTTTCAATTTTCTTTATACAATATTCATCACATTTTCTTGTGGGGTTATTTTGCCTAGTTCTGGTTGCTAATTAATTTATTTATTATTGCTGCGCCGTTACTTTGTTAGTTACTAATGTAAGTACAATATCATAAAAATAAAAATAACACTGTATATTTTGTTATTTAGCATTAATTTAATTTCGCTTCTTTTAATTGTTCATAAATTATGCCTTTGTATTTTACGCTTGGTTTTTTTCTTTATTGTAAATATAAATATATATAATATATATCTCAGGTTTTCCATTTATTAAGTACAATATAATATAACCATATACAAAGCGGCAACCCCATCAAGCCTCCATCCTGCATCCTTCGTGAGCCTCTTGACCTCTGACCTCCACTTACTCCGTGTGTGGCATTTGAAAAATTCGTAAACGGTTAGTACACTTTTAATATTCTTAGTTATTTTTTTAGCGTCAGTCTTGTGTAAATTAAATTTTACTTCAAAAAACGTTTTAACGCGCACACACGGAGCACAGTGAAGCCTCGAAGCATGAACGCCCACTGGGCAGGGTTTTTCTGCTGCTCTCTGTCGAATCCGTTTTCCATTTTTTCCGCTTTTCTCGTACCGCTTCTTGTTATAAAAAATTGCTGCTCGACTTTACATATACATATATATATTTAATAAAATGTATATAATATATGCGTGTATACACATATAAGGTTTATTCAATTCACACGTAGACGTTTGTTAAAAAATGCATTTTTCTTATGTAAAAATGTTCGGCTTTTCCATTTCTTATCTGCCCCTGTCGTAAATATTATAATTTGGTATCCGATTACCACTTTATTCTGTGTTGAGACGCCATTGAGATATTGTTCTTGTACGTTTCCATATATGTATTTATATTAGCATATACTAACCATCGCCTAAAGTGTATGTGTTTTGTATACCTCGTATAGATTATAATTACTTTGGTTGATCGCATTCGGGAAGATTAAAGTTTACACACGGTAGTGAGAGATAGGAGTTTAAGACGAGCGAGCTTAGCAAACCAATCGTAATTGAACTACATTTAGATTTTAGATAAGTTTAGTCCTAATAAATTGCCGCCTTTTTTTTTGTTTTCCACTTTGAGATTAGAGCTAATTTGACACAACCGTTTAATTCAACTATTTTATCATATCGTCTGCCTAACGATTCGCTTCTCGACTGCCATGCTACTGAAAGATTCGTTGCTTTTCGTATTTCGCAGCACCTGGAAAGTATGCTACACTTGATCAGGAGGAACTGAAAATGAAATAATAACCAAAACAGATTTGAAAATAAACAATGGTCGGTATTTGTTTCGGGCTCTCTTTTTTATTAGCTTTAAGGAATGACATTCGGTAATCTGAATCTAAATCGGAAGACGAACACATAATTTGGAATCAATTCTATACACACAGAAACTAAACGAATTTTGGTAATACATTAGGTTCGAAAGGTCACGAAAGAACAAAGATGAAAGTTGAAACTGGCAAAAATTTTGAAAAGTTAACCGAGCCAAAGTGCCCAATGGAACGATACAGCGATCGAAAATATTCTTGATCGGAACACCGGAAGAAAAAAGTCTTGAACCCGAAACTTTTTGCAGGTCCAATAGTCAAAAGGCTTTGCTTGGGGGCCAAGAGCTCAGATCGGGTGATTTAGCTTCGGGCTTTCGGTAGGTATGATGGTGCAGTGTGATCACTGGGATGTTCCCACTGGGGTTCCCGATTTTGAAGAAGTTTTGGATATGCTTGGGTTTTGCTTCGGAATAACTCGGATTGGCTGTGTGGTCACATGTGATGGGAAACGACGTTGATGATGTTGCCCCGGTTGCTAATCTGGTCCCTTTCCTATACTCTCTCTGTTCGCTCACACACCCTTAGCTGCCCAAAAACGAAAAACTTTGAAACAAAACGTAACGAAAAACGAATAGAACAATCTCAACTTAGAAACAAGTAACGAGGACCCCGATGGGGTGGTAAGCGTAAAGCTTTTGGGGTGGTAGGGTAATTTTCGGAATTAAAAAAAAAAAAAATAACTAGAAAACATGGGCTTTTGTGCGGCGCCGCCATCGACGACGGGATCCCACTTCCTATCGATGATATGGGTTCGGTTCGTATACGCTTCGAGACTCTTTCTCAGGTCCTTCTGTACCCTAGGACACCATCTTCTCTTTCCCGTTCTCCAGTCCCGTCCTCTATACTTTCTAATTTTTACTGGAGAATTCGGCCTTCTGTCTTGAGTTCGTTGTGTCTCCTCAGCTGCGACGCCCTCTGCTGTACCCGCCGATAATCCCGGAACAGGACGCTATACCCTGGGCATAGTGTCTCTCAGATCCTCGATACTCCAGCACGGCGTTTGTGGGTGCGACTGCGGGTGCGTTTGATGTGGGTTCGTCGACGGCGAGTGCAGCAATGGTGAATGGTTTTCTGTGTGAAATATATATATTGTGAAAGGAAGAGGGGGAGGAATGCGATGGTTTCAAAAAAACGCACTCGGGTTTCAAAAAACGCAGTAAAAGCCAAATGTAAGAACCAACCGAAAAGCGAAGAGGGGAAAATTAAATAAAGGTAAACCAAATAATTTGCTATTCATATTTTTTTCATCTCGTATTTTTGTGTTTTGCATTTTGCTAAAATTATTAAGTAGCTGTTGCTTTATTGTTATTGCTATTTATGCGTTCTTTTCTTCTTTCTCATTTCTATATTTATAGGTAGTATAGTGTGTGTAGGTGTGTATGTGGTTAAATATGCTTCGTTTTTGTTTACTTTTTGTGATGATCATGGGGCATTATCCTCGTTATATGCACGTATATATAATTATACAAATTAGACTCCATAGAAGTAGAAACTGATCTCCCTTCTGGGCCTGCGCCATTTCAGCGTTCTTGTCTATCTCTTGTATATTATGTAATTGCTGAATTCATTTAGGTAGGTAGGTACTTAGTCTAAAAACATTTTGTGCTCTTAGTTGAGCTGCACTTAATCAGTTGATGTTCCTTCATTAAAATATATATTATTCTTTGCGCTATGATATATATGTATTGTATATATATATAATTTTTCACTTTCCTTTTACTTTTGTCTAATTACTATTTCTTTTTTGTTGGTTTGTTTGTTACTTGCCATTTGTTCATTTAATATATGTATATATAATATAAATATTCACTATATATAAACTAAATAGATTTTTACGATGGGACAATCTGCGCTCTGCTCTTTTCTGCTGTTCAGTAAAAACTTAAGAACTTATTTTTGCTCTCCTTCATTCAAGTCGTACAATAAATTGAGTTTACAAACATTTTACTCTTTTGTTTTGGTTTTTGTTTTGTTTGTTTGTTTTGTCAGCAAAAATGTTCATTCATTCTTTAATTAATTAATCGTTATGATTTTAATTATGCCTTGGCATTATCTTTATAATGTATATATGTATATATCTGTATAATATATTTAATATTGTTTTAAACCTAAACAATTTATTTATGAATTTTCGCTTTCAAAATATCACGTATATACTTAAGTTATGCCTTGGATTTATTAGTTATGATCTGATCTTTATCTGATTAGTCTGCGGAAGATAAAATTGCTGGGATGGCTGGTAAAAAGAGTGAATCAAACTCATTTTGAAATTAGGCAATGTCTCTTAAATTTGTCCCTCACTTTCCTCCCAGCAATTTGGATTCTCTGGGAGTCCCCAGTATTCGAACCCGTGCCTTCGAACTAAATAAAATCCCTATTGACTGACATACATGTAAGTACTCTTGGTTGGTGGTTTCTATGTTGCTTCTTCGACTTGATTTCAGTTTTAGTTTTTAACTAGAGCATGCCTAAGTGAATTATTGCTTTCCATTTCATTACATTTTGAGTTGCTTCGTTTCAACAAAGAGTGATTTCTAATTATTGTTACAATTCGATTTAAAAATGTTTTGTATTTAACTATTTAACAATTTAGTAAAAATTTGTCAACAACTTCACAGCGAAGTCCATTTGCGGCGGCAGCGAGTCACTAATTTGATGGGGGCGACCTCGGCGACATCTGTTTTAGCAGGTATTTTTGAAACCTCTGGGTTGGTTTATTACGTTCGTCACAATACGTTAACAGTATTTAGTGGGCAAATAATTTAGTTTCGTTCAATAAGGCATATACGTATATGTAAATATTTATTTCGAATTTTCCGTTAAGGTATTCTTTTCAGCCAAATTATGCACCAATTTTGAATGGAATTCGCTCGCAGGTCGCCGGCTGCCCCCGCAAATGTTTGGCCATCGCGTTTTGTATTACTTTAAATAATTTTGGTTAACACATCTCGCTTTTCTCGTTCGTGTTTTTGATTAGTTTGATGCCATCATCATAACAATAGATACAACAGAATCTTAAGTGAGTGTAGAAAAACAGAAATGATAAATCAACATTTTCGCAGAGTTCGTCTTGCTTGGTTTTTCTTGTACATTTGTTTATTAAATTATTATATTATTTTACGTTTGCTTGCTTTTCGTATATATTTAACTATATTCTTGTGTAACACACACCTATGAGTGTCTATGTATTGCTTGAGTTTTATCTATTTTCCTTGTCGCTAGAGCTTTGAGTTTAGCTTTCCTTTAATAGTCTCTCTAATATATGCCTCCCGTTTATACTGGCCGGGAGTTGTGTGTATGTTTTTCGCATTTTTTTTAGCTAGCATATTTTGAATATCTTTATTGTATTTTTTTTTTGTATTTAGTTCACTTTTTGCTTGGCTTATGTGGCTAGTTATTATGATTTTTACTTTTTCCTCCTTTTAGTATTTTCGTTTAGACTAAAATTTCGTTCAGTTTTCTTTTGCTTGGCTTACAAGTTAGGTTTTTCCTTCTCAACGAGTTCTGATCGGAGAGTTCAGGGAATTTTTTATAAATTATCCTTGACTTTCTGCTCAGGATTCGTGGGTGGTGTGCGTGTGTGTGTGTGTTTGTAATTGTGTGATTTAGTGTATGCTTGCTTTGCTGCTTGACTTTGTCGTCTCCTTTGCTTATTCATCTTTTTGCTTTGTATTGCTGTATGTGTCTGTGTAGGACAGTTACAGTTACGAGTTACAGTTTACGCTTTATATGTATTGTATATATGTATATAAATTAATTTATGCATAATATTATGTCTTTAATCTTCGATCGCTGCCCCGCTTTCTTAGCTACCATATATAGTATATGTGTGTTATGCAATTTTACTCAGTTATTCCCTATAGTATATATATAAGTGTGTGTGTTTGTCCTGCACGTGTGTGTGTGTGTGAGTGCTTTTCACATTTGCTGTTTCTGTATAATCCAGTAGTGTGTATTTAGCATGATGTTTCCTATATAGTATAGTTTAAATATGGTTTTAAGTTCTCTCCAGCTGCCTCTACATGTATTTTTCTGTCTTTCACTTGCTGACTTACCACACACACACACACACACACTGCAGTTTTGTCAACGTTCCCTATGGTTAAAGCCACCCCCTCCCCCTATCCCCCTCCCCTGCTCCACCGCTAATTGCACATCATAAATGTTTCCTCTACCAAAATGTTATTCCACATCACTCATCACTCGTCACTCACACTCGCACATCGCAGCATCTCTAATAACATAAGCAGCTTACTTTACAGCATTTTGCAATGGTTTCCTTGCGTATATATATATATATACTGTTTGTGTGTGGTAGTGTGAGTGAGTGTCCTTCCAGAGCTTCTACCTTCAAAATACGATTTCCTTTGACTAAACATTTCCGAAATTGCAGCTGTGGTGCGTATTTAGTGTGTGTGAGTTTATATAAATTCTATTTATGCTTTGTAGTTTACTTTTGTTGCTGTTGTTGTTGTGGCTTTTTGTTGTTTGTTTGTTGTTGTAGTAGTAGTAGTAGCATCACTATTGTTGCTGTTGCTGCATCCTCAAAGTTAACATGGATAAATTCCTACAAAATAATCGAAAAAATTGGCAAAAACTTCATATATCTAGGAATTTATATGGTTTTATATCGGTGTTTTTATATATATTTATATAAGCGAAGTGATTGTGCCGACTACTACTATTTACATTCTCTGCTATTTACAGCAAGCAAAACCGAAAAAAAGGATAACCAATCGAAAGAAATCGAAGATAAAAAAATAGTTGTAGTATTTCCCTCGCTATGGCATTCAACTAATTTACATTACATGTACATATTTTTAGTGTGTGTGGCCAAAACTAAAGCTCCAAACTTAGCATAAATTAAATTAAATCATAGGCATATTAACATAATCGTAATCAACTAAAATTATAAACTAAGAGTGCGGCTGCTGCTGCAGTTCGATCAGAGTTGAGGGGCATATATAGCATATAGCGTGGTATTGTTGTTGTTGTCGCAAATAGTTGTTGTTGTTGTCGTCGTTGCAGTTGTAGTTTTAGTTGTTGGTATGGTTTATTATTCAGGGCAGCTCTCAACGAAAAATTGGCGACTACGAAAATTTGTTTACTTTATGTTTCTTTTTTTGGATTTAACCTATTTTGTGGTGGTTGATTTTTGGTGGTTGTTGTAGTTGGTGGTGGTGGTGCGCCAAGTAAAAATGAAAGAAAAGAAAGCAAATACCGATATGTGTAAGCTACGACAAACGACAAAACGACCAGCGAGAGATTCTACATACGGTGAGGCTGGCTCAATGGGACTACTCACCTTGGTAATTCTGAGGCCAAATGGTGGGTACATTCTGCAAGCGAACATTAAATAATAATTAATATATATGGTTTTGTAATATACAGTTGGGGTCAGAATAATAGCTCTGGAAATCAATTTAAAAGTCACTAAGTTCGTTACTAATTTACAATTAATTAATTATAATATTACAGCAGAATATCAGGGACCAAAATGAATTGTCATTTGAAAATATTATTTTAAAAAAAGTACTACAAACTTTTTTTTTTTTTGATTTTAGTTTGGCTAAAAAGAGTAAAAAGCTCCCTGCTTAGTATTTAATGTAATATCGTTTTCATTCAATATCAAATTTTTAAATATTAAGAAACAAAGGCCTTTGTTATAAACTAACCAAATTTGGAATATATTTAGCAAACCGGATTGGGCTTAGAATCATTATCTCCAGCGCTATTATTCTGACCTTATCTGCAGTGGTTTCAATCGCACTCACCATTGGCACACTGTAGTACTGATAGAATGGCTGATATTGCATGGCTGAAGGTGGGTAGATGGCTGGCACTCCAGCGGCTGTAAAGTCAGTAACTAGGTTTGGTTAATTGTTTCCCAATTGATGGTGGTGGTGTTTTGGTTGTAGTTGTTGTGTTGATGAAGTGTATTCGAATAGAGAGAGAGAGTAATGAAATACAAAGAAAAGAAAAACAAATGTCAATAAAACCAAGTGAAACTCAGAGAAACGATGAAGACCCATCAACGCAGAGATTAATATATTGGAGTTAAATCGCCCGGAACGACCATATATCTCACCTGGCGGATATACAGCGGCTGCGAACTGATCCATGGGTATGTTGCTCATCGGTGCCGGCGGCGTGGTGGTATAGTAGACAGCTCCGTTCGTGGCCACAATCGATTGCAGAGGATTGGGCTGGGTGGGAAAATAATGCATTTATTAATTTATTCAGTAAATGATAGCCCAAGTACTCACCTGCTTCTTGATGGCCGGTGCAATGTTCAGTTTGCGATCACGTAGTACCACGCACTCACCCTGTTTTTCGGCCAGACAGAGATGGAAGAGAGACAGAAGGAGAAAGCATAAATAGAGGACCATTAATACATATTCATTGCATTATCAACACACAAGCCGAACGAAGAAATTCAAATTTAAATCGAACGCAGCAGCATCAAAAATTCTCAAAAAATAGTTAAAAATTAATGCGCAACGCTTTTGGTTTTATTTTGTGTCTTTTTTTTTAATCTTCTGTTCATTTTTGCTTTTTATGGCACGGCCATGGCTAAGAGAGAGAGAAACACGTGCCAAGGCAAAATACCATTACCAAAGTTATATATATATATATAATATATAGGTGTAGATGTGTATATTGTGGGGTGTGTTGTGTGTGTTTAAATTAAGTAAGGTTTATTACAAAATGTCATGTACATATGTTGCATAAATAGATCTGCGCTGTTTTTGCTGTGGGTTTTAATTTGGCTTCAAAAGCAAATCCAATCGCCAACTTATTGTTCTCTTTGTTTCGTAATTTTCATTTTCAATTTGTGCGGCACAAAATTCAACATGTTTATTTTAATCAACAAACATAAACACAAAAATTAATTAACCAGAATAATAAACTCATTAATAAAAGTTTAAAAAACTAAAAGGCACAAAAGCATTTAAAGAACAAAAATCAATTTGGAAAATAAAGCTTGCTTTTTGTTTCGTTTCTTCTCTCGTCTCGTGTTTGTTACTGATAATAATAATTAAATCAATTGAATACAAAAAACAAACAATGTAAAACCAATTAGAAAACTTTAATATATAAAACCAACACCAAGTTAAAAATGTTACTATATTAAAATATACTTGTAGTCACAAAAATATACCTATACAGTTTTATCAGAGAAAGGGTCAGTTTTAAATCTTGTATATAAACCTCTTTCACAAAAGCCCTCACAAAGAACTTTTCAACAAGTTCCTTTTTGCTCGAAGTAATCCCATTTTAAAAATGCATTTAGCATCTCTTCGACCCAATAAATCAGCCAATTTACATTTAATACCTTTTCCTCCGGCCAAACTACTAAAGCAGATAGGCAGCCACCGACAGGCTGGCCAGTTCATCTTTAATTGCCAATTAGTCCCGGCTGATACCCTTGTGATTTGCGCTTGAGATGCACGAAAAGGACACCGCTCCACAAAGAGATAAGGCCAGACTCCTTGAGGGAGTCGGGGAGTGGCGGTTGAGTGGTGACCCCTCTTGGCAGCGGTAATAACCATTAACCTAAGCAAATGTTTGCCAGCCAAGGAGATGCTACTTTGTCGTTAGAAATAAAAAAATAAAAAAAAAAAAAAGTGGAAAATGAAATGAAAAGAAAAGCGAGGCACGGAAAACCTGAGCCGCCGCCGCCACCGCGTATCCTTTCTGACCGCCGCTGGGCAAACATTCTTTTCATTTATGTTCGAGTTGGCCGCCCTCGAGCCTTCGTCCTCGGCCAGCGACATAAGGATAAGGGCCATAACAAAGGGCCAACGGTTGAGAAAGTAAACTAAAGATGAAACGTATGCTGGAAGGCCCTGAAACCCCTGCGACCCCCCCCACCACGACCACCCTTAACCACCTCTTGTCTTGGCTGAATTTAATTAAGAATCCTTTTGGTGGCTGGCTTTTACCGTGGTAGCCTTTTGTTTCAGCACACAAAAAGGACAACAAAACCGTCCCACACTCCACTCGAAAATGATTTAAAATTGAAGAGTCTGCTCCTCGAGGAGTAGGCAAATCTCATACATTCGAAATGTGCGTTTCGAGTTCATTTTACGGACCCAAATTTGCTCTAATCTATATGTATTTGTGTTGCGTAATTATGCATGTATGAGGTGACAATGGGTTGGGGGATTAGTTTGCCATCAAAGAACATATACACAAAAATTAGTATACGCAGTGGGGCTTTGGATTTAGTGGACTGATATGATATATACTCGAATATGGTTTTGGATTGTGGTCCCCGAACACTACAAAAGGGCGCCCGGTCGCCTATTTTAGTTTGGATGCTGTTTGGCTTTTGATGAGTTCGTGGTCGAAAAACTAGAACTAAATGGTAAACTTTTCTAAATGAAATTTAATTAGTGTAATGTGTGTTGTCTCCTCTGTTGTGGGGTGGTGTGTGTAAATTATAAAACTTGGTTAAACGTTGTCGCTGCTGCTGCTTCTGTTGTTGTTGTGTGCCCGTTTCAGCTTTTGCCTTTTGCATAGAGTGTGGTCGTTGTTATCCTTGTTCTGCCGGCGGGCATTATGCTTTCTGCTCTCCCTTTGCATTCACAAGGACACTCGTGTCCCAGACTCGGGCAATAGCAGCAGCAGCAGCAGCAGCAACAAGAGGTGGAACAACAACCAGAACGACAACAATGCATATTAATGACGAGCTGCAAAAGTTTTTCACTTAATATGCCACAGAGCTCGGCGGAAGCTTCAGCCTCTGAGCAGCATCGTCAGAATAGAGGGTAAAAAGAGATGTAAAAATGGGAATTTTCCCTGAAATGGGTAAAAGTTGCATCACTCAGGCGGCCAGTACTTATGCAATAATTATAATCAATTAGTATGCCAAAACAAAATATGGCAGCGTGCTCGGGCCTATGCTCTACTCATTGTACACCGCTGATATACCCAAGCCCAATGCTGACTATATGGAGGCTCCGTCGAAGGCTTTAATAGCTACATACGCGGATGATATTGCGGTGCTCTACTGCTCAAAGGATCATGTAGAAGCTGGAAATGGTCTACAGATGTACCTGGACGCCCTGGCAAATTGGTGCAGGCGATGGAACTTAAAGGTGAATCCCCTGAAAACCGTCAACCCATGCTTCACATTGAGAAGTCTTTCAACGCCTCCTATTCAGATGGAAGGAGTAACCCTCGAGCAGCCGACCCACGCAAAATATCTGGGCATCACCCTAGACAAACGCCTTACTTTTGGACCGCACCTGAAAGCTGTTAAAAAAAAGTGCGGTCAAAGGATGCAACAATTGCGATGGCTGGTCAACAAAAGGAGTACCATGTCACTGAGGGCGAAGAGAGCTGTATATGTCCACTGCATAGCCCCAATATGGCTATACGGAATTCAAATATGGGGGATCGCTGCCAAATCAAATTACAAACAAGTCCAAGTGCTGCAAAACCGTGCAATGAGGAATATTACTAATTGCCCTTGGTATGTGCGTGGGTCCACCCTCCACAGGGACCTAAATATCCACACTGTGGAGCAGCAGATTGGCCTACACACCAGTAGGTACAGCGACAGACTCCTTAGTCATCGGAACCGACTCGCAAGAAGACTCCTGCCAGCTAGACCGCTCAGGCGGCTCAAGAGACTTGGGTTCGCCAAAACAATCAGACAACCATAAATGTGATCTCCAATAAAGTCCTTTTGCTGAAGGCATGAGGTTTGGTTCAAATTCATATACAAAACTACATTGTCAAGGTACTTAAAGATTGTACGGGTTCTATGTTTACAAATAAATAATAAAAAAAAAAAAAAAAAAACTGCTGCTGCTGCTGTTGGTTCGTTAATTATTCCGCAATTGGAAAAATGTGCAATTCACAATCGATTCGTAATCAGCAAATTAGGCAAAAACGGAAAAGATGTGCCAACAATGCAACTTTACACGAAAATATAACTCAAAACGGAACTCAAGACTGGATCAAACGAATTAAGGCAACAAGGCAACGCACTAAGGTATTGTCTATATAGTCTAGTCTATTAAAGTCTATGGAGACCGCGTTCCAATAACGGAGCCAAAGGAGCAAAATTCGCTAATTGTTTAATTGATTGCGTAAAATGAGCATTAAAAACGGTGCAACGAACTCAACATTGTTTGCATTTGCATTTGATTTTGGTTTTTGTTTTGGTTTTTGGTTTTAGCTTAACGCTTAACGGGCAAACTTCGATATATCAATAGGTTGGATACGTGTGGGTGTGGGATCAAAGAAATATAGAAAGAAAAGTAAGGCTGCCTACGCTTGGGAGAGTAGTAATGTGGGTTATATAACTGGGTGAGTGTGGTGTGTTTTGTAAATATGTGTGTGTTTTGTTTTTTGTTTCTGGCAATGAAACGATATAACGAACGCAACGGAATCGAATGTAACGTAACGGAATGGCAACGCAACGGAAATGTAACGTAACTCGGAAACGTAAACTCAACAAAAACGCAATAAGAAGAAATTTATAAAAGAACAAAGTGCCGTCCGTACCTAAGGCGGTACATCTGATCATCATATATCATATATCGCTCAATGGCGACAATCATATGAGGTATTTCTTATGTGGGACCCCCCCGCGGGGAGTGTTGGTAGTAGTAGTAGTAGTAGAAGTAGTAGTGGTATCAGTAGTAGGAGGAACCGACGTCTCATAGTAGTAGTACTTGTGTGTGATGGGTCAGGTAATACCCTAAAAGATCGGAGCACAATTTTAAGCTGTATTGGATATGCTGCAGAGTGTGATTTGTTTATATCTTTTCGTGACGCGACAATCGAAAAAGCTATATAATAAGAGGTGTGAGGTTCGTTTGTTCGTTCAATCGTTCGTAGGTGGTTGTGGTGATGTTCACGCTCGCTTCTTCGGAATCGAAATCATAATACTGGCATTTCTTAGTTTTTGGTAAACGTTCAACAGGCGACATTAGCAACAGGTCAAAGGAGTGGTACTCACATCCGCTTGCAGTCTTTGCGCCTCCTGCTCCGTTTCGAAGGTGACGAATCCATAGCCCTTGCTCACGCCTGCCCGATCCACGATGATCTTGGTGCTCTTCACGGTGCCGTAGGCGCTGAAGACGCGGGTCAGATCGGCCTCGGTGGTATCGCCACTAAGTAATAAAAATAGGGATTAGTTTGGTTTTCCCAACAGATTTTCGTTACATGGGGCAATCGCCTTTGTTTTGTAAATGCTTATCTTTTGAGACTGCTCTAAAAACCGTGAGACTAAACAAAATTTAAGATATTTGATTTTTTTCAAATTTAAATTTTTTTATCTATTGCATTCATTTTAGTTTTAATTAATTTTCAACTGCAATTTAAATTCAGTTTACAGCAACAATTAATTATTTCAAATGTGCAACAGTTTCAATTTCTTTCTCGATAATTCTTTGCAAATCGGCAAACAAAAATTCGTTGAATTTAAGTGCTTAAGGGATTTATATTCTAAGAAATATGTACATACATATGAATGTGTAAAATAAATTTACTTTCTAGAGAAATCAAAAGAAATTGAATTTAAAAATGCTGTTAAATCAAAGGCGATTGGCAGAGATTCCTGGAAAATGAGACCACAGGACGAGTTCTCACCTGATCCCGCCCACAAAGATGCGGTTGGGTATTAATGTGCCGTATTTGGGCGCCGCGAGGGGCGTCTCCAGTCCTCCGCCGGGCGCTGCCGTTGGAGGCGGCGCTGCCGCGATTTTGTGCATCTCTGCGGGTGTCGTCTCCAGACGAAAGTTGGGGGCTCCGAAGGGCAGAATCTTGAGGCTGTTGCTGTGGATTGGGGGTGCGCGCCGGCCAAAAACTTCTACTCGCTGCCGTTCGTTGGATCGAGCGGCTCCGCTTTGATTGCGATTTTTGGTCTCGGATGTCGGAGGTCGGATCGTATCGAATCGAATCGGATCGGATGGCGATTATGCGGCGGCTGGAGCTATCGAATTGGCTTTCACTGCTTTAGTTGTAGCACGCATGTATACAGTTTGATGGGCTGCCTGGCGGATTCTCGAAATCTGGAAAAGGCAAAACCATAATTAAACACAAAATTAGTTGAGCTCATTAATAAACCATTAAAATAATCAGCCACATGGCCAGCAAAATAAAAAAAGAGACATACAAGAGAGCAGAGCATTTGAATCTCAGAAAAAAAAGTAAAGAATTGCCCCCTACATTTCGAAACGAATCTATTTCTGGCACAGCCGACATATGTCACACGAGGAAAACTCAGCGCAGGCACGCTCACAGATACGCACCCATACATAGGCAGGGAAAACTAGAGGTAGTCGTCGGGCACCATGTGTGCACCATAAATTCACCTTCAGAAGCGGCGGCGAGACAACTAAATAGCACAGAGAGTTTAATTTTAACAGCAGCAACGGCACAGCAACGGCAGCAGCAGCAGCAGCAACATCACAGCCGCAGCAGCAACAATAAACTTGCCTTGTCCACAACACGGTTTGAATACGTTTTTGGGCCACACGAGAGGCAGATGCACAAAGGAAAAATTTATATTAATTCCTTATAACCTTGTCAACATATCAAAATTCTAATTTAATCATAAAACCCTTGATAAATATTTATATTAATTGAATTCCAGTTATTCCGAATATAATCTAAGTAATATAATCTATAAATCGACGACTTCTTTTCCCAAATTGTTTTCAGTGCACCTAGAAATTATACGTGTTGCTATGAGCTGCAGATGGCCATTATAATTCCGATCGAGGAAACTTTAACATGCACTAATTTGAGTTTGAGTCAAATACATTTGCAGCCTTCGTCAAACATTTCATTTTGATGTGTATAGATGGCTTTATAGATGATGTTTGCATGTTCTGGGCGTCGCATGTTTGTTGGCTCCCCCGATCCATATTCGTATGCAAGTAGCGAGTGGCATGTGGGTATCCCTGGTCGTATCGTCATTTGTATCTGTATCTGTAGTTTCCGTATCTGGCTCATCGATGATGGGCGACGCGCTCCATTGCCCGCTGCTGGTCGCTTATCGCCGCTCCCCCCGCCCCCCGCCCACCGAACAACTGTCCAACAGTCCAACAGTCCAACAGTCCTACAGTCCAGCAATCCGAACGTGTACGGGCCGATTCGATTGGCGGACACACATAGCAATGAAAACATAATTAAATTTTCATTAACAATGAAAATGTCAAAATTGTTTGCGTTCGCGGTGAAGTTGCGCTATGCCAGGCATTTCAATTGTACGTCGGCAGACCGATCGATTTAAAGATATATGTAGGTACATACATATACACAGAAAGTCGGATGCACGTATGAGATATCTATTTAATGGACTGTGTGGGAAAGTTGTTTTGCAACACGTGATTATATGGCTCTATTTCGACCCATTTTCGGTATCTCAAACAAATAAATTACCGAAATATAAGTGTTTGCATAAATCAAGGCAATAAATAATCCTAGACGCAATTTGAACTAAATCCGTAAATGCAAAGCTAAATAACATATATATCTTCCGCTCATTAAAACGCGTCACGATTCCAAAAAAATAAATGAAAATATTTTTAGAACTGAGAAAAACAAAATCAAGTGACGTTGGCCAAAGGAATAGAAGGAGTATATATCTGTTCCGTCTGCCGAATACAGATAATATGCTATATTGGCCTGGCCCAGCGGAAAATTGTGAAAAACTAAAAGCTTTGCCATAGATTTTCTAGGCTTCTCGAGCGGATGTGGCCACCATAAAGTGGGCGAGGTGATGCGAGGCGAGAGCTGATTTGCCGATGGCTAAGTGCCCCTGACATGATTCATGATGAGCCAAGATGGGCAGAGGGCAAGTGCTCATGATTTATGTGCGCCTCTTAATTATTTACAATATTATGAAATTATTTTTGAGAACTTTATTCCTGGGCATTAGCAAAATTAATGATGGGAGGATAGTAAAACGGCGACAAAGCGAGAATACTGAGCAGAGCCAGCAGCTGAATTATTAAAATGTTCATTACTCGGCCATGGCAACTACGGAAAAGCGACAGCAACTGAGGTCAGCCGGAAAATCACGGAGTCAGGTCCGGAGTGGAGCTACTGTTCGCAGCATGACAACGCCAGCGATATCAATGGAATTTAATCAACAGCAGGCCAGCTCAAAACTCTCACACAATCCCCACCCACCCACATTCATCCATCCATCCGTCCATCCGTCCATCTGTCCACCCACATTGCTGTCAGTTAGTCAGTCACTGAGGTGCTCGTTCTCGTACTCAACAATATTGCAAAATTCCACGTGCGAAAATTGCGCGAGTAATGCCAATGGAAACGGGAACCGTCAAAGAATTTTATATTGCCAAAAGAGGGAAAGAGTTCGTGTCACAGATACGACTGCCGAATGCTCAGCGATTACGGCGAGATATGATCTGAACAAAAGGGGTAAAAACAGACAGAAAATTGTAAATCCCTAGAGGACTGAAATACGCGTTTAATTACGAAATTTTGTGAAAACCACAGCTATGCAAATAAAAAAAGATAGGGGGAAAATAAGCCACAGATATGACGGCATTGCTGAATAATTTTATTATAATGAAGAGAAAAACTTGGGGATAATGTTGACAAAGGAAGCTGTAAAAGGGGCTCATATTTACATTGTAAATGCAAAAAAAAAGGAATAGCTTACAAATTACGTAATAGTGGGGAGTCTACATTTTATGAGCCACAGCAATAAAACAAACCACAACAAATTTTATTTGAAAAATAAATTTATTTTCTCTTTACTCATGCAATAAAGGGCTAAGACAAAAAGTAAATAATTAAAATAAATAATCAAAAGATTAATATGTATTTTTACATAATATTGGCAGAAAGGAAAATAATGAAAGATAAAGCAGACAAATTTATATTTCCAATCAGAAGTACCCAAGGATGATTCATTCCCCCACGAAACAAATGGAGAAATAATCCTCAATTCGTTAACAATTTGCAGTTCTATATTTGATATCGCCAGCATTAAAAAACATTCTGGTAGCTGGTTGAATTTTTTCGCTTTTATGTCCATTTTTGGCACATTTCAAGCGTAACTTGGGCAATTAGGGCAATGCAATTAGTGAGCGCCAAACTATTGAATAACCAGACTGCGTAGCCAGCAGCAGTTGACGAGGAATAAGGGGAAAAACGGGGGCGGTGGGAGAGAGTGAAAAGTGGGCGGGGCGGTGGGAAAGTCGACGTAGAGCAGTTGCTGAAGAGAGTGCAAGTTTGACCTATAAAATTGCAACGTGGGCGCGCTTCACTTGGCACAGATACGTAGCAGTAGCAAGAAAAAAAGGGAAACGAAGCCAACACACAGCTGTGGCCAAGGCAATGGGAAAAGGGAATGAAACTGGTGGGAAGTGCGGAAAAAGGAAGGAAATTAAAGGGAAAAAGGTAGGAAAGTGGTAGCAGCCGAAACAGGAACCGAAACCGGAAGAAGGGAAGCGCAGGGAAAAGAACCCTAAAGTCGTAAGCACTTTTTTTTAAAACAAAACTGCCCACATGAGACTGACACCACAGAAGCAAAACCCCGCAGATAAGAAAGCACCGAGTCACATGCACACCTGCATCCTTGTGTGTGTGTGTGTGTGCTTGCGTGTGTGGGTAAGCGTCCTTGCCAAAAACAATAAAGAGCAGGCCCCAAGGCGAGCGATAAACGCTGACACAGAGAAAGCGCAGAGGAAACCTCGGCAAAACAGGACCAAATGCGCCTTGCAGTATGCTACACAAAATATGGAGCTTACACAGAAAAAACGAAAGGATATCGATTGCTAGAGAAAACTACTATTTTAAGCGAAAATTGTACTATAAAATATAATTTATATACGTAAATAAGGTATTAAAATATCTTATATTTACTGTTACATCTAAATTATATGCTATTGTCGATAATTATTGTAACAGTTTAAAATATAAATTACACGATTTAGCAATTCGCAACCCTATTTAAGCTTGCCATAAAATATTATATGGCTAAAATAAGCATTTAACATGTTTTCATTTCTGAAATACATTTGTTTATATTATAGGCGATTCTTATTACATTATAATCAAAATAAATAGCAAAATGTGGCTCCCAGAGTGGGGATCAACATTATGGCGTTACATTTTTTGCAGTACAACCAGGGAAAGGATACTGGATATATCCGTAAGTTCACCAGGTGCGGACGACCAGGCCAGACGACCGACTCCCGCATCCCCTTTTGGCCAGATAAGCGTATACAAGTCACATAAGGACAATTAGCCAGCCCAGGCTCAAAGAGTTTAAGAGGCATAACTGCCGACGCGGGGGCAAACCAACGGGGGGTTGGGGGAATTAGGAACGGGCGGGAAAAGCGGGCGAGGAAATCATGTTGATGGCTGAGGCATGACGATGACGTTAAAGCGTACGTGTTGGTGAATAACTTAAAACGAAAGAAAGTCAGTGGGTAAAGATGAACTAAAGAGGAGGGGGAGGTGGGCAGAGATGGATGGGTGGCAAGTGGGTGAATGTGTGTGTGTGTGTGGGTGGCTGGTCGGTGGGGAAAGCAAAGGTCAATTGAAGTTGCGGTGCTAAAACTTTGAGGCGGCGAAAGAGCAAGAGTCAGAGGAGCCAAGTCAAGTGGAAAGCGGGAAAGCGCAAAACAGGCTCAAACACACACACATACACTCTTACTCTTGCACACCCAAGGATGCACTGACTGACAGTGCGCCGGAAGTGGAAGTGCACCCCCCGCGCCCACCGCCTTACCTGGGCACAACAAAAAAAAAAATAAAGAAAAACTCCTGGCTGCCTTTCGCCTACATGTTATATAATCCTTGAGTGCGGCGAGCGAGGACGAAGCTTTTGGGTGTCAGTCAAGTGAAAGGAAATTGTAGCACACCAGGGTGGTGGTGCTGTAGGAGGAGGGGGGTTGTGGGAAATTGGGTGAACCGTGGAGAGGATGGGCCAGACAAACCAACAGACAAACATCATCATCGTCATCATCGCAGGCTCGGCGGCCTCAGCAGCTAAATTGATGGCCTGCCATCAGGGTATCCATCCCACATCAACGTTTTGCCACCCATCCACCCACCAGCAAACCCGGTTACTACCCCCCCACCCGCACACACACACACCCCGAGATTCGTATGTATATGTGGCACAGAAAAATCCATAATCCTCGGCAGAAGCTGAAGGAGCAGCCAAATAGCAGCAGCAGCAGCAAAAGGGAAACGCCAAACTACAAAAGCGCGAGCACAAATTGCCACTGTGTCAGTAAATCCACTCACACATATGTCCCTAACATATATCCCCTTTATACATATGGACAACATATGTATATATATATAAATGTATATATTTGCAAAGCCAAAAACTTGTGTGAAACAATGAAACTTTTCTGCTTGTGCTGCCAGTGTCCAACTTCTTGTATTTGTATTTGTGTTAGTTTTATTTCTGGCCCTTGTCCAATATTTGCCCCCGAGCCGGAGTAACTTTAAGTCTGTTGGAATTAATTTCAAGCAAATATATACACAAAATCCATCTAAACTCATACCCATGTCCTTTACTCTTATATGTGTTTGCGTGTGGTGTGGAAAAAGTTTCGGTCGGATGATTTATTGCCACTTCAGCTGCGGGGGACCGACAACGTTGCGTATGAGCGATGGCTGATTCCCTCCCAGTGCGGATTATTGTCTATGCTGACAAAGGATTTAAGCGGAATTTGATACAGCCACCACTGGGAAAGGACGAAGCTGATACGAAGCCATCCATTAAATGCTACGGCAAATTAAATCATTAAAAAACAATTTTTGAGCCAGCCATGGGGCGTATACGCAATGTTTTAAAGAAGCAGGTGGAACTGCCAAAAAATAAATATGCAAATTCAACGCTTTCCAAGGGGAGACAGCCATAAAAATGCAATCACACAAAAAGCAAAAGAAAAGCCAAAGGAAATGTAAAAGCCAAAGGCGGCCACAACAAATAAGAAAGTGAAAAGAAATGACGTAAAAGTGTGACTCAAAAGACAGGGGCTTACAAGTGGGCCTTCGGGGAGGGGGGAGGGAGGGTCTTTGAACGAGTGTGTGTGTGTGTGTATAGGTGGGGGCGTGAAGAGTTTGCCAACTATTTCTGTAGACGCATCTGAATGTGCCCTCTACTGCCTCCTCCTTTGTAGCCATCTTTAGGCCAAAGCGTAAAATTAAAATGCGAAAATGCAGACAATGGGTCGACCGAAAGACAAGATCCGCACTCGGAAAATTGCCTACCATGAAAAATATTTATTTCGAAAAGCGTATTTAATCAATGTTTATAGCCCACTATTTTTATACCCGTTACTCGTAGAGTAAAAGGGTATATTGTATTCTTGCAAAATTATGTAACAGGTGGAAGGAAGCGTTTCCGACCCTATAAAGTATATATATTCTTGTTCAGGATCACTAGCCGAGTCGATCTAGCCATGTCCGTCTGTCCGTCTGTCCGTCTGTCCGTCTGTCTGTCCGTCTGTCTGTCTGTCGTCGTCCGTATGAACGCTGAGATCTCGGAAACTATAAAAGCTAGAAGATTGGCATTTTGCATGCAGATTCTAGGAGTTCCTACGCGGAGTTTGTTTCAAAAGATGCCACGCCCCTTTAACGCCCACAATCGCTTATATACGATTTTAAAAATTTAAATATTTCGGAAAAGTAAAATGCAGTTTTATTGTGTTTATCAATACCTATCGAAATGTAGAAGAAATTTTTCAAATCGGACCATTCGTTAAAAAGTTGGGCGTGATCAAGTTTCTATCTCCTCTCCCCCTCCTTTACCTGGTAACGGTATCTGATAGTCGGGGCCCTATAGCTTCTTGTTTTAATTTAATTTTTATAGTTCGAAAGCAGTCTTCAATATGACCATAAATTGATTGAAAGGTAATTGCTTGAAATATTAATTTGGTGTATGTAAATAAACCTTTTCCCTTTAATTTAAATTTGCCGCATACTGCTTAAATAATAAAATGCTAATAGGTCTGGTTATTATTTTTGTATTTGCACATTTTCGAAATATTTTGTTTACCAACATTTTTAATCAGACCAATATTAATATTTAATTTCTTCCCATGTGCATACCCGTAGCTGCACGAAAACGAGCCAGTGAATTTGTGTGTAAAAGTGAAAAAGCGCAGCTGAGCACGTCATCCTCAAAGGCGCTCCTCCAGGCTTCTGTTTTTTGTTGGTTTTGCCTCACTTCATTCATCCATATGCATATGCCTGCGAATACTATGTACCTGCATCTGAAACTACCCGAATGTATCTGTATCTGCATCTGCAGCTGTCTCCTCTCGAAAAATGCGCGACCAACATTTTTCGCTTTTGTTTTTAGCAGCGCCTTTATTCCGTTCTTTCTTTAATTTTTTTGGCAACGCTTTTGGCCGGAATTGCGACTTAAATTCTCTGTAGTTAAGCTACGTCTGGCGACCCAGTTAAGAGAACTAAATCACATGAAAATACTAATTTATCTAAAGTTATGCGAATGAGATTCGCAAACGAAATGCAGCTTAGATAAGAGAATTTCTAAATATCCGAGAGATGCCCAACATACAACCATTGGCATTTGCACCCACACAAATGTGTGCATTTCCTCTCAAGTTAATGAAATATTTCAAGTTGCCAACTCGCATAAAACTGATGTGTGTGCTGCTGGTATCTATAGCTGTATCTGTATCTTAATCTGTATCTGCATTTGCATTTATATCGCAGCGTGTGCTTCGTGAATCTGCGTGAGTGTGTGCCTTTGTAGTTGTCATGCTTGTTAAGATATTTTTGGCCTTACTACTTTGCCCGGCCAAGAATCTCAGACAAGGCGACAAAGCAATGAAAGTTTCACCCGGGGAATAACAATCACCATTTCGAGCGGCGTGAAATGTACTCTATTAGCAGCTGCCTAATATCATCAAGTTGTAAACAAAATATACGAAAGACCCAATTAGCCTTTTGAGAGCAGGAAACCCATTCAATTAATGAACGTTTGAAATGATGAGTAAACAAACTTTTCCACCCCCACTTAAAATTCCTGTGTGCTACCGAAACTATATTATTTGATGCCTATGTTATCGTTAAGTAAATGTTTTAAATTTAAGTGATTTTGTTAGAACAAAATTTAATGACTAAATAATGGCAGCTTTATGCTAAATTATTGGTGTAATTTTTATTTTACTATCGAGAACTTGTTGCCAGTTTGCTAAAATGAAATCTATAAAAATAGACTTCCTTAAAATATATATATTTATAATTACTTTAAATGGTTAAATGGTAAAATAATATGCCAGCTCTCCGGCGACTTCTAAAAGCTGTTAGAATTGAAACTTATTTCTATGCAATCAATAGCAAATTGCTCTGGAGCCCGCCAAGTTCTCACATTAGCCAAGTGGAAACTTTTGTCAGGTGGCGCAAACTCAATTTCCATATGCATTATGCATCTGTATCTGTATCTGTATCTGAATCTCGCTATTTGCGAGTGTCTTGGTGTATGCATCCGCTGGTGGGCAGTGAAAACGATTTGAAAACCGTGAAAATATGCAGATAACTAATATTAACTTTTTGTTCGAATGCATGAATGAAGCGTGGAAACGGAATAGTTGTAAAAAAAAAAAACAGCTCGTTAGATGAATGAATGAATGAATGGGGGAAGAGAACTCGACTTGCTCTGCCCCACGACTCGCTTCAATGCAGCTCCAGTGAATTCGAACCCCGGAGCGTATGCAAAAAGCTAAAATAATTGCTCTGCTAGAGAACGAAAATTGGGAGCAGTGCGTGCAGCAGTCCGGTTCTATTTATGGCCACACTTTTCAAATCCCAAACGAACGGCGGCCATAAAAGCCGCACGCAGTTGACCCACACGCTGAATGTTGCCCCGGCCCTCTTAGCATATAGATTATTCAGGTGGGTGTGTCCGTAGCTGTATCTCTGCCCGTGCCCGTGCCCGTGCCCCTGCCGTTGTATCTGTATCTGTGTTTGGATCTGTATCCGTAGTATCTGCGGTCTGTAGTCTGTATTCTGATTTTGTGGCCTGCGTTGCGGTCCAAATGGTCAGCGCTACGCTAGAGTGCAAGTTCGGTTACCGTTTGGTGACCATTTTGCATGTGGGCTAACGCATCGAACCCAAACCTAAAACCATAACCCTAAAATTCCTAAATACAGAGAAAGAAAACTAGCCCAAGCCCATTTTTTGGACTTGGAAAGGAAATAAGTTCCCACTAAAAGCATTTAATTATTTATTAATAATTCATCGTTAATAAAAATTCATCGGAATTTATTTAATATTTTTTCGGAGAGCCGTGATTAGTTAAGAAATTTCAATCCTTGGCATTAATGGGACACCTTTGTTTAAATTTTTAATAAAGAAAATAATTTGTAATGATTGGAAGGCTTTAATAATATTTCAGGAATAGAATTATACTAAGAGCTTAATTCCAATATTTACTCTTTGAATCACCAAAGGGACCGTGTCAAAAATCGGATGGATTTTATATTCTGTAGGCATGGCAAGTTTGCTTCACGCATAGCGGGGGATTAGTTTGATTCGTCTTGTTTCCTTTTGACACAGATTTTCTTTATGGCCTTAACCCAGAGCCACCCAAAAACCCACATATACACACGCCCGAATCCCCCCCGCATTAGTCTTGAACTTTGACTTCGTTTACGGGTTTCTTGCCAGCCAACCAGCTAGCCGAATCCAGCGAAACGTCTCGATAACAGAGCCTGGCGGGCCATATTATATATTTTTATTGCCAACGGCAGCCGCCGCCATAAAGGGGCGTGTCGCCGCCTCTTTTCTCTTTTAAACAGCTGTCGCCAACGATGGCAGAAAAGCAAAGACTTTTCGCCATTTTGGTATCTGTAGCGAGAAAATTAAATGAAAACATACTATATAGGCAAAAGTACTTTAGCTCTTTTGGCATGCGTGTGTTGTCACTTATAAAGAAAAATCTCTCGAGTAACAAGCGGAGGATTCACTTGTAGCCTAGGCGACACAAAAAAAAAAAATAAAGAGCGAAAAGGGGACGAGGGGCGGCGGGTGAAATGAATATTGAAGAGCGGAGCGCATTATAATTTTAGATTTATGTACAGGGTGTCCCAGAGTTGGGCCCCGCGAGTGGAAACTGGGAGCTCGGGGCAGGGAGGATGATTTGGAAGTCGGCGTGCCAGCCGCAGGGAATACTTATTTATATTTATGTAAGCCGAAAAGACAGGCCGACTGCCAAAATAAGAATTACGGCATTGAAAGCTTAAAGCAGTGCTCGAGGGCAGGAAGCTGGATCAGCGGATAAAAACTCCCCCGCGACCTCTGCTGACGGTTTGCTATTCGGAAAATGTCGCCTAGCAGCATATCTTATTTGAAATCTACACAGCGGACAAATCCTTTGATTTAACTGGATAAGAAAAAGAATGCATCTCCTTATATAAGTTTTTTATACCATAGATGTAAAAGCGGTTATATTAAACACGTACATGCTATCCCACCCATTTTTTCCATAGATGCCTAGAAATGTATGAATTCTCATCTCTTATTCTGCAGATCTTTGCCAATAATAATATTTTCATTTAGATTAATAGAGGTTACATTATAACAATATATTTAAGTAAATATACATATTTAAGTAATCGACAGCCTACCGGATGCCTAGAAATGTATAATTTCTCATATCTTATTCCGCAGATCTTTTATAATTATAATATTTTCATTTAGATTCATTCAGATTCATTTAGAATCCACAGCCTACCGGATTTTCAGTGTTATTTTGCTTTTTTTCAAATTTATTTTTATTCTCCGGCACCGAGATTTAATTTTCAAGAAATTCCTTTAGCATTCCCGATTGAAATGTTTTCCCGTTCACAAATCAATCGGATGGTGTGGCACCCTCTAAACAAAATGTGTGAGGAAAAGTCTCTATCCCCAGGCGACACTTCCCATTGGTTCGGTTTTTTTCCTTGTCGCTTTCCCTGTTTTCCCCGCTCTCAACAACTTATTAGATTTTTCTAAATATGCTAGCGAGTAAAAGCCGCCGCGTGGGTTATTTCGAAACGGTTGGCATTTTTCACAGTTCTTTATGCGACTTTTTGATTCCCGAGCATTTCATCACAAAATGCAACTAAAAATACATTATATATATAAAGGCGTACTGTATTTTACCTTTTTTTCTTTGTTTTCCTTGTGCCTCGTTTGCAACAGCCAGAAAAATCAAGTTTAAAACTTTCCGCTCGATGTGATTTTTCTCTTTTACTTTGATTCACTTATTGGCTGGTTTGCTTTTTCTGTTGTTCAAACTTAACAATTGGATCTTTAAAGATGTAAATTAGCACCTGGTTTATTGTGGAACGTTTGCGCTCTAATATTTCAACAATTATTTTGCATAATAATTAGGTTTTTATCACTTTTCGATGATTTTTTTCTCTCGAAATTCAGATGGGCGACTGCAAGGCAAATAAAACTGTAGAATTTAGGTTTGGGTTTCATGGTATTTCTTTTTTGAGTGGGAGGTTTTATTTGGTCCATCGTTTAGCCACTCATCAAAAGGCAGTCAAAAAGGCCAACCAGGAAAATTTGAATAAACAAATTCTCTAGCTTTCTCTGCCGTACATTTAAATGTCGGAAACTGGGGGATGGGTGGAATGTGGGGGTACTGGCAGTGGGCGAAGGGTTGTAACTATCCGAGTTTTCTGCTAGTTGCCGCTGCTGCTGCTGGTTTTGTTGTTGTTTATGGCCATTACGTATACGCAACGTGTGCGAAAAAGGCTACACAAGGCTTGGGGTCGGAAAAAATGGGGCAGGGAGATGGAAAAAGTGGGGGAATGATAAAGCGGGGGTGGGAAAACGAGCGAGAGAGATTCTTTGATACGGCTGTGACTATTTTTTGAATGCTGTGAAAGGGAAAAGGGCAGAAAAAGAGGAGATTATAGGGACGGGAGGTGAAAAGTAAGAAGAAAGGGTAGGGAAGGCTGCGAGAAAGGGGCTTAAAGGAAAGGAAGTGAAAATGCTTTGGTATACACAAAAATGCTGCCAAAAACAACATAAAACCATCAGTAACAACAACAATAAGTAACAACAAGCGGAGTATAACACGCATAAAAAACACATTCTCCCTTCTGGCCAACAAGAACTCTCCTTTTGCCCATAATACGTATTTCTGACGAAAAATCTAAACTGCCGCCTGTGAGCCCAAAATCAAGTACGTTCTCACACGATTTTCCACACACATTGTGGTAGAACGTACAAATGTACATACACACATATGTATATCTTTTATTGTGGCTCACACATCAACTTTTTGCCTTGTTTCGGGCCAAAATAGTAGTCGTTGACTTTTGTCCGCGGCCAGCACTTAAAAATCTGATTTTTTTATTTTTTCCTCTTTTTTGTTCTTTTTTTATGGGTTTTTTGGCGAAAAAAGCGCAGTTTAAAATATATAAACGCTAAAGAGCGGGCAAGAGAGAAAGACAGAAAGAGAGGGAAGGTGATGTGGTAACTGTTTGTTGTCGTAATTGTTGTTAATTGTTGTTGCAGCGGCAAAGAACGCATGAAAAACTGGCACACACACACACAGAACGTTATAAAATATGGAACTATTTTTTTACTTTACGTGCGACGCGAGAGTTTTATTTTGGCCGAAAGAAGCGGAGAGCGGCGGTGATGGCGGTTTTCTGTTATTTTGTAAAATTCCGAAAACCCGAAATCGAGAAGTGTTGCAATCTCAACGACGGTAGAACAGCGACTCGGCGTCGAACGAATATAGTTTCCCGATTTGGGGCCCCCAGCTGCGCAGTCGACGTCGGCAGAGGCAGTGACTGCGGCAGAGACAGCTCTCTCCCGCTCTTTCTCTCTTTAATACCGCGCTTGCTCTCTTTGAGCGAAAATTCGAGGGATGCAATGATGCACGTGCGTTGCTGTAGGTGTGTGTGTTTGTATGTGAGAAAAAGATTACAATAAACACATTTTAGCAATATTACATATTTGGCCTATTTATTAAAACACACCGCCCACCTCCCACCACCCACTCTCAATCACACAATCTCCCATTCCGATTAGAGTTGTTGTCGCTCAAGAAAGAGAAGGCGACTGCGGCGCAGCTGTACAGTGATCTAATAACGGTTAAGGTTGCGATTATCTGATTGGGACTGTGCGTTTGCATCGGCCAAATGGAAATTCTAAGCAGAAATCCAACTGTGTTCACAGTGTTCTTTAGCTCTATGTTTCATGAATTACGTTTGTACATACATAAATATGACTTTACTGTCGAATTTAGTTTATTTAAATTCTCAATTTACTTGATCTACGTTTTGGGAGCGACTACTGTTGGCTAATCCCGCGTTTATTTAAATTCCAGGCCACTCAGGCGTGGTCAGCGACACCTCGTTTTTTTCGGTCTCCAGACTAATTAACCGTATTCGACGGGTTCTGGATGGTAAACTAGCCCTATTGTTATTCATATGAGCCGAAAGCAGTGTGCAGCGCTGGCAGCGACGCGAGCAGAGACGTCAACGGTTTTGGCTGGACGGGCAAACACAGTTATGTTTCGAGTTTGATTCTTTACTTATTGTGCAATGATCCGAGGCAACTTAATTGCTTTTCGTTTGGGTTTTTGGCTACGAGCACGGCAGTCAGTTTTTTTTCCTGTATTGAGTTCTCTTTGCGCTACGCTGCACTTCAAATGCTCAATTGTTGTTGTTGTCTATCAAAAACGCTCCCCACTCCACTAAACTTTGTCATTGTGGGAGGACGCATAAATAACGCCACTGATAAAAAATGGGCGAAGGGCGAATCTAAAGCTCGTAATTATGGCCAGCCAGCTAGCTTTTTTTTTCATTTTTTATTTTTTATCAGCACTCAGCGTTTCACTTACATAAGCTGAAAAAGCGGAAAACACGTTGGAAAATTGCTCTGTAAATGCGAGAGCGTCTGTTTGTGAAGTTGGAAAATTTGAATTTCATCAACGGCGAAGCAAAGCGAAAGCAAAGACAGCGGGCAAAACAATCATGATAATTAAATTGAGTTCACTGATGCGTATACTTAACATTAAATTCAAAGCCAGAAGCAAAGCCAAAAGCTGCTGCGCTGCCCCCGTCAACGTGCAGCGAGGAAAAAAATATATAAAAATCAGCGATTGCTTTAAAATTGTAAAGAAAAAAGAACCTTCAACTGCCAGAGGTTTTGATTTCCTTCCTTTTTTGGTTGGAGGAGGATGTGCTTGTTGTTAGAAACGGAACAAAAAATTATATAGGTTAGCACTAGCCTTCGCATCCCTATCCCAATTGGAACTCGGGCTATGTACTTGCCATCCAGAGAGAGACAATAGAGAAAGAGAGAGACGCGTGAGAAGCGTAGAGAACTAAGAAAATGTGTGCCGTGTTGGGAGCATGCAAATGTGGGGCGACAGCCCACGCAACACCCACTTTTCCACCCACACTCACCCAACGCCAACAACAATGTTGCCAAAGAAATGGTGGATACTCTCTGTGAAAAAATATGCACATCAGGAAAAGTAGAAAATACATTCTGTAATGCGTTTTGTAAGTTGTTCCTCAATAAGTAACAACAATCAAATAAGAACAATTATCTAATTCCAATTTAATTTTATAATAGGGTCATAGTAGTGCTTACAATCCAGAATTGTATTGGTCTATTGAATTGTATAGACTCCTAATATAACTTTCTCATAATCTGAATGCCTACTTTAACCATAAAACTTGTGTATCTCTAATATCGAATTCCGTTGTTTGAATCCCACGAAATTAAATTACGTATACTTAACGTTATCAATTTAATGAGGCAAGTTGGAATTCCCTTCTGGGGGTTGGTCAAGTCGGCCGTCAAAGTTGGCATGCCCCAAACTCCGAGGGAAGGGCAGGCGGAAAATCAAAGCCACTTTTTTCGCTCTTAAGTGCAAAAATCAAACACAACCAACCCCCCAAAGCGACAGCGCTGCTTTCTGCCGCTCTCACCGATTTCGCTCTCGAATCTCTCCCCCGATATCTCGCTATGTCTCTGGCTCTCATCACTGCTCTTCGTGTGCATTATTTATTGCTCTTATACAGGCCGAATGCTTGACGATGACGAAGGTGCTCCACTGTCAGTGTCACCACCCACTTCCCCTGTCATTCCCTCTGCCTCTCTCTCTTTCACCGCCTTTCCCTTTCTCTCCCAGCGTTTGGGCCCAGTTAACTAGTAAACCAGCAACCTATAATGGAGCCTCTTCCGCGTTGTTATCCCTATCCCCCATATTCATATTCCCCACAGAGAGAAAAATATCAGTCATTAGTCATGAATTCGCGATGGTTATGATGTAACGATAGATTATCTGGGGAGTAGCTTTTGATAGATTTGGATAGAATATACATTTCATATCTTACTGATTGAAAAATATCTTACATTTTCTTTTTTTCAAATTTTTAAATTTTGAATTAAATGATGCTTTTTTGTTTAAAGTTGAGCGTTAACTTATTAGTAAATTCAGCCAATAATTATCGGGTAGAGAATTTTACCCGATTTTTAAGAAATGTTATTCGATTAAGAGTTTTGTAAAATCAGATATCTTACGATAAAATGTCCCTTAAATACATATAAAGCTTTGATAAGATTTTATCAAACTGATATTTAAAGATTAATTTGAATGTTTGGGACATTGTTAGAATTTCTATTTTCTGTAACATAGTACACAATCCGAAGCTCCTGTTTTTCCCTGTGCACTTTTTCACAATCGTGTCCCTTTTTCGCATCCCGGAAAAAGAGCACCAGCTGTCTGTGATTTTCTTCTAATTCGCCCCCTTTTTCTGATATTTGTTTTGTTTTGCGCCTGGTTGTATAATAAATAACTTTGAAATAAATCAAATCGCATCCTGGCGCAATGGACACATGTTAAATGGACCGGCAAATGTAAGCGGGAGCATCATATTTTTTATTGGGTCAAAATCAACAAGAGCGGCGACCTTAAAACGCATTAGCAGCCGCTGTCGGCCAAGTCGTAATAATTTTATTAGCAAACATCAGAAATATAAAAAACGCCGCTGCCCAGAGGCAAAAGAAACAGAAATAAAAGTGGGTACAATTTCGAAAGGTGTTGGCTTTTTCAGAAGTTCAAACTCGAACGGCGAGTGGGGTGTCGAGAGGTGGGCGGTAGGTGGCAGGGGGAGGGGCTGCGACAAGTGCAGGCGTGCTCAAGGTAAAAGCGCCGCCGTCGCAGTCGACGTCAGCAGCGCAGTCGCTGCACCTCTGTCGCTATCCGAGTGCAAGATCAAGTGAAGCGAGTGGCCGAAAAAACTAGAGAGGCAACTACGAAGCCAGAGAGCAAGCCATTTACCTTTAAAAAGATAAGCTATCGAATCGGAGATACTCGGCAAACGTTGCTATAAAAAAAAGTAATGATTTTTAAAGTAATGCAAACGCCTTTCGTTAGTTATAACAAAAATATCAATACCAAATTTAAATTTCAATTTTTTCATATATGTATTAGCATAGGCACTTCTACCCCAGAGCACTAAACCCAATTTTTTTTAAATCCATCCCATACGTTTACCTTTCGAACTCACTATATCTATGTATATCTGGGTCTAGATTTCTAGCTTAGGTAACTTTATATGCAGTTTAATTTTGTACATAAGCTTCATAATTAAAGACATATACTATTTAGACATTAAATTTTAATGAGTAAAAAAAAGATTTTTAGTACGTCCCATTCATAGATCACTATATCGTATTTAATTTAGTACAGGGTATTTTTATGGTGACCGCGCGGGTGACAATCAGCCACTCTGTCTCCCTCCCACCTTCCGCCGCGCTCTCGCTCGCACACGTGGTAGTGCTTTGTTTTTTAGGCATTCTGGAGGCGATGCTGTTTAGTTTAGGCCGCTTTAGTCAAGTGGCAGAGCAGCGACGTCGACTGCTACAGCGACTAGATAAAAAGAACAAATTGACTAAGCACGAAACACGTTTTAGCCAGAGTTTTTAGCCAGACTAGCAGCTCGAATCGGAATCGGAATTGGAATCGGTGGGAGCGGGACGGCGGATGACATACTGACCCAATTCCGGGTTTCGATTTTCTGGTTTTTCTCAAGAATACACGTTTTCCGCTGCATAAACACACACACAAACGCGCGAAAGAGGGAGAGCGGCAAAACGAGTTGCATGGCCAAGAATTTTCGCCTGGCATTTTTCATTTTCCCTGCGAGTGACATTCCCCAATCGGACCCCCCTCTTTTCCATCGGGAAAAACTCACCGTTAGTTGTTGGGTCCTCCGGAGAGATTTCTTCCGATTGGTTCCGTTCCGATACGTTGTTGTTCTCAGGCTGCGTTACGTTTCGTCTTACGTGGGGACACAGTTTACAGTTGCAGTTGCCGTTTCCAAAAGCTATTACGTATCATCTATATATCTTGCATATCATAGATATAAAACTCAATCTCGATGCGTGATTTTAACGAACGTTGAATAAGAAGACAAAAGACGATGGGACGACACGAGTGCGGCTGGTTTGTTTATGTTGATATTCTCTTGGTGTTTTATATATATTTTTTTAATTTTTCTCTTTTCGATATATTGGTGGTGTTTTGTTGTATTTATTGTTGTGTTCCGATTTATAAAGATGAAATTATACTATTTTATTTGAATATATTTTGCACTAGAGAACTTACTTCCTACGAATCACAATTAGAAATGAGTGTGAGTCGATGAGCGAAAGGAAAACTCCCGTCAAAGTGAAAAACTACGCGCCGTCTACTTGGGCAGCCGAAAAATAAAATACAAGCACATGGGTTTTTCCGTTTTTTGGGTGCCAAGAAAAACTCAGCGCGGGTGGGGGGTTCGGCTCGAAGTTTTCCACAATATCAAGCCAAGAAAACTCCCTCCAATATTTACCGTTTGGCGTTAAATTCTACAACTGCTCTCGTGACGTAACGCGACGGCGACTGGTGGGACTGAGTGAAAAACTCGGCTACGGCGCGTAACTCTGGTCTGGTCTGGTGGAAATGCGGCGCACGAATTTCACGCATTTCCCTTTTCAAAAAAGAGCAACGAGCAGCGCGAGAGTGAGACGGGTGATTGTGTCCAACAGCTGTTGGATACCAAAAGAAATACCAAAATAACGCGTATTGCTTTCAGTGTGACCTTGCGTGTATTTTTTGGCCATCTTATTGATTTTCCACTTGTTGCTGCTACTGCTGTTTTCCTGGAGGAAAAAAAGCTATAACTCTCAGCTCAATCTTAAACTTGACTTAAAATTTATTCTCCCGAATATTACCGGTAGAACTGGTCTCGCGCGGTTAAAAACCCCAGCTGCGTTCAAAGCTTTCGCCCGCTTTTGACTCACCAAAGTCGCAAATTCTCGTGTTTCTTTGAAATCAGTTGAATTCAAGCTTCAAAACTGGCAGCACGAATCATGTCCGCAGGTCGAGTAGTTATTTATGGCGGCAAAGGGGCCTTGGGTTCAGCCTGTGTCGATTACTTTAAAGCCAACAATTATGTGAGTTACCTTTCACTTATATGTAATTATCAAATTGCTCATTAGCTATTGTTTTCCCCCCGGTTCGACCTTCACCTGGATAATCCCTTCAAGTGGGTGGGCAGCATCGATTTGACGGAGAATGAGAAAGCCAATGTGAGCATCGTGGTGCCACGCGATGCTACATGGTCGGAACAGGAGGGTACAGTGGTCTCCAAGGTGGGCGAAAGCCTGGCCGGCGAGAAACTAGATGCCGTGATCTGCGTGGCTGGCGGCTGGGCAGGTGGTAATGCCAAAAAGGACCTGGCCAAAAATTCCGATCTCATGTGGAAGCAGAGCGTCTGGACCTCGGCCATTTCCGCAGCTGTGGCCGCTCAGCACCTCAAGGAGGGAGGACTCCTGGCTCTCACAGGAGCTAAACCCGCTCTGGAGGGAACTCCCGGCATGATCGGCTATGGAATGGCCAAGGCAGCTGTCCACCAGCTCACCCGTTCGCTGGGCGCAGAGAAATCCGGTCTGCCAGCTGGATCTCTGGCTGTGTCCATCCTGCCCGTAACCCTGGATACACCTATGAACCGTAAATGGATGCCGGATGCGGACTTTGGCACCTGGACTTCTCTTGACGAGGTAGCCGGACTTTTCCTCAAGTGGACTCAAGCTCAGGAGAGGCCCAAAACTGGATCCCTGCTGCAGCTGATCACCAAGAATGGCGTAACAGATCTCATAGCCGCCGAATAGGTTTAAAGATAAAGTTACGGATCTAAACACACTTACGGAAAGAACAAAATTGCTTAAAATCCATAATCTAAACGCTTTCGCTTGTACATAAACTATTCATAAATAAATCGCTGGGCGGCTTTCGATCGTTTAATGTGGGTCTGTTTACACGATTTGGGGGCTCTGGGGATAACCTTCTGAACCTTGGGGAGCGGAACGAGCGGTAAGCGTTTGCTTAGGGTACAATCTTTAGTTTGATTTGTTTGGAGGCAGTTCCTACGCCTTCTTCTTCTTCATGATCTTCATAAACAACACCATACCTGTAAATTGAAAGGGGAATAAACTCATTAGTATGATTAAGCAACAATCGATCGGCAATTAATCGATCCAATTATAACTTGTTTACTTGAATTCGGTAAAATAACCTGATTTATGAAATTTTCTGACCTGTTTAATTTCCGTCTTAATTTAGTTTGAAAGTGAGTTTTATTTCAATACTTTAATAAATAATTATATAAAAATTCAATGTTTAATTTAAATTTTAATTTTAATTCTTTTAAAGATGTATTTTCTCAGTTTGTATAACTTGGGACGACAGGTTTAAAATTTAAAAAAAAAAATTAATTTAAACTAAACCTTTGATTCAACAAGTTTATGAAACCGTGATTTGTATTAGTTTTGTTTCAGTATTGTCCAATGAGATGATGTTGAATCACAGAGCTGAAACATATTGGCATGGGAATCCCAAATAAGCTTTTGGGAACTTCGACGATTTTTCGCTTAACAGTATGACTCACCAATGAAAGTGACAATTACGAAGACAATCATCAGCCAAAGCCAGCACTTGTAGGCTTTTTTCGAATGCTGCTCTAGTTTCTCAGCCTCTTTTCCTAGGGAATTGATATTTCGATCAGCCATTCCGGCGGAGCGAGATACAACCTCCGTATCCTTCCGGATAATCCGGTTAGCAGTCTCCGTCTGTTCCTTAAGATTCCGTGTCAGCGAGAGCATATGCTCGGTGATCTTCTCTTGGGCATTTGTGTAATACTTGGCAGCTTCGTTCATATTTTCGCCGGAAGTTGCCTGTACGCTAGTACCATTGGGACTAGAAGAGGCCTCCTCCACTCCTCGACGTCTTCGCAGGGAATCGCCATCTAAAACGAAGGAATCAGACTTGCAATACAATTTTAAAATTTTATATTTATGAAACCCCATAATTGGGCTCACAAAATTTCCTTCTCACTTTTAGTTTACAATTAATACAAAAGATCTCTCAAAAAATGAAGAGCGGTTTCGAAAAATGGTTCATTTCTCTACGCATTTTTAAAGTTGGCATATATTTTGAGGTGATTTTTGATTGATCATCACAATAAAAAAGGTTGATGGTGAAAATTAGGATCTGTAAACGAAACTTCTTCCGAAAATAAACCGCTTCGACTAACAGCTTGTTATTAGACTAACATTTTGGGCTGCGGCTTATAAATACAAAGTAATTTTCTTTAACATAATTTTTAAAAAATTAAGTTTAAACATCGCCTATTTGAACCGTAAATTACCCTGTAGCAGTTCCTTTCGCAGTTCGCTGTGATGTTTGTTGTTCTGCAGCTGCCTCATTTCTTTCAGTGCATTTTCCCCGGCTTCGCTGACGGAAGAGGATTGTGGTGTAGTTTTTGTTGTGGAGTTGGCAGACTCCGTAAAGCCCGTAGATAGTTTTAGTGCTTTAAGGCGCTCCGTGTAGCCCGGAATACGGGTGGCACTCTGAGGATCGTCCATCGCCTCCAGCTCGGCGAGCATCGTGTCCAGTGACTTGATGAACTTCTGAAGCCGCCAGAAGTTCTGCTCGCTTTTCGCCAGGTCCTCGCAGTTGGCCAGCAGGGTGCGGATATTTACATTTAGCTTCGTGGCCATTTCAGAGGGGAAAACATGAAAACAACAAAGTACAAACACTAATTGTATTTAAAATACTATAAATTGCACTATTTGATAGTTTTTATCTGGTCACATTGTGTCATATCGATAGCTGCGCCAAGTGTTGGCAAGTTTTTGGAAAACATAGCTAGATCCTGAAAACAAATGGTATGAATAAGGCAATCTATGTTTTTATAAATAAAAATACATTTATTTTGGTTATATACAGGTTTTGAAAAAAAGAACTTATTCAACAAATTTGAAATAGATTGTACTATTGACGGAGATACCATTATGTTTTAAATATTTTGTAAATGCTTAGAATGTTTTTCAATCTCTAATAATTTTATATATTTAATAATATACATGTTATGAACATAAAAAACTCAAAACTAATTGTCTTAGGACTAGCATTTAACAAGGTTACATAAAAATCGTATCATACTTAAGGGAAATTAGTCTAGTTGCTGAACTCCCCCTATATCAGGTATAAACAGCTAAATTTGACTTTAAAATGGTTAAATCTTCAACTCCTTTGGTATTTAAAAAACACTAGAAAATACCACAACAATAATTGCAAAGCATACTTTTGGGCGCGAGTAAAAAATCTTATCAAAAGTCTCAGCTAATATCGAAGTTATCAATTAAACCGCTTATGATAGCCACAGCATATGTGTATTACCATGCGAACGCATATTTTTGGAAGCAGTCGTCGTACGCCAGGTGTCAGTATCACATATATAGATCCCAAGTCCAAGGTAGTATTTTCGTTAGTTTTTTATAATTACTCTGAAGTGCCATTACACTCAAGGTGTGTTATCAAGCAGCTGACGGGGCAAAACCAAAAAAAAACAACCCTCGGGGGCGCATGTGCTTGTGTTAACGTTTTACCGTTTTGTTAACGGCACTTGAGGCTATGAATGAAACGCGGCTACTTTCTCTCTCTCGCTCGCCCCCGACTTTCTCTCGTCGCTCTCTCCGGTACTCTCTTCCTGCGCAGCAGCAGCGCAGCAGCAGTTAACGGTGCATGTGAAAAAGTCCCCTCACAAACGTCGTGAAAATCGAAATCGATAAGTAAGCAACGGATTTTAGCTGCCGAGAAAAGTCTAATAATTTCAGTGTCAAACCCAGCGATAAGCTCCCCAAAAAGTACTAATCCAGCTGAAAAACCACAACCCAACCTGGCCATGTCCAAAAAAAGTGTTAGCCAAGTGTTTTGATTGTCGTAGTTTGAATAAAACTAAGCTTGTCTGGGGCTGATAAATCGATACGATACCCGAAAACGGGGGCTGCTGCGTGGGCTGCTCCAGTGAAAATTTCCACCTAAAAATAGTATCAAATTTAGCTTGAAGAAAACTCTTATGTTCATTTAAGTTTTTATGCCAGTTTACATTGCATTTTCGTTACATAAGTTGTGAGTCTTTTTGCTGCGTAGCAAATCCATTAACGGCTTAAGAACCACCGACCACCCACATGTACCACCCACTTACACAGGCAAAAATATATGAAAATGAGGTCTATACAAATAGTAAAGTACCCGAATATATATCATCGATGATTTTTAATTTATCTTATCTATTTTTGGTAGTGCTAATTTTTTGGGAGAAAGCAAAACTATTTTTTCTTGAAATCATTACATACTTCCACGGTATGACGTCAAAAATGTTTTACCTATTTAGAATAATGCTTCAAAAATTTAAAAATTTTTTGAATATTAAGGAAATTATACATTTCAATTTCTCAAAGTTTTGATAAAATAATACTTATCATCGGGAAAATGTATTGGTCAAAATGTTGTGAAAATTTGAACATATACCCATTCTCAAAAACCATACTACTATTTACAGTTGCTAGAGGTAATGTAACAACATTTAATCGGAGCTCGAATAGAAAAAAAACAAATCGTAGAGTGACCCGATTGCCGTAGACAAAGCCCCAAGATGCAGCCGCCGCCGCGTAAGGTAAAGCTTGCCAAATATCTAGAAATAAAGTTTAGAATCCCAATAATCGTAACTCCCGTAATCCCCAGGGTAACTATGTGAAATTCCTCAAGAATTTGCACACAGAGCAGGTGGCCAAGCTGCAGTTGAAGAACCAGCATGAATGCGACCTGTTGGAGGACATCCGGCAGTTTACCATCAAACGCTCGGCTGTCGAGAAGTCGTACAGTGAGTCCCTGCTCAAGATCTCATCGCAGTATCTCAACAAGAAGATACCCAATATACCAGATATTAAGATGGATGGCATGGAGGAGCGCTGGTAGGTTTTGCCTTTTGTAATTTGGTGGTGGTTCCTCAGAAATCTTGGAATATTTAAAGTCTCTTATAATTGCGTCCATATATACAAAATTTCTGCAATCTCCCGATAAACCTAGAATATTGTAACAATATATTTCGTAAAAAATATATATAAAACCTACTAATTTATGTATATTTCCGCAGGAACATGTGGAGTGTTTGGCGCACAGTGCTTGAGGAGAACGAAAAGCTGGCTCGGGCTCGATTGGCCGCTATAGAGGTGTTCCAACAGCAGATCGCCGACGAGGCCAAGGTCCTTCGGGACTATAAGTTGGCTATAGCAAAGCGCTCGCTATCCGGAATAGTCAATGTGCAGAAGGAACTCCACTTGAGCGTGGGTGATGTGGACAAAACCAAGAAATCCTATTTTGATGAGGAACACTGTGCTCACGATGTTCGGGATAAAGCCCGAGATATTGAAGAAAAGCTTAAGAAAAAGAAGGGATCCTTCTTTCAATCAATCACTTCGTTGCAGAAGAACAGCGCCCGGGTCACATCTCGCAAGGAGTTGCTCGAGGAGAAGTCCTCTGGGGCCCGGAATGACTATGTACTCAGCTTGGCCGCAGCCAATGCCCATCAGAATCGCTACTTCACCGTCGATCTGCAGACCACGATGACCACCATGGAGAACTATGTCTTCGAGCGGGTCGCCGAGTACCTGATGCTAATGGGGTAAGCCCATTGCGAAATTGTGGGATTAAAGATAAGCGGAATTGGTTAAAAACTGTAAAAGTCATATTTACATGCTTTAGTATTTCTTTTTTTATCTATATGTACAAAAGATTAAGGTTGAAGAAGAATTCCTTTATTTTTCTTTTCTTTAACTAGTAAGAAATGTATTTATAAATCAGTAATTCAATGATTCCCATTAAACAATTTTGTATGACCCTAATTACTTTCTGATAATGTTCTTCTTCTGGCATTGTTCATATAGTTTGCCTTTTTATCACAATTTTCTACAAAGGCTTATATGGATCAGAGAAATATGAGATATAGTTATGTAAAAAATTGAAATTTTTATCACATCTAATTCCACTAGGCCTTATTGGAACAGTAAATTCTTTTTTGTGTTTTGTTATTTTTTGATAAGATTGTGGAGTATTTACAAGGTGGTTTTATGAAAAGAATTATTAATATTTATTTTTTATAAAGTTCTATCAATATGGTTTAACCATTATTAAATCTTTATCTTAGTTAATAGATAATTAAATTAAAATTCCTTTACGAAATTAGAAAATCATTAAACGTAATTTTTGTTTTTCAGGCGAACAGAGTTGCTGACCTGTTCGGCCACTCAGAACAGTTTCGGGAAAATCCGTGACCAGGCGCAGCAGTTGACCCGAGAGTACAACCTGCAGTGCTGCTACCTGTTTTATCCGGTGCTCAAGCAGCACATCCAGTATGACTTCGAGGCATGCGACAATGATCCGGTGCGCAAGGTGACTGCGGAGCACGAGTCCGCCGCCGAGACGCTGACCAAGGAGGCCAAGAATCTGGCTGGAAGGGTGGTGAAGGAGAACGCCTCCATCCGGGAGAACGCCAAGAAGTTGGCTCTGTGCCAGTCGCTGCGGGATTCAGGCCAGCGTAGCGATCCCAACGATCCGAACGGACCTGATCTGGACACCAAGATCGAAGAGTTCCGTGATCAAATCCGTCGTTCGGAGACAGAGAAGACCAAGGCGGAGGCTTGCTTGCAGTGCCTGCGGGATGGTGGCATCAACGTGGACGAGTGGGTGCAGGAGGCCGAGATTATGGGCGTTCAGGAGCTTACGCGATCAGCCAGCTCCATTTCGATGCGCACCGATGCCTCCGGCCAGGGTGAAAATCCCAGCTCGGATTCCTTCTACGACAGCGACAAGGAGGAGACCCAGGCGCAGGCAGCCGCCCAGGCGAAGCCCAAGCAGGAGCAACAACTCTCCAGGGATCGCACCTTCAGCGACAGTGATGATGAGCCCGAGGTGCGTCCATCGGCGGCTGCAGCATCTTCGGCAGCTGCTGCTTCCTCATCCGCGGTGGCCAGTAGCGCCGGTGCCTGGGATGATCCCACTGAGGTCAACTGGGGAGCTGGTGAGGAGGAGGAGGACAAGGATGAACCGATTGTCCCGGAGCCCAAAGAGGCCATATTCAAGTGCACTGCGCTCTACAGTTATACGGTAAGGGATTTCTTATCCGGGGTGCTCCAAAAATTTCTAGAGATTTATTTCTTAAATACCATACGATTTTGTAAAAATTTTAAAATACTTAAAAAATACCTCTCAAGAAATTTAATCTTACTTTAAAATGTTTATACAACTTAATAAATTGCCTTAATTGGGGTGACACCGAAACTTGGTTGAAATGTAACAGTGATGGTAACCAAATTTCAGCTGAAGTGATTTCTGTGTCACCACCAAATCTATGCTTAATTGAGAAGTAAGTTAAGTAAGCAATTTAAAAACTTTAGAGATTTATGTGGCACCCTGTATACATGGTAACCTTAAGTTATAATCTCATATCTAAATATATTGTCTCTCCACAGGCCCAGAATCCTGACGAGCTCAGCATCGTCGAGAACGAGCAACTCGAGGTGGTTGGCGAGGGCGACGGCGATGGGTGGCTGAGGGCCCGAAACTATCGCGGGAGAGGAGGGCTACGTGCCACATAACTATCTGGACATCGATCAGGAGACAGCGGGCAGCGCCTTTAATGGTACATCCGGCAATCAATTGCGCTCTCAAATCTCATTCTCATCTGTCGATTATACCGTTGACAATGAAGATCAGACGGTGGACTCGATGCAATCGCCCGACCAGGTGTCGGTCATCATGGCGCCCCAGAAGCGGGTCAAGTCGGACGTGGAGTGGTGCATTGCGCTGTACGACTACGACGCCACCGCCGAGGATGAGCTGACCTTCGAGGAGGGCGACAAGATCAAGATCATCACCAAGACCGCCCACGGAGTGGACGATGGGTGGTGGGAGGGCGAGCTGGACGGCAAGTTTGGCAACTTCCCTTCACTGGTCGTCGAGGAGTGCGACGAGTTGGGCGAACCGCTCAGCGAGGGCGGCGACGAGTCGCCTCCGCCCACCGCGGCGCCCAGCTTTGCCCTGCCCCCTGCTCCGGCACTGCCGCCAGAGTACGCCCACGAGCTGGAGCTGGAGCTCACTGAGGACATGTTCGGCTCCCAGGACACGGCAGGTGAGCTTCCTATTTTTTTTCAATAAATTTTTATTTGTTACATTTTTTGAGGTTAGAAATCATTCGATGATACATAGTTTAAACAATGGTGAGCTGAAATATTGTATGGGGCTTTTGAACCTGATTTTACTTTGTTTTAAACTATTTTATTTAAACTTAATTAAGAAAGCCATTATGTTAATATTTGATTTCTTGAGAAATATCATTCAAATGTGTATTGACAAACTAATATCAAAATCAATTCAAGGAGTGGTTATTTTAACCGATATGTTTTTGAGGTCTTTATTAAAAAGAAAAGTATACCTTTTTTCAAGGGGTAACTAATTTATATTCGACTTTGAATGTTTGACATTTATAATATGTATTGAACATTTAGAAAAATATTTTGTTTTTTTTATATCGCTGAAACAATACTCTTTAAATAACATTTTATATATAATTAGTAATTTTTTCTGATAAATTCAATAATTTTTCCCGATTTTTATAGATGAGGATAGCGGATATATACCCAACGGCGCTGCAGCCCCGAGTATGCCTCCACCAGGTAAATGCCACGCCCCCTAATATCACCTGGTCCTTCGTTTCCCCTTTCTATCTCTCTCTTTATACTATACAATATATGTCACTCGATATCGATTCCTCTAGTACCGAACATTTGTATAATTTTCAACTTTCCACTATCAAAAAAAAAAAAACAAAACCAAAAATTTCCGAAAGTACTGTTATACCTGCTTCTATATTCTCTAGAGGTAAACCTAATCTCCAAAGTGCAGCTCGTCTAACTACTAACCACTTGTTCCACTACTACCACCACCAATCCACCACTAAACCACCACAAAATTACAACAATTTACCACCATTTATCACTGTAACTACTCTCCACTACTCTCCGTTAATGTGCTATTTTGTCTCTCGTCTCCAAAAGTCTCCGCAAGTCTCCGCAGCCGAGACGAAATCATCCGATGAAATGCCCTCCGATTTCTTACAGTGTTATTCCTAGGCTGCTTGTCAAAAGTGTCGTGTCGTATTATCGTTATTTCTACATCTTCGATTTATTTCTTTTTGCAGCTTCTCTTTATCTCTACATATAAAGATATATGTATATGTGATGTGTGTGTGGCACTGAAATTTCAATTTAATTGCATTTAAAGCTTTGATTGGTTATTAATTTATCTCAATATCACGTTTTTCTTTCATTGCCGTTTTGCATTGGTTGTTTTTCTCTCAGTGTAATTGTGTCTTTGTGTCATTTAAGGCCAGAACCAAAGCCAAACCACTGCCAAGAAGGGTAATTTAACAAATATGCTTCTATATAAAAATATTTTAACCCCGAACTTTCTTGATTCATTAATTTAGAGTAGGAAAATCTGTTTCCATTCCACTGTTTGAGAGCATGTCCAAAAATCCTCTTGACTATTGTTAAACTTATATGAGTCCTTCTTCTTGGTATATCAAAACTATATATTTGTTCAGTATGAGGTTTTTCTCTTATCTATTAAATATTACTCACTTTCGAAAATCGTAAGAAAAATATATACTTTTTTTACGAAATGGCCCGTTTTTTTGTGTATATCAATGTATGGTTATAATCAACCCGATCAGTTTCCATTAGTAGTTCAATATTTATCAAACTGAAGTTGGAAACTAAAGATGTTTATATAAAATCCCCTAGTTTTCTACCCATCTCCCGCATGTTTGTCAGCCTCAGATCCGAAATGTATATTAAAATATTACTTTTGCTATTCTTACTTTTATTTGTATTTTGTTTTCCACTTGCCAAATCTTATCGTGTACCTAGTTAGTTTTTGTTCCAAGGCTGCCTTGACTTGATCCTCAACAATTTTAGTTTCTCTCTCACCGCTCTATAACATTTTGATCGATAAATTGTATTGATATAAGACATATGTATTTAAAAAATATGATTGTTCACTAAGCCAATGAATATTTTCTCATTTATTTTAAACGCATACTCAGTACTCATCCAAGAGCCTGGCGTGGAGGTAAAATATTCACAGATGTTTTAAAAATTAATTAATAAACATCAAAACAAAATTATATTTTTTGTAACTATTTTTAATAATTCTTTTAAGTTACTCTAGAGACTAAATTTTTGGTTATAGTTAAACAACAATTTTGTTCAATTAGTTAAACCCAATTTTTGAATCTTAAGCTAATTCTATGGTTTTGTCCTTTACAGGACGATCTCAGTGACGATGGGCAGCCGCCGCCGTCGCTGCCGCCGCCCCAATTGGCAAAGCCGGGCGGATCCGGCCAAGGATCGGGGAATAAGGGTGACAAGGGGGCGGCGGCTAGCGGCGCCAACACGCTGAACTTAGGTATGGCACAAATAATTGTTACCGCTGCAACCCCCATGGTTGAAGACGGTGCCGATAAATCTTTCCCACCAGTAGGCGAGAGCGATGATCAGCCGGAGCAGGCGTCCAAGGAGCAGCCGGCGGAGGTGGCCAAAAAGCCAGACATTGCGCCCAAACCGGTGGCCAAGGTGGCGGCCCAGACCTCGGCGGCCAAAGAAGGTAATCCTGGAGTGCGGCCCGTGGTGAGCATAACACTGACCGAGTATCCATCCTGTGATGCAGAGGACCAACAGTCCTACTCGGAGGGCACCGACTCGGCCTCGGTGGCCGATGTGCCGGCCCTGCAGGATGCGGAGGATCCGTTCAACGAGAAGGCCAAGGGCGAGTCCGGCGGCGGAACGGGATTTGAGGCCAACTTTGAGGCCAACTTCGATGCCAACTTTGACGACGCCTTCGCGGGAGGCGGAGGATCCGGATCCGGCGGAGGTGGGGGCGGTGGGGGACAGTCCAGCGAACTGGACGTTAATGGAGAGGCAGCAGGAGAATCGGGATCAGGATCTGCGGCCGGCGAGGAGGATATTGAGGCCCCCAAACAGGTGGTCGGTGGGCGAGCTAGCATACCCGAGGAATTGGACTCAAATCAATTGGCACGTTTGCAAAATCTGAAGGAGTCGAACGCTTAGATTCGGCGCTCCGGTCTCTTCCTCTTGGTCGGCACTTCAATGTTGTTTCTTTTGTTCTTTTAGGCACACGACCATGAGCATGATATATACTATATAGACTATAGCCACGGACAGTTATAGAGCGGATCAGCGGAACACCACAGCCACAACCACAACCACAACCAAACCCCACAACACTTGAAAGCATTTTGATCTCACACCCATCCTACAACCTATCCAACAAATCCAAACACACAGATGATATATATAGCCTGACTCAGACGGACTAGCAACTTATCGATCGGGTAGCGGAATTAGATTGTAGTAAGCTCTATTGATTGGATATTGTCCCATAAGTACGTAAATAGTTCATTTTGGCTGCCCGATTCACATACAACGACACAATAGCAGGATATAGAATATATGTACTTATATCAGGTCGGAATCCCTATCTACTCCTTTTCACGTACAGCGCTCAAATTGTGTACATCCATTTGAATACTTCTTCTGACTGCCTCTGGGGTTATAGTTAGACATCAACTGGGCCTTCATAAACAAAACCACCATACGATATATTACTATATAAATATATACATAATTATGTTAGTTTGTAATGTGTTATACCCTCAGACACGAATGGAATACATTGATATATTATAAATGGAATATTGTAACGTTTTGAAAGACAATTACTTATGTAGCACTCAGACACGGGTCTTTGAATATCTGCATCCACAACTAATCGAGCAATAATATGTATATATATCTAAGTAAATTAGAGAATCCGGTTTAGCAGCATTAAGTTAGCCATTTGCTTGATCTTGCCGCCAACAAAAGCCAATCAACTTAAAGGTCAATTCAGTTGGTATTGTTTTTCGCTTCTGTTCGCTCCACTTAGTCTTAGGATCTCTGCACATTATAGTAAATTAATCGAAGCCGCAAATGAATGTATTCGAATCGTATGAGCGGATCCGGCAGATATATTGTATTGTTGTAATTGTATGCAAAACACTAGCCTAATTAGTTAAATGTTTTCCGTGTCTAGTTAAATGGTCTAAGTTAATGTTGGATGCCAGAAAGAAGATATATGAAATTAGTAAAAAGCCTACTCAATGCGAGACTTTGTTTGCGATACTCGAATATTAATGTTCATAACTCACCAATTGGATAACTTCATATTCACATAACCGATATTACCGAACATAGATAACAATGGAAAAACCAATATATGTAAGCCGCAAACTGAATTGTATGTAATTTTTGACCCCGCCCAGTGAGTTAATCAAAGTTTTATTGTCATAGTTTGAAAAACCTTCTGTTCGAACAACTAACAAATAAAATTTCCACTTTAAAGCAAAAGAAAATCAATTTAGTTTTCTGTGGGTATGGCAAAAAATAATTAAAACTCATTTGGTTGTAATTTTTTTACATATCTTTATTTATATTCACTTCATTGCAATATTATAATATTCCTTCTTGGTTTGCATTTTTTCCACTTGGATGTTTTTAGTTTTAGTATTTAACTTAATAATATAGGTTCCATCTTGGGTTTTATCATTTACTTTCTTGTAACATTCATCTCTTATATTTTCCCTTTTAATTATTTTGTTATGTGTGTGTTTATTTTTTATATGCTATAGATAATTATTCTCATTTCAGTTTTTTTTGGTATTTTTAATTTTGTTTTTCATTTTATATAACGAAATTAACACAGTCAAAATTTGTGATCAGTGATCAATCATTACATACGCATTACGTTTTAAATTATTCCTCTTGGTTTCGCCTCCTTTCTATGAGGCTCCTCAAACATATGCTTGCTTATATACTTATGTGGGTGTTTTTATTTGGATCTCTGAGGCTGATGGGTTGAGCAACCAAAAATTCTGGGGGGGGCGGAAATAATCGTCTGGGGTGGTGGGGGCTTTGGAACCAATAATTGACAGCAGACCAATGTGAGCTATGTGGGGACAAACGGATTGCAGGCCGGCTGGCTGGTAATCATAAAACATGTTCATTTATTGCATTTAGGAACTCTTTTTGATGGACGGATAAAACCAAAAATTATATAGACAAACTCCTCCTCGATCAGCTCTTGATGGCTTTAACTGCTTGACGATGGTATGAGACTTGAACCTGGTAAGTAGATGGCTGACAAATCATACACACAAATATATTTCAGAAGCCAGGGCCCGCGGGGAGTTCTTTTTTTTTGGGGGTCGGAAGCGTGCTGGGGTCCCTAATCTTATAATGTAATAACAAACTTTCGCATCTTTTTTTATTTGCTTGAGCAAAGGGTTCAACGGATAATGATAATGGGGGCTTGTTCCAAAATGAATATGCTCCGTAATAACAAACTAAGAGTATGCGACGTACAACCGTAAGTGTGTGTGGTGTGAATAGTGTGTTTTATATCATACTAACAATTCATGGTTCAATCAATATCTCGTCTTGCTGCCTAGGGTTATAGACTATTTCTCAATAATAATATTCACTTGCATTAACTTTGAATTCATTTTAAAAATGTTTTTATTTTCGATTTCGGTGCTTTCTGCATGAACTGGGATCCGGTTTTTATCAGTGTAACTGTATCTGTATCTGTATCTGTATCAGTATCAGTTTTCGTATCTGTATCTGTCTCTGTTTCTGTGTATTGTGTGGTTCAACTTAATCGCTAGGGTTCTCAACTTGTTGGTTTGCTTATCTAAATACTTTAGAATTTCATTTTTGGTTTTGCTTGTTGTTTTTGAGACCACCATACATATATAATATATAATTAAATATACATCATATACATACATACGTAATTATTACATCGCGTCACGTATATATCGATCCTCATATAGATTTACTTATTTATTTCTCCCTTTCGGTTGCTTTATAAAACGTTGGTGTTGGTGTCGCCGTCTAAACAGCGACACCAAAAATGCTTCAAACATTTCATTGTGTGTATAATTTAACATTTTACATATTTTCATCGTTTTTTTTAATAATCCCTCCTCATTGTTTTTGTTGTTGTCCTAAATGCTCTTGCATACGCAGCACCGTGCATATGCGTTTTCATCGTCTTGCATCGTTAATTTGTTTTTATAAAAAAGTCCTCACTATGGGCAACTAAATTTTTTGGTTTTCCTTTTTCCACAAATTATATCGTAAACTAGGTTGTAGAGTAAAAAATTCCATATGAAAAATTAAACGCATCAATTTGCCATTAAGTGTTTTTCTCTTAAAATGTTTGTCAACTATTTCGCCTTTTGCATTGTTTACAACTAAAATGGTTTTTTTTATTAATTTACGTTCTTTGGAAATACGCTCCGAAACCGTTGAGCAGCTATTTGTTGTTGTTCTCGCATCAAAAAGTTATTTGACCTCATTTAGGGGATATTTATTATATAGCATTTTTACGAATGATCCTCAGCCCTTTGTAAACATTTTGATTTCTGTCTTCGGTAACATAATTGATTTCTGACACTTGTATAGCTACAAAATATATCTATATATTTGTGTGTGTGTTTGTGTTTTATATATAAGCAGATATATATTTTATTTATGTTCTTTATCACCGATTTCACTTTTATGTGGCCGAGTCTCCGGTTTTAGCTATTTTATTGGGGAATGTTCTGTGTGGCTGGTAGATCAATTGCAGTTTGCCTCAAATCCTTTTCACTTGGCTCAATAAATTATAAGTTAATCAGTTAATCAATTAATTTATGGTAAACCTTATATTGCTTTCTTTTCGCTCAGATTCCTAGTTAAGATTTGGGATACTCTTTAGCCAACGGATGGTACAAAATGGGTAAGGACTTTGAAGGGTTTTCCATTAGGCAGACAGACGATAGAGTGTATGGCTAAAGGGTATCGAATAGTCGACTCCTCGACTCTCTGTTTGTAGCTGTTTCAACTTTTGCTTGTGTAAGTGTGTGTTTGTGTCTGTCTAGATCGTTAATAAAGTAATTTTCCTTGGGGTCTCTTCTGTAGTCGTTCTGCTGAATTGGTTAGGTAGTCCTTAAGAAAGGTTAAGGGTTTCGTCTTAAGTATATCTAGGGTTCCATAGCTGATCCATTTTGGGTCACCACCAACGTCCTCCACCGCCAGTGTTCCATTCATAAGTACTTTTCGTATATACAGTTAATTGTTTTTGTTTGGTTTTTTTTTTGTTTTCGGATTAGGGTTCAATTTTGTTTGGTTTACATATAAAAAACTCGTGCTACATATACGTAGGTGCCTAAATACGTTATATGAATATATATCTCATATACTTGTGTCGCCTTAAGCCATACTCTATGTACATATACGTGTGGGCGTGTGTGTGTGTGTGTTTTGGCCATATTATGGCGCTTAACTAAATCCTAGCTTTAACTTTAGCTAACTGTACAAAATTCTTTAGCCTTACGATCTGCCCTTGCACTAATCATAAACACTAAATTAAAATTCATTGATGATATTTTGGTATGGCTTGCTTAGTTATCTCCATTGTGCTAAATTGTATTTTAATTTCTTTATTTTACGTTTAAAGTTAAACTCACTTGCCTTTAATTATGTGTTTCAATTAACTTAACTCTTTTGTTTCTTTCTCTTTGTGTCTGTGATTCATCGAGGAACTTGAGCGAAAATTCAAATATATATATATACGTCGAGTATCTGTGTCTCTTTTGTCTGGCTGTCTGTCCGCGTGTGGGTGTGTATCTGTGTGTAACTGTGTGTATCTGTGTGTCATTAGGCTAACTTAAGACGGTGCATCGTAAGTATCTTTTGTTTGTTTATCGCTTTATTGACTGCTTGAACGCATCCGAGTTAATCGCTTAACCAGATTCGATTACATTAACTAAGTTTAATTGCGAAGTTTTGCTCCTACTTTGCTTTGAGAATGTTCCGAGTGTCTTCTGTTTGTATTTACAAATTGAAAATCAATTGTCTTCGTTTAATTCTTTTTAGCAACTATTTGTTAGACTTAAACGCTATTTTCTTAGGCAGTTTCATTCATACTTGTGTACTTTATGTTCTATGTTCTATTTGTATTCGTTTTTAATTTACTGGTATTTAATGGGGCATACTTGCGTTTGAAAATTTCACTTAGACCTTAGATTGATTTCATACGGTGCCGCAAAGTTGTCTTCGAAAAGTTTTTGTTTCAGTTTGATTCTGATTCTTGTGTTCGTGAGTGAGTGAGTGCAGTTTGAATATAATTTGTTGTTAGTTTTAAAGTTGATATAAAAATTGGTGTAACTAAAATGAATCGTTATCGTTCATATTATTATTTCGCTATGTCAATTGCACTAACTATTTGTATGACTTATCTCCGATGCTTGCTTATAAAAGGTGCGCTCCAAAGTAATTCATAATATCCGTGTCGAGTTTATTGTGTGGTGTGCAACTGATTAAAAACCTCTCGATCTTACGTGTCTGTCTCGTGTTCGATTTACATTTAAAGTTAACTTAACGAAATCATTCGCCAAACTGATTCGCAATTGTCGAAATTGTTCCTTGCACTACGTTTTGATTTCTAATAAATTTGGCCATTTCACTTGGAAGCGCTAAGTCAGTTCTGAATAAACAAATCTACCAACTGAATGGGCAATCAATGGATTAACATAGTGAGTTTCTGGTTAAGATCAGGATCGGCTTGGTTTTGGTTTCGATTTCGGTTTTTTTTGGGAGCGTGCAGCTGAAAAAGGGGAAACGCACTTAAATTAGAGGAAGACTCTCCGGGTGTTTTGCTTTTGAAGTGGGAAGCAAAGGTCTTTCGTTTTTCTAAACTTAAACTCAAAACGCCGCAAAGATAATGGAAATTGTTTAACCATCTATAGTATTACTTGGTGTGTTGAAATCAACTTTTCGACTGCGCTATTTCGAGGGTTTCTCATAGTCATCCTTCGTTTTCGTTTAATGCCTATGTTGCGTATGATTTTTGATCGTTATATTAGTGGTTTTTAATGGTTTTCTTTGTTATCGGTTCATAATTCTCCTCAACACTTTCACTTATCCCTTTCGTTATATAATTTTCACTACAATTTGCTAATCTGTTGCTTTTGATTATTCTTCATTCATTTATACTCATTTGGTTGTTAATTCTAATGTTGGTTTTCCACCTTTTTGTTTTTTGCTTTATTACTGTGTAAATCTATTTAACAATATTCTTTGCTTTCGACCTTGTAATATGTGTGTGTCCTCTTCGCTTTGGTATTAAACAATAAACTGTTGCCTCTGCATTTTCATATCGCTAGTTAAAATTAGTTTTGTTTCCGCTTATTTTTTTGTGTCTAGTTTTCTGTATTTTTTTTTTTTGGGTTTCTCCCTTTTTCTATATTTTTTGTGTGGTTTTTCAGCGCCCTGCACAGTTTGACTCTCTCGTGCGCTGTTCACTCCTGTGTCCTTGGGCCACGCCCTCGAATCCTTGCGTCGCCTGGGGCCGCCGACCTACTCCTCGCCCAGGAGCACCAGATCATCGGCGACCACGTCGCTGACATGCAGGTAGATGATCCAGTACATCAGGTTGAAGCACACGAAGCACACGGGGAACACGATGCGCGAGTACTTGTCGATGTCGGAGGGCGTGATGCCCAGCAGCTTGTTGATGTCCTGTTTGGGATCAGGGATCAGGATCAAGGATCAAGGTTGGTGGTTGGTGGTTGGGAAAAAGAAATAGATTAGCATGCTTTTTTTCACGGCTAACAAAACCTTTTAAAATCGCCGCATCATGTACGATCTTTACCTTTACCTTTTTTACTTTTCCCGGATGCAGGAGATGGGCTGGGACCGCTGCCTCCGGATCGCCGCCGCCCTCGGGCGGTCCGCCCCCGCCGCCACCGCCTCCGCCACCGCCGGGCGGTCCGCCGCCCTGACCAGGACCCGGTCCGTGCGATTGCGGACCACCGCGTCCGCCATTCACCGTATTCTCCAGCGTTCCACCCTTGGAATGGGCCTTCGGGTCGTGGACCTTGAATCTCACCTCCTGGAACAAGGGTCCCACTATCGAGCAACCGCGCGTACCAACGTTTTGTTGGATATTGGAAAAGCCGATTGGGCGGTTACTCACTGTTTGCTTGGGCGCGTGCGGATGCCCGTGGCTGTGGGCGTGGTGGCCATGCCCGTGCCCATGCTCCGGTCCCACGCCCACGTTGACCCCGCCACCGGGTCCACCGGGTCCCCCGGGTCCGCCCATTCCGGGTCCTACGCCTCCCACATTCGCATTCGCATTCGGATTCGCCTGCTGCTGGTTCGCTCCGTCGAGCTGTTGCTTTTTCTGCTCGGCTATCTTTTGGATCGCCATAAATCTTTGTTTTCGCATTTGAATTCGTTTTGCCATGTAGCCGACCGTGGCGTATTCTATTGATTGCGATACGATACGATAACGATTTTGGTTTTGATTTTTGATTTTCGATTTTGATTTTTGATTGGACAGATTGCAATTCGAATTTTGGAATTTAGTCGATAGATAGATAGTTGATGGACGGTTTGGCATACGGTTGGGTGGTTGTATTTTTTTTGAGGGGTTTTTTGTTAGAATATAGGTTGATATGCGGATGCAGTTCAAGAATTTAGTGGTCGTGGTCGGTTGCCGCATGAAGTTCGGATGATATTTTTGTTGTAGTAGTTGTCAGATATATAGTTGGATATTGTAGCATTGTATATTTGGTAATTTGGTGCGGGTGGGTTTCGATTTAATGTCGGATACAAGGAAAGACAAATAGAAAAATAAAAGAAATTTAATTTCCATGAAGAATTTTGCCATCAATTTCAGTTCATTTTTGCACAACGTCTATAAGAGGTGGACGAGGGGGTAGGGGGGTGGGATTAAGAGCTTGAAGGAACAAGGAGTAGGGGGGTTCGGGGGAACATATAGACTATAAGTAACGTTTAGAGTCGTTTGGGGCAAATATTGCAGTGTTTCTGGGTTTTTGGGGTAAGTGAAATCAAAAATTAAGGTGAATTTATTTTCGTATCTCCATTTTAGCCAGGCAAAGGAAAATTCGAATAAAGCAAGTCTTGTGTGTGAGTGAGTTAGCAATATTCTAGAGAGACAGAGAAGGAGACAGAGCAATTGAAGTGTATGTGTGTATGTGAGTGGGTGTGTCTGTGTGTGTGTCTATATGAGATTGAATGCGGGTGTGAGTGTCCGTGTTTAAGGCTGTTCTTGTTGTTATTGTAGTTGTTTTGTTGTTTTTGTGAAATGAGTGGAAAAAGTCATTTGTAAGCCAAACGATTTATGTACACATTTATTCCTGCAGTTGAGACCATCATTCAAGGAAAATGTTCATGTGCGTGCCTTAAATGCAAATTCATTGAACAGGGTCGCCCGTTATAAAGGACACGAAAATTCCCAGCGTTTTTTTTGTTTTTGTATGTATTTTAGCTGCTTTGTTCCTGGTTTTCAGCTTCTCGAGTTGTCATTATCCTTGGGAATGTTACGGGTTCAGATTTCAATTGAACGGTGTTTTGTGGGGTAGGGGGGGTTTCATAAAGGGGAACTTCAAAATCGCATACTCGCCGATGAAGGTGGATAGTACAGGGTCGGAACAGAAACGAGTAACGAGTAACTAGTAACAAGAGTACTTACCATGGGCAAACAAGGTAACCAATCGCTGCAAATAGCCAATAGAACAAAACAGAAAGCAGACTACAAATCATATCTTACCTAACCACCGAAGGGTTACTATTTTGTGCGATTTCATATAAATTTTTTTAAGCTTGTCAATTTGACAGCCTTCATGTCTGGGTCACCCGTTTAAATGACCCAAACTTGAGGGCTCCAAACCGCAGAAACTCGTATCTCTCAGATACTTTTATATTTTTTTAGACGCACTTTCTTCTTTAATTTTTTTTTTTGGGCTCTGTTCTGTTGTCTTGTAGAGTCTTCGGGGGCTGCGTCTTCTGGCTGTTGATCGACGACTTGTTGAACCATATTTACAGTGTTTTGTGTCTGTTCTCATTTTTTTCGTACTTGTTTTTGATTCAATTCAATCGCGAGTCAAGCCAGGTGTGGCGCAGGGCATGCTGGTTTCGTTTTTTGATTGTTTTTGATGCGCTCCCTCTTATGATTTTTATTTATAAAGATTCTTTTTATCGTTCTACTCGTACCCTGTTTTTTTTTTTTTTGATTTTGATTTGTTTTAGGTGCGTTGTTTTTTTTTTTTTTTTGATTTGTACATTTTTTCGGTTTGCGATTTTGCAGCTTGCAGTTTTGCATTTTGGCGGAAGCTGGGCGTATATTGATATCTGGGTACCATTTCAGGTTGAAGTGTGTTCGATTTGCTCGTCTGGGTGCTCGAACACAAACTCAACCTGAGGCGGCTATATAGATGGGCATATGTACGAGCGTACATATGGAGAGGCTTTGGAGGATGGTATTTGGTTTGTTTTTGTCATATTTGGCTGAAGCATGCTTCGATTCTAGGTGCGAGGTGCAAAACAGGTACAGGTACAGGGACAGGTGGGACGTTGGGGGAAATTTTTCGTGCCTTTACGCTCGATTCGCAGGCGCGTATCTATGAATTTGCATACATTTTCTTTGGATGACAGTTTTTCTTTGTATTGAAAAATTAACAAGAACATACAAATACGAAAAAAGAGATTTGTTTCTTTTGGGTTTCTTTGCAGTTTCTTTTCTTTCTTATTTTTTTTCTTTTCTTGCTGTTGTTGTTGCTGTTTGTTGGAGTTGTTGTTGTAGTTGTGGGTGTAAGTTGTTGCTTGAGAATTGTTTTAGTTGTTAGATAGTTAAAGAGAAAGTTAAAGTTAGCATAACGGCGGGGAAAGCACCAAAGCTTGATATATACGTCGGAAACTTTTTTGAAAATTTTTTTTGTCTTACTAAGGAGGTTATCTACCGAATTCAAATATCAAATATAACATATATCAAACTTTACTCAGGTGCCGGACCCCTTTACAGTGCCTCAGGTGCAGTGCATCTCAGCATCCCTATGGATGGACTTTTTCTGGTCCTTTGGCTCCATAAGAAATGTGAAATAATTTTAAGTTTAAGTTTAAATAGATATTAAACTACTGTGGATTTGGCAAAACTCAGCTGCGTTTTCACTGGACCAATTAGGTATATTTTAGTTAGTAATTTCTCAAGACGCAGATCGTTTTGCCGAGGAAACTAGTGTGTTTTTTTTTTGGATGTATCTGCAAGATTGTTTTGCACAACGCTAAGCGTGGCACGGAAAGCTGGCAAAAGTGTGGTTTAATTAACGAAAAACTCAAAGCTGGCACGCAACTTGGCCAGTATTATCGAACTGAAAAGGGTAACGAAATCATAAATTTGGAATCCATACAGATCCACTGCCTGTGAGTGTGAGTGTGTGTTTGGTGTGAAAGATATATGGGGAAAATCGTTTTGCTACTGGTTGGATTTTCGCTTAATGGGTTTACGGTTTTTGGAATCGGTTTTTGGGGGTTTTGGTAGTTTCGGTAGTTGTATTTGTTTACCCAGTAGACTGGCAAAGACCATAACGAAGCATGTTCCCAGATAGACGTCAATCGACTTGACGTACGAAATCTTTGGCAGCGCTGCATTTGTTGACGACATCAAAGTGGTCATTGTCAACACGGTTGTCACACCGAGCGCCACACGCGCCGGCGTTGCATTGCGATTGAGCCAAAATGATACCCATGATATAATAACGATCAGTCCAGAGGGTATGTAGATTTGTATAAGGTAGTAGCCCATCGAACGCACGAACTGAATTTCGCAGGCTAAACGCGAATAGTTGCCTGCCCGCGCCAATTGCGATTATTGTTTTAAGTAGGTTATTTTGAATTTGAATTTTTCATTTGTTCAGCGGTTTTTTCGGAAAAGGGAGAGAGAGAGAGTAAAGAGATATAAAAATATTATTAGTTCTTAGTTCGCTAAAATTTGATTTCATTTGAAAATATTTACAAACAATATTGGTAGCAGAGCTGGCAAGTCATCGAATGCATCATAAGCACTACTATCAATGTGAATATCATAAAATTCTTAATCCCTTTGACTTTAAATCTTAAATATATTTTCAAGAGTACATTTTCTTGTAATAATTTTTTATATTTTTAGGTTTGAAAATCTTAGCAAGCCTCGACGTCTTGCCAGCTCTTATAAGTACGTATTCATCACCAAAAATAAATCCAAAGAAAAATATACGAATTCCAAAAGTAAACTAAACTAAAACTCTAAGAATAGAATAAATAAATTAAACATGAGCGCATTTTTATGTGAAATTATGATTGGCTGGCACCTTCCTGGAAATATTGTTAGTTTCGATCTATGCGACATTTCGTTATCAGGCAGGCAATACTTCAATAAACATATATTTAGGTACTTAATTATGGGCTATAAACGAAATGGCAAATTGTCAAGTCAAAGCTAAGGTCAAGAACTAAACTTGAAAAAATATTTTAGGCATTCCACATTTATCCTTGCAGAAGAACCAACACACATTTTCAAAAATAATGTTTATCTCATAAATTTAAGTTCGTAAATTTTTTTTTATTTAACTGGGATTTCTGCAAGGATGTCTTGGCTTCGACTAAACCGAAGCAATTATTCGTTGTAAATACAAATTAAATTCATGTTTAATTGGATGGTTAGTCACAAATACTTTAGAAATAGAAGTGGCTTGCATTAGAGTAACTAAAACTAACCGCAAATCTGAATAAAATAGGTAAATAAAATGATAAGAAATATGAGTAGAGGCAGCTAGTCTAAGACCTAATTAGGAGCATTTGAATTGCCTGCATTTTGTTGCTATTTGTCTATTGTTATATTTATTTTGTTAAGGATTTTGTAAAAGAAACTTTATAAGATGAGAGCATGCTTGGGAGGGCGTTTTGTTTTTTTGATATATATATATATATATTTGTTTGAATATTTTTAACTTGTTATATGTAAATATATATATATTTAATATGTATTAATGGTTTTGAACTTTTCATTGTCTTTCGATCAATAATTTTGCAAACGTTTGAATGCTTTTTGCGTATGGGAGTTGATTGGAATTTTAATTTATGCAACCTTCTTTTGATTTTGGATTTTAATATTAATGCTTTTGTTGTAGTTGTTGTTGATTTACAATACAGAATGTTTGGTGTCGATTGTTTTTAGTTGTTGTTTGATTATGCTAATGAGTTTCGATAGCGTTTAAAATTACTGGTAAATACGTTTGTAGATAGCTGTTGTTGTTGGTAGTAAAAACTAATTTCAGTGACTAGTTAATAAAATTATGTGTTACATGTGTGAGTGTGAGTATGAGTGTGGGTGTTTGGCAGCTTAAAAAATTGGTTGATTATGTTGTAATAATGTCAGGCATAAATCAAAAGCATGATTTACTAAGGAAAAGCCATATTTAGTTAAGCTTTGCTATATCGATTACTTTATGTTCTCGTTTTTGCATAAGATTATGTTCACTTTGCTTATTTGGTTTTATAATACAAAGGTCGCTAGGTGAATTGTTTTTCAATCTCATATTGATTTCTCTTTTGATTTGGTTTGATTTTTGTCGTATTTTTTGGCATTGCCAATGATCAAAATTGGGTTTGTTTGCTTCGTTTATTTTTTGGTTTCTGTTCTTGTCATGGTTCGCTGTAAAGTATGAACTTATGAGCGTTGAAATCAAGGCGGAATCAACTGAGATTTGGAAAGTAAAAGTAAGCGGAAAGGAAAATCATTTGATGAACGAACTAAATCGAAAAATTGTTGCTAGCTTGTAACATGCGTTGATATTGCGTTTAAAGATATATGAACAGTATCCGGTAGGTACGAGTACGAGTAAAAGTGGGAAAAGCTCCAAGACTTTGTCTTAGTCTATATCAGGCCGTCTAGACTCTAGACTATGAAGTGGGCTAATGTTGAATGCACTTGTTAATATTATTGTAATTTAATTGTTAACGTTATTGCTTGATATTGGTATGCTATGAAGTAGATTAGTTGATAAAACAAACGCTAGCTAAATGGAATATAAATAAGGTGAAAATCTTAAGATGCTTAACATGCTTTTTCTGCATCGCAGAGCGACCCGGCTTCAAGTACTATCTCGCTGATTGATTAAATCAGCGAGTGCTTCAAGTACTATCTCGCTGATTGATTTAATCAACGAGTGCTTGAAGCCGGGTTCAATTCCGCCGATAGTAAGCCCAAGTTAATTGGCAAGCCTGTTTGATTGAATTTGGAGAAACTTTTTACAAAATGCTGCTTGAAAATTATTTCGAATCGAAAAATGAAAACAATAAGAACTTATCGAACTGAAAATCCTCAAAGTTTAGAATTGAATCGAAAACGCAAAATCAAAAAGATATATTTATATATAGTTGTTATATATAGATAAGTCATCATCGGTATTATCGTAAATATATATATAGGTAAAAGTAAAGTTTGAAAGAAAATCGGTAACCGTCTACAGGTACCTGTGGTAAGACTGATTTCCATAGCTCTTTGGCGATGACCCAAGACCTTAAATTGGGGCAGCGAAACCTCACTCGAGACACCGACCGAGTTGGGGCCCTCGTTCCATTTATAGCGGATGTCACGCATCGTGTAGCCGACTATATATGGTATATATAGTTGGTTGTTGTTGTTGTTGTTGAGTTGTTGTTGTATTCGTTGTAGTTGTTGTTATGTTTGCAAGTTGCAATTTGTACAGTTTGGTGTTTGGTTGGTTTTTGGTTTAGTTTTGTATTTTGGTTAGCCGAGTTTATATTACAGTTGTGGTTGTTGTTGTTGTTGGCACAGTTCGGTGGTGAGGTTGTCGTTGTTGTAGACGAAATATATGCATAAAACAAAAAATACATTTCGTGAGACTATTAATAAGTTCTATTCTATCATAGAAAATTTTATAAAAAATTCAATACAATTCATTCGCTGTGTGTTTTCCTTTTGTTTGGTATTATTATTTTTTTCTTTTCTTTTTCGGTTTAACATTTTCGATTCGGTTGTTGCATTAATAGTCTCATTCAGAACTTGTCGCTTTAAGTGTTGTTCAAAAATATATTTTTTGATTTATTCCATCGAGAAGAAACTCTAAGATTATTAATGGTTGTTCGTATATTACAATTGCGCTAAAAATGCATTATAATTGTTATTGGTTTCCATTGGCAAAGCGTAACTAGGATAAAAATTGAGGAGCTTTCAGTAGGCACGCTCTGGTTGACTTACAGCTACTGTTTGTTCTTATTGGCAGTAGTACGGTTGCTTAGGACTAGTAAACTTATAACTAAGCATATCTAATTGTTTCGGTGTCAGAAATGGGTGCTCTTGTGTCTTCTGTTTAAAGATTTAGCCTTTTACAATATTCTCAGGCCTTTATTAAAATAGTTTCTTAGTTTTTATTAGCGTTTTAGTTGCTTTTGCCTACCCAAGCAAACGAAACTAGACTCTCTTGCGACTCGAAAGGAACTGAAATTGAAACGGAAACGGAAATGGAGGAACCAGAAATCATAATCGCTGGGCCTAACTAACGCTCACTACGTCACTAACTGCTGCTTTACTGATCGGTTAATTAAACGAAAGAAAGTATAAGCAAAGGAATATAAGAATATAGAGTAAAGAACAAATCAACGAGTAGTCACAACAGAGGTTAGTAGAGGACACTTCAAACACAATATATATATGTTTATATGTGGTTTAGATGGGAGATTGGTTCGATTGTTTCTGGTTAGTAGCACAAGTTACGGTTAGCACTCGATAAAGAGATATATTAAAATATATGTATTGGTGAAGAAGAAGTAGAAGTAGACGGAAATGAACAAAAAACTTTGGTTGGTTAGAGGTGCGTGTTTCGGTACTTGGATATGCGCTAACCTTTTCAGAAACACAAAATCAAAATACGATTACGAAATCCATTACGACAAACGCAAAACGTATAAAAGTTCATTGAAAAATGCTTGTCAAAAACAAAGGAAATGGTAATGTGATTATATTGATGTTTTTTTTTGCATATATATACATACATATATATATATTTTTTTTTAGGTTTGTTATGATTTTTTAATGTATGGGGGTACCTGTGGTTAGGTTTATTTCGGTCGCCCTCTGCCTGTGTCCCAAAACTCGGAACTGCGGTAATTCGACCTCACTGCTCATGCCAACACTACTCAGTCCATCTCTCCAGAAATATCGGATATCTCGCATCGTGTAACCGACTTCATGTTGTTGAAGATCATTGTTGTTGGATTGTTGTAGTTGTTGAGTAGTAGTAGTTGTTGTTGTTGTTGCAAAAAGGGGGTTCAGTAGTTAATTAATTGATGTTATTGTTTGTTTGTTCTGTTTTGAGTTTGGTGTTAGATGGTTTCTGGGACTTGTACACAGAATACTTAACTCACACACTCGATGTTCGTTCGGTATATAAATATTCTTATAAATAGGGTGAGTGTGGATGTGGCATTTCTTGGGCCCGATTTTGTGGCGAGTTTTGACAAAGAAATTCTAGACGTAAATGATGGGCATATCGAACATATATACATTATATAGATCTTAAGCAAAAGCGTGCTGTGTATGGGTTTTGACTTACAGTATATGTAGTATAATAATAAACTTATGTTAGCAAGGGCTTTAAGGGCATAATTCGAGTTTAAGACAGAGGCAGAAATAATGTATCTCTTTCGGTTTCACAAAGATCATCGGATTTTTTTCATGGTGTGGAGCCTTCTGCGGTTGCTGAAAATTGAGAAGGCGACCGAAAACCAACCAATCTTCTGCATGAATTCAGCGCCGTGATATTGTGAACTGTTGATCGTGATATAATATAGTTACTGATACTGGTTGATAGCTGTTGGGTAAGACATTCGGGTTGATGCAGTTAATAATGCACATGAACTGGGATTACTTGTGAGACTTGAACTTTTATTTTGGGGTGGCTTCAAAAAACAAACATAAATGACCAAAAATGTCTGAGGTGGGGGGGCTGGAACTATTTGAGTAATTTAATGAGTCGGTTGGTGGGGCGTGGGGGCAATTTTGGTTGAACACAATATGCACAACGAACTGAAAACAGATATTCGAAATAATAAATCAATTCTGTTGAGAGCTAAGATTGAAAATAAATTCCTTGCCGCCTAGCCTCTACCTAAAGACAATTTAATTGACGTAAATTCAATTCGATTTCCTGCTATTTGTGGCAGCATAATTGCTCTGTTCACAATTGTTCATATCAAAGGCGAATTAATTGCTTTTTCCTCAATCGAATGTGTTTCGGGTGTGTGTGTGTGTTTTGTATCTTTGGCACTTAAAATTTACTTGCTTGCATTTTAATTGTTTCGGTTTGGTTTCTTTCACATAAGCTTGTTTTCGATTTTCTGCCCACACCGAACAAACAGCGCACGGCCTTTGCTTGAGAGTTGAGCTCGGCTTTTTGGAGTGGCCAAAACTGAGTGCTGATGGTGGCTAAACGGTGCAGGCTACTGGCTAAAATAACAGGTAAATGCAAAGCTTTCAACAACACTGGATAATTGCGCAATTTTCACGGCCAAAAAACACTTTATTTTGGCCACTCCCCTGCCGACATTCTGAATGAGTTGGTTTTTGTTCACATATTGCTTCTTTTCACATGGTTCATTGACAATTTTCACAATTTTTCTCATTATCATATCTGGTTGTCATTTCTTGGCTAAATTGCAGTAATTGGTAATTCAGATCAATGTACTTACAGCTTTCGATTTCAATGTGGCACAGCTGGCGATCCATGGGGAAATATTGTAGATTCATCGGACACGATGCGGTAATAGTCAATCTAAATGGGTTATTTCACATTTGTTCGGTTTTTGGGGAAAGAGAGATTATTTGATTAGTAACGAATTTAAGGTTGACCAGGTGAACATCAACAAACAAACGAGCAGAGGGTTGAAAAAATGACATTCTATTATATACACACAACATTTACGAGGTTTAAGGGGGTTTTCAAGTCATTACATACAGAGCGAGTTCAATTGGATATGAGCTATTTGTTATATATATTTTTGCTGCTGTTTGGTAAGTGAGAGATACTTTGAGTGGCAGTTTAGTTGTAGATAGTGAGGCGATTGGCTCTTACGCAGGGTTTAACATTATTTGGCTTACTTAGTTGTCGTTGGTTTAATTGTTGCTTACAGCTACGAAAACTAAACGCTACTCATACTTATTTTTGTGGCTGTTGCTTAGTCTTTGGGTGGCTGCTGGGGTTTTGTGGCGATTTTGGACAGATTCTTGTTTAAAGGTAGTAGAAAAAAGAGAGCCCAGTAGCCGAGCTACTGCGGCCAGTCAAACCTTTTTGCGGTGTCAGATACACGAGAGATAGAAGGTACCTTCCATATTCATGCGATCCCTGGTTTTCGATGGTTGTCGATTACTGATTGTTGATCTTGATTGATTCTTGTGATTGTTGTGGGGGAAATGCATTTTTGTATCTTTCATGAGCCACACAATTGGGGATGTCGAAGTGATGGATAGTATAGTACCATCCTATCGATGGTATGGAATGATTTATGTTTTCATTAGCCAATTGGGTAAAAATATGGCCAGATATTTTTTACCATCATAGGATAAAACTAAAAATACAATTTTAAGCCGAATTTCAGCTAATAGTCGATATTATCGATAGCATCTCGATAGATAGTACAATCGCACAGTTTGCACCTCTAACCGATGACTTTCATGAAATGCACAAATCTTTAAAAGATGCATCGCTCGAAATTGCCAACTTTCTTTCACTTTCACTTGCCAATTGAACTCACTTGATTAGTTTTAATCGCTTGGAAGAAAACTGTTTTTCGTTCTGTAGAATTTTTCCATTTTCAGTTAGATTTAGTAAATTACAACATCGATTTATACACACACAGAAAAAAAAAGTTAGTTGCAAAAAGGGCCAAAAACGATAATTTTAACGATAGAGTAGAAATGTTTGAAGTATATTTTTTTTTTGGTTGTAGGTTGTTGGTTTTAGGTTGGATTTGTCGGGTTTGTTTTGGTTGTAGGGTTAGTTGTAAAATAGTTAAATACACATACACATATACAGACAATTAAAAATGGTAATGTTCGCTTTCATTGAGAGCGTAGAGTGGGAGTTGCAGTAGTTGAGTTGGTTTTTACCTAATACTTCTTGTTATCGATCCAGAATGATGCACACGTATGAATTCATTACTGGTTGTTGCAATGTGAAAATATGATTGTTTTTCATTTACAAAAAAGGTGTCAGGTACCCAAATATTCTTAATGAACTCTGATCCAACCGATAGTGTTTCTACACCAGGTCGTTTTCTATACGCTAAACGAGGATCGGTCCAAAATTGACGAAAGTAAAAATCCAATGTGAAGTCCTATTCAATTCACAATTCGATTCAATTCGATTCGATTCGATTCGGTTTTTGGTAAAAGGGAAAAGGTAGCAAAAAGAGATTGAGAGGTTATTTATATTAGTAAACATCGGCAGTGAGAACTTACGAATCTAGTTAACTAAACAACTAGGAACTAAAAGTTTTGTGTGTTTCAAAATTTATTTCGAGTAACTAAAAAAAATTCATAGAGAAATCGATAGAGAGAATTTGTGAAAACTAGGCGGAAAGTTTTTTGGGCACAACAGATACACTTAACAAACACACAAAGAAAGGAACTTGCGGCAAATGGAAACCAAGGAAAATTCATAACGTGCAACAATTTCTTTTATCAATTTATACAGGAAGATGGGACATAAGGGGGTTCTCCAGACAGCATGCAAAAACACCGAATTGATACTTTTTACAGCGTTTTCGGAGGGTGGCTATGAGATCTTTAAAAGGAACAGAAAAATAACTAAATTAAATTAAATTACTAAGCTTATTTACATTAGCAATATAGGGGTCTTGGGATCGGGTAAGCATATAAGTAGTACAGAAACCTCTCACAAATATTCGTATGGATTCGTTGCTGTGATTGTGAAGTAGCTTGGCTTTTCTGGCTACTAACAGGGGGTTATTACTAGACTACTATGGCATCTATGGCAACAGGCTGGCAGGTTGTTATTTGTACGCTTTATACAGTATACAGTTTCGTTGGCTTTTTGGCTTGGCTCTTTTGTTTCAGCTGTTCTGCTTGTGCCTCGAAGCTAAGCGTTTTGGGCTACGATTGGATTGTTTAGAATCGGAGTCGATTGGGGGATTGGGTTGGATTGGATTGTAAAACGACAAACAACTTGGCTGTGTTTGCTTTGTTTGTATCTGTGTGTTTGTATTGGTGTTTGTTGTGTGTGTGTGTGTGTGTGTATGGGTATTGCTTTGGGGGCGGATATAAGGACAACTACTCGAGTTGTTTCTCTCAGTCTTGCATATCATTATCTTCAAGCGCGTCACGTGGCCGACAAGGAACCAAAAATTAAACGGAAAAGCATGTAAATGTAAATGTAAATGTTAAAGGTAAATGCAAATGCAAATGTAATAATAATAGTAGTTGTAGTTGTAGTAGTAGCAGGTAATAACATTTGTAAGTAGTTATAAATATTTATAGGCCGCACACTGCTTGCTTTTTGGGTACTTTGCCAGTACTTTAACGCACGCTGAGTGGTGCTAGCTGGTATGTGTCTACATGGCGTATACGTATTTTCTATATGGCTTTTGTGTTTTATTTACGATGCGAAAATTGCACACGGTTCTCGTGGGTTGCTTGCAATCTTCTCCTGGCTTTTAAATAGCAGATTTGGTTTCCACTCGGTTTCTGGCACGCCCAAACAAAAACTCAAACACAAATTGAACTGAAAAACGAATCAAAACTCAACCGTAATCGAAAACGCAAATGAAATTTCGTGTGGATTATGCAATTACCATAACTCTGTTTTGGGTTGGTGGGGTTTTCGCATTGCAAAAGGGTTTTTGGGGTCAACCTGGATTCTTGTACTTTTATATTTCTGTCACACACACAAAATCAACTCTAAATATAAATACTTATGTGCAAGGCGTTATTTTTAGATGGTTGACAATTAACCCCAAACGTGAGCGGGTCTATCGAGTTGTTTGTTTTATCTTTATATATTTCTTTATAGTACCATTTACAATTTACATATATATAGACATGTGTGTGGTGTGTGTTTATTTGCTCTTTGTTACACAATTTTTATTCGCTGTTTTTCGGTTGTAACCTCATGTCATGTTGATTTTAACTGCCTCGCTGCTCGCCTGAATTTCGATTGAATTGGACGGGTTGTCTTATGTAAATTTGTCACGGCTTATACAGACAAAAAATAAGGAAGAAAAGCTTTTTTATTTTAGATTTTTTATTGTATTAAACATTCAAATATGATAGACATAATTAACTAATTAACTGATAAAAGATTTGATTGTTTAATAAAAATAAATGGTTAACACAAAGCTCTTTTCTTTTTCACAATAATTAATTAAGTTACTTTACATGGTGAAACTAAAGTTTAGGAAAAATCATTCTTATGCACAAAACAAGAAAACTATTTATAAATTTATTAATCAAGGAAATAAACATTTATTAATAATCATTTTTTAAAGTCAATACAAAATGTTTTTACTTATGAACTTTTTTCCTACCCAAAACTATAATATATCTATTTTAATAACTTTTTCTCAGTGTTTTTGCATTGGTATAGGTAACTGTGACTATGTGTGTGTACGCGTGTTGTTGTTCTTGTTTCGGTTTGGCATTGGCTCAGTTTATTTTTGAATTATTTTCATTAGCAGCGTAGCAATTCTGTTTTGTTACCGGGTCGCAAAATGTGGAAATGAAAAATTGTCATGTAAGAAATGATCGGGCTGAAAGTGAACATGTTGCTGTTGTTGTTGTTGTTGTTGTTGTTGCTGTTATCCTTGTTAACGTGTTTTCTTAGCTGGATTGTGTACGGCAGTATGTTCGTGTTTACGTTCGTGTTGGGCATGTTATTTTCGCATAAATTGATTGCCAAAGCCAAACAGTGCGTTTGTGTTGGTTTTTTTGTGTCATACGAACATTTCCTTAAGGTAAAACAGTGAGAGTGTGTTTTTTATGTGTATGCAGCAAAAGTGCATTTATATCTGTGTGTTTCTGTGAGTTAAGTGAGGTTCTTTCAAGTGCAATTTTGCAACTTTTTCAACGAATTCTTTAGAGTACTGGGAAATTTTCGTGTGCGCCAATTGAGGTAATTCCATTTGTCAGGTGCTCTCCTTTTGTCACACTCAATGATAGCAAAGGTAATGAAAATTCCGACATTAAAAATGTATAATTCGATAGAAAATGTCAAAGATTTGATGAAAAAAATGAGTTTCCTAGACGTAAGATTTAATAGTTTAAGTGAATCCACCCCAAGGACTTGTAGTATATTAAATGATTTTGAATTCTTTAACTTAACCAATAAAAACGTGCAACGTACAGAAAATTGGTAATTTTATAGTTATTTTATAATCCAATATTATTTAAGATAAAAGGTTTTGGAGAATTGAAAAATAGGCATTTGGATTTCTTCGCGAAAAGAGTAAAATCAGGGAAAACGAAAACACAGAAACAGGCATAAATGAGTAGTCCCTTGTACAATTAGGCTAAGTCCATATATCGTTTGACGTACACATCGACACCGAGCTTGATTATATGCTATATATGCTGTGTGGATTATGATATCATTCATATTCATCTTGTTAACAAATACGCATGCGCGCAGCCTTCGTCAATGTGGCCGCTGTGGTTAATTTGATTTTTATTTAGCATTTGACCAGATCACAACAAACAGAATGACGGTTATATGAGAGTATAGGTATATGGTGGATATGTGAGTATGTAAATATCTCTCGTTTCTCTGGAGGGGGAGGGGGCCCATCATAGTGTCAGTGTGTATGTGGGCGTGAAATGGATGAACTTTGGCCATGTACTCGATGGGGCGATAAATAAAGATTTATATAGCAATTAGATTGATTGACTTTATCGCAGTTACTGCTTTCCATGAAAATTCCGATGGAGACAAATACAAAAGAACGCAAAAGGCAAAAAACTGAAGCTGAACAAATGGAAATGGCATTTCAAAGCGTCAAAGTTGAGAAATAGATAGAGATAGCGAGAGTGTGGGCGAAAGAGAGAGCAGCATTTAGACTGGGCTCAATGAGTAGCGCCAAAATGTGTAGAATTTAGGGTAATTTCAATGTAAGTACGTATATTTCGGTTTGCATTGTTCTGGCCGAGAAGCTTTGAAATGGAACAACAAACAATTTGCGAACATCATGGCCTATTGGCTAACACTGAAACAATAAACACAAAACGAATATGCAACATTGGAATTTCATAGTTGGCAATTGCATTGCAACAACAATTCGTTTCACACAACATTTAATTGGCAGAACTTTGTATATTTATATTTGTATATGTATATAGATATTGGTTTGCAGTTGGCTTTGAATGGTCGAAACAAACACAATCTTAAGTGAATCAAAGTAATTGTAATGAATTTGTATGTCTTTTGCCAATTAGCGAAATTAAAATGGATAACAAATGCTAAGACACAAAATGAGCTTTAAGCAACAGAGACAGACATAGAGAGAGAAACATATAGTAAAAGAGACAGAGATATTTATAGAGAGAGAGAGAGAGAGAGCGAGAGATAGTTACAGGTAAGAGATAGAGACTGAGAGAAATTAAGAAGTATACGAGTAGATTTATGAATTTTTTTTGTTTGCTTTTACCAAAAAAAAAAGGAACATTTGTTTTGTATCTGTGGTAAATTGTATTTTTTGTATTTTTTTTTATTTAGTTTTGGCATATATTTTTACGTATGTACCATGAGAACTTCCGAAACCGAACTGATACTGAGGACATACATTGTGACGCCAACCTCCACAGGGGGACCTGCAACATATACACACACACGGATTGATGGAATTTTCATTTTGCGTTTGGTATGGTTATTCTGTAGTTATTGTTGTTATTCATGTTAGATGTGGCTAAAACCCAAAATATGAGAACTGAAACACACACACAGCGGTACGAGAAACAATGGACGCAGTACGTTGATATATTTTTCGCTTTTCGCTGCCTACTTTCGGGCGCCTTTCCTTGGGCTCGTCGGGTGCTGTTTAATTTCCATTAGCAAAATTAAATATATAAGGTACGGTTAACACTTAAATTGGCAAGCGTTGTGCATTGCATTGCAGTTGTATTTTTTGGCTGTCATTGGTGGCTTACTAAATTTGTGTTTGATGCTTTTGCTTCTGTTCATTGCACGCGCCGAATGAAAACCAAATCAGTATACTACTCGAGGTTCACAATAATGTGTTATTTCTTGTATGTATTTTCAGCTTTACGAAACAATTGCAGTTGCTCAAAAAAAAAAAATTGTATTTCAAAAACAAAGCCGCCTATTAAATAAATATTTATTTCAACTAGTGGATTATTTGCTTTTGTATAGCGGATTCACACACCATTTTTTCATTTGCATTGCTTATTTAGAAAGAGATTTTTTTGTGGGTATTGCGATTTGGCAGCAGTTAGTTAATGAAATTTATCTTGAAGCTTGGTATGAGTTATGTGGGCCTACAAAAAAGAAGAAGACAAAAACAATACGCATGAAGTGAGAGGCAAGAGTTTTGCTTGGAATATGAGGGGCTTAAGATCCGGAAGGGTTGAAATGTTGATGGTTCGTATGTTACTGTGGCTGTTGTTTGTGTGTGTGGGTTGGTTTTTTTTTTCGGGTAATTTCGATGTGCTTGGCCAATTAGACATACACAAACACACACAGAGGTAAAAGTAACGGTGAGCACAGAAGGAAGTCATTTTGTAGAGCTTAAGGAACATAAAAAGCTTTTGCCAATTGTTGGTTTTTGATGGGTTAGAGAGTTGACATTTAGTTTACAATGTGTTGACGATGTGAGAAAAATATCGTGGCAAGTACTAAAACATTTGGCCCTACTCATTCTGACTTCTGGGTTCGTATGGCTCGTCAGCTCCTAACACAATCCTTGGCCTAAGTATTCATTTCAGCTGAGGAAATGAATGCGAAATTGTTGGAAGAAAACACTAAAACACAGCGGCTATAAAACGAACTAAACATTCGGAAGAGTTAGAGCTTGGAGAGATTTAGTACCGAAAGGGGAACTGATAAGAAAATAATACCATATACTTGTAAATAGAAGGAAACACAATAGGAACGGGTGTGGATAAGACTCGCAAATAACGCTTTCAACTGGTGTACTTTGGTCAACGGTTAGAAATAATAGATCGTTCTATCTATAAAAGAGAGTGTTTGGAGAGAGAGTTCATACAAAGCAAAACAGTTGAAACAGTTGGTAGTACCACGGAAATCAGGAAATCAAGACGTGTATGTGTGTGTGTGAGTGTGAGAGAGCAACAAACTAATGCGCTTAGTGGTACGTAAATAAATGAAAACTCGAAAGAAAACTCCAACAACAAAGACCAAAGACAGAGAGATAGAGTTAGGAGTAGATAGATAAGTAAAGATAGAATGCGAGAGAGCGCTTAACGATAATAGAAAGGTACAAAGTTCAATTAGTTTGTACCATTTTCACTTCTGAGAGCGAGCTGATCGATAGCACATACATGGTGACTCCGACTTCGACAGGAGGTCCTGCAAACACGTATGTTATAGTAGGTGTTACATTGCTAAGTACGGGTGGGTATAAAGGGTTAGTCTAGTGTTTTAATTCTCGGATCCCGCTGCGCCTCAACCTCCCTATATATTGAAAATATATATTTTACCAGGCTGTGCCCCCATTTGCGTTTCGTTCAAGTCGCGTTGCGTTTTGGGTTTGCTCTTTAGCTGGGTAAGTGTAGCTAAATGGATGGGGTGTCCGGAGATTGGTCTACTTACCACCATAATTGGGTCTTACTCTTTTGTCGTAACTAACACTAAAGGAGTCGAGTATAGCGGATATGTTTACGTCACCCAGCATGCTGCCACCGCCAGTTCTGTAAAAAAGGTGAACATAGTATTTTATTAGATTGTATTAGCTTATTTTAATATTAGTTTAGATAACCAACTAAAATAAATTATAATTATTATTTTTATTTAGGTTATTGATTATATTATAATATAAGTTTGCATATCTAATTTTAATGAGAACAACAACCACAAAATAAATAGTTTTTTTAATTAATTTAGAAATCTTTGGTTCCGCTCATGAATATTAGTATTTAAGGCAGAGTTAAGATTTGGTTTTAATACAAAATAAAATTGATTATACTCGCGATTTTAGCTTAAATCTTTGCTTTTTTCTTCTGATTTAACTTCACGTAGCTAGTATAATACTATATCTGGTTTACCTAATTTATCTTAATTTTTTTATGCCTTGATTTTTGAAAATGCTTCATGAAAATTCATTTGAAACTCTTCTAAGTGTGGTCGTATCTCTTATTAAAAGAAGTTGTGAAAAGTCTATCCAAAGTAATTTTGACTGTATTGAGTACGAGGGCCTGTTTATTCAGGGCATTTGTTGCTGTGCATCATTTCCATATGGGACATTCAGCGTTTCCTGGAAAAGCGACTGACAGTCGACACAGACATTGCGCTCGGCGGTCGTTGCAGGTTAAGTGTTCATGTGGCACTGTGTGTGGGTGTGCCACTTTCGCTTTATGCGGCATCAAGTGCGCCCCCAACACGAGCGTTTGTATGTTATATTTATTGCATGTGCCTGGCGCTGAAGGCACAAACATACGCCAGTTTGCCAGTTGCCAGTTGCCAGTCGCCAGGCACTTCAATGCCTGTTTATTTGCGTCTATTCTACGCTAAACTGTGCTATTAAAGCGCGTTTGTTGTTATTCCAACTCTGCGAAAGCCATTGGATACACAGCCATCGGGTCTCAGGACACAGCTCTCAGGACCTGGCGGTCCCCAGAGCGATGTGCGATGTGTGTGCGTGCTGGTGAGCAAAATCACAATTTAATAAAAGTTGTGCCTGCAAATAAACAGAAACCCGACTTTGTTCCTCGATGTGCGCTTGCGCGTTTTCCGGAGCTCGGTGTCTCTTTTGGCATTCATATATCCTGTTTGCCTTTCATTTGTATCGGGAATACATATATTTGGCCAGCTATTTATGTGCGAGTATTTTGCCCAATTTGCACATTGGCAAGTCAATTGTTGTGGCTGATTTGCTGATTTGATGAGATTTTAATTTTGCAGCACACAAAAGTCGGCCATAATTTTTGTAATCAAGCCGGGGCGTGCCGTGGCCCACATTCTCTCGCTGCTCTCCCCAATTCTCTCTTCCTTTTCCCCGGTTTTCCTCTGTGTGTCCGCTTGAGCTTTAACCCAAGTCGATGGCGGGCCATTGTGTATACGCAGCGTGGGCATCAAAGCGAATGCCGACGGCAAAAATGGCAGCCTATTTATAAATATGTATGAAAATACCCGCACCCACTCTCGCACTCCCATTCCCGTTCTATGCGGTTTTATATTTCGGGCCTCTTGTCTGATGTTGATAATGAAAAAGTTTTGATTGCTATTTGATTTGAGTTTTTGATTGGGATTGGATGAGAGTGTGTGAGTGTGTGTGTTGAGTACTATGCTGCGTATGCGCAATGTTCATTGTTACGGGTTACGGGTTACGGTTACTGGCTTCCAACACTTTCCGCCTGTAGCCGCGCTAGCCATTAAAGTTTAATTTATGCACTGCTGCTACTTTTGCTGGCAGGTGCTGTCAATAAGTTTTTGACAGCCTGCAATAAAAATTACTTGAAGGACGCGCCAAAAACTTTCCGATTGCTCCGCTTTTGCCGCTCCCAAGGAGGAACGTGGCGTATACGTAATATGCAAATGTGCTCCTGCCACGGCTAAGTGAAACTAATATTATGCCCGACGTATTGTCAAATAATTTATGCAGCCCCAGTTGGCGAGTGAGGTAGTGTGTTTGTGTGTGGCGTGCTTGTCGTTAAGTGCACTAGAAAATGTCAATAGGTCGTACTTGAGGCGTCAAATATTTGCCTATTGATCGAGGGCAACTAAAGAGCACAAAAAATACGAGAAGAACCCCGTTTCCCCGTCTCGAGCTGGCAGTTTCCAGAAGTGCTGCCGCATGTCTACACAGGAAGATAAACTACTATACATCGAAGAGGGCATATCATGTTTGTCAAAACATTTTGCTTGGCGAAGAATTTCCTTTATACAAAAAATTATTATCTTCTATTATACAAACCTAAATCAAACAATATTTAAATGAAATTACATCGGCAATAGTCCAAAAAATATAAATTGGTGCGCAAAGTCATTACCTTTGGACATCCGGTGTCATCTACTTAACCCCTTATCGAAATCTTAACTTATTTGAAATTAATTAAAATTGCTTTTGAAGATTTTATAAGCTTATTGTGATTTTATAATACATTAGATTGAATTTCTAAAGAACCACCGGTTCTGAAATTTTTTATAAAGGAGTCTTTAAAAATGGAACAATATATTTTGAGTCCCAAAACCCGATAATTAAATGCCAAAATTAAGGCAAAATACTAATGTTTTTTGTGGTACTCCCAATAAAATCTATGCATGTGTTTCTTTGAAAAGATTACTTAAACTCACAGAGGTAACAAAAGTCATTCCGAGTTTTAAAATATTCATGTAAGGAAAATTACCCAATTGTCGATGTATTTCCACTGTGTAAGTGCACATTTGTGCTGCTTGCAATTAGCCGCTTGCACGTAAGTGGGTAACAATTTGAGTTTTTCCAGCCAGCCAGCTTTCAAGACGGCAGAGTGACTTTGGAAACGAAAACAGCAATAAAGGAGCAACAACCCGGGGAAGCAGATGGGGCAGCTGAGGGAAAAGGAACAGAAACAGGACCAGAAACAGAAACAGTACCATAAACAGGACCAGAACCGTAACTGTAACAAAACCAAAATGCAAAGTCATGCGCACGACAGCCAAGCCCAAAACGTGTCGCCTCAAGTGCCACGCCATCTTATCGCTGGCCACAGTTTGTTGCCTTATCTTGAGGCACTGCACGTTTGCTATATAAGTATACATGTGTATCTGTGTGTGTGTGTGTGTGTGTGTGTGTGTGTGTGGGTGGGTGTGGCTGGTCAGTGAGCCAGTGTGTGTACCGCAGTGTATGTGTGAGAGGAAAGCTGTGGGAAATATTGTCGTTATTGTTTGTTGTCGTTCTCGCTGTCGCTGTCGTTTTTAGTGGCACTTTGAGTGCCAGCCATTACGTATACGCTGCGTTGGACACGCGCCATTGCATAAATTTCAAGTGAAACGTTAAAACAAAGCGGAAATGCGAAAACTACTAGCAAATATTATCTTTCTTTTAGCGATTTCGCAGTCTTTGTCTTCATCTCCGTTTCACCACTGTCTCCGTTTTCCCAGTTTTCCGTTTCCCCATTTCCCACCCAGGACTTCGTCCTGACAGCTGCAGGGACTGAGGCAAACGCCTACGCCGAGATAAGCAAAAGTTGGTTTAGGCCTTTCTGCTGCGCAATAAGGCACTCGGGCAAATGTCCGTGGGTCGCCCAGCCTCCGTATTCTAGCCTCCCTCCTCCGGGGCGAGTGTGAGTAAGCGTTTTTTAATAAAGTGATAACTTGATGCCTGACAGCCGCCTGACAGTCGCTAAAAATAAACACATCCGCTTAATAAGCCAGCAGCCAGAAGCCAGCTGAAAAAGAGCAGCCAGTTCCCGGGACACACAGGAAAGCTGCTCGGACATGGAAACATTAACTATTATGAGCTAACACGGCACTGGGGCTGTTGGGCCACGCCCCAGTTTATGGACTTGTTAAAGCCAATTTCAGACACACTGGGAATAGCCAAAGTATCCACACAATGGGTCGTAGGTTGGGATTGCCCCATATATTTTATATGTTATGATCAAAGGTATCTCGGAAGTCTCTAAAGACTCTCTGTCCCTCCTCACATCATTTTTGAATACACATTTAACATAAATTAAAGATGTTTTTACGTTGGTCTTGTACTGCAAACTTAATTTCTTTTGAAACCTTTTTTAAAGTAAGGATGAAGACAATAGTAGTGATCTAACATCCATAATATATGATATTACATTTTGTGACCAATAATGTCTTTGTTTCCATTTAAGGATTTTAACATTTTGCACAATTTTTTTGTTAAGCCAGCTTTCAATTTTTAACTCGGTAGTTCCCACACTCTCGGTGCGATTGGTCACTACTTGGATGAAAATGTCTTTCTCTGGGTTGGTCGCAATAAACTTAGCCTTGGAAAAGTGCCCCAGCAATTTTCAAATATTTTGAATCAGGGGTGGCAATTAAAAACGTAAAATCGTGTAAAATCCAACCGACAAAAAGACGGTATAAATTCTTATACTTACATGACTGAACATTTTTGTACTCGTATGTATCGAATTAAATTGATAAACAATTTAAGATGATGCCAATATTTTGACCCAAAAATTTGGCTATTCCCTATACGATTGAATTACTGTTTCGTTGAATTGCGGTCATCTGTTTGCCATACAAATTTAACTTTCAAAAATTCAACTACCTTTTGAATTCTTTGTTATCATGGTTTTTTTATTTAAAAACCAGGTCAGCTCTGTTATATACTAGTTTCACAGCACGCATAATTTACTATAAGATAAAATTGTTTTATTAAAAATTTGAAAGTAATTCAGTTACGCCAGTTAACTGTTTGACAATAGAATAGGGAAAATGTGTGTTCCTTAAATGATGAAAATTTTCTTTACATTTTTAGGTGCTCAGCAATTCAGTCGTTTGGCTCATTCCCTATTTGACATTCTCAAGCAAAAGCTTTTTATTCTGCTTCGATGCAAGTATACTATAAACAGTTTTTCTCTTCTATTATTCTTAGAATTTGCACGCTGGCTGCTCGGAAAGATCGTTTGGCCTTTTGATTAAATTAAACTCAATCCCCATACCAAATTCGAACTTATGCGCCAGCTGAGCGGACGAGGTGAGGTGAGGTAAATGCATAAAAAATTGAATTGCATTGGCGAGTCCTTGACATTTTGCAAAATGAACAGCGAGCTGGCAGGCGATGGCGACGGCGATGGCTAAGGCGCGGATATCTCTCGCCTCCAGGCGGGCCAATAAAAATAGTTGCCCGCTCGAATTGTATTCGCCGGGGCAAATGTGAAAAAAATTAGACCTGCCTTGTCGGGGCTTTATTAAATATTTGAAAAGCAGATGGCAGAAGGCAGAAGTGGAATGGCGATTGGCAAAACACAAGCTCGCCGCACACAGACACAGGAGGCTGTCCTGCCAGCCATCCTGCCGCTTGTAGATATTTTCAATCATACTCAAAATGTGAAGGAACAACAATTTACGCTCAATGACACTCGACGGCGAGCTGTTGACGCCGCTGCTGCCACTGCTGCCTGCCCCCGAGTGATGCAGCTGGCACACAGACTCGGGCGAACTGAAACTCAAATAGTGGGGCGCAAGGCAGACAGGCAGCCCGGGTGGTCTTTGCTTTTGTCGCTGCCACTTTGGCATTATCTGCTATCAATAAATTCCCAGTGAAGTGGGCACTTGTGTGGCAAGTGGAGCACAACGGGACGCCCAGCGGGGGGCGGGCCCAGCAGCCAAGCCCAGGCCCAAGTCCATGCCGCACAGGAAGTGGCAGCGTGTAAAGTGAGCAAACTGTGTCGCTCTGGCCTTTAACCTTTTGCCTGGGCTGGGATTGGAACTGGGATTGGGATTGGGAATGGGTATGGGATTGGGGCTAGGAGGCCCTGGGACTTTGACTCGGCAAGGCTGTCATTTTGTGTTGCATACTTTGTGGCGGCGCCTGTGCAATGTTGCATGAAAAAGTAGCGTAAACTTTGCTCCGTTGAATGTGCCTTTGCCTTCGCCGTTGCCTCTTGCCTTTTGCCTTTGCCTTTTTGGCCCAAATAAACGGCACAGCTGTGCCTGTGTGCGCCTTGGAATCGCTTGACTTTTGCCGTCCCTCTTAACGCCACGACATTTTCGATTTGGACTTCTTGTTACGCTACACTACAAGTATAAGCCACATCATGCCACGTCGCGTGTATCTCCGTGTCCTCGTCTGCGTGCCCAGCACGCGATCGTGTAATCCCATAAACGTGCATTTGTACCCGAGTAGGCCGATGTTGTTGTCGCATTCGGATTTACATCCCGACTCGGAATCGGAATCGGATTCGGATTCGGATTCGGAGTCTCGTAGCCCTCATTTGATTTGCCTAATTTGCCAGGTTGCCATGTTATGCAAATGTTTGTGGCTCTGTGTAGCGCCTAAATATTTACTAATGAGCGCTAACCCAAAAAGGCAAAAAAAAAAAGTAGGGAAGGCAGTGCCAACCAGAGCCCTGGCTCTGCATAATTTGTGTGATTAAGTTGACAGAACGCCACAGTAGCTGACAACTAATGCCACAATTGTGGCAATTTCTTTGCGTTGTCCGAATGTGTTGTATGCGGTTGCGGTGGGCCCCGTGAGTCTCCCCAGGGTAACAGCGGGTGTATTGGTTCAGCGGCTGCCGCGCTGACAGCTGACAACTGTCAGTTGAGGTGTGGGATGGAGGTGGTTGAGGGCTGTATGGCAGTGGTCGAATCATTGCACAAGGGTTTCCAAAAACAAACATAAACATCGCCACGCTGGACGTTGGCGGGTGAGTAATTACAAGACCATCGAGTGGCAGTTGTCATTTTTCAGACGCTGACTGCCATTTTAATGACTGCCACATGCAAATGTGACAATGACGATGTAGATACGGCCACGCCGACTCCGGCGGGTGGGCTAATAAATGGCCTGCACTTAGTCAAACTGTCGAGCAGCTCAGCATTTATTCACTGCCAGGTCAAGCAGGATGTCATTCTGCCTAATTAGCGCTCCCGGGCCGAAAAGTTTTGAGCGCATTTTGCAGCAAAATGATTTGAATAATCATAAATTACCATGAATTATGGGCCCCTCGTTGGGCGCCACAAAACAAAAAACACTCGTATAGCACGCACCTGTCGCCTGGGGGGCTGGTCACTGCAGCAAAGTGTCAGGCCCGAAAACAAATTTATTGTTATTATAACTGCCCTACCTCCCCCCCCCCACAAAATGTAGTTTTTCGTTGTTCTGAAAGGGGAGGTACCATTGCGGCCATGCTAACCATTATTTGGCCATAATTTAATGCGAATTAGAGGCGAGCTCGGCCCTCTATGATGTTATTAGCCTAATTGATAGTTGTAAATGTCACTAATTGAGTAAATGCCATTGAATGTGGTAGGTACACTCCCCCTTGGCCAGCGATGATTTCGCATAATTACAGACTGAGTGATACTTACGCCGCTTGCACTGTGTGGATCCGTTTGTGGCCCGTTTCCTGGGCGATCAGGGCCATGTTGATGGCCAGCCAGATGGTCAGCAGCGGTGTGCGGGGCAGGGGCGCCATCCGGGCCAACTTGTCCATTCTTGAATCACTCATGGTGGTGCTGTGTGTTTTTGTGTGTTTTGCTTGGTTACGGGTGTTGGAAGTTGAAATTTCGGGAGGGTGCGAGAGTTGCTTATTTAAAATGGCTGTCGTGGCTTTTCGTAGTTTTTGCATTAAAAATTGAAGTTTTCGTTTTTTGGTTGCTTGTTTTTGTTTTTGGTTTCTTTTTGCTTTTGCTTTTCTTTTGTTTTTTTTTTCCTTTTTTTATAAGTTGCGTATAAAGTAAGTTGTAGTTGTTTTGTTGTTGTTCTTGTTATTAGTCAAGGTTGCTCCTTTAGTTTAGTTGCTAGCTGGTTCCCCCGTTTCGCTCGGCTACTTGCGCTTCTAGTCAGGGCTTTCTCCGTACTTCTCCGCTTGTTGAAGTCTCTCAGTCAGTGAGTTAGTTGGTTGTTTAGGCAGCGAGGCATTCAGTCAGTACTTCAGTGCATGTGTATGGTTGAGTGGGTGTGCTTAGAGAGTGGTTCCCTTTTGTGACTCCTTTCTCCTCCGTTCCAGTCCGTTTCTCCAGTCCCCAGTCCGCGTCCTGATGGGAGATCGAGTCGAGCTGAGGCCAGTGGCAGATCCTGATGCGCTTCCTCTGCTTCTGCTTCTGCTGCTGCTTCCTCCCTCCTGCGGCATTAATTGCTGCTGCTGCTCTGCCCGTAATCAGGTTACTTCCTGCCTTTCCAGCACCACGCTCTTAGGGACTTTTTTTCGGTTTTCTCTTGCCTCCTTTATTTACTTTTAATTACTTCTATCCTGACGAGAGAGATGCCCGCTCATGTGATGGTGTGCGTGTGTTTGTGTGCGAGCGCTATGCAAATTCCTTGAAATTGAGCCTTTCGTTGCCTTTCCTGCCTGCCTGCCTGCCGTCGTCCTTTCGTCCTGTCGTCCTGTGGGGAATCTGTCGGGATTGGGGGTCCTGGGCTGGGGTGAGTGTGTGTCAGTGTGTTAGTCGAGCTCCAGCAGAGTGTACATCGTGATATCCCGCTACGTATCGCTCTGTTCGGCGCTGCTTCACCCCGCTCACTCTGCCCGCTCTATGCGCTCATTAATAATTACAAAATATCCGCACTGTTCATGGCTGCCTCTGCCGTTTTTTGGTTGGATTTCACAGATTTTCTATTTTCGTCGCCGCAGACTCCGAGTTCCGCTGTGGTTTCAGTTTCAGTTTCAGTTGCAGCTCCCTTACTGAGTTTCTGAGTTCGTCATCCCAACGGACGCTCCATCTCATCGCTCGTTCAATATCGTTGTGACTGTTCCGATTTGGGTTGATGTTACACCAGATGTAATTGTCCTTTGAGTGCCTGCAACCTGCTCGATGTGGCCGATGTTGATGTTGGTGTTGCAGGCGACGGTGCTCATTTTATTGGTTTCGATTGCAAGAGCTTCCTTTCGCCTTAACTTTGGGCATTGTTTGTTAAGTGGTTTCGGCAATGGCTACGCTTCTCGGGGAACTATGGGACATATTTGCTAGATTTGAAAGTCTTATCTTAGTTCTTTGACTTTAACACTGGAAAAGTTTCGAAGAAAAAATAAAATAAATTACTTAAATTGATACGTTGTGAGATGTTATTTAATTTGGTTATGAATTGGCTTTTGAGCTGTTTTACGAATTGGTTCCAGATTAAGAATTAATGGTTGAGTTTAATTTTGTTCAAGTTATATTTTTGTAATTAATTTTTTAAGGGTTTGCAAATAAATATTTAGTTTTAACATTTTCACACTTAAACGTTTTTTATATATAGTTTTTGTTGCACTTTTCTGTTTAATTTTGTATTTCGGCCATATAGTTTTCAATATTTCTAGTTATTTTCACAATTTCATTTGGTTTTTTTATTTTTTCAATTTTTAGCGTAGTTAAATGCGAAACACAGGAATCAGGGCGCGTCGCGATTTGCTGGAAAATTTCACGCTATTGCTAAAGAACATCCTCGCACTCACACACTCAAACTAATTTATACACGCATACACAGACGTTCACTCAGAAACATACACACACATACAGAAATTTGAGGCACTTTTGTATAGATTTTGTCGAGTTGCCGTTTCTTGTGGAGTCCTTTTTTCAGGTTCTCTTGTACCGTCTGTGAGTTTTGCCAGCCGCGTTCGTCCGTTACATTTTCTCAGCTGAGCGTTTGAAAACCGTTTGGCAGGACAGCCAGTTGGCTAGCAGTCAGTTGGCCAGCTAGGAGCCGAGCAGGCTTTGCAGGACGAAAAAGAGAGGGACACGAGAGAGAGAGAGAGAGAGCGAGAGAGTCGGCCAAAAATAGCACGAGCCTGAGCCCGAGAAAGTGTGCTACACTTTCTGCAAAGGGAGAACTCTCTCGCTCTCTCAGGACCTTTTGTGCTCATGTGCCTGTGTGTGTGTGTGTGTGTCGGCAGGCACCTTTTGTGTGCTCTGGTGTTGCCTTGTTGTTATCCTTTCTGGCTTTTTGCAGAAATGTCACCGTGCACTCTCAGCTTTGGCAACCCCGGCAGTTACACTCTGTTTAGCATAAACGCTTGCTACTTGGCTCCAAAGTCGTCCTATTCCCCCTCCCCCTGCTCCTTGTCTATCATCTAGCTGTGTGCCTATGTGTGTCTGTGTGTGTGTTGGCCTGCCTTTGTATTGGTTTTTGTTTTTATAAATTTTTTCGCATGTGTTTTTTCCTAAGCACATTTGATTTGTATGCCACTTTTTGTGGGTTCTCTCTTTGGGGTTTTTGTCCTCTTGCTAAATTTCTCGCGCTTTCTTGCACATTCGCACATATCTCGTTAATTGGTAAGCATGCGTTTTCCTGGGAATTTTCTTGTGCCTTTGCTTTGATTGCTTTTTGCGGCAAGCCGAGAAAAAAAGAAAGGATTTGTCAAGGCAACGAAAGGGGTAGGGCCCGAGCATTGTTTCCTTCAGCCTGTTCAACTTGACAAAGAAAAGCGAGCTGGTATGTAAATTCCATATGCATATGTGAGCCGCTTTCGCTTCACCATCTCCCTCTCTCCCCCGTGTGTGTGCATATTTTATATTCAATGATAAGAGTTTGACATTAATTAAAATGGCAAGAGTTGCGTGTGTGCGGTGCTCACATTCGACATTTTACATTTCACTTGCAGCTTGGGAAATTTATGCCGTGCCCCCTCGATGTTTTTTAAAACGGCTTTTGTTTGGCTTGCATAAATACTTTCATATTGTATACGAAACGACGACAGTTATTAATGAGTTTTGGCCGCTGCCGCTTTCCCTCTTTCCTCTGCTACATATTTGATGGCCCACAACAGGGCTTTTTAATATGCAGTCCCTAACTTGAACTTGCATACTTAATGCGCTGGCAACTTTCTAATTACTTAATCCGATTTTACAGGCCACGTTTTCATGGGCAATCCCCACCACTTTCTCTTTGCATATACTTTACCAAAAACTGATTAAGTATCCGCCAATAAAACTAGAGGTCTTCAGTCCGTTAACCCAAACTGCTTAATAAATGTAAAATTTTAGCTTTCATCAGGAATGGAAATTATGGATCCTTGAGTGCTCCCAAAACGGCGATATACTATTCATAAAGTTTTAATAGTTAGCAGTTTTTAATACGAATTCAACTGGCTTTTTAATATATATTTTAAATTTGCTTTACTGAATATTGCTTATCTATTTATATCTAAATTAATTCTCATTTAATATTAATGGAGCATGAAAATATTTGTAATATTGTGTTATTAAGGAGCTGTTCGAAATTTTTTTGCAAAATATAATCTTTTATATTTAAGTTATATTTATTTATCAATTTTTTTTTAGTTACTATACTTATTAACATACAAAATAGAGTATAGTAGTTAAAAATTCTTAATAGAAAACGAAAAAATTTAAAAGGGTGGATTTATTTGTGTTGTTACTTAAAATCTTAAAATCCATTATTCCTCTGCTATGATATAAATAATTAAATCTTAAAATTGCTTTTAAGCAAAGAGAAATTCCGAATGCTTTATTCAAAGAGTCCCAAATTTTGTTCTGTGCTTTTAACGGAGTCGAGTGGCAGATTTCATAGTCAACTGCCATTCAAATATTCATGTGCAGGGCTGGAATCGGCTAAGACTTTAAGCCATTAACCTCGTGGCCGCTGTCATCATCAGGAGCGGAGGAGGGCGGGAGCCAGGAGGAGCAATAGCAGCAGCCTGTCCCAAGCCCTCTCTCTCTCTCTCTCTGTCGCTCCTTCTGTCGCCATCCCGCTCGGACGCCCTGTTGATGTGTGGCTGGGCACGTTTTTGGCAATTAAAAGCATATGCGGGCTAGGCCGCCTCCTCCTTGGGGCTAATCAACGAGGCCGCCCCAACAATTTGCTTGAAAATTAAACAAAGCAAAGGGCGTGCAGTGGGCGCAAAGGGGGAGTGGCAGGGGCGGAGGGGGAGTGGCAGGGGGAGGAGCAGCTGCCAAGACGATGAAGCGCACGAAGACGAAGCAGAGTGCCTACCACAAGCAAACAAGCGAATACACACACACACACAGAGGCACCCACGAAATTCGCTCACCTACACATACTCAAGCCCAGCAATACACACACACACACACACATACATACCACACGTTGCAGCAGCAGAAGGAACAAACAGACTCCTTTTTGCCGTTGCCTTTTGTATTTATTTACTGCTTTTTTCTTTGACTTTGCGTGTTGGTGTATGTGTGAGCCAAACTCGGCCAAATTCGCGCATTTGTCGTCTTTTTGTGTGTGTGTGTGTGTGTGTGTGTTGGTACGTGCGTGTTGGTGGTTTCTAGTTTTTAGCAGACTGATTTGATTCCTGCCTCTGCTCTTTGCCTTTGCACTACTTTACTTAATTATAATTTTCATAATTTATCTGCAGAAACCGCAATCGGTGTCTTTAAAAATATATCCAGCAGTTTTCTCTCGCTTTTCCCTGCTTTGATTTTTCACGCACACTCACACACTCGCGCTCTCCCTACACAATACTGCAGCAGTTACGCCTTTTCCGCGATATTATCCAAAAATACGTTTTTGCCTTGATTTCGCATTGAGGTCACTTGATTGTAGAATTTTTAAGGGACTTTGTCGGTTACCAAAAAGAGGTGGAAAATGTATCTATGCCTGGGCTTTTTAACAAAATTGTATCCGCTCGGCGTTAACGACTCGACTCGACTCGACACAACTCGCTCACGGACTCAGCTCGGGCGTGTTTGATTTTTTTGCGGAGACCGAGACCGACTGGCACAGTGGCACTTCACTTACATCACGAAGCCGCGAAAATTCAGGGTGCGACCGGGCGGCCGAGTGAAGCCGACAGGACACGACCACCGCCAGGATTCTCTCGGCTGGGCAATGTTGGGCTCGGTTTTCGCATTTCGAGTGGAGAGCTTTTCGGCATCGCACTGCTGGCACAGTTGTTGTAGGTCTCAGTTGTTTGCCTTGCTCCTGTAGCCATAGCCTATATATGTACATATATATCTACACATATATCTGTATGAGCGCGTATATGTGCGGATTGTTGTTGGTGCAGGCTTTAAGCACACGCAACTGTTTCGCTGTATATGTGCGCTTTGTGTACAACCGGGAATCGTTTTGCCTCCCACTGCCAACTTTCTCGCACACAAATCAACATAAATCAGCTAAATCGTCAGGATACCCACACACACACACTCCCCGCACACTCACACACACACACACTGCCAGCCAAAGGACTGTATTAGTAGTAACATACGAGGGCTGAACTGCAAGCACAGGGCTGGTTTGCATAGAGTGCAGTGACTAGCGGCTGGATCTCATGGCGTATGCGTAATGCAGTTGATGGGCAAATCTGTTTACCCATGACTGAGCAAATTTTGACTGGGCAAACTTCATTTTAGCCTGAAATTGAACTTGATGTTTAGCAAGTGTAATCCGGCTTTGTTGAAATATTAATTAATAATCTCAGCGGGGGCTCAGCGTTAATGAAATCACCCTGTAATTGCTAATTTGTTTAAACCCTTTAAATGACTGTCTGGCTTGTACATCATTGATTTTTATTAACCTTCACCGAATTAAAAATATTATTCGTTTTGAATAAGGAAAAAAATTGTGAAACATAGCAAAATGCTTTGAACAGCTACTTTATAGCTTTTGGCATTAAGACGTTTATTTAGTTTTGGGAATTAATCATTTTTTGTTTTTTTCTATTTACTATCATATGAACTTGTGCGTTGATAGAAATATTAAGCTCATTAACTTATTTTTAATGTTTTTTTTGTATAGTATATTTGTACATTCCTTGCACTTACAGAAGACCTAATTGTATTTACCTTATTATTCAAAATTTTAAATGCTTTTTAAGGCAGCAACGAATATGTTTCTTCGCAAGCGTTGAGTGAACCCTGAAAAATGTTCTAACATTTAATACAAATGTTGTATTTAAAGACATATTCCAAACTACAACTACAATACTGGAAAAGGGTTAATGCATCCTTTTTTTGTTGCAGGCCAATTAATGGTTTAAGCCAGCTTCGAAAAAGAGATTTAAATGTCGCGTTATCCGCAATCCCAATGTATCTCCCGCTGTCATATGCAGTAATGGCTTTTAAAATATATATCGCCAGCCATTAAATACATTTCCGTTCGGGGCCCGACCTCATACATGCTATATACACAGAGTTAGCACACAAAACCGGTTGGCAAATGGACATCCAGGCGGCCATTTTGTGGCCACAGGACAACGATGTGGGAGCTGCTGTGAGTCCTTTGCCGGCGATGTCAACCAAGTTGACTTTTCGATGCGCACTGCTGATTTTTTTTAATAAGCATAAATTTTGGCACGTAAAGCAATATGGGTAAGCCGCAGACACACACATTCAAACACAGGCAGGCCTAACCTTACTAACGCCTCCCAACTTGCCACGCCCCCTGCCCTCGAAGGGGCGCAAATTGATTGAGTCTGCCGTTGTCATTTGTCGCTGTGGCGGTCCCAAAATTTATGAAAATGAAATGCCACGCAGCGCTTTTCCGCTCTTCCGCTTTTCCGCTTTCGGCACGTGTGTGTATGTGGAATCTGGGCTTTATGTGAGTTTCTTTTTTCTGTGTGTGTGTGTGTGTGAGGCTGAGGCAGCGTCAAATTAATGAAACACATGCAGAGTCGCGTAATTTGTCATTTCGACAAATTTTTGAATTATTTAAACGGAAATCTTAACGTCAGGCAGCCAAACAAAATGCGAGCCCCGCGATTTATGCCCCTTTCGTCGGTTCGAATGCGGGTGTTACTGTGACTGTGACTCTCAACTGTGACTGTGACAGGAATGGATGGCGTTTTAAAGACGTCGCTTGATATTGCCAACCGAAAAATGCCAGCCAAGGCACACAATTTCCATTTACGCGCCATCGTGTGTGTGTGTGAGCTGTTATTCCACTCTCGTCTGCGAGAAGCAGTATGCATTATGCATATCCTGAAATCGCCGGGGATATTGGTCCAAAGAAGTCCTTAACCGGAAACTTAAGTTTCGGATATATGGTTTTTAAAATTATAATTATATGTTACTTAATAATCCTTACCTATCTTTCTTTACCTATATTTCTTTAGATAAAATATAAAGTTAATAAATTAGAGATTACTCCATCTTTTAAAGTCCTTTTGTAAAGGACAATATTTATTTCTATTCTTAAAATGATTTACCTATCTGGAAGACCTGCAATATGAATGTATATTGATAACATCTTTCAGGACGAAATAAATTCTTGCACACACAATTTTTTCTAAAGAAAATTTCTGAAGAAAATAATATTGTTTTTGCTTAAAACACGAATTTTAATGTTTATGTTTGTCCGCATAGCTGCGGAATTGACACCTCGGTTTCAAAATCGAATTTAATATGAAGAAAATCTCAATTTAAAAATACCAAGTAGTAACCAAGATTCAGCAGGTCCTCTTCCAGCTGAATATCCCTTAAGTTCGGCTTTTTGGCAGTTTGGTGGCATTGTTGCTTGTTTCCATTTGCTTTTATGCGCCCGAAAAATGTTGGCTTTTGGACAAGGACGAAGGCGGGCGATTGGGGGGGGTGGTGCGAGGGGGCGGAAAGTGGGATGTGAATGTTGCTTGGCTTAATAGAAACGTAACTGCGTACAATTGCTGGCTGCCGTCTAATGGGGCACGCACACAGCCACAGCAGAGCACACACACCCACAAGCAAACACACATGAACTCATGCTACTCATGCTGCCAAAAAATGCTGCCTTATCTCATTTGAATGCGCCTCGAATACTGCGCGTTAGTTGCTCTGCTCCTCTTTTTTTTTTCCTTTTTTCCAGCTCCTTTAGCTGCTGTGCGATTTCGTTTTGGCATTTGTTTTCATTCGCAGCGATATTTGGTGCTGTTTTGCATATTTCTGCCATAATCTGTATTATCGATGATTGCGACGCAGCAGCAGCTTCTGACTCGCAGCTGAATTATGGCCAAGTTGGTGGGGAAAATTGTTGCCTTCTGCCGATATGCCGAGATATTGTTTATGCAAGAGGCCTGGCGGAAGCCCCCATATGGCATACTAATTGGGCCGGCAGAGATAAAGACCAATTGCCGCTAACAAATATTAAATATTTCCTCAGTCGCCCGAAAATGTCACTCTTAATTGGATGACTTTACATATACTTGTGTATGTCTTTGGGAATACTTTGTGGGGCCGGGACCTGAAGAAAATTCATTCCACAGCCTCTCCGACTCCGATTTTCATTTCCATTTCCATTTCTTTTTTATATTTTATTTGACTTTCTCCTCTTTTGGGGGCAGTGCGGATCCTCTCCTTGCTCTGGTTTGTTCCGTTCTGTTCTGCTCTTTTTCGGGTCACTTATGCAAACAAAGTTATTAATTACACTTGCCGCTAGTTGGGGCGGCTGATGCCGCTGCTGCCGGCGCTGCTGCGGCGGCCCAAGGACAAATTAAGTGGTCACCAGTGCAGGGTGGCAGGCAAAGTTGAAAAACGTCGGGAAACTGGCCGAAAAATGACCGCGACCGTAGCCATTGGCCATCGACAAATAAAACGTAATGCCAGCTACAAATTTGACCTAAAAAGATAAATACTTTTGCGAAAGTTTCGGCCAGGGTTTTGCTTGTTTCGCCTGGCTGTTCATTTTACGTGGCGCGCAGCACACGTTGCGTATACGTCATGGCCGATTGCCTGCGTTCACGTTACGTATACGCCGCCTAGTTCAGCCAGTTGTTTTTCTTGCTTCGCGCTACTGCTCCCTCCTTCATTTCTTGTTGTTGTTTTTTAAATTTATGTATCTAAATTGCTGTGGAGCAGAGTGGAGCATTTTGCATGGCCATAAATCGCTGGCAAGCCATGGCAAAAACAACAGCAAAAAAAGAGCGAAAGCCGCAGTCGGTGCGCTAAAAATAAAATGTGAATAAATAATTTGCACTGCGTCATGTCAGAAATTTTAAACACATAATTAACCGCTTATTTAACCCTTCTGTTGGCCCCGTACCCGCCGCTACTGCTGGGCCAGATTACTCTGGTTGTGCGAGGTTGGATGCTGCAGGGAGGCCACATGAGAAGCGCTGGAAATTCATTAAAGTTGTCTATGCTCGGGGCGTTCGCAGAACGACAATCGGGGCCAGCCCCGCAACAATGCCTTTTCTGGGACTGGGCCAGTAGGGGCAATGACGACAACGACAACGACAACGACAAATACAACGGCAGCACAGCGACAACGACAATGTTCGAAACAAAAGCGAAACAAAAACACCAACAGCAACAGCAACAGTGTTGGTAATGGGCAAGGGGGCGGGGCCCTGCCATATTTCCATTTGTAAAACAGCAGGAGCGAGAGCTGCGACAGGACACAGTTAGCCCCGAAACAGTGGACCGCTGATCGGAATACAAATTTCCACGCCACTATACCATAATGGAGACAATTTATTTAACTCAAAATGAAGCGAGTTGATTAGGAGAATATTTGGCAAGTGCTGCAAGGATTTCATTTACATTTCAAATAGCCTCAAAATGAACTCTCCTCAAAAGAGGCGAAGATAGTTTAAGTGACTAAAAAGGAACACTTTAATTTTGGTCTAGAAGATGTTTTGAATCTGTATCTAAGGTAATAGGAATTAATTGATAAGTAATAAGATAACAGTCTAAACTATGAACAAATCACATATGAATACTATAAATATTGGTACAAGTTCGTATTAGTATTATAATAGTTTTTATAGATAAAATAAAAATTCAATTAAAAACCAAAACATTTATAAAATAAGTCTTTAAACCTGTTAAAATAATTGCAATTATAAAAGCATCTTACAAATTTAATTTTAAACAGGTCTTAAAAAATAATCAGTTCACTTAAAACTTATTTGGACTTGATATTAAGGCAAATTCATGAGAAAACTATAAGGCTAGTAACAGGTTATTTTCGAATTCGGTTTGAAATCACTTTTCTATGGTTAAAATATTATTATATATTAATTTTCTGTTTTTTTTTATCCCGTATGTTTTGGTTTTCAAAATTCCATAACATTTTGGTTGCAATTGTTTGGTTGAGATTTCTATGGCACTTTAAATAAGACTTCAGCAAAATAGTTTTTAGTCTTGATAACTCCTCAAAAACGCTGTTCTAAACTAAAGTAAGGAAATGTATTGATACCCTTAAGAGTTATGTTTCTGTTATGGTTCTGTAGGTAAGCGTATATATTTTAGTCTTTTCCGTCCACTGTGCAGCATAAGCAATAAATGTGTCTCTGGGTCCATGTGAGTGCCAACTCTCTGCATGGGATAGGAAGGCGTTGAGAGGATGTTTTTCTTCTCTTCTTTCCATTTTCATTTCCATCCTGTCCCATCCCTACACCAATAGCCATTCCCTCTGCCAACCTCCGTTACCTAGATATCCAACATGTGTTGGCTGCCGGTTCTGTGCCATCTTTTAATGTGCCATACACCTAACTCCGACATGGCCCGTTTTGTTGCTATACCATCCCAAACCCAGCCCATCCCGGCCCATCTCACACCCACACCCATTTCCAATCCCATTCCCATTCTATGCTCCATTCCCAGCATGGTCATCATGATCATCATCAGCAGCAGCAGTGTTGCCAGTGCCAGCTGCCGCCCCTTGATGGGTGGGCGTGGCAAGGACATGAACGCCTTTGCGCGCACTTAGCAGCTGGACATAGTGAAAAATGCATGTGCACAGGACAAAAACAGGGTAAAAAAAAATGGAGAATAGCACACGAAATGTAGGCGACAACAACATTTTTTAGCTTTGTCAATGGAGTAAAAGATGGGCAAAATCAGAGTGAAAAGAGCAAAACAAACCGGAGAAAAAAATATCATTTTAGCTGGCACATTTTCCTGATGCTGCTGACCCGCCCAGCAATATTGGATGAGGCTAAAAAAAAATAGCACTTGCCTCACAAAGGAGCAGGAAGTGCAAATGTTTCTTTCGCTTTTCGCATGCTTCGTCCCTTTGGCCTGTTACTAAATTATTACTGTGACCCAAACACACAGGCGCACAAGCGGTGGCAAAGGCAAATCGTATACAAAATGGCGCCTGAACTTTCCGCTAGTTTCGCTTTCTGGCATTTTGCATTTTTAAAGTGTTGGCGCGGCCGGGGATTCCAGCTCGCAGATCCCGAAAGCCACTGCCAGGTTCTCCAGATCCCCAAGTCGCGTAATGGGCGCGGCCCTGCTCTTATTTTTGTTGGACAGCTGACGAGCCATTAGCGTGAAAATTGGCTCTAGCCCTGCCGAAAAACTTTGCTGCTCAGCTCGCAGTGTGGGCGAATGGTCGGGGCGGGCAAGGGGTCGTATACATAATTTCGTCTGTGCTGCATGAATTTTTAAACCAGCAAGCTGCGAAGCGCCCAAGCGCAGGTAGCGCAAAATACAAAAAATAAAAAAATGGAAAGGAAAGAAGCGTTAAAATCCAAGAGGCAAAAAGTAAAACAGAAATGGCAACACTTATTAATGTTTGAGCAGGGCAAAAGCAACAAGAAATACAGCGAGAGCTTACAGCGCAAGCGTTTGCCCGGGAATTTCCTGAAAAGCTAACAGAGAGAGAGAGAGGGAGAGAGAGTCCTGCCGCCGGGATGCTGCAGAGCCAGAGTTTTCCCTGCCGACGCTCTCACTTTGAGTTTTCCTCTCATTTGACTGTGCGTTTGGCGCTTTTGTGTCTGCCCGAAATCGTCACTTCCCCTTTCGTCCTTTCTCTGTTTGCTTTGTAGATTTCAATCTCTTTGTTGTTGCTGGCTGGCCGGGTGCGTACATGTGTGTGCGTTTGTTTGTTTGTGTGCACTTTCCTTACACCTTACGACCAAACAATTTCCCACGCACCACGCACTCAACTTAATTTTTGTTGCAACATTATATTTTCGTGCCACCCGAGCAACCCCCACCATTTGCGCTTAATCTGAGGTTAAATACATGTGTTAGTTGGGCGATGTTGTTGTTGCTTCTGCCGTTGTTGTTGTGGTTGCCATTTTTATTTTTACTGTTATTGCACAAGTATGCGTGTCTCGCGCGTGTGTGTGTGTGTATGTATATGCGCCATTTTCATTTTATATGCTGCTTAGCTTTCAGTGCGTGACCTTTTCTTTCATTTTTACATTCACTTGCCATCAGCATTGTTGTTTCTCCTGTTTTGTATTTTGTATTCTGTTTTCTTTTTTTTTATTCTGTTTTTTTTTTTTGGCTGTGTGTGTGAGCATAATATTTTCCTTTTTGCGCCTCATTGCAGGCGAGCCACAAAATCTGCTTTTGTATATCTGGCGTCTTTGAAGCGGCAATAGCAACAGCAACAGCAGCGGCAAAGATCTTATACAAATTAGCATAATGGATTTTTTTGTCAAAGCGGCGTCGTCGCCTTGGCTTTTGTAAAATCAACACCGGCCACTCCTCCCCCCCCTCGCCCCATGTAATTTGCGGTTTTGCGTCCCTAATCACGATATGCATTCACATTTGCCTAATCATTTGGCTTAATTAATTGGCCAGGTGAGTTGGGGCCGCAGGATGTGCCACCGCAAACGCTTTTATTTTCTACATTCCGGTCTGCGGGGCGGCTGGGGTAACATTCTAATTTATTAAAATCAAAATGTTTGAGCTTTGGTTTGCGATTGAGTCGACCGCAGTTCAATTAGTCTAATGCGGACTCTTTTGGTCGTAAGCGTTGAGTTGATTTCTGAAATTAAAAAGCGAGATTGGATTGAAGGGGAAGTGCAGATAAGCCCATGATTTGTTTGGACTGCAGATTTCCATGTTTATTTTACTCTCAAAGTTTTTGGACTACTAAGTAAACTTATATTAAACGTTATTGAATGGGAATGGAAAGACCTCAGCTTTTTATTAAACAGCTTTTAAGGTATTTGCTACTCCCATATTTGGAGAAATAAGGCATGTCTATATGGACGACATAATAATATTCTCAAATACTATTCAACAATATTATGACTATTTGGCCAATATAGTTTATATTTTAACCTTAATTTCTCTTATAGAATTAATTCAACAGGACTGTAATTAAAAGTTGACTGTGCTTCAGATGTCGTCATAGTTGCAGTATTTGATTTATTATTTACTTGTTTTTAAGCTAAAAGTCAGACGGTTTTTTTTGGTTGTGTTAACTGTTTGCAATTATACTTTAAAAATAAAATCATATTTCTGCTATCTTTGCTATTCACAAAAATTGTTTTTAAGTGTAATCTTTAAATTATCTTCAATTCAATATTTCTAGATTAATATGTTCCTTTTAAAAGGAATTTTATCCGAATTGAAGTATTGCATCTAAGATTTATTTTGGTTTCTTAAGCTATTCCATATACATTTTACTCCCGGGTGATGGATATTTAAATTGGAAACATAAAACCCAATTCACATTTATCTTCGCTAGCCATGGGAAACTATAAGCCAGCTTGCCAGACGTTAGCCAAATCCAGGGCAGCCTCATAATTCTTGCGCCCCGAAATTCATACTATAAATATGCAAAAGTGCTGTTTTCATTAGATGCATCCGACCTTTTCCCGCCTGTCGGCTATAAATTCTCATTAATAAATCAAGTGAAAAATCAAAAGTGTCTCATAATAAAAACTAATATATGGCTGTGTAAACAAACACACGTACGCTCATACAAATACGGGTGAGATATCAAGCATACGCATTGTTGTACAGGTGCGAAAAGAGAGATAGAGAGAGCGAGAGAGCGACTCGCAGCCTGCACAGCATCCGAGATAATCAGATTGGAGCTTTGTTAAACTGATAGCTGCAAATGAGAGAGAGAAGAAGAGAGAGAGAGCCAGAGCCAGAGCCAGAGAGAGCCTGCTCTCTGTTGGCCAGGTTAGCGGCCCTTGCACGCGATGTTGTGTGTTGAGTTATGACGTCATTAAAACGCACAGCCTCACCTTGTTCAAATATGAAATAGCAAGCAGCCACGGCCGAAATGGAAGCCTCGGAAACCCTGCCTCCTGGCATCTGTGAGATGTCGCCGCTGGTTGCCAGGTTTTGTTTGTTTGCCAGCTACCCACTATATATGTTAGACCCATATAGGATATACCCATACCTGTGTGTGTGTGTGTGCGTGTCTGTGCTTGAATTATTTGCGCGTTTTTACTCATATTTCCTGGCATTTTATCACTTTGGCAGCACAAACCTAAGCATACTTTTTGGGCCATGCGTGCTTGGGACCGTTTGTCATGCATTTTTCATAGCAGAGCACACAAAATGTCAACGTCGCCACTTGAACAACAATAACAGCTCCACCACCATTCAAATATTTCCAAGCTCCTCTCCTATATCTGTATCTGTATCTGCCCCTGTTCCTGTCCCTGTCTCTCGTTTTGACATTTGTTTACATATTTATGTCAGTCAGTTGGTCGCTAGGTTGCCTAGCTTTAGTCTGCATCCCTACTCGACCCCCACCCCCTCCCCCACCCCCTGCGTTGGCCATTTCCCATTTTCATCTCACTTTTCCCCACTGTGGCTTTGGCTTTGACTTCAGTTCACTTCATTTCACATCTCGCAGCCGCCGCTTTTCCTTTTCTGTGTTTGCCTGCCATTCACTCTCGCCCGCCGGCTGTCTTCACTGGGTCCTGGCGATGCCCTGCTCCCCGCCGCTGCTCCCGCCTCTGGTCTCTTGTCCTACGGCTGGTGTTGGTCCTGTGTCCTTTGTGTTTGCCTTCCCTCACTTCAGGGTGCCTACACAGAAGAAAAAGTGCGCACGAATTGGACAGCGAGTTTTTTAATAGGATCAAAGATTAAAAGAAATAAACAGACTTACACCGCTTAAAAAATAATAAAAAAATTTGTTTTTACTTTAAAAGTTATCACAATTTAATTATTAAATTTCACAAAATTAAAAAACTTGCACACCATAATAGAAAAAAAATATTGTAAATACCCACAATAATTGTTAAAATAAAACCAAAACATATTTTAATTGATTCATCTGATGCATTGCCAAAATGCACTCTTCACTTTCAATAGGATCTATCTTCATATATCTTAAAGAATGTGATTAAAAATCAAAGCTGGTTGGAAAGAATGTTTGTTAAAATTGCTTGAATTGTTAGCCAAAGTATTTTAAATTCTTGTAGGTTGTTGTTTCAGTGCAGCATCAACACGATGAACCTCTCACACCACGGCTGGCAGCTTTATTTTGCAGCCTGCACTTCAGGCTTCAGCCTTCAGTCAGACAGCGTTAGGTGTGGGCGTTGTCTGATCTTTCATCATCGTCAGCGTCAGAGGCAGCTCCATATCCATCTCCAGCATCCAGCATCAGCTCCTGTCTTTGGCTTAGCGTCCGAGCAATGGACAGTTTTATGGGCGAATCACACAGTCAGGCGCACACGTGAGTGCCCATACATATGGCCATTACGAACGTGCATTATATAGGCCCGCATGTGCGCTCTTAAAAGTTTATTATGTACCTGAACCCGCCATTCTGCCGCCTCGACCATCTGACTTCTGAGTTTGTCTCTAATAAAACAGATTTCAGCTCGCCGCGCTCTGCTTTATTGTACACGAGCGTCACTTCCGGCTTCATTACGCCACACGGAGCAGTTGCCAGTTGTCAAAACTCATTTCCAACTGCCGAGTGCCGAGTGAAAGCCCCAAAAATAGTTTTGCCATGCAAAGTCAAAGGGCGGTTGGCGGGGGAGGGGGCTAAAGGGGGAATAGCTCAACGACCAGCAGCTATTAATAAACCTGTGTAAAACTTTTATGAACTCAACTCAAAAACGCAACTTTTGTGGGCTCTCCCCTGCTGGTAAGCGTTCTTTCACTTTGCATTAAAAATCAAGTAGCCGCACTGTGGTGGCACTCAGCTGGCGTCCATTAACCCGCTTTTGACCAAAGCGGCAAATTAAATGAAAATAAAAATTTGCAAATAAGGTTGAAAGGGTTTTGGAAAAAGTTTGCATTTTTGTGGCAGTAACAAATATGTTCATTTAGTTTTTATACGACGACTACAATGAATGTGTCTAAAGCTTTGATGGGTTAATTTACATAGAGCCACTTCCTCGTCCCCGTTTTTCTCCGACTTTGATTAACCCTTTTCCCAAAGCTGCTTAAAACTGCAACAAAAGCAACAACGAATCCCCAAAGCAAGAGCAGTAACAAGATTGTACTCCACAATGCCGAGCAAAGTTATGTGCTTAAAATAAATAAAATTCATAAACGCCAGCATCGAGTGATGGGGTCGGTAGATTGGTGAGGTGGAGTTAGTGGCGGGGGCTGAAAGGGCGACGAGTCGAGGGCCGCATGCGTTAACCTTTGGCATTTTTAATTAAACGAACAGGGCATAAAATATCGACACTTAATTTGCAAAAAAAAAGATGGCAGGCAGAAAATTAAGCAGGCAGTAGCAAAAACAAAGCAAAGGCGTAGAGGGGGACTTAATACGTTGTATCATAATTATTATTTTTTTAGTAATAGTTTATGGGATATTGGTAAGCTACTGGGTCCAAATTGTGGCAAAGAATTAAGTACAAAATTATTAAAAAAAAAAACTTAAATGATAGCAAACGTAAAATTATTTTTTGTTGAAAAGTTCAACCATTTGAAGTGTTATCAACTTGATTTCAGCTTCCAAGCTATACATGAAAATACATTTGGTCTCTGGCCCACTGTACAGTGTACCACAAAAATAGCATTGTTCCTTATCAAACAAAAAAAGTGTCATATAAACAAAACGTAAGTCGAGTTTTTAAAAACATTTAAAATATTATTATGCTTTAACTTTTCACTTCTACAAATGTTAGCCTAAGTGCCATCAAACGCTTAGCTGGACCTAACAAAATGCGATCTGCACAGGTTTTTGTTCTGCTTACTTTGGTCCTATTTTTGGATCAACTAAACAATGCCCTTTATGTTAGTTAGCTCTACTCTAAAATCCTTTTAGAGTCCTACGCCCATGTTTGGCAAAAACAAGAACAACACTGGCCATAAAGCAGCTGGTAGGAGCAGTAGCAACAGCAACAGCAACAGCAACAGCAGCAACATCAGCCGAGGCGATTTAACGAACCGCACCGAGCGCAGCCGAGTGTGTTGTATTGCATTAAAGGTGAGGTGAGGTAGGGCGAGGTCCTGGCCAAAACGAGGATGAAGGGGGGACAGCAGAGGCGGCGGCAAATGAACGAGCCTATTAACGGCAACAAGGACGACAGCAAATGATTACAGCAACAGCAACAACCACAACAGCAACAGCAACAACCGGCAGCAGCAGCAGCAGCAGTAGCAGCATTATCAGGTAATGGAGGGGGCCAAAGCTGCGTCGAGCTCTTAATTAAGAACTCATGTTAATTGTAATTATTTGGCACATGAAATTTTTATTAATTTATGCCGCTGGCAGCGGCAACAAAGGTGTAAGGTGTAAGCCAGCTACATAGTTGGCCGATGTCGCAGCGTCGCAGGCGTAGTGTTAATGATGATGCGGCTGCTTAGTATGCCGATGGAGGCGTGTGTGTAACGCCGTAATGCCGTAATGGGCCGGGTCCGGGTCCGGGTCCGTGTCCGTGTCCGGGTCCGGGTACGGGTCCTGGTTCGGGTCCGGGAAAAGTACCGACCTGGCGTTGAAATATAAAACGAGCAAATGATGAGGCCGCCGCAGCCACTGGCATCACATCATGAGTGTGCCCTACACACACACACACACACACGGTGCACACGTGCTATAGTGCGGATCTCTGCAGATTATGGGCGTTGACAGCGTTGCCAGATGCCGGCCCAGAAAGTCCTTAAAGTTCTCCCCTAGGACCTCTGTAACCTAAATCAACCTTGAAAGCTTTTAAAAATGTTTTGAACATTACACGCTTCTTTTCAATAAAACTGTACATACCATTTTAAATCGGAATTACTACTGTTTTATTTTTTACAAGTAGTTAGGTTTGTTTATTTAAAAGCATTTTTAATATTTACATGTACTTCGCATTTATCCTATTTTCCTTTTCTGGTTTCCGGCTATCAAACACTTTTAAATTATAAAATTCTGGAGCCAATCCTTAGTATGCTAATCTAATCAGTTTAACCTTTGATAAAAACCAAAGATGTTGTTGATAGGACTTCAAACGTATATTATCAAAAATGTTTCTTAACATATGAATAGTCTTTGTAGACTGTGCAATATTTAAAATAATGCCTTTAGCAATTACATTTTTAAACTGGAAATGAAACATTTGAATTCATTCTTTAAGACCTCAATACTTTTCCTTGAATCGCACTTACCCAAATCAAGGTATAAATCCTTTTCAAATCACTGAGATAGATGGAATACAATTTTAAAAACAATTTCCCTAATGCACACCCGCCTTAATGTATCCATTTGCGTTTAATCACTTTCAATTAAGTAGAGACTAACGTTGGTTTCGTTCGCCGGCAAACTGACACATTGCTGGAATATTAAAAATAGACGAGAACCGACACCCGATATCGGCGGACACCTAAGCACCCGCCAACAACAAAGGCGGGCTTAATAACAAGAAGCGTCGGTCAAACAAAAACAAGAAACAAAACGAGGGGTCGGGATTGGGTTTGGGGTTCGGGGTTGGGGGCAAAAAAAAAGAGGGAAAATCGGGAAAAAGAGGAAAAGCGAGAGGCAACAAAAAAGAGGACCCAACCCAGCTCAACCCCTAGTGAGTTGTTATATCGTGGGCTACGTTTGAAGAATTTATAAATATTTTATTAAACTGTGCGCTGCTTTGGCAAGTTTTTGCGAGCGTGCGGGGATTTGCCTATGCGGGATGATGATGAGACTCGGGTTAGGGTCTCCCAAGCCCCCGTAACCCGGCCAGGACCTACCAGGACCCGCCCTAAGCCCCGGCCCGGCCCCAATCCCACACCCTTACCCACCTCCCCTTGATGATAATAAAAGCAAGCTGCGAAGCAAGGCGCGCGCTTTGATTGATTGATGGCTGAATGAGTTTCTGGTTGGCCTCATTTCATTGCGTAGTCATCATAAACTCACGAGGCCACATCCTCCATGGGCAAACGTATATTTGCGATTGTTATTGTTATTTTTTAGCGCAGCTTAGCTTTGTTAATTGCGGGCTGGATGAAAGGGTGTGTGCGGGTGTGTGTGTGTGTGTGTTATGTGTAATGTGTGTGATGGGGCGACCGGAAATGGAATTTTGCAGTCACACGCACACGTTTCCGCCGCCTGTCTCTGCTCATTTTCACTGATTAAACCAGGCAGCCGAGGGGCAAGAGGTAGTAGCAGTGGCAACTTCGGCGGCAGTGGCAGCGGCTCGAATGCCCCTAACTGGATTAGTATTTCACAAGCAAATTGAGTGACAAAGGTTGACAGTTGCTGCAAACACAGATACTCACGCATACACTGGAGAAGGGCAACCAACACACAGACAGCTAGCTGCCTTTTTCCATTTAAATTTCATGCTCTTTGCATTCTCACAGGATATTGCTCAAGCATATACAAATATTTGACGATTATAATGATAGCACTCACACGGGTTGGCCCAGAGTGCGGTTGTCGCCAGTGATAATGATGATGTGTAATGCTGGTGTCAGATAATTTATGACATTTTTGCAAGGGCTAAAAATAAAATAAATTTATTTGCCCAGGCACACACAGATTCCACTCGGCTGTAACATCAATATCTCCATTAAAATGGAAATGAAATGGAAATTTTTCCACCATACACCGCAAATTGCGACTGCATTCGGTGTCATTTTCTGATTGAGAACGATACAGTTACAGATCCGAGTGCGGATTGCTGATGCATATGCCAAAATCAAGGCTATATGACGGTATGCATATATGCGGGCAGAGAAGATTCTGACAATATTGCTTTTCACTCGCTTAAATTTTAGATGACATTTCTATGCGAACCCTCTCATCCATTCACCCATTCATCCATTATTTCTCGGCTTTTCGTCGCTGTTTGCTGTTTGCTGTTGCAGTTTCGAATTTCATTACAATTTTTCTTTTGTCTCGTGTGCCGAGAGGAAATTGCGAAGCGCCCCTCGTGCCCCCGCCATTGAAAAACAAAAAGCAAGCAAATAGTAAATGAAACTGCTAACTGCTAAACGAGGGAGGAGTTGCTCCTGCTCCTGCTCCTGCTCCTGATTTTGCTGCTGCTTTTTGAGCGACTGGCGGCTGACTGGCAGATGCAGCAGACGGCATTGCAGCACTGCGGCTTTCGCAGTGGCATCAATGGCAGCTTGATAAATGAAGCATTTCAATTAGTGGCAAAAACAACACCAAGCAGCCGCAAAAAGGGAAAAACCAAATGGCTGCCGCGTCTAATGATTTTCCAGCGCGGTTCTCCGCATTGAAAGTCCCGCCTTGAGCACGCTGTCGTTTTTCCTCCTCAGTTGAATACTAAATGGCCTGGAACTTCCTTGCTGAGTTTAAACTATATGTATTTTTTAATCATATATGTTATGGCTTGTAACTGTATTCTTTATGATCGGAAAAATATTAGTTTTGACCGTTAAAAATGTTACACTTCATTTTTGTTGCGGAACTGGTCCACAATTATGCCGATCAAATGCTTCTCGAAATCCTGCTTAAACCCAGGAGTGATTTGCATAAATGCATTTTGCATGTATAAGATATATTATATACATAAGTATGTATTTGGGGAATGCATTTGGGGCTAGCTAGCACTTTGGTGTAGACGACCTGTTTAACAGATCCTTCCCCAAACAGCATGTGCGCCGGCATCGGCAGAGTGCATAAATAGTTCAAATAATTAATAGAAATGAATGAAACATACATTTTCTATCAAGTAGAAACCCTTGCCTTGATCCTTTTTAGGCCGACCTAAAAATCGAAAATGACAACCTACAAAAAAAATTTTTAAATGCCGCCAAAAAGTAAGTATATATATTTAGTCCTAGAGAAAACGCAGAAAGTCCCGTAACGCGTTGGAAAATTGCCCCAAGCCCCAAGGTTGTTAAAGTGCCCGACCAGAAATCAGTTTTTTGCGAAATTTACGCCCGTTAAAAGGCAGGAGATAGGGGCAGATACCCCCGATCGGTTTTTCGTGGATAGTGGTCGAATACAGCCAGACGGTCAAACTGATCTCTCGCTGTTTTTCCCCCAATTTCTCAGTTTTCAGACTTCGCTTACCCGTTGTCATACCCCTCAAAAAATACGTACGGATCCTCCGCACTCGATCTCGAAGAAAATTAGACACTCTCGACTGCCACCTACTCTATCCTATACTTATAACTACTGTAGATTGATAGTTCATGTAGAATAAATAGGATGCGGGTTTTCTTCATTCAGCATTTATCCTGAATTTACACTGATGTATATTTTCTTTGAATATTCATGTATACTTTACTTTGTACCATATTTAACCACCAAGAATATAGAACCATTTTTTGAATGGTTACTTTTTGTAAAATCAATTGGTAAGCTTTGTTAATACTGGTATATTCACAGGAAAGTTAGCTAAATAAAAATCTGGTAAAGCTTGCCAATTAAAGCGTGCAGCTTCGGATAAAAGCTTACCATTATGGTGAAATGGTGAAAGTTCAATAAAAACAAGAGCTTTAAGGATAACATGTTGTGAAATCCTCTATTCGTTAATTTCTGTGCTTTAAAAGCTCTTAAAATGTTAAAGAAATTGTAGCTTTTTAGAAAATATGAACCAACTATTTTTAATTTGTACTGTTATTTGATGAAATTTAAAAAAGTATTAAAAAGCCGACTCTGACTGCTATTTCTTTGTTTTAATTATTCGTAAACATACAACATTTTGAAATCAGTACATTAAATATATTTTATATTTAAGAAGAACATTTTGAAAATTATATTTCTCAGTGAAAATATTCGCTATTAGAGACTTTTATTTTTTAAAGATTATTATTGTCATTTATAAGCGTTAGAAATAAAACGCTTTACTCCCGTCCACAAAGTGTATTAAATTCAGCGGAATTGGAAAACAAAGCGTATAACAAATTATCTTTAAAAACCAATCCAATTAGAAACAAAATAGTTTAAAAATCCTTTTAGTCTTTTAAAACTTAAACTCTCGACTAACGATTATTTTCCTTCCTATCTTTAAAGGATGCTCTGCTGTAGTTTAAGTGAATATAAACTTATCTGTCTGAGCGGTACATCAATATAATCTTTGCTTTTCAGTCTCGTCCTTTAAGTTACCCTGACCCAACCTTTAGCCCTTGTTTGAGTTCGACTGCAGTTTGTTTTTATAAAATTAAAACTTCCACAGCTGAAATCTTCGACTGCGCAGCCCGGCTGCTGAGGAGCTGGAGGAACGTGTTTTATCTGCAACAATTGCTTGTTGATTTGACCCGAGCCCGCACCCTCCGTTTGGCCAACGTCCGATGGCCCTAAACTTTTGGCATAGACCGAGACTGACCCCGACCAGGGGGAAACCCAGACAGCCCGCCTGCCAAAGACAATTTACGGCCACAACGACAGTCTTCTACAAATTATCGTGTGACAAAAAAGGAAAAGAACGTGGCCAAGAAATGCTGCAAACCGACCGGGTAGACAAAAAACTTTTGCGGCCAGTTCGGTTTGATAAGAAATAATTTATTTGCGGTCAGTGTTACACAGGTGAGCATCGGATTTAAAAATGATCGGCGGCGAACTCGAAATTGAATACTGTAAAAAAAGGGCACCTCGGGCACTTGCCTAATTGTGGACTCAACTGATTGACTGATTACAATTTTGTTTTATTTGTAATTTGCCTGAAAGGCGTTCCACAAGGTAAATACATTTAATCAAATTTAAAAACAAAAATTTAATAATAACGCTTTAAATTTGTGCTCTCCGCTTTGGCCACAACGTATATTATTTTAATTTTTTATCACTGTCTCGTGCTGCCCGGCAGCAAGTTTAAATTACATTTCTGATTTAAAAACCGTAAAGAGCATTTGCATGGCGGCAAGGAAGGGGAAGGGGAGAAATAGTCTAAGGGCAAGCACATTTCGCATTGCATTTCACATTTCAACTTTTTCATTTATCAGCCTTTTTGGCTTTTAAATGTCCCCAACGTAGCTGTCACTGACTGACTTTTGACTGTCCGGTTTTCGTTTTCAGCTTGGCTTTATTTCTTTTCTATATGTGTATACTTTTTTCCGTCGGATTTGGGGCACGCCCCCCTCGTGTACTTAGCAGACGGAGAAGAACGGAGAGCAACAGGCGAAGAATCGGAGCTAGGACTAAACTTACTTTTCATTCCCGCCCCCGGCGTGTGTGCCATGTCATATGAAAGCCACAAGGTTGTATGCCAGTCGACAGTCGCCATGACATTTCAAATTTACGGGCTATGACAAAGTGAGTTAAATGCATTTTGAGAAGTACTCTCAGCCGGGGCAAACACAGCCCTAGAACTGAAAAGAAAATCCCCAACAAAAAGCAAAAAATGAGTAAGGGGGCCAAGAGCAGCTGCATCTGGAGCGGCAATCTGCCCTTTTGATGTTGCTGCAGACCCAGCTTCTACATATATATATTTAAAGATCATGTACTTACTAAAATTACAACGCACACACACTAACACCCCGCCTTCACACACACACACACACACACACACGCCAGCAAGTGTTTATGCACTTCGATTGCATGTCTTTGGGCCCGATGTGGCTCCAATAACCGACTTTCCACCCACCGACTTTCTTCGCCTGCTGTTGCCTGCTCCTGGTGTTGTTGTTATTTGCAAAAGTTATTCATACGCCACGTTGACAATAGTAGAAAATGCAATTTATGTTGGAAAAACATTGCGTAAGTGCATCTGAGGCGAAATTCAAGTAGCTGCTGCTAGCACCCCCATCCAAGCAACGAAGACAACGGCAGACACAGCAGAAGACATGGGTGGGTTGAAGGGGGGCTTCTGTGGGTTAGGCCTGCCGTTCACAAAAAACTTTTGTTAACTGATTGGATATATATACGGGTGAACTTACTTAGCTCTTACCACCACCTGTCACAATAAGTTCCAGTTAAGGAGACTTCCAATTATAGAATTGAGTTTACCTGTATGAATACTTTCTATTGAAAAGTAAATTACATTATATCAAACTACTCCGATTTATAAAGACTATAAGTGAGAAAACCTCGAGTAATGGAAGTTCGACCAAACATTTTTTAAGCTTATAAAAGCTAAGTCAAAAAAAGTTAGCTATTAAAAATGTTTTAATGTTTCATATTTTATAGACTTTTAGAAAATGTTTAACACAGACACACAAAATGTCTTACATTGTCGTGATTGGGTAAAGAAAAATTAAAAAACAAATCCAAGTCATAGGTCCTAAGTGGCAAAGCAGAAAGAGACAAAAGTGAAAGGAGACACAAGTTGAAATGAATAGTTAAGAGTATAAGGATATAAAATATAGCAATCATGAGCTTAAATGTAAAAATATTTTAATACTTTCACCATTCAAATAAATAAAATTGTATAATTATTTGTAAGTATCTTGAAAAATTTCGTTGTAAGATATGTTTTTTTCTTAAAATATTAAGACCCCGTTTTAGGTCCTGGCTACACCACTGCCAGTAGACACATGCACATGCTGAAGCTCAGGCTCAGGCGGTGGCAGGCAGTCATGTAAAAGCGTTGCCATATAAAACATCTAGAAATTCCAATAAAATTTTCATGCAATTTTCCTCACACCGCTTTCACATGCAGAGTGAGCTGTTCCGCCCCCTCGATTTGCCCCTGTTCCTGGTGCTGGGTCCTTTCCTTCTGGCCAACTCATGGCTTATGCCGCCTCTTCAGCCCAGCCCTAACTTTCCTGCTGCCTGAGAATGTGTGTGTGTGTTTGCGGCAAATGCATATCTAAGACACTCAATAAGTAAAATAAACAATGCCAAGAAAGTGCCAAAATCAATTGGCTTTCTTAATGTCAGCCCATGTGGAGTGCACTCATCTTTGAGATGGACCTTTCCATGGACATCAACTGGGCCAAGGCCACAAGTAAATAGAGAACTCTTTGGTGTAAACAACAAATTAATTGTGGCTCACCTCACCTTTGGCCCCCAAATCGATGGACACACTTTGAATCCTTCGAAATTTGCAGATAAAGTTTATGCAGATTGATGGCACACCGAATAAATTTTAATTTTGGTTCAAATACTTTTTAATTTATTCCTCTATTTGTGTGTTATTTTTTACCGCACAACCTTTTGATGTTGCTGGCATATTAAGATTTAGGGCCTGGAGTTGATTGAAGCGGGTGGTTTTTTGTCCTGTGGGCGGCGGGCAATGGTGGTCAGGCCAATTTAGCAGCGCTTAGCCACAGGACACAGGGTGAGTTGGACAAATTTCATTGGACGTGGCGAAAAATTTCATTTAAAATATATTTTGCACACATCACAAGTGCGGCAGGCTGCAAGTGTAATTTATGCGTCTTCACACACTCGCACACGCCCAGTGAAAATGTGTAATGTTGACCCGATGCCAGGGATGTCCTGGCTGTTCGTAGCTGGTCCTGGCTGGAGCTGTTGGATGTCCTGCCAGCCATGGCTCGACGCTTTTCATTTTTCTGTTTTGGGGCTAAAATACCAAATTACGACATAAATAATGCATAGATAACGAAATTTATTACATTTCATGTATCAGGCCGGCTGGCAGACAGTCGGGCGAAAGTCCTGGTCCTCGTCCTGGTTCTGGCCCTGGTCCTGGAACGAGTCCTGGTTTGGGCCACGTCCGGCTTTTGGGTCAGCAAAAGTTTCACATCAACCGGGCCACTGCTGCAAATGTTTGAACGGGCGACACTGTCGCCTCCTTAATTTATGGCTCGTGTTAGTTTCTCTGATTTGCCAGGCAAAAGTTTATCGAAGCATTATATTGCCCCTGCGACTTGCAATTTAAAAATGTAATTGTTACAAGGATTAATCGACGGCACCCACACCCACACCCACTCAACGATACAATGCAAATTCATATATATTCAAATTCCAATCAAATTACTCTCGAGCAGTTTTCATACCGCTTGTTTATGCTATGAAAATTAAGTTAGCTAAAAGTGCGCCAAACAAAAAATGCAAAACTTTATGCGGTTTTTTTGCGCTTGGCAGGCGATGTCGCTCCAGCTCCAGATCCTCGTCAGCTTCACTTGACGGCGATGCGGATGCGGATGCGGACGCGGATGCGGACGTCTTGCTCATATCGCAGCCAGTTGCTTATAATTGCATTTGCATATTATTTCCCTTTTATTGCACATGTCGCCCGGCTTGACATGCCATCACTTCGGGGGAACTGGCGGAAACCCTTAAACCATTTATATTTTTTTCACCCTCCTCTCACATTTTTTGTACCAGCCAGCATCTCCTTCTGCTTGGACTGCCATTTTTATTTCAGTGAAATGTTTATAAAATGGCGGCACGCTTCCGGCAGCAGCAACAGCAAGGAATGGAGGGCACCGCCAAAAGAGTTAAAAGTTAAGCGTCTCTGGTGGGAAAAAAATTATACCGAAATAATTTGCATATAAATTATGATTGAAAGCGTTGGGAGCAAAAGGTGTCAAGCGCGATGACTGAAGCCCCACGGAAGCGGTCTTAACGCTTCTCCGATCCCAATAAATAGTGATAGCTGCCCATCTGGAGGTTAGTGAACTACTGATCCACCTTTTTGTGAGCAAAGCAATAAATATCTCGACAACTTCCCGGACAGAATCCGCCAAATGCTGGGGTCTGGCTCCTATCAATGGCACAAAAGTCGCGGCAACGGATGCACTTGCACTCAGAAAAACATTCTTTTAGAAATTTGAAAATCTATTTTAAATTTATAAATAATTTATTTTTATAAATTTTAGCAAAGGAGAAACGTTACACTTCGAGACGTCCCGACTATAAGATACCTATTATTCTGTTAACAAATTTCAAAATAAATATTTGACTGCAATGACGTTAATGATTATGTTCGACTTTGGTTTTTTATAAGTTCTGAGCTAATTGTTCGATAGATGTAATCCAAATAAACATATACCGCAAAATAACTGTTTTCTACCATATCTCAGAATATATAAACTTAATAGGTTCGGAAACTAAATCGTTTTACTCTTCGAGTAATTGTATGAAAAATCAAGGAGTGTGATTATATTGTTTTACCTTATTGACTTTCACCTAAGTGATCCCTATAAAAGTTGCTTTTATTATAAAAATTAAATTAATGTTTTAAGGAATTAATTTGAATTGATAACTTGCAAGCTTTAAATATCTGATGACGATGATTTCTCTGAGTGTTAAACTGGGTTAGTGCGACAGCAATATCCTGCACACTTGTCAGCGGCACAGCATCCCATTTCATCGGCAATCCTCGTCCGCAGGTAAACAATGCTAATGCATATGCTTTCGGCTGGCACTTTTGGAGGAGATTCGGGTGAAGTGTTTCCTGGGGGGAGAGGGGATCTGCACTTCCGGCACGCATGAGATGGCGATGGCGGTCTTACGTCTCAGATCGTCAGCGTCAAGGAGCCGGAGCTTTTGGGGGATTGGAACGGTTGAATAAATGGTGCACGTGTTTCCCTTTTTTCAGGGCCCCCAAATCAAATCTGAAATGAATTTACCTTTGTTGATTTGCGACGGCTTTTGCATTTTGGCTTATTACATACAGCCGCACAAAACGAAACGGGACGAAGTCACTAACGTGGCTTGTTGATTTGCAGGCAAACCCCTAGCGATTGCTCGCTCGGATTTCGAAATGAGCTCAAGACAAATGTAAATATTTTTAGTGCTCACTGGGAAAAGGACGAGCTTGGCTGCTGGGTAAGGATGGCCCTGGGTTGGGTCTTATGATGGATGATTGTGTGCTTCCTGTAGATTTGTAGCCGCCGATAAACTCAATTTGTTTGCTTTTAAGTGCGGGTGGAGGAGTGCGGGTGCTGAAGGATGGGAACTGGGGCGAGTCGTGCTTACAGGATCTCACATTACGCATACGCCGTGTTGTGACTCCCGATTTGCCATTTGAAGACGCTGCTGATTGTCAAAGTTTTTAAAGCCGATACTTACGCTAGTGCGGCTCTCAACTTGTCGTACGGAGTTTATTTTCAATTTGATGAGAACTTCGCTCTTTGTCGCCCATTTGCACTTTTCATGTCTTTTCTATTGCGAATGCTTGTGCATGTGTGCTTCGCCTTATTTTCGCCTTTTATTTTTATTAAGATAGCTGCCTTTACGATCCGCCCATAACTTATGCTATTTGGCAGGCGATGAGCCACACACTCTTTACTTTTTCCCCAATAATTGTTTATATTTTCATAGCCTTTTCATTTAACCTCCAGAATACGAAATGTGCGCAGCCAAGAAAAGAGGGTTTAATTGCTTTATTCCTACTGAAATTTCAACTGTGCGCACGGAAAATTATTAAATGCTATTTATCACTCAGGCGACAACGGAAATGTGTCTCTGACACTTACAAGAGGGACAAAAGGGGGCAATGGGCGGCGGGGAAATTGTGGCAATTAAAAGTTGCATTGACTGCTAAGCGTAAAAAAATTGAGAAAAATAAATTATATTGCTTTGCCCAACAAAGAGTCCCTTGTGTATTGCAATTAAGAACAAGAAGCATCATAAAAATCCCAACTTCCTAACTTTAAAAACACAAAGTTATGGCATTTAATCGTTAGTTATAGGAAAAGAAAAAAAAAAGATTGGCAAAAATAACCCTAGAAATGGAAATTACAAAAGTTTGGCATTTCCGATAATGCCACTTATGCACGAGCGTGCAAAAACTAATATCCCGGCCCTTCAGCTCATCGTTTTGCGTGAAAGGAGAAAAAGTTTAAATTGATAGCTTTAAACTGAGGGCTTTGTTTGCGTGAAACAGACAGCGGACGGACAGACAGCGGACAAAGACGGGGCTATATCACCTTGCCTGTTATCTTTATAGGTGCACATTAAGACAAAATTATAATACCCTTAAGGGTATAAATATATATTATATTTTTTAAATTCATATATTTTATTAACTTGCAGTTTACAAAAAAAATTAATGTTTTAAATGATTAAATGTACAATATACGCTTCATCCTCTAAGTATGCCACAACATTGTGAGTGCACCAGCAGATACTGCCAGAAAGTAGGCAAAGATACTCGATTAGCTACACTTACTCTATGTAAAATTCATGTAAGATGTGTGTGTATAAATCTATGTAAATTTCTAGACATATAACACAAACATTGCTGCAATGGCGGCCAATAAGGACAAGAAGGTGGAGGCATACAACACGGCACAGGTCGTACCCATCCAGGATACAAGGGGACCCACGGAAAGGGACACAATCAGCTGGGCTATGAACACCATGCTGCTAATAATGGCCACATCAGTTCCCAATCCTCGAGCCTGTTTCAGCGCCACAGTCTCGCCGTTTTTAATACAGAACTGAAAAAAAAGTAAAATAAATTAAGATTTTTTTTTTGAAAATTTAGTACATTTGTACTTACACAATTTTTGGCATGATATCTAGCCACTAATATAAAAGGCACAGTAAAGATTGTTCCATAGAGAATACCGGCAGCTGTGCTGAATACCAAGACTCCCCATTTGGTGGGCCACAAGCCCAGGACCAGCATTCCAATACCATAGTAGATCATGCCACTAATGTAGACAGCCTTTGTTCTGAAATTGATTTATTAATACAAAAAAAAACGATTAAAATTTTCCGTCAATCTCTACTTTTCCATAGCTATATGTATTACTTCCAGAAATCATCATGATAATTCAAAATGATAATTCTATTAATAATCTTAATCTATTAAGTAAATTTATCATGCCAATAAGCTAAGGTTTCTTATCATTGTCTGATGTTGATACGTCTTTAAATAGAGCAAATAAAACTCAGATTTTAGAATTGATAGTAATAAATTAAGATAACAATTAATCATTAAGATGATTACAGTGAATTCTTTTGTGTGTATAATTTTCAGACTAATGACTCACCCGAACCACTTCATCAACTTGGTCACGGACAGCGAGTAAATGGAGCAGGAAAACGCGTATATGGACATTCCCCAGCAGCCGAATCGGACTCCGGCCTCGTAGTTGAGAGCAGCCTCCGAACCGGGATGAGCTGTCGGATCTCCGTGGAACACTGCCTCGCCCACGAAGTCGGTGAAGTACAGGCAATAGGTGACATGGCCCATCCAGCAGAAGAGATTGGTGAGGGCCAGCATTCGCATCGAGTAGGGCATGATGAAGATGCTCTTGAGATAGGCTTTCAGGGAGACGGGAGCGTCGTAATCCGACTGGGTCTCCAAATCCTGGGAACTGCTTAGCTTCTCCAATGCGGGCGAGTAACCATTCTGGTAACTGATCTGCACCGCCTCCTCCCTCTTGGGATCATCCCTGGCCATTTGCAGCTCCAATTGAGTGGTCTCCTCGATGTAGTAAATGGAATCGTTCTTCTTTTTCATTTCCTTTTTGATGGCCTGCTCGGAAAGAGGTCTCAACAGCTCATCCTGCTCGATTAGAGACAGTGGAATCTCCCGGAAAGTGGTCACCGTAATCAGATAGCACACCGCAAATATAATGGTGACCAGTGTAAATACTGTGGGTATATTTCCGCCCATAAAGCTCCCAATTTGAGTTGTTTGCCAGTCCACACCACCGATGGCATAACCTATGGTTCCACCAAATCCTGCGAAGAGCGCAAACATGGTCATCGCCTTTGGTTGCTCCTCTGGCACACACATATCCAGCAAGTAGGTGCGAGCAGGTGTCTGACAGGTATCCGCATCGAAGTCCAGCAGTACCATTCCCAGTATCGTCAGGATCACGGCAAACTTAAAGTCGGAGGCGGAAGGTCCCGAAGAACCCTCACTCGAAGTCAAAGCCGCCACTGATCCCTCCGAAGAAGGTGTGAAATTCAAGGCGGGCGCTGCATAATCGTAACCCTTATCGCCTAGGAGCAGACCCAGATCCTTGCCATACGGCACCAGGATCAGGCCACACATTATGCCGAAGGATAAAATCGAGATAATTGGACGTCGGCGACCCCAGCGAAGTTTGCAGCGATCGCTAATACTTCCCAGCAGCGGGGACATGAAGAATCCAATCAGAGGCGAAAGGCCCCAGGTCATGGACATGTGCTTGTGATCCACGCCGATCTGCAGCAGGATCGGGGACACGAAGCTCGTCTCCGCCGCGTAGGCAAACTCAATGGCCATGGCGATGGCGGACAAGCGGAACATCTCGAACCTCGTCTTCCGGCGGAAGACATGCGAGTAGTTCCGCTCCTGCTCACTGGCATGGTTCTCCCGGGTCTTCAGCATGTACTTGATCATCGGGTTCTTCGCCGACGACAGCTGATTCGACTGCGATGGATCGGCAGCAACTCCAACCATTTTGATCCGGACTTACTGATACTGCGGGGGAGGAACATTTAAAGATGATTTAGGTATACATTTAAAAAACAATTAATTTTTAATATATTTCTTAAGTGCTTAAAATGTGTTTGGAATAATATATATATTTTAATAACACTTTCCCAAATCGATATTAATATTATAAATTTAGGGATTTACTAGTACTGCGGGAAAAGATGATTTACAGTTGGGATTAAGTAATTTTTATTAAAACATTTCTGTTTCCTACCTAAATCTAGAATATTGAGGGGTTTTATTTTTAAAATGTTGTTTAATATTTAGTTCCAAAAAATATATGTATTAGGTTCAAAAAACAAAGTTTAATTAGTTTTTCGAATTCCACGGATTAACAAACACGAAACTATTTGAAAAACTTAAGAGGCTCTCGTAATTTAAGATATTCAGCACTTTGTTTTAAATCTTCTTAATCGAGATTCTGAGAAATCTTAAGATGTTGCCGATTTGGCCCAAAACTTTCCACTGCTGGGGTGCAGCTCACAAATTCTATTAGGTCACATCTGGGCTTAATTTCGCTATCGCAATCTTTAATTGCTAAACAGCGGTCGTGCTGTTTCCCATCGCACCCAAAGCCCAGAGACCAAAGACATTGAACCGATTAAACTAGAAACATCTGGTGCGGCACGTCGAAGAAGCGTCAAAGATCTCTGATTAATTGAGCTGCGCGGCCACGGTGCAGTGGCAAAATAAAAATACAAATATGAAAATGAGTTTCAATTCCAATTCAATTGCACTGAGACTCGCAATTTGTGTCACTGCCTATGGAGTGCGAGCATTGAACGGCGGCTATTTGTTTACAAACAAATTCAATCACAGCGAAAGACAAACGAGCATGAATTGTAACTCGAAGGCTTATCTGGGTAGCGAAATCGAAATCAAAACTGAGCGTAAATCCCGAAATGGGTTCACAAACCTACTCGCAATCGGAACACTCAAATAACAAAGACTTTCTGCTAAAGATTGTACTGCGAGTTTCGATTGCAAATTTATTTGGTGCCAAGTTGGGAAATTTCAACATTTTTAATCTTGAAAACGAATAAATTAAACCCATATTTCTTATAAAGAAATAATAAGTTTGTCACTTACATTGATTCTTATTTGTCTAATATCACGTATTTCCTACACTATTTTATCACTTTTCTTTAACTCGTACTTGGCTAATATCACACTTGCAAATATTTAAACACTAGTCTTTGTTAACTCAATTTCTCTTTTGCTTGAACTTGACAATCAGCCACATTTTCGAATTATTGCAAGCGAACACTTTATCAAATTGACGGCACAGCGGTTTATATTGGGTTCAATTGTATCTTTGGGGGTGATCTGTAAACGGCTTTCGAGACGACACCAAAACTTTCCTACAACCAAAACGTCGCGTGTCCAAATCGCAACTGAGTCTCGGTCTCCGAATCTTCGAATCTCCGAGTCGCCGGGCTTCTCTATCACAAGTGTGTCTGGCGGGCGCTGTCTTTGAGCCATCGACCAAAACCTATCTGCTCCATACGTGAGCACTAACAAAAAGAATAATAATAATCATAAAAGCTCGAATAAATTTAGAATACAAAACATCTAATTTATACGCCGGCCGCTCGAGTGTCATTCACATTGTCACATATCCGTGGCAATTGACACAAGTTGCACGTCATGTGGGTGCAGATAACTACTCTCCTTCTCCTGGAACCCCAAATCCAAAATATGGCCACGGGTTAGATGACCGGCAGCTTAACTCTTGAATATGCATAAATATTCTCCGAAAAAAACGGCGGTTCGTAATTAAATCGACACAGACTAGGTCAATAAAAGTTTTAATAAACAAACAGAAATAAAAAAGCCAACCAACAGACGAGAATTGCTAATTAATGAAGTCGCCGTTGGCATTAATTGTCTGTTAATATTAGGAAGTGACTTGATAAGCATTCCGAAGTTGACAACTCTTCGGAGGTTTCAGTGAATCATCTGTCGAAAAGGGGTCAAGGTTATAACGGGGATTTGAGGAAATTATTTGCATTCTGCTATGCGTTATCCAAAATATCACAATACCAATTTAACACGTCTTCAGCCAGCTACATTTTGATACATTCCATTGTTTCTGTTTTTCGACGCTGATTAAACCGTTTTGTAATTAACATGATTATTAAAGTGAGTCTACTTAAAATGCATATTACTTTATTGTGTGGGTGTGAACCGGCTACATATAGGCAGTTTATTTTACCGTCAATTGAGGCGTAATTGATCTTCTTATTGTGCGCAGGCATGAACCGTGTTATTAGTTTAATATAGCTCCCTTAATTATGGGAGAAAATTTGCAAGAGATTTATTTAATTGATTAATATAAGGGAACAAAGAAAGCTCTTTAATATTAAATGTATTTTGTTTGTTATTACTACGTACTTAATCAAATAATGCATATACATATTTAAATTTCATTACTCATTATGTAATGGATATTTGAATTAAAACCTTCCAAAGGCATTTTTCTATTGAAAAGTAACAACGAATTAGCTTTTTTATATTGCTAAATTATACATATAAGTTGTAAGATCAGTGTATTAAAAAAATAAGAAACAAAAAGGTAATTTATAATAATTTAATTTATAATTGAATTACAATAACTTTAAACTACATCTTAGGCTTTTTAAATTGACAATTAAAACCATTAATTAAAGAATGGCGACCTTAAATGATACTAAATTAATTAAAAACATAAAGCTATTAATATTTTTAGTAGATGTGGTTTTTTATCTATGTATTTCAAGTTTATAACATTTTCTTTTTAGTGAACCCCCTAATTGTAGTTACCTAAACTCACATCCTAGCACCATAAAAGTCAGTGCAATATTAAATATAGCTCTTTTCAAATTTATCTTTATCACTTAATTAATAGTTGGTGCTCACCTCTATTTCTGGTTATCCTTGATTTTCTGATAGCCCACACGACCTCACAACAGCGTTTTTTTTTTATGTAATTCCGATTCTATCTATTGGTGTTTTCGAAATATGACAAATTTTGTTTTGATTTTTTACGGGTATATGTTGTTTAAATCTTTAACGATCACTTTAACTGTTTCGCGGTTTGCTTCGGTAATTCACTAACTGTCGTGGTTTTGTTTTAGTGTCAATAAATTATACTCCGTTAAAGTTTTTCGCTTGCACAAGTTGTTGAACATAAAATAGATTTCGATTTTCTTTAATTTTAATTGTTTCTGCTGTTGTTGCTTGGAGTGGGCGTGGGCGTGGCAGTTGTGGACGGGCGGCGGTAACGAATTCACTCTCATAACTTTACCAATGCAGTTGGTGGTGGCAAAAGGCTAACGAAATCAATTTTTGAACACCAGTCTCTGTCCTCCTGTTTTTGTTTGTTGCGGAAAGTTGTTCCGCGAATCACTTGCACTCGTCGAGTTATTAATATTTTTCTTTTTGGAATTTTCCACTATCCACGTTCAATGCCCGATGGATTTGTTTTTCGGTTTTTCTTTGGCTTCTTGTTATAGTGCTGACATTGCCGCTTGTCGAACGCGACGGCAGCTGTTTACTTCTATGGCCTGAACGTTGCGTAGATTTTGGCAAGACATGAAAGAAGTGGTGGCCTGACAATTTTCCGGCAACTACGTACGTCCCACTTGTCCCCGAATCGATACGCAGCGAATGGAAAATTTATGTTCTATTTTTTGCAGACTTTGCGTCAGCTTTGATGACTGGTTTATTTTTGGACTGCCAAACGCCTCTGACGACTGCGCGTGATGATCTTGGTCTGCTCTGGTTCGCTCTGCGACTGAATAGTGTGCGCCCGGACGCACCAATTTATACAACATATGTGCCGGGAGTAGCCGCAGCCCGCTCGCGTCCTAAACCACTCTCTATTTGGCCTCTCGCGTCGCTCTTTCCCTCTCCGATCGACGTATTATCGGGTTCGGTCGGACCTTTCCTTTCTTTGTATTAGGAGCAGGGGCCACACAGAGAAAAAAGATAACTCGTATTTTCGTTTCAACTTATCAAAATGCCCAAACAAATGCTCATATACATATTTTCTGTGGAATTATTCGTCAAATATTCCTTATCTTTTTTCTGTTTGAGCTCATAAAGATATGTCCTACTCAAAACATTTTAGATATAGATTTGTATTTATTTCTGGGCATTAGGAAAAGTGTTTTTTTAAATATTCTTAAATATACAAATATTGTAAATTAATTATACTATTTTTAACAAATGTTTTTTGTATGAAAAAGTTTAGATTGTGGTACTTACTTAATTACTCATTTTACATTATAATTGGAGAGGGTTGTTAATAGATATTTGTTGTAAACAAATTTAAATTTAATAAGCCCTTATTTAGTAATCAATTGTAATCAAATTGTCTGCATTTTTTCCTCTGCACTCAAATCTTCCTATAAATATTGATGTTGATAATGGTGTTTTTTTGCCTCGCCTCAGCTCATTCGCAATGCATTTTATCTGACGACATAGCAATCTGTGTGTAATTATGTTAATTATTAATTAGCATTAGCACAGTTCCTGGTTCTTGGGCCAATCTTTAACCTGCTTCGAACTGGCCCTGCCGCAGCTGCTTGCAGAATCTATGCACCAGAGACGGGCAGCTGGTGCCCCACGGCTCACCTGAATTTCAGGCCACAGGGAACGGTGGACACACATGAAACTAGTTTCACAGGCGACGACAGGTTTCCAAGCATCGGCATTCATGGATGTAGTAATATGTGCACAGTGATTCTCGGGTGATTTTCCGAGGGTTGATCTAAAATCCTATCATTTGCTGGGAAATTCCACTTGAATTCAAGTGTTGGTTCTTGAGTTTGTTTATTTATATTCTTGCCTTATCACAAAACAGAGGTGTGGACGATCGGTAATCAAATCTCAGCAGTTTGAGACACTTGAAAAGTGAATTAGTCGAATCACTATTAATAATTGCCAATGATATTTTAATAATCATTTATCGATCACATGAGTTTGGCATTGAATGTGCGTTCTACTGCAGATGGGGTCTATAATTTCCCTCAAGGTCGGAGCATTGTTCAACAGATAGATAATTGCATGGGCAAAAGAGAACATTGTTATCAAGTACCAGGAAGAAACATTTGTATGTGGTAACACCTCTAGTATTTGTTAATATTTAAACTAGCATTTAGAATCTATTAACTGTTGGATTGGTACGTTGACGTATCTTGCTCCCACACAATCAACATAATCCGGGGCCAATTATACATTTAGATGCCTTCAAATGGATATATCAGCAACAAACTGATATTAAAGTATATCAGGCGAGTGTTTGTTTTTGTTTTGACTCCCGCTTATGCCAAACTTTCCATCTCGTTTCGGCCTCATCAAGATGCTAAAATATTCTCTAGGAGTGACAGACAACTTTTTGGCATATTCTCCCGCCTTTTCGTTTTATGTGCCAGCTGGATTGCTCAGAATGAGATTGATTCTCACATTTCGTGGGCTGTATTTACATTAGCTGGCTATATGCCTGATGACTCGTTGACATGAACTATTAGCGGAAATTCGCGACTTTTGCCAACGACAAATCTCCAATTAAGGCGCATTTGTGTGGCATCAAATAAAGCGTTGCGAATTATGTAAAAAAAAGTGGTTAGGCCTAGTCGGGCGTTGCGTTTATTAAAACCACTGAGTGGTGTCACAGCGGTTTTGGGTCATTGACTTACCTAACTCCTACTCTCAGTAGGTGCACACAGAAAAAATAATAGAAAAAACTCCGACATTGTTTGATTAAGTGCTGCACAAACACATATTTTATAATCTTATCAACCAGACGTACTTTTTATTTGATTTATACTATTTTAAGCTGTCTGAAGTGATTTTATCTATTTTTTAAGGTGTCTTAATACGCGTTCTGAGGTTGTTTATTTCGAAGCATAAAGAAACATAATCACTGAAAATCTTACTTTGAAATATCTGACCTTAAATTTAATTTTGAGTTTCTGACTAAGAAATTAGAACAAATAATAGGTGCTAATAACACTCATAAAAATATTTATTGATATGAGCACCAATTGAATGCTCTTGAAATATGGGGCATTTGGGCAATATAGTTTCTAGGCCAATGCTATGGATGAACTAAGTGCTTTCATTTGCGATAGACGCTGCACAAACTCGTGCCAGATTAATGGCGCAAAGCGCGTCATTGTCTGCAAGGTTATCATTGTGACTTGATCTTCGATAAGCGCTGGCAAAACTTCTCGTTTGTTCTCTTATCTCCATCTCCTTAAATCTATTTGTTTGGTTTATATTTAACCTAAGGAAAGTACATAGCAACGGATGCGCATAAATAAAAGGCCATAACTTGATAGCATTTGATAAGCCCCTAAACAGAAAAGTGTCTGTATTGGAGTAAAACAATTAATTCGGATTACATGAGTTATAAGTTTTTCAAATTCGCTTAGATTGGATGGCCTACTCAAAGCCGAGTGATGTATCACAAGCTGTTGTAGCAATCATCTTTTAGTTGTTGATAAATATGAAAGAGAAGTGCCTAAAAGAGGGCAACAAATTTTGTAGCTTAAAACCACCAAAATAACTAAATCCAAAAACAAACATAAATTTATTAAGAATTCAATAAACTATTAATTTTATTCAATTAGTTTCAATTCGACAACAAGTTTTATTAGCCGGCCTTGAACTTAGCTTGTAGGTAAATTTCCAATAACCAATATCTCAATCAAAAGTTCCCTTCAAAACAAACATTGCCAAAATTAAGTTTAATCAACCATTCAGAACGCACTAATCAATAAATCAATACCGCCTAAGTCCGATTCGGGCTTCAATCAGCTAAATTGACTGCCTGATTGAAGACCCTCCAATAAGTCGCTCTTGAGCGAAACCCGAGTTTTGAGTGGAGAGGTTCTATAAAAGGCGGGCTCCGCTCTCTGATTTACTTCATAAGCTTGTGTCCAAGGAAAGGCAGCAGACAACCGATTAAAAGTGGAGTAAACAAACCTAGATAAACACCAATTCAAAGGGAAATGTGTATAGAACGGTTCTCGATCGGCGGTGTTTGCTTTTTGTAATTTTATTTCGTGCAAACAGTGAAAAATTGAAAAGTTTCGGAGAACTTTGTTTGTTTGATTTTAAAGTGTTTGTTTTAGTTTTCGTTGCTTACCGGTTATTAATTGTGCTTTTGTGTCCATGGTGCCGATTGATAACATTCTGCAAAATCACGTCTATCTCATCCAAGTCAAGAAATACTTAAAAGGTATTAGCATTGAAATATTAAAATTCTTTTTAAAAGGTTAGTGCCTTGGCGCACAATTGGCCCCATCAATTGCCGCTGGATAAAAATTAATATACGGTTTGCTGAAATCTTAATATGTGATTGCATCAGCTGGAAAACTGGGCGAAATACAGGGAAACTTCGCCAACTTTAACTTCTTGTAACTGAAGTCGTGAATCAGTAACGTTTTTGTGTCAATATGGGTGAAAAATACAAATGAATTGCATAAGTACCAAAGTAGTAGAGTTTCTGTTGACGATTTACTTTAAAGAATTTCTACTGTACTGCAAACGATTCGGCTCGTGCCACGGTCCTGCAATTCAGCGTTTTAGGTTTCAATAATTCAGAGCGCTGACGGCGCCAATTCGAATTCGAATTCGAGGAGCGTCTGGGAATGCCTGCCTCTCGTCTCTAATTTTTTGTGCCGTTCTTATCTTCTTTCCAGCAACGCATTACGATGAAAGATTTGAAAGCGGAGACCCCAGCGAACGGCAGTCTCCCGAAACTGGAGACCAACAGGGTAAGTGAAACCCTAGCAAATCTCAAAAGTTTCTAAAGAATTCAATGAACGAGGACTACACTAAAATAATAATTAAAACAATGAAGTCGATTGACTCGTCGTATACAATATATTTCGTTAAAAAAAAAAACTTGAATTGATCCGGTTGATGAACTTATCCAGACGTCGGTGGAAATAAATAAGTGACTAGTTATTTAAAATTTCTACAAGCAACAAAATCCATTTAAGAATGAAACGAAATCAAAAAGTTTTAATCCTCAATGAGTTAACAATGTAAATAAGTAAATAAACAGAAAATTATGTTATCAAATGTTTATGTTTAAATATTTCAGTAAACCGAATGGTTTTCAATTATTATTTTCAGTGTTTTTATTCGTGTACTATTCCAGTCATTAGCTATTAGGTTAATATTGATAATTATCATTACATGCTTATTCAATATTTTTTCCAGTGTGGCAGCAGTGGCGAGGCGCTGCTAAAGCCATCCTTTCTGCCCATGGCATTGGAATCGTCTGAACCAGCCCCGGATCAGAAGTCCCGCGACAACTGGGGCAGTTCGCTGGAGTTCCTAATGTCCTGCATCGCCCTGAGCGTGGGATTAGGCAACGTGTGGCGGTTCCCATTCACGGCCCTGGAAAACGGGGGAGGTGCCTTCCTAATTCCCTACCTTATCGTCCTGTTCGTGGTAGGAAAGCCGATTTACTACATGGAGATGCTGCTGGGACAGTTCTCCAGTCGTGGCATCGTGCAGGTCTTTGACTTTGCGCCCCTCATGAGAGGTAAGATGATAACAAAAACCTTTTTAAACTTTAAAAGGTTTGCCACATGTGTATACTAGACTTTAAGTTATATATTTTGGGTCATTATTTTATTATAAGGGGAACTTTTAATTTACAATTCAGCTTATGACTTTTTGAAGAGGCTATTATTTTTGTAGTCAGAAGTTTTTAATACAGTGCAGGATACATATTCGACCTGTCAGTCCAATTCTATGCAAACCAGATCTCATATTAAACGAAACAAAAATCAAAACCCAACAAATATCTTTTTCGGACGTTTATAGCTTATTTTCAAATTAAACAAAATCAGGCTCTTATGAGATAGGAAAGTGTTGACAATTGCACCTTAGGCATCCAAAATAATTATTGCATTAATGTGTTGGAAATACAAAATGGTATACTATTTTCACACGTGTCGCCCTGAAAGAGAAATTAAGAAGCTAAAATAATGATGTTACCATTATAATATACAAATTTTAATAAGCTACTTTCTATATTACTTTGTATTTCGCAGGTGTTGGCTATGCCCAGCTTTTGGCGCTCGGAGTTTTGGCCACATACTATGCCTCGGTGATGGCCTTAACACTGAGATACTTCTTCGACTCCTTCGCGTCGGAGTTGCCCTGGAGCTACTGTCGTCCGGAGTGGGGTGACGGGTGCGTGAGTGCATCCGGAGGTCAGCCTGTTGCGGTTCAGCTGTCCCGGAACTTTAGTTCCTCCACGCAACTCTACCTGCAACGCATCGTGCTGAATGAGACGGACTCGCTGGACCAGGGCATAGGCTATCCCAGTGGCAGCCTGGCCCTGATGCTGGGCCTATCCTGGCTGACAGTGACGCTGATCATCATCAGGGGCGTGAAGAGTTCCGGCAAGGCGGCCTATGTCCTGGCCCTGTTCCCGTACGTGGTAATGTTCATCCTGCTCGTGCGAGCCCTGACTTTGCCGGGTGCCTACGAGGGTGTGATGTACTTCCTGACTCCCCAGTGGGGTAAACTCTTGGAGCCAGAGGTGTGGTACAATGCCGTGACCCAGGTGTTCTTTTCCCTGGCCGTTTGCTTTGGCGTGATCATCATGTACTCCTCGTACAACCGGTTCGGGCACAATGTCTATAGGGACGCCAATATCGTGACCACTCTGGACACATTCACCTCGCTGCTTTCGGGAGTGATTATATTCGGAATCCTGGGCAACCTGGCCCACGAGTCGGGCACCAAGGACATTGCCAGTGTGGTGAAGGCGGGTCCAGGACTGGCCTTCATCTCCTATCCGGACGCCATTGCCAAGTTCAAGATGCTGCCGCAGGTCTTCTCGCTGCTCTTCTTCGTCATGCTCTTCATGCTGGGCGTGGGCAGCAATGTGGGCATGGTCAGCTGCATCATGACCGTGCTGAAGGATCAGTTCGTGAACGTCAAGCTGTGGATCATCGTGGTGTGCCTCTCGTTGATTGGATTTCTTGTGGGTCTGATCTACATCACGCCCGGGGGTCAGCATATCATCACGCTGATGGACTTTCACGGCGTGACCTTTGTGTCCCTGGTGTCGGCCATCTTCGAGCTGATTGCCGTGGGCTGGATCTACGGCACCAAGCGCCTCTGCCAGGATGCCGAGTACATGCTGAACATCAAGACATCCAACTACTACAGGATATGCTGGTCCATTGTCACTCCGCTGGTGATGGTTGTCATCCTGGTGTACAGTTTGCTCACCATGCGTCCACTCAGCTACAATGGACAGGAGTTCCCGCTGTCCTACAGAAGTAAGAAATATAGCAAGTTTATTAAAGTTGACCCTCAACACGTTATCCTTTCAGTTTTCGGCTGGTGTGTTTCTGGCTTCATTATTGGCCAGCTGTTCTACTGGGCCTTTTATGCCAACTGCAAGCAGCCAAAGGGCACGCTGAAGAGCCGCATTAGCAATTCAATTAAGCCGCACTCCGATTGGGGTCCTTTGGACTCCAAAAAGCTGATGGACTACCAGATGTTCCTGCGCCACAAGGACGAGAACGATTCCAGGGACATAAATCGTCGCAGTGTTTGTTATCCAATTGCGGATCGGATTTTCGGTTAAGCCAGAATTTTATATATTTACCAGTATATCATGTAGTCATCTGTTATCTTTAAAGCATAATTCCCTTTATTTTGTATTCTTTCCTAGTTGGAAATTTGGAAAGCCAGCTTGTTTTGTTGTACTTCATATATATTTTATATACATTTTTATTTATACAAAATGAAATCAAACAAAAATCAATTAACTCAAAAGTTTACTCTTATGCAATTCCAATTGCTGCCAGCTTAAAGTTTCGGTTTTTCATTTTTGCAATGTTAGCTCTTTTGTTTTCGCATTTGGCCAGACGGCAACAAATTGCTTCGACTGGCCGAAGGTAAGACAACTTTATCTGAGAAATTTTCAATATTTAAAACTAACAATTAGCACGACTGGCCCCATCACTCTTCGCTGCATTTGTCTCAGTCTCCGAACGGACATCTCACTGCACAGACATTTATTTGAGTTTCAATTTGTTTTGCAAGTTTGACACACTTTGCATATAGTTTTGCCATCATTGTTGCTGCTTTTGCTGCTGTCCATCTGGGCATATTCATTCGCCGGTTTTGTTTGCGGCAGTTGGAAATTAATATGTCGGTTCTCCGGACCTGCAAGTGTCTTAATTAAAAGTTATTTTGGCCATTCCTTTCCTCCTGTTTGGCGGTTGGGTGGAAATGGCAGCCAAATGCGTTTTAGCAAAATGCACATTGAGTTGTCGAGGACACTCGTTGGGTTCGCTTGACATTTGAACTGAGCGCTGACAGTCGCATTACGTATACGCCGCGTGGATATGCAGAATGAGTGCACAGAGACAACGGCGAGGAAATTAAAAAAGTTACCCTCTAAATGGCTTTCGCTCTGATTTCACTGCAAAAGGTGCAAGAAACAATATCAACAAGGAAAAAACTTGCCAGCAACAAGCAACTAACAAGCATTGAAGTTTAATAAAATCCTCCTTAAAGGAGCCCCCACCACCTCCTCATCACGGCTGCAGCTAATGAAATAACTTTGTGGCAACTTTTGCCTTGCCGGAATTTGCTTAAAGCGCAAATAAAATTGCCGAGATTGCAGCTACTCGCAATCAAAGGCGTTCGAAATATTTTAACAGCGCGGGTAAATAAACTTTTGGCTTTAAGCGCGCTGCCGCGCGAATCATTTACAATAAGCGGAAATAATTTGCCGAAAGCCCAGTGGGTCGGTGGTGCGGTGGGTCGGTGGTGCGGCGGGTGGCTTGTTGGCGGTGCGGTGCAGTGATGCACATAACCGAAAAAGAGGAAACAATTGAGGGCAATTTATTAAACGGGTGCACGGCTGGCAGCGGACAGTTGCTGGGGATCGGGGAATGGGGAATGGGTTTTGGGGCGCATCAAAACGAGTTCGGAAAAAATCCACGCAAAAGGGAACATAAAAACGCAGAATATATAGAGCAATTGCGGAATGCTTTAAACTTTCATTTTCACAGACTATCAACTATGAATATTTTAATAAAACTTAATGAATTGCGCTTTGTATACCGGGAAAAGCGGTGAGCAATTTAAATTCATAATAACCTTTTTTGAGTTATGTTTAAGTTAATTAACACAATTAATTACACAATTTTTAAAATATGTGCCAAAAAAAAGCATTAGTCATTTTTGTTTCAAACTTTAAAACATTTTGAAATGTAATTTTTTTTAGGTAACTACTTTTAACTTCAAATTTGTATACCCTTGCAGAGGGTATTCTCTAAAAATCTGCATTCAAATTTTTCAATTTAACGTTAATCATATTTTTGACCCGTTTCCATGTTAGTTATTTCTAATTTTCCGATGACTTGTTTAACGTTGACCCAAAATTGGACTTCGAGAGTTCATAACTTTACCAAACTTAAGCCGATTCCAAAGTGGCATTCCTCTTAAAGACTTGTGATTTGATTCTCTAAAAATCTGCATTCAAATTTTTCAATTTAACGTTGATCAAATTGTTAACCCATTTTCATGTTAGTTATTTGTATTTTTCCGATGTCTTGTAAAAGAGTGACTTTAAATTGGACTTCAAGAGTCCATAACTTACCAAATTAAGCCGATATTACAGCGCAAAATGACTTAGCGTCGTTGTTTTTAGTAATAATTAGCTGTAATAGTCAAGGGTATATAAACTTCGGCCACATATTTTGAAGTTTGTTTCTCCTTTTTTGTTTAAAATTTCTTCGAAATTCTTAATTAGTTTTTTTTATGAATTTCTTTTTGTATTCAAGTAAGAAATGATATTATGTTGGGCGTGCCAAACGGTCCCCAAAAAAATATGATGTTTCTTAATCAATTTTTGTAATGTCAGAACCTTCTAGTAAAGAGAAAAGTTACCTTTACATTTTTTTCTTCAAAATTATTGCTTTAAGGAGTAAGTATATGCATGAAAATGAAACCAACAAGAAATCATCTACTTTTCATATTTCGCTTTAGAGGTAAGGTAAGGTAAAGAGTGCCCTTTTTGTCCTTTAAACGGCAGGACTTTGTAAAAGCCTGGGTGTTTTTTTAAGGTGACCAAAGGAGGTGAAGTGCTGTTCACAGCGGGAGTGCGAAAGCTGCTCGTCATGCGTGCTGGCAGCGGGAATCGTTCTGTGACGTTCTGTGACGTTCTCAGCGTTTTTGTTTTGCACTCTGCCAACTTCAGGGTCTCACCAGGACCTGCTCCTCCGCGTCCTCATCCATCTGCAGCTCCATCTCCATCTCCATCGTCGCCGTCATCGTCATCGTCACCGACATTGGAGGCATCGTCTGCCTGGCTACGTGAGCCGCTTGAGTGATTCACCTGCTCGCCGACATTTGCATTTTGCATGCCGGAGCGACTCCTGCTCCTGATGGCGGAGGTCCTTGCTGCCGGCTGCTGGCTGCTGGCTGTTAGCTGCTCGTAATGGCTGTGACAAGCATTAGGGAATTATTTTAGAGACCTCGCATGTGGCGGCCATTAAAGGAGCTGCCGCTGACGATTTGATTTGTAGGCCACAAGCCAAAGAAAAAAGGCAGGTGAGATGGGCAAACCCGGTGGCGCCCCAAAAGCCATCCAAAAAGTCAGCCAATGCCAAATGGCGAATGCAAAATTCGATGCCAAAGCCGTCAGCTGCAAAAAGCTTGCCGCACCTTTTATTGTAATCTGCATTTAAGTGGCTTTCTTTTGTGCTGCTCTCGGGTATGGGGAATTTACCATTTTTTTTTTTTTTAGCATTCTGCCCCTTTTGCACCTTTCAATTTGGCGCACTTTTCTTGGCGACCATTGGCTGCAATTTTTCGGCTAACTGCCGCTCGTTTGAAATGCTAATATGCAACTTTGACGCGATTGTCGAGCGCCGTTTGCCGTTTCACCGTTTTGCCGGCAATTGCCAGACAATTTTATTTTCGTTACGCTTATGGGCGAGATAAGGGCCGGATGCAATTTTCCCCACCAGGGAATCCAAAGGAGTTCGCTTTGCCTTAAAGCCTTTGCCCAGTTGTTTTAAGTGGCTTTAAGAACCGTTTTGGCACCGCTTTCAGTGCTCGTCAAACTGTAATTCTGAATTTCAGACTCCAAGCGAATTACTTTCGGCATCCGGCAAATTGATTGCCATCTGAGGGCCGTAACTCGCCCTTCGCCTTCCCTCCATTCCTGCCCCATTCCGTTGCAATTTCCATACAATGCAACGTTTGACCCGAAAGCACCACCTCCGACCTTTGTATCCTTACTCATTCTTTTTCTTTTTTTTTTTATTTTTTCTGTCGAGCATTTGCAGTGCATGCAAATATACGTGAACGTAAAAATTTCCATATAAACTGCAACTCGCTCCACGGCAATTCAAGTGCAAATATGTTGGCATGCCGCACTTGAGTGTCAAGTTCCCGGCACATGAAACGCAATTGTTATGAATTGGCCGGGCTAGGTGACTCGGCCACGCCCCCCGCCCACAACAAACAGAACTATATATATATATATAAACGTATATATATTTGTATGTATGCTCATACATAAGAAGGTGTTGGGGCGGAGGTGGGGCCACAGTATGCAAATGCAAATGGATAGATCAAACAGACGTCATCACAACTGAATGCTGATTGTTTGCCGGCATTTAAAAGCAAGTGCCGAAATTTATTTTCACTGTCCCCAAAATAAATTGAGTGCCTGGCCAGCAGTACTGCTGAAATGCGTACTTTCCTCAGTGGGAGTTTATTTTGAGAATGCTGTTTACGGCACAGAAAAGTGAAACACGAACAATATTAGAGACCGACACACCTTGGGGAATATTTCAGTTTTTTGGTTTCCAAGTGAAAAGCAAACTGTTCTTTATGTCAAATTCAAATACAAATATTTTCTTCCTGTCAAAGTAATAATTCTTTAACTTTAAGTTTTTTACGTTTTCACCTTATTTTAAACGTGCTTATCAGACCCTATTTCCTAAGAATAAACATTTTTTTTGCTAATTTAAATAAATACTAAAACATCCATGCGTTTTACGATTACTAAAAAATAACCCTTCCGAAATTCAAATCTTCAACGAGCTGGATGTAAATATTTAAATAAAACACCCAGCGGAGTGGTATATTATAATCCATTATATGCACAAGCGAGAAATTGTTTATAATTATTGTTAATTATTTTTGCTTTACTAATTTTGGACCCTGCTAATGGCTTAAAGTTCTAACCATTGTTTATATCTAGGGTGACTCCTTCGTCGACCTGAAAATCAACAGGTGAAGCACATCAAATGCTCCACCAAAAGGTAGGCCGATAGCCTGTCTAAGCAGCTAACTGGCCAATTTGTCGTTCCGATTCCGAGCTGAGCTCTGACAACATATGGCCCCTATCAATCGGTTAATGCCCAGCCACATCACAGAGTCTTAGGACATTCGATCCTCGGCCAGGCGGACACTTGTTTACTCCGTTAGCAAACGCTTTGTTTGCACCTTTGTGCTGTTATTGTTTGTGTCACCAGCCAGAGCCAAGCCTAAGTCCCAGTTTCAGTTCCAGTTCCACTTGGAGTCCAAGTCTCTGGGGCTAAGCCCGAGCTGGAGGACAACAAGTGCAGCTGTCAGAAAGAAGTTTACTGGCCAAACGCACTGGAGAAGAGGAGCTGAAATAACAAATGTGCAAGTGAAGTGGGAAGTGGGAAGTGATGGCCAGGGGAAAAGCCAGGGGAAAGGCCAGGAAAATGCGAAGGGACAACAGCTGCAACAGCTGGTTCCCGTTCGTGTTCTGCTGCTGGTTGTGTGATCCTGGCCACAGAAACGTTGATTGGCCAGCGCCGGAAAAAGAAGTTATAACCATCAAGGCGGAAACGGATGTGGCACAGACGTTTCCGTTTTTTCCCCCAGTCAACTGCACTCGCACACACTCGAAATTATATTTGAACCCGGCACATGCAGTGCATACTTTTGGCCGAAGCCCCCCCTCCCTCTCCTCTCTCTCCCCACCATTTCCCTAACCCTTCCGCCACCATTCTGTGGCAACACCGCACAATGCCTGTCAAATAAAATCATTTTGCATTGCAGAAATACAAATAGGAAAAAAAGGAGGAAAACTCAACTGCGTTTAGCGGCAAACCGCAAGCACTTCTAATCAAAATATTAAAGAATTTCTTTATGGCTGCGTCTGCGGTTTTCTGTGAGCTGAAAATATTTAAATTCTGCAACTTCCCAGAGCAGCCTTCTAATTGAATGAGCCCTTGTGTCTTGGACTTTGTTGTGGCTTTCCGCCCACATTGTTTATTTGCCAGGGCACGAGGATTTGGGGTGAGCCATAAAAATGGCAACACGTGCTCATAAAACTAACATTACATGCCGCTAGTTGGGCATTTCCTTTGGCCCGGCGCTTCAATAAACAACATCCTTTGATTATTTCAGCAGGGGGAAAGGACGTTAGCAGCTGCTAAATGGCCCAGAAAGTTCACAGGGTTAGCCATGGTTATTCTCCTTTTGCCAGCTTATATTTTGTTGTATTATGCCGTGCATTCAGCTTATTTCGGTGTAACACTGCGTATGCGCAATGTTGGGTCTATCTAACGAGGAAAACTCTTGCATTCGCTCCTCAGAGGTGGAGTCACACGTGGCCGGGAAAAAGAAAATCAAAACTAATTGCATGGGTTGGGCAACTATAACCGATCCGATTCACTTTATGGCTATGGCAAAACTTTTCAATTGCTCTCCATGCGAAACCCTTAAAGCCACCCCCATGGATCGTGGGTGAACTAATTATTTGCATGCAAAATTAAACCGTTAAACAGCTCTGGCAGGGAGTGCATTTTCCGCCCAGCTCCCGATTTTCCCTTTTCGGAAAACTCACGTTTGGCAGAAGGCGGAGTGGGGGGGAGGGTAAATTTGCATCTTTTGTTGCAAAACTTTCATGGGCCCAAAGTTACATGTTTTGCATTTGACTTGCGCATGGTTGACACGGTCGATGGGCGGGAAAAAGGGGTGGGAAAAGCGCGGAGCTGGTGGAAAACTTTTGTACCTTTGCCGACGGGCGGCTGCAGCGAACGAACGTAGCGCGTATGAAAACTAATAAAGTGTGCAACGTGCAATGGAAAATGGCGGCGTGCTCATTTGCAAACATTGCCAAAGGGGCGGGACGCGGCGGCGGAGTTGCTGCAACAACTTGTGCCGCTTTAAACCGGCATTTCCCGGCCATTTTCCAGCAGCCGTCTTTAAGCGGCATTCGCTGCCAGACAAATTAGATCAAAGTCGAGTCAGTCGCTTTCCACTATCTCTGTGTTTTCCCCGGCTTTCCCTCTCCCTTTCCCCCTCCACTTCTCTGTCGCATTTGGCAAGCGCTTTGACAATTTATGGGGCCAGCAAGCGTTGCCAAAAACGGGACAGTTATGCCGTTTGAGATAATTGCATTTTATTGCCTTTTATACACTATCCCTGCCGGCTGCACTTAATGCCGCCGCGAAAAGGAATTCTTTAAGTTGGCCATTTGTTCCGGCCCGATATCTCTGCTGGCGCTGCACTTTTGTAATCCGCCATCCAAGGGCGTGAAATTGTTTAAAGTAAAGTTTTGCTGAAAAGTTTTTCCAGCACCGCGTTGCGCTGAAAGATCGTTGCGAAAAGTTTAAAACACCGTTCGCCATTTTAGGGCACTCGATCCTTATCGAGCATGGCCAAACGTTTGGCAAATTGTCGCCATAAATAATAAATATTAACAAAAGCCAGCGATATCATTGTGCCCTGCCAAATTGGTATGGCATTTTTTTCCCCCGTCTGGCAAATTTTCATTACATTTTTTTCCATCATAATGGCATGGACGTTAAGCAAAATGAATAGATTGGATTAGTTAAATCTGATTTCCGAAGCACCCAAGTTGCCAGAACTTGATGTAAGCCGTGCTATCTGCGCCATGAAAATTACAAAATTAGCCGGCATAAGCACTTTATATGGCAGCGAGCGACTTGCGGAGTTGTGCCAAATCCTGGAGTCACGTAAGCGCCGCCAGGATTGCAACTGCAGCTAATTGGAGCTGGCTCAAAGGAAAAAATGTTATGGCACCTCCTGCACGTGATGGCGACGAAACTCATTAGCACAACTTCGGATGCGGATTGCTTTAACTGCCATTATTAAATGCGGCATATCAATAAATTAGTAACAAATGCATAATTCCTGCCTGAACATCCTTGTCTAGGCACTCAATCAAATTGAAATCCAAGGACCTGATTAGTGGGCGGTCCGCCCCCCCCCCAGTTGTGAACTCGTGAATAATTAAGCCCGAGAAGGACAATGTTTGTCTGGCAGTTGCAAGGCTGTCTAATAAGAAGCCAAGCTCTAGACAGACTCTAGACAGACTGACAGCTAGTCAATAAGGCTAATACGACAATGCGACTGGTGAGTCGTCTAAGATGCTGCTCCTTACCAATTGCCTGTCGGGAGGCAGAAACTTGAGTGCATTTGGACAAATTAAAAGCTGTCTTTGAGTACGCTCTGCTACCTGCCAAAACATCTCAAGACAAGCCATATATCCTGGCGCCTTTTGTGGCTAATTATGTCATTTATTTGGGTGAAATGTCACTGCTCCAGCACTTGTGCTCGTACATTGCCTTGGTTGCGACAAATTTCTGACATTTCTGACAACTATTTGGGTTGCAAACTGAGCCCGAATCTGGGGCGCCACCAAAATACTTGCCACAATCAAATATTCATTTCAATATCCAGCTATCAATCAACTGAAGGCACATCCAAAAAAGTCAGTGCGCCGCGTTACGTTCCCGGCATTTAAATATGCCATGAGACAGGGGCCCGTACACATGTTTAGCCTAATGAATTTGCATACGAGAGCAGCGGAGGGTCGTCGGGTTCCCACGGGAATTGAAGATCAAAAGCGGAGTTTTCCCACTCGGGGGGGGGCACATGTGCGGCCACTCCACTCGATGGGTCGATTGGCATAGCGACACATTCATTAACTGTCAGCCGTATTTATATTTTCCCCCAAGAAGGGGACACATGCCACAAATTGGATCCCGTAGAAAAGTAGCGCACTTTCGAGGGTATTTGTTTCAGCTGGCCGAGATTCCAGCCAGATTAAGGAGCATTTAGGTGTTGATTTTGGTGCTCAACTCTTGTCATACAAAAGTCCTTTTGTGGGGATTCCCCTGCCTCGTTCTTATCTTTTTGTTTTGCACTGACCGGGACGAGAGCATTTCGCATTCCTCGTTCCCTGCGATAATTATCAAACAATAAAAACAATAAACTGCCACGACACCAGGACGACAAAAAAAATGAAAACTCAAAGTAAATGCTCGTTTTAAGAGCTGCCAAGGTGCGCAAAAGTTTTATCTCTCGCTGCGTTTTCCCCGACCTTTTTCTTGCCATACTTCCAGTAAACTGTGACCAGCAGCAGGGAAAACATCAAAAGAGTCTCCCACGGAGGGGGGGGATGAGGATGAGGAGGTCCTTGGGCGGACAAAAGCACCGCCAAGTGCACTTTGTAAGGAGAGCTGTAAAACGGGCGGCATAAAAGAAAGTGCAGAAAGGGTTTGTCGTGCGATAAGCAGAATTTATTTGTCTGCGGGTATTGACAAGCGACAAGTGGGGTCGAGTGAAATGTCTAAGGGTGGCGGGGGCGGGGGGGATAGAGGAGATTGGGGGGCTAGCTTTCCGGATTCCGGACTGACTTTTTAGATGACCGACGAAATGTGTTTGGCCACTGGTCGCTGCAGGGACCACTTCCATTGCCCGCTGATTAGCGCCCGAGCAGGGACCTCCACTTAAGATTCCTAGCGGCGCATCGATAATTTATTATGCAACTCTGTTTGGCGGACCTTTTGCCTAGGCATTTCGTGCCAATAAAATATTTACGCAGCCTGAATTTTAAATGCCCCGAAACTCAAATGAAAGCTCAAGCTCAAGCTCAAGACGCAGACAGAAATCCGAAACGGAGAGGCAAAGGCAACCCGAAGCGAAACTCGTATACACCTGGGAATTTTGTTAATTACGCTGAATAAATGCAGGAAATGCCGAATAGTCGAATCGAAAGAGAAATGGGTTTCTTTGGAATTAGATGTCCTTTGCGATATTCGATGGCTCATAACTCAAAAATTGATAATAATCAAGAGGCAATCTGAATTCGAAATACGCTTCAGCAATTGCGCAGGACGTGTGGATTTATATATTTTTATTATTCTGCTTATGTTTTTGCCAGCCCTCTCTGGTTTAAAATACCCACTCATAGACCCATATAAAAATTCCTTTTGAGCCTTATTAAAAAATTCCAGTCCTGTCAGCAGCAGGCCGCTTTAAGCGGGTATTGGTTTGGGTCCTGGGCCCTGGCTCCTGAGTCCTGAGTCCTGTTCCCTGGGACCCGACTTCCCATTCCAAAGGGGCTATGGCTACGCATAAAGAAATCAATCAGGCGGCACAATGCAGGCAAGCTACCAAGCGATAAGTCGCTCAAAATGATTCGACGAACTCGGCGTTTAATGGTCCGTGAAACGTGAAACACTTTTAGCTATCTGCCGGAGTTGGGGGCACGACGTCTTCGGCGTCTTTTTAAACTCACATGTAAATGGCTGCTAATGCCCGGCTAAGCTATATACCAATCCCCCCCCAACCTTCTAGGAAGTATCCCCAACTTTGGGCCATTGAATTATGCATTTTAATTTCGGGCCAGCCCGTCAAAGGCACGGGCTTGGAACATTTATTACTCGGCTTTGGCTATTTTCAACACTTTAATTTAACTTTCGGGCACTGCATTTTCTTCTTTGCCATTTCTTTTCCCCACTCCCAAGATGGCCGACATGTTCGTGTGGACGGGGAAAAAAAAAAACGAAAGTCTGGCGAAAGTGGGTGGATGTCCGGGCGTTTGCCTTTGTAATGGACATGTTAGACGATGGCAAAAATGATATATGACTTTTTCATTTCCTTAATGAAATTAACTTTGCCGTTTGGCCGTTCGGCTGTTTGGCTCTTTGGCTGTTTGGCTCCTTCGCTTTCGTCTTCGCCAGCGCTCTGGTCTTTACATAATGCCAGCCAAATTGCGTTGATTTTTGATGTGGCAACAATTCATTTTGGCTCATTAGTCGTGCCAGCATGCTGCTGTCCATATATCATTATCTCACAGGCAATCTCGGCATATGCAGTCGGGCTTTAATGGAGCGAGCTAAAAGCATTTCATTTCCAGCTGACGACCATCCCCAATTAAACTGAGCCAACTGCCCGGCGAAGGGCTTAAGCCGATGTACAATAATTTTAACTTAGCAGCCAGGAGCGTCCGTCCAGGTTTAAGCTTCCTGCCACCGCCCGCCTCCTCCTCCTCCTCCTTTTCGCAGGACTCGATTTCATAGATTATGCGGCTTATGACTGGCCCCGGTAAATGGCCAACTCATGTAAGTTCCTGCTGGCAATCTGTGAGTATCTGTGTGCGGCTTTGTGCTCCTGCGTGTGTGAGTGTGAGTGTAGAGGCGGCTGACGGTGAGCAATGGGTTTTCTTATGCCATAATTCTGCGTTAAGATGTGCTGCACTTTAATTATTTGTACTCCGCAGAGCGTGACCTTAAACCGAGCCCAGACCCCATAAAATCCAAAGTCAGCCGCATCTTAATTGAGTCTCAAGTAAGTGAGCGCTGGCCTTGCAAAAATTCACAAACATTTCAGCTGCAAAATTGTAAATAATCATGACTTATATTCCTTTGTTTTTTGGCAAGAGAGCAGCAGACAATGGGCATGTACAAGTAATAGGCTCTGGATTAATTCGAACTTAGCAGACGTTTTGTTTAACGAACAATATCGGAGTGGTACAAATCTATTGTTAAATTCTCTTGAAATATATATTAAAAATTATGCTACTAGACTTTTGCCCATATTAATGATTACCCTAATTTCTCTAAACTTGTTGCCTAAATTCTCTTGAAATATATATTAAGGATTATTTTATTAGATTTTTTCCCATATTAATGATTACCCTAATTTCTCTAAACTTATTGCCTAAATTCTCTTTTTGCCCATATTAATGATTACCCTAATTTCTCTAAACTTTCAGTAGTTTAAACCACAAAGTAACCAAGCTTTTCCGCCCATTGATTCCCATAGATACTTTGTAGTTTTTAAAACTAAACGATATTCATAAAAATAGTAATCCATGCTGCAGATTTTCAAATATTTAAAGCGACCCACTTAATCCCCATTGTGGTTAGCCAATTAACCCGTGGTTTGGAGTGTTTGGTCCCATTGTGCGTCTGGCGTAAAAAACGAGCCATTTATTTAATTGAAAATTGTCTCCGCTGTCAGCGGCAGCAGCAGAAAAGCAGCAGCCAGAAGGAAAAGCGAGAAAAGCGGAAGGGTCTGGCTGGGTTCAGACTGGATTCTCCCTTGGAAAAGTGAATTGAAGTGCAGTGCATGGGCCACGGCCACTTGAGAAGCTGGTGCAGCTGCAGTTTTTTTTTAAACGAAGTGGAGATCTTCAGAGAACGGAGAAGTCGCAGCTATTAGTTGTTTAGACGCGTCTGGCGGGGACAGGAGTTCCAGGGGTTCCAGGCGAGGTGAGCAGTGGGCGAAACTCCAACGGAAGGGATGAGTTGGTCGCACGTGGCTGCTTCATTATACCCGGAAGTAATCATAAATTCCACACGCATCCAGCAGTTGGACAAAATGGAATAATATTTCGTCCAGTGTGTCATTCAGTCAGTAGTCGGTAGTCAGCAGTCCGTAAGCCAGTTGGAGTCGGTTAGGAAATATGGCTACCTTTTTACCCAGGACTGTCAGGGATATCAGGAGAGGGGAGGGGACGGGGGGTGGAGTGCCGCATCGTGTTGCTAATTTATGGCCGAGGAAATGAAAGTGATAGAGCTGAAAGCAGCAGCCACCGGTCGAGTGAGTGCCTCTGGGCCATCATGGTTAACACGGAGGAGGAGCGGCCAGTGCCTCCATTGCCGTTGGCCAGTCAAAGGTGGGCGTGGCATTGGGCAAGTGGGCGGATGAGTGTGACGCTTGACAACTGAAGACAGTGACAAATTAGCTTGGCGCGTGGTTGGTGCGCAATTTGCATAATGAGCCTTTGACAAAGATGTGTGGCCACAGTCGCAGCGTTCTATTTATGACTCCGCTCCGATTTCAGCCAAGGCAATAAAGCACCAAAGAAACGGGCTCCAAATAAAAACGTCACCCGACGACCACACGCACTTTGACACCTTTTGGCCTTTTGCAGAGTGAGTGTGGCAAAGCCAAAAGCTATCTACACTTTAGGGCACCCACACCATTCGATAGGCACACCAAAAAAAAAAAGCACACACTATAAAGAATATATAATTAAAATGTAAAGTAAAAAATGTAATACTAAATAATCAACTTTGTAATTTAATTTCTAACCCGAAGAGTCTTACATATTTTATTTCATTACTTAAATTGAAAGTTTAATTTTGGTACTTCAGAATGTATCAGATTATTGCATATCCTTCTAAGGCATTATTCATTCTCAATGCCTTAGAATTCAGGTAACAAAAGTTTTCTTTCAAAGTGTAGTTTTTTTCGGTGCACATATCGAAAGTTTTGCCTTGCTTACCCTGACTAAAAAGCATTTTCACGTTGAACCAAAGAAAAAAAAATAAAAAGGAAAAGCGCCGACAGAAACTCTCAGCTTGCAGCTCGTATTCTTCGTTTTTCGTTTTTCACTTTTCTTTTTTTTTTGCACTTTTGAATGCCAAGTGGCAGGAAACGAGCGACGAAATGTGCTACGGCCTAGAAATTTTTATTGAATGCCTGCAGGTTTTATTGATGTCGTTTAAAGTCGCTCAAGTTGCGCTGAGGCTCGTAAAGATGTCAGCCGAATTACATAGTCAAAAAGTGTTGTATCATTCGGTTGGCTATGAAATAAAACCGAAACGAAACTCTTTGCCAGTTATTGTGCCTGCAGTTAACCCTACCAACTTATCTCATGCTCATTTGCTTTTTATGCCTCTTCGGGACTTGGCCTCCGTTTAGAGCTGATATTGCCCGACAATGATTGAAAAGTAGTTGGCATTCGGATTTACTGATTTCGCAATCAATTTTACTGCGCAAAGGTATGCCAACTGTTTGCCTGGAACGAGTGCAAACTTCATTAGACAGTCGTCCCACTGTCCGGAGGAGCCAATTTTGCCTTTGTTCATTTATCAAAATTTTAATATTACCCCCAGAAAGGTAGAGTGAACAAACATAATTACACACGGCAATTGGCAGGAAGATTAAGACTCTATCGAGGAGCCAACTGTTAGCCTTTTGCCGGCCAATTTTCGATTGCGGTTTTGCTCCGTTCCTGGTGCTGGCTTCTGGCCAGGAGCTCTGCTCCGCTCCGTGTGATTCGTGTAATCATTTGGCAATCACAATCAACTTGTTTGCTATCGAAAAAACCAATTATTGACCCGGCTACATGACCACGTAACGTGCAAACAATTGCGGCCATGTTCGAACTTGGCCAACACCGGACACCAGAAGACAGAATGTTGAGGCTTTCCCCCCCCCCTCTTCGTTTCCTCTTTGCTTTTTTGTCGGTTTCAGTTGGCAGCTGCCAGGGAAATGTGTTACCCATGTTGGGATTATTTATTTATAGGCCGGGTTGGGGCGGGGGTGGTAAAACTTGGCAGATTTCTGCTCATTTTACTCATTTGGTTTGTCAACATTTCGTACATAGTTCTGAGAGGGCGCAAATCTATGGCCATAAATTTTGCACACTGCCAAAAGTTTTGACACATTTGTTGCTGCTGCTGGTGCTGGAATTCATTTAATACATTTAAAATATTTCCCAGAGCGCTGTGAAGTTTTAATGCGCAGCAAATTTGTTTGACAAGTGCTTCAAGTTGGGTTGCCCACACAAGAATAGTGAAAGTGGGCCATCTTCGTTTAAAAGGTGACTTCTTGAGATTCCTGAATAAATACAATCCTGCTGACTGTGATCGGTTGGCCCTGATTGACTGGCTACAAATTAACTTTCTTGGCCTTATCGACTCAACCAGAATTCCCGAAAGTAATTGCAGCGATTGACCTCAGTACCGCAGTTGCGGCCAAGACTGGAGCAGGATTTTCCCCGCTTCTGTTGGCCACAAGCCGCAGTCAAATCAGCGTCTGACTGCCGGGGATTTCCACCATTCAGTCAGCAACTCAGCCATTCAGCCAGTCTGTCAGTCAGCCATTCTGCCTTTTTTTCAATGGCCAAAGCCACAAATTGGCATCGGGCGCCTTTAAGTCTTAAATGATTGGGAGGCAAGGCCATAAAAGAGTCTGGCAACAAAGCACACTTGAAGTATTTAACAAACCGACCGGCAAACACCTCGGCAAACTCATAAACCACACATCAAAAGCAATGAGCTTATGATAATTTGCTTCCGCCCCATAACCCTTGAACATTTTTCGGGGGCCTATCATTCGTCGCTTAGCAGCGCTTTCACATGACAGTCGCGTTAATTATATGCAAACACAAACAGAAACGGGCGCGGCCTAATCCTCAGATGGTTATCAGAAGGCAAGCCGACAAATTAGCCGGGGCCAGATGCTGCGGCTCCCGATGATGAACTCCCGACCGCTCCTGATGGCTCAGCTCATATTTTTCTTGGCGGGGCTTATTAATTTATTAAGTCGCGCCAACTTTTCTGGCCCCACTCAAACACGCACACACACACACACACAGAGGGAGAGAGAGACGGCTTAAGTTTTCAGCCAACAAACAAACAAAACTACAAAAACAATTGGCCAAAGTTGGCAAGAAGCCGGAAAAAAAGCGAAATTGTGGGAAAAGCCTCTTTGCCGGCGGCGTTTGTCGCTTCAATGTCGCTTAATGTCACCAAACTGGGGGGCTTAATTATGCAGTATCACACACATTTCCACGCACCAGACACACACACACACACAAATATATTTGTATATATATAACCGATTTTTTGCTTAGCCAGTTTATGGTTACTTGAAAATTCAAAAGTTCTGCAGGAAATGAAAGTTGGCGCAATCGTGCAGAAAAGTTCAGAGTGGGCAAAACAAAGAAGCAAAAAAATAAAAAGGCGGAAAAAGGAAAGGCCAGGAAAAAAAGTTTTCGGGGGCGTGACACAACTAAATGCATTAACTTTATTTTTTTTTTTTTGTTAGCTGCCTGCACTTTAATCTCATTAAGGGGAGCGCCGAGCAAATTATTGATTATGTCGTTAATAAATATTGACTCGCCACTCAGTTCGGGCTATTAAATGCAATTTAATGAAAGCCGCCCATGCGGCGTATGCGTAAATTGATAGAGCAGTTAATTTAATCGATTTCTGCACTGTTTTCAATCAAATGAAAATGGAATCCAGAAAGAAATCGCAGCGGAAACTGTGGCGGTGATCTCATAAATATTCATGGTTACTGTCATGGCTATTATTATTTATTTTTTGCCAGCATCTAATTAACATTGGCAATCCTTTTGCCTTTGGCTTAAAGCAGCTTAATGGTGTAACCTTCGGCCACCTGGTCCGAAAGGACTTCCCCTCCATATCCTGACATTAAATAGCTTTGTGCCTACTTCATTAGGTGCCCGTCGTCGGCAATCAATGTCCTTTGTTCCACTAAAAGCAGCCATTCCTTCGGTTTCACTCGGCTGGTGACGAAAATGAAGTTAGTCACACATGGAATCTGGCAAATTTTAATGCTAATTTCGTTAGGCTGACACATTAAGGCAACGCAGTCTAAGCCAATAATAGGAGGCCCCATCTCCGGAGAGCCATTAATGCTGCATGATCTAGACGACTAAATGCTGCGTCTAAGTGGCAGCTGCATTAAAACCTGATTTGGCATATGGAATCAAAGCGGGCGCCACTAATCACGAATTTATGAGACATTTCGGAGATGCAGTATTTGCATATTTAGACATAAACCAAGACACACAGTCCTTCGAAGGAGGACAATTTGAGTGCGCGACTGCCGCAGGACTTTGCCTGCTGGGGTCTGGAGTGACGATGGAAATGTTGTCGGTCGCCGGTTGCGACATGCATCAAACATGACTCACAAATGCATTCGCCTGGCACGCCATTCGCCATTAAATGGCAGCCACTTAAAGCCCTGAATGCAACCATAGAATCCCCCTTGGCATCCTGCAACTGCAACATAAAGTGCTCGTTCGTTGCTGCCTTTAAGAGGTTCTCGAGAAACTTGCCTCTCAGTTAACTGAAAACTTTATATGCAAACCCGGCTTGATTGAAGATGTCGGGGCTGGTTCTTCGGTGGCACTGTTTGATTAGGCTACAGTAACAGAAACTTAGCAAAAACCCATCAGTTCAGTTGGCCAAAAGTTTTGTCAATTAAAATATGAAAAATACGTCGGGCCAAAGAAGTAGATGGAGCTGGACAAACAGTCCAGTGAGCCTCAGTGCCAGTGCCAACTAATAAAAAGTTTTGCTGGCAAGTCGCAAAATGACATTGCAAGTAATATTTTGGCCATATTTGGCCCAACTTTCACTTGCAACTGTTGCCACCGGAGTGGCAGGGCGAATTGGAGTAGGACGAATTTGCATGCGCCCAGAGTGCCAGAAACTTTTATAATTAATAAATTATTTATGAAGACCGAGTGAAAAGGAGCGGCCAAGGCAGGGCCACGGCAAACAGGAACAACCGACTGCAATTCACTTCATTTTAAATAATGAAAAATTGCTTTGCTGTTGCTCTTGGCCAGCGTCATAAATAAACAAAGGACGACCAGGATGAGGAGAACTTGCACAAAGCGAAGGAGCCAAATGCCATTTCCCGACTGCAGCTTCGACTGAGCCTTCGACCGGCCCATTCAATGATCCACAACAGATCAGGGCCGCCAGTGGAGCAGAAATGCCAGGAGGTCCTAGTCCATGCGCAAATTAATAACAAAAAGCCCAAGAAGAAGCTGAAGCCAAAGCTGCAGCCCAGTACCTCGCGAAAATCGTACAATTTGTTAGACGTTTGGCATTTGAATTGATTGAATGCGCGGGCGAGTGAGTCATGCCATGCGATGCGATGCGATGCGGAACGTGAATGGAAATCGCAGGATTGGCGGCAGGAGGCATTCAATATCAATTCTGGGAATTTATAGCCAGCCAAAAAGCGAGTGCAGTAAATTGAAGTTTCAAATGCGGCTACAGTGAGCCCGTTTCCACGGCCAAGAATCCTTAACGGTTCAGCGCCTGGGCGCATTTGATCATTTTTACATTTTTACAACTTTCTGATTGGATTGCGATTGCCGTCATCGGGCTCTAAGGTGGCTCTAAACCTAAGCAGCTGGCTCAGACTTCACCCCTGATTCGATGTTAACTTGATAGTTGCAAAGCCAATGTGTTCGTAAAAGTGGTTTTCAGTTGAGTGTAAAATTAAAGTCTTTTCTCCTAGCAACTCGCTTTAAACTACTTCATCCGGGTTTAAACTGTTATGAGTCTATCGCTATTTTGTTTTTAATCTCAAGATATTGTAACACTTAAACTTGAAAAAATGGCTAAGGGCAGTTTTTTAGACAAAATTGGTATGAAAAGTCCCAGTATCTATATATATTTCGATCTATAAATTGAATTTCGACTAAAGTTGACTTCGATCCAATAATTATTAAATCTTGCGAGATGATGACCTAGTCTTTATTTGTAAGAATACTTTAAGATATAATCTACAAGGTTTGGGCTTAGTTCTTAATTAATCTTAACCAAAATATTTGTTTTTAAATATTTTATTCACTTTTTGGAAGATTAAACATTTTTAAAAATAAATAAATGAGGTTAAAGCCAGCTTTAATAAAAACAAATCTGCATTTAATATACCCCTTAAATTTCCATATCTGTCCATTTAAGTCCCCTTTAAAAAGTTTCGATATGTAATTAAAAAGTGTATGACCATGCCGATGAACTTACCCTATTGCGACAATTATTAAATATGAATCAATTAATTTAATCCTATTATTGTTTTATATCTCGAAGGTCCACTCTAGTCCACATGCGTATGCATATGGCATTTGTTCGACTTTGTGCTGCTGGGCTGATGAGCAGAGCTGCTGTTCTTTTATCCACTCTGGCACTCTGCTACCGATATGGGATAAGTGCTTCCTGCCGATGCAATTGCTGCATCTGGCTCTAATGATGCCATAATTGCCTTTGTTCTGCTTGCCAGACTGTAAGTGATACGAGTGTCTCCCCACCTGCTTGGCTTGTCATTGTCGAGCAGATAAATGCCGAGTCGTCATAGTGCACATAATTGCCAGGGCGGACAAAGCGGCATCCTTAAAGCGTTTTCCAAAGCGAGGGTATCAGCTTCCAATCACGACAGCCCCCTAAAAAGCCACCAGACGAGGGTGAAATCGGGGGATTTGAAATGAGTAGGAGGGAGTGGGGGAGTGGGAGCGGAAAAACGAGGGGGCGCCTCAAAATAAAAGTCAAAAGTGTTGCCAAAGCATAAAATGGACGACAGTCCGTGAAATTAAATGCCAGCAGGACATTGAAAGCGAACTGAGTCCTGCCAGTCCTACTACGCGGACTTTTCCCGAAAGCGATTTGTGTGTGTGGCGGCGAAAATTCACGCACAATTATTTTGCAACGACAAAAGTCATTAAAGTTCCCTTTTGTTATGTGGCAAATGTTTATGTAAAATTTATTTTGTTTCCGCTTTATAAAAGCAGTCAGTATCCTGGAGTGGGGTGACAAAAAAAAGAAGGAAACTAGCTGCGAAAGCGGCACAGAAAGTTGCATTGTTTATGTTTATGGCTGTTGGCACATGCTTTATTTTTACGCAGATTTATTTATGGCCATTTTTACTGCACACTTTTCAGCTGCTGCTGCTCGGATGTCCCAGCCCCGATGTTAACCTCAATTCCCCAGACAGAGTCCGACAAAAACGAAATCCCTTTTTCTATTGATTTTCCACTGGCCAGAAGCGATTATTTGTTTTGCATTTTCCACGCCGTCACCCAAATGACCCCAAAAGCAGGACGCAGCTTAGAGAGGGTTTGCTGAAGTGTGTGGATTTGTTGTCCTGGATTGCTGATGGCATCTCGAAACACAAATCCCGGCTAGAAGCTCCCAGGCAGTTGTCTAACCCCGGCCACTTCACGCTCCCCTGCGTCCCAACACTTCGTGCACACATTTATTGACTACTGCGCTCCTTTGCATTGAATTATCATACCGCCTGTCATATGAGACTGAGACCAGCCTCCAACGCGCCAATTCCCAGCGCCTATTAACTCATGACAACGGCCACTGATTTCCCTGCGGCCTGTTTCCTACAACTTACACACAAATTCGAATTGCATTTATCTAATTTTGAGCTAAACACGCAGTCGCAGCCTTGGACTTGGACAACATTGAGCCGAGTGTTTCCCCAAGCGACGGCTTTGTTTGCCGACCAAAAGCTGATCTCTTTACAGCAAAGGCAGTGATGATTGCTGTAAGTGATTATTCTATGCCTTTTGCATTGGCCAACCTGAACCTGGGGTATAAATTTCACTCCGCTCGAGTGGAGGAAACCCATTGATCCGACTGGCTTTCAATTTAATAGACGGCACGCTAATGATTCAGCGAAATTCATTCACCTTTTGTCCGGTCTGGCACACACCTTTGCATCTCCATTGCCAGATACACCAACCAGATCCAGATTCAGAGGATATAGGATGGAAGAGTTGTATTGATTTACCTGGCCATGTTTATAGTACAATGGCAAATCCGCGACTCAGTTCAAATTTTGCAGGTCGTGCATTTCAATTGATTCCCGAGCCGGCTTTCAATGCCGTTCGTCCTTGTTGCCACTCGTTTTTTATGTCCTGTGCGAGAGCGTGTGTGTTCCTGTTTCCTGTCACGGATACCTAACTGGGTAGTAGGAAAAAAGAAAACAATGGAGCTTTGCAAATTACTTGCCAGCAGATGCACACACAACCGGTTAAGAGCAGCTGCTGCCGTCACTTTAAGGCCAATGTACCGTGAAATCGGGCCTGCAACTCAATTACGCGGCATAGAACAACTCCTGGCGATCAGACGGCATTAACATTAACGTTCTCATTTGGCTTGCTGCCCCGGCGAAAGTATTTATTTATTTATTTATGCATTATTGAAAAGCATTAAGCATTAAGAGATTAATGCGTCGGTTAACCATAGCAATTTCATTGCGGCATATGTCAGGGATTGCTCTTTGGGATTGAAGTCGCCGAAAGGAATACCCTTTACTAAATGCGCACGCGCTTTCTTGGCTTTCCATCTGGACTGGGAAAATCCCTCGGGATCTTTCTATTCTGATTGGATTCTTCGCCTGTCTTCTTCACTAAATCCTCTTTCTGATCGGGTGCCACATCATCGTTATCCTCCTCGTTATACGATTCTTCCCCCAGTATTTCCACGGCACAACGGGATGGAAACCAGCCCCTGATGGCACCCTTGCGTCTTATTCCCTGTTCCTTATCCTCCTCCGAGATCACCCTCTCACCATAAAGCCAGTGTTCCTGAATGCGAGTCACCTGAATGAGATCCTCTGGCTGAAGGGCAATGCGAGGATCATCGGTGCAGGGAAAGTTTAGGGATATCCACACACCCTGCGAGATAAAGGGCAGCCAGTGACCAGTGGCAGGACGAATGCACCTGTAGGATCGGGTACGGGCCCTTTTGTCCTTCTTCTGTTCCAGTTGCTCCCGGGTAATGGTGTATTGATTACATCCCGGCAGGACTGGCCAGGAGATGCCATCGCCAGTGGCCAAGAAGACCTCGCGGCAGTTAGATCGCCAGCCCAGATTGTAGGGAAAAACAAAGGGTCTGATCCTGTTACCAGGATATGCGTTGCGACGAAAAACCGCCTTCTTCACAATCCAGCTCTCTATTTCAGTCTGGTTCTTCACTATCACCTTGAGTTGCATGTAAAGCAGCTTAATACTGGCCAATCCAGTGCCCGTGGTCACTCCAAGACTAACTACACAGGCCATTAGATTCGACGGGGTCAAATGTACGGTGGCCATATGAAGTAGTCCCTTTTTGATAAGCCAGCGTTTTCCCAATCCTCGGAGGACGGCGCAGATGATAATAGTACTTCCGTGGATACTGGCCGATAGGAAAAAGAGGAGAAAGTAAACGAAGCTGGCCTGATTGGACCAGCCCACGCAGGTGTTGATCCAGGGGCAGTGGTGATCCATCTTGATCACACATCGATCGCACCTGCGACAGTGATGCGATCTGGGAGCCTTGTAGCCATCACAGCGAAGGCAGAACTGCAAGTACTCGGTGTCCTTGACCCGCTTGGGGTACCACTGAAGTGGAATATATCCAGGACCCACCATCAAGGCCTTGATAAAGTTGTACAGAGTGCCGAAGGTGTGAAGCCAGATCAAGGTGTAGTTCACCACGGATCCCAGACTCTCGCCCGGAGTCCACCACATCGAGTTCATATCGATCACGGTCCAGGTGACAACCAGGGTCAGACTCAGAAGCGTGATGGGACCCCAGTGCAGGAAGCGCCTGAGATCATCCATCAAATCGCAGCTCATTGCTGGTAAATGAGAAGGTTCAAAGGATTATCCGGTTAGTTCTCCAACAAAGCGATTAAATAACTGCCTATGATTGGAATTGCCAAGTGTGCTGTGCCTGACATTCGAAATCGGTCCCACATCTAGTGTAGTTAACAATCGAAACCTTGGACTCAATCGAAACGGCTCCTGACCAAATGGTGGATTAATTAAATGACCCGGCCACATGTTGTTGTTGGGCCGCATAATGCCCGCGGTGTTTGCGTGTAATTAAATAAAGCACAACTATTTAAAGCTCCGCGGCAATGGCAGGATAATTTATAAAACTTATTTAAGGCATCGGCAACAGGAGGGGCCTCGCGCCGGTCGAGTATAAATTTGCTCTTAAGCCGCAAATGAAAAATATTTTAATCATAAAAAATGTAAATAAATTTAAAAACAATAAAAGTGCAAAATGCAGGCCATAAATAAAGTGCAGCGTTAGTGGCTCGGCCCGGCCACACAGTCGTCATCGTGGCAGACACACAGCCAGACCCCGTTGCTGTTGCTATTATTATTATTATTAAGAATTAATAGCAATATTTGCTGACGCTGTGTGGCTTAAAAAACGAAATAAACAAGCCGGTTTGCGGATGGGGGGGGGCGGTGTGGCAACAAAGCAAACGCACGAATTCAATTGAATTTAAAATGTGCCATAAATTTATTGCATTCAATATGCGAGTGGCCGAGTTTATATGTGTTTTTGTGGGTGTGTGCGGGCACAAAGAACGGTATTTTGGTATTATTTATGGCCCTGCATATACAACAATAATATTTTGGTAGCTCCAAATTCTTTGCCAAACATTTACTAATGCCATTAATTGATGATAAATGTTTCGCTGCACGCCGACAAAATGTAATCGATGCTGGGCAATGGAACGCACTTCAAATATACACAGAAATATGAACATTTCATATTCCTTTGAAATTGAATTTGAACAAGCTACATTTTTAAAAAATAAACTTTTTCTAAAGTTAGAGATTATTCCTCAATGGGCTTCTCGTATGTATTGAAAAACCATTATATGATGTGAAGGAGTATTTTCTTTTTATATAGGTATACAAACCTATACAAAAAATATTTCATTTCAATTTATCGTGCTTTTTTGACTCGTTGTTATTGAAAATAAAATAAATAATAAATGCTTTTGTTTGTTATACTCTTGAATTTAGTCACTAAAAAATACAGTTTAATAAAATTGTTTGTTATAATTTAAATGTCGAGAGGCTTTAAGACTCTATAAATAGAAAATCAATGTTTAAAGAGTTGTTCACTATTTTCTGTGCACCCATTTCTAATTCGAGCTCTGCAATCACGAAATTCGGTTGGTGGGCTTTGTAATCGGTTGGTCGGAATATTTTGGACCTCCAGCTGGTGCCCTGATTTTGTTTATGAAATAGTTGCGTGGGCAGTTTTGGCCAATTACTCGCATTCAGTGGGACCGCCTGCAAACAGTACACCCTTTGATTTTCCCGGCTGGGCGAACACATGGCCTTTAGCCCGTAATGAGTCTCCGAGCGGGGATTTGTGCGACTTGCAAGTCTCGTTAACTCGGCTAACAAGCGCCGTCATTTACCACAATGCGACACCCGGGCCTAACAAGCCAAAGTGACAATTGGCCAAGAGAAGTGGTGCAAAGGTGAGAGGTTGGCAAGTTACAGGTACGTGAAGAAAGCCTCCTCGACTGGAGTTTAAAATTTATTCATTGGGGGCAACATCTCCCTATAACTTGGCAGCAAGCTATATATTTGTGTCTCAGATCAAATGGTAACACAATTTGTCACTAACTAAATCGTAAGAAGTTATTTTTTTTCAGGTTTTAAATTCAAATCTTTTATTTTAATATTGTAGCCTAACCATTATATCTGGATTTCAATTCCAAATTCCAATTCCAGGTTGGTACTCAAGACTTAATAAAAGCGTTTAACAGATTTTGTTATAGTGTTAATGCTTATACTGTTTTATTCACAAGGATTTAACCAATATTAATCACACATGTACATAAATGATAAGCTTTAAATTTCTTCATTTTGTAAATAGTGAAAGGATATGCTTGATTTTTTTTCTTTGGTGATATAAGACGGTATAAGATAAGATGGAAAAGGACCTCAATTCAATGTTTCAAAATGTTTCTGAATAGATTATCTTGGCTGAAAGTAGTTTGAACTCATCCTGATCAAAGAATTTGGGCTTTGTTGCATTCCCTCAACCGGAAAGGCCTTAAAGCGTCATCGAAGTCCTGGCACTCTTTGCAGGAGCTTTCCAATAAGTAAACCACTTTGCTGTCACCTTCTTCATGAAGTCCAGTCGTCAGTATGAGTGTGTTCATCGAACGAGCATTGCCAATTATGTTATCAGCCCTTTCCTTACCTATTGGAAAATATGAAAGTTTTCCATCTGTTCCAGAGGAAAATAGTTATATGAAAAAAAGTCAGGACGAGGGAATTCGGTTGATTCCTTCCCAAAGTTGGTCGCCAGTGCAGGGTTCTAGCTACAACCTGTCGATTCGCATTTTTGAAACGAATGAATGTAAATTTTATGAATCTATAAGATCAAACACCTAACAAATAAAATGTGAGCCACTGGCATCACCTTTTAAAGTTGCCAAGGAGAATGAACGAATATAAAGCTTCATCAATCGGAACTTAAAACACATATCCATGGCTGCCCCATAGCTGTTGGCTACATATCCTCACTGCCCTGCAAAAAGCAATCTATTTTGCTCCGCAGATTAGATGGCAATAAAATTGATTGAAACATAATTGCAAATTGATACAATAGCCGAGGAAAATTGCCCGGAAATGCCAAGAGCCAAAGGCAATCTATAAGCGAAACGAAAATTACTTCAAAGCGAGAATCGAGCAGAATCGTAACGCGTCGCCATCGAATCGACCATTATGTGCAGTTAGATGAACATCTGAGGGCAGCTTATTGAGCTGGCTCAAACAGAAGAACAGAACTCGAAACTCGTTCTCAAGTGAAAGGGGTTTCTAGGGAACCAAAGAAATTCTAAGTCCCATAGAACTCGCTGCACAGAAAACCATTAACCATATTTCCACATTCGGTACTCATAGATTTGATGCGTATATAGTGGCTCAGTTCGTCTAATCAAATGTCTTTGGGGAGTTGAAATTTATGAAATACTTCCTAACCTAATCAAATTTTAACAGATCTCTGTAAAAAAAATGCATTAAATTGGCCTAAAAAACGCATTAACAAATTTTTGGATCATATATGGGAAACCTTAAAGTAGATTAAAGATTGGGGAAGCTTACCATGAAGACGAGAAAATAGAATAGAAATTATTAGTAATTTCTAGTAATTTCTGCTTTATATTTTTGCTCATATAATATTAAACGTTGCAATATACGCTCTTCAATATGTATGCCATTTTAAAATAAAAGCTACCAATTGTATTCAATATTTATAGTGGGCTTTAAAACCAAAATATAAAAAATTGAAATTTTAAAAATTCAGATCCGTTATATATTAATATCAATGTGAATTGTTTTTTTTTCATTTTTTCTCAGTATATATTCGAATTTAGTACTTTCCAAGTACTTTCTGCACTGGAATCGCTTCAATTATACCTTAAGTGCCACAGAAACGTTAAGTCTCTTATAGTTTATCATATAATTTTTATTCAATGCCAAGAGTTTATTACGGCTACAGAGTGACTGCAATTCGCAAAATGAACAGCCAAGGGCGTCTTTTGTGCAGAGCTCAAGATGAAGATACTCGGCTTGTATCCATAGAAACTTTTTACGCGAACTTATTTACTTAATTTGAAAATTAAATTCCGGCATTAAAACGCATAAATGACACTTGAGCCCGACTCGCTGTGCCAGTGTGCTGCTTCTGTGTGTGTGTGTGTGTGTGTGTGTGTGTGCGGGTTTGTTTTTCTTATCAAAATGCCTGCGGCAGAGTGCTGGCAAATATCCTCGCATACACCAGAGAGTATATATCCCTTAAGACAAACAACGCGTACAAAACGAGTGGGGCTTTCGGGGAGGAGCTGCTGGGTTTGTGGCTGAAACCGAGGCTGAAACCGAGGCTCTGAGCCTGGCCAAGTGCACGCTTAAAAGTCAAAAGTGCAGAAAAATGCATGGCACATAAAAGGGGGCATTGCGGCAGGGGCAAAAGCGCAGAAGACGTTGCCAAGACAAACAAGCCAGTGAGGAAGGCATATAAATTGCGTTACTAGTGCGGGTGGTTGAGAGGGGGAGGGATGGCCGGAAAAAGGGAAATGGGGACTGGGGAATGCCGGCGGGGGGTGTAAACGTTTTTGGTGTTTGACATACGACGTGCATTAGCAGCAAAGTCAAGGATTAGCGCCACTTGTCTTGAGAGCCCGGCCCAAACCAGCATCGCATGAAATTTAAATACACTCCAGCCATTAAAGTGACTGCGAATCAATTTGGCCAACAGATATATGTACATGCATGCATGCCGCAATGGGGCGCGAGCGCTTAATGTGGCCAATTCAATTTGGCCAGCACACGGGAGTCCCATAAAAGCCAGGCCCGCACATCGGACACAATGTGGTATTTAAAGCATTTGGCTTTAATGGGTTGAACTTTTCCACTGAGAGGCCAAATAGATAGCTCACCGAAAAAAAAAGGGGATAGAAAAAATGAAGGAAAAGCGGAAAAAGCGGAAAGACGTCAAGGAAATGCCAAAGCTATCGCAAACGCGTTTCGCAATTTTTGAAGGATGTGTTAAGTCAAAAAATATGCAAATTCGACGCACACAGCCATGTTCGGCCGGGCAGAGTTAATACGGCCCAAAGGCGGTCCCTTCCCCTCCCCCACCATCTAAAAACCCCCACACACACACACATATACAGGAGCCACACACATATATAGATGGGCGGCTGTGCGGGCGCCGTACGTGTAATGCATACGAAAGTAGTGAAAATATCATCAATGGCAAAATATGAATATCTAAAAGGGATAACGAAAAATGGAGTCGAAACGAAGAGAAAAAAAAGTGGTAGATGGAAGTGAGACGAGACCGCCAAGAACAGAAGCCATGGGCCTGGGAAAAAGTGCAAATGTCAGTTTCGAAGTACCACGAACTCGGCGGCGGGCTCAACTCGGTTCATGACATTTGACTGAAAACTAGACAATTTCCCGGCTCTCAGGCTGTTGTGCTGACATGTCCTGGTAATCAGTTTCCCGTAATTGCATCAGGTTACATCACGAAACTCCGGCAAAAGGTATTCAGTTTGATATTATCTTATTAATGGGGAATTCATGGGCCAAAACTTTATTTTGGGCTGGTATCGCGAAGCGGAAAAGTGCTTTTAAAAATCATTCAGACGGAGTCTACGATTTGGGCTCAGTCTCAGATTCACAGATCCAGTTCCTCGGCCCGCATAAATTTGGCGAGAGTCTGTTGTAAATTACATTTGAAGTAGCAGCTCGCACATAAATCTTTAGAAGCCAGACCAGGACCAGCGAAGAAATAATGCAAATAAAAATAAAACAATGACAAGAGCATATTCGAAGAGTAGACTCCAAAATATACAGGGCTTTTACTGTGGTCTTTTACTCCCAAAAAATCTCCTCAACTATTTGAGATAATTACTTAATTTCAATATTAAGCAAATCAATATTTTTCCATTAAGGATATAACACTTGAGCAAATATCCAATTACATCCAAATAAACCTTTTATGGCAAGCATATTCATTTAGCTATAAAAATAAAATCATCATATATTTTGGCCGGTTACAATAATATTTATTGAATTTAAGTCGTTTACAAAAAAAGGTAGGTTCGCAAGCTATTTGTTTCATTCAAATTATCAAATTTTGTGGCTATAATTATTAGATCCAGCTTCTTTTCAATATAATATTATTAAATAAAAATTTATTATCCACTATTTAATGTTGTAATGATAGGTGCTTGTGAATCAAGTAATAAAATACTATAAACCATAGCGACTTTATGAGTACCGGGTATAAAAACAGAAAAATAAACAGCACAAATTCCCAGTCATGCAAACACTGCGCGACAAAACTGTGTCATTTCCAATTGTCGTCCTGTGTGTGTGTGTCTGTGTGCTCCTGCATCTGCATTGGTTTCTGTGTGTGTGTGTGTGTGTGTGTGTCTGTGGCACACCGACAGTGTCCTGCGCGTCTCTGTTTCTGTTTATGCTCCTGTTTGTGTTTGTGTTTGTGTGCGTTGGCATCCGCCATTTCGTCCGAGGACCAACTTGAATTACGTACGCCGCAAGTGAAGTAATGAGCACACAGCTGCAGCTTGAGGGACTTGGCGCTGGGCACCGGAAACGGAAATAAATATTAAAGCTGCAAGAGGCGGCCACGGGCAGCCACAACAAATACAATATAAATATGCGATATTTTCAAAAGTCCAACTAATAAATAAGCGCTGCCAGGGACTCGCCCATAAAGAAGTGGCGTCCCTCGTACTTTTCTATGGCAGCCAATTGGATCGCGAGTGCTCGGACATCGCCTGATAAACGATGCTAAGCAAATAATATAAATGCCAAGCAATTTATGTGGTGTAAAAGTTTGTATTTACCAGTAAATCCATATCGCTAAAGTGTGGCGATAAAAAGCGGGAATTCAAGATTTTTTATTGAGTTATGAGTACAACTTAACTGAACAAACTAAATAGCTCTATTTGACTATAAAATGGTTTATATGTATGTATATCTATTCCGTGTCCATCAAAAGTTCATTGGCATCAAATGGACTTACGTATATCTCCATTAGAGCTTTTAGGACCTATTTCATACTGACATAAAAAAATATAAAATAATTTTGAGAACCTATTTAGGAAATTAAAAATTAAGCATTCGTTTCCTTTACCTAAAGATTTGGTATACTTAAAGATTTTCTAAGACTTAAAAAGGTAATACTGATGGTATATTACACCATTATATAATATATTGACTATTAACAACTCCTAAATTTTTTCAACCTTGCGCACCTTGCCCTTGCAATTTGGCCAAATATAATCGTAAAATCGGGCAAAGGCAAAAATTCGCAGTCGCATTTGCCATAAGTTTGCCAGCTCATTTTATGGCTTTGTTTCATTTCGGCTACTGTTCCTCGGTCTGTTTATGGTCTGAATTATTGAAATTGACTGGCAACTGGCAACACGTTTTAGCCATGGGGAAAGTGGGTCTGGCGTACAAAGTGGATAACTGGGGAAACAAGGATGAAGTTCATCTCATTTCGGATGGGACAGGTGCACCAGGTGCGTTTCATTTGCCATGCAAAGCTAAATGAATTGCAAGTCAAAGTAGTTAAAAGCGGCCAGACAGTCGGACGGATGAGCAGATGGATAGACAATCTGGCTGGCAGACAACAAAGGCGAAATGCAAACTCATTTAAATTGCTCGAGGACAGGCAAATCAAATTGTGAGACAGGCGAAGGACATGCAAAAACTTGGAGCGCGCCACATGCTTAAGTAACTGGCGAGAGACAAGAGCAACATCCAAGCCAGCAGCAATACATACCAGCAGCAACATCGTCTACTAGCAGCAACACCAATAGATGAACCAATACCAATACCACTGCCAACAACAACAACAGTGTGTTGGCCAAATGGGGCATGCCGCACTAATACACTCTCGTTTGCCAGCGGCGGCGACATTGCAGCTTTGGCCAACGGAGCGACACCAATCTGGCCCAGAGTAAAGAGGATACCCTATTTCCAGGGCCCAATCCCATCAGCATCAGCATCAACATCGCCACCATCCTCCCAACAACATGATCATCATCGTCCTCGTCCTCGTCGTCGTCATCCTCGCCAGGAACCTCTGCATTGTCGTCATCTTTTCAGAGTGCTTAAGGGCTGCATAAAAGCATTTATTATTAGATTTGATTCAATTTTCTATTCACTTACGTTATGAAAATGTGGCTCGCCGTGTTTTCCCCACCAGCTTTTCCTGCTTTTCCCCGCTTTTGTTGCTCGCTGCACTTAATTCAGAGCGGTAAATAAAAATCAATGTTTTGCTTTTACTCGAACTAGAGCCGAACGATACGAGCGTTACGAACGAAACGGGAGCAAACGCGTAATTTCATTTGCATAAAAGTCAATTGGATTTCGTGCCATGGAACAATTTCAATAATTGCAAACGCCTGCCATACATTTCCAGCCCCTCTAAGCCGCTGTAGGCCAGTCTCCTATTCCAGGACGAGGACCAGGACCTGATTCTGGCCGTGGTAGTGGTCGTGGTACCAGGATTCTGTGTTGTCGCCATTGTGTCGCCCGCCCACCAAAAGGCAGCCCACTTTCGGGGGGGGGCAGAACTGAAGTTTCTGGCCAACACAGACACATGGAGACCAAAAGCCAAAGGCGACATCCATAAACTGTAATCAAAAGCTATTATCTCTGCTGGGGCCCCCCCACCGACCACCCACCATTCCGGTCTAGTTTTTGGCAACATTTTTCTAAACCATAAATTTCGAAAGCAAATTCAATGGAATTTCCTTGCCAAAAATCAGAGGCTTCCGCTATTTCCAGTTACCCGGCCATGTTCAAAATTTAAAGAATTGGCCAGAAATTTAGACCGACAATCGGGAATAATGAAAACAGAAATGGTTTATTTTTTGCTTAAATAAATTATGAAAAACTGAAATGCTGCTCGACATAAGCTGATTGCCGCCTGTCTATATTTATTTATTTAATAAACATTTTTTTTTTGCGCGCCTTTCTTTCCTGCCGGCAAATCCCTTGAGCGAAATTGTAAATTAATTTACGCGCAACAATTTCGATTTTAATAACTAGAAACATTGTCACTTAGTTTGCATATTTAATTACACGTTTTTTGCGATGTTGCTTTTTCTATTGGGAGCTTTGCACATTTTTTACTTTGTTTGGAGCTTAGTTTGGTCAGCATTTTAAAGCAATTATGGAAGTGACTTAAAGCCTTGCACCGAGGTCACCGAATCACATCGGCCAGAAACTAATTTCGATTCGGAGAGCACATAATTAAGTTAAACTAATGCCAATGCATGCAACGATAAATTGTCATGGGCCAGGCCTAAATAATTCATTACGCATTCTCCACGAGCAACGAGATGACAAAACCAGGATACAGTGTACGAAGGACCTTTTGAGATGTTAAGAAATATTACTTTGATTTTTGGGGCCGGCCGTGTGTGCATATATTAAGACATAAATATCAAGTACAGAGCCAAGACCATATTGTAATGTGACTGCACAGGAATGGGATTCCATGTTGCACATGACGAGCTGGGAAAGATGGCAAAGGACGTGCACATTTGCCAAAAATTACAGTTATTACTGCAGACAGTCGTCCTTGCCCAGTCGTCCACCCCCTTAGCGGCTGCATTGGAAAATTTAATTCAATTGCCGGGTGGCAGGCACATAAATCCTGCACTTTATTGCATCCGCAGTACGCAATGCACGGCCACAAGGCGACGGCGGCACTTTTGGCTGGGCAGCCATTTTAATGAGCTAACGAAAATTTGGTTTATTAGATCTGGTTGAGTGAGATATATGTATGGTCGAGTTGGATCGGAGGCGGGACCATTGAAGTGGGCCATCAATTTTTATTTATCCTCCGCTTGCGTTTCATCTCGCAATGAGCAATGAGCAAGCAATAACAGTTAGCAGAGCGACCGGAAGTGGGGCACTTTGGCGACTTCCGGCGGCCTCGAATGGCCACTTCCTACTCTCGATATTTGCGTGCAACTTTTGAGTTAATTCCCCTGTACTTGTGCCTTGTGATTTCCTTATTACACTGCCCCACTGCCCCACTGCCGCACTTGCCGTGGCTTTAAGTCCCCAGCTGGCAGCTGAAAAAGGCTTAAACTGAGGCGCTTAGTCTAAGCCCCCAAGCTGAAGTCCAAAACGAAGCGAAATATCATATCGCACACAATGCAGCCTCGCAATTAGACTTAAATGCATGCAGCCGTGCAAGGAGCAGTGTCCGGATCCTGCGATCCCCCACGCCCCCCTTCCCAATGCCAGCTACCCGCCCTTTTAGACAAACAATCCCGGGACAGACCGAAAAAAATATATGAGAAATGCGCCAACTGAACGTCGCGGCGGGGTAATTGAAAAGGAAAATGAAAAACATGCCGCGAGCCAGAGGCACTGAAACAAGAAATGAAAAGGTGGAAACAAGCGGGTCGGGCAACGAAGTCGAGAATACCCTTCAGCGAAACGAAACGAAGACAATGGTGGCCGGGCTGCAGTGGAAAATGTAATTCTTTAAATACCCCCCCCCCCACCCACATTAAAGGCAGATCTTCGGGAGTCCCAGCAGTCCGACCTTTTGGGAGCCCATCAAACCCCGAGCCTCTCAGTTAATAAAAGGTAATAACGACAAAGTTGCCTCCTGTTTGTTTGTTTTTCGTCTTTCAGCAGTTTCTTCCGCTGGTTTCCCGATTCCGGCCAGCCACTTGCGCCGTGTATCTTGAGCCCAAATGCAGGTCATTTGGCAATTAGGTCGTTGTAGTGCCTACCGGCGCTTCCTTTTAACTCCTCGCCCTCTCTCCCCTCCAAAAAAAAAATGGAGAAAATGGAAAACAGCACCCAGTGTCATTTGATTTATGCATTAAATTCACAACCGCCCACGATTGCTAATTAAATTCTACTCAAATAATCAAACAGACAATCTGCAGACGTCGCAACTTCCCGGCCACTTTAGCAGTCGAGGACCGCCGCCACCAGCAGGCACAACAATAACCACGGAATGCGACTGCAGCGGCAGCTGCGGCATCTGCAGCCTTTCTATTTACCAGTTTTATCTCGGAAAAGGCTGTCAGCCTTCGGAGCACTAAGAAAAACTGTGCAGGAGGAGCAAATACATAGTGGGTTTCCCAAATTCAAGGAAACTCTTAAAAATATATTTTGAACCCCAAGTTCTTGTAAATTACAGCGAAATATATATGGGAACTATATTTATGTTACAAATATTTTGTATTACTAACTGATTACAATAAATGTCTCTACAATAAAGAAATTCTGTCTTTTTAAAAAGCCTGCAAATATTGTTGTAGATTTTGGTGTTAAATAAATGAAATTAAAAACCATCAAATTTATATGTTAAGTTCAATGGTTTAAAGTCCTTCCAAGAATCACTCGCACAACACGTGATGTTAGGTAAAATAAATTTATTGATCTAAGACCACATTGCGTATGAGGGATATCCTTTATATCCAATGCGCAGAGCCAAAAACGTATTTTTTGAAGCTCCACCTCTATTGTAATAATATTAATATTCAAATATTAATATTAAAAAGCCTAAATATTAAAACAAATAAACAAATAAACAAATATAAAGCTTACAATTACAATAAATGGGTTCTCATTATCCAGCGAATACCCTTAGTAGTTTACTAATTCAATAAAACATTCACATTCATAAAGTATTCTTAATTATTTCCTGAAATTACATTTAGTAAGTTCAAGGCCAAACTCGCAATTATTTGCCTGAGTGCAGAGAGTCCTATGGCTTCCACTTTTTCACACTGCTCAAGTGGCCGGCGGAGAGCGGCATCCGCATCCTCGAGCATAATGAACACTTGACTCCTTTGGCTTTTGCCCGTCCTGCAGATGACAATGCCCAGTGCAAACATTTCACCGCAGGCTAAGACAAAGGGCTGACAAAATGAAGCGAGTGGCTCGCGAGTCCTTGGGTCCTTGAGGTTTCAAGTGTTCTTTTGAGGCGCAAAATGGGCAGGGCCGGCAGAGCTATAAAGTTTCGATGCTCTCCAATTGACCCAAATAAGGAATGCAGCAGCGTGGATGTGAATTCTTTATGCCTTCCTGGTAGCCGAAAATATGCGAGCGATGCTTACCTGTTTGAAGCCATCTCGGCCATCAACATAAGTTAATACAACTAAAAGCCCCTTGAGGCCCGTGCACGTTCCGGCGGCATTCATTTGCCTATGTAAATTGTGGGGCCCGAATAAATTACAAAATTAGTCGGAATACACGAATTTCGTGTCGTCATCTCATCTCTGGCTCTGTGTCTGTGTCTGGCGTAAAAACTATTTCAATTTAAATTCTTATCGTATCGCAAACTAGGCAAATGAGTCAGGAAATCTCCCCATCGGCAATCTTTAAGCGTCCTTGTTCCACCTTGTTCTCAATGTCCTTGTTGCCAATGGCCGGGCCATAAGCCGCTTAGCTTTCACTATTGCCAGGCCTAACTTTTAACGTTTCGACGCCTTAAAGATTGCCTTTCGGCTCGGCTTCGGTTCCAGTTTTCAGCCACAGTCACAGCCAGAGTCTCAACGATATCCCACAACCCATATCCCGTCGCCTCCTGGTATCACATATCTTACTTAACGTGCCTGCGAGACTTTTTTCATTAGGATAAGTCTATTTTATGCCAAACATCCGCCCCACAAAATACACATGCCCCTGCACACATGTACATGCCACATGCCACATGGCGCATGGAAGTTTTTGGATTCGTTCTGGATCCCGGAGTCAGGAGTCTAGAGTCTGAAGCCCGGATCCCGGTGTCCTGGCCTTTGCCAAAATGTTTATTTGGTTCCTCGTGTTATTTATTTTATGGCACCTTTTGCCATACTTTATTTTTCTGCTATTTGGCTGCTTTTCGGCTACAGCTGTGACGCCTGCTCCTCGATGGCTGCTCATCGATATAACAATATCCTTTTGATGTAATTTCCGCTTATGGCTTATTTTCACAATGGCAGGTGTAAAGGTAATCGTTGATTGTAAGTGCCTGCCAAGCCAACCGACAGGATTTTATAAGCTAGATATGTGTGCAAGTGTGAGTGTGAGTGTGGGTATCGGCGTAGTGGTGTGGGCTGATTGTGTGTTTGTTTGGCTTTTATGTCATTTCTCAATTATATTTCAATCATTTTTATTACATCTCCTAATGCCCAAAGAAGATTACTTGCCATCATAAATAAGTTATAAATTTAATTGGAAAAGCTATCTGTGTGTGCGTGTGGGCTCGCCATTTTCGAATCGGATCTATGTGTGGGTAAAAATCTGTGTCTGTATCTGCGTTTCTGTATTATTCCTGCCATTTCCGTCGCTTAATTAGTTGCTAAATTATTACCACTCCGGGCTGACACGGCCGCATCTCAAGTGACAGCCAATCGATATGTTGCTGCGACCTGCGTCGCTCTTTATTGTTGCACATTTGATTTCAATTGATTTGCGGCACGCATGACACCCGTGACACGCGAGGAAAACAATGCCAATCATGGCCCGCAATTCGCATTAATTTCCACATGGGATAAGGCCGCATAATTGCGGCACTCGTTCCACTGAAAATTGGCTTAGCTGGCGTTGCGTATACGCCGCGTGGTTACCCCCGGGTGGTGGACCTACATCAACATAAAGCATACGCCCCATTGTGCGGGAAATGCGGCACTTGTCCGCTTAATAAAGTAGACCCTTCTGTAATGCGTACCCAAAACTAGGCCTCAAACCATTATGTATATATTTTTACAATATTTGACTTTGGTATTTAACCTTTAATTTATATTTTAATGCAGTGACTTTTGGCCACACATAATTTGATTATCCTTTAATATCAACTTTTTAAATTATTTTATCATTTAAATTATATTCTTAATAAGATTGTTTTTTTCAGTCATGTTTAATTAGAAATTTCGATCAATAAATTTATTATTATAATTATTCAAAAAAATATCGGTATATTAAAATATTAATGTTTAATTTCAGTTTCATGTAAAATGTTACCAATATAAGTTTTGGACCTTTCATTGTAATATCAACATTTTATATATAGCTATTGTAGCAGTTTTGTCACTTTCTTATGATATATTAATGCAATCTGCATTTTGATCGTATAAATATCTACTTTATCATTTTTACGACATTTTGCTCACGGCGCCAAAGAAATTACAATGAAGAACTCTTAATTAGCATATAAATTGCAGGCAGATGACCATTAAACACTAGATGTCCGCCAAAAAGAGTTCAAAAGGGCGTCTTAAATCAAAAGAAAATAAGAATGAAATCTCATTACTTACCAATAAATTTAAATCCACTCGCTGGGGCTGAGTTCCAAGAGTTCGTTTGGCACTCAGGTGTTAAGATATACGGCAGCACGCACCGTGAGTTACGGATTGCCTTATAAATAAATACGTTCGTGGCCCAGTTTTCTTTATTCTTTTTTTGTATTTTGGCCCAGCTGCTTGTTGCCAAGGTGCTGATTGCAATTACTTGTGTGTGACGACGACCCGCTCCTGACAAGTGGAGTGCGGAGTCCGGACTCCGACGGAGTTCCACGCCCACTCATCCGCCGCATGTTTACGACCGACCACATCAGCTGTGGTGTTGGTGTGGCACTGCCACAGTGCCGCAGTGGCAAAAGCAACAGGCAATAATGCCGAAGTACTTGGCCGGGACCAGCACCAGCACCAGCACCCATATCCATACCCACACCCATACCACGACCCGGATCCAGATCCGCAGCCGATGAATTGCGTGACTGTGCAAGTGAAGCTGTGGATATAATAAAAGTAATTAACAAGTGTTTGCGCTGCATGATGCGGAATTTCAGGCGCGGATAAGCGAGCATACGTGTGGCATATGGAATATGGCGGAGGTGTGCGATTCGCCGGCGAATGAATGGCACTCTGAATACGGAATTTGGAATTCGGAAAAGGGAATTGCTTTAAGTGGCGCACAAAAAGTCTAATAACGCGCCCGGGTACAAAAGGGCCGGCGATCGAAGCCCCAAAATCTCTCGACAAATACTTTTGACAACCCGGGATTTTTGATGCTCAAAAACAACAGAACGTAAATTGAAAAGTTTTACACTTAATGCAGGTGTGTGTTCGGGTGTGGGTGTGTTCGAATGGGTGTGGGCATTGGAGCAGCTGTGTGCGTGCGATTGTGTTACGAAACTCCGCTTAAAGGCCCCGAGCTGAAAATCAATTTGTGTGCATTTATTGAAAATTGAATTTCCAATGAGCAGCGGCGCGTGCACACATGTTGCTCCTGCAGGACGAGGATTCATCCTTGAAATGGCTGCTGAAATGGGTCTAGTTCTACTCGGCTCCTGCCATCCGAAATTCAGGCATCAGGGGTCAGGCTTGTTCCTGCATAATTGCCATGTAAAACGGTTTGTTCTGCTGCCACTTACTTAATCCCTCCACTTTTGTTGCAACCAATTCTGGGGCACTCTAAATTCTGCACTGTTAACCAAACTTGAAATTCAAAGTGAAAATGGTAACGAAACATAGCACATTTCAGATGTTTCTTTCAATTCCAGTGTTTTACAAATGATAGTTACAAATTGTTACTAATATTATTTGATTTTCATAAAACGATTATTCATAACATATATTTTTCATATAGAACAAACACCAAACACCTGAAAACGCTGTCATGAAAAGTCAAAATTTGTTGTGTTTTCTAATATTTTCACTACTTCTGCCACATTCATGCCGTGCAGATCCGTCGGAGAATGATTCTTCTATATCCTTCAATCGTGCTAAGCGCTTATCAGACGCCCAATTTAACGATGAGACCTTACGATTGGCGAATTATGTGGTGTCTATTAGGACGAGAACTGCGTTGAAGTATTTTGGAGACAATCATTTCTGTTCGGGGGTTATCCTGTCCCCAAAGTTTGTTTTGACCTCCTCGCACTGCCTGATTAAGTTGGTATTCCGTTCGCTTTGGTAAGTTAATTACTATTTAACTAATTTCACAGCAAACGAAGAATTACGTATGCCAGTCGAATGCTGCTCATTGTTGCTGGCTCTGTCAACAGACTCAAATATATTAAGCACAGGACCTTTGTATCTCCTGTACGGAGGATAATGTTGCCTGACAACTTTACAATGGTCAATAAACAGGATATCGGACTATTAAAGTTGAAACATGCACTGCCAAGGAACAATAAGTACATCTCTGTGGCAAGGTTGCCCCAACATCCTCCTGAACCGGGTCTCCTTTGTTTGGTCATGGGCTGGGGACGAATGTTTCGAGTAAGTTAGATAGATATCCATTATGTCATTAAAACTAAATGGGCAAAGGCTTAAAAAATCAATAGAAATAACGCTTTAATGTATTGAGTCGAACTATTATAACTTGTACTGTACAACTACCTCCAGAATGAGTTCGATTTAAGGAGACTTCGAGTTCTAGAATTGATTTAAATTGTACTGCTAATAAAACTAGACCAACCTTTTGAAGCTATAAGTTATATGAAGGATTTCGTTGTCGGTTGACAACAAATTCTCCTTTGACAAGCTCACCAAATCACCAATTCCATACAAATGTTAAAATATATTTAACAGAAAAAGAAAGCAAACTTCGGCAAGCTGAAGTTAATATGCCCTTGCAGATAAATATCAAATGTTTTATAAAAGCAGTAAATTTTGATTAGTATGTTTAAAAAAATTATAGCAATGTTGTTTTTCCGATACATTTTTTTTATTCGATTTTTATTCAAATTAAATAATTAAATTGAAATTACTATATCTTGGAGTTTATATTCAAAAACAACTAAGTTATATTTTGTAAAATTTACTTTCTGATTGTTCCAATGGGAGCTATAAGATAAAGTTTTCTTATCCGACCCGTTCCCTTTTATATACACCAACAAGAGAAAGAAGACTTTTGGGAATGTTTCTTTCAGATAGCTTTAAAAAGAGACTAGATTTAATAGAATCGGACAGGGTCTGCTAAATATATATGCACCTTATAGGGTCGGAAATGTATCTTTGACTGCGTTGTAACCTGAACTAACTGAAATTATAATACGCTCTGCAAGGGCATCAAAATGATCTCGATATTTTGAAAATATGTTACTAATATGGGGGCATCTGTTTCTCTAGGGCGGTCCGCTCGCCTCGTACATGCTCCATATCGACGTGGAGGTTATAGACTCCCACAAGTGCGCCGAACTTCTGGGGGTCCCAACACATGACCTCCTCTGCGCCATTGACGACAACAATTTGACGGCACAACAACCGTGCGTCGGCGACTGGGGATCTCCATTGATGCACGACAGTACGGTCTACGGGATCGTGAGTCTTCTCGTGGGTTGTGGCTCCGCCGACCTGCCATCTGTGTACACCGATGTGTACAAGAACGCGGATTGGATCCAGGCGAAAATAATCGACGATGCGGGCAGCACTCTTTCTGCACCCCTTTTATTTGTGTATTTTTATATAATGCTTATTAACATCGAGTAATTTTTACTTTTTATAATGTGTACCAAATTTAACAGACAAAAAAGAATAGAACATCCGTTCTACTAGGAAATTAAAGTATTTAATGTAATTTACAATTTTCAAGTATTTTTATTAAGTTTTTCGTTTTTCTATTCTATTTTAAAAATAGCAATTGTCATCTGCTTTTCATATATTGTCCCTTTAATATAAACTTTAAGCCAAATGCACTTTAAATCAACTGTTCAAAGTTATCTTAAAGCATCTCTAAAAGTTTTGTTTTCTGTTTCCAGATCTATAGGCGAAGGCAAGAGGTTTACTTAAAGCGCTTTAATTGATTTCGGCTACTAAGTTCAGGTTATGGATTCCGGCTAACACTCGGCTTTGGCTTAACAACTAACCAACTGCCAACAGCAACAGCAACAGCAACAATTGCAGATTGTGCTGCACTCACGAGCGGGCAATAAAAGGGCAACCGACCAGAGAACGACAAGATGTACTCTAGTTGTTATTGCTGCTGTTGTTGTTTTGGCAAAGAGTAAATTTGAAGAAGAAAAAAAAAACGGTTACTAGGTCAGTAACACTGCCAGAAACACGCGTCTGTTGGCGGGTTCTCTCGCCTTTTGGCCGCTTTGCAGACAATTGCGTGTGCGCTCGCTCTCTCAGCCGGAAAATCTCTCGCCGAGCCGCCCTTTTTAGTACACTGAGCACAGCCTCCGAGTTTTCCGAGTTTTTCCGAACTCGGAGAGAGAGCCTGAGTTTTGTAGCTTTGTCGCCCAGCCGGATTTCGAGTTTCAACCACACCTGCTCAGCATCCAACTCAGTACTCAGTCGTGCGCGCGTCAAACAGGACGATTACGGCGGATAGTCATAAGGATGCTGGCTCTCTAGCGGTCTAGGGAAATCGGAAATTCGGAAAATCGGACCTCAACGAACTCCAAAACGGATCGGGCCAAAGAACCGAATTCGAGGCGAGTGATAAAAGAAACCGCAAGGCAAAAAAAAAGAAAAAGAAAGAAAAACCGGACCTGAGTCGCGCGCATTAAGTGATAATAAAGTAGCGGCAATCATTTTCAAAATTGTGTGCCAGCTTATGCAAATGTAAAAGTCGCTTAAGAGCCAATTCCCAAATATTCCTCAAGTTTCGCCCAAAAGAAAAAGCTAAGCAAGAAAAGCCGCAATTTAAGTGTGCTGTGTGTGACCAAACAACTTACAAGCCACCAAAAAAAAAAAAAAAAAAAAGGAAAGAAAAATAAATCTGAAAGACTGGAAGGAATTGTAAGCCGCAAATGAACAGCGACAAATGCCCGGCCCTCTTTTTTGTAAGTTGCTAAATTTGTTGAGGCCCCATTGACTGACTGACTGACTGACTGACTGAATGAATGACTGACTGAATAAATGACTGACTGGGAATGACTTGGTGACTCCGTGAATGCCCCGACCTTTGGTTATTGACGAGCATTAATATAAACAGCGGAATTTGTGCTCATTATTTGTGACTTTGGCTTTCGTTGGCATGGGAAATTGTCAGATTCAGAGGCAGAAAAATAAATTATCAATTATCGGGGCACTTGTCTTCGATTGCCAGGATTTCTTTACATTTTGGCCGGGGCTTAGGCTAAATACAAAGCAAATATTTGGCATGCAAACATTAAAAGAGAGTCATGTAAATAAATACCAAATGATAAAGATATATTTTTGGCACACAAAACATAAAAACAGATATAATCAAGTGTCGTATATATAAATTAGAAATGATGGCAAATTGAAAATTCAGATATCCCCAGTTATTGGGTTTTGGTGGTTGCCTTGCTTTTTCGGCATGACATTGGCATACTAATCACCTCATTGAAATGCAAATGAGCTGCCTTATATTATGGATTTTATCTGCGGCCTAATAATTTTCCTGTTACATTTATATCTCCCCGGATTCGCTAAATACCTGGCATCGTGTTTTGTTTTTCATCCACACGGGTCGCACGTGCCCGTCGACAAGGGAAAAGCAAAAAACATTGTGGGAGAGTTCGTTTTGAAAGGCAAATTTTGAAGGTCCCGACTCTGGGCGATGCCTATCATCTGGCTGGCTGTAAATTACTGGGGCACTCGCAAAGGTCAGCCCCGGATCCGGATCCGGCTCAGTATCCAGTAAACAGTATAAAGTATCTCCAGCCGGAGCAACGTGTTAAGTTGCGAATGAATAGAGGCGAGAGTTGGGCAAAAAGTAATCAGCAAGTGGCTACAAAATAATTATTTAATTAACGGAAGTGCCTCTGCAGGACAGCGATGCAGCTCCTCGGCTTCTCAGCTCCTCCGGCCTAAATGCCCATTCATTCGTTTCACTTATCTGGGTCCGCCTGTGTCTTCGGCCGCCTTTTTGTTTGGCCCCTCTAAATAAGCCAAGTCCCGGCCGATTCAACTCAGAGCCACTTAAACGTCCGTGACGTTCAACTTTAGGCTCCTAATTTAAATTTAATTAAGTGGGATCATTCGTTTAATGGAAACTGGCCGAGTCGCAGCTCTTGTCGCACTCTGCGTTAGTTTTGCCATCGTCATTATAACGAATAAAGTTCCGAGTGCCAGAGCCTCGAGCCACGGCTATATGAATATTAAGCGTCTGTTAACCTATTTTCTAAATGCGCTAAATAATCCCGTTCGCGATGAGTAAGCCCGTTCCACGGCGATGTCGCCTTTGCCTCATACCCGGACTGGTACTCGAACCCGGATCCTGGTCTGGACTCTGGTTTTTATGGGCCCGGCTAAAATAGACTCTGAACAGACTGCAACTTTTCACTCAAGTGGTTTTATGTAGATTGCTTCGGTCAATGTTTGCCTAATGAATGAATGGGCCCAGTCGCAGAGAAAGGGTTCTCTTTTTTTGCCGCCCGGGGGATTAGTTACTGTAACTGATATGCTTAAAGAGTGGTTAAGCAGCAAAACAAACTTCAAAGGATGGAGCATGTCAAGTACGGGGGAAGGAACTCTGGAGAGGGTCTATCTATTACCCTTTTAAATTTAGATTCTAGGAATTCGATTTGATTACATGATAGCTTAACTAGCTTTTACACTTTCTGTGTAATTAACATTTAGAAAGTGTGCCTTCATAACTTTTAATTAGCTTTTTCCTAACAACTAAAGGAATAAGATAGCAAGTAGAAAATATTGCGAATATAAATTGCAAACAGTATACAAAAGTTTTATATTTTTAAAAAATAAATTATGGCTTCTGCATACTAAATTACAATCTACATATTTGTAAAGATAAAATCTGTGCATGCATCAGCAGTATAAAATGTTTACAAAAATAGTAAAAAGGTAAACTGAAATCGATCTGCCCCAAACCAAAATCAGATAAGCAATGCCCAAGCTATGAATATTTATCCTTGAAAAATACCAAAACCGATATCATGTACCCCAGCAATATTCAAGAGTTAACGGGAACGAAGCGCATACAGATGGGGCCGCTTTGTGCGGCATACCTCAAATAAGCCGATTTAAAAACAATTTCAAAAATTAAACCATTCTTAAAGCCCCGGGGGAATGCAGACGTGAAACGTAAAAACATTTCCCCCTCATAAAAAAAACGGCGATCCAAAAATAAAATTCCAATAAGCGTGCGTTCGAGAGGCTCGAAAGGGGGCGGAAAAACAGGAAAAACAGGAAAAAAGGCCAAAGGGATATGGAAAACAGACATTTTCGAGAGGAGGGACCCACAGACCGACAGCCAGAGTCACACAGCCAAGCGGGCAGTCACTCAGTCAGCCTGAGCTCTGCAATTTTAAATAATTAACAATAAAAGGCATAAAACAAAAGCGTAAACAAAAATAAAGCAGCAAAGAGGGCGCACAAAAACAACATGCATAAAGGACATTTAAAATAAGCGCAAAATCAGCACAAAAACAGTCAGCGAACCGAAAGGATAACGACTGGGGGATATGCGTCGCGGGGGCGTGCCCAGGGGGCGGCAGGTTGCAAAGAAGGCGTGGCAGGACGACAGAGACCGAGGCAACAATAACTGCACAAGCTGCTGGCACACTGACACACTGACAACGCACAAACACAACAGCAAGAGCAGTCGCATGAGGAGACACCCACGCACACACCCCACACACACCGCACACCTGCATATAGACCAGGTGTACATATTTGCATACAGTTCACTGGGCACACACACTCGCAAATGCTAGCCTCAGCGGAAAGTGAATGGAACGCGACAGTTGCCAAGTCGGCTGCCATTGTGCCAGGTGCCAGTTGCCAGTTGCCAGTTGCCCGCTTACCTGTTGCTACAGAGCAAAAAATGCCAAACAAAGTAGTCTTAAATACTGAAATCAAAGAAATAGTAATAGCTATCAGTCACATTTTTCATTACAAATGTATTTATTTGTTTATCTAATTTGCATCCTACAAGCGTTATAGGTGTAACTGATCTAAAGTAGATCCAGAAAATACTACCAAAAGTCTCAAAAGAAAATTTAATTTCTGTATTTTATTATACGTTATACAAATTTTTAATTATAAATATATTTAGTTTCTTATATAAAAAAACCTTGCAAAAAGAAATACGGGCTTATTTACATACATATCCCAATAGCGTATATATAAAGACTATATTCTATTCTGAAATAAAACAAAAATCTATAAGATCTTTGGCTATATAAGCTTTAAAAAATATCTTCATAATGCAAAGCCCACGGTTTCTTAGCAATAATATTACACAGAGTTTAAGATAACTATTCGGATGAGTTGGTGCTTAACCTGCACAAAGTTCAATCAATTTCCGTGACACCAATGTATAGTTTGGAATTGGTTTAGAACAAATGTTTTTGACATCCCTGAGTTGATTATTTCTAATCAGCTGCAAATTGTCATGTTTTAAATAGGCCCACTTATGATACTCTAAAAATATTTTTTTTATTTGAGTGTCTTTTAAGCCGAACAAGTTCCAATTCAGTGACTACTTAGATGATTTTTTTTCCCGTGCAGTTGCCAGCTTTTCAGGTGTTAGAGACACGTGCAGGCCAACGCGTGCCAGAGTGAATAGCTGGGGTGGCTCAAAGGGTGGGATTAAAAAATACATACTAATTTGCCCCAATAAGCAGGGCAAACGTTTAATTAAGCACACAAAGCCGAAAATTTAAGCGACTTACACGGACGCAATTTGCATGATAACCTAACACGAAATCTCCCGAAAATCTTCTGATATATTTAACATACCTTTTTTTGACACCCCCCACCCTCCCCATCGCTGAACCGAAAATAAATGCAGGCAGCACAAATTATGCAAATGCTGCGCTAAGTGCGGCAAAATGCTCGCAATGCCAGCGACGACAAGCGAACGCCACAACAACTACAACTACAACTACAACTGCAGAAAATAAGGGGAAAAGCGGAATTAGCAGCAACAACAAGTGGAGTCCTGCTCCGCAGGAATAGGATATAACAAGGATATAACAATAACAACAAGGCAGCAACGGCAGCATCCGCAGCAGTATCAACGGGCTGCAAAATGCGCTTTGGCTTAAAGTTGAGCTGCCTTTGGCCAAGCTTTTTATTATGGCTAACATGGAGCAGCGGGGGCAACGGGGACGGCGGCGGGGGAGTTAGCGCACAGCCATCATTAACCGAGAAAATCCCATTAGGTGAGTAACCGTAACCGTAAGCCCAATGCATCTGACAGCGACTCGAGCTGCAGCCTCCCACCGGCTGCCTCTGGTGTCCTGGCTTTGTCCTGGCACTTACTTTTATTTTATAACCGCTCAGCTGCACACGCCTCAGCTGCAAAATGGCTAGAACGCCCCCAAAATTCCCCGTTTTCTTTAACACTCAGAGAAACCACCTTTCAAGCAGCAAATTATTGGTATGCGAACGTTTCGCTTTAAAAGCTTATAAAATTTCATATTATATTAAAAATGAAATAAAGCCCCATACATTATTTATATAGCTCTTTATAAAATTCTGAACATCACAACTATTAAATTTTTGATATTTCTGCAAAATCCAACATAAGTTCATCCTTATTAAAAATTTTTATATTTCATAATCAGGATTATCTTATTTCTGCAATATGAAGGGCATATTTTTAAGTGCCAATAAATATAAACTCATTTTTTTAAGAGTTTTAATTTAAAAAATCGTAAAAAAATGGAAAAGCGTTTCAACATTCTTAAATCAATAATGTTTTAAGCTCTTTGTTATCTTTCCCTGCATTTTCCCGGGAATCATCTGCCAAATGAAGTTGGCCAAGAGTCAGTTTCATTCTATTTCGTTTTATTCCTCAATTTTTCGTTGGCCACTTTGAAAACTGAAACGCCACGCTTATTAGCTTGCTGCAAACGCCACTTAAAAATTGGCTCAAATTGCCCACCACAACAACAACACCAGCCAGAACGGCACCAACAAAGTTTTCCCCAAAAAAAAAAAAATAAAGAGAAGAAAAAATTACAAAAGCAACAACACAAATAAAATTCGAGCGCAAAAGCAATTACAAAGTTTAAAGTGCCTTTGCTTTGAACTTAATTGACAATTTCGATGGAGCAGCATCCCCGAAAAAGCGAAACTTTTCCACGAGTCGAGCACTAACAGCAATTTTACACATCTTTGCATGCCGCCTTCTACCTGGGAATACCCGAATACCTGAACACCTGAAACAGGTGCCATTTTCGAGCAGGGCACCGACGAGGTGCAGTCGGCCTTCAAGTATGCGATGCTCAATCACAACCTGAACGTCTCATCCCGCCGATTCGAGTTGCAGGCCTACGTGGACGTGATCAATACGGCGGATGCCTTCAAATTGTCACGACTGAGTGAGTATCGGGTGGGGAAATTCAATAACTTTATGGGGCAAATCACGAACTCAAAACTCTCGTTAGGCGATAATTATTTGAGCTATTGAATTTTGATTCAGCTCTGAATTAAATTGATGGGATGCAATCGATGTTCCTGCAACAATATAAAATGCAAATACACCACAAGATATCTCGTTACGCAGAAAATATATTAATTATGCGCATTTTTATACAGTCTTCCATTATATTTTCCGATTTTTTCATTTTGTTTTATGATTTTGCCATTCTATTCAGTGGAAAGACGATACAAATTGCTTTTTCGTTTGGTTTCTTTCTTTTTAAATATCAAGAGGACATTGCAAAGTTATACTTTTCACATTTTCAGTCTACAAATAAACCTTACCTAATTACACATTTTCAGGCTACAAATAAACCTTATTTAGTTATAACTGCCAACGAATTTAAATTAAAATTATTAACAAATTTAATTATAATATATTTGACTTGACTGAAAATGATTGCCTATAATACAAGGCTTAAATTTATAATTATTTTGTTATATTCAAATTCTGTTACATAAATAAATAGTTTCAAATAATAATTACTTTAAGCGAGAAGGATTTGTTTATCATTATTTTTAAGCAATTAAACATATACAAGAAAACATGGTAATATAGAATTATTATGTATTTTCCTATTCGCTTCGTTCTCTGCAGTTTGCAATCAGTTCTCACGGGGCGTATACTCGATGCTGGGCGCCGTCTCGCCCGACTCCTTCGATACGCTGCACTCCTATTCGAACACCTTCCAGATGCCCTTCGTGACGCCCTGGTTCCCCGAGAAGGTGAGCCCATTAAGGCATTAATAAATATTAAAGCGAGACAAGCGAGTGCCAAGGTCGTTTGCCTATTTAAATATGAAATATTAATCATACGCACTGCTGGCTTGCAATATAAATTGGTAACCTTGAAAAGCCCACCCGAAAAGCACTTCGCACACAGCTGGTCCTGGGACTGGGCCAGTGGCAAATATTTATGAGCCGCCCAGGTACAAATCATTATAAATACTAGTGAGCTGGGACCGAGCCGGAGCCGGAGCCGGGCAACCTGGCCACTTGTTTCTAATGATGTCCTGCCCCGCCCGTTGTGTGCGTGCGCTTTAAAAATTTATAACACACTTTTGGCCTCGTTTAGGTCGAGCGCCCTATAAATCAACCAGGCAAATGCCCGAAACGAGCCCAAAGCCGGGCCCAACAACAATGAGCACTCAATAATGATTCATGTTTACTAACTCGCCATGTCCTTGCTCTCCCCCCCCACTCCTTCTCACCCGATTTGCGGCTGCTTTCCATAATTTTCGCGTTTTAGGTGCTTACGCCATCGTCTGGCTTCCTCGACTTTGCCCTCAGCATGCGCCCGGATTATCATCAGGCCATCATTGATACAATACAATTTTATGGCTGGCGAAAAATAATTTATCTCTACGATTCCCACGATGGTGAGTACAACCAGCATGCATACTAATACATGGCCCTGGACTAAAATAGAATAAGGGAAGCGGATTCGAAAGGAGCAGACCGAGTCAATAAACATTTTTCCGCTTTCGCTTCTCGCAATCTCATCTATGCAAACTATGGTGTCGGGTGGGAACTCAATATGAAGTACACTCCAGAAAATAGTTTCTGATATTTTTAATATCCTGCTGACAAAGATTTGCATTTTTCACGACTAGCAAAGTTTTTTTCAAAGATGTAAATTTAAATGTAAAAAAATTAAATGTAAAATTTAAGGATCAGCTGATCCTTAAAGTTTTTCCCTAAACTAGGCTTTCTTTTTGTCAGAATAAAGAAAATTAAATAAAATATATTTGATTTCTTTTGTTTTTCTTTTTTTTAAATAATTAAGAGCCAATGTAAAATCCAAGTAAGAATTTTCTGTACTTTTCTGCAAGTGAAGTTGTATGTCCGTGTGTCCGTGCTTTCCCCGTTGCGCTCCAGCGTAAATTTGCTTTGTTATAAGTTTCTGCAAGCATTTTCCATTTACCCAGTGCATAAATAAAGTTTAATGACACAGCCGTCTGCATTGAGTCCCCGTCTGCTCTTTTCCTCGCTGACATTTTGCGCCATTGGCAGTCGGACAATTGGTTTATGTGGCCGCAGACGGACGGACGGTTAGTGTCTGGCTCTGCATTATTATTATTAATGAATGCCACGTGAAAATCTTTTGCGGTGGCCCACGGCACTCAATCAATTCGAGCCAGTTTATGATCTCCTGCCCGACCCGTCTGTGTTTGTTAATCTCTATTCATCCCGCTTTCACTCTGAGCGTGTATTTGTGTGGCTCATCGGTTGTTTTAAGCCGGGCCAAATGCTTAGTGGCACTCAATCAATTCTGTGGCTTCTTAATAAATTCTGATTGCCTGCATATGACTTAAAGGCCAATTAATAGATACGGGGTAGACAAAATTGCTCGGCCGTTTTTCATTTTTCCCGAATTTCCTATTAGGCTGCCTGGTTTATGGCCATGTTTACAAGGAAACTTCTGGCACGTTACGCCCCTTAACGGCCTTTGTTTTTGGCCAGGCAACTGTTTTGTCGTGGAATGGCTTCCTCTTTTGTTTATTCGACGCGCCAACGAGTTTATTACAAAGAAATGGGAAAAACATTTTGCGCCTTGCCTTAGCAAGAACCAAAAAAATGGGCCAAAAAAAAGAACTATTTATGGGCAATGGCCGGCTTCAGATACGATTTTTGGAGTGGCGTGTAGAACAATCACAGCAGAAACAACAATCGATGCAAACACAAACAATATTTCGTTATGGGTTTTTTCCCCTCTCGCCGGGATCTAATTCATGCGAAGTGGGCCAGCGGCTTATAAGTTTATTCTCGCTTGTATTTACGACTTGGCCGAGAAATTGGCTTACACACATTTTCCTTTTAGCTGCGAAATTATAGTATTTGCCCAGAGCTCGTTGGCTCGCCGGAAAATTCCAATACGTGCCAGCCCCTGGCTATGCCACATTATATTTACGCAGTCTATGTGCACGAGTGTGTGAGATTGTTCACTAAAAAACACTTGTGCCGCCTGCAGCTATTGGATTTTCCAGACAAGAAAAGCGGGCGTGCCATCTACAGGTCATCAAACAAATCCGCGCACAAGATTCGCTCTTAAAGTTTGGGCAATATAAATTCCTTGCGAGCTTAGCCTTTAATCCTTAAGCTGAAGCGTTTACTAAATTCCATTGCAGGTATTTAAATAAGTCTCAAATAATTTTAAACGCCATAGAATGGCCTTTAGGGTTTAATTTGAAATTTAGTTTATTTAGCTTGGAATTAAAATAATAAGTTATTTGATTGACTTAAGCACTTGTCACTTGTCAGAGATTTAATGAATTTTTAAAGAAGTTATTTATTAAACAAAGAAAAAGGTAAATAAAAATAGTGATTTTTGGTTTAAGAGTATAAATCTATTTAACTCTTTTAATAATAATTCGTTACAAAACTTTAACGATAGCTATTTGAAAGTATTCAAAACATAAATAATTAATATTTTCTTTTTCTGGTACTATGGCGTCTTAATCTAACTAATTGTTTGGGAAGCTAATTCGAAATAAACTTAAATTGAATGTTTATTGTGCCTTCAAAATGTTATTATTTTGGTTAAATTCACCCTACCCATTTAAGGAAGCCCTTTAAAGTAAGGACGATTGTGCACGCTCCGCAAAAGAAAACACAATCTTATCACTTTCCACTCAACCGATTGAAATGGCAGGAGCAGCGCACAACGAGCTGAAATAACTTCATTCCATATGGGGGCAACTTGGCGGGCCATCCGCTTGACATGCTAACTGCTCCGAGCAGCTGTCCCGCTTCCAGTCATCGACGCCAGCCACGTCAAATGAGCCGTATAAGCAAATTTCCCACAGACAGGCAGTGCCAATGAATTGCAAAGTATTTGCACGTACGAGACACTAGAACAAATGACATGTACAGGCAAAAGTGACAGGTGGCGATGCTCGGCTAGCCGGTTTCCAGCCAGATTTAAGGATCCCCAAGGCATCAGAAAATCTCTCCTCTTTAATTCACATTTTGTTTTTGCCCCGCAAAATCATTAATTTCTCCTCCTTATGAGAGCGTGGGTAAAGTGTTATTTCGTATGCTTTTTATAAGTGGTAGAACCAATTCTCCATGACCCCACGAGTCTGCCACGTTGCCATCGATATTTCGGCATGAAAAAGCATACAATCAACAGTCTGCAATGAAAGTAAATGTCTTACTTACACGTGTGTATATATATATATATATAGCTATATGTGTGTCCTGGCAGCTGCCGAAAATGAAGAAGAAATCTGGGAGAAAAGAAGAAAAAGCGTTGAGTAGGCGTGGTTCGGCCCATTGCCGTGTTAACAGCACATTGACTTGCCGTGAAATGAAATTTATTGCGGGGCCAGGGCGAGAAAAAAACGAACAAACATTCCACGCAGGAGTCACAGATACAGATACACAGATAAAGATACAGATACAAAGGCACAGATACAGATACAGATACAGACGCCGAGAGACAAACACAGAACGGTGCGTGAGCTCTTTTTAGGACGTGTGAAAATCTGCTTGCTCATGCTGCAATGAATACGTCAGCAGTTCACTCGACTGCCCAGTATTGTTTATTAAAGACCCCGCCTAGGTATTAAAGACGAACCCCACGGCTAATCAATGCGACCCCCAGAACCCTAACTGCAGAATTATGCAAATGGTTTTGTTTATAGATGAAAGACTTGATTGTCTTTGGGCCAAAAATACCCCTCGAAATCGAGACAGCAAAGGCTGGGGCCATCAAATATGTATCTTCCGTGGCAATTCGACGTTCGATATGAGTGCTTTGTGTGGATATAAAAATCTGAAACGAATGTGGTTTAGTGTGGGCATCATGAATAATAAGCGAGCGCTGATTGTTGCCACCATAGAGAGAGTGTTACATAATTTAAATCACAGAAGAATTTGCATAAACTGCGTCAAATGGCAGCGCAAATTGCGTTAAGACAACGGACTCGTCCTTGGCCAGAAAAAGGAGAGGCCTCCAGTTCCTACAGTTCCTACAGTTCCGGCTGACTGCCATTAATTTAACCATTATGGGGTTTACTGCGCTTTCACTTTCATGTTATTTGATACTTTTAATGCTGCCAGCTACCGCTTTTCCCCGCTTTTACCCGCTTTCCTCCGCCCTCTCCTGCCCCGCCCCTTGGAGGCCATTGAAAACATATGCGCAAAGCCTTTGAGCTTGTCAGCATAATTTTCCCAGTTGCCAGTAACCGAACGAGGCCGTCGACGACGACGACGCAGTTTGTAAGTAATTAAAGCGGCAAAGTTTTTGATAGCACAACAGGCGGACCAGTAAAAAACCATAACAAGCTGCTAAATTGGGGCGTGGCCCTCTGCTGTATCCTAATTACAAGCAGTTAATGCATAAATTATGGAATATTTGGATTTGCAGTCAATCGGGAAATGAAAAGCGGCTGGTGGCAGGCCATGCTTTCCACTGGCCATTACTTTTTTTTCCCAACTTTCTCGATAGTAATTACATTTGTTTATCTGCCATTCAACCGTTTCATTCCCCGCCGTCGAGTTTGTCCATAAAATATGTTGGCAAATGTCTGGCTTGTTAGCCGTGTGTGATATCTGATGTCCGTATCCGTATCTCTTTCTGTATCCAAGCGCCACTATCTGTGTATCTTTGCATCTGCTTATGTGAGTTGGTGTCGCTTGCGAAGGCAGGAAAACTTCATTTCCGCAAAACTAACTTTTGTTTAACATAACAAATTGTCTTGTTTACTTTTCGCATCCGAGTGAAAGTTGGGCGTGGCTGTGGCTGACAGATTTGCATAGCCATTGCCACTGGAGAGATGGAGATAGTGGCCAGATTGAGTGGCAGCGAGCTCTGCAATCTGCCTCTTCGTCTCCTGGCACTTTTCAAATTCAATTCCAATTCGCCTTGCTACTCGAAAACAAATTGAATTTGGCAGTGCGGTACAAAAAAATAAATATAATTGTGAATTAAATTCGTTACATAAAAGAAAATGAAAGAGCGCCGGCCACAGCTCGAAATAAAACAATAAAAATCAACGGAAATGCTCAAATACACAAAGATACGAATGCGGATGGGGACTTGAATTCGGATGTGGGTTTGGTTTGGGTTTTGGAATTGGGATTGGGATTGGGTTCTGGGAGGAGGGATGCGATGCCAATTTCGAGCCATAAAGTCGATGGGCGGGCGGGAATCGGGAAACTCGAATTATATGCGGGGTGCGCCACAAAAATGTTTTGATATCAAAAATGAAATAAAACAAAATCCTCGGCCGCAACAGCATGCTCTTCAATTACACTTTCGATTTTCCGATTCACACACATAGATACACATGCACACACGCACACTCGCACACTTGCACACCCCAAATCCAAATCCGGGCGGCAAATCTGGAATCGAAAAAAGCACAAAAATTAAATCCAAACACAAGCCAAGCGAATGGATGCGAAATAGAGTGGGGATTTCGTGGGAGGCAGAGGAAGTGCCAGCAAATGAAATTGTATAAAAGGCAAGGCAGAAAATTTATTGCACAACGAGCGGAGCGCACAAAAAATGGCCGCTCACTCATGCACACACACACACAAACACACACACACACAGAAAGATATAGAGTCGGGAGTCTATATATTATGCAGGACAATTTGATACCCCTAAAGGATATACGCCGTGACCAAAGAGTGTCGATGTTTAGCCATGTAAATGGTTGATTATCGTAAATGCGTGTGTAAAGTTTTGTTCATTTGAAAGAATCATATTCATTTGGAATTCACCACCATAATCAGTTTTTAATTTATTTAACATACTAAAAATTTATTAAGTTTTGATCATTTAGTTAAAAGTGCCAAATTTCTTTCTTAGCTTAAAATCTACTTTAACTTACTACCAAGACTTAAATAATTATAAGCTACAGCACGCAAATATTTAATTAACCTATCGTATAAAAATCTCTCATTTGATTTTTGTTTTTAAAGTCAAAAACATATTGATATTTATCGCTGCTGTTATGTTTTTCCATGCTATGATTGTTACTCTTTCTAGTCCTACGTTTTATAGCCATTTAATTGGCTGATTAACGTATTAATAAAATATATGTTGTATTTATAATATAACAAAAAAACAAAAAAATGTTTGTAGTGTAACTTTATTTCGCTCAAATTCATGGTAATGAAGAATAAAACTTTTTAAATGGAGCAGCTTTATTTGTATTAAGTAAAGAAATGTTTACAATATTTGTACTATTATGTTTAATTTGTATTTAACTATGGTATTTAACTTTAATAAAGTGTATAGTTAAGAAATAGTTAAATTGCACCGTTTAAAAGTTACATCTTAAATAATAAGAATTTCCAGTTAACCCCAACTACCCCTGGATACCCTAGAAGTTAGGGATATTATATGTCTTCCCCCACAAAGTGCAAATCAAAGCAACAACAAATTGGAAATGTATTGAGTACGCTCCGCCCGTGCGTAGCAGTGGGCGTGGCAGCCAGCAGTAGTGGCAGCGGCAGCAACAACAATGTCTAAATCAAAATCCAGCAGAAGCCAGAAGCAAAAAGCAAATCCCATTTTATCCGCAAACATAAATTGAAGGCGCATTGGAGTTGCACCGCCATGTCTCATGCGACATCCACCGAGAGCCAGTCGAGATTTTTCCATCCTCGGCATCCTGGCTGGCTTTTCCTTGGTTTTCCACAGCTCCTTCACATTTTTCCTTTCGCCTTTTCCTTTGTTTGCTGCGTAGCCTGTAATACAAATCATCTGTCCGTCCGTCCGTCCGTCTCTCAGGCTGTCTGTTTGTACGTACTCCTCTGTCCCAAGCGCATTGAATCGTTGAGTTCTGACTCGTAAAGTTGGGGGAAGTCCTGCGGGAGGACGAGAGGGAGGAGCTGGAGCCTCGAGCCCTGCGCTCGATTTAAGTGCGAATGAAAGCAGTTAGTTGCAGCCATAACTCAATAAGCACAAATGCAAATTGCGCTGGCAGAGGACTCGGATTCTGGTGCGCATATCAGGATGGCAGTGGGCCGACGATAATGCCGGAATACGGAGCCCCAAAAGGATAACGACGGCCCTGCCAAGTGGTCCAAAACTTGGCCTTGCCCCGGGCCCTGGCATTGCCAACATGCCGCATTCGGCCTAAATTCTGGGCCACCATCCACCCGTCCAGGGGTATCTCCTGGATACGCAGTGGCATGTACGCATCGCATCCTTGTATCCGTTTTCGGTAAATTTCAAATTGAAACTGATTTTGCTCCTTTGGCTTTTGTTTGTGCGGGGGCGGTGGCAGCCAAGGGGGCGGAGCGTGTGTGGCCTATTTTTAGACAAAGCAAATGTCAAGGCACAGGCGACAAAGAAAACTGGAGCGTTGTTCAAGCAGATTTGAAAGGATTTAAATATAAACAGAAATATGCCAGAAATTAATCGTGAACGAAATTCAATTCTCATTTATAATTGGCAGAAACTTGAATATATAAATGGATGTCATTTCATTTTGTAAGCATTTATTGATAAAGGATTTCGATGTTTTCAATACTTTGTAGGTGGACAATAGAATAATATATAATATATATATATATAGCTTCAAAATCGTTAATTGTGGGTCAATTAGCATAGGAAAAGGGATTATTTTATTTGCTATATATTTATATCGAATATAAAAATATAAACTTAAAATGTATGTCAATCGATTTTGAAGCATTTCATAATCTATCTTAACTTCAAATATTGAAATATTAACTTAAATTTGATGTCAATCGATTTCGAAGCATAGTTGGATAAGTTTATCTTTTCATTGCTAAACTTTTACAAGTTCAACTTTATTTTTCATATATTCGGTTACAAAAAACTATGTTTTGGCTTTTCCTGTATGTGCATTTTGACAACCTTGGAGTCTTGTAAGATTTCATAAGCTCTTTGCAATTTGTACACAAAAACAGTAACAAAATTTAAGGGCTTTATATTTTTGCCATAATCGTAAAACGTGTTGACACTCTTCTCTGGAAAATCGAGATAAATTCGGATGATAGCATCAACTGATTAGCAACGGTTTTAATAAAATAAGGCGCTTATTTCCGAATTTAATTCAGCTCGTATAATACGAGCTTTCTGCACAAACAGATTTCGGGGTAAATAGCGCCCTGAGTTTGGTTTCTCGTCGGGTTGATGGGCGTAACCCCTTGTCTGACCCCCTTTCGACCCCTGGGCTTCCTGTGAGCTGCAAATGCTCGTCTTGTTGATATGGGACTGGGGATTGGGGATTGAGGGCCCCGGGGCCAGGGGCTTATTCCTTCGCAGTGGCTAACGACTCGCAAAACTGTTGATGGCTGTAATTTGTGTGCCCCTGCTAATGCATCTATGTATCTGGCCATATGTCCGGGTGGCCCGGAATGTGTGTAAATTTGCCCGAAACTCAGTTAATTAACAGGATCACACTTGATACCCCGCAGGTCTGCTGCGCCTTCAGCAAATATACCAGGGCCTGCGGCCCGGCAACGAGTCCTTCCAAGTGGAGCTGGTCAAGCGCATCTCCAACGTCAGCATGGCCATCGAGTTCCTGCACACGCTGGAGCAGATCGGTCGCTTCGAGAACAAGCACATCGTCCTGGACTGCCCCACGGAAATGGCCAAGCAAATACTCATCCAGCATGTGCGCGATTTGCGACTCGGCCGACGCACCTACCACTATTTGCTGAGTGGTCTGGTAAGTGTTGCTGCCCCACAAGCCCAAGAACCCAAACTAGAACAAGCCCCAAACCGAAACCAATACTCACTGGAATTCAGAAGCAGTGGAATTAAATTAATTCTCAGTATGGTAAAGATTTTTTGATTTACATAACAAAAATATTTTTCTTTAGATCGCTGTCATAACATTGTCCACAAATAACAGACTTACTATTTTAGTTTCATAAATATATACCTCCTATCAAAATAAATACAATGAAGATATCTTTAATTGAAACGACAAACAATTGGCTTTATTTATTAGTTTTTATTTTTTTAGATATTTTTTATATTTAAAAATATTATGCAATTCATACTCTACTTAAGTTATTTTTTATAAATATATTTTTTTAATTTAAAAAAACTATTATGTTCAATTTATAATATACCTAATAATGAAAACTTTAACACTCTTTAAGCAAATACCTAAATAAAGATGTGGTAAAAACCATACAAAACCTGATCCATTACCAACCCAAATTAAATACAATTTTATTGCGTTGCAAAACTCCAAAGATATCGGTTTCACAATGTAATCATCCTTGAATATAACCATAATTAGTTTTCTTTATTAAATGAATTGAACCTCATATGGTCCGTTTTAAAAATATATATTAATGAATAAAATATAAAAATATATATATTTTTAAACTGATAGTTGCCATAATAAGAATTACAAGTTAAGCTATATACAATATAAGCAATATTAATATTGTATTTAACACTATAAAAAACCCTGAATTTGTCCGCACTTTTACCTGTTTCTCCCACTGTACCTCTATCCACCCCATTTCAATTCCATTGTGCCGCGTTGCAGGTCATGGACGATCGCTGGGAGAGCGAGATAATCGAATTCGGTGCCATTAACATTACGGGCTTTCGCATCGTGGACACGAACCGGCGGCTGGTGCGCGAGTTCTACGACAGCTGGAAGCGGCTGGACCCCCAGATGAGTGTGGGCGCTGGCCGTGAATCGATTTCGGTGAGTAGCCGCTGACGGGCGGGGCCGGCACACTAGTTTGGCAGTTAAATATTTGCGGGGATTTAATGTTTGGCCGGGGCGCAGGGGCGCAGGGGCACAGCACAGTGTAGCACAGTTTGCGGCGCTTTGTCGCTGCTCTGCGCTCTGTTTGCGCCTCTGTTTGTGTTGCGTGTAGTCAAATACTCGTCCTCTTAGTTGCTCTAGTATGCGCATCCTGCGACAGATTTCAGATTTCACTTTTAGCGAGCGGGCAGGAGACAGATTGCCATCGCACAACTTGCAGTCAAAGGCACATGTGTCCTTGTCGCTGCTGCTCCTTGTGTCCTTGTCAATGCGGCCAGGACCTAGACAAATACACTGCAGATAAATGGCCGCAAGTGACTACCAGAAAAAAGTATAAATATATACTCCAAAATATTTTGATGGCCAACAAATTGAAAATATTAAAAAATAACAGTCTTTATAAACATTCTCAATTTAAGACTTACATAATATATTTTACAATTTTGTTATGGAAATAAATGATTTAAAGTGAAATGGTATTATTTTAAAACACCAACAGTTTTCTATAAATATTTGCCAAATTAAATAAATAAATCCAAACATTCTTAAACTTTTAATGTATTTAGTGTTTAATTCTTTTGTATTGATCAAAATTTGTTAAAGTGTATAAAAAGACAGCCTTGTGACAGCAGCAAGTTGGTTTAGTTTGCGCTTGCTGGCTGTTTATATTTGTATTTCCTTGGCATTATCCTTGTTGACAAAGATTTCACTTTGTGGCGCTTAAACGTTAGTTGAATTCAGCTGCAGGACAGTTCTCTCCGGTCTAGTTGGGTCCAGTTCGGTCCGGTCCGGTCTGGTCCGCTGTCCCTTCTATTCGGTCCGTTCCGGTCGAGATTCTGGACCGCTGCTCTCTTTGGCAGCGCTTGTTTGTTTATTTGACTTGCGTGTGTGTGCTGGGGAAAACTCACATTAAAGTCTTTGTGTGGCATTCCCTTTCGCTCATTTCGTGTTTACTCAGTTGCCAGTAGGCCAGTTTAAGGACTCGCCCAGCCAGCGGTTAAATATTAAATCAAAGTTTGGCCCGCTCTTTTGTGTGGGTTAATGTGCGACACGTTCCGTGGATCACGTCCCGCTGGGCCCTGGGCCAGCTTAACCCCTCGTCGCCCCACTGCCAACACCTGCCCCGGCGGGGTAAATAAGGCGAAAGATAGCTCTGCCCCAGAGGGCAATGGCTGGCAAAATTGTGAATAACAGCGTGTAATGCACTCATTTAATGCCAGTAGCTAAAACCCCTTACCAGTGCTGAATCCACGGGGTCCTTTTTTGACAATCATCCCCCAACTTAATGCATAATTCCCAAATCAATCCTTCTACGAACGGTTCATAGAAAAACCCTTTGCACCTTTTATATATGATAATAAAACCAAATTACTTCTTCGCCAGTTGTTTAATAAAATAACAAGAAAATTAAGAGTCTACAAAATGTTAAACGAAATACGTAGATTAGTAAATGGAAAGGAAGAGTATTATATAATTATAATTGTAAAAGATTTTACGCTACAAAAATAAAAAATAAAAGCGTTTTGGTGTCCCTTAAAAACAGAAATAGAAATGGCTATGTATACAGTATAATTAATATTGTTGATTAGTTGTATACAAAATATATTTGTAACTGTTTTTAAATAATTAAAATATTTTGTCAATAACTGTTAATTATTCTAAACTTTAAGTTTTAATACCTAACAATTTACCCATTTTTATCCCAAAACTCAGGCCCAGGCGGCGCTCATGTACGACGCGGTGTTCGTCCTGGTGGAGGCGTTCAACAAAATTCTGCGCAAGAAGCCGGACCAGTTCCGGAACAACGTGCAGCGTCGCAGCCAGACACTGATGGTGGCCCAGGCGGCGGCCTCGACGTCCAGCGATGGCTACAACTACAGTGCCAGCGGCGGGGGAGGGGGTGGGAGTGGTGCGAGTGGTGGTCCAGGCGGTGGATTCCCCGGCGGCGATTCCGGCGGATCCGGTGGCATGGCCTCGCGAGCACTGGACTGCAATACGGCCAAGGGCTGGGTGAATGCCTGGGAGCATGGAGATAAAATATCGCGTTATTTGAGAAAGGTGAGTTAGAGCATCCATGTCCGCGACGACAAGATGATGTGGACACAATGTACCGACATCGTCGACATGGTCGACATCGATACACCTGCCAGTCGGGCAAACTGACAAAGCAATTAAGCACACACCGCCCCCCCAATGTTCCCATTCTGTACTGTACCTCTCTCCTGGTTTCTTTGCATCCGCAGGTGGAAATCGAGGGCCTAACCGGGGACATCAAATTCAACGATGACGGCAGACGCGTCAATTACACGCTGCACGTCGTCGAGATGACAGTAAACAGCGCCATGGTATGTGTTTTGTTGTCTAGTGTTGTTTGGGGCTGTGTGTAATGGTCCGCGGCAGCGTTAAGCCATCCGGGAAAAAGTTAAAGCCGTAACACATTTTGACATCTAGGCAGTAGTTTTAGCTTGGCTTAATTCAGAGAAGGATATATAAAGAGATTTTTTGTTTAATTTAAACATAGTTTTTTGTGGAATTGTCTTCTAGCTATAAACAACAGTTTGATAAAAATACCTTGATCATAATATAAGACGTCGATTTATATATTCATATTAAATTATTTGCAATCTTTTATTGGACACGATTTGTTTTCATAAAGCTTAATGTGTGCTGTAGCTTTACCTAAATAGGGTTTTATGAAAACTACTTAAGATAGTTTGAAGTAAAATGTTTAGAATATGATTTTACATAAAATCAAATGTCCATATAGTTAATGCCTAATTAAATAAGCATTTAACAATATTAAATATCTATTATAGAAATTTTGTTTCACTTTATGTATTTTGTTAAGTTTTATGTTCATGTTATATGCTCATTAAATTATTGCATATAAGAACTTTCTTTTAATTAAATTTTTTTCAATTGTTACATAACGTTAAACCAATACAAAACTACATAAATAATTCAATTCGAGCCAAGAAATCCGTGCTATCCGAAAAAAGACAAATTGGCAGCACTGTGAAAAATGGAAAATAATGCAGAGTTAGGCAAATATCGATTCGGTTTGGTCCCTCGTGGGGAGCAAGGTGTCGATGGCTGCATTATTTATGGCCTGCCCACCTCAGTAATTTATAATCTTGCGGGGCTTCTTCTTTTCTGGCAACTCAGGTCAAGGTGGCCGAGTGGAATGACGATGCCGGGCTGCAGCCCCTAAATGCCAAGTACGTCCGACTGCGTCCGCACGTGGAGTTCGAGAAGAACCGGACCTACATCGTGACCACAGTCCTGGAGGAGCCCTACATCATGCTGAAGAAGGAGGCGTATAACGAGAAGTTGCACGGCAACGAGCGCTTCGAAGGATACTGCAAGGACCTGGCCGATCTGCTGGCCAAGGAACTGGGCATTAACTGTAAGTGAATGCGTGATGCGCGATGCCCTGCTTAATCGGGCGTGTGAGTTCCCCGCTCACGATAACCGCTTCATTGCACTGAAACAAATTTGTATATTAAATTTTTTCCGATTTAGTTTATTTTTAATGTTAACAAAAAATGCAATTCAGAATGTTTTCTCTATCTGTCATTTGTCTGGACAACATTGCAACTTTTTTTCACCATGAATATTCATTATTGTCTTTTGATTTGGAATTTACATTTTCAGCAGTTATACATTTTATGATAATCTAAGGTTGAAATTATTTGTATAAATTAGTATTCTTTTCATTTGTATTTGTTTATTTTAAATTTTGTACGTAAAAAATTGTCTATAACGGAAATTTTAATTATTGCCAATTTAAAATGCTTTTTTTACACATTCAAATTATATCTTAATTAAAAATACATCATTTAATTAAAAATACATACATAATTTCTCACTTAACATTCCAATGCATTGGGATGAAGTCGGAAAATAATTTTTGTATTTGCATAGGATTATTTAAATAACAACTTTTTCTTTGTTATCAAAAGTACTTATCTACTTTTGAGAGCAAGTACTTATCCATTTTTGACAACAAGTACTTATCCACATTTTAAAACAAGGAAAACTTTGTTATTAAAATAATCTTCTAAACCCAATTATACAAAGTCGATAAATGTATTTTGTTTCAAACTCCCAAGCTAAACATATTACCCTTTTTTTTCTGTGTGTCAACTGCAGATGAGCTGCGCTTGGTCAAGGATGGCAATTACGGCTCGGAGAAATCCAGTGCCCACGGGGGCTGGGACGGAATGGTTGGGGAGCTGGTGCGCAAGGTAAGTTCCTCCGCCCGGGGTGTCCCGTTCCCTTGCCCGCCCCCCCTCTGAACTCCTTCGCTTGCAGGAAGCGGATATTGCGATTGCCGCCATGACGATTACCGCCGAACGCGAACGTGTCATCGACTTCAGCAAGCCGTTCATGTCGCTGGGCATCTCCATCATGATTAAGAAGCCAGTGAAGCAGACGCCCGGCGTGTTCAGCTTCATGAATCCTTTATCACAGGAAATTTGGGTGCGTATATGCTGGGAGTTTCCCGTGTTTCCCGAGTTTCCCTATCCCCAATCCCCAATCCCCTTTTCCTTTGGCTGCTTGCACTTTGCTTCATTGGCGCTCAGCGAAGCGATGCAATTCGAGATGTTGGCACTGTCGAGGATTTTCCCTCGGCTTTCCCAATTGAGAGCGGATTGGCCAGGACCTGTGTCCTTAAAGGACTTGGCCACGACTATTGATATTGCCAGCTGGCACTTGGCAAAGCCTCCAAATTTTCTAATTATTTCCTGTCTCACAAACTGTCTTGGACTTTCAGCCGACTAAACACACAGCGCAATTTGTTTATTTTCACTTTGGTAACGAGTCAAAATGTTGCTAAAATTGCGCTGCATACAAATGAGTAAAGTTTTTAAACAATTTCTTCATTTCTGTTTCTGTTTCGCCGCCGTTGCCTGGTAATTTTTACGCTCGCCAATTTTTTTTTACCCTATTTTCATTATTTTTGCGGCACTTTTTTCGCCTTTTTCTCGAGCTGAGATCGCTGTTCGGGCAAAGTTTCCGGCAAAGTTTCGACTTGTATATTTATTTCTTCTGGTTTCGGCTTCAACTTGGCACCACGTAAGCTCCCAAAGTTTAATAGAGTAAACGACAAAGTTTTTTGTGCTTTTGCCACTGTTTGCCTTTTTTAACATTACTCGCATAAACAGCAGCAGTCCGTGGGAGTTTTCCCGAAATTACGTGGCCGTCAAGTTTTAAATTTAGCACTAGTCTCTGGACCGAAGTTCGGCGCTCGGGGCTTGTTTAAATAATGGCAAGCCATCAAATTTGTATGAGCGTTTAGTTGATGTTTATGTAGTACAGGGGCTCCCATCTTCAACTACTGGATGTTGTGGGGGGATAACTGGGTAGACAATTAAACAAATTAGATGAGTGCCCACGACCTTCTTCCCCTCACCGACACTAATGCGCTGTAAATGCCAAAAATTATGACGACAGAGGCTGTTAAATTTACGCACAATAAAAAATTCATAAAAAAAGGGGCACAGCCCAAATCCGAATCTGGAAAGTCAAAGAGTGTTGACAGCGCGACAAACGGAAAATTAAATGCTAATAAAAGTCAGCGAACAGCGCGCCAAAGTGAAAGCTAATGCGTAATTTGACATGAGCTAAAAAATTAGAAATGCAAATTAGTTTCCAGGGTCTGGGAGTAACTGGGCTCCGAGGATTGGAGCGAAAGTGTAAGGGGCAAAAAGGAAAGGCAAAAGCCAAGGCGCAAAGTTAACAAGCTAATAAAAAAGTCTTTTACAAAAAATTTATCATAAATTAAATGAAGCATTTTAGCTGCACACACATACACAATCTGCAAAGCAGCAACAAAGCGGCACAATCCCACTTATTAGAGTGTGGGTGTGTGTGTGGTGAAGCCATTCAGGCATATGAAAGCGGCGGCGACAAACGACAAGGACACACCTTTCCTTCCGCACAAAGGCGCTCTCCATGGCACCCATTCAGGTGCTGACAGCTCCGACACACACATAAACACTGGGAGGCCTTACACTGCGCGAAAAACAGGACTCCCCTATCTTGTATAGCAAAATAATTGTTCGGTTAACTTCATCTTTCTGTCCACACTTAATTCTTCGCGAATATATATGTTTTGCGATACAAACCAAAGTTCTGAAAATAATAAATCTTCATAAAATATTTTAAAGGATTTTTTTATTTATTGTAACTATTTATTATGTGACCTTCGACTATGGTTGTTATAAAGCAAATATTTAAAGTAAAATGAGTATAATTCAAGTTGCCAGGGTCTTTGACTAAATGTCTACAATATGCAAAATTTTTAATATTTTAAGTTCCGCTTTATAATTTGGTTTTATATATTTTGATTATACTTTTTATATTTTTTTGTTCGTTTCGTAACTATAGTTAATAGAAGGTGCCAAAAATAGCGTTGTTCTAAGCAGACATAAATGCTAGCTAGTTTCCAAATAAATTATTTTTTATTCGATCAAAAATAAATACCGAAAATATATACAAATTTTTGCTCTGTGTATGCGCTGCAACACCAACAGCAACAACTGTTGCCAGACAGCCGACAGCGGAGTTTGCTGCTCCTGTCGATGTCCTTGGCTGCTATTGTCTTGCCCCTTCGCGCCCCGCCCCATCGCTCCATTAGGTTAATGTTTCGTTATTTTCTAGGAAGCCCCGGCCGCTTCCGCTTCAATTAGTTAAGAAAATTTAATGAAAAAAAGCAGCAGCAGTGGCTGCTTGCACAGGTGCCTTCCACCCATGTTCCGTGTCACGAGCGTCTCATGTTTACTCGCCACCCCTCTCCGCACCTCTCCGCACCTCTTTCTCAACATTCTTTTTTTTCCTTTCTCCCGCCAACAGGTGAGCGTCATCTTCAGCTACATCGGCGTGAGCATCGTGCTGTTCTTTGTGTCGCGCTTCTCGCCACATGAATGGCGGCTCGTGCAACAGCCGCCGCAGCAATCACAGTCGCCAGGTAAGTGTACCTGCACCCACACACCTGTTCTATTGCCACGAGCCTGGCTGGCAGCTTGGGTATTTGAATATTGAATTAAATTGCGCGCTCACGAAAAGTTTATGCTGGAATAGAAGCAACAATGTTTTAATGAAGGGAGCTCGCTTAAGAAGAAAAATCTGAAAAATTAGCATCACCCTGTAAGGTTCTCCTTAAAAAGAGCTTCATTCATTTAAAATAAATTTCATACACTCCATACAAATGAATACATTTATATATATATTACTTTTGAAACCATAACTTGGCCATTTAAAATCAGTTCTTTATTTAATTTTTTGTGAATCTGAATCTAAAATTGTCTTTATTTATAAACGGGTTAAAATATTGTTTAGATGGTGTATGACAAATGATAAAACTTAAAAAGCGAATATGGGATGATAAGCCTACATTATAGAAAGGGATTATAACCTAATTTAAGTTTACAATTTGTATTTTAACGAGTCTCGATTTTCCTTAACAAATATAGATGCAGAAGTTTCAAAATTCCGCGTCCTAGCTGAATTTGGGCATTTCGCTGACTTAATCTGCGAAAATTAAACTACTTTTCAATCTTTTTAAGTTTAAATGTACATAAAAGTACATAATTTCTTAGAGTGCACCATGCAGAGATATCTGCGTTGGCTTAAAAAAATAGAGGATGCCAGGCGGAAGACCCAAAATCTCGTAATTGTATGCATCTGCTACAACTTTTGACTTGTTTTGCATTCGATTTCATTTGATTTCATGGAAATTCAATTATTTCAATTCAATTTGCCACTGGCACTGCTGTTTTTGTAGGAATTCTGTTGACAATCGGAGCGAGAGTCGCATATGAACTGGCAGTTAGTCGGCCTGAATGAGAAACAGGACCGGCGTTGTGGAGTGGCTGTTCATAACAATCTATTGACATCCTGCAAAACATCCTTAATGTAATTTTAGCGGAAAGTAAACAACATTTTGTATGCAGGCAGCGTTTACAGACAGTGTAAAAACGGAGATAGATAAACAGAGACCCAGTGCTTTGGTGAGGGACAAAGGCAAGTGCAAAATAAAACCTGGCAAAGGGTGCAGGAGTCTGGGAGGACACGCTATGCCGGCAGCAGAATCAGCATCAGCATCCACATCAGCATCACGAACAGGAATGGCAGTGGCGGTGGCAGGGGCAGGGGCAGGAGAAGGGGCAGGAGCGGCAATGTCCCCACATCTCCGCCTGGCAGTCAATGGCTTTGCAATTGAAGCAAATGGGGAACAGAGACTTGGCTATGGGTTTGATTGCATATCAATTAGAGCAGGCGCAAAAAGCCAAGCCAAACGAAATGATTGAAACTTGGACAGTCGACATGGGCACGTACTGACAGCTCACTCCCTGCACAATTCCGATTCACACTGAGCGAATATAGAGGATTTGGAATCGGAATGTAAAGGCTTTTTAGCAGCGACTTAGGAGCTTCTCAATATGTTTGAAATATCTTTGCCTTTACTATTTGATCAGGGAACCCAATTCTTTCTTCGACACAACACAGCTTTCATAATTCCGCATCGTAGCTCATTTAGTGCCAGCATGTTCCATCAGAATTGGTTTATAAATATTATTTAATACTCCAATTTATTGTATATTAGCCCAGTTTAAAATAGAGTCAAGTAACAGGCTTTTATATACTGTTAAATCTGGTAATAATTGCAAAATTCTTAGTCATCTTTCTTTGTTTAAATTTTAATCAGACCAGGCTTGAAAATTACAAAAATTGATTTCCGTTTTTATTTAGGCTAACTTATGGCCTTACAATTTAAAACAAATACACTTTAAAAAAATGTTATACAATTAAATTGAATATGTCAATACTTAGAATCTATCAATGGGGTTAAAGGTGCATCTCCACTGATTTTTGGGTACATTGTCTAGAATTTAGATTGTTTTTTTCTGTGCTCAAGCAGACTGCGTTTGCCGTCTGCGGTTTCGTTTTGTGGCCAACTCACAGGGCTCTCCCCCCGCCCCCGTTTCCGCCTGATTCCTCTTTCAGATCCGCATGCACATCACGAACAGCTTGCCAATCAGCAGCCGCCCGGCATTATCGGAGGTGCACCCCTGCCAGCTCCGCCCGGCCCACCCACTCCGGGCGCCCAGACGGCAGCCGGAGCCGCTGCCCTGCAGGCCGCCCTCTCCGCCGGAAGCCTGGGATCCGGGGGCTCCGCCTCGACGGCGGTGAACGAGTTCAGCGTGTGGAACTCCTTCTGGTTCTCCCTGGCAGCCTTCATGCAGCAGGGATGCGATCTGTCGCCGAGGTCCGTGTCCGGACGCATTGCAGCCGCCTCGTGGTTCTTCTTCACCCTGATACTCATCTCCTCGTACACGGCCAACCTGGCCGCCTTCCTCACCGTGGAGCGGATGGTCACGCCGATCAACTCACCGGAGGACCTGGCCATGCAGACGGAGGTGCAGTACGGCACTCTGCTGCACGGCTCCACCTGGGACTTCTTCCGGGTGAGTGGCAAATTGACAGGGGCCTCTGCACTGGGGGAAATTAATTGGGCACCACAATTTCTGATTAGAATATAGACCTTGGTAAAATGGAATACAAGCTTTAATGAAGGTGGCTTTTTTCTTCAGAGATGCAGGCGAATTTATAAGACAGGTTTTAAATAAATAAAAGTTGGTTCCGGAATGTAGTCATCCTACTCTTTAATATACAACGCCTTAATCAATCATTTGCATAGATATTCACAATCTAAAAGTCTTGAAAAATGATTAAAGAGATCTTTAAAAAATCAATACAAATTGATATAAATACTTATTATTATTCGCTGACTTCTACGAAATTCTCTTCTAAAATATTTTTTGTCTGCATACCGATGTACCTTCTTGTTTGACAGACTCCTCAGAGAATTTGAAGAACCGATTGCCTAGCAGCCAAATTAATTTGGGGTGCTCATGTCACACTCATTTGACAACCGCACAATGGGCGAATCAAAGACAATAAAAGCCAACAGTCAAGAGCTAGAAAACCATTAGAATTTGCGAGCTGAGCCTTTTGAGACGTCAGAATTGAGAGGCCCCAGCCGGGCCAAGGATTAATTTGTGTTAGACGAGGAATAAAAAGCAATTTGCCGCCCGTCACCGCCCCTTTACCGCCCTGCCCTTCGTTTAGCAGTCCACATTCCATTTCTCCGGCCGTCAATCGGGCCAAAAATGCAAAAGAAATGGGACGCAATTCTATTTTTTATGGCTACATTTATTTGAGATGCTTTTAAGCACACTTACGCTCCGCTGCCCCACCATGTGAGCAGATATTCCTATATATTTGGGTACATATATGGGGCGACAGCCGCTGTTAGTCGACTAGGAGCATTATGCTGATGGATGTCTGGGCCAGGCGGGTGTCCCTATTCGCCTGGCTCGGACTGTCCCGGGATGCCGAGGCGTATTCGTATGTGGCGTGCCCATTCCGGCTTATCCGCACTCCGCACTCCGTACTTTATATTTCCGTTCGCCTTCTGTGCCCGCAGCGCTCCCAAATCGGACTCCACAACAAGATGTGGGAGTACATGAACTCGCGCAAGCACGTCTTCGTGAATACCTACGACGAGGGCATCAAACGCGTGCGCACCTCCAAGGGCAAGTACGCCCTGCTGGTGGAGTCCCCCAAAAACGAGTATGTGAACGCCCGCGAGCCCTGCGACACAATGAAAGTGGGCCGCAATCTGGATACAAAGGGATTTGGCATCGCCACGCCGCTCGGCTCGGCGCTCAAGTGAGTACACGGCGGGAAAATGGGGCAACTTAAGTTGAGAATTTGGTATGCCGCTTAAAGGGGTTTTTAGCTAGAGGCAACTAAGCCCGGTAAAAGTTCAATGTATAATATTAAAAAATACAAATGTACTTAATTATATAACTGTAAGATATTACAAAAAAGATTTTTATAGATTTTCGTAAATCTTTATAAAACTAAATTAGTTATTTCCGATATAATAAATTTTCTATTTTTCGTTTTTAAGCTATAGATATTGAATGGTTTTTTTCTTTGTTAGATATTGTAAATTTTTTTTATTTATAAATATTTTATTCTATTTTATTTATCAGTCTGCAAAAACTTGCTGAGACCTTTACACACGTTTCAATGACTTACTTATTATTAATAAAGTAAGTTATTATGGCTAATTTATTTTTTGCGAGCTATAATTCTAAGTTAAATCTATTTCTCAAAATTTAAGTTGCATTGAAAAAGTATAAAATACAATTAACCTGAGTGTAGCAACGGAATCCGGGCTCTATAAGGCAGTCCGAAATTGATGCCTTTTAGGGTGAGATGCTGGGGAGTTGCGAACCAGAGATGAAAGCTAACCCACATACTTAACAAAGGCACCTCCACTCCCACTCTCCCCACTCCGCAGGGACCCCATCAATCTGGCCGTACTGACGCTGAAGGAGAACGGCGAGCTGATCAAGTTGCGCAACAAATGGTGGTACGACAAAACGGAGTGCAGCACCCACAAGGAGGGCGCCTCGCACAACGAGCTGTCGCTGAGCAATGTGGCCGGGATATTCTACATACTGATTGGCGGCCTGCTCGTCAGCGTGTTCGTGGCCATCCTGGAGTACTGCTTCCGCAGCAAGGATTCGCGCTCCGCGTCCGGCGGTTCCGGCATGGGAATGGGCATGGGCATGGGCCTGGGCATGGGGCTGGGAGGAGGGGGCGGCGGCAGCCTGGGCAAGGCCAACGGCTCCATGATGCTGGGTCCCTCGAGCGCCGTGCCCGGCGGGATGCCGTCCACACATCAAAGGAGCACGCTGACAGACACCATGCACGCCAAAGCGAAATTGACCATCCAAGCGAGTCGCGACTATGACAATGGACGCGTCGGGGTGAGTTGCACTATGAAAAAAATATATAACTTTAAATTAGTTTTATCATAAAAACGGGACTTAAATTTATTATTTCCATACCAAAATTTTACATTACTAAAAGCACATTAGCGTTTCTATGAGAATTTTTCAATGTTTGTATGGGAAAAGATGCCTTTTCGAATTCCCTCTCTAAAAACTTCATTAATCTTTTGAATAGTTTCGAAATAAATATATAAAATCCAAATAGTTCAATAAGTCGTTAAAGACTTTTAAGAACTTAAATTCTCATTGGTATTGACTCCAACTCCGAAGTCAATTTGTTCTAATTTGCCTGAAGTGGTAAATTCAAATTCACAACCATGTATTGAATGTACAACCAAATTTGTAAGAAACATAAACTTTCAATAGTATAACAAAAATGAAGAAAAATTTAGTGAAACAATATTTTTGTATAAATTGTCTACATAAATATTTTTGTAACATATTTATCGGAAGTCAAAGCTATTATTTTTAAATTAACAAGAAAGGAAAGCTAACTTCGGGCGGAGCCGAAGTTGATATACCCTTGCAGAATACTCTGTAAATTATATTCTCCAAAATTATTCATATGATGCATTCCTAACTTTAAAAACACCAAAGTTATGGCATTTCCAATCATTCAGTTATATGGCAGCTATAGGATATAGTCGGCCGATCCTTATGAAATTTGGTATGTCGGATTGATTGGCCAAAAATAAAACCCATAGAAAATCCCAACTTCTTAACTTTACAAACACCAAAGTTATGGCACTTCCGATCAATCAGTTATATGGCAGCTATAAGTAATAGTCGGCCGATCCTTATGAAATTCGGTATGTCGGATTGATTGGCCAAAAATAAAACCCATAGAAAATCCCAACTTCTTATCTTTAAAAACACCAAAGTTATGGCTTTTCCGATCGTTCAGTTATATGGCAGCTATATGATATAGTCGCCCGATCCGGCTCGTTCCGACTTATATACTACCTGCAATAGAAAGACAAGTTTTGCGAAAGTTTCAAGCAGATAGCTTTAAAACTGAGGGACTAGTTTGCGTAGAAACAGACAGACGGACAGACGGACAGACGGACAGACGGACGGACAGACGGACGGACAGACGGACATGGCTAGATCGACTCTCCTGGTGATGCTGATCAAGAATATATATACTTTATAGGGTCGGAAATGTCTCCTTCACTGCGTTGCAAACTTTTGACTGAAATTATAATACCCTCTGCAAGGGTATAAAAAGTGATAATGAAATAGGTGAGATTTTTGCACTGTGTTTGTGACAATTCCAAGCTGTTAAATGTCCTATTTTTAACGCACTTGCAATGTGCATCCGGACATCGATTCTAATCCACGCACAGTATCTCAATTGCGCCTCGTTGCAGTATTACCCGCCCGCCCAGCTCTCGGCCACGCCCCCCGACGCCGGGGATGCCCTGCACATGAACGCCCACGGGCAGGTCTGACATGAGCACGCGCAGGAGTCGCGCCTCTGACGCACCCCCTGCGCCCCCACGATCCGCCGGATAATGGCCAACAGCCGCCAGGAGACGGAGAAGATGATGGGCGGTGGCGGTGGGCACGTTGGGCACGGCGGGCACGGCGGCACCGTCACCGTGTCCGTTCCGGCCACCTGCTCCGGCAGCATGAACGGCAGCCACGAGGGCAGCCTCACCCTGTCGCCCGGCAGCGGGAGTGCCACCCTGATGCGCCACTCGCCGGACATCAACCAGCATCCGTATGGCAAGTAAGTGCTCGGATGGGTTAGCTGTAAGGACACCTAGTTGTAAGTGCCAGTCGAAAAGCCGCCAAACATCCACACGCAGTCACACATGGACATGAGCTCACTAAATGCTGCATACTTTGGGGCGTTTTGCGTGAATTTTGGATATTTCACCTTTTTCCTTTCCAGATTGCTCAAAAATTAAGCTCTTTGTTTTTTGAATGTTGCACAAACAAGACGTGGCTTTCCAAATGTTTTAAAATTTTCTAAAACTCTTGAAAGCTTACCCATTTAATTTGACGTCGAACAAAAAATTACAAATAATACTGTCAATATGAGAGGGATTTGTTTAAATATTTAACTGAATCACAAAAAATAATATTTCAAGCCTGCAGTCTATAATTAATTAAATTAAAACAATTTAGAACAGAAAAGATAAATACCAAAAAATAGTGCGAAAAATGTTAAAAATGCCCGAAATTCAAATTAAATCGATTGCAAAAGTGAAAATGGTGGAATATATCCAAAATTCGTAGCCCAGTTTTGGAGCGATTGCATGCCATATTAATGGTTATTAATTTGCAATAAATGCGCAAGAATTTCACAATAAATCTCGGCGCTGAGCGATGCAACCAAGTATGCAGCTTTATTTATGCGGCCACATTCAAATAATTGCGCTGCGCAATCAGTTGGCAAATTTTTTTAGCCTGTCAGCAATGAAATGCAAATGAGTGGTATAAATTATTGCATTACTGTTAACAGTCAGCTGAGCCAAGCTGTGCCGAGGATCGGATCGGATGAGATGCAGTCAGGTGGGGCCGGGAAAATGGGAGGTTAGGGGGCGAACAAGCAAATGACAACATACAAAACAACATGCAAAACACGAAATAACCATAAACACACACATAAATAAGCGGTGCAGCTGCATACTTACATATATAAACACTGCAATTCATTGCATTCAAATGACTGATTAATATTTTTAATAAACAACAAATGCGCCGCAACTCAATAGCTAAAAGGAAAATTGTGAAAACACGCACAAAACACGGGATAAGTATTCATAGCGGGATATTCAGTTTTTTTTTCCTCCTCAATTATCATTGCGGGATTTGTTGTCGCTTATTTGTTTATAATTAAATTACAGAAAACACAGGCAAAAAAAAAAATACGCCAATGAATACAAAGCGAGTGTCAGAGGGGGGCCCAACATAAATATTGTAATAAATTAATTAGCGCTAAATAAGGAAAATAGTTTAAACCCTAGTTGAAGTCATGAGTGCAGGACAAACAACTAAAAAAAAAAGAAAAAACGAGTGGATAAAAAGCAGAATTTTAATTAAATTTATTTTAATTGAAATTGTTTTGATTTCTGAGCTGCGAAAAATGGGAAGAGCTTTGACAGATTATTACGTTTTCACAATTTTAATCAATTTTTGCTATAAATGAGATTTATTTTTTGTTTTCAAATAAATAGAAACCTTTCCTGGGTAAAAATTGGTTTTACCTTGACCCCGATGAATAGCTACTAACTATTAGGATAGGCTAGATATAACGTTTGAATTGTGAGGCAAATCAAGCAACAACAAGAGCCGCATACTTCCGCATTAAAATTGGACAAGGCAAACAGGATGTAGCTGTAATTAATAATTGTAAAAAAAAACAAACTCTAATTGTAGTTAAATTTTAGCATGTTTAGTATACTTTGCATTGGCATGGGTCACGTTCTTTATTGTACATAAAACATGAGAGATGCCACATAACTGGGCAATAGTTGAACATTATTACAATAAGAGGAAGGAGCGAAATACCATAACAATGATCAAGTCATATCAAAAGGCATTAAAAATGGTACTTAGATAATCCAAGCAAACATAACAAGTTGAACATAAAAAATTGAATTCGAAAAATTACTAAAAACTATTGTAAAATATTTATAAATTTATCGTTGTTAGCATAAATTTGTGTGTGCATAAAATTGATTAGAGAATTTATTTTTAAAATCAATTAATGTTTCAGTTTATGCGCCAATTCCTTATGGTTTTTATATTGTTGGGTGCCTAAATGTTTTATAAGCCAGGCGGGGAGTATTCTAACAAAAACTGTTGCAGGTGAATTGCATTTAAACTCAATTTTAGTTATTTAATCTATGACAAAATCAAAACTCAAATCAAACAAAGCCGCTAAAGTGCATAAATAAATTTAATATCAATAGTAAACACGAAAATTCAAATAAAACTACCGAGATACATGTATGTGCAAGTGCTAGAGTAAATACCTATAAATATAAATGGTAAACTGTCTAAACAAATAAGTATTTATATATATCTACAAATACGTATGCAAGCAAACAACTGGAAATGTGTTGCTAGGAAGAACTACGAATCAAATCAGATAATAAAACCCAGAGACAGTGCCAAAACCGAATGAAAAACTCAATTGACACCGCCACAAAAAAATAGGCAAATCAAGCGAATTTTGCCCACGGCAACATGACTACAATATTGAAGAGATCAAAAAACAATTAGTATTAAAAAGCATAGCCGTAAGTCGAAATCAAATTTGAATATAAAAAAGTTTTGTTTTGTTCAATGACACTTTCATTTTAATTGATTGAGTTCTGATGTTGCCCGGAAACCCTTTGAGATTGATTTTTTGTACACCCCATCATCTATTATCGTGCATAACCATGTGTATAAATTTCAATTTATTTGTAAAATATTACCAAAGTAAATATATGGAAATGAGCAACAGACGAAGCGGGACATTTGATATATTTATTAATATTTAGCAAACATATTGTTATCGAATTGCATTTAACTGCCCGAAACCGAAGTGAAAGCATAATGAAGGCAAACAAAGATGGTAAATAAAACTAGCATAATAATAAACATTTTAAACGCCTCGTTCTTTTCCTTTTGGGGGAATCGGAATCGGAATCCGTATCTGATGGATCATCCAACTGAGTAGAATGAATTATTCATCTTCCCGTCGGGGTGTCAGCACTCCATTCTTCTGGCCCGTCGTTAATCCAAATGAATTAAGACAAATTTGGCTGAGCAAATAAACCAGCCTGGTTGGAATTCTGCTCGGTCGAAGCCAACTGACTTAGGTAGCTGAAAGCATTTGCACAAATTGACGGTCTACCGCACTTGCCACATGCGGCAGCTGAGAAATGCTGGAGCACTCGCACACACAAACAGGCGGGAGGATGCCTTTATTATGAGGTCGCCGTGTGCACTGCAGTGACATGGAGCACCACCCACCACCCTCCCAGAAACCACCCACCACCCCAATTTAGAGATGGAACAGGTATACCTTTAGTACAATTTGTTGTGCAAGCCGCTTTTCCGTAAGTAGATTTATATTTATGGTAGAAGTAACACAACTTACTAAGTAACAGTAAAAGAAAAGAAGTTGAGTGAAAATATTTATAGAACAAGGAATAAAAGCTATAAATTAATAAGCTCTGATACAGCAAACAAATATTATATAGTTATTATTAGCAATGATTAATGGCTCAAATCTAGAACAAATATGTAAATTCTTTATTTCTTATTTACATTTTTCCGAACCTTTAAAACCATATTGTTTTCAAATTAAAAATTCTTTTGTTTTTTTTAGTAATTATTTTTTTATATTTACTTACAATAATAAAAATTAACACTAAGGTACAACTGGTACTCAAAACCTTTCATTTGTTTAAATATAATAGAAAACATCATTTGGCGTTTTAGACTTCTTGAATGATTGACAATAAAGGAATAAATTAAATTGTTGGTACTCATTTTCATTATTGTTTACTCAGACCGACACTATTTTACTTATAAAATGTACCTAAATAATTCCCATCACTGCCTCAAAACTCAGTAGCCTAGGCCTCCGCCTGCTGATTTCGGTAAACTATTTACTAGATTCCCGGGCTGTGTGTGCAACATGAACTAAATGCGTTTGCGGTTGAATTGTTGCCTTGCCGTTTGTTTTGTTGCCACCAACTCCACTGCAACATAATTAGAAAGCGGGATGGCGGGATGGCTGGCAAGTCGGAAGTCATGATTCACGAGTGCCGCACACGCCGCAGTAATTAACACACAAACAGCCAAGTCAGTCCCACCATCTGCCAACTGGCGGAGTTAGCAGGACGGCTTAAGGATGCCCGGTGCTGGCCTAAAGACCACTGGAAACCTCAAAAGATCTGCACCACACAACCACCCACTAGCACTCACTCTCCACATTAGCATAAAAACCACTGGGCCAAAGCGAGAGACTTTTGGGCCAAAAGAAACCCCAGCCCATCCAAACAGCCTTTGGGGTCTGAAATTTTCCATTTGACAAGTGCCAAAGTTGGGCCGTCATAAAATTAGCGCCGTTTTTAACTTTGCCCAGTACACAAAAGGCATCAGATGGGAATGGTGCGAGGGGAAAATGGTGGGTCGAACCTCCCACATCCCTTTCAAAATACAAATTCTACCCTCCCCAAACGCACACACTAAGCAAATAAGGAAAAGGCCAGCCAAAAGTGGAATCATAAAAAGAGAACACCGAAAATGTTCCAGCTAAGGATGAGCTCGTGAGTAATGACTTTAAAATTTTTCAAAGTAAAAGTAATATAAATTAGCCTAAAAATTATATGGTTTCATATTTTGAACCGTTTTTCCATCTGGACACCTGGTAATTTAAAATAATCATCAGGTGAAGACAATCATACCAGGTACGAATCTTAGTGAACCTGTTAAAGAAAAGGTAATCAAGTTGATAAACCAAATAAAAGATTAAGTAAAATCACTGAGGTAATCTGTTAAACAAACCAATGCACAGAATGTTGTCAAGTTGCAAAAACGAATAAAAAAGTTAATAAACTGAAGTTTTTCTAAATATTAAAAGTTGGACAGAAAAATTAGGATTTATTTAGATTGAAACAAAAAAGACAAAATCAAGGAAAAGGAAAATCTCAGAGTTTTCACGAAAGTAATGCCCATCTCTAGCATAGGCTAGCAAATTTTTGAATACCTTTCGGATTGGTGCAGACCCCTCCCTTTTAGGCCTTCTCCTCCCAAACAAACCGTCCCTTTCGACTGCGGCATAAAAACAAATGAGGCCCCAAACGTGTACTGGCACTTCGCTCGACGGGCGGCCCAGTGGAGCGTTCCGTGATGAAATGGCAAACATTCCGGACGGGTCCGGTCATTTCTCATAGCAAAAGTAAATAGGCTGCGGGGCCAGGGGGCGCAGCTTTGATGACTCTAATCGATCAAAGGCAAACGCCAAATCAATTGCCCGCGATTGCCTCCTGCGATTCAGGGGCTCTGGATGTGGATGCGAAAATGGTAGTGGCAGTGGCTGTGGAAGAGGCCAATGAGGAGGAGGCCAAGGCAGCGAATCACTTACCATAATGAGGGCCTAGATTGTCCTGGCCGCCCCGCTTGCATACGTGCTAATAAATCTGCCCGAATGTGTTTATTTATTTGGTTGCCGTAGCGGTCGAGCCTGTCACGACGGCCTTACACTTTCCATTGATTTATGCCGGCCGCGTTTGTCGTTTTAAATATTTATCGAAATGATTGGCGTCCACTTGCCTCACTTCTTAATTATCGGCCGGAGTTGAATGAAAATGCATGAGGGCGGGCTAAAGCGCCTCAATTTACATGGCAATGGAGTAGCGAATACACAGTGGATTACACTGGCCAGCAGGATCATGGTTTATCATTGATAAAATGTATTGGAAAACAAGAAGCACCTAAAATATTGGGTAACCAATTCATACTCAAAATATATGTATATTTTGAGTATATTTAGCGTATAAACTTCAAAAGATTAAATCTTTTTATATGTTCTTTTGCATATCCATATATAAAAGTTTTATATATATAATTCTTAGAATAAATTCAAATCCAGAATGCACCGAATATTTCATAGAAAACACTTGTGCCTAAAATGCCTTGCAAAGGGATCTATAACTATGCAACAATATATTTTAAAATGTTTTTCAAAATAAATATTGAAAATAAATATTGAAATAGGTAAAAGGAAGTGACTAGTATTTTCCGGCACCCCTAGTTGATGGGTGTTTTCCAATTAGGACGTCGCATGCGTGCTTCGAGTGCAGCTCCGTTTATTCCACTGTTCCGACGGGCTTAATGAGCGGTCATCTTCAATTAATGTGCAAAATATGCATTCACCATTTTTATACCCTTGCAGAGGGTATTATAATTTCAGTCAAAAGTTTGCAACGCAGTGAAGGAGACATTTCCGACCCTATAAAGTATATATATTCTTGATCAGCATCACCAGGAGAGTCGATACAAGTCCGTCTTACATATTTTCCGTTGCAAACTAGTCCCTCAGTTTTAAAGCTATCTTGTGAATTGCAAAATTGTCTTTCTATTGCGGTAGTATATAAGTCGGAACGAGCCGTGCGACTATATCATATAGCTGCCATATAAGTGAACGATCGGAAAAGCCATAACTTGGGTGTTTTTAAAGATAAGGGGTTGGGATTTTCTATGGGTTTTAGCTTTGGCCAATCAATCCGACATACCGAATTTCATAAGGATCGGCCGACTATTACTTATAGCTGCCATATAACTGATTGATCGGAAGTGCCATAACTTTGGTGTTTGTCAAGTTAAGAAGTTGGGATTTTTATGAGTGTTAAGAATGCATCATATGAATAATTTTGGAGAATATAATTTACAGAATATTCTGCAATTTCAACTTCGGATCCGCCCGAAGTTAGCTTTCCTTTCTTGTTTTTAATTTATTTTAACCATCCTTCCGCAACGGCCTAGTTGAATGGGAGCGGAACGGGGTGGCAATTTGGAGTGGCAAGTAATGCCAGTTGCTGGCTGCCATATCACTTACCTTGCATATTTTATTGAAATCCAACACCCGCATATAAGTTTTGTGTTACTAGTGCCGACCAGCGTCCACGTAAATTGCCAAATTACGTTCCCAGCATTCGAAATGCGACCGGGAAACCCAAGAGGAACGGCAACCGGAGAGATTGGTCCTGCGTCGTCCTTCTGTCTGCGTTCGCCTTAATTACCAGTTATATTAGAGCCACTCCGACACTCCCCGGCTCGTATTTTTCGGTCCTATAATTGATATTTTGGGAATTGCGGGTCTGCCTTGGGCGGACGAGTCGTGTTGCGTAACATTCAAAACGCTTCAAGAATATTAAATGCGTCTTTTAGAAGGGGGAGCCTTTTGGCTGTTTATGGAAATGCTATAATTCATCCGAAAGTAGTTTATTTAAAAACAATGAACCTATTCATTAACACCATTTTAAAATTAGTTTTAATTTTACACCTTAAATATAAAATATTTATAATAATCCATCCCAACCATTGAACGATTTAGCCAAAACAAGTAATTTCATACTTTTATACCTTGCAGAGGGTATTATATTTTGGTCAAGAACTAGTAAAACGTGAAGGCAAAAATGAGTTGCTATAACCATGTCCTGTCTGTCCGTCTGTCTTTTCAAACGAGTCTCTTAGTTTTAAAACTATCGAATTGAAACTTTGCACACACCTTCTTTCCTTTGCGCAGTATATAAGTGGAACGGCCGGGATCGGCAGACTATAGCTGCCATATAACTGATTGATCGGAAATGCCATAACTTTCGGTTTGTAAAGTTAGGAAGTTGGGATTTTCTATGGTTTTTATTTCAAATGAATCGGACGACTATATCCAATAGCCGCTAATAACGATTAATCGGAAATGCCATTGCTTTGGTGTTTGTTTGGTTGGTTTTTTTTTTTTGTCAGACCTACCAAATTTCTAAGGATCGGCCGACTATATCTTATGGCTGCATATAACTGGACGATTGGAAATGCCATAATACTTTTTTGGTGCAAAACAGCCTTTTACAACGCAAAAACACTCACTTATTTGTTAACCAATTTGATTGTTGGCATGTTTTTTTTTTGAATACTTAAAAAATCCGCCTATATTAACCATGCTTTTGTGTTTTATTACAATTATTATTGTATCGCCAAAAGTTGAAATAAGTCATTACACACATTTATAGGGCATTGCCCCTTTGTTCGAGGCCCACTCTCCTCCACGGCCTATCCATTATTAAAAGGTTTTGCGGTTTTTCTGTTAACCAATTTGCTTGTTTCCCGTTTACATGTGGATGCCATTTTGGATATTGAACTGCCGTCTCATTCCGTCAGTTGTCCGCCGCCCGTCAACTGCTGCTGAAATATTGAAAACTTTTGTGCGGTCGGCTGCTGGATTTTTATCCTTGTATCCTTGCATTTCCGCAATTGTCAATTAAAAGTATTACGACCAGGCCCAGGGGAGGGGGCGGGTAGGGACGACGAGTATCGTCCACAAAGCGGCATGTAAAAATCAATCAGAGGATGGCGACATCGACCGCATTAGCTGGCCAACTAGGCGAACAGACCAGGAACGAGGAACGAGACGGCCGAGAAACCGCAGTCAACTTGCTGATTGCGCTTTGTCCTCTGGCCATAATCCCAAGTCCTGCTCCTTGTATTTGCCTCGCCCCTGCAGATCCTCCGCCCCTTTCGCTCCACTGCTCTGTGGTGGCCTTTGTGCTCGATTTAGTTTCGGGCCGAAAAACTTTTGCCGTCTGCCAATACAAGAGTAATTATCGGAAATGCGGTCTAGACGTAATCCCGGCTAATGAGCAGTTACGACTCCTTCAAGTGTCGCAAAGGACAAATTGAAATTGGTTGGTTGGCTGCTGTGTTCGTGGCTCTGGATATGTCAAAATATGAACTGTCGTGGCATTAATACAGCGACTGCATCTGACAGACCGACGACGGCAACTTCTGCTAAACTTTATGGTACATTTTTCCCAGCTGAAGGACAGACAAGTCCCAGTCCTGACAGCTGATTGATGCATTTTGCAATTATTTTTGACGCTGCCGGCGAGCTGAGATTGAAAACTTGTCAGTTGCATTGACGGAAAGTGCAGAAAATTCCGAAAATGCACATAAATGATGCGACAACGATATGGGTCTGTTAACACGATTTATCAGTTCAATAGGGCGGAGAAATTGAATAGTTTTAGCCTACTTGAATATTCAAGGATGCCAAAAAATATCGCTATACATTTGAAACTATTTGATGATATTAGTTTATTATCTCTCCATAATAACGAATTTAATCGTTCATCACTTACATTTGAGATGTATATTTTTCGAGGAACATAAATAGTTTTAATAAATCATTTGTTTAACTTTTTGACACTACCTACTTCCGGAAACGTCATCACTTCGCTTTCCGGGGGCAAAAGACCCAGGGGCATTTCAGCACACGCCTGAACAATTTTTATTTGCCACATTTTATCTACATCGAAACTTTGGCGTAACAAAAGATTAGCAAAGTTATGCCAAAAGAGCGAAACTTGTTCTTGCCGGGTTTTCTATTTTTTTTTACCCGCTCTACCTTTGCCGGTTCCAATTTTTCCCTGGCCAATTCCCCGGTGTGCCGGTGGAAAATGCATAGAATTCAACTAATTAAGACGCAGGGCGAGGAAAGACTGAGGAGAGCGTGCGAGAGATCTTATCGCTTGTGCTGAGGTGCTGAAAAATATTAGAAAGTTTCGCTGCCTCAGAGGAAACTTTTGCCTTTGACCAGTGGCAGAAATAAAGTACGCAAATGACAGCAAATCCTCAGGACGACGAAGGGAAGCGCACTGCAATTTGCTGCATAAAAATAAATTGGCTGGGGATCAAGCTCGAACTTAAAGAGCCCGGAAAAGCGCAGGCGGGGAAAAGGGTGTGGAGTGAAGAGTGCTAGATGCAAATTGCTTAGTTTTATGGCTTTGGCTGCATCTAATCGAAGTGAAGCCAATGAAAGGTAATAAGAGTTCTGCAAGTGCAGAAGTTGTCGGAAATAAATTGCAATTGAAGATGGCCCTGGCACATACTTGATTTTACTCGACCCAAGACGACGGAGACAGATAATTGAGTGCTGAAGTGGGGGTGGGGGGGAACTGATGTACGGCTTCATTGTATTTATGAGATACTTGGCACATTTATTTCCATCCAAATTGATTACCGTAAATGGCCAAGGCAAGTTCTGCTTAAACTCGATTTTAAATTGTCCCCCAGCCGAGCAGGATGCACAGAATGTAAGCCGCTTGTAAGCCGAGCAAGAAATGCGCCATCCTTTTTCGGTATAATTAAGTATTTACTTTCACTTTGCCATCCAAGGGTGTGGGCTATAGATGTAGCTGAAGCCAGTCGAGCACCGACATGAAAACTAAGCGAAAAAGCAATTAGACCTAAACAATGGGAGCCAAGGGGGTCGGGGGGACGGGAGGTGGGAGGTGGGGCAAGAGGAAAAACGATGCTGTCTCTGCAAACTTGATATTATGGGGCTGCCATGTGTAAAATGCAGGCGAGCACGAAAATCCCAGAGAGCTGCCAGAGGGGAGTTGGCAATAAAAGTAGCGTGTGCATATTTCAAGCAAAAATGCAACATAAAAACATTAAACAAATGCCAGACGAGGAAGTACAAGAATTCGAATGGCAGACACAAATACAAATGGAAGTTGGAGGGAGCGTCAACGGGGCGTATACGTTATGTAACTCCTTGCAGCAACACATGAAGTATACGTCCCGTTGCCACTGCGATAAGTGTGACAAACTGACATGGCAGCCCACTTGCCTGCCCCTCAACCGATCCAGACTCGTAATTTGATATACATTTGCATTTACACTGACAATTTTCCAGCGTGCAGCGTGGCGTATGCGTAATTATGGTTTTGCCAGCGGCCACATCACAAGAAGCCGACACTGCAACTTCAATCCTAAAATCTGAGAACTGAGCGGCCCCAGGTGCACCCAACTTTGATTAACCCCTTTGCCAGTATGCGACAAAGACACAGATTCCTGAAAACTCCACTAAACTGGGACATTCTAGTATGGCAAAGGATCGGGATCGCGCGTTTGGTGGCTTTCCTATCAAAGACTAATTAAAAACTTTGGCCAATGCCAAAAGCGCAAAAAACGCTTGCCATGTGCAAAGTTTTGTCATTTGAAAATTTAAACAAAAAGCTGAGGCAGCCAGCGGCAGCAACAACAACTGCAACAAGTGCTGCTGCTGCTGCTGCTGCTGCCGCTGTTTCCTTTGCCACAGTGGCAACTTTCAAATTAATAAATTATTCATGATAAATGAAAGTTGCGCGAGTTTCTCGTGGTGGGTAGAAATTTTGGGGAACTTTTGTAACTTTGAAAGAGCAGGAGCTGAAATCAATGCTAGTGCAGGGTGCTTGAAATCAATAAAGTAAGTTAGGAGTAAATAAAATGGTACAGCTTTATATTGGGCTGACTGGCCCCGGGACACTGCAATTGCTGGCACAAATTCAAGAATGGATATGTCAATCAGAACGCGCCGTTAAGCAGCATAATCAAGCTGGCAATGGTTTTTACGCATTTACTTTGCCCGCTGTGCCATCGCTTTTTCATGAGTTTCAAACCGAGCCAATTCAAATTTTTTTCGGTTTATGTAGAGCCATCAAAGGGTATCAAAAGGGCGTGGAAGACCCTATATAATTACTTGCTACACAATTTGGTACATTTTAATAATGATAAGAGCTTATCAAAGCATTTTCAAAAGCTACACGAAATAAACTACAAGTCAGAAATAAAAAAACTTTGCTTGTAAATTTTTAAAAATTATTTAATACCAAATAAATAAAACAATTAACAATAGAAAAGCGTCTTATTATTATAGCGATTTCTAAAATATTAATGCTTAATATATTTTTGTTGATATACTGGGTATGTTGCACTTCCACAGACCTTCTGTAATTTTTTCCAGGTGCAAGGTTTTTAAAAACGTTGACATGAATAAATATAATAAATGCAGTTTACCACTTTAACAATTTGTCTGACGCCCGTGCACTTTTTTGGCCTGCACCTTGCGGACCGCTTGGTTTTGATTTTTTTGTGGGGGCCCCGAATCGAGAATCGGCAGTGAAAAATGCATGTGGCACAAATGGCAATCAGCGACATTAATAAATAAAATCGTTGGTCTTTTGCCAACCGACAGTAATAACATGCACGGTAGAAACAACAGAAATCAACGAGCAAAATGCGATTTGGGAAGTGGGGAAAAAAGCGAACGAATTTGTTCGCTGTTTGTTGTTTGGTTTTTGCTGTTTTATGTTTTCTGTTCTGTTTGCTGTTTGCTGGCAAACAGAACTATGTCAGCATTTTTCATTATGTGCCAAAAGGCGGCGGAAAGGGAAAGGGAAATTGTTCTGTTGCAGTTGGCATCATTTTTTAAGGCGTCACTTGAGTGGACAGCCATCGAAATGTAATTACAGCACAGATATTATATTTTAATTAAAATCGGCAAAATCAAAGGGCAGAAAAAGCCAAAGCAGCTATCGTGTTCAATGCAATTTCCAGTACTTCCGGTTGTGTCACTCGCCAACGTGAGGCAATCCATGTGGCGAAGGACAAAAGTTTTGTGAGCGGCTTATGTGGCGTATGCGCAACGCAAAGCCGAACAATTTAAATTGCACAAAAAGTGCCAGCACGTTGCTTTCTAATTTTAATTGTGGTAATGCGGTTTGCCGGCTTAAGCCCAAGCCAAAGCCCTCTTAGCAGAGGGGTGGAGGGGGCCTCCAAACGGTAACCGCGCTGTTTGTCAAACAAATTAGCAAGCTGCCTAAGAACTTGCAGTAGTTTTGCAACTTTGCTACTTTGTTATTGCAGGGCAAACAATTTTGTGAAAATTTAATTAAACTTTCGCCGAGTGCTGCCACTTTAAAGGACACTTGCCGATGCCAAAGCGGGAATAAAAGGCAGTGAATGGAACGGAAAGGGCAGAGGCAGAGGCAGAGCCAAATGAAGACTGTGACGAAAATATGTCAAAATCAAGGAGACTTTTCCGTCCAACGCGGGCCATCGTACGTTGATCGATTGACTCGTTGCCCGGGCCCATTTCATTTCGGACCAAATTGTTGGCAACATTTTTAACTTTTATTCCGGCTGTCTGTCACTGGCAGAAGAAGCGGCCAAGACTACGACGTGTCTTTTCCACGCTCGCCACTCATCAATTTCCCCGCCCCGCCCCGCAGAAATGGGAAAAATGGAAACGGGGAAATGGGAAATGGGAAATGGCAAGGAGGCGGCTAACAGAAAACGGAAAGGGAAACAAAAGCGCTCCGAAAATTATGCTAGCCCATTTGCAAACAAGCCACTCGACTGATGCTCAACAACTGCTGCAGTTTCGGTTATAGCCCTTGCTCCTGTTTCGCCTCCTGTTTCTGTCCTTCGGCAGGACGAGTGCATTTGCAGCTTAAACTCAATCAGCTGTAATTTGCACAATGCGGCACAGCGAAAGGGGCTTACTGCCATCGAAACGAGTTGGAGAGCATTAACCGAAAACCAGGATCGGGCCGCGTACAACATCCTGGCAACCATCCTGCTGGCCATCATCTTTTCACCCATGCAGTTTGATGGCTGATGGGCAGTGTGCGAGTGTGCGAGTGTGCGAATGTCCGAGCCCACTCGCCGAGATAAACACACGGCTATCCGCTCGGAAGTTAATGATTATGCCAGATTTTCGGTTGCACTCGCCCATCCTGGCCATGGAATTTGCGTATTATTTTAATGCCGATAATTTCCGAATAAATGCTTCATTTACCAGTGCGGAGACTAGCAGTCGAGTGGATTGCAAAAGCCATTGCAAAATTTTCTGAATAAATCAGAAATGGAGCCACTTACACTGCCACCAAACGATTGCGGTCCGATAACCAGTCGTCATTGTTCAACATGCACTCAAAAAAAACTTTAAACGTTTTTAAAATTGGTTTTAATTATATTAATATTTTATCCCCAAAATATTGAAGTTTATTATTCACATAACTTTAAGCATAAATACATTTGTTTATGTGTTTTTAATGTTTTAAATTTGTTTTTACTTATTTTATATTAGTCTTTAAGCACTATTTCGAGTTCAGTCATACTTTAAAGTTGATTTGGTTTTTTTTAGTACACATAATAATACAAATATTAGAAAATTAAATATTTCTTGGAATATTCTAACATTAAAATTGTAAATTGTAATTTTGTGTAAATGTATGTTAGTTAAATACAACTTATTTCATCAAAGCCATTATGCAATTTAAAAGTGATCTTTGAGTCATATTTTCTAAGTGTCCTACACGTGTGTGCAGAGCGAAGGATTTAAAATGTGCAAACGGACACAAAAGCGATTTCCAGCTTATTGGTTTGGCATTAATAATTTAATGGGCCCTGCTTTTGGCCGACGCCAGCAGTTGTTTAGTTTTGATTTCGTTTTCGCTTCTTACAAGCCGGCCGACACACCACACGGAAAGCCGCATATGTTGCAGATCCGGCAAAGAGTTGAGGACCGGAATTGTTCATTTTCTGGCCGTTTTTCCGCCTCTCCCAGGACCATTGTCACCTTTTTTCTGGACGGCCAAGGAGCTGGGAAGGAAAAGTGAGAGCAAAAACAACTGTCAGTGGCTTGTTGCCTTTTTATTACGTTCCTTTTTCCGATTTCGCTGCGTGTGTGAAGAGGGTAGCTTTTTATGCGCCCTGTCAACGCAGCAGTTTCTTTCGGCCCGGGTCCTCGAAATCCCAGTGTCGGCTGACAGCCGGCTGTTGGCAGTTGCCAGTTGGTAGTTGGCAGTTCCTGTTCCTATTCCTCTTCCTGTTGCACCTAATCGCATAAATGTGCTGCCAATGAGTGGTGCTGCTGCATATTTCATAAGCCAACAGGCCTGGTGTTGCCACCCACCTGGGAAGGCATGTCAAGGAAAAGTTAACAGGATCAGCTGGATGGGGACAGAGGAAAAGAAAATTTGGGAACAAAAATTTTAAGTGCCTTAAAATGTCACATTTAAAATTTGTATGTAGCGTTTTACGTTTTTGAAATTTGTTTAACAATGTTTCTGTTAACTGCCCAAAAAAAAATCATTCTCTAAATCGCTTTAAACAAATCCTTAAAAAAAAAATGTAAATACGAGTATGAAAATCGACTAATAAATAAATGTTAAATTACAACTTTAATTGGGTTACATCCAATTAAATATATATAGGTATAGTTTACATAAAAAAGTATTCTTTAAAGTCCTTTAAAGTTTCGTAAGTCACATAGAAGAACTTATTCAAAAATCATGTTCTCCTTAAAATAGGAATGTATAGGGTAAAAAATAATACTTTTTCCAGTGCACTTGTAGAGATGTAATGTCTGAAACTACAGATTTAAAGTTTTTAAGTTGCCGGACCATCATTTCAGCAGGGCGCCATTGATGGGCTTGTCCAGCTTACCTGGCCCAACAAAAGCGCCTTAGAAGTGTGTCAAAAAATAAGGAGAGGACGGGGAGGGTGGAAGTGGGACAGGCGGTACAGGAGGTAACTTATTTGGCAAAGGATTTGGCCTGGCTTAATGATAGTTTCAATTATCGCCCATGTCCCAGCTTCGTGCACCATTGCACATGGTACAGACCTCAGATTTCAGACCTCATGGCAAACAGGAGCTGTGCGTTTGGGCCCTCGATGCTTGCTTATCATTTGGCCATAGTTCTGGCCGTTCTCCTGGGTTTTCGCTCATTATGGCCGGAAGCCAATTGGCCGCGTTGCCCAGCTTCTAGAGTCTGGTCATGTGACAAAAGGCAAGTTATGGTCGTGCAACTTTAAAGGTTTCAAATGAACACGGCTCACTGGCTCCTTAAATCACTGCGATTCTGGTGCAGAAACTACGCTGTTTCCGCTTTCCGATCATTTATTTAAGTTGCACTCAACACAAAGTAAAATCGGCAACATTTGATTGCCAGTTCTGGCTTTACTGGCCTTTGGCCTTTGGCCCTCGCAACTTTCGTTTCGTTTCGTGCTCAGCGAAAGTTAGTCAATGCGCGCAATTTGCTAAAAATAAACAGACTGGAAAAAAAGTCAGGATGGGTGCGATATTGGGCAGAAAGCGGAATATCGAATGCCCTGAGGTTTTTCCAATCAAGGGATTGCTTCTCGCTTACAAATCAATGATTTTCTACTTTGCCATAAGTGTTTATTAAGCTTAAAAAACCTTTAAAAAGAGGGAGTGCCCCCCCCAAGATTTTAGTGACCAAAAGTATTTCGACTGCTCAGAACCTAATAACTTAATAGTCTAGTAACTGCTAAACGAACTCTTCGATTTCAGGGTATAATGAGGGCCATTGGTAACTTGAGTCTTTGCTACAAAGTGTTCCCTCGCCCCTTTCCCCCCTTTTTCTTTTCGTCCCCTCTTCATTTCTGTTTGAGCTGCGCTTTTGGCGGCAATACGGAATGGAATACCAGGAAGCGAGAATCGAAGGCGGGACGGCAGGACTTAAGTTCCTTCTTATTCCGAGTCGACTTTTGGCTGTTTGAGTTTTCATTTTTATGATATTGTAATATATTTGCTTTCAGCTCGTAATTGACATGGGTCGTTTGTTTGGCCAGCAGCTTGCACTGAATTTTTTCGAATTTCTCTCAGCCTGAAAATTGATTCGGCGAAGGGAGGATTTTTATTTTCTTAATTTTTGCGTACCAAATTGGCCGCGCTCCGGTTACCTCAAAAGGTTGACTTGGCCACTCGGTTCCGGACCGGGTTTCTAGTCACTGTTTGTTCAGCTGCCAGTTCATCGGCAGGTTCTGGTAGCTTATTAAATTTCTTGGCCAACTTTCTAATGGCTTCATTTCAGTCTTTATTTTTCTCTGTTATTTTCCCGGAATTTTCGCCCGGCATTTTTGATGGCTGAGCATTTGCATGGAAAAAAAAAGTCAGAACATCAAATCTCCGCTCGCAATTCATAATCACGCCCCAAGGTGGCATCAAGCGAAATGAGTGTCGCATTTATGTGATTTTCCTGCTAAAGGAAGTTTGTGTGAGGAATCCACTTTGGCCGGAAGGCAGGGGCAAATTGATAATCATTTGCCCGGGAAGCCTGAGGAATTTGACAAAAATATTAAGTCGCATAAATTCAAATGCGAGCCAAGCCGCAAAAACTTACGAGGGGCATAAAAAAGTTGCCCCCGACAAATTAAAATACTTTCGGCTAAATACTTTCCAGAACAACTAACCCACAAGTATGCACATTAGTGTAAGTCCTGGGCGAATATCCTTGTGTGTCGGTCTACGCCCTTTGCAAGTTTTTGAGCGATTTTCAGTGGCTCAATGCGCTCACATTGGCCCATTTCTACGCAACTTGCCAAACAAATATAAAAATAAATTGTTGTAATAAAGCGCCAAGCCCACACACACACATTTGAGCTGAGGCTGCTTGGCTTAGACTTTGGCTGTATCTTTTCTATTGCCACGTTGTTGAAATCTATTAGCCACATTTAGTGTGGCTCATAAAATTCTATTGCATCATTTGTTTCTGGTAACTGGGCGGGTTCCGGTCCTGCTTCTGCTGCTCGAGTATCCTTTTCTGGTTTTTCGGCTAAAGCAAAAGCAAAAGTATTTCAAAACAAGTTTTCTGGCTGGCGAAACAATTTGCCGCGCTTTCGCACATCGCTTCTTGCTGCTGATAAGCAAATGAGTTTATGGACAGCCAGGGGATTGTACTCGCTCATACATATATATATATATACACCCATTTGAACGGACCCCGACCCCACTGAACCCTTAAGTGCTATGAGTTACAGGCATTGCATGTACCCTGTCCCATTGTCCTGACCTCCAGTTGGTCCGAAGCAACAGCGATGGCGTCTAATTTGTTCCCCGGCTCCTTGATGCCTTGTGGCCCATTGGAAGCCAAGAGGCCTTTGGCCTAATGCGCCCCAAACTATGCAGCAGCACGCAAAACAATTTCAACTCGGCCAGCAGCAATTTCGAATGATTTGCCATAAGTTTTGCATTAAAGCGAGTCCTTTAACTGGGGAATTAAGTACACCCAAGGGAGGAATATTAGAAATTTAAGCTTAAATATTATTCGTATACTTATTTACGTTGCTTAGATAAGCATTTAATAATTACAAAAAATTGATTTTACAGAGAAAGGTAAGAAATGATTAGATGATATGATATGATATTTAAGAATATTATAAATACATTTTTTAGAGATTATTTATTTTTTATAATAACAACAAAAACAATAATTTGAAAAGTATGTTGAAATAGGTTTAATCGGGGGTGAAACAGAAATGTCCTTCGCTGAAATTCTGTTCAAACGAATTTTACTTTCAATTTATTTCAGAAATTTTAAAGTTTAATTTTAATTATTCCGTTAATAAATTAGTTTTAGTCCGTAAAACCATGTCAAAATATACTGAATTGAATTTTTTTTCCATTTGGCGGGAGACTATTATGTTTCCCCCATCTGTGAATCCTTCGACCCCAATCTAAGCTGACCGAGAAAGGGAAGGGGCTTGGGGCTATCGATGGCCCTCGCTCATTGCCATTTCCATAGCCATTTCCAGAGCAGTAGCCATGGCCATTCCCTGGCCTATACTGTGTGCCAAATGTCAATCACTTTGAAAATGTAGTCAAATCAACTGTCAAATAAGCGTTGCATTGCCATAGCCCCACATGCGTGTGTGTGTGGTGTGTGCGCAGCACTCAACGGCAATTCAATTGAAATCAAATATGCAACAGCAATCGAGTTACCCAACGAGACGACTGCCACGCCCCCCGTCCCACTCGCCTCCTGGGGACTGCTATAAATGTTGCTTGGCGTGTTATGTAGGTGTTTGCAAGTATGTCACCATCATCACCCAGGAAAGGGGGCGGGGTACATGGGGGAGGGGCGGCGGTGTTCGGGGTGCGGAGTGCGGGGGAGTGGCCACAGCAGTGTGCAAACAAACATTGTTGTAATTGCTGAAAGTGTGTCAAAATGACAGACCAAACCGAGTGTTTGGAGACGTCGAGAGAACAACCTGCAACTTCCTTGGAGCAGATGCCCCAATAGATTGTTTGATCTTCCGTTATTATGCCACTAAACACCTTCCTTGATCCCCAGGCTAGCCCTGAATCTTTATCACCTGTCGCCCCGTTTTACTAACTACTTGGGAGTACATCTTTCCAAACACAAAGTTGCTAGAAGAGGAACCAAATTAAAGGACTAACCCAATGTAACATACAAGAAAATTTCATTCTAAATTTAAAAATTATCATGATATTTAGCTACTTACGAGTATATATATCTTTCCAAACTTTGTGCTAGAAGAGGAATCAACTTGCAGAGCTAAAGCTATGTAACTAACAAATTCATTCTTGAATTTCAAACAAATGTAAATTTAACTTTTTGATTTTTTAATTAGGTTGTATTCCATTCTAGTTAGGAATCAAAAATTGTCGTTCTTTGAGAGTTTTTATTTCTTAAATATTCTGTAATTTTTAAATTTTAGTTTCCAGTTTGCTTTTCAATATGCAAAATCTAGCTCCATTTAACCTAAAGTTTTAACACTGCATTTGTTAACCTTTTTTTTTTTTTTTTGTAAAGAAACCACATTTTTCCTTTTTTAAAAAGTTTAACAAGAATTACTTTTAAAACGAAATATTATTTTTGTCTTTTTACTAGGGAAAGAATTTAGTCTTTATTTGAGACTTAGATTTTTGGAAGACTTCTGTTATTGTTCTATTTTGTGTGTCTAGTTTTCATAACCTTTCGGGGACGTTTAAAAATAATATAAGTCCATTTAAAACAAAAGTCTCAAATGCGTTATTTTTCGGTCGCTTAATTTTAAGGACACTTTGAAATAACCTTTTGCTAAGACTTGTTAGTTTTCAGTTCAACAGATAATCTCTTTTCAAAGTTTTTAAAATGACAACCTTTTCCCAATGCAAATCAATTGCCTTAGTCACGACTGGCCAGGCCCTAAGGATAACTTAACTCAATTTCAGCGAAAAACCGCAGTTCCCTAGAAATGGCGTTAGACACAACAACACCTGGCCAACACACACAAACTTACCTAGCCGTGTAACCCACACAGACACTGACAGACAGATCATTAGCAGGCAAGCGTAAAAAATGCTGATTAACGAGTCCTTGGGGAAAAAAGGACTCCAGAACGAAACGAACTAAACCGGCATCCGGTCAAACTGTCGGCGGCCTTGTTCCTTCGGCGTAGATTACAAACATAAATTTAAATTATGTTAAACAATCCCCGTTTCAAGGACATTGGCAATGACATTTATTGTATAATTTATAGCCTCTTTATTGGCGCCGAATGCCATTGGAGACTCTATAATATTGATTGCCAAATAATTGAGATTTTTCCTTGCGCATAAAATTTGTTGCCATATTTTATGGTCATACTAGGAAATTACTCAACCGCCCACTCGCACACATATTCATTTTGTTGTGTTCGTGTGTGTGTGTGTGTGTGTAGTGGGGGCGTGGCCAAGTAGGCCAGAGGAAAAAAAGAAAAACATAACTACGCTCAAAAGCTCGTTTGGCCGTTTATGATCTGGGACCAGAAGCAGAGAAATGTCCCCGGGCATCAAAGTCATAGTAATAATCACAGGGAAAGGTTGCCCTGTCCCGTCAAGGGGGCGTGGCAAAGGGCCTCAATAAAATGCCGAATGCCGAAATAAAATCGAAATAAAAATCAGCAAAAAGGTGCGAATATATTGTCAAGGAAAAAAGCGGTAGCTTAGCCAAAATGGCCAGCCGAATGGCCTTAAATGAAAGGTGCAGGTGTGCTGCCAAAAAAAGATTTCCACCGAAATGTTTTTTTCCCTCTTCGGGGTGTTGATTTGCCAAAGATTAGGGGCGGTCGGCCGCTGGCCTAATCCCCAAAAAGGAGACTCCCGAAAAAAGAAACACACTCAGCTGACGAATGGTTGTCGTGACCGGGGGGTTTGGGGGTCCTTAAAAGTTCAGCTGGAAAGTAGGCAATATATTTTTTATATTTCCGTGAACAAAAGCTGCAATAGCCAGCCCGGAACAATGTTTATGGCTCTATGGCTATATAAACACCTACAGCAGTAATATAATTTACCGTTTTTGCGAGTTAATAAAGTTAAAAAAAGGGGAGGCTACAAAATTTTAATTATCAAATGGACAAACGAAGGAAAGCAAAAGAGTTTTGGCTTTATACGTGTTTTTTTTTAGGATTGAAAAGAAAACATTAATATTCACGATGTAACAGAGACATTTATTAGTCTATTTTCCATTGCAAAGAAATATGTTCAACCTTTTGGAATGCCCCTTATATATTTTAGCAAATTTTGATCAAAGGATTGACATTATTCTAAACAATAATGAAATAAAAAACATATCTAAATGTCAAGTAATTAAAATATTAATGCTTTAAAACCACGACAACTCCTTCCATGGATGCAAAGCTATATCTTCCCATTCCCTTATGATTTTTTGTGTAAATAGTTCATAAATATAAACAGCCGCCACAAACTTCCACTTATTAACCCCACAAAGTCTGAGCCCAGTTAATGCCCACCAGGCAAAATGCTACTTGCTTATCTCATTTCATGCAAATCCCAAGCCCAAGCCCAAGCCCAAAAAGTACAGAACTTTCAGCGCAAATAAATTTACATTAGCGACAATCGACTTTCACATGAACTGGAAAAGCGGGGAGCGTTTTTCGCAAAATAAGGTTGCAGTTGGGGGAAAACCGAGTCAAAAGTGAACGTCAACGGGAACGCACTTGCTGGGGATTAGCGCAAGGATTGACTTTAAGACGTCAGCCACTGGGTACGTAAGCACTCAGCCGGGCAATAAAGAAAAAAGGCACCGAGCAAAAGAGCTGGCTTAGTCCTGGAAAAATTTGAGGAGGGGTTGTGGCAGTGGCAGGATGTCTGCTGCGTCTCTGCCGACGAAATGGCATAAATTTCAAAGTTTATTGCATAAATTGTCGTATTTTGAAAATCTTATTGCCTTTATAATGCCCCGGCCAGGCACTGGGCCCACCTGTCTGCCCTGCGAGTCCTGCATCCTGCCAGGTTTTGCGACTAGGGCGTATCATTTACTTGTTTGTGGCAATGGCAAAAGCAAAGGCAAAGAAAAGGCAAGGGCCAGGCTCCTAGGCGCCTGTTGGCTGATGCTCGGGAGTTTTTATTGCGATAATAATCATAAAACATGCACTTAACAAGCAGCTTGAAATATGAGACCCAGCCGAAGCTCGAACTTAAATTTCTGCACATTATATTGTAGCTGATTTATTTACCCACACCCAAGGGGAAAGTAAGGCGGAAGGGTGAAAAGTGCGAAATTGAGACAGCAAGTTAAAAATCAACCGCGACTTAATTGGGTATGTCGGCTAATTCATTTGTAGGCACAAACAAATTTGTTAACAAATTTGCGTTAATGCCATATGAAATATTTACACAGTTTCCCACTTCTTATTTATATACACGAGTGTATACTGTGCTGCCATAAATTCAATTGTGGGTAGTGTATCTTGAGTAAGCCTTTCGACCTTCAATGAGGCATGTGCCGGCAGCAACTCATTAAGCCGTTGGATAGGAAGGGATGTCCTGGCTGGGCTTGAGCTGGGTTGGGGTTGAGAAATGAGGGTGGAAAAGCCCTGGGATGGGGTCGCGTTGGGGCCTTGCTGCTGCGGTTTATTTTCGGCTGTTATTATTTGTTTAATGAAATAAACGCACGACTTTCATCTTCATAAAACGGCATTATGGCATTAGCGCCGCAAATTTATGAGGCTCACCCCTCTCTGGCAACTTAGCACCCTTCTGCCCGCAATTTTCTCCGAAAAGCAGAAAAACACAAATGAAAAGCCAAGCTAAAACATTGACTCAGAAATACTCTTCTTAAAAATTTATTTTACTGAGTATTTTTTTAATGTTTAATTTGTGAACCTTTTTACAAAATGTACTTGCAATTTAATTTAATTAATTGAATCAATAACAATTTTACAATTTAATTGTTACAATTATATTTTTGTTCCGTACATATAAGTATTCATTTATTTTGGCAACAATTAAGCAAAAATGTGTAAAAATAATATTTTAATTATTTTTTTGGCCACTAGAAGCCATAGTTTATTTAATTATTTTGTCAATAATAATGTTCATCTCATATTATATATTAATGTGTGAATATATCCAATATCATATGAATTTAAATTTACGAAAAACATTCCGTTTGTTGTAATAAGCCTTTTCGTTACTGGACACTTACAACAAAAACAAACTTAAATTCGAAATTGTTTGGGCATCAACATGTTGCAAATAATTCCGTGGTAATTACTACTGCATAATTTTATTTTAGCTAATTTAGTCAATATTCAGAGGATATTGAACTACAACATTTGGTTTCACGGAACACCCAATTATTATGTATTTATTCATTTTACAAATGTATTTCACTGAATATTTGTCTTGCTGCCTCAAATAACACATCCAATCAAAATTCCTTGTAAAGGAAAATGGAAAAATTATTTAATTACCTGCCGAATAATTGCTTGCTGGGAAATTTCATACACCTCATGGAGAGTGCATAACTCCTGCTTTTTCCATTTAGTTGTGTTTTGGGTTGTGTTGATTTTTATGAACTTCGCCGAGCTTTAAACTTTCTGTGGCATACTTTCCGGCGAGCGTGGGGTCACAGGCGCTGCGTGGGGTCAATTTTTGGGTGATGGGGCGAGGGGGGTTTCTGAGTGCGATAAACGAGTGTGGGACGCTTAATGTGCCGCTGCTGTTTCTCCTGCCACTGCTGCAGTCACTTACTGCATCTGCTAACCTAATTCTCGGGGAAATGTCATGGCCAAAACGCTCCGTCATACAATCATTGGGCGCAATCAGGGCCCACACGCTTTGCATGCACCATTTGCAGGGCTCATTTGCCCCGAAAGCAGCCACAAACCATAAAGCCCCGACCCAGCAACATATAGAAAATGTAATTTTCATATTTCTTGCCAAAAGTTCTGGCAAGCCAACGACAGTAACGGAAGGAAAGTTTCCCAGTGATGCATGGCTGGCCTCTTACCAAGTTCACAAGGCGCTGAAATGTCTACTATAAAGAATGGGAGTTGAGTGGGATGATGGAAAAAAAACCAGAACGCCAAGGATACATCCACATGGCATTAACAATTGATCAACGGGTGGAGGCGGTATGGGGAAACGAAAAAAGTGTTATCAAGTATACAGAGTAGACAACAACGAAAAATTGAAAAGAAATAATAGCAGGTGCCGAATTACATGAAAAATCACTTAGGAAAATTAAATTTCACATATTTTTCACTTCAACACCGAGACACGCGGCAATGTCTTTGAAGTTCCTCCTTTTTTCCTGGCATCTGTGTGTTTCGCCACCACAAAACATGAGTAATGCGTTGAGAGCTGCCAGGTGCTACGCAAGATTGTTAATGCATTGTCTCAAAATAGAAAACTTTTGGCCGCTGGAAATTCATTTAAAGTCATCTAAATCAATTACATTATTCAGCACTTGTTGTCAAAAAAAAAAGGAAAGAACTGCCAAAACTCGGGCACTTTGGCGATAAGGGAAAACCAAGAAAAAACTACCGAAAAGCTAAACAAATCAAGATGTAAATCCAGCTAGAGTTGGGACAGCTGGGTGGCCAGGAGAGGGGTGCTCTTCGAAATGCTTCCAGAATTGCACAAATAAAATATAAATACGCACACAGACCATAGAATTTGAAAATCGTTTTTGTCGTTGTACAGATTAGCAAATAATGCAGGGTACGCAGACAGAAATAGAAATAGGAATCGGGACACTCAGCTCGGGATATACTCCTTGCGGCTGCTGGATCCCCCTAAAAATACACCCCCTTTTTTCCGGATCTTTTCCCAGTTGCAGCACAGAGAAAAAAATAAAATATAATATATATTCCATTCAATAAAAGGATTTATTTAAGGAAAGACATTTTTAATTTGAAACCTTAAAATTTTTTAAATAAAAAATTGATGTGCAGGAAAGCAAACTAAACACATCTTCCGATTAACAATATTAATAATACTATATGTTAAATAAGTAATTCTAACAGACGCCGATTTTTGGAATATAAAGCATTGCAATTTATTAAAGATATTTGGTATACCAATAAATATAAAAAAAATGTTTGTGTAAGAAAGTACACTCAATAAATAAAAAAACCAATAAAATTATAAAATCGGACAGTCGGACAAATTAGATAAAAAAAGAGCCAAGCCCATATATTTTATAAAAAACTAGCTAACAATACGCCTTTGTATTTTAATGGGTGTTCAGAACGAATGGCCTCTTTAGTGATATTTCCCGCAGTGCAGTTTTCCAGCTGCTAGATGTGGCCAATGATGCTTGACGTTTGGCACTGCCAAGTCGTCGTCAACGCCACAGCACCCACACACTACGATGGATTCCGGGGGGCGAGCAGCCAGCCAAGACAAAGGCGAAAAAACAAACAAACAGACAAATAAAAATACTCAAATCCGTTGGCCAAAGCCAAACAGGAGTCATCGTTGTCGGGCTCCTTGAAAGTTTCCACTCGACTGGCTTTCGAACGCATTTTCCGGGGCAACATCTTACACAGGGAAATTCCTGGGCCATAAGCTCCGGCCACACGCACATCAATCAACATCCCTCGCAGCCCGCCGAAAAACAGTCGAAAACGGGGCCAACTTAATTTCTCATGTTACCTGCCCACAAAACTTAAGCAACATTTGATTGAAATCATTTTCAACAAGTCAAGTGATGGATGGCCAACATGTCGGGGGATTAGAATAATGACGATGGGAATCGACATTTGATTTTCTGCGGCTCGCCGCAAGTATTAGTTTGGGCCCAACTAATTGCCGGCAGTGATTCAGGCGATTAAGATTTGGGCATAAATATTTTTCCATCACGTTTTGTTATGTCCTACTTGAATTAATCTTTTGCAAAGTTGCAACTTAATTTTCCGCGTCCCAATCGAAAGGCAAAGGCAAAAAGCTTTGAAGCTTTTTACATCAATTTCTTGGCAAAAAGTTTGCGAACAAAACTTCTTGGCCAAGTTTTATGAGTGCTGTAAAAGTTTATTAAAAAACCGCAAGCAAAATATTATTCCTAAAATGTGCAAGAATTTGAATGGCGCTGGAAAAAAAGATAGAAAACGTTGCAGTTTAACTGGTGACCTCTGAACCGGGGCTTAGCTTCAATTTAGTTAACTATTTCAAGGTCGTGCACACAGGCGCATAGATTGAGCCTTTTTTTGTTGAACCTATATGTTGATGTAACGCAATCTGTTACAGGGTTCAATTAAACGACGCACACACACACGGACAAGAGCGAAAATTGAATTTTAATGAATCAACGTTTGCACAGCCAGAAAGAGACGGCGATGGCGGGGGGAACACGGGAGTGAGAGAGAGAGAGACAGAGCGAGACAGTCGCACATGTCACAGAATGGCGGCCATTTATTTTGTGAAAAAACAAAATTGAAAAATAATTTTGTTTTAAAAAAAAATGGCTCTTCTGTCCTCCAGTTTAACGCCAGAGATTTGCCAATCGACATTGATTGATGAAAATTGATAAATTGCGAGCGCAGCACATACAACGCTGCGGATGAGCAACAAAACTAATTGTGCGAATTGCGTATACGACATGTGCAACCTGCACTTAAAGTTTGTCATGCTTTCGAATTTATTAACGACATGCTTGGAGTCGGGAGTTAAGACTAGAATAGCAACAGCGAATGTCAGCAGCAGACGATCAAATTGTAAAACTCCAGCACATAAATCTTGAGTTTTTTCTGTCCTCTTGTCATAACTCTCCCACGCACACACACACATACACACTGGCAGGACCACACCTGTTTCGTCCTGGACTTTTTGTGCAGTTTCATGAATTGCGTGACGCATTTTTACGTGCCTCCCCACCCGCAGACTTGTACTTTTTTGTGGGTCAACATGAAAAGCAAACATTTTACACAGAGTTCTGCCTTAAAGCGTTCACAATGTCTGGCCAAATAACTTTTTGATATCAAAATACTTACCAATACAGCAAACTTTTTCGCAGAATGCCCCAAAGCAGCGAAAAGCGAGGAATAAAACTTTGACTTAAAATTTGAAGGTGAAGCTGATTTTGATGGAGACTTTAAGAGCAGAGTATCCCCACGCCAATGGACACAATAATTTCTTATTGAATTTTCAAGCGCAGTGCACAGTACACAGTACGCAGTAAACCCCAGCCCGAGGGCTCGATTGGAAATTCATGAAACTTTGCCAAGTAATGTTTATTTTTTCTGTTTCGCCTCCCTGCCTCCTGTTTTCCATTGTTGAAGTAATTTGCACGGCAAGGAAAACAAGCAGAATGCCAAAGCAAACAATTTGAGCTCGTGGAATATTTTTGATTGATTTCATTTGCCTGGCGCTGGTAATTGGCCAGGTCTACGCGATGGCCGGCGGCCTGTTAGCCAAAACACGGCAGCCGAATAATGCAAATGGAGCTGCATCGCCTAAGTGGCACCCGACACCCAATTTCATATTATAAGCCACCGTGCAGGCCTAGCTCTGCCTTTGCTTTATTATTATGCAAATTCCTCGACGCTACCGAACTAACAATGTCATTTCCGCATAAAAACGCCATGAACGCGCCACATTTCCGTCGCAATTGCCGCCATTTATAAAACGGTCCGCAATTTGGCCAACAACATCAAGGGACGAGGCTTTCACCATGAGCCAGCAAATTGTTTGCGTTAGTTTTTGCAATTGACAATGGTCGCGGAATGAAGCTGCTGCCACCTAATTGACCAGCTAAGTAATGGACGTGCGACAAATTACAGCCAAAGAAAATACCAACTGCCTTATTTTTCTTTGGCTGTAATTGATGAAAAACTAAAAGGAGCGACTAGTTTCGACACTGGTATGCTTTAAATATTTTAAATGTTCCAGTACAAGTTGAAGCCATTACAAATTTTCAGAAAATGTGTCTATTGCTATTTGGTATATTACTAAAAAAAATAAAATATAAAAGGCCTAATAATAAATAAACAATTTAAGCCAGAATCAAAAGTGGTTGATTCCTAATACTTTGTTTTTTAAATTTTCTATTTACCTGCAGTGCCACATTTACTTTTAAACCGTCATTCCATACATAGAAATAAAAATATTTAAATCTCATTCAAATTTAATGTTCATTTTGCTTTAACAAATACATTTAAAAAAATTAAATTCTTGTAAGGAAGCTTAAGTAACAAACAAAAAAACCGACCATCCCACAATCCTCATAACTCATTTCTTCATTTAAATATAGACACAATTAAGCAATTTTGATTGCAAAAACATATATAGAATGAGCTCAAAACAAGATTAAACTAATTTTAGTTTTTTTGCTGTGTATTAACCAAACAAATGAAAGCAGCGACGAGAAAATTTGACAAATTCGACAGACGCTCGTAAATCATGGCCACCTTTGGGAGTGAAAGGCCAGAGCCAGTCCGTTGGCCAGTCGGACTAACCGGCCACCGGAATTCCCCACGGCGGCTTCCCTGGGATTGAGTGGAGGCCTTTGTTGGCCGCTGCCAAATGCCAACTGCCAGTCGTCGATGTTGCTGTTGTCGCTGTTCATGTTGCTGCCGTCGCTGATGTTGCTGCCGTTACTATTGCTGTTGCTGGTGTTGTTCGGCTGCAGCGTGCTCGCCGTGCTAATTGTTACGCTTGACAGGTGCGTTTGACAGTTGAATTTGACAAGTTTATACACAAGCCAAGCCAGTCAAGCTCTTGGGCTTAGAAATAGAGGTGGGAAAACCCAGAGAGAAGTGGACCGAAATCTCGAACCAGCAGGCTGGGAAAACCAGCCAAAAAAAAACGAGAAAAAAAGGAAAATTATGCCAACAACTTTTGCAAAGATTTGACATGGACAAACTTGTATGACAAGTTTTGGAAAAACCGAAAAAAGAGTAGATAAACGTAAATAAAGTATCACACATTGGAAATAACGCTTATGCTCATAAAAAACTATAAGTTTAAAAAAGGTTACAGATAAAGAAATTAAACAAATTATTTCCTCATTTATTATAGGTACTAAACAACTACAAAAAATTATGTGTTTGATAAAAATATATATATTTTATTATTATATATATTCTAAAAATGTAATATGGATTTACATAAAATCTTTCTGATTTTTGAGAAAAAAACCTATAACCTTTGGCTGTATTTTTTTCTCATTCCACTTTTGGCATTTCATGTCTAAATGGATTCATGAAACATTAACGTAAAAGGCTCAAAAGGACAGCCTGATTTAAAGCACCCTCAAATTGGTTAATTTTGTATAATGGTAATTTAGGTAATTGGGTGCATTATGTACCTACAACTATGCAATAGACCAAATGCTCAGCCCGAATTATTCCAATAATATCAAGTAACGACCAACTGCACAATTTCGATTGATTTCGATTTGGGAAAACAGGTTCTGCCCATGCAATGCTCTCCAGAGTGCAGTCAATGAATTTCGAAAACCAAATTCTCTACCCCAAAAACGAAATTTCACTAATTAGTTCTGAAATTCGCTTTTGTGCAGCGGGTGCGATAATTAAATTGAAAGCAGCACCGCAAGTATGCAGCGTTTAATTATAATTTGGGGGCGCAGGCAGTGCAAGTGCAACCCACGGAATCGGGGGAAATCAGCAAAATGGGAATCAAATACTCCGCCTCAAATGAGGCACCAACAATCGCCCAGCACCGTCACAAAATGATCGGGTTCACGTTCACGTTTTGCCGCAAGTTAATTTCTGTTATTTTCTGCGGCTGCGGTGGGTTAAGTGTGAGCGAGATTTCTGCCAACTTGTTTATGCAAATTGCGTGACTCTGTTGGCTTTTGGGAAATCTCTGGCAAGCATGTCCTGTGGCAGCCATAAAAATTATATAAAATTTTTGCTATACCCATAACCTAAATGAAATGTAAGTTTACCATTAATATCAGTTAGCATTTATTAGGGCACGATTAAAGTTGGCCCAAGCAGAGAATGGGAGAGCGTTTGTGTTGGCTGCAAACTTTATCAAATTGTTTGCATGTTTGTCCTGTCTGTCGTTTATCAGCAAACACCCACGCCCAGGGTGACACCCCACAGGACTCTAGCCGCAAAAGAGTGATAAAAATGTTAGCCACAAAAGCGTGTGGCCCACACACACATTTTGGCCCTCTCGACTTCATCTCAGCCATATATTTTTTTTTTGTCGCTCGTTTGACTAACAAGCAAAAGACAGTGACAAATTAGTTTTGGTGAGCTGCTTATGTGAATTTTCATGCAATTTGCATAATGAGCACTGCCCCTGCATGTGTGCTTCAAAAATGGAATAAAATTAAATCATGGCTGACACTTTTTGAGTAGTGCCCGCTCGGCTTGAGGTTTTTTCTTTCAGCACTTGATGAATTGCCGGTTGGCTGCGAAACGAGTGCCTAAGCAGCCATGAAATACACCCACCCAAACTCGATTATTTATTACTTTGACAGCGTACAGACAAAGGATGGTAAGGTAAAATCAAGACAGGAGATAATGATTTGAGGAACTGGCTCGTTTAATAGGCCCCATCGTTTTGGGCTGCTAATTTAAATTTTATTTCTGGCAATTTGCCAAATTTGTTGCCATTTGCGATGACACGCTCGTTTTATGACAATGATACGCCCGGAATGCCATTGCCCTCCCGCGGAAGCGGTGGCTGGGTGGCCTGTCTGCTTCCCATTGACATTCATTGAAATTCATGTCGCGTGGCCGTTCAATAATAAAATGCAAACGCATAAATAAAAAATAAAGGTAAATAAACGCAAAAGGGTTTGCTAATGGCCAGCCAGCCGAAAAAGAGGTGCAGACATCCTTCAGGGGGGAGGGGGGTCGTAAAAGCCGTCTTGATGGGCGTAACGTGTTGTTGCAGAGAAAAAAACCAAATATATCAAGATCAAACCGATACCCATATTCCTAGAAGATTACTATTTATTCGTAGCTATGTGATGACAATGTTATTATTCTTTTTTAAAAACATGCATTAAAAATTAGGTTAAAAAATGTCTTTGATCCTAAAAATATTTTATATATATATATTTCTTAGACTTTCATTTTGTTCATTTGCTAGCTGGGAAACAAATGCCTTTTCCTAAGTTTTCTTTTTTATGTGACAAAACTTTTTATGCTTTTATCTAAAAAGTCTTGAATGAGTTAACAAAATGTGCTTTAACTTGGACGGATTCTTGAAATTAAGACTTGATATAGGAAACTATGGAATTTTTTTTAAATTATAAAATTAAAAATCAACCATTAAATTTACCCCACTCTGGTTAACCTTAAGTGGAGTTTTTTTTCGGTGTTGCCGAACATTAAAGATAGGTCTTAAAGCAGATGTCAAGCGGGGTGTGTAGGCATGTATCCCTCGCCGACCCCCCCTTTGCATGCATTTCAATTAGACGAGGCAGCCGGCAAAATGTGCAACAAAATTAAAATGCGCATTTATGCAGATTTGCACATTGAAACTGTCACGGCAACGAACTGCCAACAGTGGCGTTTGCAGGAGGATCAGGAGGAGGAGGTGGAGCAGGATGGGCAGGATGGGGCTGGAGGAGCTGAAACAGGAGCCGCCCGTAGTAGCTGGTAAACAATACACCTCACTCCTGCCCCGCACCGAATTCGCCGACCCCTTTTTGTGTCTCTGGGTCCTGGGCACAATGCGTGCCCACCTGGCAGGCTCTAATTATTTTTCTGCCGCTACAGCGACTCACCTGGATCTGGCTGCACTTCGCCGGCATCCTTTCGGCCCCTGCCACCGTATCCTGGCGCTTTGTGCTGCTGTCTGCCTTCTGCCACTGCACAATAAACAGGCAAAACTGAGCGGCATAAAGCAGGATCCTGCATCCCAGCATCCCCTGCATCCAACAGCCAACAGCCAGCATCCAGCAGGCTCCTCCTCTTCGGGCCAAGTTTCATGTTGCATTTGCATAATGAACTGTTTGCTTATGTTTCGCATCATGGACATGGGGCTGGGCCTAACATTTTAACCAAATTGTGTGCGCTCTATTATGCAATCGCAGTTCCATTCCATGCGAACTAATTTTAAAATGATTCGCCAAAAGCAGTGGCTTGTAAGCTGGCTGAGTTCGCAAACCCCACAAATGATTGCTGAGCTCCGCAATTGAAGTTTAATTGAAGGACGATAATTCGACAAGGTGCAATTTTCATATTAACGCCCGTATCAAATACCAAATCAAGCATAATGGAAATGTCTTTCCAAATCAAAAGATTCTCCCTTGAAGCGCACGTAATATATTAAAATATATATCTTGCCGACATGCGGCCAACTCATTTGCAACTTCTGCACTCCCAGGGCCAAAACTAACAGCCTGACAATAATATAACACACTATCGATATGGATATTATGGCGGAGCGCGAGATCAAGCAGCCATTGTGTGCAATTCCCATTTGCCATTTTCAATATTTATTCTTCCCATTGCAACAAAAGCAGGACCAATTTCAAGAAAAAAATGTGGAAATAAAACAGGACTTCAGGACTACAAAATACCTCCTACCAATTCTAATTAAAATATTTCTTATATATGACCTACAAAATATTTAAAGTAAATCATGCTTAGAGAATTTAAAAATCTGTACTTATTAAACAAGGAAAGTTATTTTAATTGCTATTTTAAAACTGTAAATCTTTACAGCATAGTCTAAAATGATTACTTGTAGACTCATTTTATTGTGAAACTTCATAACAGACTAAAATGTACTTTTACCTTACCACCAATCGAGAAAACGGCCATTGGAGTATTACATGAAACAACAATACAAAATTAAATATTTCAAAACTGTTTTAAAAATGTATAGGAAATAAAAACCAAAATTATTATGCCAAAACTGTACACATACAGTGATACCTAATACTTATATGTAATAAAAATTTTCCAAATAAAAATCAGTACAGGGGATTTTTTTCCCACGCACTGGGAATGTTTTTTATTTTTTTAAAAAACTAAAAGGACACTTTATAAAATTCTCTTGATCCACTTTATGATATCACAGTTTTTCACTTTGTGCCAGACAAATGTACGAATCAACTGCGAATGCAATATACCCCTGGGTGCTAATGGCAGCGGGGACCGGAAAAAAACGCAGATGAGAAAGACACAGCAAGGCAGCTACAACATATAATAAAAGTAATATGCTCGGCACCAATGCATTTGCTGCCAAGAATATCAATTTCAATAAAATACAAGAGACTTTCCCGCACAGATACACACTCACACAGTCGCATGTTTTGCCAGCAATTTCGAAAGTGCCGCTCATATCCTTTGCCTCTTCTTCCACCTTACACTCGCCCACTTTGGCCATAGTTTTTTGTCGAAACTGTCAATGGTGCCAAGGGAAGTGCCGAAAGAGAGGGGCATGGGGGAGCGAAAGAGACGGATAGAGACAGAGCTCCCGCTGCGCTTTTGGGACCCATCTTCTTATGCAATATTTGCTTTGTATTTTTAAGAAATTATAAAAACGATTCCAGGCAATGCACGAAAAAATACAACAGGAGCCAGGAAAAACCGAACGCAATCAGGGTAAGAAGGAAACCAGTGCAAAAGCAAGGCAAACCAAACCAAACTTACAATCGAACTGAATTCGAATCGCTTTTGGTAATGATATCCTAGTGAGCTCTCGTGGACGAGAACACCCAGCTCCGTCAAAGCTTTGTGTCCTGGTCCAGGACTTCTGGCCAACCATTTTTACTTGCACCCCGGCGGAGTGGGCGTGGCAACTCAAGTGTCGCCGGCACATAGCCTTCAATCTGCTGGAGCAAACAGAATTTCGGAAAGAGTCCAACTTCCTTTCAATATTAGAAAAAGAAGAAGTTACAATTTAAATACAGTCGACGATTTAATACTCTGCATTTATATTTTTAGTTGTTTATTTTTACTAACGTAAAACGTTCCAGATAAGTTTTCTTCAAAATATTTTCCATACCTTAAACTGATATAATTGAAGGGAGCTTTAAAGTTTCATTTTCATATATTTTGTCACAGAGTTAAAACGAAAATTTAACTATAAATCAGTTTAAAATGGCCAGTATTCTTACAATAAATTAATATGTCTTAAAATATTTATAAAAATAAATATTTATAAGTAAACACCTTGAGTTAGAATAAAAGGTATACAAGTTTTATATTTTTATACAATTTAAAACTTTATTTTAAACAGAAGATCCTCTTCATCAAGCTAATCAATCAATCATTTTCTAAAACCTTATGAGATGGGATATTGAAAATTCCTTACTGCCAAAGGTCATTTGAACTTTTTCCTTCCGGCAAAAGTTGGAAAGAACCCAAGGGAGGGAATATTTAATAGAGAATGCGAGATTGTTTGTCGCCTGCATCGTTTGTCTTTACCAGGAACTGCAGTTGCAATGGACCCCAGTTCCATTTGTGCCCATTCTTGCCCCCTGCTGCGTTTTATTGCAGGAGAAATAGAATTCCCATTGGAGATCCTTTATTTTTACGGCAGGTGCTAAGCAGGCGGTATAATAGGAAAGGTGACTATTGAAAGACTGTTGATTGCATTTGATTTATTTGGCAAAGGACATGCCGCAAATCATAAACGCATTTCCAGGACTCCGAAAAAACGAAACCCCAAAAGCACCTGCCGCATTTTGTTACATGTAAGCTGCGGCTGACTAAACGAAAAGGTGAAAATGGCCAACATGAGTTGACAACAGGACACGACAGGTTCGAAAGGAGGGGCTTGGGACAGGTCAGAGGATCAGAAAATGAGCAGCCAGGATGGCAGGTATAAAAACTATTTCCTATGTCATCCTGCCAGGAGTGTGCCACTTGCGAGTCCTGCATTTTTGCTCGCCCGAGTCACGTCCTGCTGCAACATGACATCATATCTATATATATATATATTATATTTAGCTTGTGTTCTTGTGTGGGCCAGCATGATAGCCACAAATATGACAACTGCAACAACTGGGCGTGCCAAATGGTTTTGCCCATATTTTTATTATGGCCAAATTGAGAGCTGAGCTTGTGGCTAAGAATTATGCATGCCTGTTAGCAAAGGAAGCTGTTTTCAAGTGATGATATGCCATTGTGGCCGATTAACTTATTAAGCGTCAATAAAGTCTTTAAGAAAAGGCAAAATAATGGTTGACCATTTAACCTGTAGTGAGCTTTAGGATGTTGGCAGAAAGTTGAATTAAAAAATGTGAAACTTAAATAATCAAAATTGTATATTATTTAATTAAAGAAATTTCATTCAATCTAGTTTAAGCATATTGCCAAAAGTATGTCCTTACAATTATGACAAGTGACAAGAGGTTTTGGCCGCTTGAAATAAAATAAATCAATTAAGTTTGTGGCTGAAAATTTGAAAGAAACCAATTTGTCATGATATGATATTTTGTTTATCCAATCGCTGTGCTGAGCGATAAACTTAATTAGCGTTAATTAACTCTTTACAGGAACCCGTAATATGGCACACCCACACACACCCCTCCCGGAATTTAAATACAATGGTAATTAATCAAGCGAACGCCTAAAGTCAATTTCAACAAATTGATTCAAATTTGTTGGGCAAACGCGCAGCTTAAACGGCACATCCCGTTCGCAGTCGCAATGGCAGACGTGGAGTCAAACAGTCAAACAGAAGGGCGGTGGCGGTGTAGTAAGCCTGCTATTTGAGTTTGGCAACACGCAAAAGGCTGTCGCAGTTGGCAACACGTATACGCACACACACACACGAGGGCAAACATTTATTGCATCAATTAAGTTGGACATGTTAATTGCGTTAAGTTGAAACATCACGCACAGGCTACCTGTTCTACCTGTTCAGGAGTTTCCCGGCTCTGCCAGCTTCCTGCTGCGTATGGTATTTGTGTGTTACATTGACAATGGAGGCGGAGGTCGGCCCTTTGGGCTTTGGCCCAAAAGCGTAAGCGTCAAAGGCACCAAAGCTATTTACGCATTGCGTGCTAATTAGAAATTGGTTTGAGTTTCGGCCTCCCCCCCTTCCCAGTTCGTCGTGCATTTGAAATGTGACTTAAATTCAATTAAATTGCTAATTATCAGCAAAAAAAAAAAAAAGATTGGTAGAAGCTTTTATTAATTGCGTTTTGGCCAACCGCAAAGTGAATTCCTCTCGAACGGAGGGAGCCCCGGAAAGTAGGCTATTTAATTTTCGGTCCTCACCCCTCAAATGCAAATGCCATTACTCAGGGGTCCAGGGGACTGCATCAACAGTTGTCGGCACTTGCCTTAACCCATCGCAACTTGGACCACCACCACCTGATTGTAAACCCACCGCGGCAGGTCCAGCCCCACTTGGAGTTACATAAATCACCCGCGGAAACCGAAACGTGGAAAAGTTCTTGCTAAAATGTCTGCGCCAAATGTTACATTTTCGTTAAACAGCAAAACGGAGAAAATTTATGGCAACCTCTGGCCAACATGAAACAAAAAAAAAATGAAGAAGAAAAGCAAACATAGCCACACAATAGGAAAAAAGTTGAAATTAAAGCGACATTTCGGTTTGCTGCCAAAAAATAAAATGGGACAAATTGATATTAAAGAGACTCTTGACTGTTTGATTTTTCACAGCCATTTGCCATTAAAATTTAAACAATTTTTGCCGCACAATTGCATCCATAAATACTGTCTCAAATTAATTCGATGCAATTGTATGAAATAAAGCAAACAGAAAACTATTTGTTAAATGAGGCATTTTCTTTTCTTTTTTTGGGGTAAAATTAGTATCAAATGCGCGACAAAGGCACCGCAAATGCGTATTGGGTTTATATGATATTAATTAATTTGTAATGAGCGCAGACTTGGCTAATATTTCATCTATCAAACGTTTGGTGGTCACCGAAACTATCGGTGGGGCTATAACTATGTTGTGCATTTATTTGCACCTGTCCGCCATGGAATGTGTTTTTCTACACCGTGTTTATCTGTAAACATGTACGCATATATGCGGTTATTTATGGCCGATGTTGAATTTGATGTTGTTCTTGTTGATTGTTATTGCCGACCCCGGGCGATGGTTAAATGAAATTTTGATAAACACAAATGTTTGACATGACTTTGAGGCTGCAAACAAAAAGGAGTTTTTGCATAGGCATTTGCTGGTAGTTAATTAAATTGAATTATATGCAAATGTGTGTGCAAATAGTTATTTAAATTATATAAATTACATTATGCTTAATTGTCAATTAAGCGAACAGAGATGATTGAGTGAACGGCAAACAACTTGGATTTACATTTGCCACGTGCGATTGGAATGGCATCCCACAGGTTGCAATGACCTCTGCCCCTCCCCCCCTTAAAATCCAGTTACACCTGGCTGAGTGTGCCGCCTCATCAATCACCTGACGCGACTAGCTGCCACGCCCCTGAAAAGGGGCTGCTAATGATTTATGATCTCGGTGCGGTGAGGTAAGGCTAAATGCGAAAATTCAATCATTTAATTAGGGCAACACAACAAAAGAAAATTAATTAAACTCTGAACTCGGCGGAGGTGAACGCCGAAGAAAATTTAATTCAATTTTGGTCACGCCCCCGAGGGGCCATTTGTGGGTGTATAACCCAAGAAGGGGGTGCGCGGGGTCGGAAAAGACAACTGCCCCTGCTTGACATTTGCATTATAAATTGTCCCCAGCTCGATTCCCATGCACGCTGACATTTCGTGATGGGAACACGTAAAAAATTGCACATCCAGCGACTTTGTCAGCGGGTACATGAAAATTCATGACCCACCGCCAGCTGCCTGACACTTCGAGCATTAGATGGGCGTGGCCGGGGGGGGGCGGCTGGCACATATCCTGGTTCCAGGATACAGTGTGGTTCCCACACTCCATGTATATATACCATATCCCATAACCATCTCCTTCGTCAGCTGGATTTTCGTGAGTTCCGCTAACGGAAAAATCTGTGCTGCGGCGTTTTAAAGCCAAATTTGATTTACATTTCAATGCGCGAAAGTGAATTTTTGGCGTTCCAGTTAGACGACCAGACGCCATTTTGTTTGTCACCAAAAGTGTGCGTATGTGTGAGTGTGTGTATGTGTGTACAAGAGAGAGTGCATTTGAATTTTTATTTATTTTTGTTGACTTTTGCATAACTGCACTAAATTAAATTACTCAGCAAGAAAGTTAAACAAAAGAGTTTGTATTAGGTCGAAGGGATAATACTCTTTTTTTGGGCATAATTATGATTCGATAGTATGAACAGGTTATTATAAAGGCACTAAATTATTAAAAGTATATTTTAAGTAGCACACAAATAAAAAAATTTTAAACTATACCTTTGATAGCTTTGCATTTAAAACCCTTTAACCCTTTGCTTTGTTCAAATGGCTTGTTTTGTTTCCAAATTGATTGAAAATTAATTGCATTTAAATATTTGAACAATGCGAGAAGTACCTCTACATGCTGACTTACTTTTAGATCTCCCAAACCGCAGTTCACCCGCCTTTGCATCCCCACTTTCATTTGACAAAGAGTACAAACTTTGTCCCATAAAGAGAGCTCCTCCAAAAGGCAAAGCGTTCACAATTTGTCATAACTTTCACAAAACTGTCGCACCGAGCATGGCAAAACAACAATAATAACAATAACAACAATAACTGACTCGGGGTAACGCCAAAAAAATAAAATATACTAAAAACGAAATGAAAACTGCCAAAAATTGCAACCAACTGCAGCGAGTGAAAAAAAATTTGCATTTTTATTGAATTGCAAAAGTTTTTTCGGTCACTGCTGTCACTGCTGACTGTTGGGCCAGATCCCAAAATAACCCTACGAAAACCCCCTCCCCTCCCCACGAATCGAAATCCCAACCGGAACCCCATTCGCGGCATGCGAGCAAGTGGAAAATTGCAATAATATTGAATTTGGCTATTAAGTCGTTAAGGCTTGTTTGTTGTGATGCCATAAAGTCCGTTCCGAATCGCAGTTCCGTTACCAATATCCACCTACAATAAACAGGCACTAAACGGACATAAATATATGCCACGCCCCAAAATAAAACTATGTGTATGGAAAATGAGGAAGAAAAGCGGGGGCGAAACCTTTTATTATGACTACCATTGATTGCCTATTTAGAGGCGCACGTGACTGGCAAATAGCCGAAGTTTAAGCCAAAATAGAAACACATAAGTTGGCTAGACTTCGAAGAGCCAAGCGAGCGTAAAAATTAAGAGGCCTAAGCGTTAAGTGCATATTCTCTTGTACGATTTATTTTATCGCAAACTTTTAAGCCATTTAACCGATTTGGCGACACTAAAACAAGCGCCGCATTAACATTAGCCCGCACGGAAATTGATTCATAAAAAAGTAGTCCCGACCAAATAAATACGGTATGTGGGGCGATTGTCATTGTTGGTTTTTTAAGTGAATTTTAAAAGCCTTTTACCAGTTTTTCGCTTCATTTGCTGTTTTATGTCCGCCCCAGACAATATCGAATCTAAGGGCATATGCCGAAGGGAAGGATGCAGGTGGCTGGGGCGTCAAGTAAATGGTTTTATTTATTGACACATGTTTACTTATCGGCTGCCTGGCTGGCTGGCTGGATGGATAGATGGATGGATGGATGGATGGATGGATGGATGGATGGATGGATGGATGGATGCGAGGGTCTGGGGATAAAGGTTGTCATGCTTCATTTAATGCAATCGAAAGTGCCCCAACTCCCCGGAAAAGCAGCACGTGCCCTTCTCATTAGGTATCCGTATCGGTAAGGATGTATCTGAGTATCTGCTGATAGATGCGCTCGTTCAGCAGCTTAAATGCGGTAATTTTTAATGCATGAGCTTGGGTGCTCGTCAAAACAAATGTAATGATTAATTGTGCGAATGGATTGCCATCGTTTTTGTCCATAAAATATTAAGTAAACTTTAACGAAGCTTCTTGCTGCCTGCCAGCTTTTCTCGAGGTCGGTAATAATTCCGGGCTAATTTGGGCAAATTATAAATGAGAAATGCGTAAGCTTCGAGTGTGGCGCATGCAGTCATATGTGAGCTTAGATCTGGAATTACCCACAGCCGACTGCCCAAATACGTAATTACGGTTATGAGGCTTTGGCTGACGTAGTTACACACAGAAATAGCCGACCTAAATGCACATTATGCCAGCATATTAATGACGATATCTCCGCCCCCGAGTATTATGCATACATATTTGCAGGCCAGTGTGCAGGACGCAGCCATTTAATAAATACGACTACACTTACATATATTGAGCAGGCCAGTAACGGAAATATGGAGGCGAACTATCTGCTGGCCACCTGGGCAACTTGGCCAACAAACTTGGCTTTCAATCACAGCCCGAGGCTCTGACATGGTAATTGACCGGATCCTGCCAGAATCAAAGGTCCTCTGGAAACTTTCTTCTTTTAATTAAACACACATAAGTTTTCCTTAGATTTCCACCCTCTTGCCTCTTCGAGTTTTAACTTTCAAATTAAAGACACATTTGGCTCGCAAATCACAGTGGACACAACAACAAAAAAAAGAGGGAAAAACAAACGAAAAGCGGAGGAAAACGTTCTGCACCATTAATTCTAATGTTAATGCCAGTCCGAGGGCCTCGGCAATGTCACAACAAAGACGCATCATCGATTTTATTCGACCTTCGATGGGCCGCCAAGCGAAATAATGACCGGCTCCTGGCCCCAAACTTCAACCCTCGGCAAACAGTTGCACAGGCAAAAAAGTGTCTCCTTTTCGATGGCCTAGGTTAAGAATTCCTCCTTAAGAATTATCAAATAAATACTTTTGGGACTGAATTCATAGTAGTATTCAATCTTTATAAATACATAAATAATCTATGACTTCAAAAAAAGTTTAAGTGCCACAGAAATCTGTTGCAATCACCTAACAATTATTTTAATTTAGTTTAACAATGATTTTAAGTAATTAAAGACTTCTGCAATAAAAAGACAACTTAATATGTTAATTATTGAATCTTTTTGATTATCATTATATATGTAAGTTAGAATGTGTGGAATACGCTACTTTTATTTTAAAACTTCTGAAGTTTAATGGATTGGAACATTTTTTATAGTTATAGATAAGGCAATGGAAAAGTATTTCTTATCGGTTTGGCAGGAATTTCGATCCAGGGCATTAGGATAATGACAATTTTCTTCTGTGTGGTAAGAAGTGGCGGACAAAAGAGCAGCGGACATGAGTTGTCCGGACACATGTCAATTAAATTTGGGCCACGGCTCGCTGGCTCGCTTTTCCGATTTTCCGCTTTCCCGGCCCTCCGGTGACAAGTGCAGCGGGGCGTGGTCGCACAGTGGGACAATGGGCGGTGGGAGGTGGACAGTGGGCGGTGGGCGGTGGGCACGGTGGTGTCAGCATTTTCGCAACATTAAGAGCATTTTAAATGGCGCATAATTATATTGGACTGGCACATTTAGCGGTCGCCCCGAGGCGAAAAACACACACTGCACATTCTGTCTAATAAACTTTACAAAGCCAGCAGCAAATGGCAGGACACAAAAACAATGACAGGGACAACGGGAAGAGGAGAAGAAGAAGCGAAAGGCAAACGAAGTTTGCCGCAGGACATGTAAATGCAATTAAAACGCTGCCTTTGTGCCACGCCCCCTCCGCCTCCTTTCTGGCACCAACAAAAGCTGTTGACTGATGCAGTCAACGGTGCAATCGCAATCGCATTGATTGCGGCCAGTGTACTAATTAACTTAATGGTCATTTCGGCACTGACCCCGGGCAAAGGATATTCACATGGCATAATTTTCCAGAATTTCCTTTTCGCTGATTTTTTTCGCTTTTGTTTTTGTTTTTGTTTTTGTTCCCTTCTAAATAGTTGTGGAGCAGGCGGCACTTGATTTTTATGACCATTTTCGTTGCCTAATTGAGTTTTCTCTCGGCACTTTGGGGCAACGTGGCAGCGCTAATAAAGTCAACACTAAAAGCCTCGTTCAATATTCAATTAGACGCACACACACCCATATTCTAACTCCCAATCACACACACCCACACACACACACTCACGGGAACAAAGACACGCACATTTTGTTTTCACCGCCGTTGTCACCGTTTTTGAGCTGCCATTGACATTTCCGTTTCCGTCGCGCGCTCTGATTCAATTAGCACAAACCGTCGATGGGCGGTGGGCGGTGGGTGGTGTTGGGTGGTGTTGGGTGGTGTTGGGTGGTGTTGGGTGGTGTTGGGTGGTTGGTGGAATTGTAGACAGCATTGCATGTGAGCCCGCTAATAGGCGCAAAGCTGGCTCAAATAGTGGATATAGACACCTCCATGGTGGGAGGAAATAAATGTGGGCGTTAACCCCCCTCCCCCTTGAGCTGGTAAACTTGATCCAAATGACACGTGTAGAAGCCGCAATGTCTGCCAACAACTTCAAATTAAACAATTATGATTCCGCCGTTTTGACATCATGGAGCTATAAAGTTTCAAAGTTCATCTGGGGTCACAGACTTTGTTGGCATTTCTTATAAGTATCAAAAAGGTGATCTAGAATTTGGTGTGGGTGGGCTTTAAACAATCATTTTTTGTGGCTTGCTTTTGTTTTTTAATGTTTGTAAAAATGATTAGTAAAAGATGTAAGTAAGCTGTGTTGAAAGTTTGAAATTTATTTCATTTCATATTAAGCTAAATAAAAAATAAATAAATAAATAATAATGCAGCTCTTTATGCCTTTATGTACCTTTACCTTTATAGCTGCTTTTTAATGGCTATATTAAAAAGCCATTCCAGTTGAGCTTATTACAAATAAGACATAATGAAACCATAATACCTAAGAGACTTCAACTTAAAATTAAACAATTACTATTTCATGGAATATAAAACTTTTTAGGCTTATCACAAGTCAAATCTCTAATAGCTTCCCTATTTTTAGTTCCTCCTATCATAGAGCTGCCACGCGTCGTAGCCGTAAAACAATTCGTGCCCAATTTAGTTGGCTGGGTGATATACACTAAGATATGTGGTATGACGGACCCCTTTGGGGCTGGTCATTTGACAAGTGCCAAAGTTGCCACTCGTAAAGTTGGCGCAATAAAAGGACACAAAGGCGTGTGCCACTGGCCAAAAGGGGCTCCATGACTACGGCAATCTACCAGGAAAGGAAACAGGCCTAAGGACACTGGCCCCTGGTCATAAATATTATGTCCATTGTGGTCATAAAAGCCCAATGACATTCGGCAGGCGAAAACAAACCAACAAAATAAAACAAAAACAAAAACCAACAAAAAAAAAAGACCTAGAACGAAAGAGCCGAGCAGGCAAGAAATTTAATTTATGTAAATTAAACTGGCAAATAATTGGCCCAAAGGCTGGGCGCCAAAGAAAAGGAAACGAAGGCCCTGCAATGGCAATTACTTAGACGATAAGACGAAACGAAGATGCCGTAAGTAAAAATGTTGGATGTGCGCTAGAATTTCCCTAAGAAATCGCTGCAATCAATCAACGTGCAATGGCAACAAGCAAAATCAATTGAAATTGAAAGATGATTTCCCTGCCCTGGGTCTCTTGGCCTCGCCGGTCCGAGATCAGGGGAAGTGTCTTGGGAAAAATCCAGGGGGAGGATGCAGGACTCCGCCATGTAAACGAACGCCCGCAAGAAAAATCACTTACATTAATGAGTTCAAGTTGTTTTTGCCTTGCGGCTGCTTCTTGCTGCTTGGTAATTTATAATGTCAGCAACCGAAGGAACCTAACCGAACCGAACCGATTTCAGTGCATGGGAAAAAATATTCAACTCCAACATAACATCTAAGCCTTTAAGTTATGTTTCAAAAATATCGCTAATTTTAAATATACTCCAAAAATGAAATGAGGAAATATAAATATGCATCCTGAGTGATGAAATGATCAAGAAAAGTAGTCTACGTCATTAATTGTTTATGCCCCTTTAGTAATGTCAAATGGAAAATATAATAAATCTACTAAATTAAGGGACAGCAAAATATATTTTAATTGGTCATATTAGAAACAAATTTTAATTCTGTTCTAATTATCTATTAGAATAACTAAATTAACTTGTCTTGTACTTTTCTCTTTACTATTTTAATAAATCATAAGTAAATTTAAAATTATTTTGTTCCTGATGTGGAAAATATGAGACACAATACCGCATCGATAATAATAATAATAATAGAGTATCAATACAATGTAGGTCTCGTTGTTATTTTTTCAATGAATAAAAATAATATTAATGCCCATTTCAGGCCACATTTCTGACGGTGTGGAGTTTCCCGGAGCAGAAGTTACATTTCCATGCACAATTTACACCAATCTACAAGACACAACTACACATGCCGAGGAAAAATCGAGGAAAAGCAAAGCAAAGCAAAGCTTGCGGCTGAGCTAATCAATCTAGTGGCATGTCAGCCAGTCAATTTGTGAGCATGTGTGAGTTCATATGTCCTCGTGTGTGTGTCTATTGTAGCGCTTGTAAGAAGTTAGTCTAATTAAATAAATAAGTGCATGTGATTTATTTGCCAGACGCAAAAAGAGCGAGCCAAATGGAATAACAGATAGAAGACGAGAGTTTATTGATGTTTATATTTTTACCAGAGACGTCTCCATCCCTTTCTGTCTTCCAATTTCCCCATAAATCCATCTCTGTCGCTCGCCTAATTGAATGATACAAATTTCATGACAAGCAATAGGTTACCATGAAAAAAATGTATGTTATGTGGAAGTGGGCCTTGCAAAAAAAATAATCGAAGGCATAACTTATGGTAGTGTTTTTCCGATTGAATATCACTAACTTCAAATTGTTGAATCTGGTTTACAGTATCAATCAACTTATCCAGCTGTCCAGAATATTTGTGACATTCCCGAATTAATGACTTTATTTTGCTCATCAATTTATATAGGTTTTTTTAATATCTTTGTACTTCCATTTTGTGGGATTTAAAAATGTTTTTAAATATTTACATTACTGCTCTTGGCTAAGCCCACTTTAGCCAATTTGTTCGCATAGCATTACAATTTTAATTAACACAATTAATTGAATTTTATTTAAGTTAGCTTTTATGACAAATTCCTGAGGAGCGCTAAGGCCAAAAGGTCATTTCCTTTTTTTGACATTTATGAAATTATTTTCAAATCATGTTAAGAGCTTAGTTTAATATGTAATAGTCTTAGCCACTTATGCTCTTTAATTGAAATTGTATAGCAATATCCGAACTTTAATATTAAAGCCAATAATTGCTGTATTACTTTTGCACTTTTGGCTTACTTAAACAAGCTTACGAAGGCTTACTGTTAAGACCACTTAAGCTTGTTTAAAATATCAATCAAAGCTTGTTTTTTATTCATTGCCAATTTCTCGCAAGTTTTGAGCTTTTTATTTAATTATATTCTTAATCAAACATTATAATATTAGTTGATTTTTACTTAAAGTAATATGAGGTTCTTCGAAAGTTTTTTGAAATATATTGACTCTGCGCCAATTTGTGCACTTAAACTCTGATTAAATTCCTTAAACCGGTCTTGGCTATTAATGCCGCAAATGGCTATATTACTTTGGCCCTCTTTGCCACTTGGACTGGGGCCTTTAATTTGCCAACCAGACCACGCCCCCCGGTCGGGGAGGAAATGGGGCGCTGGCCACAGACGAGCGACCAGGCCCACATGCTGCACAAAGGATTTAATGAATTTTGTAAATTTATTAAAGCCGCACGCATTGCAACCATGGGCAACGAATCGCCGGTTTTCGCCTAGCAGTCCCTGCGACAGACGGCCAACACACCAACAACGGGGGCGAAAAATTTAATTAATTGCAGTCCAGTAGCACAAAATTGCAGCATCAGGAGCGGCAGGATCAGGAGCAGGAGCAGGAGCAGGTCCTGGCTGCTCCTGGCATTCCACTGGAGCGCAGAGTCGCTCCTCGACAATCTGCGGGGTGGGCCAAATCGGCATGGCCTAATGATTTTCCTGTTATGCCAGCTAGAGCCAAAAGAAAACATAATGAAGCCAGACAGAAGATGGCCGGGAATTTGGAACAAAATCGTTGGAACAAGGATAACGACGACGACAAGGACTTCATTACCAAATTGAGCGGCGACTGCCATCGAAGTTGCTGTGCTGTGTAGACTCCGTCGCTTCCGTTTCCGGCTGCACTGACTGACCGAAGGAGCTGCACCAATACCAATGCGCCGGCTAGCACATCCTGCGATATAAAGATATAAACGTGGCCGAGCAATCAAGCGGCGATGGCAATGGCGATGGCGACGATTTCCTTTCGGATTCGCTGCTCCTCCCCACTCCTCCTCCTTATCCCCGCGAATTCCGCCTTGGGCTTAAATACCGCCTCGAAAATCCATCAAAATCTTTGCCGACTTTTGAGGCCATAAACTTGTGATTGATACCGAATTTAATCAACTCGAGCACATTTGGCATCGTCTCTCGGCCTCCAGTCTCATTTCGGTATTCTTCTTTTTCGGCTTTCCTGTCGGCCGCTTCTTATATTTTTAATTTACGCCTCGCAGCACGATTCTGCATGGCTTATCACAGAGATTGGCAAACGGTTCTGCTTCAGTGCACTTCAATTAGTTGGTCCTGCCGGAGAAAACGACACCAGCGAGCGGGACGGATCATCCATCCATCCGTCCGGCGTACATTTTTTTGGGGCCATTTCCACGAACATGGTACATATTTATTTCTATGATTACTTGTACTGTACGGAGAAAAATGAAAATTTTAGCTTTGCCATTACTAACAAATTTGTATAAAGCATTTTAAGTCCACCGCAAAGAAAAAGCTTATAAACTCCCAAGTTATACTTATAATTTAGATAAACTTTTTATTTTAGCATACATCTTAATCAAACATTTTCGTAATCAAGATCGCAATTAGCTATAATTTTATATATATTAGATAACTATCTCTAGTTGTAATTTCATATATATTAGATAACTAGAGATAGTTATAATTTGACTAGAGATAGTTATCTAATATATATGAAATTATAGTTATCTAATATATATGAAATTATAGCTAATACACTTGAGAAAGTGTACAAATAATGATTTGATGATTTAAAATAGCAAGCACATAATTTTTTTAAAGTAAATAAGGTTTTTCATCTACATTTATTTAATCTTCAAGTCGCTAGGCTAAACAATCGTCAAAGTGAGTTCTTGAAACTATCCTAATTTTTCTATGTGCATCGCATGCTTTTCTCTGTCCTTGTTGTGGTTTTCATTTTCAATATGCACAAAAAAAGAGCCCCGAGAGTTCCGGATGTTCATCAGCCAAATGAGGGGAAAGCTAGCCAAGAAGAAGACCCAAAAGGCCAGTGAGAAGCGGAAAATGCTTTCACTCCGACTCTGGGCCGGGGTCAGGGGTCGCGGCGAGTCGAGAAGGTCGCTGCGCTTACAAATTTCAATTTGACTAAAATTGGTTGACACACATTGCTGCAACTGCAGTGCACTCTCTTTTTTTCCATTCTCTGTCCCAGTGTTACGATGTGTGTGCGTGTGTGCCGCCGAAATATTCATGCAAATGCACTTAAAACATTTTAAAAGCGTTTCTGCGGTTCAATTTGCATAATTCCAGCCACACTCACACTGTAAAAATGTACAACATTTTACCACTAATGGTGCATACACCCATGAGTGTGTGTGCTCGCTTGTGTGTGAGCCTGCACTCTCGCACACATGTGCATACATTTAATTATCGAAATGGCAACCGACCCGCCCTCCGCCCCTTCTGGCCGACTTGAACTAAATTTCAGTGAAATTGACCAGAAGCAGACATTAAATTGCACGTGGCCAGTAAGCTGAGTAAGGCGCCTTGGCGTCCCAGTTTCCGGGAATGCGACAAAGGACACACTATCCTGACGGAATCCGCCGAATCGTAAACAGCTTATCCGGAATCCAATAAGGCACATACAAAATTATCAAGCGTTGAATTAGGCTTCGGCATTGGCGAAAGAGTAACTAAGTAGTTTAATAAGTTACCTAAACCTAAAATAAAACTCATTAAATTTAAAAACACCGATCAATTTTTCCTCATAATTGAAGAAATAAAATTTCTTTTCTACCTGGTAAATTATTTTAATTAATTTGTACATTGATGTTATGATGCCATAAACTACCCCTTGTACTTGTAAGTGCAAAGATACAACAGCTGCAAAAATAACTATCAACACCCCGAAATAACCATAAACACCCTCTTCTGTAAATGTGGATCAAAAGAAATAAAATAACATAACAAACATTTGTTCCACTATTACATTGATGTTATTAGGATGCCATAAACTACCCCTTCTGGTAAGTGAGGGATGTAACATAACAGCTGCAAAAATAACCATAAACATCCCCTTCTGTAAGTGTGGATTAAAAGAAATAACATAACATAACATTTCTGTTAGCATGGCACAAACATTCGATCCACTAGGAACAGATGAGCAACCATGCGTTCCCAAATCTGTTCTCATTTTAATTTAAGGGGAAGCTACTGTTAGGTATAACATTTTAGCGTTTCCTACGCTTTTCTGAGGGTCTCCCAGGGTCGTGGCGGGTGTGGGGGAGCCGGGCGCAACTTTTGGGGGATCTCACGTTGGGGGCCGAGTTCGGAAAACTGAGAAATTGGGGAAAAACCGGTAAAGTTCAGTTTGACGGTCTGGCAGCACTGTATTTTGCACATGGGTAACACACGCGACGGGAAAACTGGTGTATTCGATCACTTTCCACGGAAAACTGATCGCGGCGACCTGCCCCCCACCCCCGGCTCCCGTCGACGTCACTTTTTTCTCGCGGAAAATGCGGCGGAACGGAGAATTTCGCGACACACAGATTTCAGGTCCAGGCAGTGTGACCACCTTTGGGTTCAACGCAAATATAGGCGCTTTCTGGCCACTTTCGCATGGCGTTACGGGACTTTCTGCGTTTTCTCCAAGGTGGTCATACAGTTTTAGCGCCGTTGTTCAAACTTTTTAAGTGACAATACTTGCGTTTTTTATATAATGGACCTTTTCAGGCTAAAATTCTTTGCCATGCCGCACCTGCGCGCACAGGTGGAAAAGCACCTCCCACAGGTGGATGATCCGCTCCGGCCAAGCGGGATCCTTAAAAACTTGGACGGCGTAAATCGTTTAAAGGATCACGGCAGGTGTTTCTACCTGATGGTAGACGTCATACACCTGACTGGGGTGGGTTCCAAGTCTTGTCTATTTTTTTTAACAATTTAATTAAAGAATTTACGCACCCAGCCGACGCCGGGACACACGCTAATAATGATGGGAACCTCAGATGACGGGTCCGTGAAACAGGTTGTTTACACCGAAGTAGTAAGTAGCCCCAAATATCTAAAACTCATGCATATGTACTTAAATATATTTATTTACCTATATAGAAGAAAAGTACATTTACGGCCATGCAGATCATGGCGGCGTTTGAGCAGGTGCGGGAGGCCATCGCATTAGTGGAGTTTGAAAAGCATTTGATAGCAATAATAGTGGACGAATGCCCCAACAACGCCTTGCTTCATGTCCACAGTGGCTATCCGGTGATGGCAGACCTAAACCACCTGGTCAATATAGTTAGGAATAACATTTTAAACCTAACATTTATTATATATTTTATTCTTTAAGGAACAAAAATCATACATAATCATTAGACAAAATACCCAGCAAGCTAACCAAAGTCACGCACCAAAGTCTGCAAGTACTTGCGATAATTGTGAGAAGGGCTGCAAGAGAAATTTACTTCGACACGCAGTGCATTTGGAAAACATTTGCTTAAATGCCGCAAACCAAAACTCAGATAGCTGAAGAATGAAATAGGCACATATACTATCCCGTCATGGTGCAGCTGCGTTCCGTGCACGTTTGTGCCACATATGCAGCCCACCGCCCCACATCAAATTCCACCCACTCGCGCGCTTGAACTCAATGGTGCACCACAAAACGCGCAGCCAATACGCCCGCGGGTCCCTGGTAACTTGGGATCGGGGGGTATTGGGATATGGGAATTGGTATCGTTGTTGGAAATCCACGGAGAAAAGAGAATGTCCAAAGTTTGGATATGTATTTGGAAACTTTCCAGAGAGAAATGTTTTTTACATTTTATAATTTGTAACATTATTTGAGCTTTTATTAAACAATGTAATACGATATCCTATCAATACTGTTTTTATTTTGATACATTTGATATTAAAACGTTTTATTATTTTTTTTTCTTTCTTATTTATGTAGTTTTAAATCCTTTTTAACCAAAACGGGTCTTCAGATTAAATCTTTTTAATTAAAATAGCTCTTCTAAATGCGCTCAGCAAAAAAGGAAAGCAAGAAGCTAACAGTAGTAAGAAGTATATATATAAAAGTAATACAATATATAATGTTATAAAAGTTTCTGTAAGGAATATTTTTTATGACAATTTAATTGTCATTTTTTAATTAAATGTTATGATGATGTTATTATAAGGAAAAAGTCTATCTATACCTTAACGTATTACCAGTAATTTAAATGTTACAAAATCAACTCGAATAGTATATTTAATAGTTATAATAATAATAGTTATACTTAAATAAGTTCTGACTAGTAAATGAGAAAGAAATTAGGATGAAATAATTTTGTCTCAAATTTTGTTCTCTGTGCGATAGCGGTATTGGTATTGGAATGGATGCCAACTAGCACGCGAGATATTGATGTGCACAAAATATGCCAAATATCAGCGAGGAGGAAGGCCCATACATTATACAATGCTCGTCGTACATACACACACACACACACACACACGTGTGCACGAGTGTGAGCTGCCAAATCAAGCGCAAGCCCAAAAGTAGCAACAAATAAAATTTTATGCGCTGTGCGAAAAGTTTTCTTTTTGCATAACGCCCAGCAAATACAACAGCCACAACAGGAGCATCATTGGGGAAGGCAATGGCAATTTACATGTACAATGCAAAAGTTTCGATTTTATTGTGTGGGTGTGGGTCTGAGTGTGGGAGGAGTTTGGGGGGTTGGGGGGTATCTTTTTGGTTGAGATGCCTGATTCGGTTTGTTTTCACTCTGACAGCCATAGGAGATCGAAACGCTCCCCGCTCCACAATCCACGTTCCACGATAAACACAAAGGGCAGCAACATCGAACGATTGCCGCCGCCGGCGATGGCCAAAAAGTCAAAAATAGTTTCGAAACGCCATTTGTTGTTGTACTTATTTTCGGGAATGCCAGTTAAGTGGAGGGACTTCATTTGCCATTACATACCCGAACAGGAGCCGAACGAACTTTTCGGCTACAATTTTAAATGGTTAGCCAACTTAAAGTGAAAGAATTCTGTGAAATGGATGCTTTTTAGTCATTTTATGCTGATGCGAGTAAAAGTGAAGTTCTAAAATAATAAAACTTTGAGGAAAAAATAAATATTAGATAATAATTTTAGATTGATCTTGTTTTTGCAATCTCCTTTTAATAAATCAAGTTTTTGCCGTCCCAAGGTTGGATAATACTTATTTCTTATAACATACTCATAGTCATTTGTGAAAATTTCCAATCCCGCATCTGAAAAGCCAGATCTTTTTTATTTTTAACCGAATTTCGTATAGGTTAGTAGCCACTGCAATGCACATGGAAAATACATAGCTTTGATAAATAGTTGGCATTTTGAACTAAGCAAGGCATTGCTTTCTACTTATGCACATCTACTCAAGCCGAACAACGAATAAGATGGATGTATATACATATATGCACTCCAATGTAGTTTATACCCACAATTTAACATGGTCGGCTACCGCAGATGCAGTGCAGTGCCTGGCTATGGCTAATTTGCATATTGTGTGGGTCAATTACATTACGGACGCAGGATTCTGGGCTAGTCCTAATCAATTGGATTGTTGTGTGCTCATAAACCGAAGGCTAATCAGTCGAACATTAGGACAAGCCCTAGGATATCTCAACATTAAGGCACTAGTTTCGAAGGGAAAACAAGATATTTGAGTAAGGTTATTTTTGGTAACTGGATTTAAAGTCGACTTCTACATAAATCCTTGCAATCCTTATGGAATCTGATTAGTTGAAGCTGTGCAACGCAGTAAAATCCGGATGGAGGGGCGTGTCAAGGCCTCTAACGTATTAGCGCTCCCATGACAGTTTAAATTTCCACAGAGCCATTTTTTGTGCGCCGTTTTTGTTGCATATTTCAGGGCGCCACTGCCCATTGCTCTTGTTGGCCAGGAAACACAACGAACTGCCAAATGGCTTGCGCAAAGCGGAAGAAAAACTAAAACAAATGTCAGTCGTAGTTGACGCGTTGCCACCGACCACCATGCACCATCCGCCATCCACCAGCCACCGGAGCGGTCCCCGAACTCCCCCCTCCCCCTCCACATCCCCGCTGGCTGCCAGGGAAATGCAAATGTCATTTGCAGTTGACACTTGACTCAGCACTTCGCACTGTCCTAGGGCACTTTGGGGTTTTCACCTGCGTCTTCGCGCCCGCTTTTCCGCCATTCCCCTTTCAACACCCCTTCCCCCCCACCCATTTACTGCATTTGGTGGCACAATGGCTGCATTCCTCACACTCCCGCAGACAGCGGCAAATAAAAGAAAGTGGAATAAAACAAAAGTTGTGGGCCAGCTTAAAAAAAAAAAAGAGGTAAGAGCAAGGGGTATCAGGGGAAATGGGGGACAGGGCGACTAATGCCAACTGAACATGAATAAAGTCGTGGCCCCTTGGGAAGCTGCTACCGCTACCATGTCGTCGTTATTCTCGTGGTCGTCATTAGGAGGGCAGACGTCAAAGTATGCGCTTTGTTTGCTGCGTGCCATGCAGCGTGTTAATAGCCAGGCACCGGGCTTCAATCCACCAGCCACTACACAGAGAGAAATATCTCTAAGACTACACAGCAATTGCACAAAAATTTGCATATCTAACGAGGAGGGTGGAAATAAATTAAGAAGCCTGAATAATTTTGAATATATATCTTATCCAATCTGAATATTCAAATCAACAGTTTTCTTAGATTCAAATTAAGCTACTATCTTTGGTGACCTTATTTCCCGACTAAGCTTGTTTAATTAATGACAAAGACCTTTTTTCTGTGCTCCTATTTTTGTATTAATAAGCAGTATCTTAGAGTGGCTTTCGCTTCAATCTAATTGATAATCAACTTTAAAAAAAATATCTAGTTTTAATGTACAGTTTTTATTATGATAAATACTCAAAAAATGAAATGTGGATGGAACAAAATAACAAAATCAAACTTTATTAAACTATGTAAAGAAAAAAGGATACTGAAAATCATATTAATGAAATTGCTTTGCTAACAAATTTAAAAATTGCTTGTCTTTTTTAATATAAATAGAATAAAATTCAGATTGATAAACCTTTTTATAACAAATTTTCTCTCGGTGCAGCACCGTGAGGCATGAAACCGCTTTCCGCCCAAAAGCCAGAAGCCGAAGTTGACAGAGTCTGGGCGAGGGGCGTGGCGAAGGGCAGGGCGGACCGCGTGGACCTGGAGCCACGGCAAAGTCAAGTGCTGCAGTCGCCGTCGTGTGGCGAAAGTGAAGCTTACACAGCGTGCAGCGAGTGGCTGACATTTCGTGTGGCTCTTGGGTGAACGTTGAGCACATTAAATTGATGCGCTTGATGCGGATTACAAAGAAGCGGTGGTTTAAACCGAGAAAGTAATTGAGGAAAAATATTGAGGAACAAGAGCAGTTAAGCTCAAATAACATTAAAATAACTAATTAAAATGATTTAGATAATTTATTCCTTTTAAATTTCACGCACTTAAATAAATGGACAAGTCCAATAGTGCGTATACGTAATAAATACGCCACCTAAACGGGTGTTTGGCGAACTTATCAAAAGCTTTGTATTAACTCACACCAATAGCCACTAGATGGGGGCACTTAAAGCTTTGTTTGAAATAAACTAATGCAAATTAATGCAGGTAGGCTAACTTTCCCATAAGAATAATGTTAGCCAGAATTGTTAATGATTTTTCCAGATTAACTTTGGGTACTATTCCACAAATATTCCACACTCTATGCAAATGACTGCCAGTCATAGGCTTGCAATTAAATATCGAAATATGTATGATTAACTAAAAAAATTTCCCCGTTCAAATGCTTTTCATGCCAAGACAATAAAAAGACCAACGCAAAACTGCGGATCAGAGAGCGAGAGGCAATGGAATCGCAATCACTGTAGTGCCGAGCAAATAAACCCAGAGAGAGGACTCTATATTTTGTTTATCTTTCAATTACATCCCAACCCGGGGGAATGCAACGTTGAGCAGTTGTCGTTTGGCTGGCATGAAAGCGGTACACACAGCTCCGCAGTCCGGAAACGATCACGTACTTTCTGGGAATCGATCACCCACCCACTGAGGAATTTTATCACAAAAATCGGTCATTAAACTGGTAATCTTCTTTTATGATAAGTCCTTCTTTTTGAAAGTGAGGCTCGATTATGATTTAGCACATCAACTATATTTTGACCTATCCCAATTAATAAAATAGTTGGTCAGTTTTAAAATTGTTTAAAAAGTTCATTAAATGAAATGAATTTTTTAAGATGCATTTCCGTTTTTCGGAAAAAACAAGTTATAAAAATGATATATAAACATACTTAACGTATATTTATAATATAAATATTTGTAGTTTTGTGCAAATAAAAGTTATCTCGTTTCTGCGAAGCATTTGAAATAATCATGGATAACAGCAATCCAACGCCCGATAATGCGCTGTGGACACTTCAGGGTCGGGAACGACCAAGTCCCGCCCAGAGGCTGCACAACCTCACCTCAGCAGCCTCATCGAACTCATCTGCCGGTCTGCCCCAGAACATCTTCACCAACCCAGCCATCCAGCCCTCCAGCGTGATCAACCTCAATCACTCCACCGACGTGGTGATCGGTCCCATGACCCAGTACCAGGGTCCGGTATCCATATACTATATGGACTACATGGAGGCACACGCCATGCAAACGGCGGCAGGTGAGTCCCCGGTCCTGAATGCAGTGGAAAAATGTAAATACAGTTGGCAATCCAGAAAGTAAACCAACAACAAATTTAATTTTATAAATTTGTTAGTGTTTTTTTTAATACATTATTACCAATTCAAATAATATTTAACGTTTTTTTTAGTTAAACTTAAAGTTTAACATTCTGTATATACTTTAAAACGCTATATAAAAAATAAATATTGCAAGGTGTAGCACCTCAGCATCATTCGTCTGCTAAATAATATCTCTGAAATCAAATTTATGAAACGTTTTTAAACACTATTCGATAGGAAAGACATTTTTTTTGTTCTAACAACCTTTTTTTATAGTTTTTATATCATGGTAAAAGCTTCAAGTCGGTTTAAATTAATATAAAATAGAGGGTATTCAAATTGGAGTCAAAAGTTTGCAACCCAATAAAGAAGATGTTTCCGATCCTTAAAGTATATATATTTTTGACCAGCAAAATAGTTTCTTAGTTTAATTGATATTTCGGTATAAGATTTTGATACGTCTTCTTTCTATTGCATGTAGTATACAATTTGGTGTGGGTCAGATCGGACGACTATATCTCGCAGAAACAGTCGGAAAAATTAATGAAAAACAATTCAAATTTAGGGTTTTCAATTTCAAACATACGATCGGTAATTGTACCGAAAAATCGGCATCGTAACACCAGCAAGGGTATTTAAACTTCGCCTTTCCGAAATTCGCTTCCTTTCTTGCTTATAAAGTATTTTATCGACATTTGGTTAACAAGTATATTTATCTACAAAATTGTAATTAGCAATTAAGAGTTCTCAAGGTCTTGTCCTAAGCCAGCTTTGTTAAAAGAATTACTGATAACTTAAGCTTGTGAAAAAACAGTTATTGGCAATTAGATCAATAACTCGATTGTCAACTATGGATCGAATATGGGGTCAATACTTTAGCGGGAAGAACAGAACCGATTAGTGAATTATCGGGGTAATTGAAATGCAAATCGAGTGACGGGATTCGTGGAACCCCCATATAAATATATATGGGAATACGAGCACTCGCTCAGTTGCACTCAGTTTTGGAGAGAGAGAGAGAGAGAGAGAGATACGACTATCCAGAGTTTGTGGATCAATCTTTAGCCTTTTGCGATGCACAGCGCATATTGCGCATACGTCACGTAGTACGGAAGAGAGAGGTAGAGCGAAATACGATAAGTAAGAGGCGTAAATGTGTAAAATGTGATATGGCAAAACAACAACAACAACAAAAAAAGGCTGCCGGTACCATGACGCACCCTCTCCTCACCCCCGCTTTCCCCTGCCCCTTGGCCTTCCTTCACACAAACAAACACAAAACATGTCAACCAAGGGTAGAGCGAGATGGCTGCTTTTCAGCGCTTTTGCCATTTCTGTTTCTGTTTCTGTTCCATCGACAGCTGCGCCGCATTTCAGTTGTTTGTGCGACGGGTTCAGGTTCAGGTGCGGTGGCGGCACTAGTGGCACTCCGCTGTCCGATTATCGGTCAAACCCATTATAAAACAATAAATATCCAGACCTCCAGACCTCCAGACCGCTTCTGCTCCCGGTATTCGTGTAGCCCATTTGGTTATGTTGATTCCGATGATTCAGCGAACAATTACTCATAAAAGCTAGTCCATAATAATGCCCTGTATTACGAGTATCAAAAAGTTGTGATAACCGAGTGTCCGCCACCGTGGAACAAAGTGCCATGAAACTGCTGCTGAAAGTTCACTCGGAACGCACGGCGCGCAGGCGACGCACTCCGGAGCCCAGTTTAACGACCTCCCGGGACTCATCAAGTATACAACAAAAAAGCAACGATATACGATATCGCTGACTTTCTACTGCTAAATTTATATTTAGTTGTAGCAATCAGGGGTGCTAAACAAACCTTTTTTTTTATATACAGTGAATAATGTTTTATATTTGTCATCCTGTAGTAATTTTTGTATATAAAATGATCGTACCTAAAAAAGTCTTCAAAATATTAAAAAATTCGTATACACTTTAATTAAATTTATAGTTTTAAATAAAATAAATTTAAGTTTAAGTAAAATAAAGTAAATCAGCGCAATCACTTTAATAAAACTAAATAACATTATTATATTATTAGTATCTTAAAAATGTCCTATGATTAGCGATTTACCAAACTGTAGCTCATAAAATCGATGCTGAAATCGACCATAAGAGCAGACAAAAGAAATTAAACCAACATGTCAATACATTTGACGTCATAACAACAGAACAACATAATTTTCATGTTTTAAAAAAATACAATCGAAGTCTATTGACATGTAAATCTATACCTTTTTTAAAGCGTCTTAAATAAGTCATACCTATTTAAATGATCCCATTTTTAGCTCTGTGTATACCAAATGCTAATTGATTGACTTTCGCTAATTTAGGAATCAATAGCCACAATGCCAATAGCAACGGAAACGCGAATCGCGGCCATGATAGATCTCCATCAAAGCGACTCACACGGAACACCATCCTGCTGATCACGCTGATCCTGCTGGTCCTGGCCACCGGATTGGTGGTGCTCTTCGTGGAGCTCAATCGATCCCGGCCCGTGTTGCCTAGCAACAAGGCCATCTACTTTGGCAACAACTACGACCACGACACGTGTAAGTGGGCCGGACTCGGATTGTCGTCATAGCCAATTCACCAATTTTGCAGTTCCGAATCTAGGAAACGGCCACCTGGTCATCGACAGGGAGCAGTGGGGAGCCGCCAAGACCACGCCCGCCCTGACCATTCCCCTAAAGCAGCCCATTCCCTACGTCCTGATCACCCACATAGGAGTCCAATCGCTGCCCTGCGAGAACATCTACAAGTGCTCCATCAAGATGCGCACCATCCAAGATTCCGCCGTTGCCGAGAAGCATTTGCCGGACATCCAGTCCAATTTTTACGTAAGTGATTTAAGATTTTCGAATCATCGATCAAAAATTTTGTTTTGAATAAAAAAAATGCATGAAAATGTTGAATAAAAAAATCATGAGATTGTTCGTTTCAAAACAATATTTCAGTGTCAACCTTGATTAACTATTATTAACCACACAAAAACATTTTTTTCTGCTCTAAAAAAAAATTTCAAATTATGAAAGGCTTTTGTTATCTTTAGTTTGATAACTTTATGCTTCTACATTTATACACTAAAAATTGTATTTCACCTAAAAATTTAAAGTTTAACCAATTTAAACTTAGTTTTATTATAAACAAATAATTTTTCCTTTGATAAATACATTTTACCAATTGTAGCACAACCATTTTTTTAATAATATGCTTAAAAATAAAAAAAATATTTTCGAGTGTAGTGGGAAAAGAAATCCCGGCGCGTGCATTTGTGTTCCCGGCACGTTCACGTGCCATTTTGGGCATTTAGCTTTCCGCTTACGCAAATTGTCAAATTTCCAAATTTGTATCAAGCAGGTTTCGGATGAGGGCAATATCTACGTAGGCCGCGGCTGGGACTGGGCCAACACGTATGCGAACCAGACGTTGGCCATTACCTTTATGGGCGACTACGGCCGGTTTAGGCCCTCTGCCAAACAAATGGAAGGTGTCCAGTTTCTGCTGGCCCATGCGGTAGCCAACAGAAATCTGGAGGTGGACTACAAACTAGTGGCCCAAAATCAGGTAAGAAAATTATTTAAAATATCTAAAAAAAATATTTTTATATTTGAGATTTCCAGACTAAGTCGAGCAAAAGTCCGGGCGCCTATGTCTTTCGAGAAATCCGGAGCTGGCCGCACTTCTACGGCTGCAATATGGACGGGGCCCCGGCCTGCGGCATCGAACTGGGAATGAAACCAGAATCGTGGAATGGCAATCAATAGCTACAGACTTCTTACCACCTAAGTGTATCCAAGCACAAAATATAGTTAATACGAATACTAAGGCGAAACGGGCTTTCTTTTAATCGGTTATGCTGTCTCGAAAACACAGCAAACCGGTTCGGAGCGGGCGGTTTATTTATAGAGCACCTATCTCCCTCTCTCTGGGTTTGTTTGTTCAACTGTCGCTCAAAAAGCTGGAAATTCCCAAGCCGCAGTGAACCTATCAGTACCAGTACCAGTACCAGTGCCCCGATCCCCTATAGACGGGCTTTAACACTCATGGACTATACTTTTGTGTGCATATATATGTCAGCCTTTGTCCGCCAGTACAACATCATTATCGGAAGCCTAACTTCACTCGTATTGATGGTGTTGTGATCATTGAAGCTGCCTTTGTCATTTATCTGGTTTTCAAGTTAATTAATATACAAAATAAAGAGAATGAGTATCGTTTGGGATGATTACTTTCTTTACATGATTGGAAATTGCCCAGTAATTTATTATAAATAAATATATTGGATATTCCCGAGTTGTGGGTGCTAGGGTATTCACTCCTTTATCATCGCTGAAATTCAGTTTTAGGAGTGACGTACATACATCGCACACTGCGGCACATGTACCATAAATTGAAAATGAATATATTGGATATTCCCCTGTTGGGGGTGTGTACTTTGACCCCCTTATCAACATCGACCTTCAGTTCAACCCCCTTAAAGAGTGACGTACATTCATTGACTAATTAATACCACAACGCCTTGAGAAAAAATTATACCTACTCTGCGGAACGAATTTTTGGCTAAAAACAATGACGAGAGTCTGGCACGTGTAGGGGCCAAAAAAAAAAAACACAAATACGAAGAGGGAGCCAAGCAAAGTAAAATAATTAATAATAATTAAGAAAAGAAAATGTGTAAAGGTAGATTGTACAGAAATAGCCATGGTGATTGATTTTGCAGCTGATGTAAAGAAATTATTAACTGCTTCATCGGAAATGATTTACAATAATTACTGACTTTTTTTGCAATAAAATGGGTCAACAAAGAATAGATTGCCTGGCTACAAAAGGCATAAATCATTAGAGGAAGTTCAAGCCTGAACTTGAACTGCAGCCATATAATACTCATAAATTTAAAATGATACTCAAGAGCTTATCAGTATTTTAAAAACACATAGAAACTGAAATCGGAACTTGTATACATTTATTAACGATTAAAATTTGTCAAGCTTTCTATTTATTATTATCTTTGTTTTTTTTACACACAGAAAGAACAGGGTATTTTGAATTCGTTCCGCCAATTTATTGCTCTTTACGATTTATCCATCAACAGTTTCCCGGCGCCCTTTTCAGACTATCAACGATCGCCGAACCGCTGTTCGCCCATAATTACATTAAATATTTTTCAACGCAAGTACAATGGGTCAAGCTGGAGTTGGGAGAGAAAAAGCCTGTACCACAAAGTGAAATAGCCAAAACCGATTGCGGGCCACAAACAAAACAATTCTCGGAAATGGTAGCGCAATTTAAAATGCTCACATTTTTGCCCACACTGCACTGTCAGTACCAAAATTGTTCGGAGCCGGGAGAGTGCCGGAGATCTGTGTTGTTTATTGGTTGAACAAATAAAAAAATATAATACATATACACCACCGATGTGTCGGTGTGGTGTAGTGTGGACAACTAAACAAAAACAAACAGTCATCGTCAGGTGGGCAGGCGAACTGGAGAGCTGGAGAGCTGGAGAGCCCGATCTTCAGCCACTGGGCCTAGACAGAAGTATCATTATATATTTGATTAATATCTGGAAGATATAAAAAAAAACCCCGAAATCACGAACAGGTTCCTCCACTTGGTGACGCACGGAAAAACCGAAAAATGCAGGTCTGAAAATGCAGGTTTCGGAATTCTTTCAGATTCTTCGGATCACTCACTTTCCGTTACGAACTTGTTTTAATCGGAGAAAAGCTGTTCCCATAGTAAGTAATTAAGGTGTTGTGAGCAACTTGATTGTAAAAATTTGCGGAACAAAATTTAATTCAGCTTACATTTTGTATTAGTCAGATCAATAGTTATAAATAATATAAATATAAATAAATATAATAATATATGTTATAATATCCGCATGTAATGTCTATATTTTTAGATCCTCTTATTTATTTTGTTAATTTTGTTCTTCAGACGATCTTTATAAATATAACAAATTAAGATCTTTTAAAGCTGGTATCACTCATTGTCCATTACTCTTGTTGACACAGTCTTCAAACATTAAGATAATTTTTAAATTTGAAAAATATTTTCAACATATTCGATCAAAACAAAATCATTTTTAAGCGGCATTACTTTACAACATTCTGAATTTGATTAAAATGGCTGGCCGAGAAACAACACTTCCGATTTTTGGTTTGGGCGACATCGTCAGTTTTTGTCATATATCTTAAAACGAAATTACACAAAATTAACCTATCACACATTATAGAGCTACGTCGTTTTTATTTTTATTTTTTATTTTTTACTTTATCTTAGTTGAGTTCTTTTTCTATTTTTTAGAAGTATGTAGGACAAGGTTTTCCACATGCACTATGAAAATCTTTTCGAAAAACGTATATTAAAATGCAAATCTGTAACGGGTTGGACTGCCTCAAAATCGTTCTCAAATCAAACAACTTTGGTTAAATAATAAAAAGCCGACCGCTCTCCCCGTCTCTCTCTTTTTTTCCCAGCGCTCTGCTCTCTCTCTCACGCTCCCACACGCTGTCATTATGGACGCTCCAGCTTTTCAGGCCGCTGCGATTTGATCGCCGCTCAGTTGATCAGAGTCACTCGAACGCGCCGCTGCTCAACGATTCGGAATTGGCGCGAAAAAATAAAAAATTCAAGTTACAAGTTTTGTATATAGTATAATCGCTTAAAGATTTACGTGTTGCATCGGATTCTTCGTCAATTGGAAGTGCGTAAAAAATACTTTGGTATTTTGTATATAGAGTAGTACACACCTCAAAATAACCAAGTTTTATATGGCTAAAGCACCCAAAAATGTGAAATACAATCATTGTAATTGACCAATTAAATCAGTGCTAAAGTGTAAACTAGTTCATATTAAATGTATTCAGTTTACAAAGCGTTATTTTTCCGAGGAATGCTAATTACCCTTTCGAAAGGAGACTGAATATTTCCTGGGAAAACACAGCTATCGAAACACCGATCGAAAATCAATTAATTTGCACATAGGCCATATTTAATGATAATTTCGAAAACACGTAAAACACCAGAGTTGTTAATTATTATCGATTCTCCAGACAGAACGAAGTCAACCAACAAAGAGACACCTATACTGTGGTGTTTGCTGTGAGTGTGTGTGCGTGTGTGTGGCAATGGCCGCCGCTCAAATGCTTGTGTATTGGTGCGCTCAGTAATCGTAAACTCAAAGTGCCATTCCGTTCCTCATTTTTTGTAGCACCCGCCGTTGTTCGGTATTCCATTCCGTGTTATCTCAAAAGCGCGCTCTGTGCCAACTCTAGCACATCGATACTAACATATAGTCCCTAAAAACTCAATATGGTTCCGAATTTATCGGAGTTCTGGGAATTATATGAAAGAAAGTTACTGTCTTGCATTTGGTAAACCACTTGAGGAAATTGAAAAACTTCCACGAAGACGTCAGGCCATAAATATTATGATCTAACGACCTCTCAAAGACGTCACTAGAGACTTTCATATATCCCAAATTGAGCTGGTAGCAAGTGTGTCTTGTGTTTCGTATTTCTCGGAATCCACTTAAGTAAATTTACTACGTCAATGATTATAGCTAATTTGCATAAGCCTTGCTTTCGTGAGAGCTTATTGACCAAGTTTATGAATCGAATTGAGGGGTATTCAATATATGTGAGCAGTAAACTGAATATAGCCGAGCACTATTCGAAACCCGCGCTTACTAATTATTATAAACTTCATTGCCACACAGCAGCCACACAGTTTTTCATTCGTGTTTTAAAAACTCTGTAGACGGGCCCTCAGGCAATCGAGCTTATCAACAATCGTGTATACATGAACTAGAAGCGTCTATTATACATATAATACACAATGAAACTGGCAATCGAGTGCTCTAATGGACTATGATAACATTTACAATTATTTAAAACAAATAAAGTGATTCCAAAATTTTACAAATAAATGTATTGTTCTGAACTTAAATCAAAAATGGTGCCCTAAAACGATCTTTTCAAACAATCCAATAGAATATATCAAAGTTAAAAATAATTTTAGGACATTTGTAATTGTAACCTAAAGTTTATAAAACAATACAAAATGTACTCCAGTACAGACACAGAGTGAACGCAAAGTTAAACCCATTTAAACTCAATACAAAGAATAATTTTCTTCGAAATGTATCATTTGACTTGCTCATTATCAACCAGTTAACCGGGAACAAAAAAAACCTATACTTATTTGCAGATGCTCATAATGTGATGTTTGCCCAGAGCTGCGCCGAGTCAGCCGATCTGCCATAAAAATATAATCGCCGACGAAAATGTTCTTCCTAATCTGCTAAATAAGAACGCCAACATACAACTTTCACAGAGGTCCAGAGGAAATATAAATCTGGTTGCGTGACTGTTTCGATCGCCCGACATGCCTTGCAGCAATGAAACGGAAATGATCCAATGTCCCAAGACGAAACGCCGGCTCATCGATCCTTCTGCTCCCAAAAACTGCAGTACTTCGTCCACGGACTCGGGTGTTATATTGAACGATAATGCGGCGGCTTTCCGGCCGGAGAAGGAAAGGGAGAAGGGGAACAAAGATGGGGGCTCGGACGAAGGGCAGTTCCAATCAAAATCGGAAACGAAAACGGAACCCAAGCGTATCAGCATCGAGCACTCTGTGAATATAACAAAGGAAAATGCTGGCAAGTCATCTTCGCCGACGGTTTCCATACGGAGCACCACCATTTCCATTGTGTCCATCGATGAGAATGCCATCGACTCCAGTTGTATTGATAGTGATTCGGAGGCCGATGCCGAGGATTATACGGTCCAGAAGCTGGGTCAACAGGTCACCTACCCGCCCAACAGTTCCCACCTGCGTGACCTCAATCAGGGTCTCACGGTGATCACCCGCCAGGTGGCGCCCGGACAGGCGGAAGTCCCACCTCCAAATCCTTTGGAAGCGGGAGTCGTGGCCAAGCAAATATTGAACGGAAGCCTGGCCGTGGCCACGCCCACGTCTCCGGCAGGCGGAGCAGCTCAGGGAATTGGGAGCATCGCGCTGACCAACTCCACGGATGTGACCTTCGGCGATAAGCACTTCTACGAGGGACCCGTGACGATACAGCAGTTCCTCATCGACAATCGGGACAAGTGGAAAGCGGGCGAGGGCCCGGAAGGTGGACAGGATAATCCCGCCTTTAGTGCTCGAGCAACCGCTAATGGCAGTGCGCCGGGTAAGTTATCATTTTTATGACAAGCAAAACTAATTAAGTTTATACGAACGACACTGCCACGTTCATTATTAAGAAAATCAATTATTAGGGGTATACCTATGGCAATTTAACATTAATATTACAATTAATTTTACTAGTCAAGGCTGTCACATCTTTATTACTAGTAAAAACTATGTAAATGTGAAATTAATAGTTTTGTTTGATGCTGATATCGATTATAAAGAAAAGCAATTTTCTGGCTGCCATGGGTGGCACTTTAACATACGATAATAATACTACAAATAATTTGGAGGGTCTAAAAACGTTTTACGGATAGTTGAAATTGATACCGTTTCTAAAACTTCGTTTTTGTGGTTTTAACATTATAAAGATTTTTAAATGGTTAAGAAAGTTTTACCTTTACTTCTACCAAAAGCAATCTAATCTTACACAAATAATAAAAATAGTAAAAATTAAACGGCATTTTAAAATATCTCATTTTACGAACGTTCTTTCTTTATTGTTTTTAACGTTCTATATTTTTATATTAAAGTTTAAATAATGGAATTACGTTAATAATTCACCTAATACTTTTGCACAGGCATCTTAACAAAGTTTTTCGATGTATATCCTTAATTATACATTACCTTTGATATTTCCTGCTGCCTCTGTGTACATTCCTTTTCTGTCCTCACCTTACCTCGGTTTTGTTTGCTTTATTGGGCGATACGAGCTCGTGTGCCGATTTGATTACTCAACCCAGTCAGACAGTTGGCCTGGTCTAACGACCGTGCTGCGAATGGTAGATTACCAGATGGCCCACAAGCCGCTTGAATTTATGAGATACGCATAGAACAAATACTACATTGTACAAGAATAACAAAATAAATGCATTTTATTGCGCAAGGCCGCAGAGTTCTACAAATGTGTATAGGAAAATTTTTAAGCAATTATCAAAATGTATAAAAAGTCTTAAAGTGTATAATCAAAATCGAAGGTTAACTATAAAATTAATTGAATCTAATTAAATACAACAAATCTGTAATATTTAAAGAATAAACAAAACTTGGTACATAAAAAAAAATATTTTAAAGAACTTGACAGATTTTTTGGAAAGATATCTATCTTTTTAAAAGCGCTTTAAACTCTCACCTTTTTCCTCAGCTTTGTATCCATAAATTCCTTAAAAACGTGTTGAAAAGGTAAAAACAAAATTATAATAGGTATGGAAATTATTTACGCTTATTAAAATGCAATGATTTGTATGGAAAGTCACAAACCCAAGTCGTTCTCCCATAAAATCTTCATATTCATGAGCGAAGTTTTGGCACCAAGAATATTGAACATTTTTTAATTCAGCAACCTTTTTTTATAGCACAATGAAAAATATAAAAATAGATAGGATCAGCAATTAAACCAGTTCTTCTATGTTAATGCCTTTAACAACTTTATATTTAAGGTGAAGAGGAAAAGAACAATTTCATTCAAGAAAAGAAAATGTATCTCTGCCGATCCAAGGTCCCTTGGGCCGTAAATCAAAACAGTGAAAACTTGCGTTAAATGCTAGAAAAAACAATAGCAGCTGCCCACATGCAATTGTTTACTTGAATGATTTTCACAATTACCATAATTAAAACGCAAACCAAAAATCAAAATCCAATTGCATTTTAACCAGGCGAATGGGTGTAAATTTAGTTAGCTGTATTTAAGTTGTCGTATATAAAGAGGGGTGATTCCCCTCTCGATCTCGCAATAAATTCGCTCGTGCTTCTGTACAGTGGGGGATTTTTTTTATTGTGTACTTGTATGCCTTAAACACTTGCTAAATACAAAAGTCAAAAAAACAAGAATGAAACAGGCACACTCGCAAACCTGGAAAAGTTCCCACCGATCGGCTTCAGTTGTTCATATGGAGCGATCGGACAATGTCGAGGATCGCGCTTGAAATTTGCCTAAAGTGTCACGAGAAAATCGTTGATAATTCCAGCCGTATCGAGTGTGATAATGGGCTGTGCGGCCGGTTCTGTCATCTAAAATGCACAGATTTAAATGAGGATCAGCTTAAGATGCTGGATGCGGTGCCCAATTTGAGGTGGAAGTGTGATTCTTGCCTGGGCAGACTTAAAACTGGTGCAAAAATGAGCCAGTGGTTGGAGAATTCTCTGCGGGAGCACGAAAAGCGTTTGGAGATCCTAGAAAAGGGCCTAGAGAAGCGTAAGAAAAAGTTTTTATCAAATATCGAAAAATTGCATAGTTGGTTTAGCTTTTTTCACACTAAAATTGTAATTTTTTGCACTTTGAGAATCAATATTATATTAATCAAATCTGATTTTTTCCACGTTTAAATAAAATATTTAAATATTTCATTCTTGCGAGAGTATTTTACATGTCTTCGTTAACAAAAATAGTATTTTGCCAGACACCTTTTTGTTGTTCAAAAAAAGATTTTTATATCAATTATACAGTTAATTAATTCCACATTTGTAAGAAAGACGACTCACAGAAAGACTTGACACCTTTTTGGGTAACAATCTTATTTCAAAAGATTTTTATATCAATCAAACAGTTAATTAATTTAAAATTTGTAAGAAAGGTGATTTAAAAAACATCAGACATAAAAAGAAAACCTTACAGTTACCGAAACTAAATGATTCTACTTGATATTTTAAGTAAAAATAACAATAAAATGTCTTTACTATATAAGAAGGTTTTCAGGTTTTGATTGAAAGTTTTAAGGACTTAAAGACAAAATATACCTCGAAATCAAAGAAATCCAAAGGAGTTTTACCTTTGCTACTTTTGTTTAGGGATGACCTTTTACTAACCCACATTTTTACGACCATTTTTCAGGTTCCAAGCTGAATGAGCCTCCGCAGACGCCACCTCTCTGCCCCTTTCTGCCCAACACAATCGGGCGCAAGGCCGTCACAATAACGGTGCTTTTCGTGCTATTCACCACTCTGCTGGGCATCGTTCTGGCCACAACAACCAACCTCTTCGGGAAGACGTTGAACCAAAGTAAGATCGCCGATGTCGACGATTCCAGACCAAATATTCCAATCAATTCAACAATAGGTACAGTTTTGTCCCCACTAAGTGTGCGAAAATGCTTCAGACTTATCCAGAAACGAATTGGCGACTGTGCTCTAACATATACCATCCACCCACCCAACCAGCATGTGAATAACCCATCCTAATTTCATCTTGTATATAATAATTCATTGTTTTATGTGTGTCGGTGCATTATCCATTTATCTGCTCGGATTGCGCGTTTCTGATCACTGGATCAGTGTTGTGAAGTGAATCATGAATCAAAAGTGTGGCCTAAAGTTCAATTGAATGGAATATTCCAGTGAGGTCGACCTAGTGTTTCACCTATACATTTACCTATAAAACAATGATAGTTTGGCCAAATTTCAAAAAATGTCTTTCTTTTGTTTTTAAGTCTTTTTCAAAAAGTGTTTTTTGAAAACTACTATAAATATCTTACCGAAACTTTAATTTAAACTTTGTTCATCCTAAGTTTAATTTGCTAGTAGATGCGTTAAATTCATTAAACGTTTCAGTATCCTGGCAGGCAAGCTAAAAGTAACTTGAAAAAGGGAACCTTAGTGAATTATCCTCATGTTGAGATTAATTAATACCTTGACCAAAAATGGTTAGCTTAAAGCATAAACAGTTATTTAGATTAAAAGATGTATTACATCCTAAATTTAACATCCCAAATATGTTGAAGTGAGCAAGAATTAAAAATTGAAGAGCCGCGTTTAAGTAAATTGGTCACTACCATTGTTTTGGCTGCCTCGGTGCCATGCTAACCACAAAACTCTTCATGCAGCCGACATGGATGTCGTCGATAATAGCAGCTTGGTCATCTTGAAGGTGGCCCAGTGGGGCGGTAGGCCAGCCAAGAATAAGCTCGCAGTGCAGGCGCTGCCCGTCAACCGGGTGGTCATCTCGCACACCGCCGCCGAGGGCTGCGAGTCCAGGGTAAGTTCATTCCATGTCCCAACTATTCATCCCCCTAATTACCTGTGTTAACATCCACATTCCCCATCGAAGGAAGTCTGCTCCGCGAGGGCGAAAGTGGTCCAGATCTTTCACATGGACAGCTGGGACTGGGATCACGTCGGCTACAACTTTCTGGTGGGCGGCGATGGGCGTGTGTACGAGGGGCGTGGCTGGGACTATGTGGGCGCCCACACCAAGGGCTATAATAAGGGCACCATAGGGATATCCTTCATTGGAACCTTCACAAGAACGAGGCCCAACGAGCGGCAATTGAAGGCCTGCCAACTGCTGTTGGACGAGGGTGTCCGACTCAAGAAGCTGACCTCCCAGTACCGGCTTTATGGCCATCGCCAACTGAGCGCCACCGAAAGTCCCGGAGAGGAGCTCTACAAGATCATCCAAACTTGGCCCCACTGGTCGCACGAAATCTAATAACTCATGTATTATATATATTTCAAGTAAATAGAGTCTGTATAAATATGACCAACAGATGTACTTTATTTGATCTCATTTCCTCACATATCCCACCATGAAAAAATTTTAAAATGAAGCAAACATTTTCCAGTGGTTGAGTTGAATGGAATATCGAGCTGTTTGTTTTGGGTATTCGAATGTTGAAACCCATTTGGAAGATGTTAAAGGCAGGCATGCAAAACTTTATTAAAATCTGGAAAAAATACTTAACTTTGTTTCTTATTTCATATCTAATATTTACATATTTATCGATTTGCAACCCTAAAGAAAATTTACATTATCTTTTGGCTTTTCCAGCTTATAAAAATATTTCAGAATCATGTAGCTTTAGCTTTTTCCACAATTAAACCATCAAACCATTCCATTTATATTCTTCTGGCATTTTAGTTTTTTATGATTCCGTTATTTTTGATTAAACAAGTTTTAGGTAATGAATTAATTTTCTAAACAAATATTTTTGGAATGTCTGAGCTTTATATTGTTTTATATTTTTTTGTATTCATTTGTTTTTGTTTTTGATAAATTTATAGTTTTAAAATTTTATATTTTTGTTCTGAGATTTAGCTAGGGCATTTTTAAAAGCTATTGTTTCCAAAACGGTATTGCATCCTTCCTTTTGAAAACACCTAAGGTTGATTAAAACAGCTGATCTTTTTGAACCAGCTGAAGTCCATGTTGACGGAAAACTAGTCGTGATCGGGATAAAAAGCTGGGGTGGCTTAGCCACTCGGGGAACACTAGAACCTCTCAATCTGCCGGTCTCCAGGGTAATAATCTCCGATACTGCAGCCGAAATATGTGAGACATGGGTAAGTGAAAACTATAAATGTTGTTTTTATGAACCACTTAACAACCCAAGAACGTTATTATTTCCAATTTAGGAGTCATGCTCTTATTGGGCCCGAGTGATCCAGAGCAGGCACATGGACAACTACAACTGGGCTCAATTGGGATACAATTTCCTAGTGGGCGGGGATGGACGTGTTTACGAGGGGCGTGGCTGGAATCACGAGGGCGCCCATACACGGGACAACAACAACAACAGCATTGGTATTAGCTTTATGGGAAACTTCCGACGGAACGAGCCAACGCAGAAATCATTGGACGCCTGTCAACTGCTCCTCGATCAAGGAGTACGCCTTAAGAAACTAAAGCCCGATTATCAGCTCCTGGGACATCGGCAGATAACGGGCACCCTTATGCCCGCCGAGGAGCTCTACAGGATCATCCAGACTTGGCCGCACTGGTACAACTTGACAAAGACGTGGCCCGACCTACATATGATTCAATAGCTAGTTGTTATTTATTAAATTAAGATCAAATAAAGGTGCCAAAAAATACATATTCGAAAATTATTTATTTACAAATTATTAATTTATGGTTTTTTTAAGGGTTTTAACACATGCACCAAACAACTCATTATAAATAACAAATTTATTAAAAGCAAAAATGTTTAACATTATGGGTAGCAAGATTCATTATTTTTATGGTTATGGTACTTAGCTGATTATAATTAAATAAAACCAATCTTGGTTGTTGGCCTACTAAAATTTGCATAAAAATAGTGTTTCAACTATTTCATTATTTTCTTTAAACGAAAGCCGCTTTAAATAAACTAACCAAAATTCCAAATTAATATTAAACTCAATATATTATCATTCAAAACTAAACAAAACTCTGAATAATCCACAGACTTGGACAACATTGGTGGCGGCTTGATACTGAGATTTGTGGAGCGTCAACAATGGCTTGCGCAGCCGCCGCAGAAGAAGATTCCGGATCTGGAGCAGCCCGTGAAAATGGTCATAGTAATGCCGACCAACTCGGACAATTGCTCCACCCAGGCGCAGTGTGTGTTCCGAGTTCGCCTGCGTCAGTCCTTCGATATAGAGTCGGTGCAGGAGGACGACATAGTCTACAACTTCCTCATCGGCGGCGATGGCAACGTGTATGTGGGACGTGGCTGGGATCAAGTGGGCGCCCACATGGCCGGCTATAACTCGAAGAGTCTTAGCCTGGCCTACATCGGATCCTTTCAGACTCTCAAGCCGTCGGACAAGCAGCTCAACGTAACTCGTCTGTTACTGGCCAGGGGAGTCAAGCTGGGGAAGATTGCCCCCAACTACCGACTCACGGCGGCCAGCAAATTGGAGCCAAGTCTAACGCAATACAAGGCGGATGCCCTCTACCAAAGCTTCGGCAATTGGACTCATTGGTCGTAAATAGTACTATAAGAGTATATGTATGCGCAGCTCCGATTTCTGGATATTCCCATTCATTTTCGTCTTGATATTGTAGCATAGATGTTCTCCCTTTAATGTGTGGCATATTCGATTTAGATAGAATTACGATTCGTTTGAAAAAATGTGATATTAAATAAATCAAAATGATTAACTTGATGCATTTCAATCATGTCAGGGGGTCAAAATCTAGCTGATAACTGGAATCGGGGATTTTTCTTAGGTGCCGTCTGGAGCTGCTTGAAACCGGAAAAGGTGACTTACAAAAAACATATGTATGTAAGATGTCGTGCTAACTAGGTTTCTTTCTCCTCTTTAGTTGATTAAGAGTTCAGGGGACTCCCCACTTTTTTAATTCTACCTGTTTGTCTTATTTGCGAATGCTCGTTTGCTTTTGGCGATTACACCATAAAAAGAACTCGCAAACAATAATAAGACAATTTTTTTTTAACAATAATGTTGACCTTGTTATATAAGAAGAAACTCTTTAATTACAAAAGACATGTTAATTAATGCTAACACATAGTATTCGAAATTTTTAATAATAACAAATAACAAAAAACAAAGAAGCACGCTAGTGTTTTAATTGTTAATCGAAAACCTCAAAATTAAGCGTTGAACAGACCCAAAAATTCGTAGCCTCAAACGTTATCCCAAATAATAAACGATGGGCTTTAACAGGTCTTCTCAACATTTTTTATCTTTCTTTGAATCCATAAAATAATACATGTTCTCTGCCTCGGATATATAGTTTGTCTTAACTAAGACAAGTACCGGATGTTATTCATTTGAAGTAATCTTCAAATATCCTTAAAAGTATACGCACAAATAATTACAAGATTGTAAATAATTAAAATTTTTATAGATTAAGTTAAAATCAAATACGCAAGTAAACAATTCTAAAAGAAACGAAAACAATGATGCTGATTACAAATACATAGAAGATAAAGAAATGCAAAGCTTTTTCGCAAGGTAAATATATATTTTTAATATAAAGCTGACTAATTTCAGTGCACATCCAGCTGTTGTTTTGACTAGGTTTCAGCATATTATTCCACACAATGCCAAACCTCGAGTTGAACGGCCTTGGAGAAAATGAGGAAAAGGGAGTGAAAATCAGGCGGTTATACTTTGCAGCTGTTCTTTTGTTTTTCATAACCATTCCACTGGGCTACTACATTTGGATGAGGAGTAAGTGTGAACCAATAAAAGAGTTTGGGTGTCATAAATACTTATAAATTTGGCCTAGGTCACAAAAACGATCTTCCTATGATCCACCGCGACGAGTGGGGAGCTAGGGAACCTCTTACACAGGACTTTCTAAATCTACCAGTCCAAAACGTGGTTATTTATCACACAGCAACTGAGCAGTGTCAAACAAAGGTAATATACATGCAAAGAAATATTAATCATACGACCAGTTAACATCAAATATTTTGTATATGCTACCCCTAGGATATTTGCATAAATCGCATACATAATCTTCAAGATTTACACATGGGATTCAGGAATTGGCATGATATTGGTTTAAATTTCCTTGTGGGCGGCGATGGAGAGGTTTATGAGGGGCGTGGCTGGGATGTACGAGGTCACCCATTGAGGGGTTATGAAACTGTATCTATTAGCATTGCTTTTATTGGTACGTTTTCAAATATGGAGCCCCCTGTAAAACAGGTGGAGGCAGCTAAGCGGCTAATGCACGACGGAGTTCGACGGGGGAAGTTGCATTCAAATTATAACATCTATGCTCAGCGTCAATTTGAGCCCACCGAAAGTCCTGGCCAAAAACTATACGAGCTTATGAAGCAGTGGCCCCGTTGGTCAACTATCATCAGACACCTTGACTAGTTGGTAAACTAAGCTTTTAAAGGTTTTTTAGAACTTTATTTTAAAAATTTATATTTGGCCTATTAACTTGAAAAAATACTTTATTTCCTCACAAGTAATTTAAGCCTTGTTTTGTGTGATTTAAACCATTTCGTTTTAATATTAAGTCCACAAGTTTTTATGTCAGTAGCAAAGAAAAATAATAATTAATATTTTATAACTTTTCTTTCACAATGGTCAATGGTTTGCATTTATGAAAACCGGATTGATTACACGTCAATACGGACACCTTCAACCGAAATTATTATTATTTTTATATAACTGAACAAAAAGCCTAATTTTCAAAAAACAAGCTTAAAGCTGTTTGTCACTTTGATAGGATTTATATTGTCTCAACTCTTTTAATATGGAAATAACAGCTGAAAAAAATGTATAAAACTTAAAAGCAGAAACAAAGTAATAAAAACGAGCGGAATCAAATAAAGTTATTTACGGACTGCATTCAATTTAAGTTAATTATTAAAACGGTAGAAAACATGTTTTAAATTTAAAAAGAAACAAAAAAAATGTATGAAGAAACAGTTAAAAAAAATATAACAAAAGAATATAAATAAATTAATACATTATAAAAAAGTAAAAAAGTGATCAATTTTAAAATAAGAAAAAAAATAATGATAAATAAATAAGTGATTGTTTATCACACACAAAAAAAACAGTGCCAAAAAAGAGTATGAAATAATAAAAATAATAAATCATAGGAGTTATTAATGTCTCTTATTTCTTATATTTAGTTTTAAGGATATTATATTTTGCATCGCATGAAAACTCTTTAGATCACATGAGAGGCTAAAAGGTTAAAACACCCTGAAATTCAATTTAATTTCTTTTTTTTTCTATTTCCATCTTAAACTAATAGTGGAGAACAATATTCGGGCAAATTTTTTTTTGGGTCAGGGTGTCAGATTTTAGCAAATAACTGTAATCCATTTTTTAGGCCAGCGGACTTGTGTTCGAAGAAACCGGAAAACAATATGACTTGGACGACGTTCAGCTAGCGTCTTCAACATCTGCCATAGAGATTAAAAAACAAGTATACGCCCCTTGACAAAAGGGGGTTCCCATTTCTTGCACTGCTCACCATCATCTAAGATCTCTTTCTAATCTCAAGTAGGCGGCGTTTCAAAATCAGTCACCCTGTTGGAAAAATACGCACCCTATATAAAGCTTTTAAAGCTCGAAAATATAAACTTATTTATAAGTATGAATATGTCTTATTGAAGAGCTTGTGGACTGCGCTGCCACTGCGCAGTTTTGAGTGTCGGGGGTTTTTTTCTGACGCCAACAGAAATAAACAGCAATCAAGCCAACTTTTTAATGGGTTCGGCTCAGATCAGTTGGCATCGGACTTTCGTCTGGAGAAGTTTGATGTTAGTAGGGTCCAAACAATACATTTCAAGATGCAGAAAACCGTGGTAAATGATCTCCCAGAAGAGACGAAAATAAACGTGAAAAGATTTCCACGAGAGCTTCTCTATCTCTCTGTGATTCTCCTGATGTTGGTTGCTCTGGTAGCCGGCTATTCCCTGTGGATAATGAGTAAGTATCTAAAATAATCGACAATTGATTGAAATTTAATTACCAATTCAATTGTTAACCTGGTTTAGCCCACTCCACGGGTTCTCCGAACAAAGGCCTGCACATACTCGATCGCAGTGAATGGCAGGGGGAACCCCCGAGCGGAAAGTACCCGCACCTTAAGCCACCCGTATCCAATGTGATTATCCACCACACGGCAACCGAAGGATGCGAGCACGAGGTGAGTGTTCTAAGACTAAGTCTTTCAAGCCAATAGCAGGCATACATTTTATAAAATGTTTTATCTATTTAAATTTTGGCGGTTTGAAACAGGTTTCTCTAACTTTGGCTCATTTAGATCATCACTTATTTAATACCATATTAATAATTTCTAATTGTTATTTTCTTATTTTCAAATGTTCTCATCGTATTCAAATCGTATTTGTTTCAAGCTATCAAGGTGTATTTTTCCACTTTATAAAAAACACGAAATTATAATCCAAAAACGTATTGAAAAAAAATCCCCCTTTTTGTTAATTTCGTATGTTTGTCATAGACCGACATACTTTTAAGAAAAACCCCCTTTCTACCACTCTATCTTGAACTAATTGTAAGTGTTAAGTGTTTTGGCAAATATTTGTCAACTTAAAAAGGAAAGCAAGATAAATTTCTTACATATATTTAACTTATAAATATTTCGTTGCTCCCTAGGATGTTTGCATATACCGCATGCAGGTCATTCAGGCATACCACATGAAATCTCTGGGCTGGGTCGACATTGGCTATAACTTCCTGGTGGGCGGCGATGGTCAGATCTACGTGGGACGCGGCTGGCACATCCAGGGTCAGCACGCCAAGGGATACGGTGCCATATCGATAAGCATTGCCTTTATCGGAACCTTTATAAATATGGAGCCACCGGCTAGACAAATTGAAGCGGCCAAGAGACTGATGGATGAGGGAGTCCGGCTCCATAGATTACAACCAGACTATCACATCTACGCCCATCGCCAAGTTAGTCCCACCGAGAGTCCTGGCCAGAAACTATTTGAGATGATGGAGCACTGGCCACGGTTTACGCCCAATGTAACTTCATGTAACTAAATTGCATAAAAGAAAAGTGATTATAAACATATGTTTAATTCTTAAATTCTTTTTAGTGCGCCTTCTTAGCAATTCCACTTTGAAGTTCGTTACCCGCCCATATTGGCTAGCCCAACCAGCCACAGTACCACTTACCCCACTACAACTGCCCGTACAGAGCGTGAGATTCGTGGCCACCAATACGGAATCTTGTTCCACACAAGCCGAGTGCATCTTTCGAGTGCGTCTATTGCAAAGCCTTCATATCGAGAGCATTGGTTATAAGGACATTAATTTTAATTTCGTGGCGGCTGGAGACGGCCATATCTACGAGGCCAGGGGATGGGATCACAGCTGCGAATCGTCTGAAGATAGAGACCGACAGGATTCCAAAGAACTTGTTGTGGCCTTTGTGGGCCCTTCAGGTAGCAATAAAAAGCTAGCTCTAGAGCTGATACAACAGGGCATTAAACTGGGTCACATAAGTAAGGATTACAATCTAATAGACGACTCAGAAAAATAATAGAAACCCGGGGTAGAAGCTTTACCAGTGCTATCCCTGTGCCATCTTTAAAAGTGATACTAATTTAAGAACTATTTAAAGTTGTCGAAAATATCTCATATCGTATAGTTAAAATTATCATTCGCATTTATAGAAATAAACATGCCTTTATTGAGTTTCAACAGCTGCTATCCTTTATATCAAATTTGAACGACTACATCTAACATTTTTGAAAACATATTGCAATTAGTTTTTGATTTAAAAACCCTGACTGGCTTTTACTTAACGATATATACAGATGACACTTTGTGCTTACAACAATTGACTAAATGAAATTAGTAATTGGATATTTGGAACGCGAACATGGCTACTACATAAAACTTAGAAAATTAGGCTACAGTTAGTGAGACGATCATCCAATTGCAAAGGATTAGGTTTAGTGGTCCAGGATGCGCATGTTGCCGGAGACGATCTTGTTGTCTAAAATGGCGCCGGCAGGGATATCAATACGGTCGCCATGGTTTGCAATGATGATCACAGTTCCCTGCGGTGTTAAATTAATGCAACAAATTAGATTAAAGTGGGGAAAATCCAAATTTGAAACTTACGCGCAGGGAAACACCACGTCCAAAAGTCACGTCACCGCTCACGGTCAAGTGATCCAGCTCAATGATGTCCGGGATGTTCGCAAAGCGACCTAGGAATTCCTTCACCTTGGAGAAGTGGTTCTCGCCCAGCTTGACGAGCGGCGTGGTGGGGAACATGCGCTGCGGCGACATTACGAGACTGCCGTTCTTAAGGGTGTAAAGATTCGACATGACCAACAGCAGATCAGACGATTTCTTCACGGGCAAGAAACGGGAGCGGGGCACATTGATGCCGATGGCGCCATCGAAGCACTTCATAGCCGCACCCACAGCAGTCTCTAGCTGAATGACACGAGTTCCATTCTCCAGCGTTTTGTTGTTTACGATGATCTCCATGTTCAAAGTGCGCTCACGCAAAACGCGATCAATTGCTATGGGAAGCAAAAAAGAAAGCAGAGTTTAAGGCGGATTTTGAATGAATTACTTTGACAGTAGGTAATTTACCTGCCAGGTTCGCCCAAATGTTGTTAGTGTTGAAGAACTTGAAGGTCTTTACGGACTTGAAGTCATCCACATGCTCTGGGGGCACCTGGGCGATTTCCAGCAAGCGCAGCTTGTTCTCCATTTGGATGAGGGTACCACCCTGCACGGAAGATAAAATTAAATTATAATTAGTACAATATAATAATTTAACATAATATTTATAACATTGATTTCACTTTCGAACGATTTACTTTATTTCGGGTTACAATCCGAATGACTTACTCCAAAAATAAATATATATTGAAATAACTACATTCTTAAAGTAATGCATTTATTAGAGACAAATGATTTTTTTTATCCTTTTTATCTCCTTTTTTAACACGATTACCTCATTATATTTGACTTTATCTCACCTTAACGTCAGCACGGGTCTTGTCGGTGACCTCCATGACAAACTCCACGGGGGTGGTGGCTCGCTCCTCGCCAACCAGTTTGTTGAGGATGTTAAGATCGACGGTGGCGCCCAGATTATCGATGTTGGACAAGAAGCAGTACTCGCGGCCCTCCTCGATGAACTTCTTTAGCAGACCAGAGTTACGGAAGGTGTCGTAGAAATCGCCGTGACCAGGTGGATACCAACTAAAAAAGGGTTTCTATAAAAAATCTAAATCATTTTGAGAATTTAGAGATACTTACGACTCCATATCCTTCTCAATTTCAAAGTCCTTGGCCACCGGCAGGTAGTGCTCGCGACTGATGCGCGGGAAGCAGCTCTGGTTGAAAGTGTGAATCTGCACGCGGAAGCCCTTGTACTTGCGCACAATCTTCTCGGTATCCTCGTCAGTGTTGAAGGAGTTCATTAGAACCAGCGGCACATTCGCATCGTAGGTCTTGTTCAGGTGCTCGATTTGCTGCACGGTCAGATCCAGGAAAGTCAGGTCCGATCGCACGGGTATCACACTCTTGGGACCATGGCAACCCATCGAGGTTCCCAGACCTCCGTTCAGCTTAATGACCACCAACTTGTCCAGCATGTTGCGGATCTAAATGCAAATCGATAGCATTATTATATGTCCTATAACGTTAAAGAGGGTGGTGTGTTAGAGAGTGGAGGAATTGGTTAAGCAGTAGTGATAGCCGAATTTCATTACGATTTAATACTACAGCATAGTGCTTACACTTAACTTAAGCAGAACTAAATACAAAACAAGGTCCAAAATCTAAACAAAGCGTTCAAAGCCCAATTAGGTTAGATTTGAGCCATGTTCTTGAGAGACACAGAGCAGGAGGGAGAGATACATTGAGAGTGAGAGCCGTGAAGCATAGAAGTTTAGGTAAGGGAAAACGCTTTACCTCATTCTAGGTGCGATACACACGATTATGCATATTATTTATAGGCAGACATAGCCATATTCAGTATTCAAATCAAAGAACATGAAAATATGCAAAGTTGGTAAAACAAATTAAGAGAGTTGTAATATCATCAGGATGAGTTCGATTCAGTTTTCGTTTCGGTATCGAGATGTGATTCTTTGGTGGGATAACTTGGAGTATTTGGGGTCTGAAGACAGGCCCTCTGCATACCTGCTCATTTTTGGGCGCCTTTAGATTCGAGTAGTTCATCACGGCGTTTTCGGGTAGCTTCTGGATCTTGTTCCAGTCCAATGCAGGCCCCTCTAAAATGGAGAAATTGATTTATTAGGTCGTGCTAACAGGATATCCTTTGATATGACATACCTTCCTGGATAAAGCGCCCGAAGAGATCGGCGAAACGTCCCATTTCCGCCTTGAGAGCAGGCTGGCGAGCCTTCTCCGTGGTCTCCAGCAGACGATCCACATCGTGCTCCAGAAGGCGCAGGGCATCCCGCTTGGTCACCTCGTGGAACTCCTTCGAGTCGGACGGTGCTCGCTGGTGGCCGCGCACCTGTAAAAATCAAAATAAAAATCAAATAAAAGCCATAAGTTACACTTGGAGAAACTTTAGAGCCGCATCGATTAGCGTGGCTAGCAAAGCGCATCTGCCAGATGCACTCAAGTGACAAAATTAGTGGAGGAAACGCTGACAAAATTGTTGTTATTGCTGGAGCTGTCGTAAGTCCAATTACAAGCTTGGGCTGCCACTCAGACGAGGGCGTTGCCAAAGACGAAAAGACTCTGGAGTGGCGACAGTTTTTCCCCAAGCCTTGCGATGACTAGTCGCTGGCTGCTATTGAGTTTGCTTCTCTATTTGGGTGGCCAAGAGGCCTCCTCGGGTGTAATAGATAACTTTGGTGATGGCCTAAAAATGGCCGGACAAATGTTTGGCATTAATACGGCCGCGGATGTGGCCAATCTGGTGGCCAAAGCCTTTGCCGGCAATCCAATGACAAACGTACCTAACCTAATGGGCTATGTGCAGAAAACCTTTAAAGCCCCGCAGAAAAACAACGATGAAGAGGAACAGAAGGAGGATCAATCGGAGGAACAATCGGAAACAGAAAATGCCCAGGAAGAGCCACCGGTCGAGAACAGTACCCGCAGACCTCCTCCAATATCCTTCGATTCCGGGCAACTGTTTACGAACATGCTGAGAATGGTGGGATTTGATACTCGCAAAATTGGAGCTCTAGCTTTGAATGCCTTGATTATGATTGCCCAGGCGGTGAGTCTTCTTAACCTTATACCTTTTTTTTAAATAGAATAAATGGTATTTAAACAAATGGTATTGGTCTTAGATTGGCAGCTCATTAATGCAGGTCACCCGAGGAGGCGGAGGACCATCGCTAGATGCTTCGGAATCTTTGTTCGAGCCCAGCGATCACCGACCGCGTTCTCTGTCCATGGGATCGCCTATCGATTGGTTCCTGCAACGATCTGATCGATACAGTAAACGACTAATCAAGGATATCATGGATCGGGATCTGCCCGAATACATCGTGGACATGATTGAGGCCAAAGAGAAGCCGGAGGAGGGCAAACAGGCTGGCTGTTTGAAACTTCTCATGTGCAAGGGCAAGCCCATAATTTGGGGAATGCAGGAATCGCTGAAGAAACGCCTGGCTGGCGAGCCGGAAGAACATGAAGAAGTCGATAGCTACTTTAACAAGCGAATTTTCTTTAAGTATTTGCCCAGCCTTGAGGATTTTAAGGTGCACAGTGCTGGCTGTGAAACTAAATATCATGAGGAATGCCCTAGGAATGCAACCACTGGCAGCTTCTTTTAAGATAAATACAACTTTTACTTAAATTTTACTGGGAAAAGGTCATAAAAACCGGATAGTTTTGAATTTAAAAACTTCTTAAACGAGTTTTAGTTCCGTTTTGAATTATTTGATTATTGTTTTGATACCAAAGAAATAATCTCCAAAATTATGGCTCTTAATAGTTTTTAGAGCTTATTATACATACAATTAACTTGTTTAATTTTATGTCTTTATTCCTACATCTAGAAGTAATGCTACACACATTTCAATTTATTCAAAGAGAAAAAATACACTTGGCTAAATCTTAACAAAACACACAAATCCTTTTCACAGTTAAATTATTATACACAAATGTCGACCAATGATATGTATATTATAGGTTTGTAGCATTAGTTTGTTTTTAAATTATAACGTATTCAAATTAGTCTAAGCCATTTTGCACTAATCACAATCAGTAGACCGAAAAAACCCTGACTATTTAACCGTTTAATGATGAATTCGACATTCCGATTAAGTCAAGGATGATTATGGAGATAAGCTTTAACCATTTGGGAATGATCTTCCTACGTAATGTCCCATGAAACGACCTCTAAAAATGCAACTGCCTTGACAAGTTGTGTAATAATTTGCAAAATTGCAATGTTGTTAACTACCGCCTCCATTATCACCCTTGGCTGATAACTAATCTTGGCATTATAAAATTCACCGTGGCTTTACTATTTCAAGTTCTAATCACTTAATCTGGGCGTTCCTCCAGTCATGAACCAATAATTTCTACGTCACATCATTATCTCAAAATCGTGTCCCGATAATCAAATTTAGATTTGACCATCAGCAAAATACTGGGCATGAAAAAATATAGGTTGATAAACTATGCTAACTTTCCTATCAAATTCTGATCTTGGACATTTCGTAACAAGGCCCCTGGTTATCGATTATTAGCTTGGTAATAATGATTTGCAATCGTAAAAATGCTATAATGGTTGCGTAAATATTTACCATTTATATATGGATTTGAAATTGACATTCAGACAAGGTTACCATGAGCTTTTGCAGATGGCAAACCTAATATGTTAGGGGTAAACAAGGCTTAAACCCAAATAAAAACATTGAGATGAAAAGAAACACCACAAAGACAGGTGACGAAAAGCGCCATCTACCTTTCGAATTGGCTTCATGTCTTGTCAATCAAGGCAGACAATTGCAATTGACTTATGCAAAATAATTGCTGTAATCGCTTTTATTTTGCTGTTTACTTTTCAAAATCATTACGCAAAAGGCGGTATAATGAGCAGAGGGTAGAGTGAAAAACACGTGCCACGCCCACGGCGCCTACAACGATGCCAGACGATTGCATGTGGGTTATTTATAAAGCAACCGCACTTACCGCCGATGAGCCATTCGAGCCTCAGCGATAAGCCAAAGTCAGAGGGCAGGTGTTTGAACTTCGGCAAGGTCAACATGCTCAAGATAATTTGCTAACGTTTCATTGATGCTCCTTTTAACGCCGTTTTTTTTTTTGGTAAAAGGCTTATGCAATTCATTATAGATTCATAAGTAAGAAATTTCAGAGATCACAGAAGCCAAAATATTATTTTTATACACTGTACTCTTAATGGATAGGGGTATATTGTATTACTGCTTTAGTATGTAATAGGAGCAAGGAAGGAAATGTAAGAGATAAGAGAAGTAACCTGAAGTCAACATACATACATTCTTACTCTTAATATTTCCGTCCTCATGCATTAATTTTATTTATGTAGATCGGACAGAATTTACAGCCAGTTATCCCCTAAAAATATGCAATCCATTGATTATTAAAATTCAAATATTGATCATGTTCAAGACAGTTTTAATTGTTTTGCACTCTAGAGCCCCAGTTACTAGACCGTCTAAATCTGGTAATTAAAGTAAATTAAGTAATTTTTGTCTGTGTTTTTTTTTTTTATTGTCAGATAAGATACGAACTCAGTTCCAAGTAAAGAAATACAGAATGATTGGGAGAACACTTCAGCATGATAACTGATTAACTTCCGAAATTAATAAGAGTTAGTGATTAGCGGCGTTAGAATTTTTAAACACATCTCAAAAGATATAGAGCAAACCCAAAATTGTTTTGGTTTAAATGTACATACATACATAGGTCACCAAATCTGATAACATTTCCAATTTACGTATTAAATTTATTACAAGATAAAAAGGTATTTTTAGAGGTGTGCTGCGTTATTTTTTTTGGTTTTTCTATTGACGACTAATACATTTTTTTTGTGTCTTTCAGTTTGGTAAACAAAAGACTGCACTTCTGATTCAGTGGAATTTGTTGGAAGCAATAGATTTCCAAGCCAAATTTGTTATTTTAAGGCCGTAAACATAATGACTTTGCTTGCAGTTTTAAAAAGATGAACTTGGCCTATATATATAGAATTTAGAGAACTTACACCGGCGCGCTCCAGAAGTACATCGATGGGTCTTATACCGGAGGGCATTGTGAACTATGGAGCACTACTAAAACAATATTTCTCAACGAGAATCGGAATCTTAACTTTTCTAGTGTTTTGTTTGCCACTCGCGGCAAGAACGAGAGAAAAGAACGCAAAGCGGAGAGGCGCAAAACGGAAAACGAAGCTCGCTGGTCGAGTGTGCAATTGAAAATAAAGCTGGGATCCAAACGAAATTTGAATTTTAATACAAAATTTTTCCAACACGCGGCGACGACGACGTTGACGCCAGCAGCGGCAGAACAGCATTGAAAACGCGGCGACAAGTCAAGTGAAGCCAGCAACAAGTGATAGCAAATTAAAAAATCAAAAAAACTAGAGAGGAAGCTTCCATACTTTGGCAAGCAGAATGACATTTACTGTTGCGGGTAAATATATTCTTTGTTAACTAGTTCATATTAACATATATAAATATTTATTGAAAAAGTTCTAGTCAAGCAATCTAAGCTATTAAAGCTGTATTATATTAGTCGTATAAAACCATAATATCTCGATTAATTTTCAGCAGTATTTAAAAAAAAACCGAATTTATTTAAATTTGCCTGTTAATTTTCATAAGAAAGTGTTAAAAACTTCCGATTAATATAATCTTATCCCCAGCAAGGGTATTTAAAATACAATGGCTATTGCGGCCAGCGTGTGTGTGCAAGTGTTAAGCACAACAAAAATTAAACATAAGAAACAAGTGAAAACAACAAGCCGGCAGTTGAACGTAGAGGGGGAGGGGATGGGTAGATAGTAGAGAGAGAGAGAGAGAGAGCAGGAAGAAGAGAGCCCTTGGCCCTTATCACTGATAAGTTATCAGTAAAATAAAAACAAAAACAATTCGTTCACTGATTCTGCTAATACTATGTACATTTTAGGGGCATGTTCCAGTGATAAGAGCCCATCAGATATATTCCATGATTATTCCAACTGACAACAAATACTAAGCTTATTTTTGGCTTCCCAAAATTAAACACACACACACTTATGAACTCATCGCAATGAAGGCGACACATGCCCGTACTTGGAGGTCAAATGAAGGTTAGCGCTAAGCAAATGCAATACATCAAGCAGAGAGAAAAGGCAAAAACCAGTCAAGAGGGCAATTATAACTAAGGAAATTGGCCCATAAATAGAGCCCAACTGGAACCGGCAAAATGCGTTGCATACAATATACTGGAAAGTGCAAGATGCACGCACACAAACGCAGCCAGAGAGGCTTGGAATGAGAGACCGGAAGTTTTCTTTTTACACCAACTTTAAACTGTACACTAAAAACTCACCTTGGCTTCGTGTGGAACATCCAACATATTTAAAGGTTTTTAATTAATTTGTAATTTTTAACTTGAGTAACTTAGCAATTAAGCGTCACTAATTTTGACACACACACACAGCGAGAAAGCACTTTGAACCCGCAGTTCAATAAGATCAAATGACTATTCTCAAGTAGGTTTCGCGCTGTCCCAAGTCAATGATACCAACGATACGATATTAATTTATTGAACCAATTTTGAAAGATCTAAAGCCTAGTATCGAGATCGACAAACGATTATGCTAGCGTAAAAACTTTAATCTTTCCAGTGTGACCAAAGTTTCGAGAGTTCTTCAGATTTAAGCGTGCTACGGTCGTACTGTCAATCAGCTGGGTTTGTTGACAAGCAGTTAAAATTCAAATATCGTATTTGCGGGAAAGAGCCTTTAAATGATATTACCAAATACCTTGGCAAGACAAGTCTGCCGCTGTACAAAGATATTAAAAATCAATACAATTTAAATTTAACAGTTGTTTTTTTTAATTTACTGATAATTATTTGCTTATTTTAAGTTCATAGCTGCACTTTTATTGTGTTTTTTCGTAAATTTTGACCTAAAAAACATTTTGCTCTGACAAGAGGCACCCCAGATAGTATTAATGTTAATTTGTCCTCACATGTAAGCACCTGCAATCGACTTTTGTGAGTTTTTTGAGTTTTTCCCTCCATTTCTTATAATGTTCAGTATGTTCAGTGAGAAGCGCACGCCAAAAGATTAAATTTTTTAATCTTTTCGCTAGGGTTCACCCAAAGACAGACTGGCAACGCTATGGAATTTTTTGGTATTTTTTTCGTCGATCAGGAGACCGACGTGAAAAAAAGGCCCGACGAAAAGTGAACGCCAGCTGTTTGCCTCTCGCTCTCTCTCATGACTGGCGTTCGGTTTTCGTCGATCTGGATACTAGGCTTAAGCGTTCTTGTCTGCTTCCTCTTCTTCGCCATTAAAAACAGCTGTTGTGTTGCGCCTAACAGCTCATGAATGTAACATAACAGCACACCGTTGGCCAATCAGCTGGGACAGCAAAACAAAGGGTGAAAGAAAGACCGAAAAGCAACGCAAAACTCCTTAAGAAGCCCTACTTATCCTGGGAAACCAAGAAAAAAACCCAAAACAGAAGTTTTCTTTGTACGAAAAAAATTGTACTAAATAATATATAAACACAATGGGTGCCTGTTTTTCGTGCTGCGGCGAAAGTGCCGAAGAAACTAACTTAATGCCATCGCCTGTAAGTTTGGGTATCTTTAAGAAAACCTCTGAAAAAAAACCTCTCAAAAACCCATAAAACTTTTTTCAGGAGGAACGCCGCCAGCAACAGTTGGATGCGGCTGAAAAGCGTCGCCAAGAAAATGAGAGTCGAGGCATTAAAAATCCGGAGAGCGTAAGGCGCCAGCAGCAAAAAGCGGAGGAACTGCAGCGTCGGGAGGAGGAAGCCGCCCGCCAGGGTCAAGGACAATCCAATCTCAGGGTGATTCACCAAAAAATCCTATTTTAATAGTTTCCATACTCACTAATCCTATGTTTTCAGTGGCAAACGAGCTAAAAGGAGGCGGTTCCTTATCCTGGTATTGCTTATAAGGCATATCTACCTATTTCTCCCTTGTTAACTGTCCAGGCCTCTTTGTACTGCTCCGTATTTGTACTGTCTATATACACCCAGTATTCCGATCTTTATGTCCACCATCGTCGAGAACTTTTAGCTGGCGACCAAAATGTACAACCAAAAATAAAATTAAAACCAAATTGTTATCAGTGATTAGTAAATTCTAACGAAAACTTCTTACACGGAAAAGTTTGACTGAATCCGGAGAATTTTTTATTCCTAAATGGTTATAGTTCTTTTTGTCATTCCTGTTTTAAAAACTTTACTATTATGTCGTACGTAGCACTTAAATCTGAAAATAAACTTGTTTTACATATCAAAATTAAACGATTTTCGGAATATATTAATTTTAAAATAGGAAGAATTCCATCAACACCATCATTCTCTTAAAACTAACTGATCTGACAAAGTTGCAAAAATTCACTGTTTTGGAAAATTTTAAAAATTTACTGTCGAGGTGAATCTTGTCATTTTTACTTTAAGTGTCGAAAGTTACGAAAGGAAATTAAACCATATCTTATTTAATTTGTCGAAATGGCAGTATTATGGAAATACAATGTTAACGTTATTCGAAAGTAAGTCAAAGCAGACATTACGAATAAGAATACTTTTGTTAGTTTATTTTAAAATGGGGATTTTTGTATTGTATTAGAAAAATGGCTTATTTCAAATAATTTTTAAAAGTTTATTTATGTATGCATTAATCTTTTTAAATTTATTTTTTCACGATTTGCATTATTAGTTTTTGAATAAAGTATTTTTATCCCTGACCGATCCAGATCAATTTTCTGTGTAGCTCGATAGTTGTAACCGATATTTCTCCACATCTTGTGGGTGCTTTTCGGCCACCTGGTAACACTGCACCATGGGGGTGGTGATAAAAGGGGGCATTGTAATGAATTTGATTGCATTCCAAGGCCGGGCAATGAGGACTCGTTAATCGAATAGACATCCAATCTCTTATAAATTGTTTACACGTAAAAACAGTCCTCACACTGTTTCCTCGCGAAATCGCGAGAGACAGCCCACTCATCGGTTATCAGTTATCAGCTGGAGAAGCTATGAATTCCCGCTCCCTCGCTGATAACATGGTTACGATTATCTTTGTGTGCGTTTGTGACTTGTAGAACCGGTGGTAGCTCCATTCGCTCATTGATCGACGGTCACTCGGCGCGAAAAGTTATAAGGAAAAGCGTAGAAAAAATGGCAGAGGGATCTACTCCGGGAATCAAGCGGGTTTTATCCATCCAGAGCCATGTGGTCCATGGCTATGTGGGAAACAAAGTGGCCACCTATCCCCTGCAGGTCTGCTATCTAAACCTCTATCTCCGGAGAATTTCCACTCACTTTCGCCAGTTACTTTCTATAACTAGTTGCTGGGCTTCGATGTGGACCCGCTGAACTCGGTGCAGTTTTCCAATCATACTGGCTATAAGACCTTCAAGGGTCCCGTCTCCAACGAGAAGGAATTGGGTAAGGTCAATTGTTGTCAGTGTATATGTACCTTAATACTTTTAATTAAAGGGGTTCCTGATTAATCAATAGATGAAATTAGAATGCTTTCGCACTTATTTAACTCTAAAACACTATCTTTAAAAACTTCAACCTAAAAGATGTAGCAAAATGACTTTAATCCTAATAAACAGAGTTGTAGCGATAAAAACACAGTCAAACTTTAATGAACGAATTTATGAATATTTAATTTAAAAATTATTAGTTGCCTAATAAAATATTTAACATTTATGAGATAAAACAAATTATGGTGATATCTTAAATTTTCAATAAAAACCCATAATTGGTATTTATTATATTTCGTTTGTTGTACCCATGTACACCATCTCTATATTTTAAATCTTTAATCATTACTAACCTTGATCCCTTGCAGCCACAATTTTCGAGGGTTTGGAGGAGAACGAACTGTTGCCGCTGTATTCGCACCTGTTGACCGGATACATCGGAAATCCCCTGTTCCTGCGACAGGTGGGTCACATTGTGAAGAAGCTGCGACAGGCGAATCCCGGTCTGGTGTACGTCTGTGATCCTGTCATGGGCGACAACGGGGAACTTTATGTGCCTAAGGAGCTGCTTCCCGTGTATCGGGACGAGATTATTCCCCTGGCGGACATCCTCACCCCGAATCAGTACGAAGTGGAGCTGCTCACGGAGAAGGAGGTTCGCAGCGAGGAGGCCGTTTGGGAGGCAATGGATTGGTTCCACAAGCGCGGCATCAAGACGGTGGTCATCTCCAGCAGTGATCTTGGTCAGCCCGGCATTCTTCGGGCCTTCCTTAGCCAGGTGAATGGACCCCGCCTGGCCATCGATATTCCGAAGCAGGGCGGCAAGGATCTGGTCTTCACCGGCACCGGGGATCTCTTCGCCTCCCTTTTCCTGGCCCACAGCCATGGCAGCAAGGATATAGCCAATGTCTTTGAGAAAACCATCGCCAGTCTGCAGGCGGTGATCAAGCGCACGGTGGCTGCCCTGCCAAATGGAGGAAATGGTCCTGTAAAGGCAGCCGAGCGGGAACTAAAGTTGGTGCAGTCTAAAGTCGAGATTGAAAAACCCCAGGTGCTGCTTAAGGCGCAGCGACTAAACTAAATCTGGAGAGAAACAAATCAGATCAACTTACCTTAAACATATGTGCTCATTGTACTTGTTCACGGACAATAACCTTTTGATACCTTAAGATCAGCATTTGTATGCATTGTTATAACAATATATTATCATGTTAAACAGATAGAGTGACAAGTTAAGTACCATAAATAATTGATAAACAGCAGAGATCAAATATATACCTACGCTCATGATGCGGACAAGCTTTGAACCCTTAAGTTAGACTTTTATAAGCATTATTTTAACTATTAACTATACACAAATAAATAAATATATGACCATTGTAAAACTAAGAGACAGGCTGATGACAATTCAAAAGACTCAAACGATACGGTTCTTGCCCTTGGGGACCAACAGGTGGCTATATAAGATTGCAGTCAGCCGGCGAGAAAAACAAACCGAAAATAGCAAACAGAAGATATGTGGCTGCCGCTTATCTTTATTGCCTGTCTAGCCGGCGTGAGTGGCTCAGTGGGGGGTGAGGGAAAGCTGCCAGTGGAGCAGGCTTTTGTGCCCCGCTACACTCCGGTGGCTGAGAGTAAGCGACAGGATCTGGAGTTACCCTCTGAAGGAAGTCTTGACCTGCAGCAAAGACCTCCCGCAGGCGATAAGAAACCCTGGCGACGAGTGGAGTACGGTTACGATGGCGTTTCTACGGCTTCCTGGGCTGCTCCCTCGCCTCCAGCAGCCATTCTGTCCATCCTGAATCCCCTGCTGGCACCAGGACTGCTCCTTCTGGGTGTAAACTTAGGAGCCCTGCTCTATATGCTACTGGGCCTCCTGGGACTAGCTCCCCATCGGAGCGGCAGCTCTAGCCGGGTGGCCTTGCATCCGGATGCCAACCCCCAATTCTGGCCTGAAGAGCAGACCTTCTACCGCCGAGACAGACACAATCTGGGTGAGGGCAAGGAAACGGCCGTATATTTTTAGATATAGCGCGTAACGCAAAGCTTTCTTTCAACTTATCAAAACGTATATAAAAAACGTACATAAATAAATTCAAGGGTTAAGTAATGGGTCAAAAGAACTGAAAGCGAACGGGCGTAAGGTTGGGAGGGTTAGTGTACTATCTATATCTATGGTTAGAGCTATGGTTAACTTAAACATCGATACGTCTCGGTCCTCCCAGAAGGAACGGTAAATCAAAGCAAACGTAAGTTGAAACTAACCAAACGAATGAGTACCCCTACTTCTTTAGACGAAACGAGGCTGCCCGATTGAATTTGACCAAAGGCGGCTCCTTACTCGACGATCCAAGTGGTTTTCGCGTCAGTGTGGAGGTGCCAGAAAGTGCTGCAAGAGAAAAACGAAATTATTATCATGCATAAGGTCAATAAAGTATGTTTAACTCACCTTTGGCCATCAGCGCTCGAGGACTCTTGCGCACATAGTTGGAGTTGTATTTGACGTTCTCCTTGGCTAATGAAGCCGCTGCCAGCGTTCTCTGAAGGCCTTGGGCAGTAAAATGGTTCGACTTGAGCAGAGCTGCAATAAAAAACATAGTTAAGCGGTTGAAATTATAGTTAAAATTATCTTATACTACTCTCAAATGTCCTGTCCATATGCATACTTATTGAAAATCATTCAAAAATCAATTTAAAATTTTACCAGAATTACAAAATAAATATATAAACAAAATATCTGGAAATTTAATAAGATTTTAGATTGGTGATCAACAATTCATTTTTGGTAATTTTGCTTTTAAAAAGAAAATTAGTTCTTCAAATAAGTATTTGAGAAAAAGAAAGCTTAAGTTATGTATAGATAACAAGAAGAATTGGTAAATCAGTATTAGTCAAAATAACCTTCGGAAAATAAGAAATGTTCCCGATATGCTTTACAAATACTTTCTTATACACTTAAAAAGCAAAACCCTACCCTTCTTGATCTTCTCGTTGCCGCCGCGCACGTTCTGTTCGGAAAGCAGATCGCTGACCATGCGCTGATGGACGATTCTCGGCTTGGTGACCGTCGCTGTGAGAGGTTTCCTGGCACTACTGCTAGAGGGGCCAAGGACCTGCGTCTCGTTAAGGTTGCGCGGCCTTTTAAAGGTCATGTGAAGTTCCTCGGATTCCGATTCGGTGTCCTGGCTGTCGAATTCCTCCATGCTTAAATGCAGATCGTCGTCGCTCTGGGCGGCCTGCCTCTGTCGCTTTTTAGCGCTGGCCGTAAGGCTGCAAGATGACTCTTCCTCCTCTTGGGCACTGCGCAGCGCTTCAGGCACCACCAGCACATCCATCTCGGCCATTTTGGTGTTGGCCTCGGAGTCGGCAAACCGCATCTTCCGCAGCAACCGTTCGAACACCGCCTCAATCTCCGGCGTTAGCTTTTGTCCATCCTCCAAGCGGTCGTACGTCTGGTTAAGAACCTCGCATGCTGCTCGGAAGGACTTCCGCATCAGGTCCAAGTTCTCCACCAGTTCCTGGTTAATGGCGTTCACATGGCTGTTGAAGATATTCTGCTTGGTCAACTGTAGCTCGAGATCCTTGTATTTTACGTATACGATGAGGATCTGGTAAGCCTTTGACTTGTTCACCTCCCGCTTTAAGCTTTCTAGATTTTGGTAGGCACTCTCCATTTTACTCAGCCAGGTGGGTAGCTCCTCCTTGTACTTCTCCATCTGGCTGGTCAAAGTGGTCATGTAATTAGCAAAGCGCCGATAGTCCTAGAATATATATATGCGAGGTATTAAAAAAAGTTTAAAAATGGCTATATTTATTTGTTCATAGTATTAATACTGTATGTAATAATAATTTGACCCACAAACGCTAATTAGATATGCTTTAAATTAAACAACATAAGTGGTATAAGCTAACTATACTCATAAAACGTTTAATGGCTAAATTATTTTTCAAATAAGTTCACTTTATTTTCAGTTTTTAAAAACAAAATCTTAATATTGCGCAAAGGCCCATCATTTGTTTTTTTTAGATATTAAGGTTTTTTAATGATTAATCATTAATCACTTACATTAATTAAGCTACAAATTAATCTGTCTGAAACTACAAAAAACTTTCTAAAAGTAAAAACCATCAGCAAAAGGTTAAGCCACGAAGATTAAATAAACAAATTAAATACAAATATATTTTAGATAGTCCAAAATTACTATTTTGCTGAATTATTTTGAGATCATATGTGCTACTTAATTATTTTCAAAATACCCCGCCAACTTAAACATTACGTTACGTAGGAAACTCTTACGTTTTGAGCATTGTTACGAATCTGAAAAACAGCTGATGCAGACCAATCGAAAATCACTGCCGCTTTTAATCTAAACAAAATAGCTCAAATTTAAATAAAATGCTGCGAAATGCGGTGCATTTAGCTACCCTAGGTGTGCGCCAGACAAAAGTGACGAACACCTTGCCAAGATTACCACTAATCCTGCAAAGTAATCCACAAGACGCGACAAATCTGCAAGTGGCGCGCGATTATGCAAAGGGCAAGGACAAAAAGAAGGAAAAAGGCGGCAAGGGAAAACCCGGCAAAGTGGAAATCAACGAGCAGCAGCTGCGCGAGATCCTCAACCTGGATGGCCTGAACAGCCAGATGCAGAAGTCCGTGATGCAGATGAAGGATGACTTTGTGAAGCACCTGTCGCTGCGTTCCACCAGCGGTTCCATCGATACACTGCGCATAAAAGTCGATGGCCAGGAGCACGAGCTGCAGGAACTGGCCCAAATCTCTCGGAAAAATCCCAAGACTATTATAGTAAACATGATTGGCTTTCCGCAAACGATTCCCGATGTTCTAAAGGCCATAGAAAAGAGCGGCATGAACCTGAATCCGCAGCAGGATGGCACCACTTTGTTCATACCCATCCCGAAGGTCACCAAGGAGCACAGAGAAAATCTGTCGAAAAATGCCAAGGCTCTGTTTGTCAAATACCGCGATGCCATTCGTGGCGTCCAGAATGAGCACATCCGCAAGCTGAAGAAGCAACCGGAACTGGGCAAGGACGACGCCTTTGCTGCCCAAGCTCAGGTCACCGCCATCGCTGATCGCTTCATCGCGGAGGCGGACAAGATGCTTGCCAGCAAGCAGAAGGAACTGCTGGGCGAATAGAACTAAGACCAAGACTGATCCCGCTCCAAAAGCCTCAATAAATCTAAACACATAAATGTTAAACAGAAATTCTTTTTTCAATCTGAGAAACCGATCTTTTTTCCACTAATTAAAACTAAACATTATGTACACAGTTTCCAAGTTTTCTTATCACAAATTGGGCTAATTCATATGGAGCTTAAACTGATTATTATAAAGTGACGATATGATATTATTAATTTTCTCTAATCTTTAAAATATTTTGTAGAATTTTTAACGTCGCTCAATGATCTTGAAAATTAAAGGAAAATAGTTGCTAGTGGTTCATAATTTACCCAAGAAGCTGTTTCCAAAGCCCAACTCAAATTTATAAATGTGAAAACGTTAACTTACCTCCTGGCAAACCCGCTGGTCCACGCACATCAGCTTTCTGAACTCCTCCAATTCTTTTTTCAGCGTCTGCCTGTAGTTGATGTTCTTGATCTTACTGCGCATACCGAGGACGTGCTCCTGAAGCTGTCTGGCTGCCGCATATACAGCGTCTATCTTGCTGTACCACGACTTCAGCTCCTGCGGATCGAAGCCATTGCTGCCGGCGCGCTCCAGTTGGGTGGCCTTGGCCTCCAGCGCCTTGTTCCGCTCCTTGAGTCGCTCGTTTTCGGCCACCACCTCGTCGATCTTCTTTACATAGAACTCGGTGGGCATCTTAGACTTCAGGACGTTCTGCTTCAGCGTGGTGCGGATCTTCTTTGCCCGACTGGCGTACTTGAGGGTGTTATAGGTGTCCTCGTAGGTCAGCGAACTCATTGAGACATTGGCCACCATCAGCGTGCGGCAATTTCCTCCAAGCGAGTCCTTCAGGATGCGTGTCAGGTTCGAGTCACGGTAGGGAATGTGCTTTAGGCCATCGGCCAGCTTATTGATGCAGTTTCCCAGCGCCAGGAGACTTTTGTTGATGCTGGCGCCCTCCTTGAACCGGACTCCAATTCCCTTGGTGCTTGCCGCCCTTTCACTGCCCGCCAGATCGATCATGGACAGTTTTACTGTCCTTTTGGTGTCCGTTTTGCGCTCTGTGATCCGGATGTGCACCTGGAAGATGGCATGTGACCGGGAACTCTCTGCATTCGCATCTGTAGGGTGCTGGGTGCGATGAGAGTTGCCCAACATCAGCATCTTTAGCAGCTCCTCGGCACTGTAGATGGGGGTCAGGCAAAGACCACTGACCACCACACCATTGCTGTCCTCGCGAAGCTTTAAAGGACCCGATTTGGTCAGGAGATTCATCACATGCTCGTTGTAGACCTCTAAATAGGAGACTCCCACATCGAACTTGCGCACATCGCTCTGGGACTGGATCTTATCAAAGAGATCTCGCATGGTGAGGAAGGTCAGACCCGGATGAGCTTCGCTGCCCAGCATGGTGAAGGTTTTCCCAGCACCAGTGGCTCCGTAAACAAAAACTGAGCAATTGTATCTAAGGTGGGAAATCAAGAATTAATGTCAGTTTAGAAGGGTATTCATAGGGTATTACTAACCCATTTAGCACTGCGTCGACCAGCGGCGCCGTGCACTCCTCGAACAAATCCTGGTTGGAGCTGTCTATATCGAAAACCCTATCAAACTCCATGGTCAGCTTCTTGTTCATCCGCTTGGTGATGTCGCGATACGGCTGTTTGGCGCCTTGGAAGAAGAACTCGTCGTCCTCCTCGTCGGGATCGAAAAGTATCGCCGATCGATCCATCACCTTAATAATACTCCGCTGTTTTTGCTCCAATTCCCGGACATTATACGGCCGTACACGCACCGCCACTTTAATATTCGTATGCTGCTCCGAAGGCATATTTTATTTAATGCTCTCTGCCCTTTTAGATTTCCCAGCTTTTCTCGGCTTTCGTCTTTTTTTTCTAGTTTCGATCTCCTCGCACATATAATTTTCTCGTACAGCCTGAAGAGATCGTTGTTGTTTGAATCGGGACTATCGGCGCCTGCGCTTTGGGGGCATCTTTATCCAATTTGCTTTGCGCGCTTGTTCTCGATTTTGAACTGTATTTCCAGGGTAGCTTTGGCGATGATCGATAGTTCTGGCACGGCTGCAACATTAGTTGTAAAATTAACATTTTATGTATTTTTTAACGTAATGTTAACTGTTTAAAATTTACAGGAACTATTTTAAGACTAAACTACAAATATAACCCAAATTTCTTAATAATATTGGTTTTGATCATTGAAATTCAAAAACTTCCGTTTCATATACAAAAAATATCGATATTTGAATACCAAATATTTTTGTGTCAATCCACAAAAATATGCAAAACAAATTTATATGGGAACCAAATTATTATAACCAAAAAGTTGTTAGATAAGTTCAAGTTTTTGTTCTTTATTTAAGATTAGGCAGAACACAATACATTGACGACTTTTCAAGTGGACGTTGAATGTAAAATGTTAAATTCTGTACAAGTTTAAATGGGCATCCCTTAAAATGCAACACATGTATCGATAACTATGCACCCAAATCAATATCGATGTGCTGCTTATCGCTTTAACCATCGCCTTCCCTACCATCGCTAGCAAAAAGAACCATTTTATTTAAAGCAGCAGAAACAACAAGTTTTTTTAGGATCCAGCACAAAATAGAAATAGCCAGAATTGAAAACAAAGCCGCCGAACGCCAAACAGAATGAGTGCAAAAGTATTATTCGCCTGCTCCAAGTGTTTTTCGCGCCATCCGTACGAGGAACTTTCCTCCGGCCAACAACTATGCAAGGTTCGCATTTCACTAAAAAAAAAACTTAAAACAATATGCAAAATTCCAAGCCGTGCCGACGCCAAACAAAATGCAATGTCAGCATTCAGTGTGTTTTTGTTTGTTTGTTTGCCAGCGAGAAAAATGACGCGGCGTTGGCCAAAAATTTTGCTGCGCAAAACCAGAGAAAATGCAAACGGCAAGAAGAAGCAGCCAGGCGTCGCGTCTAAAAATGAGTTAAACAACAAACAAAACAGATAAAAGCATATAACGACAGTAATAATAATAAACCAACGGATAACCTTGATTTTTGCAGGGCTGCCGCGGTTCTACCTCAATTGGTAAATGTACTTACTGCCGCTCGGAGTTTCAACCCGCCACGTAAGTACGATAATGTGGAGGCTATAGCTTATACCCACCTTATACCATATATACATATATATATTCCGCAGCAAATCACAGAGTGCCTGCAAGAAGTGCGAACATTATCTGGGGAAGTACGGAAAGCCCAGTGCCTGCGAGTGCTGCAAGATTGTGGCTGCCTTCGGGGGCTCCAAATGCATGCGGTGAGTTGTGCCGGCATCGGCAAATCTTATTCTATATAATCCGTTAGCTAGTAGCCTTTTCCGCTGAATCACAACGGCCGTGTAACTTGAATGCACAATGCAAGATCTTCGAAATTTGATTACTCTTTAATGGAAAAACCATAAACAGCTATCCCAAACCCAAATTGTGCCTTCAAAGTACATGACTTTGCAGATACTTCTTCCCGATCTCTATCCTTGGAAGACCAAGCAATACAACCGTCTCTTATGAACGCAAAACATTTCTCTTTTTCTCTTTTCTGCCCGCCAAACAAAAACAAACCATAAACCTATCCGCATTGAAATATAGATGTGCCAGCTACGAGGCAAAGTACGGACCGCCGGTGCAATGCGATGAATGCAAGCTGCGATCAGCCTTTGACAGGCGCGACGAGAACAAAAAGGTCAGCTCACAGCTCAGAGAAAAACTAACTGGAGGATTTCTCACCGCGGAAGCAGCCCTTAATATTAAAACCCTAAAATTAAGCCTAACGAATGTAGAAACTTGAGCGGGGTGAACTGTACCCGAGAGTCATGTACTTGCGTTCATAAGAGACCGTGTTTAGTCTAAGATTGTACTACCTAAGCCCTTACTGTGACCACTCGTAAAATTTCGATTTACCTTTTGTCGCCGGCAGGTCAATGGCAAACTCCTTTGCTGGCTGTGTACCTGCGCCTACAAGCGAGCACTGCTCAAGGCCCAGCAGGAGGGCCGAATACCCATGTCGAAGAAAAGGCCACATGAGAAGACCTCGTCCTCGCACAGAGACAGCGCCGCGGCCAAGAAGCCTTCGCGCAGCGAGCTGGGCAAGAGCGGTAGCGGTGCCAATAGCTCCGCGGTGAACGCTGTCAGCGGAGCCGGACTGGATCTACCAGATAAGATATCGCGAGGAAATGGGGGGAACGGGACCATCGCAGCACCCGCTGCTATCACCGTGGACACCAATTCGTCTGATCATGTGGTGGCCATCACATACTTAAAGGAGCGCATTGCCAGCCTGGAGAAGCGCTTGAATCAAAAAGACAAAGAGTTGCTCGAGAAGGATAAGCAGGTGGGTTTAGCAAAAGTAGCGTGAGAGCAAAAGGTTTCATCAAGTTTGCGGAAGTAGCTTTTCACCCCATATTCTTTGTACCTACAAACTTGATCTGCATCTGCCAGTCTGGGAAATCAGTCTTATTATATTTTCAGAAACCAGTCTGCAAATTTGCTATGATTGATTATAAATATGTAATGCTTCAAATCTTGTGATCTTAATATAGTTTTCTAGTTTTAGCAGTATAGTTTTCTTCACTTACTTTGCAAATTTTTAATTTAATTTGCTACTGATTTTGTAGACCTTTTATTATCGTTAATTTCAAGTCGGGCTTGAAATACGTAAAATATAAAGTAAATTATTCGAATAAGTATTTAAAACAATTAGTAAACATTAAATACCTTATAAATATCTCTCCAACAGCTGACCGAACTGAAGGGCAAGAACTTCGAGAAGGAGAACGACATGCGCAATCGACTGAAGGAGGTGGAGAGAATACACGACATGAAGGTGGATAACTTGAACCGCAAGATTGCCAGTGTGCTTAAGGAATTGGCCGTGCTTAAGAAGAGTAGCAACAAAAAGACCGCTGCCCTAAGCAAGGCCGAGAAGGAAGCCATCAAGCGGGAGAACCTCTCACCCAAGGAGGAGATTCTGGCGGCTGCGGTGCCGGAGAAACAGATCAAGGCCTCGTCGGAGCCGGCCGACCTTGACAAAGACGAGAAGAGTCGTGATCGCGACGAGGAGCGCAGCGAGCAGGAGGATCGGGCCAGTGTGCGTTCGCGTTCCGGCTCCAGCAGCCCCACGCCCTCGTCCAACTGAAAGGGACTCACTTCCAGCTGCAGGAGCGGCAGGCCAGGACTCACGATCTACAGAGTCTGGATGCCGCACCATTTTAGTTTTTCGCTATACAAATTTATATTTTTGTACTTCTGCTTTAATTGTAATATAGTTTTACAAGATTGTTTCATATCACCCTTTTTTATGACGATCATCCCTGCCGCCCAAGCCCTGTCCTTTCCCTTTCTCCCTTCAAAATGTATCCCAATCATCAGTTAGAAAATGTAATTTGATAGGCTCAACTTAACGAATTCTTCTTTAGTTTAATTCACGATGGAACAACACAAAACCGAAGCATTGTTTACATCTTAAGAAATATACAAGTTGGGAAAGAACCAAGAGTGGTATTTCAACAGTCGTTATAAATAATTATATGTGATAACAATAATGTTAGTGCGGCTTGGGCTTATGCCCATCGACGTAGAAATTCCTGGTGGCTTTGGGCAGCTCCAGTTCCATGCCCTCCATGCTCTTGTCCAGGAGTATCTGGCAGCCGAGGCGGGAGTTTTCGCGTAGGAATGGCGCCATGTCCAGCAGATCGTCCTCCTTTTCCTCGGCCTCACTTAGCTTCTCGAGGAAATCGTGGTTGACGTACACGTGGCAGGTGGTGCAGGCCAACGAGGCCTCACAGGCGCCCTCCATTTCGATCCCATGGCGATGGGCCAAGTACAAAACATTGTCGCCCACTTTGCCCTGGACCTTGGTGCGTTTTCCATCCTTATCCACATATGTGATGTTTACTCTGGTTTTGTAGAGGATTCTCTGGTTATTCGGTGTTACTTAAAAGCCCTTCAAATACTCACATTTCTTCCGGGGACTTGGGATCCTGCCACTCGAACTCGCCATGCCGCCGCGCTGTAAATTTATCCGGATTTCATAATCTCAGTGTAAGTTTTCATATCAAAACATCAATGATTCTACGGGCTTATACGGTCTACTCACGTATTGTGGTGTGAAGAGCATTTCTGGGTGTGTAGAACGCGGGCTTGGCAATCTGTTTACTAATTAATTTGCAGGAATTATGAAGTGCGGATCGCCGCAAAAGTAAACAAAACATTTTTGAGGTTACAGTGTCAGCCGGAGATGGGCGATTTGCGATATGTCACGGGTTCTATAAAGCAGATTATAATCATAAATTAACTAATTATGTTTATCAATTAGTATCTTTTCATTTTAAAAAAACTTTAAATATTAATTGTACTTTGTTTTAGTAGTTTCTTCTTAGGCAATATTTATATTAAAGATGTTGTATTGGAAAATCTGGCATAATCGTTTTTTGGGAACTGTGACTAAAAGCAATCGAACAATCGATATCTAAGCTTTGGCGGGCTTTCACTTAAAATTCAAGAAGTTAATTTGAATACATCAGGGAAAAGTCAAGCTAAAGCTTTTTTAAGTAGGATTGACATCTGGGAACCATATTTAAATATGCACAGCTTTTAATGCGCGCATAATTGAACAAAGGAAGTTACAATATTGTACATAGAATTTGAAATTCAAAGATACAAAAATTGTGTGCCAGATATCTTCTTCAATATCACTCTGTAAAATATATAAATATCAAAGACGTTAAATAACTGAGACATTCATATTCCTTTATTAATACTTGATTTTGATTAGTCTTAAAATTGGATTGGACTTTTAAAATGTAGCTAATATTAAATAAATTAATAAATATAGTACGATGCGTGCGTAATTTTCGTGACTTTTTTAGTGCAACGATGAACGAGAGTCTTGGGAAATCACTTGGCTGCTAATGCTGCTTTCTTTAGGGGATCTTTACTTGGTTTCTGGAACTGGAGCGGAAGCTGGAGCAGTGGGCTCCTTGTGGCCATTTCCGTTCTGGAAGAGATCCGATGGACCCACATGCTTGATGGGTATAACCCGCTCCTTGAGCTCCTCCTTGGCAATTAATGGAGGAACTGTTATGTTAAGAACTCCATCCTCCGACAAACTGGATGCAATGGCATCCGAATCGTACTCCTTGGGCAGTGGATAACGACGAACAAAATGGCGCGAGACGTGACCATGATCGTCCTCGCGCTCCTCGTGCTTTCCCTCGACAACGATGCAGTCATTGACCAGTTTGACGGTCAGTTCACCCGGTTGAAAGAGTCCCACATCCAGGTGCACCTCGAAGTTCCCCTTCTTGTCACGGGCACCACTTCCACCCAAAGCAGCTAGGTCCCCTATCCTTTTATTGGCCACCAGGTGATGAGCATGTGCACCCATTCGGGCAATTAAGCCCAGGGTGTGCAAATCCAGATCATGGTGTTGCCGGGAATGCAATCGCCTATACATACGATTTGGGAACATATCGTGCCCATAGTACATGGAGTCCGGCGAGTCCAAATTCAAGACAAATGGAATATCTGGCATTTTTCCTTGTTACTTCTCTGTGTATCTGGCGGAAGTTCGATGAACCGACGACCTGTTTTCCTTCCAAAAAGTGTCCAAGGGTTGATTTGCCAGCGGGGGGTAGAATTCACTATTTCAGCTGCAAATTGGCGCACAATTCACCTTGACTTTTCCGACTCAAATGTGGAGTTTTACGGGTTCGCTGCACCCTTTTATAGGAGCTGTAAGAGCTTTCCCCACATCACCGAGCTTTTCTGGAGCAGCAACTGGATGTTTCGATGATGTGATTCTGGGGCGACATCTGGGAACCTTCTGGTGGCCAAGCTTTCGGATGTACCGCTGGCCAAACCGCAGACAGCATTCGAATTTGATCTGCTATCCCGTATGCGCTTATACAGTGGAAGCCCTGTGACTTAGGCCACCTCACAACAGAGCTAAAGTCATTAAGTGATTTAATTTATTTTATACATTTTTTTTATAGTTCAATTATATCTTTGTTAAGCTTAACTTATTTTTTTTTTGTTTTAGTAATAATAGTAATAATATCGTAATAATTTAAAGGGCTTTCTTTTCAATAAATAATTCTCTAAGGTCCCCGACTAAAATTAAATAATATTTTTTAGCTTTACATGAATCCAGGATCTTCCACTTTTGATACATAATGTTATTAAGCTATCTATAAAAGTTATAAAACACTTTGTTTATTTAATTTTCTTAGCCTCTAATGGTAGAGTACTAAAAAAAATATTTAGTACATGTTTATTGTTTATTATTTATATTTTTGTTATTTTATTTTACTCTTGTAGTTGTCACCTAATTAAGTTCGCTTTACAGGAAAATAATCACGGCTCATTTCGACTAATGGAAGTCCGACTATAGAGCAGATACAGATAGCAAGCTCTGTCTGGGAGACTACGACTATCCCAACCGATTTGAATTTGAAATTCGAAGTGAAATCGGATAGAGAGACCCGACCGGCGGACAATTAGCGGCATCTCCAGCGCCGGCGCCAAGAAAGCTAACTAGACAAACAAGGCAACACCACAATAATCAGACTGCGATAAGCCGACGTGGGCAAATACGCGAATCTCGAACCACATAAATGGATCTTCTGGGACCGGCTGGCAAGTCAGTTGCTATTCAGCTTGCGAACCGGGTGAAATTCGTGCTGCGCCCCATAACCACAATGGCCACCTACGAGCAGGTTAAGGATGTGCCCAACCATCCGGAAGTCTATTTGATCGACGTCCGGCGGAAGGAGGAACTTGAGCAGACGGGCTGCATTCCAGCCAGTATCAATATTCCCTGTAATACATAATATTTCTCATTATTACCTTTGGAAATATCATAAACATTTCATATCTGTTTTAGTGGATGAACTGGACAAAGCTCTGAATCTGGATGCTGCTGCTTTTAAGAACAAATACGCCCGTTCCAAGCCAGAAAAGGACTCTAAGATCATATTCTCCTGCCGGTCGGGAAATCGTGTTTTGGAAGCTGAGAAAATTGCCAAAGGCCAGGAATACTGCAAGTGGGTTTGCAAATAATATAATAGGGTATTCCTCTGAGTATTGATTTATTTTCAGTGTGGTGATCTACAAGGGATCCTGGAATGAGTGGGCCCAAAAGGAGGGACTCTAAGCGGAACCGACTTCACTAGAATTTGGACTTTAAATTATTGCGTAAATATAATAGCACATGGGAAATAGGTTTTGGAATAAAGGCAAAAAACTACATTTATACTGGTCTATTAAGACGAAATATTTTAAATCGAACTGGGAACAACTATGCAGTAATTAAGTATAGCCTAAAAAACAACCTAACTAATCTGATACTTTTAAAAGATCTTTTAATAAGCGCTATCGATCAATTATTATTATCCAATCTTTAAAATTTTCTTACTTCTTAAAAACTGACAAAAATAATAAAGTTGTTTTATACAAATTATTGTGTTCCGAAATTATTCAATTATTTTTAATTACTTACTACACCCATGGTCAAACTTTGATAACACAGGCAAACAAACAAATACATCCGCACTTCACAAACCCGACACTCTCCTAAACTCTCTCTCTCTTGGAGCTCTCTCTTTCTTTCTCCCATTATTAAAAACTGACCTGCCCCAAGACGCCACCGAGAGAGAACTTTTGTGGCAGATAAAATAAAAGGTAAATAGAGTAATCACTGATTACTGAGAGAGTACCCGAAACTTCTACCAAGTTCTCTAAAGCCCATACAACCACTTCTCTTTAAATGCCATTGCCCGATTTCAGGCAAAGCGGAAAATTGCATCAGCAAAGGGCAAAGAAAATTCGAGAGAATGCCGGTGGTTTCTATATTATTTAGATTTCCTCCTAGCCACGAGTATAAATAGCAGCCGGTGGAGCACAGCTCTCTCAGTTCAAAAAAACCAAATCAACAGTTAGCACCTCGTCAAAATTAAACAAACTTAAATTTCACAAGCTAAAAAAGAAATTACAAAGTTAAAAACATAAATTACAGAAGAAAAAAATAATAATATATTTAAAAAGTCAAAAACATAAATATACATATACAAAAAATTAAAAAAAATACATTTAAAAAACAAGATAATTTTTGGAAACATAAAAAGTGAAGTTTGTCAGATAAACAAAAAGTAGGGAGTAAAAATAAAACAACAAAAATAACTACAAAAACCTTTAAAATTGCAATTAAATAAATTAGTAAGATTTAGTTACCTATATAAACAAAAAGAAACCACAATGCGTTCCCTACCAATGTTTTGGCGTATGGCCGAGGAGATGACCCGGATGCCACGCCTTGCCTCGCCCTTTCACGCCTTCTTCCACGAACCGCCCGTTTGGAGTGTGGCCCTTCCGAGGAACTGGCAGCAAATCGCCCGCTGGCAGGAGCAGCAGTTCGCCCCACCGGCCACCATTAACAAGGATGGCTACAAACTCACCCTGGACGTCAAGGACTACAGCGAGCTGAAGGTGAAAGTGCTGGACGAGAGCATTGTCCTGGTGGAGGGTAAATCTGAGCAGCAGGATGGCGAACAAGGAAGCTATACGTCCAGGCACTTTCTCCAGCGCTTCGTCCTGCCAGAGGGATACGAGGCCGACAAGGTGACTTCCAGTCTGAGCAGCGATGGAGTCCTGACCATTAGTGTGCCCAATCCACCGGCGATGCAGGAGACAATCAAGGAGCGAGTGGTGCCTATCGAGCAGACCGGCGAACACTCTACAAAATCCGCAGATGCTCCCAAGAGCGAGACTAGTCAGCAATAATGTCATTATCTGCGACTGAAATACAACAAATGCTAGTGAACCCCTTATGTTTAGATAGCCCCATCCTAACCAATTTTAAAATTTAACAGCTTGTTGAATCGATGAGTTATTACCTAAAATCTTTAGATTTTTTAACCTGCATACCCCTAAATTATATTTAGAAAAAATACATTTTAAAATCATTATTATGGCAAATATTTGAAAATAAATTTTAAAATAATTATAAAGAGAAGTATTCGGTTTATTTGAGCTGGGTATTCTATAACGATGTTGCACAAAACAAAAATCTGTTCAGTTGTTTTCTCGTTTTAAGTTGAATAATTTCCGAGATCTAATTTAAAAAAATTGCAATTCAACATTTGTTTAAAAGCCAAAATATTGCTTTCCTTAGATGGAAATATGCACTTTTAATAACACCCAAAAATACTTTCTGTTTTCGTTTGGCAACTTGGACCCATGCAATTGCCATTCCGCCAACCTTTTTCCGCTTCCTTCGTTGATTCCGGTGACGTAGCCAGTTGACGCGGGTCCAACTGGCCGTATTATTGTCGTGTGCACCTCGTTGGCCTCGCCTTCACCGCTGCACTTGGCCAATCCGATTCGCGCCTCGTCCGGATGAGTCATCAATCGTCTCGACCATCCGCAATCCGCATCCGGCGAGGCTAGCCGACCATCTATAAAAGAACTGACGGCGGCGGCGACAAATTTTATAAGAATTTCGGACTCGAACGCAAGCGAATCGTTGCCCTAATCCCGGCGAGAAATGTCTTTGGTGCCTACCACATATCGCGACTTGTCGCGCGAATTTGATCGACCACGTTCGCGCTACCAACCACCGTATGATTTTCAACTATATCCATATTTGTGGGACGACCCGCGTGTCTGGTGGCCAGCTCATCATACGAACAGGAGCGAGTTGTTCCGACCTCTGGACGAACTTGTGACACGAAGGGTGAAGAATCAGTTGATCCAATCGACGCCCTACGAATGGGCCCATCCCATGAGGTGGGATAACTATTACTCCGGCGAGCGAGTACACGTGGATGAGAAGGGATTCCGCATCGACATAGATGTCCGGCAGTTTCATCCCCACGAAATTGTGGTCAAGACTAACGACGACTATGTCATCGTCCAGGGCAATCACAATCGCAGGGACGAAGGCTCCAATGGACTGGTAGAGAGGCACTTTGTGAGGAAGTACCTTCTGCCCCGCGGATATAATGCCAATGAGGTAATCTCGGATATATCCAGCGATGGCATCCTCACCATCAAGGCTCCACCACCGCCGCCAGCCAAGTACTACAGTCCCGGGGAGCGATTGGTGCGGGTCCATGAAACCGGAAAGCTGTCCCTGCCCTGGAAATAGAACATCTATCCAAGACCAGGAAGGCAAACAGAGAATGTTTACCAAACCAAAAATCCCAGCCATTAAAAGCGCCTAACTCAAGGTGAACTATTTTTGGACAGCAAGCAAGTGCAGCCGAACATTTGAATTGGATTCAAACATAAATAAAATACAAATTGTACTCGTAGGTAATATATAAAATGCGCAATAAATATTTGCTAGATACGTTGGGGCTTACGGAGGGGTCTTGGCCTGGTCGCGCCCAAATGCAAGCGTGGAAAAATATTTCCTCATTACCCATTGAAACTTTTCTTTATAATTATTATTATTAATATATGTAAGAACCTTGATTTTTTGTTGACTTAAATTATAATAGTTTTGAATACTTGCTGCCGATTTCTTATTTCTTTTTATTTTATATTGTGCTTAAAACGTCTATGGCTGTCACTAAATTCATTGCAGTAAGAACAATGTCAACGACTATAGCCCTCAAAAAAAGAAGGTTACTCTTATTTTGCAAATGGCATTAACCAAACATTCTGGTTTATTTGTAAATCACATATTCACAAATATAAAAAGGATTGGCAATACAAGTTTTTCATATATTTCTCCTAGATCATAATCAAGAGAACAAAAGACAACATAAAAGCATTTAAATTTTCCACACCTGGTGTACAAATGGTTTAATAAGTTATTCTTCAAGTCTTTAGCTCTTTACAAAAGCAATGCAATAAATAAGGAACATACATGTGAGGGAATGATGGATGAGTTGGGGAGTGCAATATAAAGGAGATCCTGTAGAAGGGTATTCTACTTGGTGGCGGCTCCATTCTCCTTTGCTGCTCCATTCTCCTTGCCCTTCAACTCGCTAGAATTCGGCTTGACATTGAGATGAGCAGGTCCCACTTGCTGGATCTGGATGACGCGCTCCTTAGACTTATCTTCAATAGCCTGCGGTTTGGGAATGCTGACGGTCAGGACGCCATCGGAGGATAGCTGGGAAACCACCTGCTCAGGCTTGTAGCCCTCGGGAACCTTGTAGCGCCGGACAAAGTGACGCATGATATGGCCATGGTCATCCTGGCGCTCCTCGTGTTTGCCCTCAACCAAAATCGAGTCGTCCACCACTTTGACGTTGAGTTCACTCGGCTTGAACTGGGCCACGTCCATGCACACCTGGAACCCATCCTTGCCCACCTGGGTGGTGGCTGGCCAGTGGATGTCGTTGTGCTTGGACATCTCGCGACGCAGGGCCATCACCTGGCCGGCGGGCGACGAGGGACAAATGGGCGAGGCGCAAGGGCAACCGTTGATCGAGCGGCGATGCTGGTTACCATGTGGCATAAGCAAGCTGGAATGCGGATGCACTCCCAATCCAAACTCGTAAATGGGGCTGCGTGGCTCTTGGAGTTCGTCCACCAGCGAAAGAAGTGTAGATAGCGCCATTTTGACTTTGAATTTCTAGGTTAAATTTTCGGCTATGTAAAATATTTCTTCCTTTTTGGTTAGGTTGAATGAACTTGTATGACTTGCAAAAGTATTTTATTCCTTTTCTTTTTTAAGTTCCGTTTTTAAAGTTCAGTTGCCTGCACTCCGTTTTTAGCTCTTGACTGTTCGGTTTTAAAATTCGATCTGTGCTCTCTTCGCCAAGCAGCGCTGGTTTTATAGCTGAGCGCTGAGCTTTTCTAGAAGAGTCCAGAAAGTAGTACTAAAGAGAGGGAGAGAGAAAAACAAGGAGAGAGCTACACAAAAAAATAAAGATAAATTTTCCAATTTTTTTTTTAAATAATTAAAAACGTTAAAGATACACACTTGGAAGGTATTCCGACATTTTAAATCAAAAATTCCGTATTTGGTACCTACATACATCAAACTAATACCTTGGATTAAATTCTTAACGTTTCTTGGAATAAAAAACTTTCTGTTTAAAATTAGTCTGTCTATTTGAACAACTATCAAAATTAAAAAGAAATTTTAATAATTCAGTCTATTTTGATTTGTAAAGCTGTTTTTTTCTGTGGGTTGAGAGAGACATTGTGCGCCAGTGTATGTGAGAGAGGGTTTCAAAGTAAAATGTCAATGCGTGAGAGACATTTCTAGAAGAGTCCAGCATATGCGAGAGAAAAGTTTGCGATACTTAAGAGAGAGTCCAGAGAGCTGTTGCAATTTCCTATGTGAATAAAAGAGAGAGAGCGTTAAAGAGACCGCTAACGGCAAACAAAACAAAACTACAATTTTTTTATTTTGTTTTTCCTCTTTATTGTTAAGTACATTATTTCGTGTTTCTGTCTTTAAGTTTTACTGGAATACTTGTAGTTGTTGTCACGTATGTTTTTAGGAAATCATATATCGTTCGTTATCTCCCACGCTTAGTAATTGAGTGCCTTTCGCTTCAGCATTTTCTAGCTCAAGAAACACAAGAAACATTTATGGAGTAAAACGCACGCCTACTCGTGCAGGTTATTATTTGTTCTTAATTATTCATTTTATTTTTTTAGTTCAGTCTTCACTTGGCCAGTTCCTCGGTTTTGGCTGCAGTGGCTCCGTTTTCGCCCTGGTTTTTGGCCAGCAGTATGGCCGCATCCACGGCGGCCAGCTCCTCACCTCCTTTCTCCTCTACTTTCTCTACTTTTTCCACCTTCTCCGTCTTCTCCGCCTTCTCCCCCTTTTCCTCTTTGCTGTCTTCTGTGGGGGCTTCAGGTTTTTTAGCCAGCGGCATTTCCACATCATCGGGGGCTATGACTGCTCCATTACCGTTATTGGAGGATATGTCCACTTCGTTGGCATTGGCATCCTCTGTTTTCTGCTCCCCTTCGCTGCTCTCTACGGGATTGGGTAAGGGTTCCTCCTCTTTGACAGCCTCTTCGTTTTTGGCAACCACTTCCATGGACTCCGGCTCTGAAACACCATTGTTGGCGCTGGAAGTGGTTACTGCAGTGGAAGGGGTTTCCACTGCAACAGCGGCAGTGGCAGCAGCCTCGTTGGAAAGAGAGGGAGAAAGAGCAGCTGTCTCCTCCTGACCATTACCGTTGCTCTCGACGAGAGTGAGCGAGAGCGAAGGAGTGGGAGTGGGAGTGGGAGCAGCAGCAACAGTGGAAGTGGGAGCGGGAGCACTAGCTGCCGTCTGCGGCTCTGCCTCTGCCGTCTTCGGCGGCTGCGCATCCTTCTGCTGCTGCGACGAAATCTGCTGGATATCCACGATGCGCTCCTGCCGTTCCAGGCCGCCTTTGGAAACGGGAAGTGGAGGCGGCGCCTTGACCGTTAGAATCCCGTCCGAAGAAAGAGTGGAGTGGACCTCGTTGGGATCATAGCCCTTGGGCAGGATGTACTTGCGGATGAAGTGGCGCGAGATCACCCCGTGGCCATCCTCCTTCTCGTCGTGCTGTCCCTCGACCACGATGCAGTTATCGATGGTCTTGACAGTCAGCTCTCTGGCGGCGAACTGCTTCACGTTCATGCTCACCTGGAAGCCGTTTCTATTGACCACGGAGTAGGCCGATTTGCTGGCCGTCGGCTGGCTGCTACTGCCACTTCCGCCGGAAGTGCCCTTATCGCCCAGTTCCTTCTCCAGTTCCAGCAGCGATTTATTGCAGCACATGGTCTTGGCACCAGCCACTCGATTGTACGGGTGATGACGATGCTGCTGCTGCACCGGCGACTGACCCTTAATGGGCACCCACATCATGGCATTTCCACGCCCCAACCCGCGACTCATCTGTGGCGTATGTGCAGTGGCCTCCAAAGGATACAACCCGAATCCTGCCGAGTCGTCTATATCCATGGCCAGACTGCGATTAAAGTCATGCAGCTCCTCTGCCAAATCGAGTATGAACGGTATCAGCGACATTTTCACTTTATCTTCACTGTCTTTTAAAGGTTTTTATATATCTTTTAGATTTTTTCGGGGATTAGTTTCTTCTGGGAACCGGCGGCGATCCGTTCTGGTCTCCAACTGGACTGCGTTTGAGCCCTTATGGCTGAATGCCGGCGCTTTTAACCGGCCGTGCAGCGCTGAATGGAAAACCTGGTCACCGCTTCCAGTCAGTCCAGCGTTCCAGGCCAGCTCCCAGACGAAAAACTGTGAAACTCCTCCAGAGAACTCGAAAAGGGGGAAGGAAACCCATAAAAACAGCCAGGCAAACCATGTACTATTCCATTTTCTGGTATATAAACCGAAATAAGAGATACTTTTCCTACATCACAGATAGCCAAAGAACAAAGAAAGTACTCGTATTCCAGGGCGAAACCAGACAAACTGCAGCGCTGCAAAAAATAAAAGAGGCAAACCGGCTTGGAACCGAGGGATATATGCACGAAAACCCCCCAAGAGATGCCATCTCCCTTGAAATAGAGATATATATGTACCTAAATTGTACATATGTATGTATGGATTGAGTGTATGTAAAGTGGTCGTGTTGCAGCTGAATTCCCATTGCCGGCATGGAGCGAACAGCTGAGAGTCTCGTGCCGGTTGCCGAGTCGCCGGCGATAAACAACTACAACAACAGCTGAGGCCGGCTGGAAGCGTAAAATCCGCTGGAGTCGCTGGAGCTGGAGGATTGGCAATCGCAAACCGGCGTCGCGTAAACATGCGCAGTGTCAGCGTCTGGAGGAATACATATGGTTTGGCCATATACACACACAAATATACCCTGCCATACAGATGATGATATGCTGGATTGTATTCGTTACATACAACCGGTTGAAAAGCTCCAAAAAGCAACAACATCATCCAGACGAGGACCAGACAGTGGAGACTTGCTAAATTTTACTAGGGCCCCGAACTCAACTCCCTGATTCATGTACATATGTATTTACATATGTACATACATGCATATGACCCAACTGCAGTGGGAAAAGAGCAAAAACCTTCGGAGATTGTTGCGTTTCAGATGCCCCTCTATATGATATACATATGTACATATGTACATATGTATATACCACACAAACTCGCAATGTACTTGCTTTCATTTACCCAAACGAGGGGAGAAATCCGACAGACGAGTGTTCTCGTATGTATATTATGTGACCACCTTTTCGAATAGACAACTTCCATTGCGTTGGCGTTGGATTGTGTAAGCCCCGGTCACATACCAAATGTACTTCTAGGGAGGAGAAAACAAAAACAAAATGGGCCATAAATTTAAACTTGAATGATATAACAACTAAGGATCATATCTACATACATATGTATAAATTGGAGCTTTAGAGCTCGGTTTACCCATAATTTTACATAGGTATTGCATCAAATCAACAAACAAACATAGTAAATAAATTGTACTTTCAATTAAATTTTGTCGGGGAAAGAGTTACTCCATCAATCAATCAATAATTATAATTTTATGTTATAATTTTATGGTTTAATTTTTGTGAATGACACTTCTTATGATTTGTACACAAAGACATTAAAGTGTATCTAACCTGTTTTAAAAAAAAGTTGTAGAAATGCGTATGGTTTTCTAGAATTTGAAATTCGATCATGAAATTTTCAGAAATTTGTAGAATTTACCAAAAATTTCCGTCTAGCACTTCGAAATTTAATTAATTTTGTTTACCAAATTATGAATTTGATTTACTTTAAAAACGTGGACTAATATTTCTTTACATTTCGATAATATTAAATTAAAGTTCCATCCTAGTGTAAAAATGTATTTAGTCAACCATTAATCATAGATTCATTTATTTTAATTACTTTACCCCCGCTATAGAAACTGTATTCCATGATTTTAATTAAAGTTAATAGCATGCCATAAAAATAACAATTTTTCTGCAGTCTCGATTTTTCGCGAATGTACTCCATCCTCCGAGTTCTATGTGCCCATCTAGCTAGTATATACACATAATGATTATCTGCGCCGCCGAATTATCACTCCACCAGGCCTACTCATCCTCACTCCCCCAAATATTCCTCATTTTCCATAGCGATACTCTCACTTTCAATGGCAGATAATGCGTAATTCCTGCAATTTCGAGAACTTTTTGCGATATTTGCAGCCCGAGAAGTTTCGTGGCTCTTCTAGATGTTTGTGCCCCAATGCACACATATACGACAAACACACACACAGCGGCGGCACTCGCACAGATACAAAATCACCCATACAGCCACAGTAAGCGGTTGTATAAATAGCCGGCACTTTCATTCAACCGGCGTCAGTTGAATTCAAAAAGCTGAAGCGATAACAGCCAAAGCAAAAGCTTTACATTAAAAACCAATATTTAAAAAATAATCTTAAAGTATTTAAAATGGCAAACCTACCATTGCTTTTGAGCCTGGCCGACGATTTGGGCCGCATGTCGGTGGTGCCCTTCTACGAGCCGTATTACTACCAGCGCCAGAGGAATCCTTACTTGGCCCTCGCAGGACCCGTGGAAAAGCAGTTGCGCCAGTTGGAAAAACAGGTGGGCTGTTCGTCGGGAGCCTCAGGAGCCGTCTCGAAAATCGGAAAGGATGGCTTCCAGGTTTGCATGGATGTGTCACACTTTAAGCCCAGCGAACTGGTCGTCAAGGTGCAGGACAATTCCGTGCTGGTAGAGGGAACTCATGAGGAACGCGAGGATGACCATGGCTTCATCACCCGGCACTTTATCAGGCGCTACGCTCTGCCCGAGGGCTACGATGCGGACAAGGTGGCCTCCACTTTGTCCTCGGACGGAGTCCTTACTGTGAAGATTCCCAAGCCGCCGGCCATCGAGGACAAGGCCAACGAGCGCATTGTTCAGATCCAACAGGTGGGTCCCGCCCATCTTAATGTCAAGCAAAATGCCAAAGAGCAGCCGGAGCAACTGGAGCAGGACAACGGCAACGAGAAGTAGATCACTGGATCGGAGGGACTCGCTGTATTTAACCATTATTATAGTAATGTATCTGTTTTATAAGAAGTAGTTACCCAGGGACACTCTACCCATGCATACATATAATACATTAAGGAGTGTCCTGCTTTAATCTTAATTTGAAATATGTATTCCTGTAATTGGCTGATTAAATATAAAAAATACAAATAAAATGACTCTTAAAAACATTAAATTTTTCACTGATTTTTAATTGGTTATGAGTTATTAAGATTACGGATTTTCGAAACAATTTGAGAGATATGCTGACCAGAATGAATTTGGTTTTTATTAAGCTTAACATTTTTTTTTGATAGTACTAATTTTAAGGAATTGAAAAGCCAGAAAATATGTTTGTTTACTTGACGTTATTCGAACTTTATATTGAATTTTTGATTAAACTGTTCCTTTTTATTTGGTTTAGTGAACAAAATAAAATAAAATAAATTAAAGAAAATAATAAAATTTTCTACCGGAGCATTCATTTAATTTAGGCTTTAACACAGAGGAAATACCAATTTTTGGAAGAATATTAAGTGCATAGAAAGGATAGAGGCAGAGACAAAAATTAAAATATTAATAACTCTAATGCTTGTTGGGTTGTGCTAAAGTTTGTGCAGAAACTCCTGAGACTGACTGCAAGTAGTAGCAAATCGTAATGTGCCCCGATTCCTGATTTGGCGAAGCGGCGTCGAAAGCAAGTTGCAAAATTGTTTGCAGCAAACAAAAGAACGGCAAACATGAGAAGCAGCATTAAACAGACCGCAAAATTAAAGTTCAATGCACCTTGCCCAAAGTAAACAGCAGATCCGTTGCACTGCGAACAGACAGCGTTTAAAAAGTCCGATAAGAGAAGAAAATGCTTTAAATAAATATTGCATTGTATGTTCTGCAGTTTAACTGTTCTTTTTGCAGGGAAACTCCGAGAAATGTCAAGAACTTTCTAGCTCTCCCTATAAAAAGCCGGCTGTGATAGAAAGAGCGAGAATATACGAGAGAGCGTTTCTTAAATTCAGGAGCGTGTCAAATGGGGTAACTAAATTATGGTGTTCCCCGGAAGGTTTTCGCATTATCAATCTCTTTTACAAAATATTTATAACTAAAGCTGTGTTTAAGTGTTTAGTGATATAGAAGAAATAACCTTATTATGTTTTGTTTTTGTTAATGCTTTACGAGAAAAGCTTTCTTGTGAAATGATTAGTAAGTGAGCCCTCTTAAGTTTTACTCCTGACCCGCCTCTGGTTAAGTTTCACTAGTGTGTGTGATCCGGCGTCGGTATAAAAAGCCGGCGTCGACGTCGACAGCGCACAGTCGAAATCCGAAAATTGAAGGGAAAAGTTAAAGGGAAGCACAAGGAGAATAACAAAAGCAAAAAAAAAGAGATTTTCCTTTGTCTAGACAGAATTGTGAATTTAAAAAAAACCAAAAATGTCTATTGTACCACTGCTGCATTTGGCCCGGGAGTTGGATCACGATTACCGCAGCGACTGGGAACATTTGCTGGAGGATGACTTTGGATTTGGGGTTCATGCCCACGATCTGTTTAATCCCCGTCGTCTGATGTTGCCCCATGGAGGATCTCTGGGTCGTCGTCGGTTTTTGCCCTATGAGAGAAGCCATCATGGGGGCCATGGCCATCATCATCAGTTGATGCCACGTCGTCCATCGGGAGGTAAAAACTCTCTACTTCCCGCGGTGGGCAAAGATGGTTTCCAGGTCTGCATGGATGTGTCTCAGTTTAAGCCCAACGAACTAACGGTCAAGGTGGTTGACAAAACCGTGGTGGTGGAGGGCAAGCACGAGGAGCGTGAGGATGGACATGGGATGATCCAGCGGCACTTTGTGCGCAAGTATACCCTGCCCAAGGACTTTGACCCGAACGATGTGGTGTCCACCGTCTCCTCTGACGGGGTTTTGACCCTGAAAGCTCCTCCGCCGCCCAGCAAGGAGCAGGCGAAGTCAGAGCGCATTGTCCAGATCCAGCAAACAGGTCCTGCCCACCTGAGCGTCAAGGCTCCCGAAAATTCCGATGGAAAAACAGAAAATGGCGGCGGCGAGAAAATGGAGACTGGCAAATAAAGGGGGGAGCTGAAACCAAGATTCGCTGGCGAAGAATGAGAAGAAGAATTTAAAGGAGAAACGGGAGTGTTGCAGCGCTGCTCGGAGAGTGCAAGACTAAAAGGACACACCACAAACACATATTCATTGTATTACTCTCTCACAAACACACACACATCACATCTTAGAACTAAGCGATTTTAAACTCCATTTATCATAAAAAAAAAACATTTTAGTCTGTATGAATAGGGTAAAAACTGGAGAATTCAATGCTCCCTTTGAGTTAAGACTTTTTGTAACAAGAACAGCCGCAACACTCGGGAGAATTTTGAATTTCATTTGTGAATAAAATAAATAAAATATACGAAAAAGAAGTCAGATGGCGAGTTTTTCATTGTTTCCCCCTCTTGCTCCTTCATTTGCAGTCTGCAAAATTTGCATTTCGTGTAAACCGGTTTTTCTGGGTGTTGTTCACTCATTTACTGAGGGTTTATTTACTTTTTCCGTCCTTGTCCTTGATTTGCAGTACGCTTAGGAAAAAAATACCACTGCTAAACTTATTTTGTATTTGTTTTTTAGATTCAAACAAATTTGACTCTGGTAATTTATAATTTTAAGGAATAACGTCAAAACATTGTTATAAATCGAGGGTAAATTCCCGATAGAAATAAGCCCCAATAAAAATACTTGTCTCTACTAATTTGATCAATTGTTTGCACATATTTATTTAAATATTTAATACATAATAAAAAATTTAGTTGCCCGTTTTTTGTTTCTTATTGGTTTTTATGCTCGTAACTTGTAGCGATCATAAGTATTTACTGTTTATGCTATGTCTATATCTAAAACGGCTTTCATTCATATTTTTCAGCGGTGTCTTGAGATACAGATATATATCTCGATTTCTCAGCTCTTAAGAGCTTTCGCTGTTAACCGCGAAAAAGCTTTAGTGGTTGTCATGTTGCTGTTGTTGGTTTTATCTTAATTGTTGTTAAGTAAAAATGTTTTTTTCTACTGCTGCGGCTGCGGTCAATATGTTTTTGCTTGCATTTATGCATGTTATGTATGTATATTCAATGACGCTTAATCACAGATCAATTTTTTAAAATTTCATTTGACTTAGAAGTTAAGAAACAAAACACACATCCTACACTTGGACTAAATAATTACTGTCTCTGGTTGGTTTTGGGCTTTTTGGCTTGGACAACTTAGTGGACATACACAATGGGAACGGAGGCTGGATGATACACGAATACAGGATAAATTATACATCGATTTAGCGACTAAATCTAGATTCGCCAACTGCCTGGTTCTAAACATTACAATATTTTCTTCTGTTAAGTTTTTCTTTGTGTTTTGTTTTTATCATTGCAGTCTCAAATTGTTTATGGGCTTTGCTATATAAAGAGGAGAACATAGAGATTGTTGGGCCGCTGGCCACGATCTGGCTTTTAAAGCCCCTTGGTGTGCGGTATAAAAAATAGTATTTCATTTTACTTTCTATGTGGATCTCGGGGTCTCCGTCGACCAGCGGTGAATACTTGAGAGCAATGGGTTAAAGGTTACGGGGAAAAGAGAGCGCGCAGATCATAGTGGATCACATCAGTCCAGTATTCACTCATCACTTCTGGATGAGACTTTCACAGCTGCTGCTGAGATTTGGCAACGACTTGAAACTGAGCCGCGATCGATCTATATGGGCGTCCGAGGGACCATGACCCCTGCTACTCCTGCTGCTGCTGACCCCATCCACGCCCCTGTCAAAGGAGGAGGAGTTGACGAGCGGATGCGGATGGTGGTGCGATTCCCGCTGCTTCTGCTGGCTGGCATATGCGGCAGGTGGCGATAAAGGCGATGTGGGCAGATCGATATCCAGCACAGTATCCGCCTCGCTGGGCTTAAGCTTGGGATCCGAGTAGCGGCGAAGCTCCTCCTTTTGCTGCTGACCGCCCAAACAGTCGGTGGTGCAGCAGCCAATGGGTAGGTCCACGCCCATCATGCCCGAATGGCTGTAGTCGATCTTTGGCGGCGTGCTGTAATCGTAAGGATGTACGGCAGTGTCTGGGCCCACGCTAGTCTGGTCGCTCAGGACATCGCGGTTCTCCAGAAAGATGGACGAGTTGGAGTAGCGCTTTGTCTGGTGCGGCTTGTACACGAATCCGCCGAGTCCATTGGCCACCGCATGCGACACTCCGGAGCTGATTGAGGGCGCCTTGTGCTCGCCACTACCTGCAATCAATTTATGGTGGTTAATAAAATACTAGGAAAGTCGGATCACTTAAAAGAGGGTGACAATGTTACACATTTCACAGCCTCTTTAAAGTGACTTGTGCTGTAATCCCGTCCAGCTTTGGGCTACCCATCCCGTAGCCACTCACCACTGAAGCTGCTCAGTTGCAGGGCATGTTCGCGACCTGTGTCAGTGGAGATGCCGCTGGCACTGAGATCCTGCCGTGATCCGGCACAGAGATCCGTGGCCGAGCCGCGACTAGAGCCCTCCGAATGCTCCAGCACGTTGTGTATGGAGTCGTGGAAGGGTGTCATACTGCCCGATCCCTGAGGGCAGGGCCGGAATGAGGAGATCTGCGAGACGACGTCATCGAGGGCCCAGTCACGGTCATAATTGTGCTGTGACTGCGAGCACTCGATGTTGGCGGCCACCGCCACCTGACCCAGTTGCTGACCGCCTTGCTGCATCTGCTGGTGCCGCTGATGACCATGGCCATCCTCCGTCTGCGTGCAGGCACTGCTGCTGCTGTGAGGGACCTCTAGTTCCGCGGCCAGTTGTAGCATATGGTGTGGCGAGGCGTTTAGAAGCCGCTGCATCTGTTGGTGCAGGCCCAACCCCGCACCGCCACCTCCGTTCTCCATTGACGCACAACTAGCTTCGTGGGCGCAGTGTCCTCCGGCCGCACCGCCTGCATTGATCTCCACCGCCCCGCTGGCCGAGCCGGCGATAGCCAGCGGCTCACTGAAGTGCTGGTGATGGGCGGCCACAGGGGAAGGAGGTGCCAAGGGATGGATCTTTTCTGGCGCATTTTGGATCAGTAGAATTCTGTAAGAGATAAATTAGATGGTCACAATATTTTCCTAAATCGGGTTATATTCCAAAATATCAATTTCTTTATAAAAGCCTATTAAGACCAAGCCTTTTTATTGATTATATATTACCCAAAGATTCTTTTGAATAATTGGGAAAATAAACAAATTAAAACTAAAATAAAAGCCACCTGTTGACTAAATAAATTCAATTCAATATGATGGTCAACGCATTTTCCTGAATAGTGTTAAAGTTCAATATTCAGAGCAAGCTTTTTTATGGATTGCATTACCCAAAGATTCTTATGAATAACTTGGAAAATAAACAAATTAAAACTGTTGACTAAATAAATTCAATGCAATATAATTAATGAATTCATTTTATAGATAAATGACAAATGTTAATTCCTAATACCAAATTATACAAAGCATTAGCTTATTCATCTGATAAATTATTTTGTGATCAATCGCTTATAACCCGATGACTTCATCATTTAATTTGTCAGTGACTCAAGATGTATTTCCCTTGACTTATATGGAGGTATTAATAGTTAAGACTTCATGTCTCTTGTCTCTATTGAACAAAATGTAGGATTTTTAAAGATATTCTAATATTTCAAACCTATTTATATTGAATCTTTTGCGCAACTCAATTGGAATTAAGTACACATTACTCACTTGTTGCTTTAGACAAAATGGATTTACAATTTGTAGCAGAATGTGAAATCAAATCATTAACTTCAAAAAACGTTTGTTTAAGTGCTAAAGTTTTAAAAGGAAATAAAATGAAGGCGAGGTAGAAGTTCAAAACCAAAACTGGCATATGGAACTTCAGCTACATTAATATAAAACGCAAACCAGTACGTTTTCAATTAAATGTACGGCAGCTACTAACAAGACTTACAACAATGGGCTCATTCAATAGAGAATTTTGATTTTAAAATATTTTATGACTGTCTCCGCTGAATAAGTATGCGATTTTTCTTTGTCTGTTGCACACAAAGCGACAGGAAACTTCATTCGTTTGTATGGGATAAAATAGGAAACAAATTTTTAATTATCTCTGACTATGACATTGCAAATTGCTTTTATTTGATTTAGAATGAAACCTAAACCAAATGTACTAACAAAGCGCATAAAAAAATACTTCACACATTTTACTTGCTATGAATTCAGTTAAGATAACATTTACAAATTTCTACAAAAATGGTCAAGCAAATTTTAATAATTTTGTTTAGTTTTCAACTATGATTGTTCTATTCTCTCAGCGATTTGTTGATTATTTTGATCCCAGTCCCACTATTATATTATCCAATTTCAAGCTGTAGGTTAAACGTTCAACAATTTAATACTTATTCTTAGCTAATACTACTCGGAATTTGAGCTAATCGAGCCCAATGATCTCTACCATTAACATTTCTGAATTTACAATTGAATAACTCATGATCTTGACCTGTTGCGTGCCTTCCAGCGGTGACAGAGATGTAGATACGCCTTGCACTGGATGTACATGAAGACTATTCCACCGGTAAGGCCCACGGTGACAACGGCCAGCTTCGTCCAGAAGGGCCAGTCTGAAATGGAGACAGAACAGGTACTTAGAATCCGTGAAGAGTAAACAGTTGATATAATAATAGCCCAAGTTCAGGCAGGTCAGGCAATTATATAATTACGGATTGCGCTGAGCGGTTATTTGACCTCCCCGAACCTGAGACTCTAGTACTAACACCCCGCACCTATTAGGCCACGTTGGACATCGTCGGCGGCCCGCTCGATAAGCACACACAGCGACCAGATGACGCACAGGGCAGCGGCACAGTGGAACAGCACGGAGCAGCACAACCGCCGCCTTTCAATGCCGGAGATGTCAAGGCTGCGCCACTGCAATTGCCATTGCGATACCCCAATCCAATCCCATCCAATAAAATCCAACCGCAATCCAATCGATTCCGAAGCCAAACAATGCAAAGACAAAATCAAATAAATTAGTTGACTTTCGGTAATAAAATGTGACAATGCGAAGAACCCACCTCGTTGAAGGGCTTGATCTTGGTGTGCATGATAAAGGGGAACTTGCAGAGCTCGCAGGAGTTGGTCTCGGAGGCGGTGAGCCACTGCTGCAGGCAGGCCTGGTGCACGTACTTCAGACTTCCGGAGCAGTAGCACGGCGTGAGCAGCGGGTTCTGCGGATCACTCTCGCAGTGGCAGATGCGGCATATGTCGCCGCTGTTCTGCGAGGCCTGGCTGCTGCCCGAACCGAATCTGGAAGAGATTATGGGAGGGATTAGACTCTTCTTTAATATAACTCTTGATATATCTTTCTTTTTCAATATACAAAAACTTTATATATAAGTTTCTAAGGAACCGCACAAATCTTTGGAGTAAATTAACAATTGCAATTGAGAAACATATGTAATTATAAATATCAAATTAAATTTCAAAATGAGGTCATTGAGTGCTGTGACGTCTTCCTAAAGACAACTAACTGAAATTTAACGCCATTTCGTGCGCGTTTAAAAGCATCACATAAGCACTAAATCAAATAAATTATCAGAAATCAAATAGTAAAATAGAGAGTTTTTTCACCCAATTTGTATTTATCATTAAACAACGTAGTTCTCATGCATGCTGAAAACCATTAATCAATTCTTATCGAAGTAGATAATAAGATGTAATTGAATTATTACATCATTATTTATGGGAAAATCAATTGATCTAACTGACTAGCCAGCTAGCTAACAAACGCAGTCAATGAATATTTATTATTTCTCGTATGGACAATGTAATTATTCCTACTTTTCCCGCTATAATCAAAACTTTAATTAAAACTATAATCGAATTAGACAAGTCATTAAATGTGTGATAATCGTGTAAATAAGTGTATATTGCACTTGTTTTAACGACATTTTAAAATTATTTTACTATTCTTAAAGTTACGGCTGAAAAACTTTTTGCCAGTATTTATGAAATCATATCGCATGATGCCATTCCTCATTTTCCATTCATTATTAAGCATGAATTTAAATAAATGATGAGGCAGATGCAGTTTGATGCAAGTGAAATTTAAAAGAAGTCATTGACTTTTGCTGGTTGAACGGCATGTGAAACGTGGGTGATAATGAGTGTATGCAATGAATCAATGATTCAGTCGTAGTTATCAAAGTATTTACAAAAACCCAATCGCACGTTTCCATGTAGGAAGTATAAATTGAGATTTGATTTACATATATTCAAAATACTATAAAAGTTAGTTCGATAATAAGTATACACTTATATATGTATTTAAACGTATCACAAATTAATATACATATGTATGTGTGTATGTGTTTGCCTCAATTTTAATAATATTATAATAATAAATTGTTTTTCACACCTTAGTTAAGTTAGTTCGATGTTTTAATTGACAAAAATCATAAATACATATATTGTTGTAATTTTTTATAGCATGTGTTCTGTAGTTTTTTTATAAGTTCCCAAGCCGATTCAGTTTTACTCCCAATTTAATAATGAGCAAGTTCTTGGAACGTATTTTATTTTTCTTCAAATTTTAAAATGAGCAATAAGACTTTATGGTACAGTACATACGGTACATACAGTTTTCTCTCGGTTTTGTTTTTGAAATGAATTGACACTTCCAAGAATCAACATTCAAAATAATGTTCGGGTTTAAATTGTGAATGAAACGTGATAAAGCTGATAGTCATCGGCCGGAAACAATAATTACGCTTTTAATAAATTTCTTCGAAAATATAAATGTGAAATCCCGACGAGATTTGTTTGCAATTATCAATGGAACAAAAATCTAATAAATTACCCACTACATTTTTATGTTTACACATATTTATAGAGAATTGATAGAACTATGAGTGAATATTCTGAGAACCTTCTTCTTTCGTCATGAAAAGCGAGCGTTCACTTTCGCACCCCTTCCTCAGAAAGTACACACATATCAATTAAGTTCTGATGTGGTTCCCTTTGGACTGCGGCAATCTGGTGCTGGTTTATGGCCAAGGCAATTAGCTCCGTTGGCCGCCCTATCATTATGGCTGGCAAACGCCCACTCAGCACCTGCGAGTGGGTTTCGAGGGGCCTGGAGGGGCGAACCGGTGTATTTAATCTAACTAGCGGGCAGTGGATGGCGAAAAACTTTTACTTTCTACCTCATGAATGCACGGAGAAAACAAGGATATTTGTAGAAGCCCAACAAAAATTGTATCAAAAAATGCCATGAAATCGAAGTTAATACAAAATAAAGGTTTTGTTATATACACTGGTATCCATCAATCAATTTGTTGTTCAAAAAGAATAATTTTTTGAATTATTACTATACTTTTCAATTTTATAATAGTAATTAATTACAATTTATTAAGCAATTATTTTTTAACATATTGGTTTTGAAAATCAGCTCTTCTACTTATTATTATCTTCATCTCAATTTATTGTTATAATATGTCGGAAAAGGTAATTTATATTTATTAAGAGATAATGACAATTTTGAAGCATGAATTTCGTTTTTAAACGATTATGACAATGAGGGTCAAAGATGGAATTTATGACGGAAAAAGTTTCTGAATGGTGACTTATTTCCGTGCTTTTTGTTTTGCGTCAGTGTACTATGGTTTTTCCGCTGCCAATCTGCACTATCTCGAGTACCTCTATATGTACATACGTGTGTCTGTCTGTCTCTGTATCCTTTTTAGAGTTCAGGCAGCCAGTGCGTGATTGAGGCGAAGGACAGACCAGTCAAAGGGCCTGCCAGCACATTTGTTGTGGCTGTCGACATGGTCATGGACATGGAACTGGACACGTCCTCTTTACTCCTGCCTTGTTTTTTTGGGCCAATAGACTGGCCTTGGATCGATGGAACGCGTTTGTGGCCTACAACGCAGAAAGGGGTTCATAAAATACACAACCGCAAGTACACATGTTTGTCTATCCACCGGATGGAGAACGTTATCCTTTCTTGGCGCTTCTTGGAAGTTAAGGACATGCGTAAGTCGCAAGTTTTACGACTTCATTAGACGGCAGACAGTCGCCGGCTGGCCATTCCACACCTCTTGGAGCCACTCAACTGAAACAGCCTCATGACTTGGCATTTATGGGTCTTTTAGGAAGGCAAATTGCCTGTTCGACATTGAACACAACCAATTTCAACTCAATTAGAACGGAAATGTCGATCTAAATCCATAGCTACACACTGTACATATTTAAATTCCTGTCGATCAGAAACTCAGAACATCTCGAAAAGATTTCTCACATTATTGATCGGCTTTTTTTTGTTTTGTTTGTTTTGCCCTTCACAATTTGATTAACCGATATCAAAGGGTATATACTATATACACACATACGAAACGCTATCGCATTACCAGGTAAAAGAGAGAACGCGAGACAGGTGCTTTATTTCAGCGAAACTAAAAATAAAAAACGTTTTCGCTCTCGAGTTTAGGGTTTCAAGTGCAAGCTGCAGTTAAGCATTCAGTGCTCATTATACCATTTTTTAATGGCATTTGTTACCCCTGACAAAGTGCTTCCGTTTGAAATTCCCAAGTTCCCAGAACATAATCTTTTTGGAAACGAAATATTTATGTTCGGTAATCTATTGAGAGATTCTTAATTCCTTAAATATGTATATATGTACATATGTATGTACAATGTAGCTATAATCAGTCTTATTAAATGGAAATTCCATTTCTCCGAAAAAAAATGTTTTTTTGTTGACTGTGCAGGTATGACGCACATTCACTTTTTATAATTAGACTTTCTCAGCGGATGTCAATTTTGAATATTTTTTGAAAAACAGGTTTTTATTAAAAAAAATTGTTTTTAGTGCGAATGCATTTTTTAAGTCAAAATCAATTGGGATATTATTACTCTTTTTATATGTTTTTAATTGAATAATTATAGCAGCGTCCTATCTACCACAAAAAAGTTCGAGTTCAAAAGAACATATTTTATAGTTTTAAAATACAAATTATTTTAGCTACAACATAATTAATAAATAAATAACATTTAAAAGTACATCAATTTCAAATATTTTTAAAATTGGTAATAAAAATAATAAAACATTATGTTTTTGCCACTGTAGACGTTTCAGAAATTCATTCAGTGCATTGGTACTGCTGATGAATTCTGAATAACCAAACCCAAAACACTAATCTGACCAACATAAGATTTGACCCAAAAAAAAAGCGTTATACATAGCATAAGTAATCAAAGGTGACTAAGCTTTGGGTAGTTTTATATCAGGGCTTTCTATGTTTTTTGCGTAAGATTAAGTCTTTTGAGCACTTGATTTCCCAGCCGTGCCCACTTTTAATTACAAGTAAATTAGCACATTTTATTAAATTCCACGCAAGAACAACGTAACAGGGCACGCCCTCTCTTTCTCCACCGGACCAAATGAAGCAAGTAATCTTCACAAGGCGCAAAGAGCCGGGTGAATCCGGGGAATTTGGAGGGGCACGGTTGGAGGAATTGGAGTCAGGCGGGGTCCAATTTAACTGTTTTGCTCTTTGTTTTCGCTGCTCCGCTTTGTTCCAACGCTTTCTGATATTTTGCGCATTATTTTTTGTGTGCTGTGTTAAACTTATTTTTAAATAACAACTGGTTTAAGTTCGCGGCAATAAATGCAAAAGTTATACCCGATGGGGGCGCCAAATATGCATGTTTCGCCTTTGTTTGCCAAAGCCTATTCGAACTGCGGGTTGGAGATACTTGGGAAAAACCGCATCTTATCAGTGGTATATTTTCCGCTTCGCTCCATTTTACATTTTCATTATACTCGACAAATATTTGATCGTAATTGTTCAAGCCGCCACACATAAACAGCAACAATTGTTAATGTTTATTTAAGAACGACACCTGAAATAACAAAAACACCACCCACAGACACATTTACACACTCCGATGACAGATTAGATTTGCAATGGTCGGCTCGTGATAAGCTTCATCAGGGTGATATCTAGGGTGTTGACTGGTCCGTATTTCTTTAACATACAATAACAAATATATTTAAAGCTTCACAATCGCTAAAAATAAATATGTATGTACAATTATAATACAAATTTCAGATGGCACACACAAGCGCAAATGTTTTCATTAACTGGTTAACAAGAGGTAAGTATGTATATACATTACATTTATAAAATAATCCTTTTCTTACTGCGGAAATAGTAATAGCGAGTTATTTTTCTTTTCCTAAAGATATTAGTTTTATAATTCCCATAAAAACTGAATTTAAATTACAGATACAAACAAATATATTGCTTAAAATTACATCCATATCATGTTTTGAATAAGAAAAATTGTAGAGTTTAAGTTTTTCTTTAACTTAATCGATCTTGTCTAATAAAATATTTAAAAACGAAGTCATTGCCCCGCTGTTACGCCTGATTAAATCATAAATATATTGCAGGTAATTTATTATTTATTTATTGTTCAAAACAGATAACAGCTGGCACCTCGTGTCAAGACTTGTCACCTCCCAGCATCGTTCCGCCCATATTTGCATTTTAATAGATGTGCCGATCCGCTTAGAACAAGTATGGTAAGCACGAGTCAATGTTGTTAAATGATGCTTAATGCTCGTAATTAGTTGCCGTTAAGTACGGATTAGAGAGATTAAGATCGTAACTGCTTGCAGTCCGCATAAAATTATTTTTAAACTATATATTTAATAGAGCAGAGAAAGTGGCATCATCTTGGGGTGATTCATTTTCCGCTTTAAAGACATATTTTTGGTTTCTCTGAAAGGCATATCTTATCTGGTTTTGGCTCTTTCGGGGGGGGGTGTTATTGTCAAAGTATGGACAGCTGGATTTGGGTGCTGTGAGCCAAAAACAGACTTTACATTTTAGCAATTACTTGTGCGTACTCTGCGTTGCGAATTAAATTATTTCATTATTATTTTCCCATGCGACGGACAATCAAACATTTAAATCATGTCCGTTTCCTGGCTATAAATAAACAATGGACAATGCCAAGAAGAATGTCAACCATCCCACGATTTTCAGTTGCGTGCTTGCACTTGTTTTGTTTTTATTTTGTGTGGTGTACTTGAATAATTTATAGGGTTCTCTTTTTTTTTTATTTGGCCATGTCAAGGGCATTTAAGACCTCAAAAACTCAAAAATTAAAACTTACCTGACATTTGCATAGTGCTGGCCCGAGTTCCAGTCCACATGCTCAATATCCGACGAGGTTTTGGCGTTGTCGCAAGGCATTTTGTTCGTAACTCTCTCTCGCTCTATCAACTAAATTGCAAGGTATTGCATAGTCGGTGCGATCCTGCTCCGCTGTTCGAAGAGGGGGATTTAACCCCAGAAAGGGGGGCCGCCTTTGTCCTTTATGCTGGTAGTCTTGCGCTTTTGTTATGATTCCCCGCTGGTTATTTGTTTATTTCCAACGATAAACAGAGGCTGTCGCCCGTCTTATTTTTAGCGACCCTGTTTTGGCAGGGCTACTTCGATTTTTTGCACAATGTAAACCGAATCTATTGCACTTTTATTTTCCTTTCCTTTCGTTATTTTCCTTTCAACGCCAACGAACTTCTGGCCGTGTGTTTGTTTGTGTTGGTAGGTCTATTATTATATCTTTTTGCTTATGCGCGAAGAACGGTGACGCGAACGCTGTGCATTTATAATTTTACCCAGCACCGAGCCGTTTACCTACTCTACGCCAAATGGTTATACTTTCAAGAACTACACATATTTTTATGTATTTTAATAAATTAAACACGGAGACATATCCTCCTGCGATTTCAGACGATTACAAGTAAATACAGAATCTCACTACGGCCAGTGTGGTATAGGTGGAACACCAACACTGCCGACATCGTGTCATCGATGTTTTTGGGATATAGGACATATCGATGTTCGGCTGGGCGTCATCGATGTTTTTCCATCTCCAACGAGTGAGTATTAACACTTTATTTTTTGCGCACGTTAACGATTACACACCCGTTCTTACGCACTCTGTTAGTTTTTATACCATACAAAAATAACTCTGATCAATAGAACTGTAAGAAATGTTTTCTAATTTAAATGCAGAAATATATAAAGTTAAAATTAAATCAAATTTAAAAAATTAAAAATTTGTTTTTATTATCTTGAATAAAATTACAGGTTTGCCCCAGAACCGCCCAATCGAACACTTGTAGTAAATTAAAAAACCATTTAATTTTAGCCTGCCCACAAGAAAAAAAACTGAATGGTTATATTTGGATAACATTTGTTTTTAACAGCCATGTTTTCCGCCATAAACAGAATTACTTCAGATTTGTAATTTATACCTCTATACCTAATAATGCATATATAAACACATATATGGGTAACTTATTAAACTGCAATTTGTTTATAAACTATAAAAAAGAAAATAACTGTATTAACTGCTGGAAAGTTATCGATACAATGATATGGTTGGACTTGTGGTCACCCTAAAAATTGGTAATGTTTTTGCAGGAAATTCAATTCCAAATTAGGAAGTTAGGCTATATGAGCCCATAATAGAATGGCCAACGCCCCAATGTTTTCAAGATAAAACAAAAATCTTTTTTCAAACCTGTTTTTTTAAGTTTAGCTTTTCTCAACATTAATGAGTATAAATGTATTCAAAATAACACCAGATAATTAAAACCCATCTCATCTAGATTTTATTAAATATAAGTCGTCGAAAAGTATTCTATTCTTTGTGTTGCAATTGACATCCAAAATTACATTAACACGAAAGGTAAGATCGTTTGGATAACTATTGAAATTATATAACATTAAAACGTAGCACTACAACATCCAATAAATGATATAACAATTAAGAGAATTGAGAATTCCAACTAAAAGACAATAATATCCGGTTATAATATAGGTTGTTTTTATTATACTTTTCCGTTAAATCCATTATTGACAATGACTACAAAAAGCAGATTGATATTTTGTTTGCCGATTTTATAACAAAAGGGTCTATTTCGGATTTGTTTCGCGGGTCTTGGACAAGAGTTACAATCAATCGCTGCTGTTTATAACCACAAATAACGGCGACACAAACGAATTAACTCTGAAGGATCGGATCGGTTGGCGGGCCAGGCCCGGCAACCTACAAGGTGTAGATCGATTTGACGTTGGAGCCCTGTTTGACCATCGTGTCCTTGTGCAACTGGTACTGCAGCGAGTTGTTGCGTCCCAGACGCAGTGCATCGCGCAGCTTGTGGCCAATTTCCAGGGCGGCTTCCTCGTTGTTGCCGTTGGCAGTCCAGATGGCTGAAAAGCAGGCGACGTCAAACAAAGGAATTTAAAAGAAATGGAGGGTGAAAATACTTACATATCTTGTTGCTCTTGCCGCGAATGTTTACGACAGCTCCGCAAATCTGGTCGGAGTGATCGAAAGCCTCGCCAATCAGACAAAGCAGCTGCAGGGAAATACAAATAGTTAAAGTTAATTTTACATATTGAAGATCATATTCCATTATTTTCTAAGTATAATTTTTATACCAACAAATATGTGGATTTTGACCATAGAGAAAATCTGGTCACAAGAGGTGAGCTAATTTATTACAAAGCAATTAAAGGAAAAATATGGAACTGATAACAAACTAGTTAAAAGTTTGGTTACTAGGTTTTGAAGACCGATTTGTTATACTTCTTTTTTAAAATCACGTTTTATTTTTCTGTTTACTTACCACATCGAGCCATAGGTTATCCAAATCGCTCTTGGAGCTTTTGTTGAGGGTGATGACCCAGCGACCGCCCTGTTTGTTGGCAGCATCCTCCCACATGGGACTGCATTTAGGGAAGAGTCAATAATAAGGAAAAGCCTTTTAAAGACTAAACCAAACTCACCGAATATTCTTCTTGAAGAGCGAGTAGTCACTGCCCACTTTGATCTCTGATGGGGGCTTAATGTGGTTGTACAAGCTCCAGAAGTCCTCGACTGTGTCAAAGCTTGTGATCTCGTTCTGCATGTCCTCCCAGGACTTGGTCCGATCGTTTTCGAGGTACCAAAGGGTCCACACGTTCATGAGCGGGTGTTTGAACAGGTGTTCGGTGCGCACAGCATCATCACCAGCGGGAACAGTGGTGGTTGATGCAGGGCCTCCGACGGCGGGCTCACCAGCCTCCTGCGGATCCTCCTTGGGCTTGACATCCTTAGGCTCGGCGACCTTCGCGGGGGCAGCAGCCGGAGTGGGTGGTTCCGGACGACCCTGCTCGCTGCTTGGGGCGCTGGTCTGCGCGGAAAGATAGCAGAAGAGATCGGGGGAAATTTCAAGATTAGATTAGCTTGGTTTAGCGACAGGTGCACCGAGAGTATTACTTTGAACATGGACTTGGGATTGGCAAAGTTCTTCATTCTGTGAAAGTCGCTCTGCATGTTGGCGGCCGTGTTTTTGGATGCGTTTGATGGTAGGATCAGTTCCGGAGAGGATTCGGATTCGCCGTGATTCACTTGCCGCTCTCTCTGTCGTGGTGTTTGTGATAGTTGTGGTGGTGGTGCGTGTGTGTGTGCGAGAGAGCGAAGCTTTTGATTTCTGTTCGAGTGTGTGTGGATTTTGGATTGTTTCTTGATATCTTCCCTGCAGTTCGCTTTTCCCTTGTGTATTATTAACCAAAAAACTAAGTAATGATAATACAAAAAACTCGTTAAACTTGTATATTGAGTGGGGTGTTTAGTATAGTGAGTATGTGGAGTATCCTGTTTCACTTTGGGGGCTACTGGTAATTAAAAAAAAAAGAACAACTGTTCCTAGCGAACTCCGAATCGAAAGTGGCGATGGATTTACAGCACACACACACACGCGCACGTATTTGACATAAAAACACAGATTGCCTGTTGAAAGAATTGGAATTGTTTTATATTTGAGTTAAAGAGTTTTTTCTTGCATTGTTGCAGATAATTCGAGACTGCGAGTGCGAGTTCAAAGCAGCGGCGCGTTTAACTGAAAAAATTGAAAGAAAGGAGGTGGAAAGTGGAGGAGAGAAACCAACGGTTCTTAGGCTGCAATGGCCGACAAAAATATGATTTAACTGTTGTTCGCGACTGCTTAATTGCAGTAATTCACTTTTTTTCTTTTTCGTCGCTCTGCTTCGCCTATTTATGTAGCAAAAAGAAACAGAAACCCACACACACACGCGATTTCTTGACAAATTCCAGCCACAGAGAGAAAGAGCAAACGAGAGAGCAGTGAAAACGTGTGGTATGCAAATGCGAGAGGAGTACAGAGAGCGAGTGACCGCGAAAGCGAGATAGATAGATAGAGACAGAGAGAGCGATAGCTATGACGTAGCAACAGCGTGCAAGAATAATATTTAACAATAATTGTGCGAGAAATTACTGATGCTGATTTTTGGAAAAAAACGGGTGAACAATAATGAGATGAAGCCACGCCAACTGCACACTTTTTCCACTCGACTGTCTTGTGCAACAACCCTGTTTTTGTTGTTCCTGCCACGGCTCAGCCGAAATCGAAATCGAATCGAAACCATGCGGCTCGATTTTTCTCTTTTTGGCCTTACCTTTTCCGTCTCCAACACTACCATGATTTCGCTGTCGCCGTGTGGATTCTTATTTCTCGGTTACGCACTCGCACTGCGTATATTTTTCGGCCTAATTATTATTAGAATTATTTAATTCTTTAATTAAGTTTGGGTTTTTGGTGGCCAGACACAGTGTGACCAGAGCCAGAAGGGTGGAATATACCAAATTATACCCAAATCTAGTGATGACAGGCAACGAGGAGCAATCGATTAATCGTTAAGACAGATCAAAGTTTGGCTGTCACTGGCTGCTTGGTCTGAAACTACAATAACCGTTTAATTTAAATAGTTGCCGTGGAGGGATAACAAAATGAAGTTATAAAACCTAATTAGTTCTGAGTGCGAACTAAAAAAAAATTAAAAACAAAAATATAATTTAAAAATAATCTAATATATTGTAAAATAATTTAAATTGTAGAAACGATTATAAGCGAAATAACTTGATATTTCAATTACACTCCACAACTCAGAATGTTGTATTTGAGTAAGGCAAACAATTTAAAGTGGGGGCAAGGATAGTTCGAAAAGTTTGGATGGATATGGCAGCTAGGTCTTTGAAAAGCCTGTTTATTTGGCTTTAACCCGTTGCCTTAAAAAATTTGCAAAATTTAGACAGAGCTTACTTATATCTGCATATATTTTATTAAAAGGGCTTATCCGTTTGAAATATATTTTAAAAATATAAAACAAACTAAATTGTAACTTTTTCAAGACCCTGTATTTTTTACTTATTTTTACTGTACCCTTCTTGTGTTAAGGCTAGTATAAAACAAAACATCACTTTAATTTAAACTAATTAACTAATACATTAAAACTAATACAATTTAAAAGTGGGTTTAATATTACAAAATATGGGGATAATGGCAGCAAAAATAAATACGAATATAAAAAAATGACATTGTAAGGTCTAATAAAGTGTTTAATTGAATCTTTGTTAAAACCACATTAAAGGAAAGAAAGTGTGTTTCCAGCAAGGTTTTATGGGTTTTAATGTGAATTTATATGACAGTATAATCTTTACCTTTTAATGACCAAATAAGGTGCAAAGGAATATTTAATTGTGGCGTTCTAAATATCACCTAAAAGAAGAGTAATTGTTATTACTATGGATAATGATTTGCCTATAAAGTCTAAACTACTAACCAGGTTTAATGAGGTTTATGCCAATTATACCATTTAAATAAAGCGGTTTGGCAGTACCACCTTCTTCTTCCTTCTTATTGTTCTCTTTTAATTTTGAAAAACTTAATAAATTGGTTACATTGAAACTCTTTGAATAATTAACTTTAAACCCATAAGGAAGTTGGCTAGGCAGATAAAGTTTATCTTATAGCGTAAAGCGAAAATATAAATGCAAATTTAATTGATGTTTCATTCGTTTTCCACAGCACGATTGCCATCGACAACAGCATCATCGTCATTTATCATACGCAATTATTTGATATTTTAAAGGCAGCAAAAAATAACAATACATTATAAATAATTATCAACCAAATTTAAGGCGGTGAGGCCCAGAAAACCTGATTCTTGGTTGGAAATTAGGTCTTCGTTTTTATTTAGACATTGGCATCATCAATTGGAATTCAATAACAAAATAACAAACTTAAGAATGAATCAATGAGTTTCCAAATAATAAGCGGCTAGTTTATTTATTTGTTTTTAAAGCGGATTCCAGAAATTGCTGGAATAACAAAATAAATGTATGGAGTGACAAAGTAACCAAATAACTTCAGCTAGAACTTGGACGTCAGAGGTTATGTTGTTGCCACATAACGTATACTAACTAGTTAGTGAATCATAAACAACTCAGAACCTCAGTTGGTTCTTAAGTTGTTTAGTATTTGGAACCAACAAAATTCTTTATCGAACTTGGCTCGCCTTTGTCTGCTTTAAAAATAGCCAAAAGATCCCAAAAACAGTGGGAAACACTCGGCAACAGACGATGATGATAATACTACTTATGAGGATGATACTACCGCTGATGATGTGGCGCTTTGGATACGCTTGGCTTTCGAAATAGACTGTTGCAGTAGTCGCGATCCGAAGATTGAAGATGTTTACGGGCCCAGCCTGGAACGTGAAGCGTGCTTACTATTTAAATAGTTAAGTCATTTTGTAAACGAACAACTGCGCAGTTGCCCTTGTAAGCGCCTAATAAGCGACTTTCAAGGGTTTAACACGACCGCTGCTGCGCAAACCCTTCCCGAAACCCAAGATCCATGGTCTCCAATTACAATTACACTTGAGCCGGGCTTATTGAACTGACATTTGATCGCATATCCGAGTGATGTGAGTACCCATCGCATCCTCCATTGTACTCGCATCGCTTCTAATTATGCAGCAGTCAATCGGACTTCAAGTGCTTGGCGCATGTCTAAACAAAAACTTCCGCCGATCTACAGGAAACCCGGAGCCAAAGTTAAACCTAAAGCAGTTAACTTTGCATTAATTAAAAGTAAAAAGTGATTGGGGCGCTCAAAGATGCTTAATTGTAAATAAATCATAGCCAAGTGGTTAGAGTAAAAAGTTTAATAATTGTGGATTCGACGATGGGTTACCTCATAAGTTATTCAAATTTGAATTTATAATAGAAATTAAAGTTACCTTAAAGAAATTTTATTTCATCATAAGAGTTTAAGAATTTTTAATGGGTTTCTGAAACACATAATATAGCTGCCTAATTGTTATACAAAGTTATAAAAGTTATGAATGATATCATAAAAATTGTCAATTCTCAGCTGGCACCCATAAAATGTAGATTTCTTGCAAATTTGTTAACAAACGCGAGCCGCATTGCCTATACGATCAAGATAAGATGGGCCAAACCAGATTTGTAGCATTCAACCGCCTTATATGCCTGCCAGATCAATTCCAAGAGGCGAAAAAGTATCTTCGAGATACTCGACACCGACAGCCAATGAGCTTTGAAAATGCCACTTGAATTGCGGCTAAAAGGGTTCTGAAAACGGCAACAAAGGATGGGTATGCCACAGAGCTATTAGATAACTAATTGACCGAGCGGCATACTTACAATTAATGATGTTTTCATAGTTGTTCCAGCATCCCTCTAAATATATCCGTAGCTTGAGTGTGAGAAGTGCGAATTTGAGCGACGTTGATAATGAACTTCAAACTGTGGGATGCGAGATTCTAAAGCTGAGTAAGAAACCGGACAGGTGAAGCTCGGTCTGCTGGTCAGTGAAACACACCAGCACATCTTCATTCAGATTTATGCAAAACGCAAAAAGCAACAATACCGAGCCGAGTTGAAAGTTAGTATATAAGCAGTGGCTTTGGGTATTCAGTCATTAGTAGCCCGCCAACTGCAGAACAGCGAAAACGTAGTGATACCTGGATATATAGCTCTAATTTCGATCGGAATCCATAATGAAGTGCTTCATCGTGGCTGCCCTGTTGCTGGTAAATGCAGAGAATTTGCATAATTAAGCTGATATTTAGGTCATCTCTGAATAGATCCGATCCATTCAATTAAAATCCGGGTTGTGACTCTATAAATGTCAACTGTGTGCCGATTGCAAAGTGCAAATAAAAAAGTTATACAATGTGCAAAAATTAAGCAAACCTTGGGTTACATGCGAGATGAGACTTAAATCAATGATATGACATCACCATTATTTTTGTGTGATCTCTCAAGAATTGTGTAGCTTGCTAAATTGGCCATAAAGTCGGCCATAATTGTAGGGGTGTTTTAATTAATTGCTAATTATTTTCACGCTTGACTACCAATTTTAGGCCACCCTTGCCAGCGGCGAGAACATCTTCAAGATCAACATCACCCCCGAGGAGGCCCAGCAGTTCTTGAACAGCGCCCAACTGCGCGGCATCGGCGACATCGAGTATGCACCCAAGACCGGGGAGAATCCTCTGCCCGAGGCCCGTAACGAGCAGGGCCAGTTCGTGTACATGGGTCGGGTGATCGAGCACCCGGAGGATTATGTGGAGGAGCACTACGATGCCCACCAGTACCATGGCCAGGACGGCCTGGGTCAGTTCGCCTATGGCTACAAGGACTGGAACCAGGGCAAGAACGAGAAGCGCGATGAGACGGGCAAGGTCACCGGATCCTACAAGTACGTGCAGCCACATGGCCGAGACTTTGTGGCCAACTACTATGCCGACAAGACCGGTTTCCATGTGGAGGACAACCGTCCGGCGCACCTGAAACTGCCGGCCACCAAGACACCCGCTGTCCTGAAGGCCGAGGAGGAGCACTTCAAGTTGTGGGGTGAACTGGCTGCCGCCGCTGGCCACAATCCCGATCCCTATGCCGCCGAGTACCAGCAGGAGGGTCGCTATCAGCCCACCGAGCCCGAGTACCAGCCCTACGTCCACGAGGAACAGCCATATGTTCCCGGACCCGAGGAGACCGGGGAGCCCAAGGGCTTCTTTTACGCCTTCGACTACAATGTCCCACTGTTGCGCAACAAGGAGGAGCGCGCCGAGCTGGAACGCCTGCGGGCCGTCAACAACAAGGATGAGTAGGATCCAGATCCTGGCGGATTTAGGAGATCCATCGCATCCATGGATCGCCTTGTATAGGTCGTTCTATAGAAAGTAGCAAAAACATTCCACATATTTATTGAATCCTTCGCAAAATAAATCGCAGCTTCAACTACACTTTTGTCAAATACGATCTTTTATTATTACATACATATACATATAAAAATGTGTGTTTTTGTGTGCTGGCTTTTCCTCCGCAAATGTGTGTTTGTTTGTTTGTTGTAGAAGTTTTTCCGGGGTGACCCGGAAAACACTAGATGTTTCAGAGGTGAGGCTGAACCAAAAAAATGTTTTTTTCACTCTGGTAAACTTGGTAAGCAAAGATTAATAAATAAATATGTAAATTATTTAAAGATATATCTTTGCATCTGAAAATTCTAGAGTTTTCCAGTTTCACCCCTATTGCTGTCAACTCGCCACACGCATTTTCTTCATAATTTTCTTGCCCGGTATCTCTTTTCAAGTAAAATTATTGCTTTTTGCTCTTCGCTTAGAAGACTTGAATCTTAAACTAGTTTAATTTGTAATTATAGTGTTATGTTGTTGCCGTTTCTGTTGTTGGTTTCGTGCTTTAATTTAATACTAATTTTACACGAGCATTTATCATTTACAACCAGTTAAAAACTAGTATTTACCTCAGGGTTTTCGATACTCATTCCAACTCACAATTAAAGAAACTCGAGGCTTAAATATAATACCAATTGGATGCAATCAATTTTGATTAATTCTCATACACTCTTCCTGTATGGCACCTTAAAAAAAAAGAAAACACAAAAAGAAAAGTTCTTTCCGTTGGGGCTCTCACTTTTGTGAGGTTTTTCCTAGCAAACAAAATTATATTTTATTCGGTATACGTTGTGTATGTTTTTTTAGACCTTCAATAAAATTCTTCGATGTGGAAACAAAATTAGATTTTCGATTGAATCACAATTGAAATTTCGTTCTTTTATGGAAATATGTAGCTAACTTTATATACAAAGTCATTACATGTATATATTTTTATATGGCAGCATTGTTCAGTCCGATATTGCAGTTGAAACTTTTTGTTTTTCCTTTTCTGAGAGGAGTTTCCCGAATATTTATTCGAATTCTAGTGGTTTACTCTCTATAATATATGATTTGTGAGTGGTTTCGTTTGAAGTTGAGGGAATTGGGTTAGCACAAACAATAAACACAGTAAAAAGGTTAAACATTCCAACAGTATCAATTACAACACAACAAGCACGCACGGAAAATAAATAGAAGGAGAAGTAGGTTCCCCCTTCGGTATTCAATAAGAGGAACTAAAAGTTAAACTTTAAAAAATAAAACATAATAGCGACATTGCGGATCTGTATACTGTTTTCGCATTCGGGTATACTAAGGTACATAAGTTAGTTGTGGCACTATTGAGCCGGCTTCAAAACACACCCCGTTGTACTGCCCCTCAACTTCAAAGCGTGGAGATCAATCGATCCAGGGTTAGGGTGTTTGGATCTGCGCAGTTTTTTAATACTTTTAAATGGATATGGACTGGGAAATGTCTGGTGGGTGGTTCCCGATGAAGTGATGGGACAATTTGGGAATGGAGCTAGTAGTTAGTCTAAGATGTGAGTGAGTGAGTGCTGGGATGTTCTTTTGGCGCATGAGTTTCATTCGACGATTAGGTGTTAAATACATTAATTCTCGTGCTTATCAACTGGTTCTTGCTAGGCTCTTGTCGCTTGGGCTTGTTGTATATAAGGCAAACTGTATGCGAATCATACATATATTGAACTATGTAAATACGTTTGTTATTTTGTCAGTTAAATGCCGAGGAAGATCCTGGGAGAAGCGCTGTCGTCTATAAATGTCTATGAGCTGGAGCATGGCACAACTGTTAGTTCATCTAGTCCTGGTTCTGAGTGGCTATCCAAAAAATTGACCAACGGTGTAAACGGGTGTGTGAGTGTATATATATTCTGTATATATAAATCTTGTATATGCTACACGATTCTACCCACGACTCTAAGCCCTAAGTGCTGACGCAGTGGCTCCTTTCACTGGCGAGTGCCGCCTCCTAATCTTTCATTCTAACTCCCACTTACCTACGAGATTTGTGTGTGTGTAAATTCAGGATTATATCTACTTGGCCGCCGCTGCCGTTGCAGTGGCATTGGCCGGCGAAACTTTCAGCTTGATGAACATGCTGTTGTCGCCATTGCTGCCGCTGTTCAGGTCCAGCTTCTGCACCTCGCACTCCAGATTGTTGATGCAGTTCTTCTCGTACTGCGTGGTTCCGTTGTCCGAGGCGGCGGCCTTCTCTGTCGGCTGCTCACTGGGCGCCACCTTCTTCTCCTTGCTCTTTTTTAGTGCATTCAGCAAAGTCTTTTCTTTGCTCTTGCCCTCCTTATGACTGCTGTCCTTGTCCTTGTGCTTGTTGTTTTTGAAGCGCGGGAAGATGCAGCCATTGGGCAAGAAGCCGCCCAGTTTCTCCTTCTTTGTGGGGGCCGCGGGTGGTGGAGTCGGTGTGGCAACTGGAGCAGGAGCAGGAGCTGGGCCTGGAGTTGGACTGGGAGTTGATGTGGCTGTTGCTGGGGGCGTTGAGTTGCTGGATGTGGGCGTGCCGGCTCCATTGGTGGCAGCTGCTGCTGGAGCAACCTTCACCACTGGTTCGGTATCCACCACCGTTTGATTGTCCAGCACTGTTGCTGATCCATTCGCTGAACTGCCCGCATCCGTTTGATCTACGCAAGCTTCCTCCAATAATGCTGATTGCTCCTGCTGTTCAGCGTGTTCACTGGCCACCTTGTTATCCAGTTGCTGAGCAAACACGGCCAAAGTGATGCCATTGCCATTCCCGTTCCCATTGGCGTTTCCGTGCTCTGCCAGCAGCGGCTCAGACAGGTGAGCCGGTGGCGAGCTGGCCTCGTTTATTGCACCACCAGCACTAGCTGCACGCACCGCATCCGGCGACTTGGGAAACATTTGCTGCGTGGTGATGTTCTGGTAGTGCTGTTGCTGGCGCTGCTGCATCATCTGCTCCTCCCGCTCACGATCGCGCTGCGCCTGCACTGCGTTCCACACGTCCTTCAGCTCGCCTGAAATGTCGCGATCCTTGAGTATTACGGCGTTTCTGGGGGATGAAAGCAGAGTATTAGTTGCCAGATTATGTATTTCATTAAAGGATATTGCAGTCCCACTCATAAAGCTCAAAGATTACATTCTTATACAGTGTTTATAGACTGCAGATTAGAAACCATTGTTACAATTGCAATTACCCACATGGGATTACCCATGATTTTGGCAGAGTTTTTAGAGTTTTTGGGAATTTTCAAAACATTACCTGACTAGTTTCACGCCTGGATTCATAGCCTCCACAAAGTCGCACATTAGCTCCACCATGGCACGTCGCTCCTCGGGATCTTTGCTGTGGCGGCCAGAGTCCTTAAGCACTTCCGGATTGGCCATGACGGCAAAGACGATGGGAGGACTGCGGGGGCTTCCAGGCGGAACCTGAAAGAAAGATTTGATTGTTGTATTACAAGTACCATGGAAGTTTATTTTCATGTGTTCCCTTAATTTTCCACTTACTAATTTAATTTTTTTTTAATAGTAAATATTTTTACAAATAACTATTTAATACAATTTTTAAAGTTTTTAGAAAATTGTGACAAGTTCTATTTCCTAAATATTTGTACAAAACATTTTATTTTGTAAATTTAAAATAACATAATTAGAAGAAAGAAACCTTGATTTAATTATATTTAATATATTGTATTGTTTTTTCTCTGACTATATAGTATAGTATCCACTTCAGTAGAGGCTTTCTTTTGTTAAAATAGTCTTAAAGAAACTCATATGACTAATTATTACTTCCCGAAGGATAATAAGAACTATTACTCTTATTTAATATGCTATTGCAATCAAAGCAAAAATTCAGAATCAAATTTAAGCAGGAAATTAATAATAATAATAAATATTGGTTTATCAAAAAAATACGATCCTTTTAAACTGTCAAAATATTACTATTACTAAAGTTTTGGGAAACACTTTTAAAAAACTTACCCGCATACCTCCGTAAAGAGGGATGGGATCGCTGGGCTCCTGCGGTATCACAATGCGCGTCCAGCTGAGGACGTTGATGAAGAGCTCCTCCCCAGATTCCGTGGTGGTGCGGATGCACATGTGCGGCTGGGGAGGATTCTTGAAGTGGCGATAGGCCCGCGAGTGCCGGTAGCTGTGCGGCGGCGGTGAGGAGTTCATCAGGCTGATCCCGAGTCCTGTAAGCCCATTGTTGCTGTTGCCCTCGATCTCCTGTTGCTGGGGATCCTGGTGCATTTGTAGCTGGTTGTCCGTATCCAAATTATTGTTGTAAATGTTTGTTGTGGTTGAATTTTCATTGATGGCAGTTGTGTTTGTATTTGTTTCTTCGCCCTGCGATTGGTGTTGTTGTTGTTGTGGTTGTTGCTCCTGGGCGGCAGCTTCTGCCTCAAGTTCCGCCGCTGACATTGTTATGGATTATATATATCTTAGCAGTCTTCAGTTTAGATCAGTTTTAATAGTATCCTTTTGTTTTCTTTCAACTTCTGGCGGCGAATTGGTCTTGCGGCGAATTTGTTTAGCCGTGTTTTCGTCCTCTTTGTTCTACCACGCACTCACACCAAAACAACTTTCTCTCTCTCTCTTTCTTACAGGCTCGCCGCCTTCTTACAACATTATTATTGCTCCTTGGGTCCTGGCTGTGTGCCTAACTTTTGACCTTTGGCGTTATTAATGGACTTGCCTGCATATTAGGGGCTTTTTGCGTATTTATACTTCTCGATTGACACTATAGTATCCTGCACAAATTCAAAGTCTTTTATCTGGCACGCACACCCAGGCAAAACACCCTTTGCCGTTACACACGTACAAGTGGGAGTTGGTTGCCTGCTGGAGAGGGGTAGGGGGAGAAGAAAAGACGAGGTGAAAACATGAAAATGGAAAAGTTCAAAGCGTTTGCAGTGCCACACTTACACATTTCACTGTTTTTCATTTATAATAATCACTTTTCCATTGCACCATGCACACATAAACACACACACGGGCACAGTTACATACTTATATATACACACACAAGATGCGTTTTTCTGACTCGCACTCACAAAATTTCCCATTAAAATGGGAAAACAATGCAGCCAGCCAACGTGTGCGCTGCGCTGATTTTTATATTTAGCTTTTTAGCAGCTTTTCATAGCAGACGGACACACGGGAGAACAGCCGATTTTTCCGACAACGTCCCAACATAAACAAAAAACTAATGGACAGGTGTGGCCAGATGGTTTTAAAGGAAAATGTTAGCGTTGCCAGATGACAATAACAACCAGGGCTGACGTTACCAAGTGCTGTTTTTAATGTAAATAAATCTGTAAATGGTAAAATAAAATATATTAATGGCATTCAGACAGAACTGAAAATAATTCTTTCCATGTTAAAACAATGCGTCAAATCGATAAATTCCATGAACCAGTTCCGTTCATGGAAACCTAATCAATACATTTGCAGCCCTGGACCAGCCGGTTAATTTTTTGCACAAGCGCTGGACGAAAACTGAAAGAAAACGGCGTAAAGCGAGGATTCATTAATACCCACATTTGTAAATAACAATTAAAGTAAGGGCGACTGTTGGCAAACCAGTTTCAACGGGTAATCAACGGATTTGGGAGACAAAATAGTCGACCAGTTTTCCCTCGGAGCTGTGTGTATAACAAAATGGCGTCCTCGCAAGTCTCAAACAAATCGGGCTCCGGATGGCCGCGTCGCGGAAGTCAAGGCCAAGCGGATGCAGTCAGCAGCAACAACAACGGCACTCAGAAGTACACCAACCAGGCCCTGACCATCAACCGTACTATCAATCTGTGGGTATTACCTTGTATTAAGAAGATACGATAAATGATAAGTGGATCTTATTTTTTAGTTACCCCCTGACCAACTACACATTCGGCACCAAGGAGCCACTCTTCGAGAAGGACCCATCAGTACCGTCGCGATTCCAGCGGATGCGGGAGGAGTTCGATCGGATTGGAATGCGCCGATCCGTCGAGGGAGTGCTTCTTGTCCATGAGCACGGATTGCCACATGTTCTGCTGCTACAGCTGGGCACCACATTCTTTAAACTGCCCGGTGGCGAGCTGAACGCCGGCGAGGATGAGGTCGAGGGCCTGAAGCGACTTCTATCCGAGGTGAATATATAAATCCCTAATAGAGCCCTAAATGGGTCATTTTATTACCTCGAATCACTTATCAGTTCTATTATTTAGGTCTCCAACAAAAGTTCTTGATTTACTGTCAACCAGACAACACCATATTTTGTTACATACAAACTGCAGAAGTTTATTTATAACCCGATCAGGTGTTTATAAGTACAACCAAATGCATTCTCATATGTTTAATTAAGGTTTTGAAATGCATTTTAGTTAGTTTTTACTATAAAAATATACTTTTGGAGTTAATTTGGCATATATTCAATGATTTAATGACTACTTCCTCTTGTGATATTAGTTACACCTTTAGTTTTAAAACCTTATTATGGCAGAATCTAAGAATTCCATCTAAAACGATAATTAATGTTACATTTTTCAGTGGTTTTATAGTAATTATAGTCTATTTCGAAGAATTCAATTAAAAGTGATTACAAACAACACTGTTACCATTAGGCTATAGTCTATATCGTGACTTTGTTTATTCGTAGGTCAATATACAGTCTGCTTGTATATTTTTCTCTAAAATTAGTCGAACAGCATATATACAATATTTACACTACTCAACTTTGATTGTTTTATAGACGCTGGGTCGTCAGGACGGTGTGAAGCAGGAGTGGATTGTCGAGGACACCATTGGAAACTGGTGGCGACCGAACTTTGAGCCACCGCAATATCCGTACATTCCGCCGCACATCACTAAGCCCAAGGAGCACAAGCGGCTCTTCCTCGTCCAGCTGCATGAAAAGGGTAAATATCGGCAAGGGGTTTCAAGGCTCTACGAGTAGGTATATCGAGCACACCGTGTATCCAGAATATCCATCTCTCCATGTAATTTATATAACCTTTAGATTTTTTTTGTTTGCCAAAAACCGAATACGCTAACAAACCTCATGTCATATCTTTTCAATGCTGTTTAGATACGGACGGGAACGCCAGTTACGATGTACCCTGAGCTGTTCCATTAGCGCCGTGTGTGTCGTATCTACCCAACTCAACTCTCAAGAGAGCAATGCCATAGAACAACAATCGAGCAAACAGAACATATCAAACAGAAAAGAAACAAACAGATCGCAAAGCGGGCGCAGGCGACCATCCTAGATAGTTTTGTACAACATGTCTCAAATTTTAATTCAAATTGTATTTTAGCTCAGGACTGCGTGTTGGCATATTTTGTTGGTTCCGACTTTTGTCATTTGAAATTCAATGATTGTTCTTGTATTTAATTTTGTAAATATGTCGACATACTTGTGAGACTGAGCGCAGACATGTTATCCCCTTATTTACACATTTATTTATCTCCTAGCTTCTACTCTTACTTTTGTCAAGTGTCATGTGTTGTTCATCTTAAGGTTGTTGTGTATTTACCCAATTCAATCCACCGGGTAGGCAGCAGAGAGCATTGTAACGTTGCTGGCTGTCGCAGTAATGCGCCCAAATCTCGCGTGTTTGGCAGATTTGCGTGCATGCAGGGCAGCCAAGTCGCCAGTCGCTCCTTAAATTAAGCACTCGTTTATGTAAACACAAGCAAAGTACTCTGTTTATACTTTCTTTGGTCCATACTTGCTAATGCTTACGTCTTCGCTGTGCGCTGAACTGAATCGAAGTCCACCGAAGCTGAAGCATTTCAGCGCACAAATCGAACCGCACATATCATGTATAATGTTGCTCTTAATGGAAATTATGTTCATATCTGAAATTAGGAGACTTCTCTGGGCCAGCAAAGTGCCGGATGCTTTGCGAGTCTCAGCGAACCCTAGTAATTAGTCTAACGAATCCAACTATGAATGTAAAACATAACGCATACGACTCTTTTTATATTCTACGGCAGCGAAACGATTTTTAATATGTAAATTGTACAACCGATTGTAATATCCCTAGATAATATATTCTGTGAATTTGAATGCTCGTTGCTATATCTACATCCATGAATTCTGTCTCTATCGTTTTCTGTAATCTAGCACTATTTGCTGTACCCAAAAATTATAAGCTTGTTGCTGCGCCATTGTTCGAGCTATACGACAACTCGCAAGGTTATGGACCGATCATCTCATCCCTGCCGCAGGCCCTCTGCAGGTATGTCCCGTGCATTTGGATCTTTGCTACCCGTTCTCCCACTAATGTATTCATTCCACTACAGATTCAACTTCATCTACATGTAAAGGCAAACAGACGGAGGGATCCATGTCCAGCAATATTTAAGCAGCAGCAGCATCACCAACGATAGCTCTACTTTAAAGATTTCAGCACCCTAGATCAGCCCGTAGATTTCCATTTCATGTGTGTGTGTGTAAACGTACATAATTGTATTGCAGATAAAATGGAAAGCCAGGCCCTTTCACTTGGCAAATAGAGTCGACAAAAATTGTGCTTTATTTGTATATCTTCATCTTTAATCTATTGCATTTTGGGGGTTGTGTTCTATAAACTAAATGTTAGACAATGTTTGAGAAATGTTGAGTATAGTTATGAAGATGGGTTCTGGCCAACTGGCGCTATCCCTATAGCATGTACTCGCCATAGATTTGTTCGAAATATTCGCGTTTTCTGTAATTGGAAGATACACACAGGTTGGATTACATTAAAGGGGTTTTGAGATCCCGCGGTACAAGGCAAAACCAAATTAAATATGTTTGAATGTTATCTAGCTCAGTACCGACGGTAATTACTCTACGTTCATTTCAATTTGCTATTGTTAACATTAATTCGTGAGGCTCTACGTTTACAGATGCTCTTCGGAGTGCGTGGCTTGTAACAAATGAACAAATTAACAAAAGTCTTTGAAGAAGCTCACAACGAAATCATTGAACTGAAGTACAGGAACCGTTTGCTGTGTTGTTTTGATTAAGTAATACATTCTTAGTGTCTAGATTAATGTTGTTAATTATGCTTATGCCACACGTACAAAAGATGCTAGCAATTATTTTGTGGTTGTCGGGTTGTGACGTTTACCACAACTTATTGTGGTAGAACTTGAGATCGTAGTAGCCCTGATCAGTGAGGCCGCCACCACCGCCGCCGGAGGACACGGTGGACATGGCATCCGTGTTATCCTGGCCCGGCGAGGTGACGTCATGACCAGGCGGACGGTTGATCTTAACCACGCCGAAATCTTCGCGCTCCATCTGGTCGAACTCCATCTTGCTGCTGGGCATTACGGCCATTCCGACGCCAAACGATCGGTTCTTCATGCCCGTGTGCTGCTTGCTCAGCTGGAAAGCCGGAGGTCTCCGGTTGTCACCAACGATGCTCTCGGCCACCTCAGGAGATCGCACGGATGGGGGAGTCGGAGTGTGGCTCTTTGGCGGCGGTGACGGTGGAGTAATAACCTCCGGTTCGGGTTCCGGTAGAACCTCCGGCTCAACTTCTGGCTCCGGCTCAAAGCTGTTGGCCTCCAAGTCGGCCAAACTCTGCCGCTGCAGTTGCTCGGCAATCTCTACAAGATCATGGTTATCATTTCCGCTGTTGGAAGAGTTTTTTAAAGCGATTAAAACTAGACTATATTAAAGATACCACAAAAACAACAACACTCAATATCATTGATTTTATTGTTCGAAAAAAAAAAACGAAAATAAGTTACGACCAACAATTATGTAGTTAAATGTTAAATGATAAGTTATATGTTGTAATCACAATTTGTCAGGTATTTTTGTATGTCTTGTATAACGGTTCCGATTTAGAGGGTTGATGCTCTTTTCAGGTTTTTTTTTTGCTGTGGTTGTTTTCTTGTTTTGTGTGGTGTTGGGTGGTGGTGTTGGTTTTGGTGGTGGGTGGTGGCATGCGGCAAGTGCAGCTTCTTCTGCTTGTACTCGTATATTAAGTAAATTCATCGATTGTATAAATTAACTAGGCGAAAATATAAATAATTTGCTATAATCAAAGCTTTGTACAATGGTTGTAATGTCGATATTTTAGTTTATCTAGTTTTGAATTATATTTCTTTTGTATGTGAAGCAGCCGTGTGCAATTTTTGTGGGTTGGCTTTATCTATTTGATTCTGAAAGACAAACGAAAAGAACAAAATGAAACCCAAATGAAAACCAGACACAAAATGATAATGCTAGGGCAGTTAGGTATTATAAATAAAATGGTGCGTATTTACCTGTTCGATTCTGCACTGCCATTGCCTTTTCCACCCTTCGAGCTGCCAGCATGAATTATCTGAAAATTGAGAAATTTATTAGGCCAAACTCGGGGGGAAATCATTAAAGATAAGATCAGTCTATTAACTTATATTAATAACCACTTCGTGGGCCATACAATTCAATGAATTTCTCTATTAATTGCCAGCTATACGGCTTAATATAAATCCTAGGTACAAAACGCAAACTAGTTTATGTTGCCCCAAAAACAGCCACTTGGCACGCAGCCAAAACACCACGATTTTGGGGTTGATTTCACCCTTGTTGACCAAATCTTTTAACTACAAGTGAAAGCCAAAGTATAACTTTCCAATTTTATTATTTGAATTGTATAATTTAAATGTTCGGCCACAAACTGATTGTACTACACGATTCCATCAGGGTGGAGATTTTTGTAGTTTTTAACTATGTCTTAAAAACATTTTTAAATAGTCGTCGCTACTTTAAAACAAAACAAGAGTAATGCACTAAAAATTTTGTGCATTTCACTGGGTCTTGGATTTTATATTTTACTGGACAGGTAAGCCGGCATCTCCATGTCCAAGCTCCGGAGTTCGCACTAAGTAAATGGTGGTTTGGCAGTTGGGGCATGTGGTGCACATCTCGGCATCCGGTGGCGCTGCAGCCCCACCACCATTTTCCCTGGGCACATTGCTGCCGGCTCCTCCTCCTGGAGCCGCTACTCCTCCGGCTGCTGGTGTAGTTGCTTGTGAAGCACCTGCAGCTGGTGGCTGCGAGGGCTGTGGGTCAGGGCGGTGTTTAATCTCTTCGAAGGTTTTCTAAAAACCTGGTTATATTTACATATCCGTGCTGAGGCATCTGATGTTGCGGCTGCAACTGATGTTGCGGCTGCACCTGATGTTGCTGCTGGGTTGCATACTTATTCTGCATTTGTGCATCTGCTTGTTGGGCTACTTGTTGCTGCTGCTCGTAACCTGCCTGCTGTTGCATTTGCTGCTGCTGTTGATGGACATGAGCCCGTCCAGAAGGAGCTGGCTCCAGACGCGTTGGCTGCCCAGCAGCCGGTTGCATGTATTGCTGTTGCAATTGTTGCTGCGACGGCATTGCCACGGGTGGGGGCATCTGCTGCGCTTGCCCAGCATCCACAGGAGGCGTCTGCTGGTACTGCTGTTGTTGCAACTGTTGTTGTTGTTGCTGCTGCTGCTGCAGATTTGGATCCTGGCCACCGGCAACGCGAATAGGAGCCACTGCTGCCGAGCCCTGCTGTCCAGCAGCTACCCCTCCTGGAGCGGCCTGCGACATGTTTTCCCTGTCCAGGCCAGAATGACGAACCCTGGGCGGCCGGGCAAAGGCATTTGAAGCCAGGAAAGCCTCATCCACATCCTGCAAGCCAGAACGACGCTGGAAGGGATTCTGATTGCGAACGGTGCCGCTACGACTTAGGGCATCCAATGGACTCTTGCGAGGCTGTGATTAGGATATCATTTGGATGCAACACTGATAATCTGGGAGGCGTCTTACATTCTCTGGATTCCTGCCCTGGCTGGGTGTCAGACTGACTTGACTGGCCTGTTTGTGTCCCACGGCTACTCCTCCTCCACCGCCATGGCGTGACTATAAGCCGAGTTATTCAGTCATCATTTGGAGGAGAATTTTATTTGACCAACTTACAGCCACGCTCGTCTTGGAGGCATGATAGCCACCACCACCACCGCCTTGGCGTGCCCCGGAGGCATTACCACGTTTGGGATCCATAAATTAAATCACTGGAAAATAGTAAGCCGCACGAAAAACTTGGCACAAATCGCGACGAAACTATTTGATGATTTTTTTCAGTTAAAAAAAAAAGTAAAAAATACAAATATATTTTTGTACACAGAAAGTCGAAAGAGCTATCCAACCGCTATCGAGTATAAATTTGAACTGAAGTAAAGCTGGAGCGATGTGAGGGTTTACAATCGACAAATGCGACAGCCGGCACCCTGTCAACTAGGATTGTGGTTGTTTCAAAAATATTTTTCACACAGTGTTTGGAGTTTTTTTTAAAGGTATTAAATAGTTCAAAAGTAGCCCGGTTTGATGTCTAATATCAACACATTTACAATAGACTATTAATTTTCTATTCATATAGTTAAATTATCTTTGGCTTTATCAAGTAATTCCATAAAAAACTTATATATAGCGGATTTGATTTATAAATTATTAAAATACATTTTTGTCTAACTAAATTAAACCAACTAACCGTTTGCATTACTTTCATTTATCCAAAATTAAATTTCACAAATTATCAATATCAAAATAAAAACCCCATTAGGCCTAGGGAATGGGTCCTTAATCTTGGCAGTTAAGTAAAATGTTTCAGTACCTCGGCCATGCTGCAAGTGGGACGACGGGCACCATATCGTCCGGTCGGAGAGATCTGTGTGATCTGCTGGATCAGCACATTTGGGGTTGTCTGCTGCTGGGAACCACGCCGCCGGTTAGAGTCCTCGCCCAGGTAAGTAGCACCAAAGAGCTGTGTGTTAGGACTGTTGACGATGTGGTGTGATCGTTAGTTATCATTGGTTAGCAATTAGCGCGTCATGTGGAGAAAGATTAAAGCATCATTAATGACTTAGGATTAGGAATGATATAAGTAATTTTTAATCTCTGTATTTCAATAGCTCAACATTTGATCCCTTTGTAAAATAAAGCAATGGGGTTACATTTAACGATTATTAAGAGTTATCTGTTAGTAAGTTAACCAATTTTTATAAATTTGTCACTTTTAAGAAAGGAGTTCTAAAGTACTTTTGAAAAAGTTTCTGAAGTAGCAAAACAAGTCGTATATATGAATTAAGAAAGCGAAGCAAGCAACAGGCCACCATTAAAGTAACGTTATTAATCAACTCCGACCGAGTTTTATCGATCAGCGGGCTTCCTACGGCAAACAAACAAACAAATCTAGAGTCCGATTTGCATACGATATGCAAATGGGGCCAAAAGAAATGGCCAACTGAGGCCGAAAGTGAAATGTTTCCTGCAGCGGCGAAAGCAACGCCTTAATTGCCACGGACTGCGCCAGGTGGAAAGGCGACGCCTCCTCCGCACCAGTCCACTCACCTGTTTGTGATGTGCAGGCCATTCTGGGTGCGCTGCGGCGACTGGGCGTGGCCGTGTCCATTTGCTGAGGCCGCATCGTTGAAGAATCCCTCGTAGAGAACAAAATTATTCGCCTGTGGAATGACCCTCTGTAATCCGTAATGCTTACTGAGGAAACCCAGAAGCTTTTCCGACGGCCGGTCCACGGAGCACTTTAGTGGCGTCCACTGCTCTTCGCTTAACATTGTCTGGAAAAGACGCTTTCCCAATCCAGCGCGTTGACGGGACTCGTGCACATAGAAGTCCAGAATGGATGGAGCCTGCTCCACCTTGCGCGTCTGCCCAGACTCATCGAACAAGTAGAGATCCTTGGTGCCCACCTTAAGCAGACCCGTGACGGCACCACTAGAAATGGTTATACATTATTTTATGTTAGATTTTCATAATTATTTAAAAAAAAATTACATTAGATTGTGTTTATAAATAGATTGATGTTTTTGTTTATCAATTGAATTATAAAATAACGGTGATGATGAATGAATTATGCCATAACTTCGTATATTTATTACATAACTATGACTTTATTAAACGTATTTGTTAATCAATTGTCTATATCCATTATTTATTAGAAAATAAATGTTTTTAATTTAATTTAAAGGAAACACAGAAGATAAAAATATTAGCTTTGTTGAAGAGAAAACATTAGATCTACTTAGAAAAAAATGTAAGAAATGATATTAATGCTCTTCCTGCTGTAGACTACTTACTTGTGACCCGCCTCACTATCCGCCAGCAGATAGATGGTCTGGTTATCGGACATCCTCAGACGTTGGGCCGTGGTAACCGGCTTGCTGAGACCCTGCGAGGTGGCCGAGAGCTGGCCCAGCCGGTCGATGATCTCCGACATCTTGGAGGTGGCATCTCTGCGTACGTGGGTGAGTGTGGAAAGCGTATCGGTTAGTCGGATCGGGAATTTTAGATCACACTCCGCGTACAATTTCAATACTCACAAACACTGACGCCGATCGCCGCGGAATGTGTGCGGCAGGAGGTTCGATGTCACCTTGATAATTGGCTGCGGAAACAGCGGCTTGATATCGAAGCGGAACTCCACCATTATGTTGCCCCTCGATTGTTCTTTTAGTCTCTAGTTGGTGTACTTGTGTGTGTGTATAAGCACAGCCCCTGCAATTGAGAAATGAGAATTGCGAATTTAATGGAGCGTTGCGAAAGCGGTGCGCAAACAATTTGATTATCTGATGCCGCTCGAATCAGCCCGACTTTGGCTCACAGCTTTGTCTATTTCGTTGTGGGAAACGCTGCACATGCAATCAAGCCAATCATTGTTGCTTTAGCCCACGTCCCGCCTATGTCAATGATTCAGCAGATGCAAGCCCACACGTGTACACTTGGCGAAAACTTATTATTAAATTTATAAGATTGCCTTAATGTTGAAAGCAAGATGGAATTCTATAAATTTTAACTGCTTCTCTGTTGTACAATTTTTAGACGCAATTATAATGGCTAAATTTTGTAGGATAGGGGATATCGAAATCACAAGTTATCTTTAATTAATAACTTAAAAATTTAACTAGATTTTGAAAGTACAGATTTACACATTTTTATCTTTAAAATCTTATAGGTTTAAAAGAAAATGTTGTAATATTTAATTTGCATCTTATTGGGATATTCACGACTATTTTTGTGAGTGCTATTTTGGGGGCAAAGGCTCAGCATTTTATTTGCTTCTGTTGTCGACTCCGCCTGTTGACCCAAATCATCGCATTAGGGTCGGATTACAATCGAAACTGTTGCGTTCGGCGGGAAATCCTTTTTGTAGGGAATAGGGATAAAGCTTCCGTTTCGAGGGCGTGTCTGTCAGGACGAACCGTTAGTCGCTTGCATGCCGCTACCGCCTTTGTTAATTTGCGGAGTGCAACGAACCCTGAGAACTCAGGGAATGACGATAACGCAGAGCTTTCAATTGTAATTACCTTTGATGGGGAGGGCTGCAAAACTTTTTGCCTTTGTTACGGTTTTGTCAGGGGAAAAGTTAAACAACTCTCTGCCAGCTTCGCAGTTGGCAGCGCTGCCCGAGTTTCCAATGCGATAGCAACAGAAAAGCCATTGTCGGCAAATGACGTGTTTTCATTTCGTTTTTACATATCAACAACACCTACAGCGGTTTTCAAAGTAATAGTACTACAGAAGATTAAACATGAATTTGAAATGAAAAAAACCTAGTTATTATGATCAATTAGATAAAATAAATTCAAACCAATATAAGCATTAGTAAAATATATATAATATCTTTGCATTCCTGTAAACGTATTTACGAAAATGTCATTGCTTAGAAATCTAGTACATAAAGTATGCCACTAAAACCACATTAAAATTGTAGAGATTTCTTCATTTATAGTAGTCCTAATGGGACATTTGACCTATGTATACATTTCTTGCAAAGCCTCATTTTCTAGAGGGTTTTACCACAACCTTGTAGAATAAATACCTTTTAGTACACAACATTTAAAAAAAAATAAATACCACGAAATAATATGTAATTAACAACAGTTATTCAGTACTGATTTTTTGACTTCGGCTGTGAGTTGCACACACGTACATACATGGCCCCCAGCAAAGGGGACTACCTTGTTGTTGTTATTGCAATCGCTGTTTATTTTTCAGTGCTAAACCGTTGACGTTGCCATACACAAAATCAGCCCACTTTGTAACTGTTTATGATCCAACTGCAAGCGATGCAAAACAAAAATACAAGACGACAAAATAACGAGAACAACAAAGAAAACCACGCACCGCATAAGGAGTGAATGAGAGAGAGAAAATGCACTTCTTGAGCTCCCCTTTTTGATCCACTTGTAAATGTGTCAAGTGAGTTTGTCTCTCTCTGGCTTACATTATACTTCATACCTCAAGGTGTGTAGTTAATGTGAGAGCGTGAGAGAGTTAATCAGCGGAATTAAAATCGCGTGCAGCAGTAAACAAGTCAAGTGTTTGAAAGGAAAGGGGGATCGTCACAATATTACGGTTAATCAGTAGACAGCACAAAAACAACTCGGCATGGAAACAATAAATGGTTGAAAAATAATCAAATAATCGAGAGGTGCAGACAATTGGCAAAACAAATATAAATAGTCATATTCCAATTAATCTGCCCGGTGATGAAAATTAATACAGCAATTTCACGCAGCCTTCAGTCTAGAGCTATAGCTAATTTAGCCTAGCCTATCAGCTGTCGGCTGGAAAAACAATCCTACAAAGTGTCGTGTCATTATGAAAGCCTCTGGCTTTCCGACTCAAAGTGGGCGGCAATAGTTGGGGGTGTGGCCGGGGGCTCAATTACGAGGCAGCTGGCAACTGCCTCACTAAATTCCATGTTGCTATAAATGGAGAAGCAGTAGACATTCTAAAAATGTAACTTTTTTAGGGGATTGTTTCAAACACGATAAATTACAGGATTTTCTATTTAATTCCAATTATCCTTATAAAGTTATCAAAGATCCCTTTCCTTGGACAAAACTTAAAATTTAATTTAATTTGTAGGTTTTCAGATACAGTTTATTTTAAAAAATTGAAAATCTTTCATACCTAACAAAAAAAAAATATAAATGTAAATATTATATATAAAATCAATAAAATCGAGTCCCAAATGTTCTTAAAGTGTTCGAACTAACAGTTGGACTGCTCAATGAATTTTTCGTAAATTTGAACCATTATCGCGTCAAGCACTCGATGGGCATAATAAATTAGCCAGCTCAGGTACTTTGTCGTGCGTTTCGGATCAGGTGACGAGCCTACCTCTACTTTGTATGTCCATGGAAAGTATACAAAATGGAAACGGACTTGGCTAGAAATTTATGCAGCAACAAGGTCAATCAATAAATGCAGACCCGAAAGGAACACCCAAAAACCAAAGACGGGTTGCCAAGGCAAGGGAAAAGTCAAACTAAAAAAAACAAAATAACGGCAAACGACAGGTGCCGCAGCCGCTGACAGGCTCAGGTAAAGGTGCAGGTGTGGTTCCTGCCGCTCTTTCCCCGTATTTTCTTTCCTTTTAAGGTTCCTTGGTCGCTCAAGGCAACGGCAATTAAAAAGAGTCAACTGTTTACGGCTTTGTTTAGTGTAAGTCGTTGGCCGAAGTAAGCTTTAAATATGCATGAGAACATGTTCAAGCATGCACATGCACGCACAGCACGCAATGAATTTTTTATCGTTATCGATAACGTGTCATCGCTGGCAATGAAATACTTTTTTGCGGTCTTGCAATGTTGTTTTTGCACTGTTTACCACAAACGAACGATCGCGAACGGTCAAAACAACTTGTTATTCTACAAATGCGAAAAATTGCCATAGCGACGATAACAACAATAAACCGCAAAGGGAATTGCATTTGCAGCTCCCACTGTTGTTTTTGTCGCTTGCAATGCACGCGCCTCGCTTTGTTGTTGATTTGTATCTAATTACCGTAGACTAAAACAAGAATCGAGAGTTATTAAGAGAGAAAAAATGGGAGAATATTGTCAGCTTACGTTACAACATATGACGTTGCAAAAGTAGCTTAAAATTGCATCAGAATGTCCGATACAGTTTAAATAGAATTCCCGGCGTTTTAAAAATACTCAAAGCTATAATCAGCTGAGATTTCTGTTATTTTCCACATCAATGATTAATTATGAAAGCAAAAAAGAAAGTATTAAAAACAAGGGGGATCAACCAGACACAACAAGTACACTGCGCTTTAAAGCTGATAAGGGCCATTTAAAATAAAGTCTAACTTCAAAAGTTGGCAGGTTTGATAATACGTATGTACATTGTTTAGGATAAACCTGATAATAAAATATGAATGAATTATTATTTTTAATTAGGTTCGAAGATCAGGTCTTGAAAAATCTTATTTTGTTTTAGTTTATATATTTTTTTGTTAATCTGAATTCAAAACCAAACAATTTTAAAATAATATAAAAAAGAAAGTTGACAAAGATTGCCTTAAGCAAACTTAAGTTTACGGATAAAAAAAAATGGTAGATCTTGTGTTCGTGCTAAAGAATAAAGACTGTCATCAAAATTGTTCCAGACCATTTCAAGAACCGGGGTCATAAATGCCACACTTGTTATTTGTTTTCCGACAATTTTTGAGGTAGTCTTCCGATGCCTAAATCCAACTCCCGTCTCCTGGCAATCGCCAAGTGTTAAATGGTGCCACAAAAGATAAGGCATGATGGTCTGCTGCTGGAAAATCCAGTTCCAGGCGGTTCTTCTAAACACTCGAATGTCGCGGGTTTAATGACAGCTAAATCATAATTGTTTCTATTGTTTTTTTTATGTGATAAGTAGAAATCGTCGCATTCATGCAGCACATGTTGGGTTCAAAGGTTCTTGTCCACCCAAAGCAGTTCTCTCTCAATTGAAACTGATTAAATAAGAATTGAGCGTAATTCGCGGATAAAAAACGAAGAAAGGGTGATCTGAAAGTCGTTTAAGTCTCACCGAAAATATAAACAGTTGTGAATTTGTAACATACAAACATATCTCTCGCACACTTGTAATGCTTATCGTTCGATCGCTGCACAGAGAAAAAAAATCGGTCAATATCAAATTGAAATCATCATGACAAAAGTATATACAACTTGCATATATTTTTTTGTATATATTTTTATGCTTTCCTTTACGAAAGATTAATGTCCTAATTAACCAGAGCGTGGATCATATGCCGCTGGTAAAGGAATTCCAAGTTCAAATCACTCGGCTGACCAATAAATTCTTTAAATTTTCCAGGCTTTTACAATTTTTTTTTGATATTTTAATATATTTAATATCAGTTTTTCTTTCGGTGTGGTCAGTGAAAAAGGAGAGAACGACAAAGAGAGAAACCGCTTTTGTGTGCGTTGAGCGGGTTTTCTTAAAAGGGCGATCGAGTGTTTTTGAGTCACTTGTGAAAAATCAGTCATCGTGAGCAGTTCGACTAAAGGAAACCCGCTAGCACACAAAACAAAACCACTTATCAAACAAAAACAAATAACAGCTGGGCAGCAACGCGAAGCGCGTGTGCAAAAAGAAACGAGAAAACATACACAAAAAAGCACAAGATATTGAGATACACAAAAAAAGAAGCAGCGGAAAATTTTGGAGACCAAACAAAGCCGAAGCTTTTACGTGTCAAGCGGTATATTCATAGATATAAAAAAAAACCGAAAAATCACAACGTGTTCGCCGGTCAAGATGAGCGGTTCCGTTTTGAGTTTGACGCGTCCTGCAGCAGCCACAAATGGCCATCATCTTTTGGCCAAGCAGTTAAATTGCAATAGCAATGGCACCTCGGGAGGGGCAGCCAAAACCACCGTGGCCTCGGCCATAACACCACCCAAACAACCCCAATTGGCGGCCAAGGTCATCCAGCAGTCGCAGATCGTCTGTTTCGATGTGGATTCCACGGTGATTTGCGAGGAGGGCATCGATGAGCTGGCCGAATATTGCGGCAAAGGAAGCGAGGTGGCGCGAGTCACAAAGGAGGCGATGGGCGGGGCCATGACCTTCCAGGATGCTCTCAAAATAAGGTTGAACATCATACGGCCCACCCAACAGCAAGTAAAGGATTTCATCCAAGAAAGACCCAGTACACTGAGCAAAAACGTGAAACGCTTTGTGGCCCACCTGAAGGCGGAGGGCAAGCAGGTTTACTTGATCTCGGGCGGATTCGATTGCCTCATAGCTCCCGTGGCCAACGATTTGGGAATACCTCTGAATAATGTCTATGCCAACAAGATGCTGTTCGATTATTTGGGCGAATACGATAGCTTTGACATCACCCAGCCCACATCGCGTTCCGGAGGAAAAGCAGAGGCCATCGCCCTGATAAAGAAGGAGAATAGTGAGGATTCCCTCATCACCATGATTGGAGATGGAGCTACCGATCTGGAGGCCGTACCGCCAGCGAACTATTTTGTTGGTTTTGGTGGTAATGTCGTACGCCCGGAGGTCTATCGCCGGGCACAGTATTACGTAACGGACTTTGAGCAGCTGATGGGGCAATGAGATATAACAACGGCGGGGGAGTGGCGAATTTAGTATTTGAAATCAACGTGTTATAGCTCTTAGTGATACACATGCTAGAGTCCGAGTATGTGTGTAATGTATGTACTATAGTTTGTAATTAAATACCAATAAAAAGCGATAGTAAAATTTAAAAAAAAACGAAGTGAAGTTAAATCGCACGAGGTGAATTTGTTACTGTTATTCTTACAGATAATGTTAGCCGTGCGCTGTTAGTGACGCAGCACATGTTCTAAAAATACAGGGTGCTCCATAATAAAACCAATTGTTTTCGCAAAGTTAATAAAATTGAAATGTTTTTTTAAACAATACTCAAAAACTAAGATGGAAAGGATTCTGAAGGAAACCAGAAACTTCAGATTTATATAAAAAATTCGAGTAGATGCTATTTCCTAGAATAGTTGTCAAAAAAATGTATTTCGATTTAAAGTGATCCATTAGAAAATTGCTGTTATAAACAAATTAAGTTTGAAAATAAAATAAATTGATTACTATAACCATAAAGAAAGTTTTTTGTAGAGTTTATGTGGCTTTTATATTTATTAATCTAAGACAATATCAAACGGAAATAAAAGTTACTGCCTTTTTAATAGAAGAAGGCACTATTTGTGTCCTTATTTATATCTAGCAAGCCAAATAAGGCCTAAAAGATTAAAATTCTTAGCCCTGTAGAGCAATTATCAGTTGTTATAACCTTCTTATGTTACAAAAACAAAAGTAAAATAGTTTTTTTTGGGTCAATGGTTTTAGAAAGTTCCCTTTCCTTGTAAATAAAGTTCGCCCCTGAAACGGATTAGCCTCGGAATACTAACATCTATTAAAATCAGAAAGACGTTTACACCCAAAAACCTGTAATTATTATAAAAATTAGAACAGTGGTGATGTTTAAAAGTTAGGAACAGAACACAAAAGCAAGGGAATGCATTCCCTGAGACTAATAATAAAGGTCACTGAAAGAGCTAGAGAAATTTCTACAGGTAAACATAAGCTGTAATGTCTTTTGGTAGGCATATGTGATTCTTTTTTACATACATATATAATTTTTGACTTCTTGAAGCTTCAACTAAAAATTTTTTTTTTGTTTTAAAAGACCCAAACTACTGAATTATGTGGATAAATGAATAGATATCAAAGATCCATTGTTTATATTTTCGAAATAACAACTAGATTGCAATACTAAAAAGATAAGAAACAGATTCAAAGCAAAAAAATTATTGTGGCTATGCATGAACAGCTGTTTCTTTATTTTTGATTAAAGACCAAGAGCCTAATTGACCAAGCTTGATTTCCTTTCGATTTTAGCACGAAGGTGCCAGCAATTGGCGGCTCCATAGGCCGTTTAAACCAGAAAACAACGCCTTCTGTAGCAATTATCAATTGCTGTAATCAAGACTCCGGAGGAGTTAAAACAGTTGGCAAGCAAAACAAAAAAAAAAACCAAGGCCGAAACGTGGGTGTCCGCGTCGGGCAGTAAACCATGAATGGAACGGGTGGTTTGGCGGTCAACGTCATCGTGTTTAATTGGCGGCGGGAAACGCTTTGAGCCAGCTTAAATGTGAACCATATTAGGCGTGATTCGACTGCCGTTTGATCGGCATAGGGGCGTGAATTAAGGCCAGGCTGCAGTCGCACGCAGAACGGGAAGAAAGCAGCCGCCGATGAGATCAGCTTCCTAATGAACGATGCTTAAATGGGATCTGTTATGCCCTGCAGCCCTAATGAATCACTTTTTTTGGGAAAGTAAAGTAGATATTCTGTAAAGGTGACTTCAAAAAGTTAAAATCTCTTCTTGCTATTTTAATTGTTCAACAAGATCCTGGTTTTAAAATAGCAATGTTAAAATGTTGATTTTTCGGGAAAAGTAGCTTTTAATAGTCATCCCTAATATATAATTTTATATCTTTTTTAATTATTAATAATGGATATATTTCATATTGATGGTGTTCTTTTTAGTTATTGAAGTAAAGGCCTTAAAATGAAAGGACCAATTCTTTTTTGCGAAAATTTTGAAACTTACTTGAACAAACGCCACTGAAAGTAACTTTTTTATTCAAATTAATGGTTCAAATCTTAGAATTTTCTTAGTGTTTTGATCATGACATTAGAAGCTCGAAACATATACATACATACATCGTTCAAAATTTAATCTAAGTCTAATTTTTGTTTGCAAATAGTGGTTTTATTTCACTGTGGAAAATGACGCACTTTTTAGTCATAATGTCTGTCGGTTGTTAATGTCTTGACAACAAAACCCGACATTTGAATAGGGACTTTGGATATTGATTAATTGGTCAAGGTTTCGAGATTCGATTAATCGAAGTTCCACTGTAAATGCCATGCAAATAAATAATTTTTTGGCCATATCCCAATGGCCGCTGCTGTCTTTTGGTAATGACTTCAGAGCCCAGTCGCATGACGTAAAGATGTTTTATTTATGTGCCCACTGAGCCACACTACAGCGGCACGAACGCGAAAGCGGTGGGCAGCGGAATGGAAATGGATATGAAAATGGCATAAACGTAAACAGAAAGCTTGACGAGGGCAGACTCACCGCAACGGTAAAACAGTAAAACAGCAACCTCGGAGGGATTGGGCTTGAAAATATATCTCACGGCTATACGAGTTCTCGTTCCAGTTTCCAGTGGCGCTACGGATGCACGCACTACTCCGGCTTTTTTGCTGCACTTTTCGCTTTCGGATGCTGCGCGTTGAGATGCGGGCGTATCTATGTATCTCTCTCACTCAGGCATTCGCGGGAGAGGGGGTCTTATATTGATTTTGAAATTTGTTTTAATCCGGCCAAAAAAATGTTTACGAGAGCTGTGTCTCCCGTATTTCCGTATTTGTTTTGCTCTAACACATAATTCCACACCTGGTGATTCGCCGCTGGTTTGTTGCTTTTGTTTGTTTGTGTATGTATACGCGCCGTGGGAAATCGGAGTAAAGAGCTGAATGGCCGTAACGTGGATATTGCACGAAAGTCGGTTAAAAACTGAGCAGCGTTAGCGGCGAGCACAGATTTTTGGGGGTGATGTGGTTAACTGTGGAGCCAGATGCGAAGCTTTGGCTTGCAACACAGTGGTGGCAGGCTATTGATTGACCTATCGATAGGTTGGCGATGGGAGTTTCGAATGTGTTAGTTACTCACAGCTATCGAACAATAAACTTTTGGTATTTTCTAGTTGTCAAATTTAAATTTAAGTAATACATATTAGCCAAAGTCATTACGTACATAGAAATAGTTAAAAGCTTTTTTTAATTTAATGATATATAATATCTGGACATAAAAGGATGAATTAATTTGGTTGTGAAATGCCTTCTTCTCTTCTTGATATGACTTTTATTCCAATAGAAAACAGGGTGTTTGGTCCTGTGCTAACTCACTCCCCAATGGACGCTCGAAACCCAGTTTTACTTAATAGAGAATTTATATGTCCGAGATTTGTCAGCGAGCACTAAAGAAAATCGTAGTTTATCAAATCAGATTAAATTATTTACCGTGAAATTGAGGTTACTATTATTAAACCTTTAAAACATTTTTTAGCTCCACCCGTGATAAGCTATCGATATGCGGCATCTGCGGTCAGACTTTCGCCAATACGGTCTCACCTTGAGTAATATCAGAATTACTAATAACAAAGGCTGCTTCCCCGGAAAAAGGATAAGCGAGGACGCCCGATCGCTGCCAAACACCCAGAGCCACCGCACAAATGCCGAAAAATGGCGACACCGGCAACCGGAGCGGTTCCCGGACAACCAGCGATGGCTGCATTTACCCAGACGACGTCATAATGGGCGTGGGTGTTGCATTTAACGTACGGTATACGGGCTGCGTGGAGGTCAAGACCTCAATGAAATCCCTCAATTTCGAGACCCGAACGCAGCTGGCCCGGTAAGTGAGCACTACCCATGAATCACCATCGGGATTATCATGTGTTTTCCACGACTTAACAGGGAGTGCATCAATCGAGTTTGCGAGGCGGCTGGCCTGAAGTCTGCTGGCAAGCGGAGATTAACCAGCTTCATATCAGATCGCCCCAGCATGCAGCACGCCGGCACCAACATCATCATCAATGTTTCCAGTCGAGCTTTGTCCCTCAGCAATGTGGAATCGGGCGAGGTTATAGCCAATCACAATATGCCGCGTATATCATTTGCCTCAGGCGGTGATAATGATACTCTAGACTTCCTGGCCTACATAGCTAAAAACGAGGATGAATGGCGGGCTTGTTATGTCCTGGAATGTGCTGGTGGTCAGAGCGAGGATCTAATAGTAACCATTGGCAAGGCCTTTGACTTGCGCTTCAACGCGCTCAGTCGGCTGAATGATCCTTCTGGGGATTGCAACATCAACCAGAGCTGCAAGGAGAATGTGAAGGAATACTACAACGATTTGCCCAACAAGTTGCCACCAGAACTGCCGGAACAACAGCTGGTACAGCAGCAGCGTGTGGCACAGCTGAACCTTAAGAAGCCACGAGATCGCCTGAGCAGCAACCTCATCGACCTCAACTCCCCGCCTCCCGATCAGACGACCAACAAGCTAGGCCACTTTGATCCACTCCAAGTGTCTTCAACTGCCAGCTCCGTTTTGGCATCAGTGCGCGATGTGTTTGATGGTCCGCAGTGTCCTCTCACGGCTGAGGTGTGGTTCCATGCGGGCATTTCCAGACCAATTTCGGAGCGCTTGCTGCAGCAGGATGGTGACTTCCTGGTGCGCGAGTCACAGGGAAAGCGAGGCCAGTACGTGCTAACCGGACTGGAGGGCAAGACGCCCAAGCATCTGCTGCTTATCGACCCCGAGGGCGTGGTCCGTACCAAAGATCGCATCTTCGATAGCATTAGCCACCTAATAAACTACCACTGGGCGCATGCACTGCCCATCATATCGGAGGATTCCGAGCTGGTCTTGCGTAATCCGGTGCGAAGACCTCAGCAAGATCCGGCCGTTGGTCCCATTACAACAGCATCTTCCTGAACCGGAAGGCACAACCATACGTATACTTACCACCCTTCATATACATAAAATATAAATATATATACTGGCATATGCGTACACACTTAGATTTAAATATTGTGCACTCGTAGAGAATATCTTTTATATATCGTCTGTATAGAAACGAACCCATATATTTATGGATTGAATATAAACATGTTTACAAATATGTGCATGTCTACAGTGTATTCCATTCGAATGCGAATAAAGAAGAGAACCTAAAACTGACTTGAGGTTATTAAATTACGTCTGAGAATTTTCCTTTTTTCCACTTGGAAATGTTTTGTTGCTTTGTAATCCCTTTACACATTCTTTCTTTCAATATTTATCGCTATTAGGCCTAAGGTTTACCTAAATTTTGGAGCAAAATAGCCCAAAAACTATTGAAGACTTAAAAAAAAAAGGCATACTTTTTCAATACTGTTGTATCAGGGAATCGGTGGTCTACAATTTTACGAAAAAGCTCTAAAGAATACCCCTTTGAGAATATTTTTTTAAATGTGTAAGATGCTACTGAAAGTATTTAAGTATAAACTAAACCTTTTTATGCAAGGCGTAATAAGAAAATGTATCTGAATTACTTAAAATTTGAATTGTTGTACACCAGGGCAGCTACTCCTCGAAAATTATTTTAATTTTATAACTCCCAAAACCGCGATTTTCTCAACTTATTTTTCCCTGGTAGGCGCTATAGTTACTCTCAATATATGCGTTTTTTATGTTTCAGATAAATAGAACTTCGAACCAAAATCTGTGACACCACCCAGGTCCAATTTTTCTATAACCCTCCTCATTATTAAAATACATTTGTCACAATTTCAAAAATGTTCATAAGTTTAAAATATACAATAAGTTGTAAAACATACTTCTGAAATTAAAAAAAAAATATATCTCAATAACCTCAAAAAAAACTTTTTAAAGGATTGCTGGTCCCTACTGGTGGAAAAATTATCAATAATTATTATTTTTGATTATGATAAATTCATAATAATTAATCATGATTTATAGAAATTTTTGTTAGTTAAAATAATGATTTTGTGATTTTTAATATACAACTTAGTTTGATTGTTGTCCCTAATTTACAATTGCCTTTTCCAGGTAAGTCGTTTCTATCAAATATTTGAATTTCACTACTTTTTAAGATTTTATTATACATTTACTTTTCTCTGAAGATTAAACTCATGAAAAAATTTATACTTAAAATTTTAAGATATAAGATTTATATTTTAAAATTACCTTATAATGCATTTGTTACCTTCAAGCACTTCCCCTTTAGATTCTATTCAGATTGTTTACCATAATAATAAGAACGTGGCCCTAAGAATATACAAATTTTAATACTTCATAAAGAAGATTGTTCCTGTGACAGGTGTCAGATTTTGGGCAATCTATGATTTTTCAAAACTTACACTGCACGGTTCAAAAAATAATTTTGAATATACATATATGTATGCATAAAAACGACTCGCAGCACATAATATTAATTGAAAAAATATCAATTTTAAAAGATTGCGTTTTGAAGTTTGGTTCAGTTACACTTATTTAGAGCAGGGTTTGGTGGGAATTATAATAAGCAGTAAAGCTTATACATTTGAGAATTTTTCCATTCCAGTCAAAGGCCAAAAAAGAATAGTCTGGAACCGAGATAAAGGGATAACACACAGATGCACACTTCAAATGCACTTCACACAAGCTGGTTTATTGTGATTCCATGCAAATCAGAACATCATCGTCTTCGCGCTATAAAATAACTTAGTTACGACGTCCAAAGTTGTTGGTGTTGGGCTGGGTGAGCTGCAGGCCACGGATGTTGTGGAAGTCCAGCAGCTTCAACATCTCCTTGGTGTCGGCGTCAACCTCGATGATGTCCTGCTCCAGAGCGGAGACGGCCGGGACGTAGTTGTCGCGACGCTCACGCTCCTCCTCCTGCAGCTTGATGGAGATGCCACGCACCTGGGAGTGGCGCAGACGGCCCATCAAATGGGTGACATAGCTGGAATGGAAATAAGAGGTTATTAAGTGCTCATAAATTATTCCGTGTCTATACAGTGATGTGATTTAACTCGACAAACTAAGTTATCTGATGTTTAACGTTTAAAAATTAAGTCATATTCCAGTTTAATAACCATGGGTCCTCTTGAAATTATTTTTAAAATCTCGTATTCATAGTAAGCCATTTAGATCTACTTCACACTTCCACTTAAGACGAGCAATCATTAGAATATTTCATATCACATCACTGATCTTGGAATCCCGCTGAAAAACTCACCCGGCAATCTTGTTGCGGAGGGGCTTGGTGGGGATGATGGCCACCTCCTCGCAGATTCGCTTGTTGGTATGGAAGTCCAACGTCAGGCGAGTGTAGTACTTCTCGATGATGACCTTAGCGGCCTTCTTCACCGTTTTGGTTCGTACGCGACCCTGTAGACGGAGGTAAAAAATAAGGGTAAATCACTAAACTCCGTTTGTTTTCCCCCATTTAATTTGAGCATTTAAATAACATTCCGCCATTTTTCGTATATGCTTTAAGATAAAGCGTTGTTCAAAATTCTCCGGCATTTTCCGATGGACTTTCACTTAGCAACCACTTGTAAGTTGTTTCCAAAGCATTTTCTTAATTTTCGATATACTGCGTTCCGCAGGGAATACAAAATGTCACAGCAAGACTCCGCACACAAATTATTGTTTTTGGGGTAGCAATATTTCATTATGCACGTGGGCTCCTGCTTCCGCGGCTGATGTTTTTGGTTATTTCCCGGTTCGGTATATTAATTGTATCCGATATTCTGTCGAAACCTACCATTATGTTTCTTGTAGGTTACTTTAATCACCGCTAAAATGAGAAATTATCAATTATTTTAAAGAAAAACGTGGATAAACGAAATTTGTGCACATACCTCGCCGGAAACGAAAGAAAAAGAAGGATGCAGTGTGACCGGGGTTGGGGTGTTAAAAATATACTAAAATATACCAAAAATATACTATGCACGTAAAAATCCCATAGGTTGATAACTTGGATACAGTCAAGTTTCAAAAGTCAGAAACCGATAGAAAATTAGCTGAGTGTAAATGGTGTAATTTGTAGCACATATGAAATCCAATTTTTGTCGCCCATATATTAGTTGTTTTTCGCAATTTCATTTTATTTCCAACAACTATTTCGTTTTTATATTAACGGATAATGCTTAACTCGATTTATAAAGTTTGCCAAGTGTGAACATCTATCCGCAGATATCGAATGTGCAACCATTAGAAACTTTTGCTCATCTTTAATAATAATAGGCACAAGAAAATGGACGAGGAATTGGAATTGATCAACAGAGACTTAAACAATGCCCTGTCCAAGTTAAAAGAAAACAACAGCGATGGTCCACAGAGCCGCAAGGAGAAGATGGCCCAGCTGATCCGCCTGCACCTGCAGCACGTGCAAACCACAGTGGTCACCCAAAGGCGGAGGGCGCAGCAAAGGACCAAACGGCAATTCAGGAAGATGCGCTCCTTTTTCATGCAGCAAATGATGGAGATGCACTCGAACTACCTGCAGATGTACACCATGCTGCGCCTAAAGCATGCCCGTTCCGAGGACACGGATTCCGAGGCGAGCGAAGTTGAGGGAGAGGCGCAGGAGCAGATCGACGTGCAGACGGACTTCCCCAGCTTCGATTCCAACTTCTTTGAGCATGTGATTCCAGAGCTGAGCGAGGAGGAGTTTCTCAACACGCTCCACGTCACCCGGGGAACCTTCGATACACTCTGCAAGCAGTTGGCCCCCACTCTGCGGACAGCAGATGAACTGGCTCGAAGATTGCCCGCCATCTCGCCCGAGAAGTGCGTGGCCTTGGCCCTTTACTTCCTGGCTAGCGGCGAGCGGCTATCATTGATCGCCGAGCGGTTTTCCTTGCCCCGTCCAAGGACCATCAAATGCCTGAAAGTAGGTGGATCCCCAAAACTGCTTAAATATCTCACATTAAACATCTTTAATTCATCTTTAAGGTCTTCTGCAACGCCGTGATGTCCACTTTGGGCCGGGCCCTCCGCCAGTTGCCCCAGCATCCGGTGGACTGCAATAGTGTGGCAGAGGGCTTTCAGCGCGAGAGTAACATGCCCGCAGCCCTTGTCGGCGTCCTGGGAGTCTGCTCCATTCCCATAAGGGCCAACGGTGAAGCCAAGCACTCGCTGCTACGCATGGAGTATCTTCTGGACGACCGGATGCTCTTTCGAGAGCTGCAATTGGGTTGTGGCCAGCGGGCAACCCTGGTGCCCATGTTTTCGCACACGCCTAATACCCTCTCCTCGCTTCCCAAATTCCGCATCAATAACCGCCCAGTGCCGGCTTTCGTCTTGGCTCCGGTTTATCAGAATTATCCCCTGCGTCCCTGGCTGCTACAGCGCTATGCCGATCCGATTGCCCCGCACGAACACGATTTCAACGAGGTGGCCGAGCACCTGCAGGAGTCGAGCGACTGCGCCCTGCATCGCCTCATGTCCCGCTGGAGCTTCCTCAGCCAGCCGCTGGACATTAGCTTCCACACCGCTTCCTGCATCATCACAGCTGCCGCCGTGCTGCACAATCTGCTCGAGGAACTGAGCGAACCGCACATGCTTGAATGGGGCAACACGGTGGATGTGTCCAAGTTCAGAGCAGAACCACTGGAAGATTCGCTCAGCGATGAAACACCGTCCCATGCTGCGCTTGAGGTGCGCGATTTTCTGGCCAGAACCATCAGCTCCACTGAAATATAATTCTATTATATACATATATTTATAATGAATAGCTTGTAGCAGATTTCTGTTTAAGAACGGGAAATCTTAGGATTTGGATACCATAGTGGAAGTATTCGTAAAGATTTCAATAGTGCTTTAAGGACAGGAAAACTTAAAAATCTAACCCCAAAGATAAGACTTAAGCTTAAAAGCAAGTAAGCAAGCCTTTGCTTACTTGCAATGAAATAAACAAACTTTGTACATTATGAAAATGTAGTCTCATTTATTTCAAGATGTTAAAAAAGATAAACAGCCGCGTCTAGTACAGACGCTGGGGTGGGCCCATGGAGGACTTGACGTGCAGGGAGCGCACGTTCTGCCAGTTCTTCTTCAGCAGAGACACCAAGAAGTTGATGGACAAGTTGACGTTCTGGGCCAGCTCGTCGGACTTCATGCCAACGTGGCCAACGGCGACGGACAGGCAGAGCACCTTCTTCATCTGGAACTTGATGGTCGACTTGACCTCCTCGATCTTGCCGATCATGGACTCCTGATGGGACAGCAGGGCAGGGAACTTGCCGGCCTTGTTCAGACCAGGGCCGAGCAGACGGGGAATCTGCTTGATCAGGGACTCGGAGGCCAGGAAGGCATCGTAGGACTTGGCAAGCTTCTTCACCAGCTTCTTGTTCTTGTTCAGCTTCTTCAGAGCCTCGGCATCCATGAAGTCGACGTTGTTGGCCTTAGCCTCGTCGCAATGCTGCTGATCGCCAAGGATGCACACCTTCATCTTGGGACGGGGGATGTGCTTCAGCCTGGGGATAACAAGAAGGTAGCCTTTAATTAACCATAATTTCAATAGATAAACTAGAATATTATATGGGCGTGGACAGGGGGAAAACTTACAAAGCCCACGGGGGAGCACGTTTTCAGTTTTGATTAACAAGGGGGACGGTGTCCATTGCTGGAGACCTACTCAAATTTTAAAGACCCTGAGTGCAGGTCCGCCGAGATGTGGCAGCCACATATGCTCGACTACCTGAAGCCGTGGAGGACGCCACTCCCAGAGGAGTTGGTCTCCAAACACGTGCGCAGGTGATTTAGCCAACGTACTTGACGGTGCCGGAGAAACGCTTGTCCTTCTGGGGATCGTAATTCTTCAGGCCGATCTGCAGTTCCACCGTCTCGAGGAAGCCGCGCTTCTTCTTGGCCGAAGCGTCCAGGAGGCCATTGACGCCCTCGTAAAGCGTATCACGCGAAACTTTCGATCTGCAAGTTAAAATCCATTATTAACCAAATTCCAGGGAAATAAAACACAACTATTATCTTTAATAGCTGTTTTAACTGTCGAACTAATGCGCAAATGATGGCAGCCCACATATTAGTTGCATATTTAGCACAAAAATTACATTTTCTTTTGCAATCATTTCCAAACTGATAGGACATGGAAAAGGTCTAAAAAGCTGGTTTCTGATTGCCAAAAATAAAAAGATCTGACTTATTTAACGACCTTCTAGAGTTCTGGTTTAAAATTAGTCTGAAAACTATAAAGATGCCTAGTGATTTTACGGATTTAACACTTACGCCATCTTAACTGTTCAACGTGCAATTTTAGAAAGAAAGAGGAACTAAGTTTTTAGGGCTGAGACACCAGTCACGATGCAACCGATATGTTAGTGATGAGTTTCTGAATCGAGGTCTTATCGATAGTAGAGGTGTTCTTAAAACTAGCAAGGGGAGCACATTAAATTAATTTAGTTTTAATCATTGTTTTCATTGCTAAATTATCACCACCTTAAAGTGGTAAGATAACTAATTAACAATCTAACGATACAATCGTAATTTTAAGTCCCCGGACTTCTAGTATGTTTATGTTTTAATATGTAATCAACAGAAAACATAACAATTAAACAAGGATCTACTTTTCGTTTGGGTTTAAAAACTAATACTATTAATTACCCATGCAACTAAAAATAAAAGCTTTGAAATTATTAGTTTTGTAGTTGAATCCCCCTACTAAAATCTTTGTAATTTTGTTGCGATGTTTTGGGTGCTGCCAACTCGGTTTTCTAAAATTTACTTTAGCATCCCTGGAATTGCGGCTTTGTTTGGAGCTGTGAAACTTGTTATTTATTAATATTTTATAAAGTTGTTCTACCTATGCTTTACGAGCATGTAAAAATAAAGTATCTAGTGCTGCTTTAATACTGGGTAAGTATCTTGATCTATCTATTTTAGTAACTCGATTAATTTACATATTTTTTTCAGGAAAGAGAGGGTAAAGAGACGCAAAAAAGAGAATCGTTCTCGAAAGAGAGCTCTCTTTTACTCTCTCATCAACTGAGAGTGCGTGGAAATAAAAACATTGCTTTCACTATCTCCGCGATTTAGTCTGCATATTAGTTTAGTCGGCATTTCGCTGGTAGATATTAAATAAGTGCGTGGTGCCGTTGCAATTGGCGGATTATATAAGGCATTTGAGCCGCGGCTGCATTGATTTTCCATTGACAAATGGCGCGTCCCGTCGAGAGCAATGTAAGTTAATTGCAATCTATTCGATTCACTGCTGTTTTTACATAACTCCTGTTTCGCATCCGCTGCTCCGCCCCCATCTTTCTCCACTTTTTTCTTGTTCTTCTCGCCTTCTGCCATTTCATAATTGTCAGTGGATGATCTTTCGCTTTTCTCTTGCCCAAATGCCTCGGTGGGTTTGCATTGGCGTTCATTGTTGGTCAACAGTGATGGGAACTATTTAGGCACATCTTAGATATTTATCTAATTCAGTGTGGTACATTTCCTAGATGCCCACTAGGTAATTATTCTCCATTCCTAATGGCTTAAAAACTATTTCAAATATTGTCAGATGTTTAGGTATAAGAAACTACAAATTTATTGTATTTGTACCTAATCTAACTTCTATATTTGAGCATAAATAAGATGGAAATATATATGTAAAGTATTAAAAATATAAGACCAATCAAAACCTGTGTACTGACATAGTTTACTGTTATTTCACGCAGTTAAAAACTATATTTTTTTTCATTTTAAAAAAATGTTATATTCATAAAAATATAATTTTACTGCCTAGAGACAGCTCTGAATGTATATTTTATGATCCAAAGAAGTGGCACACCCTTTACCGGCTATCTAGTTTTATTTTTAACGTATATGTAGGCTCGTACCGTGACCAAAATAGTACCATTCCCATCACTGTTGGCCAGTGACGTCGCCGGTTTAAGAATAGAGATGATGTCCGCCTGGTGACTTGAGAGCATGAGTGATGCGGATCGTCTGGTGGCCAATCTGCGCCAGGTGCCCGTCCGTCTGCCCAAGGAGTTGGAGGTGCGCCAGCTGTGCCGTTCCCTGAGTGACTTGCTCGCCGGCGAGGCCAACCTCCTGAGCCTGCAGAGTCCGCAGATCGTGTGCGGCGACATTCACGGTCAGTTCCAAGATCTGCTGCACCTGCTGGATCTGGGTGGATCGGTCGACCAACATCGGTACTTGTTCCTGGGTGACCTGGTTGATCGCGGCAAGAACAGCGTGGAGACCTTTCTGTTGCTGGCTGCCCTCAAAGTCCAAAATCCCGGGCAAGTGAGCCTGTTAAGGGGAAATCACGAGTGCCGCAGTGCTACCCGGTCCTATGGATTCTACGAGGAGTGCCTCGCCCAGTATGGTTCTGCCAATGTCTGGAGGATGTGCTGCCGAGTCTTTGATCTCTTGCCCCTTGCGGCGATTATTGATGGGGAAATCTTTTGCGTACATGGAGGCCTGTCTCCCGAAATCCAACAGTTGGATGACTTCCGTAAGCTGGATCGGTGCCACGAGATCCCCGAAAGCGGCTGTATAGCGGATCTTCTTTGGAGCGATCCCCAGGAAGCACCCGGATGGACTGCATCGCCACGCGGACATGGCCAACTCTTTGGCGGGGATGTGGTGAAGGAGTTTAACCGGAGGAATGGAATCTCACTTATATGCAGGGCGCATCAGTTGGCAGCAGATGGCTTCCAGTGGCATTTTGGCCAACAGCTGGTGACCATCTGGTCGGCACCCAACTATTGCTATCGCTGCGGCAACAAGGCGGCATTTCTGCGTCTCAATTCTGGCGGGGATTACGGTTTTGAGGTGTTCGAGGCGCAGGCGCTGCACACCAAACCGCAGCCAAAGAGACCGAGAAAGCGATGTCGTCAGTTTTTTCTATGATGCAATCTACCACTGGTGAACCTTATCCCAAGATGCAATACAATGCCAAGTTCACAGAGAGGAAGAATCAGCTGTTGCCACTAGTCGTACTCATACACCCACCCATCTCTCTTAAAAAATAACTCTGCCATTCCACATTACTCTTAATCTCATAATCAATAAAATATATACTCAGTATTAGATATTTCCCTTAACTGTCGTTGGCTTTGGCGATGGGTCTCTTTACCCCTTTACTTAAAGATTTACCCCTTTACTTTTCTTATCTATACTCTCTTTTAACTGTAGCTTTATCTGGCCAACAGCAGCGCCTAAAATAATAGAGCGGATTGGTTGCTATAATTTATTAAAATATAATATATTTTAGTTAGCAAATGTTTAAAAAAATTGAACTGTGAATTGAACTGCTAAGATTAAAAAGAAAAACTTCATCTCTTGAGGATTTTTTTTTGGATAATTAAGATAATGAAAGAATTTTTCCAGCTGTTTGCTTTTGTAAACAAATTACAATTTTAAAAATCGGTTCCGCTAACACAAAAAAAGACATCATCAGTAGAGTTACACTATTAAAACAGATTAAACATAATTGTGAATAGTTTCCTTAAAAGTTCAGCTTTTTATTACCAACGACATTTTAAGTACTGAACGTATACTTTTTACAGCCACTGTGCTGACTCTGCATTTTAATCTCAGAGAGAAAGAGATTGAAAGGTAGTTTGTATTTTAGCGGCTCTTCCACGCGACGACTTCACTTCATTTCAATTGGAAATTGGAATCGGCAGCACGCGGTCACACGTTTTCGGTCGCTTTCAAGTTCGGTGTGCAATTCAAATTGCAAATTACCCAGTTTACAACAAGTGTTTTGTAATAAAATGACGGAATTCGATGTAAGTTCAGGTGCAAGCTTTTTCTCCGTCACCCTTGTTACTCTCTCCACTTTTTTATTGCCGGCTCTCTGTTTATCTAAGCAGTGGTTGTGACGTCATGGCTAATTCGTTTCGTATTTGTTGCAAAAGTAAAGAAATATAAATATGTATAACTCAAGGTCGACTGTGATATGGGGCCAAAGTTTGATGTCTCAAGCTAGTAACCCCAATTAGCCGCAGGTTTTTAAGGGGCTTCGCAAATATAGCCTAACTCTATCTGAAAATTGAGTGTATTTATTTTTGTTACTTTCTTATCATCAAAACTGTCTGATGGAGGTTTCCACTAGCCATCGTGACCTTTCATTAAAAATCAGCCCATCAAAAGACCACCAATAATATAAAGCGTTTACTCATCTATTACTAAGCGAAAAAACAGTTTAGATAACATACAGCTCAACGTAATGCCAAGTTAAATGATAATGTGTTAACGCATAAAAGAAAATTAGGATAGGTAATGCTCAACAAATGTTGATAGGCTGCTCATAAAATGTAAGATGTTCTAAAGTTTTTAATGTTTTTTTTTTAAGATTTGATAATGTCTAATATTAAATAATTTTAAATGTATTTTCCCTTTTAAAAGTGAATATTCATTTTAAATAACTAACTTCAAAATAACAAATTTAAATAAATGAATTAATTTAATTTACCTGGTTCCCACGATACGGTTTTTTAGCTTAATTAAAATTTCTGCAAAGGTGCATTTTTATTTAACTTGCGTAAGCAATCTATTAAACGTAATCCAGCATATACTATACACGATTATTATGAGTGAAATATACAAGATTAAGCGATTATTAATCTATATTTACAATCAATACGCCATTTGCTTAGAATGAACTTAAAAATAAGCTAAAGGTAAACAGTCTACTTAAAGTCTTCCTGGGTCAATCTAAAGATTACTATAATATTATAAACTAATTTGAAATTTTAGGCCCCAAGTCCGATTTCACCTTTGATCTCGTTCGAAAAAGAAGTTGGGTATTAATTTGTTGATCGAAGTCCCTTGCTTATCTCGTTTTTGTTATATTTCTTTCAGTTTGTCCCCATCGCCGTGGGCGTAGTTGCCGTGGTTGCCGGCGCCCTGATCGTCCACTATCTGCTGAACAAGAAGTCGACAAAGCCACGTCGGGAACCCAATCGCACCGCCCGCCTGCGCACGCTGGTGGACCCTAATGACAAGTACCTTCTGCCCCTCATCGAGAAAGAAAATCTCAGCCACGACACCAGGCGATTCCGGTTTGGCTTGCCCTCCAAGCAGCATGTCCTTGGTCTGCCCGTTGGTCAGCACATTCACCTGATCGCCACCATCGATAATGAGCTCGTCATTCGGCCGTACACGCCCATTTCATCTGACGAAGAGGTGGGCTACGTTGATCTGGTGGTCAAGGTGTACTTCAAGGACTCGCATCCCAAGTTCCCCGCCGGCGGGAAGATGACCCAGCATTTAGAGCAGCTCGAGTTGGGCGACAAGATCTCGTTCCGTGGTCCCTCGGGCAGGCTTCAGTATCTGGGCAACGGCACCTTCTCCATCAAGAAACTGCGCAAGGATCCGCCCAAGCACGTCACTGCCAAGCGGGTGAACATGATTGCCGGCGGCACTGGCATTACTCCCATGCTTCAACTGGCCAGGGAAGTGCTCAAGCGAAGCGATAAGGACAAGACCGAGTTGGCGCTGCTGTTCGCCAATCAGGTAGGTCACCAATCAGCATTATTGTTTACCAAGTTTCTAATATTGTCTTATTCATATTTTTCTAGAGTGAAAAAGACATTCTGCTGCGCACTGAACTTGACGAACTGGCCCAGAAGCATCCCGATCAATTTAAGGTCTGGTACACCGTCGATAAGGCCGGTGAAGGTGAGTTGCAGTCCTAACGAAGCATACACCACATGATCGTGTTCATCAAATCGCATCATTTGTTCATAAAGGTTTCTAGTCTTTTAAAGTTAAAAATCTATTATTAATCAGATAATCATAAAAAAAGATTAAGCAATTTAGGCAAACAAATATTTATTTCAGATATTAATTTAGTTAAAGTAATAGTACGAGCATTTTTAGAATATAAAACAATTACTGTGTTAGTTAAAAAGGCTAAGCAGGTAATTCTTTAATTAAAATGGTTTAAGCAGTTAAGATAAATAATATTACATTTGATATAGTCTAAAGTTAGTCTAGGGTGATTTGAAATGTTCCGGCGACTAAGAAACTTGCCAGCCTGACACGATGAAAATCACAAAAACAAAAGGCTGAATCAAATGGTTCACAAATATTTAGATTAGTAGACTGCACCAATCTTTCCCTTGACTCGAAAATTCACAACCACCTTAGGTAGCTTCATTCGCATGCAGCATCTTCATCCGCACCTGCCACCAACTGATCGGAGAACCATTAAGACATGTGCTAAGCATCTATTATGTTAAGAATCTTGTGTCTGCCCCTTGTCCATGCTGCTCTAAAACGGATGCCGCGAACGGGGAATGCGCGGTTCGTAGCCTGGTCTTACAACACCGGACACGTTAACGACGACATGATGCAGCAGCATCTGTATCCGCCGGATGAGGATACGTTGTGCCTGCTGTGTGGTCCTCCACCCATGGTCAACTACACGTGTATTCCCGGCCTGGAGCGACTTGGCCACCGGGCCGAACAGCGTTTTAGCTATTAAGATTAGCAGCTCCAGCTGGCAAACTAGAATCTATCCCTGAGTTTTGCTTTTATTTCACAATGCCAAGCCAGTGGGAAAGATTGTGTGCAGCAGGTCTCACTCAGAAACTCTTTTCAGTGAAAATTATGACTAATATATTTTTGTTTATTGTTCTTCATCCAGGTTGGCCGTACAGCGTTGGCTTCATCAATGAGGACATGATCGCCGCCCACCTGCTTCCCGCCAATGAAGATACCATCGTGCTGCTCTGCGGCCCACCGCCCATGATCAACTTTGCCTGCAATCCGGCGCTGGACAAGCTCGGCTACCACCCGGACACCCGATTCGCCTACTAGAAACGATCGCCCGAGGCGTATTCCTGCGAAGCGAAAAGAAATTGCATTTCGGTTTTGTCATTTTCCATGTTTATCTGTTGCCCCATACCAACTCATCCGAATCCTCAGAAATCCTCGAAATCGCGGCCTGAGAATCGATGTGATTAAGCGCAAAGCGAATGAAAACAACATCGATGCTAATTGTTGAAATTCTTTTTTATGATTTGTGAATAAATAACTGGTCAAGAAAAGAAAGGAGGTGATATTCCATTAATGCTTGAGCAATTTTCTGGCATTGAACTTTTGGTCCCTAATCTACATATGTTCAATGAACGGGTTTTTATGGTAAACTCAAACAAATTGTGGCGAGCTATATAATTCTTCTGTGTTTTAACGAAAGTATAAACTGAATGTTATAATAAAAGATATTTAGCTCCTAAAGTAAATTAAAATATTTAAAGAACGTTTGTAATTTTTTATAGAATTATTTGAAAACTTAGAAATCTTGATTGATTATAGTTATTTCCATAACTCATACCATTTTCCTTTTTTAATAAGTGAACACAGATTTTAACAGCTAACTCTTAAGCAGAAATTGGGTAATGTATAATTTTTTCGACTGTAAATTCATTGATTGATTTAAAAGCTATTATAAATTTAACTTTTTAGTATTTATTTTTTAAAATACAACACAAAAAAGCTTGATTCTTAGTTCTTCCTGTGGGTTACTATTACAACAGTCTTAAGGCACTTCTTTGGGTTCTGGCACTTTCGCTCGGGGATGCGTGTGTGGCACCAGTTGTTGCCCTTCCAGCAGCGTTTTTTATGGGTGGAAGATGCAGTGGTCGTGGTGGTTGATGCAGTCGTAGTAGTTGTTGCCGCCGTGGTTGTCGTAGTCGTAGCATCTGTAGTTGCCGTAGTACCACCAGCTGCAGAAGATGCCAACTGGATGGCCAAGGCTATAAGGGCTACCACAAAAAGGAACTTCGTCTTGAATAATTTGCAAGATTTTGGAAACTGTTGATCTAAGGTGCTTTGAAACCTGGTCGAGTTATGATTTACTAGAGCGATAAAAGGATCTTTTATTGGATACGCGGAATTTAAGTCCGGATCTGTTCCTCATTGGGTTTCAGTAGGCACATTTGCCAAACAATAGTTCTAGAAATGATTTCCTCAATGTAGGGGGAAAACAGTAATTAAACATGTATCAATACAACGGTTGGCTGCTGCCGAACAATCAAATATTTGCCAAACACAAATACCGCCGTATTGTATACTTCAATTTAACAACTGTTATACATTCAATAAAGACACTTTAATAACAAGAACATTAACACGTAAACAAAATATTATTTTTTAATTCAAAAATTGTACACATAAACTTATAGTTTTAAAATATGTATTTTTGAAACAAAAATCACATTTTGCTTACAATTTTATTAAAATGTTTTCAAAAGTTCTGCTATGGTTTGAATGCTCGCTAAAGAGTTAAAGTAAAATACGAGTGCTTGTATGTAGATAGTGGAAATGTAAAAGTAGAGGGACAAGTAGGATGTAAAGTTGCATTTAACAATTTATAAATCTATCTACAGATTTTAGTTTTGTATTTTCAATTTATTCCCAGATATATCGTGGATTCCCATTTTTTTAAACCAATTTTTGCAGTAGTTTAGGTGAGTAATATACTCTCAAAGTTCCAGATTATAATTAAAACAAGGTTATTATTCGCAAATTTTTTTGTTGTGCATGTCTTTCACAATTTTATTGAATACAATAGGTATATGGAATATACGGCTTGCGAGCACGACGCACTCGGCAATGCTATTATCGAATTACATTGAGTAGTTAGTACAATCATATAAGTTATGTTAGCGTAGAACCTCGTCAACTCGGTTTCTGCATTTAGCTATCGCTCTGTTTATGCTCTCAGCAACATCAATCCAACTACCGACCAGAAAGATTAGACTAAGTGTAGTAAGCGTCATTAGATTAATATGAATACGAGTTAAGCAGCAATTCACTGCCATTTGGACCAGATCAGGACGATTGGCTGTGCTGCTGTTGGGGATTGGTTGTACGTTTGGTAGGCGGCTTAAGTAAGTGTCTTTTGTAAATATTGACGTTTGTATTTGTTTCGTGGTTCACAGAACATTCATGGCCTAATAGTTAGTATATAAATATGTTTATGTAAAATAATTCTTCGAGCTGTTCCTGCAAAAGACACATTGTATACATCCATATGATTCAATTTATAAATACATAAAAATACATGGAGAACAGAGATTGATGAAGCGGTAACGTAAAATATAAAATATCGGTAGCCTGAGCAGAACAACTAGGTTCGGTGTGTGAATGGTGGGTTCTGCTTTTTAGTTCAGCTCGTTGTTGGTCGGTTTGTTTTCTAAGACTGCCGCAGTTCCTACTGCTCACGCTTGGCGTGGCAAGCTCTCACCGTGGACAGACGTGAATGTTGGTGTTGGAAATTGAACGTACTTGTTGGCAACTAATCTTTTATATGGCGGGCATATAAAATTGTCCAGTACTTGCTACGGGAGCTTGCCAATCGGCCAACCAATGCAGAGCTTGTATGCAACTGGTTTTGTGGCACCGAACCGCGATTCCTTCATTGCGTTAACTTAAAATTAAAACTACGAAATGGTACATGGAAACACTAAACTAAAATAAAATTTGACCATGGCAGAGGCGCAAAACACTTAAAACTTATAAAACAAATTCACGTTCTCCTGTTGCTGGCGCTGATTCTCATTTTGCTTTGCGTTATATGCCTGGCAAAGCTGATCAAAGTCATCCTTGGTCAGCTCAATTGATTCGATCATAGCTACCTTCTTGTACCTGGTAAGAAATACGATAGTTAGGAACTGCATCAATAGGTCTATGGCTTGCTGACTTACTTGTCTCTATTGTACTTTTCCCGCATGGCCTGCGTGTTGAGCTCCTTCGACGATGTGTGGGTGTGGCACAGCTGGAGGACCACAGTTTTCAGGTCTTCCAGTTTGTAGGTTGTGATCTCCTCCAGCTGCGGCGTCCACATCTCCATGCCCAGAATATGACGAGCCAATGCGAGCGAAGCGGACGACATAAGTGAGGGCAAATATTGCAAGTACGTTTCTCCCTCCATTAGCGACAGTTCAGATATGTACTATGGATAGAAATTGAGTTTGGAATCCTTTCGTAAGCCTGTATTTGTTAGGAACCTACCAGCGTCAGGAACTTCAGTCTGTCGGGCATGTCGCACAGCACAGCGTACGTGTTAATAAAGACATAAGCAGTCGGTGTGCATAGATCAAAAGAAAGAATCTTCAGGATGACCTGCTCCATGCGCAGCACCTGCGCCTTGGTGTAGCTGTCGTCAGTAAGGAACACAAACTCACCCACCTCTGGAGGATAGATCTCCTCGTATTTCCTAGAAAAAAATAGGGATAAATTATTAAACGAAATCCAAAAATTTGTCGCTATCATAACATTTATTAAAATAATACTTGTCACCACTCTGGAAATCTAAATGACTACTTACGAGGCAATGTACATGGCTGCTGTGCCCACCAACTGCAACTTTGAACGGACCACCGCCATTAGGCTCAAGAAGCGATCCAGATAGAAGACGGAAAGGTATAGCGTCTCAGTGTCCAGTTTATACTCCTCGGAAACTTCCACCAGCCAATCAATCAGGATGGAGCGCATATTGTGACTAATGTCCTTCTGCCTGCGCATATAGAGTGGCTTCGGGCGATGCTTCTTCTGCAAAATTCAAACAAAAGATGGGAACGATTAGTCGGATCAACAAATTAGCAAGAAACCCATAATTTGTAATTACTAAGGCAAACTTTGCTTAGCTATGGATACTAAGACTTTCGGTTAAGCATAAAAAGATTCTAATCTTTAACATATTTCACACAAATTTTCGTTATGCTTGATGCCAGTCGCAAACAGCGTATTTATTTCCATAAATTTGTTTAGTTTGCGGCAAAAAACTGTGGTCTACTCTTAAAAAGTAATGAGTCTACTATTTGATACCTCTTAAAGAAAATGTATTTAATAAGTATCCAATAAAATTGAAACGCTTTTCTAATCTTAAAATACAATTTTTGGTTTAAGGGGTATTATAAATGGTCAAAAATAATGGCCCTGCCTGGGAACCAAATTCAGTCCAGTCAACTCAAGCGTATCCCATAGGAGGAGTGGCCAGCAAACGCGAGTGAATCGAATTTACCAATTTTTATTTGTTTATTGGTTATTTTGTGGTACGTGAGCCGCATTCAAATTCCCAGTTCAAACGTGAAAATCTTTGCCAAAACGCCTATGTGGGCAATATGGACATTAGGTGTTTATTTAATGGTCGCTTTAACGATTATTGGACACGTCAAGCGCCACGGTCTGCACAAATGGAGGAAAGGTTTAGACCATTTTGCTTTCAATTGAAATTGAAATACGTAATTGGTAAGAAAATAAGTACGGTTGGTTTTATTTTTGCTTTTATTAAATTTGTACGTGTTGCTGAAATTATATATTCGTGAAATTTATGTAACTCGAAAAGAGAAAGTAACAAACAAATTATGTGAAAGTTTTCAGACCTAAAAGGTAAATTAAATAATTTGTTTTGTCCATATTGGACAAGATGCATTAAGCTTTCAAGAATTATTATATTCAAAAAGTCTGATGTTTGCAACCCAGAAAGTCCGACTGTACAAGAGTATTTAGTAGAGGCAAACAATAAACAAAGCACCCGGCAACCGGGCAAACAAACTCAACCGGAACTCAAATAAAATATTAATTTTTTCTTCCAGGGAAAGGCAGACATTTTTCAGACCTTACAAATCGAACAGAAATATATATAGCTGTGTATATTTTGTACAATACCAACAGGATGACGCTCAAAATCGGAATATGCACCAAGCAGGATCTTGACGAGGCGATGAAGCTGCAGAAGCGGGAGCAGTACGAGGATGAGCGAAAGCGGCGCATCTTCAACGCCAAGCAGCGTCTTTACGGGGTAAGTAGTCCGCAGGAGATTTGATGAACCAAATCCTCGAAGAAGTTAAGTCTCTCCATAGCTCGACCTCGAAATGCTGGATCGGCAAATCCTAGAGAAAAAGAAACAGCAAACCGCGCAGATGGAGTGCGACAAGAAGTTCGAAGAGCAGGAACAGCTGCAGAAGCGCCTGATCTCGGCCCAGGAGAAGGAGCTGGAGAAAAAGCAGCGCGTGGTGGACTCCGATCTCAACTATTATCGCTGCCGCTATCAGCGCAAGGAGCAGCGTCGCGAATTCGACTTGAATGACCCGGATTTCCTGAAGAAGGCTCGCCCAACCCGCGTAGCCGACGATGACATTACGCTGGGCGTGTCCAGTGCCCAGATCTTTCTGGGCGAGGATCTCTACAACGTTGAGCGAAAGGTGCGGCAGCGGGAACAGCAACGTGCCTGGCTGGATCAGCAGGTGCAGGAACGCAAGCGGGCGGAGGATGCCCGCAAACAGGCCGAGACTCTGCAGATGGAGGACGTCGGGTGCCGGGACAGACACCTCCAGGAAATGGCCAAGTCCGATCACCAGATGCGCAACCAGGTTATTCATCGCGTGCGTCAATTTAACATTAACATGGCCAAGCAAAAGCAATTGGATCGCGAGCGGGAAAAACGTGAAAAATACGAGGATGACATGGCCGAGATCTACAACATGCTCTCCAGCGACATGCTCACCGAAAATCCGGATGTGGCCCAATCACCTACTGACCCGAACAAGAAGATTGCTTTCATGTATCGCGGCATGACGCCGGAGGAGCTTCGCGTGTTTCGTTTGGGCCAGGAGCAGCAGCTCCGTTTGGCAACTCAGCGTAAAACGGAGGCCCAGATGATGGACAAGCAGTGGGAGCAGTATGCCATCAACATGGATCGCACCCTGGTGCTCCATCAGATCGAGGATGATCGCCGACGTAAGGCAGAATTCGACGAACTTATGCGAGCCAATTCCAAGTTGGCCGTGGAGCAGGATAAACAGCGAAAGGAAGCTCTTGTGGCTTTGAGCAATGCCGTATCTGACGATTTTTACGATCAGTTCAACAAGAATTCACGTTAATTGATTCGACAACAAGTTCCCAACTAACAGAAAAAATATAAAGAATAGGAATATTGTGGCCTGAATGCGATTGGGAAGCTGTCTCGCATCTTGTATGTGGGGCGATTTTCCACACGTGTCCAGGACACATCGTATTTGCAACACTAACTAGAGCTTGGTCGGGAATATAGTAAAAAAAAATTTGTATGTTCATGTTACAACCAAAGAATACAAATAAATACAAATTAACAAAACGTAAGCCTAAACTAGCACCTTATTTGGATATTACATCTAAGCAACGGAACATTAAAATGAAATGCTTATAGAAATTGGTATTTTAGGTTGATTTGATTTCAATATATAAAGAAGGATTAAAAATGTGAGCTTAAGTTAAATTAGTTTTGATATTTACTGGAGCTTGAGGGTTATATTTATATGATTACGGTGATGTTATACATCTGTTATGCAGGCTATGCATACTAAATTGCAAAAACTACGTAATTATTATGTTTAAACAAACTATTCTCAACTTTGGCCAATTCCGGCACAAAAGAAACGAGCAAAACGTGTCAACAATAATTATGACTATTTTTGCTTTTCGCTACAGGAAAAACATAGCCTGGCCGCAAGAAAGCAGCAGCAATTAGCTGCAAGTCAAATTCCATTAGTTCCGAGTTGTCTGCGTCTGCCAGGGAAATAGTGAATAGTGAGCAATGCGCAGAGTCGAAACGAGAAAACGAAGAAGAGTCAATAATACCGACGAAGGATGAGACGCAGGCGAGCGTTTCCCGCCCGATAAACATGTGCCGGCGTCCGGAGAAAAAGAGGGAACGGGAACCCACGGACCCAGAAACAGGCATCGTTGCGTGAAGCGAATGCCACATTAGGGTGCGACAGGGTCCGTCTTCCTGTTCCCTTACCCCCTCTCCTTATGAATAGAGAAATTACGTCTGCCTGCGTCTGTGCACAAACATGAAATGCACATGGCCAAGGAATAGACAGGGGGTAAGTAATAAAAAGAAAACAACGAAAAACCAAGGTACCCAAGGGGAGAATCCCTACCAGACGGCGTTTTTTTCTTATCGTGGTATCTTGATTTTCCCTATCTTGACAAAAAAAAAAAACTTGTCTACAATATGTTTTAAAATAATTATGTAAAGAGCTAAACGCATTAAAACTAAACCGTATTACATTTTATTTAAACCTTTATATCTCAAGTAAATGTTTCTTATATACACTTACTTAATTTGACTGATATTTTGTAACTGTTATTCTTGATCGATGAGATTGCACATCAAAAATCGGCAAAACTATGACCACGTAAATAAACATTCCTTATCGCTTTCTTTCAAATCTGACGTCGAAAAATTAATTGGAAAATAAATTGTTACTTTGTTTTAGTTTAGAAGAGTTTATTATTTCGGACGACTTTATCATTAAGCTCTCTTAGGAAAGATCGGGAAATTAATTGGATAAACGTATCTCGCTCAAGTCGTTTTTTGGCTACAAACTTTGTGTTATTTAAATATTCAAAATATACATACAAATATGCAAGTATCAAATGGGAGGGTGTGCAAGGGTATGGGAACTTCTTTCATTCTCGATAACAATGATTTAGTTAAACAATAAATTTTGGTAGGAGCTGAAACCTCGAAGATATTATGTTTCTTATAATCTTTTACACCCACATCTATATTTTCATCGTATTGACAATACGGGCACGAAAAGCCCTTTTTGATGTTAAATTGAATTATAATGATTATGTAAACTGATAATAATATTAATGTGTAATAATATAATAATATGTTTAAATGGCAATAAATCGAAAATATCTCGAATTGATCTTGATCAAATTTTGAAATATAAAAAGAAATCGTACTAACTGTATATCCAAGATAGTTTTTCAAATTTCCATGGACTTACCTCGCTCTCCCGAAAATTTTGAAGTATGTCCATTTGGTACTGGACCACTTCGAAGAATCGCTGGCGATCGTTGCGCGGTGGCAACTCCTTAACTTGTCCCCCTGGCGTGGATTCCGATTCGATGTTGTCGTTTGACTGGATGGCACCAAGAATCGAGCGATCCACGGACATGGGTGACAGGACATCCGTGACCGACATGGGCGTGCCATCCAAGTCGCAGTCGACAAACTCCTTTTGCACAACATCGCTGGAGAAAGTTGGAAAAAATTTATCTTTGTATAAAAAACCAATATCATTTAAACTTACATCTTTACGGCATACTGGTTTTCTTTATCGGCCATGGAGGCCAAGGATTTGCCAGGTGGTGCCACCTGGGTGTCGCAGTTATCCTCGTATACGGAGAAGGTCTTAAACTGCTCCACCACGGGCACCACATTCGATTTCTTGGCGGCATATTCCACATTTTCATCGACAACGTGGTTCCTTACGTCACGAAAGACTTGCTAAAAGGAGCATAAGAACAGATTAATAAACAGATCGAAATATGATGTCATATTATGGACGAATCGAAGGTTATTTGTAAATAGATACTAGCCAGATTTGGAAACTTTTTTATTATTATCACCCAAACTTTTTGCCAACAAAGGCATATTGTCGACGCTCTTAGTCATCATAGCTGAATAAGTTTAGATATTTTATCTTCACTTAACAATATTCACATATTAAGATGAAGAAACCATTTTTGACTAACTATTTTGACCTGCGCATTTGGATATGATATGTAGCTACACAAATAAGGGTTAACAATTGCTCCATTCCATTTTGAATGATCCTGTTATTTGGTTGCGCGCCTTTCCCTGGCTTCCCATGGTGCGCCGATGTGTGCGTGACAGTGCGGGGGTAATTGCATTTGCTATTGCTCTACTCTTTGTTCCGCTGATTTGTTGTTGCACTTTGAAAAAGGCGCGCATTTGCAAGGCTTTATGCTATTTTCTAGGTTAGATTATAGGCTAGGCGCGCAAATTAGCAAAGGCTAACTAAAAAGAGCAATTGATAAAAAAGAAAGAGTGAGGAGAGAGCATGAAAAAGGACAGAAAACCACCACCTCTCAGCGCACACACACACCAGTGCAGCTATTTAAAGATCCCACCACCATAAAAAATAAACGGCAGCTGCATTGGAATTAATAGAAACGGGAACGGTACTTACCACTTTCCCGGTAGGACGCGGCACATTGTTGTTGCCATTAAGCACGGCGAAATTCGCCCGTGGCGCAAGCGCATTTTTCTCTGATTTCCCAGCGATTACGGCCAGCGGTTGCTTAGCGTTCTTCACTCCGGCCGGAATTTTTATGCCCGGATTCTCCTTGTTGCTAATGTCCTGGTGGATCTGGAAACTGGCCATTGTATCCTCCTTTTTGTTCCTTTCTTCGTATGCTAAGATGGAGTCTTGTCTCGCTGTTCTCTTTGTTCCCCTTTTTCGCTAAGCGTTGCTGTTGTTGTTTTTTCTTATGCTCGACGCTCACACCAACACACACACACTATCGCAGGCTCATATGCTCAACGACGCACACATGAATAAATGAAGGCAAATTTTATCATCAAAAAATTGACGCTTAAATTACACGCACACACACAGGTTTGTAAAGAATTCATTTGACTTTCAATTTCTACAGCATTTTGTGTCACGGGAGCGTTGGAATTTGTTTCCTCGTTTTGGATACGCTCGCACGGATTCTGCTAATATAATATTCACTATTTTGAAACTCCGAACTTGTTGTGTGGATCACGGTTGAAAAGCAATTGCTGGCTTCGTTTGATTTTTTCCCGGTCAACACGTCGTAGGTGGCAGAGATGGCAATATTGGCTTATCGATAGTTTCTGATGCTTATCGATTATTGCGCAAGTGTGATCGTGCGCCAGGCGCTAGTGCGTATTATCGCTCGTGCCACTGTTGGCAACTCCAATAGCGCGGGAAATTTAAACTTTAGGTGCAACTTTTTTTTTATTTTACTAAAAATTAAAATTTCTATAATTTTACACTTAATGATCTACGTAAAAGCTTTGATCCTTATTAGTATGAAAAACAATAATACTAGCTTACAAAATTAATATTAGATATGAAAGTTACTGGACTGACTCACTTGGTAATTTTAAAGTGTCAATTACAATTTTTGTGTTTTTTTGCCTTTTTATTGTATTCCTTAGAAAGTATGTAACAGTTAGATGGAGTTATTCGACTATGGCGCTTCTCCTTGTTTTTATCTCGAGTTGTGGTGATCCGATTTCGGTTATCAAACACCCATTTTACTTGCAAGGAATTTGTTTGCTAAGATCAATTCTGACCAATTCAAATTAGTTGGATAAATTCAAGAATGGGGGTAAATTGCACCTTGAAAAAATGCACATATAAGGTTAATGTTAATTGTATAGCCTTTATTCTAAGACGGGTCTTTGCAAGGTCATACACTCATATTTAAAAATTCCTTTGAGCTGGAACATTTAAAATCATTTTTGGATTTTATTCGTGTATTTTTAAAGTGGCATTAGCTCTTGAAATTTTTTAACTTTTGATTTTTTTTGCCATCTATTCTAACAGACGAAACGTTTTTAAAAATGTTAAAGAACATTTAATTACTAATAAGACGAGTCATCGATTACCGAAGTCAGTTAACCTGGACTCAATATAATAAACAGGCGAAACACTTAAACTTTCATTACGGAAAAAATTGTCGACATACTAATGTAATTATGTTTTTAATTTTGACCAAAGTTTAATTTGGTATATAATATTAAACTAAACCATTGCTTAATAAGTACTAATTGCTGGGGCTTTCCACAACTTACTTCCAAATTAGTATTCAAAATCCTAGTTTCATGCCTTTCTTTTGAGTCGTTTTTGTTTAATGCCTCTAGAAAGTGTTATAATGGTGGTGATCTTAGCAATTTAGGGACATCTTCGGCTTGTCCTTGGGTTGAATAGTCGAGTTTTTCAAAGGTTATGGTCTTTAAGCGCCTTTTCTGGATGAAAACGGCTCCGAAGGACACTCGCTCGACGGCGCTGCAGATGCTTTCAGTTTGCACATAAGACAAACCGCCGCAGGACTCCTGGTTTTGGCATTGTACTGGTCCTTTGGCCGTAGCCTTAAGAGCAGAACGGCGGGTGGCTGATGGACATCACCGTTCGTTGACCCAGTTGCAATCAGTGTTGAGAAAGCCATAACTATTTTGGTACCTAGATAAAAAAGAAGGAAAATGTACATGTCCCAAAAGATATGTATAGGTAGGTTAAAAGTATCTACCATCCTGAAAGCATCCCAGGATTTTCTATTTATAAATATTGATTTTGGGATTTCAGGGTTAAAGAGGTATCAAAAATTGTATATATGTATCTTTTAAAGCTGATTAGTTACAATTGAAATTGTCGTTGAAACCTTCCTCGTATATAATCGATATGGATTATATTATTTATTTGTAAGACTTTTTTTTACTTGTAAGCATATTGTTATTCTTTTTTGCACCTAAAACGTAAATTTGGATAATTTAATTTTCTCTGTATGAAGTACTTCAATACATTCGCATGTGCCAATATAGGTACCCGATTTTTCCCTCCACTAGTTGCAGTTGCATGTGGCTAGGACTCGCGCTCAAAATGCAATTTGTATGTACGACTGCGAGTCCATTGTCCTTCTACCTGGACTCCGGGACTCTAGGACCCCAGAGGTCGGTTTGCATTTGTGTTGACTCTTCTTGCAAGAAATGATTGGGCAAAGCGCAAGGAATGTTGGCCAAGACTGCGGATACGTGAGCTGTTTTCCATTATTTTAAGGGATTTTTTTCCTCACTCACACACGAATGTCCATAACGCTCATTGTTTACGCATTTCAGTAGTTTTCTGATGTAAGAAAGTTAGTTTCCGGGGCGGCAGTTGCAAGATATCTTGTGCAAGACAATGCAAAATCTCATACACCTTTCACTCACTGTCCTAAGGCGGTTCAGCTGCTCCAGAAAATTGATTTTTCTCCCCACAAACAATTTCTATAGATAAATAATAAAATTATAAACGCACAGAGAAAACGTCTCTTCATTTTGGTTAAATTTTGCATAGCTTTATTCGCCCTGTATTATTTATATACAATTTAATTGACCTTTAAAAAAAAGAGAGAAAAGAGGAATATGAATACCGAACATTGATTAATTGTAATAATGAGCGTTTAAAAGTGTGAAGGTTTTAAGATTAAAGAGTTTTAATGAATAAGCTTCAAATTGTAAATCAACAAAATAACTCATCTAGGAACAAAAAGCACGCACATTCATTAATTTAAATTATTTATATGAAAAACTGGGAGACTTAATTTAAATACTCATATTAATATGCATGAACATTTTTTATTATAGTAAGCTGACCGAGTACTTTATTCTGCAAGAACCAAATGAAAACAAAATTAATACAAAATTTGCTTTTACATAAATACGTTTAATTCTTTATTAGTTTTTGAATAAGTGGAAATAGCACAAAATGGTTTTAAAATAAGCTATGAAATTAACTAATGGAAAACAATTTAAACGATCATAAAAAAATGTATCGATTACTTATGGAAAAAATGTTTATTTCTGATGGCTTTAATAAGTGATTTAAAATTAATTAAATACACCAAAATCAAGGTGACAACTTGGTGGTCAGCAACAACTACCAAATAAGCGGTTTAAGTTATTTCTGTCTGGCTACAAAGAATTTTTAGCACTTACATATGAACATATACGGGTAGGTGGAAAAGACACCAGACTTTATTTTTTGGGGGAGACACATTTATTCCGACGGGAAAAGTTCTCGGCTCCATTTGCTGAAGAACTATTGATTGACATCTCACTTGTTGTGGCCAGGATGGGAAAGTCGATGGAGGGACAGACTGGCGCCAGTTGGTTTTGAGGCTTTCGGTTAAACAATCGCACCCAGTGAAAATAAAAACGAATTAACCACAGAGCACAAACTTTCGACTCGGCCAACTGTTTGTGGGATTGGGGCAGTCAGGGCCAGAAACTGAAAATGAAACTTAAACAGGGGCGGCCGCATAAAGTTTTAATCGCTGGGCAGACCAGGACCTCCAGGGATTTGATCCAGACTCGGAATTGGGGACCATCTAATGGGGATTAAAGTGTTTCTGTTTGTCAGGCAAACCATTCGGCCACTACACTACTTATTGCAGGGTTTATTCAGCGAGTTGTGGAAGATTTAAAATGCAGGTAGAGCTGCAATTAGAGCTTGCGAATTAAGAATTTATTTAAATTAACTTATAATAACTAAGTGGGTTCACTGTATCAAGTTAATTTAATTTCTGGAAAAATTAACACATTCTAAAATATTTTTGTAGATTGCAGCAAATTGTATTTATTTTAATTTTAAGGATATTTATTTATTTTTTTTTTGAAGAGTCAAAATATAATTTATTTTTTATACCGATATTGTATAGCAAAAAAGGCTTTGACTAGTTATAAAATTATAACGAAATAATTTGATACATAAGAAAATCCTAAAACTGATTAATTTTTTAAAGCTGTTAAAAGCGTTAAAAGCCCAGAAATTCTTTCTAAATTTTATTAGCATCCGTTTTGGTTTCTAATATTTTAATATTTGCTCTAAAAATTTTAACTATTCTTAACATAAAAAAACCATTTTGTTTATTCGATTAGCTTTCTTTTTTGATATAAAAATTAAATACATTGCAGGTATGTTAATATCCTGGACTCATTGAACCGTGCTCAGTGCGTGTTGAGGTGTGAAAATGTGGCCATCAACCATCGCAAAACCCATCACTCTCACTCGAGGTCCAATTCAAAGCGATGAAACTGTGCCAGGCAAGTCAAAATAATTACTTATTAATGTGAGTAATAGCGCCGAGCCGGGGGAACACTGCGAGCAGGCTGTGGGCCGTTGGTCGATTTCAGTTCGAAATAATCGTGATTAATGGCCGTGATTGCCGGCAGGTGACAGCAGTTAGCGGACTGGGTCCTTCAACGAACGGGGCCTTGCAGGGCAGCAAAAAATGACTTTAAAGTCTATTAAACATTTCTCAAGGACATTCTGGGGGCCTTTCCCTTTCCTGTTGCCGTACATTTTTCACAATTCACGGAGCTCCGACGAAGCGCAATAAAAATTTATGCTCAATTAATCTCGGCATGCGGAATTCTGGGAGAGGGGTCGAAAATCGATCATCTATTCCCCGGTCAATGGTAATTAATGCTACGCCCCACCAAGCAGTGGACCATATTTGAGAGAAATCTCTGCAAAATTAGCGACAGTTGATGGACGGTAATTACATTAAATCCCGGAAATTCAGGACCCTGATTTCGGATACGATTACTTGTAAATGTCGGTATCAAAACCCTAATGGTTCTAAACAGCACTTGTTTTTGTTAATATTTTTATGCCCGACTTTGCGGATTGTAAAAAAAAATTTGTTCATTTAAAACAATATTTTTAATTTCAGGTTTAAGTATTTTTAATTAGAAAACTTGAAAATGTATATCAGACAAAAATTCTGGTGAAGTGCGAAAAATTAGCAATTTTTTGTTTTTGTATTTGTTTTAAACTAAGTATTATTTTATGCAAATTATTATAAACTTATATTTTATGAAACAGTATCAGAGGTGAAAAAGTCTTGAAAATGTCCTAAAGTACTTTAGAAATCGGATGAGCTATGTTTCCTCCGGTGCACTTATACATACTCCTCTTTGATCCAGATTTTCACAGGATAATCTGCCAATGACATTTAGTGGCCAGCTTTGCAGGTGTGAAGTGATTTACTTAGCGTATTAATTTCCACTACCACCGTACTTGACGGAATCCGTGGATTATGGAATTGTCAGGGTGCGAATTTGTGCATTAAGCTTCTTGTCCATCGCTGATGCACTTTCCCCTCCAGTGAAAGCATAAAGAAAACGCTGGAAAAGCGCATGGAACAACAAAAAAGGACTTCATTTAATTGGATTTTTTTTGGCCCTGCTGCCAAGGACTTGCAGAGCGGATCAACGGCAAGGAGCATCAGTTGTCCTGCCCAGCGCTGCTCAAAAGAAAATATTTGGCAGCGAAAAGTCCGCGGAGGGCGAGAGTGTCCCTTCGAGTCCTTCGACAGGCGACACAGGACAAAAGCGCCGCCCGAAGCGCATTTTCCTCTTTTCCCGACATCGCGCCTTTGAAGTTCTGCTGCGAATTTCTTAAAGCAATGCGGTTGAATTTCACGAATCTCTGGGATAATCACAAGCAAAGCTAGAAAGACCCACTCTAAAAATAGTTCCTTTAAAGTAGTGATGGTAAGGACACTATTTTTGTTAGCTGTTTAGGCAATATTTTTATATATAGATATTTATTATTTAGCTGGCTAACAGAGATAACATTTTAAAGATAATATGTTCTTAAATCTGTTCCTTATCATTCACTCTGTTAAAAAATTAAAAAGTAAAAATAATCTTGTAAAAAAGTTTTAAATTGTTTTAGTTCGACCATATTATGTTTTACGTTTTCTGAGAATTAAAAAACAAACTTAACTGCCTAAAATTATTAATATTTAATGGTTAATTTCTATATTTCGTTGTAAAATGAAGGCGAATTTATAATATTGCATTTAAATTTGTTCCTTGTTTGGACTCATTTTCCGGTAGTCCAATTTCAAAAGGGGTCAAAATCCTGCGGAGTGGAGTTCGAGAACTGTTTCAGCGAAATGAAAAACCCAAAGTTTCGCCCAACTTTTCGGGGACCGCCACAGAAAGGGTGAAATTGTTACGAGTGGATGGCAGGCAAATAATAATAATAATAGCAATAACCGAAATAAAGCTCCAAATAAAAGTTGCTTAGGGTTTTGTTGGCCCTTTTTTGCGGGCTGCCTCTTGAAATTGTCGCCGAGATTATTGTTGTTATTTGTGATGTTTCTGTTGCATACAGTTGATAATTTGTTCAAAAGTTCGAGTTGCCACTTTGTTGTTGGGCAGGACGAAAACGGGAGGAAGTCCCTTTTACTCTTGCTGTCCTGCAGATTTGAGCTCGGTTCCATTCCGTTTCTGGGGCAAAACAAAATGTTGATGGCTTTTTTATCGACTCACCTGCAGAAGCCGTATTTCTTCATCTGGCTTTCATTTCGAGCCACTAGAGTCCTGCTTTTTCCATTTTCTTATCCTTAACAGTCCTTTTGCTTTTTAGCCATTTCTCCACTTGAGTCCTGAACATTGTTCAAAAGTCCTTAAACCGTTGATGAACTGAACACCTGAACGAGGAGCAGGTGGGTTTAGGAGCTACATAGTGTTGCTACTGGGTCTTAGACTATTTATTCAATGTTGCTACCTTGCTTAACATTTTAATTGAAGTCGATGTTCAATTGATTTTATTGTTCTTTTATTTATTGCGTATTTTTTAAGTGGAAGAAATGTTGTAAATGTCGAATTTACATACTTATTAATTGGACCCTTTGAGATTTTATTAAGAAATTTATAAAAATAACTTGGACTAGGTTTGACTAATTTGTTGGTAAAGTAGTTTTCATGAAAGCCGTTTTATGAAAACATTTTGCAATGCTTTTTTTAGTTACCTTTATTTTGTTCTCCTATTTGTTAACAGAGTGTAAACATCAAACCGTTTTGAGCTTGTTATTTATATTATGGTTCCAATTTTAATAAAAGTAAAAGAACTACATATGTGTACGCAAAGTTTTTAATAATTCAATGAATTGCGCATACGTGCTTTGTTATACCCTTGCAGAGGGTATTATAATTTTGGTCAAAAGTGTGCAACGCAGTGAAGGAGACATCTCCGACCCTATAAAGTATATATATTCTTGATCAGGATCACCTCCTGAGTTGATATAGCCATGTCCGTCTGTCCGTCTGTCCGTCTGTCCGTCTGTCTGTCCGTCTGTCCGTCTGTCTGTTTCTACGCAAACTAGTCTCTCAGTTTTAAAGCTATCGAATTGAAACTTTGCACCCTTCTTTCCTTTGCACGGTATAAGTCGGAACGGCCGGGATCGGACAACTATATCCTATAGCTGCCATATAACTGATTGATCGGAAATGCCATAACTTTGGTGTTTGTTAGTTGAAGTTGGGATTTTATATGGGTTTTATATTTGGCCAATCAATCCGACCTACCAAGTTTCAAAGGATCGGCCGACTATATCTTATAGCTGCCATATAACTGATTGATCGGAAATGCCATAACTTTGGTGTTTGTAAGTTAGGAAGTTGGGATTTTTATGGGTTTTATATTTGGCCAATCAATATGACCTACCAAATTTCATAAGGATCGGCCGACTATATCCTATAGCCGCCATATTACTGATTGATCGGAAATGCCATAACTTTGGTGTTTGTAAGTTAGGAAGTTGGGTTTTTTTGAGTGTTAAGAATGCATCATATGAATAATTTTGGAGAATATAATTTACAGAATATTCTGCAGGGTTTTAACTTCGGCTCCGCCCAGTTAGCTTTCTTTCTTGTTTTTTTTTATTTTTATACCCTTGCGAGGGTATTTAATTTTGGTCAAAGTGTGCAACGCAGTGAAGGGCATCTCCGACCCTATAAAGTTATATATTCTTGATCAGGATCCTCCTGAGTTGTATAGCCATGTCCGTCTGTCCGTCTGTCGTCTGTCTGTCCGTCTGTCCGTCTGTCTGTTTCTACGCAAACTAGTCTCTCAGTTTTAAGCTATCAATTGAAACTTTGCCCCCTTCTTTCCTTTGCACGCGTATATAAGTCGGAACGGCCGGGTCGGACGACTATATCCTATAGCTGCCATATAACTGATTGATCGGAAATGCCATAACTTTCGTGTTTGTAAAGTTAGGAAGTTGGGATTTTCTATGGGTTTTATATTTGGCCAATCAATTCGACCTACCAAATCGGACGACTATTCCTATATCCGCTATATAACTGATTAATCGGAAATGCCAAAACTTTGGTGTTTGTTAAGTTAGGAAGTTGGGATTTTCCATGGGTCTTATTTTTGGCCAATCAATCCGACCTATTAAATTTCATAAGGATCGGCCGACTATATCCTATAGCTGCCATATGGAAATGCATAACTTTGGTGTTTTTAAGTTAGGAAGATGGGATTTTTATGAGTATTAAGAATGCATCATATGAATAATTTTGGGAATTAATTTACGGTATTCTGGGGTTTCTTCGCTCGCCAGTTAGCTTTTCTTTCTTGTTTTAATGGTATTTTTACACAACATAAAATAAAATGTAAAAAAAAACCATGAAGTTTACTTTAAGCTCGTTATTTATGTTCATGATCCATCCCAAATAAAATAAAAGTTAAAATATTTGAAAGTCTTGTTGTTAAGTTGTAATACCACAAATTATGGTATGTTTTCGGAAAAGCGCTGGTAGATTGGAGTCCTATTTGAACAGTCTTGTAATGCTCATGTTGGCTTAAACCTAATAACAGCCGTGTGGAAGGCGTTCTAACAGCATAAGAGAAACTAACAGCGAGCTTTTGGGCCACCCACTTTGGGTCAACATAACTCCCCCTCAAAATTTAAAACCACAGAAAATCGCGCCAAACTGCGAAGATGCTTTATCGCCAAATGATTTCCGTTCGTCGACCGCATTTATCATAAACAATACGTAAACGTATACCACCAAACTGCCGTGTTCCTTGTAAATTTATGACATCATTTGCAAATCGTCATGTTTTGTTACCAGGCGCTAAAAATAACGCCCTCAGATTTATATTTGCGCAGGGATTTGCTGGGATGTCTTCAATCTCCTGCGCAAATAAGCCAAGCCAAAAGACCTCTAATAAACAAACAAATGGGCTGAAAGGCGTCAAGCGGTGTGCAAACGAATCCCACTAACCCTGATTTGTTGTTTTTCAAGCTCTTAACTTTTAATCAAAGATACACTTCTCTATCCCCCATTTCCACTCCTTGGTTAGTATTCAATTCGTATCGGGAAAATCCCAGTAAGTCGAATGGAAAGTTTCGCTGTTTGTATAAAACCCCATTTAACTGCTTGATGCAACTTTAACTTCCAAACTAGTTAGCAAATAAATGCAACGTAAAAACTCTTGAAGGAGTATCAAATTCTTGTTGTCGTGATTTGGGGAAACTACCTGTTCGCCTGTAATAACAAGAAAACAATTACTGCCAAACTTTACAACTTTTCAAGGAGACTTTTGTGAGCTTATTAACAAATATAAGTACCTTTACATTTCTTATATTTAAGTAGGAATTGAAAATACATTTTTGTTTTTAAGCAAATCTATAAATATTTATTAAGGTATTTTTTAAAGGATATTTCATTATTTCAAACATAAGTAATTTAAAGCAGAGGGTATATAAACCAGAAATAGTGAGGTTGATTATTTAACAACTTTGTTCTTCATGTATCTTAATGCAAAGAATCTTTAAACTTTTTCTATCAGCCTCAAATAAACAATAATTAAATAAAATTGGTCAGATATTTAATAAAAATAAATAAGTCATTAATTTAATTTAATGTTTAATAGCAACTTAAAAGACTGTACATTGGATTCAATTATCGTTGATTAAAAGTACCTTTACCAAATTATATGAACTATTTACTACATAACTAAACTTTTGGATAAATTAGAATTTTGGCAAAGAAAAAGTACTAACTTGATTTACTTTCAGACTTTTGATGCACCGAAGTACATTCGCAACCAATAATATATGACACTCCTAGGGGTCGTTGCGACAAATGATGGAAATGCGACGTGTCTTTGGCACCGGTGTGCCCTGAAACTCGGACTGCTCCTTGGCCAGGATCTCGTGCGTAAAATTGTAGCGCGCCGTGTGGCTCATTATGTACAGGGAGCGTCGTGGCAGCAGGAGATCTGCGTAGAAGTTGTTCTCCAGCGTCGCCTCCGGCTGATGGCGATAAGCTGCATCGGGTTCTGACCCCTTGGAATCCGGTTCCGCTGCAGTGCCCGACGATTTCTGCTGGTAACGCTGGGCATCCGTGCGCACAAGCCGCATGACACTGTCACTTAACAAGCTTATCCCGGAGATTGTGGTGCCACAGTACTAATAAGGGAAAAATAGTGTTTTGAAAATTAGTTAGTTAGATATATTATTTAAATGTTTGTTATGCTATCGAAAAAAGCCTTATAGTTCTTTGGCAGCATTATTTCCTGCACAAACTATGCCAGATCTTCTAAACATTTAATAAATAGCAAACCCTAAAAATGTTTTGAAATATCTTAAATAAAATAACGATCTTAATTGGCGCTGAGGTTTCTTTCCCCCCTTGTCTTTATCTAACACATCAATTAAAGCGGTTTTTAATTGCCAGACGGTTTTTACGGATTGTTTGTAAATGCCAAAAGGTTTTTACGTAAGAAAATGTTGAGAAAATCCTAGCGAAACTAGTCGCGTCGGATAATGCATATTTATAATAAGTATTTAGCTTCTAAATTAAACTGAACTCGGAATTAAATAGAAATTAGCCAAAAATTGCTATTTTCTTAAATCAACACTAAGATAATGAAAAAATTGTGTACAACTTACTGCACCTACAACAAAACTTTTTTTGGAAACTAAGCACTTAAGTTACTTGCTCAAACAAAATTTTTGGCTACTGCAAAATTTAAAGTCCGATATGGAAATAGGATCCTTACAAGCTATATATCTTTTAAGCTTGTGTATATATATCATCTTATTTGTAGAATTTATAAACATTGGACCTACTCGGGTGCTATCTACATGGGGCTTGATAACGCCTTCAGGCGCCAGATCCAGGATGTGAACGTAGGGCATAATTGCACCATCGAAGGCGACTTGACGCACGCGCTCCAGAATTTCTCGATTTTTTGGGAACCACTTCTTTCGCTCTGTCTCTCTAAATCCGTGAATGGCCTGTAATTTAGTAAATCTTATCTTGGGTACTTTATACGTGTATGATCTCAACCCACATCGTCCCAGTGATCGAATTCGTAGCGCAGGCGACTTATATAGGGTTCGATTTCCTCGTGGAGCTGCTGTTCCTCTGATTCACTGATGAAATCTGTGATTATGCGCATGTGCTGTCGAAATTCCTGCTGTTCTTTTTCGGGCCATTTTCCCAAATATGCGGTTAAATTTGCCTTGTTGCTGCTGTTTTCAACCGCTAAAGTCGTTAATTTATAAAACAAATTCTTTTAAATAGCAATTTAAGTGTCTAATATAGAAATATACTTACCCTGGCGATGACAGGTTCTCAAAATTTGTCTTATAGGTGTACATCTATTCAGGATTATCATTTCTCAGGAAATTGTAATGTTTTGAAGTTACGTGCAATTGCAAAAAAAACCGACAAACAGCTGTTTGATAATGGCGAGGCGTTGCCACTCCGTCGACTGTCATTAGCTGTCACTGATATCTGCTATGAGTTATCGACCGTTAATTTCAAGAATTACTTTGAGCAATTAATTATTCTGCCACTCAGCAATGCAATTACTTTTAATTGTCCTTTAATATTATCTTGTCTCTAGATATTTTCCCACTTCTATGGCCAAGTAAATATTTTCTTTTTTGCATGCGCGGCGCCATAGGCACTTTCGAATTTTTTTTTATTTTCTTTCGCTTTTAACGTTGGCCTGCACACGCACACCTTTGTGGAAATTGTGTTATAAAACCAACCCCCATTTCTTGTTTTTGTTTTAAACTTTTTCAACGCGTTTCCGTACAGTTTTGTTATTGTTTGAAAGCCTGTTGCAGACAGCGTGGAAATGGAGTGAATGTTTATACACCCCAGAAAAAAGACGGTGAGTTTGTGGGGCAATATTCAATTTCGACAGTTGGTGTCCATTCTACGATGCATCTGAACTGAATCCACATTAATCTGCGTATTCTACGAATATGCTGAACATATGCAGTAGTTTCTTTCGTTCGATTAAAATTTGTTATTTTGTCTGGAATTGGTCTCTTAAAATATGAAAATGCTATATTAAAACAAAAATTGTAATGCTTTGCGAAAATTAGAATCAAAACTGATGGAACAAACATTGCAATTTTGCCAGGTTCCCTTGAGAGCCAATTTCATTTTCACCTTCCCTCTTAAAACGGAAAAATCATTACGAACCCAAATCCACATAGCCATCAGACGAGGGCCGGTGAAATTTATTGGAAATATTGGTATATGGCTACACAACGGGCTACCAAAAATGGATAGAAGTTCTGGGGTATAAAGTCGAATGAAAAACAAAGGCAATTTGTAAGCGACCCAAAAGAGAAGGACGCCAGCGAAGTGCATAAAAATGGAGGGGCGAGCAACAATTGAGCGGAAAGTTGGTGGGGATTTTTAAACCATTTGCCGAACCGACCGCAAAGTGATTTAATCAATGCAAATGACGGGGCCGATGTGCCGCATGCGCCGACATAAAGCGTTAATGGAATTTCCACCGGGGGGCTCGGCAATAGAATCCCAATCCCATCCACTCCCATCCAGCCCAGCCATCCAGCCAACCCATCATTTGGCCATGTTCGGACTGTTTTCCCGTGCGTTGGTGTGTAAATGATAAATGAGGGCCACTGTCGGTGGCTCCGCGTGCAACTGTTCCGGCCGGAACCACCGGCAACACCAGCCCAGTACACCACACCACCAAGCCACCAGGCCCGAAAACCTCCAACACCACCGACACCACAACGGACCATTAGGTGCTGCCATTGTCCCTTTTTGTTCGTCCTTTTTTTGCGCCTCGAAAAGTGCCTCCTTAACCATCGCATCGCCAGGACAACAACGACTATTGTTCTGTCCTGGCCCATCTATTGTTGCCACGCCCATCCTTTGAAGTCGCAAGATGAATATTGCCCGGCATCCAGGAGACATCAGTTATATAGACTCCCATTACAACTGAAGTACGTGGAGTGCTTCGTTCGCGACTTTTATTATTAGCTTTGCGATATTTAAGACGACCCTTGGAGTGGACAAAAAGCCATTGAAATAATTAATTTAGATAGAAAGTACACAGAAAAGAACACAATTATTTAAAAAAGAAAAGCCTACAGATTGTATAACTCAATGAAATTGAATGTTCCGAGAGTTATATAAATTAATTTTATTATATTTAACAACAAATGCAAAATCAAAAAGCAGTTTACAACTTTTCTAAGTTTAATAATAATAGAGGAAAAAATATTTAAAATAAAACTAAACAGTTACTCTTATTTAAAACAATTTAATTAAAATTTGAACTTTCTTTTTAATTTTTAAAAAATATAAGAAGAATAAAAAACCACGGGTTGATCCCGATTTTCCAAATTAATTTTATTTACATTTTAATTACTTTTAAATTTTTATGAAAGTTTCGCAGATTAAATAATACAAATATTCCCACCCAAATGTTATATTTGACTCTATTTAAGCTTTCCTTGAAACAGACCCAAATTAAAAACCATTTGAACTAAAACCAACTCCCAAAATTTTAAAGACCAGGAAACGCAAAGGGCTATCCTTAAAATATCCCTGTGCTGAAAGCCAACTTTAGATTTGGCCAAGGCAGAGCTTATGATGAGATTTTAGCTGCATCTGTTTTGCCCTTTACCCATTGCTTTCCAAGATTTGTTGCGTATTCTGGTTGCTTTGGCAATGCCAAAGCCTTTTGAGGATTATGGGGCTCCTTCGGCAGACCCTTTTGCGGTCAAAAGTTTTCTTGCCGGGCCAAAGAGCTTTAAAGTTGCCGGAGGATATTGCAAAACAGGAGGAAAACAAGAGTTGGCAGTTGAGGAGCCTCAAAAGCTGTGCAGAACAGATCTCTGAGAAGACAGGACCAACTTTGTTTACATAATTACATATATTGTTGCTTAAAATGTATGTGCACTTAAAGGGAAATCAATATCCATATTTTAATATTTCCACACAACTGAAAATCGAAGAGGATTAACATTAAATCACTCGATAATTTCCGTCTTCTTTATTTATTTTCTGCGATGCTTAATTGAAATGTACGCATTTACGCATAAATTTGGCACGTTTGTGAATGATCAATAAGTGAATAATTAAATAGTAATTAATTTATTTAAGCACAAACAGAGCTCAGCCACAGCCGAATACTATCAATCATATTTACTGCCAAAACATAGCCATGAGCCCGAGTTGACAGCTGTGCCTGCTCGGGTCGTAAATTGGGGTTTCCCATTAATTACCGGTCATGAGAGGTCGCACATGTTAGCTCGATGCGCTAAATACGAGAAACTATTAAGTAAATTTAGTAGAAATTAAAAAGCAATTGCTGGTAATAGGTTTAATTGAAATGTTAACAAATCTTACATGTGAAGAATAAATTATATTTTGTTATCTTCAAAATGTTGCATAGCAAAAATATACTGTAGACATCAATTTAAATGCGATAATTAAGTAGCACGAACGATCGATAAGTGTATATCGAAATCACAGTATAGCCACTACATATTTTTTAAGAACTGTCATTTTACCAACTTTAATTACTCTGGTCACTCAATTATAAAGAAGCCGCAATCTCTGGCATCAAAACAAACAAATAATATTAAAACACAAAATATATTATACCCATGTGATGGAGGCCATTAATTTCAACGATTTCACGCCCAAGGAGCGCTATGAGATCATCAAAGACTTTCTGGTAAAAATGCGCAAAGCCGGTTCCAAACCAAGCCAGGACTTGCATGTGCAAAGATTCTTTGAACATTATTTGCGAAAATTCTACAAACTTCCCAAGCAATTGGTCAACGATATTGCATACTGCCAACGGGCCATGAAAACACATCTGGCGATCCATCAGGTATGTGGATATATATAACTATAAAAATATATTTTGAAATAAATATGTTCGGTTCTCGCAGACAATCGTTGGTGTTTTTGGACAACAAGCGGATGCAGTAAGTAATTGACTTCAACATACATTATTAATTAATATAGATATGCGACTGTATTTAGTAATATCCCTATGTCCCTCTGAATCTTAGGATTGTACGCTATTATCATGTAGGCCGATGTACCTTGTTACTATCATAACTTGTCCATTCCTTATTATTTAAGTTAAAGTTCAAGTGTATAGAATAAGTTTATTGTTTGATATTATTACAAATGTTTACTAATTTATTACACATCTTACAGGATCCCGTGATCAAGAACAACTATATAAGCGAACTAGAGGAGATCTTGTATGAATTAAATGCAGAATGTAACTACTTGGTGCTTCGTCTCCAGGACGACATAGATCGTTTTTGTTTGGCTTTCACTGAGCAGGACCTAAAGCCTAACGAACTAGTAGTGACAGAAATTGTAAGTCAAGCTATTGTGCCGCTCATAATTGCCCCGGAAATTTCTATCAAACCTTATTTCGCTTTGGAGCGACCCACCGAAAGCGAGTTGCTTAAGAAGTATTTTATAATAGACGGTGTAGAGCCCGACGGTGTAAAAGTTCAGACAATTGTGGAACCCCCGAAACCACCGCCCTTTTCAAACGCCAACCTGGAGGTGAAGAAAAGTCGTCTCAACCTGCAGGCTGCTCTTAAACGAGCTCGTTGCAATCCCAAGCCCGCAGATAATAACCAGGAAGATGACCATCCTAAACTCACAAAGGATTTCTTTATGCAATCCGTGGGTCTTTGCACGCATGCAGAGCATAAACAACTTAAGTTGTCGATGGTTTTGCTCCAGAAGCGTAAGCCCAAACCAACTGAGAAAACCAAATAATTTCCGTCGATTCTCAACATGGAAACGTATGTTTTTGTTTTGTTTCCAAGAGGTTTTTATAAGAATGTTTATGTTTAAATAGGCTTAAAAGTCGTAAACTTAGGATAACGTGAATAAACCTGTAGAACAATTAGTCTAACTCATATGCCATCTCACAACCTCAAAGGGAATAATATTTTTAGGATTGTCCTTAATAATATTCGAGTGCCAAAAAAAAAATGGAGTCATTTAGTTTGATCATTAAACTTTTAAAATGTAGTAATAACCACTTATGTCAAGATAATGAAGTGCTTTCGAATCAGAATTATTTGAATAATTACCTAACGAGGCGTAACATATTTAACTTTTTCATTTTGTTGTGTGTTTAACCGTAATATTTGTTTTTTTTTAGTTTCATCGCTTGCAGAAAATTAAAATAAATACCATGTAAATACTAGAATATGAAAAACTAGACTTACATTGAACCGAAAAGTACTGCATTTTATTGAGATAGTTTTAAAATGTTTATACAAAAGACAGATAACATCTAGTGAATATTCTAATACATCATACGAAGTATTCCAGTTTGGAATTTCTACAGTTGGTTGGTTCAATGAAAAGAAGAATGGCTCGGCCAGTCTCAGGGGATTTAAGTCCGTTTTCATTCTAAATAGAATTTCTTGGGATATTTCAAACCTTTTCGGTTCCTGATTTCGGAACCGGAAAATTAGCTGCACACTTCATCGCCATTTTTGGTTTGCGATTCTCCTCCTTGCTGTTAAGGTTAAAGGCCAGAACCTGTTCGGCCAGCTTGTCGTAGTCATCATCATCGCTGTCATCCTGGCGCTTTGCAGGAGCGGATTTCCTTAGGAAAGTGCTCCAAACCTTAAACTTGTCCATGTCAAATTCCTTGCCGTGCAACTTGTACATTTTGATGGTCTTCTTGACGATGGAGGACCGCATCTTGAAATCCGAAACAGTCTTGATAAGGGCAACCAAAGCGATGTGGCAACGACTGTGCTCCAGATAGTATCCATCCGTTTGGCAGCTGCTGATGACGGCCACTATGACTTTGTCAAGTGGTTCGCCAAGAGCTTCGGCCAGCTTGGGCATCTCAAACTTGGAGAACACGGCTCCTGCCAGAGGAGTGAGCACCACCTCGCCGCGCTTCACCTGGTGGGGAACCAATTGGCAATACTTCTCCACCGCAAGCAGACTGGCCTGCTTGAAGGACAACAGCAGGAGACCCCGCATCACGAACGGCTGGTTTTGCGGCGGGTCGCGGACCCAGTGCGTCTGGATCTTAACCTCGCTATGGATGGTAGCTCCGTTTTTATTTTCCACATCCAGCCGCAACGTCCAGGACACGTCCTTCTTCTGGGATTTGGCTGCAGCGGCCTCCTTGCCGTAGGTGAAGATCACCTCCTGGGCGAAGCGACGACTAACAGTGGCCTTCTCATAATCGGGCTCCTCCTTGAAATCCGGACAGAGCTCGCCGAACGTCTGCTTCAACTTCTTGAAGTCGAAGACGAATTTTAGCCGGGGCTCAGACATAGTTCTGCAAAAAAGTAAGTACTTTTAAGGGGTACATTTTTTTAAACTCCTTCAATTTCCTTCACCCACAACTTGTAGAATTGGTTCGATTTCACTGGATGAGCCCAATAAATTAGGGCAGTTTATTGTATATTCGGCTATATTTTTAAAGAATTATATTGAAGCTTAATTTAACGTATGTTATTAATCTATGCAGCCCTCATAAAATTGTTGATCAATTTCGGAAGTATTCTAAATTAAAGTTTGATCCTCTCTCGGTGTATTTTTTAATTTTTTAATTTATTTTCTATTACAGCACGTTCAGATATTTTATTAACATAGACACGTCCAGATGCAGAGTTCAAGTTTCTTTGTTCGTATTAAATCCCTTTTTTTTGCTGAGAATACAATTTTTGTTTCAATAAATATATATATTTACACAACACGAGACGCACAGTAATGCATGTATGTATATATTTGTAGAATAAACCGCAGCGAGTTTTTGAATAGATATTATTTTTTAACTTTCAAGGAAAATTTTGTTATTTTTAATTCAATATTCTCTTTGAAAATATAATTTTTTATGTTAGCTACATTCGTTTACTGATCGGTAAAGATGTTTTATGCACAAAAAATCAGTAAATATGTAAGTATATACATATATCAGCGGTCGGCACTCACATATAATAAATGTTTACTCGCGGTTTCCTCTTTCAGGCGTATTAAAATTTATTTGTATTGCGTGCGAGAGACTTATCAACTTTGATTCTGCCTACATATGTACTTAATAGCACTCCATTTACATAAATTCATTAAAGAATAATAAAGAGGCGCACATGAATTCCTCGATCATTTACAACATTTACACCAAATCCTTATGTGGATGCAACTGAATGCATTTATTAGTTTATCTTATTATCTTACATATATATTTTAGAAGAACAAAAACCGCAACTCTGCGCTGTGTCAACTTCACTATGTTCGCGATCCGCTGATGTGTCATAGACTGATCGGGCGTCGAACAAAGCCGAATGCAATCTCACAACCCCAGCGGCAAAAGCACATCCGCAACCGAATACGATTGCACTTGGATGTATCCGATACTTTCCAGACACACATTTGCACTGGTGCTTCAAGCAGGGCTGGACAAATAAAATAAATAAATAAAATTTGAACGAAGCAAATGGCATAGAGATTTTTAAACAAAGAAAATTAAACAAATCATTTTATTAAAGCATCGAGTATCAACTGCTATCGCTAGATAATGAGAATTACCGATAATTATTATTTTTAGCTGAAGTTGCAGTGATGCCAATTTTTCATTGAAAGAAAAACTGTTTTGGACAGTATGGATGTTGGAAGAAAACTAAAAAAAACTTCAACAATAAAACATTATGAATAATAAAAGCTAGAAATAAATAATTTATAATTTAGGGCACACCGAAATTTCATTTTGATATGCCCAACCCGACCGTTCCTACTATATAATGCGAAGGTATTAATTGGTATATAATTATCGTCTATATTCCCAAAACTGGCATCACTACATATGTGTTATGGAGTATACGAAATATAAATTATTATATAAGGGCATTTTCACGACTTTACCAACACCCTTAAATTCGATGTTAAGGAAAACAAATTAGTTTTAAAAAAACTTACAGTTTTGCAACAAAACATGAATATATTTCCATACCAATACCCGTAAGTATACTAAAAAGGAAGGCATTCAATTTATATTTATAATATTACATTTGTTTGTAAAATCGATAATCCCAAAAAAGTATATATTATAGGTGAGATATCAAGTAAAAATTAATGTAATTATTTAAAGTGTAATGCAATGCAATATAAAGAAATGGTAATGTAATTGTTCATTTTGTAAATTCAACAAAAATAAAATTTTATAAGTAAAAAAATAATTATAATGGATTTCTCTGAGAATAACATTTCGGTTATATAGAGAACAAGCCTAACTTATAGAATTATTCTTATCAGTTAAGAAGATTGTAATTTAAGGAATGATTAAAAACTATATCAATAGATAATTTGGTTATCATAGCTTTTAGTTGTTCAACGACCGTTCAAGCTATCTGCGGATATGAAATAAGCTGAGGATTGTGCCACTGGTGTATGGATGTGGGGGGTATTTGCATATGTATATGTGGATTGCGGCGGGGTGGTCGTCTTTTTTGTATTATTGTCTTGCCAGTCTCAGACTTGCGAGTAATTTGCATACGAAATGTATCTGCACATCCCCGCATCGCCTGTCCTATTCCATGGTATTGATATATCGCAACCAAAAATGCATGGGTGGAAAACAGCAAGAGCAACAAAGGGTATAGCACAATGGACTGTGACCAACTGACAAGTGACACTTTTTCAAATTGAATTTCCCCCAACCAAACTCCACTCGGCGGTGAAGTGGAAACCCGAGAAGGTATAGAAAAGCAGCTCCTGCAGGACTTGTCAGCCGAGATGTCATAAATTCACAAGAGTACTACAGAGATCGAGCATTCCAAATTGAGCACTCGTGTTTTATTTTTTAAAATTTCCAATACCCAGCTGTGGAAGAGGAAGTCAAATGGACGGGTGCCACAACGACATCTTAGCCCCCCTCATCCTGGCCGTCATGGTGGCCAATGGACATCCACTCACCCTGGACGAGATCGTCGACGGTGTGACGGAGGTGATCAACTCTCAAACTGAGCTCGCCAATGTTTCGGAAAATATTGGCGACGTAAAACATGGCCGCAAGATGTTAAGCCCTAGAAGGAAATGTTAAGCAGAACTCACCATCTGCGTTATTGGCTAAATTCGTAGAGCAATTTCAACGAAATAAACATTTAAAATCTACGTGTATATATTTTACGGATTTCCGTAAGATTTCTAATGTTTATTTTGTTTTATTTTTCGGTATAATTTTATTTTTATAATACTTTTATTGGGAAGAAAAATGATTTTGTTAATGTTTTTTTTCCCATAACCTACAGTTTTTAAGCAAAGCTCATTTATGTTCTGAAATTTTAAAATTATAATCCAAAAATTAAATTAGTTAGGTAGTTACCTTTAATCCTAAATAATAAATTCTTTACATCCAACCTCATATTTTAGATTCAAAGCCTTTTCTCCTAATTTGATTTTACTTTAAAGCTTCTCATATTACTTCTTAAAGCAAAGTCTATGTCTGTAGCTTATAGGGGGGTGCTGTTTATATTTTTTGGAGGAGGCAAACGAAGCAGAAACACGTGTGGAAAATGTAAGGCCTGAGCGAGTTGAAAGTTTTTCAGCGTCGCGAAAAATTGTTTATGTTTCGCCGTAAAAGGAGCAGGAGCAAAAATTTGAATATGTGAAGATGGCGGTAGATGGCTGGCAAACTAGGGAATCGCACCCATGTGGCCATCTCGGTGCGCCAATGTGGGTGCGGATGCGGTTCGGTTGAGTCGGCTAAGAAGAGGAAAGCCCTTTTCCTGGTGTGGGTTTGGGGAATTGTCAGCACCTGTAACCAGCCGGGATGGGAACTTTCGGTAAAGAATCCTACACGTACGCCCGTTTGCCTAATAATCACGTGCCGTGGAAGCTCATTAAATTCGAAGGTGAAAAGCAGCCTCGTCCTGTCTGTCGCCAAGTTATTGCACACATGGCCACATAAATATATCCCCAGGCAGGTAAGTAAAAGCTGCGACGCTCGATTACATTGTTACTTTTCTTAACACACATTTTGGCAACGAATACGAAATCTTCCGGATTCAACTTTATTACTTTTATTTTACGTTTTTTTTACTACATTGTGTGGTTGATCGAATTCAAAAAAAATTTCGGAACACCGAAATTTAAATACCCTTGCAACTATTGCAGAAATTAATTAATGATTATGAATATTCTACAAAAATAACTATATTTAAATTTTTACATTTGTGTTTAAGAATGATCAAATTTCCGATTGTTTCTTTAATAAAATTAAGACTGTAAATCTGCGATTGTAAAAAACCATTTAATCTCGGAGTAAAGATATGTGAATAAAAACAACAAAGGGATAATTTTTTCATTTATTTTTTTGTTGCTCCAATGGGACTTATAGTATATGTTATAGTCGTCCAATCCGGCCCGTTTCAACTTCTAAATTATCTGCAAATGAAAGAAGATACAGTAAATACTGAGAGTTCATAGAAACGGATAGACAGAGCTAGACAAACTCTTCTGTTGATGCTGGTTAAGAATATATAGAGTAGAAAATTATATTCAATGAAGTACATTAAATAAATAAACTATCAATAAAAATAAAAAAATTAAAAAAAGTAAATACACGGAGTGGTGACACAAAAAAGATTCGGTTGAAATTATTATGTACATCAATATATAAATTCCAACCGTTTTTTGTTCAAAAAGGTTTCTGTATCACCTCAAACTTGTTTTTGGTAAAGTTTTTTTAAAATATTAATTTAAAAATAAATGTTATTCAATGTTTCTTTTTTTATAAGGATTTATCGATTATTCAAAATACTTTCCGATAGTGTTCGCAATTAGTTTCCCCACAAATATAAAGTTCCGTCGAGTACAACCCAACAGTTGCAATCAGTTTTTCCCCGAGAGCAAAACGGTTCAGAGGAGCTAATAAAAACTTGGAGCTGCGCAGTATTTCTTTGCTTGCTTGTATAATGTGCGGTTCCAGAAGTGTTTACTGAAATCAGAAACCGAGTCTCTTTATAAACAGAGTTTCAATATATGTGCGTCTGTGTGTAGATTCATACTTACAATTAAGGATTTCTGCGAGATCAGCAATACACAGCGAGAAATCTATTTAAAGTTCTTGAAAATTCGATATTCTTCATTTCATATTTCATATTTCTGTAAGATAATTTATACGCAGAGCAATATGTTAGAAAAAAGTTTTTATTTTATGTTATCTCTGTGTTCTGTGGCAGATCTGCCAAATTATTTATTTTGCATTGAAACAATATCATTTTTAATCTTTGATGAACAATCAATACTTAGTTTTTTAATTGATAACTTAATATTCATAGGCTATGAAATGTTTTATCTGTGAAATCATTTCGGCTAGACCTCTGCCCTTACATTTTCTGTATACAAAAAATATAAAGTCGATTCTATTTATTCAGATAATCATGGCCAGCGGATCCCGAGGAAGTGCAAATGCATTTAATTTTAATTTACTGTGTGACACCTTTAACGAGATTTGCCCCGATTTTCGAGATGTCCCGGGATCGGATGAGATGGAGAGTCTCGACTTTGCCAACCGGGTGTTATTCGAGCTGGGTCCCAAGATGCGGGAGCTGAAGCAGAGCGGCAGGGATCAGATGTGGCGTCTGGTCTTCAACGGCGGTGGAAGTGTCTATATCTATACATATACTTTCCAAAAACCGATCAGCGGACAGCCTCGACTTGGTGGTGGAAAGCTGTATTTGACTCTGAAGCAGGCGGGTTTGCTGGCAGTGAGCAAGATTTGTGCCCTGTTGCCAGTTTATCATGATCCGCGCCATAAGATTCTGCTGACTCCGCTCGCCAGAGCCGTGTTCGATGCTCCAAATATTCAGAAGATTGCGTCTGCGCTGACTACTCTACGTCAGAGCAGAGTGGATTGTTCCGAGGTGGTGCGGGCTGTGATCAGTAGCTGCCAGAGCGATGGCTTCCACTTGGAGCACAGCCAGAGCCACGTCGCCCTGGTGGCCGTGGGCACCACTACCCGCGAGTTTGCCGAACGCAAAAAGCTACGAAGGAAGACCATGAAGCAGTACAACAGCCAAGGCAAGATCTTCGACCTCAATCAATACAAGATTTACGCCAGATTCTCAAAAATGTCTGGTCAGATCGCAGAGGAGCCACCACTTCCTGATCCAGATCCACCCGCGGAGAAACCATCCCCGCGTATACGCAATGTTAGTGGGGTATTGCGTTCCATTGCCAAGGCCACCGATGATCCACTAAGTGGCGAAACCATCGAAATGAAGTTCAAAGCTCCATCGAAACCGGAAAAGAGAGCAGAGGTTGAGGATATGTCAATCTCAATGGATGTCCGTTTGGGAGGCACTAGCATGGATCGCATGAGATCTAAATTACTGGCACCAGGTCAATCATCTGGATGGTCGGCTGGTGCCTTGTAAAATAGTCATTTAAAACTTTGGAAATAAACTGGAAAAAAGACTTGCACTTTTAAAATTGTTAGTCTTTTTTAAAAAATATAGTTACTAGTTAAGTCATTACAACGAAATGTTAAAAAAAAATTAAATGAAAATAAATGTTAAGAAAATAACTAAATGTTTTTTTTCTTTTAACTTTTAAATTTGTATTCCGTAATATTTTTGATCAACTGTTCCAATTCCTGAACTCACAAATTGTAAAACTGAATTTAATTATTTTTATTTATTTTACCAATTTTTCACAGTAATAAGAAAACCCGAAAGCAAATGTATACAAAAAGTGTAGAACCATATTATACAAAAATAACTGTAGTCTTTACAATTTTAAAGTCCCCTTAAATGTTAAACAAAACATAAAATTCTGTCACTCCTTGTGGGCCAACGATTCGATCGCATTATAAAAATAAAATCAAGTAGACAATATAAACTTTATGATTTCACATGATAAGGGGAGTTCTGCGCTGAAAATGTATGCTTTGAAGTATCCACAAGAACCACGTAAAGTGTTAAAGTTTGTAATTTCCGCCGTGTCCTCGCCAGCGCTTTGATGGTGTCAATCAGGCATTAATTTCAAGTGTTCAACAATATATGGTACTCGGATGGCGATACAGATACCGCCCCGCCATTCTAAGAAGCCCGTAAAATTTTATGGGCGCAGCCTCGTTTTTATCATCGATGCCAAAATAAAGGCAAGTGCAGAAAAAGGGCGAAGGCGGAAGACAAGTTCGCAGTTCATAAAATGGCAGACGGGCTGCTGCGACAACAAAGCAAATTGGTGGACAGCCAGGACATGGGACTTCAGCTCCGGTGCAGGATGTCCGCATGAGCGAGTGTTCTCGACCGCAGAGTCCCTGCTGCGGGCGCTCGTTTTTACGGTCATCGGGTCACTAGTAAAAATAATCTTATGACCGCTTATCTGCCCTTCCGAGTCCTTTGGCCTGCCATCTGCAGATCCCCTTTAGCGCGAAATGCGAGTTTTAAATCTCTCATCGGTTATGGGCACGCTTTATTTTTATTTAATGGATGCAACATATTTTAATCATTAGATAGTTAACAAGTAATTAAAAAAAAAGGTTTAAATATTTTGTATTGAAAAGTTATCATAAATCATAAATGTCACTACTAAATAATATTAAAACTATTAAATTATATTAATTTTAGTTTAATTGAACTCGAGGTCACGTTGGTTATATTTAATTTCTTCTATAACACAACTTGAATAAAAAAAAATTGTAAAATGAAATGAAAACCTATTTGAAAATAAATATATAAAGGGAAATTGAGAAATTAAGATTTTTGATATAGGCCAACCTTAAAACGATTTCATAAATACTTTAAAATTTGTAACAAACCGGAACCCAGTAAACTGGTTATTTTCTCTAAAATGTTTTTTTTTGAAAGCTATATGAAAGAGGTCAAGAAAAACTTCCTTTGCACAAATGGGAAACAAAAATAAAAATACGTCAGGGGTGTTTAACTATATTGGTATCTTCGAAGAGAATGTACAATTTATTTGCATGCACTCAGATTGTCTGTCTATATTTCTGTGCACGATGCAAACGGCCTTCTCCATTTTCCCATCAAATGTTTCGCTTTGGATGTCGGCAAATATGGATGGTGGAGGCGAATCCCAGTCTGCCGACCAAGAACACAAAGTACTTTTGAAAAGACAAACCAAGTTTGCAATGTACATATGTATCTAGGCGATTGGGATTGACGGTGGGCCCTTCTGAGAGTGAATGGGTCCCGTGGGCGTATTTTCGAGGACTCTCAACGTAGCCCACGATGTGCTGACATCGCCTTCGGCTTGTTGGCGATACCATTTCTCACATTTTAATTGATTCCGTGTACCTTGTTTCACACTTTACCTACCCCTTAATGAGCAAGCATACAAAGGACCATTTATTCCTCAAAGAACCATTAACCGTGTGCCACAGTCATTTAGATAAATGAGGCATCAATTCAGTTGGACAAATTTTCGGTATTTTACTGCCACAGTAAGAAAAACGGTATTAAGAGACATGAATTCATTGGAATTGAATGGTATCTGGCATACTCAGCTTAATGTATTCTGGCTTTTGTGGTTTATTATAGGGATAAGAAATGGATTTAAGTGAGGAAATACCTCACATATTCAAATGTGGGGGTGTGCGTCATATAAGAAATACAACCAATATCTCCCATTTCTTCCCAAGATATTGATTTGCCTTCGCTTTACCAATTGACCAATTCTCGGAGCAAACTTGGATTTTCGTTTCCCCATTTAATTTTATTTCTTTTCGGCGTGCTGCCCTGTTTTTTATTTGTTTAAAAGGAGCAATCTGCGAGTCCAACACAAGTGACTACGTACATAAAACCATATATACATATATGTTTGTACATTTACTGGCGTATCTGCATCTGTGTATCTTAACAATTTCAATGGTTTTTTTCTGCTTTGGGTATCACTGATTTCAGCTTTTCATTTCAGCTGTCTCGCCATTTGCAATAAAAATGTTGATAGAAGTGAATGCCAGAGAAAGAATTTTATTGTCTCATTCCATTCTACAAAAGCGAAATATGTAAATAACACAACAAAATAACTGAAATATAAAAACGTTCGAGTTTTAAATTACTTTGTTAGTAAAATTACATTTAGTAATAGGAAATATAATCGTTAAGAAATGCCGAAAAAAAGTGTGGAGAAAATTTGTAAAACGATTCTAACGATTTTAAGATATTATTAATGATCAAGAACCTATCAAAAAAACTTGTGGGTATATTTACTGAATCGGTTTTTCTGAAGTGTAAAAGAACCTATTTTGCAAGGCAAACCACACTTACATAAAATGCCGGTTCACGCTCGTAAATCGACCAAAAACACGCCCCATGCATAACCAGACCAAGAGGTTTCGCCTCTATTCGGGGCCAAACACGAAAATCAATCGAAATGTAATTGAATTGCAGGCACTTGAGAGCGAAAACCGCCGAGGAAACGCATGCATATTTTACGTGAGCGATTTGCTGAGGCGCTGTGGAAAATGGGAGCCGAACTAAGGGAAAACGAAAGCCGCAAAGCCGGAGACGGCGTCGCAGAGTGTGGAAATCCTTTTACCCAAATTGCCCGCAAAATATGCAAAAGCGAAAAACAAATATCGCCCAGGGAGCTGGAAGGCTGGTGCTCTTCAAGTTCAAAATATTTCGCGGACGTGTAAGCTGGGTTGCCGGGAGAGTCCTATGGTGCGTATGAGTAACGTCGGCGGCACGTACACAACATATTCGTCATACGCCGACAGGACAGAGTCTCGGGCAATTGGCAAAAAATCGAATCGAAAATGTTGCTTTTTTTCCGGACTACAAGGACCCCCCAAAGCGTCATCGAGTTGCCAAAGAAGGAAGCGGAAATGTAAGCGATGCACAGTGGGTCACAAGTATATTTTGAGCCAATTTATGACATTTCTTAATAATAACGAATAAAAATATTAAAATCTCTAATAGGGATCTAGTTTTTGAAATATTTTTTTTGTTTTTTTAAATATTATTCAAAAATGTTAATTTGTCTTAAATTAATATGTATTAAAAGGTGTTGAATAAAATAAGATGCTTACTAATGGGAAAAATAATTTTTTTTATACAAGTATAATTTTTTGTAACTTTTTAAAATAATCTTAAAAATCTAAAGCTAGATATACCTTTTAAACAGTGATTGGATTTATAAATACGTTATCGAATTGTGAAAATGTGAAATATTTTTGTTTCATCTATTTTGTATTTCAAAGTAATACCAGGTTTTTTGCTCTCTGGACCAATGTGCGATGGCAGCTATAAAACCGAATGGGGAGCGAAAGCATTGGCGTGGTCATGCATGAACAGCAGAGGACTACGGCCGTGTTCGATTCCACCGGATGCGCCGCGAGGGCACGAATGCGTCCAGGAGAAGATGAGCAAATTAACCGACTTCACGGGGATGAGTTTTTGAATTCGCGCCTTTCTATTTTGTTCCTCATTCTTCTTCTTTGTGAAAAACCATTGATGTTCGCCTAATTGAAAATGCAAAGCTTTTGCTTGACAAAATGGAAATCCATTCGGGGCTCAGCTGGAATCTTTTAGATTGCGAAAATATACTTTTGGAAAAGTCTCATATTTGTGTATTTTTTATTCAATGTTCATTTCAGAGTTAAATTCTTCTTTCTTATTAAACTTTTTTTTAATTCCTTCCACATATGACGACATCTTTCTAAATATGATAAAGTAATATTTAAAAAGCATAAAGTATATTTTTCTTTAAACATTTGAATTTATAAATTACCTTTTTTTGTGAAATAAATCTGGATTTTGTTAAATGTAAAGCATCAGTGATAAATCAAAATAAATATATATATTTATAACTTGTAACAACGATAAAAAAATCATAGAAATAACACATTTATTTATGAATTTTATTGAATGCAAATAATTTTCATGTTTATTTTAACCCTTTTTCACTTATTTATTTTAAAAGAAAATATGCAGCAGGAGGACGAAAGCAATTTCAAAAGACATTTTACTTATTAAAATAAATGTAATTTTGGATGTAAAAGCGAAGAAATAAACGAAATAATGGAGAAGCTGGTTAAGTTCAAAGGTTACCCCATTTCTTTGCCCACACCATTCAACCCTTTAAAGAGAAGCGCGAGAAAAAGTTAACTGGCAGTGAATTGGCTGCAAACAACATTGTGTTTGGATTATATACAAGCACTTTTGAGTGCTACATAAACATACGTACTTTATTTCCTATGTAGAATTTTCTTATGGGACTTGACTGGGTGGGATTGGAAGGCTCCCAACTTCGCGAAGTGTCTCCGAGAGTTTGCGTATGTCAGAGTTGGTAATTCATTTTTAATATTTTCCTTATGAATATTTGCATGAGCTTGTCTCGCACCCAAGTCTCTATCATTTCGCTTCCTCGTGGGTGTTACATTTTGCCCAACTCGATTCCGCCATTATGTTGTCCATAAACGTGCACACCTGAGTGCCGGAGTCCTCCAGCCCGGCTTCCTTCCACCTGCATTTAAACTTCGCCGTAGATTGTCATATTTCACGATGTAACGAGCAAGGAGATGGACAAGTCGACAGCCAGATATATACACATTGGCATGTCTAAAGGGAAAAAACTGAATATTTTTTCTTTAGCTTTTGAAAATATTATTTTACTATTTTTCTTTCAATCTTGAGGGCTTTTCTCTTTCAGATAAATTGATTTGGTTATTTAATTAAATGATATATTATTGCATTATAAGTAAGAAAATCTTTCATCCATTTAATCAATATTCAAATTTGGATATCGTTCAATTTAAATGAACTAATAAATAGTTTTTATTATAAATATTATATGTATTTATAGTAATGAATATGTATTAATTTCAATGATATTAAAATAAAAGTATGTTTGCTCCCGAAGAAAATGAAAACAGCTTAAAACCTGTTCATTAAATGGGATATTAGATTTCAAAACTAATTAAATGCACAAATGTAAATATAAGCCCCATTAGACAAATCTTAAATATAAAGTGCTAACTTTTTTTTTCATAAAATGACATGAAATATCATGGTTAGTGAAATTATGCATTAAAAAATTAGTCTGAATATTTTTTTTCTCTGCACTAGCATCATTGCTTACATGCTGATAATGGGCGGCTGCTGTCGCGTCTTTGAAACGTTTCCTTCGAAGCCGGAGTTTTCCATGGCGAATGCACTTTGAAGGCGGAAAAACAACAAAAACTTGTTGATGTTGCAGTTTTCCCCCAATGAAAATGAGCCCATCTTCTTCTTTCCACGATTTCATTCCGGTACGCCCCTCCAAATGAAATTGTGATAGTATTTTGCTTTAAAGACCTTGGTCACAGCAAAAATAGGCACCACATCAACGACGTTCTAATGGAAAAAATTACCAGAACTAATATGTCCTCCAGTTGGATTTAGACAAATGTTTAACCTCAATGGGTGAAAACTTTGTGAAATCCGCGGTGGTTTTGATGAGCTAATGTTTATTTCACAGCTTTAAGTTTAATTTTGAACCATAATTTTTGTTCATAGAACTCACCACTAGGCTATTTAGTTGTTAGGATAGGTACATCTCCATTAAATTGCATGATATTTGTAAGCAAATATTCAAATTATGCATAAACAACGTCAAAGCAAGATTAGACATCTAATGATAATTCTGGATTTATTGGTGCTGACAGCGAAGAAAAATATGCTTAAAATTTCAATTCATTTTTGTTTTCTAAACATAAATGTATATCCTGCATATTGCTGCTCAAAAAACAAATTTGTGAGCCATGAAAAAGGGGAAGTATATTTTCATTTTAACTAATATAGTTAGCCCTGCGTTTGCCAAATTGAATATGAAAACGCCTTAAGCCAGCTGGTCTCAAACCACCGATCTCCTTTTCACCTGACAAATGCAGCTTCCACCCGTAAATAACACAATTCACAGACATTGGAACACAGACAAAAGTCAAATTTATGGCACCACAGCATTAACTACACTCCGGGGACGCTTAATTACGAGCGTGTTCTGTTGGCCAACTCTTACAAGCCAAGTCATGGCCTGGCCAAATGAGCGTGCCAAATTGGCCTGCAGCAAAAGTAAATCAATTTTAAGTTGTACATACGTACACGCACGGCCAAAACATTGGGCATTCGAAGTACAAAAGCCTCGGGCCCATGGTCATAACTTATTGGCGGTCTTGAACAAATAAGGATGGACATTCAGTATCCATTTACGTTAACGGATACAATACGTGTTCATTTTAAGATGGTTATTATTATAGCGTATTCCATTTCTGTATTCTATGCAAAAAAATAAAAACTTGAATATATTTAAATATATCTGTTTTATTCATTCATTATAAAGCCTTTTAGATATTAGTCCCCAATCTAAATTTGGTTAATTTATTAGCAAGTTTTTATTATTTTCACAAGTACAAAAACTTCATTTTGCAAGTTTCGAGAGCTGTTATGTTTAGTTTATTTTTTTAAATAAAGCGTTGAATTTTATTTGGCTAATAAAAAACAAACTTCAAAGGAAAAATGTGTAGATTCATTCCAAAACGAAGGAGCATCAATAAATCCCTAATTTATATGCACCATACATAACTGCCAATTGAACAAATGTGCATAATTTATAATCCCACACCCAAATATTATCGGTAAATATCGAAGACCATGAGCAAATATCAATATCAAGTGTGCAATGGCTGACGCTGACCAAGATGAATTATTATAAATGGATAAAGGACGAGTTGTGTAATAATTAACTGCTATTTGTCTTGCAAACACAGTCCTTGGCGAAGTGTTCGATGGGAAATGAGATTCGTCTGTGTGCATAATGCGGTTTCCAACGCCGGGATGGGAGAATTGGCAGCAAGGACAACGTCAGATTTGCAGATTCATGTCCGGCAAATGGAACATTTTGCAAATTTCCTAATTACTTACAGCTGGGTGGGCGGTGACCGCCCAACAATGGAGTTGGTCAATTGTCCAAAACCGGGGCAGGACCACAAAATTTACTATCGGATTTGCCAGGACACAGGACGAATAGATGTCTTTGACATACCATAGAGTGTGGAGTGTTAACCACCAAGTGGTCCATTGAAGCAAACAGATTTGGGATAATTTATATTTGAGCTGACCAAACAGCCACCACTCGCTACGAATTTCACAGATGACATTTGCGTAGGGATCGCTTGACTATATACATATGTATGTACTTGCGCATACTTGGCTATATATATACATACATTTAATAATGTTCTGAATACCTGACCAAAGATGGGTCAAATGTAAAAAATTTGTTTGAATATTTTAGCCCACTTAAAGAAAATTAAAGTATTTTGTATGAATTGCATTGAAAAACAATGTTGTTCCAAAAAATTTAGGGAAACTTTATTACTTATTTTACAAAACCATAAGATGTAGCTCACTTAAATAAAACAATTACACATACATACATACGGAAAAGTCAGACAGAAACAGCTTTTTCAAGTAGAAGGTTTCCAATTTCAGTGATAAGTCCAACATTAAAATATCTGCGCGTTAAAAAGATGCTGTGGAAGCAATTTGCATGTAAACATTCACTAGTGCTGGATCACTTCGCAGTAAATAATACAGCACGGCATCCAAAAAAGCATTCCAAACATGTTTAATGATAAGTTAGCAGAAACCAGTTTAAAGTAATATTCAAAATATTAAGTATCCTAAATTTTAAATGATCCATTGAGTATTTCCTATACTCTTGAATCGATGACTTTAAAAACTGGCAAGTTTACAATTTGTAAATACAAGGAAATAATGAACCCCAATAGCCTACTAATATTTCTTTAAAAATCTTTAATAAAGAATTAGGGTATTCCCTAGAATTGCTAAGGCCAACAGCAATAAATTACGGTCGGTTCTTCTTATTTTTCAGCAATTTACTAGCTTAGGGAATACCCTAAATAAACTCTCAAATGTGATATCGATGTACAAAAAAAAATTAAGTATCGATCAATCGATCCACCTCTAGTTTAAAAGCCCCACATCGTGTTTATTGAAAATATTTCCGGGAATCGGAGAGAAGTGTAAAATAACAAAGTGCGCAAAAACTGAAAACCGAAACTTTATTCCTACAGATTGCTTAAATAAGGTGATGTAAAATTATGCTTAAGCTGCATAAATATTCTGCAATTGCATTGATTATACAAAAAAAAGCAGTTCCCGAAAAAAGTTCCACTTAAATACATACATACATATGTATGTATGACGTAACAAATCGTCCTAAGCTAGGAACATATTGGAAATCCAAAAAACTATGAGAATGAAAACATTCCGGCTGTAAAAAATGCGAGCCTAAGCTTATATGTACATACATAGTTCTTAAAAAGACATAGATATATGTATACAAAAAGTGATAAGTCATAGGGGGAATATTATCAGTGGACAATTCTAAGAAATATTGTCAAAGAAATAATGTAAATTAAAAAAATATATACATTTGTATATTTATTCACTGTTTTTTTTTTATTTTTTGAGAAGATTAATTATAAATGTGCACAGATTACGTTCTGTCCATACGATATTCGGGTGACCCACCCGGATGTATGCATATACATATGTACATTGTAAGCTTGAGATTTTAATTATCTAAGTTTATTTTCGCAGTTTCTGTGCACTACCCAATACAAACACAAAAATGGAGAAATGGTAAGTTAAGAACAATTTATTTAAGATTATTATCAACAAATGCATGTAATATTATAGGCTACAACCAGTTTTTAACAATCTCATCGAGAACAAGAAGTTTTGCGACTGCCAAATATTGGTGGAGAACGAAACCTTCGATTGCCACAAAGTCATTTTGGCCAGTGCATCGGAGTTCTTCGAGCGCATGTTCCTGAGTGAATTCAAGGAGTCCAAATCTGGGAGATTCCACCTGAGCGAGGTGAAGCCGGAAACTTTTGCCAAGTTTCTCGAATATGTGTACACCTACAACAAAAATAAACTGAAGGAAAACACAAACTCGATGATAATGGAACTGCACAGTTGCGGATCCACCTGGCTGGTGGGCTCGATCGCCTCCGACTGCTTTGACATCCTCAAGACTCGGGCAGACAATATGGTGATCGGTGATCTTCTCAAGCTCTTTCAGCACGGCCACAACATAGACCAAAGCGAGCTCATCAAGGTTTCTGTTAGGGTGAGCTACGTAAAATTTATTGTGGAAAGGCATCTATAATGAAATATTTAATTTGTTGCTTTTACCAAAATTGTTGATAAGTTTTAAAAAAAGGCTTTAATCATCCACTGTCTACCAAATGTAATAACACTTAAATTAAATATAATTTGAATATAAGTTTATTGTTATTACGTTTTGAATGAATTAAATTCACCTAAATTGTTTAAATCATTAAAATAATATTGAACTACTAATCTTAATTTATTCTTTTTTAGAACTTACAAAACCGTTTTCCATCAGCAATGAACTGCTATGATGTCCTGGACTTATCCTCAGATGTGTTCGAGCAGTACACTATTATTACCGAAGGCTACTTGTTTGAGATAGAGCGGTTCAAGATGATCGAATCCTACGTTACCGTAAATGGATTGATCGGCAATGAGGCAGTGGAGGATGTGATCGAATGTGTTGATGTGGCAAAAGATAACGAGGAAGAAACCTCGGAAACTGATGGCAAACCCGGCACTTCTAAGGCGATTTCCGAAAGCACCGAAGAAGGTGCAGCTGTTGTGCGAATGGGTAATCTTCGCCTTGATAGGGCAAAAGACAGTAAGATAAAAATGATCCATCGTAAATATATAAAAACTTTGCTGAGCTACATTAATTTTAATAATATCACCAAGAACGAATTTTACCACGTAGTTGGCAAGTCTGTTTTGTTAAACAACCAAGAAAAATACGAAGGTCTGTTCTTAACATGCTAAACCAGTTTAAAAATGTATGTCCAGTATGGCATAATTTATTTTCAAAGATTTTATAAAAATATATTTGTAATTTGAGAGTTACATTCCAGAACCAGTTTATTATTATTTTACTTCAATATTAATGTACAATTACATTTTATATGCAGAACCTATGTCTATAATAAAGGCAACAGAACATTATTAAAGAGTTAATATTATTTTGTTTTAAGAAATGAACCGTTTTAGACTTAATTGAATATCAAATCAAATTCTCAACCAAAAAATGTATTTCCCTCTTCTTAAAACTTTTCTTTAATCAACAAATTATTTTAAAGTCAATTTCGGTCAGTGACAGTCTGCTAGGTATTTAAACTGCTATCCAGACTTCAGTAATAATGTCTTTTAATAATAATGAAGCTTTTTGGGGGGAAAAGATGTTAGTGGTGGCGGGGTAAGTGGAGTGCACAGATTTATGATGCCATGAAGCGCAAATTTCGGCCACATGAAGCGAATTTCCACTTATCAACAGCTACAGTGATACAACATGGACGAAAAGCAACAACATTTTGCTCATTATAAATGTCATCAGGCATTATTTTGTCCATCAACTCGTCGCAGTTGTCGGAGCGCATTGTTTATGGCTTTTTGCCTCGTGGGGCCGGAGTTGGTAGCAGAATCTGCCGACGCCGCTGGCTTTTCGGGCCATGCAGAGAGCCATTTATAATGAAAAGAAAAATTAAACAGGAAATTGAAACCGGACTGGCGTGTTAATGAGAATGCGATGCCATGCCGCTCGTCTCGTTAACGGCCAGTTCTTAATTTTCGCCTGGGGACGTTCATTGTCCTTTAACACCGCAAAACTTCCAGTGGATTGTCGTGCCTGTTTACGCTGAGGTGTCCGTGAAATTGGGTAATTACTTTTAATGGTCAATGTAACCGTAAACGAAGTTATGATGTCGTCTTCAAGTTCCGAATTATGAGCTTTACTCTAAATGGATACAAGTGAACAGCGCCTATAACATTGTCAAGATTTTAAAAATATTTTATATAAGTGTTTTAATATAATGAAAATTCTTAGGAGTTGTTAAATATATATGATTAGTAGAATATTGAATAAGCTATATAAAATTAGTATGATAACTCAAAGTTCCCAACTAAACATTTTATTTATAAAATTTAAAATATTTTATTTGTTTCACTTTAAAGTTCTTAAAATTGTCAAATTGTCTTATCGTGCAGACAGGGGACATAGAAGTATCCAAAATTGTATTTCATAAAAGTGTAAATAGTGTAGGGAGGTTACTCAAAAGCTCAGATGTCCCATTCAATGCATAATCACACTCTGACCTTCTACTTAGAACTGATAAAGGTTTTCCCCAGACAATATTCGCTGATTTTCGTGAGTTTGCTACAAAGCTTTATTTAGCATTCCCCCTGTCTGTACACAACAATTAGTGACTCTATTAAGTCGTCGCAAAATCAACAAAATTGAACAAAGCCCAGTGGAGTGCTCTGGGGTTCCAAAGCCAAGCAAAAGCAATCAAAACAGAAACTTGTAAACAAAAAAAAAATTAAGAGAAAAAACGCTGATATTAAAACTTGATGGCGTCGCAGCCGAAAAATATAGGCGGGGAGCTTGTCTGGCCCCCGAAAATGGTTGGAATAGGTTTTTCGGATGGGAGGCGACCGACCGCTTAGTTTCATTAAAATTTAAGCAAAACTCAATGGACTGCAAATGCACGAAATTGGATTGGCCCACAGCGAGGATGAGGATGCTCCGCTCCATCGGCTCCCTCCGCCAATTTCCGGATCTTTTGGGAGTTCCTTTCTGTTGGCCTAAGAGTGTCTGCAAATAAATACCGGAGAGAGGACAATAAGACCGAATAGGCGAAGGGACTCCGTGTCGTCGCGAAGTAGTAAAGGAAGAACTTTGCGAACTTTCCCATCCTTGCACAATTTTGATTTACGACCACTTAACGTTTTTTATAGTCCCTGACTCGGCGATTGTATAAGAATTCGCGTGTGCATGTCAGATTTTCCTTATAGCTAAGCTAGAGTCCACTTACTTACCATTCTATATGCATATATAAAAATAAAGTATCCCATGCCATTGATTGATTTGGCATAAAAATAGTACTTGATTCGGCACTACCGATTATCTGACAGGACTAAGGTTTAAAGTTTAGATCCGTTTTAAAATTCAATGTTAGTATAAAGGTTTTAATGTAATATTGAATCTTTAATAGATAGTTTAGTCTGCTTTAAATTATTTTGTTTTCAGAATGTAAGAGCACAAAAACCCCAGAATAGGCATGAAAAACACACTGTATGTTTTTTTATACTTCCGATTTATTTTTATGGAAATGCGTGTCTCTCTATTCGATTATACGCATTGCTTCTGCTGGAGTTTACTTTTATTTCTGTTTTTGTGTGGTATATATGTAGCTATGCATACACGAACAACATTTCGTTTTTGGTTTTTGATTTTGTTTTTTTTGGCTTTTAACTAACCTAGTACAGAAATTAAGATGGATTCACATGCAACCAGGGTGAAAAATCTATTTTTAATTGCATTGGCCTGGTGGCTGTGCTTACGACTGATTATGCAGTGCATGTTTTTTGACTTTTGCCAACTGTGGGAAATCTACTGCAATTAATTCATTTTGATGATTTATATTCGAGTGTCTGTGTGATGTTTTGTAATTAAATGTATTGCGCTTAATTGCGACAATTAGCGTGAATCATTGATGTGTGTCCTACATATAAATGTATAATACAGTCACAGACAAGCCAAGAAAGATTTCGGTTTGCGGTTCGGTTCGCAGCTTTGAGTTAGCTGCGTCGTGCATACGCCCTGTGGTACAGCAACATTAATAAGTATCCGCACTGTGCATAAATTATGCATAGCCACAACACCAATAAGTATAGCTGCAACAATTATGGGCTAAATACTAGTACATTTATTATTATTATTTATTCATACGCCTATCAATGCATCCTTTGGAAGTAAATTACGAGTATACACTAATTATTCACGAGGGTCGACACGACAGTTGTTCACTTTTCAGCTGAGGGCGAGTAATGGCAACAAAGTTTTTCAGACGAACTTCATTGCTAAATGCGCCTTACTCTACAGTTGCAGAAACGAATACAAATATATATACATGTTTTGTTATTTATTGAATCTAAAAAGTCCCAAACTCTTATTTGGCCTACATTAAACATTTTTAGAATATTTTCATAAAGGTAAAAACAACATTTGTTCCTTAACTTTAACTTCTTTCTAAAGAATATTATTACATGCTGTTGCAAATAAAGGTAAAACAAATTGATGGTAGTACCTTGAAACTTCTTTAAAAGTAGATTCTCTTGAATTACTTGTGTATTGAAATAAAATGAATTCAAATTGTGGCGAGAAAAAATGAATAAATTAAACTATATAAACTAAATTTAGATTTGAAAAATTAAGCTAAAACTGTTGCGCTGCCCTAAAACTCTATTTTGATAATTGATTTTATGGGTCATTGTCTTACTACTCGCCCTCAATCGCCAAAGTCCCAGCAAACCGAACCGCTTACCAAAATCCCCTACTTGGGTTTGCCATCCAAACCATTTTACTGGAGCAGTTCGCTGACCGTAAAACTCGTTGCCGTGGCCGCGATGACCGCAGGATCAGAGTGATTGGAGGCAGAGTCCCTCGATTCCGGACTGCGGTTCCAGAAGTGTTCCCCCGCCAGCGTTGCCGTGGTGCGATTGGCCCGCTCCATGGGCGGCTCGTCCCGCCGCTGCCTCACCGCCTGCGCCTGCGGTCACGAGGACATGTAGGTGCACTGCGTCTTGGGCTGCGGCTCCGTCTGCTCAATGGGCTGGATGGCCGCCCGTTTCCAGTAGTCCCGCACCGTCTCCACCGTTTCCATGATGCGCAGGAAGTTCCTGCCCGCCAGCATAGCCACATCCTCCTCGCTCCAGTTGTGATCCTCGAGCAGGGCGGCCAGCAACTCCGGATATTTGGACACATCCTCCAGGCCCAGAGGCGGCAGCTCGATGCCATCGTATCCGGCCCCCAGGCCAATGTGTTGAATGCCCGCAATGGCCCGCACATACTTGATGTGCTCGATCACGTCCTGGAGGCGTGCCTGCCGTCCACAGGCCACGTCCTCGGAGTCGAAGCTCAGCATGATCAGGCCGCCGTTCTCGGCCACCAGGCGCAGGATATCGTCCGGCACATTCCGCGTCGAATTGCACAGCTGGCGGGCGGCGGAATGGGAGAAGATGACCGGTGCCCGGGTCACCTGGAGGACATCCCTGGCGGTGGCATCCGAGCTGTGCGACAGATCAATCATCATGCCCAGCCGGTTCATCTCACGGACAATGGCCTTGCCGAAGGGCGTGAGTCCTTGCTCTGCCGTCGAGGCACTCGATCCTGCCCACGACACGTCGCAGCGATGGGTCAGGCTGAGATATCGTGCGCCCAGGGAGTAGAAGGATCGAAGGACCCCCAAGGAGGACCCAATGGTGTGGCCCCCTTCCACTCCAATCAGCGAGGCCAGCAGGCCCCGGCGGTGCGCCTCCACAATGTCCTGCGAGGATGTGGCCAACACCGTTTCCCGCGCATACATGTCCGACAGGCGCCGCACGATGTCTATCTGCTCCAGCGCCAACTGGACCGCGTCCAAGCCCTGCGCCTCGCACGGCACATATGCTGACCTGCAAAAGGACAACGAAAGTGTAAGGGTTAAAAGTGCACTTTTGCAGTGAGTTTCGATGCCAAATGCACAAAGATGTTTTCTTAGCTTTTAAAAGTCAATAATAATGTATTTCATAATAGTATTACATGTTGTATCTTTAACCTTATATTTACCCACATTCCTTAGTAAGTCATATTTATTTATTTTCACTGTCATGAAATTGTAAATTTTTAATGTTTTACTGCTTTTTAATTTATAAGGGCTTATTTTAAAGAACGCTCCAAACAAACCTGAAAAGATTTTTAGGATTAAAATTTGAATTATATAGGCTCTCTGAGTTTACCATTTAACCAACTTTGCAGTTAGTTTTGTAATTATTGTTAGTAAATATACAAAGTTTTAAAAAAATTTGAAAATGTACATGATTACTTTTTAGATATATCTCATTAAACAATGTTTTAGCCCCTGCAGCACCGAGAACTACAATTTTAAACGACCCACGATTGCCGTTTAATTGGGAAATGCAAATTGAAAGTGCGAAAATGGTTAGTTAGCAGCAGCGTTTCGTTTTGCTTCGCCATTTGATATGGCAATAACCCAGCCAGGGGGCATTCAAAACTTCGCAGAAAGCGGAAAAACCAGAGATCCTGCTGGTTTCGGCCCAAACTCCAAACCAAGTTCAGCAAGGCCATCCAGCGAATTGAAATGCGAAATTGGTGAAAAGTTACACTTGCGCCATCTGGCGGTCACAGTAGTGGGCGGTGGGTGGTGGCAGTAATTTTCCGGGGTGGTATAGTTTCCTTCCAAAATGAAGTCAAGTCGATTGCCCATCAGCGTTTTTCCCAAACTGCAGCTGTCTGCCGCCTGTCAGATTGCGCTCTTCCTTTTCGCCTCTAACCAAATTCGAAAAAGGGTGTAGAGTGGGTGTGTTCAATTTACACAGAGAATAAAAAAAAATAATCAAAAATGTCACATTACTCTAAATGTAATATCTAATAAAACAGTTTTAATATAATAATATTTAAAGTACTGAAATGTATTTATTTATTTAGTTATTCCTGATTTGGAATTTACTTTCCTAATATTATAATAGAAATTATCTAACTGAAAACATCTGACTAGTGGCTGTGTTCTAGTTAAACCTTGTCCTCCAGGAAAACGAAAATGACAAATAAGAGTTCTCCTACTTTTTTTTTAAGATTTGACGGTCCTTTAGGAAATTCTAAAGATTCATGATTTATTGGAAAAGGGAATTTGTGCGTCCGAATTTTCATTTCAACATAAAATTAACATTAATTATAAAACGTAAGCAACACAAATATACAACAATTAAAAAAAAAACAGAATAATTAATACATTTTCATAATATTTTCTCTGAGTGTCGGCATTGTGTAGGAAAAGGCTGAGAAGGACCAGCAGCAGACAGGTTGGCTGCTTGCCCTGGGGCATCCAGCCGGTTGCCAAATTTTATTTTGCAGTCAAATTGTTGGCAGCTTTTTATTGCCGCGCGGGGGAAATGGCGGAGGTCAGGAGTGGGCGGATTTTTGGATGCCCCTTTGGTGGGCGTGGCAGCTGGCTGTATGTGCCATGTTTTGGCCAGCACTCGAATGCATGGTGGATGGGTCAAATCTCTGACCCGGGTAGATGTCGCATCGGCCTGATTGCAGTTTTATGTGACTTTTCAATTTTCATGGCTTGGCCGCTGGTAGGCGAATTTTCATTGCGTATACGCCCCATTGAACGTTGTAATTTCAGTTAAGCATCAAAATAGGCTCGATTGGTCCCATTACAAAATTAAAAGCTTTACCTTAACGTAATTGATATGTCGTTCAGGAATCATTATGGGTAAGCGGTTCTAAAAAAAATTGTTTGTATTTCATATTTAAAATAAATAAAATTATTTTAAGTAGAATCCAAAGAAGCTCATAGAACTTATAAATTGTTATTTTTTAAGTATTTAGAAACGGAAACTGAAATATAAATAAAACAGATATTAAATTAATAAATGTAAGTAAGTAAGTATAAAATAGACAAGTTTTTCTAAAACTTTAAAAGATATTATTTAATTTTGTTGTTTTTTCGGTGGTCGCGTCCTTTTACCAAAATTTAGGACTTACTAGATCTGTATGGGGTCTATATGAGAACAAATTTGTGGTTTTCTGGATATGCAAATGTAAGGACGGATAGTTAAAAATTTTAAAAAAGGGTTTCTTTTATATATATAATGTTGTCATAAATATAACATATGTTGTATGGTTAGTGATATAACTTAACTTATAATCTATATTTCCCCCAAAACTCATACCACATATATGGTTTATTTGCATGTACTTTATGTGATCGATATAATTTCTTAATTTATTTTTACTAATACAAATAAATGTAATAATTGAATTTAAATAGATTAGAGTTTTATGATCTTCCAAGGACTCACCACACTTGAACGCTGACCAGTCCCTGCTTCAGTCGCTCCATGTCCGTTTGCGCCCACGCCGGCCGCGCCCAGAGCGACTTGTGGTCGACGTCGTGGCTGAGGTGGAGCTCCAGGCTGCTGTGGGCGTACTTGCGCACATTCCAGGCGTAGTTGTTGTGCCCGTCGACCAGCGGCACCTCGCGCAGGATGCGGCGGACGATTCTCAGTCTTTGGGCGTGCGAATTACGGCTGGGCGCCATGAGGAAGTGCTGGTAGGCCAGGGTGGCGGCGATGGCCAGCAGGCAGATGGCGCTGACCAGGGTGAGGGCCACCAGCCAGGAGCCCCTCCGCCCCTTCTGCCCCCCATCCGCTCCGGCGTTTGCTTTTCTCGAGGCCTTTCCCTTGGCTTTTCCAGAGGCACCTGCTGCCGCCGCCGAACTGAGCGATGTCGGCGACTTGGCGTCCAGACCCACAATATCCCCGCCCACGACCACGCCCCCGGCCAAGGGATTGCCGAAGTTGACCTTGGACTTCTGGATGCTGGCTATCTCGCCGCCGGAGTCGCTGTTCGAGATCGAGTTCTGGCGGGACAGTGTGCGGCGGATGTTCGAGTGCTCGGTGACGTCGGGCAATCCCCCGAACCCAGTCGTCTGAAATGGGAAATTGTTCAATGGATAGCGTTAATCCTTGTATTGAAATAGTTTAATATATGTATTAGTATTTATATAGAAATTTATATTTTTTATCCCCATTCAATGGAAAATATTAAATACTAACAGAGTCTTGTAATTCATTTGATATTACTACTGATATATTAAACAGCTTATTTGTTCACCAAAAATAAATATCCGGTCTTAAAGTCTATGCCGATCAATCGGTTATGGTATACACTTTGTATATATTTAATATATATGTATGTTTTGTTAAAGCCAATTCAGAGTTGAAATAGAATAGGCCATTTTCAGTTTTTTCCTCAAAAAATATTTACATGGAAATACTAATCGGATAATTATTATAAACCAAACTCTTTCATGATTCAATTGCCGTTATTTCTAGAGAAATACATATTTCTGTACAGATTTTTTATAAAACATCAAAAATAAAGTACAAGAACAGGTTTTAAAAACAATTTTCGTTATTTATCAATTGAAATGAGCTAATATACTGACTTATTGGCACCTCTTTAAGTTTGCCAGACATAAATAATGATTCTGAGGTCATTAAATCAGAAGTCATGAAACATTTTTCTAACCAACAAATTTTAAAGTAATATGTGCAGGTTCAGATCGCGTTTTCTTTGGCGGGTCTCTTACCCGGCCAAAACAATGGTTAACTTGGAAGGGGGGGCGGTGAGGCGTTGACTGCAGGGTGATACAACCGTTCGTCGAAAAGTTGCTTCATTAAAAGTGCGTCAAAGTTTCTTCGTTGATTTTGTGCCCTAATTAAAACTGCAGCAGAAGAAGCAAACTTCCAGAGCTCGGCTATATTCATAACTTGCATGAAACATCAACACGATGCGCAGGGAAACTTTTTAATGAACCAAATAACCATATCAGAATCAATATAATGGCCCGGCCACGTTCCATCCACCCGATTTGCCGTACCTTTTCCTATTCCATGTGACGGAATCATGGCTGCCGGGCTAATCTTGGCCCGACATAATTAAGCCTTAGTCATAATTCATGGACTTGGGCCACATGTGTCCCCTGGTCCAAAAAGCTAACTTCTCCGACCCTCGATTCCTTGGGGGCGGGGGCGTGGCATACGCCCTCGCATACGTAGAAAGGACAAATGCGAAACTTTGTCGTGTGAAAGTTGTGACATAAAGTTTGCCGAGGGCAGGCAATGATTTGTTTATATTGCGACTGCCTGAGGAATTATGCCAAACTGTGCAAAGTACAAATCAAATCTAAATGCGCACATTGTTCATCACAACCCAGGGAATTCCAAGATGAAGACATTTCGGAGCATAAAATTAAATTGAAAACAAACTTGAAATATTGCCCTAAAGATGGAGAAAACTAGTCACATGGATGAGTTGTTAAATAAGTAGAATTTATGCATGAGAATAAGTTACTGTCGGACGTAATCAACTTTACCTATTACAAGTATATATAGCAAAAATGTTTCACTAAAAAAATGGAAATAGCCATTTCCGATTTTTGCTTAAACCCTGGATTATACTTTCGACTACATTTAAAATCAATTTTGAATGCATTTCAAATTAAGTTGGAGAGCGTGTTAAATATTTATGCATTTACTTGGTAATTTGCACCAAAACATTTTGTCACATTAATAAATAATTCATAATTTAACACCAAACAAGCTAAACGAGCATGGTAAAAGGCAAAACTTTCATAATTGACAAAAAATGTATGTACATTAGTATTATTGTGGTATTTGTAATTCAAATAAAAATTTCCCACATTTCTTTTTTCTTTACTTTGCGCAATAACTAAGCTAAATTTTAATGAAAAGTTTTTATATTTTTTTGAAAGCTTTTTAATTATATTCTTCCATTAATGCAATGCTACTTTTTTGGACAAAAAGAAAGCTGCCCAGTTGTGCACTTTTGTGAAATACAGTGCTTCACAGAGTTTTCACGGTGTTTTTCCGAGAGCACCCGGACGGTGGCTAATTAGCCGGAAAATCAGCACCACACGGCGTATGAGCAACGAGCATGATGAAAAGCACAGCTCTGTTTTTGCTGGGTTTTAATGCAAAGAAATATTTAAATTAAATTAAATAAAATATGGCCAGTAGATACATTTTCAACTATTTTTAATTATGAATTTCAAACATCATGAAGCAGGCAACAGCGAAATTAACTTTTACAAAAAGCTGCAAACTTTTGCGCTGCTTGCCGAAAGTAATAAAACGATAACCAGATGACTGAGGGGAGAACTTTTGGCAGCGCAAGAAATATTCATCTCAATTTATTCAATTTTTAATAAAAATGCAAATATTTTACGTGCTTCCGCTATCGCTGGCACCCTCGCATTGCATTTTATACAAAGTAGCATAATTTTTTCCCAACATTTTCGCGTTGAAAAAAAAGTACGCTAAAAGTTTTGGAGCCACCGTTCGCTGCTTAAAAGGCGCTTCATTGTACAGGGCACTGCACTTTTCCGCTTTTCCGAAGGACGAGGCGAGGTTTTTCCGGGACAGCTTGGTGTGACGCCGAAAGTTTGTTTGCCAACGGAGGTCGCATCATCGTCATCGTCGGCGGCATTGCGGGAGCTAAAGCTGTAATCCGGGCACCAGATTTGGCCACATTTCCCACAGACTTTGCTCGCATTTTGACAGGCGCTAGAGCCGCCCGAAAAATGCATGACCATGGGCGCCAGCAGCTACAGGAGATGCCCCACAGGTTTGCCTTAGTTTCGCCAAGTTTATAATTAGTTTAGTCCGGGTCATGCCCCTCCATTGACATGCCGCCAAGAGCAAAAACAATTGCATTTGTGGCGGGAACTAGTTTGTTGTTGATGGGCAGCTAATTGTCACCCAACTAACCGTCGTTCCACACTTCAGAGCAAATCAAGCTCCCGAAAAATATGTGTCTCGCAATAAACAAAATGGCTAAATTATGTTTAAGGTAATAACAAAAGTATAAATGCTCCTTTTTAAGACTTTAATGCTTAATATGGAAGCAAATGTGCTTCCTTACAAAATTCTAATATCGAATCTACTAATAATTCCAGAAAATCTAATGTACCATATACCCAGAAAATAATCCTCACAATCTCTTATATTTTAATCTGATTTATTTAATAGTGGGATAGTGTTCGGCATACGAGAAAAAAGCATATATATTTTTAAGGAGATCTAACAATGCTCACTTAGCACTTTATTTGCACCCACATTAAGACGAGTTTTACCTTTAAAGTGAGTGCGATGGAAACTGATGGTGATGGCATTTGTGCGTCTGGCGGACGGAGTACAAATTGGCCCCATTGTTGTTGACTGTTGCCTGATCCCCGACCCGGGGCAGAAATTCGTCCAATTGAGTTTTAAATAAAAATGAGCAGACGATGCGCCAACAACAATGGCAACTGCAACTCCTTTTTCCTCTCAGCAACAGCAGCAACCTGCAGCATGTCAGCAGCAGCAGCAACATCAGCACTAGCAGCAACAGCAGCAACATCAGCACTAGCAGCAACATCAGCGGCAACAGCAACATCAGAGTCATTCAGCTCGCACAAAAGGCGAAAGGAGGCGGCAACAGGACCAACGTCAACAAGGACAATAACAATGAAAACGGCAACGGCAAAAAATAGAAACGGGAGCAAGAAAAAACTGTTACGGAATGCTTTATAGTTTCCGCCATTATTTTCCCTTTTGCAGCTGCAGTTTTTAGTAGAACCTCTACATATATATATTTTTTTTTTTGTCAGCAACACCCTGGCTATGAGAATTTAGTCCGAGACTAAAAACAACTAAAATCTGTGCCGCATGTGCAACAGCCAAAGGGGTTCGCAATGGGCGGTGGACAGGAAACGCTCTTTGCTGTATGCTGAAAAGTATTTGTCATGCCATATCTCATCCCCGCCACGGGCATATATCATTTTATACGCGGCACTCGTGGGAAACAAAGCAAATCCATTCCATAAATAATTCCCCCAGAATTTCGGAGGAGAGGAGTGGAGCCATGTGCAAGTGCCAAAATGTTCTCGCATCCTCGAAAAGCTAGAAAAAAGGAAGGTAAATTGGAAGTATGGAACTAATCTCTTCCCTTCGCTTAGTTTGATTTTGCAACAAATCTTTTCACTTCTAATCGGGTTTACATGGTTATTCGGGTATTTTCTTGAACGCTAACAAAGTGCTTTTCACACGATGCTTGTGTATATTGGATTTTGGTAAAAACCTAATTTGAGATCTTTGTTTCCGTTAAAAGTCAACTCAATGTGCACCATTTTCTCAATAAAATATCCGACAAATACAAATCTAGTTTTTAAATACACTTCCTTCTACTTTTTTTTTTATATTAAAATTTAAAATGAAATTGACTTAGATGAATAACTGATTTAACTATGTAAGCTAATCTGGGAGTAACAAAAAGTTAATTTATCTTGATGGGTATTTTACTCTCTCTTGTTTCCATCATGTTAAGATGCTGGGAGATCTGACACAAGACAACTTTCGCATGGGATAATAACTTTCGCAGACAATGCAATAAACTTCACCATATCAATTTATCGAGTGGCTCTCCGCCTTGATTATGATTGATTCGACCATGAAGGGAATGTAATGCACAAAGAATTTGCGGTCAACTTTATCAATTCGCCCCCATTGTACGGCGGATGCGATGGAGAAGTCCGGGTCCGGGTCCGAGTCCGGATCTTAAGGACCCCGGCGAGTGCGCAGCAGGCATGTCGACAGCCCGGAGTTGTCGAGTGCGGTCGTTGCCAGCTGCTGTTCCTGCTGCTGTTTTTAGTTTTTCAAATGTCATTTGGCCATTTCACGCTGATGGACATCAGTCTCTACCGGCTCCATCCCCCCGTGGTCCAGCCCACAAATTGCCTTGTGGCTGCCACGTAATTTCTGCCTTCCGAACTGAGGTTGCTCTGGCAAAAGCCGCATTCAAATGCTGCACTGGTGGAAGGCAAAACCAAAGCCCGAACCAAACCCAAACACAGTCTAACTGTACACAAGAAAAAATTATAGTAAAATAATATCCATTTTTTTTGTAGCACTAATAATGGTGTTTGGAATTTGTACTGAGTTCAATATAATTAAATAAATACGAAGAAGACGTCTAAGTTAGACGATGTTTAGGTAAATATTTGTGTTAATGTCTAAAAATATATTTCCGTAAATCATGCAATAAAATAGTAAATATGAGTGGGAAATTTACTCTAAAATTCAAGCTTATTTTAAAGGGAATTGAACATTTAATTTTATTCTAGCAGATACACAATTATGTAATTACTTGAAGCGGAAAATACAATTTAAAATTGACGAATTTGTTTCCAGAAAACGTACGAATGAATTTTAATTTTGATTTTAAGGATATATTAAATGTGTGAGCAATATACCAGAATTTTTCTTTCTGTGTAGGCCCAGGAGATGGGTCCGAAGGACAGCAGACTGTTGGCCGTTGGCGTTAGCCACAATGGCTGTGTTAGGGCTTCGCATTTTGTTTGTTTATTTTGCCGTCCCATTGCGACTTATGTGAGCGATGACCGACGAATGTCCACAACCTCCGACCATTTTTCACCCATCGCCCCATCTTGTGATTGTTTTGTGCCAACGGAATCGAAACGTTCTAAGTGTTCATTAAACAATTTAAAGTTGATTGGCCCTGCCAGGCACAGGAATGTACTATATGTCGTATGTCTCCATGGATTTGGCCTTAAATGTAATTTGGCTCCCTGATTGCGTTAAGCGGCTGAGCACTTTCCTAATTGTAATGCTTTGTGGTTGAGTTAATGCCTAAGCGAAGACATATTGATGTGCACTATCACCAGGCAAGTTTCCATTAAGAAATTTTACTTTTGTCGAAGGAAATCCAATAAAATTTGTGCGGGATTCGTGTTTAGAAATGATTCAATATGATGTATTCAACAAAATGGGTCTATTGAACAGAAATATAGTTCCATGTACTATTTAAATAATTAATTTACAAAGTGTTTATTCTTGTTTGATATCATTTTATTCATTTTTTCGGCTCTTAAACCTTTTTATACATATATATATTTTTTTTTTTTAATTATTCTCCAATTGAACATCATAAAGTTCACTTTGAATGAAATCGTTTTTTTCTCGTGCAATTCGTACTGCCAGTAGATTGGTTATCCTGGAATATTATTCCCAGGAGTCACGTGCAGGTTCATAACAGAGTGTTTCATCAATTCCACACCGCATTTCTGGATCCTGACAGCCCTCAACGTCCGCGAACAGGAACATAAAGCCGGAGAGCAGGACAATGGATTTGGAGTGTCTGGTTTTGCCGAACTAGACACGCAGCCACCATGTCCATCAATCAAAACTCACTTGGAGCTGCGGTGGAACAGGGTATGAAAAACTTCTCAAATGAATGGCAGCTCCTGGCCAGAAACTATTTGCACACGAAACACAGGAATCGCTGGGCGGAGTGAAAAGTTTGAACACAACCGAAAGTGCGGACTCGTCGTTTTAGGGCGGTGTCAATGGAAAAGGGACAGGGTGTTTGGGATTTGGCAAACTATTGGCAAACTCAATGATGGGGAGCATCGAAGCGAAGCAACCGACACGGATAGGGCACGAAAAAAGTACACAGAAAAACTACAGGAATATAAGTTACATATTGTCGCCCAAGAGTCATTAAAACATATTTAAAGTCGTGTTAATGAAGAACTCTACTTTAGGCGGTCAGAAAGATATATAAAGACAATTTAAATCGATGATTTAAAACTGATTTTTAACAGATTTTTAACTAATGCATTGGAGAAATATAGTGGAGAAATATATTGCTTTAAGAATATCCTTCTTATATAAATAAGTTTGAATGGCACTTTTTCTGGAGATAATCCAATATTATGGGAAAGCACAGATATTTGTGGAAATACAAAATGTAGATTTTGTGACTCTGTATTTTATTAACGCTGACTTCATATTATATTATATTATAAATTTACAAGCTAACTTAATGGCATACAAAATATGATTTGAAATGTCAGAAGCGCAATAGAACGGCAGTGATCTTGAAACACAGATTATGCGATTAATAATATTTTTCTCCGTGTTTCAGTAGGTCCTGAAAGTGGACAAGGCATTAAAGCGCGAAATGAAGGCGAGAGGTATGAGGCTTGTGGGGGAGCTGGAAAATAATGGCGATTTTTATGGCTTTGGCGGAACGCATAAAAAACCCAAGCGCCGAGGAGCAGGAGCTCGGGCTGGACAAATGCCCGGGCTGCTGAAAGGCAACTGAAACTGAGAACTGAATCTGCAACTGCAACAGAACGACATTTGCAACATTTAATTTATTATTCAAATGTGAACAAATGGCGCCGGCAACCAAAGATGACAGCGTCCCCAGTGAGTAATGGTTCCGAAGGACAATTGCCCCGGTCCCAGACCTTTCGCCCCAGAACTCCCCTTTATTTTTTTTTTTTTTTTGGTTCTTGAGCTTAAGTTTGCCAGTTTATTGTTGGTGGCTTTGGCAGTCAGATAGGAATCATGTCCTGGATTTGATTCGCCCTAATCCGCAGTCCAAACAAATTGAGTTACATGCAAATAATCGTTTGTTCGATTTGGTCACAGGATGTGTGTCCCACGCTAGTGTAAATAAAATCGGTGGTATTTATCATGTTCGGTCCCCTCCGTAGTTTAGCTTTATCTGTCGAGTCCCGGCAGTGAAAAGATACTATCTCAAAGTGTAATTGGACAAATGAGACTTTGAAAACATTTTTAAAGCAAACTCTAGATTTATATTTACTTTGAAACGTTTTTAGCTTAAATTCTAAGCTTTAAAATGTATATTTTAAATTTTTTGTGTAATGTGGCTAACCACAAAGTCTGTTCATTTTTTGCCACATATCAAGGACAGTAAAAATTGGTCTTTTTTCCGTCTAAATCAATGTAACCGCAAATAATTAAACATTCATCTGATTCGGGTGCGTTGAATTCACTTCAGTTTACACAACTTTTTGGCTCCACACCTCAAATTCAAATGTAACATCTGACAGAGGCAATTTGCATATTTCAGCATGTGGGTGCTCGTCTAACTAAATAAACCACTGCAAGTGCACTTATCAATATATGTATGATAAACGTAGAATAAATTTACATATAATTCAGCTGTTATTTAATTTCCTCCCCTGAATATAGACTAGTAGTTAACTTTGATTTAATTCAAAATGGTTATTTAAATGTATTGTTACCAGCGGTTTAAGTCCCTAAATTTAATTTTATGCTTTGTTTTTAGTAATTGAACCCAAAATCATAAAAAGCATAAAGGGAACCATAATTTCCTTTGTGCCAGACGTTCTAAAATTTAATAATCTCGCCTGATTTAGCGATTGTTTGACCCCTGTAAGCCTCTTGTGTCGTCTCCAAATCAAATCAACTGCGGGGAATATCGTTTAATGAAGGGATACGGATATGGCGGATATGTGCGGCATAAAAAAATACGAGCTTCTTTATGGGGGAATCTGCATAACGGATCCTATCTGGCTGAAATAAAACCGGCACATCTTCCATTCAAGGCCAGGTCGTTCGATTCTGTTAAGGCAGTCCTTTCACTGGGGAAAATACATGCTAAGGACTCTTACATTAAATTTTAGGGCTTTTCTTCCAAAACGAAATGTAATTGTTCGAATTTTGAAATACACTTAAAGTTTTTTTAAAATTGATTTTCCATAACATATTTTTAAATGTTCTGCTTTATTTAATTAGTTTGTATAATTAAGAAATGAATACTATTTGAAATCATTTAACTTTTCACCATTCTTGTTAATGGTTTTAAACAGAACATATGGATTTTAAAATCATGTTTTTCTCAGTGTTTCCTTTTGTGACAGGCGGTGTCGTCAGTGAAATCGCGGCACGAACACAAAGACCCGGCAATAATCGTAAATGGTTCCCTCTCCTCATCCCAGTTCTGTGGGATAAACGCCATGAATGCCAATTACAGGAGCGGCAACGGGCTTATCGTTATCACAAATCCGCCCACCTTTGAATTGCAGGATTCCTATACTTTAGTTTGCTCATATCACTAGTTTTTTTTTTAAAAATATACGATTAAACTTAGCTCTTTAAGCATTTATGACGGCTTGTTAAACGTTCCGAATGCCTTCTAAACGTGAAAGTTGTTTAATAAAAGGAAACCCCCGGAATGATGTTAAATTTTGTTATATATTAATATTATAAAATAAACATGTCTAGATCCAAGGTATATACCAGATATATATTTTTGGAATACTCCATTGGGCTTTATTTAGTCAGACCTGGTCTATTCTTGTCTTATTTTGTGTTGACCCTGTATATACTTTTTAAGAATATTAACACGGTAAGTGGTAAAATCATTGAAAACCTTTAACAAAGTAAGGCAGATTAAAAGAAGGCAGAGGGTATCTCATAGTCGAGCCACTCAAATCTATCGTTCTCCCAGACTTTTTGTCACCATTTACTTATACCCCCCGTGTAATCCACCCACCTGGTAGTCCATGTAGTTGTCGAAGTGCATGTAGGAGCAGCTGCCCGCGTCTCCTGGCCCCGGAACAGGCAACCCATTCTCGTCCACCTCGACGGCGGGTGGCGGAGGTGGCGAAGGAGGCGGCAGGTTGTCGCCCTTGAAGGACACCCTCTTTGGCTTGCCCTGCCCGCCGGCCAGTCGTCGCCCCCTGCCCAAGGTGCCGGAACTCATCATGTAGGCCAGCGAACCGCAGCCCACGACTGCATCCTGCTGTTGTTGTTGTTGCTGCTGTGGGTGGTGCAGGGACTGAAGGCCGCAGGCTCCGAAGCGGAAGTGCGGCATGCAGGTGGTGGTCATCCCGCCCGCTCCGCACTCACTGCCCTCGAAATCCGACTCGACGTCCGTAAGAAAGGCGGCGGGCTGGAAACCACGCGGCAAAGTGGCCGCCATCGAGGGATTGGGATTGATATTTGGATTTGGATTTGGACCGCCGGCAGAAGCCGGCATCCTTTGGCGTCCCAGCGTCCCGGTGCACAGGATATTCATTTGCTGTGGATGCTGGATGCTGTGTGGAATCTGTTCGCCTTGCAGGAGCGCCAATTCGCCGGGACTCGCCAATGTGGTTGTTGTTGCTGGGTCGGCTGGCAGGAGGTGGTGCGTGGGCTGCAGCTGATAGAAGTGCTCCACCATCGCCGCACCCGGAACACCACCGCCCACCGCCCCCTCTGCTGGAGCCGGCAGCAGAGCCGTGGGTATCACCATGATGGGCATCATGGCCGGCGGGCCAGAGGAGGCCGACGGTCCACCGGCGGCCTGCAGCATCTCCATTTGGCACATCTCCTCGTAGCTCAGCGGACGCAGGTGCTCCATTTTGGGGTTTTTAGGGCGTGGTTACCTCACTGCCTCACAACCTACGCCTTCACTTCACTTTCGCAATTACAATTATTCAATTCGTGTGCGCCACTCTGGGCTTTCTGCGTTTTCCACCTGTACACACTACCAATACATTTATTTTCGGGGGTGGAGTGGAGTGGGTGGGAAGTTTTCGCGCGCGTTCCCTAGGTTTTGCTCACATCGCGTTCGAATAAGAGACCCGTGCGCCTTCGTCCTTTCGGCAAACTTTATTCCGCGACAGTCCTGCAGCAACTGAGCAATTGTCTGCCAATCTCTGGAGATTTTCGAGCCGCCAATTCGCCGGAGTCTGTGCAGACATCGCGCCTGCGCCGCCCGGAATCCGCTGGCCAGGCTCGGCTCTTCGCCGGAGACGCCCCCCCTTTTTACCCCCACTTAACGCGTTTTGTTTTGATTCCGTTTCGTACACATGGAAGAAACTAACACTATTAATGTCATATTCTTGGTACTACAAGATAAAACATTTTTCCAAATAATATTGACATTTTAAAGCAATTTTATTGCAAAAACATCCAGCGATGTTAAAATTTTCGATTTCGTTTTAATACAATTGAAAGCCAATATATTACGAATTATTTTTGTAAGTCTATCATTTGTCATTATAGAAACTATACAAGTTGTAAAGCTATTGAGTTAGGTTTTAAATATGTATCTCTTAAATGGGAATGTGCCATTTTTTGAAGCATCTAAAAAATTATTATTATAATGTGGGTAAAAAAGATTAAATAATTCATTGATCAAATAAAATTAGCTTTTGAAAAAACCGTTTTCTTTGTATAACAAAATAAAAGATCTGGTTATTATTGAATTCTTAGTTCTTTTGAGAATATTTTTGTGTCGCTAAAAATATATAGTCAAACAAAAAAAAAATAAAAGTTTGCAAACGAGCAATTATCAAAAACCCCGTTTTTATACTCATTTCAGTATTGCTAATTTCTCTCAGTGCAGACTTAGCGCAGGGGTTGGTGGAGTTGATTGCTCCCAACGTCTGTTTTGAAGCCATGTTGATTTTCGTACGTCGTGGGAAATTAAAGTACTTCCCGGCTGCTCCCGCAACTCGAATACAAGATTTTAATTGCCGCCTGCCGAGAAGTGCGGCGGCGGAGTCCCAGGAGATCGGGCATTGCGGTGCATCCCGTCCTTTTGGTCCTGCTGCAATGCGCAGATGTGCAACCAACTGTTGGGCTAGGAGTACACGCTGGGCCACCACCTACAACTATTTATGTGGACGATGAGTGGTTGCCGCCACCCGGTTCCGAGGGAATGACCCGGCTGAATGGCCGCTGATTGCAGTGAGGTAGCCTGCAAATGACTTTCTGATATGGCCAGCAAAAATATTGACTGCGCTGAGCTTACACAATCCCAGGGCTTTTTCAAACTCATTTGGGAATCCGAATATTACTTTCTGACGCGCACTGAGCGAAATGGACATGCTATTGACATTGATGAAAAAACTGCAGGGGTATTTTTCAAAAATTCACTGAACTGCAACGGAGATTTAAAAGGGTTTTGTTGGGCCCCACTGCGGATGAGTAATATTTGTTAGCCTTTCATATGTCCCTACTTGAAAAATCACTCATCCGCAACGTGAGCCTATGAAAGGATGTGTTGCATTACTACAGTTGTATATTTTTATGGCGTCCCTGAAACGGATATATTATTTATTTGTGTAATCGTACTCAACAGTTTAAAATAATTCGATAAGGTTACTGCCCTATTATTATTTGAAACTAAACATTTTGATAATTCTAATCGTTTTAGTCAACATTTTTCTACTTGGCATTTATTAGTTTATTGTTTCGGGGCAACTTTATAAATATAAGTTGTTATTTATTTTAACAGACAATTCAGATTATGACCTTTAAATTGTATCACTCCGGTATTAGGTGCTGTGTTTCTACTCTTCAATTTAAAAATGACAAAATATAAAATAATTGTTTGCAATATTGTCGAATAATTCCCATGGCTGCTACGAATAAAACTAATTGGCAAGCCTTGAAAAAAAACTAACAAAATGCTATTGATAACGAAGCTTTGTGTCGGCTGCCGGACAAATGTAAAACAAACAAAATGGCAAAATTCGTTTGTGCCAAAACCATATGTATCTTGACACTTTGGACGACCAGAGCCCGTAAATTTGTACACCAAATAAGTGAATTCAGACAGCATCAAGATAGAGCTTAAAATATTTGTCATTGTCTGCGGTATCGCACATGGAAATCTAGACAAGCCCAACTTTTCACTATGTTCGGTAGTTCCCAAACCTCCATTAAATCCGTAGCCACAGCCACGCGTCGCGATTTCTGATTTTTTTTTCAGTACTCCGTACCTGCGGCGATGTTCCATTTGGGGCACAGAGTGAAAAGGAAAAAACACAGTTGGAGATGTCTTTAACAGATTTTTGAGTCAACGTTTTTGTGTTGCGATTTGTTGTGCTGTGTTGTGTTCTTTTATTATTTTCTTTGTCTTTTTTTTAGCACTCTTCCCAGTGCAACTGGCCTCCCCCTTCATTTACATTTGTTTCATCCTATTATCCCGGTTAACCGGCCCGTTCTCAGCACCCCACCGCTCCGCCGTCGTGCCATTTGTCAAGTTCTGCTCCCAACTTTAGCCCGCGGCTTTTTTGTAATTACACAACTGCGGGTGAGAGGGTGGGACAAGGGGGAGGGCGAGGGGGATTTAGCCGGGTAAATGAAAGCGGCTTAAAAAAGCAGAGCGTTGGGGTTTTGTGGCGCTCGTTAAAATTTGTTGCTCTCATTTCGATTGTTGCTGTGGTGGCTGTTGTTGCTGCTGCTGTTGTTGCTGTTGCTGTTGTTGCTGCTGCTGTTGTGCCGTTGATGTTGCTGCTGTGCCGCCGATGTTGCTGCCGTGCTTTCGGTTCTGTGATTGTTGTTTGCGCCGCTGTTGCCGATTTTAGTGCGATTCCGTTGCCCCAGCAGGCATAAAAGTTTGCCGGGGATTGAAGGTATTACGTTTAAATATGCGAACCGGATTGAAAAGCTCGCATGAAGTTGCCCGACCATGATTCATGATCCCTTCTGGATGGGCACTTTAATGTTCATTCAATTTTCCAGATCCGAACAATTAAGAGTTTTTAATCATCGACTAGTCCGCACCAGCGGAGGCCCAAAAGTGCCCAGCTGGATGGCGGATAGCCTTTGTATGGCTCCATTATGCGGTTGATTTACTACCCAAACAGCTGTGAAATATCATTGCCCTCCAGGAAGCCTGTTGACCGATGCCAAACGGAACGGAAACGGGTCAAAGGGATTTGCACATATGCACATGGCTCCCTTCACAGATGGAAGAAGTTTTGTCACTGGGGGAATTACCAGTAATCGGATTTTAATTGGAAACAAATTTAGAAAGGCCCCTTTTAAGGAATCATTTGAAAGAAAAATGTATTATATGGGTAATAAAGGGTTTATGAGTAAGTGATGCGGATTAATAGTTGTGATAAAAAGTAGTCTAAAAAGCCTTATTTGGTTACTTTATGCCGGAAAAAGACGCAAATACTCTACTTATATCTGGCGTTAAGGTATGTTTACTTTACATTTTAATAACTTATAAAATAAATGTTTTATTTAAAAACTACTGTATATGTTGATCGAAGATGATGTTGATGCATCATCAAATGATGCGAGATATGTATAGTATCTCTAGAACTGGCATGTTTATTGTAGACTCTCTAGCTTTAATAGTTTATACAGACAAACGGGTATAAGTACCAACCAACTTATTTTCCTAAACATATGTATTATTATGAATAAAGAAATATGACTTATAGCCTTAAGATGTTATTTCCCTCTCCCCTTTTCCAACCAACTTTCTCATTTTCAACTATTTAAAGATTTCCAAGTCGCCGAGTAATGACTGCATTTATTATCCATTTACTGTAGCGAGTTAATGCCCTGATCCCTGGCTTATCTTTGCTTGAGCGCAGCAGCAGCAGCTTGTTTACACCCATATTTATCAATGCTGTCCGCAATAAGACTTCGACAGAGCCACGAAATGCCCTTTCTGCGCTGAAAGTTTTGAGCAACTCTGCTAGATAAATCAACTGGCATTAGGGACAGGGGTCTGGCGATGCTGCTGCGGCAAGATAAATAAATTAACTCGTTCAACTTGGCTGACAGATGGACTTAGTGCCATCATGAGGGGACAGGGCCATCATTCCCCCGTCTTGCCTTGCGAACAAACAAGTCGTTAAAAACGCGTGAATCCTGGCTAATTTATGGCTAATTAAGTTGACGCAACTTTTACGCAGGGCAAGAAGGATGGGAATCCCCGCCATAAGCAACATATGCCACGTGCTTTGAAGGCAGTTATGTCATTTATGTTTGAAAAGCTACTTGCGTTCTGTATGCACCAATTTTTCCACCATATACTCGTACACTTGGCGAAACAAGGAGCTCTTCTAGCACTCGACCTGCTCCTGAATACCTCGTTAATTAAGTAGCCTGTTATGTGCAGCTTACCATCGTAATACATTTTTACGATCGCAAATGGAATTATAACTGCTGGCCACTCCCTGTTATTTTCATCCTTGGACTCATTTCGTTTACAAGCAGCGGAGTTACACTGAGGGAAATAACAAATCTTAAGCTGAATAATAAAATGTTTGACCTCTTGTTTGAACATTTTAATTTAAATGTATTAAAAATGTATGTTAAATAGCTATGTAGCTATAATATATTTGCATATTTATTTTCTATATTTAATAGGATTAATATTATTATTTTATCTTTGCAGGTCCCTTTAATAGCCCCAATATATTGCTAAATAATATTTTAGACAATAAAATAGAGCAATAGAAAAAATACATTTAATATATGGGACTTTTTGAAATCCATACACTATTTGGCTCTCTGTATTTACACACAATGCCATTACTGGGGCATAGGTTATGGTTATCGGGTTGGTCAGTGGGAACCCCGTAGACAGACTCCGAGTCCGGGTGGATTGTACAGGAAGCCTCACAACATACAGACCTTGTAGGTGCTGCGTAACATAACTGAGCACCCTCTGAACCCTCCCGACGGGGTAATTTCGTAGACAAACATCATTGGCATTTCTGTTTGAAGGCTCTGAGTGCCAATTAACTGAACGTGGCTGCTCCACCTGAACCGGACGGATGGCTGGCTAGATGAGAGTACTCGACCCCGGATTGCACAGGAACCGGCACATATATAGTGGATATCGATCAGAGCCGGAATACATACTGCTAATGGGTGTTAATCTAGTTGCTGACTGAAAGTGTGAACATTTTTATCGTGTCATTAAAGCAACTTGCGTGTAATCAGATTGAGTATGAATTTTGTCACGCTACTATGACTTTTTCTGAATTTAATAATCAAAATTATTTAATATTTAAATAATTTTAATAACTTAAATTAAGCTTATACAAAAAACTATCAACTACTAAATTATATTTATATTATTTATATTTACTATATTTATTCAAATTTTGTATTTCTTTATCCCACTTATATTTTGTAATTATGGCCAAATAATTAAGATATTATAATCTAATAAATAATAGAAATATCAGCCAACAGCTTTATTTTGCACTCCAGTTTTTGCTTTTTGACTTTGGTTAGCCGTTGGCGGTGACTTGGCAAACTTGGTCATCAACACGTAGTCTGATTTGGTATACTTTAACCACACACAACTCATCAAGGACCCCAGCAGAGTCGGCTGGCCACGTGCCGAAAAGCCCCCAGTTCCGCCCACTCCTCCAGAAAAGGATTCCGCTGGGTGGGACTGGAACTGAGCTTTTAAATTAAATCACAAAATGAGGATAGAGCGACTAAGGCAACCGAGGCAGCCGCTAAACCAAATAAATAAACCCTTTGGCCGCAGTCCTTGGTGTCCTTGCTCCTTGAAGGCGCGTTCTCCTTGGGAGAGATAACAGTAAGGACAGGAAGTCAACTTGCTACTGGGCCAACGGAAGGGATAGGAATTTACAGTGGAGAAGGTGGCTGATTTAGTGGCTAATAAATACACAATTTCAAAGAAGAAAAACAAATTAAAAGACATGCTGAGGTGTTTATTTTGTTATTTTTAATTGTTTAATTTTGATCTAATAAACGTTGGTCCTTAAAACACTTTTTCAGGTTTTTCTTGATGTAATTTTTAATTTTTTTTTCATTTTTCTTGATGTAATAATGCTTTTAAACATTGGTTTTATATCCGTTTTATAATTTTAACGTCAATTAATTTTAAAGGCAATCTCGATTTTAAAAGCAGTTTTTTGTGAATTTAGTAAGTAATTGACAACTAAAACCAATTTATCATCCACTGTGAAAAGGAAAAATGACTTCCCTTAGTGCTCGGCAATTCGGTCGCCAAAAGGACACGCGGAGACCGAAAGGGATAATGGCATAAAATCCAACAAAATGAAAAGAAAGCGGCAAATCATGTTAAGAGATTTAAATTGGATTAGTTGACATGTGTGTGAGTGGATGTCTATCCTTGGTGGTGTCAACTGGCGCTGGCCGTGAAGCCAGCTTTTCGCCCCTGGATGTGGATCTCCTGGCACGGCCGCCACTCGCTCATCTTGACATCAATTTTGTCACTTGATTTCCCTTTCTTTTTGCATTTTTTCATGCCGGGCCTGTGCTTTTATTTATTTTGTATGCTTGACACAATTCCTCGTCGAGGGCTTACGGCTCGAGTGTCTCTCCGGTCCTCGATGCCATTCACTCGCCCCGAACCTGCTCTTTCGCAGTCCCCGGCAAAGGTTCCGCCCAGGCTCTGCATTTGACAAGCAACCAGCCTTTCTCGATTCGGGCGGAGGTCACCTTCCATCATCGTCCATCGTCGGCAAAGGAGGGTGACCCGTTTGACACGCGGAGACATGACGTCAGGTTCAGCGGGCGACGACTTCCAATAAATGAATGTGTCACTTTAAGAAAACCTTAGCCCATAGCAATGATTTATTACAAATCCTGACTCCCACTTACGCAGGGGCTATGTAGGCTAAACCAATTCGATAAATGGTGATCAAGAAAGTTAGGAAGTTGGGCTTTTTAAATGAGTATTTAGAATGCATCATATGAATAATTTTGGAGAATATCATTTTCTGCAAGGGTATATAAACTTCGGCTCCGCCCGAAGTTAGCTTTCCTTTCTTGTTTATTTTTTGTTTTGTGTATTATCCTTATGGTTATCCATAGGTTTTAATTTAATGACATTTTTGTAAATTTAAGTTTTAATTAAAAGTTTTTTTTTTATGCATTGGCTGCCTACTTTTAAATGTTAACAACCATTTCATTATTGGAAAAGCCCTTTACTTAAATGGGATCTTTCTTCAATTTAGAAAACTTGTAGTAATGGGTCCCTGAGTAATTATTATTTATAGTATTATGTATGTTCATTCTATTAAACCATTTTTAATTTTAGAAGGAGCGGCTTACTTAAAAGCAGTGACGAAAATTTAAAAATATTGTATCGCAAATATTAATCGCTCTTGGGCTCCTTCTTGCGGTACTTGACTTGTGACGTGTAGACGTCGTATCCCAAACTAATGGTGTTGTCGTAGAATACCCTGTACTGCGGCTTGATTAGCAGGAAGTTGATGAACTGCGCCAATGGCCACACCGTCCACTCAGCCATGTAAAGGGTCAGAGCTTTGTCCCTGATCTCCTGCTGCAGCTCCTCCCACGAATTGTCCTCCAGAATGGCCATGGTAACGAAAAACACCGCGATGTAGAAGGGCGAGCAGATGAACTGGTCCAGCAGGATCTTCACGATCACCATCTTGAAGTTGCGCTTGGGAAACAAGTAGTCCAGGTACTGGTACCAGTAGTGGCACACCAGACCCACCGTCAACCCGGAGATGCCCATCCGCAGAGTGCGAATCCGGTTCCATCCCGAAAGTTCCCCGATCAGCCGTTCGTAGGTCTGCTCCATGGTGTCACCCACCATGCTGAGGCCCACGGAAATGCCCATGTTGGTGTACAGCAGGTACTTCGGGCTGAAGGCCGCCTGGTGGAACCGGTGCAGGACATGCTTCATCCGCTGCCACCCCACTCGTCCGGCCATCTAGGATCCCCAGCTGCGAGAGATGACTCTGTCGATGGGCGCCGTCAGACCGCCGATGAGACTCAATAAATCGTAGTGACACACATCCCATGACATCCTCTTTAAAAAACCATCCTTGTTAAAAAGTTACTCAAAGCTAGAACCTAACGTATAATTAACCATGTCCTATCAAGCCTGATAATGATTTAAGATTGTATTAATTACTAATATAATTTTCCTGAAAAATAATAAATACTACTAATCATAACATTTTTATACCAATTCTCAAACTTTTTCAGCCTTTTCTGATTTTAGCCACGCACAAGTAACCTGATTTTCTCATTCAACTGAAACGCAGCTTACTTTCTTGAAACCCATTTGACTTAACTTAAACCCAAAATTAGTGTAGCATTTTAAAGGTAATGATAAATCGCCTGCAAATATTTGGCAACAATAATGATAATACAGCTATTTTTCATAGTATATATGGAAAACCAAAATAAAGATATGCTCTGCTATGCTTTTCAGTGCCTCATAAATATTTTGTTTATTAAGGACTTATCAAAATAAAGAAGTCCCTATTTTTTAATTGACATACACACTATTGATTGGAACAAATATCTAAATATATCTGATTTACGGTGCAAAATTTTGATTATTCTTTCTTGGCAAAAATTAAACAATTTTTATATTTTAAAGTTTTCTGACTGCGAATTTAGGTCAAATTACCAAATAAAAGAAAACTTGATTGCAGAAATGTATCTGATTTTATGGCACCAATTTTATGTTTGATAACTTATTTTTTATTAAAAGGAATTTTGGACAAGTCATGTTTTTTTTTTTTTCAAAGCGGACTCTAAGGTAAAATTTTAATTAAATTGCCGCAGGAATGCGGATATTTATTTGTTTAAGATAAGGCAAAACCGCAGCCAGAAAATGTTTCATTTTAACGAAAGGATTCCGAAAGGATAGAGGGAGTTTGGCATTTAGCTCCAAAACAAAGCAAAAACAGGCAATGAAATCAATTTGGCGCCAGCAGCACGAAATGAGTTTTCGGAGGATTTGTTGAGGTAGCCTTACCAGGCTCAAACTTATATCTAACGCCTTCGGGGGAAGGACTCCATCCGCCGTTGAAAGGATCAAAAAGGGTTTGCCACCCATACGCACCGGAAAAAAAAGAAATCGCTTCGCTCGGCATTCAAATGAGGCCGTCTCCCCGCGCTCGATAATCCCCACCCCTTCCCGCCTCACATGTTGCTCCTGCCCATCCGCATCCTCCGGCTTCCAGGGGATGTGTTTGGGCGGCTTCACGCCCCGGCGGGGAATTTGTTGCCAGCCGGGTGTCGGGGAGTTAATGCTGCCAAATCATTCGCACGCGATTCCCAACCGCAGACCAGACCCACAACCCCACTTTGCGCCCCCTTGGGGAAATCATATGTGCGCGTGAAGACCCCGCCCCCACTCCTCCGTCGGGGCCAGTGAATTGAAAAATATTTACGGCCTTCTACAATCTACGCTAAAATCCAATTTTATTTTTATATTTCGTCGAAATCCGCCATAAAACCGGGCCCCTGTCCCGGTTTTCAGTTCCCGGTTCCGGTTGTCAATTCAAAAGCGGCAACCGTAAATTCGGCTTTGCAGTTTGTTTGCCCAAGCCTGGGACAGAATCCGAGGTCGGGGTATCGGCATTTGTTTCATTAGCCCCACGATTTTCAGATGTATTTACTGTTCTCCTCCATTTCGGTGCATTGTTTGCAGGCGTTAAATAAACGAATTCCATAAAATTTCAGATCCGAAGCCACGGATTCAAAAATAGTAAAGGTAAATATGAGATACAAAATTCACAATGAAAGCGTTCGACATAATGAAAATATGTGTACTTATGCACAGAAATAATATTGAAAAAGTGAAACCGATAAGCCACACAAAAACCAGAAATAAAATGTTTAAAAATGCAAAAATCCTCTGTTAAATAATTAACTTGTGTTTTAAACATCTTTTAGTTTTTAAATAATACATTAAATAAATTAAGCTTCAGTTATTATATTAAAACTACCAAATATTATATAGTTATTTATTAAACATTCCAAAGTACTCATAATAAGTGTTTCATTGGTTGGAATATGGTTTTAGTCTACCTTTAATATTTTTAATAATCAGAAGTACCAATTTAGTTTTATTTAAGAATAATCAAAAATACATTAAATATATCTTTCCCGTTTTTCAAATAATAATTATAATAAGCTAACCTTAAGGTTTTAATAAATCTAAAATAATTGTATAATGTTCAATTAAATATTATATATTGCTTAATATATGGTTTTGGTCTAACATTATTTCTTATCACCGAATTGGACTATTAGAAACCTTTTAAAAGGTACTTTATTTATTAACACCCTGTTATATCTAACACATTCCCGATACATATTTAAATTGTTTTTTAAGAAAAGGTGATTATTTGTTTAGTAAATTCTTCAACTGTACTTTTATGCCGTCCAATCTTAGACCCAAAAAAACAGTCGCCAAATTTGTTACCTTAAAAAGGTCGACAACAATAAATGCTGATTCGGTTAGTCCCAGCGCAGAATCCCCGTCACAAAAGCCCTCTAGGTCTAATTCTTTGTTCAAATGAAATGTGTTTACGGCAATTTACATACCGACACTACCCTTTTGGAGCACCGGAGAGATATGGAGATATTATATTGTGTCGCCTGTCCCGAGGTCCATGAGGTCTATGGGCACATGAGTACGTCTGGCTGGATGGTGGCCAGGTTCGTGGAGCGTGGCGGAAAACTGTCCGAAAAAAGGAGTAAAGAAAAGGGAAAGCGGCCATGCCGGGCGAATGCATTTCCATAGTTTTTCCCACTTTGTTATGCTGATTTTTCACATTTTCGTTTCCTTTCGTTTTTGCTGCCAGCCAGCTTCGTTCGTTCCGCTCTCAATTTTTTCCCTGGCATGGATGTTGGCGGGTTTTAGGGTTGGCCCGTCGAGTTTTGGGGCTTGGAGGAGCATGTGTGCATTTTAATTGAATTTTTCATTTCGCTCAATAAAAGCAAAAGCCGAATATGCGAGCAGCGAGCCGCAAAAAGTGTCATAATCCACCCCTCGTGTCCTTGGACCCATTAAATTCAATGGAGGGAGTCGGTTCGAAACGGGAATTTGGGCAAAAGTCTGGCGATCTGGTTGATTTACTCGAATGTGGCTAAGCATTTCGCGTAATATATATTGCAAATCACTCTCTAATTGATTTTGAATCGATATTGAATGGCGTTTTAGTTCATGTTTAGACTGCCGTTCGGCTTCATTTTCCACTGGCTGCCTCGACTTCAATTTATGCAAATTAAATCGGGATGTGATTTTAATGGCATTTCAGCACGGTCAGGTCTAAATGATGATGAGCGTGTTTGCACAAAAATGGAAGTCAAAAAGTTTAGTCAGCTTTCTGTGCAGAAATCCGTGCAACGGGGAATACGCTTCACCGAGCGAAAGGAAGCCAACTATAACCGCATGTTCCGTTCCGGAAAACTAACTTATTCAATTAGTGGATGGGAAACTTTGCTTGTTTACACTACACTCAGAACCAAAGACGCCCATTAAGTGTAATCACAAAAAATGATTCTTTAAATTTGTTCATTCTAAATTCTGAATTCAAGATTTCTTCTAGATTTTTTTCTCAGACATTTATTTATTTGACTATTAAATATAATAACATTACCTAATGATGCCACTTGCATTACTTTTAAACATTAATAATTTAAGTTTAAGAAAATAATTTAAGATAAATTCATAGGTGTATGCAATACAAATCAGCTACTATTTAGTCACTTTAAATATATTTGTTAAAAAACAGATTGAATGTTATAATAATAATTATTTAATGGTATTATAAATAAGCAAAATTTAAACATAACAAAATTTAGTAACAGAATTTTTTTCTTTGTGAGGAAGACTCTCAAAGGATTAATTAATTTTTTCCTACGGCCAAATTCAGTCGGCCTGCGTTGTTCCTCGGACACAGCTTCCATTGGGAGTAAAATAAAGCATTATAGCCAATTAATCAATATTTTTCATTTGGACACCATAAATCTCATATATAAATGTAAATTTTTGTTTTTCTTTTGGCAGACACATTTGCGATCCAACATGAAAAACATCAACATTTTTGTGGGAATACTTTATAAAAACATATGAAAACGGGAAATAGTATTAAAGCCGAAAACAAATTAAGTACTGACGCACATTGGCTCAAATTGAAATCCATTAATTATCATTTAATAGATATAAATTAACTGAAAGTTGAATTATACAAACATCTTCTGTGGATGAAAATTTCTCCCTCGAAATAAGTTTTTCAGTCTCGTTAAATAATTGTTTCTAACAGGAATGCAAACGGAATTTCAGACGAGCACAGTGAATCACAGGGGTCAATTGGCCTGACTGGTGCAATCAACCGGTTGTGGGTAAAGGAACTCCCGGCATATTTGAATTGCACCGCCGAGGAAAATAAGTCAGCTCACCGTTAACGTAAACGAGCAAATAGCCAAACAGTCAACACGGCGGCCTCGCCACCCGCCAGTCGTGCCAATTTCGTTAAAGCAAACGAAAACAAACAACACGGCACCACCCCCTCCCCAGGACCCACACACACCCAAAGCAAATAGAGCCCCCCCCCACCCACCATTTTGCACAGGCTGTCTGGACGATACGATGCACAAAAACAAAAGAGCAACAAGGTAAGGGGCAGGCAGAGGATGACAGGTGTTCTGGTTCGTGGTACAGGTGCACTTCGAAAAATATTTTACCAATAGTTAATTTTTGGGGAAATAGGACCAATTACTGGCAACGTTAGAACATAGTTCATTTTGATTGGAAGATTAAAAACTTCTTTTCTTTTTAATTTTAGGATGCAATGTTAGAAAATAGTTAATGTTTGTCGATTGGCAAAGTTTTTAAAAAGCTAGGGAAAGTTTTGTGCGTCTTAGTTTTAAATAATTGGAGGAAATTTCTGAAATTTTAGTTTTTTTTTTGTAATTTGTAACTCGTAGCAATTTATGTTTTCTGCGTACTCAGTATCGTTCTAAAAATCAAATATGTAAGATAAATATGTAGAATATCAAAAAATTCCACTTACAATCTGGAGTAACTATTTCTGTGGTAGACCGTATGTACAAATGGTTTCTCTTAGTGCAGGTACCTTATTATCGGAGGGTAGAACACAGCTGTTTATGAGGCGCAAAAATGTCATACATCATGCGACACGCGATGTCAGGTTGGGAGGACATGGAAACCAGGACCCTGGCCGTCTGTCTGTCCGTCCGTTCATGACGCGGAACGAGATGAAATTGGCTTGGGTCGGAAAAGCGGGCAGGATGGCAGGCATGCAGAAAACAACGTCGCGGATTTGTAACTGAGTAGGATCCGCTAACGCCAGAAACGAAAAATGAGTGCTGCAGGGGATGGGGCACTCCCGCAGAAAGACTGCATCATCACCTCCCGCCTCATCTCCTCATCCCCTCATCACCACCTTCTGCAGTACTTTACCATTATTATCAGCAGGAGAAGGTGGAGGAGGAGGAGGTGGAGACAACTCCTGGCTAGATGGTGACTCCTTGCCAGGATAGGCATTCACGCCCAGCTAAGTGGCACACGAAGCGTTAAACTATTAAGCACATGTTGCCACTCGGTGGGTGATTCATGAACGGGGAAACGGAGGAACTGCGTCACGCACAGGGAGTGCTTCCACTCCCGCCTCTTTTGTTATGCCGCTCAAGATAAATCATGCACATTAGTCCTGGGCGATGTCGCCGTGCCGTGAGATTACTACATAAATTCTGCTTGCCATCACGATTAAAAATTTCATTTTGTCACAGATTCAGGGGCTGTCCAACTGACGAGTTAGTGGGTCGCAATTTCGCTTTTCAGGTGGCACAAGTGGTTTTGTTATTAACATGTATTTAATTTATAGTTAATTATACTTTAGACTTCACATTTACTTTTAGTTTTAAACTTTTAAACTTTTGTCTCTACCTTATGTTTTTTAAGGCCCTAATTTAGATTTGCAGAAATGGGATTCAAAATATTAATACCTTGACAGATATCTATACTTGTATAATCTCTATATTTGTATTCCGACATTTATAGTTTTTATTGGAGTTGAAATACATAAGCTCAATTTAAAATTAGAAAAGTAAATTCACTTCAAGCAAAGCTTTCATCCTCACACACACACACACACACATTAGCTCGTTGAAAGGAGTGTAACTGCTGGTAAACTAAAGTGCCTAAAGCCAGAAAAATAACAGACAAATTAGAAACACACACAGACCTCTCTGTCCCACTCGCTATCTAACTGAATAACATTTCAAAGGCGCTGTAAAGGATATCGCGGAACTGCGGGGGGTGGGGTACTCTAATTAGAATAATTTTGCGCTGCGCTGCGCTTGACAGCGCAGCAGAGGTGGCGCCATCTGGTGGACGGCGGCAGGAGAAATGTGATGCCTGCAGGACCTGCACACACACACACACACGTGCAGGCCAAGTCTAAAAGCAAACAAATGCATTGAACAAAATTTTATAATAGTTTTAAAATGTGTTTCACTACTTGGGTAGTGATAGTTCTTAAGGCTTATAAAAGTAATTAAACATTGTAATCTTTGAGAAAAAACGCATTTCACTTACATGACATACATTTAATCATAATAATAGCAAATATTTTAAAATACAGTGGTGCTCATAGACTTATGCCACTGCCACCATACCATAAACTGTTTTCTTCATTAACTTTTTTGAACTTATTTATTTCGGCCTGAAATTTTTACATTTTGCAACACTGTTATTTAAGACAAGTAGGAATTCGGGGGTTCCCAAAAAATTGACTAAATGTCAAAAAGGAGAATTGCGCTCTGCTCATATACTTATGTTTATTAATGCGACATACATTTAATCTCGCAAAAATCTGTATAATACGGAAAATATTTTTAAATATGTTTAAAAAATTCAAAATGTGTAAAAACTCATGTCGCTTAGGCATTCCAATTTTATTAGTTAGCTTTAGCTTTGCTTTTGATTTATCGCTATTTTGAATGTCAAAGAAGTAAGTAAACTTAAAGATATAACAGTTATATTATTATTCTCGATTTCGAATGAAATATTTTCGACAGTGCCATTGAGGCACATGGACCTAACCTGCATTGCCGTGCATGACGGGTAAATGTCAGGACGAAAAGGAAAGGTCACCGAACCCAGGTGCGGAGAGCCTGAGGGGTGACACAACATAATCATGATAAAAGCATCAGCATCACACATACGCACTGTGTGAAGCCGTAGGAGGCGGCGATGTCAACGGGGAGTGCCTTAAATTACAGAATTTAATTAATTTCGCAGAGATTTTTCATCGGTCGCCGCGCACTTGACTTTGTACTTCTGACGCTTCTCCATTGCTCTTCTGCCTGCCACTAATTTCCCCATCATCTGCGGTTGAGTCGTTTTCGTTGGGGATCAGCCAGTACTCGAGTTCGCGGAGCTTCATTTCCATTTTCCATATCCACATCCACTCCCGTTTTAATTTTAATTAATTTCAATGTGTATGTGGCAGCTGCGACTGTCGCTCGCCAAGAGTCATGGGGTATGGTATGGTATGGGCTCCCGGAGGCAGTCGAGCAGTAGCCGAAATGATTATGAGTAATTAGTTTTAATGGGTGGCAGCATGTCCTGGCAGAGCTGCAGAATGTCACACCTGGGCCAGGTGTCCCACTTGCCGGCTACCTAGGTTACTACGTTACTCTCGGCCAGGCAGCCTCTCGTCCTCGAGAGATGAAAGTTAACTGGAGGGCCTGGGTTACCATGAGCTAAATATTTAAGTTGGTTTTAGAAATTACAATATAATGTAACCTTTATGCCAGTGTACGTTCTGGTTGGCTAACCACCCAAATTAATGGCACTTCAACTAGATACTTTCGTTGGACTAGGTTGCTACTTACGAGTGCTTTGGGAATATTAAATTAAGTTTTCATGTTACACACACTTTCGCACTCTAGGTCCATTAAATAATTGTGTCCGAAAAGAAAAAGTCATAAATTAGGTGGTAAACTTAAATTATTCAAATTGGTTGCATAATAAAAAAAATAGAACATCTAATTCTACGGTTTCTGCATAAATAAACAAATTAAGCTTTAACTAGCTAAAGCATTAATATGCAGCCACTGTATACAGCAAATTATTAAAAAATATAAACAAATCATACCCTAATTAATGGCCACTCCACTAAATAAGTTTTTGGTATAGTATCTTTGTTATTGAATATTAAATCAACTAAAAATAGCCCATTATTTAAAAATATATGTGTTTGCAGACACACTAATTAATATTGAACAAATGCTAATTTATGACTGCCGCCGGGGCACAGCTAAGCCAAATAAAAAATATGAAACAATTGCATTTGTTTACCATTAATGGTAAATTTAATTAGATTCAGGGGAGATTTAAAAAAAAACATTTTGATAAAACATATATAATCAGCTTTGTCCATGAGTTCCGATCTGTATCAATACGACTAAAGCTGGATTTGCGAAAACAAAGTCATAAATCAAAACCAATTTGTGCTACAATATAACTGACATTTCGCTGTCTGTGCTCTTTGATCGGTTTCGCAAATAGATAAGTGTCAACAAAATATTTACAAGGATGCCAGTAGCTATAGCGAAAAAGGAGACGAAAATCTGGCGATTGACTGAGAAAAAATCGAATCACGGGAATCCAAGCTTTGAACATTGTGCAGAAAGTCAATTTGGAGCACAGACAAACATGCGAGTATGTATAGTGCTGGAAAAATGAGAAAACGGGGAAAATTCAAGAGAGCGTTGGAAAACTCTGGTGGAATGAGTACCATACAAAATTTAATGGTGCGCAAATTTGGATTGTTTTACTTTGAGAATGGAAGTTTCCTTCCTCCTTTTTTGTTTTCAGCTTTTTTTTTGTGTTCTGTTCTATTTTGTTTGCATTCGCTATTTATTTATTTCGCAAAGCTTTGAATTCGTTTTCCCGCATTTTATGCATATTTTAGATTCAAACATTTTTCCTGCGCTATTTGCTTTGACTGGTCCCTGGCGTATTTGTTTAGCTGCGGGCTCTCATCTATGTACATTTCGAATCCTCATCTCACCCAGTGAAAAACCTCGAGACTGGGCGATGTTTTGTTTTGGCCTTCAGGTGCTTTTGTTTCCATTCGCATTTCGTCCATTGAAAAGCCACCGGAACATTGTTGTCAATGTAATTTGATTCCCACTCCAAGACGGACTGCTCCACATGCTGACTTCCTTTTCCCGTCTCTATGATTACGCATACGCTCCGTTGGGCAAAAAGCAAATTGTAATTAGTCGCTGGGGCCGAAATGCCTCATGAGTGCGGACAACAATGAACGGAAGTTGTTCCCAGAATCCTTTGTATCTTGTTATGACCAACTCAGAGCACTAGAAGACTGACCTGACAGTGATACTAATGAAAAGATTCGATAGCAGTAAGAAACGAGTTCATAAAACCCTACTCTCTTTATTTTTGTTTTGTATACAAACTATAGCTTATATAGTTTATTATAAACAAATCCACTTTGAGTAATTTCTCACACAATTGAAAATATGAATTACCATTAAAAAGCTTTTAAGATTATATTTTTTCCTTTAGAATAAAATTATTTAGACATTTTATAATAAAGATAAAATTTATTTTTGTTGGTCAAAATGGTATTTAAAAATACAATTTTTGCTGGCCAACTCAAGGTCGTGTAAGTCATGGATGCCAAAATAGCAGAAACCTGAATAAAACGTCAAGAAAAACAAAAAAAGGATTTCCTTCACATTGACTCAACACTCAATAAGCTGTAAGTCATTTGTGTTTAAAATCCCAGTCAATTTTTATTTATTTTTATTTAATTTTTCGATAGATTACCAGCTTAGACAATGTTGCACAACCAAGTGGATGGATCCAATGCAGATGGGCAAGCTGAGGCAACTGCAGTTGAGAGCTTGCAATCGGATGTCAAGATCAACTGTCCCGTGTTGAACCTCCAGTCATCCGAAGACGGAACTACTTTGCCCGACCTCCCGGCCACGGACTTAATTCAACAATTGGAAACCAGTCGAGATGAGTCCTTCGATGTGGATTGCAGCCTGCCAAGCTTACCGCTTGATACTCTTTTGTCACCTTTCAATATCATCGAACAGTTGCGTAGGCAAAGTCAGCCATTTCATTATGGCTTTGGCGAACTTTCCTTTTTTGGCAGTCCAGTGCCACTTGAGTCTGATAATTCAAAAGAATGCCCTAACACAATGCCGTACTTTATTCCGGAATTAGAAATGGCTTGTGCCGGTTCAGAAGTTGAGCAAATAGAAGAAGTGACATTAGCTGAGAATGAGGAGCCAACTGCACAGGATATAAAACTACCAGAAACCGAACATATCGAGGAACCTAATTTTTCAGGGATCAATCAAACAAATTTGCATCGGTTCGATGAACAAAATTCCACAAAGTTAGAAGAATTTAAATTACCAGGGATTGATAATATAAATTTATCTAGAATCGAAGAATCTCCTCTGCCAGGAATCGAAGAAATAAACGAAGCAAAAAATGAGGAACCAAAGTCCCAAGAGAAACAAATTTGTCCTGCCGAACTACAACCAAAATCAGCTGGTTTCCTGGCTCCAATAGCTTTACAGATCGAGGAATTGATTGCTCCATTAGTCGAAATAACCAAGCCAGATTATAAATTTGGTGTAATTAGTTCTTTGATAGGGAACAAGTCCACTTGGACACCTAGTATCAGACTGTCCTTCGGCGATAGAATAAGGAGGACGAAACCCCGATCCAAGGAGATAATTCAACAGGAGGCCTCCAGATCACTTAAGGCACTCATTTTGAGCGTTACCATGCTCAAAAGGTTGGAGGAATCTTTTAATGGTATGTAGTCACTAGTAATCTATTTTACTTGTATTAATCGAAGCTTTATTTCTAGACAATTCGTATAAAAACAGATTGAACCGATTTGAAAGGATCAAGAGTTCATTAAACTTCTCAAGAGTGTTTAGGCAGAACATATTTCAACTGACTTCGGTTGCAGAAAGCAGTAACAACGAAATTCAAGAAAATTCAATGGCCTGTGGAGAACCCATGATGAGAAGTCCGAGCATAGAACCACTCCCTATACTATACAGAATAGATGCCAGTGAAGGATTGACTTGTAATGGCTTGAGTGTGAGCAAGGATTCTGTATTCAGTGAGATATCAGAAAGCGACGAATCAGAAGTACAGACTAAGCTTTCTCTGGAAGAAATTAGATTAGAGAAAACAATGGCCGATCTGGCGGACATTACAAAAAATGGAAGGACAATGTTTAGCCAACCAGTGAGGCTTTTCTGTTTCAACAAACTGAAGGAGTGGAAACGGCAAGGTAAAGTACCAGGTTCCGTTGCCAGTCCTTACCGTTCCCCCTCCTTCTCAGGCGAGGGTCAAATCGAGATCTTGGAGCACCGCGGCATGTACTACATAATACTCCATGACAGGGTCACCGGTGAACTGATCATCTACATGCGGGTGGACGAAAAGTGGCGCATCGACTACATGTCCAACAGTTCCTACAGCTGCCGCTGGACCAACATCAATTACGCCTCCTGCCGCAAGGGAATCCTGGAGAGGATCGCCTGCTCCTTCCAAGAACCCAGCCATGCCGCCGAGTTCGTCGCCAGGGTCCGGAACAGTGCGATCCAATCCCGCTTTGAATAGTGTTCTGAATTCAATCATTTTTGTTCTCCAGCATTTTAGTTGATTTCCTAGTGAAATCCATGGTGTTTATTTTTTGTTTGGGGGCTTACTACAAGCTGATGATAAATTTTTGTGGTATCTTTAAATATATTTTGTAAATATTGTGGTTCAAGTATAAAAAATTAAAACTATAAAAAGGGTTATCTGAAATAATTTGGGAAACTTGAATACCAGGATATCAATACCATCATATCAGGATCATTATTATAATTATAAATTTGATTACTTTAATTTTGGTAAAGTTCTTAATCATACATTTTTTTAAATCCAATATTTTCATAATAAAACAATTATTTTGTATCAAATTAATAAGATATTTCTCTTTTTAATTATTATTTGATGTTTATAGATATCATATATAGCTGTTAGCAACCAACAGAGCGCTCGGTTAACTTAATTGTTGCCACAACAACTGTGGTATCGATTTAACAAGCAGTTCAGAGTGCATATTTTGTGATATTCGATTTGAAAGGGCAAACCGCACAGATGAAGCCATGGAATCGGACAAGTTGAACGAATTGAACCGACAAATAAATGAGATTAAGAAGCGGATTTTACTGGCAGGTGTGAAACCTTTGAAGCCTTTGAATCTACTAAAGTATTAATAACAAATCGAATCCTTACAGAGGGCCAAAAGACGGCTAATGCTGCCGAGTGGCAGAAGCAGAACCGCATCAACTGCGACACCATTGGCTCGTTGAAAAAGGACATTAAGGAGCTGACGGTGAAGGCGAGTCGACTGCGAAATCCCCTCCAGAGACCAGTGGTCATCAAGGAACCAACTGGGGAACCCCGGAGGGCGCAGAGCTGCACTCCCACTTTGATTGTGGGCAAGGCCACCTATCCCGTGGGGGCCAGAAATGCCGACGATGCCATTTTCCTCACTGATCTCAAGATTACCGAGAGTCGGAAGCAGATGGATCTGCTGCGGCATCGCTTCAAGTCCCGCCAGCAGCACTTCAGTAAACTGGTGGAGAAGTATCGCGGACTGCTGGCCAACAAGGAGGCTCAGAACCAGAACCTCGGTGAAAAACCACCCGAAACCCTCGAGGAGGATGCCAATAGGAAGGTAAGAAAGATACAATCAAAATCCGACTTCAAAAATTCAATTACATTTTTGAAAATACAAATTTTAAATTTAATTTAGTTACTTTTGTCTCAAAGGTTTTTGTTCTTTTTTAACAACTAATTATTTGTATTCAAAATATTACAAGATCTTCGAACAATGAAATAAACATGCGACCTCAGTTACGAATTGAGTTCAGTGGTAATATTTGAAACCGAGAGTAATAATGTTTTGTTATTTAAAGCGCCTTAAAGATTAAAGAATATTTTTAGTTTGCGGTAAATAATAAGATATCAAGTTTAAGGAATTTTTGGACTTATTCCCATTATGCAGAAAACTTTATTTCTAATGATGCAAATGAGTGGTTTAAATACTAATCCCTAAATGGCCCTTCAGCTCGTTTGCCAGTTGGAGAACGAAATCCACCGCACCAACGTGCAGTGGATGGAGGCTGAGCACATCCGCAAGAAGTACCGCTCCATCGAGGCGTCCTTGATGACGGATGCAGAGCGTTTCGAGCGGAGTCTGCGGGAACTGGAGGCATCTCTGAGTGACCAGAAGGCGGAGATCGAGCGACTGCAGCAGGTGCACAACGAGGCGGTCGAGATGCGGGACGCGGCCAAGGTGATCCTGCAGCGCCAGGAGCAGCAGGCGAATCTCTCACAGAAAACCAGGGAACGGCAAGCCCTCGATTTCCGGAAACAAGTGGAGGCTCGAAAATTGGAATTGGAGCGGATTGGGAGGAAACTCTTTGCCGAAACCAAGACACTGGTCCATCAGGACAGCGTGGGCTCCAGTTCGGGTGACCAGCACACTGCCAAGACGGAAAACGGCGAGGAGGAGCCGGTGTCCCAACTGGAGAGCGTCACCAGCGATATGGAATCCCTGTTCAAGCAGCTCATGGAGGCCTCCGGCGCCACCTCGCCCTTCGAGGTCTTCGAAAGATTCAGTGCCCAAAAGGAGTCCGCAGCACGTTTGAATTACTTAAGGAAGGCGGCCGAGGCGGAAAAGGCCAATCTGGAGGCGGAACGCGAGGCTCTCAGCAGCGAACTGGAGGCATCCAAATTCTCAGACGTCAAGGAGAGTGAAGTGTGAGTACACTAATGAAAATTAATTACATTGTTTAGCGGAAATGTATATTGCCATTTTGACTCTGAAAGTTCCAATCAAAACTAACCCATTTAAATTGATTTGCTTTGAATGTTATGGCGATTTAAAGATATGAAGTACGAGTTCGCATTATCTTAAATAGCAATCGAAAATGTGTGTTTTTTGTTTCTTTCCTTTAATAACCTACAATAATGTTAAGGATATGAAAATGAAATTTGAATTAGCTTAATGATGCTGTAAAAAATCAAATCTTCAAAAGAGTACATTTAGAAACCAAAGTCAAAAATGCAATTACCCCGCGTTGCATTGTCCTATTAAATAAAGGGGAAAGGAAATTCGTTAAGACGAAAAACAAACTCGACTTACTAATAAGACTACTTCAATGATTTCGACTGGGTTAAATTGAAAAGTAGATTTCTTTAATACTTAAATTCACATTTCGTTCCAGAAACCAAGAGGTCATTGAACAAATCAAGAACAGCATTGCCGCCAAGGAGCAGGATCGCAAACTGGACACCGACGAGGCGGGCAAATCAATGGGGGTTTTAAAGTATCTTAAAGAACGCATCTGCGAGATGATCTTCAAGGTGCAGGAAGTGGACGAGAGCAACATCGAGATACCCGAAAGAAAGCTCCATGTGAGCGTAGCCGAACTACCCAATTTTCTGACCCACACTGCCGAAGATGAGGATATGATTGAGGTGGGTATATACAATTTGTATGGAATCATATTTTCCTTGACCCATTTTGCTCCATTAGATACTCAAACTCAAGATCAAACGCTGCCAAGAACTGAGCAAATCGGAGGATGTGCCTCCATTCGAGATACCCAAGTTGGACATAGTGGATGAAGAGGAGGAGGAGATGTACAAGGTGGACCCGCCCAAGTCCCCATCCGCTCCCGAGGGCGAGAAACCGCAGCCCATGCCCGTGTGCTACTACAATCTATTCGCAGGACGTGCTCAGCGCGCTGCAGGCACCTCCTCATCTTCTCCGGAACAGGCCCCAGCGGCTGGTAAGTTTGATATCCCATTTATACACTCAGACCATTTCACAAATATTTCACCAACAGTTGCCACCACAGACGATGACAATGAAGTGCCCTCCCGTAACTTCCTGAAGCGACAATCTGTGCTCATTGTCGATTCAAAATCCCGGCGAAAACCCTTTAGACCTGCACCCGGAGCAAGACGCAAATAAGTCTGTTCAGATTTCATTATTTAAGAATCTTATTTTATATACCTACCCAGTTTAATAAATTATTATTTGCCCATCCACAGTTGTTCAGTTCAGTTCAAATACTTTATGCCAAAGTCTAGAACAAACTTAACCAAAAGCAAAGGTAAACTAATATTTGAGACATTCGTTGTTGTGGTTTCTTTTCTTGTTTCTCAACTTTGACAATTTGTCTTCTGTTCAGAATGTTATGGTGTGGCAACTTTGACAACTTTCTAAGAACCTATTTTTAGTTTATTTCCGAACTTGTTCTCAAAATCTTGTTAACAGGGAACAGCATTAGCAAATTTTAAATATGTACAGAGAGTGGTCACAAAATGAAATAAAGAAAAATAACTCTGGCAAGCACTAGAAGAATTGTAAATAATAGAATGGAGTTACAAGAAATCCCATTTGTCCATCTATTCTTGTACTTTATGTGCGCCACCATTTCAAGGCTAGAAAAAGCCAACAAAAATGCTTTGCAGTTACTTATTGCCTGGGGGCGATTTAATATCTGAGGCAGCATCCTCTGCATATTCGTTCTGCTTACTGCAGTTTCTGGATAAATGTCAGCAGCTTCAGTCAAACGACATAACAAATAGCTGTCCTGGCGATGCATCTACTGCAAAGACAACGACATCGCAGTGGGTAAACAGAATTTACTGCCCTGAGGAGGACGACTTGCAGGAGAGGATGCCTTGGACTAGGAGCACGACTTGGAGGTTGGGTGGGCTGGTGGCAAATGAAGTGCAAAACGGAACAAAGTGCGGACCGCGGCTGTTGCTGGCGAAATAACCTTTCAAAAATTGTTTACACCACTGGCTAACAGTGGAATAAATTTATTATTTTTCCAAAAAAAATAACACCCTTAACATGTATAACGAATTTCCTGTAGAACTGTCACCTTGGACAACAATTGCAACTAATTAATTTGCAGCAATTATTATAAATTGATGCTTTCATCATTTACAAAAAAAACCAACCACACACAATCATTTTAAACATACACTTTAAACATTAAAATAAATTAATTGGGTATGCATTTAACTTAATTGTTCTAATAGCTTTAGTCCCTCACTCTTTAAAAAATATTTAATTGAGTTGATTGGTTTCCAGTAGCCCAGTTATTAATTTGAAGCAGGCAGTTTTAAATAAATTTTAAGGAGTTGAAAAAGTTAATGAAATTTTAAGCGCTCAAAGGTCTGTGGTGTGAAATTTTTTATAAAGAATGTCCCTTTTCATCCCACAGTATCGCGAAGGACATTCCGCAGAGCAGAATGGACGTTCTGGCTTTTCTAGTTAGCAACAATAAAGCGCACCAGCTGACGATGAACAATCAGAAGAAGGACTGCCGCAGAGGCAGCTGCAAACTTCGGTGGCGATGTGTAAACAAAGACGCCGATGATCCATTGCCGGGCCTGTTGCCGGAAGTCCACAGCCAGGACGAAAAGGACGAGGCTGGGATCGGTGGTGGGGGATCCGTGTTGTGTGTGTCAACTAAATGTCAACGACGAGAGGACATAAACCACAGCAGACGTATACAAACAACAGCCCGGCAGTAAGATGGAAAATGTTAGTTGAGTCGGGAAAGCCTTCGTTGGGCAACTCCTGCATTTCCAAAGAAGGTGGCCCGAGTCAACCAGTTGGAAAAACAAAAGCGTAGCCCATCGCCTCCAGCAAAATCCAGTGAAGAGGACGAACAATCTGCGGCAGTGGCAATGGCATTGGCCATGACTGCACTGAATAAGCCCGGCCAGAATCGAGGCTAAACTTGGGGGCTCGGCATTGTGCGGTTTTCACTGCCATCTGAAGAAAACGCTTGACACTGGAATGTCGCGGCCTGCGGTTGAAGCCAGACCTCATTGAATTGCACTGGTTGGCCCCACCACATCGGTGGTTCACCCGACGGCTCTTTGTCCTTCGCTGGTTGCGGCCAAATTGTCCCCCTTAAATGAGTATGAATTATTTTTAAATGGGGAAAATGCGGATGAATGCAAGGGTGAAACAAAGAAAATTCCTTGAAAATTGATTAAAACTGGCAGCCTGGTTGCAAATGGTTGATATTAAATGAGGTTTAAACATCCTTTTGTGAGATAAAATTAATCTCAGTTTACTGCATTGACAGCGCACTGATAAGCTTATACAAATGTCGGTGATCCATGTACATAATAATAATTTAAATGATCAAAAATTATTTTTATTTATTATCTGTTATTATTAAAATGAAAACTAATTTAGAATATAGAGTGCTTAAAACTTTGGCCATCGACAATTGACAAAATTGTACAATTATATTTTCCATTTTTCTAATGCAATGAAAAACCTTAAAGAGGGATTAAACACAATCATGAATTGGTTATTGGCTTTAAATTACCATAAACTTTTTACCTACTTTGATTTTTTTTATATATTTTGCTTAGCTGATATAAGGAAAAAACAAAACAATCTAAGGAATTGACTGTCGAATATAGTTTAAGATTCCTTAAAATAAATGGAAGCTTAAGAATAAATTGCAAGCTTATCCGGAGATAGAAACCCCTCTGCAAAATACATGTACTCCTCTATATAGAGGTGCCAAAAAAGTTCATTAAAATCTATGCGGGATCTGCCATTTAGTACCCCATCAAAACTTCTCTCTTATTGAAATTAATTTCTGAGATAGGCAAAGATAAATGTAAGTGCGGAGTTAGATGGAAGATAACATAAATACCGTCATTACATTTCTCAGTCTGCTTTAGACGTCATTCTCCATTTTATCCCATGTTCAGCCGAAGAAAAAGTTTTCGCGGCTTTGGAGTCTGGGCAACTTTCTTTTGCCATTTATTCGCTGCTCTCCAGTAGGGCACAAAGCCGAAAAGTCCTCTACAGCAATTACTAAACTCTAATCCCCGGAGTGCGCCATCGGGTAATCCCCGAACCACAATTGAGGGCGAAGACCTTAAAGGGAATTAGCTAATTAAAGGTAAGTGATGGCGGAACCAAAACGGCTTAATGCCCTGAGCCGGCTACATCGTGTGTAATTGGATAGTCACGACTTTTATCCTGCCATTAATTCCCCCCGCCATCATTCCCCATACCCACTCCAGCCCCGGCCACGCCTACTTTTAAGGCAATAAAGCGATTCAATCTCTTGCCACGACCGTTAATCAAACGCCCATCGATTCGCAAGACAACGCCACTAATTTTAAGCCCATCGACTAAAGGTGGGCGTGGCCGGGACGCCATGAAAACCGCAAACAATAAATTTGAATTTCTGCTGCTGCCGCGGAAAAGTTTTTAACTGTGCACAAACTACGGCGGAAAAACATCAATTTTCTGGTAAAGGTATACAGAAAAAAATGTTAATAAATTGAACTTAAGTTCGATGTCTTTTTCATTCCCAAAATTGTTAGTTAAACAATCTATTAGAATATATTATTAAATTAAATCTTTAAAAAACACTTAAACTTTAGTAGGTAATTTATAAAATGAATACAAAAAAAAACAAGAGAGAACGCTATAGTCGGGTGCCCCGACTATCAGATACCCGTTACTCAGGTAAAGGGAGTGCGAGGGAGATGGAGATAGAAACTTTGATCACGCATAACTTGTTAACGAATGGTCCGATTTGAAAAATTTCTTCTACATTTCGATAGGTATTGATAAACACAATAAAACTGCATTTTTACTTTTCCGAAATATTTAAATTTTTAAAATCGTATATAAACGATTGTGGGCGTTAAAGGGGGCGTGGCACCCTTTTGAAATAAACTTGCGCTGCGTAGGAACTCCTAGAATCTGCATGCAAAATGACAATCTTCTAGCTTTTATAGTTTCCGAGATCTCAGCGTTCATACGGACAGACAGACAGACGGACAGACGGACAGACGGACATGGCTAGATCGACTCGGCTAGTGATCCTGAACAAGAATATATATACTTTATAGGGTCGGAAACGCTTCCTTCTACCTGTTACATACTTTTGCACGAATACAATATACCCTTTTACTTTACGAGTAACGGGTATAAATAGCACAAATTTTAGATTCGTGTTTGAACTAATATTCAGAGATATTTTCTCTCTGTGTATGTGGGTGTGCGCTTGACAGTGTGGTAAATAAATGAGCGGATACGGAAACGGTTTGGGAGATGTCGGGCTTTCCCTCTCGCTCGCACTGTGAATGTGTCCCTGTCGTTGGGTCGCCACTCTGCGAATGATAAATAACGTAATTTCTTTACAACTTTTCATTCAAATTTTCGCTACTTTTAACCGCACTCCGGGCTGGGATCCCAGCCTGTTGTTAAGTAAAATAAATTGCGATTCCGTGTAATAAAAGTCAATCATAATAATTCAATGACGCGACGTATTGTTGTGCCTCGTCATTGGGCTGCCTGCAGCCATTGCCCCCCCACCTCATTCAAGGGCGTTTACTGCGCCACCCACTCACCCACCCACTGGGCTTTCATAAATACAGCTCCCCGAGGAATACTTGAATTTTTCGTTGATTCATTTGATTTTCTGGCAGAGAAACTTCAACTGAAAGATGTCTCCTGCTGAAGCTGATTCTTCCCTTAGCCTTGACTGGATGGAAAAACAAAAACAGCACTTACAATAATTAGCAATCATTAGTCAAATTATCAATCACTTGCCAACATTTTCAAAATAATATTAATAAGTTAAATAAAAATAAATGTTTTTCTCCAACGATTTGGATTTAAACGTCAACTGTGATTGCGAAAATTCTTAATTAATCTGCTGGTAGCCATTTGCTCATTTTCTTTTTTCCAAAATGTAAACATAAAGCTATTTGGTAGTTGGAATTCCGGAATGAAGAAATTCCTTTAGATTCGATGTTTTTTTTGTTTTCACCAGACAGACTTAAATTGTGGAATGCAAAAAAATGCTAAACATAAATCTTTTCCAGACTTTGTTATTCGTTTTTGTTTTCGTTTTCGTTTCCAGCTGAAGCTTTTTCTTGAGAAAGTATCCAATGATTAAAGAAGAAGGAAAAGGGTGTGGTTCTTGGTGCAGACAATTTCCATTTTTTTCACAGATAGCTGAGGAATAAGCAATTAATTACGGAGCTATCGATTGATGTTTACAGAAAAGAGCATAAACTCGTGATAGATTGTCACCAACAACTTTTAAATTGTTTTCTTTCTCGAAGAAAAATGTACTTATGGGTTTAAATGAATTTATTTTTTGGAAATATAACCAAATATTGATTATAATTAGAAACACAAATTTCTTTATGTTGATTTAGAATAAAAGCAAAATCATTTTGATATATTCGATTACAGTGCTGAAGGCCTTGGTCATTTTACCATTTTGTTGGGTATTAATTAATCTTATTTTATCCTACAGTACGAAACTATAATATGTATTTTGTTTAGAATGTATTTTAACTCATTCTGTCCGTTTCTATATTGTCCTTTTTTCATAAATATCATTAGATTGATTGAGAACTAAACCAAACAACTTTTGAGATTTACGATTCCAAAACATAATTCAAGATGAAAAGGTCAGGACCACCTTTTACCTTATTTCAGTAAATTTTTGATGAAAACGAGCTTTAAACTGTTAAATATCTATATTTATTTTCGTTTTAGTGTATCCAAAAGCCTTTTGGATAAATTATTTGAATCTAATTTGTCACACTCAACTAAATTTACTATTAGTAATTAGTATTTAAATATATGGATATTACCGAATTCAAATTGACAAAATTTTGGGAAGCCTTTCCTTTCTTTATCCGTCCATGTAGCAGACCCTGTGATTGGGAAATTCATCGGTGCAGTGTTGAGCATTTTCGTTGAAGTAGGGAAAGTCTTCGGGGCACTTCTGCGATTTCCTCGAGCGATAACCCTGGCATACCGTATACTCCCGGCAGCCCGTATTGATGGTGGTCATCTTTACCTGGTTCACATTGCCGCAGCGATCGTAGGAGCAGCTATTGTCCTTCGGCGAACCACACCGCTGGCTCCACCACTCGAAGTGCTGTCCCCAGGGACAGCTGCTCCACTGACCCTTGTCGAATCGGGAGGTGCATGCGTAGTACCCGTAGCAGGTCACCAAGTCCGGAATGAGCTGCACTCCGGACCGATCCTCCTGGTAGTACTTGGAGCACATATGAAAATCCGAGGCGGGAGGCGTCACGAGGGGAGTCTCATCATCATTGTGGCAGTGATCTGATGGCCAGGATTGGCAATGACCCGTTTTTCGGTTAAAATATCGACCACTGGAGCAGTTTAGCTGAATGCCAAATCCATTGTGGCACTTGTAATAATTTCGACAGCTCTTGGAATCTCCAACCAACGAACCATCTATCATATATGAGCAGATGTTGTCCTGTGGACAACCGGCGATCTTCTCCAGACATTTTTGATGCTTGTTACTGAACACCTGGCCCTCACCACACTCTCTCCAAATGGGATTATTAATGTTCTGGCACTCGACGAATCTCCTGCAATTAGCTGGATCGGCGACCAAATCCTCTGGCTCAAGATCGGAGCAAATCTCCGAGGGCTGGGAATGACACATCGCCTCCGATACCGGCAAGCAGGTTCCATCCCGGAAATTGTACAGTAATCCCTTAGTGCAACTACGCTGCTCGATGAGTTGGTTATTGTGGCAATATCCCCAGGCCTTGCAATCACTTGGGTCTCCAATATAACCCTTTCCAGCCCAGAACTTGCACTTCTCATCCATCGAAATGGCTAGGATTTCAGCCAGGAAGGCGAAAAGTATTCCCAAGTGGAAAGCGCTTTGCTGAACTACGGTGAGCTATCTTTAGTCTCAGACCATTCATCACTCTGCTGTTAGTACCTCTCATTTTGGACAGACCTCCACCTCTGCCGGAACTCAACGAACTGAACTCGTTTCCCAATCTATGTCGATATTTAAGTACGGAAAGCTATCTTGTGTTTTTGTGTCACAGCCTGTTTGAAGATACCAGAACAAGGTGATAAGAAAAACGTATTTCTACAATGAAATTAGAAATGTTTTGCGCGAGTGACACGCGGATAAGACAGTATCGGAGACAGAATGGAGTGCTGGAAACATTCTACCCAAATCACATTGGGGAAAGCCTTCATAACTCTTGTACTTTGATTTAGTCTAAAATAACTTACTTGTTAACATACAAAATATTTAAATTCATCAATAAATATTTATAACTTGTACGTTATTCACGCACTTTAATGTACAAACATTCAATATTCATTCAAAATATTCCAAAAAACTATGTTACTTTGACCTTTAGTTTATGTCTACGATTCAATTTATTTTCTTTTCAATCAGATGCGCCACCTTAAATATTTTCCAAAGATAACAGGATTTTCGCTAACAATTTTTCTTCGGACGTAGAAAAAATATGTAGCAAATTCTGCAACGCCTTCGCAATGATGCAACATTTTGCAAAAATGCTGATATAAACTTGCAAATAAATGAAGAACAAATACGCTATGAAAAATGTAGGAGACTGAACCAACAGAAATATTTTCGTTTTCTCGATTGGGAGTCTAAGACTTCACTCCATAGAAGTTTTGGACAAGAGCTAAGAATTTACTTATTTTTGATTTAAAATTATTTTATGCATTTTTGTATCATTGACAATATCTCAATTTTTGTTGGGAAAGTCTTACCAGTTCTTGCACAGTGTAATGCAAAGGGAAGTTCGCTTATCCAAATACGTTTATCGGAAAATATGAGACGCATGCATATAGATAAGCTCAAATGTGTGTTAGCGCGATTGTGCTTTTCCGTGTCCTTTGCATTGTTAGCGCAGTTCCTGCTTGAAATCGGGGATCTCGGGAGGAGGAAGGACTCGGAAGGACTCGGAGAGAGACGGTGCCTCAGTGGCTTGTCGCAATGTAAACTGCTTAGCATCGATTGGGTGCACTTATTGACATTTTATGCTTAAGGACATGCTTAATATCCACAACGTGCTATCCCAGCAGCTCAGCCACCGCGCCATTTAAGCCCTCGTCTCCAATGTCGGTACAGTGGCATAATTGGAACATAGATTTTACATTTAAAGTGCTTTTTTTATTATCTTAGGAATGGTAAACCTATTATTAAACTGATTAGATTAAACACTTTTTGAAAAACAAAGGCTTAAAGTTTTTAATTTTAGTAAGAAAATACCAACATAAAAAGAACAAATTTGATAATAGTGAATAACTACTCTAACAAAGATAAGAAATATTTTTAAGATAGGTAAGACGACTCAGGTTTGTTTATTTCGATACATTTAAATTCAATATTTCTAGAATCCTTAAAATACAAAATTTTTTATTAAAAGGAATTCGAAACGCGGATTTTAAAAGGTTTTTCTTCGCACAAAAGAAAAACAAATAATTTATTTAATTTAATGAGACTTAAAAGAATTTAAAATTCCACAGTAAAAGAGGAAAAAGAATCCTGCTAAGCGGAGGAGAACGAAACAGTTGCCATCAGTGGATGCTGTCTGGGGGCATAGACATATCTATGGGTACTCTTAAATGCAAATGGCTGGGAGCCCGGAGCCCCTGCTCCTCCCCCTGCCCCTGCCCCTTTGGCTCTTACCACTTCCGGAGCTCAAGGCCGCTGGTCCCAGTGGCGGCGCCGCCCGCTTCCGTTTCCCCCTTCCTTCCGCAGGACATTTACGCTGCTCATCAGCAGCACTGTCGATGTGGAGACCATCTGGCGGCCAACTACTGGCCCGTAATTTTCTTTTCAATCAGTGGCTTGCTGCCTATCCCCCGGGGCAAGGGTGAGACCCTCTATTTCCTCCGTCCGCCTACACTTACAATGGCAAATTGTGCGACTCTGACTTTCTTCGAGCATTAGATACGTTCAAGAATGTGCACAGAAAAAACTTATGTCTATTAGGGCACGTATTCTCGTTTTAATGGTAAGCTAAAAGTACGTTTTAAGCTGTACATTTCTGTACGGTTTCTAAGTTGACAACCCACATTAGCTTATCATGACGGACCCAAGTATACATTACCGAGACATTTAAAGTCTAAAAAATATATCTAAATCTATTTATGACTAAGTAAAATGCATTAGTTCAATTAGATATATCAAATATTTGACAATCCGCTTAAACCTAATTTTCCTGGAATCGTACAAGCTTACCTTAAAAGCTATATATATACTATATATTATTTTAGGGCCTGCATTGCGACAAATAAATAAGTAAAGTTTCCTCAAGAAATATAATAAATGTATTTAAAACCTTTTTGAAACACTTAAGTGTTTCTTGTACGAAATACGCCCGCTTTAAAAACTAATTATTTTCTCTGTATAAGTTTGTGTGTAATGCCTGTTTGGGATTTCTTTCTTCTGCCGAGAGTCCGCCTATCTGTCCAGCCAATTTCCACCGCCCTGTTTTCCCTGCCTGAGTGCTGGATTTTTGTGGCCTTTTCCGGGCGCTCTTTCTAATTTTCCCCACATGTTCTCGGCTTGAATATTTTATGGGCTTAAGTACTTATCAGTTAGAGCCTTTGCCTGGCCTTGTGCGTTTTGCACCTTGCACCTCGTACCCCGTACATAAATTCATTAGGTTAGTTTGCCTTCGCTCCTGGTCATTGTTTGCTGCTTCTCGGGCAAGGAGATCCACTTGTTGAGAGTTTGCTCCATTAACATACCTGCAATGATAAGAGGCAGGATAAAAGTCAGCATGGGGCAACTGGATGGTGTCGGGGCCTTTGAGTGGCCTTTGTTAATTTCTTTCTATTTTCCCCTTTGTATATATCGATTTTCATAGACTTTGGCTTTTTGTAGCTTGGCTTTAACAATGGCTTTTATGCAAAGGCATCAACATAATATATAACCTCCATTTATATATTATTATAATTGCCGCTAGTTTATTAAATAAAGAACACCAAAAAAGCTTTAAAAAAAAAGTCATTAAATTGTCGGTGCACAAAGATTCAGAAATAAAACAAATCAAAACAAGAGAGAACGCTATAGTCGGGTGCCCCGACTATCAGATACCCGTTACACAGGTAAAGGGAGTGCGAGTGAGATGGAGATAGAAACTTTGATCACGCATAACTTTTTAACGAATGGTCCGATTTGAAAAATTTCTTCTACATTTCGATAGGTATTGATAAACACAATAAAACTGCATTTTTACTTTTCCGAAATATTTTCCGAAATCGTATATAAGCGATTGTGGGCGTTAAAGGGGCGTGGCACCTTTTTGAAACAAACTTGCGCTGCGTAGGAACTCCTAGAATCTGCATGCAAAATGCCAATCTTCTAGCTTTTATAGTTTCCGAGATCTCAGCGTTCATACGGACGGACAGACGGACAGACGGACAGACGGACATGGCTGATCGACTCGGCTAGTGATCCTGAACAAGAATATATATACTTTATAGGGTCGGAAACGCTTCCTTCTACCTGTTACATACTTTTGCACGAATACAATATACCCTTTTACTCTACGAGTAACGGGTATAATAAATGTCTTTAAATATTATTTATTCAATGTTGATATTTGCGCTCTTCAGTTTTTTTAATAAGTTGCCGCCATTTTAATAACCTCTAATTGCCCTTGGAAAACGCCATTAAATCTCAAAAAAAAATGTCCATAAAGGTGGTTTGTTTATGCGAACAACAAATGTTAATTAATCGTCGGTGAAGAAATATTCAGAAATAAAAGAAAACAACATAAAATTCTATTAAATATTATTAAATCAATGTTGATGTTTTAATGCTTCAAGCTCTGGTATCTAATCGCAGCAAACATTAAACTTTTCAAATAGAATTTTTATTCTACTTTAGACCTCAGAAAATGTTGAAAAGAAACGTAAAACATTTTGTGATAGCAACTTCTGGGGCCAGCGAAACATCTTCAGCTCAAGGCGCCACTTGGGCAACAAGGAAAATGAGCTCCGGCAAAGTCAGCAGGTCAAGGATTAACACGCTCTCCCCACCTGTCTCATATAACTCATTTTAATTAGGTTAAATATGCAATAGAAAACTGAAAAGTGCCGAGCGAAGCAAAGCGAGGGAAAAAGGAAAAGGCCAGACCGTTCAGGCAAGACACAAACGTCGCTCTTTTGGCCCGTGAAAACGCCGAGATTCCGGAAAAGCGTTTGGGGTGGAGGTGGGTGGCTGGCTCGTGAGCGGCAACCAGCTCAATGAGATGCAAAGGACGATAAACAAGTCCGCCAGCGCCGAGGATGCTCCGTCGGCGAAATAAGGTTACGGGTCCTCGACTCAAACGCAAAGGCGAAGACACGGCGCTCGGCGGAAAAAGGCTCAAGGAAAACTGCTGCACGGCCAACGGCAGCCACCAAGTCATATTTCTCCTGACCAAAACGAAAAGCCAAACAAACATGGAGGGAACACTCGGACCCGGACAACCTAAAAATAAGAATTATGTGGGCTTCGCCTCGAGTCGAAGTAGGGCCCGAAAAGAGGTTCGGGGTGTGGCACGTACTTGGAGTATTTTGCCAAAATTAAAATTTATGAACAGATAAAAAAGCGTTAATGGCCACTCGTAAAGGTCACGACTGGACGGACACACTGGGTCGAACTACCTAAAACAAGTTCATTACAAATGCTATGCTTTTCCTAGCATCACATTGTTTTTAAGAGTTTTTCGATAATAACTTATGAAAAATAAAACAAAACGTTTTTAAAGCAAAAGTGTAATAAGTAAACATTGATTAATTATTTTAACTCTATATATTACTATTACTATTTCTTTAATAAATTGTTTGTTTCTTTTGGTTCTTTTAGTTTTGTTATATTACAAAATTTTAAAATATATAAAAACAAAAAGTTAATTGATGATCGAGTTATTAAATTCTTAATAACTTCTGAAATAATTGTTGTGTATTGACAGATATTTATCGAATAAATATAAACCACTCAGGAACATTTCTCAATAGAATTGCATGATACCCTAACACTGTATTTCTTAAATCTGTAAGCTCAATATCAACTATCTATGTAGATCCGAGCTCTTAACGCTCAAAACGTCAGATCCGGACCAAAAATGTATCTACTTTATTGGGTCGGAAATGCTTTTTTCGACCTGTTACATACTTTTAAACGAATACAATATAAGCTAATAGTCTACTAGGAACGGGTAAAATAGATTATTTTATTGGATATATGGATAAATGTATAATTATCCTAAAACCAGAAGGTAAAAAGATAAAAAAATAGGAGTAATTTAAAATTTTACAGTTTTATTGAAGGTTTGCATTGCACAGATTTTTGTATATTTAGACAGGAGTTTTCAAAAGTCAACCCACTGTGGCCTTGGGGTGTTGGTGTGGAACAGTTTCCACCGCCAGTGGCAAATGGAGCAGAGTGGACGCAGCACGCGAAGTGGACGTGGCTGCGAGGAAACCACAGCGAGGCAACGACAGTGACCAGCTATAAACGTTGCAATTTTATTGCACAGTCTTACAAAATTCTAGGTGCCTCGCTCAAGGTCCAGATGGGCACCAAAGTGCTCCGCCTGCCATTTGCTGGTGGGTGGGACAGACACTATATAAGGGGCATTGTAGGTGTAGGCACTTTGGCAGAAGCCACGTGTTGACTTAGCGTGGCGCCACCTGGGGAGAGGTTCAGGCAATATAGCCATAAGTTAGAAGGGTCAAAGTGCATGGGTGGTCGCACAACAAGACAATGGGATATATATAGTACTTAAGGTCATACATTGCCCAATTCTTGTATTTCGCACGTATCTGCCAGTGAGTTATTCGAACATGCACCAGGCATGTATTGTTCGGCTTTAAATCTTTAAATAGATTGCTTGAAATGTGATAACAACAAATAAAAGTTGACTTTAAAACGAAATTGGCAATACCATGAAATTTACAAGCGAATTAAAAATTTGTTGTATTGGTATAAGTAACTTTTATGAACAAAAATACAAGTTAATATCTTATAGGATTTTAAAACCATGCGGATAAGCTATTTTCGCAACCAGACTAGACCTTTTTTGTAAGTTTTTACTTTAGAAAGATTCACTCAAATTGTATTTAATTTTGTCTTGGTGTTTTAGAAAACTTTTTGAAATGTTGTTGTTTCATCTGTATGGTTATGCTATATTTAGTTGAGTTATTTTCCCATAGAAAGGTACATTGAAGGCGACTGTATATTAACATTTGTGCAAAGCATATTCTGTTAAAACATTCCAAAGGGAAAAACCCAAGCAGGTCTGTAAATGTTTTCCTTTTTAAAAGCAGCCTAGTAAGTTTTCCATTTGGGATATCATTCACTTGGACTGGGCCTCCATAATTCAACACCGTGGGACAGATGTCGAGCTGTCGGGCACACAGTGAATGTTGTCATCGGTCTTGCGATTGCTCGGCCTGCGAGTGCGGGTGTTCAAGGCTTCAAAGTCGCAATTCTCGCTCTTGAAACAATGTCGAGTCGTTGACAACGTCCTGAAGTGCACCTTCGCACACTCCCCAGATGCTTTGTGCCACGGCCACGCCTGCCAACTCAACGACGCTAATGGCATTCGTCGGCTGTTGCTGCCGCTGACATTACTCTGATGTTGCTGCCGTTACTTCTATTGCTGCTGTTGTTGCTGCACTTTTAGAAATAATTCAAATAAAAATAAACTCTATCCGTAGTTTTGTGGAATGTTTAAAAATTTCTAAAAAATACTTAGGTACTTTGAAACAGATTTAATTTTGGGTTAAAAGAAACCTTCACTTAAACATTCTTAAATGAAAAGCAAAAATTAATTCATTTTTTTTGTATTTTTCCAGGAAATCTATTTTATATTTAAAGTGTTGGAATTGTATAATTAATGTATGTTTTTGTTGGCAGCCGTATGTTATCTATTTTAAATAAGGCAATGAATTGTTTAAATGGTAAAGAAAAGTTAAATAAGAACTATTTTTTTTATTGGTGTATTTTCGAAAACTGAAAAAATAAATCTTTTTTAAATGGTAGCTTAGTAAAAATGAAATGAGTAATAACTAGTTCCTCTTTTCTGTATTTTTCGTTATCAGAAAAATAATAAGTTAAGCTGAAAAAATATATATACAGATTACCCTTCTAAAAAGTGTTTAAATGGCTTTAAGAAACCAAAAATAATTTCTAGAGTTATAGAAAAAGGTTGTTCTGAGTGTTCTTCACGTCCACAGCAGCTTTCCTTTTTTCCCAGTCACGCGCGGGAAAAGGACCCGAAAGGAAAGCCATGGGCAGTGGCGGTGGCAGCCACTTTGGCCAGATGCAAATACGCGTGAGTGGCGCCTGGGTCAACTTTTCACCGGGAAGGGGTGCCCGAGATGGGTTTTCGCCTTGTTCTCTGGGCGGTCGTGATGTTTGTGGCGTTTAACGACCTTTTAAATGTGAGTCTAATTATGTTTACGTGCTGCCCCGTGCAACACCCAAAACCCAAGGATGGATGGCTAAATTGCCAGCAGAATGGCTGAAATGGGTAAGCCGGCTAGGAGGCGTGGGCGGGTTGGCTTTGCACAAATCCATTTGCTCACAACTTGTTAATAATGCGAGTTTACGGTCACCCGTCCCCACGTGACCTGTCCTCGGTGAAGGTATTGTTTTAATTTTTAATTGGATGTGGACCCAAGTGGACAAAAAACATAACCTTTATTGGCACCATCCTTTTGGCTTGAAAATTCCGGGTTTCCGGGCACTGTCTTAATACTTTCCTTTCCTTATTCAAAAAGTTTACTTATAATATATTAATTGCTGTTTTTTAATTGCTCTCTTTTAAGGACTTTTACATAATCCTTTTTTTTTAGTTTTGAAGGAGATCCAAGAAAGTGTTGAAAATTAAAATGAGTGTGTTTATTTATTAGCTTTCTTTTCACGTAGTCAACCCAGATCTTCTAACCAAGATTACTCCTAATATATATATATCTTTTTAAAATGCTCTGCATTGACAAATTTTTTGTAATTAAATAATGAATTTATTTTCGTTAACATACTAACGAAACCCCTTACAAATTAAATTGTAGTTTCCGAACACAAAATCAATAGGTCAAAATTGATCCATTTAATTTAAGTAATTTAACTTAAAGGCTTATTTCTAAAAATTCCAGGAGAGCAATTTATATTTCGAATTTTTTCAAGGACCAATATACAACTTTCACTTGGTCGGTCACAGAAGAGAAACCTATATTTCCCAAGGACTTGCCTTTTTTCATGTCCAATGAACTAAGCAGAGCGCTATCAAGTTACGTTGAGGGTCGGAATATCCTTCACAGGATTCCTTCACCCTCTTTCCATTTTACCTTGGAGTCGTCAAGGAAAATACGAGCTGACCTGATATTAATTTCTTATTTTAAAAAGGGCCCTCGCATTTCGCAAAAAAAAAATCGGCCTGGGGGATTTTCTCAATATCGTGACGCATTTTAAAATAATTTCCCATATTGCCACGTTGTGTAAATTAATAATCTGCATATCGAGGGGGAGGTCTGCAGCCTTTTCGCAATGAGATGAAGTACACAAATACAAAGGAAAGCCCGCTTGAATTATTCATAAATTGAGGACGGTTGGGGCGTAATATTGCTTTTTAATAACCACCGACTGGGGCGTTGGCACACTGCCGATGGAATCGAATCCTTTCCTTTATGCCCTCCACGAAATGCATATATCTCATGTCCTTGCCGCCGGTATACGCCCTCTTTTATGGGCTTTCGCCGAAAATTCAAGCGTGAATTGTGGGTCTGCCAATATGGGAATGAAACGATTGCACTGCGTTTATTGCATCGCCCGCAACAAAATGTTTTATTCGCCAGACAATAAACCATAAATGCGAACATGAAACAGGATCCGCCAAATCTGAGCTGGCATAAAGTGAAAACAGCTGGAAGGATGCTGCCGGCATATATTTCATTCATTTTCTCCGCGGGTAATTAGAGATTCACGTTTAATGGGGCGCATTAAGTTTATTGGCTCATCTTGTTCAGCTTTCTTCAGATTCCGGACAAAGTTGAATGCAAATGCCAAAACATTTCATGTTTATGTGAGCAATTAACAAAATGATCCGAGTGCTTGCATTTCTCTAAAAGCTAATTTGAATTTAACAAGCATGTTTTGACAAGCCACTTTTGTCAATCTTCTTTAAATTATTTAAATCGCAACGGAAAACATTGCAGTCTTGAAAGCTTATTTATAACATCACTTTAGTTAAGACCGAAGGCTATATAATTTTTTTCTAAACATGTTAAATTTTATTCATATTGCTTTGTCTTTGAGATTAGAAAGATATCTCAGCATCTAAAAAAGTTATGACAAACTTAAAAAGAGATCTATCTAAGGAAAATAATTGTTCTTATTAATAACTTTATTCAAAGAAAAAATTAGTTAATTATAAAAAAACGTTCCTTTGACCTAAATCATCCAGAAAAGTTTTCTTTATCTAATTCGCAATGTTAATGATTTTGATTTTAATTATATTTATTGGTTAAAATCTCTGAGATATGATATATTTTGTGCAAAATCCGTGCTCCTTTTGTAGTAATACCATCAAACAGATGGCTTCAACAAGCCGGAGTGGAAGTCCCCGAAGTAAAGGCGGTACTCTAATGAGGGAAACTCATTTGGGTAAAAGCACAAAAGCAAAGCATTCCGCCCATTAAGAGGCATAATAATAAATACTTATCACCGGAGAAGCCTAGCGGGGAGTCGAGGGGTAAAAACGCAGCAAACATATTGTCGACGCACCGCCGCCCACAAACCCAACCCAACCACCCACTTTCAGAACACCAACCCACCCGCTTTCCCACTTTTCTCCCGGAGAGCACAGATGTGTGGCAGCAAATGCCGTAAAACAAATGTAAAGTGAAATTGCTTTCGCTGTTGGCAGCAAACAACGACCGCGCCCACCGACCTGTTCGCCTACGCCCCCAAAAGATGAATGAATTTCTGACAGTGTTGTCGTATGCGTGTTTCTGCACCGAGAAATAATATTTGACAACGATTAGCATTTTGCATAAAGGTGCACTTGTTATCGGAAATATAGTTTCCCTTTTGTATCAGGAATTTGCATTTTAACCTTCGCTTCTATAAATTATTATTTCGTTTTTTGTGTATCCACAAAAAAAATGTATTATTCAAATTGAATTGTGGACTTTATCTTTGACTATTTTCTTAGATGGCAAAAATGTGTGAATGTTTTTCAAAAAAACCATAGCTTCATTCTTTACCAGAAACAAAAAGAATTTATAAAAAAAAACTTAACTTTTTTAACCAATTAAATAATAATACATTTATTTTCAGCAAACCAATTTTTAAATAACTTTAGAGCAAATTAAAAATACTAGTACTGTAAATTTAGCAATTGCATTGAGATTTATTTGTACAAAAGAAACCATGATTTTTCTCCCTGTGTAACCATGCATATGTGTGCGTGTCGACAGACGAATGCGGAAACGGATGTGAAAAGTGCAGTCATAAATGTGCCGCCGCCCTTTCAGTAAGACGTTAATAATTGTCGACCAAAGGCGCTGCGGTGGGTGGTGGTTGGGTGGTTTTATGTTTGGTAAAAAACATATTTCGTAGCTTTGCGGCCCTCTGAAGCTGCCTTGCCAACGAAAAGGAGATGAAATTTTCAAATTCGCGCATTTTCTTTCCACTTTATGGTATTTCTCCTTGCTCTTCGGCATCCCACGGGCGTGGCTTTATAATTATGACAAATGCTAAAATATGGCATGTGTGTGCACACATATTTGACTCACTGTTTGTCGTTGGGGGACTTAGGATTTTTACTTTTCTTTTTTCTACGACGGATATGAGTTAAGCCCCACAGTAAACATAAAAATCCCCAGAAAATCCGCATCCACACAAAACTACTAAATCAAAATTCAGAATCGCGTGGAAGGTAAAAACTAATTTAAAAAAGATTTGTTATTCACATTGTTGGTTTTTTTACTGGACTAAAAAGGGTTTTCTTTTTGTTTATATTCTCTTAAAAGAGTAACGTTTTTAAACTAAATTTCTGATTTAAATTTCCAATTATATAATTTTATTTAAAAAAGTTGTCTGCTTAAAGCTTGCTTTCCTGTCAGATTTAGTTAGGTTATAAGTTAAGGTATGATTGTTTCAAAGTAATAGAAAAATGTACCTTTTTATTAATTATTCTTTCAATTTAGGTTTCCTGTTTTCTTTTAAGTAATCCATGTTTATTATTCCATTTCTGACCCAGCTTCTCATGTATGTAGAAGATGTTCTGCACCCTTTGGGCTTGTCAATCATTCCTTTTCTATATTGACATACCGATCGGATGTTGATGGCCGGATATCAATTTCCATGGCCTCATCGAATAGATTTATGAATTTCGCATTTGCTTGCTTACTGTTTCTGACTTGGCTGCAATGAAACTTTGCTCTCAGGCATAATAAATTTGCCGTGTCTGAATGTAAAACTTGTGCACAGTTCAATATTTTCCAATTACATGCACGTGTCCCTTGGCACTTGGCTCGATGTTCGGGAAACTCCCCCTTTTCCACTCACATACGCACACTCGGCATGTGGGATCTCTGTGTGAGAGCTCGGCAATGAAATACAAACTTTAAATTGAATTTTTGCGGTTTGTCATTGTTCACATCCGGATTCTATATACGGGTACAAGCGTTGCATGCATCTCCCATCAAAACGCGACCCATTCTAGGGATGTACATCGACTATACGGGTATATCCCGTAAATCGAAATAAATATTATATATGATTATATTTTAAATATCCAATTAAATTCTAAAAATTATATCGCTTAAAAACTTTCATCTTATTTGAAACCTTATTAAATCATATTATATCTGGGAATATTTCCTATAACTTATTCTTTCGAAATATAATATTTAGCTTCTTAGGTTAAGATCAATAATCATTATTTTGCTCTAGAATAACGAAGTGAATCCTATTATTTAATACCAAAGATAGAACTTTGTAATGATGAGAACAAATTAAAATAACATAAATAAAATCAAACTGACATTTTAAAGATAATTTGCTTAATGTTTGGGAAACCATTAGAAACATTTATATTTTTGCCATCGCTATTTCCAGTCCCCATTATAAACGGCCACTTTTGTTCGTGAAAATGCGTTTCTAATTCAATTTGCTGTCAACGTGGTGTCCAAAAAAAAACCTCCAACGCCAGTTGCATTTTCAGTGGACAAAAATCGAGTGGGCGGGGCATGTTTGCATTGCTATCCGCCCCCGATGACTAACTTTTTGCGGTTTGGAAAATTATTTCGCTGTAAGTGATATCTTTTAATTTGCGGAAATTGCGCCACGAATTGTTGCCGCTGTCACAAGGGGCAGCCTTTAAAAGCCATCGACATTGGCATAGTTGCTGGAATATGTTTGCATTAAGCGGATTGCGAAAACGAATCAAATAATGAATGGGTCCTCGCGGTCCTCGCCTCCCTTGTTTGGTCATGTAATGCGATTGCCGTAATGCAATGTAAGCGAAACAATGGAAATTTAATTAGAATTTCAAGTTATCTAATTAACCCTCCGGCTTACGGATAACGAGAATGGACAAGGGTATCGAAAGGGATTTACCAAAGCTCTGTCATATATATTAACTAAAAAATATATGCATTTTTGAATAATGTGTAATGTTTCCCAATTAGGTTAGCAACTTTCTATACGATCTGCCTTGTAATTGGTCCTTTTGCAAACAGTCCAATTAGAACGGATTAGCACACCATTTCTGAAAGAGTTCTCAACTCAAAACTTTAAATTGGATAATCGAGCTTAAGCTGAAGTTGCCTTTGTCAGTTGGCAAGCATTTACGAAGTGCTTTGCACACATTATACTTCGCTTATATCAGCCATCGTTCGGCTGACGCTGCGTATGCGTAATTTTGCAGTCGACTCGGGTGTTTACTGAGCAATTTGCATGTAAAGCCAACATTGCCAGCCGCAGGCCAAGCATTTATGAAACGAGGTTCCTATCTTAACGTCTTAACAACGGAAGCAGTCCCCAGAAATGAGTAAAAGGCCAAGATCAAGACAAGAAATGAAAGTAAATTAAATTGAAATTAACTCTAGAATAAATGAGTGGTCTTTGATGGTTTGATTGCATTATAACTTATTAAGTACGTTTCTATGTGATGCTGTCATGGTAATTTGATTACATTACATTACATTTACTGTGATGACTTTCCATTACTTACTTTTGTTTAAATTTTAAAGCATTCGAAATCCTCCAAATCGCAATGCAACGATTGGCTCAAAGCCCTTTGAGGGGCTAAAAGCACACTTAATTTATTCTCAATAATCAAGAGGCTTTTCAAATTAGGAGGTTATCAAAAAAGAGTTTTAGAGTTGCCCAACAACTGATTGTTGACTTTTAATTACTTTTAGTGTTGAGCTATTTTTTGAAGGCTTTAAAAATGTACATTTTCAATATTTGAAAGTACTTTAAATATTACCATTTAATCCCCTATAAGCTTTGGCCCAAACAATTTAGTTAGACAGAAAACAAAACAGTACAAAGTACAAACTTAATAAATATGGTTGGATTAAATTTAAAAATATCTTATGCATCCTAAGACCATTATATTATTTTTTCTTCGCCGTCCAATTCTCTTGTCTGTTCGTTTTACTTTCGGGTTTGCTCACCTTTTCAGCGGACCTGAAAGAGTTCTTCATCAATATAAATTGCAGACATTCAAAATGCAAATGAAATTCGCGGAATTAAGGCGAGAACTGCCAAGAAAACTTCTTCTTCGGACTTCCTTTCCCAATGATGCGGCGTCTGGAACGTGCCCGCAATTGTGAGCCTGAATTTGAATTTCAATTATTTTCGGTTCGTCAATCGTCATTTGAATGCGATGCGAATGTCTGCCCCACGCGGCAAGTCGATGCCATGGCAATTAAGGAGCATAATTAAGCGTATGCCAACCAGCAGCATCGAGGTCTATCACGGACGTATCGCCGGGTTGTTGTGGCCGAGTTGATGCCAATTTAAATGCAAAAAGCCTTTTGAGCCAGTGCGAAGGATGACAGCCGAAATGTGCCGAACTGGCAGTTTCACTAATTGCGAGGTGAGGCAATGGAACCTGGGCAGGACATGATTTCTGGACGAGTCAGCAGGACAAACAATGCTAATCCACTGGATGCACACACCCAAAACAATGAGAGGATCAATCTTATATTACTGCTTCTAAAAAAGGTTTTAAATAACTCAAGAAATAAGTATAATTGTTATTAGCAAAAACTTGTGTCATGGAAAATATATTAAGCCAGAGACTTAAATCTATCGTTTATTAAATCTCATGAAAATTTGCATATTTAAGAAAAGAGAAAACGTTTTATTATTTATTCATATATTTTAAGAGGCTCGGCATATTTAATTAAAATTATTATTTAAGAGCGAAAAGCGATTTTTTTAAACGGAAACAACTTATTTTTGTTGTTAATCACATTTGAAGTATTTAAAAATAAAATAAAACTTTTGCTAAAACTGCAGACGCTAGCAGAGGCAAAAATATATATTCTCATTGAATAGGTTGAATATTATATTTCTTTCTGTGCATAATTTGTACAGCTGAAAAGTATGCTACGTTAGTTTTACGAGGCCTGTGAAAAAGTGAATTAAACGGGGATCTGGATCTGGCTCTGATTCTGTGACTGGTGGTCTTTTCCATCGGCCATTTGACGCTGCAGCAGGCGCTTAAATGGCCGAAGACCTTGTGGAATTTTGTAATTAAAACGACGAGGATTACATTAGCACGTACTCGCCAAGGGCGCCCCTTGGAACCCGCACACATGGGCCAGCAACTAGTGGTCAGTGGTTAATTAAAGAGAGGAGGGACGCCCAGTGGAGCCCGGCCAAACAATTGGGATGCCTCGTGGACCACAGGGTCAAAGTTGCTTTCTATATGAAATATTCGCATTGACAGCCAGTTGGCCGCAGGACATGGCAAACATGTCCTGCACACACTGCGTCCGCAGATCCACTTACACTTCCACTTCCACAAGAATACGAGGGTAGGCCCAGCGAGCAAACAAAAAAAGCTTTCACTTTGTAAATCTGACAGCGTTTACACATCGGAGCAGGCAAGTTTTTTGCCAAATGTCATTAACTTGGGCACAAAGTTTGCCAAAGAAATAAAAGCATTTTCCACAATTGTTTGTAAAGAATTAAGCATTGTTTGTCGCTTTTTGTATAATTTCCCTAGGTGGAAACTTTAATGAAGTCTGCCAGTTCTGTCATTTTGTATTCTAGAAGAATAACATCCTCCCTTGATTATTCATCTCCTATTCTAAACCCACTTTCTTATTTAATGCTAGTTTTTCAACATTGCTTCGAAATTATTATTTATTTTATTAACTTTAACCTTGCCTTTTGAAAGTATTTACAATTTAGGATAATTATTAAAGTTTTTTCGTTTAATTTGGCTACACATTCTAACATGAATTTATACATACCTTTTTGAACTAGGGTCAAAATTAAATAAAAAGTGGTTTTAAGAAGTACCAAATATTTGTTTAGAATATGGCCGCCATAAACAAATCCATCTTTTAAGTCTGTAAATTGATGTACATAAGAGTATATGTATAAAAGTATATGTTCAAAAGAAAATTAATTGAAAACGTTTCGCTTGCGAGAGGAAACCTCCATATTTTCCACCAGCAGCTGAGCTCATTACGGTAAATTGACTTGCAGAAGGTCATTTTCCACTCAATATTCCCCGAGCTGCCCTCGTAAAGCTACTGCGCAATGGCATTTGCCTTTGGAACACGTGTGTTTTGGCTTCGCCAACAGTATATGTGTGCAGGTGGGCGGTAAAATGCCACCCCCTTGCGGCAAGGATGCACTCGTCCAGGATCCCACTTATGTGTGTAAGTGCGCTCCATGCTGCAGCTGCTGTCCAGAAGTTTACCTTTCAGCAGAAGTAATCATCAGAAAGCTGGCATCGGACATGACAGGCGATCTGCTGGAAGTATATAGTACGAACTGCAGCTGTCGTCCAGCAGATAAAAACGTCACTGCCGATGGCGGGAAATTGAAAATGCCGCACATCCCCACTTTTGACGATTCACCCACTGCCGTATTGAATATCCAACAACAGCCATTGCCAAAGCATGCCTTCACAAAGGCATTAATTCTATGCTATTGCTAAAAGTCATGTCACTTGGTTTTGGCATTGACAAGGCTTTTGAATGTAGTTAAATAATTTATTTCACTGGCAGATGCCATATTCACAAATAATACCACAGTTTTCTATGCCCGTATAATATTGTGTTCTCTGTGAAGCGAACATGAACTTTTAGTTGGATCAAAAATAGTTTCACAGATAAATATTTTCATGTTCAGCAAAAATAGTTACATCAATTCGGATGGTTTTTTTTATAATGTTCAGTTTTTTTATATACAGAAATAAGAAATAAACTTTTCATGACCAATCCTTCAGTAATAAAGGTTCCCAAACACTTTTTTTATAACTGGCATTATTATAAGAGACATATTTCAAACTGAATTTTTAAAGAAGAAGATTAAGATGAAATCATTTTGGTGAAATTCCATGTGTGTAATGTTTTCACAACCTCCTCATCCTATGACTACATATGCTAATGCCGACTAACTAACCAAATAATCACATGTTTCCACAAAGCACGTGGCTCGTGGCAGGACTGTTTTGTGTTTGTCTTATGTCGCAGATACATTGAAGGCCATCTCAGCCACCGCAGATACAGTGGCAATTTACCGCAGTGACAACCATAATTAATTCGAGAACAACATTTGGCCTGCGGGCCTCTTTGACTTCGCTGTTGACATTGAGCCAATGACAGACAGTCAACACAAACAAAATCAGGATGCTCCACGAACTGCGTGGAGAAAGCGGGAAATGGGGGGGCTTTAATGTATTCACGGTGACATCAAATATGGAAAACATAACATAACAAATACGTAGACCACTAATAATTGGAAAACCTGGTACGCTGCGGGTCTCATCACAATTTATACTTCCATACAATCTAAGGAAGATAAACAAAAGGACTCTATGGCTGGTACTTGTAAGCACAAAACACTTTGTTTTATTAGATAAAGAGACGTACCTGATGGGGATAAAAAATGTGAAACCAAAATAAATTATAATAGAAACATTGCTATGTTATTATCTTTAAATATTTTGAAATTTAAGATAACTGGCAAATTAATTTAGAAAAATATTCTAGATATTTTATCTTATGTCATAAAAAAATTAACTTTTGTTCTGTGCCTAGGAAAACATAAAGTGATAAAATAAAATAATGTTATCATAGATTAATGTATAATAATAAAACAGCAAGTTCCGATTAGTATTTAAATGTGAAATTGTTGGATTTGAGTAGCTGAATTTGAGTAAAGCCAGGATAGAATCAACAAAAAAATGTCCTTATCCATTCCCTTTGTCAACTACGTCCATGTCCTTTAGAATAAAACGCGGACGTGAATTGTACTTGGCGATAAGTACATGTGACTGGGAAAAATAAATGTGTGTGTGCCTGTGTCATGTGTGGTCTTGAAGCTTTGTAAGTTTAAGTGGTAGATATTATTCAAAAGGAATTAAGACTGAAATGAAAAGCTTGTCGACGACGACAGCGACGAGGCCAAGAGGGGAAGAGGGGAAGGGTGGGAAAGTGGGAAAGTGGATAAGCGGGGACTGCCAACCGCAGGACGAATGCTTTTAATAAATATAATGCTCCGAGCATGTGTGAGTGCGAATGTGCGGTTGTCTATGTTTACCTTTTGTTTGTCTGTTGATTTTGTGAGGCTGCTTGTGATGCAAATGTCGAAGGAAATGAGCAACAGCTGCTTTTGCCGGAGAGGGGTGAGGAAGGCCTAAGGATCAGCAGAGTGCAAGCTAGTTGACTGACATGTCTATACACAGAGCAAAATTACTATAACCTTATAGAAAATGTACCGTTAAGGTGACATTATTAATATTGTAATAGTATTAAGGTAACAATATTTATATTTCATTTTTGTTAGTTGTATTATCATTTGTAAATCATTATTCTTCTAGTTATTAGATAATTTTGTATACTGCTTGTAAAATTATAATACGTAGGTTTAGGTTTGGGTTTCTTAAAAGCTATTTTGAAAAATTTTAAAATAATTTCCAAATTATTATTATGACAAGTGGCATGATATGAAAATTAAAAGTTTGAATGCTATGTAAAACAATTTAACTCAAATTCAACTATATAAAATAATTCCTAAAATTAAAATGTCTTAGAAAATATATTTGTAAAATTATGTAAAAATATTACTTTTATATAAATATCCAAATGAAACCGAGATAATATAAATACATTACTGTATGAATCCCTTTAGAAAACGGCATATTCAAAGATGTATTCGTTTTATTTATTTAATATCCAATAAAAATATAATGTTTTAATTACTTTTACTTTTATATCACAACGAGTATTAAAAAATCATATATGTAGTCTAAAGAAAACTACAGTAGAATCCGGTTATAACGACTCCGCTTATAGTGTTCGTCCGGTTATTGCAACGAAAACTTATATGATACAAGACGTAAAATAGTCGGTCCCTTGAAAGTCGCTATAACCGGATTTTACTGTATTTTGTATTTTGTATTATATGTAACTTTTCTGCGTGTAAGTGTGTGTTTTCGGGGAGCGGAACCGCCGAACCAGCGAACTACAAAGATGTGCGGTGCCAGTTGCGGTGCGCTTAAATAACGAAGCCAAGTGTCAACAGGATAAGTTCATTCCAGCGGGAGCGGAGCGGGGTCGAGTCGCCGAGTGCCACCAAATGCGATTGCGGAGGACGTGGATGCACCGCCATCGGCACTTGCACAGCCAACAGCCGAAGCCAATTTAAGGACAAACAGCGTCAACTTTGCCTATTGCAGGACCTAGAGCAGGACCAGGACACCCATGGGAATGGGAGTGGGGGTCAAAGGATCGGGGTCAGGTCGGCGGTCTGAGGTCGGGCCATGTGGCCTCAACCAGCAATGCGGCTTACTGTCTGGCCACATATTCGCCTCGCTGCGTGCTAAATGAGTTTAGATTGCTGCACATAAATTACCATGGACTGGAGAAGCGACAATCGCAGGCACAGCCTTCGGAGCAGACAAAGACATGGACTGGGACATGGACAGATGTGGAGAAGGAGACGGAGGACTCAGCAGAGACAGAGAGATGCCATTAAAAATGAAACCGAGGGACGGACCAAGTGGCAGGTGGCCCAGTCAGATTAGTCCCTGCCTTACAATGGGCTTTGCTTTGGTATTTCATTTAAATTACTTAACTAATAATTGCAAGAAAAAATACAAAACCGCATTTTTCCAATCGGTTAATTTCAATAATTAGATAGAGAAGTGGCATACAAATCATTATTGATTTTAAAGCACTTTAAAGTGCTTAAAAATATAAATTAATTTTACATTTTTTCCTGATTATATTTTCCAATTAAATACTCTAAAACAAAGTCAAACATATAAATCAGGCATGTGCTTTAAACCACTTCGTAATTTATAATCGAGAATTTTTTTGGATAATTATATCTCTCCTTGGACCTTAACTAATGGTAAATCAATAAACAAATATTATACAGCTTATTTAAGAGCTAACAGCAACAGTCATAAGCTAGTTCGATTTAAATTAGGTATATTAAAGTCAGTAAAATGATTAAGTAGGAAATAAGAGGTAAATTATTGCACAATCTGCTGCTTTGTTAATTTATGAGATCGATTTTTATATTCAGTTTATAAAATCAGTTCAATTTGATTTAAATCAGATGTATTACAAACAGAAACATTTTTATGGAATTCTCATCCATTGAAATGTAATTAATTTTGTTTACGTAATACGTATCATTGTTGGGTATTGTTAGTATATACAATTTTGTAATCACATTAATGGGCTTAGGAAGCAACAACCAAAATGAAAGGTATTCGAATCTCTGAATACATCAGACTTAATTGGTTGCCTAGCAGCATGTAAATCAATGCCGGCATTTGCGAGATTTTCGCCCCCATTACCCACTGTGCAGCCACAAGATGGTTTCCCATCCTGGCAACTCCACCGCCAATCGGGGCACACATGGAAAAGCTGCTCGAATGCCGAAAACTGGTAAGCAGGACAATACAAATAGGCACACACGCACACGCCCATCCACATACACTTACGCCCACTTACAATTTGCACAAGGTTGCTCTTATTTACACAGTGGGCGGTGGGTGGTGGGTGGTGGTTGGTGGAAGGCACAAGTGCAACTAACAAACTGCAATCCTGTCAGGAGCATAACCCACTCATCTCAATTCATTAGAAGCCAAGATAAACTGCCGGTGTCCAAATGGAAGCTCCACACTCTGATTCTAATCACACTGAACTACAGACTCGGCTCAAAAAAAGGAAAGTTCCTAAAGAAGGAAAATATTTGTGATTTTATTTGAAGACTTAAAACAATAATTACTTGATATCTAACCATAAAATATTACATTTTCATAAAGCCCTACATTAAAATATATTATTCGAGAAAAGTTAATAAGGCATAAAATGAAATATACAAAAGTCAGATTTTCTGAGTACAGTTAATTGCTTAACCAGCCATAATCTAAAATTTGGAATTCCATTTGTTTCGCTTTCCGTGATGTTTGTAATTTGTTTTTATGGCACCCGGTGCTCGTTAAACTTTTACTATTTTTAATTATTTAGCATTAAGATATATTTGCCTGTGCAAGTGCCAGGGGAGTCATAAAATCCCAACTCGTTTTATAGGCTTCCGATTCTGACGGAAATGGGCCAAGCGTCCTAAATTCCACCAGTTTAGTTGGGAGTTTTAGCGGCCAGACGGCTGGCAAAGTCGTTTACACGCCTCCCTCTTTAAAGTTCGATCAACAGTGCGTATGCGCAATGTTAGTCTGTCAATTACACACGACTGTCAAATGTAAGATTCGTGGCAGTGAGGAAAATCAATTCAACCGTCCCTCTCGCCTTCAATGGCACTCAATCAATCATAATTAACTTTCGAGCACTTTCACTTGAATCGCTTTTTAAATTGCCTTCCACGGCCCGAACTCCCAACTCAAACTCAAAACTCAAATCATCTGAGCCGAACTGAACTGAACTTGGGGTTTGGGTCTTTAAAAGGTCGCAGGCCTGAAAGGGTTGCCATATCATGCGCAAGGCAATAAATCTCCATGTAATAAGATTAAATTAGAACAAATGAGTTCATTTGTTCCGGGGCCAGCTGACGCAGCGCGAAAGTCGTTTGAACCGAAGGCAAATGGCCAAGGCCAAGCCATTGAGGGGCTTTTAACGGCTCGGCTGGTAAGCAATGCTTGAAATTGGCCCATGTCACAGGTCAGGGCTTAAACGGCAGGACTCTTTAAGTTGCCGTACCCGAGATCAAAGCGAAGCCGACAGGAAGAAAAACATTTAGGTTTTTTCAGGCACTTGACTTTTATTTGACATACTCAAATTCAATTGATTTTTACTGGAGCTTTAAAGGAAACCACAAGCCATTCGATTTTATTATTGAAGCAAATAAATACGTGACATTTTTTGAATATTCATAAACCAAATATGAAAGCCAGCCTTCTTCCCAGCCTGATTATTTATGAAGTTTAAATTTTCGTCATGGACAATCACGAGCAGTTTCAGTGAAGTGCCAAGCATAAAATAACGCAAGACCTTTTGGCAACTGTTGCTGAGGGGAATAATCGGGGAATAAGTTCGTGAACGTGTCGGCTGCAATGTCGATAAATTCGCATAAAAATCACTCACAGATTCATAAACTGTCATGAATAAGCCAGTGGAGAATCGACCCCTTCCGAAGAAGGCCAGACATACGAGCATTATCCTCCGCAGACACATTCAAGTTATTCGTCGATGACTCAGATTGTGCCAACTCGGTTATGAATAATACTTGTGTGAGGCTGAATTATTGACAACGTGTAAATTCATTGGCATCGCCTAATTTCATTAATTTCATGCGCATTCAACGGCATCTGCAAATTTCACAGATTGCCAACGTTTCCTATTCCCTCCTGGGGGACAACGAGGTACCTCAGTCCTCTTTTCTGGGGAGATTTATGCCTCTGTGGGCAGGATGGTTAGACGGCATTCAGAGCCATTTGACCGGAAGTGACAAGTCAGCAAAATTGGCCCACTTACCTTTGGGGCTGGCATTCTTTTCCCTCCGCTGATTGACTGGGGAGTCTGAGGAGAACGGAGCCCAGGCGATACATAATGTATGCCTTGTGTGTGCCCCGGTGCCTGCCTAATCATCCGTGGAGGCGAATGGCAAATGTCATACGAGTTATCGAACTGTCCTTCGTGGGTTCGGGGTCCTTGTTGTGTTTTGCTTGTCTCCTACTTCAGCATACATTAAGGAATCGATTCACTTCGGTGCGGGGCAATAAAAATTGAACATTAGGTCACCGTTTCCCACGTTTCGGTCCCCTGCCTCCGTGGAACCGTCGTTTAGCATTCACTTCTCTGGTTGGGGCACGTTTATGATTTTGATTAATGTTCTCCGTTAGTAACCCAAATGTTTCTGTCCATCAGCATAATCATAATGTCGTAGCTAATGTTGATTTACATTTAATGTGTTGTGCTCAATTTTTTGTAACATTTTCGTTTACTCATGCAACCCTGCCCCATACCACAAAGTCACAGAAATGGATGGATGGTTTTTTAAAGAGGTAGACTTGCGGTTGGTGCAAGTGAAAAACAACACGGTTTTTGTTGAAAAAAAAATGTTGGGGAATATATATATACAATTTAAATATTTGCCATAAGTTTCGAGAACTATTTTGAACGAAACCATAAACAATTAATGATAGATTCTTACACCATCATTTAAACAGTGTGTAGCAGATAGATATTGTGATGAAAAGATTTAGCAAAATGTAGCAATTTTAGTACAGAACAATAGGTGTTTTATTATAATCATATAAAATGATAAAATCTAGTTTATATTTTATCTAGTTCACAACTGAATTGCAAAGTTTAGATTTATATTTTTAGCAATTAAATCTCCAAAAGATGACGAAGACATTTTTATTAAAAATTGTCTGTCATTTTGCATTTTTCATAAAAAATATTTGTCTAGTTTTAATCAGCGAATTTATGAAATGTATTTTTTAGTTTAGTGGGAAGTACTAAGTCTTTATGATTATAAATTAAGTAACCATCAATGAATTGCAATGACTCCGTTTAACTTTTTTCCGGAAAAGCCAGAATGTCACCGAGTATGATAATGTGTACAGTTCACTTCCGTTTCCCCCAAATTCAATGGAAGGAATCAGGGGCGTGGTCCTGGCCACTGCCTTTTATTTCGCCTTCCGTTATGTTTGACACTTGTCCGACGTTGGGTAACTTTTTGTTTCGGCCTCTGCCGGAGTCGCCACCCCTTCTTTATGCCCCATCCTGCGGGCACGTCCTCGCGGACAAACACGGCCATTGTTGTGGCATGTCCTGTACGTCCTCGCTGCAAATTGCTGCCGCCGTTGTTTTTCATATTTTTCCGCACTTTTTGCATCGTTCCATTATTCTTCGTTCCCTCCATTTGGTTGTTTTTCTTCGTCATTTTTCTCCTGCCCCATTTATCTTTAAGGACACGACAGCGTCCGGAGATGGGGACTTTAATGGGGCAAGGAATCTCTTGGATCTTAAGGATTCTGAGCTCGCTGTGGGTCGAGTGCAGTTTTAATCTCTTAGAAATAAGTAAAACTGCATTTAACAGTCGATTGTCCGCATAATTGGCCAACTTTCTTTGTCTCCATTAAAACTGAATCTCATAAAGTGTTGCCAGAACACCAGTAAAGGGGCACTGAAAAACTATTAAAATAGCGATGAGAAGAATCTGCAATTAAGCGGCAGTTTAACCTTGGTACCACCAAAAGTTATGTTGTTTTTCTTATTGGTTTAAGTAACAACCAGATAGTAGAAACATTATGCTGGACCGGAAAATTCTGATTTTGAAAACCGGTATCCAAATTTGTTCACAGGAATGTAAAAAACAAATATAAATATAATTATATTTTTTAAGACCTATTTCGAAAATTGTTTTTTTTCCTGTGCAGGACCTGTTTGGCAAGAGCCAGACAGCCTGCTGGCCACCAGACCACCCGACGATTAATCAAACAAATCAATAATTCATCAAATCAACGTCAAGGACGACAATCAAAGCGGGTCCTGGGCGGAGGTGGTTGGACCGTCTGGACATGAAAAATCGAATCACTTGCATTTTCACATCAATTTGCTCACTTTATTCTGCCCAGCTCCTTGGAACAGGGGTCGAAAAACATTTGGAATTCATGCACACATTCCGAGAGCTCTAATTGCGAGGGGAAATCGGAGGAAAGTGTGCAGCCAGCAGATGCAATCCTTCTTCGCATTGTGTTCCCCCTTCGCTGTGGAGGAACATTGATTGATGAGGCGGAGCCTTATCTTGTGACTGCTACAATATAACAAGTCGGAGCATTTACATTGATATTTATTTCGCTTTTACTCCATCACCGGGTTGACATGGGCTTTCGATTTCATTGACTGCAACGCACCGTCGTAACAATCGAGTTACGTGCCCCACAATTGAATTTCAAATCATATTTTCAATAACTCTGTGTGTTCAGCGGTTCGTTGGCGGAAAATTCCAATGACAAAAAGTAAAAGTTGTGGTGCGTATAAAAAACGAGGTTTTATGGAAAGCAGGTGACTTGACAAAGGGTGGACTGTTTTCATAACTTTGTTTTCACATGTGGCACAATGGGTAACGTGCATCCTTTTTAAGGGAATTTCACAGGTGTAAGTAAAAAATAGTTATAATTTACTTTAACACCAGTAAAATAGTAAAAACTTAAAATCCAATAAAAACTTGTCTAATAATTAAGCAATAACAAACTCGGAAACAGAATTAAAACAATGAATTTTTTATTTTAATAACTATGTAAATCTTTGCACATCTTTGTCTTTTTTTTTACCTTGCTCAATTGTAGCCTTTTTCCATGAACTCTTTCTGTAAAAGTACAAAGTCAATTGTGACTTACTTTCCTACTGTAACTACAATATTATTTTTATTCTATTATTCCAATCACAAAACCTTCCACTGTTCTTTGCTGTTTGAGTTAACAAAACGGAACGTGAAAAATGACTTGCAATGTCTGCCAGGAGGCAAAGTTGTGCGCACTGTTGTTACCGTTGATGTTGCACATGCAACTGCAAAGCTCAAAGTTTCCGAAGGAAGGGGCTTTATGCGGAAAAGGGGATTCCCGGGGTGGCAGGATACCCGGCACCACGTGGCCCACCGTTAAAGGGGAAAATCAATTCTACGGCAACCTGCGACTTTCGCGTTGTTTGCAGGTTTCCCGCACTGCAACTGCTGATGATGATGCTAAAGACGGTGATGCTGACGATGATGACTGCAACTATGGCGCTGACTACAGCTCTGAAGGCAGTCCGCCGCTTGAAGGCCAGAGCCGGGTGCAGGATTTTCTTTGATGGGGCTTGAGTTCGAGTTACAAGAAAATCGTACTAAGATAAATATAAGGGATTTTGTTGCAAAAAGTGTGGAAGGAAGTTTTAAGTATATTTTTAAAGGTTCTTTAATCCCCAGACAATTTTATTCAATTAATAAATTTAACTATAAATATGGGATAAGCAAAAAAGCTAACTAACTTTATACTAATGAGCTTATCAATGTTTTTATGATGTTCTTTTCTGAGGTAAATTTACTTCAATCAAATTCTTTACAAAATTGCATATAAATTTGTGTGCAATGGGTTGAATAACCATTACAAAATCTTGGGGTTTTCCGATTTTCATTTATTAAATAAAATAATTTTTGCTTTATCGATTCACATTAATTACTAAGTTAATTTGGCAATTCGCAGAAAGGCTTCTTACTAATTAAATGTAGCAACTCTAAAAGTAACTAGAAAAAACTACAACTAAAATTTAAACAATTTTCATAGTAAGTTATGATTCTTAGTAAATATTCGCGTACCTTCTTCGGTGCGCCACTGCCGACAGATGGCGGGTTGATGCTGACTTGCAAAATGTTTGCAAATTTATGCAACACTCACCTGTTCTGGAGCTTAAGCTGAATTACGGTAAATACACACACACCCGCACAGCCAACATGATTACATTGAAAACAGAATAAGGACGAGCGGACCGCCGGGGGCAGGGATCAATCCGCTTGCATAGTGAAGCCAAAGGAAAGTGTTCCCACACAGTGAAAAAAAATAGTATTTACAGAAGGTCTTGTATAATGTATAATGAAGAAAATAAGATCCTATTTTCAACTTGCTAATATTGTATCAATCCTATAAGTATTACAGCCACATGTTTTATGAACTCATTAATATAAATAATACAGTTTCAGCCAAATCAATAAAAATATGACACAAATTAAAATATACAGTTTGTTTTCATTGATAAATTAAATTATTTAAATGCAATCTTAAGATATCATGAACCAAGGGGAAAGGGATATTCTTTAACAAAGAAATAAAATGAAACAAAAACGTTGCTTTACTATTTCCTTATTAAATATTAATTCAGTTGTAATGAAATTTGGAGTTCCTTCAAATTTACCAGCCGAAAGTACGATTACGAATTTGTTATTATGATAATTTTTTTTGGTGTATCATAGCCCACCCACCTTTTTACCCATCCTCCCCCCTCAAGCAGCTGTAAAAACTATTATGCAAAGCTATGCAGACGTAAGGCATTGCTACCCGCACGCCTCTTAAATGAAAACGAAGCCTCAGGGATAAAGGGCGGAAAGTGGGGCTCAAACGAAGGGTAATGGCGGTAAAAATTTAAATTTCATTATCTCCACAAGGCAACGCATTGCTGAAAGCCCATTCAGGAAAGTCAATTCATAACGGTCAAAAAGCCAAGCTGAGTTGCACAGTAAAAAAGAATACATTTTTAAATTAAATTACAACTTTAAAAAACCTTGATTACAAACAATTTTAATATTCACCGAAATAAAATGAATTATAAACTAAATTTTGGAACCGTTTGCTTGCAATCGGTAATTTAAAAGAAACTTCAAATTTTTTTGTAATTTTTTGTACACTTTTATTTAACAAATATAGCATCTTATGAAAAAAAATTTTTTTTTTAAATAGGTTTCAACGGAAAAGCTATCTATTTTACAAAATATTCTCTTACTTCTTATGCAGAAATGGTTTGGAAACTTTAAAAGAAAACATTACTTTTTTCTGCATCATTAACTCGAAAGACGCAATTGTTGAGTTATAGACATATGGAAGTAAATAAGCGAATCGCTATGAATATTTAAGAAGATGCACTGCATATTCGTATGAAATGGTTTACCACTTAAGCTTTAAGGATTCTCCAGCCCAAGATGCCACTCGAGCGCTGAGCAGGCCGGCCGAATATCCTTCCATTGTGCAAAATTGTCTGTGAAGAGCTGCGCCCGATACCGCAGTCATTCTTATTATCCTGCCTTTCCAGCCGAACGGGCTGTTGTTGGTAAATATGCCGACCAATTGACGGCAAAGCCAGAAAAAGTCCTCGATGGCTACTTCAGAACTCGAGCGGCGATTTATGGGGCATCGGCTTCAAGGGGTTGAAAGGGATCCCAAAGGCAGGCCATCTTGGATTCAGAGTCGCAGGCTCGGCGTCTTCTGACTTCCGGCATTGATTTTCAATTTGTATGGCGGCACGTGAAGTTGTTCCGCTTCATTTGGTATGCTCAGACAAAGCGTCGGATCGGAGGAAGTTACCTAAGTGAGTAAACACGCGCCCCTACCGTACATCTCACTTCCTATATTGAAGCCAGTGCTGCCAAATCAGATTTTTTCCGACTTTTTGGATATAACTAGATTTTTGATCATTTCTACGTAATTTTTACTAAACATAAGCTACGTCAGTAGCAATGCAGACTTTAAAAAATTAAAAACGAACTACTTTTATCTGAAAATATATAAACATTCCCTTTTATTTTGTCTCTATACATAGAAAAAAATGAAGTCCTTGATTTCAATTTGAAAGAATTGCCATGATAAATACAACAAATATATTTATAGAAATATTAAATTATTTTTCATGTTAGGCACACGAAGATCCTATTAGGTAATAAGATAAGGAAACGCACATGTGCATTTTAAAAGATAAATATTTATATTTGTAAGACATATTCTTCTGAAAATCTAGTTTTATTATCACATAAAATCCCAATTTCCTACTCGAAAGTTGGCAACACTGTTTTCAGGCTGCAACTATCGTGCAGTAATCGCCATCCATTCGAGCGTCGATTCTAGTGCTAAACCAAATAGCCGCCTATCATCAGGGATGCGAGGCACGGGGATTCGGCTTCAGGTGAAATTGAATTAATTTGGCCGCATCCACTGAGTTGCTTCTAACCACGGGGCCTGTTTTTCCGGAAACGAAAATCCTGCATGCAAAGATCGGGGGGAAAAGGTGGGAAAATGGAGGCCTGTGCGCCCCGAAAACTATGCAATGCACTTTTATATTCACGCTTTTGGGCATTTCATGCAAACACTCACAAACAAGCGGTTACGGCTCTACAAACTGCATTCAAGCGAAAGTGTTTGCAAAATTAGCCGTTATTCCCTTAAAATTTCCACGTTACCTAATGAAGTGGAAAACCTTTTAAAAGTTAAACTGATTTTGTATTTTACTCATATGTTTTATTAACTTTATATAGCCAACAAGGGTAATAATCTCACATCACGCGTTAAAGCTGAATTTTAAGATATGCTTTAAAGTTGTAAAATACTGTATTTTAACATGCTCATGTTTTATTAAATTCAAATTTTCCTATCCTAGTGTACCAAATTTTTGAAAAATTTAAAGTGCAAATTAAATAGTTTAACAGAAATATTAAATTTGTATACGAATGCATTATAGAGATTTAAGAAACGAAACGCTTTCATTTACATTAATACTCGTATTGTAGCTGCTTACGCCACGATTTTAATGGCAAATGTAAAATACACATAAATTGATAATTATATATTGGTAGATCTGTTTTCCTTCCTGACTCGTTCGTGAAAAAGGGCATTTGCAATCAGCTTTCTGATTCGACCCGGTGAACAACTTTTCAGAGTTGCCTGGGATCCGGCAATTGTCTGTCACATTCATTCCGGTTTTAATTGGAAACCACATTTAATTTGCCCGTTTTCTTGTTGTTGATGCTTTTGCATTTACAGATGCATTGGCAATGGTTATTGTTTCATGAAATATGGAATTTTCGCATTTAATATGTCGCTGATAAATGGATTTCATCGCATGCCCACACACAAAATAATTATGTAGTGGGCGCGTTTAAATTGAGTCTCTTCCTACAATTTTGTTTCATTTATAAGCTTTAACCGCATTGAAGGTTTTTGCACGTTTTTGAATGCATCTGTATATTGCTTATGGCTGCATTTAATTTTTAATTGAATTATTCGGCCAAATGGGCCTCAACATAATGCATCGATGACCAGTAATTTATATTAAATGCCCTTTCAATCCAAGTTGCCTGTATTTATAATTATTAAATTTCACTTGTGATGTTAGAATGTAATTATGTTGCAGCTCAAAATAATTACACAAATAAGTACATTATACAGCCGAATTTGCATCAGTCCTGTCATAGATATGATAAATGTAAGTGTTAGACACCAAGGAAAAGTTAGGCATAAGTTTGCAACCCAAAATACAAATCACACTATGGGGTTGCAAAGACTTTAGCTATTTCCTAATGCCTTTTGGAATTTTCCTGTTAAATTCCATTCCATTCAGTTTTGGCTTGCCAAACAAAATTCCTGTCACCAAATTCCAGTTGAAGCTAAAAAAATTGGCAAACAAATTGTTTTTTATTAATAATCAAGAAGTTCATGGGAAGGTCCTTTGGTTTTTGGATCCGCTTGGCTGCGAAATCAATTGACAATGAACTTTCTGCCCGACCGACAATTTCAAAATATTTTCGATGCCAACGAAATTTATAAATAGAATTTTTCATCTTTTTCCTTCACTGGCCGTTCATGCCGGAATGAGTTTTGTCCTTAGAGCAAAAGGGCAAAGAGGAAAACAACAGCAACAACTTTTGGTTCCGATAGTTCTCCACTTTCTCATTTTTTCATTTTCCATTGTGGGTCAAGAGCAGAGTCCTTTTCCCCTGTCCTTGTCCCTCGCCAGCATCCCTTCTTCAGTCTCAATTACGAAACTAAGCACAAATCATTAAACAAAATAATAATTTCCGCAACAGAGGACGAAGGACGAGCGAGGCTGAGTGGAAAGCTGACAAATTGCACCTCCCACATGGGAAGGGGGAGTAAGATGCCAGGCGGTGGGAAAGGGGCTCCGGACACACCTAAATCGGATGGGCAGGCCGGGTCCGGCCGAATGTCAAGAACAGGGCATTAAACTGTCGCAACGTAAAAGGCACACTTAGCGAAACTCAAGAGCCCATCAACAAGTATTATAAATATTTTTAAAAGACAATAGTTTCTAAAATGTAAATTTTGTTAATAATTGATTTAAAATGTTTTAAAGCAATCAAGGAAAAATTGTATTTATAAAAGGAATGTATTGGGTCTATTGGGATACAAGTTTAATTTTTTTAAATAAATTATTCAATTTAAGCTTAAGATACCATCTATTTTCAAAGTTTTTAAAAAAGAATAACTTAAATTTTTTAAAAGTTAGAAAATATGTAACTTGTTAAATTTTTGAACCCTTTTTATTTTTTAGTGCAGGTCCAAACACCAGAAGGATGTGATGGGCACACGGCCCCGGGACCTGACGTCTGCTGTTGGCCAGCCTGCGATTGCTTGGTGGGGTGTCCTGGAGGCAGGACGAAATGGCAGTGGCTAGTGGGGAACATTAATAATTTAGCCTACTTTTGTGCGCACTTAGGTCCTCCTTCTCCGTGTCGCTCAAGATGTGGCCAACAAGGATTTGGGAATTGTCAAATGTGAGAAACGCAGTGCCAGCGAAAGAGCAGTGAAAAATGTGAAAAACTTTTCTAATAATTTGCATACTTTTCGACGCGGCATGGAAAACTTTTCCGCACGCACGATTTCTGCCAGGCACACTGTGTCTCCTGCCATATATTTGGAAACCTAAAAGATGGATTGCATGTTGCATTCAATTTTAATTTATGGTTAAAGAGTATAAGAAATATCTTATACTGGTTCTTGTAAATAAAAAAAAAAAAAAACTTAAAGGGTGTGGATAATTTAAAAATACAACAAGATTATTTTTACCTGCCAACTTTCCGTTATTGTTTGGTAATTATAATATTATTTTCTAAAGAGACAAATAGTTATGCAAGCTATTTTGACACCAAATCATTTAATCGAACAAAAGCTGATATGATGTATAAGAAATTTGTTTTTTTTTACAAACCTTATACTAACGTTTATTGAATTCTACATCAACGCAGATCATTCCACTGTGCCAAACCCCAGGCCACAGAAATTAGAGCGGGCGGGAGCTTAGAATAAATTTTCACACTCTTCGCGAGTGCAAACAAAATTAACGGGCACACGAACTTTAAGGCAGCCAGCTGACACGCCCTCCCATTTCGCCCCCCTATCTGTTGTGTTTTCCCCCATAAAACGCAGTGCAGCACAAAAAGTTGCACGAATGCAAAAACCTTCTACGAAAATGTCACAAAAAGTAGCAGCAGTAGGAGCGGACAGAGCCGCAAGTTCAAAGCAACCCGCACCCGCAACCGACCCCTTGTCCGCTTTTCACGCTCCGGAGTCCGGACAGCGACAGCATTTTTTTTTTACGGCAAAGACCGTTTTTTTCCCACGGAGCCGCCGGGCGAATGCCGGCACTCTTTGTTGCCATCCCGCTGCTCTTCCTATTTTCCCGGATTTTCCTCAAAACAAAAAAAAAACGGATAACAAGTTAGAACTCTTTAATCGTGTGAACCGACTATAAGAATTCTGGTACTGACTACATCGCACTATGGGAAAATTTATCACATTTTGAGACATTAATTGTTAACGAAGCATCAATTTTTAGATTAGTTTATGATTAAGACTTGTAACTTTTTATCATTTTAAAGTTTCAAGAATTATTTATCTGTTTAACAGCACTTGGTTTTACGGAGCTGATAACTTATCAATATAGCGCTCTGTTTATATACCCTAGGAGAAGGCATTATAATTTTTAAGTCTTATTTATATTGCAAGGGTTGCAACCACACTATAATGAAGAATAGGATAAAAATATTTAAATAATGATAACTTTGTTTTTACATAAAAGGATAAACTAAGATATGTAGATCTAAGTCATGTCACAGTTCCGATCCGTTAATTTACGCACAACTGTATAGTCTTTCCATGGGAATGTTTGAAAGGCTATCTGGGCGTAACTTACTGTTTGAAAGTCTTATTTATATGTGCAACGGGTTACAGGTCCAACGAAGCTATATCATATAGCTTGTTAGGAACAATAAAATAAATATGTTTAAATAATTGTAACTTTGCTTTTTGCTAACATAAATGGATAAACTAAGCTATGTAGTAATTTTAAATAATTTCGCAATTACGATGTTAATTTAAAAATAGGACGACTATATAGTTTTGCTGCCATGGGAATGATCGAAAAATTCATTGGAGAATCGACATCAATTCATTGTTTTAATATATGTTTATAAATGTTTTATAGATTATTTAATTTTTGAAATATTTTTAAGGGTGTATAAAGTTTGTCTTGCTGACGTTTTTCTTCTTATTGTTTTCAAACATTCAAGAATAATCTTAGTTTTATATCTTTTACAAAATACAAACTTATTTTAAAGACTTTTAAGAAATGGGTTTTGAAATGTAAATATTTTTGAATATATCCCGGATTTCTACAAGTACTTGGTATAAAAACGGCAAGAGAGTCTTCAGCCCTGGCACTACTTTGCCCACATCACAGCGGTAACTTACCCAACTTTTCAGTGGTCAAGCCTTGGTGGGTGGGTGGTTGGTTGGTTGGGTGGAATGTGGATTGAAGGACGCAGGACCGTGGACAGGCAGCTTGTTGCTTCTTCCCCGTGGACAAACTGCAATTAGCAATACTTTCCCTTGTCCGAGGCAGATGCGGAAGACTTGAGCAGTTTGCTGGTTGTCCGGTTTTTGTCCCTTGAAAGTTTCTCATTTGAAAGTTGTTGGAAATAATGAACAAGGACGCAGTATTTGATGGTGCTTAAGAAGTTCCCCCAAATAACTTTGCTGGAAGTTGAAATGTGAGCTCGAAAATGTTCGATCTTCTAACGTGGGGAATTAAAGTTTCATCAAAGTTTTTTTAAGGAGGCAAATAAATAAAAAGAACAAGGGAATTCTTGAATTTATAAAAAGAGCAATAAAACGATGCAGATTAGCCAAGTATCTGTTTTAAGTTTGCTTATAAATATGTTTATATATTAATATACATACATACATAAACGGATTATGTCAAATGCAAAGAAAGCAAAGCCGTTTGATACTTTTAAATAATGTAATCAAACTTTACATTTCCCCATTAAAACATTATGTTCTCTGGGAAAATATTTGGTTTAAGTGGTCAGCAAGATAAATATACAATCTGAGGGAAGCGAAAAATATTTAATTTAAATTCTATCCACCCCTTACGGTACAAGCTGATCCTTGTGCGACCTCTCTGGAGTATCCTGAAAATATTGCATGAATTCCCCAGCCAGTAAAGCCAAACAAATACCCAATTAATTAGTTGGAGCCCACAAACTTGGTCATTGTGTTTGGGGTTTCTACTTTTTTTTTATTTGCCAGCAACCAGAGAAATATTCGACGATAACTTGGAGAATGAATTTGCTTCGCGTCGCTGGTGCTCCCAAAAATTTTCTAATACCAGAATTTTCCCCTCGGCTTTCTGTGAAAATTATACATACACCTAAATACACATGCACACACCCGTAAAGTTTGTTGTTGTTCTTACTGTGGTTGAGCTGGGTAAATAAAACGGAAAACAAATGAATATAAATGTGAAACAAACCAAGTCCAGAGAAAAAGGGAGCTGAATGCAGGGCGAGCGAAATAAAATTGCAACGGAATTTAGTTGTCCACTGCACCGGAAATAAAAATAATATTTTCGGGCTTATATTATAAGTACTTTACTGGAAAAATTAGTTAACTCTTGTTGAGCTGCCAAAAAACCCTAAAATGTTAATTGTTGAAGAAACTTTACACACCTCACACTCGAAATTAGTGTCTTTATAAATGTATAACCATTCCTGAAAATACTCTAAAGGACTAAAGCCTTTTCCCTGAGTGTAGGTTCTTTAGTTTGTTCAGTGTGCTATCATTGTTTGGAGTTTTTCCTGCTCATATTTGCTGCCACAGAGCTGAAAACAAAGGAAAAGAGCAAGGCGAGTGACCATTAATGGAAATCTGCTCAACGAAATTCGCATTGCTGAGCGGGTGCTGTAATAAGGAAACTCCAGCAGACGAAACAGGTCGGTAGACAGCACAGCAAAACTTCAATTCCAAAATCGAGTTTTGTGTGCACAATGTGCTCGCATTACTCATGCGCCCCGTTGGCCAGCACGTAATATTAGAAAGTGCGCAAGAAAACAAACGGCAGAGTGGAAAAGCTGCTCCTGCCTTATGCCACCACCGTTGGCATCGCCTTTGCCTTTGCCTTTGCCTTTGCCTTTGCCGTTGCCGTTGCCTTTGCCATAATAAAATGATAAATGAGTACGTGCACTCCAAGCTAAACGTATTTTAATTTGAAAAACGGAAGCAAACTCTGCTGCAGGAAGTACAATGTGGGAAACAAAAAATAATCTGGAATGGCTGGTGTGGGCCTGCTCATTTTTCTTGTTTCCCTTAATTATGCATTCCCAGCTAGAGCACTGAGCTGATTTTTTTCCCAGTATTTTGGAGAATTATTGTGTTCACCAGGTACTTTTAAAATAAATGGTTTTATTATACTTTTGGGGATTTTTGCAATAGAACATATATCAAGTTATTGGTTCACCGACATTCTCTGAAACTTAAACATATTTTAACCAACAAACAAAAACTTAATTGGATATATAAGTTGTTATAAACAATAATATATATCTTTAAAGTAATTATTACCTGTCAAACAATTCTTTTAAATAGTTTATGATATCCTTTTAAATAATATTTTGAGTACTTTATATGAGGAAGTTTTTTAAAAAGAAAATCGTGGAAAATTAAATTATTGGCTTAAATTTGTAGAGTGGTGCAACTTATGGTCGAGTCACTCAACTGTAGCATTCCCACTTGTTTTTTGAGCAGCAGGTGGCAAGGGACTGGTCGACAATGTTTGTTTATGCAAAACTCATTTGACTCCCGAGAGCAAGGCAAACGCAATGTATTTCCAATAGTGTCGGCTCGATGTGTGAGCGCAATCATCTCCACTTTCCCCGGCACTTTCCCCACCCGTCCCCGAACATTTGCACAAGCAATTTGTTGTCCAGGACACGGAAGAGTCCCACATGGGAGGGCCTATTTAGATTTTCTGCCTCCTCCCCAGAAATCCTGCCTGTTCGACATCCGAGCCGAGGAAACTGTCTGCCTGTCACCACGTTCTGCCGAGTATCGACATTAAATTCCTGATTGGCAGTCGATATAAGGACAGGAATTCCCTGCAGCTTCGAAATGGTTCATTTTTGCTTTCAGCTTGTGGTCAAAAATAATATGGCATTTATAAGTTATGGAAATACTGATGGTAACTTTTTCAAAGTAGCAAAGACAAGATTAGAACATTTTTGTGATGAAGAATTTGCTGTGGTTTTTATACGACAACTATTTACTTATTTTCTGTCTTTATTCTGTTTTATTTTGAATGTTATTCTGTTTTACCTTGAACTTATACTGTTTTAAGAGCCCAGTATTTTATTAAACCGTTTTTATTGACCTTCATTAGCCAAAGGACCTTTATTAAAACTGTGCAAAGTTATTAGACCGCGTAAAAAATATATAATTTACTAAACATACACATATGATAAGGGTAGCTTTACGAGTGGTGTAGGTTTATTTTGGGATAATTAGGTTGAATATATATTACATATCAAATTGTAACTTAAAGCGTTCTGAACACGTTCTGCTCTGGAGTACGACTCTATGGTAACACTACCAAAAGGGACTTATCGATACTGTTTTAGGGCTGATGACGATATACTAAATTAGGCTCTGTTCACACATATTAAAGACAATCTCAAGTTTTAATAAATTAAATTTATGAAAACGTAATAATAAAAAATATACGAAAATAAAAACATACCATAAAATTGTACTCACCAAATCGTTGACGTCAGATCGTGCGTCACCTTGCAAACCAAATGCATAAACTCAATTGCAGTTGCATACTTTTCTGCATGCGGCTAATGAAAGTAACATTATTTTTTGATGCTGGGCTTTTGGGCTGGCCCAAAAAAATAAATGTTTTCAATTTGTTTGTTTCACAAACAGGCGGCGCACTCAATTCGTGTTAGATTTGGCCATCAATTTACCGGAAAACATATGTAAGTACCCAGATACACACTCGAAATGCAATATTCCGTACAATTTTAGAGCACTAGTTTAACTGCCCTCGCATTTATTGCTCTTCCCCGGCCGAAACTCACCTGCAAGTAAATAAATGGAAATAGAAATGAATTCTATTTTTGCAGAGAGCGTATAATTCATTAATAAATCAAATGTTTTTGGGCGCGTGTTTGTGTGCCGGAAAAACACGTTCAACCGAAACCAAACCCAGAAAGCATTACCCAAAGCAAAACACAGAAAGGCCCAAAACAAGAGAATAGATCGGGCCGAAATGCAGTTTGGCATGGCCGGAATAGTTGACTGCCAAAGTGGTCAAACTGGACGGCCGGACTGGTAGGCATTTAGCCGGGCGGACTGCCTTTGACTCGGTTTTCTCCCGAGGCAATTCTAATGGAAATTATGAAGCTCCTACTGCCTCCAAACGAGCAGATGATTGAGTCAAAGGCACGAAAAGCAACATATAAATGATGGCTCACTCCAGCGCCCGGGGCCACGGAACAGATATATTCCCCCACTCGTGGTCCTGGCAAATCCTTCAAATGCCAAACCGGTAACGAGCTGTAGCGTAGAATGGGACACTCAGAATAACTTTGTGAATTTTGAAAGTCTAAAAAGTAACAAGCAAATGGAGTGAATAACACAATCTTAGTTAGTCGAATCGATAATAAAACTTCAACTATGTGTACAAATTATTTCGGAAATATTTATTTATGGTTATGACTCGAGACTTTTAATAATCGGATCAAATAGTAGTCAGGAAATTTTGAAACATTAACCCCTTTCATTCCAGTTTGTTTCCTGGATATAATTTTATAATTCTATTACCAATTATATGATAAAAACGTATTGGTAATTTTGTTATAAATTATAAAAGGTTCTTATCAAACAATTTAGAAATACTTTTTAAAGTATAATTGAGAAATAATTTTAAAAAAATGGTCAGCAAATACACCTCAACTATTTCTTAAATCCAGACTTATTCTCTGAGTGTCTAGTGCACTACATTCAATTTTCGTATTCCATCTTGCTACGGGGCAAGTGCACTGCACTCGTTCACGAGCTGAAGTGACTGGGTAAAAGCTTAAACTGAAACATTTTGTTTTGTTTTGCAATGAAGTGAGGAATCAACTTCGAGAGTTTCGGCAAACTTGCTATCCACTACAGCGAGTAGGAGCCAAAAAACACGAGGGGAGAATAGCAAAGTAGAGACACTGGAGTGCCACAAGATGGCCAAAGGCAGTTGCATAAAAGTAGAATTAAACATTTCAAATTAGTATTAACTAAATATTCCGCACCGAAATTAAGGTTCTGATAAAGAAAGTGGATAGAAAAATCACGTTCTAATTAAAATGCCACAATACCGACAAAAGTTTCTAAGAAGTAGAAAAGTTTTTCTTGGTGTTTAATATAAGCCCTAAGTTAATATTTATTTGGATATCTATGCATATACAGAGATTAATTCCATCCTTCTTAAATGTCTTCAATTTAACATTATGATTTAATAAAGGGTCTTTGTCCAACTATTTATAACTATAACTTTAACGAATGACTTAAAAGTTTTCCCTAATACCGAAGGCAGCAAGAAGGAAAGTTGTGTGTTGAATAGATATCAACAAAGTTGCGGCGACAGTTTTAAGTTTTGCGTGGGTGCGCAAGTAAATGCTTAAAATACTTTTTTTAAGATGCCAATTATGGTTTTTTTGACGTAACAGCTGCCAATAAAGTTAGCAGAATGTGGGTAACTTATGGTAATTCCACGAGGTAATGATAAAATGGCATACAAGAATAGGCACCATCAACAAAAAAGCACAGATCTTATATTACATGGCACCGAAATGTGCCTCCACAGATTTCCCATCCATTAGGCCCAGTCTGAAATAAACAAATTCAAAATCCCAAAAAAAAAAACCATTTTAACCAGTAAAAAGGAATCCTCTTTGGGCCTTAGTATCCAACATTTGTTGCCGCAGGAAAGTTGAATCGAGCGAACTATTTTTTATGGCCAAGACTGGGCGGGCATTCATGTAACATATGACGAGGGGGGAGGGGGAGGTAAATTGGGAAATGTTTGGAGGCAGGGGAGGGGGCATCATAAAAATAAATGAAAAGGTCACTTTGTATTGGTTGTGGGACAATTTAACACAGGCAAATGTGTATGCAACTGTAATTTTTCTGTCGGTGGCAGCCGCCCAGCAGCAAAACCATATGAAATAGCAACAATTGTATCCACACAGGCACACGAAATACATACCAAATAGTTGGGGCATGTCCTTGGTGTTCGGGAGGGGGGGTTGGTAGTGGGCGGTGGGCGGCGTGTCCTGGCAAAGTATTCGTGTGGTTCTGTTCTGTTGGCCTTTCATTTGCTGTCCCAGACACGCACACACAAACATTTACTCATAAGCCTTAACAAGCGCCATTATTATTGGACCCACACACCCCAACAATTTCCCATTTTCCACACACACCCACGCACACACACACACACATGTGACCAAATGAACATGTTAAGTTTTCAACAGCTATAAATTATTTCTTTACCAGGCACTCGGCTTTTTCTCTATGCTAAATGCCCCTAAATGAAAATAATTTATTGTGGTCATTAGGGGAGGTCCTCCCATCGGATCCTCCTTTGAGCGCTCCTCGCATAACCTACAAGTTATTCCCGTAGCGGGTAATTATTTACACTCAGACATCGGCAACAGTCGCACGAGAACAGCATCAGCAATCGAGTTGGAACGATAACCATCTGAACCTAATGCCCTGTTAGTGTTATGTGGTGGCAACTGTACTCCTAGATCAACTGGTTAAATTTCATTTCAATTACAAAATAAGATATGTATTTTATTTACTTGAAATGGTCTCGGGGCATAGGTTGATAGTGTAAATAATTTTTGTTTTTTTCTGTTTAGATTTCATTATTTATGTAAGAAAATATTTTATAAGTAAGAGAAAAAATATTTCTTAATAACTCTATATTTATTAATAATGTATGTTGATCTTTGACAATTTGCCTATCTCTATCTTCTTAAAAATTAATTTAGTTACGTACATATGTTTGTAAAATTTATAAAAATTAAAAAGATTAATAGAGTCTAATAAAATTAAGTGACGGTTTGAGACACCTTTTAAACGTTATGTCATTACGTCATTTGTGACTTTTTGGCTAATTTTGGCTTCAATCGTGTTAAGCAATCTTTTGATTTTTTGCTCTGTTAACTTCGGTTTTTTTTATTTTTAAAATTTTGCCATGGGTTTGAATACTGGATGGTGTGTGGCTAGGATGGTTATGTCAACTTGAAAGGTGATTACTGCTGTGTCACTCCTTGAACTTTGATTCATTTTCAATCGTCAAAGCAAGAAAAGAAAAAGCCTACGAAAAAGTAAAACGCGAACTGAAAATCTTTATTATTTATGAGATACAATGTCGCAGTTTCTTCTACTCCTACTGGTTTCTAAGCCCGTGCTCTCGGGTCTCGAACCCGAATACTCGATGCTGCCGGAGAACCCTCAAAGTACTGACCTCTGTCCCCGGTATTCGTTTTGGGGACCGGAGTCGTTGGGCAGTTGGCCAGACGGATGCGAAAATGGATCCATTACCGTGATCGGCGAGGACAACTGGGAGCAGTTGCTATCCGGTGAGTGGCTGCTGCTACTCTGTTCACAAAACCAGCCGGATTGCAGGGACCTGGAAATGAGGTTTTTCGAGCTGGCAACCACCGCCATGGGATGCATCGATGTGGGACTGGCTTTTGGGGATCTGTCCACGCCCTCGAATCTGCGTAGACGATTTTCCGCCTTCGGTCAGGAGACCATATATCATATTCTGGATGGGGAGTTTCGTCGACTGAGCTACGAACAGGACCTGATGTCCTTGCGCTATCTTATCCATCTGCGTGAATGGGAGGATATAACTCCAATGCCTTTCTGGAAAAACCCGACCTCTTCCTTCATCATATTCTCGATATTTTCTTACAAGGCTGCCATCGACCTAATGGACTCGGGTTTAGTTGGAGAAGACTCCAGGGTGGCCACCTATAGCCTCTCCTTCTTGTTTGCCGGACTACTAACATGGGGCACTTACTTCTTATGGATTGGGATCACCTGCTTCGTTGACTACTGCAAGAGACGTTTGCATCCTGAACTGGACATCCTGGAAGAAGACTATTACGAGGAAGGCTATGGGGACGAAATAGATGAGGATGATTTAAAGGAGGAAGAAGATTAAGACATCCTTCCTTAACTTAATCTTACATCTGTGAAACCTACTGAGCAACTCAAAAACTGCCTAATCCAATAAACAAACAAATTTTGGACCCCGCTAAACATTTGATTCATTTATTTGAAAATTCAGTCGTGCAACTAAATTAAACGTAAAATTTGGTTGTAAATTATGTGTTCAATTAGCTAGCCCTAGGTTTGAAGTTTAAATTCTACGAGTATTGTTTTGTATCTCAAAAATTCGGAAAAGTTATTGGCAGTATACCAACGAAAACATAAAACAATATGATCGTCTTAACCAAAGTAAAAATGCCAAATTGATAATCAAATAGGTTATAGGAGTTTTAATGATTTTTCTATGTTGAAATTCTCTTCTAGAAACTATTTATTTTTATATTTTTTTTTGCTAAAGACCTTTAAAGTTAAAGTAATAATTACTAATGGGTAATAAAATTTAATCTGCATTCTATACACTTTATTTTTCTCAATGACTTGTACGAATCAATAAATATTTTCGTTTGTGTTAATGTATACATTTATAAATCCTAATCAACATTAGTAAGATAAGATAATCCTGTTCGAAACCGCCGCAAACAATCAATAGGTGCGTGGAGCTGGTGGAATGGAGGCTACTGAGTCGTCTAAAGTGGTGTCCACCACCGGACGATATTTGATCGAGGCACAGCCCTTATTGCCCAGGACAAAGGTCAAGGTGTGTTTGCGCCAGTGCTCATCTATGGGCTTCTTCTTCTGCCCGGCCATCGGTGCCCCATAGTCCAGTTCATCCAGGCGAGTCTTGAAATCCTCGCGAGCATGGGAACCCCTCGACTCCTTGCGATTCTCCATGGCCGTAATGATGTGCACGGCATTCGCTAGCATGTTTTGCAGCTCCAATGTCTCCACGAGATCGGTGTTCCACACCAGAGTGCGATCGGTGACCTTAATGTCCTTGAACTGATTGCACAGCTCGGCGATCTTGAGCAGGCCCTCCTTGAGGAGTTTTCCATCCCGGAAAACAGCGGCGTGTTTGGTCATGGTGCGCTGCAGTTCGATCCTTAAACAGGCAGTTGGAGTGCCTCCATTTGCATTGCGCAGGCACTTTAAGTTTTCCAGCGACTTTTCCGTGGCCTTGGCATCCACCTCGGGTGGCTCGTCCCCCGGACAGCTGTTTTCGGCAATATCAAAGGCACACATCCGCCCGAAGATGATCAAATCCAGCAGGGAGTTGGCCCCCAATCGATTGGCCCCGTGAACCGAGGCGCAGGATGTTTCTCCGCAGGAGTAGAGTCCCTTGACCTCCTGCTCACAGCCGTTCTCGTCGACCGTGATCACCCGTCCCCTGTGGTTTGTTGGAATTCCTCCCATGATATAGTGCACTGTTGGTAGAACCGGCACTGGTTCCTTGGTCACGTTCACTTTGGCAAATATTTTAGCAGTGGCCAAAATACCCGGCAATCGCTCCCTGATGATCTTGGCGTCAATGTGATGGAGCTGCAGGTGCACATGATCCTGCAGGGGACCACAACCATTGCCGGCAAGGACCTCCATGGTCATGGCCCGAGCCACCACATCCCTGGAGGCCAGATCCTTGACCTTCGGGGCGTAGCGTTCCATGAAGCGTTCTCCCTTGGAGTTAAGGAAGAAACCCCCCTCCCCACGAACGCCCTCGGTGATCAGACACCCTGCCCCGTAGATACCCGTGGGATGGAACTGCACGAACTCCATGTCCATGAGCGGCAGCTCCTGCCTGGACACCCAGGCATTGCCATCACCCGTGCACGTATGTCCGGCGGTAGTGGAGAAGTAAACGCGACCACAACCGCCGGCGGCCACCACAGTGTTGTTGGCCAGGAACCGATGGAAGGTGCCATCGTCCAGCTTCCAGGCCAAACAACCCACGCATCTGCCCCGCGACATGATCAGATCCAGGACGAAGTAGTCCACAAAGTAGTGGCAGCAGTCGGCGTACTTCAGGGTCTGACCGTAGAGCGTGTGGATGAGGGCATGGCCGGTCCGATCTGCGCATGAGCACGCCCTTCTGGCCACCCCGCCCTTCCCGTAGTCCAGGGTCTGACCTCCAAAGGGTCGCTGGTAGATCTTTCCGTCCGGTCGCCGGGAGAAGGGCATCCCGTACATGTCCAACTCGTAGATCGCCTTCTCCGCCTCGCGGCACATGTAGTGGATGGCGTTCTGATCGCCCAGCCAGTCGCTGCCCTTGACGGTGTCATAGAAGTGGAACTTCCAGTCGTCCTTGTCCATATTGGCGAGGGCGGCATTGACACCGCCCTGGGCAGCCACCGTGTGGGATCTTGTGGGAAACAGTTTCGAGATCATGGCCGTCTTGAAACCCTTCTCCGCCAGCCCAAATCCCGCCCGCATTCCCGCTCCGCCCGCTCCGATCACAATCGCATCAAACTTGTGGTCTGTCAGGGCGTACTCATCCTTGCAACAGGAGTTTCTAGTAGATGATACTTGGAACAGGCCACTCACACTTGGACTGAGAAGGGTCCTGGATAAAGGTTGAGCCGCTCTTTTAACGAACAGGCGATTCATTTTCAGTGGTGGTCCTAGTCTAACTACTTAACTAGGTCGAGTTTTGCGATGTTGAATTCAAAGTGTATACGGTTTAAGATGAAAAACACAAAGAGTCTGCGATTAGTAAAACGCTTTTACAGCAGTCTCTAACCGAATAATTAATGGTTTAATATAATTTTCTTTTAGATCACAAGTCAGAAGGTACACATTTTTAAACAAACGCACGATTGCTCACAAAATAGGTTTAATTTTTTATCTACTTAAGGCATATAAATGTTTATTATTTCCATTTTCATGAAACTATATGTTTCTATTGTTTTTCTTTACCAATATTATCCAGGAAACCTTTGGCCTTTCTTCGAATACATGCCTACATTGTTCTAAGAAGACAAGCTTATATTTCCCAATTAATTCTTTCTCTTTACCGGCATCCCATAATTTTCTCTTTAGAAATCTGAAAACAACTATTCTATTTTAAAAGAGAATTCAATAATATATAAGAAATTGTACTTTTGTATGGCATATTAATGCAAAATCTTATAAGTCTACACATTAAGAACAAAGTGACGACAAGAAGCTTGCAAAATTTTGCAACTAATTGCAGCAGTTTATTTTCAAAGCTAAGTCAATATAGTCGCACCGAACTTAGAGCGGACTTCATTTGGTGTTCCCATCTATTGTTTGCCGAGTCACGCCATTTTCAAGTTTGGTGCTCGTAAAAGCTGGAAATTTCCACGAAAATCCTGCAGAGCGGCATTGAAAAGCAAGAAATAGACGAGCGGCGAACAGGCCAAGATGGTCAAGATGGCCAAGATGGCCCAAAGCAAACACGGAGGGATCGGACCGGGCAAACATACTTAAGCGCAGCGAAAACAGCAGAAGACGAGCAATATATGTAAATGAGTCTGGGTTTCGGGTCTGGGTTTGGGTTTGGGTTTGGGTTTGGGTTCGAGTAAACAGACTAGAAAGGGGCGAACCCATGGGCGGAAAGCCAAGAATGGCGAACGAAAGACTTCGGACACGAACTCGATCGCTGGGTTTGCTCTGGGATCGATATCGGCATTGGGATTTTCCCGCCGGCTAATTGCGCTCAAAGGACATGCGTATTTGCGCGTATCCTGTGCAAACCGAATGCCTGCCCCGTTTTCTTCCCTTTTTTTTGGCGGCTGCCTGCTCGGCGTTCGCACTCTCGCGTGTTTGCTTTATGAGTTTACAACCTCAGCCTAATTGAGGCGGGGAAATTCGCTTAGGCGGCCATAAAATCGAATTGTTTGCAAACACACAAGCAGAAAGGATTGGCCATAAAGCGGCTACAATGCCGTGCGGTGAATATTTAGGGCAAGGACGCTCTCCTCGAAAGGGTTGAGAATAGCGGAGGGTTGGCCTGCATTTCCGCGTACTCCTCCGCCCGGATTCTTAATGAAACCGTGCGGCAGCCTTTAATGAATGACCGACCGGCGGATAGGTAGCCAGACACATCCGTCACGGGTGCGACAACTACGTGGCGATCCATTCGATTCACTTGTCCATCCGACAGATACATTTCTCCATTAGCCAACGCTCAGCCTTCGCCGGCCTCCCCTCCATTTTCATCTACTGCTATTTTATTGAGTTCCCAGTCTGTTGATTTTTCTCATCTACTCCCGTCGGGTTGCTGTAGCAGACCTCAAACTAATGGCCATCGTTGCCCGCGAGCTGTTTGTCTTTCAGCGCCATAGAATGCCCAACTTTTCGACCGTTCGACCGTTCCCAGCCCCCCGATGAAGTCGGTCCATTGACACGCGGCGATGACTTGGAACCGACTAAAATGCGAGCCGGGATCCACTAAAAAATTCACACAGCGACTGCAAGAGGCGCGTGATCTCGAAAATCACAGAAAAGCTATAAATAGTTGCCACTTTATATACATATTTTTAACATCACAGCCAATTTTCAATGAATCGGGTTATACTGGAGCCTAGGAAAACGCTATTCGTTTTTTATTATATTCTCTTAAATTAGCACTCAAATTTGAGCAATAATGAATGGATAACTAAAATATATTTTTAGACATGTACTCCTTTTTCCGTTGCTATATAAAACCATTCCTTGGGTAATAATGATAATATATTTACGATTAACTTTGATATTTATATGATCATTTAAAATTCAATTTTAAAACTGCATACCATATAATCGTCCAATAAAGTAGTGAAGAATACGTAACATTTACAGAATTTTTAAATCAACCAAAGTGAATAAAAACAAGTCTGTAAAATGGAAATAAAGTAAAATGTTATTAGTGTTTTTAACCTGTGATCATTTCTGAGCCATCCTTGAGTATAATATACTATATAAAGAGACATCCGAATCCGTTTCGCTCTGATTTTGATGCCAAATCTCGTTTGGCCGAGTGTGGTCACGCACCGCCCCAAAAACCGAGCAACTCCGCCCCGGACCAACTCGTATTTTGGCCACATACACAAGTTGACGCACGAAGTCAAATGTTTACAACTCGAAATTCAGCTGAAAATATTACCAAAAAAAAGTGTTGGATCGCAAACCCGTTTTAGGCTGCAAACAGACCCCATGGAAAAAATACAAAGTTTTAATTGGTTGCGCAAACAAAACATGAAACGAGCGTCTAAACAAATCAAAGCCAGTCTGTGGCGGACAATGGACAGGGACCAACGGACAGAAAATCCAGATTTCATCCACACAGAGAGAAAACATATAGGTTCTTTATACCTATCCCATTTTCCCTTTTCAATAGCAGTCCCGCATTTTAAAATTGGTAGTTGCACTTCGGCTTTACTAAAAATTTTGTTTACTTTCCTATACTTTGGCTATGAACTAGACATTAAAAAATTATTTGAATCGACAGCGTATCTTATAAAAAATTATCAGGTAGATTTAGAAATCTTAAAAAGAAAGCCTACTTTAAGTACTTAATTAAACATTCGACAGCTATTTAATATAATACTGTACTATATCATGTTTCTTTATGATACTATATTAAGCGACATTCTTAAGTTAACGGTAATTTATTTATATTGAAAAAAATGTAAATGTTATTTTCATATTTTATTTTTATTTTTTATTTATATCTTTCCTATTGCAGCTAAAGGCTCTAGTACTCCTATTTCTAAAAACTTAAGCCCGTATTTTTAAAATCAACAACGGTCTCACGCTTAAGAACAGAGCTATGGTGATTCATTCCTATGGTATTATGGCTTAGTTTGTTTTCAGCGATTCAGACATATACAGTGCCTACAATAGCAATAAGCCTTTTGGCTGATGATCGTGATCAAGAATTGTCTTCTTCATTGTGGTGAAAAATATCAACTAAAATTGCAAAGGTAAAATACAATTTACAAAGTAAATGTTTTACTACTTAAAGCCTATATAAGCGTACTTTTAGTGAATGGTTTTGCATTGTTAAGCACATGATATGGTCAAAAGTTGACATAATTTTTCTGTGTGCAAAGAATTTAAGGTGCTGAAACACGTTTCACTTAATTTTTGGCGCATGCAAAACCGAACGATTATCCACGGGGGCTGCAGCGGGGGTCGGGTGGCTCCCGCCTAGGAGTCCTCCAATCCTGAGAGGTGTGCTCGCCCTGAACGATCCGACCCACCTGAGAGCCACGACCAGGGCTCTTTACCTGTGGCCGGCTGCCAGGCGATGGCCGCAGGTTGACCGGCTGGGAGAGCGAGTGAGAGGCGAGATATCGGAGCGGTCTTACCTGTTAGAGGGTGTGGCCTAACCATCCGCTAGCCGATCACCGATCACCGATCAGCGGGCCAGAACGGGATGGCTATAAGAGCGGGAAAGAGTTGCACTAGCCGGCCATCACGGGCCAAACAACAAAAGCAACAGCGATGTCGGCCAAAGACGAGAAATAGAGGAACCGAAAGCGCGGCTTGTGATGGTTGAAAAAATTAGCACCGACCGTCGATCATTAGCTCGGGAACGGTGGCAACGCAAACACACGATCGGCGGCATCGCACAACTCGGAACTCGACTCGAATTGAAAAACTAAAAACCTGAAAAAGGCACGCGGTTCGCGGCTGTCTCTTCCTCCTTTCATCAAATCCATTCAATAGTGATCCGCGACTTTATCGTATATTAAGTGATCGCCCGAGAAAATAGTGTTTATAAAAGTGCGTGACTTGGGAGTATTCCAAACTAAATCTTCAACCAAAATAAACCCATCTTCACACGCAGTTTTCCCACTGGATTATATCGAGAACGCCGAGTTACGGCGCGGAGCATTTTTCCAAATATGTAAGTTTATTAAGTGTCTATATAGGTGAAACTGGGATTTCATCAGATCTAATAACATAATGTGCACCAGGAAAATAAAAGAAGTATGATATAAATTGAACTTCCCCAATTTTTGACTTAGCTGAATATTTGAAGAAGAAATGTTTTTAAGAGAATTCAATCTTACATATGAATTCACAAATTTAATAAAACAGGACATCAGAAACTGAGTTTCTTGAGTTAAATTGATTTTATCTGGTTAATTTAAAGGAAATCGTTTGTCATACTTCAAAAAAGACAACTTTAAACTGCAAAGCAGAAGTTTTAAGCAGCCTTTATGTAATTATCACTAATCTTAGTAAAAAGTTGGGATGTATTTTATTATATAAACAAATATTTTTCTAAATGAAATGTTGAACTCAGAGAATATTTAAAAATGTTGTTACTTACAGAGAAAAACTTCAAATAATTTACCTTACTTGGGTGTATAACAAATATTATCTACCTTATAACAAAGTCCCAATCGTAAACATTTAAAATTTGTAATGTAAGATTTATCGCACTAAATTTCTAGTGCCACTTTGAAATTCAAATCTTGCATTGGGGTCACTCATTTACTAGTTGCGACAATACTGGAAATCGACGACCTATTTTGAATCCCGCACAATTTAGAAATCACCACCATTGACCCCAAAGCGAATGGAGCCCAAAAATGAATATTCCTCTACACAGTCGCTTCTCCGAATCGAGAGCTGAAAGATCATAAAATGTCACTGTTTATTTCTCTGTGCGACATATGACCATAAACGTAATCAAATAGCAAATTGGCAAACCTATTTAAACGAACGTGTGAAAATCAAATGCCGAAACCAAACAAAACCACCAAACAGACACTTTTTGACACTTGGCCAAAAAAAAGTGTTGACGAGCCGCCCGAAATCCAGCGGGCAAGTGACAAAATCCCCCATTAACGATCCTAATAATACCTCTAATGACATAAAACAGCTGCCGATAAGTGGGCGGTAGGAGCTGTGTCTCTGGCCGTGGGCGTGGCAGTTGTTCACACGCAAATTAGTGGGGACATAAGAATTTCAACGCAGACATTCAGTAATGGATTGCCAAAAAACAGCAAGTTAGATCGATCGGCCTGCCAATTACGACGCATGTGAAAATTATCCTATTAAATGCAAATCAAAGATGCCCATAAACCGACCAAAGGAACCCCCCGCCCCCGCCCCCGCAGATCGTTTAGTACTTGACAAATGCTTACTAATTAATTACAGTTTGTACAAAATTTTAGTACGCCGCTCATAAAGTGCGCCTATCAGTGTGCCGTGCAGTGCAGAAAACAAAAGTGTGACAACCGGTGTGTACGGGCACGCCCACACCGCCCCCAAAAAAAAAGAAAACTTTAGCCGGAAAAGGCAATCAACTTGCTCTTTCTCAAGGCGTGACCTTTGACATTGTCCTCCGGAAATATTGCGATTGGATTCCCCTACTTCGATGGCGTTTCCGTTCTTTCGTTCGTTCGGAGGCTCGAATTCAGTGCGCCCCCGCAGTGTCTAAATTTAAATTCGGTTTATTTTCATGCGAAGTGGTGTGTGAAATTTAGCAAATTTGGTTTAATCGCCTCCGATGGGCTACCAGCAAACACTTGTCATCGATGCCACCCGCCAACATCCTGAGCAGGTGCGAAATGTTATCCTTTTTAACAAAGTGCGAATCGGAGTAGATAAATCGATGGCATAGCGAGTAAATACAAATAATATTGCACGTGTAAGTTTATTGAGGGGCATAGGGGCAGGAGTTATGGGTCATTGCTTCTTTAGTTCAGAAATAACGTTATCCATAAACATATGATTCACTTATTAAATAAATAAATTTTAAATAAATATGCCACAAACGGATAAAACTCATGATACAAAATAAAAATAATACAAATAAAATAAAAGTTAAATAAATAACTAATATATAGGTGACTAGTATTGTTTTTGTTATTAAAATAAAGTGCCACCCACTAAAGGTTAAACGTTAAAGACTTAAGAACTGTAGTTTCATACTACCCTTTCGAATTGATTTTATAAAACTAAATACGGGTATGTTAAAGCAAATGCTCCAAACATTTGCACCCAATAAAATATATTTTATATGCTTATAAAAAATAATGGCTTCATTCAAGTAGAAATAAATCAAGAAAATGGTCCATTTGGTGTGCACTCAATTAAAGCTTTGCTACCAATACAAATTGCAGCCAGATATAAAATGTTGTGCTGGTTGTTCAGCGATTGAAAAGAACCTTTCAATATATTCTAAATAGCCAGCTTGGTAAGCAGTATTAATCTTTGACGGGCTGGCACTCCCTCAACTGAAATGTTCAGATAGAAAATTCAAACGCGTGTAATATTCGGCGAATGTGTTTTTATTCACGACCATTAGTACGTGTTCGTTTGTACTAGTACTTTGAGTACGTAAGCGCCATATTACAAAAGGTTCGGTTCGATTTCGAATAGCGCGCATATTTCATACGAAAAAAAAACCTCTCAAAGCGTCTGAGTAAATATCAAAGTCACGAAATGATTCAAAAATCAACAAAGACAACAACAAAGCGGATGGGGAAAGAGTCGAATGCAAACCCCAAACCGAAACCCGTCATGGCTGCCATCAAAAGTCAAAGTATATACTATATAGACAGAGGCAAACAGTCACACACGCTGCCTCGGATGAGGAGACAACATACAAAAACAGCTTTTCATTAAGCTTAGTGATGGAGCCGAAGCTGGGACCCTCCGACTTGGAGGCTGGAGGCTGGAGGAGTGGCGGTGCGGATCGATGTGGAACACAAACACGGCCATGAGGCATCAGCCAACAGCCAACAGCCATCACCCATCAGCCATCAGCCATGTGGGGAACCGTCGTGAAGAGTAAATTTTTATGATGTCGCCTATTGGGGACATGAGAAAAACCCGCCAAGAACCGCGTGAAAATTAGGATAACGCGGCGCGAACACAAACTGGAAAAACGGAAACCTTTAAAAATCCATAAACTTAATATAACTTTCCGCCAACGGGTTGAAGTGGTTAAACTTTTAGATTCAACTGATTGAAATCAATTTTATGAGGGAGTCTCTTATAAACTTTTAATTGGGTGTAGCATGGTGGGTAAAGATAAAAGCGAACAAATATAGAGTTAATCTATTGCCGCAGGCTTAAACTACTGGAAATGGACAACCTACCTGAAAATTCAAGAAAAGAAACCTACTGAAACCAAAAAATGAAAAATTGACATGGTCTAAAAGCATAGAATAAATGGTCATTTAAAATAAATTCTTTCTAAATCCACAAAAAATGAATACACTGATTTGGGTTATTGAAACAGCACTTTGATTGATTTCCCTTTTCAGCTTTAGAAGTTACAGGAGAGTATATATCTGCTGATTGATTGTAGAGATGGTTTTATGTCGGTCTCACCTAGAACACGAGAGAAACCTGTTCGCTTGACACCATCAAATTAAATGGTTGACAAATACGAAAGCCATTTTATGATGGAAGATGGGTGAAGAAATTTCCAATAAATCAAATCTGGATCCAAGAAGCAAGAACAATCAGCCTAAGGTATTTGGGGTCGTTCCCATAAAAGAATCCTAGACAGCGGCACTTGGCCTCCAATTCGTGGCCCAATAAAAACAAACAAAACAATTAATACATTTTGTTAATTTATGATTACAAAACATTGCGAGAAACACTTTCGGTGGATGAAGGGGGGCCCCAGAATATAGACATCACCCGAACCGGCACATCTGAGGGGTTTTTGAGCATGAGCATCCGAACCGTACAAATGACCCTGGCCCGAACCCAACGCAGGCGCAAAACAGAGGTGTTTGTTGCCCCGGCCATAAATAAAAAGGGTGCCCGTTGTTTATGGCCAGCCAGCATCTTAGCCGACTCAATCCCAGTCCCCGTCCCAATCCCAATCCCAGTCAGACCCACTCGCAGACAAAATCCCAGGCCAGGCATGGCTAAAGTGTGCAATATAATTAAAAGCCGACAAGAGCGCTGGCCGAGCATTCTTCTAATGCTCCTGGGACAGTGCTGTAAACGCATAAAGCCGACACTTCTTCGGATGAAGATTGCTTTGCGGGCGAGATTGCTTTGATGTAATGCCAGTGCACAGTGACCACGGCCACGAAATCATGTTTTTTTGGAACTCCGATCGGGCGAATGAGTCAACGAATACAAAAATCAAAGTAAAGCAAACTTTTATGTCGCAATTATTCCTCATATTGTTTGAAATCTTGTTTCCATTTACTGGTAGAGCAAAGTATGCCAAAGAAATTACTATAAAAGGGCTGTTTCTTTTATATGAATACGAATTTTAACAATCCAATAGCCTTATTTTTTAAAATTATTTAAAATGTTTTAGTGTTAAGGTAATTATGATAATAAAATATCAATTTGTATTGTGTTTTTTTTTTCAATCTTTTAAACTAAATATTGTATATACCCTCGAAAATTATATTTAATAATAATATAAATAAATAAACAAAACCCATTTAGGCTTACCGAAAACTTAATGTATTAATCACAATTAAAGGACTGAGCATCAAAATAGTAAGGAAGGTATATTTTCAAATGGACTCCATCAAATATGTATTGTATTATATATCTAGGACAGTGTAACAAACCAATGACCGATCTGTTTTATGATGCGTTTAGCCTTGTTCACTATTCTAATCGTTCTTTACACAGAAATATCTTTTTGGAAACCATAATATAAATATTTAAAGTGAATTATAAAGACTTAATATTATTACCCATTAATACCCATTTAAGGCGAAGTACTTTTAAGAACAGTAGCTTTCAACTTGCAAATTGATTAAATATTCTTTCTGTTCATTTCAGCTGACATGACCACATCGCACATCTTGTCCGCCGTGGATCCAACTACCGGACTCAGTGGCAACGTGGCGGGGGGAGGAGGTGGCGGTGGCACTGGCGGCAGTGGCTCGCCGCAGCATGTGACCCACAATGGACATGGGCATGGTCATGGGCTGGGGGGCGTGGTGGTGGGAACAGCAGGCGGTGCTGGGGTATCCGGCAATGGTGGTCACCGGGTCGTCGGCGGAGCAGGAAGTCCCAATGAACTGGATCGAAACCTGCGCATCTCCTTGGACGACCGGGAACTTTGGCTGCGATTCCAGAATCTCACCAACGAGATGATCGTCACCAAGAACGGCAGGTGAGTCAGTCAAATTTTCTGGGCGCTGTTCGAAATTCAAATGTGCTAAATGGCGATGGCGGCGCATTTTGTTTTCCTATGCAAATTGGCAATGAGTTTTTGCGCTTTTGTTTTTGCTGCATCAGTTTTCCATGGTTTTCATCTCACTGATCGCCGTTTGCAAGTCATAATGAAGCGTTAACGTTTCTCCAGTTCAGTTTAAAACGAATGCACTCAGAAAAATCGTGGCACTTAAGACAAAATCGTAAGCAGAAGTAGGAGAAATATGTTATGTTATCAAACAAGAAATAATTCAAAATTAACTTAAGAAGATTAAAAGAGTTTTGATTGACCTGCTTTGAAAATTTTTGAAGAAAAGTTTTTCTTTGAAATTAGATTATTAATAACATATATCGATCATTAAACCTGTGTTTATTTATTATTTCATCTATTACTATACCAGCAAGACAAGGCAAGCAATAAATATTTTAATAAGTAGCTTTTTTAATAAGCTAATTGTAAAAATAACTGCTTTAGGAATTTATAAATCGAAATTTGAGCCCAAGGCAGGAAAATGTGTTTTTGTAACCCCCTCTTTATCTTTAGTATAAACTGCTCTAACCCTTTTGAATACATTTTTTCTGAGTGTACAGAAAAGTCCATACGAGTGTTTATTTACATGCCAGCATTTGTTGAAATAACTAAAAATATTTACCAATTTACGGGCATTTGTACGGGGAGTGTGTGTGTGCGCGAAACGCGCGTTTAGAACTTGGAACCGGGCCGAGATCCGAGATGGGAGATCCGAGATCCGAGAGTCGGGTCTGCTGGCCTGGTCAGGTGCTAATTGGCGTGGCCCGGCAACAGCCGCCATCTTGTACTAATTGTTGTGGAACAGAGCCCGCATGAGCGTTCCAATATTTGCCCGAAACGCAATCCATGCCCTGCCCCCTCCGCCGGGTCCATCTCGAGGTTTGAACTCCGCCTTTGGGGGATTTCGGCCTGGGGTCTGGGCCAAAGGCAAAGGTAAACGATTCGTGGCGGTTAACCATTTGCGCTCACTGTTTGCCAACTATTACGAATGCATGGCGACTGTTATATAACTGTTATAATTGCTAATTGCGATCCCCGTTGTCACACACAGGCGCATGTTCCCCGTGGTGAAGATCAGTGCATCGGGTCTGGATCCCGCCGCTATGTACACCGTCCTCCTGGAGTTCGTTCAAATCGACTCACATCGCTGGAAGTACGTCAACGGCGAATGGGTAAGCTATTTTAACTGATCTATGCCATGGTTATCTTAACGATCGCCAAATTTTAGTAATTTATGGCAAAGTGAAGAGACATTTAATCCAGATGAAGCATAAAGCCCTGTGAGAAAAGTATAACAGTATAGACTAATTCCACTGTCACATATTTCTTTTAAATATAATTTGCACCATTTATTTTAATATTTAACAGAATTTATCTGATAAACAATACTATACTTAATATACTGACACCGATAACATGTTTTTTTTGGGTGAAAAATTTGTATATAGTCGATGTGTTCCAATAAAATACGGCCCTTACTCTTTTGGTAACGGCAGGTGATGCCCATTTAAGATCAACAATCTTGTTAATGTGAATTTTTATTAAAAATAGTTTATTATCATCTCCCCAAAAATACATAAGATTCCAATACTTTATAATTCACATAAATAGTCTTATCAAGTTGAGAAATAATTGTTTTATTTTTCGCTTTTTGCAGGTTCCTGGTGGCAAGGCGGAGGTTCCCCCATCAAACCCCATCTACGTACACCCCGAGTCTCCCAACTTCGGTGCCCACTGGATGAAGGAGCCCATCTCGTTTGCCAAAGTAAAGCTAACCAACAAGACCAACGGCAATGGACAGGTGAGCAAAGCTTAGGACCTTATTATTTAAGCTGTTATAACAATTAGCAATTCTCCTCCAGATAATGCTGAACTCCCTGCACAAATATGAGCCGCGGGTGCACTTGGTACGAGTGGGTTCCGAGCAGCGTCATGTGGTGACCTATCCATTCCCAGAGACCCAGTTCATAGCGGTGACGGCCTACCAGAACGAGGAGGTCACCTCGCTGAAGATCAAGTACAACCCCTTTGCGAAGGCCTTCCTCGACGCCAAAGAGCGACCGGATACGCTGTATCCACACGACACCCACTACGGCTGGCTGATCCCTCCGCCCACCCACTACACGGCTGCAGCCACCGCCGTGGCCGCTCCTCCGCTGTCCATTGCCCAGAGTCACGGACTGGTGGCCTCGTGCCCCAGTGTTTCCTCGGCCGGGTCTGTGGGTGCCTCCTCGGGCGCCACTTGCGATCGCTACGGCAGATCCCTATCCGTGCGCAGTGCGGCACCCACTCGCAGTACTCCGTACAGCCGTCCTAGGGTGGTTTCCGGATCCGGATCCAACGGAAGCGTCGGCAATGCCTCATCCACGTCGCCCCAGCCTCCGTCGGCCCCGCAGACGCCCACCAGTCTGCACTCCTCATCCACTGGCTCCGTGAGCACCAGTGTGAGCAGCTCCAGCGCCGGCGGAATCGGATCTGCCGCTAGTGCCGGATGCTTCAGCAGTTCCTACGCCCAGTCCGGCTTCATGCCGGTCGAGGCGAGTCCCACGGCCTCCGTCTTCTCGTATCCCAGCAGCTGGCAGAGCAACGGCAACTACTGGAACGCCACCAGCGTACCCGGACCCATGCCCATGAACGTGTGCAGTGGCCGCAATATCTGTGAGTAATCACCAGGTTACAAAAGAAATGTTCCTTTGCATTAACAAAACATCATACAATATCAAGTATTGAAAGTGGAGTCCCCATCAAACTCGAAGAAATCAATGATGCGAATGTTCAATGTTTTAAAGCAATAATTGACACTGACTGTATGGTGTTCTGATCTTATACCAGCAATTTGATATAAGTCACAAGTACAATTCTTTTTTTATCACCAAGTACTTGCCTATGCATATATCAAAATATCAAATGGATATTTAACTGGTAAAAAGTGTATCAAATACACGAGGGCTTATTTAAGATCTGGTCAAAGTCGACTTATAAATCTCAAGCTTCAAAGTAGTGCGTAATGTTGTAAGAGAAATGCGAACACCCAAATCCGTTCACCTGTTATTGAGGTTCTAAAATGATACAAATCTCTATTTTGCCAACATTTGGGGGTTATTTTCTCAATATGCAGATTGGGAGTTTCTAATTTAGAGTATCTTTTCATTAATGTTTAAAAATATAGACCAACTTTCGTAGCACAACATAATTAGGAACAGCACCAGGCAAGGTGTTACACCTCAGCCAAAGGAATGACCCCTTACTGACCCCTTTGCTTGTCCACTTACAGCCTCCCACAACTCGCCGTCGCCGACGAATGGATCCCCGAGCTACACGACCTCCTCGCCCAGCTACACCATCCACCACCTGACGCCGCACAGTCACCAGTACAATATGGCCCAGACGGACATCTACGGATCCGGAGTGGGAGTTGGGCCCGGGGCCGGGGCCTCGGGATCCCCGCAAGCGGCGTACGGAGCAGCTGCCCACCAGGTGTACCATCCCACGCCCACCTCGCCCACCCACCAGCTGTACACGAATGCGGTGCTGAATGCGCCCTCGGCCCTGAGCTATCCGGCCAGTGGGTGGCACAACGGATCCGGGGCGGAGTACGGACTGTATCAGAACGCCGCGGCCGCTTACTACCAGCCGGAGTACATTCCCCTGGAGATCGGGTAGGTTAAATCGGTCGGTGGGGAACTGTGCGCTCTTACCGCTAACGTAGCTATCAATGATTCCCCGCCACCCGCCTTGCAGCTACGCCACCCATCCGCTGGAGCCCGTGGAGGTATCGAAGACGCTGGACGATCCGCAGGCCGCCATGTACAAGCCGAGCGACGAGCAGGGCTCGGTCATCACGCTGGAGTGCGCCAGTGCCGCCCTGAAGAGCTCCCACGACATCAAGATAGAGTCCTCGGCGCTGGACCACTCCGTGGAGCGGGGCCCCGTTTCCGGACCAGTGCCCACCGCCGTGGTCAGCGGAGCCCCGGCCGTCGGCGCCGACACCTGGACACCCCTCACTCCGCCCCAGAGCACACTGCAGTGATCGGATCCCACGGATACACACCCCAGCCTTTAGACGCATGACCCCATGGATGTTCGATCGAATTAGATGTAAACGCCCTATGTTAGTAACGCTGTTAGTAAAGCACACCCAAACGCAATCGCTCCTATTGTAGAAATATCTATATGCTGTAAAACACTCTCCTATAAAGTCGTAATCAAAGTACACAACGGGTTTGAATTTTTCTTTGGGAACTGGGAGTGGGTTGCGTTCTATTTCAAACGTGTCCGTGTTTTGTATAATTTATTGTAAAATTTGTTAATTTTACAATAAGGCCCTAAGGCCCAAAGGTTTCTTAGACATTTGGTAACTATTTTCTGCTCATTAAACTTAATCCCTAATATAAGAAAGTTTTTTAGTTATTTTGTTACAATTAAGTTTTTTAAAATCATTTTTTTGCACATATATTGATGTTATAGATGTTCACTCTTAATATATTTAAAGCTTCTAAACTGTTTTTATATACTTAAACCAAACACCCAGGAGGAATTATCCAATCATTTCAAAATGTGAGTAGATTAGGTAATAACAAAACAACATATGGTAGCAGCACTTGAATTTGATGTTTTAGAATAAAGTGCAGTATTTACTAGCTAAATATTTGTATGTTCTAAACTACTGCCAGGATTTAAACAGTTTCCCAGGCAGGCTGTGGCTGTGCGTTGCACATTAAAAGTCACACAGCTCGGGGCCACAGAGGGCAGCATTGCAACGCCCTATTAAAACAAAAGATAAAGTTCTTGAGTTTGCGTGGGGTCAGCGGCGAACAGACTCTTGGAATATTCAAAATGGCCGCTATTAAACTTAAAATCGTCTTAACAATTACAGACAATAACGATGTGTGGGAGCAAAAACGAGGAGCCAGGCTTAACTCAGGCATCCAGCTCATTGTTGGATTCAAAGGGGTATTCAATTCACTTCTAAAGTTTGCCCCATCCTGCGGGCCACTCTCAGCCAGACAATGAAGCACTGAGCACTTGGCAGAGTCAGTGCCGCCAGCCCGATCTCCAGGCGGCAATCTGCCAGGACCAATCCAGCCGTGAACCCGGAATACCCACAAAGGACCTCGGTGATAATGAGTTTGGGTTATACGCGTCTGCTGGCCGGGCCAACACAGTGCATTAGAAAGTGCTGGGTAACGGCCACTGAATGTGCCGCCATTCACCTGAATGGCCGGACACCCGCAGTGCAGAAATAGTTGGTGCAATTAAAATTACACGGCAGAATCATTTGTGGAAGAATGCCCACGGCAGGGGATTGGATGCGGTTTTGCACAGAGTGGGTACACGAGCACTTTCAGCACTTTCGTAATTTGAAAAACTCATTAAATTCCCACATCCACTTCAATGTAATTTTATAAGATTCAAATATATTCAAATCATTGGAATGGTTACAGAAACTTACACCCAAACATTACAGAAATACTATCACCCAGAAAACAAATCTTCCAAATTTTAAGAAAAATCTTTTAGTTTTGGGAATAATGAATTAAACATGGCCCCATACAGATGAATGGTAGGCTAATAGATTCGGTCCTTAAGTTAAAGACTTTTTCTTTATATCAAGGGAATGTGGTTTTCTGGTTCTACTTAGTAAGCCGAGATCTTACATTTTCTCCAAAGTTAAGCTTTGTTAAGATTACATGCTAAATTTACATAATAACTATTCTTAATTTTTTTTAGAAAAAGTAATATTTTGTTATGTTTAGGAATGTTAAAAATTAGAGTATTTATTGTATGTAAGCACAGCAAAAGATATTTTATTTCCAAAAAATGTCAAACTGTTAACGAAACAAGTTTTTTCAAACAGAAATTGCTAAAAACCCTAAGGCCCTACAAAAGTTTTTAAGTGATTATCCACCACTTCATCTGAAAGTCTCTAGAGATTTATCAAAAAGTTTTGGTCTCTATTTACTCACCTGATAGTCCATTGAGTTGCCGTAGCCCATGTGGTTGCAGGAGCAGGAACAGTGCTTGATATGCTGCTCCAGTTCGTCATCGATGACGGTGGTGCCGGTGGCGAGGTGTCCGAGTGCCTCATGGTGGAAGTGGACGTGGTCCAGTTCCCAGTTATCCCGCAGCCGGAATCGAGTATCCTTCGTCTGTTCGACCAACTCCAGTTGATTTGCAGTCTGATGTTGCTGCTGGGTCAGATGTAGCTGGTGGGTCTGCGGCTGATGTTGCTGCTGTGATTCCCCGGGCCAATCCAAAGAGGAGGACTTGAACATCCGCCTGCCACCAGAACCCGCCGTTGTGGATTGCGTTTCACGACCAGGACTGTTCTGGGGACTCATGGCACCAGCTTTACCGTTATCGCTCTCTTGCGCTGTTAAACTGCCGACTCGCAAGAGAGCGCCGCGCTCGAAGCTTTTCGCGGCCTGGTGGAAAGCTTCGTACGCAACAGTTTCGTCCTTCTCAACATCGCTGGCATTCTGGTAGCGCCGCATTGGCGGGCCGCCACCAGTTGCTCCGGTCACATTGCCGTTACCGATTGCCGCCGCCGCCGGGGTCACCGTGACCGCCGAACTGGCCGCACTGAGCATCAGGCGCAGTATCTCATTGGTGTCCTTCGAGGGCAGTGGCACACTGCAGGATCCCGTTTCCGCCTCGGAGACTTCCTGGGGCTCTGAGTTCACTTCATCTGATCCATTGGACTCCTCGACTTCGATCTGTTGCGTTTGGCGGGCCCGTTGTCCCACAATCGAGGCAGCTGTGGAATTGGCCCCGTACTTCCAGTAGGTTTTCCCGGTGCCAGCGATCCTTTGCAGGTGACTTCCGGCCGCTTGCCGCTTCCGGTCCTGCAGCTGCTGGAGGTTCTTGAAGGCCTTGCGAACCGGTTGCGTGTGGTGCAGGGTGGCACATCTCCTCATGGGCGGCGGCGTGTATACCGGGGAGACACTGTAGCTGTGCGAATGGCGACCGGGCGACAGTGAACCGCTGGACTTGGCGCCCACCAAGCGGGCTTTCAACTTCCGCCCGAAGCCAAGGCCACTTCCGTTTCCGGTCGCCGTACCGCTTCCGGTGCGGGAGGAGAGCGAGTGGGCGGACAGGGAAAGAGCCCGACTGAATCGCAGGGCTGCTGATCTCTGCTGCTTTACCGCCATCAATTGGCACTCATCGATCGTCGGTAACTTCAGCAGATGAGGATGCAACTGGGCGTAGGTGAGCGATGGCTTTGTACTGGGCGCATCGGCTGCGGGATTCGGCAGCGGATCAAAGAGATTCCTTTGGCTGAGGGCCAGGAACTCGCGCTGCTCCTCTTCCTCGAGCGCCTTAAGCGCCCGTAGGTCCCACTCCCCGGAAGACATCGTTGCACTAAACTTTTAGTCACTCATGTGATGGGTTACATAATACCTTTTAGGCATCTAAGTCCCTCAGTCAATTATAATTAGCTAGGAAAAACATTATCGGTTTGAATATGTAGATCTTTTATTGACATCTTAAAGCATCATACCATCATAAGATATTATTACTCTTGTTATTATTACATGTAATGAGTGAGTCAAGAGGAACGTTTAAATAAGTAATATACAAAATAAAGAAAATTATGGACCATCTAGTTTTTTTAATGCAATGTAAACTTAATTAGTTTAATTTTAATATTTTGAAAAAGTTTTTTTTAATACTGACGAGTTTTTGTTAAAAATCAAAAGAGCATTTAGCATTTTAAAATAGCTAAAAGACAAATTCAAAAACTCATTAATTACGCGGTTTGCTTTAATCATTCAAATAACTTGGCTAAATTAAAACTAAAGTTACAGACATTTTTGAAATTTAAAATTCGTTCCTAAGTCAGGACAAACTTTAAGAATACAAAGTACTACCTATATTCATCACGTCACTGTTTTAAATGTAAGGTCTTCATAATTTAAACGGTGTCAACATGAGAACCAAAATAAATAAAATATAACACGCACAATCCCGCCAATATTCCGTCACATTTTCCGATAGACAGTACCGTTACCGTTAACCGATACCTCTTTCGATTACCGTTGCCACGCGGAGCTGCCAGCACACTGGCCTCTATTTGACTGTGGTACCAGTACTTTATAACGGCACTGCTAACAGCAGCAGCAACAGTTTCCGTAATAAGTGCCACAGAAACTCGGTGGAAGCTGTGGATCGTAAGTGACCTGGCCCAACAAAAAACTAAGGCAGTGGGTCGACATGTTAACGCCATGTAAGCTTGTCTTGTAAGTAAATGTTTATTTTAATTTATTGCTAATTAAAAAATATATGCAATCTATTGTAATTATTTTAAAAAAATTATAATTTTTTTGAATTCAAAAATATGTCTTCTTTAAAAAAAAATATTAATTCCCAAAATTTTGAAGTTAGAAGCTTGGACTTAAAAAATTAAATTGTTACATTTTACAAACCTTTCAAATTTGAAATAAACTTATTGAGTACTGCACAATACTTTTCCCAGTTAATGCTTTAGTTTTGTTATCTAACGTGTGTCTCAGCAGCCTATGTCCTTTATAATTTTTAATGCCTCTTTTTGCTTTAAAGCGAGCTCCATAATCAAAGTTACGATTGCACCTAGCAGGAAAGCTAACATCCATTGTTTTTATGATGGGGTTTTCCCAACTTACGGCCAAAGGTGGCCCACAGGTGAGGCCGCAGGTGACAGGGCGGCAATGAAATATGCAAGTGCATTCATTTGGCATCCAAAGCAATTTCGCAGTGAGCAGCACGACGCACAGCCATTTTTGTTAACCTCAACTCAAAACACTCACCGCCCCTCAACCCAACACTCAGGAAAAATGGATTTTCAAAATGAATATATACAATACATTTATTTTTATTTAAATTTTCATAAAGTATAGTAGTTTCAGGCAAAAAATATGCAACGCAGTGATTAAGACGTCTTCTACCCTATAAAGTATTTATGTTCTTAATTATCATTCTCAGGAGAGCCAATATAGTCCATAGGTTTCTGTTTCAAAAAGGGCCCCCCCTTTAGCTCTCAATCAGTTTATATTATAAATTTCAATTTTTGGAAAGCAAAAATATTTTATTGTTTTTATCATCTATCGATATATGTAGAATTTTAAATGGCCATATGTTAAAAGGTTATGCGTGGTCAAAGTTTTTTTCTCCTTTTCCCTCGCACTCCCTTTACATAACGACTATAGTTTGTTTGTTTTTATTTAAATTTTCATAAAGTATAGTAGTTAGGAAAAAATATGCAACGCAGTGATTGAGCGTCTTCTCCCTATAAAGTTTTATGTTCTTATTATCATTCTAGGAGGCCAATCTAGTCAAAAAAAAAGTTTGGCTGATCAGACGACTATATCATAAAGCTTTCATAAAAACAATCGCAAAATTAAATGAAAAATGTATAACCTGGTTGTCTTTTAGCATATACGTTTATATACATACTAATATACAAATTTTAATTTCATGCTATAATTTCATAAAAGTCGGAAGAATACGATTGAACGATTGAAAAATATATCGGTAAATACAACATTTAAAAGCTTTTAATTCTGTTATAATTTCACAAAAGTCGGAAGAATACTGCCAATACGAAAATATGAAAATCAAAATTTTATTGTTTTTAAGAAAATACGAATAAAAATCAAAATATTATAGTTTAATTTTTGTATCAGCTGCAAGGGTATATCAACTTCGGCTTGCGGAAGTTTGCTTCTTAGCTTGTAAAAATAAAATTACTCTTTGTGTCAAAGCTTTCATCAACAGAAAGAATTTTGTGCAAACAAATCCTTCTTCCATTTTTTCCAAACAATTTCTTCTGGTATGCCTTAAATACACCAATAGGACGGTAAAATAGGATAGGAATATCAGTATACAACAATAAGAGTATGTAATTTTTTAAATTTTGTTCTTTTTTTTTGAAGTGTGAACATTTCTTGCATCTTGACAGCGACACCAGTTAGCGTTACAATGCATGGCCACATTCCGCACACCTTTACCTGCGTACATATGTAAGTACTTGCACATGGCACATACATCCCCTGGAGTGCTCATCCTTCATCCTGATGTATGGCCATCAGGCATCGGACGGGATGAGTGCCTGAGGGCGGGAATCGGAAAATGGCGGGAAGTATGTAAGTGTTTGCACCGTTTCTCTCCCCGAATCGTGTTAATGAAATTCAAGCTGGGTCTAGAATTTGCATTAGCACATGCTACATCCATATGCAAATAATATTCTAGATACAAGGCCTCACATAATTACTAGGCAGCGGACAAACTTACATACACGTATGTATGAATAAAATCAAACGGCAGTTTTCTTAAAAGCAGCTTAAATTATTGAGAGTAGCTTGACAGATTTTTTTTTTGGCTGTTAAAAAAAAAAAATTAAAAAGCTAAAATCAAATTGGGCTTTTAAAGTGAGTTGATGTCGGAGTCAAGCCATATTTCTCCGGGAACATGTTGGCCAGCCACGCCCATGTGCTCGGTCGTAATTTCCTGTCACAGGGGATGCCAGAAGTCAAGATCGAAAACAAGCGAAAGTTGCAACAAGGCGTCCTGTTGCGGCTCTGCGTTTAATTTCTTTCATGGGTGCAGGACACTGGAATAAGTGAGACGAAATCGAAGAGCCCTCTTCTTTTGGCCAAATGGCGAACTTTGGATAGCGGGGAATATCTGTGCCGCATGTTGTGTCATGCAACAAAAATCGGGGCATCCAAGAGCCCAACTTTATTGAATAGAATTTCAGTATCGTTTGCAGAAAACTTCATACTGCTGTTCTTTGTGTTTCCCTTCCTCTCTAGATACTTTTTAGCCAGTGGGGTCGGATTTGGTTTCCACCTCTCAACATTATCCTTCCGAGAGGGTGATGCTGATTTCGTTTTTGTAAGGAAGGCAGTAAGGCAGAAAATAAACTATTAATAATTCGTTTTAATCAGGGACCGCAAAAAATAGTATTTTTATATACCATTTTCATACCATTTGCAGATGGTATTATAATTACAGTCAGAAGTTTGCAATGCAGTGAAGGTGACTTTATAAAGTATATATCAGGACCACATGTAATATAACAGTCTTGCCGAAGTTTATTTCCTTGTTTCCCTGTTTTTAATGTCTTTTATACTTTGATTTTTGGTTTATAAGCGTTACAAATAAAATTTTGTAAATTAATTACCAATTATCGTAAATTACCGTTGAGCCCAGTAGCAAGAGGACAAGAAAAATATCCACTAGTAACAAATTTGCACCAACGGACCTTATGTAATGGTGAATCAAAAAAAGGAGACGTGGAAATTTAGAGGCTTTCGACCGCAGCCAAAATACTTGGCAGCAATTGGCGCTGCTACGCGAGGCGGGCCCAAAATTCATTAAACAGTTGCAAGCTGCATATTTGTTATGAGGCATTTCGGCCCCGGATGCACTTGTCCCAGTGGATATCTCGATGTTTTGGTCGCGCTGGCCTCACCACTCGAAGCAGCTGGACCCGCAACACCGAGAGCTTCCAAAATGGCCTGATTTATTGCCTGAATGGCAATGCCATGCTGGGAATTTGGTTCCCGGCCAGCACCTTCCTACACACTCAATGGTATTTACGTGCCAGCGAAAAAATGAAAGTCCACACACACGGCTGCCTCTCTACAATTGTAAAATCTTTTAAGTTTACAAATTCATATCCAAGCTTGTTAATGCCGATGGCCTAAAACCCACTTACTACTGTTTTTAAATATAAATAATTTATTTCTTTATTGTTCTTTATTTAATTTTGTTTTCCGTCAATGCAACATATATTAAGGAATTTATTTTTGAAAATTCATTTAATTTTGTTGCTGTATCCTATGCCATTATTACTACCTCTTCGTCAAATTCATCATGAACGGTTAAGTAAAGATTTTCGAATTTTTCTTGGTAAGTTAACAAGGAGGACCTTCCAACAATTTCATAAAAATCCTTACTATTCATCAAACTATAGTCAATGTAGCTTAGAAGTTTCACCACGAAGTTTGAGTTTGGTAGTTCAACATTACTCTTCTCAATAATTTCTACACTTTGAGTTTTGGAGGCAACATTGTTCGGGTATAAGGGTAGGTGTATCTCGGAACCATTGCAGCTTTCATTTGCTTCACTATTATCATCGTCCTTGTCCTTTAGCGATCTCTGATTTGATTTCTCATCATCATCACCATGCTTGCGAATATAGGCCTCGATCATCTGGAACCGTTTGACTTCTGGCAGGCATTTAATGGTAGCAACGTACCGCTCAAAGATGTTTGGGGACAAAAGAAGCGCATCGAAGCAATAGAATTCTTTGGCAAAGCGACTTCTCAAATTCTGCATAGAAATAAAACGATTATAAATGCTATGAATTCATTACCCGATCAAAGAATTACTCACGTGTATCGAGACAGTGATGAGTTTTAAATTATCCACTTTATGCGAAAATTCAAAAAGTTTTAACAAATCGCCATGGGTCATAGACGCCCCACGTTTTGTAAGGAGCTGCAAGCAGATGGTGGTCATCGATGTTACTAACCATTTGGATCCGCACTCGAAGAGTTCCATAAGAATGGCACTTGAATACTTCTCAAAATCCTTTTCGTTTTTGGTATATGCGTACTGAAGAAATTTTTTAAAAGTGTCTATCTTAACATCAGGCAGCAAAAAAATTGCAGGGGTCACCCATGATGCGGACTCGGTTAGGAGCATGCGCTCAAAATAACCGGATACACTAGCCAATATGATCTTGTGGCATTTAAATGTCTCCGATTCAACCTCAATTCGGCAATCAGAGAACTTTCCATTCTCCAGCATATCTATAAAAACAGAATCAAGCCTAGGAAACAAGGCAAGAATATTAAGGTATGGAAAAATGTAATAACCCGAATTAAACTTACTTGGTACTCATTTTGGACTTCTTTAAGTTCTAAATGTGAATCAAACGCCTAAATCGCCTGGAAAGTATATATAAAATTATTAATTGTTGCAGGCCAATTGCAATAAATTAATTTATCAAATGTAACTATAATATTATGTTTGATAAATAATTGACTGAACTCTTATTCAAAAATTCCTATAAAAACTTTCATTTCTGGGAACCCCCGTTATACTAAGAAATAAACGCAATTGTTTGCTCTAAGAAAAAAAGTCCGCTTACCGTTCAGTTCTCTTGATAATTCCAAAATGAGGAATCTAAAAAGCGTCTATCGATTACGTTAACAACTATCGTTTTTTTTTGTCACAGAACATTAGTTCTTATCGATTTTATTTCTTGTTTCAAATATCGCTTTTGTAATAATAGTATATTTGCACCACAAGAAACGAATCATTTTAAAAGGTATATTAACGCAACCAATAATGTGTGTAACAATAGATCATATATATTCAAAACTTTATACATTGTTAATGCTTAAAGCCAAACCAAAGAAAAGATTATTACCAAAGCCAATATATGTTTAATTCATCTGGCTTAAAATATAATGCTAGGAATCAATTAAACCTCTGGATTGTGATTGTAGATTTTTAATAAATTCGCAAAAAGCATCATTCACCATTGTCGAATAGCACATAGTAAAGTAAATTAATTGGAAAGTATTTTTATAATTTTTGTGCTTGGGTGATGGTGGCTCATGGGACCACGAGTTTTACGACTGTCAAAGGCTGACTGGGATGTGATCTGTGGGACTTGACTATAAGCTGAAGTATCAAGGCGAAATAAACGCAGGAGATATTATGTTAAAAAAGTTTGATAGAGTTCAAAAATTGACAGCAACCACTAATTCCAAAAAATCACCTTTGACGCAGTTCTTTTTATCAAAATATTGAGGTGAAAGAGGAGTTTTATAATAAAAATGGTAACTTTTATTATCCCAGCTACTAATCTAATTATTTCGTTCAAGTTTTAGATTTTATAAATAACTACAAACATGTTACCGATTATTTGTCTGAAAATTGTGTTATGTGAGAGTTTTTTGTCGGAATAATATACAAACTTGGTAAATGTGATTAAAGCAAAAATTGAAAAATAATATATATATACATATATTGCATCACTTACAGTAAGAATTTTGGCTTGACAAATTATGTTATATCGCAATTATTCTGTTTAAATAAATCGTTTCTTTTTCATGTTCCCATTCCGCTCCGAAAAGGTTCTAGAGTGCAAGTAGTTCACAATTAAAACGGTTCATACCAGGGCTCCTATCGTTTCAATGTGACAGACGTCAGAATTGTTAGGTGAGTTGGCACATTTTTGAAAAGCTGTTCGGCCAGAAAAGTTTAGGGGTAGTTTAAAATAATTGGGATTCCAGGCTCTTCTGATGGCAGCTCCACAAGCACGTCCCCCGATGGACGATGAGCGGGTCAAGGCCCTGACGGCATACCGCACCAAGCTTTTGGAGCACCGCGAGGTGGAGTCGCGATTGAAGGCGCTGCGGGACAAGCACAAGGTGCTCAACGCTCAGTACGAGAAATCCGAGGCGGACCTAATGGCGCTGCAGAGCGTGGGCCAGATGCTCGGGGAGGTCCTCAAGCAACTGACCCCGGACAACTTTATCGTGAAGGCATCGAATGGGCCGCGCTACGTGGTCGGATGTCGGCGGCAGATCAACAAGGCGAAACTTAAGGCCGGCACTCGGGTCGCCCTCGATGTGACCACTCTGACCATCATGCGCTATTTGCCGCGGGAAGTGGATCCCCTGGTCTACAACATGACCCACGAGGATCCCGGAAACGTCAACTACGCCGAGATCGGCGGTCTCGCCGACCAAATCCGCCAGCTTCGCGAGGTCATCGAACTGCCTCTGCTCAACCCTGAAATCTTCATCCGTGTGGGCATCAATCCGCCCAAGGGATGTCTGCTCTACGGGCCACCTGGCACCGGAAAAACTCTCTTGGCCCGCGCCATCGCCTCACAGATGGACGCTAACTTCCTGAAGGTAAGGTTTTTGTTTATTTTTAAAAAGAATTCGAGCTGGTGTTTTGATTTGGCTACTCCTTAGTATGGAAGCCACATTAGATTATCTCTTTTCTCTTTCCAAAAATAAAACTAATTAATCTTGCTGGTATAAATAATACAAGAATTCGACAATATAGATAAGAACTTAAAAGTATTGTATATTACATATTTTTAATATATCTGTTAATTAATGTTAAGATTGATGTTTTCCGAAACCAAAGCTAAGTGTTATTGCTTAAATTTAATCATTTTTGTAAATGAAAATAAATTTTTACAACCAGTCCAATGTGAAAGAAATATTAACAGAAAACTGGGTGTTGTTAAGTTTGTTGTAAAAAGTAAAGGTCATTTTGCAGAGTTTCCAAAAATAAACTTAAAGTCTTACCATAGGCTGACTGTAACTTGAAACCAAGGACTTAAATATATTTTTATACCCTTAAGTGAAGGTGGTCTCTTCGGCAATTGTGGACAAGTACATTGGCGAGAGTGCCCGTCTGATTCGCGAGATGTTTGCCTACGCCCGCGACCACCAGCCGTGCATCATATTTATGGACGAGATCGACGCCATCGGTGGACGGCGTTTCTCGGAGGGAACTTCCGCCGATCGCGAGATTCAGCGCACGCTGATGGAACTGCTCAACCAGATGGACGGCTTTGATGCCCTGGGCCAGGTGAAAATGATCATGGCCACCAATCGGCCGGATACACTGGATCCTGCCCTTTTGCGTCCCGGGCGACTGGATCGCAAGCTGGAGATCCCGCTGCCCAATGAGGTGGCTCGCATGGACATCCTCAAGATTCACGCAGAACCGCTGTCGAAGCGCGGCGAAATTGACTACGAGGCGGTGGTTAAGCTTTCGGATATGTTTAATGGCGCCGATCTACGAAACATTTGCACGGAGGCCGGGCTTTTTGCCCTGCGCTGCGATCGAGAATACGTCGTGCAGGAGGATTTCATGAAGGCTGTCCGCAAAATTGCCGACAACAAGAAGTTGGAGTCTAAGCTGGACTACAAGCCCATTTAAGATCCAATTGTCTACCTTATTTAAATAATTATTAACTTATTGCCAGTCATAAATAGCTCTGAAAAAGGCGAGCGTAAACACAATCAATTAAACTTATCATGCTAACTATTACAATTCTGTATTATTTTTTTCATTTTGATCGTGGGCAATGAAAAAGTGGTGTCCAAAATAGGCTGAAAATTATATTTGAAGTGGGGCTAGATTCCAATAGTTGTTGTGTCGGAGCGTGTTTATATGAATGCTACAAAGCGAAAGGTACACATTAAGATAAATGGAAATACCAGGACTGTTTTCAGTTATCAAAACTTAATCTGGCCTCATTCGTTTAATTTGTATTTTTAATTAAGGCGAACAGATCTTTTATGAACAGTAACATTTGGTATTTTGCAAATAATCATATTTTAGCAAAAAGGCGTCTTCATCAAGCACTACAAGCTTCATAGGATGTCTTAGTTGTGGTGCAATCTTGTAATTCAACATTAAAGTACCTATCACCGCAGCTGCAAGATGGACCCTCCCGGCCATCGACACATTTGACGTAGTTGTGGCATCCTTCTGTTTCGGTCACCACGTAGCCATCCTGGAGGCCATCGCATCGGTCGTACACACACTTCTGGCTCTCCCTGGGCATACACGCCTGTCGCTCCTGGTTGAAGAAGTAGTTCTCGCCGCACTGCTGACGAATGGGGTCGGGATCGGGGACTCCGGAGCCAAGATCCCGGCAGTATAGGTAACCACGGCAGGTGGCCCCGTCCGAAACGAACTTGTTGCGCACGGCCAGTTTCTTGTTGCCACACGCCTCATTCGGCAGTGGGTGGTTATCGCAGACAACGAGCTTGCTCTCGACGCAAGTACCCGTGGCCACGTTGAAATATTTGCCAGTGTCGCAGGGTTGGATCTCCAGTGCGAATTTCGAGGTACATGTGAAGTACTTGTTACAGTTCGCCTCATCCCGGAAAGGCACCCCAACAGGCACAATGTCGCACATCTCGTATTTGGCGGTACAAACAGTGTCTTTGGGGTAGACACACATCTGCTTCTCTTGATCAAAGTACATTCCTGACGTGCAAGCTCCTTGACTCTTCATTAATTTTCCATCGCAGAGGTACCAATTGGCGCAATTAAAGGTATCGCCAATATAACCGTTTGTCGATGATGTGCATATATTCGATGTTGAGCAGTATGAGGTGTCCGATTTCGAATTGCATGCGCCCTTGCCAAGATTAAAGTATTGGCTTCCACAGGTTCCTGATTCTGAAGTGGCAAAGCCTTTGCACTGAATCCATTCATTGCAAGTTCCGGGCTTTCGGAGTTTGGTTCCATCCTTAAAAAGGCGACAGATGTCCTCAGTGGAATTGAGGTACTGCGTTTGGGTGCTCATATGAACCATCAGGACCAGCAACAAGGCCTGCAGGATCAACGAACTTGAAAGTCCTGGAATGGTTTATATATATTAGATTATACTTTAATTAATCCGAGCAAACCGCCATCACCTCGCATTTTGCAATAGGTTCCCTGACACTTTAGCTTTAACAAATTAAACTAACAGTTGGAAGGAGCCACCTGGGCCTTTTATAGAAATATTTTCTCCCAAATGACAAATCGCAGATTTTCCCAATCGAAATTCATTAATTTACTACACCCAAAATAGATTAGATTTGGTTCTTGTCACAAACAAAGATCATTTGGTGTTCAATTAAATTGTTTGGTGACCGCTTGACATACAATATTGGGCATTAGTTTAAGTCTGCATTTAATACAAAATATTTAAAATCTTCAGACAAGACTTACAAAAGATAGAAAAAAAACACCATCTTGAGTAAAAACATTTAAGCTAATTTCTAACAATTGTTGAACTTGGAAGATTATTCCCTTTGTGCATAGACTTTTATTAGATAGTGTGTGTTTTTATATTTTGATAAGTGTATTAAGCAACATGAACTGTTAATTGAAACTTAAAATAGAAATCAGTTGACTGAAGATAGCAATGCACAGTGATTTAAGCCAAATTACGTTGTATCACTTTTGCTTTTTGGATAATAGTAGAAAGTTTAAGATTTAAAAGTAAGAGTATATTTGAAGTTGATTGGCAAATTAAGGGTTATATTTCAAACAACCAAACAGGCCAATATTTTGTATGGATCCGTTGAGATAAGAATGCTAATAATTGATCTATAGAATATATGTATGTTTTTCTAATAAATTTAAATATTAAAATAATTGAACTCCGTATTGCCCCAGACTTTATTTGTAGCATATACGTGTATTTTTCTGTTTATTTTATATATTTAATTATTTAACTCTGTTTTTTCCCAGAAAATATTTTTAAGTCTTTCTATGCTTAACTTTTGAAACTTAAAAATCCGAGGTTAGAGCACGCCGCAAAAATTCATAATGAAAATAAATACTTTTAGTCACCATAGACGCCTTCTTCACAATCAATAAAAACTTAGCGTCAACCATGAAATCTTTTGACATTTTTCGACTCGGAAGCGATAAGAAATCTATTTCCATTAATGACGAAGCAATTGTTGTTTATTTAGTTTGATCGTCGACTAAAGACCCGGTCAGAGTCACGCTTGCACTTTATTGGCTTCTTTTAGCAACGCGGTTACCACTTGGCACTCATTTCTTGTTAATTTGAGTTAAGTTTACATGTACATTTACATTTTGTATCGTTCTGGTTTCAGTTATTCGAGGGCTCATTTAAAATTCACTTCGATTAAGGCACTCTGCTGATTGGTTCTTATCAAAAGCACTGATTTCGAATGGTGCTAGAGTTGAAATGAGCGTGTTCCCTTGATATCTATGCACCAATCGATCTCAGTTCTTCGATTCGAAGTGTGCTGGGTGGATGGAGCTCCTGATTTCGATCCTGCCACTTTTGGACTGAAGTCCCCGTCTGAAAGCCGTATTAACGATCGTTTGCGAGGCGAGTGTCGCTGATGACTGTGTATGAAACAGGCGCGACCTCTGTTTAAATCTGAGAAACCTGTTACACCTGAGAAGATTTTTATAATAGAGGCTGTATCGGTGCGATGGCAGATCCACTCATATTTCCGCTGGGCCGTCGCCTTTTGTTGCCCCTCATGGCCTCCGACGAGCAGTCGTTTCCAGGGCGATGCGTGAAGTGTAATGGACACCGAAGAGTCTAAGCCTTTCCAACTCAAGGGCCTGGGTCTTAGTACAACATTTGCTCTCCTTTCTTCCATTTAGGTCTCCCCAAGTTTGGTAATTTAATTCAAGCGTACTTGGCCAGCATTTGAATAATTAGAATTGCATTGTCTTGAGTTTCATCCCAACTCGAGAGTCGCGGAGCAGGAAGCCTCTCACCGCAGTCTTCGGCGATCTGTTTCTAGTTCCTCCAAGTTCCTAAGCCCATAACAGTACTTGTCATGAACCGATTGCGTTTCTGTGACAAATAGACTTCGCTGCCCCCGCGGCTGAGACGCAGTAACCAGTAACCCAAGTGAAATGACAGGGAAAAGTAATTTTTTGTCATTAAAATTCGCATCCGAGCTAGGGACGCATCTCCCAGTGAAATGACAAGTTCAATGCTGTATCGGGTCTTTGTCGAACTGTTCTGAATGGTTTTGTTATCGGTAAACTTGAATCGGGGAGATTGCATGCAGTTCCAGGAATTAAAAGAGTGTACGCATAGAACTGCCCAGATCACAGATAGCGACTATAAAAAGGTTTTCGGCAAAGCTAACCATTTGATTGGGAACTTTAAATATTTGTAGATTGACATTTTTGGCTTGATGGGTTGTTATTTAGATGTCTTTTATACGGAAAATATAATATAAATATTGAAATCAAAATTTAACAAAACATTTAATTTCCAAATTTACTTAATGTAATATTTAAGAATCTAAGTTATAAAAAACTTTATTTAAAAAGAATTGCTGCAGAAAACATTATTTTTGTGTTGTGTAAATAACCCTGAATACATAGGTCGATTAGATTAGGTTTAATGTCAATCGATTTGAAATTTTGCTACTAGCCATACTAACTTTATACCGACAATTCGGTCTTTTAGGAGGGACACAAGTTTATTCTTATTTCTTACCGAACAATTCCTAAAAATAAAATTATTAAGCCATTTTAGCATTATTCATAAAATTTGACTAAACTGAAATCTAAAAATTCCACGTTTTACATAATAATAATTCCGTATCTCATATAATATATACCAATTCTATACGAACTCAAAAATACTGCCTTTACCAAAAAATACGGTTAAAGAACTAAGTACATAGAAGTCGAGCATTATGGGAAATAAGGTTGCCTTTTTATCGGCAGAATTTTTAAAAAATGTTTAAGTTTTTCAGGCTCTTCATTTTGAGCGACAATAAACGTCATTTAATTTCAAGTGTCAATAAAGCGATCATTTTGTGCTTATCGGGGAGCGTGTGGAAAGACATAAATTAGGCAGACGCCAGGTCGGGCCTCATTCAAAAATTGGTAGTCCGCAGACCTATGCCAAAATGTTTGGGTTCCCTCTAGGCGGTAATGGTGAGGGGTATGGATGTGGAGATAAGGAACCCGAATCCCCAGCCCCGAGCTCCAGACATGCACACCTAATTGCACCTGCGATAGCGAGCGGCGCAAACAAATCAGTTGCTGAACTAATCGAGAGATAGATATGGTGATTGGTATTATCAGAAGATTGACTACCGATTCGAAGCACTCGAGGCAGTTAAATGCTGCCACTCTGCCCTGTTTGCCACTTAGTCGTTCGCGAATTTTGGACTACTTCAAAGCTGATCAGTCGAGAATGCGCAACTTCGGTTATATTGGTGAGTGTGGGTGGAGGACTTTGTCCTTGAGATTGGTAACCCAATTATAGTCAATCGCTTAGGTCTTTGGACTGTTCTCCTGCTGGCCGGAGGTCTTCAGGTTGCGGTGGCCCAGTTGTCAAATGTCTGCCTGCAAGAGAAGGATGGAGCCCGACTTCCCCTGGCCACCCACTGTACTCGCTTTGTGGTTTGCCTAAAGGGAGAGGTCTCCATTATTGGCAGCTGCCCGCGCGGCCTTCACTTCAATCGGGAGCTCGGGGAGTGTGACTTCCAGTGGCGAGCCAACTGCCTGGGGCTCTCAGCATTCGCCGCAGTGGATGATCAGTGCACCTGCGACTGTTGCGTCGAGGAGTGCCAGGACCCCATCGAAGAGATCGATGAAACAACCACTGCTGTTACTGAGGACTGCCAACCGAGTACCCCCACTTCGGTGACACCCCCTTCGAATCCCTCGGATTCCACTGAACCAACTGATTCCACTGAACCAACTGATGTCACTGATGCAACCACAGATCACGATGAACCTAATAACTCCTCCAATACGACACCTGCAAGCCCGGGCGATGCGCCCACGAATTGCAAAAGTTCTCGCTCGGATTGTGTAAATAAGGAAACTGGAACCTATATCGATTTGCCCGGCATTTGCGTTAGTTTTCTTCAATGCAACGATGGCTGCGCCGAGGAGTTCCATTGTCCCTCTGGGTTGTACTTCAACCGGGAGGTAAATGACTGCGATTACTGGTGGAACGTGGACTGCATACCCACCGCCGATGCCTCGGGCGAGTTGGAAGGACCCTCGGGAACGTCCTGCTCCAGCCAGGGCGTATGCGCCCGGCAGAAGGACGGAGAGATGTTCGAGGACCCCGATTCAGATGGATTTTTAGTCTGCCAATGCCAGTGCCCAGTTGCGATGCCCTGTCCCGAGGGTCTGAAGTTCAGCGAGAAGGCTCAGGTGTGCGATTATGTGCGTGAGAGTGATTCGGCAAGTCGTTCCTCGGCGAGTCGTTCTTCGGCGGTTGAGTGCTACGATGGCCTGGTCTATAATGCCACCTCGGAACAGTGCGACTATCCTGCGGGCTATGTGCCCGTGGTGCCCTGCAATTCCACCAGCACAGTGTGCCAGGATCAGCCGGAGGGAGAGCTCTTCCCGGTGGACGGCAAGTGCAACATGTTCTACAAGTGCAACTTCAACTGCGCCGTGGACCAATACTGTCCAAATAATCTGGTCTACAATCCGTCTATTAAACAGTGCGCGTTTCCGGAAGATTATAAATGTGAGTGGGAATATACCCCGCCAACGGGTCCCAATGCAGGACCTTCGGGAATCGCCTGTGAGAGTAATGGTCGCTGTTTGGGTCAACGCGAGGGTACCCTCTTCCGTTCCACGTCAAATTGTGGCAACTATGTCGTCTGCCAGTGTGAGTGCGAGGTCGAGATGGAGTGCCCCGGTGGGCTGTACTGGGACCAGGACATGAAGACCTGCAATTATAAAGCCGATGTAGCCTGCACTCTTTAAATGACCGATTGTCGAATAAAGCAAATAATTGTCAAGGCAACTGGGATCTGGTCCAATCGGCCCCTTTATTAATGAAACTCCGGGGTGGTAAATCATTCTTATCAGTTTGCGGCGGGCATAGACCAGCAGCTGTAGGCACTCGATCAAAAACAGGGGCATAAACTTAACGATTAGAAATACCCTTTAGTCAAAGTAAAGAAGGGGATATGTATTTTGGTGCCGGCAAGTCTCTGCTTAACTTTAATAAATAATCCCCTTTTTGCGCAATTTTAAAATTGTCTGTTGATCTTAATTAGCTTCTCCAATATTACCAAAAACAAAAACCGTACTTGCTTTCTTAAGTAAAACTAGCTTACAAAATTATTTTGACATTTCGGTGCATTTGGACTCCCAAACTAAGAAAATTAAACTTCAAATTGTTTGTATGAAACAAGAAAAATGTAATAGGCATCAAACAAGTCACACTACACCAACAGCTAAAGTTTGCGTTGGGTTAGCATTTTTTCCACTAGTGTACATATATTTTAAATTTGTTGTAGTATAAAAAACATGAGCTTAAAAAAAGTCGCTAGCAAGCTATGCTGCATAGACCACTTCACAGGGTATTACAATTTCAGTCAAAAGTTTGCAAAACATTGAAGTGCTCATTTCAGTCCCTATAAAATATATATATTCTTGATCAGCATCACCAGGCGAGTCGATCTAGCCATGTCTGTCCGTCCGTCGGTCTGTTTCTTCGCAAACTAGTCCCTCAGTTTTAAAGCTATTTGGATGAACATTTGCAAAAAGTCTTCTTATTGTTAAAGGAAAAATATAGTATAATATAATACTAATATAATAATTATTTTTTGCAACAGCAGCAAGGGTACATAAACTTCGGCTTGCCAAAGTTTGCTTTCCTTCTTATTTTTAAACCCTTGCAGAGGGTATTATAATTTCAGTCAAAAGTTTGCAAGGCAGAGAAGGAGACATTTCCGACCCTATAAAGTATATATATTCTTGATCAGCATCACCAGGAGAGTCGATCTAGCCATGTCCGTCTGTCCGTCCGTCTGTCCGTCCGTCCGTCCGTTTCTACGCAAACTGGTCCCTTAGTTTTAAAGCTATCTGCTTGAAACTTTCCCAAAACTTGTCTTTCTATTGCAGGTAGTATATAAGTCGGAACGAGCCGGATCGGGCGACTATGTCCTATAGCTGCCATATAACTGAACGATCGGAAAGGCCATAACTTTCGTGTATTTTAAGTTAGGAAGTTGGGATTTTTTATGGGTTTTATATTTGGCCAATCAATCCAACCTACCAAATTTCATAAGGATCAGTCGACTATATCCCATAGCCGCCATATAACTGATTGATCGGAAATGCCATAACTTTGGTGTTTGTAAAGTTAGGAAGTTGGGATTTTTTATGAGTATTAAGAATGCATAATTTTGGAGAGTATAATTTACAGAATATTCTGCAAGGGTATATTAACTTCGGCTCCGCCCGAAGTTAGCTTCCTTTCTTGTTAACTACTGTGTTCGACGCATTTGGAAAAACTGAAAAAGGAAATGTAAGAAGTCTATTTCCCTTTGCACTCTTTGAGTTCACGGATTCTGTGTTCTCTGATGAGTTTTATAAATAGTGACAATCTCTTTTGCTTGTATAACTACTGTAAATATGTGCTGATAATATCAGAATGGTTCCACATTATCACTGGCACATGCTTTGGAGCAGGAAGAGGCATTTAATTATTTTAATTGCCGGTAAATATAAAAGCCGAAATGGACCGAAGAGAAATCAGTGAGTGTTCGATATGCGGAGTGCAAAGATGGCTCAGTCCAAGAGTAGACACTATGGTAAGGACGGATGGTTAAGTATTAACCGGATGGATCCTCACCCAGAATTTTTCCTCATTAGTTTCTCTGTTCGTTGGGATGGTCCTCTTCGTGGGATCCCTAAACGCGGAGTGTTGCACGGATGGGGAGACAAAAGTCGATGCCGATGATTGCACCAAGTATCTAGCCTGCTGTCATGGTGAATTTGTGTCCAAATCCTGCAAAGACGGGTACTATTGGAACTCGGAGAAGGGAGACTGCCTTGTAGATAATGGCGAGTGCAAGCCGCCAACTTGCGTGGAAGGAGCGATCACGGCGAATCCCGACGACTGCGCAGGGTTCTTGGAGTGCGTCGGCGGAACCGTAGTGGTTGTAAGCTGTCCGGAGGGAGATTACTTCAATGCGACCCAGAACAGCTGCGTTCCCGACACCTGCGGAGTTTGCATCAACTGCACCGAGGGAAGCAAAAAGGAAGACAAATACGACTGTGCCAAGTTCCAGATATGCGTTAACGGAAAGTACGTGTCTCAGTCTTGCCCCACCGGAGATTACTGGAACTCAGCGGATAAAGAGTGCCAGAAGGACGAGGGCCAGTGCAACGGCAGTCCAGGATGCACGGAAGGAGAACTTGAGGTTGATCCAACCGATTGCGCAGGTTACTGGAAGTGTACGGATGGCAGCTTGGTAAGCGTGAAATGCCCAGACGGAGCTTATTTCAATGCAACGTATAAAACTTGCGTTCCCGATACTGATGGAGTTTGCGTGAACTGCGTCGAAGGAGCCCAAAAACCCGAACCCACCGATTGCACCAAGTACCAGGTTTGCTCGGGAGGCAAGTACGTAACTAAGTCCTGTGAAAGTGGTGACTACTGGAATAACAAAACTGAAGTTTGTGAGCGCGACAATGGGCAGTGCAATGGTAATGGTACGACATGTACCGACGGTGACGTCAAGGTGGATCCCACAGATTGCGCAGGATACTTGTCTTGTTCAAATGGTAACTTTGTGAGTGTGAAATGCGCAGATGGAGCCTACTTCAATGCCACGCTTGAGACCTGCGTTCCAGATACTGAGGGAGTTTGCGTGAAGTGCGTCGAAGGAGCCCAAAAACCCGAACCCACCGATTGCACCAAGTACCAGGTTTGCTCGGGAGGCAAGTACGTAACTAAGTCCTGTGAAAGTGGTGACTACTGGAATAACAAAACTGAAGTTTGTGAACGCGACAATGGGCAGTGCAATGGTAATGGTACGACATGTACCGACGGTGACGTGAAGGTGGATCCCACAGATTGCGCAGGATACTTGTCTTGTTCAAATGGTAACTTTGTGAATGTGAAATGCGCAGAGGGAGCTTACTTCAATGCCACGCTTGAGACCTGCGTTCCCGATACTGAGGGAGTTTGCGTGAAGTGCACCGAGGGTGCGATAAAGGAAAATCCTGCTGATTGCTCCGGGTACTTGCAGTGCGTGAACGGCAACTATGTTGCCAGGAAGTGTTCCGCCACGCAGTTCTTCAATACCACACTGCAGAGGTGCGTCGTCGACACTGATGGTGTGTGCATCCCCAAAACCTGCGATCCAGATTGTTGCGATGTCCCCAACAACTCCATTTGGCCCGTGGAGAAGAATTGCTCCGCCTTCTACCAGTGTGTGGATGGCAACAAATACCAGCAGAGGTGCTCCAACAACTTGCAATATAATTCTGCGACGGAGCAGTGCGACTATCCCGAAAATGTGAACTGCGATGATGGATCTGCGCCGCCCAGTGGTCCGAACGCGGGTCCATCGGGAACTTACTGCGAGAGCCATGGACGCTGCGTTGGCCAGCGGGACGGAACCATGTTCGCCGATGCCAGCGGGACCTGTAGTTCCGCCTATGTCGTCTGCCAGTGCGAGTGCGAGGTCAATTTCAGCTGTTCCTCTGGACTGTTGTTCAACAAGCAGGTCGATTCTTGCGATTGGCCCGCCAATGTAAAATGCTGAATGTTTCAATAAACCGTGTTTAAAGCACCGCATTGTTGTGTGCGATTGTAAAAAATTGTTAATGGTTTTTATTTAAGTGTTGGCCTAGTCTTGACTTGCAGCACGCCAAAGTTCGTCTTGAAAGTATATTGTAACTTTTTTATTCAAAAAGCTTTCAAATTGAGTGACTAGTTTGTGTAGTAACGGACGGACGGACGTATAGACGGACAATATGAATTTTTATACTGTCTAAATCTAGTTTAAAGTATGACAATTTTGGAAACCAGTTCCTTTACATTTTAAAGGACTTTATAATCTCAATGAGTATACGGCTAAAAACATTTTAAACTTACTAGGTTAGGTAACTTTCATAGAATTTAATTCAAATATGTTAATCTGTGTGCTGCTCAGTCTTATAGATGTCACATGATCTTATGTTCACTCTTTGAAAAAAAATGATAGAATTAAAAATATAATTGGTTGATCTACATACTAAATTGGAGACTTTTTAAAACGGTTTGTGTTGGGAAAGATCGAACATAAAATTATAGTTTCGTTGTATCTGAGTATATACTCACATTAAACAAAAACGCCTCTTAAAGAGGTAAAAAAGTCGATCGTACTTCCAACATTGCTGATATCAAATTTTTTGACGAAAAATGATAAAGCACTTGACTAATAAAAGAAAGCACTTTTCAAAATTATCTCATTCGTCTTGCTTCAACAAAGAATTTGAGATGTTTGTCTATACATGCATTTTTTATTCCTTGCCGAATAAGAACATTTTAAAATTTCAAACTTTTTAGCACTGTTTAACAATGTTAAAATGTTTCCAAGGCCCTAGGTTCTCAATTTAATGGACATATACAACATTTTTTTTTCATATTAAATTATTCTAGAGCAAGGGTTTGCTTTTGCAATGCCTTTAAACCGTATAATAAGATTCGTAATAAGTTGTGTGTCACCGCTATTTCTCATAAACCAATTGGTTTTCTTAATGTCTTGGTATGCAATCTCCGAATTATTACAGAGATTTGCCATTCAGCGGCAATATATTAGTAGTCCAAAACTGCAAGTCCTCACTACTTGTAATGTCAGGTCTGGCGATTTTTAACGATTTTAGTTTTATAAAAATCGGACAAATATAGGAAAAAATTGGAAAATAAATAAGAAAATAAAATGCAAATCCACAAAACTTCGTTGTTTTTAAATATGAACGGAATTTCTTAGAGATATATTAGAGACATACAGCTTAAATTTCAAAAATCAGACGACTATTTTATTAGCTGCCATAGAAAAACCAAAAATGTATTTTGTAACTGCTGCAAGGGCTTATACACTTCGTCTTGCTGCCTTTCTTGTTAGTATTACAGCTGGTTTTAATTAAAATTAAAAGTTTTATAAATTGTCTTGCAAAATAGGGTTACAGCGGTAGAGATTTGACCTTGCGAACTGGCTTTTTCGACTTTGATTTCCTTTTGCTCTTGGTCTCCTTTAGCTTGGTCTGACATTTGGAAATCTTGGGATAGTCGCATCGTGAGGAAGCGGTATTGAAATGCAAGCCCGTGGGGCAATCCATCACCAGGAACATCATGTTGCTGCAGAGCATGAACTTGCCACAATCCGATCGATGGGCAACGAGTGAGTTTTGTTTTTCATCTGAACAAACTCCTCCTGTTGTGGCAGGTTCGTCTAATTGTTTGGTTTTCTGTGCACCCACCAAACACTTGGCCTCTGAAGCCTTCATGCAAATTCGGCGACTTGGACTAAAGTGCTGTCGACCAGGACAAGAGCGAAGATGGGGTTTCTTGGCCTTGCAAACATAGTATTCCCCACAGGATCCCTTTTTCGTGAGCGTCACTCCATCCTTCTTGCCAGCACACATTCTATTTAATAAGTCCCCGGGCCCTGTGACTTGGTCCGTAGGCCGTTTCTTTTTCACTGGTTTGACAGTAGGGGGAGGATCAGTTTTAAAGATCACTTCCTCGTCGTCCTCATCACTTTCTGAACCAGATTCATCATCACTTGCACTGACCTTGCCATCAAAAATACAATCCACATTGTCGGCCTCTTCGCAATGCAAAGTTAATGGATCAAACAAGGTATTCCCTTCGCAAGTCCCGATCACAGCATTTCCATCTGCACACACATAGTATCCTTTGCAAGTTCCAAACATGGGTAAAAGTTCTCCGTTTTTACCCTCGCATATGGACGTCTTGAAAGCGAATCCATTCTTTGAAATCAAACAAAGTCAGTTTTTCTTTTTGTAAATGTTTTTTTTTTCAACATACTTGCAATACAGCGTGTGCACATTCTTGAAATACTAAAATTCCCCAAAGCAGTCCGAATAGCTCCATTCTATATTGTCTGTCGCTATCGAGTGTTCAATCGAACTGAAACTTTCCATTCATTAAACTGCGTTTATATAGAATATCATCTATGGCAAATTTGCATGATTTGCCAATGTGTAAAGTGTTAACATTGATTGTGTCTTTCATTTCAGATGACTACCAGTACTATCTAGATTTTCATACTGAGAATTGATAAGTGTTCATATAAAACATATGTTCTTTCTGAAAAAAGCTAGACACTTACGTAGGTACGTCTGCCCAGGTTAAAGACCACCATTTTAGGTGGAAAAAGTAACAATAAAATGCATTCTTTATTTGCGGACTAATATTAGAGAAGAATGTGATTAATAGTTAAAATTTGTTATATTTGCATAATTATATTTTATTCAGACTCGAAACAAATATTTAGTCAAATAACACTTTTATTATCAAACTTACGAAATGCAAGAGTTACTTAATTTATTTATGATATGACTTATATCATTAACCGATGTTAACCGATAACCGATAAAACATAACATTATCTAACTTAGCCTAAAAGTAGGTAAGGAATATATAACAATAATGAGGTCTTTATTTGGAGACGTAAATACAGTTGAATAAAGAGTCTCTAGTTTTTGTGGTATCTCACTGAAATTAATTGAAACGAAAACAGGAGTGGAAAGATGTTTATCATCGGTCATTATTAATAAGCTGTTGTCTATTTCCTTGACCAAAATGTCAGTACTTGTTTTCTCAAAGTTTCCAATAGAATGTTATCAATATTATTAGTCATTATCAGTCAAAAAAGGCCTAACGTTGATTTCATTGGCAGGCGTCCATCAGTAATTATTGCCAAAACTCAATCCCATTTCAGTTAATTCCAAGACGTGGGCTCATAAACATCAAAAATTTACCGCAGGCAATATATTTTAAAAGTGATTAACGTATTAAATAATATTTAAATTTTTATTTATTGTCAGTACTAATTTTTAAAACACTTTAAAATTTTTTAAAAAAATTATAAAAAAATTGTAATGAAAGGTAATGTTTTAGTTACATTGTTTTTTGTGTTCCACATTTCGCCAAAAAGAGTCAGTGAATTTATTTACCTTTTTATATATTTTTAGAGTTGGCATATATCCCGTTTATTTGTTGGCTCTTGACAAGAACTATATGTGATGGTAGCCAAGAGTGCCATTCTAATGGTTGGAACGCTATTGATATAAACACGAGATTATCAGTATCGGAATCAAACGAAATAGATTCCACATTCTGTCTATCCCTATCGAATGGTTTTTATAAATACCCCTATAACTGCAGTGCGTATATATCGTGTAATGATTCATGCGCTGACTTGGAGTACTGCCCAGGTAGTAAGCTCTTCAATAGTCCCCTGCAGATTTGCGATACACCTGAAGCTGTCGACTGCGAATCGTTGCCATATCCAATACCTCCATCTACCGAATTACCACTGGAAGACCGTTGTGAAGGCATTCGAAATAACACCATTTTGCCCTCTGCTGATAATTGTAATGAGTTCTTCGTGTGCGTAAATCAGAAAAGTGACGTGTATGAGTGTCCCAAGGAAATGCTTTTTAATCCGGATCTGGAAATTTGTGATTATAAGGATAATGTCTGGTGCTACGGTGACCGTACTACCCAACATCCCTTGGAAACCACAGCTACTACTGTTGAGTCCTTCACGAAGTGCGAGGGCCAGAAGCTTGGAAGCTCCTTTCCGGATACAACCAATTGCCAGCAATACTATTACTGCTGGGGCAACGATTCCTATATTATTCTTCCCTGTCCCGTGAACAATTGGTTTAATCCAAACACCGGTAACTGTGGTCCAGATATTTCACCCAAAGCTTGCCGAGAATTTGTGGCTACCTCTACGCCCATTATATTTACTTCACCTGCAACAACAGCTGCTTCGACATCTACGGAAGCCAATGATAAGAATCCTTGTGCAGATCAGGAACTGGGTGCCAGCTTTTCGCTGCAATCTAACTGCCAGTCATATCTTCTTTGCCTGGGTGGAGGTCAATCTACGACAGCCAAATGTCCAACTAATGCCTGGTTTGATCCAAAATCGGGAGATTGTGGACCAGATGTATCGCCCACCGCTTGTATCGCAACAACCACACCTGCCACGACCGTTGCCACAACTGCGGAATCGAGTGATCCTTGTGCCGATCAGGAGCTGGGGGCCTCTTATCCCCTGGTGACCAACTGCCAGCAATATATTCTGTGCATGGGAAACGGGGAGTCCACCGTGGCCAATTGCATCTACAACGCCTGGTATGATCCGCAGACGGGAATTTGTGGACCCGAAGTACCACCAACAGCATGTACGGAAAGTACAGTTTCCACCGAATCCTCGTCAAGTCAAAACACCTCGCCCATCACAACACCTTCCTTCACATTGTCTACAACTTTATCTACCTATTATCCAGAGGAAACCACTACTACACCTTCGGACATTTCAAATATCTGTTCTGGAAAAAACGAAGGATACTATGCAACGTATCCTGAAGACTGTAGTAAATACATAGCGTGTGCTAGTCCTGTTCCTATAGCATTTTACTGTCCGGAAAGGCTGTTTTTCAACGAGGCTCTTCAGAAATGCGTCGAATGGGAATTAAGCGAGTGTCCCAAGGAAGATACCACAACTCCATCGCCCGGCCTTACGACTCCGAACCCAGCTTCTTCGATATGTTTTAATAATGCTGGCAACAATTTACCATTCCAAGAAAATTGTCAATGGTTTATACGATGCGTTGACGACTCCTCTTACATGATGGGTGTATGTAGCAGTGAAGAGTTCTTCGATCCAGTGACTGGGAAATGTGGCTTTGATGTTTCACCGGAAGCCTGTCGGGAGATTAACACTTCCACCACTTTAGTTACAGAGTCCACCAAGAGCTCGACTACGGTGATTATTCCAAGTACTCCAGGTACAGAAATAGATCCTTGTGCAGGAGCTCCTGTGGGAAAACTTGTTCCATATCCGGATGATTGCACCAAATTCATCCAATGCGTTCGACCGAAGCCCATCGTTTTTGACTGCCACGAAGGCCAGGAATTCAGCGCCACTTTGGAGCGATGTATGGCTCCGTGGTATGCCAATTGTTCCATCCCAGCCACAACTACAGCAGCACCAACTACTGCGGCTCCTATCACACCAACTACGTTACCTTCGACGGACAGCTTTTGTGCGGATAAAGTCGATGGATCACTTGTCCCTTATCCCGCAAATTGTAGCAAGTACATAGTCTGTGAGGATCCCATCCCAGTTGGATATGCTTGTCCAGATGGCGAAGAGTTTAGTCCTTCTGTTTTGACCTGTATGGAAGCAAAGCTGGCCGGATGCACCCCGAATGGCTTGCGTCTTTTTCCGGCTAAATTATTGGCCAAAACTGATTCGGAAGAATTCATCCAGTCAGTTTGGCAGTCTTTAAAAACAATTGCAAGTTTTGTTATAGATTTTTAATGAAAATTATCTGAATTGTAAGCATTAATACACAAATATTAAAATGCTATTTCAAGTTTTCTGTTTCACTGGGGATACTGGCAATCGGCGTGGGATGTGCTGCACGAAAGCTGACTGGGATTCCAGTACAAGTTGCCTGGGCATGTAAGGACGGTTGCCGTTGGTCCGCAATGAATAAACTTGTGGCAGTCTTCGGGATACGGAATGTACGCATTGGAAACACTGTTTTTGCACAAAGATTGGGAGTCAATTGGTAGGAAGTTTGTGTCAGTGGGAGTCCAGGATGCAGATGGTGGAGTAGGTGCAGTAGGTATGGGATCAATTGGGGGCAAGGAGATCGGAGGAGGAAAAGGCGCCGAAAAGTCCTGACAATTAGAATACTGTGGGGCTACGCATCGCTGATATAGGGCACTCCACTGATAGTCCTGCTTACAACGAAGGATACTTGTCTCATAGAATCTACTACAGTCTCCGGGAAATGGACTGTATTTAACCTCATTGCTGGGCTTTGGTGGATCCTCTGACTTGCAGTTGGAGTACTCCCTGTAGTCACATCGGTAGGTCATTTGGCTCCAGTACAAATTTTCAGGACACTGGTGCTCGAAGGCCTGTCCTTTCTGGCACGCAAAATACTTGCGACAGTCGTTGGGGTATGGCAACATTACAGGATGGTTGGGATCGTCGTACGGTGGGCATTGTTCAAACGGCATGGAAGGTTGGGTAATAATGGGCTATATAGAAACTTCTTATATTATATTCATTTGAATCGAATGAAGCACTTACTTTTCCATTATTAAACACCTGGCTATTAACTCCGGACAAGTAAGCCACTAAAACTAGACACAAAAATGTAGGTCCTTGCCGCACTAAAAAAAGGAATTTAATAATGGTTTCAAATTGTAATGCTTTAAAGTATTTTTCTTACTTCTGATTTAATCCAGTGAAAGCCCACTGAGAAAGTGAATGTTGTGTTTGGGTAGCGCCAGCCCTTTTATACTTTCAATATGCTGGCAATCGTTATCAAGTTGAAGTGTTTAACTTTTATTTATCATAATGCATTTTTTCTTGCACAAAGAAAAACTGCTCTTCTGCAAGCAACAAGATTATCAATGTATGCACACGAATTAAATTCTATTCTATTAAGTTCTTAATATCTATGGTTGACCGGCTTTTATCTAAAATGATGTTTCTTATATATTTTTGTAAAGGTGACAGCAGAAATATTTTTTTCCAAATATAAAAATTACCAATTAGAATCATCCATGAAGTCCTGGGTATTTTGACAAACGTTTTTTTTTTAATTGGCAAGCCATTGTTTAATAATCAATCATTATTGTCCGTTATTGACTCTTCTACTTAACCGGTCAAGCTGATCGATTCAAGGACAGATAAGATACAAAGTTTTTAACTTAAATTCCACTGAAGACACGGTATCTTTTTGTCAATAATGTCTATTTGTTTATCAATGATATATAAGCACCGCAACGATCAATACCTCAGTCTCAGACGAACTGAAGAATCTGTGCGCGAAGCAAATAAAAGTATGGGTACAGTGATTTGTTTAATTTCGCTCTTATCATCTTACATTTTTAATAGTGGAATTCCAACTTTGGCTGACTATTTCTCTAAGTGTGATGCACTTTGGTCACTCCATGTCTCAAAATGTGATTAGACAATCCATTCCCAATGACTGCAATCGATTCTATGAGACTCGCTTGCTGAGCTGTCCTCCGGAATTTTATTGGAACTCGGAATTGCACCAATGCGAATTGCAGGCGCCTGCTGGATGTTCTTTCACTTCTCCGGAAGCAAATTGGAGTAGCAACTATCAGAACGACTCAAAGCCAAGTCCCGTGCCGGTCACAGAATCCCACAATCTTATGGAGGTATGTGACAAAAAGTTGGGACAGAGGATAGTTTACCCAGGCGACTGCACCCGCTTCATTCTGTGCGATTTTCTGCCCTTTGTGATGAGCTGCCCGCAATATCTCTTTTGGAACTCCCATCTACTCACTTGCGACAAAATTTGTGTTTAATTTTCCCTTAGTTCGGTAAAATAAATCAAGCAAATGACTTTATTTTTTGTGGTTTGTTGTTAAATATTAATTACAGTTGCAAAACGTACAAAATATTTAAGAAATGGCAGTAAAACTCTAAAATTATTTGCAAAAAACACTTAAATGCTGAAGACCAAGCTGCATCAGAACACAAATATGTATTTGTAGATGGCGGTTGGCTAAGCTGTTCTATAATTGAGCCCCTTTGGAACTGATCTACTATAATATGGGTGGGTAAGGGGATGTGATATATGATCCCCTAGCATTTGCCGTTGGTGGGTGTCTTCTTATGGCAGATTTTGCTCCTGCCGTTCGCACCGTAAACAATGTTGCAGGAGAAGGTGAAGTAGCCGCATGTCGAGGTTTTGGTGAAATATGTGGACTGGAAGTTCTTGTTCTCCTGCGGCGGGTTCTTGCTGTTGTCCATGCTGCCAGTCACCGACTTGGTGACGGTGACATAGCTGTCTGGAGCCCGTGCGATGGGCTTGTCACCGCGAATTGGGCCCTCTTCAGCTGTGTCTGCAGAAATCTCCACCCTCTTGGGACTGGGCAGCTCCAAGGCCTTGGTGTGGAACTTCTTTTGCACATTGACGGTGCCTCGGAATCCTGGTGGAATGGCCTCGGTGGTCGAGGGCTCAGTATTGATGATAGCCTTGCTGTTCTGCTTTTGCACCACCACCGGTAGAACCACCGCCCTCTGCGTAGTCTGTTCGTAGACCTTGGGCTCTGGAGTTGGCTCTAGTTGCCTAACACTGCTCGCTGATTTGGGGCTTTCCGCCAGCTTGATTGGCTTGTCGTTGTAATACTCATCCTCATCGTATTCATCCGGATCCGCTTCATCGTCATCGTCGTACTGAGCGGGCTCCTGCTGGTCTGGTTTCCTTTCAGGCTTTTCAGATTCTTCTTTGGGCTTGGTCGACTTTAGCTGCAATTCAGGCAGCCTCTCGGAGTCATCAGTGAGCGCCGGTCCACTGTAGACAGCATCAGTACGATCAGTAACTCTGGAAGGTGAAAAAATAACAACAAATTATAAATCGCGATTCCCAAGATAGCATGCATGTACAAATATAGATTTATTTTGCATCACAAATATTAAGTACTTTAATATTATATTTACAAAATATTGGAAAATGCTTTCTTCAAATCGATAAAAACCTTGGAACTTACAAGAAAATATCTTCCCATTCGAAATAAGTAAGACTTTCGTTGCTTAATAAATTTATTCGTTTACAAATTATAACAATAAAAACTTTAATACTTTACAAATAATAAATCTCCATTCTCCTTTGTTCAAAAAACTGAAAATTTACTTAAATAGATTTATAACATAGAATAGAGTTTAAATTGAAAATGTCAAAAACCATGGAGAAACAAAAATTTCGAAAAGTGAATGTGAAATGAAAAGCTTTAGCGCCAAAAAACTTCGAAATGATTTTAAAGTTAAATAATATAAATGGATATAATATGAGCGAAATGTTCACTTTCTTTCGGAGTTACTTACGCATTGCCATTATTGCCGAACTGACTGATGGTGTTGAAGAGTTCACGATTTTTGTCCCTGTAACTTGCCACCTCCTCCTTGGTTCCCGACGCGGATTGTGCAGCACCTTGGTACGAAACGCCAAAGCTGAAATCAAAACATTTTTCATAAGATCCCTTTTGGCCGCTAATCATACAACTTCTTCTACCTGGAAGTTCCGTGAATTTGCGAACTACTCTGACTAGAGTGGGCGCCTGATGAGGACGACGCCTGACCGCCATTATTAGAGGCCGGCGGATTAGCTTCCTGGCCGGGACGGAAACCGATCTGTGCTTGGGACGAGGTCTGTCCAGGCCCGCTCGACTGAGCGTCCGCCAGTCCGCCCTTGTCATTGGCATGGACCTCGCTCTGGCTCTGTTGGACGATGCCACCGCTCTGTGAGGTGGCCTTGGTGCCGCCATCCTTGGCCGCCTGCACCTGGGCCTGTGACTGGGCAGGACCCCCTGATCCCTGTGCCTGGCTCACGGCGCCATCGGCTGTTCCGGTGACCTGAGCGCTGGCCGCGCGATCCGCATCCGAGGTCATCGCACTGGCGCTGAATGTTCCGCCCGCACTATAGGTTCCAGACACCTGGGTCTTGGCCGTGCCTCCGTTCTTCTTGCCCTGAGCACTTGCCGAGGCTTGTCCGTCGCCAATAGAAGACTCGGCTTGGGAGAAGGCGTCGTCAGCTCCACCGGTTCCGGCAGCAGTGGGAACGCCTGCAACAGATTTCAATTAGTTTGTGCATGACCCTTAAACCGGCGTAGCTACATACCATCTTCACCAGCGCCTCCAACACCACCAACCCCAGGAACAACTCCAGTGCCAGCTGTGTAGCGTCCCCCCGTTCCGCCAACTCCAGTTTGAATTCCGTAGCCGGGTTGTCCGACACCAACACCTGCCTGTCCAGGTTGCCCTCCGTATCCAGGTTGACCGACTCCAACTCCCGTCTGCCCACCGTATCCGGGTAGAGTTCCGTATCCGGGCTGAGTTTGTGCTCCGCCAATTCCTGGTTGGCTTCCTCCAAGTCCTGTCTGTCCAACAACTCCAGGTTGAGTTCCATATCCAGGTTGAGATCCACCAATTCCTGTTTGGCTACCTCCTACTCCTGGCTGTGTGCCTCCAACTCCAACTTGAGTTCCATATCCAGGTTGAGTTCCATATCCGGGCTGTGCTCCTCCTGCTCCTGGTTGGCTTCCTGCAACTCCTGTCTGTCCACCAACTCCAGGTTGAGTTCCATATCCAGCGTGAGTTCCACCAATTCCTGGTTGGCTTCCTCCAGCTCCTGGCTGTGTGCCTCCAACTCCAGGTTGAGTTCCATATCCAGGAAGAGTTCCATATCCAGACTGAGATCCACCAATTCCTGGTTGGCTACCTCCAACTCCTGGCTGGGTGCCTCCAACTCCAACTTGAGTTCCATATCCAGGTTGAGTTCCATATCCGGGCTGTGCTCCTCCTGCTCCTGGTTGGCTTCCTGCAACTCCTGTCTGTCCACCAACTCCAGGTTGAGTTCCATATCCAGCGTGAGTTCCACCAATTCCTGGTTGGCTTCCTCCAGCTCCTGGCTGTGTGCCTCCAACTCCAGGTTGAGTTCCATATCCAGGCAGAGTTCCATATCCAGACTGAGATCCACCAATTCCTGGTTGGCTACCTCCAACTCCTGGCTGTGTGCCTCCAACTCCAACTTGAGTTCCATATCCAGGTTGAGTTCCATATCCGGGCTGTGCTCCTCCTGCTCCTGGTTGGCTTCCTGCAACTCCTGTCTGTCCACCAACTATAGGTTGAGTTCCATATCCAGGTTGAGTTCCACCAATTCCTGGTTGTCCTCCTACCACTCCTGGCTGTTTGCCTCCAACTCCAGGTTGAATTCCATATCCAGGTTGAGATCCACCAACTCCTGGTTGGCTACCCGCAAATCCAGGTTGAGTTCCATATCCAGGTTGAGTTCCATATCCAGGTTGAGCTCCATATCCAGGTTGAGTTCCACCAATTCCTGGTTGTCTTCCTCCAATTCCTGGCTGTATGCCTCCAACTCCAGGTTGAGTGCCATAACCAGGTTGAGATCCGCCAATTCCTGGTTGGCTACCTCCAACTCCAGGTTGAGTTCCATATTCGGGCTGTGCTCCTCCTATTCCTGTCTGTCCACCAATACCAGGTTGAGTTCCATATCCAGGTTGAGTTCCACCAATTCCTGGTTGTCCTCCTACAACTCCTGGCTGTTTGCCTCCAACTCCAGGTTGAATTCCATATCCAGGTTGAGATCCACTAACTCCTGGTTGGCTACCCGCAAATCCAGGTTGAGTTCCATATCCAGGTTGAGTTCCATATCCAGGTTGAGCTCCATATCCAGGTTGAGTTCCACCAATTCCTGGTTGGCTTCCTCCAATTCCTGGCTGTATGCCTCCAACTCCAGGTTGAGTTCCATAGCCAGGTGGAGATCCACCAATTCCTGGTTGACTACCTCCAACTCCAGGCTGAGTTCCATATCCAGGTTGAGTTAAATATCCAGGTTGAGTTCCATATCCAGGTTGAGTTCCATATCCGGGCTGTGCTCCTCCTATTCCTGTCTGTCCACCAATACCAGGTTGAGTTCCATATCCAGGTTGAGTTCCATATCCAGGTTGAGCTCCATATCCAGGTTGAGTTCCACCAATTCCTTGTTGGCTTCCTCCAATTCCTGGCTGTATGCCTCCAACTCCAGGTTGAGTTCCATAGCCAGGTTGAGATCCACCAATTCCTGGTTGAATACCTCCAACTCCAGGCTGAGTTCCATATCCAGGTTGAGTTAAATATCCAGGTTGAGTTCCATATCCAGGTTGAGTTCCATATCCGGGCTGTGCTCCTCCTGCTCCTCCTGCTCCTGGTTGGCTTCCTGCAACTCCTGTCTGTCCACCAACTCTAGGTTGAGTTCCATATCCAGCGTGAGTTCCACCAATTCCTGGTTGGCTTCCTCCAACTCCTGGCTGTATGCCTCCAACTCCAGATTGTGTTCCATATCCAGGTTGAGTTCCACCAATTCCTGGTTGCCTACCTCCAACTCCTGGCTGTGTGCCTCCAACTTGAGTTCCATATCCGGGTTGACTTCCATATCCGTCTTGAGATGCACCAATACCTGGTTGACCTCCTATCTGCCCAGTAAATCCAGGTTGAGTTAAATACCCAGGCGATCCGCTTAGCATTGGTTGGCTACCATATTTCGGCTGTCCGCTACTAGTTAATGATTCTCCAGTAAATGCAGGACGTGTTCCAGGTTGCCCAACTCCGACTCCGGTCTGTCCACCAACCCCAGGTTGAGTACCAAATCCGGGCGATCCTCCAGTTCCTGTCTGACCATCAACTCTATATCCGGGTTGAACTCCACCAATTCCTGGTTGACTTCCACCAACACCGGGCTGGCTTCCATATCCGGGTTGCCCGACTCCTACATTTCCTCCAGCTCCCGGTTGACTTCCGTATCTGGTCTGGGTCCCACCACTTCCTGGCTGTGCGCTATATCCGGGCTGGGTTCCGTATCCGATTTGTCCGCCACCGACTCCAGTCTGCGTGCCAGCTCCTGGCTGAGTTTCATAACCGGGCAAGCCGATTGTTCCAGTTTGAGTTCCGTATCCAGGTTGCCGGCCATCTCCTGTTTGTCCGGGTTCACCTCCGTATGCAGGTTGCCCGGCTCCGATCTGTTGTGTTCCATATCCGGGGGATCCTCCAGTTCCCGCCTGCCCACCAACTCCAGCTCCGGGTTGACCTACACCAACGCCTTGTTGAGTTCCACCAACGGCACCATATCCGGGTGATCCTCCGAGACCGGGCTGGGTTCCATATCCGGGCAAGCCGCCTGTTCCAGCTTGAGTTCCGAATCCTGGTTGACCCGGCTGAGTTCCGAGTCCAATTTGTCTTCCATCTCCTGGCTGAGGTCCAAGTCCGGGTTGTCCGACTCCAGATTGTCCCCCAGCTCCTGGCTGAGCTCCAGATCCAGGGAAACCGCCTGTTCCTGCTTGACTTCCGTATCCTGGTTGTCCGACAACTCCTGGCTGACTACCGATTCCAGATTGTCCTTCAATTCCTGGTTGAGTACCATATCCGGGTTGTTGCTGTCCGCCACCGAGTCCTGATTCTCCAGGGAACCCAGGACGTACACCTTCTACTCCCTGTGGTCCGCCGACTCCAGGATGTCCGCCTCTTATTCCTGTCTGGTCTCCAACTCCCGGCTGAGGTCCGTAACCAGGCTGAGCACCACCAATTCCTGTCTGGCTTCCTCCAACCCCTGGCTGAGTTCCGTAGGCGGGCTGTTCACGTGCACCAAATCCAGGTTGTGTTCCACCAGTTCCAGGTGCTCCAGTTCCAAAATGACTAGCAGAGCCAGGAGTAACATATCCGGGTGAGTAACCTCCAATACCCTGTTGTGTGCCGCTTCCGGGCTGAACTCCGATTCCTGGCTGTCCACCGATTCCTGACTGCCCTCCAATTCCTGGCTGACCGCCAACTCCTGGCTGCCCACCCAGTCCGCCCTCCACACCTGTATTGAAATTAGTATGACAGCTTTATAAACAGAAGATACACCTATTTTGGTTGAGATCTCACCTGCACCGGGTAAGCTTATAATAGAACCGGGTCTTCCGACTCCACCAGCTCCACTAGCATCTAGAATTCTGCCGGAAGAGGGGTAATCCGTTGGGTAGCCGGAACATCCATTGCAGTCCCCCGATGAGAACTGACTTTGGGCCTGGCCCATTCCGTGGGTGCCAGCTGAAAGGGTTTTGAATCAGTCAATAAGGATGTCAAGGGATTCTTTTTGTACAGGTCTTACAGACAGTTGAGCGAGATCCACTTTCGGTGGCCTCCGCTTCGGCCTTTCCGTCCTGTTCGGGTTTGCCGAAATTTAAGTACTGAGACTGGGTTTGTCCCCTCGAACTGGGAGGAAGAAAGACCGTTCTTATTTTTAAAGCCCAAAATATTCGCTAAACACTTACTAGCCTCTGCCACTTCGTTTTTCTCTTTGCAAGTCGTCATCTTCATCCGCTGGCGATTTTTCCTAAAAGTATTTAAAACCATTTAGATTCAATGCTAATGTCAGCCTTATCACCAGGCGTATTCAACATGTGTCTGCAAGTGTCCCCAATTTGATGCTGCTTGAATAACTGACCTTGGTCAAATTAGGTCTTATCGCCTACTATTCGAACCGAGTTCATTTACATTGAACTACTCTAGTTCCACACAGGCACAATATTCTAGGGATTCATTAACGATTCAAACACTTACGATGACAGCTCCATTTGCGCTTGCCACGAGAAGCACGGCGCCAAGTAGCAGGCCCAAGCGAAAGGGCAACATTTCAATAAATTATTTTCTGAATCCAATTGGAATGCGTCGACGTCGTCGCAACACAACCAGCAAACTGTAAGATGAAATTAAATTGTATTATCAACACATTATATACATGCGTGTTATTATTAGTTACTCCTTCTCTCTGTTTTGTGCCCGGCACTTTCTGGGGTTATCACATTTCTTTTAAATGAGCACGCACGATGTTAGATGCTGTTAGATGCCAAAATAAAGCAATCGATCTTAAATTTAATTTTTTGGGAATGAGGTAATCGCTCAAACTGATTAATTGTATTTTTTTTCTTTTTGAATGTTAACATAGTTGTCCTTAGGAGTGTCCTTAACAAGTGGGTTATCCTGACTATATTTCATCCGTCTTTTACTTCAATTTAATTGATAGAAAACTGATAGATTTAATTTTTAACTTTAAACTTAAAAAGGATATATTTTATTTTAATTTTTTTATTTTAAGTTGCAATATTTCAATTTAATTAAAAAATATGTTTGCTTTGTGTTATGCTTTATTGTATTTTACGGAGAAGCATTCCTAGTTAATTGATTTTTTTAAATATGCACATATTATTTTTTAATCAGTTTCTTATATCTTTCACATATAAATATAATTTTATTTTTTTTTTTACGTTCACAGCACAACACTTTCCGGTAGCAAGACTTTTTTTTTTAAATACAAATATAAAACAAATTATAGTCACGCAGTTCAAAGTTGTTATTAGGATTGGCTTTGCCTTGACCCAATTTGGTTATGCTTCAATTATTCTTTGATCCTTTATCCACATGTTTCAGAGAAATTATTTTGATAAGTCCTTGCTCGAAGTGTAATTTCTTAGACCCATACATCTTCGCCTGTGTGTTTAAGGATCCCAAGGGAGATTTTCCGATTTGCTTCCGATCGCGACAACTGCTGGATTGCGAATAACACTGGACCGCCCGAGCATGAAAACTCTAGAGCTTGAGCAGAACTTAGATTCATTGAAGGCGAGTAATTTCCAATACATTTGCATTTAGCCAGCGACAGCATGAATATTTATGTAGGATCCACACCAGCGCAGAGTGCGCGTTTGGTATCTGTGAGGCGGATCAGGGCACTTGGAGCTCCGAGCTTGGAGCTCGTCGCCAGTGCCATTCATTCGAGTGTCTATTCCATTACGTATCAGCGCTTTGATCGTGTCAATCGATCACTTGGTCGCCTGGCGGTGGGAGGGGTACCGCTGACGTCCCCTTCGACAAATGAGTTTCTGGGGGCATTACAACATCATATTCTTCGCCAACGGATGGGGGACTCTTTTGACCCATTTTAGGGAAATGTGCTGGCATTTATTAGCATATAAAGATACGCAATTGTATCTCTTGGATACATTTCAAGTGTGTCCCTGCCCCCCACTCATTTACTTGGCCTATGTGTTCTCTTTTCGTGCCTGGTGAACGCGTTATACATTTCCCAGACCATTTATTTGGATGTTTTATTTTTATTGTTAGCAAATCGAAAATTGGCGGAAGTAATTTGCCTTGATAACCTTTGATACCGAAAATTCGCGTCTTCTTTCTGGTTAGACTGTTCATCGTCATATCTATATATAGAGCAGAGTCTACAAGCCCCCATTTAATGTTGAGTACGGCTATTCTCTTATCTGTTGAAAGCTTCTATGAAACCATGTGTTTAAATTGAAATCAAGCATTAAATTTTCATTTTTAAAAAGGCCCATCGGCTGTATGGGGTTGGTTTCAAGGCTAATAATATTTTTAATTGAAGCCTAGATTGATAAGATCAACAAATAATGCGTTGAATTTTAGAAAAGCAGTATTCTGACTATATAATACCCATTGATTAGGCTTTTCAGCTACCGAATTAGTTTATAAATTAACCTTCTTATTTTCTCTGTAAACGTAAATCGAGTTCAAAATGCTAAGTCTTGACTAGTTCTTCTGACAATATTTTTAGATTTAAATATACTCCTCATTTCTCCGTTAAAAGGGTATACAAAAGTACCAAAGTGCGTTAGTCTTTTGAAATAAGTTTGCATTCATCCAAAATGGAAATCTATTGAGAACATCTCAAAAGCAGAAATGAAATACAAATGATTGTCTTTTTCATATTTTTTTGGTATGCAATATTTAAAATGCAGCAGTGAGCCCATTTGTTTTTTAAATCTAAATTATAAAAAAATGTAAACATTTAGTATTATATATGTAATGTTCAATTCTTTTATTAAGCGGATTAAAATCCCGAAAAAACAAATACTGTTTTTATAATCATACTATATTATTAGCCCCTCATGTTATTGGTTTCAGTGAGTATAATTTGTTTTGGAAGGTCAATGAATGGCATTAACCTACAATGATTCTGTAAAAAAAAGATGTTATTGTTATTTAGGGTATTAAAGAAATATTAAACTTACACTTATGTACAGAACCGCTTCGACTTTTCGCATACTTCACTGATAGGGTTCCAATAAAGTCCTGAATTGCAACTCATTGCGATCCCCCTTAGGCCAAAACACTTTATGTATTTTGAACAATCGCCTTGAAAAACATCAAAATTCATGCCCACTGCGCAAGAAATCGATTCATATGCTCTCAGATCTTTGCAGTACTTATTTGACCAATCACAGACAGAAAGCTCTGGGTTCCAGTACAGAGGATCGGGACATTTGCGCTCTAATGGCTCCCCGTTACTACATTGCAAATATTTGGTACAGTCGGTCGGGTGAACTAGAAAATCTACTCCAGGACCGCAAACCTTTTCCTGTGGACTGGAATTTTCCTCATCGTTGTAGCAACCACTTGGTTCTGCACAGCAGACTAATTTCCGATAGTCCCAATAGAGATTAGCTGGACAATCCATAATAAATTCGATTTCATTACTACACTGAATAAACTTATGGCAATTTGTTGGATGGGGTAAGTAAGGATATCCGCTTCTGCAAGAAAGCGGTGCTGAAGTTGACGGCGGGGTTTCAGGGGAAGAAGTTGTTGAGGATGTTGCACTTGTGGAACTTGGATAGGTCGGAGTCGTTTTTTGCGTTGACGGAATAGAAATACTCGTGGTATCGTCAACAGCAGTGGAACTTTCTTCTGGAATCTTTGTAGTATCCGCCACCGTAGTGCTTTTTGTCGAATCCTCTATGGTAGTGCTCTCCTTAGGTTCCACTGTAGTTTTTTCATCCGGAAGAGTTGTGGGATCTTCTATCGTGGTGCTGTCTTCAGGGACAGCCGTTGAGTCTTGGGCAGCTGTAGTAGTTTCCTCAGGAATAAGTGTGGTATTCTCAACCGTGGTGCTTTCTACAGGTCCAGCTGAGGTTGCTTCGTCCGGAAGAGTTGTGGCATCCTCTATCGTGGTGCTATCTTCAGGAGTATTTGTTGAGTCCTGGGCAGCTGTAGTAGTTTCGTCAGGAATAAGTGTGGTATCCTCAACCGTGGTGCTTTCTTCAGGTCCAGCTGTGGTTGTTTCGTCCGGAAGAGTTGTGGCATCCTCTATCGTGGTGCTATCCTCAGGAGTATTTGTTGTGTCCTGGGCAGCTGTAGTAGAGTCGTCAGGAATAAGTGTGGTATCTTCAACCGTGGTGCTTTCTTCAGGTCCAGCTGTGGTTGTTTCGTCCGGAAGAGTTGTGGCATCCTCTATCGTGGTGCTATCCTCAGGAGTATTTGTTGTGTCCTGGGCAGCTGTAGTAGTTTCGTCAGGAATAAGTGTGGTATCCTCAACCGTGGTGCTCTCTTCAGGTCCAGCTGTGGTTGTTTCGTCCGGAAGAGTTGTGGCATCCTCTATCGTGGTGCTATCTTCAGGAGTATTTGTTGAGTCCTGGGCAGCTGTAGTAGTTTCGTCAGGAATAAGTGTGGTATCCTCAACCGTGGTGCTTTCTTCAGGTCCAGCTGTGGTTGTTTCGTCCGGAAGAGTTGTGGCATCCTCTATCGTGGTGCTATCTTCAGGAGTATTTGTTGAGTCCTGGGCAGCTGTAGTAGTTTCGTCAGGAATAAGTGTGGTATCCTCAACCGTGGTGCTCTCTTCAGGTCCAGCTGTGGTTGTTTCGTCCGGAAGAGTTGTGGCATCCTCTATCGTGGTGCTATCCTCAGGAGTATTTGTTGAGTCCTGGGCAGCTGTAGTAGTTTCGTCAGGAATAAGTGTGGTATCCGCAACCGTGGTGCTTTCTTCAGGTCCAGCTGTGGTTGTTTCGTCCGGAAGAGTTGTGGCATCCTCTATCGTGGTGCTATCTTCAGGAGTATTTGTTGAGTCCTGGGCAGCTGTAGTAGAGTCGTCAGGAATAAGTGTGGTATCCTCAACCGTGGTGCTTTCTTCAGGTCCAGCTGTGGTTGTTTCGTCAGGAAGAGTTGTGGCATCCTCTATCGTGGTGCTATCCTCAGGAGTATTTGTTGTGTCCTGGGCAGCTGTAGTAGTTTCGTCAGTAATAAGTGTGGTATCCTCAACCGTGGTGCTCTCTTCAGGTCCAGCTGTGGTTGTTTCGTCCGGAAGAGTTGTGGCATCCTCTATCGTGGTGCTATCTTCAGGAGTATTTGTTGAGTCCTGGGCAGCTGTAGTAGTTTCGTCAGGAATAAGTGTGGTATCCTCAACCGTGGTGCTTTCTTCAGGTCCAGCTGTGGTTGTTTCGTCCGGAAGAGTTGTGGCATCCTCTATCGTGGTGCTATCTTCAGGAGTATTTGTTGAGTCCTGGGCAGCTGTAGTAGTTTCGTCAGGAATAAGTGTGGTATCCTCAACCGTGGTGCTTTCTTCAGGTCCAGCTGTGGTTGTTTCGTCCGGAAGAGTTGTGGCATCCTCTATCGTGGTGCTATCCTCAGGAGTATTTGTTGTGTCCTGGGCAGCTGTAGTAGTTTCGTCAGTAATAAGTGTGGTATCCTCAACCGTGGTGCTCTCTTCAGGTCCAGTTGTGGTTGTTTTGTCCGGAAGAGTTGTGGCATCCTCTATCGTGGTGCTATCCTCAGGAGTATTTGTTGTGTCCTGGGCAGCTGTAGTAGAGTCGTCAGGAATAAGTGTGGTATCCTCAACCGTGGTGCTCTCTTCAGGTCCACCTGTAGTTGTCTCGTCCGGAACAGTTGTGGCATCCTCTATCGTGGTGCTATCTTCAGGAGTATTTGTTGAGTCCTGGGCAGCTGTAGTAGTTTCGTCAGGAATAAGTGTGGTATCCTCAACCGTGGTGCTTTCTTCAGGTCCAGCTGTGGTGTTTTCGTCCGGAAGAGTTGTGGCATCCTCTATCGTGGTGCTATCTTCAGGAGTATTTGTTGAGTCCTGGGCAGCTGTAGTAGTTTCGTCAGGAATAAGTGTGGTATCCTCAACTGTGGTGCTGTCTTCAGGTCCAGCTGTGGTTGTTTCGTCAGGAAGAGTTGTGGCATCCTCTATCGTGGTGCTATCTTCAGGAGTATTTGTTGAGTCCTGGGCAGCTGTAGTAGAGTCGTCAGGAATAAGTGTGGTATCCTCAACCGTGGTGCTTTCTTCAGGTCCAGCTGTGGTTGTTTCGTCCGGAAGAGTTGTGGCATCCTCTATCGTGGTGCTATCTTCAGGAGTATTTGTTGAGTCCTGGGCAGCTGTAGTAGTTTCGTCAGGAATAAGTGTGGTATCCTCAACCGTGGTGCTCTCTTCAGGTCCAGCTGTGGTTGTTTCGTCCGGAAGAGTTGTGGCATCCTCTATCGTGGTGCTATCCTCAGGAGTATTTGTTGTGTCCTGGGCAGCTGTAGTAGAGTCGTCAGGAATAAGTGTGGTATCCTCAACCGTGGTGCTCTCTTCAGGTCCACCTGTAGTTGTCTCGTCCGGAACAGTTGTGGCATCCTCTATCGTGGTGCTATCTTCAGGAGTATTTGTTGTGTCCTGGGCAGCTGTAGTAGAGTCGTCAGGAATAAGTGTGGTATCCTCAACCGTGGTGCTCTCTTCAGGTCCACCTGTAGTTGTCTCGTCCGGAACAGTTGTGGCATCCTCTTTCGTGGTGCTATCTTCAGGAGTATTTGTTGAGTCCTGGGCAGCTGTAGTAGTTTCGTCAGGAATAAGTGTGGTATCCTCAACCGTGGTGCTTTCTTCAGGTCCAGCTGTGGTTGTTTCGTCCGGAAGAGTTGTGGCATCCTCTATCGTGGTGCTATCTTCAGGAGTATTTGTTGTGTCCTGGGCAGCTGTAGTAGAGTCGTCAGGAATAAGTGTGGTATCCTCAACCGTGGTGCTCTCTTCAGGTCCACCTGTAGTTGTTTCCTCCGGAAAAGTTTTGGAATCCTCTAGTTCGTGGTGCTATCTTCAGGAGTATTTGTTGAGTCCTGGGCAGCTGTAGTAGTTTCGTCAGGAATAAGTGTGGTATCCTCAACCGTGGTGCTCTCTTCAGGTCCAGCTGTGGTTGTTTCGTCCGGAAGAGTTGTGGCATCCTCTATCGTGGTGCTATCTTCAGGAGTATTTGTTGGTGTTTGGGCAGGTGAGGTTTTGAATTTTGTAGTCCTGGGCAGCTGTAGTAGAGTCGTCAGGAATAAGTGTGGTATCCTCAACCGTGGTGCTCTCTTCAGGTCCACCTGTAGTTGTCTCGTCCGGAACAGTTGTGGCATCCACTATCGTGGTGCTATCTTCAGGAGTATTTGTTGAGTCCTGGGCAGCTGTAGTAGAGTCGTCAGGAATAAGTGTGGTATCCTCAACCGTGGTGCTCTCTTCAGGTCCACCTGTAGTTGTCTCGTCCGGAAGAGTTGTGGAATCCTCTTTCGTGGTGCTATCTTCTGGAGTATTTGTTGAGTCCTGGGCAGCTGTAGTAGTTTCGTCAGGAATAAGTGTGGTATCCTCAACCGTGGTGCTTTCTTCAGGTCCAGCTGTGGTTGTTTCGTCCGGAAGAGTTGTGGCATCCTCTATCGTGGTGCTATCTTCAGGAGTATTTGTTGAGTCCTGGGCAGCTGTAGTAGAGTCGTCAGGAATAAGTGTGGTATCCTCAACCGTGGTGCTCTCTTCAGGTCCACCTGTAGTTGTCTCGTCCGGAAGAGTTGTGGAATCCTCTTTCGTGGTGCTATCTTCTGGAGTATTTGTTGAGTCCTGGGCAGCTGTAGTAGTTTCGTCAGGAATAAGTGTGGTATCCTCAACCGTGGTGCTTTCTTCAGGTCCAGCTGTGGTTGTTTCGTCCGGAAGAGTTGTGGCATCCTCTATCGTGGTGCTATCTTCAGGAGTATTTGTTGAGTCCTGGGCAGCTGTAGTAGTTTCGTCAGGAATAAGTGTGGTATCCTCAACCGTGGTGCTTTCTTCAGGTCCAATTTCATCCGGAACAGTTGTGGCATCCTCTATCGTGGTGCTATCTTCCGGAGTATTTGTTGAGTCCTGGGCAGCTGTAGTAGTATCGTCAGGAATAAGTGTGGTATCTTCAACCGTGGTGCTTTCTTCAGGTCCAGCTGTGGTTGTTTCGTCCGGAAGAGTTGTGGCATCCTCTACCGTGGTGCTATCTTCAGGAGTATTTGTTGAGTCCTGGGCAGCTGTAGTAGTTTCGTCAGGAATAAGTGTGGTATCCTCAACCGTGGTGCTTTCTTCAGGTCCAGCAGTGGTTGTTTCGTCCGGAACAGTTGTGGCATCCTCAACCGTGGTGCTATCTTCAGGAGTATTTGTTGAGTCCTGGGCAGCTGTAGTAGTGTCGTCAGGTATAAGTGTGGTATCCTCAACTGTGGTGCTGTCTTCAGGTCCAGCTGTGGTTGTTTCGTCAGGAAGAGTTGTGGCATCTTCTATCGTGGTGCTATCTTCAGGAGTGTTTGTTGAGTCCTGGGCAGCTGTAGTAGTTTCGTCAGGAATAAGTGTGGTATCCTCAACCGTGGTGCTTTCTTCAGGTCCAGCTGTGGTTGTTTCGTCCGGAACAGTTGTGGCATCCTCAATCGTGGTGCTATCTTCAGGAGTATTTGATGAGTCCTGGGCAGCTGTCGTAGTTTCGTCGGGAATAAGTGTGGTATCCTCAACTGTGGTGCTGTCTTCAGGTCCAGCTGTGGTTGTTTCGTCAGGAAGAGTTGTGGCATCTTCTATCGTGGTGCTATCTTCAGGAGTGTTTGTTGAGTCCTGGGCAGCTGTAGAAGTTTCGTCAGGAATAAGTGTGGTATCCTCAACCGTGGTGCTTTCTTCAGGTCCAGCTGTGGTTGTTTCGTCCGGAAGAGTTGTGGCATCCTCTATCGCGGTGCTATCTTCAGGAGTATTTGTTGAGTCCTGGGCAGCTGTAGTACTTTCGTCAGGAATAAGTGTGGTATCCTCAACCGTGGTGCTTTCTTCAGGTCCAGCTGTGGTGGTTTCGTCCGGAAGAGTTGTGGCATCCTCTGTCGTGGTGCTATCTTCAGGAGTATTTGTTGAGTCCTGGGCAGCTGTAGTAGTGTCGTCAGGAATAAGTGTGGTATCCTCAACCGTGGTGCTCTCTTTAGGTCCAGCTGTGGTTGTTTCGTCCGGAAGAGTTGTGGCATCCTCTATCGTGGTGCTATCTTCAGGAGTATTTGTTGAGTCCTGGGCAGCTGTAGTAGTTTCGTCAGGAATAAGTGTGGTATCCTCAACCGTGGTGCTTTCTTCAGGTCCAGCTGTGGTTGTTTCGTCCGGAAGAGTTGTGGCATCCTCTATCGTGGTGCTATCTTCAGGAGTGTTTGTTGAGTCCTGGGCAGCTGTAGAAGTTTCGTCAGGAATAAGTGTGGTATCCTCAACCGTGGTGCTTTCTTCAGGTCTAGCTGTGGTTGTTTCGTCCGGAAGAGTTGTGGCATCCTCTTTCGTGGTGCTATCTTCTGGAGTATTTGTTGAGTCCTGGGCAGCTGTAGTAGTGTCGTCAGGTATAAGTGTGGTATCCTCAACCGTGGTGCTTTCTTCAGGTCTAACTGTGGTTGTTTCGTCCGGAACAGTTGTGGCATCCTCTTTCGTGGTGCTATCTTCTGGAGTATTTGTTGAGTCCTGGGCAGCTGTAGTAGTTTCGTCAGGAATAAGTGTGGTATCCTCAACCGTAGTGCTTTCTTCAGGTGCAGCTGTTGTTGTTTCGTCCGGAAGAGTTGTTTCATCCTCTATCGTGGTGCTATCTTCAGGAGTATTTGTTGAGTCCTGGCCAGCTGTAGTAGAGTCGTCAGGAATAAGTGTGGTATCCTCAACCGTGGTGCTTTCTTCAGGTCCAGCTGTGGTTGTTTCGTCCGGAACAGTTGTGGCATCCTCAATCGTGGTGCTATCTTCAGGAGTATTTGTTGAGTCCTGGGCAGCTGTAGTAGTGTCGTCAGGTATAAGTGTGGTATCCTCAACCGTGGTGCTCTCTTCAGGTCCAGCTGTGGTTGTTTCGTCCGGAAGAGTTGTGGAATCCTCAATCGTGGTGCTATCTTCAGGAGTATTTGTTGAGTCCTGGGCAGCTGTAGTAGTGTCGTCAGGTATAAGTGTGGTATCCTCAACTGTGGTGCTGTCTTCAGGTCCAGCTGTGGTTGTTTCGTCAGGAAGAGTTGTGGCATCTTCTATCGTGGTGCTATCTTCAGGAGTGTTTGTTGAGTCCTGGGCAGCTGTAGAAGTTTCGTCAGGAATAAGTGTGGTATCCTCAACCGTGGTGCTTTCTTCAGGTCCAGCTGTGGTTGTTTCGTCCGGAAGAGTTGTGGCATCCTCTATCGTGGTGCTATCTTCAGGAGTAATTGTTGAGTCCTGGGCAGCTGTAGAAGTTTCGTCAGGAATAAGTGTGGTATCCTCAACCGTGGTGCTTTCTTCAGGTCCAGCTGTGGTTGTTTCGTCCGGAAGAGTTGTGGCATCCTCAATCGTGGTGCTATCTTCAGGAGTATTTGTTGAGTCCTGGGCAGCTGTAGTAGTGTCGTCAGGAATAAGTGTGGTATCCTCAACCGTGGTGCTTTCTTCAGGTCCAGCTGTGGTTGTTTCGTCCGGAACAGTTGTGGCATCCTCTTTCGTGGTGCTATCTTCTGGAGTATTTGTTGAGTCCTGGGCAGCTGTAGTAGTTTCGTCAGGAATAAGTGTGGTATCCTCAACTGTGGTGCTGTCTTCAGGTCCAGCTGTGGTTGTTTCGTCCGGAAGAGTTGTGGCATCCTCTATCGTGGTGCTATCTTCAGGAGTATTTGTTGAGTCCTGGGCAGCTGTAGTAGTTTCGTCAGGAATAAGTGTGGTATCCTCAACCGTGGTGCTTTCTTCAGGTCCAGCTGTGGTTGTTTCGTCCGGAAGAGTTGTGGCATCCTCTATCGTGGTGCTATCTTCAGGAGTATTTGTTGAGTCCTGGGCAGCTGTAGTAGTTTCGTCAGGAATAAGTGTGGTATCCTCAACCGTGGTGCTTTCTTCAGGTCCAGCTGTGGTTGTTTCGTCCGGAACAGTTGTGGCATCCTCTATCGTGGTGCTATCTTCAGGAGTATTTGTTGAGTCCTGGGCAGCTGTTGTAGTTTCGTCAGGAATAAGTGTGGTATCCTCAACCGTGGTGCTTTCTTCAGGTCCAGCTGTGGTTGTTTCGTCCGGAAGAGTTGTGGCATCCTCTATCGTGGTGCTATCTTCAGGAGTATTTGTTGAGTCCTGGGCAGCTGTAGTAGAGTCGTCAGGAATAAGTGTGGTATCCTCAACCGTGGTGCTTTCTTCAGGTCCAGCTGTGGTTGTTTCGTCCGGAACAGTTGTGGCATCCTCAATCGTGGTGCTATCTTCAGGAGTATTTGTTGAGTCCTGGGCAGCTGTAGTAGTGTCGTCAGGAATAAGTGTGGTATCCTCAACCGTGGTGCTCTCTTCAGGTCCAGCTGTGGTTGTTTCGTCCGGAAGAGTTGTGGCATCCTCTATCGTGGTGCTATCTTCAGGAGTATTTGTTGAGTCCTGGGCAGCTGTAGTAGTTTCGGCAGGAATAAGTGTGGTATCCTCAACCGTGGTGCTTTCTTCAGGTCCAGCTGTGGTTGTTTCGTCCGGAAGAGTTGTGGCATCCTCTATCGTGGTGCTATCTTCCGGAGTATTTGTTGAGTCCTGGGCAGCTGTAGTAGTGTCGTCAGGAATAAGTGTCGTATCCTTAACCGTGGTGCTTTCTTCAGGTCCAGCTGTGGTTGTTTCGTCCGGAAGAGTTGTGGCATCCTCTATCGTGGTGCTATCTTCCGGAGTATTTGTTGAGTCCTGGGCAGCTGTAGTAGTTTCGTCAGGAATAAGTGTGGTATCCTCAACCGTGGTGCTTTCTTCAGGTCCAGCTGTGGTTGTTTCGTCCGGAAGAGTTGTGGCATCCTCTATCGTGGTGCTGTCTTCAGGAGTATTTGTTGAGTCCTGGCCAGCTGTAGTAGTGTCGTCAGGAATAAGTGTCGAATCCTCAACCGTGGTGCTCTCTTCAGGTCCAGCTGTAGTTGTTTCGTCCGGAACAGTTGTGGCATCCTCTATCGTGGTGCTATCTTCAGGAGTATTTGTTGAGTCCTGGGCAGCTGTAGTAGTTTCGTCCGGAATAAGTGTGGTATCCTCAACCGTGGTGCTCTCTTCAGGTCCAGCTGTTGTAGTTTCGTCCGGAAGAGTTGTGGCATCCTCTATCGTGGTGCTATCCTCAGGAGTATTAGTTGTGTCCTGGGCAGCTGTAGTAGTTTCGTCAGGAATAAGTGTGGTATCCTCAACCGTGGTGCTTTCTTCAGGTCCAGCTGTGGTGGTTTCGTCCGGAAGAGTTGTGACATCCCCTGTCGTGGTGCTATCTTCAGGAGTATTTGTTGAGTCCTGGGCAGCTGTAGTAGTTTCGTCAGGAATAAGTGTGGTATCCTCAACCGTGGTGCTCTCTTCAGGTCCAGCTGTGGTTGTTTCGTCCGGAAGAGTTGTAGCATCCTCTATCGTGGTGTTATCTTCAGGAGTATTTGTTGAGTCCTGGGCAGCTGTAGTAGTTTCGTCAGGAATAAGTGTGGTTTGCTTAATCGTGGTGCTTATTTCAGGAGTATTTGTTGAGTCATGGGCAGCAGTAGTAGTTTCGTCAGGAATAAGTGTGGTATCCTCAACCGTGGTGCTCTCTTCAGGTCCAGCTGTTGTAGTTTCGTCCGGAAGAGTTGTGACATCCTCTATCGTGGTGCTATCTTCAGGAGTATTTGTTGAGTCCTGGGTAGCTGTAGTAGTTTCGTCAGGAATAAGTGTGGTATCCTTAACCGTGGTGCTTTCTTCTGGTCCAGCTGTGGTTGTTTCGTCCGGAAGAGTTGTAGCATCCTCAATCGTGGTGTTATCTTCAGGAGTATTTGTTAAGTCCTGGGCAGCTGTAGTAGTTTCGTCAGGAATAAGTGTGGTATCCTTAACCGTGGTGCTCTCTTCAGGTCCAGCTGTTGTAGTTTCGTCCGGAAGAGTTGTGACATCCTCTATCGTGGTGCTATCTTCAGGAGTATTTGTTGAGTCCTGGGTAGCTGTAGTCGTTTCGTCAGGAACAAGTGTGGTTTGCTTAATCGTGGTGCTTATTTCAGGAGTATTTGTTGAGTCATGGGCTGCAGTAGTAGTTTCGTCAGGAATAAGCGTGGTATCCTCTATAACCCTAGTGCTTTCCTCAGACTCAGCTGTGGCAGTTTCGACCGGAAGAGTTATGTTAGGTATTGTTTTTTTCTCTTGAGCCCCGTCATCGTTGTTATCTGATATGTTAATATTTAATTTTTCTTGTGCCAAATCTCTGTTTATCGAATATCTTTTAGGTATGCCATTATCAATTTGATTTTTTCGCTCTTGATGAGTATCGATGTATTTGGTATTTGCTTGCACTTTTTTGGTAAGTATCACAGTTAACACAACGCAAAGTATAAATTCCCAGCAGGATAACTTATAATAATTCATCGTTACCGATTAACGTTCGAGTTTTATAAAGACATTTGGCCAAATGATACCTGGGCTTTGTGCATTCATATTTATAAACCCAATGGGAACTCATTCGACGTCTTATCTGATATTTTTTTGCGAGGCCCGTTATCTTTAAGAGGAACTCAAGTGAGCTGCCGTCTACTGAAAACCAATTACGTTCAATGATTTTCCTTTATTTTGTTTATTATGTGTGTACATTTTTCGTGTGTAACGAAATACTACCTCATTTAATGGCGGTTATTGCACCTAGTAGTCATCAGAGAGTTCGATTCCATTGTCGCAAGTATAATCACACGCCTGGAGAGGTTGGTTCCAGTACAGTCCGTTTGGACAGCTTAGTTTGAACCCAATATTATAGACACACTGAATGAATTTGGTGCAATCGGGCGGATAGGGTAAAAATGGCAATCCCGATGTACAGTTCAATGATGGAGGTTCTGTGGTCTCGTTTCCTTCGTCGCTGCAGTACTGTGAGTCCCAGGCGCACACATTTAGTTCAGGATCCCAATAGAGGCCGTCGGGGCATATTTTCAAAATCGGCGCCTATTTTCCCCGCAGTCAGGTGCTGGAAGAAATAAATCTCCATCATCACACAGGACTTGTGGTGGTAACGTTTTCGAAGAAATCTCCGTATTTTGGTGGAAGTTCTTCCTCTAACGACGCCATCGCTCTTACAAGGAGTGCAAACAATCCAAGAACTCGAATAATGTGGACCCCTTTAATAATTTAATTTATTATTTTCAATTACAAAAGGTCACCATTTTTAAATTACCTTTCATGTTATTAAATATGGTAGTTTTGTCAAAGTACAACATTTTACCGATGTTCCTTACTTATATAGCAATTGCTTCTAGTTCATACTGAACTATTCTTCTTTTATATCTTTCTAATCTATATCATTTACACGTGCATTGATGGCCATAGCAAATCAACTTTTTCTCTTTTTATCAATTTATTGTTTTGCTACTTTAGAAGCAAGTGTGTCATACCATTTGCTATATACCCTCTGAAACTAATACTAGAGATAATAAAAAAATTTAGCTTAAAAATAAAATAACCAATTAAAACAATACATTTATATAATTATTTTCTCTTACATATATTCTAAAAGCATTTTATAATATTTAACTAAAGTTTAATTGTGTTCTTACTGAGTATTTGTTTTCTGATTCTTTAATTAGTACGCTTTATCAGTTTTACTCACATTTATTGACTTACGCCTAAGCATCAAGTGTTCTGGGGAATTTTATTGTCTTGGTAACTTCAAGTCAATCCGGAAAAATGTAAACTGCGTATTGCAAAATAAAAAAAATTATGTGCTGCAAATTTAGAAGTTGACATACAAATATTAATCATAATTCTAAGTAGCTAAGTTAAGGTACCTCATATTATGGTAACATTAGCCAAACAACGAGGTCATTTAAAGGTTTAACTAAAAAGATAAGTAGGAATAACTTAATGTGTCATTGGGCAAACTTATTAAATGGTAAATCACCTGAATCGCTTTCTTAAAGTTTTTTTCAGACTTAATAATTAATTAAAAAATTAAGTAAACAATAAATTAAAGATACTTACATATACTTATTAACTTATTAATTATTAATAAAATGTTTTATTTGAATTTTAAATCAAGTCAGACTAAGTAAAATAGCGGAGACGAGTTCCTATCTGGCAGCTATATGATAGTCCGGTTTTTTTTAATCAAGGGGCGTATATATAAAATTGCTAAATCATCTTGTAGTTTATCGGTATATGTTAATAATCAACGAAGCTTAAAAATTATTTCCTTTAAATCGGAATTCTGGAACTGTTAAACAATACTGTGTAAAATTATTATGTATTTTATTTATAGAAATCTTATATAAAGTCGTCTGATCCGGCCCGGATAAAAAAAAAATATATCATATCAAATCAATGTTTAGAAATATTGAAATATTGTTGGAATATTCTTTTAGGTTTGTTGTTAAATATGTTGATATTTTATAAATATTAAAATAAGCAAATAAAAAGTTATAAGTTCCTTTTTCAACAAAAAGGTTTTTTAATAGTAGTTTTTATCTTTTGGTGGTAATTTATTACACATAAACTGTCCGTTTACAATACTGATTATTTTTTTATCATATAATCAGTACCTTCATTACCGTATCTAACAGCGCATCAAAACTGATAAAAATTTAACAGAAAAGTGCGGTTTGAATGGTGCCGTTGATTCTGTTATTCATCTCTGTATCTGACATTACTATGTATATTATATCTAATCTAATCAAGAGGTAACGGAAAGTGTTCCAGGAACCCTGATGTACGAGGGTAGATATAAATGTTAGAATCCATTTAAAAATAATAAACTTGATAGTTGGTGCATAAAAATATTGAATAAGGAAAATAAGGTAATGCAGTATTTCAAAGTATATAAATATATTTAAAACCAGCTGCAGATTAATTCTTTCTACAATACTTTTAGATTTTAGCAAAGTGAAATTAATTGGTTCATTTAAATATAATATTTTCATAAGCCATGCTTATTTAATTTGTTTACATTTCTAGTTTAATTCACAAGCTTTTGTTCAAGCCAATTAATGCAGTCTTATCTTATTTGACCATGTTAGTGATAATGAGAACACTTTTGAGCCTTGTTATATGCTAATTAAAGGTTGAATCTGATGCAGCTAGAAATGGTATAAATGCACCGTCAATTGAGAAGTTTTCGTTGGTCTGGGTTGCTAGTCGACTGATCGTGGCTGCGATGAGATGTAAGTAACGAAAGAAAAGCTGAATTATATCCTTTAGCATTAAAGATAAACATTTTTGTATTCTAGTGGTCTGGATATTGATGTCCCTGCGGCTTATGCTCCTGGCAACTGGCCTCAGTGCCAGAAGATGTGTTACGCCAACTACCGCTCCAACACCCACAGAGGATCCTGACGACCCCACTGATGATCCCTGGGATCCCACGGATGACGACTCAACTGAGGGCCCATCGGTTCCCACGGAAAAACCCACTGAAGTACCCACTCAAAAACCCACAAATCCCACACCCACTGAAGAGCCATCGAAGCCAACTGAAAATCCTTTGGATCCCACGGCAGAACCCACTGGAGAAACGGTAGATCCCACAAATGAACCCACTAAAAACCCTACCGAAGTACCCACTCAAAATCCGTCGGATTCCACACCTACTGAAGAACCATCGAACCCAACTGAAAATCCAACGGATCCCACGGCACAACCGACTGAAAAACCCACCGAAGTACCCACGGGTCAACCTACGGGGGAAACAACTGAAGGACCCATTGATCCCACTCAAGATTCCACAGAAGAAACATCGCTTCCTACAGACAAGACCACTGCTGATCCCTCGGCTCCATCGGAAGAGACTACTGAGGCTCCAGCAGAGACAACAACTGAGAGATTCACAGAACTCTTCGGACGACCCAGGAAGCACTGAGGAACCAACTGAGGAACCACCAAATCCAAGTGAATCCACTGTTCCTCCTTTCTCCACAAACTCCCAGCCGAGTGAAACCACCCAGACCATTCCGAGCATTGATGCGGACGCCTCTTGTCGGTCCCATCCGGGAGTCCAATACCTCCCGCATCCCTACGATTGCCACCTTTACATACATTGCGAAGGGAATATAGGGCACGTCAAGGATTGTGCCAGCGATCTTAACTGGAATTCAATCACCCAGTCCTGCGCCGAAACCTGCGCCTAAAGAAATAAAGTACTTAGAATAGCATGCTCTCAAAAACCAAAACTCTTTTACTCTGCTGGGTTTCCTTGTAAATTTTGAGTGCTCTTGAGTTTGAACAAGGTCATGCTCCTGACATTCATTCATAACTTTGCAAATTCCAAACATCGAATTTCGGGGAGTGGTTCTACTGCGAAAGGTGATGGCTTCCAGGAACTACAGAGCCCAGAGTTCACACCTCAATTAGACTGACATGATAGGCGCATGTCTAACATGATCAACATAATTGATTGCGATAAGGGAAACTTAAGTCTGGCAGTCACCACTAATAATGTATATAAAAGGCATCAAATTTTTGGCAATGATGTGGAGTACATTTCGACGATCACAAGTGGAATAATACAAGTGAACAAGATGAAAGGTGAGCAAGTGCAGGTCCCTAATAGTAACTAGGACCTTAATAACCTTTCCCATCTCCAGTTACTCTACTAGCTGTGGTGACACTCACTACAGTGGCAGCCCTAGTTGGAGCCGCCGACCCAGAATGCATATACCGGAAAATTCGGGGCCTCTCGACGCACTGGCCGAAACCCTTGAGTTGCTCCAGCTACTACCGCTGTTCCTCGAAGAACACCGTTCGCACGGTGACATGTCCGGTGGGCAAGGAGTATAACCCTAAGAACGGTAAATGCTCTAATGCAGGACGCAGTCTGTGTAAGCTCAGCCTGGTAGCTCCTCTCGCCGAGGTAAGATCTTAATTCAAATTGAATCCTTCCTAAGGGTTCCTACTGGAAGCTAATGAAACCTTTGTTTTTTTTTAACACTTTTTCCTTTACCCAATACTCTTAATTCCTATCCCATCTTCTGCAGACCACCAATGTGTGTTCCAAGGAGGTGAACGGTGCTTACCTGGCCAAAAGCGGTACTTGTGCTGAGTTCTACATCTGCGACGAGCAGTTGGCCTACCCGCAAAAGTGCGATTCCGGCAGTTATTTCAACGAGACGTTGAGTGCCTGCCTTCCGGATCCTTCGTCCACTTGTTGGCAGAACCTGTGTATCGGTAAGGCGAGCGGAGTTTCCCTGGCAAACAAGGACAACTGTGGCAGCTACTACGTGTGTTCGGATGCGGAAACCACCCTGCAGACTTGCCCCTTGGGCAGCTTCTTCAACACTACTGTTGATGCCTGCACCGTCGATACTGGAAACTCCCAATGCTGGGTGAACTACTGCATTGGAAAGGCTGATGGATCCGCTGTGGCCGATAAGTCCAGCTGTTCCCTGTTTTACGTGTGCTCCGACAACACGGCCACCGCCCAGGAGTGTCCCGAAGGCAGCCATTTCGAAAATACCGACTGGGGTTGTGTTCCCGGCGAATGTTCCACGGAGTCTCCTTGCGATGATTCCACAACCACAACCACCGAACCCTGTGCAGATTTAACAACTACGACCACCGAACCCTGTGAAGATTTAACAACCACGACCACCGAACCCTGTGAAGATTCAACAACCACAACCACTGAGCCCTGTGATGAGGTGACCACGGAACCTCCTACATCCTGCGACTGTGGTGATGTTAAACATTCCGACATTATTCCCGATGCCGACAATTGCCGGAAGTACTTCATCTGCGCCAACGGCGCCCTAGTGGCCGAAGACTGCGGAAAGGGCAACTTGTTTAATTCCACCCTCAAAGTTTGCGTGTTGGACGAGAAGAACGAGTGCTGTGTGGCGGACTGCACGGATGGAGACACGGAAGTGGATCCCCAGGACTGCACCAAGTACTTCAAGTGTGTGAATGGTGGCTGGACATCAACGCCCTGTGAAGGTGGTAGTTATTTCAACTCGCTTCTGGAAACTTGCCAAGTGGATGAAAATAAAGTGTGCATTGGAGCCACGACCACCACTAACCAGTGCAACGCCCGAGATCCCCCAGCCAGTGGCAAGAACTGCTGGAGCTACCAGGCCTGCATCGATGGCCAGTGGCGGGACGAGACCTGCTCCAAGGATTACTACTTCGACGCCTCCGTGGGCATTTGCCGCGAGGACTCCGACCACGTTTGCCCCGAGAACAGATCGAGTGGATCGCGCCAGAAGCGAAGTGTGGAGGACTGCACCTGCGAGGGTGGCATCGAGCAGGGCAGCATCGTTAGTCACCCCACCGATTGCGACAAGTACCTGATCTGCGAGAATGGCCAGCTGGTGGAGGGCTTGTGCGGCGTGGGCAATGTCTTTAAGAACTGCAGCGGCGTCTGTGCTCCGGACACCAAGGCCACCTGTTGGGTGTGTTCCAACAAGCCAAACGGCTACCAGATGCCGAATCCGACCGACTGCACCAGCTATTTGACCTGCTGGAACGGCCTGGCCACGGAGCACTTCTGTGGAGCCGATGAGTGGTACAATGGCGATGGGGAGTGCGCCATCGATGTGAATGCCAAGTGTATCAATCCTTGCACCTGCGAAAACGGCAACGTCGCCCATCCCATTTGCACCAAGTACTTCCAGTGCACGGACGGAGTGGCCCAAGTGGTTCAGTGCCCCTCTGGCGAGGCTTTCGATTCCTCCACTAGCCTGTGCTCCGCAACCGTGGCGTGCTCGGCCAAGAACTGCGCCACCGCCTCTGATGACACCACCTATCCCGTGGCTGGAGATCCCACCAAGTTTTACCTGTGCCACAATAACGAGGCGACCATTTTGTCCTGCTCGGCCAACTCTGAATATGACCCAGACCTGGGCCTATGCCAGTCCCAGCCCAGTGTAAGTAACTTTATTTCCAAAAAGGCTTACTTTTTTGGAAGTTATTATGAATCCAAATTAACCTAAACATTAATCAATCGTGAAAAAAATATTTAAAAATCAAATCAAAATCAATCAAATAAGTAAGTCGTGATGTCGAACCCTTCAATTTACAACATTTGTGATTTCAAATTTTGGCCCAGAACATACACTTTCTTTTAAACAAATATTTAAGGATTTTTTTTGCAGCTTCCAAAATGATTTAAGAATGCAACCCAACAGCATTAATAATTTGAATTTGTACCGCTGTTTATGTATATATCTGTTTTATTAGTATTATAAGTATAGTAGTTGCCTTCGCCGGTGCGCAGTCCACAGTGATTGTTCTTAACATGAACCTCCTTTTCCAACTCTAGACCGATTGCGACCAGAACGTGTGCAAGACTGCCGCTGAGTGGGTGCCATATCCCTCTCTGAATAATGACTCTTCGACCTTCTGCCTGTGCCAAGATGGTGGCGGATATATAAAATCCTGCCCCACGGGCTATTTCTACGACGAAGCTGAAGGAATGTGCACTTTCGTAAGTAGCTGGGACGATGGGAGTCTAAGCAAGGTCAAAATAACTATGCCATTACTTTCCTGATTACAGACAGGAAACTGCGATCCTCAGGTCTGCAAGGGTAAGTCGGAGTACTATGTTTCCCCGGACTACGAGGACCCGAATAGTTTCTGCTTGTGCCGAGCTAACGATCCCGTCTCAGTGACCTGCCCCATCGGCTACACATTTGACAGCAAGGAACTTCAATGCGTCCTTATTCCCCAGGCTGATGTGAGTCCCTCGGATTTATGCTGCAAATTATAGATGATATCAGGAATTGCAATCCCTATTTTAGCCACGTTGCTGCCGCAATGGCTGCGTGGGAAAGTCGGACTTCACTTATCTTCCGGCCTTAGATACCACCGACGGCTTCTGTTTCTGCGTGGATGAAATTCCCAAGTATGCCAGCTGCCCAGCCGATTCCCAATTTGACCCCGAACTGGGTGCCTGCTTTAGCACTGGGGTATGTATTTTGCAGTGTTAAGGTTCGACCATCTTCAATGGATATTTCCAGAGCGAAACCACTTGCGAAAAGAATGCCTGTGATGCCACCGCGTGTGAGACCAGGCCCGATTACGATACCATCTCCATTGAGGGCGAACCTTCTGCCTTCTGCTACTGCCTCGATTACTGCCCCATCTATAAGGCCTGTCTTGATGACCTGGTCTACGACCCAGAAACTTCAATTTGCTCGGAGCCAGTGGTAAGTGTAGCAATAGGGATACAATCCAATAAATCTTGCAAATAAGAATCTTGGAACTTTTGCAGGACAACAGTGTGAGCTGCGAATGCGATGCTAGCAAGTGCGCCACCTTGAGCGACTTCGTGGCGTTCCCAACTAATTCGGCCAGCGAGAATAGCACATCCTTCTGCTACTGTGAAAACGACGAGGTGTTCCTGGGACAGTGCAGCGCCGATATGGTGTTCCTTCCGGAAGAGGCGCGCTGCGGAGTGGTGGCGGTAAGTGGATGGGCATTTTTTTAGAGATACACCGCTCATTTAATGGTTTCCAGGCATCCGAGTGCGTTTGCGAAGCGGGTATATGCGACAACCACGACGACGACTACGCCTATGAGGCTCTAAATACGGTTGAGGGCTTCTGCCTGTGCGTGAACGGAGTTCCGGTGTTCAATGATTGCCCAAAGGGTGTCAGCTTCGACAGCGATATAGGGGCCTGCAATGGGGCCACCACCAAGATCACTGCCTCCAGCATCTGCGATCACACCCGATGCAATAACCGTGCCCTTCTGGCCGCCCCCTTTGCCGCCATCAATACGACCAGTGGATACTGCAGCTGCCAGGATGTGGGCGTATCCACCTTCGTCAGTTGTCCGGACGAGCATACTTACGAGCAGAACACAGGATCCTGTGTGATCGCTGCCTGCGATTACACCAACTGTTTGAAGCGAGCTCCGTTCGAAGCCTTCGAGGCGATGAACACCACTGAAGGATTCTGCTCCTGCGACGGTGTGGCCTCCTTCCATCAGTGCCAAAAGGGATTCGTGTTCGACAAAGTCCAGGGATTGTGCCAGCTGAAGAACGCCATTGCGATGATTTCCTGCAACCTGCAGGAGTGCCTCAAGCGAGGGCAATTCGAGCCCTTTGCCGCCGAAAACACCAAGTCCGGATTCTGCTCCTGCGATGACCAGCAGAAAATCAGCGTCACCTACCATCCCTGCCCCTTGGGACAGATCTTCGACCCCGAACTCGGCCTGTGCGCGAACCACAGCATCCAGAAGCGTTCCGTGGAGGCGGAGGAAAACGTAAGGTCCCTCTCCTTGTTCAAGAAATACTTCCCGAAACTGTTCTAAGCCAGCTTTGGGCCAGCTTTTTATACTCTTACTCTCTTACCTTATGACATTAGTTGTTATTATTGAGTTATGTTTAATGTGAATGTTCCGCTTGTTCCACTTCTATACGTATTAGATACCCAATAATGTATTTTACCCACATATGCGCTATAATAAATTCAAAATAGATGAATTACAAAATTTCGGCTTTTCATTTGTGTGCCTATAGAATGGAACTTGTGGATTTTACCATTTTCAGAAAAAAGGGACAAAATTCAAGGTAATGGAGACTTTAATTTGTAAGTTTTTTATTTGAAGGATTTAAGCTTATAACTTTTCCATATGTAAGTAAAGGGGGAACTCTACTAGAAAAACTGAATAGGAATCCTCGACATTTTATAGAAATTAAAAAATAACTAAGGGGTAAACTTGCTTCTTTAAATAAGGTATACATTAAATTATTTAAGATTTCATTTAAATTTAGTATAAAAGGTTGGATTAGTAGTTTTCAAAAAAGTTATATATCATACAACAAATATTTGGTTCTTGATTACTTAAAAGATTCTAAAACTAAAAAAAGGTCAAATATCAATGGTATATTTATAAATATTTTCACATTTATTTTATTTTTTAATTATATTTATTTTTAAAATTTTTCTTACGAAATTTCCAATCTATGGGCTGCACCTTATCGGCTTCATAACATTGACATTTTATCTTTTTAATGCACCCATTTCTGTATTTTTCCAGATGTGTGACAAGGATGAGAAGCGTTCGGTGCCAGCGAACTGTTCCCAGTACGAGGTCTGCATCGAGGGCCACTGGCGGCGACGCACTTGCTCCGACCAGCGGTACTACAATCCAGAGCAGCAGCGCTGCTTGGAGCCCCGGGATGACATGGTCTGCGCCTTCGCCAGGGTATCGAATCTACCGGTCTGCAGCAACTTCACCGAATCCCAGATAGTTGTGGCCAAGAGTGGCAACTGCCTGCAGTACTTCCGTTGCTCTGGTGGCAAGTGGCGTTTGCGTAACTGCCCCAAACTGCACTACTTCTCAGCTGTGATAGGCTCCTGTCTGCCCCTGCCCAAAGGCTTTGAGCAGGATAAGAATCAAACCATTTGCGGTTGGGCGAGGAGCCAAACAGCTGGGAATTTCTCCCATCTCTGCCAGCACCTGGCAGTGCGTCCATCGTCGGCCGGAGGCTGTCACAGTTACCTCATGTGCCTGGACAACTCCTGGTGGCTGCAGCAGTGTCCTTTGGGCATGTACTTTAGCCGGGAGCACAACTACTGTCTACCCAACGACGCCGGGCAGTGTTCCCTGCCGACGGAGCAGAGTGGGGGCAACTGCTCCAGTGGAAGCAGTAGATCCCTGGTGGCCAGTTGCCACAGCTATGAGCTCTGCTCTGGTGGCCAGTGGATTAGGAAGCGCTGCCAGGAACGGGAGCAGTTCGAGCCCATGCTGGGATGTGTGCCCAGCGACGGAAGTTGCCAGGACAATGGGATGAGGCGCATCTGTCGGGAGGGCGAACTGCGAGCTCAGTTTGGGAACAACTGCTCCCAGTCGTTCCTCTACTGCGAGGCGGAGGAGTGGCATCTGGGCAGCTGCCTGAGGGGGCACAGTTTCGCGGCCAGTCTCAACAAGTGCCAGTTGCAGTCACAATGCCAACTAAAGACGAAGGATCTCGCCACGGAGAACCAGTGCCTGGGTCAATTGGATGGTCTTAGTGTTTCCGACCCCACGGACTGCACAAAGTTTTACATATGTCTGCAGCAAGTGCCCGCTTTTCCGCAGAGCTGCTCCTCTGGCAGCTTCTTCGACTCCAACCAAGGATACTGTCGACCGAACGATGGCTCCTGCCAGCTGGCCATTTGCTCGGGCTTAGATGGCAAGTTGGTGGCTCATCCGGGGGATTGCCGCTCCTACTACAGCTGCTCCAGCCAGAATGGAACCAGCCTGATGCAATGTGATGAGGGCCAGTACTTCCACAGTCTGCTCTCGATTTGCCGCGCGGATCATGGCCAGTGTCGCTCGGCCTCCAATCAGGACGACTCGGGAGCTGCACCCAGGCTGTGCTCCGGTCTCCATGGTGTAAAAGTTCCGCACGAGCTCTACTGCAACCTGTACTACGCCTGCGTCAAGGGGTTAGCCGTACCTGTGGAGTGTCCGGCACAGCACCAATTCAATCCGGTGCTATCCATCTGCGAGCCGGAGTCCCAGGCCGTCCAATTGTGTCCCAATGGTCAGCTGCAGGGAAATGTCAGCTATGTCTATAGCTGTGGAAACCTTCAGGATGGCAGCTTCCTGGCCAATCGGACTGACTGCACCCGCTACTTTATCTGCGTCGGAGGGAGGGCCACGGCGCAGCAATGTGCCGCGGGAACCTTCTTTGATTCGGAGCAACTACTCTGCCTTGCAGACGACGGCTCCTGCCCGCTGGTGGACCCAATTCCCGACGACGGTGACGACCCAAACAACCAGCATGTGCCCCCAGATCCGTTGGTTTGCGAGGGCAAACATGGATATATTATGCCCGATCCGGCCAACTGCAATAACTTTTATCTGTGCGTTTCTGGAAAACTCCGCCATGAGCTTTGCTACACGAACTACTTCTTTAACGCCACACTGGAGCAGTGCCAGGCCTATGAGGTCAGTTCAGATGGAGATAGCCGGACAGAGAAACCTTTGGAGTCCCAACAGACGGAACTTGGTGTCCAGGAAAAGGCTGCAACAAACCGGAATCTGCAAGGATGCGGCCACGTCCTTTGCCGGAATATGTGGGGTCATCGGAAACGGTGCCTTCGTGGCGGAGCAGGGTGATTGTAGGCGGTACACCAGCTGCGACGACGATGAACCTGTTTCCCAGCGATGTCGCAATGGTGAAAGTTTCGATAGCCTTTTGGGAATCTGCCGGCAAAACGATGGAACCTGTCTCATGGAGAATGGCGAACGGGTGGGAGTCTGCAATGGCAAACATGGTCAGCTGGCCCGGGATGCGGACAACTGCCGCGGATACTTCACCTGCGTCCATGGCCAAAAGATCGAGGGCGCGTGCTCCCAGGGAGAGTTCTTCAATAGATTGACCAGCAGCTGCGAACTGGATGTCCTGCAGCAGTGCAAAAGCGAAGCAGACGACGTGATCAGTGGTGCACTTTCGATCTGATTTAACTAAGATATATTTTTGGTGGTGGTTAAATACATACATATACTAAAAAAGCACTTGCAAGAGAAAAATTACTTTTACGTAGCTTTAAGAAATCTATTTTACGATTTCTTTTTATGCAAATCCAACGTATATTTCTTTTTATCGTAGGTTTTTTAAATCTAATATTAAAAGTATGCATTATACTTTCAATGGTTTTAAATGGCTCCTTATTATTAAATAAAATAATTGCAAAGGCCCAAGGCAGTGAATTTTTAGAACACAATAAAAATCTTCCATTTTGAAGTTCATTAAATTACCAAATAAAAAATGTCTATAATTTGACGCAACATCGAAAACAAATAATTGTCATTTGCATGCCTTAATTCGTAAAATCTACTTGTACTTATCTTACAATACGATACTGTCAATCAAATCCAAAAAAAATGAAAACGGTCATATCAGCACGCACTAGCCCCCGAAATACCCAAATTAAGAAAAGGTTCCAAGTTATTAATGACTTGCATTCAATCAAAATAGATTCCCAGCCGTACAATAATAGTACTTCCAACATACGAGTACCTGACAAGTCGCATAGGACTCTATTTTTATTGTCTCCAATTTGAGCAAGTACTCATCAAGAGTGCGTTGTTTAGGGTGCCCCTGGGATAGCTTCATTCAAGCCTGATATTAATTTTGTCTATAGGTCAACCTCCATTACATATGTAAGAGCCAAAGCGCTACAAAAAGACCCTTTGAAAAACTTACGTCATTTACAACTATCAACACGGTGGTCAGGAAATGTTTGCCTCGACAGTCGACATGATTTAAAATTAGAAAGTTATCACGAAGAACCTCGTGCAGCGAGTCAAATACCATATTAATAGGATATTCGTGTTAAAAGTACCCCCCGCAAGTCCCCCAGACCCATTCTAAATGCGTAAGAACTACGGAAACGGTGGTGATGGGAATGTACAGATTGATTCTACCTTTATTGGCTTAATAATTTGAAAATATTTGTGAAAATTGTTTGAATTCGAATTAAATTTTGTTTTGCTCATATTTCCTTTTTCTGTTTTTTAATATTGTATTTTAATGCTCAATATTTCAATATTTTATGATTTTTATTTTAGCTTGACATTGGCGAGGAATTTTAAATTCATCATAAGATTACAACCTTAATGGGATATTAAATTCCAGCTTACCTCGCTTGTATATATCTTGATCTTAGTAATAATTTGTTATTCAGCTTTCAATAAAATTATATGTTAACTGAACTGTAAAGTCCCAATGGATGGCATTCCCAATATAGGTTTCCACATAGGTACAATAAGTAGATAACACCCATCACTGCCGATAGTACTCCCTCCATGGTCGTATTCATGTCGTCCACTCGTCGAGAGAGCCACGACTACGAGTACCGCTGTGATTACCTATCTGTCCCAGAGTGTCACTGTCCTGACCAGTGGGTCATAGCTCCAGGTCGGTCAATCGGTCGGGAACCGTCGTGGTGAGCGGTACTCCATATGCAGAGCGGAACTGTCAAAGTTAAGTGATATTAGAAGTGGCTAGGATGGACGTGCGAGCGTGTGCTTGGATAATGTGAACCTTGATTGAAAGATAATAACCACAAGCCACACAAAATCAATAGTGGGTCAGTTCGAGCTGGGAATATAAAAAAAAGTAATAATAAGATAATATCCAGCACTAAAAGATCTTATGCCGATCTATTATTGTGAAAGTGACACCATAAGACTTATCCACTGAACTCCAGCCTCATCTGAATGGGAGCCGCAAATCAATAATCGATTACTCATATACAGCTGGGAACCGACAGGAGCGAATCAATAATCCTTCAATTGTTGTGATTACTTCAATGGCATGGGACTTTTCACAACTGCCAACAAACGCTGACATTTCCAGGACGTCCGTCGCTTATTAGTGATCCAGGTACGAGTTTGAGTCCGCGAATGGATTTATTTGTCTGTCGCCCAGTGGCTATCCACTGACCCCACATTTCCAAATCCATACTCATATCCCAATACCAAATCTAGGGCAATTATTTAGAACTATTGTCATTCGTCCGCCTGGGAAAGTGTTCACCACTCGTAGCAACAAGTTTGTTCCCCCTTCCATTTTGCGACCCAACTGGACTCGCTCCCATGGTGCACTGGTGGCTAATGTTAATGTGAAGGCATTATTCCCAATGGCTTTCGCCTTCCCCCAAACCCACGACCATAACCCACATCAGGCTATACAAACACCATCCATGGGTCAATGTCAAATGCGAGCGCGAGTTCACCTTTTGATTGGAACGCGCTTGCAAATGAAGATACAAATACTCTTCAGGGTATAAATTAACGCCCAGCTCGAGGCCAGTAGTATAAACATACATGAATAGTTAATGCCGAAAGGACTCTCGTCGAATCGGGGGATAAAAGTATGTGCAGCCTGACAACTTTTGATTGACAACCCACTAAGACTCCCCTCCTCAAGTTTCCGAACTTGATACTTTAAATAGTTTATTATGGGTAACGGAGCAGGTGCTTCGGAACCGAGTCTTCAAACTAGGCCAAATTAGAAACTGGTCCCATATGACCTGTCGCCCATCCAATTACGACCCACAGAGTTCCATGACGCCATAGCTCCTGGCGAGAGACGACGATGAGCAGTCACGAAGGAAGGTCCGGCGAGAGGTCAAACATCTTTCAGATACGCATCGACAGCGTCGAGGATGAGAGCACCGCCCCCATAACGGAGGCCAGTTCTCGAGAGGATCTCATCAGCAGCGCCGCCCGGGAGGCCGACAGGACCAGTGAGCAGTCGGTCTTTCAGTTTCCCAGTGAGTAGGACAAGGCAGTGCTACTAGAACATTTTAAAGAAAATCGTACAATAGCTATTAAATATTATTGTTGTTATTATAATCAAAATTACGGAAGTAATTTTAAAGAAATTATGATAACTTCGAGCTAATTATTGGCATGACGTTCTTATATTTCTTATTGCGACTTCAAGTTCGGCAAGGTTCAGTTACGAAAGTTTGACAGTGGTTTAATTTACAGGCTGAATAACCAAATTATGAATATATCCATTTTTTATTCCAAATTCTATTTCTTGCAACAAATATTTATAAGTCTTACAAGTAGCATGGAGGTTGCTAGATTACTAATTTAATAATTTTGTCTGATATTTATGCCAAATAAATATAATATTATTATATATATAATTTTATATAATTTAATTTTACTTTCTTTCTCAAGAAAGTATTTCAAACCTTTAATTCAATTAATCATCAAAAAGGTTTTTATTGATGAGAAGATTAGCAAGATGATATAAAAACCAATCCCAAATCAATTCTTGTTCCCCTCCAGGATTCCTTTCGGTGCCAACGCTGCGAAGCCCGCGCCAATCCCCGGATCCCTCCCCCCGCCGGGAGGTGATGTCCAGTCCGGCCAAGAGCGAGCGCATGAGCCGCCGGAGTCAGACGAAACTACGACCACGAAGACTTAGCCAGGATAGTGGAATAGTGGCCGGAAGATTAATTGGATACGGAGTAAGTTCGGTTTATGTCTTGATTCCCCACGTTTATTCATTCTGCAACTTAAATCCACAGGAGAGTGTTTTAATTGACTCTGATCTGCAACCAAGACCAGCCATAATTGATACGACAGTTGACATATACCGCTGCCAAGAGGACGATAATGACCCAGTGGGACCAACCAAGCCCGCCACTCCGATACCGCCCAAATCCAAGCTGAGTGCCAGTCGGGCTCGGGCTGGTTCTGCTGCCTACACGGAAAAGTGGCTCAACTCCTCGGTAATGCGGACCAGCAATGGCAACCCGCTGTTCCCCAAATCCCACTCGATTGCTGTGCCACTGCCCACGCATTTGGAATCGAATTCGGCGGAACCGAGTCCCACGCAGGCCTTTGGTCCCAAGATCATGGGCAGCAATGAGGAGGATATACCCGGCACAGCCATGCGAAGAAGTCTCGGCTTGAACTTGAGTCCTACTCTGGGCTCTGCCGATAGAGTGAATCAGTCCTACGAGATTATGGATTCCTCGCACTCGAACGTTTTACCCGACCAGTTCGGGTACCGCCAACTCATTCCCACGGAGAGGAAGGCCTCCGATGCCACGAGTAGTGTTAGTGGAAGCTACTACGGCAGTCGGAAGGCCAGCAAGAGCAATAGCCTCGGTGGCGAGTCCGGAGACGAGAGAAGGGTCAGCAAACAGGATCGGGAGGGCCTGGACCCGGAATCGCTGATGTTCCGGGATGGCAGACGGAAAGTGGACATGGTGCTGGCCTGGGAGGAGGAGGACCTGGGCGTGATGACCGAGGCGGAAGCCAAGCGACGCGATAACAGGCGGTCTTTCATGGAGAACCTCATCAAGGAGGGACTCGAGGTCGAGCTGGAGGACAAGTCGCAGTCCTTCAACGAGAAGACCTTCTTTTTAAAGATCCATCTGCCCTGGCGTCTGGAAACACGACTGGCCGAGGTCATGAATCTAAAGTTGCCCGTCAAAAGATTCATCACCATATCCGTGAAACCATCTTGGGTGAGCGCCTTAAAATGTTGATATTTCTAAAGACTTTAAACGGTGTTATACTCACAGGACGAGGAGAACGTTGTCCTCAGGAACGTGCAGTATTGGAAGGATATGTGGCAACGTTTAACCAAAAGGATTCAGCTGGACCAAACCCTTTTGGAGGGAGAAACGACATTTAAAGCTGCAACAGCTAATGGCAACCCAGAGGAGCAGTAAGTAGTATAAGTTTGAGGACCATCTAAAATTGTACATTTTTATTTTGCTTTTTTATAATTTTATGCAGAATTTTAGAGTGTTTAGAGTACTTACTTCTAAATTTAAATAAATAAAAACAAAGTGAAATAAATAACAAAAAATTAATTAAAAACCATTTTAAATTAAAGGTCGTACATGTTGCTTGATAAGTATTATGCGTTTTCTAACATAATTTATTACAGTCAATAAAAAGTAAATCCTAACGTTAAATTTTAATGGAAAAATTTAAGCCTTTACAAGCAAAATATTCAGAAAATTTACTAAAATAAAATAGATGAATAAAATAAATTAATAAAAGTAACACCAATAAATTTTTTTCCTAAGAATCGAAACGCTGTTCGGACATGTTTTTAAAGATGAATTGCAACCTGAAGACCACAACTTTTGGGACTTTTAAAAACCATTTTGGTTTTATTTCCCAAAAAAAACAATTGGTTAATTAAAAGTTTATGTCCAAATTGAGTTTTCACCATATTTATTAACCAAAATTGATGCTTATGTCCCCTCCTACAGATTTATTGTGAAGGACCGCGCCACGGCCTTCACCAGTGCCCAGCGTTCGCTGATGGTGATGCAGGTGCTCATCCGGACGCCGTTCGACGAGAGCGACCGCAGCGGAATCCGGCGGCTGATGAACGACGGCACCTACCTGGGCTGCTTCCCGCTGCACGAGGGGCGGTACGACCGGCCGCACTCCAGCGGAATCTCGCTGGACCGCCGGGTGCTCTACCAGACGTGGGCCCATCCCTCGCAGTGGTACAAGAAGCAGCCGCTCTGCCTGGTGCGCAAGTACTTCGGCGACAAGATTGCCCTGTACTTCTGCTGGCTGGGCTTCTACACGGAGATGCTCGTCTACCCGTCCGTGGTGGGGACTCTCTGCTTCATCTACGGACTGGCCACTCTGGAGTCGGAGGACAACACGCCCAGCAAGGAGATCTGCAATGAATACGGCACCGGAAACATCACCCTATGTCCACTGTGCGACAGGGCCTGCAGCTACCAGCGACTCTCGGAGTCATGCCTCTTTTCACGGCTCACCTATCTCTTTGACAATCCCTCTACGGTGTTCTTTGCCATATTCATGTCCTTTTGGGGTAGGTTGCTCCCATTCCTTGGCAGAAAAAAAGTTGTCCTTTTGCTTATAAAGAAAAATAATGAAATCCAAATTTATAAAGTATTTAAAGCGTTTTAATCCAAATATTCTTTTATTAAAGTTATTATAACACAAAATCTTTTTTATAACATTTTTATGAAATAGTTTCTATATTTAAAAAAAATCCTTTCTAACAAATCCTTTCCTATCTTAAAAATAGCCACGACATTCCTGGAACTTTGGAAACGAAAACAGTCGGTGCTTGTCTGGGAGTGGGACTTGCACAACGTGGACATGGACGAAGAGAATCGCCCTGAATTTGAGACGAATGCCACCACGTATCGCATGAATCCCGTCACGCGGGAAAAGGAACCCTACATGTCCACCTGGAATAGATCCATAAGATTTGTCATTACCGGAAGTGCAGTGCTCTTCATGGTGAGATAGAATCCAAATCAATTAATATATTTTAAGATGCTAATTTTAAATGTTATAATACCGAGGTACTTATGTAACTTATTTGGAATTATCAGATCTCTGTGGTTCTCTCCGCTGTCCTGGGCACCATCTTGTATCGCATAACTCTGGTATCTGTTATTTATGGAGGAGGAGGATTTTTCGTAAAGGAGCATGCCAAGCTATTCACCAGTGTCACGGCTGCCTTGATCAATTTGGTGGTCATTATGCTACTGACACGGGTATGTCCTACTTCCGGCTTCTAATATCCAAAGTTTCTCTTCATTTTGTTCATAATTTGCAGATCTATCACCGCATGGCCATCAGGTTGACCAACCTGGAGAATCCGCGCACCCACACAGAATACGAAGACTCCTACACTTTTAAGATATTCTTCTTTGAATTCATGAACTTTTATTCGTCGCTCATCTACATCGCTTTCTTCAAGGGGCGGTTCTTCGATTATCCAGGAGATGAAGGAGCCCGGAGGAGTGAGTTCTTCCGGCTGAAGAACGATATCTGCGACCCGGCGGGCTGCTTGTCGGAACTTTGCATCCAATTGGCCATTATTATGGTGGGCAAACAGTGCTGGAACAATTTCATGGAGTACCTATTTCCTAAGTTCTGGAACTGGTGGCGGCAGAGAAAACATAAACAGGTGGGTGTTGTCACTTATATTCTTATAAATGGACAAAACATTAATTAAACTTTTTTATTTTCTTTTAAGGCCACCAAGGATGAGTCCCATTTGCATATGGCTTGGGAACAGGACTACCACATGCAGGACCCAGGACGCCTGGCCTTGTTCGATGAGTACCTGGAAATGAGTGAGTATCTTTTTATATAACTAAATTCTTAATGTGCATAAACTAATCTACTCCATCAATACCAGTTCTTCAATATGGTTTTGTCACCCTGTTTGTGGCTGCATTTCCCCTGGCACCGCTTTTTGCGCTCCTTAACAATGTGGCAGAGATCCGTTTGGATGCCTACAAGATGGTCACCCAGGCCAGACGTCCATTGGCTGAACGGGTCGAGGATATTGGAGCTTGGTACGGCATCCTGCGGATCATCACCTATACGGCCGTCGTCTCGAATGCCTTTGTGATCGCCTACACCAGCGATTTTATACCTAGAATGGTCTACAAGTTCGTTTATTCCGAGACCCACACATTGGCTGGCTACATCGAGCACTCGCTGTCCATCTTTAATACCTCCGATTACAAGGAAGAGTGGGGTGCATCGGTCAGTGAAAAGGATCCTGACACCTGTCAATACCGCGGCTACAGGTGAGTTTAAGTTTTTCCCCACCTGCCGTTTCATAACCAACTTTGTATCCTTGCAGAAATGGCCCCAAGGACTATGAACCTTATGGACTAAGTCCCCATTATTGGCATGTTTTTGCGGCGCGTTTGGCTTTTGTTGTGGTGTTTGAGGTTGGTAGTTTATATATGCTTGTTTTATTAATATTAAAGCCAGCGGTTTCTAAGAGTTTTTCAACAGAAACTCAATTTCAAAGCAATTTGAATTGGAGACACCATCTTGGCTAATTTCAAATTTGTTTTCTTGCACTGTAAAGATAATAAGTGGGCTTCCATTATTCCAGCATGTGGTGTTTGTAATCACTGGCATCATGCAGTTCATCATTCCGGATGTCCCGTCCGAGGTGAAGACCCAAATGCAGCGTGAGCAACTATTGGCCAAGGAGGCCAAGTACCAGCACGGGATCAAGAGGGCTCAGGGAGACAACCAGGACATCATGAGCCTGTTCCGGGACGCCAGCAACCGGACCTCGATCGCCGGAAGCCAGGTTACTGCCCGCGGCAGCTGGGCTCGCCGTTTCAGCAGGCTGAGCGATGGACTGGATGCCCACGTGGAGGTCGCTGCCCGGCCACGAAGATCGGTGGAGTCCACGGTGTGGGAGGTTTCCTGACACGAGGAGGAGGCCGAGAGCGAGGCCCAGGATAACAAGAGATGAGACCCCGACAGAAAATCCTCAAGCAATGACCAATACTCGTCTCCTTTCCAAGATCATTAAATTAGATTATTTGATGTGTATCTGTTGTCAAAGCTCCACAGTTAATAGTTTTTATTTAACACAAATCATATGCTCTTTGTAAATAAATAATTTTGAATGTTGTAAATAATGTTTTTTTGGTATTGGGCTTGTAAAATTTTGATATGTGGAAGTTACTAATTTAAAGTGCAATGATTAGTATTTAAAGAAACCAAATTGTAATCAGTAATAGTCTACATGCCCTAACAACACATTTAAATGCCAATAATCATCCGCCCCGTTGCCACAACAACCAATCGGACATGAATTTGTTTATACCTTAGCAGCTTGGATATAAATATAGATAGAAACAGTCTGACGTATAAATTGAACAGATTTATTTCTGAGACAAAAATTATTTGATGATGAACAAGAAGCTTTCGCCGGAGGATGCGTTTTACGAAAATTTGACCCTGGGTCTTATAAGGACCCTGTGTGAGTATCCAACTATCCCAATATACCTGTCCTGTTAAATAAGGAATTCCCAATCCTCCAGCTAATGTGCCAAGAGTGTGTAATGTGACTCTGGAGCGTCGACAGCCACTGAACGCCTGCCAGGTGGTAAATTGGGAGCAGAGGCACTGCGTTTACCTCCCAGAAGATATGAAGAAGTTCTACCTATCCTCTGATGGATTCATTCTGAACTGGAGTTACCAATATGCACGTGAGTGGGCTATCCTTATTTCGCTGTTATATTTAGTGTCTGCCTCATTTCAGCCAACGATATCCGGAGGGTGGGTCACATCCACTTTCCACATCTGCTGCAGGTGACCCTCCTGCGGGAGAATATCGAAACTACAGCTAGTCAGTCCAGCAATTCAACGGCTTTGCCCAATAGCAACTCGGATGTGATGGGGGCATCTAGCTCGCAATCCCTTCCAGCTCCAGTTGCCTCTGGCAAGGACAAGTGGGGCAATGCCACACCTATTATAACTGCCAAATCAAAGATATTCGAAATCAACAATGTAAACGAGGTAGCTAAGGTGGGTACTAAATAATAAGAGGTGTAATGGTAAACTTTTCAAATTAAGTTTAAAATTTTGGACTTTCTTAATAATTTTATTGAACTAAATAATAAAAACTTACTTTAATAATCGACGACCGAAGAATAAAGTTTTTTTTAAATACCATATGCACGTCGATATTTCTAGAAAGCTTTGTGACTCACATGATACATTCTTTTTACCAGGTGTGCATGCTGTACGAATCCACAAGTTCCAACAACCCAAAGTTTTATCTGCTGGAGTTGAGCACTCTGAGCTGGCAGTTTTTGGCGGACACATTCAGTGAATACCTCCGGATGGCCATCGCTCATTTGGGACTGCCATACTGGGAGCTCTGCTTCTCCACCTGCGGCCTGCCGTCTTGGACGGAGCAGCTGTTCCTTCTTCTGGCGCCTCATCTCCTCGAGGAGCACGAGCAAAGACGAGGTCGGATACTGAATCCCGCCTGTGAGCATCCATACAACATCATCGATCCGAACATTTTTCGGGGCAAGCCAAAGAGCGTGGCAAAAGCGACGGCCAGCAGCACCAAGCAAAATCATAATAAGTGATTTTCAGTAGAAAAGTAAACGATTTATTTGTGAGGGTACATAAATGCCACAAAACAATGAAATGAACACGTGCAAGGGGAATCCGTAAATCCGTAGACTGGGTCAATATGTGCGATTTAGGAACAAATTTGTAATGATGGGTAATCTGTATATTCTCTGGTTTAAAATTAGGTCTACTAATTTGTTGCTCCAATTAGGCATTCATTCCACCCTTAATACAGTTCAGGTTGAAAATCACAGTGCTTCGTGATTGCATTAGTTTGATTATGATAATCAATTAAATATTTGAAAATAAAACTTCAACTTTCTTTAAAATTTAAAGTATTCTTCACATTAGATTCAAATACCAGATTAAGTTGGGTTTGGCCCTATGATTCATTCTTAAAATATTGACCCAGCCTACGCTACAGAAAGTGGGATGACTATTATGATTTGAATACGACTTAGTAGAAGTCCGCACTCTTGTCCTCCAGATCGGCCAGCATCTTGTCCCTGATCTGCGGCCGCGGATCCTCCGTGATCTCAGTGGGCACTGCGCCCGCCTGTCCCAGCATGAACTCCAGCTCCTCGGCGGTCAGCTTGTCGCCGCGCAGCTCCAGCGGGCCGATATACTGCTTCCGCAGCGATCCCTCGTGGTAGATAAAGATGGTGGGCAGGTTCTTCTCAGGGAAGTTCGGTATGCAGGTGGTGGCAATGGAGCGCACGAACTTGGTCTGCGGGAAGCGGACGGCCAGCTGCTGCATATGATGGTGGATCAGGGCGCAGAGTGGGACTCCGTTGGCATACAGGTGGAGGACCACCCAGATGCCCTCGCCGGCCTTGGTGACTTCGTTGACGTAGTCCTGCCCGGAGATCTCGCGCACGGATCCGAATCGCGCCTTTTCGGCGGTGGCCCGCATTTCAGCGATGCGTCGCTGGCGATATTGCTCTAGAACAGCCTCGTCCTCGGAATCCTCCAGTTCGTCGAGCTCGTCCAGGGACATGTCGTCTATCTTCTTGTCCCGCTGCCCCTCATTTAGTGGCAAATCCGTGCGACGCTGGATGGCATCGTCCATCAACTTCTGGATCTGATCCTCCGTGATCTCGGCCTCCTTCGCCTTGGGCCCAAGAATTCCCTTGGCGCGGAGCACATCATTCCACTCGGTGTCTTCGTTTGGGTCCTACGGAGAAAAAGCCACGTGAGTTTTCATTCATGATTTTCATTACCAAATATGGAGTTTATTTTTGGGTGCACCAAAACACACCCACAATCGCATTTAATAAAATAGAACCATTGTTGTGCGAGTATAATATAACATTATTGTTGTTATGATTAAATCTCACCTGCATATTTTATGTTTATATTTCGATGAGAAAATAACTTAAATATATTTAAATTCCACACGCATGCACCGTTTTTGTAAACTAAAAATAAAACTGAATTATTCTAAACCAAGTGACTCATGACCAGGGATGGAGCGAATACCGATATTATCGCATGCGACCAGCGGCTTAAGGATGACAACGTGAGCCTTAATTAACAAGCGTTAAATTTAATAAGTTGATTTAAAAAAATTTAGACAATCTTAAAATTAAATTTAGCCAAATTAAATTATTTGAGATAAACTGATTGTAACAACTTTAAAAATTTAAAAATTCTATGTAATCAAACAAAAAAGTAAAAAAGTGGTGACGATCGCATTTTCAATATACAACATTTTTGAATCCAAATTTTGGTGCGAAAAATATTTTAAAATTTTCTCATTCTGTACTCTTCAGCAAGGAACTTAAGCTTTTTATCTACAGATCGGTCAGAATACAAAATGTTTTAAGTCTTTGTAGCTTAAGTTGTTTACAAGCCGTAGGCGTAAAAAGTTCAGCTAATTTCCCGGTAAACTAACTAGTTTTTCAAATAGTCGTAGAACAAATGCCAACACAAAATAAATGTTTATAAAATCCTAAAATATACGCTTCTTTTTAAAATCGTGTTCATAGCAAATCGGTCGGTTGTCGTTCTAATCGTCACTACATGTCACCACTGTGATTACCTTTAAAAACATGTTTTCTAATGTTTGATGGCAACTATAAGATACAGTTGACCGATAAACCCACCATATTTCCTAAAATTATATTTAATAATTGTAAGTTCAATGGGTTGAAATTTTTAAAATATATAAAGATAACAAAAAATATACTTCCAATTATAGGCACAAACAAACATTTATTCATTGTTTCGAGTCAAGCGTTTTAAGACATTATAGTATACCTTAGTACAGTTAAATATTTAACAAACACTTTACGTAGCATTTATTTTAATATTTTAAACCACGATCTTTTACAATTAGGTACAGATTTTTTAATGAATTTTGCACAATATTTGACCATTCAAACATGCAACACTACGCAAATTACTTAACATTTTTTTTAATTTCCTGCATTTACATTTTGAAGCTTCAATGGTAAGCTATTTTTTTTAGTATTATTATATTTATTATTAAAACAATTAACTAGGTGTGTCCCTAAAAGCTTCGAATTGTTTAAACATTGATAAGGAAGAAGATAATTATTTATAAAAACTTAGTTACAGGAATAAGAAAGTAAAACAAAACCTATTTCCAGCGGTATACAAACAATCAGATTTGGTAGTATTTAAATATTAATATTTGTTACTATATATGTTTTTTTTAGGTTTCTTTAAACACATATTAAAATAATAGCATAAAATGCTTTTTTATATTTTAATAATTATTTACTTTATTTTAAAATTATTTAAAATCTTATTAGGCGGAGATTTTTGGCGAAATACATTATTTTTACGATATCCTTTACAGCTTTGTTTCAAGACGTTTCGAATTTAAGTGGTAGAATTCTCCTCAGATACCTTGTAATAGTTATTAAAATTAATAATACAGATCAGGTCACCGATTTCCTCCTGGTAACCAGAGGTGGCTGCCTTCTTGCCCAAATATATAAGATACTGCATGAACTTCTCGAACTCTGCCTCCTCCTGCAAAAGGCGTTTAAAGCGGGGATGCACAAAGTGATTCTCTTGATCCATCATAAACGATTGCGACTGAATGACTCTACAATATTGATTTAAATATAAGAAACATCTTTACAATAATAAATAAATTACTTACTTGCAAAAGCGTAGTGTAATAACTAGAATATTGTCAATGGTTTCCTTAACCTTGGCACTCCGTCGATTTAGAAGCGCTAAGAAAGCAACCCGTTTCAAATAGGCCGCATGCTGCTTGTACAGTCCCTCGATGGAATCGACAGTGCACAGCTCCTCTTTGAAGCTCTTCCAAGTGGCCTGCAGGGCTTTGGCCACCAAATGCGTCTGGAACGAGGTCATAAAGTGCGAAAACTTGTGGCGCACCATTTGCAAGTGTCGAAAATGTGCACATGTGCGGAGTTCGGGTCCAAGCAGCTTGCCCAGTTGTTGCAAATACTCATAGGATCCCTCCAAAACGAAACTAACATGGCGAAGCTTCAGAAGATAGCCAAAGATCTGTCCATATTTAGCCACCGTTTCGGAACTAATCACTAGATTTAATGGCCAATCCACCTGGCAGTGGAGTGTAAGCATGGAAGTGGCATCCACGGACATGAAGTTTAGCGTGTCCGGTATATTGGTGCACTGTAGGGTGAGATTCTGAGATACCGTGGTCTCATCCGCCGAGCAGCCAGCCAAGGCATGGGTTAGCATAGTGTCGAGGATGCCCTTTTGGCACAGGCTTCGTGGATCGATGCCAGCTTTTATTCTTCCCAGGATATCACTTGTGAGTAAAGTTCCAAACTGGCCGTCCAATAAAAAAAAGTAGTTTCTGAGCTTACGGAAATGCTCGTAAATACGCAACTCCTGGAAGATCCTGAGCACTTCATTTCTAAGCAGGGCATAGTGCGCGTTTAGAGGAGCCATCACAGAGAGCTGAAGGCAACGACGGGTCATAAATGGATTGTAGGCCTCCGGCACAGTGGTAACCGCTTTTTGGGTATTCTTTTCCGTCTCCAGATTTTTTTCCATGCCAAAGTATGTGGGCAGATGGAAATTTGGTTTAAAGAATTCCGATAATGTCTTAGTTGGCTTAACAAGTACGGGTTCAGGGTCTGCAGACTCTAAAAAAGAGCCTTCACTGCTCTCACTATCGTTGTTATTGTTGTTATTAGCGGCATCGTTGTCAACTATTTCTTTGGGTGACAACCCAAAAATATCTACATCGGATGTGGTGGACATGGGCGTAAGCACCGCCAAAGGTACCTCCACGTGGAGCTTGTTAAGTTCCAGAGGCAGGAGAGGCAAGGCCTTTTCTTCACGTAGGGTAATACCAAACTCGCTTTCCATCACACGACGTCGATTCAGGGCACGTTCCGTATTGGCCTGCATTTGGCTGCAAGGCAGAGCCGTTTCTTCAAAATCTTTATCGCCTAAGGTTATACCGAACTCGCAGCCCAACACCCTTCGCCGATTCCGGGCAAGTTCCGTATTTGCATCCATTCGGCAGCGCAACCGCTGGGTGTGCTCATCCTCGGTGCAGTTGAGATTGGAAAAGACATCGTGGTGTTCATTGCGCAGCCGATTCCGCTGCAGTTCGCTCAGCTCCTCTGTTCCCGGGCGATTTAGATTAGCATTGACGTCGGGGGGGAGCTGAGCGTGCAATCCCGAACTCGTGTTGGTTTCGGCTGAGTCCGACTTTGAAATATGAATCCTTGTATGGCACTCCTGAAATTGATCCGAGGAAAGAACATGCTGTCGATTGCGGTCGTACTCTGTTTGAGAAGGTATCTGCTTGTTGGAATTAATCTCATCCGAGTGGCTGCGCTGAAACTGAACCACATTGGGAAACAAAAGTTGAGATTCAACCGGCTGCTCTGATTTTATGACTGCGCAATTTTCTGGTAGCAACTCTAAAGACTTTTGCGATTCTACTTCATTTGCTGCCTTCTGTGTTTTCTCATCATCTTGGTCTGAGGCCGAGTCTGGCCGAGAATCTGGTCCTTCGATACACGATGCAAAACTTAGATCGCTGTTTGTGCTCTGGTCCGGACTGGTCACTGCCTTCGACTCAATCAGTTCTTTCTCAATCAGTTCGGCTGCTAGCTGCGACACTTGCTCTTGCAACTCTTGCTTTTCTCGCTCCAGGCGTTTGTCCTCCACTCTTTCGCTCTCCCGCAGAAAAGCCAACTCATTGACAATCTCCTGGCGCCTCTTCTCCAGGCGGCTTTGCTGGTGAAGTTCCTGTTCTGCGTTGATTTGATCGTATATAATCTTCTTCTGGGCATTCGCCTTTAACAGGAGCTCACGCTGTTCGTCTTCCCAAGCGATCAGATGCGCCTGCGTGCGCTTCATCATGAGATTTGCAAAGCTACGTTTGGCGGCCATGCGCTCCTCGAAGATGCTCTGCATGCTGCACCACCCAAAACGTTGGTAGATGACGGAATACTCGTCGACCAAGTTTCGACGCATCTCTTTAAGCTGTTGCTCCGTTAGACAGACCACTATATCAGGGTACTTTACATCAAAGACGGCATGCTAGGTTAAGAAGGATGTGATGAATCGATTCATTTGATTTATAATCCTCAACAAACCTGAGCTTTATAAGCCTTAAGCACCTGGTTGTACTTTCCGCACTGGAGAATGTCCAGCTCACATCCAGACAAAAATTCCGGAATCGCCTCATTGACCACCTGGTAGCCTCTATCGAAGAACTCTTTACTGCACTCGTTCATTAGGGGTGGCGAAGTGTTCGGGGTGCGGCTGATGAAAATCTCGTTGACAGCCTCGTCTAGCTCTCCCTGATAAATCCATCTTTGTAGCTGAACGAAGTAAGTTTGGGATATGCACCGCAGTAAGTATATAAGAAGCTGCAGGAAGTCACTATTGCCGCAGGTGTCGATGGCCAGCGAAATGCAGCTCAGAAGGAAAGGGCCAGATACCCCAGAGTCCAAGTTTACTAAACAATCAAATTAAGCTAGTGAAACACATGTCAATTTAGCGGAATAGGATTCTTACATTTTGGCTCATTCTCGAACATTTTCTCCAGCTGCTGGAGCAGCTGCAAGGCAGGGCGGCAGTTGATTAAAAGCTGGGAGAGATTATTCGCGGACTGGGAAAGCAGAAACTCCCGGTTGGTGGCTAGGAAATCCACTAGGATCTCTCGCATGGCCTGCATTAAATCATAGATTGTGAAACCATTCTTGAGGAGATTAGCAATAAGGACTAACCCGATTTAGCGGCCTTTCCAGACGCGCCATGGTATTCCGATTCCACTTGGTGCGGGCACTCAAACGCCGAAAGGCGCTTCCGGCGCGCAGGAAGGGATCTGCAAAATCCGCCAATATCTCGGGCAGCACAGTGCGCAATGTGGTGTTGGGCCTGAGTACCAACACCAGCTGATCGTCCGACGAACTCAGGAACGTCTCCGACTGAAGACCTGCGGCTGCTTTCTTTAGGTGATCTATGAGGGCAGCTTCGCCAATATAAGAGAGAACCAGTTCCTTGTTTTGAAAGAGCCTTAATTCGTTCGTCATCATTTTCTCCGAAACAAAGTACTTCTGCGGTCCATCTTGAGCCACAAATGGGGGTTCCTCCGGGGCAGGAGGGCTCTTCTTTTCCAAGACTGGCAGTCGGGGAGGTGGTTGCATTGGTTGTTCGCTGGATTCCCTCATGAGCGTCATGGACTCTGCTAAGCCGGAGAATTTACACTGGGACGGATTGATCCTGAGGAGTGGCATCTCCGGGAGAGGGGCCTTCATGTTGGTCAGGAAAAGATCGGAGTAGGGCTGCAGCTGGAGGGGCTTTAAGGCGCGCTGCATCTGATTCAGAGATTTCAGCGACTTCGGATACACTAGCTCCCTGGGTAGACGGTCCGGCGTTTCATGTAGTTTCAGTACACCTGGTTTAAGCAGCCTCATCCCAGGTTCGCAGTGGTTCTCGACATTTGCCTCCATTTCGTGTGGACTGTCCGTATGCTGCCCTGCCAGTACACTGTGCACACATATCCCAGTTTCAGGGTGATTTTCTGTATCCTTCTCCGCTTCGTGGGAATCTGTTGCATCCTGTTCTGCCAGAAGATTCCGAAAGCTGTGCAGGCTATCCCTCCGTTTGGGGTTCTTCGCCACCTCATTGCTCACCTGGCTGAGCATCTCCAGCTTCTCCTGGGAGGACATCGTCCCACTGCGCAGCAGACCCTCATATATTTTGGAGCGCCTTCTGGCCACCAACGCAGCTGTGGGTCGATTGGGGGCCTGCTCCTCCGACGCCAACAAAGTGGCCAGGTGGGTCACCTGGTCGAAGACGCTGTAGTTGCACTCAGCAACGGATGCCATCGGAATGCGCTTTAGACTCCAAAGTCATAGGATATTTCCAATAAACAAAACAAACTTAAGGACCAGGGCCTAAACCCTCTCGATAGTATCGATATATTGAAAATTTGGGGCTAGCAAAACGCTATCGGGGCCTTAGTTTCGATATTGATCGATAGCTTTTTAACGGTAGATTCTGGCAATGCTTAAATCCTTGGAACTTTTTAACTTTATGTGCATTAAATCCCCTCGCCACCAGTTAGGAAAGCATAATTCTCAAAGAAGTCTTATAGAAATCGGATTTTTTAAAACCAAAATTTGTCCAGATGCGACTTTTTAAATAATTTTTGATTCTAGCCGTTTTCAAGAGATGTCCTTTAAAGCTATGATATCCTTTAACATAAAACAAAAAACATTTTGAATATACACTAAATTAAAAAGTTTTAAATATATTGTTCTGTTGTTTTTTTTTTTTTACAAATACACAATATTCTATTTTGCCCTTTGGCTTACAATATTAGCTTATTTACCTTAGTTTTGTATTCGTAACACATTTAAGACATGCAGAATTTGAAATTGAATCTATTTTAGTTTTGCTGGTTTCTCTCATATTTAAGCGATTTACAATTAGTTGTATGCCATTATTTGTATTTTATGGTTGTGTTTTTTTCTGAACTTGCTTGGGAACATCAAGAGAGTAGCTATATGGCTAACGGGGTAAATGTTGTATAAATGGGAACGTTCTGTGACTGCTGGCAGATTATTGCAAAGGTGTGGTGGCGGCGGCGAGGACTGGTTGGCCAGGTGGTGTGGCCTGCACAGATGCCGGCGGACCCGCTGCTGAGCCCTCCTGCTCTATCTTACGGTCGTGCACGACCACGTTACCCATTAGCACGAATCATGAGGCGCTGTTCGTCTCGCCGTTGCTCTCGTGGAAGTTGGTGCCGTTGACGATGAACGAGGTGCCCAGGCCGTATAGGTGTCCGGAGTATTTTGCATGGTCGATGTTGTCCTCGAAGAACATCTGAAAAGGTTTTAAGGTTCCATTAGGCGGGTATATAACTTTCGATCGTGTTTGGGATGGGACAGAACAAAGCAGTGGCTGAAAATGGAAAGGTATGAATCGTTACGATGAGCTAAGCGATCTAGGTCAGTTATAAAGCGTTGAAAGCACATAAATCTCTACAGCAACAATTCTTTATAGAAACCCCAATCAGATCGGGGAGTCTTACTTATAAATAGATTAAGTTACATACCGTTTACCGACGTTGTTAGATGGAGGTTTTATAATAGTAATTCTCTTATTTTAGGTCGTTAGTATGAGGGTGAGCTTATTCTGCAATTTTCTTCTTATTTCAGAACTATTTGACAGTTCTCTACAAGTTAAATCGCTTGCTACGCTGATAAACACAGTAAACTGTGTGAAAATTCGTGTCAGCAAAGCGCTTAAAATTGCAAAAAAATCAGGTTAATTCGTTTGACAAATCAAAATTTTTTCGTTAAACTTAAAACTAAAGTAAAGCAGTATATATCGACTTCAAGTCAAATCACACAAAGCCATGCCATTTAAATTATAATTGAGTGAAATTAGATTCGTATGCAATGCCCAGACACCAAATAATATAAATAAAAATTTAAAAAGAAAATTAATTCCAATTCATTTAATTTTCCACTCAAATCCAGCAAGTCTCTTATTCTCTTCGTATCGCGAGCTTTAAAGCTAATAGACATGTTTCACATGGTTTTAACAGTTTTTAACTAACTCAAAACACTTCAAATTATGGATTTCATTCATGCGGCTCACTGGCACTGCAGGTGTTGCAGGATATAAATAACTAAGTACATATGTCAACTATGTATGAAAATGGGCGAGTTGTGACAACCATGAACCACCTTAAGCCTAATGGATGATGATGATGATGATGGGCGGAGGCAAGATACGTTAGTAGTGGCAAGGGCAGGGCAACAACACTACTATCTAATAATCCGAGTTTGTCTTGCTCAGCGAATCGGAGTAGACGAGAAGCAAGTGAGTTAGCGATGAGCCATCACGCTCCGGAGAACCGGGAGTGGCGGGGGGCGTGACCACATAAGAGCTCGAGGTGAGCGGGTCGCAGGAGGAGCTGCTGTTGCCGGAACTGTTGCCGGTGCCGTTGCCACTGCTGATCATCGCAGAGTCATCGGGGGGAATTCCCCCGATGTAGGCCGGACGGCTCAGCAGGCCGATCCGGCTGACCGACGGCTTCATGTTCATGGTGTGCTCAAGCAGGTAGGAAAATAGAACAACGGGCGCTTCTATGTCAAAGTGCAAATCATTTGTGTGCTGTACCTCACGCATTTTGAAGAAGGCCATGCCCGTAAGCAGGGCATCGGAACCGGCCTGATGTTGGGGGCCAACGCGCCGAAGTTCCAGCTGGTCGGCCACCTCCTGCAGGCCGCCCTTTAAGTTCTTGCAGGACTTCATAAGATATTTGATGTCGAAGATGTTGGGGAAGTAGATGTGCAGCAGCTCAAAAAAGTCGCCCTCGTCCGCGGGCAGGTTCTGATCGGTAAGCAGCTTCAAAAGGTAGCCAAAGTCGTAGCCCGAGTGGAAGCACAGCCACTTGATGTTGTCTACCAGCACAATGCCGGAGCTCATCAGCAGCTCGGCGAACTCAATGGGGTCAATACCGTCCTCCTCATGCTTCTTGAACTGAATACCAGAGTTCTGCAGCAGATCGATCGAGTCTTGCGCATACATGTCCTCACTAGGGATACGAAAAATTATGTTGAGCCCCCTATTATTGTTTAAGTGAGCCAGCTCACCTCAGGTTAAACTTGAAGTTAAACTGCCAGGTCGAGTAGCCGGGCGGCGTTTTTCCTTCGTCGTCCATGAAAGTCAGACCCAATTGGATGATCCGCAGCAGGTCGACATTGCAGCGCAGCAGCTGGTAGTGGTAGTCCGCCGTGGAGCGGAACTCGCCGACAGGTCGAGCCACGACGCCAGGGAACTCTGTGTCCATTGCCACATAGTGGTACTTCTGCACCACTTTTCGGATGGTGCGGAACTCCTCCTCCAGGTTATGCTTCCACACGTCCCGGATGCCGCACTCCTCGTTGCTCGGTATGTGGACTTGGCCGTGTGCCGCGCCACTGATGGCCGAGGGCATTGTCTGTGAAAGGTATTAGTTCTGGGTCATTCTACTTTTTAAACTATGTATATCTTTTTCTGGGGGTACAGACTGTGTTTTTTATGTGTGAGAGTGTGTTTAGGAAACCCATTTGGGCTGATAAGAAATTCTTTTTAGGAATAGTGAATTAATTACTTGAAAAACGAGATAAATAAAGTTTTTGCACTCATTAAAAAAAAAACAAATACATTTTTAGAGCAAAAATAAACAACCGTTTAACGTTGCTATATTATTTTTCAAAAATTTCCAATTTTTAAATTGTGTTTCGGATGAAATGTTTATTCTAATTTTATACGTTTCAAACAGTTTACCACTGATCAAGTTTAGTTTACCGATTTAAAAAACAATTTTTGAGTTTCCATCCTTAAATAACAAATAATATTACCCAAGTGTGTTGTGTTTTTGTGTATTTTGTGAGGGGTTGGGGGTTAGCAACATAATAAAATAGGTGGACCAATTGGTTATACACGTTAGCGTAACTAAACAAGAGTTTGTAATCGAGGTTTGGCCAATATCGCTGTTAGAAGTGCTGAAATTTTGCTGCTGATACGAAAGAAGAAAATAATAACAATAACGGAACAAAGGCACGTGAAAGAATCGATTTTGGAAATTTGCTTGGAGGTGGTTACTGGAGTGATGGGGATTACGATGGGCGCTACTTACATCGTCGCCGGTCGTCGCCTGGTGCGCACTCTTTGCCGCCGGATCAGCCACCTCTTCGCACTGACCTACAACCAAGCCTCAAGCAACAAGTTCCTCTTGGGTAAATGGTATTACTTTTTGTTCTGAGGCAATGCTCTTAATCAAATGCAGGGGATTTGCAATATGAATGTACAATTGAACTCTACCTTTACAGGACTCTATTATACCTAAATCGGATCGCATTCGTTAACACACTTTCAGATAACACAAGACAAGACATTTGAAGCTGATGCTGAAAATAGACAGCATTAGGCATAGTTTATTTTATGGAACTGCTGTGTCAATTTACTCATTATTCGACATGTTTTAAGGTCTTAATCAATAAGCTCTCTTTGGCAATTTAGTAGCACTGTCGTGACAATACACAAACACAGTATTATATCTGTTTTTAAATAAAAGTACTTCCTTGTCAAAGCCGTACTGCTCTTCAGGACTATTTAAAAAGATTTTTGAAAATTTTAGAATAGTTAAAATCTTGTGGTCGTTGTACGTTTGAAATTTGTTAAATGGGGAAGCATGATTTGTAGTAGTGTGTGTATACGGACAAACAGATAAAAACCCCTATTCGAAAATCAAGTTATGAATTTATAAGAATTTCAAAATTTGCCCCGTTTTAGGCGTCATATCGCAGCAAGCCGATGGTTTCCTAACTTTTTAATCAACATCAAGTGTCAGTGACAATTTCAAGGCGTTTGAAATCGGGAATACAATGAAGGCTTTCACTAAAAGGTAACCGTGAAAATTTTATAAAATCGGTTAAATTGTTTGCGGAATTAAAGCACCCAAATGAAAAACAGTTAGAACGCCCTAAGAAAACTGCACACACATACACACTCACCGCGACCACACGCATACACACGCACATGATGCGGCATTGTAGATGCATTTGCATACTGCAGTTTTTTGCCATGGAAATCAAGGCCATGGAAATGGGCCCATTGGTCGGAAAATCCGTATACCCACTCGTTTTCCCTCGCAGCTTACCCATTTCATAATATTCGATGACGGACTGTGTGGATTTTAGCTATTTGCACAAATTTTATGTTTCGATCGGCGTCTCCTCGTTTTGTGGTGGTGAAGAGGGCGGCGGGGGAATAAATGACTGGACTCCGGCACTCCGCTTCCTTTGCGGCAGTCCTGTTATGCAGGAACTTTAACTTGAAGAGTCCTCGACGGTTGGCAGCGAATTCCAACAGATATTAATCAGCGAATATTGTTTGCGAGCCGCGCAAGTGCCATAATAAAAAAAATTGCTCGTCTTTCAATTCTAGTGCTGGAAAACGTCAGATTACATGAATATCGATAGTTTGGCCTCTATTTTGGTGGCAAACGTTTTGAATTTTGAGTTATTTACAAATGTAGGTGTGAATAAAAAATAAATTTTAAAAAATACATGAAGTTTGATTTTAGGTTTAATACATTTTTAAATAAAATATATTACCGTTTCAACAGTTACAGTTTTCTAAAATGCGTCATTAGTTCACTTCAAAATCCACCTAGAGGGCGCCAGCGCTTTGAATTTCGTTTGTGTCAACCCTAGACTTGCAGCTGTTTGGTGGAAACAATTGAAAATAAATCGATAGTATCGAAAGGAAAATCGACTTTGGTTTCAGCTCTAGAAAAAAAAACAAATTTATTTGCATTTATTTCAATTTCACCGGTAAAAGTGCTTCCGTTACTATTTTTAACTTAAATATTAAATGATATGAGCTATTAAATGTGTTAAGAGTTTGTGGAAAACAAGCAACCAGGGTAGCATAGTTTGTTGTTCTGTTTTTGTCGTTGTGTCACTTTCTTTACCCTTAACCCATTTGTTGCAAATTCTTCGAAATCTAGCTCGCGTTATAAATAAACAACCAAAACTAAACAATTGGACCCCCTGTTTTTTTCTTTTTTTCGCTTTTACATTAACTTTACTACTACAATTGACAGCATTATGAAAACTAGTTTTTTGAGGTATGTCTGTGTAAAAAGAAAGCAAAAAAGCTCAGAATTCCATCACGCCGTCTGTCAACAATCGGCAATTATGTACATATGTATGTATATCTGTATATATGTTAGTGATCTCCCCAATTATATTGGTTCCAGGCACCGGAAAAGAACGGATTTCAGCAGTTTCTTCAAAGGGTTAATAAACTTTTGCGCTTTACAGCTGCACGTTTCTTGCGTTATTATGCTTTATTAATTTCGGTTACAAATTGCTGATAAGGGCACTTGACCTTAACGTTCACATGTTGATAAGGGCTTTTCTTACGTATTGAATTTGAACTTTCAAGGCCAATATGATTTTTTTATTTCAATGAAAGACGAAACTCTAAGCTTATCCACATTTTTCTTATAATTTTCTTTGAACTCAGTATATTATTCCACACTGTTCTCATTGAAAAGGAGACTTTCTAATGTGATCTCTCCATTTAATATTCCCTTTATAAAAATAATTTTCAATAACATTCCAATTAAACGCTCTGCATAATATGCAATTTATTCTAATCTGAATGGTTAATTTTAATATAATATGTTCAGTTCAAAATTCATTCTCTAAAATATTTCAACAAACGCAGTTAAATTGTTTACATTGTTCAAATCTTATTATCATTGTTTGGCGGAACTAATTGTATACAATGCAATTCATTAAACACTGCAAACTCAAATGGATTTTACGCTACGCCGTTTAACCACAGTAAATTGTGATAAATTGCCTGACTTTTATTCTTTAGAGCTAAATAATTATGACACAAACAAATATTTGTAAATTCAATTTAAAGTTTATTTTCTTTATAATCACCGTTAAACCTTTTACTTTATTTGAATAAGTGCTTTATACAATAATATACCATTTACGTAAATACTCCCTATTCTTTTCATAAAATGATTTGATAATATTTTTATAAAAGCGTAAACGAATGGCATAACAAACAAATTATTCACGCATCATTATTGTCTTTAAGTTGTAAACAAATCGTCAGCAAAGCAAAGTAAAATTAAATTTACGTACACATATCTCGTGTTTGTATTTGCCTTTATCGAACGAACAATTTGATCACGTTTTAAGCGAACCGAACCAATACTTTAGACTCCAACACTTGTTGAGCTAATTGAGGCGGTCGTGTGATCACTGATCAAATATTCTTCAGTCTTTGGCCAGCTCTCTAACCGATTTGACCTGCTCCAGAGCTCCACTCGTTTTCAGTGAAATAAGAATCCTAAAGTCGGGAATTCGGAAAAGAACGTGCCCTTAGCACAGACAACACCATTAAAACATTTGTTTAAATATATACGTGAGTTCTCAACGAAGTATAATGAATTGCGTTTAGATAATAGACTTTCTTGACTGTGTTGTTGTTGTGTGGAATTGGTCTTAAATGCCTTGAAATCGAGTCTTGTGTTTATTTCGTTTGGTCTCGCCCTGAACAGCTAGTCAAATAATCTAATTTTAAACAAAGCACTAAAAATAAAAATGAAAATAACCTTTTAAATGCGATTTGGTACCTAATCTACTGTTAACAGAAATTAAGATATCCCACGAAATTGTTATTTTTATTAAGTCAACTTTTAGGTATAATTTTCGAAAGGTGTATACAAAATTTAATTATATTTTAATTTCTTCAATTTTAGTTTAACGAAATTAAACAACCAAACCAGTTTGTTGATAACTTAGATTAATTTACACAATCTATTTTGTACAATGAGCCATTTGTAATCTTCAAGGGTTCGTTTCTATTCTGGTTTATTTACCATAAACTCGTATTTCTTCTATTGGTGTGGCTTTTAAAGGGGCTTATTTATGACTTGCTTTTTGGTAATAACATTTCCTAACGTCTCTTTTTCTTTTGGCTTGTCTGTCACGCAGACAAATCACAATCAAATGTATAATTATGCAAAGCAAGTCGTCGAACCTGCGAAAAACCCGAGAGTCAAAAGTTTGTGAAGTTTAATGTTTTCGCCGTAGTAATCTTTCAAACTGCCTTTAGTTTTTTCGTTTTGTTTTTAGTTTTAACGCTTTAAATGAATTAAAAAAGTCTTGCTTAAAATAAATATCTAGAATTCTTAAAATGTTTTTTTGATTTCGGAATCAATTTAAATTTATTTTATTGAGCAATAGTTCTGGATCTACAAAATATTTTTAGTACTACTTTTATATTGTTTAAATTGTTATAAACTATTTTCTTGTGATCAATCCACAGACAAATCTGACATGACCCTCAGGGATTGGGCATATCGCCTGCTGCCGGGTCTGAAGTGGCTGCACGGCTACACCGGTCAGGATGCAGTGGCGGATCTGATAGCCGGAGTGACGGTGGGACTCACGGTGTTGCCCCAAGGATTGGCTTATGCGACATTAGCTGGGCTGCAACCACAGTATGGCCTGTACTCTGCTTTTGTGGGCGGCATTGTTTACGCAATGCTAGGCAGTTGCCGGCAGGTGACGATTGGTCCCACAGCATTGCTAGCACTGATGACCAGCCGCCACACGGGCTTCGGCTTAGGATCGGGTCCTGCCTACGCGATCCTGCTGTGCCTTATCTCTGGCGTAGTGGAGCTGGGGATGGCAGTGCTGAAGTTGGGCGCACTGGTTGACCTAATATCACTGCCTGTCACTGTGGGATTTACATCCGCCACCGCCGTAATAATTGGCACCTCGCAGCTTAAAGGTTTACTGGGCCTAAGAGGAGGATCTGGCTCTGATTTCATCAACACCATGCGCTCGGTGTTCGGAAACCTCCATGAGGTGCGAAAAGGCGATTTCTCGCTAGGATTGGTGTCGATCATTGTTCTGTTGCTGCTGCGGGTAAGATATCTAATTTATTAAGGAATGCCCGAAATAAATTTGCAATCCCAATAGAAACTCAAAGACGTGAAGCTGGAGGGAAGAATCCGGAGTTTGCGGACGCAGCAACTGATAAGCGGTAGCATTTGGGTGATAGCCACCGGTCGGAATGCTCTGGTGGTGCTGGTCACCAGTGTACTGGCCTACAGCACGTGCGAGCAAATGGAGACCTGTCCTTACATTCTCACCGGAAAGGTGAAGAGCGGTCTGCCCAACGTCTCGCTGCCTAAACTCGAGACCACCATTCTAGACAGAAATGGCACTGAGATTAGGCAGAACTTTCAACAGATGGTAAGTGAAACAAATTTAATATAAATTTTAAATTTACAATCTACTTATCTTAGTGCTTGTTTTTTTCTTGCTTTTTTTGGCTGGCTTAAGATATATATTTGTAGTAAATCTGGTTTTAAATTGTTCTTTTTTGCAAATAAATTAAAATGCACAATGAATTATACCCGTTTGCGCTTAGTTTAAATTAGTATATCATTCTTACAAAGTATAAGTATATTATATCCGAGAAAACAAGAAAGTTAATGTTGATACAGTTTTTTTTTGTTGCGCAACCTTGTTGCTATAGGATAAATTTATTAAATTTAACTGCTGGGTTTTGTTTTAATAAGCATAAACCAATTTCTTTCCATTTCAGGTCTCGGAATTGGGTCCTTCCATGCTTATACTGCCCATAATTGCTGTGCTGGGCAACGTGGCCATATCGAAGGCCTTCGGAGGATCCGGACTAAGTCCCACGCGAGAATTGGTTGCCCTTTCGATGAGCAACATTTGTGGGGCTTTTTGCAGTTCCATGCCGGTGACAGGATCCTTCTCGCGCAGCGCTGTTAACCACGCGAGTGGAGTTAGGACTCCCCTTGGAGGCTGCTACACGAGCGTACTAGTTCTCCTAGCACTGGGATTGCTGGCACCCTACTTCCAGTACATCCCGAAAGCTGCCCTCAGTGCAGTCATCATTTCGGCAGTCATATTCATGATCGAGTTCGAGGTCATCAAGCCACTATGGCGATGCAGCCGGCGAGAACTGCTCCCGGGTGCCATTACCTTCGTAATGAGCCTGGGAGTGGGCGTCGAAATCGGTCTCCTGCTGGGGGTGAGTGCCGATGTAGCCTTCCTGGTTTACCGGGCCGCCCGTCCCGTGCTGAGTGTCTCTAAGCTTCAGACCTGCAATGGCATCAACTACATACTGATACGTCCAAAGCACAGTTCGCTGTACTTTCCTGCCATCGAATGGGTTCGCTCGGGAATCTCCAAAGCTCTGACCACGCACGGAACCGCTCCTGTTGTCCTGGATTGTGCTCATGTGCACGGTATGTTTTATAATTGGGTTCTTATTCTAGATTTTTAAAAATGTTCTTGTACTTTTAGATTTCGATTTCACGGCAGCTCGAGGTATGGGATCGTTGCAAAAGGAACTCGCTAAGGCGAATGTGCCCTTGTTCTTAATGAGTGCCCACAAGGACATTGGTGTAATCCTGAAGGAGTCGACCAATTTTGATTTTCCAACGATAGACTGCCCCGATGACTTGGAATTCCTTTTAGAACAAAGTGAGCCCAGTTTTGATGGTTTCCGCTCACTGATCTTTCACACTGCACAGAAAAACTCACGCTTATCATTTCCTTCGCTTTCATTTGCAGCTTGCTCCTCTGTTTGATTACTTCCAAAACAACAATGCCACATCTAGCACCCTCCATCTCAATTAATTCCTACTCTAAACTCGTTCTGTAATTGAAATTCTGTTTTTCCAGCTCCCGATTATGTTCTGCATTTGCAGATCTCAGCTCCGCTTGTCGAGTCGCGTCTGGTACATTGCGATGCCGGAGAACCAACTGAACTGAGTAAACTTAATGGAAAAACTACTTAAAAATCAGAGAGCTCATATTAGAAGAAGTCAGGATATTGTTAAATTTATATGTTCTTGCGGCACAAAATCTTATTTATGGCAAGTTCAACTGCATTGCCTAACACTAGTTTATTAAAATGCTATAAGAAATACTTGTTGGCATATAAAGCTCTCTTGAATTCCTATTGCTTTAGTATTTATCTCGACCACATTTCATTTCCAACTATTCCATTCCTATGTTATTTTCCCTCTAATATATTAAGTTTACATTGTACATATATATATCTTCGTAAGGCTTACACCATTGTTTAAAATATTGTTTTTAATTACAGTTTTATATACGTGTTCTTGAAAAAGTTATATTATAATCTGTTTTGTCTGTGCTCGTTAAAATTGTATGTTTAACATAAGGCTAATAAAATCAAGCTTAAAACTATGCACCCTAAATTTAGAGAACATATTTCAAGAAAATAGCCCAATGCATATCCCCAAAAGTCTGCACCAAATTGTAAAAGTAAAACAATTTTTTTTATGTTTTTTATTCAATCTTAAAAAATGCGCATTTATTTGATGCATGTTATATATAAGAACTGATGCCAATGTTAAACCGGCGAATAAAACTAATTTTTACATGCGTAGACAAAATTAAAAAGACAAAATTAAAAGAAATTACAAAAATAGTTTCAGCTTGTTTAAATAAAAAACATTCGAAGGCAATAAATAGCAATGAGTAAGGTCTATGGTAGCTCTTAAGTTAGAATAGCGATTAATTCAAAGGGGATACGACGAGTACAACACTACACAACAATCGACATTTACAAATCGGTGATCTCGTGGTGAGATTCGTAAACGGCGGATGCCCCGCCGCCAATATTTAACATCCTGCCGGACTGATCCTCGCTGCTGATGGTGATCCGGGTGAGCAGCTCGGTCTGGATGCGCTTCAGCACCTCGACCACTTCGCAAAGGACTCCGCTCTGGGCGGCCTGCTGCATCGCCTCATTGGCGTCCACCAGCGCCTCATTCAGAGCTCCCTGCTCCATGCGCGCCTTTGCCCTGGCGTAGTATCCTTCGTAGCTGTGCGGCTTCTGGGCAATCGCCTGCGTGGCCAAATCTATGGAGGCGTCAAGTTCCTGAAAAGTGGAGAAATGGCTAATTAGGGATCAATTTAATATCTTTTTTTCCCGCATACTCACATTCAGTTTTCGCTTGCAGCGCGACAGATTCAGCAGCAGATTGGTCCGCAGCTGGGCGAAGATGGCATTCCTCTCGAGCAACTGCTCCAGTCCGGAGATCTTGCGCAGAGCGTATTGGTACCGATGGGCAGCCTCCTGGAAGCGGTTCTTGCGGTACAGCACATTGCCGTCCTCCAGCAGTTTGTTGAGCAGCACGACCAGGATCTCCGGCTTGCCCATGGCCATGCTCCACGTGGTGGGTCCTAGCTTGGCGCCCTTGCGCAGGAACACCTGCACGGCCTGGATATTCCGGCAGGCAATCGCGCGATCCAGCGGTCTCATTCCATGTACATCGATGTGTTCCAGGTTGCCGCCCTGCTCGAGGATGTAGAGCACCAGACTGGCGGCTCCCTGATATGCAGCCAGATCCAGGGCAGTGCGTCCATTGTGATCCTCGTGGTGGCGGTTGCAGCCATGCTCTATGAGGGTCTTGGCCGCCGCCAAGTGGCCTCGCAAACAGGCCCAGCTGAGGGCCGTGAATCCCTCGTGATCTTGGGCCTCCCGGGCAGATCCTCGTGCCAGTAGCAGGTCCACCAGCTCCAGGTGACCCTCCTCCGCCGCGATCATCAGCGGCGTCTTGCGCGTCTCTCCCAGTGGTTCGTCCAGCAGAGCACCTCGCTGCAGCAGGTGCTCCACCACGCTCCAGTGGCCCTCCTTGACGGCCAGCCAGATGGCGGAGTATCCCTGGCGGTTCCTGGCATCGATCTGGGCGCCGCGAGAGAGCAGGATGCCGACCACATCGACGCATCCGTGACGGGCGGCAGCGGTCAGCGCCAGTTCCCCACTGCTCGGCTCCATGCCATTCACGTCCAGATCGAACTCGGTCTCGTTGAGATCCAGTAGATCCTCCAGGATCTTGCAGTGCGCCTGCGCGGCTGCTCCAATTAGAGCCTGTTGCAAAGCCACCGATCTGGTGACGTCCTGGGAATGCGGACGCGGTGACCAGTCGCAGGCCAGCAAGTACTTGACCACACTGAGATGACCCATTCGAGCGGCATGGACCAGGGCACAGCGCTGCGTGATGTCCAGTTGGCCGAGGCTGCTGCCGGCGGCTACCAGCGGACGCACTACGTCGCAGTGGCCACGCATGGCGGCCAGGATCAGAGGAGTGCAGCCCTGGCTGTTGGTCAGACCCACATCGGCGCCGAACTCCAGGAGCAAACTGACCATCGGCAGGATTCCCTCGTGGGCAGCAATGCAAAGGATCGGAGCTCCTCCCATGTAGTCGGTGCGGTGATTGGGTGAAGCTCCTGCAAGGAGAACCAACCGGGAAACCTTCAAGTTCGGACTGTATACATTGCGCAGGGCGCCCAACGAGGAGGATATGTTGTCCGCTGCGCCAGCCAACCAATAGGATTGCAGATCCCTTGGAGAAAGCAGAGTCAGGCTGGTTCCTCCATACAAATGCGCCTTGAGCATGTGGTGACCCAGTTCCAGGGTGAGTTGCGGGGACAGTGGAGCCTGCAGGCGGGACAAGCGGAAAGCGATGGCCGCATGACCCAGCCGGGCATCGCAGAGGAACTTGTTGGACTCGCCCTCGTCCCGCCGCATCAGCCACTCCCTCAAGGAGCTGTGAAAGAACATGTAGGTGTTGTCCAACCTCTTGATGAGGAAGCCGTCCAGCAGTTTGAAGCGCTGCATGAAGTCCGGCCAACTGAGCGCCTCCCGCCCGTGACCCAGTGCCTCCATGCTGTAGTAGATCTCGTCCAGCGTCAGAGGATACAGGGCTGCCAGGCAGACATTCAGGATCGGAGCAGCCTGCTCGAAACTGCGGGCCGTGGGAAAGCGCAGGTTGAAGTGCAGCAGAAAGATCTGGGCGAGCGAGACGGGGAGCACCTTGTAGCTGGACGATTTGATAACCAACTGGCCGCGGGCGATGAGATCCAGGATGAGCTTGGCGTACAGCATGGAGCCCCTGCTCAGGGACTGCAGATGGGACACGAACTTCGTCTGCGGTTGGCCTCCCGCCTGCGAGCTCTGGCCACCTCCTCCGCCGATGTTCAGGCGGATCTCGGGACTATCTGCCAGGCGGGCGCCTATGTAGTCCAGCATGTCCTGCTGCAGCGCCTGGCCCCAGCTGTCCAGGGTCAGTTGCGTGTAGCTCGGCGCCTTGACCAGCTCCAGCATCTGGGTCCTCACGGTGGCCACCAGCTTCAGCCAGGCCGGAAAATGCGGCGTGAGCTGGGCCAGGAAACTGGCAATGGTGTGTCCGTGATCGGGACGATGGTACTCCGCCTCGCACAGGGCATCCACCAAGATGACAGCCACCTTGGCGGGAATCTTGCCCGCCCGGTGCAGCTGCGCCAGTGGCTCCAGAATGGCCAGCTTCATCACCCTCTCCGCATCCGCGATGCACTCGCGCACACTGAGGATGTCCTGGAGGTGCGGCTCCGACAGCAGGTAGTCCCTGTAGGCGGTCAGCTGGGGAGCCTGGCACAGTTGGGCGGCCAGGGAGTGCACGAAATCCGGCACCTGGCAGGTGAGATTGGCGTCCGCCTGGCAGAAGTGGTAGCCCACCATGTGGGAGGCCAGTCCCCGCATGCGCTCACAGTGGGCGCCCAACTGCAGCTGGCTGTAGATTCCATCGGGATCATCCTGCATCTGCCGGCGGCCAAAGCAAGAGTACTCCACCAGCTGCAGGCAGAAGGCGGTCTTTCCGGTGCCCGGTTGTCCGTTGATGAGCACCACCCGCGTCTCCGTGCCGAGGAGGATGTTGGACAGCTGCTGCACCAGCCACTGGCGACCTACAAATACGGAGGATCCGGTTCCTGCAGCGGCACCTCGAAAAACAGGGGCTTCAGGGCCAACTGAACCGCTGCCAGAGTGGAGGCAGTGACTCTGGAGCCCACTGCTGCTGCCGCCGAGGAGCTGGAACTGGATGCCTGCTGACCACGCGTTGATCTCCGCACATTGCCTTTGCGACTCTTGCTCGGCAGCGCCTCGTAAACGTGCAGCATGGAGCAGCCGGCCTTGAACTTCCCGCACAGACTCAGTGCATCCTCCTTGACCCCGTGACTGGTGGCCACCGAGAGCTGACTGCCGCTGAGCATCCCGCCCCCGCCCCCGCTGGCCAGCGTCTGCTCCGGACTGACGTTCTGCGAGGAGCCACTCGTGGTGGTGCTGGTCGCTCCCACTCCGCTGCTGCTGGTGGTGCTGGTCGTGGAGTGGGCCGAGATGGGCTCGCAGCCACTGCCGCTGCTGCTGCTGTTCCCATTGCTCCCGGGATCGTTGAGCAGCAGGCCGAGACGGGCGTGGAGCTGGTCCTTCTGCAGCTTCTCGTTCAGCAGCGAGGAGTGGTGGTCGAGGGCGTCGCTTCCTACAGGGAGAAATAGACAACAAACTGGATTAGATGTGGATTCCATGATGAGGTAAGCATGCTAAGAACAAACTGAAAGTTATACAATATTAATTAGGTGACTTTTTGTTACACATACATTAATTAACAATACCAAATGCATGGTTATGCATATACAATAAATAGAAAACTGAGGTTTCTTCTAAGTAGAAAATGTTAATTTAAATTAAATTTTAAACTTGTCACTAAAATATAAAGAAAATAAAATATAAAGACATTCTTTTCGAAAACTTTTGTTTCATTTAAATATTGTATAACAAATAAAAATTGAAGTTATATATTTATTTATAGTATTTATTAATTTTTTCAAAAGTATAAAAAGATTTATCGATTTAGAATAATTACAACCTTATTATTAAGACACACTTAAATTAAGTTAATGTCTTCAAAGGCTTAAGGTTTAAAAACGCCTTATTCAATAGTTTGCAAAACAATTAAAAATAAAAACATGCAAAATCGTCTTAAAATTTATGAACTGGACGAGAAAAGTGTGTTAATGAACGACAATGAGGATGCAGCATGCAAACGACTGAAACTGGAGGATGCACATAAGTGGAGCGGAGCCATGCCTGCTAGTTGGTTCAGTCCCGCCTCGCTCGAATTGGAGGAGTTGACGCTCCACAGGGACTTGATCTTGCCGAAGACCAGCGAGGACAAGTGACCAGCATACACGGATGTCCCAGCCAAACTGAGCCTGTTCAGGCGGTTCTCGCTACTGGCTCCATGGCGGGCCGAGGTCTTCAGGTTGTGGTTGCTCACGTTCTTGCGACGCCTCCTGGTGACCGCCGAATCCGAGCAGGTCGATGTATTCAGGGCGTTCGATTCCTTGCCCACCGTCTGGTTGTCATGGTGATGGTGCTGATGGGGATGATCTAATGATGGATGCTGGGTGAGTTTTACTGTACGAGTACGTTTGGCAATGAAACCGAATAGTTTCAAATGTTCTAAATTATGTTGTAACTTCTTATTTTACCTCTTATAATTTAACCTTTATATTAGTTTTTAACATATACTTATTTGTTGCCTTAATTTGAGAATCTTCTCATTAAATAAACCTTTAAAAATATTTGCTTCTTTTTTCTTTGAATAACTAAATAGGTGTGCAAATGGTTTAACTTTTCTTGTAAACTCTGACTCTCCTCTAAAAAAAGTGAAAAACTTTTCTATGGCAAAGCTTGAACCTGACCCCCAGTTGAACCCCATTCTGAACTTACCGCCGGACAGGATTGATGCCGTGTCAATGGGACAACCCCCGTTGGAGGCAGTGCGTCGATGGCCGCCGCCCACTCCTCCAGCTCCGCCTACACCTCCTCCTCCTCCGCCGGATCCACCACTGCTTCCTCCAGTGAGGGCGCTGCGCAGATTCTTGTGGTTGAAGAACCGCCTACGCGTGGGCGGAGTGGCAAAGGCCGGTGGTGCGGCACTCAGTTCGCTGTATGCCACAGAATGGATGTTGTGGCTCAGGCTGCTGCTGCGACTGTGGCCACTTATGCCGTTGCCGTGGGCCATCAACTGCTTGGCGGCGGAGGCGACGGCTCCTCCACCGAGGTGGTGCTGGTGGTGCACATCCGCGGTGACCGTCTGTGTGGTGCCGGTGGAAAAGCCACTGCCATTGGTGGAGCCCCCCGCCCGGGGCAGTTTGCCATTGCTCGCATAGCGGTGGTGGTAATCCGGCGACTGCGACTCCTGGCGGTGCTGCTGCAAGAAAATGTGCCAATAGAGTTAAAAACTTATCATTGATGAAAGTTGATGTACAGAGAAAAAATATCGAAAGTCAAATGGAAAAAGGCTACGAATAATCTACTCCTCAAAATCGAATTAGTTTAACTTTAAAACTTTTCCTTATTATATTTTCTCACGTTTTATTTTGATTATTAGATATATAGGTTTTAAAAAAAATATTTTTAAGTATAACATCACATTTTTCTAGATAGTCCTACGCAATTTATACTCGTTGGTATTTTTTAATCTCCATACTTTTACGATTTATTTTCATTATGGACTTTTCCTATTTGCATTTTTCAAAATGTCTAAAAAATATACTCCTCGGATTGGATATTGGTTTTAATCACGATACCTTTACCTATACAACTTATATCACTTTTTATTTGAATGGCTTACAATTGTTCTTTTGAGAATTTTTTTCTTAAATACAAATATACAATTTCACAGCTATTCGTTCGAGTTTCTTCTCCTATTACTGATTTTCTTCCCGTGTAGAGAGTAAACAGCTTTCGTCAAAGTTAAGCAGGCCCCAAAGGAAAGGCGTTGCTCTTTGATTGGTCACATGTGTGGGCCATCCTGAGATGAAAGCGTTCAAATGGCCACAGATCCAAAGCACTCATAAAGCCAACGAGGCGGTGCTTCTAGGCATTAAAGCCCACCTTGTTGCAGCCCTAAACCAAAATATTGTCAGACTTATCAAGACTACGACGGCCCAGACATAATTATCATGTCAAGATCAGGCTGGATTGGTGGGCACACTTTGAAAAATTCCCACTTGGCATATCTTGCACTTGACGAAAATACTTTTTACCTTGATCTATTATGTATTGCTCACACATATCTTATGTTGTTTTGGATTTTGCAATGGGAATTGTAATTTTTTTCAACACTTTTTACACCCAGAGGTGTGGAAAGCCAAACATAAATTCAAACAATTAGGGTGTTAAAATATGCTGTGAAAATGTGAGGCCAGCCAAAACTAACAAGACCTGCAAATATTATATTAAACAATATAAACGAATAAACATATCGGTTGAAAAGAAGAGCTTGTTTAAATTAAACAATGCTTTTCAAAGTTAGTGCCTTAAAAATGTTTTTTAATACCGTTTTATTTTCGGGGCAAATGGTTTTGAACAAGTATTTGTTCTGAGTGCAGCTCTGCCATTCAAAGCCTATTGCCTGTCCAGTTTGTGGACTGGTGTCCTCCGCACTGACGGGACACAAACCGAAACCAATTTCATTCACATGCGCCACAAATGCCCCTCCATAGGGGTCTTAGTCATCGCCTAGTCTTTGGCTCCTTTGGATTGGGGGCTTTCGTCTTAATGAACTGCAAATCATTTTCTGTCTGCGTTGGTTTTCGCCTTCTCTTGTTTTCCTCCAGACTTGGTTTCTTTGGTTTTGGGTAGGCCGCGAGACTGGACATGGCACCGAAAAAAAGCACAGAAACGTGATTTCCAGGCCAGAATCGGTAACAGAAACAGCAAAGGAACCTGAGAACCAGTTTCTGGGTTCTGAGTGGGATAATAAGATGAAATTGGTTGGCTCCGCCAGACGGAGTCGAGGGCCATTAATTGACGGGCAGGAGGTGTGTGCGGAGGCAGGCAGGTGGCTGGAAGCTTTGGACTTTGGAGCCGGCCAAATCCAGCAAAGGGACTGTTTTGAAATTAATTGAAAGCAAAGAATCGCCAGGGATCGAACTCTTTTTTAGATCATCGATTATGGGCTTAACAAAGTTGTTGAAATTATGGTTAGTTTAGAAAAGAGTGCCTGTCTTTGGGAGCTATTCAATTTGGCCCGTTTGATGATTGTGATTTGGCCAAAGAACCCATCTGACAAGTTGGCCCGCCTGCGGATGTCTGAGTGCTCTGGTTCTCTTCCACCAGCGGATGTCTGGGTTTAGTCACGACCACGAGTCGCCCACTTCCGCTGGAGGATGTTTGGCTGAGCCAGTCTGCCCACAGACTGTCAACCGACTAACTACGTCCTCAAGACTTTTCCTATCCATCTTACTGCTTAATATAACATAAGTTCCTCCTTTGAATATCCCCATTTAAGTTAAGATATTTGCTTTTCAGTCAAGTACTTATGTTTGTGTACGAATTAGGTATATTTAAATTGAACAAATACATTCCCTATTATATTTTATAAATATTACATATTTTATTATATTGTGTAAACTGTTTTTTTGGGACGAACACTCTTAGGGGTCTGTGTGTGAGTATCTCTGATCGGCAGGCTTCAATCTTGAATCTGCAAGCTACCGGGATCAGCTGGGGAACTCCATGGTGCTGATCACCTATCCATCGATCTGGGGATCAATAGATCCGTGGGCTGAGTTCCGCCTCTATCTCATCGTAATTAAGCTGCGGTTCGCTTTGGTCCGTTTCGATGCGCTTCACTCAACCCCAACCCAACCCAACCCAATCCGAACCGATCGAATCCAATCGAATCCAATGCCAGACCAAGTGCCCACCCATCCCCTCCTTTCTTTCTTTTTTTCACTCGCATGGTGGAAAGGCTTTCTTTAAACTAGTTCGTCGTGGGGTCTGGGATCTCTTATCGCTTCCCGCGGCGGCGTTTTAATTGGCCCCATCACTTTGATTAAGTTGTAGCCGGCACACGAGCCGTGCTTCGGAAAATAATTAACAAATTATGCCTGCCATACATGGGGCCGTGGAAAATTTGAAAATTGAAAAAAAAAATCACATCTCCAAAGGTGATTTTCACTTTTTCCGCTCGCCAATTTGTCTGCGTGGAGACACAGAGAAAGAGGAGTTGCCGCTGCCACCGTGAAAAAAGCTTCATAAAATTTGCACTGCATGATGGAGATGATCGAAGTTACTGAGGTGGAAACAGGATGCCATTAAATAGTGTAATTTGTAAAGGAACACAGGTCAATGTCCATTACACGTTATGCGATCATAATGTCTTCACAAACTAGTTGGGGTGTTTATACCATGTAGTGCTTATAAATATTTTTGATATCACCTAAATCAATTGGTAACTTATTTTTCTATATTTATTTAACATTTAAGGCTTATCAATTTTGCACATTTTTCATCTAGAAGCTCTTTAAAGAAGCTATTAAAAAATAAAATGAGCTTACAATTGTATAAGTCCTCCAGTATTGCACCAACCCACTTTGAGTACAATTTAAATGCTTGGCAAATTATAATCGTGAGAACACACCAAAAGTTTTTATGAGGAACAAATCACGTTAGAAATTTATGAACTGTCAACCGTTTGGTTGAACTTTGGCCGCTCCCAAAGCGGCAAACAAATGAGCAGAACGAGCCAATTGACCGACTGACTACCAGCCAGAAAACTACAATATATCGGGCATAAAACAGCAAAGCCGAACCGGATCGGATCGAAGTGGCTGGAACCCCAAGGGGAGTCTGCTCCTCCGTCTCTCGTTGCATTGAGGCGCAGGTGTAATAATGCCAGCTGCCACAGAGCCGGGCCAGAAAAAGCCAGTAATTGTAATATGACAAACCCGCATTAATTTGCCTGCAAAAACTGAGGCAAAACTGAAACTGAGAAAATCGGCAAAAGCAGACTTCGAGACTCACACTGGACAAAACATATTATTTTTAAATGGATTTGTTAAAAAAATGAAAATATTTGATTATGGGACCAAGCATTTTAAATAAAGAGTTGTAGTGCTAGGATGCAAAATAAGTAAATAAACAATTTACAAAAGTATGTCCTCGAACATATAATAAATTTGTAATATATTATTGTAATACTTTAAAATTATGTTTTAGGTGCAAAAACATTTTGAAAAGCAAAACGCTTTATTACAAATTTTGTTTTATTTATACGTTTTAAAGTGTTTTGTTTTATTTTTTAACCAGTTTCTACCTTGTTTTAGGATATAACATGTAAACTTGTATAATATTTAGCTTTCAGTGCACGCAATGCAATTACAGCGGCGGTATTTAATGACCGAGTCCACCGAGCTGGCAACAAGATTAATGGTTCATTCAAGAATTCGATTTTCGGCCACAACAACAACGGCAGGTTCATATCAAAATGTATTTTTTTATGGCATGCATTTTTTTTCTCCTTAAAATTATGAAAAATAAAATATACATCTCATGTTTGGCTGCGGGGCGTTTGCGAGAACAACAACACAGCGTCACAGAACTTGGCGGTCCCAGACATTGTGACACCAACCAAATGCAGCAACTCCAATCCCTGGCCAAGACTCGTTTTGGCCACTTACACGAGGGTGTGGGCCCGGCCAACTGGCTGGCTAAATCAAATGATATTTCAACAACAGTGGCTTGTGTTGAAAAATAATTGTTTAAATGTCATAAAATAAACAACGCAGACCCAGCGGAGGGTCAACAAGTGTGGAGGCCTGCAGAAAATCGCAATCTGGTCAAATTGAATAGAGTCGAATGCGCGGCCCAAAGACTTAGATCCCATTACAGATTAAATAAATTGAGAAACTTATCGAGAGCATATTCGAACTGGGCTTAGGCCAAAACCATTTTAAGTGCTCATAATTATATAAATTAAGACAATTCACTTAAAGATATCTTTGAAAACGTGAGGTATTTAAATTTAATTAAAATTTAATAAATTCTGAACGCTAATAAAGTTGATTAGAAAAATCGAAATAAATGTGTAATATCAGTAATTACCACAATTAATGGAAGTTAGAGCAACCTAAGTAGTTTGTCCCATTAAACTATGTTTTAAGATATCTCACATTATTTATCCATCGATTTCCACTTGAACCGCCCTCTAAACCTTGAAATCATTACAAAACACCACTCAGCATTATTCATCCGTGGCAAATGTTTATGATCACGAGTCGCATATGGATGGAAATGTTCAAGTATCATTTAGATGGAAGCATTGCCGAATCGCATGCAAAGGCTTTTGTGCGATTTTAAACGCGCTGGCATTTCCAAACCGCCCGTAAAAATCGCCCACTTTGCATTCGGCATCTAATGGAAATCGTCGTGCTCGTTGGCGGTTTAAAAAAGTGCCCATTAATGTTGGGGCCCAGCATTGTTGGTACTCGTATACCAAATTTTGGCTAATGCATGCGCATTCTGGCCAACAGTTCGATTGCCAAATCTTCTGGCTGGCATTATCAAAACACATTTTTTTTTGTATTGTAATCATGCCTAGAATGTTGGCCAAGTCTGAGGTGTTGGCTTAAATTGGTTTTCCTTGTCTTACTGACTGCACAGAGAAAAAAATGAATTAGGAACTGTTATCAGATCGACAAATAACATTAAATCCAAGCTGCATAATAAACATATTTTTTTCCGTGTTGGGGTTTGTCCACTTGAGTGGAGTGCACTGAAATCCGAGACAAGACAAACAGCTCAATGCAAAGTGATTTCGGCACTCACTTTGTTTAATTAAGATTTTGCATTAGGCTGTGTACTCGCTGATGTCAGTCCAATTTGAATACCAAATTTTATGAGGATCACCGAAACGTTAAAATGGATTTGCTATTGAATTGCAGTCAGGTGAAAGCTTTCGCTCTGCTACCGGTAAGTGGAATAGCTTGGCTAACAATAAACAAGAGCCGAACATTAATCAGTTGGATAAACAAATCAAACTGGTAAAAATGTATAGTAAATAAAGCTTTTGGGAGGGAGACATGTCAGCGGCTATGGCGGACAATTCGACAATTGCAGCCGAATTGAGTGAGAAATTAAAGTCCGCGGCGGCGATACATGACCATAATTAATTGACAAGCTGGGAATTCGGTTTTCCATTGGCAATATAAATCAATGCTGGCCGAGGGAAAAATGCCTGCTGAGCCTCTTTACCTCGGCGAACATGGCCACGAGCGGTGAGAAAAATTAATGCATTTACTTAACGATCGATAAATCGACTCGAAAAAGCCGCTCGACGACAACCGAATTGCGCAAAAATATTATGACCATCGCCATGTGGCATATATCAAAGGCCTCCGCCAACTGTGGGCCAAGATAATCCAATCCAGTCAGATCAACAAGACCGAACACCCGACCTGAGAAATTGTTTCTCAACATGCAAATGCCGTGCGATTTATTCAAGGAAGCGGCTCGCATGCCAAACAAATCCCAAACTAAGCCCCGAAAACACCCAGAGTTAGAGATACGCGGAGATAAACAGGTGAGATGTGGAGACAGTCAGGTGAAATGGGTGAGAAAATATATACATACCCATATGCCAGTATGCTAAAAATGCAAATGCAAATGCATTTGCCAAGTGCGACCAGGCCGGGGCGAAATTAAGTTGTTATTTGCCTGGCTCATTTATTTATGGCATTTGGAAAGTTGACAATCCTTTCGCTATCTGTCATCTGACCCATCGGACTTTGGACATCCAACTTCTATCTCTCGCGGAGATTCACCCATCGAGTTGCAAATTGATTTTCCCACCAGCTTTCACATGAGCGGGCCAGATTGATAGTGTACTCGTCTTCCCACTGTGAATGCGACTCCATTCCTGGTGCCAAACTCATAACCCGGGAAATGGCTTTCCACAAAGGCCCATTAAAATTATAACTACGTGAAAGAAGGCGCACGGAAATCGTAAAAGCAAATAAGCCAAAGTTTGGGGAAGAACATAAAAACTTATTTCGTTTTTTTCGTTAATCTGGGCATTTTTTTAGGGGCACCAAGGAAAAGTATTACCTAATTAAGTAGAAAGTATTATCATTTATTTCGTTTAATACCCGTTAAACACTACAAGGTAAAGAGAATAAATGTTAAATTTAATAGTACCTTCGACCAAACATTTAGTTGAGAAAAGTTTATATTCCATTACTTTGACTTATAAAATGTTGAAAACGGATTGAATCGTTTAAATTTATGACTGATTTTCTACGACTTAAAGAGAGCGATCGGTAATTATTCAATTTTATAATTAGGAGCTGATTGATTAGGTGACTTGACTAATACATTTTTTTATTTTTAAAGAATTAAATTTTAAGGAAGTCTTTTTTTTTTTTATAAATAGGGGTAATTGATTATTGTTGACTAATACATTTTTTTATAAATTCAAAGGTATTTAAACTTCGGCTTAACAAAGCTACCTTAATTTCTATTTAACGATATTTTTGATCCAATTTACTAGTGCAAGCCATTCTTTTTCCCCTTTAAATTTGATTACATCATTTATTGATTCCCTTTCTCTTTCTATTTTTTTTTTAGGTTAAAAATTAAACTTAATAACTGAAGTACAATTGCTTGATTGATTCAATAATTAATTAGATAACAAATGTGATATATTAAAACATTCCCTCAATTCCAGATCAAAGCTGATTATCACATCGATTTGTAGAACTTTTGGATTACGGAAGATATATTTATGTCCTTCTTAAAAAAAATATATATTTATTAATATAATAAGATATTTTAGTTCTATTATGAATTATTTTTTACGTTCTATAAAGTTTGTTTGTTTTATAAACCATCTCTTCTTTGAACTGTTTCTAATGCCTAGTTCCCATTTTTTTTGAGTGTAGATCCCGGCTTAGCGTGTCATCGCTTGGGATTGATTGGAGCACAAAGGTACTCTCACTCATCACACTCGCGGGGCGTCTTCAGTATCACGGCGTTATTGATTTCTGGGAAAGTGAAATGCACTTTGGTGCGGTTCAGTGGGGATTGGCGGCTTTGGGTTCGGGCACTTGAGGAAGCGTTAACGTAACGAGAACAAGTTGGGCATAAAATGCATTGCCTTGCATTGCGCACTTTTTGTGGCGGCTTTCTAATGTCGTGGTCAGGTCGGTCATTTATGACCCCTCAGCTCGCTGGATTTCCCTGGGAGTGTGAAACGTGCTCGGCATGCCGAATGCTAATGCTAATGGCAATCGTAATGGCACTGCTCAGGGAAATGGACCAGGCACTCCCGTAGACATGTGCATCCACAAACACATCCACATCCAAGTCCATATCCATCCTCCAGTCGGTTAAGTACTCCACTTGAGCCCGGCTTAGTTGAGCGTAAATAATCTCGAGATGAAAGTTGCCACTATTGACTTATGGGTCAGGTGGAAAGAAGCTTTGGGCACGCTCACGCTTAGTAAAACCAACTATAGAGTGCGGCTCTAATGACACGAAAAGGTGTTGGGGGTTAATGAATTTATGGGAACATTAAAGTAATTCAAAGGCGAAGTTTTTTTAGTCTGAGAGTTTTACCAGAAAGGTCAAAAGTGCATGTGCAGAGATTTTAATATGTTCAATTTGACGACCTCATTTGTAATATATTTATTATCAATAACAACAATAGAAAGAAAGGTTATAATAAGACATCGGATTACGTGCAACAACTGATTCTATATTTTCTTTTGTAAGCCAAGTTAGATAAGAAAAGAGGTAAAGCAGAATAAGATTCAAGTTCAATTTAATTTTGATTTAATGAAAATATATCCAATAAAAGTTTGTTATAATGGTATATTTAATTATAATACCGTCTGCAAGGGTATAAAAAGTTTAATTTTTTAATAGTTTTACTCTATAAAGTTATATGTGTACAATTTTGAATTATTTTTGAAAAATAGTAGGATAGTAGGTATTAGTTAATGCTCGTTTAAAAGTCATGAATAAAACGAGATTATAGTTTGGTGTATACTGATCTATAGTAGGGCATCTTTTTACTTCACATTTTTAATAACATGCCATCTCTGTGATATTTTTAAAGAAATTCAACACTTCAACTACAAATACGCAACCAATCAACAAACCAGCGCATTTCCCAATTTAATTAGCAGCATTTTGGGTAAACAAACCGCCGACACTTTAACACCTTTTGCCAGACAAATCCGGAAACGGTCCCTTGGCCCTTGGATTTTTTGTTTACCTTTGGCTTAGAAAAAGCTTAGAAAGTGAAAACTTTCATGATCAATCCAAATTATAAAGGCCAAGCCAACATGGAGCGTTAATTGCAGTTCGTGGCTTGCACTCTGGTAAACAATTTTAATTTTGAGGTGTAATTATTTTTGCTGCTATTGTGTTCAATTTTCATGGTGTTAATAAAGCTACGGGGCATTTTTTATGCTAATGGATTTCATTAAATATTCATGTAATTGTTTGGAAATTCAGATGTGCTTCAGTATAAAAAAAAAAAATATTCATGTAAGGGATTGTTTGGTAGAGAAATAGAAATGAAGGAGCTTTTCAATGGGATTTGCTACTTTCGTAGTATTGATAAACACAATAAAATTGTTTTGATTTTCAAATATTTTATTTCTATAATGATTAGGGGGGAGGGGGCGTGGCACCTTTTTAACAACTTCTGTTAACTCCTCTCAAAATCCACTTCTACTTTTTTTTTTTCCCAAAACCCCCCCTTCAAACGGACAAAAAAAAAAAAAAAAAAAAAAAAAAAAAAAAAAAAAAAAAAAAAAAAAAAAAAAAAAAAAAAAAAAAAGAATAAAAACCAAAAAAAAAAAAAAAAAAAAAAATATAAAATTTAAAAAAAAATAAAAAAAAAAAAAAAAAAAAAAATAAATTTTTTTTTTGAATAAAAATTAGTTCTCACGATTTGGTCAATGATTGGTAGAAAATCAAGAAGAAAACCTTTAGAGATAGAATTTTAAGACAAGAATATGTAATTGACAATACTTCTTAGTGGTTTTTCTCCGTGTAAAGCTCTGAACTTTGTTTGGACTTAATTTTCTCTGCATATTATGCAAATCTTTTCACCCATTTCGCCATCGCCTCATCTGCTTTCATCCAAAAGTGTCTGCATGTTTTATCACTTTTCGCACAGCCCGCAGTCAAATTAATTTGAGTCAGAAACTTTTGCCCTGCCCTTTTGGATTCAACTTGAGTTGGGTTGGGTAGGTGTGTTTCATCCGCTGGCTCTTTCTTCGCCCAACTTAATGATTAATTTGGATACATGTTTGTTTTATATTTCGCATTTATTGTGCTTTGGCCTTTCTGCAAGACATCGTGTACCCGACAATGGGGCTCATATTTCTGGTGACAAGCCAACTGATGTCCAGGTCTTGTCTTTCTGAATTCTCCCTTTTGTGGGCCCGATCGAAAGCGACTTTCTTTCCATTTATCACGGCACCGAAATTTGGCTGTTGAGGCCTTTGTTTTAATCTCTAATTGCACTTTGTGGCAGGCCTCAATTTACTTGTTGGCAAATTGAAATTTGGGCCAATAAAGATAAGCCGTGTAATTTGTTTTATATTTTTGCGGATTATGTGGGCAGTTCGTTTATATGGATTTTTGCTTTATTTTGAGTTTAATTACTGGCCAGCTGAAGTCCAAGTGAGTTAATTTGATGTGGGTGTGTTTATGATATGGCAAGGATTTTAATCAGAATTGGTTGGTAAATTATATTTTGCCATTAATTTGAAATGGCATATGGCAACTAGGCATTTATTTTTATTAACTATTTAATAAATGACTTGAAAAATTACCCCTATTAATGGATTGTTGATAATCAATTTAATGGTCACAGACAGTTAGCAGTTTCTTAACAGGATTTTGTAATTAAGATTAATACTTTAATACCTTATAAATTAAGAATTAAGAAAGTTAAGTGATATACAAATATTACTATTATTTACATCGATGTATTGAAAGTGCTCTGCCCATAAAAGGTAATTTGTTATTGTGAAGTAAAGTTGTGTTATTTCCCCAAGTGGCCGAAAGATATATGTTATGACTTGACCCATTCCATTAAACCAAACATTGTTGCCACGCCTCCGTTTAGATAAATGTCAAAGAGGCGGCTAATGAACATATTTCGCGGCATTTATTGAACAATTCCAGCAATTTACGTTTATTAGCGGCCCACAACTAACTCGCAAAACGCTGTGAAGCCTTTGACTCATTTACATTTTGCATGCAAATGTGGTCAGCACACATAAGTGTTTTCCAGTAGCTCAACCTAGAGCCAATTAGCGACTTTTATTCACTGGTGGCCTTTGCATTGGCTCCTTGGGCGATTTTCCAACTACATACAAATCGTTTTGGCTGAAACAAAAAGTTCTTTTTATGCCAGCCTTAATTACAGTCCAATTCTGATGGAAGATATTCAGAAAATTGATTAATTGTCGGTTATGAGAGCTGTTTTTAAAGCGCCCAGCAGGTGGCGCTCTGAGTGTGTGCTTGCGCGCGGTTTTTGTCGCCCGCAAGTCGCGCCGGGAGTTCAATGACGCGTTTGTGGCTTTGTTGCAATAATCAGTCGCTTGTTCGACATCGGATTATGATAGTAAATGATATGTTGGCTATGGCTATTTTCATTGTGCATTTAAGCCTGATTGCAGCCATTGTTATGACCGTAATTAAGCGATTGATTGTTGAGTGAGCGAAAGTCAGTGTGTATGTTGTATGTATGTTATAAATGAGGGGTAATTTAATGGCAATGCATTCTAACATATTACTAAGACATTTATTTTAATTAAATTTCACTTATAATTAAACGATAATTATTTCCTGGAAGGAACTACAGGTGGGCTTACCTCTATAAGGTTAAAAAACCAACTAAAGGAAGTGTAATTTCAAATTTTATTATATTTATTATTATAAAGCTGAGTTACAAAATAGTAAACTAGTATAAGCTAGCAGCTTGAATAATTTAAATAGTTGGAAAGGGAATGTAATACTGACACCTAATCGATTATAATTGTTCCACTTTAAGTATGCAGATATCTAATCAACATTAAAACTAGAACTTATATAGATAGTAGATTTCCTTATACCTTAAAAGGCTTATTCAAATTGATATTGAATCACTGGATATTGTGCATATCTTACTGGAATCGCCATCGATTGAAAATAAATATGTGTGCATTCAAGTTCCTGTGTCAATCCAACTTGAATATTTGCTGGCATGGCGCTAAATCAATCGGCCAATCGAGAGTCATCGCGATCAGCAGTGAATAATTGCACAGCGGGTAGTGAAATAAAAAACAAAGACACCTGAGGTGTCTCACAATCGAAATCAGTGCGAGATGCTGCGATTCAGGCAGGTGTCGCACTCGCACTCTTCCACGTAGATACATAAATCTCTTGCGAAATCGAAACAGCAGCCACTGGCAGAGCTAATGATGCACGGCAACTGCCACACATCCATCCAATCGAATACCAATTACAATGTTTGACATTCCGCAAAGTAAAAGATACAGGCGAGTACTCAAGGTGCGCTCCATTTGATTGATTGCCTTCCCCGACTCGCGTTTTTTGGCTTTTGCTAATCATTAATACGTGATGCTATCGAAATTGTGGATAATTAACGCCATATTTGTTGCCTGCAATGGACAATTAGACGACGAGGCACAGACCAAAAGGAAAAATAAATTGCATGCGCGATAAAAATCGCGCTTTGCGTTCATTTTTCTTGCTCTCAGCTAATGGCTCGAAAAACGCGCTCGAATCGCTGGTCAATATCGGCTTTATTTGGCGCTTTTAATGCAAACTATTTCACATTTGAATCACTGGCATTTTCCAAGTTGATTTGTCGCCTGTGCATGTCAATCACAAACATTGAGGTACCTCGGCTCTTTTGCGCCTGGGCATACATATGTTTGCATTCACAGCGTTATTCAAAGTTATAGTTGTGATCGCTTTATTTAAAAGATTACTAAATAATATTATTTTAAAGGGGTTCCTTTTAATTAAATATATACGATTTTTATATTTTTAATTTTCAAGGAATTGTTTGAAAAATGCTCCAATCTACTTCGAATAGTTGTTCAGAATATTTTATTTTTGCTGAGCATTAAAGTACATTTTTATGGATTTTAAAGATATTTTTATTTTTTTTAATATTGGCTCGAACATTGTCTGAGATTGAACATCTATAAATAAATGCTTATTTATTTCGTTTGGCAATTTAATGAAAATTGTATTCTTTATATGTATATTTTAACAATATCTTTTGTAAGTTTCTACAAAATGGGGTCTCTATAAATCTGCTCATAGGTGTTTGGTTTTTTCGAGCAGCTTATAACACGATTTCCAAACGATAATTAGACAGAGACCACGGGGCCAGCTGCCACTTAATCTAATGACAGTTCTCGGACCCCAGCACACCTCACTTGGTAGCCAACTCCCCGGCTGATCGGCAATTGCCTAAACGACTTCTGGTTTGGCTTAGAAAGATGGTTATGTAAAGTGCTCGTTGGCCACCAAGTGAGCCAACTACATCTGGGCGCACCGATAGCTGACACACTTCCGACATACGGGTATCGCAGGCATAACCATATCCATATCGTATCCATCGCGGAGAAATGGAAAACCCGGGCAACTCCAATTGTCGCCGGCCAAAACAGAGACTGGCACTCATTCCCCGGCCATAAACTCAATTCCCCTCAATTGCCTGCCATTAAGCAAGTTTTTCCGGGCGCATCGGGACTCATCTCAAAATCAAATCAAATCAAACCGATTCGAATAGTATCGCGACGAGTCGTATTAATCAGACGCGATTGTAAAAGGAAACTTTCTTTCTTGGGCATTTCTTTGCTGGCGTCTTCAAAGGCTTAGACTTGTTTGTGCTTTTGACTTAATGGCACTTAGGTGTCGGACATTTTATGATTTTACGATCGATGGTGTTATATGGCTTGCTGTTGATTAATTCAGGCAAATTGGGGAAGGAAACAATTAAGGGCTTTGTTAGCAAAGGTTTATCTACTGAAGCGCCAATCTGAAGTTAGTTACCTACATAGCTGGTACCCTATATTGATTAAAAACAATCTGTACAAAGCCAAGTTTATCTTCATTATATGTATTTAAAAGTATTTTTGGTAACCAGAAAGCCTTTCTCCCATAATCACTTTTCTACTTTCGCAAAAACTCAAATCAAATCTTTTGGCCACACAATATGACAATAATTAGAAATCAATTTACACGTCGGATTTGGATCACCGCCGATCTCTCCCGACTTTTGGAGCATTGTTTGTCTAGCCCGTCCTTTTTGGACTGTCGGATCAGAGTCCGCGGCCGAAATTTACATCCATGTCCATGTCATGTGTCCGAGCAACTTGGCACGTTTATGTTTGCTTATGCGCGAGTATTAAAGTCTTAAGTGAAATCCCATGTCACGTGTCAGAGAGCGGACCGAAAATACAACCCCAGCCGAAATCGAAAACTGAAAACTGAATCTGAGCTCAGCCCCCTCCCCCCTTGAAATCAATTGAGAATCGCTATGAAATAAATACTTCAGCAAATGCGAATGTTAATAAATATGCTGCGAGAAGTAAAAAAGAAGCATACAGAGAAAAAAAATCTTACATTCGGTAATTTTATATTATGATTACTATGATTGGCAAAGTACCAAAGGTGAGTTATTTAATTCGGCTGATTTTAATATACTTTGTGGTTAATTTTAAAAATTGTTTTATTTGTGACAAAGGGGTTCTTTTAAAATAAAAGTCACGCTTTAAATAAAAATGAGATCAATAACAGGTTATTTTTTACGATAATAATAGTAAAATTATTCATTTTATTAAAAATTAAATTTAAAAAAATTATGTTTTAAAATGTCAGTATGAAATATTATTTTTTAATAAGATTTTGTTTTAAAAAAAAAAGAAAAATCAACCTAAAATGTTGATATAATATAGATATTTCGAATTTTTTTTTTGCAAAAAGAAATGAAATAGGAAATATTGTTCTAGTTTTTTTGTCTGTGCAAAGTGAGTATTTTCGCCTGGCTTAGAAAGCAGAAGACACTGGACGATGGTCGGAGGCCTGAGGCGACAGCCGGCCGCCGAAGTGACCCAGTTTCCCTCCATCTCCATCTCCATCGCCATAGCCATCTTCATCTCCATCTCCGTCTCCATCGCCGTTCGGATCTCCAGATCCAGCTCCATCCACAGCTGCTCCTCCTGCTGCCAACTGCTACCCAACATCGTCTGCCGGCGAGCGGTGGAAAAACAAACTGTCAGTTTAACCATTTGACAGTCGCTTTGAGATACACAAGCGCAGATATGAGATACGACTTCGGGTTCGGGTATCTGCAGCTACTACTGTGGCGACTGCATCCTGCCAGACAAGCTATCTAGCACTGGCGATCTGCTCCAGCCCCCCATCTCCATCCTCATCCCAATCCACATCCCAATCCCCAAGAATTGGCTCCCAGCGGCGCCCGACAATTGAAACTTTTGCGCCGTTTTGGCGTATTTAAAGTGACATTTGCTGACAGTCGGTCGACGATGATCCCGATGGAAAAGATTCGAGAGGATTGGCGGAGGAGGAACCGCCAGTGATCTACGATACAACCCATGGCTGCTCTTTAATCGACAAACCGATCAGTTCAGTGGGAAGAGTTATTATCGTTATTGTTAAATCAAATTCATTTAATTAAGAGGAAAGTGATGCTTGTAATTGTTTTGTAGATTTTTCGTGAAAGCTGATCGATCAGTTTAGTTTGTGACTTACTGTCGTTATTTTTATATTTCCAATTAAGTTATAAAGCTCAGCAGTACTCAAACTTTTTAATAAAAGTCATTGGTTTTGGAAACTCTTTAGAAAATTTCACTTCTATTGAATCCATTTAGGTTAGATCAAAATTCTAATATTAATATTCGTTTTATCTACAAATTCCGAAAAGCTTTCTGGAACCACCCAGAATAAAATGATTATAACTTTTATGGCTCCTTGGAACCGTTCTTTGCATAAAACAAATTGTTTCACACTCTGTAATGACTTGATTAAAAGTAGATTTAGCCGTTTTACGATCACCTATGCGCTTTAACATAATTTCAAGGCCCAAAAAGGTGTTCCGCCTACGTTTTCCACCAAATTTCCGTGAACGGGAACTCATTGGAAAATGTGTCAAAGTGGCGCTGATAACCCAAATGGGCGACAAAAGAGGCGCTTAGAAAGATGAGCGGAAATGGGAGTCGCGGAGATACTTTTATAACAAAAGTCGCTTTACCGACGGTTACAAAAGAGATTTCTTTCTCTTTTCCATTCTTCAGAGTCGATTTCTTGGCTTTTTCTTTTCTTGCCCCCACCATTTTTTCCATTTCTTTGATGGAGTCTCTCCATCTCTAGTGGCAGCATAATCAAGAGGCCATTAAAGTAAACACACTAAAGACGACGCCGTTTCCCCTGCACCGCCACCTTCATATGGTGTCAGTGATATGAAAAGGTACTACATTTTACGTGGGCAAGGTACAAGATAAATAACAATAACCTGCCTAGCTAAGGTAGTATTTACATGTATCATATCATGACTATTAAATGTACTCATATAACTTAATAGTAATATATGTATCATTTTATGCCTATAAATTCTGGAAAGAAGTACTTTGCAGTGGAGCTAGATACAACTTCCTACGTAATTTCTCATACTGCTTAAATTAAAATATTTATATTTGTAACATACTGCAATGTATTGTTAAAATGATATTTGATTTTTTTTGGGATAATATTTTGTTTCCAATTAAAAAAAAGGGGAGTACAATTGTAGTTTCTATACTTATAAAAAAATAAGTTTTACCCAAAGGTATTTCAAGCATAAACTGTACAATCACTAAGGAGCATAATTGTAGAGTTTCTATACTTTTAAAAAAATAAGTTGTACCCAAAGGTATTTCGAACTTAAAGTGTACAATCTCCCAGATACTTTCCACCACTGTTTGCTCGATGGCGAGGCTGAGTATGATTAATCACGAAGAGTATCTTAGAGTACGCACTCACCTGCATGTAGCGCGCCAGGGCCGCGTTCCTTTGGGCATGCGATCTGAGCTGCGGCTGGGGAGATCCAAGAGGACTCACAATCGTCGATGTGGATCCACCGATTCCGGTGTCGTAGCCCTGAGCGTTGGCGCCATCAACATCTGCGGGGAAAAAAAACGTGGAACAAATGCAAAACGGTGTTAGTAATCAAGTCAAGAAATGTTTGCACAAACGCACTCGGGGAAAAATGCAAAGTTTAATTGTGGAAATGTGTGAGTGCAAAAAGTCGGGTGAAAAGTGGCACACATGTGTGGCCCTTGAGAAAGACGTTTTTCCAGCCGTGTGCATTGGGTCAAAGATGATGAATGTGGGTCAAGAAGTCATCGCTGGTTCGTGAATCTTTATTGAACTGGTGGGAAAAGTATCTTGCTCAAAACTACAAAAATGCAAATTTCCTTGTTAGAGACTTTAGCTAAATAAACAGAAAAATACCTGCCAAATTGGGACTAAAATAGAAAGGTAGATAATAATTTTCTTAAAAAAAAGTGCATATACAATTATTGTATGAATTGTTTATAGATTTTAAATAACATCTTTTTAATATTGTATACTCTATTTTATGAGTTTTTTAATAATACGTATTTGTTTTCTTTTTAACATTAATGGAAAAAAAACAAAATACATTGAAAACCATTTATAAAATTTTTTTTTACGATTTAAAGAAAATGTTTCTAAATTACTAATAAAATCATATTTTTTGGAATACTGATGTTCCTTTAAGGTCTTTGCATTTCGCAAACATTTTTTTAAGTGCTTCTTTGAGTCCCACATAATTATCCTATCTAAATACCGTAACCACAACTGGTTGAGGTAATTTCCATTCGACGAACTGTATCACTTAATTAGGTATGCAAATAAAGCAGGGCCCTGATCATAAATAAAGAGCTCGCTGGCCAGATCGTAAATTCTCACAGCCAGAGGCCCCAAAGCAGGTGACACGATCGTGTCCGATTGGCAGCTAATAAATCCAGGGAGTTGGCCCTATGGAATCGTGTCAGCACTTGGCTAAAGACGGACATAACTTTCGGTTTTCATAGGCATGTAACCAGTAGGAGCTGGTGGCTCAAAGCCCCATTTCAAACTCTGTCTCGTGGGCTTCTGATTTTTATGAAGTTAACCGACAATACGAACTCAGCATGCCAAGCAATTTGGACGCAATCCGAATATTAATTTACCAGAAATAAAAGGTGAGTATGCCAAGCCAGGTATATCGCACGATCACAAGCCGCATTTGCAACTTGAACCGCTATTTAAACGACAAAAGAAATTGCCAGGCATGGCAAATTCTAGGAGGTTTATTTTTGTTTTGACAACCGTTGCAAATATAAATGAACTTTAAAATAGTTTAAAAAGTATAATATAATTTAATGTTTTCTGGACAACATTTACTGGCAATTATTTTAAACAGGCTATAAATTCATAATAAAAGACAATCTACTAATGGTACCACAATTATATTGGTGGTAAAAAAAACATAAAATATGTAAATGAATGGTTAAGCCTTATAATTTTATAAACAATTTTGTATAATTATTTTTTTTTAACAATTTCTCACTCCATTTTAAAGATGTGTCTTCCACCACTTAAATATCCATTTGTTTCAACATTCCCCTGCATAAAAACAAAAACAAAACACCAACGGCCATTATTATGGTCGCAGCGCAATTTCTGTGGCATTTTGCACTCAACATGTAACAAAATATTTGCAGGCCTCATATGGCATATCCGAGAGATATGCGAAAAAAGCGACGAGAGACACGGAAAACAGCATATCTGGGGATATGGAGGAGTGGACCTGAACCTGGACCTGGACTCGGACTCACCTTTCAGCGAGCTGTTCATGCACATGGGGCACTGGTCGTTGCGGAACATGCAGGAATAGCACCGCTCGTGGCCACAGGTGTCGATCAGTTTCCGTCTCTTGCCCTTGTCGAAGGATATGCGGCAGGAGGGGCACACGGATCCACTGGCATCGTGTTCCAGGAGACGTCGGATGGACTGGAGATCTGCAAAGAAGATTGGCGAGGGGCACATTATGAGTCGAGAGTCGGCAAACAGGTTAAAACATAAGTGAGCAGGCATAAAAAAAGCGAAACAGTTTAAAGCGTTTCGAAATGGTAATGAGGAAATTGCGAGAAGCCCTTCAAAGGGTCCACAAGCAGGTGTTTATTTATTATTCCTGGAATCAGAATTAGTCGTTCGGATTATCATAATCTGCACAACATGATTATTTTTTAACGTCTTATATTATAGTATGAAAGGGGATACACCATTATTTCTTAAAGGGTTATCGAACTCATTTATAGCAATTTATTTTGGCTAAATTGGGTAAAATATTAATAATTTAAAGGTTATCAAAAATGAATAAAAATCATTTTATATTAAATATTTTAGGGCATCAAAAACGATTGTGGGAAAATATTTATAATGTGATTGAGGATCCTTAATAATCCTTATTTTAAAAAGGGTAATAATTTTTTAATTTATTCTGCCTAAATGGGGTATAATACTAATGATAAAGAATTAATCGAGAATGAATAAAATAATCTTATATCAATTTAATAGATAGTCATTAGTTGAAAGATAATGGATAATGTCCTGGTAGACGGCTTATCTTAACAATTTAACAATTATTTTAATTAGCCAAATATTGATATCACAAAGCCAACAATTCCATTAATTCCGATTCCCTTCTCGGACTTGATTAGATGCCATTTTCCGTTTTCCACTCCTAGCCAGAGCAAACAGCCAAAAAAACAGTAACAAATTCAAATCTAAATACACAAATCTCGTTGCACTTGTTTTATGGCCACCGTTTGCATAAATTGACTCTGTCAATTAAATCTCGTTTGTGCAACTGTCAATTGTCTTGGACCCAATCTCAGTCGGCAAAAAGAGGTATTCGCCTGTTCAGCTTTTTCTGTAGGATCGTTTATCGTCGGTTTGGCTTTTCAGCTGCACCTGCTCTCCTCCTTCCGCCTTTTTTCCCCACAAACTGGCCATTTAAAGTTTAAATTTTAAACCAATGCCGTGCGGCAATCAGTGGAATTCCTTTCCCGACCGCACTTGGCTCGTACTCGTAATTGATTTAATCTACGCCGCCTGCCTGGTTTATTATTTCTATTAGCACTTTGTCTTTCTGTGTCAATATTATGTAAAAATGCCGGCCACCAATCGTCAGCATTTTCATTGGCGTTGGTTTGTTTGCTTTTGTTTACAAATTTTGAGTGAAAAAATTGCTGACAATTGATTGAATTCGACGCAATTACGAAGCAATGGGAGCAAATTATTTCTTGAAACTCAGAATTTACTTTTTTGATGCCATTATCGTATGATAATGAAAACTACCATAAATAACCCTAAGTAACTCGTCATTCTACCAAAAAACCTAGTCGCTTCTATACCCCTTCAAGAAATAAATGTATGTATTTCAGATAAATAAAACAAGAGAGAACGCTATAGTCGGGTGCCCCGACTATCAGATACCCGTTACACAGGTAAAGGGAGTGCGAGGGAGATGGAGATAGAAACTTTGATCACGCATAACTTTTTAACGAATGGTCCGATTTGAAAAATTTCTTCTACATTTCGATAGGTATTGATAAACACAATAAAACTGCATTTTTACTTTTCCGAAATATTTTCCGAAATCGTATATAAGCGATTGTGGGCTTTAAAGGGGGCGTGGCACCTTTTTGAAACAAACTTGCGCTGCGTAGGAACTCCTAGAATCTGCATGCAAAATGCCAATCTTCTAGCTTTTATAGTTTCCGAGATCTCAGCGTTCATACGGACAGACAGACAGACAGACAGACGGACAGACAGACGGACAGACGGACAGACGGACATGGCTAGATCGACTCGGCTAGTGATCCTGAACAAGAATATATATACTTTATAGGGTCGGAAACGCTTCCTTCTACCTGTTACAACTTTTACGAATACAATTTTACGAGTAACGGGTATAAATATATAGTCATTATATATTTTTTGAATATGTATCATCCGTTCAACTAGTGGCTCTAAAAAGTTCAATTTGTTTGCTGTCATCTGATGTTTTGCATACGGCATTCTCCAATTAGGCGGTCAATTTGAGGACGTCAGTTGCAGTTGAAGCTAGCGACTTGCAACCCCAACATGCATTCTGCCACCCCTGAGACAAAGTTTCCCTCGTTTTTGCGGCATCTGGTGCATTCGCTGCTGTTGCGCCTGCGCACACGACATGCCACCGGCAATTGCTGCCGCATTTGACATTTTCTGTTTTTTTGCTTCTTTGCAATATGCAAATTGGCTTTTGTCTGTGGCCAAACAAATGTCAGGCGGGCGCACTTGTTGATGGAACAGTTGTTCATAAGTTGTGCCATGTGCTGCTGACTTTTCGCAAGGGTCACGCATCGGGATGGCCAATTGTTTGCCATCCCCATTCCAGTGAAGTTCAAAGATGATAAGCCAGTCCATGTGGGCTGCGAACTGTGGCTACCTCCTCCTCCTTTTTTCCAGAGCCTCCTTTCCGATTCCTCGCCACTCCAGAGAATGGCAGCTGCGACGACCCACGCGGGAAAAGCAGGAGAGCCGGCGAAAAATATCAAACTGCGGTTTTTGATTTACAATAAATAAGCGAGAAATCGTTTGCCTGCTTTTCTACCCAGTAATTGGAGCTTGATTGGGTAAATTCAATATGCAGAATTGAATTTTTAGCACACAAAAATATATATATATTTCAACAGTTCAATAAAACAAAGGTCTAGCTTTAAATGATTTTTTTAAACTTCTAGCTAAAAATGTATCTAGTTCATATCCCCTTAAGTTATGTCTTTCAGTAAACCAAAGGATGTTCTATCCAATCATATTTCTTGTCAGTAGATTTTGGGTATCCTATGGTCGAGTAAATCACTCTTTGCACTCTTTCTTGTTTTTGTCAAGTGGGCTTGAATGGCTGTGGATATGGAAATGGAAGTTGGAGTACAAGTCGAAGCCCAACAGCCTGTAATCCACTTTGCCAACGGACCGGACGTGGTTCTCGTTGGCGGTTGTCGTTGTTTCCCACTCTTTCCAGCCCCGAACAGGAATCCAAAAGCCTTCCACTCGGTCTGGCTTTTGGCCAGGCGAGGCATCTTGGCTAGCAGAAAACAGACTGGCCGACTGCCATTTGTACTTATGCAATCGATAAAGTGCTATCTGCAAGTCGGAGTCAAGTCACCTGCTGGACACGATGATTTGTTGGCTGTCCTCCCAGGTTACAATTTTCTGTGTGGGCTTTGAACGACAGCGAAGAGGTTTTGGGGCTATCGATAGTACAGATCCGTCGAATTCAAGCCTTGTTTTGGAAACAAAACTCTTTTGATCGAGGGAATCATAAACATATTATAATATTGACAAATGATACTGTATTATTCCATCAAAAAATACAAGCAAATGTTAGCCCCAAATAGTTAAATTGTATTTATATATTTTTCAATTGATTAATTTAATGTGTGCATTAATTATATTACTTTTCTTTTAATAAAAGTTCCCACTGTCTATATTAAAATACTAATTAAATATTCAAAAATATTTCTTAAAGATAAATTCGAGTCCCTAGTTTCTTGGGCATTTCAAGATATTTAAAATATTCAGTTAAACCATTATCTGCGCTCAAATTGATGACATCCTGTTGGAATATGTAAGCCTTTCCTGCCGCCTGCAATATTCTACGCTTCCAACTTCTTTGAGGTTGTTTAGTGAGTTTGATCTCAAATAGAGTGTGGGTTGTCGGGAGGTACTTACATACTTGAGAAAACATTTACATTTTTATATGCATTTATCAGGCTTAGACACGCACCTTGTTCTATGGACCGTGGAAATATACTTAATTTCATGGGTATTAAACAAATTAATTGCGTGGATGCAGTTTCGCAATTCTTGGCTCGTAAATTATGGCCAAAATGAGAAAGATCCGAGTTGCGGTTGATTTATGCGGCCTGTGGCGGAGTCCAATGCACTCTCTTGTTCAAAATTGAATGCAACAATGAAAAAAAAAATGTAAATTGCTAAATTATGCGATGTTAGCTACTACAAGGGATCCCCCCTTCAAGTTTTTTAATGTTATTCTTCTACGCATGCGCGGCACAATTCTGGGCTGCTGTCCACTGGACTTTCGCATTTCAGTTCGCAACTCAAAGTTGTGGTCTGCGCTAAATTGATTTGAATTTTCCGCCGCATTTTCCTCTCTCTTCTGGTTGCAAATGAATGTTAGTGACTTGCCGGTTTGCCCCCTCAATGCTTCCAAGTTTTTGCGGCCCATGTGGGCGTTTTATTTCTGCTAAATTGGCAAACCGCGGATCGTTCGGCTATATATGTAGGTGTGTGGGCGATATATCTGCGTGTCTGCATCTGTCTGCGCGCTTGTGCTGGCACTTGTTTTCCTTTATGTAATTTCTTTGCAAATGATTTTCTTAATACCCGACTCGGGCCTAATTCAATTTGCGGTTTTTCTCCTTAACCGAAACGTTCCCAGCGGAATGCACAGGCCCACAGAATGCGGAACGATGATACCCGCAGTTGTGGCGGTTTAGCCGCAAATTCAAATTTGTAAGTACATAACTAGTAAATTGGTTCTCAGAGGAATGTGGGAATCTAAGGAGGCAATGGTCGGTATACAAAGTTCATAACAAAGTTCATAGCAATCTAATAGAAGTTATTACGAGAAAAATAACGCTGGAAACTACACACATAATATTTATCTTAGAAAAACTTTAGTTTCATTTAAATAAAAAGGTTGTATGTCATTTTTGGATTGGGTATCGCACTGAAACAAATGCTATTTAACTTCATTAGCTTCACTATTTATCCATTGTTTCTGCATCACATTAAACTGTTTAAATCGCTGCTCAAAAATGATTGTGGTATGGCTTATAGTAGGGGCTTTACTTTTTAAAAATCCTGCGGAACTTTTTTTTATTGAACGTAAGCTGACGAAGACTGCACTTAACTATCTTGTGAAAATTTTAACTTTTAGCATGCAATAATGGAGGGTCCTGCGTTTTCGAGAAATGGAGGAATAACACTTATTGGAACCTTATTTGTATGGAGTGGATGGAATTGAAAAGTGGCGAGGAAGACAGCTGTCCTAAGCCATGGAAATGCTGCCACACCACGCAGTACGAAAAAAAGATTCCATATTCAATGGGCTAACCGTAAAGACCTAAATTTAATCTCAAAATTGTGACAACATCTAAGGAACTGGTTTTTTATTTGATGACCCATTAAAATTAATATAGTCAAAACAAAAGGGCACGAGCTCCGCTTGTTCTTCTGCGAAATGTCATTAACAAAAGCTAGGAATTAAATGATGGTTCAAAAACGTCTTAAAGAAATCAAAATGGGAATGTAAAAAAAGCACGCAAAACTAGTCTATACAAGAAAATGAATCATTATCTAGAAATGTGGCAAAAGCCTTATTTGTTGTCATTTAAATTTGTTTATCTTTATTTAACAATGAAATCGCAAAACGCAAGAGTTTCTTTGGACACAGTTTTATAAGCACTGAGTAAAAGTATTTTTGATTGTTTCATCTGATTTGCAGGGCAGGTCAGGGTTATTCTAAATGGAGTTTTCTATGTCGATTGGACAGCTCAGGGTTAAATGGAGAAACGTCTGACCCAGCGGTTTAATAATGGCAAAGGAGAGGGGATAACACTCCCGCCGAGCTCCCATAGAAAAATGCGTATTCATTACAATTGATTGACAGACGACTGGACTCAGGCCCAGACCAAATCAATTCATGCCTGAAGTGAGCGCCCAACGGACCATGGACCATTTACCATTTACCATTTACCAGTTGCCACCAAACCAAAAACACCAAGCACCACTAACCACTGACCACCAGTACAACCACAATCGACAGCTTTTTGCAGCTTCAATTAGATTTTAGGAAAAAGCCAAACACAAACTTACACTTAGAACAAAACTATTATTATTCTACCAAGCAAATTCTTATTTAAAACATTTTCTTTAAAGTCACAATCATATTGCTTTTATTAAATACCTTATTTTAATTTTGGTATATTAAAAAAAATGTTTTAAAATTCTTAAAAACAACTGTCGCCAATTAACGGTTATTGTTTGTAGTAAATATTTTTCTAAGTGCTCTGCAAAAAGTCTCCAGCGACATGGAACATTTTCTTTCCAATGCGTTGGTTTTTTATTGCTCACAATTTTATAAAAATATTTAGTTAATTGCTTTGACTTTGGGGTTTGTTTTGTTTTGTTTAGGTTTAATTGCTTTTAACATAAATTTTATATTGTGTTTTATATTAGATCGTTTTGAAGGGCCTTGTTTTGATAAAACATTTTCAAGTTCACTGCGTGGGTGGAAGGTGTTGTGGTATATTTTTTATTTTTTTACACGATTTCTTGTTAGTAGGTTGTTATCGCCTTTTGTTGGGCACATTTTGCGTGGGTCATGGTTGGCATTGTTGTTATTTTGAGAGCAGTATCCGAGTGGATTGTGTTTGTCATCGTTGGCTTTTGAATGAGTCAGCTTCCCGGCGAGTCGGAAGTGAATCAAAGCGATCTATAATTATACCGCTATTCCTGTGTACTTAAATTTGCATTATTCTGGGGAATCTGTGGGTATGGACTTTAAGGCTTGGCCTAGCAGCACTTAAACTTGGCAGGCAATTTAATGAATTTACAACCCTCTTAAAGGGTTAAAATGGTGACAAAACAAAATATAATAAATCTAAGAATAATAAGTACCCAAAAGAGAAAGGCAGATGAAGAAAAACAAAACGGTAGGCTGGTAGGGCATAAAACAAACAAAAACAAATCAAATTAAGCGCGAAATTGGATGTTTCTCCTTCGTTTTCCGTTTCAGGTAGTTATGCGTTAACTTTTTACATTTTTTTTTTTTTTTTTGGAAAGCCTGACCAGCGAATTGTAAAGTAAGCTCAGAAACGAACTTTTAAATGTGTCATAAAACCGCGAGAGCTGTCCGGTTAAATGAGTCGCAAACAAATCGGCGACCATAAATAACCCAAATGGCCGCTCGAATGGCAAATTTCGTGAGATTCTGCACTTTGATGCGCACTCCAGCAGTTCGTGAAAACGTGAGTTGAGTTCGTTTGAGAAGAGTTACCTAAGCGTAGCCTGCGGGGAAAAGTCTGGGCGGGAAAAACGAGGCGTTGCCAACTGGCCAGCTGGAATCTATGGACCACTGCGCACAGGGCATCGCTCACTTTTCCGGGAAAACCCAAGGCACACGGAGAAAATGGTGACTACATTTTTTGCCAATTTTTAATTATATGAAATAAACATTGCAAATAAGCCTTGTTAACACAATTCTGACCAAATTTCAAACATCTTCCTTTAGGCCAAATAAAATTAAAATTAGTATTAATCAAAACATATATTTACAATCCTATATTTCTAGAAAGTAACATTTTTAAAAACAATTTTTAGATTTAAAATCTTGCTCAAAAGCTCTATATTTATTTAATAAAATAGCAGGCAATATAATAAATCTTTTACTGTAATAAAAATATATTCCTTAAAGTTTCTGTTTTTTGTGATTTTACTAAAACAGCCTAGGAAATAAAAAGATTTTCTTTTGTATGAAAGGAAGGTGTAACTTCCTTAGGGCTCAAATTTAAGTAGCTTCTTTTAAATAGTTTTAGATTCGACAACGAGACTAAAAGGATAATCGTGCCAAACCCCATTAAGACTCAATTTAAGTATTTTCTGTTTAATAGTCTTGCTTTTAAGATGTGTTAAACCGTCCATAAAGCGAACTCTTTACTTCTTCATTCCACTTTAAGTATATTTGTTTTCTTTCATCTATCATTTAGCATTGACCCACATTCCCGGAAAGGCAGCAAGAGGACAAGTTCAAGCCATATGTGCCATATGAACAAGACACCATCTTGAGGTGATCGGCGAGTGAAATGTCACCATTAGTCAAAGCCAAATCAAATGTATAGCCGTAAATGAATATTTATGGCACTTCAAAATTGTGCGACACATGCAAATTCAAATGTGTGTCAAGCCGGCCGGAAATTTGCCAACACACAGGCAGCCAAATACACAGAATTAGATATAAAATCACCCAGTGCGAATAAATCAAATGGCACTTCCGCTGCAACGTGGGCCGAACCATTTCAAAAAAAAAAAAACTCAAGAGAGCCCGCCAAACGAATGAAAAGTGACAATTTCATTGTGGAAGACGTCGAGTTTTGCTGGCCCCAGACAAGCGCCCAAGTCAATGCCGCGGAATTGGGTTTTCGTACTTGTGAACAATTTTTTGCTCGTTTTGGAGTGCAATTTCGGGGGAAGCCCACGCACCATAAGTTCGGCCCAGACAAGCTGGCCACCTCGTCTATCGGGTAATTCATTCATTTCCAATACGCCCCAGCTGCATTCACAGCTGATTCATTCACTCGATCACTCGATTCACGTTCCATTCATAAGACATTTTTGACAAACAGTCGAGTCGAGTCGAGTCGCGGGTTTGTGGGTCGTCGCCATCGTGGTCGTATCGAGTATAGTATTGTATGGTAGTTTAGCCGTGGTCCAGAGATCACTGGCCATAATTGGCAGCCGACCATCGATCAGTCGCCTCGCTAATGCGGGCTTGTAGGCTGCATTTAGCCAGTGATTCGAGTTCCCAAAGATTTAGTGCATCGCCTTCTTCGTTTTGGTTTATATGCAGCCATGTCTGATTGGAGTTGGGCAATTTGTTTGGCTATAATTGCCTGCATTATGCGGGCTCGAGGTGGGAACGAAAAACAGGTGATAAAAGCAAATAAATCTTCCGGTCGATTTTTGTCTTGTTTTACTAAAAAATTCTCTGTTCAAAAAACGGGAAAATTGATAAAGAAATACACTATTACTTTAAATTTTAAAATATAAAACTTAATTTTAGAGTGCCACTTTCTACTTAAATCCATTTAGTAAGCAGTGAATAAATAAATTCTGTTTATGAATGTTTTATTCCATTTCTCTTATACTAAAACCATTTTTCTTGCTGTTTAATTTTATTTCTATAAAAAAAACCTAATTGTCAAATTTTATATTAGCTTAATACAACACTTAGATTTTCTTTGGTGAAACGGGAAAGGGAAACCATTTTACAGCTTTAAAGATAAATAAATTACAATATTTAAAAATAAACAAGTGCCATTTAAATCCGCTTACTATAAAAAAGAAATCTGCTATTTCACATGCCGTTCCCCTTAATCCATAAACAACTGATATCTGCAACTCTAGATCTGTTTTTAAACGCATTTCATAAAGAAAACCAAAATATTCCAAATAAATACAAAGCCGAGTCATCGTTTAAAAATTCATTTCAATCGATTCAGATTAACTTTCAATCAACAACAGACTTACATTCCGAATCGACCTTGGCGCATTAGACTTATGCATAATCGGTTGGTTTAAAATGCATAATTATGCAGATGAAATATCATCTGCCCAAAAGTCTCATCATGTATCTGCCTAACTAGTCGGTCGTCTTTGCTTTCGTATTCCCCCTTTGGGGGTAAAAATTAGACTTAAATTAATTAAACGAAATTAAGTGGCTAATTTGGGATTCGAATTTCTTTAATACCAAACAAAAACTCAAACAAGCCGCCTTAACTAATTATGCATTTTCATCGAAAACGTATTAATATAGTTCTCTTAAAGACACAAAAAAGAATAATAAAAGTAAGAAATCTATACAAAATATTTGTCACGTTGGTTCGCTGAACTATACAACTTTTTAGCTCGTTTGTTTGACAATAAATCTACAGAGATTTGATTTGCTAATGCTATGTTCAAATATAAATTTAAGATGTTATCTTAATAGGTTATAAATGTGGCTAATGTGAAAAAATTAATTTTGGTTATGCCAAATTCGCGAGAACGTGAGAAAAGGGACAATTTGCAGAAACTATAAATGAAGTTACAAATCGTATGCAAAGATAGAATAAATAGAAACATATATTTTAATTTATTTAAACTTGTAGATAAAATTGTTCATTAAAAACAAATAACAAGGTAGCATTTTCGCATTAACTCACTGATATCCATCTATATTATTATGCCTAAGTCTATGGCTATTTGATTTAAAGTGCCCCTTGGCACAAGTCTTCTATGTTGGGTCAATCACCATAATTTGAAAAAACAATATTTCTGCTTTGGTTGTCAAATATTGTAGGCGACATTAGCACATCATTAGCAGCATTTGTTGCTACTTCTGGCAAAGATTTTCTTCTATTTCTGGTTTTGGCTACCGATCTAAGAGATCCTCCTTGTGGCCAACATTGGTCCATTATGCTAATGAGCTAAAAGCGGCCTTGGCGTCCGCAGTTGTTGCAGAAGTTAAGACAAATTATAAAATATTTCTCTCAACTGGATTGGGCATAAATCTGCATAAATTACCCACCTGGGAACCCTAGATCCCCCTCCAGGAATTGACAAGTTTTCAGCATTTGTCTGGCGCGTTACGCGACGCCATCGATGGTAATCTGCCACAAAGACTTCGAAGGCAGCATACCAAATGAGGATGGCCATCACGTGTGGGCGCCACTTGGAGTGGATGCCACACACTCAGCATTAAAACTAGTTGGGAAATTTAAAAATAAATAACTTGGACATAATTTAAGTTACAGCTTAATACTATTCTAAGTTAAATTTAAAACAAGAAAGGAAAGCTATCTTCGGGCGGAGCCGAAGTTGATATACCCTTACAGAATACTCTGTAAATTATATTCTCCAAAATTATTCATATGATGCATTCTTAATACTCATAAAAAATCCCAACTTCCTAACTTTAAAAACACCAAAGTTATGGCATTTCCGATCAATCAGTTATATGGCAGCTATAGGATATAGTCGGCCGACCCCGGCCGTTCCGACTTATATACTACGTGCAAAGGAAAGAAGGGTGTGTGCAAAGTTTCAATTCGATAGCTTTAAAACTGAGAGACTAGTTTGCGTAGAAACGGACGGACGGACAGAGGGAAAGAAGGACGGAAAAAAAGAAGACGGACATGGCTAGATCGACTCTCCTGGTGATGCTGATCAAGAATATATATACTTTATAGGTTCGGAAATGTCTCCTTCACTGCGTTGCAAACTTTTGACTGAAATTATAATACCCTCTGCAAGGGTATAAATATATAGAAATCTAAACTATATTAAAACTAGAGAGAACGCTATAGTCGGGTGCCCCGACTATCAGATACCCGTTACTCAGGTAAAGGGAGTGCGAGGGAGATGGAGATAGAAACTTTGATCACGCATAACTTTTGAACGAATGGTCCGATTTTATAAATTTCTTTAGTCGTTTCGAAAGGTATTGATAAACACAATAAAACTGCATTTTTAGGCATTTTCCGAAATATTTAAATTTTTTAAAAAATATAAAAGATTTGGGGGAAAAAAAAGGGGGGGAAAAATTTTTTAAAAAAAAAAACCCCAAAAAAAAAAAAAAAAAAAAAAAAAAAAAAATGCCAATCCTCTAGCTTTTATAGTTTCCGAGATCTCAGCGTTCATACGGACAGGCAGACAGACAGACGGACAGACAGACGGACAGACGGACAGACGGACATGGCTAGATCGACTCGGCTAGTGATCCTGAACAAGAATATATATACTTTATAGGGTCGGAAACGCTTCCTTCTAGCTGTTACATACTTTTGCACGAATACAATATACCCTTTTACTCTACGAGTAACGGGTATAAATAGAATAATACCAATTACCAATCACATTTTCCAAAACATTATACAATGCTATTTGAAATGCTTTTATATATTTAAGTCGTTTACAATTTAATCCAAGATAACCATTTTTAAGTAGATTTTTAAATTATTTTTATAACGATATTCCTTTTTCCCTTTTTTTCTAGGTGTATCACGATACAAATATCTTTCTCTTTCCTTGGTGTTTGTAATGTGTTTAGGATTTAATTTCCCCTTCGATCTTTTGCCGTTTATTGTGGCGTTTAAGGCACTTTCTCAGCTCCGTTCTGACGATCATTAATCAATTCTTTCTCTGGGCGTGGCTGGTAAATATTTTGACCAATATTTGTACCAGTTTTATCGTTTTTGTTTCTTCACGGTCGGTTTTTGTTTCTGTAGTTTCTGAATTTTTAATTTGCTGTAAATAGAGCGTGTGATTGGCCCCGCCGTCGGAGTTGGATTCAACTTTTTTCGGTTTTTATAACTCAAAATAAAATTTTTAATGCCTTTTGATTGATTGATTTCGCTCTTTATTTTTAAGAATCACTGAAAGTATTTTTTTGTGAAATCAATCCCTGAGATAGAATATTCGGTTACACTTTTGTAATTGTTTGATTGACAGATTGAATTGGCTTCGTTGGCGAAACAAAAATTCATAAAGTCAATAAAGAACTTAAAGATATTTTTAGCTGTCATTGTTTTAAATGAGTCATCAATTGGTGAACGGACGTATAGATCATGAAACATTCAATTAAAGCTTTAAATATACTTCGGTAAGCTGTAATTCTCCCTCGTAACTGACCTTAGATACACACGACCTAATAATTACCCGGTTAACTCATCCTTAGCCACTTGAAACATTAGCTGCCCATGGTTACATTACCCACATGATTAATGGAGCAACATGGACCGATCGACGAGCACTTGAAATGACACTGGGCCATAGCCGAGCCCAACCAGATTAACCTCAGATTATCGACGAACATGAGCAGCAAGTACGCAAAAAAGAAGATCTAATAGCTCGACTTACAACCAACGTCGAGTTACCCAATCGAAGTCTCAGGTGTTTGTTTGTCAATGGATGACAAAACCAGTGTAAAACCTCATGTAAGACCGAGACTTTCCACTCCCCTGTGCCACTTGGGCAATTTGCCACGCTCTTTAGACTGTATCAAATTCAAAATAATCCAGCAACAAATTGCCTCCAAAAACGTGATCGAGTTGACATTGAAATGTTGTTTTGTTGGCAAACTGGCATGGAAAACTTAATAGCTGCGCCACACATATCGCCCTCTGAAATCAGCCATTCTGTAATGAACTAAACAAAATTGGACTGTCAAGCGTATTTATAGTGAAAAGAACGGAACGCTTCAATTGATAATGAAACTACACAATTAAGAGTTCAACTGATTTAACCCCACAAAATTGAAAAGCCTCAACATAAATTTGTGTCTCGCTTCAGTTGGATTTGTTTTGGGGAGCATGGCATCGGTTTTCAGTACTCACAAATTCGTATACAAGTTTTAGTTACTACCACAAGATGACATAAGCCTCGAAAGTATTTGGCACTTATTGTTCTTGACTTTGCTTGTAAATCGTTTGACCGACAGGTTAATAAATCAAACCACAATTTCGAACCACCTTTTAAGGTGGGTATTAATGCTCCGTTATGATCTGGTCTTGACTCTCAAGATCATAGACAAGAAATGACAATGTTCTCTTTCAAAAGATGCCTATCAAAACTGTAAGTCAGTTGCTTAAAAAAAAGCACATGACAAGGCGATGTGATAGTGTCCAGAAATAGAACTTGAGCATTTCGCAGATAATTTACTAAGGAACATGTGAAACGCAGCTTGTATTGTTGTTTGATGTATGTTTGATAGAAAAAAGGGTGTGTGCCCCGACTCAATGGGTATCTTATTGATGACTGATCGTATGCCAAAGGTTTATAAATTATAAATTACTCATACATTTTTCACTGCTTCTGTGTGTAGTTCTTTTGGCATGAAACATCCAATCAATTTCCTGTCTAAACTTTCTATGGAAACGCTGCTTAACGATTGGAACTTTATAATTAGAACCTTCAAAAGAAGCCAGATCGGCTCATCAGAAGTTGTACCCTGCCACCGCTTAAAGTGTTTACGATGTCTTGGCCATGGCTCTTCAGATTGAAACGTCTCTTAATTGCATGTTAATTGCTCTAACCACCACAAAAAGAGAGGGAAAAACTTGCAGATCGGCGGAAGATACAGATACAAATACAGATACAGATGCAGTACGTCTCAAAAGAAGCCACTGGGGACTGACTGTTCTGTTTTCAGCTGTTTTCTTTTCTGTGGCCTGTGTAAACTGGACTGCAGGTTCGGGCTAAAACAGTTGCACTCATTTGTTGGCCCAGTCGTTGTTCTTGCTGCTCTTGATCGGGTTCTTGGGTTCTCCAGATCTCGAGTTCTATAGTTCCCCAGCTCTCTTGTTCCCAAGTGCAAGTACCCAGCGAGGTAAGTGCGGCTGTATTCCTGCGTCTCTGGCTTTTGCCCCAGCCTCTGGCACCGGAGACAAAGACAAGTTTTTCAAGTTTTCCGACGACGGGGGCACATGAAGTCATTCAAGTGGAAGCAACGAACTGGACGGTAGTCGTGGACAGGCGAAAGGCTTGTGGTCTCTGGTCTCTGGTCGCTTGTCTCTTGTCTTTCCTACTCCGAGCTGTCATTCGCACTTGAAGATCAAGTGATATATGTCTGGTTGTCTGGCTGTCCGGCCGTCTGTCTATATGCTCCTTCTCTGGGCACGAAGATCGAGTAGAACCACTGGCAGTCGTATATTTACATGGTATCAGGCAAAGTCTATGGGGAGCCAATAAGTTTCGATTAGATAAGAATCGGGTACTTGACGCAGTCTCCTACGAGGTGTTGTTGGTGTCACTGTTCGCTTGGTGTAAGTGAGCAAGTTATAGGCCACTTCACTTCACAAGCATTGGGAAACTGTGAAGTGCTCTAAATGCTAGAGAAATTGACTAGCACCGATCTTAAGTGCTTGAAAAGGGGGTCAAATGGTGGAATTAAATATAAAAGAATAGGAATTTAAAAAGGCAAAATAATAAATAAGAACGACTACACTCAGAACAAAAGTGGGTCAGGCATCAAAAATCTTGCCTCGAGAATTAAGATACCGCTCAAGTAAGATTATTGACTTAAGATACTTTATTTTAGTACGCTTTATCATCTAATTCAAGAATTTTTAATTCAAGAAACAAAAAATATTTACAATAAGGACATTTTGTTCTTTTGAATACCTTAAGTATGAATCATATTTTAGAATGCTTAAGCGGGCATTTAAAAATAACCATCACTTTTAAATTATCAAATCTTCTTAAACTAAATGATTTAAGTAACTTTTTATAAAGGTGGTGACAAATATTCCACAAAAGTCACCAGCTCAAGGTCTTAACTTAATGAGCACTAAACTTTCATACTTCTAAGAACTTTCTATCCCTGCGAACTGACCGCATTGTCACACCTACAGGGTGTTTAAAGTTTAAAGTGACTTGCGGTGCGATAAAGACTGTATATAACCTGGATTTTGGTGTAAATAGTTAGGCCTGCCCCTTTATCGCCCCGTCATGGGTTTGTGTATTTTGTGTGGCTTGGATAGATATAAAACCCCCAACAACGAGTGACAAAAGCGGAGCACTGACCCAATTCAAAATTGTAATGAATATTCCTAAGGCCCGTAAACGGGCCATTGTGCCGGTGTTTTTGTACGGATTCACAGCCAGGTGTTAATTAAATTTATTTAAACCCTCTTGAGGTAAATCTACGATTTCAATGCCCCGATACGAGCCAAATGAAGCGTGGCCAAATAGATTTGCCCTTTAGGGTTTGGCTTGGCACTCGGGAAATGAGTTGACAATTTGAACGGAAAACTCGGTGCGAGCCCAAACCAGATATCTAACCACACCAGATTGGATCGGTTCGGCTTGAGGGGCCCCCACAAAAATTTTGTGGCTAAGTGTAATTGCCAAAAGCATCAACATTTTTATCACAAAACCTGTCACTTGCGCCGACTATGCCAAATGGCCTCAACATAACTTTTGGACATAATTAAGCCATCAAACCAAAATCTTTGCCATTTGCGTTGACAGTAACTTGTCGCCGTGTCGTACAACAGTGCGCACAGCGAACTCTGCGCACAAAACTAATTAATTAAAATAAACTACTCAAAATGTTGCCAGCTCTTGACGATTTCTGTGTTGGCATTTCGGTTACGACATCTGTGGGATGATGGGTTGGGATGATTAAAACGGAATTGGGCGATAAAATCAAGCATTACCAAATAATTTGGACGGTTTTACGGTTGAATTAGTGGGAAAATGGAATGGATTTGAACTCAGATCATAGTGTATAGTTGTAAAGAATATGGCATATGAACTTTTAGCTTATTAAAATACAATTTCATCATCAGATTAAACCAATATTTTTATAATGTCAAAAAACCATTTTTACAAATCGCAGATTTAGTTTTAGATCCTAATTTAAATTATTTAAATGATTCATATAACAAATGACCGCTTTAATGGTATTTAAAAGTAATAGAATTATTTAGATATTTGTAAATGTTTTTCTATAAAATTTAAGATTGTATTTAGGCTACCCAATAATCTTTTCCCTTGGTTACCAAACAAAACTAACGACCATGGAAACACCACACCTCCCGAGAAAGAAACCTTAAACAAATGTCCAGTCAATAACCAATCCCTCAATCATGCAGTATTGCTGGCTGCCGCAAGAGCGACGAGAACCAGTTTTCCGGGAAAAGCCACCGGTGGTCATTTCCAGTAGCAGATTCCAACGAATCCGGGCGAATGCCAGCCAGGCGGCCAAAAAAGAGCAACTGCATCAGCAGCAGTTGCGCAACGAGGCAGATGAGAAACTGCGGATTGGGGGCGAGGAGCTCCTCCGGAAATTCGCCGGAAGGAATCTTTGCATCACGCGGGAGGAGGAGTGTGCCCGGGAACTAAGACAGCAGCAGGAGGAGTACCTGGAGGCCAAACGCCTGGCAGAGGAGGAGACCAAGGCCTCCCGCCTGGAGCATCAGAAAACCAGAAAAGAGCGCATCGAGGCTGCTCAGAAATTGCTGGAGCAACTGCGTCCTGGTCCACGGGAACTTCAATGTGCCCGACTACAAAGTGAGGTCCTGCGAGGTGTCAATGTTCAGCGCGAGGTGCAGGCGGAGTTCGCCAAGGCCACCCAACAGCAGCAGGAGCTGGACAGAAAGATCTTCCAGGAGCAGGTGCTTCGGGGATTCGAGGAGGCCCAGCAGCGCCACAAGGAGCAATGCCAGCAGCTGGCCGAGCACAAAAAGGAGCTACTGCAGTTGATTGCGGATAGAGAGCGGGAACGCCAGGTGGGTATACGCAAATATCTATATAAATTCATCACATATCACACATTTTGCCAACAAAATATTAGTGGAATGTCATCTGGCAACACGTTTTATGCTCTTTTTTTCTGGGTCTAGTCAATAAATTTAAATTTACTCACGTCTAAATGTCAGTAGTTAAAACAGAAATAGCTTAAGAGCATTAAAAGCGAATACTACTTTTAATTAAATGTTTATATCAGTATCAAAGGTTAGATGCTAGTCTTTAAAATTAAATCAAAAGTAATAATTTTCTTAAGTATCACAATTTGATCAAATCGTATATATTAATAGTACTGACACTATAAAATTAGGTATTTCTAATTTATACACAATTGTTTGACTTATGTTTGATTTGACCTTCCTTTTTAACTGAATCGCGTGGTATAAATCATATGAAGTTGTAACATTTTAAAATTAAACCTTTAACCTTATACAAATATGAACCTTTCTCCACCACCTCCAGGCCACCAAAGCCAAGGAGTTGGAGGAAGCCCTTCAGGAGCGTCAGCGCAACCAGCGAATGCTGAAGGATCAGCAGGACAAGGAGAAGGAGGAGCTGGCTTCCAAGCAGCGCCAGAAAAGGGAGGGGGCTCTGGCCTCTTTGGTGATGTCCAAACAGCGCCAATTGCGCCTTCTGATGCTCGAGGAGGTGGAGCAGGTGCAGTGCGATATCCACAACAAGGGCAAAGGACGATTGGAGCAGCTCAAACGAGACCGGGCCAGGGAGCGAGTGGAGCATCGCATCCGGCGGAATGAGAAGCTGGCCCAGGAGCTGGCTCCTCGCCTGCACTACAGTGCTCGGGAGGATGAGGAGCGCCACAAGCGCCAGCTGGAGGAGATGCGGCAAGTCCATAGTGCCGAGCAGGCCAAAAAGAGGGAAGTCAGGGAACAGGCTAAGATAGCCCGTTTGGCCATCCAAAAAGAAGAGGAGGAGGTGGCCCGGAAAATCAGGCAGAGAGCGGAGGAGGATCGACGGGAGGCGGTGAAGCTGCGTCTCCAAAACGATCTCACCAATGTCCAGTTCAAAAAGCAGCAACGACAGGAGCACCTCCAACGCATTACAAAACTCCGCCGAGAACTCGATGACCAGGTGAAGAAACGCATCGAGGAGGAAACCCGACCAGGTACCAATTACAATCGGGAGGCCCAATTGGAGGAGCTGCGCGAGGATGCCTTCTTCTTCGAGTACGCCCACCAGCTGATGGACGAGGCCAATACGAAAGGGTGTCCTCTGAAGCCATTCATCCGGGCTGTTGGCCAGTACAAAAACGAGAATCGCATAGGAGCGGAGATACGGATACCCCGCCACATGGTCACCCGGTTGCCCATGGGAAGACGTACCAAAGGCGATAGCCAACCGGAGGACAAGGACAAGTCCTTGGGCAAACTGGAACCCAATGCGGAGGAGCTGAGCAAGGAAGAGCAGCTTCAGAGGCAGAAGATCGAGGAGAGCCTTAAGAAAATTGAATCCCTGGTATTACAGGAAAGCCATGCTAAGAAGGATTTAAAGATTTCAAAATAAATTATAACGACTAGAGAAGATGTTTACGAGAAATTTAAACACAAGCTTAATATTTGTAATATTTCAACCTCTCCATGAATACGTTGAAAAGTATCAGAAATCAAAAATAACCTAAAGAAACCTCAAAACAAAATGCTGGAAAACCAAACCCCTAACTTGACATGAATTGTGGTTAACTTTGTAGGCTGTAACTCGAAGACAAAAGTATTCGAATGATATCCATTACAAATGTATTGAATTGCAATTAAAGGTGCGAAATTTAATTCGCTGGCGATCGATTTCCAATGCCATTACTCACTGGCACCCGGATTCCGGATTCAATTTCTTTGAAAAGGTATTTTTAAAAAGCTCGTGCTTGGTTCAAATGGTACGAAAACTGAAGTTTTTAGGCAGTAGGCTGAGGAAAAACATAATTTAAGTTGTCTGTCATTTAAATTTTAGTTTTATAGAATACGTAACAGGAGACAGGTTGCTCTAGAGAACTCCGAAAATAATTTAAATATAAAATCAGAACTTTCTCTCAACAGACTAAATTAATTGTTTTTTTTTTGTACGACATAAAACCATATTAAAAACGAAATGGCAGCAATGAAACTTGTGAGGAGCTCTGGAGTTCTCACCATGAGCATCGAAGTTTTGGAGAAACTTATTTCACCCGCCGAGATGGAGTGGTTGGAGCTAAAGAAAATGGATGAGAACCAGCTGAAATTCGATCGCGAAGTGGTCCAGATGAGACTGAATCACCTGCTGCACCGCATCAGCGACCTGGACGATCAGTTGGAGCAGGACCAAATGGGCGAGGAGGAGTACCGATCCATGGAGTCCCTCAGGGACACCCTTTCCTTGCGGCATCAGCAATTGGTCGAGAGGCTCGTTCGCATCGGAACCCAACTGGCCAGGACCAAAAGAGAGCTGAAGAACCGTGAGATGTCCGTCTACAGGGACCTTATAGCCAGGGGATTGATATAGTAAGGATATAATAAGTATGTCACTAGATAATTGCAAGGAAATCAACAGCGCTAATGGATGTTTTGGATTTTTTTTTAAATTGGAACCCTTTTATCTACGGGACAATTGGAAACTTTATATCAGATTTTGTATGAGCGGCATATATATATATTTGTATATATATATATATCCTATTTGTCGCAGTTAAAATATCAAGAATTTATTTTCCAACCCATGAAGTTTCGTATAGGCAATTATTTAGGAATGAAATATTATTAATTTAAAAAGTTTGAAGTTTATATAATATGAAGTATAATAAAAAACGATGTAAAATTTTATAATTGAATGGAAATGTACTGCACATTTGGAATTTTTTTGGTTTATTGCATTATAATCATTAGGATATCAAACATTTGGTGATTTTTTTATGAAATCCCAATTTTCACAATGGAAACTTACAGCCCCAAACCTAAAACCGATTTGATTATTGCCATCCCAAAAGGGTGTGCGGGTGAATTATCTGTTTTGGCTTGTCACTCAAATGGGTTTCCAGAGGTTCAGTACGAGTTTTTGTTTGGAGTTCTATTTGCCTTCTGAGCAAAGGTCTGGCAATGAATGGGGAGCACTTGTGTTGGTGTTTCTTTGGTATCTTTCTGTATTTGCCCGACGCTTAAAAGTTTTTATCTTCTCTGTTTTGGCTGTGCCTGTGATGTCGTCGTGAACTTGTTGATTTTAGATACAAACTCGAGTCGTTGTCGCTGTTGTCAGCCGTTTGTAGTCGTTGTAGTTTATTTGCGCAACGAAACGAAAAATACATTTCAGAAAATTGTCAAAAAAGTAATACCAGCGAACCCGACTTGAAGGTTAATGTAGCTTCTTCCATGCTTTGTGCATTTGTGTTTGATTGCAAATAAGGCCAAGACGAAACGAAACTTCAGCCAAAAGGAAGTGTGACTGAGGTGAGCTTTGGTTTCAGTCGCCAGACCTTTTGCCAGACATTTATGAAATATTGTGTCCACACTCGGTTCTCGGAATTGATGTTTGAAATATGAATTTGGACTGACACAGGTAGAACTCCTTTGTTCTTCTCTTAGTTCGCCAATTAACCGAAGGATTTGGCAGCCAAGGAAACTGGTTATGAGATCATATCGTGTTTGCCGGCTAATTATGTTAAATGATTTGGCAAATGAAGCGTTTAAACGGAGTCTGCCTAATGAAGTGTGTCAGTTAATTTCAAAAGACTTTACAACTTAATAAATTGAGCGTATTTGCCATGTTTTAGAAGGCAGAGTTTCATTTAATTGTATTCAAGTGAGATCATACAACTGGTTATTAGTTTAAAAAGTACTTGGTACTTGGGGATGATCTAATTCATGACTTTATTTACCTTAAGGTTCGCCTTCAGTCTATTTAAATATCATATTTACTTACAGATGTTAATTAAAGTAAAATGCCGCATGACAATAGTTTAAATCGAAACTTACCTGAAAAGAAGAAAAACAAACAAAATTAGTTTTGTCGTAAAAAAGAATGTTTGGATATTAGACAGTGGATTATAAATAGAACTGATCTCATTATGTGATCATTACGTGGAAGCATCTCTCATAAAACAAATCCTCTTCTTAAAAATAAACTTTTATAAGTATCCCCTTGGTGTTGGTGTTCTTACATGGCAATTCGCTCTTACACATGTACTACAATTCCCCAAACATTTTAATAGCTCATTAAAACGGAGGCAACAAAAAACAACGACAATTCTGTGAAATTTAAGTAGCACACAGAATCATTAAAAAGCAAACACACATGTGACATCAAAAGTATTATGTCTCAACTTCTTGCGGCACCACAGCGACAGCAAAACAAATTTGTATCTAGCGCGAGTCGATTGGAATTAATTGTTTTGACATTTTACTGGATAACCCCTAAGATCCCCCCTCGCCCCCCTTTAAGCCTACCTCTTCACAGATGAGATGCCAATTTAGGGTTTTGCAAAACACTTCAGGGCAATTAAGTGTAAGTGCGACTGACTTTACAGCCCCCCATTGTCACTTGAGATTTTAGTTTGTCGTTTTGCATTCCATGGGAAATTTACATGGCGCCAGGCTGCCGTAGGATCCATATTGTAAATAAATAGCCTTGCATATAAGAACATGTGCTGTTAATGATCTTAAGTTCACAGTACTATATACAAAGTAAGAAATTAAGTACTTCTGTTACCATATTTCCCTATTTCAATGCAACATTTCTGTTTGTTAGTTGTAACTTAATGTGTTTTTTTAATTTCATAATATTTTAATAATTATCATAATAATACTCATACTTGTACAATTTGGAGGGTCTACGTAATCTAAGTTCTAGAGTGTATTACACCCATAAAAAATGTTTTCAAAGCAATTCAAGTTTTTTATTGATTCACACATTTGCATTACACAATTTTAAAGTGTCAGGGGTGTCAGTGTAATATAGATAATGCAAAAACCTTCAGAATGACAATAAGTAGAACGAAAACAATCAACGAATCGTGGTTATGGCAAATCACGAAGCTTACAATGGTTGATTTTTGCTTGTTGTAATAAAAACCAAATCGAACTAATACAGAAAATTAAGCTTGAAAAACGAGCCAATGAATAAAGGTAACAAAATGTTGGTCTTAACCCGATGGGATCGGCAACTCTTCCGCTTTGTAATTAATCAATTTCAGCCTCGCAATGCATACAAAATAAATCGCGCGCATTGTGTGAGAAATCAGCAGCCGAGCTGCTTGGTTTTATAATAAAAATGTTAAAATTTACGAGACAAAGGCGAAACATTGACGGCGGCAACATGTATCCGCCGACTTCGACTCTGGATCGGATCGAGACGGGCAAACAACAACTGGAGGAGCCCCAACATCCGCAGTGCAGGGAAATTTTGCATTATTTGGCCGCTGAAGTTCCTGGGCATGTGTATTGTGTTTATGGACTTTCGTTAAATGTTAGCCAACATTATGAAAGTAGTAGGGGCGGCAGGAAAATGCGAAAAGTGCTGCCAGAAGAGCTGCTGGAAAATGCAAGACACCGTGGGATCACAGTTGTGAAAACATGGGTTTTCACATTTTAATTAGTTATAAAATTTGTAATTGTAAGTAGTTGCAGTTAAAAGAAGAGAAATATGTGTAACTTTTGTTTAATGTCTTGTACTTGTTTAATTTAATCTGAAGAAAAAAAACTATGTTATTAATCATTTTATAACCACATCAGAAAAAGTAAACTTCTTAAATATTTGTTTTGGGCAATGTAATCATTAATTTGAGTAATATTCCGAATCGCTAGGTTTCTTATATCAGATTAAATATAAATGTGTTACTTCTCAAAACTCCTAACATAATACATTAATTTCCACTATCAAGAAAATCCAAACGAGCTTATCTTGTTTCCAAAATATTAAGTGCCACTTTACACATATTTCCAAGTATAAGTAAGAAAGAATTTGAGTATTTGTGACTCATTTTGGGAATGTTACTTTCAAGATAGACCTATATTATCTCTCACTTTTCAAGCCTTTCCACTGTGCCGCGCTGGGCCCAACAGTTTTCCTACTTAGCCATGGCCTATAATTTATGTTTGGCTGCATTTAACCGCCAGGCAGAGCGCATTTGGTAGTCGTGCCGTTTGGGCCTGGAAATTTGACTGCGGTTACTTCCTTGGCTCCGTATCGCCCATTGAGCATCGCAACGCATAAATCAAACTTTGGTCTCGGCGCAGAGGTTTTCCTCGCCAGAAATTGTGGCTATTCAGAAACGTTCGGCGTTGGCTTTGGCTTGGTTATATCAAGTTGCCAGCTTCTTGGAAGTCCGATGGATGGTCCACAGCCAGGCCAGTTGGCCGACAAATTTATGGCCTTTTAATGCTGCAAACTTCTCTCTCCTGGCGTTGACATTGTAGCGGTAAATGTTGATAAATTAATTCGCTGCAATGTTGCAACGTTGCAGGTTCCTGGTGAGTCAACGATCCTCGAAAAGGGTTCGACAACAACCTTCGAAAAATGTCAAAATAACTGCAGGGATTTGCTTAATACAAGGTTTTTGTTAAACTAAAAATGTACAACATTTTGAATGGTATTTTTGATGTACGAAAGAAATTTCCTTCCAAGAAATCTTCACATCCATCAAAATCAAAATTAAACTGCTTAAATCCTCTTTGAGGTTTCAGGTGTCAGATCAATTTCCTTGATTGCCAAATTTTTGTAATGAGCTAAGATTAAAGATTACAGATTCACAGAGTTCAAAAAACTTTTCTTGTTCCGCGCTTTTGTTATTGTTTCGGTTTCATCTGCGCGATGAATCTTCTAATTAAATGAAATGTTTAGTCATTAGGCCGTAATTTCACTTTGGCGAGGTGAAAGTCATAAGAAAAGACAACAAGAGGTAAGCGAGAAAGGAAAGACACTAAATCATCTGAGCGGCAATTAAACAGAGTGAGAAGAAAACACTTAATAAATTACCGCAATGTGACACGCCCACTTTGTAATATTCAAGAAGAGGTTTTTCGAAAAGAGGAAACAATAAGTGAATGAATGACAACACTTAATTCCCATATTCATTTGCCAAAAATTAGTCAGCAAAGGGTCTTCGCTCAAAATAAAACCGAAAAACAATGACAGCAACAAGCTTACGTGTAAATGCGGAAGAAAATGTTTATTTCCATACGAGTGCACTTCATATTTATTGATTTTTGCCCACGCGTCTTCAATTTGGCAAACAATTTTTTTTATGACAAATTGAATGTGAGTTGGTAGATAAGAAAGACAAAGTATGTTGTTTTGTATTCCAGCAGGGGCTTTATGATACAGAGGAAATATCTTTTCAAATACAAAATATGCATTTTAAATAAAAACCTTCTTAATAGAAAGAAAAGCTAAAATTATTTCTACCATTGCGATTTAGAAAAGATCCTCTTTAAAGATATTCTTTCTTATAAAAAGTACAAACATATTATTTTATAAATGGGAGATTTTAAAAACCTTTTAAATTGTAAATTTATATGGTAGTACACGTCGTGTTTAATAAGATACCATAAATCTACCGTTTCCATCCATGGCTATTTCTCATTCTCATGGAATTTGGCACGCGAAATGTGAACCTCTGAGATTAGATATAGTGGTGACATGTGTATACATGTATATATATATGTATATATCCACATCTGGAAAGGTTACGACTTGGTGTGGTTCGCACCTTGCCCGCTGAGGGGCGCACCTGTAGCTAGGACAGCCAAATCGATAAGGTTTTCGGTGGATTTTTGTACTTTTTGTGCTTTTTTTTTCTGCGGGCGCCAAGCGAAAAGTCGGTCGGAGTTTTTCAATATTTACAAATAATTAAAAACGGTAATTGGCTTTGCTTGTTGTTGTCGTCGCCTCGCTCGGGTCTAAATAAACAATTGTCGCCGCTATCTCAACGCAAAAAGTTTGCTAGGCAAATTGTCGCGGCGCTCGAAATAAAACAAAAAGAATTAGTATTGAAGTAGAGCTGGGTGGAAATAGATGGCTTGGGTTTGTAGTGCAAATATTGGAGGTAAATTTGCATTTGTAAACAAAAGTCAACAAATGTTAGCTAAGCGCTTTTTGCACGTCTCTTTGTACGTTGGTTTCTTTTCAGTCGATCTATCGCATGTTGATCTCAACTTTTATGCAGGGGAGGCTTCGGAGAAAACGTGACTTTTGGCGACTATTTGCTTCGAGAGATTTTTTAATGGGGAAGATGGGCTAACTTTAATGGAGATCGCAAGGTCTGATAGGGCGATGTGCTAGATGCCAAAATCAGATACTATATTATACCGGAGTTGGGGCCAAGGGGAACTTCCCACCACGGCTAAAATTTATGTCGGTCCCAATGAAACTCCTCAATGAGTTGGAATTATTATCCATAAATCAACACAGATGCCGCACTTATTCCTTTCCTTTGAACACATTGTCCCCACATGCTTAATACAGTCAAGGTTTTTTCCCATCGCCAATTAAATTTCATGAATGTAATTGCAAATCCATTGAACAGATCGCCACGAGATATACAATTTTGTATCTCTTCGCTACTTCTTTTTTGCCACTCCATTTGAATTCGGTGGCCATGTCCTCGGCTACTTGTTCACGTCTCTTTTTCGAAACATCAGAGAAAAAGATACCGACAGACCCACAGACATCGGCAAACTACTCACGCCTACAACTTCACAACTACTGCCACAATCAGGCGGAGATAGTCTCAAAATACAGTGGGAATCCACTATCAGTTACTATGGAAATATGGAAATATTAATATTAATTTCCCAAAAACTATAGATTCGTTAAGGAAAATCTATAATATAAATTAATTAGAAAACATTTAAAGCTTTATATTATAAATATAGGTTTGATGGGTTCAATTATTAATGATACTTCCCCGTTTTACATTTTTAAATTCACTAATTTTTTATTTTATTTAATTTCTGTAACTATTTTGTATGCTTTAACAACCCGGAAACAGGAAATTATTCTCCCAATGATCATACAAGATCATAAAAAGTAAGTACCTATTATATTGTTTACTTCAAACATTAAATACTGTACTCAATACGGATGAGATATGAATAGTTTTTAGCTGTAGCTTTTTTATCACTGTGTTTGGTTCGCCTCACTACAACAAAATGTTACGCAGTTAAAGGCAGTGGCAGTTGTTGTTGTTCCTTGAATTTTGCAATCCACAAAAAACAGTCAAATAGCAACAACAGTTAAATGGGTAAATAATTAATTGGTTTTGTGTTTTTTTGAATGATTTTTTCACCTTTTAAGATAAAAGTTTTAGAGGCTTAACCTTATATCCAAATAAACGGCACATTCAAAATTTGTTTTGTTTAAATGTTTATGCGCAGTTTTATGCGAAAAGCGGCTCAAGACTACTGAATTTTTATGAATTAGCTAATTTTGTGTTTATAGGCGCGAATTCGATTGTTATGTGCGGTTTATGAGCTGAAACCGATGATGGAGATCAACAAGTGCGGTTTCCCTGGGAAAAAAGGAGGAGGAGGGAACACTGATGGAAATTAAAGATATGTCCGCAATTATTGATTGCATCAATTAAGAGCGGCAAACTTCTTGTTGTGCCCAATTGCGGTCGCCGCAATTCGTATAAAATTTAATGAATAATATTCGCTCGCTAATGGGAGAAAGAGTGCCGGAGTACTTAATCAACAACCGAAGAGAAAAGTTGTGCAAGTTTTACACTTGCGACAGCGGCAACACCAGCAGCAGCAGCAACATCATGCACATGTTGCTGGTGTGCAGCCAACTTGTCAGACAGAAACTTCTGCAACTGCAACACGTTTTGCCTGCCAGGCCAAGTTGATTTCAAAATAATGAGTTAATAAACTGCAAGAAGAAAGACCGAAAGAGCGATGGCGAAACAGCGCGAAGGGGAAAGATGATATGCGCCTGCAAAGTGTCAAATAACTCAAAATGTCACAGCAAATGCAAAAACAAATGGAAAGTCATTTTTCCCCTCCAGCTGCGGACATGTTTATGTTGTTAGGGAGCAGCCAACTTGGTTCATTGCACATGCTGAGTAATAAACATTTTTTCAGACTTATCAATTACAGTAGTTAGAAGAAATTTATGAAATTGGGACCTTTTATAAGTGAAAAAAAATAAAAAGTCATGGCAAACTTCTTTTTATAACAAAGCAGATACGCTTTTAGTAGCAAATGACCCATTTAACATATTCTTCAGGTTAAAGGGAACTTAAAACCAAGAGTAATCCCCTTTTCCATAACACAAGATTATATATAATTGCCAGCCAGGTAAAATCCAACTTAATAGGGTTTGGAAAAAGAAAAACAGTTTAGCACAGTTTATGAATTACGACATGCAAAATGGCATATTTATGGGATGGGAAAGACCTATACTTGAACTAAGTTAGCCAGTTTTTGCTGGCCTAGTGCTCATTATTCACGCTCATCGGCCCTGCCATGTGGCCACAATGCAATCTTGGCGAGCTGGGCCGACACCTTAGGCGCCCATTTAGCCGGGCAACCCGCAGAGCGGCTGCTGTTGCCGCCCCCTTCCGCCCTCAGCCCTCCGCCCATGTTCGTGACCCCCAGGGTTTTTGCATTTCCAACTAATTCCCCGGCAGCTCGTCTATAAATCTCACTCAGAGTGCAGGCTAATGAGGCCCGAGGGTGTGTTTTGGCAGCAAATTAACTCATTGCCACTCACAGCTCGCCGTTCTTCATCTTCCTCGCGAATCTCCCTTTCTAATTCGACTGACTGCACATGGAAAAAACAAATTCACTCACGATCGATTTGATTTGGTGTTTTCAAATTATCATTTTACATAAATTACTTAGTTTTTTCGTATTCAAATTACGATTGGGATATTATATTCGATTTTTAAAATATATATTGGATACAAGGCTTTACTAAAACTTACTTTTAATAATTCCTCTTTTCAGAACAATATATATTTTTTCCCAATTTTTGTATTTTTTAAAATTGTTTAAATTATTCTTTTTAGTCTATAAAGTTAAATAAAAAATATTAACATTATAGGAGGAAATGTAATGGGGTTCAGTATGAAATCAAAATATATCTAAGTGTCTAATATAATATATCTAATCTTTAATCGATAGTGAATGGCGGAAGTGACCCAGTAAGTAATTCAAAAACAATCCTCTTGTTTGTTCAGTGTACATCTGACATTGAATAGTGCCGTCTGCGAATGCAAATGCCCAGCTGGGGGATCTAAAAATATGCAAGATTTTTGTTCGGCCGCGCAGACATCGCCTTAATTAGACTCGTTATGACGGACTGGTCAGTTTTGCAATTTGCAATTAAAACTATGCACCCGAGTGCTTCGACGGATCGTCTGGCCGGGTAAATGGAATTGGAAGCGATTTGCGGAGTCTGGTGCCCCACACGCGTCGCGATTCGAATTGGCATCGGCTGCGATGTGGCTGGCTTTGAAGGCTGCTTACCAGATCGAATGAGATCGAATGAGTTATTGGCTAGCAGTTCTCAATAAAGAGTGGCTCATGAGCTGCATCGGGCTGGATCTACCGGCTTTATAAATCATTTTATCGGCTCTAAAGTGTGCAAAGCCGGGTTTATATGAGTTGATATTTTAAATGCTCTTCACATTCCTTTCGGATTTTATATCTGTGGCTTATCAACATAAGGCAATTTAAAATTGCTTAATGTTTGAGATTCCAAAAAAACTCCATTTGGTAAAATTTTGTATATTTTCATTCTTATTGAAAGATGTTTTGCAGTAACAATATTTCTTGAAATCGCATCTGAAATCCTCTTCGCATTCTTAAACCTTTGAAATCCTTGAAAACTGCCAGAGGCTGTCAAAATGAAGAATACTTTTATCCATTCAATTTCTAAGGCTTAAACAAAGTCCTGACCGGTAAACCTCTAAGAAATCCACTCAAACAACAAAACTTTTTCTAATTCAATCGAAAGGCTTCAGCTCAGCCCGGCTCAACTTTAACCTTCAACTTGAAGTCTCAGGCAGTGAACAAAGCCGACCAAAAAGAAAAGAAGCTAACCCAGCAAACACTTGATACACTTCATGGCCCAGGCCAAACAACAAACAAAAACACAGTGTTCCCTATGTGTTCGAATCGCTTCTGTTGTTGTTGCTCTTGTTGTCTGCTTGTTAACAAATTTCGAAGTAAAATATTTCTGGGAATTCTTGCAAACACACAGACACACAATAGCAATGAACCCAATGCACAGAAAAAAGTTCAATAAAGTTTTGAATGGGAAAGAAGGATTTCAGATCAAACGTACCCATAAAATATTATATTTTATCTTGGGCTTAAAATACCATGTATTTTTAATACAAAATAGTAAGCTCGCTAACATATAATCAGGAAAAAATGTATTCATTTTTTTAAGTGTACTAGCAACAGACAAACAAAAAGCATGTGCCGACATCCCCAAAACTCTGCCCCACCCCCCACCCTCTCCTTTCCAACATTTTTTGCGCAATGAAAAGAGCGCAGAAAACGTAGAGATGAAGGTTTTTGGGATTGCGCAAGCGCAACATAAGAAACAGAACCAATGGGAATAAGTTGAGGTTTTCGACCTCAGGATACCCTTTAATTATATACCTGAATAGACAATAGAATAAGGTTTAATTTAAAGTGAAACTATGTTGTAATTTATACCTCAAATTAAGATTCAATGTATCCTTTGGTAATTACATTTTTATTAACATGTAAAATGAAGTTTATATTCTAAAATACTAGATTCCAAGGAGAGTTTAAACCACATCCTTCTAATACCCACCAAATGTTTATTGAATTGGGTACATTCTAGTGTTTTGCAAATAACGTTTAAGACAAAGAAGAGGAAGGAGCCCAAGAAAGTCTGGAATTTTTATGGCATTTCACATGGTTCAAGCTCACACTTACACTTCCTCCCCCCAACTCACACAGATACAAACGCATACCAGCGCAGCCGAGTCGTGTGTGATCATCACAAAAGACTTCCATTGTCTCTTCGTGCGATTTTATGGTCGAGGAAATGCGGGGGGAGGGTCGACATTTTCCACTGCAATCGGCGGTGCGACATGTAAATTAGTGCAAAGTATTTGCATTTTAATGTAAAGACAACAACAATGCCGTAACAGACAACAACAGCAAACTCAATTTGAACAGAAAATTGCAATTAATGCAATTTGCATTGTAAATTGCTGCTAAAAAAGGGAACCCTTTAAAAGTTCGCGACATAAATGCGACAGTACGGAAAAAGGTAAATGCGATTTGTGAAATTGCAGCCATTCCAATGAAAGAGATGAGATGGTCATAAGATAAAGCGCAAGTGATCAAAGAAGCCGCCTTACTCGAGATTGTACGAAAAGTTTTAAGTGCAATGCATTGGGCAGAGTCTTACTAATGGAGCATTATTTCAAGTGAAATTACTTGAGTATGCTTCATTAAAAAAAGAATAACAAGACACACCGAAAGCTTTAATTCGACTTTAAACAATTATGTCTGTTCAGTTTAACTAGCCAACAATTTTAAATATCAGTTGTATGGTTATGGACAATAATTAAAATAGCTTTATCCATGAAATTAATTTTTAGTTTCTTTATGGCTCTGATTTTTGGTTAAAAATTCTATTTTAATGTATAACTAAATTTATAAATGGATCTAAGTTTAAAATTGGGACTAAGTCTTTTTAAATTTATAAAAGGTTAAGAACAATGACCATAAAATCAATCTTTAAAAATACACCTTTCCTTTGTTTTTCACCATAAATAAAAAACTCACTGCAAAGACTTATTCAAAGTATTGTATAGCATATTACTTAAACATAATATAAAGTCCCTAAGTATGTAAAAAATTAAGTTTTAAATTTTTTAAGTAAAATGTACCTAAAAAACTGCAGCTATTTCCACTTCCAGATCGACGACCGGTTGTTTTATTGCAGCTCCAATTATTTTCAAAATTTCCTTTATCCTTAGTGTTGGTGGTGTCTCCGATCTGGTTGTTGTTGTTGTTAATATTGCTGGTACCTCCGATTATAAAGCTCGTGGTCTGATTGTTGTTGTTCGTATTGTTGTTGGTGCGATTGCCACTCGAAGAGCGGTTGGTTAGTGGGAACATGGCATGTATCTTTTGTGGTTCGTTGGCTGCCTCATGTATGTATCCGTATCTGTATCGGTAAGGGTGTATGCAGCGGAATCTGTATCTGTATCTGGATGGATGCAGTTCCAGTTGCGAATCCTTTCAAGTTGATTTTGGCCAGCTTCTTGCGCCGAATTCCTCGTTCGTTCTGCCCTTTTTTTTCACTTTTTATAGCACGTACTTTGTGGATTTTTCCTTTATGCCTTTTCGTTAAATTCGTTTTCGTAATACATCTACAGAGCCGGCGTTGGATGCTTTACAAAAAAACACTTATTTATATTTATTATTTTAATTTTCTTCACACATAACATTTATTAGTTTAATCTTTGTTTTTGCTTCGTTTTTGAAGTTTTTGTGCAAAGAGTTTTACTTGAGTACTACTTGGCTTACCATTCTTTGATCTTTTAATAAAAACACTCATTTAACGTATAAGCATAAGTTTTTTTTAACAAATTGTTTTTTAGGTTATCAAAACCAACTGTTTTTTTTTTTTAATTTGTAGGACACCTATGAATTTTGATGGTTTACAATTTTATTTGATTTAGACATATGCAAAATACCTTATAAATTGATTAACGTAGTTTTATTAAATAGAAGATTGACAACATTGCATTTTCAAAACTTTTGCGTACATTTGTGAAACTAATGTAAATCCCACTTTCTATATTCCCGAGAAGGTTGGTCGATGCTTATCTAATCTCTCTTCGTCTTAGCCAATGACTCAGTTGGGACTTTAGGAATTTCGCCATGTAAACAGTAAAAAACTTTGCACATTTTGCAGACGAAACAAAACATTCCTAGACAATGACACACACTTATAGTCGTATCTATTTATACTCAGGTAAGTATATTATTACATTTATCCGCACTGTGGTCACATTACGCATACGTCACATGAGAGCGTTGTTTAATTCAGCAATTTTCGCACATTTTCAAGGAACTTGGCACGTTTAGCGATTTGAAACCGTATCCAGAGTGGCGGGCAAGAAAATGCCGGTTGATCGATCGCGAGTCGTAATGATATTCCGATCGGAGTCGGCCGATTTTCCCGATTCGCATGCGCGAGCTTTGAAGTGCGTTTCGAAACTGAGTGTGAAAAAGCCAGAAAAGTGCCAGAGAAGCGGAGAGTCGAGCGAGTCTCCACTCTGAGCCAGCTGAGAGCGCAACTCTCCGGAACTCTCCACACATACCGGTTTTCCAGCACCGCACCGCTCTCCTCTCTCTTTTCCTCTGATACGCGATCTCAGCACGGCGCTCGCCGCTTATCAGCTCCACTATCACTATCACTCTTTTTTCAATTTGCGCCGAGGAAATTCATTCACGCTTCGTTGTCGTTGTATTTGTATTTGTCTTTAATACCCATTACTTGTGGAGCAAAGTTGTATATTGTATCTAAGGTAGTTTATCTAAGTTGGTAGAAATTACGACCTAAAAACTGTATCTTGTGGATCTTAGAGATCTGAAGAGCTACAGTTACCAATTTTAGTATGCAGACACAAGTTAATGTTACAGTTTGGCCCCACCCATTTACGCCCGTCAACCAAAAATGTTAATGTTAAAAAACACTTTTAATAAATTTACAAGTTCAAAGATCAGGTAGATATTTTGACTAGTAACCAAAATATGATTAAAGTTGAAAATAATTAGGTTTTCTCGTTATGTGGCTGTATTAAAATCAAAATTTATATATATAATATAATTTCAAATGTGATTTAATTCCCAGGTATTTTATAGCCGGTACACTTCAATACACCGGTAACACTTGTGAATATTGTATTTGTTTTACTTGGGTTTTGACTGATTGAGGTGCTGGCTGCAGGAATTGTCCCTTATCGCGGTGTCAGTCGGTAATGGCAAACATTAAAGCCAGGGTAAGGGTCTGCTGTCTCCCTTCTGCCACTCTTCAGACCCAGAGCCTTCTTCTTTTCCAGCTACCCGATGACGCAAGCGTACGTGCCTCTGGTGCCTCATTAACCCACGAGATACTTTCCGCGCACCAGGGGTTATCTCTCAGATAAGCTACACAATTTGTTTGTGTGGGGATGTGCCAGGATGTTGTCCCTCGATCTGGTGTGCGAGATTTTTGTAAATTGCCCTTCAATAGAGTCATCGTCGAAATAATATATTAAGTACTTGATAGGCACTGGAAAATGTAAACAGCAACCAGAAATAAGTTGTCGGAGGTCTTGAAGTTCTGTTTACGCTACTTTACATCGATTTGTTTCACCTGTAAGGTCTTCTTTAAAACTAAATCCACAAACAGATCAGTGGCAAAAGAAAAGTCTTTGACAACTAAATCTTCACTACAAAAACTACATTCAAAAATGGACTTTTCAATTAATTTCAAAAAGTGTGACTTCGGTTATTTAGGCAATAAGAGAAGCAATTTTAATAAACCTACATTAACAAATTTAATAAGCTTTTCAATAGCCATCTCTGATGATTATAAATAAGTTTCCAAAGCAACCATCAAAAATGTGGGTCAAAAAACTCAAAATTTCCTATTTGTTCTTATCTTTAATATCCCTGCACCTATTCATAAATATTGTTGCAACGCTCAGACCTTCCTCATCGAAATAAAATTCATCACCACCAATTGTGGTAGCTTTCCAGGCCATTAGCAATCACGCTGCGGTTTCCCAAGCCACAAGCATTTCGATAAGCGAAAGCCGGACACAGTTTCAATTACATTAGAATTAATTGGGGGGAACGAAAAACAGCACGGGGCTCACGTAATAAAATGTTACCGCTGGCAGTTGACAACAGTAATAGTTTGTAATCGCCCAAATGTTCCAATGTTGGATCCGATCCCCATAGACCCTGAGTCGATTTCATGTTGAGCCCCCAAATGAGCTAATACCTTTGACACAATCTTGATTAATGGGCTTCGATAAGGGGAGCGGGGCGAGGCAGAAGTGGAAGTTGAGCTATCTTGTTCAAGTTTTTCTTCAATTTGGTTGAACAAATCTGTGCTAGGCAAAAATCTAAAAATGACGTTTAATTGCAAGCATTTATTAGATAAGAAAGCCATAAATATTGTAAGAGATTAGATTGCAACACGAAATAACTATATCTGTATTTGAAGATAAGGTTTTAACAATTTTGTCTATTGAAATTGTGCCGGTGATTATTTAAGTAATTTTTAAATTAGTTTTGTAATGTTCTTGAACTAAATTTATTACAATAGAGTACTTTTTCATAATAAAAATCTCACAATTTTTGTTTTAATGTTACTCAAAATTTTTAACTCACAAAGATTTAGTTCTAGTCCATTATAATTACCATTAAATTAGCAGGTAAGTAGGCTCTTCTTAACTTTGACTTGACTTTTAACTCCGACAATCCCTTCCTTGCAGCACTTTTATTATCGCAGGCTAAGAAACTAACTACAGAGTTCAACTCATAAATATTTAGAGAGCAATTGCAAATTCAAATTCAAGTGCAACGTCGATTGTGGGAAACGCCGACTCTCGATTATCGAACACACAAAATGCATTCGCATTCGCATTCGCCGGTGCGTGCGCGGGAATTTTATGGGGCTCCTATCTGAATCTGCGACTGGGTCGGAGTCCCGAGATCCATTCCAATAAATAGTTGTTCGTCCGAGGAGGCCATGCTGTGCCCACGGGCAACAAAGTTGCATTTGCAACTGCGTTCGGGATGGAGTTTTAACTGGAGTCTGCGCCCCGTATCCTCAGATGCAGATACAGTTTAAATTCTCTACCAAGAACTTGTCTTCGCATTCAAAAACGGTATTTTGCTTAATCTTTTATGTTTTAATGCATCAAACAAATTAAAATTGCTGTTTTAAGTGCAAAATAATAGTTTGTAAATAATGGTTTGTTCTTGATCCGAAGTCTTAAATTTACATTTGTTGAAACTTGAAATTTCTTCGGGACTATTACAGAAGTCCCTCTAGCTTTTATGATTGTTGAACCTTAAAGTTACCTGAGAGTCTCAGATAATTTATTTTCGAATTTGATTAAAACACAATTAATTTGTGTAATTTTAAATGTATATTGGAAATGCCAAAAAAGATCGCTAAAGATATTTTTATGGGTATTATTGATAAACCTTACCGACAAGTTATATTTGTATCTTAAAGCTCATACCAAAAATTAGAACTTTTCTGTCATACTCATATTTTCATTTTCGGTAACTCGACTTATTAATGTTATGGAGGATCTACTGTGGTTCCCAGCCGGTTTTGAGTCTGTTGTCCATTCATGGCAACTACCGTTTGGGTCTTTTGTTTGACTTTGTCTTGCGGCCGTCAGTGCGCGTCTATTTGTAGATACAAGCCACCAACAACTCCTCTATTCTCCATCCTCCGACCTCCGTCCTCGATCCGGAGAACCCACCTTTCCCTCACCTCCGGGGATCTTTCTCTTGGCGGTGTGTGCTTAGGCTCTTCTGTGGAAGAGGTATACCTGTTCGTAGACGCGTCTTCCAAGCGCTCTTCGCTTTGGTTTGGCCACCGCACTCGTTCTCGGCACAATCTCAAGTGTTTTTTAAAAGTTTTCCAGCGATAAGCCATGTAACTTTATGGCCCATCCAGTCGCATATCCGATGCCTCGCCTGCTGCAGCTTCATCATCATCACCATCCATCCTAGCTCGCCATGGTCGTGTGGTGTGGTTCGCTTTGGTGTGATCATGATGTATATGATTCATGACTTTTCACTTTTCCGCACAAACACACACGCACAACACGGCCAAAGCCGCGAAATTGCAGCACAATGGGTTAAAATTTAAAAGCTAAGCAAATTATTTTAAGACTCTTCTAACAAACTATAATAGTTATATTATTATTCTGTGGATATATAATATTTTACAACTAAATTTTAAAACAATCATTATTGCAAGATTTTTGAGATAATACATAATAATTATAGCAAAACAACATACGCTCAACATCAATTTCATAAATGGCAATTCTAAAAAATAAGCAACTAATTTTTTGGTAATACGAATATTTATGAAAACTAGGAATTAATAATTCTGTTTTAATATGTATGAATATATAATATAAGGCATGTTTTCACTATTTTATTTAATTTTTTTTACATTTTCCAATGCATATTTTTTAGAATATGCAAATCAAAGGAACGATGATCTCATGGCGAAAATGGTTATGGTTAATTTTAATGGCAGCAGTCAGCGAAACCACCCACTATGCATATATATATATATATATATTGACGAGGCTGACACTTAACCCTTAGCATAAATTCTCATCAGCTTTGTGGCCGCTGAGCATGTTGCCATTCGAGTGGCACGTAAATTACTGTGACATTGCACTTTGCAGCATCATTTGGCCATTTGTTGGACACTTTTGTTGCTCTCGTCGCGCAGTTGGCTGTGCCAGTTTATTGATTAGTTTTAAATTAAAATGGAAGTCAACAGCGCGGGCATAAATCTTGGCCAATTTTCTTATTAGAAACTGTCAATGTCAGCGAGTTTTCACCCCGAGGATCTACTCGATCGCCGCCACGGTCATAGTCAAATGCTAACCAACAAATGGGAGATGGATAAACCCGATGAATATATCCATTTGGATGATTTATGACCCGGGCCGGCTTGTTAAACATCTGTGTGAAATGGGCAAAGTCTAGCCACTTGTTTGGCTTTCACTGGCTTTGTTTACTTTATTGCCAATCGAATTGTATACACTGAAATTGGTTTGTATAAAAAGGACTTGAACTTGTATTATTGAAAAATAATGGGTAATTGCGTGAAACATCAAAAATAAAATGTTTTTATGGCCCTCGATAACTGAAAAATATAGGTATTATAGATCATTCTAGAAAATATAGCAAAGTTATCTTATATAACTACTTGACAGAAAGTAGCTTAGTCATTTTACAAATATAAATTAAGATACGTTAGGAGAAGTCTTAAAATGTTGTTTTAAAAATTTTGTTTTGATCATTTTAGCTTTATCATAAATAATGAAATATCCTAATAATATTTTTCAGATTAAGCAACTAGAATCTTAAGATAATCGGATAATTACAGAAAATTATTTAAAACAATTTTTGTACATTTTAAGAAGTATTGAGATAAAAAAGGGGTTCAGAACTGAATCCTCTATTTTTGAACTATTTGTTTCCAAGTGTATGGAAACTTCCCCACGGCCAGTGGAAGTTTGTTAGTTTTTCGGCGGAGGATACCGCTGATGATGTTGCAGTTGGGATTGGGATGGGGATTAGGAGGAGCAGGAGCAGGTGGAAGTGGAAGTGCTGGGGGTCAGCCGCCGCCCCGCGGGCTGCCTTTCTAATGGCGAGCAGAGCGAAATGGGTCCGCTGCGAATGGGTCATTAAAACGGTGCGCCTGTTTGCATGTACGGTAATGAAGGATTGTAAATGAGTTTAATGCCCTGCTGCATTGATGGATTGCCTTTCCGTTAGAAGAAATCACCAGAGAAATCGCCAAAGTGATCAATAAAAAAACAGAGCTCTGCGTACAATTTTCCTTTAATGAAGTAGTTTTCGGTTTATAGGCCCCACCCAGAATGTAGGCCATGGGCCTTGATTTAACGATTGTGTTTAAAGTTGTGGTGATTAAAAAATAACCAACTAACTTTGAAATTTAAAATCGAATGAAGTTAGTGTGTTTTTTTTACTAGAAAGTTCAATATGGTACGACTTAAAAAACTATTTCTGTAATCAATCAATCAATACTCACCACTTTCTGCGGCACTCAGGCACTTGGCGGCCATTTCCTCGTTGAGTTCCTCGGCGGGATTCCCCTCGCCGGAGTCCAAGACACAGCTCACACTAGCTGATCCCCAGTCCAGGGCACTCACTCCGTCGCTGGACATCATGGATATGTCCATGGGAGGCACTGAGGTTCCCCTTAGGGTGCTGGTTCCGCTGATTCCACCGCCGCCCGAATCTCCACCGCCCAAGGATGAGTACTTGAGGTCCAGCGAGGAGTTCATGGATCCACCGTACAAGGAACTGGTGAGGGAGGCGCAGGTGGAGTCGAAACTCCGATTGCTGGCTCTTCGCTTTTCCGGCGTGGCATAGACGGGTTCCATTTCCTTTTTGGGTGTGGTGCACTCGGAATAGCCCGGCGGAGCAGTCGAAGACACCTCGCTGGTCAGGGACCCATTGAGAGCTCCGTAAACAGAGGTCATCATGATGTCGTTGCGGTTGAAGCTCGGCTGCCAGAAGTCCTCCTCCACATTGCCGGAGTCCACCAGATCCGAGGACTCCTCCTCATCCTCCTGCTCCTGCAACTGCTCCTCGGCCACCAGTTCGTCCAGATAATCGGCCTCCAGAAGCCGCGACTCATCGATCATGGCGATCGTGTCGTCCAGATCCTCCAGGCCCTCCTCCTCACTTCCCGACTCGTCCTGCTCCTCGTTGGCATTCAGCTTCTGGAACGTCTCGTCCGCCTGCTGCATCATGTCGTAGGCGTGTGGAATGGACGATCCGTGCAGCGAGTCCGAGTCGTTCTCCTCGATGCAGGACAGATGTCGGGTGCGGAACCCGTACACGATTCCATTGGCCATCACCTTGGGCGGCGGATTTATCGGAAGTGGGGGCGTCTGCAGCTCCTCCTGATTGCCGTCCATCGGGAGCACCAGGTGCTGCAGGGTGGGCATACTGAAAGGTATTGGAAAGTTGTTAAAGCCATGAGATCGTTTCTATTTTTTTTTATAAAAAAAAGTATTCATGCCTAAAAAGATTTTAAATTATTAAAAAGCATTGTTTTAATGGGAGAAATTAATACTATAGAAAAAGGTTTTTTTCAAAATTATTTAAGTCTTTTATATTTAGCTTATAAAGCGATAATCTTATATGTATCTACTTTCATGAAATCTTTTTTTAAGTCCTTAGTTTGGCACAAGGTGTTGTAGGGTTGGTATACTGTCATTTGAACTTAAATGCTAGGAAATATAATAACTTTTTATTGAACAAAGTATCAAGTATTATGACAATACTTAAATGATTATGACTCTCTATTACATCGAAAGTAATGAATTTGGCAAACAAAATAAATATTTACTTAAATATTTACTTATCTACTTGTTGAACGAATACTATTATTTAACAATGGAAGTCTTAAGTTTTCTACTATCACTATTAAACTGACTGGCAATATATGAACATATGTATGCGTACATTAAAGAAAAATTTTAGTACACCAATTTGAGCTCCAAAATGTAATGCTTTCTTCGAAAGTATCCCCCTTACCGGTACAGTGGCTCCTCAAAACACCACTGTACCTGGCTAATGCCCCGCATTAAACATAATTTGACATATGTAATTTCAGGGCTGCCTTGACTTTAACGATCCTCCATAAAACGCACTCGAATATATGGATTTCCAGCGGAAATGAGCTGAGATCAGTTGAGTTCGGTGAGAGATAATAACACGGAGAAAAACTTAAGAATTTAAGAGCTAAGTTGTCGCAGGTGAAAGTACTTATTAATGAGGAATCATACAATAACTCCAAAATGTAATCTTAATGTGATAAATATATTCAAATTAGGAGTTAGAAATAAAAGATTTCGATTTGAGACAAGTAAATTTTCACTTGGAAAACGAAACCACCATGTTCTCATATTTTTTTCCGGTGTAGCCGCATCTTGAGGTGCGAGCTTGTGCCCCAGCGATAAGCCCGGGAATCTTTAATGCCACTTAATGCCTGGCTAACGGTAGGACGTGAAATTGTCCCAACATCAATCTGCAGCTCCAGCAGTTCCCACATGTGATGGGGTATGGGGCATGGGGGATGGGGAATGGGGAATGGGGAATGGGGAATGGGGAATGGGGGATGGGGCATGTAGCAACTGCAGACATGCAGGGCACGGGCACTGCGGAGCACACAGACCTGGAGACGGAAGTGTCCCCCGAGCAATAGACAACAACTTCCCCCCGTTTTTATGGCCACATGCGCATCTCGCTCACATTTGGTGCGCGTGCGTATCTGTCTATCTTTTTGTGTTTGAGTCTGAGGGTGCCCCCTGCAGCGATTCTGCTGACGGCTTCAGCTGCTTCTTCTTCGGAGCAAGGAACTCTTAATACAGTCCAACTTCGATAGCTTGAACTAATATTCGAGATATTCAAAATGTTATTTATATTTATATTTTAATGATTTATAAATCCCTAACACATAATTAGCTCTGAAATCGTTTTAAAAGTTGTGAAATTGCTAATTTGGACCAATACTTAAGGTATTCAAAATCTCAGTTATCATGATGTTTAAATAATTTATGAATCCTAAACATATTAATGCCTCTCCGCACTAGATTTTGAAAATTGAAATATTATATATATATTTTATTTTATTATATATATATTTATATATATATTTTATATATATATATTTTTTTTAACTCAATTATTTAATTTTAATTTAAAAGAAAAAATCCTACGAGAAAAATAGTTACTTCTATTTGTTTGTTTAAATGTTTCTGGGAGCTCTACTTATATAAGTCAGAGTTGAACAAAGATTTGAAAATTTTCTGCTGCTTTTAATAGAGGTTTTAAATTATAGTTAAGGAAGCTTGACTGTAGTTCTGCTGCAATGTCGTCGGCCTCTTGACATTCCCCTTCCCCTGCTCCTCCTGATTTTCCCCTCGAGTAGGTGTTGCAATAGTTATTGTTGCTGCTGTGGTTCCCCCATTCCATTATTTTAAATTCGCTGGGGAAAAACTAACGTTTGGCTTGTGCCACTGCCACTGCAAGTTGACTTTGGCAGTGCAAAGTTTTAAATAAACATTGCCATCATTTTGTTTGAGGGCAAATTTGCTTTAGCCAGGGCTGAACTTGGTTTTTAGTTTGTTAGGTTTGGCGAAACTGCACTGTACCTTTTATCTCATTTTATTGCCTTGTATTAAAATATTAATAAAATGAATTTCAAGACCCATTTTGAAATAGATCAACCAATAATTTCCATAAAAAATTACTGACTATGAGCTAACAAAATTCTTTTATGAGAATCCTTAGCTTGCCGTTTTACATAATGACTTCTCAATTGAATTTGTTATTTTAAAACATAAATTGACTAAATTAAAGTATATTATATATTTGAGTTCTGACAAATTTGCCGCACAATTTTAACTCGGTTTACAGTCAAAGAAATAAATCTACAAGAAATTACCGTTTTTTAATTTTAAATAAATATTTATTTCGCCTGGCGAAATTGTCAAAATAATTTGATTTTAATATTTGGTGGAAAAGAACTTATTATCTCTGCCACCCACAATTTGTGCTGTGTAGATTTCCCACAACAATAATGCAATAAAATGCCATTGATTTTAGTTGTTTCACCATTTTGAGCAGTGTAGATTTTCCACAAAACTAATGCAACAAACAAATTACTCGAGGCGACGAAAAACTACACATCCCAAAGCGGTACGAAAATAGATCAGGGAAACTATCGGCGGAGGAAAACTAAGCGGTGCGACGTGGTTGCAGTTGTTGTAGTTGTTTGTCGTGCGCCAAGGGGCGTGTTGAAACAGAGGGGGTGAGGGGGAGGGGGGCGCTCGGGGACCCAGGATCCCCAGCAAACTGCATTAAACTACTTTCCGTGCAGTTTATTGCTTCGTCTGCGCGCATTTCTACTTTTAGCTATTTGAAAGAAGTGTGTGTCTGTGTGCGTGGCGAGTATCTGTGAGAATCTTGAACTTGTGCTTCTTTCACTCTTTTTGTGTTGTTTACATTTGGCCGCCGCTTTTTTTACTCATTTTCGAGCCAATGGGCGCCCCATCGAACATGCGACATTTTTCAGTTGGTTCCCAATTTAAATTCAGCTGCCTTTGTTTCGGCTCGCCGCTCCAGACATTTCCACATTTCCACTTAAATGCCCTGGGATGTGGTCACCTCGCCGAACGATGCTCCCTTTTTAGGACCCGATCCGCGATCGGGGAGATATGGCGCATTCCACCAGCTACTTGGACGACATCGAATTACTTTGGCATTACTCATTTCTTGTGATTATTTTCGGTTTCGATAGAGGGGGAAAGTCTGGAGTAGATAGGTTACACAACCATAGATTCAACAAGAATTTTCCTAGATTTTCTAGTTCCTTAGATTTTTTTAAACATTACGAATTTTTGTTGATCATATAAGATACATTTAAAACTTTAAATTAATAAAATAACCATAACGTTTTTAAGAACTCAAAAATAAAGAAATATCGACTTAAGCATATTTCTGTTTTATTTGTTTTATGTAAGCTATTGTTTATTTGTGCTAATTGAAAGATGCTTCCCCTTGTCTATATTTATCTAAGACCATTTTGAAGCTAATATGTTTTAAAAACTTGTTAAGATAGTAAACCATTTTAACAGTTATTAATATCCAGATCATAATTTGGACTTTAATAATACCTTAATTATCTTAAAAGTATGCTACGATATTAACGTAAAGACGAACCTTAAATGGATTTTAGCTTTCCTCTGTTTATATAAGATCTAAGAATTCTAATTGGAACGATCTTGGAATTATTGATTTCACAAATCCAACTTCACTAGCTGCATTCGCTCACAATCGTTGTTTATTAATAGTTAGTTTAGGAACTTTTTGCAATCACTGTTCGGGGTTCACAATTGTATGTTGCCACTTCTCAATGGTTAATTTCTCACTTTCACTTCTTCACTGATAATCCAATGTGGCAATTAATCCGATTGGCGGTGCTGCATCCGTATCTTTTGTCCGCCGTAACCGAAACCGTATCCGTACCGAACGCGCGCTGGAATGCAATTGAGACGTGCGGATCGCCGAGCTGGCGGCAACTGCATCCGATGGATGCGATGAGTATCAGAAGCAAGGCAGCGCAGCCGCAACAGCCCTCGGCAACAGGAGGGTATATCTGACAGATACGCAGATACATCCGTGCCTTCGGATGTGCGTGTATCTGCCCCAATGCTAACTAGACGGAGAGCCCAAGACGGCGCTAAAAATAGTCGCGGGCAGAACGTGCAGTCAGCGCCGGTCCATCACTTTTGTTAGATTCCGTTTCCAGAGCTGGGGTGGCCCACTTAGACATTTTCTAGCCAAATTTTAAAACCAGATATTGTTCAGAACATATATATTTAATTTAAAGTGTATATTGCCTACACAAATTGGAAAATCTTTACCCTTTTTTTGTAATCAGTTACTTCAACATTTTTATGTATTTTATGGGTTTTAGAAACCAACTCATTAATTCATTTTGAATTCACAGAAAACTGAACTGACAAATTCATTCAAAATATTTTTTTAAATACTGCTTTAAAATTGTTTACTTTTAGTTCATTAAGTGGTTTTTTAACTAATTACATTTGTAAAATGAGCTTTGATTTGACAATGTTTTTTTTTTATATATGTCTGATTAACTTGGAATACTTGAAAATTATAATTCATTTGAATTTACATACTTGAACAGTTCTATTTCCCACCTTTTCTGCATCCAAATAGAGGCATCTCTGATCCCCAAAAGCAGACGCAGCGTCTGTTTTCGCTGCACCCCGCGAAGCGTTTCTCGATTTCTAATGGGATGTGGTTCGGTGGTGGTACAGGGGGAGTAAGGGGGAGCGGGATGGCAGTCGCCCAAAGTTTGCTAGCGGAACCAGAGTGTCGCTTGCTTGGTTGCCATTTAATTGCACTCCGATCTTACCAGTCGGACTTCACTCGGTTTCTAGGGGAGTGAATACTGTGTTGAATGTTTAAAAGTATCCCTCAAAGGATAGATGGGCGTTTCGTCTAAAGTTGGCAGAATTTTGACTTAATTTCCATTGGGGGAAAGTATGTAAATGCAAGGTTTAGTTTTGTATTTTGCTATTTTTCTTTATACAAAACATTTTAAAATCTTATTTTAACTTAAAGTTCAGATACAGAAAAATACAGAAGAAGGAATTATGTGTGTAAAAAAACTTATCAAGACTCCAAATAAAGCAAAAATAAAGATAAATAAGCTAGAAAGAAATTTAACGTGTAGAAATACATTTTTATTATTATCATTCTGTGGAAAAAGGGCGAATTTCTTAGCTTATATTCTATATTTCCTAGTAAAAAATTTATTTTTTAGGAACACCTTAAAAATTTGAGATCGCTTCCACCTAGGTGGGTATTTTCCCAATTAGCTCATATCCTGGTGACTGTACTCGCAGGCCTGAATCACCGCAACCACAACCCCAATAGGCCATCCTAAGCCCGAGTTCAATGCACCTAGGGTGGGATAACGTAACGCGACGCATCGGCAACAAGTCTGCCGTGCAGGACTGGATACAATCGCAGTTCGTTCAACCCGGGGACAAGGATGAGGCGAGGTGAGCACATGGAGATGGCATCTATGCGACGGAAATGGACTAATTTTTCATGTTTTGAAATTGGATGACAGCAACAGGAGGACAAACTTCCCGCGAAGGCAGCGACGCATGCGCAGAGCGGAGTTTGTTCACCTCGCGGATCGAAGATACAAGATGCATCCGTGTACTAAGTAGTTATAGTTACGCACGGATTGTATTACATGGCGACTGAATGCTTCGTTGGAAGTGCCTCCCCTCGACCCCCAGAATTCGGGTGATTTTTCCAAGCAACTGTTTCAATTTCTGGCTTTTCCCTGTATTTATCTTCGGCCGCTTTAATATCACTTCCACTTTCACCACGCGGCTCCTCTTTTCTTCCCTTGTCGTGTGAATGATTTGTGACACCTTCCTGATGACTTCTGATGGTGCGCCTGCGCACAGAATCCCCTTAATCTCGGCAGATCATTTAGGCAGTCCTCCATCTGCAGAGGCTTTTCATCTCAATGGCCGCTTGTCGGTTTGATAAATTATTGTGGGAACCTCACATAAATTTTGGAGATCGTGAGCCCTCATTAACATAACTTAATATTTAAGGAATATAGCATGAAATAGCATATAGCATTTTTAATGCAAATTATTATTGAAAATATATTCAAACTTTTTAATGTAATACATTTCTGATAAGTTTTCATTAATAAACCACTTCCTTACTCGAACTCGCTAGTAAGGGACTTAACTTTGCTACTAAATATACAAGTTTAATCAATTTTAGATATTGTGAAGTGTCATTAAAATAACATAATATTTGAAGATCATAACATAAAATCGAACAATTTTGAATTGACATTATTATTGAATATTAAAGTTAAAGTTTTTCTTTTACTGAATTTCAGTCAAATTCATTGATAAGACATTCCTTACTCAAAGTCGCCAGAAAAAGACTTTACGTTAATCAATAATATAACTTCAACCCTTAGTATGAACTATATCTGTTTATTCAGAACCACAAAGAAGTTATAGCAATTTGGGCAGATTGAAAATATAAAATAATATATAGAACGACCTGATGGTAGCTGTACAATGCAGTACTTCGCTCTTTATGTTGTGGAACGCCATAAAAATGTGTATTGTGTTCGTTTAAGGTACTATCAGCATTGGTTGCATACCCCGCTGATCGTTGGGTTGTGTATTGGCTGACGTGGATCGTGTACTAAAATTTGTTTTCCACGGTTTCACATAGAAAAAGTATTAACACTCGTTAACATTATTACTAGTTTAAAAAAAGGACAGAGTTAGCTGGAATATAGTTAAGCTGATAAGATGCATTTTAAGCTGTTATACGGTGATATAAAAATAAATATTGTGTACTTCCGTCGATATAAATACATCACTGTTGGTATTTTTCTGTGACTGCGTGGTGGTTTGTTTATTAGCTGAAGTGGATCTTTTGTCTAGCAACATGTTGCTGGTATAATGTTGCACCGTATTGCCAAATAATCAATTTTTAGGCAGTTACTGGTATGTTGAATGTGAAAAGCAAGAAATAATAATATTAATAATAATAAAAGCGATAAAAGCGACAAAATGTTCTGTTCCCCTGTCCCTAGTCTATATGATGTGCAATACATGATAAACCCTTAAAAAAAAGAATGGGCAAAAACATAAAAAACAAAATATGAATTCGTGTTCGGAAATTACCTGCTTAAACAGTCTGGAAATTAAGAAAATATAAATCTTGTCGGTTAGTAAATCTGGGTTTATTTTATCGAATTATATATCTTAATCTATATATTTTACATCATCGACTACGTCACAATGTGATAAGTTAAAATTAAGGCAATAAAAATAATTATAACTAAGTACTATAACTATATAGCTGCATGGCATTAAATTTGGGAATTTTAGCAAATTTTCTAATCAGTATTAACGGTCAGTCATATGTTGGCCATATCATAAATTAAAACAATGTATACAACAATTTGAAATGACAATATTACAAAAATGAATTCAAAAACTCTATGAAGAAAAATGAATTTCGAATTTTGTAATTTTTGGAGCCAACAAAAATACTTTCGGAACTTAAATCTGTGCAAATTAACCACTTAATTATCTACGAATTACATGCTAAAACTACTTAGGTCCGTAACTACCTCAATTAGCTTAACTAAAACGACTCAATGTGAGTCAGGCAATGAACATTTTGCATCTGCATCGATTTGGCGCAAAAAAAAACTTGATTATCGTTGTAACATTTCCATATACATTAGGCTGGTCATGTCATGGCACTAGGGGGTTCGAGGATCCCAGAATCTCTAGAACTTCTCGTCGTCGATGTTGCTCCGGCAATTATTCAAAGCCGTCTGTCGCTTCAGCGTTCCAGTCTCGCAGTCGTTATAGGTCTTGGCCAGAACCTTGGGCGTATTATTGTGGTTCATGTTGTTGCGGTTGATAGTGCCATTGCCATTGCCCAAATTACTGGTCTTGGCCTGCACACGGAAGCTGGACTGCCGTTTTGGTCGCTGGTCGTAGTACTGTAAGGAAAAACATTCATTAGAAACAACCATATCGGTAGAAAGCCTACATAAATGTAATTAGTGACAATACAGTTTGATTAAATTTAAAATAGTCAAAATAAATCAGATCTTGAATATGATATATTCATTTAAATTACAGTTGTTGGTAAAATAAAATTGGCAAAAAAATACAATAAAAATGTATATATTCCCAAATACTGGATATTGGAAAAATGATTTTAACTATAAGTTTTTAAGTAATTATAATCGAAAATGTAAAAATACTTAGTTCATATTTTGAAATTGAATCAGGAAATACTTAAGTTACTGTTTAATTAAAACTTAATAAGACTCCAACCCATATTTCAGGTAGTCTTCTTAATTACAGGGTTTTAATCAAACAGTTTAATAATTTAATTTATTTTTTAATTTTTGACTTACATCCTTGGTGGGCAGGCTAGAGTACTGATTGGGATACGTGTCAAAACTAGCCGTTGTCGTCGTGGTCTTATTTAAAGCCTCCTCAGCACTTATTAGGAATCGTTTCTTGGCAAATCGATAGGTGGCCAGACAACATGCCACAGTAATCAGCAGGCAAACGGAGATCACGATGGGCAGGGTGGCGCTCGAGGCAGTTTGGATTTCTGCAAGGTAAGTACAAATGGATTACTATTTGGTCTCTGATATATCGGTTTAAAACAGTCGTCATCACACATTCAATGACTTGTTTTGCACATTCTTCTGGAAGTAATTTACAATGCCTAACATGTTGTTTTAGGTGGGAGAAGCGCTGTTGCATTCAGATCGACGGTGTAACATTTTTATATGCTCAGTAGGTAGGAAAGTAGTAAACTGACCATCTAAATTTAAAAGTTAAAACTCATTTATAGCCACAATAAACTTACCCTCGCATTCATTGGGCACACAGGCAGTCTTCTCAAACTCGGCACCATGGCACTCCTTCGAATTCGGCTGTTCCACCAGGCAACGGCGATGCCTGAGGCGGATGCCATCGCTGGAGCAGCTGGACCACTCGCTCCAAGCACTCCAGCCCAGGAAATCTAGGTTGAAATAAAATACGAATTTAGTACTCGTTAAGGGGAAAAAGTCATTTAATGACCCACCTTCGCATGGCACCATTTCGCACTTCTGCTCATCGAGGGCCCGACCCTGGCATAACCTTTCCTGACCTGCCAGGCAGCGGCGAGTCCTTCGGCGCAATCCCAGTCCGCAGGTAACCGAACAGGCGGACCACTCCGACCAGCAGCCCCACTCTCCGTGCTCCACCTCGTTGTCCAAGTTGTTACTGCTCAGCTGTTGGTCATCCGCCGGACAGGTTTGTAGATTGCATACCCGACTCTGGGTTCCACGTCCTCGTTGGCGCTGCTGGGTGCCACCGCCACAACTGGCGCTGCATGGCGACCAATCAGCTGCATCCGAATCCGTCGAGTCGTGGTCACCCTGTCGCTGGCAGCTTCCATCCGCATGACAATTGCGCGACTCCTCTTTGGCGAGGCCAACTCTTACGGAACTGGCATCCGGACTGGTGGCACGGCAGATATACCTGAACCGCCGCTCCGTGTGCGGTTCACTCAAGTTCCCGGTGCCGGGAACCGTTAGCCATGGCGTCCAGGCACTGAGTTTGCGCACCTCCTGGCAGCTCTGCATGTTGCACTCCTCGTAGTCCAGGCGACAGCCCGGACACTCCATTCCACCGTTGAGGGGAGCCGGATCGTTGCACTCCCGCCGCCGCATCCGGAATCCACCGCCGCACTGGGCACTGCACTCGCTCCACTCGCCCCACGGTCCCCATCCGCCGTCCACGGACTGCGGCTTGGCCACCGGACAGGGTGGCAGGTGGCGGCAGTACATCTCCGACTGCTCCGATCCCACACAGGTGCGTCCGCCGTATGCCGGCCGCGGATTGCCGCAGGTGCGTCGTCGGATCTTCACTGCAATGCCGCACGTCTGGGAGCAGGGCGACCAGGCCGACCATTCCGTCCAGCCGCCGTGTTGGGTGCAGTTCGTCACCTGGGTGCTGAAATAAATATAGCACTTTAGTAATTGTTTAATCAAGAAATCATGTGTTATTTAGGGGGTTCCCCTGTTTCATTGAAGAGCTAAATCAGAAAATAAATAATCAAGTACTTATATTTACTTTTTATATTATTTTTGTTGAACACGCCACACAAAGATGGACATTGTTTTAAACAATTTACTACATAACACACATTTATAAACTAATGTTAAATAGAAAGATTAAAAATACATGTGTATTAAATAATAAATCAGAGGTATACGCCGTATGATTTTTACTCAGCTTAGTAGTTTTATATTTGAAAAAAATATTTAAAAAAGTAAAAAGTAAAACTTTATCTTCTTCTAACCTTATAATTAGGATCCAATTGAAATTTTAAGAAAATAGTTGGTGATAATTAGGACTAAGGCATAATATAAATGAACATACCTAATGCCCTCACAACTGGAGCCTCCATGTTGCGGCTGAGGATTGTTGCAGCTGCGCTGCCGGCACTGGCAGTTGCTATCCGGCTGCTCGTGCTGCTGGCAGACGGCCCAGGAACTCCAGGTGGACCAGCCGCCGTCGATGGGGGCATTCAGCACCGGACAGGTGATCTGGGGGGCCTGGTGCCAGTGCTGCCACACGGAGGAGTCCTGTGGCTGGGGCATGCAGCGCTCCACCAGCTCGTTCCAGCCGCAATAGGGATCCATGGCGTTGAGGCAACTGGACTGGGACACATGGCGACTGCAGTGCTGGGCGGGAATACGGGTGAGGGCCAGGTCGGTGCCCAGATAGAGCGAATCGGTGACCTTTAGGTAGGCCATGTTGAGCAGGGCACTCGTTCCAGTGTCATCCGCCTGCCAAAACTCCACCAAACAGGTCTGCACTCCTTCGCTGCCGTACTTCACCGACAACTTCTTGATGTGATTCCCATTGCTGGCCACGAATAACACGTGAACCTGTTCCGTCTTCGTGTTTTTGATGTCCAGAGCCAATCGGCCAAACTGCTCCAGTTTGGAGTGGTACAGCGGTTGCGCCCCAATTGGTTGCACTGCCTCATCCATCAGCTGGTAGCGGGAGCTCTCCAGCCAGTGGCCAAAACTGGTTGTTGAACCGCACTGGAACTGACTCCGCTGGCTCGTGTTCACCGTCTGCCAGGCGGCATCCGCGTGCTCCTGGTGCTTGAAGGCTCCGTCGAAGGCCTCGTTGATGGAGCTCAGGTTGTACGCACAGACAGCCGACCCGAAAATGCTGGATCTGCGGGGAAAAATCGGCATAAGTTGTGGTTTACACTTGGTAGTTTCAAAAAAACATTTAACATTTACTAAGCTTTTCAAAATCTGCAATTTTCTCTACAATTAAAACCTATCCTTGTAATCTAACAATTTTTAATTTAAATCTATGTTTTGAGTGTATGGCTGAATAATGTTAATATTCAATTTTAAAACATACCCTGAAGTTCTGAATGTGGCATAGAGAATGGACTCGGATTCGGCGTAAGTCATGCCCTGGATCTCGTCAAAGTAGTAAGGATATTCCCCAGGAAGCGAACAGTTGAGACGAGCCTTAAGGAATGACGTCCAGTTGTCCTTTAGAAGCTGTCCACCGCCGCCACCATCGTTTTTGCAGACCCGAGCAATCCGCGAGTAGATCACCTGAAAATGATTTAAAATATATATGTTTGGTATGGAATAATAAGAATTGAAAGGTATTTACTCACCTTGCCACAACTCATGTGTTCGGCGGCCGATTCGCGCAGCAGAAAATAGACAAAGTTGCCAGCCTCGAAGCTTCCCACGAATTGGGCTCCACTCAGCCAGTTACTATTGTACTGCTTGGTGCGGAGGAAACGCTGGAAATTCGATAATAGAACCATTATATAAGTGTGGGCAGGGGTGTGGTTTTGCTTGGCCAGCAAATAAAAGATTATTACTAATCTTAAAATTACTTCCAACAAGCCACAAGGGAAAAAAAAAAAAAAAAAAAATATTAATTTTAAATTTTTTAAAAATTTTAAAAAAAAAAAAAAAAAAAAAAAAAAAAAAAAAAAAAAAAAAAAAAAAAAAAAAAAAAAAATTTATTTTATAAAAATAAAATTAAATTTTACAATAATATTTCAAATATAAGAACTACTTTTATGATCCTCTAATAAACCGAAACCACTAACTGTTTTCAAATAGATTTTAAATGATCTTAAAAAACGCTAGTTAACTAAAATCATTTATATGTACGTATACTTGTTTATAATAATATTCATATCAAATAATTACTCATCCGCAAACCTTATAAAATCAAATGAATCATTTAGCTTTTATCTGTATAAAAATTACTTACTTCGATTTAAAAAGTTTTATATATTATTATTATTTTAGATATTATAACAATATCTAAAATACAAGAATTACTTATCCGCAATGTGTGCTTTTGGCAATGATTTAAGCCTCTAATAAACTGAATCAACTAAAAATTAGTAATTTTCCTGTTTTTTTATGATAACACATTAAGTTTGTGTTCAGTCAAAACAGATAAAAGAGTTTTACAACGTTACAACGTTTGCTGCTTTTACGAAAGCTTAGCAAACACATATATTACTCATCCGCAGTGTGGTCTGAGCGAATACATTACACTGCTTTATGTGTGGCAATAATTTAGGCCTTTGAATGGCTGGGTACCCACCTCATTGGACTGCAGTCCTGTGCGCAGGATGGCCACATCGCTGCCCGAGAAGTCGGTGGCGATCCCAGCGAACAGTTGGCCATTCGCCTGCAACAGACTGGTGCTGTTCGCCTGCGGATGAAAGGGGCACTTGACCACGCCGCTGTCCACACCCGTGACGTTGAGGTTATCCATCTGCAAGAGGGTGGGGGCAATGTAAGGTAAATGACGCGTCAGCCTGGCGACTCTTGGACGTCTTGGACGACCACTCACCTGGCGCCACGAGCAGCTCGGCTGGAAGGCGTTCGTCCCACACGCGTACAGCTGGTTCTCACCGTAGCTGTGGAGCACGCGCACGTAGTTGCGACACCATCGCTCCAACTGGCCTTTTGCCTGGCACATGGCAATCTCCGACGGCGTCGCTCCCCAGCTGGACCGCTCCAGCGGCTCCAGTTCGAAAGACATGCGGTACAGGGTGTCCCTGCAAAGGAACAAATCACAAATTCCAGGTATTTATAGACACAGAAAGAAATGCACGTCACAATAATAATAATTAAAAAGTATATTAAGGATTGTATTTTAAGAACTAAATAGAGAAAAAGTTTTTGATGCTTAAACAATTATACAAAAACACAGAGATTTTTAATGGATTTTAGTGTCATCTTTTAAAAATATATAATAAATATGTATCAATTATTTATCAAAGTTTGTTCATCCTAAAATTGTATATTCCTAAAGATTTTATTTTAACATGTTTCTTATAAATTCACCAATAATAAAGTAACTTTCTTTTAGTATATAGTTACACGTTAGAATTGTTGCGTACATAAACTCATCAATTTTAGATATAGTATAATCAGAAATGCATCTTCTTCAATTTAAGTTGTTTCCAGTGTAAAACTGTTGCAAGGCAATAACAGTTAGAGAGGCGGGCCACAATTGTTTACAAATAAGGCTGACTCCGGCTCCAGCTTCAGTTACGGCCCCCCTAAAATCCCCCCCCTGGCCGTCAGCTGTCATAATTTTGAACTGGTTGGCCGCCAGTGCATTGAACTGCAAGGCAAACAGGTAACGAAACTTGGCCCCGCTACAGTGGTCGCCAATAGCTGTGGGCCATTTGGAAAAGCTCAGAAAACTTTGGAAAATCTAAAGTTTGTGGGCGATCTCGAAGGCTGGGATCTCGACAAAGGCGCAGACGAGGGTTGGGCATCGATAAGATTGACATGGATAAATAAAGTCTGTTATTAACCAACATTTTAGACTAAGAAATATTATATTCCAGTTTTTATGGTATAATCTGTAAACCTTTGCAAAAAAGCTAATACCACATTGATGGATAGTTTTAAAACAGCAGTCGTTTAAGACATTTAAGACACACAGTAAAATAGTATTTTTCCAGAAGAGTGCTTTACAATTTTAGAACTTTGGAATTCTTTTGTAACTATATTACACCTAGAAGCTTCACTGTACCCTGCTAACTCCAGCAGTAATTCCTACACAACCACTGTGCTACGCGCATTTGGCAAAACGAACACGAAGATCAATAGATCAAGTGCATTCGAATGCGCGAGAAGCAATTGCTAAATGGTTACATCTCGAGTTGGACAGCGCCATTTTTCCAGCTAAGAGGTGGTGACGGCGATGGCGATGTCGATTTGGCCGGGGGATTGGGATTCGGATTGGAATGGAATGGAGAACGCCGCCGTGCTTGGGCTTGAGAAGGAATGCCGCCGACCAGACGTCGCCAAAGAGCCGGGCGAAAAAAGAGATCACTGCCCACAGTCCGACCATCTAATGGTCACTTGCGGCTGTTTAGCGGCCTTAGGATATAAATTGAATGCGGACCTGGGCAAAGCTATAGTGCACTTGGAAAAAAGGAGCTATTTAATTCAACTCTTGAACGACAAGTTTTAAGCAACCGAAAATAATTAAAACGGTTGGTTCTGTCAAACATATCAGTTTTATCATACTACATTGAACAAAAATAACAATTATCTGTTTGTGTATTTGTTGCAAACAGTCCTTAGATCATTTTGTCATCCTAAAAGCAGCCTTAAAACTCAGAAAATGTATGCAATTTTGTAGTTTAAAGCCTACGTTCAACCTACCACGAAAACCTCCCTTAAGTTTTTGAAGTCAAAATCCACTCATCCAGCTTAAGGCTTTTGTTATGCCTTTTTCGGTAATTAAAACCATTTTTCAATATTGATAATCTATTACCCATAGAAAATTTCAGAATTTCTTAAGTACTATGTGTACATTTTTCTCTGTGCAGATACTGGATCGTCAGCCAGCTCGCCCAATATCAATCATTTAGATTGCAGCTGGCGCAAGGCGCGTGGCACTTCGGCCCCCGTCCAGTTGCAACACAGGTATATGTATCGCTCAGGTGGTAACCCGAGCTCCACGCGATGCTTGTGCGTCTTAAGCGGTACGTGATGAGGTAATAAACACGCCAACATTTGCGAAAACGCAGCTCAGCCATCGACAAACATCGTCGCCCTTCCCAAACATTCGATGTGAGACCCTAAGGGCAGCTGTTAATAGCAAAGTGTAAAGGTGCATTCCAGGTATTGGCAGATGCTAATATTATACGGTTTCACGCTTAAATTGCGGTCTTTTGTGATATTTAATTAATTACTTTATTGGGGTACTATTCCTAGAAATTCGTTTAAACCGTTTCATAAGGATCCACTGTTGATAATAAAATAGTATTAATGATAGTAAAGTAATGTTTCTATTTTATGAAAAGGCGGTATTTTAATACAATAGTAAATTATATATGGCACTTTAAAGGCTTTTAATTGCCAACATCGTCTGTTTATAACATCTGAACCTTGTTCCCTAACTGTTATATTTGGACTTATCGGCTCGTTTTTCAAGAGCTGCGCTTTATTGACTGTTGTTAGAATTGTTGGCTGAGGAAATGTTAGCTGAAACGTGTCAATATATAAATACTCGTAAATCCTATAAGTTGATAGTCCTATATAAGTCAGCAAGTGCACTTTTAAACTGCATCAGACGTCTTAGCGTCTGAAAGGCTCTTATATCACTCGATGGGTGGAACTCGGAGAGTATTTTTATACCCTTGCAGAGGGTATTATAATTTTGGTCAAAAGTGTGCAACGCAGTGAAGGAGACATCTCCGACCCTATAAAGTATATATATTCTTGATCAGGATCACCTCCTGAGTTGATATAGCCATGTCCGTCTGTCCGTCTGTCCGTCTGTCTGTCCGTCTGTCTGTTTCTACGCGAACTAGTCTCTCAGTTTTAAAGATATCGAATTGAAACTTTGCACACAGCCTTCGATCCTTTGCACGCAGTATATAAGTCGGAACGGCCAGGATCGGACAAATATATCCTATAGCTGTCATATAACTGATTGATCGGAAATGCCATAACTTTAGTGTTTGTTAAGTTAGGAAGTTGGGATTTCCTATGGGTATTTTATTTGGCCAGTCAATCCGACCTACCAAATTTCATAAGGATCGGCCGACTATATCCTATAGCTGCCATATAACTGATTGATCGGTAATGCCATAACTTTGGGATTTGTAAAGTTAGGAAGTTGGGATTTTCTATGGCTTTTATATTTGGCCAATCAATCTGACCTACCAAATTTCATAAGGATCGGCTGACTATATCCTATAGCTGCTATATAACTGATTGATCGGTAATGCCATAACTTTGGGATTTGTAAAGTTAGGAAGTTGGGATTTTCTATGGGTTTTATATTTGGCCAATCAATCTGACCCACTAAATTTCATAGGGATCGGCCGACTATATCCTATAGCCGCCACTTAACTGAACGATTGGAAATGCCATAACTTTGGTGTTTTTAAAGTTAGAAAGTTGGGATTTTTTATGAGTGTTAAGAATGCATCATATGAATAATTTTGGAGAATATAATTCGGAATATTCTGCAAGGGTATTTCAACTTCGGCTCCGCCCGAAGTTAGCTTTCCTTTCTTGTTTATTATCTTTAAGTTGGGCGTTACCGGAAATCGAATAACCCCTTAAGGCCAGACAATAATTCAATTGAATACCCATGTGAAAATGACACAACAAAACCCGGGGAATGTGAGTGCAAAAATGCAAAAGAAGCATTTACTACTGGCATGTCGTGTGTAAATCGCGCCTAGACTTAACGGCTGCGAAAATAATTATTGCTGATTGTGCTTGTCACAGGGTACAGTTGTTGGTAATTTAAGTACCCCGACAAGTGCGGTCTCGGAGGTGTGATTACATTAGCTATGCCTACTTATATGCGCAGAACGAGGGGAATTTTTTACAAAACAAAGCATTGGATCTTAAAATAGGCCATAAATGATAAATAGCTAACAAAAATAAACACAATAATACCCAACGGTAAGCTCTACAAATAAAGTTAACAAATACTTGATAAAAAAAAGAATTATATGTTAATAGATAAAAAAAAAAGTTTTGTCTTAAAGAAATTAAAAATTTTTTGAGAGCTCCAATTTGCGGACTTATAACTTTATCAAGGAACAAGATAAGCCAACCATGATTTTTAAATGGATGTCTAGAATTAATTTAACAAATTCCCGTTAATAAATTTTGCAATCCGATGCAAAACAAAAAAATTAATATTAAAAAGGTAACAAATTCCGAAACTTTCTGTTAATTTCAGCACAATTCCAAAATGCACTTTGAAAAATATAAAAAAATGTATTTTAATATGTATTAATTTATTATTTTTATCGCACGTTAAATGTGTAACTATATGACAAGCATTAAATATTTATTTAATTGAAATTAAGTCAATTAAAAAAACCTCTTCATATTCTTCTGCGCATTTGGCAAGTTCAATGTGCCTTTTCTCAGCAAAGCCAACGAACACCACCCATCGAGCGATAAGCAACGGCCTTGTCAATTAGCATTGGCTTTCGAAAGCCTCCCCACCCCATTTTCGCAGTCATCATCAGCCGCCTCACCTGATTTTATCTTTCGTTTCACCTGGCAGCAGCGAAAATTCCGCTTAGGTGTGAAAAAAGGCCGCTACACATGTACCGCTTTTCTTTCCCCTCTTTTTTTTTTTATTAATTTGGCTTGGTTCTGCTCGTATCTTGTTTGCTGTTTTGGTTTGTTCTGTTAGTTGTTTAATTTGTATTTGTCATTATTCTTTGCCATTCGCTATCTTTGCGGAGCTCGTGCGTGCAAATATGCCAGAGCTCGTACATGGAAATACCTGGATGTTTGCTCGCTCGATCACCTCATGCAGGTATCAGTATCTTCTCTAAGCTTCCCGCCGTCTCTTAGAAATTATCGCCAACTTCTTGAAACGGACCCAAACAGCACGTACGAGTCTTTGGCTCATAGCAATCAATAATTCTTGGGAAAGCCTTAAGACATTTGGGGAAAAGTTATTAGGTGTCAAACTATTTGCATTAGTATTAATACTTTTAGGCGTGGAAAAGTTCATCAAATATAAATATTAAGTAATAATTTCAGCTAAAAACTCTAAATTAAATGATAAATTTGATTGGTGTCTAAGTTTTGAAATCATCTCAAAAACAACACAAATAGATTTAACTTTTTAATCATTCGTGGACACTTTATTATCGGCTTTTATAAAAAAGTTATTAGATGTTAAAATATTTTCATAAACTTTAAAAATATAAAGCAATTCGCAATGAAAATAATCATCGAATACAAATTTATTCCTATTTTCAATGTTACTAAATGGATTTCTAATTTGAATGTAAATAAAATGTAAGAATAATTTGAGTCAACACGATTAAATTTAACTGTTTAAATCAGGCCAAAAACGAAATAAATAAGACAAAAACCTATAAAAATCGGGTAAACTGTAACGCTTTTAAGCTCGCCATGACCCATTTGCATCACCGACATATCCACGCAACCAAAATAATGATCTACGTGTGTTCGAGAGTGTGTGCACCATTGGGCATTCGCATTTCGCATATTTCGCACACCTTGCGCCGCCGTCGACTTTTATTTGAACGACAAGCGCGACAAGATAACAAAAAGGCCTCTTTGTAAGCTCAGTGGAGCAAGTGGAGTTGGGGCCCGCGATACGGATATATGTATATACATATTCGGCTGGGACTGGGGCTATTAAAAATGCGGCGTCGCCGCCTGTCGCCTTTTGCCTATTGGCTATAGCCACGGCAGTTACCTGGGAGTCGCTATTTAAGTTGCTCAAGTGGTCGCCGGTGCGCCAGGTGCGTGGGCGTTCTGTCTGCCGCTCCGGCGGCAAATCTCGCTGCCCGGGCTTAAATGGGTTACTTGTAATTAAAATTGCCGTTGCACTGGCCGTCGCTAATCTCTGCTAAAACTGCAGCACCCACAGACGAACTTCCAAAAGTCTTTATCAAACATATTTCATAACAAAAATGTACTCCAAATTCTGAAGACTATTACTATTTGAAAAAAATTTCGATTCTAATTGTTAAATAAATATTTAATTAAAATATCTTAATTATAAAAAGCGCTTTAAATCCAATTTCATCGGAGCCAGTGAAAATTAAGTTCTAACCAATAAATTGAATATCAGAGTAAACCAGAAATAAATAATACATGGAATAATTAATGGAATACAAATATTACAATATTTCGTGAATTTGGATTGTGAGGAAATACCACTCTGAGCAAGGTTCTCGTTAAGGAGGTTTCACTGTACCTCGTTTGCTGAGCTCTGCCTACGCTACCGCATTCCTAGCTCTCAATCTCAATCCGCATTCGAATAGCTGTTTGTCAGTCTGGAGCCACTCAAGAGGTTTTTAATAGAAATATGCAAAATGCTTGCCAACAGTTCGCAGAACGCCCTGCTGCCCCCTTTTGGTACGCCCCTGCCTTCAAGGGGGCTGGTGCAACACGGTTTGATTAATTTTGATTTCAATTTCGGCATCCGTGTGCTCCAGTAGCCGGCGAGCTGACGTCGACTGTCACAGGTGCATTTTTGTATCTTGTAGTTCAGAGATTGAGTTACAAGTAATTTGGGTATTTTGGGTGGTTCCTAACCAACGATCAATGTGATTTATTACAGCTTTAAAAAGCGGTAGCCACAACTGCCTGAAAGCTAAAAAAAGGGAGGCTCAGATTGAGAAGCCTTTCCTTCTGCAATATATTTGTACATTTTTAATTAGAAATGTATAAGCCGCTTTTACATTTTTCCCCATAAAATGGGTTTGTTATACCCTTCAATTTCTCGATTCTTTAAAAGGCCACACCGACATTTCCCATTGAAATCATATTCCTGCCCAAGGAGACCTCCTGACATCGCCCACAAGGCGAAATTCGAGTAAAAAAACAATATTATGGTTAATGCACAACACACGAAAATAATTTCCTTGTTTATATAACATTTTGCTTTGGCCATATGTATAAACATTTCAAATGCTTCCCAGCAGGTCATTTGCATGCTCCATTTGCGACAAGGCACAACATAAAAACACAGCGCTTAGGCGACCCCTCCGAAAAATAATACATATAAATATGTACTGGTAGTGTAGGAACTCACAAAAAGGTTGCTGCTCGAAGGCGAGCCAACGAAAGCGAAAACAAAACGCAATATTATTTTAATGCAGTCTATATCAAATTTCGGCCAGTTGCATGGGACTCGAACCCAATGCACTGTGATAAACAATGTGGGTTTTTTGTTTATGACATATGAAAATGTCATATGGTTTTCCTATGTAGTAAGTACTGATACTGAAGTTTAACGTACTTATACCAATATATAACATGATTTAAAAAACATCCATTCAAAAATAATAATATGTAGTTTGAATAATATTTTGTATTTGATAGTTAACTTATGTACTATTTTAGGGATTGACTCATTAAATAATTATAGATTAACTAAATTATTAAAACCTCTTTGCACTAAAATTCTATTCCATTTCTATAGTTAAAATTAATATTAAAATCTATAAACCCTATTCTTTTCTAAGAGTATATCACCTTAGTTAATCCAAGTTTTTGATCATTACTTTAATGATATTTTTCTCAGTGAATCCTAGCCCCTCTCCAGCACTCCCTGCGTGACAGTAAATTACGCGATGGTTACCAACCAACCAAGTTGCCTCGTCACTCGTCATGGGACACGGGCAAAAGACTCGAGGAGTCCCATTCCCATTCCCGTCCCCATTCGCAATCCCATTCCAGTCCCGATTCGATGCCCATTCCACTCTCGATTCCATTCCCATTTTCCAGAGCCCGTCAACAGGCGGCTGGCAGCAATAGTAATCCGATCTTGCAGTCGTGTCAAGTGTGCTGCAGTCCAGATACAAGGAGCATGCACTCACCAGCACATCTGCACACGACAGCCCTCACAGATACTATATTGCCAACACCAGTACGTTAGCAATTGCCCATCCTAACCACAGAAATCATAAAAAACCATTGTTAAACTAAAGCTTAGATATGTTCGGACGGATTGCCACAATTAAAATGCGGTCTGCGATTAGAGATGGTTTACGTTGCGGCAACTTCGAGGGTCGTTTGGTGGCTTTCGACTTGAGGGTCTTCAAAGTGGGCTCTATGCTTCTTTTTTATTAGAAAGAAGCCTTATCGAAACCACTTTAACAAGGATGATAGTTAACCTTAGGTGGTTTACTGGAGATTAGAACTGAAATCGGAAAACCACCTAGTCGTGCTTATCGTGTACTACAACACACTAAAGCCAAACTCGCAATCTAAACACTTGAGTAATATTTAAGATTCGAGATTGTTTAAAGTATGTTTTCTTCTGATTTTAATCTTAAAGCTTAATCCTAGATGATTTAACTATATTTGTTGTGAACATGATAAAGATTTCATGACTTAAAGATCAAAATGTTTGCTCTACTAGTCAATAGAAGCCTTTTAACTTTCGTTTAGCCAACAATATTCTTTCATATATATTGCAACTTGCAGAACAGTGATTTTCTTTGTAATAATTATGGTTGACACAAGTCCCTGATTACTTGTATGACAATCAAGCTCATTTTATTACCTACATTTTTAATCAAGACCCCTTAGCTTTCACAAAATAAAAGTTTGCCATCCATCGATCGACTCGAAGCACTAAACACAGTCTTAGGGTAAAAAGTAAAAAAGAAATCCAAGCGGCTGCTGCAATCTAAAAACCCGTCTAGGCCCTATGATTAGTTATTAGCTTTATCAACTAGGCCCACGCACTATAAAAATAAATTACGTTTTATGTGGTTAATAAAGCCCACTTGCCTATCTGCCCACCTACTTACAGGCAGCACAATAATTCTCTATATGGAGCAACTGCCCTTCGCTGGAAACGGTTTTTATATCGGGCCGCTCTTATCATTGTACCATAATTCAGAGGTTGGTAAATACGATTGTAAAATGGTAGGGTAGAGTAGGAGTCGAAGTGAAAATCATAAGTAATAAAGAATAGACAGAAACTGAAAAAAGTCTGACAAATGATTGACGACAACGGGCATGATAAACGACTTCCCCTGGGCAGCAATGGGTTAAGGGCCCGGCACGTATTGGTGTGTTTATCAACATGACGACACCATAGACATCTGCGTCCATGTGTGTATCTTATCGGGTTTTCCAACCGAGAGGTGTCGCATCTATGCGAAGCAGAAACAAATATATTCCAAGACCCGCGTTCCCAGAGCGTAAATGAAAAACAAACTACAAGAACCAAGTAACCCGGCTACGCGTACTCGTATATTAAATTGCTCAACAAATAAATGGAGTACACCGCTTCTCTCTCGGCCCTGCATTATTATTTGGTTACCTGTTCGTTTCTTGCCTTTTTCCCTCTTTTCTTAATTTTTTTATTTTGTTTTTTACACTCAATTATCTTTATTTATTCCCTTGCGCACAGCAGGTACTTGAGATAAGTTCTGTTCGAGGGTTTTTTTACGAGCTTCGCTGATATGTACACAATTTTGGTATAGCAGTGCGTGCACTTTCGTTTTTATACACTTTTGTATATTTTTTTAACTTGCGTAATATGACAAAAACCAGAAGAAGAACATTATCAGCACCGGTTTTACGTACGCAACGCATCTGTTTTTTTTCGGATCGTTGAATTTTACGTAATGCCTTTTGCTGATAACCCAAAGCCAACAAACGCTTAGTGAAGATTTATTTTCGGGGGTGTTTTCTACTTCAGACGTTATCACTATCAATGTTGAAAATAATGACCCACTTATCGGTGCTACTAATTAAAAAGTGACTCCCAAAAACCATATCTTTGAGACTTTGACGCAAAAAAAACAGTCATAATGACTAGGTACACGGCCGTGACTCAATTGGCCGGAAACAAAATCTATAATAACTATAATAACTAAAGGCTCCCGGTTTTTACCTGGCGCCGACTATCACTTGGTTCCTGGCCACGTCGAACAGCATTTCAGAATACCAACTCGTTTCGGGATCGTAGAATCGTTTAGCCGTGGACATTAAATCTGTAAACAACAAAAATAATAATGTTAGATTTTTAGAAATAAAAATAATGTAAATTTGGCAATGAACAAATATTAAACCAGGTGGCAAAGCGTAACTATTTTATTGTCCGAAAACTATGGTTCATTAACCAATACATATGGGAACATTTTGTTTTAATAGCAACATCTAATACATTAGCCTGAATAATGTACCACTATATAGCGGAGAGAAATTGACTTTCAGGATATCCTTCCTTCTGATTAATGTTTAAAATATTTATTTCGTATTATTCCGACCTAAGGGCTCTCACTTTTCATGGGTAAACAAAAAGTTTCCGACGAATTTTAATATTTAACTTGAGGTGAAAAAAGCGCTATACAAAAATTAAAATCATTGTCAACAAAACGTTGAGCTGAGCTCGCATTTTGAGTCGGACTTCGAGATACATTCCGTTGCAAAACCAGAAAAAAGAACAAATATTTAAACAAAATGCAAAACACGAAGCTTTTTCTGATTAAAAGCAGCACATACACGGATGTGTAGGGGTGTCATAAAAGCGGCCGGTTGGGGAATTCCTTTAAACCGAGATCATTGTTGGCCCTCCGGATAAATAAAGAGGTGGGCAGATGGGTGGAATGGCACCTGTTGATCGCCCATTGCGCAATCGAGTGCAGACTCTCAGAACCACTTGGAACTCTGACAGACATCAACCCAATTTACAGCTCCCTCAAGTGGTTGACTTAATTGATTGCCTTGCAATTGACACAGTTTCGGGTAATTTTTGATAATCCCCACCTCGAACCTACCTTGATATGAGATGTATCGCGAATCGTTTTCCAGCAACTCCACATTCGATAGCGTCTTGTAACCACTGCCCTCTGTTAGTTGTGGGCCTTGTAGGGTTAAGAGTGATAAAAGCAGTAGAAGCCACAGTTGGCCAGGCATTTTGGGAAGTTTCAATATTAACATGCTGAAAAGGTAAAAGTTAAAAACGTAATGGTTAAAAGTGTAAATATCTAAATTTAAGTTAGCAGCCTATTATTTTATTTTGAACTACTTAAAATAATTTTTAACCAAAAAAAAAACAAAAAGAAACAGTTCTCAATTAATTGATTTCAATACGTATTTGCGTAATTTTCATACTAGTCTTAATCCCCAAAAATCAAAACATTTTAAAAAAGAAACGACCTTTTGAATGAGGAATTCTGGGAAATTTATTTATTTATTTACTCTCATGTTGGTGTACTTATTTAATTAAAAAGCTTACACATTTTTTAGATTTATATTTAAAGCAATGACAGAGGTAAAAGCTTTAAAAAAACAATTTTTATTATATCATTTTATAGTGTTCTTACTTGTTGGTAGTTTTTAAAAATAAATATATAATTATATTGATATGTACACATTTTATTGAATTTAATTTTATAGTTTACATATTCTTTGCTACAATATGATAAGTAATTTACATGTATATTAACACAATCCAATAGCTAACTAGTCTGTCTTCCTAAAACATCTTTTTGGCCCCGAAACATGTTAATTTTCGATCTCTCTTTCAATATCAAAGATTCATTTCTGTTGTAAGATTACACTTCCTCAAAAAAATATTTAAAAATGTAAACAGTAAAAATGCCGTTTACAGATGAGATTGTTGAAACTTACTTCATTTAGTGTCACGTATCGTGCAAAAAGTAGATTAAAATTTATTCCATTCAACTTTTGCGGTGAGCAGATTGTAAAAGACAGTTGGTAAATTGTATAATATAGGCATGTGCTTGATAAGCAGGGGCAAATCGAGAAAGGCGCGTGTTTCTTATTCTTCAGATGATCATTTCAGGTCACGGATCTTCACTTTTCACACAACAAACACTCACAATTTTTGAATTTTCAATTCGTTTTTTGTATTTTTTTAAAGAAATTATCAGAAGAAAGGCGAAATGGCTTCCCCTCGAGCTAGGTTAAAAACATTGACAAAAGACACAGATAGACACCAACAACACAGTCGACGAATATAGCGAGACGGGTTTTTTCTTCAGCCTTAATTTCCTACTCTTTTGATTTTTCAGATATATAGTCGCGCATGCCCGACGATCGACGAAGTTAACCGCGCAAAGAGTCGCAAGAAACTGAACTATAGAGCGCATCGAGATTTCCAGCCAGCCGATATTGCGCGAAGAGAGCGAAGCAGGCAGAGCGAATGAAATGAAAACAAAAACGTAAAAACGAAGCCCGTCCGCAAAATAAACAACAAACGTTGGAGCAAAGAGAAGAGCGGAGAACAGGCTAAAACGCCGACGCGCACTCGCTGCCCACGTCGCAGCGCAGTCGCAGCGCAGCCCCAGCTCAGTCGCAGACGAAGATAACCGGCTTCGAACTCGGCCTCGACTTCGGCTCAACTTCGGCTGGGGCTCGACTCTGCACTCAGAAAAAATGTAGCACATCAAATATCTTTTAAATATATTTAGGGATTTGCTTTAATACAATCAAAAATAATTATATTTTTAATAAGATGACAACAATAACCTAAGAAGATATAAATATTGTAATTGTCCTTAACTTTTCTTCAAAAAGAAGATACGTTGGATTTGCTTACTTACTTTATGCTTTCAAAAATTATATGCAATTATTATTCAATATTTTTTAGTTTATTAATGTTTAATAAATATCTTAAGCATTGTTAGATGTTAAGGACATTAGGCAGCACATTCGAACTAAAATGTGTAGCACACTTTTTGCGACATTAAAATTAATTTTCTTGACAGAGCTATGGTAAGAAATACGACTATATTATCCCTTTTAAATAATCCCCTTAAAATATTAACGTATTGACGAAGGATATCAAAAAGCCTGAACACAAAAGGAATTAAGAAGTTAATATAAAATAGCAATAAATAGTTAAAGGTGCAGAAACGGAAGTAGGGTTCCTAATTCAGACAAGCATGTTATTTAAAGTCTCCTTTAATTGTCATAACAAATATTCTTTTGGAAAAATATAATATTCTTACCACGCATTGTTGCTTGGGATTTTAGTGTCTAACAACCAGTTAAGATATAGCCTTTAAAAAAAGTTGGCGAATCAGAAAGTAAATGGCGTGCACTTAGATATCTGAAGGTGCTATGAAATCACTTGTAAAAGTATGCAAAAATGAATTTTGAATCCGGAAGGACGATGCACTGGTTTTTCTTGTTGAACATCCTAGACACTTATAAATGATTTTTGTGGTGCTCCTAGTAATAGAAGTTAATGCTTATGACCTTAACTATTAAATAATTAAAATAAACTCTAATAGTAATATTTATTCATTCCTAAAGTAATATTTTTATTTATTAGTTCTACTAATTATTTGCCCATCCCACCAAGACGTGAAAACTCTATTTTTCTGAGTGTCTGCTTGGGAGTTAAGAGGCGCGGTTACGGCAGCCGCAGCGACCGTGGAAGCAGCAACTGGGCAGGGCGCTCATATATCATGCTACAACGACAACGGCAACGACAACGAGAACGACTCTTCAGCCTCAGAATCTGAATCTCCGGGATCTGCAGTCCAGGGAGGAGGAAGAACCAACTGAAGGGTGGGTTGGGCACTTGCTGTGCCTCGATTTGGTAGCCTGACAAATTGACATTAGTACTGCCGACGTCGCGGTTCGAGGACACGTGATATTCCTCCAGACCAGAGACCAACTGATCCTATCTTTGTTGCTTTTGGAGATTTGGGTTCATCAGCAAAAAATTGATGTGCGAATCACAGAAATGGCACCAAAACAAATGACTGAAATAGATCTGATGGTGTCTAGAGTGATTATCTCGTTTTTTAGATTTAAAAATAATTTGCCAAAAGATTTATTAAGATAGAGAAACTGGCAGATATTAAAGACTCCTTTTCTTTGCCTCTTCTTTTTACAAATTTTTGACTAATTAATGTAAGATTTACCTCAGATAATATTCAAGCCATAGAAATAAATTGGTTTATAGAACTCGAGAAACTCAACTTAAGCTCAGAACTAAAACACTTTTATTTAAGGAATAACAATAGATAAAACGCGTTTTCTTGAGAATAGTTTCACTTATTCATTGGGAAGGGATTTATATTATTTTTTAGTGCTCTTGCCAAGGTTTCGCTTTAATTCAAGAAGTTTTAACTGCAGGCGTCTTTGTTGTGAACTGCAACAGCATCCCAAGCTGTGCTATTCAGATCATTGTCAACCTTGACTCGAGAGTGAGTGTGAAAACACAGCTGGCCTCGAGAACAAATACAAACCATCAAATGGACCGTCGCGTCGGTGCAGTAACCTCAGCTCAAATCCAACTGCAACACGATCCTCCGATTTTGTTTATGCCACAGCACGAACCGAACCCGAGGGATACACAAACATGAGGAGCGACTCCCAGGCAGACCGATCCCAACCGATCCGATCCGGGAGTTAAGTGTGGGCAGACAACGATCGACATTAGCATAGGCCCAAAACATTGCCAGCCCATGACAATTTACGGCTACCTAAGCCATTGCCGGATTTAGTTTCTTGTCTTGGCCCACAAGACACAGTGGCCAAATATGCTAATTCTGTTGGTATCACAGTCGAAACCATTTCCCCGAGACCTTTGATAATTTACAGCTTAACTTTCCGGCCGACAATTGTAATGTTAATGTGGCATCGGCAGGTTCCGTCAGGTAGGTCTAAGTATATTCCCTTTTGTTAGCAATATTTCTTCGCCAGCTACTGTGAGTCACTTGCCAAAAACCCGAAAAGGTAAGTGTCCTTATCGAGGGCAAATCCCTTAACCGCCAGACTTCCTCTTCCGGAACAGTTTATGGTTTTCACCTGTCAATATTGTTATTATCCCACAAAGGGTTTCATTTATGCATCAGCGTTTAGGGCAAAGAAAGGGAGGGTTTTCGAATGGGGAAGATTGACAGTCAGTTGGTTCAGTTGGGTCGCCTGTCAATATTTGCATTTGTCATTTGTTTGAACCAAAAGTGAATTATTATGGCTTTGACAGGAGATAAGAAAGGGTGGAGCCGCTAGCTGACACACAGAAAAAAATTGGGTTATATTAAATCAATTACAAGTAAAAATCAAATCAACATATAAACTTGTATATTTACATGTTATATTTTATTCAACAAACAACTAATTAATTTGAATGAAAATTAGCGCTTCAATTGCCGTTGAATTTCTATAACTTCCACTTTCCTTTCTTAATTTGAAGTTTCTAAAATATTTTTAAAATATGTATTTTAAAAAAATTGGCTTTCTGATCGGCTAAGAATGTAAATGAGCACATTATATATTTATGTAATACATATTTGATATTTAACATTTTTTTCTGTGTGGAGTTAACGATTTTAGATTATTTGTGACCGAATTTTCCGTTTTTATTTGGGGGTCCGAAACCCCTTAAATCAATTGTGGTATGAAAATGCTTATGAATTGTTCAATTGTTAGGAGAAGTTATCGCGACAGTTGGATTCATGAATAAGAAAAGGTTATTGTATCCAAAAATTCAATAAATGTATTTAATTGTTTCAGAATTATAATCTACTCTGTGATCCAATTATAAATAAATGAAAATCTTTGTTGCTAGCTTGGAAAGCAGAAATAAATAAACTTTTAAAGCGTAAAATGCTCCACAGGATATCCAGACTTTCCAGCACTAAAATTCAACTCCCGGCCAATAAATTCATAAAAAAATGAATCAGAAATCGCAGAAATATAGCCCAACTGCGAATGTCTGTGTGGACCAATCAAGTCCGCTGATGATCATCGATTGGGCATGCAAATTGAAAAGACCTTAAAATAGAATTGAATCCAATGAAGGGGGATTCGAATCAAAGTGCGAGTGCATTTCGATTTCGATTGGGGACACAAGGCGAGCTATAAATTGTGCCTTGTTGGTAAACAATTAAAATGCGTTGGTGTTGCACAGTTAATTTTGAGGTGATTAAAAACTGTCAGGGGGCGAGGCAGTGAAAAATGAAAAGCCCAATACGAGTATGCTAAACAACTTTCCACGACAGACAGAAAACCATAAAATAAAGTAGAAATCTCTTTTATTGGCCTTCGAGAAAATGTCATAAAATATTACAGGCCGAAACATAAATTCTGACACAATAAAAAGAATTCAATTGCGCGACCCTCTCGAATTGGAATTGAAAATTAACTCGACTGCTGCCTCAGCTTATCAACAGTCGAAAACTATTATTAAAATAAGGTTCAAGCTCAAGCCAAGCCATATTTCAGGAAATTTATGACATCGCACGAGGCGATAAGCAAGGGCCACCAAAATATTCCAACTCGAGTTCAACACACAGCGGCATCTTTGGAAACTGTTTGATTTAAATTGGAATTACATTTTTCATTTGGAAATTGTGTAAATATACCAAGCCGATACAAATAATGTGTCGAAAATAAATAAATAAATCGAATATGGTAATAAGCAACTGCCAAGTGATCGAAATAACCATCTTAAAAGCTCAGCCATTAATTTGTGATTTTTTGTTGGTCGTTCAACTTGTAAATTAAGCGAATAAAAAACAATAAATTAAAAATATAAAAAGGGCATTCAGAGATATCTTTAAGGAAAAAATTATTGACGTTATATAAATTATTGGTAGTAATTCAAAATATAAAAAAAAAAATTACCAAAAAATCAGCTTAATGCCTGGATTGAATTTAAAAAAATATTTTTATTGTTTCTATAAAAAATGTATTTCTTAAGCAGAATACCCTCTTTGCACTCAAAAGCCCAACAATTTCCATATTAAACAGCTTAAGCCGTGATTTCATTTAGATCTCGATTTATTGCAATAAAACAAATTTATTATAATCTTTGTGTGTAAAACTTTTGACCAACTTCGCGTCTGCCAAAGAAAATTAATAAGTTTTAACACAATTCCTACTGGTGGGGGGATCTATGCAAATGTTTCGCTTTAGCATTTGTAATTTATGAAAACATTCAATTCGACGAATTCCACCTGCTGTGGCTCTTAATGATCTCAGTTAGGAAATTATATATTCCGATCATGCTGCGAGCCAAAAAGAAAAACATTTTGAACACTTTGGAGCGGTTGGAATATTCGGAACTCCCCCAAAATGGAAATATTTCGCCTAGATTTATTACCCAAAATGATCCATGAATGATTTTTATGTGTTTGTTTTATGTTTTCTGTTGCTTTGGCAAATTTCAAAAATAACAAGAAAATTTAGAGCGAGCTGTCTTCCATATTTGGAGGCAAATCAATTTACAACTTTTGCCTCGGCTCCAAAGTGAGCAAAAATGTTTCTTGATTTCGCTCGGAACGTTCTTTATTTAGACAGATTAATGAGTGGCCTGGTCGAGCTGTCTGGTGTCATTTCATGCCTCTCAGTTGTCAAATTAAGGCCTATGCAATATGTGTTTATTATACTTATGTTTAAGTGTATAAAACTGCAAATGTCGCGTCGTCTTAATGGTTTCACTTTAGCTTTTCAACCCAACTGACAACGTTACAATGGAAATTAGCTGGAAATTCGTATATTTTTTAAGTGCGAATTAAACGATCTCAAGTGCTGAATGAGGCAATCGTCTGTGAAGCAATATTTGTCTTAGGTTCTCAAGTAATGGTTGCCCATATAAAGTGGAGTATTCCATAGAAATTTTAATTATTTATTTTCCTGTGGATTTGTTTGCAGTGGGAGTAGGTTTTTTTTAACTGCCGGATATTCATTTGCCGTCTTATTGTGGTCAATACAAAATTACATCAATATTTTCAAGAAATATAGGCCTTAAATAGCAAACAATAAAATAGCAATTCAAAAAATTAAAGATAATGTGAACTAGAAACTATCTAATTAGCTACAACATAAATTTGTATAATTGCAGCTATTTCCTTTTCAAGTTGGAAGTAAACTATTCCAGTTTACCAATTTCATTAAGCAAGGAAGTATTAAGTGCCTTAGAAAGTAAGTAAAAATCCAGTTTAAGTCACATTCTATGGAGAGTGTTAAATTTTAGTGTACTAGCTCCCACTTTCTGGGGACATTTCATTTGGCTGCGCGGTTAATAGATTTGTGCTAGATCTTAGCATTTGCCAGACCAACCGGTTAAACAGTAGCTCGACTTTTACATGGGTCTCTAGTAGTTCTCCTTTACGGTTTAGTTGTAAGAAAAAATACGACACGGCTGAGTGAAGGTAAGTTCTGTAAGGTTGTAAAGGTTTTGCCCCTTTTTAAAAGAAAAGAAAAGGCCACACACGCTGAAATTTGTGTTTTTGTATTTCTACTTACAAGTAAAACCGAATTGGAGAAATTGTCTGAAGAGCCATACAAATGTGTAAAAGTAAATAGAAAACTTTCGAGTGGTAAAAGCCCTGCACAAATCAGAGATTCTACGGTGGCTATTTGCTGCAAAGCTATGCAAAAATCGAACGACTCTTTAGAAGGTGTGGCAGATTTGACTAATCCAGAAGCCAAAAGAAGTTTATAGAGACAGTAAAAATTTACATAAATTTCTGTTTGGCACACCTTGCCTCACATTTGAATGTCTTCATTTCGGTTTAATTTTCCCTGCTGTGGGTGTCGCACTCCAAAAATAATATTTATGTGCGACAGTGAAAGCCATAGAAATATGATTCGCCCTGCGATCAAATAAATCAACCTGAATGTCCCCTGCCACACGAGTGCGCACCCTTTTTTTTTTGGGGTTTCCGCTTGATGTAGTTGTTTTTGGTGTGGTGTTGGCTATTGTTGGGCTGCCCAAAAGGATTAAATGATCGTAAATGGCACCCAAAACGCGTGTGGTCTTTTGTATGTTCGGCTACGTGAAATCAGAGAGCAGGCGAACTTGTTTCATAAAGCAAGTTCAAGCGTAATTCCATTGAAATGAGCTGGGAAAGTCCAAGGAACACTTGAGACGCGCCGCCTTATACCTTAATCAAATTATAATTTTTAAGGGGTAATGGTTGAAGAGAGATTACCTTTAACTTTATTTTAAGGTGTTCTATTTATGACAAATATTTTAAAAAGATATTAAAAAATACATATTTTCAATAAATAATACGTCTTTAGGTTAATTTTATAATTCTTACTTTATGAAAAGACCTTCCCTTCAAATAAACTTTAAAAAAATAAAATAAAATAAAAACTATCATTTTTAATTGACACAAGTGAAACAATTTTTACTCTTGTAAAAAAAATGTATAAAAATCAGACAAGTGTAAGAAAATTGCAGTTGTCTTTTAAAACTAAATTTCTTAAATACCGATATTTTCAAAAAAAATTTAACAAGCTACATTTCCTTGAAGTATGAATCACTGGTTTTAAATATTTCATAAGAAATCGATCCAAATTGTACTTCCTTAATTGTATTAATTGAATTTTCAACAGTCATACGTAGCGAATTTATTCAAGTGATTTTGCAATCAAAACCAATTCATAAATGAATTAAAAATCATTTGTATAGGATTCCTCCCCCTGACGTCAGCCAATTCCAACTAATTCACAATAGTCATAGAGTACGAAAAATTCCAATAAACTCGAGGAATTTGTACTGCCATTTAGCATAGTGACAGAGTCAACAACAAAAGGCCATTAAAAATAATTTGAATAAATCATGGGAGGGGAGCGAGAAAAATTAATGTTTAGCCACTGCAAATGTCCAGCCGTGAATGCGGCAAAAACAATTCCCCCAATAGAATATTTCATTTACACGAACACACGATTAAAATCAATAGAAGCGAGGCTCCAACCGGAGGTGTGGATAATTTATTAATGTGATTAGCATTGTCATTGTGGACTCGACCGAAGATCTCATGGGCTGTCTTTGTTTCGCCCAGATGAAATCATAATAGTGGCTAAGCTCCATCGCAGAGGTGTGAAGAAACATAAAAAGATGTAGGGGAAATATGAATCCATTAGGTTACAAATGATGGGTCTTGGTTTGGGGGAAATCTATTTGACAATAGACCTCCCGCAAATCTTAATCAAATATTGAACTGTTTTATGATAATTTGTTTTAATAAGTTTATTAAATATGGTATACGATACGAAGACAAAAGTCCAAAATTATATTTTGTCCCCAGATCAGAGTCACCCTTTATCAAAGTTACTCTTAAATCACAACACAAAATTAGGTTGTAAGCAAAATTCACACTTCGTGCCAAAAAATGTCCGTAGAAGGGCCCCTCTCCAATATTCCCGATGATGTAATAGAGTACCTGTTGGATCAACGGAAGCGGGAGCGGGAACTGACCATCGAGAAGGAGTTGCTCAAGGAGCGCCTCAAAAAGGTGCAGGACATAATGAAAATGTTGGAGGGTCGCGACGATGGACTCCCATGTACCATATCTGCAGGTAATGTCTACCAGACGAGCACCGTGCAACAGGTGAGGGACAATCTGGCTAGCAACCTTTCCGTCACCATGGTACTCTTCGTCAAGGCCCACCGGAAGCTCCTCCGAATTCAGAGCGATCTCCGCCAGGATTACCATACCGTCCTGGAAACTGTCCACAATTCCGGAACCACCAACTGATACCGACCGCCAAATTCTTAGGTTAAATAAAATTTAATTCGTGTAAGATACAACATTATTACTTGAATTTAATAATTGATTTTTCACAAATTCTTTTTTTTATGAAAATATTTTCAAATTAAGTCCCACGAAACGCCGTTCCTTATATCTATATATCTATATAACTTTTAAGGAAATGTTTTTTTTATCTAATAAATCTTAACAAATGTAATAAGATGAATAAAATAAATAAGAAAGGATAAATCTCGGTTTAGTTAAAATAATGAACAAATCAATACTGTATCTTGCAGCTTTTATTTTCAGTTATTTGATAATAATCTTTCCACCCCTCTGACCTCATGTTTTCCAATTAATCCACGTAATGTTTCCCTGGGAACTCGAGGAGTTTGGCCAGTCACTGATTGCGTTGATAGTGCTGACGACGGAGCCCAAAGACAATGGGGAGTCAAATGGCAGTTTTCAACTTGAGCGACAACATGGATCATTAAAGGCATTAGTGTCAGGCAAAAGTCAGCCAGCCAAGCAACCGGATAAAATTTCAACTGAATTTTAATAGTTGAATTTCCCTTCGTGGTGCTGCAGTGGCGGAGGGGGGGTCCAGGTGGGCAGAGGTGAAGCAGAGGCGTAGCCGAGTCACCTTGTCATAATTAAATGTGTAATATTTGTCTTCGCTTTCGACACCTTTCCCTGTTCCACGAACTCATCGCAGCCCCACTCTCATCCCTTCCCCCCCATTTTTCAATAAACGCCTCCGCAGATGATGGTGTTGTTGTTGTTGAACGAGCCATGCCCTTTAGAGTGGACCTCTGAAAATTGAAACAATATAACTTAACGTCTAGAAGGTCCAGCTTATATATTGTAAACTGTCTTAGTCCAATTTTCTAGGCGTAAATTCACCATTTATTCATATCGCCAACGATTAGGCAACATTTGCAAATATAAATAAATTTGCAAATAGAAATAATTTTTAAATAAGATTGCGTAACTTATAGATACCCAAAAATAAGTTACAGTTCGATTCCACTTCAACAGGAGAAAAGCATATGGTATGATTGCCAATTTAGAATTTAACAGTATAAGCTCTATCTTAAACCATAAGCTTTACTCAAGGCAAATCAAGAAATTTAACCTGTATTTAAAAGAGAAGTTAAAATTAAAAAAAAAGGGCAGGGGCTTTTTTCATCGGATTAATGGGGAATGCACATGTAACGCGATAGGCGTAAATTGGAAAAATCATGGGCATTTCATCAGTTTTAAAACTCTATTTCTTTTTTATATTTCCGAAACTGGTTCCGCATAAGTCGTTTCAAAAGCGAAAAGTGCGTCGGCTTTGGAAAACCCCCCTGCAAATGTATGTTTCCCTCTCATCACGAAGCCCATTTGGAGCCATTGTTGTTTGTGTTTTGTTCGACTTTCTTTTGTGTTGGAGGTTTTTTATTGTTTGGTTGCATTTTGCTTTGCACTACGCTTCGTTGCTGCTATTGTTGTTGTTGTTTTGCAGATGAACTTGTTTGTTGTTGCTGTGTTGGCACGTGCGTTAAAAGCATGCCCATGCGGAAATTTACTGCTCTTCGAGCTTGTTACCAAAGTGGCTTGTAATTAAAACTAAGCGAGGGGCAGCACCGTTTAACACTGTTAAGATGTCGTTAACTAGTAATATTATTTTATATTTATTTCCTTTTCTTAAAATCTTTATTTCGCAGTGATTGGTTTTTTTTATTTAATGTATTTCTTAGGCATCTGGTAAGCTCAGGATTCCACAGAAATGAATAAAATTTCCTATAACGATCTCCTATAATAAATCTTTTTTAGTCTTAACAAATTAAGTCTGAAGATACTATATACAACAAGTAGAGACTTAAATGTTTGGGACTGTTTATTATTTTTGAAAATTGCGTTGTGTCTTTTAGCATTAGATGATTTTATTTATAGGATGGTTTATTTCATTTTAGCAAAGATTTTGCATTTCAACAGCTTCTATTGATCATCTCGGATTTTCCATTGGGCATCCCAGTTCATTTGCCCAGCATTGATTGTTTTGTTTGGGGGCTTTGTAATCTTTTGAACATTTTTCTCTCTTATTTAATAATCCATCAATTTAAGTTACGAAAAATGAAGTAATTTCGGTGCGACTGTTGATTTGTTTGGCATTTACGGCGGAGACGAAATCGGCGGCGACCCCTCGCGACTCGTGCTCAATGTTGTTAACAAGTCTGATTAATGTCCCCGATTAGCATAAGTAAACATTAAGCAAATTATGTATGGAGTACGGGTTCGGCTGCGGATTCGTTTGCCGCCCGATTTCGTGATTCAATATTAGATTTCTTGATTTGCTGTCTATTATTTTACTTGTGTTTTTTTTCGCTAATCAGTAAACAGCCGAGCGCCAAGGAAATATAGGAACCGCCTGCGGGGCCCAAAGTCAAATAAGTGCTGGAAAAACTCCAACACCAATAACGGCTGTAAACAACCTTTAACGTTAATTAAAAGTGTACACAAAAATTTGCATTCACGACAAAATTGGTCAACGAAACATTTATACAGTCACACTTGCTTAACCTAAAAAATTAAATTAAGACGCGATTACTTTTAATCTAAGTTCAATTATCGTAAAAGATATTTTTTTTAAATATTTTTGTTCTTGACATTTACTTACAAAAATAATTAACCCATGCCTTAAAAAAAAAAATTAATAGATCATACAATTTAAATAGTTTTTGAAACGATTAATTTAATTAACCTTTAATGTTATAAAATGCCTAATTATTGTGTACTTTTAAAAACCCATTGTTAAAACGTTAAAGTATCTATGACACCAATTCTTTTTAGTTAAAACTCTATTTTAACAGAACAACGAAGCTTTAAATTTGGAATACAATCAAATTACGTTTTAGAATTTTTTTGGTTTTTTGATTAAACTAAATCTATAAACTTCATTTTTTTTGCACCAGTTTTATGTAGTAGGTTTTGCCTGTAACCGTACCATACACATAAAAAATGAGCTAGGCTGGCCAGCTCGCCTTTTTGATTGAGTTTGTCGGCGAATTTATGCGCTGACCGCTGCTGGCGGCGATTTGGGGGTTTTGGCTGTTTTTCTGTTTTGGCGCTTTGGCGTGTTGAAGCTGAGCGCCGTCCCAACTGTCAGCCGTGATAAATGCCGCTGGAAATCGGTATTCTGTATTGGGCGCATAAATAATTCGGATGTAATTGGAAAAAGCCGCTGTGATTATTTTGACATTCGTGCCAGCTTGCAGGTGAATAATTTCAGCATATGCCAGAATCGAAGAGTTTTCAATTAACATTTTTTCGAATTTCCCATGATGGCTGTGCTGTGACCTTTCCATAGATAATTGCAGTGGCAATTAGATTTGTTATTATGATTGAAAAGCTTTTAGAAGCTCTGATAAGATTATTGAGTTAATTCAGTAGAAATAATTGCACATTTCCATATGCATTACCTAATGGAAGTAATTTTTTCTAAAAGCCATGTTGTAGAATTAATTAAGCTCATATTAGCTCATGGAAAAACAATTATTGATTACTATTATAAACTAAAGCTTTGTAAATATGGATATATGTGCATTGGATTAAATTAAAAGCTTGAATTTTATTAGCTGGATTCAGAGTCAAACTTGTTCTGAGTAAGGAAGATTATAAATACTTTTAAATACAAAATTTACTTATTATCTTTTGCGAATTAAATAGGATTAGTATTAGATAATTCAATTAATTGGATATTTACGATTAACGATTTAATATATTATTGGTGTAAGGAAAGGCAGTCCCATAAAATGTATTAAATAACCCAGTACACACTTTTGCTGTCTCACACATTATAGTTGGTAATATTTCATTTGCTACAACCTATAAGGAAGTTGGTTTCCCACTCAAAAGTCAAGTTCAATGGCAGTAGTTAAAAGACATTCGTTATGCTGTCACTCACCTTTCTCTACCGATTCATTCACTCATTAGTAAAATTAAGTGCTTTATTTTGGCATGGAATTCCCCGCGAATTTTATGGCTGTAACGAAATGGAACCAAAATAAAATGTAAAACTTTTTGATTAATGGCATTTACCAACTGGTGAGCAACATTTACGATAATGATTGTTCGACCGATTGCTGGTCGAGAATAGCTAAATAGGTGGACTGGGCATTAATCAAAAACACAGGCGTTACGAAATCACAACAGGCCAATAAGACGTTCCATCTTCGAATCGAACGAAAAGGCGGCACGTTCTGCTCGTGCGACACTTGCCAAGCGCCCCCATATTCGGGATGGCTTATATTTATGCCCATTATAATATGGGCACGATCCCACTCACATTATAATGATTGCCATGATACCGCAGAGGTGGCATTTTGATATGCGATGTGCTGCCAACGCCAATGACGCCCCCATCGCTCTCCAACCTGGCCTAATCTCCGTCTATGGATATGGCTTTGTGGCTTTGTCTTAGACTTCGATTCCGCATCGAAATCGAAATCCACTAGTTTTCACATCGCTCCGGTGGCGTTTTTCGTGCTAAGCGTGCGTCTGGGCTCATTAATAAAACCACTGCGATGTGATCCTATCCCCAGCTGATATATATCCATTCACACAGATATATTTGTATATCGAAGTTGCACGGTGGGGCCAATGAACTGGAAAAGCGCACCGAGTTGATTTTCATTGGAAATACGATCCCCAATGCCTAAACAAATTCCTTCAACAGTAAATGAAAGTGAAAACCCAGCTTGGAAGGTTGCCGATCTTGTTACCAAATTGTGAAGTGCTGTTGAATAGAATTTCTAGGCAGGCAAACTAGAGCATTGCAAATAAATTCTGCAAACATATTTTTTTAGTAACCCTAGAAATTTGCTGGTAGCTTTTTTTTACGGAAATGGATTTTTTTTATACAAATTAACAAGGAAGAAAATAAACTTATACAAGAATTTCCAATTTCTTCAACGACTAATTCTCATCTTTTGTTTTCAAATAATTATATATTTAAAATAGGTGCCCTTTTGGTTTACAGTACCCTTTTTTAAAAAACACACTCTAAAATTCGACGTTTTAAGTGCAAAATCAGCTAACAACATTTTGGATATGTAAAACAAAATATTCCAAAATTAATACCTAAAAATACATTATATCTTTCAACTCTGTTTTTGCAGCTATATTTATAACAAACAAATAAAATATTAAACCCTTTATTATATAATTGTTTACGAAAAAATTAGCGATGAAAAAGAATGAAAGTTGTAGATAAAAACATAGAAAGTTTTAAGAAAATCGAAATCGGATACCCATTAATCACAAATGGTGGTTATTAATTGCCAATTGCTTTAACATACTCTTAAAAGTGGAAGTGACTCTTAAATTTCACCCCACTTCCATTAGCCATGGATCCCACTGTGCCGCCCGCACAACTCCGCCGAAAAAGACTTTAAAATAAACCCCAACCTCGGGCCTCTGCGTTGGTGTTGCAGTTTTCGATTCGGGTTCGAGTTTGAGTTTCAGTTGGAGTCTAAGATGGAGATGGAGCCGAAGTTGGAGGTGCAGTTGCAGTTTCGGTGCTGGCCTGGCCAGCGATTTTAAACGGATTTATGCGGCGAGTGCCGCCAGTTTCGTGGCTTTTCTGTACAAATTTCCTAAAGGGTTTAGTTTTTGTTTCTGGCTGCACTGCAGTTGCGTGGGCCAGGCCATTGAGCAGCGTCTTTTTTCCATTTTTTTCCCGATGTGAGCCGGCTGCTGCTGTTGTGGCCATAAATTTGTTGGTTTGGCTTTTTTTTTCATTTTTGTGGCTGTTTGGTGGCTGCCGTGAAAGTTGCGTAAATCAGCGTGAAGTAGAAGAAAAGTTCAATAGTATTGAAAATAATTGTAGAAAGTTTTTATTTTTTATTCGCCCCCACCCTTGCCCTCCCTGCCGCAAAGTGTTTATGCAACGACCAGATACAAAGATAGATACGCTCGAAGGCGTGTTCCAGCCCCGGCGATCGAACCTTAATGACTTTCGTTTGTCTCGCGATATTTGTTCAAATTTTACATAAACCAATTGAGATTTCAACTCCCAACGTAGCACAGACACTTCAATCTTTTGTTCTCTAAAAGAAAAGTGTAATCGGAATTGGTTATCAATTATGTGACATACATTTTAACATGACATCTTAACAAAGACTAGAAATTATTTAAATTATTAATATGAGTAAATATATAATCAATAAAAGGGAAGGAGTTTTTACTGGTAAGACCCCCTTTTTAAACAAATGATTTAAAATGTGATGCTGAAAAGGTAAGCCTTTAAAAACCATACTCATTAATAGCTATGAAATTTAAAAGAAAAATACTACAAATTTGTAAATATCGATATTGTCTTTACTTTGACTTTTTTTAAATGTACAAAAAAGCCTTAACTTTTAATGGTGTTGCAATAAATTTCAATGTCTTTTTCACTTTGCATCCATTTCCGTTGACATGTTAATAACTAAATTCTTTTCCAAGGCAATTAGCTTTGATGCATATCGGATCAAGAGTTTTTACAAAGAACTTGTCTGGGGCAAGATCTAAATTCTAAACCTAGGCGCCATGTCAACCGGGAATCGTTTAACATATACATATATGGTTACGTAATTAGCATCAGGTTTATTTATTCTGAAATCGTTTCGAGCTAATGCCTCTCAGACAGATATGATAATTTGTTAGTTGTCTCAATCAACTTTACTAACTTTTGACGAGGTTAGGTTATATTTAAATTTCTTGGGGTTAAATCAAAGATCTTAAGTAAGATATCTAAAGGTTTAAGGTTACGGTTACCTGTAAATGGATATGTTCTTTTGGATTTTAATCAAAAAACAAAACACGAATATGTTAGGAGCTTTTTACATTCTTAAGTTATTTTATTTAAAAGCCTTTATTTGAATTTGAAAACTAGATCAATATACAACTATATAACCTTTATTAAATTGCATTAAGTTCGAGCTACAATTTTTAATCATATCCTTGTGCTTAATAAAATTTCTTTAATCCAGAAATTTCTTATTAAAGGTATTATTTTTCAGCGGAATTTCTCCTTTTTATAGCTCACATGATTATGGGTTCCCCAAGATAAACTCATTAATAAACCAAGACTCTGATTCGAGCACATTAAGCTGTCCATTAGCGTAATACATCAGCCGTCAACAGTGTGTAATTTGGATCTGAAATTAATGCAGGACAGAAAGTTCCAGCGTGGTCGACTTACTTCGTATTCCCCAGCGATAACTGACACCTCTTATCCGAGTTGGTGGACCTGAAAACCGGCAGCCACCATCGGGCATACGTGTCCGACATCCAGGCATTAACCATGTAAGCTTCGGTCACCGATCCAGTCCCGAGAGCCCCGATCCCAGGCCCAATCCAGCCACATCCGTGGCCAGCCAAGTGTCGCAGCTGTCCCACATTCCTCGGGGAAAAAACGAGCCACCAAACTACTACCCAAATGAAATGTTAATAAAATGAAATCAAAAAATAAATTACACAAAATGGCAAAAAGAAAATCCCAGCCTCGCCTCAACCGACTGACAGAAACGGTTCGTCGTCGTCGATGCCAAAAAAAGGAAACCAGTCGACAACTTTATGATGGGAACAAACCGAAACCAAAATTGCCAGCAACAAAAAAAAAAAAGACAACAAAAATGGTTTTGAAAATCGAAAACTGCGTTGACGTCCGGTACAGGAGCAATTAGGCGGCGGTCTTATCAACGTCGCTCAGTTTCGTAAATAAATCTCAGCACCCAACTACCGTAAGTAAATTTCCTACCAAATTTTAAAGCAATTAAGGGGCGGACAAGGTCGAAGAATAAATGCTCTTTAGGCTTTATGTTCAAACTTAACAAAATAATAAATACTGATTACTTAATAGCTTACAAGCCAAATGTAAGTCAGCTTTATTATTTATTTATTAACAGATAATTCATTTTTATTAATATTATAAAACGTTTATATATAGATACTACATTTTGTAAAACTTTAAAATATAGATTAAAAAAGTGTAACTTTAAGCTTTATATCACAACCCATTATTTTTTTTGTTGCTAAAGTTTTTATAGGACTCTACACCCAAAATCAACAATCCTTTAGGATACCCCAGAAAAAAGATATTTAGTTCTCAGATTTGTCTTTTGGAAACCTGATGAAAAAGTAACGTTCAATAAAAAGACAAAAACACGATACGCCGAAAAAAACAGAAAACATAAGGTTTGCAATGCCTTTGAACGACCTTCGCCATTATTTTTGTTTCTGTTGTTTTCTGATCGGTTACCTTTAAAAGTATTTCGCTGTTGTTGCTATTTTTTCCTTAACATACAAGTCACTTATACATATATACTGCTATATGTGTGTATATAAATTTGTTGCGGATGCATAAAACATGTTACCAATCTCCATGGAGTTGCCTTTGCCTCCAGGTAAACCCAACTCAATTTAACCCATTTTTTATCGTTCGTGAACCGTTGGATAAATATTATTTATTATTACGTTATAGGGGGTGAATATAAAATTATATGATTTAATATTACCTAAAATGGCATGTTTTTAATTTTTACGCCGAAAATTTTTTTTTTTATAAACTAATTAATTTTTTAAAAATCTTAAAAGGGCAAATTTCGGAACCTGGCTAATATTGTATAAAGCACATAATTAACAATGTTTTTGGTAACTTAAATAAAATTACATTCTTCTAAGAATAACATGTTCATAGGAAAAATTTTGAATACATTTTTTTAGTATTATAATTTAAATGTAAAAATAAATTAAATAAATTGTTATTGTAAACTTATGGTATTAAGATAATACCAATAAAGAATTTGTAAACTTGGGAAATCCAAAGCTGATTGTCGATATCCGAACAATGATCGCAAATGGGTTAAGCCATCTCGGTCAAATGAACTCAGCTGACAGTGCGTGCTCATCCGTTGGGCCAAGTTTCCATCAAGCCGGGTTGGCAACATGTAGCCAAGAAGATTGGCAACAACGCTAAAATGTTGCCCGTTTCCAAATGTGGCGTGATTTCTCCCCCCGAATGTCCATGTGTTAGTGGAGCATTTGAAGGTCGCACACTGTTTGTCCGCTAGAAGAAGAGAGGGTGCTCAGGACACAACAAAAAATTTGTAAGCAAACTCGATTTTATTAATTCTTAAAAAAATCGCTAACAGCTAAATAAGAAAAACTTTTATTTTTATTTGAACACATTAAGATAATTATCTATGTATATTTATTGATTCAAGAAGTATATATATTTTTGTTAGTTAAACAAGGTACTTTTTAAATATAAGTTAAAAACCATTAATAAATATAAAAAATGTCATGTGCTCATTTCAAAATAAACCCAATTACAAAAAAACATTTTACAAATTTAAGAAAAGTAAATACTATTTAAAAACTTATTTATAAAATATTCGCATCAGATTATTTATTATTGTGTATTAAAAACGCGCCAAAAAACTTGGGAGAACCTGAAGCCTCTTTCAGTTCAATTTTCAGTTGCACCTAATGAATCTTGAGATTTATGGCCTTCTGGTGGGCTATATATTTTTTTCCGTTTTGGTGTTTGGCTGTTTTAGATCTAAGCCAAGTTTGGGATCTTTCAATCTGTTGATTTATGCATTTGGAAGCGCTTCGAGCGCATTGGAAATTGCCTTGATTGATGCTGGCAACACTTTACTTGCAAAAAGTGCCAGGAGAAAAGCGTATGCGAAAGAAAATGCCTAATCTCAATGACTTATCTTGATCGGACAAAGTGAGAAATCGTACGCTTTAGGGAAATTTTAAATTTTTATCAACATATCAGCAACTTAAAAAATAGAAATGATCTGAAGACATTGGAAGTTTCGTAAAACATAATTTAATTTTCTTTTTAAAAATTTAATTTTAAACGACTTTATTTGTAGGATTCAATAGTGAAATTAGGTGATTAATTGCTCTTTCTGTTTTTAGAGTTAATATTTTTACATAGTATTTAATATTAATGTTGTCTTAAAACCCAAAAATTATTCCCACAATACGTTCATAGTTTTATTAGTGATAAGATCGCAAAATGTAGGTATATTTAACAAAAGCAACCAAAATTATTGAGTGACATTTTTGAGGTAGGTTTCTTATTCTTCTTTATTTGAAATTTGCAACTTATCCCACAATAATGATTGATTTGCACAATTTGTCACTCAAAACGGCAATCTGGGATATTTATGCGTTTATTTATTTGATTCGAGTGGCAAGTGATACGCGTGTGATTGGAATCCATCGCAATGCGAATTGACACCGCCTTTGCACTTGGCTGCCACAAAAAGTTGCTCGAGTGGCCAAAACCCCCCCATTCTCCAATTCACATGGTCGCTGCATCTGAGCTTGGAAGGCGTATCGGGTTTCCACTTCGCCTTCGCTTTCAGCTGCAATCATTTTCAGTTCACTTCCAGTGTATCTCGGCTTGTCAATTTGTATCTCAACACGGCTGGCTGATAAAATATTAAACTAAGTGACAAGCTCTGGTCAACAACCAAAAAAAAAAAAGATGAGAGGCAGAGGCAGAGGCGCCCCAGGGTCGTTCACTTGTCTATCGTTTTATTGGACTTTTTCGGTAACCCAACAACTTTTAAGGTCCCATCACCAAAAGCGGCCCTTCATTTGCCATTTAAGGCACAACTTTGTGGGCTTTCTCAAGGTCGCATTGCAGTGCTTCCCATGTAAATTATGTCAATTACCTCGCTCGGTGGTCTTTAAGCTTTTGCATTACTTCAGTTGACACGACCTCAGTTATCACCTCAACACACTCGGTAAAAAAGTGTTAAAAGTAAGCTTTACCTTCTGGTTTAGCCGCCTTTTTTGCCATACGACCTCTGCACTCTGACGTGCATATTGTAAGTTATGAAAAATACAGCAAAAAGTTACAAAAGACGAATTCGCTAAAACTGCCAATTTAATCACGAAACTCACAGAAATAAATCAACCGAAGGTCGGTAAAGGAAATGTTCTATATACAAGAAGTTGGCCTTTGTTTTATATAATTATCGTGTGAAAGAAAATCGTTGAAAATAAAGTCAATTTACAATTTAAGATATAAATCTTTAACTACAAAATCGATCTTGGTATGAGGTGATTGGCTGCAGATAAAGTACTAAAAACATTACATTATAGCTTAAATATTTCAAATACTCAGTTAAGATGAAATTTCCAACCAAAAATAAACAAAAATCTATAATCTTTCGATTACCATTTGTATTCTTATGCAGATGGTAATCCAGTATTATTCATGGCTTCCCACCGGAAATAAAATTTCCCATCTTTGGGGATTACATGGCCTTATAAGCTCCACGGAACTCCGATCTTTGGCCAACATATGCGATCGATGGGTTTTTTGTTGAGACACTCTGACTGAGTTTAAAAGATGTTTTGTTTTACATTCGAAACAAAGCTGCGGCATTCATTGAATAGCAAAACTGGCACATAGATACGAAATACAAGCGCTATTTATACACATGATTGTATTTATTCACAAGTTGAGTGTTATTGAAGCAGGAAGTGCAGCGTATGGGCAACATTTTAGTCCATCTTCTCGTTTCTGCTGAGGCAGCAAATGTGAGGCATGCTGCCAGATGATTTAGTAGGCGTTGCAAACATTCGCCATATGCGTGCAGCATGCGGCAGGCAGCCACTTAAACTTCTCTCATGCCACGGAAAACAAAAAATAACAAAAACAGAAGTCAACAGCAGAAGAACAGCGCGAGTTTCCTCACTTCCCCCAACTGCTTGAAACTTTTCGCGCCAGCACTCTGAAAAATTGAAAAACAAACCTAAAAGCCTTTAAGTTCATAAAATAAAACTTATTTATTTCAACGAAAAATATCTGAAAACTTTGTCTACCAAATTAAAAAAAATTAAAATTAATAAAAAAACGCGGTAGTGTTTATACCCGTTACTCGTAGAGTAAAAGGGTATATTGTATTCGTGCAAAAGTATGTAACAGGTAGAAGGAAGCGTTTCCGACCCTATAAAGTATATATATTCTTGTTCAGGATCACTAGCCGAGTCGATCTAGCCATGTCCGTCTGTCCGTCTGTCCGTCTGTCTGTCCGTCTGTCTGTCTGTCTGTCTGTCCGTATGAACGCTGAGATCTCGGAAACTATAAAAGCTAGAAGATTGGCATTTTGCATGCAGATTCTAGGAGTTCCTACGCAGCGCAAGTTTGTTTCAAAAAGGTGCCACGCCCCCTTTAACGCCCACAACCGCATATATACGATTTTAAAAATTTAAATATTTCGGAAAAGTAAAAATGCAGAAATTTTTCAAATCGGACCATTCGTTAAAAAGTTATGCGTGATCAAAGTTTCTATCTCCATCTCCCTCGCACTCCCTTTACCTGAGTAACGGGTATCTGATAGTCGGGGCACCCGACTATAGCGTTCTTTCTTGTTTTATAATAAAAGTGTCTAAAACCGATTATTTTCACTGTTTTTGACACAGATTCCAATTTTAGAAGAAGAGTCCTTTGATTGAATTCACTTAATTCCTCTAAAATTTTCAATACATTACATTATTTATTTCTTGTATCTCTACTGCTAATACATTTTTTCAAGTGTACCTTCCTGTTGGATTATGTGGACTGTCCCCTTATGAATCCCTCTTAACCCTCCCATCTTTTCAGTTCGGGCTCATTGGAGGCAACGCATGCGCAAATTGCTCGCCGACTGCTCTGGCAATAAATTCATAAAAAATCATTAAGCAGAATTTAAGCATCCACAAGATGCAAACTTCTTGGCACATATGAGCAGGGATTGGATTCGAAAAAGGGATCGGAACCGGGATTGGCATCGGAGTTGGGATGGGCTGCGAAAGAGCTCTGTAATATCGATGCCGGGCCAGCCGAGATGTCGCATTAATTTCAAGCTTAAGCAAAGCCCTGTTGGACATCTCCTATATAAATGGTATCTCAAGCACATGGACCACTCGTAAATTTGGCTCAGCGGCAACGAAACGATCGACTTGAGAGAAAAACAAGGTGACTCAGGATGAAGATGTTAGACAAACCCATAAACTATAATAGATAAGTGTTTTTTAATCTCAAATTCCGCTCGTTAATGCTATGGCCTTAAAATGTCAATTTAAAGCTTTGTTTACCTTAGCAAGACATTTTGGTAAATAAAATGGTTTACTTATGGTGTGTGGGGTAGGTCCTAATCTGAGATTTAGCATTTCATGGTATATTGTCCAAGAAACAAACAAGTAAAGTTTAAAAAAATATGCAGATATACCACATATAAAACTAAAACCTTTTCAAAGTTATATAGACATAGATACCATTGCATATTTAGACTGACTCTCATTAAGGATATCAATATTTGAAGACTTTTTATTAGATGAGATAAAAGGATATGTAAGTTTAATGGTGGGACATCACCATAAAAAATTCGCCATATACTACTTGAGCCCAGATCTTAAGAGGTGCGGAGGATTTAAAACAGAACTAAGATAATTCAATTGGATGGCTGAATAATTCACGCCCAACACATTATGCCATTAATTACACATTATGCAGTATTAACAGCAGTATTTATTATTAACATTTTTAACATTTTAAATTAGGTTTACATATTTCGATTTTGTTAGTCTTGTAAGTTACCCGATTGTAGTGCCCATCTAAAGTCAGCATAACCGATTGAAGTTTTACAAGTGAAGCGCGCGTATTTAAAACTGAAAAACAGAACAGAAAATTTGCATGCTGGGCGTGAAGAAGATTGGAGAAGAGTCAAGGTTCCGCAAGAGACAACAAATGACACCACAAAACAGAAACGGAATGAAAACAAAAATTATTTTAATTTTATGCTACGTTCTGTGACTGTTTTTTGGGTGTTTTTTTTTCTGTTTTATTTTTAAGCCCAGCTTGGGAAGGCGTCAAGCGAATTGTTTGTTTATGCGAGTTGACAGACCAAACAAACCGAGGATAAAATTTGAGATGAACCGAGGGAGTGGCAAAAATGCCGTGCGCGATGCAGAAAAGATACCGACGTCGCGTACCGAGAAGATATAAGTTATAGAGATAAAAAATGTGCATATGTGAAATTTATGCGATATTCGCATTGTGAATTAACATTCAGACATCTTCAAATTAATGTTGACACTTGTCTCCTCCCAAGATCTCTTTGACCTTCCCCCCGCCACTCGATTTTATCTGCCCAAAAGAACTCATTAGAATCCCCTTCCAATTTAACTCAAGGTTAAATTCGCTTGTCCTCAACCCTCTGCAAATTTATTATTTTTTTAATTTTTCCCTCTGTCTTCTCACTTTTATTCTTCCTGCGGACTCCACATCGTTTTATATATACAGAAGCTTCTCTTCCAGATCAAAAACAAAGGAAAAATAATAAAGCAAATCTGAATTCTGATAATTCTTTTCAGCTGCTGCTTCATTCACTCAGCCGTATCGGGACTTGGGCATTTTCTTTCTTTTTCTTTTCTTTTATACTCAACATCTTTAATAATTATAAAAAAATTTAAAAAAAAACAACAATCATAATTCTTTTTTTAAAAAGGAACTTTAAGGTAGAATTCGGACTTAATCACCCACAATACGTCCCCTCTAAAATTGATCTGCCACTTTCTTAGCCATCAAACTGATCGGCTTTCATCTTGTGTTAAGAGTCTAATGGAAATCCCCTCAGTTCAAGTACCTCCAACTCTAAGCCACCACATCCACGGTCCCTAACGTTCCTTTAAAAAGCCTTCCACCCGTTGGTTTGTTTATGTTACACCATTTAGGTTGAACCAGGCTTTGTTGCCTGCACTCTCTCCGGCTTAAGTGGCCGACGTCATCACTCCACTCGATCCACTCTCATCCACTCCCATCCCACCGACCCCAACACAGTCCATCTGATCCAATCCGATCCTATCCTATCCGATCCGATCCGACCACATGTGGAGTTTGTTGTGCACACACACACACCATGGCCAGCTAAGATCTCCATGATCGTGGGGATCGTGTCGCGGTTTTTTCGCTCTCACTGTACAGAGAAAAAACAAATGATATTATTGCTCGCTTCCTCTATAAAACTTTTGAAAATATTTGGAGAAATATCATTATGTTTACCAAAGTCTTTTGATAATTGTAATTATTCAATACATTTTAAGTTTGTAAGATAACTTTGTCTCAAATATTTTTTAGAGTAGATCTTTTTTAATGGCCTAATAAGAAATACTAGGTAATTTAGTCTATCTAGAAATTGATATATTAAAAAAAATCCAAGTTGATCCTGAGCAAAATTTTCTTTTAGTGTGTTTTGGGTTCTCGCAAATGTTTGCCATTTGCAACAGCAGCCCCGAGTTTCTTCTTCTCTTTTGAGTTAAATCGCGGCTGCCGATCTTCAGACTTAGACAACATTTCTATTATTTATACCCGTTCGCAGGCTTTGCGGATTTCTTCCAGTTTTCACACTTTCCTCAGGCTCTGTGAAAATGCTTGCTGCGGTGCATGTAGCAATTAAAAATAATTTGCTTAGCTTGTTTTATGTCAAAAATCATGAAAATACATCATAATAAAAGTAATGTTGTTATCAAAGGTGCGGCTTTTACACTGATATATGCGATATCTATATCTTCATGTTTGTTGCATATTATTTGTTTTCATTTTTCAGCATGTTCAGCGAATGGGAATCATTTGTTGGGAGAAATTCGCTTGGAGAAACTATTGAGAAATGGTGGAGATTTGCTGGGATTAACCTTAGATTGGGTAGATTAATATTTTTATTATGCGCACACATTTTCTTGTCTATTAAAAGAAGAAATAGTATTAGTTATATCAGAAAAACAATAATTTATCAGTGTCTATCATTTCGCAACATTCTATTTTGATTCCTCTAATATGCATTATACAACTTTCCGGACTACGACCCAGACCTTCGATATAAAGTCCGGAACTGGTTTACTGTGACGGCAAGGACGGATTGAAGTGGCTCTTGAAACAAAACAAAACAGCACAAAAAATATATCAGCAAATTCAGCCAAATGTAAACTTATTTCCTCCGACCGAGTGGCTTTGATTGAAAGGCAAATAAGCTGCCGGATTCGATGAAAACAGAGACTACTCGCAATCCATGGACTGGGGCTGGAAGATATGATGGAAATCCATTTGACGACGGCGCTGACAGCGGCAACAACAACCACATCGGGGAGCATAAATCATTTGCACAGACAGAAATGCAAATCTTTGCAGATTAAAACAAAAACAAGGCGGCTGTATAAATAAACATCAGGCGAGCCAGACACAAAAACCTAAACCTGTCAAATCCGCGATATCGTGAAGATAAACCCCTGAGCCGGACAGTCCCCCCTTGAGTGCGTTTTCCCCACCCATAATATTTGTTTTAATTAAATGCCAATCGCCGAACGTAATTGCGGCACATTAGGTAAAAAACCAAAATAAAAAAAAATAAAATACGATGAAAAAACTCTCAGCAAATCACATGAAATATTTTTTAAAAATATCTTTGACGTTTTATCTGCTCAAGTTGAAATCGAAGCGGACATTAATTGACCAGCAGAGATTAGCCCGGCGACTTAAGAGGCTGAGATACCATCGACCATATAGAGATCGTGGGGAGAATGGCCAATCGCCAAATCTGACAACGCCAAAAGGTCAAATATACTGTACAGGAGACCAGCAATGGTATAAATGGAGTTGAAGATGAACATAAACAAGCTATTATAATATATATAATTATTATATAATTAATATTATAAAACGAACTGTAAGTTACAATTATTTCAATCTACTGCTGGTATAAGTCGAAACGGGCGCGATCAAAGGATCATATAGCTCCCATAATAAAAATCGGAAAATTAAATTCGGAAATGAAATTCGACATAAAGTTGTTTCTTATAATTTCAGAATTACGGAATTAATTTTATAAAAATCTGATGGCTATATCATATAGCTGTCAAAGGAATGATCAAAAAATGTATTGTAACATCGACATAACTTCATTGTTTTTGAACATAAACGCATACATTTGATATGTATGTATGTATTATATATATGGCTGCAAGGGTAAATAAACTCCGACTTGCCGAATTTAGCTTTTTTCTAATTTATCTTTATTAATATCCTAAAACATTTAATTACTACATTTTATGTACTTTTGTATTATACTCAATAGCCCATATACTAGTTAAGTGAAGTCTTTTAGTAGTAGCTTACAAACTAAAAATTGCAAAAAAAAATGATGAATTTTTTTAATTTCGGATCTTTATTTATTCATTTTAAGCCTTTTGTTTAATAATTGGTAGTATTTCATCATTATTACCTCACAAATATAGTCGAAGTGTATTCGATGTATACTTTTATTAATACTTTGGCTTCCAAAAAACTATCTACAAGCACCACATAAAAAAAAGTAATTACTAACACCCAGAAAAAATAATTAAATTCAAATAAAAATCAAATTAATTTGCATACATTCTCCGTTTGCGAATATGTCTAAAAAACATGAATGTCTAAAAAAATTCTACCAGTCATTACCACAAACTTTAATAGCCTGAAAATGTATTTTTGGTCTGTTATTAAATTCAATAATTATTATAATTATTGTGAATGCTAGAAACAATGCCGAATGCACCCACAAAAAAAAAAAAAGAATAAGTAAGTAAATGAAACCTTGACTTTAAAAATGGTTGATCTTTTGCTAGACTTTGCAAAAAAGCCATGGCTTGATCCGCAACGATCGTATTAAAATTGCCAATTGAAGGTCCACTACAGGTAACACCCCTGAAAACCTATAAAAGCTATATCGCCATCGACATCGCCTCACTTGCCATTGTGCCGACATTTGTTTCGAGGCAATTAGGCGAGAATATTTTTATTTGTTATGGTAATTACATTTGCCGTATTTCATGCGGCCAGTAAAATAACAGCCCAGCCATGGCAATATTTTGTTGATTTGAGCTTGAAAACTTGAGCAACAGCCAATGTCGAAAAGGTCAATGATGACCGAAGCTTTGGAGTCGATTTTTTGGGGCGTCGCAAAGTGATTTCTAATAATCAGTTTGAATCGTGCCTTTAGAAGGTTGAATCAGATTTTTCAAAAAAAGTTCAGAGATCAGTATTTTGAAAAAGTATTACTTATACAGGATTACAATATACCAATTAAGAATTTGCTCATAAACTAATATACCCTTATAGTTCAATTTTTTATAATTTATAAACATTATAAAATAAAAATCGAGTGTTTTTAACAATCGAAACTTTAAAACAAAGTTGAAAAACTTTATAATTTTATTATGATGTTAACTACAGCATACCTTATATTAATTTTTTTGATTTGTATTCATATCTCTGTATATCAAAAATCAAATAAATCTCTTTTCTCTTATGAAAAATTAATCCTTTTAGCCATATCAACTGAGGCAAAGTACTCTTAAGGCCCACACACAATATTTCATTATAACTAATGAACGTTTCGTGGCGCATTGACAATTAATCAAAATTTAATTAAATAGACAAAATGCCGCATTAAAGTATGCACTTTACATTGTTGCTTTTGCCATGGCAAACAATTTATTGTGCTTGCATATTCAGATGCAAATCTGTCGCCAACGTGCAAAATGTTAAATTGTTTTTCCAGCCACCGGGCAGACAAGTGTGTACTCGCATTCGTACTCGTATTCGTATTTGTACTCATACTCAAACCCGTACTCAGACTCACACTGGTACTCAAACTCACACTTATTGACATGGTTTTGGGCCAGGTTCAGTTTGTGTGTGGGCCGCAATTAGTGGAGAAGGTTGAATGTGTGCGGTCTTAGCCACTTTGAATGACAGAAACAGCAATGTTGACCAGAACGGCTTCTAAGCTCCCAAGTTTACCTGAAATGTAGTACAATGCTGCTAGGAAAGTAGTAATTACTTTTAAACGTCATTTATAGAAAATAATACAACGCAATTGAGAACTTTAATCGGATTACCAGTTATCCTTGGATCAGTTTAATTTAAATTAGTTAATAATAATAAATGGATAAATAATGATATTAATTAGATATTAAAAAGAGGTGAAACACAAACCATTTTTCAACATAAAAACAAATCTCGATGTTAGAGAAGCCGCTTCAATTTTGACCAAATCAAAACTAGGATTTAACAATCTCAGCCCATTTACTCAGAATAACTTTAAATATTCTACAGATTCTGCAAATTCTGTAAATTTCTGTAGCATTTATGATAATAATATAATATCAATAGTAAAAATATATGGTAAAATAAATTAAGAAAATATATAGAAGATTAAATATATTGCAAGGGGAACTGCAAAAGTCCTAAAAATATTTCTGAACCAAAAAACATCAATATAAAACTAAAAGTTACTGGCTTCAATATTGTAAACTGAATAAAGTAGCTCGGAAAACTGAATCAATCGCAGAATGAGCTAAGCCGAAGCACATATCCACACGTTAGTAAGGCGAAATACCCCTCTGAGCAGGCACACTCATCCATGGCCACTGACTTGGAGCTAGAAGAGCATTTGGAACAGCGATCATTATCAACGACATGCGATCGAAGCGTGCAATTTGCGAATTTATCGATTTCCAATAGTCGAATGCGATCTGCATAAAAGGTGGGGATGGAAAAGCGAAAGACGGACAGACTTGAAGACGGAAAGCTGGCCAGGGCATGCAACGTTTCATGCAAGAATTCTCAAACATGATTTCGTGCTCTCGGCCAGATGCATTCATTAATGCATAATTATAGACAATTAAGTGCCGGCCAAGTAGAAGATGCCGAAGAGAGGGGTTCGCTAATGGTGACGCTGGAAATTGCCGATCAGAGGAAATTGCAACAATTCGATCGTAGCCAAAAAACTGTCTCAGATGAGATGCAATCGATACTCGAACGGACGTATCTTTGGATGGAAAGATATCTTGTATCTATCGTATCTATTGTGGTTTTCCTTTAGCAATTCATGCAACGCGTGAGCGATTTGCCTGTTGCAATGTTTCGATCGTTGCACTGGGAAAAAGTCTTACTTATTGGGATCGATTTAATATATTTCATTTCAAGAGAACGTGATTTGTAATTAATTATCTTCAGTATAATCTGATTCTGTTACGTAAGGAGATATTTATGGAAATATTTTGTAGCGATATAATATCAGGGTTTAACTGATCTAGTTTCTTTCAGTGTCACTCGTTGTTTGTTTAAGCTTTTAACGCTTTTCAGCTTGACTTGATTTCGGGGCGATGTCGAACTCGTTTTCCCACGTTGGAAATTCTTCGATTTGCGTGCAATCGCAATCTCAACTGACACCTTTTCAGATTCCCCCTCCCGACGTTCTCCTTTCCACTTGAGGTAAATACCTTGCCACAGAGCAAAAGATATTTTGTGGCCACATATGAGCATGATGGAAATTCTTGGCCAATTGCTTGATTGCGGAGTGCAGCGATTAAAGAAAAGAATGGAATGGAAATGCCTTATATGAAGGGTAAACCTGCTTTATGGTAAATTCCAGCTAAAATATCTAGCTGAGACTTCGGAAAACCCAAGTTTTTTTCACTCACCAACTCTCTAATTTCTTCCCACACTCTTACTAACTTTTACAAATTTGCAATCGCAATAGCTGTCCCACGTTCCAAAAAATTAAAAAAACAAATGGACAAAGTCCCAATGATTGAACAATAAGAATTCAATAATAAAAATTGTACAAAATCACTGAGAAAACAACCGAGCAGATCTTTCACACATAAAACAAACTGAAGACTTAAAAATAACAAAAAAGAGGAATATAAAAAAACAATTGCGAAAAATATGTAAGGCCATTGATGAGAAATCACAAAATCTGTGTCACTAAAATGACAAAATTTCTCACTGAAAAATGTGGAAAAATAAACAAAGACTATCGAAAAATTGGCGAACATTTTTAAGCCGAACATCCCATTGGCGATTAGATATGCCGAGATGAAAGATGCGATGGATTGTGGCAGAATAAATCTGTGCTATCGAAGCTAATCAATTTCGGAGGGCTTTCTAATATGTAAATTAATATCTGGCTACCTTCAAACGACTTCCTTCTCATGGCTATCTTAATGCGATCAAATATTTCAACAAGAATATATTCTCATTTTCCAAGACGGCAAAAGTGGATTTATGTTGAGCCGAAAAATAAACCAAAGTCGGTGACAACTGGTTTCAACTGAAGATCAACATCGCGTGCTTTCCGGTTCATTTTCTGGGTCCCCCAAAAACCGTGTTAAGAAAAACACTACTAACTGACTAACTGCTGAATACATGAATACTAAATAAGAAATGTATACAAATTTCAAACGCGCTGCTTAATTACAGCGAGTGATTTTGCCTAGGCCTAAAAGGTTCATATACCAAATCATGAGCTCAGTCCGGGTTCACTCAACTCTGGCCAAACAAATTCATAATTATTTGATGAATGTCTAGCGGCTCATTAAATCCAGGCAGCACATTTTGCCGGTTTTTTCACCACATGTTTTTTAATGTTCAAAGTGAGAGTGACCGTGAATATTATTTGAATGCTTTTCGGCCATTTCGGCTTGTGGTTCGTATGATTAATGTTAATTAGTTGCCACAGGAAACTATGCAAATTAAAACTGAAAAAGTTAATAATTAAGATGTATGTTTGGTCTTTGCAGAAAAATTATGATTTCATTTGTAGATAATCCCATTTGCTGTAAGCTCTTCTGCGGTCAGCTGGTGGTAAACCAATCCTCATCTATCTTAAATGGGTCTCGCAGGCAGACAAAAGACACGAAAGCTGATGATTTATGTTGGGCATGCGAATTTGTTTGGTTTTCGACATAGATTCAAAAGAAAATGGGTTATGTTATTAATCAGTGCTGAAATGTGGGTTAAATTATAAAAGTTTTAAAAATGGAATTGGAAAACAAACTTGTGTAAATGTTTATTTAATCTCACTTAATTGTAAGCCCTTGTTTATTTTCAGGTTAAATAAAACGTGTAAGATGTAATCCTAACCCTAATCTATTTGCAATCGATTAATTTCACTTTTTAAATGTTATTCAATCAATTTTAAGGTGATTATGTTACGTTAACTTTTATTTTGTGTAAGTTTTTTCAGACTTTATAGATTAGTAATTGTTTTAATAAAAAAGAACTTAAGTCACAAAATAAAATTCTTTTTACACATATGAAATAACAAATTTTTCTCTACAAATAGTGCGTATACAAAAGTTCAAAACGTTGATCTGTTCCGTACAAAGATTTCGAAAATTGCCGCCCTGCAATTTGCAGAACAATAATAATTGTCAAAGCGAACTCATCAGCATAATTAAGCCGTCTATAAACGATGTGGGGAGTGGGCAATTTATGTCATTACGCAGTGATCAAGAGTGGAAAAATGACGGGGAGAAAGAAAATCTGAAAGATAGAAATACTCATAGAAACTTGGTTAAGTAATATAATATTAAGTAATTTCTATGACAATTTACACAATTACATTTCAAGCTGTTCGTCAATGTAAAGCTAAAAAATATAGATTTTAACTTTTTAGGATTGCAGACTAGAGTTGAATAAATATTTACCTTGTTGTTGAAGAAAAAGTAGAAGTAGAAAATGTATACTAACTGTAATATAATTACAAATCAAAAAAACAAATCTGTCAACGAAATTTTAATATATATTCTTCCTTATTTTGGCTGAACCTATAATACAATATAATAATATAATAAATTATAATTTTATAATTTTATTAATTCAGATAAATGATTGGTATGTTTATTTCATGGTGGGAATTCTATTATATTGAATTTATACAGGGATATATAAATATAAATTAGCTAAGTAAGAAGTACAAGAAGAATCAATAGTTCTTTACATTTTAAAAATACCCAAAATAATGGTTCCCATATAATTAAATAAATTAAATAATAATAAATACATTTGCTGATCATATTTGTATTTTTTTGAACAGACTTTATATTTTGATGATGGTGGCTATGTTGATTTTTAAACTCATGCTGGGACTCTATTATTTTGACCGGAACTGTTGCAGGGGGCACAGCCAGCCTATAAGGCGTTGCATAACCGACAACAATGTGCACCGTTACTCGGCTTGCTAATGAGGAAAAGAAAGGCGGGGAAGAAAGGAGAAATGGTCGTAAGTAAGCAACGCACGTAGCAGTACTCTTCTGATCCGGAGATTCAAAAGAACCAGAAGCACGAAGAAGAAATGTGTGCATATTAAGATAAGAATGCAATGGTCAGCCGGAGAACTCGGAGAATGAGAATGGAAGAGTACCGAGTGGAGTGGCCCAGAAGAATGTTGGCGGGCATGTATCGGTTGTACCTACATGCACAAGTCAGTGCAACTGGTTGAGGCATGCCTCCCCCACTGCATCCCAAGATGCAGCTTCTAAGCCCGTCAGTCTGGTTTTCTTCTCCCATTTTCTTCACAGCATCTTTTGTGGCATCGCCTTAAGCCCCGAAATGGGTCAATTTAGTGACAAGCGATGCGAGCGATGCGGTGCGATGCAGTGCCACAAGCCCCAGTCTTTTGGACAGTGACAAGTCGCCATCTGCGGACGATTGAACTGCACCACAGATGACACATGGCACACAGCAAAAAGTAGATCATTTTAGCCTTATTTAAGATCAACATTACCCATCAAATATTTATATTTAAATGATATTATATTTATCATCAGAAAATGTCATTTTAAAATTCTTACTTAAAAATCTAATTTAATTTTAGTTCAACACTTTTCCAAAGAGCTTTAAATTTTTTGTCTGTGCACAAGTTATCGGTGGCACATGATGTTGAGGCATGTGGCATGAGCTTTCTCCCATCGATAGTGAGTAGCTCAAATAGGCGATGACCACTCTTCAGATTCTTTGTCAGAAGCGCAAATAGGCCATAAACAAATAATTAACTTTTAGGTTTTAAGGTCCAACATATTATTTTGATTTTATTGCACTTATTCATTTTACTGTGAGGGCACAGAATTCCTTGAAAATATATCATCATATCATATTTAAAATTGTTAAAAGTAAAAAACCAAACACAGTTTGTATTTAAAGGTAAATATTAGTCACAGAAGTTATTTGTTTAAAAACGGAACTTGAAATTTTAATCGGAATTTTCTTTTTGATAAAAAAAATGTTGTAGTATTTTTTATTTATTTCTGCAAAAGATCTTAGTTTACTTTCAATAGTGTTCTTATTACAATATCCTTAAATTTACATTTGTTTCGAGATGTTTTATTCCTCATACCACTGGTCCCTATTTAGAAAATATTGCGAACCTAAAATAATAGTTGGGTTTAAGTTGTCGTTCTATTTTGGAAACCATCCCTTGAATTACTTTCAGAATTCTTTGTAGGTCTTTAATTATCAAATGACACTTCTTGATTGGTATACATAGCAAATTCAATCCGGCATTTGACTTATAAAGCATAAATACAGATTTATATTTTCTAAAAATTCATTACATTTATCTTTTCATAATTTTATGCCATGAAATGGCTATGAATTTGTTAATATACATATATAAAATCGAAATTCTTGTACAAAAATGTCAATATGCAAAAATATTTATTTTGTTTTACCTCATTCGAGCAATTTGATTCCCCAGCGGATTTTCTCGCCAAATGATAAACGTTGTTTACAGGAAATACAAATAATTTATTATGACTAGAAGAACTTTAAGTTCAAGATCGTAGTTTTTACAACAAAGAAACCGTTTCTTGATATCGAGAAAGCGGAAATTCAAAAGTCGAGACTGCCGGGCATTTTGGGAAGTCAAAAGATATTGACCATTATCAGCAGCAGATAGTGTGGGCACCAAGAAACAAAGCGAGCATGGAGTATTTTACATATTAAGTACCCAGCCACATTAATGCCACTCATCCACCCACCATTGGACCTGAAGGTAATCAATTAAGCGCCAGAATTATGGGGTCAATACATGCCCGACTACTGGTCGACGTGGGTGCCACTTTATTATAAGGCTCACCGCATTTGACTTATTCGACTTTATTGCATTCTGCTGACCAAAAACAAAAGCCAACGATAATAGAGGGGCGGAAACTTCAAGGCGCAAATAAATTAGACCAACATGGCCGGGTCTGGACTCAGGTCGCTGCCAACTTTATCAATCGAACAATTATATCTTGAGCAGAGACGGTTTTCGGGGGCCCACTTTTTTCCTTTCCTGCACGCAAAACGAGTCACGATTTGAGCCAGGAAAAAGGAACTAGGGAACCAGCCAAAGATTGGCAACCAGCCCAAAAAGATGACGCCAATTCAACCCAAACTGAACCGAAACCGCCTTAACTTATTAATTTAACCTACTTTTCGGCTCGTGTCGTAGCCTAATAAAGCAGCCAAGAGAAAAGATTGTCTAAGTAGATCTGGGGGGCTTTCAAATAATGAAGACAAGAAAAGAAAGTCTAGTTAGGTCAACAAAATTGTATTTTAATCTAACTAAATTCAAAACTTAAAAGTTAAATGGTTTGAGTATATCCCTTAGTAAAATTTACAAGGAATATGCCTGTACAAATTAAACTGTAATACTGTAACAGTATATTTAAAGACTTATACATTTTTTCTTAAAGATAATTATATGTGTTTTTTTTAAATTACAAGTTTTAAGTCAACAGTTTATAACGTCATAAGTTTTGACCGTAACCCAAGGTCTTACATACGTATGTATCTTTACTCATACGAAGTTTATTTGAATTTACTTGCTGGTTGTCTAGGTCAGGTTTTGAGATAGAGAGAGCGCAATAAAAATGGACAATTATCTTACAAGGCTATAGTATAAATATATAATTATAGAATAATATAATTATATAAAAATGTAAAATTAATTATTGAAATAAGCTTCAAAGTCAAATTAAAAAACATTAGCTGCAACTTTTTAACTTATTTATATGTTTTCAGTGAACTTGACTATTTAAAGAAATAAATTTCATTAAGAGATTCCAGATGAAATATCTATTTACATAACAAGCAATATGTTTTTTTTTAAATTTTTTGCATACAATTTGTCGCAAAACGTAAACAAAAAGATTTGTGAAAATCAAGAGAATCCAAAAAGAGAAGCTTAAACGGAGAGACCGTAAGAGTTGCAAGGCGGGAGAGCGTCTTCCCGCAGAAGAGAGTCTTCCTGTGGAAGAGAGTCTTTGGAGGATTGAGTATGTGTGAGTGGGAGTTTGTAAACCAGTTTGTTTGGCGGTGCTCCATCTCTTTCTTTCCTTAGTATTTTTTATGTGCTTATGCTGTGCCAGCAACTTTTTAATTTAAAACCGTTGTCGCGTTTTCCATCGTTTTTCTTTCTTCTTCTTCTTCGGCTCCTTCTTTCTTCTGTCTTTTTTTGTTATTGCTGTCTTTGTCGCACAATCAAAACAAACGCGCTTTTCGATCGTTCTTTGTTTTTGTTTTGACTTCTTCTGGTTCCTGTTGTTGCTGCGGTTGATTTTGTGGTTGGTGTTGTTGCTGTTCTTCCTCTTTTCAGCTCATTAAACTTTTTACTGCTACTGTTCCCCTGTCGCCGGCTATCCCCCTTTCATTCACACACACACTCAAAAAAAATTGCATCTTTTTAAACCAGATACTTTTAGATACTATGTTAAGATACGTTAAAAACTTTTTTATTTCTATTAAATGCTCTTAGATACTATGTCAAGATACGTTAAAAACTTTTTTATTTTTATTAAATGCACAAATAAATGTAAAAAATATTTATATTAATTATTTTTAATTTGAGTTAGTACATTAAAATATATTGTTGCATACTTTTCAGGGTATATATAGAAACCTATTAGATTAGCAAATGTACTATTTATAAAGATGGTTATTGGTTTTACTATTGGCTTACTTTTGTATTTTTAGCTTTCCAAAATATACACTAATATATTAATCAACCATAAAACAATTCAAAATTATTTTCTGTGCACACACTTAATTAATTTCCATGGCCGCGAACTGTTTGGGGCACGCTCAATCGTTCTGATAAGCCGTCCTATTGGTTTCATGTTCTAAGCGGGTTCCTCGGTTAATTGACTTACCTCAAATCAAATTAGTTTTTACCACCCGTTTTCGTATAGTTGAGGAGAATACTGTATAAAACTCAATTTACTTTGAGATGTTGTAAGTATCTAATTTAATATAGAAAGAATTTCTTTTCCACCATTATTAATACTTTTATATACATATATCAAAATCAAAAAGAGTTTTAATGTCGGAAATGTTTCTTAATTCGATACATACTTTTATACAAAACGTTTGAATTCTAAGGTTAAACCCATGATAAAACAATGCTAAAAATCAATCAACATTTTAAGGAAGAAATATCTTATTTATTTCGTCTTAAATTCTGGGTATCCCAAAGTCGAGTTTCCTGTTCATCTGGAAAATTTTCTCACTCCCATTGATTCCACTGGTTATCTCTGAGCCTTACTTTATATGTTAAAGCGGGATGGTCTCATTTAATGTTGTTCACAGTTAGATTCAAATGATAGCCGTAGGAAATTATTTGTTATTCTTTTCTTCCAAGAACTTTTGAGCCGCAATGTGATGATGGTCGACTAAATTGGGTTAAGCTCAGCCCACGGAGCTAACAGACATTGTTGGGCTTGTCCGCCTAATTGATACGTCTACGTATGAATAAAGTTTGGGTGTAACTGGCTATCTCAAAAACAACTTCATCTCACTGGAATGAGTAAAACATACATTTTGCTTGAGGTACAAATTACGTTTGTGAGAAAACAAGTTTCTTAGTTATTAAACTCTGCAACCCTCATCTATAATTTCTGATACTGTTTTACATAGTATCTTGTTGTAAAAGAGTTACTTTTATAATGTATACTTATTTTAAACATTTGTATAGCTTGTGAACTTTTTGTAATTTTAAATGTGATATAAAAGAAATCAATATTAATTGTTTGTGATTGTGAAAGTAATATGCATACTATTTGATTGTTGTGAAACTCGTTGTGTTTTCCATAGTCTGTAGCTTCGGCGACTTCTTTAAGCCGAAAAATAACACTTAAACCTCGTTGGGAACGCTTCAGCTGTGGCACATTTATGCAGATTTTGTTCGGTTTAGGCAGGCATATGAAGGTATGTACATATGTACTATACATATCTTATCTGGCTGCACCACCCACCCACATGGTGCTACACACCGTCCGCATAAGTTGTGTTACTTTATGGCCAGACTTGTGTCAATATAGTTATGAAGTGCTGCACAGCGAAAAACAACAGCCTGTTAAAAAACTATACAAAAACTGAGCATCCTAATATAAAAAAAATAATTATTTACTTACAAGCACTCCGGATAATATGTTATTTCAATCAATGTATTCGAATACCCATATATAAATTTGAATTATTTAAAAGTATAAGTATTTCAATTGTTAATCCTTTAATTTACTGCTTGTTTGTGCAGTAAATTGATGTATTATAATGCTAAAAACAATTTATTTCTGTTTATTTACGGTGTACTCCGCCCGCCAGCGGAGCTGTAAGCGTGATCTGCAGCCGATTTAGAGATGGAAAATGCAATAATATAATACAACCCAGCAATTGTGGGCACGCCACCCCGTTGCCACCCCGCTGGTCTGAAAACCAGTTGGGGAACTCACGTAAGAACCGACCGACATCGACCCACGTCAAAAAAGGGACATGGCCAACATAAATGCAATTGGAGAGACAGGCCGGTCGTTGGGGATCCTATTGGATGTGGGCTAGGGGATGGGGATGGGGATGGGGATGGGGATATGTGCCGTCTGTCACTCCTGACTGAATGGATGCGCGTCGAGTGCGCCGAACTCATGACAACCTGCAATCAAGCGCCAGCAGGCACATCTAGAAAGGATTGGGATTGGGCCATGGCATCAGTACACATAAAACAATGCTAACAAAGCTGAAGTTTAAATTTAAAGGGTCGATTTCAATTTATTGCGTTCTTTCACTCACTTTAAATTGAACAAAATGATTCAATTTTATCATGAAAGTAATTTTCTTTTGGAATTTAATTCAGAAACGATTATCAATTTATTATTAAAACAACCTTCAAAATGGTTTTATAATAAACTAATACATTTTTATTTAAATTATTTCAATCTTTCTATGTTTATTTCTTACAAGGACAACAAATTTTCTTTTTCCATAAATACAGATAATAAATAAATAAATGAAATACAAAAAAGATAAGTAGCAGTTCTTTCATATACTCACGTGAATCCTCATTTTATTTAATTGTCTTTTTCTGGGCAACAGTTGAATGCAACCAATCGCGTAGGCAACTGGCAACAAGCAACTGGCAACATGCAACATGCAACAGACAACGGACAACTCTCAACAATACGACATTTGCACGGGCTTTAACTTAAATTATGCGCCAAACAAATAAGGTCTCGCCCAGTCTCCACTTCGGAGCCAGTCCCATAATGATGCCATGAGGCCATTGGCAAGTTGTTAATGTTCCTGCACTCAAAAAAAAAAGTTAAATTATCAATAGTACCCAAAAATCGTTTTTAATTCCCATTTATGTCACAATCCTGACCATTTTGAACTGAAAATTAAAATATACAACAGCTCTGTCTATTTTGTTTTATTTTAATACTATTTTTTGTTTGATTTTTTCTGAGTGTGCGACAGTGGTTGTGATGTCGCCAGTTGCACAAAGTCATGGCCACAGTTGTCGGTTTTTTTCAGCTGCGATGGGGTTCCCGAGCGGATGGCAAAAAAAGAAACAATGTCAGCAACCACAAGAAACAATTAAGTTGGCTCGACACAATGAGAAAAGCTACGATCAACAAGACAGTTGGATCAGCGGGTTTATGTGCTGCTGCCTGAATTGGGATTCAGGGGAGCCACGGCATCATAATTGCAGCCCCAGTTGTAGTTTTCCTAAAAAGAAGAACATTTTTATGGGTGTCCAGTTCGGATCAGTAAGATTATGTTGAGGGAAAACTATGTTCAAATGTGGAATCACATTTAAATCAAATGATCTAAATTTCGAATTGATCGAGGTAAAAAAGCATAACTACGTTTTTTAAATTATATATTTAATCAACATTTTTAAAAATTATTATTCTTAACACAATTTTTTGCAATTATTGCTAATATGTTATTTACCAATGTTGATTTTTTTGAATTACTATGGCATAGGTCAAAATAATAATCCAGGTATCTGTATCCTTGTATCTGTTAAATGAAGTTTGGTTATTTTTATATTTTTAAGAAACAGAATAGTGCATTTTATTAAAAATTTATTAAAGACTTGCCTTAGAGAGTATTTGGTTGGGTGCTTAAAGCCTTTAATATTGTCCAGATAATGTTTCGTATCTGGAACATCTAACAGTGGGAAGCCGGTGAAACCTCCCGATCCAACAGCTGCTGCGGCACGAGCCAAGCGTCATTAAAAAACTTCTGGATGGCAGAGGGCAGCTTTTTCGATTAAGTGACAGGTTAAATGCTAAACCATAAGTTTTGGCCACAAGCAGCTGGCAATCACCGAACACGAGCCACAAAATTTTGCAGCCGGGCAAAAGCAGGAGCCAGGAGTCAGCACAGAGAAAAATAAATACAAAATTCGTTATGGGTTATGGATATTCCAAAGAATGGAGCACCCAATACACGGGTTTTTTTTTGGGATCCTTAGAATACATTTTACAATACGCCAAATCAAGGTCCATCCTTGTGTGGCGTGTTCAACAAATAAATTTTTAAAAAATGGGTTCTAGACTTTTTTAAAGAAGATTTTATTATGTTGCCTTTGAAGATTTTTTTCAAACTAAGTTGCTTAAACCACGCAGGTTAAATAACAGGAATATGTTACTCTGAAGAAAATATAAAACTTCTTAATTCTTAGATATCTACCGAATAAACCAAGCAGCGAACTTTTCACTAAAAACTTGTTATAAAAGTTCAATTTATAAATGTCCAAGGAAAACAAATGTTTGTGTGGATAAAATTTATTTAAATTGTTTATTTAAATGAAAATTTGAAAAGGGAAATGAGATAGCCGTAACTTCAAAGGAAAAACATCAAATCATTGACCGATTTTGGTGTTATTTTTCTCCGTGTGAGGAATGGAAGAGTCGGAAGACAGGAGAGTCAATGGAAACCGGTTGAAAAGCTCCCACAGGCACCTTCTGTCTGATGCGACGACGTGCGTCGGCCAACCATTAGTCGCAATCTTTGGGCAATTGTCGCTGATTGTCGTCGTCCGCTCTGCCTTGGGCTCGTTCCCATATGCAGATGCAGATGCTGTTTGCAGTTGCAGATGCAGATACATTTGCAGTGGCAAATGCCGGCTGACCTAGCTTGATTATCTAAAAGTGCGTGCGAACTCCACTTAGGAAAGCATCTGGAGCAATTGTAACCACCATCAATTCATTCAAATTAACTTATCTTCAATGCTTAAGGGTTGTATCTAACAAATAACACTGAAATAAGAAATCAACAACAGCATTTCATTACTGATGTAACAAAAAATACTTAACACACAATCTAAAAACAAGAAATGAAGCAAACTTCGGAAACCCCCAAGCTTTAATATCCTTGCAGCTATACAAAAATGTAATATATAAATTTATTTATCAATATTTATGCGCATATGCCTAGTAGCAATGACGTTTTGTTGATTTTTCTGTAAATTTTTCAATCGTTCCTATCACAGCTTTAAGACACAGTCGTTTGATTTTTATTAAATTAAACCATGTTTCTAAAAATTAATAAAATTACCATTACTAAAGACTATTTTGAAATGAGACCAGTAAAATTGGACTGACAGACAGACTATATCAATTGATATATACTAAGTAGAATCGGAAATGTTTTTTTCACTGCGTTGCAAACTTTTAAATAAAATTATAATACGCTCTACAAGAGTAAACAAATCATTTCATAAATTTCGTTAAGTCTTAAGTTTATTATTACAAACTCACAGTTTTATACTAAAATCAATGAATTTATGAAACCAAAAATAATTCTTAGATACTCAATGCATCTATACATTTCGATTTTTTATTTATCACGTTATCTTAATATAATTCTCGTTAAATATTAAAAAAAATAATGGACATGCAAAAATCAAGCTTAAAAAAATAAAATCACAATTTTTGGTTTTTATTTTGTTAAAGACTTAGCAATTAAAAATTCCCGCCAAATGCTACCAGGGCTGCCAATTATCGGTTGCCTATCGTTTTTTTTATTTTTCAATATATTAAAAGAATTGTATGGTTTATTTCTGCTGCCAAGCTGCGGTCACACTGGCGAAAACAAACGCGAGGATATTACAAAATTATAATTTTAAGCCAATATAATAATAAACAAAGATTACTCGACGTCACCAGCGAGAGGACAACGAGGAGCACATTGCAATGCCGTCGAGAACGGGTGCAAGTACCGCCAAGGCCAAGGAGGAAGCCCTGAATGCCCGCAATACGATCAGCGGGCCGAGGAGCAAGCGAATCGCCATGAACAGCCGCAATCGAAGTCTTGGTGGAGAAAAGAAGCCAGTGGTCGCCCAACCGCAGCGAACGTTCCCGCCAAAATCCGAGTACGAGAAGTTCTACGAGTCCGTGTTCCTGGCGGAGGAATCCCAGACGGAAGAAGTGAGTTCCTAGCAGTTAAAATGTGTTTGTTTAAACAGTTGCACATCTCCAAGGCACACGGTTTATTTTTCTAGGGCAAGTGCTTTGTTTTCCCTTGCCGAGACATATTTTGATACCCTCGCAGAGGGTATTTGATATTACTTTAATACTATGGAATTACGGTTTTAATTAAATTAAAATCAAACATCTATATCATATAGGTCCCATAGTAAAATCAAAAACTTAAAAAAAAAGAAAACATGCAACAAATTTTTATACCCTTGCAGAGGGTATTATAATTTTGGTCAAAAGTGTGCAACGCAGTGAAGGAGACATCTCCGACCCTATAAAGTATATATATTCTTGATCAGGATCACCTCCTGAGTTGATATAGCCATGTCCGTCTGTCCGTCTGTCCGTCTGTCTGTCCGTCTGTCTGTTTCTACGCAAACTAGTCTCTCAGTTTTAAAGCTATCGAATTGAAACTTTGCACACACCCTTCTTTCCTTTGCACGCAGTATATAAGTCGGAACGGCCGGGATCGGACGACTATATCCTATAGCTGCCATATAACTGATTGATCGGAAATGCCATAACTTTCGTGTTTGTAAAGTTAGGAAGTTGGGATTTTCTATGGGTTTTAAATTTGGCCAATCAATCCGACCTACCAAATTTTATAAGGATCGGACGACTATATCCTATAGCCGCCATATAACTGATTAATCGGAAATGCCATAACTTTGGTGTTTGTTTAGTTAGGAAGTTGGGATTTTCTATGGGTTTTATTTTTGGCCAATCAATCCGACCTACCAAATTGCATAAGGATCAGCCGACTATATCCTATAGCTGCCATATAACTGAACGATTGGAAATGTGGAACGATTGGAAATGGTGTTTTTAAAGTTAGGAAGTTGGGATTTTTTATGAGTATTAAGAATGCATCACATGAATAATTTTGGAGAATATAATTTACAGAGTATTCTGCAAGGGTATATCAACTTCGGCTCCGCCCGAAGTTAGCTTTCCTTTCTTGTTTAATATGCTTCCTTTCTTGTTATTAATATGTTTGTAACTCAGCGAAGCGCACATGTTATTCACTTACGTATGGTTGTATCAAGTACGAAAATCCCATAACAGAAATGAAAAGATTATACAAAATTTGTTTTACTAGAGATAAGCCCGTGTAACTCAAAAAATACTCTCGTTTCTTTCGGTTTTTTGAAAGAGCATTCAAGTTTCATTTAAATCGGGCGACTAATATCTTGAAAGTGACCCAGAATTTACTTATTCAAGTTTGCATCTTTTTTGAGACTTACGTTTTAGAATGCTTTTATATCTACCTAAAGAGCTATTTTCTTTTACCGAAGGAGAAATTGTTGTGCACCGGTTCAAAATTGTTCAAATCGATTCTTTTTAAGATAGCTTTCGACCGGTATTAAATATGATGTTTTAATTTTGCTCGTCCACAGTGATGGACTGTATACAAATTTCACAAACAAAATATTGTCACATATGGTAACCAAAAAGGTGGTTATAATCCGTTCATTTGTTTGTATTAACCCTTTTTCATTGCACCATCAAAGCGAAAAATACTTTATAAAGCAATCGATTTCCAATTCAATGATTTCGTATCGGTCCAAATCCCAGCGCGAATGCTGAAGTTATTTCCTTAGGAAGCTCACATATGTGAAAAACGAGTATGAAAATAAGTGCCAATAACATCAAGATAGTAGTTACATTTTAAGTTAAAGAAAGCATTTGAAACGAAATTATTTATTTCAGGAAGAGCCCATGGAATGCCTAAAGCCAGGACCGCGTTCTAAGCGACCACTGCATATCCTACTAAACGATGATGATTCTCAGTCGGAAACTTCGCGACCAGCTAAGATTCCCTCCCTAAAAAAAGCCGCTGAGCCAATGGATCGAGTAAACGGCATTTCCCCAAAGCCCAAAACCAAAATCCGTCAAGATAAATTTGAGGATTACTACACCAAAACGGAACGTCACGTCTGGAAAAAGGATGCTGAGCAAATGTTACTCCAACTATGGGCGCAAAATTTAAAGGAGTTCCGCGGCGAATCGAAGAACATCCATACCTACCGGAAGATGGCCGAGCAGATGTCCCAGTTTGGGCCAAGCCATACGGAGCTCAAAACGAAAATGGATAATATGTCGCGAAAGTATCGGTAAGTTCTTCCTAACTGCATTGATGAATTTAAAGAAATTTATAAGAATACCACATATTTAGAAAATAAAGTTGGCCTTAAGTTGTTAATATAATTTCTTATAGATAAAAATACAATAATATGGAACAATACTTTTTTAGAAATCCTTTTTATAAAATAATAAATATTAGTTAAAAACTCCTTTAATAATAATATTTAATTTTAAATTGTATAATGTTGTATATTTTGTAATTCCACTTGTATCCACAGTATAGAAGCTGAGAGAGTCCGGGAAAGCGGAATTCCATCTAAGTGGGAATACTTCCACAAGCTTCAAGCACTCCTAATTGGCACCAAAGCCGTTGATGTGTTTGAAGACATTATGCATGACAATCCAGGTAAAATCATGTTCTGTAGTTAAATCAAATCTTAAACCTATATTTTTAATTACAGCTGAGGCCTTAAATTTCGAGCAGGATGCGGAATCTGAGGATGAAGAAATGGATTTCATGAAAGATGAATCAGTGGGAGTGGACCGTAAAAATGGATTTGAAAATGAATTTTGTGCTAAGAAAAGCATCAAAAGAACGCGGACTCCCTCTCCAATTATCCCAGACATCCTGGAAGAAGACGAGGAAGATCAGATGGATGAAAGATCTCCCTTGCCCATCCCGAAATATCGCACTAAAAGGAAGATGCCGATTAGCCATGCAAACAGAATCCTTCAAATAGAAGAGGAGAAACTGATAATCGAGCGAGAAAAGCTGCAGGTTATGAAGGAAGCTCTTCTGGAGCTAAACTCATTCCACAAAGATATAGTTCATTTGTGTAAGCACAAAAATCAGTAAAATAAATATTAAGTTTTATAATCGGAAATTAGTTTTGTACAATTTAATGATGTTATAAAGATACTGAATATTCTTTGCAATGTGTTTGAAAACTATGGAAATATTCATTTTGGTTATGTTTAAAACGATCTGAAATAATTTGAATAATTTAATTTTTTTAGATTTGCATAAATATTACATAAGTTATAATTACCAATAAAAGAATTATGCTTAAAATTCGAATTGCTACTTTAGAAGAACTACATTGGAGAGACTTTTATTTTGGTTTAATTTAAAAAAATATAAATTAAAAAATCTCAAATAATAATAGTAACACAAACAACTTGTTTTAACATTCAGCGATTTTTTCTTTATTTAATATTACATTTGTCTAAAATTTCAGTGCGATTGATATTATGAAATCAACTAGACATAATAAAATATTAAAGCCAGGAGCCTTACTTATGATAATTTATATAAATAATGATTTCTTATATTAAAATCACTTTTTTACAGATATTTATTATTTGTTTTTATTTATTACACAAAATGTGAAATACAAATTTATTATTTGTTACGTTAATCGAGATTATAAATGCATCGTACCGTAAAGCGCTGTTGCGGTCAAAAATGGAAACTCCGGCATAGATCCACAATTCGCCATGTAGAATAGTGGTTGGAAACTCAAATTCATATATATATTTATTAACATCGATAAGTCGGTTCGCTCCGAACTGGTTCCTTTCTCGAAACATCGATAGGCAGCGTTAATAATAACAAATTGTTGTAAGAGGAAACAGGAAAAAAAATGATTGAGGCGCGCACGCTGCAGGACGAGTCTAAATTCCAGGATTCAGTCCGGGATATCGCGGTGAAGGTGCTCCGCGGCGACTACCGGCTGCTGCGGCGGAAAGAGGGCAGCTCCGTGTGGAAGGTTTACCGGGAAATAGTCCGCTCCGACGGGGCCATTATCAATGGACTCTATTTCTGCACAGGCTGCAAGCGCGTGATGCGAACCTTTAACACCTCGAATCTTCGCATCCACAAATGCCACGTGGAGTACCTGATTCAGAGACATGATCCAGCCAGCGGAAACTCCGGCTTGGAGTCTTCAACGCTAGAGGTATGCATGTGCCTGGGCCACTTTCCTGCCGGATAAACTCAATCGCAAATATACCTTTCAGAATGCAAGTCCTCCTCCGGGGGAGCGGCGTCGGAACGGGAACTATCCACAACCTGCGGAGTGGTCCTTTCACGCAACCGAACTTCTCCTTCAGCTTTGGGCACAAAATGTCGTTGATCTGCGGGATTCTAAAAAGCGAGTCAGGGTAATCTGGAAAATAACTGGTGAAATGAAGACCCTGGGGTTCACTTTCACCGAAATTAAAAACAAATTGGAAGATGTGGCCCAACAATATCGGTAAGCAACACAAAACTGAAAGTCCTATTCATACAAAAACATAATTTTACCAATATATACAGAATTTATTACTGCTACATATTGATTAGTTTTTTTCACTTGTGGACTATCATTTTATATTATTTAAAAACTATATTGGAGTCTACACTTTTTATAAAAATACGTTACCTTTTTTAAGGCGTGAAGCCCACATGGAAAAAACGACCGGAGAACCATCCAACTGGGAGTTTTTCGAGACCATCAAAGGGATAATTGATGCCGATAAGCCCGTGGAAAATAAGCCAAAAAGATCGGAAATTTCTGGAAATCGGTCCATCGGGATTAGCGAACATAATAAATATTCAAGTCAACACAGTGAATCCATGAAGGATAAGAAAATAATAAATAGGCATCAGAGATCGGATAGCTTTGGAAATGAAACCACCCAGATTGGCGACCATAACAACTATTTCAACCAGCATTATGAATCGTTACAAGATAAAAAATACTTAAGGAAGCTAAACGATGAGCCAACGGAGCAGGATGACGATTACTTAAGCGAAGACCTGGAACAATCACAGGAGGATGTGGATGAACTACGCATATTAAAGGACAACATTATAAGGGAAATAGAAGAATCCTCTACTATAAATTCCCAGGAAAACTACGAAGAAGAGCTCGATCAACAGAATTCCACGATCGATGAAATGAAAAGAGCTAAACGCATAAGAACTGCTCGAATGATGGAAATAGAAGAGGAAAAGCTGGTCATAGAGAGAAAAAAAGTTAAATTGATGAAGTATTTCGCGCAAGAGATGTCGTCATTTCATAAAAGCTTGTATGAACTACTTGTTGATTCCAAAGAAGACTCAAATTCATGAGTACTTCTGAGCAATTAGATTGATCTGCCTCACAATAAGTTTCTTAATGTCTTTAAATATGTTTGACTAATCATAATATAATTTATTGGTTACTTTCAAAATAGTTTCTCCAAAAAAATTGGAAGCCATTTAATTTGACAGAAATTGATGGGTTTATTTTACCTATTCAAGAATTTTGTATTTTAGCAATCCCCTAATGTATTAGTTTAAGATTAACTTGATTTCTGCATGTAAAATACCTCAGATTTTGCCTGTCTTGATTTTTTTATTTTAATTGATTTAATAGAAAATTATTGATTTTCATTCCTGAATAGATTGTTGGTTTAATTAATTGCCTGATTACCTTTTTTGGCAACATTTATTTGTGGCTACGGATTATAATTTCAAAATTTCGATAGTTTTATATTTGTGGGCTGCCGCTTTCGATAAAATCGACTGCTCCGCCAGTGATGCCACCTTGTTTTCCGCTCCGGCTGTTGTTTTTGCTATGACCATCAGGATTGTGAGGCTCAGGCGAAATATGTTTATAATAAACGCCCCCGAGGAGGAGGAGAAGTGCACGGAGGCGCAGCTGGACATCCTGCTCAAGATCAACACCGGCGAGTACCGACTTGTGAAGAAGAACAAGCGCAGCTCTGTGTGGAACGTCTACCGGGAAATAGCGCGTCCCGATGGAACCAAGCTGAAATGGAGGTACTACTGCATTGGGTGCAAACGAGTGATGCAGTCTACAGGAGGAACAACATCAAACCTACGCATCCACAAGTGCCACGTGCGGTTCCTCAAACATAATTCCGATCTAACCGATGGGAGTCTCTCCCACAACCATGCGCCCGCGGCCACCGGCGCTCCTCAGACTCCGCGTATCCAGAAATCAACAACCAAGAGACATGCACCTTATGCGACCAAATGCGAGCAGTTTTATGAGGTCACCAATGATCCACTCAGCGACTTGGACGACGAAATGGAGACCCATTTTGATGAGGAGGGCGTTGTGGAGCAGACCGTAAGTGGAAAAAATGTTGTCTATTTATTATTTTGTGCACTATTTGGGTAATGATTATGGGTGTTTACTACATCACAACATTTTACTTTTTAGGGTGGTATATAAACAAGCATCAAAACAAACACTGTGTTTTAAAAGTTTCATAAAAGGAAATCAATTTCGGGATATTTTTTATTTGCATTCAAAATGTCTATAGCTTTAAATTAATTAATTATGGACAACATTTTTCCTATTAACTTACAAGTATATTTTAATAAGCTCAGGTTACGAATTCATTTTTAAGGGATACTTAAAAAAATTAATTTTTTGTGATATTACCCAAAAATTGTACTGTTATCAACTTCCATTTTAAAATAATAATAAATTAAATCAACTTTAACCTACAGTCAGAATCGGAGCGAGATCTGGAAACCTGCAATTCGCGACCCTTGCTCAAATTGTTTTCCGAGGAGAACTTGTCGGCTGAACCAGAGCTCGAAGAAGAGGGTGAAACGGCGGAGATGGAAGAGCAGGTGCCCATCGAGCTGGACCTAACGGACGTTCAGCACCCTGTGTCGGACTTTCAAAATGAGACAATCCAGCCCAAGTCAGAGGAAGGCGGCGTCCAGATCGACGCCAGTGCCCTGTCAGAAGCGGAATCCTATGCCAAAGCCTGGGCTCACGCTTTTTTGCGGTTGAGCGAAGACCAAAAACTGTATGCCAAGCGCTCAATTGATGAGCTTCTTGTCCTAGGTCGGCTAGAGCGGCTCAACATTTCGACCGTCACTTCCTTGTCCCCAAACCTGTAGCACCTATCTATATATATAATTTATCCTAGCCTTAGAAATACTTTATAATGCATATTAAATTTTCTCAAAAAACTTTAACTGAGTTTTAGTAGGCTTCCTAAACGGGACATCCTTTTAAAAATCAAGAAATTTACATTGATTTGCCTTTATAATTTTAAAAATTTAATCAAATTTATAAGGTTCTTGGATAAATATTTTCCTTCCAGAAACTTACCTTCGTAATCTTATTTTAAAAAACCAATAACTATGCCAAAGTGTTTTTCAATTTTTTTATTTTTTCCAATACGTTTTTAAAGTTTTTTTTTACTTTTCTTTTGTTGCCAGCTTGCTTTTGTTTTATATTTTTGCTTTGCTTCTTTTACAGTTTTTTTGTTGCTGTTTGCTGTGAATTACATGATTTCTTTCTCACTTGTTTGTTTGCTCTGCTTTGCTTTTATTTTCGATAAATTAAATGGGGCCTTGCTTCAGCCTGATTCTTGTATTTCTCGTTTTAAGATGATGTATAAATGGAACAAGATTGTGTGTGGATATAAATTTTTAATGGTAATCTTCAATACGAGAAACTTAGAGTTAAAGGTTCGCTTAACGCACAACGTAACAACGTTCGAGAAGGGTTTCAAGAATAAATAAAATTTTAAATAATAATTAAGTTAAAGGGTATACAGGCGCTGCTGTCTGAATTGCTTGGCGTATTTGAATTTATTTTTGTTGCTGTGGTTCATATAATACAATTCGACATTTATGCAATTTTTAACGGCCAGGCATGATAGAAATTTGTTTTTTGAATTTGATAGAAATTTTCATGTTGCTTTTGTATGGATGTTGTATTAGTTTTACAGTTCGTTCTTCTGTCACTTGCCCTACGAAACAAAACAAAAAGCAAACAAACCGAAAAAAACGCGGCGGCTCAATTAGCAAAGTGCTGCATTATTTGCTGGTGTTGTTGCTCCAATTTGCAGTGATTGCTGATGTTGATGTTGCTGCTTCTGCGACTGTTGTTATATGCTGCTGCTACTGCTACTGCTAATGTTTTCGACGGTCGTGTTTATGCAGTGCTCTCTGTGGTTGTATTTTGCAGCTCTTGAGCGCCGTTCTAAGGATTTTGTGTGGGAAAAGCGAGGGGTAGAAATCATAACGATAAGTAAACTTAAAAGTTCAAATGTTAAAAGTAAAATGCAGTTTTCGGTTTTACATTAAATGTGTGTGTGTTTGTTAGCCAATTAGTTACAGGTAAAGAATGTTAGACCCAAAAGCCTCTAAGTTAAGTGTTAAGGTTCCTCCTCTTTTTCGCAGTTTCTCTGGGTATTATGTGGGTGCGAGTGGCTGTTGTTGTTAGTGGTTAATTACGAATGCATCTGCAATGCACTTTAGTTAGTTTTTCAAGTGACCGCCACCATGTTATTGTTGTAGACTTTTGGTTGCCGCTGGTTGTTGCCGATGTTTACTAGTTAGATGTTGTTATCGTAGTTTTGCTTTGGCGAAGATGTTTCAGTTGTTTTTGTTCTGGTGATTAGTTCATTACCTGCTGTGGCTGCTGCTCCAAACCACCGCCGGGACCATTCGGTTTCCGATTCTGGCGACGTGGACGTGGCTGTTGAGGGCGTGGCGGTCCCTGACCTTGAACTGTAATGATAAATAATATATTAAACAGGGATCAAGTAGATCTGGGTTCAGTAGTGGGTTATTTATGGTTTTTGCGTTTTGATAGAACAATACTCATATATGCTCAATATCATGTTAGTTATGTTCCTGAAAAATTTGTGTTCCTAAACAATTTGACTCCATGTTCGCTCTTTCTGACAGATTACAAACTGCAATCTCAAGTTATGTCGATTGATTTGATTATTTGATTATTGCCTTTAAATTACGTTTCAAATTAATATTGCAAAAATATATCGAACAAATTACTGCCTAATATTTTGATACACATTTTTCGATCTTAAAATCCTTTTGAGATAGACATATGATTTTATAAAAATATATATAGTCATATTAGAGAATTTATAAAAAGTGTATAAAGCACAAAATGTTTTTCAAGTATTTTTATAGTTGGTACTAGAAGAGCGACTATATTATAAGTCGTATAATCCGGACAAATTCTTAGAAGAATTTTAAAAATCAAAATAATTTTTAGTAATCTTAAAACTGTGTTTTTTTGGAGTCATATTTTGAGTAAGGTTTTTATAATCAACGCAACTGATTGCATTCCCTGATAGACAATACTCACTGTATTCCCCGCCATCGCGGCGTGGGGGTGGTGGTCCGTTGTTGTAGTTGCGTCGGAAGAAGCGCCTCTGAGGTCCTCCAGGAGGGCCGCCACCGCGACGCGGTCCCTGTCCCTCTCCCCGTTGCAGGCCCTCGGGATTTTGATCGTGGACGCCGGGCTCGGCGCTGCCATCACCACCGCCTAGACCGCGACGTGGCTGACGCGGATAGTAGTTGTTGTAGCGCCGGGGGCCACCAGGAGGTCCGCCGGGGCCACCTCGAGGGCCTCCACGGGGTCCGCCGGGCGGTCCACCGGGTGGTCCGCGGCGGAAGTTCTGGCGGGGCTGACGCGGGCCGGACTGCAGCTGCTGCGGCTGCCCGTCAACGGACGGTGGCGCCTGCTGCTGCTGCTGAGCCGGGGACTCCAGCTCATCGCCTTCGATTTCGCCATCCTTGCGGCGGTTCTTCTTCATCCAGGGACGGAAGTTACGGCGCTTGTCTGCCGCAAACTGACTGCCTCGCACCGGCTCGCCGGAGGGGCCCGTCACGTTGGCCGCCTCGTTTCCCTTTTCGCCAATGACCACGTCGAACTCAACGACCTCACCGTCGCCCACCGAGCGGACCGCCTTTTTGGGGTTGTTCCGGGCAATGGCGCTCTGGTGTACGAAGACATCCTCTTTGGTGTCGTTGCGGTTGATGAAGCCGTAGCCGCTCTTCACGTTGAACCACTTGACGGTGCCGGTGACTTTGGTGGCTGCAATGGTAAATGATGGTTACTCACTGCTTCGACAGATCGTTGGTAATGAAATAAACAAACCGATTGATATACATATATATTTACTACATTGTGTTGTAAGAAACACAACCAAATGGAACTAACCTAAAATTCATTTTTGTAACTCTTTTGACACAGAAATTTTGAAAGAGTTAATAATACCCTGGGATCGAGCTGTTGCATACGGTTTCTTGACTCTTTTTAATATCACTTAAACCGATTTAGTTGGCATATAATTAGTTGATATTATGAAAAAACTCCAGATTTATAGGTCTTGAAAGAACTGCGCAAAATAATTGTACAAGAAATAATCTAATACGTAGTTTTTAAACTCAATGAAGCGACACGCTTTATTCAAATTAGACCGTGAATGAATTTTATTACCACAAACTTCGGGGTAACAACAGATATTAATTCGTTTGGAAAAACCGATCAATTAAGAGCCCATAAATATTTTAAAACTATGAAAAATAGGCAGTGTATTGAAGCGTTCAAAAATATATTACTACCGCAGAATTCTGGGCAATAACACTCAGTTATTATTTAAGACAAGATTGGTAAAACCCTTAGATCATATCAATGTTGGTTGCATTATGATCTCGTGTTTTGGAATCGCCTTAAGGCCAGGTGTGTGCGTGTGTGTTGCGGTGTGTACAAATAGATGTACCAAAACAATGGACACACACACCCGACCCGGCTGTCGGCCATCTCGCTTGCACTACTGCTGCGCGCGCATTAACAAATTGGGTTGCCCTGGCTGCCTGTGTGTGTGGGTGTACGTCTATGAGGGGGATTTTCGTGGGGAAGGGGGTTACGAACGCCGGGGGGTGAAGATGGGTGGGTGGTGTATAGACAGACGACCGGCAAAAGGCAGAATTTTCAATTTGGTTAGCCGGCGGCGTACATATGTACATACATATATACACGCTGCCTTTTAACCGCACAAAATGGCCGACGCGCGTATATTTTAAGACCCAAACACACACGCACACACACAAGCGCAGGGAGGCATGTTTCTTGATTTCTTTTTTCTCTCCTTATTTTTCTCGTAGCTATTTTGGTAGCAGCCATGTGTTTGCGATATGAATGAAATGGGTTGGATTTTGGGATTTCCTCTTAGTTTTTCCTTACCAATGACTTCCTTGGGCGGCGGAGCGGGCTTGCCCTGCTGTCCCTGCAGCTGCTGCTCGTCCTGCGGCTCCTGCTCGAGGTCCTGCTCCTGCAGATTTTGCTGCTCCTGCTGATTTTGCTGCTGTTCAGCGGCCAGTGGCTTATTCTCTGCATCGGCCATCGTTTATCTTTTGGATGTTATGTTAATAAACGAAAAGCGGGAAAATGAGCGAGGTTGTTGTTGTTGCTGCTGCTGTTGTTGGTGTCCGTTTTCCCTGCTGTTTTTCGGGGTGTCTGGCACTCTCTCAACTGCCACTAACCACTTTGGATGTTGTTTGTGAGTGTGATCTTAAAACACTCGCCACTCGCAGGGTTTTCTTTGCCTTAGCGATTATATTTTGTTCGCAAGCTCCGGAAGTGAAACATGACAGCCGGAGACAGGGTTGCTTGCGGAAGACCTATCGATAGCGGCTATCGATATGGCCGGTCACTAGCGTGCTGTTGGGCGCAGGCATTAGCTCATAACAGCATTGTTAAACAGACGTTAAATTTAAATAAACATTTTCAAGTTGTATTGTTTTCCTGTATCTTGGAACGACTCTCTACAGTTGATTAAAACATTGCCCTTAAAAACAGAATTACATGAAAGTTCTAAGTCTATAATTGGACCTTTTAATCAAATGAAAACGAGTTTTATACAACATTTGAAGGAGGGACATTTTCTTGACCTCGTCATAAGCTAAGAGTAGATTTTAAACTCATTAAGCGTGTGCAATTAATTAAATTAAACTTTTAAGTAAATTAAAACTTTTTTAATTTTTTAACAGAATCACCCAATAATAAATTCGGGATTTTCTCTGAACTGACTAGTGTTTTTTAACGAATTTCTGGTTTCAGCTGAAATTCTTGGGCTCCGAAGCCTCCAGAGGTGATGGGCCTGCTCCAGGGCGAATCCCAGGCAGCTTAGTCCAATGCCCACTGACCAGAGATAAAAAGCGCCCTGCAGAATGTCCAGGGTGAGGACCACCCGCTTATTGCGTCGCACTGCCGCCTCGTTGGTGACCGGATCCGTGTCCGTCTGATCTCCCAGATCCTCGTAGAACTCCTCGGCATTCGGCGAGGTTCCATCCCGGGTGATCAAATCCATTTGACGCCAGTGCTCGAAGAATCCGTGCTCGTGGAAGCCGGTGAAAAGCGATTCGAATCGATGCAGGAAGGGCGATCCTCTGGGCAGGATGTAGGTGCAGATCATGGAGCGCAGGTACTCCTTGACGATGTGGTATGAGGGTCGGTCCGCCTGGGAATTGTACGTGAGGGCCAGAAAGTCTCGGGCGTGGAAATCGCGCATAATGAAGGCCGCTCGCCGAACTCGACGGCTCACCATCAGTTGGTAATAGGATGTGGTCAGACCCAGCGACAACTGGCGACTACGGCTCTCCAGCAGGCGATATTGGTGCTCCGACAGGGCAGGCTTCACTGCCTCATACATGGTGGTCACCGCGAAGACGTGCACATCCAGATGGGCGAGTGCCTCCACCTGGTCCACCTGCGCCTCGTAACTGGGTCGCACGAATGCGGACTCCAGCTTGGCAAAGTAGATGGTGGTCAGAACGTAGCTGAAGAGGATCCAGCCCATGAGGAAGGTGCGCATGGAGCTGAACGACGAGAGTCGTCCCGCCGGCTCGCCCACGTGCGTTTTGGCGAACATTTCAAGAATCTCATACCAGGTGGCCTGGAACTGGTTGACTTGTCGCCGGGGAATCCCCTTCTGAAGCCTTTGCATTAGCCAGAAGATAAGCACCACCACCAAAAGAGTGACCAGCAGCAAGTGCCACACGGATCGCCGAAAGACGCGCACGAAGATCAGGTACTCCGGCTGAACTTCGGAGGCGGGAACCACCAAGTAGAGTGTGCGACGTTTGTGCGGATACAGCACCTCCACCTCCGGCCAGATGCAGTCGAGCACGAAGCGGGAGTTGGGTGCAAAGTGGGTGTGACCACCAACCAGGTCCCTGACTACTCCGGTGAAGTTCCCATCAGGCAGGCAGCGGCCGTAGGATTCGTTGTCCGCTGGCTGGACGTAAGTTACGGATGCATTCAACATCCGGGCGGCCACTCGGGCTGCTACTCCATCCACCGCTTTATAGCCAGCACTCTCCACCGGATTCCTGGGTACCGCCATCAAAGGATCCTTGAACATGGAGAAGCGCATAGGATAACCCCTCAAGTCCTTCATCTTACGGGGGTAATACGAATCCCCTGCCGACCGCTGTATCACTCGAAGACCCCCCAATGCAAATGGGTCAAAGTCGAAGAAGCCATTACCTGAATGGGTAATGGCCAATCCGTAGAGCAGTTGCTTGGCCCAACTTCCCCGGAAGAGAGTCAATAGCTGATCCTGCTTGGCATTGGGCCAAATGAATATGTACTTGTGGAGATGTTTGCGTGGCTGGCGGGGATTCAGCATATCCAGAATTCGGCGAACCAGGGCATCCCCCTTTTTGCCCGCTACGATGTGGAAGATGCTCAAACTATCCGTGCAGCGCAATGGCTCAAGCTCAGGGGCCTCGATGTTCCTTGTGACCACTGGCAGTCGACTGCCCACGCAGCGATACAGTTCCAGTTCCAGAGCAGAGTGCTCTGGATCAAAAGAAGCTGGACAGCTGGCACAGCGGTACAGATAGGTCACCTGGACGTTCTGCTCTACGGCTATCCGACAGGCCATCTCTCCCAGGGAACGAATTCCGGGCAGAGAAAACAGGAGCAAAAAACCAACCGAAGACTCCATTTCGTAGGAGGCAACTAACTAGGCAAATCTCTTTTCGGTGACCCCAACCTGTGGAGGTTTTCCCTGGGGTGCCGTAATCCCCAATCAGGAATAACATTGCGTGGAAAGTTCATTAGTTGACATTTATTACGGTGTGTAAATTTGGAATAATTTCATAAACCTGGATTTTGTAGGGAAGAAAGAAAAATTGGGAGTCTTTAGCATTTTAACTTTGCCAACGAAACAACCGTAATTATAATTATAATAATTTCATTAGAACTGAGTTTTAAACTATATTTAATATAAAAAAATCATAAAGGGCTTTTTTTAATAAAATTAACATTTATAATCCACTCTTTAAAAAAATTTTGTTTTGAGTAAATATTAAAGTTATTATATAAAATCGTTGAAAAGTTTAACTATGAAGGCAATTGAGATTTTCTTCCCATGTGGAATATTGACTAGCAACTAATCACCTGAACTTAATTATGGGTTAATTAATACGTATGCTGATAAGGAGTTGTTTGTTTGAAATTTGCATAGTCGGGTCTAAAATTTAAAGTCATTGTGAAAGACGAAAACACCCTGGCGGTTACAAAGATATCCTTGTTGCTTGAGAATCATTGGATGCAAAGGGCATACAAATTAAACAAATATCAATACATATGTTACTACACAACAAAAATTTAAAAAAGTAGACCTTGATTTGAACTTTACTTATTTATAAACGCTTTGAACTAGTTTAGTTTTGAATCTTTTAAGTAACGTGTCATGAAAATACAAGAATAAATTTTTTGTCAAATTTCTAAATTTTTATTTACATTTTATTACAAAAAATAATCAAACTTTTTTTATTTAAACTTGTAAAAAATTACTAAAATATGAGCGATCCTCCGGCTTTTAAGCGACCAGTAAGTCATTTTAATATAGCTGAGTACTTTACATTTATATCATGCCGTAGTTCCCAAACACCTGTGAGATGTACCCGCGCCGAAGAACCACGGAATTCTATAGATCTCCGGAGCCACGAGCCTCGTGCCAAAGTCGCCGGGCGGAGCACCCCCGAGATGTGCTGAACGTAACCCCCGACCAAAATCGGGAGGTCGCTCGCCGATTGCCACGAATCCAGCCGCCAAATAACTCTGACAGTAACTTGCTCCGAAATGGATATTTTTCATAAATTCATCACGATTTTATGTTTGCTTTTAACATATAAAATGTTTTTAATAAGTGTGCTAGTAAGCGAGAGAAATTATAGAAATAAAAGAATAAAACTTATCTTTATTTTTGTATAATTCTAGTGCAATTAAGTACTCAGTGTAGTAAATAGCTCTATAATTAAACTATTTAATTTACTTATATACTCAGGTATAAATACAATACCAAATCTACTTATGAATAAATTCAGTACTTTTATAGACCAGTTCTGCATGTGGCAACAGTATTAGATTGCAATGTCATCTGCAGCTTTCTAGATTAGTCTAAGTAAGGAGCGTTGAGAGGGAAATACAGGTGTAAGAGGGGATCTATATTCCGATATGTTCTGGATTGGACTATGGGTCTTTCGATGGGCCATTGTTCTTTGTTGTCTGCTCGAGTTTTTGTCCTAGCAACATGATTAATGCTCCATGTTTTGCAATTTTGAATATTTTTAGCAACAATAGATAATGATGCTTCTGAACACTCGTTGACCCGGCAAACAAAGCCGACTGCAAGCTTATCAAATAGCTGCCTAGTAACACCTTAATTGCCAGGTGATCATTTCACAGTGTAATCCAAGTCCTAATCGCTTACATAGTTGGGGAAGTGGGCCTGTCACCTGTTGATGGGTGCAAAAACAAAAACATCAAGTGCGATTAAAACTTATCAAATAAAAGTATCTGCACAGAAAAAAATCAACACCACTTGAAACGTGTTTACATTTTAGGCTTATACCTGTTCAATGTAAACAATTTCCACAGATATTTAAAAGATATAAAAATAAATAGTCATAAGTATATAAAGATAATAAATAAACCTAGTCATGCTCGGTACTAATAATATAAAAACAGTTTTTTTGTAGGAATAAACTAAACGGAAGTTTGACTTCAAGAAGCCCAAGTTGCAGCTGTTTCAAAATTGAAAAAATCTATATTTCGGTGCTCAAAAAAATTATTTCCCGATACATTTTTCGATTTAGAAACAATTTAAAATACATTTGCATCAGAAAGATTACTTTTTGCAACATTTTATCCAAAAAGTTTCCAAATTGGGGGACTAGTTTGCGTACGACAGAAAGACGGACATGACTAAAATTATAAAATATCTTGAATATTAGAGTTTAAGCTGAATAGAATTTTGGATAAAGAGATTTCTTTGAATCCTATGAAAAAATAAATCTATAAAATTCAATCGCCGAACAACATTTAATTCTGGTACCATCCAAATTTTATTCTCGAATTTAGATAGTGCTTTTTGGTATGCGATTCTTTGCCTAATCGGGGACCTTATCGCCTGCAATTTTAAGTGCAGCAATGGCTCCACACCTCGCGATTTTGGGCCCCAGGGGTCGATCAGATCCGGCGGAGTGTCAAGGCTACGGACTCGACCGGTCATCGGCCGCAGTGCAATCTGCGAATCTCTGTGGCCGGGGTATAAATACGGGGCCCGCGCACTGCAGCAGTATGATTCGAAAGATGAAGTCGTTCTTGGCGATTGCAGTTGTTACGGTGGCTCTGCTGGCCGTTCTCGGCCAGGCCAAGCACCTGGACTCCACGGTGGCTGACAAGGACTTCCTTGTGAAGCAGCAGTTTGTCTTCCAGATGATGCAGCACCTCTACCAGGACGACGTTTTCGTGACCCCATTCCCAGCCAGCCTAATGGAGTACAAGCCGTGGGAGCATGTGGCCGACTATGTGCACCCGGAGATGCTGGAGTTCTTCTTCGAGCTGTGGCAGCACCAGCCCTTCACCGACGACATGGCCTGGTCGGTGATGTACGAGAAGCACGAGGAGTACGCTGTGGGTCTGGTGCGACTCTTCTACTTCGCCAAGAACTGGGAGACCTTTCAGCACGCTGTATTCTGGGCCCGCCAGCACGCGAACAAGCAGTTGTTCGTCTACGCCTTCACCATCGCCAGTCTGTTCCGAACTGATTTGCAGGGAGTGGTCCTGCCGGCCCACTACGAGATCCACCCGTGGAGCTTCTTCGATAGCCAGGCCCTGGAATGGGCCGAGCACTACAAGATGCACGGCTTCCACCATGTGAAGCAGATGGACAACATCTACAACGTGGTAATCAAGACTAACTACTCGAATGCCCACGGTGCCTTGAACTACGATCACGATCTCGCCTACTACCTGGAGGATGTCGGCTTAAACGCCTTCTACTACTACCTCAACCTGGACTACCCATTCTGGACGAAGGGCGGCGAGGAGCATGTCCTGAACAAGGATCGTCGCGGTGAGCTGTACCTGTACGTGCACTGGCAACTGCTCGCCCGTTGGTACATGGAACGCCTGTCCCACGACCTTGGCGAGGTGCCCGCCTTCAACATGTACGTCCCGACGGAGTCCGGCTATGCCAGCAACCTGCGCACCTACTACGGAGTGCCCCAGTGGCACCGGGAGAACCACCACAACTTCTACCACGGCAACAACTACGAGCACATCGAGCACGTGGAGATGTACACGCAGCGCGTGATGGACTGGATCCACAAGAACGACAAGTTCGACATGGAGACCATCAATGTGCTCGGCAACATCATCCAGGGTAATGTGGACAGCGTGGACAAGAAGTTCTACGGCAGTCTGGACAAGCTCTACCGGTACATCGTGAACGAGGGCCACCACTACGGAAGCGGACATGAGAGTTTCCCGGGCCTGTTCATGCACTACGACACTTCCATGCGCGACCCCATCTTCTACGAGGTGTACAAGACCCTGGTGAGCCACTACTGGCACCTGATGGAGACGTACCCGGAGTACAAGAAGACGGACTACGCCTTCGAGGGCGTTAAGATCGACGGTGTCCATATGCCCGAGAGCCTGACCACCTACTTCGAGTACTTCGACTCGGACATCAGCAATGCCGTGAATGTGGAGTCGGCGGCGGAGGGAGCCACAGATCCCCTGTACCTCTTCGGCAGGAACTCGCATTACAAGGGAGCTAGCTACGTGATCAAGGCCCGCCAGCAGCGCCTCAACCACAAGCCCTTCGAGTTCACCCTGGACGTGAGCGCAGACAAGGCCCAGGATGCGGTGGTCAAGGTCTTCATTGGACCCAAGTACGATGAGCACGGACATGAAATCCCACTGGAGTACAACTACCAGAACTTCTTCGAGCTGGAGCACTTCAAGGTCCACTTGGAGGCCGGAGTCAACCACATCAAGCGCGCCAGCGGAGACTTCTCCTTCTGGGTGAACGACCGCACCACCTACTTGGAGCTCTACCGCAAACTGATGGACGCCACCAACAGCGACTACAAGTTCAAGCTGGACCAGTCGGAGGCCCACTGCGGAGTGCCCAACAGGATGATGCTGCCCCGCGGCAAGAAAGGCGGCCAGGTGTTCCAGTTCTTCTACATGGTCTTCCCCTACCACCAGCCCGCGGTGGCCCAGTTCACCGGATACAATCCTGTGATCAGCTGCGGAGTGGGACACGGATCCCGCTACGTGGACGCCCTGCCCTTCGGTTTCCCCTTCAACCGACCGGTGAAGCACGACTACTACTTCGATGTGAACAACTTCAAGTTCGTCGACATCAAGATCTTCCACCGCGACGAGCACACCAACGTTGTCTAGATACTACACCCCACGCAAACGAATCGATTACGAATACGAAAACGATCATTAACGAACTAACGATCTTTATATGTTATTTTTTTTGTCTACATCCACTTCCCCCCATAGAAGCCGTAATTTAACTCAGTTTTCCCTTAACTTGTCAGTACTCCTTGTCACCATTCAACAATAAACGTGCCAAAACAACAACTTTACCTGTTTACTCATGTTGGAACCTTGCAGTTAAATGTTTGCAATCCAGTAAACTCAGTTCTTAAGCTGTCCGGGTTAAACTTTTTCAAACTTATTTTTTCTTTTATATGTAATTCGGAGTTGGCCGAATCGGATGAATAAAACAAAAATAAATAGGAAAATCAAAGGAGCATATCCGCCTGGTCAATAACTATTTAAGGCTATACCCAGAATTATATTCGAGAATGTTACAGAAATCGCTTCTAACTTAATTGGGATGGAATGTTTATGTTTCTTGAAGCCACCTGTGACATTCCTGATTATGTTTAAATAATAAATAACTAAAATTGATTTGTAAAGTTTTGTACTATTTTCTTTAATACAAATTTTTAAAAAATAACGAAAAAAGGTTGATTTTGAAAATTACATTTGGGGAGGGTTTTTTCAAAGATTTTTATCAAACCTTTTTAAATTTTTTGTTAATTTCGGTTAAGCTTTTATCGATAAGCATAACAGTGTGAACATATTCGAGTTTAAATTAATCGAGCAAGAGGGACGTTATCGGCCTATCGCTCACATCTGGCAACGCCATCCACTCAGCTGATTAGCTTAAAGCCCATTTCTTGTTCTTGTTTTCTCGTCGAAAGACAAGCACAATTGTTATTAATTTGGTGGAGATACAAGTGGGAAAAAAACAAAATAACAATGATCAACAATAAGAGTTAAACAACAACTTATAAACATTAGGCAAAACGGGTTGCCAAGCATCAACTTCAGTAATGGATAAAACAAAAGCAAAAGTGAACTAAAACAGATAAAAAGTGATAAAGGTGCGATATCCGTGGTAGTGGTTAAGAACATAGAAGTCCAAGTGATGCATTTTTTGCATAAAACGTTTGGCAAAACGTACCAGGCTGCAGAATAAGCGCCTTTGGAATGGTCAAAGACTGAGTGGCGTTACTAAAAACATCGTATGATCCGGTCGAGCCCTCTGATTGGTTGAAAGCGCTTACGCATGCTTTACCGCTCGCGCGTGTGTGTGTGCAGTGCACAGTGGGTCGCATTATATGTAAAAGCTTCAAGGATTGTAAAGTATTTAAATTCACTACTATTTTATTTGCCGAACTTCCTAAATTCTACAGCCTTTATATATAATATATTATATTTAAATTTCGAAATTTGGAATATAGGATATTAAAATAGAGGTTATTGGTTTTCAGTTACAATACCATAATAATGTTTTTTGTACCAAAACTGGCACATTGTACCACTGTTGTTTTTTCTGTGAAATTGCGCCGCCTAGAAATTTAATAAACAAACCCCATATTTACATACATATGTATGTAGGTGGGCCCGCCAATATTTAATTGCACAACGTTATTGTTGTTTTCATCAGCAGAATAAGCGATGGACACAAATCCGATGAACTTCATGGACGCTTCGTTAGACGAGTCGATGGATTTGTTTAAGGCAGGGGACGCCTTTGACATGATCAACGAGGTGCTCCACTCGGACATGCTGGACAGCTTACTGAACGACATGGACCTGCAACCGCAGATGTACGAATCGCTGCTAATGGACGAGACGCCTCAATCGCACCCCCAAACGCCGGCCGTGGAGCAACAGCAGCATGTGAAGAGCGAGCATTCCTCGCCGGTTCACATTAAAGAGGAGCAACAGCAACCTCAGTTGCTCGTTTACAAGCCGGATCCCCTCATGGCCTCCAACTACAATCTCCCCCAGCAACAGCAGCAGCCAGCAGCATCGCTCCTGAAGGCCACCCAACCGACGGCCACCATCCACCACATGGATACCCAGCGATTGCCGCCGAACAGCACGGTTTATTCCCCAGCTATGGGCAGTAATTTTATTTACCGGTCCATTTCCCCACCCACGTCGCCAGCGGAGACGCCACCCCAGAATGTTAATGTCATGCAACCCGTAGCCGCACCTGCCAATTCCTTGGCACTGCAGTGCCCTTTGGAACCCTTCATCATGTATGCCCAGCCCATGGCCACGAGTCCCGGACTTATAACCCCCGCCGCGGCTATGCCCGTGATGATGGAATCCACGACGACGAAGACTGTGGCCAGTCCGAAGACCTCTTCACCTGTAGCTCCCCCGCCGAGCAGGGCCAGCAAGGTGAGAGTGGCACCCCTGGCACCATCCCCCGGCGCTATGGAGGTTCAAGGCAAGGTGCCCATTACCCGAGTGCAACCCAAGGTGAAGGAGGTGAAGCGCTCCGCGCACAACGCCATCGAGCGGCGATATCGCACTTCGATCAACGACAAGATCAATGAGCTGAAGAACTTGGTGGTGGGCGAGCAGGCCAAGCTGAACAAATCCGCAGTGCTCCGGAAGTCCATAGACAAGATACGAGATCTTCAGCGTCAGACGCACGATCTTAAGGCAGAGCTGCAGCGTCTGCAGCGGGAGCTAATGGCCCGCGACGGCTCCAAGGTAAAGGACCTTCTGCAGCTGGGCACCCGGCCGGGACGAGCCTCAAAGAACCGGCGTTTGAGTTCGTTGACCTCCACCACAGATGCCGGACTGACCCCGCCGCGCAGCGACGTGTCGGATCCATCGCTTTCACCCATGCACTCGGACATATCGCTGCCGCCGTCGCCCTACGGAGGATCCACCGCCAGCTGTAGCAGCGGTAGCAGCAGCAATGATGAGCCGCTCGTGGTGCCCAGCTCCATGCGGGGCATGGCCACCCACTCCCGCCTGGGACTCTGTATGTTTATGTTTGCTATCCTGGCCGTAAATCCCTTCAAGACGTTCCTCCAGCATAACCAGTATGACAGCAATGATGACATGGGCGAGTTAAGCGGTCAGAGACGCATTCTCTCTTACGACGCAGATGGTGAGTTTGACAACCAGATTTTGGCCCCGTTTCTAGCTAACAAACAATCCAAAATTGTATTTGCGCTAGGTGAAGGCATTTCTGGCTGGCAGCAGAGCTCTTGGATATGGCTTTTGAACTTGATACTGATGCTGGGCTGCCTGGTGAAACTGCTAGTATACGGTGATCCGCAACTGGATGCTCAGACGGACGCTTACTGGCAGCACAAGCAGCGGGCCGACTCCCACTTTGCCCAAGGACAAGCATCTCAGGCCTACGCCAGTTACTTAAACTGCTTACACATGTTTGGATTGAGTCTGCCGGCTTCGCGCCTTGAGCGTTACCTGCAGACGAGCTGGCAGATTCTGCGGTTCCTTTTCCACCGCCTATGGCTGGGCCGGGTACTGTCCCGTCGTACTGGTGGGCTGTTCAGCAACGCTGCCAGCCGGAAACAGGCGCTGGCTTCAGCACGGGAACTGGCACTGCTATTCAACCGACTAAATCAACTGCAGTTAACTGGGAACGGAAGTCGCGGTGACGGCAATGGTATCATGATGGCCCTTTTTGCTAGCAACATGGCCGAAGTGGCTCACAATCTGCTGACTCCCCGCGAAACCATCTGCATTCACGTGATGACGGCGCTACGAATGAAGCGCAATGCGCCCAAGTGGTTGCAACAGCTCTTTGCACGATACTACATGAGCAGGGCTCGCCAGGAATGCGGTCGCACCCGGGCTGCTGATCAAACGCAGGAGTTGCGTTGGGCCTTCACTGCCTACGGATATCGCTACTGCAGCACGCACGTCTTTAGCTACGATATAAACGATGCAGGCGAGCAGCATGGCTTTTTCACGCGTTTAAGGAATCCTTGTGACCCCGCTGCCCACGTTATAAAGGTGCCATAATATACCTTTTTCTTCATACGTTTTACAACTAACTAGTATTTCTATTCCCATAGCAATACCGCGAACACTTGCTTTTTAAAGCCATTCAGTGTCTGGTGGGAGCGGGTCACAAGTCGGGAGGTTTACCTGCAACTACAGCTGGTGGAGAGACGGAGCAACTGCAGCAACAGCAACACAGCGGCACTATCGTCAGCAATGTTCTTAAGTATACCTCGCTTCTCAGGGACACACTGTGGGCAGATGAGGATGAGCGAGATGCAAATGTGGTGTGGTGGGCGAATGTCCTGGAAATTGCAGTGCACTGGCTCCTCGGCGAAGACACGTTGGCCGAGCAGTTACACGACAGCATCAAGCAAATGCCAATCCAGCTGCAGCAGTGCAGCGAGCACGCTCATTTGCCCCGGGCGCTGCATGCGGTGCTCCAGGCCAAGATGATACTATTAATGTGAGTGAAAACCCTTCTTGCAGTATATTAAACCAATAAACGTAATGTTACTATAAGCAGGAATAATGGCAATGCCCTGGACAAGAGTCTCAAACACTCGGTCAACCACCTGTGCAATGAGTCAAGTGTAGAGCTCCAAGAATGTCTCACTGTAAACAGGATCACAAACGCTAACGGCATAAAGTTGGTAAGACAGTCTACACCCCGATTAACCAGCCAATGGTGACCGAATGCCAGCAGACAACTCCTTCAGAGATGACACGCAGGTGCATTGTAGTCGCATTGTCTGTCCCACTTGCTTCAGGCAATACAACTTCAGTGCAAACTCTGTGCATTTTACAAGCAACGCCGACTGTCTCTGGCAAAAGTCGCCAATAAATAAAACCCATGATCATTTTGTCCATTTCCAATATTTGCAGCTTTTTCAATTGCTTACCTGCGATTGGCTACTTGAAACGCGAACTGCTTTGTGGGAGCTTGAACATATGAATATGGAGGATGATGGCTTCTACCAAGTGCCCGGTGAAGTGCTCGAAAAATTCCAGACCGATTTGAATTCATTGCGCAGCATTGTGGAAAATATACCGGTACGTTACTTGTATATGTTAATTAATTTATTTTTATTTAATTTATGTTAATTAATAATTTTGGCAATTGGTTTAATTTTCATTTAAGCTTTTCAAACTTTCTTTTTGTACCATATCTTTAAAAATCAATTTTAAAATGAAATGTAAATCTGAAATTACGATCTCGAGTATTAATTGTTCGTGCCGAATTTAGGACATAATAGTTATGACATAATAATGCAAATTAGTTGTTTGCTTTAATGGGAGGTTCTATCCATACATAGATCATGATTACTTTCTTATGTACATACTAACTAAAACACCTCTTTATTTTTACCTGAACTTGGCTGTCCCAATGCAGAATGCTCAATCGAGGATATATTTGTACGAGGCGGTTTGTCGTTTGATGGCTGGCGCCTCGCCCTGCCCAACGCAACAGCTTTTGGACAGGAGTCTACGGTCACGGTACGCCCACTCGTCCATCTTCTGCGGCAGCAAGGACCGGCGGCACCAGAACTTCGAAGGCGGGGAGCGGGAGCGCGCTTCTGCCATGTACGTCGCCTGCAAGTATCTGCCGCCCGCACTTCTCAGTTCCCCGGGTGAGCGTGCTGGCATGCTGGCCGAGGCGGCCAAGACCCTGGAGAAGGTGGGCGACAAGCGAAAGCTGAAAGAGTGCTACCAGCTGATGAAATCGCTGGGCAACGGCATTGGCAGCGTGAAAGCTTAGCCTAGTTGTGAATTATATAACCATTCATGATAAGATCCTGGGATCAAATTTAAAGACAAATATCCCTTTTTTCACTCTAAAGAAGATGGCAGTCAAGTACTCCTATTTAAGCTTTTCCTTCATTTCCCCCCTTAATTATGCTTAGATTGTAATTCAAAACTAATTTAATATGGAAATTTATATTTGTTTAATATTTACCGTAAAAGTTAATCATATTTATAACAATAAATATTTTAACAGTTTGACAATGCGTTTCACTTGTTGTGCATGCACTTAATTTGTTAAATAATAAATGTATGGAAGACCTATTATTATCCACTGCAAATGGTACAGTTTTCCTTAATAAAATACATTATTCTTGGACTTCGAGTCATTTTGCCTTACCTAAAGGTCCGCTTAGCAAGAATAACTTTCGTCAGGTACTTTACAACCAAAACCGAATGGTTTTCAACATTAATTAAATTAAAATAATACTGACTTTGTATAAAACGTGAAACAGAAAAAAACACGTAAATTCATATCTATAGAATAATTTTTAAATTGAATTATATACGTGGTTAATTTAAAATATGCATTTCGAAATGGCCGATTTATTGGTAGAGCCTTATTACTGGAGTACTGTTCTTAGTTTTCTTGGTAAGTTTTGATATGTTGAAACATAAACAAAGCCTATAATAATTACAATTAGCTCAGCAATACTTTACGGATTCTCATGCCACTTGTATTTTGTGGCATCCTTCGTTCGATTTTCGTCTGGAAACGGTTGAACCGCTACCATTAATCATCATGGACTCGCAGAGATGGTTAGACCATTCTCATGGAAAAGATGTTTATAATTACAAAAGAAAACGACTTGAGTTTGAGGGCAAGGGAATCCTCTTCAACGATTGGATTCTTAGGCTGACTGTTGCCATAGAAAAGTCCCACTGTCAGGTGAGTTAATAGGAAAGACTAGTCAAAGATGGTATCGCACTTGGAGTGGGTGTCGGGCTGACAGTGATGACAGGTGGCTCCGTCAAATGAGACCCTCAAATGGTCAAGATCAATTAGAATATTTTTAAGCTAAGTAATTATAAAATTAATGTAGATTCATGTAGTTTATAGCCAAACATGTAATACCTTTTTTTGAGTATCTGCAGTCTTGATAAAGTCAAAGGTAAGCAGAAGTTTATTTTTCGGATCCATTCGTAAATCTGCTAGTTTTTCCAGAAATCTATTAACATCCTCCAAAGGCATCTGCCAACGTTTTCCCAGTTTCATGTGATTCAGATTGAGGCAACTTGTTATTAAGGATAAAAGTTGACGAATTGCGTTTGCAGGTGAGTCAATGCAATCCAGGGCAAGGCACTCAAGCTGCGCTAATTGACCCAACTGGCCGACCGATTGAGCTGGCCAATTGTCGCAGTCCAGAGCTCTCAGTCGGCTTAATGACAGGATGTGATGCACTTGGTCGCTCCTAACACGAACGGATATGAGCTGCAGATTTTGGAGGTCACCAGTGCGCCTGGCTACCGATCTATAGAAGTCATTGCTAACCTCCGCTATCCAACGGGAGATCAAACGCAGTGATTGAAGAGCTTTAAAGTCGCCCAAGTCGGAAAAGTTCACATCAAAATTCTCCAGCGTGAGGTGCGCCAAGCTTGGAAACTTCTCTGCCAATTGGGGCACCTGATGCGATCGCCTGCGATCTCGTCCAAAGTTCAGCAGGAGTCGTCTCACTCTGTCCTTGTTTTCAAACATCTGCTGGAAGGCGAGGTCACTTAGGTTTGAGTCAATTCCATCCAAGTCCAGGGTCTGAAGCTTAGTAAAATGCCGCAATTGCTCTACTGCAAGGTTTACTTAGACTTATTCGTTGGTAGATAAAGGCAAAATAAAAAGAAAATTTCCCCTAGGCGGATTTACATTGTGTAACTACAGTTAAATAGTTCTGATTCTTTCAAAACATTTATTTTGATAAAATTACATTTTCTGATAAATTATAAAAAAAAACTTTTTTAATAAGGATAAATTTATTTTAGACGTCTAACCGATCAAATGAATAATTAAAATAAATAAAATTCTAACTCTTTAGTCAAATTACGAAAAGCTAACAGAAATACAAATGGAAATAAAAATCTATGTAAATCCATATGCAAGTTATAAAAGTAATAATATAAATGGAAATGCAAGTATTAACTTGATTAGGAAAGATTTAAATTTAAACTTTTTAAAGTTGTAATATTTCGCCTGAGGGAGCTTCCAAAAATACTTACGCTGTGCAGATCTGGCATCGATCAGAGTAAGATCGGTCAGACTGGGCAGCTCCAGAAGCAGCTGCATGACGTGCCCCCTGTCTGGAATCTCCGGCGGAGTCTCTGTGACCGCGTGCATGAATATGATAACGGCCTGTTGCAGATTAGGGCAGTGGCGTCCTAGGAGGCTCAGGAAGGGGTAGTTGAAGGGCTCGTCCCAGCGGCCGTGGGGCACCTCACATCTGGCCACTTCGGATCCACACAGTTGCAGCAGGAATTCCCAGTCCGGAATGGTTTTTAGAATTCGGACATTGATTTTTCCATAGCGTGTTCGCAATAGGTCCTTTAGGACATCCCGGAAAAGCGGATGGGCGCGGCCCAGATTCAGCTGATCCTCTAGCGCAGTTAAGTATGAAAAAATCTCCAAATAGCACTCGTAGTTCAGATCTAGGAAGCTGGGGCCCCGTATGAATTCCTGCGTTTTTCCACCGAACAGACACCCCAACCCCAGTTTTTCCATTATGCTGGGATTTCCAATTTATTTACTCTTTTGGCAGCAACAGTTTTTCCTTTTTTCTTATTAGATTTCCTATCGATAGCCGAACAGCTGACGATGATTTTTGTGTTGGAGTACTTTCTGATGAAAAACCCCCTTTATTTGTAAAACGATACTATCATAGTAAGCAGCTGCCACGAAATATGATACAAAAATGTTTTAATTTCATCTTTTTAATATAAATGTTAATATTTTAATATTTGCTAAATTGATCTGCGCTTTGGTACACATAAAGCATTCTGGAGCATTTTCTTTCAAGCTTATCACTCATACGTACTGAAGCCTTAGATGAAATTTTTTAATTTCATTCAAACGAAGACTACTTGAAAAAAATTCTAAATCACTTACGTTTCGTATAAGTAATTAATACACAAATTTGAAATAATTTCACAACGAATCATTACACAACCAAATCTAGCATATTAAATAGTGATCTGATCTGATTTTCCCCTTATGTACAATTTTTCTTATTATATATTTCATACTTCTTTTTATTTAAGACTTTCTTAGCATTTCAGGAGCAGATTCCCGAGTTTGCAAGATTTTTTTATCACGCCAGTATCTACTCCATTTGGCGATCGCAGAATAATCGGTTTATTTTTGTGTACACCGAAGAGCTGGTAGAAGAAAAAGATAACTATCTGAGTGGATATATATTCCAAGGTAGAAAATACCAAGTAACATTAAAAGAATTCACTTGATTATACCATTTTTAAACTGTAGATCAACCAAATATTTTACTGGTAACCTCAAAAAACCTGAACTCAACCACCTTTGACATTAAAACTAACCGATTTGTTGGACCGCGAAATTTCGATCCCAACCCGGGACCTGTAGAATTTGATCTTCTCCAGCAATACGACGCCGAGAACGAGGAGATTATCTGGGACGTTGGGAGGAAGAGTACTATGACCGACAAAATGCGAAACCTTCTCGGACGCGAGGTAGTCATTGGCATCTTTGACTATAAGCCTTTTATGCTGTTGGATTATGTGAGTCCTCGATTTGTTTTGGAAGAGGAAATAAAATAATAATGATACTATTTCTTTAAGTCAGGAAAAACAGCCATTTTTTTATGATCGCTCTGAGAATACGACGGAAGTAACCATCGATGGTACTGATATCCGACTAATGCTCATCTTCTGCGAGCTATATAACTGCACCATTCAGGTGGACACATGTGGGTGATAGAACTTAACTGAAAGCAGAACCTTCCAAAACATTATTTAGACCAAATATATTTATATTTCACAGCTGAGACGGCCGACTGGGGTGATGTCTTCCCGAATGCCACGGGCTATGGTCTTGTAGGGATGGTTCTTGATAGACGAAACGACTACGGCATTGGTGGCATGTATTTATGGTAACATTCTTGATTAGAAACAAGAGTTCTGTAGTACTCATTTCTATTACTAGGTACGAGGCATATGAGTTTATGGATATGACTTATTTTTTGGGCCGATCTGGAGTAACCTGTCTAGTTCCTGCTCCAAATCGTCTAATCAGCTGGACCCTCCTGCTCCGACCCTTCCAGGCTGTCCTCTGGATGTGCGTGATGTTTTGTTTGCTGCTCGAAAGCATAGCCCTTTGTATGACCCGCCGCTGGGAGCACTCCTCGAATTATCATTTTAATTCCTGGATTGGAAGCCTCCGCTTCGGTTGCATAAGTACACTAAAACTCTTCGTTAACCAGAGCACCAGCTATGTGACCAGCTCGTATGCTCTGAGAACAGTTCTGGTAGCCAGCTACATGATCGACATTATCTTGACTACCGTCTACAGCGGCGGACTTGCGGCCATCCTGACATTACCCACTCTGGAGGAGGCGGCAGACTCTCGGCAACGTCTTTTTGACCACAAGCTCATTTGGACAGGCACTTCGCAGGCCTGGATTACCACCATTGATGAGCGGTCAGCAGACGTAAGTAAAGAACTAGCGGCTGGAAATATAATAAATATTAATATTATTTAAGCTTATTGAAAAAAATCCATAACCGTGATTTATATAAAATATTGTCACACCCAAATACACATTTTTACAGCCAGTTCTGCTTGGCTTGATGGAGCATTACCGGGTGTTTGATGCTGCTCTGATTTCCGCCTTCTCGCACACGGAGCAAATGGGATTTGTGGTGGAGCGTATGCAATTTGGACATTTGGGTAACACCGAGCTTATAGCCAACGACGCTTTGGAGCGCCTGAAGCTTATGGTGGATGACATTTACTTCGCATTCACAGTGGCATTTGTGCCACGGCTTTGGCCACATTTGAATGCCTATAACGACTTCATCCTGGCCTGGCATTCATCGGGCCTTGACAAATTCTGGGAGTGGAAAATCGCCGCGGATTATATGAACGCACACCGCCAGAATCGCATTGTGGCCTCCCAGAAACCGAACCTGGATATAGGACCCGTCAAACTGGGCATCGACAACATCATTGGGTTAATCCTGCTTTGGTGCTTCGGCATGATCTGCAGCCTTCTTACTTTTGCGATAGAGCTGTGGAGAGGTAGTGACACGTCCTTACTATAGGTGCTTTTTATTTTCTTGAACTTATAACGATTGTAGAATATAATGAAATTCTGAAAAAATAATTATAAAAAAATCATCGATGGCCTAGCGAAATTATCTTCATTTGCAGCTTAGAGCTTAGTTGGCCCAGTCTAAAGTACTGATGATCTTAAAATTGAGTTTGTATTTTAGTCTATGCACTGCTTCTCAAGTGGAGTACTTGATCAGTAACTCGAGTAATAAGCGGATCGAGCTCATTGTCTCCCAACTCCTTGCCCCACAGATCATACAGAGTGTCCGTGGCCAGCTGTACGGAGTTCGGTGCGGCTGTAGTGTTGAATGTCCGGAGTGTAAGAAAGATGACGGTATCCTCCACGATGGGGCTGTAGGTATCACAGATTGTGTGCAGAGCCCGAGCTCCACTCGGAGCGATCTGTGGATTTCACAGTAATTAGAATATTTACAAATTTGACACACCTGGAACTCACTTCGTTAAGATTTACGATTAGGAAGACCTTTCCGTCTTTGACCTTTGCCTTGAACCGCTCAATTGCCAGACCGTAGTCATTCATATTCGAGCCAAAATCCTCCTTGTTCATGTGAATCAGCTGGCTTGGGCCACCTGTTGGAAATTGTATGTGCAACGTTGATTAGCTGGTATAACAACAAATAACTCTAAAGCTCAATATATATATTGAATTTCGCCGGTTATATATATATAATTTTCATATACTAGAAATATCGATATGTTGTTCAATATGAAATATGTATAAAAATCATCAAATCAATTAAAAGTAAAGGATGCAAAAAGTTAAAAAAAAAAAATTGTCAAGACTTGAAGGATTTGCTAATCTTACCGAAACACACAGAAGCCTCGGCAGCAATCGAATCTATAAGTTTTTGGAGCTTAGGGTCTTGATGCAGAAACAAAAACACACTGGGGTGCTTGTCCCTCTTGTTTATAAGTCCCTCGATCCCCATTTGTAGGGCTTTCCAGACTTGCTCAGGCTGTTGTGGCTTATTTCCACGAAGACTCTTAAAGGCACATTGCTTTTCCGCTATAAAATTCGATCCAACGTAGACCAATAATGAGCCCACTAAAACACCGGCTAATGCTAAACCAAAATAGAGCCCATTGCCCCCTTGGACTTCATTGATATGGTGCTTCTGGTTTAAAATCGGACTGGGAGTTGGAATACTCCGTCTTCTAAACACATCACCGGCTTCAGGAGTTTCAGGATCTTCTTGGGTCTCGTCTTCTTCTTGCTCGCCTGCCGAAGATGTTCCCTCTTCGTAGCTGTTTGCAGACTCCCTAATGTAGGTGCTGTTTATGTCCACTTCGTCCTTCTCCTGGGAGATAGTCGTTGGCGTGTCGTCGTGCAGTGCTCGCCTCTTCAGACCACTCATTTTTTCAAAATTATACAAATAAATAAATGCAAATGGCAAACAAAGAGAAGCTCCTAATAGGGATAACATTAAATATCGGCAAAGAATATCAAAAAGTAATCGATAGTTCCAATAAGACCTGAGCAATCAAAAGCAAGTTTTCGTTGGCTGAAGCTTGTATTTAATTTTACATTTAAAAAACAAACATCACCTTAACTATCCTTCTGATACTGTCAAACACAAGTTAATGATTTAATAAGTAGTATATTTTTTCTAATAACTATAGGATCCGATTTTATATATATCGTATAGGGAAAAAACAAAGAATTTTTAAAGGGTAAATCAAAGTTTGCCTGATCTATTTTGGTTTAAATTGGCAAAAAATTCAATACATTTTTGCTTTAATTTTGAAAGTGAAAGAAATCTTTGCAAAATTTGTAAATCTTAAAACTTTTTGAAGCATTTAAAGAGATTTAAATTTTATTGTTTATTGCGCAAATCCGAGGCCTAAGGATGCAATAGTTAATACAGTATGTACAAAGTATATAAGATTAGCTTAAATTGAGTCCTAATTAATCTTTCTTAACTATTCTTTTGGGCTGTTGGGACCGTGTTTAATGTCAGACGTCTCAGCCTACCCAAGACAAGGATTTCGTCTATTGCTTTTTTGGCGTAGAATTTCTGGTCCTCACTGAGTTTTCGATATTCGAGGGACCAAGTCTGGGCGTATATATTGGACTCCTCTGCACCGCTGACATCGAGGGGTAGCGCGATCTCCGGAAGATGGGCCTGAGTTGTAACTATGGGAGTATCCTCGCCACTAGCAACTCCGGCAACAAAAGCGGCTACATCGGCGGCAGTTGGTTTCGTCTCCATCTCGTCCGACAGGGATTGCTGGTCCTCCTGCTCCTCCATGGGCTCATCCTTCTTCTTTTTGAATTCAGATTCACTTGACGAATTGTAGCTGTATCCATTGAAAGCCTCTTTCTTAAGATACTGTAGATGGCACCTGTGCCGTCTTAAGTTCGTCGTGGACTTGTGGGTAAAAGACATAATACTTTTGCAGCCAATGCAAAATAATACGTGTTCCAGGAAGCTGCCATCGTCCTTCTCTATTTTGCGGTACACCCGCCATACCGTGCTACGCGTGCTTTTGTCATTGACAGCCAGTTTATATACACCGCTTTCAATTTTATCGTGAATATCCTCAAATTTAAGCGGCATCCTGATTTACTTAGCTATGTTGTGATTTCATTTGTTCAGAATCACTTAGCGATGTGATTCAATCAGCTCAGGGACTTCCTATCGAAAACTGATGAAAATCGATAATTTCGAATGGTCGTACTGCCTCTTTACATAATTTAAAATTTGTATTTGATATTTTACGTTTGAGATTAAGTCTGATCGCCAAAAAGCTAATATGACCACTTAGTTGTATTTAAAATCAAAACGCGGCAATGATAAATAAAAATATTTAATGATTTATTTTTAAGATAATAGAATATATAACAATATAATAACAATTTCAACAAAACTGAAACTTGAAAAGCTTGAAACCAAGTGTAAGCGACCCTAAAAAGCCACCTAATTCAATAGTTGATAGTTAGTGAGGGGATAAATTAACCCCGGTGGCAACCCTACCCAGTGGCACATTTCGCCGGCAAATTTACGTATACAATTTTGTTTTTATTATTTTTAGAAGTTTTTACAAGTTATCGTTACTGTTTTTCATGGCGGCTTTGTGCTTGGACTTTCTGGGTTTTCAGGTGGGTTTTTTAATTGGCTTAGTGAGTTTATAGCTGGCATATTACACGCGTTAATGTTCATAAACAGGAGGCGCTGAAGAAGATGCGAGATGTGGACGACAAGATTATATATGCATTGAATAATGCGCTGCCCACGGAGTCGTTTAAGGGTCAGGGTCATGTAAACAGCGAGAGCACCTGTCGCGATCTGTACTCGAAACTCCAGCAGTCGCACCTGTCCAGGGTAAATCTCGATATACTCCATGGATCCATTGCAATTAAATAAATTCCTCCTTGCAGCAAGATTCCATACGCAGTTGCATAACCATATCGGCCAATAATCTCAAGCAGCTAAGGGAAAAGCGGGAGGCTCTGCCGGATGATGTGGATACGGATAGCCAGTTCAAAGCCGAGCAGCGCAAGGTAAGGGATCTATTACCCTCGGGATCCATAACCCATAAGTTATCTAAAATCCTTTTAAGCTGAGGGTTCTTCAGGCCGAGCTCAATGTCGAGGACATAATCAAGGAACGCACATACAAGACCTTCAATGAGCGATGCCGATCATATTTTCATGCTGGCCAGTGAGTGCCCATACATGCAATAACTAGTTTTAGGTGGATTTATTAGTGGTAGACTAAAGAGAACTGCCCAACCAGGAGGCATTTACATGCACTTGGTTGTATTACGAGTTATTTACAACAAGTACATAAAGACTACAATAAAAAATCCGCATTTTTATTCTTCTTCGGGCAGATTGTAGGTGGAATAAACCGACCGGATGGGAACGCTTTTCAGGGTCGCCAAGGCTCCAAGGACTAGTTGCGTGGCATCCTTCAGGTCGTTGTACTCGTGCAGCAGCTCTATGGTCTTCTTTTTATGAGAATCCTTTGCTTCCATGTGCTTATTGACCGTTTTGCGCGATTTTTTCTTGGAATCCTTCATATTTAAATGAATTGCAATTTTATTGGATTGATTACTATCGGTATCGATAACGCATCAGCTGTGTGCACTGCAGTCCCGACAGTCTGGCACCCCTGTTGCTTAAAACGTGTAAAATTTTCAAGTTTCTTTGCATGGTTAAAAGGCGGAAAGGATTCTCACGAACAGGTAAATTGTGCTACAATTACGTGTCGGCGGGATGAAGTATCCAAGAGTAGTGGTATCGTTGCAAAGGGAGTACCCAAAAACTCGAGAAATTGGTAATGCTGACCTAAGCCCGCACCTATACACACGCAAGCACACCAGCCGTGTGCACACACAATGAAATGTGAAAGTGTTGTGATTGTGCATATAGCCAGGAAAACTGAAAAATTCATTAAATTTAAACGCATTATATTTATAATATTTTCCAAGCAACGTAATCTCGATCATTCTAGAGTTGATGGCTATCTAAGTGCAGTCACTAAGTGAATGTGCAGTCTCAGGGTTTAAAAATCCAATTTGGAATTGAATAAGTAAACCCAGTCATAAATATTCACTTTCCTTGAGACTATTTCCCCCTCTCTGACAACTATAAACCGTAGTTAGTTTATTATCTTAATCGAAAGTTTATTTGATATACTTTTTGATGGACTCTGCATCTTTTCAATTGAAGGACTTTTAGGCCTTAAAATCCAGTTTGAGATTAAATCAAAATATCGGAGAAAATCGAATCACGAACAAAAACTATTTATACAACACTCTATAACAACCTATATTATTTTTAAGATTTTGAATTGCTAAGACGGCGATATGTCAACCACCCACAAGCAGCGCTATAAAAATGCCGCCTTGGACTCCACTGAAATGCGGCGCCGTCGCGAAGAGGTGGGCATCCAGTTGCGGAAGACCAAACGCGAACAGCAGCTCTTCAAGCGACGCAATGTGGTCCTGGAACCGGCCACATCCTCGACATCAGCCGGAATCGAGAGCAGCACCAGCAACGATCTACAGGTGGGCGTTTCAAAACTCTCTTCCCCTGTTTATCCTAAGTAATAGTCTCTTTCTAACCAGGCTGCCGACATGCACATGGCTGACAGCAGCACTGGACCTACACATTTTCCGGGCGGGCAAAACGAACCAACTGCCGGAAGCGGAGCACAGCCATCCGTAATTAACGAGGAGATGATCCAGATGCTGTACAGTGGACGGGAGAGCGACCAGCTGGAAGCCACGCAAAAGTTCCGTAAACTGCTGTCCCGCGATCCCAACCCACCTATCGAAGAGGTCATACAAAAGGGGATTGTGCCGCAGTTTGTTACTTTTCTACGTAACAGCACGAATGCCACTTTGCAATTCGAGGCCGCCTGGACGCTAACAAACATTGCCTCGGGCACCTCGCTCCAGACCAAGATCGTGATCGAGGCCGGAGCGGTGCCAATTTTCATTGAGCTGCTCTGCAGTCCCCATGACGATGTCCAGGAGCAGGCTGTGTGGGCTCTGGGTAACATAGCCGGCGACTCGCCAATGTGCCGGGACCATCTGCTCGGCTCCGGCATTTTAATGCCTCTCCTGCAGTGAGTTGTTCTAGCAGAGTTCCCAAATTTGTATAAAATTTAATTAAACTTCTTGCAGCGTGCTAAACAACTCGGAGCGCATAACCATGATCCGGAATGCGGTCTGGACTTTATCTAATCTGTGTCGCGGCAAGAACCCACCCGCGGACTTCGCCAAAATCGTCCACGGTCTGCCCATACTGGCACGGCTACTGGACTACAATGATGCGGACGTGCTAAGCGATACTTGCTGGGCTATTAGCTACCTGTCGGATGGACCGAACGATAAAATCCAGGCTGTAATTGATGCGGGCGTTTGCCGTCGTTTAGTAGAGCTGCTATTGTGAGTGCTCATGTATTTTCTTTGGAAGTTAACGAGTAAATAATTGATTCTATCTTGCAGACATCCGCAGCATAACGTAAGCACAGCTGCGTTAAGGGCTGTTGGCAACATTGTAACCGGCGACGACCAGCAGACTCAGGTGATATTGGGTTATAATGCCCTGCCCTGCATTAGCCACCTGCTGCGCTCGTCGGCGGAAACTATTAAAAAAGAATCGTGCTGGACAATCTCGAATATCGCGGCCGGCAATCGGGAGCAGATCCAGGCAATAATCAGTGCCAACATCTTCCCGCAGCTGATGATTATCATGCAGACGGCAGATTTCAAGACGCGCAAGGAGGCAGCTTGGGCTATTACCAACGCTACCAGCAGCGGAACCTCTGAGCAGATAAATTACTTGGTCCAAGTGGGCTGTGTGCCTCCTATGTGTGATTTTCTGACTGTCATCGATTCGGATATCGTCCAGGTAGCACTGAATGCTCTAGAAAACATTTTGAAAGCAGGTGAAAAGTTCCAGGCGCGACCAAATCCCTATGCCATTACCATCGAGGAATGTGGTGGTAAGTGAAACTATTAAAGCTGACTGACTCAAATTTAAATATCCTACGTTCTTGACAACTTTCTTAGGTCTCGATAAGATTGAGTATCTGCAGGCTCACGAAAACCGCGACATCTACCACAAGTCGTTTTACATAATTGAGCAGTACTTTGGCAACGAAGAGGAGGACAGCCGCGTGGCCCCCGTTGCGGGAAACCAGCAGTTTGAGTTCGATCCGGACAACATGCCCAGCAGCGGCTTTAACTTTTAGCACCATACCCGGGAGGGCAGTATAAACACTATCCAAACGCGAATCCTTCTGAGGTCCTGAACACACGAAACACAAAAGGAAAAGATGGCTTGCCTACTTTGATTTAATTGGAGGCCAGAGCACGGGCACGAAATATTGGCCGCAGGAGAAGGCAGACAATGCCTAAGTGCAGTCACTACTAGCATTTAAGTAAAGTTGGTCATTCAGTCGGCTCGTTTTTGCCCCTTTGTTAAACATACTCGTCTGCATATTGTTTCAGCGGTCAAAACTTTATAATTTTCGAAGTGGTCCAGGACCAATCATGACCTTACTCGAGCATTTCTCCAGCTCGCGAGATCGCTTTCACCTAGTTTGTATGTACTAATTTAACGTGTTATACAACCTAATGTATATGATTTTGCTTTACTCAATTTGAGTTTGTAAATATTTTTCATTAAGCCCGATTACGTTGAGACCCTGACATGGTGTTGTTATACATTCAAACAAACAAACGTTCTTTACGATAATGATAACAAATAACTTGAAATGTTTTTATTTGATTTTGTTACGCCAATTGCCGCCTGTAAATTCGTTTAAATTATGAAAAATATTAATATAATTTAGAGAACACAATAAAGGACAACTAGACCACATCTACCCAGTATCCAGTATGTAAAAAACAAAATACTCTTTTAGAAGTGTTCGACATATTTTTAACCAAATCTTTAAATATATTGTGGTTTGTTTAGATTTATCATAACCTCATATTTAAATTAATTTTCTGAACCCTCAGGGATAACAAGGGGTAATACATTTAGCACCGTCACGACCATTTTTTTGATTACTCTTGATTCTAGCCTTCGTACTAAAAATATAAATATATCCTTCCTTTCCGGATATGATATAATACCGACACCGCAGAATCAAGTTATGCATTAAGTGCGCTTCACAAACTGCACTTTGTAGGGTTTCGGTGTTAGCGTGATCCCGGGCAGAAGGACCATCGATGGAGTCTCGCCCGGCGGAAGGACTATGCTGAAATGCTGCACAATACGGACCAGAAACGAGAAGATGCAGGCACGGGCGAGGGCATCGCCCAGACAACGACGTCTGCCCATGCCGAAGGGCATAAAATACTCGTCCTTGAAGCATTTGCCAGCTGGATCGATAAACCTTTCTGGACGAAACTCCAGAGGATCCTTCCAATGCTCCTTGTCCAGATGCACGGACCGCAGGCTGATCAGTATGGTGGCATTCTTGGGGATATCGTAGCCACCCAGTTTGGTGGACCACAAAGCCCTCCGGGGACCTGTAATCGGGGTGATGTGGAAAAAGCGCTGAACCTCCATGATGAAGGCGTCCATGTAGTCAAAGGATTCCCGCCGGCTCAAGTGAGGAAATGCATCCGAGCTGGCGGCGGCCACACTGGCGGTCACCTCGGCGAAGAGCTTTTCCTGGACATCCGGCCGCATGGCCAGCACCATTAAGGCCAGATTCATCGTGTTGCTGGTGGTCTGAGAGCCTGCGATGAAGAAATCGAGGATGGTCATTACCAACTGCGTCTCGTTGAAGCTGCTGTTTTCGCCGCCGGCACTCCGATCCCTCATCTCCTGGAGGTAGGCAAAGATAAGATCGCTCTCCGCCGGCGACGGATCCTTCTCCAGCTGCCGTCGATGCTCTTCGATGGTGTCCATAAAGAAGCCGTACAGCTCAGTGTTCAGCTGCTGGATGAGATTATAGCCAGTGCGATCGGGGGCCACATGACGCAGCCAGGGAAACTGTGCTAACAGGCCGCCGCAGATGTCAAAGAGCTTAGAACGTCTGTTCATCAGGTCGAGCAGCCGGCGCAGGGTTCCATCCTCTTGGCTGGCTATCCTCTTTCCGGCGATCAGGAACCACAGCACATTAAGGACACTTTGGGCCAGCCAGGTGACCGGCTCGACCGGCTGCTCCTCCGTCCCTTCCAACTGGCCCAGCAGCTCTTTTGCCTCCAGTTCAATGTGATGCTCCATCTGGCTGCGACCGTAGCCCACGTGCCGCATCTGCTTCATGGCGAAGTGGCGGTGCTCGTACCACAGTTGTCCGTCCGTGCAGGTGATTCCCTTCCGCGTTCCCATGGTGCGCAGGCGCAGGAAGAAGTTGTCCGGCCGTCCCTCGAACACCTCCTGCAGCTGCACCTCTTTGACCATTTCGTGACCCAGGGCCACCACTACGTACTCTCGACCCAATTTTAGCCCTACCAGATCACTCCGGAAGTCCTGCGCCCACCGCTCAAACAGGATGTGCTGGCCGCCAAGGGCACGGGCCTCCTTTCGGAACTGCAGAAAAACAGAGGTATACTTATATGTTAACTGCAAAAGTATATAAACTTATACATGTGTATATAGCTAATAGCAAATTTTAATATTTTTAAGTACTTGATGAAAATGTTCTATAATTCATTTACTTTTTCAGTCTATATATTAGCTATTAGTATAGCTAACCGGAAATTTGTTCAAATTAAAATGTTTATTTTCGATTATGCCCGTTGCTCGTAGAATAAAAAGCTATATATAATTCGTGAAAGTTTTTTAAACTTAAAAGAAAGCGTTTCTAAAACTATATACAAAAATATATATATTTTTTTTTAATTTGGTACAAGAGAAATAAAACAATTTTATTTGGAAATTTTAACGAAATTAAGGTTAATAGACAACACGAGGTCAATAAAGTCAACACCAGCAACAAAATATTCCCTACGCCATCTGCTAAAAACATTTTTTTTTTAAATTGTTAAATGAGTCTCGATTTTTGTTTTTAATTCATACCTGTATGGTGTTGCCAAGCCATGGCAGAAAACGAGGTCCTGTTGAGATAATAAATTAAGAGTAAATTAGTACAAAATATAATAAATAAATAAATTATAATACAATAAATCAAAATCATGAGGATATAACAAGGCCAATTAAAAGTATCCAATTTGGTTTAATAAAACCATGAAACTGTCCAATTCAATTATGTATGTAGTTTCTACCTTTTACTTATCTAATCGGTTCCAAAGAAATCTGTTAGGTGGTAAATCACAAAATCGAAAGTGAAAAGTCTATCTTGTAATCTATCGCTCAATCCCCTTAGTATTAACTATCAATACGGCGTGCTTTATTGCATTTCATAACTAATATATACAGTTATTGTATTGTTTTTCTTTTAAGGCTAAAACTTTCATTATAAGTGGCTAACCAATAAACATATGTAACTCAATTTGAATTGTAAATTGGCGAAATAATAAAACTGCCTATATAAAGGAATGACTTCCATTGCACCCATAATCCCAATCCTAATGCATAACGAACTGCATTTGTAAATGGAATAAATAAGCCTGGCCCTTGTTGATGGCGAATTAAGACCAGTTAGGCAAGGTGTCACAAATGTGTGACAATTTTATCAATGAGATTTATTAGCAATTCGAGACGTGTGCCGTCTGGTTCTCCGACGATGTATCCGATCACCATTAAAAGCTACTAATAAGCTATCCAATTGGTCGTGGGTCAGGTCGTCTGTTCATTTGTTAGATATTTATCAAGATTTATAAACGCTTAAACAAATTAATTAGGTTAATTTACAACAATTAAAGATAATACATATTTGTTAATTAATCCAAAATAGATTTAAAATTCAACAGTTTTTGGAAATTTATCTCATATATATTTTAACAATTAAGTATTTTTAAAGAATTTATATAAAATGTTTAAAGCTCTATATCATTTACGTAAACTTCCAGCGAAAAGGTAAACTTCCTTACGTATCCCTATGTGATAAATCAAACAAATTCTCACCTGGGGGAAAATTCTTGGGACGCCGCACAGAAATGATAAGTGAATAAATCACGAAACCAATTAGAATAGCACACAAAAATATGAGGGCACTCATTTTAATATATATCTTTGATGTCCACGACCACGAAAAACGAAACCGTCACCGAAGCAAGGCTTTTGTCCAATTAAATTGATATTTAATAGGGAGCCAAAATGTCAGAGCGTCCGTACGCCACGCCAGCTCTATGCCAACTGATTCCGAACCCGAATCCAATGAGTAAGAGAACCATACCCAGACAAACCCACGCGCCTGGGCAGCCGCCTTTTCATGTGGGTCTGTTGATAGTGCAGGCAAATAAAAAAAATGAAATACAAAACGGGGGAAAAAGCCCGTCTCAGTTGGTAAACCGAATACACTCATGTCGGTATGTATGTAATTAGTTATGTGCCCAAAGAAATTCGAGCACCGTTCACGTCCACGTCCAAAACGTGCTTAGCCAAGAACTATTTGTTGTTTTTAATTTACTAAGAGAGGTCGCTCTTTTCCACACTTTTGGGCGCCCAAGAGCAATGTAGAAAACTAGATTAGTGGAAATAAAGATTATTCCCACGATCCAATAATAACAGTTCGAAACTTCCTTATCTAAGCAAATGTTTTTTTTTTAGTTTTCCGTTAGTTAAATGGATGTGGTACAAAAATGATGAGCTTATTCATTACTAATGTTTGTACATCGGATATGGAATTTCAACCGCCGGCGCCAGCAACACGAAAGATGATCTTTGGAAATGTATAAAAGTGTTGGATTGTAATATTTACTATAGGAAGACCGAGTTCTTGGCAATTATGTAGTCAATCTCGCTCGTCCAGGGATTCTTAAAGGCCCGCCACTCGCTCTGTAGCTGAATATAGTTGTTGTCCTTGCATCGGAAGCGGTATACCTGTGTGGTGACCTTTTCCGGCATCTGCATCACCATTTTGTGGGACTCCATCAGGGCAGCGATGTCTTCGTTGTGGAAGTACTCGTAGAAACTTGTGCCTAGGATCTCCTGAGGAAGGAAGCCGATTACGAGGGTGGCACTGCAGGAAGGCAAGGAAAACGTTTCATAAATTCGGTCCAATGACTCAAAAGGGCTATTTTATGTTTCATATTTCTCAATATTCATATATAGAAATAAAATTGCTTTGGTTTGATCTGAACAAAATCTAAAGTACTGTTTTTATTTTTTCACAGTTTATTTGTCTTTTCCATAAGAAATTATCAGATGAATCTCGTAAGCAAAACCTCGCTACAAGGTTTCTAAAAAAATTTTAATTTTATATTGATTTTAAAGTTAATAACCGGTAGGCTAAAATATTTGCGATTTATTATTACAAACCACAATATAAGTATAACTTACCGCTGGTCGATGAACAGGAATTTTCCTTCGCCGGAGTGCCGCGAAATGAAGAGCAAGTGCCTAATGTTCGGGTGATTGTCCAGCGAGGCGGGTAAGGTGGAGTTGCGGACGTTGGGCGGAATTCGACCTATTGCCACCAAGCATGAGCTATTCGTTGTCTGCTCGTCGCTGTCGCCGTCCTGATCTTCGTCCTTGATGGGTGTCCAAGATTTAAGGTAGCCCGTGCACTGGATCACTCGGTACTTGTGGCCTGTACTCAGCCTGGACTTGCGTTTTGTGGAGCTACGGGAGCTTGAAGATGTGTCGGACTCCTCCTTGATCTGGTTGTTGTTGGCGGCGCGTAGCTTCATGCGGCAGAAGAACGAGCGTCGGGCACCGGGACATAGGCGGCACAAGCTCTGCGGAACGTCGGTCTTTACGGGTAACATGGCTATTGGGATTAAAAAAGAGAACAACTTCTAAATCCGTTTAAAAATATATACTTTTGTAATCTAACTTTTTGCATCGATGAGCCTTTCTCTTGGACATTGCTCCAGCGACGACAGTTGCTCCTTGACCTTGCCAATGTCCTTTGGGTGCAGGACGTCGAACCAGCTCTGGTCCAGCAAATCCGCCGGGGTGCTGTTTAGCACACTTGAAACCGAGTCGGAGACGTAAAGAATGCGTCCCCTGTCACAACCCACGACAAACAGAAATCCCTCTGATGCTTGCAGGATAATCATCTTGAGCTCCTGGTCCGAGAGAAAGCTCGGTCTGTAGTCGGATCCGTTGAAGGGATGCAAACTGCCGCTGCCACGGATCCCCCGTAGATGCTGAACTGCCATCCGGAGCACCGTCAGCTTATCCAGTTTCCGCTGCATCGCAAAGCACATGGGAATCATGGAGGAGAGCTCATTGATGTACGTGTTCATCTTATCCCGCCGACGCTTTTCTATTTCACTGTGGTTCTGTCTGAAAAGGAGAACACTAATATTACTTTCTTTATAAATAAAAAACGTCGTTTTAAATTGGTTTCCCAGATCAACATGCATGCTCAATAATATTAATTTATTTATTTAGGTAATTGAATAAATTTAATTTAATTTCTCTTTCTTTGTAATACAAATGATTTGAGACCAACTAAATTAAATATTATATATAAATAATCTATTCTATTTTTTTTTGTTGATTTAAACCTTTTTTTTAAACTAATAAATATTACATACATTATTTTTTTAGAACGAGAACGGAAGCTAACTTCGGCAAGCCGAAGTTTTAATACCCTTGCAGACTTTGCCAAAATTGCTAAAATTGAAAAAGTAGCGAAAGGAATAAGGTATACATAAATAAACTAGATTTGCATAGTTTCATGTCAATAGCTTTTATACTGCAAAAATGTCATATAAAAATAGAAAAAAAAGGGATATTTTCGCAGCCTTTACAATTTTTCCTACGGAAGCTATAAGATATAGACGTCCGATCGGCACGCGCTTTTACCCTGATTAAGGTATGCATAAAAAAATATGATTTGGAAAGATTCATGTCAATAGCTTTTGTACTGCGCGAAATATCCTATCTATAGGATATAGACATCCGATCGGCTCGCGCTTTTACCCTGATCAAGGTATGCCTAAAAAAATACGATTTGGAAAGATTAAGTCAATAGCTTTTACACTGCTCGAAATATCATTAATTCTTGCAAGATATATCCGATTGTTCCAATGGGAGCTGTAGAATATAGACGTCGGATCGGGGCGATTTTCAAACTTGATCTGCGTACACATGTTTTAGGACAACTGTGAAAGTTTCAGATCGCTAGCTTGTAAACTGAGGTCGGAAACGTCTCCTTCGCTACGTTACAAACTTCTGACCAAAATTATAATACCCTCTGACTTTTTATTAGGGATCTAAATATTAATATTGATTAACAATTTTATAATTCTCTTTACGCGGACCATAAACGAATTGACTTTGTATTAGGGATCTTAATATGAATGAACTTTTTATAAGGGATCTTAAGTTTGCTTTACTTGCGATTTTCATCTGAGGTTCTCGCGGACTTCTCCTCGTCGAAAGTTTCATCTTCGATCTCCTCCAGATTTTCGCTGAAAGTGGAAAACACATGAATGGATTAAAATCAACCCCGGTTTTTTCCGTTAGTCCGTGTGCTGTTGGGTGAATTTTCCATCCACACCGACACACACACTCACCTGGAAAACTTCTGTGTGAGCTTGTTTTCGTGTGGGTGCTTAACACACACAATTTCGCTTAATTTATATAATGTGTGTAATTTGCAATGCACTTTTCAATGGAACTTACCAAAACTCTTGACCTTCCATCGCGAATCAACAGCGCTTCTATGGCCGAATTAAGTTCTTTCTGATGAAAACCCTTCAGTTTGTTTACTAACATTAACGTCCAATAAAAACATCTAAAACGGAAGTGTATGCAGGCGGACGATTTATATTAATTGGAAGCTTTTCCTGCATCTTCAGCTTGGAAGCTCCAGTGTGAACGCGGTTGGAAAATATACCATCCAGCTTTCAGAAGTATTTCAAAATATACTACATACTACTGTTATAAACTTGCTGAGGGTATTATTATTTTCAAAATTTTGTAAGCACAGAAAAGAAAAAACTTCCGATGCTATTAATTAATGCGCAGGTAAATCATATTTGAAAACGACGCTCGGACGACCATTTCATATGGCAGCTACATGGGAAAAATCGAAAAAATATGGTTTCCCGCCGGCGGTGTTATTGCCGCTCAAGTCGTTTTTATTCTCTCTTTAAAAACTATTTATTTATAAAAATATTATTTGACAAAAATGCCGGGGCATAACAACTTCGCCTTAGCGTAGTAAGCGTTCTCGTTCGTTCTAAAATATACCAGTTTTGCTATGGCAAAACTTTAGGCGCGTAGTTACAATGCAATATTTAAAGTTTATTAAAATTTTCAATTTCTTAAATTTCCAAAGTCCACTTTTAAAAAAGGTAAGAAATTTACCATCCTTTTTGAACAATTAAACAAATTGAATATTTCTAAGGGAACTTTTCGTATATTTATACAAACTGATGTCATAGATAAATATGAGTTAACACAAATTCAAACAAACACAACATAACTACTTAGTACAAAAAACTAATGTTCCTTCTTAACATAATTACAGCCTATATGTGATACATTTTATCCAGGCATAGCGTAACTACCTGCATGTAGCGATCCCAAAGGCATCGGGTCTCCTGATCCCTGCAAAGAATATCATATTGTTTATCAAAATACAATTAATGTCTTGCTAACAAGATCTTACCTAGATATTTCTAGATCCAAGACGCTTTGCGTTATGGAAGCCAAAAACTTGTTCACCTGCTCGCGATTCCATCCATTTTGACGCCAAGGATCAATCAGTTTCTCGCAAAGATCGACAAATAGATCGCGAAGCTCCCGATTGCGGTGTAAATTGCATGCAATAGTAATCAAAGCACGCCAGTACGAGCTGCAATACATTTGAATTGCACCATGACATGTATAAACGCTTGTGCGAAAAGTCCTTACCGAAAATTGCCATCCAGCTCGTGAAAGGCGCGCTCTAAAAGAACAGGTTTGAGGCGCATGCAGACGAGGCTAAATACAAAGACTACTATTTAATAGCTCATTGGTAAAAGATATAATTTCTTACTGCTTAATTTCTTTTTCCTTGTCCAGCAGACATCGCAATTCCCGCAAATCCAGTAGAAACTCTTTGTCCATTTCGGTATCATAATATTCCGGGCCAGTGTGCTGCAATCAGTCAATTAGTTCCATAAGAAATCAAAAGGATTAAGTCATGCCTGGTATGTGTAGGTCCAGTAGATCATGATGGCATGAGAGCAGGTTAACAAATCGCTGAAACTCAGGAATTGAAGCTTCTTTTTTGTGGTTTCAAAACGCAGACAGGCCAAGAAAACAATGCAGGCATACTTCCTGTAAAATTTAAATGTTTGGAGCTTAGATAATAAAATAAAGTAGCGTTAAGTGTATTTCCCACTTGGCAAGTTCGGTGGATATGAAGAAATGCTGCTTTATGTTGTTGGTCAGCGTGCCCGGCATTTCCTCCACAGCCTTAAATATTCGTTTCACGTTGTCGAACTGCCGTCTGGTAAGGAATAACAAAACAACTTAGATCGACTGTCTATATAATGGCCAAGTAACCTACCGAACCGACTTCAGCTTGACGCACGTTTTTTCAGCCACTTCGTCTAGATCCTTGCGGTAGCGGGACGTCAGCTTCTTCCCGAGAATCTCACGGGCCACCACATCATCGATGGAGTAGTACTTCTCGGTGATCAGGTCGCGCATATGTGGCTCCAGCTGGAAACAGGATTGCTCCATTAGCTTGGTGGGTGCGTTGAGATAGAGTTCAATCAGGGAATAGGTGCGGTAGTGGTCCAGGACATCGGAGGCAATCAGATCGCTGGGCGCCCCCATGGAGTGTCCAAATCCTTTTTGTTTCAAATAGGACACCGCCTCGCTGGCTGGAAAGATAATTCGGAAGTCACTTTCAAGGCAATCAGCTCGGAACGAGAAGTACTAAACTTACAAGAAAACCCTTCGATCCATAGCTGGTAAATCTCTGGATCCACGAGGGTATAGTTACTTATAAAGACATCCACATCGGCCTAAAAATTGGGAGTTTTTATCAGAGGGTGTATGCATGAAAACAACAAATAGTTGCAGTTACCATTTTATTTGTAGAGTGACCGTTTGCCCAAAATGCAGTACAATGCTTAATGGATTCTAGAGATGGCAGCTCGGTAAAAAAACATATATATTTAATTTGTTTTATTAAATTAATAGACCAATTCCAGTAAGTTGCCATTCAAATATCGGTGTAAAATGTACATTACTAATATTTGCCAATAGAATAAAATACTTTAAAAATGTAAAAAAAAATTTGAAATTGGACTATTGTACGACATTCGAGAAAATTTATTTTGATATGTTTAACAAAACTTCAGATAGATTTTAGTGTAGATACCAAATAGTCAATAAATGATTAGCAATATTTTTCGTAATTTCTTAGTTTAATCAAGCTTTATGAGATATATCCGAGTTTAGAAGTTACACTAATATTTTAAGAATAAATAATCCAATTTAGGACCCGGTGAAAAATGGTTTCGAGCCGAACATTTAGTTAAGACATACAGTTATAATACATAATTCTCATTTTCCATTAGCTCTTTGAAATGTTTTCCTAACTTTAATACAAATAACAGTTAAACTTTCGAATTACGAAATCCAGTGATGGGACAAAGCTTATAAGCACGAAAAGCGGCTATCGATAGCGCCGATAGCAAGCGATAGCTGCATCGCGCATGACAACTCTATCATGAGGAAGAAGAGGAGGATATCAACTTTTAGAGACGAATTTTAGTAAAGTTTAAGCTTAAAAAATGTAAATTGCAATGAACCAAAAGCTGTAAATAGGGCAATGCAACGAAAACGCGAGCAACGCGAAATTCACATGTGAGTGGTGAGCGCGGGAAAAACGCGGATCGCGGCGGCAGCAGCAACAACAACAGACCGAACGTCCATCGTCGGACGTCGAATATATATCGTATCCAATTGCAATTGTTGCAATTCGATGAACAATTCAACCGTATTAACATTATTGGCCCGAAGAATAAGTGAAAGTGAACTGGCATAACAATAATATGGAACAGGTCGACTCCTCCACCGAGCTGCACCTGAACAGGAAAGATCTGGCCGCGCTGGCCGATGATGTTGTGAAAGAAGAGGTGATATTAGAAAGCCCGGGCCATCACCATCATCATCATCACCATCAGGTAAAAAGGAGCAACAAACGAGGCGCCTTTTGGCTCTGGCTTTGGCGGGGTGGTTTTGGTTCCAGACTGTTCAGGTTCAGGTTCTATATGTGAATCCGAAACCGAATCTGGCTCGACAAACCGCTCCGCTTCGCTCTGCGCAGTTGTGGAAAGTGGGTGGTGGGTGGTTGGGCGGCTGGGTGGCCTGGGGGTGGCGCAACTTGCGCCCTACGAGCGCTCCATGCGACCCACTGGGCCACAGCCATCCCCCTGCCTCCTCCTCCTCCCACCTCCTCCACCCACCGCATTTGTGGCGCACAAATGTTGTGTATACTGATTTTCATTTTTCCCATGCTGTGTTGTTTACTTACATTCGAATTTTCCTCTCTGACTCCTGTGCAAATCGCAACGAATTAAATCGCTAACGCCACCAATTGGCCGCTGAACATTCACCTACATACATGTGACGAACGTGGGAATATGTGCGCTATGGTAATGCAGTTGGACTCCAAGGTTCGCATGGTCACATCCTCCTCCAACGACAACAGCGGCAGCGGCGGCGCCAGTGGCGGAACGAGCGGAGCGGGCGGAGGCGGAGTGGTTTCGGTGCCCGTATCCTTGCCCATCGGATCGATGTTAACCGGCACCACCTTCAATGTGATCACGCCCGACCAGCTGCCCCACTTCAAGCCGATGCTGTGCGTCGACAACAATGGCTACCTGTCCGGCAGCACGGTCGTCATCCAGCAGCAGCAAACGCAACCAGGCGGCGGTGGTGGCGGCGCCAACAGTGCGGGCACCAATACGACCGCCACCAATACGATTGGACTGAACCACGATGGCTCCGGGAGCAACAATAGCCACGATAGCCTAGCCACCTTGGAGCACGCCACCGGCGGAGCGAGTGGCGTTGGTGGCGGCGGCGGCGGGACGGGAGGTGGCTCTTCGGGCTGGTCGGAGAACCCGTCCACCCAGCACATGGAGGTCTTCCAAATCCGTTGCAAAACCACCTGCGCCGAGCTGTATCGCAGCAAACTGGGCTCCGGCGGACGTGGACGCTGCGTTAAATACAAGGACAAGTGGCACACGCCCAGTGAATTTGAGCACGTTTGCGGCCGGGGTTCGAGTAAGGATTGGAAGCGGTCCATCAAGTACGGCGGCAAGTCGCTGCAGTCCCTCATCGATGAGGGCACGCTCACGCCGCACGCGACCAACTGCAGCTGCACGGTCTGTTGTGACGACGAAGCAGGTGAGTCAGGTGAGACGAACAACAATTACTATACACTGCGCCTTGACGGACCTGGTCTTAGGTCCGCCATAGCGCCAGGAGTGCAGGAGACTCGCGCACAACCCGAGAACCAGGGACTTAAAATTGATTACTTTAATTTCCGACTCCAACTTTTTTATATTTGCCAGGACTCTCAGACACAATCCCAAAGATATACCTCTTTTTGCAATGGATTTTGAAGCTGAATAATCAAATCCAAAATAAGCTAGTTAATCTATTAAAAACGTTAGAAACATACCATCCTTCTATAAATCAGTTCCGTCAATTACAAAAAAATGTTATGCATGACCGCAGATTCCTCAATTAAAGAACACTTTATAAATTTACAATAGAGCTCTAAAGAATTTGCTTTTAAAGTAATACATTTACTAGATGGGCTAAATAAATCAATTTCTTCGCCTAATAAAAAAAATTAACTAAATCGACAAAATATAAAAAAAAAAAATATTTGTTTTTTCTGTAATTTATATAATATTTTAGTGGGAAATATCGAAATATTTGCATTCTCACAGATATGTTAAGGTAACGAGCAAAAACTATTGGCTTGTCAGTTAATTAAAAACAATTTACATTTTGATTGCTCTTGACAACAATTTTAAAAGGCCCTGGGCGTCAAATGTCTTTTTTAGTAATTAGTTAGTTTGATTTTTTTTTTCAATAACTTTAATGATTAATGTTTAATCGGACCATTAACAAACAGACAAGCAAACGTCTTAATAAAATTGGAAATAGTTGGTTTCAGTCGGTATTCAGATTAAACTCCCCATGCTTGTTTTCTCCAGTTATGCCGAGCTCCATGTGCACCACAGTTAAACGTAAAACATTTGTTTAACCCCCTTACACACTCATCTTGTTTAGCGTCCGGCCCTGTCCGACTCTTCACGCCCTACAAGCGGCGGAAGCGGAATCAAACTGATCTCGATATGGAGCCAGGACCCAAACGCAAGCGTAATGCCCATCATAGTAACAACAACAACAGTAATACCAATAACAACAACACAAGCGGGAGTGGAGCCAACAATTGTGTAGATGTGACCTCCGCTGCTGTGGCCGCAGCAACAGCCAGCGTGGTGGACGAAAACAACATGTTCCTGGCGGACGAGAACATCACGTCCAAGGACGAGCCGTGGGCAGCACTTAACGACAGCCTGGACACCTCCACCGAGCTGGTCGACCAGTCCCAGATGGGCAATACCTACGAACGAGAAACGTTTGTGGTAAACATCAACGATGGGTCCTCCATCGCCGTCCTGGACACCAGTCAATCGATGAAGAACATCGAGCATGTGTACTGCACCATGGTCAAGGCGACCAATGATTTCAAGCGCCTGATGAACGACATGAAACAGTCATACGAGCGTCGCCTCGAGGTTCTGCAGAAGGAGCGCGATGCGGCGGTCAGTGCAATGCGTGTCCAGGTGCACGCCGACATCGACGACCCGAATATATCCGGTTCCCTGCATGGCAACGAGATCATTTCGGCCAAGAAGGTAAACATTCAATGAATGCTGGCTACATAGCTACATTTAGCTTTAAAACAATTAGAGGAGTCTGGTTTAGTCGAGGAAAAAATATAAAAATTACTTTCCAAGTACCAGTAGTTAAACCGTTCATAACTCTAGTAGGACTTAAACAAATTTCAACAACAATCCACTAATCTGTATTCTTTTTCTAAATAGTGCGCCAACTGTAACCGCGAAGCATTGGCTGAGTGCTCTCTATGCCGAAAGACGCCGTACTGTTCAGAGTTCTGCCAGCGGAAGGATTGGAATGCTCATCAGGTGGAGTGCACAAGAAATCCACAAACGACAACGCAACAGGTCATGCTGTTGATCGACGATCAGTCCTAAGCAACGTAACGAATTGTACATACAAATTTTACTACTAATTAATACGATTATAGGAAGTTCCCCCGTAAGTCCCATATGAACGGTCCAGGCCATCCACCTGTAGTCCACTCCCAATCCCACTCTCCTCGATCCCCATTAGCGAGCCTGCATCCTTTTAGACGTATGTCCTATATTAATGTAATTCTTAACGTACATATAACTATATAAATATACGAGTATATACATTTTACTATTGAACGTAGGGCAAGCCGGCAAAAAAAAACAAAAACAAGCGAAACGAAAATAAAATTAATTAAAAAAAGAGAAAAATGTAGCAAGCGAAAATCAAAGCAAGTGCAAGGGCGTAGATAATTAATTAAGCTACGATTTGAAAATAACAGAAAACTAAACCGATTACTTGTAATTCAATTTAAATTAAATTAAATTAATAATAGTTGCAAAGCGCATAGCATAACTAACAAGAGACCCCAAACATCAAAATCCCCAGCACCCCATAAAAAAACACACAATCACCCACAGTGAATAAAAAAAACTAGAAGAAACCTAAGCAAAGAAAAAAAATTGAAAACTGAAATTAGCATACATATTCGTCTATGTATACACTTTTCATTAGACTCTAAGCGCATAGTTAAACTTTTAACATTTTACAATTATAATTTTATGGATACTACTGCCCGTTACAAGCATCCAATAAAGATTTCAAACAAGCAAAAACATCCACAATAAGAAATAAATGCAATCCGAATTCCAATTACATGTATTCTCTCACAGTTATCGAACCGAAATGTAAACATATAGCTGAAAATCGAAAAACAACATAATACAGTTTGTTAGCCGTGTGTAAATGTGTATCGTAGGGTTTTCACCATTCTCCCGATTGTAAAGTTTTTGCCTTCGCCCCCACTCCCAGCTGATGTAACAATTCTTATAGTCTGTAGTCTTCATATGCTAATACATTTATATATGTAGTATATATAAATATAATGATACTTTAAACAAATAGCTATATATTCCGATTCACGCACACACCCGTCACGTACACAGAGAAAAACCACAACCGAAACACACACACACGTCACATTTGCGACATATCGCAGATGCAAAGCAATTTACTTTCGATTTTGAGGCTCCCCGCCTGAGCAAACCAATTTGAAATCTTTATTTTCATGTCTGTAATGGTTTCGGATGTTGCATTCAATTAAAACCAAACAACGCTGTTTAGCTACACTGCAAAAAAAAGGAACAACCAGAAAAACAGCCACTCACACACAACACAAATCAAAACTTGAGCGCAAGTGCAGATAGAAAGATAGCGAGAGAAGTGCAGATGAAAAGATCAACAAAAATATATACATACATTTAAATGTACAAAGCCTACCTTTGTGTCGTGTTACTTTCTGGTTTCTTCAGGTTTACTTATTTATTATTGAGTGGCAAATACAGTACTTCCTAATTTATTTTAATGCTCCAAACTTCTTATCAACATTGTTACACTGCTAAACATTTAGAAAGCGATCAAGTCCTCCCTTGACTCTTGTCAAATTTCTTAAGAAGTTTGTTTCATTTGTTTTATTAAAAGCGATATAGTGCATATATAGTTTTGGAAACAAGGTATATGATAAAAATAAAGCAAAGTGCGAGAACATCATATAATAAGTGATCCACTCTTTCTACATGGTGTTAATCCGTATCACATATACTTTATTAAGGGCTCAACTTCACAAAGGACGTCGAGATAGATGGATGATTTTTTCAGATTGTTGTGGTTTGATAATGCACATATTATGCCTATATATTGTCCGTCTGTCCGTGTTTGTGCAAACTAGTCTCTCAGTTTGAAAGCTATTTGGATGAAACTTTACTAAAAGTATTCTTTCTATTGCAGGTATATATAAGACTGAGCGCCCGAATCGGACGACGATCATATAGCTCCCATAACTATTGGAAAAAAAAACAAAATTATATCTTCGTTGTTTCTAACTTCATTATTTTTAAACAAAAACGCAAAAAATTTAATTTTTGTAAAAGTTGCAAGGGGGTCTAATTTGTGTCTTAAACCACGCATATACTAATTAAGTTTATAAGCCCTTAATTTAGCTTTCAATAAAAAATAATTTAAAAATTGTATGGTTTTGAGCTTGACAATTTTCCGCTGAAGCCAAGTTCTTCGTCTCTCAATGAAACAATAGTAAAGCCGATAAGGGTCGGATTCAACCCACCGTGATGGTGGCTGTGTTTTTAATAACAGAGTTTAAATATAGGGAATAACCTAGGGAACTAAATAAATTTGATAAATTTAAAATTGAATTTTCTTCGTTAAAAAACTTAAGTTCCGTAAAGCTGAAGAATTCACATTGGACTAAAAATCAATGATAAAAGGACAATAAATGTCCTTTGTTATGTAATGTAACTGACAATTCTTTTGCGGTGTATCTCGCAGAGGTCAGTTTCGGCCCATTCTCTATTACTAAGGCCATATTTAAAAGAAAACTCGTTACTTTATATGTAATTGTTAGTTATTATGCACATGTTTCATTTATTATTGCATTTCATGTTGCTGTGTAGCATTATTATCGAATTATCAGTATGCTTACTATTATTGTATTCTATTACCAAAAATAATTTCTTAAAACTTGTTTACTCGTTTAATTTATTTATAGGTGTATTATCAATTATTTTAAGTTTGCATTTTGCAACTGCTCGGGATAGAGTGTTTGCTATGTAATTAGATTTATACTTGCCAGCGGTAACTTGGTAACTTGCTCAATAATTCACTTTTTGCTCAAACTACAATTACGTGAAACTCAAAACTCCAGCGGGAAGAACTACATTAGAATTTTTTAAATATATGATCGTATCCGTGGGTTTGGGTGGGGAAGGTGTACATAGAACGAAACCGGTATTTAAACATACTGTTGTTTATTTTGCTGTCTAGATTTTCGTTTGTTGCTATTGGCATTAGTAACTAATTTGTGTGATAAATTTTCGATTCGTTTTTGCTTATTTGCGATTGTGTTTTGAGTGGTTTTAGGTTTTACTATGTATAAACCCCTTGTTTCATAATAAATTGATACAAAACATATACGTATAATTAACGTGCCTAAAAGTTATAACATTTCTCAATTGGCTAAATAATAAATGTATGGGTATTTTTTTGCTGCCCAATGAAGTAAACAATATATATATATAAAGAATTGCCAAATGGGTCCTTAATGGGATTCTGGTTTACAAACACAACGTTTAAACGGTTAATATTAAGATCGAACAAAGCCAATGGAAGGACATGGGAGGATTAGTATAGCGTTTAAACCTAACCCGAGGCGCGGGTGACGCTTTAAGCAAAACTTTTTTTTACATACAATACATCGTTTGTTCGCGTTATCATATTCATCTTTTTGTTTGGAATCACAAATGTTAGCTAGTATTTAAATACACATGTAGGTAAGACATTCAAAAAGGAAAATTGGGGTTTTGTTTAGCGTGGAGAATGCTCTTGGTGGTGATGGTGTTAGAGAGACGACGGCTGTGGTGGTGATAAAATGGGTGGCAAAGTGCGGCAACCTTCAAGCTGCTTCTGCTTCTGCTCCGAATCTGTTTCTAATTCCTGCTCCAGCTCCTGCTCGTACTTCACTCCAAATTTCGCACCTCAAATCGCTTGTACGTGTAGTTGATAAAGACCCAGTCCTTGGCAATCTCACCGCCCTGCGGTATGGGCGCCGATGCTGCAATGGGAAATCATAAACTTTCCGTCTCGTCGTTCGGTTAGAAGTATACTTACGTATCTCCAGCGACACATCGGGAAACTCGTCGAAATTGGACGTATCGTCTATTGAGCGCACCTCAACGGGTATGGCAGCGGGACGTTCCCGTATGTGCTCCCAATCCACTCCCCGGAAGAACGGCACTGACTTTAGATCCTCGAGACCACGCTGGGAGCCCAACCGGCGATCGGCCTCGCAGCAAAAGTTGATGATCGTCTCCTTGGCCTCTTCCGAGATCGGGATCTCCGGGGGAAATATCAGCGTCTCGCGCCAATTCATCACCTTGCGGTAGGTGTCCTGGGGATTGTCCGAGCAGAATGGGGGATAGCCCATCAGCATTTCGTACATGATGACTCCCAGGGACCACCAGTCGCAGGCGGGTCCGTAGCCAGTCTGCAGGAATACTTCGGGTGCAATATAGTCCGGCGTTCCCACCGTGCTGTAGGCCAGTGCTCGTCGGTTTTGTTTCCACGACTCAGCACGCCGCTTCGAGTCCATCGGACTGCAGTACCCAAAACAAGTTTAATTAAAAACTGAAAGTGCAGAATGCCTTTCTTATCTTACCTAGCACAAGTGCCAATAAAATCAGATGGTTTCGCCTGCGACAAATCTCGATAAAAGTCTGTTCGATGCGACTTCTTTAAGCCAGTGCAGAGTCCGAAGTCAGAGAGCTAAAAATTCGAGGAATAGACCCTTAATAATCCTATCTAAAGTGATCTGGGCAAATGACTGCTCACCTTGAGATGTCCTCGCGCATCCAGCAGCAAGTTATCTGGTTTAATATCCCTGTGTATGAAACCGAGTTTGTGAATCGAATCGATCGCCAATGCCGTCTCACTGATATAAAACTGTGTGCCTTCCTCGGATAACGTGTCCTTCTTCATCAAAAGAGTCATCATATCACCACCAGGCAAAAATTCCATAATCAAATATAAATTGACCTGATCCTGTAATGTCAGAAAGAAAATATTTTGTGTAGTGTTTTTTACCTATTTACAATAAACCAAATAATATAATAATAAGTTATTAAACGATACGACCACCGAAGGACTTCATATACATACGAAAATATAAAGAAAATATTTAAATATTCTGTTTTCTATGTGTAATAAACTCTTGATAAATGTTACATAAAATATATTTAGATAAACAATTTTCCTTAAAGAACAGGACAGACAAATATATACTCCTTACAAGGTAAACCCGTTATTTTGTAATACATTAGAAGAAAATATTTGAATCTTTTTCGTTTCGATGCAAACGAAATCAAAATACATATATATTATATATAACATTTTAAAAGCACAGACAGAGTAATGTTTACAGATATCGGTAGCTTTGCACTGATGACTAATAGTATATATAAACTTTTTACGATCGGAACTATCTCCTGTTAAAAATACTACCCTACGAAGTATATAATTCGCTGATGGTTCATCATAACCAGTCATTACTTTTATCTTAAAATGACCCTATTATTCAACTCTGATTTATGTTACCTAAACTTAACATGTACATAGGTAAATAAACATCGAATGTAGCCAGGTACGCCTGTGGCAAGAACTTTCACCGAGAAGAAGTAGAGAAAAGAGAACCGAGAAAAACAACAACAATGACGGACCAGGGAGGGAGAGCGAGGAAGAGAGAAAGAGAGACGTGACCATATGATTGGCAAGACGCTTTTGCCATTTACACTTGTATTGGTTTATTGATTTTTTGTCCGTGCTTTAACACAATTCTTTTGTTATGCGCGCTGCCTTCCGCCCCTTTGTCCCACCCACCGTTGTTGTTGTTGTTGCAGCTGACGTTCGTCACTCACCTGGAAACTGTAGTACATCTTGACCACCCACTGGTGATCCGCTTCGACGAGAACATCCCGCTCGGCGCGAACATGGGCAACTTGCTCCTTTTCGATCATGTCGGCCTTGCGCAGCACCTTCATGGCGTACACATGTCCCGTGTCCTTTTTCTGGACAAGTCGCACCTCGCCAAAAGCGCCGCGTCCAATCACTTTCAGTGCCTCGAAATCCTCTACGCCGAGGCGCAATCGCTTGAGCCGGAGGTACTCCGTCTCCTTTTGGGCATGCTGCAAGCGCTTCTCCTTGCGCTGCGCCTCCGACAGGCTCTCGTCCTTTAACTGCGTCTCCAGCTTCGCCAGGCGCTGCTTCCGTTCGCCATACTGCGTCACCAGGTTGCTGTAGTAGTTCTCCAACGTCACCTTGGCCTTGGTGGCCTTGTCCAGTGTGTGGTCGCTGAATCTGATCGAAGCACCGTCCGCGTCCTGCGTTCTGCTGCTCATCATCTAAGCTGGGGTTTTCGATCCCTGTCTCCGCGGTCGAGTTATTTGTGTGCCTTGCTGGGTCGGTATTTTGCGGTGTGTGTGCGTGTGTGTGTGGTGAGGAGTTATGCACTTGCCAAAGCACACACACTGCTTTTTTCGACCGTTTCTTGCCTTTTTCCTCGATAATTTGTTGAAATTCCTCCCTCTGCCGCTTCTTCTTCAAGTGCCATTCGCAATTTGCACCCCAACAAAGCAAAGTTGGCTGCGCTTCGGTTGAGTCTATCGATGGGCTATCGATACATCTAGAACTTTGGGGGTTTTTGGCAGAGCTGAAAAGTCAGCTTTTTTACCGTTCTAGCTTTTTGTCTTTGGTTTAACTGAAAAAATGATGTCCTTTTAAAACCTGATTTCGGGAATTTTTTGTATTATGTTGAAGTCATTTTTCAAACTGTTTAAATTAAATTTTTTAGAATGGTTATGAGTATGTTTTACCTCTACCATCTTTCAGCTTTTCTCTCCCTAAAAAAACTCGTTTCTCGTCAAAAGTTGGCAGCACTGTTAACTAACCAATTAGTAAATAAATAGAACCAACCGACTAGGCGGTGCATATTTTCTATGTTAGGTGCAACCCAATCGACAGACCTTATTTATTTGGTTATTTGTTGCATGAGACAGTTCGAGACAATGACTAAAATCAGCTAATAATGGCCCGCATTACCAGTATCCTGGATTTGGATCCCAGTTGTTTATTGTTCATTATAAAGCTCCTCAGCTTGGAGGACCAGTTGCACTTGGCCCGCTGCTGTCGCCTTTTTCGTGACGCCTTTCTCCACCTGCACCGCCACCATTTCCAGGAAGTGGTCGACAAGGACACAAGCTTAAGGACTCTGGAGGATTGGCACACCTTTCTCTGGCTTTGTGGAAGTCGCATCCGTATATTGGAGTCCCATTTTGATGACGACCATCCTCTGCAACTGCTCCCGCTAATAAGCAGGCATTGCTATCGACTGGAGGGGATCTCCATACACAATGCCACGGTGGCCCGGGCGCAGCCTTATCTGCTCAGAATGTGTTCTCTGAGGAAGGTGCATGTACGCAACTACAAGAGCACCAGTAAGGACCTAGTCGGGGCAATAAGGGTAAACCTTCCGCTCGTCACTAGCCTGAGCCTTGAAAGCTTCGATCGCAGAGAGTGTAAGGAGACTTATTCATTTCCAATTATCATAGTGCCATTAATCCCTTTATTCCCCGTGACAGTACAAGAAGTGCGGCACTTCAGCGACCTGCTGCAACTAGGCTTGTACGACGAGGTCACCGCCTCGGAGTTCGCCACCATTGTGAAGCCCATGCGGCAGTTGCGTTGCCTTCTGCTGCGCAACGCTAAACGCTTTCTTAGCACCAGCAATCTCAGGATGCTGGCCACCAACTGCCGAAAACTGGAAAAGCTGACGTTCCACGACTGCGATGCTGACCTGTTGGTCTTGCCCCAGTTTGCGAACCTTAAGTACCTGCAAATATACTGCCCGGAGGAGATAAAGACGCGCTTTTTCAAGGCATTGGCAAAGAGCCATTGCTCCACTCAGCTGGAATACCTCATCCTGCACCGCAAGCGCTGGATTGACGAAGAGCAAGCGCAGTACATCAGTGTTTTAAAGTCGCTTCGGTGGCTTGTATGCAAGCCGCGGAACGATCTCTGCGTTCGCCATTTGTCGGAGCTTAAACAGTTGGAGTGCCTTTCCGTGCAGGCCGCACGGGAAATTGGGGAAACGCAGCTTTCCCTGCTTGTGGCCAACAACGAGCGGCTGCGGTATTTGAACCTCTGCTATTGCCTTGGCATGACAGACGCCTTCGTACTGGAGACTCTGGGCAGTTTGTCCAAACGTTCAGTTCAGCAACCTTTAGAGCTATATGCCGCGGCCACTGACATCAGGCATGACATCATGGAGCGGGTGAGTAATCCACTGATATGGTCCGCAGAAGTTTTTTATTTAGTGCGACAATTTATGCTTCGTTTTTCAGCTGCCGCATGACTTTCCACTGAAAATGCTCGGCTTGAACTTTGAATGCAGCGACGGAATGACCAGCAACGAGCACTTCTATGCCGACGAACCGGAATTCGATCGCCAAGCTGTATGAGGCCTTTTTCGTCCAACAACGAATGTTTCTTCAGTCATTACCAAAAACCCAAACTAAATTAATACTTCTTTATATACAGCTTTAATCGTGATCTTATCACTTTGAGTGATATTATTTTGTTATTGCACAACGATGTATTCAACTTTTTCACTACATAATTAAAAAACTACCTTATCCCAATTAAGCAATGTATTTTTTTCGTGTGTAAATAGGTGTAGGTAATGTATTTTAAAGTTAAAAGTTTTAAAGTAGTTTCTAATCGGTTTTAATTTCATTTTGTCGAACTAAATACCTTTTTAATTTACAGTTTAAACGATCAAAAGCAATATCTCTTTTATTTGTTTTCTTTATTAAACTTCGATTGACCCGGTCACTTCACTCGCGGGCTGTTATTGAAACATCGATAACTCATCGCATATCGCATTATTTTCGCCCCATCACTAATATTTATAGTCTTGTTTTGTGGCGAACATAGGGAAAAGAAAATTAGCTGGGAAAACTCGTGTGGAAAACGCAACTAGAGGGCCGCCAAGATGCTGTCCATGCTGCAGGAGAAGCGTCCGCTAAAGCGTACCCGACTGGGTCCGCCGGACATCTATCCGCAGGACGCGAAGCAGCGCGAGGATGAGCTGACGCCCACTAATGTGAAGCACGGCTTCACAACGACGCCACCGCTGTCTGATGAATTTGGGACAGCCCACAACTCGAATGTGAATGCAAGCAAGGTGAGCGCCTTCTTCAGCGGCGTGCTGGCCAAGAAGGAGGAGCTGATGACTCTGCCGGACACGGGGCGCAAGAAGCAGCAGATCAACTGCAAGGACAACTTCTGGCCCGTCTCGCCGCGGCGCAAGTGCACGGTGGACGCCTGGTTCAAGGACCTTGCTGGGAACAAGCCCCTGCTCAGCCTGGCAAAACGGGCGCCCTCGTTCAACAAGAAGGAGGAGATCTTTATCACTCTGTGCGAGAATCAGGTGAACATGCAGCGCGCCACCTGGTTTATCAAGCTGAGCGCCGCCTACACCCTCAGCTTTTCCGAGTCCAAGAACAAAAAGCGCAGCATATACGACCCAGCCGCCGAGTGGACCGGCAACATGATAAAGTTCATGAAAGAGTTGCTGCCCAAGCTGCAGGAGTACTATCAGCAGAGTGAGTCTTTTAGGTGGCTCCTAACTAAGCTCCTTCATGACTTCTTTTACTCATTACAGGTCACGAAAAGTCTCCTGCAAATGGTAGCACTTCAGGAAGTTTGACTGCCACCGGAAATGGTTCTGGCAGCAATGGGACCTCCGGCACCAACTCCATTAATTCTGTTGCCGGAAGCAGTGCTCCATCTAACGTAATCCCCGTTCCCAGCATGGCAAGTCCTCTGCCTCCGATCCACAGTCCCGCAAATGGACAGCAGGGAGCAGCAGGCGTGGGAGGAGTGGGATCTGGCAGTGTGCTGCCGACAGCGGGAAGTCTGGGAGGAGTCGTCGGCGGGCCCGGGTCTTCAGTGGTTGGAGGCGTCGCAGGTGCGGGAGCTGCTGTACCGCCAGGCTCTACCATTTCCGGAATCGGGAGCCAGTTCGAAGACAGCCGTAATGCTCTTAAGTACTGGAAGTACTGCCACCAGCTAAGCAAGTACATGTACGAGGAATCGCTGTTGGACCGGCAGGAGTTTTTGAACTGGATACTCGACTTGCTCGATAAAATGCGCACCCAGACAAGCTTTGATGAACCGCTGAAAAAGCTGGTGCTCAGCTTTGCCCTTCAGTACATGCACGATTTTGTCCAATCGGAACGTCTATGCCGGAAGATGGCCTACATAGTGTCAAAGAAACTGGCACATCTACTTAATACTGTGGTGGAACAACAGGCGATTAAAGAGCTGGACGAGCAGAAGTTGCAACAGGATCCCTATGAACTGGCGTTGCAGGAGCAGATGAGTTGTCCCCATCACCGTGACATCGTGCTGTATTTGAGCACAATCCTGCAGATCATAACAATCGAATGCCCCACAGCATTGGTCTGGAGCGGAATAGCGGCTCATCGAGCACCTTCCTCGCTGTTGGGTAGTCCACTGGATCATCTGCCGCTGGCGCCCTCAGTACTGCCGATGCCAACACGTTGTCCGCGCACCAACCAGGAGATCAGGCGTCAACTGCGGGCAGCCGAGTCGGACATTGTGCTGCGCACGCAGCACGCAGAGCAGCGGTGGTTCGCCGCCAAGTGGCTTAGTGCCGGTAAGAACCAGTACACCAGTGTGCTGGCCACTCTGGATCACCTGGACACGCACTGCTTCGACCGCATGGAGCACAACAACAGCATAGATACTCTCTACGCCCATATATTTCCCAGCCCAAGCGCCAGTCGTCGGAGGGAAGAGGATCACCTGGAGCCGCGTCCAGCCTACGAACCAAAGCAGGACAAGGACACGGTGCGCATCCTGTGCGAGTGGGCCGTTTCCGGGCAGCGCTGGGGTGAGCACCGGGCCATGGTGGTGGCAATTCTACTCGACAAGCGGCAGATCGACGTGACCAGCACGCCGGCGGATCAACAGTCCAGTGATAAGGACGACAAGGACTCGCTAGCCTCTGGCGCCGGCTTGATCGATGGCCTGCCTGTTTTCCAGCATGTATTGATGCACTTCCTCGACCACGATGCTCCCGTTTTGGATGAACATGCGAGCAGCAGCCAGCAACGCACTGAGTTCACCAATCTCGTCCAGCTGTTTAGCGCATTGATCCGTCACGACGTCTTCTCGCACAACGCCTACATGCACACACTTATTTCGCGAGGAGATCTTTTGCTGGAGTCCGTTCTAGTGATCAAATCGGGGACGACGGCCACGAAGACATCGCCCCCACCTCCGGCGCCGCCACCGACAACATCGCACGGATTCGACGATGATGGTTTCGGAGGGGGACTCGACTTCAAGCACAATGAGTTCGACGATTCCAATGTGGACGACGACCTGGACAAGCTGGTGCAAAATATCAAGGAGAAGGGGCAGCAGCACGAGGCGCCCGATAGTCCAAAGATCGGGCCTCCAGGCGACGGCGAAAACGGAACTGGTGGCAGTATATCGCGGCACTATGTGTACACCAAACACTTTCCCATCCCCCAGGACGATCCCAGCATGAGCAGTTACAGCAGCGAGAGCAACCAGCGTTATATCCTGCTGTTTGGAGTGGGCAAGGAGAGGGACGAGAAAAAACATGCTGTAAAGAAGATGTCCAAGGAGATCGGCAAGTTGTTTACAAAAAAGTTTAGCATTGATGTGGCTGCTGCCGGTCATGTAAAAAAGCATTCGCGCAACGAGTTCAATTTCGAGGCCACCACGTCCAAGTGCCAGCAAATGGCCTACTTCGACCAGCACGTGGTCACCGCTCAGTGTGCGGCCAATGTCCTGGAACAACTGAACGGATTCGCCTTGGGAAACAACAACTACCTGCCGGTTCAGGAGCATGTGGCTTTCTTGTTTGACCTTATGGAGCTAGCTCTCAACATCTACAGTCTGTTGGAGCTGTGTGATAGCCTTTTAAAGGAACTGCCCGAGGTGGAACACCAGTTGCAGCTAAAGAAGTCGAACCTGGTGCGTAGCTACACCACCTCGCTGGCCCTCTACATTGTGAGCATCCTGCGGCGCTACCACAGTTGCCTGCTTCTTTCGCCAGAGCAAACGCTGTCGGTTTTTGAGGGCGTCTGCCGCACCATCCGCAACGTGTCCAATCCGAGCGAGTGCTCCTCGGCGGAGCGATGCATCATCGCCTATTTGAGCGATCTACACGAGTCCTGCGTTTTACTGCAAGGCAAGGAACAGTCCACAGAGTACTACCAGCAGCTGCAGTGCATCAAGCGCTTTAAGGACATCTTTAACACACCGGAGCAGCTCAGGTGAGTTCAGATCGTATTTATTAGAAAAGGTGTGCTGGACAAGTTTGATTTTGTAAGTCATCATCATCCTTAAAATATCAGAGTTTATTTTAAAAAATTTAGTAGAAACTAAATGTTTTTTATAAAGTGTGCAACGCAGTGAAGGAGACATCTCCGACCCTATAAAGTATATATATTCTTGATCAGGATCACTTTCTGTGTTGATATAAGCATGTCCGTCTGTCTAACGATATCGAGTTGAAACTTTGCACACACCCTTCTTTCCTTTGCACGCAGTATATAAGTCGGAACGGCCGGGATCGGCCGACTATACCCTATATCTGCCATATAACTGATTGATCGGAAATGCCATAACTTTGGTGTTTGTGAAGTTAGGAAGTTGGGATGGGTTTTACGTTTGGCCAATTAATCTGACCTACCAAATTTCATAAGGATCGGCCGACTATATCCTAAACCCGCCATATAACTGATTGATTGGAAATGCCATAACATTGGTGTTTTTAAAGTTAGGAAGTTGGGATTTTTTAAGAGTGTTAAGAATGCATCATATGAATAATGTTGGAGAATATAATTTACAGAATATTCTGCAAGGGTATTTCAACTTGGGCTCCGCCCGAAATTAGCTTTCCTTTCTTGTTATTGCATAAAATGAATTACGTTCACAATACTTATAAATTCTTTATTATCAATTTGATTTAATGTTCTCTAAAAAATGATATTGGTAACTCAGCATAAAGCTTTAAATTGTATCCGCAGCCTTTGTAGACGCAGCCTTTTCTGTAGAACAGATACAAAAAAACCAATTAACTACGAATTCCGTTTTTTAGCCTACCGCCACAGGGTTATAATCCCCAGCTGCTGCAGGAACTGTTTATGGCTCCCCGACGCGGGGGTAAACTGGACCCTCACTGGTTGGGAACGCTGCACGAGTCGCCGGCAAACGTATACAGCTTCGTGTCCAACGCTTTGATCGCCGTTTGCAGAGAGACGGATAATGAGCGACTAAACGACGTCGCCTTGGCTTGTGCTGAACTGACCGCCAGCTGCAATGTCCTGTCCGAGGAGTGGATCGCCGCTCTGCAGAGCCTGTGCAGCGGCAGTAAGAGTCCGCGTTATCCACACCTGGGCGGGCAGGTGGACATTGGCCAGGGCAAGACGCATAACGCCCTGGCCGTCTTCGTGTGCATCCTGGTGGCTCGACACTGCTTCTCCCTGGCGGACTTTGTAAGTAAGTTTGCCCTGCCGACGTTGGCGCGATCGGTGAGCGCTGGTGGAGCCGAATTAAGCGTTGACGCTGAAGCAGGAGCTCGACTCACCTGCCACCTGGTGTTGAAGCTCTTCAAGACACTGGAGATCCCCCAACCGGGCATGTACTCCGTAAGCACATCACCGAATCCGCTGCACGCCGTTGGCAACGACTTTAGCATTCGGTTGAGCTGCGATCGTCACCTACTGGTGGGCGCCCACAAGACCATACCGATAGCCGCAGTGCTGGCCGTCCTTAAGGCAATTCTCATTGTGGTGGACAATGCGGCGCTCAAGACACCATTAGCCGTTGGCAGTGGGTCTTCCTCCTCCGGGGGATTGGGCGGCGCATTCGGAAGCGGCAAGCGTAGTGGCTTTAATACGCCAGTTCATCCGGGTAGCACACCAAAAAGCAACGAACAGCGACCTGCCGATCTTAGCCAAATCCTGGGCACCAGCGATCTTCAGTTGGGCAGTAGTTTGACAAGCGAACCAGAAGCTCTGCAACAGCCGTCAGTAGGCGGAATGGAGCAGATCTCCCTGCTCGAGTTTGCCCAGGCGGTGCTCAAGCAGATCTGTGCCCAGGAGCATGTCCTGGAAAGGTGCCTCAAGAACGCTGAGCAGCTGTGCGACATGATAATCGACGAAATGCTGACCGCTAAACAAGCGCAACGCGTGCTGCATATGATCTGCTATCCGGAGGCTGAATTTAATATCATATCAGAGCTGGACCAGCGTTCGATGATCGTCCGCATCCTAGAGAATCTGGGTCAGTGGACACTGCGTATATCATGGCTGGACTTACAGCTTATGTACCGCCAATCCCTGAGCAACAATGCGGAGTTGAATGTCTGGCTTGACACGGTGGCACGCGCGGCCATCGACGTCTTCCACATGGAGGAGGTCGTTCTGCCAGGTGCTTTGAAGGCGACGCATAAGCCCAAACCGTCCACCTGGCTGGTGGCTCCTCTGATCGCCAAGCTAACGCCGGCAGTTCAGGGCAGGATTCTGCGAGTTGCTGGTCAGGTATTGGAGAGCATGAACTACTTCTCCAAGGTGTCCAAGTCCGATTGCAACAGTTCAGGCAGCGGGGACGAGCGGGAGAAGAGCAACAGTTGCCACAGTAGCAACAGTTATGGACTGGGTGGCATTGCAGCCCGCAACAAGAAGATGCCGCTCAATTACCAGCCCTTCCTGGGCCTCATTCTCACCTGTCTCAAAGGCCAGGACGAGTACAAGGAGAACTTACTGGTCTCCCTCTATGCTCAACTCTCCCAATGTCTGCAGTCCTTTGCTGAGGTACGTGTTTATTTGGCAACTTTGACATGAATTCAACATTAATATTTTGCCTCTCAGCTGGACACAATCGGTGGTATTGATGAACCGCAGGCACGGGAGGAAATTCTTGATGCCTTGCAGTTGCGCTTTTCTCTGGTGGGCGGAATGTTTGAGGCCATTCAGAAGAACAGCACGCCCACAACAGATTGGGCTATTCTATTAGCCCAACTGGTGTGCCAGGGCGTGGTGGACCTCAGCTGCAACCGGGAACTCTTCACCACAGTGGTAGACATGCTGGCCACCCTAGTTCATTCGACACTGGTCTCTGACGACGAGAGGCACTACATGAACCTCATGAAGAAGCTGAAGAAGGAGATTGGAGAGAAGAACAACGCCTCCATTCGGGTCATTCGGCAGCTTCTTCCGCTGTACAAGCAACCCACCGAGGTGAGTGATTGTATAACCAACGGATTTATTTGGAAACTAATTAGTATTTCTTTGATTAGGTAATTGCATGTGAACACGCTGGAATGGACACGAAGGGCAACAAGATCTGCGACATGGACAAGAAGCAACTGCGCATATCGGACAAGCAGCGCATCAGTGTGTGGGACATCTTGGAGGGGCACAAGAACCCAGCGCCCCTCTCGTGGGTGTGGTTCGGGGCAGTGAAGCTGGAGCGGAAGCCTCTTACCTACGAGGAAGCGCACCGCAATCTCAAGTATCACACGCACAGTCTGGTCAAGCCTAGTAGCTACTACTATGAACCGTTGCCGCTGCCGCCCGAAGATATTGAGCCCGTGCCTGAGAAAATTTGCATAGTGAGTGCTTTTTTTATTTCTATTGTTTTTGAACGCTTTCTAAAAATGGTTTTCAATTCGCAGAAGGACGAAATGAAGGCGGACACGCCTTCGTCAGTGGATCAGTCACCCAGCGCTGTGGTGGGCGGCACTGGAAGGGGTCGTGGCAAGGGAACGACGACGCGGAAACGGAAGCCCAAGAATCCGAAGACGCCGCCTGTGGTGAACACTCAGCAACAACAGCCACAGTTGGCGCCACAGCCGCAACAACCGCAGAATGTGCAGCAACAGCAAATGCAGCAACAGCAGCAGCAACAACAGCAGCAACACATGCAACAGCAGCAAATGCAGAACAATCCGATGGGTCAGATGCCAATGAACATGCCGGTAAGAAAGTTAGTTTTAGGGTAAAAAAATATGTGAGAAAATCAGGATTTCAAACATGTTCAATTTATTTGTTGAATGCAATATTTTATATTTAATGATATTAGCATTCAGCAAATGTTAGCCAATGATTAGGGCCTGTTAATTGAAGTTAAGACACTACATGTTATTTTCAAAGAAAAAAACAAAGCAACCAAAAAAGCAAAAAATGAAGGAAAAAATTGCACAAAAATTCTAAAGTTTAAAAATTGAAAAATAAATTTTCTTAACCTTTTAGGTGATAGACTATTCTTCTTAATTTCTTCGTATTTCAAAGTAATAGAATATGATCTCTTCCACAGATGAACATGCAGCAGTTTGCACCCAATCCGAACAACATGATGCAGCAGAACGCCATGTTGCAGCAACAGCAGATGCAGCAAATGGGCAACAATCCGCTGCAGCAGCAGCTGAATGTGGGCGGTGGCAACGGGCAGCAAAATCCCCAGATGAACTTCATGCAACAGGGGCCTGGTGGCGGCGGAGGCGGGCCTCAGGGTATGCCTGGCCAGCAGCAGCAGTGGCACAATACCCAGCAGCAGCAGCAACCGCCACAGCCATACCACAATCAATACGCTCCGCACCAGCAGAACATACAATGTAAGTCGAAACCTAAGGATTTAAAGCGGATCAAGATGGTAATCCTTGTAACTCTAAATTTTAGCAAATCGCATCGAGAGGCCACCTCTGAACGCAAACTCCAAACAGGCCTTGTCACAAATGCTCCGTCAGCGTCAGCCATTCCAGCAGCAGCAAGCGCAACAGGGACCCAGCGGCGGCTTCAATCCGATGCAACAACAACCGCAGCCATCGCAACAACAACCGGGTCCTCAGCAGCAGATGAATCCCAACCAAATGCGACAGCAGCAAATGAATCCCCAACAGAACCCGCAGTCTGTGGCCGCCTTCAATGCCATGCAACAGCAGCAACAGAACGCTCAGCAGCAGCAGATGAACCCCAACCAGCAGACACAGCAGCAGTTCTTGCGCGGCGGAAACATGCGACCTGGCATGGCGCCCAACCAGATGAATCAAATGAACATGGGCGGCCAGGGCATGCCGCAGAATCCCATGATGCAGCAACAGATGCCGCAAAATATGGTGGGCATGGTCAATCCGAATGCGAACCAAATGATGCAGACTGGTGGTGGTCAGGGTGGCAATGGAGTCGGCGTTGGAGTTGGTGTCGGCGTGGGAGGCGTTGGAGGCGTGGGCGGCGCTGGCAACAACCCCAACATGGGCATGGGCGGCATGCCACAGCAGGGAATGATGCAACAGCAGCCGCAACAACAACCGCAGCAGCAGGTGCAATTCCAGAATTTCCAGAATCAGTACCAGCAGCAACAGCAACAACAGCAGCAAGGAATGCAGCAACAAGGCGGCGGAGCAGGCGTTGGAGTTGGAGTTGGCGTTGGAGTGGGCGTGGGGGTGGGTGTGGGCATGGCGCCCAATCAGCAGCAACAGCAACAGGCCAACATGATGGGAAACTTCAATCCGCAGATGCAGCAGGCGAATCGAAACAATCCCGACTTCATGGCGGTGGCAGCTGCCCAACAGCAGCAGCAGCAACAACAGCAGCAGCAGCAACGCGTAGTTCCCGGAGGAATGATGGCCGGAAACAGGAACCAGTACATGAACCAGGCGCCCAATGTTACCATGTCCAATATGATGGGTCCGGGTCCAGGCGGAGTGGTCGGGCAGGTGCCTCCTTATGCCCGTCAGCAGTCGGCGGGTGGCGGCAAACCTGGCGTCTTGAACACCCAGCAACAGTTTCAACAGCAGCAGCAACAACAGCAGCTCAGGCACCAGCAAATGATGCAGATGCAGGGCATGGGTGGTGGCGCCGGCGGTGGAATGGGATCCGGGCCGCAGCAGCCAGGCGGAGCAGTTGGTGGAGGCGGTGGGGGCGGTATGGTGCCGCAGCAGCAGAGCATGAACCAGCAGCAGACGCCGAACCTGGTGGCTCAGCTTCAGCGGCAGAACATGATGGGCCAGCAGCAGCAATACCAACCGCCCCCCTATTAGATCGTAGACACTCCTTAATTGTAAGCCTAGTCCTAATCATTTATTTATCAGATGTATTTGCAATAAACGTACATTCAAAACAAAGTTTAATTTTGGATAAAGCCGACATTGACCCATTTGGTATCATTTTAAACGAAACGGAAAATATTGAAATAGTCTAATATAAAATACTTCAAAAAAATGGTGGAAAATATATATTTTTGAATCAAAATATTTAAAAAAAAATGTGTGCTATTTACAACAATGTTTTGCTTAGCAATTCCAAAATACTTTCAAATTTTGGTCCTGTCACTTTGATTTTAGTCGACTATTTGAAATAGGGAAAAACATTAAAACATCATATAAATATTAAAAAAAAAATGTTTATTTGGAAAAAAAATTCAGTGGCTATTTCATATATGTATGTAGATGAATTCGGAAAATTGAAATAATTTTATTATTTTTAAACATATATTAATATTTTTAAACATTATAACATTTGAGTTATATCTGCAAGGGTAAGGTTTGCCGTTCTTGTTAAATTTATTCTATGTATGTATATACTCCATTAAATTAAATTTGATCATTTTTGATATCAAAATTTAAATTTAACTTTAAATTGTTACATTTTTAAAATATTTTCCCTAAAATATGAATTAGTTTTTTAAAAACGAAAGTTTTTCCAATATATATATATTTTTTTTATTTAACACATAATCTTTTGGTTTATTTCCTTCGCGTAACCATCGAATTCTGGCCCATCTCTAATCAGCTGAGCGTCGATTGTTGCACTGGTGTGCGTGGGCGATTGTGTGCATGTGAATTAGAAATAATACATTTTTCGTGAGCATATTGTAGACGTTTTTTTAGTTAGAACTAAAGTTTAAGCAAATTGGTGCAAGTCTTTACCTGACGCGAGCGAAACACCTACATACATATGTAGAAACCGAAAAAAAAGCCCACAAACCGCGTCCGTGGCACATTTCATTCATCGATTGGGTCGAAATTCGATTCCAAGTGATACATTTCGCAGTATTGTTTGCAAGTGCTCGCGAAGAGGACGTGCTTTTTTAGTGGGTCATAGTCATAGTTTAATTCCAATCCGGAAATGAGCGAAGTGCCGGAGAGCAGTAAAAAGCGTCAGAAGACGGTGAGTACGGAAAAAGTGGACCTGTCCCGAAAAAACGTAAACACTTTAGCTCTATTTGAACAAGTGCGCCGAAATGGTACTCCAGATGTGAAATATAATGCTTAATTCATCACTCAATTTGAACAGCCGCAGGTTGTTTGACAATTTCTTCAGATCTCATCTGTCCCGCAGTTCCAAAACTCTTTGTTTACGTTTGCCGCTCTAACTATTTACCCTAATGTTTTTCCATATGGATCCGAAAGACACGTAATGCCAGAATTCCGCTCCTAGTCTTATCTTTTACTATAAGTATGTGCTTCTTAACCCAGTTTTTATTCGCAATTGACTACCTAAAGCATCAAATGAGTAATTCGCTCAAACTTTATAATGAATGCCGGTAATTGATAAGATTATAAGCATATCAATTCCTAGATTGTGCGGTCAAAATACAAATTGAATGCTACAATGTATGCAAATATTATAAGTTTGATGAGGCTTTTATAAATTGTTGATTCAGCAGAAGCGTTTTCAACTCATGCGAATAAAAATGCAGAGGTTGCGTTTTACTATTTCAAAAGCTCAATTTGTTGACACGTACATGTATGTAGGCAAATCACATCATTCCGAACATTTAAATGAGTTCCAAAAAACATTAAAATTATAGCTTTGATACCCAAAACAAAAACAAAATAAAAAGGGAGTTATTTGAAAGGAAATGTTTGAATAACATCTAGTGAGTAGTTTTAAAATAATCATTTTTCATATCACTCCAATATGAGTAGAAATCCTGCATGTGGTGAAAATTGCAGTTAAAAGAAAATGTAATATTAGTCTTCACTGCCCATTTAAATGACTTCTTTCGCAATCACAAATAATCTTTACCGTTTTTGAAACAATGTAAGACTCTTAAAGTGCCTTATGCAACATTCAACTATTTCCTTGATAACAACTGGTTACCACAAAAAGTGTTATTGTTTTTGCTGAAACAGGTTCAAAATAGAAAGAAAGTCTTCCGAGGCGACTAAAGTGGTATCAGCGAATTGTAAACAAGTTGCGCTTAAGACATGAACTCGAATGGGCCACATTGTTGGAGCTGGTCAAAAGTAGTTCAAAACTTGGCCAACAACCCGTCATCACTTGCAGGTTGAATGACCACAGTGACAACTCTTCGCAGTATCTTCATTCCGTGACATTGTTTTTTGACACATATATGAATCACACTTTTGCGGCAGATGAACTCCGAAGAAAATATTATCCGGGGTGCTATAGAACTCTTTCAACCAGAGCCCCAACAGTCCATAAATAAAGCCCATTGCTTCTTTTATTTTATTTAATTTACTATTCAAGCAATTTTTATAGTGATAAGTTTGTTTTTCCTAGCGCAAATAAACATTTGGCTATAATGGTTTTTAGTTTTATCCGTCATTGCATTACGTGTTAACTTAAATGTCATTAATTTAATCATTTGTAGTGATTACCTAACTAAATGGGTCTTGAAATAGTGCTGACTGAGCAACGTTCATCTAAAGATACTACTACTATCTTGATTAATATCCGAGAAAAACAAAACAGATAACTCTGAATAGCAACAATGTTTATTTTTATAAAGACTTATTAACTCGAGTAAAAAACTTTGCAATGTGCTAGTTTTATGACAATTAATTTTTCGGTACTCGTAACCTATTTCGACTGTTCCGAAAGCTATTGTTAATTTTAGTAAATCCCCGAATTATATTATTTAAACATACATTTCAAAATAAGTTTACTTAGCTGTTTAAACGAAAGTTTTTATATACAATAAAAACAAAGCAAATTTGAGTCTAATTATGAGGAGTTTGTTAGCTAAAGACCTCCATAAACAAGTTCCTAGGTGGATCTCTATCTCTGCCAAGTGCCAACGTAGCTGTCTCGGTCTTCGCCTCGACTGCAGTCCATGGATTTTTAGTTGCAGTTTCGAGCTTCGTCGAGAAAGTTCAGTGTTTTTGGCGTTTGACTTCGGTTTCAGTTGTGGTGCTCTGCGGTGTGGTTCGAAAACTCTCACTTGTTTAATTATCAAAGAGTACATTGTTCGACTCCCGCTTTCTTTTCACCTGCCAAGAGTTTGTTTCGTTTGGGGAAAAATGTTTACTCGATGTGCCAATTCGCTTGGCCACTATAATAATAATAACAATAACAATGGCAGTGCTGCTTCCACGAAGTGCTGCTTCCAAAATGTGGAAAAATCAGGAGATGCGGTAAGTTCCATTCGGATGAAGTGTTTTTTTTTGTTTGTTTGCTAAATACTCTTATAACGACCATCTTATCAGGTAAACAAAAAGTTGCAGATTTCTATTTATACGGAATCCTTATATACATTTTTTAAAGTTGTAATTAAATTATTAAATCTATCAGGTTTGTTAGTTAGCTTATTAGGTAATCTTCAGCATTGGTGAAAAAAGGATATTTGCACATTAAAAACCCCAAACTTTATTTTAATTATTTATCTATTAAAAAATTCGGAAATTATCAGTTAGTTGAGTAAGTATTCAAATCCAACATCGGCGCGAAAACTTAATTTCACATCTGTATAAATATAAGACCATTTTAATTAATCCACTATGTCTAAATCAGCAACATTTTTAAAAGAAAGAGATACGTCTTCAAATAAACCGTATGCTTAGTAAGCCCTTTGTATTAATCTTAACTTCTTGGTTGGCATTTCCAATTTCGTTTAGCGATATAGAATAAAAACATTTGTGTAGGAGTATTTGGTAGTATTTTTGCAGAGAAGTGTCAAATTCCATGTGCTGGCCTTGCTCCCTATCAATGTGTAAAATGGTTTGCTTAAAGCTTCAGTGTACTTTAAACGCTTATCTAAGAGCCCGACTAACAGCCTGAGACAAAAATTAGCTTCGAGCATAGGCGTGAGGAGCACCCCTGCAATGAAAAGGGGAGATTATAATTCAAAAAAACGAGGGACAGACTGTGCAAACATTCCCCATATTCCTCATATGAGTCTTAAGAGTGTAAATGATGCGTGCCTGGACCGCCGATCGAGAGTTCAGAGCGAGATGAATCGGCGGATCTGAGGGCGATCTCTCCGCCTCTTTTTCTCTCTGTGAGTTCCACTCTCCATTCCAGTAGCGTTGGAGTCAGAGTGCGCCATATAATGGCATAAATATTATTGAAAACTTTCAGTTCGTTTTCACCGCTCGTCGCGTGTCTATGAAGAATATTATTTCACATCCGTGAGCTCGTTTTTAACGCAATCTGAATATCGGATACGCACCGCTATCAGTGCGAGCCGTAACAGAGCGAATAATAAAGTAATAGCTCCCTGTACATTGCAAAATAATCCAAAACAATGCCGAATCCGCCCATTGGATTTTATCCCCATATTAAGAGAAGGGTAAGGCGTAAAAAAAAAATTAAAAACAACTTAGCAGTATGTCTTCGTTGTTAAAATAAAGACAATAAAGAGATAAAGAGTGAAATAACCTAAATTATTGTGCCACTAAGCACCTAAATCTTAATTAAGTTGCTCAAACGTGAGCCAGAGATGGTTGTATTTATGGGAGTGATATTAGTAACGGGGAAAGGAATACATATAGGTGACAATCTAACACAGTGACCCACATCTAAACCATTTACGAAGAACGCTAAATTGATAAGATTTTTATTCAAAACTATTGCGAATACTAAGGGAACATTTTCGGTTTCAAATTTTTACGATTTTCGATGAACTGAATACTAAAAGATTGTATTGTGAAGACTTAACTTATTTTTTTAATTTAAATGTAAATCTATAATGCATTTTCATTATTGTAAGCTATTCCGAAAAATTTGTGAGTAAATATTTAGTTAGAAACGCATTTTTCTCATATTACCTAAATAACAATTAAACTAAAAAATATAATAAATATATTATAAGTTATGCATTCGTAAGAAATGAAAGTATATTTTCATACACAGAAAGTGATTATTAAGTTTTTAAAATATCTTTAAAACTTTTAATGCATACGTCTTTTGGAAGTATTGAAACTCAAAGCAATTGACCAAGAAAAAGCAAATATTTGCAAACTTTTCACTTTGAGATAGAGACCCAAACCCTTTCGTTCTAACCATATCGCGTAATTCCATTCGCGATTCTGCACACTCAAGCTCCAGCGGAAGGTCAACAAACTCAATGTTGGACCTCAGCACGAATCGCCCTGGGGTCAAAGCGAACTATTTCGATGATGACTTGCCTTCGGCTCTGGATTCAGCTTTGACTTTGGCTTTGTGGCCGTCTGAAAAGCTAAAAGACCCGCCAAGGGGCCCGAGGCGGAATTCATCGCCATCCCAACTTGACATGAATATTAATTTATGATAATTTCGAAAGCTTAACCAAAATTGTTCTTCTTTCGCTTTTTTCTGTTTGCAGTGCCTACAGGTGGCGACGAATGTGACCGAGCAAAAGCACCATGTCACCAGGGAGACGCGCGGCAAGAATCTGGGGCTGTGCCGGGGCTTCCGAGGATGTACTGTGTGGCTGACTGGTAAGAGCATATCCTTACAGTATTATTATTTGCTTCTTACTGCTGCAAAAAGTGATCATATGCATATCTATCTATCTATCTATTGATTTCTATCAATAAATGCATTTATTTATTTAAGTCTGAAATGCAAAGTTGTAATACATTTCTTTGAATACTCAACGAGTATTCTTTTAAAATTTTAAATTTTTGGAAAAAAAGTTTTTAAACTTTCAGCAAGATCTCTGTATAATCTAATTCTTAAATTGATTTTGTTTTCTAAATTAGCATTAGTATTAGGTTGTCAATTCCATGAAATTAATTAAAAATTATTAGTTTATTAGATATATTTTAGATACCAAAGCGGAGAAGAATAGGTATAATAAAATAGAATTTAAAGTAGTATAAATTTAAATAAATACAATACACTAAATACATTTATTGCTATCCTTTTGCAGGCCTCAGTGGTGCTGGAAAGACCTCGATCGCCTTCGAACTGGAGGCGTACCTGGTGTCGCGAGGTATTCCGGCTTACGGACTGGACGGCGACAACATCCGCACCGGACTAAACAAGAATCTTGGCTTTACGCCTGCCGACCGTGAGGAGAACATCCGCCGCGTGGGCGAGGTGGCCAAGCTGTTCTCCGACAGTGGGGTGGTGGCCATTTGCAGCTTCGTGTCCCCCTTCGCCGACGACCGTGAGATGGCGCGCAAGATCCACAAGGACGCGGGCCTGAAGTTCTACGAGATATTCGTGGACACTCCGCTAGACGTGTGCGAAACGCGCGACGTGAAGGGTCTTTACAAGAAGGCTCGCGAGGGCGTTATTAAGGGCTTTACGGGCATTACGCAGGAGTACGAGCGGCCCCAGAAGCCGGAGCTGGTGGTCAACACCCACGGCTACACTGTCCAGGAGTCAACGCAAAAGCTGGTATCGCTGCTCGAACAGGAGGGCATCATTCCGCGCTCACTGCGCGACGTGGATCAACTGCCGGAACTGTACCCCAGCGAATCCATTGCCACGGAGGCACTGCGTCACGAGGCCAACTCGCTCCAGGCCATCGAGATCAGCACCGTGGAGCTGCAGTGGGTGCAGGTACTGGCCGAAGGATGGGCTTATCCACTTCGAGGATTCATGCGCGAGGACGAGTACCTGCAGACGCTGCACTTCAACACACTCCAGAGCGGCTTGGATGGTTCATATCGCGAGAACCACTCGGTGCCCATTGTTTTGAGTGCCAGCCAGGCGGACAAGGATCGTCTGGATGGCTCCTCATCGCTGACGCTAAAATACAACGGCAAACCGGTGGCTATTCTGCGCCGTCCAGAGTTCTACTATCAGCGCAAGGAGGAGCGGCTGGCCCGCCAGTTCGGCACCAGCAATCCCAATCATCCGTACAGCAAGCAGGTCCTCGAGTCCGGAGATTACCTGGTCGGAGGCGAACTGGCTGTGATCGAACGGATTCGCTGGGAGGACGGTCTGGATCAGTATAGGCTGACTCCCAACGAGCTGAGGCGCCGGTTCAAGGAGATTAACGCCGACGCCATCTTTGCATTTCAGCTTCGCAATCCCATCCACAACGGGCATGCACTTCTCATGCAGGACACTCGCCGCCAGTTGCTGGATCGCGGCTTCAAGCAGCCGGTTCTGCTGCTCCATCCCCTGGGTGGCTGGACCAAAGACGACGACGTGCCCCTAGACGTGCGCATGAAGCAGCACCAGGCCGTCCTCGATGCCGGTGTTCTCCGCCGGGAAGACACTGTGCTGGCCATCTTCCCGTCGCCAATGATGTACGCTGGTCCCACCGAGGTGCAGTGGCACGCCAAGGCTCGCATGAACGCCGGCGCAAACTTCTATATCGTGGGCCGTGATCCGGCGGGCATGCCGCATCCGGACAAGGAGGCTTACCCGGATGGCAACCTCTACGACGCCACCCACGGAGCGCGAGTGCTGAAAATGGCCCAGGGTCTGGACAGCATGGAGGTAAGTCGGCAAACCCAACTAGTATAACTCAAAAAACCATCATTAGACTTTTTGCCAAAGTAATTAAATACTCATTTCATCTTCATATTTTGGAGATAGTAAAACCTGCCAGTTTGTGGTATTAAGTAAATAAACAATTCAAACTGCTTGCTTTAGCTTTCCAAAGCGCTTTGGTAATTAGAACACCCAGCAGCAAAGTGTTGAAAGTAAAAAGTAATTGCTGGATATAGTTTAAGGAACTAAGAATAAATTAAGAATAATTCTGCTGATTTACATGTTGAAAACTCATATCATAATTATACTAATACTGAAATATATATACATATATATTATTTAAAACCGGTTGAGAAAATTAAAACATTATGTGGTCTCTACTCCATAGATATTGCCGTTCCGGGTTGCTGCCTACGACAAGAGCACCAGCAAGATGGCCTTCTTTGAACCTAAACGCAAGGATGAATTCGAGTTTATCTCGGGGACCAAGATGCGCACCCTGGCCAAGACCGGAGCCAGTCCGCCGGACGGCTTCATGGAGCCGGAGGCGTGGCAAATCCTGGCCACCTACTACCAGAACCTGCCGCAGGCGTAACACACTGCCAGGACCCGACCATCAACGTGCAATTCCTCCTAGTTATAGCTTCTGTGCTTATTATAAATAATCCCACTTTATGGCCACTAATCACCTACCACCATTTGTTCATCGTTTTTAACCCTCTTCCTGTGTGTGTATATTGTGGTCCTCCTAATTAAATGTTCGTATCGTACAATCTACTTGTATCTACTCAATCTACTTGTATCTACACATAAGTCACCCTCTCTGTTTATCTTAAGCTCAATGCCGTGCAGCTATTTTGTAAACTGTTTTAAAATACATATTTAAATAATTATCTGTTAGGTGCAATTTTATTCATCTCACTAAAGTTTTCGGTCAAAAATAGTTTAAAGTTGCGTATTTGGGGCCAATGCAAAAATCTTTCATTTGGAAAGTTTCTGAGGGCATTAAAAAACTATACAAATTATTTTCCTGGCCGATACTCTATGAACCCCATTTTATTAATATAAAAAAGGAAAGTGGTTGTATGGCATTAGACTATAAACTATGAAATTTGATGTCCATTTTTTTCACATTCTTTTATGACTTTGACCAGAAATTAAATATAAACAAGATCCTTTTCCGTATAAAGCATTTCAGTTTTTTGACCACCTAAATGTGTTAACAGAGCGTTAGCCGCTGTTAAATTGAACAACGACAAAAGCTCCCCGCTACGAAACAGCCTTCTCAATAAGAACTAGCTTTCTTTGGTTTTGCACATGATTTATTTTTATAAAATTGTATACGTTTAATCATTAATATTACAAGTAATTAATTAATATCAAATATGCATTTAGTTATCATTTAATTTCACATTATTTACTGCGCTGTGTATGTGTTCATAATTGTTTATTGCTGTCGATCGATTTTACTCGATTTTACTACCTTTAATTGGTGACCTCGTCTGCAAATCTTCATTAATGTTTATTTTTTAGATGTAACGTTTTTATTGACAGAGTTGTGTGGTGTGCGGAAAAGAGAAAATAAATAGAGTACGAACTAACTGAATGAAATGTGTGTGAAGATTAAGAAGAATAATAATATTAAAGCACCCTCAAACTGTGCGATACTACCACATTTAGGATGTAAAGTAAGGGGATCGGGATTCGGGGAGTACAATTTGGGTAATTGTGCGTCTGGACATCCTCCGTATCCCTAAGCATAATGGCAAAGGGCTGGTAAATCGATCAAAAGTACACATAAGTAATGAGCAAACAAGGGCAGGTGAACTAATCATATGCATACATAGTACATATATATTTGTTTTACAAGTAATAATTTACAAATCGACAACAACCATGGCTGCTAGAGAAAATCATAATTCCGTAAATACTAAAACCTCTTCAAGAAGGACGCGGGCGGGTTGGATTGGCTGCTCTTCGCTTTACGTTATCGCTGGATTCTTTTTAAACTGAGTTATATACGTATATATATATATATTTTATCATTCCTAGGTATATTTCGTACACGATGACGTCATATACTTTATTTAATAACTGTTTCATAATGCAATTTGTTTTCTATTCCATTATCGCGCTTTTTCGGTTAGGGAGAGCCGGCTGTTGATGTTTAAGGTTGATTTAGATGTCAGTTAATGTTGGCTTGTTCGGGGTCCCGGCTTTATTTGAACCTAAGAGTTAAGAAAACTACTATCTCGTAGTTACCACCATAAACTACTGCCCCGTAGTCGTTTCCACCATGCCGCATCAGTGCCGAAAGCAAGTTGCCACGTCAAAGCAGACTGCACCTGGATAACCAACTGTCCTTCGTCCGACTGTCCATCGGTTTCAGCTGATGGCCGCCCTTGGGTGGGTTGTTAGCCTCCTGTACACACAAAAGAAATTTGTAGTTGGCCACCAGCAAAAGCTCTTTGTCCGGGTTCCCCCTTCAAAACACTTACCATCCGCTTTTCCGTTTTCGCTTTGATATCACTGGCTAGGGTGAGGAAGGCTTCTTCCACGTTGATGCTGGCTTTTGCGGAGGTCTCCATGAACTTTATGCCATACTCGATAGCCAATTGTTCGCCGCGCTCCTTTGAAACCTGTAATGGGGAAAACATTTTAAAATTATCACTTAATTCAACTTTTAATCTCCAGTATGTAACACACAGACACTAACTAAAGAGGAATTCAACTCTATGCTAAATTTGAATTAAGCACTGTTTAGAAACGGATTGGCAACCCATTCTACTTTTTGTTTTAAGGACAAATAATCAAATATCAGTTTATTTAAACATTCTTGTAAAACAGTATAGGTAATTCTACAAAATGTCTTTTAATTCTTTTCTTTATATTCTTTATATATCTTTGATTTTTGATTAAAATGTTTACGGAAAACCGCCAACTGATTTAACCTCAAAGCCAGTTTGAAATCTAAAAAAACCTCTTCAACCTTTATCCTACCTGTCGCTTATCAGTCAATTCGCACTTGTTTCCCAGCAGCATTTTCTCGACGTCGGCAGAAGCGTTTTCCTCGATATTTCTGATCCAGTTTTTGATGTTCTCAAAGGACTTCTCCTGGGTTATGTCGTATACCAGCATGATGCCCATGGCACCTCTGTAATAGGCCGTGGTGATTGTGCGAAAACGCTCCTGTCCGGCAGTGTCCCTGGAAAATTCAATAGTAATCAATATTAATAAAATAAATCCGAGATTGACTTCTTTATTACTTACCATATTTGTAGCTTAATTTTCTTGTTATCCAATTCAATTGTTCTAATTTTAAAATCGATACCTGCAAAGAGAAAACGGATGAGAACATACACACACGCACGCTAATTAATTTGAATAATTTGGCAAGCTGCTGAACCTGTTTGTTCAGAACCCATGACGCCGCATTACAAAGACAAAGAGAAGCACAGAAACCGACAAACCACGCAATTGATTAAAACAATGTCGTTAAGTAAATGCCCCAAAATTGGAAGTGTCGCAAGAAAAACGTGCCAAAAACGAAAATAAACAATTATTAGCCACGAGCAGGGATGGGAATCGTTCGACTTATGTGTTTACAAGTACAGCAAGTACACTGTACATGCAAAATAATAACTATTAAAGTAAAGCTTTCCTCTTCTGGTAATTACCTTAATGTTGTATATTACTGTCACTATAATAAATGTTGTTCCCGCCCGAATAATCCCTTTAATAAGTCGAAGTTTTCTTGTACAAATAATTATTACCATCAACTGAGCGTTCAAAATACATTCGATAGCAATTAATTAAAACTTTATTGTGTGACAAAAGCCTCTGTTCTTTCTGTCATATCAGTGTTTTACTGAAATCTGGAAATTTGTTATCTTATTATTTTATGGTTTCTAGGGGAATCATTTCTCAAACTTAAATATTAATAAGGGCCTGGGAGCTAAAATTATTTTGTTTTCTCGTAAAGTTGTTAAACTGTCTAGGGACAATCTATTAGACTCCTCCTATCCCTGGGAACTGGTCTTTGGAGTTAAACGACACTCCCGATTCGGTGAGTTAATGGGTAAACCTGGGTATCAGACAATCCGGCTTCTTGGGCGATAAGAGCTGGGAAAGTACAAAGACTCTGGGTGAGTCTGGAAGTTATTTCTGTTCGCCTTTCTATGCGGAAGTGAATCTTTAGCTGAGATAACGTAAGGACCACCGAATTTCCGAGTTTTGGGTCTTTTGTTTACGGAAAATTCATTAGAAATGCCCCCTCCCCCGAAAACTGCAATAAATATATCAAATAATACAGTACAAAATAAAAAGAGAAGAACGTTGGCTCATGAGTCACTGGGCCTGCTAAAGCTCGAATTCCGAATGAGTTCATGCGAACCAAGAGGTGTCATAATTAATTAAAAATCGGGGAGACGAGATGACGTTTCACTCACCTATTGTGGATATGAACGTCGTGTTGAAGGCGTCCTCGGAGAATCGGAACAGGATGCAGGTCTTTCCAACTCCTGAGTCGCCGATCAGGAGCAGTTTGAACAGATAGTCGTAGGTCTTGGCCATTTTTTTTGCGGTAGGATCACAGTTGCCGTTCGTCACAAACTCCCCGATAATGATGGTAATGGCAAGGGTAAGGGTTAAGGGTGATGTACTGTACTCCTTTATTAGTAATTCTTTGCTAATAACACTAATCACGAGTACTCCCCATGCGTGCTGTTGAATGTTATTCGAATATTCCTAGACGTAATCGTGTATAATCGTATAGTTTTTTCTTCTCTTCGCAGCTCTTTTTGGGTGTGTTGGTGTTGTGTTTTCGATTTAGGAGCCGTGTCAAAAATGGCGACGTAGATTTAAGACTTATTGTCTACGCCCGAGTGTTCGCTTTCAACGCGGCGGATTTTCCGGTGGGAAAATGCAAGGGCGCTCGCTTCGCTGGGCGAGTGTTCGAATTGTTGTTGTGGTTAGGACGTGGAAATTAACTCAATTACTGCTTTCTAATTACGCCCGAACAAAAAATATGATTTTTCGCAGTGTTGACTAACAACTGGTGGTGTCAGAAGTGTTGTCCATCACTGGCTTTCAAGTATCGCCAATCGATAGGCTGTGGGGAAAAACAGCTGTTTCGGACAGTGTTGCAAAACTCCCGCCAGAGGCAATAGAAACAGAAAATAGCACAAGACCCAAAAAGACAGGTGTATAATATATATAATCCTGATCCTGCACCTGATCCTTGACCGCAGAAAGTCATTCCGCCCGCGAACGTTAAGTGAAGTTGAACAAATGTGAGCAGTGCCGTCGCCACCGACGCAGCAGCGAGAGCAGCCCCAGAATCCAACGCAGTTGCACCCCCGCAAACAAAAAGTTCTGGGCCATGGGCACCAAGGAGTCCAAACACTCCAATAGCATAAGCTACGAGGATTCGGTGAAGCGCGGTAAGTGAGTCCTCCAGATGGGTATTTTGGGTTGGTAATATACCCGGTGGCGAGTGGAAAATGGGTTACGGCTAATCAAGAAAACAGAAACCCCGCTGCAATCGATTCCATTGTTATTAGTCGCACGATTTCTGACCAAAGTTTTCCGCACTGACCACCACCCACTTCCCTTCCTCATCGTCTTGTGTTTCCTATCCCATTTTTTTGCACTTGCATTTAATTTGCCATTCCAGGAAGATTTATTTGTGTTTGTGGGCTGTGTGCATGGGTATTTGCGTCTCCGCCGCCAGTGACGTCACAATAGAAAAGCTCAACCGAAGGGGTGGTTTGTGGGTGGAAGTGAGAGGTGGCCGCTGGGTGGCTGGGAGACAACAAAGCACCGACGCACAGAATAACAGTTAAATAGCGAGTCAGTGCAGTTCACTCGTACTGTGACTGGAATGCGCGGATGCGGATGTCGCTGCGGATGCTGTTCATTTCAAGTTCAACATTTGATTCCAGTGTTCATTTCAATTCGCATTTTATATGCAAAGGCATTCTACAAAGGTATTTAAAAGAAAACAAAAATGCTTGTTCGTTAATACAATTAAATTATCAAACTGGCGGGTGTGGTTTGTTAGTACTTTAATTCTATTCTCCGTTGATTTAGTTCTTATTTACATATGTGCTTCACTCTAAGGTGCATTTCCCAGATAGGAAAATAAACATTTTGGCTTTTAAAAGAAACTTTAATCAAACAATAACGTCTAAGGCAGCACAATTTTTCTGAAGAGAATTTTAAAATTTCTCAATATTACAAAAATATTAGACTTAAATATAAAATTTAAAATCTTAGATAAAAGTTCCATATTTTCTTGAAAAAAGTTGAAATGTAAATACATTTTTTACCTATAATTAATTATTTTAAAATTCTATAATAATATTTGAAAAGGGAACACTTTTCGAGTGAATAGAGTTCGAAGTCTGAAGGTTCACTATTTCCCTTTTATAAAATGCTTCAAAGTGTAGACCCAGATATCAATTGTTAATCATCCAAAAGTTAAGATTATTTCAGCCAGCGGGAACACTATAACACCCACCCCATTTTCAATGACGTTTAGCGCTGGTATTGCCTTTGACTTACTTTACTTTACCCTCCCTTTGTGCTGGCATTCATCTCCCACTGGTGTTGTTATGGTTAAGGTGCCTGATTTGCGACCAGGCACCCGGAGTTAAGAGAGTGAATGTCGCTGATAAGGCCCTGCCCCGGCCCACCTGTCCACCCCCTTTCCACCCACCTTCGCCTACCTTGAGGCGTGCGACCCCAGGTGCGTGTGTTTCTTATTAGCCTCACCGACCGGTTCCAATAAAACCGAGCCAGCGGAGAAATGAAAGAAAAGATGGGGAAAACAAGTGCAGGCATGCAAGTAAGCCAGTCACAAATCGCAGACCCAAGTTGCAGTTGACATTCAATTAAATTCCGTTTCTGTGACGTCGCATATTTCCCACTGCTATATTGCCCATTTAATTCCGGAATGTATTTTCACGCCCCGTTTGCGCTTATCAGTTGGCTCTGTTCTCAACCTGATCGCTGAAATTGAAATGGTTTATTTATTGTCGATTTGATGACAATTCTTGTGCTCTTTTATTTTCCACATTAATTGGTCAATATAATAAATTGTAAGCAACAAGGAATGAATACAAATTGTAGATTTAATAATGACCCAATTTTTTAATGGATTTATTTTTGTTGCTCAGCAATACACTGTAGTATTGAAACAATATATAATTTTAAAAAATTTAAGAAAAAATTAATTCAAATTAAATATTTGGGGCTTAAATGTAGATTTGTTAGTGATCATATTGATTGATATTTTTATTGGTTAATAATCTTGTCCTGATATACAAATTTTTGGAACTTTCTTCATATTTTTCTTGTTTGTTGACTTACATATATGCGTTACGAATTATAATTATCGTCGGACACTGACACGTTCCTACAACATATGGACGATTATTTGTGATTCCTCTGTGTATGATTCACAATCATTCGGAAAAGAAGTTATAAAAAAATCGACTTTGGGATACTCTCCACTTAACTACCTTTTCTAAAACTATTTGCTTACCTTCGAAACTTTTGCTTAGACTTTCTCAATAGTTAGTTCTTCTATTTAATTACTTGCTCCTATAGAGTTTTGAAATTTACATTAAAGGACGTCAAAATATAACCTTTTTATTGGGTTGCAAAAGCTTCTATTGCACTTCAACACTTTTACTTCGCGAGTTAGGGCTTTAAAATCAATTAGAGATAATGGTTAATTAGGTAACAGCGAATTTGAATCCCATAAGTGATTGAATAGATAAATAATTTCATAAATTATGTTTATTGCTGTTATAAGCGATTACAGCGAGTGTATTTGTAATATTTGTAGTACCTGACTTTTGCTTCTAAAATCGGTTCACTATTGACGTCACGTCCGTTAAAAAACCGAGCTCGTAAATCTTATTAAATACGGGGGCTCCCAAGCTACTAATTAGAAGCGTTTTGGGATAAGCCCTACCAAACGCGTTACTCATACATTGATTATCATTCCAGTAAGCGATGTCGAACTGCGGCGATTGAGAGATGCCTTCAAAAAATCGGCGGGCGTGGGACGGAACTTCCTTAGCCGGAACGCCTTCCAGCAGGACGTGCTCTGCGAGGGAGTTCCGCCGAAGATCACGGACATGCTATATGCCGCCTGTGGTGGCACACAGCGCGGCATCTCCTTCAATGACCTGCTTTGCGGGCTGGTCCTGATCACTAGGGGTACCCAGGGGGAGAAGACCAAGTAAGAATGACATAAAATGCAATTTATAACCGCAATTGATAAATACCACCTTTTTTCCCAGATTCTTGTGGAACCTCTACTGCAACGACGCCGGCACTTTTATTATCAAGTCAGACTATGTGCGCAACGTCAATCTGGCTCCCTTCGAGAGTGTCTCCCTGTTCGCTCAAAGCGAACGCGTCAATTTCGAGCAGTTCCAGGACTGGATAATAAAGCATCGCAATGCCACTGTTCTCTCAAAATGGCTGCTGGCCGACAATTGTGTCAGTCTTACCTCGGAGTTGGAGACGCCAACGTTTTACCAGAGCCTCGCTGGAGTTACTCATTTGGAGGAGAAGGTTAGATTCTGGATAGAGTATTTATATACGGCTAATATTACTTAGTAATTTCAAAAAATGTGGCCTGCACTACACGGCCAATCGTTTCTTGGGAACTGCATTTTGAAATATGGCTGGTGTATTGTATCATCTGTTCTTTAATCCTCCACTTTTATTTTCTGAAGTCGTCTTTTTTTCCACTTTCTTATTCTGGTTTAGTAATTAACAAGTGAAAGCAACATTGTATTAGAATTTAAATGCATTTTTTGCACAGTTTATTTATTATATCCTTGCAGAAGGTATTTATTATTATAATAAGCGATTAACTGCTCAGCTTCAGAGTTTTATCTTTAAACTAGTCAAAATATTATACGTTTTTTCCTGAACACTATATAAGCTCAGCTTGTAAACAATCAAAGCTGCAACATTTAAGTATTATAAAAAACTTTTTTTGCACATTACTTAGGATTGAAAATTATTTTCTTAAATATTTCTTACTATTTTATTTAAAAAATAAAAATAAATAAAAAATACCTGATCTCTTAAGACGGAATTTTTGTTCATATTAATAACTCAATTTTTTTTGTAGGACATTGGAGATCTAGAGAAGGAGTTTTGGCGCTTGAAGAACACTTCCCAAAATGGCCAAATCGACCTGCAGTTTCTGGGCCCCCTGATTAGCCCACCCATACCAAAGAACGCGTTGGCGGGACTATTTAACGCCTTCGACGAGAACCGCGACGGACACATCGACTTCAAGGAGCTGTGTTGCGGAGTGAGTGCCGCCTGTCGGGGACCGGGAGTGGAGAGAACGCGCTGTGAGCACTGATTACTACTACTTATCCCACTGTAAACTCATAAACTTTTCTTTTTATTTCCCTACAGTTTGCTTTAAGATCTTCGATGTGGACCGGGATGGAGTTCTTAGTCACGAGGAGACGCTGCAGATGATCAATGTTCTGCTGTTGGTGGCCAAGCAGAATCGCGAGGCGCAACAGTACAAGGAGCTGACCAAGCAGCTGGTAATCAGTGATCTGCTGGAGTTTGGACAGCGTAGAAGTCCGGATGGCACGCCCAGCAAACTAACCCGCGACAATGTCTCGCTGACCGCCGAGGACTTTATGCTATGGACCGTGCAGTGTGACTTGAGACTTATGCAGCCCCTGCTGGACCTGATCTTCGAGCTCTGTCACATCGTATTTGGCCTGTGGCCGCAATGCAAGCACATGGAGAACGATATAGTCCGGGGATGGCTGCGGCGCGAGGAACGCAGGCCGTACAGCGTAGGTCAGTTCTGGTACCTGATCACGCGCGACTGGTGGCTCGGTTGGATGCAATATACCCAGCACACGGCCCATACCTGCGACTATTGCAAACGCACAGTCCACCAGCGAACTGCTGTCGATGAGGCGCTAGTCTGCGATGAGAGCTTTAATACCCACAGCCTGGAGCAGCACGACAGCTACTCCCTGGGCTCTGGTACTGGATCGGCATCCGGATCCGGGTCGGCGAGCAGTGGGATCTCCGCCGGACGCCACTGCGGACCGGTGCGACCGGGACCCATCGACAACAGCAATCTGATCACGGCCAACCCGTTCCGCAATGTGCGCACCCTTACCGGCGAGGGCGGCCACCTCAAGCGGGACACGCCCCTCGTGCATGGCCACGACTTTGAACTGGTTCCCAAGTCCCTGTGGAAGGCCCTAAATCGATGGTATGGCGACAACCTGCCACTGCCGCGACAGGTAAACTTGTTAACGAGGCAACTTAATATCCAACAATTCGAATTTACTATACAAACTAATTTTACCATAAGCAATTTACAAAAATCGATGAATTTTGATTAGACTTTTATCACTGGAGCTTTATTGCTAAAAATTTGTTTTTTAGTTTTTATATTTGCTGAATCTATAGCTATAGAATAGCTTACTTAAGTACCCAAAAAATAAGATTCATCCCTTGAGAAGTAAAATCGTTTTAAAAAATAAAATAATGTATTATTATTTTCAATTAATTCTTTCACCAGGTCATCCAACCACCCAACTCCGAAGTGGAACTGGAGCTGTACCCGCTGAACCTGCGGATCCTGCTCCATCAGGCGCAACCATCCCAGACCGGCGCTGGCGGAGGCACTCAACTCGGCAGCTGGGGCTCCACGGTGAGCGGTGGCTACGGGGTCCTGGCCTCCGGAGGCGGCTATGCGGCCATCGCGGCCAGCAGCGTGCTTCAACCGCCCAAGCGCTACTTGGCCTACACAGCTGCCTTCAGCCGACTGGCCACAGTGCGCCAGGTGGGCGAGTTCCTCTGCGAGCAGTTGCGTCTCAAGTCGGAGGACATCCGGCTGTGGCACGTTCCGCAGCTGGACAACGGTGCCATATTGCTAGAGGAGGACGCCATGTGTCTGAAAGAGCTGCTCATCCGGGACAACGACCAGCTGCTGCTGGAGATCCGCAACAAGGATCTGACCTGGCCGGAGGAACTTGGCTCCTTGGCCACCGCTCAGAGTGGCCAGGGTACGGGAACGCCGGGTGACCGCCGTCGCCTCACCCGCAGTTCAATTATGTCGGTACATGCGCCGGGAGCCACTGGGCTGCACAACCTGGGGAACACCTGCTTCATGAACGCCGCCCTCCAGGTGCTGTTCAACACCCAACCGCTGGCCCAGTATTTCCAGCGTGAGATGCACCGCTTTGAGGTAAATGCGGCTAACAAACTGGGCACACGGGGCCAGCTGGCCATGCGTTACGCAGAATTGCTCAAGGAGGTTTGGACCGCCACGACGCGCTCGGTGGCGCCTCTTAAACTGCGCTTTTGCGTCAACAAACACGCGCCGCAATTCGCCGGCGGAGGTCAGCACGATTCCCAGGAGTTGCTCGAGTGGCTGCTGGACGCACTGCATGAGGATCTGAACCGCGTAATGGAGAAGCCGTACAGTGAGCTGAAAGACTCCAATGGACGCCCCGACAAGATTGTGGCCGCCGAGGCCTGGTCGCAGCATCACGCCCGCAATCAGTCCATCATCATCGATCTATTCTACGGCCAATTGAAGTCCAAGGTCAGCTGCCTGGGCTGTGGACATGAGTCGGTCCGCTTCGATCCCTTCAGTCTGCTCAGCCTGCCGCTCCCGGTGGAGAATTACGTCTATTTGGAGGTCTTGGGTTAGTAACATATAGTGAAATCTAATGGTAGTGCAAATGAAAAATCGTAAGCGTCTAGAAACCACCAAGCTATGTGCAAATTGATGCATAAAATTAAGTTTCCCTTTATAAGCTAAAAATAAAGCTTTTTTTCTAAAAAGTGTAAAACGATAATGCTTAACTTTACTAACACCTTATTACAATTACAATGCATTTATAAAATTGTGTAAATATAAAGATAAATTCGTATAGATTAATTCTAAACAGTTTGATAACTCAACTCTCTAAATCGTTTTTACATTTGTCTTTCTTCAGTTATCCTGCTGGATGGGAGCGTACCCATTAAATATGGTTTTCGCCTCAACTCGGAATGCAAGTACTCGCATTTGAAGTACAAGTTAGCCACTCTGTGCTCCCTGCAACCAAATCTGATGCTCGTCTGCGAGCTGTGGAACTCACAAATACGACAGGTGCTGGCCGACGAGGATAAGTTGCGCACGCAGAGTGCCAAAGAGCTGTATGTCTTCCAACTGCCCGAGCAGAGTGTGCGGACGCGTTCCAACTCAGTCCTTAGCATGCATATCGAGCAGGGTCTCAAGGACATTCAGCGCAGTTCCGGTAAGTCCCTGAAGAGGATTTCAAATAGATACGTACTCACACGTTCCCTCGCTTTCAGCTCTTATCAACGCACAGGACTCGTTGTCCTCGCTGAGCACTCTGCAGACATCTAGCCACCGCGCTTCGTCGCGAGTCCTTTGCAACGGACATGTCCCAGGCCTCGAGGTCGAAGCGGAGGTGGAACCGGCAGAGGTTGCTCGCTACAACAGCAGCGGCAATAATTACAATTCCATCACTAGCCATTTCAGCGGAAGCGGAAGCGGGGATAACCAAGTGCACGAACTGCTGCCAGATGAGGCCGGAAAGGTAAGCCGGTGCTTTGGAAAGAGAGAGTGCATGCCCCACAGCCTATTTTGCTTCAAGGTATGGCTTCTAAACTATATTAACATACACGTATTTAATATCATAGATTTACGCCCCAGTTATTTGGGGCCAATCGAATTCCTAAATGCCTAAATTCAGAGCTTCAGAACTTCCCTTGCCTAGGATACCGAGCTTGCTCCTCAGCGGCGAAAGTGCTGCAATGTTATCGTCGGGTCGTCTTCGATTGCGAATGCGAAAACAGAATCCGCTAATGATTCCGCCTCCGTCTGCTTCTCGAGTGTCACTTTACAAGCGTTTAATCTAAATATATTAAATACCACTATGTTAAATGAACAGTTGCCGTTTGCTGCGTGGTTTGTGGGCTTCCCTCTTAACTACTCAAAACTACTAGCATACTCTGTATATTCTCCCTACTTTCGTATTCGCACACTGTTATCAAATTGATATCAATTATTTGTAATCTATATATCTCCTTCTACTAATCATTTAATTTGTTGCTGGCCTTATTCTATAACTAATGTACATTTTTTGCTTAAGCCAAAACAAATATTTGGAATCACCTCTTTGCTATTCTTGAAAATCTTTGTTGTCGTTGGTTGTCAAGTTGAAAGTTTGTGAATTATAATTTATTTTGTAGTTTCTAGTCATTCTCATAGCTTTGCAAAACCGTTTACATTTAGAACGTTTTAGACTATTCATTTTTTGATTTGTTCATTAAAACGTTCAGGGTATCTATAATTATATTGTCTTAGTACATTTTTGATATAGTTTTAGATAGATTTTTATAAAATATTTTTAGCAAATTTTTGTAGTTAAATCTTGAACCATTTTAAAGATTTCTGCAAAGTAAAATTATTTTAATATATTAAAATATAATCTTTTGAAACATAGATCACATAAGTGCTTTAACTCACACTTATGGACAAAATAATAAACCCCCAGCAAAACTAACAGTATTAAACAAATTTTGCATCTTTCGAAACCTGTACAAAAACTAAATCATTATAATTTGATAACTTCAGTTTCACTTGCCACCGACCTCACGGAATAACTAGAATAAACCAAAACTTAATTTAAACACCTGCCATAAACAATTTGTAAATGTATAAGTAGATTTTGAATTTTAGTGTATACCCTATAGACATTTTGTACATTTACGAGTAATTGGATCCTTGGTTAATTGAGTTCCCAAAGCTTTAATTCACGATTTTACACAAAACGCCCCTGAAACATTAACTTCAAACCCAGCACAACCAAGTCTAATATCAACTCTTGGTGCAGGAGTCGCTCATCCTGAGCTCCAGTCCGGAGAACACTTTCATGCACGGCGCGGCCGCCCAGCAGAAGCGTGTGTCCTCCACCAAGTTGCTCCACACGGAGAGCAACAACAGCTCCATGTCGTATACCAATCACTCGGGCGAGAACTCCATGGAGAGCTCACTAACGGAACCTATTCCGATGGCGGATCTGGCGCCGGTGAGTAGTCGCCATGGAAGCGGCAGCGATGACAGCTCCTTCCGGACGTCCCCGAATGAATCCAGTGGCCTGAGCACTGGGCACACTTTAGGCGCCAGCTTGGATGTGGACGAACAGGCGGAGGAGGGCAACGAGGAAGAGCACGATCAGCCGGACCAGATAACAACCTCGCAGCCTGAAACCAGTAGTGGGGTATACTCTCGTCGCTCCTCACAGCCACCTCACAAGGCGGGCAAGTATCTGGTGGCCGTGCACCGAAAGATAACGCGGCACGACAGCTACTTCCTCTCCTACCATAAGACGCGGCCCAGCCTGTTTGGGGTCCCCCTGCTCATCCCCAACAGCGAGGGCGGCACCCACAAAGATCTGTACTGCGCCGTGTGGCTCCAGGTGAGCAGGTTGCTCAGCCCTCTGCCCGCCACCACGGAGCAGGCGAATCATGCCGCCGATTGGTAAATATATCCGGTCTTTTATGAAATAACTAAACTGACTGTCTGTTATTTTACCTTAGTGATGACAGCCTGGGTTACGACTTTCCCTTCACGTTGCGTGCTGTTAAGGCAGACGGACTCACCTGCGCCATCTGCCCCTGGTCAAGCTTCTGTCGGGGCTGCGAGATCCGCTGCAACAACGACTATGTACTCCAGGGAGCCCTGCCGCCCATCAATGCCGTGGCCAGTGAGTAGAGATTTCCAAAACTGTTGCATGCTGTTCCACAAAACAAGCTCTTTGTAGTATAGATTCTTTTAAATTTTTTTAAACACACTGGTTTTAGGACAATCATTTTCTTCCACAATTTAAATTACACTGTGCCACTTTTTTATGATTTCGGAATACAACTGCAAATTTGTCCCAGTTAGCGTTTGAATCGACATAAAGATTGGGAATCAAATTTCACTTTTATTGACCTATTACAAATTTCGAGAAAATTCCAAATAATATTTGAGTTGTGTACCAATAAATTGTTTTTTTTTAAATTTTTTGAAAATGACATACTGTTTTAAAATTTTATTTGGTACATTTTTCTTTATAACTGAACGGAATTGTGTAAAAAGATATGGTTATTATAAATCAAATTTTTACTTAATAATAGCAAAAAAAAACCTAGTTTTTATGAATATATTCATACATACATCCCAAGCGAAAACTGCAGTTGCACTGTGCCATTAAAGACACAAATTTACTAGAATTAAACAATAAGTTCATATATCCCCTACAGGTAATACATCGACGCCAAAAATGAACACTAAATTCCCATCGCTACCAAATCTGGAGGCTAAACGGACGCCAGAATACACCGCCTCGTTGTCATACGCACCGACAACGAAATATTTTGAAGACTTTACCATTGCCATCGACTGGGATCCGACCGCCTTGCATTTGCGCTACCAAAGCACCTTGGAGCGTGTATGTAGAATCTTCTTAAATGTATCTTCGCAGTAACTGATATTTGTCTTAACTTAGCTATGGGTGGATCATGAGACCATTGCCATAAGTCGGCGGGAGCAAGTAGAGCCCGTGGACCTCAATCATTGCCTGCGCGCCTTCACCTCCGAGGAGAAATTGGAGCAGTGGTATCACTGCAGTCATTGCAAGGGCAAGAAACCCGCCACTAAGAAACTGCAGATCTGGAAACTGCCTCCGATATTGGTGAGCTGAAACTCCTCACTGTATGCAGGGACAATGCCAATGACTTTCACTTTCGTTTAGATTGTGCACTTGAAGCGGTTTAACTGCGTAAACGGCAAGTGGGTCAAGTCACAGAAAGTGGTCCACTTCCCCTTCGATGACTTCGATCCCACACCGTACCTGGCCTCAGTGCCCCAGGAGACGATACTGCGGCACAAGGAGCTGCTGGAACTGAAGAAGGATTCCGATTTGCCGATGGCAAGCAATGAAGTGGTTAACGAAATAGACGAGGACGACAAGGACAAGGAGGACCTTTCAACACAGGCTGGGACAACTCCGGCCACCGCTTCTACAGCGTCCACCGGGAATATCCTGCGCCAGAGCAAGAACATCAATGCTGCCCGGCGACAACGCCTCATCTCGACGAGTCTTACCAAAACCCCCATTGTGGACGGCGAGTTCGAAGACTATCACCAGCACCGACTCAAGCCAGAGGTGGATGAGTTCGATCCCAGATACCGACTCTATGCTGTTGTAGTGAGTATAGCCCATAGTTATTTTTTTCCGGGATTTATGGATTTATGTTTTCCTTTTCATGCAGTCACACTCGGGCATGCTGAATGGAGGCCACTACATTTCCTATGCATCGAATGCAACTGGTTCCTGGTACTGCTACAACGACAGCTCCTGCCGCGAGATATCACAGAAGCCGGTCATCGACCCGAGTGCCGCATATCTGCTGTTTTACGAGCGCAAGGGCCTGGACTACGAGCCGTATCTTCCGAACATCGAGGGACGGGCGCTGCCCAACGCCTCAGGCGTACCACTTGAGGTGGACGAGACCGAGGGAGAGCTGAAGAAGCTGTGCTCAATTTCCTAACTGATGTCCACTTCCTGGTACCGTGGGCATCGTGGCTATGAAGATTATATAATCCATTCTTACCCTTTCTGTTCTAGAGACTCTGTGTTTTGTTTCACACCGCGTATGTTTTGTTATTTACTATTCTAAGCTGATTCTGATTTTCTGCAAAAGATGTTTAGCCCATAATTAGTTTTAAGCCTACTTCTATTTTTCTTTGCCGAAAATTGTTTTTGCATGTAATATACAAAATTCAAGTTTAGCTTGTAAATAATACGTTAAATTGGTTTGTTACGCCGAACAAATCTCTTCTCAATATTTTCTTGTTGCTTTGTTTGTTTTGTTGTATATAATTTTAAAATTTTTGTATTTGTATTAGGCCAGCAGTGCCAGCTTGTAATTACCATGTCGGGATATTCCATTTAATTTGTAATTATTGCTGTAAATAACAAGCGGAAGTGAAACCCGAAAGTCAAAAAGTTTTAGGCAGTTTGATATTAATTATGATCAGCAATATTAAGATGTTACGAATTTCATCCCAAGAACTCGCGGACTATTGTTGGTCTACTCATCCCGTATTTACGTGAATTGATTGGCTTTGTGTGACGTGCCGAACAGATTCGGTTCGAAATTAGTATTGCGCTTATCAGATATGACTTAAATATGTCTATTGATTGTGTATTTGATATTTACAAATTATATATATACACCCACAGATATATATATACATACAAAACTTAACTAATTTATATTAATATACAAGAACATGATGATATATTCGAAACGAAAAGCTATGAATAAAACAACTTTTATCGCTTAAACCACATCGTATTTTTACTGTTTGTTTTTGACCAAGGAAAACAGGTGATATTTTGGGTTTAAGAAAAAAAGTCAAAACTAATAAGAAATCTTTTAAATTAAAACGTTTATTTTCAAATCGAAAAGTTCGACAAAATATAATTTAATACTTTTTCAAGGCTGCAATCCCACCCCAAATAAATAACACTCGTTTTTTTGCAATGGAATTCAATACATTTATATTTTGTATCTAGATTATGTAATCACGTAGTAAAGAAGTAAATAAGAACTATTATACTTGTCGTATGTTTATTGGCTGCGAGCCGTGTTCTGCTGAGATCCGCCCCAGGAGCAGAATCCGAAGCCTAAAACCGAGCTCGCCATCCGCCAAGTGTCAAACCTTGTGAATTAATTATTTGTGTGAACGCGACATAGGTCCTTTTCGTTTTTATTATCGGGGTTTCATTGCAAATGATTATGATAAATATAGGTTGTGGGTGTGCGGGTGTTTTCTTGTGTAGAAATTTAAATTCTTAGCTTGAGTAAAGTATATTTGCATGGAATACGAATGCTCTTAAAATAGATATTGAGGAGATGATGCCTAGACGCCAGAATTATTCGAAAGCTGGCCGGGCACCGAAAACTGTGGCCTGAAGTTGGCAAAGTTGCCGGCGGGTCCGCTGGTGAATGCTGGCAATGTTGTGCCCTGGAATCCAGCCGGAAATTGTGCCATTAATTGAGCTGAAATAAAAGAACAAAGTTTAATAAAGTTTTTTTTTAGAACCTTCAAAAATCATATTTCGTTTTATATTTATAAATCTATTTTCTTTTTCTTTTTAGTTTCCTTTCATAACTTTTGAATTGATTCGATTTAAGAAAATGTAAATACATTTTACAATTGCAAATTATCTTAAAATAGAAATTACATTATATATTATTTTGCAAATCAAAAGTATTACGTTGCGACACTATTCTTTAAAAAATCATTACATTTAAAACCACTGCCTTCAGAGTTTAACTTTAACTCTCTTCATATTATTTTTTTTCTACGAAGTCAGACTAAAAATTAACTATTTAAATGGGACACTCACCAGCATTCGAGGCATTTCCGGCGGTGGCCGCTAGGCGGGAAAGAATCGATCGCTCGGACATCTGGAGCCGCTGGGCAACCGGTGGGATGCGGGCCAATGTGGCTGGCAGCCGGGACACATCGCTCTTCATGTCCGAGAGCAGCTCCTCCAGCTGGTTGAGCACCTTGTGCAGCACCGCGTTCGCGGGCTTATTGCCCGCCAGCGATTCCTTGCTGAGATGCTGATGGGATTCGGCCAGGCACTCGACCTCAGCGAAACGGGCGTTCAGCGACATGGCTGGATGGCTAGGGTCCTGGGCGAGATTCAGGTAGGCCGCCCGCCGCAGCTGCTCCTCGATAACCAGCGCCTGTTCCAGCAGCTTGAAGCGCCGGGCCAGAAACTTGTTCTTGATCTCCAGGAAGTTGCCCTTGCCGACGTCCATCTTGAAGGGTTCGTTGATGATCGCAAAGCGAATGTCATTCTGGATGTCTTGCCAGCGTCCATAGCCGTGGGTCACGATTCCGGCCAACAGCCAGTAGTCGTGGCGACGGTGCCAGATCTCGTACTCTCTGCCGGGCACAGCAGCCTTTTCCTCGTTGAGCCATAAAGTGTGCAGCTCGGTGAACCCACCGTCGGCGATGTTGAACATGAATTTGCGCTTTAGCACCTCGAGACTGTCCTCCACTCCCTTGCCGGTGGCTCCAGTGGCAGCGGCAGCAGCAGCGGCGGCAGCAGCGGCCGCCTTGTGATCCTTTGGTGAACTGGCACTGGGCTTCTCAAGCTCACCGTCCTCCTTAACGATCATCACATCGTCATCGTCGTCGTCGATAACTGTCGCTGGTATTGGCTTCTTCTCCTCGAGCTTCTCCTTTTCCTTCTCTTCGACCTTGGACTCCTCTTTGATGTCCGCATCCTTGGCCTCTTCCTTGGGCTCTGTCTTGGCCAGCTCGGACTTGACCTCGGCCACCTCGCTGGGCTTTGTGTCGCCGGATGTTTCCTCAGCCGGGTTCTCCTGCTTGACATCCCCGGGCTTCTTGTCCTCTTCAGCCTCTTGTTCTTGCTTCACCTCGCTCTTCTCAGCCGAGGCCTTATCCTTTTCCTTCTCAGAATCCTTGTCCTTGTCCTCGCCCTTCTCCGATGCTGGCGCCGGACTGGGTGCTGCACTGGTGGCTGGAGTGGCGCTGTTGCTCGTAGTAGCGCTCTTGTCCACATTGCCACCAGCAGGCGGAGCCTCCAGGGCCGCCACATCCTGTTTGAGCGCTGATCGCACCGGTTCGCAAGGCTTGAGGATTAGCTCCGGCATGCTGTAGTACCCATTGATGTGCTCGAATTCCTGTACCTTCTTGCGAATAAGCGACATCACACCGATTCTGGTGAGCACATGCTGGCGGGAAAGTCCCTCGCGCGGCACTCCATCGGCAAAGGTCTCCGCGTTGTCTGCTCCTGGCTCACAGAGATGCCGCATGAACAAAGAGACGTACGCCTTAAAGTTGCGCTCGGATTTACCACGCAAGTCCCGGACCAACCACTGCGAATTGAAGGCATCCTGCGGAGGCATTCCGTACCGCATGATGGCATTGAGGAAGCTCTTACGTTGACGGGCATTGAAACCGAGAACCTCGATGTTTCCACCAACGCGGGCCAACAGTGGAGGCAAGGGGCGATCGTCGCGACGCTCCAATCGGCGCTTCGCCTTTCGCTCACCACCATTCTGTTCATCGAAGTCATCGTCGGCGCCATCCTCATCGGAGCCAGCTGAGTACTCAGAGTTATACTCGCTGCCATTGTCCTGCCAGTTCGAATCATCCCGCGTGGTGTCCGCAGCCACAACGCCGCCATCCGTGTAGTTGACCTGCTTGCGTACTCGCTTGCCTTTGCCCAGGCTCCGACCCACATCCTCTTGGTGCTGCTCGTAGTGGTGGCGCAGCAGCTTAACCCAGTATGCCGGATCAGAGTTCTCCGCATCCTGCTTGATGATCTCCGTCTCCTCCTCCTCCTCCTCTTCCTTGGTGGCATACGAAGCCACCTTGAACGAGGACAGATACTCGTTGGCCCAGGACTCCTTCTCCTCGATACCGCGATTGGTGCGGTCAAGCAGCTCGGCCACTGCCTTGTCGTCGTAGTGGATAGCCTCCTCCTTGTCGTCCTCCTTAAACAAATCCTCAGTGCCGAACCGCAGGATATCATCCAGTTCTTGTTTCGTGAAGTTGGCACCCTTGCCGCCCATTCCCGGACGCACCACAAGATGAGTCAGCATCATCTTCCGCTTAGCCACCTGCGTTACACGCTCCTCCACCGAATTGCGGGTCACAAACCGATAGATCATGACCTTGTTGGCCTGCCCGATACGATGGGCTCGGGAGAAGGCTTGAATATCGTTGTGCGGATTCCAATCCGAGTCGTAGATGATGACAGTGTCGGCCGTGGCTAAATTGATACCCAATCCTCCTGCGCGAGTACTCAGAAGAAAGACAAACTGCTGCGCTCCGGGGGCATTGAATCTGTCAATGGCCTCCTGACGCAACGTGCCCGTGATCCCTCCGTCAATACGCTCGTACTTGTACTGCTCGCCCTCGAGGAAGTCCTCGAGGATGTCCAACATCTTGGTCATCTGGGAGAAGATCAGCACACGATGGTTTTGCGACTTGAGCTGCCTTAGCATTTTGGAGAGCAGCACCAACTTGCCAGCAGCCTTGGTCAGCGAATTGATCTCGTAGAGACCGCCGGCAGCGGTGGTAGCCTCCTCGGCGGCCGAGGGGAAGAGATACGGATGGTTGCAGCATTTCTTCAGGTCCATCATGATGTTAATCAGAGAACAGGACCCGCCGCCGCTCTTCGAATTTAAAGCCTCGTAGTTCTTGGTCAAGATGAACTTGTAGAACTTCTTTTGCATGGCCGACAGCTCGACGCGCACAATGAACTCCGACTTGGAGGGCATGTTCTTCAGCACATCCGTCTTCAAACGACGCAGCATGTGCGGTCCAAGCATCTCGTGCAGTCGTTTAACCTGCTCCTCCTTCGAAACGTCAGCGAATTCGCCCTGGAACGCCTGCAGATCATTGAACTTGTCGCGGCTCAGGAAGTTGAGCAGATGGAACAGCTCCTCGAGATTGTTCTGCAGCGGTGTGCCGGTGAGCAGCAGCTTGTAGGCAATGGCGTAGCTGTTCAGGATGCGGAAGAACTTGCTCTGGTTGCTCTTCAGCCGATGGGCTTCGTCCACCACCAGCACTGCCCAATCAATGCTGCCTAGACAGGCGGCGTCCATGGAGATCAGCTCGTAGCTAGTGAGCAGCACATTAAACTTGTACTGGGTAGTCCGCAATCGCGAGACCTTGCTGCCACGAATGGCGCCCTCCTCGAAGCTCAACTCGTTCTCCCGTATAACCGCTCTCGAGTCCTTGTCGCCGATATAAGTGATGCAGTAAAAGTCAGGAGCCCACAGCTCGAACTCACGCTCCCAATTTACGAGCGTGGAGAGTGGCACGGCCACGAGGAAGGGGCCGCGGCAGTGGCCCTCCTTGTAGAGAGAGTACAAAAACGTGACCGTCTGAATGGTCTTGCCCAGACCCATCTCATCGGCCAGGATGGTGTCGATGCCCTGGCCCCAGCTGTAGCGCAGCCAGTTGATGCCCTCGATCTGGTAGGGATGCAACTGCATTCCAGTGCCCTCCAGGAACGCAGGCTGATCCTCGTACTTCTTCTTCAGATCCGTGGTGGGTTTTTCCGGCGGCGGTGTGTAGTGTTTGACCGGTCGATCCTCGTCATCCTCGACCTTGAGCTTTGACTTGCGCCCCTTCTTGCTCTTCTTGCTGCGGGATTGCGTGGTCTCTGAGGTGCAAACCGCACGCAGATCCTGGTAGTAGTCAATGGCTTGCCGTAGGCCCTGGATGTCATCGCCCTCCTCCTCCCAGGTGGACTTGTCGTAGGGCAACTCGCGCCACTTCACCAGATACATTGTGCTGCCATCTCTGGCCGTCCGATGGTTGATCACGCGCTGCACAATGAGCCACTCCGGCTTCACGCCGTTCTTGTAGAATTTCTCCTCCAGCAGTTCGGTATCGTCGTCGGCCTTCATGCCCACCTTGTCCTTGTGCCGCTGAATACGCTTGAAACGGGTGTCCGCCTCATCCAGCGACTCCTCGAACTTGGGCGGTTCCTCCATGTCGTACTTGCGCTGGAACGAGCGGATCATCAGGGGATGGTGGACGTCCAGCTGCACCTCCGGAACCCACTCGCAGTGCCAGTAGGACATGTTGTGCCACTTTATAAAGTACTCGCGCACCCGAGCGTTGCTGCTCTTCGATCCCTTCGAGGTGGAGGGTCCATCGTCGCTACCAGGAACGGCCCATCGCCAGGTGATGATCTTCTCGGCCTTGCCGGTGAGCGGAGGGCAACTGCAGCGCGGACAGCGCCAGTCGCCATCGGGTATGGTGTCCAGTGGCGGATTCAAGCAAAACGTGTGGTAGGCAGAGGGACAGGAGTCGCAGCAAAGCAGCTCCCCGCCATCCTTGCACACACGGCAGAATTCCTGGTGCTCATCATCGTCCTCTTCCTCGGCGGCACCTCCATCCGCCTCGCAGTGCGGGCACGACCACTTGCCCTCTGGGGGTTCATCCAGCTCTGGCTCCAGGCATACCAAGTGATAGGCCCGCGGGCAGGTGTCACACAGGATGATCTCGCCCCCTTGCTGGCACACCTCGCAGTAGTCCTGGTGCTCATGCTCGCCATCCTCACCCTCCGGGAAGTTCTTGGTTTTCTTGAGTTTGTTCTTCTTCTTGAACTTGTTGCCAATCTTGGTCTTGGCCTTCTTGCGCACCACCGGTGCACCGGATCCATCTTCCTGGGCAGCGGGAGCAGTGTTATCCGCCTTGACGGAGGCAGGCGCCTCCTTCTCATCGGCACTTTCATCCGATTTCTGGAGCATGCGTTCAAACTCTAGATCCGAATCGCGTTCGGATGCACCGCTGGCCTCTTGCTCCTCGTCCGAGCTGTCCCGCTTGCGCTTGCCCAGCAGCTTGATCTTTAGGGTGGGCACCTTGCCCGAGGGGCGACGTCCCTTCTTGCCACGTCCACTGCGCTTGCGCCGCGGCTTCTTCTCCTCCTCCTCCTCTTCTTCCTCCTCCTCGACGGCCTCCTCGTAAATGTCGTCCGGTTTCTCGTTGCGCGAAGAGCGCGAGGATCGCGGTTCCTCCGGCTCATCGCCGGCCACACTGCGCGCCTGTCCAGCGGAAGTTCCGGAGCCGGCAGCCCCGCCCTCCTGCTGGATGTGCGGATTGCTCTCGCAGAACTCACGCCACTTGGCCGCCACCAGCATCATCAGCTTAGGTGCCGCGATCTTGGGATTCTCCTTCTGCAGAATGGGTCGAACGTACTGCATGAACGCCTTGTAGGTGGTCAGGCTCTGCAGTTCCTCCTCGCTGTACTCGATCTCCACATCGCACACGCTGAATGCCGAGCAAACGTCTTCCACGGAGGGCATACCTAAAGCAAATAAAAATACAGTATGAACATCCAGTTTTTTATTAGTCGCCATGACTCATCTCTACCGCTTTAAAATATCAAAAAGATTTATATATGACTAGATAAATATCTTATTACTTTATTTTTTGTTATGGCTGAATTTTTTCTATAAGTTAAATTTTCTTAATCAGCATTGGATATCACTTTCTGTTCACTAACTGCTCCAACTGATATTAAGTTCAAGTTCAAATATCACTTGCTTCGGACTACTGAATTATATATTTACCGCGAAAAGACAAAATTTGCATAATTAAATATGTCAAAATGTACGATAATTAGGTAAAAAATAGTTTCTTTATTGGGTGCAAATTTTTAAAAAAATAATAAATTTGGAAAAATGTTTTAAATGGTTGGTTGTAAAAACATTTCTTAACTAGTGAGCCAAATGTAAATAATTTTAATTGTTAGAAGGAATTTTCTTACCGGATGATGCCGACTCCTTCTCCTTGGCGGCCTGTTTCTCCTCCTTGCGTTTCCTGCCGCGCTTCGAGGTGCTGGGGTACTCCACCTCCTCGTCATGCTGGACGAAGTCGCTGTCCTCCTCGCTCTCGTTCTTCTTGCGCTTCTTCTTCTTGCGACCCTTCTCCTCACCCTTCCTGGTCTTCCTCTTCTTGCCCTTCTTCTTCTTGCGATTATCCTCGGGATCGTAGTCGTCATCCTCGTCATTCTATCAGGATTTCAGATTATTATTATTTCAGATACCTGTACAAGCTGGAAACTACTCACATTCGGTTTTAAAGGCGCATCGGAATCGTTGGACAGCTCCGCCACGGGTGCGTTGTCCTCCTGGGCCTCTTCTTCTTCTAAATAGGTGATCAAAATCGGGAAATATGATTAGATATATCCTACAAACAAATCGCTGCAGTGGGCGATCTTGATTTACCGTGAGTCATGTTCAAAGAGCTGCGATCGGTGGTGAAAAAGGGCATAGTTACGAAAAACCAAAATAAAATAAAACCATTGGCAACTTTTTTCGATTCAATATTTTATTTGATTCTATTTTTTGCTTTTTTTGTCAAGTTTTTTCTTTCTTCTTTTGTTGTTTGTGGTCTTAATAATTACTAGTATATAACAATATCTCTTTTTTTGTAAGATTTTTCATTCTGCTGGTCTTGTCAGCGGTTTTGCTCTTAGATGTACAATAATAATAATAATATTTTCTCATGTCTCTTGATCTGGTTTACTCTTCTTTTTTTCTCGGCTTACACAATCATTAATCGTTAATAAGTTCCTTTTCAATTGCTGTGTTAGTTCATGTGTGTCTGTGTTTGTGTGTTTTTGTGGGCGTGTCATGTGTGGTTTATTTATGTATGAGGGCGTGGCATTTATATAAAACTAGTAAGTTTCTTTTGTTGCTTATCAAATGTCAATGTTGTACATATATATATATATATATGTATATATATATTGTGTATATATTTAGTGGTTTTTTTGTTGTATATAAATTGTATATATGATTTTGTTTTTGTTGTAATTGCTACGAATCGATTTTAAACGCTTGATTTTTTGCAACTTGATCTCAATGTTTCATTTGATTTTCCCATTCGTTTGTTTCCTCCCCTACTACTTAAATATCATATATAAAAAATATTGCAACGAAATAGCTAAAATTTCATGGTTTCTTCAATTTCGTGTTAGTTTTTAACCTTCTTTGTTTTGCTTTTGTTTCGTTTCGTCTCCCTATCTTCATTTTGGACACTAGAGTTTCAGCAAATAATTTGATAATTTTTAAGCGACCTTATCATCTCTCCTCCCACTTTAGCTTGTATTTTGTTAAGTTTGTTATTATTATTATTTTACTTAAGGAAGCTTTCGTAACATGCTTAGAGTTGTCCTAAAACTAAAAGCAAACAACTTAAGGGGCCGCCATAGCTGTGATACAACCATTAAGTATATCATTTCTATTAGTCCTCTCATAGTTTTGAGCAATAACTAGTCCAAAGCCGCAAATAATATAAATAAAGTCTCTGTCTTCGGTCAGTTCTGAAAATGTCTCTATTTGTTTAGTTTCCGACACAGTTTACAGATTGGAAAGGTACGGTACGGTAATGGTTCTGCTGGAGTTGGCTAAGAAAACTAAAAACGCTACGTACGCCAAACAAAAACCTGTGTATAATTAAAACACAAAAATATATAACAAATTAACTAGTTATCCATAAAACAGAAGAATTTTTTTCTACACAAGCCGTTTAAAAGTTCAGTCTATTGTTTAGAGGCACGCCCGCATGCAACACCACCAAAGGGAAATATAATTTACACACATAATCGCATATTTAATGGGGGTTGATAAGACCAAAGAGGTATTGAGCTGGTTGTAAACGATAAAGCGACTGAACGATCATGCAGTCACTTCACCGTTTACAAACAGCTTAATTTTTTCTTTAGAGATTAAATCTGAATTCAAATACATAGAATTGGCCTCAGATTATTATTTTTCAATAAAATATATATGGACTTTTCGGAATTTTTTTGCATTACATTTACAAACTCAAAGTTTCTGGCAAACATAGGCTTACAAAAAAAAAGAGTTCTGGCCAAAAGAGAATATCTAAAAAGACTTTGTTTTACCAACTGGCCCAACAATATGCAATTGATTTTTAAGATCGTTTCTGTGGTGCTCTCTTTTTCTCTCAGTGTGTCTGTCTGTTTGTCGGTTACGGTATTCAGTTGTGGTCATCGTAGGCCTAGGCAAACATTGGCTCAATATCAGTTAACTCTACTCGCACCCAATCCCAATCCCAATCCGGATCCGGATCCCGACCCCAAACCCAAATCCCACTATAACCTGGATCCCGGATTTGGGCACGTGCAGTCGACAGCAGCGAGGACACTTTGTGCTGGCCTACTCGCTCGCTATATCTCTCTCAATCTCTCTCTTTCTATACACAAATCTAAAACAAAAGCTATGCCCAAAAATGCAAAAAATTTGTCGATGAGTGTACTGTGTGTGTGATATTTTTGTGGATTTTTTCTTGTGTGAGGTGTGAGTGTTTGCCGTTTGTAACAAATGTTAAACAAAAAAAGAATAAAAATAAGAAGAGTCTAGATTTAAAAACGAAAAACATACACGCTATATTTAAAAGTTGATAATAATAATATAATAATAATAATAATTATTACACACAAAACGCAAGGAAAAACATGTGTTTTCGTTTTCATTTAGTTACTTATGCCTGCGCTTATTTAAGCTGCTCAATATGCTCAACAAAAAATTAAGTCTACAACTCGTATATAATTTTTTTTTGCTTTCGCCGTTGTTTTTAAAAATATTGATTTTGTTTCCTCCTCATCTCGTCTTCTTCTGGCTTGTTGTTATGTATATAGTTCATATATGTATATTTATATATGTGTAGAAATCGGTGGCAGCAGAACTTGCCTGCCGCCTACCCTCGTTTTAATGTAATAAAAATTATTTTACGCGAAAGTTTGTATTTTTTGTTTAGTTTTTGTTAACATAATTTCAACATTTTTTTGAAGGTTTTTTTTTTGCTTGTAGTACAATTTTCTTTTAGAACGTTTTTGTTGGTGTTTTTGTCGGTTTTGTTGATTTGTTTGTTGTTTTTTTTTTGTTTTTACTATAATAGTTTGTAGTATTTATAATAGTTTCTTGCTTGTTATGCCTTTTTACATGGGGGTTCAGCGGATGGTCATCGAAGTAGTCCCAGCAGGATCAATAGCGAGCCTCATCGTCATCGGTATTGGAGTTGGAGTTGGAATCATCGCAGTCCTCGTCGTCATCATCGTTGGAGTCCGAGCTGTCCGAACTGTCATCCGAATCGCTCCCATTCTGCTGATGTTGCTCCTGTGCATGTGGTTGCTGATGTTGCTCCTGTGCATGTAGTTGCTGTTGCTGCTGTATATGATGTTGCTGCTGCAAATGATGTTGCTGCTGTGGGTTATGCTGCTGATGTTGCCGCTGCTGCTGATTTTGCTGCTGGGGATGGTGGCGTTGCTTTTGCTGCTTCTGTTCTATCGTCTCCACAGCATGGTGCTGCCGCCTCTGCTGCTCGGCCAGCCTGGCGCCAGCTTCCGCCACCGCTGGATCCGGAGCTGGAGGCGCCACCACTTCCGTGGTCGTCACCGCCGTCGTGGCACTCATCAAAGTCTTGTCATAATCCATCACCAGCTGCTTGATGTGCGCCAGCTTGGCGTGCAGGTAATCAAAGCGCTGCTTGTCCTCTCCAATAGTGCGATCGTTATTGATCCGCTCGTACTCGCACACAATCTGCCGCTTGATGTGATCATAGTCCCCGTATCCGTTGTCACAGCGCCTGGCGCTCTCCAGACGCTCGGACAAATCCTGGAAACGATTGCGCACATCCTCCACGCGCGTCAACAGCTTGCGGTACTCATCGTAATCGCTCTCGAATTCAGTCTTATAGCGCCGCCGCACCTCCAGCGTTTGGATGGGCACGTATTTGCTGAAGTCGTAACGTGGCATGGAGGATGAGTCTGCATCCGCGGTGGCATGGGCATAGGCATGGGCGGCTGCCGCCAACTGTTGCGTTGGAGACGGATGCTTGGCCTGCTGATGGTAATGATTCTGCTGCTTCTGCGCCTGATGCGGCTGCTGTTGCTGCGGCTGTTGTTGCTGCGGCTGATGTTGCTGCTGCTTTTGTTGATGCTGCTGCTGCTGCTGGAGAGACGATCGCGAGTTGGAGGAGGCTGAGGCTGAGGATGAGGATGAGGGTGGCGGCACCTGTTGATAGCCAGACTTTGAGGCACTGGAACTCCTTTGCCGCTGGCCATTCGCTCCACCACTGGGACCACTACTACTCGTCCTTTTCTTGCTATTGGAGGCAGCATGTTGCGTGTTATTGCTATTGTACGAATTGTCGCTCTGCTGGGGCGGCTTACGCTGCTTGTTGGAACCGGAAGCGGATGCAGGGGCGGCAGCGGGCACAAAACTGGCCGCCAGCTTGGGCGGCGTCGTCGAAGAGGAGGCGGAAGCGGAGGCGGATGAGGATTTACTGCTACTGCTGCTGCGGTTCGACGACATCGCCCCCGTTGTACGCTGGCGATCCTGCTGCGTTTCGTAACCACTGGAGCTGCTTGAATTGCTGCCCGTGGAGTTCCGCTTATCCTTGTTGCCACCACCATTGCTGGTGCCAGCCATCGAAGAGCTGCCTCGTCTACTACTGCTACTGCTGCTACTGCTCCTTGGATGATGTTGCTGCTGTTGCTGCTGCTGTAGCTGTTGCTGCTGAAGCTGTTGCTGCTGCTGGAGCAGTTGCTGCTGCTGGAGCAGTTGCTGTTGCTGTTGCTGCTGTTCCATCGATTGCTGCGTGGCTGCTGCCGTTGAGCTCATAAACTCCTCCATGTTGTCCAGCACATTATAGCTGAGATCACTGGTGCTGTGATCGTCCAGCGGACCCGGCTGGCGTTGCGGCGGCGTATACCGATTACGACTGGAGGCGGAGGAGCCTAGAGACATTGTCACCGCGGGGGAGGAGTACGACGTTCCCGAGGGCGGTGTGTCCTTCTTGTAGTGACTGATGCGCTGTTTCTTGGGCTGAACAGTGCTAAACATAGTCTCGTCGTACTCGAGGCTGGTCCGCTTCAGGCTGCCGCCGCCCGCTCCAACTCCGCCGGTCCCTCCTGGTCCGCCATTACCCGACGGTGGCGGCGGACTGCCTGTGTGCGTCGATGTAGGACTCTGGCCGGAGGTCGAGCTGCCCGCATCTGAGCTCATCGGCGGCGTCAGGTTCTGCGGCTTGCGACGCTTCAGCTGCTGCGCTTCCTGCTCGCTAAAGAAGGGCCAGTTCTCGTCCACATCGTTCCACATCTGGCGCCGCAGATTGTACGTGTTGTGCGACATGGTGCTGATTTCCAAGAGTATGCTGGTAATCTGGTTGCGTTCCCGATCCCGTATGCCTTCGTTCTTTAGCCTTGCAAAGAGCTCCGGTTTCTTGAAAGCTTTAAGGGCCAGCAGATGGATGAGACGTTCGCGAATATTGCGCCTAGAGACACCCGACGACTTGGTATTGGCACTCCTGGAGGACGAGGAGGAGTTGGAGGAGGTAAGGCCTCCGCTTGGCATCTTGTTGCGTGAGGAGATGGCTGATGATGCAGGCGCACCTGATGCTGACGCTGATGATGCTGCTGCTGCTGCTGGCATGGCATCCCTTGGCGAGCTGCCACTCAGGTTGTTGTAGCCCTGCGAGATGCCGTTGGCGAATGTGGAAGCTAGCGAGGAGGCGGCACCACCACCATAGCGACCACCACCCCCGCCCGAGCCAGAGCCATTGACTGTGCCGCTGGCGCCCAGTGTGCTGGGATTGGGCGAACGCGAGGCAAACGCGCTGGAGGAGCTGCTGGATCCTACGCCTAGGCCATTAAATGGCGATGAAACTAACTTACGACTATGGTTGTTGCTATTAAAACTATTGCTGCTGCTGCTGTTGTTGTTCCCACTGTTGTTACTGTTGCTGTTGCTGTGATGATGAAATGCCGTCGTCGTCAAACCGGAGTTGGAGTTGGAGGAGGAGAAGGCTGAGGCGGTGGAGGTGGAGGCGGAGGCTTGTACTGCAGATGGCGGCTTCTTCACCTTACGCCCGATATCCGACTGATTCGGCTTAATCTCCCTGATGCACTTGCTCTTCTCCGTCTCCTCGGCAATGGCCATTTTTGTGCGTGTCGTATCGTAGACATCGTCGTTGGCATGGATCCGCATGCGCAAGGCGACTGCTCCGAGGACTCCGAGGTTCTGTTGCTGCTGCTGAACGCACTCCAGCGTTCCCTCCATATTGTTGATAGTGAAGCCGAACTTGCGACCACCACCGACTCCTCCTCCGGCCGCGTCGCTGCCATTGCCATTAGCATTAGGGATGCCATTAGCATCCGACGCTGGTAGCGGGAACTGGATGACGCCCGTGTTGCCCACAAATTGAATCTTGGCCCGCTGGCCGGGCTGCAGGCGCTTGGCGTTGTCATCGCGCTGATATTCCTCGATCGCACGGAACGCGGAATCGGTGAGCTTGACGATGATGTACTCCTTGCTATCATCGGTGTAACGGTGGCTCTGGGACATTCCATAATTGCCGGTCGATAGTGCATTGGGCAGGCATTTCGTTGACGCAATCGAATTGGTCATAACGTGCGCGCAGCTAGCCGCCAATTAGATAGCAATTAGACAACCCCTCGATCGTTCCCGAATAATGGATAATGGGATCAGTTGTTGGAAGGTTGCTGTCCGCTGCTTGTTGGGCCAGCTTGGAAATCGTGGAAGGGGGTTGTGTTTGCTTGGAAGGTAACCGGTCGTAGACGGGAAGGACGGGAAGCACTCGTTGTGGAAGTAGTCGTCCTGGAAGCTGCCTTTGAAAGTCCGTCTCTCCTGCTGTTGCTTTATTTGTTGATTCTGTGCAAATATTGCTTGAATTTAGTATGTTGTAATCGTAACTGAAATTTACGTTGTTGCTAAGACGTGACACACATGCACAGCGCCTCTCTTTTACTCTCACACAATAACACTAACTGTAGACTTAATTTTTTTTTTTTTTTTTTTAAGCTGAGCTTACACACAAAAATCTTTTTGTTCAACAAATGCAGACTCTCTTTATATTAGCTGTAAGAATTTCACTTCCGTATGGCAAAGGCAACAAATTTTTTTTTAAATTTACACTTTCAAAAAGTCATATTATCTCTCTCGCTCCCGCTTGCTCTTTCTGTATGTGTGTTGCTTGCAAATAACACAATTTCTTTTGTTAAATAATATGGTATTTTAATTGGGTTAAGGTAGGCATGTATGTTTGCTCTCTTGTCCCTGTTTTTGTTGTTTTTAATGTTACTGAGCGAGGGAGACGGGGGAGGAGGCTTTTGCTCTACTGCTCTCTTCTGCCCCTTTGTTTTTGTTGCTGTTTATAGTTGAAAGTGCCGCAAGTAGTGACTCCTGCGCCAGGTGTCAATATGTGTGTGCGTGCGTTTGTCGGGTGTCTCTCACTCGCTCGCACCAGCACTCGCTTGTATGCCTGGATGTTTGTATGTATGTAGGAGAGCACCTCAGGTCATAAGCAAAATCAAAGACGGCAAATCAATGCCCTGCACCGCTCGCACACGTCCGTGACTGGCCTCGCGTTCTCTCACTTGCTCGCTCGACGATCGTAGGCAAGCGCGTCGAAGCGAGACAACTGCTGGGTTTGATTGGCTTCTCCGCGACTTGTTGTTGCTGCTTGATTTTTTTTTCCTTTTCGCTTTTTTTGCTAAAAATCATCTGTGTTTGTACGCTGATTTTTATATATTTCACTGGCTCTGCTTATTATATTTTTTAGTTGCACATAGATACATAAGTACGTTTTGGTCTATCGCAGTGTGCACTCAGACACACTGAAACGTTTCTTTGCACACGCACACGAAATTGAAATTTTAATTTCAGCACTTGAAATATTGTTTAATTTTAATGCTTTTAACCACTTTTTGTGCTGCGATTGTATTGAGTGGCACTCACACACACATAATCGTACGCTTTACGCGTTCGAGACACATTTACTCAAGACATTTTTGGTTAAGTGGAATTTTTGCTACTTTCATTTGAAACTGTTCTGAATTTGTCGTTTTTTATTTGTAGTTGTTTTATATATGTTTTTTAAGTGCAGTTTAGTTGCCTTCTCTTCTTTTGTAGTGCGTCTGTGTGTGCCAAGGTATCTTAATCAACGTACAAAAGGTATCTGCTAAATGAAATCGAAACGAGTTGCTTTCAAGTGGTTGCCCGTCGCTAGATGTTGTTGTTGCTGCTGCTGCTGTTCCTCTCTTTGCACTCGTTTATTACAAGTGAGAGAAGAGAGAGCGGAAGTAGCGAGTGATCTCTCTTATCCTCTCTTGGCTCTCTCGCTTATTTAGTTTGTACGTGCCTTGTATCACTTGCCGTCTTTTACTTTGTTTTTGTTTTTAGCAGTTAAGCAAAGCAAAGCAGAAATAAAAACAAGTTTACAATATTATAATGTGCGCACTTGGCACTCGTCAATCTCTTATTTTTTGCCTCTCTTTTTGCGCTTGTGTTTGTGATTTGGGCACGTCTTAGCAAATATTACAAAAAAAAATGCTTACTTTTGATTGTGTGTATGTATTTAGCTGGAAAACTGCAGGCGGCACTATAAGAAATAGTTTAGCTTAGTGGTGGATAAAAGCAAACAACGCAAGGCGTACTTACAATTGATTATGTATTCTACTAAAAAACAGATTGGTTTTGCTGTTGGAACAGCTGTTTTGCCACCTGTATGCCCCCACACCACGTCACACGTAGTTCTTTCTGCTGCTCTCTTTCCCCGTTCTCTTTCTCGCGTTGCAGCGAAAAAGTTCCAACAAAACAGAAAGAAAAAAAAAACAGCGCAACTGCAACAACAAGCGTGTGCCAGTCGCAATCAGCTGTTTTGCGCTCACTCGCTCTGCTCTCTCGCCCAGCAGTGTTGGTAAATGCGAGTGCTATCGATTGGCCAGAGGCTGGGGTATCGGTCAATCGATAAAGGTAGCAACACACGCAAAATGAGCTTTAAATTTGGACGTTGACTTCTGTATTGCTGCAATATTGTGACCAATTTTAGTATTTAATCACGTTTATGGGTTTTTTTGCATACTTGTAGGTTGACTGTTGCTTTTTTGTGTGTATTGGTGATTTCTGCTCCGACGCCTTGTTGTTGCTTTGACTTAATTTCACTCTACACTTTGGTAATAAAAAAGGGAAACACTTTAGTATTTTATTTGCATTGCACTTGAAATTGTTTTTTTTCCACTCTCCCATTCCACCGCTTAACCGTTACTTGCTCATTTTTCTCTTTTTTCTTGTTTATTTCGCGTTTAGGGATTCGCGAATCGCGATCAAATGTTTTCGCGCTCAGCTGTTTTGTGTTTACGTTACTCGCTTTAGCCTCTCGCTGCTCTCTTTTACTCTCCGTCATTAATTCAAGGTTCTCTTAGCAAAGAGAGCAGCGCGCACGCGTTATTCGCTCCGTCATATTTTTGCCCCGTTGTTGTTGTTTTGGTATTTTTTGTTCACTTTTGACATTTTTGCATACAAAAATTTTCCGCTTTCAGGTAGATTTACCGTAGCGTAGATCTTCTAACTTTTATGTGTGAGTGTGTGTTTGTTTTAAGTGTTCGCATTTTCGTCGTGCCTGTTTTTCTGCCTTAACCGTTTTTTTTTTTGCCTGGCTTATCTCTATTCTGTTTGTTTTTTCGCTAGGAATTTAAGCAGCACACATACAGCAACACGTGCTTATATGTACGTAAGGTAAGTACTTGTTTGTATCCCACAATGAAATTATATTTCTATTTCGTTTTTCCCAACTTGCCAGTGGTTAAAAGTAAGGTAAAACAGTCAAGGGCGCACACCTGCCCGTAGGAGTGAAGGAGACAACAACTAACCTCTATAGACTGGCCAGAGCGAGGAGATAGGAAGATATACCTTTGGTCGTTGGAAAAACACAGAATATTACCTCCCCCTTTTACTTTACTAATATTTTATCCGACGAGAAAAGGATGCCCACAAAAGAGGTTTGAAGAAGTCACTCAAAAGTCGTTAAATATACATACATATGTACCTCTTTACAAATTCATAAAATTCTAAAGTTTTTATTGTTTTTATTTATTTTAAATTAAACAATATTAAAATGTTTGGTTATCCAATATTCGAGTTCGAAATCTAAAACCAGTTTACAAATTGTCTATAGAAATTTTTAATTTGTAAAACCTTTTTATTATACTCATACATTTTTTTGGAAACTCAACGAATTTGATATTTAAATATTAAACTATACAACCATTCATATGCAAGTACCTCAAATGAGAGCAGTCGCAAGAAATAAAATGTATTATTTCACGTTTTACAATTTAAATAATTCTTGGATTTTAATTGAAGTCCTATTTTCTTCACCTCAACTGTAAACACAATACTGTCCCTGGACGGTCTGTATGTGTGTTGTTGTGTGACCGCCTCGGTAACAAAAAATTCGCAGTCAACTTTAAACAAATTAGCTGAAATATATTCAACTGTGCATATAAAACAACAAAGAGTCGCAGCGCAGCCACCAAGCAACCATAATACAATTTCAAGTTTCGTTTTTGTTCAAATAGCATTGAGGGAAAAACGCCGAGAGGCCAATGCACTGATACAACACGAAGAGCGATGAGGGGAGGGATGGGAGTGGAAAGAGGAATGGGAGAAGGTGACGGCACAGGGTCAGGGGCAAAGGACAGGCAAAAAGGAACGCGAGGACCTCGACAACAGCTGGCCGCCGCAGGAAACAGGAGCCATCAACCGCTAAGAACCCAAGGAAACGGAAAACAATGAACAAGTAGGAAGTGCACGAAACAGACTTTAAGATACTCAGCAATCAGTAGAGCAGATTAAGAATTTTAGATATTACGGAAAATAATCTTTGAAAATGTAGTAAGAATGTAGTAGTAGGAATGTATATAACAGCAAAAAGTCAGATTTGGAGTTGAATTTGACTTCTCAGATTAAAATCCCGTCAAAAATAAAACTAAAATAATACAAATTTTATAAGCTATCATATTTAAAAACTGTACATAGATGTAAGATTAACTCTTATGGTTGTTATGAGGACTAGATTTTTAAAAACATATCGTTATTGGACAAAAGAGCAGAGTCTATTTGATAAGAATCATTCTTGCAGTATTACATTTTACCTTTTCAGGCAAAAGATAATCCAGATATTGGGGTGAAATAGGTTTCATTCTGTCAAAGCAATATACCCCTATTTTCTACGAGGCGTAATAAATGGAAACATTTCGAGAAAGATGGAAGAAAAACGTGTGCATTGGAATGCTCAAGAGAAGAGGCAAACGCACACGCTCACGAACGTCGAAACATGCTTCCCTAAAGACGCCTCACAATCCATTCCCCTAGGTGCATATACACATACAAATGTGAAAATGTATAATCTCACGGGTGGAAAATAGATGACACACTCGTCGCTGTGGTTCACCATATACATGTATGTAAGATACTTGTGCTCGAAGAGCGTTGCAGCTGTCAGCTGTGCACGAGCAGTTTTCTTTGTGCTACACTTCTTAACAACAACAGCAAAAGAAACACGAGTGATAACAATGCCCAATGAGGAAATGGGGCAACAAGAAAATCAACGGGGACGGGCCTCTCAGCTAGGTTTGTATATATATATATGTACATACTAAATCCACAGGGTAAATGTTATAGGAAATCTTTTGCAGAACACCAGAGTTGCCAGCTACAATCTCTCACAGAGACCTGAAGACGATCGATCGATAAACCGACCGACCAGGGCTAGACCATAAAAAAAAGAACATGTAAGCACTTCCAATCAAAAAAATTAAAAATGAGGTTGTTATCAGGAAGTGGAGAAAACTATGGTCTGCTTATAAATACAGCGGTTCTTGAGAAATAGTTACTTGCAGGAATAAGTATTTTCCAGAAGTAACTAGTATCACATTTAAGTCCTAAGTTATAAAGAAGTGTCATATTATCTTATCACAGCTTAGACAATATTTTAGCTAAATAAATTTAGTAGTTGAAACTTAAACGTCGTCATTTTGACTTAAAAGCATTTGGAAAAAATGTAAAAGTGTAAACTAAAATTACACCACATAATAATATTTACATTTTTAAGAAATAAGTGCAGTTGAAGTAAAATATGTATGTATGCGCAAGGAAATTGAAGGTAAGGCTATCAATAAATGGAAAGCCCTTCGAATAAACATACAGTATTACTGAAATGAATTTGTTTTTCAGAGGAAAATGGGCAAAAAATATGGAAAATTGCTTTTCCATTGCTTAATTGAGTCGATTCCTCAGAAAAGAGAAAATAATTATACTTAGCAAACAAAATTCAAGGAAAATGTTTAAAAGATAAATCCAGATCTGCTCCGACAATATTATTGCAACGTTTTAAAGTTTTCTACATCAGTGAAAGTACCAAGGAAAATGAATGCAGTTCCAACTAATTACGAGACTTTGCACCTACTAAATCGAAACAAAAAACCGAAAGAAATACAACTGTGCTTGAAATGCAACCGCGACTGAGAGCAATAACGGCTGTATGTACATACAGAAGTAATCGGGACAGTACATTCGAGGTGTGCGAGTGTGCGGAGTGAATAATCAATTGCCAGAGCAACCCGATAATGATGGCAAACCGAGTGGGGCTCTGGATCTGGGGATCGGACAGTTGGGGGACTTATGGGGCAGCGATTCCGGACAACCGAAGCACGCCTTATTGGTAATTGCCCACACGGGAATCCCAAATACCTTGGACGTTGTACGACCAAACATACAAACATATTTCGTATTGTTTTTCCCCATATCTGTGCATTTTCAATACTGGGAGAGCGCAGAGAGAGCCTAATTCTCGTACACACGTCTATTTTATATAATAAAATGGCAATATTTTAAATTTTATCTTCGGTGCTGGGCTATTTTTAGTCCAGAAAAACAACAAGAAAAACGACAGAGACGGCACCCACAACAAAAAAATACGCTCTCGACACCAGTATTTATTTGTTCGAGTGTGTGAGTCACACATCAAGTGGGAAATATTTTACGATAAAAAGTAAAAACAAGAGAGAACGCTATAGTCGGGTGCCCCGACTATCAGATACCCGTTACTCAGGTAAAGGGAGTGCGAGGGAGATGGAGATAGAAACTTTGACCACGCATAACTTTTTAACGAATGGTCCGATTTGAAAAATTTCTTCTACATTTCGATAGGTATTGATAAACACAATAAAACTACATTTTTACTTTTCCGAAAAAATAAAATTTATAATATATAAGCGATTGTGGGCGTTAAAGGGGGCGTGGCACCTTTTTGAAACAAACTTGCGCTGCGTAGGAACTCCTAGAATCTGCATGCAAAATGCCAATCTTCTAGCTTTTATAGTTTCCGAGATCTCAGCGTTCATACGGACAGACAGACGGACAGACGGACAGACGGACAGACAGACGGACAGACGGACATGGCTAGATCGACTCGGCTAGTGATCCTGAACAAGAATATATATACTTTATAGGGTCGGAAACGCTTCCTTCTACCTGTTACATACTTTTGCACGAATACAATATACCCTTTTACTCTACGAGTAACGGGTATAATAAAAAGGTGCTAAATGCCGTCGTACCGCACTCGAAGTTCAGATGCCGTTTGCCGGGGTTAATTCCCAACAGTGCTCCACCGCTTGTAAATGTCGTATATCGTAATAATCGTTTACAAAAAACTATATTGAAAGCATAATCTTTAAAATAATTAAATAAATTAAAAAGTATTATTCTAAAATAATCTGCCAATATGTGTTATTCAATAAACATTTTCATCGAATTCCTGAAATGATCTTTAAAATAATTTTTGTTTTACTATGTATTTTGTTAAAATAAAACAGTCGAAATAAACGCTTAAAATAATGTTATTTTACCAACAAAATGAACTTTAAACGAACTAATTGTGCATCCAACTGAGTAACTACAACAATTAATAGTTCATAATAAAATGTCAAGAATTATTATTCTGATGTAAAACATTAAGAGCGTGCACTGTAAATGGTTTCAAGAAAAAATATAATTTCCATGAGGGAAATACTAAGTCCGCTTCGAGGGTGCAATTAACTTTATTTTCAGAAATAACAAAACCTATGATGCACACAATTTCTCCTAAGCTTATCTGAAGGCACTGAACTCTATAACGTCAGCAACCACAAAAGATATATCGAAAGAATAAGCAGAATAAGAGGCACATATAAAAAGTGCGTACAATGAACTTGTACCCCGTTCCAATTCTTGATTCAGAATGACAAAAAAAAAAGGAGCTAACAGCTGAAGAATCAAAACTGTTCGTTCAACGACCGATCATTGCATAAGTAAGATTCGCTTGTTTATGGCGAAAAAGTGAAACGGAAATGCGGAAAGCTTTCATACTGATACGAGTTTGAAGGGTTGCGGGTGATTCGAATTGGAAAAACATTGACCGTGAATTGGCATAAATCGAAATTTTAGAATACGCCGACAATACGCAATCCAAGATTAGATTGTGGACTTTTTGAGTGTGAGCTTATTTACGTGACAGCGTTATCTCAGCGCGGAAAGGCACAAAAAATGTACCACACCAAGTCGTTGGGTAAAGAAAGCTTTTAGCAGCTGTTTGAAGTCTAGGAAATCGAACTAAAACAAAACGAGAAACCACTTTGAAATGTGTTTTCTACGATGCCCGTATTAATGATCCTCTCTTTAGTAGAATCTGGTTTTTTGGGTCCAGCCATCAAACGAAAACAAATACAAATGAGCCCGGCAATAAAAAGCAATTTAAATTTAATCAGAAAAACACACGAAGAGGATATAAAAACAGAACTACCGGCACATGTATTCAGTGATTTTATTTACATAGCTTGCGGCAGTAACAGGTTTTCTGTTAATATTAGAATCAAACTAGGTTGTCTAGAAATTCGCCAACTCTTTTAACATGGTTCTTAGGCCTTTTGGAAAGTAAAATAGGCTATGAATATACCCAACTTTATACAAGATATAAATACCACAAATATACCAATATTCTTAATAATTACAGATGACTTTTAAAGAAATACAAATTAAATAAAAATGCAGTTATTTGGTATTTGGTATGAGAATCGTAGACAGCGACAACTAATTTGTTCTATTATTATTAGCATAATTGAAAAATAAATATTTTGTATTAACTTACAACTTCTGCTAATTTAACCCAAGTCAAAAGTCAGAGAATACTACATAATAGGAATAAAGAAAAAAAACCCCAAAAATGCTTCTGGTTGCTAACTGGTCTTCGTTAATCTCTATTCAATTTAAATAATAATTGCCTAATTTAAAAAAAAAAAAAGACGAATATAAATAAATAAATAAAACACTTTGGAAGTGGCACAGAGGCAAAACTTAAATAAATTTCGAATAAAAACTTTTTATATGTGGTTTCGTAACGACAACTCTTGCCAGTGCGATATCTTCAGCACAAATACATATCCATGCTAATCAACAAAAAGCAAAAAACAGCAACAAACAACACCCAAAAAGCCCGAAACACTGGAAAACCCGATACGAAACATGGCCAAGTGGCGAAGTGGTGGAGTGAAGTGGGGTGGTGGTACTAGAAGACTTTGCCAGTCGAGAAAGAAACAACCAGACCAGAGATTCGGATTCGATCCGATACGAACCGCGACGAGAGTGAGCGGCGATGGTGCTCAAAACGTTGGCTTCGAAAACTTGTCTTCCCAGATTCAGTTTGGATTTCTTCTTCTTATTGGAGCAGCGGCAAGACGAGACCGACAACAACACCAAAACACAAAACATGAAGGAGCCCCCGCCCCAAAAGTCGAAGTTGGTAATACACTTCGTATTATCTTCATTTATAACCATACACTGTATGACAATTCAAAAAAACATGGTTTATAAATTTGATATTAAATATATTTGGCATACATATATAGTATTATTATCAACCAAACTGTTTGGTAGATATGTTAATACATATTATTGTTTCAAATACAATAATTTAATTTTCGATTGTTTTTTTGTTGCATTAAAGAAATTTGTATTCAATTTGAATATGTATGCGTTTCTTGATTTTTTATTTAATTAATAAGGCAAAAACAAAGAGAGAACTTTCTACCAGTGTAGACAATATACGTGCGGTATTATAATGTGTAGCACTTTAAACAAATATTAAAACCTTTTTGGAAAAACTAAAATGTCCTCCTTACTATTCGATCAGAAATACCGCATTTCAGGGTATTTATGAAAAAAGAAACAACAGCCGTAAGCAACAGTGTTGGCAATTTGGAACTGGACTACAAACGGACTTGAAAGAAACCAAATAGCAACAATAACAACCAGCAACGAAGCGAGTCGCGACTGCTGACTGGTATTTCCCTCTCTGGCTTGTTATGAATCTGTTGTATTTGCTGTTGTATCCGATGTCTTTCATTATAAAAAATGAATATACATTTTTTATATACTATATGCGTACAAACATACTCAGCACACGGACGGACACACATTTTTAAATGTATCTGAGGCGTTATCTTTAAAAATTACTGAAGGTCAGTCAAATTGAGCGTACAATCAACTTTTTAATATTTCAGTTAACAAATTTTACTGCTGCTTTATTGGAAGTATTAAAGTTATGTCCAATTTATAACTTTAAATGCAAATGTATTAAAGGTTTTCGTAGACGGAGAATTTTACTCCAAAATTGTTTAACATTTTAGAAACCATATTATTACCGATTTATTGGATAAATTAAATGTACATCTGCCATTAAAAGTGAATATTGTTCTGTTCTCGACATTTACTAAGCATTAAACATTTAATAACATTTTTTTCGAATGACTCTTTAAATGCAAGTGCATGCAAATTATAGCTTCGAAAATCGCTTTCTTTCTCTCTTTCTACCCAATTAGTAGGTTGCTAATTAAACTTCCGCAGAATACTCCACTTCTATAACAGCCTATTGTGTGTCATATACACACACGCGAACATAAAAAGTAGCTTTGAAAGCGTCGGCTTTGGCCATCACCTTGTCTATATATCGTCTTGTCTATATGTCGGAATTTCCGGTGTCTGTTGCCATTTTATTTAGCCGAAAACTAAGCCAAATCGGAGCAGTAGGCAATGGGTTCCCAAGAAACAAAGAATCGACCTTTAAAAACCAATAGAAAATAGCTGAAGAGAGAAAAACCTAGGGGGGAAAGCCCAGCTCGATTGATAAATCATTCATTTATCATTTTTAAAAGCATAAAAAATGCATTCTGCAGGCATTAAATTTAATTGTTATTTTATTATTATTTTGAATTACAACGTTTGAAAGTTATACTTCCGAATTATTCATTCAACAATTTCTGACCAACAAAAATATTATTCATGAACGTAAGTTGTTTTATATTTTTTTGGAAATTTTAGTTTTGTTTATGTGTCATACATAGCATTTCAAAAGAACCGGGATTTCGCATTGATCCACATTGAAACTGAAAGATAACTTCACCTTCAGCATAAGACCAGAATCAAATTCAACTCCATTCTTTAAAGCTTCAACACATTTAAGACATTTAAATGGACTTTAGAAGAAGAAATCCTTTTCAACTTGAAGATAACAAATTGATTTTGGATCTTTTCAATTGTTTATTTGTAGAGCAGCAGGCAGCAATCGCTCAAGCCACCCTTTTTATGCTGTGGTTGGATTTCTTATCAAGTACAATTTCTGAACCATCTAAGCGAAAGAGCGGGTTGGAAAAAACAACAAAGTCAGCACTCGAGTTGCGTTTTTCTGTAAAGTTGAGTGCACAAAACCCAAAACCCAACCCACAAACGAGCCATAAAAACCTCGCGCGGTATGCATGTGAAAAATAAAAGATACGAAAAATTATATAAACATTATAGGCGAGCGTGAGTATGACTAAACCGACCGCAAGCAACAACTACGCTGCATACTTATGTACATATAACTACCGCCGCAAAAGCGAGAGCAACAACAACTACAACTGTAGCGATATGTAACAAGTCGGGTGGCAACAACTATAACAAAAAACAAAACAGCAACTATAACAACGAAAACGAGGGCTTGCTGTCAACTACTTTTGTTTTTGTCTCTTGGGTTGGTAATTTTAATGTTGGTTTTTCTGGTTTCTCAGCTACACGAAACTGTGCCAAACTTAACGACAGATTACAATAATCACAAAATATTCAGGTGCGGTTAAAGAAGAATCAATAATGTTCTGATCATTTTTTAAAAATGCATATAGGATTATATTTACTCTTTATTTTCTGATAAGAAAGTTGCTCTTTAATTTGTAAGCTACAATTTACCATTGATAAGATCTTATTTTTAAATGTAGGGTGACTCGAAGTTAAAGAATACAATTTTAACGCATACTTAAACTACTTATTTTAAGAAATTTATGCTTATAAACATCAAAGTTGATTCACTAAAACAAAATGATTTTTAAATTCGTCATTATGGTATATTTTGTACGCAAATATAAATTCGTGATTCACGAAATATGACAAATTTAATTTGGTTTTAAAAAAATTAAAGGCGATTTTTTTATAGTTAGAACTAATCCGATTCATGGAGTTTTCAGAAATGATTCCTTACAAAACTTTTGATAATGGTTTCGGAAAGTAAACGGTATTTTAAAACACCTTCTTTAGTTTAAGGAAATTTACTGTAAGTTCTTGTTTTATAAGATTTAAGTGAATTAAATCATGTTCTAATATTTTGAATGGATAATTTTTAGGATGTTCTGTGCTACAACTCTGACCACCACTGTGAAATCACAAAAACATATACAAACAGTGGGCAATGGCAATGTCGTCGGCAACAATTATGCACCTTGTTGGCAATGCTGATCTAACAAGCTGTCGCTTTGGCTTAGCAATCGACTAATTGGCTAATTAGACAACAGTGAAGCGCAAAAATAACCGATTATTTCGATAACATTCGAAAATTAGATAAAAGAACAGAAACGACACAAATCCGCTGACACAGATACGCATGTTTTTGCATAGAAATGACATAGATAGATTCGCGTGCTGTTGTGATATTTTTCTGTTTACACACCCAGAAAACATATGTACATACATATATAATTGTTACCATAAACCTATTTTCGGTGACAATCGAAGCACAAATTTGGCTTTGCTGTGGGCCGCAAGCGGAACCCAATAACAATTACAAAACTATTGAACCAATTAAGTTAAGGCTATTAAAACAACAAATCAACATTTTGTGGCAAACAAAATGAGAAACAAGAGAGCGAAAGAGAAACAGAAACGAAAACCTCAATGGCGCCCGATGGCAAGCGAAAAACACTACGAAACGAATCAACATGAAACGAAACGGCATTTGCCATATGACCATTTATGTTTCGGCATTTTCGCTGCGTAAACATTTCCATATGCAAATATTAATGACCTTCACTTTCACCTCCCGTGCTAATCAACATTAAAATGCAAAAGAGACTACCGGATAGTAGGCTGATTAAAAATATATAAAAGTAAATGAAATGTGGAGATTTTATTATAAAAATATATCTTGGAAAATATTACATTACATCCCTAAATGTTTTCTCTCATTTCATTGTTCTGATAACAGCGGTTTATGTTCAAATCAAGTTCATTCGAGAAAGGCAAAGATTGAAAATCTAATCGAAGCTTAAACTTAAAGTCAAAAATTCATTAGGAAACGAATTTAAGACGTTAATCTCAATTTTAGCACCAGATTTTAAAACATCAAAACAAAAGATGTGAATTCTCAAACGGAATTTGTTTTCTCTTGAAAAAGGAATTATCACTGTAACGATCGATTTTATAGTGTGACAACCCTAAATCAACCACAATCATGCTCTCCCACACATACAAAAAGAAAAATCGATAAAAGTGATCAGTTCAACAGTTGATAAGCTTCGATTACTTTTTACACACGTACCAGTACGTATGTACATTGAATGCTTTAAAAATAAAATAACTCGTACACAACCTTTGCATGTGTATTTGTTTGCGGTGGCGGTGACTTCCAAATAAAAATATCAATTGCTGCCTGAATTTTGTGACAGTGTGAGAGAGTAATGTATTTGCATGTGTGTACGAATAATCCGAAACAAATAGCTGAGGAAACAACAGCAAATGATACGCGGCCTTCTCTTAAAGCGACAACAAGACAATTACTGTAAATAGGTAAAATATCAAGACAACCAGCAGTTGCACAAATATTAAAAAGCACACACACAACCACACGAAGCCAAAGGTATTACGGTAATCAATGTCAAATGCTTCCGATTTCACATGTCTGTGTATTTTGTACTCCAACCGAAAGCAACAAAAACACCTTTGGAAGAGCGACACACGCTCCCATCGAAAGGCGAGAGAGATAGAGATAGAGCGAGATACGCGTCAAATGTCAAAATCGAAAAGAACAACTAAAAACCACAATCGACCTAACGTTGTTCTATTTGCGAGAGCGATTTTCGAACGAAATGAACGTATTGAAAGCTTAAATAATATTTACTTTTCCTATTTGTGTTTCATAGTTTTGTGGATTTTAAACGCAAGTAAACTTTTCGAAATGCCAGCACACATACATTTATATATACATGGCGGATATAAAAAAGCACCACTTGTTGTTGGCTTGATTGAATGCAGTGTGTGCGAGCGGGATGGCATGCTGTAGTTCGCCAAAGCAAGGTAAGATCGCCACCAATACGCCGGCAAATGCAGCTCACACACACATAATATACTTTCACTTCTTGTATTGAATTTTTGATTTTATTTGTGCTGGCGCCACGTTGTTGTTGTTAGATATGGGTTTTTGAGGCAGATTTATGCAGTCGACAACAGCAAAGCTCTTAATGTGAAAATGAAACCCGAAGGGGGAATTCTGAAGTTAAAGGGAAATCGACAATAATGTTCAGTGTACAGAAAGAAAAAAGTTCAAAACAATATTTCAAAGTTTATATTTTTTTGGAATTTAGTTCAAACAAATCTTAAAAATGCATACTATTTGGATATTTATACATATAAATGAAGAGCTCTACGCTTGCCTTAAATAACAAAATCAATCTTTTTAATGTCATTTTATATTTTAAGGTCGAAATGGTTTTTTCATTCCATGTTTAAATAATTTAAAATCATCAAATAATCATTTTTATGTTTCTGTGTACGTAGACAAAACACATACGTCACTGCAGATATCTTCTTCTCCCTCTCACACCCTTTTATTATTGCATTACTGCATAAATAGTGGCACTCACTCGCACATACACCTCCTCCACCTCTCTAGTCTTTTGCAATTTATGCAATGTCGCATTATTCGCGATTGTTTACTTGTAGTAAAGTAACCGTGTTAAAATAAACACTTTCATCAAGTGCTTTACACATGAACATTAATCATAGAAAATTGATCGCAGAACCGGCAAATGGTGAAATCGGAGAGAAGTGGAAAAGAACAAATGTATGCTGACGTCACAAACGAGAGAGGTGAGAGTATTAAGTCAGCATCCTATCGATATATCGAAGGATAACGACAGCGGGGCATAAATCCAATTAGAATGAACAGTGGGAGGGGAGACAAGTGTTAAATTTAGACACTGAAAGTTGCTCCCACGCTCATTCTCTAGGATAACTTCCACATACATATACATACACACGCCCACAGTGCAACAGCGTCAAATGGAAAAAAAGAGAGACGAAAATGAGGGCAGGGACAGAAGGGAGGGGAACATAGACAGAAGAGGAACAGCTGCGAACGAATTAACATAAATTGTATGCGAAATTGGGGTGGATAATACTATTTTCTGTTACACGGCAGCCGCATATTGTTTATCGGTTTTCGTACAAACTACTCTACATTCCAGCGATTTCCTTGCTCGAGGCAGAGACAGGCACCCTTCCACTGTCACCCCTCTCCTTACACCACACTCTACACGTTTCTTCTTCTTCGTCTTACTTGTGTGCTGGCATATTTTGGTTAACTCGTTAAAAAGGCTATTCTCGGATATTCTTTGGTTGTTTAACAGGCACTTTTGTATGTTTGTATTCTGGTTACTATATTTTTGTCTAAATTAATTAAAACGCGTCGGAATGGGGGTTTTTTTTTGTTGGAGCGACAGAGACGGAGCGACGGCGACGTTTTGCTGGAACGCGCGTGCATAACACGCACACATACAGAGACACGCATCTACGCGAGAGAGTGGAGAAATCAATCAAGAGAGCACGTCGGCGAAGGGGGGAGTGGAAAAAAAAAATCACATATGTATGTGCGTCAGTGGAAGTGCGACAAGATTTTCCACAATATTCCACGCATCTTTGTTTCGTTTCTTTGCATATGCACATTTTTGCTTCGTTTTCTTCTCGCTTTGCTTTCTTACACAATACATATATATATTTTGTGGTAATTTCAGGTTTTTATTTTTTTGCACACACTTTTCTTTCTTCTTTTTTTAGTGGATATATTACGCACTGGATTTCTGGCTTTACACTGGCAATAACGAAAGGCGGTGACGAGTAATGCACGTATTCCCCTAAATTAACAGTTTTCGCTACAATTAAGAGTGTAATCTGTTTAACAAAAACTCAGAAATCACGTCATGGCTGCCACGTCCAAGCAACAATGAATGTAAATGGTGGCATGCAAGGCTGTCTGCGGATTTTCGGTAAGCCCTGATAGGGGCACACTTTTTTATGTGATTTCGTAAAACGACAAACGGTCACACCGCAAATACTGTCACACCATCGGAAATGTAAAAACACGACCATTTTCTTAGTTTCTAATAGACACTTGGCCAGATACAGGTAAGATACAGTACTTAATTGTTACACAACTTATAATATAGCTTAAATCTAAGTCTTCCATTAAGCCATTTCCCGCCTTAATTCGACCACAAAAACAACCTGAAAAACAGATGTTTTGCTGTGCGAGCAGGACGGATATAAGGCCTGCATTCGCGAATCAAGAGAACACAAAAATGCAATAATAAATGTGTGTGGAATGGAGGAGGCGCAAACGCCTAGAAAAAACGCGCCACACATGAGAAATTTTCACCATTAGCCTTAATATTTACAGTGTCTTATACGTGTAATAATAACTAATGCCAATTGGCATTATTAGCAAACAATAAACAATAGGAGAGGGAAGCAGCACGCGCGGCATTGCGGCTCTTGAACATGACCACGGTTCTTGACCGACCGACTGAAATTTTTCACGCCGACTTTTGACCGACTAAAACAATGCACTTACCTTGAAAATTATCGTCATTCTCTTCCTCCGATGCCATGCTAGTAGTCGAATGCAACTTTTAAGCTATTTAAGCACACGAAAATAGCTTAATTTTCACAACAAATAATTAAGCACACACAGACACGACGAGAAAAAAATAGACAGTTGTAAGCGGCTTCAACAAATATGGCGGAGCGGAGAGCGACAAAAAAGTGAGAGAATCAGGGCTGCAATTCGATAAAACGAAGCAAAACGGTCGCACTGGTTCACAGTGTGTAGACAACCCTGTTTGATATTTGTTTAACCAGCCTGTCTTATCTCGAAGAATTTTTCACCGAAAAAACCTTGTGTCTTGTTTTCTTTTGCAAATTCGCTGCTTAAAACGCACGAGGAATGTGCCAAGCTGTTGGTAAATAACCTTTACTTTTTAGTCCGACCCATTTAATTGCGAATTATGTCGTCCATTATCACGCGCAAGGATGGCGACGTCGACGACCAGAAGTTGTCCAAAAAGCGCGCTGCCGCCTCAGATTCCGGAGGCGGGAGCGGCGCCATCGAAGCGCCCAAGAAATCCCGCTTCGATGTCCTGGAAAAGAATGGAGGTGGTGACCAGAAAGAGGATGCGGCTATAGCCGCCTCGCTGAGTTCCACGCAGATCAAGCTAATGATGGCCCATGCCCAGAGGGAGATCGAGGAACGCAAGCGGGCCCTTAGTAATCTGCGTGACAAGGATCCCCTTCTAGCATCGGTTCCCTCGATTGGAATGCCCGTGGCTCTGGCCACCCAAGCGCTGTCCAAGAAACCCACGCCGGAGGACTCGGAGAAGGCCAGAAAGATAGCCGAATTGCAGGCGCAGATCAGGGCCAAGCTCACTGGAAATTTGGCCAACTTGATTCAACCCAACGCTGTGGCAGCCGCCGCAGCAGCTGCTGCACAGGCCCAGGAGCGCCCCAAGCCCCTGATCCTGGACGAGGAGGGACGCACTGTGGACAAGAGCGGAAGAACCATCAACATACCCACGGTGACACCCACTCTTAAGGCCAACATACGCGCCAAGAAGCGCGAGGTGTTCCAGCGGCAAACGGGCTTGGGTGAACGCAGCGAGTCCGCCACTTCTGCCCAAGATGAGGCTGTTAAGTACTTCGACGACCGCATAGCCCTGAAGCCCACGGTAAGGAACAAGAGGACACTGCGGTTCCATGAGCCTGGCAAATTTCAGCAGCTGGCCGAAAGGATGCGCATGAAGAGCCAGCTGGAGCGGCTGCAAAACGAGATTTCGCAAATAGCCCGGAAAACGGGCATCTCGTCGGCCACCAAGCTGGCGTTGATTGCTCCCAAACAGGACATGCCTGACGATGTGCCCGCAATGGAGTGGTGGGACTCAGTCATACTCACACAGGATCTGGAGACACTAGACGAGACAAGCGGTAAGATAAGCATACGACAGACGTCCATAAGCAACCTCATAGAGCATCCCACACAAATGAAGCCGCCAAGTGAGTAAACCGCATGCTATGCTTTTATTAGAAACTGACTTCTTTCCCCTTTAGATGAGCCCATGAAGCCGGTGTATCTGCCCGTATTCCTCACAAAAAAAGAGCGCAAGAAGCTGCGTCGCCAGAACCGTCGCGAGGCCTGGAAGGAAGAGCAAGAGAAGATCCGCTTGGGACTGGTGGCCCCACCAGAGCCCAAGCTGCGTATATCCAACCTAATGCGCGTTTTGGGCTCGGAGGCCGTGCAGGACCCAACTAAAATGGAGCAGCATGTCCGCGAGCAGATGGCCAAGCGCCAGAAAGCGCACGAGGATGCCAACAATGCTCGCAAGCTGACCAGCGAGCAGAAAAGCGAGAAGAAGCAGCGCAAACTCAAGGAGGACACAAGCTGCGGAGTGCATGTGAGCGTGTATCGCATACGCGATCTGCAAGACAACCAGAGCAAGAAGTTCAAGGTTGAGACCAATGCCAAGCAGCTGCAGATGACCGGGAGCGTTGTGCTGTTCCGCGATTGCTGTGTGGTCGTCGTGGAGGGTGGCCCCAAGCAACAGAAGAAGTACCGCCGCCTAATGCTAACGCGAATAAAGTGGGAGGAAGACCTGGCCAAGGGCAACGACGGGCAGGACGTGCCCAACTCGTGTGTGCTTGTCTGGGAGGGAACTAGTCAGCGTCGGCACTTTGGCGAGATCAAGTTCAAAATCTTTCCAATGGAGAAAATGGCCCGCGAGTTCTTTCAGAAGCACCAGGTGGAGCACTACTGGGATTTGGCCTACTCAGGGGCCGTGCTCGAGGCCTCCACGGATCAGCAGTAGAAGGGCGCTGAAGATGCGACAAAAGCATTTTAGGAATTACTAGAAACCCTACGTTACTAAAAATTCACTTTCGAAAGGATAAAAGTCTGAATTGATGTTTTGAAGCGTTACGCATTTGATATTTTCTCTTTCACTGAACTTTTCGGAACTTTTGGAAGTGCAAAAAGTATAAATAAAAGTTTTGTCGGAACTCAAAAGATTCCTTATGTTCATTTCTAGGAAGGTTGCTTGTGCAAATATAATAAATATCTTTATCCATTCTATTGCTTATGGAAAAATAATTAGGAGATATCATAAAATTGCTTTAAAAACCCAGGGCAAATACCACCTCAAATAAGTGAAACAAAATCGAAATTTTATTAGCTAATGCCTCTTAACATACGGATCTTCCTTGATATTGGATTGGATAAACTCATCCAATCCCTGCTTCTTAAGCTTTTCGATGATATCCTCCAACCGCTGATCCTCCAGAGCACTCTCGGCCTTTTCGCGCAGATCCAGTTCGTGCTGCTCCTTGACCCGCTTGGTCAGGACACCTCTGATCAGCTGTCTCAGCGACTTGTTGATGGTTAGCGTGTAGTCCAGCAGTTTTACATAGGTCGCCGGACTTAGATATCCGCACTGTTGACACTGAGCGATCTGTTCAAAGGTGTCCATGCTGGCGGTGATGATCAGACCGTGCTCTTGGACGGACGAGGTGCTGGAAGTGGCATTTGTGCCGCTATTGCCGCGATGCTTCCATAACAGTTCCTCTACCTTGGCACTGGGATTAAGAAAGACGTGATCCCGAAAGATACAAGCCGTGGAGGCCGTAATAAGATCGTATGTGGAAATTCCACACTCCACCAAGGCCACACCGCAGCAATTGATAGCCGTACTAAGCAAGCAGCCATCATCGTCCAGGATCAGCACTCGTATGTCCAGCTGAAAGTTGAGGAACTCCGTCCGACAAACAACCGGCTCCATGGCCTTGGTCAGCATGCTGCCTAAGTGCCGTTCACGTTCCGCCACCGATTCCAAATCACCTGTTGCAAAAGCAGCAAAGTTCACATAGCAATTGAGCACGCCCATATTCATCCGGCGGGCGCTGGCACGGATTAACTCCTTTGGCGGGGCCACAATGGCCAGCACCTTGGTATTCCCATACTCCATGTACGCAGATCCCCTTACAGTGGTCAGAACCCCGGCCCGAATGACTGTAAATATGGATATATATCAGAACTGTAACATTAAATAGGTATTTGTTGGACCAACAGGTATTCCTGGGCGCCAGTTTAGTAGGTTCCTTTGCCGGCTTGTCCAAATTCTCAAAGAAATCCTCGCCGTCCTTCGGCGTTGTGTAGAGCTCCTCTGCTATGGAGGCTCCATCAAGCAGGCTGTTTTTGGTCTGGGTCACCCTCAACATTTTAGTTAGCAGTCCCTTCAATTAAAAAAAAAGTAAACAAAATAAATTCACATGTGGGCCAAAAAACATGGCGTTAGTCTTACGGCTTTTGAGTAAAATACTTAGGTGATATTTTTAGTATATTTCAGTATGTTAAAAATACATAAAAACAGAATTGGTATCATAAAGAAGCTGCACTCGTTGTATACATTTTTAATAAACGGTTTTGATCCCCATTTTTACAAATAAAGTGTATTTAAGTACATTGTTTAACAAAACCAACCTTCTGGGTTGAGCAGTATGAATGAATATTTCAAATAATAGTTTTAGACCTAGTTGAAAAACAAATTATACGCCTTGTGATTTTTTACGTTAGAGGTAATATTTTTCGAAAAAATATACAAATTGGATTGTTTCTAGGGGTCATTTTAAAACGAGCGCTCGAATAATTTGTTTGATTCAGATCGTTGTTTATGAGTAATTGAAATAAAAAAAAATTTTTCCAAAACCCTTCTTGTTATCTACTTCTACGTAAAATAAATTGATTCTGAAAATTTGAAAACGATTGGAGATTGAGGGTCTTCAGAAGGTTATCCCTGGTTTCTTTATAGCCACAAATATTCCGCCCACGGCATGAGGCAATTCGAAAATATCAACGTTTTTCAGAAATCCCTAAGCATATTCTCCGTCATCCAGTTGGGGAATTCGCCCTAAAACGCTGTACAATAATAACCAGAGTAGTATTTTAAGTGTCCTAAACCAAGAAATCTAAAACAAATAATATCCCAAAATATTATCAAATTACTGTAAAACAATGCAAATGCCAATGTTGCTTTTGGAAAATTCAATACTATTGCTGAATGCGAATGATTCCCATGAGGACAAGAAATAGTTATAAGTACATTTAAATTCGTCAGAAAGGGACTTAATAATTTAACTTTTAAATAAGACCTTAAGGTGCTGTGAGAACAGGCTTTAGTAAAATTTAAATATTTGTGAATGAAAAAACAATTTTTGTACATCAGTGTATCGCTACTTACACTGCCATAATGTGACCAGTTCTTAATTCAGTATATTAGTATTTTTCCATGACTAACGCGGTATATCTTGGCGTTCGCCTCTTGGTTACACCCGCAAAAAGCGCTGTGTAATTCTGCTGCTTCAACAACGAAAAAAGGAACAAAAGCGAACGCCGCATTATATTTGAAACTAAAATAAACTATAACCAAGTGTATATTTTAAAGCGGGGAAAGCAGGCAGTGCATCGCAAAAATGACGGGCGAAACCAAGCAGGAGAAGAAGCAGCCGCAGCCGGCGGCCACAGGCGGCGATGCCAAGGATGCGAAGGCCAAGAAGGACGAAAAGAAGGACGGCAAGGATAAAGAGCAGCAGCCAGAGCTATCGGACGAGGATCAACAGCTGCAGGAGGAGCTGGAGCTGCTGGTACAGCACCTGCAGGAGAAGGACGCAAAGATCTACCAGCCGACGCTGGAGATGATGGCCAAGTTGATCAGGGCCTCCACCACGTCGATGACCTCGGTGCCCAAACCCCTAAAATTCATGCGCCCGCACTACGACACCATGAAGACGGTCTACAAGCACATGCCGGATGAGCAATCCCGCCAGTTGTGCGCCGACATCATTTCTGTCCTCTCGATGACCATGGGCAGCGGCAAGGATTGCCTGGCTTACCGATTCCTCTGCGATCGCAAGCAGCGCATCGGCGACTGGGGCCACGAGTATGTGCGTCATCTCTCGGGCGAGATATCCGCCCACTATCACGACACCACTGGCGACTTCCGTGTCCAACTCATCGAACTGGTCAAGCAGATCATTCCCTACAACATGGAGCACAATGCCGAGGCGGATGCCTGCGATCTGCTCATCGAAATCGATCACCTGCACCTGCTGGGCGACTATGTGGATGAGTCGGCATATCCGCGCGTCTGCCTCTACCTGCAGTCGTGCTATCCGTATGTCCCCGAGCCGGACAACACCATTATCTTGGAGACGGCCTTTCAGCTGTCGCGCAAATTCACCCAGCACACACAGGCCATGCGGTTGGCTCTGATGCTCAACGATATGGACAAAATCGGGGAAATCTTCAAGGAGCCCAAGGAGCCGGCCATGCAGAAGCAGCTGGCCTTCATGCTAGCCCGTCAGCAGATTTGCCTAGAGCTAGACGAATCGGTGCCGGACTACGATGATCTAATGGAGATCATGTCCAATGCTAACCTGAACAAGCACTTTCTGAATCTGGCACGCGAGCTGGACATCATGGAGCCCAAGACGCCGGAGGACATTTACAAGTCGCACCTGGACAACTCGCGGTCCCGCTTTGCATCGATCCAAGTGGACTCGGCCAAGCAGAATCTAGCAGCTAGCTTCGTAAATGGCTTTGTCAATGCCGGCTTTGGTGTTGATAAGTTGCTCTCGGAGGATGGCAATAAATGGCTGTACAAGAACAAGGAGCATGGCATGCTCTCGGCCACCGCTTCGCTGGGCTTGATCCTTCTGTGGGACGTCGATGGCGGTCTGACCATGATCGACAAGTACTTGTATTCGACAGACGATAACATCAAGTCTGGCGCTTTGCTGGCCTGTGGAATCGTCAACTGCGGCATTCGCAACGAGGTCGATCCGGCCCATGCCCTGCTCTCCGACTACATCGATAACCAGAACTCTTGCATGCGTGTTGGAGCCATCCTTGGCCTGGGCATCGCCTACGCTGGTTCTAACCGCTCCATTGTGATCGACACTCTGAAGACTGTCTTCTCTTTTGGCAGCAACAACAAGAGTTCGGCCAGCGTGGAGATCTTGGGCATCACGGCCCTGTCGCTGGGTCTAATCAGTGTTGGTTCCTGCAATGCGGAGATCACCGAAATCCTGTTGCAGACCATCATGGGACTGACCAAGTCGGATCTAAAGGACACCTACACCAGGTTCCTGTTTTTGGGATTGGGTCTGCTCTATTTGGGTCGTCAGAAATCCACCGAGGCCGTCATGATGACCCTTGAGGTTTTGGAGGAGCCACACCGCAGCATGGCCACCACCATGGTTGATATATGCGCATACGCTGGCACCGGCAATGTGCTCAAGATCCAGCAATTGCTGCACATCTGCTCGGACCACTACGAGACCGCCAGTGCCGATGACGAGAAGGAAAAGAGCAAGAAGGACAAGGGCAAGGACAAGGTAATATTTTGTGTTGTTTTATTCTATTTACACCCTTACGTTAGATGCACTAAAAAGAAGAAACTAGAGAAAAACCAACTAGTTATTCAATAATATTTCTTTACACTACACTTTTCAGGACAAGGAAAAGGAGAAGGAGAAGGAAAAGGAGCGCGAGAAGGACTTGTCGGCCACGCAATCGATCGCCGTGCTGGGCATTGCCCTGATCGCCATGGGCGAGGACATTGGCGCCGAAATGGCATACCGCTCTTTTGGAAACCTGCTGCGCTATTGCGAGCCGGCAATCCGGCGGGCCGTTCCCCTGGCTTTGGGCCTGATATCCGCCTCCAATCCGAAGCTGAATATCATCGACACACTGAGTAAGTTCTCACACGACAGCGATGCCGAGGTGGCCCACAATGCGATCTTTGCGATGGGTTTGGTGGGCGCCGGCACGAACAATGCCCGGCTGGCCTCCATGCTGCGCCAATTGGCACAGTATCACTCGAAGGATCCCAGCAACTTGTTCATGGTGCGCATTGCCCAGAGTCTGACGCACTTGGGCAAGGGCACTCTGTCGCTTAGTCCCTACCACAGCGATCGCCAGCTGATGAACCCCATGGCCGTGGCTGGGCTGATGGCTACGTTGGTATCCCTGCTGGATGTAAAGAACCTGATCCTGAACCGGTCGCACTATCTGCTGTACACACTGGTGCCGGCCATGCAAGCACGCATGCTGATCACTTTCGACGAGGAGCTGAACCAGCTGCAGGTGCCCGTTCGCGTCGGCATTGCCATCGATGTGGTTGGACAGGCCGGCAAGCCGAAGACCATAACCGGCTTCCAGACCCACACCACGCCCGTCCTGCTGGCCATCGGCGAGCGTGCCGAGCTGGCCACCGATGAGTATCTGGCCCTCACTCCGGTCATGGAGGGATTCGTCATACTGAAAAAGAACCCCAACTTTGTTAAATAGAAAGTGCATTCAAAAATCTAACGTTTAAGGTCATGCGAAATTGAAGTTCAGCAACTAACTCCCAATAATTATTTGTTCCCCTTATTGGCAATTGATTCAAATGTCAATAATACAAAATATATCTACTTATAAAAAATAAAAAACGTATTTATACTTTTTAATTTCAAGTTTTGTTGATAAGTAGGCAAATACTAAAATTGTGAGGCTAGAGAAACGAGAAAAAATGGGCAACCATCGTTTTGGAAAAATCTATTTTGTGGTAAGTATAGTCTTAGTTTGAGGAAAACCTTTATATTTTTGTTATTAAATTTAAAAACGATCAAATTAGTTTTTTTAATTGCCAATAATTAAAAAATATACTTAAATTTTAATTGGAAAATATCTTGAAATAATATTAGTCCCGAAATACTAATCCTGAAAGTTGTATCCCAATAGTAATGAAGTTAACAATTTAAGACCATAATTATGCACTGTAAAAATATATATGCATACTTTATTCAGTGGTTTTTAGCAATATTATTTTGCGTGTGTTTGTGTTTGAAGTGAATTTTTATTTATGCACGAATGTTTAAATGTAGGTGTAGGCTCTAGTGATATTTGTTTTTTTGTGTGATTTTGGAATTATGTTTTGCTTGTCAAGTACGCATTTCGCTTTAAAAATAGATTTGCTTATTGCTGTAAATATATTTGTATACACTCTGCACTAATTACATATAATAAATTTGTCTCTTTTTCTCTGCCACAAAAGGTGAATTTACATGACCCAAAGAAGATGAATTGTAAGCAAGACGATTCAAATTAGTTTTGAATTATATTTTCCGTAAGCCCTGTATGTTCTGTATTATTAAGTATCTGGCAAATTAAAGTTAAATATATTTGATTTCTTGTTTCGATTTTGGCGTATAACTGAAGTGGCTTAAAGAATCGGTATTTATTTGAAGCAACGAACCAAGAGAACGATTTTGAGGTCAATTTGAAATCCGACACAAATTTTTACACATGTCCAACATCATAAATCGATTAAAATATAACACAACATAATAGAATATAGCAATAAAGATAGGTTTGTAAATTTGCCTGGCCTGGCTTCGCGTTTAAAAATTCGCGCTTACAAATGAAACAAACTAAGCCCTGCATGTGCTCAACGGGAGGCGATGAATGAGGAGGACGAGGTGGAGCTGCAGCAGCAGCAGCGGCGGCGCCTGCGTCAGCGCCTCTCGTACTTGGAAGGCACCGATAGCCTGGTGCGCACTCCTCCCGCCGATCCGCTCGACTTGGTCCTCTCCGATGTGGAGCGACGTCGGGCGATTGGTCGTTTACTGCTGTTGCTGCTACTGTTGTTGTTACTGGTTGCTGGCAGTGTGTGGTTATTGCTTTTGTTGCGGCTGGCTCCATTTCCGCTTCCTTGTCCATTTCCGGTTCCTGACCCGGCACTTCCGTCGCTGTAGCGCTGCCGCTTGGTTAGCGCTGTGTTATCTGTGCGAAGCCCAAAACATATGCGATTAACGAGGGTCAATAAAATTCGAAACTCAAGCCACTATGTACTTTATTAATTGCCCACACAGTTGTCGTCAACTGGGTTCGCAATGCCATTAATTCCCACGCGTCTAACTTCACCACATTCATCCTCAATAATACCAACATCGACAGCATTATCGCTGTGGTCCACCACTTCTGGCACATCCGCCGCCTGTTCCACATCTGTCAAAGACCGCGCGTTCACATTGAGAGGAAGAATTCAGTTAAAGTCCAAAGAAAAAGTTCAAAAGAAAAAAGTCCAAAGGATAAATTTTGATTGGAATTTTGATTTGTTTCTGCTCAGTGGCTTTCATTGTGAACTCATGACGATGGTTAAATGCATTGGTGGTTTTGTTATGTACATATGGAGATGCATGTACCGATTCCTCATCTTTGTTATGTGGTTAACAATATTAAATGATTCAATTAGTTAAAAGAAAGTTGACTTCGGAGGTGGTTATTTAAAATGGGGGTATAGTTTGGATAAAGTTGGAATCCTTTAAGTTCCACTGCTGGGTTTAAAATATTAATTTACTTCCCAAATTAATGAAATAAAATAATTTGTTATAATTCAAAAGAAACAGTATTTAAAAAAGTAATTGTTAAAATGTATAGTTTTTAAATCTATTTCAAACTGATTTTGCTATGTATGTATTCATATTAGACTTTAAACACCTAATTCAAATTTGAATTAAAAAGGGAAAACCCGCTTTTATAATAGTTTCAAAGTAATGTGCTAATGCTGCTCATTTACCAACTGAATTGTAAACAATTCTACAATCAGTTTCTTTTTTTGCGCACAATTTTCCAAGAAACTGCTTATTTAGCCGCAACTTTCTCAGATTACAGCGTGAAACCCCAAGCCGTGACAGTATCCAAGCAAATGACTACGATGGAGATGAGACTGGAATGCTCGGCAGTGCTCCGGCAGGCTGATGTGGCACTTACCTTTGGCGCTCAGCTTGCGCTTTGAGGCGGGTGCAGCCGCGAGTCGCGTTCCGCTGACACTGCGCTTCTGGCCGGGATCGGAGCGACGCTCCCTTGTGTTGGCCAGGGTGGCAAGCGGCTGATCGGCGCTCTTCTTGGCCACGTTCTTGCTGTTGTTGGTGCTGCCATTTTCGGTGGCCTTTCCCTGATTTCCAGTGGCGGCGGCTGCACTGGCTCGCTTCAGATGTGCCGGCATCCGTTTGGGCGGCTGCATCGAGCTGGTCGCCGCACCAGTTCCGGATGTCGATGCTGACGAGGTAGATGCTTGGTCGGCGGGCGGAGCTGGCTTTTGCGGTGACTTGAGAGTCTTTGGATCCTCCTGCTTCTTGTGCATGCCCACGTCCAGCCAGAACTTGAGTTGCTCTTCACGCTGGCGCTGCATCAGCTCCTGACCAGCGGCGTACTTGCTTAACAGGCCCTGTAGCTTCTGAACCGTCTTGTAGACCGTCTCGGCCGCAATCAGACCGTAGTCGAAGAGCGAGCACATGTGAAGGATGAAGTTGCGGTAGAGATTTTTGCGCACAATCTCGTTGCCCTTGGCGTCCAGGAACATCTCGCAGGCTATCGGCAACTGGCAGTCGCCGACGAATCCGTGACGCATCACGTGCAGATTCCACAGCTTCATCAACTCCTTTTCGCCCTCGTTTACATCGGAAAACTCGTCGATCATCTGGATGGTCTTCTGGCGCAGCCACAGCGGATCGCTCTCGCCCTCCGAGTCGATGTCCAGTTCCTTTGGATGCACTGGCAGGCAGGTCTCCGTGTGGTGGTAAAGCCTGAAAGCATTTGGAAGGGTGCATGGGTTTGCAAAATTATTGCTCCAATTATTAGAAAGTGCACTTAATAAATCTGCAAATTTAATTGTTTTGGCATCAATTGATTTTGTGCTTATATTAATTCTTTCTTAAGGCTTTTTCATCTTCTTTTAGTCGAGGGAATGCCTTAAATATTCTGAACTGGAATTTGGCTTGAACCTTTTTATTTTGGATCGTGTTGGTCCCTTACATTATTCAATCTTATTAAAAATATATATTTTTCTTTGTTAATTATGACATTCAAAAATGTGTATCCAAGCAAATTTTTATAAAGACTGATTTCTGGGCATTTTGATCTGGCTTTAAGGGAAATCGTTTCAGTTTTTTTAAAGAGGATGCCTTAGAAATTGTTAAATACATATTAAGATTAAAGATAAAATAATGGAATCGTTTTTGGAGTTAACAAATTCAAGCGTCTAAACTATGACGGCAACATTGTCTGAATAAATCCTTTCCAATCCTTAAAATAAACTGAAATAGCTCTTACCTGTTGTGACCTGTAATGTAAGAACGCTGATTGCTGATCTCGTCCTCGTCCAGCTCCAAGAACTCGTCCAGGCAGGTCTTTTGCCGCCTTGGCCGGCACACCATCAGGCTGGTGACCGAAGTGCGTCTGACGGGGCCGCATGTGCGGGCAAACGACGAACCAGACGGTCCGGCCAGGTCATAAGGTGATCCGGCGTACGATCCATCGTAGGCATCATTGATGGTGACATCGATTCGCGCTCCACTTCCAGCCGGCTGGTAGGTGAAGTTAAAGCGGGCGTGGTTAAGCTTAAGGTGCTTCAGCAGGGCATAAAGACGCAGGCAGTCTAGTCCGCACCACGGGCAGTTCAGTTCCTGTGTGTACTCCGTCTGCTGGCGCGTGTTGTTGCTGTACATGAAGTTGTACACGATCTGGATGTGCTCCGGCGTGGATTTGCACAAGGTGCTGCCACCACCTCCATTCTTCAATCCATTGCAGTTATTGTTGTTGCTGTAGTTATTGTTATTGTGATTCATCTCGGCCACCGCATCCAGATGCTGGACATATCGCTGCAGCTCCGGTGCCGATATGATCTCCGGCAGCTGCTCATTGGATAGCGTCAGGTGGAACTTGAGCATGGGACTCTGCTGGTAGACATCGTAGGACAGCGAGAGTGGAATGTAGCTATCGGGCATTGTTTCCCATGTGCATTTCTTTGGTGAGAAGGACTTGATGCTAGTCGAATTCAGAGGCTGCAGCATTGCCTCGTACTCGCCTTCGGTAATAAAGCCGCTGGACTTCTCGTACAATATCAGCTCCGAGCCAAACATCTTCTCATTTCGACGCGACCGCTTGTTCGGGGGTGTTTCTATGGGAGAGGAAATAGCTTTAAATTAAGTAGACAGCGTAGGATGTGGGCTAACCCACCTGCATTCTCATCATTGCACGTGCTTGGCGCCAGCACCTTGATGCGAAAGAGCAGCTTGTACAACGTGTGCTGTTCACCCATGGGACGCATCGTCTGCAGGGGAATGCTGATGGTGGCATGCTCTTCCACGCGATCCTTTGGGTTATAAACTATCTGTGAACTCTTGCTCAGCAGCTCCTGAAAGTCCAGTGTGCTGTCCTTACGCTTGCTGCGCGTAATCTTGTAGAGCGTCGTCTCCACGCTCACAGGCTCGCCCGCCTCGCAGAGCAGCTGCTCCTGCAGCACATCCTCTCCAGAATCGGTGGCCGTCGTTGATGCCGTCGCCGCCGCCTGGAGTTTTTCATGCAGCGAATCGTAGATGACGTGAAGGAAGTTTTGGCTCACAGCCTCCGATTTCTGTGTTATGCTGTCCAGCATGGAGTTTACCTGGAAGCTGGTTCGCTTCTTGTTGTTTCGCGACATGCGTTCTTTCATGTAGCTGAGCGTTCGATTGAGAAAGATGGGCTACGCGTTTGAGGAGTATTTTATTAGTAAGAGATTAAGTGGTTTGAAACGCTATTGGGGATATCACTGAAATCGCTAGCATGACGCTTGATTTAATAAAGTTGATATAAATCCGTTGTTTACCAGAATTCTTAGTTGATTGCCAGGTTACAAAGTAAATTTGCTCACACTTTACGAACTCTTCATTACTTGAACACCGAAATATAATTTTTTCATTTGCTTCAGGAAGGCCTATTTTGTAACAAAATGGAAGCGGTTTCTGGCACAGAGATCTGGCTGGTAGAGATTTCTTAGATATATCCCCGATAAAATTGGAACACCGGATATTTGGAAGAGATGTCTGGGGCCTAATAAACTTACATTGGTCTCGTGTCGATTGCGCAGGTAGCGATAGATTTGCGTGGGCTCTGTAAAGCAAGTATTTAGTGGATTGGATTTAGTGACCCACAGGTAAGTTCATGGCTTTACTCACTCTCAAAGGCCTGCAAAAAGAGTTCCTGCTCCTGCTGGTGGCCATTGAGTTTGACCTGTCCCTCGGCCGCTGGCGGTACAGTAGAGCCTGCATTTGCCGCATCCGTCGCTCCATGGGACAGACAATTTAGGCCATTTGTGGTCGCGCCATCAGCATTATTGTCTTTCTCGCGTTTTTTCGCTGGTGCCATTGTGTGTGTGTGTTGTTGGCAAAGGGGGCGGGGTGGTGCGTGGGCGGTACTGGGGGAGCGGTATGGGTGCTCTACGGATCACAATTACAACCGCACGCACTCGCTTTTAATTTGCGCACATTTTCCCCACAACAGAGTCCATTAAGAATCGGGTTTTCTTAGTTTTTTGGATCGCTTTGCGTGTTTTTGCCGTCTTCCTTTTCGGCGCGAAACCTTTTGCTTTTGTCTCAGCGTTATTATAGGCGTATTTGTAACGTTACGACTGCATGACGATTGGGTTTATAATTGCAACTCACTTTAACTAATGAATTATTTAAATAACGTTTAATTTTTATGTAGTAAACTTAATTTTAAACACTATTATTCGTTGCCAAACAATGCAGAGGCTAGTTTTTTTGAGTTTATCATGCGGCATTTATGTATCATGCAGCCCTCATGCAACGTTGTGCATTACCCAACACTGCGCCAAAAAAGTGTTTTCACAAATTGGGGTTGGCAGTTCTTGAGAAAATTTAAATGCCCTATGAAAACTATTTTATGCTTTTTTTAACACATTCTATTAATCTAACTATTTTTAATTTCAAGTGAACAATGAAAAACTATGGCCAGCTGTTTGCTTCCAGTGCTGTAAAACAAAGTAATCGAAGCCATCTGGCAAGCCAATCGTGCTGGTATATTTTATAAAATCATAAACGGGCTCACTTCACCATTCTCACATGCACTCTGCGGAAATTTGTTAAAATTATTAACAACCGGTGAAATAACTGTTTGACTAAAGCCAACTTTCAGCATAAACGCCTGCAGCAACAGCAACTCAATCAAAATGGACAAGAACAGCGCAGCGTTATACAAAAAGATGCAGACCGAGGTTGAGTCATACCAGAACCTGCAAAAATGTGAGTAAAACGGCAAGCCATCTGGTTGTAATTTACAATTTATATGGAATTTACATGATCCTTAACAGCCTGCGTCAAGATGGTCAAACAGCGGGCCATGCTGGAGAGCCAGCTGAACGAGAACAAGTGCGTCCTGGACGAACTGAATCTTCTGGGTCCTGACAACAAGGTTTACAAGCTTTTTGGCCCAGTGTTAGTCAAACAGGAGCTGGAGGATTCGCGCCAGAATGTCGGCAAGCGCATCGAATACATCTCCAAGGAGCTTAAGAGTTCCAGCGATACCCTGGAAAATATGTAAGTGGCCATTACCAAAATATGTCATCCTTATTATAAACTTTTGGGCTTCCGTTTTCTATTATTTTTCAGGGAAAAGGACATGCTTAAGCATCGGGAAGCCGTAGGCAAATATCAACAGCAATGGCAGGTGGCTGCGGCCATGAAGTAGATATGTCCCCAACACAAACTATTTATAACTCATTTTGGAATAGCTTGATGGCTTTTGTAAATCACCTGGCAGGACCGCTTCATCTTGAAATCAATAAACACAATGAAAGCAAATTTTGTAACAGAGAACTTTATTTGATTTCGTTTTAGATTTCCAAGTTTTTAATTTATTTATGTAGAAGACAGCAGAAATTTTAAATCTATTGCCTAGACTGTAAATTAATAAAAAAAATTTATTTTCTAACTGCAACCTTTTTCTGGTTTCCCTGTAGAGGTCTTGAATGTGTACAATTTAAACAGTTAAAACTAAATGCATCCATAATTATATTTCCAATGTTATAGTACTTTTTATGTGCAAGCTTATAAAAGATTAAAACCAGTGGCCCATCAAAATTCAAGGAAACTTAATTTAAGGGAATGAAAACAATTTAAAATTTTTTGAATGAGTGGGAGGAGGGTCGGTTTGTTATATTTTATATATATTTTTTAAAGGTAATGAGGAATGTCGTTAGCGTTGTTGTTTTGTGTTTATATATAAGCAAACATTTTTGTGTAAAATGGCTGTAATTTATTTTAATTATATAAAAAACGGTTTAGGGAACTTCACTATTTATTCCAAAGCTGGTCATACTAAAGCTGAATCAATGAATCAATGTTCTTAATTGTATTAGTTTTACGTGTATTTAGTTATACAGTTTAAAGTTTACGTCGTAGAAGTGTTTTTTATATAGGAAACCAATTATTGCATAAAGGTGAATCGGAATTAATTGCGGGGCTTTTAAACCAAGAAATTTGGCATAGTCAAATTGATCGCCATGAAACCTGAGAGCTTAAACAATCTCTCGCGAAATGCTCGAGAATCATTGGATGACTCAACCCCGGAAAAAAATTCGGTAATTATTAATAGTAATTATTTTATGATCCTTATGGCAGATCTAATTTGTATTTCAGCTTAGCAGCGATTCGGATATTGAAGATTTGAGTTGTGGGACAAGCGATCAAAAAAGTATTGTGCAAGGATTAAGGAAGACCATTAAAAGGAATAAAACCAAAATAAACGACCTCGTTGCCAAGTTGACAATCGCCGAAATGCATTTAGCCAATGAAAAGGAAATGGCCATTTATAGGGACGATTTAATCAAGTCTTTAAAAATGTCAACCGATTTAGTTAATCAAACAAAAGACATTAAGCAAATGCAGAGTAAAATTAGTGAGCTTGAAAATGTACTCGATTTAAGCAAGAGTCGCTCTTTAGTTGAAGATATAGATAAAGACACATCAGGAATGATAGAACCCATCAATCAATATAAAAAAATAATTGACGATTTAAATTTTGAAATTTTGAAATCGGAATCTAAACTTCAAGAGAAGGCCGATAAACTTGTCGATTTGGAAGAGAAGGCCGACAAATTTGAAAATATTATAAGTGAGAAAGAAGAGCACATCTCCCGGCTAGAGTCCAAAATTAAAAACGATCAAGCCAAGATAAATAAACTTGTCGATTTGGAAGAAAAGGCCGAAAAATTTGAAAATATTATAAGTGAGAAAGACGAGCACATCTCCTGGCTAGAGTCAAAAGTTGAAAACGATCAAGCCAAGATAAAAGAAATGTATGAAAAATTATCTAAGTTTATCCTTGATGCTGAAAGTTGCCAAAATCCCAGTGATTCACAGGTTTTACTTAACTTCACCAAGATCCCATCCATTAAAATGATAACGCTTCCTGGTTGTGACCCTTTTGCAGCGGTTTTTGAGGATATACCTGGGGCCGGTCCTGGCTGGATGGTCATCCAACGTCGAATTGATGGAAGTTTCGACGCGAACATACGAAAATGTTTTGGGAACGGCTGTGGAGATTTATTTGGCGAATTCTGGATTGGAAATGAAAAATTGCACAAGCTAACAACAAGTCAAAGGCACGAATTGTATATTCATCTTGTTGATTTTGACGATGTATCTGCTTTTGCTAGATATGATAACTTTGTTGTCAAACCCAATGGTAGTTTTCACCAGTTGATTTCCCTTGGTAAATATTCAGGAAATGCTGGTGATGCTTTGCGGAGCCATTTAAACAGAATTGGATATTGCACACCAGGACTTGGAGTGATCTCCTTTTTATGGTGGGGTGTCGATGATTGGTATGAAAAATATTTTGAATGGTTCCTTAAAAATCTCTTCAACTAGAACAAATCTCTTAAACCTCGAGCATTGCTGTGAATTTAATTTATTTAACAGTTTTGGCGCTTTTTTGTACGCTTTTCTATCTCCAAATAATTTACTCCATACGGTATATGAGGGATTGGAACTTTTTGGAGGATTTTTGAATACCCAATTTTATTATAATTACTGATGACAATGTTCAATAATATTCTATATAATAATTCTTATTTTTCAGTAATTTAAACGGCAAGTACTACCCATATAAAGTTGAGTTGAATAACTGGAATGGAATTTGGTGGGGTCGTTGGATTATGGGGAAAAGAGTTTCTCTCAAATCGTGTAAAATGCTTATCAGGCCAAAGTCCTGCAAAGTTGAGGAGGTTAAACTCGAATAAAAAAAATATATAAAATATATGTATATCTAAAACTAATTAAATTTAATTAATATATTGTCAGAATTGTCTTTCAGTCAAATTAACAAATAATTAAATGTATGTGTAAGAGATTTCTGAAACACCCCGGAATGTCATCTTATATAAATGAGAAATTAATCAAATTAAATAAAATACATTTCTTGAAATTATCTTAATCTTTGATTTACATAGATGTTATTTCGTTTTTGGTTGAAATGTAAACAAGAAAGGCAAGCCAAAGTTTATATACCATTTCTATGCTTATATTACTAAAATAATGAAGCTATGTCGATTTTGCGCTGCATTTCGCCATCGTTTCTATGGCAGCTATAAGATATTGTTGTCCGATTTTGACAAAACTAAAAGGGTAATTCTGATATAGTAAATAATTACTGTATCTCAAAGGAATATTTTTATAAACAGATAAATAAATATTTTATTCCTTTTTAATTTTTTTAAATTGATTGAATTTCCTATGGGAGCTATAATTTAAATAAAACCGTAATTCCATGGTATTTAAATATTACCAAATCTCAAAGAAAAAAAAACAACAAAGTAATACTTTTTAAAATTTGTTTTCTATTGCTCTTATGGGAGCTATATGATATAGGCAATAGAAAGACAATTTTTGGGAAAGTTTCATGCAAATAGCTTTAAAACTGAACGACTAGTTTGCGTAGAAACGAACAGACGGACGGACAGACGGACGAACGGACAGTCAGACATGGCTAGATCGACTCTCCTGGTTTTGCTGATCAAGAATATATATACTTTATAGGGTCGGAGACGTATCCTTCATTGCGTTGCAAATTTTGACTGAAATTATAATATCCTCTTCAAGGTTATAAAAATGTGGTTCCAAAGTTGATGTAACTTTTAGGAATTCCCCTCACATTTTCAAAAAACTTTCCAATCAGCTGTAATTTTAGCACATCCATTGGCTGGTGTGGTATTTTAGCGCTTGCAACAAGCTGCCACACTAAAATCTGCGACAAGAATTGCCACGAAGAACAGAACTAATTTGTTGGCACAATTAAAACGGGGCTCAAAAGCGCTGTAAAAGTCAGTATCCGGTTTTGGAATAGAGGTTGACGAAGTCTAACGATGGGCTCCAGCCACAGCATCCATGTTCCCGGTGGCGGCACCGAAGGTAAGTGGAGGCCAACTTCCCCGATTCCGAGCACGGACCACGTAAACGTAAACCAGCCGCTGGTCCAATCAGAAACAAGAACTCTATACGAGCATAGTGGGCTATGGAATACCCACTATTTATTGCCCTGCAGTAAAATGTGTAGCTTAACTTTAAACGCATTTCCTTAAATATAACTAGATTAATTAAGTAGAGGTATTAATGTATGTACATACGTAGATATTTTCAATACAACATTTTTGAGCTTTATAACAATGACCATAAAACGCCAAACTTAAATGAGGGTATAGAAATTCTCTAATGTTTTTCTTTAAAAGTAAAAATCTTTTCAGCAAATAATCCACCCGAAAGTAAACCCTCTTTAATAAAATATATGTACTTCTTCAATAAACATCCAGAATAACAAAGAATTCGGTTTTGCAGGTTACCATGTACTCAAAGTGCAGGACAATTCGCCTGGTCAAAAGGCCGGACTAGAGGCCTTCTTCGATTTCATTGTGGCGATTGCTGGGACACGTCTGGACCAGGACAACGATATGCTGAAGGAACTGCTGCGCCAGAACGTGGACAAGCCAGTGCGGCTAACCGTATATTCCAGCAAGACGCAGGCGGTGCGCGAACTGACCCTCACTCCTAGTAACAGCTGGGGAGGTCAGGGACTGCTGGGCGTCAGTATCCGGTTCTGCTCCTTTGAGGGCGCCAACGAGAGCGTCTGGCACATCCTCGAAGTGCATCCCAATTCGCCCGCCGAGCTGGCTGGATTACGAGCCTACAGCGACTATGTCATCGGAGCAGATGCCATTCGCCACGAGAACGACGACCTGTTCACCCTGATCGAAACGCACGAGCAGCAGCCGCTGAAGATGTATGTCTACAATTTGGACGATGACGCATGTCGCGAGGTCACCATCAAGCCGAATACCGCCTGGGGCGGCGAGGGAGCCCTGGGTTGTGGCATAGGCTTCGGCTACCTGCACCGCATCCCCGTGCAGGCGGATACCGTCGCCGGTGGCCCTGCTTCTTCTGCTGTCTCGTCGGAGTCCTCTGTTCCGTTGCTGACTGCTGGAGGAACGATTCCAGCTGTTGCACCTGTAGCTAATGCTGGATCCGCTGTGGTCTCACCTACGCTGCCTTACATACCGCCACTAGCCAACACCTTTGGAGCCACGAACGCAGAGGTCAGACCACCCACCATCGAGCCGCCAGCACAGAGCCTGTTCAAGACCTACTTCAATCCGGATGAGGCCACCGATGCACTCACCGCAGCATTGGAAACGCAGGCCAACATTGTCGAACCCATTCCAGTCCCTGCTGCAGTCGCTGACGTGTCTGTGGCGCAAGTTCAGGTTCCCGCACCAGCGCAACCCTTGCCGCCGCCAGCCAACATTTTTATTCCCGGCGTTTTTGATCCCAGCACACCACAAAACGCAACTTTGGGAGGAATACCCGCCGCCCAGCTGCCATTTCCTCAGGCCACGGCAGCGCCACCGGCTGTGCCCATGTTCTCAGCACCGCAACAGGCGTATATGTCGGCCCCGGCTGTCCTCTCCTATCCAGCCGGCGCCCAGACAGTGCCCTCTTATCCCCAGGTGCAGCCCTCCATGGGCGGACTCTTTCCAACGCAGCCAACGCCGTTGCCGCCACAAATGGCCCATGTGTTCGCGCCACCAGTACCACCGCCCGCCAGTGCTGCTCCTGCGGCAGACAACGAACAATCGGCACCGGCAATAAACCAGGCCGGCAACTAAGACTTCAACTGGGCTAATTGACCAACTGCTAAACCTGGACAAATTGTCGTTAAGCTTTTATTTTGCGAGTATCATCTGATTGTTTTGTATGATGATTGCGTTAGCATGAAACACAAGGGCAAGGGGAGGTGAGCCAGCTGCATGCAAAAATGTGTACATTGCATTCATAATAATAATCTAAATTAGTTATTATAATAAATAAACAAGTATATATATGTATTTTAGGTCTTTACATCGGATGCAAAAAGTTAAAACTTTGTGTTTTACACCGAACGGACCACTTGGTATAAGAAATAACCTTCCGAAAGAAAAACAAATAATTTTGAGTTCTCAAGTCAAGTCAGCATATAATTTTTAGCAAAAATATTTTGCACCTTTCGAATGGATGTTGTCATATCATAACAAATATAATTTTTAAAGTTACTTATTCTAGTTATGTAGAGCGTTTGTGGTGAGTTGGTTTTAGTGCTTTCAAGAACTTGTAATGAAAGCTGGAAAGGTCCTTTGCCATCGTTCGCATTACGTTGAGAGTTTCTCTTTGAAGAGCCAACATTTCTTCTCCCATGGCTTTGGCCCGTTCGCGTTTATAGCGCTTAGCGTTGAGTTCAGGAAAATCAAATTCAATAGACCGCTCTGATTCATTTTCCGAATGGATGCTTTCAGTTCGTTTTTCATCAGTGAGACTGCTCTCTGAAAAGAACATATTAGCATATTAAGCAATAAATAAACACTAACTAGGCAAACTATGTAGGTCTTTGTTTATCCTCAATTGTGAATAGGTTATTTGTGATACTTTTTTCTTACCAAAATGCAAGTTTTTTAATGGTACTTCCTCATCGCTGTCATCATACACCTCATCATGGGGACGTTTGCTGTTATTACGATTGACGTCTGGCTCAGGGAACTCAAATTCAACAGACGAATCTGAATATTCATTTTCGGATTGGTTTCCCTTGGGTGATTCCTTTTTAACACGACTGCTTTCTGTAATAAATAAAGGAATTGGGTTTAAAAGGAGATTTCTCGAATCCTATTTATTAATGCTTTTATGCCATTAAATTGCTCATTCTAAAAGCCAGTGATTTGGGAATTTTTCTTTTAAATTTATGGTCGTTTTTTCATGTCTGTAGAAAACAATTTCATAGGGACTACGTATCCGCCTTCGTTGCCTTTACAAATTTTTGAATGACAATGACAAAAATGGGAAGATAATGCCATAGTAGCTTGCAACTTACTATCATAGCTCGACTTTGGCATGCTCTCTACATCGCTTTCGAATTCATCTTCATTGTATTCCATAATATGCCGCATTTGGGAAAAATACTCCCAATTAGAGCGTTTACTACCTGATGAACTAAGTATTTGGAATTCCTTGCTGAACAAAAACAATAGAACAGAAAGACGATGTTATCATGTGGATAGATAATTCAATGTATCATTAAATACCGGTATTTTTTCTTCATGTTGTCCATTTTCGCTTTTATTTCCAGCACAGAAAGCCCGTAGTCCTTCATAGATTCCGCCATTTCCCTCATGATATGAGAGTTTTTTCGATGTCCATAAAAATCGGAAAGGTTTTCCATCCACATTTCCAAAAGGCATTCCGTAGAATCCGCCGTCCACACGAAATACTTTTTTCTTGAAAAAGTTTCTTTTCCGCAGATATATGTATGTGTAAGTAAAGGAATGTTTTATTAATATATTTGTGTAAATTAACGACAAATAAAATTATTTGTCGAGTTTGTTACCTTTACTAGTCCGCGGCATTATTTCCTCTACAGCTGTTTTCAGGATTTGTTGACATCAGATTACACCGATCCGTCGGAACTGGTTCCGATAACTCAATGAATAGTTGCCATGGACAAAATTTTAGTTTCCGTTTCGTAAGTTTTAAAAATTCTTAAACATAAACATTTCACAAAAAAAAAACAAACTTTATATATATATGGCAAGCCGAACTTTATGCAGCTGTTACAAAATTAATTAATTCCGCCTGCTTACGATTTACAAAGCAAGAGGATTTCTTTCTAAACTTCCTTCAAACATTTGTTAACATTTTTTAATAATAAAAAAATATAAACTGTTCTCGAGTTCAAACTTAAATAGGTAAAATAAATATATCTCCTACGATTTAAAGCAACTCTTAATAAATGACCATCACTTATTTGACTCTTTCACAGAAAAGATTTTGAGCTATTTAAAACAATTTCATCTCATCAAAAGCAACATATTAGCAGAAACAAAAAACAAGGCTTAAAAACTTTAAAAATATTCAGGGCTCAACAACGAATTTATTTTTCTGTATTTAACATAATAATTACTTATTTACACACTTTCCATAACAAGAAAATCTATGAGAAATTATTTGCTGAAAGTAAAATGTGTGAAAGATCATTATTAATTGTTGTTAAATATTAAGGAATTAAAAATACAAAACTGGGTGAGCTAAGGACCGTCTTTCAAATTTCATCTAAGGGGTTCTAATAGTTCCAAATTAAATAAAAATATTACACTTTGGGAATAATATTTCTAATTAATTTGATGGTAAACTAAATTTTGACATTAGATTTTTTAAATTTCATATAAGCTCAAAGTAAATGCAATAGAAAAAGTGCATTACATCCTTTTAAAAATAAAAAAGAAACTTACGAACACCTTAGACAAATTTATATGCAATCGGTCAGTTAATGCTGTTAAGCTGTTTAGAAAAGCAGGTGGTTTACGGATCTCAGATTAGCTCATTCTAAAGCTTTAAAATAAATCAAATTGCAGCTTAAAGCGATAGTGCAGCACATTAAAAGAAAAGAATAATTACATCTAAAATATGACATTTTTGCCAGCATTTAAAGGCGATATCTCTATATAACTAATTTGGTAGGCACCTAGTCTGAAAGTACTTTTCATCGACGAAGCGACAGAACTCGACCAGGTGCTTGAACTTCTGGACCGTCTGGGCAAGCGCCATGTTGGGCAGATTGGTGGTGAGGATGCTAAAGAGGTGACCGAAGGCGATGGCGTCCAGCTCGCAGGGTTGATCGCCGTAGAAGAAGGGCGTCTCCGGTGACTCCTTCAGCTTGTACTCCAGGGTTTCACAGCACTTGGCCACCTTCTCAATGACATTGTCGATGTCCAAGTCATCCCACTGATAGACTTTTAGCAAACGCAGAGCATTTCGTCGCTTGCCATAGTTCTGCATGTGATTGAGAGGCCAGGGAAAGACGACTCCATTTCTGGGGGCCGTGACCTCCTTGTAGACGCGCTCGTTTTTGAAGCTAATGTACAGTTCGGCCATGGTGAAGATGTTTTCCACCAGCGACACATAAGTACGCATATCGGCCTTTTCGTCCTCATCTTGCCAGCTGCCAATGGCCATATCCTTTTGCTCTACAAAGTTCACAATTGGCTCGAACTCCGCGAAGATAAATGCCCCAGCGCGAATGAAGGGCAACTTGGTCATTCTGCCGCCCGGCGACATGTGCTCAGCATTGGCGCAGGATCGGATCCCAAAAGGCAGGTTGCACATCTTTAGGTAAGCCTTTACCGCCAGGCAACTAGCGTTCTCCGGCAGCAGGATCTGCTCCGCCTCATAGGGCTTTTAGTTCGGGATGACATGCAAATGAGATATGTAACTAAACTCTGCGTTTTGGTGACCCTACTCACCTGGTAGAGGGTGGCGTCTTCGGGCCATGGCTCGGCGGCCAGTTTATCGGCCGTGTTCAGTTGGCTTAGGTACTGGGATGTCATTTTCCTAAATCTCCTCACAAAACTCGCCGATGAAGTAATAAACAGCTGTTTGCAATGGCGGCGTTGCCAGACTGATAAAAAATGACAGAAGACCGTTTAATAAGTATGTAATATCCAAAAATTTATAAATTGTAGATTTCAAAATGAATTGAGAAAATTTTCATGATAACATTTTTGTAAAGCAATATTTATTTCGTAAAGGTTTTTGATTTAATGGATTTCAACAACAAAATTGTAGAGCTTAAAACAAAAGTGTTTTTGGGGGACCGTTAATTTATTGCCTTTTCAATTATTTGATCGAATAAAAGTTGTAGTCCGTTACATTAGATCAGGTAAATATAACCAGAAGCTTAGTAGAAGGAGAATTGCGGCTTAAGAGCCGTAAGCTGTTGTATTAGCTCAAAGCATTTAATAAAGTTTTCACTTTTTCACGCTGAGAAAATAATTTTTAAAACAGTTTGCTAGAGTCAAAAAAGTGAAATAAAAGAAAATGAACTTTTGAGTTGTTGGTATTTAAATGGTATTATTTGTAACTGAAACTGGTATTTATTTTTGAGCCGGATGGTATTTTTAAATCGTTATCGGCGCGTTCACACTTCTTGCTATTCTTATTTCGTTTCGCCTAGTGTTTTTCGTTGTATTTTACTTTGTTTCAAAGTTCGTAAGTCACACGTTGTAAAAAATATTAAAAATCTGTATTGCATTGTATAAACTGCTGGGCACGTGACTCTTCACAAATTAGTTTTCAAAACATCGTAGTTTTTGGATAATTTTGCATATTAGAAAGGTGAGTGCGCGGCGTTGGTTTGAGAGAGTGTGAGTGCGTGCATCGTTTCGATGCATGTTATCAATAATATACTATAGTTAACTATAGTTATTTAATAGCAGTTAGCGTTGTTAGCAAATATTTGGTTATCTGCACGCCAAGAACCACTCCCAAAAAATTGCACTTCGAAATCAGTGACGATTCATGTGCCGGCCATACAGTGCGTGTGTGTGTGTGGTAGCTGGTGTGTGTGATTCATACGTCTGGGGTCTTAAAATTCTTTATCAAAAAAAAAGTGGCATGGTTAGTACTTTTTCCTGAATTATCCCCACACTTTGGCGGGGGGTCGTCTATCTCTCTCTTTTGCTCCCTCTCCCCTACCCCTCCCTATCTCTCTTCCTCCAATTCTCGCATTTTTTTTGGAATTTGAAATTTCTGTTTGGTTTGGTCAGATTGTTCTTGAAATTACCTTTTCTCACCCAACCTTAATTATTTCGATTGTATTTATTGGCCCAAACTTTCGTTGTTAGTCCAAAAAATGTTTATTATTTTTTTGAATTCCCACACATACACAGAAAAAAACTGTAAGTGCATTTCAGTGTAGATTTTTCATATTAAAATACACCATATAATTTTAGAATTGCATATTTTTTAGAAATGCAGCTAAAAATATTTAGAAATATTTTTTTCTTTCCGAAATTTTTCAAGATATAAAGGAACAGGTGTTGGAAGATTTATTTTATAATTTTTCTAGTTTTGTTTTAAAAATAACTTAAAGTATGAGATTCAAAGATACATTTTTCAAAATTGTAAATTGTTTTTTTTTTGGATGTGTAAAATATACATATCAGATAGAATATATTAAAGCCAGCAAAGCAATAGTATTTACTTTGTGTTTAAAAAATTATATTAAGTTATATTTTGTATTATAATAATAATATTATAATAAATGAGAATATAACAAAATGCATTTGAACTACACTTAAAGGATATGAAAAACTGGAAAATATATGTAAAATAATTATTAAACTGATCCTTATTAGTAATTTTCCGTGTACACATGTGCCTGCCAAATTGTTTGTATAGATACATTTTTATTATCTCACAACAACTTGATGTCAAGTAATAACATTTCAATTTCATGTACTTTTTGCTCTGAACGAATATATAAAGCCAAATCTGGAGAGCTGAGAATCATTATTGGCCAACATTTGTTGAAAATAGACATAAAGCAAGCGACGTGTATTTAGATAATGAAAAACAAAGCAAGATAATAATAAAGGCGTTGGCGGGGGGCGGAGGGTTATCGTTTTTTGTCGCCCGTACTGGTCAATAATATTCAATGCCGATATCCGCTCTCTCTCTGTCTATCGTAAGCTCTTACCTTATCTGGCACTCTGTATTTGGTTGGACCTTTTTTTTCATTTCCCTTGCGGCCCAGCTGCAAGTCGACCGCCCCTTTGCCTGCCCCGCTGCCAATCAACACGTCAGTCCATCAATGCGTTAATAATTGAAATTTAATCAATAGTATTGAACGGCTAAAATTTGCTGGGAGCAAAAGTGTTGGTGTTGCCAAAAAAATGAATAGATCCGCTCGATGTTTACTTAATGATAACGTAATATTCAACTTTGAATTTGTTTATTTTTGATATTAACTATTTTCTATTTTAACCTTTTTTTATTTACTTATAAAACTTTTGAACTAGAAACCATATACATTTTTGATTTTTGGGGTGTAGAAAATAGATATTACCAAACTTTGCATGACAAAATATTACTTGACGAGTCTAAAAATATTTGAAGCTGTAAAAACATTAAAATGGGCACATTTTGCGATACTCGGGCTTGTACATTGCTTTTTCATTAAATCTTTTACGAAAAAAGGAGGTTTTTCCCACTCATTTGATTCAGTAATATTTCCATTCTTTCTGATAGTATGTACAAGCATGCAAACCGCATTTTTTTTATATAAAGGCTTATATGTATAACAATATCATTATATTATCGTCAACATGTTACTCACACTACTAAAAATATGCCTATGACCCACATTCTTCTCTCAGAGAGAAGGATGGAAAATTCTAAACAAAATCTCAGGCAGCAATTTAACAATAGCACCTACCGAAATTAAGACTCATGCTCCTCTTTAAAATGTAATTGATTGATAAATAAACAATTTCGCTTGGACAGTTCTAGAATAGAAGCCATGGCCGAAACGGAGACGAAGCACCATACCGAGCACCACGATGAGGATGTTCATGATGCCAACTACCAGGCACCGCCGGAGAAGACCATTGAGGAGATAATGGCCGCCGATCAGGAGGATGAGAGCTTGCGACGCTACAAGGAGACCCTTTTGGGTGCTGCTCAGGCCGAGAAAATTATTGTTGGTAAGGCAGTAGGTCTCTAAATATAAAACCCGGAGTTTAAAATATCTCCCATTATGTCCAGAACCCAATGATCCCCGGAAAGTGATTGTTAAGAAACTGGCCCTCGTCGTAGAGGGTCGCCCCGACATGGAATTGGATCTTACCGGTGACCTTACTCAGCTCAAAAAGCAGGTACATCAATAAAATCGACTACCCATAATTACATGCACTAACTTACTTACTTTACCCATTGACAGCTTTTTGTGATCAAGGAAGGTGTTCAATACAAGGTTCGAATCGATTTTATTGTGCAACGCGAAATTGTCCATGGCCTTAAGTATGTACAAAAGACTTCTCGCTTGGGTGTTACTGGTAAGTCGGTCAAATTGTATTACCCTTTAACTAGTTTGGTCTGAAATAAAACAAAAGACAGTTTGAAAAACTGGTTTTTAGTTTGTTCCTATCATTAAGAAATGGAAGCTAAGTAGTTCTTTATAAATCCTTAATAACTTACTTAGTTCATATAAGCTTAGCCATAAAGTTCAGCTCAGTGTTTATTGGATCAAATTTGGTAATTAATAAGAATTATTCAACAATTAAAATAAAATTGAAAAGTTTTTTTTGGAAAAATGGCTTAAAAGTCTAGAAGAGTTCGATTAAAGGTAACCGTGAGTTATATGCCATCGGTTTTTTTGAGTACCGTGCACAGTTCCAGCACTTTTGAGACTTCAATTTTCCAGAGGCCGCAGCACAATTGATAGTTTTACACCTTAGTTCTTGATTTACTTTTGAGCGAAACAGTCGCATTTTGTGCTTAGAAATAAATATGGGAACAAGCTGGTTTAATGGCACGACCCTGTTGCTTGGCTTTTGCAGTGCTGTTTATATATTTTTTTTAACCTTTGCAATTTTAACTTTAGTTATGTGTTGAGACTAACTTTTATCAATATCCTATTATCTCCAATGCCAAACCCCAATTTCGGATTGTTTAATTTTTTAAGTTGTGGGTAAGATGGCGCTGGATGTCCTAAAACGTAATTCTTTGCTAAACCTAATCTTTTCATACCATTCTCTAGTTGACAAAATGAAGCATATGGTTGGCTCCTATCCGCCTAAGAAGGAAATTCAATTTTATTTGACGCCTGCCGAGGAGGCACCCTCTGGCACACTTTCCCGCGGCACCTACTCGGTCAGGTCGGTCTTCACAGATGACGACAAGCATATACATCTGGAGTGGGACTGGACCTTTGAGATTAAAAAGGACTGGGCCTAAGAAACATCAAACAGCACACAGACACACTCACGACATACGCTTTTTGTTTTTCCCAACACATCTTGTAAATGAGTTTATTTTTGTTCCAAAAGTTTAAGCGAGATTTTCCAAAATGCAATTGATCGTCAAGTATTTTTGTTAACGGTATTAAATTTTAACTATTTTTGTATCTAAAGTGTAATGTAAAGCCATGATAAGTATTTTTGATAACCATTGCTAATTGAATGTGTGCAGATGATGAGCAATTCTCGCCTAAGTCCTCAATAATAAGACGCCAAGTCGATCAGTCAAGTCAGAACCAAGTCAAGTCACTAGGCCAGTCAGTCAGTCAGTCGTTTGATTGTAAATGCCATTGCCTATGTTTAACATACTTTTTCAAACGGATTAACATTGAACTTTAAGAAAGTTGGTTGCATTTCGCTATGTATTTAAAATTATTGAACGGAACGGTTTATGTTAAATGTAAGATCAAGTCCCCCGAACTAAAGGAAACAATGTCCAAAGATGATTTCCGCACTGTGAGCATCAATTTAAAATCAAGCAATTCTTAATGTTAAATATAACTAAAGCTGATACTTTAAAAAGCATTTGATGTTTGTGGAGCATGCAAACACTGAAATCTACATTATTCTAACTATATACTATCTCTGTGTATTTTTTGTGTACAATATATGCGAATGCTGATTGAATGCAACCGAAGAGCAATAAAAAATAAAATATACATATTTTAAAATGAAACCTTTGTATATGAATTGGAAAACATATAAAAATAACCGAAGATGAATGGATAATAGGTTTATTATAATCACTGTTTCTCCCTTAGCCAATGATAATTTCACACTTTATAATGCTTATCATTTGACGTTGCCAAGGGGTAAACGTCATAAATTGTTGGCACAAGGCAAAGGCACAATAATAATTACTCATACGCCATGTGCGCCTCAACTAACCAATTTCTTAAGGTGTATAGATGAGAGAAAACATCAGAAATCCAGAGAGAAATGTAAAGTTTATTTCTCTGTTTACATTCGGCTTTATCAACATGTTCCCCACTTTTTGTGGCCGGCCTGTTGCACTTGACAACATGTTGACAACTTTTTAGCCAACATTCTCTGCTTCAATGCAGAAAATAATAACCAAATTTAATATTCCAACGCACATTTGTCTTAGGAATCGCGAAAACCTGCATGAATAAGTAATACTACTTGTTCGGAAATTGCGCCAGTTGCCAGAAGGAAAAGTGAGTAATTTAAGAAAAACAACAGGAACATGTTGATGGGAAAGCCTGAGGCATCCAGGTGTTCGGCGAACCTTTGAGCCTGTCGCTTCTTAGGATATGGTACAAAAAAACTAAAAACGATGTCTTAGGAATACCATTCTTATTTATTTACTTTATTGTTTTCATTAAGGGAAAAACAATTACAAGATAAGGCAATACACTGGACTTCAATTCCTTGAATACACAATTAAGTGGTAAAAGCACTGAGCGAAAATTGTCAACCAATTTTGTTTCCAAAGACGAGTTAACCGAACTAAAATTTGAATTTTGTTTGTAAGGTGCGTTTTTTTTTATAACTATCGATTTTTTAGGAAACTCGTGCATCTAAGATGGATTGGCATTCTATCAATTTAAAATATACATTTCGGTTTTTCATAACAGCTTGAAAAGATATTCGATAAAATATGTTAAAAATTCTTACTAGCTGTGGTAAAATAATCAATCGGATGAAAAAGGAATAGCACATTTTTGGCCGCCAGTCAAGCGATTGATGCCAGCACTTAAATGTTCAGCTCATATTTGATTCAACATCCCAGAAACCGAATCCAATTCGTTTCCTGCTTGCTTCAGCTTTATGAAACGCCAATATTTTTGCATCCACCACTCACGTCCATCTCTGTCCGTCGGGGATGTTTTGATTGACGGACGGGCCGTCGGACTTTAACCTCCGTCCGTATTGTTCATTCCGATAGAGAGCATTGTGTGCCGATGTGGCCTTTTAGCCCGATGCTGGCAATTGTCCACCGCCTCCTTTATGGTCCGTTGCATCCGGGGATAAAGTTCAATGAAATTTGCAGAAAAAACCTGCTAGAGTGGGGATAATAAAGTAGAAATGAAATGAAATAAAAAGGAGACCAGAAAACGCAACAGGCTAAGTGCACACATGCACACTTTAGCCAACACATGCACACGCAGGCGGAAATGCGAATGGCGGCCATTTTGTCCGCATATTGGAAAGGGCACCATTTTGTTTTTATCACTCACTGGGCGAAAATCATTTTATATTTCTGAAATTGCGTTACATATTCTTAATTTATATGTTAACAGCTCCCTTAAATTAAGAAATATATAAAGCCTTTTTTCCCGGTCGTATAGTTTAACGTTCCATCACGTTTTTATTTCACATTAATGAATATGATTATGTTTCTGTTCATTGGTCTGTGTATCTTAAAAACAGGGTACTTTTTAAAATTAGTACTTAATAGTAAACTAAACAAGGTCTACATTTTTTTTTTGTGAATGGTCTTAAACTATTCTCTAGCAAACTAGTAGTTCTGTTCAGAATAAAATAAGAATGTCCATACATAGTACCGACTCCATCACCGACAAGGCATCTGTTGCACTATCAAATGGGTGAAAATGCCATTAAACGCAACCGATGTCAAGCCACATATGAATTATTCGAATGGTTGTACATGGCTACTAATGAGCTTTGGATGTTTGCATTTTGTCTGCTATTTAAAAATTGTATACGCTTTGACCTAATTTTCTCATCCACAAATATTTATTACATTTTTTAATGGCATTGGATAATTTTCACAATTATATAAAAATCTCAGAGGATTTTGAGCCAAATAACAATAGGCCGGAAAACAAAGCCGTTCTTCATAAAATATGCCATACCCGACAATGAAATTAAACCTGGTCATGTGGCAAAATTAAATGTATTTTCTTTGTGCAAAATTCAATTAGTTTCATTTTAGAGCTTGTGTATGTCCACCTTTATGGGATTTCCTCTGCCTCTATGAAAGTTTTGCTAAGCCTATTTAAACATAATTAAATCTTGCAAAGATTTGAGCAACTTTTCGGTTTCTGCTGGTCTCTAATTTAATATGCGGGTCAGCACACGGAGCAACGTGCGAAAGTTTTATCCTATTTTCTGCCTGAGGCGCATACGTGGCGTATGATGAATTTTATTTAACATTCGCTGGGGATGTCGGTGGAAAATAGATAGAAAGCAACAGGAGCTTGTTTTTTCCAATATTTCATTTTCTTAAATACAATTTGGTTTTTTTCGAATTGCCACATTAAGGTGGAAATAAAGCCAAAGTGTGAAATTTATATGGTGTTAAAGAACGTAAGTAAAATAAATTTAATGATAACAAAAAAGAAAGTTAAGTTAACATTAAATAAATCATTAAAATTCCTTTGTGTAATTAGCCGATTTAAATAATAAATAGGTTCTGCAAACCAATATTTAATAAAATTCCTAATGAAATTATGAAGGATGGCTTTTTAAAATCATCAAATTCAAGCTTCCTTACTTAAAAATGTATTTCTGTTCCCTTACATCACTTTTTAAGACTTAACTCGTAAATGTTTTAAATCGCTGTTTTTATTACTTCATACTTTTGTGGCTAAGTGAACCACACGCAAGTTAAGCAACTTTAATGGGGAGTGTCGAACACGTCAGAAAACTGTGGAGTTACCCGTCAGATTTATGCCTGGCCAGCAGGACATAAAAACCAAACACAAACACCCACAATTGGCGTATATTTCTTTAAAGCTCTACTTTTTTATGTGTTTGCCCCCACCGGACAGCAAAAATAATTTGCGTTTATATTGAATTTGTTTTTTTTCTGGGCTTTTCCGCTGAAGAGTCAGTCCAAAGCTGGCCAGAAATTGCATGATTTGTGAATATATTTATTCAAACGGTCTTGCGGTGGTCCCTTCATTTACATTTCGACATTGATTTTTGCTATTGGCAATCCAAGTTTGTGTTAATTCTATTCGTCTTTTTTTTGTATTACTGAGCTGTGGAGTCAAGGAAAGTTTGATTACTCTACAGGTGTACACAAAAATGTTCAACATGAGTTTACTCCAATTTTGTATATATTTTTGTATATTTTCGGTTAAGGGAGACTTTGAGTAAAGGATGTATACAAAGTATAATCACTAAGAACTAAAACAACGAAATTAGAAACTTACTTGTAACGAAGGTTGTTGAACTAAATCTTTTCAAAGAAAAGTAAATGCCGTATATTTAAATTATTTTCTTTGTACTTTAACAACATAGTGGTTTGCTTTATAATTAGTACATTTTTAATGCAACCAGTGTTCATTTCTGTTTATGGCGTGTACCCACAAAAAAATGAAATATTAATTCAAGCAATTTTACCCTAATTTCAAATTTCTGCTCAAACTTGCAGGAGAATGTGTCAAATATCAGGGGACAAAGCATACTTTCAGGCGCTTTAAAGGACGATGTCAACAAGCTGTTGCCACAACACACAAAACACATACAGTTTTCAGCCAGTTAATTGTCTACCAAAGGCACAGATCCCGAGGCAGCCTGGGTTTATTATTGTTACGAATTCTGCTGTTGTTTCTGTTGACTCTGCAGTTCTGTAATTAAGTCGTGCGCACTAATTAAAGAACATTTCGTAATTAGGCTTTATGTCCTAGCCAACAGGCGATATATCTTGCACCAAGTGTGTTAAAAATTTAAACCATATTGGACCTAGCTGTTGGTAAAATTGATTTTCCCGTACAGGAACAGCTGAAGGGAGCCCATTAAAAATGCAAAAAACGTTAGTGGCTATATTGACTATGACCCCCAGCAAATGGCATTGACTGACATTTAATAGCCGTTCATTAAATTATCATTTACCTGTTTTACTTTCACAGTACCCAACAGTGCCGAAGAAGGCTAAACCTTGAAAGTAATTAACTGAAAACAACTTTATAGTAAGGAGGGGACTTTTAAACTTTTTATAGGGACAGCTGGCAAATAACTAGTTTTAATATATATTTTAATTTTAAAATTATAAGTCAAGCATTTCCCAAAAATTAAAATAACAAACATTAATCTAGTTAAGTAATTCGCTCATCAAATTCATTATTTCTTTGAAAATATACTCTTGAATATTGAAATTCAGTAACAGACAATTATTATATTAAAATATTTACTAAACATAATGTGATTATCAAATCGTTAAGATCAAAAAGAGGAAATAAATTTATGAAATAATATTCTTAAATCTATTATTTAACATCGATTTTCTCACGAAGTCATTATTAATAAATGAATAATAATGTATTATCTATTAAAAGTCAACTTCAAGTGTCAGTAGAATTTATTCGTTTTAAATTATAGGACTTATTACAAATTCAAGCTCAACTTGACTAAGGACCCACCCACTGCCCTCCCACGAAAATTCCCGAGGGGAAGGAGCCTTTTGACTTGGCTACCTGTCGCTGTCCTGTCTGAAGTGGTCATCCTTGAGCCAGGACTAACTTTGCCGAGCGGCGTGCGAAGGTAAACATGTTTTGATTTCGATCTGAAAATGTATTATGCATGCCACCCACCCGGAAAGTCATCGAATTCCACCTTGACCTTGGGGGTTGGCCATTACCTTTGCCATTTTTAATCTATCGGCAGGCGAGACACCTTTATCGGCCCACAAATATATGCAAAGTCCATTTGAGCCTTCAATTAGTTAATTTGCCTTGATCCCCGGGTACTTCAGTCGGCGGCTTTACACATTTCAAATTGCCTTTTAATGGTGGCTGATGCTTAAAGCTGCGTTTTTTTTGTTTGTTCACCAGTTGAAATTTCATTATTATTTATGCAAATCCAAAATCCCCCAGAAGTTTCATGAAAATGTTGCCTGCGAATCATTTCGGGATGTACACCCTACAGCCTAAGGTGTGTGTCACATATATTTTGCGTGTTTTGGTCGTTAATAATTAATTCGTCTTCAGATGAATTGCGGTAGAAATTTGTAATTAATGTTGATGAAATAAGACGTATGGAATGTAACATGCATAAATAAATATTTTGTCAGATCATCGACTTTTAAAAGAATGTTGGCTGTTAATTTAAATACATGCTTGGGTCCATAATCATTATAAGTTATATATTACAAAATAAATGGTAATAATTGAAGTCCGTAATCATTATAAGTTATTTATTAAAAAATAGGTTGTAATGATTGAAGTTAAATTTTTGTCGTTTTGTTTTAATTTAATAAATGCTCATTATTTTTGATCAAAAATATATAAGACACTTAAATTAAAACCCATTAGTATTTTATTATGATTATGAACTAACAATGGTGGCAATGCGTAGATGGTACAACAAAAATATTTCATTAAAAACTTCTTTTCCAAGTTCATTTCAATTCATTGATTTTTGTATTAAGAGAAATAAAAATATTCCTTTTTTGCGGTTCCGGATTCATAATCTTGAATTTTTCACATACTTTTAGTATCGTTACATAAAAATACATAGAAAACCGAAACTTTCCTACTCAGATCTAGTGGAATAATGGCTAACTTTGCGGACATCTGTTGCCGATGCTCTGTCATAGTTCGTTACCCATACGCCCCGTGTTGTCAGTCGGAAATTGCACAAGTCAGCAAACACACTGCAACCAAAGTACTTGCTTTGTGCAGGTGTTTGTGGGTCAACAAAGCAGTGCAAACATTTTCCCACACCCGGACAACAGGATCCAGGGGGTGGGAGCAGAGTGTTGACAATATCCTGCTAAGCTGAAATTAACAGGGAACGAAGTGAAATGCCAGTAAGTAATTTAATTTCAGGAAATTGAGGTTGAAGTGGTGTGGGTGTCAATTGCACAAGGTGCAAATCAAAGTTCTACCAGCTTGATCCTGCAAATTAAATGGGTTGTTTTTAGTGGAAATAAATCGGATTTCTTTAGATGTTGCCAAGGAATTTATTTTTATTATCTAAAGGATATTTTATAAATGTATATAAAATATGTAATCCATCCAATAGGTCTTAGGATGTATTTAACCAACTGATTATGAGTTTTTAGAAGATAAATAGATTTTCTCTTATTAATATTGCCTTTCAGAACTTTTTCTTAAATTTAATAATAGTTAGGAATCACTTATGAGAATTTAGGTTTTTAAGCAGATCAAAATCGGAATCAGCCGGTGCAAGTAAGTTATAGATTAGACATTATCTTGATAACAGCGGCCAAATTGGATTGCACTTTCGAGAACATACTTGAAAAGATTAGAATTAATGTTTTAAAACCTGAAATGGACTTTTATTGCTTACTGTCAGATTTTATAATGATTGATTCATTGACTAGGTTGATTAAAAACAGCCACTTGTTATAAAACTCTGATAAAAATAATTATTGTTAATGTTTAATTTTTCATAATACTGAATGCACTGCATAGTTCAGTACACATGCACTGTTAGGTGTTTCTTCTTTAAATCTTTAATTTATAGATTTTTGTTAGCCTTCGAAAATGGAAGTCAGTGAAACTGATTCAATAAGTTAAGTTCTAAGAATTCTTTCTTGATTTCGAATCGTTAGCATGTGTAATTAGGAAGCAGAGTACCCTAACTTCAAATAGCTATTTCATTACCCTAAAATAACAGATTATCTTATTTATTTTATTATTGAATAACAATTAATTTTCGGAATTAGAAAATACAACATATATCCACACAAGAAACATGGCGTATGAGTAATCTGTTTGAGGTTTTTCCCACTCTTCACACTCCACCATACATTTTTGTATTTTCCGTGAGTTATAACTAAAATAGTTTTTGTTCTTGATCTTAATTTGTATTACAACAAAAACGCATTATTGGTAAATCGATTGGCGAATCGAATAGTGCCGGCGCCTCAAATTGTTATTGTATTTTAAAAATGAAAACATGAAACCCAAACAGAGCGCCTAACGGTTCTCCCACAGCCATTTTATTCTCATTTGCTCTCTCTATGTTACTCTCCCGAAAATGATTTGTTGCCGCTCTTTTGACAAGGTCGGCAACATGTTGCTGTGCGGGTGAGTGGGGGTTCAGCCTGTTGGATTTTCGGTTGCTCAGTCTCAGTTCTGATTAGAACGTGCTCGGGTGCGGTTCGCTGGCGTTTTAAAGGCGGCTTACAAGCGGTTTTCAGGCGGTTGTTTGCCCAGCGGACGCGATTTTCGCGCGTTTCCTTGCCATTCGAAAAAGCAAGTGTGTTAGTGTGTGCAAGTGTTAATGTGAATTTTTTAAACAACATGTGCCATTGGGAAATGTCTATGCACAAATATATAAATAAATATATTTATTGATACAAATCATTACAAAATTAACAACCTAGAAGGCAACACCAATTAGGTATTTTACATAATTTTCACATAAAATGAAACCTTAAGCCAACTACTAAACAATAAATGGAACAAATATAACTTTGTTTAATGATCCAAAAAGATTCCCTTCTAAGGGAAACAATTCCACGTTTAAGTGGAAACTTTTAGAACACCATTTGTTTTTACCCAAACTGATTTAAATACTAGAACGAGACAAAACTAGTTTGGAAAGAAAACAATAAACTGTGATCAGACCGTGAAAATGAGTTTATATAGATTGCATTCATAAACCAATATATTGGCATCATTTAATTTTTTTATTCCATCGTTAACTTATGAAAGGCGATATGTGATTTACTTATATTTCAAAACTAAAACTGATCCAACAACAAAGTGGAATACGAGCAAAATACAAACCGACAAAATAAACATCGAACTTGGGGGACCGGCAAAGTGTTTACCCGCGATCTGCTTTCATATAATCAAGTGTAACTAATTGCCAAGCTCAATAGCAACTGAAATTAGCTAAAAATACGAAAATGCGATGCGGGACCGCGGGCAAACGAATCTAAATGGGCAGCGACAGATCGAAATATATTCACAGCCCCTCTCTTGCGTTTTTTGATAGTGCTAATCGCATCTGATTTCGTTTTTATATAAAATGTTTTTTTTTTTTCTTTGAATTTCTGTTAGCTGTTTATTAATTAAAAAAGGCCACAGGAACAACAACAAGTGTCCCCGAATTAAAAGAAAAATTAATGCTGCTTTCAACTTGGCAGCTGGCAGCGAAATTCTGCGTCAGTTTTGGTCGATATTGTTGCTTTTTCGTATTTTTTTTCTTGTGGTTCTTTTTATTTGCAATTTTTTTCAACGGCCGAACGAGTTGATGATCGCCTATGTGTGAATGTCTGATGAAAGAAGTGATACAAAACATATATGAGTTCGTTTTGTGTATTTATTTTTGTATACAGCTGCGCTCAAATAATTGTGGCAATGTATTGTGCTTTGAAAGCTAACGTTGATACTCGATTAGTTTTTTACCGAAAATATAAATTAATATTTTTTTTATCGAAAATAATTAATGATACACTTCTTAAAACTAGTCTAGTTTTAGTATACCTCGCTTTAAAAGCTAACGTTGATACTCGATTAGTTTTTTTAGTGAAAATTTAAATTAATATGTTTTTATTGAAAATAATTAATTATACACTTCTTAAAACTATTCTAGTTTTAGTATACCTTTGTCTTTCTTAAGCTTTCAAATGTTAAATAATTAAAATAAATCTGTGTTTACGTTTTTTAAAAACTTATACTATTTTGTTGAACACATCTGTTTATTTATTTGTTATTTTAAGTGTTTTATTTTTCGTTTACTTTGGCATTACCATTATTTTGGTTGCATATCCTTTAATACAGTTTTGGATCAAAAATAAATAATGCATGTTGTTAGGCAGAATCCTAGAGCTAGACAATTCTAATTTATGCCAATACTCAAAGACTTGCAACATTAGTAAAATTGAAATAATTTTTTATATTGGCTAAGTTTAAAATATTTAATTGATTTTTGTTCATTAGATATAAATTCCTTGCTTATTTGGAAAATATAAAATATTCCGATTATTTTATTAAGTAATTAAACTCATCAATTTATGTTGCTTCTTAGTATCAACAATGACCTTTGCCAATGTCCTTCTGTTTATGTTTCATAATTTCGATTTATTTTTAAATCTTAAGCACACACTTAACAACACCAACTCATCCAATTCGCTTGCCAAATGCTGTTGTCTTTAAATAAATCAAGTTATAAAAGTGTTCTCACAGATTTTGTTTTGGCTAACGGCTCCGCATTAATAAATTAACGCCCCCACTCAACGTTCCTCATTTTTTCCAGCTTTTGTTTTATCTTTATGGCCAAGAACCGAGTTAAGATTCTATAAAAAAGTGTCATGCTTTGTATATAAATAAGTGGAAATAAAAACCAAATCAAAGCCACTTGGCATACATATGCTACTCCGATAACGAAATGAAGAAGTGACCTGGGCGGGGTTATTTTCGGGGTTTTTGGGCGGGCCCACTATCAAATGGCGATAGCGTCGATAAAATACTTTATTGAAGCCGGCAGTAAGTCCAATGAGACAAATTGTATTTTACATTTTTTTTTGTCAATTCTATTTCGCATTTTCTAATCAAATACCACCAAATTATAAAATGATTGCCTGGAAGTCAATGAAATGTTTGTCTTATCACAAGTGTTTAACTAGGAATGAGTAATATTGCTGCCCAATATGTACTAAAATTAAAAATATATTATATTCCTTACCTGTGAGTCAGAATCAGCAAGATTCTTTGACAAATTCCTTATCTCTTTGACTCATTAAAGAAGTCTACATTTTCAAGACCTTATCTCTTTTCTTGCGGATAAATATAAATTAAAATAATATGTTATATTTTTTGGTTTTGGCTAATTTACATCACTTACAGATCCCACATTTTGCACGGTCCTCTGTTCAGTATACACTAGTTAACAAAACGTAAAACTATAACATTACCCCAAAATATCCTATTAAGCTTATCTTACAATGTTAAAAATTATAAATGAATTTAAATATTTATTTATATAATATAATAGTTATTAGGGACTTGCAAATATTATGTTGACTATATATGTTTACTAGTGTTTGTTTTTTTGTTTTGCGTTTTTTTTTTGCACATTTCCTCTGTGACTTGACTTTGTCAAGTTTAAAAAAATTTGTGAAAATTGCGTTTTTATTTACGTACACAATTGCAGCGGCAAATGGGTTTGTTTTTGTTTTTCCTTAGGTCACACAGCTTCTTATTTTCACAAGATCTCCGCCACTATATAGTACTACCCGTACATATGTGAGCGAAGCTTATTTATATTTATTTCTCGTTTGAATTTAATTAAATTTGCACATTTGTGTTAAATTTTCAACACATGTGTCTCTGTCAGTCTCTCGTGTTTTTTGTGAATATGGGTGTCTATCTGTGAGGGACTTTCTGTCAGTCGGCCGATCTTTCTATATGTCCGCCTGTCTGTGTTTGTGTTTGTGTGGCCCCTATGTGTCAACCTAGACGCCTAATCAAACAACAACAACAAAAGCTATATCAGCCGAATTCCAAACCCTGCACAGCGAGAAAAAGCTGCGAAATCTGTCTGTTAATCGGGTTTAATTTATTTCTATCTGACATGTCCTAACATACACAAATATTTAAATATTTCATTAAAATATATAGTTGGGTAATTTTGATGCTGTATAGGTCAGTGTTAAAAAAGGTATATCAACCGAATTGTCACTTATAAATCTGTATAGTTTTTATCTGAGAAAATATGAAATTTAAAACTAATTTAAAACTGATTATTTTTTGAAAGGTTTTGTAATGAACTATCAGTGAATTTTCGTGAATTAATAAGGAATCTTAAAACTATTTTACATATTATTACTTGTTATTATTGCATATAATAGCAAACTGTTCAGTTGGTACTACAAACCTGATAATAGTTTTTTTCTCTGTGTAAGAGGGGGCAGACTCGCAAAAAAGAAGTATAATAAACATATGTAATGATGGGGAACGAGAGTAAAGCAAACCGAAATAAACACAGAAAAATTGAAAACTGTAACAAATTATAACATTTTCAAGGGAATTGCTTGTTTACATATATAACAAAGACTAGAACCGGTTTCGTATTAATTAAGTATAATTGTTAAAAACAATGTCTCGCTGCAAGACTAATGTGAGAAAGTGTTTTCGGATTGTAAGATGAAACGATCTGTTACAATTGAAAAATTACAAAACGTCGTTGATAATTCACATTAAATTGAGATAAAATTGAAAAAGCTGCGACATTTATGAATCAAACTAAATTGCTTTTAATAAAATGTTTTTTTTTGCTTGTTAAACTCATTTATTTATTGAACAGTTTCCTTTTGTGTAAAATTGCTCAAAAAATTTTAAACTTGTATTATTCTTTCTATAGATTTCATTGGGCGTTCATAAATAATGTTATTACATTTGTTTGTTGAATTATATGCCACAACTTTAATTACCTTAATGGGTTTAAGTGTATTTGGAAAATACGTTGACTAAATATGTAGTTTTATGTATTAAGTCCGCAAAACAAAACTATTCAAAATTCAAATAAAACATTAATTCATTAAAAAAGTATTTTTGGCCTGATACACTTAAATTATAAGATATTTCGTAAATTTAATGAATGAAAGTTTATTAATTTTCTTTGTGATCCTTTAGTTGCATAGTTGCATTAATACTTAGTTATTACTAAGAAATAATGAAAATTATATGAGATCTTAAATTTTTTTTCTCACTTAGCTATTTGCATTTAGTGTGCATTTTGCTTGCGTTAGTCGCCAATCGTTGACGTAAATAATTTGCAGCTTGAACTTTGCTGAAATATCGCCTCTACACATTTAAATTATTGCAATCAATTTCAGAGCGCAACAAATTTGTCGAAAGTTCTTACAGATAGATTTGTAGGCATTTCCTTTCACACTTGTCCGACTCGAGAATGTCAAACGATCGGACAACGTTTTTCATCAGACTGCAAATTGATTTATTCGCCCAGGCTTTTTGGCCATAATGCAGAGGCCGCAGCCTCGCGATGCCAGAAGCCGAAAATTGATTTAATACGAATTGCTGAGCATTTGCACATATCTTTGGGCTGGGCCGCTTCACTGGTCGTCACCAAATGGGCGCGAAATTTAATTTTATGGCAAATCAAGTTTGTCTTGCACATTGCACAAATATTTCATTTTGACACACAACTATTTCGGCAACATCAAGAATCCATTGGAATGGCAGTGCACCCAAAAATCAGATTCCAAAGGCCGCTGGGAAAGCGATTTTCTGCATTTCCCGAATTCACAATGTTTGCCATTGTTTATTTGTATTCTTAATTACCTGTTGTTTTGCTTTGGCAGCCGCTTGCCTTCCTCTCTTTCCTTGATATTTCTTTTCTCTTTCGGCCAAGATTATTTTTAGACTTTTGATGTCGACGACTTTAATGGCCGGCGGTAGCTAATAAAATCGCTTAGCACATGTTTCAAACATTTCTTTTGGATCCATAAATGAGCAATTAAAGCATATCTTAATGCGATCATCCCAGCGAATGGAATGCAGCTGCCAGTGGTTTGGCTGGTGCTGGAGGGACATTTAATTAAATTGTCCTATCAAGGTCTTTTTGCTTACGGGAATGTCGAGAATGTTCAGAAAATGTGCTCCCGAAAACGGTTAAAACTGGTATAGCCGGTTCAAATTGGTTTCGAAATGTACTTGAGTTTAATGAGAATTGCTCTCCAGACACTCGAATGCGTCTTTAAAATAATTAATTAATTGCAAAAATTATGTCAATTATATTTGGAAATGTTCTTATTTAGGAACGATAAGAAAATAAAAAAGCACTCTGCTTTTATAAAAATTGTTTTAATAGGCCAAGTTGATTAGTGCCCAAAGGCGTTACTTGAAATGCATTTTCTGTGAAAAGAAATTTAATGTACGGTCTATTTAAAGCTATAGGTTTCATTAAAAGAAAAGTGATTGATTAATTTTATTGATATTGAAATTTAGCTTTAAAAATATATAAAAAGGATAAACTTATTATGTATAAAAAAACAAGGAAAAGATTGATAGTTCTTACTGGCTTTGTAATGGCTTCTTGAGTTTGTTAAGTTAAATAAATGATTTTGCTTTATTTTGTATGTTTTCATCCTCTCAAACTTCCTCTTAATTAGCTGAACAACATGCTAGACCCTAATTGATGTTTTCCTTATAAGTAGTTTATGCATTCTCTGCCAAATCAAATTAAACACCATCCAGCAAAGCGGCAAGAGTCACGCTCCCAGCCACCAATTGCAATTCAAGGCAAGATGAGACGTGCCAAGGCAAAGCCACAGAACTAGGGTCTTGAATCCACAAGAACCGCCCAAGCCACACCCCCAACACACACCGCCTACGCAAACACACCCCTTACACACCCACACCCCTTGCACACACACCCCCCTTTCAAATACACACGCAACCGAAGGGCGGTTAGCCTAATTCGCATTTAAATGGCCCTCTGTCTGTGGACTGGAAGGTTTGGCTAATGAATCAGCATTCATGGGCCAAGAGCAACAGGAATATACATACGTATATAATAGCTGCTACTCTCCCAATTTATTTATATTGCGTTTTTTGGCCAGCAATTTGGGCTTAGAAAACAAAAATTAGCCTCCTATTGAACAGTTCTGGCCAGCTGCGGTTCAACGTGGCGTATACTCGATGCTATTGTGGCCGGCCACTTGGGTCCTGATTGCAGATGAGGAATGCAAGGACCTGCACTCCATCTAATTGCATTGAAACCAAAATGCCTTTGCCCTTTGGTTTTTTTTTTGTTATTCAATTAAGAAAGTTTTCCTTGAGCCCCAAGTTTTGGTGCACACTTTTGTTTCTTTCGTGCGGTCTCAATAAAAGGTTGATTTCATTTTCAGTTGCCTTTTTTGGACAACAGTTTTTGGGCAATTTTCACGAAATAGAGGGATACATTTTTCTTAGTATAATTTTAAAACTCTTTCAGAAGGTTTTATTTTTTTCTAAATAGCTAGCTATTATGACGACCACAAAAATCAAAAAGGGCGAAAAATTAGAGAAGTATTCTTTATTTTGAAAAATTTTAATTGCAAATAAATTGATAGAGCTGACTAACTAAGCTTATAATGTTAGGTATATTGACTAGAATGTAATGGTTTCACCTCATTAAAGACATAGATACATATATTTGAGACCCGTAACCAAGGCAAAATTTTCTTCAATAGCTTTTGTTTTGTATTATTTTTTATGAGCAAGAACTTAGCTATATGTTACCAACTTGTATATTTAATTTATATTAATTTATTGATGTGATGGGTAGTCCAAGATTCGAACGCCTAAGGTACCGGTTTTTTCCTACTCAGTTTTGGTCATAAACAGATGTTCATTTTTATGAGCCATCTAATAAATGTTTCAACATGGGTAAAATAGAGATGACCCGTGGTTGATAAGAACATAAAACAGAGATGATGAGCAAGTGCGAACGATTTTAAGGGTGTTAGGAAGTATATACAAAATTAATTGAATTTTTCTTTAGCAGGAAGTGTTAATAAATAAGTCAGTAAAATTAATTGAATTTTTTTGTAAACTAAAACAAAACTAATGTGCTTGAGACTGTTAAAAATAAGCAATGTGAAAAACATATAATACAATTTTTTTTAGCAATATTACATAAATTGATTTAAGCCAAGTACCTAATACTGTTAAATCGTTGATGTATGTATATGTGCAGGTATTCTTATTTTGTACCCTTCTAAGCACCAACATCCACTTTGTATATATTAATCTTTAACACCTTCATCTTCAATGTGATATATATTGTGCGCCAAGTTTGTCCAATTATATATAAATGATGACAAATGCACGGATATAATACTTCCCTCCAGCCCACTGGGCGGAGGCGCTCAAGTTGAAATATGAGAGACACGCTGGGCATCAAAATCCCCAAAAGCGGCGGAAAGAAAACTTTTATCACCCCCAACTCGCCGAACCCGATGGCAATAAACACAGGCGTAATCATTAATCATGCGCGATCAAAGTCAAAGATACAAAAAACAGACACACACACGTATAAGCACACACTGAGAAACACACTTACACTTGCACTCACGCTTATTCAATCATGTGTACACCAAGAAAAATTCTAGGAAATTATTTCTTTATAATTTTTGGTTTTTAAAAAGTGGTTAAGATGTCATTTAAAATAATGAAGTCCAACTTGGTTTACCGAAAAGATAGTTTTTGTTTATATTTATTTACTGTTAGTACATATTTCATTTTTCATAAGATTTCTAAATCGAATTCTTCTATATTTTTTTAATAAATGCGTTTTACTATTAACTTTTAATATTGATATGATTTTTTGTCCAGTAAGTTCAAAAAACATCTACTTAATATGACAATAGGTATATGGTAAGTGCAATTTTTAGCTGTGTACAATTGTTTGGGGAACAGGCGTCGTTTTTCTGGATGGATGGTTGGGGGTTACTTTAATCAATTTCAAACAACAAATACAGAACACTCGGAAGCTCATCGTTCAAAGAACACAAGGTTCTTTCAGCAAATATTATTGTATATAAATGTTTATTAAAAGAAAAAAAATGAGATAGCCGCGAGCTTGAATGGGGATATGGGGAATTTTCGAGTGATAAATGCCCGCGACTAGCAAACAGACGACGTCACATTTGTCAATTTAAAAATATTAACACACATTTTTTATACTTCGGAAAAAGCAACGATACATTTGTGCACTTTTAAAACTGCAATAAAAGCACAAATAGAAACAAAAAAGGGGGAAAATTTATGAGTGTCCGTTGTTCCTAGTCTGTTGCCTCACCAATTCAAAAGATGATAATTATGATAATAAGTTAAGTGCAAAAATTATGATAATTGGCCGACGAGAAAGCTACGCCCTCGCTTTGAGTGCATTCTCCAGAGAACGAAGCGAAATATTGGCAAGTGCGAATGAGATTGCTCATCCGCCACGTTCGCCGGCTAGCTATAAAAATATGGCAATGCAGATTTTCAAGGAAATGCACATTACACGGCTATATTTATGGCTTATGGCTAAACTGCAGATAATTTATAAAATGTTTACTCAGGGAAATTAGATGCAGGGTGCTAAAGACTTGTGGAAAAATCATTTGAGTAAAGTTTGTTTACAAAATGGTAAAGGAATTACAAAAAATTGAAGCTCAAATAGTTTACTCTAATAGTTTAAAAAAAAACATCATTCGGTTGTAGGAATTTCTTATAAAAAAAATATACCTTTAATTGAATAAAGCTTTAACATTTTTTAATAATATATTTACAAATTGTGTTTATATACATGTAATATAAATATAAATTTGCTTATTTGGTTTTTTATTCGTATCGTTCTCTTTCCCTCATTGAAATAATAATTCAAAAAATGATCATTAACTACCAGCACAAAAGAAAAAAAGGTTTATACCATGAAGTATAAACAAATTCACAAGTAACCTTTAACCGAATTTAAGCCACCTAGAGAAACTTTTATTTGTCTTACCAGTTTCGTTAAATTCCCGTTCAAAATAAACAAAAAGTGAAGAAAAAGTTTCAAAAGTCCGAAACTAATAATAATATTTCAGATAAAAAAGAAAACTTCCTAAACAACAGAAGTATTGTAGAGTTGAACCAACTGCAATTGAACATTTGCAAAATCATAAACAAACTTGAACCTAATCTTTATTTGAATTTAAGCAGACTGCAAAACGTTTTTGTTTATTTATTTGCTTTTCTCTCTGTTTTTCCACCACTGCTGCACTGAACTGAAGCACCCCTCTCGGCGATGGTAAAGCGTAAACAAACCCTCTTAAATATAAAAAAAAAAAGGGAAAACAAAAAGCGAACACACGAACCGGCTAGCAGAGCCAAACAAAACAATTCAAAAAAGAAATGAGAAGCCAACCGAGCCCGGTAAAATGCGGCTGAACAACAATGGATCCTCTGTATATTTATTTATGAGTAGTTTTTCAGCGAGTGCCCAACCGCTTTGTGTGTTCTGTTGTCAGGGGTCAAACGCGTGGTCGCCTTTTCCCGCGGCTGCCCGCTTACAAATGCGAAATTCCACAAGTGTCCATGGCAAAATAAAAACGAGACTGAGGTGAAAATGACAATGAATGTGGGTTGGACTTGAGGCTTATCAGTGGCGCTATTATATGCCCCATCTAAGGTCTTTGGGCAAGGCCAAATTAAATGAAAGTAGCTAACGAATTAGAGAAGTAGTCTCAGCAGCTTGTGATCTGTAAAATATATTTAAAAAGGTGCTGATTAGTTCTTTTAAACGAAATGGAAATGGAATTCCTTAAAAACAACTGTAAACTTTTCACAATTAAGTATATAGAATTATAAAATATTTTATTATTTGTAAGTATCATCAGAATATGTCTTTAAAATATATCTAAGTTTAAGCAATTTATAACTCTGGTGATAAAGTGAGATTAAATATGATACTATTAAATTAATATATTTAAGTCGTTATTTGTAAAAAGAATGAAATGTTAGACTAGAAACTACTATCATTTAAAATATTCAGTTGGGTTCATATAATCATAATTTAATAAGTTGTAATGTTTATGATTTGTGTGCATCTAAACACTTGTTAATCCATTAAAAAGTGTATACAAACCTTTCTGTTCTACTTAAAGTAATTTTTTAAAATATTATAAACACAAACTGTAATTTTCAATTTAAAATGTATTTTATAATTTTCATTTTCCGCGCGAAAATAAAAAAGAAACGTGCCTATAACTTAGCCTTTCTGTTCAGTTCAACTTAGCTCTCTTTAAAATAAACAAATAAACTTTTGTTTACAATATTTCTCTGATTGTATATTTATTATTAATTGAAAGAAATTATTTATTGGAGAGCATTTGTCAATTACTGAAAGTTAATTCGGGAAAGAATAAATTTTGTTTGTGTTCGGAAATCTGGAGTTTATTTATATTCGCTCCACTTCAAATTAACTGACACAATTTAACTTGGCCAAAAGATGCAACCGTAAACTGGCAAGCAAAAACGTTGGGCAATTCTGAGTAGCAGAAACTTTTACCAACTTGAATGAACAACGGTGACGCCAAAGTGTAGTTAGTTTGGTAGCTTGACAAAGGCAGAAAAAACTTTCTCAATGGAAAGCGGGGAAAGGGAAGGATGAGGGGAGTGTCGCATGTCGCATGCCTTTAGGATATGCGAGAACTTCTCCCGAGTCGTCTTGACATACTGACATTTGTTGCACAGTGCTCAGAAGACTTACAAATATTCATTCTTGAAATAGTACACTTTCAATTTTACTAAAGGCCTTAAAAAATGTATTTTTTAATAGTTTCTTTTTATATTGTACTGTTAAGAATGTTATTGACTTATTTTTTAAAAATTTGTTTATCAGCTATATTTTTTGTAATTAATAAATACCACACAGTTTTTTAGTTTTACACTTTCTTTATAGTGTAATATTATCTTCTCCAGCTGGGTTGGATAAAAAGATACTTTTGTTGCGTTCTCAAGTGCGTTGGCTGAGAACTTTTCTAATTGCTGCAAAGACACTTTCAAGCGAACCCCACAAAAGCGAAACACATTTACATACAGAGGTTCATACGATTTCTTTGTACAAACAACTGCCATGAAGAGCGACGTGGAAATACGTTGGGAAAATGCTGGGTCTAGGAACAACATTTAACAACATCAAACAAAATGAACAATAAGTTCGAAGCTGTCACTTGTAGCTACTGCCTGCAACTTGAATTTCCTTTTGGGTTTATATTGCAAACAGTAAAGTAAGCAACTGAGATTTATTGAAATCGGAAAGGGTCAATCTTTTAAATTTTGTACAATTCTTGAATGGTCTTAGCTTAAAATGTGGTTAATCATTATTTTAACAATATCTTATTAAAGAAATATCTTTACTTTACCGCCTTCTATATATTAAATTTCGTATCGAGCTGAAAAAATCTTTGGGTAATTTCTTTATTATTCTCTACTTGCACAGACTTTGTGCTATAATTAAAAATAAATGAGGGCCGTGTTTAACCTATTGGTTTTATTAGGATTAGTTCTTGCTTTTATGTAATTAAAATCATTATTTAAATACAAGCTATTGAATGAAACATTTAAGTCAAAAGGGGCAATTTAGGGATTTTTCCTAAAATATTTTGTATATATTTCTTAGATTTAATCCTAGATAATTTTTGAGGCAACTTTTAAGTTATTTTATTACGAATCATCCGTGCCCTTTTGTAATTTAAATAAGTTTATAAATACAAATTGATTTCACATCGTAATAAACACAACTGCATTTATTTTTCGGAAGGAAAGCACTCGAACTGAACCATAACTCTCGTTTTCCGTTCCCTTTCGCTTCAGCTTGCGCTCTCCATTTTCATTTCCGCACGGAAGGAAGCTGGGCGGCAACAAGTGTTGGATCCCCAGGAACAGAAATCAGAAGGAGCTCCAGCGAGGAAGGGGCAATCAGGACGCGCAGCTGGCGGCTGTGAGGAGTGCCACTGGCTGCCCGCCCACCGATTTTCGCCATGGTAAATCGCAATGCGGAATCTGCGAAAACGGAGAACGGCACAAATGCAACGAATCTGATTGTTCAAGTCGGCGGAAATGCAACGCAGCCCAAGACGATGACATCATCGGCGGCTAGGATGGCGGAGGCCCTTTCGGCGTCTTTGGCCGATTTGAGCGAGGAAAATGGAACCACGGGTGAGTGTGAAAGTCCCTGTTAATCCTTGAATGGGAAAGCTTCTTCAAATCAAATTTGCTTCACAAAGGGAGCATTCTGTGCACAGTGGAACATCCAGAACAAGAACAATTCATATTAATAAATTCATAGAAAAAAAATCAAAAACGAAATGAAAATGGCTATTTAAAAATGACGGGAAACAATGTTAATAAGCAACATTTAAACCTTATTCAATAAGGTTTATTATAAAGTTTGATTTTAGCCTTAAAGGTTGATTCTCTTCGTATGAAACTATTTAAGGTAAAGGACATACAATCATAGTTTGTAAAAATCATTGCCTACTTTTCGGTGCCTAGAAATAATTTGAATATTTTTGTCCGTAATATTTTTTTTAAAAGGGTTTTTGTATAATTATTTTGCTTAATTTATGTAAAAAACTTTTTTATTTAAGTTTTTGAGTAAAAATAGTTCAATATATATTTCTGTCATTCTACAAATTTTCCAAATGCTTAATAAAAAAGGATTTTATAACCTTAAACTTGGTTGCGATGGTGTGATTTAGCGAATGTCGATTGTATTTTAATTTCTGGTGTTGGTTTTGGTCTATTAAATGAGCCTCGGGCTCGGTTGCCATTCATATTTTGGCCAGCTCAGGGCCATATTCGCTGGTTGCCTTGGTTTGGTCTTTAAATTGAATTGCCCAACCCCGATTCCTCACCGATCCCCCCTCCTCCCTCTTATCCCCTGGCTGGCTGATGTAACCCCGTGCGCTACTTAATTTGGGCTTGTCACGATAACATCAGGCTCTGCCCATTTCCACTTTCACTTCCACTTTCAGTTCCAATTTCCACCCGACGGCTGCTTTCTTTGGCCCACCGCGCGTTTGTTGTTTTAATTAAATTTACCCCGCCCTGGCAGAGTTCATAATGATAACAATAATAATGATGGCAAACCAGTTACTTTTACTATTAATTTTTGATTAACTTGTGTCCGTTGAGTGGGATAAGTTGAAAAGTCAAAAGTCAAATTTAAGTAGAGTTTGTACTATGAATTTGTAGACTGTAATTATTAAGACAAATTTCTTACAAAAACCTTAGATCTGAAGGTCCTGAATTAAGACAATGACAATCAGCAAAAGTTCTTTTAAGAAATTTTGTCCTGGAATCGTATTCCTTGCGCCACTCCATCTTCCTGGACAATCTTGGCACTGATGGCATGCTACTTTATACGCAAGATCACTTTCACCGAGTAGAATTGAACATCCCAATTCCGGCGACCAAAAGCAGCAGTAATGTTTTATAGGATCTATTTTTGGACAATAAGAGTTGTTAATATTGACATGGTTTTGCAATCTTCACTTACTGGATATCTTAAAGCGATTTGGTACGCAATTCGGAAACGCACTTTCATTTTGACTATTTGTTACGGAAACAAATTGCCTATCATCTGGATGGCAATCGAATCCAACATTTTCTTTTTCTATCCCCGAGCATTCTGCACAACTATATGTAGCGGTCGCTAATTTTGAATAAATTAAATTGTTGGATAAAAGTATGTCCAATAATCAAAAAATTAAATAATTAAAAAGTACTTACTTTGATTATAAAGCAATAATAATATTAAAACAACTAATAGCTGAACTAACATTCTTTTTTAATATATTTTGATGACGGAGGCGTTACAATTTTGAAAGATTTCTCATTTCCAACTCGGAAAGTTAAAAATATTAGATTAATATATATATATATATATTATATATTTTATATATATTTTTGTTAGTAAGATATAAGTGGGGTTATCATCGGAATTGGGAATTGAACGAGTCGAACTTGAACAATTATATAAACAAATATGACTAAAAGCTGAATTAACATTCTCATTAAAATTTATTTCAATGAATTCTCACTGCCAACTCGGTATGTAAGGAAATTCGATTAAAACTAAAATGGATTTTTGTTTGTAAGAGAAAAGTTGGCCTATCATCTGAATTACAGAGCTATAAAATAATTACGAGCTTTAACAGCCGATAGTTCAAGTTCAATATGAACCTAAAACTTCGAATGGTAAAAGCTTATGATACGTATTAAAAATCATAAATTGATAAAAATTAAAACAGGAAATTCAAAATTAATATAATTGCGATTTCTCCAGCGCTATTGTAAACTTATTGCTTTGGCAAAGTGCAAAACTCCCATTACTGACTGCAGCCCTTATTAAATACTGCAGCAGAATTTTTAACATTTTGCTAAAATTTTTTAAATCATCTAAAAATTGAGGATTTGCCTCCTAATGCTGAATCATCTTCATCATGACACTAGTAACCAGAAACCAAAATATTGGGTAACCATAACTGAAATAGATTTATCGGGGATGTTCATTGCACCGAAATTCAGAATAATGATCACTTTCAATATAGTCCTAGAACTGTTCAAGGTTTCACAGCTCATTGAAACAATCCATTTGTGTCAAATATTGTTGAAGTGACGAAAAGGAAAAGTAACGCAAAGTCTGGTGCTATAATGGGTCCTGAATTGTAAAAACTTGCGTTATCGTCATCATGGATATCTGGCGCAAGGCAATACTCCTGACAACGACTGCAGGCCTTATAAGGTCCATCAAACGATTCACTATCAAAAAGTATTGAACAGCCCAATTCCGGTGACCAAAAGCAGCAGTATTCATTGATTTTTCCTGAAACATGAGTGTCTGATAAAGAACATATATAAATTTACATGCAGACTCACGTGTTATCTTATACTCATTTGGCACGCAATTCGGAAATAATTTTTGTGAAGTTTCGGAATTTACGCTCACTGCTAATTCATCTTCAGTATGACACTGGTGACCTGTGTGCTGTCCATGATTATTTCCTACGAACAAACAAGTAATACAACCTGGAATAATGAGTATGGGGACTTATGCTCAAAATAAGTAAGTTAAATGCGCGTACTATAATTAAATGGAGGTTGTCCTTGAACCGAAATTGACAATAAGAGTAGTATTAATAATTTCATTTAAGCAAATTTTGAAGATATTTTCGACAAATTTTGAGAGGAATAACTTTGTGTACCTAGGTGTCAATGGCAATTTGTATAATCATTACTCTACGAGTTGAAAAGTATGTAAGAGGCAGGAGGAAGCGTTACCGATCCTGCAAATTCTTGAACTGGGTCACAACCTGTCCGTGTAAACGCCGAAATCTAGGAAATTATACGGTCTAGAGACTTAACTTGCATCCTTGAAACTCTGTAGATACACGTAAATATATATTCTATATCCATCGACAAACCAAATTTCCGAATCGAACGATTATTTCAGAAGTTATAGTTTGTTTGTGGCACCAATAGAATTACTAGTGGCGCCATCTATTAGGGGTATATTTGTTTTGAAATTGGTTCACAAAGTAATGGGTTAATGGTTGATAGTTATGGCACTCTTCTATAGCGTTACTTCTTATTTAAATTGTTTATTTCCAAGTCGAACTTTCTGCACTGGAACTACTAATAGTTTAACATATCCGGAATGCCAAACAAACGAGTGAAATTAAATATCCATAGCCTGATATCTTATTGTTTCCGGCGGAATCAGCACTCTTTACTCCGGTGCAATTATGTTTACACGTCTCGCAGTAGTCATGTTTTGTATCGTGGAGTTGTCTACCAATGAGCGCCGTGCATCCCAATTCCGGCGACCAAAAGCAGCACAAGTAGTTTACCTCACCTATTTTTGGATGGTCAAGGCTGCAACCCAATATTATAATTTTGAAAGTAAACTCACCAACTAGCATGTACATCTCTGGCAGACATTCCGGAAAATCATTGGTTGGGGTTCCAAACTTTTGTACAATTTTTCGATCATCTTCGTAATGGCAGGTGAAACCAGTATTGCCTTGAAAGTCTCGTACTTTTGAACAATTCCCACAGATAGGAAATGGTAATTCCGCATGAGCTTTGTAACAAAATGTTAATACCCTGAATCTGACTCTGAAACATCTTATTTAATTTACCTATACTGAATTTCGGGCTATCTCTTGGTGCCGGGTCGGTAGATCCCAGAACCAAAGGAATGTATAGTATTACTGAAAGAAATTTCATTTTGCAATATTTTTATAAACTTTTTGAACAAGTTTTGAAAAATTAGCCTCTGCCTACTTAAAAATTCCCAATTTGAGAGTTTTTTGACTAACAGCTCTGAAATTTCTGACATACAAAAATACGAAAGATGAAAACTTGGTTTTTGAATAACATCTCAAGATCAGTTATTACATTTTTTTTAAATTACTGACCCTTTATTAGCATTAAACAAGAAAGGAAGTAAGCTTCGGTGTTTAAAAACAAAAAAGCTAGGTCGATTTTCCGATATATTTTTCGAACGTTCCTATGGCAGCTGTATGATATAGGCGTCAGATTTTTATAAAGAGTATAAGGACAAAATAATTTTGAAAGGACAAAGGATCAAACAAAATTATATTACTTGAAAATTAGAGATAATTGTAGATTTTATAGACATTCGTAGTAATACATCGTTTACATAAGAAATCAATTTCAAATAGTTACAAGATGTTGGGTTTTCGAGGATAACAAATCAGGAAAAGTGGCAAAGAGCGACAGGGGTTAAAAATTAGTTTGCCTTTTTAAGAAAACTAGAAAACTATATTCTTAAAAAGATATGCTGGCTGGCTCTTAAAAATCTATCAAAGCCGCTCACTTTTATAAACTTCTATAAACGCTTAACCTTTATTTTTTCATTTATTGCTTTTCACTCCCTAGAAATCGGAGTATAATGGAGTATAATAAAAAGCAGACCTTAATTAACACGAACAAGTGCTTATATTTAATTTGTTAAATTTGGTTATACTTGCTGACTTGCAACAATACGTTGTTGTCTCCTTAGTATATAATATGAGCTTATAATGTAGAGGAAATAAGTCGTTATCACTATTAAAAGAGTTTCTAGATTAAAATGTCTGGTCCTCATTCTTAGTGTCCATCTCACCGCAAGTTAGGACTACAAGAACCCAGAAAGCAATACAGTACGTAGGTCCATGGTTTGCATATGTATTTATGCTCAGAGCACAGGATACCGAGGCATAAATGATCACGTACATTAAGTAAATTATCTCGATAATTAAGTAAACCAAAATGGGAAGGAGTGCCGTCTCCTAAATTACACGATTTTAAAAATTTTCTAGTCGAATATGTTTCTTATTTGCACTTACCACCAACACAGAATAAGATAAGCACATAGAGGCCAGAAAATGCAAAATCACCCACATAAGGTTAAGCCAGTCTGAAAATCATCGAAAAAATAAATAGAAAATAAAACATTATTGCGGGATTAGCAAAGATGGCTTAAAGAATTTTCAAAAAAATGTGCATAAATATGTTACCTGATGGATAAACATAGTCATTGTGTTCCTTCAATCCTGCAATAAATATGACAATAAAAATAATATTTATAACCATACAATAATTTTTAAGAAAAGTAATGAAGGGATATTTACGAAAGAAATCCACCAGGTGAGCGGTACACAGGCAAAGAGTAAAAAATGATATGATTGTGTAGCCGATTCGTAAACTTATACAACAGCAGAACTTCTTGGCTGAACACATTTCATTGACCGATTGTTTTTAATTTACATTTTTATTTTAATAATATTTATTTATCGCCATTTTCACATAAACGGATACAAACGCTTGTGTAAAAATGACGATAAATCCAATGGCATACAGTTTACAATTTAGTTATGTCTTATTAGGTTTTACAAATTAGTTGTTAGACAACTAAAATATTTAATCTTTAAGGACATAAATCATTCCAAAGCATTTTCAGTTTGTTTCTCTTTTAGTTGTCGGTAGTATGAATAGGTTAAGTACATGGAATACGGTGTGAAAGCTGAAATAGAGAAAATGTTAGATGTATTTACATATGAATACGAATTATATTACCCAGCCAAAGTGCCACGTACATCCAATAGGTTATATTATGCCAAATGCTCTCATTTATTATTAAATTGGATCCGGTTGATGATGAAATAATGCTAAATATTACCAGAAAGATTGCCTTAAACGCTTGGAAAAACAAAGTGGTCCAAAACAGCCAAAAATATTGCTAAATATTTAAATATTCGTTAACAAGTGGCTATATAACTTCCTATGCTACATACCGAAATAACTGCCAATAACAGCAAAAACGAAGCCACGACAGACAAACAATCTGGAATAAGTTGTAGAGAAGTGTATAGTACTTGTGCTAAATGTTGAAAATAATACAAACCAAATGAAAACAATTGAATTCTTAAGACAGTTTTGTATGTTACCTGGAAATTTATATTCGGTTTCTCGGATATGGGTTCCTATAAAAGCAATAGAATTTTTTTGACATAATATAATATTATTTTATATAATATAATAGAATCATAAAAAGTTAAATAATGTATATTGGTATCTATTTACTATTTAAAATATGTAGAACACGGTCAATGTTTATGCCGGACAAAAATAGTCCAAGCAGTGCAATCAAAATACAACCCGTTTGTAAAGAAATACAGAAGCAACAATGTTTTGCCCAAATCATAATTTGAGATGTTTTGACAGGAAATGCAAAAATAACTAATCAGAAATTTATTCTAGTTTTGAGGAGTTCAAAAATTGTTGTGTTCCTTATTTAAATGCGACAAAAAGTGTTGCACATATTTTGTAAAATATAGGTAAATACTCCGACCCTCTACCCAATTCAAATAGAAATTGATCTCCAAAGAAAACTTCTATATTCGTTGCTGCATTACAAATTATTTTCTGAGTATCACATGGCGTATACGTAATTTATTTACATTGAAAGTTTCAGGAAAATGCTATCGGATTTCTTTTCCAGCTGTTGGTGTCAACCAAATGCCTCCTTCTCGTTTTCCGCCATATCCTCTTGAATTTGATGTGGGGAGTATTAACTTTTTTGCATAATTTCAATTTAAGCAATTTGTATTATGGCCTCATTAGCATTAGCCTAGAATTTCCTGCTCCGTGTGTGCTTGTGTGTGTCAGGCACGCGTGGAATCGTTTTCAGTTCTCATCAAGATGCTAATGAAATTATAGAGAAAATTGAGTCTCTTACATTAGCACAGCAAAAACGCTATCCACACGATCTTCTCACTTGCTGAACATGTGTTTAAAGGCACAAATCGATATATAATATTTTAAACCCTGAATCAAAATTGCAGTAGAAAATTAACAGTTAATAACTAGTTAGTTTTTAAAGATGTCCATTCAAAAAAATACATTTATGCCTAACCAGCTTCCATATGAATGTCATCAAAAAGTAAACATTAATAAATAACCTTATAATTGACAAATAATTCTTACTACTTTTAAATTCTTTAAAGTTTTGCAAGCTCCACATCAGCTGGTGAAACTTAAGCGTTGCATCTTCTCTGGTTTTAGGTCACTTCAGTCCTCAACTTTCTTTCCCAGAAACTTTAGCCTTGCAGAAAGTTAGTCAAAGTCCCTTGGCCTTTTTGCACATCCTCCACTGTTGCTTTCCTTATGATTTATTTTAAAGCAGCAGCAGCCTAATCAAATTATGCTTTCAACCGACTAAAAAATACATTTTTTTTCGCTTTTACACTTACAACACCCGAAAAGTACTAGACATGGCAATTCTGGTGACGAGACGCAGCTGAATTTGTTTAAAGTTGCTTATAAAAAATAAAACTAGAGGATCTAAGGTACTATCTAAACAAATTTAACAACCTAGAATAATGGTTACGGTTCCTATGTACCAATTATTAGGTGACCATTACTGAAAAAATTAAATGCGCTTACTTTGTTTCATTAGGAAATTTATAATAGAAGTATATAAGTATTTACAATCTAATTCAGGAGAATTTAGAAAATGACCGAAATAACGCCCAAAGCGGTGGCAAAGGTGAAAAGTAAAAGTAAAAGTTTTAAACGAACGTTTTTGATTTGTTTGCTATCTGTATTACTAAAACATTGGTCTTACATTACAATTAATGGGGTAAATAATATTATTCCAATATAGTGGTAGAACTACTTCTGTATTACAACCCATTAAAACATTCCAGTTGTGCCAAAAATTGTTAAAGTAAAAACTAGAAAAAATAACGACACGTCAGTCGCTATTATGTGTCCTGAATTTCTATACCTTCCGTTTTCAATATCGTGTTTATCTGGCGCAAGGCAATACGACCGACATCGTTTGCAGGCCTTATAAGGTCCATCAAACGATTCACTATCAAAAAGTATTGAACAGCCCAATTCCGGTGACCAAAAGCAGCAGTATTCGTTTACTTTCCCTGAAACAGAAGTGTTCAAGTGACTTGCATATACATATATATTTAATATATATTTATTTAGACTTACGTTTTATCTCATACTCATGTGGCACGCATTGCGGATATATATTTTTAAAAGTTTCCGAATTTCCGCTAACCGCTATTTCATCGTCAGGATGACACTGGTGACCTGTATGCTCGCCGTGATTATTTTCTATCATCGCACAAGCTATGCAACCTGGAATATTGGATTTAGTTCTTGTACAAAAATTATGCAAGTTAAACGGGAATACTTTTATTTTCCGAGGGATATCCTTGAACCGAAATTGAGAGCAACAGTAGTATTAACCATTTCATTTAAGGAAATTTGAAAACTCTTTTTGACAATTTTGAGAGAAATCCCTTTGGGTACCTAGATGATAAATACGATTTTTTAAATATTATATTCCCAAGTCAGTTTCACTTGTTTGCTTTCTGAATAAATACAAATCATGTCTAAAATAACATAGTTATTAGAAGACATATAGAATTTTATTTGATTATGGAACTACTCGAAGTGATTCGTTAATTTTAACACATCCCGAGTACTACAAAAATAGCAAGCGCAATCAAATATCCAAATCCCGATATTCTATTATTTCCGTCCATGTTCAAATCCTCATGCTTTAATCCAATGCAATGACGTTTGCACGTTCCGCAGTAGTCGTTTTTTTTGTCATAGAGTTGCCTTCCAATGAGCGCTGAACATCCCAACTCCGCCGACCAAAAGCAGCAATACTTGCTTATTTCACCTATTATTGGATGGTCAAGGCTGCAATCCAATTTGATCATTTTAAAGTAAACTCACTAGTTACCATGTACGAACTTGGCAGACAATCCGGAAACTGATTTGTTGGCGTTCCAAACCTTTGCGTAACCGCTTTCTCATCTTCGTAATGGCAAGTGAAACCAGTACTGCGTTGAAAGTTCCTTATTTTTGAACAATTTCCACAGACAGGAAAACTCATTAGAACATGAGCTTTGCAACAAAATGTTAATGACTTATTTGGACTATTAAAGATTTTATTAATTTACCCGTATCGAAGGTTGGGTGTTCAGTTGTTGCCGGGGTGGTAGATCCCAAAACCAAAGGAACGAATAGTATTACTAAAAGCAATTTCATTTTGTAATATATTTTTTAAAATATTTGAATCATTTTTAAAAAGTCTTCCTCTGCCTACTTGGAAAACTTCCAATTTGAGAGTTTTGGCTTCCGAGGTTTATGGCGACCAAAATCACGATTGTTAATATCTGGTACCTTTGAAAATTGTTTGAATGAGTTACGGTTCTTCATTGACCATAAATTAGCATAAAATACTGAGTTTCAACAATGTCAAAATCAAAGAGTCATAAACGGGAATATTGTAATCATTGGAAAGTATGCAAAAGGTAAAAATAACATCTGCGAGAGTATAAAAAGACTTAAAGCCAAGTTTTCGAAAACTTTAATATTATAATATATATTGGTGTGCCTTATGTAACAGCGACGAGTTTTTAAACAATAGTATTTCGCATATTTTTTAAAGCAGAAATTGTTAAGGTCTCCTTCGAATCCGAATATAAATATTTGTCAAAAATTAAACATTTTTATCTGCACTGTGTACCACATGGCTTATACGTAATTTGTTTACATGTTGGTGTCAAACTCAAATTGCCTCACCTTTTTCCGCCATACCTTTTTAAATTTCATTTGGGGAGTATTAACTTTTTTGCATAATTTCAATATAAGCAATTTGTATTATGGCCTTATTAACATTAACCTAAAATTTCCAGCAAGATGTTAATGAAATATTCAAGAAAATTGAGTCTGCCATATAGGCACAGCAAAACCACTAAAACATTTTTCTCATTTGCTAAACATGAAGTGAAAGGTAAATTAAAAAATCTTATTTTAGTACCTTACAAAATTTATATTGCAGTAATAAATTCAAATAGTTTTAACGGGCTTTATTTGTCAATACATGGGGGTCTGAATTCATCTGGATGCTTCTTTACATAATAATACGAAAAGACTATGATCAAGCAAAATATATCTATGACTAGGAAGTTTGTCAATTACAGGAACAGGAAAGCTTATATAATAACATTACCCAGGGTCAACAAATTGACCAGGACATAAATGGATGCTGATAAAGGACTGCTAAGGAACGGGTTGCGAGTGTTTACCAAAGCATTGAAGACGATATAGTACGATATCATGTGGATGATATACATTGCCATCCATACAAAAACAACCTTTAAGTGTTTCTAAAAAGAGTTTGGAATTCAATAGGAATCGATGAAACAATTTTTGACTCACCGTCATAACAGATATCAATAGAACAACTGCAGCTGCGATCATCAGTCCAATATGAAACACATTAAACCATTTCGCCCATATATCAGTTTTCAGTGCTGTCATTTTGAGAAATTTAATGTACCAAAATTGTTTCTTATGGCTTTTTCCAACTTACATTTTTTGTATATAACTTCATCGACTGTGGTACCCGCATTGAGGAATCCGAAAAACAGGGTGTAGAATGAAATAATAATGCATCCAGAACTGAGGGACATACAAAAACAAAATTTTTGCCTAACCAGCTTCCTTATAATTGGCATCAAATATGTAGCTATAAATTTTCAAAAATAACCTCATACTTGACAAATAATTCTTACCACTTTAAAAGTTGAAAACTCTTTAAAATGTAGTAAGCCCCCAATCCGCTGGTGAAATTCAATCGTTGCATCTTCTCTGGTTTTAGGTCACTGCAGTCCGTCTTTCCCAACAAAGTTTTAAACGACCTCAACCTTCTTCCCCAAAAACTTTAGCCTTGCAGAAAGTTGGGCAAAGTCCCTTGGCCTTTTTTGCACATCCTCCACTGAATAAAGCCAAACGTCTGACTTTGTTCTTCTTTTGTTTCTAACCTAATGCGTTAATTAAAGGCAGCAGCCGTCTAAAAAAGTTATGCTTAAAAACGACTTTAAGATTAAAGGATTATATGATAGACTTGAGGCTTGAATTAATAAAGCAAACTCTGATTGTATACATTAAATGGTGTTAAAAATATATTAAAAAGGATTTACAAAAAATGAATCATCAAAATAGATTAAATTTAGAGTAAATGCTTAAGAGTAAAATGTAAATGTAAATAGTTAAACTTTGATACTTAAGCTTCAATAGTTTATTTCACAGAATCTAAATTATTTGAGTAGCTTTTATTAAAGCATTTTTCAAAACTTTAATTTGTCCCTATTGTACATGGTTTATAATAACAAACAAAAATGTATTTTGTCGTTTAAAGACAATATTTCTTAGAAATAATGAAGACCAATATAACATTATTAAATTGTAGTCTTCTAATGAGGCTAATCAGATTAGTGTATTGTGCACCCAGACTTGATTATCCTCGTGCACCATATGGCAGCTCCATATTGATTGATTACAGCATCAATTTATTTGTCATTAATACCCCGAAATCAAATTGAGTAAGCAAAGTGTTGATGGCCCATTAAATGTCAGAAAAAAGGACGGACAAAAGAGTAAGTTAAAATAAAACAAGAAAGGAAGCAAACTTCGGAAAGCCGAAGTTTATATACCCTTGCAGTTATTACAAAACGAATACATTTTACTTTGTACATTACTTAAAAGAATGAAGCCAAGTCGACTTTACGCTGCATTATCGGCTTGAATTTGGTAAAGTTATAGACTCTAGAAGTCCAATTTTGAGTTAATCTATTACAAGACATCGGAAAATTAGAAATAACTAATGAAAATGAGTCAAAAATTTGATCAACGTTAAATCCAAAAATTTGAATGAATTTGAAAATTTCAGAGAATCGAATCATAAGTCTTTAGACTCAAGTCTATGGACTCTCGAAGTCCAACTTTAAGTCACTCTTTTACATTCGGAAAATTAGAAATAACTAACATGAAAAACGGTCAAAAAATTTGATCAACGTTAAATTATAAATTTTGAATGCAGATTTTCAGAGAATCGAATCAAAAGTCTTTAGAGGTATTCCACTTTGAAATCGGATTAAATTTGGTAAAGTTATGAACTCTGGAAGTCCAATTTTAAATCACTTTTTTCTAAGTTGCTAAGTTAAGTACTAAGTTGCTTAAACAATAAAATAATTTAAGTTATCCTAAAAATGGTACATACCCCGTTTATTCCTTGAATGGCTGTATCCGGTTCAAGTGATGGTATGGCCATATGCCTTCTGCAAACGCTTCCCAATAACACACACATACACACAAAACCTGAAATAATAATAGAAATAAATAATTAATTAAATGACTTGATCTAAGCATCAGCATGGTGTCCAATCAAAATAAGATGGTATCACCCGAATCAGCTGATTTCTCGCATTTAAATAATACATTTTATGAACTAATTCGTAAATTTATGACATACCCTGTTGACATTTTTAAAGTGCATCTTGAAGTCCAGTCTGGGGTTACGTCCGACCCGAAATAACGAATGATGACTGACGAAAATAAAGTCGGTGTTTTTGGTAGTCCATGTTGCGGCGAAATTCTGCGGCTTATATTTATTCCCGTATTCTTACTTAATGTTAATTAAGATTTACTTCTTTTGCTTAAAATAAGTGGTATTAAAATGTTCCAAATGCATTGAAAGAATTAATTTTATTAGATTTGTTGAAAAAACAAATATTCTGAACCAGACCTTCAGATTATAGCCGGATTCCACAGAGTCTTAATTTCAAATTCTGCTGTCAATCCGGCTATTAAATGAAATAACCAATCTGTAATAAGGCTTTTAGACTTAATGGAAATCTATAATAGTTATGATTATGAATTTGAACTTAAAAAATTCTTTTTATATTCATTATGTGCTGCTGACATAACTAATTTTTCTGTTTATTATTTCTGATTTGTTAAGTTGCCCAGTATGGTAACAGTGCACCTATCTGTGTTACCATTTCGTTATTATTTCACAAAAAAAAAAAAAAAAAAAATTCTTTGCCTACTTTAAGGTGTTATTTTTATATTAAATTGCTTAAATAATTAAATCATCCTCGAAATGGTGTCACACCATTGGTGTGTACTCCGTTGGCTTCTTGATGCACTGCATCCTGTTTAAGCGATTGTATCGCCATATGTCTCCAGCAACCGCTCCCCAAGCGCACAGTAAACCTGCAATTATAATTTAAATAATTATTAATTAATTTAATTTAATTCACAAAATCACTAAGTACCTTCTTAGGTCATTGATCCTGCATCCTGGTGGCCAATCTGGCCAGGTCAACTTTGTTGATCCCGCATCCTGATGGCCAAGCCAACCAAAAAATCACGCATCATCAAATATGATCTTCGAGTAACACACTCACACACACTGCCTTTCGGTCAAATGACTCAACTGCCTTTCCGCGTGCCACAGTCCCTACTCCATGAACTTTTGGCTAGAACTGGTTGGGAATTATAAATCTCTTTTCGAAAAATTCTCATTAGCGGTGACGTGGTAATAACATTAACTAACATTGACATAACTTTAACCTCACTTTAACATAGCTTTAACATAACCTTAACATAACATTAACATAACTTTAACATTACCTTAACATAACTTTAACATAACTTTAACATAACTTTAACATAACTTTAACATAACTTTAACATAACTTTAACATAACTTTAACATAACTTTAACATAACTTTAACATAACTTTAACGTAACTTTAACATAACTTTAACATAACTTTAACATAACTTTAACATAACTTTAACATAACATAAACATTACTTTAACATTACTTTAACATAACTTCAATATGACTTTAACATAACCTTAACATTACTTTAACATAAAGTTAACATAATGTTAATGACCACGTCATAGTTCAATTTAATTTTTACCATTAACATAATTATAATTCCCAACTAGCTTATAATTTCCAAGGTCTTAGCAGATATATTATATGATTGTAAAGGTTTTGGCAGATATATTGTATGATTGTAAATTAATCAAGAAAGGAAGCTAACTTCGGGCGGAGCCGAAGTTGATATACCCTTGCAGAATATTCTGTAAATTATATTCTCCAAAATTATGCATCCTTAATACTCATAAAAAATTCCAACTTCCTAACTTTACAAACACCAAAGTTATGGCATTTACGATCAATCAGTTATATGGCGGCTATAGGATATAGTCGACTGATCCTTGTCAAATTTGATAGGTCGGATTGATTGGCCAAATATAAAACCCATAGAAAATCACAACTTCCTAACTTAACAAATACCAAAGTTATGGCATTTCCAATCGTTCAGTTATATGGCAGCTATAGGATATAGTCGGCCGATCCGGCTCGTTCCGACTTATATACTACCTGCAATAGAAAGATAGCTTTTGGGAAATTTTTAAGCAGATAGCTTTAAAACTGAGGTACTAGTTTGCGTAGAAACGGACAGACGGACGGACAGACGGACGGACAGACGGACAGACGGACATGGCTAGATCGACTCTCCTGGTGATGCTGATCAAGAATATATATACTTTAAAGGGTCGGAAATGTCTCCTTCACTGCGTTGCAAACTTTTGACTGAAATTATAATACCCTCTGCAAGGGTATAAAAATGGAATGTCACACATCATAAGCCTCGTTTCCTCTTCCTCGCCAATACATCGATCGATGGGGCAGGACCACTGGGAATCTCTTTCATCCACTTCCACATCCACATCCACATCCACCAGCCATTGGCAGCTCATCTATCATCATTGGTGTGAGTCCTTTCTATCCGGGAATGCTTTTACTGTATCCTGTATCGTGTCTGCTCCCGTTTGACACCCCATCACCCTAACACCCTGGCACCCTCAACTGGCGTATTTATAGCATCTTAATTGAATTTCAATTTTCAATTTCGCTTTTAATTGAATTCAATGAAAAAGTGTCGATGAAACGGTATTCAGCATGGCCACATCCCCTCCAGCCCCCGTCGCCTCCCCATCCGATCCCTTGCAGTTGTTGTCGATGCTGTTTATTCAGCTGCCAGTCGAGCACCGCCTGGTTTTCTCTTGATGGCGCCGTCCAGGCCACAAAACGTCCCCAGTGAGCCCCTGTCCTAGCACTGGGAAAAAATCTTCTTATTTCTTTTAAATTAAAGGACATCACAATTTATTTATCAATGCATACTTTTTAGTCACCTGCTGTGGCAAATATTAAAGAAGCTAATTATAATTTTAGTCGCTAAAAAAAGGGAATTCCATTGCATATAGAAAGTATAAAAATAAAATATATATATTGCGGTTTGTGGGGTAAACAGTTATCTAATGAATTCGATAACTAAAAGTTTTTAATCCCATCATAAAATTGAAAGACATACTAAACAATTTACATAATTTAGCATTTTTCGTCTAAACTGTAAATTCTAACATTTAAATCTCATAATAAAATGTTTTATTTTATTTAAACAGCCTACTATAAATATTAGAATATTTTTTGAATTGGGAAAAATGGTTTAATCCCAAAATTCACATCATCTTGAAATGTTTTTTATTATCCAAACTATAAATACAAAAAACTAAATGATATAGTTAAGATACATTTGATACATTTGTTTTAACTCTCTACGAATAAAAATAGTGTTATGCATTTTTTTTAAAAGCATTAAACACCTACTTATTTTCGCTAAGTGCACTCCTAAGTGTACTAAAACGACCCACAATTGGCCTGGTGTGATTGCACTCATATTTTGTACTCTGATTGGTTTGTGATTGACAGAAAAGTTCTAAATTGATTCGACTGTGAATAAGTGAAGGCCCATGCGAGATAAACAAACCAATTTCGGTGGTTAGTGGGTAAAGCAATAAAGCACAAAAAAGTTAAGCCCTCCTCTATGGGAGCAATAATTGTAGTCGGTTGTGTTTTATGTTTTATGATAAATCATTGAAAGGTAAATTGGGGGAATAAAATCGAATCTCAGGAATGGTAAAGCAATATATACAAAAATAAGATTGTTCCATTTTTCAAAACCAACAGTAAGGTATCGGTCCATGCAATTTCATTAGGAATTCCGGAATAATGAAGACATGTGCCACATACATCATAATACCATGGAAAAAAAAAAAAACTGTCACCACCGAAGCGAATCAGACAAATAGAAATTCAAATGAATGCAACTTGCATGCGAAATGAGAATCTCCGTGCGCACACACCTCTGAAAAATACCACAGCAGCATCTGCATTTGTATCCGTATCTGTATCTGGCGATGAATCTGCATTTTGCCGGCTGTCTGGCTTATTATGCGACTACCATTCCTCAGTGTCTCCTCGACCAAGCCGTCTGTTTATGAGTTGGCATTCATCATGCCAACATGTAGTATGTGGATTTCCGAGGCTCAGCCGATATGAGATTTATGCCAACTCAACCCAAGACGAAATATTCCCGACAATAGACCCTCCTCGTACATTTGCATACTGGGGTTGAAGGTGACAACGGGAACAGAGTCCCCATTTTCCCCATTCTGGTGGAAACGAGTATTTTTCGCGAAATTGGCCCCCAAAGATAAAGCCGAGCAAAAATAGCAACCGACAAGATGTATGCAAATTACTTTGACAGTGACAACGCGCCTGGAGCAGTGTCAGCGTTTTATTGCTAAAATATGCACATTACGAATCCAGATTTGTGGGATCTGGCTGTTGATTGCTCTGCTCTGGGGGAAGGTTAGTCGCCACATTGCATGGCTAAAATAAATCATCGTTTAATAGCAAATTGATAGCTACTCGTTCGAATTCAATATTCATGTCAGCAAGAGATTTATCTTAATCGATTTGCGAGCTAAGTGCGTTATGGGATCAAAACGATTCCTACGGGAATAAACCTTGATTTAGATATATTATAAATGCAACAGATATTATATATTTAAGATCTCCAGAGAAAGGCAGATACGTGTTAAATTCCAATCAAAATATAAGTAGGACAATGAACATCTCACAACCCTTTCCCTTAAAAACCATTTATATAATCGATACATTTTCTTTAAAAATATTTCCAAAAATAGCTTACCTTTTTGCTTCCCAGTTGCTTGTTTAAGCAACCCAAAAAGAGAAAACCCACAGACACCTATCGGGATTTCACACACTATTCGGCCATTACGAAAATTGAAAGCTTAAGCGTTTTGGGTCTTATAGCTGATTGGCTGCGTGCCTTAGAACCGAAATGAAGGTAACAAGAAGCCAAAAGACACATGCAGAAGCCAGAGAAAAATCAAAATACAATCACTTTATCCAACTCTAAGATACCGTAACATTAACATTAGATTGAAAATAAAACTATAACCAAAAAAGAAAATAAATTCTTTTAAATAAATATTTTTTAATATTAAAAGAAATACCTAAAATTATGATAAATCATTAAAATTGTTTAGTTCTTTTTTGTCTCCAGAATTTATTTATTTTGAACAATAGTTTATCAGATAAGAATACAAATTCGTTCGAAGATCGCAAATTAGTAGCTAATTTTTTACTTTTCATTTAAAATTCGTATCATATTAATATACAATTAGTACAGTTTGTGGCCGTTTAATTTATTTTAACTTGTCACGTACCTATAAATGAAAGCCATACACCCTTGTAAGCTAGGATTACCCTTTAGAAAAAGTGCCAACCCAAGAGGGAGGAAAACTGAAAGAGCTGGCTGGAAAATAAGTTCTCGATGTCAACGGCAGACTGTTGACTGGCTATGGCTTTTGTCTTAGCCACGACATTATTTACGAGCATTGTGCCAGCGACACGCACAGAAAACCAAATAAGCAGCTGCGTTCTCCTCCAGAAGAACTACATGGGCGAATACGTGCCCCACAGGGTCGACTTCGTTGGCACGTCTATTACCTTAAGCGTCTGTTGCCAATTTGGCCTCCTTCTTGCCACCGCATGGCCAAAGGCTCCGTTCGCATTGACTGCACCTTGATTAATGTGCTGCTGGGACGCTCCTTTTCTTTTTTTTTGTGCTCACTCCTTCCAGGCGCCATCTCGTTCAGTTCCGCCATTAGCAAATGCGGTGGCTAGAGCCTTTTCATTGTTTCGGTTTCCTTTCTTTTCTTGTCACCAATTTGTTCAGATGTGACTGCCTTTCTTCTGCCCGCTGGTCTATTATTTATTCGAACTAAGGTGTTGACGAACCGTGTCAGGGAAGTTGATCTATCTGCGGCTTACCGGGAGGGAAATGAGGTAAAACTATCCCTTAATAAACAAGAAACAATAGTTGAACATGTCCTTCTTGACAGTCACATTTAGGCAATAATAACACATCCTACTACAAATTACTATAAAACAAAAGAAAATGGCAAAATTTTAATTGGAGAAAGCGTAAAAAATATGATTTATCTTCAATTGTCATTCTCTTACATATTTAATTGGAATTATTTAAAACAATTTTTTTAAAATATAGTAAAATAAAATTATTTATGTCCCAGTAACATAAAGAAATATTATTTACCTTTTTTGCCAATAAGCTTGTACCAACTTGATCAAAAATTCCTTGAAATATAAATTCAAAACACACATATGTCAACTAAATCAATGGACAAATAATACGCACACGCTTTGTTTGGCAGCTTAAGAAAGTGCTGAATAGCTGGAATTATGCGTTGCTAACAGAGAATGTGGCACGACCCACATCACCGAATACGGCTCCCCTGCAACATGTGTGAATGGTGCGTTTGGATAAATATAAAAACCTCTAAAATATACATCTTCCCATTGAATGGGATATAAAATCAAAGTGAATGCAAACAAACCCCCTTTTCGAGTAGATCGTCTGACTAAGCCGCACAGAATGTGGCTATAGCAGCAATCCACTTCAAGGCATCGCGCTAAAATCGCCAACTTTGAAATCCTTGGCGAGGCCATGTTCCCCTGGTGTCTGCCAACTGCTTGCCATTCGGTTCACGATCCGGCGCAAAAAGCTTGTAATTCCTGTCTCAGCCCCAAGGATGTAATTTACAATGTTGCAGCAGGTGGCGGTTGCCACGAGGAGTGGCTTGCAGTTTGGTCGGCTGTCAGGCATGTGCGGCATTTGCAGCTTCCGTTTTGTTTCATTTTATGTTGTCGGCTTGGGCCAACGGGTCGTATGTGCAATATTTTTCGCATCTCCATTGCCACGGGCAAGTTGTGTTGCATACTTTCAGGCTGCCTTTAAACCGAAGAGTGGAGTATTTTGAAAATTTCAATATGTGCAGCAGTATGTTGTTTTTCTGCAAAACAAATGAATACTGGCAGGAGGAGGTAACGAGCCAGAGATAACATACATTTACCAGAACTATTTTTTCCAAACCATAAAGTTTACGCAAAGCTATATAAACGTGTGTCTGTAGTATGGCATGCAATTTGAATTAATAGTTATGGAAAAACTGTCAAAACCGCAAAACATAAATCATTTAAATGTGCAATTGAAAGCCATAACTTGTTTAATTTTTAATTAAAACTGTTAAAAAAAAGTCAACGAGAAAGCGTGGTTTGTTTGGCAGACAGAATTTTAGAGTGCTTCTAGAGTGCCACACAATTCAATGACAACTGCTTGACTAATTGACTTGATCTGACTAAATTTAGTATAAGTATATATCTACTTATGACATTATTTTATTAGAGATATATCCGAAAAATATGTTTTCTCAATAACCTTTTTTGGCATACAGGGCACTTTTGGGCGAATTTAAGGGCAGTTTTAATGCACTTGCCGCAGAAGATGTGGCCACACCTGGTGGACATGGGCTCCCTATGATGAAGATTCACCAGGCACAAAGGACACTTGAAGCTGGGCGAATCCTCTTCAGATTCCGGTGGCTTCGGCTTATTAATTGAAGTGGGTTTGTCCAAAATAGCCCGAATATTCGAATTCCGAGTTAGGTCTCTTGCTCTAAGGTCTGAAATAAATGTAAACTCATTAGAAAAATAAATATAATGAGTTTATGTAACTACTTATGTCCTCTTTAAAGTTCATCAGGACGCAATGTGGGGACACACATAATCGGTGGCGAAAATCAGTATTTGTAAAAGTCTAAAAAAAAATATGTCAACTTTTAATTTTTGATCAACCAAAATTTTTTTTTAGCAACCACATTTACTTTTTGAATCAACGCTTTCATTAATAATTTAAAATAAGAACAATACCTTGTAAGAGCATTTCGGTGTCTGAGCCCCAAAAATTCTAAGTTTGGACATCCTGTATTTTGTTGATGCAGGATTCAAAACTGAAAATATGTTTAATGCCTTTAATTTAAATGTACTACAATTTTGATAATATTTAATTTACTAAAGAAGCAAAACGGAACGAATTGTTAGCACGCACTTGAATTTTGTTTACCGCCTACTGGGTTGTGTTATCCTTGTGGTTATAATTCTACGATGCAGTTTCATGGGCGCCAGACTAAAAGCAGCTTCACCACTAAGCCGGTTACCCAATAGCTTAACCCGGGGCATGGTTCTAAGCCATCTTGTGCTTTTTGTTCAGGGCTGCTCTGCATCTTTAATGCGATGGCAGCCCACATGAAAATTCGTTAGCAACGAACTCAATCTCCCTAATCGCCTGCCCCTCGTCTCAACGACTGCTTGCCAGGATGCCTTGACAATGTGTCCGCACATACTTAATCACATGGGAAGGAGTGGAAGCGGATTTCATCGCTTCAGCTCCGGGATGAAATAAAATCTATGCCAAAAGCTTCGGCAATGTCGCTGTCGTCTAGGTTGTCTGCAACTGTTTCACTTTAGCCGCTTTATTTTTTATGAGCCACCGCGGAGATACTGGCACTAGGGTGTTTCGATTTTATTGAATTTACCATTCAGTCCTTGAGATTTGTTAGGATTTTATTAAGACAATTGAACAAAAATAAGGGTACACCCTTAATTCATTTTACGCAATCATTTTTTTTACCAAAATATCTTATTATTTATTTTAGAAAAATATATATTTAACATAGCCTTAACATTTTCTTTACAAAGTTCTATAAAAAATGGTATATTACTCAATTTCAATTTCAATTTTTTTTATTAATAGATAGAAGGGTTTCTTTTGTTTTCAAAATGGCAAGAAGTAAACAAACAAAAATTTTCATATTTTACATAAATCAGTTTATTATATCTATAATCGTTTAATTTGAGAAACTAATGGATTTCTTTTTACTACACCCGATATTTACGAGGTAAAATTGTTCTGAGATAATCCAGCTCTTAAATGACAAATTGGTACACCCTAATTCACAAAAACGCTTACACTCTCACACACACACAGAAGAGCATCTGTCACTCTGCGCTGGTGTTTGTGCTGGCGCTTACAAAAACACAGACACACACACTCACACACTTTCAGGATCTCGGTTCGTGTCAAAAGAATTTCTGTTTGATTGCAGAGAATAAACAAGTGAAGGCAGCTCCTTTCCCCATACAACATAGTCGTAGTGTGTGTATGTGCTGGTGTCCTCTGGTGTTTGCCTCTCGACTTATTTTATTTTTCCTGCCTGTGGCTTTCCCTGAATTTTTCACTTAGATCCTGGTGCAGCAATGGGCGAGTCCTTAGCTTAATGCGATGTCGACAAGGCGGTTGAATACGGTTTCCATTTTTATAACCCGCCCAGCAGTTGTAATATATACTTTATACCTTAACCCCTACTTATAAATAATAACACATTTCAAGCTCATTTATTGCCCTTGAGTTTCTTAATGCGCACTTTTTGTTTGGGATTGTTCAGTCAAAAATGTTTGTAATAAATGTAATGCGGAGCGGTTAAAATTCTATTCAGAATAATCCGATTTTAAGCTTCTTGGAAGGATAAAAAAGCATTATCTAAAGCTATAATGCGTTTACTTTCCTTCATTTTAATAAAAATGCATTTTCTGAGATTTTATTGCCTTGGTTCTTTTTATGGTTTATGATTTTGATTCTTTACCTGAGAATGTTAAAAGTATATTTTATTATAAAAAGTTGATGTAATGTTAAGGGACTATTATGTATCCGCTGGGAAAGGTTTCTAAATTTAATTAAATTAATAATTTGAAAAAGGTTTTTTTGTGTTGCTTTTAGGTTTTAAATTTTAGCTGTTAAGAGAGAAGAAAGGCAATACTTAAACTAAAAACATTAGCTTAACCCGAAAAGTATATACCCCATTAAACAAAAATTGGCCTTCACAATTGTGGCCATCATTTACAGGACTTTCCCCCAATAATTATCCAGACCACTAGACAAACACTCAGACTTGAGTTCATTCCCGTTTATTAAGGACTCTCAGACTGGCCGTCTATTGATTTATTGGATCGGCTGTTTAGAGCCGATAAATAAGGCCAGTGCGAAGGGAAAAAATCAATTCAGCTGGCAGACAAAAAATCAAGTTACCAGAATACATCTATAAATAGGGTGACCACAACGAAAACAGACTGACATGACACCAAATAACCACTGGGCTCGGCTTTTCTGCCATGTCTGCGAACATAAATAAATCAAGCTCTTTAAATGCCCCCAGTCAATTATCAAGCTATAAATCCGTGCGTATCGATTTAAAAATGATACAAAAAGGAAAATATCAACGCAATATGCTAATTTCAATGTTGAGCGTAATTTAAGTGCGTGTACAAAACCTTTATGGGATACTGCGATGGTGTTTGCTTGTTGACCTATGAAAGCGATGTGCGTGTGTTGATTATATGATACATATTTTCCTTTAATTGCAGTTATACAAATGTTAATATTCATGCATGTTCGACTGCCCCGATTTCGATTTGCTGGGAGCCATAAAATCTCAACTAATAATCCATTAAAGAATGCATTTTATTTGTCCAATAAAATTATTTCTTTACCGTTTTATACATCGATTAAGTAATTTCTGTATCACCTTTGGGTAACGTTTCATTTACCCAAAGGTGATATGTGAATCCATTTGTATATGTTCGCATATATCATGTCCCGACAACACACTCTGAACCGTGACAGCTCAATTAAGTTGCTTTTCAAAGACAATTGTCTGTGAAATTGAATGGAGGTGGAATGAACTCTACATCCAGGTCGCAAGGTATACAATTTCTTTGCGTGAGCGTCAGTGAAATATATGCCTTTGTTAAATGTTAAATTTAAATGCCAGACAAGCGATGTTATTTCAGTGGGCGGTCAATTAAAACTCTTTGAGACGCCCATCACGTAGGAATCCAAGATTCGCCAGAAGGCTTGTGAACTTTGGCTGATAATTCTCCAATTGTGATTATAGATTTATGCTCATTTTAATTGAGCTAAGAAAACCGGAGGCACAATTTAAAATATCAATGACAATTGCTACACCAATCATTTGTTATTCCCAATACTCATAAAGTAAAAGGGTAATTTGAGTTCATAGAAGTGTTTTTAGTTTTTATACCCTATATAGAATAAACATTCTTTATCAGGTTCACTATCCGAGTCGATCTATACGATCTATATTGATAAAATGGAAGGGATGCTAACACAATAAATTTAACACTTAAAATGAACTTTTTAAATATAAATATATTTATGTTTATAAATAAACAAGTTATTATTTTTAAGACAAACAAATATTTTATTGCATATTTATTATTTATAAGCTAAACATATTTCCGTGAAATGGCCCACTCAGCCGAGTTAGCCGACATAATTTACATTCTCGGTAGCCCCACTTTTCTTTCAAGAATATGATTACCTAATGTATGCTAATGCACCCTACTTATGCTCCCTCTTACAGCTGAGGACATCCACCTAAACGATTTATATACCCGCTACCGCCAGAGGCTCCGCAAGTCCCTCTTCAGATCGGGACTCCTAACTTCGCTGCTGGCATGTGTGGTGTCCATAATAATTGGCATCGTTTACGACCAGGTGAGCACTTACCACACTTAGATGGCTTAGATGGCGAATGGATAACCTAGCTCTCACACAGAAAACTGTTTTCCTCAGACTATAGTTTTTCATTTTATTGTCTTAAATTCGAATATTGATGGTCATTACCTTGAATTGATAAGCTTTTAAAATACGGTTTTATATATTTTTAAAAACTTACGGGGGTCTTAAGCTTTTGAATATTACACAAATACATATTTATTTCCATACCTTCATTTTTAATTCTCAAGATGTTTAAACATATTTTAACAGCGATCATTTCCATATTATGATACTTAGTTTAAAAACTATTCAAGAACTTGTTTTGGGAATAATGAATTTGTTTTTTAAATTCCAAGGATTAACTTAAACATAACTTCAATTTTATTTTTAGTATCAGTATGAATTTTTAACATTTTTTTTTTTTAATTTTTATTTTTTTTTAATTTTTATTTTCCATCTAATTATATTCCTCTCTGTTTACGTGTGGAATCCGCAGCAACTGGTGCAGACCCTGCTGCTGGTGCTGGCGGCCCTAATCTCGGGTTCCATTCTGACGGCTCTGCAGTTTCCGGCGGTGCTGAGTTCCCCGGCCGCCGCCTTGGCCTTCGCCATCGTCACCACCTTCTCGCTGGGCACAATTGCGGCCATTACCGGGGACGAACTGGCCCCTCTGCCCATGTACGCCCTGTTCCTGGTAAGCCCGTTGCAATCCCACTGCTTTTCGAGGGATTATAATACTCCGGCGAATACTTGCAGTGCATCCACTCCATGCTGCCCATTTCCTGGCCCGTTTCTGTGGTGCTGGCTTTGTTCATGACCGCCATCCACATCGTTTACCGGATCGGCACAAGTCCCGACTACTCGCCCAATTTGCCAATGGTAAGTCCCTCATTCATTTGCATTTGCGTTTTCCGTAGAGCCACAGACCCATTAATGCCGGCCACACACCAGCAATTGGATTAGTTCTCATGTGATTGGCATTTACAATTGTGCCGAGAGCAGGGCGAAAAATGGATTACCGCGGATCAGGGGGCACAATTAATTGGAGAGCTCTTGGGGGCATGCACTTTTGTTTTATGACCGGGCTTTCCGAAACTCTTTTTTACACTCTAAAATAATTTTAAACAGGCTTTTGTTAAATCATTTGAGCCTACAGGCATAATTGGTTTTAATTTAGTTTTACAGCTGACATTATAAATAATAAATTGTTGGGAAAACAAAGCTTAAGATTTAAAAAAAACTATTTGGGTCGACGACTATAAAAAAACATATTTAATTATTTGTTAAATTGTTTGGTTTAACTTGCTACACTGATAGGTATTTATAAAAAAAGATTTTCATTCATCATACTTAACAAAGCCGAAGAAAAGCTGTGATTATTTAAGTTGAAAAATAACATTAATAGACTAGCAAAATGCATCTATTAAACGCAGTTTTTCACTTAACCCATTTTCCGCCATTATTTAATTTATTTTGTAATAGTTCGGATTTTCACTCATCATACTTAACAAAGCCGAAGAAAAGCTGTGATCATTTAAGTTGAAAAATAACATTAAAAGAATAGCAAAATTCATCTATTAAACGCAGTTTTTCACTTAACCCATTTTCCGCCATTATTTAATTTATTTTGCGATAGCTCGGTGAGAAATAATTTGTTTCCCAGCTCGTTTCAATTCCCCTAACTCTCCTAATGGGTTTCCTGCCAATCCGCAGTCCCCGCACCGTGATTTCTTAATTAGGTTGCAACGGGTTCCTTGTTTTTTTGTTTCGCCGCACTGCAAGGACATTGCGATGCTCTCTGTGCGCCGGCTGGTAATTGCCATGCCGGGTTAGACATTCATTATTTATGGAACGTGCTCTAACCGCCCCCATTTGTACTCCTTCCCGGCGCACTTAGCTCTTCGGGGAGATCGTGATGCTGGCCAGTGCCTCCGTTTCCGGGCTCTACTACCGCATCATGTCGGATGCGGCCCACAACCGGACAGTGGACGGCACCCGCACCGGAATCGAGCAGCGCGTGAAGCTCGAGTGCGAGCGGGAGCAGCAGGAGCAGCTGCTCCTCAGCGTCATTCCCGCCTACATTGCCGCCGAGGTGGGTACACTCAAAGAAAACAAATACTGTTTAAGGGGAAGCACCGCTCTAGAGACCATTTACAAATATTTGGCAGGGGTAAACAGCACAAATATAAGTCTTTAATATAATGTATTTGGCTGTGATTTAAATCCAGCCGTGGTTGTGCAGGGGTTTCCACTGCCGGAAAATTGAATTCTATAATTAAATACGATAAAATAATTTTATTTTTTTAACCAAATATAAATTTGCAATAAAAATTACATAATTTATAAAAATAAATAAAATAAATTAAATTCTAAAATACTTGAAACTATTAAATACTATACATCATTTCTTAAGAGCATATATATTACACACATTTAAACAAACTTTAAAACGAAACCAAATAGTGTATTGAAAAGCGGTGTATACCCTGAATAATGTGGGGACTAAAAATGAATTACACTTAACAACAAGACTATTCTTATATAGACCTTATGTTACGCCACAACAAACTGTATTTGTCAAGTGTAATCTCATGCCAGGGGTTCGGATAAAGAATGATTTTAGTGATAGCATTAATAATAATAGTCCCCATGGTGGTTTTCCTCCTCCAGGTGAAGCGCAGCATCATGCTGAAGATGGCTGATGCCTGTCAGAGAGCTGGAGGACAGGCGTCCACCTCGGCCACCAGATTCCACGAGCTGCATGTCCAGCGTCACACAAATGTCACCATTCTGTTTGCGGACATCGTCAACTTCACTCCACTTTCAAGTTCCCTGACGGCCAGCGATTTGGTCAAGACCCTCAACGATCTGTTTGGACGATTTGATCAGATAGCTCAGGTAAAGTAAATGTAAATGTTATTAAATACAATTACTTAAAAATGGAATTACCCCTTTATATTGTCCATACTTTTACCAGTATTAAGAGATTTAATGACAGAGCAAGTACAGGGCAGTTTTAAACGAAACCTCTTTATCTTATGAAAATCGTTTTTCTATTGAATGTTAACGTTTTCTTACAAATTTAAATTCTTTACAATGCTTAAAAATATAACCTTTAATTTAAATTCCCAAGAAAAGGCCTTATCACATTTTGTATCAACTGGTCAATAATATTGAATCACTAATTATAGAATACAAGGATTACAAACAAATCATGCTATGCATATCAGTACTTTTGTAATCCTTGAACATCATGTTAAAACGCATATTAGTACAATTTCCTTCCTCGAACTAAACCTCCTATTGTTATTAAATAAATATCATCGCATCTTATTGACGTGGCCCTAATTAAGGTTGCTTGAATACGAACATGAAAAGCCTTTCGAAATAATAAACAGTATATGACCCGTGTCCGGTGTCCAGTCTAAATAGTAATTAATTGCTGAATTCCCGCAGGAGAACCAATGTCTTCGCATCAAGATCCTCGGGGACTGTTATTACTGCGTGTCCGGTCTGCCCATTTCCCGGCCCCAACATGCAACCAATTGTGTCAACATGGGCCTGCAGATGATCGATGCCATCAGGTGAGTGTACTTTGGGTTGGTTGGCGCTTTTTGCCCTTTTGCATGGGATTGGACGGCGATGGACATTCACTGGACTGGCTGGGTTTGGGCCAGTCCTGTTGGTTATGCAAACATTTGCCTTGGACCCGTCATCGGACGTACGTCTTGTTTGTCTTTCGCTCCTGGCCAGCCTTTGGCTTTCAGTCCGAGCTCCTTTGTCCAAGGCCGTTTGACACCGTGATTGTTGGTTTTGTGGAAATCTTTGCTGCACTCGCAGTTAACTGAGCCATAAACCGTCCTTTGCTTGGTTGGTTTTGGTCTTGGTTCGAGCTTCAATGCTTGAAAGTATTTAAATGATAAACACTTGAAAAATTTTAAAATTAAATAAATTACATTTTGCATAATGTTCAAGATTTCTTAGGGGAGAGTGGGGCTGAAATAGTTAAAAAGGCTTAGGGGCAAAATGGTGTTATTCGGAGGCCTGTGTATTTATTATTTATGTTAACATGTATGTTATGTTGTAGATTGGAATTCCTAAAATAAAAAAAAAGAAGGTCCTTTTATGTTTTTATTAAAAAATATTGAAGCAAGGATAATTAATAATTATCTTTTACTGTAAATGATGACAAATCGATTTACAAAGTTTTTCTCCATTTGGTTGGGTTTGTGGGATCCCCAAATTCTTTAGATACCTAATAACATTTTAGTTTGTTTTTTTTAAACCTTGTTTTGATTGTTTTTAATTATATGAAAATATAAAATTTCGTTACTAAATTATTTTGTGTTGCTTTAAAAGTATTTAAGCCAATAACTTAAATCACTTTGGCATTTGGCATAACCTTAAGTTAATAATATATAGTACATTTTTTATGAAAGCTTTTATTTAACACTCCTTAATTAATGAGGGACAGAATTTAAGTATTAACGAAAACAAACGCGAAGGTCAATAATATACAAATATATATATTATTTACGTATTACCCCAAATGGACTTTCAATTAAGAGCGTGAAACCACATTGAACCTGTTGTTTGCAACTGTGACAGAGTTTAAAGCTTTAATTGCCGCCAGATATATTCCCAAACTCCTGCTGAAGTCACTCCCTCAAACCCTCGGTTTTATGGAAGCCCATTAAAAACGTATTATCCAATAAAACCTCACGAATGAGATGAGAAAACGAGAATGCCAAACAGAAACATCATAAAATACAATAAACAATATCGACACAAAGGCCATTTTATTACACGCGAGAATTTATGCACAAGTGGCCTCAGGACCAAGGAACCTCTCATTTTGGCCTTTTTCTTTTCCTTTATTTTTTCATGCTTTTTATTGGACTCTGTGCTTATTTCTATTGTTTATTTTCGTCCGTTGGCCTTCCTTTATTCCGTTGCTTTTCGCAGCCGTGGCCTTTTAATCTTTGCGCCGGCCAATGCCCCTCAAGTTGCCCCAGAGTATGGCTTTGTTCCTGCCACAATCATGGCCAAAAAGATACTCGTTGACTGTTGACTGTTGACTTTCGGGCTGCCTAACAAGCAGCCAGGGAGAATGGCAAAAGTTTTCAGCAGAAAAGGCAACATCATTTAATTATGAATTGCATTGCCTTTTGTCGAAAGACCACAACTTCAATATCACCAGCTACGCGCCCAAAACAGTATGCTATGGATTTTGTCGCTAAGTCAATTGACTTTATCTCTTTTAGTTTGAAAATATTTACATGAATTATGCAGTTCAATCAGAATTTTGTAACTTTTTGTTTTCATGAAAACTTTGGCACTCAGAAATTCACAAGCCCTAAGTTCGGATTGAAAATCCGATTCCTTGTTTGCCTTTGTGGCCATATCCATATCCTGCTAACCAATTGACCAGGAAGGGCAAAAGCAAATAAAACCCTGAAGGGCTCCCAAGTGATTTGGCCTTCGATGCGGCTCATTTGACCCCGGCGGCATTCAGGCCAAGAAAATGTTGGTTAACGTTAATAACTCAAGAACTTGTTGTTGGCTGGCCTTCGCTTTCTAGCCACTTTCCGTGGCAACGGGCTAACCAGGAACTAGAGTTTCCCTAAAGGGAAACTAGACATGCACTTAAAAAAAGAAAATAAAACTTTTAGTTTCAAAAAACGAGCACTTAGAATATAATTTGTATAGTTTTTATTTGCCTTGATTTTGTTTTATTTCCTTATGGTACTTAAAATTAAGTCATCTTTCGCAACCGAGTACATTTTATAATATTTTCTAGAAAAATGTTAAGAAAATATTAAAGTTTTTTCTGAGCAATATTAACATAAAATATATACTTACATATTGGTAAACTAAAGTAGAGAAATAATATTGCCTTATTAAATTTTCATTAAACCATAATAAATTTCAATTTAACATATTTTTACATAAAATTATTGGCAATTTTTATACTAAGCCAAACATTGTTTTTAGTGCTCCTTTAAGTAGGGCTTTGTCCCTTTTCGCTGGCCGATTCCCGCCCATTTCATACTCGTGCATCAGGCTGGAGTCGACCTGTTCTGCTTGTGTTTTATGGCCCATAAAATTGTTAATACGACGGCAGCAACTAGCCTGTAGTTGTGTTCATATATCCTTTATAATACATCTGCGAGTGTGCGCTGTTTTGTGCTCCTTTCATTGTTTGTCCTTCGTTTATTCCGGCAGACACGTGCGTGAGGCGACCGGCATAAATGTTGACATGCGAATTGGCATCCACACTGGCAACGTTCTCTGCGGCGTCCTTGGCCTCCGCAAGTGGCAATTTGATGTTTGGAGCGACGATGTTACGTTGGCCAACCACATGGAGAGCGGCGGTGTCGCCGGGTAAGTGTGTGCATGCACTGCAACAAAATATAACCAAAATAGTACAATCAAATGAGCTAAAATCTAATATGTTTGCATAAGGTTGGTCCTTACTGATCGATTATTATGATAGGTTTTGCTACTCATCAAAAAAATTTAAAAACCAAAAAAGTTACTTTAAGTTTTAAGAGCTTCGCAATTCTGTCAAAGTTTCCATACGAATTTCTCATACAGTACGTAAAGAATTATTTGAGGGACAACGGTACGTATGAGTGATAAACTTTGAAGACAATGCGCAGACCCCAAAACTTTTCATACACATTTGGAACGCCATAATGTTTATGAGACTAAGAAGGATTTCAACACCTACAATATTACAAATTCAATTTCTAACGTATTACCAAATATTTATATTTTATGTATAATTAACACAAGCACTTAATACTTCGAGGGCTTAGTATAACATATTTGCTTTACAAAATTGTATTATTAATTCGTAATACCGGAATCAATAACTATTTTAAAATATTGATTAATTTTATAGGTATTTATTTTCCATTAAAGTACCTTTTGTCATTTATATATATATATATATATATTATATTATATATATTTTAATAATTATCCTTTTTAAGTTTCATAATAATGTCGTAATTTATTGCTATTATAAAATGCAATTCAAATTAAGTTTTTTTTGTGGTGTATGCAAGTGTTATCCCTTGTTTCGCCATTATGCTTGAACGAATGACAACGATGACGAGCGAGGCGAACAAAAATAAGTAAACAAAACGCGGAGCCCGCGGGTGGTAAAATGGGGTTGGCGGAGGCGCCCCTAATGGCAGTGGCATCACAAAGCGAGTCAAGCAGTCGTAATGGCAATTTAAATTAGCCTCGGTATAGTCCCAATTAAACGGGCTTCGGTTCAAGTCTGCATAACATCCGACTGCAAAGGTTACGAAGAGCTGCAATGCGAAAGGGAAGCCAAAGAATAAGAAGAATTTCCCAATTCAAGAATTCCTTCATATGCTAAAATTAATTATACCCCACTGCGAAGGTTTGGTTTTAATTAAATTTTTGTGTTGCACATAAGTTAATGTATTTGAAATGGGAAGTTGTATTGTTGAGGTAGAAGCAGCTGGCATTATGAACCTTTTTATATTAATGCTGAGTTATTAATTTGTGAAAAGAGAGAAGCACAAAAGAAATCCAATTATAATCCAGTTATAATGACCAGAAAATTCAAAAATATAAAAAAATGTTGTCTAAGAATAGCAGTTTCCTTTTAAATCCGATTTATATCTATGTATAAGATTTTTTAAGCAACCTTTTTGTATAATTAAATTCAGCTCTTCTGTTCAGCTTTATACCAAGAAATTCCGTATGTTTACTTTGCAAATACCAAAGTCTAAAACTCTCCTGCTCTTCTCAACAGTTTAACTTTTTATACTTTCACAAACAAATAATTTTCTTTTGATTTATTTATTTCGCGTACTTAAGCCGCACTCAAGTCTCTCAGATGAATGGTAGCTGAAATGTTTTTCTTTTATCTTACCTGCGGTCACATACGCAGACTTCAATTATTTTGAATTGAATTGAAATGCTACAGTCAATGAGCCGGAAAACACTCAGACGCCTCAATTCCGACTTCACGCACGAATTCCGCTTCCTGAGTAAAAGTATAAACAAAATTACGTAGGATCCATATAAATAGACATAGACAGCGGCAGCCTAAATTATTTTGCATAAAACTGTGTGTGTACACTGAGGGAAAAACCGTAAGCCCCAAATTTATTTTCTAACATTGCTTGTATAAATCAAAACAAAATGAAATGACTTTGGATCTAATATATAAAAGGGATTTAAAAAAAATTTTTTATGTACAAATTAAACAGTCAAAAAAAAAATGTTTAAACAAACCTAAATAACGTATATCTATAATTTCCGTGTAATTGTGTGAGGGTGAAAACCTATGAATTGCGCATAAAGGTAGATTGCTCATACGACATGGATGTCGACCCACAAGCATTCATCATCATTTCTCATTTTTGCTTTTCTCCTGCAGGCGCGTCCACATCACCAAACAAACCATGGACTTCCTGGGTGAGAAATTCGAGGTTGAGCAGGGGGAGGGTGGAAATCGAGATGCCTATCTGGCGGATCACAAGATAGAAACGTATCTCATAGTGCCACCGAAACCGGCCTACACGTACAGCGTTCCGCGCGTGGTGGAGTGCATCGAGCACAACGATCCCAGTCCCACGGAGGAGTCCAAGGAGGCAAAGGAGATCAAGGAGGTGGATCACTCCCATGAGTCAGCTGATGTCACCGATAGTCTACTCCCGGTCACTGTGGATCCACCTCCGCCAGTTGTGGACGAAAAGATGTCACCCACTTCGACGAACAGCCAGGAGCATCCTTTGCACGCTCCCCTCGCCTCCGCCGCCTCCATGTCCATCAAGGAGTTGTCCGAGGAAGAGGACGATGCCGACGAGGCCACCGCAGTCACGGAGCCCCTGATGGTCAAGGATCAGGAGGGAAAGGACGGCCAGGAGGTCAAGGCCAATGGTGGTCATCGCGGCAGTGGCGACTCCGCCGCCTCCGAGTCAGCGGCCAAGTCCACGGCCCTCTCCCTGCCTGCCGAGGATCTGCTCAGCATGAGCGGATCGGAGAGCGGCATCTCCAACAGCGGAACCCCAGCTCCATCTTCGAATCCTGCGAGTGTCACGCCCACCGCAGCCGCCCCCGCCGGAGCAGCTTCCTCCGGAGCCAACAGCCTCATGGTAACCGAGGCCCCCGAGCGATCGCGTCGGAAGTTGTCCGTTCAAGGTGAGAAATGTACTGGGAACTCACTCTAGTGATTGGTTTACAATAAGCTCTCATTTTGAAAATACTAATCCAAATACAATGCCAGAGTACTAGGCCTTAAAATCCTCGTAATCCTTTCCTTTTAGGATTGAAAATATAATTTAAATTGTTGAAGTTCTAAAACCATTTTGTTTGGCAAGACCATTGTTCTGTATTAGACTTCTTTTAATCCCTTTTAATATTGAATTTTTTCAGTTACAAATATTAAATTTAAGTTAAGAAAATTTTTTAAATAAAATTTTTATTAAATTTCAAGCTTGTTGCTCTCAATAATTGCCAACATTTTAAATCCTTTTTAATATAAGTTTGGATGTAAACGTTTATCCAGATGCCCTTACTCACCGCGATAGATCTAACCTAAATACAAAATTAACAAAGTATTAATTATATTTCTCAAATTTGTAAGGGACAAACAATAATGGAATAATAGAAACAATAACAAGAATTTTTTGAAATTCTAAAACCATCTTGTTGAAACTAGATCAATAGTTTTAAAATACGTTTAATTTTGATTTTTTTGAGAGTTCAATATTTAACAATTTGGTTTAAAACACCATTAAATTCAAGATTTGTTTAAAAATTAACAAATGAATTTAATGCTTGTTGCTTTCAATTATTGCATTCTTTTTTAAAATATTAGTTCGCCTGTAAGCGTTCAGCCACATGCCATCAATCAGAGGCTGTAATGGGCATTAACACCTCGTTGTTGCCGGCGATAGCTCTTTATTTATGTGTCCCTCCTCATGCCTCCTTTCCGCCCTTTCCGACCAGGTCTGATGTCCTTCGCCGACAGACGCCGCTCCTCCGGAGCCTTCATCGAGGGACGCAAGCTGTCCATCCACAGTGGAGAAAGTTTCCGCAGTCATGCGGGTAAGTTGGATGCCCCCCCCCCCCTCCTCGTAAAACGCAACAGTTGAAAATCACTTTCACAAATGAGCTCAGGTTATGCATAATTTTATCGCTGGCAGGGCAACTTTTGCATCGTAAATTTATCGCAGGCTTGCATTTGTTTGCGGATTGGCCTTTGTGAAAACTTTAGCCATGGACGTGGACCGTGGACCGTGGACCGTGGACCAGAACCGGGGCAATTAAGGTCCTTTGACTGGCAGCTGGGTATATTTTTAGTGGCACACTTTTTGGTCTGGGTTGGGGATTCGGGCACTGCACGTGAAGCCATGAGGTTTTGTGTTGGTTTATGAGTTTTAATTTGCCAAGGACATCGAGTACGGCGTGCGGCATGTGGCATGTGGCAAAGTCACTTTGATGGCATTTTTAATGCGAATGGGTGACTTTTAATGAGCTTGTCTGGCTGCTCCCCCCAATAGCTCAACTGTAATAACTCCGCAGTTTTTGAGGTGTATTAAGCCAAGCGATTTGGGAGAGATTTTCCATTATTAATGGCATCTTACTGGACCGAAAAGTTGTCGTAAAAGTCGAGGGACATTTGAAATATCTGCTTGGCTCATATAAAAACTATCACAATGTAGTACGGCACTTAAACTACTTCGAAATTTGACTTTGTAAGAGAATTAATTTAAGCGTTACACCGTGCGAATTCTTACTACATTTATTTATCTAACTTATTACCAGATTGTATTACTAGTCTTGCTCATAAATAGCAACTTAAATTATCAATTACAAACACGGTTCAATAACTGATTAGGAAGTAAACAATTTATTTATTCATTTATTTTGATTATTATTCTAATTAGGTAGTAAGCAATTTGTTTATTCATTTATTTTCATTTGAATGCATTATGTAACAATTTTGTTTATCTTTGAGATAAGATATCTCGCAATTGGCGGTTACAAATAGGTTTTAACTCGGTAATTATTGATGAAGATTAGGTTACAGATGTTACATTTATTATTGAAGTGCCATTTATGTTAAATATTATTTCAAGTATGAAACTTTTTGCAACAATTGTTATTGCTCTGAACTTTAATTTTATGTTGAACCCTTTCAGGTCATGTCACACGCAATCGTCCCTCATCGAAGATGACCAAATATGTGGAGTGCTGGGGGGCAGATCGACCCTTTGCCAATATTGCCGAATCCAAGCTGGTGAAGAACATCGGACTGGCGGTGAGTTGGCCTAAATTCAGGGGGATTGGGTTTATCTTACCCCAGTCTAGAGTGTGAAAAATCAAATTTAAGTGACTAGAAAATAGCTGAAAATTGGATAAGGCAAAGTAGACCATTTTATTAGATTGCTTCGGTCATAAGCTCAATACAGTATATATCAACTATAAGTGAAGTAACGTATACATATGCAAATTAAATTTGCATATTATTTATTATTTTTATTATTTTTCTTTTTTGTCATCTTTACTCATACATTTTATTTTTTTTTTTTAATAGCGTTAATAGCTAAGTGCATTATGTCTATTTGCCTTTATTATTTTGACATGAATTTGGGAAGCTTAAATTTGTATCCTATTTCAAATTAACGTAGAATAACATTTGAAACCTATATTATTCATATTACCCTTTTAAATAAATGAAAGTTCTTGTGAATGTTGCATATACACAGTGTATACTGTAAGTAAATTAAAGCTCCAGCTCCCAACTCTATTTTCATGTGCCCTTTTCGGTTTCTCGCCCTTTTCTGGCCGCAGAGCATCGCCATGATTGAATCAAATTTACTGCCGCCGGAGCGTAAATGTTTCAATTTTAATTTCTTCGGACCGCCCACGGAGCTGAAGCCGTTCACCATGTGGTACCGCAATACGCCCCGGGAGGGAATGTACCGCGCCCAGCCGGATACGCACTTCCGGTTCGACCTGATATGCGCCTTCGTCCTCTTCTGCTCGCTGGCCGTCGTCCAGTTGATTGTAATCGAATTGTAGGTGAGATCAACTCGCATTAACGAGCCCATTGTCTTACCTTTGGCCTTCACGAAAAATCAGGAACCTGGCCCTCCTTGGATCCCTTCTGGCCAGCTTTGTGTCCCTGGCCCTGTTCCTCTACCTGAGCAACATGTCCGTGCCGGATGTCCATGCCTCGGCAACGGAGCGAAATGGTCCTGGCCAGGTGGTGGCCAGTAGTCGCTACTTGCGACTGGCCATGTTCGTCATCGTCAACATCCTCATCTCGTCCTGTGCCGTGTTCAGTGTGGTAAGTCCAGCTAAAGCTCTCTTAAACAACCATTAAGGGATGCACTTTTATTTAATTTTTGACTTATTTTTTAAGCATGTCATTTGGGCAGTAAGCCCGGTTGTTAATCATCTGTTATTATTATTACGTGTCTAAAACAGAAATAACTGGATATTCAAAAGTTTAAGTTAATAAAGTATTCCAGTAATACCTGGCGAGTAGAGTGTATAATTGTTAGTCAAGTCTTTATTAAACATTACTCAATCAAATCACTCATTCGAAATGTTGAAAGGCATTAATTGTTTCCGGTTGTATTCCTTTAAGCGTATGTAAAAGTTAGAAGGAATTTCTTCCGACCCTACAACATACTTTCTACACTTTCCTTCATATATTCATAAAATAGGATTAATAGCCGAGTCGATGTCCTTCTGTCTGATCGTATAAACGGCAAGATCTTGGAAATTATAAGAGCTAGAGATTTTCGAAGATTCCAATAATGCATAAGCAAAGCCTACAAATCGTGAAATTTTGTAGAGAAGTGGTAGAAAATGTTTCTTGGCTATATTTATTAATTTAAGTAATATCATGTCAACTCATTAAAAACATTAAAAAACCAGCAATTATTACAAAAGTTATAAAGATATGAAGTTTAAAATTGTGAATAACGTCAGCACAAGTAGTTAAAGGTTAAAGTATTCCCAGATAGTAATTCTTTTCTTTTCATTTGCAGTCCTAATTGAACTGCAAGAGCCACCATCTGTTAGGGTCATATTTGTTTTTAAATTTATCAACTGAATAACCGGTATTTAATTGTCGTAGATCTTGACTATAGCGCATATTCTTTAACTCGACATTCGGATCATCCTACTTAATATAGCTTCGAATTCCTTTGCCAGATCAACTTCACAATACCTGACGGGGTAAACAGTGAGTCATCCCCAAATTCCACCATCTTGGCCAGCAACTCTTCGAGCGATTTCCTGAACTTCACCCAGGAGGATATCCAGATGTTGGAAATCGCCCATGCCATACCCATTGCCCCCGTGTTTCTATATTGCTGCGCCATCAGTCTGGCGGCAATTTCGGCCTTTCTGCGATCTGGTTTTATCCTCAAGTTGATTGCCATGCTGGTAGCTGTGATTGCCCAGGTCACAGTTCTCGGGTACAGCGATCTCTTTGTGCAGTATAACCTGATAAACATCGGAAATGGGTAAGTTGGGAAATATTTATTCAAATTTAAATTAAGTTCTTTATTATTTAAAAACCCTTTTCTTACGTTCTCATTAGTTAAAATCAACTTCCAAACCGTTTTTTTGTCTTAGTAGGCAGAAATTTAATCTTATTGATGCTATTAATTTTGTATTTATTTTAAGTAATCAAATTTTATTAAAGTATAAGTTTTAAACGTGAAGTTCAATCCTAAACAATAGAAAATTACTTGGTTTTTAAAGATTTTAACAAGAAAGTCCTAGTCCGGACTGTATGTATTAGTTTAATAACTTTAAAATTACAAGTCATAATTTAAAATGAAGAATTTAATAAATAAAAGAATATAAATATTTGTAATAGTAGTTGAATTTTATATAAATATATTATGTATAAATATAGTTCAACTACTATAATAAATTGATAGTCAAAAATAAAAGTCCCTAAAAAGGTTTTTATGTATTTGTACTCTTGAACTTTTACGAATTATAAAACTTAAATGGCATTGATGTTCATCCTCAGATTACCCCTCGAGATCAAGGGGTTCCTGCTGCTCCTGGTGATAATTCTGGTGCTGCACACTCTGGATCGCCAGGGCGAATATGTGGCCCGCACCGATTTCCTGTGGAAGGCCAAGCTGAAGGTCGAACAGGAGGAGGTCGAAACAATGCGAGGCATCAACAAGGCATGAATTATTCTTAAATGCATAAAAGCAATTCGATGCTAAGTGAAAATGCGCTTTATTTTCAGATTCTGCTGGAGAACATTCTGCCGGCCCACGTGGCCACGCATTTCCTGCACCTCGAACGCTCCACGGAGCTCTACCACGAGAGCTACTCCTGCGTGGCCGTGATGTTCGCCTCCATTCCCAACTACAAGGAGTTCTACGACGAGACGGATGTCAACAAACAGGGTCTGGAGTGCCTGCGCCTGTTGAACGAAATCATTTGTGATTTCGACAAGGTATGCGGCTGTATTTAACGAAATCATTTAATAGTATTAACAACAATTATTTTTTTTTAAAGTATTTCCCCATTTTTACAAATTAAAGTTTTTGTTTATAGTAAACCAGTATTTTCTTTAGAAAATAGTTCTATATAACACATACTTAATGTTTTGGTACATTCAATGAGAATTAAATACGTTCAATATTTACATGATAATTACCATTATCAGATATGGTTTTGGTACATTTCGTTTTTAGTACTTAAGCTAACTTAAATTGCGGAGTTAAAAGTCGGCCAATTATCTCCTTATTAATTAGAGTATTTATTTTAAAAATGCCATTTACTTTTCAGTTACTGTTGAAACCCAAATTCAGTGGAATCGAGAAGATTAAAACCATCGCCAGCACTTATATGTGTGCTTCGGGTCTGAGGCCTGGAAAAGAGGATGGGGCTACGGTAAGTGGGGCTTTGTTTTATTGTCTAGAGGCCTCTTCTATAATGTCTGTGTCTATTTCGTTTAATTTATGTATTTCCAATGCTTTCATTAATCCTGTAAATAACAACATTGTCAAATCCTGACTTGATTGCCCAATCTAGTCACGTAGCTTTGCGGTAAGTCTTTAAATTTGTCTGCTTAAAGTTGTCATATTCTCTGTGATTGGCTTACATTATCAGACACCATCAGCTTCAAATTAAATGTTTCCAATTCAACCGTACAAAAAATGCCGGAATTCAGTTTAAATTCCAACCTTTTTCCCCATTTCCCCCAATAAATCCCAATCGACCGAGTGTTATTTACTGTTCAAATGCCTTTTAATCGCTGCTTAGCACTTTAATTAAATTTTTACAACTACCAAACAAAGAGGAAATCAAATCACATTGGCTCAACAAAGGCCAAAGAGAGACCAATAAAAAAGGGTCGCCAAATGAGGGTCGAGTTGGGGGCAGGGATTGGGATGAGCTGGGATTCTGGGAAGAGGGCAATGAGGACTAAATCGAATCGGGACTAACGCAGTTCTCCTTTTTGTTTTGCCCATAAAGGACGAGAAGCGAACGGAGGAGCACAACGTGGTCATATTGGTCGAGTTTGCGATTGCTTTGATGTCCATATTGGATTCGATTAATCGGGAGTCCTTCCAGCGATTCCGTCTCCGCATAGGACTCAATCACGGTCCGGTGATTGCCGGCGTGATTGGTGCCCAAAAACCGCAATATGATATCTGGAGTAATACAGTGAATGTGGCCTCACGCATGGACTCCTGCGGCGTAATGGGACGGCTTCAGGTGAGTGTTGGATCTGGATCCCTAGAGGCTTTGGAATTTTTATTTAACAGTGCTTCAGAATAGCGTTTATTTTAGTTGTTATATCGCTTTACGCGCACCAGTGTAGTGTATGTGTAATGCAAGGATTTAATTGCATAAAGTACATAAACTAACTGCAGTTTTGCCCTGGTAACTACACTATAAACTCAAATAACTGTTAGAATTTAGAAATTCACCTTGAAATTATACCTTTCCAAATACCAAACTTTCTAAATTTCAAAATATCTTCTGTTAAGTTCAGAAAATGTTCAACAACATATGAATTACAGTACAGTACATTTTCGATGTTACAATATTGAACTGCATTTCTTATTTATAATAACTAGAATCCAGAAGATGAGTAAAAAGCTCTTGGTTTTCCTGAAACTTATTTTATTTAACCAACCTGTTTATAGATTTTAGTAAATAAGTAAAATAAGTTTAGACAGATTTATTTCGTTAGCAAACACTTACACTATTGTTCATGATCAGATTCTAGCTTTAACATTTGACATAATAACTGGATGTCATCAACATGTAAAGATATATCTTTATACAATACAATACAATATAGTAAGAAACTCAAACAAGATAAATAAATACGTTAAAAAGTTTTAGAAAATAGATCCCAAAAGATAAACCCAAAAATTAAACTTATCCATTATTTCTCCCCACAGACGACGGAAAACACGGCAAAGATATTGATGGCCGCGGGCTATGAGTGCGAATGCCGAGGCCTCACCTATGTGAAGGGCAAGGGAAATCTAGTCACCTACTTTGTAAAGACACCTTTCGATGGGAAATTGTAAATCACCCAGTTGCTGTTGATACTATTTAATGGATATTTATGATCATGTACACGTAGCGTAGGCCAAAAGTCACTTCAAAGCATCTTCTTATTTATTTTGAGCTTTTCATTTTAGTTGTAATGAATTTGCAAGCATTTAAAGTACGTTGCTCATCACACGCACATGTTAAGTATTTGTTAGCAAGCAATTTGTTTATTAGTTAGTTAGTAGAATTTAAATGTTATTGACTATTTCGTACAATTTGTTAGCTAATCTTATGCGTAGCCATCACTTAAACAGCGAATAATTATATACGATTCGAATTACAATTATGATAGACAAAGAAATGCAAATTAGCCCACCCTAGCCCAAAAGTTAACCGACAAACAAATATAGCCAAAAAACATATCTATCTATATATTTACTAACTGCTCTGTTTAATTCTTATCTGAGGCTCTCAAGATATGTTTCTGTCGCTTTCCTCTCCATTTCGAGCACTATAAAAATGAATATGTTAAAACTATACTATTTTTTCGAACGACACTAGTTAAATTCTGTAAAAAGAATCAATTAAACTCTATATATTTTTTTACTCAAATGTTTTTACTAAACTTTTAACTGCATCACATTTTGATATATTTATGTATATAACTATATAAGATAAAAGCCACCAAAGCGAACTACCTTCTAAGACAATTCTAAGCTCAAGAACCGCATCGTGAGTACCTAAAATATCCCAACAAACTACACAATACCTCCGATCAAAACTGACCTGCTTCGATGTGCAAATTGTAGCCCCCAAAGGATTCCAATCGAACTCTCAAGATTTGAAAACCGATTTTGAAATATCTATGCTGGAATACAATAATTAAATAAAATGTCTATAAGCACTCTCTGAACACGCTGCAGTAACTCTTAAAGTAGATTCATTGAACAATATTTGATATTATTAAACAATTTAATTAATTTTTATTAAATGATAATTAAAGGAAAACAATAAAATATTATGATGTATTCAAGAAAAGTGTGTTTTTTAATAAATATAAATGGTTCTCCGAAATAAACGAATTCAAACCAAATTATTTATAACGGTAAAAGATCTCTGAAACATGATCTTTATGTCAGTAAGTATTTCTAACCTTTCCTAAACGAAATATTATTAAACTCTTATCTATAAATAACTCCTGTACTTTGCAAAAGATAAGATCAAGGCCACCACTGAATAAACCAGAGAATATAAGATATATAAGATGCCAGCGCTTAGAAAAATAAATTAATATCAAAGATTGTCTCGAATTCTCAACCACTCTGCGTTAAAATTATTTAATAATTATTTTGCATCTCCGACTTTACCCAGTTTAAAGTTGTACAACTTTACTGTTGCTAGTTTATGTAAAGAAGCAATTTATTTTGTATTTATGCCAAGTAAACATTTTTAATCCCATTTTTGTATAATTAAAACTTAAATATTTATATTAGCAGTCTGATAAAGTTTTGATTTTTCTATTTATTTTTTGATGATTTTTTTATATAACTATAATTGTCCTCACTAAAATATATAATGAAAAATGTACAGGAATTTAAAACTGCGTTGAATGAATGCTTAATGAAATTATATCATGCTCTTGAATTGCAGCCAATTCGATCTAGGAAAGTTCCTTAGTTGTTAATTGGATATCATGTAGCCGTGTCTTAAAAATTGGAAGAAGTTTGTTTATACGGTCGTCTGGTGAGAAGGAACTCGTGAAGTGCTTCGGGCTGGGCTCTCAGTTTACAAACAAAATTTTGTAAGCAATGCAGAAACGATAACGTGCCAGGCCGATCTTGAATGCTGCTGGGGTCAGCAGTGTTCTCCAACCACTTCGCCTCGTAAGTGGCAGCCTTTGTTAGAATCGGTTCGCCAAGGAGCTTGGTCAGCATTTTCGGATCTCGGATGGCTATAAGTACACAAACACAACGCATGCGCAGACCCCGATACTCCGTCGAGGTCCCAAGTCGAGTCTGCCTTGACTTTCAGTTGGCGTCGCGGCCTTCCAATCGACAGTGTCTCAAGATTTTAAGTTCCTCGCTCGGACTTTTCTTTTTTTTTCTGTTTGTAAACCAAAAGTGTCAGAGTTATTCAACTTTACCCAACTTTGCTTATGTGGATATAGTTCTTCTGTTGGAATACTTCCCTGGCATACAACTTCGAGTTTACAAATCACAAATTTTTGGTATACTATAATCGTCGTGCAAGTTCAGTTAGCATTTACACATGGACTTTTAATATTTCTATATAAATATCGTATTATAATACAAATGTGTTAAATTCAAATTAAAATTATATTGCAAATTACAGTCGCTTTTTTTATCAAACTTAAACATACACAAGATATCCGGCGAACTTAAGCTTAACCGCTCGGGACAAAAAACATGTGTCTTCAGTTGTAAGATAATGTGTATATTCGTATAACAAAATTTGTACTAACTAATGTTAAGAGATTCATTTATGCACAGATTCTCTAATTTTGAGCTGAAATTCTAAAAGCATATTCTTTTAAAAATATTTTATAAGGATTTTCACCCTGTTAAGATATAAATAAAATTTACATTTAAAACATCCAGAAGTTAATTCGAAAGGTACTTTTTACTTATAAGTATTATGAGAAAAAGAACTTTATGGATTCAAATATAGCACATAATTTTAGTTTCCAGCTCAGTTACGAGACACATCTGTTACTAGACTTACAATAACTAAGATATGGAGTTGGGACTCGACTCTACGAATTAAGAGCGAGAAAAATCAGGGAAAAACAAAAGGTATAACAAATCACAGAGCAAACTGCAAAGAAAATCAGGAATCTAGCGATGCCGTGGTCGCGTCTCTAGAAGTGCGGCAGGCAGACCTTGCCCGCAAAGAGCTCGGAGACCACGGTGATCCAGAGGGCCAGGACGAACATGATGTAGGATATGCCGATCTTGAAGGTGTTAGGCAGTTGGTAGGCCTGTCCGCCGATCTCCTCGACGTGGAATCCCAGCGGGAAGACGACGGCCGCCATGCAAAAGAGCACCATCGCGGTGAACCCCACCCAGCGGGCGTAGGGAATGACATTCCGGTTGCAGGAGGACGAGGCCAGCAGGATCACGGTGGTGGTCACGCAGATGCAGCCCACGAAGATGCAGATCAGGGCGATCAGCCATTCCGGTTGCAGATCGGGGGTGTAGCACACCTGGGGACGATTATATAGCGTCATGCAGGTCCACATGAGCCCCAGTCGAATGTCACCTGGAAATATTCAATTTTTGAGATACATCTTGCAGTAGGTACTTCCGTGTTTTCCGCAATTTACCTGTTCCCGACTCCGTGATGATCCAATCCGGCAGAGCCAGACTTACAATCGCAAAAACATCGGCCGCCATGAAAAGCGTTGCACTAATTGTAGTCAGTTTATCCATTTTAGTCCGGAATTTTTGTTTTTATTCGCTTATTTATGTTTTGTACTTCTTTCTGCTGCCAGCAATGCACTAAAAAATACCAAACGGCGATAGCTTTTGCTTCTTTTATCGACGGAACCGGTTCTTTGGCTTATCCGTTCAAAAGAACCAAACTGAGCGCCAGCATTTGAATTTGAAATTCAAAAATGGTGATCCATTTCCCCCACATTTGTTATATGTTTAACTGTTATTAGCCATATATTATATATATATGTTATTACAGATTTTAGATGTTGAACAATATCAATCACACAATCGGGAAAACAACAGATTAATCAATCTCAATGATCGTTTTAATAGATCAATCCAATTTATTTTAACATCCTAGTCGTATATTTTAAATGACGATGTACAGAAATCAAAAACAGGTAATTCCATATTTGCAGGCCTTCGTTGAAGATGCATTTTTAAAAACAATTTAAATTCTAATTTTGTTTCCCAAAGAATACTAATTTTAATCTTAAACCTTAAAATCAGAATCTGTAAATATCAAACATTTCAGGTGCCGACTTTAATAGCTTAAATAAATCTTAAAGATGTTAAATTGACTGTAAGATTTAAAATGTTTGCTCTTCATTCCTCTAGCAAGCTTTGCAAGCCGGTAAAGAACCATAATGTTTAAACTGAAATTGCAATTATAAAAGCAATTAAAACCCCAGACTGCATATCATACAACGCCCTTGGCAACAAATATATCTGAACGATATGCAGTGTCATTTGAGGCAGTCTGGCGTATAAAAATAAAGTTACAATTCCAATTATAGGTGAGGGAATAGTATGTGGCCACGTCACATGACCGCAGCTGACGTGTCCTTAGTGTACTTAGTCCGACCAGGTTGACCCAGGTTATGTGGCCGGTCAGAGTTAGAAGGGGTGGTGGGTTCGGCTCCAGCGATATCTATTGGAGGAACCCCTTCAATGCCCCATAATTGCCGGCTAGGACCAAGTGGGCTGACGCTCTTATCGTCCTGCCGGCCATGTAATTCTCGTATTATTATTAGCAAATTCATTTGCATTCATTCACTTTTCGGATGTGCAACTCAACACTTGCGCGCTTTCCGCCGGCATTGAATTACCGTCGCGACATCGAGGAACCTAAACACGAAATCGAAACCACCGCGAAATCCTGTTGAAAAGGGCTGTCGGCCAATGGAGATTTGTTTTTGTTGATTAGTTCGATTTCTGTTTACAAATGTATCTAAATTATGCTAGGTTGTGATATTGGATTGGATTGGACATTCATACACAATAGGCGAGTAAGCTTGCAGAGAAAGAAATAGTGTTCATTATGGATTTTATCCATAATGGGAAAGGGAAACGCTTTTGAAAAAATACATAGTCGATTAAATTAAAAAAGGATCCACTTTAAAATCCTTATACTGCTATATTACAAATTAAAATACATTTTGGTAAGGACAAAAGTTTCAATAATTGATTTAGAAATTTAAAGCTTTGATAGTACGCAATTACACTTCTTAACATTATTTTTTATTGACATAAATATTTTACTATGCGTTTTAAATAGTCATTTTTTTTTTTTTTTAATTTTCCCCATTAATTTTCTATTTGCAGTACTGCTTTTTTGTCCAAAGCCAAGTATAGCCAACTCCGCGCAATCTGAACCTGGCATTCGATACCAAAGCCTAACAATAACTAGGCTTTTGTATACACATTTCGTTTATAATTAGGAAGCGGAAAGCTGCCTGCTGGCAGTTCTTGGCACGACATGGTCGTGTCCGAATCAGAATCCGAGTTTCTGTCTGAGTCTGGCCCTCAGCCCATGAGTGAACACCAGGAAGCCATCGACGGGTATGGTTGAATAGCAAAACTAATGTTTTAATTTCGTGTTTTCACCGCCTTTCCTTACTTCGCAAAGAAATCTGGAAAGCTTACTCGTTACACCTGTAATTGAATGCGTGGCAGAGTTAAATCCTGAGAGTCCAAATAAACATAAAGATACCAGCCAAGAAGAGGAAAATCCAGATAGTTCAGATCCCAAGGATCTAGAGGAAAATCAAACATATACAAGTAGTCCCACAAAGGAAGACACAACTAGACCTCTTGTTCTAGAAGAAAGGCACTCACTGTCCATGTAAGTGTAATATATAATGTTAAACTTTCCATAGGAATCATATTGAAATTTTCCATTTTCAGAGCCGAAACGAAGAAGCGCAGAGCCAGTGTGTATTCCAACGAACTGCTCTTTATTCCCAAAGAACTCGCTCGCAGTGAACTTCAGCAGCGGACAAGGATCCGTAGTAGATACGCCAAGAATCGAGAATATCACCTGCGGATGTTGAAATTCCCCGTGGGATCGGGTCGCCCTCGATTCGTGGCCAAGCAAATGAAGAAAGGCCAAGAGGATAACCAACCGATCTCCAAGGATTCCGAAGACGAAACTAACGATTGCCTTGCGGAAGTAAAACAGGAAGAGTTTATTGACGAGCCGACAGAGGGATTTCAAAGTCCAAAGGAGTTACCCCTGAACATGCCCGATTTGAGGGCAGAAAGTGGAGTGAAGCACCAACTCCCCGACGATGAAGAAATCAGCATTATGCTGTACGATCTGGTGAAAAAGGAGGTCGATGATAACGATGACTTGGAAAAAGTGAACCGACAAATCCTTCAGAGTCAGCGACAAAGTGTGATTAGATCCAGCAGCACAAGGCTCCAGCACTATCCCTATTTGCGATGGCACAATCCGGATCGAGAAGACCAGGACTTCAAGATGGGGCTCTTGGAACAAAGGAAAACCGAATGGGAGCCGGAAATTCAAGTGGGCTACTGTGAGGTGAATAATGTTGCTTCCACAGAATGCGGGAGGGAGGAGGATCAGGAGGAATATACTCAAGAAATAGCTATTCCTGAGCCACAGATTGAACAACCATCAGTTGAAGAACCTCAAATGCAGCAAAAGCAAGCAATCAGTTGCCACGAAATTCCAGCCCCAGAGCAAGTTTTTGAAGTGCCAGTCAATGATTTTACCCCAGCAATATCAGGATCCCCTGGAGATTCCGAACAAACAACAAATTCTGCACTTCGTCAGCAGTTAATGCATCACATTGTCCAGCCGAATTTGTGCAACGAGGAAGTTTGCCAATCCATCAGCTGCAACAACAACGCCATTGATCTAGTGAATCAAAACCATAGACAACATCAATTCGCTGAGCCTTCTATGGCCAATGACCTGAGTCATCAGTGGAACCCCCAAAATAGTGAAAACTTCATCGATCAGTCATTCCACAAGCAACAATTGCATATTCAGCAGCAATATCTGTACCAGCAACTCAATCAGGCTCAAAGCCAGCAGCAACAGGAAATTATCTACCAGCAACATCAGCACGAGGCCGAAGACAAGTTGCAGCAAATGAGGGCCATGTATCAGGGCATCAAGTGCCGGGAAGAGGAGCAGCTGCGTCTGATGGGTAAGTCCTTGAAGAAGCTCCTGGATGAGCGACTCAATTGCGAACGCAAACATGCGGAGGAGAAGCGTTTGTTTCTGCTGAAAATGGACCAAATCAAGAAGCTGGAGGACAAACTGAGAGTGGACAAGGAGCAGCTGCAACGAAACCTGAGATCCGACCTCAGAACTCTGGAGCTGCGAATTACCGATCACCAACGTCAGCAGGATGAGAAGGCTTTAGCCTGGTCCTGGCAGCAGCAACAGCAGCAACATCAGCATCAGCAATTGCAATTGCAGCAGCAACAATTGCTGGTGCAACAGCAATCTCAACAACAGCAGCCGCATTTTATGCATCCACCGCACAGCCAGGAATCCCAGCCAAACCAAGAGCAACAATATATGCAGCAACATTCGTTTTTGTACGACCCGCCACCTTATGTATATCCACTTGGCTATCAAGAATCGATGGTATATCAACAGCGTTTACAAGCCTATCACGATCAGCAGAACTTTAGTCCAGCAGAGACTCACAATGCAGCCATGGAAATGCAGAGACGACTAATCCTGCCGCCGCCGCCTCCATATTGCCAGTCCAACAGCAGGATCTCAACTGAGGCCAGTTCCACGGCCAGGAAAGTGAGGCATCGTCGCCCAACTGCCGACCAGAGGTCAGATCCATATGCTGCCCCAAGGAGGGGCCCCTTGCCACCAGCTGCAGAGGTCATGCGATTCCAGGAGAACCCACAAATCATTCCACCCGCAGCCCAAACTCATGAGCCCAGTTCCAGAAACGAACAGATAGGAATCACTTCCATCATGACTAATTACGTCGCAAACTTCATGAATATGCGTGCTGAGAGATAATTACACTGACAACTTACTTCTAATTGTTAACTGCTTACATGTGATTTTACTGGAAATGCTTTAAGGGTATATACATATGTACATTTAGTTTTACAATAGGGGAGTTAAATAAAATGGCACATTTAAGTCCCTAAGTTTTTTATAACAAAATACCTACTATTTAATAAATTAAAATCAAATAATTTTTTTTTTTTTGTAAGGGATCGAAAAGTATTGACTTTTGAATACATCCAATTCATATACACTAAAAATACAAGAGGATATATACATATGTATTTAGGTATATGTATATCTCGAATGTTCGATAAGGGGTAACACTGATACAAAAAAAGTATTGAACGCGTTTTTAAAATCCTTTTCCGATATGAGCGATTATTTATTATTATTCGCGAATTTTTATGACAAACTTTAATGTCAAGGACAGTCTTCAAATAAACTTAATTATACGCTCCTTCGCTTCAGTATCTTGAAATTGTTAGCATTTTATTGTTATAGTAAAATTACACTGAAAATATAATTTCTATCCTATCTACTGTCTCTGGGGGGCGTTCGTCCCAAACCAGGATGCCAGAAGCAATTTGAGCAATTGCAGCGGGGGCAGTGCCAGCAGTTTCCGCACTTCATGCACACATTCCCGGCTCCATGTTGGGCGGCCGAGGGATAGGGGGCGTGGCTGGGGGTGGGGCCACTACTGGCCCACAGGTCCTTGTTCCGGAGACAGGATCGGCTGCGCTTTGGGCTGACTGAACGGGCTCTGGGCGATCTGACGGAGGAGGAAGATGTTGCTTGTGGTGGTGGTGGTGGCGGCGGTGGTGAAGGAGGGGGCGGGGCACAAGGAGCTGCCAGCGGATCAGGAGCCGCTGTCTTCGCAGGACCCGCCACTGGCGGATCACAGAACGTAACCGTGGGCGCATAGAGCTGGAAGGCCAGAGGCGGCGGGATCTGGAGTTCACAGCAGGACCTCTCCCGCTCCCTTCGCAGTTCGGCCAGCAAGCGGGGGAAGGGCAGGTCATATCGCATCAGCTGCTGCGTCGGCAGCTGCGGGTCCTGGGCAGGACTCGTCATCAGTTGCTGCTGCGGCAGCTGCTGCGATTGGGCCATCGGGAGCACCAGGTTCCAGGACTGGGGCACTGGAATCAGGCTGCAGAAGTAAACGGGATGATGATCCGGCTGATAGAAGCCGCCATCTGAAACGGGTGCTGTGAGGCAGAAGATCTGCGGCTTTGGAACAGGTCCTTGAGTCGGTCGAGTCATCGCCATTCCTTGGTCCTGACGATTGCTCCTTGCTGGCTTGGGCAAAGGACACACTGGAGCCTTGGGAGCCGTCTGCGAATCGTATCCAGGACAAGCTCCTCCGATGGGACAGCACTGGCACTGAAAACTGCAAGCAGGCGGCGCCTGGATGGGATTTGGATTGGGAATGGGAATGGAAATGGGAATGGGACAGGCTGTTCCCGGCTGTGGCGGGCATCCCCCATTGAACTGTGAACAGCAGGAGCAGATCATCTGCTTATTGTACTCATCCAAATTAAAGGAGTTGGGCAGGGGCACATTGCAGTCAATGCTGCAAAGGATGGAGGAGGAAATAAAGATCCACATTTTGAAAATAATTAAATTAACATTTAAGGGGATTGCTCTTTTATTGAAATTTTGCTGGATAATGTATAAATTCTAATGATTTATAGATATAGTGATAGGAATAGACACAAATCTAGAATAATCTAGCAGTAATCCACAAGAAACACAAAACTAGAGATCACCTTGTTTTAAGTTAATGGCTATTTTGAAATTTTATTAAACTCAAGCTAATCGTTCTTTAAATTAGCATTTAATAAATAATCAGAAAAAGAAGACGTAACCGTAATTTCTTTTCACTTTTTCTACGAAATGTAAAATTGTAAGCTCAAAATATATCGTTTCAAAATAATGTTAACCATATCTAGGAACCAATTTGTTTTGCTTTGACTTTTAACCTACCTCAGACCCTCCGGGCATTCGGTGACCAGGCACATTCCCACCCGCGGTGGCTCCACCTCGGACTTGCAACCCAAGTCGTTGTGCGACTGCATCGACAGTGGGGCATAGCACATGTTGAACTGCTGCTGTGACTGCGATCCATTGCCACCGGCGATCAGCTTGCCCGAGGAGGTGGCATTGCATCCATGCTCACAGCTCTCTGTGCAGAACATTCTCAAGCCACTCAGATTTTTCCACAATTTTCACCACCAAAAGCAATTTTTTACATGTTAAGCCACAAATAGTGTTCGAAATTTTGACAATAATAAATTGGATAATACTGATTGCTGGGTTTTTAAACCCAATATTCAACACAGTTATCTATTCTCCTTCGATATTTCCTGTTCTTTGGTCAGCTTTAATTAGTAATAACTTTTTGATCTGTTTGATCTATAACTTTTTAATCTATTAAAAATGTGAGATTAAAACCATTGTGCAAGAAAATAAATTTAACACAAACAACAGTTTGGTAGGAAATTCTGTCAAAATTAACAATATATTTATTTTAGTACCCAAAAAACATAGAAAAATGCTGTAAACGCGTTTGCCTTAACAATTGCCCAGACCAGATATAACATCAAAATTTATGGTGAATACCGGATAGCAAGTCAAAAATGGAGTCCCAAATCGACTGTGAATCTTCGGGGCAAATGTCCAAGACAACTGAAGAAAACTTGGCCAAGTGCTGTTTCGTTATCACCGTAGGCTCTGATGGTCTCATCGAAATAAGTTCACATAACTCAGAAACTGTCTGCAAAGCGCCACAAGATGGAATAGATAGTAAAGTTTCCACACTTTCGGCCGAGATTAACAATCAACGATTTAGCATAGCTGTGCTGAAAGAGGATTCAAATAAATTACAATCAAAGTTAGTTGAAGACCAAAAGCCTAAAGGTCAAAAGGAGGTTAATCCAAAAGAAGAATCGCAAAAAACGCTAGTTCTGCCTCGGTTCGTTAAACTCTGCAACAAAGACCTGGCAAACAGGCCTTCCTTCGTGGTTCTTGAGGATGCATTGGCGCGAAATCGTATTAAATATGATATGGAGCATCCAAGACCAGATGAATCCGTATCTTGCCGCACAAAACGAAAGATTTCGCAGTCACAGATTGGCTCTCCGACAGATGAGACATGTGCCCAGAAGAACATGGCATCCATCGATAATAGCACTCAAAAAGGTAATCTCCACAGTCTATGTATTAACTATTTTTATCAGTACTATTACTTACTAATTGAATACATTGATTATATATTTAAAAAAATCATTCATTTATAATCATTAGACGTTAAACTATGTTCTTAAAATTTAGCTCGATTTTTTTTCGTAAGAACACTATTAGATAATCTAATAATGCTTTCTTGAAAAATATATTATAGTTTATTTAAATGTTGCTTGGGGTCGAATGTTCTCAATATAATCTCATAATTTTGGGTCCAATAATTATTTGATTTTAATGTATAATGTATGACCCAATTTAAATCCAAAGGAGATTTTGATCATTTTTGATGGGATTTCTAATTCAAATTTGTTTTCTAGGCACTGCAATACCACCTGTACGAAAACTATCCTTGAAAACTATACATCATAAAATGCCTACATTAAGTAATGAGATAACGCAATTGGTTCCCGAAACAAAAAAAAAGCCTGGCAATAGGTCATTTTCTCGGCAACAGCAGCAACATCAAAAACTTCAAGAGCAGACACTGCAGCAACATGAACAATTGCGGGAGCAGACACAGCTGAAGCATCACCAACAGCTGAAGAAGATACAACAGCAACTGCATAAGGAGAAACATCGGTCACAGCAGCAACATCAGACACAGCAGCAACATCGGTCACAGCAGCAACATCAGACTCAGCAGCAACATCGGTCACAGCAGCAACATCGGTCACAGCAGCAACATCAGGCACAGCAGCAACATCAGCCACAACAGCAGCATCAGGAACAAATGCCTCAGCAGCAACTTCAGCAACCTTTTGGCACCACCTTTCCTTATATGCCCTTCGGATTCTTACCAATGACCCAGACAGGAGCTCCATCTGGCAGTCCCATGATGTATCCTTGCCAGCAATTCCTCAGTTCTGCACCGAGCAACATTTCGAGTTGTTCTTGCTGCAGCTGCAGCAATTGCTGCTCGCCAAGGACACCTCAGGTCTGCCAAATGCCCCTGAGCAATGGTTGCAGTCAGGTTCAAGATCTGGGACACGGGAGCAACTGCTGCATGTTGAAAGCGGAAAACGGGGCAAATTGCCCCTGCAATGGATCTGGTTCGTGTTGTCCTTTACCGAATCTGCGACCTCATCCTTCCATGGGATTCGGTAGTTATCCTAATTCCATCCATCAGTTCAGCCAGCACATGATCCCATCCGTCATGGCAACTTCGACTTCAACGCTGCATAACCAGCAAACAAATATTCCAATTGCCGGTGGGTTTTACCCCGGCTGCCTTTGCCAACCACTGTGTACTTGCAACCAGTGCACCCATTACAGGATGCAAGCCCATCATCATTCTTGCTGCCATTGCCCGTGGTTATTTAACAACCATCAGATGTACCAATTGCAACAGCAACAGCAACTGTTGCAGCAGCAACAACATCAACGTGTCTGCTGCCCCATAAACCATAATAACTCATCCAAAGGTGTAGAGGTATTAAAAGACAGTGAAAAACCAACCAATCGTGATGGAGTAAAGCAACTATTTATCAAGAAGACAGCTGAAATTCCCAAACTGGAAAATAAAGAGCAATCCGAGGAGAAAGATAATCAACCAATCGGCAAGAAGTCACTGAAGGCTACAACTAGATCGATTGGAGGTGCTGCCAACGTAAAGTGCAATTCCAACTCAACCTCTTTGTATATAGCTCGATTTGGAAGAACTTGCCTTATTCTGAGACCCACCACTACCGCCCTAATGCCACGCCTCTTGACCAAGCGAATCACTCGCTATTCCTCGGTGATAGCCTGGCCAACAAGGGATGCTAAGTCAAATATAGACACAAACTGAATTAGTTAATAGTAATCGCCATAAACATCATATTAATATCTGGAAGCATGGTAAAGAATTTAAAACAAATAAAAAAATACAAATTCAACTGAAAAAGCCAGCGTATTTTAATTTATTTTATGCAAGGAATCCAATTTACTCTTTAGATCAATATTTAATAGGACAACTGTAATTCGTTAGAAAAATTAGAATATTGGTTTTAAGGTTTATAAATCCGTTTTCGTTTCACTACTTAAAATATATTTGGCTAATGTAAGATCATGATTTGAGTCAATTTCTAAACCGTCTTTGACATCAATTTCCACAATGGAGCACCTAAAAATGCATAAGATTGAAAGTTTTAAATCGGATTGCTAAACAACAGTTCGTAACTACTTATTACCTGTTATTCTGTAAAAGTCCACTGTTTATCAGCTGCCTTCTTGAAAAATAAAACATTCCTGTTTCCACAATATCACCTTTCCAATCCTGGCGCCTTGGTCTAGCATTTAAATCGAATTCTGCTGGAACTAATATGTCATCAACCATTTTCCACCGCAAATAGTGTGATCTAAATAGAGAATATCAATTTATAACATCCATTTTCTAGTATATTGATGTCTTAATGTATAAACTTGCACACCTCTTAGCAGCAAAAACACAGTCATGTGTCTCGAATTTTCGAACAGCTTCTTGAATGTATTTCGTTTTTAGAAACACTGATGTGCATTGAAACAAGGCAAAGTCTTTAATGCCCTTATGTACTCCCAGGAATTCCGTAATTGCATGAATTGAAGGGGTATCATCTCTGGCAAACTTTTCAGGTCGATGATGTACAATGGCACCATCTGCATATTCCAATTAAATAATTTAAAATCAAAAGAGTCAATTTAAAACTCACACTTTTGAGCCTCGATGGCAATTCTTTTGTCATCTGTGGAAACCCAAATGTGTTTGAAGCAAGACGAATCTTTAATTGTTATAATTGTGCGGGCCAACAGTGATAATCCGCCAACTTCAGCTAAGTTTTTCAGCTTAATACCCTTGCTTCCTCCTCTGGCTAAAATTAATGCGTGTATATCATTTCTCGAACTGAAAAAATTGCACTGATTTTCTATTGATGTCTGAGGGAATTTATTTATTTCTTACCAAAGTTCTGCACACCCAGTTTGAAAAACAAACACTAGTAAAATAAGGAAGGTGACCGGCTTAAGTTTTATCATTGCGTTTTGCTTTATAACTCGGTCTGAATAAAAAAAAGAAAAATCTTGTAGCCCACATGGAGAACTTTTGTTAGGGTGAACCAGTGAAATAAAAATGTAATGTAATGCAACGAAATATTCTATTAAAAACGCCATCCATGTTAAAATAACTTACTATTTATGGTCTTTATTAATAATTTCGTATTTACATTTTTGCAATTGAAACTAAAAACCTTAGCAAAAAGTTACTCTCTTGTCCACTCTAAATTCGATACTAATTTAAACGCACACAATAGCTTAATTTACTCTACTGTGAATTATTAGGGTGAGTATGAGCATAAGCTCTGGATTTGTACTTTATATATGCGGACTTTGGACCATTGTGATTGTTTATTACCTAATAATATAGAGTAGTACTGAACAGACGGTCCACCGAAGTGGGTGTCTTTTCGTGTTTCTTGGCAGAGGTTCAAATACATACATATATAAAACCATATTCGATTCGGATAAAAGTTTAAATAAAACAATATATTTTTATAAAAAAAAAGTAATGCAATACTATTAGGACTATAAGTATAATTACTAAGTATTAGACAATTAATCGATGATCTAATGTTATAAAATGTCAAACGAAACCGTTTCAAGGTTACTTAAATTTCCGCCATCGCTGTCTTGAATTAAATTATTGTTATTTTTCTCAATTTGTAAATTTAGTTATAGTTTCCATTCCTTATTTTGTACAGACAAATAAAACTACGATTTTTGTTTATTTTTATTTATTGCACAGTTTTTTATTTTAAGCTTTAAAATATAATTTATCTTTTTTAATTTATTTACTTTACTAAAAATGAAGTAAATAATCTTAAAAATACCATGTGTTGAGAGGTAAGTTGTGTTAATATATATAAATATATATAAAAATATATTAACAGAAATTACGCTCGTTAGAAAATATACAAAATATATTTGTTGGTTCTTGAAAAGTGTTACCGAGCGTTATTAACCTCATTATATAAGGCCAATACAGAGTGTGGAGATGCGCAGATATACAAACGCTTACTGACTGACTATAATGTGTAGATCATGTTAAACTGTTTATCTTTTTTATAACTACGAGTATTCATCTTTTATAACGGTTCTATTATTCTATTTAAGTGCACTTACTAAAGGACACTAGCATACCTTTGGTTAATGTATGCCTTGGTATGGTAATTATAAGTTCTTATTGAGGCAGCCAGTGTTTGAATTAATTGTTTATCCCTCTTTGCTGGTGCATAAGAATCAATGTCACTGCCACTAAAATGAATCAATATTAATATTTTATTTTTATTTGATTCCCCATTCTAATCATAAATAAATTACCTGATATTTCGTGTGCGCAGGACACGTTCCGCCCACGTCTGAGGTCTTGGTATTTCCCGTGCCACTCCAGTTTGTTTTTTGTCAATATAGTCAATTACATCATCGTAATAATTGGTTCTGTAGTTGTACATATATTTGTATTGGAGAAATTTCGGCCTGCAAAATGTAAGATTGCATAAGACTTGGCCCCCATTTCGAAATCTTCGGATGCCACCAACCTGACCCAGTGCCGGTACAATTGTACGGGTTTCCTGTATCCATCATCTTCTGGCGGAGGTGGAGGCGCTTTGATTTCCTCGATTTCTTCGGCAGGAACCTCCTCGTTGGCCGGAGTGCCAGCCACCACGCTATCAGCCTTGTGATCGGACGCCACACTAGGTGCCTTGGAGGGCACGGCCGGAGTGCCCTGATTGGATGCCTGGGTGGATGAAGCCGCCTGCTCCGCCTCGCCGCCGTCGTCGAAACCCCATGGATCTTCTTCGTCTGCCATATTACTGGGATCGAGAGTGGTTTTATCAGTAATATAACACCGAAATGGGCCTAGTAATCTCTATTCCCTGAACACAAAGTTCTTAAAATGAATAATTGTTTTTTCGGAAATAAGAGCAGCCTCTTTCTAATATAAGAGATTAGAACTGCAGTAATTTAAGAAGCTATCAGCTACTGTGACCTTTCCAATAATTGCATAACGTTAAAACTAACGCCAAATTAGTTTACATTTCCGAAATTTTTCAAATTCAGGACGCCGAAATAAACTGTTTCTAAAAATGTTTTGAATTCAGGACGATTTAAATAGTTCAATGCATATAAATCTATATATATATGGTTACATCACTTGACAATCTTAAAGCTATTTTTATTTCCCTGAATTCATTTGTTTTATCTTTTAAGAAAAGTAATATTAAACCACTTAAGTCACAGGTGTATCTGCGAAGGACTTTTCGTCATACACGTCCTTGTTATTGACTAATTGGCAAATATATATTTGTATGTTATGGGCAAGCGTATCACATTGGTTTTCTATTACCAAGTCCAGCCGACTAGGATACTGGGTTCACTAGAAAATCAAGCGATAATACCTTTACTATAGTGTTTATACTGATATAAAAGAAAAAAGACTAAATGATCGAACTGCTGCTCGAAGCAAATGCACTTAGAAAACCTAATCTAAATATATCGAGAAGCAGAAACTATATACATCGATTGAGATACCTACACACATACTAAATTTAATTGGCCAAATCACTATTAACACCTATGTACGCCAACGATTAGCTAAATAGACTAGCAGTTTAATCAAACAATTTGAAAAGATCATGCTTATTTTTGAGATAGATAGACTTATTATCCGAGATGAATTCCACAATTTTCTTTTGTTATATTTATATACAGTCTTATATGAAACCAAAACTATTTTTGGTAAGGAGTTTATACAAACTCCTTTAACTTAAGTTAAAAAACTAATAGTTTTATTTATCTTAACTACCTAATGGTAAATAGCTTAATGTAATAAGAATTTGGTACTTATTGAGTTATAATCGTAAATTTTAAAAAACAACGAAGGTTTAACAATATTTTCATTCAGTTTCCGATCGTTCCTATGTCAGCTACATAATATAGTCCTCTGGTTTTTGTAAAATTTAAAACGTATATGTAAAGTAACTAAAGCTTGTCCCATTTGTTTACAAAAAAAAACGAATTATTGAAATATCTTTGAGTATATCATTTAAGTTCCAAAATAAGTTAAGCCTTATATTTAAGTTCTAAAATAAGTAAATTTTGAAAAAATACAGAAAGACTAGTCAAATAATAAAATATTAAGAAATATCATATTTTCCTGTTATCAACAACTGAATCATTTGACTGTTATTTATTTAAATTTGTATTTTATTTAATTGAGATAGATAATTACCGCTTTTAAATGAACTAATGTTATTAAGAAAAGAATGGTAAAGGAATTGGAACCTTATGATTTTAATTATGAAATCAATGTCTTTTTCTATTATTTTTTAATTTATATTTAAATGTGGAACACTTCTGTTCCACTAATTGGGGTGTGTAATCATCCTCCATATGGTCTCTCTAAATTTTGACTTGTTTTCCGGGATTGATATCGATATATGAAGAGCAACAACAATATGAACAACAACAATCTATCGATAAAATTCTAATTCAATATATATCGTTTTAATTTAAGCCACCCCTAAATTTGTTGTATTGATTGTTTATTGCATTTGCAAAAAGTGGTACTGTTTTAATTTAGCAGGTAGCAGAAATGTGCCTACAATCAATGTGTTATAGTTTTTCTCCAGGTAATAAACGCTTACGCCCAGGAAGCCATCAAAAATCCGAGTGATCTGTACTATATACACACTTTGTTAATCTTGCGTGGATATGTATATTTTGTGTACATATGTATATATGCATGCAAGTACATATATAAATATCAAAAATAACAATTTAGGACGAATTTATATTGGATATAAAAATGCGTATGTAAATTGTGTTTAATGTGGATATGGGCATGTGGCCCATGTGACAAACAAATTCAATACATACGCACATACATATGGACAAACAACAAACTACTTTATTTAAATTGGAAGCCCCCCACCATCCGAGCCGGTTATATTAATGCATTTAAATTCTCGAGCGAAAATAGTGTCAATTTATGTAAGACGGTGAATCGAGTATCCCCATTGGGAGTCGAAACGTGTAGTTAATTGAACCACCCAGCCATCAAAAATAAACCCAGTTTAAGCTATACTCTACGGAAAATTTGGATCGGATGTGCTAGTTTCTTATCTAGAGCCTAACCCGATTTGGTGTGAAAATTTTGCACATATGTAAAAAGCCATAACACCAAACTCTCGGATAGAAAAAAATTATAGGCGCGGGCCGTGTTTTCCCCACGTGACACGCAGGCGTATGCGTGTGCCAAAAATTCCATTTCGTTCAGCGTATTCATCATGAAAGGGGATTTAAAATTGCATTGCCTTCGCATATTCCGGAATAAAGAGTAGTAGATACTACTCTAACTAGTTAGATAACTAAACTAAATCCTTAACAAGTGACCTAAAAGCCTTGTTCTCAAACTCACTTTCAAAATACATGTTCAAAAGCGGAACGGATTCGTGACAGAGGAAACAAAAGAAAATATCTAAAATCATCTCATTATTTTACGATTGACCATGACCTTAAAGATTTTTATATATTTCCGATTCTTAATCAATAAACCTTTTAAGTGATAACTTGGAAATGAGCACAAGTTTTTGGACCGATTTCGGATATACAAATATTCAAAATGCCATTCATTGGTTTAAAATCGATATTTAAACGCTTGTTTTACCTCCTATTTTGGCCTAACCAAATAATAATTACTTATTTTAAAAAAAAACTCGTCAATCCAAAAAATATCTTAAAAAATCACATCAGATTTTTGATTATAAAATAAGCTTAATCATTTTTTTGACTTTTGAAGAATTAAAATTAAGAAGTTTCCTTTTCTAGTTAAATGTTTTAAAAAAAAAAACTCTTAAATTCATGAAAAAAAAACTTGTAAAAAGCGAGTGAGAATTATTAATATTGTGTGTTATATAATTCTAAACAAATTAGTTTTTTATTGTAAATAATGTATATTATTTGATTAATCAGATTTTTTATTTTTATTTTCAGCTTACTAGCCTCATGAGGAAAATAATGCTGCTTGACTTGGTCGACGGAAAATAATATCACGTAAGTTAAATATCTTACATGAAACAAATATTAAATCCCATCAATATTATTCGTGCCTAGCCTAATTATAGCCCAATATGCATGACTAACCTAATACTTAAGCAGCCAATTAAACAAATATTATTTGTATTAAATATTTTCCAAATGTGTGTGTAAACCTTTAAAATAATCAATCATGTTAACTAATCATGTTTAATGCCCACTCGGATTTAGTAAAACCATCAATAAAATTATAATTAAAAAAACATAAAAGTACCGTTGCAGATAATTTCAATATTAATAAAACCGCAGAATGCTTTTTGATAAAGCCATTCTTTACAAGAAAGGAGTAGCTAATTATATTAATGGAGAATGTCCGTTTTTATATTTTAATCTGGTGTAAAATATGCAGCAAAATTTAAGAAAATGAAACAAAGTCTCTAAAATAAAAGTAATTGTTTCGTGGTTGTTCATCGCTTGCACTATTAGATCATTGATCTTTGCTTTCTCCAGAATGGCATTTTGCTTTTTCTGACGGGATCGCAATTTGTGTGACGTTTTGTTTTGAGGGCAAGGTAACCGTTCTACGTGGGAATTGACTGATACAACTTTTTAATTTGCAGCTCTGCATCGCTTTTTGTAAATTTTTTATAAATAATACTTAATACCAATAAAAAGTGATTTATAAATTTAAATATGCCTTAAATATATTGGTTTTTTATCCTTAATAACCTAAAGAGCGGACAGCAAAAGGCATATTATGCTATTATAATAAAAAGCTTCCATGCTGGGAATAACCTTTCTAGAGGGGACTCTTTTGAAAATTATTAATTTATTTTTCTTATTCAAACTATTTTACTTTTTAGCATTAACCATTTTTGTAATTCAAAATAACGTCTTTGTAATAAACCAAGTGGAATATTTGATAAATGTTGTAGGTGAACGTGGCAACCCTGTTTCCTTTTTTAAAAAAGTCCTACCGTGTACAGAAAATATGGTTAACCAATAATCGTCATGTATAGAGACAATTTCCGCGCATGCGCCTCAACCATTTGATTAGTCCTTCGGTACACATCAGGTTTGAAATATACAAGTTAATAGTCAAGTACATTTTTGCTTATTATTATCAAGAAAAATTTATAAATGAGTCGCTCGTTCAATAATCATTTGTTCGTGCCACAATTCATACATATCGTTAACGTAATGCTATACAAGCACAATTATTGATTTGGAGTTTTTCTGTCCACAAATAAACATTAAGTCAAATGTACAGACCAGGCAAAGCAATTTAAACAAAGAAAAAAACTAAATAGAAACAAATTAGCTCCTAAAAAGTTAAAAACAGTGAAAACATGGGGTGCTTAAGTAGTAAAGACCGTTTAACCAAAGAAGACATGGAGTTTTTAAAAACGCATACGAGATATGACGAAGCCACAATTAAAGAGTGGTATAAAGGATTTAAGGTGAGTACAAATATTACCACACCAAAGAAAAGTCTCAAATTTTGTTCGTTCGTCTCTTTTTGTACAGCAAGATTGTCCAAACGGCCGATTGACGCCAGCAAAATTTGTCGATATGTATAAAATGTTTTTTCCATCCGGAAATGCGGAAGAGTTTTGCGACCATGTCTTTCGTACATTCGATATGGACAAAAATGGATATATTGACTTTAAGGTAATTTTCCCCCAATTACAATTTCGTTTCTGCCGTTACAAAATTCACAATAAAAATGTTCTTTTGATGTTATGTTAGTTTTAAAACAGAACAAATGCGGTTAAAAATGAGTAAAAAAAAAAGTAGAAAAAAAAATATTAAATTTTGGTTTATTGGTCATTTGAAAATTTGGATAACTACTGATGACATTGTTTAAAGAATGGGTGGACAAGCTACGAATATGTTTTAGAGCCAATAGGCCACTTGACTGTTGACTTTAGGAGTTTTTTTTTTTAAGCCAATTGTACATATTTGGTTGCCCCCTTCCTGTGCATCGCGTTGATCGTATGTATATTGTATATGTGATGAGAATGCATATTGTGTTATTATTTATTGTATAGTTACATCAGCTTGTGGGCCCCTTTCGCGCATGATACTTAAAGTATTAAATCACCTAAATTCATAGACAACGATTTCTTTTCCAGCTTTATATTCTTAACAATTTGCTTAAGAAATTCCCAACTGTTAGCGTCTCAGACAGTTAATCCATTTAAAATTGCTTTTCCAGGAATTTTTACTCGCAATAGATGTAACTTCAAGCGGAACACCGGAAGAAAAGTTGAAGTGGGCCTTTCGAATGTACGATGTCGATGGCAACGGTGTCATAGACATACAAGAAATGACCAAAATTGTTCAGGTAGGAACTAAAATATGTTACCTAATGAGTTGTTAAATAAAGGATTAACCATATGCTGCGTATCACTATTAAAATGTTGTAATCTTATGTTTTTATTATTGTATTTTTTTAATTGATGCATTTTTGTCTTCTCAGGCAATTTATGACATGCTAGGAGCGTGCTCATCTAATCGTCCAGCTGATTCAGCAGAAGAAAGAGCAAAAAATATTTTTGCAAAAATGGACGAAAATAATGATGGTCAATTAACCCAAGATGAGTTCTTGAAAGGATGTTTGCAAGATGAGGAGTTGTCAAAAATGTTGGCACCATAAACAATTATATCCTACAATATGTGTGTATTTGATGAAATCAGTAATGAAATGTATAAATATTTAATTTATATTTCTTATACTAAAATTAAACTACTATAAAACTATGAAATCATTAAACTATTTTCAGTGTGTCATTAAAATTAATACATTAAAAAATTTCATCAGATTTAAAAACATCAAGTCTGCGTCATTGTGTCGTTTGTAATTTTAATTTTTTAATTTCGTATTAATATTTTAGCTTGGTCGAAAATAATATTTTTAACAAATAGCTGCATATGGATGAACGGACGCTCTTCTAACTACTCAAAAAGGCAAAAATATGGATTTCTTTTTCTATACTACGAAAAGGATTGTAACTTATTTAAAGTTACTGTATGGTTTTATATATTATACTTATTCCAATACAAACACAACATTTATTTGCTCTTTTATTGTCGAGATATTAGATTTCTTTCTAGACCTAGGCCTAGATTATCTTGTTCCACTTTTTGAAGGTATATATTTTTTTATCTTTTTATTTATCCAACTCAAGTAATATTTATTTAATTAGTATTTCATTAGATCAATAAATAGGAGCACATCTCTTAACATTCAATTTTTTCTTGCTACCCTTAGGTGGATATGAGTTGTCAATCCATATCTAAAATAAAATAAATATTCATATAATAATTAAGTGGTATATAAAAGTCTTCTTATACTGGGGATTAAGCATTAATAATAGCTTTCTTATAAAGGTTTACACCACAGTGAGGTCGTAAAATAAAATATATTTTCAATTTGCTTAATTTGGCTTTTCCATAATTAATCGGTCTGCAATGGTATTCAAACTTCGGTTCCCGATGAAAATTTTTCTATGTTTGTTCAATATACAGTTGTTAATTATAAATAATTATATTGCATTTTAAGATAACTGTATAATGAAATTGTTCTGCAACAATGGGAAAGCAAAATAGTAAACTAAAACCTGAAGTTTTGGAGGATCTTAAACAAAATACAGAGTTCACAGGTAAGTTGATAAATTATACTTACTTTATGTTAAATCAACTAAAAATGACTAAATATTTTTTAAGATGCCGAAATCCAAGAATGGTATAAAGGCTTTCTTAAGGATTGCCCTAGTGGGCATTTGTCAGTAGAAGAGTTTAAGAAGATATATGGGAACTTCTTCCCATACGGTGATGCCAGCAAGGTAAAATTGAACTATATGATTCTATTTTTTAATTTGTCAGAATGAACTCGTATTTCTTACTTACACCTCTTCCAGTTTGCAGAACATGTTTTTCGGACATTTGACGCAAACGGCGATGGCACTATAGACTTTAGAGAGTTTTTGTGTGCACTAAGTGTCACATCTCGCGGTAAACTCGAGCAAAAACTTAAATGGGCATTCTCAATGTATGATCTAGATGGAAACGGATACATATCGCGGCAGGAAATGCTTGAAATTGTTACAGTAAGTTTGATTTATTTGTTTTACAGGCCGTTGAAGTAATTTATTTTGGAAAACCTTAATTTTCATTTCCTTAGGCAATATACAAAATGGTCGGGTCGGTGATGAAAATGCCAGAGGACGAAAGTACTCCTGAGAAACGAACCGATAAGATTTTTCGGCAAATGGATCGAAACAAAGATGGAAAATTAAGCTTGGAAGAGTTCATTGAAGGAGCTAAAAGTGATCCATCAATAGTACGATTATTACAGTGTGATCCACAGTCTCATTAACTTAATTACTATTGAAAAGCAAGCAATAATCATTTAAACGTGTATAGAGTAATTGCGAATTAAATTGTTTTGTTTCAGTATGGCCATTATGTATATTTCTTTCTTATAATAAACAATTCTTATAATATTAAATTATAATATTAAATAATATCTATTATGACCGTTCCAAAACACCCATGTTGAGGTTTTAAATTTTTCATAATAAAATGATCATAAAGGAAGCGATTTTGTACAAAATATTTATGGAAATGTTAAAAAAGTAAGTACGGAAAGCATTTTATTACATCTTACAATGGTTTACCATAATAGAAAGCTCTATCAGGATTTTAAGGTATAAGATTATAATTGCTTAATATTTTCTTTTAGGTGACTTTTTCGATAAAGTTAAGCCGAAATAGGATGATTTTAATTGTTTACTTTAATTTAAAATCTCAGGGAAACAAATTTGTATTATATCTTCACGAATATTGTGCTCCAACTTAGCTGTCAATATCATCAACAAAATTAAATAAACCCATAAGTTATCATGGCTCTATATTTTCGGTTTTTATAAAGGGAAAACTCATAAAGATTAGATTACTCTATCTATTTTGGTGGTTTTCTCATCAGGAAGCTTCGGCCTTCACTAAATGAAACGAAAGCTTTATCTATAATCCAGGCAATAAAGAACAACGTTTGATAAATAAGGATAAAATAAAATCATTTTATTATTCATTTTTGTAACATATATATACTGCATGCAGTGGCAATTTTCAGAGCGCAATCATTTTTTGGTTTTTTCATATTTTTCTTAAATACTTTGAAGAACTTTGCGGAAGCGGTCAAGGACGATGTTTGCGTGATATTCCTGGAATATCAAAGCTGGGCGGAATCTAATGGAAATCTCCCCACATCCTCCCGTCTGAATGCCGTGCAACTTCAGGGCGCCGATTATTTGATCTCGCACTTTGGTGTTGGTGCAATTAATTGCCAAGAATGTTCCACGACCGCGTGTTGAGTTCAAGATATGCGGGAATTCCTTCTCCAAGCTCAACAAACCATTCTTCAGAACCTTTCCGGCCACACCGACATTGGCCAACAGCTTTTCCTCCTGAATTACCTTCACAATTTCCTCCAAGAGAAGCACTTTTCCCGGATCGCCCATCCAAGTGTTGAAGATTCTGTACGGCTCATTCGGTAAAAAGTCATCGTTATGGAAGTAGCCACCCAACTGCAACTTCTTACTGAACGTAACAACATCAGGGGGACCGTCCAGCTCGAAGTGCTCATGGGCCCAGAACTTTCCGGTGCTACCACCTCCGGTTTGCACTTCGTCGATCAAGAGGGCAATGCCGTTCTTCTTGCAGATCGCCTGCAGGCTCCTGAAGAATTCGGGCGATGCTTCGTTGTCGCCTCCTTCACTTTGAATGGGCTCTACCACAATTCCGGCAACAGGATTCTTGCTGGCATACTGCTGAATAAGATCCTGCACTTCGCTAAGGCACTTTTCATCCTCCTTTTTATTGTGCTGCACATTTTCGTCCAAGGGATATTTGTATTCAGGGAACGAGGCGATTGGCCAATCGAAAGAAGGAACATCCAGCTTATGAATATACTTTGAATGTGTTGTGGATAGAGCGCCTAAGGTGCGCCCATGGAAAGCACCCTTGAATGAGAGAATACTTAGTTTTGGAGCTCCTGGAGGAATGTTTATCATGCAGGAGGTTTTCTCTTGCTCGGTAAGGGGCGTATTGCCGCGAAGTTTGTTTTGATACCTAAAGAGAAAAATACCAATTGGTTAAGAAATTAATTGATTTAAATATAATATTTAAATTAACTTTTGCGAAATTCTCAATTCTCTTAGTTAAATTTACGATGGGTTTCGAAACTTACCAGATAAAGATGCTCTTATATGCATTTTCATTTGAACACGAACCACACATCATCGTCGTGATTTTGTTGAGTCCTTTCGGTGCAATACTCGACAGAACGGAATGAAGTTTATCTGGCCACTCTTTGCCAGGGAAGACACCAAGTGCAGGTCTGTTAATCAAAGCTAAAAAAAATTCAAAGAATTCGTTTTCAAGCCTTTGTATTATAAGTATTAATTATCCATTTTTTTCTTTTAATTTTAAAGCTGATGGGAATTTCTAATGCAACAGATATTATTTCCCATCCTACTTACTTTTCAGGTTTTGCTCATTGTTAAAGACCTTGAAAAGTCTCGGATGATTATAACCCAAGGGAACTGAGGAGATTTGAGTGTAGACATCTAGTAAAATATTTCCATCCACGTCGTAGATGTAATTTCCAATGGACTTTTCGTAATCAGCAAAAAATTGGATGGTTCCGGTGGCCTATAAAAAGAGTGATTTGCTTTAATAAATAAATGTCCAATGGAAAAATGGGACATTCTGGGGGTCTATAAAGTTATCTTCAAGTGAACATGGTCTGATGTCCAGATAAAAATAGAAATATACCTTTGCAGCTGTGAAGTATTTAATGCTTGTGCCCTTGATAACGAAAATTAGAACTCACCTGAACAGAATCCAGTTGTTTCTTAAGCTCAATCGATTTGGGGCCAGGTATTGATTTAGTTTTTACCACAGGTTCCTTTGGCTCATTGTTGGTGGAGTACCTTTTGGTGCTCAACCGATATAAGCCTAAAACGAACCCTTATCAGTTTTTATTTAAATTCAAAGTGTTCTTATTGCTTACTTTGCTTGGTCAACGTATTTAGCCACAAGCTCCGCATGGTTACTATCGAGTGAGTGCTCCGGGGTTAAGTGAAGGAATTGTTCAATAGGAAGGCTAACAACGAGCCACTAATACATATTTATTAAAGAGAAATGTATATTTACAGAATACAAACATATAGGCTCTTATGTATGCGGGTATATACACGTATCCATACTCTGAGGCACAACCACACACTCCCAGTTTGGAACTTATCAATTTAGCTTTTGGAATTCATCATGGTTCTGCGCCAATTACATATTCTTGGGAGAAAGTAACGAGCAACTTTTTCAAATTTTTAAGGGATTAAAGAGTTTAGATTTCTTCACTTTCTTATCTTAACTTAAAGATTATTTAATCGTATTGTTTGTTCATTCATGGAAAAACTGCTATTCTTTTCTTAACAAAATAATCATATGGTTTTTACATTGTTCGTTTTTATTTGACAATAAGGCAACTGGTTTTAAGTTTAAAATAAAAATTTAAGTCAATTTTAATAGCAAATAATGGATATCTTAATATGTCCTCACCGAAATAAAACGGATTTCTTAAATAATTTTTAAATTGTACATTAATTTGGTTCACTGCTTTATTTTGTATATAACGTAAGGAAGTACTTTATTATTAACACGAAAAATATATGATCTACAAATGTAGTTGGGATGGAAAACTTTTTTTAAATCCATTAGGAGGAATATTTGACAAGCTATTTAGATTTATAAATTAACTTATATGAATTTAAAATTTGTTTTTAAAGAAAACGTGAATTTAGACTCAGACTTTAAATATGGTTGAAAAGTGTTTTGTCAGGTGTCATGTTCAAATGATTGTAATTTCAAATTACAGGCATATTTTCAGATCAGATCGTTATTACAACTAATTTGCATTACAATTTTGAAAAGTTTCCAATTATAATTTGTTATATTTTGTGCCGGTGTGTTAATAATATAATGATAAATTATTATCATACACATTTTTTTATCGTATACGATAATTTTTTGGAAAGCATTAAACTTTTTATTGTTGTTAAGATTTTTAACTTTTACGACAGATATCAACACAATATGCTATGAGGTACAAATTATCAAAGTAAAATGTAAAAAGTGAGCTTATATTAACATCTTACGCTTCAAATATTGTTAATCTATTTTATTTATGTTATAGCACAAAGGCTATGCCTTTTTAAAGCACATGATAATTTTTCAAACGTAAATATTTTAAATTATTATATATTTTATCTAAACGGCGTTGCTAAGATCTAATTTTAAATAAATTTAGCAAGCCACTACTTTATTTAAATCTAATAACTAAACAATTATTTAATCGTGTTCCAATTCCACCGTCTCAATTTCGTCGAAAGCAACTGCAGAACATGGAAAATATAGAATTTGATGATATCGATTTTTGTTTTATGTAAATCGATGGCACATGCGGAATGTAAAATAAGATACACTTGAAGTGAAGAGAGTTTTCGTAATATGATTGAAATGAACAAAACTGCAATTGGAATTGCAGCGGGAGTGGCCGGAACTCTGTTCATAGGATACTGCATTTACTTCGATAAGAAGCGCCGCAATGACCCCGAGTACAAGAAGAAAGTCCGTGAGCGTAAGAATCTATTTGGTAGCCAAGTTAATTATGAAAGAAACTGAGCGATTCATCACATTTCAGGTCGTCGTCGCAACCGGAAAAGCGGCACTGCCAAGCCTGGAATTCCAAACCTGAACGACCATGAAGCCATCGAAAGGTATGATTTTCATTGTTCAACGCGAAATCCATTATATAATGCGGCACGTGTAGTTGTACTGATTCATTACAACTCCATTCATACACGCAAGTCCATGTTTTTCAGCCAAATCATTGTATGTACATAAGTATGTATATGTACTTACATATCTCCAGATTATCTAAGCCAATGGTTGTAAAAAACAGTAAACATATTACAATCTATTAAGATTTCCGCAGATTTAAATTCCAGTCTGATTGTTAAATAAATCAGTTTTGACATTAACAATTCAGTGTTACTATTAAAAACGAGGACTTAATTCTATCATGCTACAAATAAAAAATTTGCAGTACCTTGGATAACAAACGCTGTGTAATACATCGTTGTGTCTATTGTAATATGTATATTAAAACATTTCCAAAAACAAAATTTGATATGAGCTAAAGTAAACCATTATCTCTCTTTAAGCTTTGGTTGGTCAGGAATTAACTAAATACACAAAAAAATATAAAAAAAACAATCTCTTTTGTCCATCTGTTCCCCCTGCAAACAAACAGATGTATGTATATCCCACTGTTTTAAACGCACGAGTCTTTCTTTTATGAATCATATTTCATATGATAAATATCAACACCAGATTTTTGCTGTGCGATAAAAAAAAATTGTTTGGCAAACAAAAATCAAAAGACAGCAAATAGTTAAATTTTATTAGTTTAAATTCTGTGATTTGTTTCCAATAAAACTGTACTTATTTGTTTTCATAAAAATATGAATGGATTTAGGGCTTAAATAAATTTTAATTATTAACTAAAATTAAAGAATTAATGGTTTTACAGCTTTATTGAATACTTCCTTGTATTTTGTTCGAATTTCAAATATAAATAAAAAAATGTTTGATCCTAATTTATAACTTATAACTCATAACTTTATTGGTTTAGTGGAGAAATTTCTCTGCTCGAAGTAACTTATTTCTTTATTAATTATTCGTTTTTAAGTCGTTTTTTAAGAAAAGGAAAATATAACAATCAATAGGACAATCAAAAAGCACATGCCAAATGTATACTTACTTTGTATGCAATTTTAATATGAGAAAGCCTTTCGCTATTTGTTTATTTAAATAGGTGTTTTTTATAATTTCGAACATGTCCAAAAATAGTTTATCTCATTACATATTCATGTTTCCTTTTATGCAGTTAAAGTCGTTCCAAACTAATTGTTCTCTCGGAATCTTTTCAGATATTTCCTACAAGAAATCCAGCTGGGTGAGACCCTGATCGCTCGCGGAGACTTTGAAAGTGGCGTTGAGCACTTGGCGAATGCCATCGTGGTGTGTGGCCAGCCGGCTCGTCTGCTCCAGGTGCTGCAATCCTCCCTTCCAGCTCAAGTATTCGCGATGCTGATCGTCAAAATGCAAGAGTTTGGGAATCGGGCCGCCGAGGGAAACGACGGGCCAATCACATTAGGTCAGAGTTCGGGGCAACAGCTTGACGGCGCCAAAATTATAGAGTGTTCATCTGGAAACGCAAGTATCGATGACCTGGAATAATACTTGGAGATGGCTACAGAAATTGAAATATAAATTTCAACAGTAGAAATTAAGGGCTTCATATATAAACATCATATTTTTTTTATATATTGATTTCTCTGGATGTTCCCAATACATTAAAATAAATATGCGTAAACTGTTAACACTTAAAGATTGTGCTCTGTTTTTGTTTCTTGCGATAGTGACGTTAAAGGAATATTAAAGATAAAATCTAAAAAACTATATTTTGTCAATCATTTTCATAAGATGGGTATGTAAAAGTATATCAACAATAAAAAATGATGGAAATGTTGTAAATCTTGAAATTGTTGTTATTCTTGGGATACATGGTTTTTATAAGTTATAGAAACTTTTAAATATTTAAAAATTGCGAAAAAGTACAATGATATCGGAAAAGTCTGAATTGGATGTAAGGGAAAGTTGGGTATTCGAATTAAATCAATTCAACATTAGCTTTGAATGTGTTAAAGCTCAGAGTACTGATTAATTTGTACAGTCAATATGTTGAATCGATTTGTATAAAATTAAATCGCTAATTCTGTAATCGTGAGAATAATGGTTATTATTTTGCGAGTGTTTTCGTATATGGGAAAAAAAATGTCATTTTTTTTTTAAACTGCGAGACGAGTTGTCGTAGAAACTGACAGACGGACATGGCCAGATTGACTCTCCTAGTGATCCTTATCAAGAATATTATACTTTATAGGCTCGAAAATGTCTCGTTCACTGCGTTGCAAGCTTTTGTCTAAAATTATAATATTTCAAAGGCATAACAATCAGTAAATGCTGTCAATCCAAAGTTTTCCAATCATTTCGGACAAAATTTTTTTAAAACAACGGCAGGACTTCGCTAATTAAATTCTATGCCAAAGCCAAGGGAGGAAAATTAACTTAAATAAAGTTTTAACTTTTTGTATACTTAATTTTAGTAAAGTCTTACAAAAAGGTTTTGATCGTCCATAGCGTGCACAACTTTTTTTTTCTAGGTGTAAGCGGATTTTTGATTTTGCTAGGCATAGGAGTTTCTGTTTAATGTTGAGTGACTAAATAAAGATGTAATTTATGATTTGTTTTCAAAAGATGTATTTTTAAAAAATAGCTAGCAAACAGCAGAAAAAAAAGAATTATTTTTCAATTTTAGGAATACCCATATTTTTAGCTACATGTGCCATAGTGAAGAGCTGGTCACATTAAAAGATAAAGATTGCAAGTGAACTGTGTATTTCACAAAAATTAATTGTTTTTGAGTTGTTGCTTGTGTATTTATTATCAAAGCCTTCCGAATAATTACCAGACGTGAGCATTAACAATATTACTTGGTGTATTCCCAATACGAGTTGCGCATTGACAAATGAACGCCATGAAACCCGATCACCTGAACAACTTATCGCAGGAGTCTCACTCTTATCAAGACTCACACTCGGAGAACAATTCAGTAAGCAAACGTAATTATAATTTCATATTATTATTTAACGCGGATTGATATTTCAGCACAGCAGTGATTCGGAAAATGAGTCTGATGCTACGGCACTACGGAAAACTAGAAAAAGAAATGAAAAGAAAATCATTGATCTGAAGCGCAAGTTGGCGGAGGTTGAAATCAATTTAAAAGCCCAAAAGGAAAAAAACAATTTACTTGAAATGAATATAAAGGATAAGGACGATTTTATTAAGACCCTGCAAATTTCAATCGATTTACTTAACCAAACAAAAGAGTTCAGCATACAGAAAATGCAAACTCAAATTGTAAATTTGCAAAATGCACTCGATTTAAGCAAGAGTTCAATTAAAGACACCGACTCAAACGATCAACATGGAAACAAAGTTGACGATTTAAATGCAGAATTTGAAAAATTACAAGGGGAGAACGATGAACTGGTCAAATTGGATGAGCAGGCCCAAAAATATGATAATAATCTGAGAGAGAAAGAAGAACAAATCGGCCGGCTAGAATTCAAAATAGACGAATCAAAACTCAAAATTGTGAAATTGGAATGTAAACTTAAGGAAAAGGACGATAAACTTGTGGAAATGGAAAAAAAAATGACCAAGTACATAGATTCAGGCAACACAAGTGAATCACACGTATTTCTCAACTTTACTAAGGATCCTTCAATTAAATTGGTAACGCTTTTTGATTACGCACCCTTTGCAGCAGTTTTTGAGGATGTTCCTTCTGCCGGTCCCGATTGGTTAGTCATCCAACGTCGAATCGATGGAAGTTTTGACACAAACATAAAAGATCATTTTAACAAAGGCTGTGGAGAGTTATCTGGCGAATTCTGGATCGGAGGTGAAAAATTGCACAAGTTAACAACAAGTCGAAGGCACGAACTGTATATTAGCCTTGTCGATTTTGACGATGTTACTGCTTTTGCCAGATATGATCACTTTGTTGTTGGAAGCGAGAAAGAAGATTACAAGTTGTTGTCCCTTGGGGAATACTCGGGAAATGCTGGGGATGCTTTGCGGAGTCATATAAATCAAGCTCCTTGTAACGAAAAATTATTTGGATTTGGAAATGGAATTTATGGATGGTGGGGTATAAATAATTGGTAAGAACAATATTTTAAAAAAAGTCTCAAAAATAACTTCAGCCCGAACTATGTATTTGGATAACTTGTTTTAAATCAATCGTTACAGGCACTTATTTTAGAAATCTCATGTTTGCCTTTGGCCTCTATATTTTCCTTTCTTTACCATGTAAACAAATTATAGGGGGATCTTAACTTTTCGAAGATTTTTTTGAGACACTTGCTACAATTGATGCAATATAGTTTAATAATTCATACATTTTCAGTAATTTGAACGGAAAATACCATGGATCTAAAATTGTGTTGGGAGACTGGAATGGAATTTGGTGGGGCCGTTGGAATATGGAAAAGAGATATTCTCTTAAATCGTGTAAAATGCTTATCAGGCCAAAACTGTAATCGGATCTACATATGAAATTTTGATTAATTTCCAATATTTAAATTAAGATGAACAGTTTAATAAGTGACAAGAAAATAAATGTGTATGAAATATCCTAGTCTTTATTACTTAATTTATTTCGGTAGGTAACTAGTGTTAAATAAAAATAACTAAGCAATTTTTTTTTCTATTTCGATCATAATTAGAACTCCAACTTCATTATTTAAAAAGTATTTGACTGATTTTGTAACAAAAATAGAGCCGAGCGTGCAAAACTTGAAGTCTTCACACCTCCAAATAATTTAAGTTGCATATATTGGTTTAAGATATAAGGTAGTACTGAAGAACCATTAATTTCTACAAATTTTATTGAGTCTTAAAAAAAACTACAAAACTCGAACTCTTAAAACCTTCAAATAATTTAAATATTGATTTAAGATATTAAGTGGTACTAGTAGACTAAAACACCATTAATTTCTCCAAGTTTTAAAAAAGGTTTTCTAAATGTAATTAAAAAACAAAACAAAACTAAAGATTGTTCTAAGTATTTTTTAAGTCAACCAATTTTAAAAAAATTGTTTAAGTGGTGGGGCTTTGCAAAAAGTAATTTAAAAAAACAAAGTTAGAGATTAGAGACTACAAATATTTGTTGGATTTTTACGGTTACTAAATTAATAACTGTCAGGAATGTCCCTATTCTTAAATATACCTATACATACATACATACCTATTTAATACAAAACTGGTCACACTGAAGCCTAAAGATTGGTACATCGTTTTTTTTATTTTGTTTATTTAGTATAGTGAATCTGACTTTTAACATTTTTATCCTGTATGCTTTAAAACCAAGGATTTTCACATTGTCAAATTAATCGCCATGAAACCTGAGAACTTAAACAATCTCTCGCAGAAACCTTGGGAATCATTAGATGACTCAACCTCTGATAACAATTCGGTAAGTATTAATATAGGCATCCTTATCCTTAAATAAATCCTAAAATATATACAATTTTATTACAGCCTACTAGCGATTCGGATATTGAAGATATGAGTAGTGAAACAAGCGATCAAAAAAGGATCGTGCAAGGACTAAAGAAAAAAATTAGAAGAAATAAAACCAAAATAAATGATCTCGTTGCCAAGTTGTCAACCGCCGAAATGCATTTAGCGAGTGAGAAGGAAAAGTCTAATTATAAGGACGATGTTATCAAATCCTTGCACTTGTCGATCGATTTAGTTAATCAAACCAAGGAATTAAGCATACAGAAAATTGAAAGTCAAATCGCAGATTTGCAAAATGTTCTCGATTTGAGCAAAAGTAACACCCTAATGAAAGATGTAGAAACATCCGTTCTACTAGAATCCCTCGATCAGTATAAGAAAGAAATTGACGAGTCAAACGCCGAAATTGTAAAATTGAAATGTGAAGTTCGAGAGAAGGACAATAAATTCGTCGAGTTAGATGAAAAGGCCCAAAAGTATAAAAACTTACTGAAAGAGAAAGAGGATAAAATCGCAAAGCTGGAACTAGAAATTGTGAATTTGGAATGTAAATTTCAGGAGAAGGACGATATACTTGAAGAAATGGAAAAGAAATTGGCTGAGTTACCTGTAGATGATGAAAACATAAATGAATCTATTATACTACTTAACTGCACTGAGATCCCTTCAATTAAATATGTAACACCTCCTGGTTCCAAACCCTTTGCAGCAGTCTTTGAAGATATCCCTTCTGCTGGTCCAGGTTGGATGGTTATTCAACGTAGATTTGATGGAAGTGTCAACATTAACACAATCAGTAGTTTCAATCACGGCAGTGGAGATTTATCTGGCGAATTCTGGATTGGGTGTGAAAAATTACATTATCTGACAGCAAGTCGTAGGCATGAGTTGTATATTCACCTTGTCGATTTTGACAATGTTACTGCCTTCGCTAGATATGATTACTTTGTTGTTGGAGGCGATTATGAGGAATTTAGGTTGACGTCCTTAGGTAAATACACAGGAAATGCTGGCGATGCTTTGCGGAGTCATATTCTTCAAAAAACCAATTGCTGGGGTCCTAATAAAAACCATTCTGGATGGTGGGGTATAAATGATTGGTATGAATAATATTTTAAGGGATGTCTCAAAAATCACTTCAGCCAGTACAAATCATTATTAATTGAAAAAGGTATTTCTTATATACTGCTTGTGAGAAACTTTTTTCAGAAAAATAAATATTTTGCACTTCAGTTTCTCTTTTATCAGCATACATACGATTTTTAAGGGATTTGAACTGCTTGGATATTTTTTTGACACCCTTGCTTGTAATAGTTACTGTTGTGATATTTTATAAATTTGATTCTTTTTCAGTAATTTAAACGGAAAATACCACGGATCTAAAATTGTATTGGACACCTCGAATGGCATTTGGTGGGGTAGTTGGAATATGGGGAAAAGATATTCTCTTAAATCGTGTAAAATGCTTATCAGGCCAAGTCCAATAATTGAAAACAAGCCAGGTTGTGTTCAATCATAAAACATTATTTTCTCAATCGACAATGATGTGTTTAAAGTGGAAATGTTTGTAATGACCACTACGACACAGTAGCTATTTTACCAAACAACACACATCAAGATTTTTAATTGTTTTATATCGTTAAGTTTTTAAATTTTTTTTATATACATTTATATAGTTGTATATATAAAATTTTACATTTTCACAAAAAAAACTAACCAAATAAAAGTACCTTTAACGTATTCGTTAAAAAAATGTATATATTTTCCGTAATTTTAAAAAATTTGATCGTAAAATAAAATTTGTTGACTGCAAGATGACAGCAGTTTTTCACGCTCCCAAATCTGAAACACGCGTTTCTCGAAACTACTTTTTTTGTATGCGGTAGCCACAATATCTCAAGTTCTTATCAGTCGATTTACTTGAAATTTGGCATCATGGCGTCGAGGACACGGCCTCTTTTTTCACCGCCTCTTCTTCAAGGACGAATAACTCGATGGAAAACAAATTTTTTTTTTGGAATTTATTTTATGTACTCTTCTAAGTTTTATAAACAAATGATAAAAAAAAACGGATAGTAAAAATATCTAGTGCCCTTTTTTTTATTAATTGTTAAAAAAAAGCTAATAATTTAATGTTTGAAATATATGCTTTCATGTTTTTCTTCTTCTGATCAATCTTATTCGCAATATCCTTTTTTTCAATGTCTGCTATTTTATGGCATTTTATAAAAATAGTTTTTTTTTCATATAACATCAATAATAAATGTCCATAAAATTTTTCGCGGAGGAAAATAAAAAGAAAATTCTCACCGGATGGCGCAACAGAGTGACGGATTGCTAGGCTCTACGACACCTAATATTATAACTAGCCAAGGATTTGTTTTAAAGGAAGGTTTTTACGGCCTATTTCAGATTTTTTTTTACAAGAAAAACTTCTACTCCTTTATTTTAGAAGAGAAAACGGTTATTAATTTACTTTCAATTCTTTAAAAATATTATAGGACACACGCAAAAACAAGAAAGACAACTTTGTATACGATAATTAACCATAATAATATTGTTATTGCTTCAACATACGATATTATTTTTATGGTTGAAATGTAACTTCTGTTGAGTAAAACATTTTACAAATGACGCGTATTGAAAAACTGTTGGAAGCCTGGGGAAATTGGGAAATGTTAGCTTAACATTTATTTTGCAAAAATGTTCTGTATAAAAGTTGGGAAATTTTCCAAAACAACATAAGGGTGTGACTGCAAGAGGAAATAAGGGGTGTGCGATTCAACCCCCAGTTGGGGATGGATATTTTGTGTGGGCTCGACGTTCTAGCTCGAGGTTGCAACCGGATATGGGCCAACATGAAAGGTCCTGCGATGGCCAGAACAGTTGCGATTGCGAGAACTTAAATCAGTTGAATTTCTGTTCTCATTGACTGCGGTTTATGTTGGTTTGAATCGCGGAGTTCTGCGTCGGTAGCTGGCAATTGAATGAAGAAAAAGTATGTTTCAATCAAAAGTCGCGTTGTTATTTTAACATGACTACGAGTATAATCGACGATATGCGATTCAATAAATATATCCACGCCAATCCGCATTTTCAGTGCTAGTGATGTTTATTTGTATAATGAAAAAATATGTACGTACGTATTGTGTGCCATCAATACGTTTAAGTCAACGGTTTATGATAATAATATTGCTTAATAAATAAGTGTAACAGTGATTAGGAGTTGCATAACCCTATTTGGTGACGTCGATTTCAAGAAACGGAATTTACCAACAAATATCAGTGGAATAAACTAAAAAATACGCTCTAAAAAGGGCAACTTCTCCAAACGAACGGGTTTCATTTCTGAACTTGCGAAGCCTTTGCAATACGGATTATGGGGAATGGAGGTCTTGGCTTTGTGCAGGTTTTTGGGACCTTCCTTAAGGTTTTACGTATTGAACGAATATTTATTAAGCCACATTTGCAATTATAAGTATCTCCTTCTCTTAAAACTTTTTTTCTAAATTACTTTTTTATTATCCAGAAAAATTCAATTGCGCTCTTTTTTTTGCACATACAAAAATAAGTTCTTAAAGTTAAAAAGTGATGGCCGGTTATTAAAAAAGATTTTATATTCGTTCAACACTATTTACTATTTTTTCAACCCTTTTTCAATTTAATTTAACATTTCGGGGAAAGAAGATTTAGTTAGGGTGTTGTGTAAGTTGTAATAGGAATAGCAATAATTAGATATAAATTTATAAAAAAATAATAATAACAAGAAAATAAAACAACAGAAAATAATACCTCTTTTAGTCGCGTCATTATATAAATGTAAAAAGAAGGAGTAATAAGCAATATTAATTTCCTTGTAATAGCTTAATTAGTTTCTGTAGCATTTGCCGAAAACAATTTTAGGAATGAAAATTTTAGGGATAAAATGCTAGTCCACCGTTTCTATACAATTTGTTTTAACTACACCATAAATTTTAATTTTTAAATTATTATTCATTAGGGATTTAATGCGACCGGCAGCAAAGCTTTTATTGCCACACTCACAATTTTTAATTTTTATGTTAGTGTCACATTGAGGAATATAAAAAAAGCAATAACTTTGTAAATAGTCAGGGTGATTTTCAATATGTATGAAAACTACAATTAAATAAATTAAAAACACAAAAAATAATAATATGGGAAATTTTAAATTTTCAAAGTGCGATCGTTTATTAACTTACAATAATGTTTAGTTTATGCTTTTGAACGTAAACACGTAAACGTGATACCGGTGAGAACCGAAACTCTAACGAACTTGTGTTTGTTTCGAATATATTAAAATTCCCGCCCAACCACTGTTCCGTATATCGATCCAATCGCGAGATCGGATCTAGGCTATCGATGTTTGGCGTCCAGGTGTGACCGTAATCGGGACCTGACCAGTGTTGCGAAGCGGGAAAAGGTTAATTTGTTTGATTCCGTTGAGGAGAGCGGGCGGGGAGATCGTAGTTAGTTAATGGTGCATACATGCAGCTGGCAATTAATGTGTAATCCGAGTTAGTGCTGCAGAAATGGGTGATGAATGAAAATACAATCCTATGAAAGTGTGCTCCGTTGAATTAACAAACAACCAACGAAAACATCGGGTATTAGTCATTTCCAGCGAAGTTGTTTGCGCAGTGGGATCAACTTTAAATTATAAAGGTATACACACATACCTACGTTCATTTGTATGCTGGCCAAACATTTTTGAAAAGATTTGTGCATTTCTATTTATTTGATACCACTAAAGTGCTGCCTACACGGATTTTATCGCGGTGGTTGAGTGTGTGTTTATTTACCTTATCGGAAAATTAGGCCCACGAAAAAGACAACACACATGTTATCTGGGTTCACCGATGTATAACATATATATGTATGCATTACATACCTATGTAAATGCTGCACTTCTATATACAAAGTGGAGTTTGTGGTGGTAATTGTGACTTTGTGGATTCATTTGTGAGGAAAAAGGTTAAAAGGGTTTGGATTATTGCGACATCTATGAAAAATCGGACTTAGTTGTAAGTAAACATTAAAGTTTAGATCAGTTCACGGACTTATTCACAATTTCTTTGCTGGCTAACTCGTTTCGAGTTCTTTTTTATATATGTACATACATATGTGTATTACGGGCTTTATTACTCATAAATACCTACATGCCGCACCAATTTCGCAACCTTCACGTTTTCATGAATCGTTTCGAAATGTCTTCTGCCAACAAGTGGTTCTCATTCAAGAGATAATGGTGACTTAAATTATGTTGATTGAATCTTCTGAATCGCTATCAATTTAATATGTTTCTTTCATAGTTCGTTAAATTTGTTACCAACAATAAAATATCTACACAACGTTACATGTCTTAGACTTACGGAAAATATTCTTACATTTTCTTCCATAGAAATTATAGCAATAGAAAAGTGAAGCCCTACTTTTCTCACTTTTGGTTTATTAGTTTTTCTTATCTGTTGAAAAGGTGTCAAAAAAATGCATTGTTATTGGCTTCAACGTTTAAATTTCGAGTTATAGAAAAATGTTGGGTTTGGAGGGCGAATTTGGTATGTTAACTCTAAACAAGAAAGGAAAGCTAACTTCGGGCGGAGCCGAAGTTGAAATACCCTTGCAGAATATTCCGAATTATATTCTCCAAAATTATTCATATGATGCATTCTTAACACTCATAAAAAATCCCAACTTTCTAACTTTAAAAACACCAAAGTTATGGCATTTCCAATCGTTCAGTTAAGTGGCGGCTATAGGATATTGTCGGCCGATCCCTATGAAATTTTGTAGGTCAGATTGATTGGCCAAATATAAAACCCATAGAAAATCCCAACTTCCTAACTTTACAAATCCCAAAGTTATGGCATTACCGATCAATCAGTTATATAGCAGCTATAGGATATAGTCAGCCGATCCTTATGAAATTTGGTAGGTCAGATTGATTGGCCAAATATAAAAGCCATAGAAAATCCCAACTTCCTAACTTTACAAATCCCAAAGTTATGGCATTACCGATCAATCAGTTATATGGCAGCTTTAGGATATAGTCGGCCGATCCTTATGAAATTTGGTAGGTCGGATTGACTGGCCAAATAAAATACCCATAGGAAATCCCGACTTCCTAACTTAACAAACACTAAAGTTATGGCATTTCCGATCAATCAGTTATATGGCAGCTATAGGATATAGTTGTCCGATCCTGGCCGTTCCGACTTATATACTGCGTGCAAAGGATCGAAGGCTGTGTGCAAAGTTTCAATTCGATATCTTTAAAACTGAGAGACTAGTTCGCGTAGAAACAGACAGACGGACAGACGGACAGACGGACATGGCTATATCAACTCAGGAGGTGATCCTGATCAAGAATATATATACTTTATAGGGTCGGAGATGTCTCCTTCACTGCGTTGCACACTTTTGACCAAAATTATAATACCCTCTGCAGGGGTATAAAAATATATAAACAAAACGTAGAAAACGATAAGTTTGTTTTAGTATATGTTAAACATTAACAAACAGAGAGACTTAAAAAAATATTAGAGGTATCATTTATTTGTGACATGTAGAAAAATGAATAAAGTTGGTTTATTATATACCAGACAATTCTAATGCTTTTAAATATTATGTGCATTTAAAATTATAATTATATCCACACTTATTAATCATAATTTTTGGTTGTAATTTTTAAAGTTTTTCGTCTATTCTAACTGCAACTATTAGATCCAGTGATTTTTTCAACGAAACAAAAAGTAGATGATTTGACATTTCCTTTTTTAAACCGCTATACCCATTTAGCTTAATGCGAATATATAAACTATTGTTAGTACTGAAGTAACAAACAGAAGTTGTGTTTTAGAGGAGCCGTATTTGTTGTTGTCTGCCAAAACAATCAAATGTATATGAACAAACTAAAAATTTAAACCTATTACTAAATGGAACGAAGCATTAGGTGATTAGGTGGTCATGACCCTCTAATGTAAAATTTAGGTCAAATCGATTTCGGAAAGATGTCTTTACAACTTTACAACAAGCAACATGTTTTTAGAAGTATAAAAACGTAATTGAATATTTTGTTTTAGGAATAATTTCCTTTTTTAACTTTTGGTTTAACGTTAATACTTAAAAAAGTGGTATATTTTAAGGCATTTGTCACAATAAATTTTGTACAACAAAATTGTTTAACTGTGATCCAAATAAATCAGTACTTTTTTTGATTCCAAGTGCATATTACGGATTATTATTGGTTGTTTTCATTTAGTCACTTACATCGTATTTACTTTTGAGTTTGTTATTTAATACAAAATGGGAATTCTTGAAGAATTAATAGATTGAATATGCAAACCATTGAACATATTTGCATTTTGTACTGTTTTATTCGTAATCGGTAGAAACATATAAAAAAGGTTAACAATTTTGTAATACAAATTTGGGCTTACTATTTTTTTAATTGTGTACCAAATTATACAAAAATCGGCAAAGTGGTTTCAGAATGCTAGTAAAGGCTCGCTTTAAGAAAGTCATGATAGTCTAAAAAGTTTTATAAGATATTAATAGGTTTTAAAATGTTTGTACTTTTTTTCTATGTTTAATCCAATTTAAATAATATCATGTTGCTTACCATAAAATACGGTGTTATAAATAAAATACTTAAACAAATCATTTCAGCTTATTAGAATGACGAGTACTAGGCCTTTTAAATTAAATAAACAGTGACTTTTATAATATTTAATAGATCGCATTTCAGATAAAACGAAGCAGCTTTAAAAAAACAATTTTTGTTCGATATTTAATGACATCTCTTAAAAACTGATATTGTTGCAGGGGACAAAAAAACTAAATTGGTTTTTGGGGTCAGCCATTAATCCGCCGATTTTAGCGAAACCTTATGCGATATTTCAATGCGAGTAATTTTAAAATGTTGTTAATACGCTCTTTAAATTAAATTTTAAGCCTTCGCGCCCGGGACGTTTTTTTTTTTTATAAATAAAACTTCTTTATAAGAAAAACATTTTAAAAATGGGCAAACCAAAAATAACACCTCTACAACCAAAAACTTTATGACAATCGCACTTTAAACATACAAATTTCTAGTAACATATTTTGTGACGAAAAATGATTAGGCGTTCAATTTTCATTTAAAAAAATACCGAAATTCGCAAATTCGACATAGCTTCATTGTTTTTAGTAATATAGGCATAGAAATCGAAATGTAATAAGTGCAGAGGTATATAAATTTCGGCTTGCCAAAGTTTGCTTCCTTTCTTGTTTTTAAAATTTTGGACCGGAGCATCGGGTTTATAACAAGTTTGACACCTAACGTATTTTCAACAAGAATGCAACCAGTCTAAAACTGTTAATTTTCCAAGTTGGTACTTGTTAGTTTTGGCTGCTATTTCTCCTAAACCCATTTATTTTCTTAAAGTTTTAATAGCAATCCCCTTAGTTAAAACGATACCTTTCGATCATGCGATATTTGCAATTCTAAGATATGTATATTTTAGCAGTCTCCTCATCAAACTCTGCAAATCTTTAAATCGTCACTACGTGTAGTACTGACGTCCAAAGTGATTATAAATAATTTATTTCTGTTTACTGTTTTGAAAGGTGGGGTGCAAAATCGATTAAAATTGAGCCATTGACTTTTGGGTCTTAAAATATACTTTTAATCAAAATGAAAATAAAAGTTAAAACATTCTTAACATTTTACAAAAAAATAAATGTTTGCATAGAAGGACTTTCACATTAAAATGCAGTGGACTAACATTTTTTTAACTAAGTCTGTATTTGTATAAATAGTATACTTGTAAAAATCTCAACGAAATCGATTCAATCTACCTCAATTTACATAAATTCTCATAATTTTGCTCATAGATTTCTAGAAACAAAGACAAAGCGTTTATATTTTTGCCATTCTCGATAAGGTTGTGACTTTTTAAAGTTAATTACTTTAGTTTTACCAATAACTACTTCTTAAAATCCAAAATTTTATTAACTTAGGTTAAGGGGTCAATAATAAAATCAGTTAATCTTTCAATGATTTAGTGAACAAATTTTTGCGATTCCTGTCTAATAATTTGATTATTATTTTTTGCAGGATATTATGTGAAATAAGAGCAGTATATGTTTACTATGAAGAATAAAAAATATGTAACTCCTGTAAAAAGAAAAGCTTTCAACATATTCCAATGGATTTCACTACTGTGTAGTCTATGGTTAATCCCAACTGTACAAAGTAAACCCGATGAAAAACACACAGCGACCCTCGAATATAGACTAGAAAATAAATTGGAAAATCTATATCGGTTTAGCCATAATGTATATAATGTTACAATACCAGAAAATAGTATGGGAAAGACTTACGCTAAGGGAGTATTGCATGAAAGACTGGCCGGCATGAAAGTTGGCTTGAACTCAGAAGTTAAGTATAGGATAATAAGTGGCGATAAGGAGAAGCTATTTAAAGCTGAGGAAAAACTGGTTGGAGATTTTGCCTTCTTAGCTATTCGAACTCGAACAAATAACGTTGTGCTAAACAGAGAAAAAACTGAGGAATACGTAATAAGAGTAAAAGCACACGTACACTTGCACGACAGAAATATATCAAGCTATGAGACAGAGGCGAATATTCACATTAAAGTATTGGATCGCAACGACTTGAGTCCACTATTTTACCCAACCCAGTATACAGTAGTTATTCCAGAAGACACTCCAAAATATCAAAGTATTCTTAAAGTGACAGCAGACGATGCTGATCTCGGCATCAATGGGGAAATCTATTACAGTCTTCTGATGGATAGTGAATACTTTGCTATCCACCCCACCACAGGTGAAATTACCCTACTGCAGCAACTTCATTATGCGGAGAACTCCCACTTTGATCTCACGGTCTTGGCCTACGATCGGGGATCTTGGGTAAATCATCAGAACCACCAGGCTAGCAAGGCCAAGGTCAGCATTTCGGTGAAACAGGTTAACTTTTACGCTCCAGAAGTTTTCACAAAAACCTTTTCGAGCGTGACGCCAACTTCGAATCCTTTAATTTACGGAATTGTTCGAGTAAACGACAAAGACACTGGAATAAATGGTAATATCGGTCGGTTGGAAATAGTCGACGGCAATCCAGATGGCACTTTTCTTTTGAAAGCGGCAGAGACCAAAGACGAGTACTATATCGAATTAAATAAGTTTGCGCATTTGAACCAGCAACTTTTTATTTACAACTTAACCCTGCGAGCAGAGGACCTTGGAACTCCCCGTAGATTTGCCTATAAATCCGTTCCGATACAGATAAAGCCAGAGAGCAAAAATATACCCATATTTACGCAGGAAATTTATGAAGTTTCAATTCCAGAAACGGCGCCCATTAACATGCCTGTGATAAGGCTGAAAGTGAGCGATCCAGATTTGGGTAAGAATGCATTGGTCTATTTGGAAATCGTGGGTGGCAATGAGGGCGATGAGTTCCGCATTAATCCCGATTCCGGAATGTTATACACAGCCAAGCAGCTGGACGCTGAAAAGAAATCGAGTTACACCCTAACCGTTTCCGCCATTGATCAAGCGAATGTTGGTTCGCGAAAACAATCCTCTGCAAAAGTCAAAATAAGCGTGCAGGATATGAATGACAATGATCCCATTTTTGAGAACGTAAATAAAATGATTAGTATCAACGAAAACAATTTGGCTGGCTCGTTTGTAGTAAAACTCACCGCCAAAGACAGGGATTCTGGTGAAAACTCGTACATATCTTATAGTATTGCCAATCTAAACACGGTGCCATTCGAAATCGATCACTTTAGCGGTATAGTTAAAACCACATCTCAAATTGACTTTGAAACAATGAAGCGGAACTATGAACTCATAATACGTGCGTCAGATTGGGGATTACCGTACAGAAGGCAGACGGAAATCAAACTGTCCATCGTAGTTAATGATATTAACGATAACAGACCCCAGTTTGAACGGGTCAACTGCTATGGAAAAGTCACCAAGTCCGCACCGATGGGTACTGAAGTTTTCGTCACCTCTGCCATTGACTTCGATGCTGGCGACATAATTTCTTATCGGTTGAGCGATGGCAACGAAGACGGTTGTTTCAACTTGGACCCCACGTCCGGTTCCCTGTCCATTTCCTGTGATCTGATGAAAACCTCGCTGACAAATCGGGTTCTCAAAGTTTCTGCCACTGACGGGACCCATTTTTCCGATGACCTAATCATTAATGTACATTTAATGCCTGAGGATTTGGGTGGAGATGCCAGCATTCTACACGGTTACGGATCTTTTGAGTGTCGCGAAACTGGTGTCGCCAGAAGGCTCGCGGAAACATTGGCCATGGCCGAAAAAAATAACGTGAGAAGTGTGTCGCCATCGGTATTTAGCGACCTATCCCTAACACCCAGTCGATACGGTCAAAATGTACATAAACCTGAGTTCGTGAACTTCCCACAGGAGCTGTCCATTAACGAAAGTGTTCAGTTGGGCGAAACAGTGGCTTGGATAGATGCTAAGGACCGGGACTTGGGCTACAATGGAAAGCTGGTATTTGCCATTTCCGACGGTGATTACGATTCCGTTTTTCGAATCGATCCCGATCGTGGTGAACTGCAGATAATTGGATACTTGGATAGAGAGCGTCAAAATGAATATGTTCTCAATATAACCGTCTATGATCTGGGTAACCCCACCAAATCGACATCGAAAATGTTGCCAATAATAATTCTCGATGTGAACGATAATCGACCTGTTATTCAGAAGACATTGGCCACTTTTCGATTGACCGAAAGTGCAAGAATAGGAACTGTGGTGCACTGCATTCAGGCCACGGATGCGGACTCGGGAATAAATGCTCAAGTCACGTATGCATTGTCGGTTGAGTGCAGTGATTTTGCAGTCAATGCCACTACGGGCTGCATTCGTCTAATCAAACCACTGGATCGCGAGAAACAGGATAACTATGCTCTTCACATAACAGCCAAGGACGGGGGAAATCCTGTGCTCTCCTCGGAGGCCCTGGTTTACGTTCTGGTCGACGATGTCAACGATAACGCTCCGGTTTTCGGAGTACAAGAATACATATTCAAGGTGCGTGAAGATCTACCCCGCGGCACAGTACTGGCCGTAATCGAAGCAGTGGACGAGGACATTGGTCCAAATGCCGAGATCCTCTTTTCACTTAAAGAGGAGACCCAGGATGAGGAACTGTTCCGGATCGACAAGCACACTGGTGCGATACGGACGCAGGGATATCTGGACTATGAGAACAAACAAGTGCATAACCTTGTTGTCAGTGCCATCGATGGCGGAGATCCGTCATTGACATCGGATATGTCCATAGTTATAGTGATCATTGATGTCAACGAGAACCGATTCGCACCCGAATTCGATGACTTTGTGTATGAGGGAAAAATAAAGGAGAACAAGCCAAAGGGGACATTTGTAATGAATGTTACTGCCCGGGATATGGATACGGTCGATCTGAACTCGAAAATCACGTACTCCATCACAGGTGGCGATGGTCTGGGCATTTTTGCGGTCAATGACCAAGGTGCGCTTTTGCTGTTTATTACCTTTTTGATTGGATTAATAACAATAAATGTATTGCAGGTTCAATAACTTCCTTATCACAACTCGATGCGGAGACGAAGAACTTTTACTGGCTCACGCTGTGTGCGCAGGATTGCGCAATAGTTCCTCTCAGCATTTGTGTCGAGGTAGGTACTTTCAAAATTCATAAAACTTTTTTTAAAAAAAATTATTTTTTTTTAGGTTTACATTAAAGTCGAAAACGAAAATGATAACATTCCTTTGACGAGCAAACCGGTGTACTACGTCAATGTGACGGAAGCTAGTGCCGAAAACGTAGAGGTCATTACCCTCAATGCAGTAGATCCAGATATTGACCCCACCCAGTCTATTACATATAATATCGTTTCCGGAAATCTCGTTGGCTACTTTGAAATTGATTCAAAAACAGGTAAATTTATTTAAATAACTAAGTTTTAGCTTAAATTACAATCATTTGTTTATATTTTTAGGAGTTATCAAAACCACTGAACGCAAACTGGACAGAGAAAACCAAGCGGAACATATTTTAGAGGTAATACATTGCATAGTTCTCGAATTTGTTTTATGTTTAATACCATACATTAACCTCATCCATTTTGTACAGGTGGCTATATCTGACAATGGATCGCCAGCGTTATCGTCTACCTCGAGAATTGTTGTGTCAGTCCTAGATATTAACGATAATAGCCCAGAGTTTGACCAACGGGTTTACAAAGTGCACGTTCCGTCTTCAGCCACTGTCAATCAATCTATTTTTCAGGTAAGTTTAACTTTGGTTAAAAGTTTGATATATGAATAATTGTTTCAAGATCCATAAATCAATAAATGTAGTTCAAAAGTAATATTTGTTCATTTTGATTTGCAAAATGATGTCTTTGAATAAAGTACTACTTTTCTGTACATTTTACAGGTACATGCTATCGACAGTGATAGTGGTGAAAATGGCCGAATTACCTACTCAATTAAGTCTGGAAAGGGTAAAAACAAATTTCGCATTGATAGTCAAAGGGGCCACATACATATAGCGAAACCATTGGAATCCGATAATGAGTTTGAAATTCACATCAAGGCTGAAGACAACGGGATTCCTAAAAAAAGTCAAACTGCTAGAGTTAATATAGTTGTAGTTCCTGTGAATCCTAATTCTCAAAATGCACCGTTAATAGTGAAAAAGTCGTCAGATAATGTGGTCGATCTGACGGAAAATGACAAGCCAGGATTTTTGGTAACACAAATTTTGGCTGTCGATGATGACAACGATCAGCTTTGGTACAACATCTCCAGTAAGTTTAGTTAAGACCCACAAATTTTAAATTTAGTCAAATTTTCACATGATTTTTATAGATGGCAATGATGAAAACACCTTTTATATTGGTCAGGATAACGGAAACATTTTGCTTTCAAAATACTTGGACTATGAAACTAAAAAGAATTATAATCTGACCATAAGTGTTACTGATGGCACATTTACGTCTTTTACTAACCTTTTGGTTAACGTGATCGATATTAATGACAACCCTCCGCAATTCGCTAAAGATGTCTATCATGTCAATATATCAGAAAATATTGAAGAGGAATCAGTTATAATGCAACTTCATGCCACTGACAGAGATGAAGACAAGAAACTTTTCTATCATCTCCACGCTACTCAGGATCCGTCGTCCCTGGCATTGTTTCGAATCGACTCCATTAGTGGAAATGTTATTGTCACTCAGAGATTGGATTTTGAAAAGACCGCGCAACACATTCTAATCGTTTTTGTTAAAGATCAAGGTGCGCCTGGAAAAAGAAACTATGCCAAGATTATTGTAAATGTGCATGACCACAACGATCATCAACCGGAATTTACAGCGAAAATAATTCAAAGTAAGGTTCCCGAGAGTGCAGCAATAGGCTCTAAGTTGGCCGAAGTACGGGCTATAGACCGAGATAGTGGTCACAATGCCGAGATCCAGTACTCGATAATCTCGGGTAACGTGGGAAGTGTTTTTGAGATCGACCCCACGTTTGGCGTAATCACATTGGCCGGCAGCTTGAACATCTACAAAATCCAAGAGTACATGCTGCAAGTAAAGGCTGTAGATCTGGGCAGCCCTCCGCTGTCATCGCAGATACCTGTGCACATCATTGTTACAATGTCTGAAAACGATCCGCCAAAGTTCTCAACCAACAACATTGCCATAGAAATATTCGAGAACCTGGGCATCGGAACTTTTGTAACTCAAGTCACCGCTCGCTCTTCTTCATCCATATTCTTTAATATTATTTCCGGCAACATTAACGAAAGCTTCCGCATTAACCCCTCCACTGGAGTTATTGTTATCAATGGAAATATCGATTACGAAATAATCAAGTAAGCAATAACATGTATATATTTATTAAAATGTATTTGCTAAAACTATTTTGATCCGTTTTCTAGGGTATTCAACCTCACTGTTAAGGGAACCAATATGGCAGCCGAGTCGTCCTGCCAGAATATAATAATACATATCCTAGATGCTAACGATAATATTCCGTATTTCGTTCAAAATGAATATGTCGGAACATTATCTGAATCAGCGGCAATTGGATCTTACGTACTTAAAGTACATGATTCATCCAAAGAGTATGTGTTTTTTATTGCAAAATTATTTATATTATCAATAATAAAAACTGTTGTACTTCAGTCATTTAACATTACAAGTGAAGGATGCCGATGTAGGAGTAAACGGAATGGTTGAGTACCACATAAATGACGATCTGGCAAAGAATGTTTTCAAAATAGATTCGACAACTGGAGCTATTGAACTGTTACGACACTTGGATTATGAAACGAATGCCGGCTATACTTTTGATGTTACGGTAAATAGAAACAAAACAAATTGAATAATTTTTTTTTTACAAATAAGGTATTTTTTAGGTTAGTGATATGGGAAAACCCAAACTACATTCCACTACAACAGCACATGTGACAATTCGAGTAATTAATGTTAACGATTGTCCTCCAGTATTTAATGAAAGAGAACTCAATGTAACATTGTTCCTTCCAACTTTTGAAAACGTGTTTGTTGCTAAAATTAATGCAAAGGATGCTGATAACGATACCTTACGATTTGACATTGTGGATGGCAACGCCAATGAATGTTTTCAAATCGACAAATACTCCGGCATAATAACAACAAGGTAAGATTAATATCGATAATTATCTATTAAATAAGTTATAATTAAATCTGGTATAATTTTCAGAAATTTCGAAATATTAAATAATGAAAATGATAAGGACTATACCGTGCATGTCCGTGCTTCCGACGGAATATTCTCTGCAATATTAATAGTAAAGATTAAAGTTTTGTCAGCCAGAGATTCAAATTTTGCATTCCAACGGGAATCGTACCGATTTTCCGCATTTGAAAACAATACAAAGGTGGTTACGATTGGATTGGTAAACGTAGTAGGAAACTCGCTGAACGAAAATGTGGAGTATCGAATCTTAAATCCAACACAACTGTTCGATATTGGAATCAGCTCGGGAGCCCTGAAAACAACTGGAATTATTTTCGATCGTGAAGTACAAGATTTGTACAGACTCTTCGTGGAAGCAAAGTCTGTTTTGTTCGACGGAATGAATGCGAATGTGCGCAGGGCCGTTACCTCTGTCTATATATCCGTATTGGATGTTAATGATAATTGCCCCTTGTTTGTCAATATGCCGTATTATGCCACTGTTTCAATAGACGATCCAAAAGGAACTACTATAATGCAGGTTAAGGCCGTTGACTTGGATAGTGGAGAAAATGGTGAGGTTCGGTATGAATTGAAAAAGGGAAATGGAGAATTGTTCAAACTAGACCGCAAAACGGGAGAGTTATCCATAAAGCAGCATGTGGAAGGCCATAACCGAAACTATGAACTAACTGTTGCTGCTTATGATGGCGCCATAACTCCCTGCTCTTCAGAAGCTCCTCTTCAAGTTAAAGTGGGTTTACATAAAAACTAAATCAAAAACTATTTAATAATATGTGTCGGTAACTTTTTAGGTAATTGACCGTTCGATGCCCGTTTTTGAAAAACAGTTTTATACTGTTAGCGTCAAGGAAGACGTGGAAATGTACTCGGCTCTTTCCGTATCCATTGAGGCCGAAAGTCCCTTGGGAAGGAGTTTAATTTATACCATAAATTCTGACAGCCAATCGTTTGAAATTGACTACAATACAGGTACATCCTTTTTATTAGATATCCTCAATGGAAATAATTGTATTTCATTTTTACCATTCAGGATCAATTTTTGTTGTAAATGAACTGGACTACGAGCAAATGAATAGCCATGACGTTTCTATCCGAGCAACCGATAGTCTTTCTGGAGTTTATGCGGAAGTCATTTTATCCGTTTCCATTATTGATGTCAATGACTGCTATCCAGAGATTGAAAGTGATTTCTACAACATAACCATTCCAGAAAATTCATCGTTTGGAACACAAATTTTAAAGATTAATGCAACTGATAAAGATTCCGGAGCAAATGCAAAACTTTCCTATTATATTGAATCCATAAATGGGCAAAACAATTCCGACCTGTTCTATATAGATGTCACAGATGGCAATCTATATTTAAAGACTCCCTTGGACTATGAGCAAATAAAATACCATCATATTGTCGTTAATGTAAAAGACCATGGTTCGCCATCATTAAGTTCCCGATCAAACATTTTTATAACTGGTAATATTTTTCATTATTGTGTTTATCACTAAAACCGATATATTAATACTTTTAATTTACATTTAATTTTTCAGTTAAAGACCTGAACGACAACCCTCCATGCTTTGTTGAGCCTTCCTACTTCACCAAACTATCAGTCGCAGCTGTTCGTGGACAATTTGTTGCTTTACCTAAGGCATACGATAAAGATACTTCTGATACGGACTTACTGGAGTATAAAATTGTTTACGGAAATGAACTGCAAACGTATAACATTGATAAGCTAACAGGAGTGATATCCCTTCAAAACATGTTAAATTTCACCGATAAAAGTAGCACAGTCTTGAATATTTCTGTTTCGGATGGAGTACACACGGCGTATGCACGTTTGAAAATATCTTTACTACCAGAAAATGTGTACAGTCCAGCGTTTGATAAAAGTTCTTATGATGCGCAAATTTCCGAAAATTTGCTGCATGGCCATAATATAATTACGGTATGTTTTTTTATGTAGTTTATGGATTTGGTTAACAAGAATTTGTAATTCTAGGTTAAAGCAACGGATGGAGATTTTGGAACTTACTCAAACCTTTATTACGAAATAGTTTCCGAAGAAATGAAAAAATTTTTTCTCATAGATCAAGCAACAGGTGTTATAACGTCTAAAGTAACGTTTGATCGTGAAAAAAGGGATGAGTATGTGGTGCTATTGAAAGTCTCCGATGGTGGCGGCAAATTCGGATTTGCATCACTCAAGGTTATAATAGTAGACGTAAACGATAACGTTCCTTACTTCCTGTTAAAGGAATACAAAATTGTTGTAAGCACGACAATGGAAGCGAACAGGACTATTTTAACGGTAAGGATTTATCCTAATTGTTTTCACTTCTATTGTCAATTGAAGAAGTTTTGTTAATGGTTTGAATACCAATAAATATTTGTATTTCAAAAAACTCTTTAAATTAACAATATATATTTATTTTTAGGTCAAAGCCAAGGACGACGATATTAACGACAATGGGTCGGTGTACTACAAAATTGTGCAAAAGTCTAACGATGAGTCATCAAAGGATGTGATTGAAATTTACGAGAATACTGGAGATATTGTCCTCAAGCGAGATGCTGGAACCTACGGAGTGGGATCATATCAGTTTTTCGTACGCGCTTCTGACCGAGGCGAACCTAAATTTCACTCGGAAGTGCCAGTGTCAATCGAAATAATTGAGACAGAATCAAGCATTCCCATTTTTGACAAGTCCACAATCCAACTTAAGATTATAGAGTCAACGTCACCAGGCACAGTGCTCACAAAGCTACACATGATTGGAAACTATACGTTTAAATTTTCAATTGCCGCAGATCAGGACCATTTCATTGTATCCGATAGTGGCGAATTGATCCTTCAGCAAACATTAGACCGAGAACAGCAGGAGTCGCACAATTTGATTGTAGTGGCAGAAACCGCCACGGTGCCGGTTCTTTTTGCTTATGCTGATGTGCTTATTGATGTCAGGGACGAAAATGATAACTACCCCAAGTTTGACAACACATTCTATAGTGCCAGTGTTGCGGAAAATAGTGAAAAGGTTACTTCTTTGGTAAAAGTATCAGCCACTGATGTCGACACTGGACCAAATGGCGATATTCGATACTACCTAGAAAGTGAAACCGAAAACATCCAAAACATTTTCGATATCGACATTTACTCTGGCTGGATCACCTTGCTAACCTCCTTGGATAGAGAGGTTCAATCTGAATATAATTTCAAAGTAATTGCTGCCGATAATGGTCACCCAAAACATGATGCAAAAGTACCTGTAACTATTAAAATTGTAGACTATAATGACAATGCACCTGCATTTAAATTACCTATCGAAAGACTTTCTGTTTTCGAGAACGCACTGCCTGGTACAGTTTTAATTAACTTACTTTTAATTGATCCGGATATCGAAAAACAGGAAATGGACTTCTTCATCGTTTCTGGAGACAAACAAGCACAGTTCCAGATCGGTAAGAGCGGAGAGTTATTTATTGCCAAACCATTAGATCGCGAACAAATCATGTTCTACAACTTAAGCATAATTGCAACTGATGGGAAATTCACTGCCAAAGCCAATGTTGAAATAGATGTAAAAGACATAAACGACAATACGCCTTACTGCCTAAAACCCCGCTATCATATCACCACTAATGAATCAATCTCGATTGGAACTACACTAGTTGAAATCAAGGCTGTTGATTTTGATTTGCAAAGCAAACTTCGCTTCTATCTGTCTGGCAAAGGTGCAGATGACTTTACTATTGGAAAGGAGAGTGGCATATTGAAGGTGGCAAATGCACTGGACCGGGAAACTACTCCAAAGTACAAATTGGTAGCACACGTCCAGGATGGCAAGGACTTTACCCAGGAATGCTTTTCCGAAATAATCATCACTGTCAATGACATTAATGACAATATACCTGTTTTCTCAATGGTTAAATATAGAGTGAGCGTTCCCGAAGATGCTCAATTAAATACTCTGGTCACGAAAGTGCATGCAATGGATAAAGATTTTGGGGTAAATAGACAAATCAAGTACTCCTTAATGGGCGAAAACCATGATTACTTTAAAATATCGAAGTCAACTGGTATTATTAGGCTGGACAAAAATCTTGATCGTGAAACTATTTCCCTGTTTAATCTAACTATCAAAGCGGAGGACTGCGGCATTCCCAAATTACATTCCATTGCAACGGTGGCTGTGAACATATTGGACATTAACGACAATCCACCTGAGTTCAGTATGCGACAGTATTCGTGCAAAATTCTTGAAAACGCCACCCAGGGCACAGAAGTCTGCAAAGTCTATGCCGCCTCGATAGACATTGGAGTAAACGCAGACATTCATTATTTTATAATGAGTGGCAATGAACAAGGAAAATTCAAAATGGATTCCATGACCGGCGAGTTGTCGCTGAATGCAACTCTGGATTATGAAATGTCAAAGTTTTACTTCTTGACTATTCAAGCTATCGATGGGGGCACTCCGCCTCTTAGCAACAACGCCTATGTGAACGTATCTATTTTGGACATAAATGACAACAGCCCCAAGTTTCTGCAAAACTTTTACCGCACAAATGTTAACGAAGATATATTAGTGGGATCCAAGATTTTGGATGTCAAAGCCACAGATGAAGACTCTGATATAAATGGGCTTGTGACTTACAATATCGAAAAAGGTGACAACATAGGCCAGTTCTCGATAGATCACAACAACGGAACAATAAGCGTTTCAAGGCCCTTGGATCGGGAGACTATTTCGCACTATAACTTGGAAATCCAAGCCTGCGACCAGGGAAGTCCCAAAAGCTGCAACAGTGTGCCAATAAATGTGAATATTTTGGACACAAACGACAATGCGCCCATCTTTTCCAGCGCCAACTATAGTATTGTGCTTCAAGAAAACCGTCCTCTGGGCTACATATTCCTGACTTTCAAAATATCAGACGCCGACGAATCACCCAACACCACTCCATACACATTCGATATTCGGTCTGGAAACGAGGGCGGACTTTTTCGACTGGAGCAAGATGGATCGCTGAGCACTGCCTCACGATTCAATCACAATCTTCAGGATGAATTCGTGATTCAAGTTCGAGTATTTGACAACGGCACACCTCCACTGTATTCCGATGCCTGGGTGGTTGTGAAAATAATTGAGGAAAGTCAGTACCCTCCAATAGTCACTCCCCTGGAAGTAACAATCAATTCATTTGAAGACGATTTCTCTGGCGCTTTTATTGGAAAAGTTCATGCTTCCGATCAAGACAAGTACGACGAATTAAACTTCAGTTTGGTGTCCGGCCCTGACGATATGTACCAGAGCTCTAAGCTGTTTAACGTTTCCAAAAAAACGGGACAGATCTATGCCATATCCAACCTCGATATTGGTCTGTATAAGCTTAATGTGTCAGTTTCGGATGGCAAATTCCATGTCTTCTCGATTGTGAAGATCAATGTGGAACTGGTAACTAATGACATGCTCAAAGAATCGGTTGTGATTCGCTTCAGCAGGATTTCACCATCTGAGTTCCTCCTCAGTCACAGGAAAACATTCATGCGCTCTATTCGCAACATCATGCGATGTCGCCAAAAGGATGTAATTCTGATAACCTTGCAGACGGAAGCACCGAATCACTCTGTGGCAAAGCGACATGCTAGATCAATTGACGCTAATTTGAATGTGGTGTTTGCAGTGCGAAAGCAGCAAATTATTCCCGATTCCGATGAGTTCTTTACCAGCGACGAAATTCGGCAAACACTGATTGACAAAAAGAACGAGATTGAAAACGAAACGAACTTGGTTGTGGAGGAGATACTACCATCCACCTGCCAGAGCAAGCAAAACTCATGTGTTCACGGCGAGTGCAAGCAGGTCTTACGGATCCAAAAGAACAACGTCACGACTACCTTTACGGATGTGATTAGTTTTGCTGCTCCGTCTTATAATCAAGTGAATAGGTGTGTCTGCCGACCAGGATTCGATGGAAAGCACTGTAATGAGACGGTTAATGCATGCTCCACGGATCCGTGTTCCCCGCAGAGGATCTGCATGCCATCGGGATCGGTTCTGGGGTACCAATGTGTGTGTCCCAAGGGATTTTCAGGGACCTACTGCGAACGAAAGTCTTCGAAGTGCACCAACGAATCCTGTGACATTGGACTGTTCACTGCGGTTTCCTTCGGCGGAAAGAGCTATGCCCACTACAAGATCAACAAAATAAAGGCCAAATTTACGCTGGAAAATGAATTTTCGTATTCCCTGCAGATAAGAACTGTGCAGCAAACGGGAACTCTGTTATATGCCAGCGGCAAGGTGGATTACAACATCCTGGAAATCATAAACGGCGCAGTTCAGTATCGATTCGATTTGGGTTCTGGTGAGGGGGTCATAATTGTGTCGAGCATTAACATCTCCGATGGGGAATGGCATCTAATCAGTCTGGAGCGATCCCTAAACAGTGCCAAACTAATGGTGGACAACAAGCATGTCTCACATGGCAGTGCTCCGGGTGTGAATGGTATCCTGAACATCCAGTCGAACGATATCTTTGTGGGCGCCGAAGTTCGACCCCATCCGTCGATAGTCGGATATGAGGACATCCAGCGCGGCTTTATCGGCTGCATGGCCAACATCAAAATAGCCAAGGAGTCGCTGCCCTTGTACATTTCCGGCGGAAGTACCATCGCTGCCCTGAAGAGATTCACAAATGTCGAGTTTAAGTGTGATCCGTCGAATGTGCTGGTGCGTCTGGGCATTTGCGGATCCCAGCCGTGCGCCAATAGTGGGATCTGCAAGGAACTCGGCACTGACGTGTTCGAATGTGCCTGCCAACCCCGATATTCGGGAAGGCTCTGCGAAATCGATCTAGATCCATGCTCTTCGGGACCTTGCTTGTTCGGCGGACGGTGCGACTATCACGGACCCAACAACTACAGCTGCACGTGTCCGATCCACTTGTCCGGGCGGAGGTGTGAGTACGGAAAGTTCTGCACCCCGAATCCCTGCAAAAACGGCGGCATTTGTGAGGAGGGCGATGGAATATCGCACTGCATGTGCCGGGGCTACACAGGACCCACTTGTGAGATCGATGTGGATGAGTGCGAGAACCAGCCCTGCGGAAATGGAGCGACCTGCATCAACGAGCCCGGAAGCTTCCGGTGCATTTGTCCCTCGTACCTCACAGGCGCCAGCTGCGGAGATCCCCTGTATTCGAACTCAATTTCCACAAAGTTGAAGAACTTTTCCCTGGAGCACATTAGCGGGATCATATCGGGAGTAGCCGTTGTACTAGTGATCATAAGTTGCGTTCTATGCTGTGTGGTCATTCGGAGGAATTCCTCGTCGAAGCGAAGGAACCGACTCGAAAAGGACAAAAACAAGCCGTCGTACAAGGAGGCGAATCTGAACTCGCTGGTTGACAAGGACAATTACTGCAAACCAAACGTTAAGTTGAGTAATTTGGAAGTAAATCAGCGGCCGATTAGCTACACCGCAGCCCCAAATGATAACCTGTTCCTGAGCAACAGGAATTTCGTTAATAATTTGGATATATTGCGAAGCTACGGTTCGGCTGGTGATGAACTGGAAAATGTGCCATTTGAGTACCAGAAGGTGAATCGAAATAAACAGCACGTAAACATAAACTCCTGCCATTCCGCCGATGCAGACAATGCCTACAAACAAGAATGGTGTGAGCAAATGCATTTAAGAACCTTCAGTGAAAACAAACTGAACAATGGTTAGTATACAGCTCCTAAATTATAGTTTTTGAAATAAAAAAACAAACTAATTTGTAAATTTACAGAACTCAAGAGAGATTTCGGACCATCAGTTAGTCGCTTTTCAACTGGGAAACTAATCCAAGTTGAAATGCCGAACGTGTGCCACTCTTCCAGTGCGAATTTCGTTGATTATTCAGCTCTTGCCAATGGTCAGTATCATTGGGACTGTTCCGACTGGGTTCGCAAAAGCCATAATCCCTTGCCAGATATAACTGAAGTTCCTGGAGCAGAAATAGCTGACTCATCGAGCTTACATAGCAATGATAGCAACGAGTCCAAGTCGAAGAAAGCCTTTTTCGTTCACAGTAAGTATAACTTAGTTGACAAATGCTCGTATTTCAGTATAATTAATTTTCTACTTAATAGGGGAAGACGGAGATGTTGATCCGACCAGGGATATAGCCGCACTAAACGAGGATATCGGATCGGAATATTTGGATTCGGAGGCGGAGAGCTGTATGGAGCCGTTCATGTTGCCGCGATCAAGTAATCAGCCACTTTCAAGACTGAGTTCTTTTAATAATATCGAGAATGAAGACTATAAATCAAATACAGGTAATGCAATTTAATTTAATTAATATCGACCATCCCTATTTTTAATAAGAAAACTTCAATCCTTGGTTAAAGAGACTAAAAATCAGCCATTGTTTTCTGATTATTTTTCTTTTATAATGTCTCAGTAAGCAGATTATACTAGTATGAGGTTACAATATCATAACTTTTTTATTTTGATGCTTCTAAAATTTGTAAATAAAAAAACTGTTTTCTAGTTTCTACATAAAGTGTATATCATTTTTAAGAACTTTTATTCCTTAGAGGAACTATTTATTATTTTATTTCCCACATTTTATAACCCTACCACTTGTTAATTTTTTAGCTCTCTAACACTTACATAACATCTATGTATACTAATCTATTTAACTACTTCATTTCATGCAATCAGTGCCTTTACCGTCGAAAGTTAGTCATTTGTGTAAGTTTTTGATTAATCATAAGATATAATCAATTGTTTCTTATCAACGCCCAATTATTTTTCTTTGCCAAAAACACTTTATATACCGTTACCGGGGAGTTAACTATTCCATTAAATTTATGAAATATTAAACTGAAATTTTGTATAATCCACATGACATGAAATAAAAGTCTTGAAACTAAAATGGTGTAATATTAAATACAAGTTTTTTAATGCTTATCTTTTATTAACATTATTCTGCTAAAATATAGTAGTTTATAGTTCACATTAAAAATATGTGACAATACAAAATATTTACAACTGATATATACAAATTCTTGAGTAAAAGTAAGAACATGCTTAACGAATGATCCTTTGATTTAATCAACAGGCAAAGTATATTTAAGACATCCTGATTCGTATTTACCCACGATGCATTTTCCAAGTGAAACGGATGGGGAAAGCTCTATGACCGAGGGGCCGATTTCAAGGAAGGAAATTAAGACCAGAAGGACGATAAGTGGTAGACAAAGAAAATATTTTTTAATTCGATACGAATTTCACAATCATATATTTTTTGCAGAAAATTCAGAGGAGGCATATCTATTTCCATGCGCTGTCGGAGAAATTGGATCCAACAGTAACATTTCGGTTCGACTGTGTGAAATTGAAGATTCTGAGTTGGAAGAGTTTTTACCACAACAACAAACAAACAATTAAATGACATGCTAAATATATAAGAACTACATTTTACACAAATTATTTGATTTCGTTAGATACTATTTTCCATAGGAAAAACTTTGGTTATATATTTTCAATAAAAAATACATAAATATATTAGTGTCTTTAAATACGTTATGAATATTTTACAAGATCATTTGTTTAGTTCCAAGGTAAGTAAAAAGCTACCTATTATATTAATAAATTATCACAGCATATTAATTTTGAAAATGCGTGTTTTAAAAAAAGTTGAGATGCCTATTTCTTTTTTTTTGATTTTGCCAACTTTTGGGCAATATAACTATTTCTTAATTTTTGCAGTTTGTTTGATTTGCCGAACCATTTGTTGAACTTTACCATGAGCTGAAAAGAAAATGCATTACATTTATATTCTTTTTGATAAGCATCTATAAAATATTTGTATACCTTCTCGTCTGGAGGGAAAATTGGAGGCTCATTCTTGCTAAGGAAATACTCCAAGAACTCGTTGGGATCCAATGCCTCGTTCTTCAGACGCATTTTTCGGTCGATATTTAAAGTCTGATTTATGTTATCATTAATGTCGCCGGAGTTGTAAGCCTGCAAGACTCTTGCCAGCGCAGAATATGCGTACTCCGCCATATCATCTGGGGCGTTTTCGGTCATCAGCTCTAGCCAAAGAAGGAAACTAGTGCCATAATCGCACTTCGGAATTAGCAGGACCTTTTGGAACGCCCTTTTGATGCCTCCTTTGGCCGCCCAGGGCATAGAACTTGTGCCGACAAGGACAACTTTATCATTTTTCTTTAAGGGCTTTAAAATTTTACTGGCTATGGAAGATCCAAGAAGTCTTGGTTTTATGTCTACGGCCTCAGGGGGTATCTTTTTCCAAAATAATCGGTGAGCTTCATCGAAAAACATTATGGTAGGCTGGAACGCTTTTGCCACTTTTACAATAACATGTAAGAAATACTTCAAGTCATCAGCAAACTTATAGGTCTTCTCGGGACTCAGATTCATAAAAACTGCGTCTGGATTAAAAATTAAAATTGTAAGCCATAGACAGACATGAATTAAATTTTTATATTACCTAGTTCTGAGGCAATGATTTGACACATCAATTTCTTTCCGCAATTTACGGGTCCAATGAGTAAAAGGGACTTCGGTTTTGGAATATCGAATTCGCCCATTCCGAGCATTGACTCTTGAATGACCATTTTAATATCACCTTTTGCTGGACCCAATGTTCTGAAAATTTAACATTTAAAAAAAATGATTAAATTTAAAAATCGAATTGCTTTTTAAACGTATTATGATTGAATAAAAAAATAGCATTAAAATGAGCTATAAATGCTCCAGGGGGGTAATAATATGAAGGAACAATATTTTATTCAGCGGAATCGATATTTAAAAAATTTGAATTAATTTAAAGAACCAAAATGTTTTTTAAGCCCCCTTAATAAAATACATACGTCAAGTCCTCCTCATCTCGAGTGTCGTCTGCCACAAAGTTAAAGTCCGCAATGAATTCATCAAAATCTTTATGAGAAACTTCCTCTATTATTCCTCCATCTTTTAGTTCGTGGTATAAGGAGTCAAGAGTTCTATCGCCTGTCATATCCTTTGGCTTTTTCTTCCTCTTGTTCTTTTTCTTTTTCGGATACTTTACTTTCAGAGCCTTGTACTTTTCATTGTTATCCTTTGCTAAAGCCTCCCGAAGCAATTCGTACTCTACCCTACAAAAATTAAAATTTTAACTGTTTATTATCAAAACATTTTGTCAATATTTTTAAGGATTATTATTTATAGATTTATTTTACCTCATGTATTCATCGACCAAGCCTCTTACTTCCTGATGTATCTTGGCAAGCTCTTCCTCTGTAACCCATTCTTTAATAGGATCGTGATTTTTGTTAAGATATTCATCGACGTTTCTCCAGTCCTTAGCATATTTCTTCATTGTTTCCTCAATGTTTTCTACAAAGTGATAAAAATGCCTCAAATATATTAAAATGAAATCCTTTTGATAACTTACCTATAGGCTTGCTTGCAGTTAACTCATAGCCAATATCGATGATCCCAGCGTCTCTCAATTTTTTCCTGCGCTTGGCTTCTTTCATTTTGATTAATTTAAGCTTTTCCCTCTTTTTCTTTTCTCTTTTTTCTCTTTATCTCGAAGTTTCTTTTTCTCTTCTTTTGTCATTGGCTTTTTACCCAGCGTCTGCTGAAATTCCATTGGGGTCATTGTTTCATCGATGACAACTAGTACGGTTCCCTTTTTGACAGGATCAGGATAGGGATGAAAGTTTCCGGTCTTTTCGTAACTGTAAAGAATGGATTACTCTTATATGTCCTTAAATAATTTCACCTTACAATTCTTTGAACCAAGCCCGAATATGGTCCGATATATCTTCCATCATCCATGGACTTCTGACTTGCAAAAGCCTTGTGCGTTCATCATTAATTAAGTTTATAAAATCTTCATCTAGCTTTTTTTTTAGCATCTCCTTTTTGTACATTTCCATAATTGAGTTTGCATTTTGGTTCGGTCGCTTCAGTTTTCTTATTTTCTTCATACCATACAATTCTTCTTTAAATCTCTTTCTTATTTTAACTATTTTTCTTGTCCTGTAGCCTCGCCACCAGCACTGAATTCTAATCGCAGCATTATTTCGTATTATATTTATGGCATCTTCATCTAAAATAATTTGTTATAACAAATATCAAAAGTTGGCCTCTAAAAGCTACTGTAATTTTATTTAAGAAATTTGCGATTTGGTGAAAACTAACTTACAATAGATTTTTAATTGATGCACAAATGTACATATACAAGAATGCAGGAAAAAATATTACTTTGGCTTTTCCACAGGTACTCAGGTTGTAAGGAATCGCACTTAAAGTTTGCAAGACGAGACTACCCAATATACTAGCAGAGTTAAATATTAATTAATCCAATCAAAGCAAATTATATAATTATCAAAAGTGCGGTAAAAGTAAACAAAATGTAGAGGCAAATATTATTTTCTTAAATATGGGAAACATGGAAAAAATCCATTCAAAAGTTTGTCGATTTTCAAATTGTGTTTTCATTTGTTTTATTTAAAAATTTTTTTCGATAAAAAATAAAGAATAAATAATAGTCACGACTCGTTTGGAGGTTTTTTTGTTTGGCTAAAAATGTCCTTGTATTTTAACAAGTTAATTTTTAATAATTACCATCTACTGCTGCTTCCCCTACATCATCCATTCTTCGTAAGTTTTCACAAGATTCATCAGATTTCAAGAAATCAGCAGTAAACATGGTTCTCTTGACGGGAATACTCATTGCCTGATCAGGTTTAAACGTAAATTTATAATTGATTTTTTTTCTTTGGTGGACCTTGAGGAACTTCTTCTTGTCATACTTAATACTCGACTTATACACTCGAGCTCGGCGGGCCCTCTCATGAGCTTGGATGAGCTTCACGGCCTCACTGACAGGAACCCAATCCTGTGCCGCCTTCTCTTCCTTTTCCTCCTCGTTCATGTACAATCGGTTGTCGGCTATGATATTTTGAATATCCAATGGACGGCGGTAAAGAAACTGTGGAGATCTCCATATGACCAAGTCCCGGGGGGTTAGCTTCCGAGCGATCAGTGCTTTATCCAAATATATATATTCGCTCATTTCCAACTCCTTTAACTCCTCCTTGAGTTGCATTAGCTGCTGAGTCGCACTCTCTACCAAAACGCGAACTAATGCCCGCTTTTGCACTTGAAAAGTATTGTGGTAAATGAAACCTAACTTTTCGACCAACTCAACATATAATACGTAGAGTTCTGCGAAAATTTTAAATGATATTGCTTTTTCCTGGGGTGGGTCTATCTTCTTTAAGCGGTTTTGTTTTTTGATAAGTTGCCCAATTTCCTTTCGTGTGGACACCCAAAACTTATGATTTAAGTCGAAAGACATTTTGGATTCTCTCTTTATGTGTGGCTTGCAGAATAAAAAAATCTGGACGTGTTAAGAATATAGACTGTATTTATTCGTTTCTGTACACTAAATAAAAATAGGTTTATTACCTGATTATTCAAGGGTTACTTAGTACCAATATAGATTTTGATTTTATATAAATTTATCACTTTATTTCACTTATGGTTAGACAATCAGGGAATTCTGAAGGGTACAACCACGGCCTCTTTGTGGTCGATTTGTATGTGCGAAACACTGATGTGTGCTTTCTCAGTGAAGAGTTTCATCTGAAAAATGAATAATATACGGGTTGTCAAATAATAAAATTCTAATCGAATACTTACTTGAGCAGTGTCTTCGAGTGAAACTGGTTTAGACAAATAGAATTGATGACTTGGAACATCTTTTAACAGCCCTGTAGTTAAAATAAATATTAGTTTTCAATCAATTCTACAGATAGTTCCAATTCAGACCTTTTAGTGAGATACTGGGATGCTGAACGTTGTTCCACTGCTGATGCAACCGCTGCGAATACAATCTTATTCTGTCGGCGTACTCCTGGTGCTCCAAACTATGACAATCCATGGCCCCAACGTTTATCATGTTTCTGCAAAATAAATGTGTGAAAAGATGAGATTTAAATACAAATTAAGTTATTGTTTTTAAGTACAATTTCTATATCCAAATGCCCTAAATTTGAGATATGTATTGAAATTAAGATATGCGTTACGTTCTAAGTTTAAAGTCTTAAGTTTCTAAAAACTTGTATAATCTGTGCTATTAGTTTTTAACTTTGAAAGACATTTGCACCATAGCAAAGTTAAGAGCATCTGCCATCGCCTCCATATGCTATTGTTACTCTATGTGTAATCTGTTGTAAATTTGATAATAAACATATGCTATTGTTACTCTATGTGTAATCTGTTGTAGGATGATTGTAAACCCTATCAAAACACGCCCATGGAGCCAACATACATCGCAGTATTCTGCACCAATCGGGAGAGTGCATTTTGGTCGTCCTTCTTGGGCAAAGAGTGGGCATAGTCGTTGCTGAGGCCATCGGAATTGCTCCTCCGAAGGGCAGGACTGTGGTTTACGGGGTCCACCAGAAGGTGTGTCCTCTCGTTCGGCTCGTTGGGCTGCAGATAAGACGCAATACATTAGTCACTTTTCCGGCGAAGTAAGATCTATGGGTTACCTGGGCACCCGTGTCCTCGGTGCATTGCCAGCAGTTGCATATCGAGGCAAAGTAGCTCCAAACCGAGTGAACGTAATCCATCCTAAATGCAATTGTTCTTTATGCAAGTTGATGTGTTAGAGATGTGAGAAACCTCGAGGTAATGTCGATACATCGATATTTTAACCGGATGTTAATATTTTGTATTTAATGTTTTTTTTTTAAATAGCTTAATGCAAAATTGAATTTAAAATTGTATGCTGATTTTTTAAATAGTTTTCATGCTTAAATAATATTAAAAATATTTCGATCTATCGAGGTGTTTTCATGAGAAACATCGATCAGCATTTTCTTTCTTCCATCTCTAATGCAAGTTCCTGACACCCATCAATAAGTGTGCCCTTCTCTGGGGGGAGACGAAATAACAAATAATATTAAACGCAATAATACCGAATTCCGTTTTATGAAGGATATTCTCAATCTCTTTAAAATTAATATAATTCAATTACATTATTAATTAATATCAACATATAGAGCCTTAAGAAGTCTCCCTTATCTTACAAATATTCTCTTATTATCAAAACGTAACTATTCACTGTTTAAAGGGATAATGTTTCTAAAATAATCAAATACAAATTTAATTTCATTAAAGATAAATTAAAAAATCAATAAAAACACAAAATTAGTAAAACAAATAAAAAATCTATTAATTGGTATTGCAGTGTTGCTATATTTCATTATATGTATTACTTACAGACAATGAGAAAAAGGCGTTTTGGAGTTAAAACAAGAGAGAACGCTATAGTCGGGTGCCCCGACTATCAGATACCCGTTACTCAGGTAAAGGGAGTGCGAGGGAGATGGAGATAGAAACTTTGATCACGCATAACTTTTTAACGAATGGTCCGATTTGAAAAATTTCTTCTACATTTCGATAGGTATTGATAAACACAATAAAACTGCATTTACTTTTCCGAAATATTTAAATTTTAAAAATCGTATATTAGCGATTGTGGGCGTTAAAGGGGGCGTGGCACCTTTTTGAAACAAACTTGCGCTGCGTAGGAACTCCTAGAATCTGCATGCAAAACGCCAATCTTCTAGCTTTTATAGTTTCCGAGATCTCAGCGTTCATACGGACAGACAGACAGACGGACAGACAGACGGACAGACGGACAGACGGACATGGCTAGATCGACTCGGCTAGTGATCCTGAACAAGAATATATATACTTTATAGGGTCGGAAACGCTTCCTTCTACCTGTTACATACTTTTGCACGAATACAATATACCCTTTTACTTTACGAGTAACGGGTATAAAAATGTTGTTTCTTAAAATATACATAAATAACATATATATGATATTATGGTGTTGTGATGCTAACTAACAAACTACGAGTTATTACTTTGGAGAAGGAATTACAAAGTGTTAGATTAGAATCAAGAAGATATGTTTTTAAGGGCTTAGTTTTAAAGGCCGTTTTAAAAATTTTAGAACTGGAAGAGAAAGAACATATTTTTATATTTTGCACTTTATACAATAATAAATCGGTTTTTTTTTTAAAGTTGAATTATGTGATTTTTTAATTATTTATCTTTATGATTTTTCATGTTTATTAAAATGTTGTGTAATATAATGGAAAGCATTTTTTAAATGAGAAACCATTATTTGTAGGTTTTTTCTTGTATATATCCACAGAAAGCCAGCAGATTAAATAATATACATTGTATATTGATGAAGATGTCTCCGTTGCAGGCAACGGATGATGCTTATCTCGATTCGTCCTTCCTGCCAATCAAATGAATTGGGCTGCACATTTTTAATTGTGTCGCTCGCGTCAAAAGGACGAAGGAGCGGAATTCAGCAGCCCACGCACAGCACGCCCTTAAATCAACGACGCGGTTAACCATGATGGCGAAAGCAGCCAGGCGGAAACGCGAATTCATTGCCGAGGTTGCAAGATGGGGAGCATGTGTGCCAGTGCTGTCAGCTTGTCCTTTCTCAAACACAAGTTCTTGTCTCTATTAGTCATTTAATTTATTTCAGTAACATGCCAAGAGATTTGGGTAGTGTTAAATTTATGTAATAAAAGCTTTTTTATTCTTCTATCGAATCACGTTTTAAACTTTCGTCTTCTTGATTTGTGTACTTACCATTTACCCTTATTACTTGAACCAAAATTTGTTTAGCTCATAAAAATATTATTATTAATGACTAGTTAGAATGTCCTTAAAAACTTTGTTTTTATGTAAGAGCTTGTCTGCCTTTTTAATTTTACTTATTGTCAAAAAAGATTAAAAATATTAATATAACTATTTGAATCATATTGTTATTATTTCTTTTTAATGTTTTGAAAATTTAGTTACGTTCTTTTTACAAGGTAATATGTTAATAAAAAACCATAGTGTCTTATTGTTTTGGTATAAATTTTAGAATAAGAAAAAGTAATTTTTAGCTGGAATAGAGCTCTTGGCACCTCTGAGGTGTGCCCCGGTGATTCCCCCATAGCATCCTGATTCCTTGCTCCACCTTCCGACTGACACCGCAATTCCATCCATTCGCCAGACGCACTCTCACACCCGCTTGTAACTTGTAACTTCATTTTGCCTCGCTTTTGTTTCCGTTCCTTGGCAGCGGAAGCTGGGCCAGAAATTTCATAACTGCCACAAGGAGCAGCTTCACTTCAAATTCAATTATCCTCCGTATGCACACGGTCCCCAAAGGATATCGATCAGTACATCTAAAGACGTACATATGTCTGTGGTTTGTTATCTGTGAATCGCTGCCTTCTATTGTACATTTTCGATACGCTATTTCTTTGCAGTTGAGTATATTGGGATAAATATATCATTAGAAACGGAAGATTATAAGTCAATGTCTGTTGGACTTGGTAAGCAATTTCGTTTAATAAAAAATATTATAAAGATATAAAATATATCAGAAAATAAAAAAATTTATTTTACAACTAAACTAAGGCTATTGCTTAAGCAACATTTTTTTGACCCTATATTCTATTCTTATGCGTTTAAATGTTATAGCCATCTCAAATCAACTTAAAAGAGCATTTTAAAATTCACTTCTGCCTAATACTTATGTGTTTAGTTCATTTCATGGCTCGGCACAGTTCAATTTCTCCCAGCTAAACTGGTCTGGATGGGCTTCCTCTAAGGGAACTCTAGGCGAAAAACCTCAACCACATTAACGATTTAATGAACCCCCACGAAGCAGTTTGCCACTTGATTGCCTGCGGCCTGGCTCCAGTCCTGCCGATTGGATTCAGCTGGTGTTTTATCTACGACCCAGACTTGCAGTGCTAACCCTCGCCCATCGGCCACGCCCTCGGTTCGGGTTCAGGATCCTCCGGCTCATTGTTGCATCGACAAAGAAAACCCAATTTACATAGAATAACTGGGGATTATCGGAGCAGCTCCCCTGCACCCCGCACCCTGCAGACCAGCCGCAAAAGTGCGCCAGCAGCGTTTTCAATATGCAAAGCGGGCAGCATCCGGATGCCACATCGTCCTCCGACCACCTTCACTTCTCCGGATAAACAGTGCGGCGCAAACTTACAGCAGGAAAAACCACATTTTTATGCACAACACTTTGCCTTTTCACTTGATGGCCTGCGCCTGCCTCATGCACTGCAACATATTTTATTGCGATTAAACTGATTCTTTACATATTTCTTTTCAAAGGGAATCTATACTTATAGATAATATAATATATGTGCCTTTTTTCTTTTTAACTTTTTATTTATAATATATATCTTCTCTAATCTCAATGAATTGAAGTTTTTCAAAACTTATATAAATTGTTTTTAAACAATAAGTAAAAGGAGTTTCACAAAGCACAAAACATAATTGTTTCTAATTTTGGCTGGACATAATAATAGGAGTACGAAGATAAATGTTTAAATTAAATCGATATTTAACTATTTTTGGTCTTGTTTTATATAAAAATTGTATATGAAATTGTTTGCAGGACTTTCGCCTAAGCATGAAGAATGTATGCCTCACAATCGGGTAGCTTATTGAAACTCCGAAAAATTGTAAATTATTTAGTGTCTTCTTAAATTAGATTTTACTTTTTCCTGTGTAGTTTGTGCATCCTCCAACTTCACTGACTTTTTTTGCCAAGATTGTTTGTGCGGACTTGGTTAGCTCTTGGCCCGTTGGCGAGCCGTTGCATCTGGCCATAAATGTCGACCGAGGCGATAAAGTTGGGCCTGATTATGCAGCTATATTTAAGGTAAACGATCAACTTGGAATGGCGAGAAAAATAGTGTAAACTAGGGCTTGGAGGCAATGAATATAATAATACACATATTTTAAGTACCAATAAAATGAGTAAATCTGCATAAAACTGTTTTCTGCAGACAAATGAAGAAATGTTTGAGCAGCCCAAAGGGATTTTGTGACTATGGCTTGAACTATTGAATTCTAAAATGTATTTTTCCAACTTTACCTTGAATTTATGTAGGGAAATAGAAAAAATATCGATCCCAAGCCACTGTATATGTATATACATCCGCGTATATTTCTCCCGTTTCCCTTTAAGCTGTCATAAATCCCTGGAAAATCCATAAACTCCGTGTTACATCGGTGCTAAGCTGCAGGTGAACTGCGACATCTGCAACTGCGACAAATGCATTTGGAATGCAATTCAATTTCCTCTTTGGCCCACTAGCGTCCTTGGTGGTGGCTTCGAATGCTCTCGATTTTGTTATCGCCGGATTGTTGGCCTTAATTTACCAAAAACGTTTCGCCGCGCAATTTGCTATATTTCTGTGTGACATTCCACTTAGCTTGGCTTAATTTTCAATTGACACTGGTGGACTATTTTGGCTGGTGCAGTTGTTCCCGATTTGGCTCGTAAATCGATTATTTTCGGAGGGTTCGAAAAGAAGTCTGGGACTGCAGCTCTTCCGCCTGTCGGAACATTAGCAAATAAGGTAAGTTCTATTTATTCAGAGCGTGCGAATAAATTACATAGTCGGATTTTCCGTTCAGCAGTTGATGCGAGGAAAAAGTGAGATGAGAAAAGCTTAATTAATTAAAATGGTATACGATGCAAATGAGGCGATGGTAACTCAACCGAATGCAGTAAAAATTAAAACAATTTTAAATATGCAGTATAATATAATATTTTAATTAAACAAAATTCTAAAGTTGTGTCACAAATAAATATATTATATAAGTACAATAGAGTTTCTAACAGAGACATACACAAATTAACAATAAACTTTTTTCATTACCCTAAAAGGAAATCTTGGGACGTTATAACGAATGTCTAGCCTTTTCCAGGTTAAACTCATTGAAATTAAACTTCCCCACATCAATGGACACAAACCGCATGCTAAATCTAGAGAAACAACTTAATAGCCGACCTGTTGTACAAAGACCAGATCAAATCGCTTAAAAACTGTATAAGTTACAAAGAACTTTCCCCACAACTGCTGAAGGATTCAGCCAAGGAAATGAAACCACGTGTCGGGTTTTAGCCAAATTGCGAACTGTTTGTTTTTTTGGGGCAGGTGAAAAGTAATTGAACTTGTTGCCAAACTTTGGCCATCAAACAAGCCGACAGCTGTTGGCCATCGTCCTGTCTTCCTTTCTTCCCATCCGATCCCTCGGTGTCATCACACGCTTCGTTTGCGCTTTGATGTATGCTATGATTTGTTTTATTGCCCCCCTCCACTCCCCTGACCCTGACTATTTGGGGAATTTTTGAGCAAAACTTTCTCGGAGAAAGTTTCTTTGCTCCAGCCCACTTGCATTATCTTAGCCGGCGGTTTGTCTGGTCTGTTTGTTCAGTTTGCCGCAAATTATTTGAATTTACCTCCCCCGTTCCACTTGAATTCCCGCCGATTAATCTTTGGGTATCTGAGTTTGGGACATGTCCTTGCTGAGCGCCTTGTTTGTTTTCAGTTCGGAAATAGATATTCCCTGGCACTTACAAGCTTTTATAGTTTGGTTTGATAATGTGTCCGGATTTTATCTTTTTCTCGCCTGAGTTTGCTTTACTTTCCGATTTTAGTTTTGGCCCCTGGTCAAATCAAGTTTGGGTGTGTGTTTTTTAGGGGTTGAGTAAATATTGAAGTAAAGAACTTGCAACCGAAATCGGATCAACGAGTTACTTTACTCTTAAACACATTATAATTTGCATGCAAGTTTTATAACATTTGTATTAAGAACATATATATTTAATCCAATTAAATGTTATTAAACTCTATCTTAAAAATACAACAATATGATATCTTTGTCTCTTGATATCTTTTCTCTAAGCTTAATAGTCCATTATAGTTTTTAAATGCAGGATTAGCTCCTAAGGTTTGGAGATTTAATGGAACTTTAATTTCCTCACTCTGGCTTTATCGCAATAAAATCAGTGCGATAGTCTCGCAATCATATCCCTTCTGTGGCTTGGCTTTCACATCACGTCCTTCCGAGCAGGTGATTAGGACTATCAGCGCCTGGGGCAGGATGACTGAGTTCAGTTGGAGGACGGAGCACAACCCAGCTCTTTGTTTGCCCAGTGCTGGTGTATATTTTAAGTTTGTGAGTAGGCCGTGGGCGGTGCATTGTAATCGAAGTTCGCCCCGAAATCAATGGCAGCCCCGTGTTCCGACCAGAAACATGGGAACGGCGCGCCGTTGGTAGGCAACCGTGTAAATGCAATTTCCGTTTGGTGCAACCGGAATTTCGTGCGGACCGGGTGCCGCCCACCTGGCTTGGATTCCCCACTGACGGATGGATGGACTGACTGGCCGACAGGCGCAATGTTCATAACCGGAGCTCACCTGAAGCCCCGCTGATATGGTTGATGTGCTGTTTACTGACCCAGCCGGTCTCAATTTCACACAGCAAACAATGGCAAAGTGATGTTTTGGAAACGCAACTATTCATTTTGAACAATATCATAATAATCAGAATTTTATTTTAATAAAAACGTATATGGGTTTTATCTTTAAACATCAGATTTTACACTCATTTTACTCTTGTCCACTTAAAATTAGCTAATTCGGTGTGTGAAATTTAGCCAAGTTGTAAAACAATAGTCTTTTCAAATTAGAAATCTCAAATACAATTTAGATATTTATAAATCCTTATGATATTAAAGTAAATTTATTTGAGACACATTTTTTTTATGTTTAATCACTAACCATACCACATATGTTGTATAAAGTTAATCAATAAAAAGCAAGCCTTTCTTAACAAGCCCTTCTTAAAAATATATTAAAATAAACGATGTATTTTTTTTAAATAAAACATTTTTTAATGTAATAATTATATATCCTCAATTATTTTTGTGAACTTCTTAATAAACGCATCCATAATCGCTTAATAAAACTTGTAAGTGATTTCAGTGATGTCTCCACGTTTTTATACGGAACTCGTTGATGGTGCCCTTAACTTCTGGCAAGTGCAGCATTATTGCAGCACTCAGCCACGCCCACTCCGGCATCCGCCCCCACAAGTCGCCCCTGCCCCACTTCACCCCCCACTGGCCATTTCACTTTATTGCTTTCTGTATATTGATGCTTCATATGGCTGCATGCCCTTGCGATCTCATTTTATGCGAATTTATTTTTATGGACCGTTGGCTTCTGAATCTTTTTCTGTTGTGTGCTGAATATGTTTTATAATAATTTTATGAGCGTTTATGTGACGCCATCGTTTTATTTGCTTTAACAAGAAATTGTAATTCAGTTTGGAGTGCAGTTTAAAAGGCTTAAACTGTTTAACATATTTGGGTTGTCTGAGTGTCCCGAATGGAAACATTCTAATATTGTCATTCATTATATTACAAACTATTTAACTTGAAAACGTCTTGATAGCATAACAAATAAATTGTAATTTACTTAATAATTTGTTTGCCATAAACACATGTACCTTTTGAACTGCGATAATACAAATTCTATGACCATTGTGAATCTCTTGAATTCCAATCTGCCTTAATAAAGTGAAATGCATTCTGGGTTCAATAAATATGTATCTAGGATGAGTAAACAAGGGTAGGCCCGCATACAGAATGCAAATTTCTCTTTTGCTGAAATCCTTTGCTTTCTCAATTCTGGGAAACCGAATTTGCTGCATTACATTGAGTGCTACCTGTAAATCAACTTGCACAATCGTTGCATTTGTTGAGGATTAAATCATTTGGGCCTTGGGGCAAACTTTAACCTTAACCAAAGTACAACAAAAATGCCTTTAACATTTCGCTTTACAGAAATAATTCTGAAAATTCCTCTTGCCGCCTCACATGGCAATAAGCAATTATAAAAATATGAAAGCTCCAGCCACTTGTACAGAAGTAATTTGTCTTGCAATTAACTGCCGGGGGAAGGAAGCATTTTGGGGTGGCCTGTAAGCATCCTCCTTTACTCTGAATTAGAGAGATGAGGTTACACACCTGGAAAAAGAGGGTAACGCACCTACAAAAAGAGGGTAACACACCTGGAAAAGAGGGTCTAGAGACGGAAAAGTGTAAGCTCACGCACGGAAAATAGTATGATTAATATTTAAGTACCTATTTTACTTTATATTTTAGGCTAAATTCAATTCTTTGGGAAATCAAATACTTAAATCTGTTGACATCATTTTAAAGTATGGATTTAAAAGACTATTTAGGAAATGTGGGAGCCATCATTTTTCTTTAAGTGAGTAAATGTATACTTTATATTAAAACGATAATGAAAATAAGTAAAAGTGTACATTTTATAGGACTAACAAGAATAATTTAAACAATAGTACTATTTTTTGACGCAAGCTTTAGGGATTTTTTATTGCAGACTGTCGAAAAAGAAATTAACAAAAAACATATGTATTTAGTGGAATTGCGTCACAAAATGTAATATTTAAAATGTTTTATGTTGAAAGTGTGATCGTCAAGACTTTTTCCCTTGTTAAGAGGTGTTCTATTTGATTTATTTAAGTACGAACGTTTTACCTTTAATCTCGTAGGTAAATTAAATAAAAGCTGTTGCTACTGTTGACTGAATCGACAAATTCGAACTTATATTAATGACTTGGCAGTGCATCTGAGGAGAATCGCACCCACTGCGCACATGTCTGGGCTCACCTTTTATTGTTCGCCTTGCGGGTGCTTGAGCTTGAAATGTCGTCGCGACATCGCTTGACACTGGAGCGGTACTGCGGAGAGGGGAGGAGGTGAGGGGGCGGGTTGGGCGTGCTGAAAGCAAACATTACCAAACAATGCACAATTCCAATGGCAGCAACAACAATGAAACCCGACTAAGAAAAAGCAGCAGAGTCGAACATATACACTGCAAACAAAATACTCAATTTAAAGCTAAGAAAAAATCGAATCTTAATACTAATATATTTATTAAAATAAATTATTTCACTTTGTTTTTAAATGTGGTTACTAATTCAAATACCATTAATATATTTCCTTTTTAAATACGTGCCTTACATTTAATATTTATGGTAAATGACATCAAGTACAAAAGCTGAAAAAAGTTGTTAAAGGTTGAAAAACCATTCCGAAATTTCTAAAACTATATATATTTAGATTATGATATATTTAGGAAATGTTGATTTCCTATTACGAAACAAAGGACATTTTTCCCCTCTTACCGTTCCTCACAAAAACCTAATTGATAATTCTAAGCGAAGACTGCTATACTTTGATTGACTTTCAAACCATTATTGCTTTAATTATTGATTACTGTGTACAATCAAAGCTTTTAGATTGAAAGGAAAGTTAAGGAAAGCACTTTCAATAAAAAGCGCGAACGAGTCGAACAAGTAGTCCTCGTCACTAAGTCATATCACCTAAATGGCGCAACTATCCTTTCGCAACACTCCTGGTTGCCTTGACAATGCCAGATGTATGGGAAGTTAAGAGGAAGGACATCCCCGAGCCGGGGGAGAGGGTCCTGGGCTAATGCTTCCGCTTCCTGGACGCCACCGGCTTCAAGACCGGAGAGAAGGAGCCATCCAATGGTGTCCTTTTATTGCCCACTTCCTGCAGTTTGCCAGTCGCATCCGATTGTTCGGCTCTATTGCAATCATATTACAAGCCACATTTAATTTAATTTCTTGCGGAAATATAAAAGAAATAAAAATCAAACGAAACATGGCAAGTGACCAAGCCGATGGCAAGGGAATGACATCTTTTGGTCAACTTTTTGGCTCCGTTTTGGTTATTTAATGGGGCGGAAACCGATATCTGTGGCAACATTGCAGCAAAATGTGGAGCTCACTCATTAATGGAGTTCGAGTCCAGACTTTGAGTGAGTTTAACAAGCGCATGCGTTCCTTTTGACTCCGTTTTTGGGGACCCATAGCCTTGTAAATTGTTGAGACATTTCTATATCGGGCAAACCTGTTGCATGTTCTTTTTCCAATTCAAATAACACAGATTTGATTGTGGTTTTTTAAATATTTAACATTTTGTGACTAGCCAACATTTTATTTATTTTTATTTGCTTGGGAAGAGAATATTTTCTACAATTGTTGTATCCGGGCTTTGGCTGGACAATCGCAAAGGATTTTGTTTGATCAGCTCTCTTGCCAGGGGCCAAAAACCGGACCAAGGAGGACTTTCATCTTTATCTCCTTTTTCCTTTGGCTTTTCCAGGGAAATCGCTCTGCTCAAGTGGCAAGCTGCCCAGCGGCCATGCAACTTGTTGCTTTGATCAGCTTTCGGCTTAAAGTGGAGATTTCCACGTTTCAATTTATTTTGCACTTCTCTGGCACGGACTTTTCTCTGCCGTCACTGCCTTTGTGGCTAATATGGCTTTAATTCAATGATTCAGTGCTGCAGCTGCAAACATAATTATTTTATAAAGGCCAAATTAGGGCAGATGAGTTTCGGAATTCTCGGAAATTTTAGTCAAAGTAAGCAGGAAAAACTAATTTAAATGTATACTGCATTCTAAAAATAAATTATAAACTACAAAGGTGAATTACAACTTAATTAAATTATATTATTAATGGACTTATTTAATGAAGTAATGTATAGAGATGTATTAGTAATAATAAATACTTGATTTGGCAGTTTTTAAATAAATTGCCATTTAAGTTTATTGTTTTTCTGGAAGAATGTTTTTTTTTAGATATGCTAATGACTGATAGACCATCATAAGCTTGTTAAGAAGATAATAAGTTGTAAAAGAGCAAAATTAACAACTACTCGCATTGGAAACTCTACTTCCATTTCATTTAAAAATGGTCAGATTACAGTTTTATATTCGATGCAAATGGCAGAAAATATTATTTATACAAAATAAAAAATATTTAACCAAATTGTGACTCGTTTTTACAACCCTTTGGCATTGTTTCGGGACATTTTTATTCAAATTTGTTTGCCTTAATTGTTTTTACGGATCTGCACGCGCCTCAGCTTAAAAACGACCCAACCCACGGCAAACACAATAGTCCGCTCGACTATTATTTCCCCATACATAATGATTGTTGCCATCGAATGCTTTTTGTAATGAAGTGGAAAACGGTCGGGGCATTGTGGAACAAAGCGAGCCGTTTAATTTGCATTGCATTACCATGTGGAGGACGCTCCAAACAGGTCCTGGGAAGGTCCTTGCCATCGATAGGTGCAATTATATTTGTGGGCTGCCGGCACGTGCTCGCTGGCGGCAATTATCGCGGGCTTTGGCTGATTAAAACGGGATTGCCGTGGATGAGCCCGCGAACCGAACCCGGAGACCGGACTCCCAATCTTATATCAGCCCCATAATTGCATAATAATGGGAAAAAGAGATAATTAATTTCCCGCAGTCCCAAACATGATTAATTCTTGATCACTTCAGGCTGCAAACAGTGCCTGCACCATGAGTTATTTGTATAGTATTTTGACATTGTATGTGGAATCCATATAAATAAATAATGGTTGGAAAACCGGTTGGGATATGAACTTTAACATACTGATTGAAATTTTCAAAGTGATCTTTTTAGTGCTCTACTTTATTTATAAAAAAAAGTAAAGTATAATAATATTAAAATCTAGTAACTAATAGAACAAATATAAATAAACAAATTTGTACATTTATAGATAGATTTAATTTGTAAACCAAAAAAGAAACTTCTGTTAAAATATTACGAAAAAGTAGGTTACTAAACCAACAACAATCGGCTTAACAAATATTTTATTTTCACGAACCCTATTAATATATATGATGTTTAAAACACACACATTTTGTTCAATGCTAGGAAAAGCGCAATGATTTCCTTAAGGAAAAATAATGAATAATATTTTCCAAAATTAAATCCCTTAAAGGGCATTAAACTTTCGTCCTTTCTTTTGAAAACAGCTTGGCAGCTTAATTAAGCAGACTTGGCAGCCGAGGTGCATGGCGACCTGCAGTCCTGGTGTTTTCTTTCTCTTATTCCTTTTTCCTTCGGCCTCTCCTTTTTTTCCTGTTTGGGGGGCGCTGCTCAACTTTTGTCGGACACCTGTCAAAGTCAGGGGGAATTGAAACAAGGACCCAGATGGCCGTCAGAAGGATAAAGGAAAGGGTCCGGAGCACAAGTTCCTTCAGTTTCCTCTCCTGCAGAAACGCTCGCAGGCTCGTCTTTGTTTTCATTGCCAGACTGAGGGCACTCAGCAACTCCTGTGTTGCTAGATAGTGGTGTCAACCAAGGGTGATTACCTTTCGAATCCTTTTTACAATTTTTTAAAATATTTTGTTTTTTTTCTGAAAGTTATGACTACACATCATACTTATTTTAATTACAGGGATTTAGGTAAAAATATTAAAGATGTGGTTTTATTAAACCCTTCATTTGAAGGACAATTTCCATTTGGAGATAATTGTTAAGTGGATTTCAAATCATTTTTAAAAATAATTTTTTTTTTTTATTAAAACTATTTTTTCTGCAAAAGGAATATAGCTAAAAGTGAGTAGAAAAGGGCTATATTCTCAGCACTGTTGTAAATGTCAGTTGTTCCTGTTGATGTTGTTTGTCACGTGCGAGTTGCATACACACACAAACTCTAGCCCAAGCCAGAGTCCGCACACACCTCAGATAATGGTGCTGTCAGAAGCGCATTGAACAACATCAATCATACGCACCGTTGTATGCTTCGTACATCGCGTCCCATCTTGCGACTTGACGTGACTCGAGACGGGCCTTTCACTCCAATCTCTTTGCTGTGGGCACCTCTGACATTTCCCGACGGAATGGGGCTGGATCTGGATCTGGATCTGGACTTGGACCCTGGTTGGGTTCGCTTTGGGGTGTGGATTCTGGCCATTTGCCTGTTGCCACTTTGTTTTTCTTATGCCTTGATTAATGACATCCGATGTGACCTTGATTTCGGGGGAAACCACGCCCAACTCACGCACCATATAGTAGTGCAATTAATTACTTATTCTCTGGATGAACACATGACAAAGTTATGGGAGTTCTTTCTGCTCCAAAAGGCACTGGGTTCATGCGAATACAATTTGGTGAACTCACCTCACGAAATGCTGTCTTGGGTATAATTTATTAATTTTAACCTACTCCAAAATGATGTTTTGAAATGTACCATAATGTTCTTTGAGACACAACAATAAGTGATTTAAAGTCTCTGGATATTTCTCCTTTATATAGTGACAAGTGATATTAGTTTGTTCTTACACAAATATGGAACTCATGAATTGCAAACCATAAACTAAGCCAAAGCTAGCTTTAATTAATGTTATACTTGAGCCTGAATAAGTGATGCATGCGATGGGCCCTTTTAGGATATAATTCCCTGACACCTCGACGTGTTTATCTAGCAGGCATTGCTCACTTTCATCAAGTTAATAAGTCCTCGTAAGCTGATAGCCATCATCAGGTGAGTGGGCGGGGCCGTTGGACACTGCCCCGGGCAAATTGCGTCGACGGTTCTAATAATAACTGTGCGCACTTTCTAATTGCTTGCTGAAACGACAGACGACTAAGGACAATGCCAACAAAGCAAATAGCCACATTATCGCAATTCGGACACGTCAACACGGCCAGTGGGGTTTGACAAAGGCCACAAGCAAACAAATTATGTTGGTAATTATCAACAAGAGCACGAACACAAAAGTGAAAGCCAAGAAGTGACAGATCGAAAGTAGGAATGATCCTCCGGTATCTTCAAGCCTCAGGCGAGATTTTTCTCGAATATTAAAAATTGAGCAGGTAATAGCAATATATTAAATATTTCAAGTATATATGTACAAATATTTAATTTATGGGCTTTGAAAATTTAGCTATAGTCTGGAGAAATCATATTAATAAACAAAAAAAAATAAAATCAAAATTCAAATAGATTTAAAACAATTATTAACGACCGTACAAAAATCATTAGTAATTGATGCAAATAAAAGCTGATAAAAGGCATAATAACAGCGGAAAAAAAGGTTACAGAAACTGGAAATTACCGGAAATTTATATTCCCAACAGTTTATAACATTTAATGCCTATTATCGACTAATTATATATTTTAAACATTTTATCATCGAGCTCATAATTTTTCTCATTAGGCTGCTAATACAATTTGTATTTACCTAGAAGAAAATCGTTTACAGACTGGTGTGTTCCTTAGATTTCAAGCAGATCCTTTACAGTCAATTAAAAATTCAATTCCTAATGAAACTTTTTTCCAAAGAATTATTTCTTGTACATATTCATCAATTTAATACCTAAATCGGCATGACTTTCTTGAGTTACCATGCCCCACACTTATCCCACTGGTAGCTCGACGAGATACCAATCTGGGCTGGTCCGGCTTTTGTAATTAGAAATCCGTGGAATTCACGGCCGGGGAACCCCAACGCTCTGATTTATGGGTTCATGTGCCAAGACGAGGAACGCGTGCCTAATATCCCGTCATTTGATTGCTCAATACGGATCGGGGGAGGTGCAGTCAAGTGGGGCGTACGGCTCACCACTTCCGGCTGTCTTGTTAGGCCGCCTCGCTCCGCTTCGCATCCCGCCTACTAATTGAGTAATTTATGCGTGTTTGTCGTTACGCATCCGCCACCGTAGCCAAGTGAAGACCCTTTGCATTTCTGTCTTGGATCCCCGAGCACTGCGACCCCCCGCGAAAGCCATTTAAGCCCGCCGTCGCGTTATCTATGCCGAATGCCGGGGACATTTTCACCAGTCAGCTGGATATTGTGTACACACAGCGTAAATAGCCTCAATATCCTTTAAATCGGTAAGGAAAATAGGTGTCTTTAAGCCGGATATAGCAGCTAAGGAGTATCAGCCGATTTCATAAACTTAAAAAAACATTGTTTTTTATAACCTTATTACCCTAACTTTTAATCATTTTCTTATTTTATATATTAGAAAAGTGTTTATGAAACTATCTTAAATAAATATTTTTGAAATATTTGGGAAATTCAACATTAAACATTTTAATAAAATTTAAAAATCTACATTTTAAGAAACAAAAATATTGCATGTTGATGTATAACAACAAAACAAAAATAGATATTTTAGTTTCAATAATAATAATATTAAATTATATAAATGGTTTTATATGGAAAAACCCTTAAACATCCGTTTAGACAACTTTCAAAAAACTATAGTAAATAATTGTAGTGTTGTAGATATATCCAACACATGTCCTTAAGTTTGCCAGCAACTACTTATAATATAAGAAATATATAATTCTTCGAACTTAAATTATATAATTCTCTGAGTGTAAGAGGCTTGTTTGCCCGGTCTCAGCCACTTTCTCTGAGGATGGCACGGCGTTTGTGTGTCACAGCAAATTCATAAAACGTGACAAGAAATGCAAAATGATTCCAGAGCGTCTACCTTGATTGAAAAAGGCAAAAGCGAAGGGCTCGAGTGGTAGAGGTAAAGTTAGAGGCCTGCTAAATTAATTTGGCATTTCTTGTGGCGGGTATCCGGTGACGGTATCCCCTCCGGCCCAGATTCAAGGACTCCCAGATTTTCAGATTCCCGTCCGTGATTTATGCGAAAAGAGTTCAGCCCGAAGAGGCCAAGATGATTCCCTGCCATGGCTCTTTCACACTCTTCGAACTGATTAGCCCGAGGACTTTAAGCCAGTTGGGGATTTCGTGATGTGTCGTTTAGCTAAAATTTAAAGTTAACTTAAAGCAGAACACAGATGGCTGCTATTTAATTTACATTGTAAATATAGTTATTAAAAACTTCCTGACATATTTTGTATTTACTGTTGTCAGTTGGAACTCACAGTTTAATGCACATTAATAACTGCCCACTTGATTGTTTGCCCATTAAATTAATTAAATGTATCCCCGTTTGCAGATAGCTTTTATCTTTCCCTATTACATTTTTTCAGGGGCTTACATTAATTTATTGTATTGGTTTGAGTGCTCAGTTGACAAAAGCCACACACCGAATCTTCAATTAATATAATAAATTATAGAACAACGAATAAATTATTGAAAAGTAAATAGTCTCCTCATTTAACCTTTGGATTATTTTATACTGCTTATTATGACTTAATTATAAAATATTGAAACCATAACATTTATGTCTGTATACTGATTAAAACATTTTAAATTTGAAAAATAAACACGCAAAACAAACGCAATGGATAGTTAAGCTAGAGAAATGAATCTGTCCAGAAGTACCTAATAATTTATTCCTGTAAAACAAAGAACAAAATTAAAAGAGGGGGTCATGGTCCTGTTGTTTTTCCCATTTGGTCCTTGAATTTGTCCTTGGTCCTTGTTTTGTTCAATTGCTGATTCTGGGACCCAATGCGTTGGCTATAAAACTCAAATTGTGTGCTTAAAGTGAGGAGAAAAAATCATCTTCTTCTCAATAAATTTGCCATGTATCTGTGATGTTCTATGCAAAACTTTCAGCATCCTGTCGGTAATGTCCTGTCCAGCATTTGCCTTATTATTCTGCTGCATCAGCTTTTTGTTTTTTCCTTTTCGTGTAAGTCTGTTTCGGTGTCCTTTTTGCTTTATTATTGTGCTCCACTTTCGGAAAATACTTTATAAAGTTTTTAATGCGTTTTATTGCTTTTTTAACTGCACAAGTAAAAAGTTGTCTGCAGTGACGAAGCTGAATTTTTAATTTACTTTATCAATTTTTTTTTTGTATTATCAAAACTATTCAATTAGTTACTTTTTCATGCTTCCTTTTTTTCTTTATTCTGTTCTTGGTTCTTTGTTAAATTTTCCTTGTGCAAATGCTGAATAGCATGCTAATGACTAATTTTTTTCGTGTTTTATTGGCAACGAAGGACGAAATTTATTTTTTTATTAAATGAGCATGGCAATTTCGGAATTAAAGCATTTTAATTCAAGGCATTTGTCAGAAAACAAGTTGTTGGTCAGAAAAATGCTCAGGCTCAAAACAAATGGCCAACACAAAAAGGTTAGGGATAAAAAGGGTTATATTTCTTTTATATTATACTCACCCACTCCGTTGTTGTGTTATTCATTGGGAAGTAACTCTCTTGATTCTTTAGTCCTTTTGCTGACAAATTAGTCAGGTGATGGTTTTGTCTTTTTTCTCCTTTTATAGGAATTTCCGGTTTCTAACTATAGGATGTGGCCTAATGGCTCATATTTATTATGATGCCATTCACTGTTGTGAAACTTGATGATGGAGATTAGATTTCAATTCCATTATTAAACATGAATTAGTTTATTAATCTAAACACAAATCTTTATAAGCACATTAAAGATTTTTCGGATGAGATTTTATGGATTTTCCCCATTTTATATGTTTTCTATTATTTTAAACAAAGCTGTACACCTTTGTATTTAGTCGAAAATGGAAAATCTGCCTCAATCGCCATCAGCAAATCATATTTAAAACCTATTCCGCTGACTTTGATTTTAAAATTAGTTTGAATAGGGATTGGATTGCGGACCTGTTTCGCTCTGTATTTCTCCCTTTTCCACGGCTGAAAAGCAATTTGCAGTATCTAGAATCAAATTGCAATCAATCATTTGAAATGCAAAACACACACAGTGGTGCTTAATCAACAGATGGTGTTGGTGTACTGGGTGGAAAAATTATTTGGTCATTTCCTCGTGAGGTGGAAAGATAGGGGAAAAGCGGGAAAATGTGTTTTCACGATGAATGCCCGACAGGTAGAGGCTCCAATAATGGCTGTACGATGCACAAACAAACATTCGTGCACCGTGGCATAGTAGAATAGTACAACAATTTTTATACCCGTTACTCGTAGAGTAAAAGGGTATGTTGTATTCGTGCAAAAGTATGTGACAGGTAGAACGAAGCGTTTCCGACCCTATAAAGTATATATATTCTTGTTCAGGATCACTAGCCGAGTCGATCTAGCCATGTCCGTCTGTCCGTCTGTCTGTCCGTCTGTCTGTCCGTCTGTCTGTCCGTCTGTCTGTCTGTCCCTATGAACGCTGAGATCTCGGAAACTATAAAAGCTAGAAGATTGGCATTTTGCATGTAGATTTTAGGAGTTCCTACGCAGCGCAAGTTTCTTTCAAAATGGTGCCACGCCCCCTCTAACGCCCACAAGCCACAAGCTGTGGCCACAGTTTTGATGCTATTATGAAAATTTTAATTGATATGTATTTGTTTCGTCAATACCTATCGATTGGCCTAATAAAAGTTTGCCACGCCCACTCTAACGCCCAAAAACCCATTAAACGCTTAAGCCTGGCTAGCGCCTACATTTCCGCCTTTCATGTCCGTGGTACCTATGTCTTGGGGTAGATGGCGCAATACAATAGCGCATATTTATATTAAGTTGTTTAGCTGAGTAACGGGTATCTAATAGTCGAGGCACTCGACTATAGCGTTCTCTCTTGTTAAAACTGCAACCATCGAATACGAGTTAATAATAATAATTGTGAATTCGCAAAAATACAAATTTTAGAAGGGTGTCCATCTACAAATTATATCATAAAGTACTACAGCAACAATTTAAAATCTTACAAAAAAATGTTTGGCCAAAAATAGTCTGCTCTTTTTGAACAGATGCCTGTCAAATATAAGTCCTAAGCACATATTCCCCTGTTCTTTTTTCTGAGGACATTGAAAATCCTTACACAGTGCCATAAATAATTGGAAACACCTTGGCGATGGCAGGTCGGAAATGAAATTCGATTTGTTGGCGATGGTTGAGTTTTGTTTTGGGTTGGGCACTCGAGACCCTGAACTTTGTCCGCGTTGAACAAAGTCGTTTTCAATTTTAAGTTTTTTTTTGGCTGGCAAATATTTCATTTCATACTTACAAAACATTTTGAGCTTGTTAAAATGTTATCAGCACTTTGACGGCCAGACCAAAGCCACTTCCACCTCGAAGGCCCCGACCAAAAACAGCACTTAGAGGGCAAATATTTGTTTGCAATTTAAATACGCCTTAAGCGACTTGTCAAGTCCGGGTCCAGATCCCAGCTCCTGGCCCTAGACTCATTTGCATAGCTTACAAAACTCACGAGTACACACCCCATTTCAACGTTAAGCCATAAATCCACAACACATGTCAGAAGCTGAGAATCGAGAATTGGAAAACCAAACAGCTAAAGGCGGCATAATATAAATATAACACACCAAAGTTACTTATTTGAAGTGGGTATATACAGACATAGTTATCAAAGCTCTGAAATGAAATCCCATAAGGGAGAACTGACCAATGTAATTATTGTTTATTGTGAAAATCGATTTGAAAAAATAATAATAAAGGGTTATCTTAAATGTGCGACCCTCAATAACAGCATCCTTAAGTTGCAGCCCCGTTCGATTTATCCAGCTCAGGTATAGCAACTCTTCCAGCAATCTATTCCATGATTCAGAAGCAACTGGTTGTGCTTTGCAGCCACCTGACGTGCCTCGAGGCAATCAAATTGAAATTTATCGGTTGACCTTATTTGGCTTCTTATTTATGCCGCAGGACGAAGGACAGGATGTGTGTGAGCGCCACGAGGGATACGAGTATTTAATGCTGGCCGACAGCTTTACACGACTCCAATGGGCCAGGGCCACGAATGCGACATTTATAACCGGTACAAAGACAAAGGCAAAGGCAAAGGCAATGGCCACTTGGCGGATGGCACATCCCCGGGCCACGGCGCTCCACAGCAATTTTTTCAATCTCCACTAATTTATGTCAATTTGGATATTTATGTGCCGCACTGCGGTCGCAGCCCCAGCCTCCATACCCTATCCTCCAAACTCCATTAGCCCCGCTCTCCACGGATCCTGGTCGAGAATGGGGCGGCAAGTGCTTTCCGCACTGCGCCACATGCTGCGTAATTACAATTTGTTATCGCTTTAATTTAATATTGACGCATGTCGCATGCTGTATAGCATACCGAGCAGCTATGCATGTATAGGATCCGAATCCCATTTTACTTGGGGAAATAACAAAAATAACATAAATTTAGAACTCTGCTTATAAACAATAATAAAGTAAACTCAACATGTTTATACTTTTACTTGCGGATGCTGATTAAGATATTTTAATAAAATTAATATTTCTTTATTTACTTTTTGTCCACTTAATATCTAGTGAGGAAAACTGATTCATCAATTAGAAATTTTTAAGAATTTGGTTTTAATGTTGTTTAAAATTGTAAGGCAGTAAACAGTTGTACATTGTTATTTTAAATTGCTCATTATAGCAACTATACAAATTTACTGGTAATTTGCATTTGATGTGTTCTACCAATACTTATTAAATGGTATCTTTTGGTTTCCAATCATGCGGTCTTATCAGCATTTTGCAGGACTTCAACGAATATACTTCGTTAGTATACCAGTTACCCCAAAAAATGCCCGAGTAATTATCCAGCTTAGTTTTTGATTTGTAATACGGTCCATTTAAATCGCTGAAAATATAAGAAAACAAAATTATAAAAAACGTAAGTAAAAAATAAAGTAAATTCTTTCTACTTTACTTAGGGTCGCTGAATAAGACATATTATTATCTTAAACCAAGCTGTTAATCAAAAAATTGTTATTGGCTTATAAACCAGAATGAATTTTTGCTTACCACATATAAGAGGTGACCCACCAAAGGTATTTCTTGGTAACGCCGTTCTCTGATATTGTTCTATACCCATAAGGGCATTTCAAATGTGATCGCAAAGCGTCGCCGGCGTTTCCAGAATAAGCACCCAGAGATTTTAAGTTGTAAAAGTCCTTTTTTGGTCCAATTTCAAAGTGATCATATTTAGCGAAAGCTTTCACATTATCGAAGTCCACCAGTTCAATATATAGTTCGTGTCGGCAACTACTAGTAACTTTAAATAAAATGTCCATGTTCAAAAAAAACTCTCCATTGAGGTCGCCAAAAGGACCAATTTTAGTTATTTCACCAAAATCGACACTTCCGTCAAAACGGCGATGAATCAGCATCCAGTCAGGACCCTCGGAAGGAATATTCTCGAAAACAGCTGAAAACGGTGTGTTTCCGATTGTGAAGTATCGCATGTCAGGGATCTTCGAGTGGTTCAGGAACACAAGAGGACCTTCATGCGGGAGAATGGGTTCGCCTGGTCCGGAAATCAGCTCCTTGCCATTCCTTTTTAATTCATCTTCCTTGAGCCCGTTTTTCAACTCTAATATTTCACGGACCTTTTCATTAAGTTGCTCCTGTAGAGCCTTCAATTTAATGTTTAAAACATCAATCTCAATATTTTTCTTTTTTAGTTCGTCTTGCAAACCGATCCCATCGTTGAGATCTACACGTTGCATTTGACTCTCAAAAACATTTTCATCATCAATGATTTCGCTGGATTTCGTTTGAAGCTGAAATACACAAACACGTGTAGAAATTCTGAAAATTTTCGTGCTTTCAAATTTCATTAAAACTTACCGAATCCTGCAAGGATTCCTTGGCCACGTTTTCTTTTTTACTATCCATTGGTCGAAATCAAAAGCAAGGTAATTTTAATTTTTTTCCAAATGTCCGTCTTTATTTATGAAGACATCAAATAAGAATATAGATTTTATTTGCTCTGCCCGAACCTCTATCAAGCCTCTACTGAAAGCCATGTTCGAAGCTAACTTTCATTACTCACCAAATCTAACATGTGCGTACCAACAGCATCAGTAGGAGAGCCCTTATCAATAAGTATTCACAATGGGACTCGATCGCATGTTAGATCAAACATGCTAGATCGAACATGTTAGCTCGAACATTCTCTCAGCAAAGCTTTGCAAAGAGTGTTAAAGTTTCGGGCAGAGCACATTCCATTTCTAGATGGATTCTTATTGTATGACGTGGCATAACTGGCAAAGTTCTTATACTCTATAACATAGAAATGGACCTGATCTGCTGTTTTTAATGTCTTTCAAAAGAAAAAATCGGTTGCGCACTAAGCTATCGATAGTTCAATTGCTATCTTAGACCAATGAATACATACAGCTGCGGTCAAAATAATAGTAATGCGCTGCCATAGTTAAATTTTCCTTTGTTAATTTGGAATCTCTGCTGAGCTTATTTACACATATTGAATCAGTATTTACCGAATTATTATCTGATGCTGAATTCTCCAAAGAGTACTAGCGAAATAAGTAAAGTCTTTTGACCACCTTTTAATAAAACCAAGCACGCCTCTGGCTTTATTAACATAGACGAAATATGATTATAGAACTTCTGTTTAGGGTCCAAAAGAACGAGTTAATCTATCCAAAGAAATCGGGCATTTCGGATTGACCCGATAGAAAGACATCAGCATGCACTTATAACCGTTTAAATGTAATATTTCTTTTTAAGAATAGTACTGGATCAAAAATCAAGTTAGCTAGCGGAAAAATTTGAATCTTTCCAATGTGACAGCTTTTTTTTAATGTTCATCAGCATTATGAGTGGTTTGTCGACAAACTGTACCTCAAGTACCTTGCCAGGACGAGTCTGCCGTGGTGCAAAGAAAATAAAAGCCAATACAATTCAAATTAAAATTTTTTTTTTTTTAATTAACTGACCACCCTTTGGTAATTTAAAGTTTATAGCTGCAATAATTCTGGCAGGCGATTTTTCTAAGTATTATTGGTTGTATTAAATGTTCCTCAAATTGCTGGCTCATCCTAAGTCATTGTTTGGGAAAGCATATCAGATTTTGATGACATCTGACTGCTTCAAGATTTATGCAATGTGCATTTGCAATTTAGTGCCTCTGACGGATTAGCCGGCAATTAAGAGGTACGTGTTTCAAATGCCAAATGCCGAGTGCACCAGCATCAGCATGTCTCACTAATTGTGGGAGGTGAGAGGTCGCAATGCTCCAATGTAATATGCGTTGGCTTGATAACATTTCGATGTCTGCGGAGATATTGAAATGTTGTGCTCTTGTTCGCCCGGCAATTAAGTGCAAGCTGCCATCCGGCCAAGGCCCCTTGACATTTTCAGCCGTACAAAAGCAGCCAACCGCCCAGCCCACCCACAACGCCCATATTGAATGTTGAGCCACAGCCAACGGCTCGGCAATATTAGCGGTATATGGCAAACAGCGAGGACTAAGCCAACAAAGTACCACGTTCATGTGGTGTTTGGCACAACACAACACAGCACAGCACACACGACAGCAGTTGAAGTCGCTCTCCGTATAAGAATGTTGAGGATGCACTGAGAAAAATGACTTAAAACAAGGATTTAGTGAAGTGCCCCAATAGGGAGATATCTTTCATTATTTTTTAAAATAAAACTAGAAAGATATTTCCAATACAGGCGAGCGGTATAACACAAAATCCTCAATAACGGCTTAGAATTTGCAATTTGAGGATTTGTTTATAACCTCGCAGTGAAGAGATTGGATTCCACGTTACTCATCCCTAAAGAATCAAAAAGGCACTTTAAGTTTAATGACCTTGAGTCGGATCTATAATAAATAAGCTACTTGGGTATATACGAAAAATTGTGATTACTGTAATCTTAAAGAAAACTGATTAGTTTTCAAAAGATTTATTAACGAAACACAACAAAAAAATTTGTTTGATAAACCTTTTTTTTAACTTTCCTGATCAACTTTTTACTGAAAGTGTGTAGTTCATAAAACAAAATACCTTTTTTTTAATAAACAATTGGTCTGCTTTTTGCAGTCACATTTAAATACCATTTTTAAGATAGGTTAACAAAGCACAAAGAAAAAATGTATTTTTTTAGAAAAAATGTTTTTTTTTAAAAAAACTTGATAAATAGCTTATAAAACGACAAACGGAACCCACACTTTTCTGTCGGTGTAATTATCTTTTCCCCAAAGCATTATGTGCTTTTGTTGGCATTTAATTTTAATTACTCTACGTGTAACGTGTGTACGAAGACAGGGAAGTGTTAGACGTCGCGGGAATGCTTTTGAAGGAGAAGCAATTGAGTTCTCGGTTCGGTTTTGTGGTTGCGACAGCAAGCGATTATGATTGTACAAACGTAACCAAGCTTTCTAAGCCATTGGGAGGGAAAATTAGGGCCTAACAACCTTTGACTTGAGTTCTCGCCAAAGAGAATGGTGAAGGAAAGGATTTCTGTGGGGATTCCAAAACCACCGAACCTTATTTTTTTCTGAGAACTCTCTCTGCGAAATAAATATTAATTTTGAAGTTGGAAATTTAAGAAATAAATATAAATATTTCCTGCAAAAATCATATCTTTTCCATCTTAAATTCGGAAACAACCAATGAGTTACATAACTCCCTTAATGGCCTTGCAATTTGCGACAAATTTCTTCAAACTGAGGGTCTTTACCCTCAAGATATTTTCATTCACAACCCATAACTCAAGTTGTCATCTTCAGAAGAAGATAAAATAAATTTATAATATCCTTTAATTGAAGCTAAGGACATTGCGAGTTGTGGATTGCAAACGGGCCACTGACTTCCTGCTCAGAGAGTTGGAATCCCCCTGCTAAACTGCATTTATGACATTTTTCTTGGCGACTGTGGCATTGATTGCACTTATGCAATTAATGTCACCGCTCGACGCAAAAGCGGCGAACGCCGAGCGATGTGGATGTCACACAGGAAATCCATTTAGATATATAGTCATGTCTTTCATTCCATCCGCAGAACGACAAAGCTGCACTTAAGGATGCTGGCTGGGTGTGTTGGCTGGTGTTTTTATGGCCAAACCGAGGGAGCTGCCAATGCCGCTGGCTTGAACGTGTTTGTTGGCAGGCGGCGGAGCTTTGCCCCAAAATGGCGTCGGGGCTTCAGTTTTCGGCTTCCGTTTCCGGTTGCTCGGCAATCGGAATGCAGGCGGCACTGTGGCCATTAATGGCCAGGTGCATATCGTGTTGCACTCCCCCCACCCTCCCCTGTCACGCTCTATCATCGTGCGGGCACATAAATATCGCAAACGACTTTTCTGTTCATTTGGGCACTCGCATGCAACAAAACACTCAAATATTTCGAATAGGACAGCACAATAAAACATTTATTACTCACCTGTCCGGCTTTCAAGCTGAACTGGCAATAATTGAAATATTTGGTGGCAAGTCTAAGTTTAAAAATTATATTTTGACTAGTTAACTGCCAATGCTGTACGATATCGAATTAATACAAATTTACCTTGTTCATATTATAAATTTAGATATAAATTCCTTATTCAGAAACTAATATTAGTAGACTTTTCTTTTTATTTGGCAATTGACAGCTTAATTTAATAAAAAAAGCAGGTGATATCCGGTTACAAATTCTTGAATAAAAAATTGAAAATACTTAAAATGTATCAGGGGATAAATAAGTAAAAAAATAAATGTTCACCTTTATTGCTGATTTAAGTTCAAAGTAGCTAGAATGTGGTTATTTAGTTTCTTGGCTGAAAATTAAAAAAAAACCAACTATTTAATTTATTTCTTTAATTTTTTTCTGATTGATATTTAACCTTTTGGTTGGACGATATCAGTTCCCCATGGCGACTGTTACTATTTTCTCATTTTTGCAACAGTCAGATTGTCTTGATGAATTGCGGTTGTTTCTGTCAACTGTCGCCAACAAAACTATTAAACATTTTTAATTAAAAATTGTGTCAAAACTTTTTAATGAAACATTTCGGTTTTATTTCGTTGTTTTAAGCACTTTCATGGATGTCTCTTTTCTGTCTGCTTCAATTGCTTTACTTTGGCTTTAACCTTGACGTTTTGTTTTTAATTATGGTTACATTTTCGTTTCGTATCTTGACATTCATTGCTGTGTTCTGTCCGGCAAGTATTTTATTAAACTTGTTCGAGTAATTAATAAGTCGGACCTCGTTTCGGCCTTGATCTAGTGTTAAATGGTAATCGCTTTGATATACTTTTCCATTTGGCCAACTTCCCAAACTGAGCGGAACATCAAATGAAACCAAACCGGAAGTCAGTTTGGTATTGAACCATGTCGGTCCCAAAAGTTTACAAACTTTTTACTGTCGATATTCAAAAAGGAGGTTATCCCTTCTTCTGAAATAAGAATTTTAGTGAAAATGCGTTTGTATAAGTGGGCTTAGGTTGATTAAATTTTAAAACATTTGAACTCATTTTGTTACTTTGTTGCAACTCACAAATAATCAGAAATCAAAGTGTAAAATCTATTCAATTTATCAATTTCCTTTTGGCAGAAGCTATTCCCCATTCGAGTTCCGAATTTTATTATGCTTAGACTTGCCTTCGTCCTTTTAAGTAAATTTGGCTTGACTCTCTTTTTCTTTTGCTTAATTAGCACAAAAAGGCTGCCAACTGCCAACAGCTTTTGGCAATAAGGGCGAAACTCAAACAAATTGGTTTTAAATTTCAACAAAATTCAACGAATTTTTCAGAGGAAAAAAAGTGACTGGCCAACATCCCCAAAGTAATTATGCGCAGAAAAGTAGGCAGCGTTCTTATTTTCCATTTTCTTCAAGTCACTTTCTTCGCTACTTCGCCATTCGAGCATTGAAGAGTCAATTTTGAAAATTGAAATATAAATTATTGAAGCGTAAAACGAAGCGACCAGGGGTGTGAGTGTGGGTGAGTTGGGGCAGGGTCAAAGGTGACGGACAGTGGAATGGGCCGATAGCCGGTGTCCAGCACAGACAGCCGTCCGAATAATATTTATACAAAACGTAAATTGTAAATGGCAAATGCATTTACTGTTGACGGTTCGTCGCCAGTATTGAATAACTTTGGTCTTGGCTTAGTGGTTGGCAAAAGAGAAAGGTTCAAGGCAGTAGAACATTACAGAGTGCCGAACTTAGCCACAAGTGTCGGATTATATTCGATTTAATTAAATGTACAGTCCTAGTTGAGGCTGACTTGCACAACAAGTTAAGGTCGGGTTATTACAGTCCCTTCAATCGCAGAATGGAATTTGAAATTAACATTATCAGAATTTTAATCAAACTCCGGTTTGTGCAATCAGGTGTTAATTTCATTTCGACAAGTAATCAGTTTCCCATCCTCATTTGCACGCAAATCATGTATGGCATGTTTGTATTCATTTTCACATTGTGCGTCTCAATATCTTCAGTTTAATTAGTTAGTCGCCGTCCGTTTTAATCTCAATTAAAGTTCAACTATTTAAGCAGCTCAACTCAGCTTTCCGCATTTCCCAGTGCTACTTTTTGTACGGCTGCATCATCAGGGGAAAATGATTAAAAAATGCGGTCATCGTCTTTTGCGAAATTGAATTTGTAATTTATGCATTTTATGACATAATATTTTTTCAACCGGTGGCCAAGCGGTATTGGGGTATATGGGAACCATAAATAATATTGTACACATAGTATATCGAATTATATTTATTCAGTCCTTACAAGCTAGGAAATAATGTTGTATGGGATGAAGAAATTTTAAGAATTATTATAAAGACTTAATACTAATTTTAAGACGCTTAGTTCTGCCGTATTATGGGTTAATTTAAATTTGAAATATTTAATTACAAGCCAATAATCGAAATTCGATAATTTTATCTTCTAAATTTTTTTTTTTTATCAAACTATTTAATTGATCTTAAAAAAAATTTTTTTTGGGTGTACTGAAACCAAATATTTGTTTTTAACTTTTTGAATCATTATTTATTATACGTGTTTTTGGAATCGACCATTACTAAATTTGTATTAATAACAAATAAAAGCGTTTATTTACAAATTTTTAAAAATAACGAAAATAACCAAATTGTGATTTTGTTAGCTTAATACTTATTTATTTTACTGTTATACAGAAAAATAAATAGCTTTGCTTTAATTTGAACAGGGACACCGAACATTGAGAATGTTATTGCAAGTTTGCTAAGCGATGTTTACACGGTTTTCTCTTTTGACATCCTTGAGCCAAAATCAGAAACCAAGTTTTCAGCGTTTCCAAAACATTTGCTTAGGTATCACAAAGTCTGAAGCTGGCGGCAGTGGCGTGGCTATTTGCCACGGCACAAGCCGCAAAACAAGAGGCATCCGCAAACCACCAACAATGACAGCGGCAGAGAAATGCGAAGGCCACGGCAACACCAGTGCCACCACCACCGCCATCCCAGTTTGCACAAATACAAATATTTGCTTATGCCGCATGCGGGTGGGTGGGAATTCGCACCACCCACCCACGAAACCACCCAACCAACAGAAAAACTCAAACTCAAACAGCCACGACGCTTATGAATATTGCGAAGGGTGCCACGCATATTGAAAACGAGATGGCAAAGTGGGCCAGCCTTCTCTAACGCCTTTCCCATAGACAGCAATCGTAAATAAATATTTTGATTTATTGTCTTCCCTAAAATTTCCGCACAATTTACAGCCAGCCAATGTCGAGAGCGTATAATTAATATGTTTACCCGGCGTATGCGTAATATGTGCCATGGATTTTCGTGCTCTTAAAGATTGGTTGTTTAATTTTCATCGAATGCGATACGATTGTTTTTCGATCTGACTTGTCACTAAACCGCATCTTATTTTCATGAAAATTACATTCCGTCTGCTTTTCCTCTTTCTTTTACTGTGTGAAAAGTGTCACGGTTCTCAATCATCTGGAGCCAAACATCCGGAGTGACAGCCAGTGCCCGCAAGTGCAAAATGCAATCAATATCAGAAACTGCCAGTGACCATTGCCATTTTCGGACTGCTCCACTGCTGTCCATGTTCATTATGGTTAGTTCACCAGAACCAAAACTGGAGCGAAAGAATTAGCTTGACTTGTTGGAGAGCATTTGCCAGGGATGGGTTAGTAACGTTTTAAATTTCAGCAAAAAAAAAAGGAAATAATGGGGAAATAAAGTTAAGAAGACATATAGGAGAGGACAGAAATTTGTTGCTTACTTATATATTTTTAACCACCTCAAAATATAGATTTCAAATACAGCTGTTAATAATTGTTATTTCGCTTTTTTAAAAGCTTGCGGAAAAGATATACTGACAATTTAAGTAATATTTGTCAAAATGAAATCTAAAATTTAGTTTTATATAAAAATTGTTAGTAAAAAAAAAAAAAAATTATATTCGGTCAACGATATTGTTTGTACATAAAATTATGGCTTAAACTTTATGCCAATGCCTTAAATAACTTGCTAGATCAAAACCAGTTAAAGTGCAATGTTAAAAATTGCCAAATGATTTCTGAAATAATAAAATATATACGGTTTCGATTTTTTTAAAGTGGGGCCACACAAATCTAGAAACGCAAGAAATTGCAACTTATTAAATTGAAAAAATCATTCGTTTTAACGTAGTATAATTTAGCTTAAAATAAAAATAAAAAATCTTAAAATTAAGACATTTATTTTATTGTCTTTACTAAAGTTCTCCCCAGGTAAAGTATTGGAAAGTTCGGACTTGTCTGTTATTTCACCTGGGTTGACAGGCTGCCTTTTGAATTGAAAGTGACGCAGTCAAATTCAATGAAGCATACTCAATGTAGACAACTTGGTTGATTGAGCAAGTGGTAGATGGCATGAGCAACTACCCGAGGAATCCGGCCACCAAAGCCATCAACAGGTCAGGAATGGAGTTCAGCGAGCTTTAAGATTAGCCCAGATCTCTCCTGGCCTTATGCTTAGCCTAGAGTTCTTTTTTTTTGTGACAGATTCAGAGACTGGGATATAAGTAAGCCAAAAAAAGAAGGCAAAACACAAACCGCAGAGCCCACAAATGTGCATGTAGACGGATGTACGGCAATCAATGGCAGAAGGGATTTGTTTTTAGCCTTTTCTCGTTGTAAAACTGGTAGCCAAGTTGGCAGTCACACACACACAAAAAAAAAAAGAAATCCTCTGCACGTTTCTCGTCCGTTTATCAAATCAGATTTTTTTTTTGGGGCACAGTCTTCCTTTTGTGACACTCGTCGCACCCAAAAATGTTTTGCACTTGATGAAGGGTTTCATTTGATTTGCTTGTTCTGCCATTTCTCTGGTTTCGCTGTCGCCGCTGCCTTTTCCATTGTCCTTCGTATTGTCCTCTTCGCATTTCCCTCGGCTTTCACTCGCCTTTCCACCCCTTCGCATAACCTTCGCCTGGGCGATGGCAAATGAAAAACCAACATTTAACATATGTTCGTGTTAAACAAATCGCTTAAATTTCCATATGGCAATGAGCAGGCACTCGGCGTTGGAAAAATGTCCACCAACTTATCTCTGGATCTGGATCTGATTCTGCATCTGGGAAAACTGTTGTAGATAAAATGGGTGGAAAAGTTAGTGGAGGAAAAATGTTTATACATTTGACTGTCGCTTTTGCGATTGCGAAAGTGTAAACTCGAAGCAAAACTTAAGTTTTACTAATTACCCAGCAGCTTATACAATTTAGAAATTTGTGTATTTAAGTTACTTCTGCTAACAAACACAAACTAACCAAAGTTAGTTAGAAGAACCGGAAGTTTCAGTCGCCGTCTCCTTTCGGCAAGTCCTTCATATTGTTTCTGAGTGTCTATGCAAATATTTGCTGCAGTCGTTAAACTTTAAGGGTACGCCAAAAGGAATTGCGGCAAAATATTAAAAATCGTTCTAGGAGGTACAAGTGTGTTTTACACATTTTTTTATTATATTGAAAAGATAACATACATACTTCGCCAAAATATAAACTAAGTAATCTGTTAAAAAATGGTTTTGTTGTGACCTAAAAAAAATGTTATGGATAATTTTTAAGTTTCAATTTTAAGCTCAATTTAAAATTCGGAATTCGGAAACATATAATTTCTTAATATCCTATTTGAGCTGCTCTGACTGAAAACTATAAACTAATGTAATCTTCTAGACATGTTAACTTACTCTGACAAATTACAGCGTTCCAAAATTTATTTATGGCTAAAAAGTGTAAAGTTTTATTAGTACCCTTTTTTTTAACTCTGAACAAACAAAAGCAGAAAAGCTGTTCCTAAAAAACCCAAAGTCAGCGGAGTATGGGGTCATTAGAACTGGTCGAAATGTTTATGCAGAGGACCATTGCCGTCGCCTTGGTCCAGCCAGTTTAATGAACCGGAAGTGTTTTATATGGTAGAAATGCAATTACTTATGTGTTGGTCTCTGGAAGCCTGTGTTTTCCCCTCTTTTTCATTGTACTTTCTCTGTTTGGGAATGGTACGGCCAAAACGTCAAATATGAGTGCCAACTGCTGGCCGCTTTTTTATACCCAGTAATCGTAAAATACAAGGGTGTTTTATTTTTGTCAATTTTTAATGAGAAAAGTATGAGTGCTTATAGAAAATTATTTTTTTTTATTCTAATTTAAGTTTTAATTGCACTTTAAGTAAAACAATATGAGTCAAGGTAAATTTCTCAATATAATGATAGTTTTCTAGTTTGCAATCAGAGAAAGTTAACTAAAAAGTTAAATTGTTCGGAAACACAACTTCAATTTCTCAATCTGACTTTAATTTTTTTAACAACAAATAATTTGAGGGTCTCTTGTAAAATGAATTGATAAGATTCTATTTATTTTGTTTTGCTGGCAAATTTTAATTAGAAGGTTGCCTTTAGCTATGAGTTTTCAGTTAGATAAACTGGAACAATTAAATCTCAATATATGTTTTTAGGCGAAATACATTTTAAATACCGTCTGGAAAACCTATAAGTACCTAGAAGTCGAGAGTCTTCCCTCTAGATTTGTATGTGCTGTTTGTCTCGCCCTTTTGGGGACAGTCATTGCATTGCACTTAAGTGCTGGAACTCTTTGTTCCCTTGGCAGGGACACAGACAGGGGCAGCCTCCAGCTAAAAGTCATTAGATACTGCAGAGTAAACACAATGCTGGCCAGCAGACTCTGGAAAAGAGGGGAAGTGGCAGAGTTGTGGGTTCAGGCAAGGACTCCATGTCAGGGAATTTTCCTCTGGCGGTTTTGCCGAATGCGCTTCCTGTGGACACTTTATGCGAACACTCTTTCGGGGTTTGTTTCAAAAACATTTGGTATATTACCATGCTTTATAGTATAACATAATTTAATATTCGCATTAATTTTTTTTGTAAGTATTATTTAAAAATCGTAATACAAAAAGTAGAATTTAGACATAATTATAGGGTGAACATAAATGATTAAGGACTGACAAACTGTTTGATTTATTTCGCTAGAACTGGAGTTATTATGTTGTCTTTGCACTTCTGCTAACATTTTTCCCGTTGCTGGCAATTTAATTTGCTAATGCATCTTTCATTTCACTTCAATTATATAACTTTTAGTTAATTAACAACGGCAAAAAACAGAATTATCTCCAGCTTACCTAGCAATCTGTGCTCTTGAAATATTACAAAACATATAGCAAATACGCGGAAGCAGAAAGCCAGGCATTTAATTCAATTGAGGGTGAAGTTTTTTCGTAGCGCACTTTCCGGGGCACACACGACATTGGCAATAGAGGTCCTCTACTGCAGCATTTACTGAGCGGACGGCTGGCAGCTTTTGCCAGTTTAACTAGTTTGAAAGCCATTTGGGAGTGCCAGGACCAAACTCTGTGCAGGGACGCAGCCCCGACAACAGATCTCGGGCACAACAGTCAAACGGCTTGACTGGCATGCACTTGTCAGCCATTTAGCTTTGCTTTTTTCCCAGACCGACGGTTTGGTAACAGGAATTGTAGCAGCAACAACCTGCCATGGCCGTAAGTGGAAACCATTTTCGAAACTTAATTTGCCATTTGTTCGGCGAGTGTTTTCAAACCGTGCCGGAGACAATTTCATTAGGGTTTTCCAGCCATTCTCGGAAGGCAGTTACATTTCCTCGAGGCGTCGGCAATTGGCTTGCAAGTTCCCTGCGCACGGAAATTCGGCTGAATAACTTCGCAACTACTTAAGCTACTTATTACCTGCATTTCTTGCAGCAGTTTTCGTTTATTTAATAGAACAGCATTTGGTGTTCCATTTATGCGAATCGTTCACGTTCACTTATGTGACTTAAACCATTAAAAAGGTGAGCAGTTTTGTGAGTTTAATAAAACGTATCAATATATATTTTTAAGTTTTTAAATCAATTTTAATTCCAGTAAGATTTATATTTTTTAAATGTGTATACTTTTTTATTAGTGAAACAAAAAAACATTTAAGTTAATCTTTAGACTAAAACATAAAAACAAAATATATAATATTTAAAATAAATTTTCAACATTTTACTATCAGTTTACCCAATTAAAATAATGAAATAAAAAGGAGAATAAGCTTATTTAAAATGCGCATTATATAGTTTCCACTTCTACAAACCAAATAAGTAAATTTACAATATAAGGGAAAGTAAAACATAATAAATCATATTTTAATATTTGACTATTGTTGTTTCAGTAATATGAAATGTAATCTTAATTTATTTAAGCAAAAGCATTTAATGATTTGGTCATAAGAGAAACTAATTTTTACTCATTTAAAGGAAAATCAAATTTTCATAATTCGACCATAAAATTTCATATTAAATTCTCTTCCTTTTGGTCGTTTTTATTTTGTCGAAAACGAACTCGCCGAACTTGACTGTTTGACTTGGCACAAGCTCTGTTGTTTTTGTGCTGCTGCTCTTGAGTGACACATTTCACGCCGAAAGTTTCCAAAACCGCCAGACACATTGACAAAGGAAACTTTCGGGCCTCTGCGGGATGTGCCCTTTGTTTTCCGAGGTCGGAATGTGTTGCAAAGTGGTTTGGGCCTCTTGCCTAGACGAGGATTGAAGTGCCTGCTTACATGTGTCACAATGTCGCTCAATTTTAATTGAATTTATTTGCTTTCTGGTTACACTTTATTAAAGTTTTCAGTTCGACTGTCTTTTCAACTCAAGCATTTCAAGAACTCTGTTTAACAGTTGTCCTGGCTAGTTTGCTGTTCCATCATCCTCAGCTAGCCATAAAACTGCAATTTGTAAGTTATTCTCGACTGACGTCTCATTTGCTTTATCGTTTTGCTTTTGGTCACTTTTCCCTTCCCTCCTCCGCTTAGTCCCATATAATTCATGTCACACAAAAATTTTATTACATTGAAAAAGAATGAAAAAAAGAAACCCCACAACAAATAACTTTTGCTTGCCAGTGGCCAGAGCCACAAATAGTTTCCAGGACCTGACCATTGCAAAAGGACGAGGACACGGACTCGTGTACAACGAAACCAGTGAACAGCAAATAACAGATCTGCTTTTTTATTTCTCAACGCAAATACATAATGACAATTTATGTAGTTGAAATTCTGGCACAGGTGTAGATAAGAGGATTTTTAACAATAAAATTGCTGAAGGAGTTTTATAAAGTGGAATTCACTTGTTCTTTACCACTATATTTTTAGCACTTGACACTATTTGGACTATTTATTTATTACACAAATATGTTGATTTTATTAGTTTGTAATAACTACAGGGCACCTTATAAATTATTATTAACCTTAATTAAAATCGACAAATAACTACACGTTTTCCCCCCATTCAAAATTATTACGTTAGCTTTAGGTGGCTTTGCACCATGTATGTATCTATATTTTGTTTGTCTCTGGGTAACCAAATAATGTCACTTTACTCAATACTGCTACTTGGGAACCTTAACATTTCAGAGGAGGAGTGAGTCAAAGGACTATGACTTACGACCGCACATTCGTAACGATTAAATTGCAGGGCAGGTAGGAACGCCTTGACAGGGGCCTCCGGCTTGATAAAGTGCTCTGGTCCGGACGGCTTATTAGTTTGCTTCCTTAAAAGCCAGTTTGAAATGGGTTCCAGTAAGATGCCAGGTAAATGTAACTATCTTATTTTGCGTATGACAGGCCTAAATCGGCATTGGTTTGCCCTTAAGACTTAAGGACGAAATTGCCAAAAAAAAAATATTTATTGCATTTAGTTACTCTTATTAAATGTAGATATTTTAATTCACATTTTGCATAATCTTTAGCCAGTGTTATGGTAAATAATTCGATTAGCAACGTAATCGAATTTTCCAGCTGCCTAATTTATCACCGGTTGACCCAAATATTAACTACTCCTTCGACCCTTGATTTATCATGCTTTTAATTGCGCAATGGCTGCCCATTGGCAGAATTTGTAAAATTATCAATCCGCCATGGTGGCTGTGGTTTACCAGGGCTTTAAGTACGAATGCCAAACAGTAATCATCAAAATCAGAGGGCCATTCAGTTGATAATTGCGCAATAAATGCGCAAGCACGAGCATTAATGCAAATTAAACTTTAAATAGCTGTCCATGAGTTCTGCCTTTTGAATTATAAAGTAAAGTGAATAACGCAAAGTACTGTTTGAAGGCTGAAAATGTGGCTTTAAAGGGATTGGCTGTAAGTGGTATACAATATATACCACTTTTTAAAGTGCTCACTATATGCTCTTACCAGATTCCTGAGTATTTATGCAGGAACTTAAACCATTTTTGCCGGTAGCAAAGTTATTTGGAATAACTTTTGGGGGGGGGGGGGATAAATAAAAGTTTGCCTTCGTATTGCCTTCTTGTTCCGGACTGTTCGATCCGGTTATGAACTTTCTCGTCGAACTTTTCGCATGCCAGCGTTTTAATTGAAGCCCGTTGGAACACACCTCGCAATCCCTTGAAGTTGTTGATGCACTGACCTGCGGGTGTTGTTGACCCAGTTGAGGGTTAATTCACTTGCCCCCACAAAGACGCTCAACTGGGTACATAAATTACCTAGTGACAAATCGCCTGTCTGCACATTTGTCCCTATTTGTCATTTGTTTGTTTATTTGATCAAAGCATGCCAGGAGGACAGGGAACTTTGACACATGCTGTGGAGATGGAGCAATCCCCTTTCTTCGAATTTAGTTTGTTATGGAAATTCTTTTTACTCCACGTATTTAAACAGCAACCGTCTTTGTTTCAACATCCATTATTTATTCGTGTGTCGGTAATTCGTATTTTAAAACATCTTTTTCGACTGCATGCGTTTGCCTTTTACTTTAAGTTTAATACTCAGCTGTGTCTCATTGGTGATATTTAATTTACTCTATATTTTTGTGTTTAACATGCTTCTTGTCTGTGGTTTTAAAGTTTTTTAATTTTCACATTGATTTGTTTAAATTTTTGCTATACATATTTTGTTAGATATTATTTTCAATTGTGCTTTGTGTAATATTTTGCCATTAACTTTTACTTGCTACAAACACAACCCTTAACTAGTGGGTAGTTGAATCAACAACATTTTTCCTAATGTATTATAATTATATATTACGTTTTCGCTTTTTTGGATTTCTTAAAAACATATCTTAAATTGAGTTCCACTTATACAATTATGTTCTTGGTATAATCTTGCTTACAATAATTTTATATTTTCGTTAACCTACAGATATAATAACTTTTTCATTATTTATAAAAATGCCTTTCCAAGAGTCCATAACTTATCTTATTCGTTCGTAATACATTGATACAACAGCCAACATTTAATTGTAGCTAAGAGTTCATAAAATTTCGCCTATATTTATTTATTTCAATTTTATTATTCCTTACACAAATTTCTTTAGACTTTGATGAGACCCTTTCGTACTTTACCATTAGTTTATTGATCATTCAATGAGTATTCCCATACATCTCAGAAATGAATACAGGCTTCGCTGTCTAACTTAATAGAGTTTACGTCGCCGACTAACATTAATTATAATTACGTATACGCAGTGGAAACTTGTGATCAAAGTAGAAAAACCAAAAGTACACGAAAGCGATTGACATGTTTTTGAAAGCCTAATTCAAGCCAGACTCAAACTCTCAAAAGCGGGGCTCATGGTCAACACAATTTTGCGTAATTTTGGTTTTGGCTCTACACTTTTGTCATCCCATTTCCGTACTCAATTTATTTTTAGCATTTGATGCGCTTAGCCGACAATCTTAAAGGTTAATGCCTAGATATATATCTTATATTTATGCCTATGCTCGGAAACACTTTACAAGCCTGTCGAGCAGCTTACACATAAGAAATTGCCTTCGTAGGCTGTCTTAGACCTGACACATTTTATTAGCTATGAAATATTTCGTGATAAAATAGTTTTACTTTTGTGTGCTAGTTATTTTATTATGCACAAACAAACACACAAAATGCACTCTCACTTACATTTACCTATAAAAGCACTGATATTGCTAGAACTTAAGGGAGAAGTTAAAGGACGATTTGTTTATCGAAAACTAAAATATGAATAAGCCACAGGTTTCTTTTAAATAAGCTTTGTAGCCTAAAAGTATGTCAAGAATATTGTCATTGTTTTTCTGTGACAAATTCGGCAGATACCAACAAAAAATGCTATCAGGAAGGGACTTAAATGCGATTCCAGTTAAATTCCAGTTAAATGCCGACGGGCAAGCTGTCAGTTAGCCTCAATACTCGTATTTTCACCGATCCTGCTCTGTTGGCCCCTGCAAATCTCATCAATGTCAGCTTACTCAGGGCTGTTTTTTTTGTGCCTATAGTTGCTTCATAAGCCGTGGAAATGTTTGCTTTTTTGAAGTCGGCCAAATTATTTTTTCTTCTGTTCTGTAGGGCGAACAACGAGTTTGCGTTGACATATTTCCACACAATTGGGCCAAAAAACCGTCGCTCGAAATTTAATTCCGTACGACTGGCGAAAGCCAAACCGAAACGGCAAATGTCTGACAGTTGTTAGGTACAAATTGAAAGCGACAAAGGCAAACTGTTCTTCGGAGAGCGGTTGGAATCACCCTTCGAGGCATTGTAAATATGCGAAATGGCCCGGCAATTGTCGCGACTTGAATGGCAACGGAAAATTGAGGAAAAAATAGCATTATAAAGAGGCAGTTCTGCCTTTAGGCCCAGTCACACCCCACACACACACACGCACACTCCATTAACCCGCCCAGCCACACCCATAACATATATACATCTGATATCAATGACTTGTGTAGCTGTTTCAGCCAATTGCTAGACAACCACATTCCTCGCCACCACTTTTCCCATCGTTGTCACTTGATTTGCCATTTATCAGCATTTCTCTACTCATCCATGTTGGGGGGTGGCTTACAAAAGGACTTCCGAAATCCAGCTGACATTTCCCTGCATTATTTTGGCTTGAATTACTAGCACAATTCAATAGAAGTCCGTCCAAGAAGATGCTTAGAAATGCGTTTCGAAAATCTGTAAGACACAAAGAAGAAAAGAGTTAAAATTGGTTTTAGGTCGGACAGATTGATTGACTGTCACACTTGGAAGTAACATTAGAGGTCTTTGAATTTCTAAAATTGTCAGTTTAATGCTGTAATAATATTGCTCCCACTCGCTTTGGAACGAAAGTCGTTCTACTTAGTGAGTATATGTCGCCCACTTTTAGCAAACCCGGAAGAATGTCGTAATACCTCTTCGCATGCAAGCAGCTTATGCCAATTTGTTTGCCATCTTGCCTCTACAAATCGCAAATCGCCTTTGAACGAGCTTAATGGAGAAATTTGAGGCTCAGAGTCAGTATTTCAATTAAATGGCAAATACATACAGTGGATGTTGAATATGATGGAAAATTGTATCAATATAGTGTAGTGAGTTAGAGAAATCAATAATGAATTTATTGTCTTCAAACAAGTAAATAATAGTTGTAATAATAATACATTTATTTAATTTATTAGTTTTATAAATAATGTTGCTCTCAAAAAATATGAAATTTAATTAAAAAATATTTCGTTTATTAAAAAACCTGTCCAGGATAATTTTAGTAAAATGGTGTTATTATTGTTTATTGTTTACTGTATAGGAATACTGGTTCGCCCAGATGCCCGTAATCATCATCAGCAGGCTCCAGTCGTCTGCCCAATTAAAGGAGCATCGGATTGCAAGTTGGTCCTGGCGGCAGAACATATTTGAGTCAGCCCCTGCTCTCGTTATTGTTTGCCCAGCCTTGTTGACATCGACATCGACATCGGCATCGGCATCCTTATTGTTGTCGTCATCTGCATGTCCTTGCTATATCCCCAACCACAGGAAGTCCTAATTAGCATTAACCACTTGTTGCACAACAGTTAACGTCCCCTTATTTTTCTCGTTTTCATCTCTTCAATAGCATGCATTACGTATACGCAGTGGTGACGCGTTGTGGCTTGCATGTCTGTCAACTTTAATCGTTGCTTTATTATTTAATCAATTCAATTATTACGTGTGACAGAAGCACTGTCAAATTAATCCCTTCGTTTAGGATATGCTCCAATTGTTATTCAGAACATAGGGAATGAGTTAATTTAAAAACGAACAAATCGATTTTGAATCCAATTAACGGATAATTCCTAACTGAACACTATTTCTCTTTTTTCCCCCGAAATCTAATATGTAAGCTATTATTTACAATGAATTTTTGTAATTTGCCTTTTTGATTTCCACTGCCGAAGCAGCTTTTATAATTGTACTTTTTAATTAAAATTACAATTCAAATTCCGAAAAATGTGCCACAAAAATAATGTACAAACTGCGGTTGTCGACGTACATAGTGGGGGAATCGATTTTTTGTATAAGGCTATCAATTTGCACTTTGTGATTCGATGGAAATCTGGTTAGGGAGAAGCGTAGGAGAAGAACGTGCTGGATTATAACTTAATTTAAGAGTCAAATTTTGCAGTGGGCGTGGGACTGCCTATTATGATTCCAAACACCTTTCTTCCATTTTTATAATCTTGTTTGTTTAAAATTATACCACTATATCTAATGCCTTTAAGGAAATTAATAATTAGTTTGTTTTTTTACTAGTTTGTTTTCTTTTCGTCCATTAAAGCAAGCCACGTAATGTTGTGCTAAAAAATAATTATGCAATTGACCCTTTTACTAGCTTCTATGTTTATATGAATTCCAGTGAAAAACCTTTAAAATAAATGCCATCAGTCACTGTTATGTGTTCATGGTTTTCAACGAGCATCGTTTCTTTTTATGATTTTAATCAATTCAATTTGCGGAGCTTGCATCGATTAAAATATTCCCTTTTGTATATATAAAGCTTGCAGATGCCGCTCTAATTGTTTAGTTCGAATCGAAAGCGAACAAAAAAAACCTGACCCATCTGGTTTTGTGCCTTTAACGACAGGTTTGCTGCTGACAAATTAAATCAACTTGAATCCTTAATACCGCCCGCTTGGGTGTTGATAATTGAAATAAAATTTGCCGCCTAACAAGGAGAAAAATAACAAAAACAGCGAAAAAGGAGCAGAACGGGACACGCAGGTCCTTACAAAGGTAAACTTTGCCCGGAGCCTTAGCCATGGTCTTTGGCCTGCTGGCCGCCTTTGTTTGTCGTCGACCGAGAGTCCGACCACCTTGAATGCCGCTTTATTAAGTATTCATTATTGTCGACTGTGATTGTGTGTGTCTTGTGGGCGTTCTGCGGGCTTCATTGTGTGCGTAGTTGCACAGAGAAAAACAAAATCAATGAACACACTTAGGTCATTTTAAGAATATTTTACATTTGTATTTAATCTGCTAAAAGAATTCTAGTCTCAGTTGAGTCTTTGCTTTAATTTAATAATACATAACTTCGTCCTTTGTAAAACAAAGGCATTTCCAAATCTGCAGAAGTCAGTGATAATAACCTCATCAGTGGTAGGAGGTTATAAAAATATTGTTACGTCAAATAAATAATTATACACAGTTTAAAATGTGAAATTATTTTAGCTTTTTCCGTGTGTGTTTGGGGTGCGTAAAGGAATTACTTGGTTGTGGTCTGCCAATCGGAGTCCTTGGCAGGAGCATGCGGAAATTGTAGAATCTCGGGTCGAGGTTCACCTCTGTCGGTTGGAAACCCTAATTGCCAGCGGCACATGAATGTTTGTGTAATTAATTTTAATGATTGTACTTTTGCGCTTGTTGTCCTTCCTAGATGTTCCCAAACTGTGTCCCCCAAAAACAAAAGTTTTCTTTTATTGCTTTGCTATTGTTCTTGTCGGTGATGAGATGGGTTTAGTTTTTTTGGGTGTTTTTTTTCGCCTAGTTTCAAAAAGTTCTTTTGGCAAAATAAATAAAGAATGACAATAAAATGTTTAGCAAAACAAAGCAATAAAAAAATCAATAAGAGTAAAAAAACTGCAAGTCCAGAAAAAAGTATAAGAACAGTTTTTAATATCTTTACTGATACCTAACTTATGAAAAAAAAATTATACCAAATTAAGCATTAAAAGCTATACCGAATAATTAATAATTAATACATTTTTTTCCTTTTTAAAAAATTGTACAAATGATTTTACGCTGCTTTCCATTGTTTGAAAATTTAAGTGACAGCCATTAATTATGAATACATTATAGTTTAGAAATAAAATGACTAAAAAAGAAACTAATAACTTACAATTTTAGCAAAACAAAGCCATACAAAAATCAAAAAGAAAAAAGTGCCCAGAAAGAAATTATAAAATATCTTTAAAAATGGGAACAAATTTAACCACTTGTTTTTTCCTTCGGCTTGATAGTGTATTTAATTATTTAGATGTAAATAAGTGACTGTCATTTATTATGAAAACATTTTAATTTATTAATATAATAGTTACTAAGAGCAAAAGCCAAAAAATCAATAATTTAAATCCGTACTATTAAATTCTATACATTCATTATTTGATTGCCCTTTGCCTTTTGACATGGTGTCAATACCTGAGTGCTTCCTACTTGGATTGCTCATATCCTGTAACGGCAGCCACATGCAATTGTCCTTTACGACTTCTCATGCCTCGAGAGGATTTTAAGTTGGCCGCAATTAGATGGCGACAGAGAACAAACTCTGTGGCTCCAGTACATATGTCAAGTTGGTGAAGAGGATGCCACGGGCCCCGCATTCAGACAACTACACAGATTCCAAGGACCTCGGCTCAACAACTCGGCGAGTAGGATGTTCTTTTTAATGAATTGCGATGCCGACTAAATTTAGCCAACAGATATGGCAAACGGAGAGACAGGCGGCTGATTAGGGTGTCGGGGCATTTAATGAATTTTTCACAGGCACAACAGTAATTAGGCAAAACAGGAAGTGCCTGAGATGGGAGGGGGAGAGGGACAAGGACTCCAAATGGGATCGGATGACAGTTCAATGACAGTCGCCGACACGTGTTGGTCTTTATGTAAATGAAGGTGTCGCACTGACATCACCGTTTAATGGAATGCTATCATCTCCGAGCCGAGGCCCCTCGACACCTCATTACTTTTAGTTGATGTTTAAATTATGCCGAGAGACGAAAATTGCTTTAAATATTACAAAAAATTACTCACTGTATGCATGACATGGGAACATTTAACGCAATGAAATTTAATGAGCCCAAAATGGCACATTAAATGACAGGACCAGCCCCAGGATGTGGGCGCTGCCAAAGGCGCTCGAAAGTAAGCTGATGTATTTTTAATTGCTGCATATATTAAAATAGATTTACATTACAAGAGCATGCCGAAAAAAAGGCAAGTGTGTGGAACAGCCTCTACCCCGTAAAAAGGATTCCCGAGTGAGTGTGTGGACAGCTCGAATGCAAATATTTGCTGCCGTCAGGAAGAGGCCTTTCTTTTTGGGCCGGGTCGACAGAGTTCAATACCGGTTAAGTCCATGCAAATCTGGCTGGAAATTCTGCTTACTCAAGTCGGAGGCATGGACAGTGACCTTATGCCGAGTCCACAAGTCGCCGGGTTAACTGAGGTCTGAGCACTTGAGCCATCAGCTTATTCTAATATTCCACCTAGGGCAACGCACTTTAAATATAATTCTATTTCGGGGTAATTCCGCTTATAAATTATGTCTGATTATTAAGTACAGGCGATGTGATAAATGGAGGAGGGTTTATTTTCGGCGGGATTTATGCATATTTAGGCATGAGGCTGTAAGGCGTATATTAAGTCAGGACATAATGGCTAAATGTTCCGTAAAGTTTTACCTAAAACTAAAATGTTTTTCCAAATTGGTATCTACATTATTTAAAAAAAATGAATTCAAATTTGTTTCATCCAAAATTTGTATCTAAATTATTTGTAATAAATGAACTTAAATTGGTTTTATTTAGCATTGCAACATAAGTCTCCAATAAAGTGACCTTTTATCTAAAAACCCCTTTTATTTTCTTGTTGAAAAAGTTGTCAAACACCCATTTGTGACCCTGATTCTGCAACTTGTTTTCAGTCCTTTCCACACCACTCTGCTAACAATAATGGCCAAAAGGCGCGACTTAAGGCCAAGAGAAATGAGGGCTCTGGAAAGTGTGCTCCTGACTATACACTGTCTGGTGTTGGCGCTGATGTATCTCAAGTAATAAATATCCAGCGAGTAGGGACTCACTTAGACGTCCAAACGATGTGGCATTATTCAAATTATTAACTTGAACTTAGACAATATTATGAGAGCAATAAGCGAAGCAGATTTATGGGGGGGGGCATTTTTACACATTTGTTTTGTCTACTTTCCGCATTTTAGACAAAATTAAATTTTTCAAATACTTTTCCCCATACGCAATACCCACTGCGGTCTGCGGAGGACATTGTGAAGGACTTTGACTGGTCGTGGCTTGTCAGGGAGTTTATAAAAGTAATTTGCCTGCGGCGGACTTTCAGAGGGCGGGTGATACACGCGCGGGGAAATAACAGAAAATTTAATTTTAATTCACTTTCGCCGTTTAAATAATATATAAGTTGGGCTGGTCGGAAATTGTCGAACGACAATCGCTTTCTGGTTTAGGGGCCAATGCATTTGTTTTATTGATATGCCGGGCACGTAGGGTGGTGATTGCCATGGCTGTTGGACACGCGAATCAAAACAAAATGAAATGGCAGTCGGGACGCGAAAAAAAATGAAATGGGGCAAAGTCAAGTTCGGTAAATACTCGGAGCAATAAAATAAATGGGAACCTACGATAACACAATAAGTGGAACTTGGCTGGGCAATTGTTTTATGGAAATTTAGAAAATATTTGATTGTTTGTTTACGCCTTAGACTAACATTTGTTGGCAAATTACATCGAAATTTAGGGGGAAAATGTAAATTAGATACTAACCGTTTATCAATTGGATATTCTTTAAATTATTCCAGCTCGAGGTTAAAAAAAATAGTTGAATAGTTGAATGTTAAAGCCCTGAAAAGTACACTCATTTTGATTGAAAACTAATGAAGATAATTTAAGGTCAATATATTTAAGGTATAAAATAATGTAAATTTATTTTGATTGAAAACTAATGAAGATAATTTAAGGTCAATATATTTGGGGCAAAAAAAATCATATTTTTTTTAAGCCTATATAATATAAAAAACCCTAACGATTTTTATTAAAAACCCCTTAGAATACGGAAAAAATAAATACAAAATACTTTTGAAATTTAAAACAATGCAAATTTGAAAAACCAAAAGCTGTCAAACCTGTTCCAGGACCGGTTCCTAATTGAACCCCAAGTTTTTAGGTAATCCATCAAAGCTGCCACACAATCATCCATCTCCCTTTAAGTCACTGAATTACTTCTGATTTAAAACTCGTCTTTGTTCAAACTGCCCGCGTACCGATTGATTTGGATCGAATCGCCTGCTCGTCATCTGCCCAATTTCACAACCCACTCAGCTTGATTGTCATTGACGGAAACCCCGACGAAAATGAATGATGATTTTTCCTGTCACTTGTAAGGACGAGATGCCTGTGGCTTAATGACATGCAGGTCGTCTCGGTGTTGTCTCAAAAAAGAACAAGAAAATGCCATGGTAGGGAGTTCGTCTGGCTGCGATACCAATCTGAATAGCAACACAAGGTGCAGCTCCCTTGATTAAAATAATGTTAATGTGCATGTTTTTTCCCTTCTTTTCTTTTCTTTTCATCTCGGCTATTCATTCATTTTTTCCCCGGCTTGATTTGTGTCGCACGTTTGTTGGTTTAATGTGATTGATTTTGGCCATGGCTTTAATTATAATTTTCCCTGAAAAAAAGCCCCTAATGACCCAAAACTGAGTTGCGAAGCACACAGTTTTCTGTTCGTTGGACAAAAAAAAAAATTAATGGAAAAACACAGCATTTTCCAAGCCAAGCTTTTCTGGTGACATGTTTTTTTTTTTTTGGAATTTGTATGCCTTGTGGCAGGTTTCTGTTTTACCTGTGCACCATGAATTATGAGGCAGAAATTTGTCAGGATTCATGTCTCCTGCAGACAGGTTTGGACCATAACAAGCTGTGGGGCTGGGTCAAAAATATGCCAAAATGCTGGAAATATGATAAGCACAAATTATAATTTTCTGGACGTAATTTATTTTCTGACAGATATTCTGCAATCCAATCTCCTTTCTTTTGGCTTGACCGCCTTAATCATTAAGAATGCGTTGGGAACGACATTAACATTTTAATATATCTTGTGTCTGGGACAAGTTAATGCCACTGAATAACAATTTTATTACTCCTTTAAGTATAATTATGTTTTTTATATTATTTTTAATAGTTATTCTCATTTAACTTTCCTTTTTAATACCATCCCCAGGACACCAAAACGTCGTTTGCTTTACCATACTTCAACCCACTCAAAGAGAATAGCATCCAGTCGGGGCTCACATTTATGATAATATTTCAGCCGTCTTTTGTAAATCCCTTGCCAGAATTTTCTTTTCTCTTTCCGTTTTTTTGTGTTAGGTAGCTTTTTTCTCTCACATGAAAGTTTTTCCCGGCATTTACTACTTTTCGCCCCAAGGAAGGGTGGGGGGTTTTCAAGTACGTTTTCTTTTCTGCTCTGTCCAAACATTAAAGTACAAATTCTTGAAGGGAAAAAATTCGCTGAGGCCCAGCTACATTGTTTATTTTTTTAGCATTCAAATTTGTGTTTTCCTTCGCTGGCACATAAATTAGGAAATGGCTGAAAAAATGCCCTTGTCTGTTGCCCGCTGATGACAGGCTCTCAAGCCAAGCAAACATTTTCTTGACGCCCTTTAAGTCCCTGGCAACACCGCCTGCTGACAGGAGGAGTCCTCCTAGACACTCCCAGGTGTTCGCAGGACCTCCTCCAGTTGCTCCTCGGAAAACTCCCCGACTCCGACCCAATTACCACGCCTGGCTGACTGCGCTCGGTTTGTTTGCCTGTCCTGTTTCCTTCTTTTTTTTTTTCCACTGGGACTCCATGTTTTACACGGTTGTCATTCGAGATTCTGAGCTGCATAATTATGTATTTCAGCCTTTTGAAAAGCATAAGCCCACTCCTTATTTTTTGCAAGGAATGAAAGAGTGAATTCCAATCCGGGTACATGCGAGAAATGCTGTGCAGAATGTGTAATTAGAATTCAGTTATTTTGAAAGGGATTTTTCGGGCCGTGTCATACGTAGGCGTCTTGAAGGGTCAGCTCTACTTGGGCCCATGATAACAAATATCCTGCTCTATTATCCCGAAAATTACTCGTGCTGAAACTGTTTGTTGGCTTGTGTTTGGTATTTTTGCTTGGCCAATTATTATAAAAGGCATTTCTCGTTTCATTAAACTCGTAATTGCCGGCTTGGCAGCCTAGGCAACGCCACTTCCCTAGACGAACTTTTGGGAACTTTAATAAATGCCAAGCCGCAAGCATTTTTAATATTAGCTTTACACCCCACCCGCCCGCTTGACTTTTGTCCCGCCAATCATTAAACACAAAATTTAATTAACTGTTAATAAAGTAGCTAATGAAGACGGCTCCGGAGGACACACCCCGTCCCGATTTCCCAGTTGGATGAGCCACTGTCAAGTTAATATTGCCTTTGGCTCATATTAAGTGGCGCTAAGCTCCCCTGTCAACACGGGTGAACCAAGTGGATGGGGCAGGGACAGGACTCTGCACCCAGAATCCCTCAAAGAGTCAGGGATCAAAAGGAAAACTTCAAGCATAAATTAGTTGTATATATCCTTCTGTATCCTTCTGTTAAAGCAGTCCAACCTGACCACTGGTCGCCACGTCCCTCACATATAAGTCATGGCAAACGCCTTTTATGGCATTTAATGGAGCATAAACTTGGCTCGCTTTTATAGACAATTTTCATCAATAACAAAGACAGAATGCAGGCAGACATTAAGTCGTCACACTCTCTGACGCACTTTCCTTCGATTAAGCAGGACACTGGACGAAATGAACTTAAGGTGTATTTTTTGGTAGATAAATAACTTCAAGGAGTTTCATTTTATTAAATACGGATTTTATTTAGTTGAACATTTTCATTATGATTGTTGTAAGTGCTTGTTTTTTACTTTTGTATAAGAAATTAATAAAATAAGTTTCTGGATTTATACCACTTAATATTAAATTAATCGTAAGACAATACCCCCTGTGTAAGAAAAGGTGGAATATATAGTTTTTTTTATTGAAAAATATGAAATATTTTTTAAAGTTTAATTATGCTAAAAGTTGAAATTATTCCTTTATTATTGAACTATGTTGTTATTGATAAGTGTGAAATAATATTATATTCAAAAGAAAATAAATTTAATTAATAAGTTGCAAATATAAAGAATTATCTTTTAATAAATTTCATCAATTTCCACAAAGAGTAAATCAATTTAATTTTTGTGATTTCAAGAAGCCCTGCAGGCAATAAATCTAAACAATTTCTTATTGAATTTTCCCCCCAGTTAAAGAAGTCTTCTAATAAAAATGTTTTCCTTTTCACTTGCTCGGCAGCTCGCTGCTTCCAAATTGAAATATGAATATTGGAAATCTTTTAATTTGATCAAACCCGCTCCAGCCAGTGTAAACGGAATGGCTGCCAAGTCAGATAGAAATTCCGGCGGCTGCCTCTGCCGGGGAAAACTCTACGTGCCGGACATGACTTGTATATAATCGTATAGTATGTCTATATACTCAACCCCTTTGGCCAGTCGTAATTGTCGAGGGGCACTTTGGATGAGTGAGTTAAACGCTGGGACTGTTTGACTAAGCCTAGTTCAACATGTCTGGGTGCCTCATAATCGTTTGCCCCATAAAAAGAGGCAACAAACTGATGGAAACACCCATATACATGTACATACAGAACATTTTACTAAGCAGCCACTCTGGCAGCCCGACAACAAGTCAATAAAATTTATGACCATCAATTTCAATGTGTCGAAAGTTTCCCTTCTTTACTTATTTTCCTCTGCGGACAGGAAACTCCTTGGGGGTCCGCCGGAAGGTCCCTTGTTTTCTATAATTTATGCCGACGGGCGAGCAGGAAGAGCAAACTTTTCGCTCATAAATTTCCCGCAGGCTGTTCTTAGCACCTAATCTGGCCCACTTTAAATTCGTTCGAGATGGCCGACTCGTCTTGGCCGGGACTCCAAATGGACTCCCAACTAAAACCGGATTCGGAGCGCCATCCGTCTGCTGTCCTGTGCGCTTTCCGTTTTAATTGTTTGCTCAACACCTTGGCTAGTTTCCTGGGTGGGTCGCCATTGTTGGTTTCAGCCTCGCTTGGCCAACATAATAAAGCTTGTTAGCGTAATTGCTTAATTGGCCAAGTCCAGGGACCTTCTCTCTTCCGTCCACCCTAGATTCGCACGGCTCTAATGGCCGTGTTTGTTGTTTGTTTCGACCCGATGGCCATGTGGGTCCAACACTCCAATGCCCGAGCACAGGCCACCCACATATGGCTGGATTTCCGCCCAAACACTTTGAATTGGGTGCGAAAATGAAGGCGTAATTGCATTGGTCAGATAAGTTTCATCACGGGACCGGCGAAATAGTGGAATACAGTCTGGGAAATAAGTTCGTTTAATTAAACAAAATATTTAATATCATATCTTACATGACTTTTAAGTTTAAATGCACTGAGCAGTATTTTGGGTTCCGTTCGAATAAAAAACAAAGCCTTCTATTTTACAATAAACCAATTTGTAAATAGCAGCTGTTGTTATTATTTAAAATCAATTATTAATTATCTCAACATCTTGGGAGGCCCAAAAGCAGAATTGCATATCTTAAAACGTATTAATTCCCCTTTCTAACATTATCTGGCTTAAGTAGTTCAATCAATTAATAATTTAATTTACTTATTGAATAAATGTCACTAAAGCTGCAGTAAACCATTCTAAACGCATTAAATGTTCAAGATTGCTTTAACTTAATTTGTAGCTTTAATAATGTTTCGTTCAGAACATCAAGTGCAGAAATCTCAACAAAACCTCTCTCTGGCATTTGCCTTTTTTTTAACTCAAGCCAATCAGATAAATGGAAAATCTGTGGCAAATCTGTGAGGCAGCTGCCACACTATCGATTACCACATGAAGATAAAACGAACAAGGAACGTATCCAGGCATCAATTAGAGACTTCCTGTTGTGCCATTTGGCCAAAGGGAACTTCATTAAAGCATTTATTTCCACACAGGCAGACATTCACATCAAATATCTGTCTGTCATTCGAGTTGGCTTATTCAGCATCTGCCGACAGCATAAATACGATTTGATATACCTATCCTTAAGTGCCCAAGCCCTCGGGCAAAGATGTTTGGTTTTGCCAGTCAGAGGCGTGGGTAAAGGGGAGATCTTAATACAAATAAAAAATTAAATAAATTTAGAATTTAGCTTAAGGTTTTAGTAATTACATTTAGATTTTAAGAGAAATTGTATATTATATTTTGTTTATTTCTTGTAAATTTTTATATTTTAAAATATAAAATGTAATTATATATACATTTTTAAATCAACCATATGGTAATATACCGATATAATCCAAAGTTATATTTCAAGGAAACTAATTTAAAATTAAAGCTCATATTTATATTCCTGCACACATATAAATCTATCAAAAGTCTTACGTTTAAAAACATTTTAAAAAGTAAAACGTTGCATACAAATTTTAAGTGTTTTGGTTTATTTATTAACCCCGTCTTTTCTCGGTGTATTAATCTGAAGATGACTTTCAAATTTTTTTATGCAAACCGTGCTAAGACACAGTATTTTCCCCTCCTCAACTACTCATATGTCGGGGCGTCAACTCCCCGTGAAATTGCCAAAGGAAACACATGTTTCATAACATTTAAAATCCCCGATTTGGAGGACTGCGACGATCGCGTGAACAAGTAAATGCCAGGCAATAATTTTTTTATTGCCAGCCAATGCCAAAAACATTTCGCATCGAGTGTAAGTACATATTGAAATAATGTTATTCCTCTTTATGCGAGAGTGAGGGTGTCTGTCTGATAAGCAGCCAAAGTCCTTGTTATTGTGGCCGTTAAATCCACACACACACTCACATGTACATTCCTACGCCCCCCTGAATGGATGGGGGCGTGGCATGTTTGCCAAACTCTCGATATTTATACCCTTGGTATCGCTTTAGTATCGGTTTAATCAGACTCTTTGATTTTACAACACCATTATGCACTTTTAGTGTGATTGATTGGAGGGCCTGGAAAATGGGAAATGCATTGCCATTCGGTCTAAATGCGTATTGCGAATTCAAATTCGATTGGAGAATAAAACAAAGTACATAAAAGGTTAACGCATAGCAATCAAATTCTACGGCAAATGGAATTCAGAAAAATAGAGAAATTTAATTATATTTGATGTGCTATTTGAAAGAAAAAACTGATGGAATTTACAAATACCGAAACTAGTTATCAATTTCACCTATTTTCAAATTTCCGTATTTAGTTTTAAATCTTCTTAAAGCCACTTAAATGCATTCCCACTTTTGCTTCAATTTGTATAAATATGAAATTAGGCAATAATGGAATTTTTAAGTTATCAAAATTTTCCTCATGGCTAAAACGAGTGAAAAATTGGTTTGCACTTAACTATTTGCAGTTTCTGTGTGGCTGGCATAAAAATTTCAATTGCTACCGTGTGGTCGCGGCACAAAACTTATTGCGGTGAGTGTTTCAAATTGCTGCAAATTTGATCTAAATACAAGCAGAAAACTTTGTTCACAGCACTTTTAGTCTGAAAACTTTCCAGCAGTTATCAGTTGCTGTCCGGCTTACATTGTTCTCGATCGAAGTCACAAGAACTTTTTGCAACCATTTGCCATTAGCAGACATGCAGTTTGCTACACTAAGAAAAATTAGTCGAAGACAGGAAATTCTTTATTACGATTCAAAGTGGTTCCCTGTTAGCTTCTAAAAAAATGACTTTTATTCTTGCTTTACATAGATTAAACTATTGTAAATATCTAGAAACACTAATAAATCACATTTTACGAAGTCAGATTAGTGGGTTTTTATATTGTTTTGGTTTAATTTATACAATCATGAAATTTAAGTAATAAAAACCACTTGAAATAGTAAATCTATTGCAAAATAAAATGTTATTAATATATTTTCAAATCCTTTTAGTTACCTTAATACTGGAAAATTGTATATGTTCTCATAGTTGGAATAGTTTGTATTCTGTTACCGTACATATAAGAAATCGGGCCTTAAGTTAAAAAATCTAAGTCAATGTGAAATTTTTCTGAGTGTCACCATAAACAAAAAAAATCAAGTTGTTAAATAGAGTTTCTCACTTGCTTACAGAAGGATTGCCGGAGTCCGTAGCAGACTGCTCTAAATGCGGAGCAGTGAACCTCATGCATAATGCAGATGGTTGGACATGCAACTATCTCGGTGAGGAGATTAGAGTCGGTCTCAGTTTGCCGAGATACGTATTTGAGATATGCCGGGCATTCTTCATTCATTCATTCATTCATCCATTCGCTGGGGCCCATCCTGGCACTCGCCTCCAGTAGTCCTGGCCACAGGAGCTGCGTTTATTTACTGTCCAGGCGGCCTCTCAGCCCGGCAGGGTAATTAGGCAGAGTCGTGGGGGATTGTGCTCTGCTAACGACCCGCCTGAATAATTCATTAGCCGGGGGTCCTTCGCCGCTCACACATCCTGGTCTCGTTGGGCATCTGTCTGAGCTCTCTGTGCTTTCAAAAACCCACCGCAAACATAACCCAAATGCAAACAAGAACATCCTCTGGCTAGTTGATATTTCACTGAGTGCATACTTTGTGCCAGATTGAGGAAAGCCACTAAAATGTACACATATATTAAAGTGCTATGGGCACTATGTGATATCCCAGCCATTTACCATGTTTCTTTACTTTATTAACTTTCAAAGATAACTTTTTTTCAGAGATTTTTGCGAGTGTTGCAGATTGCATTAATAATAAATAAGCAATATCTTTTTGCTTGCCGCTTATCCAACGAAGAAATTTGATCCTTTTTTCGTATAAAAATAATACTTTAGTTTGCTTAAGCAAAAGTGAAATGTATTTTCTTAAATTCTTATTAGATTGAAGGCTTAAAACTATTATAGTAGATGATTTAATGTGGGTCAAATATAAAACGAAAACACTGCGTCAAACAAAAATTACTTCAAACGTTTTCCAAGACGAAACCAAATTAAAATGTTGATTTATAAAATTCAAAATGAAATGTGTGGACCTTCCTTTTGTATGCTAGCCGCCTTCAACTATTTGTTTTTAATCGAATTAAAAGTATTTATAAACTTTATGACCCCTTATTCAATTTGGCTAGACATCTGTATATCGTAAGATCCAAAGATTATAAATAAGTATGGGCAAAGAAGTAAAGTTGCTTGGCATTTGGTGGCCCAATTTAGTTGGTAATTTGTGTGCATATATTAGGCATGTATATTTATGTTAGTGCACCTGCCCAATCTTGGCCAAGGAATAGTGGGGAATGGTCGAGACGTTAAAGGGTCGCTTTATTGTCGGCACGTTTTTCATATTTCTGTAATCCATTACCAAGTCCTGGCCATCCGTCACGGACGCACAGCCTCCGGCGGACTTCAAAAGTTCCTGGGATGGCCATTTAAAGAGGAAACTTTATGCGCATCGATTTTTTTGTTGCTTTCTAAGCAGCTTATATCGAAGAAGTTATGCTCTCGAAATTTATTTGTGTATATTTCCGCAATGGGGATGAAACTCAAGACCAATTTAAATAAATACAAAATTCTTAGGAAAAAGTTTTGCAGCATGCTGTTGCTGTATTAAATATTATTTATGTGATTTATGATACAAAATTCGTTGTAATGGATTATGTTTCAATTTGATTGATTCTGACTGAACTGATGCCATTAAATATACATTTTTTTTTTAAAAAATATGGTTTGATGGTATTTATATTTTTCCATTTCTTATCCACACCAGCCCCTTTCAAATTTAAAAATTATTTTACCTTTACTTTTTGGGGGGAATTGAACTTCTGCTGCTAAAAATACAAGTACGGTGTACTTTTTCGCATAAATTTCAATAGAGTATTAAAGCTGTCAGAAATGTTGCACTGCTAACCAAGTTACAGCCCCCGTTCCCCTCCTCCCTAAAAACATGTACTTTTATTACCTCCTCGAAGAGCGGAACTTGGAGGTCGAGATTTGTGCGCTGACAGGAAGCAACTTTTGGCTGACTCATGGCAGTTGATTTACTGCTCACTGGGGTACGGGTAATAATATGCAGGTAAGTGTTTTTCCCAGACTGCAGCTCAACAAACGAAATTTGGCCCAAACACTGCCAAAATCTGCTGCCAGATGCTGGCCTTTGTGGCAAAGGGGCGGATGTGGAAATGCTGCAAGTTCGCATTGCTTTTACTGCAAATTTTATAGAATCCATGCAGGTTTGCTCAGCATTCGCTCCCACTAATGGCCTGCTCTTTGTCCGGAAAGAAACAGGATGATTCCTTCATCAAAATTCTCTGTGATTCGGTAAGCAATTTTCCTTCCTGCACAATCGCAATCAAGCGATGAGCTTGCAATCCACTCGACTCTCTCCCTCTGAGGAAAAGGATATGGAATTTGGGCGGATTCTTTTGTGATATTGATAAAAGTAACTGCTGTTGTTGGCTGGATATGAGCAAACTTTCAGTTAACTTCGAACGGACGGTTTTAAACGTATATCTCATATTGGTCCACAAAGAAACTTTTCGCCTGCTTTCATCTAAAGAGCCTCGCACAAATAAGTATATAAATAAATTGGTAGTGACTTTATTAAGTCTTTTAAAAAACTTTATTTAAAGTTAGCTTTAACCGAAATGATTTGTCAGATAAGTTTTGCCTAAGCTTTAAATCCTCATTACTATCTAGCCAGTTCCACAGTTCCCCAGTTCCCACTTCTATAAGAGGTCACATCAAATATTTGTACAAAATGGGACAAATAATGCAAATGTTCAGGTATGCAAGCCAATTGATAGGGAATTTTATTACGTGATAGGGAAGACATTCCATATGTAATACTATTTTTAAGGACACTCAGGACTTAAATAATTTATTTTTATACCCTTGCAGAGGGTATTATAATTTTGGTCAAAAGTGTGCAACGCAGTGAAGGGGACATCTCCGACCCTATTAAGTATATATATTCTTGATCAGGATCGCCTCCTGAGTTGATATAAGCATGTCCGTCTGTCTGTCCGTCTGTCTGTCTGTCCGTCTGTCCGTCTGTCCGTCTGTCTGTCCGTCTGTCTGTCCGTCTGTCTGTCCGTCTGTCTGTCCGTCTGTCTGTCCGTTTGTCTGTTTCTTGGAAATGCCATAACTTTGGTGTTCTTAAAGTTGGCATTAAGAATGCATCATATGAATAGTTTTGCAGAATATAATTTACAGAATATTCTGCAAGGGTATTTCAACTTCGGCTCCGCCCGAAGTTAGCTTTTCTGTCTTGTTTTTTTGTGAAAAAGTTAAAAGTTATAATATATATATGTAAATATTTATTACAAAACAACATTTTCCTTTCTGCAATGCTTTATAACATAAAATATAAACTGTAAGTCAAATTTCTGATATTTCGGAGTCATGAGATCGTATTTTCCCCTCCGAGTGGCATTGCACTCATCCATCGCCCAGGTACTTACCCTGTCTCAGTTGAATCGTCTCCCGAGCTCCCCTCCGCCTGCGCCGATTCCCTCGCCCAGTTCGACCATCACATCCGAGTCCTGGCAGTGACTCGTGCTGCTCTCCAGGATGCTGATCCCGGTGGTGTTGTCCGTGCTGACGAACGGCGTCTCGCTGAAGCGCACCTCCACGGTCTGCTCGTCGCCGGAGTCCAGGTAGTCGCCGTCCGTCTCGTCCGTGCGCCGCCGGATCCTCCTCGTCAGCTCCACGTTCTGGTGGTGCGCGGTCTGGAGCTGGTGCATTTGGTGGTCCCCGCCGTGGACCAATGCGGCATTGATGCCCCTCCCACTCAGGATGGGCGAGACGGCGCCCGTGCCATTGCCGTAGGTCGGCTCCCGCGGGATGATCAGCAGCTTCTCCTTGGGCAGACACGTCTCCTGGGTGATGCCGTTCTCGTCCTGGTCGTCGGCGTCCAGTCCCCCCTCCCCCTTGCCGTGATGCAGCCGGGGACCGCAGGTGTTCCGGTCGCTGCGGTTGTAGCCCCTGGTGATGTTGATGATGTTGTTGTTCGAGGGATTGAAGCAGGGCAGGACGTGCTTGAACTCCTTGCGGAAGTTCTCGTTCAGCCAGGCGTAGAGGAAGGGATTGTAGCAGGTGGAGCTCATGGCGATCGAGTGGGCCACGAAGAAGAACAGGATGTAGAAGCGCCACTCGTTGGACTTGTCGTCGAAGTCGTCGAATATGTTGACCACATTGATGGGCAGCCAGCTGAGTCCGAAGACGGCCACCATGGCGATGAGCATCCGGTTGGTGCGCTTCTTGCGGTCCCGATCCGCCTCCTCCCGCCGCGACGACTTCGATCCCGGCTTGGCCCTGGCCCGCTGGTTCAGCTTCACGGAGATCCACACGTAGCAGATGGAGATGATGAAGAAGGGCAGCACGAACTGCAGCGTGGTGGTGATGGCCCCGAACACCTTCCTGTACTGCTCCGACGGCCAGTTCTCCTCGCAGTACACCCGCACGTAGGGCGCCTCCGGCCCCGTCGACCCGGCGGTCATCACCTGCATGTAGGCCTGGGCCGCCGAGGTGGCATCGGGGACGTCGGTCAGCAGACCCGATCCCTGGGCCACGTAGCTCCCGTTCAGCATCAGAGTGGCCTCCACCAGGGTCTCGTTCCCGGCCTGCGTGCCGTTGACCACCTCGTTGGTCATCTTCATGTACATCCCGTAGGGAACGGTGGCCAGCAGGGCTATCACCCAGATGCTCACTATGATGCCGATGCACGTGGAGAGCTTCATGCGCGGATGGAAGGGGTATATGATCACGAAGTACCTGTCGATGGCGATGGAGGTCAGGGTCAGCGTGGAGATGTAGATGCTGCAGCCCTGGGCGAAGGAGACCAGGTGGCACAAGCTCCTCCCAAAGGCCCAGCGGCCCATGAACGTGTACAGGGGGGTGAACGGCACCGCCAGGACGCACAGCAGTATGTCCGACAGGGCCAGGTTCGTGATGAATATGTTCGTCACCGTCTGCATGGCCCGGTTCCGCAGCACCACGTAGCAGACCAGGACGTTCCCGAAGACGCCCAGGACGAAGACGGTGGCGTACAGGACGTAGAAGAAGATCTGCACGAACTGGTTGTGGATGATCCCGCCGCTCCTCTCCTCCTCCGCAGCCGCAGCCGCAGCAGCAGCAGCAGCCACATCCGCCAGGATGGCGCTGGTGGTCCCCGGCGGAGTCAGGCTCCAGTTGGTCGTGCTGGCCAGGGGAATCTGGTGGGTGGTGGAGCTGATGCCGCTGATGCTGCTGGTGCTGGTGCTCATCCAGCTCAAGTTGGCCATCTTTACGGCCGGGCTAATGAGTTGAGTGGCGGTTGCGTGCTCGACTTGCTGCTGCCGGTGGTTCCGGTTCGGATGCGCACCACTTAAGCAGCCATTTCCGTCGCCGCCGGAATTGAGCTCCTTACTCGGTGGCCTGGCCAAAAACCTCTTGGCCGCTCACAAAGCCTTCATCGCTAATTGACTGAGCCTTTGAGTTCTGAAAGCAAACAGAAATGGAGGCGGTATTAGTTTGACTGTGGAATTGGGGAAAATTATAGCTAAGAAAGATTTTCTCAAGCTGACAACATTAAATCTTTAGTAAAAATACATTTCTTCTTATTTATTTTAAATAAAATAAATTTTTTAAAAGTAAAATAAAATAAATATTTAAGCAATTTACAAATTTAAGTTACTTATATTTAGCATTTTTAAATTAATTTATGTATTTTGATGTATTTAAATTAGTTAATAACAGTGACACCAATAACAGCATTAATTCAAAATACTTTTCTTGCAAGAATAATAAAAAATTATAATTTAATGTACTTCAAATAGGTAATAGTTTTATCATATAATTTAGTTAATTTTTTTGTCCTTTTTAAAGACTTATTGATAGGCTGGTTGATTGTTTATTTTAATATTGACTAAGAAAAACTATTTCTTTATAAATAAATACAATTTAGTTTTCGTTTAAAGCGCATTTGCTAGAACCAAATAATTACATTTGCCATAGAAACTTATTAAAATCGATGATTATGAAAGCTTTATAGCCATGTAACATCATTGTAAGAGCTGCCATAAAATTGACTACTGAAACTGAACTTATTTCAAAGTTTTCTGCAGGGAACATGTCTTAAACGGACTTAAAAACTAACTTTTCCGTCGGTCCACCTCCTCTCCACCCCGAAAACTTGGTTTCACTTTTCCTTTTCCTCCTTTTGTTCGACTGTTTTTTGGCCAAAAGGGATTAAGTTGTTGCCCTGACTGGCTTTTATTTTTAGTTCCTGTCAGACAATCTCACTCGTCTTCGGACTGGTTCCTGTTTATTAAAAACAATGCCCATGTGACAGTTGCTGTCTCTAACTGGGCATCTCGACGGAAATCTCCAGAAACTTTAATACTACTTTGATACTCTTCGGACAGCTTTGAGCCCCAGATGAGTTCCATTCAGAAGCTCCTGAATTTTCACTTTTGTGCCAAGAAAATAATTGTATTGCCTAAATCAACAAATAACCACTGAGCCTTTTATTTCAACACCTTTAAATGTGCCAGCTTGAGAATGCACTTGAAGAAATTCTAAATCTTAGTGCCATAGTAAAGACAACAGACGTGGAAGCTCACAAAGTCCAGATCCCGGCCAAAAATTGATTGGGCTGGGACTTCTGAAAGTGGTTAGCCTCTATTACCAAAGAAGTCCATTGTCCACCAAGGTTCGCAATTAGGCGCTGCAACCAATCGGAACAATTGTTAATTGCCTGATACCAGCAGGCCAAAACAATTGGTAATCCCTCCATTGTACCATCATTGAAGAGCCTGGCCCTGGGCGGCATTTAATCTCATGTTTACAATAGGATGTTCAGGGAATTTTATTGCTTCCCCCGAAGGCCGAAAAGTTTTGGCAAGCAACCGAGCAAACAGGAACCAACGATGCAAGTATGCCGATAGCTGATGGCTTCTGATCACGTACAGCAACTAAATGCAAATTTAATTGGATTCACCTAACAACGGCAGGGAAAGTTTTGCCAAATATGCAGGTGCACTTCAATTGGTTAAACTGTAGAATATTTGGGCCAAGTTGGATAATGCAATGCCCCGAAATCACAGACTTCGGCCGAGTTCGGGGAAACTTTACAAGGTTTCAAATTGAATTCCTGCTTTTAATGAACACATGTTTTAATGAACACCCTGGGTCACAGAGAACAAGACCAATATAGTCAACTCGAAAGGGTGAATACTTTGCCGATGGCAAAATGTAGTTGCAACATAAGACTACTGTGTCATTAGATAAAAGAAAAAGTTTCTACAGTATTCTTTCAGTAACCTAATAACTAAAAGCAAGTTCTGGCAAACTTGTCAAAAGGTGCAAACTTATGAAAAATGCCTTAAAACCAATTTAATACCATATGTAATTATCGCCACTTTATTAATATATTTTCCCAACATAGTCATATTTAAAAAAGAATTTTAATCTTGTCAAATGGATTTAAAATAAATCATCAATCATTGAAAATGGTTTACAAACAAGAAAAATGTTAGAGTGATACCTTAATAAAGCACATGCTTTTGCTTGTTTATTATATATTTTTTTTAGTAAAACAAAAGACAATTTATCAAAAAGAGCGAAAGCCAGAAGAAATTGTTAAAAATTACTCAAGATATTACGGCAAGGTTCTAATAGGAGGAATGTCAAAAGAATTCAACACCACGGAGATGAGGGCAGAAAAATAATCATTTTGATAAATTAATAGAACGCTGGCCCAGGTTATGGCTAAAGAAATGGGCCACGAATGCCGGATATTGTGTGAGAGAAACAAGAAAAATTGCCAGTTAACAATTTTTTGTTTTGTCTTCCTTTTTATGAACGCATTTATCCATGGCTTGGCTGGCGGAAGCCATAAACTCCATCAAAATCATTACCAGCAGCCGGCATTGGAAGGCCCCGAGTGTCGCAGACATAATCATCGCCATCATCCGCATCTTCCTGGTTCCTGGTCCCTGGTTCCTGGTTCCTGGCTTCTGGTCCTTATCCCTGGCCTATTGTCCTTCTGCAGGACTCACGCGCCGCACTCCCATTATCATTACTAACAAGCAGCACAAAGCAGCTTGAGTCTGTCATCCTGCTGTCGGCAATCTCCATCCCCTTCCCTGGAATTCCTGATCTGCGGCACTTCGTAATTTTAATTTTGATGCATTTGTCACCATTTTTGTCTCTTTTTTATGTCCTACACTAAGGAGAAAAAGTACTGCTTAAGGTTTAATTGATATGAAATCCGTTCTGATGCAAAAATAATTATTTGTATTCAGATTCTCGAAAGTAACAAGAGAAGGCTTGTTAACAAAACCAAAGGAATATTATGTGGTAATTCGATTAATTCGTTCCTAATATTTTAAATAGCGCAACTTAATCAAACAAATAACAAACATTATTTAAGATATTAATTTCCTAATTCTTAGGACTACTCAAGCCTACTCAATACTAAGAAACTAATAATTTTAACTAACTAATTTTCCTTATCAATATAGTTTAACATTTCAAAATACTTGTACATATCAAAATATTGTAGTTATATACATTATTTCGATATTGATAAATATCGACACAAATGTGTATAATATTTTATTTATCCCAAAATATAAAAGCCTACTAAAGAGAAAGGAATTAAAAATACTGTAATAATAATATATTTTCAAATTCAAAAACAGTCTTTTATAACCTAACATTATTGTTGTATAAATTATTTCAATATTTTCAAAAAAATAAATTGTAGTAAAATTATTTGAAATTTTATTGTTTAGCTCAGTGTATTGGCTCCCTGTGGCTTGAGCTTCTTCTGCGGCAGCGATTTATCTTTGAGTCCGTGACGTAATGAAACAAGGCGATATGGCCTGGGCGGGAACAAACGTTCACTTTAATGGGACTTTACTTTGGCCCGCCATAGCAAGAGCAACAACATCCACAACAAACTGTTTGGCTCCTCCTATAAGTGCCAGTATATGGCCTACTTATAGTCGCTTGGGGAATTTTATGGCGACAAGGTGCAACATCCGTCCAGAGGGCACAAACCATTAATGAATTTCCATCGCTTCGGGCTTAAAGATGCAGTTAAAGCGTATCTGAATGGACTGTCGAGGAAGTTTATGGGTGCGCAGGATAGTCAAACACAGTGCTAAAAAAAAGAGGGGGAATAAAAAGGACAACATCTCGCTTTTTTATTAACACAAAGCCTGTTTGATTTCCCATTTTAGGCAGCTGAGGGCCAGTAAAAATGAAATACAAAAACAAATTGAACGTGTTCGGGGTGACTTCATTTGGAAAATATATGTTTTTTGGGCAAATTCTTAAATAATTTAGCAAGCAAGGTAGGAAAAGTTAGCATTTGAATTTATATTTGGGTGTTAAAATAGTATCTTATTATTAACGCATTTCAAATTGTGATCCAGTTAAATGCAAAACCTCTTTTTTATAAAGAATGGAATTTTTTTGTCAGTCATACTTCAAAAAACAACGTGACAAAATTTGAGCAAATAGCAAATAGTCATGTGATAATAGCCAGATAATAGTCGGAAAACATTCAAATGCCATTTGCATAATTGCAAGCAAAGGCAAATCTAGACACAAATGTTTATATATTAATCGTATAACAAATAAACTACAGTCAGATCAAATTGAAAACAATAATGTCATTTCAACTTCTATAAATCACAGAACAATTTTACTGTCTAATTTAATTTATACCTAAGAGCTTCTGAAGGATTTGAGTATTTTTGTATTAATTTCTAGCCAACAAAGCGAAATCTATTTATTTTCCCCAGCGGCAGTCAAGAATAAAGTTGTTTAAGCCCTTTTGCGTGCCGAAGTCAGTCGGCATTAACTACTTTTGAGGCATTTTTGGCCTGGGAAAACTTCCGGGAAACCTCGAATATCTGCCACTCCGGCGAACAGATGGAAACTATGCCATTAGCAGGGCACCAGAGTTCCCTGCTCTAATGATGTGGCCGCAGTGACCAGTGATCAATGCCGCAAAGCTCCTTGAACCAGCTTCTTGCACTAATTAACATGGCTATTTTTATGATAATCAATTACAAAGTTCGCGCACAACTCTGACGTTAGTTTCGCTTCAAAAAAAGCTGCTGGTCGAAGAAAGTTGGCCGTCAAGGAAATTACTCAACAGATTAGAGATCCAGACAGATGAACCGACACAATCCATTGGGGCCGCGATGGGAACATGTGTTCAGTGTCTGTGTCAGTGTCAGTGTCATGGATCGATTGATGACGCGGAATTTAATTAAAATTTTGCTTGATTTTTTTTTCCCATTTTTTGTTTTGCTATTTTGCCGCTACCATTGCTGGCACTTTAAATTTTTGCCACACTCGAAAGCGGCCACTTTGCATATCGTTGAAATGACGGGTTGAGAATTATTCATACACATTCAACTCTTAGGCAAAGATATAAATTCATTCGAACGAGAGCTAATTTATTTGTTGATTTATATGCCCGGCAACTAATTAGAGAGTTATTTTCATTTGTGCACTCAAATCGAGGGCAAGTCATCCAGTAACTGACTCACTCGATGCCAGTATTTGCCTCATTTACGATGGACACATAAATATCGAATATATATGCACAAGCCGAATCGCATATATCAAAATCCAAATATATCTGCATCAAAATAAAAGTCATAAATGGGCGAAAATATGAGATAACTATATATTTAGGGGGAGTCTCAAATACCCTTCGTCTGGTGATTTATTATGATACTTGAATTTTAATTTATATAAGTACATTTAGAGAGTCTTATCTTTAAATTTAAATTACTTTTTACAAGTTTATAAATAGTACTAAACATAACATCTTGCCAATATATATTTACTAGTTAAAATTAATACATTTATTACATTAATTGATACATTTTTTCAATAGATTTACAGGAATAACTAACAAATATATTTTACTTAAATTGTTAAAGCAGTTACATGGCATCATAGTTAAAGTTTCAGTACAGATGATAATTAAATAAATTATTTGATAAAATTATAGAGCTTATGATCGAAATTTTACCCGGCTTAGAAATCAAATTAAGCTATTATACTCAGCTTGAGACTCAATCTATGCTCCGCCTATACCCTGACTAAATTATAATGCTAAATAAGAAGGGCAAAAATAGCTCCTCCCCAACCCCCCCGATTCCCATCCCAAGCCCCATTTCGACCGGGCTAAGCCCATTAAGGTCTGTGTGGATAGAACCGGCGATAAGCGTCAGCGGCATTCGCATAAAGATAACACCGAAATCAAACTAAATGGCTAAAATTGGCAGGCAACAACAAAACCAGCAAGGCAACAGGAAATCCAGGCGGTGGTATTTTATCAAAAAAAAACAGAAATCGCATATAAAAATCGCAGTTAAACATTATTAGAAAGATTGGGGCAGGAAGGGCCCTTATAGCCATTAATAAGATTGTTTTAGCATGAATTTACGGCCAAGGGCGGGCCGGTCCCGGCTTTTTTCACCTCCCCTCTGATCCCAAGGCAAACAGAGCCAGTCGAGCCAAAATGTAAACAAGTCAGCCCACCGATGGCCCCGTTTCGATGGCTTTGCCTCCAGATGGGCGTGTTTTGCCCCATTTTTCCCCATCGGGCTGACAGTCTATTCGAAAATTGAAATGTTTGCTAACACGAGCCACTTAAAGTAGAGAAGCGAAATAAAAAACGTGGGGAAACCAAAACGAATTTCATACAAATTACACGGCCACTTTTGGCTAAAGTTCAACGAGGCGTGCAGCCAAAGAGCCATCAGATCCAGGACCAAAAGTCCCTCACAACGGACGCATGCCTGTGTGTGTGTGTGTGTGTGTGTGTGTGTGAGTGGTAAGTGCTTTCCTCAACGACCTTTAAAATCCCTCGAAAAAATACAATTTGAATATGGCGAGCAATTACAATTGCCACGGGTCCACCACTCGCACACACAAAAAGTGGTCAGGCCAATTATGATCCGTGGAAAATTGTGCTCGACAATGAAAGCAACAATAAGAGGCGATTTCTTTTGATTGCCAGCAATCTAAGCTTTTCGAGTGCCATATTCACTGGATTATTGTTTAACAAATTTTAAGTTTTTTTCAACAGCAAACAACTATATACGCCATTGGGAAAATATTCTGAAGCACACACCGCAAAAACGTTGGTAAACAAATTAATCCTTATAAATATGCTCAATTTTCTAGGCTTTGGTTGATATTTATCCTTAGCCCATCTAATTGAATTTTGAGTTTCAATAAAAAAAGCTATATATTTTTAAAACAACACTTTTTTTTTTTAATTTGATGTTGCAGGTGAATAAATTGGCCAAGGCTATAACGAATAATTTAATAAAATGCCTGAGTATTTTATGGAATCTTAATTGATTTATAAACAAACGAAAACATTAAGTGACAGTAGTTAAAAAACTTATTTCCTATTCTTTTAAATAATATTACTTTGCAATTATTATGTTTCATTAAAAAAGGCACCTATCAGAAACAATATAATTTTTTCTAAAATACTGTTTTTTATTTATTGATTATTAACAATATAAGTAAGTTGTTTTTTTGTGTTAGTACAAAATCATATATATTTAATACCCTATTCCGATATTTATGCTGATAACCTTAATAACAATGCAATTTGACAATTTCAATGAATTTTTCGATCGTTCCTATGGCAGCTTTATTTTTATAAAATTAAATCGGTATTTTGAGAATTATAAATATATTTATTTTTCGATTGTTCCTATGAGAGCTTCATCGTATAGTCCTTGAATAAGGCCCGTTGCTTCGTATATACCAGCAATAGATATAACTTTTTTTTAAAACTTACTTAATAAATACTTTATAGGTTCGGAAATGTCTTCTTCACAACGTTGCAAGCTTTTCACGGAAATTATTAAGCCTTCTGGAAGAGTATAATAGGGTTGTACTAATACACAAACTTTTGTTAACTATTCCAAACCTTCGCTTGTCAACACTTGTAACGGCCAAAAGACATGGGTTCCAGAAAACTAACGAAGCAATTTTCCTGTTTGGCCTGCAACCTTAAGATAAGGATAACTAGACTGGTTAAGCTTGGCATTTCTGGTCATTTCCCTGTTGGGGGCGTGGGCTGAATGTTTAATAATTTTGCAGAAGCTTTTTGGCAGGCGAGTGCCTGCTGAAACAGCTGAAACTTCTGAGAATTATATGCACTCGCAGTTGTCACGGGCGGTACTCCGCCCAACCCTCCTACCCCTTCACCCATCCACCATCCACCATCCCAGTAGTAATAACCGAAACGCAAGCCCAAGCAGAAGCTGAAATAAAAATAAAAATGCAAATGCCAAGGACACAGCAGCGTTGAACTTTCGAGTGAGCGGCATATGGGGCGCTTTGGCCGGAGGGCGTGGCGACCGCAGCCTTAGTTTCCAGGACCAAAACCGATGGCAGGAGGTGTGCCTAACGAGGACACTCGACCCCTTCCCACTCCCTTCCAAGTCTGTCTGTCTGTTTGCCCCTCCGTCTGGCTGTCCTGTCAGCCTTTCCTTTCTTCGGCTTGTTTACTCACAATTTTCATTTGGCATATGCAAGGACAATAATTTCATTTACCACTCGCAGTTCGAGTCCACAAAGTCTGCTTGTATTTTGAGATTATCTTTCGGGCCTTGAAGTATGTTTTCTTGCTTGGCCATTGACGTGGATATGAATCAGATTCTTGGCCAAAATATATTCCTGGCAGCTGTGCTTTGCCTAAAAGCGAAACAAATTACTTCTTATTTTATTTCTACAAGAAGGATTTATTTGTACACTTTATAATTGCCACAAAAATAATACAAAAGTAATTGAATATCATGTTTCCATTCATGTTTAAGCTGCCTCTAGCTTATTCATTTTATTGACATAAAAACGTTTCTATGGAAAAGTAGAATTCTTTGTAAACTAAAGGTGAAAATTACTTTTACTATAGAAACATTCTCATTCAATGTTAGTATTTATTAAGGAAAATTTCTTATCTATTTCAAAGGTAGAGTATCTCTTTGTGGATCTCAAAGTCATTTTGTCTAAAGTTCCGTGATGGACTTTCATATTCCACTTCAAGGATAATCAGTAGATTTCAAAGTTTCGCCCTCTCCACCGCTTGGTTAACCCTTTTGCCAAAATCCTTTATCGCTGTTTGTATGGCTCATTTTGTGCCTTTTCCTTGTTTGGCATTGCTCACTTGTTTAGGCGTTTAACCTTTTTCAGGCTGCGGCAGCAACAATAACAAAACCAATTTCCCTTGTCTTTTGACGCCATTTGTTTGCACAACCTTGGTCCCGGCCGTGTCCTGTGCCCCATCCCCAGTGTGCTCGAATGTCCTTGCATAACACGCGGCGACATCGGCGGCTCGCACACATATGGCGAGCCCGACCAATATCCGACCGAATGGAAATCAATGAATTTTATTGCGACTATACATGGAGCTTCCCCTGCTCCTCCATATCGTCCTTAAGTTGTTGTCTCTGGTTTCTATTGCATACTTTGCTGCACTTTGGGGATGGACAAACCGATTTATCTATAACTATCGAAGCGATATGGTCCGTAAGTCTGTGCGTAAATCTGTCCGTAAATCTGTCCGTAGATGTGTTGTGTGGTTTTTCAATAATAACTTTTAGATCGAGTAGTTAACTAGATAATTATGTTCCCAAATTTATTTATTTTGTAATGGTATATATATCAAATGGATATATATCAGTAGTTTGTCAATATTGTTTTTCTTCAAAATATTTTTATTTTTGTGTAGAGATGAACTTTAATTACTCAAATTGTAATAATTCTAACTTTATTGGGTTATTTGGCTTGACTTATTTTCAAATTAATTGCGATACTTTCTTGAATATAAAATATATGTACATCCCCATTGCAGTCTGTGAGCATGTGAGCGCGGCTGGTTCAAGGGGCAGTGACCATAATTAATTGACCATTTACTGCAGCTTCCCTGCAAGTCGTTTGCGGTTAAGCAGACGGCAATGGCTTCATAAATTCAGCTCTAGGAGAACAATCTCAACCGGCTAAGTGCCGCTCCACGGGTTTGTTGTCCTGCCCCGCCCACCGAGATGGGCCCTCCCGTTCGGCCATTGTCTTTATCACTGTCCTTATCAGAAGGCAGTGCACTGGAAAATATCTTCAAGCGTCGTCAGTCATAATGAGGGATAGGGATCCACGACCATTTGGCAGGCAACGCTCCCGAAACCCCAAACAATTGGCTGTCGTTTTGGTCAGCTGAAGAAACGCTTTAATAAAGCCAAGTTTCGCAACCGGAAAATTGGCTCGAATGCTGGTTATCCTTTTTTTTAGGGGACATTTCAACATTGGGCCAGCTTTAAAGTACTATAAAAAGACAAGGCGAAACAAGGCCACATTATAAATCATACCAAAGTGGGGAGGCGTAAATTTTTTATAGCGACTGGGGAGAACATGAAAAGCCAAGATGTTCGAGAATTTTATGTTCGCGGAATTCTAAATAGGGAAAAAGATTCTTTACTCCTTGGCATAACCATAATTATTTTCACAAAAACCATGCTTATGCTTATTTTGAATTGAGAAAACCACTTAAAATTGTGCTTTTCTAGAAATTGATATCATTAAATTTGAATTAACCGAAAAGAGGTGACTTGCACCGATATAATTTAACCTGAAATCGAAACTTCTTCAAAACTGTTCAAGACTAATCTGTAGGCTAAGCCCGCAATAAGCTGAAAAGAAAACGAGAACTTGACCTTTTCCGTGGCAGCTGCTTTACTGCGATTAAGTTCTCCTCGGTTGCCACGTTACAACCTTACAACCCAGCTGCTGGCCTTTGACGGGATTATCCCCTGGCCCGTCTCGATTTCCATTTATCATTATGCAGATTCGTGTCTACAATATGTTCATTTATAAATATATAAGAAGAAGGCACACAAGAGCCAGTGCAGCCGAGCGGGAAAGCACTTTGGCATAGTCTATGCAAATTAATAAGCAACTCACTTAGCGCTGACTTAAATGCAGGCAAACTGTTGTAAATGGCGTTTTAATCAACGTACCAAGACAACAAACGAAATTAATTAAATGTTCTCTTCATGGCCGGGATCTGCGCTAAACCAGAACGTCGTCCCCACTCCCACCCACTTATTATCTCGGGTTTTTGTGGGCCCCCAACATAACCCTCCCATCGCCCATCTCCCATCGCCCATCCTTCCTACGTCAATTTTTGCATTTTAATGATATTTGAACCGCGGTGTGGCCGCGGTCTGTTCGACCCCCGATATGGGGTTGCATTGAGGGACTGGGACTGGGACTGGGTCTGAAACTGGAACGGGGACTTGGGATTGGGGATGGTCTCGCGTTGCCCACTCAGCGATGATGACGATGTCGATGGCGAAGACCCCGGCCAGTTGTTAGCGATATGATAATGAATCGATAAATACTCTTTCACCGAGCGCCACAGAAAAAACTTTGGCGTCGAATAGATTATTCTAAATAGGTTATGTTTCGGGGAAATGACAAAGCGAAAAGTTCACTCGGAAGTTTGTAAAGGAACTTGCCGCGTTTTTGTACATTTATATTTAAATGAGGGGCTTTTCATGAATTATTTAGACAAAAGTATATAAAGAAAACTTTACACTCTATTAACTTGCAAAATAAACAAATTCGATGCGATGGGGAGAGCTCTTTTTATGTTTTAAAAGGTTTCAGAGGTCTTATTTGCATGTGCTCCAAATCAGATAAAATAAAAACACGCTAAATGAACTGTGCCATTTGATTTCGACTTGACAGACCTCCATCTGTAATCCCTGGAAATATTTTCCCACTTAAATCAAATAGCCCGAAGCACTCCATTATGAATAGAGAATTAATTACGTTGCTGGCCGCCGGGTTTGGGCCTCAGCCTACATCACGTAATGGTCTTCGCTTGAATCCAAATCCCCGGACCCCGAATTGCGGTTTTCTGAATCCATGAAGCTCCTACGAAGTGATTTTTTTTCGGTTTTCGGTTTTCGGTTGGCCTCCCTATTCCGTCCGTCGTTTAATTGAAAAGCAATTAATTTTTTGGCCTGCATTAGGATGCCTTCCACCCAGCTTGTTTCCCCAGTGGGCCCTGAATTATTGACAAAAGTTAAGTGAGCAGCTGCACGGACCGAAATCATAACCAGACATGGAGGTAAATTGAAAGGCAGCATCGAGTGGGTCCCCTCGGTTGATGGTCTCTGGAGAAATTTGAAAATCCTAGCAGCAAACTTCTGACTGACTGTCAATGGTAGGCCACCACGTCCTCCACTCGGAGCACCCCCATCCTTTGCGGCAAAGGGATCTTAGACCAAAGACCAAGTCAAAGGCAAAGGCAATGCCAAGGCAACGGCAACGGCTGCTGGCCTTGAGAATGGCAATCGTTTTATGGTCGTGTTGTGGCCTGGGTTCCCCCTCTGTTCCTCTGCTGTCCGGACTCGTCCTTATTCAAGTTCGGGGAGTCGGGATGTCAGGAGTCCTCGAGTCCGGGGCCTCCATCGCTCAGATTGGCCGTAAAAATGTCACCTGTGACTTGCGACTGTGAGAAATCAAATAAATTCAAGCAGCTGGCCGCCGCCCCCACCTTTACGCATTTCTTATCAAGCCATTTCTCTCGTAAACACACGAACATATAATGTATACTCAGGTACCCAGCCATGCACCATCAGCCTTTTGCATAATTTATGCAAAACTTAGTTGCCAATAAAAATGGCAAGCGGTATAAAAAAGCACACAAAACATGTACTTATACGAAAAAAACAGGCAAAATGTTTCGACTGATAAATACCTTAATCTGTGAAATATAAATGATTCTTTGTACATAAAAAAATGTATTTAAAAATGAATACTTTAGGAAAATTGAAGAATTAAAATTGAAACAAAGCATACTCGCTGTAAAAAGTTACACAATTTGAGATGATTTAATGATGTAATAAGAATAATTTACGCAGCTCGAGATTTTGATTGCAACAAAAATGGATAAATTTCCAACCCAAAAAGTTGGTTCAAAAATAAATGTTTTCTTAATCTGAAAGGAACCATTTTAAAAATAAAAAGCTTCTCCCAAACTCAAAGTCAATGTTTGCCTTTGACTTTTCACTGCAAATATGTAAATATTTTGAACCGAATGTGCATATTGCCTTTAGAAAAAACGAGTGGTGGAAATATACCAACAAAAATATAAGAGATGGCAGAAATTAAACAAAAAAATATATAATATTATTAAAATAAAATATATGAGTTTTAGTTTTTACCAGCTTACAATTTTCAATGTCTTAAGGGTAAAAGGTTTAAATGTCTCGCTTTAGTTAGGCATTCAAGCAATGAATTATAAACTTATTCGACCTTGATTTTTGGCCAGAAACTGCAATTTGTTGCTACTTCGTACCGCAAGAGTTGATTTAAATGCAAATGGAAAGGAAAGCGAACGCATCTTAATCGAGTGATGACGGCGAAGCGACCATCTCTGCCATTTTCTCCTCAATTGCGAAATTTCGGCGACCAGAAATTGCCTTGAAGACCAGTTTCACTGGCCATCAGCGAGCGTTGGCGCGGTCTGATATGCAAATTGAAATGCGTTTTCCTTTTACCAGCTATTTCTCTCCTCTTTTCAGCCATCTTTAGATTTTGGGAGACCCCACAAACTGGTGTTAGGATTGCATATTGCTTGAGGGATATCACGTATACGCAGTGTGCGTCTCAAAAGGCAGCAGCTTTTGTGATTGAGCGGATTAAATTGGATAAGTTTAATATTTGTTAAATTGCAAACGAGTTTCGTGGGAAATCCAAGCACCACTTATAAGCAAAGCAAAGCCATCAATCATCTGAGAACTAGTTATCACTTATTCAGGCTGCGTCCCCAGACAATAATGATTAACATTACGTATACGCCGGCAAACTTGACCAATTCCCACCTGAGCAACATGGTCATTAGTATTCGCCCCTAGTTGGGGCAAAGCAATCAATGCATTTGTTTATCGAATCATCAATTGATGAATGACTGGATGACTGGCATCCGTGTCAGAGGGGATCAATTAGAATCAATCGAAAGTTGTTCGGCCTGACTTCAGCTTGTTCCTTCTTCTCGAGGGCCCATTAAAATTAAAGGGAAATTTGCATTTTTAATTAAGAAACAGTCACGGCCAACCCATTTGATTTGGCCATAAAAAGTGAACTGAGTACGTGCCTCCCCACCCACCACTTAGTATACTTTTAAATGCAATTGGGTTTTCCTTAATGTTATCTCTTTTACCCGCATCACTCTTTTCGCTTTTGGTTTCTTTTTAGCATTCTTGTGCTTTTTTTTTTTTTTGCAAACTTATTTGTTTTGTCGCAAAACAAAATAAAAGTTGAATGCTTTTTTCGGGACTCCGGCCTCTTCCCCAGTCTTTTGGCAGCGGAATAAAACTTTTCTTTGTGGGAGCCGAAGAAAAGGCCGCAAGAAAAGTTGACTGGAATTCAATTTGTTCGGATCGTAATGAATATACTCGGGGATGATACACTTTGGCCTGCCCCAACAAACATGTCAAACTTATTAACAAATACATTTCTGTGTCCCTCCGTCCAGACTCACCTCTCACTTCCACTCCAGCTGCTTATGGCAAATTGATTTAATTTCAAGTTGGTTTGCAGTCAGTTAAACTTTAACTCTCACTCCGGCCGTTAAATATTATTGTTGGGCCGGGTACAAAGACGAAAAGTTTTGGGCCCGGCTAACCACGGGAAAAAATGACAAACAAGAGTATAAATAAAAACCGAAAACTGGCGACCGCCGACGTGTCAACACGGCGTATACGGGGTATATATAAATACGGGGAGGAGCGGCTCGAGACACAAAAACCAAGACCGCAAGGATGGAGGCACTCGAGCACGTTCCGGCACTTGTTTGGTCTCCTCTTCACTCCCACACTCCCACTTTCGCTATCAGTTGTTCTTCACCGCACAATGAAAATATTTCAGCCTTCCGTAGAAGACAGTTTTTCCTCTGTTCGAAAATCTCTTCAGGGATTTTCCTCCGGTTTTCTGCCGATTTTCGCGTCCGCCGTCAACGAAGAATCACAGGCAACTGAACGGTCCAACTTCGTGCGGCTGAACGGCCGACCAACAGGTTAGCTGCTGATAAGACCTCGTGCCCAGCCGAGCAACTCGAGTGGTTTTGCTCGCTGCGTATACGCGATATGCCTTTGCGTCGGCTTATTACGTATACGCAGCGTTTTGCTCACTCAATTTGAGGGGAGTTGAGTGAGCAAGCCGGAATTGAGTCTGTTTCCATGTCTGTCAATTATGTGCGAACCAGGGACATGAACGGAACGCAGTTTTTGCCCTTAAATGAGCCGTAAACCGAGGAATTCGGTAAAGTGAACTTCATAAATCGGTCGCAAAAAAACTGTGATGCCATGTTGAAGCTTAAAAAGTCTAAAGTTGTCCCTCAACCCTTTAAGATCATTAAGTACTCTTGGGTAACATTTTGTATTTTCTCTAGGAAAAAAAGGACTAAAGTATTCGACTTTTTAGAAAGCATACCATATATTGAGTTCCCATATACTCAACCTAATGATAAACTGACTTTAATATATTAAAATAAAAACTTTATAAAAATAAAAATATGTTGACATATGTATGTTAACCAATAATAAATTAATTAATACGAAAGATGTAACATGGTAATGTAAAACATAAATATGTGTTATTTTGCCTTGATTGCTTTAAGAGGAGTGTCATGTCCGTAGCCAATTAGCTAATCAAGCTTGAAGTTTTTTACTCTGCCACCCAACCAGATGGACTATAAATTCATCTCATCCAATCATCGCCATCAGCCTCCGCTTACCTTACTCAACGTGCTCACGTATGTTCAACTTACGTTCGCCACCTCATTCCGTCACTTTTCGCAATTTAGTACCTCAGCAATTGCGGGATTAAAAAAGTATTTACAATGTCCGTATATTTAAATTGTAATTTAAATTTCAAACTGTAATTAGTAGCATGTAGAAAATATAAATTGAAGATTAACTTCTTGTTGAAAAAGAGCTCTTTTTGATTACTTAAGAGCCAACTTGTAGCTACCAAATTTTCAAAACATATTTTCTATTCTAACGTTCCGAAATTTAACACTATGATATATCTAAATTTTCTTTTGCTAAAAGCCAATGGACATTATATTCTTTTCTTGGAAACAAGAATACCCCATAGTGGGTATAAACAAGTCCAAAGCCCACATCGCATGTTCTTATTTGTTTTGTTATCTGTCGCCAGGAAGTTCCACAGGAAATCACGAGCAGTCAAGGGCATTCTGAGAGGGCTTCAAGGGATGTGCCAACTGATGCAGCTGCGATTTATTTATTAAAGCCAAGTCGACAAACAGTTTCCACTTCGGGCGAGACTCCTTCGGAGCCAGTGCTTCCTCTCTTCCCTTTTTACCCCCGACTTCGGAATTACGCTTTATATTTTTTAAGCACCTCGCCTGACACATTTATGCTCTGGCACAAGTGAAGTGAATAGTGGCCGCTTTCGCAGGGTCCTACCAGTTTTCTCCGCTCCACTTTTTCGCCCTTTTAGCCGATTACCATAAACAATGGCAACTTTATACCTGAGACGGCTCATCCTTACTTTCAGGCTGGGCCTCATCCTCTTAGTGGAAATTTGTGTAACATATTCAAGCGCTGCTTTCATGAATTTTTATTTACTCGGCAGGCATCTTCACCTAAACGTATCCCATATACGTACATACACAAATGCCGGCCAGAAGAACGCTCCGTTGACATTATAAAGTAAATCCGAGTTGCGCATACGCCACATATGCCAGGCAGTGTTTTGAAGAAATGAATGACAACGCCTCCAAATCACAGCCTCAATTCGGACGCGTTTGTGTGTTGCTTCATAGGCTATTGACTCTTCAATTTAACTAAATTTTAATGTTACGTATATTTGATTATTATGTAAATTAAATATTTAGATATTTCTAATAAAATACTGATATCCCACCTTAATATCGATTTATATTAAATAAAATTCTAACACTGCGAAGTTAGTTCAAAGTCACTTCAAAGAAGAATTATAAATGCCACTCACAGAGAACATTAACAAATTAAGTAATTCTAATAATACTAAAATAAAAGTTGAACCAAAGTAACAAAAATGGTTAACTAAATAAACAAGGTATCAAAACTTTATAATGTTTCTGGTTTTGTTAACTGTGAATAAATAATTTATCACAAAAGTATCAGTATAATTCTATAATTTGACATAACTTTTGTATACATAAATAAGCGTGCTAATAAAAAATTAAATTTGTTTGATTAGCTTAAAAATATTATATATTTGTAAACTAAGAAGTGATCAAAGTCGCACAACATCTTTTGAAAATGCAAAAGTATACTTACTTTTTAATGTAAACTATTGATGTGCTACAGTGTAATTTGTTGTAATTAATATTTTCAGTACAACTAAACATAAACCATTTTTTAAATATTAAATAATCTTCATATAAACGAAACTTCAATTGCTTCAATCGCATTTGCTCAAAGGCAAAGCGCGCAAGACGTCAAATTCGATTTTGGTTTATTTGGCCATCTCCCTAGAATTTGTATATATATTTGTCTCTCAGCTGCTCAGTTGTCGCTGACCTTTGCCGTGATTCTATATTTATAAGTACATAAATATACACATGTTATATGCATATACATCTTTTTCTCATCCGTTGGACTTATATTTAGCATTTAATTTAAAAGTTCTTTCCATCGTATAATGAAACGTCTTAGATGGTTCAGAGCGAAGGGAAGGGAGCAATAACACTCCCGCTACTTAAAAATTAAACAAAACAAAAATCTTCTTTTTTAAGTTTTTTGATTTTCCTATGGGATCTATATGATATAGATGTCCGATTTTAATTTTATTAAAATCGTATTTCCATAGTATTTAAATATTACCAAATCTCAAAAAACAAAAATTAAAAACAATATTGAAATTTGAGACCCTGCGGGATGAAAGTAAATTGAGTTTAATTAAAGATAATTAAGTAGGTTTAAATATTTTATAATATCATAAGCTAGTTACTTCTTGAACTCCAAATACAAAAATTGTTTCTACAAACTTGCTCTTAATATTTGGTATACAGAATAATGACTATTTTGAACATTTATTATTGTCAATTCTAATAAAACTGAATTTTTTGCTTTGATTTGTTTTGATAGATGTAGATCCTTTGTGTTTAATTTTTAACGACGATTTTTATTCATTTATATTGGTTTATTTTTAGTTATTGTGGGTCGTTGGACTCCGATAAATGTCTGGTTGGCATTTCTGACATTCAATTATGGCTGATTCAAAGAAAATCGCCACAAAGCACGAACTAAGCTGTCTTTACAAAGAAAATAATTTAAAGGTGCAGCAAGCAAGTTAATAACAATATTAAAGCTTAACAGCCAGAGAAATTTTACCTGCAAAAAATGTGGGATGGAAAACTACTACAATTGTTCGAAGTTCGAGAGGTTCTCGCACAGCACGAACAATACTTGGCACTTATATTGGCAACTTTTTCTATTGAAATTATATTTATGGCAGCAGCTGCTGCTGGAGGAGTTCGATACGAGACCAAATTATAGTCCAGACTACCTGAGCTGTGCATTGTGGAAGGAATTGGGTACGGGTACGGGTACGTGATTGTAGCGGGGTTCCCATCTCTCCGGCTTATTAGAGCCCACATGTTGTGAAACCATGGTTATGCTTTGCATATAAATGACCCACATGCATACAAACTTGGCCCACATGCGGCGTTAAAGCTACTGCCTAAACCTATTATCCTTCAAGCGGGACGGATCCTTCTTGGTCTGGTCACTTTAAGAACTACTCCCGGCGTCTTCTCTTTTCATGGCCCATTGACTGCAAGCCGACCATTGGACACTGGGAGAAAACATCACTTCTCCAACACACTTTTATAATTTGCATTTTTTCAAAATTCAGCTTTAAATTATTTGTTTCTTAACAAGCTTAAAGTGAAAACAGTAACAGCCTTGTTACATTGTTCGAATTCTTTAATACCTTAAGACTTCATGGCCTTAAATGGCCGGATTCGACAATTCTTACAGAATGCCCGGAAGAAGAATACTGTACTGTATTTAAATAATAAATTCTTTCATTTTTTGTATGACATTGTCATTATTTAATTCTTAGCTGCCTTTTAGATAAAAGTTAACATACATTTTAAAATTATTTGTATACATTAAGAGATAATTGCGGTATTAAATATGAAACTGACTGAACAGATAATGGCGGTATTCAATATGAAACTAAGTTTGACAAAAGTATAAATTAATACATTGATTGAAACTTATCCTAAAGCATTTTCCCAACTTGAAGCAATACTTAAGAATTTATTTTTGTGTCATGTGTTTATAAACATTCAAGTAAATGCCAAAAAAACATGAATTCAGAATATCTAAATATAACTTTAGCCTTATTTCGTTTTGGATTAATAATTTGCATTAATTCCTGCAATTTTAAACTTAAAATTGTTAATATTTGGTTATTAAATCCAGTGTACGAGGAGACAAAACATACCAGATTTGAATCCCTCAGCTTTATGGGACTCTTTCTCTTTCTTTTTTTTTTTTTTTGGCCAGACCCAGCTGCACTCTGTCTTCATAAAAGTCGCTTTGTGGACCAAAGTGAAATTTACATAAATTCGCCTCGGTTTCTGGACAAGTTTTCATCCTTTGCTGTTTTTCTCCCGTTCGGCAATCAATAAACGCACATAAATTTCCCTCTATCCGTTTGCAGTTCTTCTTCCATTATTTTGGCATCTTTCGTGTCTGCGTTTTTTTTTTTTTTTGTGGGCCAAAAGTTCTTATCGCCGGCTTAGCTGGCCGCCCTTCGTTGACGTTGTCAATGGAAAACACTGGGCTGGGTCATAATTTATATCCCATAAAACATGAAATGAAACATTTCGGCTCGTAAATAATGAAAAAGAAACACGTTGAAGCATCAAAGTCAATGCTGGTGAGCCAACGTCGAGGTAGAGAAACAAGAATAATTGGCATGTAGTAAACCAGTTTAAAGGTCCGACTGTTTTACATTTGGGAAAGCTTCTTTCAAGGCCATGGCTAACTAATGCAGTATCAATTACGATTATGCAAAGTAACATCCAAAAATTAAAAATTATAAAAGATATAGAGATAAAACTTTAAAAACATCATAAAATCCCAAAAGTCTAATGGTAAAACAGATCACAAATTCTAAAAACAAATATCATCAATAGGAATTGCTTGCTATTATATATTTTAAATATTTATTTTAATATTTAAATAAAAAGAATTTCTTTAGACAAATAGCTGCTCAAAAAGGATTCTTTACATAATTTAAGCTCATATGATATTCATGAACGCCTGAATGGCGATTTGAAGACAACCAAGTGCTTTTCATTAGCTCAAAGGATTGTTCTCGGTTGGCAAAATAATTTCTGCCCTTTGGGTCAGTTTATTGCCATTTTCTTTTTTTATTTTACGACTAAAATGGAATGGAAGGGAAAGTTCTGCTGTAAGGGAAGTTCGCAGTAAACATTTCGGCTAAAGAATTTCTACTTTTGAACATGCCTGAGTAATTTTAAGTCGAAGTCGTAAAATCTGTAGGCATTATCTCCTGCCAAAAACACGAACAATAAAACAGGTTGTTTTCCATTCTCATTCTTCTTTCAGTCAAGGTTTTTTTGGCCAACATAGACGTTACCATGTTAACGATTTGGGAATTGGGTATCTGCCACATTGACCTGGACCATTAGGTATACGAGGATTTGTGGTCGGTATTTTCCCGACACGTCTCTGTGGTTCGTTGTCGACATCACGCATACGCATAGTGCGACATTAAAGATGGCGCCAGGAGCTCTGTCTGATACCCTTTGAAAACATAGTCTTTTACTTCGTAAAAGGATTAAACATTGGCTTAATTGTATCTTTTTTCGGGAAAAATTTAGAAGAATATAAGAAAATTAAGTTTCAAGAAATATATAGCATAGTACTGAATAAGATAAAATAATCTATGCGTGAAGTATTTATATTAGATGTGATTCCTTTTAATAAAACCTAATACCAACTTTAGTTAAAATATCAGTTTTATCATTTGTAATAAATCCTGTAAGAATGTGAAATAATATAACACTCTTACTGCAACAGAATTTCTTTACATTTTTAAATACCCTTCCCAACGATACGGTTCGACGTATTGCAGATTTTACTAAATTGGTACATATTTTTGAATCTAACCCGCTCTTAAGATTTCAATTTAATTACAATACTTTAAGGGCCATCTCGGAGTCGCTGCCTTGAGTCCGGAGAGCTTCTGGGTCTTGGCAAGTGTCATGTTTGACCAGCAGCAACAATAGCAATGGCCAGCACACACATGCCAACGCATTGCGCTTTAAAGCCAATGTAATTCGAAGCTGGCTGGAATGTGGTCTACTGGCAAGTGGCAAACTGGCAACTGGCAAACTGGCAACTGTCTTTGGGCCTTGCCCCTCTTTGGCCCAGTGGAGCAGCAACATCGATGACAATGACGCCGAATGGCAGGAAAGCTGCAGATGTCGCCCGTCCACAGTCGGTGCTCATATTTCCCTGATCCTGGCCAAAGGACATCCCAGTTCGTGCGCGTGTGTGTGCGCTGTCAGCGTGTTGTGGCATAATTTATACGCTTATTTGTTAATTTCGCACACACTCTCTAGAAGCACAGAAGGACGCACGGCCAGATACATTACACAAACTCTTGGCTTAATTAAAAGTTAAGGCAACAAGTTTTAGTTCAGCGACAGGAAAGTCCCAGAGACACTCTAATACCCTTCTTGGCCAGTTTTAAACACCTAATTCTCTACATATTTGACTGAAAATTAGGTTTTATTTGTGTCTACAAAAGTTTAAAAGCTAAAATAAAATTAAAAACAAGTTGAAACAAATATTTATAATTTATTAGTTATTTTTACACTTGTGCATATTATGTTAATACTTTCTAAAAATGTTTGATGCAAAAGGTAATGTCAGAAATAGAGCAATTGTTTTATTTTATAAAACAAATAATCAAACAAATTTTTATTAAACCAGTAGTAATCCGTATGGTTGGCCATACAAGACCCAGCTCAAACGGCTGGTATTGACAAGTGAAAAACACTTCCCAGCACATCATCCTCTATGATATTAGCAATGATATTATCCTTATTGAATATCCCCGGTGTGGGGCCAACATATGCTCTCGATGAGCTATTCCTTTACTCAGTTTTCCCTCCGCACTCGTAGGCTCGGAGCATTTCAATTAATCAACTCATCTCGGAACGGCCAGCTCGATGGGCATTTCGATAAGCAGCGACGCTCAAGTAGGGCACTGCGGTGGCGGATGGCTAAGCCGAGATGTTGGAGAGCAACAGGATAATTACTCGACCATATGCTCGAATGTCCAGCCCAGGAGCCGCAACAACAGGAGCCAATGCCGGAGCAGCCCACCCAAGGCCAGTTGGCCGACTTGAGTGCTCTAGCTTTTGCTGCGATGTAATTGTAATTTAGACACCACAAGCTCAAACGAGTGAACAGTGCCGTCGGCAGGATCATGTCAGGGGGGTTCCCCATTTATTTTATTTAACTGAAGACTACAATACGGTCCCTAACATCTGGCAACTTTCGGTATACATTGATGACATTAATGTCAGTTGGTTAAGAACTATCAAAAAAACCGAATATTACATAATTAAAATATATTTTTAAATGTCCTATCTTGGCAATGTACAATTTGCAATAATATTGAAATACAATTTAAAATACAATTATAAACAAATAATAATATATTTAACCAAATACAACTGACTCATGTAAAAATTTTGTATTATAAGTTATATATATGTTTTTTAACAGCGCTAGTATATAAATATAAATAAAAATTAGAGCTTTTTTAATGATAAGATAAATTGTAGAAATTGTAATGCTTTAAAAAACCTATTAGGAAAGTAAATACATACTTACTGTATCTTAATCCTATGCAAAAATCAATATTTAAGAAAAGGATTCATTTTGGTGCTAATTCCCTTGAAAACGCCTCTGGCGGGATGTGTACGTGTTTGTGACTTTGTCTATTGTGCATGGGTTGCGCAATTTTTTCGCTGTCATGCGGTTAAACGTGCAAATTACGCGCCATTTTTATTCGTTGTGCCAGCCGTTGGTTGTTTTATTTCATTTTCTCACCTCATTTTTGCGGGGTTTTATCTCCAGCCTGGCCACACACTCGCACACTCACACACTCGCAGTAAGGCACTTGGAGCCACGTGTGTGTTTAACCTAATTACAGGAGACTCGTCCTTTTCACTCAGAGCTCACTGCCAGGATACTTGGGTTTAGGCCTTATTGGGTTTCCGGCTGTGTTTGTTACTAAAACCCAGGTAAAGGATGCTGAAAACATCCCTGAGTATTTTGTAGGTATATAATAGCACTTACCATAATTAATTATTTGATTATTATTTATTATTATTATTAAAATATTGTTTAAACTATAAAAATGAAGAATTTTTAAAATTTGCAATCGGTTAAGAAAAATAATTATATTACAAAATATTTATTAACCATTTTTTAAAAGTATTTTTCAAACGCTTCAATATCAGGAATCCAAATTTATAAATATTTAAATAGGTTTTATTTATAAAACTAAGGAAGTAAGTTATTGCAAAATAACAAATTAACAACTTTCTTCAGTTTTGAATTCAATGTGTTTTAAGAAGAAGTCTTCTTCTATTGAAGATTATTACTTACATTACCTACATTTCGGCAGCTTTAAATAAGCAATACCTCAAATATTAATTGGATCTTTTTGGGAACAAAAACAAGGAAATTCAAAATTTCATAAACAAAAGATTTACCTGAGATAGTCGTGATATTAAAGGGCATTACAGGGTCGTTCCTCAATGGCAATTATATTTATAATTTCCACGGCCCCGTAAAGGAGACGCTAGGCCACAAAGCATTGTATACGTGTATTCTGGTCTATTGTGCTATTCTTGCGTTTGTTCTTGTTGCTGTCGAGTCATTATATTCATTTAGAAATTCAATTAGCGCCATAATTGCAATAATGGTGATAATGCGTTTACTCCGATAACGTTGGTGATTGTGATAATGATCACAATGACTTGTGTTATATGCCGAAAACATCTAATTATGGGACAATTTTCTTGGCAGAAACATGATTTGCATGTTAAATGCCCAACTTTGCCATGGGCTTTTTAAAATTGTATTTAAAATTGGTTAAACAAGCTTGTAAATACATCGTTTTTATGTTTATGAAGTTTAGACCCACTCACCCAGATATATGTATTTTGTAAAATTATACTCTCGCTAGCCAAAAAAAAAAAGGAAAACTTTTTGGTCATAACTTTACCCTGGACACAAAAAATGTTTAAAAATCATTTATGCAAATTCTGGCATGGCCCAGGAAAACACTTACTAGACTTCAATAAAATTTCGTAAACAGCTTTGGTTAATCATGGAATTTCACATTATAAATTTACATGACAAAGATCGGTTGACAACATTTTCGAAAGCAAAAGAGCAACAAAAAAGGAATTGGCAAATTAAGTCGAATACCTTAATTTGATATTGACGAATTCTGTAAATCGGCAAAGTGGTTTGCTCTCATTTAAATTGCTTTGCTTCCGATTTAAAACCATTTAGCAACCCATTAAGAGTTTTATTGGCTGTCGAGTTGCTGTCGACAGGAGAATACAGATCCAACACTCACTCAGGCTAATTTCTTGCTTCTATTGAGCTCCTTCTGCTTTTGTTTGTCAAGTCATTTTTTAACATCGCAAGTTACAACGAATTAAGATTCATTATTTGTTCAATCGAATTTAAGTCGAAATAATATACTTGAATAGCTAACTGGCCAGCTGATTAAATGTGAAACAGTAAATTTATCATCAAATATGTAAATTCAAATTAAATTAGTATACGCTTTTTATACCCTTGCAGAGGGTATTATAATTTCAGTCAAAAGTTTGCTACACAGTGAAGGAGACATTTCCGACCCTATAAAGTATATAAATTCTTGATCAGCATCACCAGAAGAGTCGATCTAGCCATGTCCGTCTGTCCGTCCGTCCGTTTCTACGCAAACTAATCCCTCAGTTTTAAAGATATCTGCTTGAAACTTTCCGAAAAGTTGTCTTTTTATTGCAAGCTAAAGGAAGCTAACTTCGGGCGGAGCCGAAGTTGATATACCCTTGCAGAATATTCTGTAAATTATATTCTTCAAAATTATTCATATGATGCATTTTAACACTCATAAAATATCCCAACTTCCTAACTTTACAAACACCAAAGTAATGGCATTTCCGATCAATCAGTTATATGGCAGCAATAGGATATAGTCGGCCGATCCCGGCCCCGGTACTCCGTACCCTCTGCAAGGGTATAAAGATATTTGTAAGAAAAGCTATGGGCTTAGAAGTGCAGTTTTTAGACCACTTTTCTGCAAATCCATTTTTTGAAAATACTAATCAAGTTGAAAACACAAATTTTTAGAGAATTAAGCCACAATCATTTAGACGTATGCCATTTGTAAATCGGATTCAGCAAGTCCATTTTTCGAAAATTTGGAAAGGGTCACATTATCACAAAATCTAGTTTGATATTTGAAAAAAAAAAGTCTCTCACCCTAAAGACCTAAGATACAATCCCAATAAAAAACATCATTCTATTATGATATGAATATGTTTTATTTAAAATAATGGAAAATACAATAAATGTTATATCTTAAAGACCTAATAAACAATTAGAATAATGTAAGACAATAGAAACTAGCTTAAATTAGTATTAATGTTCTATGTATGTATTTTAATTTCAGTTATAAAATAATAAGCGCCTAGTATAACTCTTCGCTGTTGAGGTGGAAAACGGGGGACGACGACTGGTAAATCCTGGATAACCTTGAAGGCGACACTGAAGCCCGGCACAATTCGTCGACAATGCTGATCCTGATGTCCTTACCGCATTCCTGTATATATATATTTTTTAGTTAAGATATATCGGTTCCTAAATTATATAATTCAAATAAAGGTGATTTATACAAGAAAATGTTGCACAAGTTTTATTTCTGCGGACTCATTCATTCTTTTTTATATTTTCTTAATAAATAAGTATCGTAAACCTTTTAAAAGATAATTTAAAAGGAATATATTTTTTAAAGCTTACCGTACTCTCAAACATAATTAAAATGACGAAAAATCGAATCCAAAATACAAAGCAAACTAAAAACACAGATTTTTAGAGAATTAAACCACAATCATTTATAAGTATGCCATTTGTAAATCGGATGACTGTAAGAAAAGTTATGGGCTTAGAAGTGCAGGTTTTGGGCCACTTTTTAGCAAAGCCATTTTTCGAAAATTTGGAAAGGGGTAACATCATTAAAATGACGGAAAATCGACTCCAAAATACAAAACAAACTGAAAACACAGATTTTTAGAGAATTTAACCACAATCATTTAGAAGTATGCCATTTGTAAATCGGATGACTGTAAGAAAAGTTATGGGCTTAGAAGTGCAGGTTTTGGGCAAAGCCATTTTTCGAAAATTTGGAAAGGGGTAACATCATTAAAATGACGGAAAATCGACTCCAAAATACAAAACAAACTGAAAACACAGATTTTTAGAGAATTTAACCACAATCATGTAGGAGTATGCCATTTGTAAATCGGATAACTGTAAGAAAAGTTATGGGCTTAGAAGTGCAGGTTTTAGGTGACTTTTCAGCAAGTCCATTTTTTGAAAATTTGGAAAGGGGTTACATCAATAAAATTACGGAAAATCGACCCCAAAATACAAAGCAAACTGAAAACACAGATTTTTAGAGAATTTAACCACAATCATTTAGAAGAATGCCATTTGGAAATCGGATAACTGTAAGAAAAGTTATGGGCTTAGAAGTGCAGGTTTTGGGTGACTTTTCAGCAAGTCAATTTTTCGAAAATTTGGAAAGGGGTAACATCATTAAAATGACGGAAAATCGACTCCAAAATACAAAACAAACTGAAAACACAGATTTTTAGAGAATTTAACCACAATCATTTAGAAGTATGCCATTTGTAAATCGGATGACTGTAAGAAAAGTTATGGGCTTAGAAGTGCAGGTTTTGGGTGACTTTTCAGCAAGTCCATTTTTCGAAAATTTGGAAAGGGGTAACATCATTAAAATTACGGAAAATCGACCCCAAAATACAAAGCAAACTGAAAACACAGATTTTTAGAGAATTTAACCACAATCATTTAGAAGAATGCCATTTGGAAATCGGATAACTGTAAGAAAAGTTATGGGCTTAGAAGTGCAGGTTTTGGGTGACTTTTCAGCAAGTCAATTTTTCGAAAATTTGGAAAGGGGTAAATCGACTCCAAAATACAAAACAAACTGAAAACACAGATTTTTAGAGAATTTAACCACAATCATTTAGAAGTATGCCATTTGTAAATCGGATAACTGTAAGAAAAGTTATGGGCTTAGAAGTGCAGGTTTTGGGTGACTTTTCAGCAAGTCAATTTTTCGAAAATTTGGAAAGGGGTAAATCGACTCCAAAATACAAAACAAACTGAAAACACAGATTTTTAGAGAATTTAACCACAATCAGTTAGAAGAATGCCATTTGTAAATCGGATGACTGTAAGAAAAGTTATGGGCTTAGAAGTGCAGGTTTTGGGTGACTTTTCAGCAAGTCAATTTTTCGAAAATTTGGAAAGGGGTAACATCATTAAAATGACGGAAAATCGACCCCAAAATACAAAGCAAACTGAAAACACAGATTTTTAGAGAATTTAACCACAATCATTTAGAAGTATGCCATTTGTAAATCGGATGACTGTAAGAAAAGTTATGGGCTTCGAAGTGCTGGTTTTGGGCCACTTTTTAGCAAAGCCATTTTTCGAAAATTTGGAAAGGGGTAACATCATTAAAATGACGGAAAATCGACCCCAAAATACAAAACAAAATGAAAACACAGATTTTTAGAGAATTTAACCACAATCATTTAGAAGTATGCCATTCGTAAATCGGATAACTGTAAGAAAAGTTATGGGCTTAGAAGTGCAGGTTTTAGGTGACTTTTCAGCAAGTCAATTTTTCGAAAATTTGGAAAGGGGTAACATCATTAAAATGACGGAAAATCGACTCCAAAATACAAAACAAACTGAAAAAACAGATTTTTAGAGAATTTAACCACAATCATTTAGAAGTATGCCATTTGGAAATCGGATAACTGTAAGAAAAGTTATGGGCTTAGAAGTGCAGGTTTTAGGTGACTTTTCAGCAAGTCCATTTTTCAAAAATTTGGAAAGGGGTAACATCATTAAAATGACGGAAAATCGACCCCAAAATACAAAGCAAACTGAAAACACAGATTTTTAGAGAATTTAACCACAATCATTTAGAAGTATGCCATTTGTAAATCGGATGACTGTAAGAAAAGTTATGGGCTTCGAAGTGCTGGTTTTGGGTGACTTTTCAGCAAGTCAATTTTTCGAAAATTTGGAAAGGGGTAACATCATTAAAATGACGGAAAATCGACCCCAAAATACAAAACAAAATGAAAACACAGATTTTTAGAGAATTTAACCACGATCATTTAGAAGTATGCCATTCGTAAATCGGATGACTGTAAGAAAAGTTATGGGCTTAGAAGTGCAGGTTTTAGGTGACTTTTCAGCAAGTCAAATTTTCGAAAATTTGGAAACATCATTAAAATGACGGAAAATCGACCCCAAAATACAAAGCAAACTGAAAACACAGATTTTTAGAGAATTTAACCACAATCAGTTAGAAGAATGCCATTTGTAAATCGGATGACTGTAAGAAAAGTTATGGGCTTAGAAGTGCAGGTTTTGGGTGACTTTTCAGCAAGTCAATTTTTCGAAAATTTGGAAAGGGGTAACATCATTAAAATGACGGAAAATCGACCCCAAAATACAAAGCAAACTGAAAACACAGATTTTTAGAGAATTTAACCACAATCATTTAGAAGAATGCCATTTGTAAATCGGATGACTGTAAGAAAAGTTATGGGCTTAGAAGTGCAGGTTTTGGGTGACTTTTCAGCAAGTCAATTTTTCGAAAATTTTGAAACATCATTAAAATGACGGAAAATCGACCCCAAAATACAAAGCAAACTGAAAACACAGATTTTTAGAGAATTTAACCACAATCAGTTAGAAGAATGCCATTTGTAAATCGGATGGCTGTAAGAAAAACAAGAGAGAACGCTATAGTCGGGTGCCCCGACTATCAGATACCCGTTACTCAGGTAAAGGGAGTGCGAGGGAGATGGAGATAGAAACTTTGATCACGCATAACTTTTTAACGAATGGTCCGATTTGAAAAATTTCTTCTACATTTCGATAGGTATTGATAAACACAATAAAACTGCATTTTTACTTTTCCGAAATATTTAAATTTTTAAAATCGTATATTAGCGATTGTGGGCGTTAAAGGGGGCGTGGCACCTTTTTGAAACAAACTTGCGCTGCGTAGGAACTCCTAGAATCTGCATGCAAAATGCCAATCTTCTAGCTTTTATAGTTTCCGAGATCTCAGCGTTCATACGGACAGACAGACAGACAGACAGACGGACAGACAGACGGACAGACGGACAGACGGACAGACGGACAGACGGACATGGCTAGATCGACTCGGCTAGTGATCCTGAACAAGAATATATATACTTTATAGGGTCGGAAACGCTTCCTTCTACCTGTTACATACTTTTGCACGAATACAATATACCCTTTTACTCTACGAGTAACGGGTATAAATATGGGCTTAGAAGTGCAGGTTTTGGGTGAGTTTTCAGCAAGTCAATTTTTCGAAAATTTGGAAAGGGGTAACATCATTAAAATGACGGAAAATCGACCCCAAAATACAAAGCAAACTGAAAACACAGATTTTTAGAGAATTTAACCACAATCATTTAGAAGTATGCCATTTGTAAATCGGATGACTGTAAGAAAAGTTATGGGCTTCGAAGTGCTGGTTTTGGGCCACTTTTTAGCAAAGCCATTTTTCGAAAATTTGGAAAGGGGTAACATCATTAAAATGACGGAAAATCGACCCCAAAATACAAAACAAAATGAAAACACAGATTTTTAGAGAATTTAACCACAATCATTTAGAAGTATGCCATTCGTAAATCGGATGACTGTAAGAAAAGTTATGGGCTTAGAAGTGCAGGTTTTAGGTGACTTTTCAGCAAGTCAATTTTTCGAAAATTTGGAAAGGGGTAACATCATTAAAATGACGGAAAATCGACTCCAAAATACAAAACAAACTGAAAAAACAGATTTTTAGAGAATTTAACCACAATCATTTAGAAGTATGCCATTTGGAAATCGGATAACTGTAAGAAAAGTTATGGGCTTAGAAGTGCAGGTTTTAGGTGACTTTTCAGCAAGTCCATTTTTCAAAAATTTGGAAGGGGTAACATCATTAAAATGACGGAAAATCGACCCCAAAATACAAAGCAAACTGAAAACACAGATTCTTAGAGAATTTAACCACAATCATTTAGAAGTATGCCATTTGTAAATCGGATGACTGTAAGAAAAGTTATGGGCTTCGAAGTGCTGGTTTTGGGTGACTTTTCAGCAAGTCAATTTTTCGAAAATTTGGAAAGGGGTAACATCATTAAAATGACGGAAAATCGACCCCAAAATACAAAACAAAATGAAAACACAGATTTTTAGAGAATTTAACCACGATCATTTAGAGGTATGCCATTCGTAAATCGGATGACTGTAAGAAAAGTTATGGGCTTAGAAGTGCAGGTTTTAGGTGACTTTTCAGCAAGTCAAATTTTCGAAAATTTGGAAACATCATTAAAATGACGGAAAATCGACCCCAAAATACAAAGCAAACTGAAAACACAGATTTTTAGAGAATTTAACCACAATCAGTTAGAAGAATGCCATTTGTAAATCGGATGACTGTAAGAAAAGTTATGGGCTTAGAAGTGCAGGTTTTGGGTGACTTTTCAGCAAGTCAATTTTTCGAAAATTTGGAAAGGGGTAACATCATTAAAATGACGGAAAATCGACTCCAAAATACAAAACAAACTGAAAACACAGATTTTTAGAGAATTTAACCACAATCATTTAGAAGTATGCCATTTGGAAATCGGATAACTGTAAGAAAAGTTATGGGCTTAGAAGTGCAGGTTTTAGGTGACTTTTCAGCAAGTCCATTTTTCAAAAATTTGGAAAGGGGTAGTAACATCATTAAAATGACGGAAAATCGACTCCAAAATACAAAACAAACTGAAAACACAGATTTTTAGAGAATTTAACCACAATCAGTTAGAAGAATGCCATTTGTAAATCGGATGACTGTAAGAAAAGTTATGGGCTTAGAAGTGCAGGTTTTGGGTGAGTTTTCAGCAAGTCAATTTTTCGAAAATTTGGAAAGGGGTAACATCATTAAAATGACGGAAAATCGACTCCAAAATACAAAACAAACTGAAAACACAGATTTTTAGAGAATTTAACCACAATCATTTAGAAGAATGTCATTCGTAAATCGGATGACTGTAAGAAAAGTTATGGGCTTAGAAGTGCAGGTTTTAGGTGACTTTTCAGCAAGTCAAATTTTCGAAAATTTTGAAACATCATTAAAATGACGGAAAATCGACCCCAAAATACAAAGCAAACTGAAAACACAGATTTTTAGAGAATTTAACCACAATCAGTTAGAAGAATGCCATTTGTAAATCGGATGACTGTAAGAAAAGTTATGGGCTTAGAAGTGCAGGTTTTGGGTGACTTTTCAGCAAGTCAATTTTTCGAAAATTTGGAAAGGGGTAACATCATTAAAATGACGGAAAATCGACTCCAAAATACAAAACAAACTGAAAACACAGATTTTTAGAGAATTTAACCACAATCATTTAGAAGTATGCCATTTGGAAATCGGATAACTGTAAGAAAAGTTATGGGCTTAGAAGTGCAGGTTTTGGGTGACTTTTCAGCAAGTCAATTTTTCGAAAATTTGGAAAGGGGTAACATCATTAAAATGACGGAAAATCGACTCCAAAATACAAAACAAACTGAAAACACAGATTTTTAGAGAATTTAACCACAATCAGTTAGAAGAATGCCATTTGTAAATCGGATGACTGTAAGAAAAGTTATGGGCTTAGAAGTGCAGGTTTTGGGTGACTTTTCAGCAAGTCAATTTTTCGAAAATTTGGAAAGGGGTAACATCATTAAAATGACGGAAAATCGACTCCAAAATACAAAACAAACTGAAAACACAGATTTTTAGAGAATTTAACCACAATCATTTAGAAGTATGCCATTTGGAAATCGGATAACTGTAAGAAAAGTTATGGGCTTAGAAGTGCAGGTTTTAGGTGACTTTTCAGCAAGTCAAATTTTCGAAAATTTTGAAACATCATTAAAATGACGGAAAATCGACCCCAAAATACAAAGCAAACTGAAAACACAGATTTTTAGAGAATTTAACCACAATCAGTTAGAAGAATGCCATTTGTAAATCGGATGACTGTAAGAAAAAATATGGGCTTAGAAGTGCAGGTTTTGGGTGAGTTTTCAGCAAGTCAATTTTTCGAAAATTTGGAAAGGGGTAACATCATTAAAATGCCGGAAAATCGACTCCAAAATACAAGACAAACTGAAAAAACAGATTTTTAGAGAATTTAACCACAATCATTTAGAAGTATGCCATTTGGAAATCGGATAACTGTAAGAAAAGTTATGGGCTTAGAAGTGCAGGTTTTAGGTGACTTTTCAGCAAGTCCATTTTTCAAAAATTTGGAAAGGGGTAACATCATTAAAATGACGGAAAATCGACTCCAAAATACAAAACAAACTGAAAACACAGATTTTTAGAGAATTTAACCACAATCAGTTAGAAGAATGCCATTTGTAAATCGGATGACTGTAAGAAAAGTTATGGGCTTAGAAGTGCAGGTTTTGGGTGAGTTTTCAGCAAGTCAATTTTTCGAAAATTTGGAAAGGGGTAACATCATTAAAATGACGGAAAATCGACTCCAAAATACAAAACAAACTGAAAACACAGATTTTTAGAGAATTTAACCACAATCATTTAGAAGAATGTCATTCGTAAATCGGATGACTGTAAGAAAAGTTATGGGCTTAGAAGTGCAGGTTTTAGGTGACTTTTCAGCAAGTCAAATTTTCGAAAATTTTGAAACATCATTAAAATGACGGAAAATCGACCCCAAAATACAAAGCAAACTGAAAACACAGATTTTTAGAGAATTTAACCACAATCATTTAGAAGTATGCCATTTGGAAATCGGATGACTGTAAGAAAAGTTATGGGCTTAGAAGTGCAGGTTTTGGGTGAGTTTTCAGCAAGTCAATTTTTCGAAAATTTGGAAAGGGGTAACATCATTAAAATGACGGAAAATCGACTCCAAAATACAAAACAAACTGAAAACACAGATTTTTAGAGAATTTAACCACAATCATTTAGAAGTATGCCATTTGTAACTCGGATAACTGTAAGAAAAGTTATGGGCTTAGAAGTGCAGGTTTTAGGTGACTTTTCAGCAAGTCAAATTTTCGAAAATTTGGAAACATCATTAAAATGACGGAAAATCGACTCCAAAATACAAAACAAACTGAAAAAACAGATTTTTAGAGAATTTAACCACAATCATTTAGAAGTATGCCATTTGGAAATCGGATAACTGTAAGAAAAGTTATGGGCTTAGAAGTGCAGGTTTTAGGTGACTTTTCAGCAAGTCAAATTTTCGAAAATTTGGAAACATCATTAAAATGACGGAAAATCGACTCCAAAATACAAAACAAACTGAAAAAACAGATTTTTAGAGAATTTAACCACAATCATTTAGAAGTATGCCATTTGGAAATCGGATAACTGTAAGAAAAGTTATGGGCTTAGAAGTGCAGGTTTTAGGTGACTTTTCAGCAAGTCAATTTTTCGAAAATTTGGAAAGGGGTAACATCATTAAAATGCCGGAAAATCGACTCCAAAATACAAAACAAACTGAAAAAACAGATTTTTAGAGAATTTAACCACAATCATTTAGAAGTATGCCATTTGGAAATCGGATAACTGTAAGAAAAGTTATGGGCTTAGAAGTGCAGGTTTTAGGTGACTTTTCAGCAAGTCCATTTTTCAAAAATTTGGAATGGGGTAACATCATTAAAATGACGGAAAATCGACTCCAAAATACAAAACAAACTGAAAACACAGATTTTTAGAGAATTTAACCACAATCAGTTAGAAGAATGCCATTTGTAAATCGGATGACTGTAAGAAAAGTTATGGGCTTAGAAGTGCAGGTTTTGGGTGAGTTTTCAGCAAGTCAATTTTTCGAAAATTTGGAAAGGGGTAACATCATTAAAATGCCGGAAAATCGACTCCAAAATACAAAACAAACTGAAAAAACAGATTTTTAGAGAATTTAACCACAATCATTTAGAAGTATGCCATTTGGAAATCGGATAACTGTAAGAAAAGTTATGGGCTTAGAAGTGCAGGTTTTAGGTGACTTTTCAGCAAGTCCATTTTTCAAAAATTTGGAATGGGGTAACATCATTAAAATGACGGAAAATCGACTCCAAAATACAAAACAAACTGAAAACACAGATTTTTAGAGAATTTAACCACAATCATTTAGAAGAATGCCATTCGTAAATCGGATGACTGTAAGAAAAGTTATGGGCTTAGAAGTGCAGGTTTTAGGTGACTTTTCAGCAAGTCAAATTTTCGAAAATTTTGAAACATCATTAAAATGACGGAAAATCGACCCCAAAATACAAAGCAAACTGAAAACACAGATTTTTAGAGAATTTAACCACAATCAGTTAGAAGAATGCCATTTGTAAATCGGATGACTGTAAGAAAAGTTATGGGCTTAGAAGTGCAGGTTTTGGGTGAGTTTTCAGCAAGTCAATTTTTCGAAAATTTGGAAAGGGGTAACATCATTAAAATGCCGGAAAATCGACTCCAAAATACAAAACAAACTGAAAAAACAGATTTTTAGAGAATTTAACCACAATCATTTAGAAGTATGCCATTTGGAAATCGGATAACTGTAAGAAAAGTTATGGGCTTAGAAGTGCAGGTTTTAGGTGACTTTTCAGCAAGTCCATTTTTCAAAAATTTGGAATGGGGTAACATCATTAAAATGACGGAAAATCGACTCCAAAATACAAAACAAACTGAAAACACAGATTTTTAGAGAATTTAACCACAATCAGTTAGAAGAATGCCATTTGTAAATCGGATGACTGTAAGAGTTATGGGCTTAGAAGTGCAGGTTTTGGGTGAGTTTTCAGCAAGTCAATTTTTCGAAAATTTGGAAAGGGGTAACATCATTAAAATGACGGAAAATCGACTCCAAAATACAAAACAAACTGAAAACACAGATTTTTAGAGAATTTAACCACAATCATTTAGAAGAATGCCATTCGTAAATCGGATGACTGTAAGAAAAGTTATGGGCTTAGAAGTGCAGGTTTTAGGTGACTTTTCAGCAAGTCAAATTTTCGAAAATTTTGAAACATCATTAAAATGACGGAAAATCGACCCCAAAATACAAAGCAAACTGAAAACACAGATTTTTAGAGAATTTAACCACAATCAGTTAGAAGAATGCCATTTGTAAATCGGATGACTGTAAGAAAAGTTATGGGCTTAGAAGTGCAGGTTTTGGGTGAGTTTTCAGCAAGTCAATTTTTCGAAAATTTGGAAAGGGGTAACATCATTAAAATGACGGAAAATCGACTCCAAAATACAAAACAAACTGAAAACACAGATTTTTAGAGAATTTAACCACAATCATTTAGAAGTATGCCATTTGTAACTCGGATAACTGTAAGAAAAGTTATGGGCTTAGAAGTGCAGGTTTTAGGTGACTTTTCAGCAAGTCAAATTTTCGAAAATTTGGAAACATCATTAAAATGACGGAAAATCGACTCCAAAATACAAAACAAACTGAAAAAACAGATTTTTAGAGAATTTAACCACAATCATTTAGAAGTATGCCATTTGGAAATCGGATAACTGTAAGAAAAGTTATGGGCTTAGAAGTGCAGGTTTTAGGTGACTTTTCAGCAAGTCAATTTTTCGAAAATTTGGAAAGGGGTAACAACTTTAAAATGACAGAAAATCGACTCCAAAATACAAAACAAACTGAAAAAACAGATTTTTAGAGAATTTAACCACAATCATTTAGAAGTATGCCATTTGGAAATCGGATAACTGTAAGAAAAGTTATGGGCTTCGAAGTGCAGGTTTTAGGTGACTTTTCAGCAAGTCCATTTTTCAAAAATTTGGAAAGGGGTAACATCATTAAAATGACGGAAAATCGACTCCAAAATACAAAACAAACTGAAAACACAGATTTTTAGAGAATTTAACCACAATCAGTTAGAAGAATGCCATTTGTAAATCGGATGACTGTAAGAAAAGTTATGGGCTTAGAAGTGCAGGTTTTGGGCCACTTTTTAGCAAAGCCATTTTTCGAAAATTTGGAAAGGGTATTATAATTTCAGTCAAAAGTTTGCAACGCAGTGAAGGAGACATTTCCGACCCTATAAAGTATATATATTCTTGATCAGCATCACCAGGAGAGTCGATCTAGCCATGTCCGTCTGTCCGTCCGTCTGTCCGTCTGTCCGTCCGTCCGTTTCTACGCAAACTAGTCCCTCAGTTTTGAAGCTATCTGTTTAAAACTTTCCCAAAAGTTGTCTTTCTATTGCAGGTAGTAAATAAGTCGGAACGAGCCGGATCGGGCGACTATAGCATATAGCTGCCATATAACTGAACGATCGGAAAAGCCATAACGTTGGTGTTTTTAAAGTTAGGGATTTCCATGAGTTTTAGTTTGGCCAATTAATCTGACCTACCGAATTTCATAAGGATCGGACGACTATATCCTATAGCCGCCATATAACTGATTGATCGGAAATCCTTTAACTTTCGTGTTTGTAAAGTTAGAAAGTTGGGATTTTCTGTGGGTTTTATATTTGGCCAATCAATCCGACCTACCAAATTTCATAAGGATCGGCTGACTATATCTTATAGCTGCCATATAACTGAACGATTGGAAATGCCATAACTTTGGTGTTTTTAAAGTTAGGAAGTTGGGATTTTTTATGAGTACTAAGAATGCAAATGAATAATTTTGGAGAATATAATTTACAGAGTATTCTGCAAGGGTATATTAACTTCGGCTCCGCCCGAAGTTAGCTTTCCTTTCTTGTGAACTTTTATTTCTAGTTCTGCTATCTGAGCTCTCAGACAATCATCATCCTTCTTGAATTTTGCTTCCAATTCCTTCATCCTTTTCCTTAATTTTTAATTCAAGCTCAGCGATTTTGACCTTAAGGTTCGCTTTTGCAGTATCATTTTCCATCATTTTTGATTTCAACTCGGAAATCAGTACCTTATCTTCTTCATTAGTTGTCTCAAGTAATTATGTTACTTTTTTCTTTCTTTGCATGGCCTGCAATTGATTAACATTGGTTTTTCTAATAATAATATTTTTCAGATCAATGTTTGTTCCAACTCCTTGGGCGCAGTGCAAATTAAAAGTGTTTTTGAAATCAAGCGCATTCTGCAAGTCGTTAATTTGACTATTCATTTGTTTAATGCTAAAGTCCTTCGATTCGGTGATTAAGTCAACCGAAAAGTGTAGAGATTTTATTACTTCATCTTTCTTAAAGTCTAATCTTTTCTTTGTCAGAATTGGCCAGCCTTTCCTCTAAATCTACGATTTTGCTCTGCTCGTAAGATATTATTGAGTTTTGCAACCTTATATTTCGATCGCTTGGTGCGCATGCCACTTCTGAGTCCGAGTCACTTAAATTCATAAAATTAGACACATAGTCTTTTTAAGGAATTTCAGAAATACGTATTTAGTTTTATCAAAATCGGACGACATGTATTATTTAGCTGGAATATAAACAATCGGGAAAAGGGACATAAATTTATAACTTTGTTGTTTCTTAATATGTATCCATATATCCTCAGATATACAGTATTTTTTTAGCAACTTTAGAAATATATATTTATTACTGGGAAAAAGGGAAATTATAACTTCATTGTTGAATGCTTAAATAATTCTCCATTTTTAACGATTTTAAGAGATCGTCTTGATTCTAATGAACGGTTGGCCTTGACACTAAAACTGAAATTTCGCATCGCTTCATGATTTGTGGAATCCTTCCTTCTTTTAGTAGCTTGCAGAACCTACGTATGTACATCTTCTGCGTCCGACTGTGTGCCAAACTGTAATAGGCAATTTTAATATAAGAAATTCAGAAGAAGTCGTTGATGTATTTCTTACGGATTTATTGTCAGTATACGATTCCAGAGGGATCTCCCGGATGTTCATTTAAGATAATTCACTCTTAGCTTTCATGTTTATTTATTTCTCCGCAAGTACGCTGCAATTTCATAAAATGAAAATATTTCTGCTCTTACTAACCGACCTTGTTTCTGTTTCTGTTAATAAAAAAAAGCTGCGAAACTCATCCGAAAAGCTGTATATCTGGAACAAATTAAAAATGACGCAATGACGTGGTAAAAAATTATCGAGTTCAAAAGTGGCTTATTTATTTTTTATACGAATAAAATACCAAATAGCTTCTAAAATTCGCATAAAAGAACAGCGAGCTAGGTGCCATCACACCAGATAATTGATAAGTTGAAATTTTTATTTAAAAACCCCTGAAGTTTATCATTTAATTAGAGCAGGAATCAAACTCGTTTTTGAGGCTTTATATCCATTTTCCAAATCTTAAAATGTCACTTTGAAATTGTGTTTGAAAAATTTAACGATCATGCAAAAAATGTAATCTTTGCAATTAATCAATTGTTTTCATCCTGCAAGGAATAAAATCATATTAAAGAAAATGAATACCCCGATATATTAAAAATATGATTTTTTTTCTTGCTGTTACACATTATTTTTGTTTATTTGCGTTTATATTTTTTATATACAAGTTTACAATGAGATTTCCTTGTCCATTCCCTTTGATCGATTCGTTAGATCATTTTTCTATATATTTATTACACTTGTCTCTGTATATTGGTTAGTGTATAATAAAACTTTAATATTCGTTATTTTATTGCACTCGTTTTATATACAGCTCAGGTAAAATTTCGAATTGTCTTTTTAATGCCTCAAAAAAATAAGTGAATTTTAACAATTATATATTAACAACAAAATAAGAAATCAACATAGAAAATGTATAAGGAAATTAAAATTAATCATTAAAACCTTCAGTACTCACATACTGGACTAATATTTGGGTATGTATATAATTCAACATTCTCTGTGTAAATAATTTCTATATATTTCTATGTACACACATATTTTCGCTTCATAGCAAAACTTTTTACAAATGACATCTGCTTAAATAATTATTATATAGTCGGTACTCAACCTTTATCGACTGTTGATCTAATTTGGGGAAGCCTTTTGTTGTAAAATTGCCGCAACGATCAATAAACAAAGGATTCGGTTTCTTTAGACGATATGTGTAAGGAAAATTATTTCAAGTATTGTAAATATTTCTATGTTCGCATATATAATGTATATCAGCATGTGTATATCTATATAGGTAACATATTGTATATATGCATAAGTACACGGATACATCTACCTGGTAAATATAGTATTTTATAATTTTCCTTCTTTATATTGCATCTTTATCCAGCGTCTACTACTTTGCTTAGTTAACTAACTCGAAGGTTAACCCTTATGTTCTTTGGTTGTCATATAATTGGTTTTCTTGGGTTTGGTTTGTTCTAGCGGCCTGCGAAGGGCATCAACGTGAATCCTTAGGAGACGACATTAAAGCTTAAGATTTGGGTACACATAAGAGTCCTATTGCGTTTCGATTATGCCGTACATATAAAAAGCCAATAACTGAACAATAGCAGCTAAGAGTTCAACTACAAAACTATTTACAACTCGTCGAAATGTCGCGTTCGCCTTAAATTCAATTATTTGTCAACTGATATTTGGTAAGATCCACCAGGTGCTCATACAGCATATCCTCCTGCGGCGTCAGTCCGATCATAATCCATCCCGATATGGCGGCAATGCTCCTCGTGACCGACAGACTGCTCCAAACGCTCTGCACACTGTTGCTCAGCTGTTCGAAATGGGATATAGAAATTGGGTTAAGGCACCGATTTGTAAATGTGATCGAACAGAGCCCTCTTACCATCTCCTGCTGGGTCAGCGTTATGTTGGCGTTGTTGTTGAACAGGTACAGCTTCTCGTCTATGGAGTCGGAGCAAATTGTTAGGATTATTGTCGCCACATATATCATGGTGATGATGAGCCAACGAAACGAGATCAGTTCGCTGGCATTCGAGAAGCTCCAGCGGCAAATGTCCATGCTAAAGTAAAAAAATAAGAAAAAATATGCTTAACCTTGGTATTGAAATATTTGTTTAAATATCACAACGTTTATTAAAAGAGTTAAAGATATCTTTAACACATTGGACCAAAAAGGCTAACCAGAATTTGAGTTCAATTGTACAATTGGTAATAGTTTGAAACCTTTTTCTTTTATAAATTTTATAAATTTTTCTTTCATAAGTTTAGTTTTGAAAAAGTTTTCGGAAAAAAGTAGCCACCTCAATTGTTGCAGAACGTAGCCTCGTCCTCTCACGCAATACTACATCTAATGAACTTGAGCTGACCTTAGAACTAATTGGCGGTTGCATTGCCATATTAAGTGGCGTTCGCATTTTGATCACTGATAAGAATGTGTAAGTGGGGAATAAGAAAAACACCAGAAATGAAAAAGAAAGTGTAACGATACCGCAAAAGAAACGGACTAATAATTCATTACCCATAAACAAATATTAATCGAAATAGGTCTTAAAAAAATTAAAACATTCTTGCAATAGAATACCATTCTCGACAAAATTATTGCCAAAGGACTTTTAAGCAGGAGCAAGCAGACTTAGAAAAAGTTTAAATGCTCAAGGGATTTAAAGTAACCTTCTCGCCTGCGAATTTCGAAATGTCCTGACATTTAATCGCATGCATATTAATTGAAAGCAAATCCTCGGCCGCACTCCATTTGGAGAGAAGGAAAGGTCAGCACACAGACTCCGTTGCCGGGAGATACTTAACATTTAGCACACAGACAGCCGCACATAAATCAACTGGCGCTGGGATAACGAAGCGAAATGTCATACACAGTTTCACACTTTTGCCAGTCGAAAACGGCACAATTCGAATGGCAGACAGCCACCCAAGCCACCCAACCATCCAACCGCCGAACCACCCAACCACCCAAACCACCCACACACTTGTGCCATCGACTGGCGCAGCCTTTAAAGGTCAAGAGTGCAGCCAGAGTGGCTTGCTTGTGTGTGGGCAGCGACTTTGGCATGCAAAAAGAGCAAAGTTTAAGGGCATTAAAATATTCTGTGGCTGATGAAAGCGACCACGCAATGCGAGCCATACAAATTATTTCTTTGCGACCGCGAAGCCGAACAAGTTTCAAATTACCGAATTGAGGTCGCATTTTCATTAAGCCCAAGAAACGCACACATTGTAGCACACTTTCCAGCGCCTCCAGAGTCTAGACCCTAGACCCTAGAACAAAAATAGAAAACCGCGAGTATTCGGGAGGTTTACCCACATCCGGCAGGCTTTTGGCTCAATGAAACTCGCAGCTGAGGTCAATGAGTTCTTGAGCCGTACTCCTTCGCCGGGGAAAGGTTTCTCCCACGGCTTCCTATTTTTAGCCAAGTGTTGACGAAGGCTGAGCGTAGGCCAAATCGACTTTCAATCAAGCCAAAGGACATCGAAAGACTCTAAGGACGCAATTAAAAACGGCGAAGCAGCTGGATTGGGGGCACAAAAAAAATGTGGAAAACTCGAAACTAATCCTTTTAAGCCATCCCTTGAAAATTCGCATTTAATATCAAACAGTATTTCCCAAATGACATAATTCCCTTTACAAATTTTACTTTTGATCTGCCGCTGTCTACAAAATTGCTACACTGTAAGAAAACATAATTCTTAAGATTATAATTAAGTTGATGAAATTTATTCTTAATTTGGTATCTATTCACAGAAAAACCACTTGATTGGAACACTTGCGTGACTATAGACTAAGGCACCAATTAGGATAAACTGAGCTTTATGGACCATCCCCTTAAAATTCGCATTTCATATCAAACAGTGGTTCTCAAATGCTAAAGATCACTTAAAAAATGTAACTTTTGATCTGACGCAGTCTGGAAAATCATCTTTAAATTGGAACCTTTTCGTGAACTAAAAAACAAAGTATTCTAAACTATTAAGGCGATAACCTCTTGACTCACCGATCGAATACAGAAACCAGACATATTATGGCCAAGCAGTAGAAGGTATTTAAGTAGATCTCCGCGAATCCCGCGTAATCGGTTATCAGGGCCAGGGCGTCGCTGCCTCCTGTCCCGGATCCTGATGAGCCTGAGGATGGGGGTCCACCCGACTCCGTGCCCCGATCGCCAGGATCGAGGTCCATTGCCGATGGCGTCGATGCGGATGGGGTTGGTGCTGTCGAGGACATCGTCTCGCCCGCGAGACTCATGCCATTGATGACCTTGGCCCAGTCCATGGGGTGGCTGCTCAGCACGAAGAGAAGGTGGGCCAGAGCTAGACCGGCTAGCAGGCCGTGGCATATGTTCGAGATGAGCAGCCAGATTCGTTGAACTACACAGGCTAGTTGTATGTTGCTGGTGATGCCATTGCTGCAAGGGAACATCTCTTTGGATTAGAGTATGGATCACAAGTTGGGGATGTACATGTAACTTTGGTCTATTGCTCTGTTTTTTACATTTGTACTTAAAAACGTCTTTTAAGTTTCAATTATCTTTGTAAATATCATTTTGAAATCAAAGATAAGTACTAAATATTTTGAGTTATCTGAATTTATATGCTTTTAATTATACTGAAAATGATTGTCCGAATTTGAAAGCAAGGAACAAATTAATTTATGCTTTTAGGCAACCAAACTTTAATAATTAAAAATACACTTCAACTAAAATTAAAATGAAGTGCTTAGATTTTTCGATATTTAACATGTAACCCAATTAAAGATACATTAAATTCTAAAACTGGGCAGGGCAATTAAATATTTTTCTCAAACTCACCGATTGAAGTCGGCATCGAGCAGGCAGCGGGTATCCCCGTAACTGCCACGCCCACTTCCCGAGCCGCCGGCAGTGGCGCCCAGGCCGACGCCGCCGTGGGCGTGGCTGCCGCTGGAGCGGAAGAGGCGACCGGCGCCACCCAGCTCCGCGGCAGAGATGCCGTCGAGGCGACCTCCTCCTCCGCCGGACGCCGAAAGTCCGCCGGATCCGCGGACAGCGGCGCCCAGGAAGGAGCGCTTGTAGTAGCTGTGCTCCACGGGTCGATATCCGGATGACGTCTGCAGGAACATCTTGTCGATGTGCGCGGGCGCATCGTCCGTGGGCGAGACGACCGGCGTGAATGGGTTGTAGATCTCCTCGCCGTCCGCCGGGGCGATGTCGTCGGCCAGCTCCTTCAGAATCGAGGATATCCCGCCGGCCGAGTACAGTTTGCCTGAGGGAGAGAAGCGGGATACAATTGGGATTATGTGGCTGCACCACAATTGTAACTGGTTTATAGAAAATATTGTTGGGGTTTTATAAAAAAGAGTTGCTTGATTATACATTATTCTGTTTTCCTACTTGTTTTATAATTGTTTATACTTTATGTACGAGCTTTTTTTTTATATAACATATATTTTATTTCTTACGTTTATCAGCCAATTAAATGGCTTTAAAACGTAGGGACCAGAAAAAGTAACAATCATAACTAGAAAAACATAACATCTTATGTACGAGTAATAACACATACATATCATATTTTATTTTAAAATAAAGTCCTCCTTAATTTCTAAATAAAATTAAAAGGAAAGCAAATAAATGGAAACTTAAAAGTTTTTGTTAGTAAAACTAACGAAACTTTTCAAAATGTATTGAGCCTTGGCTTTGCATGAGATAGACAAAAACCATATAAAAAGGCATAAAATAACTATTGTATCTGTGAATGTATCTTTTTCAATAATACATCTTTGTTAAACCTTAATTCTGGCTAAATACATTTTTATGCGGTACCAAATTAAATAGACTGGACGCCCACAAGCTCAGTTAATATCCCATGGCTTTCTTCGAGTGCTGAAAGTGACCGAGTGCGCAGAATCGAGAGCACAGTGAGTGGGTGTGTGGGTGACCAGGTGGAAGGGAGGTAGGGTGGAGCTTTTGCCCCAGCTGGTTTTACTCAATGGCAAATGGGACCTGGAAGTGGGGAACACGGGGGCTACACTGGAAAATATTACCGAATTTGGACTGACATTACATGTTGATGAGACTAATTATCACATTTGAAATCTCCAATATAATTATTTAACTAATGGTGCTCAGACATTTTAATAGAAAAACTGCCAATATTTGGAATATACACGTGTGTAAGTAATATTCACAAAAAATAAAGTAGAGGCGTTTTTAAATGTTTTGCCCACCTGAGAGCTTTATAGTCGATTAAAATTTGTTGTCCAACTAATTCGTATCTGCATTTTAGTTTCCATATGACATTTAAGTTGAATACTTGAAAAGCAAACTATTTATTTAAAAGTTTGTTATCATTTTCGGATACTTGATAGGAAAATGGATTGTTTTAATTTAAATTAATGTAAAAGCCGCCAAGAGTTAAATTAAATGTGACATTAAAACTACATTTTAAATATTTAAATTTAAGAATTGTAAAAACGTTTAACTGGTGGTGACGAGACTACTCACTGATCAGCTGGCCCCGCTTGTCCCTCTGCGACTTGGTCTTCCGGTGGACGCGTCGCTCCTCGAGGCTCTGGTCGATTTCCAGTTCGCCGGAGAGCGAGGCGTCGTGCATGTCGGAGCACTGTTTGAGGTACCGCATCAGGGTTTCGTTGGCCTGGCGCACCTCCATCTCGCCGGCGGCGATGAGCTTCCGTTCGCGTCGCCTGCGGGACTCCGACTTGCTCCTCTTGCGCCGCGGGCTCTTGTCGAAGCTGCTCCTCGAGCGCAGGGATCGCTGGGCGGGACTGGCCTGAGGATCGGACAGCGATTGCTGTTTGCGGGAGGCGCCCGTGCCTGTACCATTGCCGTGGCCATTTCCATTTCCGTTTCCGATTCCTGTTCCGACTCCCGTTCCGGCGGGGGCGGAGGGCGTGGGCGAGCTCTGCTTGAGCTCCCTGTCCATGTACCCGAGTATTCCGCGGTGGAAGGAGGCGTCCGGGTCCGCGGGCGAGTGGGTGCGCCTGGAGCGATGGTGGTGCGTGGCCGGCAGCTGCTGCAGGGTCTCCCGCAGGCTCATCGCATCGCCGGAGGAGTTGCGGCTGCCGTCGCTCTGCTTGGGCGGCGGCGGAGATTCCCGGGGATTGCCAGCGCCCAGCGGCGACTCCTCCTCTCCCTCCCCGTCCCCCTGGCCGGGCGGGGCATGGCCGTTGACCAGGACCACCGTCTGCTGCGACGTCTGGCTGGGCGAACCCACCAGCTCGATGCTGTCCGCCGAGCTCTGGGCACTGATGCGACCCGCACTGCTGGGCGTGCCCCCGCTGCCGCCCGGGTCCGCCGCCACGACCTCGTTGAGGGCGGTGGCACAGTCCAGGGCCTCCGCCCGCTCGGGCGTGGTGGGTGGTGCCCCCGTGGCGGCCGCCTCGCGCTCCAGGCGCCGCTGACGCGCCTCCGTGCGGCGATGCCGCTGGTGCTGGCGGTGAACCTTCGCCTCCATCGCTGGTCCTCCGGCTGGCTGTGGTCCCTGGATACTGGGCTACCCGACTCCGATCCGATCCTAGGCCAGCTGCATAACAGGTGGACGACGACAACACCCCCTGGGAACTTTGGGCTGCTGCAGCTTTTGACCCAAATAACACTGCACTACACCCACACACTCGCGACGGTGCACACGACCACTACGACGACGGCTCAACAGAATGCAGCTCAGCTGCGGGCGGGTGGCATTTCCTCAAGGCTTCACTGTGCTATTAGCTACTGAGTACATTACCAACGGCCAAAAAACATGTCTGCATATCAATCTATTCGTTACGCTTCGCTCGATTCTTTTACTAGGCGATATCCATGGCTTTTCTCTGATATTCCTTGATATTTCTCGAGGCGAACGGAACCGAAACCGATGCAACGCGTTCGAAAATCTGTTCTGCAATAACAACGATTTGGGCTGTACGTGGGACTTAAATAGACTTGGCTCTCCCCATCCTGGAGCTGCACTTTCTCTTCGGCGTCGACTGCTCTGCCGCCGTTAACAGTGGGGAATCTTACAGAAATTGGTCGGCTTGAGTCGGAAAAATGTCAGTATTAAATACTTCTACCAAGGTTTGTGTTCGCGGTAAACATAATCAATGAAAAATCTTTAACGCACATTAAGGTCTGTTTTCTCAAGGTAAACTTTACGTGAAGGGAGGATAATTTTTAATAATAATGATAATAATAATGATAACTCGACTTTCGTTTTCTTGAACACCTAAAAATGACTTAAAAATAGGCAAAAATCACGAAAAAATATTATATTATATTATTATTTTGCACAGCTAATTTACATAATATTTACCTGAAAATTATTAATTTTGTCCTCTGAAATATAATATCAATGTAAAACTTTTACAAGTGAAAACAAACATGCTCTTGTGAATCTGGCGGCAAAAAAAAGGATTTTCTGTTTTGAAATCTTACCAATGGCTACCAAAATAAGGATTTTCAGTTTAGAATGCCAATCGATTAGGAATTTTTCACAAATGTTTAGAGGTATAACTTTTCATACTTTGACCACTTTTCGCCAAAACCCCATGCTTGCAACCTAATAGGAAATCAAACAAGAAAGATATACCCTTAAAATTATTACAAAACGACTACATTTCGATTTCCATGCTTATATTACTAAAAACAATCCAATAGCTTAAAAACAATGTCGATTTTGCGTTGCATTTTGCCATCGTTTCTATGGCCATCTAAAAGCAAAATAGCAAAATAATTTTTTTTTTCATTTTAATTTTTTCTATTTAATTTTAATAAAATAATTGATAATTAATTTTTCTATTTAATTTAATAAAACCCGTTATTCCATAGTATTTAAATATACTAAATCCCAAAGAATACAAAAAAATTAAAACAACAAAATTTTATTAAAAAAACATTTTTTTTATGATATAGTCACCCGATCCGGCTTGTTACGACATATATACTACCTGCAATAGACGGACAACTTTTGGAAAAGTTTTAAGCAGATAGCTTTAAACCTGAGGACATGGCTAGCTAGATCGACTCTCCTGGCGATGCTGATCAAGAATATATTAACTTTATAGGGTCGGAAATGTCTCCTTCACTGTGTTGCAAACTTTTGACTGAAATTATAATAAGCTCTGCAAGGGTATTAAAATCTGGTATTTAGCTGGGAAGCGCTAAATATATTGTAGTTTGAATAGTCTTTAACAACTCAACCCCACGTAAAAAACTGTTAAATGTATTTAGCAAAGACGCATACCACTGTTAAGATTTGTTCACTGTTAACTGGGGAAGCGACCCCAACGCCGACGTCGACGTCGAAGAGAGAATTCGAGAGTCGAACGGTATTTAAATAAGAGATTGGGAGACAGTGGTTGAAACGTAGTAACGGGACGAAATGAGAGCGCGAGAGCTTTAAGGACAATGACGTCAACAGTGCGTGTTCGCGCACCCACACATTACGAATATGTCTGTGTGTGCATGTTTGGGCTGATGTTTGCTGGTATTATTGACAAATTCTATTTTTAGGCATCTATAAAAATGTGCGAGCTGAATATGGGATTTTATTTGCAACACCTGAACCCACACCTAAATAGCAGATGCTCTGCACTGAGAGAAAAAGTCGTTTGACTTTAAAAGTTTGAAAAATATTTGTGATTCCTTAGACTTATAAAATTATTATTTTGTTATTAATAAAAAAATTTTTTTTTTCCATTTTGGATTTGCATTTATATTAGTTTCTTGCCTCCATTTCTCCCCAACTGTAGTGACATGTTTTGCGAAAACCGAATTCGCCCACACGAACGACCTTTCTCCCCCGCTCTCTCCAACTTCCTCCCACTCTCTCTCGTCTGTGTAATCGATAAATGCGTGGTAGGATGTCAGCTCACTGCGCAGGTTTCGCCTCTGATGACGTCAATGGAAAAAGCTCCAGTCAAAAACCAAAACAACAACAGTGCCTCCCCTGGGAGCCACCCCCTCCCCCGGAAAATTCACAAAAGCCGGCAAAAGCTTGACAGGCGTCAGGAAAATTTTATTATAGTAAAGCCAAAGAGAGAGGGCAGGACAGAGAGAAAGAGACAGACGGAGAATCCTTCTTGCGTTGCTGTTAGCTAATGGCCCTTGAAAAGGCAAAGTCTTTGACGAGGGCGGATCCCGAAAATTAATCTGGGGGTATACAATTTATACATATTTAACAGAAATCACAATAAAAGTTTCATACTTATTGAATTCAAAAAAAGATTACAAACAATTTTCAATAAACTCAAGAATTTTATTTAAATTTATAATTACCAATTCGTTAGAAAATTAAAAATATATTTTGAAACCATTTTTAAGATTGATGATAATGAAAAAGTAACCTAAATTATGTTTTGCTTTTACAAGTCTCTTCCCAAAAGCCCCGTTTAGTCCGCCACTGGATCAAAGGATTCCAGAACTCTCCCCAGCAGACAGACATCCCGAGAGAGAGAAAGAAAGTACGCGAGAGAGAGTGTGTTTGTGCGAAAAGCGAACGTCATGACCATGACGTAACACTGACGTCAGTGGGCTTATTGCCAAAATAAAATGCGGTTAAGGAGCTGCAAAATAAAACAGGTCGATACCAATACACAGTTATGTACATACATATACGCCAAAAACTAAGACCTTTCACAAGATTTATAGACCGTATGCGTTGCCATTTGGAAAGTTTATTCACCCAACAATAACTTGCAGTTTAAAGTTCAAACATTTACTTTTCTTTGTCAAACGCACGAAAAATATAATACATCGTTTTTATGAAATGACTTACAAATGTTTAATAAAACACTGAATTTTAGATTAAAATAATTTTACTAAAGTTTTAACAAGCTTTGAGATTACTCATTTTACTCACATATTTCGATATTTTAGTTTTAATTTAATTGTAGTATCTGTCAATAAATGTTGTCTGAGGTTAGTTTCATTAAAAAAAACATTTATTTATTTTTAATTCCTGTCGGTAAATAACTTGAAAACTTTTAAACTGCAAAAACATGGTTATCTGTCTAGCTTATTTATTTGTAAAAACCCAAAACAAACCCCTTTTGATCATTGTAAATAGGGACTTACCAAAAAATTAATTTATAAACACAGAGTGAGTCCCTTAAAACTCTAAGCGTTGCCCGTGGAAACCTTCAGGTTGTTTTGTCAATGGAGACAGTCAAAATACAGCCGGGCACCAGCAAAGGAGTGAAAAGACAAAGTAATCCTGACAATGCCACTGCTAGAGGCGCCTGCCGAGTATCTGGAGTCCTCGCCGGATCACTCTCTCCATGCGGAGCTGCCGCTCCTTTTGGCCCCTCCAGGTCCCGCGGCCTTGGCTCAGGTATTTATATTTGACGATATAGCAGTAGGATAATATTATTGTAAAAGAAATTATTATAATGTTTAAAACCAGGTTCGGATGCCGCCGCCTGAGGTACGACTCAACCAGCCGAATCCCGCCCAGCAGCAGCAGAGGACGCAGTTCAACCGTCGGCAACTGGCCCGCCGGAACTCCTTCGACCGGGATGTGCCCATTGCCGAGGAGGCGCAGCACCTTCCGGCCTTCGTGCACCTGCTGCCCGTGGTTTTGCCCCAACAGGCCCCGGAACCGACCTTGGACGAGCTGCTGGTAGGCCAAATCGACTCAATGAATTATCCGAAACATATCTGAACCAAATCGCGAAATGCTCGGCCTTGTTTGATCATTTTTTCACATTTCGATTTTAATGGGAGTTACTAACATATTACAAATGAGCTCTACATACATAGTTCCCTCCTTAATTAAAAAAGTTGTCACTATCAATAAAAATGCAGTAACCCTAAGTTATGAAAGTTTAGCTCTACATGCATTTTAGGATCAAAATTTACTGCTTGGATTCGTTACACTTATGACTAAAATTATAATCTTCCAGCTCAAATCGAATTCGATAATAATCAGATAACTCCTATTACCTACATGGGAAAATCAATATTAATATGACACTATTTGGACATCAATGTCAATTCCGTTAGTGATAAAAAACACTTAAAAAGACAATGGTTAGTTTAATGCTAATATGCGTTGGCTTGACAAGTGGGCGATTTGAATTATATACATAAACTATTTCGTATATATCAAGTTCATAATAGAATTGAAACTAGCTGATGTTATATTCTAAGCCCAATCTTATTGAAATGTGGTTTAGGTGGATAATGCATTTGTATCTAACTTATTAATCCTACGACGTCCTTTCAGCGCCGAGTGACCCAGCGAACTGACCTCGAGGCGGTCGAGTCGGTGCGCCTGCGCGTGATCTCCTACACGATCAGCCTGTCCCGCCTGTCGCTCTTCCTGCCGCGTCTCCAAAGCCTCGACCTGAGTGGCAGTGTGCTGAGCTCGCTGCGGGACCTGGGCTACGGACTGCTCCAGCTGACCCGGCTGGACATCAGCAACTGCGGCCTGAACAGTTTCGATGGCACCAGCGGGCTGCCGGCCATCCGGGTGCTGATCGCCGATGGAAACATGATCCAACGGGTGGACCCACTGGCCGAACTGGGCCACCTACGGGTTCTGAAGGCAAGGCACAACCGGATCAGTGAACTGGGCCTGCTCTCCTTTTTGGGCATGTGCCCGCAGCTCCAGGAGGTCGAGTTGCAGGGGAATCCCGTGTGTCGGCTGCCTCTCTACCGCTCACTTCTTGCGCGCAGTGTGCCCACATTGCAGCTGCTGGACGGCCGGATTTTGAACGCTCCAGCGGCTCCGGCGGAGATGCCCGAGGAGGGCCCGTCCCCGGGCTCAAGCGACATGGAGTCCGGTTCAGAGAGGGTACCCCAACGTCCGGCCACCGCTCCCGCTCCCGCTCCAGAGCCCGTTCAGATCACCCTAAGTCCCGGCATTCGGCGGCAAATGTCGGTCAGTTCCGCCTCCACTCCGGTGGCCGGATCCGTTTTGGGACTAGTGCGCCAGCGCCGGAGGCGCAGTGGACACGCCTGGGTGAGCTCCTCCTCCTCCTCCAGTGGATCGTCGTCCGCCTCTTCGGCCAGGTCCACTCGGGCACCTTCGATGAGCTCCGGCTCCTCCAACAGCAGTCTCGACGTCCAGTCATCCACTTATGCCTTCAGCCCACAGTCAACGCTGGAATAGGCCACATCGCTGAATCATAATTGATCTATTCAAAGAAGTAAACTTTAATAATCGTATTGAAAAACTTGTAAATTAGGTGAACTATGTAAGTTGGGATTCTAAATCCATGCCTTTAGGTTGGTTAAAAATGCAATAAAATCTTATTTGTTACATCCTTTACAGATTGATAAATGTGAAGGCAGGTTTATGATACAATACCACAAAGTCCGAAAAGTGTTAAGTAGCAATTTGTTTTATTATTCTAAAAATTATTCACTTAAGCTATTAATCACTTAAGCTTATCTCTTTGTGAAACTAAATTCAGTTCTATTTCTTCTAAATTTCAGTGAACTATTCGAACTAATTATTTTGAGAAAAAACTAAAATATGATTCACAGAATCTTAAAAATCTTAAATTTGATCGGCTTAAAAATAAAGTTTAACTTTCAAACTTGGTTGATGTGGTAGCACTGGCAATCAGCTCATTGCGGTATTTTGTAAAATTTGTGGTATATTATTAAGGAATAAATTAGGAACTTTTCGGGAGGATCATTTTGCAGCACTAAGCTCGTTGTTGTTGCCCACACGATTTTTGGAATTGTTCGCTTCACATTGTTCGTTTTCCTTGTCGGAAGTGGTGCGCAGTTTAGTTTCCGTTTCTTTTAATCGCAAAAATCTAAGATCGGATTGGTAATTATAATAAGTACATACATTATTTTACATATGTATGCATGTATGTACGTATTTACACATACATATGTACATATTTGTCTAAAATCTCCCTTTCTGCATTGTAAGCATTATCTCGATCACAAATAATAAAAGTCCACAACTTCAATATATGTAAACAAATCAAGAGTCAATATCTTGATCATTAAAAATGCAGACTTCAAAGAATAAGAGGAATTCAACTATGTGCGTCGTTATATTTTCACTTTAATTTTCATGGCGGTTTCCCAGTAATTACCACTAGAGTTTTAACATTAAAAACGAACTTCATATACGCTTACAGTAACATACATACATATACACTCTGACATATGTATGTATGTATGTAAAAAAGTATATTTAGAGTAAAGAATGATGCAGTCTTGTTTTGAGTGGGATTATTAAACAAAAACCAAAATTACATATGTATTTATTCAACATTAACTAGATTTTTAAAAATAATGGGTCTTATGTTAACTTTAATTCGCCACTAAGTGTATACATATAATGAAAACCAACAAAGTTGCTGTTTTTTCATATTAATTGACTAAAAATATAAACTCAACAATAAAAGCAAATCAACTAATTTATGTAAATAAATCAGTACATAAATACATATATGTTTTTCTTCATTACTGTCCAAAACTCTTGAAACGTAAAAGCTATTATTAAATTATAAGAAACATTTTAAATAATCTAGAGATTGTTAGAGATAGCACTGTAAAATAAAATCAAGAGTTAACAGGCTGACTTTTAGTTTTACAAACTATTAAATTAATTTATTGCAGATAATAAATTTAATGCCACGAATTTATGCTTTGACAAATTTAAAACATCGTTAGACTTTATGCAACAATTTCTTGCAAAATAAAATAAATAATGAAAATTGAGATGTCATCCAATCCATCAACAGAACAACGGGAATCTGAGGAGGATTCAATATCTGATAACTTTTCGGTAAAATAATGGCTACAAAGGTAATTTTTTAAAAATATTTAAAATAAAATACGTATTTTAGCTTGTTTGCAACTTGGAACATGAAAATGAGTTTGAACCGGAGGATCATAATTTGGCCATTAAACAACTCAGAAAGGAATTAATTAATAAAGATAACATCATCAGTAATTTGGTAATAAAATTGGCTGATAACGAAAAATGTTTGAGGCAGAAAGAAGCAATCATAAATGATAAGAACGATTTAATAAAGTCGCTAAAAATGTCCATTGATCTAATGACCCAAAATAATGATTTAAAGAATATAGACTTAACAAAAAATATAAATATAACTAAAGAAGAGGAATCTCCTAATGACCTATCTAAAGACACGGAACTAGATACTCAATGTATTGATAAAAACCAACTTCAGGATTTGCAAACACTTCAAGAATTAAAGAATGAACATAAGAATCAAATGGTGGAACTGGGATCAAAAATTAAGGAAATTGAAGATAAGTTGGCGAAATTAGTAGACAAATCAGCAGTTAAGGGCAATCTGATTAAAAGCCAAAATAACGATATCATATTACTTAACCATTCATTGGAGCGCAATATTAAATTCGTACACACAAACGGAATTTCGCCGTTTACTGTGGTATATGAAGATGTTCCTAATGCAGGTTCTGGTTGGATGGTCATTCAACGCCGATTCGATGGTACAGTAAATTTTGTAGAAAATAACTATCAATCAGGATTTGGTGATCTTAACGGAGAGTTCTGGCTTGGAAATAAAATTATTCACGAGATAACCACAAGCCACAGACATGAGTTATACATTGAACTCGTTGATTTCGACAATGTAACCGCTCATGCCAGATATGACCACTTTATAGTTGGGGACAAAGATTCGCAGTACGAGTTAAGTTCCTTAGGTTCCTATTCGGGAAACGCAGGTGATGCTTTGCGCAGTCATGAAAAACAAATTTTCTATAAATGTAATCAATTATGTTGGTGGAATTCTGCTAATCCTCAGTGGTAAGAAATCTCTTATTAGAATCTAATTAAGTCTACCATTTAAAAATGTCTTGTGTTTTTTGCAGCAACTTAAACGGTCCATATGTTGCATCCAAAGAGCCACAGCCTAGCATTTATTCTAGCATTTGTTGGGGTAACTGGTATCTGGGCAATAAAATATTTCCCATTAAAGCCTGCAAAATGTTAATAAGACCCAAATTGTGGAATGAATAAGCCACGAAATAATAACAAATGCATTGTTATGTCTGAATTTTTTTTAATAATCTACTCTGAGTTTAATTTTTTCTTGTATACTTTCGACGAAGATCTATTTAAATGATTAAAATTTGAAATAAAAGAATATTAATTTGTTTTTGTATTAATCCCAGAAAATGCCATTTTGTTTTATTTAGTGCATTTTATTTATATATTTCTATACAATTAATACATTTTGGATGTCTACGTTTTGAGTGCGGTGGTTAGAGGTGTTTTGCAAGTACATATAAACAGTGATGGGAATTATCTAGCAATCTGTAAAATATTCAATTCAATGAAATTTTATTGGGTTATTCGTGAGCCGCAAGACTAAAAGATTGTCCTTTTAAGTTTATTCAGAACATACCGATTATCTTTTCTAAAATCAAAGTACTTTCCCATCACTGCCTATGATCTTAGCTCTACTCGGTGTAGCTGTATTGAAAGAGGGCCGCCGAGGGCGATCGAACCGGGACGAGCTGGCTCTGACCATTGGGAGTGCGGAACACCAGGTAGTCGCGTCCGTTGATCAGACGCCGGACACCGCTCTCGGAATCGCCGCCCAGTAGGACTCCAGTACCGATGGCGTTTCCATGTCCGAGGGGACGACGCCATCGATTCAGCGGATCCCCGTCGCCGTGACTTCCGCCGTTGAAGATGCTCTGGTACGGCGGCGGTGGGGTGATGTTCTGGTTGTGGGTGGAGGCGCCTAGGAGCTGACCGTGTCCACTGTCCAAACGCCGCCAGCCACGGAGCCAGCGGGATGGAGCCACCGACTGACCATTGGGCGTCCGTCCGATCCCGTGGCGCGCCCACTTGTTCGCCTCCTGGCGACTGTTGACATACCGGAACACCAGCTCCGTGCTGAAGACGGCCAGGGCGGTGGCGAAGCCGGCCAGCATGATGTAGTAGGTCATCATCAGGTCGCCGTTCCGCAGCTGTCGCTCCGTGCCGCCGAGGTCCTGCGGACAGATCTCGGCACTGGGCAGGTCCTTGGACGACAGGTGCTTCACAATGCCCGACTCGACGAGGTTGAGGAGCCTGCAAAGTGCGAAATCGGATCATCCATGAGGTATTATCCCTCCGCTCACCCACTCCGGATCGAACAGCTGGCTCAGATTGGACCCAATCGGATAGGCGAAGGTGCGCTTCTTCTTCAGGAACGGCTCCTTGGCCATGGCGAACGGACAGTGGACCTTCTCGTCGCTAAAGCTGATGGACTTCCGGTACAGGTAGTCCTGGTACAGCATTATATTGATCGCCGGCCGATCCCTCACGAAGACATAGCCGTTGCTCTCCACATAATTCAGCAGGTTGTAAGTGTCGTTGGTCTCGTCCGAGAATACGGCGTAGTTGTTCTGGATCATCCGGTTCAGCATGGACAGGGATTCATTGGTCTGGAATGGAGAAAAATGGATGGGTTAGACAACAATATTACCTAGCGAAATTCGCCACTCTCTAAATTTTTTAAATATATAATTATTGCTAAGCCAAAACTATTAAAATGCAAGTATTTATATATTTATATATATATTTATAATTGTTAAACATTTCAAAAATCAGTTTTTAAAAGTTTGAAAGCGGCTGAATCTTTTGTTGACATGTTTGATGTTAAGAACTTTTAAACTCTATAATTAAGTAAATTTATTTTTTATTAAATTAGTAATAATAATACTGTTCACTATTTTGTAAGGTGTAATACTTTCTAACAAGCGTTGCCTTTTCTATTGTTACTCTATTGCATTGTATTATTCATATTGTGATTGCTTTATATAAGACTTAGCCATTCCATTATTTTTCAACATACTTCTACACCGTAGAATGCGGTCGAATTAAAAACAAAACCTAATTAAATCGAATTGAAATTTAACATCTCATGTCCATCTGTTCTAACAAATTAATTCCTCCCCAGGGATTCCCGCTCACCGTTCGAATGGCGTACTCCACCCCCCCGCCCCGCATGGACACGAAGTGCTTGTTCTTGGCCAGGATATCGTTGACCGTGTTGTAGGGCAGCGTGAACTTGGAGAGGGTGAGGAAGGCGGTCAGGTTGGCCGTGTAGAAGGAGGTCAGTATCGTGATGAAAATCCACCAGGTGGCAAAGAGCAGCCGCGTCGAGTCTGAAATGGGCTCCAATGAGTTAAATGAAATGGCAAACTGCGGCCAAGCGGCGGCATGCAAATGCAACTGCAATCAGTGGACCCATTAGCGCCGCGCGATGGCTATCTCCGCCGCCGATTGCACTTTAACCTAATTGCACCCACCTGCGATTGGCGACAGGGTGCTGCCCTGCTTCATCAGCGCCCCGTAGACGAACCAGGCGCAGTGGCCCAGCGAGTAGGGCGTCTGATGGCCGTCGCCGGCCAGCCGGTTCCGCAGGATGATCAGCACGTAGATGATCGGCCCGACCGCCAGCAGTGAGACGAGGATCAGGATCCACACCCAGAACTCGAAGGGCGCCAGCAGGCCGGACCCGCTGGCCGACTCCCGCGGCCGCTGCATCACCATTACCCACTCGCCCTCGTCCAGCGTCGTGGTCGAGTAGTAGACGAAGCTCCGCTGGTCGGAGAGCGAGGGTATGAAGGCCGCAGCCAGGTGCACCACCTACAGGGTATTAGAGTATTGTGTATTTTAAATGGGTATTAAAGTATTGTTTATTCTAAATGGGTATTAAAGTATTGTGAATTTAAAATGGGTATTTAAGTATTGTGAATTCAAAATGGGTATTAAAGTATTGTGATTTCAAAATGGGTTCTTACTGTCCCGAAACTAAACTAAATTCAAGACCATTTTTAACTTTTTAGCTATTTTTAGAAAGCTTAAATCTCAAATTATTAAAAAAAGACTTGATTAAAAATTATATTCTCTTCAGACAAACTTAACTTTATGTGCCCTCCTAACATTTTATTAAAAAGATTGTAACAATACATATTGTTTTTGTATTCATTCCAAATTATATTTTAGAAAAAGACCATGACCCAGCATGAAAATTCGTAAATCGACCACAAAAAGTAAAGTATGATAAGTTTGCCTTACAGTCTATACTACGATTATTTTTAGACTACTTTTCTATTATTCTTAATTAGCTAATTAGATTTTTCAAAATGTACTTATGTAATGAGGATGATAAGTAAGCCCTTAATCGATTTGTGACCATTGCTATTCTCACTAATTAAAATTCTTCAAAATGCTAAGCAATGGGACTGTCCACATTACATCCCCCGCCAGACTACTCACACTGCTGTTGACCATCTCGATGAGGCTGCGATCGAAGTCCGTGGGCGAGCCGATGATGTTTTCCTGGGGAACGAAGACCTCGTAGGTAAAGTTGAACTTCTTCTTGAGGAAGTCGATGATCTGGAAGGAGACGCCGTGGCCAATGCGAGTGCCGTTCTCCAGGAGCTGGGTGTAGCTGAGCGGAAAGTCTTCCAGGGTGGCGATCCGCAGGTGCTTGCCCCCAATCCACTCGCGCATCTCGTGCAGCTTCGGCTTCTTGCTGATGATGGACTCCAGCGTCTCCTCGGCGAGGTCCTCGTCCACTCCGGCATCCGTGGTGGCCAGGTCGATGGGCAGCTCGGTGGACGGGGCGCCGTCCTCGCCCAGCAGGATGAGGTTCGCCGGCAGGGATCCATTGGGCGGTGGACAGGCGGCGCAGAGGGCGGCGGCCAGCAGCAGCTCAATGCCAGTGGCCATCGTACTGTACTGTGCCTGGGCAAGAGGTTGTCCTTTCCGGTGGCTTCTCTAGTGGTTCCGCTTCCTGCGCTTTCTGGGCATGCTGTTGCGTTCCTACCAACGCCGCGGACCTCACTGAAACGGAAAGTGGCCACTTCCAGTTTTCGACTCTTGTCCCGCCTCGGACATTCCGAGTGCTATGTAAATATAGTCCATGCATGCTCGGCCACCCCGCAAATACAATTAACAATAATGACAAGTGCAAACATGACAGTGGGTCAGCAGACAGGGGCACTTGGGGGGCTCACCACCCCCGCTTGCAGATTCGAGGCTTTGATTAGGCTCCACTCTATTCAGAGCCCGTGCAGGTTGCGAGCATTCCCAGGACTCCGGCTAATAAGTCACCTAATAGCTTAAGAAAATACCTGGAAATATACGCATACATATATGTATGTAGTTCAAGTCCAGCCAAAGTGGGTTATGAGTGTCTTGCATAGTCATTGTCTAACCAATTTTCTCCTTTCAAGGGCATGGAAGCTTCTCGGGATTCTTGAGTTCAGACATGTCCCCAATCCACGGACACGAATTGATTTTCCTATTGGGTAACTAGAACCCAAAGCCATTGGCAAACAAATAAATCATTTTCTGTCGATAGTTTCGCTTCATGGCTATGAAATAATAATTACTGCATGCTATTTTTATGGCTTTTACTGTATGATAATTGTATGGTGACTATTTTAAAGTTATATTACCTAGAAAGGAATTGAGTCCTTAAGTAATTACTAACAAAAAAATACAAAACTTTGTTTCAAACAAGAGAGAACGCTATAGTCGGTAAAGGGAGTGCGAGGGGGATGGAGATAGAAACTTTGATCACGCATAACTTTTTAACGAATGGTCCGATTTGAAAAATTTCTTTTACATTTCGATAGGTATTGATAAACACAATAAAACTGGATTTTTACTATTCCGAAATATTTAAATTTTCAAAATCGTATATAAGCGATTGTGGGCGTTAAAGGGGGCGTGGCACCTTTTTGAAACAAACTTGCGCTGCGTATGAACTCCTAGAATCTGCATGCAAAATGCCAATCTTCTAGCTTTTATAGTTTCCGAGATCTCAGCGTTCATACGGACAGACAGACAGACAGACAGACAGACGGACAGACGGACATGGCTAGATCGACTCGGCTAGTGATCCTGAACAAGAATATATATACTTTATAGGGTCCTTCTACCTGTTACATACTTTTGCACGAATACAATATACCCTTTTACTCTACGAGTAACGGGTATAAAAACCATTGGAAATTGAATACAAATTTAGAAGTGTGTATCTGTGCAGACTTTACTTCTTTAATTTTTCTATCAAGTGGTTTCAAATTCTATTCACAATCTGAAACCCATTTCTTGCTGACGCTGATTTCGGACAATCCACACAATTTGCTGAGTGGCTCTTGAGATTTTTGTAAACAATTGACTGCATGCAGTAAAATAGGACCAGCGAGCTGAAGTAACATATAAATTTGAATGTTTATGATCTATATTTCTCAGACAAGTCTCATTTATTGGTGGGGTATGCCTATGTACAGTATTAACATTGGTGGTGGCACAGCTCTCGATTTGGGTCAACCGAATCGAGTACCAGTGTCCGAAAGTTCCCCGCTTGCTAGTCCATTCTGGCCGCACTTGCAGTCCTCGCCATCGATTCGTCCTTTGCCGGAAGTCAGGATGCGCACTCCCTCGGCGAACTTGGGGAATCCCGACATGGTCTCCTTCAGAGTGGTCATCATGACGGGCAGGTACATGAAAAAGTCCTTGAAGTGGCCCACCACCGTGTGATAGTCCACCGGTCGCCCACCGCCGGAGCTTGGGAAGTTTCCATCGATGTCTATGTCGTTGCCTGAGGAGGAGCCATAGGGCAGGGCTAAGCCGAGCTGTAAGACTTTTTAAGAAAAGTTATAATTAATTTAAGCACACTAAATACTGTCAGTCAAAAATAATACATAAATAACTCTTGATTGACTGAATAAATACACAAATATGTGGGTTTTTAAAACTCCTTTCCAGTCCACACTAGTTTTTCTTTGGGTGCAAGACATTTCTTTGGCACACCTATATTATATTTCTGAGGAAAACAGAACCTTACCCAACAAGAAAACTAGTGCCACCGCTTGCAGTTTAGGTCGTTGATTGTCGTCTTTCATGACTTGAAATTTCCGCAAATGCGCAGCTCCGGGGCAAGGTGCCCGCAATTTATAATATTCAGAGTGCGAGGTAAGCAGAAAAATTCAAGAACTCTTTGTCAACGGTTTTCTGTTTCACCTGTTAGGGTCATTCGCTTCATTACCAAAATACCTGAAACCACTTTTTTAAAACTTTGTTTTGCCAAAGACCTTAGGAAGCAAACTGCTATCTATATGATGATTTTATTACTGTTATTTTTAAATAGATAACTTTTAATTTTAAACCACCAATTACTTAAACTAACTGTACAAAAATATTATTCGAATATATTTATAATTCTAAACACCTTTTAGAATGTTTAAATCTTACTGAAATAAAGCTTTTCCTTTTTTATCGTCAAAACCTAAATTAAAATTTAGCCGCCAAATTTTAAATTTAATATGTACTAAAAATCGGTGATCAGCTTAGACAATCAATATTTGAAATTACTATCGATATGCTAAGGCCAAGCTCTGAAATTATCGGTGTGTGTCCTTGCTTTTCAGTGTCTCGACTGTTAGATCACGATTTAATTGGCGCCAAAGCAAACAAGTTTGAATTAATACTCTAAACAAAGTCGTATGCAAAACAGGTAATTATACTGTGATACCTTTGATATATGCAGCCGGTGACTTAATGTAATCATCATTTATTGATTGATACTTGATTAATAAGCAGTGTATTTATCCCCAGCTCTCATTAAAATGGGTCAGCAGTCCCCGGATTTTATTGATGTCACTGCAATTAGATCTTTACGAGCGGAGAATTAATTGAGGTAATGTAAATATCATTAGCATATTAGGTTTTGTTAATTTACGGGATGTTAAATCAATTATTATTAGAAAATTTTGTAATTTATTAAATTTTAGATTGTTGAATTTTTTATTACTAGCTATCATTTTTACTTTTTGAAGGGTTGTTCAAGACTAACAAAGACTATATAAATTAAAAACTTAAATTGTCGATTGTTTTTAAGCAAATCAACAAAAAATTAATAATACAATGTTTTAGGTTTTTTTTTTAATAAATTAAAATTCGTTATACCCAGTTTAATGCATTTTATTTTTAAATATATATTTTTATGTTTTTAAAAGTTGTGTCAAAAGGATATGCAAATAATTCGTTTTGGAGGCAATTTTCCAAACCTTGTGCTTAAAATGTGAAAAATGAAACAAAAATGGGAAAACTCGTCGACCATGTTTTGTCTATATGTACACATTTGGAAAACCTAGAAGTTGGAGACCCAAAAATGTGCTGACCGATATGCGGCGGAAACGGGGCTCAAGTTCAAAGTCAATGACAGTGCGCCGGCTTTGAAATGCTGCAATAAGCTCTCGAAATAAATGCGATAATTGACGTTGCTGTTTGGCTGTTTGAATGTTTTCTTTATTTATTTACCGAATGTTTGTTGCTAGTTTTTAGCACCGGCCAGCGAAACCGTTGAACGGGTGATTCTGGAGGCGGAGCTGTGTTTTCGCTCGAAAACAGGTACTCACGCGGGCAATTCGCTTTTTATGCCCGGCCACCGAATTAAACTACAATTATAGTCCGGCTTTATTGATGTTCGCTGATGCGTGCGCCTCGCTGACTGGGAAAATGAATTGTAACTGGTTTTATGACGCGCCCATCTACGGACTGTTTGTCGTGTGTCATCAGGCAGCTCTTATCGCTTATCACGGGGTGATTTGCAACTTTATAACGAGCTGGGCGATGTGTTTAAAATAATATGACTGCCTTATTGCCGGCACTTAATGGGTTATTTATTTTTTACTCTATTCGCAGAGGCGAGTGATTTACTCCGTTTTGAGGCACAAAAGAAACGATTTGTTAAGGCGATTATAATAACAGCCAACACATAATTAACATTATTATTAGGCTCTCGTTTTCGCATGCTCATTAGCTTTATCTCATTATTTAGGAGGTGCTTTTATCTTGAGATTAAACTAATATTGAGTGACTAATTTACTCCACTTATTGCAGGTACCGGAGTCTTGTTTTTAATCGGTTTTGTTAATCTGTAAACACTTCTATATTTACAATAAATTTGAGTTAAGCGATCTATTTATTGCTGCCACTTAATGAGTGATTAATTTTTTACGCTTAATACGTAAGGGTGAGAAAATTAATAACTGCCAATTTACACCAGGAAACAACACACAATATATTCAAAGGTTATTTAGATCTAAAAACAATTATATCATAATTGGGTTATTTTAAACTCTTCTTTACTGAATAAATGTATTAAAATTATAAATCTTTTTCGTTATTTATTCTCGGCATTCTCTGTATTTGATCATGATATTCAAATTTTGTTTTGATTCAACTGTAGATTCGATAGTATTTTATTGGCAGAAACTTTATGAATTTCTTGAGCTGAGCATATAAATAACTACCTAGGCGCTATGTTGCCTCATTGTTATGGATCCCTTGTAATCGATGTCAACTGCCATCGAAGTCTTGCAAATTCTGCTAAAAAAGTCCACGTGCCCACCGTTTACAATAGTAACTTGGAGATCCGCCATGCAAAATTCACTCACGTAATTCAAGAATATCATTTTATTTGACTTGCCGATTCTCGTCGAATATTTACACTTAGCATGTGGCTAATTTACACTACAAATATACAGATATAAGCAAACATGGAAAGACTTAGGCGCGATATCACAGGGGGTATTTCACAGCGGAGAAGTCGGGCCGACTTTCGGTTAGATCACAAACTCCGGACGACTGTTCTCCCGGGTGATGATGAAGGGACGCTGTTCCGTGGGGCAGCGGAAGGTCTCGAAGAGGTGGGTGGCGAATCCACTCTTCTCCCCCGGGAGCTCCAGCATGTTGTTCCAAATGGAGTTGGCCGCCGCGGCATGTCCTCGCTGGCTGAGGTGGAAGCAGTCCTCCGAGAAGAACCGGGTGTCCGTCTGGCCGGATCGCGTGCGCGGAAAGTCCTGGAACTGCGAGAACGGCTGCACGTTTATCGTGAAGGTCTGAAACAGGAGAAAGTATAAATATTTTTAAAGGTAGGAAATCAATGAAAAGGCTAAGCCTAGAAACCAGTCTATTTTCATCTGGGTGTCACTAGAATATCTTGCGATTAAACTTCGGTTGATTTGCAATCAGCATATAACTGAATATCTGTAAATATCCTACACTAATTGCAAAATTAACTAAATTTTAGAAATTTGCCATAAAACTTTATTTTTTCTAAATCCAAGAAAAGATTTATATTTTCAAGCAATTTTTTTAAAAAAAAGAAAACTTTTCTTGAATCAAGAAAGTGTTTCTCAAATGGAGAAATTGTCGCCATAAACTAAAATCGCCCTAAATCTAAGAAAAAATGTCTATGTTTTAGTAGTATTTGTTTTTAAAAATGTTGTTCTTTAAATAAGGAATTCCGCCCTAAAAAATAATTTACCCTAAGGTTTTTTTTATGTCTTTTCTCCGATTAGTTTTAAAATGTCTTAACAAGCATTGCCGTATTTATAATCATTTGTTATAATATGAATGTCATAATGTGATTGTATTGTTTAAGTACAATAAAGTTTTCATTATAAAACTGACTTAAGATAAGATACGATTATTTGGCATCGTAAATAAAAATGTGGCACAAAATGATCACATAAAAATAACAGAGGCTCATTGTTTATAAGAGGTTTTAAATAAAAATAAGTAATAGGTTAGGAAAAGAAAAACTAAGAGCATAAATGTTTATCTTCCATTAGAGCACGGCAATGAGACCTTAATTTTTCAGAAAAAACTCCAACAACAAGAAAACAAATTAATGATAGAACATTAGTGAGGCCTACCTCTGTGTTGAACTCGTCCCTATTGGCAATCTCGTAGTCCCTGGCTATCCAGCGCTTCATGATGCCCTCCAGGTAGTCCAGCTGGCCCTTGCCCTTGCCCATCAGGCAGGGACACTCGAAGCGGAGAGTACTGTAGCAGGCGGGCGGCAGACCCGAGAGGCTGGTGAGGAACCGCAGATTGGGGGCGGGCACCACGTTGAGCACGAGGCGTGGCACGTGGTCCCTGAGGTAGCGATAGGTGCGCAGCATGTTCCGCTCGTGCCAGTCGACGGTCTTCTCCGGCTCCGGATAGTAGCAGATGTCCGTGCAGAAGTCGTTGTTGCCGATGAAGAGGGTAATCAGCTTCCAGTCGGCGGTCATGTTCACCTTGGGATCGCGCTGCATGCGCCGCACCAGGACCTTGGCCATGTACGGCATGTCCCTGGACATGGCGGCCAGTTCGGCGACGTCGAAGCGGGAGGTGCGGTCCGTGGAGATGCCGTCCTTGATCGCGTATCCGTAGAGGTTGGGGTTGAACTCCTTGAGGATGTTCGGCAGCGTGAGGTACTTCCGCCAGTCGTACTGCCCCCCAATTGACCACACCACACCCCTGTTCTCCACCGTCACGTGGAGCAGATTGGTGGCGAAGATGCCGTTCCCGGCGGTCAGCGAGTCGCCCATCGCCCCGATCACATCGATGTCCCCGGGTCGCAGCCGGTGCACACTGCTCGGTCGCTCCTGGCTCCGCTTTCCCGGCCCGTGCTCCGCGTCGCAGAACTCCAGCAGGGCTCGGGTGCGGGGGTTCGACTTCTGCGTTTTCTGCCACGGACCAAAATCAGGCCATTAGTATCAATCTCATCTTATCGCCACGCCAATAGTGGCTTAAAATATTTCAAAGTTTAATTATTTGCTCAATTCACTACCAAAAGGCTTTAGAAAATAGGAATCATTTTGAAAAACATACTTTATTAAGAATGTTAACTAATATTAAATCCCACTCTATTATAGTTATCAACCCAAAAAGAGTAACTTAGCATTTTAAATCATCTTTAAATAAAATTTGAACAAATTCGGTTGTAATTTCCTTGCAAGTTTCTTCATTCTATATATTTGACATAAGTAGGTTTATTTCTAGGTATTTTAAATTTATTTGTCAATGAACATAAAATGAAAACAGAAAATGACTGTTGATAAAAACGTTACTGTGACACTGTTTATAATAACTTTTACTTAAAATATTATATTGGCTTTTAAATCTTGGAACCAAGCTGTTAAATCTTCAATATCTACAAATTAACATAACTAAGCCCAAATACTGTTCTTAATATCAAGATATAAATGGTTCCCAATAATTGGGACCTTTTATAAAAAAAACACGTCCATTAAAGAGCGATGTGACACTTGGTCAATTAAAAGGAAATAACAGTACATTGGCCGCAATTCGAGTGAAATTGAATCCAATCGAATCCGGATCAATGAGTGCATTATCCGCTGGACTTACCCCTGCCATTTGCACGCGCTGCACGTTTTGTGGATCGTCGCCGGATCTCCCGGTGAAGGCCAGGCCCAAGAGACGCAGTGGTCGGTAGACATTTTTGAGAGCCACGTCCAGTGACGTGCGCTGTGACGTCACGTGGCCGAAAGTGACCAGGAAGAGCAGGCCAAAGCTAATGAGGCGACTCGATGACATCTCGAATGGCGGCTGGGGGGAGAGATGAGATGGTAAGAGACATGCCATGTAAGTCCTAACCCGGTCTGTGGACCGGCCCTCTCCACACTCTCGGTTTCGCCGATGACGTCCTCGACTTTGAACCAGTTACCCAAGCTTTTGGCCAAGACACTTTACACAGAAGCCGAGCTCAGGCCTCCTCAGTTTGTTCACCTTTGGCTGTTTTTGGCTTTTGTTTTGGCTTCGGCGGTATGGAGACGACTAATTTTAACATTTTAGCATTAAATAATATTGACCAAATTATGCTAATTTATTGCTATGGTACCAGATCTTTCGGAGACGCAAAATAAAACGAAATGACTAATCAATTTGGATAGGTGAGAATTGTGGTTTGATGAAATACCTCCGCATTGTGGGGAAACTACATTTTAAGAATTATACACAGAGAGAATTATCTAAGTATATTGCACTTCGCCTGAGTTAATTTGATAAAAACCAATCTAAACCAATTTACTTGTCTTACTAAAACTGGGGAAGAATTAAGACCAAAAAGTGTATTCATAACATTTTGAGAATACTCAGTTTCAGAATGTCGGAATTCTCTCTGTGTAATGCCCCATGAATGGAATGGGTTTTTAACGTAACTCTTTTATCATAATTATTTGTTATCCCGATGCTTCGAACAAAAATATGTCTATTATTAACCGTTTTAACTTAAAGTGGCAAATTAATGCATTCAATTTATTGCTGATAATTAAATGATAAAAGCTTTTTTATTAACTTTACTTTGAGCAAAAGAAGTGAAAAAGTTTGTTTAATTACTTTAAAAGCTATTCCATTTGTTTCATTATTTATTACTACGATTTATTCAGATTTAAATCGCCATCATATTTATGCATGCGACTCTTGAGACATTCATTTAATTTGCAAAAAATTGTTTAGTTCACAAAGTTGCCGAAAATGGTTAAAATTATCCAAATTATACTGGACTGCATGCGGAAGTTCGCGAGGAAGAGGGAAACCGAAGCGGGGCTATATAAGACATCTAGAGAGCGTGCCAAATCCAGTTGTGATAAAGATTGATTTAAATTTCGATTTCATTTAGCCAAGCGAATTTGCTTCCTTTCAGCGCCACGCGAAACAAAAGACTTAGGAAGCGAACGCGCATAAATAGAACAACGCGAAATCATACCTTCTTATGTTCATATACCACTTAAGTAGATGCGAATAACGGGCTATAGTATAAGCTGCGGATTTTCACTTCACTTCTTGGCGTGTAAATCTTGCAATCTGTTATTTTCACACACGAATTGCACAATTACCCGAGGTCGAAGGGCGTAGAAAATTGAGAAACGATCAACTATTTTAGACCAATAGCGCGATGGGCGACCGGCCTCGTCGATGGCTTAGAACCAACTGCTGGGTAGAATTTCCGATTATGCTGATTTTATACTGGGACTCCACCGGACGGCGGTCGACGACTACGCATAGAATAAATGGAATACAACTAAAAACAAAGCCACAATAATCGCATGTGCGCGACTGGCGAAACAGAACAAAAGTACAAAATATATATGGGCTGACGGAGAGCCAGACTCAGACTCAAAATCTCAGACACATACCGGTTGAAGCCGCGACTGCGAAGCTATAAATGTGATGTTCACTTTCGTTCGGCCGATAAAAATAGTCCCCAGACCCGGCTATTACACCTGCCATGCGTGCCAATCGCGATCGCCATTCTAACCAGCCAGTCATCGTGTCTTGCGGACCGGGATAAAATCAGGCACTCGTTATAAATAGAAGAGCTCAGACTTTGGTCCAGACGACTGCCGTTTATAGCTAATTGGCTAATTGGCCGATGGGGATTCTTAATAGCCGGTAGGGAATGCCGTAAAAGAGCAAAGGCATTAATTCACATTTGCATTGGCCAATGGCAAATGATCCAAAGTCGCAAATAACACTTCCGATACAAGACCCTGTGCCTGCCCGCCGCCTAGTGCAATTGACTAACCTTGTATCAATACAATACTAACGGCCAGAAGCAATTAAAGCCAAACAACGAATCCGGAGAAGAAGCAGCACCAGCAGCAACTTGTTATAAATCAACGGGCCCAATCGACAAGAAGGAACCGTCAAAGCACAACAAAATACAGCCGCCTCAAGTCAAGTCAGCTTCGTGGCTGATTTATGACGTAGGCAGACAGCCCGGAGAACGCTCCAACTTATATACGGTGTACTCGATGTCACTTTGGAGGATGATACGATCCAAGTGTCTGCCGACTACAATCTCAACATATCTTTGGACCTGATATTACTCAATTGAGGAGGTATAACCCACTTGATTTGTTCCTAAAACAAGGTTTTTGCCTATCCCTTGTTAGTTAAAAAGGATTGCGTTCCATTTTTCAGTCATTTGTATACCATTGCAGAGGGCATTCTTTATGTAATTTGAAAAAGATCTGAGAGACAAAGATGAACCAAGCTAAACCCCTTATTAAATTGGATAAAGCAATGCTTGAAGAAAATGTTAAAAAACTTGCTGACTTTACATTAGAAGTAGAAAGCTTACAAAACAACACTGATCCATTGGTGTTTCTGAACTGCATCAAAATCTCTACTCCTCGATGATTTTGAAGAATCTTTTGAGGGCATCCCTTCCGCCTTCCCAGGTTGGATGGCCATCCAGAGTCAAAACAATGGAAGTGTCGCCTTTGGCCAGGACCATGTGGAGATCTGGGCAGTAAATTCTGACCTGGCTTCGAAAAGCTGCACAAGAAGACATAAATGAAAGTTATGCCTTAAAGTATTTGGGTGCATACTAGGGAAATGCTGGCAATGCTATGCCTACATCTGTAAATAGCCCACGCTTCCACCATATGAAACCGAAATATTATTATTAATGTTGGGACAAATCTCAATGGTAATTATTTACACAATCAAACTATTCGAATTTAATACAATTATTTTTGTCTTAAGTAACTTAAATGGTGAATATTTTGGGTACAAAAATCATCTATCAAATTTCAATGGTGGGGCTATTTAAATATGAGGGGAAAACACTGTCTAAAATCGTGTAAAATGTTTATCATAAATGTTTATTATAACCATTTTGATAAAAGGATCCTGAATATAAATCGTTTGGCTTCAGTTTCTTTAAAAAAATCGTGAATGATGTATTTAACTTAATTGGTCATTACATTAATCACAAATATTAAAATATGATTTTAAAAAAATGTCTTTATTAATGTTAATACAAAAAAAAAAAAAAAAAAATAAGATAGAGTTCCTCGTAAGAAAATATATGTTTTATTCTAGTAAACAAAAGGAAATTATATATTACTTGCACTAAAAAATGTTTTATACCTGTCAAATGCGAAATTAATAATAGCATTTTGGAACATATTCGCTATATATTTTTTGCAATCCGATTTAAATTGTAATTAAGATTAGCGGGTTTTTGTCATTTAGAGACTATCAATGACTTTATCGATGTTAAACAAATTTGTAAATAACAAAACATTTGCGTTGAGTTTCTTTGACATCTAATATAATTGTACTTATGGGTAACTTCCAGTGAAAATAAAATAAAACTAAGGGACAAGCGTTCGAGTGAGGCCTAGACCAGCTTAGGCATATCTTAATGAAATGTATTTAATCCCAGATTAAGAATAATGCCCACTGCAAGGGTATAATAAATATTGGAATTTTAAAACTTCCTTATATTCCATATTTCGTTTATTTATTTTGGAGTTCAATTTTCCTTTTTCAGCGATAAGCAGCTGGGGAGCTAATTTCACCGCGTTTTATTATCAATTCAATAATAAACATTTAAATTTGAGCAGTTTTTGGTTTTAATACCCTCTAGAGATAAAAAAAACATCGACGTTAGCGGAGACACCAAGCAGTAGCGGAGAAACCAACGTTCCCGATGGTTAGCGGGGACTTGATCCACTATTTTATTTGTTTTTAGAGGATAAGCATTAATGCCCTTCCAAACATCGATGTTTTCCTCCACCTTTAAGGTGCTCTTTAACATAAATTAGGAAAACGTTGTTTGTAACAGAGTCATATAAATACTTCAATGTTCTGAAAACATCGATGACGTCGATCTTAATATTAACTTAATACCCTTCCTTAGAGGTGGGTAAACATCGATGTATATGACAGAAAACATCGATGTCTTTTCTATGTTTGAGTCTAGTACTCAGATCGAAAAACGATCATTTAATGGATAACTCAATGGCCACTAAGCTATCGATAGTTCAATGGCTATCTACCACCTATAACTATATTAAAGTTTTGTATACATTCCAAAAAACCACACTACTTATGGGTTGGGTATCAGTTCGTATGTACATATGATTTTTATTAACAAAGTTTAGATCGGAAATCAGAAAAGCTCTGATATGGGGGAGCTATGTATAACATTATCTCTTATTAATTTCTACCAAAACATCCTAAGAACTAAAAAATCGTTGATGAAATTTATATTTTCATATCAGGAAGATTATACAATTTACATATTAACAATTTCACTTTTTTTAATTACATAAAAAGTTTTCGCATCGATACAGGTATCAAATTTAATTTAGTAAATACCACCAGTCTTAATTGGTGTGTCTCTACAAATTTATAACAAAAATCATTATTCTAAAAAAGCAGTTCCCACGACGATTTTAAAATTGCAAGCTATGTCCGGGGTCTTATATACATTGTACTGGAACATACGAAATTTTTGGGTTCTATAAAAAGTTTCTTATTTGAATATGATACATTCAAATTGCTATAAAAGTAAAAGTTTTTTATTAAAAAAATTTGTTAAACAGTTTGAAATGATACTCACAAATATTCGTCATACTTACTTTCCCACCATCGAGATTTAACCGATTCCGAACTTAGTGAGTAACTACGAAATTTCTGATTCTCATGACGCCGAAGGCCGTCGCCAACGTCTCCCTCGTATTTACCCAGAGATTCCAATTTGTAGTCTGGACCCGGACCCACAACAAAGTCATCGTATCGGGCATATATTATACGACCAGTGAAGTACAAAAGTGAAATGATTAATTCATGCCTCCGTCCCGTTGTTATTTTGTGCAATAACTCGCAGCCAAGCCAGAAATTCTCATCTGGGTTACCGAATGATTGGTCTTGAAAGCTATCTGAAATTTCCGAAATAACTGGAGTCTTAAAGTCCTCACAATCATTAATATGTTTCTGTACGAGTATACATTCAGAACCAGAAAACAAAGTATGCAATGTCAAACTATGAAGGACTTCTACATTGCGTGCTTTCAATATTTGCAATGATGATTTTGTGTAGTTAAACAAAATCATTGGCGAACTTGCAACCATTTGTTCAGCAGATTCTTGTTTCTTGTTTATTGCTAGACTTTCATTTGTTTGCTTTAGTTTGTCCTCTAGCTCCGATATTTTCTTTTCTAACTCTGATATTGCCTTTCTTTGTTCTTTATTGTCATTTTTGTCCGCTTGTGCTTTGAGTTCGTAATTGACCAGTAGAATGTCTTTATCTCTAATTTGGGACTTGAGATTAGAAATGATATTGCCGTCTGTTTCTACTTTTGTTTCTAGTTTCTCCAGCATTATCTCTTTCTCTCTAATTTTAGACTCGAGATTTTTTAAATTTTCTTGAAAAGCCATATTTGAATGGCCCAGGTTGGTAGTATTCCCATCCAATTTTGGTATGTTTAAGTTGTTTTGAAGTTGCAGAGAAGATTGCAGTTCTGCCTTTTGACTTTTAATTAGTTTTATAGTTTCACTGCTCAACTCGATTGACGTTTTTAAGGAAGCAATCAGCTCGTCTTTGTCCTTACATTTTTCCTGGTAAAATTGTACCAATGTTTCAGCTTCTTTTAATTTTCCACCCAGATCTCGGAGTTGTCTTTGATTGATTTCAATTGTTTTCTTTAGCTCTTCCATATTCATATTTTGATTTGTTGAGTCAGATTCGGAATCGCTGCTGAGCTGAGTCATAGCAAGAAATTGGATTATTTGTTATACGCATTGCATTTTTACTTACCGAATTATTATCTGATGCTGTGTCCTCCAAAGATCCCAGCTGCTCCTCCGCAAAATTTCCCAGTTTCTTCTTATTCATCGAGTTATAACTTTTCGCGATATATTTTAGCAATTTCTATTAAAATAATAAATAATTTAATCGGCGAGGTGTGGTGGAGTGAAATTGTTAAGAGTATACAAGAACTGGACACCGACAAGCATCGATGCTACCGATGTTCTAAAAACATCGATGACTTCGATTTTATCATCGCTGTTTCTCCACCTCTAATTCTGGCCCCACCTCTAATTCAGCCTGGTATGGAGTCAAAAATATGGACAAAAATAAAAATAAGAATATAAGAATAATAGGAATTCAGCGGAAAAGTGCGCGTCGTACTAGTTCCACTTAAATTTGTATGGCGTTTACCTTGTAATCAAGAGGGCGGCCAAATAAAACCACACTACTTACGGGTAGAGTGGTCACTTGAACCACAAAAAAAGTTAATCATTTTTATCAGGACCTAGGCTAGGAACTACGGGTTGCACCTGCACTCTCTCCGTCACTGCTCCACTGACCACCGCCACTTGCGAGGACCCGCCAACATGAGCTCTAAGGACAAGTCGAAGTTCAAGCTCTTCCTTAAAAACTTACCGGCAGGTAAAGACAATGTTCTAGGGTGCTCCTGCCCGGTCAAGAGATCTTAAGTGGTGCATTTGGGTTCACAGGTTACGTGGGCGAGCGGACACTGCGGCCGGAGTTCGAGAGGGAATTGCGGCCGGAGCAGCCGGTGGCCCAGCGCTGCCGGATGCTAAAGGAGCTGGGCGACATGCAGCTGCACAACTTCAATCTAGACGAGGTGCGTTTAGTCAGGTTTGTCCCATGCAAAGAATTTTAAATTTCCACTCCTCCCTTGCAGACCGCCATCACCATTCTGTTCAATCTCACCAACGATCTCATCGTGCCCAACAAGCCGGCCGAAACGCGCCAGATTGCCTTGAGCTTCTACAAACGACTGATCCACACACAGTACAAGAACCTGACCATCATGCGGGAGAAGTTCTTCCTGGTCATCCAGAACCACGAGGCACGCGAGGATCTGCGCCACCTGCTCGAGCTGCTCGACACACTTACTGACAACGGGAAGGACATCACTAACTTCGAGGAAAAGGTCCGTCTGGATTGATTAATGCTAGGCAATCTGCATCACTGTCCTGCCTTGCTCTTACAGATTGGCAAGTTCATGCTGCTCTGGATCCCAGCAATCACGGAAGCCAATCTGCTCAGCCCCTATCTTGACATGTTGGTCAACCTGATCAAGTTTAATGCCGCACATCTGGACAAGGACATCTTAGTCGGCATCGTGCAGTAGGTGACTCTCATTCACACACAATAATGTTGTCTTAGGAACGTATATTTATCCTAGGAACGCCTGCGACCTGAGCTGCAGCGTCACCGTGGACGAGATCGGACTGCAGTGCCTCACAATTCTTGAGATGGTCATCGGGTACACCATTTTCCCCAGCGAGCCGCTGCCGCAGTGCATCACCACATTATGCCGGACTGTCAACTATGCCCCCTATTGCCCGTCCTCATTTAAGGTGAGTTGTTGTTGACTATATTTTAATGAAATATTAATTTTAGTTGGTAATGAAGTATTGGACCTTTTTTTTGTTAAAAGACACTTTAAAAGTTACCTTACTCTGACTGTTTTAAATGTTAAACTAAATAGTTCACTTAGGTTTAATTTATTCTTTGGTTTTCTTGTTGTGTATAATTTTTTTAAATTGTTTCTTTATTGTAATTGTCTTAATTGTAAACTTAACCCAATCAGAGTAACATTCTAATAAATCATTTAAATTTTTCAAAATAAAATAAAATAAGTTTGTGTATTAAATGTGTGCTTTCGAGCGCAAGCATAAATATAACTACAATGAAAATTAATTAAACTTTAGGCACAAATTTAAGTCAACTAGATTGGGTTTAAAAGTATTTATATAGCTTACTGCTTAAACTGTTTATATTAGATATTGCTTTATTTATTCAATTGTTTGCTTAAGACTAACAGTTTAAAATGAAATGAACTTGGACGAGAATTTGTCGTAGTGGCTAACTGCCTCCTCTGGCTGCTTGGCATTCACTCCATCACTTTCTTGGTATTCTTCCCTCTTTGCCGTCTCAATCAGAACCTGCTTCTGTACCTCCTTTTTGGTGGTATTTTTCAATAGGGTTTCGAGCTGCGCAACCTCTTCCTCCGACTCCTGCTCCTGCTCCAGTTTCGCCGACTCTTGCTCCAGTTTCTCCACCTGCTGTTCCTGGCATTGGTTTCTCAGATCACGACTGCAGTACCGCTGAACTGCATCGAAGTACTGACCCCGGGGACAGCGCATCTCCAGCACCCGATTCTTAACACACACATAATATCGCTGGCAGTCACGGCTGTGCGGCGCCAAACGGCTGCCCGTCCGGATGCACTCGTTCATGGCGAGGGCCTGATCCGTCAGCGCCGGTGGCATTGTGGGCTTCTCCAGGCAAATGCCCGTGTGATCCGGAATGCAACTGCCCACTCTCTCATCAAAGTAATTTCCTGCTGGGCACTGCACCAACTCTGCCTGTCCTAAATGGCAGCGGAAATATGTCTCACAATCGCTGGGATGGGACAGGGTGGCATTTTCCGGCAGCACACAACTGCACTGATGAGCCGCTGTTATAGCCACGGGCAGGCAGGCCTTGCGGTCGGGATTAAAGTAGCTTCCGGCGGAACACTTGGCCACGTAGTAGGCTCCTCCCTCCAAGCAATGTCTATATAACGAGCAATCGCTTGATATCCGCTCTACACTGTTCGTTGTTCCACAAAATAAGGACGCATCGGAGCAGGCTCCGGGCACACATATCCTCTGCTTCTTGCTAAAATGATACTCCGCGGGACAGCTAAACTCCTGGAAGGGCAGCTCCTCGTCGCCAGTGCAGACATAGAACCTCTGGCAGTGGTCCCTATGGGGCAGCACTTGCCAGGCATCGGAAATCCTGCAGATAGAAGCTATATCTGGATATGCGATAACCGATGCTGTGGTGCTCAAAAGCAGTAAAAACACCAATAAGCGATCTGGAAACATCCAAAACTCTTGGTTTAAGCTGAAGCAAAATGTTTTTCGCGTACTCACTCTCCATTTTCGTGTGATGTACGTTAATTTAAAGAATCCGTCGAATGCGGTGTTGATTGGAAGTGACTTCGCTTTTTATGTCCTCGCTTTTGCGGGGGAATTATCAGATAACTTTGTCATTTGCCAATCGCTGGCGGAGATTGCTCCGACATTTGTTTATTAACACTAATGAGTATTCTGCTCAGTCTTTATCTGGCTCGATATTTCCACCACTTGAGGGGGGCTCTACTTCAGCGCCTCTTATCTCGCAACATGTTCCGGTTGATGATGATGATTAACCCTAAAATAAGAAGTGATCATTGAATCGGTGAATTTAAGGTGGAAAACACTATTTCAAGATACCGATGGTAAATGTTAGGGGCGCCGACCCAGTTCTCTTCAAGTGACCTTAGTCCAAGGTTAAAAATTTGGTTAGCAAATGTGGGGCATCATTGTGGTACTCGATCTCTATGGGGAATATTCACTTATTATACTTTGGCCCTCTTGATTTATATAGTTTTTAAACTTTTTAATAAGAACAAAAAACAAATCGAATTATGTTTTAATGAACAAAATGATCGTGTTTTAGGCATAGTAACAACCGATTAGGTCCTTGGGCATGCATCGCAGCACATCGAATCCGTTTTCGGTCAATTTGAGCGCCGATGCCCGGGTGCCATACTCCAAAGCATCCCGTAGTCGCATCTTGACTTTATGCAACGCATAGATTACGGACGCAGAAAATGTGTCATTCACGGAGTTCACGTCCACGATTTTAGATGGGATTTGGGAGCCCACCTTGAAATAGGTGTCATCTGCCATTAGGCAACTGGCGCCCCTCATGTAGTTATTATATATGACGACGGGTGTATTCAGCGGCGGACCACGGCACTTTTCGTCGGAATCCTCGGCAGGTGGATCGGGTGGCAGGTATGGCATTTTCTGGTGCTGCGTCTTCTCCCACTGAGCCCGCGCCGACCGCATTTCATCCCTGAGCGCCCAAACAACCTCCCGTCCATTCATGAAGGAGTACGTGCGCATCATTGTCTTTCGGGCGAAGACGTAGTCCACCAGACTGGCCATCAGCATGGTGGCCGGGCGCATGTTGTCTAGGTCCACGGAGAGCACGATCCTCGACTCGGGACAGCGCTCGTTGAAGTCGATCACCTTCAGGATCATGCGCTGCATCTCGACGGGATTGCGGCACTCGAAGTGGATCCACGAGTACTTCTGGTAGTCGACGGCGCCCACGAACTGCTGATAGGTGAGCTCCTGATCGGCGTTGGCGAACTCTAGGATGGTGCGATCGTCCGCGTTACGCTGGACAATGATGCTCCGATGGGCTGGACGGTGGTTTGTCAGCGGGCAGTGGGAGATGTCGATGCCCTGCGACTGGAATCCGGATAGCAGACTCTCGAATGCCCGCACCTGGCTCAAAACGCCGAGGAATTCGCACTCCAAGCCCAGTCGCCGCCACACGGTGCAGATATTGGCCGCAGGACCGCCGCGCCGCCAGCTTCCCTCCTTGGTGCGCTGCACCTGGCCAGGTGTGAGGGGCAGGTCCACGATGGTGATCATGTCCAGCGTGCACGTGCCCACGGCGAGGACGTGGCGCTTCGGAGGCGGCGGTGGTGGAGGTGGATCAGGCGGCAGGTGGAGTACCTTCTTCACGGTTATAAACTCCTTCACGATTTGCTTCTTCATTTTTTGGGGACTTCTGAATTTTGATTCCTTCCAAATGTGCTTGTTAACTGACACAAATGTCAACGAAATTAAAGTGTAGCTTTTGAAAACGTTCTAAGCAATATTTTGGTGCTTGTCCAATTCTATTAAAAAATATTAAAAAGTTTAACCAATTCACCTATCTTAATTTCCCAGTTTTGATTTCGATAACAAGGAAAATAAATAATAAAAATTATGGATTTTAAATATTTTTGTTTTGGGTTTTAGTTCCTTAGAATGTCAAAGAATCTTTTTTATTATTATTGACAGACCAACACTTTAATATGTATTGTTTGGATAATGTGATAAGATTCTGTGCTTCCTTATTTTCAGATAATGAAAAACCTGTTGGGCACCCAGCTGGGATACCATTCCATGAAAATGATGTGCAACATCCTTAACGACCCTCCCCTGTACGACGACGGGCACCTGTTGCGTGGGGCTGTCTTTCACCTGAATATGAACATCTTCGGGTCTAACATTATTTTTCAGGTTTCACCCATGACCTATGCAACGAATGTGCTGTCAGCCTTCCGGCGGGTAAGCATGCAAATCATTAACTGGACCTCGGAAATACAAAATAATATCGCTCTAGGCACTGGATAGCCGACAGGTGATCGTAACATTCGAGGTGATCCTCAGCGTACGCATGGTGATCAACAAGCGGCAGCTTTCGGAGATCATTTGGGACCAGATCTGCGACATAATGTCGGCGATCGTTAGCAACATCGAGTACTACGAGGCGAGCAACATAAATAAGGATCGCCTTCATCACCTGCAGATCAATTTTCACGAAAACATCGACTGCATCGAGAAGCTGTTGCAGACGGATAGATCCCAGATTCTGGGCAATGTCGAGCTTATTTACGATCTCATCGAGCGAGTGGCGGATCGAAGGCCGGAGGCTTCCGTTCTCGCCCTCATCGAGTACCGATCCCGCCGAGTGACGGCAACGCGGCCGGACTGGCTCAACGTCCTAGCCCAGTTCGTCCGTCGCTATTACCGCATGTCCAATGTGAGCGTGCGCATCAAGACGATCGAGGCACTGGTGCGAATTATGGACCAGAATCGTGCCTGCTACGAAGAGGAGATCCTGAGCCGGGTGGTACTCGTGCACCTGTCGCAGATCCACCAGGAGCCAAGTGTACAGGTGCGAGTGGCAGTTGCCCGGGCCCTGACCAACTTTGCCACCCACTGCGATACGAAGCGGTGCATGGACATTCTGGACATTCTGGAGGCGCTTATCAATCGTCCCTTCAAGCACACGCGTCATGGATCATCTGGAGACGCCTCTCTATCCGATTTGGCGGTGGGCGTGGTGAACAATGAGTCGGAGATCGCGGATATCATTGCCGCCGTTGATGGATTAGTCAAGGTATTCGCCATCAAGTTGCACCGCATGCCAGCGGTACATGCCCTCAAAATATTTAATATTTTGATGGATCACCTGGAACTGAACTACGACCTACCCAAGATTTTCGAGCACACCAGTGTTGTGCGCCACAAAGTGAGTAATAATATTAATTTTGAGTTGCTTAGTTTCAATTCGAATGTCCCATTGGTTCCACCATTAGATATTTGCCTGGTTGCTGAAGGCCCGGGCCAATGGCTCCTACCATATTGGCTATCCGGAGGGCAGCAACGAGGTGGTCAAGTTTAGCCACTATCTGGGCATTGATTCACCCCTGTTGCCTCAGCCTCACACCACAGCGGTCTCCATTCGACGAGTGTGCAAGTTGATCGTGCGTTGTCTGGAGCACGACAGCGACTACCATGTGTTCCAGCTGGTCATAAAGGACCTGCCCAAAGTTCTACAGAACAAGGCGCTCGTCCAGGGCAATGACATCGAGGAGCTTGCCAACTCGCTCCTCAATATCAACTCGGTCAGCAACAAGTTTAAGCGGCCCACGGACGAGTTCCACGCCCTCGTGTTACCGGCAGTAGCTTCGTTAGTTATCTACCACGAAAGCCTGCAGCCGCACCAGCACTACGACATTATTACGGCCCTGAATTCGAGGGTTCTTACTGGCATTGCAAGCGTCTGCATTAACACCATGACCATCCTGATTCTAGAGATGCCGGAGGCCTTGATGCGGAAACTGCCGGACGTCCTGCTGCAAATGAGCAAGATGTCCGACACTAATGCGCTGGCCACTCCAGTCCTTGAGTTTCTGTCGTGTAAGTATATATATATAATAAGGCCATAAGTTAATTACATTGAACTACACTGCCTGATTTAAGAAATTATCATATTTAAAAGAATACTTTTAGATATCTTTAAAAAGCCTTTTTGAAAATAGCTTAATTTTATTTCTCCCTTTTTGTCAGTGCTTATACATCTGTCCAAGCATCTGTTTGCAAACTTCACCTTGATGCACAACATGTACGTATTTGCCATTACGCTTCCGTACACAAAACCGCATCGCTATGATCACTACACTGTTTCCCTGGCCCACCACGTCATCGCCGGGTGGTTCCTCAAATGTAAGCTGGAGCTTCGCAAGAACTGCGTGAGCTACATAAAGAGTGTAAGTATGAGGAACATCCTTAGTGCTGAGCTTGGGTTAATTAAGTCTGTTCAATTACAGTCGATTCAGTCGAATGCCAAGATGCTGTCCAGCGACATTGTGAACCTGAACTCTCTGAACGAGGACTCGTCTAACCGGAAACGAAGCACCAGTCTCACGGAGCGCGTCAGTCGTAATAATGCCAATGCCTGGAACGATCTGGAGATGCGGCCGCAGATGAATAACGTACTCCGGAACTTCCACGCCGAGTTGGCAGAGACCTGCTTTGACTTTCTGGACCGCCACACCTTTTCCCCCTGCCCGTCGATGCCCAAACGGTGGGTGTTCTTTTGATAGAACGATATCTTCCTGTTTTTGTATAGTTTGCTCACCCTTTGCAATAATGTTTTACGTTTTTTAGACTTCCTGCCGCTGAGTTTCTGCTAAAGGATGGCGTCTCACAGACCTGGCTTGTGGGCCACAACCTGGTGACGATCACCACCTCCGGCTGCCCGTCGGCGCCCACGCGCAGCGGTCTCTGCGAGCGTTGTGCCCAGCTGGGCAAGGCCCCCAGCATCAGCCTGAACTCGAAGAGCCTCAGCGATGCAGCGCCTCCACTTTCGCCCGAGCGGGAGCGACGCTACACCAAGGTGAGCCTGCAGCACAGCAGTGGCAACGAGTCGGCGGGCAGCACGGAGCTCACCTCCTCCTCCTCCTCGAACTCGGCGGCCACGGGCGGTCATCCGCACCGACAGATCTCCAACAGCTCCACAGCGTCGCTGGACGCGTTGTCCCGCCGTGGCTCAAACCCGGAGGCATTGGGCACTGGGTTGGGCGAGGGACCACACACCGGCAGCAACACCTCGCTCTTGGGCAACTCATTGTCACAATCCTCGGTGAGCATGAGTCCTTCGTCGGGATCCGTGGTGCAGCAGCCGGTTTGCGTGCGCGCCTGCACTGGTTGGGCGGAGGTCCTCATCCGTCGGCCCACGGGCAACATCTCGTGGATAACCCGTATTCAGAACCCCATCACCAACGATTGCTTTGGCCAGGATCTCCCGTTCAACTATGTGGTCTCACTGTTTTTGCCCACTGCCCATGGAGGAGTGTTTGGGCCGGACAACACCATACAGGTCCCCCCCCATCCTTTGGCTGATCCGGAACCCGAACCGGAGGCTAATGCCAATCCAGCTGCTGCCCCACAGGCGAGTGCGCTGCGCAGCCGGATGGTGGCCAAGGCTCGAGCACTCCAGCGTCAGGAAGAGATTCACTCTGTTGGCGGAGGAAATGGAAATGGAAATGGAAACGGTAATGGCAATGGCGGTGGAAATGGCAATGGAAATGCATCCAGTAGTGGAGCAGCAACTGCTATACCCATACCGCGGGTCTCAGCCGGAAAGCGAGGCAAGGAGGCTGCTCTCTGTGGAAGCGTGAGTGATGGTGAGGCGGACGATGACTCGCTGGCCTTCGAGGATGCCCAGAGTCGGGCACGGAATCCCGTCCGCCGGGTGAACTCCAGCCCGGAGATGAGCTCCAGCTGGCGGCAGTCGTTCCTCACGAACAAGCCGATGCCGCTGTCCCAGGAGCCCGTGAAAAGCACCGCCGAGGAGCCGCAATCGCAGCTGACTCTAAAGAAGAAGAGTGTGCAGTATAGCACCAAGGATATGCGCGTGAGCTGCGAGGCCATTCCGGAGGAGATCGCCGGGTCCACGCCGCCCTCGCAGGCTGCTGTTCTGGCCCTGCAGCCGGAAAGTGGCACCCTGCCGCCCAAGCAGCACTCGGCGGACGATGTGAGCAGCCATGTGGCGGGAAGTGGCACCCTGCAAGCAGGAGGATCCACTCTGAAGCTGGGCAAACCGCCGCTCTCGCCCGGACAGCCGCCTCTGCTGGCCACGGGGAGGATAACCAGCTTTGGAGGCACCTCTGTCCCGCAGCCCGGTGCACTGGCCAAGTCCAGTAGCAGTGGTAGCAATGGCGCCAATGTCGGGGTCATCACCTCAGACTACGACAATGGCAACAACGGAAACGGAGACATGATGCGAGGGCGATCGAAAACCATTTCGGTGGTGCGGGAGGTGAACAACGGAAATACTCCGTCACAGGCCAGCAGTTTCCGAAAGTTTGGGCCGGCCAAGCCGCCCATCAACGCCAAGCTGTGCATGAACCCAAGCTTTATATTCCTGCAGCTCTATAGCACTGGCCAACTGGGCGTGACAGATGTGCCACTGAAGGTGGGACCGGAAAACAACAGCGCAGTCACCTTGATAGACCTGGTTCCGCCATTCGAGACGCACAAGATCGGCGTGCTGTACGTGGGCCAAGGGCAGTGCAACAACGAGGTTGAGATCTTGCGCAATTCGCACGGCAGTGCTAGATATGTGGAGTTCCTTCGGAACATCGGAACCCTGGTTAGCTTAAAAGAAGCGCAGCAGAACAATCTCTTCATCATGCTGGACACGAACGGGGCCGATGGGAAATTTGCCTATATCTGGAAGGATGACATACTGCAGGTGAGGTGTAACTCGTCCCTAATTCAGATATTCCAAATAACCCATATGGTTTTCCGTAGGTCACCTTCCACGTGGCCACACTGATGCCCACCAATCTGCAGGATGATCCCAATTGCAACGAAAAGAAGAGCCACATTGGAAACGACTATGTGAAGATCATCTACAACGAGAGCGGCGAGGAATACAATCTGAACACAATATCAGTAAGTTATAATCAATTCACATCTAACGAAATTTTCAATGTTTAACTTATGTCAGAGCAATTATGCATTTGAGAAATTAAAACATTAAAAAGTTAGAAACGCTTGTCATGCTTTTCGATTGCCAAAAGTAGGAAACTTTTAAATATTTGTATTATTCAATTATTTTCAGGGCCAATTCAACTACGCCTGCGTGATCGTGGAGCCACTCGAGTTAAACTCGAACAGGGTGTATGTGAAGGCCCGATCGGAGATATCAAAGTTCGTGTGCCATGCAGAGCACCGGATCGTGTCCGATCGCAGTGCTCCTCTGCTGGCCCGACAGATGGCCCTGCACGCCAATGTGAGTATAGTTGGGGCTTAGAGTGTGCTATGAAACTAAATAATAATATCATTATCCTGCAGCTCGCCTCGCTAGTCTACCAAAGTGTGCAGAAAAAGCATCCTTATGCATCGAATTGGTTAGAACGATTGCGCAAACTCAAGCGCCTGAGATCGAAGGTTGGTACATTGTTTTGGTGTTAAAAGAGATTATCTGATTAATCTTATCCGAATTCTTAAACAGCTCGTTGAGGGAATGAAAAGCCAGCAAAAATCCGGCAGTGCCTCGAGCGGCATCGGAATCAATGCATCGGCCATTGGCTCGGATATTGAAGACCAACGGGGAGACTTCATAAAATTTACTTAGACAACAACGAGAGGCTCCAAACTAAACAACCATGAAAGAGTAGAGCACCTGCAGACTCCTCCTGCCATGATCGCTCTTGATTTGCGATGTGGATATTACCCTTTTAACGGAGCGGATGATTTGACGTTAAGTACCAGCAGACCAAGAACAGAAGTCTCTGCCCAACCAATAATCACGAAAATAATTATAAAATAATCATAATGAATTTGACAAGTTTATAAAATTTGTGAGAATACATAAGCGCTGTTCATTTCCAAACTGACTGCCTTTTGAGCAAAGGATGTTCTAATTGGTTTTCTCTACTTTGCAGAGGTTATAAACTTCTTTCATTTAATAATTGATAAATCCAATACCGCCTTTTAATGTTTATTATACAATTTTTAACACAATGTCCTTACGTTTGTTTAAACAAATATTTTAATCTGTGGTAAAAATATTTTTTTGATTTTTTCGTCTGGCGAGTTTTAATGTTAATAAATTCTTCCAAAGAGTGTTATATAAATAATCCCAGATGGACTAAAGATTAGTTTTAGTTTAAGCTGAGTTGCGCAATATGATCGTATCCGAATCCGGTGATTTTGTGGCTGGCAACTCGGTTGGCAAAGTCCACAGCTTCTGTTAGGCATCGCTGACCCTCGAGAGTGGCGTGTATGAATCCGGCCATGAAGCTGTCTCCGGCTCCCAGTGTGTCCACCACATTCTCCTGCTTATATGAAGCCATTTCGTGGTAGTTCCCATTGGCATCCAATGCTCCGGCTCCGGCACTGCCCCAGGGACATATAAAAACGGGTTTAGGCCCCCTTCCTGGTATATTGGCAGCCAGCTCCTCACACGTTTGCCGCGGTGTCTTCCATCCTAACTGGCCGGCAAGTTCCTTAGAGAAAACCACAAAGTCACAGGGTGCGCACAGTTCCTGGTTCTGTTCGTACCTAGTTTCCAAGTCCAATGAGATGATGATGCGTTGGCCGCTCCTTTCGTTGTGCTCCCTAATGCTCTGCATCATTTTTAATGTGTGCGGCGTGTTGCGAGCCTCGAAGTGCACCCATTCGTACCGAGAGAGATCGACCTTGCTGAAGTCCTCCCAGGTGGTCTGCGGGTAGTCCTTATTGCAGTGGATAATAGTGCGGGTGCCGGAATCCTGAGCCAATATCACCGAAGAGAAGGGCGGATCCCTGTCCGTCTGGGGGCAATTCGTGGTGCCGATCTCCCGCTTTCGGAGATCCTCGAGGAGCACTCGAAATGCATCCGATCTGCTGAGCATTCCAAAGAAGTCCACCCTGGAACCGAGAGCCCGGAGCACCGTGCTCACATTAGAGGCATTCCCGCCACGTTGCCAAAACCCATCCAGGCAACGCCGGTCGGTGTCCTCCTAGGGATAACTGCCATTGATGGTCACAAAGTCGATCACAGTGCAGCCCACGCAAAGTACGGATTGCAGCTGACTCATCGCAAATTATTAAACGGAAAAAAGCTTGTTCTTATAAAATAAATAATATCCTACACGGTTAACAGGCTAATAAGCTGCCAGTTTTAAATGTTTTTGGGTACCGGTTCCTCTTTCAGATCTCAATCTAATCAAACTCTTAAACTGACCTACTTCCCTAACAATCTAGCACTCATTGGATTATATTATATTTATTCAAATATTTAAATAGGAATGTTGCCGCCTGGACTAAAGGCGTTGTATTCCCCTCAGTTTGCTCTAGTTTTTCAGTTCAATCTAATCAGAATGTGGATTTTCACCTGCTAATAGTATTTATTGTCGTTCGAGTATTACAGCTGTTTTTGTTTTTAACTTTTCTTATCGCAATTGGAGAGAGCTGCGGGCTGTTGAGAATTAAATAACGTCTTAGCCATTGATCCGCTCTTTGGTCGGCTCTCGTAAGTAGTGTGACCGATACTGGAAACTGCTATAATATTATATGATCTATAAAATAATACGATCAAAAATAACTAATATTCATGGGAAAACTAATTTAAATTAATGCACAAAATAATAAAGCTGGTTAATTTATGAAACAGGTCTGCCTTGACTAGGAGAAACGGTATTCCCAGTATTTAACAATTTAACAGAAAATGTTTTAAATGGGCGGAATAGTATGGAATACTGCTTCTAAAATTTAAACAAACTATTACTTCCTAATCAACTTGAAACAGGAAACAAAAACTAACACAAATTTAAATTACAGTAAACTAATAAAATATATTTAATTAATTTAAAGAATTATTCATTTAAATTGTGTAAGCTTATTCATACATTTTTAATTTAATTTTAACAATAATACATTTTTATGAAATAAAAAATACACAAAAATGCCCTTAATAAAAACCAATTTTCTATGAAACTAATTTGAAGTAAAATTAATTATAAGATTCTCAATTAAAAGTATGTCTGCATAATAGAAATGTAATATTTTCTAGCAAAGTTTTTAATAGAAATTAAAACAATTTACCAAGGATGTAGTAGATCTAGTCGCATACAAACGTGTCTCAAACACACAACCGTGCAGCATGACGGTGCACAAATGAAAGGATGCCACGGCAAATGTCCTGACTAGACACATATAGCATAAAATACCAGACGCATGTGGCAGCTTCGTCAACCACAACAGTGAGCTCAGCACAGTCAGTGGCAAAAAGCTGTCACCCAGGAGGCGGGATTGATGCCCCATGACTGTCTATCTGTCAAGCCAGTAGCTACAAATTAAATGAACATTTAATTTGTTTGCGAATCTAGGCAAAACATTTCTGACCTCTTTTGCAAATGAAGTCTTAAATAGTATTGGTTTTAAAAGCCCAGAAATTACTCATACGCAATGGTTAACATTGCTTTAAGTTGTTAAAATATAATCTATCTAAATCGTTCCAATCAAAGAAAAACCACTGATTTCCTAAAATATTTTAACCAAATAAATCAACAAACCTAAAATGGAATAGTTTATGTAAGCCTCTAACAAAATGAAAATGTAATTCTTGAACTTATTTCCAACATTTAGGCTACTTAGCACCCCTTTTTACGCCCATCTAACCCTTATTTAAAGTGCCTTCTGGAAAGGGGGCAACTTTAAGCAGCCACAGTCAAAATTTTCAAATTAATGTAAAGCGTGTCGGGCCTGGCCTAAATACACTCCTCGATCCCGCCACAAATCGATAGCTCGACATTTGGTTGTGCCGCCATCGTGGGGAAAACACCTTCTTGGGGCACCATTTTGTGGCAGGGAATTATGGCCGGAAATTGCCTTAAAGTGTCAATCAGTGTAAACGTTCTTAATAGGTATTTATTTTCGCCATTTTAATTACCCCGCCCACTTCGGCACCTTGTAGGCGGACAACGAACTGATGAAATCGTCTGATGATGCCTTAATTACATTCTCGAGAAAAAGAACTCATTTCCGAGCGAATTTTTCATTGCGAATTTTTGGGCTGCTTATTAAAGATTAACTGCATAGCTATTTATAATCGGTTCTTAAATGATACGTTGACAAGTCTCCGTGATTTATTAGATTTTGTTGGTGTACTTTAATACTTGTCAAGTGGGCTAATCACTTTGTTATTTATCCAGTACTATCAAAAATAAAAATGCCAACCTAACTTTCTTATACTTTAATCCTAGATGCGACTCTTTCTTTTGCTGATTCTCTCATTTAACCGGCTGACACCTTTGGAATTTCTATGCCTGCAAGGCAATCATGGGTACAATGGAATCATCTTTGGTTAGCACAAAAAGGCAAAAGCTAAATATTTATTTTTTTGTTGAAAAATGACCAATAGATCAATTTTATTAGAGTTGTTTCCAACTATTTGGAAACAGTAATAATCTTGCCAAAAAGTTAATTAGTTAAAGATGTATTGAATATACATTTATATTTGCAATTTAATTTACTTAAGCTTATAATATAAAGTTCTTACAAGTTCTTGCTTATGGTAATAACCTCTAGTTAAGAGCACATGTTATGGTGCCTATTCTGTTTAGTTATTTCATTCAGGTGAATACTATTTACAATTCTAAAATATCCGTAAAATTATATATATTTCGCATCCTAGTTTTCGAACAATACAAAAAAAAGTTTTGGAGCTGAATAAAATCTAGGAAATTCCCCACTAAAGATTTTCGATGCAAAGATTTTCAACTTTGATAAATAATAGAAAATGCGAAAGGACTTTGCAATTCATGCCGGTTGTCACAGATCTTGGGTACATTTTAATAGATACCGTCCACTGTATTGCGATTGGGGGATTATCGAGTGCGTGCTGGTTTTAGTTAACGAATTCAACATTTTCCATTGAATGGCAAGTGGCAGAGGCAAACTTTGAAAGCACCGATGGCCCAAAGCAACTGTTAGCACAGAATAGCTAGCGGTAATCGCACTCCGGAGAATCCCGAACAGCCCCCTGAAAGAGTGAAAGTGTGCAAGAGGGTATATCCTATACAAATAAATATATATACTATATGTTGTGAGGCATAACCTGTTTTACACCTCCCCAAACCAGGTGTAAAATTGTATCCGTTCAACGCATGAAAACTTGTTTTTGTTTTGCTTGAGCTGGGGCTTTGAGCCTGTTTTTTTTACTTGTTAACTGCAGAGCTAAGTCCTTGGCCCTTGGACTCTCAGCACCAGTTTATTTTATTCCTCTGATTTATTATAATATTTAAACCATTTAAAGAAAGATTTTCACAGTCGTGAGCATAGGAAAATAAACTGAAGCGACAGCTTAAGCTTTTTATGTAGTTCTATTGATTATTATCCTTAACTTTAATAAACATAATTTAAGCAATTTAAATTTAAGCCACATTGCAATTGACAAACTATCTCTTCAAACTCTTCAAACTATATTAATTATGATGTGACATTGATTGACATACGATAATATTTTATATGATGCCAAATAAATAAACCATTGCCTGAGTGCGAAAATAGAGATAAATACTTTCCATAAAATGTTAAATGGCAAATGGGAATAGATTTACATACATATGTTTATTTTGAAATGGTTTTTTAATTATTGTATTATTCGCGATGCATCAATGGTGGTTTTCACAAGCCATTAGCCTTTTTATTTAATACAAAGGTTTTATGATACTCGTAATCCAAACCTTATGGAATCACTCGTGTTTATGGAAACCATTTTATCTGCACCGTTGTGAGCCGTTGCACCTGATTGAGCTAATGTATTCGAGAACATCAGCATGCCCACTCGACTCATAAATAAAACCATTCGCACCGTTGGCCAGACCAGGTTCCAATCCTTTTTCCTTGCCAATAAAAATATATGACTGTGGATTATATTTCAACAAGGGATGGACCAGCAAATAAAACGGCTCTTGCTTATGACGAATGCTTTTAATTCACGCTCTGGGGAACAACAAAATTAAATTGAATTGTGTCCCAGACTTTTCCTCACGTACCAACGCAGGAATCATAACTCATTTCTAGAGTGTTTAATGCACTTCGAAAATTAAAGTCAATGGCTTGGAGTTCTTCCATCGACGAGACACATAATGGTGCACGGTGAGTCGTAAGATTCCCAAGGTGGAGTTGCAAGGCCATCGAACAAAGAAATTTTTATTTTATTCCAAAAGATTAAAAAGATTTGAATAAAAACTTAAAATCAGGGACAATCATGTGGAATTTAGCAGATAATAACAGGATACCATATTTATTGACACAGTCGATCTAGTTATTAAATTTACCAGAATTATTTTATATTTAAATCAGTTCATTTTGATAAAAAGATTAATGTGGCTCAGGCATTTATTAATATCTATAACACTTATTTGTGGGCCACATATTTAATTCAATAACTCAAGCGATGTCACCAACGTTTTTGGAGAGGGAAGGGGGATGCTTTAACCGCAGGATTGTTAGCATATAGGAATTTCCCATGGTATAAATTAGAGAAATAAATTATATTTATCAATGGGACCCATAAATAATATTTATTTTCGCCTGTGACAGGGGATGCCAACCGCACACCTTGCTGACGTCGATTTTCGTGCTCGTGTGCCAGTATCTTTGCTTTGCGGTTGGGTGGGAAATGCGTCTTCGTGAAAAGCCCACAAAGCATCAATCAAAAGAATTAAATACAATTATAATTGTCTGTCACCGTATCGAGATGAAAAGACAGCCGCTAAGGATTTTCCCAAACGCGATAACTTTTCGTGCCAACCCACCCTAAATTTATTTACAAGTATGTCACACATGGAGTGAACGTTGAATGTAAAGGAACATTATATTATTGTATTTTCTGGTTTAAGGGATATAATCTATATTTAAAAGATCTATATAAAGATTATGAGCTATTTTATATGTGAGATGGATTAAGACACACCTAAAAAGGTTAAGTAGCTTTATCTAACTGAGGTTCACCCAATTTAATATATGCAAGTTTGCCATTTCCTCAAGTGTTGACTTTCATGTTGAATATGTTGGCAGGATGTTAATCATTTTAATACTACTTTAAACATGACTGTCACTATGAATTGAATCAAATATTTTAATTCCAGATAAGCTCATTTCGCGCCTGTAAGGATTATAATAATGATTTTTGTTTATGTTGATATGGTTTGAATTTAAAAAGCCCCCAAGGATTACGTCGAAATGTGAAAAGTCATTTAACAAGATTTATTCTTATTCTTATGATAAGCTTAGTAAGCTAGCTGAAAGGCAGGGGAATAGTATTAGAAACTTGCTGAGAATTTCATATGTTGAAAACGATGTATGAGCTCAGGAAAAACTGATATAAGAGCTAAGTGCAACTGACCATTTTCATGTTTGGCTTTCTTCCCACATCAGTACGTTTGTGGGACAATGGATGGGCCCAAAGTAAAATGGAAATTTGAAAGGTTTTCTCCAAAGGTGCATCCTACGACTGTCACCCCCTCATGCAAGTATCTTTTTTGGCATTTGGCATTTGGCATTCCTTCTAAGTGAATTGAATTGAAAACAAGCGCAGAATGGCTGCACACTTGGGCGCAGAGGCGACGACCGCAGGGCTTGAGAAAGTACGGGCAAAATGTTTAATTTCCGGATGCACAGACCGTTGAATTCAAAGGAGGCGGCGTCGAAATGTATGCAAGGAATATCATGCAGATGCTTCCGGCACTTGGCAACATGCAAAAGGTCGTCGGGTGGGTGGCCACCCACCGGTGGGGTGGGCCAATGGGAGTGGGCGTGGATGGTCAAGAGGTCACCGCTCGGACAAAGAGCCTCTTGTCGAGTGTGTGCAGCTGAAAGTGAAGCGCAATTTCCGGCACTCCGCCTCTTTTTCTGTCCAATATGAACACTTTGAAAAAATTGACAAAATACAAAACATGCAATAAAAGGCGACATAACAAAAAATAAGAAATTGATTTTTCCAGCTGAATTTCAGTTCTCATCTCATCGAAAAAATCATTCAGTAATTTTTCTGATAATGCACACTTTTGGATGCATATTTTTGAACATTTGGTAAAGTTATTTTCTTCTTGACTATCAAAGAATAAGAAATTACCGCCAAGTTTCCGACAGTGGCGATTGGTCACGTACCAGTTGACCTGAATATTGATTACATTAGTATATATGTACTTACGAAATGACAGAAGCTAAAGCTAAATATATTTTCTAATCTATATTAAAATCTAAAATCTATTTCTAATTCAAAAAAAAAAAAAAAAAAAACTGAAAATAGGCATACATTGAAATTCATTTTTCCTAAATTAACAATAATATTATGGTTTTGAGTGCAGTGTTTGTGCAGGTGTCGCCGCAACTATTTGGGACCTCATCCGGAGAAAATGACGTCCGATGCAGTGACGCTGGTCAAGCCCGGGACACTTCCTGGCCCATTGAACTGGCCAAGAGCTCATTCGAATTGTCGCCATCGAGGGCCATTCGGTGACAAAGTTTGAACGGTAATTAGGCATGAACAATTGAGCCGAGCAATGGGCAAACAATAAACACTTAATGCATTGGCACGAGTTTAATGACACTTCGCCTCGGTGGCGATGACTCCTCTCGGGTAACAACAATTGGAAAATTAAACAAAGCCAGCGCCAGTTGATGTGGGTGGGAAAACCCATTCACACGATTCCACCCAGACAAATTGGGCCAGAGTAAAGCAAATAAATGCTGGAGGATTGGTGCAGAACGAGGACACTGTGAGAAAAACAGCGCTGTGTTCAATTTTTATCCAAAATAAGATGTAACATTTTATCACCAGCCAGTAATTCGGCTACTTTTGGACTTTACAAATGAACAATTAAGAACAAATGTTTCTGCAATTACAGATGTGTAGTTTATCAAGAAACGAACTAATGGGAAATTTTTAAAACCAATCTTAACTTAAGATAATATTCTTATTATTTTTTAAGTTGGGTTCTATGATAATTTCTTAATTTTAAATAACTTTATGTTGATTCTGTATTATCCAGCATTTTAATGCCTTTTTATTTTAGTGGAACCTGGAATTGTGGCCGGCATGTTGGATTGAGCGTCGGCCACGAGGTGTCTACACAACAATTTATAATGGTCGACTGGCAGTCCACGACCACAGCCAACAAACAAACAAATAGTCAAACACAGGGAACGAAAGGACGAAAGGACGAAAGTGGCGAGAAAAAATACGGGATAATAGCGCCAGACGGCTGCAGTGCCATTTCTCAAGCTCAAGCACCGGACCAAGTGACCAAGTGACCGAACGACCCAACGACCCAACGACCGACTGCCCGTCAAGTCGAGGACTCGGAGACACTTGGACTCTTGGACACCGGGACATGGCCCCTGAGTTGGGTCTTTTGGTCAAGGGATGAGGGTGGGGCACCACCAGCCGCTGGTTCCGGACTCGCAAGTGCCCAGGTGAGTGACCAGTTGTTGTTTGCTCTCCGCAGTCACTTCGCAAACTCGGCTTGTCCATATTGATGGGTTCCGATGGAAGGTGTACACTCAACTGTATCATTTGCAAACTTACTGAAATCGATATAGCTGCAGGGAAAATTAAATTCACATTTAATTGAGAGTGTTACCTTACTCCATGTTTTTAGGCCAAATAGAGCTTTACCTGTTAAAGGGATTTTTAGTTTGATTTGTTAAATTAGGTTTTAGATAAGGAAGAACACTATTATTGAGTTAAAGTTAAAAGTTAAAGATAAGGAAGAACACTATTATTGAGTTAAAGTTAAACTTTGAATGTAATGTAATTCATATCTAGTTAATATATGTCTAAAAGAGCGGGTCGATTTAAGACTAGAAGAATTCATTCTATCGACAATTCTAAACAATATTGGCGATGAAATTAGAGGTCTAAAAATATTAAAGCACCAAACTACACAAAGCAGATATACACTAAATTTAAAACCATTTTTTTTTATTAAGACTTATTGGACCAAATATTACTTTATTCGTAGAAATAGGTTTTCCATTTAAAATCTTGTTTAAAATTCCCATGAATGTTTCCATTAGTTTCTTTGCCAATATTGCTTTGAAGGCTCTAAGGATTATGTTCCGGCCTACGAATAGTCGTTTTTCCTCGGGTGCATACAAATGTCTGACTGCAAAGAAATGTCAAAGCTGATGATGCAATTCTATTTAAACCAATCTGCAGTTGTTTCATTTCATTTATGATATATGCTCTCAATTCTTTCTGCCGATAGCCCTAAGGCAAAGTTGATTGTTAAATAAGAATTGAAAAGCAGTCGAGCCGAAATTCTCGATACTCGTGTGTGTTATGGGGAACGCGGACCCATAAATAATCCGAACGGACTTGGCCTTGGATGGGTGCAGTGAAGGAGAAGCCATCGACATCGGTGATATTTATTGAGCAGTGCTATTGATATTTTAAACAAATGTTCCGTGACATAGAAAAAAACATTTCAGCAGATACATGCGAGTGCATTGATGCCAGCATGTTGCCATGGTCGATGTGAGTTGTTTTTGCTTTGGGGATTGAACCATTTTTCCTGACATCGTTATTGTCGCTGTGCACCTGCCAACGGACCTTGTTTTCTTTTTTTCCCTTTTTTCGAGTGAGCAATGCAGAAGGGGAAAAACCAAATAAAACCGAATTCATTTTTTATGAAGTCAAAATGGTTTCCAAGTCTCAGCTGTCCGACTTTAAACACCGCCCGAAGGAGGATTGCATTCGAAGCTTTGTTCCGGGTAATTAAAAAATATGAAATTTAATAGTCCCTGGTATGGAATTTGTGTTGAAAACAAAATCAAATTCTTAAATCTATTCAAAAATAAAGCTTTATTTATTGATAGGCATTGACTTTTTTGTATGGTTAATAAAACTTGATTTAATGAAATGGGAATAGTCTTTTCTGAACAACTTCATCGCTTTAATTTCTTATCAACCGCAATGAAAAGTGCTGTAATTACATGTGTGTAATTTTTCTAAAAAAAATCGGGAACTAATATTTACTCCATTTAACTAAAACTTATTCATTTTCGAACAAAAGAGGACTTAAAAAAAGGTGACCCAAAAATGGACTCTGGGCATATTACATTGTATAAAATTTAACTCAAAAAATTCAACTTTGTGAAGGTATTTATAATTTAGGATCAGAATTTTCATAGGAAAGATCCGAAAATATATAAGAAAATAATAGAAAAACACCCATAACTTTGTTCCTTTTCAACATATACACATATAACTCAAATTTATTTCAAATTACAATTTCAATTTTGTAAAAATCGAAGGAATTTATCAATATCTGGAATAGGAACGATGGAAATTTATCAGCAAATCCATTTCATGGATTTAAAGATGAGATAGAAATATAATGGTTTTATAGAACATTTTATTTTTGTAATAGCTCCTAAACTTTGGCATTGCAGAAGTTGCCTACCTTTCTGGTATTTTTTGAGTTTATAGAAATCAGATTTAAGGGTGATTTATTTATCTTAAAAATTGTAGTTAATTTGGCTTGTGCAGAATGCAAAACCCTTTATTTGGACACAGCCTAGCTTTATTCTCAACTCAACCGCGACGAAAAGTCCATCAAGTGCTTTGCTTAAGAGTGCCAAATCCTCTTAAAGAATCCTCCCCCAGCAGTAGTGCGCCTCGACGAGATGCGTGGATGCGTGGCACTCACAAAGAGGAGGAACAGGAAGAGGAGGACCCGGGGCACCGGTGTCCTGGGCACGGTGTTCCCAGCTCGGGGCTCATTATTTCCCCGAGTAATATGCTAAAATGGGGCGAACACGCACAGGCGGGCAGACGTCTGGCTGGAGGCAAAGCGTCGGGCTGGGAAATGTTTTTAATTGAAAGGAACTTGCGAGGCGTGCCTGCACATGGGAAAGTGGCGGGGTGGCGGGATGGCGGGGCAACTTGGCTAGGGTTAACACGGTGTCGACACTTTCCAGGCAGTGCGCCAGGTGGATGTCCCCGGCAGACCTGTCACTGCAAAATTGTTTTTAAAGCCCCACCTGGAACAGCTAATTTCCATTTGTTTTGCTTCAATTTCTGCTCTCCGTTCTGCAAAACTAATATTTGCACAATCACTTTGGCTTGACTTTAGTAAGTCAAGTGGACGCACAATCTGTTAACTTTATTTATTTTTGAACCGATTAAAGTTTATGCCTAAGTTTATATTCTTATAGATATGCTGTTATCCTATAATATTCCACTCAGCGTAGCTTCCACTCTTTAATCTATATTTTTATAATATTGGTAAATATTATATATTAATTTACTTACTCGAATTTTCATTTTCAATGATCATCAATGATTTTAAAAGTAAAATATTGTTTTTCGACTAGCAATATCTATTTCTTTAATATGAATTCTTTTTTTGTTTGCATTACTTTTGTTAAAAATTAAGAATTAATTTTTCATTAGCATTATTTTTTAACAGTAATTGATTGATTAACAATTCTTGCTTTAATGACAATGCAAACTGATTTCAATAGCATTACTTTCCATTATAAATTCCAATTCAATACAAAGTAAAATATTTATTTATTTAAAAATATTATTACCATGATTTGAGGAAATAACTACTCTTTCAAATACATTTTTTGTTAATAACTGCTAGATTTATTTCCTGTTTAATGATTTTACTGATTACGTGCTGTCCGCTCGGTAATCAGTAATACCAAGCCAAATAGTGGTGAAACCGCCAACTTGTTTAGGCTACTGTAATTTTTAGCGCGCTCCAGCCACGCACAACCATAATCCCATTTACACGATTGCGAATCCATTTGGCACTGCAGCCAGTGAATTCGGGGAAAGTGGATGCTTCAAGTGGGACCTCGGAAAACGTGGAAACTCAATGGGGGCTCGTCGTTCCGAGTATTTTCCGCTGGAGAGTGAGCTCGCAAATTGCGGATTTTTATGACTACCATTGTGAGACGTCTAAATATAACTAACGCAGCCGCGGATCCGCGTATCCGAGGCAGGCAGCCTGACTAACTGCCAGCCATAACACTTCAATCGCGGAATTACGACATTTATCATAATGCTTTTCGAGAACGGGGTGCTTCAAAGGGGGCGTGGAAGTAGGGTGGGGGGCTGTGGTCTGGGGGCGTGGCATGCAAACAATCCACTTGGCTGCTGCATGCATCGCCTGTTTTAAGTGTTCTCCTAGTTGCCGGCATTATATTTCTGCCAAATGCAAGGAACCCACCAGAAATATAAGTTAATAATTCGCTGTGGGAGCTGTAAAATTACGGTTTTATTCCGCAGAATAAAATATGAATTAAAATGGGTTATCAGACCTTCAACATACGGCGGCGATATCTGGGGTAGTTTAATAAGAATTTAGTTCCAAATATATATTTTAAAAACTTTATTGCCCTAGTCAATATTTTCGATTTAAAAGTCGATGTCTAATTGTTTTGAATCAGTTACTCTAATTAATAATACCCTGTGCTTAGATGATGACCTGTAATTTGCTAAATGATTTCGTTTACCAATTTATTAATTAGGCCAAATAATTTAAATCATTAAATCAAATATTCTACCTTTCGAATTTGGGAGTCATTATTTATTAAATGGCATTCATGGATATCGTTTAGTAATTTATGTATTACAATTTAATGCCAGCCGCAATGTTATTGAAAACGAAAACTTTTAATGGCTTTATCAATAGTTTTCGAACAACTTTACTATGGGTAATTAGCTCGAAAAAAATGTGTCCAATTAATAAAAGCTCGTTCAATGACGTTACTGTCCCGGCAGGATGGCCCTTCATTTATCAAGTTGCATCCTTGGCTCAGTGTCCTGCTTTGATATCTCTGTTGGTTGGCTGCAGCTGCCGCAAAACTTTTTAATGGTTAAATAAGCGATGTTGTCCAGTGCAGTTTGCTTGATGTCACTATAGAAACACAGATTTTGTACGTATTTGAACTCTTTCGGTTGGTAATTGGCTTTAAATGGCATTTGTTCATCTTGACAAAGGGCAACTTATTCTTAGCCATTTCTGAAAAAAATAAATTACATACCATTTAACCATTTAGCATTTATTTTAAATAAAACAAATGGGGTTTTGGTTGTTTACATTACAAATAATTTTGATATTTATTGTTCAAGCGTGTAAATAAAGCTTTTTTGCACTTTACTCTTTGTTTTTGTTTATATATTTCTTTGTAAATAAATTGCAATTAGATATAGTTGCAATAACATTTAAGTTCAACTTCTAAGTACCACGTACTATATGTATGCATGAATATACTCTTTGGATTAGCCCGAAGAGGGGGTTAGATATTTGTACACAAACGTATCTCGTTACGGATTAAGTTAGCTTCATGTCCTCGAACTAAGTACGACTCTAAAATGCGATCTCAGCTCTATGCAGCCCTAAATATTGGTAAGTATTCGTACATAAAAATACAGTTAACACTTTGTATTGCAGTTGTATATTGTAGTTATTTAGTAGCTCACTTGTGTGCAAGACATGCATCTCATTATCTCTAAAAGTTCACGTTTTACAATATACATATACATATATATATAAATATAGTCCCTATATATGTGGTGTGTATATGTATTCGTTTGTCTCCCTATATGTAATTTAGAACTTATGTCACGCTTTCCCGTTGATAATATGTACAAATCGTTTGGCGAAAATCTGCATTTAGCAAATTCAAGCCTCACATGTGTCACATCCTTTTAGTCGAAATAGTTTTCGAAGGAAGAACAGTAGCTACGCCTTAATCAACTATCCAAAGTACTGGTAACAATACTTGATTCTCAAATAAAGTATGTAAGGAATGTATAAAGTACCGGAAAGTTATAGGAGAGGATCAGAGATGGCTAGAAAAACTTGAAAATATTATTTTGCTTAATTTTAATAACGTTAGTCAACAAGGGCTATGGATTTATGTTTTTAAGAAGGTTATGAGCTTTCTAGAACTACATTTTAGTTTGCCTGAACTCAATTAAAAACGTATCACCCATATAAATATAGCTTAAACGACGGATAATTTTTTATAGCTGGAATTCCATCCGTAGTCTGTAGTATTCCAATATTACTTTGCCATGTGGTATAATGTGTGCTTTACCAACTACATTTTGTGGAAGAAGACTACGCCCATCTTAATTTCGTACCTACAGTTTACATTATTCTTTATACACAGACCGAAATTCGGATAATACTCTATTTTGGTATACAAACTTGTACGTAACGTTGAGTTGAAGTTATTTTAGCTGTCTTCTCTAAAAAAGAAGAAACGTAGGATAACTTTTTGTTTAATACTGCAAATGAACTTAGCCCTTAAATCAAGTTCTGAAAACTTAAAAACTGCAAGTGCTAAACTAAATAGAAGGATATATATTTCCTCCAGACTTCATTTGTTATGTTTTGGAAAATATTTTTAGATTCTTTGTTACATGCAGACAATGGGCAGCCAGTAAGATATATGTATGTATTCTGTTTATTTAGTTTTATTTTGACCGTAACATTTGATTTACCTACTTAAGGAAATTAACGACTTACATCAATAGTATGGAAACACTTTTATAAAGCTTGTGATCAATCTAAGTATGTTTCTGTATTTATGGCATTCGGACTATGCGTATTCTATGGTAACAAGTACGACTAACTTTAGTTTGGTTAAACTTTATTTGTCTTCATATCGTTATGGGAAGATTAAAATGGCGAGTGTGCGGGGCGTTGTGTTCTGAAATTTAATCTCGCCAAGGTTTTAATTAGTTATGGAATGTAGATAAGTTCAATATCAGCTTTGGACCCAAAAGTGCGGTTTTCACATTACAAGTTCACAATGTCCTACACTCAGAATGAAATCTTATTTGAATTTTAGAAATTCGCCTTTAATTTAAGCTGGCTCTGAATACAAGTTAAGAACAAAATTAAAAGTTCATAAACTAAAAAATACCTTTTTTTGTAGTTTAATACTTATTTATCATCGAATTCTTTAGTTAAATTATCGTTATCGTAAGCTAAAAGTAGGAATTAAACCCGAATTTTAGTTTACTATAAAGACAAGAAAACGGACCTTCAAAACTATGTGGTTACAAACAAAACAATGTATTTTAAAAAAAATGTTTAATTGTTTTTAAGCCTCTCATTAAAATTTTCTTTTGCTAATCTAATTTTTTTGTAGTTTTAAATAGGGAAATATGCTCAAAATTGAACAAAGAAAAATGATTCTTTCCAAAGTGTGAAATTATGAAATAAAAAAACCCTATCATAAAACATAACTAAGCGGAAAAAACCTTTAGAAAGAGAACCAAATATATCTAAGGACTGCAAATTAGAGGCGAATTTCCATAATTATTTAACATGGGAGTGTTCTGGGTATTCTGCTACTTGCTACTGGTGGTTTGTGACAGATCTATTGGTAAGTACATTCTGCGGCTTGGGGACTCTGCAACCCCGTCCTCATCAGACGTCCGTTTCGGCGCTGGACTGGTTGTGATTGGAGATGGGCAGCGGGGCCTGGTGGGAGAGCTGCTTGTGCAGCGGGGGCGGGGGCGGGTGCTGACCCTGGCCGTGACCCTGATCTTGACCCTCCTCGTTGGGAGCCAGCAGCGGCAGCGATTTCTGGATGCAGACCACTCCCGGCGACTGGTGCTGCGATCTCGGGCTGGGCGGCGTGGGCGTGGCCGGGATCTGGTGCCAGTTAATACTGTTCTGGGAGGTGATGTTCCTGGTCTTGCGCAGCGGCGGGTTCTTCGTCGACGTGGAGAATGCCAATCCCCGTCGCAGCGGAACTCTGCGGGTACCACGGGAACAACAGGACGGAGGACAGGCATTAGCAACGGTAGCGGTGGGTTAGTCGATGGCGATGCGGCGGAGGGCACATGGCGATTGCGATGGGGCGCAGGATGTGGGTTATGAGGGTTCACGATCGATCGATATCAGGACGATGCACATGTGGATAGACGACAGGTCGCAGTTTTTTTTTTTTTTTTTTTTTTGTTTAGAGGGGGAAGGGCGACAAAGACACAGGTTATACACGGATTACACACACAATCAGACGTGGCATGTGGGGGTCCAATCTCTAGAGACACTCACCTCGTTGGGCTCGGCGGCGGGTAGGAAATGCCGCGGTGGCTGGGCGACAACAACATGTTGCCCGAGTGGCTCGTCGTGGAGCCGGGCACGAGCAGAGTATTGTTACTACAAGTAGGACAAAGGTTATACTGTAAAGAGCACGCAGGCGGATTTGGATCCGGGTTTGGGTTCGGAAGTGGGGGCAGCGGAAACGCAAGCGGTGGTCGGTGACAGTAAAGGATAAAAGTCGTGTTGCCTCTGACAAAAACGCATTGCGGCAGTCGCAAATAAAGGAAATAAAGATATCCTCGGATGATAGCCGAAGTATAAAATACCCTTGTACAGCTGATATATATTTTTTCAAGAGTTTTCATAGTATTATTCTTTTTAAGAGGAAGCGATTTGTTTTTAAAGGACAAAAACATTTCAGAAAAAAGGCAATAAAGGGTAGAAAATAATACAATACAATAATAGAATAAATGCCTTGAAGATGTTTTAAATAATTTCAATTAATCAAGGGTATTTTATGTCTTGATGACATAATTATACAGGACCGTTAGCACAAATGAGGTGATTAGTCATGGAACCAAGTCGTACATTTCACAATAAAAATATTTATTTTGTTGTTTTGGTTTTAATTTATAAAATATGACTACAGTACGTACTATCTAAAAACAGTGTATAAATATGATGACTAAATGTAGAGTATGGTACAACATAAACAGAGTGAATCCGATCCCTGGGAACGCTCACACGTGACTGGACAGGGGATCTGATCTGTGACCTTATGATCTGGTGATCTGGTGATCTGTGATCTGGTGATCGGGGAATGAGAGTGGTTTGGTGGTGTGTGCTTGCTTGGTTTTTAGTTAGAAGCTGGTCATGGTCAGTGGCGGTGGTGCACCCTCTACGCAACTTACGTGTGGCTGTGATGCATGTTCAGGTTGGGCAGACTCTGGCCCAGATGGTTCATCGGCTGCACGGAGAGCGTGTTGGCCGACTTGGAGCCCATCGGGCCGATGATGCCCATCTTGGCCTTGTGCAGGCCACTGATCAATTGCTGCTTGCCCTTCAGGTTCACTCCGTGGTTGCCTGCAGAATAGAAATGTTACATAGAGATTATGGTTATAAAATTACATTGATTATTATAAAAGTCGTAGTTAAAAGAATGTATTTACTCTTTATTTCAATTTTGGTAGGTAGTTTTTATAATGAATACTCCAGGAAAAACTGCTTTAGGCGATTTTAAAATGGTCTTTAAAAAGGAAAAAACTGCAAGATAAGGCGGAACTTTTCTAAGTTAACTCTTAATTTATCGCCTTTGGAAAAGCATCAGAAGATGAGATATTCACTATTAGGGGTGAATCTGTGATAATTTTTGGTAAAGTTTTAATATAGAATTTTGGTGTTGTTTTGGTTGGATTAATCAGCAAATTAACAATTTTTCTAAATTGTAACCTTTTTAGACTTTTGCATACGGTGCTTAGCTAATATACCCACATAAGCACTTGATTGCTTGCATATCTAGGTTATTATTCCCAATTGCTTCACTACCTACGCACCTGTCATTATGCTGGAGCCCTCGTCGCTGGACACCGAGTTTGTTTTTTCAAAGTCGACGGAGATGTTGCGGGAGTCGTTCCACTCGACGCTGCCGCTGTGGCTGTTGTTCGCACTGGAGACGTGGCTGCAGATCGAGGAGTTCATCGGCGACTTGCGCACGCCCAAGGAGTCGGCGGTGCCACCGCTGGTGCCACTCCCCCCGAACCGGAAGCTGTCGCCGCCCACCGTGCCGCTCCCGCTGCCGCCGCCGCCACCGCCGCCGCCCCCGCGCTTCAGTCTTTGGTAGATCGTCTTGGCCCGCCACAGGGCGTCGTACCAGTTCTTGGCCTCGGTGCACTGCAGCGTGAACGCCGTGGTGGCCACCTGGAACTCGTTGAGGTACACGCAGTTCAGCGTATTGTTGGCCGCCAGTTGGACAATCAGCTGATCGGTGAGGTACGGCTGCCGGATGACCTTCAGCGCCCCCAACCCCCGCTTGGCGATCGTCTTGCACACCAGGAGGAGATCCGTCAGCAGGAAACAGTGCACATCGGACTTGCCGAGGTTGTCCTTGAACTTGTGGTCGCCCTCCATGAACAGGTGGCGCACTTGGTAGGCGGGGCATCCGCGCATCGGGGCGCAAAGGTCAAACATCTGGCTGTGCTGCTTGATCAATTTGTCCAGCATCTCGTTGTTGGTGTCCTGTAAAGGTGACAAAAATAGACCAATTAAATGAAAATACCTAAAACTAAATCACTTTTTTTAATTTCCTACAAAAACAGAATTTACGCTTTTAAATATAAGAACAACAATTATACATGTTATTTCTAAAGTCATATATCAATCAATTTTTAAATAGCACTCAAATTTCATTTTAGAAGATTATGTTAAAGATCAAATAAAAACTCCTCATTGTTAATAATATTCATAAGTGTACGTAGGTACAAGAACTATAAATATTTCAATCGGATTAAATTAGACTAAACTAAATTTAAATTATCAAATGTAAGATATATATTATTTGATAATTTAAGCATTACATTAAGATTCTCAATCTTTATAATGATGCAGTTTAGCAAGTTATTAATATATTTTATATTAAATCGATTTATCACATCTATTTTCAAATAATGTTTTTATTATTTCGCTGATCTAAGAAACGCGGTTAACATTTTATTTAACATTTGAAAATCTTGTTGACAAGTTAGGGTATGGTTCTTCTTTTTCGGTTCAAGGTCTTGTTGCATTTAGTTCATGTATATATTGAAGTAAGTATTTATTTATAACTGACACTATTACTTTTAACGCAAATTCGATTTCGATGTGGAGAAGATGTGTGCTACTCACCACCACATCGTAGGACTCGATCCGCACCATCACGCCCTTGAGCCGCTCGCTCTCCTGTCGCATCGTCAAGTGGTTGTTCACACTGCCCACGAAGTTCTCCACGCTGTGCATCATGACGTCAATGGCCTCGATCTCCTCCACATCGCTCATGTGCTTCTTGATGGCCGCCAGGAGGAGGCTGTACTTGGTCAGTCGCTGCATGGGTCGCACCACAATGTCCGCGAGTCGCAGGCGGTTGCACATCTTCTGCGACTCGCACCATGCCAAATAGGAGGTGAACAGGGCGTTGTTGTGGTTCAGCTCCTTGCAGTAGAACTGGCAGGTGCTCTGCTCCGCACAATAGATCTGCAGGAGAAATTTCAGTAAGAATATAAATATTGAAGTAAGCGAAACAATAGCTATGGCTACCCACCTTATATGGCGCAAAGATGGAGGCGAAGGCAATGAATCCCTCCTGGAAGAAGGCGCATCGCAGCGGTTCGTGCGTGACCAAACTGTGTGCCACCATGGGATATAGCCACATGGTCCAGAACTTGATGTTCGCCTCGCACACAGCCCGTACATTGGAGAACAATCGCGCCTGGTCCACATCGATCAGCAGACGCTCCTCCTGAACGGCCTCCAAACAGGCCAGGAACAACTGAAAGGTACACCCAAGTATTAGTCTCTTTTAAAGATCAGATTCCAGGGGCAGGCACTCACATCCGTAACTGTTTGCAGGGCGTGAATGTAGTACACCTCGGTGGTGACCAGTTCCCAAATGGCCGTCTGGATCTTGATCTCCGTCTCGCTCATCGAATCGCTCTCCACAAAGTCCCGCCAGGACTTGTGCATGTCCTGCAGATACGCCAGTGAGTTGACCAGATCCGGATGTTCAAAGTTCATGCTATCCGCCCGCTGGGGCACTCCGTTCTTGGCGTAGCTGTTCAGCAGCTCGCACAGCTGGCTCTGCTGGGGATTCTTGATCCCGAATATGGAAGACCACCGCTGCTTGATCTGCTTCCCGGCCGCCACTCCCGACTCGCTGGTCTCCTCGGTGGAAACAGAGGGCAGCAGTCGGGGAGGAGGTTGTCGGGAACCCTGTGGGATTAAGTGGGATAAAGTGTAGATAATTATAAGCTGTGTTCGCGGTTATGTATGGATGTTTTATACAAGCACTTTCTACCCTTTGAAGGTTTATGTAACCTTTGTATAAAGCAACCATTGTCATTCTATGTATACTATGACTTTCTATGTTAACTATAATAAACAGCTTTTGAAAACACCAATAATTGAAAGAATAATTGGTGAAAGAGAACTACCTACTAGTTAGATTTTACAAATTCAACGCTTTTAAGCATAAAGCACAACCATATTGTCAAATATTTTTCATTGAAATGCATTTTATTTTCGCCCTCTCAACTTTTTGTTCTGACTCCCAAAATATGAAGGGAAACCTTGACCAATTTCGAGAGAAACTTACAAAGGAAGCTGCCTTTTGCAGGGGCTTGCGGTTGCTGCCTCGTTCCGTGATGCAGAGATGGTGTCCAGCCAGGCTCTCCACGTCGGTCTGCTCATCCACCGAAACGGGAAGGAGCGAAGGTCCTGTCGAGGAGGGTAGAAAGCTCGAAATGGTAACGAATCCCAGGGAGTTCCACGAAAAGCACTTACCTGCATCTAAAAAACTGGGCGTGGGATTATTGTCCGTAATTGTTATTTGTGTAAAGCTGAGGTTTCGCCTACGCAGAGCGTGGCTGAGTGCGTTACTAAAGAGTGCATTCATGTATACATATTATTTCAAATTGCTTTTTAAAGGGGATTGCGAAGGACTCACAGTAGTGTTACGCCTTTGGTTGCTGGAATAAACTCCTCATCTGGCTGCTGCGACGAGTCCAGGCAGAATGACACGGAGAAGAACTCGGAGCTGGATACCTAAACGAATGAATAATCCGAGAGTAAGTAAGGGAATTCGCTGACATTTAGGGACTTTTGGTCTACCACTTCCCGTTGATGCAGAGCCTAATCTGTAAATTCAAGGACCAAACACAAAAAGGGCCTTTTAATCTAGCCTTCAAAAGGGCCACAAAGAGGTCCACTGACAGAAATGAGTTGCGACTGCCAGAGCACTCACTTTGATGGCCCTGCGAAGTGTGAAGATTGCATCTGGAGGAGGCTGGGGAAAAGGGGGCAGGCCCGACCCAGCCGCCCACAAAAACTACTGAAATAAAAGCAAACATCAAGGAATATTCTCTGGATTCGTATTTGTGTTGGCGGGAAACGGGGCGGAATTCTCCGCTTGGCGAGTGACAGAGAAGTGGCGGCAATGGGAAACCGAAGAAAGGAAAGGAAGGAAGCGAAGGAAAGTAAAGGAAAGTAGAGGAAAGCAGGGAAAGTTCTGCGACAACTTTTGCTGATTAAGGCGACAAAGGCAAATAAAGAAATTAAAAAATTTCAAAGGTCGTCATCTGCCGAGTGTAATTCACCATCTTTCGCCGTCACTCGTTAATTGCAGACTCATTCTGTGTGAGGGACATTCAGGTGGCAGGACCTTCTGATTGTGCAGCCATTTGGGATGTGCTCAATCCCAGAGCAGCTTGTCTTTTGACCAGGCGATTCAGGAGCCTTCCCACTCACCTCGCTGCGCGTCAGCAGTGGCTTCTTGCGCTTCATGAACGAGGATTTCTTTTTCACAGTCGAGCCGGAGGACGTGGAGCCGCCGGCCGGGGAGGTCAGGCCACCACCACCAACAGTTGGTGGTGCGGCGGTGCTGCTGTAGGGACTCAGGGTCGAGGACGACGTGGCCGCCGATGTGGCCGCCTCGCCGGCGAACTGAAAGTGTTTGGAGGAGGGTATCGCATGAGTTGCCGTGGTTGTGATGGTGCCGGTGGTGGTGCTGCCGCTGCTAGTCAGTTGCTGGTGGTGCTGCTGGCCCTGATGGTGGTGCTGGTGGAAGGACCCGGCACTGGAGTGACCGGTTCCAAAGCAGGACGAGCTAGCCGTCTTCGTGGCCTCGTCGAGCGTGGGCGAGAGCATCAGCGAGGGCGTCCGCCGCACGATCTGCGGTGCCTGGGTGTAAATCGTGGGTGGGTGGTGCGGTGGGTGCGCGTGGGGGGGTGGTGGTGCCGAGGGGGACAGACAACCGCCCGCCGGTTCACCCTTCTCAGTCGGAGATTTTTCGAGTTTCTTTTTTGGGTATCAGCGCGGTATTTTAAAGCGGTCAGCAAACAAATAAAAACCAAAGTTTATAAAGCCCATTAGGTAAATACATAGAGACAGTGAGGGGAAGAGATAGATAAAGAGAGAGAGAGAGAGAGAGAGAGAGAGAGAACAGAGTGGATAATACAGATATTGTGAGCATATTGTTTTGGGTGATAACTTGATTATACACTCTATATAAACCATAGAGTCTAATCTACTGTGCAGGTTTTTCCAATTTTCCAATAGAAAGCTATTGTATCTACCAAACATTTAAAGCAAATATTTAAAGATTAAATGAAAGCGCCCTATATTGTCTAACGTTATTTTAAAAGGAAATATTTAAATTAATTTTGAAGGGACTTCTTTTTGTCACATGATTTCGATACTGTTTTTACTTCTATACTAATTTAAAAACCCCGCACTTAGTTTAATTTGTTTGGAACTAAAAAAAAATGATTGTTAGTTATAATAAAAACATGTTTTAAAAATATATAAAATATTAAAGAAACACGATTTAAATAATTTTTTGATTAAAATGATTTTTCCTATCGATGTGATTCTTATAATTTATATTTTTAATCCTTGTGAGTTTTATAAACTAGGATAACTTAGTTTATGATCTCTCCTCACCAATTAAAAATCAATAACAAGGATGGAGGAAAAGCAATGGTCTCTTAAAATCGCATAAAAGTCACGTTCCCCTTTAAAACTGACAACAAAAGACACGGAGTAGTGTTCCGAGTGACTAACAGTTACAAATAGTTAGTGCAAAGAAAAACAACTGACTGTGCTTAAATCAATGACAGCTTCGTGTAAGAGCAGCAAAAGTGCTAAAAAATCAAAATAGACACAAATCAAGGACAGACGAAAGCAGCAAGCAAAGTAATTTGTTATCAATTTGCGAGCGGACTTCCTCTCGGGGGGCTAAAACCCAGGAATGGCGATTCTACAGTGGGCACTCACTACACTTCACACTCTACATATGGAAAAACTACATTCTAAAATCAAGATTTTCTTTAGAGAAGAATTTTTAATTTAAATTAATGATATGATTGGATTTTATTGAACATTTCAAGACCTTTTAAAATGGTAGTTTTAAATGGAATTCAAAATTTTAATTATTGAGACGATTGGATTTCATTGCCCATTTTTAAGATCATGGTCATTTTTAATGGAATTACAAATTTCAATTATTGAATTATTGAAATTTGTATTTATATTGATTGATTCTGTAAGATCATTAATCATTTCAAAATAATTATGAAATTGCAATACATAAAGAAGAAGTTGCTTAAAGGTTTCCAAATAAAAGTAAAATGTTAAACAAGTACAATCTTAAATGAGGTATGTTTCTTTTTGTAGAATTTTAAAATTAAAACATATTCTTGATATTAGATTGCATTTTTCCCCCAGTGTACACACTCTAGGCAAGATGGATGTGCCGACTAAGTGGCCAAGTTCTAGCAGTTGGCCGGAGGATTAGCATTTGCCTTTGGCCCTCTGACTCCCACTTACCACATTGGCCTGCCGGCCCAGCGATCCTGCTGCTCCGGCGGTGGCAAACAGTCCTGAGGTCGCGGTGGTGGAGGTGGTGCTGGTGGCCATTCCCGGAGGACCGTGCTGGCAGGCCACCACTCCCGAGTCGAGGCCATCCAAGTGGGTGAGACTTTTCGATTTCAGCTGCAACGGAAAGTGAAATCGAAATCAGTATGTGAGTCTGGGTTGAAATCATTCAAGCGTGGCGCAGATATTTATAATTAAATTTTATTCGCGTTATTGAGGGCTTTTCACGTATTGTTTTTTTCATATGATACACTCGGCGGATTGGTTTCATTCGAGTAAAAAATGCAATTTAAATATAAGCGGATGAAGTGCGCCCTTTTAGGGATGCATACGTGAAATTGCTAGATGAATTACAACATATTCAATAAATGTGGGAGGCATAGTGAAATATTGCTCCCATAAACAATAAGAGATTGGCAGATGAATGTGAATATTCAAATAATTATAAACGGCGACTTATCATAAAATATAAATTCAAAGTGTTGTTTCTAAAAAAAAATGTAAAAAGAGCTAGGTTTTATCCATGTGATAGTTGGGATACAAGATTTATTACCAGATCATAAATCTGCAACTAGTATCAATGCCCATCAGCATAGTTTTTTTTTTTAGGTTTATAAGCTATAAAAAGCCCTGCTGGACATACTGCGGATATGCTTTGTTTATTTTAAGATGCTTTTAGAAATGTATTGTGTTGCAGGCGACCTTCGGAGCGACAAAGCCATCAAGAAACTGCATCCAAGGGACTTTGGAGCCACATCGAATTACTGAATATTTCGCGCTTAATGTAGAGAATAATGTTTTGAATGCTTTTGGCGCCGGGCGTTGCGAGACAATGAAAAGCTCAGTGCATTTTCCGGGGAAAATAAATTGCTTGCGGCGGCGTGGCAACTGGGTAACTGGTAGCTGGGCAACTTGGCAACTTGGCGAGGGCAAACCGTCAACGAAAAGATGCATCGAGAACAAAAAGATTGCGCCAGCGGCAAAGAGCCCTAGACGTGTCCTCGAAGGTTTCCTGTCCTCGCCTAATGCACTGAGATTACATCAGTCAAGTGCCCCCAGCTGGCCGACTGAGTGTGGACGTGGACCAAAGTCAGGGTCCGCCCCAAAGTCAATGCCTCACCCGTCGCACGTCACCCGTCGTCCTTTGTAAAGGACCCACCCATCCGTCTGCGATTTACACATCTCAATGCCTCGCTTTAAATTGTGCTCGACGAAAAACCTTGTGCTTAAATTCGCATTAACCGCAGTAAAATCCAAGGGGATACTTTTTAGTCATGTCATTTTATGCTAGGATTGGGAGCATCTAGAACATTTAAGATCAAAGCTTATCTTAAATAGGTATTTAAAGGCTTCCTGTAATTAATTGTAATTGTTACTATTTACATCTTTTAATTTAACTTTTTTAAATATTTATTTAAATGTTTAAGTTAAATAAACAACATAAATAAAATAATTCAAATAATCAACTAACCTATTCCGAGCAAATAAAAATGCACAACTTATTGTGCTCTATTATTAAAGTATTATTTAAAGCCATATAAACTGTATAAATAATTTCTAAAATTCCTCTTTCGGTTTGAAAAACTAAAAAAATCACAAAAAAAACCCTTTAAAAAAAAAACTTCCTAAAAACTTCTTTCATTATTCAGCTGGTTAATTACCACTGCATTTTAGTGGGTACTTCCTGTCATATTCTCAGCTATTTGGGATTGTCTTCAAATGGATTGCTCCACAATGCTTAAATATGAAATGGAGGATGTGTCTGCCATCCGAATCCAGGGTGCGGCATTCATGGCATCCGAGCTGAGAGAATTTAAGCTCCGGGACGGATGCCATTCAGCCCCCTGATGCCGCTAATCTGCCATGGAACGCACATCCAGGACCAGCTACTCCCCCGGAGTGCGCCCAAGGATACGGGCTCTGGTCTGGTCTATTATTCCTGCTGACGACAATATTTCACATTCTGTTTTGGCAATTTCCAGCTGGCGGCCCTCACAGTGCGACGGCTTGCCTTGCCCTTTACTCTAGTTTATGTTTTTGTTTCCGGTTATATTGTGAATTGTTCGCCCACTGCGGCTTGGCAAACTGCGTCCAGAAATCACACACGATTCGGGTATACCAGGCTTGATACTCGTGTAGTGAAAGGATAAATATCTGTAAATCAAAATCCCTGTTCCCTGCACTTTTCTTAGTCTTAAATCAGTTTTCAAATTTATTAAAAAATTAGTTATCACACACAAAAAATAATACATTGCTAAAAAAAACAAATATTATATCACAACTTGAATCAAAATAAGCTTAACTAATGAATTACCATTAATGATTTTGTATAATTGTATTAATGAAATTCTAAAATATTTATTACTTGTATTTTAAAAGTGTAGGATATCTTATAGTTGTCACTGAAAGATAAACCCATTTTCCCTTTTGACTCTTTGCACTTTTGGCTCACTTTGGCCTTTAGCTTGTCACACAAAAAAAAGATATTCAAGAGCAAATCATACTCGAAGGTTCTCATAAAATGAACACGTTACTGTTGTATAATCTCGACTGAGGAAATAATAATTCTGATTGTTTATACTTCGTACGAACAGAGCAATGCAACGTTGCATAATCTACTCTTGTATCCTTTTCAACGGAGAATGTGGCTAACGCGATTACCTAATCACTTAAAGACCTCAACACGTCTGTCTTGTCCTTGTAATTTCCATGTTAACATGACTACTTAAAGGGGCCAGCGATTGAAAAAAGAACTTGGTCCATATGACACGTAACATGGTAAATCACTTTGGGGTTTAAGCCGGACACTCTGACAAATTATGTCGTGTGCTAAGAAGTTTAGCATCGTGGTAAAAGGATATTTCCCCAAAGGAAGTGCAAGAAATTCGAGTTAAACTTCAAGCATCAAGAGGTTGCCTACATATTATAAATTCAATTTAAGTCAAATAAGCTTATCGTTCGCCCCAAAATCGTTGGCATTTTATTTTCCCTGGTTTTTGTTATTCATCTATTTCGTTTGCCCATAATTGTTTTGGTTTACGTGAACTCATCCTTTTTTCTATGCCTTTGAAGAAAGCCTGCCACTAATAGGATTATATTTTGTAATAAACGTACCAATTATGATTACGCCGTAGGAGTGGCCTATTTAGATGCTTGGGGTAAAAAGGGAGATTTGTCCGTGAATGCCAGCTCGTACGAAAATATTTGCCAGATTCTGTGATGGAATGATAATCTGAATAGTTGAATAGATGGTTAAACCACGGACTCGCCAACAAAACAGTGCAATGCCATGTGAAATGAAAGCATCGTTTTCCTAGAATTTTGTGGAGGCTTTCATGGGGAGGGGGGGTTTATATATATCTCCCATTGTGGGCTGGACAAATCGCTGATGCAATTTATTGCTCCACTGCACTTGCGCTAATGCCTCTAAATATCTTCCGGCGACAATTGAATTCCCCCCACGCACATAAGCACACACATTAGTTTCTATGCAATCACACTGCGTATACGTTATGTGTAATGTCTCTGTTATAATATTCATAAATTCCATGGCGGTCATAGTCGTTTATTGCAATGCCATTCAGGCATACCAATGGCAAACTAAATTTATGCATTTGACCACGCTAGAAGCGCACGTATAAGAATAATTTAATTTATAATAAACTGATTTCTGTTGTTCTACGTAATTTAAATGGATTATTGTTAAAAATAAAATGTTACGCAAATTTGCAGTCACTTAAGCTTTGCTTTAATTCAAAATCAGTGTTATACTTAATACTTAAACTACAAAATAAAGAGCTTTTACAACGTTAAAAAGAAAACAACATAGTAAACCTAAGAAAAATGTAACTTATAGCAATAGAAATAAATATTAAAAAAGTTTTTTCAAGAACCCTCTTTTGAAAATATTCAAATACAAATTCAATTTGTACAGTTTTTCCTTTTATATTCAATCAAACCATTAAAAAGGTTTAATAAATAATTTGTTTATGGTTAAGAAAACCAGGTAACATGTTTGTTAAAAGCAATAATCCTCACTTAAGTCTACTTTTTTATACATATATTTTGAAGAGGACTGTCTGATTGCCTCAAGGAATGAAAAGCGACTGCTTGAAGTAATAAAAATAAAGTTTAATAACAAGTTTCAGAGGGTATTAAATAATTTATCGCTGTTAAAGGATCTTTTGGGGATGCAGGACCTACATCCGCGCTGACGTCATGGCTGTTGTTCGCAAGTAATTCTGTAATTTAATATCCCAACTTAAAACACAAACAAGAGCACGAGGCGAACCGAAAACAGAAGGAAATAAAACGAAAAATACGAGCGTGCATAAGAGTGGAAATATGTTTATTCTCATTTCGCTAAGTAAACATTTGATTATGGCCGCGCATAATTTGTTGACCACGTGCCCCTCGCCGATTTCCGGGACTCACCTGCAGCTTGCTGTTGGGCGGCGACACCACCAGGCAGATCTTCATGGTGGCGCGCAGGAACTCCTCGCGCTTTGTGCTGAGGTCAGGGGTCACGGAGCCGGGCGAGGTCACCGCCGCCTGCTTGTGCGGCGTCCTCTTCGGCGACGACACGCTGGGCAGGAACGGGTTCAGACTCCTCACCAGACTGGCCGAGCTGAACTTGCCTCCGGATCCGCCGCCCTCGTTGCTACTCCCGCCGGACGGGGGCGATGCCGAGGTGGCCCCGCTCTGCGGCGCCTGCTGCTGCTGGTGGTGCAGCAGTCGGGTGGGCGAGTTCAGGCTGAACAGCTTCCGGCGATGCCTGCCCGGCGTGGAGGAGGAACTGGAGGCGGGACTGGGCGAGGGTCCCGGAGGTCCTCCCCCTCGCTGTGCGTCGACTCCTGCGATCCTGCCCGACTGTACGATGGCGTGGGCAGCTGGGCGGAGCGTGTGCCCGCTCCCGATCCCCCACGGCCATACTTCACACACCCCTCCAGCTGAAGGTCATCCGACCGGTGCTCACCCCCCTCCACTGCCCCATCCTCGCTGTAGGTGCTGTGATACGTCCGGGCCGTGATCTCCGGCAGAAAGGGATTGTTGGGCGAGGTCAGGGTGTACTGATAGTAGCCCCCGCCTCCACTGCTACTGGTCTCCACCGGAAGCGTGCCCTCCGTCTCGTCGGGCGTGCTCTCCTCAGGGAAGGATCCGCCCTGGAAATCATGGCCTCCGCCCACGCCACTGCTGCTCGATAGATAGGCCCCCAACTGCTCCCACTCCCCCGAGGAGGAGTTGTGCGAGGACACCGTGAAGCCCTCGTTCGAGTGGCCCTGGCAGCTCCTGGAGCTCTCGTTGCTGCTCTTGAAGAGGAAGTTCTGCAGTCGGGTCAGCCGGATGGAGCTGCTCTCGCTGGTCAGGCTGCAGCTCCTGCTGCTGTTCCCAGGAGCCGAGGATGCGGTTGTGGTTATGGCCTGCTGATCGCTGCGATTGCTGCTCTGTGTCTCCAGGCGTCGTCTGTCCTGGTTTTCGCTAGATACTAAGGGGGCTGATCCTGCTCCTGCTCCTGCTCCCCCTCCTCCTCCTCCTCCTGCTCCTCCAGTTCCTTTTCCTGCTCCCCCCGAAGATGTGCTCACCTCGCCACCCATGGAGGCCCAATAGAAGACACTATTCTGGGAGCCACTCAGCTCACCCAACTCGCAGCTGCTCTCCAGGGAAGTACTCGAATTGGTGGTGGCCACGCTACTCAGATGGCGGTAGGCGTATTCCGGCGGGGTGCCCTCGTCCGGACTGTCCAGCAGCAGGGCGGGATTGATGTGGCCACCCAAGCCCAAGCCGGGCAAGTTGAGGTGGCTCAGGGCAAAGGGCAGCCGGTTGTTGTTGTCCGTGTGCTGACTAATCGGCGGCGGTGGAGTGGCCCGGCTCTTGGCCTTTAGCTCCTCGGGCGTGGGTTCCTGCCGCTTGATCTCCAACGATCGATGGTCGCCGCGGCGAAAGGAGCGGCGCAGTCGTTCCGCGAACTTGGACTGCTTGGGCGGCTTGTCCTTGGGCGGCTTGTCCTTGGACCTGCCCAGCAGATTGGTCCTCTCAGTCTTGTCCTCCTTCTCCAGGAGTTTCTCGTGCATAGCCGTCGCAGGGATGGGGATCTGGTTGGGAGCCGGTCGCTGGTTGCTGGCAAGTGTAATCGGTGGCGCCGCAAAGCCACCACCCATTACGGCCGCCCTTCGCCGTGGTGGTTGATGCTTCTCCGGCGGCTGTCCCCGATGGGTGGTCTCTAGTTTAGCTGGTCCGTGGTTGGTTACTCACTAATTCGTTAAATAAATTTATGAAGCGTTGATTTTCCCCAAGATACACCTTCTGATGTGATCCTTTTTTTTTTTTTGACTAACACTAGGTGCGTTTAAAGCGATTTCGTTATAAGTAGTTTGCTCGTATTGCTTATTCTATTATTTTGACTTTCGTTGGTTTGCTGAAATGAGAAATGGGGATCCGAAAAGTGTTAAGTTGGTTTGATAAAACAGTTCATTTGATTGGATATTCAGTTTGGCTTTGGTATCTGTCGAGGAGTGGGCATTCTATCTTTAGAATACATTTATTAAATGGCTTCAACTTCCTGTGCTAGCAAAACCTCTAATAAATTCGAATGAATTAAGATATTTCAAGCTACTACTAAAACAGCAATTCTTATCGACTAAACCCAATAAATTTAAGAATACGGAAATGTATTGCATCATGTAACCGATTTTTCCCTTACATGAGTATTTCAAATTCAAAACTAACCACCCTGAAAGGCAAGCAACAATAAGTAATGCAAATAAGCACTTTCGGAGCAAATCAATTTAGGATAATCCATTCAGTCATAATCCCCGACCGTTATTGCTATTTTTCGCCCTTCGATTTGTGTATGCAACCTTTAAAGTTTTCGGCTGTTATGGAAATTGGGAAAACGTGTTAGCATTTCAAATGAGAGACGAGACGACAAGCTTGGCCGCCGGGTTTTTCACATAATTTTCCGAATCCGGGATGCGATGGCAAGCGATTGGCAATCGATGGAATATCCGAAAAGTTTAATCAATGTGCATATTTTGCTGTCAACCGATTGGCAAAACTGAATTAATCAGGCAGAATGGTAAACCAATTTGACGAGTCAAAGTTCAAGTCTGATGCAGTTTCATCGGAATTTTTAATTAAAATTGTTCAAATTGTACCATCAGAGGAATGACGGAAGCTTTACAAAAACACAGCAAGTTAAGCAACAGAAAAAATCACCTCTATCAATAATATTGATGTTAAATATTTACAGATTTAAATTTATGTTTTGTTTTTTTCCCTTAATTTCATCCTGCTTATTGATATTTCTGCTGCTCAGTCACGTTCTGCACTCTGGCCATAATCGTACATTTATATTCGCAACATAACTTTAAGATCTTCTTCTATGGAAAAGACCTTTTGGCTAAAGCAACGATAAACAATTCCTGGGGCTGTTTTCCTGATTTTCCTTTGGTTTTTTGTTTTTTTTTTTTTTTTTTTTGGAAAAGGGTGGCAAAGCGTGGGCAAGCAAACTTGGCCATAAAACGGGCCAGAAAACTTTATTGTTATTAATATTATTTGCACATAAATATAACAGTAAATAAACATAGAAAGTGCGTATGTGGATGGAGTGTGGCACTCGCAGCTCGAGAGTTGACAGCCAGCCTGCCCCTGGCTGTTGCAAATAAATCATTGCACACGCCTGGACGCCCCTCAAACACGCAACGTGCCCCCAATCCCGATCCTTGAGTCTAACCCTCCATATACTCGACCTCCTAGTTGCTAGCCAGCGGTGTTTGCTTGTGTTTAGGCCAAAATAATGTATAATTAAGCTGGGAGCAGAGAGTTCGGCCGGGCCTTTAATAAAGCCAACCATCTTTCATGCCACACACACATTGGGGGTGCTGACAGCTCAAGGACGAGGAGTAGGATGATTGGTGGGTGGTGGATGTGAGTCCTTACCCCGGATTTTGCAGATTTTCACCCCTTTGTGGGGTTCGGGGGCTCAGGGTTTTCGGAGGGGCATCTAGCAAGTTATTTTCAATTAAGTGTTCTTAACACGTTGCCTAATCGACAGACATGTTCCCCCGGGTCCTGGGGACACCGCCTCCTAATCACATTACTGCAAAGCCAAAGGAGCCGCACAAAAGGTCGAGCAAAAACAGTGACATGATGTGATTCTATCTACCCAAGGGAGGAGATTGGTTCTGGGAAATTCCCACTGGAAATCATGTTCAATGGCCTGTTTCTTGCATTTTGTTTTAAAGTTGAAGTTGGCCTTTAAACTGAGCAAACACGAAACATTAAAATAAACAATAAATTAAATCTAGTTAAGTCTCCTAAAAGTATTTATAAACCGAAGAAACCCGCATAGCTATTATAAACAAATAAATTTATAAATTAGTTTTAAGTATCTTCTAAAAATCATTTATGTTTTGAAATTCATTACGGCATATAAATCAAAATTACTCTGTAATAAAAACAATATTAAAGTCGAAGCAAAAGAACCGTTTTCAAAATTTAAATATTTGGCACCCTTTTTAAGTGGTCTATGTTTACACCTTGGGGTGATAACTCCCACAATTTGGTAATATAAATGGAATAAAGCAGCCAAAGTCCCAAACCCACCCTGCATAATTGCCGCCACCTCCTAAACCAATTTAAATATTCCGTGAGGACCGGGGTTCCCTGGAGTGGGTTCAAAAATACGTTGTATCACGGCAGGGCAAATCGCAGAACGTTTAAAGATAAGCGAGCATGTTGTTCGCCTCTCATTAAATTAAATTAAATGTGTGTCTTGCGATAAAATTTTATATTCAAGACCCCACTCCAGAAGGTGGCTGGGGTGGAGTGGGTAAATGAAGGGGGTTTCGGGGATGTGGGTCGCAAGTCGCAAGTCGCGAGCGAGTTCAAGGCGTTTTTCAATTTCAGTGCAGCAACAAAATCCGTCCGCCACAAAACCAAAAACAACTAGCCGCGAAGCGCCGTCATTTCCGCCGCCTGTCAGAGCAGCAACAATTTAATTTTTATTGTTATGATGTCATCAGCATAAGAACCAGGCCCGTGCCATTTGCAGCCCCCAGACCCATGAAGCCCAGAACTCAGACCTCAAAACCGAGACCCCAGAACCCCAGAACCCCAGACCCCAGAACCCCAGACCCGATATCCACATCCAAAGCAAGTTTCTTTCAGGCTTCGCTGACGCACTCGGACGACGTGAACCTCATACAAATTGGCAGTGTGATGGAGTCGAAGAACCGCGCTAAAATAACACAACCACTATTCCAGGTCCCCGGCGGCGTCTTCCTTGGGTCCAAGAGCGATTTATGCGCGAATTGCCATTTGCCCCCCAGGATTTACTCGAATCGCTGACCAGTCACCGATGAAGTGCCAGCTGCCCTGTGCCGTCACTTCAAATACAGTCGAAATTCTATAACGCGGAAAAGAACTTTACTTTTAGAAATATGTATAGACAAAGAAAAAAAGAAATCAAAACTTGTAAAAATTAAAAGATCTTCTGACTTGGTGATTATAGGGAAAATATAGGTAAAATACGAGTTCCTTAATATATAATTTAGGGAGTCGAATTCGAAAAGGATTATTAAGAAAAACCAAAGTGATTTCTGTGGCACATTTGTATCTTGCGTTCAAATTAAAATGGGTTTTCAAATTTATTTGTTGCACTTTATTTATATTGCATTTGTTGCAAAAAGTCAAGTTCTTTTATACTTTAAGTATTAAAGAAATTGGAAATATTACTTGATACATTTTTTCAACTATAGAAAATAGAATAGAGTTCGAGTTATGGAGGATAGACTGTATATAGACAATCGCGGTGATGGCTGGGGCTGAGTTAGAATTATGCCCATGGCCTGAGCACATTATTACGATGCCGGCTTTTATGTGGCTGTGGTAATGTAACATTTTGCTGAGCAATCAAAAGGCGCAGCAAAAGTTTCCAAGTTCGAGGGGCACTGGGCGATTGCGGCGGAGGAGGACGAACCGCATCCGTTTGCCGAGCCCACCTGGCCAACTTGCAGCCGGAGTTTGATCGATAAACCAAACCAAACCGAACCAAACCAAACCAAACCAACCCAAGCCCGACCAGAGCAAACCGAGGTCCCTAGCAAATTGAGGCGGCTGAATCCAGGAGAGCCCCGTGTCAGAGGCAAAGTTTAATCTTTGATGCCGGCGACACATCGGGCCCAAATTGATTTTTAAAGTTATCAGAGAGTCGGCTCCTGTGATTTATGCAAAGAGGTTGGCAACTTTTGCTGGGGTTTTGTCTTAACAAATCGGGTCAGGGTGCAGAGTGCAAAACCGAAACAAAAACACAACTCAAAGCCCCACAAAAGTGAAACAATGCTCATCCATCATTCCGCTATCATTGGGTTTTCCATTCATTTACAGAGAAAAAAAAGAAGAAAAAATTACTTTTCATTACATTATTTTCATTATTATTGGGACCCTTCATAAATGCACTTTAAAAAATTGTAATTTAATTTAAAATTGTTAATAACATCATCAGGCACCGCCAGATGGCGCACCAATGGAATTGTAAATGGCGCCATCTGTTATTTTGAGATTCGTTAACAAAATAACGGGTTTCTGATTACAGAGGCGCTGGAATATAGCTTTCCTTCTTATTTTAAGTTTAAAAATAATTTTATATTTCTCAAAACTGAAACTGAAATTTAGTTTTAAATTACACTCTTTCTAAAATCAGTAGGTTTATATACTAACATTATTTAAAATCCTTTACAAATTACCAATTTTTATATGAAAACAAAGCCATTATTTGGCGCGGTGCACCCACTCCTCGATGATTGTCACCAGTACTTACCCACCTTGGTTGGTTCATTAATGGGACCTCTTCGATTCCGATTCCGATTTTGATTCCGATTTTTGTTTCTTCTTTTTTCGAGTCCTCTTCCTTTTGTTGAGTCTTTGTTGCTGCTGCTGCTTCTGCCTCTGCCCCCCGCCGTACATTTATTTTAGCAATTTGTTTGCCTCTCGGTTAGTTTGTTGTTTGTTTGTTTGTCTGCCGCTTGGTTGGTTTGCTCAGCTCACACACACCTAAACACTCGCGAAAAGCACTTGGGCACAGTATCCGTATCTGTACCTGTACCTGTATTTGTATCTGTATCTGCTCCTGACGAGGACCCCGTACTTTTCCCCAGTTCCGTAACTGAGATGGGTCCTGCCAAAAGGAGCCACGCGCTCGGTTCGAGTACGTAAATGAGTTTATTGCCGGCAATAAGCGAACTTAATGCGCCTGCACGAGAGGCATCGATGCAATATATCATCTGGATTCGAGTCGTTACCTTAAAAGAGACAGAACACAGGTAAGCGGTTAGTGATGAGTCGTTGCTTCTATATATAGCTTAAAAGGTTTGCACTACTTGTCATATTTCATCATCGCCAAAAAGGACCAAGAATCGAAATTGGTAACTCAAACGCACATAAAAGCGTTATAAGCGAGTTTTAAAATGGCTCTTTGTGACTGTTTGTGTAAAGATTTAAAATATATTTTTATAAATAATAACTGAATGTGCTGACGTTGAATTTTTAATATGGCTTCCATTATGAAATTGACCCATTTATGAAAAGACACGTCATTTCAAGGTAAATTTAATGGTTCAAGAGAATTGCATAAAAGACCAAATTATTTTTAGTGCTCTAATGCTAAGTTTATTTATTTAAAGCACTTGTCACTAGAACTTAAGCATTGGTGATTATAATTCAGACTGTAAAAAGTCTAGTTCAACTGATTAAATTAAAATTAATTTCCTGCCCATTTCATAAAATTCTTCTAAACATACTTAGATTATATCGAAATACACCAAATGAAAAGTAATCTCCCGACCATGTCATCAGTTTGATTTCCGCACCCCCATATCGTGTTCTTTTGAACAAATATAAAGTCAACAAGAGTAAACACGAAGGCCCGGAGAACCCACAACACAATTACGGGTTACTTGCTTGGCGTGTGTACTCCGTAGTCAGATTACTCATTTCACGGACAAGGTACAAGTAGCAACGGCAATTCAAGACAGCTGCCGCCGCAATTTTTATGGAATCTGGAGGGGCTAGGGAGGATTATAAAGCTTTTAAATTCAGCAACCAACCACCACAAAAAAAATTCAACAAATTAATGTGGTAAACAAGAAGATTGGTGCACTGCAGAATATATATTTAAGTCAAGGTCTCTATACTTACAAATTTGTTATACAAACAATTTCATAAGTAACTTTGATAAAATCTATGTTCCATTATATTAAACCCATTTTAGGCCTACACATTTCACTATACTTCTTCAAATTCGAGTTAATTAAATGTCATTTGCACTGTATTTAAATTACTCATGCTAGTCATTAAGAATAATTGCGCTTTTAGTACATTCCCCTTGCTAATATTCCGTATTATTTATTAATTGCTTAACTTTCGCTCAGTTAGACTAGAAAATGGATTTGTAAATTACAATTCATCTGTAATAATTCCCTCTAGATTGTTCGCTCCAAATTGTTTGATTAAATTACTGGAATTCAGAAGACGTAAGACGTGTAAGCGAGGTGTTGGAGTGTAGTGTGTTATAATAGAAAGCGCAAATCTCACTGTTTTTATCGACCATGCACAACCCCATTTCCACAAAACCAAACCAACCTTCTCCCATGTGTCCCGCCCAGAATGTTATGCAAAACAAAAATTCAATTTCAATTCAATTAATCACGCTTGATTAGCACCAATAATGGCCAACGCCAACAGGCGGGGCATCAGCATCAGGCAACAGACATCGGCCAAAGGACATCCAGATGGCAGGACTCTGACAGCGGAGACTAGAGAGCTGCTAGTCCTCGATTTCTCGATTCCTCGATTTCTCGATTCCCCAGTGCAATCCACAGCCACTCTGCCTTTTGTCCTTGGCTTGCAACTGCTTCCGAGCCGCTTTTTGTTTACCACTTTGCACATTCTGCTGTCAAATTTGTTGATTTATAGTTCCCGATGTGCCTCGACCAATGGCGGCGGGGGCGTGGCAGGGCGGAGGGCGACTGATGACAGGCGGGCGCCAAGCAAAAGCTCAGGGAACGCCAAAAAAAAGGCTGCCAAATTCGCTACAGTCGAATGCTCCGAACTAAGGATACCATGTGCACAGATCTTAGTTATAAAAGGAAAAACTCATTAATTTAAATATTAAAATAAAAATTCAAAGTGCTAAAATATAACTTATTAAAAATTATTTCTACCAAAAAATTAAAAAAACATTTTGCAAAAGAAAAACACATTACATTCTACAAAGAATTTTCATAAACGAAAATTTTCAGTTCTATTTCAAAACTATAGAATCTCCGGCGTCTTTAGAAGTTAACTGCCAAATTTCTATGACTCAATGATTCTGTAACAAGTTGAATTTATACTGCCAAACTTGAAAGTGGTAAAAATAAATTCTTAAAATTTAGTGGCTTTTGAAAAAAGTATAACAAATTCTGCAATTTTTCTAGTTTCTGCTAAATTTGTTTTGATTTGCTATTACAAATTTCAGTTAATAGCTTGCGAAGATCAGATATATTATAAAATAGGTTTATTAATTGCAGACGATTACTTATAAACCAATTGTATAAATGGTTTGAATTCCCTGATTCAGAAAATTTAAAGTCTACTTTCCCCTTTGTATACAAGTGTAATTAGATATAAAATTCAAAGAATTCTTAAAAGAGGTCTGTTTATAATCACAAACTATAGCTAGTTACTTTTTTTGTGTTTATTTAACATATTCGGGATTACTGTATACCCCTGTTTTCCCCGAGTAGGGGATATACAAAAATAGGGGAAAACCAAAACCTCGAAAGCAAAAACCAAGCCCGGCGATAAAGTCAAACTACAAAGAACACCGAGGGAAAAAGTCTGTCAGCAATTTCAATGACAATGCGGCAGTTTGTTGCCAGTTTGCCAGCCAGTTCTCCACTTGCCTTTTGTTGTGGTGCAGTTTTCCGGCCCTTTCTTTTTTTTTTTTTTGGGGCATTGGGCTCGACGAGTGCGAATTGTTTTTGGCAGAATGCGATTACTTAGGTACCTGAAATAGTTTGCGGTCTCACTGACTGTGAGGGACTGTGCCTGTGTCGTCCGTCCTGCCGTCTGCCGTCGATAAATCCAGTCGAGTGCACAGCGTCGGAAGTGTGGGTCCACACAGAGCAAAGATTGGATCCACCCGCTGGCATACAAATGTCCGAGTGTCCAGTTTGAGCCAGTCCAGTCTCACTCTAGTCCAGTACCCGTATGCGCCGGAGATCCGCAGACGACCGCAAACAAACGCCACTCATTTGCAGGCGGCTCGCATCGACTTCTGGTTGGGTCGCCGTCGGATGTCAGGAACGATGTGCCGATGTCCAGATGCCCAGATGCCCAGATGTGTTTGATGAGGCCGGAGATAATCGTTTGGCAATCGAATGAGCCCCACATGTCGGATTTTGGTTTTGGCGCAGGCCGAGCAGAAATTTTTTGCCAGGGTCTTTGCCTCTGACAACACAGCAAACAGAATTTCAAAAGTTAAGGGGGTCAAGTAATTTAAGTTGAGAAAGGTAATAATGGTGGGTTATGAACTATGAAACTTTTCGGGTCGATATTCTCAAAACCAGCCCCAAAATACTACCTAATATTGTTAAATATTAATAACAAAAAAAATAATTTAAATATCAATTATCAAGATCCCAAAAATAACAAACATAAATAGGTAAATTTAACTAAAAATTACATTATATATAAATAGAGACCTCAAGATACAAAAACATACAGATAATATATTATTATATTATATCGATTCCCTTTTAAATTTAAAGAGTTACAAATGGTAAGGGTAATAAATAATTCTTTATTAATACCCCCATAAAGGGATTGCCCGGCTCGCCATTTTCGTTGTATTTTAAATGGTGCTAATTTATGTTTTGGCAATTTATGTTTTTGGAGACCAAATATTCTGCAAAATGTTTTTATATTTATCTAATGGAATTAAAAGCAAACTTAGACCTTTTAAATGAAACATATTTGTTTCCGAATGTACTCTAAATTGTAACAATAAAAGTTTGTATTTCTTATTTAATTGTAGATAGTAAACGTATAATATGTTCTTAATAAATTAATCAACAAATAGTTCCACATTGACAAAATGCGATTCTAACAACATTCGCTAATTGATTGGCAGCCTGAAGAGTGTTGCTCTGGTGTGATTACGTTTGTTTTAACAGGAAGTCTTATGGGAAATATTTCCGACATGGCCCGACTGCAACTGGGCCACTCACAAATGTTCAAATTTGCAAATTGAATGGACCTACTTTCGGGCGGCTTTAGCCCCATTGCAATGGCCATTGTACGAGAACGTTGACCAGAGCGGATTGTGGCAGGGTCCTGGGGGGCGTCCATAAATAACGGCAAAACAGTCAGATAAATTTGCAGGAGCTATAAACAAGCTACTCCGGCGGACTCCCCGATCCCGCACTCCCGGCGAAATCGATTTAAATGCTCCGTTTGCGTGTTCTGTGTTCTGAGTCCGCCGGTTACCTTGAAGTCTTTATGTAATTTGTACACAGAAATAAATACAATCCTATATTGAATTGGATGTCTCGGACTTAATTTGATCCTTGGCAATGATAAGGTTGTTATAGCTCAGCTTGCATAACTTTGATTGAAGCTCACGTATCGATATCGAACAACATGACCTTTGCCAATTATTAATAATAATAAATTATTGTGGTTGTTATTAAAGCAATATATGAAATATAAATCAGAAATAGCTAATCAAACAAGTCGATCTCACATAGATTTTAGCTCATAATAAATTTAACTTCTAATCATTAAATTGATTAGTTTAGGTAGTGATTTTTAAGTCACAAAATAAGTTCTTATCAGAATGCTTTATTTCTGAGACTATGGTTTTAAAAATAGCTGTGTTAAAGTTTGGCGTCTCTTTTTTTTCTAAGAACACAATTGATACTCCGACTCTTCATAATTATTTCTCCATGTGCATCGCAGTCCGGCAGTCGCATTGTGTCCCGGTTTGAGCCGCCGCCGTTAAGCGAGTTTCCATGCTAAATAGCCCGACACGTGGCATCTGCCGTCCTCGCTTCCACCGCGTGCACCATTTCGATTGGCGCTTGATAAGCAGCAAGGACGAGCCAGAGTCCTGGACACCGGAACGGAGGACCGGCTGATAAGGATGGACTCCATTCAACCGACCACGACGACGTGTTTTGATGGTTTCCCCAGCCCGGGAATACGCTTTCCGTGTGCGATGCATTGCTTTCGATTTCACCGATTTTACCGCCACTAAAAAGCTCAGGACAACCGCACGCAAGGATAATTACGGACTTACAGCGAACAAATATGTGAATGAGTCGCGGCTTGTTTGACGATCGATTGTGATGAATTTTATGAAGACCATAAGGGTAATGTTTAATTTGCAACATTTGCTGGTTTATTTTTGTTGGGCATCGTATTGTTGCCACAGTTTAAATCCTGAATTATTTTTTTTCATGCTTTCACAAACACAAATTAAATTGTTAGCATAGCGTTTATGCAATGATTCCTCTAATATACACCCACATATAATATGTATTAAAGAAATGGTAGAAGTGAACAAGTTCTGATAAAGTATTTCAGAAATACTTTGTTTAAAAAGGCAATCCCTTAGATAATTATAATATATAATACCACTATTCAATAGAAATTATCTAAGCTTTTAGAAATTAAATAATTATGCTTGCTCATTTGATATAAAATACAAAATTAAGCTTATTGCATTTCCAATTCCGTGAGGCTAAACAACAAAGTCCCTTTGAATTAGTTAAGCATTTGAAATATGTTTAGCAAACGTGCGACACACGAACCAATTTTCATCCTTACGGGGTCAGTGCGAACCAATTTCCATTCCAAATAGGAACGTGTCCTGCACACTCACTTTTGCACAGTTGCGAGTCATATAATAATATCACATTTTGGTATCACTTTAATAAGTTAAGTTTTTATTAAAGAAACAGCTTTGTGAGCAAAAAAGATCCTTCGTTAATTCTGCTTCTACTGCACCACTTCGAAAGAAATATTATACAAATATATTAAGTAAAACACTTTATTTCGAAATGCTAAGTGCTTAATAAATACTTTTAAGGGATGTTCATTTTGTTTTACAATCTGCCCGTGGAATATTCTTTGTTGGGTGACTAAAATGATTAAAACGATTTTCTTAAGGTCCATGTTACATTCGTTTTGAAATCTAGGTATACAATTGGGCAGGCCTCTAGTTCACCCAGATTAAACTTTCTGTTGGCACGGATTCCTTTGACATCCTTGGAACATGTTTTTGGCATATTTCAACAGCCCCGCCTACAATCTTGACCACGGCTGTGTGTGTTAACACCTATATGCAGGGCGGAAAGTTCATTGCATACGTACATACATAGACACGTGGGGTTCTTGTATGCCCCCAAGGAGTATAGTTGCACTTGTTTGCCTAATACATTGTTGCAAAGCAAATCAACACAAATTTTCGAAGGATACGTGTACGGACTTTGTTGCTGGCTGATGTCTGCCCCGTGTCAGTGGAGCATGCAACTTGCCCGGCCACACCCACCGCCCACTTCCAGCCACTGGCAATAAGCCACCGCCCACCACCCACCGCCCACTGCCAACCGCCCACAAAAGACGAGCTGACATGCAAACACATAAACGCCATTTCGCCTCCAGTTTGCCACCTAAATGGCAATGACATCGCCCAGAAGAAGAGCAAGATGGCAAAATGTTTCACTTTTGAGTCGACTTTTTCATTCGTGTGCGGAGCGCTTTAATATGTTACCTTCCCATTTGCCGTCCTCCGATGTCGATGGCCAGTCAAACGGATCCGGTCCAGATACGTCAAATTAATTTCATACCAAGCCAACCGAACCGAACCCTCTTTTGGCGAAGAGTTGGCAGTTTTTCTGGCGGGGCAAAATAAACGTAACTGCCAATACAGCAAAAAAAAGAAAACCTTTAAATTACATTTTTAAATATTACGTTATAATTCTCCTTGTCAGTCTAAGGACAAAGTATTAAAAATAGTTAGCTTGGGAAAACTATAGTTTATACATGTTCCCTAATAAATCATCGATTTTGATAATAAATGTTTCAAACAAAATAATATTGTATTTAGAGAAATCATCCTAAAGAATTCGCGTTGGATTTTTTTTTATAAAAAAAGGACTTCAATTCGACAGCTAAAAACCGACATCATTTTTTATCGCAGTGAGGACAGCAAGGTGAAATATATAAATAAGTGGAAAACGATCAAAGGAACTTATCCCAGACATTGTCGAAAAATGTACGTTTGACGGAAAAAGGCCAAATTGGGCACAGTTTGAAGCCCGAATATTCCAGGCCGGGGTGAGTCAGTCAGTAGGTAGTCGGTAGTCGGTAGTCAGTGGTGACTGTCCACGAACTGAGCGAGCTGGATTCACTTTTGACACGTACACACATATGTGACAGCTCGCAAACTCGGCCTGGCTTAGGGCACATTTAGTTTTTGCCGGGCTTGACAGCCGAAATGGCCCAAAAAGCGGGGACAGCCGGCTTAATGAATTATGTGCGAACTCAAAGTTTGGCCAACGGCCCTACAAATCAAATGATTTCAGCATAAATTTCTGTAATTCGCACCTGTGTAACAACATGCATGAGCCATTTCTAAGGGTTAACCTTTTCTTGGAAGGAAATCAAACCTATTATTACTGGGAAATCCAATTGAATGGAGCCCTGCAGTTCTCAGAATGTATTGCCTTTATTTTTCATAAAAGTGAGTAGTTAAATGCCTTGTAGATTAAAGCCTAAACCCACGTAGCTTTTCACTTTTTGTATTTATTGAACCGAAAATTTGAAATGGCAATATTGTGGACTGAAATACATGCTTATGGTATACTGTATGCAAATATAAGATGTCATGGATGGCCAAGCTGGAACATATTCATAATGATTAAATATGTTGTATTACATTTGAAACACATGTAAATCATGAAATGTGAACTTATGGACTTTCATAGACTGACTTTCAACTTAAAAATTGTGTTCTTTATAATTATTCTTATTTTGTCTTTAATCAGAAAAATAAAACTTTAATTTAAGATGGGCAAATAAGAAATATGATTGGGGTTTTTAATTAAAATTAAGTGGAGTTGACGTATGTCTCTCCCAGTTCATTAATTATATAAACGAGTTATGTTACAACCTCAAGCCATTTTTAAATTCCAATATATAAATCCTTACACAAATACCAGAGATATCTCCGGCTATTTAAAAAAATCTTTTTAAGCCAGAAAATGTACGCCTATTAAGGTGAACTTGTGAATAAATATTCTTTAGCAAGATTGTAACTCCAATGTAGTCAAATGTAACGAGCCAAACACTTGCCACTACATTAGCTGGCTTTTATATTGGTCTCAACTTTTTGCTAGAAAGTTCGTTCCATGAGGCAACCAAGAAATCTTTAGAGCAGTTTTAATGAGGTCCTCTTCTTTATACACAGTCACTGACTTTTTACACATCGATTATTGATCCGTGCCAGTTTGGCGCGCAGTCCTTTTGCAACTTCTTACGTCATTTGGGAAACACTCGGCAACTGGTTCGCTTTGGCTGGCTTGGGGCCACGTTTTCCCCCATTTTCCAACATTTTCCCCCACCGCGCAGAATGTGTCATCATTAGGGCTCGTCGTGCATTCCCCCCGTCCCCCCGTCCCGGCATTTGCGGCCATTCGCCGCCTTTTTGGCCAGGCCAATACACAAATCGATCGCTGTGGTTTCTTTCATTAAGTATATTTCGCGCGTTGCCCCCGCCGCTGGTTTGTATTCTCGCCAGGCGTTATTATTGTAATAAAAATTTACGTAAATCGTGCCCGAACATTGCCCCAGACCTTCCAAACTCAGCCGACACATTTGCTCACGCACTGTCGTGTTGGCTTGTCCTTCGACGAAAAGTTTCCTTTGTTTGCCAATTTTTATGAGCAGGCCACGCTTCCGCCAACCGAGCACCGCCCATCGTCCACCGCCCACCGCCCAACGCCCACTTTAACATTACACCCACCCGCCCATGCGGTGGTGCGGTCAAATTCTTGGCCATCTTCTTCTTCTGGCCAACGACACCTGCAGACTAATTAATGGCAAATTCCTGCCACCTCACTTGGCCGTTCATACATATATGACCCCGCACACCTGTGCTCTCTATGTATACGAGTACACTGGCAAAAAATGCTTTTTTTTTAAAAATAAGAACCTATGTTAAAGATCACTGCGGCAGAATACTCAAGTGTTTATTCTTTGAGACTTAAAAACTGGATTTATATTTAGTCATTGATATGAAGTCATATTATTTAGTAAGCTATGGCATTCATGATGTTTATGTTTATTTATTTACAAATATCATGATTAGACATTTTATATGCAAAAATATATTTAAAAAATATATTTAAATTCGACAAGTCCTGCATATCCAATCAGTTTTACAAAGCCGGCTTTAAGCAGAATGTTTAAAAATATAAAATCAGAGGGAAGAATAATAATTCGATGTCTTTTCATGAATTATTGTTATTTTTGAAGTATAAAATCAATAACGGATAAAGTTTTTCATAAAAAGGATTTGTGGGAAAATAGTTCTTGCAAAATATGTAAAGTAAATTCTACTAATATAATATTTGAAGTGGAACAAACAAAGTTTTAAAAAACTGACACAATTTCAATCAATTAATTGAATTCTGGTATTGCAAACACGATTTCTTTCAGTGCATTCATAAAGTGTTATGAAATCCCGTAGTTGCCTATTTGAGCCGCTTATGTGCCTTGGCGGAGATGTTGGCAACGATTGTGCCGCTAATGGCATCAAAGGATAACCCATTCCCGGAATGACATGCCGCAAGTGGGGCATCCAAAGTGATTCGATTAGGCCCGGCTATCAATTGAGTGTCTCTGGCAATTTGCATCTGACGGGGCGTAGTAAAAACTTTATCAAATTATCGAGCTGGTAGTTATGCTCGAGAACGTACAGTCAAAGTGATGAAAACAGGAGTGACACTTCACGTTACGTTGATTAAGCACTTACAATTATGGCAAATAGGGGTGGTGAGGGGAAAGGGGGATAGCATTTTCGTGTCCTTTGTGACTCGAGCTAGTGTGTACTGTGTGCACACACATCCTCACGGAGGCAAACATGTTTGAGTTTCGTCTTTCGGGTACTTGAAAGCATTTGGAAACTTTTAATGACATTCTCGCTTATTATTTTCTAGGGCTTCGCCGCCAAGTGTTTTGCTGCCTTAATCAATGGCAGACAATTGTCCCCGCAGTGGCTGTAATTAACAGATGACAAAGGAAGCTATCCCCCAGCAGGGTTATCCTTGAAATAACCACACCCTGGCATATCCATTCATACATATATGTATGTTGACCAAAGGGGAAAACTCGATGACACTTGCGAATATTATTTATTCAGGCAAATTGCTGCTTACGAGCGTTTCATTCGCCAGCATTTTACATTCGATTTCCATTATGCCATTTGTTGCTCGAAAGGCTTTGTCAGCCTGATTTGGTTTCCGTTTTCCGGACAAGGCCAAAAGGACCCAAAACTGTTAATACACACACACACAAGCACACTCTCGACAATGCCTCCTTTGTTGGCCATTTTGGGCCTACAAGAGGCGAAGACGTCCCCTCAAGTGCCGGCAATTATTTACAACAATCCAAGAATGGCTCCGAAAGGATCAAAAGAGGAGGCGCCCCTCCCATAAGCCGCCGACATTGAGATATATGCCATCGATATACACTCAGAAAGAAACCATAAGTGTCAAAGGTATTTGGTCAAAAAGTACATTTCCCTGCTGTAATTAAGCAGCCACAGCTTGTTAAATTGAATGCATTAGTTCGTAATTAAATTAAAATTATAAACAATTTTAAAACTAGTTTTTAAGTTTTTAATAGATTTTCCACGGCAAAGTTTTAGCTATTAGTCTGTTTTAGAATATCACAAAATAAGAGCTCGCAACAACACTTTTTTAAATAAATTAAAAAATTTGTTTACAACTACAGTAGAACCCCGGTTATCCGTCCTTCGATTATCCGGCGTTATCTGGGTTACTGAATGGGTCAATTACAGATTTTCTTAAACCTCATGAGTGACCTGCCTATTATATTCAGCCATGTTTTGTTTACCAAATATTAAACTATGTCAATACATTTCCCATTTTGTATACCTCTAATTAAATTTTTTTGAATCCTTTATGTCTTCCGTGCTATCCGAATTTTCGATTATCCGCGGCAAACCTTCTCCTTATTACCTCGGATGAACGGGGTTCTACTGTAATTGCATTTGAAGAAATAGATTACAACATTTCCTATAGAAAGACAAGTTCATTTTAGTGCCTGTTTTTATTTCCAGTGTATTGTGCGTGTCCGTCTGGGCTCTTACGAAATAGTTTAACATTCTGGGGATTTTCTCGGTGTTTTCGGAATCGCTGGCCCGCCATCTCCGCCGTATGGCTTGTTGGCGACGTTTCATTAAGCGAGCGGAAAATGACGCATGCTTGGCTCATTCGGGCACGCTCCGCTTCACAGGACATTTGCGGTTATCCTTTATTGTCTGAGTGGCAAGTGGCGGCGTGGCATCGTGGCAATCTGGCGATGTGGCAATGGGACCTCGGAGATGCGCCACTCAAACCCAGTTTCCGTTTCAAAGCAAACAATTTCATCCGAACCAATCTGGCGGCGCACAGGGCAGAACAAAGCGAGGAAAAACGCTTGAAGTCCATTTGCTAAATAAATTTGATAAACAAGAAGCGCCCCTCGGCACACATACAGAAATACACTTGGGAAAATGCCAAATGTAGTTATGACCCATTCTTATTATTCTTTTAGGATAAAAACATTTGAAATATCTCTTTGATTTCTTTTTAATTTTCTTAACTCTTTATTAAGTTTAAAAGCGGTTTCGGTAAATAAACTAAGAATTATCACATAAAAGACTTTAGAACCAACTGTGAAACAAATCTTTAAAACGGTTAATTGGGAATTATAAATTAAATTTAGGACGGTGAAAAACGGATAGCTCATGTCGCATATCGCATATTAAATATTTCAATATTTATATTCAAGTTATTTGCTTTCGTGTAGGTCAAGTTATAAAACTTTTCAGATTTCAATGACATCTGCTTGAAATGATTCTATTATTTTTTCGAGTGATGACCCCCTGAAAAGTGGCTGGCATGTATCTCCACTGACCCCAATTGGCAACAAAGTGGGTGTCGCAGATCCTGGGGCGGTGGCGGAACTTTAACTTTCAATCTGCTGAAAACACGAGACCAGAAAAAAAACAAGGACATGCTCAGCGGGCGGACATTTCAGACTTTGCATCCGCTTTTGCAATCGCCCGGGAATATTAAATTCTTGATGCTATTACCCGCTTGTTGATCCACATCATGCTAATTAGCCTTAACTTTTTGACGTCGCAGTTGTCGGGGTTAAAGATACTGGCCCCATCCCCTCGGACATTATCGGGTTTCGGGTTTTGAGCATGATAATTGAGGGGTGAACGTAATTCATACGCCATTTCAGAAATGAAATATCGAACGACGTCAGTGCGGAATTGGACCGAGGAGGGTACCCCACATGTCTACCATGACAGCCTTAATTCTCTCTTCAACGTTCGCTTTTTAACTTGCCAAAGTTTTTCCGAAAGTTTCTTTGAAGATTTTCATTTGAAAAATGGTTTTAATCCGATAAATTAGTCAAACCAAACGTTCTTTTAACTTTTAACAATTTTTCAAGGATTTTCTTAAAGTTTTTTAGATTGTTTGTAAATACATATATACATCATTATTTTGTAATTGTGATTTACAGGCTGCAGGGGAGCTCAAAAAAGCTCTAAGAAAGGTAGATGTCATATTAAAAGTTTCTCATTTAATAATCAGAAAGAATAAACAAAATATTGTATTCCGTAAAAAATTATAAATGGAAAAACCAGATTTTCTACTCGTTAATTACATTCATTATATATAAGCTTATTGTGTTTGGTAACATACCACATACATTGGAAAAGTTATTATTCGATGAGTAAAGCTGAGAAAAAAACTAGAGTTCCTGTCTACATAGTGTTTGCTACACTTAATTAGATTTCGAAGCGAGCTGAATTGCTATGTAGCTAAAAAAAATACTGTTCCGCAATTTATAAAATTTAATTAATTTTTCGGATTTATCCAGTCATGGACAGAAGTCGGCTGTCCGAGAGGCTCTTGCGAAAATCCACAGACCGCCGCAACTATGCAGCTCCGGCAGACGACGCCGCACAATCAGTGACCATTGTCCAGTCCGGCCGCACCCCTCTCACCTGGCGGGAGTCCTCGGAGCCGAGTGAGCCTGCATCGCCGGACGCCGCGCCCAGGACACAAATCAAATTAAGAACCGACAGACCGGACCACACCGAAAAAACACCACATACTGAGAGAAATTTTGGGTAAAGAATTTAACGAATTAATCACATATGAATAGTACATTGTAAAATGGAAAACTACTAACTAAGAAGATGTCCTACTAATTAAAGCAACTTATTGTTACTATAGTAATACTCTTTTGTAGGTAGCCTAAATTAAAATTCCAAATTTTTAAGAAATAACACAAAAATAAGTGGTTACAAATAAAAAATGATAATTATATTTTGAGTTTAATCTAGAAAGTTGTTTGCTTCACACAAGTGTGACAGAAAGGTTTTAATATAAAGGCAATTTGGAATTTCATTTTCCAAAAATATTTTATAAGTTAAATATAGATTATTTTGATCTTAAATTTAAAAAAAGCAAAAAAAAAAATGTAAAGATGTTAGTAACCAAATAGTGAGATTTCCAAACAGGTTTTATTTTAACCCTTCGTAATTGAATTTATAACATTTCTGAGTTTTGTTAGAACTCACAAATCAGGATATACTTTTTCAAGAAAGTTATTAATTCTTCTCAGTGTGTCGAACCAAACCAAACCGGACCGGCAGTAATTACCGAAGAGTGGCGGGCGGTGGGTGTCGAGTGGGTGGCATGTGACGGCCACCCACCAATAGTGCATAAATCACTTCGCATTCAGCGAACACGGAATCTATGCCCCTGACGCGCCCATCGAGGGCCGACTGGTGATTTATATTGATTAAAACTAGATTTCAATTCCAGCCGAAGCCGCCATTATAAATGGAAGATAATCGTCGAGTTTTTCCCCGAATGCGATGAGCCAAAACAAACGAAATGTGCGAACGGACTGAATGACTTTCAATAAGCAGTCGTTCATAATTGAATGTGTTTCGTATTTTTTGTAGACCCTGATTGACTTCGAAAGACTAGGCCTTCATTGATTTTCATTTTCATTCTCATTTGCATTATTATGGGTTCGAATTTTTCTAATTCACCTGATTCGGAATCCTTGTAAATTTAACTAAACTCGATTATTTCCTTGAACAAATTTGCATTTTTATCAGACGTCTTTTTTATGAATGGAATTTATAAAAGGATAATTTAATTTTTAAATGTAGCAGTAACAATTTGTCTACTGAAATATAAAAGAACAATAGTTTTTGAAGGCTTATACTTATTTTTAAAAAGAAGTGAAGATAACCAATCTATGCCATAGAAATGAAACATTTTCATTTGGTTTTCCTGGTATCAGTTTTTGCAAATGTAATTGGTTTCTATTTAGAAAGTTCGAAATGCACTTTTCCGCGCCCTCGTCAACGGCACAAAAGTGAGCAATCAGACTCACCGGGAAATCCATCCTGGTGCTTGTTTGTAATTCAACCAGTCAGGAGTTTTCCACTTGCTTCTGTCCCATGTTTGGCCATCGCTTCCGGAGAAAAGCGTTCGATTTTCACCCGTGTTGTTGGCTTGCGGTCCCCGTCCGTCTCTGTATTTTCGACTCCGGGTTTGGGTCCGGGTCCGGATCCGGATCCGGCTGTGTGTGGGCTCCGTGCGGTTCGTTTTGTGGATTTGTTTTCGGTTTAATTAATTTTAAAATGGACTTCTACCTGGGCGCTAATTGCACTGACTTTGATTTATGTGTTCAGATAATGACCAAATTGGTTTTCTGGGGAACCACTTGGCCGCCTCTTCACCACTCACCTGTCGTTGTCTGTTTGGGTCCTGCGAAGGATGTGGCACGCTGGGCCAGGAGCATTCCAAGGAGATTAATTCAAGAAATAGCTCTGAAATGGCTTTGCGCCAGACAGCAGAAGGGGCCCTTTGTTGAGAGCGAACTTAAGGATTTAATTTTAAATCAATAACAGCGAAGGTCACAAGGCAAAATACGTATTTTTCGAGATTTTCTAGCTTTGAGCCTTTGAATCGTTAATTAAAGGACTAGTGAAGCTATTTTAAGGGGTACTTAATTCAGTTAAATTGTCAATCATGGAATAAAGTACAAAGTTCATTTTGTCTTTTGATTTCCGGGTCGAAAAAACACATTTAGTGCTATTCTATCTTAAGCATTTGAAAGAAAATAAGTTCCAGTCACACAGCCATTTAACAAAATAAGTTTTTCTCTTTTTCTTTCCTAAATTCGATTGGATTTATTGCCGAAATATATTTTATGCTGCAGTGAAAAAGCAATCCATGTTTGCCGCATTTTAGCCAATTTATTGCTACCGAATTTTCTCTTTCAAATTTCCGAGCTCTTAAATTTAAGCTCATAAACTTGTGGCATGTTAAATTGAAGTTCTTTTAGCGCCGCACGCAGAAAACTTCAGGTGACACGTACGGGGAAATTGAAAGTTTTAGCAGAAGATAAAAACGTATAAAATAACAAGACTAAAATAAACTTTATCCAAAGCTGGTTGGAGAAAATTCACAAGAAAATGTAGTGGAAACTTAAAACGAATGTTTAATATAATTTCAAGGAACTAAATTAGTTAAACTTAATTTAACACAAGTATTAAAAAAATGAAGATTGAATTCATATTTCCACAAAGTCAATGGTTCAGTCAAATATGTTTTTTTTTTCATTTCGCAGAAATGTGGGTGCATTCATTAAAGTTTTCCAAGGCCCTGAACTTTGGATATTTATTTTGCTGGCCAAGAAAAAGGGAAAAGCAATAATTTTCCCCAAAGAGGCTGAAAAGAAAATGTTCAAAGGCGTCTGCAGCTTCCGTTGCAAACTTTGCATTGACTTTTCCCTGTTATCTTAAGAGGAAATTTTGGCCTCGTAAATATGCAGATAATTTGTCAAGGTCTTAAAACTTACATTTGAACAGTATTCTCATTTAATAGCACCATTGCTAAGATAAAAAAGTTCAATTACCTGAAAAGAAGGAAAATTTAGCATGAGTAAAGAACGTTGATTACGTGAAATTAGAAATAATGATCAGCCATTAAGTATTCGTTCGTAACAAGAAGATATAAATTTTAGCGTAATAAAGGCTAATTAAAATGAAGTATTCAGATGTAAAATTAAATGTTTTCCCAAGCAGCCATTACTGCCGAAAATCCAACATAAAGATTACCCAAGCCTAGCCCTTAAAAGCTTTGGATTTAAGGTGTCACATGTGTATCAAAATGGGTAGGAATCCGCCCTCATTCCTGTTTACACAAATTCCTGTTATGTTTTGTTTATGAAAAATGCCCGACAACAACCCAAAAGTATGCGGCAATAATTTTCACATTAAAATTGATTTATGACGCTCCATGGTTTACACACATACACCATACCCCACCACACATCACCCACCATACTCCAAACACAATACACCAAATATTCAGCAGCAGCCGACGCATTCGACAAATCTTGGAGCTATTTGTGTTGGCTCCCACATCCGGCGAACATTCAGCGGATGACCAAACAAACCGAGGAATGGAATTGGCTTGCAGCCTTAGCAAGCGCCGGCAGCCATAAATCATTTCCCGTGGCCATTTCTTCTTCTGGCAACGCGGAGGATTCCTCCTTGGGCAGGAGCCCGGCTCCTTCCCGTCCCCACCTGACTTTGCACCTTTTTTTTCGGAGTCCGGACGTCACGACGAGTGCCTAGCACGAACGTCATCGGAGACCTGTCCCGGTTTCTACACTCAAAGAATTACATCTCGTGTCATTTGATGACCTCTACTAGACGACAAGGTGGGGCTCACATCTCGGCCCTTTAACAACATTTTGTTCAAAAAAATTAAACAGTGTTTTAAAGACAACATTTAAAAACAGACTTTTAGTCTGTTAGTAACAACAAACCCAAGCTATATCTTAATTAAAAATTTAAACCACTGGCCTACTTTAATTATTCACACATAAAAATGGAAGTAAAACATTGTACAACTTTCCAAAAATATGAACAAATATTTAGTGAAAACACTTTTCATGGGTTTTTTTTTAGGCACCTAAAATCTAAACTGATAGAGAAAATTAGCAACATATTTCCTTAGAAAAAACTACCCAAGACACCGCTGCCAAGGTAAAGTTTGAAGACTTACTTAAGGTAATTTTTATGAAAGGCTAAAATTTAAAAAAATTAAACTATAAACGTTCAGATTTTCCACTGGGAATGTTTGGTTTTAAGTTACTTTTAGTTTACTAGACATTTTCACTAATTACTTAGGAAAGACATGAAGATAAACCAAAAATTCTTTTAGCAATAATAACCTTTTGCTTAATCACAAAACAAAGACTTCGATTCCAAACCAAGATGACTGAATAAAAGTTGTTAATTACAAAAATCGAACATGACTTTGTCTCGTCACAGGACTATACAATGTAAGTAAATTATTTTGTTAATAGATTAAAGCATTTTCCAATTTTAAATTATGATTTCAAGTAAACAAAAGCTGAGATAGCAGAGGACGAGGAACTTATGTACAATACAATAAATTTGGGATGCAATGCATATAATATTTAAGTTTTAGTCCAGACAACAATGATTGTATATTTCCCTAAGAAGGAAACGAAACTATTTTTTCCAGTGCACGGCTGTCCAGCACGGCTCTCGCTCATAAACGAAATTTATTAGCATTTAAATGTTTCAGCGGCGGACGGGGAGTGCACATATGGGCTGGCTGGCTAGGTAATGAATATTACAGCAGGAAGGGGGGGGGCTCAGCAGCATCGATGCCGTGGGCCTGGCCGAGAAGTATGTTGCATAAGCCAAAATTAGTTTATGCATATTTGAAGGCTCCGAAGGGGGCCAAAAAAGACGGCATTGGGGCAGGAGGCATCGCCTCCCACTCGCTTTTGTGTTTCCAATAAAGGAAACGCTCCGCCATGATTACATTTATCTAGTACTTTTTATGCCCGAAAGTATGTTAAGCATTACAAATTCACAAATCTCTGTCGCAGAGAAATAAATGCCGAGAGCAATTCCTTGTGTAGGCAAACATTAATCCACGGCTTGGGGGAGATATAATGGGAGATAAAACTTAATACTTTACAAGGCTCGGGACAATTTAAGATTTTTAAATTCACATAAGTACAAAAGCATTAAAAATTAAGAAACAAAGAAAATATTTTTTGAAGTATTTCATTATTAATCCTTATCAGATTTGAATAAATATTAAAAAGTAGTGTTTTCCAATTTTTATTAATCAGTAGGCCTACTGTTTACCAAAATTTGTATAGAAAGGTCATTTTCCTAATTGCTAATCAAACCTTTTTTAACCAGAAGGTTCAGGTACTGATATTTAAAGTTGTGATTTAGTTTTAAGTCCATTTTAAATAGAAGCATTAACTTAAATGAAAATATAATAACACCAAAATATAAAAAGCACGGCAATATTGAAGGTGTAAACAATAAACTATACTAATTAAAATTTTATTTTTTCTCAGATAAAGTTTCGTTTTAAAGAAATAATCACAACAACGTGTTCGAATCGATTCAATTGCCATATGCTAAATGGTTCAACTGATTAAATGAAAACGAGTCAACGGCAGTCCATAACATTCATTAAGAATGAAAGCCATTCAAATAAATGATTTCATTGAATTTTTATGGCCACATTTCCTCATTCGCTTTTCCTTCGGACATTTAAATTGAATGCAAGATATTCTGCAGATATATAACGCATTTCCGCGTCGTAGTGTAAACAAATGAATTCGTTGATTCAATAAAAGTCACACTGTTTAAGCTAAATAATCTTTGAATATTTTTATTATAATATAGAAATCCCCTTTTAAAGTCATCCAACCAAACGCCAGAATCAAGGACAACATACGAATGAATTCAAACAAGGATAAGTGACACATCTATCATTGATACCTTACAGTGCGTTTCAGAATTATAAGCCTCATTTTTAGAAGCAATTAAACAGATTTTCGGATATTTTAAATTAACATTTATACCTTGCTATCTTAAGTTAAATGAATCTTATAAGCATTAAGAAATAAATCGAATTTCTCATTAAAACCAGTTTAAGATAATTTATTAAATTTCATAAAATTCAATTAATTTATATTGAAATGATTTAAATGAACTTAGCCTCAAAACATTTCTAACCAAAAAATTGCTACAACTTAATGTAAGCCCAATTCTCTTGTTTTGTTAAGAATTAATTTGGAAGTGGTTTTCTGCTCAACAACACATTTTAAAGTGCGGGTTTTGGGGTTTATCCTACACTTTGGTATGCTAATTTCACTTAGTTGCGAAACGCACTGTCTGCCAAAAATCGGACTGGTAACGAATCCGATGTTTGCAAACAAACAATCATACTATGTTTGAGCTCTTGTTTACCGTGGGTGCATCCAGCAAAGCGGGTATACATTTTTCATTGATTGATTTGTTGTCGAACGAGGAGGCTTTACGTTATTCAGTCATGTAACTCTTGCTGCCTTGTTTACTCTGTTTTTAGTATGTTTTTTTGCTCGGAGTTACGGCACCAACACAGAACAAATCGAAAGCGTTCAAAACCGCGGTGACAGCGCGGCAAAAATCGCGAACGCGAGCGAACTTGGTGTCAAAGGTCGGCGTTCGGCGGTCCGCTTTTGGGTCATCCGCACTGTGGGACGGCTGCCGACGAACTGAGGCGACTGCGACGCCGTCCGCTCGTTTAAAGGACCACGAAGGCGGCAGAGAAGGCTGCCACAACACTCGCCTGATAAGGATAACGACACGAAGATGGGGTTCGGCAGTCGGTCTGGTTAAACAAGGCCCCCATCCACCCAGTCCCACGCACAGGTCTATGACTGTACTGGCACAGTTGTGTATATAATATAAGCACTCTAATTATTTTTCTTAAATGATATATAATTGGAGCAATAGGATAAAATTAAGTGTAACAATTTTTTTAGGAATTGTTATGCACATTAAATAGTTGATAAACAAATTAAAACTATTTATATTAATTAAATAAACAATTGTCTGGTTTTATAAAAAAATAGAATGAACGACCTTTGATTATCAACCTTTCTTTCAATTTTTTAAAAATATTTACTATTGTAAAAATGGCACATTCAAATTTATTAAAAATAAAAATAAAGTTCTTGTTTAACTTTCTTGAAAATATTAAAATTAAAACCCATTCATTATTGCTTTGCAAATACATTTATTTTAATGTTCATGTTAACTAACCTATGACATAATTTTATTATTTTAACCGCCGTTGTACATCTGTATGTCTATAATTCTATGAATATGAATGCAAGCGTTGAGCAAATGTCATAAAATGCTAGCCAAATACATTTTCGTCAATTTCAAAGTTAACAGCAAATAGCGGGGTTGAAGATGTTGTGTGTTCAACAACACATTTAGATTAATTGAAAGTCTAGTACCAAAAAACTCGTAAATCTCTTCAAATTTTCAGAGTTGCCGCATATAAGTTTATCGCAATTTATAGAGTGGCGAAAACTTTTAAATTTGCAATAGTGAGTGTTTTGAACTCAAGTGATAAGCAACTCGCCCACTCTCTTTACTCTCACTTTTCACTTTCTTTCTCTCTCTCTCTTTTTCTCGCTCTTCGGAAGAGAGAGCTTTGTGCGCACGCTCAAAAGCGCAAAAGTAAACAAACGGAACTTTCATTCATAAATAGCAACAACGCAGCCGGCGAAAGAAGAGGCGAAATCAAATAATAATCAAAACAAAATCGAAAAGCTCTGATGCCATGTGTTTATCTGCAATTTTCTGAGTCACTTTTCGATTGTCTGCCAATTAATTTAAATACGCCCACAGAGAGCGGTTCGAAAATCTCATTACCAAATCGCTGTCACACCTCATTGACGCCAGGTACTCCAAATATGGCAGGTAAGTGCTCCCCAAAAGGTGTGCAAATAATCATACGTAACTTACAGATGTGTTCGCGAGTATCTGGTAAATACTCTCGGTTGAGATACATTATACATAGCTGTAATGCTTTGTAATGTTAAGTGGCGCTGTCAATGTCTGACTGTTAGAACACCCGTTGGAAGGCACGCTTTAGTTCCAGGACTGACAAGTTGGCTACTTTGTAGCCAAATCTGGAAAGGATAACTCTTTCGGAAATTTTTTATTTTAAATCAACCTCTTTATGTTATGTTATGAGAGATGGAAAGAAATCTAGACCATTTTGTTATCAACTTGAAGCCCGTTCTAAATTTAATGACAGTTTTACTTTTTAACTATTGTCTTTTATTACATTTTATATATTTAAGCATTACAGCAGTATTTAACATTGTTTAGCGTTTTAAATTAACTACGTCATATATTTTGTTATACTTCAATTTTAAATTAAACTGTATTCTTTGCAAATAACCCAATATCTATGTTTCATCACATTTAATAGTGTACAGTTGGCGCCAATTGGCACACAAAAGCTGGTTGTTACAAAGTCAATTCTCTTTTCTCCCTTACTCCATTTCCCGCAAACGGAGAGAGCGGGCTCCAAACAAGAGCTGCACTTGTATTGGTGTCGGTTGCATGCCGGTTTTTGTTGTTCTGCCGCAATTCTCTGCTCTCTTTCTCCGCCCCAATGATTCATCGACAGCGAACGCAGAGGAGACAAATTCCAAAATTAAAGACTTTTTTCTGGGACTCCATGGAGATGTGAGATTTGAGTATTTAAGGAGGAATCGGAAGGGGATCGGCAGTGAAGAAGCCCAAAGAAAGAACACTGCAACCTCAGGCCTTGATTTGTAAAGAAATTCCTTTGCTTATTCAGGCACCAGACAATTTGCATTGGTAATGCAATGCAATGCTATATCTGGATTCTTGAATATACACATACACATACACTTTTCTTTATTCCCCATTCAACATTTAATTTATTCTGAAACAAATAGTTCTATATTTTGGATTCACACCATTAACAGAAACATACATATTTTTCAATGTTTAATTTTCTTCCTTTGACGAAAGTTATCATAGGCAAAACATTTAAAAGCCCCAAAGTAAAGACTATGTAAACATTTAATCTAGCTTCGTTTTATTTTTTTGCAAAAGCGGAATCTAGAAAATTGACCTTGATATTTGTTAATGCTTTAGCTTTTAAAAGAATTTCCTTTAGAATTTGAATGATTATAGAATTTTATGAACTTTTTATGATAAAATTGTATAGAACTAAAAACATTAATTTGCCAAGTTAAACTTTAAGAACAAAACAAAAAGATTTGCTAGACTGCAACTACGTTGTAATTTTGACACCTTAAAACTGATATTTCATAATCTTCCGGTTACTCAGCATCCGAATGAAACCCAATAATGCCTCGCACTGAGTAAATTATACTTGTTTATATATAGATATGTAGTACTCGTGGATCTGTGTGTATACTTGCTACTCAATGGCAGGTCATAAAAAAACCTCTTGACGAGGTGTGATGTCATGTTTGTTTCATGTTCTGAACTTATGATTTATACATGTACAATTTAATGGTGCTTATAAATATAAAACAGCTCGCACGAGTGTAATAAAATTTCACACGCTCTTAAAAACCAAATCTATGCATATTTTTGTGCAATATTTTTGGTGACTTTAATAATGAAATTAGAATTTCAATTCCACAATTAATGTTATATTTAATAGAAGAGTATTTTTTATCTTTATATTATTTTCGAATATTAAGTATAAAACAATTCAGATTAAAAAAAGAGAATCGTTGACTCAAAACTGCCAAATAATCGTATAAATTGCATGTATAAACATACGCGCACATGTTATAAAGTATAAACAAGCATACAAGCTCATTAAATTATATTATTAATATTTTTTTAAATAATTCATATAACCACTCATTCATCCACAGCTTGAAAAAGCAATTATTCCCCGGCTTACTATAATAAGTAGCTTGAACGAGGTTTCACTCTCGCCAATTGTCGCTATTATTTTGCATTGTGATGTTCCAATTGATTCGAAATCTCGAACATGGGCTATGATTATTGTGCTAGGGTTGAGTTAATTGAAATGCAGATTAGTTCCAATGACTCGAGTGTGAGAGTTTTCAATCAGTGGCGAGAATAAATATAATCAAAGTGGGCTATCGATCAATGAGGTGCGACAAGGTCAGAGGATTTTCAAGGTTTGGGGATGCATTACAGGCATTACGGGGGAATCGTCGTTATCGGGGGGAATGCCAGACCTATGGCTCACCCCGAAGTATTTCGAAAATCCATTGATGACGCAAGAAGAACTGTTTCCGGCCTCTCCGGAGCCCCAGCTTTGTTTTTCACTTTTGTGGCTTTGTGGCCGCCATGAATAATGTTTAATAATGCTGCGAGAAACAGCAAATCGGGGCACCTGATATCGCGATGTAAGGCGGCGAACCGCGATAATGTCGAGCGATAAGATACGCGGGTGGGGCTGGCGCATGCGCATGCGCATCTGGATTTCTTGTTCTACCCCCCTTTAGGGGAACCGCCAGCCAATTAGTAACCCATTTCGGATCGCACCTGCTATCGCATCGCCGGATTCCTTATCTTATCGCTGACCGTGTATGCTCAGATTGCAAAAGCTACAATTTCTTGGCTACAATACGAACTGGGCGGGCAACAGGTTGCCTTTTTAGAGACACCGCTTTCAGTTTAGTCGACGAACGACAACGATACGAACACGAATCATTTGTTGTAGTTTCCGCGTGAAATTAACAGAAAAGATTGTGAGTGCCTATTGATTAAAACGTCTTCGGAGTGTTGTATGTAAACTAAAGCATTCCACTTAAATTCCAGCCAAACGAAAGCAAAATCAGCATCTAGTGCGAAATGGTGTCCGTGGAGACAGTCGGTTCTATTTTCATCAAGGCCCTGAAGCTGGTAAGTTTTGGTTGTTTTTTCCTTTAACGAATTGAGCAATGGCCTGGGTAGTCGTAGTCGAAATAACTTGCCTGATAAGCGCGCGTTTTATCAGTCCTGGCGTATTAGCAATGTTACTCATACGCCGTGGTGTACGGCAAGGCGTGGCTGGAATGTGATTCATTCGCAAAGTACATGACCTCATTGCTCTCCTGCATCCCTTTTTTGCAGATCATCAACCTGGTGATCATCTTCCTGTACCGGTGGGGCGATGGCGGCGAATTTCTGGGCATTGGCGGCACTTGGAATTTGAACGAGGAGAAGAGCGCCGATGCGGAAATCGTGGCCTCGGGCGTTATGGTTGGATTTTTGATTTACACTGGATGCCACACGATTGCCTACGCCTTTGGAACCACCAAACACAAGGGGTAAGTCAATGGAACTTTACAAAATTATCAAAACATAATGTAGCAAGCTCAAGGTTTTCACATTTTTCCATTGTCAAAATGGTCATATCAAAATGGACTACGTTTAGTGGTTTTCTAGATCTCAAATGCAAAGAGCTAAGTTAAAAAATCTGTAATAGCCTAAACTATTAATAAATTATCACCAGTTTTAAAAGTAGTATCATGAAGTCACTTAAAAAAATCTTGTTCTTCAATTTTCAACTGTTGAACTTGCAATGTTGTTTGTTCCTTATAAAATATACAACTTCTTATCTCAATACGATGTTTTTGTATTTTTTTGGAACCTCATAAAATCATCAACTTGTAACTAAACACGATTTTTATTTTTTCAGAGAGCTCTGTGACACCATCATGAACGTGGTTGGCTGCATCATGTGGATCGCCGTGGGCGGAGTGGCCCTGCACTACTGGAAGGGTTATATGTCCGACGAGGGATTCCTGTATGTGAACTCGGAGCGCCAGGTGGGCATTGCCATGGGATCGCTGTGCGTCATCGAGGGTGCACTGTATCTGCTGGATACCGTCCTGGCCTGCATACACTATTCGAAGGGCGACACCGACTACACGCAGTAAAAGTAACGCAGTGAAGAAACGGGGAAATCAATCGCAATCGCCGAATAAACAAATCTACATTTGTCTTTATACTTAGATCGATTTAAGTTCAAATTAGTTTTTATAAAATGACGTTCGCAAGGGTCAATTGTCGCTCTACTATACACTAACTGTTTACTTTTTCCAATCAATATTCACGTCCCAATTTTGGCAAATACAAATAGTTAAGACCATGCCTCGGATACAAGTTTTTGTCCATTCGGGAAATAATTGGGGAATTTGGCGAAATTTGCTTGTGAGAAGAGTTATGGCTTTGGTTGGTGCTTAGATTACAGCGTAATCAAATTAAAATAATACACTTAAAGGTATATATTTGATTTTCTTGATAATTTCGATGAACAGGATTTAAAAATCCACACACTTAAAAAAAAAGCTTATTTAGTCTTAAAGTTTTGTAAAATTTTGAGCTGGTCAAAAAACTAATGGTGTGTGGATAGATAAACAAAAATTTTAAGTTGAGAAACTTGGTAAGAGATTTTTAGTTCATATAAAGTCTGTGCATGCTTCATAAATCAACACTTATCGTTTTGTTAGATAATTTAAAAACTTTTATAGATTTTAGTAACATTGCCCAAGAACGAAATGGCCGTTTAAAGAATCTGAATGTAGCAACTATATGTATTGCTGAAGAAATGCTGCATGCTACAGTTATACTGGACAACACACAACATACGAAGAAGTTCCATAATTACACTCATTTCTTTGATAAGAAACCAAAGTTCATGAGCTGTTCAACCAAATCGATGACGCTTAAAGACGAATCCCCTTTGGAACTATACACTTCCGGAGTAAGTCGAAGGGGAAAACGTTTCACGGAAACATTGAACATTCTGAGTAAAGCCCTGCATTTATCGGCTATAGCCAGAAGTCATATAATAATGAGTCACTTAAAAATGATTGGATGTAACAGTTTTACAAGTGCAGCTATAATATCACTAAATAAACAAATGATCCTTAACTTAGTCACCCTTAGCGTGACACTTCAGAAATTAAGGATTTCTTGAAATACATTTTTTAAGAGATTTAGAGAGTTAAAGTTTCGAAAATGCATTTAAAATTCATTCGGTGGTAAAAACTAAAGCCATGTGTTTTACTGTAAGCTATTCTGATCACCTAGTACTTTTAAAAATTGTTGGTCAAGAGTACTTCTGTACTGCCACAATTTCTATATCCTTTTCATTTTATCCTTTTGAATTTGAGAGTAATAAACTCACCTGTTTTATTGGATTCCCTTGCCCGTCCACGGCGTCCCGTTCCCGCTGCTGTTGCTGCCGCATGCTGCCACTCCTGCCCACTCGTTTGGAGCACAAGGCGCACCGCCGCGCCACGGATCCGTCCTCCAGATTGAGGGCATCGAACAGGACCGCCTGGTCCTGGATGAACGAGTTCCGCGATCGCAGATTCAGCAGCTCCAGTGTCCGCGAGTCCAAACTCTCCCGATAGACATTGTGCACTCGGTCCAGGTTGTGCTCGTAGTCGGTGTCCAGGTTGTAGGCACTGTTCAGGCTGGCCATGCTGCTCCGGCCCTCCAGGGAGGTCTTGCTCCTGCCCTCCAGGGAGGTCTTGCTCCTCTTGCGGCGCATCACCACCGTCCTGACCGACTCATCCAAGGAGGAGCCCAGGTGGACGGAGGTGCGAGAAGCTTCCCTCAGAGGAGAGGGCGAATGGGAGTGGGCCAAGGCCGAAGGAGGCAGTGGCAGCTGGGTGGTGGTGGGCACCGGCTGCTCCGCCAAACTCATCAGCGACTGCTGCCGCTCCAGCTGCTTCTCGTAGCCATTGAACTTGTCGTAGTCGATGAAGGACATGTTGGCATAGCTGACCATGTTATCGATGGCCTGCAGGGATTGCAGGGAGGCGCTCCACTTGGGATTCATCTTCTCCTTCTTCTCCGCCCCCCCCACTGCTGCCAGTAAGTCCCGAAAAAGTGCTCTTGAAGGAAGCTATTAACGTATTGGATCGTCGCTTCTGAAAATTCAGCTGGGGGTTGGTGGGCTCCGTTTGATTCAGTGACATCAAGGAGCCCTTTCGTTGAGCCTGCGTCTGCGACTCCTCCAAAGGAGTCGAGGTGAAGGGCTGGGCGGATTGACGACGTGCCGGGGTCCTCACCGATCCCGTAAGTTCAGTCCTTCGCAGGAGCACCGGAGAACTGACCTGGAAGTCAGCCACAGAGGTCTTCCGCGGCGAAGCTGGGGAGGTGAGGTCTCCCGATTTCTCCGTCTCCTCGGATAGTTGCTCCAATTGCGGTTCGATAAAACTACGGCGATTTGGCCGCCTCATCTGGATCATCGAACGACTTCGGGTGAATATATAGGGTGTCCGGCTGGAGTCTCCATCGTCATCGGTCCTCGATAGATTCTCCTTGCTGCCCGTCAGGTGATTGATGAGTTTGGAGAGCTTGTTGCGCAACGAAAAGCTATTGGATCGCTCCATTTTGGGCACATTTTCGTAGCCCGGTAAGGTGGTGGCGCCCATTTTCAGTCCCTGGTTTCTCTTTTCCGCTTCGTAGTGCTCCCGGAATTTCTGGGTCGTGTTGGCGGGCAACGTGTTATTTTTGCTATTATTATTCGGCACTATATTGCTGTTGTTATTGTTGTTGTTGATATTGGTTTGATTATTGTTATTATTTGGCTGGGTATTCTTAGCATTCGCTGGCGATTTTACTTTATTGCCATTTGGCAACGATGGCTGATGTTGCTTCGTTAGCTGCTTCTTGTTCACCTTTTGCGTCTTTTTCTGCGCCTTTGCAGCGCTCTTTGTCTCCTTGGTGGAATACATTCCGAAGCCAACGGACTTCAAACCCCTGAAAATTAGAAAAAAAAATGTGTGGAAACGGGCGTTAATAAACTGATTAAAGTCGGGTAATTCGCGCAGTCAGCACTCATTGAGGTTCGGATCGCTTATCAACACCCCCAAAGTCCCTGCTTCGGCAATTTTCAAATGCCAATAACAATTAACTTATGGGTGTATACGAAACTTGGAATTGTGAAAGAGTAAATATGAAATGAAAATAAACAGAAATAAAGCTCTCAAGTTTCAATGGGGCTTCGAAGAATTCTCTTGGGATTTCCCATTTTCTGATTTCAAATACAATTTCTCAAACGGTTCAAAAATTTGAAATTGTAATAATATTTATTATTCATGTATTTACGTAACAGCTTTTGGTTTGCATTAAATATGTACGTAATGGAGTTATTGTATTTGATTAATTTGGATTTTAATTTTGAGTTCGTTAAAATTTTGACCTATAAAAACACTGTTGTTAACTGTCATAATCTTCACATTATCTGTGTTCTTATCATTTATTTCCACACCTTATTTTTAAAGAGTATGAAGATGAGAACACCAAGCTAACGTTGTGAGATTGTATCTTTCGAGTGCTAATGTTACGAATTTGTGTCACTTTCAAGAGTCTCGTTTATTAAAGTAGAGTGACAATTTAAAATGCTCGAGGTTAATTATTCTTCTGATTTTTAACATTGAATTTCGTTCACTTAAAGGTTATTAGAACAAGGGGACTTTGATGTGCATTAAAAAATATATAAAAATACACAAACGATTTTAATATTTTAAGTTGGGTCGAGAAAAATATACATCAATATACTCCTTTTAAAAATTTCATTTAGGCTTTCGGCTCGTAAAACTGAGAATATCCGACTTGTCTGCGATCAATCGAATCGGACATTTTCCCCATCTAAAGTGACAGTGACCTCAGCAGTATCTGAAAGCAGCGGAGTACTAAACGAAAACGTTGGACAAGTGCAATCTGTCAATTTATCATCGCCAAAGGACGGCAGCGACTCGTTACATTGATAAACGCGACCCAATACAGCAGAAAAGTAAAAAATGTTCGCATATATCATGCGTTTGTATGGGTTTCTATATCTGAGTGTTGGGGGAGCCATTATCTCGTGTACAGTGGATACCGCACAAGTGAAACTTTCACTCCAGTTGAGCTCCGCAATAACGGCCCGCTCGCGACACGAATCAATATGCATTTAATCTACACTCAAAACTTTTTAAAAAAAATCACGAGAAAATAATTTTTTTTTAACAATACTTCCGATTACCAAATTAGATTAAGGTTGATTTAAGCTTTTATCCTGATTTTTAAAAATCCTTTTCATTTTTTTAAAGCAAAATATGAAAAACAAACAAAAGTAGTAGCAGTACATCACAAAGAGATTTTATTTGTTGATTACAAAATGAGCCCTACCAAACTGAAGAAGTTAACTAATTTTGAATACTAATTCTTTATTGATCGAAAACGGAATCAGAACCAAGGAATTTAAGTTAAGTTCTCAAAAAAACGATTAAAGATTTTTCAAAATTGGAAGTTTCCAACTTTACCATTGACATTTTTTTGTATTTATTATTTTTGCAATTATGAGGGACACTTTGTTCAAATTAAAAAAAAAAAACATTTTCTTATGTTACGTTTTCACAGTTTTGAATTTAAGACTTTCATTTTACGAAATATACAACTTTCCCAATCTATTTTCTTTAGACTATTTTTCTCCAAGTGTTTACTTGCTGTACATAAACTAGTAGATACGTGGCCCATATAACCAAAGATACACAGCCAGCACTTGGAGATACTTGCAGCGGGCGTCATCAGAAGTCCATCTCCTCTATTCGATACAATTCCAATTTACGACTGACACTCGAACAACTGACATATGTGGACGGGATGAGCTAGCTGCTCCCAGAGAACTGAACCGGGCCAGAAAAGAGGGACACACCAGTGAAATTGCCTAAATGTTATCGCCAGCAATTTTTATTTCCAGCAAAGCTCAAAAACAACAGTCAACAGCCAGTGCTGTGATAAGATTTCGAACCAAAAAAAGCCCAGACAAGCGCACTTGTCTGAGTTCCCGTCGGTTGGGCTGTGCGATTTTGGTCAGGTTGGCCGATTGTTTTGGTTCCGTTTTTTCCAATGGCCGCATGTATCCGAGAGATTGCATTGCACGGCGCAATCTTTTGACTTGATGGAGTGGAATGGTGTCTCTGATTTGGCAGTGTAATCTGTCTTTATGGTTGGATGACTAGCTGACTAGTTTCACTCACTGCCCACTTTGAAATCAATGTCTTGTGATCCTCCAATTATGGCGTTATCAATTACAGATTCTTTGTGACATTTTCATATACACACTTTTATTGCTTTGGATGTGTTAAGAGAACGATCTTATCAACCCATTAAAATTTATTCACTTGTACCCTTGTCTTTATCAATGTCAATGCCACTTCAGTAGAACTTCCCGAAAGCAAACAAAAATTAAATAATGATTCATAGCTTGTTCATTACTACATCAATTTCTAGTAGCCGAGGCCAATTGTTTTTGAGCTGGGAACTCGATTGAGAAACATGATAGAGCATTTCATTCGATATTTCAACTTAAAGATACCCAAACTTCTTTCTATTTTTGTGTACATTTAGTTGAAGTTAATTATATCTTGAGGAGTTTAAACACAATAAACAAAACTCTCGAAGACTGAGTTTTGTTTACATTGCTGTCAACACCAAACAAAATAAAAGGAATCAATCATTCGATATAGTCAACCTCATTATTTTGTGCAGTTGATTTTCAGTAGATATTGATATACGGAGCATTTTTGATAGCTATGACCATTTTAAATGTAACTTTAATATATTTATTCTTTACAAAATTAGTTTATATAAATCTGTATTTAGATATCTATATATGTAAAATATGGACATTCACATGGCTATAATATAATATATTATAGCCATGTGAATGTCCATATTTTGCCATTAAAACTGAATAAATGTACGTGACCATTTTGTCTGTGTTTCTGGGGCTTTTTTTAAAAACGTACTTACAATTTTTCACAGCGGTTAATAATATTTTAGTACAAAGTGCAAGCAACCATGATAATGATGTGGTCGTGTCATTGAGACCCCTTTATTCCTAACACTGAATGGGTTACCGGCTCTAAATGGGCTGTTTTAAATTGTGTTGACCATTGTAACTTAACATTCATGGCAAAACGTGAATTGAATGGCTTATGAAGCCGACTTCGAAGATATATTGTGCAAACTCTGGTAAACAAAAAACAAAAATTACTGAAATGTTTGTTCTGTATAGGGTCTGCTCAGTTAAGTACCAATAAGTCTGTATCCAATGCTACACCGTAAAAAGTAAATGGATCGATTACCAAATCATTTTCATACTTTTAAAAATAAAATAGGTTTAATATTACCCATTAACTCGGTCCAAATAATTCTACCTACCAAATGGCATTAATAAAATGTTCTTATAAATCTTTCAACTAAATGTAGTTTTAGTTAAATAAGTAACTATAAATTATTCACTTTTAAATAACAAAAGTATATTTTATTAATATTCAAAAACAATATGATTTTAATATTTTAAAAGTGGATTAGAGAAATCAGGAAGATTAACACATATTTTTTGTCGGTGCAGGACTTTAGCAACCGCATATTCGAATGATCGTAACCGCATGGGAAGCCATGATCAGAATATCAATAACAATCAGTCTCCCCAAACGCTTGCCTTCACGAAGATCCGAGTCCCTACCAAGCTTCAATTAGCCGCCAGTATTGTGGTTAAACTTAGACGAGTCTTCACTGTCCTGCCAACTGATCTTTGTTGTTATTTCGAAACGATCTGCCCTTGCACTTGCTCCGCGTTTCGATACGGATATCGATTTTGGTTGCGTTTGATTATTCGCTATGCTCCGATGCCGATTTCAAGTTTCATTGTGCGTAGAGCACTGACCAGATTTGACTTTATGATTCACTTGGTCTTGAATCGAGTTTGATTCGCTTTTGTTTATCTCTCCGATCGAGTATTACGTTACCACTTGCCATTTGCTTCTGTTCGTTGGCTATTGAAGAGTTCACGCCAGGGTGGACCAAAGCCCTTCCATTATGACTGCAGACTTAACTTTTCACTTGCCTGATCAAATTTACCTCGCAAACAATCGATATGATAGCGTAACGAGAGAGTTGTGACGGTGTCACTAGCCAAGACATCATAAAGTCGGAAAGGTAATTTCAATTTTTGTTGAAGTTGACATAAAGAAATTAATTTTTTATTAAATACAGCATTTATGTACTTTATAATACGGTTTACTTTCAGGGGTTAAATAATTATTTTTTCGAGAATCATCAGCAAAACCGAGCTTTATTTAGAATTTTTAAAATTGCTAAATTGGATCACCGATGTAAACAATGCATTGTAATTGTTTATGCAATACTATTGTAATGAATCATAGTTTATGATCTTATAAGCAAGAGAACCAGAAAAAGATTAAAATTTACCGTAAACCACTTTGCTGCAACACGTGCCAGTTAATGTTATATTTATATAAAGTTATAATTGCGCAGCCTGAAATTTAATAGTCAACAGCAAGTATCGGGTTAGCATATCACTCAAAACTAAATTAAAATTTTTTTCGGGTGCCCTTGTGGCGCTATTCTTTTTGTTTACTATGAAATGGATACCGCGATATTTAAGATGCTCTCGGAAGTGCATGGGTATGTGGTGGTCGAGCTGAATGCGTTTTCACCGGCCAACTTTGCACTACTGTTTGCGTTGATGTTCCTAGGCCAAAACCAGTTTGCGGCTTTCATTGACAACGCATTGTTGTCCGAGTGCACATACTCATAGAAATATACAGTTCAGCTTCTCTAGGTTGAACCATTCAACAAAACACAATTAAGTGTGCCTAATTCGTTTAAAGATTTGTTAAGAGTGTATCAAAGATTCTAAAAATGTAACAAAGATTTTCTGATCTCGGACTATAACTATAATGTTGTCTATAAATATTTAAATCAAACTGAGGATCAAATCACCTTCAAAATACCTGAATATTATATTTAAGGTAAACAATATATTTAGAAACGAAAAAGAACAAGTTCGATTTATAGAATTGCGACTGTAGCACTGATTGATGGCTCGTAGCTTGGTCTTCCTGTGAGATGAACCCCCGATACCACTTTCAATATGAGATGAGTGTAAACTGCAGGAACTCAAACCGGTTGTGGAACAAATCGAACCGAGTTGTTCCGACCCAAAGCAAGTTACGCCGCTAAATGGGTGAGTATGAAATATTTCTCGGTGCATTTTGTAGCACCATTTGATAAGACTTTGCATAGTGAAAACTGGCCTCAGCCCCGTCATTTTGGAGCTATGAATGTTACATAAATCCACGCGTAGCTTGTTAGCCTTCTCACGTACTCGTTAGATTAACCGCCTTTGATAACGAGAGATATGCCATCTCCAGCACGTGTATACATATAATATTTATCTGCCAGACCTCTAGAGTGTGTATTAGGTGTACTAGGTTAGTGCAATTGGTATCTCAACACAACTGTACAGATAAACGAATAGTAAAACGAACTCAATTGGCGAATGTGGCACAACTCAAAATGTATTAAAAAAGCTCATACAAGAGATAATTTTGAAATTTAAATCGACAGAAAATTTAGGTTTTAATATATATAACATAAAAAACAACAATGTGACCAACCACAACAATAACTTAAGAAAATCTATTTGTCAACTATTGTTAGTTGTATGTATAGTATCACTGATAAGAACAATTTTTTAACAAAAATGTAATATTTACTTTTATTTACTATAAAGAACTATTGGTCTTACCGAAACACTGCAATCAAGCATTCTGTTATATAACAGATGAGTTTCCAGGTTTTTTTAACTAAATTACACATTTTAAATTAATAAAATGTGAACTCGAAATTTTGAAGGTTGAAGCACAATTTACTTATCAAAAAGGATGTTTTTTTACTTTTTTAAGTTTTCTTGATTTTTCTTTCGTTTTAGTTTTTACTTTAGCTTAGAACTCTTATAAGACCGATTGAGGTCCTAATTTCCTTTAAAATAATTTTTAGCCATGCTTCGAATTGATGTGTTTTTGGCCTATGTATCACAAAAGGAGTGTTGTAGTCGATAACACAAATGATTGAAGAATGGGAACACCTAAACACGAATTCGCACCTTTTTTACCCAAATGTGAATAAAAGAAGGAGTGTAACAGATTAGAAACAGTTTTAAACAAAATGGTTACAGAGAACCATATTTAGAAAATTATAGCATGAAACAACTTTTGATAAAAACGAAATAAAACTTTTTATTTTGTGTGCTGACGATATTCTCTGTCCGGTTTGCCTCGGTCGACTAATAATGATAATTTGCTGGGCCCAAGAATTCCAAATAAAGCTTATATAATGTGAAAAAAATCGGCTTCAAAAATTTCCAAAACTTTGTAATCTAAGAGCAAGCAAAAAGCATTACTACTATCTCTTTATTTTAGAAGCTTCATATGTATGTACATAAGAACAATCATTGCAGCTAAGGAAACAGGAACGTGAAATTTTTTAGTTTTCAAGTATTCGAGACCGAACTTTTGAAAAAGTGCTTGTCACATGTCTGCTTGTCTTAAATTCTTTAGCTTTTATTCAAATAATATAAAAATGCAGTTGGTTTTGGAAGTTGAGATACTTTATAAAATTTAAATAATTAAAAAAAAGAGAAAGACGCATTTGAAGTGTTTTTAATACCTTTTTTTCCTGCCAACCCAATTGTTTCAGGTTAAAATTTCTATATATATAGTATTAATCAAGCTTTTTATGTTTGGAAAGTAAGAATATATAATAAGTTCTAGTTCGCACTGTTTAAACTTCTAAGTTCCTAATTAACTACAGGGTATACAATATCGGATATTTCTGACCACCGTTAAACTGATACTGTGACAGAGCGAGAGCGGAAATCTGAAAGAGTTGGCGATTCGAGTATTTTTTACCCATCTTATCAGCTAGTACACTGAATTTCGTAAGCAAATTTCGCTTGTCGTTTCGTTATACACTTATATGAATATTTTTGATGAACTTGCCTGCCGTAGTTGCCGTTTGCTGATTTATTTGCTATTATTGGATCGGTTATTGTTATTTTTTTTGTGATAATGTTGTGATGATATATCAGGTGCTGTCGATTTTTAGGGGTTTGTGTTTTTCATTAACATTCGCATGGCGACGCGACGCTTGCGCTTTAAAATAGTAGACATATACAAATATATATAGCCTTGCTCGATTTTTGAAGTTTGGAGCGATCTTTTGGTCACAAAGAAAGTGCACTTCAAATTCTACTTATTCAGCAAACGCCTTTGTTTTTGTTTCTAATACATGTGAAAATAATCAAATAAATGATATATTTTCAGGTACGTACACACACACATACGGCTTTTTTTTTGTTTAAAGCGCTCTCTTTTGCTTGCGCAATAAATAAAAAAAGAGAGCGCGAGAGACACTCACACAGGTTCGCACGCACCGCTCTCTCAGCTTTTTCGCACGTTGCTTGGGTTTTTATTTAATTTCTAATATTTTTGCACTTGGGCCACACATATATATTTATATTATTTGCGGCACAGCTGTTGTGTTGTCAAATGGCGCCTTTCAGGTGTCTGCCGATCCGATCCACAAAAATAAAAGAAACACGCGGAAAAGCGACGCGTGTCTCTGGCCAACAACAACAACAGAACTATGTGCTTACGATTTCCATATGTGCGCACTTCCCAAAAACGGCAACGTCACTCCAATCCAATCGCGAAAAGTCAAACGGAACGGAATTAAATTAAGTAAAAACCAAAATAAAACTATTTGCGAGACGACGCGGCAAAAAGAACTCCGCGCGCGGGTGACTTGACTAGCTTTCAACTGAAATTTAACTGATCGCTAAAGCGAAAAAGCAAGAGCAGATTGTGAGCGGCGCGAGAGAGAGTAGCGTGACTCTCTCCCGCTCACGTTTGGTTTCTTGTGTTTGTGTGTGCTGCTTAAGTGCGGCGGCGCAACATCAGCTGTTTACTCCAGGGTATCGGATATTCGTTTCCTTAAAAGTTTTTTTATTACTATTTGAACCACCAAAGTATCAAATTAAAAACAAACGTAACGGGGTCAAATTGATGTGACCACCACTCTTGTACAAACAAAATCGGTCGTCAATTCTAATGTTAGAATTTCTATTACGATAGCTTTAATGTTAAATTTTTAAAACTCAACCAATACAATTGTTTTTTTTTAATTATTTGAGAGTACCTTTTCTTAGATCGTAAAAAAAACTATAAGGTTATACAAAAAATCGGTCCCTTTAAGAATTTTATTGTTGATCTCCTCTAATACAAAAATAATATGGGGGAAGATCAAGATATTTCTTCATGTTTAAAATGACATGACAAATAGTATCTTTAAAAACAACAAAATGACCACAATTTTTTTTCGTACATACATATATGAAAACGTTATAAAGCAAAGATTCTAGAAATTAGTAAAAAAAATGTTTTTATAATTATTTTAAATTTTTTTAATGTTTTCTATTTTTTATCAATAGAAAACCATAATACAATATTAGTAAATAAGTGCACAAATCATAAACTAGCCATCCTACTACTTGTTACACATATTAAAAATAAATAAAACGTTTCCGAACTTTTTTGATGACCGTGACTGCGTTGGCTTGGAAGCAGGAAGGGTGTGACAAAACAGAAGCGGATTTGAACTTGAATTTCAATTTGAATTTGCGCCGTTATCTTAAAGCAAAAAACTTAACTGTGCCACAGAATAGGAATTATTTAACTTCGGGCTTAAAGTGCAACATTTTTTAATGCTTCTTTCAAGTGGGAATTCTTAAACATAATATAAATTATAAACCTGGGTCAATGGGTCAATAATTAAGTCCATTGACAATTTGCCAATATGATGTGTGTATATAAATACATATACATATGTGGTATTTAGGCACCAATAACGTTATCTTCCGGTTCAAAGATATAGGTCACTCCCGCATTTATTCAATGCTAAAGAGTTCAAGGGTAAATTGTCGATTTATAGAAAACCAGACCCTGCCATTAATCAGCAACTTTATTATATTTCCATTAAACAGTGACTGTTAATTGATATGTACATATGTATATTTAATTTAATACAAATTTATTAACAAAAGGGCATCGATCTGAACTTATCCAATGAGCTAATAAGCACAATTTAAAAGAAAAAAACGTTTATTTGTTTTAGGAATGTAAAACAAAGTGGAAGACAAGTGATACACAGACACATGGGTATACATATTTTCATCGGCTTTAAACTTTCCTTGTGATACTTGTTTTTGCTTTGCCGACAACCCCAAAACGAATTTTTCAGTTTGCCATTTTGCGAGGTATAATGAGTCACGCGACACCACATTTGACCAACGAGTTTGGCCAGCAAAGACGGCTGAATTAATTACTGGACAGCACGACGATTAGCTGTGAGCAGAGAACCAGCCCTAATTGAGCCCGACCGCCTTAGAAAATATTTTTAAATTAGGCGAACATATCATACAAACGTTTATGCACATACATATTCGCAACATAATTAAGCAACATGCTTTTGTTGATAATTTATGAATGAACGGATCAATGTGCGCCGAGATCAGGGACAATCTTTTAAAGTTTGTTTGCCAAATGAATGACATCATTTATAAACTTTTAAATAAAATTCAGCCTGTAAAGCTATACGACAGTCTCTTTTCCTTGACCTACCCTGGGCTAAATTTTAATCGCAAAATCGTATTAAAATTTTGGTAATATACGATTATCTTTAATTGTTTTATAAAAAAAGTTTACAGAAATGTGAAAAAATGTAAATTAGATAGAAAGGTATACAGTGTAAGTATTAAACATGAGTCATACAATGCAACAAGTAGTGAAAATGTTAAAACAAATAAGTTGCTACTTAATTTTCATAGGAAATACAGTGTGAATTCCATAAGTATATTTTTATAATCACAGTTTACTTAAGACTTAAAAACGTTGTAAGAATACTGATTTAATTTAATAAAAGGGCCTTATTTTACTTTATATTTTCTGAATTAAAATTTTAACAAATGATATTAATGATTGTAAGTCATTCATGTCAATTTAATAATTATACATTTTTTTACATGCAGTTTTTTCTCTGTTATTTAGCGATCTATAATTCGTGAAGCCTACTTTTGGGCTGAAAGAAAATTTGATACAACTAATGTCTCTTGCTATCTTATCCATTAACCATTGTAAAGCAATTTGTGGTAAGTAAATATTTTCTATTGATAAGATTCGGAATTTCGACATGCGAACAAAAGATAGCTTCTAGCAAGATCAGTTTGAGATCATCCCTGCATCAAAATGCGAGCAGCTTTTTGTTTGATATTTTTCCTGCTACTGGTCTGCAGTTTTGGGACGAACTTAGCTGATGAAATGGCCAAAGATGTCGGATCCCTCGAGCCAAGTAAATTAACGTTTTGGGAACGTATTGTGAGCGGTGTGAAGAACTATCCCTGGAAAACTGATAAAATAGAAAAAGAGAGCCCTGAAACTGCCCAAAGAAGAGCTGTTTTTTGGCAAAGGCTTACGATGTCCACAGTTCTTTAAAAATGCTTGTAAATTACCAATAAGTCTATGGGTTCTGCTTTTGTTTGCGAATCTACCGTATCTATAAAACAATATTGTGAAATAAATAAAAAATGATCAATGACACATGATATAGCAAAATGCATGTCCACGTTTATTAATTATTTTTGAAAGCACTTGACATTCTTTTCCATCTCGCAGTAGCCGGACTTCTGGTCCCAGAAAAGGCCCTTGGGACAGGAGGTGACCACCGGCATCCCGCCGATGCAGATATAGTACTTACTGCAATCCTCCGGATGGGACATGTAGCTCTGCTTGGTGGATGGACAGGTCAAGGTGGTGATTTCAGCCCGAGGTGGAGAAGGTTCCGTGGGAACGGGAGCCAACTGTGTGGTCTCGGGATCCGTAAGGAATTGCTGGAGGGTGCTATACTCACTCGATCCCACTATATAGCAAACGGTCACTGGAGCTGCTCCGCTGCTCGGAGTGGTCTCTCCCTCGACAATTTCCAAACTCGTGAGGGGTTCTGATACCACGGAATCCCCGTAGCAAACGGCCTGATCGTTCAACTGACACTCGGACATCTCGAAGTTCCAGGAGGTGCCACGCCCACACTGATGACGGTGCAGATGTCCGTAGGCGCAGATGAAGTACAAGCCACAGTGCTTGGGATGCGGCAGGAAGTAGGCTCCATAATGACGGCACTCTATGTGCTCCGGATCGTACTTCTCCATGGGATTGACCGGCTGGCCACTGGTCACATCGACGGCCACGAAGACCGGGCGTGGTTTGTGTGGCCACCAATAAAGCTCGGAGTTATCCACCGAACTGCCTTGGGATCCCGCAGTGGATACGGGTGGATCACCCTGCCGACAATTGGAATTCCCTGGCAGATCGCAGATACCACGATTTTCATTGAACTCCAGACCCTGATCGCAGTACATGAGAGTGGGAATGCGCGAGCAGGAGAAGAATCCGTTGCAGTCCTTGGGATGGGGCACCAAGTCGCCCTCCTGGTGACCCAAGCAAATCTGAAAGTCGCAACTTGGCCATTATTAAGTGTTCGAAAACGGATCGCTTATTAAGGTTATACAACATCAACTGCCTTCTTAAATAAATAAATAAGCAGGTATCAATCGGAACCGAGACTATCTTCTCTGAAACTATTAAATCGGCAAAGTTAAATTAAGTTAATGATCAACATATAAAGTTATTTAGCAAAAAAGCAAATAACTTAAATAACAAAGTAATTCAGAACAATTTTACAACAAAAACAAGGATCTATCTTTAAGTATATATACTGGATACATTTTTAATTTGAGTATTTTGTTTTCAAATTCTAAAAGAATTACTTTTAATACTAGGACATTTTAGTAATTAATTCTACTCACATGGCTGAGGTCACCTAGGGTAACACGAACTTTGGGCAGCTCCCAACTCCGGTCCAGGGCGTGACCTGCTCCCAACTGGAAGCAGATGCTGAGGACCAAGACAAATGCCCAGGAGCATTGCATTGTAGTTGTTTATTCCACTTGAATTCCGATGCTGGTTCTTTGCGGTTCCAAAGTACCTATGTTAGTGGCTCGGCGTTTCATGATCGACCATTTTATAAGGTCAAAAATATGGGTGTGCCAATTGTAAAAGCTAATCGAAAACTTGTGTTTGCAATCTGTGCGGCGGTTTCTGCGAGATCGCAACATTTGCGTTTTTAGATAACATTCTATAAAAATATGGGTGATATGCTCACTTCTATAAATACGATACAGATCTAAATTTATCTACCTAATTATTAGGAACGTTTTAAGTCAAGCAATTTTGGGAATTAATATATTTGTTTTGAATTTTTAGCAAGAGTTCTTCAGCTTAAAGTAGTTCACATAAAGACAAATAGACGGTGATGCACTATGAGCTTGTTACGCACGGGCTCTTCAATCATTTTGGGCGAAAAAAAAGAGTCACAATGAATGTTAAGAGGCTTACCAATTTACCTCTGACAAGATTGTGCATAAATATAGTACCATATAGTTTAAGGTAAAAAATGGCTTAAATAAGTATGATAAATGATTGAATTTAAAACTCTTGCTTCAACTGTTTTTATTTCACAATCCTATATTCTTAATTACAATTAATCATCGATTCAGAAGTTACTTGTAGTACACATTTAAATAGGAGAATATAAACATTATACTTATATTACCCAGACTTGATAAAAACAAGCGTTGGACAATTCAGCCACACATGCTTCTTAAAAAGCGAAGCCTAAAGATGGCTTAACTATTCTCGACCAAAGGGCTAGCAAATCAATTATATTTATTTTAAAAAATTTTAAATAACAGTTGTGAAAAGAAACCAGAGGCAATAAGAAATTACTAAAAACAAGAAAGGAAAGCTAACTTCGGGCGGAGCCGAAGTTGATATAAAGCCAAAAATAAAACCAATAAAAAATCCCTAAAACTTCCTATCTTTAAAACCATCAAAGTTATGGCATTTCCAATCGTTCAGTTATATGTCAGCTATAGGATATAGTTGGCCGATCCTTATGAAATTTGGTAGGTAGGATTGATTGGCCAAAAAACCCATAGAAAATTTTAACTTCCTAACTTTAAAAACACCAAAGTTATGGTGTTTCCGATCGTTCAGTTATATGGGACTACGACTTATATACTACCTGCAATAGAAAGACAACTTTTGGGAAAGTTTCAAGACTAGTTTGCGTAGAAACGGACGGACGGACAGACGGACATGGCTAGATCGACTCTCCTGGTAATGCTGATCAAGAATATATATACTTTATAGGTTCGGAAATGTCTCCTTCACTGCGTTGCAAACTTTTGATTGAAATTATAATACCCTCTGCAAGGGTATAAATATCACAAGAAAGTATTACTAAGAAAAGTCTTGACTTGACACAGCGGGGATTTGAGCTCAAATGAAAACTTTAAGAAGGATTCGGTTAATTTTAAGTAATTTCGTATCTTTATTATTCGTAATCTCTTGGTGTAGAAATGTACTTTTCAATTATATTTCCCATCGAAAATTGAGGCATTATTTCGATCGAATCGAATGGCCCTAAAACTAAAAACCTTTTGAATCGAAAATGTATGTGAGCTGAGTCACTCGAGCCGTTTTGCCGAAGGTGTAGTCTAGCCTAAAGTATCCCATCCCAATCTCATTGAAATAATCGAATCTTTTGCTTGCGATCGTAATTTTATTGCCTTTTATATAAGCTGAATACTAGATGGTAAGAACGTAGAATCTTTTTTGCAGAGGGTCCTGTGGTAAGTTGCATTGGGTCTACTATTTGGGAGCAGCAGTGGTATCATCGTCGTCTACAGTGGTCGCACCAACCACGGAGGCTCCCAGGCAGGCTCCGTTTTCCTTCACATAATCCACCAGACCGGAATCGGGGGAACATCCCTGTTTGGTCTCGTCAAAGAAGAAATCTTCGGGGCAAGTGTTCTCGGTGGGGTTGCCTTTTTCGGGGCAGTACAAGTATGTGCTGCAGTTGTCCGAATTGACGGCGTTCACGAACATCGTTTGGGCGAACAGGCAACGGTTGCAGGTTGCAACTGGAGTGGCTGCCTGGCGGAGGAGGCACTTCGTGCTGTCCACATCGTAGTAGTACCCGGTGGCGCAGGACATCTTGGTCCATGTGCCACTCACACACTGCGAATACTGGCTACAAACAAGGGGATCGGCCTTCTTAGCACCTGTCACCGCGCAGGACGTTGCCACGTTGCTTATGGAGTTTCCAGTGACACGGCTGCACACGGAACCGGTGCTATAGCCGCAGTTCTGGGCTTGAGGGTTGAATGCCTGAAAAATCAAATGCCATTAGTGACCAGAAAAAGGAGAGAAATTCTTCATTTAGCGAAATTAAAGAGTTGTTAAAACAAAGCAAGCCTACTCTTGCAACTCATAAGGCCAACGGGCACCAATAGATATCTTGATATTCTGAATTCTCAGATCTATCTTTGCTTCCCTTGAATTAATGATTTCAAATTAATCATTACCTATTTTTGTTGTTTTTCAAAAATTATTATTATTATTATTATTATTTCGGTATTCTTTGACAACAAATTTAAATTTGAATATTGCAAAAGGTCAAAGGTAAATATATATCATATTTAGATAAAGGTTTTTTATGAATTTAAACTGTGTTAAATAGTTACATAACTACAGCTATAGCTAACATTTTTTTACTGTGTCGTATTTGCCAATTCTTTCTATGTTAATATGAGTAAGATTTTGTATAATCACTTGATTATAAGTTATGAGATCATTGCTAAATGCATTTGTTATTAAGAGCCACCTGATAAATACCAAGTCCTAAAAAAACAGTATCCAATTTCAAACCATAAAGCTTGAGAAAAATTGATCTAACCTTTCAGGTGGTTAATTAAAATTGAGGAGAAATGCTTTAAGATCTAGTCTTCGATTGGTTATAAAATGAAAGTTTCCAAAAATTATTTTGAATTAGAGAAAAGGACCTAAGATCAGAAAAATATGTCTAAGTGCCCTATTGAATGTAACCGGCGAAAATAAAGTGAAATATAAAAGGTAACTCACGGGCATTGATGTCCCGCAAACACCGTTCAAGGGAGTGGCTCCTGTGGACTCGCATTTGTACCAGATGTTGCATGCCTCGGTGTCGCCGAACCAGATGCCAGGGGGCACCACATCGCAGGGAGTGGCGAGGACGGTGCCTTCGGTTGCCGTGGAGTCAGCCGAGCTGCAGGATCCCCACGTGCAGGCCTGGGTGGTGGCGTCGAACACCTGGTTGGCGGCACACTTCTTGGCCGGCGAACACTCGCCCGAAGTGCAGTAGTAGTATCCGCCGCAGACGGAGGTGTTCGGGACCCAGACCTTGTCCCTTCCGGCACAGGGATTGTCAAGACCCCAGTAGCAATTCACCTGGCTGGAGGGGGCGCAGGTGCTTTTGGCCAAGTTGTAGGAGTAGCCGTCTTGGCAGGAGCTCTTCTGCGGTCCGGCCGAGGTGCAGACATAGTAGGTCTGGCAGGACTCGATGCTGCCCAGCTGGGTGCCGGTCTTCACTGCCGTGCAGAAGGCGGTCACATTGTAGGTGCCCTCCAGGACATCGGCGCCCAAGGCGCTGCCGCCCATCAGGCACAGGATCGTGGCCAGTAGGAGTTTGCCTGCAAGTCAAACACACACACTCTCAATTACGAAAAGGTCCTTGTGGATAGTCCACTGAATGGGGCCGCAGTCACACTTGCCTGTCATCGTTAGTTGGTTATTCGCTGGACTGTCGGGGAACACGAGAACCGCTTGTATTGGCCAATGAAAGGTAGTCGAAGACTGATGTTGGAGTTTTCCCATCGCCTGGTTTTTATAGGTCTACGCTTCGAACTTAACCATCTACATCGTAAATTGCCGCCTGCAGATAAGCCCGCTGTTCCAAGGAATTATAGACAGAGGTACACGATTCAATTTTTGTATTATTTATTTAGTCCGATACGCGCCGAACATCTTGTTCGGTTGTTATTTTACCAATTTTAATTAATACTAAGTTGTGCCTACTACATTTCATATTTCTATCTGTTCCGCAACTTAATAATTAAAAAAAAGAAGCGATTGACGCAGCCACATTTTTATCAATGGGTTTATCTTATGGTTTTCCTTGAAAACTATCACATCATGTTGTAAGCCCATGGGATGTAAGTTTTTTAAATTAAATTAGAGAGGAATTTTGTTTGGATAATGTAGTAGTAAAACGCGGGTATTTTAAATAAAAATATTCGTTACGTTAAACAAAACATTAGGAGTCACATGATAAGAAAGAAGTTGATAAATGGCATATATGTAGCAATATAACGAATTACAATAAACTGCTTATCTTCCATGGATGACGTTTTTTCTAGCCAGTAAACTTTTTATTAGCAATATAAAAATCCGTAAATTGAAAAGTGTTTTCTTACGGTCTTATTACCATTCAAATGGGGTCTAGAAAATTTTGGCTTGCGCTATTTTTGAGATATTGATTTATGTTGATTGGAAATTGTATTGCAAAACAAGCTAAAACCAGTGTTGTACAATAATAGTGAATGGCTTACATTTATAAGGTTTATTTAACTTTAGCTACATTTTAATTTACATGCAATTACCTAATTATTACCACTTATGTTTACTTAACAGATACAACTAGTAAATATGAAAGCCCGTCAACTTTGAGTTAATAAAAATTTGTTCCACAGCTTACTTTATGTATAGATTAAATTTTTTCATAAAATCATAATCCAATTATGATTTTATAAGTCCAACTGTGATCTTATGAAAACTAATTTTGCATATATGTAATCCTAGGTTTTATTATCAGGGAGTGTAATCATCAAAAGTCTTATTATTATTTCCCTGATTGGAGTTGGAAATCGCGTCCTCAACTTAAACAAAACCACTTATTAGATTATGAATGAAATCAAGTGTTATGAAGTGGTAAGATTATGGTCGCATCCATGAAAAACATTGCCATATGATTTGTGTTTTAAAAATCGGTTTTTTCTATCGATGTACAATGGTTTATTTGATTGTTTAAAAATAAGTATTTTAAGTATTTTATTTATTTTGATGCAGTTATATATTTAATATTTTTTCAAAATGCACAGGAAATGTAACAGATTATTTTGTAGAAGTAGAAGTTCCCGAAGATGTTCCGGTAGAAGTTCCGTCGGATTTTGCAGAAGAAGTATCCGTAGAAGTTCCGTCGGATTTTCCCGAAGAAGTATCTGTGGAAGAAGATCCAGAGGAGGTTCCAGTGGAAGAAGATCCAGAGGAGGTTCCAGTGGAAGAAGATCCTGAGGAGGTTCCAGTGGAAGAAGATCCAGAGGAAGTTCCAGTGGAAGAAGATCCAGAGGAGGTTCCAGTGGAAGAAGATCCAGAGGAAGATCCAGTGGATGAAGATCCAGAGGAGGTTCCAGTGGAAGAAGATCCAGAGGAGGTTCCAGTGGAAGAAGATCCAGAGGAGGTTCCGTTGGTAGAAGTGGATGGAGCATCTGTGGTCGCAATGCCGGTGCTGTTCAGGGGATTGCAGCACCTGAACTGAGGCTCCTCACCGTCAACGCAGCCCCCAGAGTTCTCGTTGAAGTAGTAGCCGGTGGGACAGCTCTCCACGTCCTTCTGGACGCCATTCACGCAGTACAGGTAATCGGAGCAGTTGCTGGCCGAGTAGGCGTTCACAAAGCTGACGGTGGTGCCCACGCACCTGTCGCAATCGTTCCTCGCCAGCATTCTGGTCACACATGCCTCCGAGATGGTGTCGTAGTAGTATCCCGAGGCGCAGGTCATCAGCTGGTAACTGCCGCTGACCGAGCACTTGTAGTACTGGTTGCAGGCCGTCGCCTTGATCATGGATCCCGCCGTGGAGCAGGTCGTCGGCACAGAAGCACCCGTCAGCGAAGGATCGTTGGTCACCTGGGAGCAGGAGGAGATCGTTTTGTAGCCGCAGTTGCTGGCCGCCACATTGTACACGAAGCCATTGGCGCAGCTGCCCGAGCGCAACACATTGTCCTGGCAGAAGTTCCAGCCGCTGCAGTTGGAGGCACTGCCGAAGTAGACGCCGTTCTTGACGAGATTGCACAGGTTGAGGGTCACGACACTGGCGTCACTGTCGCTGCCGCTGGAGGTTCGGCAGGGATAGTTGCTGGCATACACGCAGGCCATGGTGGTGGGGTTGAAGTTCTCGCCGGCCGGACAGTTGCCCCTCACTGCTCCCGAGGAGCCGCAGTAGTAGTAGCCGCCGCAGGAGGTGGTGGTGCCCGCAAAGGAGCCCACAGCCTTGCCCTGGCAGGGATTGTTGCTGTCGATGCAGGTGCTCGGCATGCTGGTCGTGCACTGCTGCGAGTTCTTGTCGAAGTAGTAGCCCGTGGGACAGGTCAGGGTCGTGACCTGCGACCCCTGGCACTGGTAGTAGGTGGAGCATTCCGTCTGGCTGGCCACGTAGCTGCCACTGCTGACCAGCAGGCAGAGGGCGGTCACGTTCAGATCGGCCGTGGCTGGAGCGGCACAGGCGACCAGCAGCGCCAGCGCAGCGATTATGGATCCTTTCTGTCCACCTGATTAGGAAACTCATACTTTAGAAATTCATTTGTATAAATTGCCATTGAGAAACTTACCCATTATTTTGGTGTTTATTTTGATGGCTCCCGGTTGTATACTGTTCTTGGGTAGTGGCCTCCTAAGGCTTTTATTTGAAGTCCGGCCGGGCTTTATCGTCGATCCGCTTCGGTGTCCAAGTTGATCGACGACCCTTCAAGGCAGGGAATTGACTTGGTGATGGATCGGCATATATTTGCATGATCGATGGCCCTTCTGACAAGTCAACAAAGTTTTTGATAAGAAATTTCGCAGTATTTTGACTTATAAAATATTTATTATAATTATTGAGTGTTAAAATTATATATAATAATATAATTGAAGATTAAGAAGAACGTCTTAAAAATAGTGGAATATTACAGCTAAATTAACAGAATAAGATACCCAAATGAAACCATTTTTTACTGCTTTTTTAATAAAAGTAATGCCTAAAAATAGTAAAAAAAAGAAGCCTTCCATGCATTGGAAACCACCTAGTTCTCGGAACTAAATCTTCTTTAAAAATCAACCACTATCACATTCTTAAGCCATCATCTTTTTGAGTGTGTTGCCAGACTACACCAATGTATTAGAAAATTCGATTAGATAATTTTTGGGAAATTAAACCTTTCCAGTCGTAAGTTAACCACATGGTTCCCAAATTTAATGACACATACAGTGCTGTTTTTTTGTATTCGCTTTGGGAATACTAACTATTAAACGAACGAAGATTAGAGTAATCTTAATTAGTTGTGAATTACCTGCTTTATGACACTTACCCACCTACTTTATGATTCGGTGTTCTGCCCCAAAACATTTTCACAATTATGACTAAACCATTTTATTCCCAGACCTGACGATTCTTACCATTGTTTGTTATTATCGGAAGAGCAAAACAGGCATTGCTGCGTAAAGTCCAATTATATGTTTAGATCAATAAATAATAAGCAAATAATTTGATAAGGTTGTTAAAAATGTTCTATAAATTTAAGTTAAAGCGGAATCAATTTCAAATCAATTCAACTTTAATTTTAATTAAAAGTAGTAATCTTAACCACTTGACGGCACCATAATCTGCCGTATTTCTCATGAAATTGGTCATCGTCGTCTATTAATACCATAATGTCGTATGCATCGGTCATATCTGCTTCTGGTACAAGAGATAAACATATTTAGCTATCATTTTAAAATAGAATAAAATTCGTTTTATGCTAATAAATTAAAGTAAACAGCAACAAAAATGAATGGTCTAGAAAATATCAATAAAAATGTGTATGTCTTTGCAGAATTTCCATTGAGTAAAACGGGCCTTAAAGGTAAGACCACCCAAAATATAAACAAATTGGTTTCAAATCGAACGGCGCAGCGGCAGTGGTCAAATATATCACTTGTCAAATTCGGAATTAAATGGGACTGATAAAACTAAAATATGAATACGTTATGCGTCCATTTTAGCCACTGACGACAGTTTTGGTAATGCTCCCAAATTTATAGACCTTTCGGAATGCCCCAAAACGAACTGAGGTAAGCGTTGTCTAGGTAATATATATTTAATGGCAAAGTTGGAAGGCTCCCAGTTAGACGTTCATTCTGCTTGTTGCTATCAAACGCAAATTGTTATAATTGAATATAACTAGATATTCAAAATTGCATTTTTACAGGCCGAGATGGGTGAGTTATTATCGTCATAAGATTCAACATATTCAGAAACTAGAAAGAAAATAGTTAATTAGTTAAGACGCTATATGTTTGTAGTTCTTATATTAAATTTCTTGTACATATATTTTCTTTGTTTTACCACATGGACTTAACAAATCATCATGATCAGATCAGTCTTGAAAAATATAAATATACTAGGGACTCTCACATAGTCTTGTTAGCATTCTAAAATTTTCTTATTGAAATGTTAATTAAATTTAAGAAATAAATTAAAATTACTATAAATATTATTATTTAATATTATTTTTTATTATTATTTTTCGCAAACAGATACGAGGTTTGTCTTGTTTTTCGGACTGGTCATGGTCCTCCTGGATTCCGGCGCCTCCACCTTCAATGCGACCCGGATTTGCGAACTGGTGGTCAACGGCACCAAGATGAACGATCCCCGGGCCTGCGATGCGTGGATTCAGTGCATCGATGGGCAGCCAGTAGGTGGAACCTGTGGAACCGGTCTCTTTTACGACAGGGAAAGCGAAAAGTGCCTGAGTTCCGATAGCGTAAAGTGCCTGTCCAGCGATCCCTGCGCTGCTCAGGCCACAGGATTCGCTGCCGATCCGTACTCCTGCAATGGGTATTACTACTGCATGGCTGGCAAGGGAACCCATGGTGTCTGCAACTCGGGAATGAACTACAACCCGGGGACGCAAGACTGCATCCGGGGCTTTAAGTGCACGGATAAGATGGACCCAGACAGCTACTGCAACATCCTGCCGGATGGTGTTTTCGTCAAGGACTCGGACAACTGCAATGGCTATCAGATGTGCTGGGATGGCGTGGTGATAAACGGCACCTGTCCGGGCACTTTCTACTTCAAGGCCTCCACGGCCGCGTGCGATTATCCGAAGGATGTGGAGTGCAATTTTACCCCAGAGCCGGATATCGCCGAGAAGGGAATGTGTCCCGAAACGGGAGGATTTGTTTCCGATAACCGGACCTGTAACGGCTACTACTACTGCAAGGACCTGGGAGACGGACAGTTCTCCCTGGAGCATGGCGAGTGCTCCGATGGAAGGTTTTTCCTGGACACCGACGGCGGAGCCTGTGTGCCCCGTTTCAAGGTGAAGTGCGACTTCGATCGGTGCGTGGGATTGGGCAACTCCACCATCCAGCTGGCCAACGAGTCGGACGACGGATGCCGGGGATACTCGATCTGCCAGGATGGCGTCGTCATTGGCCAAGGAACCTGTCCGCAGGAGGAGTATTTCGATGAGGTGACTCAACGCTGCACCACCCAGGCTATATCTTATGCCGCCTGCCAGATATCGGGCGGGACCACCGTGAGTGATGGCAGTACCACCGTTTCGGTCTCGTGAGCCTAAAACGTAATCAGTTTTAATTAGTTTATTGATTTGTTTTTGCCGCGGCCAAAAGTATAATTACAAAATGTGCTGCTATCAGCCCTAATAAATATAAAGTAAACAGATCACCTCTTGCTTTGATTTCCATGAATCGATTGGACTTCGAAATATAACCTTAACGCATTGATAGCCAAGGTACACAGACAAAAAATGTTTGTAGAAAATGTTATAAAAATTCCTTTTAAAATTATTAAAATCACCCAAAGGTTCTACGGTATAGCAAAGAATGAGAAAATCCAATGTTAGAAAATATTTTTAATTGGGGAGCTTAAAAATTGGAATTACCTTAATTTTTTCTGCTTAAACACATTTTCAATACACCACCACTCCACGGTTTAAACCATTGTCCAAGTTTTTTAAATATGCCGCTAAATTTCAAGCCTTTAATTTTATTGTTTGATTGGTATATTTTATTAAAATTCGTATATCAATAAAACCCCACTTTTTATATTCTGCCAAGGATATTGTGATTTCAGTCAAAAGTTGGCAACACAGTGATATATTTATTTTTAATCAGCAACACCAGGCGAGTCGATCTAGCCATGTCCGTCTGTCCGTTTCTAGGCAAACTAATCCCTTATTTTACAAGTTATTTGGAAAACGTGTTCTTTCTGTTGCAGGTAGTGATTAAGTCAGATCGGCCTACTATATCATATAGCTTCCATTAGAACAGCCGAGGAAAAAAGAAAATAAAATCATATCGTTCTTAGTATATATCCGTATAATCCGAAATAGCTTTAGTTTTACAGACACACTGTAGTCTGTCAATTTTTTTTTAATTTAAGAAAAACTCTTTTTTTTTTAATTTGCAAGGTTAACAAACACTTTTAAACGGAAACGAGTAAAAGCAGCGTAAATCTGCATAAAAATCAAAACCCCACAAGGTCAAACTCCTTTTAACACAAGATATCCTGTCAGTTTTAAAGCTATATCAATAAAACTTCGGAAGCTCACATAAAACTAATCAAAGTTTATATAAATATGGAAAGAATGTTCGAGGCATGTTGTACGCCGAAAGACTAGTCCTGAAAGAAAACCAAGGGTGGTAAAGGTTAAAGAAACTTTAAGAACTGATTTGTTGTTGTGCAAACACATGTAACTTATTGGGTAAACATGAAATGCTAGCAAAGAAACCTATTTTATATATCGTCCACCGACTGGGTGATAAAAGGCAATACCAAAATTTTGGTCTCGTGAGCGAAGTACGCAATCAGTTTTAATTAGACACAATAAAAGTGCTGCTATCAGCCGTTAAAATGATTAAATTACCAGATAGTTTTTTGGACTTCATTGAATCGATTGATGTAAAACATAAGCCCTCCCTTGACAACATAGGACCGTGATGTCATGCTCAAAAACACTGTTTCTGAATTAGAGTTAATCACGAAAGCACAACGGAAGTAATCTTTGAGACCCATTCATATGTTCAAAAAGTGATATCAGCAAATAACTTAACAACAGCTGGGAATCGGATAAGATCAATAAAGAAGTTAAATGGAAAAGTACGAACTTATAAGAGGAAAAGAAGACTTTTGGAAAAGTTTTTCCAGATAGCTTCGAAACTGAGAAACTGGTAATACTGATCGGAAATGTCTCCTTCCTTATAATACCCTTTGCAAAATTGGAAAGATAGTTCGTGTATAAAAACGTCCGCATTTGCAATACTGGTCATACAAATAGAAAAATTAATAGCTTTTAAGCTGAGAAAAATGAGTAATCATCATTGGGACTTGTTATACGCCTTTTGATTTGTCGTAATTGATAATTGAATTTAGTTTAAAATAGTTCTCTGCTCAAAATATGTGTTTTATATAATATGAGTTTAATAATTATTCCAACCCATCATAAAAATAATAATTTTTTGTCTGGTTCCCCGGATAAAAACTTATTTAATTCCTATTGTCTTTTAATTACCACTTATTAATTTGCAGTTATTACAATATGACTATATTTCGATTTCTCTACCTATATTAATAAAAACGATGAAGCTATGTCGATTTTGCACTACATTTTGCCATCGTTTCTATGGCAGCTATATGTTATTGTTTCCCGATCTTAACAAAACTAAAAGCGAAATATCAAAGAAATATTTTAATAAATAGAAAAAACTGCAAAACAAAATGTTTTTTTTTTTTTATTTTTTTTTTAATTTTTTTTTAACTTGTATGTTTTTGTATGGGAGCTACATAATATAGATGTCCGATTTAAATTAAATTTTTTTTCGATTGTTCCTATTGGAGCTATAAGATATAGTCGCCCGATCCGTCTCGTTCCGACTACCTGCAGTAGAAAGACAACTTTTGAGAAAGTTTCAAGCAGATAGCTTTAAAACTAGTTTGCGTAGAAACGGACGGACATCGACTCTCCTGGTGATTTTGATCAAGAATATATATACTTTATATGGTCGAAAACTTTTGACTGGAATTATAAAACCCTCTGCAAGGGTATAAGCACATGCATGAGGCTTTGCCATCATTTGGACGTGATCGAAATCATTAATCACTAAAATTAAATAGCGTTAGCAGTCTGGCAAATAAATATGGTCGACTCCTAGGTGATGGATACTTCTTGCTCCTCTCAAGGCAAACTCATAAATAACCGATCGCGGCATTGGCGAGAAGCAAATTTGTTATCGGCCTATCAGGAATCGGTTCGGAATTCTCCGAACCCTGCTCTTGGGTACTCTTTTAATTAAAACTGATAATATTTTGGGCACTCAACTGTCACAAAAAAACAGATTGCCAAAAAAACACCGTAGTGTGGCGCAGTTTTGATAGCGAAGGGTTGCCAAGAATTTTATCGCCCTGTCTCTATTGCCCTAATGAACACTTCCGCTTCTTCATTTCCACCATTCACTTTATTTGACTTCGACCATAAGTTAAAGCTATTTATCAATGATTGGGATAATGATACATATTCTTGGTTAAAATATACATTTTTTAAATTAACATTTTTTAATTGACACTCCATAAACAAGAATACATACTAATTTATTATAGCTCAAACAAAATGTTATATAAAAATGATGTTATAAAACTAAAAAATAAACAATGTTTTTTTTTTGATAATGTATTGAACGTAGCTTTGGACAGACTAGTTAAACGGATAAGTAATCTTCTTTATTTTGTGTATCTCTTATTTAATACGATCCCTACAATTGACTATACAAATCAACGTTTATGTGTTTTTTGATAGTTTAATACAGATTAAGATGGATCGAAGTGAATTTCTGAAATGACATGTCCCCGCCAAGAAGTATAGTAATTCCTTTCGTAAAATGCATTTGACCTCCACCTTGAATTGGATCGATTTATTACGGGTTTAAACAGTGTGAGAAATGGTAGGAGGGAGGGGGGGCGTGCTCTGGACAGCCTAGGCGGAGCAGGCGATGTAGTGGTAGTTGGTTTGGGTGCACCCCTGGTTGCGCTCGTCGAAGAAGTACCCCTCGGGACAGTGGCCCAGGCTGACGGTGATGCCGCCGGAGCAGCGGCCGTAGCTCTGGCAGTCGCCGGCCACATTGACGTAGGTCAGGTTGGTGCCCACACAGCGGTCCAGTTGGCAGCGGACGTTGAGCCGGTCGCGGCAGGAGAGCTTCTCGAAGTCGAAGTACTGGCCCTGGGGACAGCTCAGGTGCTTGGGCTCCGTGTCGTGCTTTCCGCCGATGGGCTTTCCACAGATGTAGTACTGCGAGCAGGACAAGTCGTCGGCAAGATAGCCGGTGCGGGCTTGTCCGGTGACATTGTTTAGGCAGAAGGTGTTCTCCGGCTCCGGCAGGGCGGCCGTCTCATAGCAGTTCACCCGCTCCACGGGCACGCACACGCCCAGAGCCGAGTCGTAGGCCTCCAGGACCGGACAGGAGCGGCTGTGCAGGACCTCGTCCACACACTCCAAGTACTGATCGCAGTGCACGGGGTCGGCCAGTCGGGTGTTATTGCTCAGCGGACGGCAGGCCGGACTCGTCTTTTTCGTCTGGCTGGTGGGACACTCGTACTGGTTGTGGTAGACGCAGGACCTCGACGTGGGATGGAAGATCAGCTCGTTGGGGCAGTTGGCCTTGATCTGCCTCTGGTTCCGGCACAGGACGTAGCCGCGGCAATCGCTGCTGCTGGGATCCTCAACGAAGGCACCGTCCGTCTCGTTGGCACACAGGTTCTTGGGCTCCATCGCAATGCCGCCAGTGTAGGGACAAACGGCTCCTGAGGCCTGGGCGCAGCGACCCAGCTCCTTGTTGTAGGTGAGTCCTGACGCACAGCCGCCCTGCTCCAGGAGACTGTAGTTGCCGGCGCAGGTCACCCAGCTGTCGCAGGTGCTCGGGCGCAGGAAGCTCGTCTCCTGCGGCAACAGGTCGCACATCTCACCCACCGACAGGTACTCAAAGTCATCGATCACGCCCCCAAGGCGCTGGCCACCAACAGCAGCGACAGGATACCGCTGACTGCAAGGAATCGGAATAGAGGATCGTTAAAAGCTGTCACTCCTTTCAGAAAGCACACTTTCTAAGGGTACTTCCCTTTGCTTTCCCTATTAGTTAAATGCACTGATTATTAATTGAAATTTGCCATCACATTTTATTATTTGATTCTATATCTGTTGGACCTTTAGAGTGCTTTACCTGTCAAATTTATAAACAAAAAAAGAGTTTCATTGTCTTTGAAAGACTTTCAGATATCAAAAAGATCTTGCATGTTCTGCTGAGATAAGACGATGGCTGATGGCTACTCAAGTGCTAAGTCCCATAAAAAAACTAGTGATAGGCATGTAAAATGCAATCCAGCAGGATCTGTCTAGACCACCCTTTTTGTTTAGTTTAGTAAATACCTCTAATCATGGTGTATATCCTTCGGTTTACTTTTATCCTGGTACTGGAACGTTGCGATCTTTTAGTGGCGGCTATCACAACACAACTGATACTGCAGCTTCGGATGCTGGCGCCCTTAAATATGCAAAGAGCATTCTGTTCGGTTTTGTTCGGCGAAAAACAATTTCCAAAATGCACATGCTATTTCAATCAAAAGTGAAAGATAGCACAGGCGTTTTGTTTTATCTCATTTTCTGATGTACGATAGCGGGTCCATCGTAATGTAAATTACACGGCAATAACATCGGAATTGTCTCGTTCGAAGAAGAACAGTCTCCTGCTGATATCGCTCCGATCAACGGCCCCCCATCGATAGGGAAATTGCATATGTCACGATGGGATCCGCATCAACATCAATGTCATTGACAGTTCTTGAACATCCGAGAATCACTGGGAAATGTTTATCACTGTTTTCGAATCTCTGAAAATGTTCCCAAGCGGCAAAATAATATACCACCCAAATAATATATATATTCTCAAAGATATTACAATTTCTAAGTCTATAACTTCTAACTTTTAAAGATGTTGACTTTGTCGTTGACATTTTGTAGTACTTCAGTGTTTAGTTAAAACCCCCAAAACTAATTTTTATAAATCTATACATCTTGATCTTACTAAATTAAAGTTCATATGAAGGAATTATCAAAAGAATACATTTAAGTTTTTCTGAGTCATATTTATAAAAGTAATTAAATATTTTATAATTTTCTGATATCAATATGTTGACGTCGCTCAAATTTACCTTGAATTCCATTCTACCTTAATTATCTGATTGTTCAAGTACTAAAATCAAAATAATATCTAAATGCTGACGTCAATCATGTGGACTTTTCTGGAAACTTGCGAAGCAATGTCGCTTCACTACTTTAACCTTCTGCTGTTAAACAACAAAGAATGCTGAATTTATCTATAAAATGTTTATGGGGTATTGCCATTGAAATTCTGACAAAAGTACCTATTATGAATCGATAGGGATACCAGTCCTCCAGAAATTATTTTTCGGCGAGTATAATAAAAAAAAACAATTTTGTAATATTCCAAATTAATGTATAATTTAGTTTTTTTACTCTCGAGATCAAAGTGAAATTAGGAATATGTTGCAATATGATTGTTTAATCATATATAACTGCTTGGAAGCTTTGCTTCTATAATTTCAGATTCAATTCAGATTTTTCCAATAAAATATAGTAACAGGAAAACCTTATAAACCGTTTCTTTTGTTTACTATTATTTTTTAAATAAGCCATAGATTTAAAGCCTGTGCACATTCCAATTTCCTATTTGAGAATAGTTCTGATTGTCAAAAAGTTCAAATGGCAACTTATGTAATCCCAAAAAAATAAACAGGAAACAAAAAATCAACAAAAGAAAAATCAGAACGTGTAAAGTGTCACTTAGTTATTTAATCGAATTTGAATTGGTCGAAATCGAAGTTTTTTTTATTAGTTTTCTTCTTTCAAAGCTTTCCCAGTAAAGACCTGGAATATAGTTTATGTGCGTTCTTAAACATCCATCTCGGCATCAGGCATCTCGGCATTGGATATAGGCAGAGGGGGATTACGTTGCCGTGCAAATCGGGTAGTCGGGCTTGACGGTTGTGCAGATATTGTTCACCTCGTCGTAGTACAAGTTGTTCTGGCATGATTGGATCGCGGAGCTGGCACAGATTGTGTACTTCTGGCAATTGCTGTCCAAAACGGTCATGAACTTGGAATTGACGTTTCCACACCGGTTGTGGGTGCAACTGAATGAGGCCGGTGAAACGCACTGGCCTTCCTTTTGATTAAATTGGGTGCCTGCAGGACACTCGTTCCAATAGCCAGTGCCGGTTTTGGTCGCACAGTAGAAATAGCCATAGCAAGTTGTATCATCCGAAACGTACCTATATGTCTTTGCAACGTTGTCTACCTTGGCATCAACTGCATTCTCCCAGTTTGTACTGCAAATTGTGGAGTCTGCTTGATTAACCGTAAACTCTCCTTCGGTTCCACTGTTGCTATTGTCCCCGTCGCAGTTGTTGGTCGTCTGGCAGTAGCCATTGGCCAGGTTGTAAACCAGCCCAGAGGAACACGAGCCGGACGTGCCGACGCCATTGTTGCAGGCAATGTAGGAGCCACAGTTGTCCGGATCGCCCACGTAGATGCCGTTCAACATGAACTGGCAGATGTTGTCCTGGGGGCAGGTGGGTCCCCACACGCACTTTCCAGTGCCGGCGGAGTAGACGCCTCCGACGCCGCAGTTCCCGTATTCGGTGCCTCCCTTGCCATTGCAGTAGCAGTACTGGGTGCAGTTCTGCGGATCGGCCACGTAGATGGGCGAGGTGGCCGACTTGCAGGTATCCACCGCGCTGGTGACACACACCGTGCTGTTGGCATATCCGCAGGCCCCCTTCTGCGAGTTGAAGACGTAGTCGTTGGGGCAGGTGCCCCAGCCCAACAGCTTCTGGCCCTGGCAGTAGCCCCAGGCGCGGCAGTTGCTCGGATTGCCCACGTACCCGGTGCCCGACCACTGGGCGCACATATCCTCCATCGTGTAGGCGCTGGCCTGCGACGCCAGCAGAAGACAGGCCGCCAGGGCGCAGATCCTCAAATTGAATGCTGATGGGGGGATAGGGAATATTTTTAAAAATTAATCGCAGTTTTGGATATTTGTATAACTTTTGGCTAGTGCCAAAATTAAGTGTCAGAGGATTAGCTATAAATGAAGTTCACTTGACTAGTCGTATTCACAAAATTGTATAAGTCCACAAGTATGGTTTCTATTTTCTAATTTGAACTATGAAAAAGGTAACTCCAAAAAACTATTGAAATATCTGGCTCTCTTTCTATCTACTTGTAGTTAACTCTGCAATTAAAGATAATATTAATATCTGCCCAAACTGTATATATATATTAAACCAAACAATGTGATAAAAAAAAATATGCAAAATATGAGTACTTTATGTAAATAAAAAAATCACAATTTAAAAGACCCAATTTAAACTATTTTGCTTTCCTCCTTTCTGTTACTAACAAAGTTTCAATATCTAGTCCACTTTTAAAAATAAAGTAGAATTAGTTTGTTTTCGAACAAGAATCAACCAGGTATCCAATTCCTTTTGCCAATTTAAATGCTCAAAGGGTATAGATTTTGAAGCCAGCTGATGTATAGGTCCTTAGAGCCAACGTACCTCCCATCTTGAAATGGTAATTTATTGGGGACTAATTCGCTTGTTGGACGACTGAAGCGAACGTTCCGATTCCGTTACTAGCCCAATCAATCGCAGCCTCTGCGTTTTTATAGTTGGCCCATTCGCGGCTCGGCAGCGCGGTTAATTAAAAAATTGTCAGCCAGATAAGCCCGCTGCCGACAAGGCGTTAGTATTGCAATTAAAACTAGATAAGACTCTAGGGTCCCGGGTATAGGTAAACCACGCACCTTCCATCCTAAACTTTTGGGCTTAGCTCGCTCTGTTCGACCGCGTTGGACGTCGAAAGTGAAACTAGCGGACCCGGCCGAAATGGATTGACTTATAAGCTCCAGCCGAAACCTGGTCAGCGGACCTGTCCGTGTTTATAGGTAGGAACAAGTGTGGCTCCGTATTTTCAACTGACATGACAGCCCTGGCGGCATTCGGATTATCAGCTGCTGATTGCGAGCCTCTTTGTCTATAATAGATTTCTAATTTTAAAGTTAGGCACGGAATGTCACGGTTTTAATTGATCGTTCTGAGGCGTTTCCCCGGTATCTTGGTATTCATTTCGACTACACGACATTAGGCAGATATCTCAATTTGAATCTCACTGCGATCCTTGACTTGTCACTCGTTTTCACTTGAAGTATTCAGTATCTGGTGAGAATTAACGGTTAACATATTTTTAATTACACTGATACGTTTTGGTACTTGAAAGCGATTTTTGTTGGAAAATTAATTAATTAAAGATAATTAAAAGTTGTTTTTGTGAATGGACATTCTAAACCATAAATAAAAATATAATTTATATCCTTAATCGTGCAAAATGATAGACTGACATCGAGAAAAGCTTCTCAAGCATCATATCATACATCTTTGAAGTAGTACTTTACCGCAGTTCTATGATCACCATTCGGAGATACAGTTACAACCAATAGTTTCCCTACAGCATGATTGAATGCATGAATTATTTTTCCATAAATTTCAACACTTCGCCTAAAAGCCCACACATTTTTACAATTTGCCCAAAAATATGTGTTGAATTTGTTACATCACATAATGAATTTTTTCCAAGCCTTAAAGACTCCGGAAAATTAAACTATAATTTACTTAGCTTAAGTAAATGATTCTACTCGAATATAATTTTGAACACAGGATTTAACTTAAGATGCTTATCCATCAATTTTCATCATCCGCTTTAACTTTTATGTAAACCGATTGTTGTAAGTACAATAAAGAGTTGTATTTAATTAATTCAACAAATTTCAATAATAAAAACTATTAATTAACGCACTTTAAATTATAAATTAAGCAATCTGATCATGCGTCTCTATTTATTTGCTTGCTTCCTGACTTTAACTAATCTTATCCGTTTCCTTTATGATTTATCAGCGAACAATTGCCAATCGCCAAATTTTGTAAAGCATTAGCTTTATTATCGACTACAATTCACCTACTGCTTAAGTCACAAAGAAATAAAATAAATTTTATTAAGCCCAATTGAACCATAATATTTAAGTGCGCATGAAGAGGCCTAATTTCAATTCGAGACCAACATAAGAATGTGTACATTTTTTATACTTTTTATTATTTGAGTAAATAATGCACTAGAACTAAAATTTTCTTTGGACACAAAAATGGTAGTAATCTGAACCATAAATGTTTGTTTTGTTAAAGTTAAAAAAAAAATCAGTTTGCCCCCAAATAATGTCTGCTATAATAGTAAATCATTCTAAACTAAGAGCTCTTAGACAGTATTATAGAAAAAGTGACTAATTTTGGTTAATTCTAATTAAAACAAATTAAAGATTACAATATTATAAAATAAATTATTGCTTTTTGGGATATGTATATAAAATAGCTTAATAAATCTCTAGTTTTTGGTTTCACCCATCTTACCCTCTTAAGTACCCCGTAAAAAAAGATTAATCCGCTTATCTCAGCAACGAAAATAAAAGCTGATCCTCCGATATTGACGGCCATAAAAGTAATCTTCCGTCGAGGGGCGAACTCAGTAAGAGTTGGATGTTCGCCGAAAGTGGAGCTACGATGAAAGGTGGGTAGTTCGCTGACTTCCTTTTGTCTTGAACCTTAAACTAGCCCAGATCCCATCCCCAATTACAGAATCTGGAGCTCTCGTTCCACTGGCACTGCTGCTGCTGCTGCAATCTGGCGATCTGGTGAATGCAGGAAATGAAGACATCTGCCGCCTGTTCTCCAACGGCACGGTGATTCGGGATCCCGACTCCTGCAGCCAGTCGATCACCTGCATCGACCACGTGAGCCACTACGCTACCTGCTCGGGATCCACCCCGTTTTTCGACAAGGACAGCGCGAAGTGTGTGAAGAGCCTATCGTCCTCCACGTCCAGCTGTTCGATTTCCTGCCAGGGCGTGGCCACCCACTTCCTCGCGGACCCGAAGTCCTGCTCCGGGTACTACTACTGCTCGGACCAGGAGACGGCCTTGCACGGCACCTGTCCGCAGGACATGCACTTCAACTCCACCACCCAGACCTGCACCCGCCTCAACGAGTCGGCCTGCACCACCAGCAGCTTCGAGTACTGCAGCATTGTGAAGGACAAAGTGAGCTTCGACAATCTGCAGGGATGCAACAAGTACCACGAGTGCGAGAAGGGCGTCTTGATGGACAAGACTTGTACGAACAAATACTACCAGGCCAGCACGGGCACCTGTGTGGACAAGGCCCTGGTGGCCTGCGATGCCCATCCGCTGCCGACCGACGTTTGTGGCAAGGCCAGCAAGCCCAAGGAAGACACGTTCGTCGGTGATGGTGCCACTTGTCGCGGGTACTTCTACTGCGCCAAGCAGAAGGACGGCACTCCGGACCCGAATCCCTCGTGGAACCAGTGTCCCCAGGATCGATTCTTCGACGACACCAACCAGAAGTGCAACTACCCCAATTTGGTGAAGTGCACATACGATCGGTGCGATGGTCGCACACCCGCCTTTGTGCTCAGCACCACTGCGGGCTGCCGGCACTATCTGGTCTGCTCGGATGGAGTCACCCTGGCCACGAAGTCCTGCGGCAACTACTTCTTCGACGAGGACCTGGGAGCCTGCGTCTCAGACGTCAAGACCTACTCCGTGTGTTAGGTGTAAAAACTTTGAATAAAGCTCAGCAATCAATGTGATTAATAAAGTGGGGGAGTATCTTTTGGGCGATAGCACTATGAGGCCAACGACCACTTTTGTTGGCCAAAACCCATTTTTGAAAAGGATCGATAGGATCAACTGTTTTATATGATGTAACTCTTCAAAAAAGAGTTAAAATAGAGAGGTAAAAAAGTTGTACGCATCCAAAAGTGGTCAAAATTGTCTATTATAGCAGGTTATATTTCGTGTCTTCGTTGATCTAATAATAATATCTCATTAAAGCTAAAATAATGAATCATGTTAAAAATGGACAAGCTTATTATGTTTTTCTCTACCGTCAATTGCTTAATTTGCAAACAAAAAATAGTGATATGTCTTTCTTAAATGTTTTTAAAAATAAAGTAAAAATGTAACTCAAAGCATAGATTAATAAAAAGTGCGATACAGACAAGAAAAGAAAAAACATTAAATTAAAAACAAAACAAAAAGAAATCACAGTATCATGGAAACTTTATGTGCAGGTGGTTGGAGTCGATTCTCACACCCTCATTGACGGTACCATAAATGATAATCGGTGTCTTAAAAAAGGTTCTGATTTTCCTAAAACAATCGAAAGCGAAAACAAAAAGGCATTGGCTTTATCATTTTGTCACATTTACGGTGGTAAATACACAATAGCTTGTGACTGCCGCTCCGATTAATATATTTATGGTATAGTGCAATTAACCAACAGTCTATAAAAAGCTATTTCCGACTACTTGAATAACTAATTAACTATTTTCTTCTTCATTTTCGATATTAGTTTGTATGAACAGATGCCGAAATTCATTAGTTCACACGGGAAAAATAAGTCTTTAAGCAGAATGAAGACTAGTGTCCTGATTTGAATCACAAATTACCGCCTACTTTCGCACAACATCGATAAGATTAGCTTTTAATAAGGGCAATAAAGAGCGGTATCAGTAGAAGTAGCAGCAGCAGCAATACTTGATAGTTAAAATAAACTTTTTCCATTCACGAAACTCCATTTAGTCGGGAGCAATTAGTTCCCGAGGCCACATCAAACCACTCGATTGGTTCTTTTGCAAATTAAACAAAATTTTCCAACTTTCAGCCATGCTGAGTGAGTATTGACAACTAAGATGCCAGGAAATTCAATAAATAAAAATAAAAAGAAATTAAAGTGACACAAACCAAAAGCTCATTTTAAGTAGATGCCGATATGGTAATCTCCAGAAATTTTTAAAGAATATTATTGCTATTGAAACCTGAAATATAAATTTTAAGGTTATAAAGTTAAGTTAATTATTATATATAAATTAAATAGATAAATACACAGATAAATATTTGTAATTTTATGTAAAGGTCATGTGATTGTAAGCATTTGCTTTCTGAAAAAGTTTATTTTAATAAAACATTTGAAAATCGATAAATTACTTCAGAGATGAATCCTTTCGGGTAATTCTCTTAATCAGGGAGTCGAACTGCACATTCTTTGGAGTAAACTGTTGATTTAATTTTGTAAGCCACTGTTAATGAAACCAAAATGTTTCTCAATCGTATAACTTCCATTTTTAGTAACCACTGATTATCTTAAAATACTTATCTCCCTTTGAATTATGCAAATTTATTATTTGCTATAACGTATTATTTATTTACAGCATCAAGTTTTCGTGGAGTGCTTTTCGGATGGCTTCTTCTGGTGACTTGCCAGTCGACTTTTTCTGCCAGTGCCGGTGACTACGAGGAGCTGTGCCGGCTGTTCAAGAACGGCACCCGGATCCGAAAGCCCGGCACCTGCGACCAGTACATCCAGTGCGCCGACGGGGAGGGCACCATCTTGTCCTGCCCCTCGGGCGAGTCCTTCGATCCCAACAAGGACAAGTGCGTGGCCACGCTGGCCAATAGTCACAAGTACTGCGGCAACCGCTGCGAGAATTTGGATGGCCAGTGGGTGTCCGATCCGACCGAGTGCCACAAGTACTTCTACTGCATGAACGGAGTGCCGCTGGCGGGGATGTGCCCCGTCGGTCAGCACTTCGAGGAGAGCTCCCAGTCCTGCCTGTATGGAGTGGACTCGCAGTGCGTGGACGTGAACAACATATGCGAACTGGTGGCGCAGGATACCAAGTTCCGGGATGAGACCGACTGCAGCTCCTACTACAAGTGCGATTCGAAGGGAAACCACGCGCTCTCCAGCTGCTCTACTTCTAAGGCAGTTAAGTACTTCGATGTGGAGAGCGGCAACTGCGTGGAGCCGAAACTGGTGGAGTGCAACGCCCACCCGAAGGTTGCCTGCTCCAGTTCGAAGGTCGTGGTCTTCAAATCGGATGGGGCCTCTTGCCGTGGCTACTTCGTGTGCAAGGCCCTGCATCCCGTCGCTGATCTGGATCCCCAGTGGATGCAGTGCCCCGAGGGCTACTTCTTTGACGAGAAACTGCAAGTCTGCGGCAGGGCCACCTCGGTGATCTGCACCCACAACAGGTGCGACGGGCGGGGCACGATGCTGGTAACCAGCAGCAGCAACAACTGCCACAACTACATCCGGTGCGAAAACAACAAGGAGGTGGAGGAGGAGACCTGCCACTTTGACCACTTCTTTGACGAGCGAATCGAAGCCTGCACCTCCACCATTATCTACGACAAGTGCTGCGACGATCGCGACTGATTGGCTGACTTACACAATTATAAACTGCAAAAACGAAATGGTTGTTTTATTTTGGGATGATTATTTAAGTTGAGGAACACGCTTTGAAAATTCACCGAAAACAGAATAATAACTATGTGAAAGTGACCTTAATCACATAGTAGAGGAGCGATCACAATAATAGTAAATTATTTTTTTCTACATTCTTTTCAGTTTATAAGTTTTTTGTTATTTGCCAAGGCAATCAATTCCGGCACTAATCAGAACGCTTCTTATATTATAGCACATGAATATCATATATTATGGCATGTCCGCAGGCAGTTAACAAATAACACCGCTCATTCGCTAGGTTTATTTTGTTATGGTGAAAAAGGTTAGTCAGATAAGCAACTAATTAAATTATTTTTACTAGATTTCAATTCTATATCTAATCATAGGAGCACATTTTCTTCCCAAAAACTGGAGTGCCACAGGAAAACTCAATTCTAAAGAAGCATCCTTTTTGGAAAAAAAATAAAAAGCTAAGAAGCTCAACAAAAAATGATCCGGAATCTGATACCTTTCAAGAAAGATTTCGCGGAGTGGTCTATTGAAATATAGCTAATAGGAAGGTTATAAGTTATAAGTTATAGTTCAACGAAAAAGTTTTTCGGGGCAATAGTTTGAGTTTCAGAAGTCTCCGAAGAGTCCTAGCTTTTCCAAATGCAGAAATGACAAAAAACTAATATTTGCCCAGTATTTACTAGAAACTTTCTTAAAAACTCACTTGGGCATAAAATATGGACTTCCGCATTTTTACTAAATATATAAACATAAACATAAACACCTAGATCAAAACTTGACCTTACATCATCACCAACTTCTATTGTTAAATGTAATGCTTATTAATAATAAAAATTATTTTTAAAATTGTGTATTTTAAAATATTTTACAGAGTATTCGTAGTGCCGAGAAGTCTGAATCTAGAACTAGAATAATTCTTTGCATTGTTGATGGCATGTTGTTATCTTCTAATTTCCTCTGTCACAGTGTCAAAGGCAATTACAAAAGGGTATAAATAGATTTTCTGGTTTTTCTTTAATCTAAACGTGAAGTTAGCAAACGAAGTTCCAATAATGAACTCGTTTTTAAATTTAGAAATTAATTCATATCTTTGTCTTACATAGCTCTAAAAATGTCGTACAGCAACATTAAGGCTAGAACGGTATTGAGAAGTAAATTTTGCAATAACTGAAAAACAAATGTTATTTTAATACTAAGCATTTGTTTTCTATAAAAATTATGGATCACATGTGTTTTTAACTAAATGACTCGTTTTTTAATTTGCACCCAAACACCACTTGCGATATGTATATTAATGGGATCGATTTTATTGACAAGAGCTTTTTTTGAAGCATTCAAGGTTTTTTAGTTGTAGAGGATTGTGTATACGTATATTACATATCCGTTTTTTAGTTTTATTTTGTCTTAAATGAATGCAAAATATCTTAATTATACTCTGGCTGTCAAGTCGATCGGATCAATATTAATGCATTTATTTTTATATGGTCGTATTTTCTACCTACCTACATTATAACTGTAGTCAATTTAGTGTTAAAAACTTGTAAGCGTTTTTTCCACTACTAACGTATAAACTAAAAACATCTGCACCGACCTTTGAACACTATCCTTTTTAATTTTGGGCACCATTTCTAAACAAATCATAATAGGTAATTTGTTACTGTAAAGTCTCGTCATTTCCTTTAATGTGTTTCCGAAAAATGAAAAAATTTAATTATATAGCTTTTATTTCCGATGGTCCACTACCTAGTTATAAGGAGTAAAGGGTGACATTGCCAATCGACTCTCCTGGTGATGCAGAAATGTTTTCTTCATTGCGTTGAAATCTTTTGACTGAAATTATAATACCTTCTGCAAGGGTATAAACAGAACACATGTATGAACTTCTACAAAAATCTCTCCCAACCATTTCCTCGGGAATTTCTATTGATTGAAAGAGTTTCCTGTTGCTCCCTAGATCTTAAATATTTTTCAATGCGCTTAAATCAACATTTTGTTTTTGATTCAATATCTATTCTGAAATTTACAAAACGAAGGTTTGAATTAAATAATTTAATCATGTCTTTTAATCAACTTTGTATCCATAAGAAGAGATTACTGCAATAAGCTAGATTTAAAATCCTTTTCAAGACGATTTATTAAAACTTTTATTATTTGAAAATGTGTCATGAAATTTGTTTGTAAGTTTCAGCTTCTAGTAAAAGTCCGTTTAATTTTAAATGAAACTTTACCGATTCAGTCCATGAACCGGTTCAAGTAGCAGTAGCGGCAGTTATCGATTGGTGTGACCGCACGGCGAGAAACCCCCCTGTTCGGCGATTTTCAGGAAGAACTTTGATTTCATTAATGCTGACTTTTTTTGTTTTTATTTGTTAAAATCCCGCTGAAGATCACAAATAAAGTTTTATGACCCTTGAAGTGAAAGAGCGCGTAACTTCGCAGTGTAACCAAATGCCGATGTTTGAATTTCCCGCACCGGTACAGGTATGTTCTCTGCATTGCGCTGCTGCCACACCGCCAAAACCATATAAACAATTTTACAATTTGCACTTTTGAATGTCGGAAAATCGATCTGATAGCTAGCGTAAAATGAAAAGCATCGCATGGAGCAGCTGAGGCAGCAACGGAGAAAAGTTCACTTCATCGATATCAGGAAAGCAGGGAGTTGTGACCAGAAAAACTTAGCCCGCAGGCCGATCGGCAAAACGTGTGATAATAAAACCTCCAAAACTTCGGAAAAATCAGTGGAAAAAAAGAATGCAACAGCGTTTCGGTGTTTTTCGCTAGAGGATCCGCAAAACGTAGGTTTGCGAGGGAATAAAGTTTCGGGACGATTTTCAGTGGTTTTTTGTTTTCGTAGCAGCTTACTTTTCGGTGTCGCAGTGGAAGTTCCAATTTCCGGTGATGAAGCCCACCCAATCCGGAGGCAGTGGCTCCAAAATGACCGAGCCCATTGAGTACGTGACCCTGATTAGCGACGACTCCGATGGCGAGCCATCACCCAAAAGGAACGCTCCTCCCGCGCCTCCGACGGTTTCCAATACTGCCCAGAAACCAAAGCAGCCGGATGAGGACTCCAATGACGCCACTCCTGCCACCAGCGACGAGCGGCGCACCAGCCGTCGCAATCGACCCAAGGTGGACTATAGCAACCGACCCAGCGGAAGTGGAGAAGCCGCCTCCAACGACAAGTCAGGATCGGGATCCCTAGGATCTAATAGCCAGCAGTCGGATCGACGCAGTCAAAACCAAAACCAAGCCCGGAAATCGGAGGCAAACGCCACCTCCGTTTCCGGACCGAACGCCGGCAATCCGCGACCCTCGCAGAACGGAGATACCAAGGATCGGGATGTGGGCACGCCCACTGTTTTGTCCGGCCAGGAGGGCGCCGTCTTCCAGTCCCGCCTGCCCTTCAACAAGATGACGCCCAACGAGGAGGCCTGCTTTCCGGACATCAGTCGCTCGGGGATTCTGGGCCATCGCGTGTTCCTCAACATCCGTAATAGCCTGCTGCACATGTGGGTGGACAATCCTAAGCTACAGCTGAGCTACGAAAACGCCCTGAAAAACCTACCGCCTCCGTTTGACAGCGAACCTGGTCTAGTGAGGCGGGTGCACTCGTTCCTGGAACGTCACGGCTTTATCAACTTTGGCATCTTCAAGCGACAGCGACCCATACCCACCAAGAAGCTGGGCAAAGTAATCGTGATCGGAGCAGGGATCTCCGGGCTGGCAGTGGCCCAGCAGCTCCAGCAGTTCGGCATGGATGTGATCGTCCTGGAGGCGCGGGATCGAGTGGGCGGCCGCATAGCCACGTTCCGCAAGAACAGCTACATTGCTGATCTGGGTGCGATGGTAGTGACTGGTGTCTATGGCAATCCCATGACCATCCTGAGCAAGCAGATCGGCATGGACCTAGTGCCCATCCAGCAGACATGCCCTCTCTACGGTCCAGATGGGAAACCCGTGCCCAAGGAGAAGGATGACGTGATCGAGCGAGAATTCAACCGACTTCTGGAGTCAGCCAGCTATCTGTCCCACCGCCTAGACTTTAACTACGCCGGCAACTGTCCGGTTTCGTTGGGCGATGCCCTGGAGTGGATCATAAGCATGCAGGAGATGCAGGTCATGAACAAACGGGCGCAGCACATGCAGGAGATCATAGCCGCCCAAACGAAGATCATCGAGCATAGACGTCGCCTTAAGACCATCAAGCAGAATATTGCCACGCTAAGGAGTGAGCACCTGGCGATGGTTAAGAAGCGAATACCCAAGGGCGTGGAATGTGATCTGAACTACGGGCGTCAGGAGTTTAACATACGGAACACCCAGATCAAGCTGGAGGAAACTGTCAAACTCTTCGGCGAACTGCATGCCGAGGATAAGCAGATGGAGGCCAAGCTTCACGATTTGGAGCAAAACCGACCTAGGTGAGGCACATGCCAACGCAAGCTGTTTAAGTTCCATTTAAAGTTTAGCCAACTCCGTTTTTGCAGCGATGTGTACCTCTCCTCCCGCGACCGCCTCATCTTGGACTGGCACTTTGCCAATCTGGAGTTCGCCAACGCCACCCGACTGAACAACCTGTCGCTAAAGCACTGGGATCAGGACGATGACTTTGAGTTCATTGGCCATCACACCACCGTTCGGAATGGGTATTCATGTGTGCCTGTAGCCCTCACCGAAAACCTGGACATTCGCGTTAATAGTGCCGTGAAGGAGATCAAGTACGGCACCAGTGGCGTGGAAGTGGTGGCCGAAAACTTGAAGACCTCCAACTCGCAGATGACGTACAAAGCGGACCTGGCCGTCTGCACGCTCACTCTGGGCGTTCTGAAAGTGGCCGTAGCCCACGAGGAGTCTCAGCAGAGCAACACGGTCAAATTCGATCCACCGTTGCCGGACTGGAAGCAGCAGGCCATTCGCAGACTTGGATTCGGGAATCTCAATAAGGTTGTGCTATGCTTCGACCGCATCTTCTGGGATCCCAACGCTAATCTCTTTGGACACGTGGGCAGCACAACCTCCAGTAGGGGTGAGTGGTTTGGCTGTTGTCATTAAAATATTCTAAGTTTGACGGAAAGGGAATATGAAAAAGAATTCGAAACAAACAGGCTAGCGAATGCCGGGGTAAAGCTAAAGAATACAAGGCCTAGCCATTTTAAGTATTTCAAAATAATAATAACTTTAGAGAAATATATATAAACGATCTGGTAGGCTATAGAAACACTTTTCCTTGAACCGATAACGTCGATGCTTAGTTTTTAAATCGAGTGAGAATGTAAGATTCCAGAATTTGTATAGTTGTAGTTATTATTCGTTCATGCATGGTAGGCTTTTCAATTGGTTCTTATAAGGAGTAAGGAGTACTTCCCGTATGGTATGGGAAATACAATTTTTGAAATTGAAATTAGTTCGCTGATATTAAAAATAATAAATAAAATTGGTAAGCGTGAGATACAATTATTGGCTTTTAGTATCTTTAACATATGTGCATTAACATCTTTATTTTTTTAAACCTAAGCTATAACACTAAACTAACCTTATTTACTTGTTTCATATATTGCAGGCGAAATGTTCCTCTTCTGGAGCATTAGCTCGTCTCCGGTGCTGCTTGCTTTGGTCGCTGGAATGGCAGCCAATATCGTGGAGAGCGTGACGGACGACATAATTATCGGCCGTTGCATGTCAGTGCTAAAGAACATTTTCGGGAACACCTCTGTCCCACAGCCAAAGGAAACGGTGGTCACGCGCTGGCGCAGCGATCCCTGGGCCCGTGGCTCCTACAGTTACGTTTCCGTGGGTTCCTCGGGCAGCGACTACGACCTACTGGCAGCGCCGGTCATTCCGCCGTCCAGTAAGGAGCCGGAGGGTTTGCCAAGACTCTTTTTCGCTGGCGAGCATACGATCAGGAATTATCCGGCCACCGTGCATGGGGCCTATTTGAGCGGATTACGCGAAGCTGGACGCATTGCGGATTATTATCTTGGCTATCCCGAGGGCACACCGCCGGACATCGGCTATTCGGTGGCCGAAGCGGCCAATCTGGTGTCTGTGGGAAACGTGGTAAAGCTACGTGACCTTTCGCCGAATCTATCAGACTCCCCGTCATCAAAGAAGTCTGAGGAGAACTCAAACTCTAACACTGCCGACTCCGCGGAGCTACAGTAACCATGTATTTAGCCCCGCCATTTATTCCTTAAGCGATTAGTTTTTGTATCATACGATTGGGGTTCGCTGTTTTAAAACTAAGCTAGACCTATGTACATGCCTAAGACTATTCCACTATGCATGGACTACTTTATTTACCTTTCACCAATTATTTTGTTACCTTTAATATTCAAATTAAGAGAAAAAAAGCAATAACATCGAACTTAGCAAAACATTTTTAGTATTTCTTTCTGTTCTCCGTTTCGGACGTCTCAAATTGTGCAAAGAATCCAAACTACATAACTAACCCATCTTTTGATTATTTTATAACCTATGGAATATATTTTCCCTACTGCAAATAGGGGAGTAATTCTTTTGATAATTTAACAACCTATTAATTAATACGTGCGGAATTTAATTTCCCTACTTTAAATGTTTAAATATGTATGTATAGCAATATGTTTGTATTAGCATAGTCTTTGTTTAATTGTAATTGGCAACCTAATTATTAATACAAAAACACAAATTTTAGTGTTTAAAACTATTTAAGGGACTAAAAATTATTTTTTTCTCTTTAGTATAGGCTTGCAGTTATTAAAATATTTAATGTTCTTTGTTGACCATTTCCAAATTATATAAATATTTATTAAATATCAACGAAATTATACTGATTTGTATATAAATTCATTGATTTTTTCTATATCTACTATGCGGTATAATTGTCCGATTAAATTCTATTAAATATAAAATTTAGTTTTGAAATCGTGAAAATTGGCACATTTCAAATTCTAATCGTATAAGTTCAAAAACAACGGTGTTTGTTTTGTGTCTTTTAATTTTTTGATTGTGTATATGTCGTTCGATCCGTGAAAGTTTTATTCAAAAAAAATTGCGATAAAGCGGACGAACAAACTCACATACGGACGGACAGACGGAAATGGCTATTTCAAGTGGACTGTTGAGGCTTATCGGAAATATTGGGTAGAAAAGGCCTCCTTTACTGCGTAGCTACATTTGTTCTGAATTTATAATATCCTCTGCAAGGATATACAAAAGGAAACCCTTTTTATCCCAGAAAATATTTTAAAAAAATATATTTTTGGTCCCTATTTATTTAGAAAAATATTTCGCATAACTTAATTGCAACTGCTAGATTTAAGAAAAGGCATTTACAATTCTTCTCAACATGAACTTTTAAACTTGAGGATGCAGAAAACTCTCAAGGAGAGAATGGAAGATACCATTTCCATAAGCCACAATTTTATTGTTATTAAAAAAATGTATAGTAGAAAATATGACTTAAAATATAGCCCTGTATTGTGTTTCAATTCGTGGAGGAAAGGAGGGAGGATTTAGGACTTAGGAAACAATTTTAAAACTTACTTGTCATTTTTTGTAGAAGCATCTTTGTAATTCATTTTTTTGAAAAACCAATTTTTAATATGGCTAACTAATATAAGACAAAGAATATTTGAGAAAAAAGAGTTACTTTAAGGTCAGACGGTCTAAAAAAAATATCTAGGATGAACTTCGAAAATTTAAAAATCTTTGTGTTGTGAATATGGTTCATATGCAAATACTTTTCAAAACGCGGAGATACAAACATACAGTACACTCAAGTGTTTTTTTAAAATATTTTAAAAAGAACAAAAGTAAGCCCAAATTCATCATACCTGTCAATTAGCAGGTATCAGAAAGCGAAACTATTTTGTTTTGGGTCTCTCGGCCAGTTGGGCAACTTCATTCGAAATTGTGTCGCTGGTTCAACGACCTCCAGCTCGCTTTCAATGGCAACGAAAGCTAAACCTTAACCGACGTAAGCTCGAAGCTCCTATCATCCACAAATCGGAGGGCCTCGGGAGGAAAGCCCGATGCACTCGGCTTAGCCGATCTTGGAACGGAGGGGTGGTTATCTATCATTAGAATTGGTTAGATCCGATCGGTGGGGTTCGAAGTGTACTATTTGCGAGCTTTTTTGGCGCCGTGCATACCCCACGTTTGTCAAGTTCAATGGCCGATATGTTAGATTCGCAAGTAGTACTCGAAAAGCTTCGGAAATTGGTATGGCAAAATTGTTGTTTTTTTTTTTCAATCGAATGCTTTTCTAACCACCACTATATTAGCTTGCATATACGAGAAAGTTCATCGTGAATGTTTGTTTGCATTAGAAGTGGCCTTGAGATGGGTCAACGACCCAAAACTACTCACATCATCGCGACTGACGTTCTATTTGAAAATAGAACACAATAGGAAATGCACTATCTGCCCAGTGCATACCTTTTCGAATGAGGGCATTATTGGCTTTCAAAAATAAATAACTACCATTATTTAGTGCACATATTGGTCTTTCCCAAATGCGCAACTAAAAATCCTATTTTAGGAGCAAGATATTTGTAACTTCAGATATTGTTATACTCAATGTTTCTTAAGAGAATATTGTAGCTAAAAAACAAAGCTTATTTTTTGAGAAGGGTAAAACTTTTGAAGAATATTTAACTTATATAATTAAAAAATCGTTTTAACTCTTTGGGAAAAAAACGGTTAAATGATATAACTCCTTTTCAGTTATGTTATTTCGACAATTTTACAATAAAATACACAAGCTTTAAGTTTGTAGTAAAGTAGAAATATATACCTTTTTAAATAGTTACTTAAATTTGTATGTAAATCGTTAAAGAATATTTAAAATTGTGTAATAAGAATTGCAATGAATATCAAAGATACTAATATTCATCAGATATTTATGTTGCTGGCGGAGATTGGCCAGAAAAAGATTTAAAGCTCATCAAACTTAATAATATACATTCATTTATATAACATGATCTGTAGTCTGAAAGGATACCCTACCTCCTCGAATCACCTGGTCACGCGGACTTCATCATTATCACCACCCACAATGCGGCGCAACTAATGCAGGAGCTTTCCCGGCGACGAACTATAAAAGCAGGAACACCCGCTGCAGCGGTTCAGTCGAAAAGATTGATTCATCGCCGAAGCTTCAACAACTAGGTCGAAAAAATGAGCGATACCGAGCTTTCGAGCGCCGTGACGAGTGCGCTGTTGGAGCTCTACCATCGGCAAAATATACCCATGGACTCGCAGCCGATTGCAGGAGTTGGGGAGAATGCCTACGGGCAGGTCCTTCGAGTCAGTTGGCCCACAATGTCCGAAGCAGCGACCGTGATAGTGAAAATGGCGCCGAAGAACGAGGCTCGGAGATCCCACATGCACGTGGTGGACTACTACGCCCGTGAGGTGTTCATGTACCAGGAGGTATTCCCCATCTTCCGGCAGCTATCACCGAATCAATGTGTGTTCACCGTAGCACCGGCCCTGCAGGCCAATGGCTTGAAGGCCCCCGATGAGTTCCTGATTTTCGAGGATCTATCTGAAAGTGGCTATCGGCCAAATTCCCGCAGCACCATGCCCACCTTCGACATCGTGATGTGCTCCCTGAAAGCTTTGGCGGAGTTACACGCCTGCTCATTCATCTTGCAGGAAAAAAAACCTGCAAAGTTCAGGGAGTTGGTGGAGTTCGTGAAGAAGGACAACTTATTCACACCCAACATTGAGGAGGTCACCATTGAGTTTGGAAAGGCTCAGTTACGTAAGGCGCGGACTATTTTAAAGGAATCGGATGGGGACCATGCCGAAGTGGCTGCCATAAAGGAAGTCCTGGAACGCTGTGAAAAACACTTGAAATCCTTGGCCCTTCACTGCGTGGATGGCAAATCGCAGGCTCCACATTCGGTCATCTGTCACGGCGATTTCTGGAATAATAACATTCTCTACCGACATGAGGTAATTTAAAACTTCTTTTCACCAAGTATTTCTTTAGTTTTTTATGGGCTTTAAAAAATGATTATTTTAAATGCCTAATATATATTTTTGTTTGATTTTAAGAAATAATAAAATTATTTCAGAGTGAAACAATTATATTCAAAAACTTTGCGGATGTAAATAATGTATCGAAACAATAACCGAATGGCATAGATCAATTGTTTCTGCGCCGAAATTGCAATTTTTGGTTTACTAAAATCAACAATTCTCTTACTAACAAGTTTTTACTCGTTTTTGTATGAAGTTTATTTAGATTTTTATAACCATTTTTTTTTCGCAGTCTAATATTGGTCAACCCGTGGAGGCTAAACTCATCGACTTCCAGATGTCCCGCTATGGACCGCCAGTACTTGATATAGTCCACTACCTCTTTGCCTGCACTGAGAAGCAATTGCGGGATGAACACTTTCCCACCTTCATGAATGCTTACTATGAGACCCTAGACCAGAAATTAACGTCTTGTGGTCTTCGTCTCGAAGAGATATATCCACGCAGCATTTTCAACCGACAGCTGCAGCTCTACGGTGTTTACGGCCTAATAATGGGAGCCTTTTCCCTACCCTTTTTTATTTCCAATGCTAATGAGGTCATTGATATCGACACCGTTTCCGAAGCTATCCAGGATCTTTCGACATCATCAGATGAACCCAAGTATAAGGAGCTGATTGAGGAATTCGAAATGCTTAACGCACGCACATTGCCTATTTTCAAGCGTCGAATAACCGGTATTGTCAAGGATCTTATCAAATATCAAATGACAGAGCCGCTTTTTAAAATTGACTCCTAACCAAGTGCTACAGTATTATATTCCGCAAAGGTATGGATAGATTTAAAGTAGTAAATTTCCAAACTAGACCAAATTCAAGCGTTTGCCAGTACACATATGTGATTTTCTTCATATTTATTCAGGAAACTCTAAGATTCTAAAAATTCACAACTTAAATTTAAGTCCGCATAACAAAGGAAGCCAACTAAAATGTCTGCAATTGGATTTATGTAAATAATGTTAAAACTAAATATGTACAATTTCTTAAGTGTAGGTGATGATTACGGTTCCCTAACCACATTCGGTAGCGAAACACAATTTGATTGTTTGCGGAGTTTTGGGGATAATGATCCTGTTTAAATAAATCTTAGTTTGAACTTTTGCAAAAAGAATGTTATAAGCAATTTAACAAAATAAAAATAAAATTTTTTCATACTAATGAGTGTGGTACTACTCTTTTTTTTAGTACTCCAAATTTTAAATGTATATATATGATATAATGCGCGGCTATAGCTAATTGTATAGCTATGTACATGGCATGCTTTATGCACAGTCCAAGAATAGACTTTATCTTAATGTTAAGGCCTACATAGTACAATATGTGTCTTGCACTAAAACTAAGCATTTGCGTGTCATCTGTTATATAATAAAGTAACAACTCATTGAGTTTATTGCAGCAATACGTGGGCTTGGCGTGTTATGTCCTAATGTCCAGCACTGGGTACGCAATCAGGAGACTTCCTTGATAATGGCTTTTACTGCATGACCTCTCGGAAACGTTTCTGGCGCTCCAGACTCTCCACCTCAGCCCAACAGTTGCGCATGTTGCGGAAGAGCTGAAGTTGTACAAGGATTTTATGTCATTATTCAGATAAATAACTGATTGGTTTCAAATCCTACCTCATCAATCCAATTATGCTCGGCCAGCAGGTCGTTCAGTATTTCCGTTGAGGTCTTTCCCGGAAACTGTTGCTGCTGCTCCGTCACCCGTTGCGAGCAGTTGATAAACAAATTGAATTTTTCGTGTGCAATCTTGTGGAAGAGATCCGCTCGAGCTGCACAAATACGGCATAAGACAATGTCCTGCAAAAACCAAAAATTTTAAATATATTATTATTCCTAAGATTATTTTATACGTCTATTTATTGATTCAATTTTTTCCTGAAAAATTGTAAACCCTTTTTTGAAGCAAATAGTTTTTGTTAGCTTGTTTAAGATCTGTAGTATTTTTAGTGCAATAATTTTAATTTTAATTTTAAAATAAAAAAACATCCATTTAAGCAACAGTTGTCTTTACAATTTTTTAAGTCTCAAGACTAAAAGTTAAGAACAAAAATTTGCTACTTTGTTATTGTCGGGTAATAATTATTTACTAAAAAATAAACTTCAGTTCTTAGCAAACGATTTTTTAAAATATGTATTGGTTTGACGAACTTTCTATTTACAAAAATTCTTTGAAAAGCCGTACCTTTTCGTATCCTATACGCGGATCTACCGGTATGGTCTGCATAGTGTTGGGATTATACGGCTCTCCGAAGAGTAGGAAGCGCACTGCGATGCCCGGCTGGTGGCACCCTGCGCAATTCTTCTGGGTCAGATTGTTTTGTTCCCACTCGGAGAACACATGGCACTTGGGCCAGGTCTCAATGGAGGAGATTGTACTCCGCGTCCAAGGAGTGATGGCCAGCAGCTTGCGCTTGCAATTTTCCATGATGGTATCCACTACGCGCACGCTACCCAAAAAGTAGTCATCTGAAAAATATAAATCGATAAAAATACAAAGTATTTAAAAATTATTTAAATTAAATACCCTTTTCCCGCGTTATTTCCGAGAAGAAGCTCGGATCGAGCGCTTGCGAGATCATGGTCTGAATGTAGATCTCAAAGTTGTCCCTATAAGACAGATAGTCTTCCATGATCTTCTCAATAAATTGCTCGGTGTCGTCGGCCAGCAACTCTGAGCGCATGAACTCGACAATCGTCTCGGTGTGGGAATGCAGCTGAATGCGCACCGGTGCTTTGAGGTAGAGTTTCTTAGTTTCGAGATTCCAGGAGGCATACTGAAAGCAAAATGGGTTTATTAAAATATGAACGCATAGTTGAGTCGCATGGAACCCACCTTTGACATGTTACGATAGAATGTTTTTCCGTTTTGTCGGAAAGGCTCGTACTTCTGTAATATGCATTTTGAGTCCACCTGCCAAATGGTGGGCCAGTCGTTCACAAGATCCGATCGCAAAACTATAAAGTCGCCCGTCTGAAAAATTGAGTTAAACAAAACTTTAATTGATTTTTTTTTGAAAGACGAACAAACTAATTTGATAAATTATATAAGTAAATATAAAAAATACAATTTTAAAAAAATATGTATTATGATGAGATCAGAATTTTTTGTCTTCAGCTAGTACACTTCCTTTAGTTAAGTATTTACTAATTTGCACACCATTGAGGTAATAGTAAAAAAAACTTATTGACAAACAGTAGTTCAAAGTTTATGGTTTGCAAACAGTAAAAACAGTAGAAACTGTTGTGATCTGTTGCTATTTAAACAAATGCTGCGATATTTCTACCACCTACTTTAAAGTTTTCCGCGTTGGCAGCTGTGCCCGATGATGCACTGGCATATCCCACATCCGCCACTCCAGACATATTCTGCTGTGTATTGTAGCTGGATTCGCCGCCACTGGCCAATTGTTGCACCTGTTGCTGCTGCTGTTGTTGCTGCTGCTGGTGGTGTTGCTGATTGACCTGCATCTGCTGCAGTTGCTGGTGGTGTTGTTGCTGCTGTTGTTGCTGTGGCTGTTGCAGATCTGAGGTATGCTCGTAGGTGTTCTTGCGCGGCGTGCCCTTTGATCGGCGTGCCAACTTGCGCTTCCCATAGCCCTTGCCGGCGTCATCGCTCTGCGTGGGGAGGAGGTGGGATGGAATGGAGGTTTGAGGCAGTGGTTACGAGGCCGGAAGCGAAAAACACTTACGTCTTCCTCCTGCGGAGTCCACACGGGATCCGTGTCCGAGTCGGTAAACTCCTCCGGCTCGCCGACAACTCCACTATCGCCGGCGACGGCACTGGAATTCATGAGCATGGCGTGCATGCTGCTCTGCTTGGCCTTGCGGGAGCATTGCTCCCGTCGCGGCGGCACACTCAATGGGTCTGTGGAGAGCACAAAAGTGGGTTAGCAACATTGAACTGGACTTGGGGAATCCCCGGGCAACACGAACGGAACGGGACTGGATCCACAACAACGACATCAACAACAACAAACTAACACACCAGCAACACCACTTCCCACGGCCATGGAACACCAGCACCAGCACCTGGATCGGAATCGGCACCGGATTCTGATCCGTCTTACAAGTACAAATAATAAAAATACACGGTTTATTTGGGTTTTTGAAAATTAATAATATTTGTTCTTCTCGATTTCATCTCAAAAATACTTCATACTTTTGTTCATGGGATTCTCCTTTTGTTTGTTTTTTTTGTTTGCTCTTTTAACAATTTAAAAGTTAGCGTTTTCCTTGTTTTTTTTTTTTTGATGTCGTTATGGTTGTTTTTTACATATACACACCGTCCAAGGGTCTAGTAGTCGCTAGTAGTCTGTCAGGCTGTCTGTCCGTGTGGTGTGGGTGGTGGTGCTGCGTGGGTGGGTGGTGCTGCTGCTGCTACTGGCGGCCGCTAGTGCTGCCAAGGCCACAGCAGGTTTATAAAGTGATGAGGATTCGGCGCTGGTGCGGGCGTCGGCGTTGTTGAATTCGAATTCGCTGTTGCATTCGCGCTGGCTGGCGTGTGGTGGTGATTGTTGTTGTTGTTGTAGTTGTTGCATGGCGTGGAAGTAGCGATAGTGGAGTGCTTATTGGTACTATGCTGTTGGTCAAGTAACATACCTTGACCCGCTCCAGCTGTCAGTTGGGCGCAGTGCTGCTGCACAAAGTGCTGTCCGCTCATCGATTGCTGCTGCTGTTGCTGCTGCGCCTGCTGCTGTTGCTGCTGCTGGGCGTATGGCCGGAAGGAGGTCTGATCCCCGGGCTGCTGGATGACCGACGACGAAGGTGCCGATTCCGCCGCGGCTGCAGCAGCCACCATTTGGGCGTGCGGACGCTTCTTGGGGAGTATCTGCGTCTGCGAGAGTATTTTGATGCGATGCCCATCATCGCCCACAAGTCCTGCGAGTCCATCGACCGCCTGGCCGGGATCCCCCGGCGCCTGGGTGGCCTGCGATGTGGTAGGTTCATCACCACCGCTCCCAGATCCTTTTCCTTTCCGCTTATACGGAGCTCGTGGGTAATTCAACTTTCGCGATGGCTTCACCACCGGCGGCGGATCGTCATCCCGCTCACCCTGCAGAAATTTCAAATAGCTGTCCATGAACTGAGTCTTCTTCTCCCCAATCAGCGTGCCCACGCTCACAGGCTTGGGAGCAGCAGGACTGTACGTCGCAGGTGCACTGGCTCCGCTGGTTGAAGGCGTTGCTGGCGTAGCCGCGGCATGACCATGCCCGTTGTTGGCGGCATGCGAATTGGGCGGGCAGTTCGAAGGCTCCGGCGACGGAGTCTTGTTCGGATTGCGTATGCCAAAGTTGGTGTTGTTTGTGGAGGAGTTGGTGCCGCGTCCATTACTCGACAACGAGTTGGCGTAGCCCTGCTTCGGTGCACTTGTGGCATCGGCCAGAAAGTCCAGTTCCTCCTCGATGTTCGGCACGATGACTTTGTTGCTCGCCGCTGCTGCTGCCGCCGCCGCTGCCGCCGCCGTCGCCTCCTCCTCCTGCTGCTGGGTGGCCTCGTTCTTCTCCTGGCGTTGTTGTTGCGCCTGTTGTTGCTGCTGCTGTGTGTAGGCCTGCTGGTGTTGCTGCTGCGTGTAGGCTGCCTGCTGTTGCTGCTGCTGTTGTTGTTGCTGCTGTTGTTGTTGCTGCTGCTGCATACAGGCCGTGTACTGGGAGGCAATGGGCTGGGGGAAGGCTGGATAGTATTGCGCCAACTGGGTCAAGTGCGACTGGGCCTGCGAGGATTGCAGGTGGGCCGGCTGCGGCAAATGTTGTTGCTGTTGCTGCTGTGCCTGCTGTTGTTGGTGTTGCTGTTGCTGGCTCTGCTGCGGATATGTGGGTATATTGATGGTGGCCGCCGGCGACACAGACGCCGCATTATTCTCCGTCTTGAGCGGAGTGTTCCACTTGCTGTTAAAGTCGTAGTACGTGTTCTGCTGCTGCTGTTGCTGGTTGTGCTGCTGTTGTTGCTGCTGCTGCTGCAGCTGGTGGTGTTGCGGCTCCTGGGGACTGCGCACATTGCCGTAGTCACTACTGCTGGGGATGAGCGTTTTCTTCGGCTGGCGCTTGCGCGGAGTCTTCGCGGGCTTCGGCGGCGGCTTCACCTCCTCCTGCAAGCAAGTAACGAAAGAAAGACAATTAGAACACTCAGCATCACCGAACATCATTAGCGAACAGCACACTAACAATAGCTTGGACATTGGGACATTAGGAACGGTTGGTAAACATGTACACTGGCTGGTAAACAACGGTCAGCTCCCTGAGCATTTTTATGGGGTCTTAACAACTGGGCTGCGAGCGACAAACGCGATTGGTGCTAGGGTTTACCCTCATTAAATATTGGATCACACCATTACAACATAACGTCACAGTTTCAAAGTGGCCACAGGACTTTAAATTAGATAATTAGTTAGCAGTATTTTAAGCAGTTTGGTTAGAATAATTTCAATAAAGCATATAAAAAAAGGCCAAAAGGTTTAGCTTCCACCAAAGTACAAGGAATAATCGTTAAGGCGTGCTAAATACATTAGAAAACATAAGCTACTCAGGAGATCCAAAGAAAAAACTATTCTATATGATAAAATAACAGGCAAAACTAACAAGATATGTAACCTGGTGTTAAAAAAATAAAAAAAAATATTTTGTATTATATTATAAGAAACAAAACTCACAGGATAGATAATCTGGTGTTATAATTAATTTAATAAAAAAAACTATAGACTGTTCTGTTAATAAAATGTAAGAAGGGAGGAATTTAAATTGTTCTTTTATAATATTCTCTTTTTAGCATGAACAATTTTTTGGCAGGAAAACTACTAATGTATTAAAATTTGATAAGCATTGCTGCATAATTGTTTAATATTATATATCGAAAATTTAAAATTAATTCAGTAAGCAATCTTTGAAACTATTAAGAAGGAAAATGCTCTACACAGATTTTTTAGATATTGAACTTAATAAGAAATCTTTAAAAATAGTTTATTTGCATCGGCTAAGGATTTAAGAAAACAGATCAAGAAGCCAATAAACCAAAATAAAGACAGAACACAAACAAATTAAACAAATAGGAACAGAAATAAAACAAATGACATACAAACCTTTGGCACTACTTGAATCTGTGACGCTAAGTTGCCCGCCGCCGGCGACATGATCATGTTGGCCACCACGTGTTGGCGCCGCCCGGCGGACTGGGATTGGGACTGATTGTGCTCCTGCAGCTGCAGTTGCTCCCCATCGACCACTCCCGCGGGATAGAAGGTTTGCTTGATCTCCAGCCCGGGCGGCAGGTTGAACACTAGATTTTCGCCACCACCGCCGGCGTCTACTGAGGATGCCTCGTTGGCAAAGTCCAGCTGGCGCTGCTCTTGCTTCACCTGCAGCTGCAGCACGTTCTTGATGTCCTCCTGTCCCGCTCCATCGTCCTCCAGCTTCGTCCAACAGAGGTTCTGATGATGCTGTTGCTGCTGCAAGGTGCTTTGTATCACAGATGAGTAGGCCACCGTGGTGGGCGTGGCAGCAGCAGACGAGCCAGCGCCTGCCTCCGACCGCCTCTGCACCGGGGACGCCGTCTTGTAGACGATCACCTGGGCCTGCGGTGTGCTGACCACGTCCACGGCATGTAAATTCGTGATGGGCGATCCATCTGCGGAGCTTAGCGCCGGACTGGCATATTGCGCCGGATAGGATCCAGCCGGAACTGGCACTGCCAGCGGCACTGGGCTGGCCTCCTGCTGCTCTACTATCGTCGCCCGGAACGACTGGCCATCTTTGCGCGTCACCTTGACCTTCCGGCCATCGATCGTGTAATATGTATCTGATTCCGGGTCCGCTTCGATTTCTTGCTGCAGTTGCTGCTGGAGCTGCTGCTGTTGCTGCTGTGTCGCCGCCTGTTGTTGCTGCTGCTGCTGTTGTTGCAGTTGGATCAGGTAAATCGAATCGTTGTAGGCTTTTAATTGCTTTTCCTGCTTAATCTGCTACAGCGCACCGTACATAGATTGAATCGGAAAGTGTTTGGTTTGGGTTTGAATCGACAAAGAGAGGCTAGACTTAGTCTAAGCTTTAATGGGTTGATTTGGGGGAGTATATGTTAGTTAGCGATAAATGCGACAGAACGCGCGGAGGTTTTAATGAGTGTGGGTGTGGGAGCTTCCCCAGAAGCTGGTTTACTGAGAGTGGAGTGAGATCTGCAAGCCGAACGGAAAAGAAAAGAAGCCTACTCACCACTTTGTCGGCCACTAGATTGAGCTGTTGCTGTTGTGCCTGCTGCTGTTGTTGCTGGGCCTGCTGTTGTTGCTGCTGCGCCTGTTGCTGCTGCGCTTGCTGCTGCTGCTGCTGCATGGCCAGGAAGGTGTTCGAAATCATGTTCGGCGTATTCCAGGTCAGCGACGTGGACGTCAGCGCCACCGTTGTCGGCGACGGCGAGGCTCCACTCGACGAGGAGTTCTCCCCGTAGTAATTAGAGGCCACATTGTTGACCACGGCGGCAGCAGCCGCCGACACTGCCGCCTGGTTCTGGAACGAACTGAGCTGCTTGTCCAGCGAGCTGGGCAGCTGCAGCTGGCGGTGCGGCGTGCTAACCGCTGAAGAGGCATAGTGGGCGGGCTTCGGCTGGACACTGGCCGCCGCCGCATGGTGGTAGATCTGCTGGAATACTGGATTGTAGCTGCCAATCGGCGACGGAGGCACAAAGCTGCCACCACTGGCGGCCGCCGCATTAAAGCTGGCGATGCTGGCGGCCGTGATGGTGGCCAGGTGCGGATGCTGGAAGTCCTCCGCTGTTCCGCCGGAGCTGCCGGCACTGGCGGGCACGATGCGGTTGTAGGCGTACGACCAGGGACTGGAGTTTGGATCCATGGTTTGATTGGACTCTTCTACTGCTGCTGGCTGGTAACTGAAATGTATAGGCTATAGTTAGTGGATTGTGAATAAATACGTGGTAATTTAAATGTTCTTGATTAGGAAATAAATAACGCAATATTTTAAGCTAATCGGTTTCTCTGGGTTATCCTAATTTTCAGATGAAAGACTTTCTAAGACATTTTAAGGCATTTTTAAGTATTCTTAGTATTTCAATATTTTCGGAATTTAAAAGTTCCAATTGAGTTTAGATCCAAATATTAACTATTTTTATACATTTTTGGCATTGTTATAAATTATATTAATTTTTTAGTAATATAATATCAGTTTTTTAAACAAAGTTATATTATAAAGTTATTCTTTTGATTTTCTATTTTTATATAATATAAATATATTATTATATTAATTAAAGAAATGGCGACAATAGTAGTTGTGTTTATCCTGGATTAAAGTGCCTTTTCTTAGAAACTCTATTAAAACTAAATTATATTTTGTTTTCCTTGCTTCAAATATTTAAATACAACTTTTTTATATTTAAATGAACAATATATTATTCTTGTAAAATAAAGTTTTAAGGTTGAATTTGCGAAAATAAAATGAGTTTATATTTATGTATGTTTTTGTTATCAAAATCTTATATTTTTGAATTCATTTGCGATTTTGCGATGAAAAAAACCGGAACTGGGGTGTTTGTTTCCATACTTTTTTGCACTTTTTGTTTCCCCTTTTTTTTTTTGTATCCCTTTTGGCCACGATGCGCTTGGTTCCCCCTTAAAAAATTTGGCGTCTGTATTTTGTGTCTTGGCGCTCGGCGGGGAAAAGGGCCCGCATTTCGCCAGCTCCTTTAGCAATCCAATAATTGGGTTCTCACTTATAACTTTATAATGGCCGTCCCATCGCATTTTCAATAGATTTATGGCGATTTTGGGAATGTTTTTCTCGCTAGGAATAGGATTTTTTTCCGTATTTTCCGCTTGTACATATATGTATCCATGCACACACAAACACATACTCACACACACGGGCGTACATGCGTGCGTGTTGGAAAGATAGTCACTAACTTTTAGTCGTTATAGAATTGGATCCAGCATTATCTTCACATCGGACTGCACACACGCTCCAAATCCACGAGCGGATTTTATGAATTAATTCCGGGCGCAACGTTTTTTTAGATTCGGTGCATAACTTTTTTGTGGATGAAACAATCTCCAAAATGGCCGCTCTGCTACCAGTGAAAAACGAACCAATGGCTCAGGTGAATAATGCCTAAGTGAACTAGTTCACTGGTTCAATAGATCCCGCGGCGAGTGTTTATTGTTTGTGTTGCCGTTGTCGCATTTTGTCTCCGTTGTTGTTCAACATATTATATTTGCTTTCGTGTTTTTTGTGATACAGGTGAGTTATAGCCGGAATTACGTATCTCTCAATTTGTATTTATCAATTTGGAGTTTCACAAGTTGTTAAATTCACATGTGCTGCACCAAAGGCGCAAGTGTTGTAAAATACCTTATTCATCGGTAGTAAAGTTAATTTAACTGTGGTTTACCATTAAACAGTCCTCTTTGCTGTTCTTTTATATTTTACGACCACTGATTAAGGCACATTTTATTTTTATAGTATAAACAATTAGTCACTACTCGGCGCGTTAGCTCACACTAATGAAGTGGAACTAGTTGATTTTAAAAACCCCGTGATCAATTTGCACAATATATGAAAAAATAATAAAATGTTTATTTTTAAGACATCTTTAATATACACTAACTTTAATTTATAATTCTTAAAATATATAACAAAAATAATGGCAAAACAAACCACCCCTATTGACACATTTTCCAGCACTCATTGAACTGATTCTAGTTCTATTTAAAACCCAGTGGTCAATTTGATCACTACTCAAACAATGTAAAGTATTTAATGTAATGTATTTATTGCAAACAAATTTCAATTAAATGAAAATAAAAGTATTGCAAGGCCCAAATTTAGGACAACCAAAGATTAATTTGGTGTTTATTGGAATTTTAACGAAAACAAACCATTATCCTTTGTACTCTTATAAAGCGTTACCCAGTACTGTTTAAGCGGAACTGGTTATTTAAAACCAATATGTCAGCAACTCAAGAATAAGAATTCAACGGGATAATTTTGAAATAAATATTTTAAAATATATTTAATTTGATACGCATTTAGTTATTTATGAAATAAACAAATGTACACTTGCGATATGTGGCCTATTACCCAGCACTGTTCGCGCGGAACTGGTTCGATAACCTGCTGTTTTATTGTTGGTTCACGTACTAATGACAGTCATTTTACGTATTCATTGCTAAAAGAAAACTGAAAAAATACATTTGCCCGAATTTCCGGTTAGTCATCCGCCCACATCGATCTTCATTTAGGCGCAGCCAAATAAAAGGAGAGGTGCGTATTGTCCAGGTGCCGCCAAACCACTTGGAAAACCGCCCGCAGCTGGTTGCTCCTCTGCGTACGTGTAAATCTGGGTGAGACGCCCACTAAATTGCAATCACAACATTTCCAGAGCACATCACCATGGACTTTGGAGACGATTTCGCAGCAAAGGAGGAGGTGGATCCGGCGGCCGAGTTCCTGGCGCGCGAACAGTCGGCTCTCGGGGATCTGGAGGAGGAGATTACGGGGGGATCCGCCTCAGTATCTGCTCCAGCTGTTGCTGCTTTATCCACAGACGAGGGTTTGGGCGAGCTCCTGGGAGGAGGTGCCTCGTCCGATGTCCTGGGTGGAGATCTTCTCTCAGCAGGCGGTGGCGGCGGCCTGGAATCCTCTACGGGCAGCTTCGAGGTCATTGGCGGCGAGTCCAATGAACCCGTCGGCATTTCGGGACCACCACCTTCTCGGGAAGAACCCGAAAAGATACGCAAGTGGCGGGAGGAACAGAAACAGCGTCTCGAAGAGAAGGACATCGAGGAGGAGCGAAAAAAAGAGGAGCTGCGGCAGCAGTCAAAGAAGGAGCTCGACGACTGGCTGCGCCAGATTGGCGAGTCCATATCGAAGACCAAGCTGGCGTCACGTAATGCCGAAAAGCAGGCCGCCACCCTGGAGAACGGCACCATTGAACCGGGGACCGAATGGGAGCGCATAGCCAAGCTCTGCGACTTCAATCCCAAGGTGAACAAAGCGGGCAAGGACGTCTCCCGCATGCGATCCATCTACCTGCACCTCAAGCAGAATCCCATCCAGGTGCAGAAGGGCACCTAGGTAGTTTTAATTACGCACTCGCCTAACCACACATTGAGTTGAATATAAAAATTATTATTGAAAGTATTCGCTGTATATTCCAATTTATGATACATAAAATATTATTATTGCTGCTAAAACATAGCTGCGATCATCGTTTTCTCTAATGAATGCAATAAAGAATGTGCACACAGTTGTCCTGACTTCCTTGACTATCAAATACCCATCACACAAAATATAAAACGAAAACTGGACATGAAAAAGTTAGGAAAAAGAACAAATGAAAAATAAAACTGAAAATATGACAACTAAATTTCTTTCTCTTTGATTTTTCAGAATCGACATGGGCTATGTTTTACGGGATTCTCTAATGATTATGAACTTCCGCTTCTATTTTTAAATCATACTTGTTACTTTTTCTTTAAAGAGACATTAAAACCAGTTGTGTTCAATGCCTTTATTGGCCTTATCGCTAATTAAAATGTGACACAATACATAAAACTTATTTTAATCATATACATATGTGTTGAAAATGTCAATGGGAAATGTGTTTGTATTTGTAATTCATTAAAATGATTATGAAAATAAAGAAATAAAATCTAACAAAATAAAGTATTTTTGATTGTGGGACGTTTGCAATTTGTTCATCTAAGTTATATTTAATAAACAAAATTAATTAAGTAATGAAATGTGCTGATCAAGGGAAAATCACAGGGGTTTTTAAAAGTTATGGGCTTATCTACGTCTGACTCAAATTGAATAAACTTGCCATTATAATCAATAATGACCCTTTACCAATTTCAGAGAAATGTCCGAAGAAGTTACCGCTCAGGACCAAAATACCGAGCAGCAGGAGTCACCTGGGAGTAGGAAGAGAAAAGGGTATGGGCTTATCTACGTCTGACTCAAATTTAAAAAACTTGCCATTATAATCAATAATAACCCTTTACCAATTTCAGAGAAATGCCCGAAGAAATTACCGCTCAGGACCAAAATACCGAGCAGCAGGAGTCACCTGTGAGTGAGAAGAGAAAAGGGTATCTTCCCTGGGATGACTACTTCATGGCCACTGCCTTGCTCTCGGCGCAGCGCAGCAAGGATCCCGTGACCCAAGTGGGTGCCTGCATCGTGGATTCGCAGAATCGGATAGTGTCCATCGGCTATAATGGATTCCCTCGAAACTGCAGCGACGACGAGTTTCCCTGGACAAAATCCAAGTTTTTCCTGAAGGATAAAAAGATGTATGTGGTGCATGCAGAGGCCAATGCAATCCTTAACAACAACGGCCTGAATTTAACTGGAACCCGTCTCTATACCACACTCTTCCCCTGTAATGAATGCGCCAAGCTCATCATACAGGTAAGCATCATCATACAGGTAGTAACCAATCCAAAACCACAAAATTTATTCGATATGTTTTAACAGAGTTGGTTAAATATTATTCCAATATGTTTATAACTTAAGATATTCTTGTATTGCAACCTCTATTATTGTCAATGTCTAAAATATGTTGGATATATTCTTGATGTTCGCTATATGTGCAATACGCAAGAATAACATGGGATCAATTATATAAATTATTTCTGATTATAATTTAATTTCAATCTTACAGGTAGGCATATCTCAGATTCTCTTTTTATCCGACAAGTATAGAGATAAGCCCAAGTACGAGGCATCTAGGCGGATGTTAGATGCAGTGGGCGTGACATATACACAATACCTCCCTCAACGGAATAATGTCGTCATTGATTTTGGGAACATCTAGGAAGAAAACTAAAAAACAATTAAAACTATTCATTATTAACTATTCACCATTGAAACTCACTTGTACTAATTAACTTCGTAAACGGTTAAAAGGTCTGTCAGGGGAGACCCTTCGCATGCACAGGTGTTCTCTCGAGACCAATGTGGGATTAAAGTGACCTACCCAGGTCAAAGATCTGGGTGCTTTAAGGCCAAGCCCTAGTGTTAAATCAAGATTTGTATTTATCCAATAAAAGTGTAAAAAGTTTTTTAATAAAGTGACGGTTATTGTTATGAAATATATATTTTTTAAAATTTATTTTGAATATTTTAAGATTTCTTGAGAAATCGTTTTATTGCGCCATATGTCAAGGACCTAGCAATTTGTATTATTGCGCTACTAATTAAATTAATTAAGTTAGCCACTTTTGAACTTTGATGTTATGTTTGCTAAAATTTCGCATGCAGCCTTTTTAAATACTGGACTGAGCAAAATGTTTATGGGATGTTTTTAAATGGCATGCCAGCACGAAGGAGTTCCCACCTGACTTTGCAACCTATTCAGGTGAGTGTGGCGTGCGGCCAACCGGCCATTAGTAGTGGAATATGCAAAACAGTGCGCGGAACCGGATGAGGATGCCAATAAGACAGCGCCTAGGACACGCGACCTTTCGGAAATCCACGAGTGTTTGTACTTGCCTCTATGCAGTTTTATCTGAAGGCTGGATTTCAACGTGTCTTGTGGATTTCAATAAAAAAGACATGCCCAGTATTTGTATTTGGTGATGATTGGATAAAAGAGGCAACTGGAAATTTCAGAAAATAAAACGATAGTCTTACAACTAAAATACTAAGACCGCAGGGTTGAAAACATTTGGCAAGCAAAATTTATCAACTGAAATTTTATTTTTGAATATTTCAGGTTTTTGTACTAGTAACCTACTAAAATTTTTTTATACAGATTTAATTACGTAGTCTTTATTTTTATATTACCAAAACCCAATATGCTACTTTAGTAAAAAAAAAACAAAACGCAAGATAACTTCGACAAGCCCAAGTTTTAATATGCTTGCAGATTTTTCTAAAATAAAAACAAATTTTCGCCTTTGAAGATTGAAAAGTTTTAAGATTCAAAATAAGTGTGGCTAGTGTGAGACATATATGGAATCTATAAGAATATAGTCAACTGATTTTTATCAAAACTCAAGGGATACCATCTTAACAGTAAAAAACCTCATATTGGGCAACACTAAAAAACTTCATATTGGGCAAAACCCAGCAATTTATACTAACATTTGAAAAAGCAGCAAAATTTTACATTTCCACTGGTTGTTCAATTAGAATAAACACGTCCAATCACTTAAATTTGTAGCTTGATCGGGTACACATGAAAAAAACGATTGCGAAAGTTTCAAATCTCTAGCTTTTAAACTAAGCTCGCGAGCGGTAAAGAAACAGAAGAACTTGGCTAAATAAACTTTCCTAGTCATGCTGATCAAGAATATATATATTTTATAGGTTCGAAAATTTCTCTTTCATTGCTTTACAAACTTTGGACCAATTTTATTATACCCTCTGCAAGAGAATAAAAAACGGAATTTCGAAAATTTTAAAATAAAATGTACATGTGCTAAACAAAGTTTCAAGTACAATTTAAAAACAAATTAATTTAATTTCTGTGACTAAAGTGTTTCAATTCTAAATTTCTTAATTTTCCGCTTACTCAAAAAGTTACTTGTTCTTTTATAAACCAACAGAGATTCCGTTTTTGGTATTTAAATATTCCCGCATACGAATGAACTAAATTCTACTACTAAATATAATCCTTCCGGCTTAAAGAGCTCCCGGCAAGACGTTGTCTAACGAACAAGTAATCTTGGGACCCGGACGACTTACTAATCCGCAACTGAAGCGACATGTATTGGAAGCATTTCGAATTTTCCCAGCCAGTTCAAGGAGACGAATCTGTGGGGGATTACATTCTGAATGGCTTTGTATCTTCATCTGACCCGCCTTGTTTGTATTCATGAAATGCAGAGAAAGTTTACCGATTGCAGCGGAAACTTGTATCGCACGCACCTTTGCTAACTGAATTTGAAGTGGGCTAGAACATTCCGTAATCACTAATAGCGGTTCACCCGCCCAGGACCTTAATTGCCATTAAAGTTAAAGCTCCGCTCCGGCTGCCGAAAACCCAAAAACGCGGGTCAGCGAGAAGGAGTTGGGGACAGCCCTAATTTTCGGTTTCGTGAATTTCAGCTACAAAATACCCTCGAGGCCGCAGACAGAAATCACACCGAGTGGCCAACTGAAGGCTTGGCGGCATTTGGACTATCCATTGTACATATACGACACCCATAAAGGCCATGGAACCGACGAAATAATCAATATACAAGAAAGGAACCAAAACAAAGCTGCAAGTTGTGTGGAAGTATTTCTGAACCTTTGAAAAGAAATCCCGAAAAAAGGGTAAATTTTATTACCATCAAACAGGTGTCAAAAAATTTGGCCTAATAAAGCTAAAGAAATAAAAGAAGGCCACTCCTTTAAAGAATTTAAAATAATAATTCCAAGAAATTGTATAAATTGGTATTTATGTAATTTTTTTAATTAAATAATTTCTTAAACATTTTGTATTGTTACAAAAAAGTTTAATATCATCAAAATAATTGGCTAAGTTTTTAGAAACTGTAAACTTTTAGTGGGCTCTATAATTTAAAATGTTCAATGAAAAAAGAAGATATTAAAGCGTTTAAAATGGATGACTTCTTAATATAAAACAAGAGAGAACGCTATAGTCGGGTGCCCCGACTATCAGATACCCGTTACTCAGGTAAAGGGAGTGCGAGGGAGATGGAGATAGAAACTTTGATCACGCATAACTTTTTAACGAATGGTTCGATTTGAAAAATTTTCGATAGGTATTGATAAACACAATAAAACTGCATTTTTACTTTTCTGAAATATTTAAATTTTTAAAATCGTTGATAAGCGATTGTGGGCGTTAAAGGGGGCGTGGCACCTTTTTGAAACAAACTTGCGCTGCGTAGGAACTCCTAGAATCTGCATGCAAAATGCCAATCTTCTAGCCTTTATAGTTTCCGAGATCTCAGCGTTCATACGGACGGACAGACGGACAGACAGACAGACGGACAGACGGACAGACGGACATGGCTAGATCGACTCGGCTAGTGATCCTGAACAAGAATATATATACTTTATAGGGTCGGAAACGCTTCCTTCTACCTGTTACATACTTTTGCACGAATACAATATACCCTTTTACTCTACGAGTAACGGGTATAAAAAATGCTTAATAGCTTTTCGTAAAATTCTCTATCTAGTATTTATTTCCTAAACAGAACCGGCACGTCTGGTTAAAGTTTTAACTGAAAGATGCATATCATAAATTTGAAATGCAAACACAAGAGTCGTTATCAAACTTGGCATCTTTGGATTAGCATCGTTGCTCTGCTCGCTCTCTTTACTACATTGTAAAAAAACATAATGTGTGTTATATGAAGATATATTCAAAGATTATAATTTCTTACCAGATACCATAATTTCTTTCCTTATATTTATATGAAAGTCATAACCATTATTTCAGATCATCATCATCAGATCAATTGATATTAAAATAACAAAATAATATATGGTATATTGAAAAAGTATGCATATACATTAGGGCAGTTTAAATTAGTCTGAAAATAGCGCGCTATGCCATTCATAATTTTTTTTCGATTAAATAGTATTTAAAAATGTTATGATGTTTTACCAGCTTTTACTATGCGATTAGGTGTATTATGGGTCGGCGCCTTGGCTTTAAAACCTATCACTCATACGTACTGTTGCCTTTGGCTTCCGATGCGCAATGAATTAAAAATAATTTAAAGGTTTTTGGTTTTCGAATAAATTGTGCAATGTGCAATGAACATCAAAATAAAACTAATTAATTTGTGAGTAAGGTTTCTAGATTACATTATATGATTCGATTTCGTTGTCAGTGTACGTGGAATGCGTGGGAGAGAGAGAGAGAGCCGCGCGCAGCCTCCGCTGCAGAATGGCAATGAAACGGGGCAATCAGCTGATGCGGCCATCGCTCTTTGTTTTGCTTTTGGCAGCATGGCGACAAATGGTAAGAGTATGAGAGAGTGAGAGGGCGGCAGCGGCGCTGGCTGAGGCTGAGGCAGCGACTGAGGCAGCAGCAGAGGCCAAAAAGGATTTCCGAGCTTGTGGCCTGCGTTCAGTTTGTAACGGTATTCCACTCGCCACGGACGCCCGAATAACGGAACGCGACCACCCGTACGTATACGTAATGCTCTCCGTCAGTACGCGCTATTTCCGATTCACAGCAGCAGCATATGCTTTCGCAGCCCCTTTCCTCTTGCCTTTTTGTTATATCTGTCGCCACGAGAACATTTTTGTGTGTGGCTTCTTTTAATGCCTTTTGCCGCTTTCTATATGGTATTAGTGTATATTTTTGCCGTTATTGTCGTCGCCGTTTATCTCTCTTTGGCCCGATGAAATTTCTGTGTTTGTTTACGCTGACGCCTCCTCCACGTTACGGCCATTTGTGCCGCTCAAAACTGAATGGTCGTGAAGCACCACGGCGGCAGCATATCCTTAATGCCAAAACTTTTCAACCGCATCGCTTTTTACTCGCGCTGTTCAATTTAGTGTGTCGTTTGGTAAATTACTAATAAATTCCGAGCATTAAATGGGATCAGAAAACTAAAATCGACCGTCGGATGTGTAGCACTCAAAAACAAATGCGAATGTGCATTCCCAAACGTTCCATACACATATAAGAAGTACATCAATCACTGGTACACGGTGCAAAATAATGTCTGTCAATCTGGACAAAAAAACTTTAAAGTATATATTATATATACAAAATAATCAGTTTTAAAACCACAGTTAAAATAGGTATTTTTTTAGCAATGTATTTGAATCTTGAGTATTCTTTTAAGCCCGATAGATAATTTTGGAAACAAAAGAGCTCTTCTTATACAGATTTATTTTAGATCTCAATCGTCTAAATAGTTTTCAATTTTAATACATATTTTTTGGCACTGCACTACTATTATAATTAAATTTAAATCGTCCATTCCAACTACACTACTTAACATAATTCAATATTTTAGTTAAAAACTCTTTATATTATGTATCTACAACAATATATATTACTTGTCAAATATTGTTAGATGTTAAGTTTTTCAGCTCTGTTAAAAATTTATTAAAGACTCTGAGATTGAAATATTTTGCTCTGTGTAAAAATGAATTTTAAAATAAGTACTCATGTCCGTCTAGAACAAGACAAGCAGGAGAAATGGTTAAATGGAAATAAAGAGCAAAAAAAAGAAATGCGCAAGGTGATGACAGCTAGCAGACGAAGAAAAAAGACATGGAGCCAATTAATAATAAATAAACGATTCCATTACAATTCGAAGGTGTTTGCCATATGAATTAGTTATGGTTTTTTTCCACATGAGAAAACGCAATATTTGTACAATGTATTTATCCATTTGCTTGTATATTTACTAGGTATACGTCTCGACAAGTATTGTGTTAAGATATAAGTATGTATATTTCTGACCTATCTTTTGCCCATTTGGCGGTGGCAAACTTTTTAGGAAAATGAGGACAGACAAGTGCAGTGTTTTTAAAACAAACAAGAGAAAGCAATAACAACAGACTTAGCCGAGCAGACTGGGAAAAAAATGTAAATAAAAAGCTGTGGGCTTCCAAAGTGTGCACAAATTTAAAAGAATTCCTTAGTGACTAAAAATGTGCCGTATATTATCTCATAAATCTACTGCCCCCCCGAAAATTAATTAATTAAACCGTGCGGTAAAAATTACATTGACACAGTCTTTTTTTTCGAAGGTATTTTCAATTTATAATCTATAAATACGAGTAATTAAAACAAACTTGTTTATTTAGTAAATTTTTGCTTTACATAATTTATGACGGACTTTAGTCAAACACTCAGCAAAGCCAGTATTAATATCCTTTATTTTCTATTTCAATTCAATTGGTTTCAATCTTCTGTGTGTAAAATATAGCGTTCAATTTGTGCACCAATTAAAAGAAGAAAGTTTATTGTTGCACACCCATATGACTTGCTGGGTTAACTAATAGCAACCAACTAAAAATGAACGCCATTCGTTGCCTTACAAAAATAACCCCGAAATATTGAGGTGTTCATAAAAACAGACGCACGGACACGTATGAATTGGATTGCGGATTGGATCCGAGTTGGAATTTATTAGGTCCTTTACCTTGTGCCCGCTTCTCTTGTTCCATACTCATAATTTGGGCAACCTGCCCACTCGGATTTGGGCCAATTGATGGCGGACCGGCGGAAGATTAGCAAACGCCCACCTCCGAGAGGTTGTAAAAGTGAGAATGAGTTTTATATGCCGCACAGGCAACAAATCTCGTTGACGTTTGGCATTTGATTTCCAGCCTTTTCCTTTCGCTCCCTGGGTTTTCTCGGGATTTTACTTACTTATATTCGTGATTTCGTTTATTTTCCCCACAGTTCCGTTGAGTTCTTTTTATTTTTTCGCACGAATTCCCGGCGGCTTCTTTTTGGGGCGACACGCCAGCAGCCCCAAAATTTCTCACCACTTCCGATTTAATTTTTTTTGTTATGGCTTTCCTTTTGCTTATCCCCAGTTTTCCACGGTGACCGAAACAGTGCCAAAGCAGCTCCTTGAAGTCCGCCTTCTTTCTGGTGTTTTCCTAACACGAAATGCCAACTTCGAGTCATTTAAATTTGGTACAAAGTTGCGGTAAGATTTTCCCCGCAACGTCGACTTGAATTAAGTTGATTGTGCAAAAGTTTCATTGGCAGTCCACGGGAATCAGACTGAAACCAAAAAGCAATTAACTTAAGGCTATTAACCAAGATGCTATGGGACTATAAGTACTGATGTATATGAACGGAGGACTTGTATAAGGTAGATACGAAATTTAAAAAATCTTAATTATATAAAACCAAAATCTACGTAATTATCGTCAATAAGATGCTCTTAAAGATTAGCATTATAAGCAAAAGTTAAATTTATTTATCCAATCATTTAAAAACATTTTAAGAATACTTAAAAATTAAAGTAAATATACCAGTTTAAGGTCATTAAAGAGACCTGGAAGAAATTTCAACAAAATGGTTTCTAGCCAATTAGCCCCATTAGCCGAGATAAACTTAAAATAGACAGGATATTAAGAGGCAGTCGGAAGGAATTTAAACCGAGTACCTTCTGACGAATTACCCACATTAAAAACGCCATACTTTCATTCGTTTATCCAAACAAGATAAGGAATTTAAGACTCTAAGCAGAAAATCGATTAAATTAAGCAGTTTAGCTTCCATCCCCACGGAGAAAGGTGCCGTCATTTTCACGCCTGATTTGTTAACCAAAACGAAGGCGGTGGCGTTGGCATCAGGTCGGTATTTGGATACTTTTCCATGGCAATTAAGCCGCAGTGTTCGTTCACTTTTTTGAGCTACACTGGGATGAAAGTTCCAGCCAATTCAGCTGAGGTTTGTGACTCATTAAATACGAGTACAAGTACTGCCGTCCATTTGCACATAATCGCACGGAAGTCATAAACGTTTTCCTGTTCAAATTCGTTTTAGAGCTCTTTAAATGTTACCCTTACCTTAGCATCCTTTTCAAATTGTGTAGTCATCAAATATAAAAAGAAAATAAAAGCTTTCTTTCAAAACCTCACTCAACGAATCGCACATAAACGATGCAATCAAGCTTATACATATTTAAAAATACTCTTTCAGTACATTTTTAAACCATTCTCGTCCACCCACTCAAAATGGTATTTTTGTTGTGCTTTAAGGCACTCTTTTTTGAGTGTACTTAGGGTGAATAAATCATGCTTCTCACAGCTGGCTACAAATTTTAGTCCATATGGCTGTAGGTGTCGGCTCCCGACGCCCAATCTGCGTTAATTTCCAATTTGGTTTATAAATAAAAAGAACAAATCGGCCCTTAACGATGACGAACATCAGCATCCGAGCTGACATCATTTCAAAGTCGTTAAAACCTTCGCAGCCCCGTTAATGGGCCGTCCCAAAAGAGACTTCGGCAGTAAAACTGCAAAATTGAACGGAATACCTTTATGGGCAGTGCGTGATGCGTCCAAAGATCCTTGCAGGTCCTTGCCACATCCTGCCTGTTAACCTACCAGTTACCAGTTACGTGCCCTCTACCAAATTTACTGGGGCAACTTAATTAAAAGCGTAGGCAAACTAAATTACCTGTCGAAGAATTTGAGTAAACAAATTTGATGACTGACCTTGTGAGTCCCGATAATTAGCTCAATTATTTCTGAGAGGAAAATTAAAGCATATTAGGAAGGCACTCTGCTAAATTAACACAAATTCACAGCGCTCTTAATGCATTTATCGAGTAACTTTTAAAGTGAACTTTGCTGATGTCGTAAATGTAATATATACATATAAGTTCTGCACCTAATTGGTGGAAACATTTTCAATATCAGCTACCAAATAATTCATGTGCTAGATATAAAACTTACTGGTTCGATTTCACGGAAAACCAAAAGTAGCTTTACAGATTTAAGTTTCATTGTTTTTCAGTTTTTACTTAAATGAATCCAACCATAAAGGTGAAGCCTAAATAAACCTATTTACAATAATATGTTTAATTCAATTGTAAGCCACATATAATGCTAACGGCTGATTTTTTAACATATTTGACATTACTCACAAAATAAACATTGACCTTACAATAATCCATATTAAAATAGGCTTTTTTTTTTGATACTTAAACTTTTCTCCATTTTTATAGTATAATTAGGTATGATTTATGTAAAATCACTGGCTTATTAGCATTTCTTAGATAAGTGATTTGAAAGATTGCAAAACTCGATGTGATTGCTGGTGTGTAAAATTGTAACATACAATTTATTTTTATCACATATTCGGCAAATCAAAAATAAATTCCATTTTTTTGATCACAAGGCAAAACTTTTTATCTTTGCCCTCAATCGTTTGGGTTTCCCCGCCCAAAATTGGGTATTAAAGGAAGTGTTGTTTACCCATACATTTATGCACCGCCTCCGACTTGAAACATTATCTTCAGTAAATACTAACTTAATTGCTGCTGGCCTCCCACGAGCGATGTTTGCGGAACTGAAATGCGGGCAAATTTGCTGATTGTCACACAGGCTGACGTGCAATTTATCGTAATTGAGTCAGGCCAACAATCATTTTTTGATCGCTCCACACACGCACTTGGGGAAAATGCTGGAAAATGGGTGGCCACGGGATAGTCGCCATGAGTTGGCAGGACCCATTACATTATGGCCAGTGTCCGTTTTCTGTCGGCCAACTTCTGTTGGTTCGCCTTGTGCTTTTGCCGTGGGATTAATGGACAAATAACGTATTCCCGTCTGCAAATGTGCTGGCGGATAATCTCATTATCTGGCTGTCTTGATCCAGGACACCCGCACATTGGCCGGCAGCCCGGAAACCGGAAATTGGCCACTAGGCTGTGGTAATTGAAATAAATAGACTTGGCCCATGGGCCAAGAATTCTGGGAATCGATCAAGTCGGCCTAAAACCTTTCTCCTCACTGCCAACTGCATCAATTGGCTTATATTTTGTGGTTCTCTTAATTTGCCATTTCACTTAAGTAAGAAGCAGCAGAGAATATTTCTGATATTTGAAGTCAAAGTTTCGCAATTTTATGCCATTGTTGTCAAAGTTTGAAAAATTTGGGAAATTCAAAGGGGAAGAGTATGGGTAATTGGCCTTTTTAAAATTAGGCAACCAATTTGAAGAAATTTATAAATTGATTTTACAATTTGTTTCATTATTAGCCGTAACATTATAAATCAGATTTGTTAATTGTAAATCTGAAATCTGCATAATATACAGTGAATTCTTCAAGACATTTAAACTAAAAGTTTGATGGTGATTAAGTTTTTACAATGAAATGCGACTTCTCCGAATAGGCCCAACTTTTTTTTGTCATCAATAAGTGTCTTGATTGGCTAAAATCTCTTATTAAAGTACAACTTATTTGACTAATCGAAATAACTTAGAAAAAATATTCTTGTTTTACATAGTATTTGTGTCAAATATGTCCAGCCAACATCCGAAATCTATTTATTGTCTCTGGCCTTTAAAATATTTCCAGTCTGTGCCAACAAATGATTTGTTATTTTGGGTCTTAGCCATATTCAATTTCAGAGTTCCACAAAGTGACCAAAAATCCTTAAAGAATTTAAGCCATTTAAGCTATAAGTCATTTTCACTTTAGACAAATTACATTTCGATAAAAGCCTCGCGCCTGGTTTTCCCGCTACATTTACATTTTTTCCTAACGAAATTTTCCCTCGGAAAGTGCCATTGGGGCAAAGTGCAAAAAGCACAGCCAATGTCTGCTTTGGGTGTATTGGCCCTTCTCTGTATTTTATTCCAAAAAACATTTTACCTGAGGAGCCAATTTCTTTGTCGTCTGGGCAGGAGTAAAGTGTTTTTCTAAGTTCCTCAATCTTCGGCTACAGAATGTAATAATTGAAATTTGCATGAGTATTACAGTTCAAAGAGACGATGATAAGGACTTGCAATCATGGCCATCAATTCAAAAGAAATTGTAGTCACGTCGTTAAAGTTAAATATTCTTATCTATAACAGCAAATAACAAGAAAGGAAAGCTAACTTCGGGCGGAGGCGAAGTTGATATACCCTTGCAGAATATTCTGAAAGTTATATTCTCCGAAATTATTCATATGATGCATTCTTAATACTCATAACAAATCCCAACTCCCTAACTTTAAAAACACCAAATTAGCTTCATTGTTTTAGCTCAAAGAAGCTGGGTCGACTAAAATCGAATTTTTGAAATTTGAATAGCTTAATCGATTGCCCACTCTTTAATTTTTTTGCTCACCTTTTGAAAATACGAAACTTCGAATTCGTGCCTATGAAATATTTTTATTTTATTTTACTGGAATCACTTGTTTGACTTGCTTAACCATATGGTTTCTTTTTTGCTTTTATATAAAGCGTGCCATTATTTTAATTTGACATACAAATAAACCAAACAAAACTTATTCTGCCCAAATACTCCATAAATTTAATCTCTAATTTTGTATGAAAGCGAAAAGAAACCATATGGTTAATTATTTGTCAAACTACAATCAAATTGTGCTGATAACAAGTGATTCCAGCAAAATAAAATACAAATATTTCATTCTTTATTTAACTTGAATCACTTGTTATCATTATAAAAATCATTATTTCTTAACTTGATTTTATTTTAACATACAAATAAACCAGATGTTGGCCAAACAAAACTTATTCTACCCAAATATTCCATAAATTTAATCTCTAATTTTTGTATGTCAAACTACAAATTGGTCTGATATTAAGTGATTCCATTAAAATAAAATAAAACAAGAAAGGACCAAAATTATAATACCCTCTGCAAGGGTATAAAAATAAACATTCGACAAACGGCATTAGTTTGAGAAAATTAAACTTGCTGACGACAAATTAATTCCACTGCCATCGGAGACAAAGTGCTTTGGCATCAGCAAAACATGACTGGAAATCTTGTTTTATATAATTAGTTTTATTTTAGAAAACCATTAAATTCATTATTTTAACCTGGATTAGTATATGGACAAGTTCTAAGAAAGGTTGTTACACTATAAATCATCTAAGTGGCAAGATACACTTGCAAAGCCGTACAATAGAAAACTAAATTTTAATCAAATTTAATTTCTAAGGACAAATATATATTTAATGTTTTATATACGAAATTCGAAATATTTTAATTTCATTTAATTCTTGTAGGACAACGTTTTTATTAGAAAATAAAATGTAATTTACTGAAAAGGTGTATTTCGCAAGCGAATTACGAATTAAGCGAAATTGTTGACATCTGCAAAGCTTCACCGGAAAACATTGCCTTTCTGGCAAATAAATTCCTGGCTATTCCATTTGGCACTATATTTCCAACGATTAATCAATAGCACCTTTCGCGCTGCCTTTATATTTAGGACTCCCCCATCCAAGGGGTCCTTGGTCCTTGGTCCTTGTGCCGCTACAGGTTAGCATTATAATTTCACACTTGGTGGATCTGCCTGCCAATGGTGTGGGATGTGGGACGTAGGAGCTGTCTGACCGTGCGGCTTTATGGCTCAATTGGTGAAAATTGGTTTGTTTGTCTGCAGCCACTCAAGGGAGCTCTGGCTTCATAGAAGCTGACAGGCACAAAGGACAAAGGACCTCGGGCACTCGGGCACCCGGCCACAACCCGTTCTCGTGCATAGAGCATTCGCATATACATAACTATACCATGGTGGTCGCGTATCGGTTGAGCGGTTCTTTCATAGGAAAACCACAGCTCCGCAGAAAGGATACATAAATGCCGGACATGCTGGAGATGGGGGCGATTCGTCCTGACCAGAAAAGCTATTCTTCGCCTGCAGCAGTCAATTGATTCCATACATTATATCAAGGCTTCTTTACATATGTTTTGTCTGCCTTTTACAAGTAATAACCTATGAATGCATAACATTTCATGGTCTTGCTTTGGTCGAAATAGGACGGGCATAATTTGCATATTGTTTGGGTAACACAAAAAACATAAACTTTATTTTAGGCAAACATTTTAGAGATACATATATTGTTAAATTTGCATCTTATTTCGAACCTCTTTAATTTATTTCCCAATTATTTTCGTGTGAAAAATCAGAAGTTATGAGTCTATTATCAGATATGACTTGTTATTCTGGTCATGTAAACGTAATTAAGGAAATTTACATTTGCTATTACATTGGCCACTAACTAAGAATTGCTCATGTAATTTAGGCTACCCTAAATATAAGCCACAATCAAATTGGTCACAAAATAGCCAAAACAAACAAATAATTATAATCAGGTGTTGGTGTACCACGTCATCGTGGTTGTGTAAGAAATAATGAATGTGCAGAGTTTTTTGGCTTTCCACGAAAATCTTAATTCCAAGTTACATTTGCTTTCATTTTTTATGTGCAGCTAATCCACAGGACTAGCAATTCTTTCCCTGTGATAAAAATTCGACAATATTTAAATCACTTTCGCCGAATGTTTCTTTATAATTTACTTTTGCAGTTGAGAGAGCAATTCAAGACGCGGATTTTGCACAATGGAAAAATGAGGAGCGGCGCAATCAGCAACAGCGAAATGAATAAATTACGCGAAAATAAAATCAATTTGCATTAAGAGCTGGAGACGAGCGACTAGCCAGCGTCAGACGTCAGACTTCTCGGACCCCTCAAGACCCCTCAAGACCCCTCGAAAGCCCCTCGAGAGCCCCTATACCATCTCTCATCCAGCAACTGTCAGCCATTTGAAGGACGAACAAGGCGCTGGCCCATGAGCTGGCTGGCGGGCAAATTATATTACCTTGTCAGGCGAGTGACATAAGGCGGACCTCTTGGCCCCAAGCCCTCGCACCCGCACCCGCACCCGCAATCGAACCCAAGACCAAACCCACACCCACACCCATGTGTGGATCCCAGTGAGGAGACAGGTGAAGAAAGGAGGAGGAGGAGGCACTGGGGTCACGTCTTGGGTTACTAAGTCCACCGGAATGCTACGCAGCTGCGTGTGCCTGCGCACCGACGATGACGGGAAGCGGCGCAGCTCCTCCGTGGAAGACGCCTCCTCGTGCCGCTCGTCGGAAATAGAGCGCGTGGGCGCCAGCATGCAGACGCTGGGCCCCAACGGCCAGCCGCAGTCATCCGCCGCGCAGACGAGCACCAGGGCCTCCAGTCTGCTGCAGCTCTTCCAGCGGCGAGGTTGGTGCAAGCACTTCCGCAAGCCGCTCCGGGGCATGAGCGCCTCGCGGGCCGAAAAGAGTGAGTACCGATATCCTTGACTTAGAACACTCCAAGAAGGTGAATAGTGAGAGATCATAAGAGGGTATACGCCACCAGAATTTAATCATTTCTCGTTGATGACAAAAGTGACAAAGATATATATTTATAAGTACCGCCACAGGGCGGATAATCTTCAATCAAAGCACTCGAAAAAAGTGGACAGTAAAAGATCATAAGAAGAATACACCAATTACTCGCTAATTGCGAAAGTGCTTTCAATCCTATAACGACAATATATTTTAGATCAGCAAGAAAATCTATTAAGGGCCTTTAAAATCTGTTCAAATTTTCATCTGCATAAAACGCAGATTTTTTTAAAGAATCGTAGACTCAAAATCGAAGACTCAAATCGTAGACCCTCAAAACCCTTATCAACAAAGATCTTAATCTGAATTGAGATCAAACAAGAAAGGAAAGCTAACTTCGGGCGGAGCCGAAGTTGAAATACCCTTGCAGAATATTCTGTAAATTATATTCTCCAAAATTATTCATATGATGCATTCTTAACACTCATAAAAAATCCCAACTTCCTAACTTTACAAACACCAAAGTTATGGCATTTCCGATCAATCAGTAATATGGCGGCTATAGGATATAGTCCGCCGATCCTTATGAAATTTTATTGGTCGGACTCGATATCTTTAAAACTGAGAGACTAGTTTGCGTAGAAACAGACAGACGGACAGACGGACATGCTTATATCAACTCAGGAGGTGATCCTCGATATCTTTAAAACTGAGAGACTAGTTTGCGTAGAAACAGACAGACGGGCAGACGGACATGCTTATATCAACTCAGGAGGTGATCCTGATCAAGAATATATATACTTTATAGGGTCGGAGATGTCTCCTTCACTGCGTTGCACACTTTTGACCAAAATTATAATACCCTCTGCAAGGGTATAAAAAGATTATTTGTCTTAAAATAAATTGGAATTTAGTGGTCGAAAACGAAAACATAACGAAAAACATATAGTCATTAATAAACTTTCTAAAGAACTAATATTAAAATTTTTGACGATCACATTTATTTTATCTATTTTTACCGATTTATAAAGACTTACCTGTACTTAAAATTTAAATCTTGTCCAGTAGTGCATAAAAATATGCTGTCCTCTAAGATTTGGGGATCGATAATAAGTAATCCACGTATTTTTGATTTAGTTTACCCAACTAAAACCCTTTACTTGATTTTTCTCTGTGTACTTTTACCGGTATTAGTTAATGGGGATTTGTGCGAAACGGGCAATGAAACCTACAATTGCTACTAACCTAATCCAGTTACTAGGGCCTCTGGGTTTCACATAGCAAAAGCTCCCTAGGGCAAATACCCTTTTTCTTTAAGTACCCAAACAAAGTCTTCTAAATAGCCAGGTCTATCCTAGAATCATATTCAAAGTGCATTATTTTCTTAGGACTGCAAACTTTGTGTACACAGAGGTTTTTTATACTACACTGCTGATGAGTCTTCAAGTTCTAAATCTTGGGTGACATTAAATAGGCCAAATATACATTAACAAATCACTCAAGATATATTTAAAAGTAATATGTTAGCCACAGAATGTAAAACTATTGCCAAAATCAGATTATTGTTCAGAGTTTCCATACAAAAATCAGCCAGGTAAAATTAAAAAAATTGAAAAACAATTTTAAATAAATTATACAATAGTTTTGAGGCAACTCACACTGAAATAACTTCCGACGGGTTCCGTTTTAAAAGCATTTGATGGTTGGATCGATCTTTGGCACCCTTAGAATCTTTTACCTTTTACGTTATAAAATGTTATTATACCCGTTACTCGTAGAGTAAAAGGGTATATTGTATTCGTGCAAAAGTATGTAACAGGTAGAAGGAAGCGTTTCCGACCCTATAAAGTATATATATTCTTGTTCAGGATCACTAGCCGAGTCGATCTAGCCATGTCCGTCTGTCCGTCTGTCTGTCCGTCTGTCTGTCTGTCTGTCTGTCCGTATGAACGCTGAGATCTCGGAAACTATAAAAGCTAGAAGATTGGCATTTTGCATGCAGATTCTAGGAGTTCCTACGCAGCGCAAGTTTGTTTCAAAAAGGTGCCACGCCCCCTTTAACGCCCACAATCGCTTATATACGATTTTAAAAATTTAAATATTTCTGAAAAGTAAAAATGCAGTTTTATTGTGTTTATCAATACCTATCGAAATGTAGAAGAAATTTTTCAAATCGGACCATTCGTTAAAAAGTTATGCGTGATCAAAGTTTCTATCTCCATCTCCCTCGCACTCCCTTTACCTGAGTAACGGGTATCTGATAGTCGGGGCACCCGACTATAGCGTTCTCTCTTGTTTTTTAATAGATTAATTTCATCTGTATAGAACTTGATGTACATTATATCAGTCAACTAAGGTAAAACAGTTCAAATTTCTTTAATTGCTGTCAAATTTCCCTAAATTTGATCACGTACTTGGACAGTTGACCCATTCAATTTCAATGTGTCCCGAATGCATAATAAGTGGGTTAAGCTAAGGGCAACTTTATTACTATGTTAGCTATTTGAGTTTGTGGCAGAAGTTGTGTTTTTTGTATTGGGCTACTAAGTAAAGACTTTTGGGGACCTTGTACTGCAGTTGCATTGGCCTTTCCCCGGCATTTTGAACACTTTGCTCCTTTGTTAGTGTTTGTGTTCCGGCGCTTGCGCTAACTTTTATTTATTGTTCCAATTTGCCATACAAACGGTGCAGGTTGAGGTGGATCTAAACAGCCAGAGACACGATATAAGCAAAGGAAAGAGTAAACAAAAAGAAACCTCAAGCAGCCGCCTTGGCTGGACAGCTGGCTATTAGTGAAAACCCGACTGCCAACCAACTTATATAGGGTGTACACATAAACTTATAGTAGACCCAGCCAGTCACGCAGGCAGAAATTAACCCACAAGCACGCGGACGTGGACGCAAATTGGAAAAGGGAAAGGTTGCCACCACCCCAGACCAATGTTTCGGTAATTGGGGAAAGCACAGTGGGAAGGCTTTGACAAAGATTCTGGCAAAAACAGGACATAGGATGTGTCCTAGCATTTACTGTTGGGAGACATGTCCTTGTTACGAAAGACAAATCATTTAATGCCTACATTACCGCAGGTGTACATCATCTTTCGTAAGAAGGACATACGACATAGCAAGCATACGTCAGCATACAATCTGACAAAAAATAAAAACTTATTTTCCTAAAGAAAATATCAAAACGACTCCAAGAAATACCATTTTTCATTCGTCTTAGTTTTGTATAATAAATGAATTACGGGAAGGTCTTTCCAGATTGAGATTCTGTTGAAAATATTTCAGTTGCATTTAACTGAGAAAATGCAATTTTGCAGTTTAAGACCTACTTCAAGCTTGCCACAAACATAAAAAAACAAATAAATAGGGTGTAAAATAAGTAAATTGTGATATTTTTGTAAACAATTTTTTTTTGAAATCCTCTATAAATCCTCCCTATTTTACCATTCAAAAGTGCTGGCAAAATCATCAATTTGGCCCATTGTGAGAGTGGAAAAAGTTGGAAAAGAACGTTTAAGCACAGCAAACCGAATGCAGGCCGTGGGTATCGCGTTCGAAATGAACAGTTTTAGGTTCCAGTTTCAGTCGGGCGTCTATCTAGTTTCAAGTGTGTGCGGACAAATGTAAAATGTCAGACACAACAGCTCGTTGTCGACAGTCTTGTTTCGTTTAAGTTTAAGTTTCGGTTCAAGTTGCCGTATAAATGCACATTCAAAAAATTCTCGGCAGAAAATGGACTTATACTTATTTCTTTATGCTTCTCAATAGTGCAATTTCACCATCGTTCGTTCTATTTAAATAAATCGTTTGATAAATTCAATAAAATGTGTTGCACGTAAAAACTAATAATTTTATTGTAAATTTGATGTGACTAAGGTCCAGTGAAAAAAAAATAGCGGAGATAATTGAATTCAAGGACCATTAATGGCTAGTCATTATTTTTCGAACAAGCTTAAATAGATGTTCGGCTTTTAAATTTTCCCAAAGAACGCATTACCTTTCTGTCTTTTTATATTTTGCGTGATTTAATTTAAAGTTTTTGAGAAAATAATTAAGTGAAATCATTTCCAAGTGCGAAAATCTTAATCTAAAATTCTCGAACGTCCAACCGTTTCAGTTCGGTATTTCTGTGAACCCCAATTATATAATATTAACGGCCGGATAGCAGTTTTCAGCGGATGTCAAAGCGTTAATGAAAGCCCCGTCTTATGGGTTGCATAAATTTGAAAAAGAATAGAGCGCAGCCTTCGCCACCAGACCTAGAGACAAGTGTGTAAAGACTTTAAGCGGCACAAAAAAATAATTATAGCTGCGTAAATGTTAATCAGTTGTTAGCCCGAAAAACCCCAATCAGCCCCATCCCTTGCCACAGTCTTTGACGTTTTCAGCATTGTGTTTAATAGCAGACGAATAAATTTGCATCAAAATGGATGAGAACGGCAAGTACTTTGTGGGAGTAATCATTTCGAGTCCCCTGGTCCCCCGCCCCCCTGAATCCTGCCCGACTAATATTCCCAGATTAAAACGAGTATTTCGCTAAGTGTACTGTGCTGTACTGAGAGTAATAAGCGACCGAGGCGAAAATGTCAGAGGGGAAAATTGGCAGCCAAAACAGCTAGTGGCTCGATTGACCACAACAAAGTCTCCAAATGTTGCATATTACTCGCCCCATGCAGGCTGACCTCGATGTTTTTAGAGCCCCGTAAAATTCTTTATTGGCCCCCGAGTAGAGTCTGAACATGTTTTTTGAATATTTTGCAGCCATCCGAGCAGCAATATTCATCCAGAAATGGTATCGCAGGCATCAGGCCCGTCGCGAAATGCAGAGGCGTTGCAACTGGCAGATCTTCCAGAACCTGGAGTACGCCAGCGAACAGGACCAGGCTGAGGTGAGTGGGGCTATTCTATGGCTATTCACTTATATTTATAGGCGGAGGCGCCGCAGAAAGCTTAAGAGCCCCCCAAAGCCACAAGAACCCTCGACGACGTCAGTCGAGTGCATTTGTAGAGTTTCAAAAGTCGATAGCAATCAACTCAGCCGTGAAACTTTGTCGCAAGTGCAGCCACGTCGAAGCATTGTTGACCCACTCTGTGCTAATTTATTTTCATTCCCTCTGTTCTGCCACAGCTATACAAATTCTTCAATGACCTCATTAAGCACATGCCCCAGGCTGCGGGCAGGAAGAACCAGTACCAAGGATCGGCTCACGGTGAGTTTTGTTTGATCCCAAAGAATTCGAAAGAGTTTTACATGGTCTTACATAATTGAAAATAAAAAAAATTAAATTTTTTGTGCTCTCGTTTTAAAATGATTTTACTAGCGAGTTTACTTTTTCCATAATTTTTCTTGCTTCTTAGACTGTAAAATTTAATTGTTTTAAGTGCAAACATGCGTAGTTTTATTTATAGACTTGTATTGTATACCTAAAAACTATATATAGGAATATATGTATCATTTTCCTTAGTCTATTTACATTGTTTGACTTTATTAATTTTTGTATAAGCAATTAAATAAAACTTCTTTTGGTAATTATTAATTTATCAGTAACACAGATTTCGTTTTCAGTATAACTTTATTGGGGTGAATAAATAATTTTCTTCTTTTCAGTTTCCGTTTTGGAAGAAAAGGACGACCTCGTTGAAGAGTTTGGGGAAATTGTGAATGCCAAAATTGAGTTGCCAATACGAAAAAACCATATCGATCTATTGATTGACGTCTTCCGCAAGAAAAGGGTGAGAATTGTATGTTGGATTCATATTTTACAATACTAAATTCCGTGATTTGTAGGGTAACCGATTGCATCCAAAATATGTGGCGCTAATTCTGCGTGAGGCAGCCAAATCCCTCAAGCAGCTTCCCAATATTTCCCCAGTGTCCACGGCAGTTTCCCAACAGGTTACGGTCTGTGGCGATCTTCACGGAAAACTGGACGATCTTCTTGTGGTGCTACATAAGGTAGGGATTGCTCTTAACGTTAATTCATGATTAATATTAATTAATAAATTATATCTAACAGAACGGTCTTCCCTCATCTTCCAATCCTTACGTGTTCAATGGCGACTTCGTGGACAGGGGCAAGCGGGGCTTGGAGGTCCTGCTGCTGCTGCTTTCCCTCTACTTGGCCTTTCCCCAGGCAGTTTTCCTCAATCGGGGAAACCACGAAGACAGCGTCATGAATGCCCGCTATGGATTCATTCGGGAGGTTGAAAGCAAGTACCCCGTAAGTAAATGAGCTTTAAAGAGGCTTAGCCGTCTCTACACAGAGCGAAATGATACCAAAAGTCAGCATCCATTTGTTTAATATTATCAAATATCAAAATTTTCCAAATTTATTGTTAGTTTATTAAAATGAATATTATTAAAAATGTCTGAATGACTTAATAGTCATTTATAATTAAATCATAACTTGATTGGTTTCTTTTTTATCTTTATTATTATTTAATTATCAGGTAACCAGAACATTAATTTGTATGTCTTGTCTCAAATAAAGGAAATAGTTTTTAAATTATTATTATTTTTATTATTTTTGATAATTAAAACTATTGTTTCGGTGTATCTCACGTTTAGCGGAATCACAAGCGCATTTTGGCCTTCATCGACGAGGTCTACCGATGGCTTCCCCTTGGCTCCGTTCTCAATAGTCGAGTGCTAATCGTCCATGGAGGTTTCTCGGATAGCACAAGTCTGGATCTTATCAAAAGTATTGACAGGGGCAAGGTAATTTGTGTAACCCATAAATATGCATTCACTTTTTAACATTTCCCTTCACCCACCTGCAGTATGTGTCTATTCTGCGGCCTCCACTTACGGATGGCGAACCACTAGATAAAACCGAGTGGCAGCAGGTAATATGGGATAACATCTTAAATAGGTACATATATCTGACAAGTGCTTCTTCAGATCTTCGACATTATGTGGAGCGATCCGCAGGCCACGATGGGTTGTGTTCCGAACACTTTGCGAGGAGCTGGTGTTTGGTTTGGACCGGACGTAACTGACAACTTCCTCCAGAAACATCGACTCAGCTACGTCATCCGGTCTCACGAATGCAAGCCCAATGGTCATGAGTTTATGCATGACAATAAGGTGAATATATGTATTATAAAATATGTATTTTACAAGTGCGCCATTTAATACCAGGGGCACTTGAGCAGAATATTTAAGTAATTTTGCACAGTTTAGTACGATTTAATATACATACATAAGTATCTTAATTTTTGTCATTAAACTGAGGTGGTCGTGCCCTCTTAAATTACCCTTACCACTTACTTTGACCTGTCAGCCATGCAATTGCAATTTACATGCATAGTGAATTAGTGGCTAATTGGAATATTGCGGTTGAATAATAATTATTAAGTGTATTGATTATATTTGTTAATCTAGACAGGTGACATGTGCCAGCTTAGTGCATTTTGTAGTATTGCCCATTAGTAAAATGTGTTTGTTAAAAAAAAACTAATTTAATGAGGTGTAAAAGAACAAATTATTAAGGTAATTTATAGTTTGAGATGAATGCCATTGCATGGCTGATTAGAAATAGCCATTTTTATAAAATGAATAACACAGGTTAAAAATTTGCACTTTCGGTTGTTACACGTGTACTTTGTATCCAGCAATTGCAACCTTGTCATATAATGTCAAGTTCAACAATCTATATTAAAGAACAAATCTCTACAGAGTGTATGAAAAAGTAAAAGAAGTTAATTTACACTTAAAAAAAAAATGGTACCATATTAATAATTTTAAGTGTAATGTTTTTAATAAGGGAGCTTAAACTTCCATCTCTGAAGTAAGTTGTCGTTTTAATTTTATAAGCCAATGTAATAAATACTATATACTATTATAAGTAGTGGTATTATAATAAACATTTTTTAACAACTTGTGACTTAATTCTGCTCCTATCACTAACAGATAATCACAATTTTCTCGGCGTCGAACTATTATGCCATTGGATCCAACAAGGGGGCCTACATCCGCCTGAACAACCAGCTGATGCCCCATTTCGTACAGTACATATCGGCGGCATCGCAAACGAAGCGACTGTCCTTCAAGCAACGCATGGGCATTGTGGAGAGTTCGGCACTCAAGGAGCTGGCGGTGCGAATGCGGGATCACCGGGACGAACTGGAGGACGAGTTCAGGAGGTGCGATCCCAAGGACAGTGGCTATATATCCATTTCGAATTGGTGCCTGGTTATGGAGAAGGTCACCAAGTTAGGACTACCCTGGCGACTGCTTCGCGACAAACTGGCCCCGGGAACAGATAGCCAGAAGGTTAATTACAACAGGACACTGGATCTGTTAGACACGGATGTAATTGTGAGTAGTCAACTGGTTATATTTTCACAAATCCACACTGTTGGGAAATACCTAGATACTTTTACCTTGGCAGAAAAATGTTGTACTATTTACCTTAAACAAATATGTGACAATCTTTTACCTTACCCAGATGTTGATACGTATATAAATTAAGTATTTAATTTTAACTTCTTTTTGTTATAAATAAAATCATTTTTATGTAATTTCCTGTATCTCGGAGATAAGCTAATTTCCCCACATATTTTTTCGTTCAATTCGTATAAAAATATACATAAAACAAGAAAGGAAAGCTAACTTCGGGCGGAGCCGAAGTTGATATACCCTTGCAGAATAGTCTGTAAATTATATTCTCCAAAATTATTCATATGATGCATTCTTAATACTCATAAAAAATCCCAACTTCCTAACTTTAAAAACACCAAAGTTATGGCATTTCCAATCGTTCAGTTATATGGCAGCTATAGGATACAGTCGGCCGATCCTTATGAAATTTGGTAGGTCGAATTGATTGGTCAAATATAAAACCCATAGAAAATCCCAACTTCCTAACTTTACAAACACCAAAGTTATGGCATTTCCGATCAATCAGATATATGGCAGCTATAGGATATAGTCGGCCGATCCTAATGAAATTTGGTAGGTCGAATTGATTGGCCAAATATAAAACCCATAGAAAATCCCAACTTCCTAACTTTACAAACACCAAAGTTTTGGCATTTCCGATCAATCAGTTATATGGCAGCTATAGGATATAGTCAGCCGATCCTAATGAAATTTGGTAGGTCGAATTGATTGGCCAAATATAAAACCCATAGGAAATACCAACTTTCTAACTTAACAAACACCAAAGTTATGGCATTTCCGATCAATCAGTTATATGGCAGCTATAGGATATAGTCGGCCGATCCCGGCCGTTCCGACTTATATACTGCGTGCAAAGGATCGAAGGCTGTGTGCAAAGTTTCAATTTGATATCTTTAAAACTGAGAGACTAGTTCGCGTAGAAACAGACAGACGGACAGACAGACGGACAGACGGACAGACGGACAGACGGACAGACGGACATGGCTATATCAACTCAGGAGGTGATCCTGATCAAGAATATATATACTTTATAGGGTCGGAGATGTCTCCTTCACTGCGTTGCACACTTTTGACCAAAATTATAATACCCTCTGCAAGGGTATAAAAAACCAAAAAAATTTTCCAACTTCGCAAAACTAATAAAAAATGTTCCAACTTCGCAAAACTAATAAAGTAAAATCTTAATCTTTTAATGCTCAATGATTGAAAATAGCTCAATTGATTTCAATCATATTTTTAAATACTTGCCCAATTAAAAAATAAAGTGTATCACATTTTATATCACAATTTTTCCCCCATAAAAACATTGCAATTTTAAATAAGTTTCGCTTAATTTAAAGTATTTTTTAATTGTTTTCCATTATTAATTTAGCTCGAAGCTGAGGCCGATGGCATGTCGGTAATGGACGCTTTATATGCCAACAAAGCCAGCTTAGTGGCCATTTTTAATATAATTGATGCCGATAATTCTGGTAAGTTCGAAGGTTAATGCAGCCCCTTGGATACCCATTTAAAAATATGTCATATTGTAGGTGAAATAACCTTAGATGAGTTCGAAACTGCTATTGATTTGCTGGTGGCACATATGCCAGGTGCCTATTCGAAGGCAGAGATGCTGGAGAAGTGCCGAATGATGGACCTGAATGGAGATGGCAAAGTGGATCTGAACGAATTCCTGGAGGCATTCCGGCTGAGTGATCTGCACAGGAAGGAGCAGCAGGACGAGAACATAAGGAGGCGCTCTACAGGACGATCGGCCATAGCCAAAACCGCTTCAGATCCCGTGGCCTTGTTGGCGGATAAGATCTCAAAGAATACGCTGGTTGTGGAGCACGACATCGATCCCACGGATTGCGAGGCCAAGGTTATTGATCCTAAGAAGTCATAAGCTAGATCCAAAAGTCAATGGTCCGCAAGGCACCAACATAATTATTGTTTCGAAAAAGTTTTGGTTCACATGAAGCATTTATATCACTTTCTTTTTTTTGTTTAACTCTTCAAATATATACATAGAATGTATTGCATATGTTACAGTTTAGTGAAGTAATTTACTCGGACAAGATCAAGTTGAAGTTACCAAAGCTTTTAACATAATAAGAGGCAAAACAGATTTATATTGAGATCTCTGCGAAAGCAAAAGTACTGACTGCTAAAGTCACTACAATTTTTGCAAGTCTAACGGCCATTCCCTTACGCTTTTGATTTAAAAGATATATGATTAAAATAACCTGTTATGCACTCCTCTGTAAGCTATATTCAAGTTGTATTAATAAAGTAATTAAAAACGTTATAAAATACTAGAAACATATATAGTTAAACTAAAGATTGTTATCTCGAAGTAATACAACCAGATGTCAGGCGCTTTATATTAAAACAAACAACATACATTTTAATTGTTTATCTAACTAACAAAGTTTCAGCCCAAGGGATCAAGATTAAATTTTATATACTACTACGGCTAGCTCTAGAATTTTATAAAAAATGACATGTAAAGTAAAAGACATTTCCCTTCTTGAACCACTTATATTTAAAATCTCATCTCCGATCTTATAATATATTCAATGGCTTTAAATTGATATTAATCAAAATTAAACAAGATGTTGAGTATAAATCTCAGATTAAAATCTAAATGAATATAATGCTTTTGAACCACCTTGCGTTTTATAAACTCTACTTAGTAAGTAAGCATTGAAAAGAAATGTTATAAATTATATAAAATACATACCTCACATGGACCATGCTTTGGCACAAGTATTTAATTGCAATTCTATAAGTGCTTGAAAAATTATCTTCATAATTTGCAGTTGTTATATAATGAAGTTTAATGCTTATTATTTTTACCTATTGTACCTATAGTACGATAAAAGTAACTATATTAAACAAGTTTAACCTCAAAGAACGCAATAACAAACTTTTATATTACCAACACTTTGTATCCGTTAATAAAAAAAGTTACCTAAGATTAAGTCGTTTGTGGGAGATTGGTAGTTTCTCCTTAATTAAGTAATAATGTATTCACATAATTGTAATCAAGTACCTTTGACAAACTTAAACAAAAACGCTTCTCAGCAGGCACTACAGGACCAAAAAATTTAGCCAATCGCTGGCATTCTAATAATGAAATACTATGCTAGTTATCAATTAACATTTTACCAATGTATATCTACTATAAGCATGCACCTGCCCCCTATTTGTATTTGGAGCCACATTTCATCGATAGACAAACTATTTTCCTGAAACTTTATTAATAAAAATGTTGAAATAATATACAATCTACATTATTTCTTGTTATTTTAATTGTTCTTTATTTTAATAGGTAAGTTAAAAGAAATATTTTCTGCCAGGGCATCTTAATCTGAATCCTCCGACTTTTATAGTTTCCGAAATTTCGACGTTCATATGGACGTACATCGACTGAATCTGTTGATCCTGAAGAAGAATATATATACTTTCTAGATTATTTAAATCCTGATCCCTTTTATTAGTAGCATTTTTTAGCACAATTAATACAATACTAAATTTATAGGTGTCCAAAAATATCAGATTCACCAATACCGTATTCTTTCAAAAAGTTGTGTGTCCATTTATTAATTTTGTCCTTGCTCTCAGAACTTAACTCATCCTTGTAAGAGCCAACAATCCCACGGCGCATAAATCTAATCATAAAATAAAGTAACTTAAAAACATTAAAGTGCAATTTAAACTTACTGAAAGTTATCTTTAAATGCATTAAGACCTTGCAAGGCAGTATAGCTAGAAAACTGGTTTCCTGAAAGAAAAATCTTATGTCATTGTGTTCACAAAACATTCACGCACACTAACCTTTCATATTCTCGAAGCTTAAGTGGTTTACTAGATTTCCCATTTCGATTTTGCTTAATTCTTTGCAGCCCAAGAATCGTGATAATCTCCTGACCACGTTTTCGAGATCTCGTTTCATTTCCTCGTAGGTAACAAAGAAAACATTCTCCTCATTGCGCATTCTAAAAAAGTCGATAACATGGGCCCAGTATGTGGTAAATGCCACGTTATCCGCAATGAAGTAATCAACGAATTCGTCCAAACTGCAATTCCAGAACTTTATGCCAGTCAAATAGTGATACGTGGAAACTACAACATCCTTCGGATTCCGAGCAACGTAGATGGTTTTTCGGCCTTGCGACCAGATTTCTTTGGGCAACAGTTGCGACGGCAAATGGGATTTAATCAATCGAGGATTGCATTTAATTTTATCGCACATTCCTATAGAATCCAAAGCCGAAGGATTAAGTGCAGACTCTCTACAGAAATTATACAAATTTTTGTAGTATAGGAAACTGGAAACTATAATTATACATTTACTCAAGGATTCGCATAGCTTTTTTAATATATTAACATTGAACAATACATAAGTTTTACATTCAATTTAAATATTAGCTTGTGATAGATGGTATAGTAAATTAATTTTTTAAATAATATAGCATTCCCCTAAATTTAAAATGTGCTACTCACTCTAGGAGGGGACTTCGTTTCAATAAATGACTGTTTCGAGCTCCTTCAAAATCCATTTGATTAAGCAGAATCCAAGCCAACTCCTGCATCCACGTCGTTCCGGACTTCATAAATGTCACCACGAAGACATCACTGTCTCGAGTTTTAAAGTCATGGATTCGCTTTGCAAACTCTTCTGTAAATCGTTCGGGAAGTGTACACCAGCGATTACTCCAATCCTGTTTTAAGGGCACCCACTCAGGACCTAATCCATTGAGTCCTTTGCACAGCAACTGCATTTTTGGCGTTATTGCCGAGGATTCTACTAATCTGGAGGAGTACATGAGGTCTGTAACAGGTCTTCTCTAAAAATGAAAAAGAATCGTTGCAACGATGATAATGAATGAGCTGAAAACCCTTTAACCCTTAGGTAAAAGTAGGGAAATTTCTCGATAAAAATCCAATCATACTCTGATAAAAAATATTTTTGTTGTTTTATTTTATAATAAAATAATTCAAAATTTCTTATAATACATCAGGAAACATAAAATATATTTTTTAAAGACAATGTTGACTTATGCACCTATGGTCATTAAAGGTTAAATATTGAATTTGGTGCATGCAATAAAGGATATCTGTGAGTAAATTCAGAGTAGTTTTGATTTATCTGGAAAACAATTAGATAAAGTGTCTCAAATGATAAGATTATTTTACGCGAAAGTAAATTTACTGGCCCTTAAGCTGGATTTGTTTTTAACAAGCCATTTGAGTTATGTGTTTCATACTTTGTATGATATCATTATATATCTTTAAACTACTTATGGTCGTTAGATAGATTGGCAAATATTTCACTTATAAAAGTATAAACGGATTAACAAAACAAAATTATACTTAGCAAGCCTATGGAGATAATATCACTTTCTCATTAAATTCCTCAATATCGTAAACAAACTAGTATAAATATAAAAAGATTACTTTTTAGACCACGAGTATTTTAAAAACCAAATTTCCTGTTTATGGAGAGGTCACCTTATCCCCTTTCTATCAATCCAAATGCCAAATATCTCTCCAACTCAATATCGAATGTTCTGTACTGCATTCATAAATTTGATCCAATCTCGCTTGCTTGGCCGACCTGCCAAAATAAAAGAAATGTCTGGAATGGAAAAAAGCGGCAACCGCCTTCGGAAGTTCCCTTATCCGGAACTGCATCCTGTGTGATCCCAAAAAGAAGATGTTCCATAACAAGAGGTACTGCTAGAGCCGAGAAGAAAAATACCTTTTACCAAATTCTTCAAGCCAGTCAAGATCAGTCGGATTATGAAGAGTCTTGCAGATATAAGCGTAAAAAAAAGGATGCTCAATTTGAAAGTAATTTTAAAGACGACAGCATTTACGATGACATATATAACATAGTAAGAACACACGTTCAATATAAAAAGCATCCATCCGCCACTGATAGCAGAAAATACTTGGAGAACTCGAAAACTAATTCGAAGCCAAAATCATCTATAACTGACTATCCAGTTGTAGAGATCTATAAACTTCGAGAGAGCACAAATAAGCCTTTAAATTCCACAAAGAACACACTTGAGACCACTAACTATGGCAAATCAAAATTAAAAAGATCCAAACATCAAGGATCTAAAGGCGGAAGAAAAAATGAAATAGAAACACAGAGGTCATCATCTAAGTTAAGAAGCAAATCCCCTTTCAAAAATAAATCTAAAGGCCGAAAGGGTATCCCACAGACAAGTATAGAACAAGAAAAATCTAAAGAAAGTTCCGAGTTTAAGTCTAATTTTCCCACCACTCAGTTACAGATAAAGAAGGTATTCCCATGACAACTACGGATCCCGGTGAGGAGGAAGAAATTCCCATAGAAGATGCCAATGATCAAAGGAGTTCTAAAAGGACTAGTAGTCTGCAGAGAAATTCAAAAGACGCAAATGGCAGGAGATCATCAAGAAGGCGTTCTCCCAGGTTAAAGTCATTTGCTGCCGAAAATCCTTTTGAAATACTTATTGTTCGAGCAAGAAATTCAAAAGGAAAAGCAAGTCAACCGTTTGTTGGCAATCGCCCTATAAAGGAGGTCTATAAGATTAAAGAAAGTAGCAAGATCAAAATAGAGGAAGAAAACACCAAAAAGGAAATTGACAGGGCCGAATCTTACATTCGAGGAAGATCAAATTGGACTAGTTATCGACAAAGGCCAACAATCGAAACTGTTGAAGAAGAATCGGTCGAAATAGCTTCTAAAATGTTATCGAAGTCCCCGATTGCAAAAGATCACATTAATGAGATCTATAAAGTTCAAGAGGAACCCCAAGATCTAAAAAAGGGAAGTTTCAAGGAGGAAGAGGACATAACAGCAACCAAATCAATGCCCTATTCCACCATTGACAAGGAATCATCAAAAACAATGAATAAAGTACGAAAAATATCCAGTAAAATCAGTGAGCAACAAGAAAATTTATTTGCCAAATCAAACCAAAAGTTTTCTAAAGCTAAACATCATAAAAATGAAATAGTAAGAATAAGAAGGACTAAGGAAGAACCGGTCGATATAACTCCTAAATTGAGCTTGAAGTCCACCATCGCAAAACATCCCTATCCTACAAAAGAGATCCATAAAGTTCGTGAGAGATCCCAAAATAAAAAAATTAATCAGAGAAATTTGAAAGCAACTAAATCAAAGCCCAATTCTACCATTGGCCAAGATCGTACAACAAAAATTCACAAAGTACGAAAAAGATCCAACAAACTCAGTGAACAGAGGGTAAATTCAAATGTCAAGTTAAACCATAGTAAAAAACCATCTCCCAAGGCAAAACATTCTAGATATATCCACGATTTTCACGCAGAATCAGAAATCCCAAATGAGCAGGAAAATAAAACTTATAAAGAAAAAGAGAAGATAGCTGATAAATCAAACACAAAGGTTTCCGTTTCGAAACCATTGTTAAAAACAATATCAAAAGATAAAACTAGATCCAAAAGTAAAAAAAAGTCAAATTCTATGGAAGAAAAAGGCTTTGGGACTCTCAAAAGGAAACAAGAATCGTTGATCTATCAATGTCAGAAGAGATCCAGGAAGATGAATGAGCAGAAAGGTATCGACGAAGGAGAGCCTCTATTAGCAGCTCCCAGCTTTTTTAATAGCTATTATGAATTCACAGATCAGGAGAAAAACTACAACAAAGAACCAGAAAAAAATACTTTAAGCAATCACAAAATACCAAATAAAACCGTAAAGCAGCAGAAAAACTACCAAGGGGATTTAAACAAGACATCTGCTGTCTTAAGGTCAGAATATTTAAACATTGTTAATCGCCCGGTTAAAAAGGACAATATAAATCCAATAACAATCAATAAAGAAAGAGAGCAACAGGAAAATTATCAACATCGTCTTATAATCAATAAAGACAGTGAGCCAAAGGAAAACCTGCAAAATCAGATAGTAATCAACAAAGCTAATTTCGAAAAGGTATCACCACTTGTATCATCTGATAAGTCAAAACTAAACAATTTTAATTCATCAGCAAGCCAAAACAAATTGGGAAAAAAGAATTTTGCAAGATCCCAAGACCTAGGAAAATCAAATAGTTCTACCCATGTTTTTCTAAGTAAATTACAACAAAAATTATTCCGGCCAGGAAAAGGACCAGGTACGCCAATCAATTCGCTAATAAAAAATCTGATTGTTAATGCCCCATCTAAAACTGGCTCTACCCATGTTTTTCGAAATAAATTATTGCGGCCAACGAAAGGAGCAGGTACTATCAGTTCGCAAACAAGAGGTTTGAATGTTAATGTCCCATCTAACACTGACTCCACTCACGTTTTTCGAAGTAATTCAAAATTAACAAAAGAAGGAAAAACGCCCATCTGTTTGCAAACAAGAGTCGGGAATATTAATGCCCCATCTAAAACTGGGTCTATACAAGTTTCTAAGGAGAAAGTAAAATTATTCCGGCAAAGAAGAAAATTAGGTTCGCCTAGCAATTCTACAGCAACAGCCGAGAATGATTTTGGCCCATCTGAAACTGACTCAATAACATCAGCCTTTTTTTACGAGGATGCGTCCTCAGTCGAAGATGTGTATCCATCCAGGACAGGCAGTGTCTTTTCAGAGGTCCGCAAATCGATAGACCGGAGAAACCTAAATGACAGGTTAAGATTTGCGAGGAGGGCAGGCCTTGCTTTAAATATGACCACGGAAAAGTACAATGAGAAATTGAGGAAAGTGAAGCAGTATCTTAACCGGGAGGATTCGGTCGATAGCAACAATACCGACACATCCTCAATTGACTTTGAGGGAATACGGGATGGCGACTTACTGCTTTATCCATATGCAGAAATTTATCATAAGAGGATAAGCACCTCAGAAGATAAGGAAGCAAGTGTTACTAAAAGAATAAAGAAAAGTCCAAGACCTACGTCAAAACCACCGGAAGAAGGCATTGAAAGTGAAAAAGAAGCGGAGAGGAAGACAGCTTGTATCATATGCAGAACCATAAACCGAAATCCTGTAGAAAAGGAAGCACCCTTCTTGGAGGAGATGAGAAAAGAAAAAAGGCGAAGGGAACTATTGGCATACCGAGCAAATATTGCCAGCCAGGCTGAACCCACTGGAAGATCACTACCATTTGTGCCGCCGGATCAACCCGATAAAAATCGATCGTTTAGCTTACATGATCTCAACAAAAAAGAGCTTTACTCCCTGGAGAGCAAGAGTATTATTTTTACCAGAGAATTTAATTTAATTAATTTCCCCCAGAATATTAATTCAATTAGATTCCCTGGAAAAAGTAAGTCTATTACTTTCCTTTTGGATTCCAAAATTTTTCCTAAGGAGAGTAACTCAATCACTTTCCTTAAGAAATGTAATTCCATTACTTTCCCCAATGAGAGTAGTTCCTTTGCTTGTTTTTAAGGAACAGGCGGCTCTGTATTCAAAATTTATTAATCAATGAAGCCATGAGGATGTGACAAGAAATTAAAGAACTATTTCTTGTCAGATCCGCATGTCCATTAAGACAATAAAAATAAAATATACCTCCGCAAAAAAACATCTTTAACCTTTAATAGTAACATCTTGGTACCTAACAACTTACGCTTTAGAACCGACTCCCCACCAAATAAATTGATTTAAAAACCTTCAGTGATTTATCATCTATACAAGTATTTTATTTCATTTCTTAACTTAAAGGTCAGGGTGATAAAAATGCTTAATATCTGGTAAAAACAAAAACACTTTTTGATTTTAAAATGCTAAATAATTTCGACTATTCATATTGACTAGAATTTCCAATGCTTCGAAGCACAAAATAAAGATCACAAAATTTCTCAATTGTCCAATTGTCTAATTCAAAGTTAATGCCAGATAATGATACTTAAATAATTCATTAGTTTTATGAAATTGGGTTGTGTACATAGCAATGTGCGAATAAATACTTAAGTGAACCTTAGCTACGATATATACATTGTAACGAGAGATTAAACGGATTAGCCTTTAAGAGGTTTGAGACTAGATAAGAGCTTGCTCTACATTCTTTTCGATTCGAAAGTATACATTGAGATGAGCTTAAGGCTTAGCTTTAAAAACCCTATTACTCCAGGTGGTCTACGTTTCTCGTGGTGCTGACATATGTATATAATTATTATTAACCCGTATTTTACAAGACCGTAAACTATACTAAACATACACTGCTCCTTTTGTGCTGGTTATATGTACAATAATATTGTGGGGCTACACGGACACCTCCTTTGACTGAGGCTCTTTTCTTCGCAGGAGCTTAGATCGAACACCGTCCTGATTGAGTTTCAGTTGCGAATTGGCCACTTTCTTGAGGTTTACAGCCTCGTAATCGCTGCCACTCTCGTCGGCGAACTGGATGTCATCTAGAGATAGAAACTCCTGCAGATCCCCAGATGATTTCTCCACGGCAGTTTCCTTTTCCACATAGGAGCCGGTCATGGATTCGTTTGGTTCCAGATCGGCTTCCAGTTTCTGATGCACTGCAGCAATCTCAATCGGCAGTTTGGTGTTCTTACCCGACCTCTGTTCGTGATCCAAGGAACCGGCGCTTAGGGACAAACTGGCTTGCATCTGCTGTTTGGACTGGCGTCGCTGCTTTCTGGACATGAATGGAGTGGGTTGTTTGGGCAGGGACTTGCCTCCTCTTTCAACTCCTTCGCAGGGGGACGTGGCCTTAGAGGGACGCCCACTATCTGGCGGAGATCGCTCCTCCGAGCTGGGTGTATTGTCAGCCGTGGTGGACTTGCTGGACTCCGTGTTGCTGGCCGGGCTCAGATAGTGTCCGTACCTGGGCATCCGTATTTCCTCGTACAATGGCTCCCGCTCATCCCTTTCCGGATCCGGTTCCGGTTCTGGTGTCTTGTCGTCCTCCTCCCGTTCGGCGACCTCCTCGAAGGGCGGTATCCAGACCAGATATGCCGGGTCCATTCCCAGATAAGAGCCCGGCGCCGATCCCGCATTGATCACATTGTAATCGTAGTAGTCCAGCTCAAGTTCCTCTTGATTCCCCAGCGAGAACTCTGAGCCTGGTCGGGCCAGCAGCTTCCTTCGGTTCTGCTTTTCCTTGGACTCCTTAGGATTGCTGGTAGTCCGGATCGTCGCCGAGCTCACAATGCTAGCAGCTGGGGAGTAGCAGCCCTGTAAAATTAAATTCATTTTTTATAATATTGTTATTATTTATCAAGCACATATTTTTAATAGTTTCTATAAAGTTAAATCAAATTTAAATTGAGGCTACCAATTAAATGTGATTTAACTTTCATTTTATAAAGTTTAAAATTTCAAATGGATTGTCTTAATGTTAATTAATGTTAGTTTCTTTTTTGTTTATTAGATTGGGTGGGTTAGTTTTTTAACAGGAAATAAAAGAGGGTAACCTAACTCACATTCGTCAGGGAAGAGCTGACACTGCGGGAGCCCAGGCGTCCCATCCTTAGGGATTCGGTCACCGAGTGCATGGAACTGGCGTCCTGCAGACTCTCATCCAATCTGGAGGACAGCAGCTTCAGGGTCACCGCATCGTAGCGATCGGAGTACTTGCTCAGCCGCTTGCTGTTCATCGGCGGACTGTTGCACAGCGAGCTCATGCCCGAGGATATGATGGATTCCGAGTCCCTGGCACTGTCCTTGCAGCTTGCAGGCTCCAGTTGATCCTCCGTGGGCGAATCCTTGGACCCGTCTGTCCTGCTGTGGACCTCAGCCAACTCGGCTTCAGCGGAGGAGGGTGATCCCACAACACTTCCAGTGTCCAGAGATCGAGCTGGCGAAGATCGTTCGTTCCGCAGAGTGACTATCGATGCCGAGCTGCCCAACTCCTTGACTTCAGCGCTAAAAGGGATTACAAAGAATTTATAAAGTTTTTGTATATTTGTAGCTATTGGTTTTGGTATATATTTTTATAAGCAATTTACAGTTATTACAATTTAACCTTTTATTTAAATGTGAAGTATTTAAGCTGTTTTAAAATTTGTTTATTTCATTTCAAAATATATACCATAATAAATATTGAATAATGCTTTGAGAATTTAACCATTTTTTACGTAAATTAAAACTTATAGATTCAAATTCTGGTCCTTAAAATTCTGTACAACTCATTGACTTTTAAATAATTCATTCATGTTAAGATTACTTAAAGATATGTATTTGAAATATGGTAGTTTCACTTTTATTTTTATAAATTTGATAAAAATTATCAAAATCATTATTTTTGTAGCTTTAAGGGTTTGGAGTTCAGATTCAAATGTAGCACATAGAAAAGATTACCTTTTTTAATGTATATTTTTTGTGAAACAATATTGTTAATATTAACAAAGATAGTTGCCTATTATTTTAATTGAAATTCTTATTTTTGCTTCTAGGTATTTATTACTCACCACTTGGCCAGCATTCCCTGCGAATCCGACTCCTTGAACTCCGTCTCACTGGTCAGATTCTCCGCGTCCACGCTCTCGCGAAGAATGGAGTGACGCAGGTGGTGTTTGGGTCGCATCTTCACCATGTAAATGACCTCCGAGAGCAGAGTAGTGGTGGACATGGCCCGTGAGGGAGGTCCTTGCAGGGAACTCAGCGAAGCCCTGGGAGTGTGAAGACGGGAGCCTTCGTCCTGTCGCCGAGCAACTGCCAGATGGTACTTCCTATATCTTACCACATATTGGGCCCCTAAGGATAACAATTCATTAGTCTTAAATAATTAACAAATAGAATGGCCAATATCTACCTAACAAAGCACTAATTATGATGATAATGCTGGCAAAGATCATGGCACTTAGATGAACCAGGGTAAAACGCAGGTGTGACATAGGTTTGTGGGAAATCGAGCGTGCTTTTCCGGATAAACGAGTGGCGGCAATAAGAGTAGTACTGCTGTTCCTGCTCCTTGAGGCTGTTGTAAAATTAAATTAATAATTTACAGAAAATCCAGGGAGATTTCTTTTAGTTGTACTCACCCAACTGCTGCTGCACATTGGCCATGAAGCCTCCAGTGCAGGCGGCACTTTCCTCCTGACTCGAAGCAGATGCATTTGCTGCCTGGCCAACATCGCCGGCGGAGAATTCCACCAGGAGTTGGCCACCACTCGACTCGATGGCCACCGGAACGCCGACTCCCTTGAGGATCAGCCCCCCTCCGTTGAGTTCCACCAGAAGAGTGGACGAAAGCGACGGTCCATCGCGCACCTTTATGTACTGGGAGGCACAGGGCAAACGCAGGAAACTCAGTGCCAGCGAAATGCTCTCCTCGCCATCCACCTGGGAAGAAAGAAATGTTGTGTTTGTGAACATACGGGCCATGTTTGGGTTTCCCCTTTTCCGACCGAGAAACACTCTCGAAGTGGGTCAGGCATTCATCGCCATTTAGCCTCCTTCCAATCAGCACTTTTCCCCTCATCCCATAAAACGTGCCAATTGGCAGGTCTAATCATTCCAATTGTATCGAACAAAAAGGGGAGCAAAAAGTGCGTATGAATAGTAAAGTTCATGACAGTCCCTTTCATATGATACCCACTACTCATAAATGAAATATACTAAATTATACGGGGTATTTAATTTAGATGACTTTTTAAGTTTTTTTTTTTAAATTTAAAAGTAATTCATTTTTAAAGTTAATTGATTCCAAATTGAAAATGATGTATATTTATTCAGAGAAAAGGGGTTATATGAAGAAAAAGTAAAAGAAAAATAGATAATAGAAAAAACAAAAAAGTTCAGAGAAGTAAAAGTAAAAACATAGGAAAATTATTAAGGAAGTGATAAGAAAATGTATTGAGTTAGGAAAAATAATACGTGGAGTACGACACACCCGTATCCTTCCCTAATCGAAATTTATGATTTTTGCATTTACTACCTTGCGTGCAGTATACCCTTCAACCCACGAATACCGGGTACATAGAGTTCAACCCACCCCCATGAACCCCTTACGCATTGATAGTTTCGGGCCTGGTCGAAACGCCTACCAAGTGGGCCATTTATTATGCATGAACTGAGTTCAACCCCCATGTCCCCCAGTAATGCTCGGCATGGTTCGACCCACACTTCCCTGTCCTGTGGCATGGTACATTAAGTGGGGCTCCTTTGTCATTTTGGGGCCAGCCTCCGAAGCGTAGCGGAATTTTATTCATGGACTCGGACCTCTGAGTGTTTGGCATTGTTCTTTTTTATAGTTATGGCGGCGCAGACAACTTGAAAGCTTTCGAAAACTTGACCAAACGCCAAAGGGCAACTTTACTTAACTTTCGCTATTTTCGAGTGTGAGCCAATTTGTTTGTGAATGGTTAGGTTGGGGGTCAGTTAAAGGGTTGTACCTGTATCAGCCAGAAGGAGCGGCCAGGACAGCTCTGTGTGGCGCCTGCAATGATCCTTTTCGGTTTCGAGGAGCCCAGGTGCACAATGCAGCCGCAACGACAACCTGGTCCAATTTCCTGGCTAACCTCCGTGCTATTTTCCTTGGTGATGACAGTGCCGGATGTCTCGTAAATGCAGTCCCACGTATCAGCGATGCTCTTGCCACACTTCTGCGTCTCAACTGAGGGACCCTGCAAGAACAAATTACACAAGATAATGAGGACTTGGATATATAAGGTTAAAATATGGAAATACCACACTGAGAGAAAAAGATTATTAATGTACAGAAAACGTGTTTTTTGTGTGGGTAGAAACTTCTGGTAAGAGTTTAAGAAAGGAATTTTAATACAGTTTTTCGGAATCTAAGCACAAAATGGTATAAATATATATTTGGAGGGACATTTGGCACACTTCATGTCATTCTTACTCAAAAGATTGTATTTAAAAAAAACCTTATGAGCAGTAGAACCTAGTGGTAATAATTTGTACACAAATGGTTGAGTGTATTTTATTTATGAACTAATAGGCTAATTTAAGAATATGTACTTTAAAATATATAAGAACGCAAAAATTCCGCTTAACTTTATAAGAATCAAAACTGCATATAGGATTGATTCATTGACTCTGCGAGTATTTATTCAAATCTCAACAAATGTGGAACAAATGGCAAAAAGAAATGTGAGCCATTTGGAGACAACAACAGACTAATAGAAGAACTGCACATCGAAGTCCTCCTCTTCGCCTTCTTCGCCGGCCTCTTCCTCGTTGGTGACGCCCGTCAATTTGGAGGACCCCGTGAGTGTGTCCTTGGTGTCGATGCTGGGCTGATGTTTGAGATCCTTCGAGGACACGGAAGCGGCAAGGGGTGCGGTGGCTGGCGGTGCGACTGATCCCTCGCTGCTCGCCTTCTTTACGGACATGGAGCTGGTGGATCCCTCCGGCTCCTCCAGCGGCTCCTCCTCCACCTCGATGAGGTCGTCCTCGCGCGACGATGAGACGTATAAGGTGGTTCCGAATTCCACATCGATGATGGAGTTCTCGTCTCCGCGCTGCGAGGTAATCAACCGATCCTGCATCTTCAACTTCTGCAGGTCCTCCGGAATGGTGAGATCCGGCTCCTGGTCGATGACCTCGCTGCGGAAGGCATCGAATGGCGTGGGCTTGGGTCGTGTAGGCATAAAGCCCATTTTACCGGGAGCATATAGCGACGAGGTGGCACTGCCGATGGAGGCGATCGACGGAGTCCTCGGCAGGTCTTCCGAATGGGAGCTCACGATATTCAGGAGCTGGGAAAGCAGATCGCTGCGTTTCAGCCTGCAGACGGATATGGCCTCCTCGCGGACTTCCTCGATCACCGCGGGATCGTCGACATTGGCCTCCGTCAGTCTCTCCGGGAAGGTCTTTGCCGCCTGCTCCGCCACAATGGCATCCCGCACCGTGCACTTAATCTCCTGGATGATGCCCCGCAGCCGGGTGATCTCTATCTCGTGCTGGGCATGGACCACGTCCAGGTTCCGGTTCTCTAGCTCCACGATCTCCATTCGCTTGGCCAAGGTGCGGAGTTTTCCGGCCGCATCCTTCTGCTTGACATTCTCGCACTTTTCCGCTTGGAGATGGACTTCATAGGCCTTCCTGTAGCGCAGCACCTCTACATACTTGGCCTTGAGTTTCTCGTAGTTCCGGGTTAGTCCCTCGATGATCTTGATCTTGTTTACCGAGTTGCGGACCAACTCGTTCTTGATCTGATCGAGGGCACTGTACTGCTCCTCCATCTCCTTGTGCTTGGACTTCTGGTTAGTGTAGGCCTGCTGGAGCTTTATCTGGGACATCACCAGCAGGTCGATCTCCTTTTGCAGGGCTATATTTTCGCGGATCAGGCGACGGGTGTAACCGGCATTGCGGATCTCACTGGAGCGGGTGAAGTCCTCAGAGACTTGGAGAAGCTTTTGCTCCACCTCCTTTTTCAGGGCATCCTTCTCCACCACCGCCCGCTGTTCCATATTGTAGAGAGCCTCCTTGTGGTCCTTCTCCCTCTCGTTGAGATCCGCCTCCTGGTCATCGAACTTGGCCAGCAGCACATCCCTTTGGATGCGGAACTCGTCGAGGGAGTTGAGCTTGCCATTGAGCAGCTTGATCTCTGAGGTCAATTGGTCGTGCATGGCCTTGTACTTGGCCTCCAGGTCCCCGATCTTCTCCTGCGCCAGGCGGTTTTCCACATCGCGCACCTTGGTGATCTCGACCAGGCGCTCCTCCAGCTCGGTGATCGAGTTGTTCCTCTCTGCCAAGGTGCGCTCCAAGTGGGCGGCCACATCCACGCCGTCGGACTCCACTTCACGAAGTTTCTCGGTCAACGTTATGTTGGACTCATCGATGCTGGTTAGGTGGGATCGCAGGCGAGCCAACTTCTGGTTGAGGTCCGTGATGGTCAGCTCGTAAAAGGTCCTGTCCACCTGGGTAACCTTGTTCACGTCCTTCTTCTCCTTCTTCACCTTCGGCGGCATCCTGATGGCTTTATCTTCGTTTTCCGACTTGACTGTCTATCAATTTTGGCGTGTATTTGTGATTTTTTAAGGATAACATGTCAGTTACATGGATTATGAATAGGAATTTTTACACCCATCCTTCTTTGTTTGAACTAGATGAAATAAGTTGTAATATAACAACAAGTTGAACAACCGTTGTCAAGGCGATAAAAGCTTTCCCAAGCTTAATCCCCAACCTTTATAGTTCAAGTAGACCGCAAAGCTATTCTATCTTTCAGAAACTTAACACAAGAGCTCAAATTTAAAATATAAACTGATTCCATCAACTATTCACCAAAAGGTGAAATAGTTATTTTCGTATCTTTAAGGGCTTTCAAACTTGCGTTTTGTTACAATAATAAGTGGTTTTTATCAAAATTCCACAGAAGCATATTTGCACAACCATCGCTGAATATTTTTACACAGTACATTTTTATAAGAAAAAAGAGCATACACTGAGCATGTGCAATACTTTTTTACTTTTTTTGTTGCATTCATATTTTTTGTTATTTCTAAAGTATTTTAATAAAATTGTACAAGCCTTGATGGACTATTTATTACGGCTATATTAAAGGAAAGAGTGTCAAATTCTATGATTAATATTAAAATATATTATGTACTTATGTTGCTTAAATTTGATTTTTAGACACAATTAGAATTTAAAAAAAATGAGTTTTGTGACAATGTTAATAATAATAATGCTTACATAAACTTAAATACATTTATGTCATAAATGGGGAACAATAACATTTTCTTTATTTAAAATAAACCCTTTGTGTCTGTCTCGACTAAATCATAGAAAAGCAAAATGCTTTCCGGCTTTAACATGCTTAAAGTGGCTCTCGAAAGCCACTAATTTGAGTTTGTGGTGCTGCGGCGGTCACAAAAGGTTATTCCCGTGTTTTCTAAAAGCAAATAGTGCCTGCCGTGCCGGAGCTTTGTTTGATTAATAGCCCGTGGGGCAATATTTGTATACACACATGGCGGCAACGCCTCCGAGCAATTCTTTAGGGGCAAATGCAAATTGTTATGGAACGCCCGGTGCGTGAATGTGGAGGCGCCACCCCAGTGGACTTGGGACTTGGAGCCCAGGACCCTAGAACCCAGGACACTCCCAGTCAATTGTTGTCGCCCCACGGCGATGCCATTGTTTCCAGTGCTCCAGCATCCGTGGAGCAACTGCCGTGTAAGAACTACTTGCAATAAGTGCGCAGAACATTTAAAAACTTTGCCTGTAATTGTTCCGAACAAGTTGGCAAAGTACGGGCAAATGTGCCCCTATCGCTGGATGTTGATGCCGGAAGTTTTTGGATAATGAAATGCGCGAATGGTTCTGGGTGCTGGGTTCTATATGCTGGGTTCTGGGTGCTGAAGAAGGTTCAGTGTTCCACTGAGTTCAACAAAAGAAACAAGATAAAGCGCGTCGTAGTAGGCCGACAATTGTCGGAAGCGTCGTAAATTCCCCACGCAATCTGGAGCAAGTGTCGCAGTGTGGAAACACGCTCGCAGACAACATACCATACCATACCGAAGTCACCCATTCCCCTCGCCCCCAATGTCCCACAAATAAAAACAATGGAATAGTTCCACTTTGGCCTGGAGGAGTGCACTGAAAGAAATCACCTAAATTACCCCTTGTAATTATAATCATTATAATAATAATTGGTTTTTATATCAGTATAATAAATTTTAAACAAGACTAGAACAAGTAATATGCATAGTTAACTTGTACTTTCAATTTGTGTATGATATAATTACAAAATAGGCTGTGCCAACAAATAGGAAATAGTCCCAAAAGTCAAATCTTGAACTAAATTGTATAATCATCTTACTAAATTATATCTTCCGACTTGCAATACATAGGTATTGACTAGCTTAATATAGTGGCAATTAAATATTTTTGCATTTGACACTAATAAGTATAAAATATCTTATTATTAAATCAATTTTGTTAAGTTATATAACCAATGGAGTTCAAATAGATAAGAGTTATTCGTTTAGTTTGGGGGTAATAGTACATTTTTGTCCCCTTTTAATAAATAATCTGTTAATCTTTTAAGAAATGAGCTACCAAACACACAACAAATATGACGAATTATATGTGTCAATTAACTAGGCATGGATTTCCTCAGTGCAGGAAAGTCGAGTGAAATGTGAACTAAACTGGAAGCAATCTCTGGGGGAACGCAGTCCCCAGAGCCAGACGAAGTTCGCCTGTCTTTAGTTGTAGTTCCGCACTTATTGAAATCGTCTTCATGCTTCCGCTTAGATGTGCTAGAGTATTAATCATTTCTTGGAGCACTCAATCAAACTTTGACAATTACTGTTAGCGTTGTCAAATCAGGTGGAGGCAGAGGTCGTTCAGAGGTTAATCTACTGGGTTACTTGCAGGGGTTACATTACATACCTCGCAGAACTTGGCGCCATATCGGGGGGTGGCGAATCGCAAAACCTGTAGCGATTGCGGGTTCCTCCCAGACAATTCGTGGAGCAGGGCGTCCACTCGCTCCAGGGTCCCCAGCCACCGGTATCCGAATCTGTGGAAAAGGGCTGTCATAAGCTAATCCATTCATAATTTATAAAGTAAGTTTCAACACAACTGCACTTAATAAAAAAAAGTGTAAACTGTTTTTGTTTTTTGCTTTCATCCAAAGCCCTTCAAATCCCTTAGAATGTCGGAAAAACAAAAAAGTTTATAAAAAAGATAAAAGCTTTTGGCATACAAGAAATATTTACAAAAGACTTTTTCTTAAAAAAAAAATGAAATGAAAAAATTATGAATTAATAATTCCGTGAAAGTAAGTGCCACATTTAAATTTTTAACTCAATTTAGTTCAAAAATATTCAATGAATATAAGTGAAACAAATGGAAAAACGGCCTATGACCAATTAAATTGTCATTTTGTTATCGTGTTATCTTAGTATTGTTATATATATTTGAGAAACTTCATAACTCGTATTATTTGCTTATGCCTGCATTTCACATCACTAAAATTTCTGAAAACCTGTATAACAAGACTAAGGTAAAATATGACAATGTTAAAACCATGTTTAAATCAAAGAGATTTGAATTATAATCGTTAGCAAAATATATGGAAATTAGCATCCAGGCTGACGGCTTTTAAAAATGGGTCTATAAAATAAAAATATAACATTTTTGAAGTTTTGACAAAATTATAATATTATATAAATTTAATTGATCACGATTTATGTACATAATCAGAAATTTCAGTGTAGCAGACAAGCAGTCGCAATGAAATGTTGCGAACTATTTAAAATCCAATTAATTGGAATTTTCCTTTTAATGATGTTAAGTACGGTTTTAATGCGCCAACGACATGGACATGGCCATCCACATCGACCACTCACCGCTTACGGGCAACGTGGGCACGCAGTCCATCCGGACGTCGGCCACGGCTCCGGAAATGGCCTGGCTGACGTAGACGAAGCAGTACTCCACGTACTTCTCGGAGAAGAGGTCGCAGGCAAAGTACAGTGAGTGCTGGCTCTTGACGACCCGCTGTTCGGCGACGTAGTGCAGCGATGTGGGTGGCTTCAGGGAGGCGACATCGGCCCGCAGCTTGGCATACAGTCGCACCCGGTCGCCCTGCTCCAGAATGCATCCGGGGTATTCGTAGAGCACCCCGATCCCGGTGTGCGGATCGCAGGGGAAAATGCTGCGGGCGTACACGTTGAACACGAACTCGTCGCTCCAGTCGACGCTGAGGAGCCTCCGGGTGGTGGGCACATTCTGGGCGAGAATCATGGGCCTCAGCTGCACCGCGTAGTTTCCAGCCAGTCCGAACAGCTCGCATCCCAAGCGCAGGCTCTTGTTTTTCGGAAATCCGCGTATCTGCTCCGCGAAAAGGACACTGGATCGGGTTATGTTCCGGCTGCAGCTGCGCTCCTTGCCGCAGTATATCAGCTCTAGCCAAAATTCAGGCAGTGCCAGACTCCCCGATTGGTTGCAGTTCACCTCGGGGAATCTAAGGGTAACCTCCACTGGATTTCTGGGATAGGTCCGCAGACGCACGGGACTCACTATCATCTCGGCACTGGGCCATCGCACGTCGAGGGTCTGGAGCAGTCGCTCATCCTGGGCGGGCACCAAGGTGGTGGTGACCTCACTCCGGTTCACCGACTTCAGATTGCTGACCACCTGCATCTCGTAGCGTCCGCCAATGAGAAAGGTCTGGCACGGCACCGTGACCTGGGTGACATTGAACCGGGGATCCGGGAAGAGGGGTATGTTCTGCACCACCTCCTTGCGACGGCGGTGCAGGACCAACTGGCTGCTATTGGCTGCACCGGTGGTTAAACCCTTTTCCTGCGCCGGCTCAATTTCATCAATGATTTTGCTAATGACTAAAGTGCTCATTATGGTGTTGTTCCCGGTCCTCAAGTCCCTTGCGCCAGTGCTCAAGTGCTCGGTGGTCGGGCTGGCTGGCCCATCCTCCGGCGGGGACACGTCATTACCATTGAACTGGATCTGCACATGCAGGTCCCCGCTGAGGGCGGTGAACGAGCTGGGGGACATCAGGCGACCCTTTCGCACCGCCAGCACGTGACCTTTTGTCGGATTCGAGGCGCAGGAGCACACAATGCCGGCAATTGCCAAGGAGGCGCAGGAACCACATGAAACGAGAGAGGGAGATGGAGAGGAAGAAAGGGCAGAGATAAGAATTATAAATCCTTGTAATTTATTTCGTGTCGCTGCCTTCTGTGTTGGCCCCATTCAAGAGCCATCCTCTGCCATTGTTTACTCCACCCCGGTCGTGTAAATTGAGTCGCATCCAACAGATCCCCCGGGTACAAATTATGCAAGCAAAACAAAAACAAAGGGGCGAAATTCGATTTGGTATACCAAAAGTTCATTTACTCTTTTCTTAAAAAAGAACTGTGCTTGCCTGGTGATTATTTTTTACAAAGAACTATAGCTGATGAATTTCTTTAACTTGATATTACAGAAAATGCTATTCATGTAAATGTACAATTTTCAAATTTATTTTTGGCAGTTATTTATTTCAAAAAACTAAATTTGTTATTCACTTCTTTGTAATATTTTATAATTAATCTTTATTAATCTTTAAATTCATTGTCAAAGAATAATCATGAAAATTCAATTTTTGTAGTAGATAAAATAATTATTACTTTTAGTTTTGTTTTAAATCTTCTTGTAATTTGAATAATTAAAATAAAAATGGCTTTTGGTCGTTATATATGTTAATGAATATAAAGGAAATAGCTTCTGAAAGGGTATTAAAAACAAGCTTTCTCCACTTGTCAGTTTAGCAAAAGCTCAAACACTTGAACCCACAATGCGTATACTCAATGCAATTTTGTAATGGTAAATACCAGATGCGAAATTAGTTAAGTAAATTTTGCAGTTGCATTCGTATTGTGAAACAACATGAGTAGGAACAGTCCTATCTGACCATTTCAAAATGGCTACTGATGAAACCATTTCCCATGTTCAAATATTGCGTATACGCATGTTGTTCTCCAAATGTATTTATTCGGGTCGAATGTGTCAGAAGCAGTCACATGTTCTGCCGTAAATGAGTTTCACTCACTTGTCCCACTTAATAAGAGCAGCATTATGGATGATACAATAATTTTCCACTTGACTACTGATTTTAGTCCCGATGTCAGCATGCCGATTGTCTTCTTCCGCCTGCGATTCGCCGCCATTTCCTTTGAGTTTTTCCGCATCTCGTTCGCTGTCCTTGCTTTTGCCGATTGAATCAGAGGTGTCTGTCTAAGGAATCTCCTGCTGCCACTCAGTGGGTGGATTTCGCCGCTTTCACGTCGCTGGCACACATTTTGCGATTGCGATTGCGAAGGAAGATGGCTCCTATCCCTATCCCTCATAGAAGGACTGTCATTTGTTTAGCTCTCATCGCCAGGAGACAAATTTGCTGTGACGTTGGCCTTAAGGTGAAAGGAAAAGCAGAAATCTACCTGCCAGGCATATTCTGGAAAATAAGAAGAAATTTGACGTTACAGCCAGATACACAAATCAAATTCAAGACAAATTGAGGTTTGCATTTTGTAGACTGGATAACGAAATTATTAGGGCGACATCATTTTTCATTCCAGAGTTTTAATTTACTTTAAAAACTTTGCACATAAATTATGGCATTCAAATATAACCTGGTTAAAGTTAATATTGTAAAGAGCCACATTAAAAAGGTTTTCTTGTATATGTCAAAATTATTAAGACCAACTTATCGTTCTTACTTTACTCCTCCAAAAATTAGCTTTAATGAAAGGTTAAGCTCCAAATTTGTACAAGCCACTTTAAACTTTTATTTTCACGTAAACAGTTAATTATTTCGAATGCATGAATCAACATCGCTTTGACCTTTATCTCGACCATACCGCTTTGGAAAGGGTTTTAAAAAGCATCAAGTCGTACAAAACAAATGTCATTTCGACAAAAAGCTTAAAAGTAAAGTCATAACAACAAAGGGTGTCAATGGCCCCTATCGGAGCATAAAACTCCCCATTCCCCTTACTCTAAACCCCATATATATGACCTGAGTTCTATGCCTGTATGTTTTTCGAAGGGGGAAGAAAAAAAAGAAAACACAATCAACCCTCATAAATTCCTAAACCAATTACAAGTCGTGCACGAAACATTTTTATGGCGATTATTTCCACAATTCAATGCAATTTCATCGAAAGTTATGGTCCAGAACAAAGGAATAAAACAAACATAAAAGAAGAAAAGTCAAGACTAGAAGTGACTAGACAATACCTCCGGAAATTGTGACTGGACTGGATTTTTTTGACAATAGGTTAATCCTAATGATATGAGTATAATAATTGAAAGCCAAGCATTTCATTTATTAATGCCTAAGACCATATTATTTTTAAGAAGTCTCTAAAGAATGTTTAGTAATTACTTCCTGGTAAGTACAGCTTATGTCTATAGAAATAGATATTATTTTTTGTTAATAAAGACTATTTTTTTGGAAAGGAATAAATTCACAATTAGTTTTCTTAAAAAAAGATACAAAATGGATCTGATGAGTGGGTTTTAGTCATCCGCTGAACTTTTTCTGGATGATTAAACTAATATGCGCTGGGTTATAACTATAGACTTGGCTACTCTGAAACCATTTACACTAAATTAAGTCATAAAATCCACCTATAACTCGAAATTTTAAAGGTGGATTTTACGATTCAAGTGTGTGGCTTATGTACGCCCTCCGTAATTAAATAATCTGCCACAAATAAAATATTAACAACTTTTTGAACCCAACCCAGTGGCGGCGATACATCATCAGCTGGCGGGCAAAAGGGGGTTAGTAATTTGCTGACATGCACATCTAATTCCTGTAGTTTTTCGATTCATCAACAGAAGTTCCGAAGGTGGTTCAGGTTGGCCCAGCGCCGGATATTTGATGCACAGGAAGGGAATCCATCGGATACCCACCCCCCCGAAGTCATTAGCGAAATCTGTCGCGTCACTGGGATATGTACGGACCGCACCCCCGCCGCCCCTCTTGCTTGTCGCCACCTTAATTGCGGACACGCACGGATCGGGCCGATGGCCAGATGCTATATGTAGGCTATATGGCTATGTGGCACATTGTACGCCCTCTGCACTAATGAGTTGGTCCTGCCAATTGCCACACTCACACGTGCGTCCGTTCGCATCAAACCGCCTTCGAATTGGGCCGACAACAGTTGGTTGTTGCCAACGCCTCTTACAGCCAGAATCATCAGCCTTAACCGACGATTTCCCATGGATGTTTTGTGCCTTCGTTTAGGGCGTTTTAAAACCGTTGTTTGCAAATGGGAAATCAATGTCCTTTTGCTCCTTTTGAAATCCAGTATTCCTTTCAAAAAGTTAACAATTAGAATACCGAAAAGGATTTCAGACTACAAACGTATTTTATGCCCACCCTTGTTTTGAATATTTATATTCATATTTACTATTAAATATATCATTTAAGTTTTTTAAAAATGTATATACTGGACTTACTTTAAAGAAACTGTTTTTAAAATTATTACATATTGCTTAAGAAATTCTTTATTGTTTTTACTTGAGTTTAATACTCTATATCAGATCATATCTATACTTGGCTCAGTGATATGTTGATAATTCCCATGGACATTAGATGAAGCAAAAATTAAAAAAATAAAGCTTTTGTCACTCTAATTCTTCAAGTTTTTGCTGAGTTTTAAAGATTCCCAAAATCTAAAAATTAAAGAACTAATACTACTATCGATTCGTTTTCCCCAAATGTGCCACAAAATCTAAAACGAGAACAAGTCGCGTATGAATTTGGAAAATAATCCGGCCACATCAGTTCCCTCCACCAGAATGTGCAAATAGCCCGACTTACAGACAAATCCCATGGTCATCCAGCGCAATGGGAAAGTGTGGGAAATGTAGTGGAAACAAAGCACAGGGGCCAAAAACAGAAACAGACATTTTCACCAAATTGAAAGCGGAGAGCCCATAGAGTTGTTTTCTATTTTTTCGTTTTCCCGTTTTGAATTGCCAAAGCTGGCTAGAGTTTCGTGGGGTGGCCCCAGTTCAATAGTGCAGGCCCATCAACATGATTATCGGTGTCGCTGTGGGCGATCGGAGGTCAGAGGTCAGAGGGCTATGCGTGTGTGCCCGGGGGGAGGAGGGCATTGGAAAACTATTAACTGCACTGTGCGGTCCTTTGAAGCGGCCGTTTTCCTGCGACCAGTTACCACCCGGCGGAGAGCGCTAATTCGCTACACCGACACTCAAAAAAATAATTGTCACTGCACGGTGTAGACACAATTAAATTACATTTTTCATAATTTGTTTCCATATTGGTGTATCTTCCGAAAATGTGTATATACATTTATTTATTTATATTTATTTCGAGATAAATGTTTTAAAGATATATATTTGGCTATATGTAAGGGTGTTACAAAATTCGATGTATATAAAGATAATTATAATGTTAGCAACTAGTTTGGCCAACTCAAGTTCAAGTGTTAGCTTAAAGAAAATGTTTACAATTTTTTTATCACGAAGTAAGGGTAAAATATATTTAATAGTAAGAGTATGTTGGATAACCTTCGAAAAAAACATTATAAAAATTTGTCAATTGCTTCACTAACAAAAATAAAACAAATCCCCGAAGAACGGACTAGATTCAGGCCATTTCTTTCGGTGCATTACTGACCAGCCTAGTATTACGAAATTGTCGCAGCGCGGAAAATCAAAGCGATGGCGGCTAGAGAATTATGGTGCACAGCCTGTTGGGGAAATGCCGAGAGTGGGAGTTTGAATCGAAGTGGAAATGGGAACGAGAACGGGATCGGGTAAGTCCCGAGCCGAGGACTCTATCCTCCAGATAGACAAAGTGTCAATGCCCCGGTTGCGGGGTGATGTTTGGCCAGCTTTTCCACCCTGGACTCCGTTTTCCGCTCCCTGGGAGTGCTGTTATTCATTATACTTTGTGGGCGAGGAAAATTCTGAATTCTGCTTTGACTCGCTCAACATTTCGGGGTGACTCCGGCATACTCACACAAAACACACGTTTTTTGCAAAGGGGAACTTTAAACTGCGCAAAAATTCAGCCACAAAGAAAAAATGCACAGTTTGAATATCCAAACATTTGCATGCTCTGTTTACTCTTAATCAATGGCCAAGGATGCCAACGAGCTGAGTCTGCACTTAAAAGTCCATTTCGCCACCCGTATGTGGCCCTCATTCCGGACCACCTGGTTGAGCCCCCAGCCTGTCCTCCTGTTTCCCCACAAATGCGGTGTGCAATTGGGTTAAAAACTAAAAATAAACCCCAACGGACAGCGGGTAAAAAAACATGTAATTACCTGAAACGGACCTCATTCGCATTCAGAGAGCAGAGCAACCATTTGCTCATTTGGACAAATAATAAAGATAAGTAAATAGGGAAACTGCGGAAGTCAACTGAACAATGCCATAGTAAAGAGGTGGTGAGCCCTATGTCCAACAGGAGTAAAACAAGGGGAAAATTCTGATTTCCCATCTCCTTTCTGTTGAAGAAGACAAAAACAGTAACAAAGCAAAAACTGGGCAAGTTAATGAACGAGCAAATTATCTAAGCAAAATCTGACTCTCTATTAGAACGACAAAAAATCCCTTTCTTTGATGTCTAAGAAAAAAGGGAAACAAAATGCTTGCAAAATTCAGTTAAGTTTACCAACAATCTTTCTAAAAATAGCAATTTTCTAAAACGTAATTAATTGTTTTACTATCCATAAAGAATTTTTTGTTGTGGATCACCTACCAGAAACTACTACTTGAAAGCCCCACACCCAAAATAAAGGGACAAAAATAAGTGCGCTATAGCTGCGAGGGCTTCAGAGGGTTAAAACACAACAATTTGAAGTGGGGGCGGGGCGTGGCAGACGTTGTGCTTGACACCAAAGCCACAAAAAACTTTAATGACTGCGACATCAGCCACAGAATCGTTCAAGTGAGTCCAGCAGCTGGTAGACCGCCTTTTAACACCGAGCCAAAACCAATAAAAACAATCGTTGGTGTCAAGGGTCATTTAAACAACTGCCCTCTTAACTCAAATTATTTTTGGAAATAAATCAATTATATTTTCTTCAAGAGCAGAAAAAGTTACATATTTAAAAATAGATTATTTATTATTACAAAAGTTTGGAAGATTCTTGAATTCTAGTTTAATTTCAAGAGAAAATATAATTATATTATAATTTCTCTTCTCTTTAATTTAAATGTAATATCAATAGTTTCGTTGTATTAGTTAAGTTGTCTTGATAATACAAATTTAAAGCATTTTTCTTTTTGTCCTAAACTACTTCATGTTTTTGAGCCATAAATTGTATAAAAAATCGTAAAAATAATCATTGCGTGTAATAATTTTCGTGCTCAGAACAAAGGACAAACACACTAAATATTTAAGTAACTGGCTATTCCTCGGCATGGGAATGCACTGGCAATTTAGCCCGTCAAAGTGGAGAGGTCTGAAAACCTGGCGAGGCGAAAATGACTCCAGACTGCGTCCTTATCGCGTGGCATTTTCCACAAGAGTAACCCAACAACATATCAACATCTCGCGTGCCCGGTGCAATTGACATTGACGTTGGCGCCGAGCAGTGGGTGTAATGGAGGTGAGAAGTGGTGGAGCCACCTTCCCCCGGGGTGACCGCAAAACTTGCAACTCTTTCATCAGAAGTTAGGGAACCTCAACATGCCACGGGGTAAATAATATGTATGCATATTACTCCTAGAATAAAGGGGAAGAAGGCTCATCCCTGACGAATGGAAAACCACGGAAAGATGGGCAGTTTGTTGGTAGTGCTGGTCCTTCATTACACTGAGACATAAAGAATACCAAAAATTGCTTACTTGATTTATGATCAATTAACTCTTTATCGTTTTTTCAACTATGAGTTCCTCATTTCAAAGTAATGAAATCCTCAAAGTAATGAAATCCAACTTACTTTATGAAACCTAAAATATTTAACTTAAGGCAGGATTCCCATTTAAAGGCCTCCAAAATTGCACATTTTCAACGTTCTTTTTAAACAAAATAAAAAAACGCACTTTCCATTTTAAAAATAAGTTGCGAGAAAAAGTTGTGTATATTAGTGCAAATATCCAGCAGATGTTTCTGTCCTACCTCAAATATCTAGAGCTACATTACACAAAAATATTCTTTATCCTTTAGAATCTTAATAACAAAATGATAAAAATTAGGCATAGAAAAAAGTATGATTTATTCTGCTCTGAAAGGGAATCCATCCTAAATCTTGTTTTTTAAAATTTTTTTTTCGTCTAAAATAATTTATTTGTAAGTTCATTTTTAAAGAAGAAGGTGTCCTTTTTGTGCCTAAAAATTGTTATATTTGTGTTTACTTTGATTCGCTCGTTTGGAGCTAAACTAGAACTAAAGACGAAATATTTTTCAATATTTCTAAGACTTAAATAGGCTTTTATCCTAGTGTATGGATATGAAAAGCAGCAGCGAGCCGTGCATAAACATGGAGCCACTGCTACTCTAGAGGGCGCCCGAGGCCAATGGCGGGATTGCATGCAGGTGGACATTAAAGGGTGTCCTGCATCCTTCTCGGGCTTCTCTTTCCTTTCTTCCCCGCCGATCCCCCTCGATGGCAACACTGAAAGTGCTACTTAATAATTGAAAACCCAGTCTTGGCAGCAACACAAAACCTGTCGGACCCGGGGATCTGACTTCATTTTAATAAACGTCTACGACGTCTGCACAGGAAACTTAGTGACTAGACCTCAATCTAAGACAGTCACAGCAAAACACACTTTAAAAAAAATTTGAGCCTTCGTAATTTACTTTGAAAAATGTCTTATATTTATCAAATAAAATAAATATGAGATACAAATCAAGAGTTTATGGCTACTTTAATAATTTACACATATGTATACCCAACCTTTTCCTCTGGTTTCGCCCTAAATGGTTTTAAACATTCATCAAAGTTTTAAATGTATGTTTTCGTTTTCATTCTTTAGAAAATATAGCTATAGCAGAGATTAACATTTTTAAAACCGCGAGTCAATTCTAAATATTTTAAGAATTGCAGGAGCCTAACTAAAAGAGGTTTGCATATTTAGTATACGACAAGAACTAAATACTTTTAGAAAATTCTGTAAAGATAAATTTAAATTAAATAACATGTATGTTTTGGATTCTACATTAAACACTTTGAAATGATTATGGTTTATCTACTACTTTTGAGATATTTTTTACAAATAACATTAGTTGTATATGAAATTATTGTCCTTTCGGCCCAGTGTTTGGTGGAGCTACAGATGCAGGCCACATTCAGGGTCCTCGAGAGTGGGTGTGCCGAGTTCGCTTTGCGTGCGCCACTAAATGTGCACTTAAATCAGCCAGCCACATTGTCGGTGTCCGCCTCCTGCTGTCTGCACTCCCAATCCGAGTAGCTTCCTCCGCCTTTCTCCTGACACGCCCCCGGGGCGACTTGGTGAGTCCTGAGTCTTGTGGCTGTCGCCTTTGTTCGTGCCATAAAGTTGGCTCCGAATACATCTCAACACTGTGGATCCGCACCCGTGAAGATGCACACATCTCAATGCGAGTACCGAGATGGGGCTTATTAATTACCACTGTGAAGCCAAATGAAGCCTTGTCAATACGCCAGCTGAAAGTTTCAATAATCCGAAACAGGATGCTAACATTTGACATGAAGACGACGTTTATTAAATATTTGCTTTGTCTATCGATTATAAATATATCCATTTTGTTATTTGTTTGGCTATTATTGATTGAAAACATTTCTCCTTAAAACCATTTCTAATAAGCTTACAAAAATGTTGACAGCGAAGCAGTAAGGCTAAAGAGGTGTCAATTATTAAATAATAAATAAGGAATGACTACCAAAATAATATAAATATAACCATTAAGCTTTTAAAATATTCTGACTTTAATGGTTGTAGGAAAACAACAAAAATACAAATAATCTTACTTAAATGGTTTTAACATCAACATAACAAATAAATAATATAAAAAAACTGTGTAACGTAAAAATTATATTGCCTAGTGATTTTTGTATTTTTGAGAATGGATTATCCTCGCCTAGAATGTTTATTACAATATTTTTTAAGATGATTTCTTTATGGTATTATTTAACTTAGGAAGATTTTTCTTCAAATAATATAACAATTTTTTCTTTTGTGGTGATTATTTCACTTGTGTTATTAGTGCCTACTAAACGCGTAGAGAAAAAGTTGAAAATAAATCAAGACACCCCATATTTTTAAATCCAAAGAAACCTATAATTTTGGCAAATTGAAATTGTTTCACATATCTATAGATAAGAAAACCACACACCCCACATAATCATGAATAATGCTCATCTAATGTCTTTATATGAGGAAAATGAATTACAAGCAATTTGCTTCTGACCCAGATTTATAATTTTCCATTTCGACCCCTCACGTCCGAATAGATCGGATAAACATATCGGCGAATCAGCAAAAAGAAAAGTGAACGGGGCGGATTATTAGGGTCGCAAAAATGAAAACTCCCTGTGTGTTGACTTTCGATTGCCGAAATCCAGGACTCTGGAAGATTGAGGCTGAAGTTGGACCCCTTGCGTTATCTCGTTCCAGACCAAAAAAAAAGAAAAAGTATTCATATTTGCATAACTCTCCGCTGAGTTTCGTGGAGCGATGTCGCCATATATCCTGCCCTTCTTCCCCCAAGGCTCTTTTATGCTGTGTGTGTGTTGGTGTATATTCCGCAGTATCCTTTTTCTGCTGCGCACTTGTATTTGTGTGTGTATTTGTGGTCGTTGACGCTGAAACAGCTGGAAGTTGATTTGTCAGTTTTTATGGCAGCCTTTCAGGCGCCAAAGCCAGCGAAGGAAATCCATTAATCGAAGGCAAAGTCGACAGTCCAAAGGAGTTCATCAAGGAAAATCGAATAAAACTGAGTCCACTCCTAGCGATGAACTCTTTGGATAACAATATGTTGCCCCACTTCGTTGAGTGCTTCTGCATTTCCTGTAGTATTCAGAAACGCAAGTCAGCTTAGATTAATTACAATACTAAAGTAAAAGGCAGAAAAGAGTTTCAGCTTTTCTTAGTTTTTCTTTGACTTCAGAAACCACACTTTTTAATTACTAGTCCATTAGTTCAATATATGAAACATGAGAAAGTAATAAAAGAAAATATAGAAAAATTCGGATTTCTTTTCAAGTGCTATATATATAATATATATATATATATGCGTTGTATATTTAATACCAAATATTTTATATAAAAAACAAAACTAAAAAAAAATTCAATTTTTTTGTTAGGTTTCCTCAATTCACTGAGTTTGTTTCAAAAATGGTATGTACCAATTGATTTAACATCAAATCTATATTAATAATGACAATTAAATAAAACCGGCAAAAAGTGTTAATAACATTTCAATGGCTATTATATCAATCCACCACAAATCATCACAATAAAATGTTCAATAATTATATCTCAATTTGTTGTTGTGAGCAAGTCAAAGATATAAAAACATTTCCATAATTTGTATACCATTTGCAATTATTTCTATGGTGATGGCTCGTTAAAGTAGTAGAAATTATAGTCATAAAGTGCCACAGAATTGCTTGAACATACTTTAATTGGACGCCATATTGCGTGACTCGAAATGTGTTATTTCGGGGAGTAAATTATTGCACTTTTGTGGCTTTGCCATGGGCTGGACAAATATCAACTTGCCAGAGCAAAGGCATCATAGACTTACTGAGTCTTTGTTTTAAATTGACAGATAAAAGCTGAATTGGAAAACCTAATATTAAAATTTGGCAGACCGCAAAATATTTATTTATTTATTGACTGTTTGTATGTCATTTTTACTACCCCTAGTTGCTCATTAAAGTGAAACCCTCGCAAACAGGAGCAAATTTTAAAAGGAAAAATACACCAGAAGCCTAATTCGCATATCTGAACACTCATAAATTTACTCCCTCGTCTACTCGCTAACCATTAAGCGGATTTTGAAAATTAATTTCCGATAACGGCTTTGGCTGAAATGAATAATGCCGAGGCATTGAAATTTTAAGCGGCATTATTTGCGCATTCGCTTTTGCCTGATTTGTTGTTGTTGATTCCGCGGTTGAGTTTCACGGCCCTCAAAGCTGTATGCCAGGCATGATTAATGGAATGTGCACCCAACACCATCCCTCTAACCCCCCCGAGCAACACCCGGCCCAAAAAGTCCATTACGATAATGAGCACCGGCCAAAACAAGCTAAGTTTTGAGGACTCAGTCCACTAAGAGTCCCGGCAAAATTATATATTCCCGAAACTTCGGTATTTTAAGTACACTATTTGTAGACCTATATTAGAAATACGTTTTTGGGACTATAATGAATCATTAATTTCGGATAAATATTTAAACACAACAAGTAAGGACTGTATAATCGAAAATCATTAAAATCATTGCATACATTTTTGGCTGCAAAGCCATCGAAAATCAATCTAGCGGGCATAATATTGGGCTATTCTATATAAAGATGGACATGTGGGTTAAAATTTAAAAAATATTAAGTTGTAACAGACATCGACTTAAACTTCAATCCTAAAAGTTTAAAGCTTGAGTACAAGCAACTATTTATACAATTTTTTTCTGCTTCGCCAGAATATAAATCATTTTCCCTAATATTCCAAATAAATCTCAATGGTTGTGTGTACACATGTCCATCTATTATATTACATTTTGTTGTTTTAATTTTGTTAAAGTGTTTGTCTTTTATATGCTTATACACTTTCTGAATAAAGCCTGAATGGTCTGTAATATACTGTGAAATGTGTTGAGTGTAACGGGCATATTGCAGAATATTAGGAATTTTGTGCTTGCACGTTGAAAAGTAATCAGCCGAAAGCAGGTCATTTGGTTTATTTTACGAGTGTCTATATCTGCTGGATCACGCGGGGGCTGACCAATTGACGGGCTCCCCGGACCCAGTTTCCACTTCCCAGCTTCTAGTTCCCAGTTCCCAGCTGCCAGCTGGCCATCCATAATTGTGCCAAGTGTCCGGCGGTGGAACTAATTTAAATAAAAATTGTTCTCATTATATTCAGCATCACGTGCCTCGTAGGCATCAGATGTAGTCGAAAATATGGCGTCTCACCACCTTCGCGTGCCCACCTAAAACCACCCACATCCCCCAGGCACCCATCCAATCTTCCTGCCCCCTCGGCGGTTGTAGGACATGGAAATGGTTTTGGGTAACTGGTGGAAGCTTATGACACGCCATATACAACTCCTCCATCCGGATCCTGGAAGAGGGAGAGTAGTGAGTGCTGAGGAAGCGACATCGGGAGTGTTGAAACCTCTGGATGATTTTGTAGCCAAATCTGGCTTTATAAATAATGTGGTTTACTAAAAATTATAATTAAATGATTGACGTACGCTTTACACGATTTTAAACAAGGTTTGCGAACTCTAGAAATATGTTCAAAATTTCCCTCTGACTTTTTTATTTTCCAGCAAGTAAGATTATTATCCGTATTACCATGATGACTAATATTTTATTAAAGTATTTAACTTGTAATGTCTCACTTTTTTCAGTAAGAGATTAGTAATATATATATATTGTTTATTTTAATAAATGCATATAATAGTGGGTTTATTAAAAGGGCTTAGGGTGTGATTTAGACTAGTGTTGCGAGTTCGGTTGTTTAATTCTTTAGATTTCTTTAAAAATAAATACATTAAAAAGGATTTATTCTATTTTTGAACTTAATTATTGAATAATATTTATTCGCATATTTTTTTAAATATTAATTTAGTGTCTTTTGCATTACATTTATTATGTCAATTTGAAGTACTGGATTTAGCTATTTCTTCAATCTGAAATTGTCAGCGCTGAATTTTGGGGGGAGTGTAGGGATGTGTCGGTGGTTGGGGCACCTCGTTGACTTCGATTTATGTTTGCTGCGAGCCGACAGCCCCCGAAAGTAAATTAAATTTTCGTTTTTTTATTAGGAAGTATTTTATTTAATCGTACAGTCTTGTTTGCCTTGCCACGTGGAATGTGGAAGGGGGGAATCCCCCATGTTCCTTGCGAAGAGCACGACGAGTGTTATTGTACCTGTTCCCTGATTATTCGCCTTGTTCAAAGACACACGCAATCGCACGAACGTGGACTTTGAGTTTTCTTGTTGGCACACACCGGAAATGGGAAATTATTCCGTTTCCGTCGCGACAGACGAATTCCATTGTCGCATAAATTGCAAATTAAACCTTAAGACCGATGTGAGCGTAATTGCGTGTGTGCGTTTTTCGGAAAATTAAAATCCTAGATGGCAGGTATTCTATACCTATAAATTGTCTTTCTTAAAGAGAGTGATTATTACTTTTCAATTTTCATTTGTTCTTTTCAAAACAGAGTAAATAAATCTCCTCTCAAAATAAATGACATTTTAAATACTTGCTAAAAACAAATTTATTGCCCGAATAAGCTTAAGCTTAGCAAACATGTTTAAGTTAGACTCAGCTTAAGATTTTGAAAGTCTTTCGTAAAAATATAAAGAAGATGTTAAATTTCAAACATTGAATGCTATATTCCACATATCTTTCCCAATTAAAATCTCTATTATTCTGACCTAATTTAAGCAATTTGGTTTACTGAACTGAAGTACTTTTTATAATGTTAAAGCGATAATTGTCGCACTCGTTCGCCGAGAGCTCCTCAAATTGCGTATACGCCTGGGATGGCAATGTGAAGCAGACGAGGTCGCCAAGTGCGTTGGCAGGAAGTGCAAGAAGTGGCCACAATTGCATTTAGCCGAACTAAAAACATTTACGACTGGCAAACACTGGGTGGCAGAATGAGCGGAAAAGGTTCCGCCGGCGGTGCAGACAAGTCGCTCCAGATGGCACATAACAGACACTTAAATGGCAAAAGTTAAAATTACAATTAAACCCAAAGTGAGAGACCGAGAAGCCGTGCAAAGAGTTCTTGCGACACTGAGGAAATAAGTGGGTGGCTAACGTCATTAGTTTACATTTATGTTTTATATGCAGTATTTTTAAAATATTCAAATATTGGGTTGTAACTGGTAAAATGAATGAATAACAATCTAAAGAAATTAATATCTATTCTATCTATAATAATTAAAATAATATAAGGACCAAACGATAGAGATATAAAAGCATGTTTGGATATTTTAGACGTTATAAATAATAAACTTTATAATTAATTGTATTTTTCAATAGGCTATTAAATTCCTTAATCTATATGACCGCCAAATCATTGTGAATAGAAACATATCAAATTTGCTATCTGTATATGGGTCCCTGGACGGCATTCAGCATGGTCATCGGATATCCTTCGGCTGCAGAAAATGCAGAAAAAGGGCAGCATTGCTCTGACAAATGCAAACAACTCGACGAAGTGAAGCCCCACGGAGCTGGGTAAATTGTTGGCTTAACAAATTGCTAATCCACTTTCACCCTGGTTGCGGAATGAATGAGGGAATGCATTTGAATACTTCTCAAATCCTGAAAGTAGCGGCAAACCAGAGGAGTTGCTTTGCATCCCATTCGAGACTATAGCCCCGGAAAAAGATCCTCTTCTCAAACTTTTTTGTGTACGTCAAAGGCAGCATTTATCTGATATGATTAAGTTGCAGTTACATAAAACTGAAATGCATATTAAGTGCATTAAAAGTTTGAAATTAAATCGAGTTGCATTTGCTTAAACTTTCAGGCCATAGGTGTTGCTCCAGATTTGCTCGTAATTTAATTTTCGCAAGCCAAAAAACCGAGTTGAAATATTTAAATTAAATTGTGGTACGAGTATGTGCACTGCTTTCATCTCACTCAAAGGTCACTTCACTTGGCTTTCAAGAAAATTAGTTTTAAATTAATTAAAAGATTTTCCCATAACTGTGCGCTGTGGTTCTTGATGGCGTTGGAAAAGTGAGGCCAGGCAGAGCGAAAGAATGGCACAACTTGGATAATCATCACGACCGCACCACCGCCCACTTTTTCCAAGCGGCTGGGCGACCGCCGACGCCCCCAAGAACTCAGCTCACTTTTTAATAGTTCGCAGACCACGAAAGGCTATGTGAGTTTAAACACTGTTACAAATACTTTTCCGGAGGCGGAATGTGTGCGCAACTGGAATTACGCAGCAGGCGTAATCCGGAAAACTTCCCGCCGTTCTTTTCCACTTTTATGTAGCCTTAAGTATTTATTTGCATTTCAACTTTGTGCCGTTCTCCTCTTTTGCAAAGCAATTATTTCTGCAAAATTAAGCATTTTAAATTACACATCTAGTGTTTAACTAAAGACAGCACCAAGAAACAAAAAGAAGCTATTCTATTAAATAAAATAACTACTTGGTACTTCAAAGCCGGATAGAGTAAGCCGAAAAAGGTTTTTTCCCTTCTCCTAGCGGAAATGGAAAAATATAAAAAAAGTAACCAAGCGGAAATTGTAAAATACATACAAATATTATAAATCCATTTAAAGTTAATCAACAAATCTTCTTAAGTAACTGGAGACAACTCAGGGTCGTCAAATTACTAAATAAATATTTTTGTCAGCATTTGTATGTTTGCATGTTTGCGTTGCAAAAGGAAATTACCCCGTGTGAAAAGGAGTTGGGTTTTCGGGGACCTAGGACCGCCATCAGCTGTTTGTACTTTCATCCCCAATGTTCACCGCTCGCTGTCAAAAGAAGTTAACAAAACTCCACAAAACGCTGGCTGACTTTACCTTTTAAAGTGTTTCCTTACAAAGTGAACTTTAGTTACCATTTATTAGAAAAGTTCGCAAAATGCGGCTACCTTTTGTGTACATTTTTTGTCTTAATAAGTGGTTAATTATAACTTTTAATGGAAGTATATTTTGTATACCCTCGCAGAGGATATAATAAAGTCAGACAAAATAAGGACACGTTCCCGACCCTATATTTTTGATCAGCATCACCAGGAGAGTCGATCTAGCCATCTGTCCATCCTTCCGCCCTTTTGCGCAAACTAGTCCCTCAGTTTTAAAGATATCTGGGTGAAAGTCTCCCAAATAATATAAATATATGATTTGTAGGTAGTTTTGGAGTCGGAACAGGCCGTATCGAACGATTATATCATAAAACTTCCAAAGGAACAATCGGAAAGATACATTTAAAAAAATCATATTTCGAAATTTTTTCGTTTTATAGAATATATATTTTTTGTAATAGCTGCAAAGGTATATAAACTTCGGCTAGTTTTCTTTCTTTGTTATTTTTTTATATATAATAAACTTAAGAGAAAAATTCTTAGTTATATATTGTTTAATGTGGTAATGAAATCTGTCAATATTCACTTGTAATATGTTGTTATCATATCATATCATATCATATCATATGTTGTTTTGGGGACCATTATATGGTGTAGTGTACCTTGTAATTTTAAGTATTAAAACAGTTGAATATACCTTATCAATATACACAATATGGTTCAGTTACTAAAAAATGCATGGCGGTAGAAACAAATGGGGTTATCCCTAGCTATATGGGCAGTCCGCATGGGGTTGTTTTCATGGGTTTTAGCTTGTTGCGGCGGGATGGTATGGATGCCAACCCCCGAGGAACTCTGGCACTCTGCTCCGCTCTCCAAACTCTACCTGGCCCCTGATTAATTTAGTCTGGGTCTCTCACTTGGTTCTGTTTTCTTTTTTAGCCAGGTACCCACAGGGTATACCATGACATGTGTTCTGGTATAGAGTGGGTGGTTTGGGTGGGGGTTGGGGGTGGTTACTCGGGTGTCGAGGGGGTGGTGCATTTCTAAGCGAGTCGAATTGAATGCAACGAAGACCTGTGACATCAGACGTCCATGGTATATGTGCATGAACGTAATTAGAAAAACATCGGTGAACATGGGTTTGAATAAAAAGATAGCAAGTCCGAAAATATAAAAAGAGTAATTGCTGAACTAACTGCAACTCACATGGAAATAGTTTTTTTGTTGTCAGCATTGTTGCGAAACCGGATGAAGTTTGTTCTTTAAATTTAAGCTTGACTTATTGGGTGAATATTGTTAGCTTATTTCTGAAAAACACATTGGTGAGCAAAAAAGGAAACTGACTCAGCTATGTTTCGTTTAATATATTGGTTTCTTAAAAAGGAAGGAAGAGAATTTAAAATCATGCATGGTTATTTAATTATAATTAAGTTTTTAAATTTATCCAATTTTGCATTATTAACCCCACATTTGCAAAAGATAGGTGTCTAAAATTAGACATCAAAAGAAGAAAGCTGGTACACCTTACATCTGGCACTCTGCGTAGCTATTATCGTTAAACCAAATCTAATGTCAGACCCAAACGGAAACCAACCTAGCAGTCAAAGGATTCTAGGGAAATTAAAGAAATCTGACGGATTTCCATTGTCGGCTTTTCCGCTCTCAGTCTGCCTTGCAATTGACCACTTTTGTGCTTGACAAAAGGAGAAAGGGGCCGACAAAGGGAAAACGCTTCACAAAGGAAATTCAATTTAATGGATTTTAAATGTTAAGCTTACTCGACCCTTCAAATATACCCAGATTATTCTCCTTGTAAAACCAGGAATTTGTTTACCAATTATAATTCATGATTTTATTTATTTTTATTAAAGTGAAAGAAATTAAGATTAAGTGATTTAAAGTTAAAGTTAAGTTTCCACATTAAGGAAAAAATTGAAAAAAATAACCAAAAGTTAGGCTAAGAGAAAATGCAGTCGGGAAAAAGATGAGTAATATCGATCCAGGTTTATGAATATATGAGATGTTAGCATGCAAGGTTTTTATTTGGTAAACACATAAATTAATTCAATTTTTATTTACGGCTTGTAAATCTTGAGCACCCCTTAAAAAACATTGATACTGATTTAAAAAAACCACATTTGTTTTAAAAGTAAATCTTAGTGATTAATTAATATTTCCATTTATATCGATCTCCAAAATGCTTTCTGATATGGAAAATATTTACGAATGTATGAGCTGTTCTCACGCAACTTAGTTGAATGATAAATCAATTCAAACAAAGATATGTATGTTCAAGAATGAGATTTATATTTCTGAATGGAATTGTTGTGGTTCCGGACTCTAAGCAGAGAAAATGCAGCAGAGTTCCTTGTTGATTCTAGTTTTCCTTGGAATTGATTATCCCATACCTGTCGTCGGCAGTTTGGAAAAAACACCCCGAATCGCCTGCAATTTTTGAAACACCACCAAAAACGAGAGCGGGAAACCAAAACGCCAGACAGTCATAAAAAGGTTCTTATAACTGCAATGAGATCACTTCACTTACCAAACAGACAGATGATATAGTTCACTATATGATGCTTTTGATGAGTTCACTTAGCACTTAAGTATCTCTACAGAACCTTTTGGCTTAATCCGGAAAACTCTTGAGATTGGTTCAGAAATCGAAGCCAGACAAAGGCCGGAACACTCGTTATGGCCATTTGGAGGACCTTTGTTCACTAACGCTCGGTAAATTCAATTTCGACAATTTTCAAGTGACACTTGACGGCAGCACAATCGACGAGATACAATTGCATCCAATAGGAGCGATTTCCATGCGAAATATCTACGAAACGCGGTATAAAATCGGACCCGAACTGTCCGGACTTTCACCCACGAACAGCGACGGCAACAGACTGACTGCCACGCGACTTTGAGCCACCGGCCAGAGCCAAAATAAAGCCACGAGCGCACGGCCGAGCACGAGGCGCCAAGACATAAGCAGGACTCAGCACTCCAAAGGACTCCTCGTGCAAGAAGCGAGAGGCGCACGCCACCGCTGGTGTGAGTTCTGCGCAGAGAGAGAGCAAGCGAAGGACGCACGGGGGTGGATTTCCCGCCTGCCGAGGGGGTGGCTCGAGTAGTTGGGTGGTTGGGAGGTTGGGTGGTTCGGAGGACATGTCATGTTGTGACGCCGTCTGCTGCGAGTTTTACTACATCCAGCCGGTTGAAAGGGGGTGGAAACGCTGTGTTGCCGGCCAGTTGAACAGTCGGCCAGCCGAACAATTCGGAGCAAATTAATCCCAAATCTGCATGCCTAAATCTGTGTGCCGCCTAGATTGATATTGGATTTGGGTTGTGAATTACTCGATAAATATTTTCCGAAAATTGTGTGAAACCACATAATTGATTTCAATTTTAGTAAATAATTAGCGATATTTAATAAGTGAATATAAAAAGAGGAAATATATGTCTTCTTTAATTGTTTGATGCCTAATCAGTAAGCTGAAATCGGTGTGGTAGCTCGATTTTTGTTCGATTTCAAGCCCTTAACTAAATAAAACTAAGTCTTTATGCAAAAAATGGAAATAAACTAAATTAAATTTATAATCCGTTTTAAATACTACGGATACTTTCCTAATTCTTCACGTTAAATCAACATTATTTGCAGTTCTGCTTAACAAAACTTGAGTAAAATAAATATAAATACATGGAGAAATAATGAAGTTATTACTAATCCCCTAATATTCCAACTTTAAAAAGTATTTAATTATTTAAAAGTGTTGTTAGACATAAAAGGGTGTTTATAAAGATTTCTTCTATTCGTAGAAAAATAAACAAGGTAATTTTAAAAATGTACTCATATTGACATAATCTAAGCAAATCATAAACAAAACATCAATTTCCTTCAACTTAGCACATTCTATATTCAAACAAGAAAGTCAGGACATTGTATGAAGTAAAATCTTTAATGAATAAACACTAAATCAAGTCGGTTTACTTGCAATACCGATCGGCCTTCATTTTACTGCGTCTGTCCAAAAGTGTTTCATGCAGCGAGCCCTGAGCCTTGGCATCTTCGAGCTCTTTTACATCGTTTTGATTTATCCGCATCTTCTTGTCTTGGAACTTTTGGAACTTTTTCCTAGAAGAAACAAAAAGTACTTTTATTTATATTTGCTTATCAAAGAGCAAACGTTTCAATAAATTGATTGCCAAAAACTTGTTGCAAACATTCTATTCAAATATATAGCGTTGGTTAAACTTACACATAATTCTTTTCAACTTCGCCCAAGTCCCCCTTTTCTTCCTTGGGCTCCGTGTCGACGATAACATCCCTGGCTCCATTGCTCCTCACTTTACAAATTTCATACTGTCCAACCTTCTTTCGCAATGCCACACAGGCATCGTCTTCGGGATCGATTGACATAAAGTGTCCAGTTTCGGATAGCAGGGCCATTCGTTTTTCCTTAAAAAATAAAATATGTATTCTATTGATAAAGGGTTTTAAAGTGAAAGTCGGTTACCTCAAACACTGGCTCCCACTGTTCCATACTACCCACAGCTTCGGAGCGCCCGGTAACCATTCCATCCTTTTCGATTTTCAAATATTTTCCATAGCCAGATTTAAAGGCTACCTTTCGGTCGTTAATGGGGAATGCGGTAAAAATCTCCTCTGGATCTGGACCGTCGCCAGCGTTGTGCGGTGCTCCCAATGTAAAAAGACTGAAATATATAAAATTAAATAAATGATATTATTAAATCTGCTTAAAAAGTGAAGGCAAAGGAAGAAGGTAAATTTATAATAATAAGTAGGTTTAGGAGTTTAGAAAAGAAATAAGGTATTGCTCTCAAAGTATGGGTTCCCTGAATTAAAACAAGAGCGGACTATATATTCCAGTGATAAGATATATGTTTAGTGACTTCTTAAAGCAGCAACGTCCGGTTTAACCCAATATTTCCATATATTACCCATTATCCATGGCTTTTAAGTAGCACCGATCGCCAAACTCGATGGACACAGTGCCTGTGATATCTGCAGCAGTCTTTGCTGTCCACCAGCCGCCGTGCTCTACTGCATCCTCGTCTACCACCACCTTGGGCTTCTTGGAAGATCCTGCCTCATCCTTTTCCTTCTTGCGTTTTTTGCTTTTTCTGCAATTTAAGATTTTAAACAACTACCCACGGATAATGTTCAATACATTACTCACTTGTGTTTTTCTCCCTTTAAAACTAGTTTTTTAATGCGCGCATGATCGTAATCAGACATTGTCACCGGTAACTAATTATAAATAAAGTATGTAATTCAATAAACGGTTTAAACATGCGATAAATAAATCCAAATTGTGTTGTTTTGGTTTTTTTTACGGCAACAGTGTGGCCAAGGGTTTATTATTAGAAATATACTAAATCACATTTTTATCGATTAAGAAATACCGAAAAAATACCATAACAAAAATGGACCAGGGCTCCAAAGCCACATTTTCAAACATTTACTGTACGAAACGTTTAATAGTTACAGCCACTTAAAAACTCCACCACCTATAAATTTAAATGACTTTTTTTGTCACATTAATACTTTTATTCTTGAGGTTTAATATATGCTTACAACAAAAAAAAATAATCACGACTGCTTTTGTTGACTAAACGCCACATTGTACACATGTTTCTGTTCAAATAATTTACCTTAAGCATAAGGCATTAATAATTTTGTTAAAATATTTCACGGTACAAATAAATATAAACAATAAATTTATATATGTAAATAGCTTATAGGGAAAAACTATGACTTTAAACTTTGGAATAGCATTTGCGTAATCGAAAAAGCTTATAAATATGGATAAATACAACAAAACGGAACTTCCGTAAGTATATAGGAATGTCCAAATATGGAAATCAGAACCTTTACATATATCCCTCGACTGAGACATTTTGCCACTGGCCCTGAAATTGAATAGAGGATTAAAATAGGGAAAAAATAAAAACTAATAATTTATCTTACTGCAATGCCGAGGTTCCATCCCACGCCAGCTGGATTCTCCTTTGTGATCCCGCACCGCCTGCAGATAATACCATTGAGGGAAATGGCCCACACCTCGGCACCCACGGAGACTGACCGGAAGCCACACTGCTGCTCCGTGTGCGGCGGCACATTGGCAGCATTGGGCAGAAACTGCCAGTGGGATCCTTCAGGAAAAGTCCTCGAGATCTCCTTTCGCACAGCCAAACGCTGCTGGTTGTCCAGCGCCCAAATCCCAGAGCGACCCACGCTTAACGCCTTAAAAGTCACACCTGCAGGAGCCTCGACCTGCTGCCAGGCATCGCCGCAAGGATTCTGTCTGCTGATTCCGTACCGGAAGAACACCATTCCATTGCGCGCCACAGTCCACACCTGCCCTGTGGGTCCCACGCTGATCCCTACAAGCGGCTGGTCGCTGGTGATGTGTTCCCAGGACTCACCTCGGGGATTCGAGCTGCTTACCCCGTGCCGTATAAGGACATCACCATTGGAGGCAATGGCCCAAGCGGCAACCACTGTGTTTTTCTCATCCGGACAGCTATCCACATCTTCGTCCAATACCTATAGGGAAATGGACTTGAATTATTGAATAACTATTAAGTGTAGACAAACCTGTAGTGCGGCATCGAGTATCTTGGACTGGCTCAGCTCCTGCCAGGGTCCGCTGCTGCTGAGACGGCACCGCTTCATCCATCTACGCCGGCGTACGCAGTCCGTAAGCTTTTTGTGGGCATGATAGTTGGCGGGAAAGTCGATGGCATACTGCCAGCCTTCCTTGTCCGCGCCTCCCGGAATGTTATAGTCAATCGCCCAATCGGATATCCATTCGCAGTGCGTGGACAGCAGCTTGGTGTGCTCTTTACTGCGCTTCTGCCGGCCAGTAGCATCGCTCCACATGTGCCGATCAGTGGGCAGACTCTTCGCAGTGAACCCACTGATCGGGTTCCAGCGCTGGTTTTCATATACATAGTAGGTGTGTGTGTCAATCATGGGGTTAATTTTCCCGGATCCCTCCAAGCCCTTTAAGAACATTCCGCCCCAGCCGCCGTTGTACACCCAACCGGTGTTGTCACAGGAAATGCCCCAGATCACGTCCACGCCGCTATTGAATATCCGCTTGATGTGGCCACCCATTTGACGCCAGTGCATCCGCTCCATTGAGACAATAAGCGAAGGACAGCGGTACAGCACGCTGAAGAGCTTGATGCGACCGCTTACATAAAGACGGGTAACACTTTCTGGATCGATGCGGTATTTGTAGTCGGTGTAAACGGCATTGTTCACGATCATCAGGTAATGGTCCTTTAGAGCCCTGAAAGAATATGCATATATGAGGCACACGCTTTCCATTTTATTTGGTGTATTTGAGTTAGTTTTGTTAATGACAATCTAGATTATACTTTCAAACCCTTTTTTAACAACCAACAAGTGTAATTTGCATTTAAGATTCATATTAAAAGATGGGATCTTGACTTCTCCGAATGTTAAAAATCAATTACAAATGGTTGTCGTTTCTCACCTAATCTTCAAAGTAAAAGTAGCACCCGGAGCAAAAACCATTTTATCATTGCGAATCTCGTCCAGCCATTCAGACTCCTTCATCGAGTTCAGCACCGTGGTGCGCTCGTTGAAACGGGGATTAAGATGCAGGGCAATCACTCGGTGCTTCTCCACACGATGCGGATGCACTTTGACTGTGGAGTGCGATTGCAGGTCAAAGCGAATCTGATCAGCGTCATCATACACACAGCCGGATATCTCCAGTTCAGTGCCACAGGGCATTCTGTAAGGCAAAAATGAAACAGACCATGATATTGTATTTGAAATCAAATATTTAAAAGAGCATTAAATGCATTATTACTTATTAAATAATCACTTACAGAGTTAATTTATAATCTCAAATCAAAAAAAATCGGACTTATTTACCGAATAAAACTCTTATACGAACTTATATTTTGCCAACTTCATAAAAGCGCTAATATATATGTATGTATGTAAAATAGTTACCTTATTATTTTCCTGTCACTTTTTAAAACTTATTAAAACACCAAGTTTCTCTAAGCTAATAACAATAACATACGAACTGACCATAAATCCTATTGGATTAACATAAACAGGAAATATCATACTAAGGTAAGTTATTACTTACCCATTGTAAAGAGTATTGTAGTAGGGGGTTTCGCAAGTGGACACGTCCATCTTCTCCATATATCCCTCGCCGGGTTCACTTGTTTGCTGCGCCTTCATGTTGGCCGCGTCGAAAACAAACACTTCGCCCAATTCGCTGGTCAGCCAGATGGCGTTGCTGGCCGGCTTGCCAACCAGCGTGTTTATCTGGCTGCACACAGACGAGAGGTGGGACAACCAATCCTCCATCTCCGAATCGCTGGAGAACTGCAGCTTCACCGGCGAGCAATTAACAGGCAGATGGGGTGCATGGATGGCTATCCGGGGAGCTCCTGCTTCACTGCAGCACTGCACACAAGTGATGTCTGACAGCGGGAACTGAATTTTCGTGGCTGCCCCATCCGGACTAAGCACTGTAAAAGTGCCAGAGTCGCCGGAGCGCGAGGATTCGCTCCCACTCGTTCCACTGCCGCTGCTGACCCACTCAAGTTCGATGATGCAATCCTCGAACTCGCCTCCAGGTCGCTGATAGCGAGCATCCGCTGATTTCACCCACGAAGAAAGCTCTACTGCCTTCTCAAATTTGGCAACAGTCTGCAGTTTGGCTAGTCTCTCCTGCCGGCTTTGTAGCTTGCTTAGAATATCCTTCCGCCAATTGGCATTCACATCCACTTTGCTGTCGCTGTTCGACTGTTCGTTAAACCAATTGGGCATGTTACTGGCATCTACAGTCACCGCACCCGGGGCAACGCAGCTCCACAAAATGCCGCACTCCGTCCAGAACTGGGAGCCCGTATGGTCGTCATCCTCGCCCAGAAACACATCCGATCCGTGGTGAGTGGAGTCCGATTCAAACACGGTCGAATCGCTCTCTGGATGCGCTTCAGTTCCCACAACGGAGCCAACACTTCGCACGGGCGACCATGCCCTTGGATTCCGCAACTGTGTCTCGAACTTTCCAGTGATCTCCAACACATCCGCCGCGGGAGCACTGGATGCATGCGAGGTCTCGCGAAGAGCAGCAGTTCGCTGCTTATGGCGATCGTTCAGGTTCAAACTGCCAATGGTCGGAGGTGAATCCGCACTCAGTTTCCAACGTTCGTTCTTGAGAAGTCCAGGCGGGCCTCCATTGCTGGAGCAGGAGCCTGTAGAACTGTTAAGCACGGTTTCTATAACGGCACACGTCTCCACAACACCCTTTTCCTTTTCCTTGGAATACAGATTGGAGAAGCTTTGATGCTTGGAGCCCGGCGTTGAGCTGCTGCCCCCACTTTTGCGGGAGACAATGGATAGAGAGCTGGAAGTGCGGCTGATTTGCATAGGACACTGAATCAAACGCCACTTTTTACCCGTAGGATCCGCGGAAGTCACCCCTGAGCGGTGGTACAAACAACGGTCAGCGGCTCCAACGGCAAAGACCTGGAGGGGAATATGTTTTTATATAAGAAAAGGATAATAATCCAAAGGTTACCTCACCTGATCATTGGCCGCCACAGAGATCATGGAGATGTTGCCAACCATTTCAACCCAGCCCTTGCCAATGGCCGAATCCTCGCTTATGCCCGCCGCCTCGCCCTTTATTCCCCTTCTGAACCAGGCATGATGATCGTTGGTCACACACCACACTGCATCGGTGCCCACGGAAACGTGAACGATGCGCAGACTACAGGTGGCCACCGGGGTCTTGACATCCAGCCAGGAATCTCCGACGAGATTGTCGCGGGTCACACCAGTGCGGACAATAACCCGCCCGTTGTAGAGAACCGCCCAGACCAGTCCTGTGGGTCCAACGCTGATCTGGGAGAGTTCGCTGCCCGTCGGAGTGGGTACGGCTGTCCAGCGGAGACCCTCGGGCGCTGTTTTGGACACCCCTGTGCGGAACATGGCCCTGCCATGGGCGGTGATGGCCCACACGCACAGGGTGCCGGCAGGAGCGTTAGGAACACAGGTGCCACCGATGGCCACGTCGATGAAGGGCTCCTGGGTAGGGTCCTTGTGCAGGGGGGCCACGGCGCACCAGCTGTTCAGGGCGGCGTACCTTCTATATCTCACCCACTTACGTCGCCGCACATAAGAGTTCCACGACTTCTTCACCGAATACGTGGCCGGGAAATCCAGGGCGTACATCCAACCATCCTCGGGCAGAGGCTGCCCATCAAGCTCCAGGTCTAGGTGCCAGTCGCCGTCCCACTGCCAGGCCATCGAGGGCAATCGGATCTTGTCCACGCCGCGCTCCACACTGCCATCCGCAGATGAGTACCTGTAGCGATCCGTGGGCAGCAGCGTCTTGGAGAATCCCTCGATGGGTAGCCAGCGCTCGTTCTCGTACGACTCCTCCCGGATCCGGATTGGCACGTCCAGTCCGTGGACATGGACGTACACCTGGCGGTCACCGCCGATGGCCCACAGGAAGTTGGGCACAGCACATATCTTTTTGAATTCCAATCCCAGGTAGGGAAGTTCGCGCCATGCTCCGGAGCTGGTGGACAGTGTGTAGACACGTCCTTCGCTGCTGGCGGCGAATAAATACGAGCTCGGCATGGTAAGATCTTCTACTCCTTTCTTCTGTCTGCCATCGTGTTTACAATTAGGAAAAATTGATTTTTCTGTAGGAGTATAGAAGATTTAGCTGTCTAGCCAGCGATGGCATAACCGATAGTATCGAAGTCTGAGTTTCAGCCGATAGTATCGTTTGGGATATGTTTATAGAACAATTTATTAGAATAGCAAAAAAAATATTTTTAAAAAATTGTAAATATAGTTTAAATATTTTGAATAGGTATTTGTTATTTGTTTAAACAAAATATTTGCAAATTTTTGTAGAAAAAGTTCTTTAAAATTTAATCAGTTCCAAATTTCTGAATTAATATATTTTTAGTAGATTAAACTTAAATAAATTTAAAGATATTTGAAATAAAACAGGCAAATGTTTAAAATAAAGTCAAGTGACAACCCTTTTAAACGTTTAGTGTTGTTAACTTCCGAAACCGGAATATATATAAATAACGTTACTATCGAAACTAGAGCCCCCAATAATGCTTTGCACCCGCAAATGTTCGGTGTATCGATAGTATCGTGGTGGTTAACCCAGCTCTAATTGACGCCAAGAAATTATACATTACATTGATTTTGAAAAATATGGTAAAAATTAAAGTGTTTTTTCTTTAATGGTACGGGGGAACTACGCGAAAGGGGGACGCCTGAATAAGGATAAGTTAATCGGTCGCATTTGAAAAGGACAGTCGTGTATTAAGCCCCATTCGGCGTGGCGACGTTCGACGCAGAAAAGTGAGCACGCGCAGGCCAGACGGTCCGTCGGTCGTATCAGCTGCTGACTGTGGCACCCGGAGGCCGACCACGGATATATTCCCCGTACTCCCCGATCCGTAACCCCAGTCCCGGAACCGAATCCGAATCCGAGGCCCTTCCAGCAGCCGGTATTTCGTGCTCTGGTGTAGTAAAACATATGTACACACGCCTACAGGGTACAAACACATATAAGCCATATACTATATCCACTATATGTATCCCCCGATGTCCTGTGTGCATCCCGTGAAACCTCTTCGCTGCATCCGCGTTTCGGGGGTGGTCGGCCTGCCAGAAAACTCCCCTAAAAATAGCGTATGAGCAAGTGATTAAAACCCCTATTAACCAGAACCTTTTCCTACCCCACAGTTAACCACATAGGAGCTACAGTGAACTACTGGTGTCATCGGGAAACACATTGTGGTAAGTGGAATCCAAATTACCTGCCCAACTAACCTGAAACTAACTAAAGTAGTACCCCCACCTTTACAGCAAACCTAACATCCGACGGACGGAACGGACAGACTCAGCAAATCACATCACATTAAGTCATGCCACGGGGAAAACGCCGAGCTGCAGATATTAGCGACAACATGGATCATGGTCAACCGAAGAGGGCCCGAACCAGCTATACCAGCATACCCACACAACAGAGCAGCAGGTGAGTGCAAAAAAAAAAGGAAAACCGGAAAAAGAACAAAAGCCCATGGGGTTGTATCATCTGTTCCGAGGAAAAGCATCTGGTTTCCGGTATAGAGATTCATAGGCCAATCCTATTCCACATTTATTTGAAATTTGTATAACGCAGCCAGAAATGAAACAAGATTACTCACACCTGCCAATCAAGAAATTAATATTCAATGAATGCTATGCAGTTTTCCTATTCACCAAGAGTTAAGTATAATAAGTCCGCAATCCAATAATATGTGCTTATTGAAAGTTATTTGTATGCAGAAGATCTAATCGAATGTTTGTGCAATTTCAAGGGGATAATTCAGTTTAATATTCTCTCTATTTAAAGAGGAAAATTTTGTTGACATCATTTTCTTGTACCTTCTCTTAAATGGTTTATAAAAAATTGGTTATCAAGGGCATATTTTCATAAAAACGAGTGTCAATTGAAATGTTTACAAATGAAAGCGCATTACTTGTTTATTTTTTGATTTGTTTTATTAACCTGCATAGATTGCATTTCTTAGGGGATCCGATTCAGCAGGCTATTAATATTGCAAAATATATTTTTAGCGTACCTACCTATTTTAATTTCAATTTTCCAGTTTCATTTTATCGCTTATTTTGGCTAAATTAATAAAAACCAATATTTTTCAGCAGGCATCAGTATTTATTTCCAATTTTATTAAACTCATTAATACTAATTATAAACAAAAGCATTTAAAGTTCCTATATTTTTCCCCGCACGCATCTTTCAATATTTCAATTGGCAAACTTTTGAATGGATTAAGAGATAATGAATGTTTAATAGGAGGTGCAGGAGAGTTCGTTAAACAATGTGTCGTAAAAAACGGATATTCCTTATAGATGCTTTGTTAAAATTGCTGAAACATGAGTATAAGATTTGATATGACGTCCACGATGCCAACTTTGGTCTTTCGCTTAGATTAGTTTGCCGGGTAAATAATAGTTTTTGGTTAATAATGATATATATTAACATTTAATAATCATATATGGTGTGCTATTATTTTATACATTAACAATATGGAAGACATTTGCATTTCTCATATATGTATCTTTAGTTGATTTCGATAACCTCGTAAATGTTAATATCAGTATTTGCCGGGACAACTCTTAATTTTGATTCTTAAAGTTTTAAAAATAGGACTACAGGATTGCAATAGATCCAACAAACGTGGGGGATATGTGTAGACAACGATATGATCGAATAGTTGAACAAAAACGAACGCTTCACTTGATTCTTGAGTCTGCTCACTCCATGGAACCGTACTGGACCTTCTTAATTTTAAAGTACCTGAAGGAAAAGTGTTTTTAGAAGGGTTTTATGGGGGTTATCCGAGAGAATTATTACCTCCATCCGCCGTAGCCGGAAATGGTCAGCAGCACAGCAATTGCCAGGGCAGTACCCACGGCCAGAGGCGCCGTCTCGTCGCGATAGGATCCTGTAGCGCTGCAGTGGAAGGACGGACCCCACTTGCCGCTGTCCTTGAACATGAAGCTCTGCATGTGCATGTCCCGTAGAAACAACTTGGCTATGTGCCCCGACTGGTCGCCGGAATCGTGCGGGGCGTACATGATCACAGTCTGCTCCTTGTCACACACATAGGATTTGCCCACAGGCGTGGGAAAGTACATGGGCGTCTGGGCGGGCGAAGTCAGCTTCACATCCAAGTTGGGGCGATCGGGGTGTTCGAACAGCCAGTTGGAGGAGGAGTAGGTCAGCTCGAAAAGGTTGATATACCAACCCTCGCCGCCGGATGACTGTGGGCAAAAGTTCAAACATTAGTCGATAATCAACCTCTGACCTTAACGTTGGTGATTTTCCTGCGATGAAAAGTTCATAGTATGTGGTTTCCATATACTTTTCTTTTGTACTTGTTAGCGTAATTGGGTACAATACATTCTCAATTTCTGAGCTTGCATAGGCATCAAATTAATTATCTTATCCAAGTTATATCGATTTTTTGAACACGTTTAATATTATTTAAGGAATATGTTTCCGGATTTAGTCAACTAATTAAACAAATGCAACGATTCCATCAGTGTTAAATGACCAACCTACCCACCTTTTTAAATGTCATAGACAGCCGGAAACCCTTAAAGTTCATGCTGAGAATCTCCATGTTCGACTCAACGCACTCTCCACTCAGCTGAGGATCGTCCGGCATGTAGAGGTCAGCCTCCACATCCTCGTTCAGCTTGTTTCGGTACTTGATGCTGATAAGTCCGTCCACCTGCATCAGTATGCAGGTGATGCCGTTGGTGGCATTGAATCGATACAGCGAGGCGGTGGCATCATGGTTCATAGAGGAGGCCTGCAAACAGATTTCCGGATTAGCTATGACAGGGAAAAGGAAATTCCCAATCTTGGATTACCGATGGCGACTTGGTTGTGTATTTGCTGACCCGCGGCGTCTTCGTTGTGAAGGCACTCAGCTGCAATCCTTGGGCGGCGGTGACTGAAAGGAGTGGTTTCAAAGGTTTCACAGGTTGTCCAGCTAGCTTTGTTCATTTTTCAGTCAGTGTGTCACAAAACCGTCCTCGACAGTATCGATTTTCGGTGCTCCCACCTCTTACGAATCCCACATCCCCTGCCCCAAAAGTCTCTACTACTCACACAAGAGTGCTAGGAGCGCCGAGCAAATCATAGTTCCGTTAAGGCCATTGCCCAATCCTTGGATCCTGGATAGGGACTGCGAAAAGCCAGACAGTTTCATATTTTCTACCAAATCCTTGTGCACTTTTTTGGGCAATTCCAATGACTATTTTACGCTGCAGTCTCCGCTCGACGCAACTACGACGTGTTTCCTATTTCGGCTCCTGCGCACAACTGCGGCCCAAATAAAATCGCACTGTCCTGCTGTCTCCTCGAATCCACCCACTCCCAACCCGCTTTTCCCTTATCCTGCGACGGGACTTCACTCTCGCTTTTGCCCTGCGCAGTCGCTGGTAATAGGACGCTGAGGGAGATATGGGTTTAGATATATTTGAGGGCACTGAGAGAAAAACCTGTTGAAACATGATGGACAAATAGCCAAACCAATTATCCCTAGATTGAATGTATAAAAACATTATCTTTGCTTTATTCACATTTTAATCAAATTTTACTCTTGGCGAAAGGGTTAGTGCTAAACTCTTTTGTGATTGCTCAATCGAAATCTATTTTTAAACAATTAAAATTTTTTTCTTAAATTGAACTAAAATAAAAAATTTCTTTTGCTTTATCCGTATATTGAATTAAATTTCAGGCATATCCCCTTTTTTAAACCTTATTACACTACCAACCATAACAAATCAAATGGAAAAGCTGTATTGTGCACACGCTTACTAATAACTTAATTCATGGAAAAAGTCAATATGAACAAACTACACACATAAATTACTATCTGATAACATTTAACCCAAGAAAAAACCCTCTTTCATATATGTAAATGTAATTGCGATCGGTAAATTAATATTGATTGCGGGGTCATTTATATTGCATTGAATCAAGGAAAATATATCTCCCTAAAGAACGTAAAAGTTCGACAGCCTTTGGTTTTCCTAATTCGATTTGTCATATCTGGGTTGGCATTATTTTCTTTGCTTTCCTGTGTGCCTCCGCTCTTGGCATTGGCCTCGTCTCTGCTGTGCCATGTTTACTATCGCTATTTTTAGGGGCCAATTCTCAAAAACAAACCCCAGAGGAGAGGCAAGTCGAATAAAATAAACAAAAGAGGCCACACGGCATTAGCGACAGATTCGATTAAAACTCTGGTGTATACGTGGGGAAAGCAAAAACAGTGCAGTTAATTCCATATAAATAGATGGCAGAGTGTGTGAATTTGATTGAATCATTGTACCCGATCAATTGAGTCAAAAACTTGTTGTTTCTATCCCGCAGACGCCATATCAGAGCGGAGGATGGCTTCAGTCAAAAACGTTGTTTGACATGGTTCCAGGAATACACCACTCCAGATGAACCAGAGACTTTGGGTGAGTTGAATTTATTTTTGGATCCCACTGCAGTATTTCTATTGGTTTAAAATTATCTAAAAAGCTAAGATAATAAAAGATTTTTTGTTACTTCAGCGTTTCGACATTTGTATTTTTTTATGGACTCGGTTATAACATTAATTTCTTTTATATACATTTTATTTGAAATAAAACATAAAAATACTATATTCCGATATTAACTATTCAAAGTATGAAAGAAAAATATTGAAGATGTATTATATTTTCCTTTTGAAAAGGTTTCCTTAGGGTTTTTTTCATTTAAATATTATATATATTTTTCAAATCTTATCTACTTATTGGCCCCTCAAAATACTTATGTAACCATCTGTTTCTATCTGTATCAGGTCCCGATGGGATGGAGAAGTTCTGCGAGGATATTGGCGTAGAGCCGGAGAATATTGTGATGCTGGTGCTGGCCTACAAAATGGGCGCCACCCAGATGGGCTTTTTCAGCCAGCAGGAGTGGCTGAAGGGCCTCACAGAACTGGACTGTGACTCCTCAGCAAAAATGGTTGTGAAACTGGACTATCTGCGCAGCATACTCAACGATCCCAACTCCTTCAAGAGCATCTACAGATACGCCTATGACTTTGCCAAGGTAGATTTCTATATTTATAATCTGTCTCTGATTAATATGCTTTTTCCTTACGTTGCAGGACTCGGACCAACGGTGTATGGATATTGTGACTGCCAAAGCCATGCTCCAACTCCTTTTGGGCAAGCACTGGCCGTTGTATCCACAGTTCGCACAGTTTCTAGAGCAATCAAAGTACAAGGCGATCAACAAGGATCAGTGGTGCAATATTCTAGAGTTCTCGCGCACCATCTGCATTGACCTATCAAACTATGATATTGACGGAGCATGTAAGTATTTAATAGTCAGCTTAAGTCAGATCTGTTTCTAATCTGTTAAGCTCTGAAGGACTTAAGAAGAATTAGTTTTGAGCTGAAAACTTAACTGTAAACAGCCGCTTTAACTCATAGTTTTTTATCAGAACATAATCAATAGTTTTGGGCTGGACATAAAGTAATACTCAGGTTTTTAAGAAACGAATAGATATAAAACTATTTGTTAAATTAATAATTGGATCCATTCGGCTGACTCTTCAAAATCTGACTAACCTTATTTCTAATATAAAGAGATTAAAAGGGTTAAGTAAATATAAGTAACAATATGTCAAATTAAATACACACTTGTGGAAGCCAGACTTTTAGAGATTTAGAGAAGGTAGATTGCTAATCAATGAATATTAAACACATATTATTTATTCACTTTCTTGCAGGGCCCGTCATGCTGGATGAGTTTGTGGAATGGCTGCGCCTGCAACGGAGCCAGGTGACCTCGACTTCCGGGTCCAGCTGAGAGAAGCTGAATCGAGTCGCCTATTTCTAGTTCAACTTTGGGAGCTCAGTGCGGAGGAGTTTGCGATGGAGAAGGAGATGGAATGCGATGGGCATAGGGATGAGATGAGATCGGCGGAACTATAAGACACAACCACAGGACACTCACTCACACCAGCACACGACACACCCACACTCACACCCACGACCACAACCCCACACACTCACCCACACAGAAACACAAGGCATTTTGGAGAGACTGCGTACACTGGCAAAGCAACCAACTATGAAACTAAACTATTGATAATATATTTAATGTAATAATTTATGTATTAACGGAAACTAAAAACTAAAACCACACTTTTCTACTTTTAAGGCCTCCTTTGAAAAACGAAAAATGAAAAAAAAACAAGAACAGCAACAAGAGCCAAAATGGGGGCAGCTTGTAAAAAGTAAACCCAGAAAATAAAACGATGGCAATAACCAAGAGACCCCCAATAGACCTAATCTAGAACATACAATTGAACTCAAGCGACCCCTTCAAGATATCAGCAAGCATAGTCAAAATCTCAACAAAAATCAACACTAATACTGGGGAACTCGTAGTCGTTATTAAATCAATGTAGAAAAACAAAATTTGGGGACTATTTAATAAAATTATTAAGTAAAAATGTGTCACAATGCTTTATTATTTGAAAACAAAATATCCAGTCATATTTATTTGGCAAAATGGTGAGAAAAGGAATAAAGTTGAGAATGTAATATTTTTTTAAATCAAATCTGTTATACCATCATCACACATGTTTCTTAATGAAATAATACTTTTTTTAATATTTAAAAAGATAAGTTTAGCTTATAACTGAACAAATATATTTAAAATATTAAAAGCAGTATAAAAAATGAATCAAATTTAATTTGCGTTATTTTTCTAAAAAATTCTAAGGCAACAAGGCAGGCCTTGAAATCATCTTAAGCTTTATAAGGAAATAATATAAAGAATAACTAAGCACAACAATTAAAGTAACCACCTTAGTTTAATTATAAATTTAAATTAAGAAAAAGCAAGCTAGCGACAAGAAAAAGTATTCCTCAACAGGGACAGTAAAATCTTTAGTTTCAAGCGTTTCGTAAAAGTGGTGTAAATATTTAATTATAATTTTCAAACAAATTTAGGGTTTTTGGCTAAAATTCAAACAGACAACGGCTAAAAAGGGAGTTTTACAACACTGTTGGTGAAATATCAAATTTTCCAGCGATAGATACCAGAAAGTGTGCGATAGCCAACCCGAAAGGGGCATACTGATTCAGCTGACGCTTGTCGCAAAATTCATTTTGACATTTAAAAAATCGAACGGTTTCGGCGCGTTCTCCGCTTTGTGCTTGATTTTCGTGCACTCGATGGGCAAGATCAAGAATTAAACGCCTTTTCTCTTGCGAATTGTGTGGATCTCCGTTTAAGTGGCCGTATTCAGTTGATCGTTCGAGGGCATTTCAGGAAATTCGAGGAACAAGGAATTTTTGCAACTCCAGGCGAACGTGCAGTGCAAAAGGGAGTCCCCAAAAAGGAGAGCAAGATGGCCGCGAAGATTGAGGATAAGAGCACGGATATTCCGGATCGTCTTTTCGACTCCAACCAGCGAAAGACCTACAAGCGCATGCGTTTCTTTGGCAAGGTATGTGGTAATGCTCTACCGCGGATGTGCGGATGCGCATGCGGATATGTCCTAGGGACCGCACTAACATTTTCACACATCCATACATCCCGGTTTTCGCTTCAGTTTTCCTTTACGCCCTTCGTCGTTCTTGTTGTTCCTGTTGCTCCCTCTTGTTGTTGTTTTAAAGAGGAAGAAAAATAAAGAGCGTCTGTGAGAGGGATTATGTGTGTGTGTGCGCAGTTGGCAGCCAGTTGTACAATTTTTTTTTTTGTTTTTTTGGCGCGACTTCTTCAAATCCGAAAATTCATTTAGATTATTAACTATGCATAATGTTCAATTGAGTTAGTAACACCATTCTCTATTTAGAAATACAATTTTAACTTACCACTCAGGTAAATGTTTGCTTACTTTTGGAACCCATCTTTAAACATTGATTTTAGGAAGAATGAAATACATGTGTTTCTAAAAAATAAAAGATTTGCCCTTTATTTGTACTCCAAAAAAAAGAGTCGTTTCAAAGTACATTGTCCATTATTTTTAATTCTAAATATACAAACAAAATGTTCGCAGGGCGGCTTTGCAAAATGTTACGAGATTATCGATGTGGAGACCGACGAAGTCTTCGCCGGCAAGATCGTGTCCAAGAAGCTGATGATCAAGCACAACCAGAAGGAGAAGACCGCCCAGGAGATAACCATTCACCGGAGCCTGAGTCATCCGAACATTGTCAAGTTCCACAGCTACTTTGAGGATGTGCAAAACATCTACATTGTGCTGGAGCTGTGCAAGAAAAGAGTGAGTTTCAATTGCCCACGGATAAATAGTGTCATGAGTATAGCCTCTCCGATTTGCAGTCCATGATGGAGCTGCACAAGCGCAGAAAAAGTATTACGGAATTCGAATGCCGCTACTACATTTACCAGATTATACAGGGCGTAAAGTACCTGCACGATAACCGCATAATCCATCGTGATCTGAAGCTGGGCAATCTCTTCCTCAACGATCTGTTGCACGTGAAGATCGGAGATTTCGGCCTGGCCACGCGCATCGAATACGAGGGCGAACGGAAGAAGACCTTGTGCGGCACGCCCAACTATATCGCTCCGGAGATTCTAACCAAGAAGGGGCACTCGTTCGAGGTCGACATCTGGTCGATTGGATGCGTCATGTACACGCTGCTGGTTGGCCAGCCGCCGTTCGAGACCAAGACTCTGAAGGACACGTACTCGAAGATTAAGAAGTGCGAATACCGCGTGCCTAGCTATCTAAGGAAACCGGCGGCGGATATGGTTATTGCCATGCTGCAACCTAATCCGGAGAGCCGTCCTGCGATTGGGCAGCTTCTGAACTTCGAATTCCTTAAGGGCTCCAAGGTGCCCATGTTCTTGCCCAGCTCTTGTTTGACCATGGCGCCGCGTATCGGCAGCAACGACACTATCGAAGACTCTGGTCACCGCAAGCCGCTAAGTGAGATGAACGGCATCAGGCCGGACGACACCCGTCTGGAGTCGACCTTCCTCAAGGCCAATCTGCACGACGCCATCACCGCCTCGGCGCAGGTGTGTCGTCACAGCGAGGACTATCGCAGCGATATCGAGAGCCTGCATCAGCAGCTCACTAATCTCATCAACGGCAAGGTAATTGCTTTATTTGGTTTAATTTCTTAAATCTGAATATAGTAAAGGATTAATTATTTTCTAAATATTAACTAAAATTTTATTGGTACAAAATAATCCAAACTTTTCCAAAAAAAACACTAAAATTCTTATATTTTAGCCGAAAATTTTGCAAGGAAATCTGGGCGACGAGAACACCGATCCTGCAGCACAGCCGCTCTTCTGGATATCCAAGTGGGTGGACTATAGCGACAAATATGGCTTCGGCTACCAGCTCTGCGATGAGGGCATCGGCGTGATGTTTAACGACACCACAAAGCTTATCCTGTTGCCTAATCAGATCAACGTACACTTCATCGACAAAGACGGCAAGGAAAGCTACATGACCACCACGGATTACTGCAAGACGCTCGACAAGAAGATGAAGCTTCTGTCCTACTTTAAGCGCTATATGATCGAGCATTTGGTAAAGGCTGGCGCCAACAATGTGAACATCGAGAGCGATCAGATCTCGCGTATGCCGCATCTACATTCCTGGTTCCGCACAACATGTGCCGTGGTCATGCATCTGACCAACGGATCCGTGCAGGTAAAGCCTTAAAATAAATGTCGAAAGTACATATTAGATCTTAACCAACTATTTTCCTCGCTCCTTCAGCTCAACTTCTCGGACCACATGAAGCTTATCCTCTGTCCGCGCATGAGTGCCATTACCTATATGGATCAAGAAAAGAATTTCCGCACATACCGATTTTCGACCATCGTGGAGAACGGCGTGTCTAAAGACTTGTACCAGAAAATCCGCTATGCCCAGGAGAAACTTAGGAAAATGCTGGAGAAGATGTTTATCTAAATATAGCCGGCAAACTATCATTTTAAGGGCGAATGTTAGTTTATGCTAATCCACGAATGCCCTAGCCAACTTCACATTTTTTCCCAAACGAATCCTTCCACATGCATTTTAAAATTGTAGTTTCTGTTCAAATTAATGATTGTTCGATGTTTTAGTTTTTATTTGTTTTCGCCCTTCATCGTTCATTCACTGGTTAAGTTGTATTCATCACCAATGTAAAGCCACTCCTTATATAAATATAAGATAATCAACGAACGCCTAGCTAACTTAACTTATAGCCCAGGCATTTCCAAATTTGTAGTTTCTGTTCAAATTGATGGATGACCGTTGTTTTGGATTTTATTTATTGTATTTATTGTCAATGTTGGGACATTCTTTAAGCATATATAAATATAACGTTTTAATGGCTTTCGTACACGATCACTTAATAAAATTATAAAGAATTAAATTAATTTTTTTTCTGATTTTCAATTCAACCAGCTGACTGATATTGACATTTAAATGCTGGGTACTTTATGAACCTTATGAACCTAGCGTAATAATTTTTGTTTGTAATGCGCCACAGCGCGGTTAAATATAATAAATATTTTACAATACAAATGCAGGACAATTATATGCTAATAAGTGTTGGCCACGCGTACGTTCCATGATAAAAAGAATTTGTAATTGTATTTAAAGAAAAGCCATTTATAATTCAATAAAACATGTGGAAATAAATCATTTAATTCTAAGACTTTTTTAAAGAAATGAGATTTTGACAACAATTTTTTAAAAATTATTGTAATAATTCCTATTATATATTAAAAACAATTTTTTAAGATGTAACGGATCATGACTAATTTTATAATTCGTCATGCATCCAGAACTTAATAATTACCTCGCAACTTAATTATATTGGATTCAGTTGATAAGAATTTTGAACTAAAAGCCGTTGCAGCAGTGTTTCTTTATAACACTGGTTTATCACTGTTATTTGGGCAGCGGTAATTGAAGGTAACACTGGCGCTATGATTTGGTCACTCTAATCAGCATATTGATTTTATTTTCCTGAAAATTAAAGATTCCAGTACGTACACACCAGCTGAAAGGCCGAAAAAGTCTCAATATTTAGATGCAATTAGTGCCGAGGCGGACATAAATCCTCGACATGGGTGACAACGAACAGAAGGCGCTCCAGCTGATGGCCGAGGCGGAGAAGAAGTTGACTCAACAAAAGGGTTTTCTGGGATCGCTATTCGGGTTCGTATATGCAAAATTTCGCAATGGAGGGGTGGGGAAGTAAACGGGCTTTGTTCCTGGTCTAGCTTTCTATTTCCACATTTTCTGTTGCTCCAGATGCTATGCTAAATAGTACAATGACCGTTTCAATATATTTACTATAGTACCTTACACCTACTCACGATAATACGTATACGTAGATGTGGACTCTTCCCCTTCACTGAGAAAAGCAAATAAGGCAAAAGTAAACTGATAATAAATTTGACATATGTATTACATGAAATATGCAAAATATTGATAAGCAAGCCCAATTAAGCCATGCATGTATTGGCATTGGTTAAAATATACGCATGAGCTTACTCCCACATAGTTATTGATGAATCATAGTGTTCAAAAGTTTAACTATCAAAAACAAAGTGGGAAAAATAAAATCGATATAGACATTAAAATTTTAAATGGATTTGATTTCATCCCGGTGAACACGACAATAAGTCCTAGTCCGAGTTTAACTTTCACATAACTTTCCAGAATACGATTTAAAAAATTAAATATTTTCTTATGCTTTGAAAAATTATTATTATGATAAACTCTTAAAATGGTATTTTAAACTAAATTATACAAAAAAAACATTTTCCTTATAAACATATGTATGTACCTTACTAGTTGAAATATTTTTTTTTGTATTTAATCAATATCCATTATTTTAGCGGCTCCAACAAGGTGGAGGACGCCATCGAATGCTACCAAAGGGCGGGCAACATGTTCAAGATGTCCAAGAACTGGACAAAAGCCGGCGAGTGCTTCTGCGAGGCGGCTACACTTCATGCCCGGGCTGGAAGTCGGCACGATGCCGGAACTTGCTACGTGGACGCCTCCAACTGCTACAAAAAGGTGGACGTGGAGAGCGCCGTCAATTGTCTGATGAAGTCCATCGACATCTACACGGATATGGGCCGCTTCACGATGGCCGCCAAGCATCACCAGAGCATCGCCGAGATGTACGAGAGTGATCCCAATACTCTGGTTGGTTTAAATCTATCTAAAGAAATCAATATATATTTATTTGGTATTTCCTCTTCTCCAGGCCAAGTCCGTTCAGCACTACGAACAGGCAGCTGATTATTTCAAGGGCGAGGAGTCGGTCAGTTCGGCCAACAAGTGCATGCTGAAGGTGGCCCAGTACGCCGCCCAGCTGGAGGACTACGAAAAAGCAATATCCATTTACGAGCAGGTGGCCGCCTCCTCGCTGGAGAGCTCTCTGCTCAAATACAGTGCCAAGGAGTACTTCTTCAGGGCCGCCCTCTGTCACCTGAGTGTGGACCTTCTGAACGCCCAGCATGCTATCGAGAAGTATGCGCAGCAGTACCCAGCATTCCAGGACTCGCGAGAGTTCAAGCTCATCAAGGTGAGTTATGACTGTTTGGATTTTTGTTTTCATATAGTTATTCTATCTTATTAACTTTCCATTCATATCCTTAATCCTTAATATTGTGTGGGTTTTTGTTTTCATTTAGTTATTCTATCTTATTAACTTTCCAATCATATCCTTAATCCTTAATATTCTGACTTAAACCTCTACCAAAAATCAATAGATTGATATCTCCATACAAGAAATTACCTATAAAACATGTATAACTTTATATATCAATACATCTCAATTTATTAGCCTTTAGCACTTTAAGTAATTGATTATATTGTAATTGAAAATATAATGTTGTATTTAAACAGCTTTAAAAGAAAATGATAAACCGAAAAAATTGTTCCCAATTACTAATAATACCATTTTTTATTACAGGTGTTGTGCGAGCATCTCGAGGAACAGAACATCGAGGGATTCACAGAGGCCGTCAAGGATTACGACAGCATCTCCCGGTTGGATCAGTGGTACACCACTATCTTACTACGAATCAAAAAGGCTGCGGACGAAGACCCCGACCTGCGATAAAATAATCAATTACACTTTCTGATGAAGTCGCGTACACATTTATTAAATGCTTTATTCGGTTCGGATATTAAAATACCTACATATATATAACTAAATGAAAATTAATTAAACGTGTTGCAATGCTAAACCTGAAAGCACCCAAAAGACAGCCTGCTTAACCGCGTGAATTGAACTTACTGAATAGTCCATATACCCGAATTCTAGAGGTTAAATTAACGCTTATGCAACGAATGAAAAATCAGCAGAAGCCACGGTTCATCTTGCGTTACTAAGTGCTATTCTATTAAATCTTATTGTTTCTAATATGGAGTGATTAGGGGAGTTATGTTTGCCTGTTCTTGCGTTATTCTTGTTATTTATGTAAGTAGCCAATCATTAAGTTAGCTGCTGTTTTATTTGGATGCGTAAAATACCCTATAGAAATCCGTATCCATAATACTATAACTATTAATATTTTTCATTCTATGTGTGTACTGTGTTAGATTGTTTGAGATTAATTAAAAAGTCCCTGGTAGTAAGCGAACATGAATTACAAACAAATTATAATTCGATTTACTGCACACAAAATTAAAACATGCAGTTTTAGATTGTACGCATATACACAACCTATAAATAAAATATATGTCCATATAAACATAAACAATTATCCCTATAAATATTCAAAATAGGAAACGGAATTCAAATAAATACTTGAGGGTCACATTTATAGGAAATTCCATCTTGCAAAATTTTAAAAAATGTTTAGTAGATCAACTTCCTATAAACATGTACGAAACAGTTATAACCCAATAAATAAAATTACAACGGAGCTGAGAAGATTACTCGGGCGCTGAGGCCGAAACAAAATATCAATTTATTGAATAAATATTTCCAGGAAACACACAACACAACTAAAACTCAGAACACATTTAATTAATACCAATGCAACGATCTAAGTGATGCCTCTATGCATGCATTACCTTAGATATTTCCAAATAAAATACTTTAATAAAGTTACTTGCTTGGATTAATCCTGTCATCCTGTCTTCGTATCCAACAATTTTTGTCAATATACGCACAACCAATCCAGCCACATCCATTGTCTTTCTCTTTAACGATGAAAATTCACCCTTACCTAACTTTTGATATGATGTTCAATATCTTCGATAGCATAGTTTGCACAGTGGGCCGTTGGAAAAACCTTTTTATTTGTATTATTTATTATTATTTTTAGTGACATTTTTTACAACTAGAGGCCATAAGCTAATCTCGATTAATCTTGTAGATCCACTCTGATAATTTCGACATTTCAGTCTAATGCAATATATCACAAGTTACTGAAATAAGAAATCATGATTGTTTTTTGACGATCAATTTGATGACACCTCTCCCCCTCAATGATTTCTTTGTATATGGACAGACCCTTAATCTTGATATCGTCTCGTCAATATAAGTTTTTAGAAGATTATTTATTACCAATATTTTAGTTAGCCTTAAATACCACTAATTTTTAAGTCACGTTGTCTTATAGACAAGTGAAACTAGGTTGAAATGTCACTACCTTTGGGATTAGGAAGTGAGCTGTTAGTCTGGTCTTGCTCAGAGATGTCAACCAGTTTCCAATTCGATCTGATGAACATATCAGTTGCAACCTGGTATTATTTCCACCTGATCGTGCGAACTGAGCTACTTTTGCGAACGTCATTGTCAAGAGCAACAGACAAAGGCCTGTGCCCACATCAAAGTCGGAGTTCTCTCGCTCTGGCTCTCTGTATCCCCAGGTCTGAATCCGAACCGATCAGGGTCTCTGATTCAGAGTCGGACTCTCGGGGCGATGACGACGAGATGAGATGAATTGACCATATCAGTGCTCTGGAGGGTCGATGGAGCGATCTCTCAGTCAACCTGCCAATGTACGTGCGTTAGGTTCACTTTTTGTGGGGAGTGGTACTAGATCTCCCATCGAGTTCTTCACAAAATCACCAGTGGCTAATTCCAGAAATTAAAATAATAAATAAATGGAATTATATAAACGCAAAACCAATACGCGAGCACATATACGTATATCCCCCTGCTGACGGAGTATTTGTATATCTGTGGAATTCCCAGTGCATTCCGGTTTTTTGAATAACATCCAACCAACAACCGTGTCTATATAAACGTCGCTTCGGCAGAGAGTCACACAGAAATACCGACATCGAAAAACCCCCAAAAAACGTCAATAAAAAGGAAAAAAAAAACCTCTCAATAATTAATGCACACCCACATGATTAAGAAAAAGTGTGATTCCATTCGTGTGCTCAATCTGTAATAATAAAATAATAAAACAGTGCGGTTAAATAATTCTTAAACTAACTTTCCCTTCCAGCCGCAAAATGCTTAGAACAGGTAAAAGCAATGGACTATTAATTATGGGATATTCCAGACTGCATATTGGGCTTACAGCCAATCAATATGCTTATTGAATATTTTACAAGTACTCGTGTGTACACTGCAAACATACATATATTGGAGAATATTAGGTACATATGTACATATGTTTAAGGTCGCCCACGGATCATCGCTATCAGTAGGAAAATGCTTGAGCAATGAATTGTTTACGCATCGGGGAATATACTATAGCAACTCACGGCAGTGTTTTTATAATTTTATTAGATTTCATTAACCCGGAAATATGAATGTATTGTCAGAGAGGAACTGGCAAAACCTAGTGTAATTAGTCAGTGAAAAATATTATTCGATAAAATTATAAGGAATTTTGGAAGTGTAAGCGTAATTTGCAAAGTAAGTTTTGTGGTGTAAACAATTGATTTACACGGGTAATTTTTTACAATACATAGTTGTAATTTGATAATCAAACTTAAGATATTTACTGAATATTAATAACCAGCCAAGGGTCGAATGTTTAGGTATACAAAATCAACTATAATAAAAATACAATGCATCAGCATATACACTTATAAACTGCCTTTTGAACTAAACTTTAAAATTTTTATGCGTTTTTTTATCGTTGTATAAAAAGATTTTGCAGCAACTTGAACTTGAAGTATAAAGTCAAATACAGTTGGTTTCCAACTTAAAAAAAAAATTATAACCAATGTAATAATTTCAGATTGCATGATGATAAGGATCTCCTTGGTTTTGGGGATGATTTTCCTCTGCTCCGCTGATCCCCAAAGCAGCAATGGTCTTCCCCAACTGTCGGTGGGATCTCCCCTTACCGCTTTGACGGCACCCGCGGCTTTCGAGCGTGCTGGTAGCCCCATCCAGTCCATGCGGAGCGACTTCGGCACCGATGTCCTGATCAGCATTTCGCAGGGAGTCCAGGACTTCGCGCTCGATCTCCTTCAGCGCATATCCATCGAGGTGGAGGAGTGCAACAAGGACTTCATGATATCGCCCTTCTCCATATGGTCACTCCTGGTCCTTCTGTACGAAGGATCTGATGGAGAGACCTACAACCAGCTGGGTCGGGTCCTGCGGATCAATGTAGAGGGCGAAAAGCTGCGTGGGGCGTACAAGGTGTGGAGCTCATTTCTCAAGTGAGTAAAAAATTTAATTAAATGTTATACTTTTTTATTAAGCCCGAGGCTTCTTTTGTCCTTTAAAGCACGACCACCCCCACCATCGAGGTGGCCACCCTGCAGGCCATTTACACCGACAAGGATTATCCCATCAAGAAAGACTACCGGGATACCATCCAAAACTACAATGTGGAGCCCGTGGTGGTGGACTTCTACAGCCCGGATTCGGTGGTGCAGATAAACATGGCCACAAACCGCACCACCCGAGGACTAATTCCTTACACCGTTCTGCCACAGGATATATATGGAGCCAGGATGTTTCTGCTCTCCTCCCTTTACTTCAAGGGCCAGTGGAAGGTGGGCTTTTGCATTGCTCTCTCCCACAGATCCTTCAATAAATCTTCTTCGATTCCAGTATCCCTTCAACAAAACCCTGACGAGAGTGGAGTCCTTTTACAACGAGAACGACCAGCCCATCGCCCAGATACCCATGATGGTGCAGGAAGCGAACTTCGCCTATGCCGCCAACATAGAGGGTCTGGATGGCTATGTCCTGGAGCTGCCCTACGGCAAGCAGGACAGGCTTTCGATGATCGTGGTGCTGCCCAAGCGTGGTTTTAAGTTGAGGGACGTGGCCAACAATCTTAAGAACATAGGATTGCGACCCATCCTTCAGCGACTGGAGGCCTTCAGGAAGAAAGCCCCCGAAGACAACGAGGTGGAGGTCATGATGCCCAAGTTCGTGACAACCACGGACTTTTCGCTCAGGGGAACCCTCATTGAGGTAGGTACACTTTCTTAAAACCACCATTGGTAAGAAACTGGTTGTTAAGTTTTTATACCCGTTACTCGAAGAGTAAAAGGGTATATTGTATTCGTGCAAAAGTATGTAACAGGTAGAAGGAAGCGTTTCCGACCCTATAAAGTATATATATTCTTGTTCAGGATCACTAGCCGAGTCGATCTAGCCATGTCCGTCTGTCCGTCTGTCTGTCCGTCTGTCTGCCTGTCTTTCTGTCTGTCTGTCTGTCTGTCCGTATGAACGCTGAGATCTCGGAAACTATAAAAGCTAGAAGATTGGAATTTTGCATGCAGATTCTAGGAGTTCCTACGCAGTGCAAGTTTGTGCCACGCCCCCTTTAACGCCCACAATCGCTTATATACGATTTTAAAAATTTAAATATTTCGGAAAAGTAAAAATGCAGTTTTATTGTGTTTATCAATACCTATCGAAATGTAGAAGAAATTTTTCAAATCGGACCATTCGTTAAAAAGTTATGCGTGATCAAAGTTTCTATCTCCATCTCCCTCGCACTCTCTTTACCTGAGTAACGGGTATCTGATAGTCGGGGCACCCGACTATAGCGTTCTCTCTTGTTTAAACTCTGATTAAACCCCTATCCAAACCTAGATGGGCGTTAAGGATCTGTTCGATGAGAGTGCCGCCAACCTAGACCGCATGTCGAACGGGCTGTTCGCCAAGCAGGTGATCCACTCCACCAAGATCATTGTGGACGAGCAGGGCACCACCGCAGGAGCAGTCACGGAGGCCTCGCTGGTCAACAAGGCCACGCCGCCAAAGTTCCAGATGAACCGGCCCTTCCAGTACATGATCGTGGAGAAGGCGACTGGACTGATGCTCTTTGCCGGCCAAGTGAGGAACCCCAAGGCGGCTTAGAGATCGGAGCAGAGCCAGACTTTATTCACATACCACAATAAATACGTTACCTTAAGTCAAAAGATGTTTACTTCTTGGTGGCCTTCTTTATATATACTTGGGTAAATCAGGCTTCACATTGTCGAATGTATTTCCAATTGAAATGGATTTCTCATGGGATCCGTTTTTGTGCTTATATAATCTTCCCCACCATATGGATTTTTATATATGGGTGAGTAAAGGCATATGCACGAAATAGTTTTACAGACTACCCAGTTGGAAATGAAGTCTACCTGTATACTCAGATCATGGTTAGGAATATTTATCTGAACGAATCTATAGATTTAGGCACCTATGGTGGTAAAAATGATCAGTTATTAACGGACTGTTATAAAGAAAAGACCGATGCCAAAATATACAAAGCCAAACTAATTTAAGGATATAAAGTAATACTTGGTGTAGTCATTTAATTGTGTTAAGATTTTAAGTTTGACAAGAAGTCTGAGATAATTGGAAAAAAATTATAAAATAAGAATTAAGACATAATTAAAGTTGACATACAAACATATGTTAAAATATATTTAGAGTAATTTGGAACATGATAGCCAAGAAGTTGTGAATATGTATTAAATACTTATTCGGTTTTGATAATAAAATTATTTAGTTCTAGATAGTTATGAATGTACCTAGCCAAAAAAAAATCGACATCCAAAAAATTTCACTGCACCGTGGTAACATATCTTTATCGCCGAGGAATATCATTGACAAAGATAAATAAATTTAACCCCCTAAGTCTGTTAACCACTATTATGGGCTGGGCTGACAAAATATTTAAATATTAGCAACTTTAATGAATACCCTGACGGAACAGACCGAGGAGAAAACCAGGAAGTGATTCAGACTGTTTTTTCCGGTGGAATACCTAGAGACCTACTCGGTGTGTGACTGGACCAGTCGAAACTACGAGAAGTGGGAATTTAACCAGGAACTATTTATGTACCCCTCACTAAAAGATAAGCTTTATGGTTAATAAATATCTGTAACTAATTATATTAACATCTTTCCCTAAAAATTAAGTAACTTTGTTTTTAATTCATTTGGAGGGACTATCCAGAACTAGTTTATCCTCAGGAAGCGGGAGGGAGTTCTGTCCGACGGGATGCATCCGAACTGAAAAATATTAAAAGGTGATTTATTTTAATTCGAATAATTAAATTCTGATAAGTAACATACTCACCAAATAACATACTGACAACATATAAAGTCTACAAAAAGCCGTATGTTAGGCTGCTCATTTTGCTCAACAATTTGAAAAAATAAACAATTAAACAAGATTTTAAGCTTTAAGTAGCAAAAAAGTTGCCTGTCGAATCCATTATTATGATACAAATGTAAAGCAATCGGTTATCTACAATGACAAAATGAAGATAACTGCATGAAGAAAACTGTAAAATGAAGGATGGAATTGATTTTGCTATTTAGCGTATTCAATGCATGACTTGGAATATTGAACTAATCAATTCGTTAGCCAACCAGAGGCTATATAAAACGGTTTTCACCCAGCTGAAGTTTTAGTTATATAAATAGAGAACTCAATAGTTAGAAATATTCTTAGTCAGCACAGTACATCACATGATGATGAGGCTCCCGTTGCTGTTGGTCTCCATTGTCCTTTTTTTGGCGCAGGAGCAATATGCGCAGTCGGCGCTGGACACCATCTCGAAGGGAGTCGAGGATTTTTCCTTGGATCTCCTGCACCGTACAACAGTGGGGCCCGAAAACTCCCAAAAGAACTTCATGATATCGCCCTTCTCCGTGTGGTCCCTGCTGGTGCTCCTCTACGAGGGATCGGAAGGGGAAACCCTCAACCAGCTGCGCCAGGCCCTGCGCATCAACGTCCACGATGAAACACTTCGCAGTTTCTACAGGGATCGGAACCAATTTTTCAAGTGAGTATATGAGCGCATTATATTAATTATATTAATAATAATTTCTTTTTCTTTTATTGATGTAAGCATCAAACAAGGCGGAGTTGAGGTGAGCTCCCTGCTGGCCGTGTACACCGACAATATGTATTGGGTCAAACCATTCTACCGGTATACCATCCAGAGCTACAATGCTCAGACCGAGGCGGTGGACTTCAGCAGTGCAGATACGGTGCGTTGGATCAACGATGCCATCGATCGCAGCACCCGAGGTCTCATCAAAAACTCTGTGAAGCAACAAGATTTGTACGGAGCCAAGATTTTCCTGCTTTCCACTCTTTACTTCAAGGCCCGGTGGACGGTAGGATTTTGACTGTTTCCCTTCAACAGATCCTTTAACATATCCTGATCGATCGCAGTTCCCCTTCAACACAGAACAGACAACGATGGGACCGTTTCGCAACGAGGACGGTGCGGTTATCGCCGAAGTACCTCTGATGAAGCAGTTAGCAAACTTCGCCACTGCCTCCAAAATCCCGGGTCTGAATGCCTTTGTCCTGGAGCTGCCCTACGGCAGCAGCGGCAACCCCTCGATGATCGTGCTGCTGCCCAAGCGTGGCTTCAAATTAATCGATGTGGCCAACAATCTGAAAAACATAGGTTTAGGGCCCATCCTCCAGCATTTGGCTGCTTCCAAGAGTAGAGCCTCCGAGGACAGCGAGGTAGAGGTCGTGTTGCCAAGGTTCGAGATATCCACGACCTTTAATCTCAAGGAAACCCTGATCCAGGTGCGTACCTTTGCTTAAATTATTTCAAAGCTATTACCGAAAGCAATAGATTTCCTTCTAAGGTACATTTCTAATACTTACAAAAAGGTGTCCAAACTTCTTAAAAACCTTTGAATATTATTTTTGTTATACAAATCCAATCGACTTTAATAATGATTTTTCCCAACGAAAATAATTGAATACCCAGATGGGCATTCGGGATCTGTTCGACGAGGGTGCCGCCAACCTAGACCGCATGTCGTCCGGATTGTTCGCCAGCCTAGTGAGCCACTCAACCAAGATAATTGTGGACGAGGAGGGCACCACGGCGGGAGCGGTGGCACAGGCTTCGCTGATGAACAAGGCCTTGCCGGCCCAGTTCCTTTTGGTCAGGCCCTTCCTGTACCTTGTCGTGGAAAAGAGAACCGGGCTGCTGCTCTTCGCCGGCCAAGTGCAAAACCCCAAAGAGGCTTAAGGATTAGAGCCTTTAACTGAATAAATACGTTACATTAAGCTTAAGCTTATTTCTTGATAAGATGATTTTTGTATAGAACATTGGTTCAATCAGGCTGGCTGACTTAATCAATTATTGATAAATATGGGAAAAATACAAAAATAAATAATAATAATATTTCCAAATATTTATGCTACTTGAGATTTTAAATGCGGGGTGCATCATATGCACTTTCTAACCTAGGATAACTTTTAATCAAGGGTGCAAAGGTTAATGTGGGTTGTATTGTCTGAGAAAGAGGTTTAGATAGAGGTATCCTTACTCACATTTTTACAAATGTAGATTACAATGGGCTGAAAGGACACAATTTTACAGAATATACAGTTCTGCATGGGGATTGGCAATAAATTGATGAAGAAATTATAGATTAAATTCTTGAAAGTATACATGTAGGTAAAGTGTAATTTTCAAAAATATATGGTGACCTTCATTAACTGCCCTACTTTCTACGGTTGTCTCTGGCACATGATTGTAATGATGACACAATATAATTAGGTAATATGGGTTATCTATAATGAAAGACGAAAATGAGTTTGTAAAATGCAGTTTGAAATTGATTTTGCTATCTGCTGTACTCAGAGCATGGCTTAGAATATTGAACTATACAAATCAATAACTTTTGAAGCCAACCAGAAAGTATATAAACAGGTTTTTACAGTTGCAGTCTCGGGCGCAAAACTAATTTAAGAATAAAACAGTAATAATATTCTTGATCAGCACCTGCATAACACATGATGTTGGGGCTTCCATTGCTTTTGGTCTCAGTTGTCCTTTTTTTGGCGCAGGAACATTATGCCCAGTCGGCGCTGGACACCCTCTCGAAGGGAGTTGAGGATTTCTCCTTTGATCTCTTGCAACGCATTGCCGTGGAGACCCAGAAGTCAAACAAGAACTTCATGATATCGCCCTTCTCCGTGTGGTCCCTGCTGGTGCTCCTCTACGAGGGATCGGAAGGGGAAACCCTCAACCAGCTGCGCCAGGCCCTGCGCATCAACGTCGAGGATGAAACACTGCGCAGTTTCTACAAGGCGCGGAACCAATTTCTCAAGTGAGTATATGAGGGCATCTGTAGAGGAGTTAAATTGTTACTATCAGTTTAAAATATTAATAACATTAAATACTTTTATTATAATTTTGTATATTTATTAATGCAAGCACCAAAAATGCCGGAGTCGAGGTGGGCTCCCTGCTGGCCGTGTACACCGATAAGAGTTTTTCGATCAAGAAAAGCTACCGGGATACCATTCAGAGCTACAGTGCTCAGACCGAGGAGGTGGACTTCAGCAAAGCGGATACGGTGCGTCGGATCAATAATGCCATCGATCGCAGCACCCGAGGTCTCATCAAAAACTCTGTGAAGCAACCAGATCTGTACGGAGCCAAGATGTTCCTGCTTTCCGCCCTATACTTCAAGGGCCAGTGGACGGTAGGATTTTGACTGTTCCTTTGCACAGATATTCTGCAACTATCCTGTTCAATTGCAGTTCGCCTTCAACCCAGCGATGACAAAAATCCAACCGTTCCACAATGAGAACGGTGCTGTTGTCGCCCAGGTACCCATGATGACACAGGAAGCGACCTTCGCCTACTCCTCCAATGTACGGGGTCTGGGTGGTCAAGTTCTTGAGTTGCCGTACGGCTCGCTGGAATGGATGTCGATGATCGTGGTGCTCCCCGACCCAGGAGTTACACTGAACACCTTGGCCAACAATCTGAAGACAGTCGGGCTGCAACCCATTCTTCAGGAGCTGGCTGAATACAAAAAAAAGTACGGGACCGACGAGGTGGAGGTTATGGTGCCCAAGTTCGAAACAGCCACAGATATTTCTCTAAAGGAAATCCTAAGTCAGGTGAGTAACAAAGTTTGACTTTAATAGATATCCACAAGAAATATGGTTTTCTTTAGTCAAACTTAACCCCTATCTAACAAATTAAAAAAATAATTCATAAAATATTAATCCAAATCCTACTCTTAGTGCTAACCTTTTAATATTGTTAGCCTGTTCATAAGCAAAACTTTTGTTTGGTCTACTTAAAATTGCCTAGATGGGCATCCGGAATCTATTCGATCAAAAAACCGCTAACCTGGGCCGCATGGCGCCGGGATTGTTTGCCTCGCTCTGCAAGCACTCTTCCAAGATCATCGTCAACGAGCAGGGCACCACGGCCGCAGCGGTCACTCAAGCGTCGATATTCAACAGGTTCGGTTCAACTCCAATTCTACTGAACAGGCCCTTTCAATACATGATCGTGGAGAAGGAAACTGGCCTTCTGCTCTTCGCCGGCCAAGTGCGGAACCCAAAGGCTTCTTAGCGAATTGAACCAGTTCATACACGTGCCACAATAAATACGTTAGTCAAATCAGTTTTATTTCTTGGTACGGCCGGCGGTCTTTTTGCCACCAATTGGTTGCTGTTTGTCTTTGCCGGCCTTGCTGGAGATGAGGGGGTGTGTTTCTGTAAGAAAGGGAACATGGTTAAACAGCCAATATAAGCTTCTTTAGTGGATCATACCATCGGTTGGGGCATCGGGCAGGCTGACATCGTAGAGCTGCATCCGTCGGCGCTTGGAAGCCATGATATCGTCATCATAGTCATGCGGATCCGAGCTGAGCATCACTGCACTGGCCTCCATTCCGTCCTGGCCAGCCCAGCCGTCTTCGGGATCCTCCACCTCAGGTGCCATCGGCAGAAACTGGAGTGCGTTCTCGTCCTCGCCCTCTTCGTCGGAGGAGCAAAAGGCAGCCACTGGCTCCACCTTCTGCACATCCACCTCGATTTCCTCGTCCTGCTGTGCGTCTGCGTTAAGATCCACCGACTTGTCCTCGTCCGCGATGTCGAACTCTGACTCTCGCTCCTCGTACTCTACATTTTCATCCAATTCTTTAAAATCTGGTGCAAAGGCCGACCAGTTTTCCACTTGATTTTGAGCCCAAATAGAGACCAGTCCGGAGCTGATGCTGGCGATGATGGGGCGCACAGGATGCCACACTACGTCCAAGAGCAGCTCACCCTTGGTGCCGTGTAGGATCTTAACAAGGTTGCCAATGGACTTCTCCCAAATGTAGAGAGCATGCTGGCGAGCACTGCCTGCGCAAATGTACTCGCCATCGCCGGAAAAGCAGCATTTCTTCCAAGTGGTTCTAAGAGGAGTCGTATTGTTAAATAATTAGATAAATTTAATTAAATTGAACTGTTACTTGTTGACCAAATCCTGCAGCTTTTGTATAGGTTCCGGCTCGCCGTCTTTGCCCAGGGTGATGATTTCCTTTGAGTCATAAACGCGAATAACTCGATCAGAGGTGTTAATAAGAAATGCGCTATAAAAAGTTCAATGATGTTAATATGGGAATTAAAACTCTTTATTTTCACTTACTCTCCACGTCTAGCGAATTCAATGCTTTTTACTGCCGTCGCACTCGAGGTGCCCACAATAATGCGAAAACTGGCCACCACCTCGAAGGTTTCCACATCCAAGACGAGTATTTTTCCCTTGGCATTGCCTGTGTAGATGTGCTTGCCTCTGCGATCGAACGAAGCCACTATGTTCAAGTCACCCTGGGAAAAACAAGAACTTAAAGAATGACACTAAAATTCTGATAGCCAAACCAACATCTGAGTCTAAGGGCAGGCAGCGATGCGATCCGCCAATCTCCACCAGAACGGCGGCATATCGCATGGGGCAGACCAGAAGTCGGTTGTCATTGCGCGGATCGAACTGGACTTTCAGCACGGGCGAGGGAAATCTGTACTTGTGCTCCAGTTCGCCGGTTAGCACGTCCCAAATGCAGACATTGTTGTCCGTGGATGCCGAAAGTAGCTGAGATGGGATGAAAAATTAAAACAACTAAAGAGCATTAAGAATTGGGACTAACCTTATGACCATTACGGGTCCAACTGAGACTGCAGACGGGGTGCACATGGGCTGAAATAATCTTGGCAATGCCCCGCGTTAGGAAATCCCAAATTACAATGCGGCCATCATTGCAGCCAACGGCCAAAAGGGTTCCGTATTTGTTAAAGGCACACGTCACAGCGAGTGATATACAGTCCAGAGAGCCATCGAACTCCTCGGGGTAGTTCTGTCCAAAAGATTCTAAGCAAATTGATGGTTACTTTGGAAAACATTAAAATTTCGCGCGTTTCTCACCCAGCAGCTCCAAATTCATTTTTGTTTACTATCTTCTTCTTCCCAAATGGTAGCTGCAATTCCCAGGGAACATTATAACATGAAATGTTAATTAACATAGATACAGTTCATTCGATAGTTAACTTAATTTTTATTTAAGCCTTTAAATAAATTTGCTTCTATATCTTGTGTTAGCCTTTGAATAATAATAATTGTCATTGAATAAAAAACGGATAAAATGAAAGAGATTTTTTGGGTACACTTTACATATTTTAAATTATCGAAAAGTGCTTACATTCATCAATCATTTACTAAAAAAAATAAATTATATAAGTATTTAAGAATCGATAAGCGAATACTCACAATTTCTTGGGGATGTTAATGATATTTGCTATTTACAAACATTCTAATAAAGTGAGCAATGCGAGAATATTGCATTATAATAATAAATCAAAAATTAATTGCAAATAATTAAGTAACTAAGATAGTTAGTAAATTGGTGACTTCTTTTAAAGTTTAAATTGTACAGTAAAAGTTTCTGTAAGTTATATTTATAAATTAAACATAGTTTTCTTTAATACTGAGTTTTAGTTATTGTTATGACTGTTATATATTAATCAATCTATTGTCTCTAATCGTATGTGATAGTGTTTTCTCCACCACATACGATATGGTCATACACAGGCCTTTAAACTTTTGAGATATCGATAGTGTTGTCGGAGTTTTTCCACCTCTATTTTTTGAGCTCTGTGCACGTTGTATGTGAAAAATTTATGCAGATGTATTCGCCAATTGTAACCAAGCTCGGATTGTGAAATTGCAAGCAGACGTGTAGCAGCATAATAAGTGCATTTATTTCGCAGAGCTAACGTTTCGAATATCGTAATTTCGGGGACATTTAAACCGTGGCACGCGATTGTGTCAACGTCACCTTTGGAGCCCTCGCTCTCTCTTACTCCCCCTCTCGCTGCCAATTTTTTGCATGCCCTCTCTCGCTTGCTCCCAAAAGCTTAACGGTTGGAGTGAAATAATGAAATAACCGAGTTTTGACTTTCGTTAGGATCAGAAGTGCGGGGCTTGAATGTTAAAATTACTTTTAGTTTCAAACTGTTTTCAACTCCGTTTTTGAGGTTTTCCAGTTGGCCAGCGAGAAAGAGAGGGAGTATGCAAACGCAATTACGGTGCTCGCGCTCTGCTTGTGCTTTCCACTCGGCTCTCTCTTTTCCCCCGACCGTATTTACTGTGTGTGTGTGTACATGGTTATTTTAAAGGTTTTTACAAATTGCAGTGTATTCATCGCCAGCCACGTTAAAAGGAAGAACGTGTATGTGAATACGACCAGCAGAGAAGCTAAAAGAAGGATTCAGGAGCCCGAAATTCTCAATCCCCATCCCACACAGACACATAAAAGCAAGCAACGAGCAAAATGTCTGGAGAGGAAACGTCTGCCGATCGCAATGTCGAGATCTGGAAAATCAAGAAGCTCATCAAGAGCCTGGAAATGGCCCGCGGGTGAGTTATCGCTATCGATATCGATGCAATGTCCTTTCCCCCATCTCTTTTGTGTACGTGTGTGGGGTATACATAAAAACAACAACATGGGGGTGGAAGTGGGCGTAGCGGTAGTGGGCGTAGCGGTAGTGGGTGGGTGCGTGGGGGAGTAGCTAGTACAACCACCTTTCCTTGTTGTTGCCGAGTGACTCTCCTTTGCATTGTTTCCAATCTCCGCAAGATCCCTCTCTTTCCCCTCCTTCTCTTTTGCATACAAGCAACACGTTTTTGTCGGGTTTTTATCAGTTCAAACTAGACTGATTGAGTGAGAGAGAGGGAGAGAAAGAGTGTGAGTGAGTAATGCGCCTCGTGGCTGTTGTGCGTGTGCGTGCGTATATGTGTGTGTTTTCCCCAAAATGGGCCAAGCTTTGTTTTTCCCCCTCTCTCACTCTGTCTCTTTCCCTCTCTCGACCCGGTCCTTACCGCTTCACTCCGCTTCAGAGTGGGTAACAAGGTCAGCAAATCGAGTGACCCCGCAGGAACATATATATGTATATTTTTTGGTACCAACACACAGTCAGAGCCAACATAATACAGCTGCCAACTGGAGTTTGCGACTCTTGCCAATTGGGGTTTACTTTGTACAGTTATCTTATTGGTTTTTATCTATTTAAAAAAAATATACATTGCCCACTGTAAGGTTGAACTTCTAAGACTTCAATTAAAATTTTCGTAAACTTATTTAATTTGTTCAAAAATCATATAATATTCGATTATTACGAAGTTAGCATCAACATTGCGAAATTTATATACCCTTGCCGTGATAACTAAAATTGTTTAAATTGAATTACGAATGGATTATTTATGAAGATGGCGAAAAACTAAAAAAAAAAAACAATGAAAACATATGGATAATAACTGCCAATTTGTTCGTTAGTTTATTTAGATTGCCATTGTATGTCTGCAACTGTAAGGGCTTAAAATAAAAATTAGTTTAAAACAAGATTCCATACCATTTTTGGATAATTTTAATATTAAATCCATAGGGCTTTAACTTTTTATCGTTACCTTTTTATAGTGAAAACTGTTAAACGACCTTACTGAAATCTTCAATATGTTATTCACGGTCATGTTACGGACATTAAAAATTATGATGATTATTTGTAACTGACGCGTGAATATAAATATGCCTTGCACTGTTGCTATGGCAGAAAAGCCCTTTTATTTACTAATTTCCAAGTCTCACTTTCTCTCTTTGATTTAATTTTTTTAGCAATGGCACCAGCATGATTTCTTTGATTATTCCGCCAAAAGATCAAATATCGCGCGTCAGCAAAATGTTGGCCGATGAGTTTGGAACGGCCTCGAACATTAAGTCTCGCGTAAATCGCCTGTCCGTCCTCGGTGCCATTACGTCGGTCCAGCACAGACTCAAATTATACACCAAAGGTGAGTTTTTCGTTGGAAATTTAAACTCTAAGGACTGTAACCCCTAATCCCTGTTCAATTTCAGTGCCTCCCAACGGTTTGGTCATCTACTGCGGCACCATTGTCACAGAGGAGGGCAAGGAGAAGAAGGTGAACATAGACTTCGAGCCATTCAAGCCCATCAACACGTCGCTGTACCTCTGCGACAACAAGTTCCACACGGAGGCCCTCACTGCCCTGCTCGCCGACGACAACAAATTCGGATTCATCGTGATGGACGGTAACGGAGCGCTGTTCGGAACCCTTCAGGGCAACACCCGCGAGGTGCTGCACAAGTTCACCGTCGATCTGCCGAAGAAGCACGGACGCGGTGGTCAGTCTGCCCTCCGTTTTGCCCGTCTTCGCATGGAGAAGCGCCACAACTACGTGCGCAAGGTCGCTGAAGTGGCCACCCAGCTCTTTATCACGAACGACAAGCCCAACATTGCCGGACTTATCCTGGCCGGTAGTGCGGACTTCAAGACCGAGCTCAGTCAGTCGGACATGTTTGATCCCGTGGGTTTTTAGCTTTCCATCCTTTGAGTCTGTGAAGTCTTTAACCTCGTTTTCTTTTGTAGCGTTTGCAAACAAAAATAATCAAGCTGGTGGATGTGTCTTATGGCGGCGAAAACGGTTTTAACCAGGCCATCGAATTGGCAGCCGAATCGTTGCAGAACGTGAAATTCATACAGGAGAAGAAACTCATTGGTCGTTACTTTGATGAAATTTCTCAGGTGAGTTGACAACTCCAATTCATAAGCTTTTAAACCTGCTATGTGTGCTTATCATAAAAAACATTACGATTATGTGGAAATATGTTTATTTGATAAGACAAGATTTTTGTGTTGCCTATTTAAACTTTCTATATAAGACGGTTAAAAAGGCTTGAAGATTAAAGATCAAAGGTATTTCAAAGTACAGGTTTTTTTTAAACAAAAGCAACCTGTATTAACTTGCCTGTATTATTAAAACATGTCTTAGAAAATTAATATATTTAAATTATAAGAATACATATCTATACAAAATTATTGCAAAAATAACCATACGTTACTTCTTTATGCAATTTTTAAAAGGACACTGGCAAATACTGTTTCGGAGTGGAGGATACTTTGCGGGCACTGGAACTTGGCTCGGTGGAGACCCTCATTTGTTGGGAGAACCTGGACATTCAACGTTATGTTCTCAAGAATCATGCCAACTCGACGTCAACGACAGTATTACATTTGACGCCCGAGCAGGAAAAGGACAAGTCGCACTTCACTGACAAGGAGGTTGGTAATCACGTTTAATCATGGTTATCAAGATACTAACTGGGTCTTTCATCTTAATAGAGCGGGGTGGAAATGGAGCTGATTGAGTCTCAGCCGCTACTGGAATGGCTGGCAAACAACTACAAAATGTTCGGAGCCACACTGGAGATTATCACGGACAAGTCCCAGGAGGGAAGTCAGTTCGTGCGAGGTTTCGGTGGAATCGGCGGTAAGTGTTCAAGACATTGTCTTCATATCCCACAGATTAGCTGGCTAGCGGTAGCTCGAAATATTATTCTAAACAAATGCTGCAACTATTTCCATTCCTCTTCCCCCATGCTGCTTTCACACGGTCGTCAACGCTATAATGTAAATTTAAACCTTAAACTTGGTACCTCGATTTTATGTGTAGGCATTTTGCGCTATAAAGTAGATTTCCAATCCCTACAGGCCGACGAGCCGCTGGATGACGTCGATCTCGATGACTATTAAGCCGGGTGGGGCTGCGAACGGGTCTCGATTATGCGTTACATACATAATAAACCAGTACTTTTTGGGAAACCTCGTAAAGCAAAACGTTCAAATTGATTAGGAACCAATTTACTTGCCACATAGTTTTACCTATGTTCAGCGTAGTCGTTCAATATTTATCACCAATAGGATCCCCTCATCAGTCGGATGGTGCATTTCCTTGTCGATCGGATCATCGTGTATCTAGATATGTACCTATACGTTTTACCAAATTTTTAAATTAGTCGTGCACCAAGCGGAACCGAGTGCGAGATTATTTTTAAGCAAAAAATTAAATTCGTATTTCGTATTCGTAATTCGTAATTCAATTGTCATGCATAAGAGATATTATCGCATTCTCTATTCACCTTGTTCGATTTCGACTGCGGTCTTAGGAAGCATAAGATCTGCAGTGGACATGCCGCTGAAAAGTTTCGAACGTATCTGCATTTTCCCTATTCAAATTACAACCGAGTGTTATAAGAAAGTATACAAATCTAATCCATAAAACTGTAATAAAAATTAAACCAGAAATAAAACACCACACATAATGAGGATGAATATCCGTTTACATTCAATCGCGAAAACTACACGGGCTCATGTACTATTTATAAATTAGTAAATGAAAATGTATAATATCTATAGAGGTGAGAGCCTGATGTTCAGTTCTTTTTATATTAGTTCTTTTTCATTTCCTCAATATCTGCTTTTGTTCTTTAAGCGATTTTGTTTGTTTATGTTATTTAAATAAAATTAATTGTGCATTCGCAGGTATCTTACGCTACAAGGTGGACTTCCAGAGTATGCAGCTCGATGATTTGGACAATGACTGCTTCGACCTAGATGATTACTAGAAAATGTTTCTGTAGAAATGAATTTGCAACTACCGTCGACCGCAAACTGAAAACTGCAACTACATAAAACCAGGAAAATCAAATAGAATATTTTAATAATACGAAAAACACACAAACCTTCTTCCATTTTAACGTTGTTGGCGAAAAAAGTAAAATTTAAATTAATGCATATAAATACAAACGATATAATGTTAAATCGAGGAAAACCTATTAAAATGATACCGTTTTACGTGAACAAAAACATTACTTTGCTATATTCATTTTGGAATTCCACAAAAAATGTAACGCTATTCGGCGGAAAGTGAAGAACATGGGATAAGCATGGGTATACATCAATTTAAATGATGACGATTGCTCGCTTTTATTGATAAGAAGTTATTGCTCCTAAAACGGAAGCATAATTCTTGGATTGATTTATTGATATGATTTTCCCTAGGATATCATTTTGCATATCTATTCTCTTTCGGATGTGTTCGAAGTAGTAATTTATTTTTAAATCAGGGAATGCTGGTAGACACTTGTTGCAGTACTACCAGCCATAACAATGAAAGTGTTGTTGAAAGTTAGGGAAATTGTGTGTATGTGTTTTCGGTCAAGACTATGTTACTTTCTATTTGCAGACGCACTTGGAAACAGTTTATTACGAGATCCCCAACTGATTAGTTGACACGTGTACGTCCAGGCGTATACCATTTGTTTTATTAGCCATTTGCATCTAAGAATTCGGATAGATTTACCTGGTGCGACGAAACTTGTTTCTGAACCACACATAAAACCAAGTATCTGTACTTGTTTGTATATAAGCAGAGAAAAAACCTAAAGTCGGCGTTCTCTTACACAAAAAGTGAGTAAATAAACTTACCACGACTTCAATTAAGGAATTTCCAAAGTTCAATTTAGCCAAGTTTTACTGTATGTTATTAAATATGCAACAAAAGCACGATTGGTGGACCAAGTTTTTGCAGTCTTAAACGATTACCTTGTTAAATCGATATGGAAATTATTCCTATTAGTACCTCTTGAATGAACAGCCTACGTTATTAAGAGGCAATAAACCCATTACAAATTAGTTACTGTTTTCCATTATTAATTGGATTTATTTAGCAAACCAAAAATAGTCATTTGTTATTAGTTATAGAAAACTCTTATAGGGGTTTCACAGGCAAGACATAATCTTTTTTTTAAACATTTTTTTGAATATTCCAAATAAATTACTTTAAAATATAATAGACACACGTTTAGTAGTATTTTAAAAAATTATTTTTGAAAATGTTATTTCTTTTTTTTGAACGAGCACCAATCCTGGGGACTCTATTATTCACAAGACTTTTAGCCAAAAAGGTTGTTTAAATTAATTTTTTTGGTTGTTTAATTTTTATAATTACTTCATTCAATCTAAAAAAAGTCCGCTGGTCTTCAAATTTTTTTTGAGAAAAGTACAGTGCTCTTTTAAATCCTATTTATGAATGTACTAATAATCTACGATCGATCAAAAGTTTGAACCTAAGTTCTAAGGATATTACCCTAATTTAAAAAAATGTTCAATCGATGTTTAGACGAAATAAAACCAGGTCCACTCTAAAGTGAACAAGTGCTGTGCTGCCTATGTATATATTTACAGCCCCATACGTTCGTATCTCAATTATTTTGAGTGTGAGCAAACCCAGACGAGGGTTTACAACTTAATGAGAATTTGATCAAGAGAACGTTAAAACACAATCAGCTGCACTCGTTCGGGGCACTTCCAATTGAATCGTCGGCGAAAGAGGTTCTCGAGACCCCAAAATAATCGGTTTCTACAGTCTTTACATAGAGAGATATGGCAGTTCCAGTGGATCAGACAGCGGCTGTCGATCAGATTCGCGATGGCCTCATGGACGACTGGAATGTCCTGGAGAACGTCTTCAAGTTGCTCCAGAAGGAGGATACCTTCTGTGTGGATCCCCAGAAGTGGGGCAAGCAAAAGATAGTGCCGTTTTTACAGCCAGACAAACTGAAGGTGAGTAAGGAATAGACGCGCCGGCGTCTGCCGATCTGGAGATAACGAACGGACTGATTAATTAAAGTGTTCATTTTGAAACATGACCCCTAATGGCAATTTAAATGATTTTATTATAGATCGGCAAACGAGTGTAAAGTAATGCCCTAATCTACTTTTCTTTTGTTTGAGTTTGGAGTGTGTAGTTAATTTCACTCAAAAATTTGATACCGTCAAGTCCTAGTGTTTATTAATAGGTTAATAAAATCTATATCTAGCTAATCAATTAAGCAGAAATGAAAAATAATCTAACTTATGTTGGGTTACCAAAATATTATTTGTGTAAAAACAGAGTTAACCCGCATACGTATATTTGGATTGAACTACACGCTTTCACAGTGTTTGTTAAGAATATATTTATAAATTAAAAGGAATTGGCATCGTATATTAAGAGGATTGTTAAAAAGTTGTTTTAGACGCTTCGCCACCTAAAAATCGTAGTTTAAGAAAAATATATGTAAATGTTTCAACTTTCGATAATGCATTTATTTCGAGGTTTTCTATGTAATTATTTCCAGGAACTGATTAATCTGAAAGTTCGCGAGTCGGAAAAGTGCACACTCGCTGAAATCGAGGAGCTGTGTCAGCAGGTCATCCATTACTCCGTGAAAACCTCGCACGGGCGCTTCCACAATCAGCTCTTCGGGCAGCTCGACCCATTCGGCTTGGCAGGAGCCCTGATCACCGAGGCCATGAACGGAAGCACGTAAGTCCGCCGTAGCATTACTCCGTGCATGTGTCTACATGACCGACAGCTGATTGCATCTTTCGATTTCATCTACAAGTGGCTCAATCTACAGGGTTCACCGAACAGATAATTGTGTTAATACTGTGTGAATTCCAAAGTATAATTTTAACCCTCTGAATCCTCCATGTAACCCATACTTTTATTTCGAAATTTTTTATTTACATTTTTAAAGAATTTGAATAATATTCTTATTTATTTATAAAGGAGCTAAGACCATATTTCTAGTGATTAAGCTCCTGGGCTAGAACATGTAATTTTTGAGTAAATGTTCTATTTGGATATAGGTTTTGTCTTTATTAATTTAGCATGTATAATTTTCAAAAAAAGATATAGCATTTTTGTTTGCTCATTCAATGCAAGGTTTAAATTAAGATATTTTTTTTCTAAATTGGTTAATACCCTAAGGTATAAAATATATATCAAAATTCCTGTTGCAGATACACCTACGAAGTTGCCCCTGTGTTCAGTCTGATTGAGACTGAAATAATTTCGACCATGTGTCAGCTGGCGGGATATAAGGATGGCGATGGCATCTTCGCGCCCGGCGGTTCCACCTCCAACATGTACGGCCTGGTCCTGGCCCGCTACAAGATCGCTCCCGAGGTGAAGACCGCGGGAATGTTTGGGATGCGACCCCTGGTGCTGTTCACCTCCGACGAATCGCACTACAGCTTCATGAAAGCGGCCAACTGGCTGGGATTGGGCAGTGATAACTGTGTGTCGGTGAGGACCAACGATCGGGGTCAGATGCTCCTAGACGATCTGGAGCAGAAGATCGAGGAAGCGAAGGCGCGAGGTGGACGGCCGTTCTTTGTCAACTGCACGGCAGGTACCACTGTACTGGGTGCCTTCGATGACATAAATGGTGCAGCGGATGTAGCAGAGCGTCATGGCCTGTGGCTCCATGTGGACGCCTGTTTGGGGGGTGCTACGCTGCTCTCCTCAAGGAATAGATCCCTAATCGACGGCCTGGAGAGGGCCAACTCCTTCGCCTGGAATCCACATAAGACTGTCGGTGCTCCTTTGCAGTGCTCGATGTTTCTAACTCGGGAATCGGGTCGTCTCCTGGAGAGATGCAACAGCACCGAGGCGCACTACCTCTTCCAGCAGGACAAGTTCTACGACGTCTCCTACGACACGGGCAACAAGAGTGTCCAGTGCGGGCGGAAGATCGACGCCTTCAAGTTCTGGCTAATGCTGAAGGCTCGCGGTTACGGGAAGTACGGACTCCTGGTGGACCATGCCATCGATATGGCCAGATTACTGGAGGATAAGCTGCGTCAGCGCGGAGATCGCTTTAGGTTGGTGCTGCAGAAGCACGAGTACTCCAATGTCTGCTTCTGGTACATCCCAAAATCCATGAGGGTGGCTCCGAAGGAGGAAACCCCTGAATGGTGGGATCGTCTTTATACTGTATGTAACTCATAATTTATGTTAATTTTATTGATGTTTTTATTTATCTTTTCCTTATTTCGCTTTATAGGTGGCTCCGAAGATCAAAGAGCAGATGGCCCACAGTGGTACCTTAATGGTGGGCTACTCCCCTCTCAAGGCTAAAAATCTGGGCAACTTCCTGCGCATGGTCTTCACTTGCTTCCCCGTCCTGAAAAGCGAAGAGTTGGATTTCATCTTGGATGAGATTGAGAGATTAGGAGCGAAAATTGACGTTTAATCAACATGTTTGATTTTAAAGGCAATTTTAAATATTCAATTAAGTAAATGACACGAAAACAAATGTAAATAAGTATAAATAAAACGGGTTTTCCACTCTTTTTTGAGGTTTGAATAAAAGCAGTTTTAAACGGCTTATTAATTTGGGTACAGATTAAAATCCTTGACATACTACAATTTTCTTTTATTTTGCATATTGTTTATGGTTAATTTCTCTGATAATAAATCTATCCGAAAATCAGCTTTAAAACACATTCAACCGTTACAAATGACTTAACCCGCCTGGTCACACCAATAGAAACGAAACATCTCTCTGTGTAGAAAAAATCTACCTCTGCACCATAAAAAGGTCACACTAAAATATTTCATACATTCTGTTTTTGTGTTTATTATTAAAGTTATGTTTGTTTTAACTAAAGGCGAGTAAATTTACCTAAATAGCAAAGACTTATTGATTAATAACATTTCAAATGTTCCCTACAGATGACGAAAAGTTTGTTTTGTTTCCCGTTAAAAGTGTATATACCGTAGGTCGCCTGGGCACGGATTTGATTGTGACGCAGGATCTCAGTATAAGTCGCAATCATGTGGAGTTCCACCTGCCGGAGGCATATGGGGATGATTCCCTGCAAATGGAGGACCTCGGCTCCAGATTTGGGACCTTTATTTTCCGAGGAACTTCTCAGAAGCCCCGACAAGTCCCTGCCAGGACCCTCACGCCAGTGCCTGTGGGAATTCGTATTCGTTTTGGTGGAAACTTTAGCATTTGGCAGGTGACTCGTCTCAACTTGGTGACCGCCGTGTCCGCTTTGACCCGACCTCAGATCAAGGAGCTGGCGGAGATAATCGAGCCCATGGGAGGAACTGTAAGTTCCAGCTGGACGCATGAATGCTCCCATCTTACCATGAACGAAGTCTCCGTCACCGTAAAATTACTGCACGCCCTGCTTGAAAACAAACCCATTGTTACCTTTGCCTACTGGAGAAAATTGCTCCATTCAGCGCAGACCATCCATGTCAAGGAAGGATGGCCGCAGCCAGAGGATTACCAGCCCACGAATATGGATGTCACCTGGCGACCCGAACGCACCAGTCTATTCTCTGGCAAGACGTTCGTCTTTATGAATCGCAAACACTTCGAAATGTACGGATTAGTGGTGCAGAAAGCCGGGGCATCCTGCAAGAACCTAAATTCGGGTGTGCGCAAGAACTTCCTAACAAAAAGTGATGTGATAGTCATACAATATGTTCCTTCAACCCAATCGCAGGCATCTGAATCCATCAGTAGTATACAAGGTGAGTCCAAAAAAACTGTAAATAATTTTCAAATCGAGTTAACATAAACATGCTATTCATTAGATATTCTGGAGCAGAGCGGTCGACGTGTAATCCAGGATTACGAGATTGGCATGGCCTTACTGCATTGCTCTATCAAGGAGTTCTGCAACCCAGAACACAAGTTCATCAACGATTCAATGCCCACCACGGAGTCTATGACTTCCTCAATGGCTTTTAACTCTTCAATCATTGTGCCCAACACGGATCGTAATACAGCTCAATCCACTGGCTCAGCCATCTCAGAGCTAGTGGTTCCGGAGTCGGACGCATGTGATATGGAAATAAAGGATTCCAAACCCGATTCGGAACCTAAAACATCTTTGAGATCTTTGCGTAAGCGGAGCCATGCCATTATTCTCGACTCAGATGAGGAGCTGGAAGCAGCTTCATTAAAGCGAGTCAAGCCAGCTCTCCCCGATAAATCAAAAATAACCGCCAAGAAAACTATACTAGTGGATTCTTCTGATGAAGAGGAAACTGTACAATCACCAGCTCCTGTTCCAGCTCCAAATAAACATATTACAAAAAGGGGCAAGCCCATTTATTGTGCAGACTCTTCGGATGAGGAGAATACAAATTCCAAAAAGCAAAAAGAAGCGCAAGCTCCTGTGACTGACAAGTGTACAGTGGTCAAAAAGAAACCAGAAGCGCAAGTTCCCTACAGGACATCACCTCGCCTCAATTCCAAATCATCGGCAACAAAAATTACAAACCAGCAGCCGGAAAAGCAATTGACGGGATCGAAACGTCCTGTTCTAATAGTGGCCTCGGGTGATGACGACTCTTCGGATGAGGAGATTACAAATTCCAAAAAACAAAAAGAAGCGCAAGCTCCTGTGGCTGACAGCTCTACAGTGGTTAAGAAGAAAACAGAGGCGCAAGTTCTCACCAGGGCATCACCACGTCTCAATTCCAAATCATCGGCTACCAATATTACAAACCTGCAACCGAAAAAGCTACAAACGGGATCGAAACGTCCTGTTCTATTAGTGGCCTCGGATAATGAAGAGGATGATGGAGAACTATTTACATTTCGAACAGCTCCCCAGAAGCCCGCAGCGACAGTTGCTCAGCCAAAGTCTGCGGTCAAGGGTCAACCGCCTGGCAAAATCAGTGTGCTCAACTTTCTGGAGAAGTCACAGCCACAAGAGGCGGCCTCGGTGCCTTCCCCGTTGAATTCTCAATCCCAAACACAACCTCGCAAGCGATTGCGTCTAGAACTCTTAAACGAAAGCGACAGCGATGAAGGCGACAATCTCTTCAACTTTGCGGACAGCAAAAATAAGAAGAAGAAACAAGACGAGCAGACCCATCAAGATTCAACGGATAGCTTGTTTAATTTCAACTCGGAAAGACCAAGCGTTGCCGTTGATCAGGACTCCCTGCTGACCGAGCCTTTCGAGGTCGATGTGGAGACAAAGAAAAAATCCAAGTATATTGTATGGCAACGCAAGGAGCTTCCCAGAAAGGTGGATACAAGTGGTTGGTTATCGTGCAGCAGGCTGCATGATGATATCAAATCTGAGGTGGGTTCAGATCCAGAAGTTTCACTGGAAAAGTCTATTAAGACGGATCCCGACGAGGAGAAGTGGCTTACCGCCATGAAAGACAGTATCGAGGTGCGCATGTGCAACCTAAATATTATCAATCGCTCTCAAGATGAAGTGGATGCTTCTCTTGAGGCTTCTGTTAGCAAGTACAGCGCCCGCAAGAACTTCAAGAAGTTTGTCAAGGTGAGAATTGAATTCATAATGGAGGATTATGACTTATTATAAATTGTTTATCCCAATAGACGAACAATCCCCATCCGCAACGGCGTATTGTGGCTCTAAAGAGTATGCAGCTGGCTGATGGCATGGTGACCTGTGTTTAAGTTATCTTTTGTTTTGTCTAAATTCACTTTATTTTGGACACAATAAACTTGCGAAATATGCTTAAGGCCTTGACGGAATCCTTTGACAACTTGCGCTGGAAAAGCGTCTGGGCGGCCAGCCACTCGTGCTTGGGTATTTTCTTGGTTAAGCAGGTATCTGGGGGAGGATTCTGTTTTCTGGCCTTGGACTCACGGGCAATAAACTGCTGTGCATCCGCCACGGTGGCGAGGGCCTCCTCATTAAATTTAGTTTTGGTTACGCATTGGGCGGGTGTTTCATTCCTGGCAATAACAGTGCCTACGTCGGATTTAGCCTTCAGTTTGGCTTTTTCCACCTTGGTGATTACCTTTACGGGTTTGAGCACCAAAGCGGCTGTCGTGGCGTCCTTCGTCTCGTTAAGTGTGCTTTTGAGAGGCTGCAATTTAAAAGGCAACTCCTGATTCTCCTCCAGGAACTTGTGCTTATCCACTTGCGGAAATTTGGTTACTTGGGCGCGCAGCTTATTATAAAGACTAGCACTTTTACTGGCCTGCATGATGCTAAGTTTGTTAATCTTTGCAATGGCAGCGATTAGTAGCGTGGTAAAGTCCATAAAAAAGTTGTTCCGGAGGAGTTGGGTAAAATAGGTGGCTGCCGTGATGCAGCACTCCCTGATCCGCTCGTGAAGATGATAGAATCCCAGCAGGCGCACCAATATAAATTCCAAGCTGCTTCGCGTGGGCATGGCTCCCGCCAGATCCGAATCGCAAGCATCCGGCAGGGCACCGCGGAACTGTTCCAAGTCCCTGGCCAAGTCCAAACGGAGAAGGCGGCACAGCGCAGCATTTAGCTTACAGACAGCCCGGAATCCGGGCATATTTCGGAAGGAGTTCTTCCTGCGCGCCATCAGTCGTCCTATCAGCGCCGCAGTTTCATCGAAATCCTTGGCATCCGGTTCGGACAACTGTTGCAGGAACCTGTTGATAACCACGAAGACATTTTTGGCTGTGGGGTAAGGAGTATCTTGTTTTAAACAGATATTTCAGCTTCACAAATAGTTGCCACCTACCAAATCCCGTGTCCTCCACTTGCAGGGTCACTAAAGGCGGTTGTTTTAATTCAAAATCATTCCAAAAACATGGATTTTCAATCGCCATGCTGCGTTTTGAAAAAAAGGTAAATAAACAGAGCTACGTAACAGCATTGCCAGCTGTAAATATTTAATTTTGAGATTTTGCTAGTCCATTGATCTGGTCACACTGAAGCGTACACGTGCGAACTGAATTTATCGAAGACTGATAGTTAAGCCTATCAAAATAAACCTGTAGAATTTAAAACAATTTAATTTTCCGACAAAACATGAAGAAAAAGCAAGTTGAAAGTGCATCCGAAGAGGAGGAGCTGCTGTCAGGAGACTCCGAAGCTTCCGATGAGGAAGAGCAGTCAGGTGTCTCCGAGGAGGAGGGTTCCGATGGGTCCGAACTAGATCTGGCCGCCAGTGTCACGGAATCCGATGAAGATGATGATGAGGATGAGGAGGAAGTTGATGATGATGATGAGGAGGATAAGGAGGAAGAAGTGCAGCCGGCACCCAAGAGCAAGGCGGAGATAATCGAAGAACAGATCCACACCAAGTACGAGCAGCTAAAGGGCACCCGGCTGTACGTCCGCTTTCCCCAGAAATTGCCGCTGGATGTGGAGGAGTTTAATGCCAAGGTGAAGGCACTGCATCCACTGGTGCTCAAGTCGTCGAAGCCTCGCCAAAAGCACGCCCGCTTCTGCCTGGTGGACTTCAAGTCCAAGGAGGACCGCGACAAAGCCTTCAAGGACATCAAAGCCTCCAACGAGGAGGATGCAAAGTACAAGGGTATATTTGTATCCCTGCCCAAAACGGATTCCGATGATTTTGTCAACGAGCTGGTGACCCGCAAGCAGACATCCGTGGAGAACAAGCGCACTAAGACGCTGATGAAGCGAGCCACCAAGAAAGTCCTGAGAAAAGGAATTTTCACCTCGTCCGTGGTCATCACCAATCTGCCCAAGACTAGTTCGGTGGCCCAGGTGCGCCAGCTGTTCGAGGAGGCGGTGGACATTCAGATACGCCCTGGCAAGGGAAAGTTCCGTGACTATAGTGCTGCGACCGTAACCCTGCCAACCACTCACGCTGCACGCAAGGTCATCAAGCAAAAGCTTAGTTTGGCGGGCACCCAACTAATACTGCGGTTTAACACTGAGAACAAGCGGAGCCCGAAAGATAAGCTAAAGCGAAAGCGGGAGAACGGGAAATCCCCCGACAAGAAATTCCAGAAGCCAAAGTCACAAGATAACGAGAAGTCCAAAGCGGTAAAAGGGGAAGCCCCCGAAATCAAGAAACCAGAAAAGATCGTCCAACAAAAACCGAAAGAAAACCTGAAGAGAAAGGTCCCCAAGGGGAAGTCCGTCAATATTAAGACATCGAAAAAGTTAAAGAAACTAAGTGCAGAATAGAAAGTAGTTAAGGCTTCCTAATGTTAATAATATTTCCCATTCTTGATTGACAAATAATTACATATGTATGTGTAAAACCAAACACTTAATGAGTTTTAATCTATTGTATTTGTTTTTCAGAACCATCCTGTTTAATAAAGATTTTAGAGAAATAGTTTTTGAAGAGCAGAGTTTATTTTATTTAAATACCAATTTTTGGTCGACATTTACCATTACCCGACAAACATTAAAACCTATTATATTTTGTCTTTGCTTAACCATCTTGTTTAATAAGTGAAGAAAGGTTTACGGGAACTACATTCTTGAACATGGAACTCTTGGACAATGTTAATTATACATTCATGAAAAATAAATCAAGCGCGTTTAAATTTTTAAAATATTTATTATCGTACACGATATACAGACATAGATATATTTATTTATATATTTTAGTAAGCCGGCTGAGTGATTTACTGGATATACATTGATTGGTTACTTTAGCTTATATACTTATGAGATTTTCATGTGCACAGAGTTTTCATTCGCGTAAACTTGACGGGTCCATGTGATCGATTTGTAGCTTCAAAGGTGTATTTGTTCAACAGTAAGCGCGGGTAGGTAAAAGTAATTCATATGTATAGTTTCAATTCTAGTACAAAATATTCAACATTTGCGTGTATGCATTAACATGGAGGCCCCTCAGCTGCAATCTATTCAGCGCTATAAATATTTGTTTATATTGCATACAAACGCATATCAACCGTGCACCGCAGTCCGTAAATCCTGTTGCTGTGCATCGTGAGTCGCTTTATTGATTTTTTGCAATACTACATACCCCGGGATGTCGGGGTAGTGACGAGAATCGATACGTGGGCGAAGACCGGGGAAACGCAGCAAACATTAACGCTAGTTTTTTATGAGGAAAACAAAAATGCACATTAAAAAAGGAAATTGAAACGCGTTTCCATTTTGTATAGCTCGGTTTAGGTAGTATATATTCTTAGTTCCTAGAATGAATTGATTTTAGTTATTCAAAATTGTGTAAATATAATCAAAATTTATATATTTCCTTTCGTAGCTCTATGAATTCCAGAAACAAAGCCGTAGCCAGCCGCTTTCCGTTTTCTGATCTGTTCACTTCCTCGCTATCAAGCAGTCTCACATATTTGCTGTTATTTGTTCTTACTCCTCTCGTTTCGTTTTGTTTCGATCTCATTACTCATATCTCTGTTCATGGTCGCCATGGGATCCCTGTGACAGGCTCCACCGGCTCCTCTATAAGGCGTTGAACATCCGCTCAAGTTGCTGATAAACTGATGTTTGCAAAAGACGTACCCTTACATATGCAATGCATTAAAGACAAATATTTTTTGTTATTTTCAGAGTGTTTGTGTGGGTTGCCATGTGACTGATAAGGAAAGTACTTAAGAATCTAGAACCTGCTCGTGTCCGCTCTGGGGGTTATTATTGAATTTAAGAACTGACTTTACTTGACTGTGTTGTGTGTTGGGAATATCGGGGTTTCTCTTTGGATAGCATTTATATGGGTATTAACGTGTAGTTCCCCGCGTTTAAATTACGTGTGTAGCAGCCGATCCCGGGCCGATGGCGAACAGTTTTGCGGAGCTGCCGCCGCCCCTCCACCACTGCCACCCATTTGGGTGGGTGGTGGCGGAGGCGGCTGCGCCGGCGGCGATCTTAGCGGTATCGAAGGCTGGACAAACCGCACGCGTTCCGCATCTGTTGATGCGGCACTGCTGCTGGCCGCCGCCGCTCCGGCTGCCGCATTAAAGGCCGACGTAAAGGCTGTGGCGGCTCAAAGGGTGTGGTAGTTGCGGTCGTTGCGGGCCTTATAGAACTTATAGGCCACCAATCCAATGGCCAGCAGTCCCAGGGTCAACACTATCCCGCCGATGAACGAGGATCCGTCGAAATGGCCGCACGGCACAGGCTTGGGCGCCGGAGTGGTCGATGTATGGGGCGGCGGCGTAGTTGTGGTCGAGTTCGGGGGCGGAGTGGTCGAAGTACTCGCCGTTGTGGTCGTAGCCTTGGTGGTGCTGGTAGTGGGGGCCGAAGTGGTGGTGGTGCTGGCCGTAGTGGTGCTGGCCGGAGTGGTGGTCGTGGTCTTTTCAGTGGTAGAACTAGTCGTAGAGCTAGTTGTGGTGGTTGGCGGTGTCGTCACAGGAGTAGTTGTATCCGGCGGTGCGACGGTGCTGTTCTTGGAATCCGGCGTTGGAACAGGCGTGGTGTTGTCCTTGGAATCCGGTGTGGTTACTGCAGCTAAAGAGGACATTTAAAGAGGAACCGTAATTAGAAAGTCATCTATGCTGGTGGTCAAAGTCTAATATCTCATGGTAAGCCACAACTATGTAGAAACCATAAGGGCGAGAAAAAGGTTCTAATATATATGATATGTAACTTAGCAATACTGACGCAAAATATCAGAAATAAAAAAATAACTACAGTTTAACTTATCTAGAAATTTGTGGAATAGATAAAGTAACATGTGCAATAATAAATACATGTCATAGAAGTTTACCTTTTTTGAGTATAAAAAGATTAAGACATTGATTAATCGGACCTAACAAGAGTTCCCTATCTTGAAGCCTCAATTAGTCAAATATAATTATGGTAGTCAATATTTTCTTGAAAAACGTGAAGATAGACATTAATAAATCGTGCAATTTGATTTATTTTTTTCGGAAAAATCTATATAACTTTATTATTTTAGATTATTTTTTAATTTTAATCCAACATCCGGAGATGAAAGACATACAAGTGGGTATTTATTTTATTCATATCAAGTTATATATTTAAGAATAAAAATATATATTTATCATGGTATTAAAAACTTGGGCTTGCGAAGTAAACCGCAATGATAGGGATGTGCGAGTCATTGTAAACAGAAAAAAAAAGCTGAGTATGATAACAGAACAACAAAGGCCATTTCTCGAGTAATTTCCCCAAGATTTCGAACAATGCATTTGAAAAGGGTAAAAATTTAAACAATGTTTCAAAAATGTTTAATGGTTTAAAAATGGTAAGAACTAATAAAAACAAAATAGGAGCATTATCATTAAAACCGTTAATGGCTTTACAAAATAAGCCATTGATCAAGATTAGTGTGTAAATTAAAGTTATAATGATCTCATGGAAAAATCGTACCGGAAAATACCCTATAAAATATTTAATTACTTTGGTTATTGTTAAGGAAACAGACAATCTTAAAAAATAAAATAAAAATAATTTAATAAAATAAAACTTTTTAAACGAAATTCAAGCGAAGATTTCAAATTGTATTTCACAAAGTGGGATGTTAAATGGAATTTAAAACTGTATTTTATGATTAAGAAAGCAGCAGATAATGATGGAAAAATAGGTAGCAAAGAAATTAGGTTAAAACTCTGTTATTACGAAAAGACACAAAATAAACCGGAATGGACCATAATAAGTACGAAGGGAGCTTTGTAATTCTGTAGAGTGAAGTGTGTTTATTTAACGAGAACATTACCCCCAATTGGAGAAAGAGAAAATGGCCGAAGAATTGATATTCAATATAGTAATTGGCATTTAAAAACCCCACACTCACACACACGCAAATGATTGCTCACACGTACGCGCATGCACATGCAATTGTGTGGGTGCATAATTAAGAAATGACTAGTTTTTTTTATTTAAAATTGATTTTAATTCGATTCAAGACTCACCTTCATCGCACAAATTCGCGGAGAAGAGCCCCACGAACAGGCACAAGATTAGGAATTTCGCCTGTCGATTCATTGCGGTCGGGAGAATATAAAATCGAAACGAAGTGAAGTATCTGCAAGTATGCGGCTGCAAAAATGGGTTTTCCAAGTGGAGAGGGAATTACGGAGTTACAGATACCGCTTAAATCAAGTATTGCACAACTGGCGATATCGCCGAGCTCCGATTTTGCTCACCGACAAATTAAAGCAACGCGCAATTAATGAATAACACGACACGAAGACCAGATTTTTTTATGCCAACTCGATACTCTGGTGCATCCCGATACATCGCCAGCTGAGCCGTGCTTTTGCAGCCCTGTCACTTTCCTCTTTTTAAAAGGGGGATTCCTTAAACTATTTGAGTGGCCGTTCGTCTTGTAATTTTACCAAAATTAATTGTATGTTTTCTAAGATATATTTAACAATCATTTAAGCACTTTTACCAGCACACTTTGTTCTAATTTTAGAAAAAAAAAGTCTCCCTAATATTTGACTAGTGACCTTTGATTAGTAACCATAATCACAGACATGTCAACTCAATTACCCCTCTAAAAATGCGTTTCTATATTGAGAATACCAAAAATCAAATAACAAAATGTTGCAAATATTATATGGTTAAGTGCCCTCTACACTGCCATTAGTTTCTTGAGTTACTTATGGATTGCTTAGCTCGATAATCCCAAACTATTATAAAAAACACAATAGTTTGTTGTTTTATTTGATTTTAAAGTTGCATTAGAAACACAGCTGACCATGACTCCCAGTTTTTATATTGTTTATAATAACTATATTTTGTTCAGACAAAGGATATATATATTTTTTGAAACGTTAAAAATTGTTTCTTTTGATTATAAAGTTTCATTAGAAGCATAGCCGACCATGACTTCCATTTTCATAATGACTTTAAAAACTATATTTTGTTCAAACAATAAAATATGAATATTTTGAAACATTAAAAATATTGTTATCGACAAATTGTCTAAATTTTCCAAATATTTATAGTGTTGCTGCACCTTACCTGTAGTGTTGCAAAACGAAAACCTTAGTTTCGGTATATTTTCGTAGTCCGCAGTCCGGTCACTCAGTCGGTGATTCAGATTTAGTAGTTATTTTTTGTCTGTTTATGGCCCCAGTGGACACGGGATTCGAATTCATCTTAAGGACCGACCAGGACAGGAGCAAGTGGAAGTGTCAAGATGACCTCGTACGTGCGCGCAATGTACGACTTCAACGGGGAGCCGGGTTCTTCGGAGCTCTCGATCGCCACGGGCGATGTGCTCTCGGTGACGCGGAGCGACGTGGGTGAGGGCTGGTGGGAGGGTAAGGACTCCAAGGGGAAGGTCGGCCTCTTTCCGGCGGCCTACGTGGAGGTGATGTCGGCGGCGGAGGCCCAGAAACTAAGCGCCAGTGGAGCCACCTCGGTGCCACAGGTTCCGGATCCCTTTGGCCCCCCACCACCGCCCAGATACGATTACACGGCGGAGGACGATGGTAGCAACTGGGACGACGAGGACGACTGGAGCGATGACAACGACGACATGAAAACCTATTCGGAGATTGGTCCTGCTAGCGCAAAGTCGGCGGGACAGGCGGCACGCGCTGGAGGATTGTCGCATTCCACCAGTGACTATGACAACAAACACCTACCCATTGCCCCGAGTGATGACACTCAATCGCTGGCCTCCATGGCTGGAGGAACTGGTGCTGCCGGTACCGTCAAGAAGGGCATGTTCGCCAAGAGCTCCGATTCGTATATACTCGGTCTGTCCAGCACCAAGGAGAAGATACCCGAATGCGAGATGGCCTACATTACACAGCTGGAGGACTCCATCTACCAGTGGACGCAGAACCATTCGCCCTACTCCGTTGTGGTGGCCAGTCCAAAGAAGGAGTCCAAGTTCAAGGGGATGAAGACGTTCATCGCCTACCAACTGACGCCTAGCTTCAATAACATATCCGTAAGTTCGCTCCGCTGATATCGCCGTGATTAACAACACAATACGATAAAGCTCTCCGCCGTATGAGTGTGTAACTACGGGAGCAGTGTTTCTATTCAGCTTTTCAGTCGATGTTTTGTTGATGATATGTGGCTTTTATTTTCTCTACCCTCTGCCAAGGGTAATCTGGGCTGGGTCATGTGCTTTCGGGAAGACAAAGAGTTGACGGAATGGAAGAAAGACCAGTCCTTTGTTTATTGAAACTCCGCACTAATTGCTGACCGACTTCTCCCAACTGAATCGACCCTAAAATGACCTTTCTGCAACTCATAAACTTAACTGGACCGTATACAGTACATACTACTCAGATCAGATTGTTTATCTAACTTACATTTTTTTTTATTTATACCTACCTATATCTACATTTTCTTCACAGAAGATTCATGCCTTTTCCATTATTTTTTGTAGTACAAACAAAAACATTATCTAAAAAAAAAATGAAAGATAGACTTTTATACAATCCAAGAAGTTCTTAAAAAGAAGAGAAAACAAAATGTAATCTGTATTTAAAAATGAAGTATTTCATCATTTTTGGTATTATATAAGGAAGGCACTTTGGTACTTGAATTTATTATTAATTTTTATTACGCTACACTTAATTTTATCTGAAAACTTAAATTATAAATGTACATTTTGTATATTCTTTAAAATTTATAAACTAAATTCAAGTAAACATTTTAATCTTCTTAGTTTGTCCATTTTTTCATTTACTACAATTGGGATAGTACGGTATTACAGCGTCGATAATAATACACTTAAAATTCCTCTTTGTTGGGGCAATTCTGACCAACTGGTAGCCAACGCCAAATACAATGATTGCTTCTGCTTCAGCACCAACCGCTGACCCCCCTCTCCGAGTTCCTCTTTCCGTGTCACATTTCACAATTAATTGGTCATATCTAATCTGGGTTTCCCTTTCGTTAGGTGTCGCGTCGCTACAAGCACTTCGACTGGCTGCACGAGCGTTTGGTGGACAAGTTTTGCCTGGTTCCGGTGCCACCGCTGCCGGACAAGCAGATCTCCGGCCGCTATGAGGAGCAATTCGTGGAGCACCGCCGCGTCCAGCTGCAGGAGTTCGTGGACTGGGTATGCCGACATCCGGTGATCTCCAAGTGCGAGGTGTGGTACCATTTCCTGACCTGTCGCGACGAGAAGATCTGGAAGTCGGGCAAGCGCAAGGCGGAGCGGGATCCGTACATGGGAGTCAACTACTGCCTGGCCATCTCGCCACCTGATAAGAACCTGCTGCACTCCAAGGTTGACGCCCAGATGGAGCTGGGCAGTCAGTTCATCCACAGCATGGACGTGGCCGTGCGCAACCTGAACAGCATTTCCAACGACATGGCCAAGCGTTCGATGACCCAGAGTAAAAAGGAGTTCCAGCGCATCGGGGACGGACTTTCCGACCTAGCCAAGGCATTGGCCATTGACGAGCGCCGTGCGCCCACCCGGAATGCGGTTCCGCTCTCCGAGAGCGTCGGTCGCATCGGAGGCATCTTTATTGGTATTGGCCAGGCCTTTGGCGAGCAGCCGAAACTTGATTGGATACCCCTCTCAGATCGACTGCACATCTACAGGTGAGTTGGTGTCTTTAATAGTGGCGGGGATAAGCGATTAAAGGAATGATTTATGATCTATTGTATAGCACACTAGATGCTGATCAGTTGAATAGCACACTATTTAAATTTATTAAAAATAAATAAAAAAGGTAAATAATTAGCTAACCCTTTCCAAAGCTTACGAAATAATCAAGCCAATTCGTTATTTGTAAACGAATCAAATGTTTTCAGTTTTGATTGTTTACTTTTAAGATGTAAACAATTTTTGTATAGAACTTTTAAGATTTCTTTGGAAGGTGCACAGGTAGCACTGCCTTTTTTAACGTATACGTTCGCAAGAAAAGTAGATTAGTTGCCAATAGTTTATTTTGAGATTCTTTTTTCGATTGTTTCGCATGTTGACCTTTATTGTGGTACCAAACCAAGTTTTATCTTCTTGAAAATGTTGTGTCTTCCCATCACTATTTTTAGATAGAACCAATGATCTAGAACTATTATCTAATTCTATTTCGGCTTGTTTTAAAAGGGGCGTTCTCAACTGCTTTCCGGATATCTTCTCCACGCACAAGGGCGCTCTACAGAAGCGGAAGGACTGCGAGCGATTGGCCGGCGAGGGCAAGATGAACAATCCTCAGCTGCATGACGTCAGTCGGCGCACGGATGTCGTCTCCTACACGGTTCTGGCCGAGCTGACCCACTTTAAGAGCGAGCGGGATACGCATTTGAAGCACACACTCCAGAATTTCATTGGCGAGCAAATTAAATTCTACCAGGGCGTGGTGGCGCGTCTGCAGGAGGCCAGTCGTCAGATCGAGTAGATTGACCTGTGGACTTATCGCTGGAGATCGGCTGGGAGCACAAAGAAACAAAGAAACCACACCGGGCACACACTTCCACAGAAATACACACTGATATAGCTGAAAACATTCGCACGCGCGCATTTCAAATGCCTTAGAAAGGAACGCTTACTTTAAGCGTGGTTCTAACTAAATGTTAGACAAAAAAATATTACATAATGTTGTTTGTAAGTGAAAAGTTGCATATTTATACAGAAATTAACTTTTATATGCCTATTATACACTGAACTTGAAATGCAAATATAAATATATTTATACAAAAGCACTTGTGAAACCCCGCAAACAATACTTTGAATGCACTGAATTATCTTTATACACCAAGTAAAAGTCGGTTGAAATTTGCTATTCTGTTGCCTTTATCAGCGAAATTCTCTAAAAGGGATCTCTTTATTTTTCCATTTTCATGTTCATGCTTTTTGCTTTGCCATTTTCGCGTTAATAAGTTTTGTGATTCTTGTGTTTGGTTTTTGTATCTAGAACATAAATGTTAGATTGCACATGTTAGGGATTTCCATTTTCATTTCCATCGTGTTCATAAATAATCAGCGTAATAACTAGTAAAAACAAAAAAGAAAACACATTTCGGAATGAATACAAAATTGGTTGTTTGCCTTTTAGCGCTGCGGTTTCCGTTTGTTTTTTGGTAAGGGTCTAGGGTCCAAGGATTGTCCTGGCGATAAGGAGGATAGACGAAGTGGATCTTGGTATAAGGATCAGGGATCGGGTAGGGGATCACTAAGTGTAATACATCTAGATAAAAACGCTATATACAGACACACGAGTTAATAATAATAATATAACGCAGCTTGAGATAATAATAATAATAGATTTTGGTTAACAATAATACAATAATTAGGTTTTTTTCTTTTGCCTTCCGCATTCTCATCGCTCTACTACATTATTTTTTGTTTACTTTTCGTGTTTTTTTTCTTGTTTTCATCTTTGTTTTTTCTTTTTTGTTAACAAACTACCAATAACAAATTTTTACTAATTCAATTTAAGTTTTGTTTTTTTTTTGTTTTCTGTTTTTGTTTTTCTCCTTGTTTGTTGTTTATAAATTATTGTTGTTGCTTTCCGGTTACCTTGTTGTTGCTGTTCCTGTGTATTAAATTAAAGGAAAATCATGGTTTATCCTTTACCAATTCCTGGCGGTAAAACGGCCTATACGATGCCTCTAAATATATAGTTATTATTACACGTAAGTGTTATATATGCCTATATGTTTATGTTAATATGCAAGTGTTTTCGATCCGGTTCGTTGAACCGTGATCCCAGTGGACTCTAGCCGTAGTCTCCGCCGAAGCGTCCGTGCTTGTTGCTCCCATTATTGTTTTGGACCGCTGCCGCTGCCGCCGCCGCCTGGGCGGCCTTCTCCGCCAGCATTGCCGCCTTTTGTTGCATGTAGGGATTGAAGTGTTGCATGTACATGGATGCCGCTGCTGCCGCCGCATAGTTGTTGGCATAGTTATTGCTCCTTTGGTTGTTGCTGCCGTTATTGCTGCTCCACTGCTGTTGCTGTTGCTGCTGGAGTTGCTTATGTTGCTGTTGTTGCTGGTGTTGCTGTTGCTGCTGTTGATGTTGCTGCTGCTGTTGATGTTGCTGTTGTTGCTGCTGCTGTTGCCAGTAGCTCTGCTCCGACATATAGCTGCCGGGATCACCTTCTTTCTGATACAGATAAGAATTCAACAGCGATTCACGTGCGGCGGCGGCGGCCGCCATCTGATTGTTCTGGAACATATTCTCCATGGCCGCCGCCGTAGGATAACAAAATTTATTGCTACTATTGTTGCTGTGATTTTGATTGTTGGCTGCTGGAAGTTGTGTTTGCTGTTGCTGTTGCTGCTGTTGCTGCTTGGCCGGGGCATGGTAGTTGCTGTAGTCCTGCTGCTGTTGCTGCTGCTGCTGCTGCTGCTGCTGTTGCTGCTCCTCGTAGCTGGCCGTCCTTGTTCCCGTTGCAGGTGCTGGCTCCTTGTGAGCCCGGCTTGACTGTCATTCGCCAGAAGCCGTCACCGTGGTCCACTGCCACGGGCTGTTGTAGCCCTGCTTGGGGTTGCTGGAAAAAATAAACAGGAATTATTAAGGATTATAGTTTATGGTCCTAGTGACAAGCAGAATAAAACCGATCAATACTATTAAGAAGATCAAACCTTATTACAAAAAGGTATTCATAATAATAAATGTGTAAAACAGTCCTATTTAATAAAGCGGATCTAAAACGCTGAATCATAGAAAAATTCTATAAACTATGAACTCGCGGATCAAATACCATCAATGTTAGTATACAATTTAGCTAGCAGGTAAACTAGAAAAAAATTCCATGATTCAATTTCCAAAGAATTTAGACTTTAAGAAGAGTGACACAGAAATCTATCTTTTTTCGGTTGACTTTCATGTACATCCTATAATTTTGTTCATGACATCATACCGAATGGAATGGAAAACTGTAAATATAAATAAAAGCCTGTACTATCTTCATTCTATTTTTAAGTTGGAACCATCGATAAGTCCGATCCCCTATTTTTATTAGAAATTACTCACCTTCCAAAGAGTGGATGCCACAGCGCTGAGTTGGCATCCATTCCGGCTGCCGCCGCCGCATCAGCAAATTGTTGTTGCTGCTGCTGCTGCTGTTGTTGCTGGACATCCTGGGCAAGCATGTTGCCCCTCTTCCGCTGCTGCTGTGATCCCGCAACCGGGTGCATCTGCTGCTTGGCCTGCTCGAGGGGATTGTAGGTGACGCAGGCCTTGCTGGAGCGCAAGGTGCGTCCGGTTCCAGCGTCAACCTTGACCTGATCCGGGGCCGACTTGTGCAGGGAGGGACGTCCTCGCATTCCGTCGAAGGGCACGTTGAGCAGGGGTACCACGTTCGCCTCCGGTTCCAGAAGATTGGAGAGCGATTTGATGGTCAGTCTGGGTTTGTGCTCCGCCGGCGCTGGCGCTGGAGCAGCAGCAGTGGTGGCCACCGGGGCAGGAGCAGCGGCTTGTGGAGCAGCAGATGTACTTGGAGCACCGGATGGCGGCTTGGATTTGGTAAAATTGCAGATGGGCTCCGTTTCCGGTTCCCTTCGGGGTCGCTTGTGCTCCTGATGATGATGATGCGAGGCAGCGGAGGATGTGGAAGATGATGCCTCCTTGGCCGCCTCCCAGTTGAGGAATTGAGGCAATTGCGGCTGCAGCAGTTTCTGCATGAGGGCCAGTTCCACCGGATTGGTGAAGCCATTAAAAGCGTTCGATCCGCTGGCCGTACTTTGGGCAGGAGGAGGAGGAGGAGCTGCCGCCGGAGGCGGTACTGGAGTAGGCACCTTAGGCTGCTGCTGCTGCTCCTCCGCCGGCTTTTGTTTCATACATTGCTTGTACAGCTCGTCCAGATGCTGCAGTCCGAATTGGCTGTTGTACAGTGGCAGCAGATTGCTCATGAACTTCCTCTGCAGTCCCAGAGGATCCTTGATAGTCTTGAAGATCTCCTGCGACAGCTGGCCAAAGTAGGGTAGCCACAGCATCTGTTGGAGCAGCGCCAGCGTGGTGGCATTCAGATCCGTGGAGAGGCTGGAGTCCGCCGGCGAAGGTGGAGTGGGGGCCACCGGAACAGCTGCTGGCGGCTTGGGTTGAGCAGGCACGGGCTTGGGCTGCGTCTGCTTGGGACTGGGACTCCTCGGCTTGCTGGGCACCACGATCACCGGATCCGGGTCTTTTGTCGCCTTGGCCGCCTGGTCCGATTCCGTTTGGAGGATTGCCTCCAGCTGCTCCATGGTCACCACCAGAATGTTGGGATTCTGGATGATCTCCGGATAGGCAAAGGCCTCGGGAAGACGCAATTCCGGCCTGGTGGTCAGCAGCAGTGGTATCTCACGCGCCGGAGAGGCCAATACCGCTCCCAGGCGATCCTTTGGCACGAGTATCGGGTCTGGGACCTTCCACTGCGGATTGCTTATCAGCATTTTTAGCTGGGTCAGTGCGTCCGGATCCTTGTCCATCTTGATGCTGGCCTTGGAACGCTTCTTCAGCGGCTGACTGGACTCCTCCTCCTCGTCGTCGATGACGACCGTTTCGAGTTTCCCATCGCGACCCGCTTTGCCCAGATCCATGGGCTCTGCCTGCTGGGGATTGTTGTTCAGCTTAAGGAACTGCTCTAGGATGAGATTTTTAATGGTTTCCGAGGTGGTCTCCACCTCGGCAGGTATGGAGTTGGCCGGCAACTGCAGATCACGGTCCGGAGATTTGAGTATATCCGAGCTGGAGGTCACCGCACATTGACTACGCGATTCCGAGGGCGGACACACCTCCTCGCGCTTCTTGTAGCTCAGATCCTTCGGCGTCTCGTCCGCTCCGCCGGATTTATCCTTCTCCTTTTCCGGGGTGGGTGTGGGCGTGGGGGTTTGGGTCAGTTCCACGGTGGCTGGAGTGGGCGGTTGGAGCTCCGGCTCGGTGGCCACCGTTTCCTGCTGCTTTTCGAAGGCCTCGATGCCCAGGAAGAGTTCTCCGTTCAGACCTTCAATCTCACCCGCTTCGTTAAAGGACAGACACTTGGGCGCATCGTCGTTGTCCATGTTGAGAATGCTGGGCAGGTCCTTTTCGAGATCGGGCACACAGAAGGAACTCAGTTCGTCGCCGGACGAGGAGGAGTTCTGCGGATTGTTCGCGCTGCCGGTGCTGCTCTCCTGGACGAGATTATCCTCGCAGCTGCGCTTGACCAGCGAGTCGAGCAGATCCGCTCCACTGCTGCCGTTATCACTGCTGCAATTCTGGAGCAGATCATCGGCATCGTCTAGCAGATCCTTCAGATTCTTGGTATTGGCATCGAAGCACTCCACATGATCGTTTCCGGCCATCGGCTTGTCCTCCTCCTCCTCCTGCAGGGCATCTTCCTCGGGGAGCTGGACCAGGACAAGATCTCCTTTGGGCAGGAACAGACCCGTCTTGGGACACAGCTGCATTTGCAGCGGCGAGGGCGTGGAGCTCTGATATGTGGGCGTGTTGGTCTTGGTGGCCTTGGTCGAGGCATTGGTCTCCTCGCTGTCCAGCAAACCATCGAAACAGGGCGTGGGCGCAGTCTCCGGCTCTTGGACCGGCGGCAGCACCACCACATCCTCGAGCACAGTGGTCAGGTGGCCATTCTGATGTGCTGTAGGATCGGTTTCCTGCTCCAACTCCTCTTCCTCTTCCTCCTCCTCTTCGATCTCGTCTGGCAATTGCGTGGCACTGTCATCCCAATCGTGCAGCAGATTCTGCGCCATGGAGGGCAACTGCTGCTCCGCCTGGTCCTGCTCCCGCTCGTGATCCTCTAACGGTTCCAGCTCCTGGTGCTGAAGATGATGATGATGATTATGGTGCTGCTGCTGCTGTTCCTCCTCCTCCAGGCGCTGCAGGTGCTGCTCGCGCTTGACCTTCATTAAAGGCGCGGCGGAGCCGTGGAAGAATTTGACTATCCTAGTTGAGGAAGCATCTGTGCGCGGCATGGAGCGCCAGCCATCGGTCGTCTTGGTCAGGCGTATCCGGTTCCGCTTGTCGTAGTCCTCGCAGCGCACCTCCACAATGCGAGTGTCGTCCTGTTTGACCCACAGGAAGATGGGATTAACGCTGGGCGTCGTGGGCAATGTGGCGGGTGCAGGTGCGGATGCGGAAACGGGCTGAGAGATTGGTGATGGAGGGGCAGGAGTTGGTAGCGACACCTCCTTCTTCTGCTCCTCCTCCCCAGCGGGTGGAGCCTTGGGCCTGGGACTTATCCGCTTGGGTGCCACAACATTGGATGCAGTGGCTGTGGATGTGACTGTTGTTTTGGTTTCCAATTTCACGGCAGCCGCACGCGGCAATGATTTGGCTGGCTGCTCCTCCACCAGGAGGGGATTGGGTGGTGGAACTTTGGGATTCAGTGCGGGAATGGGTGTGATAGCTGGTATAGCAGCCGGGACAACTGCTTCCGGGCTGCACTTTGGTTCCGTTTTGATTTCGCGCAGCACATTCTTGTTGATGCGCGGCGTGTTGGCCACCTTCAAGTGTCCGAACTTTTGCTTGGCCCTCGTGGCCTTGCCCTTGGCCCCCTTCCCCCGGCGCCGGGTGGTCTGCTCCTCGAAGACCAGGAAGATATCACGGGCCACTCTCCGGCGCTCCGATTTCCGGTGGCAAACCGGCGGAGCCGCCTCCAGTTCCTGCTTGATGATGCCCTCATTGTTATTGTTGTTGTTATTATTATTATTCGCATTCGCCTCCGGCTCATCCTGGCAAGCTGCTGCACATTCACTTGGCCTGCAAGTGTTTCGGGGCATTTTACGGCCGTATCCGTATCCGCTAGTGGTCCGTGGTCCGTATCCGTAGTGGTGCCGCAGTGCTGGTCATTTTCCCATCACCGCTGCTGGCTTTCCTTTCCCACTCGATTGGTTTTCCTTTTCCGCACACAGCACACCACACGACACACTACTTCCCCCCGTATCCGGATTTTTCGGTAGTGCCCCCCGCCCCCTGCCACTTCTGATTGGGAGCAGCGTTCTGATTGGACAGCGGCCCTGGTAAAAAGCCTTCGCTTTGGGGCTTCCAACTTCAGTCCGTTCGCATTGCCGCCGCACACTTGCCGCTCCGCTCCAGCGTTTCTAATTCGATTAACTTCACTCGGGAATTCCAATTGGAGTTCCTATATGCCGTGCGCTATATGTTTTACGTTGACAAAATCAATGAATTTTGTATGTATATGTTTGCTTTCGATATGTTTTCATTTTCTGTTTTTGGCATATCGATTTTACATCTGGAATATCGATTTTACTTCTGGCACGTCGATTTCCGATTTCTGTAAGAGTGCCAACTTGTCTTATGAGCTTATTATCGCCCTACCGCGGGATTTGAAATATATTTTAAACATTGGTGAATTTATTCATTTATTCATTGTACTCAGACTTTGACTGATAAACGTCCACATCAGAAACTTCTGAGGCCGAATTAATTAATTTAAGATTTCTAAATTTAAGAAACTTCCAAATTATTTTAATAAGGAAAACATCATGTTGCTTCATTAAATGTGCGTTAATTAACTGATATATTTTCATTTAACATTTTTATATTATGTCGTAATGTTTTTAACTTTATAATAAGGTTTGTTTTATTAAATAAATAAAGATAAAGAAGTACAAAGATACACAAAATTTTATCAGCACTGAAATAGTTATAAAACTAAAAAATAACTTATATGACTATATATAACTATATAAGGACGGAGACGTCTCTGCCAAAAAAATTGGCTTTATATTTCGTTCTTTCGTATTATTTGCGGCCCTTTGGCAAATTTTGTTTCTTCTTTCTTCCCCGATACCTTTGTGGAGAAATATAATGTTACTCGAAAATCTAGTATAATTATACAGGACTTACCTATCCCTGAGCATCCTAAGAGTGCTGCGCTTAAGGATAAATAGTACAAATATAATTATACCAAAGGCGGAATGAAAGTACAATATAGCTTTTATATATATATCCGTCTGAATAATATTATGTTTTTGTGCCAAATGCATAATTTGAAGCAGGATCAAGGACACGCCCATGATGGCAAAGAGCCGCAAAAACTGTAAGTACCTGAGATCGGAAAATATAAAGAGTATTAGGCTAGTGACAAAATGATAAAGGGTATAATCCAGACCTCTGAAAGTTGAAATCGAGAAAGGTTGTCGTAATTTCCGTTTGGATGAACCTATTGATTTCTCTCTTGACTTTAAAAATTTGAATCGCTGTCAAGAGAAACATGATCAAATTGAAGATGCCTAGGATCATAATCGGTCCATGGTAGTAGATCCAGGAAGATGAGTCCCAGACTAAAAGAGGAAAAAATATTGTTAAATATGGTGCCTTTTTAAATGTAGTTTCAAATAAAAAACTCACTTTTTACAGCGCAGTCAGAAAATCCCACTAGAGGCATCGAATTCCATTTTTGAAGATCCTTTTCCCAAATTCCATTCATCACATAAATGACTCCTGTCGACATAGCGGCGGTGATCCAGACGAATGCGCTATATTTCTCGAACTGATAACGAGGTTCATAATAATTGAGCGAAGTGAAAACATTCCACAAACAAAAGCTGACGATAGAAAACCAAAGATGGGATGCCATCTCGAAGAAGTACTTACTATAACCTGAGAGAAATTACCGAAAATTAGTATCCTGGCTCATTTATAAGTTTAAATAAACAAGCACTTTTTCAACATTTTGTTATCAGGAAATGAAAAAGTGAATATTTTTCTTTGTGTATTCCAAATTTAATTGAAAAAAACTAATTTTAATTTTTTAGTTAGATTTATAACTTTTTGAGTTTCTAAAGCCTTAAAAAAAGAGGTTTAAAAAATGTAATTTTGCTTTGATGAGGCCAAATCGCGTGTGAATTTGAACTACTTACCTGCTGGAGCGCAAGTGTCGTACAGTAAATCGAATTGATCCAGTATCCAGATAAAGTGCTCCATGGACATGCTAAATAGGCAGCTGACTAGGCACTTGCCGAATAGATTCCGGAGCTTTCTAACGGACAAATAGACTGCGATTGTGAGGATATCACATACCAACGACATCATCATGACTGAAGGAGCAAAAACAGGGAAGAAAAGTTGAAGGGGAGGTTATCAATCAATGATTGTCCTTACTTTCGAGGAACGCTTCCGGAATTTCCCGTGGGCAAATGTGGAGTGCAAACCATATGGATTGATTTTGAATATCCGAATGAAACTGCGGATACAGGCAATACTCTTCCTTGGAAAGAGCCTTTTCAAAAAAGTCGACAATTAAGGTTCCATTCTGAAAAGTTTTTATGTTAGAAATGCAGAAACAATGGCAAACCAAAGGGCATACCGTATGAAGTGTAAATTCATCTTCCCCGATATTGAAAATTGTATCGCAGGGCAGAAACATATCCCTTATCAAGGTTAAGTCGAGAAGATTGTACTGCCCATTTCCTTTGGAGGTATTCAAATTCAAAAAGCGGTTACCTCGCACGATCTCCTCCTTCAGGTTATCATTACAGGTTCCATTGGGCAACATATTCTTGCGGGGACAGCAAATCGGGACCCAGGGTCTGTCCTTGTAGACACACGCTCTTAAATTGTTAACCACCAACTTCGAGGATCCATTTTCCGGCACCGTATAATTGTATTCTCCAATGAGGTGTGCAGGAATTTCACGGCCATCAAAAATGTAGGTGCCGTTAACACTTTTTAAATGTTCAATATCGATGGTTTCGGAGAAGTCGCAATCCGAAATGTCTGTACTCGATTTCTTCACGACAGTTAGAATAAGAATTAAACCCAACAATTTTAAAAGCAGACCCATTTTGTTCACCAAAAAATCTGACTGGGACAATAAACTCGACTGAGGCTCAAAACAATTTGTTTGCAGCTTATAAAGCCTGCATTGAAACTATTTCTAAGACCTAAAAAACAATCTCGACTTTTGGGGTTTGATAGGGGGTTTCATTGAACCGACTTATTCCCTGTACGCCTATTAGTTTATAGAAAGGCAAATATTTGCATACAAGTATAAATTAAATGGGTGCCTAGGGAATAAGATATAGTAATTTTTGGGAAAAATAATTTTATTCGAACAGTTTTCATGACCTTATCAACGGAGCCAGAAATTCCGATTAAAACACACGCACACATCTACATCGACTTGACTGTTGATTTGCACGGAGTTAAAAACATTTTTTTTAATTTTAAAAGCATACAATTTTTCAAAACCTATTCATTTTTTAAGGATGATTCCCGTTCAAAGGGTTACAAATTATTTACTTTTTAATAAATAATTTTCTAACCCTTGCAGGGGGATTTATTCTGCGGATCTTTGTCATAATGGGCGTGTCTTTGATCCTGCATTCAAAGTTCGCATTTGGCGCAGAAATATAATTTTATTCAGACTATAATATTTATAAAAGTAACAATGTACCTTTATTCCCCCTTTTGTATATTTATGTTTGTGCTGCTTATCCTTAAGCGCAGCACCCTAAAAATGCTAAGGGAGAGGCAAGTTCAATATGACTATACTTCATTTTTGAGTATTCTAATTTGTGTCCCTAATTTTCATTGGCTCGAAATTTCTCTAGCAGAAACGTCTTCATCTTTTAAAACTGTGGAAATAGTTTTGTTTGTTTTATAACTGTTCTAGTGCTGTCAAAATTAAGCATACTTTTGGGATTATGTAGAAGGTTTCCTTGTTAAAATTAATTTAATAAAAAGAACATCATAATAAGGTTTAAGACATTATGATTCTATGAATTCTAACCCCTTTCTCATTCTCTCAATACCGATGACAAAATAAACATCGATTGTATTGTTATTTTTACAAAATGAATTTGTCCCTACGGAAAAATACCCATCATTTTCCCAGCATAAGATGGCCCGCCTTCGTCCTAAAAAATTGTTATTAGAAACGCAGGAAACAGTTGGGAGATATAATGACTAACCTCAAACATCGTATTCATGTCTTTTTTCTGATGAATTATTGAAATTTGTGTGGAGATTATCTCAGGAGATCTCCTCCATTATTAATTTCTCCATTGGGAAGCTTGCAGATACAGGCTTTCAAATGTTTTTTCACCAATTTTTTTGATCCGAGGCTAGCAAAGATTTCGAGATGTCTTCGCAATAGTTAAATAACAAATTTTTGTTGCACTTTCTTAATATTTTTGATCCATAAATGTTCAGCGCGGATAGCTAAACTTGACTGAAGTTCATTGGTGCAAGCTTGCAGCTTATATATGTTTTTATCGAACAAAATTGACTTTTAAAATCAACATCCAAGTGATTTGATGATTATTCGTTTTCCCTAAAGAACGAGAATATGTTCTTTATTGGCATTCACTTGGGGATTTTAATGGGCACAATCTTAAGTATATGAAATTCGTTGGAAAATTATTAAAAGCCGAACTTGAAATCTATGAACAACCAGCTAAATTCTCGCACTTTATCGACTAATTCCCAGTACACCAATTCAAATTATTTCCGACGATTATACAAATAATTTACTTTTAATTTTTATACAATTTTTGTATACTTCTTGTGTTTTACGATGCAAGGGCAATTAGGCTTTGTTCTCAAAATAATGATATAAGTAAACAAATGATGGACTTTTCTTTGACAGGATTCTTTCTTTTAATCCAAAGTCATTTTTGAATACCCCGCCATTTTTGTCGAAAAGCGCTTTACAGCACTCCGTTTTAACGGGAATTTCTTTGGTTTGCAGAAATAAATTCAAACAGGTAGAAGTAGAAGGAGTAGAAAGTAACAGCATCTGATTGTGAGTAAAATTATTCATTATAAAATAAAGTTATAATAGCTGCGCAATCTTGCATTTATTTTCACTCGAAATAAATAAGCGAGACATTATAATTTCGATGTGATATAAAAGATATTTACGATTTGGAATATACATATAAATTGTAAATATATATCAGATGCACCCTTGTTAAAATACTATTTTAAAGTCATCCAAATTATGATAATGTGATAATAATATGAACTGAATTTCCAAAATAGCTTGAAAAATCAATTTGGGTCACCAGTTGCATTGTTTTTTTTTTTGTTTTTGGCGCAACTACTGTTGTTAAGAGCAACGGATAAATCAATCAATAATGTTCAATTCCCAGTAATTTGTGCATCGGCCAGGATGCAGAAATCGGGCTCCGACGAGGGAGCCTCTGGTGGCCAGCCGGAGGAGTCGCCGCCGGCTCCCTCCCAGAAATCCATCGATTCCGGCAACGGCGCCGAGTTTCAAATCAGTTTGAACGAGTTCCTAGAGTTTTTGAAACTATCCTGTCATGTGAACGATATGATAGCGAAGGCAGACATGGGGAAACCACACACTAGGGAACCGGTGCCGCCGATGGAGGGCAATGCCCCCACATCCAAGAGAAATTCCAAAAAGGACGAGTTCGACTTTGCGCAACTGGCGGAGAATCCGCTGGTCAATGAGCTTCTTGGCCTGCGCCGTCCGTCACGGAATTCCAGTATTCGCCACACGGACGAAAGTCGCTCCAGTTTGCTCCAGGAGGCGAAATCCAGTGTACTGCGTTCGGGACACAGTCACCACAGCCGCACATCCCGTCCAGAGTCCACCTACCGGGGATTGCATCCCAAATTGGGCGAGCAACTGGATGCAGCCATCAACGAGGGCGTCCTCGACTCGGTGTTGTCCTTCATTTGCCCGGTTCCGCTGCCCACTCAGCTCCAGAATGGCAGGAATAAGCCCAAGCAGCTGCAGCCACCGAAGGAGCTTCTCACCCAGACATCGCCCACTCCCACTCCGAATCCTGTTCCACCAGCTGCTCCCCTTACCTCCGGAGCATCCAAATCTATGATGGAGCTGGGCCACTCGCATGCTCCTCTGTCTACGGCTACTCCCTCGGCTCCTTGCCTCCAGCAGGTTCATCCCGGTGGAGATGCACTGCATCAGGATCACATAACCAATAGCATGGTGCGGGCGCTGATCAAGGAGCCAACTCCCAAGCCTGTTGGATTGAACGCCGGCAGACGCAAATCCCTACTGCTGGTTAAGGACAGTAAGCATGCCAGGCAGGAAAGGAAAGAGTGAGTATATAAATAGATAATGTATTCAATATTCCTTTTTTGGTAACCAAATATTGGTTTAATTATATCATAATGTCCTTGCTATGGGTATATCTGCTAGTTAACTTTTTGTTTGTTCGCACTAAAAAACTTAACCAATCGGTTTTTTATTTGACAGACCCGAAGTGGTGATCCACGTCTGCGATGAGGTGAAGAACACCTCGAAGGACTTCACCTGCCCGCAACATCTGCTGGTGACCAAAATGGGCTACTTTGCGGACGTAACCGCCGGCCAACGGCTGGAGGAGATGGACATATCGGTGCACTGCGACATCCTCATCTTTGACTGGCTGATGAAGTGGATCAAGCACAGTGCCCAGAGCCAGGATCTCCCAGTTTCCGGCCAGAGCAGCGGTCCGCAGTTGGATGGCAACAATGTGGTGCCCATTTTGGTGTCGGCCAGCTTTCTGCAGATGGAACCGCTGCTGCTCGAGTGTCTGGCCTTCTGTCATGCCCATCTCAGCGAGGTGGTCCGCACTTCCACGAATCTCTCGTGTCTAAATGATGCATTGGTCACCCGACTGGCGGCCATGTTCACGAATCTGGAGCTGGAGATGGTGAGGGATAAAAAGGAGCGAGTGACACCGCGCCTGTGGACCAAGTTGATACAGTCGCTCTGCGAACCCGATCCGGAAGCTCTGAGGGGTCATTTCTATAGCATGTCCGGGCTATTTCGCTGCTCCCGCTGCTTCAATTGCGTGACCAACACCATGAAATCCTATGTGAGCTGTGTGCCCAGCAACATCCGGCTGAATCGCTGGGGTCAACTGATGAGCCAACATGTGCGGGATGCCAACTGGGATCTAAACGTCTACATCGTTCAGTTGTTCAAGGAGCTCAAGTCGTGGCGGAAAGTGTATTGGAAGCTATGGGGTCACTGCCATTATCTGTACTGCTGCACTTGCGAGGCTCACTTTCCGGTCTACCAGATGCACTGGTGTCGCTTTCATCCGGAGGCACCCAACTTCCTGGGACCAGTGGGCAATGCCGGACCGGCTGGACGGTTTTCCTGCTGCGGTCAGCAAGCCTTCCGCTACGAGACGCTGCCGGGACCAAATGTTTGTATTAATTATACTAGAAATTTTATTTAATTTTTAAGATTTCACAAAGTTGTGTTAAATATGGATTATTAGTTGAATGGCCGTTTCAGGAAAAAAATGTATTCTAATTTATATATTATTATAACTTAACTCACAACTAGAGGTTATATTACAGCATAGTTATATTTTAGCTTTTATCTTAAAATTAAGAAAGGTTTTTCATAAACTTTAATTTGTCTTTGCCTAACATTTGTATTCCCATTATTATGATTGAAAAGTTTTACAGATAATTTTAAACAATCGCTATTATTGTTAATAGGTTTCAAAAAATTTAAATTTATGTTATTCATTTGAAGTTTACTAAAATTTATAGTTTTATCAATGATAAATTTTAATTAAGTACTGCTGATTTAAAAAATTTTAAATTAAGCTAAGTTCACTTTCCCCCACAGAAGACATACTTAAAAAGTACCATCACATTGAGAAATCTGACCTAATAAATATTTGTCTGCCTTTTTAGGGCTGCCAGTTCCGCGAACACAGCGTCCTGGTGGAGACGGATCGTGAGCGGGCCATCCTGGCCATTGCCCAGTTGGTGGGCGAAAACTATGCCCTCTGCGAACAGGCACCGCTAAGAATCCAGGAACTAGCAGCCGCCGGCGAGATCAGTCCCAATTGGCAGGGAATCTCCTTGACTCCGCAGAGATGTCGCCAAGGTCTGCTGCCACAGCTCTGCATGGACAGTGTGCTGAAAAGGGGTGGGTGGATGATTGTCTTTCCACCAAAGTATTCATTTCTAATCTCTGATCGATAGTAACCAACCACCGGGTGAGCCGTAGAATGCGTGGATCTCGCTATCAAATGGACACCAGCACCGATTCCGAGACGACGTCCACCAGTGAGGATGATGCTCGATGTCTGCGTCCACGCATGCGCAACGTTCACGATGATGACGAGGATTACAGCTCCAGCAGTGACGGCTGCGAGTCGGAGCATCGTCCGCCACCTAGGAAAGCACGTGGCAAAAAGTCACGAAAGCGGTTAGAATATGAAAATCAAAATACAAACATATATATATAATACATATCTAAACTATATCACCAGTCCCACCGATGTCTCGGGCCGTTTTTGGTCCGGTGAGCTATCGGCCCGCAGCAACCAGGATCATCAGCGGGATTTCGAGGAAAAGATCATGAAACAGGTGGCTAATTATGTGACCAAGAAGACCGGAACTGATCAGTGCCTAGTCCAGAATGCCCAACCGCTGGGCGGCTCCTATGTCCGCCTCGAATGCGAGTGGAAGGAGATGCTGAAGCAGCGCCACAGCCACCACAATATCCAGGGAGCCAATGCCACTGGCCTTTCGTTGCCCCAAAGCAGCAACACCTGCATGGGATCCGCAATCGCCACGGGTGGATCCTCCGTTTCCGTCATGTCCAAGCAGAAGCACAAGTAGAAATTCGTTTTCTTTGCATTCGCCAGCAAAGATCGTAGACCAAATATTTAGTCACAGATTATTAGTAAAATATTTAGCGCAAATCATAAATATTCAATTGAAAAAGTAGAAAAAAAATTATATTAATTGAAAATTTAGAAAAATATATAACTGATCATATTGCATCTTAAAAATGGTAAATGTTTAAAATAATATAGAGAATAGAAATTCGTCATCTTAAGTTGATGGGTTTTATATAATCAGCACAAATTTGGTTTGTAAATGACCAACAAGTTGGAGTTTATTTAAATTTTGGCATTAGACAGAGCCTTAAAATTGGATTAAACAAATATAATTTTTATTTTTTCAAGCTAGGGTAAATTACATTTTCCATTTTTCAGTCTACTACGAGTGTTACAAAAATTATTTAAAGTTTGCAGGCTGTCTTGCACAAACTAAAATCATAACTTCGCATTAAGCATTTCTTAATATTTGTTTATTTATTTATTTATTAACTTAACGCAATTTACAAAGACTTCGATTTGTTATACACTTCTCATGTTCACATTTAATTTTTAAATCATTTTTGTTTGTGGTACAAATAGGGTTGAAATGGAAAAAACTGTATTATTTAAAAAAAAGGACCTGCAAATAAATGCAACTGCACGTAAGAAAATGAAACGGAACCCTGGGTTCAATTGCATAACACATGCTTGAGGGGCGGGTGGCATGGCCTTAGGCTCAACCTCTTGGTGACCCACCCAGCGGCAAAAGGTGCACAATATTCATAAAAATATAAAGAACAGAAAAAATATTGGTATAATTACAGGGCAATGCCATTTTGTGGACAAAATTTACGATAATCATTTTGTGGGTTTTGTGTGTTTACTAGAATTTAGCATTGTTGCCGATCTGAGAGGTTGATGCTGAAGTTGCTGGTGAAGCCGCCGACGTGAATGGTACTGGTGATTCCGTGGCTGGGGCAAGCTAACTAAACAGGCCCTCTGTGGCCTTCTCCAGGTTCCAGTTCTCCTTGGAGAGCACGGCGCGCGCGTCATGCTCGTCGATACCCATGTCCTTGAGACGTTGGATCTTTGAATCACAATCGGGAAAGGTGTGCGGACCGCCCGCATATGCGTTCGTCCAGTGCTTGGCGGTCAGCAGGAACAGGTCATACTTGTCCTTGAACTGATATGCCACCACGGCGTCCTGCGGATCATCCGGCTCAGCGGCAGCCAGGAGCGCCTGCAGGGACAGCAGGACAGTGCGCAGGGTCATCGCCGCGGCCCAGTTGTCCTTCAGGATGTCCAGGCAGATAGCGCCTGTCACCGATGAAATGTTCGGGTGCCAGATGCGCGTTATGAAGCGAACCTAAAAGCAAATTGCAATTGAAATCAGTGTGAATTTATCGTAAATGTTATAATTTAAGCTTTACATTTACAAAGTATTAAACATTTTTGTAGTTTTAAAAAAGTATAAATGAATTTTTAAATTTACGTTTTTGATAAATACATATTCAATTTTGCTCTTTTCTTTTAAAAATTTTTAAAAAATCCAGAGGGTTTTAAAAGCCATGAGCTACTCATTGTTGATTGTTTTCTGATGCTCAGATGCATCTTTTGGCTTAAATATTATATTAACATCCGGCTTAACATCCCTCAAACAATTTAATAGATTAACAAGAAAGAAAAGCTAACTTCGGGCGGAGCCGAAGTTGATATACCCTTGCAGAATACTCTGTAAATTATATTCTCCAAAATTATTCATATGATGCATTCTTAATACTCATAAAAAATCCCAACTTCCTAACTTTAAAAACACCAAAGTTATGGCATTTCCCATCGTTCAGTTATATGGCAGCTATAGGATATAGTCGGCCTTATGAAATTTGGTAGGTCGGATTGATTGGCCAAAAATAAAACCCATAGAAAATCCCAACTTCCTAACTTAACAAACACCAAAGTTATGGCATTTCCGATTAATCAGTTATATAGCGGCTATAGGATATAGTCGTCCGATTCTTATGAAATTTGGTAGGTCGGATTGATTGGCCAAATATAAAACCCATAGAAAATCCCAACTTCCTAACTTTACAAACACGAAAGTTATGGCATTTCCGATCAATCAGTTATATGGCAGCTATAGGATATAGTCGGCCGATCCCGGCCGTTCCGACTTATATACTGCGTGCAAAGGAAAGAAGGGTGTGTGCAAAGTTGCAATTCGATAGCTTTAAAACTGAGAGACTAGTTTGCGTAGAAACAGACAGACGGACAGACGGACATGGCTATATCAACTCAGGAGGTGATCCTGATCAAGAATATATATACTTTATAGGGTCGGAGATGTCTCCTTCACTGCGTTGCACACTTTTGACCAAAATTATAATACCCTCTGCAAGGGTATAAAAAGGATCAGAAGTATCAAAGTGTACACCGAAGTACTTATCTTTAAGGATTTGTCTAGTGCACTTATAATTTTTTAGCCCTGGTTATGTGATAAGACAATAAATATTACATTTGCAGCATTCTATCTACAACAATGCTAATTTTAATGCAAATTATCCATTTTAAATGTCTTTTGTTGGAAAAAAAATCGTATTGCGGGACTCAAGCTTCTTTGTGGTGTACTAACCTTTGGCGGATTGAAGGGATATGTCTCAGGGACCTTGATCTCCAGAATAAACTTGCCGCCCTCGTAGGGCGTGTCGGGCGGACCAGCGATCTCGCCGCGCAGCTCCGTCCAACTGTCGTTGACCAGTTCGATTTTGATGGAACATTGGACGATCTGTCAGTGAATACACATTATTAATACAAATCAGTGCGGGCAGTGTTTACATTTTGATCTACATATTCTACCCTAACTATATCAAACCAAGAAGCGCGCCAAAAAATGGAAGCAAATCCCCGGGCCGTGGACCTCACCCCCTGCAGCACCATTAAGGGTGGTGGTGCAGCTGGCGATGCCAAGGGAGCGGGTAAGTGTCCTTGGTCCTCGAAACTCACCTCCTCGCTGCGCATCACCTCCTTGAACTCCCGCTTGATCCGAGACACTGCCATGTTCGCCATGATGGTTCTTCTGTTTCGGGCTCTCTTCTGTTCTGTTCTGTGTTCTCCGTTCTCTCCGTTCTCCTTTCTCCGCCTCTCCTCTTCGCTCTTCTCCGTTCTCTTCCCTGTTTTTGTTGTTGTTGGCCCTGTGCAATTTTGCGGATTTTGTGGTGCGTTGCGTAAATTACACCTGGTTGGTATCCACTCCAAGGTCGCTCCACTCTATCGCTTTCCGGGATTGTCGAAGCAAGGAGCTCGACCAGCACACAATAAATAACAAGCTCAATATCCCAATTTTATCGAAACTGACTTTTGCTCAGCACGTCTATTTTGCTGTGCTATTTTTTTTTTGTTTTTTAGTGTGGCTGCAGCACCGCATGCCAAAAATTCTGAAAGCTCGAGCTTCGAGAACACCTATCGATAAGCTAATCGATATATCCGCTCTTGAAGTTGGCGCGCAAAAATTTAAAACTTCATTTAAAATTAGCTTTTGTTGTAAAATTTATTTTAATTTTAAGTGATTTAATTCTCTAATTTATGTTACTCTATTTTTGGTTTTAGGGTAACCGAAAACCATTTATTAGACATATAAATAATTAAAACAATTTCTACATTTTTCTATAGCGATAAATAATATATTTTACAATCATAAAAATACATAACAACAAAACATAAAGATGCACGATTCGGATATACATTTATACATTTTCTGATTTATACATTACTTCCTAACGAAGAACCCTGAGAATACTCTTCTACTTTTTATTTCAGTCCTCTGAGTTTTCAGTCTTCTTATCCTTTTTAAGATCTATACAACTTTTGGGTCTAGCTAAGTTTGAGCTTGGCAATCCTTTAAATATTATGGCAACAATTACAAGTCTTAAACAAACATTTGCATGACTTCTCAAAAAACATAAAATCGATGAGAAATGTGGCGCCTAGTAAAACGGCCTTTAGGCTAACATCCATGTTCTTTTGAAAGGTGATGCCGAACATATCCGCATCTGTTAAAAACTCACACCCAAGTCCAGACCACTTCTTTGAGATCCTTCCGACATTATCACCGGTTAGAGATACCACCTGACAATAATAGTCTATAGTTTGTAAAAACAAATAAGTAATATAGATGCTCACATTAAAGTCCACATTGCAGCAAACCGAGCAAAAGCACATAGGTCCTTCAATGCGTAGGGCAAGGTCTCCACTTTGGTTTAGGATGCGGAAGGAAGGCCGACAAATAGACCACTCCTCCTCGATACTACCGATGACATTTCCGGGTGGTGCCGAAACCTCGATGCTGTGCAGGCAGCAGGGAAAACAGACGGAGGAGCAGCCCAGTGGCCGGTGAAGATGGATAACCTCTTCCTTCAGATAGTGGTCAAACACCTTCATATGGAAGGGTCTCTCGGGACAGCAGTTACGGGTGCAGCAGTTGGTGTCCTCCACCGCATAGAACACCTTCTGTCCCAAAGCGTTTTGGATGGAGTACCGGTTGTTGGTCTCAAATCCAGTGATGGCCTCGAAAAATTCGACCTTCTGCTTTACCAGAAGCTGATCGATTATCTTTAGGTACTCCAATCCACTTGCACTGGTTGGTATTACATTTTTCCAGTCTCCAGCTGGTCCTCCTCGAGCCATTCCAGTGCCTATTCCAGGTTGAATTACTATGGGTTCTGGGGGACATTCAACGGACCCAGGGGGATATCCTACGGACCCTGGGGGATATCCTACCAAAGGGTGAAATGGTTCTCTAATGGTTTTGTCCGGTGGTGAACCGCTTTCATCACCCACTTGGCTTGTTGCCTCTCCTAAGCATGGCAGTTGAGAAACCAAAGGGGTTTGCGGCGCAGTTTCGGAATTCATTAAAATGCAACTATGCTAAAACCACAAAAATTGTAAAACAATTATAGAGAAAAATGGCAAGTTCTATAATATGTAAATGCAACGAATTTAACACCGGTTAACTAGATTAGTATTTTAAGAAGAATTATTTTGATAAGCTCCATTTACTGCACCATGGCCTAGCGACCTACTCAAATAATGTTGTCTGATCCGAACTCGTTTTTGATATCGGATCAAAAACCATCGCTTCAGTTAGCCACAGCTTTTCATTGGCACGGAGCTAAGGTTATTTTCCATTGCGTCTCAGATCTTGAACACCGAATACATAAAACTTATAGAACAAAACCAGCATAAATCAAAGTTCTTGTGACCTTAGTATTTTGGTTCTATTACGCTCACCTGCCTTGTCTGCGGTCGGAAATATGAAACTTGTTTTGCCTCCTATAAACAAAAATAAGACGTTTATTCTTTTAAGGCGTAGGCCTCTCTTGGCAACAGTCCGAAAATAATAGACAAGACAACCATTAATTATGCGGCATACGATCTTGTGTTTATAGAAGGTATTGCTAGGAAAAGCGGGTATATGTGGTGTTACTGTCGCAGATTTTCAATATACATATATTAAGTAATTCTCTCGAAAAAACCGTTTTGACACCAAAACAACATTTAATTTTTGATTATTTCGGTGGAAGCTAATTTGGTAATTGAAATTATAAATTATCATTTTTTAATCATATGACTATTTTTTTTCTTGAACAATAAAAAACAATATTTTTAACTTAATTTTGTAATCCACATAATGTTCTTTATAAACAATAAAAACAATTTAATTAAAATTCTTTTAATTTTTACCGACAAACGATTCAAAAAGAATTTGGCGATCTACTTAAAGGGTATACCCCCTGGACGAAAAGCCTTCAACTGGTCATTCTCTTTTACTGCCCAAATTCACGTTTCGCAAAGCAGAAATGGCGCTCGTGAAAAAAAACGTGTCAGCAAAAGCGTGTGGGGAAGTTTTGGAGTCAACACAGCAACAATTTTCGGACAAGGAAAATAACCCAGTAAACATTTTGCGGACTAGCTTAATATGAAGAGTTGGCCAATGTTTTTTTTTTACTCGTTTGTCTGCTGTGCACACGTGCTTGTGCTCCCCTTTTGCTCCGCTCTTCTGCCCCAAAACAACTGACCGATACAAACAAAAAATGCCGGCTCTTCAACGCTTTTCTACTCTCCCGCTCTCCTTGATACACCCTTGCAAAGAGTATTACAGTCCATAAGTATGCAACCTAACCACATATGTATGTATAATACCTATCATACTTAAGTGCATATAGATATCAAAGTTTAGTAACATTCATAGTTAATTTTAAATTATAAATTAATGCATAAAAATAGATAATTAGTTATGAATAAAAATGTTTTCTAACTTAACGACTTTTTAAAAATTAGTGTAACATCTTACTGCCCTCGCTTAAATTTACATATCTGCTATAAATGGTTATATGCATATATAAATGTATATGTGTATATTTTGCTATAAATCAGTCATATACAATTCTTGGACATATAACGTTAAAAATGTATTTATAAATATTTTTACAACCACAGGGGTATAAAGTCTTCGTCTTGCCAAGTTTGAATTTACCTCTCGTTATCTCATGCTCTCGCACACCACAAACTTCACAAACGCAACTTCCCTCGCTCAAATTCAACTCGAAAGCGTTTCTGATTCATTCAGCTTTTGCATTTTCGGAGAAGCGGCTGCAATCTACAACCGTCACAGTTTTTTTTAACCCAAGTGTTCAAAACGCATCGTCTGGTGATTAATAGCTTATCGTTTTAAAGTAATTGCGACACTTTTCTACTGCACATGTTTTAAGTAAGTCTATTTATTGAGGATTAAATTTTGTATTATTCCCGGTTTCAGTGTGTGCGTGCCTTTGTTTTCCTCTCGACTCAAAACGTGCGTCGCATTCGGCACGTGGTTTCCGCCTCACCGCCCCGCGATCCACACTTTCTTTATTTTTAAACGTTCATATGTACGCCTCACTTGCAACGCCATTTGCGTCAATTTTAAGGGATAAAACACGGAGAAGAGTACGTCAACATTTAGCATTAGTTCATTTATATTTAGCCATAGGCACGCAAAAACAATTTAACAAATCGCAGTGTTTTCAGCGACGTTCTTTTGTTCAGCATCTCAGGTACAGTTGCACCAACAACGAGAAAACATCTCAGGGGCAAGAAAAGCGATGACGAGCCCCCAGTGAAATGAAAAAACTGTACTCGGGTACTGTGAGACTTTAGCAATAAAGAAAACAAAACATTCCTACGCATATCTTTTGTAGAATTGTTTGCAGAGCAACAATTAGTCCAGAGCCAATTGAAATCCATACAAAGCACAACTACACAGAAGAAAATGGTCAAAAATACAAATATTTATTATTTTCTCTGTTTAACGAAAAACGTGTTCTATAATATAAATTAGATTGTATATACTATTTTTATGGGATCATTAAAAATTAATTTTACTTCAGCGTTGGTTATACCTTAACATTGTAAAGTAAATTGTTTATGAATATAAATATATAATTTAATATTCCTTATAACTTCTATTTTTGCAATTGCTAAAATGCAAAAAGAACTCAGATAAGATGTCTTTTAAATACATTTTAAATACTCATCTTTCGGTTAAAATCACAAAAATATATAAACATTGTTGTTCTGACTCATTTTCTTAAATTAATAAAATATTATAACACAAATGTCTAATAAATAAGTTTTTGTTTTTTAACTTATTTCAAAATATAACTAACTACGTAATTGAAAATGATTATAACTAAAACTATAGATGTTATTATCTGTGTGCCAATAGGTTTTTAAATATCTAAAAATGCAAAATGACGTACATATTATAAGTTAAATGAAAGTAGCCTCCTAAAACAGCTGATTCCGAGAAGAGAGGAAAGCGCTTTCCTTGTGGCATCCCGAAAGCTTTTATTTGTGGCATCAACTGCGCATCATCCCTCTCTCTCACGGTATGTTGGTGTGTGTACCCAGTGCGTATGTGTAATAAACGCATACGGCATGTTGTACGGCGCTCAGTTCCATTTGCTCGCTCAATTTCGCCAGATGCGGCTGCTAATCTCAATCTCCAATTGTCGCTAAAAACAGTGCATTTTTTTTAGCCTGGGGAAAAAACAGCTGTGAGTGCGACTTGTTGTTAAACGGGCCGCTAAAAAAACACGGCGCTCTTTTCAGTCGCCGCTTACCTGTCGCACCACCTTGATCTCGGGAATTAAGTTGTGAATTATGCCCGATAAGAAATGCACGGAAAACGAGCAGAATGGTGCGTAGTTATATCCTAGAAACCCCGTTATTGTCTGCCTGAGCTTGTGTGTGTGACTTTTCATGGCCAACTTGGGACATCCGTGGAACAGCTGTTTGCCGAGGTCGCGTCTCGTTTTTCAAAAGCTTTTCTTTTGGCGCGCGCCTGTTGGCATACCAGCATATTTTTTATGTTAAACTGGATGTATAGATTGCAATTGGGTGATAATGAGTCTTTTATCTATCGGCTGGAATCTGTGGAAAAATTTTCAGACAAATATTTAACACAGACAGGTTGCAAAAAATACAGAGAAAAAACAAATTTTCTTAGAAAACAAATTTTTATTTAATAAATTAGTTTAGTAATTGTAATTTTACGAAGCATTTGTTTTTCAAACCCAAAACGGCGTATTTTGTTAATAGGATGCAATAATCTTTTGGTATTATAAAAGGGTGGTTTTAACCACGCAGAAACTTAGCTTAAAAATTCGTAATATTATATTATTATAATATTAAGTAGCTTGCTACATGTATGTACATACATATATGAATATTAAAATCATTTTAAAAAAAAATTAACAAAATATTTCAAATTATGAAAGCCTAGCCTATCGAACCGCTTCCAAAATCCAAAATCGACATCGATAGCTTTAATAGTTCCCTGGAGAACTCGTAGGAAAATCACATGGTCGGACTTGGGGTGGCTTTACCTTAGAAGAGAGTAAAAGAGAGAGGCGCACTCACACACACCCGCACAAAGCTTTCGCGCTGCCGGCATCGCTGTCGTCGTACTACACAGAGAGAGAGAGTTGCTCTCTTTTGCGCTCTTGCAGGCACACCGATAAGGCGTCGACGTCGCTGCCAGCGCTTGGCGAAAAAAAATTTATAATAAAAACTTCTACTCGTAGATTGTGTGATGCCAGTTCGCTCTGCTAATCCGATACGCGCTAGAAGTTTGATCCGAGACAATTTGGAGAAACAGGCTGGTTGTCTAAATTTAATCCACTCCAGAATGCCGAACATCAAAGTGTTTTCGGGCACCTCGCATCCGGATCTGGCCCAACGGATCGTCGATCGTCTGGGAATCGATCTCGGCAAGGTGGTTACGAAGAAGTTTAGCAATTTGGAGACCTGGTAAGTAGTAGTCCTGCGGGAAAATCCCCATCCTTGGGGGCTACCAACAAGTGTTAACCCGAGTGTTTTAAAGTGTGATAATTACGTTTTTCGAAAACTGTTTGTCAAACCCATGTGCTCAAAGGGTCCTTGACAATCGCTGAAGGTTGCGGCCTATTTCTGCCACAATCAAGCATGGAAATCAATGGGAATTTTGATTACCTGCAGCTGGAGGATTTTTCAGAATTTTGTGGGTTGCCTTTGGCTTGATTTCTTTTTATTTTTATTGATTTAACAAGTGGACTGTACACCGTCTTTGTCGCTACAGCCCAGCGTTTGTGTGTGTGTATAGTGCTGGTGTGTTGGTTTGTGTGAGAGTAACACACAGGCACACACACGCAAAGCTCGACCAATGTCGCGTGCAATTTTCGACGAATTTAAATTTAATTTAAAAATCCAAAAGAACCGAAAAAAAAGAAAATTACTTTTAATTTTATATTTTTAATTAAATTAGCAGCTGTTTTAATGTGAGTGTGTGTATGTCTAGACTTGCGGCTTGCACGCTTTTTGCTTCCCTCTCTTTCTCGCACTCACACAGGCGCAAGACAAGCCAGTCAGCTGCTGATGCAACAACAACAAATAATAAATAAAGGCGCCACTGGGTTTTCCCTCACCCCCATACCAGTTTTTCGTTATCAACTTTTCTTTTTAATAAAATTAAACAAAAGCCACATTAGCAAACAATTAGGCGGTGAAAAGGTGAAAGAAACGAGGCAAACGGAAGAAACCGAAACGAAAATAGAGGTTATAATACGCGCTAAGCTTTTTGACATGATACGCGCTTCGTCGGTGTGCGTGTGTTTTTGTTATGCTCGCACTGAGTCGCACGCACACCAAGCCAAAAATAACAGGCGATGGCTGATCGAAGCGAATATTCCCTATAATAGTCGTTGTAGAGGGCTCTGTGGGTTATATTTCAATTGAAGTCTGAAATAATAAATAGAGGTATCAATATTGTAATACAAAATTATTGCGTTAAAATTTTTGATTATGAAAAGTTAACATTATTTTTAGTAAGAATATATAACATTTAAAATGGAATGCCCCTTAATGAAAACAAAACATTCGTTTAAAGTACTTTATGTTTGGACAACAGTACGTATGCGTAATAAATTTTGAAGCCAATGTGCAGACCCTAAAACGCAGTTTTTCCAAAAAATGTCTTTTGTGTGCCTATCTAGCAACCAAATATACTCTTTTATAGGGTATTAAATGCCTCCGAGTGTGGAACCACAACACGACTCTGTCACGTTTTTCGTTAGTTGACTAAAAGTGGGAGAACTCTCTCTTTAGGTGAGAATCGAGAATGGCGAGAGCGCCACATCAACAGTCGGCAGACGTTACGACGTCGACAGCGACAGTGGCAGCAGCACCCCCGCATTCTGTAGAGGCCTCTCTCTTATTATTTTCTCTTTCACTCTCTCACCAAATATAAGACCCCCACGTGTGCATAGTGGTTGTTGCTCTATATTTGTTGTTGCAGTATTTTAGTTTGCACTTGTCTGCTTTGTTTTTGTTGCCCGTCTCGCCTTCTCACTTCTCTCTGGGTTTTTCTGGTATTCTCTCGAACAGCAGCCAGAAAATCATATTGCTCCAATTTACACTAGTTGTTGCTATTTGATAGTGCTGGTGTAACGGGTCAACCTTTGCTTTTTTTTTTCTTACTTTGTCTTGATTGCTTTTGTTGATAAAACCGAACGAAATGCGATGATGATAATGATTCTGCTCTTGTTTTTTTTTTAAGGGGCGTCTGGGCTAGAGATCAAGTTATAGTCAAGATTATAGTCAATTGAAGGGCGCTCAGATGGGGCGAATGTGTTCATGCATGGTAAATAATGATTAAGACTGTGACACTAATTTGAGTTTGCACGGTGATAATGGAAGATAAGATCAAAACAGAGAGAAGAAAATAAATTATTTAACACCAGACAAAATAGCGACATTTAGTTTTTTTTAGTAGGTTAGTTAAATTTGTAATTCACATTTTAGAAATGGTAAATGGCTTCGACAGAATAATTTGTTTTAATTAACTAATTACAGTGAAAGTTCTAAATAGTAAGCACTCTTCTATAAGAAATTTAGTTGACCAAACGAACAGAAATTATAGTTTGGTTTATTCTTTGTTGAATTTTATTAATTATGCCCGTAAATCAATTAAGTAATTACTACGAAGGCCATAAAAAGTATATAAAATTCAGCAATTCAAAGAGACTACAACCAAGAAAACCCACAAACGACCTTTGCCGAAGTCCAAGTCCAATTTCAGTGGCAATTCATAATAATTTTTCAATAACCCCAAAGTGGGCTTCAATTTCAAATTTTGAAGGTTTTGCCACACGCAAACTTTTTCGGCACCCCCTCTACAAACCAGCCTACCTCCCACAATAAATGCCAATTACAAAGAACTTTTTCCCCGACTCAAAAGTTTGATCGATAAGAAATTTGCGTGTTTGCCTTTTGAGGTCGTATGGTATCAACGAGCTTTTGAAAGGGGCCCGAGTTAATAATGATAAGAAGCTTATAAATCAACAGAAACCAGCTGAAACTAAGCGAAAGCGATTAAGATTCGGTCAGACTGAGATTAGGTTAGTGGGAGACGTTTGGCTATAGTCTTTATTTTTACAGTATAACTTCAATAAATTGAACTTAGGACCGCAAAAGAGGGGTGTTAAACAAAATTAAAAATACAAAAATTGGTCAACATTATTTGAATATGATGTTAGGATCGAAAAACTTGAAATTTTATCACAATCCAACTTTTTTTTAAGTTTAAACCAATTAATTTTACAATATTTAAGCTTTAAATTGCAAGTCAAGTGTAATGAAAGAAAGAATGTTTCGAGCAAACAACTATAAAAATAAACAAACAAAATAGAAAAAAAGTGTGAAACTGGTGATTTCAATTAGAGAAGTTGGACTGTTTTTCGTTTTCATGTTTTTTGTATTTTCGGTTTACATTATCACATGAGCAGACAGAATTGCGGACGAGGAAAGAGATAAAAATACGTAAAAAACAAAGGAAAACGAAATGAATTTTAGCTGAAATTCTATTTGACGGTCGGCCAAAGAAACAGCTGCTGAACTGTTGCTAGTTGCTGGCAATGCGGCGGATTCTGGCCAATTGCCAACTGTCGCAAGTCTCCCGTACGCCCAGCACATCCAATTCCCCCCCCTGGTTTTTCCCTTTGATTTTCCCAAGTTTTCCCGGCATGCTAACAATGTCATGGTGGCGAACGGTGAAAGTGTTTTTGCAGCCCCGACAATCTGTTCAAAAATGCATGATTTAATGGCATAATGCATCCGGCCAAGGTTGATGAAATCGCTGCATTTAGCCGGCCAATAATGATCTCGACCGGACCCTAGATAAGAACAAAATAACTCTGCGAGACGTTGCAATCAATACCCCCAAAAAAAGCCGGTCAAGTGAATTTCGCTCATTTTTTTTGATAAGCGTTTGCCGAAATAGGTTATACTATACTACAAAAACGTGTCACGCGATTGGCGACACGAATTTGTGTATGACAAAGATAGCCCCGAAATATTGGACAAATTAATTACGGGCCACATTGGCACAGGTCGTTCAATCGATAGCCGGTTGAGGGCTGATGTTTCAAATGCCATGTAATTGAATTAACCTTCAATGGAAAAACAAAAGCCAAAATAACCATGAGAAAGCAAAAAAAGGCCACAATGAGAGAAGTAGTTGGACCAGTGAGCAGTGTTTTATTGAGTGAAATTGGCTGCTTTATGAAATCTAACTTCTGAACAAAGAATAGTTCTTGCTTTTCTTATTGAAAAGATTTTTATTGGGGGAATAGTTTTGATTTATAGGATTAAAGATTTGTATAAAAAAAAACAAGAATATACGTTTATTTTGAATTGTTAATATAAATTTTGTTTTAAATAGAAGGCATGGTACTAATATACACCTAATAAACATGTTGACATATATATGTTTATGTTTACAAATGTTCTGGGTTATTTTCTAATTTATTTCCGTCTTTGAAATGCCGATTAAACCTCCTATTCTGAATCAAGGGTATCGAAAATCTATAGTTCAAGTTGCCTACCTAGCTCTGAGCCAAACTGAAACCAAAACAAAACAAAATGTAAACAAAATAATAAACGAAGCGGCGTCGGTGTCAGTTGTCGGTGCAAATATTGCGCATACGCCATGTGTGTGTGCGAGTGAATTAGAGAAGATTCGATTAGATTGCGTTGGCCTGCAGTTTCGATGGGCGTCGTTAAAGGTCAACAATAGTGGGCGTCGTAAGCGTGGGCGTGTATTGTTTGGATTATCAATAATTACGGGGAGGGCGGGGATGTAGAGGAAAGGATACTTTGGGAACTTGTGAATTTGAGAACTGTTGCCAAGACATGCGAGCTTGAGCCAAACAATGGAAATTTTTCCACACTGAAGGAGTGTAATTTATACCAGATACATTTATTGTTTACACAGAAAACATTGAAATTATATTGGTGTATACCAGCTTGATGATTTTAGAATTTTAAACTAATCGATATATTTGTAGAAATTCCACTAGACTTTAACTAGCAAAATAAATTTCCAAACTTTAGTTAATAAAATGTTAGTCAAACTTTGTGTAATCGAACTATCTTTAATAATTTAATGGATTCATAATGGATTGCTATGATACTGTAATAACGTTTCAGAACTGCTCAAGTTTTCGGTGATCTAAAGACGATATGCTTTAGATTGAAAATATTTTGGTGTGAAAACCTACCAATTTTTGTCCAAATCTTGCTGATATTTTCTCCCAGTGCACCCACATCCAGCCTATCAACTGACCCCCCGCTCTCTGTCTTTGCAGTGTGGAAATTGGGGAATCGGTGCGCGGCGAGGATGTGTACATCGTGCAGTCGGGATCCGGCGAGATCAACGATAACTTGATGGAGCTTCTGATCATGATCAATGCGTGCAAAATCGCATCAGCCTCTCGTGTTACAGCTGTGATTCCTTGCTTTCCATATGCCCGCCAAGACAAAAAAGACAAGGTAGGTTTGCCTCAACACGATCCGGCCGCCGAAAATCACACAGTACTATTCTCTGGATCCTATTTCGGGTCCTACGTGCAAAGAAAAGCAATGTAAACAATTAATTCTAGATGATCCGACTATTACTCCAACTCAAAGCCCACACACTGTTTCTGTTGGGGAAAAGTGCAAACGAAACAGCGTAAACTTTTCCCCCGAATGTTTTCCCCAACGTTTAGCTCGATTGTTAATTACTTGCTATATATATAATCGATTAATTTATCCTATATATACTTCTCTTTTTCTGTGTGTGTGACTGTGAGTTTCTAATGCATTTTGTTAATCAAGTTGGATTTGATTTTCATTTTCAAAAAGTTATTTGCAACGAAGCTAAGCTGGAGGAACGCAAAAAATGTAAAAACGCACGCAATTGGAAAATGTGGAAAATTTGTACAAATAATTTAGTGATATATTTTGCTTAATTATCCTGCCGTTTGTGATTAAATACTTTAATTATTTTTAATTCCCATGCCATGATCGCTCTCTCTTTCTCGCCCTCCTGCTACTATCTCCCTCTACCCGCTCGTGTGTGTGTGCCTTGGTGTATTTCTCTCTCTTTCTCCGTTTCTCTATCGATCTCTGTCTCTCATTCTCCGTGAAGTTGGCAGGCAGTGAGGATAATGCGGAAAGCAAGAAACTAGCCAAGAAAAACTACGATTGGAAATTTAGGGTATTTACCTTGTACCTTTTCAACCACTAAACGCTCACCGAATTCACACTTTATGTTCTTCTAATGGGAAATTTCTTATTAATTTTCTTTCGAACCAAAAAAAGAAACACTAAGAAAACTGGAAGGGAATATCGAAATGGCAAAATCATCCTCAAACTCATAACTCACGAAGGAAATTTTTGGCGTCTGGCTTAACAAGTTTCACGTTTCTCTAAAGAAAATCAGCTTTTTGTCTACCTTGCATGTCCTTTCCTAAATCCCCCCTCCTCGCTCATAAACTAATAAAGAAGAAATTCTTGGCTAACCCACAAAGAAAATTGGTGACAAATGCAATGAATATTAATTGGCAATAAATTTAAGAAAATAAATTTTCCACATACTTTCGTTGCCTCTGTTTGTCTTGTTTCGGCGGCTCTTCATTGCAAAAAAAAAGAGAATGTGAAAAAAAATAATTTACATAAATTAATCTATATTTAATAATGGACCTCTAATAATTATTATTGTTTGTGCTGTTTCGACTGCTGTTTGTTTGTGTTGATTGTTGTGATCTTGCACTTTTGTTATTGTCTTATCGGCCCTGACAACAGCCTCCTTTCGGGGCTTAAACAAAAAAATATTTTCCATTCCACTTGATTAAGTTTTTCCGTTGCTAGATAATCCCCTGTGACGTCAGACGATTGGATCGGCATTGGGGGTATATACATATAGACGTTGAACCCTGGGGGTCAAGCGCACAAAATGCACAAATATTTTTCATTTCTGTAATCTGTAAATGAGTTTCTTGACATTCAAGATAATCAGCTAAAATGGAAGGAAAATATATAGTAATTTTTAAAATGTTTTTCTTGAATTGGCACTGCAACCTGATTTGAATTCAATCCCCACACTTGACTAACACCCTATTTTTAAATACGGATTATGACTTTGTTAACTTAAACTTATGATACCCCCTTATGACTCCATTTCCCACAATAATTTTAATTTAAAACTCTGAATTATTCTGAACTTTTTCTGTTTTCTTCTTTTTCTTTTTATACTCTTTGTCTCTCTTTTGCATCAAATTACCCAAAATAAAAACAAACCAAATTCGATTTCTGTTGAACTTAGGAGTTTTCAGCCAAACAATATACTGTGAGTAGTTCGGTTAGTTCCTGTATCCCAGGCATTATTATTTTTAATGCTGCTGCGGGACTAAAAACAAGACCATTTTGCTTTAGATTATTTTTGTCTTAAGCCTTTTGCTTTGTTGCGTTCGTTAATGTTTTCTTTTGAGATGATGGTACCAGACGGTCGTTTCCCCAATACTATCTATACACATGTTTATATCCGACCGATGTTTTGCATGCCTTATTCTCAGTTCAGTTCGGAATTCAAATAAACCACCAAAATCCAATCCCCAAATCAAATGAGAAAAACGGAAAGAAAAAATTGAAAAATTGTTCGATTTTCTTTGCACTTGTTTGCGTATTAACCGATCTATCTGTATATGTTTATCTCTAACTGGCGTTGCACCTTCATTACCTGGGTATATATATATCTCATTCTCGGCCTCTCTTGATCTCAATTCATTATTTCCGGGGTGCTGCACCAATTCACATTCGTCCTTTGTGTTGTCGCAACTGAATCTCTTTTCTGTCTATGAATTATGTATCTCCATATGCAATCTATTGGAACGTTAACCTCTTTGTTGATTTCTGTCTATACATAAGTGTGTCCATGTTCGATTTTGATTTCCATGGTTTACTCCTCATAATGCCTAGCCTTAAGATTTCCACCACTACTAGTTGCGCTAATGGAAACCTTTCATTGCATCTCTTTCTACGCTGGCCAATGCACAGAGTCGTGCGCCCATCTCGGCCAAATTGGTGGCCAACATGCTGTCCGTGGCTGGAGCCGATCACATCATAACCATGGATCTGCACGCCTCACAAATTCAGGTAAGTCTACACGAGATTCTATATAATTCTTTTTATAGTTATAAGAAATTTTGAAATTGGTCCTAAGTTGATCAAAATATAGGAAAATGTAAGAAAAACATACGGTTTACATAACGTTCAATCAAACGTTGAAAATTTGAAAAATTTGAAGACTAAAAAGGAAATATCCATAGATATTTTGTTTATCCGATTACCTGGTAAAAACTACATTAGACAGCTATAAAAACAATTACTCAAATGAAAACCCCCTGGTGAACCTTCTCAAAGTTATCTTTGATATCATTATATTTGCAAAGCCTTCAATGCGTTTTTCCTATCGCAGTTCGATTTGATTTATCAGCCAGCTTTCAATTACGATAAAGAAAATGTGATTTTCTTTTTGAACGACGTAACAATTTCGCTTTGTTTATTTGGGGTAAAGCCAAAGAAAGTGTTGCAATAATGCAAATAGAAATACAAAATATATGGTACAGATATATCCAATAACATGCGGTCGTCCAATGGCGGAGCCGAAATTGTTTTTTGTTTTTGATTTGATGGAAAGTTTAGGATCAAACGGGAGCTCGTCGGATCCTCAAGAACAAGCTCCTCCGCCGCTTGGCTAGGTGGTGAACTCGATGTAGGGCTCAGAGGCGTCGTTAATATGGGTATGGGTATTTGTACTGATTCTATTATCGTCATCGTTATCGCTGAGCATGGGTCGCATGGAAAGAATGCTCACCGAGAGTTTGCCCAGTTGATCCATCAGCTCGGAGATGCGCTCCTCCTTCACGGCAATCATGCTCTCCAGATATTCAGCCTTCTGGGTGATGGAGCTGATGTAATTGGACTTTTCGGCGCTCTCTCTTACGGCTCTTGTATAATATTCATAGTCAACTACTTTTTTGGTCACCTTCTTGATCTTTCCATTGACAAGGGTGTCCACGTCTATGGTCAGCACTTTGGGTAGCTTATCACCGGAGGAGGAACGCTCGATCACTTGGGTGAGGGATCGGTTGAGGGTGCGACTCCGGGTTTCCTTATTAACCGACTGTTTGATCACTTCGCTTCTTTGGGAACGCGTAGGCGAGGCTTGCAGCATGGGACTCGGTCTGGGACTCCCGCACTTGGTCACAGCAATAAGTTCCTGAAATAGAGTTTCGATAGCTCCCGGAACCGCTGCAGCCAGTTGTTCCAGCAAAGCACGTGGCATATTAATGCCCAACTTCTTAAGAACTTTGGCGTTGAACGTATCCCAACTTTTCAGCTTCAGCACCACACTGCATTTGGTCGGATAATTGTGCAGATCCACTAGACGGGGATGGCATTTCTTAACAATCTTGGCCACGGGTAGGACATCAGAGAAATAGCGACGGGTACCCAGGTCCAGGATAATACGTTGCTCCTTAAGCCATTGTTTCAGGTCCTCATGCCCCTCCATATTAAGCATGTGATTGGGGGATTGGGCTTGTGATTGGGACATTCCGTGCTTATCTTTTTCTTTGGGATTTTACCTGCTTAACTTTTGTTTGAAAATTTTTTTAGGGAGATTAGAGATGTTGATCATTGGGGGTCAAAACTGTAATGTAACTGTATCTCGACACAGATTGTTAATGCCTGACAACTATGTGTTAACTCCCAACGACTACTTGATGTTTAACTAATTTACAAACTCCGCTTTCAGGGCTTCTTTGATATACCAGTTGATAATCTCTATGCCGAGCCAGCGGTACTGAAGTGGATCAAGGAGAACATTCCCGAGTGGAAGAACTCGATCATTGTGTCGCCCGATGCTGGTGGCGCTAAGCGGTAAGATTAATTTTTGCTCTTTACAACTGAATGTAAATTAAAAGGGCTCTTTTTCAGTGTCACCTCGATTGCCGATCGTCTGAACGTGGAGTTCGCTCTGATACACAAGGAGCGCAAGAAGGCCAACGAGGTGGCGTCCATGGTTCTGGTGGGCGATGTCAAGGACAAGATTGCCATCCTGGTCGATGATATGGCCGACACATGCGGCACCATTGTGCATGCCGCCGATCGTCTGGTGGAAGCTGGAGCCACCAAGGTGCGTTTGCTTGACTTTCCATTTGAATATGCACATTTCAATGATTAATTTTTTGGATTTATTCAGGTTTATGCCATTCTGACGCATGGTATTTTCTCGGGTCCCGCGATTTCGCGGATTAATAATGCCTGTTTCGAGGCGGTGGTGGTGACCAATACTATACCACAGGATGGACATATGCGGGATTGTCCTAAAATCCAGGTTCGTATTTATCTATAAAAAATAGTTTTAAATTAACTGTATATGCCCTTTTTTGTACAATTGTCACGTTAAAATTACAATTTCCTTTAATTTTAAGTAACGTGTCTTTATAACCCCATTTTATTTATCAAAAATATTAAATGGTTTTCTTTTTATTCCTTTCAGTGCATTGATGTCTCGATGATGTTCGCCGAGGCCGTCAGACGGACACACAACGGCGAGAGCGTCTCGTATCTCTTCTCAAATGTTCCATACTAAACAACAAACAAAAAACCGGCAGTTAAACCAGCAAACGTTTAAAACAGCAACCAGAACACCGTTAGCAAGCTACCGCAAAAACACATCTTTAACAGCAATTTATAATGCAACCAACAACCACAACAATTTAAAACAACTTATTTTGCCATCATAATCGTTATATATTTTTTATGGATTAACTATTGTAATTAAAGCAAATGCAAACTCAGTAGATGGGAAATCGTCATTATGTAATTATACTAAATAGGAACCTAAAGATAACACTAAACAACACAAAAAAACAACAACAGAAGTACCGAAATGCAATGCCTTTCCTTTGTATAGTAGGATCTTTGTTTAAACAAACTTTTGCCGTTTTCTGATTTTAAAAGTTAGCACGAACGATAATTCCCAGTTAATTGGTGTAAACATTGGCCTGCTCTTAGAGAGAATTTTAGATTTATAGATTAACACCGTAGAAGATATACACCTAAATCCCCACACGAACACACACACACACACCCAAAACTCCCACACATACACTCACACACAAAAAATATTGTAATTTTACACTGTGCAACAACTTTTTGATGATTCTTTATTGTAAGTTCATAATGAAAAAAAAACGCAAAATACTTGCAAGTTCAAAATAAAATCTAGTAAAATTAAGTAAAACAAAAAAATACAATTGAAAAGAACATAGCGAATAGGCGTTAAAAAATAAATAACAAAACAAACACAACAACAAAAAAAACTAAAGAAAAAATACAAAAAAATATTACAGAAAACTAATGAAATATGTGTTTTAATTCAAACTTTTCCTTGTTTGATTGTAAGTAAATTCTTAAGAAGTTATATACCTTAACAAGTTATTTTTTGATTTCTGAAGGATGGGAACATTGTTACAAAACTTTAAATTTTGAACTTAATAACATTAAAATATTTTCTCTTTCGGGCATTAAACAACAATTTCACTTGAATGGATTATTTTTCGTCCTTCCCTTTTATTTGGTTTTATTTCAAAAAGAATTTTAAATTTTATATTTATATATTTTTCAAAAAGTTTTAAATAGAAAGTTTAAAAGAAAGTTTTAGTTTCATTAATGCCAAGGCCCAAATTCTAAAATTTGTAATGTAATATAATTCTTTTCATTTTCAAGAAACGTTTTCTGAAAAATAAATTTCTTGGTACGCCGTTCATATATTTATTGGATATTTGATACCCTTACTCCATAAAACTCGTGTTGTTTTGTTTAACTCTTTATTAAATTATTTACATATTTTGTTGAATATTGAAGTGACATGGGGACTGCTGGGAAACGGGATGTGATCTTAATACTCTTCAAAGCCTTCTCCACCGTCCTCCTCGTTGTTGTCCAGACCGACCTCCTCGAAGTCGCGTTCTAAGACGGCGATATTCTCCCGCGCCTCGGTGAACTCGCCCTCCTCCATGCCCTCGCCCACGTACCAATGGACAAAGGCCCTCTTCTTGAACATCAGGTCGAACTTGTAGGACAGATTCGAGAAGGCCACCGAAATGGCGGTGGTGTTGGACAACATGCAGCAGGCGCGCGATGTCTTGGCCAAATCTCCGTCCGGCACAAAGGCGGGCTTTTCATAGTTGATACCGATCTTGAAACCAGTGGGGCACCAGTCCACGAACTGAATGTGCCGCTTGGACTTGATGGCCGACACAGCTGCATTCACATCCTTGGGCACCACATCTCCCCTATACAGCATGCAGCAGGCCATGAATTTACCCGCACGAGGATCACACTTGACCATCATGTTGGAGGACTCGAAACAGGCATTGGTCAGCGTAGTGATGGCATGCTGCTCGTGGGCCGACCTCTCGGCGGACATCAGCGGAGCATAGGCCACCAGGGGGAAATGGATCCTGGGGAAGGGGACCAGATTCGTTTGGAACTCGTTGAGATCCACATTCATCGAGCCACTGAAACGCAGCGAGGCCGTAGTAGAGCTCACAATTTGAGCGATCAAGCGATTCAAATTACTATAGGCCGGTCTGTCCACACCCAAACTATTGTTACATATATCGTAGATGGCCTCGTTGTCCACCATGAACACACAGTCCGAGTGCTCCATAGTGGAGTGGGTGGTCAGCAGGGCATTGTAGGGCTCCACCACGGCCGTGGAGACCTTGGGCGACGGATAAACGGCAAAGTCCAGCTTGCACTTCTTACTATAGTCGGTGGATAGTCGTTCTACCAACAGGGAGGTGAATCCCGAACCAGTTCCTCCGCCCAACGAGTGGAAGATGAGGAATCCCTGCAAGCTATCGCACTGCTCGGCGATCTTCTGCAGTCGTGAGGTCACCCTATCGATCACCTCCTTTCCAATGGAGTAACGACCGCGGGCGTAGTTATTGGCCGCATCCTCCTTGCCAGAAATTAGTTGCTCCGGGTGATAGAGTTCCTTCATGCAGCCATTCCTCACATCGTCAATGACCGTGGGTTCCAGATCCACGAAAATCGATCGGGGCACTTGCTTGCCATTTCCGGTCTCCGTGAAAAAGGTCCGTGCATCATTCGCGGAAGTGTCGTGACCCACACTGGCACTGCTCCCGCTGGCCGTCAGCTCCTCCTTGGTCTTCAGGCTGCCGTCCAGATTGATGCCATGCTCCAGGAGATACAGCTCCCAGCAGGCGTTGCCGATCTGGATGCCACATTGGCCAATCTGGATGGAGACCACTTCGCGCTAGTAGGGGTAATACAAAAAGGCGCCATTGTTTTAGGTTAGGTTAGGTTGCATTTGCATATAGTAATTATTTTAAGTACACAAAACACACACATTTTAACTTAATATTAATTATCGAATTATTTGAATGTTTTTATTACTGTTTATATAAGATGGAATCCTTTAAATATTATGAATACCTATTTTCTTCCCCATTTATATGGGTCATTAATCTATTGAAACAGTCTAAGGTATTAAATAATACAAAAATATTTAGATTTATAGGTAGAGTTTTATTTTAAATTTAGGATATTTATCCAGAAGTTTTTTCGAAAAAACATTTATTATTAAAAAGTAGTTATATATCTGGGGGTATGCTTTTCTGTTGTATATCCAATTATTTGTTAAAATAATATTTTTGACTTTAGTTTTGGGACAAACATTAAAAGGTCTTAAGAATTCAGGAATTAACAACAAAATTTGGGTATCTTTTGCTGCCACATTTAAGGTTTTTAATGGGGCTTGGTAATATTTTTTTAATTGCCCTATCCAATTTTATGCATTTCCACTCCCCACACTTCTCACTTCTTTAGACCTAACCAAGATAAATGCATTTGTAATCTCACCATTTTATTTGTGTGCTTCTTTGCAAAATTAAAATCGGGGTACACAATTTAAAATCTAATACGACCGCGGGACCTTTTCTTAAATATTTTTTATTGGTCTCGCCACGCGAAAAGTACAGCCTCAGGTTGGATGGATGGTTGGGGAGTCACTGGAAAAGCGCCGTTAGAAGGCGCCAAAGAGAAATGTCAAACTGGGGGGCAGAGTTGCAGTCCAGCGATCGTCGTTCCAAGGTTCCAGGCTATTTCTGGCGGCTTATCGATCAAAATTCAAAATTGTTTCTATCGGTAGGTGTTGATGAAACGGCGTGAGAACTAAAACCCACATTTTGGGTGTCTTCTTGCCAAGAGACATTATTTACTTACAGAAACTCTGTGATTTATTGAAGATTTTTATACTTGACAATCTTTTAAAAACCTCTACAAATCGGTTTTAACCGATCTCTGTAGACACTTAATCTTAACTGAAACATAAAGTAAAAGTAAAAGTAAGTTTAAAACAAAGTAAATTCATTGAACCGGCAACAAACGCGGGTAAATATCATTTTAGGCACGCTAATCCTTGCGAAAGCCTGGGGGCAGGGTCACATCGAAAACGATGGGAGCATTGTTGGGTAGGTAATTGATGTCACAAGTGGATGCATTCACAAAAATAATCCTGCCGTCGCTGGTAATGCCATAGCCTTCGTGAACATGTCCAAAAACATGGTATTTCGGGCGGACACGTTGCTGCACTGTGCTGAGTAGTTCCACGCATCCCGCTCTTACGCCAGAACAGCAAAGATCTCCATGACCGACGGGTGGGGTGTGGGTGACCAGAATATCGATGCCCTCTGGTATTTGGTTCCATTTCTCCAAACAGGCAGGACCTCGGGGGACATTGAAGGCCCAGCGACAGAACTCCGGCTGCCAGGGAGATCCATAAATACGAATGCCCCAAATCTCCAGCAATTCATCCTCCAGATACCGGCAGTTGGTCAGAACTCCTCGGACATTCTGCGTCTGCACAGCGTTCTCCAGATTCTCCTTGGCATTGCCCAAGGTGGGCAGATCATCCAGGATGGACATGCCAGTGTGTTTGCTGCTCGAAGCATGACCTTTGCCCTGATTCTTCTGAAAAGGATGAGTGAAGGTTCTGTCGAAACTCAGCTCATGATTGCCAGCAATCACGATCTTGTGGCGATGCGGCAGAGCTCCAATCCAAGTGTTGAACTCCTCCACCTCCTCCAACTGGCCGCACTTGGTGAAGTCCCCCGCATGGATGAATATATCGCCATCTGGGATGTCGAACTTGATGTACGGGGTCAGGGAGTGGGTGTCGGACATGCACACCACGCGGGCCTTGTTGGGTGCCACTGTGGTGGTGGGTGGCTTCATCGTCACTTTGATTACCCGCTGGGTTTTGCTAATGTCCCGCCAAGCGGCCGTGGGATCCTGGCTCAGCGGATGAACTGGCACTTCCATTTTGGTTTCTGCAATTGTAGATGGTGAATAATGTATTTCTTTATCAAGTTGTATTACTCTTTATATCGAATTAAAAATCTGACTTTAAAATTAGTTTCGTCAATTCGAGCTTGATTTCTGTAATTGTGGTTTAAAATTGAGTTTTATCAATTTACATTTATTTATTCTGTTGAATTCGCTTCATTTTGACTTCTCTTGGCTTCATAAATAATTCGGTGAAGTAAACTTTGTCAGGTTTAAAATATTATATTTGTTAAGATTTTGTACTTTACTTCGAGTAAATTGAATAAAGCTAATATATAATCGTTTCCATTTTTGAGGAAACAATTAACACGACAATAAAGCGCAGAAATCAGTTTTCAAAAGATAGTAAGAGCAATATAACGTGGCCATAAACGTTATCTTACTATGGTCGAAATACTGGAAATTAGTGCTACATATTTTTTCTAAATATGAAATCTTACCAGTGACTGCAATAATATTAATCAGAGATAATAGATTTTAGGAATTTAGACCAATAGCAAAATTAACTTTGTTTGTTAATTAGGGTAGTCAATTAGAAGTAGCAGTTCCAGATGTGTTGTTAACTAGCTCTACGCTAAGACCTAGTACACTCAATTCCGTTCGATATATAAGGTTTACATTGTATTTAACGTTTTCTTACTATTTTTAAGACTTTTCCTGTGGGGTTCTTCTTAGCTTCTTTATGCCTCGTCGATTTGTGATTGTTTTGCCTTTGTGGTTGGGCCTTTAACCACTCAATGCAATCGCCGGCGACATTGTAGAGCCCTGATTAACGCATTTATTTATGTTTAGTCAAGTATTTGCAGATAATTGCGATAAAAATGTAAAAAATAAAATGCAAATGACGTCATAGCCGGGCAAACAGCTGAGCGCCGATAACGTTTAACGTAACGAAATGCAACGTAAGGCCGCATATCGATAGGCGGAGGTGTTACGTAGCCCTGGTCAAAACAAAAATCAGCTGCTTTAATATTTCTCTGCTTCTTCACAACGCGTAAATTTTCGTTCAACATTTGCAACAAAAAAAACTGCCCAAAAATTTGATAAATCAAATAGGAAATCGTTATTTCACAGAGTGCAAAGTGTCGTAAAGGATCAGAGAGTGTTTTTCGGCTATTTAAAGACCAGAAAAGTGGTTTCTAGTGAAATTACACGCTTGGCTAGCAAAAAAATGGCCGCAGCTGCAACTTTCCCAGACGCGTGTTGTTTTTAGTCATTGTTTTAAAACAAGGCTTGTAATTATATATTATGGATCACTTGGAGCCGCAGGAGGATTTGTTTGACACGGATACAGGTGTTGCAGGTACGGTTTTCGGGTTTTTTGGTTGTTTTCCCTTATTTTCAGGTGATTGAGGGGCTATTTTGAGATTTCATTAGCCTTCTGGTTTATTTTCGTGTTTTTTTTGTGGCGCAGCTCGTGCCATTAACTGCACTTGTGTTTTTTATGCTTTTATTGACTTTTGTTTACGCCCACTTTTTGTGTGCTTATGTGTGCGTTCGTGTGTGTGTTATGGCACTGCATTTGCATTTCTCTGACTCCTTTACCTTTCTCCTTTTACACCTCCCTATCAAACTCACACCTTCAACAGCTTTTGCATCTGTTTATCCGTTATCCGTTTGTTTGTTTGCTCTGTCTTCCTCATTTGTTAAGTGATGATTCACTTTGATTGCCGGCCATCCAAACGCACCTACACACTCACAGTCTCTTTCTCTCTCTCACTCACACTTGTGCGCCTAATCAAATCCAGTAATTTATGGTTTTGATTCACTGTACCAATACAGTGGAGCAAATTCTTATTGATCAGGAAACGGTTTGTTTACCTTAGGGAACTCGAAGTTAAAAAGCTCCAATTGTTTATATATTTACAAAGACTCGTCCGAGTGTTTATCTTCCAATGGTAATCAAATCAGAATTGTATATTCTGAAAATGCTGAGTATCCTCTTTTCAAAATATTTTCCTCTGCTCCTCTATGCATCAAAGTAACACATTAAATAAAAGTGTAAAATTTCTTTGATTAAGAGTTTTCAAATGACCAAAGTAAACCATACAGGTTTTTCAATCGGTTTTATACTAATAATCGAAAATTATTTTAAAAAGTTTTAAAAAGATAAACAATTCTTAAAAGCAGTAAGACATTTGTAAAATTGTCACCGAACAAATAAGGCTTTAGCCACAGTTCACATAATGCAGTTTACATCTCTCTCTTTGTCTTCTTAAATTTATTGACTCATCGTATTTTTTTTTTTTTGCCGCACAGCAATTTTTTATTATACTTTGGGATTGATTTACCGCTACGCGAACTTATGGGTCCTATCTCAACGTGCCCCTGGAACACACCCCCCAAGCAAACCCACCCACTCATTTGTATACTTTTCATTCACGAAACCAACAAAAAAAAGGCGGGAAAAAGAGTGCCAAATAAACCTTGATAATGACATTCAGCACTGAAAGAGGAAGAAGAGCAGCGCAGAAAAACAAAACCAAATGTCTGGCGTCAATGGGTGGTATTTCTCTATGTTTTTTTTTTTTTTTGGGGCGGGCTTTTGCCACCACCACCACCTGGCAGTTATCCAACGGATTTTGTAGCGCACTGTGGCAAAATTAGAAAATTCCGCCAGCCATCCAAAGTCAAATGTCGAGTCGTCGTTACCATCACCTGTGCGAAATTGCATAAGTTTCGGGCTCCAAACGCTCGTACATCAGCCCATTCTCATTCACATTCTCATTTGTTTGCCCGCCGTCGAGCCACAAAATACCAGGGGAAAAATAATACGAAAAATCAGCTGAGCTCAGCCCACTTAGGCCCTAAAAATCAAGTGCGTTCCCAAGTGTTTTAAGCGGGTGTAAAGTGCGTTCCGGTCGCGTGTTTACCTTTTCGAATCGCGTGCCTGTCCATCATTTACTAGTACCAACTCCTCTAGTTATGCAGTGGGCGTGATGTAATTTGCAATAAAAGCAGTTAACTAATTCACCAAACCAATATTGTACCGATGGAAAGTGCTTGCCAAAGTGCTAATTTTTCGTACATGCATTCGCATTTGCCTATATTGCAAACAATCTAGACGCGTACATAATCAATTTAACTGTTTGTCGTTACAAAATGCCCTAGGCTTTGTTTTTTATTTGTTTGTTTGTTTATTTATTGTATTGGTGAAATCAATTCGCACAGAGTTTGTTTAGGAATTCGCCAAGGCAATTGGTCATTTCTATAATGGAATACGATTAAGTACAGCCAGGAAAGTAAATTATATACGCTCAAACTTTGGTAATGTTAAAGCCCCGACATATTCAATCCTTTAGTAATCCTTGTAAAAACTTCCCGATCTTTATATACAAGAAAAATGTTTGATGTACTTTAAATAATGCTTTAACGTTAAATTTAATAATTAAAAGGGAATCGGTTTTATTATAAACATAATTATCTTACCATCTCAAAAAAATATAGAATTTATTAATACTAATAATAGTACACTTATTGTTGATTCACAGGTTCATTTATTTTCCTTGACTATAACGATCATTAAAAATATAGTGAAATCGTTGATTTCTGTTAGATTTTATTGATTTCTAGTACCAAGATTAAGGGAAGTTCGTCTGTAAATTTAAATACCTTTTCCTAATGCCTTTCTAGAAAATGAAAAGCACTTGCCACTTACTTAAATTAGATATCCGCGGATTGCAAATGTGCGAAATTCGGGTTAAGGACGTCCTTTGAAGTGTTGTAGCCCAGAACCAGCCTTGGCTTCTCTGCGGGATTTCCACGTGGAGGGCGGAAAGTTTTCCATTAGCACTTGTCGACGGGGAGGCTCTTGCCAGGTTCCTCCGTAAATTGAAGCTAATGCGACCGATGTATAAGTACTAGCGGTGCTAATCAGTTAGAATTCGCCAAAGAGAGCAAACGTAAATAAATAAACAAACAAATTGGTCATATCATCTCTCATTTCGGTTAGTATCGTACAACGCGGCGTATTAGTGTTGTTTTCAAAACAACTCAGCTGATTTTCATTTCGCCGCAATAAGAAAACAGCTGTTCCGTTCGCTCAGCTCTCTCGCAATTGTTAATCATATTTTTAAATAGACAATAATCGTTTGTTTTGATTTTGCGAGCGTGCGCGAGTTGCTCATATTTTGTTGATTTTCGTTCGGTTGTTTTTTTTTATTCTGCTGCCATTGACGTCGCTCGCTCTTTTACTTTTTTTCTGTAGCCGTAGCCCGTCCGTTTTTTCGGTTCGTTTTCGCCGCAGTCGAAAAATCGTCGTCGTCGCCGCCGTTTGCCTCGCATTTTGCACTTTGCGGTCAGCTCGAAATTTTTATTTTCGATTTAACGTGTGCTCCTCGTCTATATATATAACTATATATAATATCCGTCTATATGTGCGGCCATATCGAAATCGGTTCTATCGGGTCCCACAAATAATTAGATTCAAATTGCCAACGTAATTTGACATCAGCCAATAAATAAACAAATGAAAAAATGTGTACAAGTTTCGTTTAGATTTTAAAACGCTGAGCTCATTATTTTTAGCTAATTAGCATAAAAATCGTAAACCTCTAAAGCGGCAGTGAAAATCATAAAAAATATGTTTCTTTCATAGAAAAATGAGTGTTCTTCGATTATCACCAATCCCCTAGTAATTAAAAGTGAAACAAGCCTGAATATTGACCCAGTGGCATAGTTAATACGTCCTATCAGCAGACCCGCTTAAAATCAAATCTACTACAATCACAAGCTACAATTACTTCGTGGGTTGTGTAGAAGCACTACATCACGTGCTTATAATTTCAATATTTGTTCGTGTTAATCAGTGTTAAATACACTCGCTATCGCGATTGTTCCCTAGTCGGGCAGAACAATTGTAAATCTGCCCGAATATCATTTTCCCAGCTGTGATACCCTTACAAATTTATGCTCCACTTTCATGTTATGGAATTTTCAATGGACTCCAAAAAAACTAAAAGGTTTGTTTACAAATTTTACAATTTCGCAATTGTTTTTGCGTAGTCAGAAGGCGATAATAAAAAAAAAAACGGGGTGACAAAACATTCATCCAGGAAATGTTTGGTTTACAAACGATAAAAATAAAAATGTGATAAACAATTCGAAGGTTTCGACTGTTTGTTGAAGTTTAAGTTTATGTAAAGGGAATGAAGAACCACAAAAGCTTACATAGTTTCGCTATATAAGTTATCTTATCAGAGTGATTACGATATTCTTATAATTGTATTGTTTTCGCTGTCACTTGCTGGCCGATAATTGAAATAAAAACGGCAAGAAAATACAAATTTTGAGAGTTCAAGGGCGCAGTTTGATGGATTAATGATTTAGATAAGATAAATAATTGATAAAATAATTGATAATTATATTTCTTTTGTAGCGATTCGTGGGTTCTTAAAAATGCCATTGTTTATGGTTGTAAACGAACAAAAATGAGCAAACCTTTCGTATAACTTTAAATTACTCTTGTGTTTCCGAAAAATGTTCCAAATATTTCTATTCAATTCTACAACGCCAATATTTTGAACTATCAGTCTATCCCTATCTCTGCTTATTAATTGAGCGTTATTTTCAAGAATCTTTGTTTTTTAGCTTAAACGCGTTTTTATTGTTCGCCAATTTCTTTCTTATCATTCACAATCATTTTGAAAAAAAGGTTGATTTCCTATCAATTGCCCATAAATCACTGGATTTGAGTTGATTTAATTATATGAGGATTTGTTTAACCCATTTTCATAGCTTTTTTCCATTTGACCCTTAAACTTTTTCTGATTTCCCCATAAATAACAAGAGCAAAAGGCAAGTGAAAATCTATGGCATACTTAAAATTTTCAACAGCGACATAAAAAAGCACCTAAAAATATTCCCATGCGCCAAACTATAGATATATTTGTTTCTAACGAAATCGAATTTGTTAAAACAATAAAAGAACTAGGAAAACAAATTAGACGATTCTTCGTATTTTTTCGTGCAGGATATTAAAAATTTCAAAAGGTATGTTAGATTAGTATGGATTATAAAGCAAAGAGATAGTTACGTTGGTGTAAATTGAAAATCTTTTTCAAAAATAATTATTATAATTAATGTCGATGCTCTGCTTTTCAATTTGAAATTGAAAAAATTTATTCTCCAACTATATATAACCTTCAAATAAAACAAAATAAGAGATTGGCAGTAAAATTCCTTATTTGTTATCTATAATATTCCAGAAAAAAGTGACTAATGGGTATTTGAGAGTCGAACTCCGATAAATCAGATTGTTTGTCTTACTTTCCTGCCGCTGTTGCAGTTTTTATTTAAAATTTTTTCGTTTTATTTTGGATTTGACTTGGCCCAGTCCGACGGATTAATCGGTTCGCTGTGAGTTATTTGTTCGGGTTCGTCGAACATCTTAAAAGTGGAGGGGATTCGGCTTGTTTGCGTTTTTGTTGCTGTTGTTATATGACACATCCAGAGAGCTTTTATAAGACGTACGTTTCGTTTGGAACGATTTTGGTGAGCGTGTTAATACGGTATTAATAATGCCAACGTATATGTGTACATATGTTTTGGCACTTTGTTTGACTTTTCGTTTCAAACTTTTCGACTTTTCTCATGTGTTAAGTAAAATGTCACACATTTTCCAGCCATTATTTATTCCGCTTCTGATTGCACACAACATTTATTTGCTTGGTTTTTGCTGTCTTAAAGCAAATTCCTTGGAGAAGATTTCACGGCTTTTGCTACAAAGTTAGGGATCAACCTTTGCTGTCCCAATGAGCCTTCTAAATTGCCTTGTACTTCAACTATATCAATTATTCACGGAAAGCGGCGAGGGAAACCTTTACCCTGAACTTTAACAGACCTTCGCCCGGAGCTCAAACAGCTGACTGCTATGCATGACACACGGCATATCGTTTTGCATTACGTTTGGTAGTGACATCTATTATTTACCGGTTACATACAATAATACTTGACTTGGCCATAAAGGACACTGGTCTATTGATTGAATTCGATTTTTAAGGATTTTCGGTTTGGACGTCTGACCAGAAAAAAGTCATGATAATTGAACTAAATAATAGATTGGGGCTATAAATGGGTAATCTTTATTTGCGGCATGGCTTACAAATAGTGGTAGATATTTTGAGTTCATATTCAGAAATGTCTTTAAAAATCAAAGTTTACCTTTCTTACTGACAATTTTTAAACGAATTTTAAAAAATTATTTGAATGACCTCATTTCTATTTTTTAGATTTGCAGTGTTAAAAGCATTGGATCGAACTCTTATAAATCTGGATTCAAATTCCGATAGCCACCACAGACGTTCCCGAAATGTTACTTTTATAAATTTGACAAAACAAGAAATTTACATTTAAATTTAAAATCATTTTTTTGAAGTACAATTTTATCACGATATTTCTGGGAAACTTTTATTGCACACTACCCGTCAACTTCTTTAGCTGGAAATTGGTTTATATTCTTATCACCACCATATCGTTAAAAATATATGGGGTGCCACAAGGAAAACCAAATCATTAATTGTAATTATTATTTTGCATATTCCGCAGAGACTATCTGTGCGTTTAACAGATGTTTCAATGGCATTCCATCCATCAGGCCATATGGCAATATTAAGTTTACAATTATTTCTGGGCAATTAAGATATAGAACTAAATTATTGAATGATAACACGACACGATTCAGTCTCGAAATCAAGTATTGGGCCCATAAAGGGAGTTCGTTTCGGGTTCTCTTCCTAATTTGAGTTTTTGGGGCGTGTTCTTGGCACACCCCCACACTTGATGATGATTAAATTGTTGATGGTTGCTGATGATAATTTCTATTTACAGATTTCGCTTTATAGGCGTGTCCTAGAACCAAGGTTGGGTAAACCAAAAAAAAAACAGATCACAAATCAAAAATTCACACAGTATATATCGCTTATAAGCAAATTTTAGAATGCCAAAACATTTAATAAATGTCACAACGTATATATTTTGGTACACACCTATGTCACACAAATATCAGGCAGATCTTTCCATTAAAAAATTTAATTTTTTTATTAAAACGTCAACATAATAGGTAATTTATAGTAAACAACTACATTTTTTTAAAGTGAATTATTACTTTTTGTTTGATCTTTTTAAATTAACAATTAGCTATGTTAAAATTTCTTAGCCTAACCGTTTTTTCATTTAAATGATATCACACAGAATTTTTATGATTTCTGCCTATAGAATGAATCATTTTTGGGACTCTATCTAAACATGTAATTCCATATCTATAAATAACTGATATGTGTAATCCGTTTAATCATAAAACCAATAATGATAATGTTTTCACTGTTCTGTTTTTAACCAGGCACAAATCAAAACCCAAATGAGCAGCACCTGAGCGATCCGGCTGGCTCGCCCTCCACCACCAGTCCCAACAACAGCAACACCGCGACCACTGCCGCAACAATAACATCAGGGACCGCTGCGGCGGGAGGAGCGGTCGGAGGCGGAGGGGGCGTGCCGACACCAACAAAGAGCCCCCAACGTAACGCTTTCCAGGAAGATGCTTATCAGGCAACCCTGGCTGGCGGCGATAGCGTCGATAACGTTGAATCAGCTCAATCGGAAGGCAATCCGAGTGGTGGATCGCCCGGCCAGCGTCACTCGATAAACTCAGCGGAATATACATCCACGCCGAAGACCAGTCGGAATGGTCCGAGTAGCACAACCGCCAGTGGGACAACATCGCCCATTAATTACCAGCTGCCCGGCGATGACTATCCGTATGGCATAGAGTATGAGTCACAACAACTGCAATACCAGCAACAACAGCCGGAACAGCAGCAACTTTTGCCAGTTACCGGAGTGGAGCAATCGCCAGCAATCACCTACCAAAGTTTGCCGGCCAGTCGCCAGAGTTACGCTTCACCGCCAGCTCTAGTGATCCCCCAGCGCCAGTCTTTGCTACCTTGGGGTGCCCATTCAAGAAGCTCGATCGTTAACGTCCTGCCCAGCTACAGCCAGGCCGAGATGCATGCCCTGGCCGCCAGCGCGGCCAGCGTGGAGATTTCCGCTCCACGACCTGGTGAGATTGTGATGCGTAACCTCTTCAGCGATTTTACTATTCAAGCGGAGAAGAAGATCGAGCTGGTGATGCTGGAGAGTGCCGACAAGAATCTATCGAAGCTGCTGCAACGCGGCGAGGATCAGCAGTTTGATCAGTTACTATCTGCTCTGGGTTCTGTGGCTGAGCACTGTCTGCCATCGCTGCTGCACACTTTGCTCGCTTGGCATCGCCGCCAGTTGTCCGATATGGAGATTAAAAACGATCTTAAGAAACCAACTCCAAGTGGTAGTGGTAGTTCCCAGGCCGCGAGCAACAAGCCCACGGTGGATTTGGATTTCCAGCTTCAGCGAAGGGAAGCGGCTGTAGAATTCATTTTCTGCTTGGCTCTCATCGAGATACTCAAACAGCTGCCCTATCATCCGGGTCACGAGGATCTGGTGCGCAGCATTGAGAATCTGGCATTCAAGCACTTCAAGTATAAGGATGGGCTACAAAACAACCCAAATGCTCTTTATATCCACATGATCGCTGATCTGTATGCTGAGGTTATTGGCGTGTTGGCCCAAAGTCGGTTTGCATCAGTGCGCAAGCGCTTTATGAGCGAACTGAAGGAGCTGCGCGGGAAGGAGGTATCTCCCACGACCACCCAGAGTATCATCAGTCTGCTGATGGGAATGAAGTTCTTCCGGGTCAAGATGGTACCCATCGAGGAGTTTGAGGCCTCGTTTCAGTTTATGCACGAGTGCGGTCAGTACTTCATGGAGGTGAAGGATAAGGACATTAAGCATGCATTGGCGGGACTTTTTGTGGAAATTCTTGTTCCTGTTGCGGCGGTGAGTTTAAAACCTATAAATATTTTTGACTAGTAATAATAATATTTTGAATTATATCTCGTAGGCCGTCAAAAACGAGGTAAATGTTCCCTGCGTAAAGAACTTTGTGGAACTGCTTTATGTGCAGACTTTGGATGCCTCCACAAAGTCCAAACATCGTTTGGCCCTCTTTCCGCTGGTCACCTGCCTGCTCTGCGTCTCACAGAAGACCTTCTTCCTGACCAACTGGCACTACTTCCTGGCAATGTGTCTGAGCAACTTAAAGAATCGCGATGCCAAAATGAGTCGCGTGGCCCTGGAGTCGTTGTATCGCCTACTTTGGGTCTACATGATCCGTATTAAGTGCGAGTCCAACTCAGCCACCCATTCCCGCCTGCAGAGTATTGTAAACTCCCTGTTTCCCAAGTGAGTTATTGTCAAAAGCGTTTGAAACTCTGGCAGATTTTTTCAAATTTTGTAATTGTAATGAATAATTAATTATTTTTCACATTTGTTTCTTTAGTTAAATACATCTACTGGCTATGGTGATAGATTTTTATTAAAGAACAAACATAAATAGAACAATTCAGAAATAGTGTTATTTTCTTAAACACAGTTATGTGCTCTTAATTATTTATTTAATGAATCGGATGCATAGTGAGTCTAGAAAAAAAATTTCTAAATTAATTAGTTAAACCAAAATAAGTTAACTGCTTCCTAAAACAAAACTGCAAGGGTATTTCAAAGTTGTCTCGTTAAATCCTTACTTGGTTCAACTTTAGTTAATTTGTACTTATCTATTAACCTTACAGGGGTTCCAAAGGAGTAGTGCCGCGCGACACCCCGCTGAATATCTTCGTGAAGATCATCCAGTTCATCGCCCAGGAGCGTCTGGATTTTGCCATGCGCGAAATTGTCTACGATCTGCTGTGCGTGGGACGTTCCATCAAGCTAATCCTCAATCCAGAACGCATGAGCATTGGACTGCGAGCCTTCCTAGTCGTCGCCGACTCATTGCAGCAGAAGGCGGGTGAGCCGCCGATGCCCAGGACGGTCCCAGCCCTACCATCTGGTAACACACTTCGTGTAAAGAAGACTTACATCAACAAGATGTTAACGGATGACACCGCGAGGAGCATCGGAATGTCAACGTACTTCCCACATGTACGCAGGGTTTTTGTCGATATTTTGAGGGCTTTGGATGTACACTACGGGCGTCCATTGATGATGACCAATACGCAGAACCAGAACAAGGAGCCTGATGAAATGTTGTCCGGTGAAAGGAAACCGCGCATCGATCTCTTCCGGACGTGTGTTGCTGCCGTGCCGCGATTGATTCCCGATACCATGACGGCTCACGAACTGGTGGACCTGCTTTCCAGACTGACTGTTCACATGGACGAGGAGCTGCGAATTCTAACCCACCAGTCGCTTACGACTTTGGTGATAGATTTTCCGGATTGGCGTCAGGATGTCGTGCACGGTTACACTCAGTTTCTGGTGCGCGACGTCACCGACACCTATCCGCAGCTGCTGGAAAACTGCACTCGCATCCTGTTCAACTTCCTCAACTTTTGGCGTTGTGCCATTATTGTGAATGGGATTAACACCACTAGTGCACCGAGCGTTGGAACGAATGTGGCAAGCACAGGACAACCCAAAGTGGCCACAGGCCCCGTCACGGGAACAGTGGTGCAGGGTACTGTGGTGCAGGGCACTGCAGCTCCTGCAAAGGACACTGCCAGCAGTCAGTTGTCCAAGCAACAACATTTGAATACAGCCAGCAGTGCCGCCTCAAGCATCACCACCTCAAGCGGAATGTCCAGCATCACCCAACACACAGTCCTGAATATGGCCAGCGATGTGGCCAAAAAGAATGAGATTCCACTGGCCACCACTCTGCATTTCGTTGAGGGTTTTGCTTTGGTATTGCTCTGCAACTATCGTCCATATCTGCGCAAACTGGCCGCCATGATCCTCAAGGAGGTGAAGAACCTGATGCGGGCACTGGGTATTCCGGAAACGGAACCCCCACTCATTGATGTCATGGATCGCTGTGTGCCGTCCATCGTTGAGAAGTGCCTGCCACTTCTGCCGCAGACTGAAAAGACGGCCATCCTGAATGCCAATTGCATTGACCTGCAGTGGATAGCTGAAAGGTCCAGTGGAGTGTGGCTGGCGGGTCTAACAGATGGTAGGGGGTGACATTTAATTTTTTACGTTAATAATATATATTTTTATTCCATGCAGACAACTCAAAGTCCTCCACGTCTACGCTGAACCTGTCGCAGTCTAGTTCAACGGCGAATGCCTCGGCAACGGTAACCAGTTCTCCGCAACCTCCATTCGATCCCTGGGCAACCTGCTTGTTTGGACTGTTGGAAAGGCAGCGCATCCTGCAGCAATGTCCATCGGCGGTGGCTCAGGCCTGGCCAATTTGTTTCACGCGGCTGAGTGCGCTGTATAGTGTCATAGATCCCACGTAAGTTGCAGAGAGCTTAACCCTGTCTCCACATAAAATTAATTATTTTCTGTTATGCAGCCCCGTGAGCGACAATCGAGCTTCGTTGCTACGAAGCTCGGCGCCCACCAAGAAAGTGCCCACCGAGAGTCAGAAGGATTCGTATCTACGTCTGTGGAGGAATCAGGTGGCATGTGCTATGCGATTGGTTCCTCAAATCCCCAGTGTTGCCGTACGTTGCGCGTCACCTGATTTAAGTTTGAGGTGAGTGACGTTTCATAAGGCATCTATAAATCATTTTCACACAGAGGAATAAATAACTTTCAAATTGTCATCAAATCAGTTTTCTTTAGTATTATTATTAAATCATAATAATATTCACAGTATGAAATCTGATTTAAAATGAAAACTTCATAAATATATTTGAATTTCAATATATTTAATATCTAACAAGTCATGGTCAGTTTTTTGTGTTTTTGTGTTATTTTTCTCTGTGCATTTATTGTGTCCTTTCACGTACTGCATTCCGATTTCAAAACAAACAAGACACTTCATTACTTCTGTTTGACTAACACTACGAATTCAATTACTTTCGGCACGAATTTGCATGTAGTATTTGTATGCTGTAGGTGACCTGAGCTTTGTTATTATGAGTGGGTGTCAAATTAAAAATTGTAGTTCAACATGCAAATCCATTTTATGTTTTGTTTTTGTTAAACGAACATTTCACTGCATTTTGTCTAATTGTGGGAATGGGCGTGACTGTGTTTTTAGTTTTGTGTGACAAGCTTAATTACAGACACCGAAACATGCAGTTTCGCAGACACATACATATATATTCTGGTATTTGAAAATGTGTTTTGTCTTACTCCATTTGCACTTGAAATCGTATTAGCTTTAATTTGTCATTATCTGTAATTGCCATCTGCGTTATTCATAAGTCAATTTGTATGGTTAGCTGAATTGTTTTACATGCATGCACTCGACTGGATTTTGCATTCAGAAAATACAACAGGCTGCACAAACATAAACACTAGGACACCATTGTCAATATTTGTTAACCCCATTTATGCGTGTTTCTTAGACTGTTTATTATTTTAGTAAAATGTATTAAAAAGGGTGTGATTAAACTTTAAAGATTAGGGTTTCACACTCTCGTAAAGTGAGTGCTCAATACACAATTTAAACTGTATTTAAACTACCTACAAATTAAATGTGAATAAAAAGTATCCATCGTTGGAATTTAAAGTTAGCTTATTACCTAAGGGAGCAAGGTGGAATAAGAAGAAAAGTAACAGAAGGGTCGAATGAAAATAATGAAAACCTAAGTCAGGGTGTTAATATTGCAAATAAAGGTACTAAATAAAATGTTCTGCTTTTATTGATGCTATAAATTTACTGCCAACAGATATTCTATGCAGATTGTTAATATATAATTGGTTATATTAGAACTTTTTTCGCGCGGAGTAACACGGTTTAGGGAGAGTTAAATAAATTAAATAAGATTTGATTAGGGACCACCGAATTCTTTAAACCACCTTTTTTTAATCATTTCATTTCCCAAAACAGTTTTTGGTTGTAGTCAATCATTGTTAATATAGTTTAGCGGGTTGTTCGTTGAATTGAAATGTGATGAGAAATATCGCAACCCACAACACACATCAAAGAACCCAAACATATTCATCACAGCAGTCTGCAAATGTGGCCCGGTGGAAAATGTCAATAAAAATGGGTATTTCACAAAAAGTCCACTCCCACACACACCCACCACATGTCCACGTGAAGGTTAAAGTCCATGTCCACACCAACAGAACATCATGGGAGCCGGGCATACAGATGGCTGTCTATTTGCCATGATTAAATCTGCAAATGCAAATGCGTACATAAAATATTGATCATATAAATCGTATTCGAATCATCACAAGCCGTTCAAACCTTATAAACCCTGCTGTTTATCAATATATATATATGGATTGTAATTTATAGTTTACAAGATCAGTCGGACTCGCGTTCGCTGTCCGATTCCCTGGACAATATACCATCCAATGTGTTTGGGCCCGAGGGAATCGTCACGCGATTCACCCTGCCACTCTCCTATGGACGCAAAGAGGCGCGACAAAAGCGACTTGGGTAAAGCAAATAAAACTAAAACCAAATCAAAACCAAACCAAACCGAACAACAATGCAACGAAATACCTGCAAAACCGTAACTCTAACTTATTGTACAAATACCTGACTATAATTATGAATGCAAAATGAGAATATTTCTGTGTTTATGATGTTTTTGTTGTGTGTCTGAGTTTTTATGTGTATAGCTTTGGCATGTAATTAAATGTGTTTCCAAAAGTTTTTATCCTTGCCTACCAATTTTCATTATTGATTTTCCTAGAATTCTGTTTTTCACTTTTAAAATTGTAAATATACGTTTTAGTATGTATGTCTACATTTATCTAGAATTTTATTTTTGTAGTTTACTAAATTTCTGAGGATTTCTACCTTTAGATACTCTTTATTTTGCTCCTTTAAATTTTCAAACAATTTAATATCTTGTTTTGATTTTCCTATCAATAGCGCCGTGGAAATATTTATTTATTTTTTTTTGTAGTTACAAGCAACGATAAATTCTGTTTGTTTATTTACCTAAATTAAAGCCAGAAAACCAAATGTTTCATACGGAGTATGGATTGTTTCGTCCAGTCAAAGTATTCTCCTATTTTCATTTATTTCGTGCTGAATTTGAATTTATTTGTCTTTGATTATCAAAAATATTTTCCCATTTATATTGGACTGGCTTTCATTGAGTTGTTGCCGTATAATTTGGCAAACAGTTTGCTCGCCCCCCTCTATCTTTTTTCTGTGCAGCACGCGTCCGAAACATTCACGCCCCTTGTTTGCAGTGAACTGATAAATAATTTTGAGACAAGTTTGTTTATTTTTCATATAGCGCATGTCAGCCAGTTTCCCGCAATTCCCAAAACCCTCTGACCAAAAACCCGCAAAGGCTTGATTTGCCTTCGTGTTCGCTTTTCAGCAGCAAAAAATGTATATAAAATTGTTATTTGCTTACTGTCATTTATTATTATTCGTCCTGACCAACCCTCGCAAACGGAAAAGGGGAAATTCAGGTCGAAAAAAAATAAAAATGGGTTTTAATTGAAAGATTTCAAATTTAAAATTCATAATGTTTATCGTTGCACGGCAGAAAAAGAGGGATTTTGCAGGGACCGTGACCCTGTATAAGTAAAACAAAAATGCCTGGAATTCGACTTCACTTTGTCAAGTGAGCGGATTTAACAGACCAGTTTAAATCGCAGTAAACTTTATGGACTTTCGCTAAATGATGACCTTGCCAAGGCAGCACAAACACCCACAGACAGCAAGCAAACATTAACAGAAATTACTGCCCCGGAGAGCTCGCTGTTTGACACTAAAATTCATGGCCGTAAATTTGTTTTACAGCTCATCGCCGGACTCCCTAAACGCCGATCGCAGTGACAAGTCAGCGATGGGTAGTGCCTCCCCACACGCCCTCTACAAACTGGTGGTTCCCCTGCTCCGCTGCGAGGTCGTGGATGTGCGAGATGCGGCTGTGAATGCCCTGGGCCTGATAAACCACGATGCGCTAAAGTAAGTCTCTAAGCCACATCTAACTTGATGTATCCCTTTTGACAATATGTGTGTGTGTCTTCTGGCAGGGATTTGATGGAGGAGCTGGTGGTGTACATCCGTGAGGCGGTGGATCGCAAGCAAGAGAACATGCGCAGGAGGCGGAGGCGCGATGCCCTGCGTCTACAGGTGGTGCGAGTGCTGGAGAAGATTGCCGAGAACGGAACCTTTGGCGTGAGGTAAGAAATAGTTAGTAGTTGTCACAATGTTTACAAAAATGAAACCCCAATTTATTTAACTGCCCTTATTAATCTAAATAATAACGTCGCAAACATTAAAACTCAATTAGATGTTTTTCTAGTTGATACGCCATGCGAAGATTGCTCAAAATATGACTACAGTGGAACTTCCATTGCTCAAACTTTCCTAACTTGAAGGCTCTTAAAGTCGAAGTAGTCATATTGGAAATAGTACAACTGCAACAACTTAAAATGTATTCTCTACAAATAAAAGTTTCTATAACTTTTTTGGTAACAGATGGTTGGAATGGAATTTTGGAAGTTCGACTGTGTTTTATTTAATTAAAGTTCAAGTTTATTCCACAGTTTGTTTACCTAAGCTATATTTTCTTATGTTTATAAATGTTTCAAAAACTTGTCTTCATCCATTTGCAGCACCTGTGTGCTGGAACGCGACACGATGTCGCTGCATCCCACCTTCGTGGAGTACATCGAGGGTGCAATGGCCTATCTAATGGCTGAGACGGACAAGGATAATCTGAGCATTCGAGAGGTTAAGGCTCACTTTTGCAATTTCATACGCAAGATGATTAAGAACTTCTCACGTAAGTGCTCAACGTCCTCGAAGTGCTGTCATCACCACAACTTCGGCGGCGTATCCATCTGCTACAACTGATTGCCTGTTCATTTCTCTTAGTCGAATCCTGTGCCACGCTGCTGTCACGGGTCCTAAAGCGTAATCTGTTCAATTTGTTTGCCGCCTGGTGCGGCAGCTTTTCCAAACCGCTAGGCATTACCATGCAGATTGGCCAGACCCTCGAAGAGGAGAAGCTGCAGTTCAGCGCCCTGCAGGCAAGTACAAGAACAAAGCCGCATTAAGATTATTTCTTATTCAAGTATTGTGCACCGTTAAAAAATGCTCTCAAAACGATCAGAAACTCAGAATTTTAAATGATGATTTTAAATATGTGTAAAGTATATATAGTTGTATTATTTCTAAACGATTTAATCAGCGATGAGACTTTAATATCAAGACAACCGATTAAAGATTTAGAACTCTAAATCAAATGTTTTTATTTTTAAATTTAATTATGTTATTGAGCTGGTATATTCATTTTTTTCTCTGTTTGTACTTCTGTTCCGTTTCCTTCTTAGGCCATGTCCGCGCTTCTATGTTGCGGTCACATCTTCTATGTGCCTCATCTACAAGATGACGGCATCATATACAAGTGGCTGGATCTGTTGCTGACCTCCAAGGACGAAAAGGTAAACCGCCACCCACTTGTCCCTCCACTCGAATCGGAATTAACGTTAAAGTCACTTTCATAGATTTACCAACTGGCCCGGGATACGGTTGTGCTGCTGCTGGAATCAAATCCGGATATGGGGCAACTCCTAGAGTGGGTCATAGATCGGTGCTACACGTCGACACCACGCGAGGCGGATGCCTGCTTCCTGGCCCTAGCCTCGATCTTCAGCGCCAAGTAAGTGAATGAAAACAACACATTAAACTTGAAACTGGGTGCCGCTTAATACGTAATCGCATTATGTTGGCCTTTCCTCCGCCCTTCACTTGCCGCCGTAATCACTTGGCCCGTATACGCAGGTGGGGATTGGAGGATGAAGGAACAAAATCCCGATTACTCTGGTTCTCTTAAGTAGCGTTTCACGTGTCTGCCAACAATAAAAACTCTTTAAATTTACGCACACACACATGAGTGGATGACAGCCTATTTGTTCAGGCCAAGCACGTTTTTTATTTCCGCTTCCTTTCCGATTTTTTTCTGGTTTGGCCATAATAGCAGCAAGCGGGATCGTTTCTTTTATACACATATGCTAGATAAACAGCTGAGAATATGAAGCACAGCATGCATGGCTCATTGCATTTAATGCAACTAAAATCGGCCGACAAATGTGTCACAAGCGATTTCTTTTTTTTTTGGGTGAAGCCTAAGAACAACAGCAAAAGTAGACAATTAATTCAATAATTTACAATTGGCATTAATTTTGAATTATTAAAGTCGGTGTTGAGCCATTATTGATTTTTATTTTATTGTCATTAATATACCACATTAAGCGTTTTCAATATGATTTCTGGCTAATGGAAAATGCAGACAGGCAAAAACTGTTGCCAAACCAATGTTGCAGTTTGTTTTCACAGTTTTAATAGAAATTAATTACCAATTCTAAAAACCAAATCGTCTGTCTCACCGCAGTTTAAACTTTCCATTTGAAATTTGTCGATATTTGTCGATGTCGAAGGGATTTTAGCCAGCAGCTATAGTTACCAGAGCACACTGGTTTGCGGTTTGTCCTCAGGGGGTATGTGATTTTGTGGTCTTTCCGAAAACCGAAAGCCAAAACCATAATGGAAGCATCTAAACAACTTGAGACATGTGGTCTTTGTCGGCTGGATAATGTCTGACTGGAGTGCGCGTGTTGTTTATACCTTGTAGTGGTTGATCATATTGTGTGAATACATATCATGCTCACAGATATGAATATATGTTGAAGCTTTCCTTAACTTTATCCAGTTATTTTAGATCTAGGGTACAAGAATATTTGGTCAAATCTTATATGAACTACATTTTATCGTAATATTCAACATATTCAACATATTTGGATACAGGGTATCTCACAATCACGTCGTACGACTCTGAGTTCACCTTTTTTTTTTTTTTTGGCTCAACCACATGCAGCATCTGGTCAGCGCGTGGCATTCTCAACTTTATTTTCCGCTTGATTTTTTGTGGCAGGTGGCGTTTGCATGCTGTTGGCACATCGAAGCGTATACTGTTTTAATTTTCAGCGGAAGTGTGATAAATTCTTTGAAATGCTGACCAGATTTAATGGCGACGAAAAAACGAAGAATACTGCAAAGCAATTTCGCCAATAAAATGATTAATTATATCTAAACTGTTTTGGGTCTCTGTTGCTTATCGCTGGCAATTTGCGCCTGGGAACTCGCATTATTTGAATAGCCAGCCATTTGTCCTTGAACTTTGTCTTTACGACCATACGAAGGTCTAAATTATAGTTGCGATATATAAGTTCTGCACTTTCTTTTCTACTGCCCACCCCTTCTGGAATAAAAAAGAGAAAAAAAATTAAAACCACAGCATACTTTGTAGTGCTGAAGGCTTGTGCTTGTGAGGATGGGGATGCAAAGCGAAAATCGATTTGTGTAAATTATTCAATTCACTGCAAGCGTGAACGGAAGGTGAAGTGGGAGGTCATGTGGAGCGTACCTCTTGTCCGAAAGTGTTATTCCGCACCCTGGGGTACAAATTTGTGTGGATGCAAACAAAGAGTTGAAAGTGGGCTACGACATTTTAATGGATCTGTCGGGTATTGGATGGGGTGATGGCTTTTCTGGTTACCTGGCAGGTGGATAAGCCGCTGTTGACTGTTGGCACGTTGGGTGTGTCCTGTGTTAAGTAAGTTTCGCGATATGTTCAGCACACGACCGCAGAACCACATGCCAACAACCTCATTAGGTTACTTTGTAAGCTTTTGACTTGGCTTGTAGTACCCATCTATATTAAAGCCTTTTTGTTTTCCCTCCATTTTAATTACAGGGAATATCCGTGCGACCATTACACATCCGTGATAACAGTGACGCTTCTGATGACAGGCTGTCCTCGGGTGGAGGTGCATGCAACGGCGTTGCAACTGCTGCAGATCCTGGATAAGCGATTTTTCGGCAGCGTGGTGGGCACTCTGCACAGCGACAACGAAAAAGGTATGAGATTTTCCTTCTGACACGGCAACTAACTCGGGGTGATGGCAATAAAATGAAAACTAAAAGACAATCTCAAGAAGTACTTTGCCGTGGTATGGGGAATTTGCAGTAGGGACTTCCTTTTCTTATTTCATAAATAAACTTTTATTAATAGGCCACAAATTTGGTTTGGTGAAAACAAAAGTTCTTGTTCATAGCGCATAAAGTTGTCGTTGTTCCTTGGCTTCCCAACAACATTCGAAGAAAACTTATTAAAAGTTTTAAATTATATATGAACAAATAAATTTTAAATAACTTTACAGCTTGAATGTTCAAGTTTTGGAAAATATTACTTGTGATTGATTAGGCACAATACATAACTGTTAAACAACAATCTACTTAATAGAATCCTAAGAGACAAATTAACCAAATTATATCCGATCTGGGCAAATCCTAATCCGCAGTGTTCTTTCCAATCTGTCAGAAAATGAGCTACTTAAACCAGCTTACATGACACTCAAGCACGCAGACGAGTGAAAATGTTTTTCATTCGCTAAATTTCCCCATGCGGCAAGTGATGTTTATGTTCCTTGTTTTTTGGAGCTTGAATTTAGCATTTTAATTTCATATATGTATGTACGCAACATCGTTTTATTGTTTTACCTTGGATGTGGTTGTGAAATTTTCATTGCATAACCCAAGAAGCTTTAACAAGCTTTGTATGCACTCCCATATTCGATGTTGTCTGATTGAGTTTGGTGCTTTTCGGTGTATCTTTTTAATCCTCTACAGCTTATGGCTAATCTTCGAAAGTATTTGTCTTCTTAATTGAACCTGCAATACTGTTTTCCACTTCTTAGAAGGGCTTTGTGAGGCGGCTCCTATACTTTGTTTGTAATTAGCAAAATTTCGATTCTTGCACTTCAACTTTTTTAGCTCCGTTTTGCATTGTTGTTCGTACAAGGATTTCAAGCCGTTCGCCCAAAAATGTTATCCGCCCACCTAAAAGCTGTCCTTGACCTTTTTTCTGCCTTCGCACTAAGCTGATGAAGTTTGCGTTATTTTTTTGCTTAGGACTCTGCAATATAAGCTTAGTCCTGTAAAGTTAAAAAGATATTAATAAATCCACGGCATTGGGTCAGCGACGGAAAATGAGATTGCCTGAGCTCGGGATTTAGCCTTTATTGCGAAAATTCAATTGCTTTAGGCTGTCAAATGTTTGATATTGGAAACTGGATTGGACCATTTAAAGTTGATTAAACCCAATTGGCTTATTAGGATTAGTCAATTGGAAAATGATTTAAATGCTTGTTGCGGCGAACTGGGAAATCCAATCAAAACTCACCCTGGCTGGCTTTTCATTGAACGAAATTAACATTTATTACATGAATACATTTTAGCGTTGTTTGGTTAGACAGTAATACGTTTTTATTAATCTAATCTATTGGGTTTTACGTTTGACGTTTTCAAATTGTATTTGTGGTTAGCTTTAAATTAAATTAGCGTGCGGTTTACAATTTGACTAAGTTTTGTTTAACAGCTTTTTTTTAATGGGTGTAAAGTTTATAAAGGAAAACAAAAACTAATTATTTGATTACTCATGGTTAGTTAAACACCTAAACACATGTAATACGGTGTTACAATACATTCTTAATTTTGATTTTTGTTTTCAATTTTAAGTTGCTTGACCTTGACAAACATCACAAACAAAAGTTTCGCTTTCATTTCTTCATTCTGTAAACTAATTTTTACTTTTTTACGGCGTTCTCTTATATTATGTTGACTGAAATCTAATTAAAAACGAAATTCCTGCTTATCCCGCGGCGTATTTCGCAATTTCACATCTTTCGTTGGCCTTTGGAGCCTCTAAGTTAATTTTGTACGTAAGCTCTGCAATTTATTTGAGTGGATGCAGCTCATGCATTTCGTTCCAACAATGCTGCGTCATCATTCGACGGCGGGTGGAGGTGCCAGTATTGCGACAATATTCTGAAACTGAAAAGAAAAGCCAAACAGCTCGGTAAGCATGTGAAAATGTATTAAATTGTGTGCGGGAAAGTCTTTGATTAATGCCTTATTTCTTTGAATTTGAATTGCCATAGCAAAGAACACATTAATAATATGTCAAGTTGACTTTAAGTACCTAATGTGTGCGCGTAAGGCCAAAGTTAAATAATAAAAGATAATCACAAATTTATAGGCTTCTCATCACATTGTAAATTGTATTTATTATTATTCCTGGGAATTATATTTAATTATCTTTTTTCCGGAATTAAACCCTTTTTCACCACACAATATAGCCTTTATCTTAACAAAAGCGCATTTATCGTTTCACACAAAAAGTAAATAGAAAAATGTTCAGGCTATATATTTTTTAGTCAACATACAAATTCCGTCCACATTTCGAATTATTGTTTTTCAGATTATCCGTTTAAGGGGCTTCACCCTAAAGTCAAAAATAAATGCCCATAGGTATTAAATATTTTTTCCGAATCAAGAATAACATTAATTATTTTTCTAAATCCGTATTTGCTTATGTTTTTCGGTCCCATTTGGGTGTCCGTTTCTATCCTTTTTGTATTTACCTGGAAATGACAATGCTTTGATTTACAATGTCAGTCGTATCAGCATCCCAGCAGGGCGCACAAAAGTAGACTATAAATTCGGTACTTTGGGGTTTTCAATGGGATGCTCAACTGACTTTGTGGCTTATTTGCGCGCCAATTTATTGGCCTAACCAAATGCTGAACAAATCCGATTTAAGGACATTGCAAAACGCAGCGAATCATTGGGTTTTTGTTGGCTAATTTAACAAAGAACGGCAGCACATATTCATTTCGTTTGGTTTATTCTTTATTTTCCCCGAAATATTGTGTTTCATGGCAATCTGAGCTAATCAATCATCCGAGTTCAAAAGCAAACAAAGCTTGGAAAAAGTGCCAATAAATTCAGACCAGCGGCATTTTCCAATGAAAACAATGTTTGTCTGTCGTGTTTGTGTTTATTCCTTTATGATCTTTGCTCTGGGTAATTATGGTTATCCTTCAAACGCAATTGTATTTAAGTGACTGTTTAAAATTCACCTCAAAATCTACTTTTGTTCTTCCGGTTGACTTTCGACACATTTCGACTCTCTGAAAAGTCCACAAAGGAGATCTATAAATAGCATTTGTCATTTTATCTCCTTGAGAAAATTCCACCCTCATTGGCTTTTGCCTTAAAATTTTTTTGATTATAATATGTGGATATATGGGGCCTGGCAAGATTAATGATGACGTTCTTCGACTGTCCTTGACGCATGCCTAATGCTTGCTTGGCTTTTGTGTGACACGTTTTTATTCATTTTCCAGTTAGTTATTAAATAAATTATACAAACAACCACAAAGGAAGCGACTACTCGCGTCAGCAAAAGACTTCCTTTCGCCATTTTCAAACAGAAGCCTTCGAAATCCTAAGTGAATTGTTGTGTTGATTTGTTTTGTCAATGAATAGTCAGAATTGGCCAAATTTGTACGTATGCCTATATTTTGAGGCTTTCAACTCTGCCAACCACTTGATATTCTGACCCAGCACAATCATTTCCTGGCCAAACTCATGCATCATCTGAGATAAATCGTTATAAACGAGTCAATTTAACACAATGGTTTCTACTGTGTAAGGTCAAGCTTGAAGTAGATGATAGTCGTTAGTTTTCCTAGTTAAAGGGAGGGGGTTTTGTCAAGTGGGTTTTCAAATAACACATAGAACTTTTATTTAGTTTTTATGTACGTTTATTTGAATTTCAAGGACAAATATTTCATTTGGATATTGTTTGTCTCAAATAGTTGAAATATTTTAAATTGAAAAAGTAAATAAATATATATTTTTTAAATTTGCCTGATAGCTTTGTTACAAAAAATCTTCTTTTGTTAATGTGCCTATAAATAGAATTGCATTTAAGTTTTGATTTAAATTTAAATCTAGATCTAAATCTAATTAAAAACCCTTCCAACAATTCATCCGTTTTCATTCATTTTAAAGTCAACAAAGGTAACCAATAAACCTTAGTAACATTTCTTGTTACTTTTCCATGCTTGAATGGAAAAATAAAGCGAGTGACACGGTCTTCTCCAGAGACAACCACTGATTGACTCGCCAAGGAAAAAGACTGAGAAGTATAGGGATTGACTCCTTCGAAGAGGCAGCCTGAGGAAGCGTGACTGGATGTGTTGGTAATTTATGGCCAATAAGAAACACGGTAATGAGGCAGCGGGCGGATCTCGAGAGGCGCGGCAATTGCCATTGCATTCAGCGCACGTACCACGCTGCGTATGAGTAATGCCGCGCAAAAAAATGAAAATGTATTTGGGGAAACTAAGCTTTCGCACTTGCCGCAGGCCATGATTAGGCGCGGAATGGCGGGGAATCTAATGGGCGAACGCAACGCTTTTCTCATTAACTACCGATGTTTGAATTTCGGATTAGCCATACTGGAATACGTAGCTATCCAGCGAAGGCATTTTGAAATCAGAATTAGCAATAATCGATTAGTATGCTAGGTGGAAATTTTGTCTACTTCATTTTGATAGTTTGTGATTTTCATTATTTAGAGTTACTAGAAGGTTTCTGTTAAAGGTAACTTTCTAGAGTCATTAGGTTACTAAATCTACAACAGTTTTATAAAAAATCATTGTGATTTAAATTTGAAAGCACAAACAAAAGTAGAATTAACTTAAATATATTTCTTCTTACTTGCCATCCGGAAATATCTTATTTGGGGTATGAGCTGCAGGCTACTAGCCTTAAAAAATAGGAAATAAAGGAGAAGAAAGGAGAAGAATGCACAAACAACAAACAGTAATCATTTTAAAAAAATCTCTTTCATTGCGACAGTGTTAAATGTAATTTAAAAACGTTGCAATTGTGCAAATCCCTCTTCTCCTCTTTTCTCAACGAGGCACACAAACAAAACAAGGACACCTCATGTATTTACATGGTGTCAATATTTGCATGGGGTACACTTCTTTATCCGCTTTGATCCTTTTTGACTTGCAGCTTCTACTAAAGAATTCTTGCCGCCAGCTGAAGCTTTCGCTGTTCCTTTCACTTTCCCCTGGTTGTCATTTTCATTTACATTTGAATTTTAGTTTTACCCTGGCTTTTTTCTTTAACAACTTGACAGGATTTGCGTGGTGCTGTTCTTGAAATTGACTCACATTCCCTAGTTGCCCTTTTTCCCGCCCCTAACAAATTGGCAAACACTTTTAATTAACAAGTGGAAACCCGTATTGTAAAATAAATATGCACCTTGACATTTTTATGGCTTTCAATATGCCACTAGAGATTCGAAGAAAAATGGCTGTTCAAAAATGCTCTTGGCTTTAGTAAAAAATTAAAAATTGATGACCCCCCAAAGGTAAGCCGGAAAATCGTAAAACTAAATTTTACGGCAGGTGAATGATGGTTGAAGAAAATGAGGAAATCCTGTTGTCCGCCTTTGGACCCAGAGGAAAACCCAACTCACAGCCGTAAAATAATGAATTTGAATTTATGTTCAATCCATATTAAGTCACAAAACTAAACTACATTGTCGGCAAAGTTTACATTGTTTAAAATTAATACCTATTGCAGAATAATCTTCATGAATAATTTGCAAACAAAATGATTAAGTTAAAGCCTCTGGGTAAAATATTCCTAAAGCGGGGTTATGTCTCTTTCAACTTTATTTGAATATTGGCTTTAAGTTCGTTAACCTTAAGAAATTTGTGAAGCTTTTATTAAATGCATGATAGATTTTCAAGGAAGCCCTGAAGCGTAATGGAAAATCATTTAGCACTCAATTAGCATGACCCAGTTTGTTATCTTAGTCTTCTCTGTAAAATTGCATACTCGAACTAATTTAACTTTGCATCGATAACTTGTCCAGTTAAATGTACGATTTACATTCATAGCTTAAAGTTTTTGTTCCTTTTCCATTTGAGTACTTTTGATACCTAAAAATATATATTCTGTATTCTTTAAAAATATGGAAGAATTTAGGAAGTGACTTAAGTTAAGTTAGTGGAATTTATTTATTCGTTTTTTTTTTCTAGATACTTATTTTTCATATTTTATTAAGATTTACGCTATCTAGTTTCAATATTTTGAGACAATTTATTTTCTGTGCACCTAACTAACTTGTTCCACTAACGGGCCCTTCGTGTTTGCTGTTGATTTTTCCTGGTGACAATGCTTACCGCTTTTCATTAACAGAAAGCATGCTGATTTGTTTGCTTCCACTGCACTATGGGGTTTTTGACCTGTTTTTGTGGCATTAATTAATAACTCGGTCAGTTTTGGAGATATCGACATGAAACTTTTCCAATCGTCATTATTTGTCCCTAGGCACATATAGTATGAAAATTGTTCGGATCAGGAAACAATATCCTATAGCTCCCATAGGAACGATCGGTTAAAACTAAAAATAAATTAATTAAATTTAAGAAGCTGAAATTTGTTGCTCTATGCCTATAAAAGTGGATAATAATAAGTGCAACAAAAGCAAAAAGAAAAAATTCCATCAAACTCAAAACTCATCGGCAGCCACAGACACATATCGACTATCAATTCGCCAGTTTGTAGGCAAAATGATTCGAATTTGTCCAAATTGACGGGCAACTGACAGGACAAACATATAAAAATGATCCTCATATTATAAATAATTTGTTCGTCAAACATTGTATAGCCTTTTCTTGCTCAAGCCGGCCATTCTCGCTACCCCAAACAGCAACCAAGTCGGCGTTGGAGAAAGTGAGGTTATCTAAGAAAAATTCAAATTGCACCAATAGTGCGGAAAAGTGCACAATAAGACTAACAGCTTTTTGCTCAGAATTGACAAAGCTACAACATACACTTGGACGCACTGCAAAATAATGCAAAACTCCTTTTTAAAATCCTATCTAAAGTTGAAATTTGTTCCTCAAAATTCAGCTAAAGGTGCATTTATAAAATGACAAAATGTTAGTATTAACACGCACAATTTAAACAATTAATACATTTAACATATAGTACAAACCTGTGAGATCAGTTTCCATTTGTTTTTTTCTTTTCAAATGGTGTTTTATACGAATAAATTAATTTCACAGAAACGCTTCGAAAACATTGCAAACTAGCGCAGGTGCTTTCGGATGCAACAGCTGACTTTACAGCTGTTATGCTAACATACGCTGTTAAGTATTAACATTTTGAGTATGAGGCATAACAGTTTGATGTTCTGTTAATGCATTCCAATTTTTTTTTTTTTAATTAGAGTATTTTTAAAAAATGACTAAATGCCACATAAAGTGGTCAAAAACCCCATAGTGCACTGTCCGAGCGTTTATAGAAAAAGTTTTTCCCGGATCCGGCGCAACAGCAACAAAACAGCAATTAATGTTCCGGCTTCTGGTGGAGGACAAATGCAATGCCGGCTGGGATTTAATTCCCAAGAAGAAAGTTGAGTGGTCGCTTTAATCCTTTAAAATCTCTGCTACTGACATCTGTTTGTGCCGGGTTGCGCTGAGTTTATCTGGGTTTTTGTCAAGCCTGAGGAGTCAGCCAGAGATTCCAAGCATGAAAAATGTTTAGACTTCAGCTGCATAGTTAAATGTCAAAGCTCCTCTAATCAGCAAGGCGTTCAAAATAATTGGTAGCTATCAAGCCAAAAGTCTCTGCTTACAATTTCTTATGCTTAATTTAACATTTAATATTTAAACCATATTATAATTAAATACAAAACTATTTATTGTAGCTCCCTAGGTATTTTTCTGATCGAGCTCAGCTGTCAAGCATCGCAATAACCGCAACCCTGTTGGCATTTTGGTTAAGGATTTAACCAGCCTTAACTTTGACCTGAAGTTTAGTAAAGACCAGCGAAGCTTTTCGTTTTGAGTTGGTGTTTGCAGGAAGAAGCCATTTAAAGTTTAAAAGGTTATTTTGCTGTGTGAATTTAATGCACTTATATCATAATCCTTTTGTTATTGCATCAAGGGTTCTTTTGGATAAGCCAATTATATTCGTATGAAATTGTAGTCTCTATTAAGTGTAAATTATAACTCAGAAATCCAACTAAAATTTTTTATTCCACTTTATTTAAAGTGTCTTAATTGAGATTATGGTTTTCAAAATAGGATTAGCTATATGTTGATGTAGATATAAGCTGTATTATCTCAAATTGTTAAGTGGTTTTCTGAGGACTAAATTCTTCTCTATCCTGAAAGCTTATGAGGCGTCTTTTCCAAGACAACAAATTAAATTTTCAAGCTTTTTGAGCAAATAAAATCGCATTTGTCATATGAAATTTCCCCATCCGGCTTTGAATGCATTATGGACCCTTAAAATTTGGGAAAAATCCCCCACTCACCTGTCACTTGGGTGTTTCCAGCCTCCCGTTGACCCGATGAAACCCTCCGGAAAATGCTTAATACGGCTTTGCTGTTAAATGTGGAAAAAATGACGAGTGGATGGGAAAAATGTATATAAATTTTCATAAAATCCAGTCAAATAAGCATGCGTTATTGGGGTAATTTGTACCGGATTACTTACCGGAAATTCTGTCCGCTGACGCAGTAAAGCACAAAATTGATCCCGAAATTTGTGATGAAGAAAGCGTGAAAAATATATTGCAGAGCAAGTGTTGAATTCTTATTTTTAGACGACTCTGTCTGTGGATAAGAATCACAAAAAACGTAACAAGAAATAACATTACTAGGAATTTCATGTGCCAATTAGGAAGTTCTACGTTGCCATGGTAAATCCTGGCATTAACAATTTGCCTTCAACCTTTGAGCACTTAATAAGAATATCGATACATGTTGCACCATTTTACATAACTCACTAATGGCTAAATGATTTCTGGAATAACACATTTTAGCTATTAGTTACGGTAAACACTTATTGTGACACTCGTTTTCTAAGAAATTCATGTGTAATGGACACGTGCCATTCTTGTTGACCTTTGAACCCGGAGAAGGAGGCCGGACTTGTCTGTCGTCCATCGTTTTCCACTCAATTAATTTTGCATCGCAATCAAAGTCTGAGCTTGCCGCATTTTTAAGTTGACATATGAACTGGGGTGAAAAATGAATTCCTTTGCCCTAACCGAACGATTATCATAAATGGTTTGCATAGCTTGTCAAAAAATTTGATTTTTAAACATTATATAATATTTTTAGTCTTTCAATATAGAATTATAAGTAAATTCGTTAATTATTTAAACATCAACACAAATTTATGTGTATATAAAGTACACAATAATCAAATTATTTTATTCAAATTATATATCAATGTATATATTTTTGAGGGTTTCTAATTGCTGTTTATTTCTTGCCATGTTTTTTTGAGCCGACTTTGACATGCGGCGCATACAAAAAATCTGTAAAAGCTTTGATGGCTTATGGCATATATTGAATTCTCCAATTATGTTTGTATATGTGACCATTTTTTGCAGAGCGAAAGAGTAATGAACTGAGTAACATTAATAAAAATCAATCCAGAATGTATCTGTATACAAGCAAATTAAATTAAATGGTATTTATTGAATTTCTTTCTTTGAAACGTACGTGAAATTTTCAGTTCAATTAACTCTTATTTAAATAAATGTAAATTGTAAAATCATGTTTATAGTGTTTTGTATTATTCAGTGTTTATTTTTGCAGTAATCTTTTTATGATTATCGTTGCCACCGGTGCCTTGGGTATTTATTATAACATGAATCTGATTTTATTTTTACGATTTGCCTCCAAAGTGCACAAACTAATTAAAACCTAATTGACACCTACATGGCGTTCACCATGCCAACCAGACTGTGCTCACTTGGCGAGTGTATTAAAATGTTTTCTCTTTTGATGTATGCTATTCCTGAATTTAACACGACAGTTGAGCTAACTGGGCGTAGGATTAAAATTAGGAGCTTGGCGTTTGCCCACAAAATGCAAAGCATCCGCAATAGTTAATGTTGGCATGGTTACTCTAAGACTGTTGTTCTGACCAGCTCAGCTATGAGTCGGATCTGGAATTGAGGGCAAGTCCTTCAACATCTGGCAGCTGAAGACTGATTAATAAAATTCTATTAGTTGTAGATATTTAGCAACTTTAAATATAATCCTATTTTCTCGGTGTATAGTTGCTCTGAGTACATTATTTAACCACACCAAATTTACGAACTGGTCAAGAGCTGCTGATCCAATTATTTGGGTCAAACCTAATAAAGTCCCATCATTGTCCTGGCATAACAATACACCGTCTTTGTACCTTGATATAAGAGAAGGGGTTTCTACTTGACTGAATGACGGAGAAGTGCTCAAAATGACCCAAGTTAGCCATTATGTATGTTTACATCACTTACCTCCCAATAGGTCTCAATGCGCAGCAGGCAGGTTGGCAAATTCAGGCAGACAAAAACCGTTGAGACAATGAGCAGCATTTTGGTTACCTTGATTTGCGATGAGTTTTGTACCTTGCGACGAGCTGGAAAAAGGATATAATTAAAATATGGAAAAGAGTTAACGCGAGACATCTTTCACACTTCCGCAGTCTTTATAATTAGTTGGAAATTATATGTAATAGTTGGCGAATTGTTTGGCAATTTGTCAGTGTCGCCAACTTGGATATGATTGCAGCTGTCAGAAAGTTTTACATAAAATTTCTCTTCTGCTTTCATCATGGTTTGTTTTGTTATTTTTAATGTCAAAAGGCTTAAGAGAAACTTTCAGTCTTTGCTTGTAGCAACTTTTCAGCAAATGCGACTATAACGAGTTCCTTAGTGAGGTGTCAGCTATGCGAAGCACTGCCTTTTTCCGAATAGACAGCCATCCCAGGTGTGTAGCACTCTCACCTGGTTTCTGTGTAATCTCGCAATGGTGTTGGCAATTGTTAATTTGATGCTGATGCTGATGCTGATGCTGATGCTGCTGTTGTGGCTGCTGTTGATCCTGCTCATCCGTCTGCCCAATGGCAACATTGTGCTGTCCGCTTGGATGCGTTCCTGTCGACTTCTGGCGCTTCAGGGATGCCGAAATGCGGTACGATGCCACAGCAGAGGCAGCTCCGGATGAGTTAGACGAGTTCGATGGCATGCTGTGCGATTGGGGCTTCCTGTGTAACAGAAAACGTCTAATTCAATTTGGTGCTCCCCAAAGGGAACAAATATGAAATATTCAGAACTCAAAATATGTGCTTTTGATTAAAAAGCTAATTTTAGTGAGCCACTTTTTTCTAGAAATGGCTTTCTTGACCAATTTTGAACCATTCTGAAATAGGTTAATTCGGCAAGATTAATTCGGTTTTAAATGAGTATAATTTTCAATTAAAAGTCAAATATTAATATAATTGTAAACCTGATTAAATTTATATTTGTGTTTTAATTTTGAAGTGTATTGAATTCACGGATACTTAATTTTGTATTTTTCCTCCTGTATGGGCATATTTAGCAATTGAAATGTAATGTTTCCCAAGGGTGCTTCATTCAAATCGCCTAAGTGGGTTCAAAGGGCGAACAGCGATTATCCAGAGGCCAATACTCACATCTTGTGCATGGTCAGCGTTCGGCGAACGGTGGCGAATTTCCAGACCGTGCAACCTGTACAGGTGTTCAGCACTGCGATGCTGGTGAAGGGCACCGCATAGACGACAATCGAATCCCAGTAGTTGAAAAGGGCCAGTTGTTCCTGCAAATTGAGAGGACATGTTTTTTTTTTATTATTATTACTGCGCTGGTTGCAATTCGATTGGGTTTGTGGTTCAGCCAACGTGGCGTATACGCAAACAGTATACTAAATTGAGTATACGCCACGTATTCGTAATTTGGTTCTACACCCCCAACTTTCTTTAATCTTGTTTGCTCCAAATTCAATTTGGATGGTTTTTATCTAGGAGTCGCCAAATCTCTCTCGGAAAAGTATTTAGATTTCCTAACAAAATAGGGAAAAGAGTAGTCCCTTGCATGTCCCGCAGAGGTCACTAATATTTGGCAAATCAAACTAAAGTTTAAAATTAATTTATTTTTGCGAAACACAATCGCAAGTTAAAGCCCTAACAAACCTGAGGAAACTTTCTATGAGAGCAGAATTAGATTTAATTTTGCATAATCCGCTGGCGAGAAATTTAATGGAATTATTTTAAGCTGAACCGATAAGTTTACGCTCTCAACAACAAGAGCTGACCTTCTGGCCTGTTTCTTTAATCTCGGCATACTTCTCGGCATTTTCTGCTCGGCTGAGCCCCTTTTTCCCCGGGACTCTTTGAAGGGGTAAACTATTTTCACATCGTCTTGTGCATTTATATTCCTATTTCTTTGGGGTAAGAGCTTTCGAGCAGATAAATTCCTGGTTGCCTGCATATTTTCATGTCCGAAAACTTCAATCTGAAATGTTCCAGGACACTCGAATTAATCTCGATGAACAGATGTGGGTTGCCATTTGGCCTGGCTAATTTTCGGCAAAACAATCTCATTTGTTTCAATCACAATTAGGCAAAACTGGAAGCCCATAAGGGCATTATCATATATTAAGGCCAGTTGGATTTCTATTATCAAACCAGCTGGCCATGCTGGAATTTAAGTCTGATTACTTTAAAGAAGGAGTGTAATTCCCACTCTATTCATGCAATCATCATCAGTGGGCTCGGCCGTAATTTCTGGTGGTTGTTTGCAATTTACATAATTTGAAGTGTTGGCTTTCATCAAAATCACAAGCATTGAAATTATGTTAATCATCGACTGAGAAAATCAAAATTGTTCATCAAGTAATTCAATACCCAGACTGCCTTTATACCTATTCATATGAATCTGGGCCTAAAAATATTTCCGAAATCTAATTTAAATATTCTGCAATCATTTTTTTTTTACCATTTTAAATTTATTGTTTTGCTCATGTTTTCTTTTTTGTTTATATGGGTGGCCAAGCGAATTTTGTAAAATTAAATATTTTATGCCGATTTAAGAAGCAATGCGAAACTATAATCTATTGTTCGTGCATTTTATTTGTGGACTGGCCATTTGAGTCATGGACTTTTGGTCAGTAAACACCTGAAACGCTCTGGAAAATCCCCCAATGGCTGTCATAACCGTAAAAGCTGTCCTTCTTCAACAAACCATTCAATTTATTTGCTTTTGCTATTTACTTTTAATGCCCATCCCAATTTTTTCTATGGCTGTGGCGCCTGTGTGTGTCAAGTGGATCAAAGTGTAATAGCTCGTAAATTTTCAATCAACTGACGATGATGATGTCTGCCTCTTTGATGCTTCTAATACACGAAATTGTTATGAAAGTATAATTAATTCTTGAGGAAATGTAATTCTTATTGGCTGTTATTCTTTAAAACGCTCTAAAGGGTTGGTGCTAAGCTGAAACATAAAACATTTTAAAGCAATCCGACTTGTTCTTTTAAAATGCGCTTTTAAATTTGTAAAAGTTTTCCTTACAACCAGAGGCTTTTCTTTGCGAGTTATCAACTTTAATATGTAAGTCATGTTCGCACCAAAGAATATGTTGCATTTTTAAAGTTTTGCCAATTCAAAGCAAAGTTAAGTCCAGAGCTTTTGTAAATCTCACTCATGCCAATCGGAATGTATTGGTTGAATTTATTCCCATGCATATGGTATTTGCACTTTAGCATTTCTCGAGCACTTCCTGTGGCCTCAGACTTCCATCTCCCAGTTGGAGATTTGCATGAGCTTAGTCGATTTTAATTTGGCTTCACATCTGCTGCCTAGTCACATCAAAGGGCCCCTTCTTTATTGATGGCTGCCGGTCATAATATCGAAATTAATTAATAATCATGAAGAGCTTTAAATAGAATGCCATTTAGAGAATATACGTTAAATTTCATTCGCTTTTGTTGGGTCTCATTTCCAGCGAATGCTTAAATTCAGTTTATACTACGACCGTCATTTTTCTATTCATTAGACAAATGCCAGATACCCTTAAAGTCGACTTGCGCAGCTTTCCAAGAAGCATCTGGTCGCGTTTCCAGAGGGCGGCTTCTGCTATCTCTCATCCATTGGGCTATTACCCAATGATTTGTTTCTTTCAATATGCCAACCGCCAAGTGCAAAATGTCTATTTACAGCTTAGAACCGATGTCTGTTTCAAAATTTATATGCTTCTCCCCCTGTTGCCATTTTGCAATATATTGTTCACCGCACGTTGCAGCTTCTGTTCCACCCACTTTCCTCCCCTTTACATTATTTGACTTTCCACCGGCTTGTTGCCAGCGGAATTCGTGCATAATTTCCTGGCCACTCGTCTTGTGCCATCTGTTAACTGGCATCGGCATCGGCATCGTGGTTCCCATCGCTCAAACGAAATATTTGTCAAACGAAATTGCTGACAATTCGCTTGTACACAAAGAAAACATTTTAAAATGTTTAAAGTATGTATGGAAGAGATTGAGTTTCTACGAAAGTGATTCCATCACAACTGCTGCAAAAAAATGTTTTATATTTATACATATTAGTACATTTATTTTGATTTAACCAATAGGTCAATTTAAATTATTATTTATTTTTTATGAATGCAAATTCTGCAGTGCATTTTAATGAAAATTATGGTTTTATGCAATTAACCTTTATACTTTAATATAAGTTTCCTTTATTTAAGTATCCTTTCATTTAAAAAGAGATTGATGTTCATATCCCCACTTTAGATGTATTATTTTTAAGAAATAAATGTTTTGTAATTATTTTTTCTCTGTGTAATCTTGGCTGGTTGAATGCTCATTTTTTCGTTTCATTTTCGAGAACTTCACCCGCTCAACTCATCCATCATTCTACCAATCGAATCGAGAAATACACGATGGAGCGACACTTAACGCTCCATTGAGGCCAATTTGGCTAATAGGCTGGCTGGCTGGCTGGCTGACTGGCAGAGCTGAGTTTCTCTTGCTAGACTAATTCACCTGGCGGTTTGTTTGCATTGCAATGCGTCCGCCCACACATAGTGAGAAATTAGAATTGAATTTCAGTCCCAAAAAGCGTCTACGGCTAAAGCAAAAGTAATCAGTTGAAAACCAAGTGAAATATGAGATTTATTGAGGCCTTAGAATTGGCATCGTCATCCTTAAGCTTACGGGACACACCCAGTCGGTCCACGTGCCTGGCGGTAGGATTCAGTTCCTTTTATTTTTTTTTTACTACCTTGTCCTTACTGTTGTGTCCTGTTTGTGCTGCGGGCCCAGAACAAATATTTGCCTTGGCTTACTAGTCAGCAATGTCTTTTTGTTTTTTAGTCATCCTTGTTTACTCAATGTTCGGGGAGAGTACGATAGTGTTGCCTTTAAATTTGCGACGCAGTTAACGCTTTAAATTTACAATAAAATCAGAATTTCTATCAGAAATTTTTTAAAATTTTTAATTTTTAAGTTAATTTTTCCAAATACCACGTTATGGTATACGATTCAAGATTTTATTTTAATTTATAATAAACTTTTGCAATATTAGGGAATGTAATTTTCCATCTAAAAATACTTTCTTTTTTGTAATTGGGTATTCTTGGTAGCCATTTTCGACTTTTTACTGTTTTTTTGGTTACGGTTTGGCCTATTCGTTAACCAATTTGTGACGGCCTTTTTTTCTTACCCAATAAATGCTTAATTTGCTCGCTTAACCCACACAGCGGTAGGCTATCCGCCTTTTGGGACCCAATTAATTGACTAATTGCTCTAGTTTTGGCCAAATTAGTGGCTCCTTCGTTTTGCGGCCTGGCGCATGATCCGCATATCCTGGCGGTATTTATTGGGCTCAATTGACAGAGTGTCAATGCCATGTCGAGCGAAAGTGACGAGGGATTCGCTAACTCAAGAGCTGTCAAGTCAAAGTTTACCCGGAACAGCTGTAAATGCCGCTGACAGATTCTCCCTATAATCCCTCATCCTCTGATCTTGTCTTTTACAATGAATCCCCCCCCTCCAAAAAGTTTTTCGCAAAAATTCATATACTTTCGAATATTTAACAACAATGTTGTTAGCCATTTGCCCAGGCAAACATACAAAGCCATTCAAATTCCAATAGTAATACTAATGGCAGACAAAAATTCACAAATACCAAAACTCCCACGCATGGGTTACCTTTTGAAGAGTCGAATAAAGGTGCGGAAAATGGCAAATAATTTTCCGTTGTGTCACTGGTTACCACTGGCAACCCAAATGAAAAATTCGAGGCTCTAAAAGAATGTGTTTGATAAAGTTAGAATTTGGTATGAGACAGGGATGAGACAGCTGCAACTAACAAATACTACAAAACCAAGTAGTAGTGAAGTAGTTTGCAGGAAAATACATAAATACCTTTAAGGATTTATTTAAACGCATAAAAGCCATAAATAAATAAAATTGAACAAATGTTTAATGCTTTACTTGCTTTAGTGCTTCTCTTTTTTATATGATTTTCAGGGATCTAATTGGATTGCCAAGAATTGTTTTACAATTTTCGATTACTCAATGTTGTTTTAAATTATTTATTAATTCCGTTTGAGTCCGTATGCAAGTACATTACAATACAAGCGTGTCAATTAAAAACTTTTTAGTCGAAGTCGATTACGTATACATTTTGTATAGAGAGCAATTATAACTTTATTTAATTATTTGCTTAAATGGTGATACTAATTTATAATTGATCTTTTAAATCTATTGTTCAGTTCTGTGCCGATTCTATAAATAAAGTCCAACAAAATAATATTTTTAAAGATGAATTGAGCTATTTATATTTGGGGTCTATGTAGTTCCGAAGTAAGAGTATGCAAAGTAAAAGTGCGTTGGGATGTTTCCTATTAATAAACAGATTTCCAATTTTACGAATACCATTCATACTGGGGTTTATTTTAGAGAACATATTTTCTAACCTATAGGTGGTCTTTATTTGTTTGGAAAACCAAAGCACTAGAATAAATTTCCCTTTTTGTTTGATTTTGCCTACGAAATTTTGGCACATTATAAATTGGGAATAATATTTTGAATTCTTGCCTTTGGACATACTCACTTTGTATTCCGTGTTAAGATCGCAGATGGTGGCGTTGAGGTGTTCCATAAACACTGGCTTGGCAATCACTATGTAGGGCATACAGTGAAGGCAGCCTACAAAGGTCAGGCAAAGGAGCACGATCTTTGCCCGGCGCACAGTGCACATGGTTTGGCGCTTCAGTGGATAGATGACGGCTATGAAGCGCTCCACGGTGAAGGCCACCACAAACCAAACGGAACAAAAACTGGCCAAGTAGCTGAAGAAGGTGAAAAACTGGCAAAAGTAGTTCCTGTTGTAGATGTTCACGTTGAAAAAGTTCAGCCACTGGGCAAAGAGTCCGGCCAGGAAGCAGGTATCACTAATGGCCAAAGCAGCCAGATAAAAACTCGAGGATAATTTCCGTAACTTGGTCCTGAAGAAGACAAACACCGACAGGATGTTCCCAATGCTGCCCGTGCAGCAGACAACGGGGATATAGTACTGATGTACAATATCCCCTATAAAAAAGGCCATCTTCAGCATCTCCTCTTCGCCAGGTGCCTTCTCCGAAGCCATTTCTGGTGCATAATCACTTGAATTATTATCCGTGGTATTAGAATCACCAAAAGTTGTGGTAAATGCCGCTGCTGTGGTGGCTGATATATTGCCACTGTTGTTGGATGTATAATCCATATCCATAGCTGCAGTTTTATTTTGTATTTGTAACACAATTTATATTCCAATTTTACGCTTCCATAACTTCACTATTTTATTTTTAGCTCGAAACACGTTTTTCATTGACCTGCATAGGTCAACGGGAAAAATTAATTGCGTTGCCAGTGGACAAATGTTTGCCCATTTTAATAGGAAGGTGATAAGTTTATGTGTATTTTTGTTGGCAAACCAAACTAGTCCACCAAGCACATGTCAACAATCCAAAGTTTCGATTGGTTGCTCAATTTTTTTCGCACGAATCCTTGTTTCCGCTTAACTTATTCTTAATTAACAAATTTTTTTTCCAACTTCTTTGTCAAACTTTTCCTTTTGAAAACTTATTGAAACTTCCGATTGCTGCTCACCTAGGTGTTTTAAGTTCATTATCGGCCAACAAATTTTTGCCCTCAATTCGTAATGATGTAAACAAAGAGGAATCGCCAGGTAAATTTGAAAAACTTTTGCCACACATAAAAAGTTTTTTTCTGAAAACTTCTGAGGTTTCTTGTTTTCACAATCCACAATTTATTTGCGGTCTAGTTGTATTTTGAATTTTTTTTTAAATCAAAAAAAAAAACGGTGCGGATTTGCCTTCTGAATGGAGGCAATATTTTTTCGATTAATTAGTAATTCTCGGAATAGAATTTGTTTTTCTTTATTCTAAGAGCTGCTGGTGCAAATGATAAAGAAAAATGTTGTTACTATCTCCCGCCGGTTTTCAAATGCTCGGGTGAACTTGACTGTCTGTGAGTTGGTTTTTCGGTCGGTTCGTCCAACCAGCAGGACAATGAGCGCGCAACTAAGCCGAGACAATGGACGTGTCAGCCTTTTAAACCACTTTCTATTGAGTCTTGGAAGGCGCCAAGTGAAAGCTTTTTCCTGCCACTGCGCCGGCGTCGGTTCATTCATAAAATCAACAGGTGACAAGGTCAGGGTTGGCAGGAAAAGCAACAAGTGGTAGTTGGTCCCGTCCAGGGATTAGCTCAGCAGGATTCGCAGAAGGAGAACGACGCCACTGGGTCGTAGACAATGGGCCGTTAAACAGCCACTGGGCCACGGAACTGTTGCGGTCACATTGTCATTGGGCGGTAATGAAAACAATAACAAACCAACGCGCTTTTCCAGCTGCCGGAAAAGCTCTTTTCGTTGGCATTGGAAAGGCCAACGCCATGGGCGAAGGTTAAACTTTATTCACAGTCTCATTTTGGGCTTGCTCGAGTGCGGAGCTTCGAAATGGCCACGCAGATTGGGGCACTCCATCCTGGTTAGGATTGGCGATTGCTTTTAGATTTACGAGTATTTTATAATTAATTTTCTATTATTTCTTTTATTTTCAGAGGACGACAAGGTGGGCACCCTAGATGTTTTGCTAAGCAGTGCCTACTGCCGTTCCCAGCGCTTCCTATCCAAGCAATTGGCCCAGCTGCGTCCCGAACTTACCATGTCCATCTTCTCGGGTGAGTAACTAAAAGCCATTTTCAGGTCTTATAAGTCTTTAAAGCATTCTTTTGATATTGATATTTAAATTTGTAAATAAAAAATCAAGCGATGTTTCGCTATATTCATTTGAAAGTTCGTATGTAAAGAAGAATGACACAACTGTTTGAAAAAAGCGAATCGCTTTAACCTGCTGCCAATTGCAGCTTTAATATAAAAAGCATTTGAAGTAGTAGTAATACATTTTCTATTGCAGAAATCACCCATCGTTTCCAGAGCGCACGGGAGGATGTGCGCGCCTTGCTGCTGCAGTGCCTCCTTCCCTGGTTGCAGAACATGGAGCTGGTGGCCACCAGTGTTCCGCCCGCCACGCCCCTTTCCTACATTATGGTAAGCGAATCATTTAAAAGCCTTCCGTTTTATTCCGGAGACGGATTGAACCTTTGCTCGTTTTTTCCCTTCGCAGTATTTTCCGGATTCTGGGACGCGAGGACGACGCGAGGGAACCGGGTCGACAGAGGCAACGGAAATGATTCTGAACAATCTCTTTTACATCACGGCGAAGGTATAATAGGGATTTGCTCATCGTTGCACATCGATTAAGCTTTAATTTTTAATTTTTTTTACCACTGCAGTTCTCGGACGCCCATCCACGCGACATTGAGGAGTTGTGGGGCACTCTCTGCCAGTTTTGGCCCAATAATCTGAAGGTTATCCTGCGCTACTTGGTCATCATGAGTGGCATGGCTCCCACTGAACTGCTCCCCTATGTAAGAATGCAAAACGATATTTATCTTATGTAGTGGTTATATATTCTGTAATCCCCTTTAATCAGGCCAAGCGGGTGGCTCTTTATCTGGTGCGGAGCTGTCCGGATCGGTTATTAGATGAACTCATGGCTGAGCTGCAAACTGTGGAGACGCTCAACTGTTTAATTGAGCGCACGGAAACGCCACCTTTTTATCGATTGACCAGCATGCGAAAGGCCTCTAGTCACAGTGCCGATGGTATGTACATAAATTAATCATTCCATGTTTTGTTAAAGTCTCTTAAACATAAAAAAATAGTTAAAATTTCGAATTTTTTTTTTAAATCTGAATTTAATAGTTTAAATAATTTAATTCGAATTGCGTTTTATCAATCTTTTGTGACAGGCCAAGCTGTAGGTGGCATTAATGACTCCAGAATCCAGGACTTGGCCGTCGAAAAGGGCACTATTCACACCAAGCGGCACAGCGGCGAGGATCCCATTAAAATTGGGTAAGTTCAAATTTAACAAGAAAAGAAACAAAAATCGCCAAGCCCTATAGGGTAAATAGAAAAATTAAGTTTTCTTTGTTTTGTTGCTTAAAAACAATGAAAACAAACAAAACCACAATCATTTGGAAGTATGCCACTTTGAAATTGGTTTTATGTAAGAAAAGTTATGGGCAGCTTTGCGATATAGTCGTCGGATTTTTAGTTAAGTAAAACCCTAATTTTGAAATCGTTGAAAATTATTATATGGGTATGTGTTAAGAAACAAGGAAGTTACAATTTTAATTCCCTGTTTCCTTATTGTTCCTAAGGCAGCTATATGATATAGTAGTCCGATCCGGCCCATTCCGGCGTTTCGGATGAAATTATAATACCCTCTTGAAGGGTATTCAAATGCTATTAAATGAAGCTAATACCTAGATTTTAATATTTGCCGCAGAACCTGCAAATCGGACAGTGGCATTCGCGCATATACTCAGGCAGCAGCTGCTGCTGCCGCCGCTGCAGTCACTCCAGGATCGAGTGGCAATCGTCCACCCCGAGGGGCCGATAAGATCCGTGCCGCCTCAGGACCATCTATACTGCCCCGCCCGGAGGATATACTGATCAACGATCCGGAGTTGCGGCAGGAGGAGAATGTTGAGCTGCGCGGAACTTCGGATGCCACGGCAAATGCCCATCCGCATCCACTACCCATGCCAGAATACGGTGGCTATTTTGCCCCGCTCACCGAGTTCTTACCCGATGTCAGTTTGCCCATCAGCGGATTTCACAGGTGAGTTTTCAAAAAATATAGATTAATTCTCTCTACTGATATTTAACAAAGTTAGTTTGTTTATAAGAGACATACATTTTCTAGTATATAATTATAAGAAAATTATAATTGAGTCAGTAATGTTGGACAGAGTGAGCAACTGTGTTCGCTTGTAGAAATCTATATTTTTGTATCACCATTTAATACCCATGTCAACCCAGCTGTATTAAGACAAACAATTGCAGTTATTGAATGAATTTATTTAGAAAAGCAAAGACAATACAGAGGAATCCCCCGCATTGTCATTTACTATGCTTTGGGATTTTAGTAGGAAATGCCGGTGTGGTCGCGGATCCATCCCAGGTAGTCGGAGACGCGGGTGTAGCCGGAGGGACCGTTGTGGCAGCCTGTGGAAGCGAAGGTGATCACACCGACGAGACGAGCGTTGTCGTGTGTGACCAGGGGGCCACCGGAGTCGCCGCCGCACACCGACCTGCCGTCGGCGTGGCGGGTGCACATGTCGGTATCGGCGACCGAACCATAGGCCTGATTGCACTCGCTGTTGCTGATGATCTGCACGTCGATGCACTGCAGCCAATCGGCCAGGTTTCCGTTGTCCATACCGCCCCATCCGCAGGCCACACACCAGGTGTCCTGGTAACGGTCGTTCTGCTCATTCATGCTGGGGAGGGGGATCTTGTTGATCAGACCGTTGAAGTCCACATGGGGAGTGCGGATCAAACCGATGTCACGACCGCCCTGGGCGGGCCAGTCGGGGTGGCTGATGAAGTTGTCGCGGCGGACAGTTTGCCTGTAGGCGCCGTTCCAGCCCCAGTTGGATCCGTAATGGATTTCCACGTAGTCGGTGGTCAGGCAATGGGCGGCGGTCAGGATCCAGTCGTTGGCGATGATGGTACCAGCACCGACAGCACCACTGTTGGTTCCATCAGTACGGATGAACAGACCCACAATGTAGGGAGCCTTGCCCTCGGGAGCTGCGTAGCCGTTGACGATGCGACCCTCGGGACCCTCGGAAATGGTCACCCTGGGGAGCAGCTGGGTGCGGTTCAGACCGGTTGGGGAACCGGCGACCAAGGCCAAGGCCACGGAGAGAGTTAGCAGGAACAGTTTCATGGCTGGGAAGAAACTTAGCATTGTGGTCGCGGCGACCTGCTTTTATACCATTCCCGATCGGCTAGTTTTTGATAAGACAGACTTCTTGCTAACAATCAACAACGAAATCGTATCGCACCCATACTGGCAGAAACCATTCATGCTTTGCACTTCAAATCGCAAGCCCTCCCTTCAAATACTTATTAAGGAATTAGCATCTCAGGGGGGTTCGGGCAACTTCACATAACTGTTATCACGTCGGAAATGCAAAATATACTGGGGACCGTAGGGCCCCATAAATCTAATGTACAGGTACAGATAAGAATCAGGCAACTGATCAATAAATATGTCCCTGATAGAACCACTGTCAGCTCACTAAAGTGAACTTAAACTTGTTATGGCCAAGATGCCAGCAAAAACAAATGAAAACAAAAAAGAAAGCCAATTTTGGAAAGCCAAAATTTATTTACCCTTACAGCTTTGTAAAAAATGTTTTTCTATATAACGACTGAAAACGACTAAATAAAACTATGACTATTTTAAGTTAAATTTGTCGAACGTTCTAAAGGCAGCTTTGTGATATATTCGGCTGATTATTATATACCGTAATTCTGTTTAATATTACTATATTGATGTATATGTTAAAAACAACGAAGTTCAATGGGAGTTATATGATAAAGTCGTCCTAGCCGTCCTCGTTCCGATATACTACCTGTAATAGAAAGAAGACTTTTCGAAATGTTTCATCCAAATACCTTTAAAACTAGTTTTGCGTATCAACGGGCGGACGGACTGAAGGACGAAAAGATATGGCGTGATCGGCTCTCCTGGTGATGCTAATCAAGAATATATATACTTTTTAGGGTATATACCATATGTAAGGGTATAACGAGCCATATATCTTCCTTTATTAAAATGAAAAAAAGGGGGAATTCACCAGCCCTCGTACTTTATATTCTATTTAAGCCTTCCTTATCTACTTCTTTCACCTTAGTGATAGATATCACCTTTAGTGCCCACTCCCGAGCACTCATATATTTATTAATTTATTTAATTAAGCAAGTACTTCAAAATAAAGAAAAAGTGAAAAGCTTTTTAAAAAACGCTCGAAGAAATCTAAAAGATAAGGTACAAATATTATAATTTATATAGCTTGGGACAACAAAGTCAACAACATGCCATTGAGATAACAATGTATACATTTATGTAGACATGGTGTCCTAGGACAAGATTAATTAATAAAGATAAGATAAAGATAATTAAATCCTTATTATAATTATGATAGAAGTCGTTGGCTGAAACTAGAATTGCACCTTATAGGACTTGAGACACTTTCTTAAAATATCCTTTTTAAAACCATTGATTAGAACCAGTTCTTTGCATTATAATGCTCATCTAGTCAGTAGCAAAAAATTTTAAACAAAAGGTCTGAAGCTTTTAGAAGATGAAATCATAATTAGATTTTTTAAACAATTTATTAGGATATTCAAAAGAATCCTTAAGAGTTTAGTAGGAGATGCCGGTGTGGTCGCGGATCCAGCCCAGGTAGTCTGTGACACGGGTGTAGCCTGATGGACCGCTGTGGCAGTTAGCAGATCCGAAGGTGATAACGCCAACTAGGCGGGCATTGTCATGGGTAACCAGCGGACCACCGGAGTCGCCTCCGCATCCGGATTTGCCATCGGTGTGGCGGGTGCACATATCGGTGGCGGCCACGCTGCCGTAGGACTGCTCGCACTCGCTGTTGCTGATGATCTGAACGTCCATGCACTGCAGCCAATCGGCTAGGTTGCCATTGTCCATACCGCCCCATCCGCAGGCCACACACCATGTGTCCACGAAGCGGTTGCTCTCCTCGTTGAAGCTGGGCAGAGGGACCTTATTGATCAAATTGGTGAATCCCACAGAGGGAGTGCGGATCAGACCAATGTCACGGCCACCCTGGGCGGGCCAGTCGGGATGGCTGATGAAGTTGTCACGGCGCACGGATTGTCTGAACTCGCCGTTCCAGCCCCTGTTGGATCCGTAATGGATTTCCACGTAGTCGGTGGTCAGACAATGGGCGGCGGTCAGGATCCAGTCGCTGGCAATAATGGTACCAGCTCCGACGGCGGCACCGTTGCTACCATCGGTACGGATCAGCAGACCCACAATGTAGGGGGCCTTGCCCTCGGGAGCAGGGTAGCCATTGACGATGCGACCTCCTGGACCCTCGGAAATGGTCACCCTGGGGAGCAGCTGGGTGCGGTTCAGACCGGTTGGGGAACCAGCGACCAAGGCCAAGGCCACGGAGAGAGTTAGCAGGAACAGTTTCATGGCTGGGAAGAAACTTAGCCTTCTGTTCATGGCAACGTGCTTTTATACGATTCGAAAGCCAATCGATAACGAATCAGTCAAAAGTGCACCATATCGCAAACCCCCATGGAAGTGTAGCCCACTTTCATTCTGATTTATATATACAAATGCATGTACATATTTAAATGTGTTCTATCAAGTCAAGAGCTTTTATTGTTAAAAGCAATCATAAATAAAATGGTTTGGACTAATCAAATTATATATTTAAAATATGTTCCTGTCATGAATGAAAACCATGTTACCAACGGTTTGTTGATAGCTAAGTATTCTTGTACTCCGGAGCTAATTCTAATAAATTGCAAGTGATTTCCAAATTCCCAAAAGATGGTTAAATTTATCTGACTTAAGTGAGAAGCCTTTGACAAGACTCCAAGCTTTTAAATTTTAAAAGGCGTTTTACTCGAAACGGTGGGCGGGTGTGATATCAATAAAATTCATAAGAAATCGCCCGGATTAGACGTCTATATGTAAAGTTTGCCTTGGTACAGATCGGGTCAAAATTGCTTTTGTAATGTGTATAGAGATCCAGTGAATCGATGAACTTTATACTATTTCTTTAATAGAAATGATCTGGAAAAGTTCACTCATAAATTTTAGCTATAACTTTTTGGCGCAGTTACCTTTCTTTCTGTTCTTTAAATACTTCTGATCACTAATTAACACCTATTGTTTTGCTGCTCGTTACGGATATATATTTACATAAGTACAATTACATTGCAATAGATATGTCTGAATTAAAGATTCAGAATATATAGGTTCGACACAATCTTAGATTTCGATTTAGCCATGGTCGATTTTTCAAATTAGTAATAGGCGATTCCTGACTTTTCGCGGATCCAGTCCAAGTGATCGGTGACACGGGTGTAGCCAGAGGGGCCGCTCTTGCAGCCGCCGGAAGCAAACACAATCACTCCCACCTGAATTGGGTTGTCGTGTGTGACCAGTGCTCCTCCAGAGTCGCCACCGCATACGGACTTTCCATCGGTGGCCCGGGTGCACATATCCGTGGAGGCCACCGATCCATAGGACCTGGCACATTCGCTGTTGCTGATCACCTGGACGTCCATGCACTGCAGCCAGTCGGCCAGTTTGCCATTGGCCATTCCTCCCCAGCCGCAGGCGACGCACCACCAGTTCTCGAAGCGCTGGCTCTGTTGGCTAAACTTAGGCAGCGAGATCTTATTGATCCGGTCGGTGAAGCCCACGTACGGGGTGCTAACCAGTCCGATGTCATGGCCAGCACTGTTTCCAAATCCGGGGTGTCGGAAGAACTTGTCCTTATTCACAGTGTGCTGGATTGCACCGTTCCAGCCTCGATTTGAGCCGTAGTGGATGGTCACGGACTCGGTGGTCAGGCAGTGGGCGGCGGTCAGGACCCAGGTGTTGGCGATGACGGACCCTCCGCCCACGGCTCCGTTGTTCATCCGGAGACCCACGGCGTAGGGCGCCTTTCCCTCGTAGGCCGCATATCCGTTTACAATGATGTCGTCGGGAGCATCATGATGGGCTGCCGTGCGATTGGGATGCCTGTGGGCACAGGCTGTGGCCACAAAGAGAACCAACAATGCTATCTTCATGGTAAGGTTGCAAATTGAAAATAGATCGTGTTGACTCCCAGCTTTTATAGAAGACCATTTTCTATAGCGGATTTAATAATGGGGTAATTAGTTTCCCAACTTTAAAGAGTTATCAGTGCTCTCGAAACTTAATGGGTCCCGTCATCAACTCAGATATTCTTGCGGGGGTCTCTTAGGTCATTAAAAAAGCGAAGAAATACATTGTATACTCTTGCTAAGGGTATTACAAATTTAGTCAGGTGAGTTGTCACCTAGCTAAGTTTAACAATCTTGTTGATAGGTAGAATATATATAAGCGGAGTCTCCGGCTTGACCGTCTTGTTGCTAATAACATTGCTATATTTACACAAGAATAATTATAATTGAATGATTAATCTAAATAAATAGTTGTTAACTAGATTTGATTACAATTTGGATATGGTAGTTCCTTTAAGATATTAGTAGGCGATTCCTGACGTTTCCTTGATCCACTGCAAGTGATCGGAGACGCGTGTGTAGCCAGAGGGGCCGCTCTTGCAGCCGCCGGAACCAAAGACAATCACTCCCACCTGAATTGGGTTGTCGTGTGTGACCAGTGCTCCTCCAGAGTCGCCACCGCATACGGACTTTCCATCGGTGGCCCGGGTGCACATATCCGTGGAGGCCACCGATCCATAGGACCTGGCACATTCGCTGTTGCTGATCACCTGGACGTCCATGCACTGCAGCCAGTCGGCCAGTTTGCCATTGGCCATTCCTCCCCAGCCGCAGGCGACGCACCACCAGTTCTCGAAGCGCTCGCCCTGCTGGCTGAAGTTGGGCAGCGCGATCTTGTTGATCAGGTTGGAGAAGTCCACGTGGGGCGTGCGAATCAGCCCGATGTCATGGCCAGCGCTGTTTCCAAATCCGGGGTGCCGGAAGAAGTTATCCTTATTAACTGTGTGCTGAACCTGACCGTTCCACGGCCGATTTGAGCCGTAGTGGATGGTCAGGGATTCGGTGGTCAAGCAGTGGGCGGCGGTCAGAACCCAGGTGTTGCCAATAACGGACCCTGCGCCCACCGCTCCGTTGTTCAAACGGAGACCCACAGCGTAAGGCGCCTTTCCCTCTTCGGCCGGATATCCGTTTACAATCCTTTCTTGCGGACCATCAGGATGGAGTGCCGTGCGATTGGAACTCGTGCGAGCACAGGCTGTGGCCACAAACAATATCAATACTACAAGCTTCATTGTCATGTTGGAAATTAAATTTTTATCGGTTTGGTTTTGCGCTTTTATAGATCAAGTGTAGATTGGCAATTGATTGGCTGGGGTAATTCATTTCCCAACGGGGGAGAGATATCTGTGCTTTCCACACTTTATAAAGACCATATCAGCACATATATTATTGCGGATGCGTGTTGGGTAATCAATAAAGAATGCATTAATTTTTTTATTAGCAAACTTGAATTTTCCACATCTACTTTAAGGAAAGTTTGAAAATAAATAAAACCCTGCAAAAGTAGCTTATATTTATTCAAAAACTGAAACTTTCTTTAATTAGATATATAAATAATAATGCATTTTCCATTTCCTTGCAGATGCAACGTGGCCGTGATGCTGCTCACGGACATTGTGGTGGACGGAATTCCGGGCATGGACTGGACCCTGCACCTGCCGCTGATGCTGCACATCCTGTTCCTGGGACTGGACCACACACGCATCATTGTGCGGGAGCACTGCAAGCAGCTGTGCGTCAACCTGCTGATTGTGCTGGCGGAGCACAACGATCACCTGACGGTGGCCCGCATCCTGCTGAACAGCGAGACCAGTAAACTTGATCTGGGAATCACGGTTCCTGCTCTGCCGGTGATTGATAATAATTTCACGGAGCTGCACCAGCAGTTCGACAGCTATCTGCTGCACGTGAGTCCCCAGGCAGCGGCCTATGCCCTGCAACACAATCTCTCCAGCTCCACGATTATAGCGGCGCATCAGCAGAATCTATCCCAAACGCCGCAGAATCAGGTGCAGTCGGGTTCGCAGAACGGGCAGAGTACCACGCCTCCTGGCTTGACAGCCACTCCAGCTGCCTTGCAAATAAATCCAAATAACTCGGAGAACTCAGAGGTGCCGTTGATTCATCCCGATGAGCATGCTCCGCCACAGCCAGGTCCCAGTATGCCCATTGCCCATGTGATCAAGAGCCTGCTTAAGTTCCTCGCCCAGGATACTTGTCAGCCACTGTGGAATTACGAGGATATCACGGCCAAAGTGTGGGCCGTAAAATCTGCCGAGCAACTGAGTTGCTTCCTCAAACACATGGTCAAGGTATTCGCGGATAGTTATCCCCAGGCTCGCATCGCTGAGCGCTGGGCACAGACTGCTCTTCAATTGGGATTATCCTGCTCATCGCGCCATTATGCAGGCCGTTGTCTGCAGATCTTCCGGGCCTTGAATGTGCCCATCAACTCAAGGATGCTGTCGGATATACTCTCCAGATTAGTGGAAACGGTGGCGGAGCAGGGTGAGGACATGCAAGGATATGTTACCGAACTGCTGCTCACTCTAGAGGCGGCTGTGGATAGCTTAGACTCGGATTTCCGACCCCTGGACGTGATGAAGGATATATTCAAGAGCACACCAAACCTAAACAATAAGGACGGCGGTCCTAACTCCATTCTACCCGGAAAGAAATCACCATCTGGCATGACACCGCAATCCTCGAACTATTCGATACCCAGCCATGGAAGGAGCACTAGTTACTCGGTATCTTATTGCGGTCGGAAGGCCAACAACTCACCCTGTGATAAGCAGGTGGAGCTGAGAAACCGATCCTCGGGAATCGACTTGGAGCGCAGTGTCGTCTGCAAGTTTGGTGTGGGTGGCGGTGGCGTGGGAGCTGGATCAGCTTTATCCCGTTCCCGCAGCGCGCAGAGCCTCAAGATGCTGGGTGACACAGCTACGCAGGACGACAAGATGACCATATTGGCACAGCTCTTCTGGCTCTCCGTTTCCCTGCTAGAATCTGACTACGAGCACGAGTTTATGTTGGCGCTTCGTCTGCTGACCAGGGTTTTGCACCGTCTGCCTTTGGATCGCCCAGATGCACGGGACAAGGTGGAGAAGTTGCAGCAGCAGTTGAAGTGGACGGCCTATCCGGGTGTGCATGCACTGCTCCTGAAGGTAAGTTACTGAAATTCAAAAAAGTTAACTAGACATCAATGTTTCTTTCTTCTCTTTCTTTAGGGCTGCACCCACAGTGCCACCTATGAACCAACTATAACCCTTCTCTCCCAGTTTGCCCCTTTGCTGACCCTGCCCGTTTGTGATCCCACTCAGAGCTGCGCCTTCCCCATGAACGTCATCGCCCTGCTACCCTACATGTTGTTGCACTATGAAGACGCCAACGAGATATGCATTCGCAGTGCTGAGAACATTGCCCAAGTGTCCACGGAACTGGGTGCAAAGCTGGAGAACCTAGGCACCGTGATGACGCTCTACAGCCGAAAGACTTTCTGCAAGGAGTCGTTCCAGTGGACCAAGTGCGTGGTCAAATATCTCCATGACACCTATGCCCACATGGGCCTCCATATGGTGGCGTTCCTCATCGAGGTCTTGGAGAAGGGACCGCAGCAGGTTCAGGTGCCGGTGTTAAATGTGATCCACTGCATGCTGCACTACGTGGATTTGTCGGCGCCGCAGGCTCAGACCATCAATGCAGATTTGTTGAGGGCCATTGGAAAGTACCTTGATGTAAGTTGAAAATAAATAATTAACATTGGCTTTTCCATTTCGCAAAATCGTCTAAAATCGTCTAGACAAATAAATCTATCTGGTTGAAACTTTAATCCAGAAGCGATAATTATGTCGTATTTTTGCCGAACAAATGATAAGGAAAATAAAAACAGATTGACTAAAGTAACAAAATAATTTTAATAAACAAAAAACAATATTTTATTGCTTTAAAATCTAATCTGAATAATCGTACGCGTCCCAATTTTGATTATTGTTGGTAGGCCATAAAATGAATAATTGCAGGAAAGACATGTTCTAATCATTACTTATTCTTGTCGCAATATTTATACTTTTAGAAAATAAATGGATGAAATTTAATTATCGTAGAAAAACTAATAATGCATTGAATATTAAGCTTATTTGAAGATTTTATTAATTCATATATCTTCATTGCTTCTAGACGGTGAACTGGAAGGACTCGCTGAAGATCCTGAAGCTGATCGTGACCCGGAGCTCCTCCCTGCAGGTGGTTCCACCTAGCGACGGCAGCAGCGCCGGCTTATCGTTCTCTTTCTATGGCGCATATCCGGACTCGGATATGTTCTGTAAAAAGGAACTGGCCGGTCGCACCATGGAGTTCACCTTTGACGTTTCCCAAACACCCCTGATCGGTCGTCGCATCCTGCTGAAAACGGAGGAGCCTGTGGCCACCGGTGCCGTCTCCACCACCGGCAATTCCTCGTTGAATTCGACTCTCACGAATGCCACCACAGTGACGGTGGCGCCCAGTGCTGTCCAACAGCAGACCAATGCCCAGCTCCAGCAGCAGCGAGCCCACACCAATGTGGCGGCCATGGCAGCCGCAGCAGCTGCCCAGCATCAACAGCAGCAGCATGCCATCGGAGCAGGGAGCAGTGTGGTCGGAACACCCAACTCGCCGCGACGGAGTGCCAGCCTCTCGCCGGCGGACACGGTGCCACTGAGTGGATGGAAACGACCCTGGATGTCGCAGTGTCGTGTGCGTGAGTGCCTGGTCAATCTGCTGACCACCTGTGGCCAGCGTGTCGGTCTTCCCAAATCGCCATCGGTAAGTGATGCCCACCAAGATCGCCTCAGCCGGCCGCTTGTACATAGCCAGGTGCATGCCTTAGGCTCCCCTAGAGCTCTCCTCTTCTCATGCATTTTTGCAATTATTTACCTCTAACTCTTTTTCTTTCATGTAAACAATACCAAATACCAATACCAAATCCAATACCAAACCAAAAACTAACACGCATTATCATCATTAACCAATCAATCCGATACCAAAATCGAAACATGTCTAGGACGATTTCATAAACTCAATTTGCTCAAAGGTAAAGGACACGTTTCTTTGTGCCGCGTCTAGTTTTGCTTTTGTGTGATTTAGGTTCTAGCATGTAGTAGCTTTACAGACAAAAATGTAATCATTTTGAACTTGATATTTACAGATCTACAATGTTCTTTTATTTCGTTATCAATGTTCAACAAATTGAATTGAAATATTAAATAAGATATTTGATATGTTGATGTCAAGTTTAATTTTGATATTAAGATTATTATGATCATTGATCATCATTTTTAGTTGGCTTCACATTCCAGTCACACAAAGATACCGCCATTTGCTTTCCTGTTCCTTTGTTCCGTTTGCATGTTGAATGTTTTGTTTCAATCTGTACTTTTCGTTTATACTCTTTATCTGAACACATTTAGTCGTTGAGCACGTCACTACTAACCGGATCGATTGCGACCAGACAAAGCGTAAGCTTTATCTCTATTAATCTTCTATATTAATCATCTGAATGTGTTATGTCTTTATCTTGTAAATTTAACTAATCCTTTTACGTGTACCCATAGGTGATCTTCAGCCAATCTTCGGATCTCATGGAGCGTCAGTCATCGGCCGCTTCATCCACCGAAGAGACCTCGGGTCCGCAGGGAGATCTAAGCAGCGGTTCGAGACGCGACGATGGCCAACCCGATTTCACCGTCTTCAAGGACTTTGACTTCCTGGAGTACGAGGACAGTATTGCCGGCGAGTCCACTGACAACTTTAATTGGGGCGTGCGACGTCATCAGCTTTTCGAGGGCGATGAGGACCGTTTGAATTGCGGCAGTGGCATTGGTGGGTCCATCAAGGGGGGTCACTCTTCCGCCCTGGAGGACAGCTTCAGCGACAAGACTCCCATTTTGAGCAAGAGGAAACGACAGATTGCCGACGATTCTTCGGATGAGGAAGCTGAATCCGAGTCGCCCTTGGATGAGGATCACCGCCAGTCGTTCTTGAAGTCTGGCTACAGTGTAGTGCCTCCCACTTCGCTAAGCCTGCGGGAGCGAAGGCGACGCAACTCGGTGTCGCGAAGCGATACTAGTGGATCCAGTGCTGGAGATTTGGGCGATCTCACACCCTGCAATGCCTCTCCACATTTACCCGGCATCATTCGATTTGCCGCCATTCGCGATGAAGCGGAGGAGAACTGGCGCCGTCAGCTGCAGGCCATGTTGGTCAATCAGCCCTCGGCCCACACCTCGGAACTACTGCAGCAGCTGTACAGGCTGGTCAAGGAGCTCACTTTCAAGACCATCAACATTTCCAAGGAAGCGAAGAAGTTCTTCACCGGTATCGGCTCACAGCTAGGGAATAGGATCTCCCTCTTCACGGATCTGCTGGGTTCTCGAGCGGATCCTCCCCAGGTTTGGTGCAGCGAACTGCAGACAACTACTCCCAAGCTCTTTGAGACACTGCGCTTCAATGTTTTGGAGGTGCAGGAGCATCTGGAGACCTTTTTCGATCGAAAAGATCAGGTTTTGGAGGTACAGTAAATAATCATCATACAATGGGATGCATTTGTTTGAATGAACTGTTTTATTTATAGTGCCTGGATGCAGTGAAGACCAGCTGCAAACTGTCGCTCTTTAACGAGGCGGATGTGGCTGCTTCTGGCCTGGAGTTGCCCACCTCCTCCAGCATTGCCTACATGCCCTTCGATCCAGCCTCCACTGAGGTGGTTCTAGACCTGGGCCGCTCCCTTTACAAGCTGATGTTTCAACTGTTGCTGCTCATCGAATCCAATCACAAGATATCCTCGAATGTGGTGAATCATTTCCGTATCAACGAAGACGTGAGTGAACCGTTTAATTTAACATTAGTTTGAGTCCTAATCTAATTGATTATTTGAAGATGCATGACATATCCGATCTCTATGCCCTGGTTCGCGATGCCCTGGAGCGCTACACCAGCGAGGCCGAACTGGACTGCTTGGAGTCCTCCACCTCAACGGAGGGAGAGCACACGCCTACGCCTTCTCCTGGCTTGCCGATGACGCAGGAGGAGTTTGAGGCCGCTCTCACCCAACACATCGATCTGCAGCGATGGTCCAGCGCCATAGCCCTTGTGCGTCAGTATCGACGAATTTCGACGCTTAACGCCAGCGGTGACCAAAACCTGACCATATTTTGCTATAGCGGCCTGGACAATGGCCAGAAGTGCGATGAGATGTCCGTGATACTAAACGGTTACGCGCATGGCATTATGAAGGATCGCACAGGTTTGTCCTTAAGAAAAAACTAATTTTCTTTAGAATAGTTAGGAAACGCAAAAAGACACCAAACTAACAATTTCTACTTCTACAGCAGAGGCCTTCATAGTATCCAAATCCGACTCAGAGCTGTTCGAGATTTATGCGATTCTCTCGGAAAATTTATATCACGTATCCAGCGCATTGACTAACATGGAAATCAGCATGAAAAGCTATTCGGCTGGCAGTGTTTCGGGAAATTTGCATCGTAGCGAACAGGACATTGTGACAAATCTTTAAAGTAATCTGTAGACTAAGTTAATCGCAGATTTAAGCTCCCTTTTATAAGTAATCATTTAGTATCTAAGCTAAGGGATCATTATTATTGTGTGCAAACAAATGTGTGTTAGGAATGATCCAAATATATTTATCAATTACAGCACAATAAGCTCAATTTAAACAATTATCATTTTACCTTTCTTGTGGTAAACCACTGACTGTTGGTAAAACAACAACATTTATTAATTAATATTTACATTCAAAGAAGCCATTCAACTTAAAACGATTCAAAACGATATAAGAAAATGGTGACTGGCTGCCAGCTAGGCAAATAGATTTTTAAGTGCATTTCGTTGCTGTCGGTTGTACTGGGCCAGAAGCTGTTTGGTGCTGTTCAATTCGTTCAGGATCTGCTTGTTCTCCGGTAGGAGATTGTGGGCTCGCTTAAGGTCGTTTATGGCCTCCTCGTAGTTGCGCAAACCACGCTGGGCCTGACCGCGTCGATAGAAAGCCTTGCTGCAGCTGGGATCCAGACGAATGGCCTCAGTGCAATCGTTTCTGGCACTCACATAGTTTCCCAATTTCAGGTCCACGGCGGCTGAATTTATATTGTTCACCACCGAGAATCCATCGATCTTGAGTATATCCGTGTCGACAAGGTGCTTTTTAAACGGGTTCAGCTGCTGCCAGCCAAACTGTTTGCTAAGGTAGTGATAGTAGCGATTTGCCTTGCGATACTTGGCTCTAGCTAAATGATAGTGGCCTAGCTGATAAAAGTGATTGCCCGATTGACGAATGCCTGTTAGCAGCTCCACCGCCGCATCTGCCTGTAATAGGGGTAGTAAAATTGGGTCAACAATGCATTTAATAATGGTAATGGTTATCTTGACTCACTGTGAACTTGTCGAACTTGCGCGTCCAGTCTTGCGGGTAGGCCGGCAGCTTGTCAGCCGTCTCGTCATTGCACTCCATACCCCAATCCTCGCCCGGGGCCACCTCCCCACAGTCCCGTATCACAATCTCCGTCGTGGGATCGCCCTCGTCATTGCAGTTTTGTTCCATTTCTGCTACTATACCCAGGCCGCGTAGAACACGACCTACGACAACGTTTATTCCATTTAGATTCTCGCAGCCCACGGCCGAGATAAAAAACTGTGAGTTGGTGGAGTTGGGCTTGCCGTAGTTAGCCATGCTGACCACGCCCTCCTCGTTGTGCTGGGGGAGGTTTATCAGTTATATCATGGGTGTAAAACATATAATCGTATAGGGTTATTTTAAACGATTTTTAGTCACTTCAAAAGGTAGTTTATCGGAGTTTAACCACATTACTTTGGGGTTGCAAATATGTATATCGTGTCAAAAGATACATTTATAAATTATCGTTAATCTAGAGATACATCTCTATTACAAGCAATCAAATAGGACAAACAATTACTTAAAAAGCTGTTCAAGACTATGATATTGTTAGGGTATATATAAATTATATAGATATTTATATATACATATATTTAATCGGGACCTCAACAGCTGTTGCTATCTATCCAAAGTCTTTTCGGAACCAAAACTCCTTTTAAAGTGATCTTTAATCTCAAGAGCTTTGGCAGGACCTACTGTGAGTTCAAAGTTCTCGTCCTCGAATACTGGACCGTAGATGCTCTCGCCGCTGGTTCCATCGTTCTTGACCACATCTCCGCTCTGGACGGCGAAGACCCGCTTGATTTTGTGGAATCGAGTGCCCTTGTAGTGGAGTGGTTTGCCCAAGGTGCCCACACCTCGCTCACCCGTGCAGAGGGCACGGAAATTTTCCGCTGTCTTCGGCACAACATCCTTGCGCAGTTCAATTATCATGCGACCCGCTGCGTGAGATAATATAGAAGATTTAACTGGTTGGTATGGCAATGGCCTCAATATCGGTCCAGTTTGCTTACCATCCTCCTTGCCAATGGAAATTTCCAGAAAAACCAGTGGATTCGTAGCCTTCACAGGTCGGAGCAGCTTGCGTTCTTCCATTTTTGCCCCTTTCGGGCGGGCTTTGAGTTATGTGACTTATCAATGCCCGCCAACTGGAGCTCCGAATTATCACTTGATTTCTTGCAAATAAAATTGTTTACCTTATTTTTGTGGTGTGGCTGTGGGTGGTAAATATCAAAACACCTGCAGCTGACAGGTTGTTGTCTAAGCTATCGTGTCAATCGCTCTTACTGTAGATTATACTTTTACACTGAAATGTAGAAAAATAAAATAACGGTAAAAGGTTTTAAAAACGAAATTTATTTCAAGCAAGAAGGGTTTTTTAAGTGATTAAATGCTTTCCTTTAAAATAGTGGCTTACTTCCAATTACTATTTTTGTAGTCTTTGGCAAAAAATAAATTAACACGAATTCCAAATGTGGATTTCATATTTATATATGTTTATTTTATTTGCTTTATTTCGACAGCTATTAATTAGTTATTTTATGATTAATAACTTAGCATAAGCCTAATGGGTTAGCTTAAACATATCATTAGAGTTTACACAAATGTTGCCAAAAATTTTGAATATAATCTTAAAGAAAATTCTTTAAAAGTTAATTTAATTTTTGTATTCCATTTTGTTAGGAAGACAAATAATGATAAGCCAAAAAGTGTTTAAACAATTAACTGGACAAAGGTTTTTTGATTATGTCTTCTGTATTCGATTAAGTTTGGATTTGCGAATATTTCGCATAATACATTTTTAAACTGGACAAAATGTTAAATTTTTTTTGTAAGTACTGATTTTTAAAGCGTTTGAAATTTAAGATACTTTAAAGTTTCGGTAAGCACAGGCTTTTTAAATAGGCAAGTCAAGGTGATGCCTTCCTATTCCTGGTATTGTTGTCACTCGTTCCTACAAATCTGACTTAATTTCATTATTAGGCTTCCTTGTGTGCTTTGTACCTATACACCTTCGATGAGTTCTAAATTTTTAATGCTTTTGAGACACGCCCAACCAATTTTGATAATTATTTGTGTCCTCCATCGAGTTGCACAATAACCAGAACATATAGCAAATTATTCTAAAGGAACCATGTAATTTGGGGCCACTAATTGAGTCCCAAAAGCCATTGCGAATGCCATAAAAGCGTAGGATAAGGGCTTTCTTCAAACAGTCTTGGAATAAACTATACGGAATGCAGGACCTACTGGATCAGGAGCTCGAACGCATCGACAAGCTGCCTAAATTGGGGCTCTTTTGGGTGGAGTACAGTGCCTATGCTCTGGGGGTTAACATTGCACCCAGAAAACGGAGCTCGAAATACTGTCGATTGTAAGCAATACCCTATGATGTCCGGATTTATTTAATAATTTATCTTCTTCTGATCTAGAACACGCATTGCGGTCTTGATAATTAACTTGAGTATCATCTACAGCCTTGTGGCTTTCATCAAGGAACACTACATGATCTCCTTTGAGACTTACGTTGAGGTGTGCATCAGTTATTTATTGTACTAGATGATACATTGATGATTTACATTGATTTTCAGGCAGTTTTACTCACTTTTCAACTGAGTGTTGGTGTGGTTAAAATGTTTCACTTTCAAAGTAAAGTTGACTCCTGTTCCCAGTTGGTGTTTTCAACGGAGGCAGGTCAGGTGCTTAAGTCACTGGGACTCTTTGACTTGGGTAAGGTAGAAAACTCTTTGTTAAGTCCTAATTTTTAATGAAAATCTTTGCAGAGTTGCCCAAAAAAAAGGAGCTACTAAACTCAGTGAGCTTAATATTGCTCAACAACTGGCTGATCATCGATCGACAGGTGATGTTCTTCTACAAGATCGTCTGCATGCCTGTGTTGTACTACACAATGAGACCCTATTTCCAATACATCTTCGACTGCTATATTATTAAGGATACCTGCGAAATGACTCTGAGTAAGTAAATTATGGAATATAGTTGTGATTTTCCTTTCTAGCTGAGTAAGCCTTATTTCAGCTTACCCAGCAATTGTTCCTTATGTGCAACTAGGAAAGTATGAATTTCCCTCCTATGTGATTCGCTTCTTTCTACTGCAATCTGGTCCTCTTTGGTGCTTTTTCGGTATGTTCTTATTCTATTAATTCCGAAACTAATTTAAGATTTTCTTCTGATAGCCGTGTTTGGTTTTAACAGCCTTTTTGTGGTGCTTACTAGATATGAGTCTGGTCTTATACAAGTTTTACGGTTTCTGGTCCAGAATTCAACCTCCGATAAGTTGGTTCCCCAGGACCAGAGAGTAAAATATCTTCGATGTTGCGTTAGACTCTTTGCTCGCATATCAAGGTAATTGGCTACTCTTAATACACTATCTTATTAACCGCTCTTCTTTTAGCCATCATTACCAAATAGAAAATCTCTTTAAATACATTATCCTTGTTCAGTGCTGTGTAAGCAGTATTTTGATCTGCATGCTGCTTTACAAGATCAGCACAGTGTTGGTAGGCTTATTTAATTGGCTATATAATTAATTGATCAAATTCATTCTTGAATTATTTTGGTAGGAAGTTGGTTGGGTGTGGATGGGCATGATTATGGTATACTTTGTGACCATAGCTCTGGAGATCACCTTGTACAACGTGAGCGCACAAAAGGTGGAGTCGCAGGTGAGATCTTTGGAGCTTACACAAAATTGTTATTCTTAGAAAATATACCATTCCAGAGTGAACTGCTGTTCTATGATTGGTACAACTGTAAATGGTATAATGAGTCCAAGGAATTCAAGTTTATGATCAAAATGATGTTGCTTTTCACACGACGAACTTTTGTTTTGAGCGTGGGCGGATTTACAAGTCTCTCCCACAAATTCCTGGTGCAGGTGAAATATTTAGACATATTATGATTAAATATTTAAACAAATATTCGTTAACCCACTTTTAGGTGTTTCGACTGAGCGCCAATTTCTTTCTGCTACTGCGAAACATGAACAACAAATAGATTAAAGTTGGCTTATAAAAAATTACAACGTTGGAAAAGTTATATTTTGAAGAAAAAATCTTTAAGCGACTTATACACAAAGATACATGGTAATTGTATTGGCACATTAAACGTAGATGACAATTATGTTAATATATAGGTGTTTAGAATAGATTTTAGGTGGAGCTACGGCAGAGATTGAAAAATGCGATTGGATTATCGGATTGGAGTGTGTTTTGCTTTTAGTGGTTCTTTAACATATAATACAGTCCGTGGCTGGCTTGAAACTGGTGAAGCACAGTTGGCAGTTTATTCTCAATGTGGGCATGGGGCATCAGGAACCCTATGTATCATTTTAGCATATGGCATATGGTATGCGAACGATGATGCGTTAAAGCTTAACTTGGCTCAGTTGATCTCTTTTTCGGAACCTTCTCTGGTCACTAAACAGAATATTTCGGCTAAGGCACTAAAATTACATAATTTCATTCAACGGCTACGTTCTATATCGTAAATCTGATTTGTTCGTCTCGTTCTGATCCTCGTCCTCGAACTTAGTGTTAATTGAAGTAGTTGTTATTGGGAGTGGGCTGGTGGAACTCTACGGTTCCAGGCGATTGCGACTGAAGCAATTGTCGGGCAGAACATTTGATATGAGGCCAATATTTTTCACCTCCTCGTTGAGTTCCTTCAGCTCGGCTTCGTACTTGTCGATCAGATTCTTCTGAATCAGGCGTTGCTCCCTATACTTTTCAATGCGTCCCGTGAGATTCACATTATTGAGCTCATCCTCCACAATGGCCAACCGATTCTCTGTGATTTAAATTGAATATTGAATTAAGTCGCAATTAAGTTTGCATAAATTCTAGGACCTACCCAATTTTTCCAAATCGGCTGTGTTGATGTCCTTGAGATTTTCCAGCTCTTCCTTGATGGACGTCAGTTCGGTATTGGCCTTCTCAATCTGCTTTTGGGCCTCCTGGGTATCGGCCTTGGCCTGACCCACCTTTCGCTTGGCATCGTCCACCAGGTTGTCGTCTTTGGTCGAGCTCTCCTCCAGATTGATGATATCTAGCTCGGTGACCTTCACCCTGTGATTAAGCTGGTCGGCCTCTTCCCGCAGATTTCGGGCAGCCACCTTGGTCTCATTGGCCTTGCGACGGATTAATTCGGCATCCTGTTAATAAATTAAGGAAAGAAGAAACGCTTTAGTCGAGTGCCACAGTAGCAAATACCCGGAAACTCTATTCTTCCCTTTATATATGATACTTTTTAACTAGTAAGGGGCAAATTGACATTGGAAGGAAGTACACATTTATAGGGAATAGCTTAATCGGGAAAGAATTTTACTAATGACTTACCTTCGAGGCCTGTTCAGCGTACTTCAACTGCGCCTCCTGGGCGTTCTTCTTGGCTTCGTTGGCGTTCTTATTTGCCCCATCCAGAGCATCCTCCGCCTGACTGATCAGGGTCTCCGCATTCTGAATCTCCTTTTCGATGTTGGGCACAGTCTGCAGGGCCTGGGCAGCACTCTCCGAAGAGCGCTGCACATCGGACTGGAAACCGGCCAGCTTTTTGTAGGTATTGTTGGCCTCCTTCAGTGTGTTATCGCCCTGCTCCACCGCCTTGGTGGCCCTATCGTGGGCGGCCTTGGCCCGCTCCAGCAGCTCAATGTCCTCCTGCTGCTGCTTATCGGCTCTGTTTGGAAAGGGTTTATAAATAGATAAGTTAATAAGCATTTTACAAGAAGAAACCCAGGTGAACCCACCTCTCGAGCAGCGTTTCCGTAAGTTCGTGCTCCGATTCGAAGTTCGCAAAGAGCTCGCCATTGCTGTTAGACAATTCATTGATCTGATTGAGCAACTTATCCGCCCGCTCGTTGGCCGCCACTGCTTCCTTCTTCAGTTGATTGATATCGATGTCTGGTTGGGTCTGACGGTTCACGTCATTCAATAGGGTCAAGGCGGTCTCATACACCTCGTTGGCCTTGAGCAGAGCCTTCTTGGAGGACTGGACCACTGTGCCCAGGGATTGCCTGACACTGTTCAGCTCCAGATCCACCTCGGAACGCAGCTCGGTGCTGATCTTTTGCTGCAGATCGATGGCACTCTTGGCCAGTTGGTGGGCCTTCTCCACGGCATCCATGGCATCCTTGGCGTTCTTCAGATCGAACTGAGCCTCCGACTCGAGTCGGTCGGCCAGGGCTCGTGCCTCCCGCGAGATGTCCGAGATCTGCTCGGACTGTTGGCCAAACTCCGTGGACTTCTCCTTGGCTCGAGCCAAAGCCTTGGCTCCCTCATCGCTTAGGAGATCGAGTGCATCCTGCAGTTCCTTCTTAGCCTTCTCGGTGATCTCGTCCAGAACAGTGTAGTTCTGGCGCGCCTTCTCGATCTCGGCATTGGCATCCAACTGGAACTTATCCGCACTCTGCAGGTGCTCCCTTACGGTGTCCAGGTGCTTGTGCAGATCATCGATCACCTCGGCATAGGTCTGACCACCTTCACCGGAATTATCCTGAGCATCCTGGGCCAGAACGGCCACCTTCTCCTGAACAGCCCGCAGCTTGGCCTCGAACTCCTCGTCATTGGTGACTGGGGTGCGGGCAATCTCGTCCAGAGTTTGACTCAGATTGGCCAACTTGGCGCGATGCAGATCGGCAGCATCCTGGACGAGATTGTAGCAATCCGGGCAGTCGATGCAACCACGATGCCGGTCGTATTTGTTCTCCTTGCAGCGATCGCAACGACGTCCTTCGACATTGTCGTTGCAGGGACACTGACCATTCTGGTCGCACTGGAATCCCTTGGAGCCGCTCTCGTCGCACTCGCACTGCTTGCATCCCTCGCTCGAGAAGCCGTAGTAGTAGTTTTCGCACTGGTCGCACCGCTGACCCACGACGCCGGGTCGACAGTGGCACTGGCCGGAGTACCGCTCGCAGGTGGAGTTGTAGCTGCCCACCGGATCACACAGGCAGTTCTCGCATCCATTGCCCGATCGTATGTTGAAGTACCCGGGCTGGCACTCGCCACAATCCCGGCCAATTACATTTGGCTTGCACTGACACTGGCCGGTGACCTGGTCGCAACGCGTGATGCTGTGCGCATCCTGCTCCGTGCCAGCCTCAAAGCAACTGCAGCGATCACAGTTTCCGTGGGGCAGGGCCAAAGGATCGCCGAAGTGTCCCGACAAACACTGATCGCAGTGCTCACCGGCCGTATTGTGGATGCACTTCAGGCACTCGCCCGTCGTCCTGTTGCAGTTGCCCACCGCATTGGGATCGACATTGCCATTGCAATCGCAGCTCTTGCAGGTTTGCACGGGGCCCAGGAGACCCGTGGGATCTCCGAAGAAGCCATCGCTACACTGCTCGCAACGGGCACCGAAATAGCCCTTTGGACACTCCGTGCATATGACCGTGTCCTCGTTGATCTGCAGACAGGCACCATCGTTGGGACAGGGACACCGCTTGCAGTCGTTGGGAGTGCCGCCCAGAGCATTTCCGTAAAATCCCTTGGCGCACTGATCGCAGTTGTCTCCGTAGGTGTTGTGCTGGCAGATGCACCTGCCCGTCTCCGAGTCACAAATGTCAGCGTGTCCGTGACAATCGCAGGGGATGCAGTTCATGAAGGGTCCTCCGTGGGCGGGCTTGTGCCGATAGCCCGGGGCACAGGACTCACAGAACTGGCCCAGGTAGCCCTCCGGACAGGTGCACTGCTCGATCCAGGTGGCCGGGTGGCCGGCTGCTCCACGATGCGCCGTCTGCAGCTCCACATCGTCCAGGATGGCCTCACCCTGCACCGAGTAGGTGGCCCTAATCTTAATTGCCGTCAAGTTGGACAGGATCGAGAGGAATCCGCGGGCCGTCTGGCTGGGCTGCCACTGGTAATCGTGGTGCTCGTGCAGCCGGAAGGTGTACTCCTTCACTCCCTGATCGGGTATTCCATTGCCCTGGGCGAAGATGGGCAGCGAGATGCGGCTGCCGGCGCCCTCCAAGATCACATCGCTGACTCCCGTATTGGCCACCTGACCAACCAGTTGCAGCTTGAACTTCAGATCCCTGTTGTAGGAGGCGCGCTGATCCCCGAGGAATCGATCCGGTGCCTGGAAGTACACGTGCTCATTGCCCTGGGCGGTGGTTCCAATGCTGCGACTGTACTGGTTGTATTTGATGTCCACCTCGCGCTGGTTCAGATCAGCGGCCGTCCAGCGCTCCTTGAACTTATTGAAGTTGGAGGTCACCGAGACGATGGAGTAGCCCGGAGCACTCTGGCACTCGGAGGTGTGGCCATAGCAGAAGCACGGTGTGCAGCCAAAGCGATTTTTCTGGTCCAAGGTGAAGAAGCCCGGCTTGCATCTGTAAAGGAAAGATGGGAGATTAAAGTGGTTTTGGTTGTTGGTTTGAGGCGGTGCTAGAAGGGACTCAAAAACTCAAAATAGTTGTGGGTTAAAATTTGTTTTATCAATTTGGGCTAAGTGTTGGAATAATACTTTTTTTAGTGGGTAAACTTTGAATGTTAAATTTGTATTTAAAAACCTTAAAATTTTAAGAGTGACTAAAATTTAAAAGTATAATTTTGATTGCAACAAGGAGTTGGAACTTTTTATGTAGACCTATAATTTTTGTTAAACTGGAATTGAAAGATATTGTACTATTATATAAAATAAGAGCAATCTATGGTTCAATAAAGAGAAATTAATTTTTTGGTAATTTATAATTATTTATGTGTAAGGTTTTTAGGCTTTCGAAGTTAGGGGCTTAAAACCAGTTTTTAGTAAAAGTGTAAAAATGAAAACGTTTTGTAAATAGCGATTTGTAAAAAATGCTCAGCTAAGTGACCTAAGCTTTAGAATAATTTATGTATTTATCTTTTATAGTTCTCTCCCACTCAATTTAAAATGCACAACAATTTGTTTACCCCTTAAGATTAAAATAACTCACTCATTGCAGCGCCTGCCCTCGACGTTCTCCTTGCAGTAACAGATTCCAGATTCGGCATCGCAGGCGGGGGTGTTCTGATGAGATCCCCGGGCGTCGCATCCGCAGGGCTGGCATCCGAGGGGTCCGAACTGGAAGAAGTTGTTGTCGCAGCGGTCGCACTTGTCGCCGGTGACTCCCGGCTTGCACTGGCACTTGCCATGGCTGTTGCACTGCAGCGATCTGGAGCCCACGGGATCGCAGGCGCAGTTAACACAATGGGCATCCTCGCGCATATAGAAGTTCTCCTTGCAGCGTTCGCAGTTGGCACCATCGCGATTCTCCCTGCAGTCCAAGCAGTGACCTCCATGACCCGTCAGGTTGAACAGTTCCGCGTCGAAGAAGCACTTATCGGCCAAATTATTGCAGTTGCAGGCTGTGGAAAGAGAGTGAATTTCAGTGGGATTCTCCTTAGTCTTGCCCTACAGTAATTATACAGTTAATGCGATACCAATTCGGGACTCCTGGTCCTATGAGATTGGTTTCCAGACTGTAGTCATTCGACCAGCCCTGGACAAAGGCCAGTAGTAGAGGGAAGACCGCAGGCAAGCAAGGCACAAACATGACTGATGCTCCGACTGGACTCTTCTCAACTGGTGCTGCCTCTAACGGCAAAGTGGTCTGACCTTATATGGAAACATTAGACTGGACACTGTCACCAGCTGATTGAAAACCTGAACATTTCTCTTTACCTTAAGGTAATTGTAATTATGAACAACATGTTTGGAAAACGTTGCCAATTGTGTTAAAAAGTCGAAAATAATATTTCGAATTTTGGATAATATATTTGAATATTAACGTTTTGTCTTATCGTTTCCCTTTGCATACGAATTTTTGAAAACTTTACTTTATAACATACTAGGTTGTTCTATAAACTTAAAATAGCTTGCACTTAAAAACTTATTATAAGTGATCTTATTAATAATTTTAAATGTTAATTCTTCTCTTAGAGTAGAATTAAGAAATCATCAAAATAGGTATTTAAGGGCAATTAAAACTCAGCATAAATTTATAAATTTAATAATTCAATATTTTTTCTTAAGTACAAGCTATTATTTACTATTTTCCTATTAAATTCAAGCAAGCGAAAATCTATGATCATAATTTGGTAGGTTATCTATAGGTGACGTGCCAAAAACAAATCGGTGGCTTAATGTCAATCTCAAAATTTTTAAATATTTCCGATAATAGAATTAGATTGCACCCACCTTTGCACTCGTTGACTTCCGTTGAGAGAGACCTCTTCCATTTTTGATCGTTGTAGAGCGGCAGGCAGCGTTCGCAGTCGGTTCCATCGGTGTTGTGGCGACACTCGCAGACCAGCTTCCTCTCACCCTTCGCTCCCGTGCTCGGAATACACTTGCTGGCATGCCCATTGCACCTGCAACGGGCGCCCACGGAAATGTCACTGATGGCATAGAAGTACGACTTCAGCACCATCTCATCACCGAAGACTTCGTCGCCGAAGGTGTTCAGGCGGTCCAGGGTAATGCGGATGTCCGTGGCCGTGACCCAGTCCTGCAGCTCCTCACTGCGCTCAAAGTTGGTGCCACTGGGACGACCCTCCAGCGTGGAGAAGGCAATCACTCCGTCCCTCAGTGGCGAGATGTCACTGAACTCGCTGGTGCAGAAGGCCTGGGCCTCGCTCTCACCCTTGCGAATGGGTCGGGAATCGGGCATGAAGTAGGTGTCCCGGCAGATGGCGCTGTAGTACTGATACGGAATCCAAGGTCCGTTCTCCGATGTCCTCTTGGATATCGTAAACGATTCAGGACGCGGCGAGCGGAACAGAATGCGCACGTACGTTATGTCGAAGGATTTCCCTGAAGTAATAAATACATGTATATTTAAGACATATTTTAAAAAAATATATTCTTCTTTATTTTAACTTACCCAGGTGCAAAGTCAGATTCATGTAGTTCGGTTGCTGGATGCCCTCGTGCATGGTCTCCGACTGCCAATAGGTGACCTTGTCGGGATCGTGTAAGTCCGTCAGGTAGACAGGATGGTGATCGCCCTTTCTAGAACAGGTATAGTGTTAACCAAAAATTAAGTTTCTTAAGGCATTTAACTCACTTGCACAAGTCGCAGTTTTTATGGTTTGTGTTCATTGTTTGTATGCAGAATTGGGTGATGTTATGCTCACCACAAGTATTTGTTACCTCGAAAGGAAGTTCATAGGCAGCATTGACGAACTCAGGCAGACATTTCTAAAGATGAATTAAGGTTTTGTAATTATTAGATGTTCAACGTTAAACCATGAAATCGAAATTTAATAATAACATCTAAGTTTGTTTATTAAATTTTATTGACTTTTTATTATAATTTGTTTGTTATATATTATTATGTGTTATATAAGTTTGAAAAAAATGTAAATAAAAATTATAATTTAAAAACAGATGGTATCTTAACATCAAAAAGCGAATGGTTAAATACTGTTATTATTATTTTGACAACATAATAAAGTTCCAGAAGTCCCCTAGTTATTTCTTTCCCCCAAACTGTCGCTTTATTGCTCAATTAGTTCGCATCTCTCTGTCGAATTGACCCAACCCAAAAGCTGAGTGCCCAACCGCTAATATTTAAATTCTCTTTAATTGTTTTGTGGACAAACAAAGCGAATTGAGCTCCGGATGCCCCCTTACCTGCGGTCTTCCATAGTGATCGTAGCACTCCAGGGCCGGCAAGAAGGTGGTTGTGCGCAGTTCGTGTCCTCCGGCGGAGTTGATGGGTGCCCGCTGGACGCCCAGGATAATGGTGGGACAGCAGGTGACCAGGACTCCGATCAGCAGCAGTCGAACGATGGAGGAGCCACTGTGGCTCCACCGGCTGTGCTTCATTGTGGTTTTCGTTGGGCGACTTTTTGGCTACAGGTGGGTATTGTCACTAGGATTGTGGTCAAGTTCTAAAACTATATCGTTTTCTGGGTGGGTTTCCTTCAAGATTCCTTCGTCTACTGTCGCTCTCTTCAATTCATTACGAAATCTTTCCTATTGGTAGTGCCTGAGCGACTTCGGATGCTGGAAAATGCATGAGATTATGAATCAGTTTAGATACCAAACCCAGAAACATGTGTGGCACATATTGCGGCGGAGAGGAAGACCATGTTCCGGGGCCGATTTTTAATTAGTTCGCCAACCAAATCAGTCGAAAAATAAACTTTACTGGCCGGTCCCAGGCCGGCAATGAGTTCATTTGCTTTTGGGTAAACAAAACGAAAACTCGAAAGGCAAAACTGCAAATGAAAATTTCAAACAACAAGCAGCCGTGAGCAGAGACATAAATAAACTCTCGAGCATGAGTTCCAGCGGCAGTAGAGTTAAGTATATGTGGTTGTACTGCCCACCATGTGTATTTGCTATTCTGTATTCGGGGACCTGAAGTAATTCTATGCGATGATTTCATCTACTCCCCTACTCATTCTCATTCTCGATTTTGAGCTGCAACAATTACGGCGGCTGTCTTTTAATAATGAGGGATATTAAGTCATAGTCTACACTGCACTAGTTGCAAGGTTAGATTAATTTAGGTTTTGCAGATCTTGTGTGCCTTTTTTCTATGAATTCAGTTAAGCGGAGGCACTAATAAGCAAATATTTGTACAGTGTTTTCGCCCGAAGATGATATCACATCCTCTGAAAAAGAATGCAATATGAGAGAAAACTTTAATACAGGAAAATTCCAGTTCTCGTGGGTGAGATGCGGAACTTGAGACTACATACAGCTGAAAGGGATTACTTCTTTGGAATTATATTTAGGGAAGGGAACATCATATATGTAAATAAGTATCTCATTCATAATTTGAATTCCTAGAATCGGCGCTCGTTCTATTCCAAATGTATTATATGCTCGAAATCACACTCCGGATCAGGGTTTCATTATTATAATCTGTATAGACACACACACACACACACAGTTCACAACCGAGATTTCTTCATCTATTTATTGCTTTCATATAAATTCTATTTATATGTGCATTTCATTTATTTCCTTTTCTATCAGCACCGACTGAACGAAATCTGTTGTCAGGCTGTCCGACTGGCAGTTGAACCCTTTGCGCAGAGTTCATCGGAGGCCAAGACACAGCCAAGACACTGATACTGTGCTACACACCCTGGACTGGAGACACATACTAACTATAACTATATGGTCGGCGGAACGAACATCCGCTCCATTCAGATTTGAGAATCCCATACGCCAGGCAATATGGGTCTTGAGCCGCGGCGAGATACGCGCCTGTTGAACACGAGTTGCTTGGCGATAAGAATTTGGGGCTATGAACTAGCTGATATCACACTCTATATATAAAGACTACAGCTCTGCGCCGAGTTCGTATTTATTTTTTGTATGTTTTCTTGGGCTGAAATGCGTTTTTGTTTGCACCTTTTGGCCTGTATCTTTATTGCTCGGTTTGTTTTTATCCACTGTTTCAGCCGCACGCACACTCACACACACAGCAGGTAGAGGGAAATCGCAGGAAAGCACTCAAAAGTCACTCAGATACTTTTACGAACTCCGTTTCGTCGTATCTTATAGATGCACACAGGGCGCAGCAACTGCGTTATTTTCGTTTATTTATTGGCTATTTATATGGTAGATACATTTTCCGCTGCAACGGGGTCTGTAACACATGGCACTTTTGCGGTGATTTCCAAAATATTCCCTACTATTATTAATAGGACTGGCACTTTTCCGCAAACACACAAGTGTTGTGTGCACACTTTTCTGCCCTGTTGCATTTATGCTGATTCGCGTTTTTAAATCCCAGTGGATTGTGTTGCCTTGGGGCTTTCGTGTAATTGTATCGGCACCTCGAAGGCAAGAACCTCACGGATAAACAGTCTTTGCTTTCCGCCTGGTTAACAACAAAGTCGAAAAACAGAAAAATAAAAGGTGACCCGAGAAAACTTGAGACTCTGCTGCACCACACTAGAGTGGGTTCCACTGGATCTAGTGGCACCGCACCACTTACTTCGCCGCTCAGAAGACAACCGCTAACGAGGACGTCCAATGCTCAACTGACTCTTGAGGAATGCGAACCAGCCGATCCATCCGATCGCTCGTTGAGTGAAACTCTGCGCTCAGTATCTGTATCTGCTGCTTTGGTTCCCTATAGTATATTGTATCTGCAATTGTGAGAGAGGAGCAGACGGATCTGGTTGGAGTGTTTGTGAGCTGGGAGCTGGGAGTTGTACTAAGCAAAGCTCTCGAGTCACGAAAATCTTCCCCATTGAAGTACTTCGGTTTGATTGCCTCGCTCTTTTCGTACGAATTCCATTAATTGCTCATTTAGCCGGGCAAATATTTAAACAGCGTTCGTCTTATATGATACGTCTCGAAACAAAATTCAAGATCTGTCTCGGAAGCTGCTCTCTGCTCTACTTTCTGCTAGTTTGTTGCGATTGGAGTTAGCAGGTTATCGCTAGCAAGCTGATAAGGAGGTTAATGTACCACAATCGTCGCAGCACTTTCAGTTTCATTGAAGAGACTGTACTGACATTTAAGGGTACTTAAAGTTCCTTTGGAATGTTTTATATTTCGAAATTTATTTCAAATTCAATATTTTAATTTATATAATTTAAAGACATTGCATAACTTTATTTCTTGAATGAGTTTGTTAAAAATGTGTTATTTATTTTAAAATATTTGTGTTTGGCTCAGGGAGTTTTTGTGTGCCTTTACTATTTTGAGAAATAAATAAAAACTTAATTTAAAACGATTGGCGCCATCCAAATGAGGTAATTTTTGGAACTGCCAAGCAACTGCTTGCACTGCTTGCACAAGCATTAGCCAACACTATTTTTGGCGCGTATTTAAATTAAGATACAATTTCCTATAACAACAATTTATTGTAAAAAACATTTATTTATTAATATTAGCCCCCAAAATAAAAAAACGTTTAATTTCTGTTCAATATAAAGTAGTTTATTAAAATAGTTCTCATGGAATTAACTAGTATATTAAATATTACTATGTTGGCCATCATTTGCATATAGAAGTTCTCTTTGCAGCGTTCGCAGTTGGGACCTTCGCGATTCTCCCTGCAGTCCAAGCAATGACCTCCATGACCCGTCAGGTTGAACAGTTCCGCGTCGAAAAAAGCACTTGTCCGCCAGTCCATTGCAGTTGCAGGCTGTGGAAAAGAGTGTACTTTAGTGGGATTCTCGTTTGTCTTTCCCTACATTTTTTATACAGTTTTGAAATTGATCATCTCTTTTTACCTTAGGGTAATTTCAATTATGAATAACTAGCAGAAAAAAAAATCAATGATAAAGGTTTGGTTGGCTAATAAAAGCGGCCTCCCAAAAACATTTTATCAATTAAAAACTTTTTTTAAATAATAAGGCCATAATAGTACTTTATCAGAGAGTTTTTGGCTAATACTTTTTGAAAAATAAATTTGAGTTTCTTAGAAAATAAAAAATAAATAAAGGAATCGTTTGTTTGGCGCCAATCGTTTAAAAAAAACTGTAAAACTGTCAATCGAAAGATTGGACTGCTTGCACAAGCGCTAGGCAGCGCTATTGTTGGCGCGTAGTTAAATCAAAATACAATTTCCTTAAAATCCAAAAATAATTGCAAATTGACATATAACATTTAATAAAAAATATGTATTAATGTATTTATTACTATATATCCCCAGAATAAAAAGCATTTAAATTTTGTGCAATATAGAATGGTTTATTAAAATAGTTTCTTATGGAAATAAACTAATATTTTAAATATCATTATGTTATATAGACCGAGAGATTTTCCAAAATGCTGAAGAACAAGATTCAAGCTAAATAGTTAGTAAGTTAGTTAGTTAGAGTAGGAAGAATGCTAATTTCTTTAGTTAAGAAGACAATCTGGCGTTGAAGGCACTTCTTCAGCAGGCCTATCATTTCCCCTGCTCTTTCTCAATGTCAATTTTTATTATATTGACCGTGGGCCCCGGCGAAGTACTTCGCGATTCGGGCAGTCCATTTTGGGGAGCAGCTGCATCCACAATGCACTCGTCGCTGCCGGTGGTGCTAATCGTGATGGTGGGTATGTTATCCGACCAAAGCGAGTCCTGTCGCATGGTGCGTCGTCGATGGGAATCGCTGCGCTTGGGGAATGTGATGGGTCCGGGCATGTCCAGTTCCTCCAGATCGTCCATTGTGGCCGTTGGAGCAGTGGCCGATGTGAGCACCACTGGGGGCTTCGGTGGTTTCGTGGGCGGACGAGAGGAAGTGCTACTGCCGAAATGTAGTGGTGCACTGGGCGTGGGCGATTCCGGCTCTGGAGTGGGTGGCATTTCCAGGGCCGTGGAGCTGGACACGCTGGACAATACTGACGGAGGTGGTGGCGGTGTGTAGGCCAAGTAAGTGGGCGTGGTGGGGCCCGGCGACTCATCCGAACCCTGCTCCACATCGTCTTTCTTGAGATTGACAGCCTCGCGAACCAGGGCCAATAGGTTGCCAATCTTTTTGCGTCCCTGTCGCGAAAGGACAGACAACTGCCGCTGGTGGTGACCCTGACCCTGACCCTGACCTTGGCTGGGCGTGGGTGAGGGCAGGCTCCTCTCCTGCTCCTCCCCGCCGCACAACTCGCTGTTCAGATGCTCTGGCGCCGGAGTTGCAGGCACATCCGTGCCCTTCTCCACACTTCGCTCATCGAACTTGAAAACTTCGGGCTCGGGCTTGGCCACCGCATTATTTGACTTGAATTTGTTCTTGCGGAACTTGAATTTGCCCAGGCTACCACCGCCACCACCACTTTCCTTGGATGTCGGCAAGGGTTTATCATCGACCTCCTGCGGCGGCTTTTTTTCGTCAACTATGTGGAATTTGCTCTTGGCCAGCGGGGGAGTTTCTGGTGTGGATTCCTCAGGAGAAGGAGTCGGCGTCGCTTCCTTGTCTTTCGAAACGGGTGTTTGTGGTGGTTCTGGTGTGGTGGGCTCCTCCTCCTCTTCCGCCTGCTCCTTGTTCCTCCTTAGCAAGCTGGCGCGGCGCTCGCTGACAATCCTTGAATTTGTATCCGGATCATGTTCATTGTCCTTGGGCGATTCATAGGGTGGCGGCTGCGGCTGCTTGTGTTTGGTGTCCTTTTTCTCTTTCATGCTGCACCTATCCTTGCGCTCGTGTTTCTCGACTTTGAAGCGACTCCGGGGATGGGCCTCCTTCACCGGGAAATTGCCAGTTGCCGACGCGCTGGTCCCGGCCACAATGGATCCGGCCCGTGCCCGCTCCTGCTTGGCAATCTGAACGATGTCCACCAGTGAGGGTTTGCGGGTGCGCCGGATCTGCTGCAATCGCGACAGACCGAAGCGCTTGTCCTTGGCCTCCTCGTCGTGGGGCAGTGAGTCCTGGTGTTCCGTATCCGTGTCATCGTCATCCCGCCGCACAAACGAGTCCTCATCCGAGGTGGCGGAGCCCTTGCGCAGTGCCTTCTTCATGATGCGTGAGATTAGCTCTGAATGGGAACGAAACAAATGACTTGTGAACTGACAATCTCACTCCACACTTGGCTTACCTTTCCGGGCCTGATTTTTGTACTCCTCCGTGTCGAAATCCGGCGGTTGGGTGGGTGTAACCGGAGAGCTGGCCTCCAGGACCTTGCGCCAGCGATTTGTCAGCGCGGTGGCTGTAGGTTCCGCTTGCTTGACCTCCGGCACCTTGAAGATCTTCTTGCGCTCCTCCTCGCGTTCCTTCTGCAGTTGGGTGCGCAAATCCTGATTGGCCTCACGCAGAGCGCCTGTCAAGGAAACCAGGTAGTAGATGATGAGGATGAGCAGCAGCAGCAGTGGAATCACAGTGCTCGACGAGGTCATGTAGTCCAGGGGCTCGTGGAGTTGTCTGCAAAGTTTCCATCATGATAATATAGTTTTCTCTTTAGCGTAAAAACTCACTTAGGCAGGGCATTTCTCGTTGTGTTGGTAATAAACTCAGCTATCCTGTTGTACTCCGAGAAGGGTCCACAATGCCAGGAAGGACGCAGCCAGACGATGGCATATCCAACGGGCAAAACACAAAGGAACAACATGGTCAACAGCAGCGACAGGTAGAAGTTGTTCGACTTGGAGGCCCTGCAAAGAATGCGGATTACAAGGACTCACCATCACCAGGTGAGGACAAGACCACTCACTTGAACACCACCTCGTGCGGCACATTGCAGGTGAGCACTATCCACGAACGGAAGTACATCATGATCATCAATTTGACCAGGTTGATGAGCACCAGGCCCGGCGAGAAGAATATGCCCATCCACACCTGGCCCTGGTTATTAATCAACGTCAGGATGTTCTCGGCTATCTTGAAGTCGCCGTACTGCGGTGCAAACGAAAACAAAGCCTCGTATTAGTCACAGCGGACGGTGGACACCGGATGGAGTCGTCGGCTCACCTGGGGAAAGGTCTTCTCCATGTCCCAGCACCAGTTTTGATTGACATACCGCACGAAGAGGGCGCGCAGAAAGTCAATGCACAGGGGCGCCACAATGGACATCAGCTTTTTGGGGAGGCATTGTGGATTGGGATGAGATAATGGTTGGAAAGTGGGGTTTAGTAAGCGCTTTGTAATGAACTCGGTAGCCGGATGCTGGCGCTTAAAAGTTGCCACACGTAACCCGGGTCGTCGTTGCATCTTTGTTGTCCCGACACTACACCCCCCCCTCACTATTCTGTGTGGTCCAAATTCATGCACGAACACGTGCCCCTAGTTCGAATCCAAAACCGAACGAGATGGAGATTGCAAACCCAAACCGCACATGACCAAACCCAATTTCCCATTGCCAGCATTTTGTTATGCGTAAAGCATAAATGCGTTTAAGCCACGGCCCGTAAACTTGCCTAATTTATGTGCTTAAATCGTTTAATAGAGATTATGTACGCCATGTCGGGGGGGCATACTCAAATTGGATACGAGACCCATGTCTTTCTTTTTTTTCGGGCATTTTTGGACCAGCGGCCTACACACAGTTTACACGAATGTCGGACAAATGTTAAGTACGAAATAAAAGGGCAAGTAATCCCCAAATTGAGATGCCTTTGAAAAGTCTGAGCGGTAGTCTACGACCAGTAGGGTTATTGACTTGGCCGACTATCTACGCCGTGTTCTTATCGCAAAAGCGCCTGACTGACCTTGAAAACTTTAGCAATTCCATGAATTTGTTTACGATTAGACTAAAAGTTCACAGCCCAATGGGATGCCAATCGACACTCGATGTGGCAAATGGCCAAATAAAAGTTGGCATTCGAGGGCCAAAGTTCACAATCATGCTTATGGCTTATGTAAATTTGTGACTGGAAATCGAAGAGCGTCCCAAGTTCCTGTTCCGGCTACCAGCTGCGTTTCACATCAGTTGGAAAGGACTCCCGAGAGCGATTATTATGATAAAATGCCTTTCGTTTTCCTCCCATTTCGCCTTTTCCTTTTCGAATCGCTTGGCCTTTTAAGTCAAGTGGATTTTGGTTTGTTAGACGAGCGCAAAAATTTGATTTTCAAAATCCCCATGACCCGGCAAAGGGAAAAAAAAATAAAGGAAGACAAAAAGAGTGTTCAGTGCAGAAGCGGAAGACAAATTTTGCGTTAAATTTTCCGGACAATTTAGCTAAACGGGCTTTCACGCCCAGAAAGCTCATGGCTGCTACTCCGTTTTGAGTTCAATCATATTTAAGGCTAAATAGATTTTGATACAGAAGCAGTAGCTTCCGAGCTGGAAGCCCAGGGAAATTGATAGCAGCTCATGGTGATAAATTTGCTTTTAAACTGCGGCAACTTTGGCATCTGAAAAGGGGGGTTAGCACCGCACTCACCCCGTCGAAGACGATGACTTTGGAGAGCTCCTGGCCCAGAGATGTTTCCCAGCACATGGTAGTCAAATTGGTTTGTATTTTCTTAATCGCCAGCTGCACCTCCTTCAGACGCTTTTGTTTCTGCTCCAATGGACTGAGTTTCACGGTGGTTAGCTGCTTGGAGTCGCTACTTTGGGTGGTGCTCTCTGGATTTTCGGTGGTGCTGCCGAAGATGTCGTCCTTGGGGCAAATGGTAATCACACAGTCGTCTAGCGACTCGCTGTCCTCGTCGTAATAGCTGGTACTCCCGGTCTCCGATATATCCACATTGCCTAGGTAGTAAGTGGTCCTTACTGATTCCTCTGTAAAGGTGGATTCATCTTCTTCGGTGGTGCTGCTACTACTACTGCTTTCATAGGTGGTGCTCTCTGGACTTGTTGAATCCGTGGAACTCTCCGTAGTGGATGCTTCCTCTTGAGGTGTATTTGTAGTGGTTTGGTATCTTCTTCTGGGTCTTTCAGTAGTTGTTGTTGTGGTAGTAGTACTTCTAAAAGTGCCTTGCCTGTTTCTAAGACTTCTGAGACTTTCCCACTCTTCTTTGCTGAGAATCCCATTCAGTGGCCTTTTGGTTGTAGTGGTGCTTGGACTGGTTGATCTATAGGGTGTCCAATTTCCCGTCCACCGACTGGGTGCGGCATTTCCCGCCTCAGTGGTTTCTCCCCCTTGACTAGGTGTGACTGAGGAATCATTGCGATGCCGCTTGCTGTACTTACTAGAACGCCAAATAGGTGGATCACCCACTGCCCTTTTACTGCGCTTTTTTGACTCCTCCTCATCCACTTGTTCTAAAACTTTGGCCAGTGGATCGTTCACCTGGTCTGTACCATCCTGGTCATCGAAATCTTCCATATCCGAGGGTTCCGAAAAGTTATCTGTAATATCGGAGTAGCTGTTATTTTCAGGAGCATCTGATGTTGCACCCGAGGCGGAGGCCAGTGGTTCATCACTGCCGTAGTCGTAGGACCCCTCATCATTCCCAGTGGTGTAGGAATAGTTATCTTCTGGCTTCGGTGGCTTAGTGGTTGTGGTTGTAGTTACTTTTACGGTGGTGCTGGGTGGCAAAACAGTGGAGTTAGTAGTGGTTGCTGCTGTGCTTGAAGTTGCAATATTAGTTGTTGAGTTTGGAACTGCATTATTTGTTGTAGAACTTGGAATTGCAACCTTAATTGTTGAGTTGGGAACATTAGTTGTTGAACTCGGAATATTAATATTCGTTGGTGAATCGGAAGTTGAGATACTCGTTGGTGACTTGGATGTTGAGATACTCGTTGGTGACTCGGAAGTTGAGATACTTGTTGGTGACTTGGATGTTGAAATACTTGTTGGTGACTTGGATGTTAAGATACTTGTTGGTGACTTGGATGTTGAGATACTTGTTGGTGACTCGGAATTAGTTGGAGATTTTGTAGTGTCCGGGATTGGGTTAATAATTTTGGCAGTGGTTGTTAATAAAGTGGTTGCTTCTGCTTCCGTGGTTGTTGTGGCTCTTTCAGTCGTTGTGGTTGCCTCAGTGGCCGTTGTCGAGGGCGGTAAGGTGGTCCAAGGTGATGTTGTTGTGGTAGTAGTTGCCTCCGTCGTTGTCCAAGTACTCAAAGTGGTGGGTGTTGTGGTGGACCATGTTGTGGGCAAAGTTGGTGGCACCGTTGTCAGATTGAAAACCATCAGGGTGGTGGCCAAGTTCTTAGCATTGAAGATGGTGCGTGGTTTTGAGCATTTCACAGTCATGTTATAGCACTTGAGACGCTGCACGGTGGTGGAGATCAAAGCGGCAGCAGCTGTGGTGGAGAATATACCATCGGTGGAGTTGCCACCATCCTCATCAAATATACCTTCCGATGTACTATCAGTATAAAGGGAAGGAGACGGGGTCATGGCTCTTAGAGCCTCAATCGAACTCAGCAGATTCTTCAGCTCCATGGTATTGGTTTCATTTTCCATCTTTAGCAGTTGCAGCGGTCTTTCTTTGCTGTTGATCTTGTAGATGAAGGAGAACATCAGCGAGTACAAGTTCAGCATGTTCAGGATCATAATGCTGTAAAGGAAGAACGTTTTAGATGTATCCCAATATTTGTTATTAGTGCTGATTATCTCACCGTGCCAATTGCAATCGCAGTTGCTGTCTGGGATGCCAGTTCTCGAACAGACCCAGTGCCTCGAATATCATGGGCAGGAAGAAGGAGAGCAGGGTCATGGTCACGTTCACCGCATTGCGACTCAGCCAGTTGTCGTGCTTGGCCAAATCCTCGGAGCTTTAAATAAAAGGGATAGCACAGAAAAGAATACATTAAAACGGGGAAAAACAAATTGCAAGGGCAACGATTTCAGTTCAATATTTAATATCGTGTTAAAAGAATGCTTTATCTGTATCAAAGGCTTTAAGTGAGTCCTGAGTATCGAAAATTAATGAACATGCAAGAGTTTAAGGCAAAAAGTTAAATTCTTATCTTTAGTTTTAAGTTATAATTTTTTGTGTGCACTAAAAGAAATTGAAGGGTAATGATTTCTGTTGAATTATTAATCAGTTAAAATCGAGTTAAAATAATGCTTTTTCTGTATTTGAAGCTTCAATTGAGTCATGATTATTTAAGACAAGCGTATTTTAAAGTAAGTTATGATTTGTCTGAGCTTTATGTCCCTTTTTCCCAATCCACTTACTGATTGACCAGCAGGACGACCGTGGCCCCCGACAAACCCAGCAGTCCCATCACCAGGATATTGACCAGTATCCTCTGGAGTATCACCCGCCAGCTGAAAGGACACGGCGCATCGATTATGGTAAGTAAATAGCTTCAGTTGGCCGCGACTTACTTGCGATTATCCTTCTTCTTCTCGGCCTCCTCGAGCAGGGCCTCCTTGAAGCCAACCACCACGGATGCGATGCGATTGTGGGCCGTCTCCGCGTGTCCTGTGGGAGATGGAAAAGTTGTGACGGCAGCTTGTTGTGGAACTGGCCTGGCCACTTACCAATCATAAAGTCCCAGCCGGTAAAGAGCTTCCAGGAGAAGACGCACTCGTCGTCCTTCGAGGAAAGTTTCGAGTTGCGCGAGTTTTCCGCCATTCTGTCGATGGATCGAGAAAAGTTTTAGCCTGGTTTTCCATGTAGCAGTGCCTCCGTCTCCTAACAAGCCATAATTTGTGCTCAAATCCCGACAATCCCCGTTTTGAATCCCAGATAGCATTGCGATTGGAATAATTCACGAACGCCGAGCACGTGCTGCGCAAAAGTGGCGAGCGGAAAGGTCAGTGCCGGCTGCTCACTGTTGACATTGCTACTTTGTTCAATTACGAAATCAACATAATGCCGACAAAGCCATTAAAGCAAGCCGCCCAACGGTCAAAATGGCGTTTTGCCGTTGCCGTTGCCGTTGCCATTTCCGTTTCCGTTTCCAGCCCCGCCCCCTTTTGCACGTGTTTTTGGCCGTGTGCGTGCGTAAATCATAATGGCCAATGCTTTTTCCCCTTCCAAGGGGGCAGAAAGTTTGGTTCTTTTCGGCCCCCGAGACACGCCTCGTGGCAAGATTTGTATTATTTAATCAGCGCTTCAGTGTTGTTTAATTAATTAACGAGCATTCTGACATTTAGTTTGCTTTTTGCGGCTTCGATGACCAGGGATTTAATGAAGTGCCTACCCAACACATTGGGACCCATGACCCCCGGAATCCTATGACCCTTATTTACTTGTGAGTCTACACCCCCCACCCCCCGAATACTCACTTTCTCAGCGTCGCCACAAAGCTGTAGATATAGACCAGAACGGCGGTGAGGAAATAGGCTAAGGGCAGCTTATATCCGGACGTGCTAATGCCGGATGTGCTTGAATAGTATCTGGGGAAAGACAACAAGGGGAAATGTGGTATGAGGATATTGCCAGCAATTAATATAGTTCTCTTTCCCCAAGTAGGAATTACAATTAAATAATTCCATAAAAATATAATAGATTTATAAACCTAATAAGGTCCTTGTCCGTTGTAAAGGCTACATGAAACCAAACAGGTTCAGTTTGTTCAATAGTGGTTAGCTTTAATTTCACAGGGAAACCGAAGTTTTCTGCTAGGATAATCACATTGAAATAATAGAGACTAAGCTTTCTTTAGTAAAATAGCAAACATGGGCGTTTATATTTTGAAAGTCGAAGCAAAATGATTTAACACAATTTGTGTACTGGAATAAATGTATTGAAACAAATCCAAAACACCTAGTAGAAACATAATGAATGTTTACAGTATAGGTCGTAACTATTTTTTACTTAAAATATAAGTTTTTTGTATTTAATTTTCAAGAACTGCTCGCAAGATGAAATTTTTTTTACCATTACTGTAACATTTATCTTTTCTTACTCACTTAAGAAGACAAATTAATTTTGTAACGTTGATAATCTTACTGAAAAACGTATGCATTCATGTGCATAAAAAAGTTTGATGTGCCTGGGTTTAGGGATCTTCCAATAACTTACCCGTAAAACATAGGTGAATATTTTATGTATCCTTCGAACTCCCAGAAAGTGAAAAGATTGCCGGCCACCCGAGCCTCCGGGTCGGACATCCTTTTCCTCGGATCCGTTTCGCCGTGCTTCGTGGCAAAGTACTGGGGCAAAGCCAAGCGGAAACATAAATGTGCAAAACAAATTGGGTGCTTTTGAGGACACTCACCTCCGGGCCAATGACAAAGGCGACCAGCGGAATGGCTATCATGATATTGACCCACATAAGCCAGCGCAGGAATGTAAAGTAGGAGGCCACGCCGGAGCCGAAGTGCGACTCGATTTCCTTGATGCGCAGCTCCCAGGGAATGAGGACGGTGAGGAAGCTGGTCGTCTCCCGCTTCCAGTGCCGCCATCTCTAGCAGAACGGGATGGGAAAAGGATTTACTCCGTGAGTTATGTCTCGGAGGAATTGCAGTCTGCAAGTTCGTATTTTAATTGGTTTTCCCCCCAGAGCGAGAATGCCCCATGCACCGAGGCACACATAACTCCGTGAATTATGCGAGTGCAGATTTATTGAATGTCCGTCCCGGCCGGAAAGTGGCCCATAAATTGTGTAAACATAAATATTTTTTGCATGACTTGGGGCGTTCGCCCTGGGCCCGTTGCATTTCGCATTCTGCAGGCGGCGTTTCCGGCTGGGAGGAAAGGGGTTTAAGGGGTACTAAAAATCACTTACTGCCGCCATTAAAATTTTAAACCTCGCCCACAAGTCCCGGGTGCTGCGTGACATGGCGAATCGCTCCTGGAGCGCGCCCTCGTGGCGTGCCACATATGTTTTGGCCTGTCAACACATCCAAGGGCCAGATCCGAAAGTCCAAACATCATTAAAAATGCCAGGGCGTTGCGCAAGATGGGAGATAAAGAGAGTGTGTGTGTTTGTGGTGTGAATGAAATCGAAAAGTTTGGCTCAGGATTTGATGAGTGTTCTGGGAGGAGGTTGTGGGTCGTAACATTTTCAACGACCTGACAAGCGGCGTGAAAACGAACGCGCCCAGTTTTCAGGCCCACCACCATCGCCTCCTCTTCCAAATCCAATCCACGCCCATCTTAAAGACATGGCATTTCACCCACCTGCCGCACCAACTTGAGCTTCTTGCGGATGGGCCATGGCTGTAGCTTCACCGACTGTATGACCTCCTTGTGCAGGCGGATGTTCTCAAAGATTTGCTCTTGCGTGGACTCCTGATTGGTGCCCTCCTCTGCGAAGTGAGACGAAAGCAAAGGCAAAGCTAAAACAGATTACACATACGCCCAGTATGCCACGCCATGCCATCGTTTCGATGGCCGCACGTAGCATGAAAAATTACGGGAAAACAGGCCCCCAGACGTTGATTAGCCGCCACTGGAGGACCCGCCTCCCATCTCGTCCGCTCGTTAACTAAGCGAAATCTGTTTTGGACACTTATGTGCGCCGGCCCACTTGCCTGAACTTGTCGTATAGACACTGGAGCGCCGCCGCTCCACACTATCCAGCACGTGATCCATGGGACTGGATGCCCGCCGCGAACTCCGGCTGCCGCGTTTGCCCCGATATCCACGCACACTGGCACGTCTCTGCATTATTGCCGATACGGAAATTGAGTAGTCCTCCTCGTCGTCAACGTCAACGCCGCCGCCGCCGCCGCCATCCTCGAATCCAATCCCTGGCGGATGCTGGCCGAACTGGGGTTCGTGGTGGCTGCTCTCGGCGTCGCTGCTTTGGTTTTGCAGTGGAAAATCTTTAGGCGAGGGTGTAAGATATCAAGGGAAAAGGTTTTAAAATTACACAGTTTTCTGCGTACTCATAAAAACAAATAAAAGCTTCCTTTAAGTTTGCAAAAAAACATTACTTTACTGTATGTGTTTTCTTTTAACTTTAAAATTTTCAATTTAAAGTTAGACCGAGTTTAAATGATTGCCTTTAAATAAAGTGACTTTTACCATTTACATTTTGTCTTTAAATATTTATTTTAATATTTAGGCACACTTATTTGCACCTAGACCTTATAATTGTAATAATCTATTGAACAAATTAAAATAAAACCAAAAATAAAACATATTTAAAACACTTACAAAAAATATGTAATTCATTTTTAACTTTTTGATTTATATTGATTTTTAGAAAAAAGATTTTCATATTAAGTCTTATTTTATTTTTACTGCATAGATTCCTATGGCTCTGATTTCAGTGGAACTTTAAAGTTATGTTTAGTTTCTTAAATTGTATAGAAACTAATTAAATTCAAAGGCGAGATCAAAGTTTTGTTAATAAGGTGTCTGGACATACCGTTCAGTTCGTAAGATCTGTGGTCCTCCTGTGATGCAGCTCTTTAAAATAAATGAATGAAAAGGAGCAGAGATAGCAAGTTAGAGTTCCGTGGTCCTTAATTATTATTCGCGCTGGGTCCACTCACCTTCTGCCCCTTTGTCCTTTGTAGAATTCCCTCTTGGCATCGGCGCTGCTCTGCATTTGCCAGCCACCTCTATTCAAGTCGCATGGCGGTGCCCAGGTCACAGATAGTTGATGGGGCGAAGTGACTCCCGAGTTGTTCTACGAATTGATGGTGGAAGCTTAACTCAAATTATTTTCAAGTGCTGTTCCGGGACAGCTAATTACTCCAATCACACTGGTAACTGGTGGCGCTCTTTTGCGTGCAGAGAAACTTTCACTCTTAACTGCTTATTTATTAATTACACTAGTAGTTATTTGGGATTTATAAATTTATGGGCAGGACTTCTTGTGCTCTCTAAGAAAATCCTTTTTTAGTGGACAAGTCACTAGGTTGTGCTCCTGATTTAGCTAGTTTGCCGCCGTAGCGCTTTGGAGCAGCCTTGTGCGCAGACTGAACGGCTTAGATGGCTGACCAGGCCAGCAAGGCGCAAAAGACCATCATCACTACCAGCAAGGACCTCACACAGACAGGTGGAACGAGCGAGCCAGCGAGCGAAAGTTAAATTTTTCTAATAATGAATGAATATGAATGAAGAACGGACAGAGGGAGGACTAGGACCACACGACCCACCCAATGGGCAACTTATCAAAGCCAAAACGTGCCCAAAACCCACACACACACACACACACACACATCAAGTGGGGCCAAGGAATTTACACGGACATGCGCCAGGACATTGTGGTCGGCGGGGGGGTGGAGGGGTGATCTAGGAGGAAACGGGAGCCAGGACCCAGGACCTGACTTCCTCGCCCAGTTGGAACGAAGACGAATGAGTGTAAAAATCGCCAGCGGCATGTGATAACAACGCCGTATCCGGGCGTAACCAGCCAGGACTTCGAATGTCCATTTAGATGGCGTCGTGGGCGAGTGTGAATGTGGGCGTTTTGAGTGCCTGGGAATGTGTGTGTATAGCTTTTGATATTGAGTCACCTTGTATTCTTGGCCTGGCCATGTAAATGAAAATCAAACATGCAAGGGTTGATAAAAGAAAATCGCGAAATTCTAGGGTTTTCCCCGGCTTTCCTCTTTCCCTCCTTTAATTTTTTTTTTTTTGTGTCAGGGGAGCGCCCACTATTGAAATATGTTTCGGTGCTCTCTGCGCCGTGTTTTCTGCTTCTGTTTCTGTTTCTGCTTCGCTTTCACTTTCACTTTCTCTGATTTCACTTTCGTCCCTTTTAATTAAATGGATTTCTCGGCTGGCTTTAATTAACATCAAATTTATCTCTTCGCCACCGCGCACGTGTAGCATAATGTCCGGCGATTATGGGTTCATTACCCGCTGTGCCAGTGGCCTAGGCCCAAATTCGAGTCTTGAGCCAAAGTTCAATGCCGCAATGGCTTCGGATGACCCAAAAAATCACCCACGCCCCATTGTGTAGGCCTACTAAGTGGCTTTCCATGTTCGGCTGCAGTTTTCGCGATTTAACCATAAATCTTGCCACCCAAACATGGCCAACGCCTTAGGCCACAGATCGAAATGTGGGTCAACCATACACAATATATTAATTTTTTAGTCACATGGAAAGTAGAACCGAAAAGAAACAAAAATCTAAGGATCATCAATTGATGCGGCACACGTTGCTCTCGCTCTTCGATCGCCTCCACTTGCTGCGCAACTCGTGGCGGGGCATCCTCATGACCTGGACCTCCGAGGAGCAGGTGTCCGTGGTGCTGGCCAAGTGGAGACGGGCCGATCCGAAGCTGTCCAGGCTGGTGGAGCGATGACAGATGCGGACATTGGCCATGTTGAGCTTCCGGATGCAGCCGGCATTCTCCCAATTATTCTGGATGATCTCGCGGGCAAATTGGGCCTTGACCCGCTGCTTGTGGTGGCGGTTCCAAAGCGGTCCATGGGGGCAGTTCTCCCGGGTCCAGCGACGGGCCTCCCGACAGCCCATATAGGAACTCTCTTTGCTGAACGTCTTCGTGTCCAGCATGAAGCCACGTTTGCCCAGCAGCCCGAAGCCCAGGTCAAAAACATTGCGACCCAAGTTGAGAGGATTGGGTCCATCCTTGGACTTGAACTTATTCGGACCGACGGGATCCAGGGGTCCCTTGGTCTCCTGGTAGAAACGACGATCCATCGCAGTGCAATACGGCCAGGACTCGAAGCAAAGCGAGCCATGATCCATCACCTCAAAGTCCACGGGCAGTGAATCGTTAAACTTCATTTTATCAATCGTCTTCAGCCTGCCATGCCTGTGGGTCACATGGTAGGTAATGCCCGAGGGATCTGGTATTTGAATGGTGCCCCTGCCGTGGAAGCGATTGTTGAGGAACTCCCCCGTGTAGCGTGTGCCATCCGGATACAAATAGACCCCAAATTCCTGCATGCCCAATTCATTACTGGGGCCAGCATACCTGGCTCCAGTCAATAGGATATCCACTTGCGTTATGGACGTTCTCGGCGTCCTCTGGGCCATTTTCACTTTAACAACTTTTGTATTTGGTGCACCGAAAAGAAAAGTACAAAAATAATGTTTGACCTTCAAGTCTTGTGAATGCTGAGTGAATATTCCTGGGAATGAAAGTGGTGCATATTTTCGATTTATATTTTTGAAGGACTACTAAGATTAACTTTTATTTCGTTTTTTTATAAAACACCTAGGAAATAGTGGTCAAATGTCGGAATGTCATACCTCGTTGGATTCGGTACAAAATTTCCAATCCATTGGCATTCTCAGCAAAAACTTGAATTTGAGTTGACTTTTGGCAAAAAAAATGAATTAACCCCTTATAAATAATTACAAATTCAGTCGAAAAATAATTTTTTTAAATCCACGTGGAATAAATAGTTTAGGCCCTCCTACACAAAACAGTCTTTTATTTGTTGATTTTAGAGCAAAAGTTTCTTCATTTTAGGCCAAAATGCGAAAATCGGTCAAAAATAATTGTTCCCAAATTGGTTTTTATTACACAACAAACGAAGGTTTTCCATCACGGCTTTGTTTCAGTCATTTAATAACTGTATAATTAAAAATAATAAATTAATAAATAGAGTAAAACACTTTATTTTTAGGGAATTCACTAAATGGTAACCACTAATGGCTATAGTTTTTTGTTTAATTTACCCAAATAATAGATATATATATTAAGACACACTGGCAACTTTAATCAGTAACTTTTCTTAATTCCCAAGATAACCAAAACAAATCGCGCTAATGTGCAAAAAGTTAACTTGCCTAATTACCCACCCGAGGGAATTACTATATAAGCCATTCAGTGAATCCGAACAGCAAACACTTTTACTTGGAATCATGAAGCTGTTGGTAATTTTCTTGGCCTGGGCAGTAGCCGCGGCAGGAGCTACTACGGAGAAAACAGGAGATCCCGATCACGTTATCACCAATGGAAGCCCGGCCTACGAAGGACAGGCGCCATATGTGGTGGGCATGGCTTTTGGACAGAGCAACATCTGGTGCAGTGGTACCATCATTGGCGACACCTGGATCCTCACCTCCGCTCAATGTTTGGTCGGCAGTTCGGGGGTGACCATTTACTTTGGCGCCACGAGGCTGAGTCAGGCCCAGTTTACGGTGTCAGTGGGCACCAGCGAGTATGTCACCGGAAGCCAGCATCTTGCCCTGGTCCGAATCCCCCGCATTGGATTCAGCAACCGGGTCAAACGGGTGGCCCTGCCCTCGCTGAGCAACAGATCCCAGCGCTACGAGAACTGGTGGGCCAGTGTCTGTGGATGGGGTGTCACGACCTTCAACAATGGACTAACCGACTGGCTGCAGTGCGTGGACCTCCAGATAATGACAAACTCCGAGTGCACCTCTTTCTATGGATCCACCGCGGTCTCTGACCAGATTCTCTGCACCCGCACTCCCAATGGAAGGTCCACTTGCTTCGGCGACGCCGGCAGTCCACTGGTCACCAAAGAGGGATCCACTCTGGTGGGAATCTCCGCCTTTGTGGCCTCCAACGGTTGCACCTTGGGCTTGCCTGCTGGATTTGCCAGGATCACCAGCGCTCTGGACTGGATCCGTGAAAGGACAGGCATCTCCTACTAGAAGAGTCAAGTCTATAGAAAAATAAAATAAAAATGCCCCTTACCTGAACATTAATTTTGTAAAAATCTTTTACGTCTGAATTAGATTATGGTAAATAAATGGATCCTGAACCTGCTTTTATTTTTCAAAGTTTATATTTATACCCTTGCAGAGGGTATTTAATGTTGGTCAAAAGTGTGCAACGCAGTGAAGGAGACATCTCCGACCCTATAAAGTATATATATTCTTGATCAGGATCACCTCCTGAGTTGATATAAGCATGTCCGTCTGTCCGTCTGTCTGTCCGTCTGTCTGTTTCTACGCAAACTAGTCTCTCAGTCTTAAAGATAATTGAAACTTTGCACACACCCTTCTTTCCTTTGCACGCAGTATATAAGTGGGGATTTTCTATGAATTATATTTTTCCTATAGCTGCCATAAAACTGAACGATTGGAAATACCATAACTTTGGTGTTTTTAAAGTTAGGAAGTTGGGATTTTTTATGAGTATTAAGAATACATCATATGAATAACTTTGGAGAATATAATTTACAGAACATTCTACAAGGGTATATCAACTTCGGCTCCGCTCGAAGTTAGCTTTCCTTTCTTGTTTTAATTTGAATTAATTAATTTAATTTGAATGTGAATGACAATCGTTTGGAAATTGTATAACGAATTCAACGAGGTATGGCATCCAATATGTTACCATTATTTCTCAGGGTTTTAATCAAAAAACCGAAATATAAGTGGATTTTCCGGATATTTATCTTTACTATCATTTTTTGCGAAAGATCGACAAAAATTAAATTTTTTAACTATGAATGCCATTCGATTGAAAAATTTAAAACGAATTCAATGAGGTATGACATTCTAACATATGACCTTCATTTCCACGGGTTTTGATAAACAAAACCGAGGAAAAAGTTGATTTTTCCGGATCTCCGGACTTCGGCTTTTTTCATAAGGGGTCACATTGTCTTTTTTGCCACTCGATTGGAAATTTCATAACCAATTCAGCGAGGTATGGCATTTAAACATGTGACCATTATTTCCCAGGGTTTTGATCAAAAAACCGAGAAAAAAGTTGATTTTTCCGGATCTCCAGACTTCGGCTTTTTTCATAAGGGGTCACATTGTCTTTTTTGCCACTCGATTGGAAATTTCATAACCAATTCAGCGAGGTATGGCATTTAAACATGTGACCATTATTTCCCAGGGTTTTGATCAAAAAACCGAGAAAAAAGTTGATTTTTCCGGATCTCCGGACTTCGGCTTTTTTCATAAGGGGTCACATTGTCATTTTTGGCGAAAAACTGACCAAAATGAAATTTTTGAGCTGTGAATGCCACTCGATTGGAAATTTCATAACCAATTCAGCGAGGTATGGCATTCCAACATGAGACCATTATTTCCCAGGGTTTTGATCAAAAACCGAGAAAAAGTTGATTTTTCCGGATCTCCGGACTTCGGTTTTTCATAAGGGTCACATTGTCATTTTTGGCGAAAAGCCGACCAAAATGAAATTTTTGAGCTGTGAATGCCACTCGATTGGAAATTTCATAACCAATTCAACGAGGTATGCCATTCCACCATGTGACCATTATTTCCCAGGGTTTTGATCAAAAAACCCAGAAAAAAGCTGATTTTTCCGGATCTCCGGACTTCGGATTTTTTCATAAGGGGTCACATTGTCATTTTTGGCGAAAAACCGACCAAAATGAAATTTTTGAGCTGTGAAAGCCACTCGATTGGAAATTTCATAACCAATTCAACGAGGTATGCCATTCCACCATGTGACCATTATTTCCCACGGTTTTGATCAAAAAACCAAGAAAAAAGGTGATTTTTCCGGATCTCCGGAGTTCAGCATTTTTCATACATTGTCTTTTTTGGTGAAAAACCGACCAAAATGAAATTTTTGAGCTGTGAATGCCACTCGATTGGAAATTTCATAACCAATTCAGCGAGGTATGGCATTCAAACATGTGACCATTATTTCCCAGGGATTTGATCAAAAAACCGAGAAAAAAGATGATTTTTCCGGATCTCCGGATTTCGGCTTTTTTCATAAGGGGTTACATTGTCTTTTTTGGCGAAAAACCGACCAAAATGAAATTTTCGAGCTGTGAATGCCACTCGATTGGAAATTTCATAACCAATTCAATGAGGTATGGCATTCCAACCTGTGACCATTATTTCCCAGATATTTGATAAAAAAACCGAGAAAAAAGTTGATTTTTCCGGATCTCCGGATTTCGGCTTTTTTCATAAGGGGTTACATTGTCTTTTTTGGTGAAGAACCGACCAAAATGAAATTTTTGAGCTGTGAATGCCACTCGATTGGAAATTTCATAACCAATTCAGCGAGGTATGGCATTCAAACATGTGACCATTATTTCCCAGGGTTTTGATCAAAAAACCGAGAAAAAAGTTAATTTTTCCGGATCCCCGGATTTCGGCTTTTTTCATAAGGGGTTACATTGTCTTTTTTGGCGAAAAACCGACCAAAATGACATTTTTCAGCTGTGAATGCCACTCGACTGGAAATTTCATAACCAATTCAACGAGGTATGGCATTCCAACCTGTGACCATTATTTCCCAGGGATTTGATCAAAAAACCGAGAAAAAAGTTGATTTTTCCGGATCTCCGGATTTCGGCTTTTTCATAAGGGGTTACATTGTCTTTTTGGCGAAAAACCGACCAAAATGAAATTTTCGAGCTGTGAATGCCACTCGATTGGAAATTTCATAACCAATTCAACGAGGTATGGCATTCCAACCTGTGACCATTATTTCCCAGGGATTTGATCAAAAAACCGAGAAAAAAGTTGATTTTTCCGGATCTCCGGATTTCGGCTTTTTTCATAAGGGGTTACATTGTCTTTTTTGGTGAAAAACCGACCAAAATGAAATTTTTGAGCTGTGAATGCCACTCGATTGGAAATTTCATAACCAATTCAGCGAGGTATGGCATTCAAACATGTGACCATTATTTCCCAGGGATTTGATCAAAAAACCGAGAAAAAAGTTAATTTTTCCGGATCTCCGGATTTCGGCTTTTTTCATAAGGGGTTACATTGTCTTTTTTGGCGAAAAACCGACCAAAATAAAAATTTTTGAGCTGTGAATGCCACTCGATTGGAAATTTCATAACCAATTCAACGAGGTGTGCCATTCCACCATGTGACCAATTTTTCCCAGGGTTTTGATCAAAAAACCCAGAAAAAAGCTGATTTTTCCGGATCTCCGGATTTCGGCTTTTTTCATAAGGGGTTACATTGTCTTTTTTGGCGAAAAACCGACCAAAATGAAATTTTTGAGCTGTGAATGCCACTCGATTGGAAATTTCATAACCAATTCAACGAGGTGTGCCATTCCACCATGTGACCAATTTTTCCCAGGGTTTTGATCAAAAAACCCAGAAAAAGCTGATTTTTCCGGATCTCCGGATTTCGGCTTTTTTCATAAGGGGTTACATTGTCTTTTTTGGCGAAAAACCGACCAAAATGACATTTTTCAGCTGTGAATGCCACTCGACTGGAAATTTCATAACCAATTCAACGAGGTATGGCATTCCAACCTGTGACCATTATTTCCCAGGGATTTGATCAAAAAACCGAGAAAAAAGTTGATTTTTCCGGATCTCCGGATTTCAGCTTTTTTCATAAGGGGTTACATTGTCTTTTTCGGCGAAAAACCGACCAAATTGACATATTTCAGCTGTGAATGCCACTCGATTGGAAATTTCATAACCAATTCAACGAGGTATGGCATTCCAACCTGTGACCATTATTTCCCAGGGATTTGATCAAAAAACCGAGAAAAAAGTTGATTTTTCCGGATCTCCGGACTTCGGCTTTTTTCATACGGGGGTTACATTGTCTTTTTTGGTGAAAAACCGACCAAAATGAAATTTTTGAGCTGTGAATGCCACTCGATTGGAAATTTCATAACCAATTCAGCGAGGTATGGCATTCAAACATGTGACCATTATTTCCCAGGGATTTGATCAAAAAACCGAGAAAAAAGTTGATTTTTCCGGATCTCCGGATTTCGGCTTTTTTCATAAGGGGTTACATTGTCTTTTTTGGCGAAAAACCGACCAAAATGAAATTTTCGAGCTGTGAATGCCACTCGATTGGAAATTTCATAACCAATTCAACGAGGTATGGCATTCCAACCTGTGACCATTATTTCCCAGGGATTTGATCAAAAAACCGAGAAAAAAGTTGATTTTTCCGGATCTCCGGATTTCGGCTTTTTTCATAAGGGGTTACATTGTCTTTTTTGGTGAAAAACCGACCAAAATGAAATTTTTGAGCTGTGAATGCCACTCGATTGGAAATTTCATAACCAATTCAGCGAGGTATGGCATTCAAACATGTGACCATTATTTCCCAGGGATTTGATCAAAAAACCGAGAAAAAGTTGATTTTTCCGGATCTCCGGATTTCGGCTTTTTTCATAAGGGGTTACATTGTCTTTTTGGCGAAAAACCGACCAAAATGAAATTTTTCAGCTGTGAATGCCACTCGATTGGAAATTTCATAACCAATTCAACGAGGTATGCCATTCCACCATGGGACCATTATTTCCCAGGGTTTTGATCAAAAAACCCAGAAAAAAGCCGATTTTTCCGGATCTCCGGATTTTGGCTTTTTTCATAAGGGGTTACATTGTCTTTTTTGGCGAAAAACCGACCAAAATGAAATTTTCGAGCTGTGAATGCCACTCGATTGGAAATTTCATAACCAATTCAACGAGGTATGGCATTCCAACCTGTGACCATTATTTCCCAGGGATTTGATCAAAAAACCGAGAAAAAGTTAATTTTTCCGGATCTCCTGATTTCGGCTTTTTTCATAAGGGGTTACATTGTCTTTTTTGGTGAAAAACCGACCAAAATGAAATTTTCGAGCTGTGAATGCCACTCGATTGGAAATTTCATAACCAATTCAACGAGGTATGGCATTCCAACCTGTGACCATTATTTCCCAGGGATTTGATCAAAAAACCGAGAAAAAAGTTGATTTTTCCGGATCTCCGGATTTCGGCTTTTTTCATAAGGGGTTACATTGTCTTTTTTGGTGAAAAACCGACCAAAATGAAATTTTCGAGCTGTGAATGCCACTCGATTGGAAATTTCATAACCAATTCAACGAGGTATGGCATTCCAACCTGTGACCATTATTTCCCAGGGATTTGATCAAAAAACCGAGAAAAAAGTTGATTTTTCCGGATCTCCGGATTTCGGCTTTTTTCATAAGGGGTTACATTGTCTTTTTTGGTGAAAAACCGACCAAAATGAAATTTTTGAGCCGTGAATGCCACTCGATTGGAAATTTCATAACCAATTCAGCGAGGTATGGCATTCAAACATGTGACCATTATTTCCCAGGGATTTGATCAAAAAACCGAGAAAAAAGTTGATTTTTCCGGATCTCCGGATTTCGGCTTTTTTCATAAGGGGTTACATTGTCTTTTTTGGCGAAAAACCGACCAAAATGAAATTTTTCAGCTGTGAATGCCACTCGATTGGAAATTTCATAACCAATTCAACGAGGTATGCCATTCCACCATGGGACCATTATTTCCCAGGGTTTTGATCAAAAAACCCAGAAAAAAGCCGATTTTTCCGGATCTCCGGATTTTGGCTTTTTTCATAAGGGGTTACATTGTCTTTTTTGGCGAAAAACCGACCAAAATGAAATTTTCGAGCTGTGAATGCCACTCGATTGGAAATTTCATAACCAATTCAACGAGGTATGGCATTCCAACCTGTGACCATTATTTCCCAGGGATTTGATCAAAAAACCGAGAAAAAAGTTGATTTTTCCGGATCTCCGGATTTCGGCTTTTTTCATAAGGGGTTACATTGTCATTTTTGGCGAAAAACCGAGCAAAATGACATATTTCAGCTGTGAATGCCACTCGATTGGAAATTTCATAACCAATTCAACGAGGTATGGCATTCCAACATGAGACCATTATTTCCCAGGGTTTTGATAAAAAAAACCGAGGAAAAAGATGATTTTTCCGGATCTCCGAATTTCAGCATTTTTCATAAGGGGTTACATCATCTATTTTTGCGAAAAAGCGACCAAAATGAAATTTTTCAGCTGTGAATGCCACTCGATTGGAAATTTAATAACGAATTCAATGAGGTACGACATTCCAACATTTGACCGTTTTTTCCCAGGGTTTTGATCAAAAAACCGAAATAAAAGTCCGGAAATCTCCGGATTTTGGCATTTTTATTTGTGAAAGTTTGACTGTATTCCTGCTTTTAAATTTACATCGTTGCAAAGTTTATTCATTCACAGATATTTATTGGGTTAACTTCTGAGCTCGTGGCTATAATTACTACAGAGCGACAACTAAAATTTTAAATTGGGAAATACGTACATTAAAACACATTGATCTAAGGGATCTACAATTCAAATATGGAACGCGTCAGGTCCATGTAACTATTGTGGCGTATCAGATTGGACTGCACCACGTTGATGTTGTCCGCCGGTCGCTTCTGCATCATGGTGTTGGCCGATCGATAGGCATCCGTAACGTTAATGGGCAGTGATTCCACCGCGAAACTCTCCGACTGACAGCTGGAGGCACCTCCCGATTCCGGATTGCGCACATCCGAGGTACTCGTCCATTCGCGGGGCCCCTTAATCTGCTCCATTTTGGCGCAGGGATGGAGCATTTGGTACTCCTGCTGATCCCGCTGCCGTTTGTCCAGCATCCTGGCGTAGGCACGCACACACATCTCCGTTTCGTAGGCGGGATCGTCGTTGCGAACTGAACGCAGTGGAGCGGTCTGCAGCGGCTCCTTCGGATGACCCCGCTGCTTGGTCAGCTTATGGTAGTACCGCTCCCGATGCACCTCCCCATTGGGCGCATAGATGGCAGTCCGGCGCATCTGCGTTCGCTCCGTGGCCAAATTGTTTGCAATAATGTGTCGGCAAAAGCTCGACGCCGGTTCACTTAGATGTGAGGTGCGAGCCTTCCGGCAATTCCGCTTTATCCAGTCCTTATCCCTCTTGCAGCCCACGTACATGGTGCTGCGGAAGGGACCGGGTCGGTCCGTCAACCAGCAGGTTTTACTGTTGAACAGGCCCTCCTCCACATCAAAGCAATCCGGCGGTATATCGCGAGGCAACATTTTGGCCGTTATAAAAGCGGTGGGTCCCACCGGCTGTTGGCCATAACGACGCTCGGCATGATAACGCCGATCGCTGGGCGTCAGGTAGTCCCAATCGTCGCACTCCAGCTTCGAACCGGCGAACCGGCCCTCGACATGCAGGCCGTCGGAGAACCACATGTCCTCCACCGTCACCAGGCGACCATGCTCGAACTCACCCTTGACCGTAAAGCGGTACGGTTGGGCCAGCCGCAAATGGCCATAGCCGTGGAACTGACCCTGGTGGAACCGGCCACGGTACTCGCTCCCATCCGGATAGCGATAGCTACCGAAGCCGTCCATTACATTCACCAGCTTGTCCCAGGCACCCTCATAGCTGCTGCGCGTGATGAAGTGCCTCTGCTGGGTCTCCGCGGTCAAATAAGACATTGTCGTCCGTATCTAGAGCTGGGTGGGGCTCGTTTTTAGGCAGAGAAATTTTGTGTGTAGTCGAAGCAACCAAACAAACTCGAACGTGCCAACTGACAAACTCCGGCTGACCCACTCGAACTGGCCTGGCTTGTTGAGATTACGCATCAGCTTTATGACTAAATAAATGTTTGCCCCCAAGCCACACACTCGACCCATCCCCATGCCACACTGGTCGAGTGCAGAGTGTCCGGGGTGTGTCCACCGCATCCACATCCACTCGGTTTTGGCCATTGTCGCATGTCTGGCCTAATGAACACTGGGATACCCTTGTGCCCTGCGAAGTTTGCTGTGTGATTTGCTACCTGCTGCTTAAACAGCCAAGTGATTTAACTTGTTTATTAACTCCCATAAAGGAGAAACCACTAGCCATCTGAGATTTTGCATGCTTAGTTCGAGCTTAACATATTGAGTAATTTGGCTAAAGTTTAACCGGAAAACCACTCTTTTTATAAGTTTACTTAATTAGAAACCTTTACTAGCAACAACAGATATGAATCAAGGCGTGGTACAATTAGGTTACAGGCGAAAATCACTCTTCATTGTCGTAAAACTTTCAAAACTTAAATAAAACGAGGACCGCATTTTAGTGAAGTCATTTTTTGTCCGAGAGTTTTCCCTAATAAAAATAATGCTTTAAGATTTGGAAACAAAACTATATGGTAAAAATATCACACGTCACAAATTTGCAAGAACATTAAAAGATTCTACTATAATTGTTGAAAAAAATACTTTTAAGGGTCTACAAACTAGCTTTAAAGTTTATCGCGTATAAGTACTATTGCGTTAATTTCATCCAGAAGGCTTTGACTTGATTTTATTTGCATTAAAAAAACGTTCTTGTTTTTCATTTGCTTACCCAACGCCTAAAACTAAAAACGATTGGTTGGTTTTCAAATAAATTTATTACAAACAAAACCTTCTCATTTTTAACCGTGAGAGTCATTTTTTTGGCCCACTCTAATGTCCATCCATTATAATTAAAATATTTTATTACCTATTACCAGATACACAGAACGTATGAATTATTTCTGCCTAACAGTGTATATGTAAAGGATATAAACTAAAAAAGCTGTTTTAATTTTTTTTGGTTTACAACCTACTTTTAGCTTTCCAAGGGGAAAACACGGGTCTCAGTTAGGAAAGCAATTTTTTTTTTGAATTAGTTTTTAGAATTCTTTTCAGGAACCGCAACAAGCGCATTTTAAGTTCGCCTTGACTTAAGAAATCCTTCACCTGGCTACTGGTGGGTGCTAAAAATGATTTTAACGGCCAACTGGTGCTTGCTGCATTGCTTGACCGGGCCAAAAGCGACCGCCAGTTAAGTGCGATTGATGTTTATGGCCATTGGCAGTGGCAGTGGCAGCAATTGCTGCAGCTGGGTGCTGTCCCGTCCCATTCCCGGGATGCCTCGGGCTCCGTGGCCCATGTCGTTGGCCTGGCCAAATCGTAAGCACTCCCCGGCGGGCCGTAAATCATGCTCACTTACCTCACTGTTGGCGCCAGTGGCCACGTTGCTGTTGTTGCCATTGCTGCTGCTGCTGGCCACGCATCGGAAATCGACGGAACCACCTGATGAGCGTCGCGGTTTGCCGATGTCCAGGCGCAGAATACCCGGCTTGGGGCGACGGGGAGCTGGTGCCGGCGGACTTTGCACCCAGTCGGAGTTACTAGGCCCCGGAGCTCCAGGTCCAGCTCCAGCACCCGCTCCTGCACCAGATGGCCCCGCCGCTTCGTTGGCCTCGTTATGCATGGCCAAAACCGAGCCAAACAACACACACTCACACACACACACAGAGACTGGGAAAACGCGATTATTCACCGCGCACACGTCCGCCGTGCAGCGCCAGCGCGAACTGACTACATCCGTGTCCTGGCCAGGACTTGGAAGCAACAATTACGCGCGCAGCCACGGGCACTGAAAATAAAATGTGAATTAAACGCGCCACCCACGCGATAAGTGTCAATGGATGTGAGTGTGTGTGTCTGTTTTTCCCATGTCCTGCCAGTTGGCCAGAGGATGACGTTGGACCGGACACGCGGCACTTTCAACTGTTTCTCCTGGCTGTCACCGACTGGTCTCACATGACACAAAGTGAACTTCCTGCTTTCAGGGTCGTCGCGGCCTACCTCTGTGTAATTATGTCTGCCGCTGCCCCAAAAAGTGTCAACAGCTCGGCCCCGAAAAAACAAAATATCGCATGTCCCATTCGCCATGTGAGAAAGCGCCATTTTTCATTTTCACTTTCACTTTTCATTTTTATATTTCTCGCCTTTCCATTAGTGCGTGGCGTTGGCTTGTGTCCTTAATTATGAGCGCAGAAACGGTGCCTTCACTTTGTTTTCTAATTGTGATACCCAGCATTGAGGGGGTATCTTAGTTTTTGCGTAGGAAAACTAATTTGCAAAAAAATTGATTATGAATTTGGATAGATTCTGTGTAAATGGTTTGCTTAGAAAGTCAATTTAAAATATATATTTCCTTAAGAAATTTTTTGATTTCTTGATTCGCAAAAAATATATAAGATCACAAAAAAAGACAGTTTATGCTTGTATTTTTGCAAGTTTTCCAACCTGCAATTTTATTTTTTTGACCTAGTAGTAAAACTACCTCTTTTCCCATATATTTTGTTATTGCCCTATTTTTTCCTTTGAATTGTCTGTTAACAGCACTTGATGTATTGAAAAATGGATGTGTTACCCTAGCCAATTGCTAGCAATAAATATGTTTACGCTGGCAGCGAATTTTCAATGGAAAACTCCCCATAAATACTTACGAAAGCTGAAAATATGTGTCCTGCCCAGTGGGAGGTACTACCAATTCGAGCCAATGCCGACTGCGTAGATGGTATCTCCACCACGACGCTCCCACTTGGCCAGAATGCGCTTGTTAGCTGGCAGGGCCATTCCACACAAGAGGAGCCGGGCCAGGCCAAGCCAAGCCCACCTGCTGGGCTGTGCTGCTCCTCCTGCGGCATGTCCTCGCATATCCTGCATGTCCTGCCCCTGCTGGTATGCAATGCCTTTCTATTACATGCAAAGCGCGTTAAATTAATTGAACTGTAAAGTGTCAGCAGCAGCAGCGGCGGCAGTGGAAATGGCAGGAGCTGGATAAGGACATGTGGCGCAGCATGTTGCATTTAATTTTTATTATTTTCACTTTATTCTATTGCGCTGAACCAGAGCAACTAATATTAATTTAGCTTGGGTAAAAGTAGCTTATGAAAAAGTTTTCCTATTTGTCGCAAATGTTTGTGGAATGCATGGTTGTGTGTGATGTATGCATGTATTTGTGTATCCTGGCTTATGCTTAGTGCAAATTTCAGTTTCAGTCTCAAAAATCGTTTGCATAAATTAACTAAAAACCATTTTACGTAAATTAATTTGTGTTTTTTTCTTTCTTGCATCTATAAATTTCGTACCTAAATTGCAAATGTCATAAAATCGTTAGGAGAATCGTCTTTTCATTGTGATGCCAGGCAGTAAACGGAAGAGCTACCAAATAAAGCAATAAAAACTCGACAGAGTTTGATGATGATTGAAAGGCATTTGGCCGGTTTTAACTCCACTCAAATTTGAATTGCAAAATTTCGCCTACCCTCCTATGATTGTCACAGTGTTTCGCAGATGTTTCTGCATATTCAACTAACCTTAAGATATCTGGTTTTACTATCCCTAACTTAACCCATCAAAGTTGATGTACTTTCTGCTGGGTGTACGACACCTTCGTTGCTTGCTAACTAAAGTAGTACCTAGCTACCCCGCATTTTATAGCCAACGAATCGCTATAAATTTTGAGTAAATCGCTTATACGCCACGTATGCCGCAAGCTCGGTTTGCACTTGCCACAGCAGCTGACTTAAATTTATAGAGTTACCCAAGCCAAAGGAAAAAAGGGGAAAGGAAAGGGACTGCCAAGCGTAAAAGTAAAATCGATTTATGCATAAAAACGGTGAAGCCGGCAAAAATTTATGAATAACAAACATTTGATCTTTTTGGTCCTGGCTGCAGGAAAAGTTCCTTCCTGCGTATCCTGCTTTTTGTGTTGTCTTTAGTCCCATCCCTGCTGCTGTTGCTGCTGTGGTACTTGCCTTGTTGTTTGCTTAGCTTAATAACCAGTTTTTCTCGTACACGAAAAGTTGGTCAAGTTAAGCAGTAGTGAATGCTCTTTTGGCTTCTGGCAGTGTGGTGTTTGTAGGTGGGCTACGTGGCGTATGATTAATGTGCGTGGTTTGTTCGCTTAATGAATTGGCTGGCTGCCGCTTGGCCAAATACTTCCATTTCGTTAATACTTAAATACACATTGAGCTTACGTTTTATGCTCGCTAATTGACTTATGTCTGTATGCCTGTTGCATGGCATCTCAATGAGCATGTCGTTCGTTCCGCTTCGTTTGGGTTAATTTGGTCCTTTAGTCTATTGGTTGTTCGTACTAGCTAGCTATGCCTACGCAAATATATCAAAGCTACACTTAGGGCTATGCTAAAAACTCACTTAACAGCTAATAAACGCACACATTACGCAAATGCGAGACTGGCCCGCCGTCCTCAGAACGTTGTCACTTTGCCCAGCCGCATGCCGAGCAATTTACGACGCTTTTTGGCGCTCAGCTTTGTCCAAATGGTGCTGCTGCCCTCCACCAGCAGAAATTCGTCGCATAAATCATCCGTCTCCTTGGCAATGCCGCCGTAGAAATGATCCTCCTGATACTTCTCAGAGCGCGAGTCGCCGGAAACGAAGCCGCTCTCCGGTCGCGACAAGGAGGCGGTGTGCCAGGGCAGTTGTTGGAACCATCTCGCCACTTTCGCCGTCGACGATAGCTGGGGGAAATGGGAAATCGTTGGGTGTGGGAGCGTTAAGCGGGTGAGTTGGGGAATAAGTAAAGTCAGTGTGTAAATTTATGCAAATGAGTTATGTGCGCAAATTGCTGCCCACCAGCGAAATCCGTAGGCAACGTGGGGACAGAAAGGAAAAAAAAACCAAACCGGAAACCAACTACCGAGTAGAGTGAAAAATGGCGACACTTGTTTTTGCTGCTGTTTTCTTATGCCACGGCATCGTTTTTCATTTATCCAGGGGGGGAAATTCATATACTGGCCACCACTGGGCCCAAGGGGCGGATGCTTAATGCGCTTAAAAGTATGCTGCATGTTTTTGTCGGAAAAGTCATTAGGGAAATTGCCCAGCCTGGCGTTAACTTTCAATTATTAACGACAATGCATAAACCGGATCGAAAAAGTCGCCAAGGAATTTTACATAATTATGCGATTTTTATTATTATTTCTGTTGTCTGCCGTTCATTTTTGCTGCCTGTATTCCATATTCAAACGAATATTTGAAATTGTAATTTACAAATAACTCTGTGACCTGGCAACTAATTAATTCATTTCACATAATTATTGCTCTTTTGCGGGGATAGCCTATGCTGGTCACGCATAAATTGAATTAAAATACAACAATTTACAAAAATAACAGTATCGAACTTAACCAGTTTTAGACTAGACTCATTAGCTTAAACACTAGGTGTATAGATATAGATTTCATTTAGGGGAGAGAAAATACTTTCAAACGATTATTGTGAACTTGAGTAAGTTTCTTTGTTGCTGATATGCTAAGATTATGTTTCACAAATACTTTTACTTAAGGTTTGCTGCTGGCTGCTAAAGCTAACCCATAATCAAAGGGTTATAAACTTTGACTTTGGCACACTTTGAGCTAGATAAATAATGCTAAATAGTTATATTTTACACTTAAATAGGGTTTGAGCTGGGCAAATAATTGGCACATTAAACGCCAGCAATGCTAGGACACCTAAAATGCATAACTAAAGTAGGGCTTTTTCTCCTAAATTAATACTGTTCCACCCACTCATTCACTCGATCCTCACGCTCTCTATCTCAATGACCTGGTCCGCTGGGAGACTCGAACTCCTCTCATTTGGTGGTGTGCCTGGCCCAGGTGGTCCTCTGCACCTGGCTCATCATCTGGCTGCGATTGGGCACCTTCTCGCTGGTGCTCCTTGTGATAAAACTGGGCGTGGCCGATAGCTTCCGCTGGTGACCCGCCTCGTCGGTGACCCTCAACAAAACCGTATTGAATCGCGTCTCCCGACTGCTGCTGCTGTTGCTGTTGCTATTATTGTTGTGGCTCTGGTGGCCATTGCTGCTCCCAGGACTTATGTTGTTATTGCTGCTCCTCAAACGTGGCGAGGAGGGCGAGTCCAGGGTGGAGGAACTCCGACTGGTATCCCTTGTACTAGTGGATCCCCCGCAGGCCAGGCCAGCCAAATTGCCATTCGAAACCGCTGCCTTTAGCTGCTCCTCCAAATTGTTCAGATTCTGCTCGATGCTCAGGCGTATGTCCTCGTTCAAGGACGAACTGCCGGCAAAGGAGTTGCGATTCATGGTGCCCAAAGGAGAGGGCGTCAGTGCTCCCGTTGCCGCTGGTGAGGTGAGGAAATTGAAAGCCCCAGCTCCGCCAGCATTGTTGTTGGGCGTGGCCGGTGTGCAGGACAGGGGATTCACATAGAAGAAGGAGTTGTGCGGCGAGGCCGAGGGCGTTGGCTGTCCCTGTCCAGGATTAGCATTTAAATTCAGGGACTGCAGGCGGTTCAGCAGCTCCTGGTTCACTTGAAACAGATCCTTGGACAAAGCATCCTGTTGCTGCTGCTGCTGCTGTTGCTGCAACTGATTGCTGATAGTTTGCAACGCACTCATCGAGGGGTACGGACTGCTGCCCCCCGCCACGGGAGGGGGCGTGGCCGGATTCGGTACCGCCGGCGTTTGTTGTTGCTGCTGCTGCTGTTGCTGTTGCTGTTGCAAATTCTGAAGGTGCTGGCTCTGCTGATTCAGACCACTCAACTGGTGACTCAGCGAGGTCAACTGCTGATTAATGTTGCCCAGATTGCTGATCTGCTGATTGATCGTGGCCAGGTTGTTGTTGTTGCTGGTGGCCTGCAGCAGCAGTTGCAGCTGCGATTGCTAATCGAAGGGGTGAAAGGTCACAGGGCATTAAGTACTTGAGCACTCTCAATCAATAATATTAACGAGAACGCACAACGAAAAGGGGCAACTATATAAACACTCGTGCAAAAACAAACGGCAGCCAAGAAAAACACAAATAAAACATGCAAAAAGGACGCACAGCTGGGATGGGTTCGAAATCAGCACAAATTTACGATCGCATAACTCAAAAGCTTATAGAGCGTAGATGATGGGCCCGTGGGCACTCACCTGCGGCGCCATTCCGATGTTGGCCGACGTGAGTCCGGCACTCTGCTGCTCGTTGTAGGCCCCCAAGGAGGCCAGGTGCTCCAGGAGCTCCCGGTTCTGCTGCAGCAGTTGTTGGGTGCGCGCCTGGAATAGAAGAGTATTCAAAAGTTATCATTATTATCCTCTTCAGGTGTCGGCTATTCCCCCAGACACCCACCTGCGCCTCGATGCGCGCATTGGTCTCCGAGATGAGCTGCTCCCGCACCAGCATCAGTTGGCCCAGAGCCTGGCGCGTTTGCAGAGCCTGTGCCTCCAGCTGATCCTTCAGCTGGGTGATCTCAGAACGCGGCGAAGAGGGTGAGCCGGGCGACTTGTCGTCCACATCGCACTGGAAAAAGAAAGATTAAATTAATATTTTTAAGTAATTTTTATTCATTCTAACATTAACATTCAGGTGGGTTTATTTTGGTAAAGAATGAGAATTTTCCCTAAGGTAAGAAAGCTAATATTTTCAAATTTTAAAATATATCCTTTACATACAGAATACTTAAAATATTTCTAAAAAACAAACACATTTTTAAAACATTTAACATACCTATTCTTATTTTAAGTAGACAACATTTTAAAAAATCTAGTGTAAAATAGTATGTGAAAGTTAACCTTAAAAAATAATACAAAAAAACATTTATTTATTTCTTCCTATACTTAAGGTAAGGTCAGACTCTCTACTAATTTAGCTTATTTTCTGGGAGAACCAAGACTGTTCAAAGAAAATGTGTTTTTCAAAATATAATAAACATTTTTATATTTTCTACGAAAACTTATGGCTACTCTAGACAGCTTTTGCTAAATTATTTATGAGCCTGAACTTTCGATTAATAGTCACATTTCACTTTCACATTCTTGTGTCCAATAAAAAATTAATATTTGTCCCGTGCTTTTCCCATAAACAAATAGAACATGAGAACGTTTTATTGGGAAAAGGCTATTAAATTGATATAATTAAATTTAAACTGGGCTATTTTACTCTTTACAAACGGGATTCCTTTATTTTATTCACCTTTCAGCCTTGACAGTATTCGGGGGCAAATGAAAAGTTATTGAATCTGAATATTATTGTTTTTATTTCAGCTTGTTTACCCTCTCCTGACCGCATTGTTAGGTAAACAAATGCGAAATATTATTTTATACATTATGACCTAAACAGAAACGCCAGCAATGGGCCACATTGTATTTGATTTCATTTCAGAGATTTTGGCTCATTAAAATTCGGCAGCGCCGGCATTTTAATTGCCCTGCCAGGATATGGCTGTGATTTTGCTTATTATTAGCGGGCCATTTTGCAGAATGATTATGATGGACATAAGTTACTTACCAGCAGGCTGTTCGATTTGCGTAGACTCGAATGCGATGGCATTAGCTCCAAATGGCTCGGTCTCTGCGGCTGCGTGTGGCTCAGATCGGGCGTTATGGCCAAGTGCTCTAAAAATAGTTGAGAAATGGTGGAATTGTGAATTGAATGGCCGGCTAGGTGAACATGTGGGCCGTGTAAGGCTCGGCCCGGTGCGCCCGCCCTCCCATTTGTCAAGGTCGCGGGACACCCACGCGGCCCACCTGGTGGTCTAGTGCCCCACGATCTGTTTTGGCGGCCACTTTCGCGCTTAATTTCCCATTAATTACAGCGTCTAGAGTTCAATATTTGTTTTGATTATGCTGTCTGTCCAATAAATAATGAAACAATTATCTACAGCCTCGCACGATCGCTATGAAGATGATGATTATGGGTATTGGATCATGAGGATGGGGCGAACGAAGTTCACTTCTGTATTCGGCTGCCGTTTCAATTTGATTAGTTGGAAAATATTTGAGAAATTTCTTCCAAGAACTTGGGGAACGTTTATATAAAGGCATATACATAGAAGTCGGTAAAATTTTGCGGTTCGGTTTCGTTTCGCACCTGGGGCACGTGTTAATTGGCGATGAATTGCTACAAGCGTTGTAAAAATCCTTCACAGCATGTAAATTAATTTGCCGTTTCAGATGGTTTTTAACGCCGAACATTTTGGCAAGTAATTAATGGAATTCGCTGGCATATTCCCTGCAAATATTAAAGAAGGATTTCCACCCTCGCAAACACATGTTTCTTGTTTTAAATTTAGATACCATCTTTTGTAGAATTTTTACAGTCGAAATGACCCATTTCGAGGAATACATCATAATCAATTAGAGAGCAGTTCGAAAAGGCCCGACAAAACAGCTGCAAAGCGATTCTGTGACATGGAACAACAATTAGTAATCCAAATGTTCAGATTTTACTTATAGCCAATCTATATTATATTCTGATTTGGGTATATTTTGCAAATATCCTAGCCAAAGATAATATACGATGTGTTGATTAACGTAATGGCGTGCTTATTACGTATACGACCTGTGGTCGCGGCAGGCCAAAAACAATAAACAAACTTTGTAATATTAGTTTTACTTGTTTTTACGGTATATACGTAAAACCTTAAAACCTTTAAATATATAGTAGGTATTTTTAAATGTAAGCTATTTTTGAGTCTTGTAAGTTTTGTTTACTATTTTTGAGTCAGTTTTTTAAGTTTACTTGTACTTTTTAGTAGAAAAAATGAGAAATTAAACAAATAAATTAAAGGACATTTTCAATTTATTTTCAGGAACAAAGGGGCCTTATAATTTTTACTTTTTATTGTTAATCAATCACGTTCGATAGCATTTTAAAGTTTTATTTTTCGGAATAGGACAAACAGTCATCGCTAATGGATCTTCTTTTTTGTTGGTCTAAATAGGCCCTCGCAATTTGTGGCATAAATTTAGTAGTCTAGGCTAGGGTATTCAACTTTGCACCCTGCCTAACTAATCTTTTCGATCTCAGAGGAATGGCACCCAGCCATAGACAAACACACACGTGTTCATAATTCATTATGTCAGTGCCGAATCGCTGGTTTTGGCTACTTAAAAGTCAACCAGCGCAGACGGAGAATTACTATATAGCGAAAATTACAAGACTGCAGAGCGTGGGGATGAGATATTGAAATAAATAAATTATTTTTGGCACACGACTTCAGGGAACGCCCACATACTCTGTTGGCCACCACGTGAGAGTTTCATGGTCTCGAGTGTCGCCTGGCAACAAATTCGGTTTCAGTTTTCCCGGATCCAATGACTCGGTGATGCCATGGTTATGATGGAAGTATCAGCAAATAATCCATCCCCGATAAGTAGCTACCTTGTGCCCCACCTATTTTCCACCCCACTTGGGCATTATTTATATTTATATTCTCAGAATTTCTTGCGAATGATGTCGCTGGATGGTTTTAGACAAAAGATTGCAAAAAGAATTGCTTTTTTTTCGTGAGGTTTTCAATATTATTTTTTCAGCTTATTTTTGGCAGCAGCAACGCGTTGATGACGTCAAACTACGCCTTGCCTGTGTAAGAGTGTGTGAGGGGAGGGTGGGGGGGTTGGCAAGATGGAAAACCGCATGAAGATTATTGAAAATTGAAGCAATATGTGGAAATTGCTTAACAGCGTCGAAGTGTATGTCGAAAGCTCCTGCCTCTGTTCTTGGTACTTTTATTTTCGTATTTTATTTTATTTTTTAATATTTTTTTTTCTCATATGCGCAGTCATCTTTTATATTGTACTTTTTACTTTAGCAGGGGTTATTGCCAATCGCCTGTTCAGTGCGTATGTACACTCGTGTATACACAGTATATGTGTATGTATTATGTCTGCAATTGCAGTTTGTATATTTACGGAAATAAAGTGAAGAAAACACTGGGAAATGTTAAACAAAATATACAAAATGCACCATCATTTTGAAAAAATAAACTAGAACTTAATGAACTTCTTTGGATTTTCAACTAAACTCATTTCCATGATAATTTAACTTTGGTATGTTTCCAATTGTGGTTAATTTAAAGACTTAACCATGAAATGCTCTCACTTCCCTCGGCAACCTCCATCCCCGGAGAATAAAATGCAATTTAAATGCAAATGCCTCGCTCGCCGCATCGAACTGAATTTGAAATTAAGGAGCAATCATTTGCATGGGAATGCAGAAATGAATAGGAAACTAATGCGACCAGCGTCCAGGCTGCAGGCTCCAGAGATTCAACCAGGAAGCGGATGGCTGCGATGACAGCCAGAGCTTTTCATTTATTTATTGGCCAGGCAACGAACGACTTTTCCCATTTTTCACCCCTCACCCAAACACCCATCCATTTCACTGAATTATTTTCCGACACTCACCTTTCTTGGGCGTCTCGTTGTCGCCAATGCCACCACGTTCGCCATCTTCGCTGAGCTGCTGTTCGCTGATCTGCTCCACGTCCAGCAGCTCCGAGGAGGATATGTCGGAGCGTTCGTCATTGGGTTCCAGGGAATTCTTATGAAGATTAAATTTGTGGCACACTTCAAAGGCTTGTCCCACGGTGCGAACGATGCGCATGGCCTGAGACTGCAACGGACGGAGAGAGACAGAGGGATTAATTTAATTGTATTATGGATGGCATACAGCGTTCCCCATTAAGACATAACCCTTCCCCCGCTTCCCCGCTCTTCATCAACCAATACCATTGACAGCAATTAAGCCGCCGCTGCGCGTATTACGCATACGCCCCTTTGTCGCATTGAACCCACCTCCGGATCGCTCGTCGCACAGCCGCAGGAAATTGCATCCTTTGTGCGGTTATTGCATAAATTATCACAGTCCGCACCCGCTAAGAGCCCCCTGCTTCGCTCCAATGGGGAACTGCGACGCCTCTGTCTCGCCTGCCGCTGTTCGGTGAGGATGAGTGGCAGCATTTGGTCGCCGGCTATGATGGGTTCCCGGAAGGAAAGCTTCTTGCGCGGCTTGTCGGTCTTGGGTCGCTCCAGCATTATGCTTCCATTACCGCCACAGCTGCCCCCTCCACCGCCGCCGCCACCCCCTCCACTGCTCAAGCTGGAGCTGCTGTGCTGATCGCTGAGACTCTTGCGCCGCTGCAGCTGATGACGCTGCTCGGATCGCTGGTGGAGGAGATGGGCTCGTCGCAGGGCCTCCGGCGATGCCTCATAGTGATCCCCGGGTAAGCGCTTGAACTTCAGGCGTGCCTTCAAAACATCTCCATTGGTTTGGGCAGCAGACGAGGAGGAGTTACTGGCCTTATGGCTTGACTTGGCCACCGGCTGCTCCTTCTTTATAATATACACCGTATTCTCGTCATCATTGAACAGGATATGCTTGGGCTTGTGGTCTATATAGGTATCATCGATGAAACGAGCTGGCTGACCAACAGGACCTCCTCCTCCCGTCACAGGAGCCATTTCGCGCTCCACGCAACCAATGAGTTCCCGGATATCCAAACTCTTGTTCCGCGACAAGTGCTTTTGTTTCTTTTTGTGCGATGGAACTGGAGATTGTGGAGGCTTGTCCTTCAGTTGGAGATGCTTATCCCCCACCAGGATATCCCGGATGAGGCCACCACCGCTGCGGAAGATGTTCTTGTGATAGTGCACCTCCGAGGGCTTTTCAACAGTGGTCACCGAGGAAACGGTGGCCTGCTGATCCGCCTGCTGATTCTGCTGATTCTGCTGGACCTTGGCCATGTTGACCTTGCTGCGACTCCGCGTCCAGGGCAGAAAGTCGAAGGCCTTGGTTATGGGACTACGGGGAACGTGGGCGGAGCTGTCCGCGAGATGCGGATGGCGCTGCTTGTGCGGAGCAGCCATGACGAGGGTCTTCTCGTGCTTCATGGCCACAGCAGCAGCTGGTCAGAGTTCGGTGATCCGCGAAATGTATCCGCAATCCGCAATCCACAAGGTCGTTAGCTCGCCAATTTGTCACTGCTCACTTAGTTCAATGCTGTTCAGTGGTGTTTTCACTTTTCAATCGGCCAATTAGTTGGCTATTAATTTCATAATTGCTTAGGGTTCTGTGGGTCGCTCCCTTGATCCAGGTTGTTCACACACACACCGCCGATGCGCCATTTTTCACACCTGCGAGGTGCTATATTTATTGTTTATGTTTCTCTTTAGCCCCTTGGCTGTTGTTTTTGATTCTGTTTCTTTTGCGTGTTCATTTATTTGTGTATTAAATTATTTGCAACTTTTCATGTTGCCTACATATCGGAAAAGAAATATTTTTGTTGGTTATTTTCCGAACATTTCTGCCGCATGCATGCCACAGATTTCTCATTTCCAGGCCACCCCCTCGACCAAAAAAAAAAAAGAACACTGTCAATATGATGTGGGTATTGTTATGGTTAGCCAGCAAGCGAACTTTATGTCAATCATCAGGCGAATGATTTGCATTGGTTTTCTGTCAATGAGTCAGAGTCCTAGTTGCATTTTCATAAGCATCGACATTTTGAAGGTCTATTATTTATAAATATTTCAAAAGAATATTGAGCTCTTATTTTATTTCTGTAAATTATATATTCCATTCACGTTTATATATTAAAACTTATGTTGTCTTAAAATAAAGTCCTAATGAAATATCACATGATAAGGTACTCAGACATCTATCAACTAATTTATCTCAAAGAATTTAAGGTTATAAAGATGATTGCCTTAATATATTCTTATTAGATTGGGATAATCATTTATGAAAAAGCTCAGGCAGTCACCAAAGTATATTTTCACAAACTTGCTGAACACTCTACTATTACTAATTAAGTTTAGGCTACTGGCCAAATAACTTTGTGGTTTCCCCTTTCAGAAGACTCTCGAGCAGAACTTGGCCAGCACTCAAGCACTTTGAAGGGCTACTTCAGTGGCGGCAGGTTGAGCACTCGCCTGAACGACATTAACAACACATCAATTTGAATTATTTTGACAAGCAATGACAGCACTTGTTGCGCAAGTTGGCAAACAAAACAGAGAGTGAAGCGAAGCATGCTTACAACATGTTCAATATTTGAATACTCCGGGATACTAGACTAACTCGGCCATTTACCAGTTATTTTTAAGGTATATTTACAAGAGGCGTCTCTTTGCCGTTTTATCAGCATTGCGCATACGCCACGTGTGCCAGGAAAATCCGTCTTAGCGAAGGTGCCAACTGATTGTCTATCTCCACTGAGTTCGCACATATATCTCCCCAGTGGGACTTGTGCAATTTCACATAAATCAAATTGAGAACTATAAAAAGTAAACGGATAAAATGTGTGGCAACTTACATTCGTTACAGCAAAGCCACAAATGAAAACTTAAATAAATAAAAACGAAAGAAAAGAAAAGAAAATTGCGTGGCATTTCGTGGAAAACTACTTGAAAATTAATGGCGTTAAGAATGACTTTGTTAGCTTTGTTTTATATATTTATTTGAATTTTAATTTCCATTTTACTCTGCACAGCAATCAAATCCGTCAGTTTGTTTGTTTTGCCCGCGCTGTCTGTCATAAGGGAAAATTTGTACAGAAAAATCTTTGTGTCTGGTCTGGCTTTTTAGCACCGTTTTAATGGCACTGCCATTGCCATTGCCCCTGCCCCTGCCCCTGCCCCCTTTCTATGCCTCCATCTGGCCGACTGGCCGGTGTTTACTTGGGCCATAAGTCGTCGGTGGTCACGATGCCACAGCTGCAGGCACATGCCACCGCATATGCCACTTCCGCAGCTGCAGTTAACCACAGTTTAACACTGGGAAAACTGCAACTCGTAAATTCTGCACATTGTCACGTGGTCAGGATGGTTGTTGCCTCATGCCGCCCCTGCCCCCTCTGCCCCCCGCGCTAATGAACTTCTCATTAGTCATGCAGGCTGCGGCACTTGAAAATTTAATTTACATACTGGCCAGAAAACCCATAGTATATCCGAAAATACGCATAGAAAATAAACTTGAGTATTTTTAATTCGCCTCTCGAACAAAGCGAAACACCTGCCCGCACTACCTGTGTCTTTTCCCACAGACTCTCACCGATCGTTGTTCGATTTTAGAAATACTTTAAAGTAGGCTATTAAAATAATGGATCTATTTTGGCTTGAAATGCAAAAAAATAAAAACAGAAACGAAGCAAAACAAAGCGAAACGAAACGAAACGAAACGACGAGGGCAGCCATTTTTGGGAATATGAAAATGGAAAAGAGGGGTGATAGAACCAAGGTACGTTGCGGTTTTCCCCGAGGCATTGGCTTTGCCAATTCCACAGACAACAGGTAAATTAGAAATATTTCCCCATTCCCCATAGAAAACTTGAGAACAAAGTTATGTTCATGAAAATATTTGTACCTATACTTTATGTTTATTTGAGATTTTTAAGCTGTCAAATTTGCCTTAGCTTGTTTATTGTACCAATACGAAATATAGATATAAATAAATAAGCTTCGCAGAAGAGAATCGTAAATATTTCAACCAAAATATCACGTGTGCGTTAAACTTATTGACCATAATACTGCTTATTTATACGAGTCTCCTCATTTCCGTGTACTACCTGTGGTGCGAGTAGCTCATTAACAACTAATATGCATAAACAGTAAATTTAGGAAAAGTGTACGTCACTGAACTAAGTTTGGATATGAATGAATGAATTCGGGTTGCCATAAGCCAGCACAGAAATTTACTTTCACTTAATGGTACACTCTAATTTTTTTGTTTTAGTAAAGTCGTATTACTGTCCGCACTTTGCAAACTTTTTTCAAGTGGCTTGTGCTGCGGCTTTTCTCTGGTAATTAATTTTCCAGTCAATTTTCTGCTCTCGTGGCTCATTATTCAATCCTTAGCATTGTTTAAAAGTATTATTTGTGTTCTTTTTGCTGGCCACAAGCGTTTAATGGCGTCAGCAGTCCAAATGGTAGAAAAAACCAATGACAAAACACTTTTGGGACTTTATTCCTAGCAACGATTTCTTTCTTTCACAATTTGAAATATTTAATTTTACGGCTCGCTGGGACTGATGATCTATGGGTACGTTAAAATATTTTCCTTAAAGCTGTGACATGACATTGCCTGAATTTATTTCGCTTGTATCGGATGATGTTGTGGTTTATTTATTAAAGGGGATGTCTTGCAGGTGGCAGAAATATCGGTTTGAATTAATTAATTCTTTTGTTTTTAGTTTTTTGTTATAAACACTTCACTTCACTGACATTCACGCACTCATTGCATAATTTGGAATATTTCGATATGAAGTTTTTCAATCACTACACGTCTGCAAAGGCGCGCCGTCTAGAACGCACTGGACAAAGACCGAAATGAGAGAGAAGATCGCCGATCGATAGATCTTGTCGTAGCCGGCTAAATGGAAAAGCTCCCAGAGCTTTTCCGCTCAGCTGTTGGCCCGATCGTTGGCTACATGCTGCGTTTGTTTTGATTTTTGGTTTTGCTTTGCCGTTCCAACGAGGCCCATATATTGAAACGATCAACGAAACCCCCTGAGGCCGGTACAACGCGGCGTATGTGTGATTGCAGCTACTCTTGTGACGTCATTGCTTTGTGTTTCGCGGAAGTAAACAAAGGGGCTCTTCGCTTCTTTCGACCATTTTCCGTTGCTCCTGCTTAGCCATTAATCATACACTTTTCATCGCTTTGTCGGGCCGTGTTTGTGTTCATTCAGCTTCCAAATTGCGTTGCATTTGGATGTTACTTGAATAACAAATGCCTGGACGATACGTGTATATCTAATGCCTCAGGTGCAACGGAGCTTTTTTCTGACGCACGCTGCGTATGCGCGATTTTAGACACGTGCAGGCGACGTGTGGCTGATAATTCCCCTGTTGCCATCCCAATCCCCCCTCCTGGCCTTAATTTCTTATGTCACTTGTCAGCCATTTCGACAGCCAAAAAAACATTGACTGCCCTCTGATGTATTGGAATTTTTCCCCAGAAACCCGCTTGTTAATTAGAAAAGAAAAAATAGAAATGCCAACTTGACATTGTCTACAGACTGAAGTTGAAGGCCAGCCGATTATACCAAGAAATTTGCGTGGTTTGTACTCTCAAGAAATAAATTTGGAACATTTCTGTCTTGGAATTAATCAAAAACCGCATTCGGTACGAAATCAAAGCAAATGCATTTCCCCCAGGCGACCGGCCACAAAGTAAAATCTGATTTATTTATTTGGCAAATCTCGGCAATAGCTTAATGGGGGGCGATGTCGCCCCGCGAACGGGAAAATCTATGCCGATCCACTGGCCATATAACACGGAAATGGACGCGCCGGCTGGCCAACCCGACTGATGGACAGTTGCGCCTTACTTTTCGCCGGGTTTGTTTAGATCCCAGTGCGCTGTAATGGCCAATGAAAAATTGGTCTAGACTCGAACAGATTGACAATGAAAAATAACCACGGAATCATTGGTTCAATAAATAGAAACCGAATGGGAGAATTAACAGGGAAAGTGACTCAGCTTTTTGTATACTTTTGTAACTTAAAGAGTTTTACAAAAATAAAATAAAAATATACAGAATTTTAAAAAATTTGATTTACAAATTCTATAAAATAGAAATAATAGCTAACTCTTGTTTCCAAAGTATTTTTCAAGTAAACAAGCTTGGTTTTATTATGCCATATTATTTATATAAATATTAAATAAAAATGTAGTTTTGCATCTTGCCATTTATAGTCACTACGAATTAATGGAAACTAGATCAAATATAGCCCAATTATATCACATCTAATAAACTGCACTTCGCTCTTTATAGCGCACACATATTTTTTTTGTTTATTTGCTAGTTGTTTTCGATTCGGTTTTCCAATGCTGGATACTAGCCAAAATTATGCATACGTGTAGACATTTTGCACAAGACCAGAGTTCTTATTTTTAGAGATTCCATGGGTGGCAGTGCGGGGCGTAATGTCAAGTAAGTCACATGTAGCCTGCATTATGCGAATTGCGGCCATAAACATTTCATTGGCCGAAGTAAGAGGAAAAAGCCTAAAGCAAACAGAGAGTCTCACCTTTTTGTGACTTTTGAAGACGGAACACTTGAACGTATCCGTGCTGGCATCGCGCGCTATGTAGCTGAATATCTTGAGATCGCTGCTGTCGTGGGACACGTAGAATATTCTATAGATGGGATGATTGAGCAACTCGATTTCCTCGGGGTCATTGGTCCAGTTCTTTTTCTAAACATTATGTAAATAAATCGTATAAGATAAATGAAACTTATAGCCCGACATTGACTTACTTTTCGACGACGCTTTTTGAGCACTACGCGTACGCCATTTACCGATATGTGGATGGTGACTTTTCGCTTCTTCAGATTCTGCACTTTGCACTCGTACTGTGGGAGCAGAAAATGGAAAGTAAAATTTGAATAAGATTTCGGATACAAGCGAAAGTGGGGCCACGTAATTCCAGAATTTTCAATTAACATTTGACTGCCTGTGACGGCTCGCCTAATGGCAAAGACATGACAATAACAAGCGCCAAATTTACCACGTCTCCTCATTCCTCATTCCCCATTCTCCATTCTCATCGACTGACAGACAGGGCTAATACACAGTAACCCACATACTCACACACACACACACCAAAGTCAACCGGGCTAACACGGTTTAAGCCAGGGCACGCACGACTTCTCGAAATGAAGGAAAAGGGAAAGAATAAACAAGCCTCGTTACTTTTTATGCTACTAGAATGGTTTTTCTTTTTAGCCAGCTTCCTTTGCCTTTTGGCCATATATGTAACTGTAATCAAAGTATGTGACGCTGGCAAACAGAGAGTGTTGCCTGCTTTTCGGAGCCGTGGGGGGGGAAAGATATTTAAAACCGCCTTTAGCCCGGATAAAAGTTTCTTTAATTGGCAGCCGGAGATGCAAGCATCCTATGACATGGCATGTGGGCGAGGAAATTCGTTAACTTTTCAACTCGCCAGGATTCAAAATTCATTTGCGTCCCACGCGGCGTATGCTTGATACTCACCCTTATCCGTCGCATGGCCTGGACGATTTCGGCTCGAGTATTGGGTCGCGGCACCTCCTCCCAGCCAACAAACTGCAATAATAGAAGAAAAAAGGTATTTTGTAATGATTTATTGGTGGAACAAATATTGCCTCTAAAAATTCCCCAAAATATATACAAAAATTGCAGCACTAAAAGTATTTTAATATAGCATCCACAAGCGATTCTGTTGCCAAGAGCCTCGTCACAGAAAACTGCATTCCTATTTTTAGTTGGTCTTATTTTCTAGATTCAAGTGACGATCTGCCCTTTGCCAAGTTCGTCAAGGGGAATGTTCTATCTGTTACTTAACTAAAATACACTTTTCATTTCGCTGTCAGTCAGCAATATATAAACTTAGTGGCTTTGTGAAAATTTATGGCCAAAAATGAATGCAAACTGTGGCGACAGCAATTGTTTGAAAATAAAAATTGCGATTTTAATGCACAATTTTTGTCTTGTTTGCGTTTTTTCTATGTATTTGTTTTACGGCGAATGCAGCTCAAGGATAACAAATGCGTAGATATGGACCTAGATTTGTGAATTTTATTACAGTGACAACAACAATTTAAATGCGAAATGACATGACAACAACCACAATATACCGAGAGTGAGGGAGAGATGATGCCATCGTCGACTGACAGTGACAAAATGTGCATGAGATAGCAGTCACGCCCCCATCGCCCCCCATTCCGCAATTTATATACATTTATATGCATACAGACACACTTTACACTTTGCCGAACAATAAAAATAAATATACCCATATACCCATAGTGAAGAGGGTTCATTTTTCGGTTGAAAAGCCTTTCGCCTCGCCGAATATCCTTATGCAGAAAACTTTTCAAATATTTCATGGGAAAAGGGGGGGATCTATTTATAAAATCCAGCATATGTCTATTCTCTATGATGTATGTCAAGTTATGGTAAACAAATCGAAAGTTTGTACGCCACATTGCGATGAATTTCTGCGAATGCTAATATGTTAGATGATTAATGTTTTGGGTATAAGGGATATGGCGTGTGCCAAATCCATATATTTCGGACTAATCCAAAAATAGTCCAAGTCAAAAGTTGAAATATGGCAGAAAATAGATTTTTGCACATTAATTCGGAATATTATTAAAGCGAAACGGTGTTAATGGCAGTGCTAATTGATTTCCACCTACGCCCTGATCCATGCCATGTGCCCTAAAAGTCGAAAAAGCAGTTTATTAGTCAGAACGGCGAATGTTTACTTCTCCCGAATACACTTATGATTATGCAGATGTTAAGGAAAATATTTTTAAAATACTCGCTAGCTGAAGTTTATATCCAACCCTGTCAAGACATATAAATAGATATTTGCATGCCATTACCATTCAAAAGGTTATGAAACGAAGCTTTAAATTCCCCACAAAAGCCATCCGGCAGTAAGCCCATAAAAAGCCATTTACAAAGCGGAAAGCAGCCGAAGATGGAGCAGAAAATAAAGTAAAAGGGGGTTGGGGAAAAAAAAGGAAAAAAGGCTGAAACGAAACTCTCACTCTCGCCCACAAATATTTGGATTGCATTAAATTCATGCAAACACAAAGGATAAGGGATACACAGAGCGCTTATCCTCTCCAGCTAGACAAATCCCCGCGCAAATAAAATAAAGAAAACCAACTTCAGACCCGCTCTGAGCTGGCAAAACGTTTCGTTCACTCTTCTTTCACGCTTTTCCTATTGCTTTCCCCCCCCACCATTTCCATTTCCCTTCAGTTTTTCCCCCCACCATTTCCATTCGCATCCTTTTTTTCACTTAAAAACCATTTCAGTGCGACGGCTCTATGCAAATAGCCGCTGGACTTTGTTCGTCGCTTCGTTTAAATTCATTTACTTTGATTAAAACCCAGGCCAAGAGTGGACCTTCCACTCTCTGGAGTAGTAAACTTTTATATCCCTTTCCATGGAGCTAGACGCTTTTACCCACAGCCGATTTAATATTTTCTTTTAAGCCATAACTTTACCTATGTACACAAAAAAATTAATGGATACATTTTCAACTGGGTTTCCACTGGTTTGATGTTTTTTCTATGTATTTCTTTAATTTTGGTATTTTTAAATATTCACATGTTTAAGTTTTAGCTTTGGAGCAAATGCTTTTTTCTGTGTATCGATAATTTTCTATATTTAAATCATTAAAATTTCGAAATCATTATTTATTTGAATGCATTAGATGTTCTTTTTATTTTTGAAAAACATATACATTTTTATTTGAACGTACTCGTATTTGTTTAATATTTATTGGAAGAACATGGTGTTGTTTTTTTATAAACAAATAAGCAATCGCTTAAGATACTTTATTTTTCTGTGTATACATTTTAAGGCTTCAAAGGTTTATGACCTGCATTACGTTTATTGGTCAATGATGGAGATTCTGTTTTGATTATGAGTTTTATAAAACAACTCACGTTTTTCTTCTACTTTCTTGGGCATTTTTCCCTTCGATTAATTACGAGCATTGAAATCGATTTTCCCCACTTTGAGTTCTATTTTCAAACATTTGTTTATTTACACTTGATCGTTCGGGCGAAAGACAAGTGAAAAGTCAAAAGCTGGCCACGTTTGTTGGCCCTCTCCGCGTGACGTCAGCACGGAGCTCGATGGATGCTCAAGGTGTCCTGAGATATTACCTGCCATTTGTCCCGGCAAAAAGCAATTAAGCTTCGTTTAAAGTCATCCCCAAAATCCTGACTAAAATCATCAAGAAATTGAATGTTGAATTAAGAGATTTAAAGGGGGTGCATGAAAAAGAAATGGGTCTTAAATGGGTTGTGGAGCACGTTTAGCCGACGGTCAACGACAAACAGATTAGAACAGCTTAGTCGGAACGCAAAAAAATATGAGAAAAAAAATGAATAAAAGAAAGCCCCTTTGGCGCAACATAAAAAATCTGAAAAAGGATTTGGTTTTTGGCTCGCCTTTCAGCCTTTCGCCAACGTTTCGGCCATGGCTAATGGCGCTTCAGGCCGGACCAGCTTTCATGTTCAGCTCTCATTGCCCCTTTTGCTCTTTTGGATTTGCCTTTCAACAATGCGAAACATTTGTTTGTACAGCTTTTCCAGCTACGGCGGACCGAAGCGTTGAAAACATAATTTTTACTAGGTTTATTTACAAAAAAGAATCAAATTTGTGTGTACACGTGACCCCTGACCCTGCCAGCACATAAATGCCGCAATTTTTTGTCGCAATGCTGCGGGGTATTACAATTTGTATTTGCTTTATTTTTGTGTAAATCGCAGAAAAGGGTTTGTGGTTTAAATAGGTACGAAGTCTAACCAATAATTTGCATAAACATATTTAAATATATTAAAATACACACTATATATTTACTTTACACTTTGCTCTACATTTCTTCAATTTATAATGCATACTTTTAGGCTGTCAATGTCATCAAAAGCTTTTTAAATTCCAACTAAACACCACCACTCATGTTTGGAATTTTGTATGATAAATTTTGGAATGCGAAATGTTTAGATAAGTAATTCCTGTTATTTCTCACTTAGTTATTTTCATGTTTAACACTTGCAATACAAATGCTTATTAACAAAAAAAACTAGCATAGTTTTCAGAGCTCCGCAAATAAAATAAGTAATCGGAAAATGAGAGAGTAAGAGAAAAATACGGAAAAGTGCGGAGAAGCTTTCTCTTCCTCTTCTAATCTCTTTGGCCAGTAATTCCACATGTGTAAGAAATTTAAAAATTAATTAGGAACATAGAACGAAACATTTTCAGCGAAATTAAATGTTGAAGACTAAACGAAAATAGATCAAGTAGTCCGGTATTTATAAGCAGTAAATTGACGCTGTTTATTGAAACATTTAATTGGCCACTTTGAGAGCTCTTCAATAGAAATTCGTTTTAAAATTGTTGATTGAATGTGATGTCTTTATTTGTTTATCGATTTGGCATGGGTAAAAAGCATGGGTAAGCAATCAAGTAAATTCTTAAGTAAATAAAGCAAATATTATATTAAATCCGTTTTTTAAGCATTGTCTAACCAAAATTGTATCAAATTAAAAGGATACAGTATATCCTTGGTGTAGTGTAATTGCAGAAAAGCATTATTCTTCAGCAAAGACATATTTTACTACGTGAGAAGTGTAATTCTGTCTTAAAGAAAAGCTTGGGGAAAACATTTATAAAGGAAAATCAACAGGGCAAAGTTAAACGTAAAACTGCAGAAATTAAGTGGGAAGCAGCCCCAAGAATTTTCGCTAATAATGTTAATTCCATTGCCACCTCCCCCGCCATCCACTTTATTCAACTTCCACAAAACCACCGCAGATAATCAGCATCTCCGGCCTGTTCTGCACTTCCTTTTGCCTTTTGTTTTGCTTTCATCTCGGGTTTTAGTTTTGTGCTGTGTCGGCCTTCCTGTCTTTCGTCCTTCCCCGCTGTTGCGCAACTTAACTTCCTTCGGGTTTTCCCGCCCAACAGCCACCCACCAACGCTCTTTTCAGGCCATTTCATTAGCATCATCCAGCCAGGAGGCAACTTAATGAGATGGCGGGCAAAACTTTCAACTGTCTTTCTGGTTTCTGTGTTATGCATAACTTTGGGCATTTTGGCTTGTGCTTAATTTAAAACAATTATTTGACGAGCAGTAAGTGGCCAAGGCCGCAGGCCAACTGAGCTCAACCCAAATCAAAGGTTGACCAAACCTGAGTATAACCAAGGGAAGTGAAGAAAACGAGATGCAAGTTTTCACCATCGTCTCTCCAAATTGCAGTTGGCCAAAATGCAAATGGTTTGGCCAATAGCACGCCCATCCCTATTATATCTCAACTATGATAATTTGCTGGCCGTTAAGCGGGGGAAAATGCGCTGTTCAAATGCAAACTGCAAACAAATGAGTTTGTCTGGTCGAATAAATCATGTCGTGGGATTTGGGGTTAGAAGTGCCCCCGCCAGCCTGCCTGGAAAAGTACCCCTTATCGGCTACTCTAAAGTAAAGTGCAAAGTCAGGCTGCCTAAGTGGCGTGAAGTGAAATGCTTTCTTTTAGCCAACACTCGCGGCAACAAGTTAAGTGCAAGTTAAATCAACATCTGAATTTCCACCGTGCTAAAAACACCAAAATGAAGAAGCAGCTCTGGAGGTGCAAATGAAATGGGCAAAAAAATACACTGAAAAAAATACTCAACTGCAAGAGATTCTTGTTTTAGGAAATGCTAATATAATAAGCTTAGCTTGAGCCGCATTTATATACTTTTTATAAATATAATTTTAAAAATCTAAATATTAACATGATATATAAATTTGGAATTTAAGTTCCGAAATTTAAACATTTCGTACAATAACCATAACAATATAAGAAGATAATTATTTGTAGTTTTGTTGGTAAGATAAATAAATACTTTTTTTTAGATGTCCAAGTTCATAAATTAAGAACTTGTTATCCTGATTTTCTCCTCTGCAAAGAGTGTTCTTGCAGTTTATTCTCTCCTTCTGGCCATAAAGCTGCATGTGTGCGTTGCCGTTTCCCCCAGACGGCTAATAAAAACCAAAGACTTGCTTTCTTTGGCTCTGCATTTGCATAAGCCGGGTATCGTCTTTTTGATTGGCCCCTGCCAATGTGTGTGATTTGATATGCAGGCATTACTCACCTAATCCATCAATGCCTAGCCTGGTAATTGTCAGTTTCCGGTGAAAAACTCTTACAAATTATGCTTTGTGCCTTATGCATTTCACACTCGAAAGACATAAAACTCTAAGCTGATAGTAAACGATGCGAAAGAAAAAGAAAAGCAAAAGAAAGACAAGGAAACCCATAAACTATTATCTGGGGGAGATAATAAAAAAAATATATGAGTGGAAGGGGTCAGTTGCATTCTTTGTTTGTTCTTGGTTACGACTTTCGCCTCACTTCATTAACTCCCCTCGCTCAATTGTGGAGTGTCAAGTTTTATTGGCCCCATAGTTCAGTTCACTTCAGCTCAGTTCATATCGGACCTATGGAAAAGTAAAAGTTTCTGTTGGCTGCTGTCCAGCGCTGACCCATATATGTACTATACAGATATATAGTATTGTAGTATCCCACAGATATTTCGGTTCTTTTTAAACAAAGCGAGGCGAATGGAAATGCATTATGCAAATGCAGCTGCCACACCACAGCATGCAAGAAATGCATCATGATGCGAGTATTTATATTATGATGAGGCAACCATGCCGGAGTCTATCTGGCCCCAATCCCTCCGGAAATATGTGTGTGGGTGTTGTGGGCAAGCGAAATGTTTTGTTCGAGCATAGGGGGAATACAACCGAATTCAGACAATGGACATGCCTTGTTTTCCACATGTAATTGCAAATCAAATGAGCTGAGATTGGACAAGCGTATCGTGTTTAGATACGAAACATCTCCATCTTGATTTATATGTGCCGTGGCTTTGGCTTAGTTCAACTGGAGTAACAGCACGGCAAAGTTTCCCCCATAACTCTTCTCAAAGTTTCAGTTCAGTTTTCAAAGGAAGAGCTGGGACCACAGTGGCGGCAAAGTTTTCGAGTCAAAGGTAAAATCAATAAACAAGTTACCGTTTGGGCAGTGAGCACAGAACCTCCCCCAGTTACCAACAACCCTCGGACTTGGCCATAAACAATTGTGAGTGCGAGTACTGGGGGCGACAAAGCGTATACAAGTGGAACAATAATAACAAAGCACAAAATCAATTGGAAGTACTTAGGCAAACAATGGACCAAGGTAATGAAAGAACAGCCCAACAGCCAAAAAAAAAAAAAGAAAGGAAAACAATAAAGGCCGCTGCTCCAGTACTCTCCCTTTCATTTGGTAACAAGGGCCGTCTAATTCGGCACAAAGCGATTATTTCGATATCGGACATTTCTGTAGCATGAACAGAACCTGTAATTTCCCTGCACACAGAAAAAATATAAATCTTCATCTCAATACTTCACAAAGATATTTTTTTGTTTATTTATCTGTTGCATTATTTATTAAAAAAACATTTTTAAAAGCTCGGTTTATTAAAAATGAAATATACAACTTTAATTTTGTGATTTCGTCCGATTTATGCAAGGAAAAATACACATTTATTTAAGTGCTTTTATAAAAATATTAAATATAAATTTTAATAAAATCAAATGATAAGCTAGTCTATGAAGTATATATTTCTGTGCACCAAAAGGCGGGTAATTTTAAAGAGATATCCAAAGTGGCAAAGCATCGCCTCTGGAGGAGGAAACCAAGCCAAAGCGCAAACACAAATTAAAATAAATAAATTGCGTGCCTCACACACGCAGTCGCGAAATGGGCGAAGAGCACGGGGCGTATGAGTAATGCGTCACAGCAACTAAACGAGCGGAAGCGTTTAATTAGCAGCTTTAATAATTCAATCAGCGTTATATGGTTCCCCCTCTTTTAATCCCCCCCTCTGTGTGCGTGTATGTTGACCGCTAATTTTTATCCAGCAATTTAACCATGTTATTATTATTTGTGTTTCTCTCCTCTGCCATTTATTCGGCGGGTGTAAATTTCACAAGCAAGTGTTAAACAGACTTAAATGCCTGGCGCCTTCAATTATTCCCATCTCAATTTCCATGGATTTACTCTGGCCTGGTCACACATTTTATTGAACGACCTTATTATTGCGGGGGTGTGGGTGTTGTGGGTGGCTGGTGGCTACTTGCGGTTGCCTTTGAAATGAATCGTGTGGCTTTTTTGGGGGTGGCTTTTTAGCCATTTGGGGCGGTGGAGCTGTTAGCCGTTATTGAGCCCTCGGTTGCTGTTTTGCCACCTGCTGGGTTGCCAGGGCTTGAGCACTGCTGCTTTTGGGGTTAATGAACTCCACCTAATTAGGTTAGCGGTTAGCTCGACCAAAAATACTACTTACAAAATGCAAATTAGTCAGTACATTATTGGTTTTATGTCTCTTTACACCACCACTAGGCAGTGAAATCTCCTTGGTCCTGTCGCTGATTTTAAAGCGTCAGAATTGCAAATACCCGTCGCACGTACGTATATGGCGAAAATGGCATCGCAATAAATTTGCGATGACCACGGCAATGACCAGCAGCCGGAGGCAAGGCGCCGAGAGTGTTTGCCGCGACTGCTTAATGAAAAAGTAGCCAGGGCAGCCAGCAAAAACAGGCAAAGGCAAGGCAAGGCCTGCTCAATTGCCATTGATGTTCGAGAACAGACAAACATATAGCTAGATAGAGAGTTACACTGAGGGAACATACATTTGGTTAAATTGTTTCATTAAACTGCGCATCTTGAAACAGCTTCAAAAAATATAGAACCTGGCTATAACCAAAATAAATAAAAAGTAACTTAATAAAGCCCTAAATGTGACTAATTATTATAAATGGTACATGAATACCAGAAGTGAAGTACACCCTTTGTTTTGTATTTCTAAAGCTGTTGATAAGGCCATATTCTCATGAGTCTTAACTTGGTTGAAGGCTTATTTACTAAAACCATAATATTTGAGTCCACGGAAAATCCATTTCTCAATTCGAGTTTTGTATTCCTGAACATTTTTCCCTGTGTTTACAAACTGAGACTGAAAAGACAGACAAGACGGACCAGCCAGAAATAGCTAGACGAAGTCGCAGTTGGAGGCTGTGTAAAAACCATCAAAGCCAGCGCCAAATGTTGGCTTAAGCCTGCAACATGGCCATGTCCAATGTGCGTGCATCTTGGCTTTTTCTACCTGCAACTGACTGACTTTTTGCCCACTCCACTCCTGGTCCATTCAATCCATGGTCAAATCGACGCTGCAGCTGAGCTTTGATTTGATGACCGTGTGTCCCATGTTCGCTTTCTGTTTCTCCTCCATCCCCATCCCCATCCCCATTCCCATCTCCATTTCCATCGAGCATTTCACTTTGTGTCGCCTGCGAGCGAGTGAAATCCAGAAACCTGGCCTCCGCGTCTGGCAATCGGTGGATCAGCCTAAATGACTGCATCCGCCGTGTGAGAGAGGAATCTGCTATGAAGTAATTTCATGCTATTTCAGACAGCTAAGCCGAACTGGACCGCAATTATAATCAATTCTAGACTATTATACACTATTATACACAAAGAAAAAATAATGATAAAAAAGTAAACAGTATTCAATGGTATTTTATTCCTGTGAAATATTTACATCATTAAAGAACTTAGATTTACCTTTCCTTATTATAAGTAACGTTTAAATATTAATAGAAAGATTTCTGAAACTGATTTCAATTTAAATTATATATTTATATTTGCAGAGCAAAGATGTTTCCAAAGTTGAATTTAATTTACTATTATTTTTCGATAAAATGTACAAGGCAATATGTGTTCGTTATCTGGGTTTTTAAAGTGCTTTATATTTATGTCTTCCACTGTGCTATTGCTGTGCAAATTTTGTAAGCCAAAAGCAAAGCACCATTTATATAAACTAAAGCAGAATGCGTTGAATTTGTTTTTTCATTAAAAATGTTTGCTGAGCTCATAGGAACAGCACGCCATAGACTAAGACTGTGCTTACAGTTTTTCAAAATATGTTTTCCTCTGTGCAAGCCTGGGCTTAAGTGTAAAACTAATTTCAGCAACGATTCCAAAATGATAGCAAACACACAGCACCGATTGGGATCCAGTTTCGTTATTGCTCTTAGTCAGAAGCGTCAATTGCCTAACTAGAACAATAGCATCTGTGGTGCATCGGGCACAGCAGCTCTCGTTCCTACCATCTTGCCCATTAGCAGAGCAAATATAATTACGAAGGCTAACTGGGGCAACAAAAATGCAGAGGAAAAGCCCGGAAAAGCCGGGTCGGGCCAAGTCGAGCCAGCCGGAGCGCATAAATGCATGTTAAAGTCAATTTATGCAGGCCAGACAATGCAGCTTAGATCCTCTTGGCATCCACTTTTGTGCCAGGTACAGATTGCCCACAAACACACACAAATGGCATTCCCAAGGCGCCAGGACACGTGCTTGTTAGCGTGATATGAACACCCCATATTCCGCCGCTCCTCCGCCAGTTTGCCCGCTTGAATATGTTAAGTGGCAGCCGGGATGACAGTGCGTATGAGCGATATATGCGTTCCAACAGCTCACAATGGAATGCAATTTGCCATATCCCAACCTGGCAATTAATTTGGGCTTATGCCCCCTCCCGCTGCAACGAAAGAAAGTCGGCGAAACGAACCGAAAATCTATGACAAATGGCCCGAACATATATGCATCCACTCCCAAAGACAGAAGTTGCAAGACGAATGTGCAGCTTTTTTCTCAAATTTGACAGCTGCCGACATGTGAAGGCAAGTCTAGAGGCACCGCACCGTTCAATTTTCCATCAAACTTTGGGTTCAATGGTGTGAAGAAAAGCGTTTTTTCACCGGGAAAGTTTGGGAAAATGTCAGTGCCAACTACAAATTTTCCACTTCATTTGCCAGTCCCTCTGACTTTAATTTAACTAATACAAAAATGCTGACAAAAATCAATATGCCTAACGTGTGGCCGTCGGCGGAAATGTTTCGAGTCGTAAAAAGAAAATATTAAAATGGGTAATATTTTTCTTTTTTTTGGAGACAATGCCTAATGACACGCAACTTGGGAGTTATGAGGCCGCGGCAAGAAAAAGGGTGCGGTCGGGAAAGAACTGGAAAACATTAGGCAAGCCTGGGTGAAAAACCAAAAACAGAAACGAAAGATATCTGCCTCCCTGTAGCGATCTGTTAATGATACTTTCCCGGTGAAAATCGCGAGAAAAAAATGGCAAAGAAACGAAACGAACTCGAAACGAGGACACGCACATTATATAGCAATTTGTGAGCTCAGGAAAAACAGCAAACTTCGCCCGACTTTCGCAACTGAAAGGCAAAAAGTTAAAAGCAATTTGGATTTTGGATTGGGGGCCAGTTTTTAGCCACCTCACGCAACCTGAATTCCCCCATAAGGACATTGCAACAATTGTTTGTTTGCCAGTTGTTCGTGAGAAAAGTCAATGTCAAGGTGTACGGAACGATTTTCTATTAATACCTGTCGACGCGCTATTTATTTTCGATTTAGTTTCCGAATGCTGGCATTGTGCATTGCGATTGCCGTTGATTGTTGGCTGCTCATTAATAATTTATAAGACATACCTCGACGGAATGCCATGATTCACCATCGAATTGCTAACATCTTTTGCTGCTGCATCAAAGTTGCTCGCTAATTCGATTGTTCTGTAACATGAGCTAAATTGTTTGAAAGCTCGACGAATGCCATCACTTTGCCAATTTTTTAATTAAATTTTTGTCAACCTACGGAAAAGCGTTGGCAGTTCGGTCCTCAGTCCTTCGCCAGCTGCAGCACTTTTCCAAATGTCTGTCCATTCTTTTTAATTGACAAAATTGATTAAAATGTTGCTTAACATTTTGCGCCAAACTGACATTTATCTTAATTGCTGGGAAAATGTCGTTTGGAAAATAGAAAAAGCCCGAAACGAAGACCAATGAAATGGGACACAGATCCAAAAGATGGAGCTCTTAATTAGATAATGGTTGTCAGGGCAGTTTGTAAATTGAGTTTGCTGTAGATAAATGGTACGCAAAGAGATGTTACAGTAGATATAAAGCTATTATGTTTGAAAAAAACGGTTAAGGTTCAAGTGAATATATGGAATACATTTTAATTGGGGCAAACTTTTTAATTATATTCCGCTTTTTATAGTAAAACAAAGTGTTCAGCTTTTACGCTAAATTTCGCTATTATTTTGATGAACTAGCCCACCCGGAATACGTAATTCGTTTCCCAACATTTTCATGGCATTTCAAACAGTTCGCATTATTGTCCGTGGATTTAGTGGCCAACGCTTTATTTTTATCATCGAAATTTGAAGATTTTTGTGGCATTGCCAAAAAATATGATTTAGTTCTGTGTTTATTTATGTTCCTCGGCTGCCATTGAGCGACTGCTGACATGCCATACACGCCCATTCGATATGTAGGTGTCATTTGTTTATAATGTTATTCGGCTGCGTATGTATTTCTCTTGAATATTTCATTTGCGGCACATTAAAGCATAGTTAAGAATTTATGGGCTGGGCTGGCCGGGCAATATGTGGCAACTACTTCCGCTGGATGTCAAGCATGTGGCAGACAAATGTTCCTCTCGACCAATAGTCTTTGGCCCTTTACTTTGGCCCTCCACTGCAATGCACTTGACACGTTTCCAAGGAGCGTTTCTTAAGGACTTTGGACACTTTCCAAGGAAACGGAAAAATCGGTTGCAAAGGGGGTCGGGCGGAAAATCCTGAGAGATTGTCGAGTGTGACTGGCATTTTTATAGGCTGCAGTTGAATTATCGACACATTTTCTATTTCACTTTCTGGCTGGCAACTCCTTGGCCACTATTGACTTTTCCCCCACACCGATTGCCTCCCGCCGCAACCGCACTCATTTAACTAATCAAAAGTAATTTTAATCAAAGGAAACCTTCGCCGCAGGCCAGGCACAGATAACGAAGAGCAGCCAGAGCGAAAGCAATTAAAGCCACGTGCAAAGTTTGCCAAAGGTTCCGGGAAAACTTCTTCTAGGCTCCAAGGTGGACGACTTCAAGAAGGATTGCTACTCGATTTTTTCCGTATTTGTCTTGCCAAAGATCAGAGGGAAAAGTCCTGGCCCTTTGCGAAAGTGGCCTGGGGACTTGGATTGCCAATCCTTGGGGTCGGGATGGTGTGTGGGGGGTTGGGTTAAGCAAACTTAATTAATAAAGGAAAGACGCAGCTGAAAGGCAGCTGATTGAAGGCATGCACCTGGAGAAAATGTGACCAAGCTAAGTTAATTAATTTATACGAAAGTATTTACTACTTTAGTATGATTAAAATATCATAAATCACTTTTCAAACATATTTTAAAATGTATTACATTGAAAACAATGAATTGTAAAATGATTATCTAAAATGTCTTGTACCAATTTTCAAGCCACTTAAGACTTTTTATAAATATTAAAAATAGTGCAACGTTATTTGTCTATTTATCATCCAGAGAAAAAACAATATTTTTCTTGTATACAATAATTTAGGAAAGAGGGCTTTGGAATACGAAATTGTTTTACAATATTCTCTCAGTATAATATTTTCTTGTGACTGCTAGACTCTGTCCTGTGTCGTGCAATGAATCGAAACTCATTAAAAACTTTCGCTGTGGTTTCATTAAAGCTAGCAGCTGCCACGCCCCCTTCCCCCTTACGCACTCACGCCCACTTATCCTCCCCATTGTCTTCTATTAATATGTCAAGGTCTGGGCAAAAACACACACATTGTGCCGACAAATAAATTTGAATAATTAAAAGGCACACAACGAAAAACACATGCAAGGAGGTGTGTAAAGGAAGCTGAAATAGATGCGGAACAGCTGTCCTTTTATTTTCGGCAAATGCCAGGACAAGCTGTTGCCTCTCCCCAGGGGATGATGAGAGGGGGAGCCCCTTGATTATTTAGAAAGGGCGAGAAGAAAGGAGAAAGCCGGTCGGTCGGTCGGTCGCTCAGACAAATAAAACAGAGATAATCGGGACCGGCAAAGTGCACCCCCCACGCACAATAGACCAAAGCGACAGCTTGACAAACTAATAACAAAAGGCAAGTCGGCTGACAAACGCACTCGACTACTGGCCAAAGGCAAAAAAAGGTGGCCAAGATCCCAGCTGCCAGTTACCCAGATACTCGGAGACCCGGAGGCCAGGCAGAGTACTCCACAACCCCGGGGCCTTCTCGGTTAGCTCATTAAAAATGAGAGCCACTGTTTTCGTATGCCAACAAGTGCCAAAGTCACAATTTTAATTTACCCTAGACAAGGACGGGAATCCCCGACTGTTTGTCATGGTCAGGAGTGAGTTAGTGGCGCTTCTGTTGCTGTTGTCCTGGTTCTGTGTTTGCATAATCTCACTCAAGTGCCCTCATCCATCCAAAAGTGCTCCAGTTGCTCGGCAGCTCCTTGCCGGGCACACCCACATTACCAGCCAATTATGAGGCGGCTTACGGCCTCAAAAAAGTTCCCAACTTTAAGCGACAGCTGACAAAATGTATTTTAATTAAAATTCAAAGAAAAACCAAGGCCCAAGTTCTGGTGAAACGCAAATTTAATTGAGCGCGCCCAGGACAAGGCAGAATACATTTCCTTCACGCCCTATAAACTCGAGAATAAGCAGATTCCGCTCCAGTTCTTATACATTTTTGGGGGCCCAACCATTAGGCCAAACACTTCTTTAAGATTAAACAAAGTCCAAGGAAAAATACGATTTTTTAAGTACTAAATCAGGCCATAAACCTTTCAGATATTTATTACCATAAAAAAACTAATTTATCAATAAGTAAGCTATTGCAGTTTAAAAGTCAGCCAAAGATAACTCTTAACGAGTATGCTAATAAATTTAATGTTTTCAAATCAATAACCCTGTAAGGTCTCAAACTTTGCGACTTATTTATCACCGCCAGTTTGCAAAAACTATTCTTCAATAAGAATACTAAATAAATATTTTTGTAATCAATAGCCCTGCAAAGTTTCAGATTTCTCTGTTTTAAAGAGCTATTCAAAAGTATCAAGAAAAATTAGCCGAGCCGAAGAAAAATCTGTTAAAGTATTTTGTGGCAAATTATTTTCGACGAGAATGCAAATGAATTGGGGGCTAATTGAAAAAGCTTTCAGCACGCGCGCTTCGCCCACTGAAAAGGTCAAAAGAGCGCAGCGGCGAAGAATATACAAACATTGCGTATACGCGGTGTGGGTCGCACGCCTTTTCCTATTTGCAACAATTAGGCGCCAATCGCGGCCCATTATTAATTTGACTTGGCTTTCAATTAAGCAATTTGGCGCCACATCCCTCTAGCCCATCCAGTAAAAACGTTGATTGCTCCACAAGTTGATTTTTGGGTGGCGAAAAACACTGATGTTTTGGTTAGGGAAAAGTTGGCGGAACAAAAGGCGGAAGGCGCAATGAAAATTGGTCCATTTATGGTGCCGTGTGTGCAATTCCTTACATTTTACGATTGGCAGGCGGCAAGAGCCAAAACTGCCAAAGTGCTGTGTCCCCCCAACCACCCAAACTTTTATGCTAATTTCCACCCACCGAAGCGGGGCTGGCAAAAGTTGGACTGGGCTGGGGCTGGATCCAGCATCAAGTGGAAAACTTTCACAGTATCCAACGTCGACACAGTGTCGAAGAAATGTTTGTTTAGAATTTGGCAGAGCGTTATTTATGGCCCAATAACTTTTAACTTCACATGCGGCCCCATGGCTGGAAATGCAAATTAGTTGCCATTTGGCCAAGACTCACGTAGAGCCGAGGCGCACAATGGGGCCAAATAAATTTAATTGAAAAGAGAGGCGGTCAAGGGATGAGGTCTTGCCGGCCAGGTAAACTTACCTGGGCAACATCCTCCAAGGATGTCAATCGAATCGATCGACCACAGGCAGGACCTGCCAGACAAAGTGTTTAATTAATGCCTAAATAATTGACAGAAACAATCTTTAGCCAGCAATCTCTTCAATGTGAACCCCCGTAGTGTCTTTCATTTATATTTTCTTGAAAATGTCCACTCTGAAGGTTAAGGTCACGCCCACGCAGTTAGACAAACATTTGCTTTGATTATATTTTAGGGTACAAAATTAATGTCATAACAAAGCTACACAGATATATAAATATCTTTTAAGAGCTTCTATATGATTTAAATTTCAAAAGATACTTTGCCCTACTCATACTTATATTTTGTATTAAACAAACGCAAAAGCAGTTCTTTGAAATAATTAGCTACATAAAATTTATTTTAAAAGCGTGTTCTTTTTGGCAGAAATTAATTTTTACAACCGGGAAAAAAATGTATTAATATATACAGATGCGTTTATACGAAAAAAAAAAAGTTTCAGGAAATAAATATTTTTGGTTCACCTAGAAAGTTTATAACCCAGAAAATTATGTGTTGAAATCTCAATTATAAACATTTTTAAATATAATGATTCTTTAAATAAATTTTATAAAATTAAACATTTTTTATAATCCTTTTGAGGTACAAATATATTTTGTATTATTTAGAACATTTTTTAAGTAATGCCTGGTTTTCCTATACAAAACAAGTCCAATACCAATGGTTTTAACCCAACCACAATGGTAGATCCCCAGAGCTAATTATTGGCCATAAAGTTGATTTAAGCAGTTGACTGGCTTGCCACAAAAAAGCCATTCAGCTGGTCCCTTCTGCCGTTCTCTTTGAGTCGGCAATCCCCAATCGCTGTGCTGCATTTTCATCTCTGCCCCTGCCCCCTCCCCAGTCTCTTTGTGTGTCTATGGCGGCAATGTCAAAGGTCGCTGTGAATGGTGGCACATAATTGCACTTGACAGCAAAACGACAGCAAAAGCAGTAGCAGTAGCAGTAGCTGCTGCAGTAGCGGCTGCAACGCTTGTCGACAGTCGCTGAGATAAGGAAAAGTCAAAGCCCAGGGAAAACTGTGAAAGATTGCATGGCGAAATGAATTCAATTGCAGTTTTTCGATGGCTGCAGCTCTCGTTGGTTGTCACTGATTAGACTGGGAAAAGAGCTCCCGGCGCTTTTGATGCAACGGCACAGATAATTTTCCATCTTTTTTTTTCCCGAAGAACGAATGAAACGTGAGCGGCGGCAGTTAACGAGTCTCTGGTGGAACCCTTTTCGATTTGCTCGAATGGGAAAATTGACAGAAAATGATCAGAGATCGGCTTGTCATTACCAAAAATACAAACCAAAAAGGAATGAGTGTGTGGGGAGTGTCTTGACTATAAGATACCCTGTTAATACATAGATATACTAAACTATATACTAAAATACTAAATATTTATGTTTTTGGAGTGGATTTTTGTTGGGATGATAATATAGTTTATTTGTTACTTTTTTGTTCAATTCCAAATGAATGGCGTGCACAACTTTTTAATTGTTCTTTTGAACATACATATAAGCCACCAACATGACTTAACATTAATGGTGTAAACTTGATCAAAAGTTGTAAACTTAAATCATTAAAAAACATTCAAAATTCCTTTTGCAATGGACAGACTGGCTGACAAACTTAACTTAATCAATTTGGCTATATTTTATGGACCAATAACAATGTAATAAAAAGGTAAAACGAAGAATTTCTCTCCCTGTAACACATCTCTCCACAAGCCAAATACATCCTTCACCCTAGAGAGTAGCGGGTATCAAAAAATATTGAACCCAAGCTGCAATCGATTGTGCTGCTTCATTTGCTTTGTTTGGGCCAGGGCCAAGCCCAGTTGGTTGGCCAGCAAACAGCTGTCAGCGGACTGGGATAGGGTCGGTGCTTATGGGCCCGTTCCAGAAAACGCTGCCAAAGAGCGTGCCACGGCAGCTGGCGTTGCAACTTCCGCCATTGAGCGCTTCGCTAGGCACTCGCAGCAACAATAGCTGCTGTTCAGACCAAAAAGTTTGCACATTTGCGTGTGCTACCAATTTTGGCCAGGAACAGGGATGTCTAGATGAATTGAGCATAGGGGGAGTGGGTGAGAAAGCATTTTCCACAGCGGTTTCGAGAGCCTGCGCGGCTGCCCTGACTCATTGGCAGTCATTGGAACTCGTTTGCCCCAGCTGCGCCAGGTGTAATTGCGAAATGTGAGCCAATTTGCAACAGAAAATTGTGTAATAGATAATAAATGAGCTGAGTGGAGTAGAGCATGTGCCGCATTCATGGCCCAATGATCACCTATACCGATGTCGATTGGCCAGCGAATGAATCATCGATGAGCTGGCTAGCAACACCCTAGATAAACCGACCAAAGTCCAAAGTCAGTAGGCTCAGACAAGTAATGGCCACTTAATCCTTGACGACCAGCATTAATGTGGCACTTGACACACATTAAACGCGAATACAGCCGAGAATTATGGCCCAAAAGAAGCTCAAGTAGGTGGCCACTAATGTCCCTATCTACTGGAGAGCAAATCCAGAGTGGAATAACCTAACCAAGAATGATTGTGGAGGGGAATAAAACAAGAAAAATCGATTAGCCGAGGCAAGCAATCAGCCAGAAATAAGCGGAATGAATCTGTAATAATCAAACCGAATTGAAAGAGGAATTGGGTGAATACAAAGTGGGCTACCTCGAGTTGGCCCCGCACTCCAGTGAATTCAAATGTATCCCCCAGTCAATCGTAGCCACCAAATGGAAACCATTTCCGCTCTCTCACATACTTACATCGAGGAATATCCTTTTAGAGGGAACCGGAATCAAGCCATAAAAGCATTTAGCCGATAATTTGCAATGAATATGATGATAACCCAAAGCCATTTGTTTGGATTCCTGGATGCTACGCGTGTTTCGCGCACTGCCAAAGGAAAATTACATTTTCCCCATTGGCCTTTATTATTTTTATTACACTTTTAAGTAACTGAAAATATTGAATTTTATTATTGGATTTCAGCCGCAAATCGATGCATCGCAGAAAAAGAGGATACCATTAAATATTTATTGTACTTTATATACCGTATGCATAAAGTCCAATATCGGCGGCGACGGCTTGTTTGTTTGCGTTATGCCGATGTTATAGCCGGCAAATGCATTTTGCCACCACAAGAATAATCAGAATTTCATAGAGGGAGCCTCGGCACCGGATGCAGTGAGTCCAGCGATGCCGTGCCATGTCCCGCAGATGAGCTGCGAATTGAGCAAAGTGTTGGCCATAAAATCACGGCTGCGGTGAGGCGTGTTAATTATCCCATGTAAACCTGAACAGCACACACACGCGAGGATCAATGGCGCAATGCCAATGTCGGAAAATCCAGCTAAAACAAATGTTTATCAATATATTAACGAGCAAATTGAACTTTACGCTAAAGGTTAACCAAACACGAGAACAAAATTGAAAGAAAGAACAATCGGCAAATAGCTCTTTAAAAAAGCACATAAAAACCCAAACTTCAAGCGGAAAGGACTCTTGAGTTTTATTTGCATTTTATGACTCATTTTTCACGCCTCCTTCAAGGGCCTGCTGGTGTCAGTTGCGGCTGATAAAAGCCAGGACCAAGACCAGGACCAGAACCAGGACCCAAGTTAAATTGCAGGCCGCATAATCCTTTTCGGGCGTCCCTTTTGTCGTTGCCAATATAATTTATATATAGCGAAATGCTTTTGAAATGCTTCCAGCCTCAACGGAAATGCCAGATAATTGAAATTGATATATGACGAGGCCAGGCCCGGAGTTGTCCCCTTGTCGTACTTCTAAAAACAAAACGAGGTCTGCCTCTGCAGATAAACAAAGCAGCAGGAGCAGCGGGATGTGGCCCAGTTTTGGGGGACGAGAATGGGACAGACTATATTGCGTATACGCCGCCTGAACAGCATTCATAATTTTGCGTACACATGGAAAATGGGTAAACACAACAGAAAAAGAGGAAAATCCAAGGCACACACACACACACACCCACACTCTGGCGTAGCACGTGGACCACAGGCATGTGGCCGTCTTCATTTTATTTGTTTTTTAATATTTTTATGTGCCCCCGTATTCGCCAGTATATTTCTTTTCTTTCGATTTATTTTTCGCCTCGATATTCTTTCGGTTGTGTGGAAAATTAGAACATATGCGCTTCACCTTCGCCTTAATTAATATTATTTTGTAAATAATAATTAATTTTACCTCGAGCGTAGAAAATTTTTCAGTCCAAAAATAAATAATTTCCCATTGGAAAAAAAGCAAGATGAAAATGTTTTTATAATTTATTTCTGAGAGACCAGCGGGTCGATGAGTGAAATGGTAATTAACATGATTTCTATATAGGCCGGAAATTGGTTTTTCTGGAATGGAAATTGAATCTGAATATACTCCTTTCTGTTATTTTATTCAGTTCAAAAGGAAATGTCAGTTGCCAACCCACTAAATAAATAAACTTTTTGCCCAAATTGGTTAGCCTTCTGGATTTGATACAAACCATCAGCAGCATTCCACTTGACTCAAATAATTGATGAACCAAAGGGCCATAAATTCCCAATACGCAAGTCGGAAGTTGTTAAGCCCAAATAAATCGACTTGAATCGGATGCAATCGCATAAATATTTGATAGAGCAGTGTATCCTGAATGGCAGAGAAGGCGAAAAAACCAGTGTTGAGCATACGCCGTGTTGCCAGGCGCCTAACAAACAACCAACAAAAAATAGCGTATAGAGGTGAGAAGAAAAATATTATTCGGCGGCAGGCGCTGTGCGTGAGCAAATAATTTATACACCTTTTGAAAGATTTATGCGGCATGGCTTTGGGGCCAGGCAATTCGCGAAATCAAAGCGTGAAATTCAATTAATCTGAGCAGCAAAGTCTTCGGCGAAAGCCCTGTATTAGTGGGGCTTCAGGACACTCTCGTTAGCACTGGCTTCTTGGTGATTCATAACTCGCATAATTCCAACTGGACACTCTGACAGATGAATCAGATGAAGTTTCGGCGCTGACACAGCAGAAAAAAAGCGAAAAAACGATGGAAACGGCAGTGGGTTGGGCTGGCTGGGTTGTTCATCGTATTTGGGTTAGCCATCGAAGCTTATACTTTTATATATATGGCACATTGGTAACGGTACGGGTATTCACCGTTTGGCTGTGATGCTGCTGCAACTGTTTGGCCAAAAGCGATCCCCAGTCCAAAGCCAAAACAAACGAATAAACAAACAAACAAACGACGATGCCAAAACTGAGACTGAAGCTGCAGCTGAAGCAAAAGCACAAACAAAGCGAAAACTGCAAAAGCATAACAAACTGAAAAACTTTTTTCCAGTTGTTTTGTTTTGCTTATGGAAAAATGCAAATAATAGTAAACTTCATGTCGGGGGGTGGGAGGAAAGTAAGAGCACGTGCATGAAAACGCCAAGGAAAACCTACTGTACACAAGAAAAATATTCAATTGTTGTTAATTGAATTATGTTAAAACTTTGATACTTTGGGATTCCAATACAAACATTGTTCTTTCATAGGAATAGGAAAAGAAAAAGTTAAAATTATGGTTTTTTGCAAAGACTTTTGATTGTGAAAAATATAATTCTTACCTCTCCCCACAAGGAATAATATAATTGAATTATATTACAATTATTTATGGTTTCTCAATATTTTATGATTTTAATAAGAAAAACTTCTTAGGAATAAGAAGAGTAAATATATTTTCATAGTTCACTGCAATATATTTACGAATGTTACAAAGACCTCCGCTTACTATATATTATTATTATATATTTAAAACAAAATTATTTCCTTAAAATAGATCGCCAATAAAAAGTAAGTTTAAGTAAAGCTTAGCACATGTATTCTTTTACAAAAACGTTAGTTAGATGTGAGAAATATTTTTAAATTAAATATATTTCATTGAAAACGTTCTAAAATAATTTTACACATTGCCTCACTTCAGAGTTAATGACCAAGTAATCAAAATTTAAAATGTTTTCTGTGTACAACTTCAACGGTTGTCAATGCAAAAATGTTCGCTGTTTCATGCTTCCTTGAAAATTCGAGATAGAAAATTGACTGAATTTAATTGGCATTGCAACTGCAACAGCCCCATGCAACTCCAAGTGCAATGCCTTGCCACACAAACAAATTATGCAAAATGCTAGAGTCTCTGCCACTCTGATACCGAAAAACAATGTTGCCTGGGATACGTGAGAATGATGCGACTAATGTTCAAATGATTTGCATACAAAGTTGTGCTGGCAGAGGGGCAAAGTCAATGGCCAGGCAAAAAGCAGTCATGAACTTGCCATCCCACATGGATTGAGCTTTTCCCTGGGCGACAGACCCTTTCTCTGGGGCCCAAGCTCATCAATCTTGCAGGCAAAAATTAATTGAAAATTTGGTCAACCGCATGTAACAGATCGAATTAAAATCAAAAGAACAATAACAATAACAAAAACAACAACAGCAACGGGGCACACAAACAATGTCCACACATTGAACAAAAATAATAAACAAAAGCAGAAAGCAAAACATCGAAGGCAAAAAAAACGCACACAAAACTAAACAAATGCTCAAAATGCGATGCTGAATAATTGAGCTCAATACACAGGCACAATCGTACAGAAATGGAAATTTTGTTTACAATTTTTTCCCCCCTTGGTTCAGATGGGGATACGTATCGGCATATAAAATAACAACCAGGCGGTAATTGTGACAGTTGACTAACTCTTTTGCTTGCCTCCTGTTAACGTTGAAAACTCTTTATTCGCCGCTTCCGCCGCAGCAATGAAAATAATTTAAGCCAACAACCCCAGAACTGCAACATTGACCAGCCAGTAGCAAATATGGCAAACATATTTAATTGCATTTACAAATTGTTTAGAACACTCTATTCGCTCAAGTACCACAAATATAAAATCAGAAATGCGATATGGTTTGGGGCAAAAACAATGACAAACACTATTACAGGGCATCGTGAATGGTTTGAATTTGTATTTTCACGAATTTTGATGACTAATGCAGCGGAGATTCCAGTTTACACAATAAGTATTTCACAGAGGAATGTAAACAATTCAGCGGAAGAATATTCCAGACACACACGAACATAAAGAAAGTGAAATAATCACTTTCTTGTTTTGTAATCCAAGATAATACAATTGTTTTCAAAAGTCTTCGAATGTATTTGAAAGCAATTTCTCGAAAAATAACTATTTAACCACCAATAAGTCCTTTTACTATCTTAATGATACTTCACATATTTTAAGCTTGAGGTGAATTATTAAACTATAAAACAACACCTATTAAAAGTTATTGCTATACAATTTCTTACAAATTCAACGAACATTTTCGTTTAAATTAAAATGAAAGTTAAATGTAATACCAATTAGAAAAGAGTATTTTAAAACTATTTAAGCTTATATTCTTCTTTAGTTTTTGTAATAAGGTTGAAAATAAATAGTTATCTGAAAAATACTATAAATATTAAATAACTGGGCAGCTTATCAAGAAATTGAAACAATTAAAATATCCCTTTGATTTATATTCAACTAAAAAGCCAAGCTAATTTAAAAGTGTTTAAAGAACTAAGTTATGGGTTGTAATAAGTTATTACGTTATATTATTCTTGTTCAATTTCTGTAGCACAGCTGGGGATAATTTTCCGTCATTATCCAGATTTAAAAGAAAATCAGGTTATTTACTTTTAATGCTGCTAATGGTCAATGCTGAAAGATCAACCCATCGAAATATTTAATTGCTAATTTATTGGAACATAAAAACACAATTAGCAGAGGAGATAAATCTTGCTAGAACCCAGCCACTCCTCTGGGAGTAAATGGAACAGAAATCCTAGATAGGCGGACTCACCTTGGCCTGAAACGTGATGCCGTGGAAGAAGGCCTGCTCGGCGTGGAGTGGTACCCGCAGATCCTGGTCATCCTGCACCAGATCGTACGGCGTCGACGGCATTCTCAGATAGTTCAATAGCACCGATTCGGACCACTTGTAGTATCATGAAATGGTTTTCATCTTCCTCGTGCTACGCTTGTGCAGCTGATGGCGCAATTGCCATAAAACGCCACTTGGCCGACGCTTTGGCTGCTGATTTTGGCCGGGTTGGCTATGATGGCTATGATGGCTCTGTGTCTGAATCTGTGTCGGCTGATTCTGGCTGCCTCCGAGTTGGCTCATGCAAATTGTGGTGGGGCGACGAGCGCTCTCTGATTGATTTGCTATTGCTATTGCTGTTGGCCAAAACCCTCTGACCCCCGCTCCCCTTCTGGCCACCAGCTCTTCAGCTCTTGCTTAATCTCAATTTATGAGCTTGCGGTTGCCGATGCTGGCAAATTGAATTGCGTCAGTTGGATTCTTCCCGTATTGGCCGTATTGCTTTTACGTTTTATTATGAAATCGGCCCATTCACTGCCAATTCGCGCTGTTTCTGCGGTGTATCTGCAAGTGGAAAGAAAACAAATCAGCGATGAAAAAGTGGAAAACTAGAAAGGCATTATTGAGTTCGGCTTGGCAGCTTATTCTGTAATCAAACGTCGCCTAATCGCTATGACTCCGTCAATCGAACGATCTGTCTATTAAGGTGAGTCATTAAGTCGATGGTTTTGAGTCAGCTTTTGGGTTCACTGGAAAGCAGCATGCTAATCACGAGCTTTAATTGACTCACAGACTAGACAAGCTCGTGGTGCGATGACACCGTTGCCAATCGAATTTCGGATTGATTTTCGACTCGCATTGGAACTTGGACCCCAGCCCACCTACACACACGTGTCGTGTTCGCATTTTGAATTCGTAATTCGATTTGCTGTTTAGGAAGTGTCTGCACTTTAATTGAGCTCAATTTATGAAAGAAAATATTGCTTGTTTAATCATTGTTATAGCTACTCAACAAGTTTTTAAAGGCAAAGCAAAGAAAAAGACAATAACAGTAATTGTTCTAAGACGGAAACTCTATTGCAATATCAAAGCACGAATTTCTTAGGAAGAGGGTTTACAAAAAAGAAAACCAAGTATTTATATTACTCATTTAAAATCTCAGAAATCCCAGCATATTTAATTGTTACATAAAATTGTTATACACTAGACTTCACAAAACGTCATTCAAAGTTAGCATATTATTGCTCTTATATTTTTGATCCTATTAGGAACCCAAATTGTTTTAAATAATTTAAAACATGATATTAATATTATGGTAATAGCCCGTAGTCAAAACTGTTCCTGTTTCACATTTTACTGTATTGCTGGCGAATTTGTGGACACAACCAAACTAATCTTTAAGCTCAATTAATGACTACTTTGCAAATGTTGTATCTTTCTTCGCCTCTATATTTTGATTTAAAAATTAATTACTTATTTTCACTACCTTATTGGCAAAAATTATAATTTTAAATTTTGTACCATTAAAGTGGTTGAAATAAACAAAGAAACAAGCATTGTTATTTTTTGATAATGCATGGATAATGCACACGAGGATCTAAATTTTTTTTATTGGTCACAAAAATTGAATATTTATGATTTGAAAGTTGCTGTTTATATTGTGATTAAAAAATTAATTACTTATTTTCACAACCTTATTGGCAAAACTTATAATTTTAAATTTTGTACCATTAAAGTTGTTGAAATAAACAAAGAAACAAGCACTGTTAATCTTTTTATTAACGCTTAACAAATTTACCCAAAAGTTGCATGGGTAATGCACAAAAGGATCTAAATCTTTTTATTGCTCACAAAAATTGAATATTTATGATTTAAAAGTTGCTGATTAAATTGTTAAAAGTTAATGGAGCTCATTAACAACAGCTAATCAGGACTTAACTTCTTACTATCTCTTTGCTTCTATTGTTATACTTCTGTTATATTTTTCAATAAATTTATTTTATATAAATTTAGATGTTTAATTGTTAAATGATTTTAAATTGTCATTTAGAAGCAAAAGGAAAAAATGTGGAAAAATACTTGTACATATAGGTAAATAAATAAATATTTAAATCAATATATTATTTGATAGGTGACAGTTAATCATAAACTTAAGCTAATATTTTTTTATGGAAGTTAATTAAGCCTATGCTACAAAACTTTATTTGCACTTTAATTAGAGCATCTCTTTTCGTTATTAATTTTGAATATTGTGGATTTTCTCATGCTCTGGTTGAGCTGCTTAATAAGTTGATAAAGCCCAAACAAAAGTTTGAACTTAACGTCAACAGCTGGTTAGCATCTCTGTCTCTTTCTTGCCCCCTCTGCACATCTCTTTCGCTCGTTGTCTTTCGCTCTTTGTGTTGTCTTTGTCTTTTGGAGCCTCCGAGTTGCCGGAGTCAGTTGAAAGTCGGGCCAGAGGGTCACGGACGTTTACGCGTGTAAATGACAAGGCAGCCAAAGCGCAGCTCCAACACCAGCAACAAAAACAGCAGGCAACAAACATATAAAAGCAACAACAAAAATTACAATAAAAATAGCAACAAAAACAAGGTCCAGAGATGACTTTAGTTGTTGCCTCGTTTGTTTATTTTCCGCCTTTATTTTTGCCTTTCGCGAAGGCTCAAATTGCTCACTGTCTCTCCAGCGAATAAATATGCTGAGCCAACTTTTTAAAGGCCCCGCAAAACTCACTCCCCTTCTCTTTCACTCTGCACATTGGCTCTTTGTCTGGCATTAAGTTATCAATTTGGGTGTCGATTGAGTTCAAATTGCCAGCAGCTGATACCGCTGAAGCTTCCCCTCCCCCACCCTCTCGCTTCGCCACTCGGATTGGATTCGAATGGAGGGCATTGGGTTGAGGTTGGTAGCAAGTTGACACTTTTCGGGGAGCGACATAAATCAGCTTTGTTTTGAGGTCAGCCTGCATTCAAACGGGGATTAGGGAGGTGCCGAGCTTGACCCAAGGAGTTTAACATAATGGGCTCTTCTGTTTGGAAATTGTTTGGACCTGGGTTGGCTATAAGCTTGGAAATCTAATGTGGGGTGAATACTTCAAAGAATAACACACAGTATCAGAACCTTTAAATTAAAATCTTATAAGAACTTATATTTCACTATTCAGTTCATTTAAAAACAAGTATTTAGTTACCAAGAACTATTAATTTTAAATATCAAATGAAGTTTGATATCGTGAATTGGGTACAACTTTCGAAAACAGAATGTGCATGAAAGCACATTAAGTATCGTTTAAGTAGATAATTTATTATTCGATGGATTTGATATACAGAATGTCAGCTTGTGCTTTACTAATGTACTTGTAAAAGTTTAAATAACACTTCTTCAAGAACGTTTCCTTTTTTTACCATCTCCAAGTACCGAACAGCTTCTGGGAAAAATAGTTTGAGATTTCACAAATTTCCTTTCAAGTATTTCATTTCCATGAATTTTTCTTTTGGGCCCTTTGCCTTGCTCTATTTATTTCCTTGCTTCCCGACCAGAGTTCAATGTTCGTTCCCCCACAACAATATATCATCGTGTTAGGAGCCAAAGCTACCTTAGCTCCGACGCCATTTTGTGGCCACACACACTCCTACATATATGGACAATAAGGTTCAAGTACCTCAAGAAAGCAGCCTGCACATGCGTCGTACTAGACAAAAACCCAGCCAGCAAAAGGAACGAGACGGCACTTCAGTTGCCCAGCACTTAACACCCACCTCCAGCTGCCACTCCCCTTCCGCCCACCAGCGGTGCAACTGCTAAACTCGAACCTCCATGCTACGCACGTCGCTTTTGGATTCTTCTATCTTCTGGTTTACGAGCAACTATCGGTTTCGCATTGTTCGTTGCCTCGTGCTTTTCCGAGCTACAGTTAAAAAAATCAAGGCATTCTTTTTCAAAATAGTTTAATTTAACTCCTTCTCGATTTAAAAAAGGTATCAAAAGAAAGAATTTAGAAAACGATTTTAGGAAATGAATAATTTTGAATGTTTGACTAAGAGTGATTAATTCTGATTCCAAAATCTTCAACATTTATTTATATTTATTTATATAATGCTCAAACTATTCTTAAAAGCAGGCACCAAAATATTACTACAGACTTTTTTAAGGACAATTGCAATTTGTGTTTATAAGCATCACATATAAAACTGTTTTTACAAAGTGTTCAAAAGTGAGCCATATGAAAAAACATAGTCCTATTAAAAGTATGAATTAAATAAATTTTCCGTTTTTGAACAGAACTAAAATCTATATTGTAAATTTAGTAAATTATGCTCCTCATAATTCGTATGTTTTTGATAAATTGTCTGAACATTTTTTTGCAAGTGCAGGTTATATCGACTCCGTTTTGTTCTTGCGCCCGCGCTTGGTGGCAGCAACTGCAACTGCCACTGCCACTGCAACTGCAGCGGCGACTGCGCAGCCGGCGGAGGCAGAAACGAGGGCCACAAACCAAACCCGAATCGGTTGCAAGTGAATGACTTGGCGAGCCCTGAGTGGCGTGCTTCTTGGAAAAGAAGCATTCGAGAGCAAACCGGTTTTGCCGACTGGGAGTCTTATTCGGATTGGGAGTCAAAGTCTTGGTGACTTACACGCTCACTTCCTTTCCGGTTCTTGGCTACACCGATATACTCTTTAAAATATATATGGCCAAAAGCGAGTGCAAGCGGGATGGCCAGAAAACAAAAGCCCAACTGCAGTCAGCTGCAATTTTATCTGTTGGCTGTTTTTCAAGTTTTGCGCTCGAACTTGCAATTACGTAGCAGCGAATGAAGCGAATCGCTTGGCAGCTTTTGTCATGCCCGAAACCAAAAAAAAAGGAAAAGATATTTACTGCGCAGTCGCAGCCTCCGCGGTTGCAGTTGCACTTGCCGCAAGCTGTTGCCGTGGAAGATTATGCAAGAAAAAACGAAACTGGTCGCGGACTGATTGGTATTTTGAGTATTTTTTCCTTCTTTTGTTTTTGGGAAAAATAACTGCGCCCCTCACACGCGGTAAAACTTGAAAAGAAAATTGCCAAGTTCCCGGGCGGCTTCCCTCTGTATTTTATTTTTCGCTAAATAAACAGATGAACAGCGGCAATTAAACAAATACCAGTGGCTAACAACAAAAGGCAGACGGAGCAGCTGCGTTGTCTCCTTTTCGGCCAAGAAAGTCCAGTTGTGTGGAGGCAGGGCCTCAACATCAATCTTGTTTTCGATTTCACAGGAACTAACTGCTGTACGAAAAGGCAACTTGCTTCGCCTTAGAAGCCCGAAGATCCCGATCTGCCAACTGGGTTCTGTTGTCTCGCCATTGTCGTATGGTTATATATTTATGAGGCAGACAACAACCCAGACATATAAAGAATGGGGGGGTGGGGGGATAGAGGACACAAAGAAGAAGAAGAAAAGACGGCTGGGCGATGCAAAACTTTTTGCCTGTGTATCTATAAGATACATTTCGTGTGTGTGTGTGTGTTTGTTCAGCGCCTATAAATAGCAGCGGGCGGCCACTCAGCCTGTGCCTGCCCCTCCGCCAACCAACCCCTTCCACAACGCACCTCACAGCAATTTTGGTCTAAACCGAAAAAAAAAATAAAAAAAAAACACACACACAAACATAAATCTGTTGGGCAAAACAGCGATTGCCAAATCAACTGGGCAGGGAGGCTAGCATTGATTTTTACTTTTTTTTTCGGGAAATCTCCTCAAACATTCATTCACTAGGGGGATCATTAACTAAGCGTTCTTGGCCCCAAGAAACCATAAATATAGCTTTTAAGCCTAGACTAACCTTGAGTGTGAACTTATCCCCCCGACTTTTCATAGCACATTTAACTAAAAGATATTAATGATCAAACAAAGAGGAAAAGGGAAACGAGAATCGAAATGTTGGTGGGTCAGTTATCAGCAATTTTGTCATTGCCCTGAAATTTATCGTTTATTATGCGTCTGCCTCGCCGGTTTCCGTGTCAGTCTGCATTCGTGTGTATCTTGCAGATGCATTTCACCAGAATGCTGCGTTGTAAACGGCAATCAAACAGTTCTCGCTCCAAAATTCTATATATACACACACATACACACATATATGTATTCTTATTATTGTTGGGCAATAAATTATAAAAATAATAAACACGACTGTGGCCGTATTTCTCGTCTCATTTTGGCATTTGGCACACATTCAACTAATATCTAGCGAGATCTGCATTGCAGCCCAAAATGTATCTAGAACGCGTCGCGTAATCAGTTTTTTAGCTGCGATCTGCAAAATTCTATTCTTCACTATTTTTTTTACAGTCTAAGCGAAAAACTTTCCATTTCTATGGCGGCGTGGGCAGGTCGAATAGTTCTCAAATGTCATCCAAATGGGGAGGGGACTCACCAGATTTTTTTGTATTCTTCCTGCCTTGTGGGTATATAGTTTCACAGTTATCACACTCACACTGATACACACACACACACACGTACAACACCTACGGGTATTTAACAGGTCTCGGCTTCGTCTTCGGTTCTTTTCTCTTCTTAATCTTTTTTTAGGGGTTCGCTTGGTCGGAGGTGATTTCAAAAATTAACTGCCAATTCTCGGAAGACGAAGCTTTTCTACCTATCCAATGCTCTCAGCTGAATGTTAATAAACACAGCGTTGTTTAAGTTTGGATTTACATGTGGTTTTTTATGGTTTATTTGAATGAGAGTTGGCGCCGACTTGTTGCTACGTTAGTCTGTGGAAGATTTTTTTTTCCCTCCGTTGGATATGAATATTAAATAACTTTTTTGTCAGTTCTGCTTTAAGCCGCTTTATTTGCAAATCACCGTTTATTTTCTTTCCCCACTTTCGAAACGGAAATGCTTAGATTATGATCGGGGTAGAACTTCACTTTCGTCACGAGCATAAAAAGTGGCCAGTGCAGAATTAATTGGGAATGCCGTAAAACCCGTTTTCGAGAATGCAAGCGCACACGACAATTGTGAATATCAGAATACCAATATGTTGTACCTTATTTGCTTATCTGGAGTGGGGGGTATTATGTTTTTTGAATTTAAATTTTAACGGAAAATGACTCGAATTACGTGCGTGCGGGGACGACGAAACCGATATATGTAAGACCGTTTCTTTTTTTTCTCTTTTTTTTTTGTATTTTTATTTGGTAAACGCAACCGGTATGCAGAATTCTCGCTTTTCGAAGCGATGCCAGACAAACGATGACGTTGCGTATACGTATACGCCAGTGTCTGACCACAAAGAACGCCGAACAACAACTGCGGCGGTTCGGCCGTTTCGTTCAGCAGAAAAGCACTCCGTCGGTACAGGGTGCTTTTCCTTTTCGCCTCGGAAAACCAGTTTTCGTCGGCGCTCTCTTAGCCCGCTCTCTTAGTTATGCAAAAAGGCATTCGGAAACGCTCGCTCTCTGCGGCAACGAAAAGCGAAAGCCGTTGGCCAATCAAAACGTTTTAAATACACGTGCTCGACGCTGGTTTTCCATGGAGTGGGGCTGGGAGGGTGTAGTGGGGGGCTAGGGCCCAGAGTTTTAGCCAAGTTTCTCTGTTTTGGTTTTTGTACGGCCAGAGGCTGGGGCTCTCTTCAAGTAGCCTCAAGATGCGCCCACTGCCACAGGGTAAACATGGCCAAACATTGTCAAACACAGACCAGCATACAAGGGCTTTTATTGAAAAATCTTGTTTGCCAAAATGGGATCTCACCAATTTTACATAAATTGAATTTCCCCTTAACAACATCTTAATTGCTAAACACAGTTTTATTTGTTAAATAGGGCCCTAAATAGAAACAAGTTCAGATCACTTCTGGCTTTTATTTTTTACTTTCTTCAGAGCATCAGAATAATCTGTACATTTTTTTACAACATTTGTACCTTTATGCATTATAATTCAAAACAGCATTTGACGAGGAAGACAACGACTTTTTAAGATAAAATGGAAATAATAATTTGTTAAGCATATTGGAATTTTTGGACTATTCATTTGACAATACCAGCTTTCGCCCGCTTAAAAATAAGAATACTTAACCAAATTATTTTCAGCAAATTATTGTATTCCTCAGTATGAAACATTAACTATAAAAAACAATTTATAACTCTCACCTCCCTATCTCGAAATTTCTATAAATAGAATTAATTTTAGTGGCAATAGAGTGTATAAAGGGTAATATCAATTTTATAATTTGAAGTAAGCTCAACTTACGGCGTGTTGAGTTATGGAAGTACAACTGTATGTAAGTAAAGGAGATGGCATTTTAAAAATATATTGAACCATTTTTGGGACTATTAACTTATCAGCAACATTTTTGGATAGAAAAAATAAATGTTAACTTAATATTTGGTTACTGTTTAAAGATCATACTGATATAAACCATTCTTTGCTAATAATTTCCTATGGGAAATTGTCACTCTCAACACAGACATTTATCAGCAATGCTCCAGAAACCCTTTAAACTTTCCCGAATCAAGGTTGACAACTAAATTCTCGGCATACCGAAAGCGACCAAATGTATGGGCGGTTTTCGAGACAGCCACAACCTGAGCTTGTTGACAACTCAGTCCGCATATCTGCGAGTATTCACGCATAATTCGACCTACTTCGGCGGATCCTGGGCGCGATGGTGTGTGGGTGCAGAAATCGTATTCATGGGAAATATGCAAAAGCATGAAGCCGCAATCATATGAAGGGCACAAGCCGGAGACCGCAAAAAGGATGACAAACAAGCGCAAACTCGAAAAGGATGCGGCCTGGTCGTCAGGCAAACGACACGGAACGCAGACAATTGAAGGGGGTATACTCAGCTCAGTTAGCCGCATTAGATGCCAGGATGTGCCAGGGATACGGAATGCGGTCAAGGATTCAAGCGCCACTTGCAGAATTGGCGGAGATGTGGGGAAATGCATTCGAACTGGGCAAATATTTGCAGTATTTTAATTACTTTTTTGTCTAGAGTTTCTGCTACAGTGGCACAGGAATAGAGATTGGAAATTAAAACAGGCAAAGAACAAGTTCAAATGGCTGTCGCCATATCCCCTCTTTTTGCCGCCGTTTAGTTGGCCACTTTTTTAATTAAAAAAGCGCACTACTGAAAATGGCGCCCGCAAAATGGCGAACAATTTCACAGCTTAACAGGGCCAACTTTTGCTAGCTGACAAACTTTAAATGCTCCCGAGATACAGGTCCTTTAAAGCCTTTTTCCCGAAATGCGTTCAATCATGGAAAGTTTTCCCCGTTGGCCTGTGTCAATTTTCACTTAACACATTGTCGGAAAATCTTAAGAAACCCTACTTAGGCAATACCATCAACAAGGATTCGGCTTCGGGTTTCAAGAGGTGGGTCGAAAAAGAGAAAACTTTTCCATTTTTCCGCCCACCTTGGGTAAACTTTTCAAGGATGAACCATCGAGTCAGCAGCTTTAAAGCCGAATCAATTAATAACTTTTTCCCACACACACACACACACACGCACATGTTTTCCCATTTGAGCAGTGCCTAAAAGCACGCTCATTATTTTATGCATAAATTATATTACGATGGAGGCGAAACTCATTTGACATAAAAATTTACTGCACATGTTGTGCGATGAGATGAACAGACGAGGCGAACTTGATAAGCTTCAGGATAAAACCAATAAATTTATTGTCGCAAAGTTGGCAGGAGTCTGGGGTTGGCAGCTGCTTTTCGGGATCTCGTCCTTTGTGTTAACGCTTCGTTAAGTCGGCGTTAATTTATGTGGGCGTGGCTGCCTCTAGGCCAGGAGCCAAATGACTTTGATAAACCAAATTGTCTTGTCTTGTACTCCTGGCCCTGGGAAAAGTTGTGGGCCGTTAAATCCGTCTCGGCCGGGGAAATCAATCAGCAAAGCAAATAAATGCAATTAATGTTACATTACGCATACGCCGTGTTGCACGGCTAGAGAAAAGTCCTTGCTTGTCGAGCGGCCATGCCATAATTTATGCCAAGCAAGAATTCTTTGCAATTTTATGCATGTCAACGACGAAGAAGGAAATGAAAAGCCCGTCTCGACTTTATGCAAAAGCACGAAATAAGAGCAGATGAAAGAAATATGAATAAAAAAGTAAATCAAATATGCACTCGCGTGAAAATTAATGCGACACGCTCTTCAAGCGACTCGCACTTGACTCATTCAGCCTTTTTCCCACTCCTTGTTTGCCCAATTTAACTTGTTTAATTGAAGGAGAAGCAGCGGCAAAATGGAACAGCTAGGAAGCGGAAGTGGTAAAAAACTTGTTGAAAAGTTGATGAGCAGTTTAAGGTTCCGGGCTGTGGTTTTTCCGAAGTTAAAACAATACATAATTCATGCAAAACCAATTAGTATTTTTGCCCTACAAAAACCTCAGAGCGTATCAATCAACAATTGCAATATATTTTGATTGTAAGAAAACCAAAACCGAAACCGAGACCAAGATAAAATCAATTGCAAACAGGTTTAATGGAGTCAAAAGGATGTGTATATGCAAATGTAACGAGAAACATTGAAAGCAATTTGCCCAGGCAATTAGAAATGTTCAAATATTCAAGCCAAGTCACAAATCATTTTGAAATATTCACCCGGAGATGGAGATAACTCAAGCCAACTCAGCCGTGCTTCCCCCAGTTTTCCTTAACTTATAATTGAGCCTGTAAATACGCACATTAAAGCCATAAAACTTAATGCTAATGACGGCCATTTTTCAATGCCCTGCAATCCGTAGACCATTAGGGTAGACTCCCAAATCATTTGTAACCTTCACTAATTAGCGTTTATTCAAAATAATAATGGGTGGACTGCCCGGTTTTCTCAGCACTCCGCTTGGACATGTGGCCGCTGCTGGTTCCAGTTTTATTGCTGTCCAACGAATCGAGTTGGATAAATGACATCCTGGCCAGCATCTACAAGGACAAGCACCACGAAACAGTTCTGCTGCTCAGACATAGCCAGCAAAGAAATGCATCTGGATTGGAAAGGTTTTCCTGGCCGGTTTTCAATTTCAACGAGCAGATGGACCTCTACGTGAGAGGCAGCCACAACAACGAAATACTGGCCCTAATTTGGCAGACCGGAAATTTGGATTGGGACTCTGATTTGTGGCAGGCACTTGACCGAAGTCTTTTGAATATGAGAAAAGTAAGTGTGCTACTACTTAGGAAATGGGAAAAAGTCCCAACTATTGACTTTGCCAAACTGGCAGAGAATCTACGCTTCCTTCAAATCGCTGTAATTGGACACGGAAATAGGATATTTCGATTGCAGCCCTATGCTCCCAAAAGATGGTTGGAAATAAATCCAGACCAATCACCAATATTTACCAAACTTCGGAATTTCTACGGCAAACATATACTGACTCTGCCGGATCAATTTCCACCCCGTTCGATTGTCTATCGAAATGCGAAAACCGGAGAACTAGAAATGACGGGCTATGTTTACAAGTTTCTGCTGGAGTTCACTCGGATGTACAACTTCACTTTTCAGTGGCAAAGACCCATTGTACCAGGTGAGCGGTTGAATCTAATACTTCTTCGGAATATGACTCTGAATGGAACCATCAACATGCCCATCAGCCTCTGTGGCTTTGAGCCACCCAGTGAGTTTGGAGTATTCTCGAATATATACGACATGGAGAACTGGTTCATAATGGTGCCACATGCCCAACAAATACCCACCGCCGATGTTTATGCGGTGGTGTGTGGCGAGAATTTCCTGCTCGTCCTGCTGATCTTCTACTGCATATTCACCATTCTGGACACCTGTTTTGGTCCACTATTGCTCCAAAAACGTGTGGATTGGTCTAACTTGCTGCTGAATGAACGCATGATATCGGGTATTGTGGGTCAGTCCTTTAAAATGTGTGCCCGGAATACCATCAGTTCAAAAGTAACCAATGCCACTTTGTTTCTACTTGGCCTGGTTGTGGGTACCCTGTATGCAGCCCATCTGAAGACTCTACTGACCAAGAGACCCACATCACGACAGATTTCCAATTTTCAGCAGCTTCGGGATTCCCCAGTCACCGTGTTTTTCGAAGAGGCTGATCGATTTTACCTAAACGATTTCATGTGGGAGCGACCAATACGTGCCATTAGGGATCGATTGAATTTTAAGGATACCGTGGAATATAATGCTATTAGGAGTGGTCTAAATAGATCACAAGCTTTCTCTGTCCTCACATCCGAATGGCTGATTGTGGCCAAAAGACAGGAGCTATTCAAGCAACCGGTATTCACAGTCCAGCCGGAACTACGGATTGTTCAAGCAAGTGTCCTTCTATCGCTGGTTATGCAGTCCAACTCCATCTACGAACATCATATTAATGATATGATAGTCCGGGCTCAGGAAGGCGGAATCTTGGAATATTGGAAGCACCAAACCCTGCGCGAGATGGTAACTTTGGGCATGATTTCCCAGAAGGATCCATTTCACTACATCGCTTTCCGAGAGTTTAAGGTGGGCGATCTGTTCTGGGTCTGGATTTGGCTGACCTTCTTTTTAATCCTGGCCTTTCTCTTATTACTCTGTGAACTTTTGGTTAATTGTCTCATTAGGAAACCCAAATTAAGATGTCATAACCCCTCCTCCACCGACTGGTTATCTCGATAAAAATTACAATTCATTTTATCCAAGCGTTTGATTAATTATAAATACATGACCTGAAATAAACGACTTAATTGTATTTTAATGATTGTGAATTAATAAGTTTATTTTAACCACGTCAAAGAGCTTATCTTTTGATTAATGCTACCTTTAATAGCAGCAATAATTGGATAGGTTTTTAAAGGGATTTATCAAACTATTAACTTTTTTGTGGCTCTGTTTTTAAGCATATTTTTAAAGTGACCTTCACCTTACAAAATGAATAAATTAATGAATGGATTAAAAATGTATTGAATATAGAATACTTTTAGACACTTTTATAAGTGATTAAAGGACCGTCTAAAATTTAAGACGTCAATCAAGAGAATAAATGTAATACTAAAGATACAAAACAACATGATTCATTGTTCTGCTTAATAGTTCTACAGCACGTGCATAGATAAAAAAGGTTATTACCTCTGGTGTAGTATAACTTTAAATACCAACTAAAACTTGTCGAGATTGTTAAATAGCCCACTTGGAACTCTACACCGATGGCCCGGCCCGCATACTTCCCCACTAACTAATGGTCTGCAGCACACTTCCCTCACGTTGACATAAATCAAACATTTCGTCGGGATTACTTTCAAAAAATGTCACTCCCATAGCTGCCGTTGGCGTTGACGAGGTTTAAGCGTTTGCTTAGTTTTTGTATTCGACAACGGGCCTCCGTCATTCAATCATCCGGGCTTGGGCTACCCGGGATGTACGCCCCCATAATTGACGTTTACGCCGGTTTATCTTTAAGGGAATTCAACCAACCAACCAGCCAGACGAGCAGACAAGCTGGATTTGCCGCTTATTGGCCAAGTAACAAGCGCATTATGGGACCAAGATTCAACGGATTGTTTATGGCAAAATCAATACTACAAAGGCTTTAAGGATTGTGTTCTGGAAATTTACAAAATAAAGTAACCACTTCAGAGCAGGAAAATCAAATTATTTGATGCACTTCAAGCGGCGTAAAATTTTTAATTAAGCCGGACAACAATGTAGCCCGTAAACTGAATCCATGCGAACGTAACCCATTCAAAACCCGTGACTAGTTCGAAATTTCGTGTAATGCAATATGCAAATTAGCGGCTGGGGGGCTGCAGACCACGCCCACTGCCCACCGCCCACCGCCCGTGGACGTCCACTCCCCTAATTGAACCGCATTTCGGGGCTAATTGCAACAACGTCCACAGCGACAACAGTCGAATTTGGGAACACGCAGATTTTGTTGCTGTCCACATCGCTCTCTTTGGCTCCGGGGAAATCGAGGACCGGCATTTTGTGCATTTCATTTCGAAGTGGGCACTGTCAAAAATCTGAACCAGGGTAATAAGAGTCGGACAGCCATTTAAAGACTCAATTGTGGGATTTAAATTCTGAATTTTAAAATAAGCTTTTCAGAAATATTTTCTGATTATGCAAGCTTATTTCGATTAACTATTAAAGAATATGATGGAATCAAATTATGACTTAGAAAGTTTCTCCCAATAATTTGTGATAAAATAAAATCTTAATCAGTAAGTTTAAAAAACGAAAACATTTTATTTAAATTAAATATAGATCGTGTTAGAATAGCAAGCAATATTCTAAGATAGTTTTAACTTCTGTGATTAATAATTTGATTCTTAAAGAGTACAATTATTACACAATTATTAAATATTAATATGGAACAACATCCTTAAAACACTCATCAAAAGATGAAAATAATAATAAGAAAAAACGTTGCCATTTAATTTAATATACACCAAAAATGTTAAACAGTATTATAATTAAATTTCAATGTGAAATTGAAATGCAAACCGTAATTTGATTAACAAATTTCTGCCTGTAACCTTTAATCCACTTAACCAAAACATTACATTTCCATATATTATGGATGGCTTAAAAAAAGGAAAAATAATTGTTAATTGTAATTGTTTGAGCCACAAATTGGCCAGTGTGTTAAATTACCCCTGTTTTCATCCGGAATGTCCAGTGAAACGCATTAAAGTGTTAACAAAAATCGATGTGAGACAGACCACATAACACACTAATTGAACTCGACCCATGGAATATTTTAAATAATTAAAACGGTTTTATTCAAGCCTGATGCAAGTGATTATCACGAGCCGTTTCGTGTCGGTAAAAAATGTAGAAAGAAATATTCGCATATTTTTTTTAGTCTGGTTTGAGAAGTTTCTTTTTGCATTATGTGTTGCACTCAACATTGTTGGGATCCGCATGCAAAATATTGTCCAAAAAGTTCCTCCACATTGTTGCAACCAAGAGAGACATCGGAATAAATGCTGAATTCTTTCAGCATGGCCAAAGTTGAATAGCTAAAGTTTTACTGAACAGCAGGTGGGAGTGGCAGCCGCCTTCCTGGTGGTCGTTGATTTAGCATTCGTTTGCATTTGTTTATGCAAATCGTGGCGGCATCAAAGAAAAAACTGTCAGGCGTCACAAAAATTGTATTCCAACATAAATTAATGCCGAACACTTTGTGTTTCCATTTAACTTTCGAGCTAATTAGTCGTGAATTTTAACGCGCACTGTTATTTGCATAAATTTACAAAATATTCGGGTGGAAAAAGGTCCTGCGGTCGGAAGGGAAAATTCGTTACATTCATTTGCATTTGTTCTAATTATGAGCTCAAGCAATTAGCAGCCAAAAACTTTTCCAAGGCAGCTGAGCAAAAACAATAAATGGAAAATCAAAACAAGCTTAGTGTAGACACCTTTTTTAAGGAGGGGAATCCCTCAGAGAAACTGTCAAAAACTCAATCAGAAAACTTTCATCTAAGCCGGTTGGAAAAGTTGTTGATTCTGCTGGGCGGATGTGAGGGGGGTGGGCGGCATTTTCCCATCCATCCCACCTGGACTGGCATTATTAACAAGTTTTCTATATGCAAATCAGCTACAGCACAGAACTTTCAATGAAAGCAAAACAAAGCAAAGGAGTAGACAATGTTTACCCACCCAAGGCCATTGAGTTTTTCCTCCTCATCCTCCAGTTGATTTTCCTCTGGCTGCCAGTTTTCCATCAAAATGCGAAAGTAAGTGAAATTGATGAATGCCCTGGTGACAATGGAGTGTTTCAGTTGTCAGTCGGGCTAATAAATGGATGCGATGGCCAGGACTTCGTGGGCGACATTTATCAAGAAACTTCAATAAATTTAAAGCCGCAAAGAGATATTTCTTTATAAGTTCTCGCCCATAATCCCCTGCCCGGCTCATCTTTGTGACCTCTAAAGCTGCCCATTGATTTGTCAATGCCTGGTCTTATAGTCCTGGCTGCTTTTCCTGATCCTTTCTTCGTGGCCATAAATCAATCTATGGAGAATTTTGAAAGCATTAAAAGCATTACAAAGAGCACCATTTCGTGGTTGTTGTATTTCTTGCGTGCTGCTGTCGCTGTCATGTCTTTGTCATGTTGAACAAAAGCCGCCATGGAGGCAGCATTACGTATACGCCCTGTGCCCCAAAGCGGAGATATAGAGACTCACACATGCAAAGCGACATTTCCAGGCAACCGAATGAATGCGAGAATGAATGACTGAACGAATGGGCGAGGGAAAGAGTACGTGGGAAACCTTAGGCCATCTTTTGTCTGCCCGCTTTTCCGCATTTCCTCAGGCAACAATGTTCTTTTCGCCAGCCATTTGATTGTTTTCCATGTATCTCCTTGTTACCAGCCAGCCAGCCAGCTACACTGTAAAATTTAAGTCAAATTTGCTATTAATAGTATCTCTTATTACGCATAGTTATGACCTTATTATACCCTTGCAGAGGGTATTATAATTTCAGTCAAAAGTTTGCAACGCAGTGAAGGAGACTTTTCCGACCCTATAAAGTATATATATTCTTGATCAGCATCACCAGGAGAGTCGATCTAGCCATGTCCGTCTGTCCGTTTCTACGCAAACTAGTACCTCAGTTTTAAAGCTATCTGCTTGTAACTTTCCCAAAAGTTTGTGACGACCCGACGTCACAAATAATAAAAAAAAGAAGAACATTCCAAAAACACATCTATCTTCTTTATTCTCACTACGCCGCACCACATTCAAAATACGCGCCAAAAGCGCACACGTTCAAACCGCGCGCCCAAACAGATACGTTGGTCACACTAACATATCGATAAACAACTACCAGGTCTGGCCACACTAACCCTTACGATACTTCGATAACCTAGTACCATCGCTATATTGAGGAACCGATAACGAGTTATCGATAGCGGTATTCTCAACATCGACCGCTCTGGGCACACTCAACGGGGCCTATATAAGCAGAGGCAAGACCCCAGATGAGTCACTTGCGTTCCGACGATCTTCGAGGAAACATCAGCAACAAGGAGAAATATCCGGGTAAGTGTTCTGGTAGATAGTCTTGGTATTGGTGGAGGATCCGTAAGAGTGCGGTTTTAAATCGGCTCTACGACCTGGTGAGGATCACTGGCGTCCCGGTGTGGTTTCCCTGAAATCAGCCCAGACCCAGTCGTGATCACTGAGGCGGCCCGGTTTACGTAATACAGGCCCACCTCAGTGAGTTCCCCCAGACGTCACGTTTCCGGCTTCCGACCCAGAAACGAAACGGATGTAGAAACGGCAGGTCGAAAGAAAACTAACGATGCCCGGCAGCCGAAACTAACGATGCCCTACATTCCCGAATCCCACTAGAAATCCAAGTAGATCGTTCCCAACGACCCAGAACACTACAAACCCGACGTACACGACGTACACGACATACGCACGACGAAGCAGTTCTCACTCGGCCGCCCGCAGCGCCAACGCGATAACCCGGCCACCCGCAGCGCCAACACGGTCACTCGGCCGCCCGCAGCGCCAACGCGACAACCCGACCATCCGCCGCGTCAACGCGACCACTCGGCCCATCTACGACGTCAACACGATCACTCGGCCCACCCCGCAGCGCCGACTCGATCTCACACGCTTCTATAGCGTCACGGACACACCGCGAAGCAGTCCCTCTCACACGCTTCTATAGCGTCACGGACACACCGCGAAGCAGTTCGTCTCACACGCTTCTATAGCGTCACGGACACACCGCGAAGCAGTTCGTCTCACACGCTTCTATAGCGTCACGGACACACCGCGAAGCAGTTCATCTCACACGCTTCTATAGCGTCACGGACACACCGCGAAGCAGTTCGTCTCACACGCTTCTATAGCGTCACGGACACACCGCGAAGCAGTTCATCTCACACGCTTCTAGCGACGGACACACCGCGAAGCAGTTCATCACACTCGCTCCGGCGGATCTACGACGGCAACCAGATCTCCCACACGCTCCCAGATCTACGACAGCAAGCAGTTCATCACACTCGCTTCCGGAGCAACGGATCTACGACGGCAAGCAGATCTCCACACACGCTCCCAGATCTACGACAGCAAGCAGTTCATCACACTCGTTTCCGGAACATCGGACCCACGACGGCAAGCAGTTCCTCCACACGCTCCTGTAGCATCACATCCCGACCGCAAGTAGTTCACCACTCGGCCCTTCCGGAGCGCTGAACCAACGAAGCAAGCAGTCTCAACTCACGTATACGTCATCACCCGACAAAACACTACTTTTGTACAATTACTACGAAATACACGCCTACTTTATAGTTCTATCCCTCTGTGTCATTCTTGGGGAAAGGGAGGTAAACCGATCTATAGAGGAAATAGAAATATCTGTCTCGAACCCTGACCACGGCGAGCTATACCGCCTCCCAAAACAGGGTCGTTACAGTGGCGCCCGAACAGATTGAAGACAAATAGACAGAAACCTCAAACACCACAAAGATCGTTTACCCTCTTCCTCAACAAATCACAGATAAAATGGCAGACAAGCTAACTAGAAGCTGGATCTCCAATTGTAATAAAACACAACTGGAAACCTATCTAATGGAATTTGACATCGAGCCAGAAACACTGTGCGAAGACATGCGAAAACAAATGTCGGAGTTCATAAAGAACGGTGACCACAGCGAAAAAACCATCATACGCCTCCTAGAACTGGCACAAAAAACACGCAAGGACCCCATCACCAGCACCCGACGGATCAGGGAATCAACCGAAAGGGGCTAAGGGGACATCCAACACGGAGCAACACATCAGCGAGAAAACCCCAAACTTGCTACAAATACCAGACACACAAGCGACAAGCAGCGGAAAGTCGATACCCGAACCCAGGAAGACTGACAAAGTGGCCACAATGGGAGTAATACGTAGCTGGGGAGAATTTTATGATGGCACGGGCGACCCGACAGAATTCATCTGTAGAACGGAAGAGCTGGCAAGGGCCTATGGGATAGAGCTCGACCAAGCAGCAGGAGCTATGGTGATTTTGCTCAGAGACTGTGCCTTGGACTGGTGGCATACCCACCCAATTCCAATGCCATCATGGAAAAGCTTCAAGACAGAATTCCTGGGATACTACAGACCGGCGGACTCCGAAGAGAAAGCGATGGAAAACATAACACGCAGGCACCAGGGTTCAAACGAGCCAGCAAAGGACTACGCACGGGAACTTCGTAAAATCATGAGATTTACCACTCTCACGGAGGAAAAGAAACTAGAGTGGGTCTACCGAAACAGTCGAGTGGAGTTCAAAAAATACGCCAAACGAGGGGAATGCCGAACCCTAGCGGAATACTTACAGTTGGCAGAGGAATTCGAGGCCCTCCAACCACAGGAACGCGCACCACAACACACTTCGGAAAGCCACTGGACACAACGGCAGCAACCGGGAGATTCCGGGAGACAAACGAGAAACCAATGGAGACCACAGGAACCTCCACAAGCACTGAGCAGAGGAATAACTCGATCATTCAATATGAATAATAGATGTTCAAGGTGCAAAGAAGAGGGACACAGAGGACAGCAGTGCAACAATACGCCAAGAATATTCTGCTGGATATGCGGACAGGATGGAATACGAACGATCCATTGCTGTCGCCGGAACGAAACGTCGGGAAACGCCAGAGGCCCGGGGGATCACAGCGGGCGCCCAGGGCAAACACCACACCCGCAACAGCAATAAACTTCAACGGCCGACGACTGATTGCACAAGTAAATATAGGCAACGCAAGAGTTCGCGGGGCCATAGACACGGGAGCTACAAGAAGTTTCATCGCCAGGAAGCTAGCCAGCAGAATTGCCAGGCATGGGAGGGAAAGCAAGTAACCGAAGCCATTAGGCTAGCAGACGGGACAAACAGAACGGTCACAGAGGCACTGAAGTTCCAATACATCTCGGGAACCAAACAAGCACGATGACGCTGCTAATCCTCGAAGAAGTAATCGGCGACCTACTACTGGGGACAGACTTCTTGGAACAATGTAACGCGACACTACAATGCGGAGGCATCACAGCAAGAATGAACATGAACAAAAGAAACAAAAACAGAATGCCAGAAGAAGAAGCTCACGGAGCCGAGGTCGAAGAAGACATCTGGATTAAACAGAAACTCCTAGACTTGGAAAGAAATCCCGAAACATGGCCAGATTACGCGATAATCAACAGAAAAACAAAACACCGGATGAGGGCGACACCAACAACCAGGGAAACGACCACGGCAACAACACGGCAAACAGTAAGGCGACACCAACAACCAGGAAAACGACCGCGGCAACAAAACGGCAACCGATGGCAACAACAACAACCAAGGAAACGACACGGCGAACAACGGACAACGAAGCACGACCCCTCATGCCCAGGACACAACGACCGGCACAAAAAGGCACCAACTGGCAGATCATCAGCGTCCGCAAACAAAATGGGTAACCCCGCGGCGGCTCTCGGCTCTAGACTTTCCCGGAGTAAAGCCGATCAACTTATCGGAGGAAAGCGAGGAGGAATGGGAGCCAAAACCACGGGGCCGCGAGGAGCACCTGAAACGCGTGGAGGAAGCGGTCGTGCGTCTGAAGGCAACCTGGCGGAGCGGAAACCGCAAAACAACACTGGTGGTCTCGGACAACCACACAACCCGCATCCGCATCGGCAGAGACGGACACGTACACACCAACACCAACGAGACGCCAGTGTCTTAAGCGGGGGGGGGGGTGTGACGACCCGACGTCACAAATAATAAAAAAAAGAACATTCCAAAAACACATCTATCTTCTTTATTCTCACTACGCCGCACCACATTCAAAATACGCGCCAAAAAGCGCACACGTTCAAACCGCGCGCCCAAACAGATACGTTGGTCACACTAACATATCGATAAACAACTACCAGGTCTGGCCACACTAACCCTTACGATACTTCGATAACCTAGTACCATCGCTATATTGAGGAACCGATAACGAGTTATCGATAGCGGTATTCTCAACATCGACCGCTCTGGGCACACTCAACGGGGCCTATATAAGCAGAGGCAAGACCCCAGATGAGTCACTTGCGTTCCGACGATCTTCGAGGAAACATCAGCAACAAGGAGAAATATCCGGGTAAGTGTTCTGGTAGATAGTCTTGGTATTGGTGGAGGATCCGTAAGAGTGCGGTTTTAAATCGGCTCTACGACCTGGTGAGGATCACTGGCGTCCCGGTGTGGTTTCCCTGAAATCAGCCCAGACCCAGTCGTGATCACTGAGGCGGCCCGGTTTACGTAATACAGGCCCACCTCAGTGAGTTTCCCCAGACGTCACGTTTCCGGCTTCCGACCCAGAAACGAAACGGATGTAGAAACGGCAGGTCGAAAGAAAACTAACGATGCCCGGCAGCCGAAACTAACGATGCCCTACATTCCCGAATCCCACTAGAAATCCAAGTAGATCGTTCCCAACGACCCAGAACACTACAAACCCGACGTACACGACGTACACGACATACGCACGACGAAGCAGTTCTCACTCGGCCGCCCGCAGCGCCAACGCGATAACCCGGCCACCCGCAGCGCCAACACGGTCACTCGGCCGCCCGCAGCGCCAACGCGACAACCCGACCATCCGCCGCGTCAACGCGACCACTCGGCCCATCTACGACGTCAACACGATCACTCGGCCCACCCCGCAGCGCCGACTCGATCTCACACGCTTCTATAGCGTCACGGACACACCGCGAAGCAGTCCTCTCACACGCTTCTATAGCGTCACGGACACACCGCGAAGCAGTTCGTCTCACACGCTTCTATAGCGTCACGGACACACCGCGAAGCAGTTCGTCTCACACGCTTCTATAGCGTCACGGACACACCGCGAAGCAGTTCATCTCCACGCTTCTATAGCGTCACGGACACACCGCGAAGCAGTTCGTCTCACACGCTTCTATAGCGTCACGGACACACCGCGAAGCAGTTCATCTCACACGCTTCTATAGCGTCACGGACACACCGCGAAGCAGTTCTCACACTCGCTTCCGGCGGATCTACGACGGCAACCAGATCTCCACACGCTCCCAGATCTACGACAGCAAGCAGTTCATCACACTCGCTTCCGGAGCAACGGATCTACGACGGCAAGCAGATCTCCACACACGCTCCCAGATCTACGACAGCAAGCAGTTCATCACACTCGTTTCCGGAACATCGGACCCACGACGGCAAGCAGTTCCTCACACACGCTCCTGTAGCATCACATCCCGACCGCAAGTAGTTCACCACTCGGCCCTTCCGGAGCGCTGAACCAACGAAGCAAGCAGTCTCAACTCACGTATACGTCATCACCCGACAAAACACTACTTTTGTACAATTACTACGAAATACACGCCTACTTTATAGTTCTATCCCTCTGTGTCATTCTTGGGGAAAGGGAGGTAAACCGATCTATAGAGGAAATAGAAATATCTGTCTCGAACCCTGACCACGGCGAGCTATACCGCCTCCCAAAACAGGGTCGTTACAAGTTATCTTTCTATTGCAGGTAGTATATAAGTCGGAACGAGCCGGATCGGCCGACTATATCCTATAGCTGCCATATAACTGAACGATCGGAAAGGCCATAACTTTGGTGTTTGTAAAGTTAGGAAGTTGTGATTCTCTATGGGTTTTATATTTGGCCAATTAATCCGAACTACCAAATTTCATAAGGATCGGCCGACTATATCCTATAGCTGCCATATAACTGAACAATTGGAAATGCCATAACTTTGGTATTTGTTAAGTTAGGAAGTTGTGATTTTCTATGGGTTTTATATTTGGCCAATCAATCCGACCTATCAAATTTGACAAGGATCAGTCAACTATATCCTATAGCCGCCATATAACTGATTGATCGGAAATGCCATAACTTTGGTGTTTGTAAAGTTAGGAAGTTGGGATTTTTTATGAGTATTAAGAATGCATAATTTTGGAGAATATAATTTACAGAATATTCTGCAAGGGTATATCAACTTCGGCTCCGCCCGAAGTTAGCTTCCTTTCTTGATTAATTTACAATCATACAATATATCTGCCAAAACCTTTACAATCATATAATATATCTGCTAAGACCTTGGAAATTATAAGCTAGTTGGGAATTATAATTATGTTAATGGTAAAAATTAAATTGAACTATGACGTGGTCATTAACATTATGTTAGCTTTATGTTAAAGTAATGTTAAGGTTATGTTAAAGTTATATTGAAGTTATGTTAAAGTAATGTTAAAGTAATGTTTATGTTATGTTAAAGCTATGTTAAAGTTATGTTAAAGTTATGTTAAAGTTATGTTAAAGTTATGTTAAAGTTACGTAAAAGTTATGTTAAAGTTATGTTAAAGTTATGTTAAAGTTATGTTAAAGTTATGTTAAAGTTATGTTAAAGTTATGTTAAAGTTATGTTAAGGTAATGTTAAAGTTATGTTAATGTTATGTTAAGGTTATGTTAAAGCTATGTTAAAGTGAGGTTAAAGTTATGTCAATGTTAGTTAATGTTATTACCACGTCACCGCTTATGCGAATTTTTCGAAAAGAGATTTATAATTCCCAACCAGTTCTAGCCAAAAGTTCATGGAGTAGGGACTGTGGCACGCGGAAAGGCAGTTGAGTCATTTGACCGAAAGTCAGTGTGTGTGAGTGTGTTACTCGAAGATCATATTTGATGATGCGTGATTTTTTGGTTGGCTTGGCCATCAGGATGCGGGATCAACAAAGTTGACCTGGCCAAATTGGCCACCAGGATGCAGGATCAATGACCTAAGAAGGTACTTAGTGATTTTGTGAATTAAATTAAATTAATTAATAATTATTTAAATTATAATTGCAGGTTTACTGTGCGCTTGGGGAGCGGTTGCTGGAGACATATGGCGATACCATCGCTTAAACAGGATGCAGTGCATCAAGAAGCCAACGGAGTACACACCATTTCGAGGATGATTTAATTATTTAAGCAATTTAATATAAAAATAACACCTTAAAGTAGGCAAAGAATTTTTTAAGTTCAAATTCATAATCATAACTATTATAGATTTCCATTAAGTCTAAAAGCCTTATTACAGATTGGTTATTTCATTTAATAGCCGGATTGACAGCAGAATTTGAAATTAAGACTCTGTGGAATCCGGCTATAATCTGAAGGTCTGGTTCAGAATATTTGTTTTTTCAACAAATCTAATAAAATTAATTCTTTCAATGCATTTGGAACATTTTAATACTACTTATTTTAAGCAAAAGAAGTAAATCTTAATTAACATTAAGTAAGAATACGGGAATAAATATAAGCCGCAGAATTTCGCCGCAACATGGACTACCAAAAACACCGACTTTATTTTCGTCAGTCATCATTCGTTATTTCGGGTCGGACGTAACCCCAGACTGGACTTCAAGATGCACTTTCAAAATGTCACAGGGTATGTCATAAATTTACGAATTAGTTCATAAAATGTATTTTTTAAATGCGAGAAATCAGCTGATTCGGGTGATACCATCTTATTTAGATTGGACACCATGCTGATGCTTAGATCAAGTCATTTAATTAATTATTTATTTTAATTTCAGGTTTTGTGTGTATGTGTGTGTTATTGGGAAGCGTTTGAGAAGGCATATGGCCATACCATCACTTGAACCGGATACAGCCATTCAAGGAATAAACGGGGTATGTACCATTTTAGGATAACTTAAATTATTTTATTGTTTAAGCAACTTAGTATAACTAGCAACTTAGAAAAAGTGATTTAAAATTGGACTTCGAGAGTTTACTTTACCAAATTTAATCCGATTTCAAAGTGGCATACCTCTAAAGACTTTTGATTCGATTTCTGAAATCTGATTCAAAATTTTTAATTTAACGTTGATCAAATTTTTGACCGTTTTCATGTTAGTTATTTCTAATTTTCCGAATGTAAAAGAGTGACTTAAGTTGGACTTCGAGTCCATAACTTTACCAAATTTAATCCGATTTCAAGTGGCATACCTCTAAAGACTTGTGATTCGATTCTCTGAAATTTTTAAATTCATTCAAATTTTTGGATTTAACGTTGATCAAATTTTTGACTCATTTTCATTAGTTATTTCTAATTTTCCGATGTCTTGTAATAGATTAACTCAAATTGGACTTCGAGTCCATAACTTTCAAATTCAAGCCGATAATGCAGCGTAAAGTCGACTTGGTTCATTGTTTTAAGTAATATACAAGTAAAATGTATTCGTTTTGTAATAACTGAGGGATATAAACTTCGGCTTTAGTTTGCTTCCTTTGTTTAAACAAATTTGTATACCCAAAGTTTTCAACTTTTTAATGAAACCTCGATTTTTCATCATTTGTATGTCCAAAAACTGCACTTCTAAGCCCACAACTTTTCTTACAGATATCTGAATATAAATTGGCATATCTCTAACTGATTGTGGTTTAATTCTCTAAAAATCTGTATACTCATCTTGGTTTGTAATTTTGGGTCGATTTTTAGTCATTTTTATGGTAACCCTTTCCCAATTTTCGAAAATGGCTTGGCGAAAGAGACCAATAACCTTTTAGGCCCATAACTTTTCTGACAGACCTCCGATTTTAAAGTGGCATACCTCTAAATGATTGTGGTTTCTCTAAATCGTATCTTATCTTGGTTTGTATTTTGGGTGATTTTAGTATTTTATGGTAACCCCTTTCCAAATTGTCGAAAAATGGTTTTTAAAAAAAAAAAAAAAAACACATTTAGCCCATAACTTTTTTACAGCATCGTTTCAATGTCCTATTTAAATGATTGTGGTTTAATTCACTAAAACTCTGTATACCCATCTTGTTTTGTATTTTTTGTCTCGATTTGTAGTCATTTTTATGAGCTTTGCTGAAAAGTACCCAAGAACCTGCTCTTCTAAGCCCATAACTTTTCTTACAGACATCCGATTTCAAAGTGGCATATTTCTAAATGATTGAGGTTTAATTCTTTAAAAATCTGTATGTTCATCTTGTAAATATACACTACGAGTAACGGATAGAAATAAGCTCAAAATGTGGTGCAAATTAAAAGGCTTCTAGATTTTCTGAAATTAACATAGCTCCTTGCCTATTTTTCCCAGTGAAGTTTGACAACGGAAACGAGCTCGTGTCAGACATCCTTGAGGCTCTTTTGCTCATTTATATGCATTCGGTCCGGAGGACACAACATCGGTGGATATTTGCTTAAGAGTGTAACATTATCGTTTCATATCCGTAAGGTCAGCAAATGTCGTTGGCTAAGATTGGATTGCACATGTGGCATACAGCATGTACCACAGACATCAGGAGCAGAACCGAAACAAGCTTCATTTCGGTTTCGTTGGCAGACAAAACAAGTTTGACAGCTCTCGGCCAGCTGGGCAACTGATAGATACAGATAAAGTAGCTTAAAGTTCTCGACTGCAGCCCGCAGAAGTTCATTGCCATCGCAACAGAAGAGGGAAATCCGAGATATCAAGAGTGGAGATGTACATATATATGGGAGACGATGCTGGAGCATTGAAAGTGAAGACGCAAATTGCTGTCGCTATCAGAGGACTTGAACTTGCGGAACAAGTTTCGGTTCTATTCACTCGGATAAAAGTAAAACTTAAAAAGAAATATAGATGCTGGTCCCACACCACAGAATTTTTCAAATGCATAAACCGAATGCAGTCGTGCGAATTAAATAAAATGCCAGCTGCCATTATCCCATATCGAACCCACATAAATTGATGGCTGCTGCTGCATCGTCACAAATAAAACATTCATTGGATTGACATTTTAAAATGCTTTCCATGCACACGCGCTGCCATAGAAACGAATTGATTGGGAATTGGAAATGGAAAATGGTCGAAAATATGACAATGGAAAATGTATCTTTGCCATTTGAAATGGCATTGAGTGACCGCTACAACGGCGGAATAGCCAGAATAAAAATGTATTTAAAACTATGGTTATACGCTTCCTGGTGGGATTATCAAATGTTAATTAGCCAAATGATGTTTTCAATTCATTTGCGGAAGTGGCGAGTGGCACTTAATTTAAAGCCAATGTAGCGAATGATTGCATTGAAAGTAGATGTAGGAAAATTGTATTTATTATTTTTTTAATATTTATTTGATCTGTTGTAGGGGATTATAATCTTTTAATCCTATCGCTATATTTGAAGCTTTTTGTTTTGTTTAAATAACGATGAAATTGAACTTAATCTTTCTAAATAAATTAAATTTAGTGCAATCATTTCCATCAAAAACTTTATTTGTTGTCGTGAATTTTCCTTTTTTTCATTTTTTTATTTGACTTGATTCTTCACGTTTCTTTAAACCCAATTACATTGGTAATTTATCTTTATTTTAGCTCGTCTCAACCTTTGGAAATTATTTAATAAAAAGAAATGTACATATCCATTGCTTAAAAAATATATAAAAATTAAAAATGTTTTAATAGCTTCTCATTGGAAACAATTTAAACTCATTACTGCCATTTATAGTTTTTGGCCTTAATTTGATTTACTCTTTCAAAACTATTGATAAAGGAAGTGGGATCTTGTTCATGCTGATTACGTGTTAAAATAATAATTAAGAGTATGAATTTTCATAAGTTACGTTGAGAAAACATTCCATCACATTCTTCACCTTTTGATTAGAATTTCCCACCACATTAAGCGCTTCATTACGCCCACATTCATCGTGGGACGTGACATTTCTATTGGCCTGTGCTGGGGGCCAGAAGACTACATAAATCCCCGGTGCTTAAGCCAAGTCAGATATCGTGGCTCCCTCACCTTAAACGCTTAACCCCCCGAAACTACAATGCGCATTCATATTCGCGTTCGCATTCAGTGTGGCAATGCATTGCACGTACGAAAACCTCGCCGTAAAATGACGTCGGACTGGCAGCGCTAAAAAGTGTAAGAAAATCAGCAACTAAATGGCGGGAGGATACGGAAGGGGGAGGTGGGATCCTGTGTGGGTGACCTGGCACATTTTGCTACTTAAAGCCACAAAAGCCACACGCACACACACTGCGAAGATGAGGCGACGTCTTTAGCACCGCCATTGTTGTTAATTTTGCAAGGCTGCCAGGCAACTTTGCGCCGGAAACGGAAACTAGGAGCACTTGGCTCGTCCTAGCTAATGTGTCCGCGTGTATGTGTGTGAATGTGAGGATGTGGGGCACGTTGGTATGTGAGCATTTACAGTTGAGTTATGGCCACACATAAATAAAATGTCAGCGACAAAATGGCTGCCAAAGTTTCTGCGGAAATTACCTGAACTACGTCGTTGACACGAAATTGAGCCAGCAGCACTTTGACATTTTATTCGCTTTTGTTTTGCGTATCTGATCACGTAATTCCCTGCACTTTTCAATTGAATTAAATGTGACCTAAGCCACTGAGCGCGGTTTGATGAACCGCTAAGCTTCCTGAAATTTCACAATACCCAAACGATTACCCGATGAGCAGACAACAACGTGGTGTAAGCCCATTAGCCCTGTCAAAATCAGGTTAAAAAAGGTTCAACAAAAGGTTCCGCAACCGCAGGCAAAAAAGGGTCCACTCTCATTCGGAACTTATCTATAAAATATTTACATTTTATTGCAGAGTTTCAGAGTGTCTCTCTGGCTATATTTAAATTTTACATTAATCCTTTACTGTGTGTTCTTTTATTTTGAAAGGGTGAATATTTAACCCTCCTACCTCAATTTGTATCATTTTCAGACCCTTTTTTTGTGGCGAAAGAAAATTGATTTCTGGCTTTGTGTGTGACTGCGAATTTGTTTTTGATTTGAATAAAAATGCAAATGTCTTGACAAAGTCGCTGGTTTTGGGTAAATATTTATGATAAAGAGTATTTTAAAGAATTGCCCCAAAAACAGCTTTGTTCACTCATCCGTATCGCATCCATTTTGGAGCATGTAATGCAATTGGTTGGCTCTTGTTTTACGCTGCACTGACCAGACCATTAAAATGGGCAAAAAATAAGGAAACTGGGCAACATTCTTTGATATATATATGCTTTCTTTTTGCCCAGCTTTCCCATTTTCAATTTACGTTTACAATAATTCAACAAAACGTTCAAATGGCGTGCAATAAATTCGCAACATCACAAAGAAGGGAAAAGGTTCAGGAATGGAACCACGAACCATTTACCCTCCGCATACAATATTTATACATAAAATGTAAACTTTTCCGTTTTACTTTATTTTATTTGCACTTTATTGCACACAATAGCAATTTATGTTATGCCACTCTCAACTTGGCCATTACAGAGTGTATATAAAATGTACTATAGGTACGTAACTTCGGGGGTCATATGCTGGTCAGTGTAAAACAAATGCTGACAAGTGCAATTATCCCGGGCGGAGTTGGGTGGTAATGCCCTCTGCCCTCGTAATGAATGTAATGCCAGCAAATGGCAGTGTAAGTGCGGTATATTCCACTCCGGAATCAGAGTGTTTCAGCTTGCCAAATGGCCAGTGACTTGGTCGAGGGAGAGGTTTATTCGTAGGTGGTAAGAGGACCTGATTCCAGTTAAGACCCACGCGACATTTTGGTTACTGGCAGAGCTTCCATATTAAAGCCATCGCCGCTGACTGTTGTGTTCTGTGTGTGGCTTTATGCCGGCTTATTGCACTTAACACACTTACTTGGATGGAAATTATAAGGCGATTATAAAGAAAGTTTATCTGGCTATTAAATCTGTGTGGATTTACTGCTTACCATTTGAAAATTTAGTCAGTAAGTGGAGGAAATAGGAATTTAAGGTACATTTGAAGAGTATTTTAAAGAGAAAAAAAAGGTCTGTGGTTTTCCTATAATATCATTACCTCTTAAAAAAACAAAATGTTACTTTGAAATCTTTATAAAAATGATTTTGATATGGTAATTGTTTTTGAAAGTTTAAGCACGTAACTATAAACATCTTTATTAAAAAATCTCCTTTATTTTTTTCTCCTTCTAAAGCTAACGTGAAATCACCCTGCAAACACTTAAGTGCCAACATCCCACCTTGTCACCTGTCACTCCCTAAAACCAGGTCTTAACATCACCCACTAGTTGCCATGCAATGCTTAAATGTTGGCATCCATAAAAGTTAGCTTCCGTTTTAGCGCCTGTGCTAAATGAATTTATGTCACCGGCACTTCATTTAAAGGTCCAAACAAAAAGAAAGCAAGTCTAATATTCCGAGAGATGCAAGCCACAACCCGGTAGGTTTGCGTCTTGTGTCTGACATTAAATTAATTTGTTGCCTACAACTTTGCCAGCGGCAAATAGTGCCCATGGGTGGCCTTGCTCCATCTCGGAAGAGCTATAGCTCCAATTCGGGCTCCAGTTGGGGAAAAGGCTCCCGGAAAACTTGTTAAAGACGAAAATAACAAGAAAAGTTTTAAATCATTCGCAGGGGCCACTGTCGCAAAAGTTGGTTCCGAAAAGAGAGAGCAGCCCCAAGAACAAAAACTGAAACAGAATAGGAAATGTGGATGGGATTGGGAAATGGGTGAGTATAGAAACTTGAATGAAAGAAAGGCGTGTGTGTGTTATGGGTGTTGTAACTGCTAGCCTAGACAATACCTAAAACATTGTGGAAGGCGTGTCAAGGTTGTGTGGGCTCTCCTACATATATATATATGTATAAACCCAGACCAACTGACAGAATTATGGCAGATATACAACACACACACAAATAAAAAGCGGGGGAGTCGTTCGGGTACTAAGTCTTTGCCTTAATAGTCAACGCTGGGGGAAATGTTTATTGCTGTTTGTACTTAGCCAGTAACCCAAATTGATAACAAAAATAAACTTTGCCAGCTGTCCTCGAGCCAAGTTGCATTTGGTTTTATGGAAGGCATCTTTAGTGAATTGTATTTGCTTGTGGTTATCTGGTAAGCCAACGGATTAGAAAAGTTTCTATTGATTCGCATAATTTGGTCTATAAATCTCTGATTTATTTATTATTTAGTTTACTAATACCAGCAGTGATAAATAGAGGAAACTTTTTTAATTGCTGGTATTATAAAGTCTGACATTTTGTATTTAATATAGACAAAGAAATAAATAATATAATTTACTATATAAAAGTACATGTTTTAGTGGATTTTGCTGAGCCAAAGTTTTGCTGCCCAAAAGTGTGCTAAACAATATAGCTTTAAATTTATAAAAAATATATTTAAAGTGTTCTATACAATATTGCTTTAAATTCATAAAATATTTTATTATCACTTTTTATTAAAGAGTATTTTCCAGTCACTCACTTACAACCTTACATTTAACCAATGTAATTACATTTGATTGGGATACGTTACGCATCATTTATAAGCTTGACCCCAATGGTGGCACTATATATGTCACTGCCAACATATGGTCGTACACCTACCAATCTTTCCCTATTTGCTTTTGGTTGCCACACATTTCTGAACCATTAGCTGCCACTCGACCAATTTGTTGATCGTTTGCCTGCACTCTTTAAGTTTGTTTTTTGTACCGCTCACACTCTGCCGCACATACGCACCTAACGCCACACGCTTTTCCATCCGCTTTTCCGGCAGTTTTTCCTCCTCTGGTTTTAGCGCCAAACCCCTTGCCCCTCCCCTCTGCCCGGGAACAACTTCATTAAAAACTCGACACTGCAGCGGAGTAAACCAATTACAAGTTCGAAGGGGGTGCACACAAAATGTGATTAGAGTGCAATGCCGGGGCGGAAACAGCAGCTGCTCCTGCTGCGGAAAATGCAGTGGCAGGAGCAGGAGCAGGAGCTGGACGAACAGCAGGATGCAGTGGCGCCGCTCATTGCAGACACATAAACAATTTTACGAGTAACATTTTATAAGCAACAAACGAGGATGGAAGCTTGTTAAATGATTTAGGGCCAGTCCAGGGTCCAGAGTCCAGATTCCATAGTCCAGGGCCCAACCATCTGCAATATGCTGCGACATGCACTTAAATCAATTTACTTCTGCCATTTGGTCGTCGTGAGGAATCTCGTTTCCAACTGCACATGAAAGTTGGCCAAGAACACTATTAAATCGTGCGCATCGACATCAGCATGTCCTGTGCCACTCCTTGTCTTCCGGAACCGGGTAGTAAATTAAATTTTACCCATAATAGAGTACTAACATCATGGTGGTGGCAAAGTTGCAGGCACTGGCAAAAGTTGTGCATATTTTTAGAGACGTTCATCGGGACACCTTCCCTTCGGTATATCCCTTATCCCATTTCCCTTCAGTTTCTTCGAGGGACTGAAACATTGTTGTCTTTGCCACGCATATATATAAAGGAGTAGGGTTTTGTCATCTGGCAGCTTGTGGGCCACATAGGTCTTTTGTTCTGCACGGCGGGTCATCGTGCAACTGCAGAAATTACCCAGCTTTCAGTGGCCTTCTTGCTATCACCCATTTATTTACCCCTTTGTTGCGACCCCTTTGTCTCGACTCCTTTATTTCCTGCCGCTTCCTCTGGCTGTCATGTGTTTTTCCATTACCAACTGCAACACTTCCTGCGCCATTGTGGGATGACTTTTGTGCGGCTCACATGACGACGCCTGTTTTCCGGCTGCTCTCGTTCTTCCTCATCCTGGATGCTCGTCGTAACCGCATTTTCCTGCACATTTTACACATTTTCCCATGCACATTTAATTATGAACGCAATTTTCATTTGCATGTTGCACCAGTCACAGATTTTCGTCTTTCACACAAAGAAGAAATTCGTAAATTTTTTAATTTGCATGGAGACAATTGGTTTAAATGGAATATTAAATTTGTGTATTCTAAAAAAATATTTCATTTTGAGTCATAACACTATAAAGTTTAATTTAATGTTTTGACAATATTGTTAATTTCAATACTCCTAATAAAAGTAAATTTACCTCTAAAATGTGCTTTACCAAATATTTAGTTTAATTTAGTAAAGTAAATTTATCATATTTTGTAAAATTTCTTTGTTTCGATTTTGTTTTGACTTTGAAAACAATGAACTTATTTATTTTTTCCCCGTGTATATTCTGTTCTCTTTACCTTAATTTTCATAGAAAGCTCAGATAAATCGGGTGTTAACTTAATCAGCCGGATGCGTTTAGTCATTTAAGGACGATTAGTGTCATTGAACCTGTGCCTTGTGTGGCAGGGAAGTGAAGTGTAAGGAGCCGTGTGGGTAGGACTTTCGCACATCTGATTAATTACCGGCTCCGCGCATCGCATTGGACGCACATTACGCATACGCACTTGGGTACAAGATTGATGACCCAGTGCCCCGCCCCGTCCCCTTTTTGATTGATTGTGTTCCCGCAGCAGTTTGTCCTGTGCAGTATCCGGCCATCATCAGCCATGCAAGTCGCACATCCTTCAGCTATTCATCAACAGCTGCCCGTCTAATCATGGCCAGAATGTTTTCATTCTCTCTCGGGTTTATTCCTTTTTTTTAATTTGCCATTTTCCGCTGTTTGTTTGCTGGGCATCGCATATGCTTTGCTCGATTTTCCTTTTCCCTCCCCCCCCCTAGCCTTTCAACACGCTTGGTTTTCCGAGCACGTCGCTCTAAACAATTGCGCTGCCTCGAAACATTTTTGGCATTTGCCGCAACTATTTGTGACAGCCTGACGCCTGCGGCTCTGTTCGCAAGTTAATGCACTTAAAGCCGACGAATTTCACGCTCGAAATTATCTTTTTTAGGGATTCGACTCCTAATTAGCATGCAAAGTTCTGCTAAAACTTGAGACGACAGAGAAAATAATGTAGTAAGCTCGACAATGTGTATTCCTTGCACGCGACTCTGTTCAAACTTGGCATTAAATTTCAAATTAAATTGCTGCCTGCAATGCGATCCACGCACACAAGGGCGGGTACGCACACAGATACAAACGAGGACTGGCACAAGGATGCTGCCAGGATATGTGTTAAAAATCAACGTCGGCAGCATTTGTCCCCATCACGTATACGTCACGTAGGCAACAGCAGCAACAAGAACTACACGCAAACTTGTCGATTGGATTTCAGCTTAAAGCTTATGCTTAAAGCCGCACGCGTCGAGAAATTACGCATACGCCACGTGCTGCACATGTTGGTTATAAAAATAAACTTTAAACATTCATTTGTGCACAGGTAGAAAAGACACGGCTTAAATGGGAATGTAAAAATGTGAATATTTTAAGAAATTACGTATACGCCACATTGTACATACATACAAATAATCTTTGAACATTTATTTCCGCCCAGAGAAGGGAATATGCAAGGTATACAAGTACAAAATTATTCATAATTTCAAGAATTGATACTCTTTTTGTATTTTAAAAACTTAAACCGTAATGAATTAAAGAAAATGTGCAAATATCTAAAGACACTATATTATAAATTTCTGAAAAATATTATAATTGTAATCAAGGTCGTCATTTATTTCAACAACTGTATTTTCCGTTTCTATAACATTTTTTTTCGGAAATCTTGATTGTAACAGGTTTTCTTATCAGTGCCCTCGTGTGTAAATAAGGAGACAGGATGCTCATGCATAAATCTCTTTTAACTAATCAGCAACCTTCTGGGGTTAGCCGAAAGCAACTGCCATAAAGTGAAAAGTTTAAACAGCACTCGAACTTCATAAAGTGCACACAAAAACTCGGCGGCATTCGCTGAGGATAACGGCCTTATACGGTGGCTGTCAAAATAAATATAATAAAGCGAGAAAACGTTGTCAGCATTTTGAAGGGGAAACTTGGCCGGGATGAGGGCACAAACAGGAAGAGGGAAATGTCAAAATATTTAACAACAAGCCCATCATCATCATCATCAGCATTGAAATGCCTGCCAAGGTGCAAATTCAATAAAGATAAAAAGTTGTTGGGCCAAAGTCTTTTGTGGGGGGAGTTTTTGGGATAAAATAACCTTATCGAGTCCTTGTCACGCCTGTCCTTCGAACATTTGCGTACGGCGGGAATTATTAAAAATTTGGCCTTTGTGGGGCATAAAATTCTGAAATTGTTGCCGCATAGCCATACGAAACGAAACGAAACGAAACGAGACGAGACGGAGATGGTTTTCCAGTTCAGTGACAGCTTTTCATTTGTTTTCCCTGCCCAAACATTATGACAATCGTACGCACACCCACACCCGCATAGGAAAACAAATGGGATCCGGGTCAGATGTGGGGGACAGAGAATAAGTCGACACAAGTTTTATCTTTACGCTTGCCTGCGTTTTTGCGGTCCGACGTCGACGTCCCAAGTCGGAAACAAAGGGCCAACAAAGTAAATTCCACGGCAATGAAGTGTAAAAATAACAAAAGCTGCTTTCTGCCGGCCCCGAAACGATTCTACCTGGTCTTCGTCCTGCAGCCTCTCCCACATAGTTGGAATTTAATTTCACAACAATAGCTTTTAAGCCTCACCCCTCCGACCATGTCCTCTTTATATTTCCCCCGCAAGTTGACCAAAACTTTTGGTTTAAACATTTCCTTTAAAGCCATTCTGCTCGGAGGTTGCCTTTTAACGCACATTAAGCCCGAGTGTGTCCTCTGTTTCTTGGCATTTCCCGTCGAGTTCCTTTGCCGGCCATTTCTTATGGCCATTTGGCTTTTTATTGACTAACAGCGCGACTCCTTTTTTGGGGTCATTTTTTTGTGCTGGTACTCCTGTTTTGTCCTGCTTGTCACGTGGCCAGATGCTCAACTTACAAGGAACAATCAAGATTGGCCGGCTCGCTTTTTTTTATTATTCTAGTTCCCTAATTGGAGGCAACGCTGTACGTGTGCTCGAGGCAATTAAAATTGCTCACATCCTGCACGTTCGTCCTTAAAGGCAATTAAACGGTTTTAATTAGTTTTAACGACAAGTATTTTGCACTCTCATTTGTCACTGGTCACGGTGTCTATTAGTGGACTAAGAGGTGCTCAAGATGAAGATAAGTAAATTGTAGTTAAGGTTGTGGTCAAAGTTGTTGAAACTAATTGGGAACACAAAGCTTAACATAGCTGAGCTGAGAAAAAACTTTCTATAAGTGGGTTATTATCCTTAACTAACTAATGTAGAATTAAATTTAATTATTATAAATATATTTTTGGCTACCTATACGACAACAATAGTTTTTAATTGCATTTCACATTATGTGATTTGGATTATTTTCCGAAACTTTCTTAAGTGAAGCTAATGAATTATAATTAATAATTAATAACTTGTCTTGCCGAAGATAATATACCTGTTAGCAGCTACAAAAACTTATTATTCTATATTTATATTTCGGTGCTTAAAAACAATGAATCTAGGTCGATATTCTGATAAATTTGTTGATCGTTCCTTTTATTAAAGTAAACCCAAAATATAAGAAAAAGATTTAAAAGCAGATTATTATAGAATCTATAAAATTTATAAATTTAATTTATAAATTTCAATAATTATTTAATAACAGTTTGTAGTATTTTTGGGCTGACCTTTTCTTGTTATGGATATTTTACTAGCGCAGATGCAACCTTTAACGAAAACATTCGCCTAAACCAGTTTTATATGTTTCGAAGGTCATTAAAAAGTGGTTCAATTATGCATATTGGACTCGCATCTCTTGAGCAAAGCAGAAGATGTATCTGCAAACTTAAAACTCAATGGTTTTTTCGATAGATAATAGCGGCTCAATGGTCTAGGGGTATGATTCTCGCTTTGGGTGCGAGAGGTCCCGGGTTCAAATCCCGGTTGAGCCCGGATTTCTTTTATTTTAATTTTTAATAAGATTTATTATGAACATGCCTAATAAGATTTCTTTAATGTGATTCAATCAAAGAGCTCCCTTAGGCAGACTTAGTCTCACTGCATCTTAATAGGCATTTATAAAATGAATATTTTACTAAGACACAAGCTGTCTTTAATAAGATTAAGTCATGAAAAAGCTTATTTATAAACTGTGATTTGTGCATCGGGGGATTCACTTAGTCAATGCAGTTGATGCAGGACAAGCCCAAGGATCCCATTGTTTAGCCTGAGTAAGCCAATTTCTCAGCCACATACTCCAATCAACGATGAGCCATTCAATACAATTCAATTTATTGAGAGTCAATTTCTAATGTTGCCATGTTCGTTAGTCACCTCCCCGCCCATTTAATCCGTCTGGCAAAACCGCTTGTTATATCCCATATATAATATGGCTCCTTTTCACTCCAACAAACTGTCTGTCATGTTTGTTTGCCCGTTGTCAAGTGTTTCATATGCTTGTCAAATTGATATATATATATATATTGGCAACACTTGCCTCAGCTACTTCTCAACCTCTTCTCCCTATGCGTCTGGATATATATGGCCCCTTCAGAAAAACATGTCAAGACACTCGTCGTCAATGAAAGATGTTCGAGTATCGCTTTCATATTTTCCATTGCCTCTTCAAAACCTACTTGAAAATCAACTGAAAGATTATCGAGTTGAATTCGTCGCCACGGTAAATTAATGTTTATTGCATTTTATTAGCCATATCTAAATGGAAATCTGTCTGATTATACCCGTTACTCGTAGAGTAAAAGGGTATATTGTATTCGTGCAAAAGTATGTAACAGGTAGAAGGAAGCGTTTCCGACCCTATAAAGTATATATATTCTTGTTCAGGATCACTAGCCGAGTCGATCTAGCCATGTCCGTCTGTCCGTCTGTCTGTCCGTCTGTCCGTCTGTCCGTCTGTCCGTCTGTCCGTCTGTCCGTCTGTCTGTCCGTATGAACGCTGAGATCTCGGAAACTATAAAAGCTAGAAGATTGGCGTTTTGCATGTAGATTTTAGGAGTTCCTACGCAGCGCAAGTTTGTTTCAAAATGGTGCCACGCCCCCTCTGACGCCCACAATCGGTTATATACGATTTTAAAAATATAAATATTTCGGAAAAGTAAAAATGCAGTTTTATTGTGTTTATCAATACCTATCGAAAAGTAGAAGAAATTTTTCAAATCGGACCATTCGTTAAAAAGTTATGCTTGATCAAAGTTTCTATCTCCATCTCCCTCGCACTCCCTTTACCTGTGTAACGGGTATCTGATAGTCGGGGCACCCGACTATAGCGTTCTCTCTTGTTTTTTTATGGCCTCCTCTAATCACCATCAAAAAGCCTCAATTAACATGCTCAGACGAGCATATATACTCAAGGACTCTCCATGGAAAATATGGATGCAAAGGCCCAAAAAAATAATTGTTCAGGCAGTAAAAAAAAGACGAAAATAACAATAAAGGACCACATGTTAGGCTGCCGGGACAACGAACCGCACGTTTATACTTGTGTGTGGGCCGAGAACACGTTTAAGTGGCCCGAAAACAACAATGGAGGCTAAAACGAGTGAGAGCCGGCAAAACAAATTAACAAAGTTAAGAGGAGGAAAAATAAAATACACAAATTCCCCACGCTTCATGGAGATCACGAATAGAGGACATGGACTTCGTTTGGATACACTTTTATCAATATTCATCTCCTGCAGCGTCAGGACCAAAACATGGCAATTCAATCAGCGGAAACCCCACAACAGACAGCCTCCATAGACGGGAAAAAAAAAAACCCCCCAAAACATATTTGCCAAATCAAAAATTGCACTCAGGCGTACAACACATCCCCCATACAGCTCCACTCAACTACAATAAATTCGATTTTATAACTCACTGCACGTCCCCTCGATGTAGTGACCCCCCAATGAAAATGCAAATGGTTACAAAACTTTTAGCAAAAATCTAAAAAAGAACTACAGACTTCAACGCATCAACAGCAAAATTGTCTGGTGACTTTTCCCAGAGATGTAAAATAATTGAAAAACGGGGAAAAAATACAAAAAAACGAAATCAAAATATCAAACCAAATCGAACCGAAACCATTGCCAAAAATGCCCAACATCGAGGAAGAATAAAAACTTGTTCAAGGCAAATGTTGTGCCAACAGCAATATGGAATAGTGCCATTCCAATGAGATTGATGGGCGGCAGCCGCAACGAAGGCAAACTAAATGGATGGTGTTTTGGGGGAAAAGACGAGTGGCGAATGCTTTCAAATAACCGAAATTGCCTCTACAATTCCTACCCGGACACTTGACCATGACCTTAGGCGCATTTTCACACGGCCAGCCACACACACTCAAGAAAATCGAAAAAAAGGCGAAAAATGTGTGCCTGCCAAAGACAAACTCCAGAGAAAGAGGACTTCACAGCACGTTTATAGAAATTTAGAAATATTTTTTACTGCGGAATAAAATTGTTATTTTCTACAAAAAAATCAATAAAGATTTTTTTTTGTATTTCCCACAAAAATAGGTTTTTAAAAATTTTTTTTTATTTAATTTGTTGTTTTATGTTTATTCTGAATTATTTAATTTTTGTGCTATCGGGGGCTTTATATTTCATATTTAAGTGTTGTTTTTGAAAATAATATAATGTTTGTCAAAACATTATCATGTGTAATGGTTAATTTAGCAACGTTAACCTAATCTGCGTCTGGTTTAAAGTATCAAAAGTTCAACCCAAAAGTATGCAACACTTGCTGGCACAGCATTCGCTTTGATAAGCTGTCGTGTCATTCCCGAAAAGCAAGATGAAAAGGATACCATAAAGAAGTAGCACAGTCTCGTGTGAGTCGCACATAACTTCATCAAGTCTGGCCCAACTCAGTGGTTCAGATACAAAACTACCTCGGGCCTTGAAAGAAATTGTGGAACAGAACAGAAGAAAAGCATACGCCACGCATGTTACTCATAAAGTACAGCAGAAATTTTGTTGGCATGCCCAAAACACATACATTCAAACTTGGGGCATTATTACATTTTTCACACCAATGAAAACAAATACAAAAAGCCAAAAAGGAAAAGGAAAAAGGGAAAATTTGGCAATGCTGATCAACTGCCTAGGTTTTTGAATGGCAGAGGTTGGCCTGGTTTTCGCTTTCCTCTTATTTTTTTGGCAATTTCCTTTTTCGGGCAACGCCATCCGGGTGAGAGTTTGACTTGGTCACTCACGAAAATTACTAAAATTGTATATCCGTTTCCGGTTGAAGTTGGGTGCCGGCCATCCTGCTTTGTGCCCAATTTTTGACAGGCATATCGAGTTATTTATTGGCCCATTTCGCCCTGGTAACCATCAAAAATAGTTGGGACATAATTTATGGCACATCGCGCATACGCCGCATTGCCCACATGCCCACATATGTCTGTGTAAAAAGGGAGGCCGCATGAGAAACAGCTTCGAATCCATTGGAGCGGGCATTTTTCACTCGATACATTTCCCGACCCAGTTGTAATCCCCTAAGCCTACACAAGTCAATTTGCAGGCATCGAGCATCGACTTGTAGAACAATTGCCAAGCAATCAGCAGGCAAATTGTCAAAGCAACAAATCTCTGCCGCAGGACTCTTGCACAGGAAAAAACAAATCGATTTCAACCTCAAATAGTTTTTGAAGTTTTTGGTTTTCATAATACTTTTAAAGGATTTGGTTTTCAAAATATATTTATGCAGCTACTCTTGTGTGTTTAATTTATTTATTTATCGCAGAGTGTTTTAAAAACATTAAAAACTATTAATTTGGGTAAACAAATATTGTATTCAGATAATTTAACACACACATTTTTGTAATGTTCTTTATACAATTTTAATTATATATTTTTTAATTGTTACAGATTTTTTTATAACAAAACACATTCATATTTAAAATATTAAAGAGTTTACAGACCTATATTAATCACATTTAAACATTAGATTCTAATGTAAGCACATTAAATTCAAACTTATTTAAGAACAAGTCATCAAAAATATAATCATTTTTCTCTGTGGATCGCAGTCATTTCCCAAATGGTTACTCATTCGAATCGAATGCATCACTTGGCCGTCCAAAAGCCAAAGGAGCAGTTAAGTGGTAACTTTTCTTCCGAGGCATCGAGATGGGTTGGAATTGGGGCTAGCCGTAATCATTACGACAAATTGCCGGGGCCGCAGGCAATAATGATTAATAATGAGGCAGCTGCAGTTGCTCCACCGCCGGAAAATGGCCGAAGTTTGTACTGCCGCTTGTGGCTTTATTAAAATAAATAACTGAGGTTAAGGCAGTTAAGGCGCAGGTAATCGCGACGCGACCCTTGCTGTTCCTTTCGCTTCCGTTATGAATAATAAACTTGCCGCTGCTCAAAGTTTACCGATGCCCGGGGCAAAGTTATAATTTGTCTAATTAAAACTTTTCCTGATTAACCTGCCGGCTAACAAGGTCAGGTGGTAAGTGCAACAAAACGTTTTGCCGGGCAAGACAACGCAACAAATCAACGAGCAATGAAAACCTGTGGCTAGTTGAGGGTGGGAAATTCAAACACCAACTAGGGGAAAATAGTCGCAGTTTAGCAACTTTGACTGTGGTCCCTGAAATTGACCCAAAACCTGGGGCCACCTGACTCGTGTGGCAGATATCAACCTAATGCACATTGTTTTGCAGCTTTCTCGTTTTGTTGTGGCATCACATTCTACGTGCATTTTATTGCTAAAGTTTTTCCGGCCATGTCCTGCGGAGTTGTCATGTGCGGTAGACCAAGGAAATTGTTGGCAACTATTGCAACTAAGAAAAGGGAAAATATACGGGAGCAAACCAAAGGTTCTTGGAAGTCTGTAAATATTTCAAAATTATTTTAACTCGAAGATAGCACAGTTTAAACTTTTCTTAATACAAAGTTTACATGCTCATAGCCATTCAAGTGAGAGGAAATCCATTTATAACCGAATCGGGAGAGAAAGATATATTTGGCGACTAAAAGCAGCAGGACTATTTAAAGACACTTACACCAATGAAATAATTGAACTATCCCTAAGGTAAAAAAATAACAAAAACTATTGTTTAGCCTTAGAATTTAATTTAAGTTTATTGTTTTATAAGCTTTTAAATTTATTTTGATAAAAATAATATCAGCATAATTATTCTAAATAATATCAGCATGATTATTCTAAATAATATCAGCATAATTATTCTAAATTGTTGTCCGCAAACGTATTATTATGATATAATTTTATTGTTTTATTTATCTTTGAAAATTGTTTTTTAATTGCTGCTCAAAATTTGTCTTTCGATACAGTTGAAAATATCAGAGCATGGCGAGAGGTCTCGTTATTGGAATTTGTTGGGCCTTACTAGCACCAATACTTGTGAATGGAGCCTTTCAGTTGCAGAAGGTGATTTGCGAGTCCTCGAACACCTCGATTTCGGAATTCACCCGCTGCGAGATGAAGATTGTTCGACGGGGCGTGGCCGCATTTTTTATGGTCTGGAAGCTTTACAAAGTCCCCATCGACAACGTGGAAATCAATGTGGCGCTGTACAAGAAATCGAATGGATATCGTCCATTTCTCTTTAATCAGACCCTGGATTATTGTTACTATATGCGTAATCCCAAAGCGCATCCATTGATTTATACGATGCACAAGGTTTTTCTACCCTCATCCAACATGAATCATTCGTGTCCATACGATGTGAGTATTAAAATAAAAATAAAATCAGATAGCCATTTAATATTCGGGGAAAGGTCTGATGTGTTTGCTCATTAGCTTGTAAATCGATGAGTGTTATATACCGGTACAAAGCAGAGATTAAAAAAAATTTATTTTATGGTTTAATATTTAAAATTATAAGTTTAACTAATTTATCATCATACTTCAACAGCACGATTTGATAATAAATAACTTCGTCTACCATAAAAATGACTTGAAGGATCTACCCGTGCCCAATGGGGACTATATGATAAAGGTGCAAGTTGCAACTGACAAGGAATATCGTGTATTGGTAAGGATTTATGCAACCAAAAAAGATTAAATGGATTCGGAATTATATTCGTCACCCACTATTTAACTATAAATATTTATTTGTACAAGACTCGAAATATACATTGAAAAACTATAAAATGTAAACAAATAAATAATTTTTTAATGAACTCCAGCCTATTTAACCACAAAACATATCAATCCATCCCTCAATTTTAATAATTGTTTTCCAACAGTTTTAGAAAATTGTTTTTTAATTGGGGCCTAAAATCTACAGTACCTAAAGAATTTATAATTGGGACCTCAAACGAGAATATCAGACCATGGAGAGAGGTCTCATCATTGGAATTGTTTTTAATTTAGTCTGGGCAGTACCGGTACATTGCGGGTTTCAGTTGAAGAATGTGAATTGTGAGTCCTTTGACACTTCGTATTGGGATTTCCACCGCTGTGAAATGAAGATGGTTCGACGTGGAGTGGCCGCTTTTTATATGTTCTGGAAAATTTATAAACTACCAATCACCAATGTAATTATCAACGTATCGCTATACAAGAAATCGAACGGATATCGTCCATTTCTCTTCAATCAGACCCTGGATTATTGTTACTATATGCGAAATCCACAAGCCCACCCATTGATGTTTATGCTTCACAAATCATTCATGCCTGTATCCAACATAAATCATTCGTGTCCTTATGATGTGAGTACTAACAAAAGTGATAGCAAGATCCAATACATTTTTAACTAGTAGAATATAAAATTATCCTTTTAAATTATCCCTTTTCTGGTGGAAACTAAGTAAAATTTAAATAAAATGAATGACAACTCAAAATTCTGCAAGATGAGCTAATATAATTGTATTTTATTAACAGCACGATTTGATTATCAATGACTTTATTTACAACAAAAACGACTTGAAGGATCTTCCAATACCCAATGGTGAATATATGATAGAAGCTAAATTTGCAAGTGACAAAGTTCATCGTGCATTAATAAAGATTTACGCAAATAGAAATGATTAAGTGGAAAATTGTAAAATCTGTTTAACAAACTCGTCCAATAAACGAAAGAAACAATAAAAAGTTTTTTTTTGAAAACTTCAATTAAGGTTTTGTAGTAACCGCATAATAAAGAAATTTTGGTAATCGCATATTGCTTTTAGTTTTTTAGGGTTGACTGGCTTTACAAATCTGATCAGAATTTGATGTCTATTTGAACATTATTTACAGCACTATTTGAAGTTCACTTTCACTTAATTTAAAACAAATATACCATTAAATCTTAAAGTTTACAAATTCGGTTGGCTTAAAACTCTTCAAAAAAGTTTGTTGGTGTTACATTCCTGTAAAGTTATTAATGTTTAAAAATTTCTTTGGATTTTTAAACCATACTCTTCGGTTGGTCTGTGTTTAAGTTGAATTTCGGTTGGAAGAAATTTCTGTGACACCCCCTAATAATAATAAAGTGTAAACTTAGATTTGAGAAATTATTGAGGGCTGAAAATATAAAAGTTGGACGAGTAACTATTGGAACTCAATGTAGGAAAAAGATCAATTATCTTTATTGACAATAAATTACGCACTTTGGTTGATTTAGTTATAATAGCAGTGAGTTACCCACCCGAAATGAAATCAAATTGTCACCAAAAGCGCAACACTCAACATGAAGTTTTCGGCCATTGTTAACCTGATGTTGATTATGGAATTAGCTACCAGAATTCGAGGAGCCTATTTTCGGTTCACCAACATGGATTGCAATAGTCTCGACTCGGAGTTTGTGGAGGTTAAGGAGTGTATCTTGAAGATGGTGAGCAGAAATGTGGTGGGCATGAATTTCCACATGGCGATTAAATATGACAAGCCCATCGATAAGATTCAGTTCAACATAAGCATATTCCGAAAGTCGAATGTGTACAGGCAGTTTTTGGTAAATCACACAATCGACTTCTGTTACTATATGCGCAATCCAGAGAAATATCCGATATTCTATATGTTCCATGATTCCCTGATGGCTGCCACCAATGCCAATCATACGTGCCCATATGCTGTGAGTAAATTCCTATTCATATATTCATATTCATATTTGATAATAATTATATTTTTTATACCAACAGGAAAAGGATATTTATGTGAGGAAAATGATTTTCAACGAACAGACACTGAAGAACCTACGTACCATTTTGCCTGAGGGCGAATACAAACTGGCTGTTTCTGTGGGTGGTTTTGGAGTCTGGCGATTAAAGGTCAATGTCTACGGTCGACGAGGTTAAATGTTATTAAAGTAATTACCAAAACAGGTTGAAATTAAGTAAATCGAAGATAAAACAAAATAAATTTAAATCAATCAAAGCAAACCAGACGTTAAATTGACTTTAACCAGACAACGCAATAGTACAACAATATTTATCGACGAGACAACATGAACGATCTGCTATTGAATTTAGTACTACTTATATCGTTCACATTGGATCCGGGCCATGGAAAAGTTTTCAGAGTCAGCAAAATGGAGTGCCGATCTTTGGATCCTTCGTTTACATATTTTAAAACTTGTAATGTGATTCGCAAGGAAAATGGACGATCCTCTCTATATGTCAATGAGGTCATTCTCTATAAAAATCCCATTGATGATATCACTGTAAGTGGAAAAGTAAACATCTCGAGAAATTAAAAAAGCCATATATTTTAGCTTAACCTGGGAATTTTCAAAATAGCCAAAAAGCGTCGCTTGCAGTTTCTAAATGAGACCTTGGACTACTGTGTGTTTAGTCGACAGCTTTTGGCCAGTGGTTTTTTTGGATTTCTGATGACGCCGTTGCTGAGAATTTCCAATGTAAATGGTACCTGTCCCCTGAAGGTAATATATAAATGTGTTTTAAGTGGAAAATGCCTTACTTAAAGTAAACTCCACAGCAAAACATAATTGTCAACGGGTTTTCTGTCGATGAAGACACAATTAAAGAGATCCCAATCCCGAACGGTGTTTATATGTTTCAATTGCGAACATCCATGATGAAGAAATGGAGAACGGACGTGAGAGTCTATGCCACTCGAGTTGACAAGTATTCTGAATAAATGTTGAAGGCATTTTTGAAAATATATATTAAAATTCAGCAACAATAATGTACTCGGAAAGGGTATTCAAATACTATTATTGTTATCATCAATACGTTTCGTATTTACATAATAACTACATCCTACATGTATTATGGGAAAGTTACATTGGGTAGTGCCCGTAGCCGGGACTCACTCCGCAGGTAGAAATGAAAAAACATCGATATCACCGATATTTTGAAATCATCGCTAACATCGATGATAGCATCGATGTTTTTCCACCTCTAGTGTCCACCTCTACTTCCTTTCTCTCTCTTTCCTATTCTACTCGTGAGCAAATCCGTAAGTAAAAAATTGGAGCTCCGCTAAAACTTGTGAAAAATTGTAAATATGCACCAGCAAGTTAAAAAATGTCTACCCAAAGCTAAATAAACTGCCGGCAAGCAGAGTTTAACTGAAATTAAAACAAAACCTTTGAAGATGCTGGAAATATAAAGGGATTGCCGAAACTAAGCCAACTTTTTCCTTGCAGTGCTCGGTTGAATTGTCGGAACCATGGTGAACGGCCGCATACCCTCGGTCTTCTCGAAGACCTACGTGACTCCCCGTCGCCCCTATGAAAAGGCGCGTCTGGACCAGGAGTTGAAGATCATCGGCGAGTATGGTCTGCGCAACAAGCGTGAGGTGTGGCGCGTCAAGTACGCCCTTGCCAAAATCCGTAAGGCCGCCCGTGAGCTGCTGACCCTCGATGAGAAGGACGAGAAGCGTCTTTTCCAGGGTGAGTACTGGGTACATCCAACAGCAGTCAAACTACCCTTGGGAGAACTAGGGAATATTTATTTTTATAGTATTCAAATTCCTAAGACCTTAAGGTTAAAGATACCATTTGAATTAAAAGTGTAAAGTCGAATACATATTTAATGTTTTCTGATTTAAACACATACAGTTTTTATATTCTCCATATTGTACAAAATATAATGAGGTTATCTAATCTTAGAGCACGTGGAAAAATGATTATCCTATGATAGATAAAGAGATAACATAACAGGGTTTCACAGTATTTTTTTTTTTATTTAATAACCCTCCCAAGAAAGTTTGACTGCTCAACCATACAATCTTGACATGATGAACTGTATTAAAAATAATAATTCTGACACTTCTTGTCTGAAAAAACCTTTGACGTTACCAAATACACACTGAAGTCAGTTTTGTGACCAAACTTTTGATTGCTCTTTGGAATCCTTATTAATAAAATACCATCTTTACCTACAGGTAACGCCCTGCTGCGTCGTCTGGTCCGTATTGGTGTCCTGGATGAGTCTCGCATGAAGCTCGATTACGTGCTGGGTCTGAAGATCGAGGACTTCTTGGAGCGCCGTCTGCAGACGCAGGTGTTCAAGCTGGGATTGGCCAAGTCTATCCATCACGCCCGCGTCCTGATCCGTCAGCGTCACATTCGGTAAATATCGCTTGGACAAGCGACGACAACGTCGCCAGGCTCTCTCAGATATAACTCTGTTTTGTTCAGTAAGACCACTTGGGAGTCGAACAAGCTCTAATGCTTGCACCGGCTCTCAACGTCTTTAGATTGCGCATGTGACTCCGTTCACTCCAATCGGTAATGCAAAATGCCCGCCTAGCGTAAGTTGCACTGAACGTTTTTAGACCTAATTTCACAGCCACCGTATGCTGGGTTTTCTTCCTCTCGGGTTTAACTAATCGAAATCTCTTATTTTTCCCGTTTCCACAGTGTACGCAAGCAGGTGGTCAACATCCCGTCGTTCGTGGTGCGTCTGGACTCCCAGAAGCACATCGACTTCTCCCTGAAGTCGCCCTTCGGCGGCGGCCGTCCCGGTCGCGTCAAGAGGAAGAACCTGAAGAAGAACCAGGGCGGTGGCGGTGGAGCTGCCGAAGAGGAGGAGGACTAAGCAGCGGTAGCCAGCTGCAGCCACTAAAATACAAGGCGCAGACTTTTGATAAAAATCTGTTTGTTTTACACAAATAAATGTAAAATTACTTGAAAAATTGTGTTGCTTGCTTGGTGTACAAGTATAGTATAAGGGTATAAAGACGACAGGAGATATTTCGGTGCATACATTTTTTTTTTTTAAGTAGAGAAGGAACTTTTAATATAAATACACATTGACCAAGGAACATGTTATTGCTATTTTTAACTTTTTCTTTATCCGATATGGCAAAATAACATTAAATCAGATGGTTCTCCTTGACTATGATTAAGAAGCAGTAAAATGGAACTTTTTCGAAAATTACGAGGCGCGTTAAATTAAATTATTTTTCCCAATGTCGGACCAGGGATGATACTATGAGGTATCGATAAGGGGCCATCAGCTGTTTTGTGTTTACAACAATTTTGTTGCTGTGCCGTGTTAAAATGTCTTCAAAAAGAATTCGAGGGAAAAACTTTAGCGAGCGAGAAGAGCATGCTCTCATAGATCTCGTGATGTTGAACAAGGATATTCTGCAGGACAAGAAGAAAGATGCGGCTACATGGCGAAAAAAGGCAGAAACATGGGAGCGACTTGCCCAGGAGTTTAGGGCCGAAACGGGTACCAATCGATCATGGACTGCTCTTCGGGAGAAGTACGATAATATGAAGAAAAACTCTCGGAACAAACACAGAGGAGTCAAAAATTGGTATGCGGAAAAGAAAACCCCTGCCATAGGAAACGCATGGCGTTCCGGGTCCTATTTATTGGAAAACAGTGCCGGTCTTACAGGAATCACCACACCACTAGAAAACCAGTTTGATAGTGACGGTAAGTGGTTTTTAATGCTGGTATATTTTAAGAATGCAACTCAAAATTTTGGACTACTTCTTGGTTTGCCTATTACCAAGTAAATGAAACAAACTTTTGTAAATAAAAAAAATAGAAATAATATATTAAAACTGTTTGCAGGAAACTTCCAGTTAATAAATGTAGCAAAAGAAGAAAATCCTTCGATCAGCTCACAAAACTCTGATAGTTCACAGATACTGCAAGTAAGCTTTAATAGTCAATACCTCTTCCTTTACTAATGTCTCTTTAAGTTTTTCAAGCAAAACATTGATGATTTCGAAGATCCCGAGTTGGACAGCTTCGAGGGTTCTGAAATATCGAACACAAAAATAACCAGGGGCTTCAATTCACCCACTATGTCGGAAGTCAAATGGAGAACACGAGTTGAAGAGGAGAAGGTCGAACTGTTTAAGATACAACAGGAATATTATAGAGACCAGAACTCTAGAGCCGCTGAAAAACACAAATACGAAGTAGAAAAGCAATTTGTCGAACTACAAACGGCTCGATTAAAGAACCAATTACTTGAGATGGATCTAGAAGTAAAACGTGAAGAAATAGCAAAAAAAACCAAAGTATTGTAAGCTAGTCTTGCTTTGTTAGGGGAATAATTAAACAATTTATTATGAAAACGGTTATAATTTAGGTTTTAAGTAAAGATGTTTCAGTTTTAAGTTATAGACCATTTTGTAAATATTTTTAAAATAATTTCGAAAGCTTATCTACTTTTTAAAATAAAGTAGCCCTATTTTGAATGTCAGCAGTATGACCGGATTCGTAGATTATTAAAATGCTAGAGATATCGACTTGCCACTCGTTATTTTCTGAGCTTTAGGGCACTTCCGCATAAAATTGCCATTCTCACAAAACTGACTTTTGAAAATCACTTGAGATTCGCGTAAACATAAACTTCGAGAAAAACAACAGCTGGGAATTAATTCAAAAATCTGGATTATTAAATATCGCGAATATGCCGAAGCCCGGTGACAAGGCGAAGGTGAAGGTGAACGTGAAGGAGCGGGTGGTGGACGAATCCTGCGACTTGAGTCTCTCTGAATTAAGCGAAATACCGGTGCGGGAAATTGTAAGTACAAATACTGCTCTTCTGCGGTAATTAGCACCGATTCCTGGTGTCTCTATATACATATGCATTATCCCCCGTCTCGCTTCCTCTGGGGGGCCACGTCTGTTGTCTGGCAAATGTCTAGTCACTGTCTATCTCGCTTGTGCAAGTATCAGGGGGTGAGTGGGCCTTGGAGAAAGAGAGATCCACTTCCTCTTTCTCCCTTGTTGTTGTTGTTCTGCCGGCTGGCTTGCAATTAACGCTGACGTTGACTTCCCCTCTTCCTTCGCACAGTGAACCCTTAACCCTTGTGTGGTTAAAAGTGCATTTGCTCCAGGGGGTTGATTTTTGGTTTTTGCCACCCCTCAAAAACTCAAAAGGTTGCCAAAAAAAGAAAAACAAGTATGGTTGCTTGTGTCAAGTCCCTCGGCTAGTTGATACCACTTAGTTAATTTTAGTTTCACTTCCAAAATGATTCTGATATTGTATCCATAAGATATTAATTTGCATAGCCACAAAATTATATAAACCGTACATTGCATATTTTTAATTCCTCGCTATACCTAAAATCATAAAATTTTAATTGTTCCTAAAAATAATTCTGAGTTACCTTTATTTTATATATTGAAATTATGGAAATGATGGCTTTATTAAATTCTAAAACGTTAAACCCTATGATACTTTGATTTCCAGCAATATTTAAATAGACTGCTGAATTCCATCATACCCTTATCGTTAACCAATACGAGGTGATATATAAAAGAAAGGGATTTTCAAGGCAGTTACATTTTTCGGGGGTTTCTTTTTTCGGTCATGTTTTGCCACAACTTCTCAGCTCAGTTTGCCCTTGTGCTTTGCAGGCTTCGTTCAAGCGCGTCACTGTTTTGGATCTCTCCAGCAATCGCCTGGTCAACCTGGGAGTAAGTAGCCCAAGTTCAAGAGACCCCATTGCACACTCTTTCTAAATGTCACTCTTGGGTTAGAAAAACTTTTCGATTCTCACACGTTTGGTGCGACTGGATCTGAGCAAGAATCAAATAACCTTCCTGCCCGAGGACTTTGGCCAGCTGGAGCAGCTGCGCCACTTGGACCTGTACAACAACTGCTTGGAGCACTTGCCCATTAGCTTCGGTCAGCTGCGTCGTTTGCGCTACTTGGATCTGAAGGGAAATCCTCTGACGCCCGCCTGGGAGAAGATTGTGGGTTGCTGCTCTACGCAAAGGGACTGCCAGCAGGCGGCTAAGAATACTGTAAGTGGCTCTCGAGTTGAATGGCCCTCGAGTGCGCTCATGTTCCCATCTAACTTTTTCCTTTTTCCCCATTTTCCAGGTCAACATCTGCGCCAACTACAAGCCGGAATTCATTGAACGCGAACGTTTGGCCGCCCAGGAGACGCAGAAAATGGCCGGAGGTGGGGACTCCAATGCCAACTCCACCCAAACGAATGGCGGTGGTGGAAAGAAGTCCACTAAACCCAATAACAAGAAAGCGAAAGCCAAAAAACTCGCCGGAGCGGGTGACAATGAACTGACCATCAAACCAGTGAATGCAGGAGGATCTTCAGAAACGGGAACTGGATCGGGAGCAAAGTCGAATCAAAAGAGTAACCAGAAGAAGAAGAACTCCAATGGCGGGTCCTGGCTGAATGTGCTCTCAAGGGCCGCACTGTCCTCACTTGTGACCTTTCTCGTGCTCTTCATTATTAACGTTTTGCTCATCTATATGATCATGTTTAAGAACCCGGACATTGCAGACAAGCTAGTGGAGTATATACCTCACCAGTATCGTGATTGGATCCTGACCAAGACGGAGATCTTCAGACTGCGTGTCACTGACTGGATCTCGGAGTTCCGAACACCACCAGAGGAACACTGACGGTTTATTTATTTGAAGCCTTAGGGCGCTGGGCTTCAAATAGAAGGAATCGCTAAACAAAAATCGGATGCATAGCGCGTGTGTGGAAGCAAAAATTAAATTGGGATACGTGTAGACCACCTGAACGAGTTATACGACTGCTACTTTGATATACCATTATCTGTAATTTACTGCCATTTATTTTGATAGACACTAAGTCACTACGTCCATTGACAGGAGATTTGAACAGGAAAACCACACGCACTCTGCAACTAAAGAGGCCACTTAAAAGACGCCAAACTACACTCAATCACTCAACTCAATTGAACTCAGATGAATCTACAGCTAACCTAACCATAGCTCAAGCTCAACTCAATAGTAACTGAATGGCGGTTCCAAACTGGCCAACGCATAGAAACTACAGACACAGTCAGACCAGACACCCTCGTACTATCCACATCTATCAGATCGGATCGAATCAGCAACACACAAATAATATACTTTAATCTATAGTAAGAATTTCCTGTGCAATTCCCATTTCATTTAAAACCCAAGCTCAAATTAAATTCATGTTTGCCCGATCATTTTACATTTGTAGATTTCAAATCTCATAAGTTTTATTGTAAACGCAAAAAAAATGATTACCATTATTTGTTGAATTTGCAGGAAATCAAAACGAAATTTAAGCGGTTTCATATGATTTATGCAAAATAAAAATAATTGTATTGTAACAAAGAATTTGCAAGATTTTTGGAATAAAACTTTACATTTTAACAAATATCTCTTGGCTTTTGAGTCTAGTCACTGTCTATCTCGCTTGTGCAAGTATCAGGGGGTGAGTGGGCCTTGGAGAAAGAGAGATCCACTTCCTCTTTCTCCCTTGTTGTTGTTGTTCTGCCGGCTGGCTTGCAATTAACGCTGACGTTGACTTCCCCTCTTCCTTCGCACAGTGAACCCTTAACCCTTGTGTGGTTAAAAGTGCATTTGCTCCAGGGGGTTGATTTTTGGTTTTTGCCACCCCTCAAAAACTCAAAAGGTTGCCAAAAAAAGAAAAACAAGTATGGTTGCTTGTGTCAAGTCCCTCGGCTAGTTGATACCACTTAGTTAATTTTAGTTTCACTTCCAAAATGATTCTGATATTGTATCCATAAGATATTAATTTGCATAGCCACAAAATTATATAAACCGTACATTGCATATTTTTAATTCCTCGCTATACCTAAAATCATAAAATTTTAATTGTTCCTAAAAATAATTCTGAGTTACCTTTATTTTATATATTGAAATTATGGAAATGATGGCTTTATTAAATTCTAAAACGTTAAACCCTATGATACTTTGATTTCCAGCAATATTTAAATAGACTGCTGAATTCCATCATACCCTTATCGTTAACCAATACGAGGTGATATATAAAAGAAAGGGATTTTCAAGGCAGTTACATTTTTCGGGGGTTTCTTTTTTCGGTCATGTTTTGCCACAACTTCTCAGCTCAGTTTGCCCTTGTGCTTTGCAGGCTTCGTTCAAGCGCGTCACTGTTTTGGATCTCTCCAGCAATCGCCTGGTCAACCTGGGAGTAAGTAGCCCAAGTTCAAGAGACCCCATTGCACACTCTTTCTAAATGTCACTCTTGGGTTAGAAAAACTTTTCGATTCTCACACGTTTGGTGCGACTGGATCTGAGCAAGAATCAAATAACCTTCCTGCCCGAGGACTTTGGCCAGCTGGAGCAGCTGCGCCACTTGGACCTGTACAACAACTGCTTGGAGCACTTGCCCATTAGCTTCGGTCAGCTGCGTCGTTTGCGCTACTTGGATCTGAAGGGAAATCCTCTGACGCCCGCCTGGGAGAAGATTGTGGGTTGCTGCTCTACGCAAAGGGACTGCCAGCAGGCGGCTAAGAATACTGTAAGTGGCTCTCGAGTTGAATGGCCCTCGAGTGCGCTCATGTTCCCATCTAACTTTTTCCTTTTTCCCCATTTTCCAGGTCAACATCTGCGCCAACTACAAGCCGGAATTCATTGAACGCGAACGTTTGGCCGCCCAGGAGACGCAGAAAATGGCCGGAGGTGGGGACTCCAATGCCAACTCCACCCAAACGAATGGCGGTGGTGGAAAGAAGTCCACTAAACCCAATAACAAGAAAGCGAAAGCCAAAAAACTCGCCGGAGCGGGTGACAATGAACTGACCATCAAACCAGTGAATGCAGGAGGATCTTCAGAAACGGGAACTGGATCGGGAGCAAAGTCGAATCAAAAGAGTAACCAGAAGAAGAAGAACTCCAATGGCGGGTCCTGGCTGAATGTGCTCTCAAGGGCCGCACTGTCCTCACTTGTGACCTTTCTCGTGCTCTTCATTATTAACGTTTTGCTCATCTATATGATCATGTTTAAGAACCCGGACATTGCAGACAAGCTAGTGGAGTATATACCTCACCAGTATCGTGATTGGATCCTGACCAAGACGGAGATCTTCAGACTGCGTGTCACTGACTGGATCTCGGAGTTCCGAACACCACCAGAGGAACACTGACGGTTTATTTATTTGAAGCCTTAGGGCGCTGGGCTTCAAATAGAAGGAATCGCTAAACAAAAATCGGATGCATAGCGCGTGTGTGGAAGCAAAAATTAAATTGGGATACGTGTAGACCACCTGAACGAGTTATACGACTGCTACTTTGATATACCATTATCTGTAATTTACTGCCATTTATTTTGATAGACACTAAGTCACTACGTCCATTGACAGGAGATTTGAACAGGAAAACCACACGCACTCTGCAACTAAAGAGGCCACTTAAAAGACGCCAAACTACACTCAATCACTCAACTCAATTGAACTCAGATGAATCTACAGCTAACCTAACCATAGCTCAAGCTCAACTCAATAGTAACTGAATGGCGGTTCCAAACTGGCCAACGCATAGAAACTACAGACACAGTCAGACCAGACACCCTCGTACTATCCACATCTATCAGATCGGATCGAATCAGCAACACACAAATAATATACTTTAATCTATAGTAAGAATTTCCTGTGCAATTCCCATTTCATTTAAAACCCAAGCTCAAATTAAATTCATGTTTGCCCGATCATTTTACATTTGTAGATTTCAAATCTCATAAGTTTTATTGTAAACGCAAAAAAAATGATTACCATTATTGGTTGAATTTGCAGGAAATCAAAACGAAATTTAAGCGGTTTCATATGATTTATGCAAAATAAAAATAATTGTATTGTAACAAAGAATTTGCAAGATTTTTGGAATAAAACTTTACATTTTAACAAATATCTCTTGGCTTTTGAGTCTTTATTCTTCGTCGGAGCTTATAAAATGAATAATTTCTTATCAACGGTTTTATTTTTAGTTCCCCTTTAACCAAAATTCTTCACTTCAAGAGTTATTGCCCCAAACCAAACCGTTCAAATTAGTTTTATTTCCCAGGAAATCGTTAATAAAACTAATTTCAATTAAGATTATCAAAAATGTACGCTTATCTAAAGATTTGTTTTGATTTGTTGTCTTATATTTATAGCCCCTAGCTATACATGCAAGTGTTATCTAAATTTTTTGTATAACAAATAAATATTAAACGTTCCGCAATCTATTTTATTTATATGTATATTTCATTAGAATAAAAAAAAAAAAAACTTTCCCAGAAGTAGACCTTTAAAAAGCTTTATAACGACCCTTTTTTATAGCAGTGAGTAATTGAATACTGGGGAAATCAGAACTAAATTCCACACAAATCTTAACACTATCGTGACCAAAAAAAATGTTTGAACCTAATCCTGCAAATTTTGGGGCACGATTTTAAGCGTGCTCCGTCCATCAAAGTTAATGGTTTTAATTAAATTTGATTATTAAGTTTGTGTTGTATAAAATGAGAGTTTGGGAACATAAATTATAAGATATTTTATTATAACCAATCTTTATAACATAAAAAATTTAATTTTTTAGTTTTATTACATCTTTAAAAGGTTGCTTCTCGTGATTTTCTATTTATCTTTAATTTTATATTTTGCACACGTGCTTAAACATTAATAAATAAAAGTTTATATTTTTTACCTATCAGTTAATTTAAACCAATTTAAAACAAATTTAAATTTAAACATTTTACGAAGCTTTGACGATCGCCCTGTGATTATTCTACCCTTAAAAGGGTGTTTCATGATATATTTTGTTTAACTTCGCTCTTTATATTTCCCTAATCGGCTCATTCGCATATCGCAAATAATTGATAAATGACTTGCGAATAAAAACCGGTTCCGTGCCAAAGTGAATTTCATCAATAGAAAGTTGTAGAACGATGACGTATTCGTGGGCGGGAGGCATTTATTATTAAACATCATGAGTGAGCTAAAACTTAGGTAAATATTTATGTTTAGGCGTTCGGTTTCCAGAACAGAAATTGCACCATAATTGCTGATGCAATGCTGCCAATCTATTTCTTTCCGAAAGGATGTCGCCGTTCTACCCCGACTCCAATTTTAAAGTTTCGTGTTTCCGGCGAAGCTGAAGCTATACAATTTGCCACGCTTATGAAAAGCTCGACTTAGATTTCGTCATCCTAAAAGATGGGAAGGCCCTTGCCCTTTGGGAGTTGTTCTCTCCCTTTTTCTCTCTCTGTCTAATTCATCTCTCGCTTGCTCTTCTTACATTCAGCGCATCCTTGTCGTTGTCCTTTGCGCCTTCTGATTTGGATTACTCTTCCTCTCTTTTCACTCTCTAAATTAGTTTTGATATCAACTATTGCCGGCTTCAGCGCTGTCTTCCTCTCATTTAAAACAGTAATGTTTTTTTAGCTTGAAAAACCTTCTTTATTAAATCATATATTATTATAAAATAATTGATCTTAATTGTTTAAACCATTTGTAATACCTTGAAATGGGGTAAAGAGGAAGCGTTCTTAATTCGACAAAATATTTGATCTTAATTATTGAAAATTGTCAAACCATTTTCAAGATATTGAAACATAAATATTTATTTTCATAAATGTAAAACAGATATGAAACATCAAAAAATAATATTGTAATTTTACATAAGAAATTTCGATATATTTATTTAGGCGTGGCAGTGCAGGTCTCCAAAAAGTATGTTGCACTAACAAATCGGCATAAAAACGAATAAATAAAACAGTGTCACTCTTAAAAATATCAGTAAAATATACAAATTTACTCAGTTTTAATATTAGCAAACATGGTAATACAAAAATTAGTTCGTAATATAAAAAACAAGAGAGAACGCTATAGTCGGGTGCCCCGACTATCAGATACCCGTTACTCAGGTAAAGGGAGTGCGAGGGAGATGGAGATAGAAACTTTGATCACGCATAACCTTTTAACGAATGGTCCGATTTGAAAAATTTCTTCTACATTTCGATAGGTATTGATAAACACAATAAAACTGCATTTTTACTTTTCCGAAATATTTAAATTTTTAAAATCGTATATTAGCGATTGTGGGCGTTAAAGGGGGCGTGGCACCTTTTTGAAATAAACTTGCGCTGCGTAGGAACTCCTAGAATCTGCATGCAAAATGCCAATCTTCTAGCTTTTATAGTTTCCGAGATCTCAGCGTTCATACGGACGGACAGACGGACAGACGGACATGGCTAGATCGACTCGGCTAGTGATCCTGAACAAGAATATATATACTTTATAGGGTCGGAAACGCTTCCTTCTACCTGATACATACTTTTGCACGAATACAATATACCCTTTTACTCTACGAGTAACGGGTATAAATATACTCACAACAATTTCAGTAAAATAGCTATATTGGCACAGCTATTCGGAGCCGGCTGTGTTTTTGGCGCGCTCTCACGGAAACGCTACTCTCGCTGAGTATTTAAACAGCCGACTGGCAAACGCTCTTGACAGTTGTTCTTTGGTTTTCGCGTAGTCCACTCGGTTTTCGTGGGAGGTACCTCCGATTTTTGGTAGCCAACAGCGCTACGGTTGAACTGTTGGCATTATTAAAACGATTATTCGGCCAAAAACAACTAATTGAGGCGACCGAGCGACCGGGAGAAGTGTTTGATTTACGCGGCATTTCGTGTACCGTCAGCACTCTAAAAAAGGAAGAATAAAAGTAAGCTATAGAATGCGTGTACGAAAACCAGAAATTCGAAATTGTACAGTCGGCGAGAAGGGAGCAATACGAAAAGAGGGCGACGTGAAGCACATGGCAGAAACAGAAAAATTGGGTTTGTCTGAAAATAGCAGAGGCAGAGTGCAACTGTCACACTCATGTGTTATGTATTCGAAAAATATTCTAATAGAAGCCACGAAATAATATATAAATAAATGACATTGTCAAAAAGTGTAGTGTAGGTTAGAACCCCATAACCACAAAAAAAAGAAGCGGCTTTAACGAATCAAAAATATCCGCAGTGACAATTATAACCACAATTAACGCGGAAACCTTTTGCACAAAGCCAACAATTTCGACAGTCAAAAAGAAAAGACTTATTAATTTTTTTTGGTTGGACACGCGTGCAATGAGACGTCTACGTCGACATGCCCACGTTGCACCTGTCTCGTTGTTTTGCATTCCGGGTATCTACATTTTCCACCAATTAAATTTTCGGGCCTTTTTTGAAGAATTTTTCTTTCTAAGCATGAATGGAATATTAGCATTTTCTCGAGTGCCCGCGCTTTCCACTGCAGTTTAAGTTGTTTGCGTATGCGATAGTTCAATGGCTGCGAATAGGTTTCCACATTTGACTTGCTGATGTTCCACGTTTCTCGCTAAATTGCAATACGTAATTTAGCTGTAATTGAGCACTTAGCCAAGGGAAAGTTCCCCCAATGCCAGCAGACCAAAAAGTGGTGGAAAGGCACAAAAAAAAGGCATTACTATCAAACCTATCTGCACACGTCAATGCAATTACCTCACCCACGCGGTCTAGTGCACTCACCCACTTTTAGACCGAACCAAACTGACTCATCAAGGACATGGCCAAACGGAATTCAGGCCAAAATAGGATGGGTGCACAGGAAAAAATATAAACCTATCTGATATCATAGGATCTATGTTTGTTCCTTTATTGCTTATAACTAAAATTTGATTTAACAATTCATATTCAAAAAACATAATTAAATCAAGTCATTGGAAAATGGATCCATAGTAACCATCATTTTTATTCTAGTTTGTATGCCTCTGTAATAACTCTTTAATATTATTTTTACCAATATGTAACAAACCTTTAACGAGTTATAATTTTTTTCTGTGTCTCATGAGTTTTTCCACTAGGTGTGTGTTCTAAGCCATATCTTTACGATATAACCATTTACCTATTTCACCGCGCATTTTGTAGTTGTGTTATTGATTTTGGTGCTATTGTCGCTGTTGGTAATTAACATAACAGAAATTTACAAGCAAAAGTCAAAGACGCAGTAAAACTGTGACGTCAGAGACTGGAGTCCAACTAAAAACAGTGGGTGAAAACCGACAAGAGAAAGGGAAAGGAGGTTAAGACAGGAAAAGCGGGAGAGAGTGTGGGCGCAACTGTTGATTGCGTAGGCGGCCTTCGAGACCTTTGACATATTCCAAGAACAAATCTTTTTGACTTATTCATTTTCTAATTTGAATTTTAAATTTAGCTGACAATTTTAATAAAAGATTTTCCATTAGAGCAGTAAAATATTAATGGACTCTGACTTGCCAAATAATAATAAAACTTAACAGAATATTTAAGAAATAAATATAAATAAGTTTTGCACACCAACAAAATTTCGGTTTTTAAATTTCTTAAATAATACTAATGTCCATACCTTAAAATAAAATGTTTAGTGATAATTTAAATTGAATTTGAGTTTTTGAACTAGAGGTATAACGTATAGTTTTTTAAATATTACTTTAGATACTTTGAAAACATTTGTTATGCGATTTATTAACATGTACACATTTTCAGGGATTTGCCAAGACTTTACTTTTAAAAAAATTAGTTCAAGATCCTTTCGAACCAAAGCTCAAAGTTCTTTTCTACTTTTTATAGTTTGATGTAAGGGCATTTAGGTCTAGGTCTCTGCCCCATTCCTATCCTGTCATGTTGTTTACTGTTATTCTTGTTGTCCATCTTTTGCCGTCAATCGCCTCAGCTCGTTTGTCCACATTTGCCATTTGCGCAATTTGCCACCAGACATAACACTTGACCGCCTTCCCTGCCTCAACTGAACGGACAGAAATTGATTTATTTTTAGACGCAACTAATTTCCGTAACACCTGAGAAGGTCGTTTTTTTATCAAGTTGCCATTTTTCCCCCAAATCGATTGGACCATCGAACGGCAGTCACATACGGCACTTTGATAAACACTTTCTAATAAAAAGTACCGCTCTAAAAAACAGAAAACAATTACCAAAAAAACCATAAAAACCATATTCATATAGCCACCACACCACATTATCTAAAACGATAATGTGACCTTTGTGGCGGCGTGCGTGGCTTGTTATCAGAATTGGTATTATGCAACGACCACATGCAAACTCTCCTATTGCTGTTAATTATTTTAAACACCTCAAAATTACACTTGCTTCCCCAAGCTCCCGTAGATAACACGAAATGGACGAACAGAAGGTTACGACAGACAGTACTACGGGTTTTTTTTTGACGCGTGTCGTTGATAAGAAGACTTTTTAGAAACTCATTGGAAGCTCTATTTGATCAGCAGTTTCCCATTAAAATGACACGGGTTTATTATTCATATGCATATGGAGGTTGGAACCCCTTTCTAATGACGTAAATGTCAGACAGATAGTAATCTTTAAGCTCATTAAAACAAACGTTGGAAAACAGCTGCCTAAATATTTTTACAGATTTAAGAACATCTATTATGAGGATCTACATAATGACCTAGACAACTCTTTTAAAAAGGACGAACACAGATACTTAAATTATAAGGAACAATTAGAAACGTCTGACCTAGAGAAAATACATATATGGGTAATACCACTCCTCTTCAATTATATTTCTTGTTTTGTTATCAGTCTATTTCATAGACGTGTTGAATGTCATACCATTGATAGCTTCCAAGAATCATGTTCTACTATCTCTGAAAAAAACCAACCACAAAAAATGAATGTATGGCAATTTCTGAACTTGCAATTTATTTAAACATGAGTCCCCAAAACAAACATGCATACGTAACGCTCCAAAGGGGGATATCATATGCCTTTTTGTTGACAACCAGATAAGGAGAGTCAACTTTCTCATTCCAAAAACTTACGCGGCAAATGCATTCCACGAGTTCAAAAAAACCTCTTATATTTTGGCTGATGAAATGTTAGAAAAGCTTTGCAGCACTAGATGATGTGATGAACTTGAGGCTAAATATAAACAGACGTTCCCAAGAATGAGAGTATCGTGTTATTCTTACGCAGAACGCATTCGGATGTCGTTGGGAAAGGAAAGGGAAGTGACGGCATTATCGGTATGATTACACACATCCAAAAACGTTTTTTCTGATTTCCTATTTTTATGAGTAAGGCCTAACGATATCCAGCTAATGGGGGCGATAAATATACGAATTAGTCAACAAAATTAAACTACTTTTGAAGGTTCGTTTAAAATGGCATTATGTCTGAGGTCTGAGTGGCTCTAAAAATAAATCCACAGCAACAAAGTCGAAACACGTGGTTTCGTTTAATGCTAAGGGGCTCGACCGGGTGGGTTTTGGCATACAATCACTCTTAACGAAATGGGGATGCTGCTGAATAACAGAGAATTTGAGAACCTAAGAGAAAACCAGACAGTTAATGAAACTACAAAGAGTTTGAATTAATGCCAGATGTGGTTGCAGCAATACTATTTTCTCGCAATTCTCACGCTTGCATGCCATCAATAAGATTCTTTGTTTTCATTTAGCATGACTTACAAATAATTCGGTATTACTTTCCTTAGTTGCGGATTCTCTAAATATTTCACATTGCTAAGATTTTGATATTCAAGGTTTTAATTTGATTTATAGAGATCTGTCACGTTTGGCAGGCAGATGATAATTGGCTATAATTAAATATAGAAATGTGTTCAAAACACTATTATTTCTTAAAGACATGCATCTTAACAGATTGAGAACATATGTTTTTCAATGCAGATACATTGTAACATTTGTGAAACAAATTAGCGTATTAATTAGACCTGGTAGGGTGAATCTGATAAGTAAGCAATGGGCACATTAAAATATTATTTAAATTTTATATCATGTGATAGTAAATAGTAAAGTATATATTCGGGGCAACAAACTTTTAAGCGTGTAAAAGTAAAAGAAAAAGTAAACGAACACCCACATCTAAGATATATTTAATTGAAATGATGCAACCGAGTTAATTTTCGGCAATTCCCGGTGCCCCGTAATTGCTCCCAATGTCGGATCGGTTTGTATATGTTTAGGTTCGATTTTAGCCGTGTCATGCTTTTGCTCACGCAACCGAAATAAATGATAATGTCGAGACGAGTTCGCATATATCTTTCGTTAAATCGAACAAACTAGTCCGCACTGGTTTTGGGCGAGCAAATAGTGAAAACTATGCATGCGATAAGAGCAAACATTTGGCATGACCAATGCCCACTAAAAATATAGAAGCACTAAAAAGAACTAAAAAAAAATGCTACCAAATGTGTGCCAACTTTTTTTTTGGTCTTCACTGGGTGAAGGTTTTTTGTATTTCTGTGTTGCCAAAATATTGTGTGTGCCGCAGGACGCAATATCTCGCAAAATTAATTTCATTCATTGAGAGATAATGCTGGTCGATGTTGTGATCGTATATCTTATCGGGGTATTAAGTGCCATGTGTGTGATTTTGGGCTGTGACGTTTCGGTTAGATAACGTAATATATGAACCGATTTCATTGCCTTTCGATGGTTGTAAATGGCTGTAAAAGTCAAAACAGCTTCGTTTGGCCCCCAAGTGGGTGCTCTTCAAAGGGCTTATCTCGCATTCCAGAAACACTTGGGCAGAGGTCAGGCCAAGTCAAGTGGGAGGTCATTCAACCTGGTTGCGAAATCTGTCAAATAAGCGGCGAAACATGGCCAAAACAAACGACCAAAACCCAAAGACATCCGAAACTGTCTACGCAGCGTCTGAGAGCTGGAAAATGATATGCAAAAATGGAAAAGAGAGAAAACAAATGTATGCACATAAATATATCATCTGTCATTTAGCTTAAGACGCAAAATAACCCCAAGACGGGCCTCGATTTCAGTTCTTAAAAATGCCCAACACCCTAGAAAAATCGGTACAAATGAAACTCATTTGGGGGCCAGTGCAAAGTTCAAGAACTCAACCACTCAGCACATATTTGAAATATTTACTGTGTGAAATATGGCACATGTGACTGGGATTTGCGGATTAATAATAGAATGGGGACACAAAAGCCGAAACGCAAAAGGAAAAACCAATTAAACGAAATATGTCATCGAGAACACAATACTTGCGACGTACATGGGACTAAAAATAAAACTCATTAGAGCAGGTTTGAATGAACGAAATTATGTTCAATTGCTTCCCTGAAAAATGGTCGAAAATACTTTCACATTTTTATACGAATTTATTTCCATAAATTAAAGGCAACCGTCTCAAATTGAAAGTGAGTCGCACAAAACAATTAACGGGCAATTGAACTTTTGCATATTTGAATTTTCAGCCAGAAATCGCAGACAATTAAATCAAATCAAGAGATGTTCGTTTACTCAATAAATGGGATTCTATTAGTTTGGGTCTGGAAATATCCAGTTCGAATATTAAAGTGTCTGGGCGCCACAATCTCAATTAAAATTCATTATTAAATCAATAAAGAAAAGCTTGTTTTACACAGAAAAAAATTTGATCTTAAATGGTGATCAAGTAACTATTAATTTACTTTAAAGCCAGTGTGATCTGTTGATGTTTTACGGAATAAAAATGAAACACAATATGGTTAGGAAATATAGAATTTCTTAATGAAAATATGTAGTCAATACAAAACTAACTAATAACTAATATTCTTCTTCTCTTTTCATTGTAGTTTTTAAACTGAGGAAAAGAAACAGCGGCTTTCAAAATGGTTAACATTGTGGTGAGCATTTCTTAGAACATCAATTGAGCAATTACCTTTATTAATTGTTGGAATTCTTTTGGATCATTTAGGACAGCGGCTCCAAGCATGCGCCCCAGGAAATGGAGCAGTTCCTGCCCGGCGAAGGAAAAGTCATGTGAGTATCGTCTGGTTGGTCACTGTGCTAAAAATATGTCGCCTAAATTGCTGGTGTGGCATGTTTGCCAATTAAGTTTACGAGTAGATTAGTGTCTCTATGTCGCTAATTGGCCTTTGATGTGGCGACGGCTAAATTGATACTAGAAATGCTTTTTAAGACATTTAAGACAGGCGGCACTACGACTCGAGCACCACAGATTGATTGCAATTATCAATTATCTTTCAATATGAATGGGGGATTCTTATACAGATTTGTTGAAATATTCGTTTTAAGTCCGAGGGCAGACTTGATAACCGGGCTAGGTCTCCCAGATAAATAACTATATAATCAACCAGTCTCTTGCCTTCTAATAAGCACAAATCACGTAAGCTTCTGTCGAGGTGAGGTGTACTTACTATAAATTTTGCCGTAAAACGCAATAGAAATAAATCAAAGCCAAATCCACTTACGTACATTTCAGCGCTTTTGTTAATCAATATTGTAATATACCTCTCAAGTTTAAGGTACTGTCTGGTTTTAAAAAATATTTATGCATCCATCTGCCGACATTTGACAAACATCGATTTTCCTGATCTGCCTTCAGATGCAAATATTATTGTTAAGGGAAATAAACAAGAAAATGAAATGCGAACACAGTTCGTACGAACGTGAAAGGCGTAAAATAAATTAGCAAGTGTAATGACAATATCAGCGGACACACGTGTTGGCTTTTCTCATTTTCAGATATTGACGTGCAATGCTTCTATGCACTTTCATCTTTTCAACTTAAAAATTAAACTTACCACAGTTCTTATAGCATTAGACTGGATTATTCAATATTAGAACATTTTAATTTGCTCTTATCATTCAAAAAGTTATTTTGATGACGCTGCAATACTTATAGATTGAATTAATGAACTATAGCCGATAACCTCAGTTTTGTTCTTGAACTGATAGAAATTTTTGAGCTAGAAAAATAATAGCTATTTTTATATATTCGAAATGTAATTTAATATGTAAATTATGGGTGCTAATATTCCAGGAAATTTTATTGGGAAAGCGGTTTTGAATATCAGCAATAATCAGTAGCTTCGTAGTTTTGTATTCGTGTTCTAAAACTACGCTGTTATTCGAATGATTTACATCCGGCACTTTTTAAAATAAGTGCTTTAAAGATAGTCATTAATTTAGCTGGTCCTATTAAAGATTTCAGCTACCTAAAGCTATCAATACAAATTTTAAATGATTTATGTTTCTTTACTTGAAGTATTTTTAATAAATAATATTATGTTATTGGGAAATCATATGTATTCCCTTACATCATTTCTATGAAAAAGATTAGTAAAAGTTGAGTTTAGATTAATCAAAATTAATCTCCACTATACATAGTCAATCAGTTGATAGCCAGAAATTTAATGAAAATAAAAGATTTAACTTTGCTATGTAAAGTCAGTAAAGCGTGATTAAACCTTTTAGGCCACGAATGTAGTAGTCAACCAAAAAAATTTTGCTTTGGTATATATTTTTTTACGATAACCTCAGATTCTTCGTAGCAAAGCATAACTTGAGGAGCTTTTGAAAACAGGGCTTGCGAAATTTTTGCAGCATAAAGACAGGCTGATTTTTGCAGCTGTCGTGAGCAGATTTCTTTTATGGCTGATGCAACTGAATCGGCAATTCGAGTCAGGCACTCTGGAATGGATCGGAATCCATAGATTCCGTCAATTGGCCAGGCCAGGCCAATCAGAAACGGGCTGACCAAATTCGGCCGGCAAATGCCTGCCACTGCAGCAGCATTTTTTTCTTTTTGTTTTTTTCTCGCGATCGACATTAAGTTACAAGTGTAGTATTTTGAGCCGACGCGTCGCCCGACAAGTGTAATTGCAGATGCAGCAATTCCGTGGCAGGGGAATTTCACTGTCAGCATATAAGAAAGCGCTGCAGTTCCGTGGCGAGTTTCAGTTTTACACAGACGATCGGACCGAGCAGCATGACAATGGGCGACTTAGAACACACCAATGTGGAGTTAAGGTGGCCATTTGAATGAGGCCTAACCCACAGATAAATTCTCTTACTTACGGTTTACTTCAATTTAATCTTTCAGGTACAAAATCCAACCCCGCAAGTCAGATACCGAGCAGGCCTTGGCTGGAAATGACTTCGATCCGTTTGCCCTGCGAGACAACGAGCATCCCACAACGTAAGTTGGATAGTTTTTTTAAACTTGTTTAATGGATAAATTATAAAATGTGTTTCCCCCATAGTGATGGTGAAACTCTCACGCATTTGCTTAAGGCCTCTTTGGGCACTGGCATCCTGGGAATGCCGGTGGCCTTCATGTACTCCGGTCTCGTCATGGGAATCTTTGCCACCATCTTGACCGCCTTCATTTGCACGCACTGCAGTTACATTCTGGTAAGTTGTAAATCCCAGCAATAAAATTTTATAAAATTTCCTGCTTAAACTTAAATGTAAATTTATTATTATTTAATTTTCAAATTAAAATCCTAACCAATGAAAGGAAAGCTAACTTCGGGCGGAGCCTAAGTTAATATACCCTTGCAGAATATTCTGTAAAGCCCATAGAAAATCCCAACTTCCTAACTTTACAAACACCAAAGTTATGGCATTTCCGAGAAGTAAAACAAATACCAAAATGTTATATAGTACAATTTTAATACATTTTTTAGCATATGTTTTAGACAAATATTAATCCATAAATTTATAGATTTATAGATTTTCAAACATTGAAGCTTTCAAACATTTTCTGACTTAAGGAATGATATTGTATAAGCATTTCTTAATGGAAAATTCTGTAGAGAGAAGAGTTTGAGATTATAGTTTTTCATTACACTCCGAATTTTCTTATATTTATTTAAATGAACATTAAGTCCACCATCTTGTCATTATCAAATATCAGAACTCTATTGCGAGCAACTAATCTAATAAGTTATTTATCTCTCTTTTCGACAGGTCAAATGCGGCCACAAGCTGTATTACAGAACACGTCGCACCAAGATGACCTTTGCCGAGATCGCTGAGACTGCCTTCCAAAAAGGACCTAAATGGGGCCGTGGGTTCGCACCGGTGGCCAAGTTCTCCATACTGTTTGGTCTGTTCCTGACCTACTTTGGCACCTGCTCGGTGTACACGGTGATCGTGGCCTCAAACTTTGAGCAGTTAATAAATCACTGGACGGGAACCGAGATCGATCTGCGCATGCTCATTGGCATATTGCTGGTGCCCCTGATCCTGATCGCCTGGGTGCCGAATCTCAAGTATCTGGCGCCCGTCTCGATGGTGGCCAACTTGTTTATGGCCCTGGGACTGGGCATTACCTTCTACTACCTGGTTCAAGACTTGCCATCGGTTGAAGAACGCGAATTTGTGACTTGGGGTACACTGCCGAAATTCTTCGCGATCACCATTTTCGCGATGGAGGCAATTGGTGTGGTTATGCCGCTGGAGAACAACATGAAGACGCCGAAAAGCTTCCTCGGAATCTGCGGAGTGCTCAGCCAGGGCATGTCCGGCGTGACTCTCATCTACATGCTGTTGGGATTCCTCGGCTATCTGCGCTACGGTGATAAAACCAAGGAGAGCATCACCCTGAATCTGCCCATCGAAGAATTGCCCGCCCAGGCGGTGAAGGTGCTCATTTCCCTGGCCGTGTATTGCACATTTGGACTGCAGTTCTTTGTGTGCCTGGAGATCGTGTGGGACGGGATCAAGGATAAGTGCACGAAGCGTCCGCTTATGGTCAACTATGTGCTGCGCACAGTGATGGTGACTGCCGCCGTTCTTTTGGCCGTGGCTGTTCCTACAATTGGCCCATTCATGGGTCTCATTGGTGCCTTCTGCTTCTCCATCCTGGGATTGATATTCCCGGTAAGTCCTGTTCATAACCTTTCTACATTTTCCATCAACTAATTGTATATCCTTTTTATTTGCAGGTGGTCATTGAGCTTATTGTGGATTGGGAGACTGGTTTTGGTAAATACAACTGGATCCTGTGGAAGAACATCGTCGTCATCTTGTGCGGCATTGGAGCCTTGATCTTTGGCTCCCGTTCGGCCATAATCCAAATTTTCGAGACATATAGTCAGAAATCATAGAAACACACAGCTGGGGCGAATTAGGAGAGGCTCCGCTTCCTAGAAATCATCCAACTATTGTTAGATGTAAAACTGCGCCCACATCTTGTACATTTTGTCTGTTGCTTAGTGTGTCTGTTTTGAGAACCGATAAGGGATTTACTAAGCGAGTGCCTACTAAATTTAGCACACTCTTGAGCACCACTATGCCGTTTTAGCACGTTTTAGTACACTTGCAATTAAATAAAGTAGAGAGTAAGCTAGTTGATGGCCGCTTAGAACACTTTTAGAACAGACCTAAACGATTCAAGCGGCATTCAAACTGGAACTGTACTAAGTGCACTTCATTCGTTTCCTATTGATTTTAGTACGATTTAGTACAGAGCTATAAAAGACTTATGTAGCACCCGGAAAAACTAGCTGCACTCCCTTATCCACCCTAACCTTTCTCTCTGTTCTAAAAGAGTATTACTGAAAGCAAAAAAACCAAATTGAAATCGTCTTCTCATACCTTTTTTCCCCACTTTTACTTTGTTCCGTAGCAAATGATTTGCCCACATTATTTAACTTTTTAGCATGTTTAGTTAGTAAGCCTAAGATGGATTGTGAAGATGTTTGCAATCAAATCAGTTCCAAATATGATGAGCTAAAATTACTCAAAGAATACCATTTTTATACGAAATCTAGCCGAGTAATAAGTTACATTGAATTGCCTCGATATTCATTATATGTAAACATATTTTTTTGTTGCATACATATTTTTGTATTTTAATTATAGCTATAAAGAAAAAATACTTAGCAAAACTATAAAGTAAATAAAACAAGAAACACAAGCTGATTTATTTTATTTTGCATTTAAAATTCTGTGCAGACAACGAAGCAGATTTATTTGTAAAATGAAGAAAAGGTTTACCGCTGACTTATCTGTCAACTGTACATATGTATATTGATATGAACACAACGAGTTCTAAGTATATCTGCCCAGAAAAGTATTTAGAGTTGTCCATATTACATATTCAGAAGAACATAGATTGATATGAATGTTTTCTTTTTGAAAAATGTTTAAATTGTAAACAAAACAAAGATATAAATATACACAAAAAATAAAATATGAGAATGTCAACCGAGAGAAAGAACTTGTACTTATTTATCATCCTTGTAAATTGTAGAGCTACCAATTTATTTTTTACGTAACCCTGAACTTTTCTTGCCATTTTTGCCCTGCGGGTTCAAAACGCGTGGCACTTGCTCCGATCGTTTCGGAATATCCATCCGCTCAATGGCCGAAAAACCTGCTCGAGCAACTTCAATTACCAATGACTGAGTAGTCATTTGTTAATTGGTAACAAGTGGACAATGGACAGGGGCGAAGCGAATTCAGTTTGTTGATGCTATTTTCACTAAATTGCTTGTTCGATCCCACACAAAAAACCAACTATTCCACGTAGGCAAGGGGCAAGTTCAAATATTACGGGCAATTGAACTCGACTTTTGGCCAATTAGGTAACCTCCAAGGCAAAGATGTGGACCACAGACGGGCCACCACGATCACTCTTTCGGAGATCGAGTTGATGTCAGATCGTACTCGTGGTATTGGCCTGTCATATTTTGTGACAAGATGCAAATTGGAAAGGCCTGGGAATGACTGACTCGGGCAGAAGAGCCAACTTGTCCTTGACATCGAGTTTGGACCATTTGTGATGGGTTCGACGAGCGAGCCCCTCCAGGAAGCTCGAATCTTGGCCAATTAGCGACCGCAACAATTTGGTTTAGACCAACAATTGAAAAACTAACAAAAGTTGTGAACATGCCCGAGGTCCAAGGCTGGCGATGATTTAAAATAATTAATCTTTGGCCGGGTCTCCTCGACGGCTGGATGTTACTACAAAGTGATATTGTTGCATCTTGATTGAGCCAAGGTCTAAATTTTACAATCTACAAAACTGCAGAAGCTGACTCGCTTTATTTTTGTGATTTTCGCCGCTCTGTCTATTGTAATTTGTAATGTAAAACCTTTTTCGGTGGCGATTATGCAATCGAAATTACAACGTGCTTTATTTTTGTGTTCGGCATTACAATTGATCTCTTCGTAGGCGTTCTTATCGCCATTTGCTATCTTGTTTTTGGGAATACTTTCTCCAGGTTTTGCATTATACATTTATGTAGGGTCTTCTTTTTTACACGCTTGTATCATATGAATTGTCAAATTTCTATGGCATATGCCTTCGGAATTTTTAAGTAAATGAAAACGGAAGCGTGGGAATTTTTGGGAACTGAGGTATTTATAATTAAAAATATTTACTACCTGAAATTGATCAATAGAAATCATAACATAAAGCCTACCTTTTTGTACATTATTAATATGTTTCAAAGTTTTACCTTGTGTAAAGTTTTTATGTTGAAAATTTGATTGATGAATTTCGGAAATTTTATGATAAATGTTGAATGTTTAATTTGATGGGCTTAATGCTTTTAAATGGATGTATCATGACGAGTTTTAAATGGTAAATGCAAAATGTGAAATAATAAATGGGTCATGTTGTGATATGTGTTCAATTTCGATAATGGTTAGTAACAAATAAATTCTTATCAATGGCACGCGCCCTGAAAATAACTGATAAATTCATAATAAGTCAATTATCCTCCAAGAAAGACCTTTCAAGCATTCACCCAGTGCCACTTCACTTTCACAATACCTTCAAGGCCCAAGCGCCAATAAACCGCATTATTTACAAAAACTAACTTTTCTGACATGAAAAGAAAACATCAAAGACCTCTTGAGACAAATAATAAGCAATTCAACAGCAATGGGCTGGCAAACGGCAAAGGCAAGGGGATAAAAATTACACAAATATTTAAAATAATAACGAAAACAATCAATAAATATTAAACGTTTATGAAAAGTGTTGACTTGAGGGCGCAATCAACAGCAACTGAAAATGGGCAAAAACAAAAGGTTGAGGCATCGAAGCAATTCGAAGCAATCCAATTCAGCCATTCACTTTCGAGACAAGAAAAAGGTTGTAGTGGAACCATAAAAAATTGCCATGTCCAAGAAACCAGTGTAATTATGTATAACAAAGATGTACGAACGGGCACCAAGGGATCTCTACCACTGCAGACTTTCAAGTCAAGTAGCCGACCCATCATCCCACTATGGACTTAGATTTGGATTTGTATTTTTTTTTTGGAAAGGGAGAGGAGTGGAGGTATCGAGATTAATTGTGGCAATTCGGCTAAAATGATTTTGCTGCCACTTCCAGTTAAAAACCGCAAATAAAACTAACTACAGCGAGAAGTTGGTAATATTAAGTGCCGTTTGTATTTGAAAATCAAGTAAAAGCAATGGGAAATCATTCAGGGTTCAGATTCAGAGCCTAAAAATAAAGCTGCTGCTGGCTTTGCCGCTGCTTTTCATGATGATAATAATGATGATGAGCGCGTCGGCAGAAAACGTCGGCAGAGGGCACCCGCTAGTGGAGATCGGTTTTATGCATTTGCATTCATTATGTTTGGCACCGTCGACGCGACCACAACGTAACTCTAAGATCGGAATAGGAATTGGAGATCGGAATCGGAATCGGAATTCGTGGAGTATATAGCCAACCACTTACCAGGTAGCTTTGGCAACAATCGTCACGTGATCGTGTCGCGATCGTTCATTCTGCTCGTCATTCATCTGTCGTCTCGTCTTGTGCAATTATTGCCCGTCGAATGTCGAAGAATATGTCTCGCATCTGGATTTGTGTACCGAGCTCTTAACGTTTGTCTGCAGAAGTCGTACTCAGAGTCTACGGATCCGCGAGTGCCTGTCGATCAACTTGACCTTTCAGCTCTCAGATCAGGAAATTGCTCAAATTCCTGCATTAAAATGTCTTCCCCATATGTGATCTTGCTGATCGCATTACTATATCTTTGCCTGAGTCCGGCTATAATTGCCCAAGACTTTGAGTTAGCGGAACGCAACCACAAGGTGTGTACGCCTTAACCTCCTCGCCAGTAAAACAAAAACCATAAATAATTCTGTCAAAAAACCAATTTCAAGAAACGCCAAATCTATCGGGAGCAAGTATTGCCACATGCGGGTGGTAAGATACCAGACACCGCCTTCGAAACGGATCGTTTGTTTTTGAATCGCCTGCAAAAGGAGGGTATCGCAGTGCCAGATGGCATAGTGCCAGAGCAGCGGAACCCGCAGGTAAATATCAGCAGGAGTCCTGGGATATCCTTTTTGGGAAAGGCTCAGGGGAATAATCAACAAACCTAAGCCTTTAGGAACGTCACTATTTACACAAAGTATTCTTTGGTAAATGGTGTAGAAATGTAGAAATCCATATGTATATATAAAACTAAAAAAAGTATCTCCAAAAGAACAAGGTTTTTAGAAAAAAATATTTAAAAAAAATACAGAGCTAGAAAATTTTATTTTATTGGTAAAGAATCAAATTTAAAAAAATTTTATTATTTAATATCTGAAGTAGACATATATCAAATAAAGACATAATATAATAAAATAATATATTAATAATATAACTGGGCGTGTTCAAAAATATGTTTACGGAAATAGGTTCTTTTTCGAATATTTTATAGCTTTCAATTCACTTATGAATCACAAAAAATTTCGACATTTGTTTGATGCAAGCAAATTAAGGACAGATCAATTAATCATTTAGTAATGCTTTTTAAACCGTGTTGTGCGATCATTTTTTTAAATCAAACGAACTCAAAAATAAGCACTGAAACATAAACCAATGGTTGTACAAGTTGCTGGTTAATTTATTACCCACAGATAACATGCAATAAAATGAAAATTAAAAAACTTGTTAAAAAATAAAATAGCCATTATTATATAGCAACCCAACAAATATTTGCCTTAAATAGTATTATCCACAGTTTAGCTGCAATAAAAATGAAAAATCCAAGACATAAAACCCAAAAATGGGTAATAATAAAAATATTTAGTGCTTAGTTATTAGTGCTAAAGTTTGCTTTGTAAACATTAATAAATCCAACAACATAGTCCATATTTAGGATATATTATATTTATTGATCTTTTCAAAATGTAGTGAATCATTTTGTGATCTATGCTTATTGATATTAATTGGTCAATAAATTCGTGATATTTCTATCAGGTGTATCAGTACTACAACAAGCCCATGCGCACCGTCTTCCACATCGCTTTAAGTTCGGATGGGCGGTATACGCCGCGGGAGGGACGGTACCACTACCGCCAGGTGCCCACGGTGGAGACCACATACCTGTATCCCCAGGCTGTGGGTCGCCAGCACGTGCTGGTGCCTCCGAAGCACGCTCTTCCCGTCTACCGACAGCTCCAGTTGCACAATCCACTCCTCAACCAGGTCAAGTTTCAGCCTAAGAAAAGTGAGTAGTGATTGGAGGAGATTTGGGGGAGTGGACTGTGCACCCAATGCTCAAATGCTTCCGCCTTTTCAGTGCCCAATTTTCTGGAACTGGCGCCCACGGTGGGCAAGAGCCATGCAAACCCATTGGCCGGATCGGCCAAGGCGCAGTCTTATCAGAATGTGAATCTCCTGCATGGTCACAGTCCGGTGCTGCCGGCTTTCAAGAAAACCGCCCGGGGCAGCAAGACCTATGTGGACAGCTATGGCACAACCCATGTGAGTGAGGGGGAATATTGTCATCTCCAGGCGGGTTTGATGTAATACCCACCTTTTTTGTTTAGCTCTTCAGCGAGTTTGACGATCTGCTGAACAAACTGGACTTGCAGCAAATGGCCCGCAAGAATTATTAGTTTTAGTGCTGTTTATGCCCAAATTTAGTAGAATTTATGGATATGGCATCTATGTTCATCTCTAGCCAAGAGTTAAGTTTACAAGTGGTTGGTAACCATTATCTAACCATGAGCATATCATTTCAAAACTTTTGCCATACGCCCGCTCACCGATTAGAGCATTTCCATTCCCATTCCCATGTTTGCAAACAATTCATGCCCAGCCCATACACGGAGAGAAAATATTGGCTTAAAAGATATTGTCTTCAAAACCACATTTTTTTGTTGATTTCAAGAATTTACAAATAACAGTTAAATTATTTTGTTAATGATCTAAGTTGCATTGTATTTTTTATGAATTTCTCTAATATTTCGCATTTGTTATATTCCTCCAAGGCCTAAACACAGATGCTTAAAAAATAAGTAAATGTTATTGTTTAATTTTCGTTATGTTTTTAAATTGTTAAAGAATTAAATTAAATAATCAGAGGTTTCACAAAACTCATTTCAAATTCTTTATTCCGTTTTGTTTAAACCGAAATTCAATTGACATCCTCTAAAATTTTATTTAGTGTGCGGTTTCAAATCCTTTGAAATTTCCTTTGATATGACTAGATAAAGACCTCTATTTTTATTGAAAACATTGTTTAAGAGGTTTAAACTTAAGGATCATGAAAATATATATTAATTTTGTTCTGTGTACCCAGTTGCATCCACATCCACCCATCGCATGCCAACCCATCCACATATTATAGCGTCTAAGCCAGGCCAAGCGAAATGGGAATTCATCGCTTTTAGCTAGTTAAGCGTAAACAATTTGTATCTTGCAAAATAAACCCAGCCCGAGCTGCATTGTACTTTCCCACATCAGTCATATATCATAATTATGTGGGGACGAGGGAGCCATAAGCTGCGAGAGGTTCGTTTACTTTGGCAATAATTGAAGCAAAGTACATTTTGCTAAGTAATTTGCCAATTTGGAATGAAAAAGCTTGGGCCAACAGCTTCCAGCAGCGCGAAAATCGAAATCGGATCGCTACCCTTGAAAGCTCCATGCTGAAGTGGTTGCCGTTGGAAAACTGCAGCTCAGTGTGATTTTCAAACCCAACTCGGACGGTCGTCGCTCCAACTCCAAAGGCAATTCCAAGCTACCAACTCCAAAGTAGGCGGAACAGTATATCCAACATAATGATGCCGAAGCTGGGCTGTTTCTCTTTTTGGTTGATGCTTGTGATCGGAGCCGCTGTGGCCGTCGAAGTTCAGGTGAGGATTGAAGATTGAGGATCGGATCTCGAGTGTATAATAATGCTGGGGAATCAATTAAGAGGAGCGTGCACCACCCCAATTGACAAAGCTCTGGGTGTCTTGGCCACGTTCACTTTTGACCCAAAAATTGTAACATGCAATATGTGTATGTACCAAACGAGTGCTTATAATGAGGCAGTGCCACGCGGGGAATTGGGGGTACTAAAACCAAACCGGATTGGGGCACGAGCTCTTGTTGTCTTATGCAATGGTCTCCATTTGATATGTTTACAGAAATTCGGATATCTATTCAATCCGCCACAAGCGGAACACCCGCAGCATCACGAGGAGAAGCAAGATCTGAACAAGATACCTGGAGTTCCGGGCGTGGATTATCCGGTTTACCATGAGGTACCGCACACTCACTTCAGTTGCCACAATGTTCCAGCCACTCCGGGCATGTACGCCAATGTGGAGACGGGCTGCCAAGCCTATCACGTGTGCCACGATGGACGCGAAGGCGAACAGGGAGCCAAGTTCCTGTGCACCAATGGCACCATCTTCAATCAAAAGGAATTCGCCTGCGACTGGTGGTACAATGTGAAGTGCGAGGAGGCCACCAATTTCTACCAGTAGGTTTTGGACATCACCTATTTTTATCTTTGGTATTAACTCATGTTTTACGTTTCCCAGCTTAAATGCCGATCCCGAGCACAATCCTTACTTCCCCAAGAAGAAGCCAGAGCTGGAACCCTATGCAAATGATATCCATGATAGCAAGTTCCTAATACAAGCCTAACTCTATTTTCATTCGTTATTTTGTTGCTGTTGTTCTCCCATTTTGTAAATAAAACGCAAATTTAGCTTTCCATAATTAGCGTACATTATAAAATATCCGGTCCGAAGTTTTAAAAAGGGCGTAGCATACTTTCTGGCAGCACATATTTGTTTCCTGTAAATTAAAATGAATGTCTCATCTAATGGTAATACATATTCAACCAATCAATCATTTGCCAGGAAGGGATGAAATACAATTTTTTTTATTTTTAAAGTAAGTATCTTAAAAACGTAACATTACAACGATAATATATATTTTGCATTAAAATTGCATTGCTGGAGTAATAAATAAGCTTCATATGTTATTTTTGTATTTTCACCATTTCAGCCATTTTTGGTCATTTTCACTTTAAAAACTTCGATGCAATAAAAATGACAATGTTTTTATAAGACTGAAGAATTCAAACAAAATAACGGAAATTGTATTTACACGGTATTAAGAAATTGTGTAAAGTATATTTAGTTTACCACATTGTGGTATTTTATGAAAATACAAGGCCTTGCGGTATTTTCAACCAGCGTTATTCACTGCCTTATTAAAAACAATAGCAATATTCTCGAATAAAATCGCTCTCGAAAATAGAAATAAGTAGTAAAATGAATCTGTTAGACTTGCCGCAAACGGTGCTTCTGGACATTTTCGAATGGCTGCCCTACGATGAGGTGGCCAAAAAGCGAGAGGTGAGTTGGTTGACCTGGTAATACCGGAGGAAAGTCTCTGACCCGTGACTAAAACTAGACGTTTCCACCTAGGTGTGCACACTTTTTAATTACATCGGCCAGCAAGTTTTGAATAAGGGATTCAACAAGATAATTTTAGCCCATGCCAAGAACTTCAAGCGCATCAAATCCATGCTGCCACGACGGGAATCGGAACGCAGGTAAGTTCCATTCCGCATACATCGAGATTGTTCTGATGACTTCAATGTTCTTCCCCCCTTTAGGAACCACATCCTATCCCGTCACTCGGACATACTCACCTCCATCGAAACACGCATATCAATGCTGACCATGACGTATTCCAAGTTCATTGACCTTAACATCTGCTGCTTTATACCGGGTCGCGTTCTGGACGAGATCAACAGCATACTGCGCATTTTGAGTACCTCTACCAAACAGCTGCGACCGCACGAGGTCCTGCAGGAGCTGCGCGATATCTCGTCTATGGCCATTGAGCATTTTGACGAGAAGATTGCCGTTAACTTTAAGATGGAGCACCGGAAACAACTGGCGGAATCCACGGCGGCCGGAACTCGCCTGGTGGTTTGCAGTGCCCTGGGGGACATAAGCTTTAGTGGCGTCAAGCGAACTGGAATCAGTCGACCCGTTGATCATGCATTAGTCCAACAGGCCATCGTCCAGTTGGCCCCCATCTGCGCCAGCAAACCATCACAGTCGGAATCCTCCCCGCACAGGGATCGAGTCTCCAGGCACCTCCTCAAGCAGTATCAAGTGCAAAGGACTCTCACGCAAAAGATTCGCAATCTGGAGGTGTCGCGGAAGGTGCAGGATCGCCGCCTACAGGAAGCCCTCTCCAGCATCACAGAGCTGACCACCCAGGTGTCCGAACTCAAGAGGCAGATGGAGGATGTGGTCGCCAATATACCAAGCTGTGCCGTCAAACGACAGGCGGTGGCCAATGCTGAGTGCATACCACCGCCGCAAAAGAAACCCAAGGTCTAGCCAAGGATTAGGTTTAAGGAAATAGCATAGACATCAACCACTCCCATCCAGACAATTGTAGCTATTAGCTGGAGTACGTAGCATAAACTTAAACAGTGCAGCTTCGATATATCGCGTTAAGATTTATTGTTGCACTTGTTACTTAAATATTGTATTACTACTATATAAATACATTGAACATCTAGTGAAAAGTTCTGATTTACTCAATCGCAATCGCCTGTCCATGATGGATTTCGTCTGTATCGTTTTTGGTTGAGTGAACAGTATGGTTGGTTTGGGTTTTCCCAAACTGCACAACTGCAGTCATCGATAGTAACTCTGGCTTTCGTTTAGTTCGTTAGTTGGTGGAGATCCATCCCGGGACGGTCCCTTGCTATTGTTTAGTGCTAAAACTACTGCTCTATGGGGGTGGATATCTGGGCTCTGGTGTCCTATAATGCTATGGTAATTACTCATTATCTTAGCGTATAAAAGGTAGTAGAAATTGCAACACGTTAGCATGGTTTCTTTGAGGGTCTCTGACTTAATCTGATAGCTAACTACGTACATACACAAGGCTTTCTATATACAATAACACAAATAGGGGGTTAATAACATTTTCGGGGAGGGGTATACATTGCATAACAAAAAAACCAAATGGAAAACAAAAATCATTGCAAACTTCTTATCGACATAATGTGTATAAACTAGTCAAAATTGAAAGCATTGCCACGTTGAAATGTAAACAGTTACATCTCAATATCCGATCCTACGCTCTTATCATACAGTTAGTAATAGTGTCAGTTAGTCAACTGGGAGATAAACGTTGCATAAATAGATGTGTTTTGTGGGTCGCTGTCTCAACGCTCAATTAATACGTCCTTGTATCAACACATAGTCAAAACTATATTTCACCCAATTATCATTTTAGCTGCTCACTAGCGATGGCGAATCACATACGTATACACATTTTGTTTTATATGTACATCAGCGCGGTGTTTCTAATCCGTATTCCTATCCGTATCTCTATCTGTGTCTGTAACTTGCGCCGCCGATTAGTAACGACGCCGACGATGCTACTTTTTCTTTACCGCCGCCTTGTGGCTTATCTTCTCCTGTAGTTGCCTTATTAGCTGCTGTATATCATCCACGTTGTACGCGTAGATTAGCTTGCATTGCTTGGCCTGGATGTTGCCATTGTTGAGGTTCTTCAGCGCATGCTGCAGGCAATAAATGTTGCCGTCCTCGGTGCGCACCATCGATATGTACAGGTTGGCGCGGCACAGGTCGCATTCGCTCTCGATGGACTTGTATGGAGGCTGCTGCTGCTTCTTGGCCTTCTGACCTTTCTCCGCCTGCACTTTCTCGGTGGATGTCACACCAGCAGCCTAAAATATGTCAAAGTAAATACATTACAGATGGCAAAAATAGATTGTAAACAATAAAATCTGTTGGCGTTTAAAAATTAAATCAGAGTTTTATAGTCTGATATATTTTAACAATTTTTGTAACTCACCCTAAGTTGCTCTCTGGCTGCCGATTCCTTCTCGCAAACATCATTGAGCATCGGCAGCATTTGATGCAGAGCATCAGAGTTCACACGCTGGTCATAGCCCAGAGCAAACAGCAGCTGCTCCAGCGAGAACATGGCCGGCTCACAGCTCTCATGGATGTCCTAAAAACCATAAATGTATTAATTAGTTTAATTCAAATGTAGAGAAGATAACCACACTTACCCTGAAATCATCTTTGGCCAAATCCAGCCATGACATGGTGGCGAAGTAAACGCTCTCGGAGACCACATAGCCCGTGGCCAGGCTGGAGGTGTAGGCCCGTGGGAATACCACAATAAACTCGCCCGGCTTCTGCTCGATGCGACACAGGGAAACGCCTCGATCCGTTAGCATGTGCGGTGGCACCATCACCGTATCACAGGGCAACCATATGGTCTTGTTCTGGCAGTGCGTCGGGATCAGCGACGTCAAGGCCGACCTGAAATTCGCACTCTGATCGTCGGGAATTCCGTACCACAGCTTGGAGGCACCCGTGTGAAGATACTCGATCCAAGACAGGCCGTGTGGATCCCTGTACCAGCAGCAGGCGGAGAAGAGCATGCCAACGTGGAGAGTGGGAACGGTGACACCCATGACCGGACCCAAGGAGCGCAGAACAGAACCAGAATTATTGGTCAATACCTTCAGGTTCCAAGGATGCCTGGCATAGTTGGAACCTTTCCCCTTGGGACCCGGACTAGGGAAGCCATAGCCCCAGCCCGAGCTATCAATCGAGCCCGAGTGGACGCACACATGGCTATCCCGGACGGCCACGTGGCGCCAAAACTCCGCTTCCACTTCGTTGACCGTGGGATCGGTGCTTTTGAACCACAGCGCCATTGTGTTCCGGGCTATCCTGTAGAACTGACTGAGGGGCATACTCCTTCCCTTCACGATACACTCCATGGATACGCCGTCGATCTCCTCCTCGGACTCTTCGTCCTCGTCACTGCTCAGATCATCCTCTTCGTTGGACACGCTCTCCGTGTTCACGAAGCGATCCGCATTCCGTCGCGCTCGCGCCTCTCGCTTGGCCCAATCTGCCTCCACCTCATCAAAGAGCTTCTGGCGCTCCGCCGGCGACAGCGTATCGTAGGGCAACAGGTACTTGCAGTAGATGTCGTCCAGCTTGGTCACCCGATCTTGGGCCAGCTTGGGTATGCACATTTCCTCCGCCACGCGCGCCCACTTCTTCTTTTCGATTACCTCCTTAAGGCCTCCAAGCTCCTGGACAGTATGATACAATCGTGGCAGATCTACCTCCATTCCACCGATCCAAGGAGGATGATTCATCACAATGCTCTGGGTGGCCAGGTACTTCTTAATAGCACTTAGCTCCTTGGCACTCGGTCCCCAACGGTGGAGCATCTTGTGTACGTACTGATTGTAGGCCGTGAAGCGCATCTCGTCCGATATCCGACATTCCGGCTTGAAACTGGCCGGCGGAATGATCTTGCAGATGCCAAACCTGGCCGCTATCGGGGTGATCCGTTCAATGAACTCGATGGGATCGGCGAACTCCTTCTCCGTCGGCCGGAAGATGGGAGCTTCTACCATTTGTGTGGGATCGTCGTGTCGCGGGAAGGCCGTATTGTTGGCCATCTTAATGGGTGTGTCATCCTTGTACTTCTTGGCCACTGCAGCCGCCGTGGAGCTCGTCTGAGCAGCTGTTCGAGATTTAGCCGATCCAGAAAAGAGTGACGAGTTGGAGTTTACCCGCACCAAGCTGGAGGCACCCGGATTAGTTCCTGCTCCCGCTGCTGCCGAAGTGCTCGCCTTGGGCAAACTCTTGAGGCTTGTGGTGGTCGAGGCGGCATCATTGCTGGCCGCATGGAGCAGCGTCTTCACGAGCTCGTTGGTATTTAGCGACTCCGGCAGAGGTTTCGAGTTGGTGTCCATCTGTGCTTTTGTCACCAAAGTGGCCTGCATCACCACCTTCTGATTGGGGCCATCGGGTCCCTCTCGTCCCAGCTTTACTGCCACGCCTTGGATGCCTCCATCACCGCTGCCACCTACTCCGGCTCCTTGAAGGGGTATGTAGAAGGTGGCACCCTCTGCATCCGAATCTCCACTGGCTTCCACGGGTGGTGCTGGTGGAGCAGGAGTTTGTTGCTGATGCTTTTTAGCTGCTCTTCCAGTTGCCGCCTTCGGTTTTCCCTCGATCTTGCAGTTCTCCGTAGGACTTAGAGTTAGTTGAACTGCCGTGGCTGCCGCCGCGGCTGCTGCCCGCTTTTTTGTTGGAGATCGCTCACTTAGTGCGTTGGGGACGGGGGCTGGGGCAGAAACTGGACAAGGATCTGCCCGCCGACGATTTCCAGACTTGGTGCCCGTCTCTTCCTCCTTGCCAAAGGCATAAACCGATTCTCTTTTGGCTCCTGTTCCGCTTTGAGGATTAGCTGCTGATTTGGGCTCCACCTGTTGCTGCTGTGCCTTGGCGTTCTTTTGATTGTAAACAGGCGTTCGCTTGGGATGGGGTGGAGTGGGTGCAGCGGGCGGAGAAGCTATTGAAGTTGCGCCGCCACCAGCAGTGGCATTCCTCTTCCCCTTCTCCGGTTTTTGCTTGATGGCTGGCGGTGGAGTGGGACTGCTCTTAGATGGAGTCAGAGACATCGGAGTAGGTGTGGATGAAATGGGAGTGGGAGGCGTGGCAGCAGCACTTCGGGGTTGAGTAGCAGCTTTGGATGCAGCGGATTTAACAGACTCCTTGGTCTTCCGATCGTTGATTTTCTTTTCGACAGCCTCATTGGACGTGATCTTCTGTGTGAGATTCACAGGTGTTGAGGATTTGTCATAATCCAAGGCATCACAATCTTTTCCATCCGCGTGCTCCTGCTGCTCCTTGCGACTTGGTGGAGTGACCAGAACTGGCGTGGCCTTCAGAGATGGCCCCTTGGCCGACCAGGCACTCTCACTCTTGCCGAGATCGCCGCGCGTATTTTTCGACGACGAACTAAAGCTCGCACTTAGCTCCTTATCATCTCTCGTAGGCGGGGGAGTAGTGGATTGCTGGGGTCTTAAACTGTCATCAAAATCATCATCCAAATCGTCTTGGATTTCATCCGGATTAGATGAGCATTCAATGAGCCACTTCTGAATCTGTTCGTGCGTCATGTTCACCTTTGCCTTGCGCCGCTCCTTGCTGGACAACTGGTCGCCAAAGTATCCCTCCGTTGGCACCACTGGGCCCAGCACAGGCTTGTGTATCGATCCACATTTGCCCAATGTGCACTTGGTGTTGTCCGGCCCAGAACTCTGCGCCAAACTCACGCTGGCAATGCCGAAGATCTTACCCGACTCCTCCTTGCTTGGCATCAACGTGGCCTGCGCCAGAATACTCCCAATCTCGTCCTTCAGAGGATCGGAATTTGGGCCGGCTCCTCCTCCAGTTCCTGCACTATTGCTGTGCGCTGGCGGTGGCGTGGAGGTGGCTGTTATTGTGGCGCCAACAGTCGCCTGATGAGCCGCTGCCGCTGACGTGGAGGCCACGGACATTGGTGCTGCGTTCACTGTAGCAGCAATACTCATACTCAGATTCAAGCTGGACGTCTGGATGACCACTTGACTGACTGGAGGGGATGGTGGCGGTGGTGCCAACGGGCTCTTGGTGGCAGACGAGGGTGTCCCCACGGTGGTAGCTGTGGTTCCCGATGTGGGTAGAAACTTTACCGGCGATGGGCTTGGAAAGCTGCTGGTCGATGATCTCGGCATTGGACTCCGCTCGTACTTGGGCGTCAGAAAGTTCGGGTTGATCTTTGGACACTGATACGCCTCGATGGGTGGCGGATAAGTGATCGGTGGCGTTTGATACTTTAGCGGCGAGGAGCCCTGGGAAGGAGTCTTACTCCCAGATGGCGTTCCGCCTCCAAACTGATGGGTGGGCGTGGGTGGTGGACGCACATAGCCCGAATGGTAGTGGGGCGATGCCTGCGGCAGATACGAGGACGTCTTCTGGAAGCCCACGGCACCACTGGCACTTCCCGGCAGCGCATAAGTGGCGGGAACGTTCAGGATCTTGGATGTGGGCACCGGTGGCTTTTTCTCCATGGTTTTGAGCGGTGAATAACTTGCATGCATGCATGGGAACATGGGCATAGTACCCAGCGTTGGCGTAGCCTTGGCCGTCAACGGGAGCATGGTCAGCTGGGTGGTGCTAGTGGTGGCCGGTGGTGTATTGGGCACCCCCAGCGAAGGAGTAACCGAAATTAAAGGCGTGGGCACAGAAATGGGCGATGGAATCGCCATTAATTTAGGCGGCGGACTGGGCATCTTCGGTGGTGATACTTCTTTCTCTTTGGCCGCCACTACCGGCACTTTAATGGCCAGCGGTTCGTCGTCCGAGTCACTGAAACTCTTTTCCAGCTTCCGCTTAGTTTCGTTTAGTTCCTCGTTAATGAGAAAGTCCTCCTCCTCGTCGGAGTCGACTTTCGAATGTTCGGACTTGGCTTTGGGTTTGGCCTGCTGCTCAGACATCTTGGCCAGGGAGCCCTTCTTCACCAGCATGCCCTCGATGGGCGGTTTGGGGGGTGGAGCGGTTGCGGATGCCTTGCCCTGCTTGGGCGGACGTCCACGTCGGGCTGGGGGCGGTGGCTTCTCCTCTTCGGCTTCTGGTGGGGAGGGGGACGCATCCCTGGTGGCTTCTGCCGGAGCAGTGGCTGGCGAATTCTTGGGTCGGGGCGACGGCTTACGGGTTAGTTTGCCTGCCGAAAGCACCGTCGTGGCCTCCGGCACGTTTAACTTTCCCGCCGCATTACGTTTGATCTCGTTCTCCATCTTCTCCATTTCCTTGACGTTGGGTATGTCAGGAAAGCTGCTCATCGACAGGTCATCCTCCTCGTCATCGGCCAGCTGGAGTTTGTGGCCAATGATGCCCATGTAGATGGCCGCCGCCTCCTTGGTTTTACGGGAGGGTCGCTGCGTTCGCTGAGGTTCTAGCTCAGCGGAGTCTTCCGAAGCCTTGCTTTTCGCGGACTTCCGTGATCCGCGGGCATTGGTGGCAGCTTTTTTGGAGGAGGGGGGCGCCAACTCCTGCTCATCGGCTGGAGCATCCTCTGCTTTCTTTTTGCCTGCTTTCCCTCTTTTCCCGCCACTAGGTGGCTCCTCCACTTTGCTCGCTGGGACAGGCTCTTTTTCCTTCTCCTTTTCTTTGTCCTTTTTTTCCTTGGTCTTTTCCTTTTCTTTTTCTTTTTCTTTTTCTATCTCTAGTTCCTTTTCCTTCTGCTTTTCTTTTTCCAGCTGCCTTTCTTTTTCTATTTCCTTTTCCTTCTCCAGTTTTTTAGCCGCCGCCTTGCGATTCCTGGCCGCCGGAGCAGCTGCCGCTCCACCTTTCTTGGGGCTTGTCCCTTTGCCGCCCTTTTTCAGCTTAATGGACTTGGCCAGCGGCTGCTCATCATCTGAACTAAAATCAAAGACATTTAGACTTTTCTTGCCCTTGGTTCCCGCACCATGCTGACTGTCTCCATTCTCCAGCTGCTGCTTGGCGTCTTTGGCATAAATACTGGAATTCGTCTTCTCCTTGGCTTCTTTGATCTGCTTAGCAGGCTCTGACTCCTTTTCCGTTTTGCTTGCTGGCGACTCAGGTTCCTTTTTGGACTCTTCCTTTGCCGACTCCTGGTCCGCAGGTTCCTCCTGATGCGGCGGAACCTTAACGGGCTCGAAAAAAGCCCTCTGTCTTGTCATGCGGCCAGAGGATTCGGGTGAGGGTATGAAAATAGGCGACTCCCGTTGCCTAACGCGCTTCACGGGCCCTTTGTCCTTCGCAGCTGGCTGGGAATCCGGTGTGGGCTCCGCTGCTTTCTTGCCTGCCGATGGTCGACCTCTCTTAGTGGGCTCTGCTTTCACAGGACAATCTGCTTTGACCTCCTCACCATTACGCGAGCTGGCATCATGAGCGGAGAAGAACTCTTCATCATCTTCATCTACTTCTTGTTCCTCCAAATCGTCCGAATGGTCATCATCTATTATGGGTTTGCTTTCCTTAGTGCTAGCACGATTGGAGCGGCGCTTGTTGTCCTTTGATGATGCTGCTTTCACTGCCTTGTCAGGAGTAGCACCGGCTCCGGCTGCTCCCCTGCCTCTTGCTCCTCGTCGATTACCATCGGTGACAACTTCCGCTCGTTTGCGCACCGCTCCTGGCAGCACAGGAGTAGGCGTTGGCGAAGGAGTTTCCGGGACTATTGCTGCAATGAGATTGTTTTTATCACTAGCTGCTTTTTCTGCTGTTGAGGGTTTCTGAGTGGGCTCCGTTACGGAGACTACACCTTCCACTTTCTTGGCCGCTAATTTGGCGGGACGTCCCCGCTTCTTTTTGTTGCCTCCCAGGCCCGCTCTACTATTATTGGCCTTTTTTGCATTGTTATTGTTGTTGCCTCCCGTCGGTGTTGACTCCGAATCCTTGGACTTGCCCTGGTTCAGGAAGTCCAAGTGGGCGGGCAGTGCCGAAGTGCCGCGAAAGCAGAGAAAGGTGAGGAAGTCCTGCGCCTTGGGACACTTGTTGGGCAGGATCTCGATGGGCGGTTGAGAGCTATCCGCTCCGGAGGTGCTGGGCCCCGATCCAGATCCAGCTACCGCTGCTGCTGCGCTGTAGGCAAGGCTCGAGGAGCTGCTGGGCGCACTCTGGCCCTGGGCGAACTTGCGCTGAGCCTGCACCTTCGTTCTGCAAGAGGAATGTAACAAAAATAAGGTGTGAGTGATTTATAATTGGAAACAAGGCAACTTGATACAAATTGGAAAAGTCAATATTAATTTAAAATCATAATAATTGCCACGGAGCTTCGGATTACGAGTGAGCATAAACAGTGGGCTTCAGCATGAACTGATAAAATGGTTCAGCAGAATTAAATGAATTCAGCCCATATTACTTATTTCCTTTGGACGTTATCTTAAAGGAGTGATTGTTCATGCATTATGCTCTATTTTGATAATATTTTTATCATTTATTGCCTTTCGACTGATCTTTAGCTTACAGCCTCTATTCAAACAAAGCAAAGGCATTGAGGTCACTCGTTTGTTTTAAGAACAATTTTACATTTATTTGGCTATCATATTTTATGTTAATCAGTTTAATGAGGTATGTTTTTAATTCAACAAAAGATTTATTAATTTTCACTTGTTTAACTACAGCGTGGATATCTTAAGAGCTATATATTTAGAACTATTTTACAGAAGTATAAAACGTACATCAATTTCTGACACGCTAACATGAATATTAGATATTTTTTAACATATTCGCTACTTAATAGAAGCAAAAAATCATAAAAACGCGAGATTTTTTCAATATCCATCTTAGTTAATAAGCCAATGTTTAGGAAATCATTTACTTTATGGTGAAAACTAAAATAATATTTATAACATTTAGATAATTTGCCACATTTGCTCTGTAACCTGACCAAATAGTACTACAAATATCAACTACGACGTAGTTAGGTAATTTAGACAGATTTCCAAATTCAGTTTAGTGACTAACCACTGTATATATATTTACCTGGTCGAAGGGGAGATCTCCCCCTTCCCCACCCTACAAATTGCGGATGCGAAACACCCCTTCGTGGAGGAAAACAACAACGCCACGACGCGCTGTTGACGCTGGCTTATACAACGACTGAGTCTCCCCTCACCACCAGTTACTCCCCCTGGCGTCCCACTCCCCTCTCCGACCCCCTTCCCTTCCGATCCAAAGCACACCAACGCTGCGACGTCATCTTCGTAGTGCCACACACGTATTCATTTATAGATTAACCCATTATCCATAGGCCATGGACAGACCAGACTCACCTCTTGGGCATTTCGGGGGAGGACTCGATGGCCGCCACTGCCGCAGGAGGTGCCAGGCCCGCGGTGGTCGGGGCGGGCGTAGGCGGTGGAGGCGTCTCCGTCTCCTTGCGGCGACGCTTGTTGTTGTCTTTGGAGACAACCATTTTGTTGCGAACTTTTCGCGCCTCTTTTTCAATCGCCTCTTTTCTCTCGTCCGCGCGCCCGTTCGTACTTTGAATTAATTATTATTATTTTTATTTATTATCGCGCATCCAATTCTTCGCCGGACTCCACTTTATTATGTATAGATTTGCATATATATATTTATATATGTATATCTACAACAAATAGCATTTTTGTTGCTGCCTCTGCTGCAGCACGCAATTTTCGTATTTTCTCTTCATTTTTACGGTGTTTTAGCGGTTGTTTTAGCCCTTCAAATAAACACTAAAATGCTGGTTATTGTCTCGTTTTTGCAAAGTGCACTCTGCGTTCACATTTCACACACGGCAAGTGCTGCAAATTTCATTTTTTTTCGCGAGATTTGCTTGCACATATTTTTTTCGTCTTCTGCTTCTTCTTACACCGCTTTTGCTTTGTGTCATGGCGGACGGTGGCGTTGCCAGACTTTTGCCGCAGGGCTGGAAAAACAGCTGGCCAGATCAGCAGGCTTACTTCCGATCTGGCAATCTCCCTCTGTGAGTTGACAAAAAATTTGTGTGCACTAAAAGCAGCATTTGTTTGATAAATCTACAGATTTAAAGTAATTAAGTGGTCATAAACAATATGAGCGACGGTGCTGGCAACTGGTGTCTCATTGAATCCGATCCCGGGGTGTTCACGGAGCTCATTCGCGAGTTTGGTGAGTTATTGGCGCGCTTTACAAGCGACGCCGGCAAACCGGGTTTGGAAAACTTAATAATGCTATGCATTTATTAACCAGGCTGCGATGGCGCCCAGGTGGAGGAGATCTGGAGCTTGGACAGCGAGTCCTTTAAGAACCTGGAGCCCATCCATGGCCTAATTTTCCTGTTCAAGTGGGTGCAGGAGGATGAACCCGCTGGCAAAGTTGTCTTGGATCGGGAGAACATCTTCTTCGCCAAGCAAGTGATCAACAATGCCTGCGCCACCCAGGCCATTTTGAGTCTGCTAATGAACCTGGATCACGAGGACATCAAGCTGGGCGAAACGCTGACCAACTTCAAGGAGTTCTGCCAGTGCTTCGATCCGTATAACAAGGGATTGACACTAAGCAACGCCAGTCAGATCCGCACAGTGCACAACTCCTTTGCCCGACAGACGCTCTTTGAGCTGGACATGAAGAACCAGAACAAGGATGAGGATGTATACCACTTTGTGGGCTATATGCCCATTGGAGGGAGACTGTACGAGCTGGATGGTCTGAGGGAGGGACCTATTGATCTGGGAGAGATCAAGCCGGAGCAAAATTGGATTGATGTTATGCGCCCGATTATAGAGAAGCGCATGCAGCGCTATAGCGACGGGGAGATCCACTTCAACCTGATGGCCCTGATCTCGGACAGGCAGCGTATCTACGAGCAGCAGATCGATAAGCTACTGAACCCGGCTCCCAATGCAATGGACACAGAGGAGGATCGGCAGACCGAGATCAGCAGCTTGCGCACCTATATCCAGTACGAGATCCAGAAAAAGAAGCGCTACAAGGTGGAGAATGTGCGCCGCAAGCACAACTATTTGCCCTTCATCGTGGAGCTGCTGAAAATGCTGGGAGAGACTAAACAATTGATGCCCATCTACGAAAAGGCCAAGCAAAGGGCGCTGGATCGCGAACAGGCGCAGCGCAAAAAGGAGACCAACTAGGCATTTAAAGTATATATCCCGCGTTTGGCAATTCCAAATTGCTGCGATTTCAAATAAAACAGAAAGTAAAGATCAGAGATTTAATCGAGGAGAGCCGGCTTATATCCGAGATAATATCGCTCTTTAGTAGTTAGGTGAAACTGCCTTTGTACTGTACTTTAATTTTTATATTCAATATCCTGCTCTCTCTGCCAGTTAATATAAATAATTAAATATACCTTATACCTATAGTAAAAAATTTAAATAGAACGCAAAATAAAGTTTCGGTAACGTAAAGAAAACGACTTGAGTTGTTTTGCCTTTGCTCGTATAGAATATATTTGGTATATATCATTTACAATTGCTATGTTTTTTGGTTGTATTCTGCCTCTTTGCATTTGATTTTTGCGTATATTCACTTTGAATTTGATGCTGCTTGTATATAATATGTATATTGTATATAGGAATATTTAGTTTGTTAATCGTCGTGTGCCGCTCGCCAGTTCTATGCTAAAAATTTGTCTCGTCTTAACAACTAGGCTCTACAAGTTACTTAGTATGCGTATTTAGGGAACTTTCTTTGGGAGGTCTTTGATTTAGTTTTCTCAATATTGGTGTTTTTACTTATCAACTAGAGGCTACTACTAATGCGGTTTTTGGGGCCTGGGCTTTCGGGAATATGGCTGGAAGGAAACCGAAGCTAATATGTTTGTATAGTCCTGGCCAGAATTTGGCCATGTGGAAGTGTGCTGCACCCTAAGCGCTATGGCAACTACAGAAATATATTTATATGTATATATACTCATAATATGTATATGTTGTATATGGTTACCTTGCGTATAAATATCTGATTTTGGCTTAAACTAATCTTTCTCCTGCCTGTTGCGTGTTGATTTCTGGTTGGCTTAATTGAATTTCATTCGATTTAATTTTAATTTTGTTAACATTTAGGCTAATTTTACTAGTGTCTGGTATTTTCCATTTGGGAACCTCTGATTGTCCCCCCTTTTAATTTAGCACTTAGTTTTCAATGATTTCGCTCGCGGCGATTAAATTACTTTCTTTTTATGTTTCGAAGACACAACAGTTACTGGTCCAGTTCCAGGAAGAAGTATATGTATATGTATATAAGGGTTCTCATCTGATCTGTTGGGGATTGCAGACTTTGGATGGGGTTTTGGTTATGCCAGTCTTTACCGGGGTCCGGCGTAACTGTACTGCAAACCCGTGTGCGTCAATTCGTTGCATACTTCGCTGCGCTGCGTCGCCGAATTCAGGGCGGCGAAGGCGTGATGGGGGCGTGGCGTGGCCAGGTGTGCTTGGGAATTATGCTGAGCCGTCTCATAGGCAGTTAGATCAATGCTGGGGGCTGTACAATAAATGAGATAATTAGTTGTTGTTCTTAGGGAAAAAAAGTTGGATAATTTGTTGTTCAATTTGATAATCTTTTTCCATATAGCTTCTTTTTTATTTTGTATTCAACAAATTTTAAATACTGTTGTTAATTCCAATATATATGTGATATATTATGTAAGTCATAAATCGAAAGCGAATTAAATCATTACCAGCGGCGTGCATGCGATTGTACAGATTCTTTCGTTTCTTCTTTAACAGATTGTCCAAATTGTAGCCATCCATGCCAGATCTATAAAAAAACTCTTCAAATAAACTACTTCTTGCCAGTAACGACCCACTCAAGTACTCACTTTTCGGGCCTTCCATTCCCCAGCAGCTCCTTGAAGGCCACATAGATTTTGTTTAGCGTCAGATTGGATAGCCCCTGGCCCAGATATCGTACAAATTTAAGTTGTTCACATTTGGATAAAGCGCTCTCGTGGAAGTCCAAAAAGGGTCGATGATCGGATATCTGATATTCCTGTTGAAAATAGAGTTACAAAGAGAAATTCGAGGAAAGAGGGAAGAGAAATACGTTAGGATCATTTCACTTTTTTAAAACGGGCAAGAGTTTTGTTCATTGCACTGGTTTTATTGATGAGGATGCAATTTGGATATCTACATAAATGGAGTGCCAATGTTTCGAACGCCAATTTGGGGGGCCAAAGAACAAATCTCCGCTAGACTATAGTGGTGCCTCCTGATCTCTGCTTTCGATACACTTTTGCTCACATTGCAAAACTTGATGAAGTTTTCGATGAGTATGTACTTTTCATAATTGCTCAGACATTGCTGGCTACTACTCTGTATACCGAACTGTTTCAATAGCTCCTGTTTCTTGGGCGGCAGGCGGCTAATGTGAGTGCAAACCCCATCCTCGATCCGGTGCGTTTCGTGCACATCGAAGTTCTCGTAGATGATGAGTTGCTCCAGGGATCTGGGTGGTGGTCCCAAAGCCGGAATCGGCGGAGGCGGCAGAAGAGCCGATGGAGCTCCACATCCGTAACGCGGATCCATAGCTATCTGATGTTGCTGCTGCGCCGTCGAAGCCGTCACATAACCTGCTGGTATGGCCACCGGATTAGGATTAATCACTGACCCTGCCACCGCATTGCTGCTGCCACTGCTGCTGCTGTTGCTATTGCTGCCGATATTGGCGTTGCTGTTGCTGCTGCTGCTGCTGCCGCCGCTGTTGCTGGCGAACTCCAGGGAGCCATCGTTGGCCGCGGCCATGTTCTTGAGGTCTACAAGAGAAAATCGTAATGCCAACACACTCAGGAAGCCATATTCCAAAGACGTGTGAGAGAAGTCGACTTTTAGTCAAAACCGCCCTTGAGCCCAGAACAAATTTAGAAACAATTTAAGCAGAAAAATAAAACTTTGGTGAAAAAAAGTAACATTACTAACGTTGTATTAAAAATTTCAATAGTAAGACCATTTTTAGAATTATTACCTTTAATATTTTGTATGTGTTTTAGAAAAATGTTTCAATAAATTAAGTAAAAAGATATAAAATCTGCTCCGTTGAAAATCAAAGGCGATTTCTTAATTCGCACCGTATTTTTTTCTTGGCACGGAATGATCGATGATTGAAGTGCACCGAGGTTAAGGAAAATAATAACCATTTATTGCAATATTGCAATCGCTTTTCAATTGCAAGACCGAAGAAACGGCTTAGCGCAAATGCAGAGGCGCGACGCAGGCAATAAATCTTAAGTAAAAACAACAATCAAATCGATTTTCTCTCAATCGCTTCTCGCTACGTGTGTATATATTTTCTGGGTTCTCAAACAATTTCCATATATATCGTATGTCGTGTTTAGTTAGGATTGGTTTTACATTAACATACATTTCATTTGTTCTTGGCTTACTAAAATATATATTTATATATATTACCATATTAAATAGCATTAGCATGATTTTCTATACTCGTGTGTTCGTGTTGGTGATTGTGTAAAAGTGTGTTGTGTGTTTGTGTGTAAATGTAATAATCTCTTTTCAAGGAATAACATTGCATAGTTTTGGGGTAATGATCGATCGTTGTCCAACAATTTTCTTTTATCGTCGTCAAACGTAATACAAAATTTGCATAGTTTTATAAAAATTTGGCAATAAGCTTGTGTAAAATTAGTCTAAAATAAACGAAACATAAACTAAAAACGAGGAGCACATTACAAAATATAGTATGACGATGCACATTAACGGAAAACTATAAACTAGGACAGGATGGGAGGATGATGGGTTGGTAAGCTGAAATCCTGAATCCTTGCCATGTCCTTCTGCAACAGCCTACGAGTGTCAACAGGTGGCGCCACTACCGCTGTCCTTGGCGCCACGCCGACCCCAATCTCACATGGCCGTGGGCGGTAGCCCTCCGCCCCCTCCTGCGGATCCGCTTGCACCTCCTGTTGCTCCCACACCTCCTCCGGCACCAACTACTGCTCCACTTCCTCCTCCAGCTGCCTGCTGTGAGCTTTGTGGTGGTCCCGGATAACCCATTGCCGCCATATGCTGGACATGCGCGTGCGGATGCGGATAGTAGTGCGGATGATGTTGCTGCGGATGTGCATGACCGTGGGCGTAGGCAAAATGATGGGCATGTGGATGACCATGATGCCCTGCCTGATGGTGAGGATGTGGATGCGGCGATGGGGAGTAGTGATGCGGATGTGGAAGCTGGGGATGCGCGCTGCGCGTTGGCGTTCCGGGCTGCAAGTGGTGTGGATGTGAGTGGGGTAGCGTGTGCGGATGCGAATGCTGGGCGTGCGGATGCGGGTGCGTGTGCGGATGTTGCAACATATGTTGTTGCTGTGGCTGCTGCTGTTGATGTTGCTGCTGCTGATGCTGTTGCTGGTGATGTTGTTGCTGTTGTTGAGGGGTGGTGGGCGTTCCGGCTGCTGCTCCTACTGGCATTGTGGGCGTGGCAGGCCTTGTGCGTGGTACTGCCTGTGTGGGCGTGGCTGCTCCCAGCACCGATGTTGCTCCTGCAGGTGCTGCTGTTGCAAGTTTTGGTGTTGCAGGTGAATTGGGGGCCAGCAGTTCCTGCTCGGATTGCTGTTGTTGTGGTGTCTGTTTGACCGGTGTGGATGTTGTTGTTGTACTGGTGTTGTTGTTGGTCTTGTTACTGGTGTTGTTGGTGATATTGTTGTTGGTATTGTCGCCTAGTGATTGAAAGCGTATGCGTTGGAAAAAGAAGAAGAAAGAGGAAACACAAACAAATTGAAGTCAAAAATTAAAATTGTTTTTTGTTGTTCTTTTGAGCGCGCGCAGACAAAATTGATTATTTTACAAAATTTTGCAAAAATAGGCAGGCCAAATTGTAGGTATTTCTCTTTTATTTTTTTTTATAGAACAGAAAACGAAAAGTGCACGAAATAGAAATAGAAATGAGAAGTGCAAAGTAGAAAAAATCATAAAAATGAATGTAAGCACTTCTAGTTTCGAGTGTATTTTTAAAATTTAGCACATTCGCCTCTCGGCTTTCATGTCTCGCTTTTTTATATTAATTTTCCTCTGCCTGAATACATTTTGGTTGATGATGCCTGCTGCTGCATTTGCACTACACGGGAATCGGGGATGTCGGAGTCTAGGGGGATATATCTACATCTATATTTAGATATAGATTTCACTTACCAGCTGTTGTGTTGGCCAGGAAGCGCTTGGTTTTATCGAGTATATAAGGCAGATTGTAGCCGTCCTTCGTGTAGCTACAAAAAAGGATATTTATCAATAATAATAGCATGCTTTTAGGCCTTTCTAAGTTTGACAGGATATTCAATTAAAGGGGTAGAGGATGATACTCACATTTCCGTGCGTTTGGTGCAGAACAGATTCTTAAAATTGCTATAAATGCAGAAGAGCGTGAACGTCGGCAGTCCCTGGCCCAGATATCGAGCGAATTTGATCTGCTCGGGCTTGTTCAGACCACATTGATTCAACGACAGCCACGGCCTGTGGTCCTTGATATCGTATTCCTATTGGGGATAATTGTTAAAAGGGTGTAATCAATATATGACATAAGTGAAACTTTTTCCCCCAAGTTCTGTCTAATATCAAATGTCACTTCACTTTATTCTAAAATATATAGTTAAGAACATGATGGTTTTAAAGTAGTTTAATCGGTATTACAAAACTAGTAGTTGTTTATGAGTAGCAGAGGAAAAAGCTAACAGTTATTCCTAAACATTCCACGTTAGACTTTTTTGTTTAAATAAAGAATTAAAGACTCAATTAAAGAATTGAATTTAGCCATGAACTCAATTCATATATTGGCTTTTACAGAAACTTGAAACTAGAAAGTATAAATGCAATTTAATTTTCTAAAAATTAAATTAGAAATTCAACTCTAGTTGAAAAGTAATTTTCCAGACATACCGGTTTTACTGGTTGGTAACACGCCTCCCCTAACCACCCTTCCATTAGTTTTAAACCAGCTTACACCTTTCATATAAGAACCCACCCCCCATTCCACCACTTTTTAGCATAATTTCCTCGACTTTTAGGCTGTTTTTCCACGGTAAATGTGTGTGTATATTCATTGACGTCAAATTCTATGACTGCACATATGTATTTGCGTTACATAATGTACTATATATGTTCAGGAAAAACCAAAAACGACCCACCCAACCCCCAAAAACCCATACACATGCGAGCGAAAACTTTGCCCACTACTAATCAAAACTTATAATTCGTGTACAACGCAAAAGTTTAAAACGAAAATTTTACACAAAAGCCAAAAACTTGCAAAGGACTATGGTTAGGTTGGGGCATAAAAGGGGGTGGTGGGTGATGGGGCAACGGGTCTGAATAACATGCCAAAGCAAAAGCTCCACACACACACTCACACCCTTACAATGTATATTTTATAGTGTAAAAATATAGAATAGGGCGAAGCGAAAAAGGAAGCAGAAAAGGCAGCAAAGCAAACCCAAATAGAAAAGCAAACAACATTTTCAATGAAGCCATTTTCCCCCAAAAAGGGGGGTGGGAGGTGGTTGGGATATTTGCAAAGGCCCCCATTTTCAAAGGGTTACCATGAAAGCCTGCGTGTGAGTGTGTTTGGCAGTGTCTGTGTTTTGTCAGAGTGTGTGTTAGCTAGATGGTAGGCTTAATGGACGTCTGTGTGAGTGCAAGTCTTCGGCAGAGCAGAGAGTTCAGTTCCGTTCGTCGTCGGAACTTATCAACATCCTCATAATCAGGGCTTCCACCCACCCAGGGTTGCCACCCACCACCCCCAAAAGGGTCTCTCACACATGCGATTTGCTGACTGAGCTCCTGTATTTTATGTATGTGTGTGTATGTGCATATATTTTGGGTTTTGATTATGTTAAAAATCAATAGAGCAAAAAGGAGTGACGTGCCATCTTGCTTTTGGGGAATAGTAGTCGAGAACTTTAAATTCCTTTCACCAGGCAGGGAGATAGACAGCCTGACATCCACCACACACTCTCTTATTTTTCTCTTTTTCCGCGTTGACAGGCAGCCGACACCTGGCCACTTCTTTAGGTGTCTCATTAACAAGCAACTATGCGGGGGCGGGGCTGGTTTGGGGGTGTGGCGTACACCATGGTTGTTTTGGGGGCCAGTGCCGCACTGTTGCTGCTGTCAAGCCGGTGGCCAAGTGGTGTGCCCTCTGTCCATACCTACGCCCATGGCCACTCAACTGTTTCACAGTCAAAGAGCCCAAAAAAATAACAATACCTATAGTATTTCGAATTATAAGATACCCTCTATTTAGGATAAAAGTGAGGTGGCGATTATAAATATTTCACTTGAAACCAAATCTGTTTTTGAATTCCCTATTATTCAAATGAGAATAACTTCCAAAGCTGATGTTATATTTTAGGTTTCAATAAAACTGGTATGGAGAAAGTCCTTTTGCTGAAGGCATGAGGTTTGGGTTTAATTAATATACAAAACTACATTGTTAAGGTACTTATAGATTGTACGGGTTCCATGTTTACAAATAAAATAAATAAAACTGGTATAACTTATGGTCTTGAACAAAAAAACAAGAAGAAAAACTGAAGATCTACTTTTAACAATTATTGTATTGCATACTTTTCAGGGTTTACTCCAAGGATATGTAACACATTTTTATTCCATGACTTAATACCCATCCGATTAAGTAAGAAAGGTTATATTTGAGAAGATAAATAGCTTGTTTAAGAACAAATTACATAATACTGTATTTAAAACTTTGCAGATATAAAATTCTAAAAGGGGCGTGGTAAACTTTACATGTTTTGAAATCGTTTTTTAAAGAAGATTTATGTTGTTCTAATGACATCTTGTGTAACGAGTAGAGACACTAACAAAAGAGACTATTTTACATGCTATGGATGTATTTCTTTCCTAATTACATCATACCCTAGTAAACTACTACTACCGGGTACAAATATGAAGAGGAAAAAATAGAAACAGAAAAAGAAGAATAAAAGCAGTGGCAATGTGTTGCGGTATTTTGTTCTTGCTTTCGCTGCTGTTTTCCGTTTCTGTTTTTATTGCGTCTCCTTGTGTTCGCTTTTTGTTTCTGTTTTTTTGTTTGTTTCCTTTTTCCATTTTTTTTTTTTGCAAACTTATTGGCAGACATGGTTTGTGTTTGTGCGTGACGTACTGCACCTATGTGTGGGTGTACGGATGTCTGCGAGTGTTTCGGGCGTTTGTGTGTGTGCGGCGGGATTGCGGTTGTTGTCTGTGGTGTGATGCGGTTTGTTGTTGTTTGTATTGAGACAAGTGTGAATTGTTTTCCTTTCTGCTGCTGTTGTTGTTGTGGGTGTTGCTTGTGCGTGTTGAGAAACAACAACAAAAGGCGAATGTTTGACTGTTGCTGGCATGATTTTTTGATTCCTTTTGCGAGGGTTGCCTGTGCGTTGGTGTGTAAGAGGGGGGAATTTTCACACTTTCACTCTTTGGTGCGTGTGTTGTTCGCTTAACAGGTTTTTAAAGTGTTAAGGGTTACACATTTCACCACCCTTTTGCCCACTCCCCCCGCTTTTACCTCTTTCATTAGACAAGTAATTTGGGTTTTTTTTTAATTAAGGTAAACCAGTTCTAAATGGGCTCTAAATTCCGGAAAAAACGACCCCACACTAATTTAATGTGATGTGTGTCCCCAAAAGGCGACAAAACGTTGCACAAAAGCTAAATATTTGATGTGTGCGTTAGAATTATACAAATATACATATGTACGTGCCTGCATATATGTACATACAAGTCCAAAATCCTGTATATAGTCATCATATGCGGCAAGTACAGTTATATCGGTATGTGCCCGCATACATATGTATAATTTAAAATTATAATCAATGCCCCATATGTGCGCCTGCTTTTGTACGTTTGTGTGAGTGTGTGTGCGCGTAAATTGTGCGAAGCCGAGACATTGTACCTGCCCAGGCCCCACCCACGTTTCGCCCAACCACCCCCCATACCCTAGACTTCACCCCACTCGTTTCTCATCCCAGCCACTAAGCTGTCCTTTACACACACACACGGCCACAAAGTTGGGCAAAACCGAGTGCACTTGTGTGGGTGAGCCTGACTGCATGCGCACTTAGTAGCCTTCAACGCTGCCGCTGGGCGACTCACACATCCACAGCCTCACTTACAGTCCAACTTTCACAGCTATAAACTTTTTTTTGTCTTAAAGTCTTTTAAAATTACTTTTAAAATTTTTTCCAATTTCAGGTTCCTGCTCTAACTTTAACGTATTTCGTTTATTTCTCATTTGAGTCTTAGTTTTAAAAAGTTTTTTGTCTAACTTAAACTACTTAATTATTAAATAAGATGAACTAATACTTTAAATTTATTTTTGGTAATAAACGTTTACCAAAAATCATGGAAGTTAAATCAGAACCTTATTGCATTAACTTCAGGGAAGTTATACACCCAAATAAATCAAAGTTTTGGACATACATACATAGTTTAATCTCATAAATTCAACAGTGGAAATTTAAGTTGTATTTGAAGATTTAGTTGTTTTAGCCAAGTTCCACTGTTAACGGTCGCTCCGATAGAGACATGTATAAAATGTGTTGATAAAATACAGGGACACACACCAAAATCGAGAGAGTCGAAAGAGGAAAAGGACATGCCCAAGTAGCTGGTGGACAGTCCGACGTCTCCCCATTTTCCTTACTCCATTTCCAGCCCACCCCTCCCCAAGTAACTTGATGATTGTATGTATGAGAGCAAGGAGTGGAAGCCAAAGAATCTAAGGGAGAAGAAGAATCCAACGAAGGACGACCAAAAGGAGGAGGAGGTGGTGGGGGAAAACACACAATTACTCAATAGCAAGCTTTTGGGGGTTGCCCACATACACTCAACTACACACACACTTTGGTAGTTCAGCCTTCAAGTAAGTTTTGAATTCAGGAAGGAGAGAGAAAGTGGAAACCAGGAGAGAGCAGTTACCGCTGAAGTGAGAGCGCAACAACTTTGAGTTAGGAAACCAAGTAGGTAAGAGAGAGCGTCTTAGAACTGAAATGTTGTAATAGCGGGGGGCGTTTTAGCTTCCTCTCCGTTTCATCTCCTTCGTAATTTCCCCCAGTAGTAGTTGTTGTTGTATTATGCCATCAATGCCATTTTGTACATACATAGTTTGGTGAATGTATGTGCAAGAGGGAGGGGGATGCGATGGGTGGCCAACAAATCTAGATGTGACTCTACGTCTGTGTATGTGTGTGATAAAACGGAGCGTAATGAGCGTGGTGAGTGTTTGGGGTTGACTGCCATAGTGTTGAAAAGGGCGCCAAATGTGTCTCCGTGTGTGTGTTTGTGCGGGTGGGGGTGTAACCCCCCGCATGTATAGGTGTTTAGAACTCACACACATACACTGAGCACACATGATTACAGTTGTATGCTGAATTTGTGGTTGGCTGCAGTCGACGTCGACTGAGGCGCCGGCATCACTGCTCCTGTTATTACAATTTATAATGACATTTGTGTGAGTGGGGGGCAAACGGAATCCTGAATGCGTCTATGAGTGTGAGTGTAGGGGGAAATGCGCCCGTGTGTGTGATATAGGATATAGATAGGGTGCATGTTTATATTATGAATATCCCAATTCGTATGTACTATATTTATGTAGGAGACGGATTACGTATTACATTTTAATTTAGGAACAGTTATACATATGTAGTCTAAATCATATAGTACCTTGTCCTAAAGTCCTTTGTTTAATAATATTTAATATGTATAAGTAACTCATAACATTATTAATTTCACCCTAAAACTAGACAAAATGGCCAATTTAATCTCATGAGATTATTTCAAAATTCCCTTATTGGTTTTCTTAAACAAGATAAATAAATATGTTAGACTTAATGATGTTTTACAATATATGTAACCCAAATCAACAGCTGACAGCTTTAAAATACTTTTAGTTATTTTCCCCACAGAAAGAATTGACCTTAAAACATACTTTTGTGCGCTATATCATCAGGTTTATTTGAAATACTATCAGTTAGATAAGACAAATGATAGATTGACCTTTAATTCAGGCCTTTAGTTGTGTAACTTATCAGTACTTTGTTGATATCAAATAACAATCTTTTGACCCCCATTTTATATACATTTGCTTATATTTGTTTCGGCGTTTTCTAATTTATAAATAAAGTATGTAGAATAAAAATTACAGTAAGATAATCTAAATAATTGGTGAAGTGATAATTTAAGAATCTAGCCTCTTCTTTTGACATAGGCAACGTGTTTTTTATTTACTTCCTTGACAATACTCCTCTTGGACCTTAAAACGTGTGATTGTAATCTCCATGGCCTCCCCTTATTAGAACGCATCAAGCCCTGTTCCCGACCATTATTACAAATAAATACGTAATCCATACATACATATGTGCAAATATTTAAATTGCATATGGAAATGGGCAGCAAACGGAGAGCGCTAGAATATTCGCACACTCTCAGGCCAAGGGAAATTTGACTCGCTAAACACCCCGAAAACCTCTGAAACACAACCCCATTATATTTTGGAAAGAGTAACTCACCTCGCAGAATTTGATAAAGTTCTCCACCACAATCGATTTGTCCGTTAGCGTCATCTGGCCAGTGAACCGGACTCCCAGTTGCTTCAGCGTATCCTTTTTCTTCGAGGGCAGCTTGTTCATATGCTGGAATATGCCCTCCTCAACTTTGTGCGAAGGATGCACCTCGAAGTTCTCCTTGATCACAAAGCTTCCGAGGAGCTTAGGAGCATGTGAGGATGAAGACGCCGTGGAGGAAGAGCAACTGGCTCCGGTTAACAGTCCTCCGAACTCCCCCGCACTACCGCAAGCCGCTCCTTCCGATGAGGTGTTCGAATTGGAAGCATTGAGGTGCGAGTTGGGAAACGCAAGCATCTCCAGCGAGGATTCATTCGAATTAGAAGATCCATTGGAGGCCATGTGCTGCAGATCAAAGATAGTCTGCTTCGAGTCATGATCGAAGACATCCAGAGCAGAGGAGCTGGTGTCCACCAGACTATTGGAAGCCCGCGAAACGGAAGACAATAAAGCGGCCACTTTGCGGGAGGCAGAGCGGGATTTCTGTGAGGTGCTGGTATCCAGATCAATAAGACCACTTGCCACTGGGGATTGGGCAGGGGGTGGAGGTGTGGTGCCTACTGGGATTCCCGGCTGTTTTCCGCTGCCTGGCTTTTCCGGGCAGGAGCTAGCTTCGGTAGTGACGCTGCTAGGTGTGCTGGGTGTGAAATCCGTAGAGTGCCGGAGATACTTGATAAACTCAAAGGATCCATCGAAATGCTGGGGCACCGAACCCACTGATGAGGCAGTGGATTGATGGCCATTGGGCGTGGCGACCGCCGTGGGCCAACGATTGCTCGGGGGAGTGGCGGTGAGGGGCGTTGATCCTGCTGCCCCTACGCCAGGATTTGAGGTCGGCGCTGCTGCTGCTACGCTGGCTTCGACACTGGCCGAGGCAGAGGCAGCGGCAGCGGCATAATGTGCGGGATTAACAGAGCTACCTGAGTTGACGGCGGAGGAGTTTTCCCGCTGCGACGCCGTCGTTGCCTCGTAATTAGGAAAATCCGCTGCTGCCGCTGCGCCATTGGGTAAATGGGTGTGGGAATACTGCTGCTGATGTTGTTGCTGCTGCTGGGACGGCGCGCCTGCGCCGCAGCCAAACACTTGAAATTCCTCGAAATTAGTGCATTTGAGCTCGCCATTGCTCAAGTATTTGGAAAACTCTGAAGGATCGTTGAGCGAGTTGAGGAAGAAGGAGCTAAAGTTGCTCGATATGCAGGACATTTTGTTAAATTGTTTTTTAGGGTAATACTGTACGTTATAGTTTATTTAAAGCTTAAAATGGCACATGCGATATTTCGAAATTTTCTCTCGTTTTTCTCGTTTTTCCGCTGCTTCTGCGGTTCATATTTTATTACAATTTTCCACACTCACAGCGAGGGAAAACACATGTGTGTGTGGGCCTCTCCCGCGTGTGTATGTATGTATGTATAAATTTTTCTTATTATAGCAAAGTGTAATTTATTATTCTTATTGCTCGCTCGCGCACTGCCTTTCGCTCCTTGAAAAAAGGCCTTTTCCACCGTATGTGGTCGCTTCTAGTTGTTGTTGTTGCCGCTCACACGAACACATGCACAGATGAGCCTGGAAATAGGCGCTTTTTGAAACTGGTCTGGTCTCTTTGGGGCCTGTCTTTTTGCCTATTTTATTATTATTATTATTACTTGGCCTTTTTGCACTATTTTCACTTCCTTTTCGGCCTTACGTTCGCGCCCACTTACACACAGACAGGCGGTAGGCGCACAGACACAGAAACAGACACACACACATACGGCGAGGCGCGGTCGACAGCGGCGTTACTTTTCCGTCTTCCTCTATTTTATATTTCGTTTTTCTCGCTCGCCTTTGCTTTACTTTCAAAACAAATGCCGCTAGTGCTTCTCTGCTTCCATACGGAAAAACGGAAAATCTTATCGTTATAGTTGTTGTTGTTACTGTTGTTGCAGAGTGTTTTCACCGCCGCAAGAAAACACGACATTGCCGCAACACACACGAAAGCAAAATGAGCGAAAAACATGAAAGCGCTGCGTTTATGCTCGCGCTCTCCCGCTGCCTCTGCCGGCGTCGCCTTTTTCTTTTTCCTCTCTCTCCGTTACTGTGTTTATGGGAGGTCCTTTTCATGCACTCAATCCACGAAAACCTGTGTGCATAATTTCATGAAATAATGTATTAATGGGAGGTCCTTATCACTTAATTTGTATTTCATAAATAAATCCCATTTATGGATATTATTTTAAGTTCATGTAATAATAAAAAAATTGTAATACAAATTAGGCCTTATTTCACGATACGATGAGTAGGGGAAATTAATCAATCAACAGTTTACAAAAACAAGTAACTACAATTTCGTTCAATGTCCTTTTTCTTTCCCGGCTTAAATAAAATATTTGATTTTCCTTGCATTCCACAACAACTCTTTATTTCATTATTTTATAACTGTATGTGTGGCATAAACAGGAGCTTTTTAAAATTCGACGTTCTCAAGAAATCATGAACTTCACCGCATAAACACAGTGCTCTCTCGCACTCTCTCGTTTTCCTTTTCGTGTGCGAGTGTAATCAGTTGTAGGTGTTGTAGTTGTTGTTGCAGTTGTTGCTGCGCTAGGAAACGTGTATTTCTTCCTGCGCCGTGCTAACCCTTTCCATATAAACCTGATTTAATCTTTGATTATTGTACTCTCGCTGGGGGATTATGGCTGCCGCCGTTGTTGCTGGCTTTGCTATTTTTGAAAATTCCACTAAATTATCCGTTGTGCTGCCCGCTCTCTCTCCCGTTCTTGTATTTATATTTTTTGTTGCGCGTTTGGGCAGGTAAAACAGTTCATTTGCCTAGGGTTGCCACATCGTTGGGCGTTTGGCAGGACCACCTGGAATGCGCATAAATACGTTAAGTTTTATTGCCGTTTTTACAGTTCCACATTTACGACTCTTTCGGGTCGTAAAACACACGAACAGGTAGCGATCTTTCCAAGGCCACAGCTGCGGGCGGTTGGCAACCCTGGCGTGCAGGAGATTTCCGAACCTCCAGTGGAATTTTTTTTATTCGAAGAATTTGTATAGTCGTTTGTTCAAATAAATATAATTGCTGCGGCAGACGTTGTTAATTATAAATACAGTGGCGACCGCAAGGAAGTCATCAATTTAAAAAGCTGTCTCTGCATTATTGTTATTCTAATTACCCCTTTCGCTGATGATATTTTTGGCACAATTTTGTTTTCGAATTCAAAGCAATTTATTATATTGTATGTATGTTTGTGCTAGGGAAGCTTGTAAGTACATAACATGACTTATTTAATAGGCTTTCACACGCGGTCGTTCAATTTACATGTCTGTACATGCCAGCGCACATATGTGAGTAATTTTTCAATTAATTTTAATTATAAACTTAATTAGGAAATCAATGAACAACGCAAACGGAACAGTACGGAACACACACGCACAACTTTTACCGCTGTGGGAAGGAGACAACAAACATCCGATTCCACACTACACAACAACTAAAACAATGACAACAATTGCCATCAAGTGCGCTGCGCATACAGCATAAAATCATCCACTCAGCGCCAGTGGGGCCCCGCAAACAAGCCCCCAAAAGCGAATTGAAGCGCCCGTTGAAAAGCGAACACGCCGAAAAGTCGAAATCAACTGAGCAGTGGGGCAACAACAACTCAAACGAGGAGAATAGGGGCGCCAACATGCCAGGGTTGCCAGACCATTTGTCACCGCCAAGTTTGCTTTCTATATTTCGTTAAGATTTCGGCAAGTCAATTTAACATTAAAAAATGTTTTTTTTTAAATGTAACGAACTAAGCGTTTAACAAAAATTTTAATTTCTCTATACTTTTAACGCTTTGCTCAGGGTTTTTGTAATACATTAAAAAATATCTATATCTACATGCAATTCAGTTCCAGATGTCAGCACCAATAACTTAATCTATCGGTTTCCAGCCACATTGTCAGCACAGTTGGTTATCGTTATCGGTGACCGCTCGAAACGTGAGGGTGGTATTATTCATTCCAAAGATAAATAAAAACACACGAGCCGGAATGAAATTCGCGATTGAGAGGATAAGCAAGAATTCCGGCCGCCTGGGCCAACTCCGGGTCAAGGATTCAGGTCCTGAGTTTAGGACTCCGCTCCTTTTGCAGACGACTAAAGGCGGCAGCATCCCATGTCTGAGTGCTGATGTCTTCGAGAGCCATGTCAGTCGGAAGCCACAGGTGCTCCAGTTCACTTTGTCCACCATGGATCAAATGACCGAGGCACTAGCGATGTGGAACTTTGGTGGGGGTCGGGGATTGAGCGACTATGTGGGACTACCAGGACACGCAAACATTCTCCTTCTGCGAGATCCCTGTGAAACGACGCCTTCGCGTGGAAACGACCGGGATATACAGCCACTTTATACGAAAAGGGGCAAGGAATCACTCACTCCGGAGCGCTACATGGAAATGGTGTCGAGCCTTAAACCAGATATCTACCAGGGACTCAGTGATGCGGACACAAATTTAGAGAGCGCCAAGAAGCGGGTTCAGAAATCTGTGGATAGGACCGAGAAGTTCATGGACTACATATACGAGCACCGCGGTAAGGTGGAGTCTAAACTGCTGGCACCTATTGTGGGTGGATACAACACCTTTGCCCGAACGCAGTCCATCAAGCATGCACGGGAACAGCCAGCGGGCAGTTACGGAGGTTACATTTTGGAGGGATTCCACACGAATGGCTTGACGGCTACAACCCTAGATTCTACCAAACTACTACCCATTGTAGAGCACTGCGTCAAGGAGCTCGAAGATGACAAACCTAGGATAATGCCTGGTGCTTTCGCGCCTTTGACCCTCTTGGAGCTCATCCGCCAGGGAGTGGATGTCTTTGACACATCGTACGCCTATTGCGCTTCCCTGAATTTCAAGGCGTTGACTTTTAGCTTTGTGCAGGATACTGTGGAGCATGTTCCTTTCTTGGACATAACGGATGAAGCTATCAAGGAGGATTTTACACCGCCTTTAGGCAACTGCAGTTGCTTGACCTGCCAGAAACATACGCGTGCTTACCTACATCACCTGTACAAGACCAATGAGTTACTGGCTCCCATATTACTAATGGTGTAAGTGGATTATGTTACAGCATTTAAGCTTTCATTAATTTTTATCACTCCTCCAGTCACAACCTGCATCACTACATGGCCTTCTTTGAGACAATACGTGAGAGTGTGGCCAATGATACGCTGCCACAGTTGACGGAGCTTGTAAGGAATCAAAACGGAAAATTTCAGGTGGATTATTCCATTGCTGCCAACACCAAAGTTGTTAGCAAGGCCACTATGGGCAAAGAATTCGCGGCGGCAGCAGTATGACATTACAAACCAATCACTCAGTAAAGTTAGTCTAGAAAGAAGCCTCTGGTTGTTTTATTAAAATGTTTCATATCGTCAAAGGAAGGTCCCAAAGAGATTTTTCACATCCTTCGACAATATACGTTATTTCCTCATACACAGCTTTTGGAGCTTCGCCAGTGACAGTGCGGATCCTGTAGAGAACCTGTAGTTCTGTTAGATTCTCCATTTTATCGGGATCTGTTGAACAAACCGTAATATAGAATTGTAAACCTACTATTACAAAAGTGATTATCTTACCTGGCAGCGGAATGTAGCCAGCCAACTCACAGAATCCCACATTGAAGTCGGCTAAGTCCTTGTTAACGCAGTATTCGGAGCGAGCAAACACAAATACCTGAACGTTACCGCTTTTTCCCTTTCTCCGATCCTGCGTGATAAACAGATTGTGTGGAATATTGTTCTTGCACATCCACATGGCCAGCTTGTAGAGTTGGTCAACCTTCTCCGCCACCTGTTTATCGTTGTCATCCTCGTTGAAAACTAAACAGATGGCTTCCGTGGGAGCCCTTCGACTTAAACGATACACATAGCCACCGGCCAGCTCATCCAGTGGTGCTTGATCTATATACAGATCCTGCGGCATGTGGAGTAGGTGAAAGTGCAGGTGATTCACAGAGGCTAAAGCCCCTGGACTGTTATAACCCATGCGCATGTCCTTGTCATTGATACTTCTCATAAAAGTGATGCAGAACTCTAGAACATCACGGGTAATACGTTGGACATGGTTTTTTTCCACTTCCGGGCAGATAAGAGTATGATACTTGGTAATGGGACTCTTGTTGATGATCATCTGGACTTCGGGACTGCCGAAGGCGTCATCAATGGTCATTATAACCTCCTGAGCATTGACTTTGTTGAAGTTAAACATATTGGGTTTGAAGGTGGGATTGAGGTTCTCGATGGTCTGCGGACGACGACGCTTGACGGAACGGTCTGCATTGAGCTGGAAGAGAATGGTTAATGAATTTATCTAGAGAGTAACAGGAACCTCTCACTTCCGTGTAGAAGCCCCAAGATCCTGGAATTCGTCGGCACTGTGGAGTTTTCTGCAGTTGATACGAAAAAAGCCCGGGAATCTTGTGCAGCTGCTCCCACCGCACCTTCATGGCGTTGAGATAAAGCTGCGCCCTGCCCTCCAGACATGTCTCGTACTTGACCTTGCTCATGGTTCGCTTCCGGCTTGGTCGCCTCACCTCCTCAACATCTTTTGGCCTGCAATCCGCGGATCGAAGTATTACCAGCGGTAGTAGAGTTGCCACCCTCTTGGAAAACCTGTTGCGGAAGCCGGCGATGAGGAAACACCGAAAGTGGGCTCTAAAAGTTTGAAAAACTTGGCGGTGGATTCGGAAAAAGGCTTGAAAATGTCGCGAAAACATCCTGTTTTGGGCTGGACGAGGAAAAACGAAACTAAAATTTACTACAATTTTAAAGGGAGTCTCGCCTGACAACCCCGCCCGCTTAAACAGCTGATTGTCGATTTCAGGGGCAGAGTTTAAAAAACAAGGTTTGCATTCATTTATTAACTTTACGGTGGTGGGCAAAAAGATTCAAAAATTCAAAAAAAACTTGAGCATTAAGAAGGAACAATTTTAAATTTTATAATATACAAATATTAATATGTTTTACGATTTTCAGGTTCTCCAAGGCCTGATCAATATTTCCAAAATCTTATAGAATATACCTTCACAAGATCAACCTTTTCATCAATTGTCTTTTATTGGAAAAATTATATACATATAGCCAACCCGAAGAAAATTATAAAAACTGCACCCCTGATCCGAGTACTGTTCAGCCCTGGTTTGTTTGTGGTGGAATCTGTTGCACGGAGTATTTATCAACAAATGGCCCAAGTTCGAGGTTCCTGTGAAAGTTTTTGTCCTGATGGAGAGGCCAAAATGTGGGTAGCAAATAGTAAATTTAGATCCAACTTATGATAAAAAAAACCATCAGGCGCGTTCGCGAGAAACTTCTTAACTACTTCGAGCTGAAGAATGGTCAGAAGAATACCCCCGGGGTCCTGGTCAAGGAGTTTACGCGGTCCGCCGCCGATGCCAAGATGCCACTGCCCAAAGAAATGCGTACGGAAGCGGCACTAACTAAAACAGTGGAATATCTACTAAAGGAGCAAGTTTTTTGAGTATTAATTAAGCCAACTTTTCAAGCTAATCAGGGTACTTTATAGCATAATCCTGGACACAAGGAAGCCCTATAATCTGGCCTACGACTTCATCTTTGACCGATTAAGAGCCGTGCGCCGGGAGATGGTGATCCAGATGTATGATGCCCGCCAAAAGATCCGACTTCTAGAGCCCATTGTGATGTTTCTAGCTTACAGTCGCTGTAGGTTGTGTGAGGAGTCCATCGAGAAGTTTGATCCCAAGATATGCAACCAGCATTTGCAGGAGTGCCTCACAGGAGTACTGTGCTCTTACGAAGAACTGGATGGTCAGGAATCCTTCAAAGAACCTACTATTCGGGAACTGGAGCGACGCTGCTTTATAGAGTGCCTGTATCAGGTGTTTAATCTCGGTTCTCCAGAGTCCCTTATTCGGGCACTAACTTTACCGGATTATGTGCGTCAGGATCCGATCTTTAAGCTATGTTTCTGCATATGTTTAGCCTTTCAACAGGGAAATTTGTATAGAGTGCTTATGGGTTTCCCCCAATTACCTCATATTCTATGCGCCGTAGCTGCCACCAAGTTGCAGGGAATAAGGAGGTATTATAGATTACACCGCTATTCCATTATTTTCACGAATCCTTGACGTATATTTTCAGGAGTTTGTTGAAAATTTTCACGCATGCCTACAACAACAAGCAGCTCTCGGTGCCGGTTCCTTACTTGTTGCGTTTACTGTTAATCGATTCGCCGGCTGGACTTCAGGATCAATGTCGGCACTATAACATATCCTTAACCGTCGACAGGAAGGCGGTGCATTTTAATAAGACTGATTTTAATCATGACGCTGAGTTGTTGAAATCCAATCAAGAGCGATTTGTGGAGACAAAGCTGAAGCGTATTTATTTGCCAGAAGTCCTGTTGCTGAAAAAATTGAACTAGTTTCTTAAGAACATTCATAAATAGCCAATGTAAATAAAAACCACGATAGATTATTCAACTAGGGAATATTATTATTGTATATGTTCGGCTTTACAAAAATAAGAGTTCCAATTATGTTTAAATATTCAAAGAAAATACATAGTTCTCATTTAATTTATAGTGATATCGATATCGGCAATATTTTGATACGAAAACCATTCTGCGCCGCTTTTCAACACTGCCAATTTGCGTCAGGGTGGCAGCTCTGCTGGCAGAATAACAAATCTATCGCCTATCGATAGACAGAACGCCGCCGTATTTACAGCTAATAAATGGTTTACCAGTTGGAGGTTATTTAAATGCCATTACTTGATAGTAATTAAATTAAATCCGTGATCCTTTGAGGAGTAATAAATGGTGGTTTTGTGATTTAAACCTCGTTAACCGCTGGACATATACACAAAGCGCGCGCAGGGTTGCATTTTGTCGCCTCAGTCGCACACACCAACACACACACGCAACGCGAGAGAAAGTACCCTAGCCGTTTCTGGAAAATACAATTCCGCCATATTTACCGGCAAAATTCAAAATATTTACACTTCCCGAGGTGAGCGGGATCAGTTGCTCAACCCAAATCGAAGACTAACCCGCCGTTGGGCAGCCGGAAAGGAGCGAGGCGGGCGGATCGAGCGGTACGCATCAATCGCCGTCTGCCGCCGCCGCCGTCGCACAATAAAAACGATAGGCCATCGAGTGGCGGGGGAAAAGGCCAATACGCCAATACCGACAAAAACAAGTACGTCTTCTCGAGACCCAAGAGGGATCTTGGATATATATTACGGACTATTGGCGAGGTACTAATTGCCCACTTTTTTCGCAGCACGCTCGCACACACACACAAGAGGTAAAGCGCCCATAAACACACACATACAGATACAGACACACAGACGGAGCAGCCGCGATGACAAGTCATCATCATCATCATCACGTCGGGGTCGGCGTTGGTGGGAACAACTTCCAGCCGCAGCTTCATCAACTCCGGGCGCCTATTGTCAAGAATCTTTCGCTGGCGGCAGCGGCCGTCCCGCTGCCCCTGACCTCCGCCTCCTCATCGGCATACTTCACCCACGTACTCCCGTCTACGGCTTGCACAATTGTAGAGCAAGATCCGTATACCGTTTTGGCGGGCGATCACATGGGCGGAGAGGAGAACGAAACCTTTCTGATCGAGGAGATCATCGACGACTATGACGACGATGCTAACATTGTGGTGGACAATGGGGAGTTCTTCACGCCCTACGAATACCTAATACCACGGGATCGGCTGGGACCGGACACCCTGCTGCCGCCTATCATCATGCAGCAGACCAGCGATGACGAGGAGTTCATCGAAGAGAATGGAGAGGGCATGCAGCTGACCTCGTCGTGTGATGGCGATGGTGAGGAGGAAGCCGACGATGAGGTTTCGGCGCCGGCCATGACAAATGCCTTTGAGATTGCCTCGGAGATGCTGACCACCATCGAGGCCACCAACATTAAGGAGGAGCAGCTGGAGAGCGACTTCTACATGAAGGCGGCCGAGGATTCCAACAGCTCCAATGGGCAGCTGCAAGAATTGAAGCTATTCGGGACCGTGGAAAGGCATATTGGAAATTCAGCCGCCAAGCGCTGGAAGCAAACAAAGGTACCCATACGCATTACTCAGGACGAGTTCAATGTCACGCTGTGGTCTTCACTCAATTCCGAGGATGAGGAAGAGGAGGAGGAGTTGGAGGAACCGCCTGGTTCTGCTACCGCGACATCCGTGACATCCACCTCCGCTATTGCCCAGAATGAAGGCTCCTCCAGCATGCCAAAGCTTATTATTGACGAGCACATGATCAACCACGATGTGCTAAGCGATGGCATCGGCAACGAGTATGTCATCCTGCCCGATCCATTCAGCGCCTCTGCGGTTACAGACGTGGAGGAGGTGGTGAATGCATTTATGGGCGATGTCAAGGGCGAGGAGGACAGCCAGCCGCTAAGCGAGCAGTTCATCTATGCCGACAACCAGCTGGAGGAGGCTTACGGCAACATCGAGCTGATCGAGAACATGCCGAACAATGTGGATTTGATACAGGCTCCAGGACCAGGGCCAGCTCCTGTGCCAGTGGCGATAACGAAGAATAACGGTTACGTGGAGAATCCGCAGACGGCTCTCCCAAAATTAGTGCTCCAGAATAGCAGCACAAATGTGCGGCTGAAAAGTGCCGGAAACCAGACAAAACTGACCAAGAAGCAACTTACGGCGGCGACTCAGGTGGCGACACCAACGCCTCCACCGCCGCTAGTGGCTACCAGCAATGCAGCCCGACCACGTCCCACAATTCTGACCAAATTGCCGGCAGCAGTGTCCAATCAGACGGCTGTTAATCCCACGGTAGCAGCTAGCGCTGCCGCCGAGGAGGATGAGGAGCCCAAGTTCCGCTGCACCAATCGCGGCTGCAACAAGGAGTTCCGCAACCATTCGGCCATGCGCAAGCACATGCATACGCACGGACCGCGCGGTCATGTGTGCAACGTCTGCGGCAAGAGTTTCGTGGAGAGCTCAAAGCTGAAGCGCCACCAGCTGGTCCACACTGGCGAGAAGCCCTTCGAGTGCACCTTTGAGGGCTGCGGCAAGCGCTTCTCGCTGGACTTCAATCTGCGCACCCACGTCCGGATACACACTGGCGATCGACCCTACCACTGTCCCATTGACGGTTGCTCGAAATGCTTCGCCCAGTCAACGAACCTCAAGTCGCACATGCTGACGCACACGAAGCCGAAAAGGAAGTGGCCTCGGGCACCGCCGGTGAACAATAATAAGACGCCGCTGGTGGCAAGATACGGACGGCTGGAGTTTGGCGAGGATCCGCGTCTGGTGTACGTGGAGCAGAACGAGGAGATGGCGTCTGTGCTGCTGGATGGCACGACCCCCACATCCTAACTAGAAATGCGCATCAATGTGTCGCTGCTATTGGCCTGAGATGGATGATAGCTCCTGCGGCTCCGGGAGGGCCAGTTTGTACAGTTAGTTGTAGCCAGTTTTTATCTGTATCTGTAACCTAACGAGCGGAGGAGCAGGGCGAGGTTATCACCTGGTGAATTCATCCGCCTGCTCCCCATTCTCTAAGTAAATAGTCTAAGATCTTTCTCTAACAAAACAGGCTTGCAGTGCAAAGGAAGTTATATGGTAGCCATTGATTTATTTCCTGCATGGATGGAATTACCGGATAAACAGCAGTTCTAAGAGTTTAGCTTGTAGCGTAGGCTAAGTGAGTCCCCCCAAAACCAAAACCGAACCGCAACCCCGAAGAACTCAGCCAAACTGCCCCCAATATAAACCCTTAATTCGATCTGATCCTAGCCGTGTGCGATCTTCACTCGAATAACAAAACGCGCACTTTCTTTTCTACGTAAAAAACAAAAAAAAATACACAAAACTAGTTCTACCATAATTCAGTACGCATACACCATAGGCTATCTATATATTTTTGTAATGAATTGTAACACTTAGAGCATTGAAGTACGGATTTAGCAAGATCAACGTCTGTTGGCGCTAACAAATAATTCACAAATGGAAGCACATCAGTTAAGTCGGAATAAACAAGGGAATACCTCTTCAAAATTAAACAAAATAAACCAGGAAAACATTGCTATTTATCATTTTTGAACTACTTTACAGTGCGATTGTGTAAGCGTTAGATTTATTTACTGACTTGTAACTACAGCTAGATAACTACATTAAACGGTGAGGCAGCTATTGATGGACAGCCGCCGGGTGTTGTCCACTTCAGATTCGGATTAGCTGGCGATTAGATCGCCTCTTTGGACATGTGTTGCCTAAGTATGAAAGTGCCTCCCGGACCGTATTTTCACTCCATTGATTGATTGCGGTGTATAAACGCGTGCGGATTAGATAAAGCTTCGCGGCGAGGTATAGATTCGCGGATATTTTGGATAATATTTGAACAGAGGAGAGCAGTACGCACAGGTGGGCGGTCTTTTAGGCGACCTTGAGGCCCTGTCCTTGAACCCCGGGCATAATGTCCGCCATGGAGGCACTTGGGCCAATTAATCCGGCCAGTGAGAGCAGTATGGAGTAGTTGAAGTACCAGAACACGCAGAAGAGCACCATGAAAATGACGTCTGCAAAAAAACGAGAGCAATAATAACCCCGATAAGCCTGAAAATTCTCCTAAAGCATGACGAATCTCGGATATTTCCCATAGTTTCGAGGGTTTTTGACAAGTCAATAACACTTACGTATCGTTACGCGCTCCCACTTTTCCACCATGTACAGCTCGGTGACCTGCAAGTAAATAAAGCTTATTTAATTAAGAATCTCGGCGAGCGCAGCTTCTCAAGTGGATTATATATGTAATTTTATGACCATTACGCACCATGAGGTATCGGAACCACCAGTAACTGGCGAATTCCACGAGGTTGTCCAGCATTATGGCTCTCGAATCGATTAAAACAGCGAAAATAGGGCAAACAAATGGAGCGACGCGCGTTTAATTTTTTAATTCCTCCCACTGGCTTCTAACTAACTTAAACAGGGTTGAACAACTGGGAGTAATTTAGCGAGACCAGTGCTGGACAATGTCGATGGAACGGTACTAACAGTAGGGCTGCCAACTGCCTTACAGATTGGCGGTTAGATTTAAATCGGAATTAAAATGTGGTATAAATTTATTGGCGATTTTATTATAAGATTATTTAAAACAAAATTAATAAGTATAAATATTAATTAAAATTTCGTTTTCTGAAAAAATAAAACAAAATTAAACATCAGAAACCATTTTAGATTTTAATAGAAGTACTCTCATTTAAACACAAAATAAATAAATAATTCATTCATTTCAAAATTTTTTACCCTAATACGTATTTATTTCCATTTTTGAGCAACATGTCAACCCTACTCTTAACAGCTGTTCTTAAGACCCGCAAAAATGGTTTACAATTTATTGTGAAAATAAATACAAATAAAAATGTCATCCTTTGTGGTTAAAGTACTCCAGCGCTCACTTTCACATAGTCAAAGGGATATAAAGCCTTTTATTTATGTACGGAGCAACTGGATGGACGACGAGGTGGAGTTTGACTTCCTGTCCACTTCTGATAATCAAAACTACCGGGGAAGTCTTAAATACGAGGAGTTACGGAATGGTGCCAATGATTTGGAGCAGTCTTATGAAGTCTTCTTTGCTGAGTGCAAAAATGCCATGACCACCAACATGGGCCTCCAAGGATTCGACTACGATCTTTCCCTGGAGAATGGAGATAAACAGGTCTTCAAAATGTACAAATGCAAAGGATACGAAACGCTATATTTGGAAGTTCCACTAAGAAAAGTGTCCAATTGTTACCAATTACTGGATGCAGCCATAGAAGCTGGACAGCAGAAGCCTCAAGCAGCTCCGGCCCCAGAATCCAAAGTCAAAGAAACCACATCTCTTGCTGAATATGAAAAGTATGTAAAAGAATCCAAGCTAAAAGAGGAGGAACTGCTCAAGAAATTCCTACTGCTGATAAACAGCAAGAAGGCTTACATCCGGGACTTAGAGAGCCAGTTAGAAGAGCGATCGAAGAAGTCCTCAAAACAAAAAAAGAGTGAAAGGATTTCGTCAGAGGACGAAGATGATGAAGCCTACGGAGCAGCCACTCAAGTCATGAATATAGATAACGATTCGGATTAAGCCAAACCAAAATTTATCATTGAAACATCTCACCTTCGGTATGTGCTTGAAATGTATTTCCTTTTTGTTTTAGTTTTTTCGTTTCGATTGTTTGATTTTGTAAAATAAATTAGCTTTATAATGTATGTATATGTATAAATAAACAACAAATAGACTTGTAACGTAATACATTAAATTACCATCAATATGTGTAGACGTGGCTTATAATTAGACCAACAGAAGATCGCTTTTTGGAATATAATCAATAGTTATCGTTGCAGTTTTGTAAAAATTAAAAGCATTTTACATAAAGTGTTAATATGTATCTGCTATCATATAGACGTTATGCATAAGTATGTTAGGGTGTGTATAACATTTGAAAGAGTAAACAATTAGAGCCGATGATGGTGCTGACGGAGATCACTCAGAGGGCGAGCAGATCCTCCTCGGCGCCCGGTTTCTTTGGTGTCTTTCGTAAGCTGTCTGCTCCGGCGGTTCCTGTCGTGGCACTGACGGCGGAGTTCGATGCATTGATCGTTGGAAGATTTTCGGCGGCAGCGGCTCGCTCCTCTAGGAATTTGTCAAACTCCGAGCTGGTCAGTTCCTCAATGCCCTCGATGTGCTGTTGTGGAAACGGATCGTTCATTAGTCGAGAACTATACCCAGAATTTTGCCAAAAGCAAACAAGCAAAGGAAGAGTATGTAAATCGAGGAACTAAAGCCGAGAGTGCATGGTAAGATGAGCTTAGAAAATGACAATGTGCTATTCGTATGGCTACTTACTGAGCTGCCCAACCACGCCTCCATCTCGTCGATCTCATTCTCTTTCGTCGACTGTGTGGGCGCCAACCGAACAACAAAACGAAACGGAAACGAAAACCAAACGCAATTTGCATAGAACAAAAGAACCAAAATGTTTTTCAGATTTAAATTCAAAGTGTAAATCAAACGGCCAAAACGAGGTCAAAAGTAAGGGAACAAATCGAACGCCATTAGTTAGACCGGCTGCCTGGCGGCTAGTTACTCACTTTACTTACCACCGGCGGATCGCCGGCTGAGCGCTGTACTGCCATCTGTGGTTGATTCCGTTTATTAGGCGAGGCGGTGGCCGTCACACTTCCTGCAGCAGCGTCCACGGTGGGAATGTCCCTTAGCATATCCGATTTACTAAGAAAGAGTATGGTATTAACATGGTGCAACGCATCGGGGTACATTCTGTACTCACTGGTTGCCATCAGTGCGTGACTGGGCCAGGATATCGAACTCATCAGTAGGCCGGGCTCCCCTCTGGATCCCGATTGGTGCTGCTGCTCCTCCACCCAGACTGAGCTGGCCCAGGCTCTGCGGCAGTTGGGCCTCCTCGCTACTTTCGATCAGGTCGATCAGCAGCTGGTCACTTTGCGGCGTATTGCTTACGGCAGTAGTTGTGGGCGGAGGTGGGAGCGTGGCCACCGTAGTGGCTACTGTTCCAGCCGCTCCCACCCCGGGCAAACCCATTGCAGCGCCCAGCACTGCGGAGGGCGAGGTGACAGCAGCTCCCTGGCCCTGTGAGCGAGTCTTCTCGTACCGCTGATGGCGCAAAAACACGTTATTCAGCTCGTCGTTGATGCGCAGGAACTCCGCGGTGAGCTCGTCGTCCTGGACTCGTCCAATCAGATCGACGATGCGAGACTGCATCTCCTTGCAGGTGGAGGTGAGCTCGTTGAGCAGGGCATAGTCATCGGGCGACTCCTGGCCGGGCTTCAGAACACTAAGCATTTCGCTCAGGATGGACATGTTGTTGCTAACGATTTCCAGCTCGGAGCGCAGCTTGGCCGCTTGGTCAGGGGTCAAATGCAAAGGTCCTGTGCTGGGTGGAGCGGCGGCCGCTGCAGCAGCGGCGGCGGCGGCGGCCATGTGTTGAGGCGAAATTGTGTGCTGCTGGGCGGCCACCAACTGAGGAGGCAGCTCAGGAACGCTCTGATTGGTGGAAAAAGGATTAATAATATTAAAAGCAAAGCTTTATCTTTAAGTTCTCACCCTCTGTGGCGTGTAAATGGGCGCCATAGCATCCAGATCGTTGGCTGGGAACTCAATTCCCTTGTTTTTCAGTTCCATATACATCTGGGTGACTCCATTAAGATCCGGCTGGTTCTTAAACGCATCCGCCCAAATCTGTATCAGGCTGAGGACCTTCTCCTGCATGGCAGCTGGTGGATCGTTCTTGGGCCCGATCAGCTTGACCAACTCGTTGATAAAGTCCTTCTGGGCCACCAGGACATGAAAGGCCTTGCCGCAGTTCTTCACGCACGTCTCCAGGACGGTTAGCGTGTACATAACCACCTGGTTGTTCTTGCCGGCATTCTGGGTAAGGCGCTTGCGGATGGCGCGCATGGCATCACGGGCGGTGTCTGAGGATTCGTTGATCATGTCGCAGATCTCCATGTTGGCGGCCCAGTTCTCCGAGGCCAAGTTGGCATCGGTGGCGGCCTCTGAAATGTTAATGAACATTGAGTTAGAATCTAGATACATTTAAAAAATTATCTTTTAACTACATGTGTAAGTATTTTAATTCTTTTAATACTGAAATATTCTGTGATGCACAGAAAAATGTAGTCATTTAAAAGTCAATAATTCTGGTGTCTAAAAATAAGTCATGAAAATGTTATGTGCAAATATTTGTCGCACAAAGAATATTGTGCGTCATCCTTTTAATAACTTTAAGAGTTTTTTAAAGGTATAGCAATTTTTAGAATAGCTCTGATAAAACTGGCAATACAAAATCCAGTTCTACCTAAAAATAAAGTTTAATGAATTTATTTGTGTTTTCTGTGTGTGATAAATGGACAAAAAAACTAAACATTTTCAATTGCTACAAGAATTGCCCCATTTTACAAAGATATTACTCTAAATTTAAGATTTAATAAACTTTTTTTTAAATAATGAAGTTAATTTTGCGGTTATTGATCTGATCTAATTACTTCAAATGATCATCATGTATTTTCGTTCCTTTGTTTATTTTTATGGCCAGCTGGAACCGAGTTTTTTTAGCAAGTGGGTGAGTATTATTTCTGTATATAATTTAAGCTCTTGGCAGTGCAATGACTTGCTCAAATTAAAAAGTACAAACAGAAAGTGGAAATGCAACTCGTTTAAATCCAAACAATTGCAAGCGGGCAAATGCATTTCTCGGATATCGGATAACAGATATCCAGAGATACGATACATATGTGAAATCGGGTATGCGAAACGGAAAAGCTAACCGCAAGGCAACAACAAAATATGAGCAAATAAAAAATATGAAGCAACAAATTAGTAAGTCACCATACAAAAGCAAAAAATGCAGGTGTGTGAGTGCTTTTGTGTAGCGGCAAATGGAAATTATGGCGAAAATACGAGGCAAAGAGGGAACCATAATAAATTAACACATTTTTTTATGTAACCTAGCGGTTAAAGGCAATGATGACTAATTGCCATTACGACGGGTGGAAAAAGGGGGAAGATTGGGTGGCAAAAAAGCAATCAAACAAAACAAGAGCGCATCAATAACAATACCGAAATGCGAGTGTGTGTGTGTGCGTGTTAAAGGTGAGCAATTCCAAAAGAAAACATACAAACAAACATTTGTCTGTGTGCGCTGTCACACCTGGGCCCGCACATTCACATAGGGGTTAATCTTATCAGAAACTCACTGTTGTTGCCACCGCCTTTGAAAGCAAATCAGACTATTTTGCGGGTTGATAACCACACCGCACTTTGCCATAGTAATAGTCGGCAACAACAAATGAGTTATACGAGTATCTGTGTGAGTGTACAACCCGCAAAGAAAGCAACAAAAAATACTACAAAACAGACGAAGAAAGTTGTGAAAATTCAATTTTCCAATGGCCCAGTCTAATTGGGATTCGCTTAAAAAGCCTTCAAATAAAACAACTAGCAATGCAAATGCGCAAAAATCAACGCATATGCGTTGTATTCATGGAAAATGTTACAATTTAACCACATATACACACACCCCCGCTTCCGGTGGGTGGTTTTCGAGGAGGGGGAGGGGCACTCACCTATGCGCTGGCCAACTGGAGTGGAGAATACATTTCCCAAAGCGCCAACGTTGAAGAATGAAGCCATCGTGGAGCGGTTTCTCGGATCTTTTCGCCGTCTGTTTGCGTTGCGGTTGAAATTTTCCTTTATTTACTTTTTGTCACCTGGAGCAAATGTTTATGCACTTGTCTACAGCGGTGTTACCGTGGCTGGACTCTACGAAAAATACCGTTTGAAAAATGCACTAAAATAAACCAGGCTGTTTACACTAGAGCTGAAATATTGCGTCTTCGTGGAGATACATTTATATTCAAACTCTTTGGAGCTTGTTTGATTCAGGAAGCCAAGCTCTCTTTTGCCAGTAACAATTTGTAATAATTTTCTTTATTAATGCTAAAAAGTTAAACAATATATTAGCTTCTATTAATACGCACAACAGTACAATTTATTAAGTTTAAGTATATATATATATATATATATATATATAATATTGTCAGCTCAAAACTATTACATCGTTTTCGAATTAAGCCCGCTAATTATAAAATAGTAATATAAAAATATATATTAATAATATAAGCTTAATTTAAAAAATAAGTGATCCATGCGATAGTTTAGCCACCGATATGTACATTGTCTGCAGCCCTGGCCAATGTTGCCGTGATTCAGCACTGTACCCTGGCAACCCTGCTCTGTAAAAGTAGGAAAAACAGAATTTTATTTTCAATTGGACAATTCGCAACATAAACAGGCCGAAAATGTCGCGACAAGCCTCCCGCCTGGACGCTAAGAAAGTGGTAAGTTAATCGAGAGACGGGGGCTGTAAGTTGGGGATCGGTATCATAAGTTATAGATAGTTAGTTTTAGTTGTAAGGTTAGTTTTTGCCTAGAGCCTAAGAACGAATCTTTGACGTGCCACCCACCCTCAAAATCGGCTTCATTCGCTTTTCCAGTAAGTGGTGTGTTGAGGGCTTGAGGTTGACACGGCACAAATCGCCCAGCTATCGGGCTATGGAAAACCATTTCAGCGCCACCAGCCGCCCCTCAGCCACTCCCAGAATGAGCTCCAACGCCTCCGCCGCCGCCAACAACAATAGCAACAGCAGCAACAACAACTCAGCAGCCGGCAACAATGTGAGTGTAAACACGGCTGCGGGAGGAGCCACCAATGCCGCCGCAACCGCACAGCCGATTCAAGTGATTCCCATGCCCATGCTGCCCGCAGGAGCGGCCCAGATCATAATTGGCCAGCAGGCTCAGGGTCAGGCGACGGCGACGGGGCTGCAACCCCAGTTGATACCCCTGCAAGCCAACCAGATCATGCTGCAGGCGGCCCAGCAGCAGCCCCAGATGCAGGTGATGCAGCTGCCCGATGGCCAGACCATATTCTATCAGACGCCCACCATTGCCGCCTTGGATCCGAATGCAGCGGCCAATGCTGCAGCCGCCATGGCCGCCCAACCCACGCCCCACTACCTCAACATCAACGGGCAGCTGGTGCAGATTACTCCAGCGGCTACCTCCAATCAGGCAACACCCAACGCTGGTCAGCAAATCATCATGGTACCGCAGACGGCCATGGCGGCGGTGAATGCAGCGGCCGCCAGTGCTGGGGCCACAGGAGTGGGCACGGTGGTCGCCCAACAGCAGCAACAACAGCAGCAGGTTCAAGCCCAATCCCAAACTCAGCAGCAGCAGCAACAACAGACGGCGGCGGTTAGCGCTGCGGCCAATAATATAAGTGCCGACGTCAGCACAAGTACTACTGGGACCAATACGAACAGCGAGGACGAGAGCTCCAAGGGCGAGGCGGATGAGGAACCGCTCTATGTCAATGCCAAGCAGTACAAACGCATCCTCATTCGACGGCAGGCCAGGGCCAAGCTGGAGTCGCGCATTCCCAAGGAGCGCTGCAAATATCTGCACGAATCTCGTCATCGGCACGCCATGAATCGGGCGCGAGGCGAGGGCGGACGCTTCCATTCGGCGCAGGAGAAGGGGGATCAGGATTCATCTGGTCCAGATAGTGGCAGCATGCCCATGGCGCCCAGTGGCGGCATCACCCTCAGCCGTGGCACGGCAAGGGCTCCACCGAAACTGATTGCACCACACCAAACACCAAGCATTACCATAACGGCGATCAAGTCGGAGTAGCCGCCGCCTAGCTGTAGATACAAACCAGACTAGATCGTAGTTTATAGTTCTAAGCCAGTCACTCTGTGTCCCTCAATCCGCCCTCAATAACACCACGTCAGTCGGTGATTTCGGTTTAAATTTCTCGTCATTCATTTGGAATATTTAGCCTTGTTCCTCTTTTTCAATTTCGAGATAATGGAGTTTTATTTCCAAGTGTCGATTTTCGTCATAACATTTTTTTGTAGATCTAATGATTTTGAATTTAGGCCTTTTTTTCAATTTTATAAATATCGTTTTATTTCCTAATGTTTACTAGATATTTTCCAAATCTGTAGATTGTGGTTATTGTAATTTAAAGATACAAATTTATTATTTGTAATGAAATATTTAATTTTTTTGATTGAGAAACTATGTACTGTCCAAAAATTATACCATAAAAATTGTGCAATTATTAATATAGAGTTCACAAGCAATTTCGAAATTAAATTGAGAACAAGGCTTTAAGAATATAAGTTAAATCAAATGTACGACTCGTCTATTGAGAACATTTAAGAACACAGTCAATACACCGCATAATAAATACGAAGAATTGTTTATAAACTTAAATATATACTTTTTCTGTAAAATATTGTAATAGTACCGACCCATAAAAGGATTCATCCTGGTTCTGGATTGATTTTTATTAGCTGTCTGCATTTCTCTCTTCCTCTTTTGTACAAAAAACAAAACACAGAACTCGGAGTTCCTGACACTCACCTACGGGGCACTTGTCACCCAGATGTTGCGCGACTTTGAGAACGCCGAGGACGTGAACAAGCAGCTGGAGCGGATTGGCTACAACATGGGCATGCGCCTGATCGAGGACTTTCTGGCCAGGACCTCGGCGCCCCGCTGCCTGGAGATGCGCGAGACGGCCGATCGTGTGCAGCAGGCGTTCCGCATCTACCTGAACATCCAGCCCACCATCTCGAACTGGTCGGCGGCCTCCGATGAGTTCTCGCTGCTGTTCGACAGCAATCCGCTGACTGAGTTCGTCGAGCTGCCGCCGGATCTGACCAATCTGCGTTACAGTGCCATACTCAGTGGCTGCATCCGCGGCGCCTTGGAGATGGTGCAGCTGGAGGTGCAGTGCTGGTTCGTGCAGGCAAGTCTGGCGCAATACTTTTACGCTTTTCATTCTTGGCTAATGGTCTAGTGTGCTTTGTGTGTGCGTGTGTGGCTGGGTGTCCTTTGCAGGATCAACTGAAGGGCGACAATGTGACGGAACTGCGCGTTAAGTTCGTGCGGCGTCTAGAGGAGGTCATACCAGCTGGCGAGGATTAGAAAACAAGTGTGGATCAGAGCGCGTACTATGAGTTCTTTTGGGGGTCAATAAAAGCACATTCTGTATAGAATTTAGCATCTAGTAATCTGCGTTTGTCGATTTCGAAACTGCAGTCCACATTCCGGAGCAAAAGCAACAGCAAAAGGAGCAACAGGAGCAGCAGCAGGATCAAGAAGCAACAAGCAACATCCACAGGAGCAACAGCGGCAACAGCAATATTGGAGCAATAAGAATCGTTACAACAAGTTTAGTTTTATGTTTTATTCGACTTTATACAGATGATTTAACTTTGGGTATATAAGAAAACAATAGAAAATATGTTTCTGTTCATATTTGGCATGATATAAAGCGTCATAAACTCGATTAAAAAAACACAAAAGTATTCTGTTATATTTGATACAATTTAACAATTAAATCCCCCCATAAATATAACGTCCCTAAAGGCATGGATCGCTTTGAATCTGGGGTAGTAATAAACTATAATTGTTAGTTTTAGATAAATTCAAAGATATTTAGTATGTTAAATATTAAAAATGTACAAAAACAAGAAAGAGCTTTAGATAAAAGGAAGCTGATGGCGTTTTATCAACTGGTCGTACATATACATATATCAATTGGCCATATACTACATAGTCTGCCATGTTTTATTGTCTGATAAGGGGTCGTATCTTCCTACATTGAATTTATGGCAATCTTTTTTGTTTATCGCCGACAGTTTGCAAAAAGTTCACCGGAAGCGGCTTTTGGTTTCTATATACTTTGGGGTTTTATAACGATTATATTAGTCGAAGGGTTATCTTTTTTGTAATGTAAGTTGTAGCGCGGCCAGCCTCCGCTGGGATCACATTTCGTTGAATCGATTCGCTTAAATGCACTTTAACAATTTCGGTTATTTTTTGGTCTCTTCTTTATGGGGAAATACTTTTAAGAGGCACAATACTTGATTGATTACATGATTGGTTTCTCTGGGCTCTTGGATTTGGTCTTGTAGGTTTCAGGGGCTTTGGGATTAGTGTACATAAGTGGTACTTAGTTTAGTTCTGCTGTGGACAAAGCATTAGGTTCAGATTCCGGCGCGTCAGAACTTTGCGGAGCGCTTGCAGCGTTTTAATGCAGATCACCACGCAGCAGCCGTTTGCCACGCCCTCCGCCGGACTCTTGCAGGTGCAGGCGTTGCCCTTGACGGCGGCAGCGGGAGCTGCGGGAGCGCTGCTGATGACGGGCGGCTCCTGGGCTTTTCCCTGGCCGGAACAACAGCCCGCGGCTGGAGGAGGAGCTGGTGGTGCTGGCTTCTGGTTGCCTGAGCAGCAGCCGCCCGAAGGTGGAGCAGGAGCAACTCCACTGCCGCAACAACCAGCGGAAGCGGGAGCACTCGGCTGGGCACAGCCGCAACCGGTCTTTACGGGCTCAGAAGCCTTCGGCTCTCCACAGCAGCCTCCAGTAGAAGGTGCTGGCTTGGCGGCTGCACCACCTCCGCAGCAACCGCCGCCGCCGGAGGAGCCACCTCTACTCATGGAAGCCAGGTTTTGCAGCAGCAAAGCAACATCCTCGATGTTCTGGTTCATTTCCGCCTCGCGTTTACTCACTTTTTTGGTGGGCGCCACGCTGCCGCAAATGCGTTTGCCACCGCTGCTGGAATTCATCGTTGTGGTTGTGGTCGTCCTGGTGGCCTTTTGGGCAGCTGCAGCACCACAATCGCCACCATGACAGCTCTTGGTTTGATCGCACTTGCAGTTGGTGCAATTGCAGATGCCTGCATCCGCTGTGATCTGCTTGAGCGTGGGCTTGTTGTCCCGAATGTCCAGCTCCACCAAGCCGGAAGCATCGCTGGGCACTTGGGAAGCCTGCTGCAGTGTGGCCTGCAACAGGGCGCTGTTGTTGTCGATGGTCATGAGGATGTCGTTCAGCAGCGACTCCGTTTCCATGTCCTCCTCGTTGTCGAAGCTGCCCTGTTTCAGCAGCTCCTCGATATTTTGTTGATTCAATTCCAAAGTGGGTGTTGGCAAAGCAGGCTCTACTGCAACGTCGACATCCATGGTCTCCGCCTGCGGATCTCCCATGTTGCCGCTCACAGCATTGCCGAATGTGGGTTTCAGGTCCACGAAACTGGGCATCTCGGTGGGCAGGGCCAGGCAGGCATCCGTTAGCGGAGCCATGGGAATGATGGGCTTAGAGACAAGGACGCCAGCGTCAATCCACGGACTGGGTATTTCCTCTTCGGCGGCGAAGGAGAGCTGGTAGGCCTGTGAAGTCTCGGGAAGGATCAGGGGTTCGTTGCCCTGAAGGATAAACACATTGGATAACTGATCCTGCGGCGTCAGAGTGTGCAGCACCACTCCGCTGTCCGTGCTTGTGGTTTCGGAGCAGTGACTGCCTGGATTTAACACCATCATCTCTGCCGTTTCCACTTTAGGTAACTCCTCTTCCTCCTGATCCTCCAGCTGCGGATCCTGTTGCTCCTGATCACTGAACTTGGACTTCTGCGACTTCTGTGGCCTCTTCTTGCGGCCCTTGTTGAGTAACTGCCGCTGGTGCGTCTTCTTGTGGGATTTCAAGCTGTGCGAAGTGCTGAACGACTTCTGGCAGCTGTCCTCCTGGCAAGGATACGGTTTTTCGCCGGTATGCGTCCGTCGGTGGGTCTTCAGGTGGTGCGAGGCGGTGAAGGCCTTGCCGCAGTCGTCTTCCTGACACTTGTAGGGCCGCTCCTGGGTGTGGGTACGCATATGCTTCTTCAGGTCGCTCAGCGTGGTGAAGCACTTCTGGCACAGCTCGCAGTTGAACGTCTCTCCATTGTGCAGTCGCAGGTGGGCGTGCAATCTGTTGGTTGATCGTGGTGATTAATAAACCATGCGGCCATTGGTCTATTCCGCGGACTATCAACCTATCAGTCCGCCGCAGTAGATGCGATTGCTCACCTGTAGCGCGTGTTGAAGGCCTTATCGCAGCCGGTCACTTCGCACTCGTAGGGCTTCACCTTGGTGTGGACGCGGACGTGGATCTTCAGGCTGTAGGATGTGAGGAAGGCCTTGTGGCATCCATCTTCCGGGCATTTGAAGCTGTAGTCGCCTGGAAAGCGAGAAAACGATGCGGTACATGGCGAATATATCAAAAATAAACAAAGGACCCTTAATTGTTTACATTGCCGTTACCATGAGTGTAGACCGAAAGATTTTAGGGGGAGCTAAATTATAGATATTTAATATGAAACTCTGGTGTCATTTTATTTAATTCGTTTTCCACGATACTTCATTATTTGAATATTTGATAATATTTCCCGAATGAAAGGATATTAAAAAACATTTATAAAAATTGTTAAGAAAGGAATGCTAATTTTACATTTCAATTAAATGACTAATGCACGACAAAATTAGTCATAACTCTGCTACACCGTTGCTGATACGCCTAATTAAAGAGATTAAAACTTTTAATTTCTGGCCCCTTAACCCCTTTGATACGCCACTGATCGGGTAGTGTTGCAAAACACTTAACGCTTGTCAGCTGTTCGCCAGCGTTGTTATTTTTTGCGCAGCGACGTACGCGCTAGAATTCTGCGAAAATTTGTTGGTTTTGAATTTTTTTAAATAATATGAATTCCTTTGACTATAAGCTAATTGAAAGCGTTAAGCGCTACAATTGTTTATAAGAAAAAGGTCATTCCCCTGTTCACTCGCGACTCGATAGGAAGCAGGCTTGGATTTCAGGAGACAGAGCTTTCCAAAAACCAAGTTAGTAACAATATCCTTTGCTAGAAAACCATTTAGACTTCAATGTCTCTACCTAAAAATTTCAGCTCAACAGCATCAAGTTAGATGGAAGACCCTACGAGATCGGTACATGCGAAATTCTGCATATGTCTACGGAATTAAACTTTATCAGAAAACGAAAACCTAACATCAAATCGGAAAAGAAAAAACTAATCTAGTCAATGAGAAAGTCAAGCGGGCAGGACACACTTAAATACATATACATATGTACATACGTAAAATTAGTTATCTATATAGGAATACTACTCACCCGTGTGCGTCTTTAAGTGCGTTCGCAGGTTTCCAATTGTACTATAACTGCGATAACAGTTCTCATAGTTGCATCTATAGCGACTGAGAGCCTCATCCGAACTCTAAATTGTGACGAAAACAATGTCTTTAGACAAATTCAATGAAGTAGTTAGGAGGTTAATAGATGTAGAGATTGTACATTGGAATGAAACAATTATATGATAACATGCGGGATTTATCAAGTGATACGCTTGGGGACAGCCATTACGATGTCGAATTAAGCAAACACTACGCACCACGAGATGGTTAACAAAACTTGGTTACACACGCCTACAGCGGAATCGCAGGAATCGGAATCTCCACTAACACTAGGATTAGGATGGCGAGTCGCTACAAAAAGCGTTAGGTAACGTTAGGCACGTTAGACACTTGGCTAGCGGATGGTGATTGGTTGTGGGTACCTCGTAGGCCAACGCCATGAGCTGGTCGTTCTCGTCCTGCCTTATCTCCTCCTCTTCCTCCTCCTCCTGCGCCTCTTGGTGCAGAACGCCGGGCTGGATACAGTGGGCCAGCTGCTCGTCCTCGTCCGGGTCATTTGGATCGTACTCATCCACATAGCTGGAAGATCGGACCGAGCGGGGCGGATTTAGAAAACGGGGGAAGACCAAAGAGGCATTTATCGAATTCGCAGTTGGAAACAAACAGAAAATCGCATCGGGTGGGGCATATGTATAGTCCACCCGATTTGTGTGTCAGTGGGCCGTTAAGATCATTGTATATACATAATAATAAACGCAACAAGTATATGTATATACAAATTGCACAGATTGCGATTAGTGGGGTTAGAGCGTTGTAGCAAAAACATCAAATAGCATACAAAGTATAAAGTATAAAGGCGAAAAAACAGCCGTTCTCTGGAGGCATTGGCGGTCCTTATTAATCAGATTAATTAATATTTAATGTTGTCATGGTCAAAACACAACAAATGGCAAAAGAAAATAGAAGACGGCAACCGAAACTAAAAAGAAAAATCGAGGGAATAGTACAACAAGTGCGTGGGTGCTGAGACGGCTGGCAGGCTGACTGACGGGCAGCGTGCTCCTCCCCCAGACCCTTCCCCAATACAGATCAACCCAACGTGGTGCCCCCTTCGGATCGCGGGAGTGCTGAAAAATGAGAAATATGATTGAGGGAACACTACTCATGGTGGTAAAAATAGCAAAAAGGCGTCGTCGCCGAATGGCTAGTGGAAAAGGGAGGACGGAAGGAAGGCGCGGAGCAAAACAACACACAAGGCACGGATGAAAAATTGAAATATTATTGTACCGCATAATAATGAACAAACCGGGGGCAACAACAATGCAGAAAATAGCGGACTAACCCCATCACAACAGATCATTTGGACTTAAGAACAGCCAAATTTAGTTTATGACTATTTTAATACCTTTTGAGGGGCCATAATCAATTAACTATTTCACTACTTTTCGTTATGAATATATGTGTTTATTTAAGTATTTTTGTAAAACTAGACTTTAATCTTTCTATTACCCTTTAGTTCTAATCAGTCAGTTTGTTGTATCAAATCTATTAAAATTTAAGTAAACAGCCCTTCAGTTTTTGTGATATCACTACATGATTTTGTCTAACTTCTAAAGAATGAAAATATAAGCCCTATCAGCAGTACATGTTTTTAAACTTATACTAGACAAATAAGCCCTGTGACTCATTTACGATCTTTACCCCTTGGGAAATAATATGATAAATAGAGAAAACTTTATATAGTGCCAAATAGTACGATCTTTACCCCTTGTGAAATAATATGATAAATAGAAAATACATTTTATAGTGTCAAATCGTACTTTTTAAGGAGAATGTTCTCGGGGGAGCATTTCACAATGGCAGCGCTACATTTTGGTATAGTTTGAAAACCGGCTTCCTTACACCAAGTGTGAGTGAGTTTTGGGGAAAATTTCGACCATCTCCGCCCCGACACATTGTACAAATATACATCTTTGTATGCTTATATCCATCTATACATTCTGGTCGGCGATTGGGGTGGGGGTAGAAATCTAAATGCGTTCATCGGCGCAACTATTTTTAGCCCAAACAAACGATTTCGATCCCAATAATCAGCCGAAGTGGAAAGACCGAGGCATGCAACCATTATGATGCCCATTGCCATGGGGCAATATACCCTCCAAAACATGGGTACATCCTAGTCGAGGCGATTGCCGGTGCAGAATGCAGCAGGCTGAGAACACAAATCAGGCAATTAGCAAACAACTTGCTAGCGATTCGGACACCGCGTTGTAATAAGTGGACATTGGAATGGTTGAAATTTGCCAACAAATTCTCGACAAGGAAGAAAATATGAAAATTCGATTTTGTTTTTTTCGAGGGGGGCCCAAGCAAAAAGTGAAATAAAACCAAAAAAAGGCCGGACACGTCACGGCAGACGCTAGGCAAATGGTTTCCTTTTTTTCTCTCGCGGACTTTTTGTGTGTGGGCAGTGGAAAATTAGCAGAAAAGAGGGGTGGTCGTGGCACTGTCCCTGGGCGGGGGTCAGAATGCGGAGGGCACACCTGACGGCCCACTATAATTGGCCAAATACGACAAAAACCCAGCAGCACTAATCTATCTCATACAAGGCACTAAACATTTGCAATAATTATACAGAATCATTTTGGTTTTTAGCACATTTTTCTGGGATTGCAAATCAAAATGAAGTGATCGAACGCTTTCAAGGTCTGCCATGAAATAAAATATTTTTAATATTTTCTACTTTTGCCAGTGATGATTCTGTATCCTAATCAAAACTCAATCAACCGGCAATATACATTTTTGTGGTTTTTATAAATTTAATTAATTAATTATGCATTCAAAGCTTGAACCAATTATAATATTTTAAAAATATGTATTGCCAAGAATTATGATTTATTTTTATTTATTAAATTTTTCTCACTTTCCTTGAATTTGATTTTCAGAAAATGTATGGCAAAACGCTTCATTCGAGATAAATACATATATAGAACATTTCGGGAAAAGCTTTATTTTAGGCAATCTATAGGTTTGAAAATTCCAGAAATTTATGCATTTAAAGTTGATAAAATCGCATTATTTTAAACGATAGTTTAAAAGGCATTTAAAAAACTTATGAATTTTAACTACATATCTACTGAATAGGAAAAATTGTTAAATTTAAATCATTTTGGAACTTTTGAAAATAGTGTATAAGAACTTGTAGACTGTTTCTTGAAATATCTTTTTTCCTTTAAAAACATATGCTTATAAGACATTGTGAATAAACCAAAACAGGTTGTTACATTTAAATCTTAAGAATTTCATGCCATTGCAAAAAGCGTTTGAATTACAAGAAATCTATAGAATACTCATGCAGCGGAGGGTAAACATGCAAGTGGACTACCTCGTCTCAATAGTGAAATAAGCCGGAGAATTGGATTCCGAGCCTCTGGAGTTACTGTTCGCAGTTCCCTGGACATTATCACAGTTGATAGTATGAGTTGCACCCTCGTCGGAGGTGGATACCATGCTGAGGGAGACCACGGTGGGTGGCTGGACCTGGACGAGCTTCTGGTTCTCGAACTGGTACTCCAGCGTGAAGCAGATGTCGTCCAGATTGAACACCTGGGCGGTGCTTTCGCTTAGACTGGCTATCAGTGGAACCTCAGCGAGGCTGGAGCTGAGGTTTTCGGTGGTATGATGATATGTGATGGGTATGACCGTGATGGGCATGGGCGTTAGTTGATCCGGGAGTGGATAACCATTGACCGCTCCCGCAGAAACGATTAGTGGATGTGCATGCGTTTGTGATGGAGTGAGTTCCTGCGAGAACAGGGCACTATAGGACGCCTGGACGTCCTCGGTGTCCAGCGACAGGCCCAGATTAAGCACCTGTTGCTCGCCACTGGTGGACTCCGTTGCCTGGCTGCCGTAGATGCTGTAGTTGTCGCCGTGAATTATGCCCAGTCCATCTGCCTCCAGTTTTGGGGTGAGCAACTGGGCCAGTGGTCTGTCGAAATCCAGGGAACCGCTGGAGGAGTTCGACGCGACGGGCGGGGAGCCGGAGAGCGAATTGCGCGACGAGTTGGTATCATAATCCCGGCTGTCTGATAACGAGTTTCCGTGACTGCTAACCGTCTTCCAATCGCTTTGGTAGTAGTGCTGCTGCAGCTGTTGTTTTCCTTGCTCGTTCATTTCGTTTTATTATTTATTCGCACACCCACGCACACAAAGGAACACGCCTGCTATAAATCGCATATGCAGTTGTTTTTTCTCTTTCTCTGTTGTCACTGTGCAATATATATATTGCAAAAGAAATTAGAGATCGCGAGATCGAAAAGCACACATCCGCGATCGAAAAGCACAACAACAAAGATAAGAACCACTGTGACCGCCGCTGGATCACTCAAAAATACCCCAGCTCTTCAAAAATATACTAAATAAGCTCAGTATTAAAACGCCTTTAGCGGGGACACTAGCAACAGTGGAGAAATTCGATTAGGGGCCAAGAAAATTGGAGATTTATAAACACAAGGACCTATATTTTCACATTTTGAGAAACGTACATTACTTTTCTCAGGAGGTCACATAAGGTATTCAAAAATCAATTTAAAAATAAATGTGTAAGAATCAACGATTCTTTCCAAACTTCTTATTAAATGCAGTCTAAAAATTCGGATTCTTTATATATTTTATTCAATGACCGGAAATAGCCGGTATTTGAAACTTTTTTTTAGTTTTACATAATAGTTTGTGTTTAATTTGTATGATTTTTATACACTTTGTGTATAAGAGTAAAGCAAGTTTTATTTGTGACGTTTACACATTAAAATCCCAGAAGTAGCTTAGAAATAAGAGAATTAAATAACGATTAAATTTTTAAGTATGTAAAATATTTTTAAATGCATTTAAAAAAATTTGCACTTACAAAATTCTTTGCTATTGAATTTTGTTTATGTGTTTTGTTAAAAATTTAGCTTTTGAGAAAAAAGGGTAAACAAAAGTATTGAGTCATTAATTTAAATACACGTGCAATGCACATGGGTTTAAATAACTAAATAACTAAAAAGCTGAAATAAATATGAATATTACCCAAGACCACTTTTCAGTACTGTGACCTGGATTTCTCAATGTTACATTTTTGTGGTGCAAAACCTGACAGAGTGCAACAAGTGGGGCTGAAATTAAAAAGGGAAGCCATTGAAATACAGCATTCAAAAGTTGAGAAGTCGACCAACGAGTTGAGAACTCCATCAGTAGCTCGTTGATCGTCTGCTCTGTCGGTCGGACTCAACTGCGAACTTTCAGGATGGAAAAATGCCGGGGCTCCTCTGGGATACTGATCATCGGGGCAGGACCCTCGGGAATAGCCGCCGCCACCCGACTCCTGCAGAACAACTTTAAAAATGTGCAGATCCTGGAGGCGGAGGACCGTATCGGTGGGCGGATCCACACCATCCCTTTCGGGGACAACGTCATTGATGTGGGCGCCCAGTGGTGTCACGGAATGCAGAGGAATTGTGTGTACGAAATGGTGAAGGATCAGGATATTCTCCATCCAACGGGCGACTACTACAGCACCATGAAGATGGTGAGGTCCAACAAGGAACTGGTTCCCCACGAATTGGGCAGCAGCCTGCACGACATTTTGGCTGGAAGCCTGCCAAGTGGACCCCATCCGGTCGTGGGATCTTGCGGCACCCACCTGGTGGAGAACTTTTGGCGGCGAATCGAAGCCGAAATGCCCCATGTGGACAGGACTTTGGCCAGCGAGGCCTTGGACTCCTTTGCCAAGCATGAGAGTTCCATCGTGGGAGCGGACAACCTGTTTGAGGTCTCAATGAGGGAACACATCGAGTACCATGACTGCGATGGCGACAAGCTGCTCCACTGGGGCACCAAGGGCTTCCAGAGATTCATCCGCCTGCTTATGAATGTCAGTGAGGATCAGCCAGAGAATCTGGGCTTACTCGCAGGTCACGTCCACCTCGGAAAGAAGGTCACCAGAATTGAGTTGGCCCGCCCTCGTAAGGTAATCCTGCACTGCGAGGATGGGGATTACTTCGAGGCGGCTCACGTCATCTGCACTGTATCCCTGGGAGTCCTGCAGGAGCAGCACGAGAAGATGTTCATCCCGCCTCTTCCGCCGGCCAAGGTGAATGCCATCCGGAGCCTTAATCTCGGAACCGTGAACAAATTGTTCTTGGAGTTTGAGCAGCAACCACTTCCCGATGATTGGGTGGGTTTCTACTGCTTCTGGTTGGAGCAGGATCTAAAGGAGCTGCGCAAGACGGAGTATTCCTGGCTGGAGGGCATCACCGGCTGCCACAAGACCACTTGCCAACCCCGTCTGCTAATGGCCTGGGTGGGTGGACCACATGGACGCCACATGGAGACCCTGTCGGATGAGAAAGTCCTGGAGGGCTTGGAGTGGCTTTTCCGCAAGTTCCTGACTTTTAAGGTGCCCGTACCCAAGCGCTTCCTGCGCAGCAAGTGGTTTACGAATCCGAATTTTCGCGGGAGCTACAGCCTTCGCAGCACGAAGGCCGATGAACACGACACGGGTCCCTGGGATCTGGAGAAACCTGTAACTGGACCGGATGGCCATCTCGGCCTGCTTTTTGCCGGAGAAGCCTCAAGCAGGAACTACTTTTCCACTGTTCACGGAGCCGTTGAAGCGGGCTTTCGGGAGGCGGATCGTTTGATCGGACTCTACTCATATTGTGGTCAAAATTCGTAGAGCAGCTTGTTTTTGGTACTTTTCTACGCCCTATTTAGTTAATTAGGTTACTCATATTTCTTGTTTCTTAAATAAAATTATTCGACCTTCAACCTTTATAAAATAAATGACTTTAAATGAGAAATAAAATGTAGAAATATGCCACTTTGAAATCGGATTTCTCTAAGAAAAGTTAGGTTTTGGACCCTTTTCTACAAAGCCATTGGCTCCTAAAAATTACAAAAATTCGTCCCAAAAATAAAAAACAAGATGAAGGTACAGATTTTTAGATAATTAAACCACAATCATTTAGAAATATGACACTTTGAACTCGGATTTCTGTAAGAAAAGTTATGGGCTTAGAAGTGCTGGATTTTGGTCACTTTTCAGCAAAGCCATTTTTCGAAAATTTGGGAAGGGCTTAGCTCATAAAAATGACGAAAAATCGTCCCAAAAATAAAAAACAAGATGAATATACAGATTTTTAGATAATTAAACCACAATCATTTAGAAATATGCCCCTTTAAAATCGGATTTCTGTAAGAAAAGTTATGGGCTTAGAAGTGCAGTTTTTTGAAACTTTTCTGTGTAGCCTATGTAGCCTAGGAGTTATATGTTTTAATACTTCCATTTTTGACACAACAAATAATTAAATAAAAAGATAAAAAATTACGAAAGCTCAACCGTTAACTGATTCGAAATTGGCGCCTATAATCGATATACCGTCTATCGATTATCGCATCAGCTGTTAAAGTGCCATTACTAATTTGAATTAAATTTGTTTTATTTTTGACATAACACATAATAAAAATGCAAATAATTAGGAATTGCAGTAGTAAATTACTTAAACACAAGTACCTGTGCCAGCCGAAGGTGTACTCTGCGTACTACAGCACAGTTAAAGGTGCGTTTCCCCCAGTTTCATTCATAAATCCAGTGCCGGCTGAAGGATTAATTTTCCTTAATTTCTAGATGCGGCTAAGGAGCAAGCATTGGCCACCGGATACCAGCCACGACCGGTGGAGCAGGCCTATTGGGAGCGGGAGGAGCGGCAGGCCAATCTGCCAAAGGCTTCAGCCAGTAGTTGCAAGCGGGGAACCTATCGCATGCTGCTCCCGCCGCCAAATGTCACGGGCAATCTCCATTTAGGACACGCTCTGATGGCCACCGTGCAGGATGTGATTGCACGCCAGCGACAGCAGCTTGGCTACCAGGTGGACTGGGTCCCAGGGACAGATCACGCGGGGATTGCCACTCAGGTGGTCGTGGAACGCACCATAGCTGCATCTCAGGGTAAAACGCGGCAGGACCTGGGTCGCCCAGCGTTCCTAGACGAAGTGTGGAAATGGAAGGCGGACAAGGGTGCCGGCATTGTGCAGGACCTTCGCCAACTCGGCTGCAAACTCAACTGGCAGCGCGAGTACTTCACCATGGACGAACAGCAGGCCCATGCGGTGAACGTTGCTTTCGAGCGACTCTTCGACGAGGGCCTCATCCGTCGGCGCAACTCGCTGGTCAACTGGTCCACCAGTCTTCGCTCCGCCATCTCCGACATCGAGGTGGACGTTGTGGACATCAAGGAACCGACGGAGATCGCCGTTCCGGGCTACGAACAAAATGTGCTATTTGGCAGAATCTACGATTTTGCTTATCGTGTGGTGGATGGTGAAACACTGCCCGATGGTTCAGCAGAGGAGATCGTGGTGTCCACCACCAGACCTGAGACTATTTTGGGAGATGTAGCCGTTGCCGTGCATCCGCTTGATCCGCGCTACAGCAAGTACCGAAACGTTGAGGAGGTGAAGCTGAAGCATCCTTTCCGCCACGACACAATTCCACTCGTTTTTGACATTTCCGTGGATCAGGAGTTTGGCACTGGAGCAGTGAAGATTACTCCTGCCCACGACAAGTTCGACTTCGAGCTGGCCACTCGCCATAAGTTGAAACCCCGCCAGGTGTTCAGCGAAACGGGACACGTGGTCGAGGCCTATACCGAATTCAAGGGCAAGCCCCGTTTTGAGGCTAGAGAGCTAATTGTGAACCGACTGGAGGAGATGGAACTGCTGCGCCAGGTGCGATCCCACAGTATGCAATTACCGGTTTGCTCACGTTCCAAGGATGTTATTGAGTACATGATCCTGCCGCAATGGTTTCTCAAGTGCAAAGACTTGGCAAACGATGCTTTATCCGAACTTCATAGTGGGCGGCTGCAAATCCAGCCGACAAGCTTCGAGACGGAGTGGGAACGCTGGCTGCAGGATAGTCGCGACTGGTGCATATCCAGACAGTTGTGGTGGGGTCATCAAGTGCCCGCCTATCAGGTGACCGACTCCAAAGGCAACAGTCAATGGGTGGCCGCCGTTAACGAGAAGGCAGCCAGACAGAAGGCCATTCAGTTGGTGGGCAGCGAGGAGTTTACATTGACGCGTGATCCCGATGTGCTGGACACTTGGTTCTCCTCGTCACTGCTGCCATTCTCGACGGCTGGCTGGCCGGAGGAGAGTTATAAGGAGCGGTATCCATTGGACCTGATGCAGACAGGTCACGACATACTTTTCTTTTGGGTGGCACGGATGATGATGATGGGCTTGAAGCTGACCGGCGAGGCTCCCTTCCAGAGAATACTGCTGAATGGGATAGTGTGCGATGCCCATGGCAGAAAGATGTCTAAGAGTCTCGGCAACATTGTGGCACCACAGCAGGTGGTTCAGGGCGCCAGTTTGGAGGTGAGTTCTAAGTTTCTGGCCTTTCATTGTTGCTTATATTTCTTGATCTCTACAGAGTCTGAAATCTGGCCTAGAGCAATCCTGCGAGGCGGGTATTATAAAGCCCGCAGAGTTAAAGACCTCCACTGCTGGAATGACCAAGATGTTCCCCAATGGCATTCAGGAGTGCGGAACCGATGCGTTGCGTTTTACTTTAATGAGCCACAACATCAAAAGCCATTTCATCAGCTTCGATGTGAACGCCTGTCACACCAACAAGCTGTTCCTTAACAAGATTTGGCAGGCGATGAGGTTCACCCTGGGATCCGCCAAGGGACTGGGCATCTCGCTACATCAGTTCGAGACATTGGAAGGAGTAAATCTGAGCATGTGGGATCGCTGGATTATCGGCCGCCTGGCCGAGACCTTGTCCATTTGCTCGCAAAGCTACAGCAACTATAATTTCCACTTGGCCACGGCAGCTTTAAAGACATTTTTCTATCAAAATCTCTGTGATATTTACTTGGTAAGTGAGCTATTATTTAATTGTTTATGTATTCTCTCAAAATCTGGCTACCTAAATCAACAGGAGACCACCAAAGCGGCGATTGCAAATCGCACTCCCAACGCCTACATCCATGTGGGCACTCTGACCGCCTGCCTTAGCTGGGGCCTTCAAGCCATGGCCCCATTTACGCCTTTTGTGGCTTCCGAGTTGCTGCAACATGTGCCGCTTAACATTGAGCTGAAGCTGTCCGATTACCAAGACGTCAAACTTGAGGAAGAGGTTAACGAAATAGTGAACATCTGCCAGAACGTGCGCCAGGTGAAGAGTCGCAACGAGATTAGCAAGCGGCACCATCCGCAACTCAGTTTGTTTGCCCAGAATTCTGACTCGGAGGGCGTTTTACGTCGCCACCTGCCTCAGATTCAGGTCCTTACCCGTTGCGATGGCGTGGAACTGGAACTGCTTGATGAGAGCTCAAAAATTTCCAAGCAACTAAGCTTCTTTTCGACGGCGGGCGCACTCTGTTCCTTTGGCTTGAAGGTGAGCGATGGTTTGGCGGTGACGGCGGAGAAGCGTGACGAGATGCATGTGGCCAACAAAAAGAAACTCAAGAAGCTTGTCAATGAGCTCCAGCGATACCGCATGCGTCTGGACAATGAAGCCTTCCAACTGATGGCCGACAAGACTGTTAAAACGCATTTCGAAAATAAGGTTAAATACTGAAATGTTTCGTAATTAATGGAGATAATTAAGTAAGCTATTCCAAATTTCAGGTCAAGGAGCTTGAGGCGGAAATCAACAGTCTCACCCGATTGGCAGTGTGATAATCCATCTCCATTTACAAATTCCTTTTAGATAATGCCTTTGTTATTGTTATACAACCGACTAGGTCGTCTGTTGGTTTTAGAATTAAAGACTGCAATATTTATCAAATGCATCTGTACCTTGTGAATAGTATAGTATTTATCTATATATTTATCATCAACTTTTAAATAATATTTTTGTTTTTCCATACCACATCTCCGTTTTGAACTGCTAACTCTTTTGTCACAAACAACCGAAACATAATTCATATTTTTCGTGGAATACTCCTATTAGATCATTTTTGCTAATTGCTACTTTCACAAAGCATTTAAAACAAACCACTAGTAATGTGAAATATAAGTGGAATTCTGAAAATTTTTGCTACTTTCCAATATGAATTAATTGTCCTATTTTCAGGATTTCCCATTTTTGCTAGGATCTACCATTCTTCCTTGCCAGAAATATTTCACTTTTTTGTATTGCTAATATAATCAAGTCTTTTTTTATTTTCTACCACATTTACAGAATTGGACACGCGTTCTGCGAATACGACAAATAGAAGCCGCGATTCGATATGTCCATATCCTCGTTACCATCGGTTACCGTGTAGACCACGAAAGGCTTCGCCGACGTGGTTGTGGACACCAGACCCAGTCCGCAAAAGCGATCACTGGGCATCGAAACCCCGCCCTGCGTTGGCGCCGGAATGATGATGTAGTCGGTGGTGCAATCCTGGCTCTGGACCGATGAGGTGGCCAGCAGCGTTGGATCCACGGCGCCCACATCGTTGGTCAGCGTAAAGGAGTACGTGTCGGAGCTGACCTGGCTGTAGGTAATGGAGCACATTCCTGCTGCCTTGCGGATGCAGATTCCGTACTTCGTATTCGCCAGCTGCCTGGTGCCCTGCACTCCAATTGAATTGAGTGCAGAGGAAGCTGCCGAGACGTAGTTAAAGCTGGCCAAGGTGCCACTGCTGGGCATATAGTACTGCAGGCATCCGGCCGGAGCCAAAGTGGCCGATGTGCATCCCAGCATCCTTATCTGGAACTGCCAGTTGCGGTTGAATGTGTAACTGCCGGACGTGGCCACTGAGATGGTGATCGGATTGACGCCGTTAAAGTCCACGTACACATGCTGTCCGGAGTTTTCACCGCAGATGCTGGGCACTTGCGAGGTTCCTCCGGTGATGGTCAGGGCATCGGTTGCACAGGCTCCATCGCCCGACGGAGGAGCCAGCGAAAGGGAGAGGAAGTCTACTCGCAACTGGCAGATTGTCGAATCCGGCGGGGTGACCACAATGGAGCAGCGTCCACCGCCCGCATACGGAGCCGGATAATTGCTGTTGTAGAAGTACGTGTTATTGTACGTTGTGCTTGCTCCACATGTCCTTTGATCTATAAAAAATTGTTATAGTTCAGTACTTTTTCAAAAGGTTGGAATTCCATTATCAACTTACAAATGCAGCAGATGGCTTGGGCTGTGATGGAGGAGCAGCTGCCCGCCGCCACACCACTGTTGTCCGAGCACTCTCCGTTGATTACGCAGGTGCCCAGGAGCAGATTGTTGCCCGTGCAAATGTCGTTGGAAAAGCGGCCGATTGTGTAGAAGGGAAACCCTAGAAGCAAAAAAAATTTTTATTAAAATGACATTGAAAAGTATCCGAATTTGCAATTTTGTATATTTCCTTTGCTATCAGCCCTTTATCACACATTGTAAAACCCTAAAAGATAACTTGACAGTGGAAACTCTTGAACTGCCATTTAAATTATTCTAACTAAAAATGTTTGTCGTGATCTTTTAAAAAAGTACATAAGTAGATGTTTCTTTGTATATGTACATATATGGATAACCCTTAAAATCAAATCGATTTATTTTAAATAGGTAAGAGATGCAAATGAAGTAGAACCATTGAATTTTGAATATTTTGTTTTCCAATATAAATAGTCTTTAATAATTAGTTTTTGAAATTTTTACAAAATTTGATTTCTTGATCAATTTTTTAAAATGAAAATTAAATTACTTAACGGCAATTTGAGTAGGTAATATTCTAAGAAATTTGTAACTCCTAATTTAAGTAATCAAATGGCAGAAAATCCAAGTTAGGGAGGCTCTACTATATTTTCTAAAACTGCAATGCGCAAATGGAAATGTTTTCCGCGCACTCAATGATGATTGTAGGGCACGGGGACAGCTAAGACTAAAGAATCCACCTGCGGTACATGCACAGTGGGTGATAATTGACGCCTGACCCACATACTTCCACCACGACGGATAAACAAGCCACCGGCATTCACCCGGCGAGATCTTCGCAAGATTCACCCGATCGGGAGCTCATACTTACAGCGAGGATGTCGCGATCCACTGCGGGCCAAGCTGGAATCCTCCTCTACCGCCAGAAGGGTATCATTCCCCGGGATCAGGGTTCTATTAACATTCAACTCCGACGTCAAGACCAAACTGCTGGCACGTGCCGCACTGTAGATGCCCACTATGTAGCTGCTGAAGAAGATGGCCACGAGGGCCAAAAGCTGCGAGGAACGACCACCGGCAGACATGATAATCGGATATCGTACGGATCACTTTCGGTTTTCACTCGGGAAGCTGGAGCTTTAGCTACTGCAACGGAGCGGGAACGGATTGGCTACCGGTCTAAAGAGACGTGCACTCGCGGTTGGGACACAATGGGTACTGAGCCGATGGGATCCGAGTTTTAGGGGCACAGTCGGATGGGCCAGGCCAGTGGGCTGCTCAGGTGCTAATTGAGAGAACTCGACAGCCCATGCACCTTTTCCAGGGACGGCTGGAGTTCTTTAAAGTGCAGTCAGATATTAGATTTCTTTTATTGAATTTTCGCAGAATATTTAAAACTATTATTTACCCTTCTAAGAAAATTATTTCAATAATTCGGAGAAAACACATTTTTTAGGTTTCGAACGAATTTCTCAATTTTTAGATATGTATATACGGAACATATTTTATATTTCAATAAAAAATCTTGAAAATGAGTTCCATATTGGTACTATTTTTAAGATTATGTTTCTGATAAATACTAGATGTTTCTATTTAACATGGTTTAACATGACCGTTGAGAACCTTTTGAACTGAAAGAGAGTTCTGAAATATAGTTTTTAGAGTTTTTATAACATTTTTCTTTGAAGTACATATAAATAAATACGAAACCAGCATTGCAAAAAATCCTTTATAACTTTGATTTTAAGAAAATAAAGTAGTAAGTTTTGTTTTGATTATTTTACTCAAATTTAAAAAGAAAATAGTAAAAACCCAAACTTTCAAACTTTCTTAGTAGATTTAAGCGTTTGAACACGGATTCAAAATTATTAATCCAAACAGTTATGTTCAAAGTTAGAACAACAAACATTAATGACCCATTTTTGAATTTTAATGAATGAATTTCTCCCCGTTGTTTACTCGATAATCCGCCCCTGTCCGGAGATCGTGTGGGGCTTATTTCGCCTGGTCGGGAGAGAATGTGGAGCACTCACGCATGGGAAGTGATCGGCTTCTGGCCCGTATTGGCTTTATTCGTTATCTGAATTTACGCGTACCTCTTCGGGACGACAACAAACCAATTTCTGGGCGAGGAAAGTGATAGCGATGACTTGGCTCTTGGCACTGATACCCAATTTGGCGGGCTGCGCACGCGTGCAGCGCCGCATGATTCCCCGGATCGGATAAAAGAAAGTGTCTAGTGTTTGCTCTTCTCTCCGGTATGTAAGCCCGGCTCTAGTCTAGCATCTTCTTTCCGCTCGAGCCAGTTTAAATGGCTATAAATAAAATCGAAAACTTGGGGCCATTGTGATCGTTCCGCTTACAGATGATGTAACGGTACAATCTTGATGAGTGTGGCGCGTGTTTTTGAGTCTGCGGCCAATAGATTTGCTTTGCTGCATTCACTAGAACGCGGCACGACGCCAATTAGCAGGACATCTCTAATCGCCGACTATGCGGACACTAATTGATGTTTAATCCCAAAAGGAAGGTAAAAGTGGATTGGCTTTGATTGTTTTCCAGGGCGAAGCGTAGAAAGTTGCAAGTGCGCCGCCGATTTGCCAACTGACAATCGATTTTGGCTTTTAAAAGTGATTTTGGGGCTCTGTTAACCAACACCTGTTTTTAATAATTTAAATTGATTTTTGGACTGCAGGACGAAGCTTTAAATCAGTTATGTCCTTATAAAATATATACTTTGTTTGTGTTGTTCTAGGTCAAATTATTTGAAATAAATTATCAATTGATTAATTAAAATTGTCAATCCTTTTTTTTTTAAAGATCGATTTTGCGGAATTGCACTTAACGCAAAATTTAATCTTGTTTTGCAAAAGTGATAAAGTTATTCTTTTAATGTGATTTATATGATAAATGTCAAATTGTCAGAATTAGAATTAAATGGTTACCAATCAAACACTAAAGTTTGATAAAAAAAGTTTCGCATTTTTGGCTAAGAAAACGTGGATCATTATATAAATTCAATGAAAAGATACTTCAGGAAAATTTATATATTGGGAAAAGGCCTAAGGGAAATATATTATATATTCCCTTTTTTACAGAAAACTATCAGTTTGTTAAGCAACTCGTTAAGTTTACAGCAAATGTTGCCTGGCTTTTTATTAAAACAATAACTAGCAGCTAAACGCATAATAGGAAAACGAAGGCACCGGCGACACTACTCGATTTCGATGATGGCGCCAGCCTTGGCCAGCGCTTCCTTGAGCTTCTCGGCTTCCTCCTTGGGGATGTCCTCCTTGACGATGGTCGGTGCGCTCTCGACAAACTTCTTGGCCTGGACCAGGTTCATTCCCTCGAGCAGGTTCTTGACCTCCTTGATCAACGCCACCTTCTGTTTCTCATCGAACTTTACCAACTTGACCTTGAAGGAGGTCTGGACCTTCTTGGGCGCCGCCTCCTCCTCATCCTCGGCGGGAGCACCACGTGCCGGCCCAGCGGCGAATTGTGGGGCAAATGCGGTATCGGGCAGGTTCAGTTTTTGTTTGAGCAGCGTGCTCAGCTCGGCCACCTCGAGAAGATTGAGGGCGGCGATGTTGTTCACGATGGAGTCCAGCTTGGGATTGGGTGGTTTGGCCACTCCTTCCGGCGCCGGAGGCACTAGTTTTTCGGCTCCAGAAACTGCGGCAGCCGGAGCCGCTGCACTGTACATGCGATGCAGCTGCACTTGTCGCGTAATCTGACGCAGGGCGAGGCGTGTGATGTGCATCTTTATGTTTTCTATAATCGGTAAGTTAATGTTTAAGTAAGCAACTTGTTGAAATATTAATAAATTCCCATTTACTTACGGTTTTCGGCTGACAAAATAAATTATGTGCGACAGCAGGTTATGTGAGCAGTTGTTTATCGATAACCAGCCAGGGCTGGGGAGTATATATTTTTGTTGAAGGGCATTGCCATGCCTGAAAATACCCAGTTGGGTTGAAAAAAGTAACGTAAAAATACTATAGAACGGAATTTATTTTACAATTTGCAATTGTTTGTAGTTAAAGCAAATTTATTTTTGCTTTTGTTGTGATTAGAAAAAGTATCGTATATTTTTAGAAGTCGCACAACATTGAAAACACTTAAACAAAGTAATAAAATTGACTTGCTGATAAGCTTAGTTTTAATTTATTGAATTAATTTAAATAGCTAGCTGGCTCATTTTTTAATTTATTCAGATTGTAAAAAGCGTAATAAGAGCCTTGTTAAAACAAAGAGATTACAAAGAGTTTACAAAGAGTACACTTTGACGTAGTCGATCTTCATGTGGCCCCCATCCAGCCAGTGGTCCCGATCTTTCTTGACATCCCTCCAAAAGGCCTTCTGCGCCTGCGGGGCCCTCTCGTTCCAGGGCTTGATCACGTGCTGGTACTCGTTGAATCCGCCCACGCTGAGTCCGAAGGTCAGGTAGAACTCCTGATCGAAGGGCGCCAGTCCGGAGCCCTCCTCCAGTCTCTGGGCCTGCGGCAATCGCTTCCCAGCGGCGGTAGTCTCACTGAAAGCTCCCTTATCGCTTCCCTGGACACACAACTCCTTGCCGTCGACCAGCCATCGCAGTTCCCGCGGCGTCCACTCGAGAGTATAGTTGTGGAAGCTGTCGCTCCAGTCCTCGGAACTATCACCAGTGCCGGGTCTCAGGCAATTCTTGACCGAACGCAGGGGCTCATCTGCGTAGAGCACTGCAGCGGCATATAGATCCAGGTTACGTCCATTCGGACGGGTGTAGGCAATCCTTAGTTGACCCGACCGGTAGTCATCCACTCCGTACATCGGATGCTTGGGCTGCAGCCAGATTTGCGGGGTCACCCACTGAGCTCGCGGCATCTTGGCCCGCACCTCCACTCGACCGTACTTGAAGGAGAACGCATCCTTAGAGGAGAACTGAGCGGTGACCATCGGCGGCAGGCCATCGTTCAAGGTCCTGCCATTCCTAACGCAATCATGCGTATTAGCCACTCCCGTGCACTTCTCCCCCAGGTCCAAACTATCACCTGACGCCTTGTGGAAGTGCTTTTTCATCGTATTTGTGGCTAGAGCAACATGGCCATTGGTCAGGCACAAGGTGTCTGGGGCGTCGTCCACATAAACATTGAACTCGTAGTCGGGTTGGCCGGAGAACCTGCGCTCTGCTTTCCACTTATTAGGATCCAGTTTCGCAGCGTTAAACTCATCCACGAAGACCAGTTGGCCGGCACAGCGAGTGGGTGCTCCATTGACCTCAGTTTTGGGGGTTGTACAACCCACTCTTATATCGATATCTGGTTCAGCAGGTGGACTCCATGGCGTGGTGGAAACGGGGACTACCGGAGGACGTGGGGTGTTCGCCGAGGTGCTGTTACCACTGTAACCGTTGACGACATACGACCCGTCATCTTCGCGATAACCCAGTCCGTTATAGATAACGTACGTCCAATAGTACAGAATATCGCCAGTTTTCAATGCAGTAGTGCGATCTCGGAATGTCCATCGACCGTTCTTGGCCTTCACGATGTCCCGTGCCCAGGTGCCCGCCTCCAGACCCTCCATCTCCTCGTTCAGTTTGCCATGGAATGCGAACAGACTGATGCCCTCCTCGTCGGGAATGGATACCTCGAATCCCTTGGGGTAGAACACTTCGATCTTCGCCTTTGTCACCTCGTATCCCTGGACACTGACACCAAGAAGAAAGAGCAGCAGCAGGTGGAGGCAGCAGCTCCAGGCTGTAAAACGCGATGCATCCGCCATCGTGGGAATAACGATTCTAAATGAGAAGAGCTGCCTGACAAGTCGTGCTTGGGAATCCGAGAAGCTTATCAAGAACCGGTCGGGGCTTTCTTTGTTTATAGTGCACAGTGAAAAACACGAAATACATAGGCTAACTTAAAGTCCAAAATCGAAAACAAAGCAACACACAATTACAGTCAATATAATTCAAATTTTAGTTGCGTTTTGAATTGCCTACAAAAATTTGCAGCATTAAGAAATTTGTTTATTATAATTTGTACCTACCCTAAACAATATAAGCTTATTTATGTTGGGAATTACTTGACTAGTCGATAGACTGGTCATAAACTTTGATCTCCACCTTAGAATAAATGTTTTTAATTTTTAAAATGAAAAAGAAAATGTATCAAAATAATTTGTTTAAATGGTAAAATTTGTTTTCATTTTTCAGTGTAATAATTACTTCGAATCGTATGGGCATCCATAAAAAGGAAGACAAAATACCAATAAAAAAAACTTGGGATTAACCCAAGCACAGCTTTGAATGTTTGTAGATATGAGTCAAAATCTTGTTAAGAAAGGTAAACAAATATGTATATAAGTGTATTGGTAGTTTTTTTTGTGATATTTTAAAAAGGCCGCTCTTGTTTTTCAAAACTGCCCAACACTGTCAAATCAGCTGTTTGTGGTCCATCGATAATTTCGCTGGCAATGTATCGAAGAAGAGTAATTAAGAGCGTATATGTAAGCATAGAATTTAAATCTTATTTGCATTTTAAACAGTTAGGCGGTATCATTAAATAAAAGAGAATTCTCAAATCAATACTGACGGGAATAATAAAATGTCAAGACCGCTAAATTTGTTCTTGATAAAAAATTAAACAACATTTTCAAGTATACCTACTAGTGCAGGGTATCTATGAACCGGTACTCTTGGCTAATAATAAGCTCCACCGCTCAGCAGGCGACGAAATTCGATGAAATTCTGAGTCTTGTCCGTGTGCTTGTCTGATTAGCTTTCGTTCTCTCAGTAGAAAAATTTGTAGAAAATATCACACACATAAAAAATAACAAAAAAAAATGAACATAATTTTGTAAAATATAATAAAAAAGGAAGACACTGTGTGCGCGTATATTTTGTGGGTTCGCTTTTTCTAAGACAGTGTTTTTGTGTAATAATTTAAAACTCAGCCGAAAACGCATCGCAAAGAGGACAAACAAAAGACAATAACAAATTCGCAGCGCGAGTGTCCGTGTGTGTACGTGCGTGTGTGTGTGTGTGCCAATAGAACGAGGAGATAAACAAATATCCAATTGGATCGTTGGAGCTTCGTCGCTATTGTAAGTATTGCAGATTTATGTAATTCGCTTGTTTTTTTTTACCCATCCATTGTTGTTGTTCTTTCTGTTCAGAAAAAACAGCTGTGGCGTTGCCAGATATCTAATCGTTTTATGTAATGCCATGTCATGTTTAATTGCGCTTAATTACAATGCTTAACTTAATTGTTGCAACTTTTGAGGGCATTATTTATTTTCCTGGCTAATTACGAGTGACATGTAAAGCTATCGATATATCGATTGCCCAGGGTTACATGGCCACACTGCGCCGTCGCCACTGCAGCGTCCAAAGCAGCTGTTGTTGTAAGGGGGTGGAAAAGGGGGGACAAAAGCACAGCACGAAACACCGCACGAAAGCAAAACAAGCGAGAATGATTGATTTTTCGTCGTGTGTCGTCGGGAAAAGTAGGCGAACGGCAGCTTCGCGGAAAAGCGGGCAGCAGTGAAAACTTTTAGTATCACAGTCGTTGCTGACGAGCGGAAGGGACCGCAGCTCGGGAAAATCAGGCAAAGAAAAAACACGCGAGGGCACCTCTTACCAAATTGGAATATAAATTCAATCGAAGTGTTTAGTGTAAATAGTTAATTTGTTTTCTAACTAAATTGCCAATGGGATTGGTGTTTGAGTGCTGTGTAAAAGAGAGTTACCAATAATCCTTGGGAGAAAAACGAGTGCAAAGGAATTTTCGTACGTCACAGGCTGTGCGTGTGTGTGTGTGTGCACCCCCGGAAATGTAACACTCACACTAGTGCAGTGAAAAACTTGCACCTGAAAGTTTTCGTCGTGTTTCCACCTTCGTGTGCCTGCTCTCGGCATTTAAAAAGCAGAAAAAACGCAGCAAAAGGTTAGTTTTCCGCTTTTCAGCGCACCTGTCAAAAATCCTATTTTAAATTCTGACTTATTTGCCCCAGTTTTCATCCAGGGCTGGCATAATCTACCGTTAGCGCGTGTGTATAGTATGTGTGCGTGTGAATGTGCGGGACAGTGTACGTAACCAATTGGAACTGGGGCAACTGGCAAATACGGCAACGAATCGGTGGAGCAAAGCAAACGCCGCAATAAACCCCTAAAAAATCTCCAACCCCGTGTAGCAAGCGCGAGAAAAGCTGGCTGAAAGCTGCAACTTGGCCCAGTTACTTTGGCTCTAATTGCAGACGTGATAATAGAAGTGCACACAAAGCATAAAAGTATGGGGATGGGGGCGGAAAAAAAACAACAGTAGCATGACAAACAAAAACAAACTTCATTTGCCAAGAGTTTTTCAACCAAATTTGTTTGCCCACTCACTCGTAGATACAGATACAGATAAATTTACAACTGCAACTCAGCTAGAGATGAGCGGCTCCGAGATCCTGAGTTGGTAAATAAAGTCTTGGATTTTGGGGTGGCAGGTATAATAACTGGTTTTTAAATTAACAACTTCAGGGGTAGGTTTTTAATAGGTTTCTTTCACTCACTTTAAACATTACCACCAAACAGGACTTTCGTTTGTATATCCAATGCTCGGGACTTTATTCAGATACATTCAAAACAGGTTACCTACCTATTTTCAAATTTTAAATTATTTATTTACAAATCCAGGTTATTAAGAGCTAAAAACAGTTTAAATAAATTAATTTTTTTAATACCAATAATGGTTAATTGTATCGGGCCTTAGTTAAATAACACAATATAGTCATTTTAAAAAGTAAGCCAAACAAAAATCTCCAAAATTGTATTAAATATGGATTGCTCAATAAATAGTCGAGTATCTAAAGTTATTAATCTGAATTGTATCGGGTCTTAGTTAAATAACACAAGGGACTCTTTTAATAAATAATATATTGCTTAACTAAGATGAAATTAATAATCCCAAAATTACAGAGGAATACTAATAATACTTTTTAATACTTTTAAAAATTATTTGAGCAAGTTCCAAAAAAAATTAAAATAAATCGTGCTGAAAATCAATTAATAAACATTCGAGGATCAAAAGTATTTTAAGAGCAATTCGTTCATTGTAAACTTACATTTCTTTAAGGAATTTCATAGAGCAGAAACTTTAGAAATATCTTATTATCCTTTCAATATTTTCATATCCGTGCTTTCCGTGACGGGGTTGCCACCGAAAGTACCCCAAATGTACCCCATCCCTAATCCATCGCTCTCTTGAAGCTGAGCCAAGCAGTCTGTGCTTTTGGCGGCACATTACACTTGTTTACTTTTCAAGTGTGCGTGTGTGAGTGAGTGTTTCAGAGTGTGTGTGGGTGTGTGTGCGCACACCATGGGGGCGTTACTGTCTTTGTTGTTATTACTGTGCGTCGTCGTCGTTTCTTCTTCGGCTATTTTTTGGGGGTCGCTCTCGTCTCGTTTGTAGGGCAAAATTATGTATTGATTATGCCAGTTTTATTTTCCTTTACCCTGGGGCCATTCAAACTGGAAAAGTGTGGGGAACCTGCGGTCGGTTTTTCATGCCTGAGTGAGCCATTTCATTGGCACAACGATTTCGTTGTCTCTCCGCATTTAACTAATTAAGAGCCCCTGCCCACTGGCCTCCCCCTTTTTTCTAAACAATAGACGTTTTCCGGTCGCTCAGCCCAAAATGAAGTGCGTGTCCAGGGACGGACGAAAAGCTTTAGAAATTGGATATTTCAGCGCACAGAGAGAAATTCAAAAAATTTACCGGAACATTTTTTAGGAATATCTCATAGAACAACTATTTCGTAAAAATAGTTGTTAATTATCAAAATGCATTTTATATTACTTTTCTTTTTTTATAAATGAAATTTGATTGTCAGCGGGAACACTCGTTTTACATAAGATCCGAGAATCCCATATCAAATCTCTCGCTAAAAACGGCTTTTTGACATAGAGAACTAATTTTCTTTCTGTGTATGTATATATGCTGTGTATATTATATGCAAAATGGGTAGCATATTTGACCGACATCGGGAACAGCGGGTTCTGAAAATCGTTTCCCCTTGGGGGTGGCTTTTGTAATTGGAAAAGCGATCAATTGTAATCCCCCACTAGGCGGGATTTTCACTTGAATAAAGCTACAAATTTAGAACTTGCTACCCCATTATCATGCCATATCTACACACATTTATTACTCATGCACAAAATACGAAAAGCAAGAGTTTAGAATACTTGTTTATTTGTTATTTTTGGGCTGTCGCTTGCCAAGTTTCTTTTTATCAATAATATGATTGATTGCTGTTTTCAGTTCCATTGTTTTTCTTTTTTCCTGTTATTGTCGTTCCCACAACACGCATTGCACATTTTATGGCCCATTTTATCGTGGCCTTTTCGTTGTTAGCCCGATATAAGGCTAACGTGAATAGATAGTGAGTTTGTTGTCGGCCATAAAAATAGCTCCGTCACGTTAGACACGCAGTTAAAAATGCCCTCTTTACAAACTGTCAGTTACTTACCGATAAATACAATTTTGAATCCAGATTATTTCGGGGCCTTAGATCAAATATAGGAAATTGTTATGTAAAAGCAATAACTAATAATACTATTTTAGTATTATTCGAATATTTTCGTTTACAATATATATGTATACATTTATAATTTCATTGGAGTAAAACAGAGATTATAACACAGTAGAGTAGAGGCCATGTCTTGACTTTGACCTATATAATTATAGTTACTATAAATTGTTGCGCTGACCTAATTTTGTTTTTTTGTATTGTATATCTGGAAGCCTTTATAAAGTTTTAAGTTGAACATAAAATGGTAACATTTTCGAAGAAAATATATTTTTGTGGAAATGATTTTCCGATGAGCTGGCGACAAACGGCCAAACGGTCAGCGTAAAACTGTATTAAGGGTTTTAAAAATAGGAAAATAAAAATTAATGTCAAATAGCTATTGCTGGTGCTGCTGCTTTGTTGTTGCTTCTGCCACTCTTGCTTTTTCGCTTTTTCCTCGTACGATTTATTTATTTTTAAACGCAATTACGTGCGGGTCTAGTGCTGCAATAGCAGGAGGGGCTGAGGGGGTAAAAAGGGGGTGGGTAAGGGGCTCGTTTCACCAGAACGTATGACGGTGACATTTCGAAAACAGCAAGTGTTCAGGCCAAAATATGATCAGCATATCGCCTGTCGTCTGGTTTTCTATATACCCATCTAACTTTTCGCCTTTCTCTTTCACTATCTTTTCATGTGCTTCTGATTGATGTTTTGGACACTCGGATTGCGTTGCGACTCCACCACTATTCCGATTTCCACGTGCTCCGTTTACCCATTTCCCGAGCAGCAGGGCATCTAGGGCAGCAGCGGAACTCAGGCGCAGCGGAGCCGCCCAATAGCAGCCGTAGAAAGCGTTGGTGCGGGCACCATGGACTCGCTCAAGTTACCAAAGGGTAAGTGTCCACACCCGGAATCATATGTGGGCTTCTCAGAAGTCTCTATTTACTCAAATGGAAACCGAAAATACCTCAGAGATAAAGTAATCAATCACTTCTGCCAGTTCCATGCTCTGAATGTCTAAAATAATCTTGTTTATCAATGTCAAATGATTAGCAAATTTAAATTGAGTAATAATAATTGAAGTAAATTGTACATATTATAAGTCACAGAATTTATAATAATTTCTATATATAGGTAAACAAAGCATAAACAAGGTCAACACTAGTCAATTTTAATAAAATCTGATTGATAAAATATATAAATTTAACTGCTGTTGGTTTGGAAACATACGATGAGATGATTATTCGATGATTATATTTTTATGAATAATGGATTAACTTGAATTCAGATTTCAATCTATAAATTATCTTAACCATATTTGTTGGAGTAAACTTAGTACTTTCTTAGCTGAAGAGGCAAATCATAAAATAAGCTTATAAAATCTAAAAAAAACAAGAGAGAACGCTATAGTCGGGTGCCCCGACTATCAGATACCCGTTACTCAGGTAAAGGGAGTGCGAGGGAGATGGAGATAGAAACTTTGATCACGCATAACTTTTTAACGAATGGAACGATTTGAAAAATTTCTTCTACATTTCGATAGGTATTGATAAACACAATAAAACTGCATTTTTACTTTTCCGAAATATTAAAATTTTTTAAAATCGTATACAAGCGATTGTGGGCGTTAAAGGGGGCGTGGCACCTTTTTGAAACAAACTTGCGCTGCGTAGGAACTCCTAGAATCTGCATGCAAAATGCCAATCTTCTAGCTTTTATAGTTTCCGAGATCTCAGCGTTCATACGGACGGACAGACAGACGGACAGACAGACGGACAGACAGACGGACAGACAGACGGACAGACGGACATGGCTAGATCGACTCGGCTAGTGATCCTGAACAAGAATATATATACTTTATAGGGTCGGAAACGCTTCCTTTTACCTGTTACATACTTTTGCACGAATACAATATACCCTTTTACTCTACGAGTAACGGGTATAAAAATAGCATGGACTAAGGATGTCACGCCTCTTTAAGACCACTCCTCTTGCTGACGTTTTAAAACCCGTCTTTTCCATTCAACAGCCAACAGTGCCACCAGCAGTGCCAGCGGCAGCAATAGCAACCTGTCCGGTTCGACATCCGCGTCCGCATCCGCAGCCACATCGCCCACATCTTCGGGAAACAATGCGGCTGGTGGTATCCTCACAGGTGCCCCCAAATCGCCGCCGGGCCTGAGCAGCAGCACACCGATCACAGTGCGATTTAACGCCAACGAGGAGTCCCTGGACGACATCCTGCAGTCCTTCCATCACAGCAAGCACAGTCCCAGTGGAGGAGCGAGTGGCGGGGGCGATGCCTCGCCCACCTCGAATCTTCTCGGGATGAAGAACAACGGCCTGGGACTCAACACCGGATTGGTTGTGGGCGCCTGCGACTCCCTCTCCAGCAGCCCCTCCCAGCCACAGATGCAGGGCGGATCCGCGTCCCTCTTCGGCGTGAGTATCTAAAACTTAAATCATTTCAAAATGTGTCACATGTTGCAAATTTGTATCCATTCTTAAAACAGCTCATTACAAGCCATCGTTACATAATGCGGTTTAGTCATAACTAAAAAGGGCTCCGGTCATTTCGTATAGTTTGCAAATTAGTTACGACTAACATTTTTACAAATATTTAAATTGTCATAGATATTTACAAGTGTGAAAAATATAGTTGTGACTAGGTTGTTATAAAAAAAGTGAATACTGTAAGAATTGCAATAAATTCCCCTGAATATGCCATAAACCGCGATTAAAATACAAACTTTTTTAATCCATTTTATTAGCAATAAATATTATGGTTAGTTTAGGTAAATTCAAAGTTAACTTTTCCTATAGCCACAATTTGGTTACTATTTTGAAAACTCCTTTTAGATAAAGCTAATGTGTTGTTAACCTATATTCTTGTCTCACTACAACACAACTGTGGAATTGGTTGTGTCTAATCTAGTGCGTTTGGCAGTGAACCCGATACTTTGTTTACTTTCTGTTCCGTTCCCGTCCCTGCCCCTTGTCTTTTATCGAAACAGGCCGCCAGAAATTATGATTCATTTTCATCCGTCGCGAGTCCAAGTTTGTCGCAATTAAACATAAATTGTTCAGAACGCGCCGCTTTCGTCCGCTGATCGTTGGTGGTTCGGTCGGTCGCCAATTAGCAATCGCCTGGCCAAATTAGTGGAGCACTTATCTTTTGATTTCTATGTAGTTTCACTTTTTAGCAGCCCGATTTGGGATTCGAATTGGTTGGGCTGCCAGCGATCGTCGCGTGTGTGTTTGTCATTCAAATTGTGGCTATTTCGGTGGATCGGGGCGGCATAAGAATGTGACCGTTGCTGCAAAGACAGAATGCTTGCCAAAATTTGCAACAGATGTGCCGTAGTCGATTGCAAAATTCATTTGGCACTATTACTCACTCTTGCAAAATGCTCTTTTCTTTTCATCTCTGCTAATGACGACGAATACGACTTGATGACGACGATAATGATGATCACAGAACGACGAAGTAACTATGCGCAATAATTTCCTGCAAGGTGGCGGCTTCTTTAATCGCAAAAGGTGAGTGCCAAAATCTTATTACTCTTCTATACGTACATTTAAACACGTTTTCCTGGGGGGATGATGTGTGTTTGTGTGTACACTAACAGTACAAGTGTGTAGTTAAAAAACAGCCGTAACATAATTGTTGTTGTTGTTGTTGTTGCTACATATGCGTCATGCCAGTTAAAACATACCCCACATACAATATATGCATAGTAAAACCCACACAACCCATCGGAAATGCATGCATTTAGCCCATTTCTATAGTGACTAGCTCAGCTTAATGTTCGCCTTAATTTGTTTCGCAACGCGCTTTCCTAGGGAACTTAGCCCCTGATAAAATTCTTAATTCTGCTGTACATTTTCAAACAAATTTTGATTTGAAATTTGGTTTTATTCTCCAGAGTTTGCGTTGTTGTCTATATTGTGTCCTTAAGGGACTCGTTATCTTTAATTTGCTATAAAAGCTGTGTTACGTATTTTAAGTTAAGATTGGTATTATACCATAGAGGCCAATTACCGAGGAATGGTGATTTTATTATTTGAATCATTAATAATAATTATTTAAGGGAATTTTTTTTATAAAAAAATGCTGCCTTAGATGGGAATTCCCAAAATTTTAATAATGTAAACCCCATTCAATCATCTCTCTGATTAAAGTGGCCTGGCTTGTACTTTTTTGAGGAATGTTTCCCCGAGTTCGTTCACCGTTGACCCTTACAAAAAATTACTTCGCTGCAGTTTTGTGACTTTGATTTTTTATATGCGCATACATATATATGTATTTTGCATACGTATATCCTGCGCCACTTGTGCATTTTTAATGCACTCCTGGCTGGTTTGTAGCCGCCTGCCAATGGCCGTAAACTTGCCACGGCCGACGGTCGACGCTTTTGTTGCTTTTGTCGCCAACTGCATTTGTTGTTGTTGCTTATGTTGTTTGGAGCATCTGTGGAGTGCACTAGCTAAAGGATCTGAATCAGCAGCGGTGGTGGGTGCTTTGTTTATGCTGCCTTGCTACTACATGCAAGTTATATATGTATGTAAGTCGGTTTTTCATTTTTTTTTTCGTAGCCTATGCCCGTCTGCAACTTTCAGCTCAAGTGCCGCCCTGTCTGGCCAAGTGGGCGGTGGGCGGTGGTTTGTGGGAGGGTGGGTTTGTCGTCAACGGGACATCAACGTCACCGAGCCACGTTCCGCTCGAGTTTTGTTTTTGTCTGCTCTTCTCATTTCCATTTGCGGGTTTTCCCCCATTTCTCTCGTTTTAAATATTAAAAAGCAAGTCTAGCTGGGATTTTGCTACCTGAGAAGGTATTGCTGCTGCTGGTGCCACTTACTTCCCTCCCTACCCCACCGTTTGACGTCATTGCGCCTGATTCGCTTTATTGATTTTCGTGAGCTGATATCGTATTTGTATGCAAATACCATATACATACATATATGGGGGTCTTAAAGAGCGTTTGCTGACCGATTTTCAATTTGGCCGTCAATCAGTCTTGACTATTTTGTGTCGCCTCGTTTTCGCAGCACTCTGTATTCATTTCCGTTGCCTTTTTAATTAAGTTTCCGAGGGCTAATTGCATTTTATAATTGCATTTTTCAACACTAACTGGTGTCGCTGTCGTTGCTGGGTAGTTGTCGTTGTCGTTGCCTTTCCGTTGCTCTTGTTACGCGTGCCCTTATCATTTGGTTTCAGACTGCCACCACCCCCATTTAACAACAAACCAACCCACCTAACCACCCACCGTGCCATGTTGTTGCTGTCTTTTTATCTATTTACACTTGTACACGTTTCAACATGTTTGTTATACACACATTTCATCATCATCATCAGCAGCGGCAGTGGCATCATCTGCAACAGCAGCAACATCAAGTCACAGCAGCAATATTAAGCCACAGCAGCAATATTAAGCCACAGCAGCAACATCAGGCTGTAAAGGCCACCATAAACCACCCACCATACCGCCCGCTGCATTTTCACACCCCCCCAAGACACTCCCGCCTCCTGGCATCGCAAGTTGTCTGGTTGGCGACGTTTTAAATTAAAAATTTCCATGCAATTTCATGTCTTGGTGGCCTTACAGTTGGGCATGCACTGCATTGAGTCCAATCAATTAGCATGAACGTGTCAAAGCAACAACACTCACACACAAATATAAATATTGGCCAACAGCAGCAACAACAACAAACCTAAACGTAAACGTAACGAATTGATATACATTTGAACTAGTTTAGATTTCTATTAGCATACATGTGTACCTGTACTCGTATTAACCCCTTGTCGCCCACTGTGCCGCGCGATATTTTTTGGTTGGTTTTTTTTTGTCTTTAGAAGAATATCCCTGTTTTCGGTTTTCGTTTCTTATTCTGGGCTAATTTTTGCTGCCCCGAAAATTTTGTTGTGCAAAGTGTTGGATTTCCCTTTCGTATCGAAAATCATCAAACAAAAAAAATAAATAAAGCTCTCGATCGCTTGCGGGCACAGTGCTAAAACCGAACTAACTAATCCAAAAATATACTCAACTGCTGTGCCTATATAACTGCGCCTCTTCCAAAAAGAAAAAAAAAAAGCTAAACCTTCGCCAAAACAAAAATAAACCCACAAAGCGCCAGTGTAACTTGAAATTTTCATTTTGATTGGATGTGTCGCCAAAGAACCAAACCACCACAAAAAACCACCAAAAACAATACTCGTACCACCACCACCACCACCACCACCAATTTACCACCCACACCATTTACCACAGCAACAGCAATCCTACACCACAACCGCCAACAACAACAACAAATGTCGAGAAATTGATATATAACAAATAATACCAAAGCAACGTCGAGCATAAAGTTCTATTAAAAAGGAGCAATTTAGGATTTGAATAGACAGATTTAGTTAGAATAATATAGACATAGCTGTGTAGGATATATATTTAAAATGAGTTTTTTAATTTTTACTCACTGAAGTAAAATATATTTTTTAATATTTTGTACGCGTTCTTTTTTTTTGAGTGTGCCAAGTAGTTTCAAAATCAATTCCTTCAAATTTATTTTCAACGGAGTAGGCTTGTTAAATACTGTAGTATTGCTGATCTGTCGTTAAGACAAACAAAATTAAAATCATTTCTACTTCACATTTCGTCAAAACGGTTTCTCAAAATTTTTGTGTGTGAATGTGAGTGTCTGTGATAATGTATAACAAAATAGTTAATTTTTTGTAAGTTTTTAACGACGATTTCAAATATCCCGTAATATTTTATCAGTTATTTAATTTTTTTTTTGCTATACCTTTCATTTTTGAACGCCGGGCGGCAATGGGTTAAGCGAACACAAAACTAATTGCATTATATACCTAGAATACCACCGAATCCGAAGCAAATCCTTGAACAAAGTGCTCCTTTTTCATAATGCAAAAAGTATACAGACCTGAATCAATCAGTATCACAAATATCAGCCCAAATACCAAAATCATCCACTAAAAATAGCCAATGTTGTAAAAGCCTCTTCATCTTGTTGTCCCTTCTTCCTGCAGTTGCGGCGGCCTGCCGAATCTCAATCTCAACAAGCCGCCCCAGCTCCACCAGCATCAGCAACAGCAGCAGCAACATCAGCAGCAGCAGCAGCAACATCAACAGCTCCAGCAACATCAGCAACTTCAGCAGCACCAGCAGCAATTGTCGCCGAATCTGAGTGCCCTGCACCATCATCACCACCAGCAGCATCAGCACCGGGAAGGCGGAGGATCACATAGCCCCTCATCGCCGGGCGGAGGAGGAGGAGGCTCGCCGTACAACGGATCCCAGGCGGGCTGCAGCAGCGGCGGAATTTCGCCCATTCCTCCCCAGATGTCGGGTGTTTCGCCCAAGTACCGACGCAGCATATCCTTCCCCATCAAGGGCAATTCACCAACAGCTCTGTATGGCAATCCGCACATGGATGGCATGGGTAGCGGGCACATGAACATACCCACTCTGTCGATTGGAAACGGTGGTGGTGGCGGCGGCGGAGGATCTGGCGGCATGATCTCGGCAGGAGCAACTGGCGGCGGAGATGCTCCGTATATGGGCAACAGCTATAACAACATGATGTCGGCCAACGGGCAGATGCACCACGGTGGCATGGATAACTCGCTGAGCGACTATATGCGCGGCATGTCGCTGGGCGGCGGAAATGGTGGTAATGGAGGTGGCGATGGTGGCAACAGCATGGCCCTAATGCAGGACAGGATGCGCGTGATGGGCGGTCCAAAGCATCTGAGCGAAGCAGATGCCATGGCCATTGCGGCCAGCGGCAATGATCCATCCGTCTACCTGAATGCCCTCAAGATGGGCTCGCCATCGCGTCTTTCTCCGCACTCGCCCCACTCGCCCATCCAGGGAGGGAATGGTGGAAACGTGGGCGATGGCACGGCCCGCTTCTCCCGGAAAGTGTTCGTTGGCGGCCTGCCGCCGGACATCGATGAGGACGAGATCACCACTTCGTTCCGACGCTTCGGGCCACTGGTCGTCGATTGGCCACACAAGGCCGAGTCCAAGTCGTATTTCCCGCCCAAGGGCTATGCCTTCCTGCTGTTCCAGGATGAGAGCAGTGTGCAGCAGCTGATTGACTCGTGCATCACGGATGAAGACAAGCTTTATCTATGCGTCTCGTCGCCAACGATCAAGGACAAGGCGGTGCAGATTCGTCCTTGGCGCCTGGCCGATGCGGATTATGTGCTGGATGCCACCATGTCACTGGATCCGCGCAAGACGGTGTTCGTCGGCGGAGTGCCGCGTCCCCTAAAGGCCTTCGAGCTGGCCATGATCATGGATAGGTTGTACGGGGGAGTGTGCTATGCTGGAATCGACACCGATCCGGAGCTCAAGTATCCCAAGGGCGCTGGCCGCGTGGCCTTCTCGAATCAACAGAGCTACATTGCGGCCATCTCGGCCAGATTTGTGCAGCTGCAGCATGGCGATATTGACAAGCGGGTGGAGGTCAAACCCTATGTCCTGGACGATCAGATGTGCGACGAGTGCGAGGGCCAGCGTTGTGGTGGCAAATTCGCGCCCTTCTTCTGCGCCAATGTCACCTGTCTGCAGTACTACTGTGAACACTGCTGGGCCGTGATCCATTCGCGGCCAGGACGCGAGTATCACAAGCCGCTGGTCAAGGAGGGCGCCGACCGGCCGCGTGCTGTGCCCTTTCGCTGGTGTTAACGGCGGCGCTGGTAGGCCGCGCTGCACGACGAGAGACGCCAACAGAGGGAACAACGACACCGGTGGTTGAACGCAGCGCTGGCAGTGCCCAGAATCATCACAGAAGCATCAGGATCGGAAGAAGGAGCAGTGGAAGCCGCCGGGCAGGAGAGCGGTTCGGCGGCGGAGAATCTAGTAAATTATCATTAGAGACAACCACACGAACACACACACGGATACACTCAGAAAACAAAAGACAATTGCCGCGGGGGGAAGGCCCAACCCAGTACCAAAAGGTGCAGGGTGCAGCGTGCCAGGTGCAATACATCGGGGGCTGGATGAAGGTGTGTCCCTAAAACAGCCGCCAGAGTCTACAGTCTACAGAGGCGAGAGACATGAAACGAAAGCCCTCAGAAAGCAACATAGTTTTAGTCATTATTTATTTGGCAATCAGTTTTGATTTGCCCTATTAGGCCTTTATTTGTATAACCAAAATCTTAGTTTTGTTTTCATTTTATGCCTGCACAGTATTTTTTGTACTTTATTTTTTATAACAATTTTTTTTGTTCGTTCGTTAAAGGGGGAATCCCAAAGTTGCCATTTAATCTCACAAAGACCACCAAAAAAAAAAAGAAAAGGAATGAAAACGAAACCAAGCAGGAAGATTTACTTCCTTGTAGTCAGCCAAAATCCTCGCAAAAGGCTTATGTAATTGTTCCCCCTAGATGATAACCAATTTTTTGACCTAGCTAACTTAGAAGCCATCTTGTATGCCAATCGAGGCTAGTCCTAAAATTATTAGTGAGCTGCTCTCCCTCTCTCGGAAGGCTTTTTGCTCGAGTTGGTAGGGCTGTCCTTAAGTTCCTAAATAGTGACAAAATCAAAAATCGGCTTTTGTATTAATCCTTTCTCTAATTAGATCAATCTATAAAATTCTTACGAAAGACTTTCAAAAAGACAATATGCAGAATGTCAGACATTTTTATGCGAGCTGTTTCTTATGCCATAATTTGGTGTCTCACTAAGAAATCAGTTAACCATATCATATCTATATACAATTTTAAATGTTGCTCAACAAACAATCCTATTGCTAATTACTATTTTTTTGTTTCTATTAATCTATAGTTAATACGCGCCATTAGCTGTTGGCCTTAAAACTATTCTCCATTAAATTATGGAGAAGAATCGAATATATTCTTTGTCCAATATATTCGATTACCTTCCCAACACATTGCTAATCCTTGCTAATTCGAAACGTTTATATTACTTGATATTTCAACACTTGATTTAGGCATGTGAAAATCGTACAAAGCTAATACAGAACTCAAAACCAAACATTGGATAAACTTAAAAACCATCTTTAAACTCACAAGTCTTTGTCAAGAGGTGGCTTTTACGACGATTTTCACATGCCTTAGTTTCTGTAATGCTTAAAAATGGAAACTAGTTAAAGCGATAAATCACAATAATTAATTATTTTAAAGCCCACACTCTGCGAAAGGTTTTTCTTTCCTAATACCGACGGCTCATTTTTAATTTTAATCTAGTCGACTCTCATACACATCCAACACAAGACATATACACTGAAAGTTTGTTTGCATTTTTTGCCATTTGGCATCACAAAATAATAAAAAAAATATATTAATAATTAAAACTAGAGAAACAGTCAATTTGCTTGTGTTCAGTATTATGATTTATTTATGATTTTCCACTGCAAACGTGTTATGTCATATTTTGCCTTATTTATTTATCAAATGTTTTCGTTATTTAATTTATGGCATGTTGCTAACTAAGGGACAGAGGGCTTATCTCCCAAAGATATAGAGGAACGTATATTAATGCAAATATATATATGTAATATAAAAAACAATTTTTATATACGACATACATCTATTACACTATGAATACTTGTATTAGACAACTTTTTATATAGAAACTTTTTGTATAAACTTTTTTTTTATTACTCTTATGATTATTCAGAAGTTAGTTTAGTCTAAATAACTGAAGACGAAAATAAAAAAAAACCAAAAATGCGAAGATAAATAGAAATGCTAAACATCTAAAGGAAATTTAAATATATATACAACTTATGTGCAATACTATTTCGTAAACGATTCAATACCAAATATATAAACAACTATAAAAAGATATGTATCTGTACAAACATAAAGTATACAAGATAATTGCAATCGTATAACCAAAGTAGTCAAATATTACCGATCCCCAATGATCACCAAACCTTCAACTAATTGGCATGCATTTTTTGACATGCGAACGCGGCTTAAAGTTCGCGTTTGGTTTTCTCCCCTGATTCCTAAAAAAATCAAATTGAATATCTAGACTTAGGGCAATACTTATGGAAAATTATCAAAAGGTAAAACGAGCAAAATTATTTTGTAAATTATACGAGTTAAGGGACGTGACAAAATTTGCTACGGTGCATGTAAACAATACGATATTTTTTCTATACTACCAACAAAAGTACTAAAGATCGATCTAATTCAAATTGAAAAACCAAAAACGTGTAAGGCCAGGTTGCTTTGGACTTCTATGGTATATTATTAAACGATAGTCAAATCTATTAGCAAATTTTTGCTCGCGCTTTCTTTACAAGACAACCAAAAAAGCTAAACGAAATTCAAGTCATGCAATGTTGTAACTCAAGTTGATCGCGTGGCACTTTCAAAGAAAAAAACAAGTTTATAGCAATTTTTCTAGAATTTTTATATTACAATGAACTAAAGAATATGTATCATATATATATATACTACATATATATTTTTTAAACTGCAAAACAAATTAATTAGTGGACTCGGAGTGTCGTTTGTTTGTTTTCGTTTTAATTTTTTATTTTTAAATACTTACCGAAATAACGTGTATTAAAAGCGAAAGAATCTACACAAAACGAAAACCAACAAGCCCAATTAAATATTATATCATATACAGCAGCCTGCTCTATGTAGTGTTAAACAATTTGTGCAAATATGTAAGCAAACGCGTTGTTCTAAAACTTTCAAAGTAATTAAATGCTAGTCTTTAAAAAGGCAAAATCTGTTACAAAGCAAACACGAAACGGAAACGGTAATCGGTTAGCAGTAAACGGCAATCGGTCAATCGGTGAATGGCTATCGATAACTGTGCGTAATGATGGTGTTTTTTAATGTAGTAAAATTTAATATTTTATAGATTTTTATACTTTTATATAACATATACTTTATACTTTACCTGTTTAACAAAAACTTGATGAAATTGTTAAAAAAAACTTTAAATGTGCTATAAAAAAAGTAACTTATCAAACAAATATTTTACTATACCAAAAAAAAGTTGATAGAGATGAAAACTCTTTACAGCAAACCGCTCAATGTTTTTGCTGCTAATGGCGTAGGAATCTGGAATCTTGTGTAGCGTGCTATATAATATTTATATCATTAAGCAATCCGTTTTTATATTATGTTTTATTTTGTTTCCCTGACTATTCCAATAAGCAAAATCAATTAAACAAAGACATTTAATTTATCCTACTTCCGAGCTTGAATTACGGATAGAAGTCGGATCGACAATTTTAGTTTTATAGAGAATCTTGTTATAGATAAATGTTTATGTTGATTTTTATATGGATCCTGTTGTTATACCGACTATGACAATGAAAATTTGTATGCCTAATTCTTGAATATATTTTTGTATCTTTTGTAGTTGCTAGTAGTTTCCTGGTAGTTTTAAAAAAACCAACTCCGTTGAGACATTTTTATACTTTGTTTATTCTTTTTATACATATACATATTTTTAATAAAATATGACAAAAAATTAATATTTGATATATACACTTTATACAAAAAAAAAGAAGAAAATAAATGAAAAAAAGTTTTTGAAATTAATAAACGGACATAACGTAAATTGTGTTTTATTTATTTTTATATATACTTGTATGTACTTTTTTATAACATTGTAAATAAATAAAACTTTTAACTTAGCTGAACCACAGAAATATAAGAAAAATAATAATAAACACAAAACTGTTAGTACATACAATTAAATACTTAAACGATAAGAAAGACTCTGAAAAGGAAAGTATTGAAATTCGAACTTATTACAAACTTAAATATGTTAACTGAACATCTAAACTGCAAATTGGTCAATATGTGTTTTTATACCAACCAAAAAAACGATAAAAACAATGGATAATTATATGAAATTTATACGTAGTACAATTCAAACTTAAATAAGTGAATATTTTTGACAGACCCCAGATAAATGCTTCAAATAATTGCTAATGAAAAAATAAAATAAATAGAGAAATACACTTAAGTCAAACCCTGCGTAGTGCATTATGCAAATTAAAGTCGCATTTTGATTTTGCTAGTGAAAACTCTTGAAAAGTAAAATTGGCAACTAAGGTTGAAAATACTCCTCGTTTCGGGTTGAACGGCTAACTGATAGGGTGAAGAGATAAATTTGATTATTTTTTGAGTATTTTCATAGCACAATTTTTGTACAGTGTATGGTTTTGTAGCTAGCGAAAGAAAGTAAACCAAACGCGTTTTAAATAGTAAATTTTTTAGCCTCAACCCTTTGAGCTCCAGAACGATGTGAAATCGATTTCAATTTTACGCTAATTGGATCAAAGCTTAGATCGCCGTGAAAAATAGAATAAAATCAGTAAAAGACAAGGTTATTAATGAATATTAAAAACAACATTCGGTACCTTTTAAACATAATTAATGAATTTTATAAAACATCAAATTGATACTGAGAAATTGTAGCCTGTAAAGCGAGTGTTAGGCACCCGCACTTCCATTTTAATTTGTCTTTGGTGGTGTGCGCTAAATACAGAGTGGCATACGCATATACATATACTTACGTCTATATATATATATGTACATATATATAATGTTTAGTACTTTGAATAAACTGAAATTGAGCGCCCTTACTAATGAATTCCTTTTAGCAAAATATTCAAAAAAAAAAAAACGAAAAAAAAACCAAGCAAAGGCATATAATTTTTTAGCATTATACAAGTGAAAATATAACTGAAAACTGAAAAATAATATAAACAGTAAACCGAAAAACCAGTTGGCAGATATAAAACTATATAGTGAATCAAATAAATAAATATATATATGACACGTAATCTGTATGAAGCGTATGAAAACAAGAAACTAGCGAAATATTCCATATTTTATAGTCATTTTCAATAAACGTAATTTTTTAATTTTTACAAAATTAAAGTTGGAAAAAAAAAACAAAATTCAATAAAAATATTTGTAGTTTTCTAAAGCCCGAAAAATCAATCTGAAGGGATAAACTCTGATTTAGCATAATAATTGTAAACAGTTTCGATTTCCAAGTGTGTTTTTGCTCCAGATGTTGATGCGTTTTCAAATAAATTACCAAAAAATATGTTTAAAAAATTGTTACGAAACCCGAAAACCAAAAACAGACCATAGATTAAACGTATGTACTAAAATAAATAGAAATAAAAGTCAATAACGAAATAACAAAACTAAAATATATATTAGAAACATACGCAAAAACGTTCTCCCCTCAATAAAAACTCTCAAAAAATTGAAACTGTAATAGCAAACCAAGATATCAGCAGTACTTCAATGCAATATTTCAAATGAAGCAGAACAAGGATAACGAAATAAATAAAAACAACCAAGCCCTAAATCCAGCAAATCAAATATGAAACAATTTAATACGAATATGTAATCCCGTATTGAGGGAAATATACATATAGGATTATAATATACACAAAATATATTCAAAACCAAAATCGTTTTCAAAAGCGCCCCAAGCATTACACCAAACGAAAATTCGAAAATCGGCGGTTGAATTCGATAAAACCAAATTGGACACAAAACACCCCACATACACATACACTCAGTCACTGAGGCAAAAATGCAGGTTATGGAACAAGTAAATAAAACGTAAATGGCAAAAAAAAACATATATCTTCATTCAAATAAATAAAAATACTTTTTCTGGAATAATACAAAACCGAATTGTTTTACTTTTCTTATTAAGGCTGCTTGGGTATGGAATCGTTGTTAAGCTTTATAGGTTATTAAATATTTATATAATAATGCATTCCCATTATACCTTATTTGAGCTGGCGTTTTCCCGAGGAGGCTGATTTGAACGCCCAAAACTCACTAGTTATCCGTCACTAACATGAATGTTACTCATTTTAGTTAAATTCCAAAGTCATGTCGATATTTATGCTGGTACTTCTATATATTTTTGATCACGTTAACTTATATAATTAAATCTGTTGAAATTGAAACTGATCAAATTTATTTTCCAAGATAAACCTAAACTTCAAAAAATTTAAAGTTTTCTTCATTCCCAATGCTTAATTTTGTATGGTAATTTTTCATAAAAACATAAATAAAGAACTTAGGGCTTAGAGGTTTTCCATTGAAACTTTTTTTTATTTGATCTATAAGATTTAAAACTTGGTTTTATCATTCTCCCAACTGATAATTTGTAGCATACTTCTTGGGGACTTGTTTTTCTTCCGCACCTTCGATTGTTTAGTCAAAAAATGACGTATAAAACAATGGAATCTCCCAAAAGAACTAATAACTAACGAAAACAAATTCTAAATTCCAGGTCTGGCAGCATTGAAGGAGTATCACCCACCTCCAGCGGTACCAGTCTCATATCCGCACTGTCGGCGGCCAGCGCAGGAGGCGGCTCCTTGGGCGGGGCTCTCCCCGCTGGGGATAGCAGCAGTGGCGGTGGAACCTGGCGGCTGATCAAGGGCAAGGTTACCCAAACCCTCGAGGAGATCAAGTCCTCCAAGCTGCCACCAACGGCAGCCATACCAATAATAGTGGCCGATCCACCTTCAACTGGCTGGAGCATCGATCCCGATTCGGACACCGAGTGCCTGACCGTGAACACATCGATTAGCGAGGAGCTTCCACTGGATCAGGAGCATAAACAAAACTCGGATTCGGACGTGGAGGCCGAGCTGCTCCAGCACGACACCGTGAGCTTGGGCAGCGGTGACGTGGGATCAACTGGCCACTCGGAACGATCCCGTCTGCGTCGCGGCCTGGCCCACATCCGATCCAAGGTGAAGGCCAAACACCAAGCGACCGCAGCCATGAAGAAGGATATCAGTCCCAGTGGTGTCGCAGTCCAGCCAACAACAGTGCGCACCGGCTTTCTGCGCCGACGCAACGTGGTGGAGGCGGGCAGCGAGCCCTCCACCAGCCAGCAGGCGGAGATTGCTGTCGTGAGTGGCAAGGTTAAGAAGCGGGGCATCCTGCTGGCCCGCAAGGATGTGGAGGTCGAGTCGGGCGTGGAGGTGCTCGAGGATATGATACCCGCCACAGTGGCAGAGACCGATCTTCTTAAGGAATCCGCTGAAAAACGAGCTGAGGATGAGCTTGATAACGTAGCTGATGTCGAGTCAAGAGCCGCTCTTTCGCTTCCCGTGGCACCGGGCGGTACTCCCCTACCATTTGGTAAATCATTCATTGGGAAGGATTCGCAGGAGTCATCGCGGAGCAAGTACAGCTTCATCTCCAACCTGAGCATGCTGAGTGTTAATCAGTGGCGGGAGACGCATCAGGGCTCCTCGGCCCTCGCCTTGCCCGTGCTCCTATCCATCTTTCTGATCTTGCTGATGATTCTGCCGGTGCCCGACTTTCTGCGTGGGGTCTTCGCTACCCTTTTGTTCTTCACGGTGATGGACTCCTGTGGCGCTCATGTGAGAGTGTTGCTCGAGGACTTCCTGCTCACCACGCATCCGGAGCGAGTGGCCTTCGCCATTCCCAATTACAAGGTTATGCCCATTTGCGAGATACCAGCAGTGGAGGAGCACAAAACGATCAAAACATATTCCGGTTGGATGAACGAGATAAACAGCTACGACCCCAACACGTTCTCCTTTAGCCTCACGAGGGCGGTCTATGTGCGTTTGGATGGGTGCATCTTGAAAATGTCGGGCACCAATGCCAGGGTTCCTAAGCGACGCATGTGGAACGAGCCGCCCATCGATCGCAACAAGATCCTGTTCACGGATCATCGCTCCTATGATCTCAGAGACTGCCGCATAGAGCTGCTACCTTTGGGTCTGGCCAATAAGCGGTGAGTTCTTTGGTTTTTGCCACTATTTTTTAGGATACTTATGTTATCCACACCCTTGTAGTTTTTTCAATCGGAAGTATCCCATTCAGCTGATCATCAAGAGCACTAAAGATCTTCCTGAAGAGCAAAGCTCTGTTGAAAGCCAATCGGAACAAACGATCAAGTCGGATGTCAAGGAAGTGAAAGGTGCCTCCTCATCCGGAACGACACCACCGGGTACAGAGGAGGAGAAGCCAGTGGACTTTGCAGTCACTGTGATGCAGGCAGATGTAAGTTCTAACCAAAAAGGTATTAAAACTCTTCTTTAAGTTTTTCCCTAATCCACAGTTACAAATGCTACGAAACACTGTGAATCCAGACAAGGAGCTCAATGAAATTACCATGCCATGTGGCGATGAGGTCCGATTGTTGCTCTTCTCGAGATGTGACAGGGAAAAGGAGGACTGGTATCGACGCTTCACAGCCGCCAGCAAGGGCCTGGTGCACGAGCAAGATCTCCAGGTGCCTATGGCCCGATTCGTGGAGGATACTGATCTTCAGGCAGCTGCCGCCAGGCAAGCGTTGCACCTGGTCACAGGAATGGGTAAAGGAATGGGCGCTGTGAAGGTTAGCAATCCTTATAAACCCAAATAATATCTGTCTAAGCTTAGTTAAAACTACTTGCAGTGGCGAACTGAAGATGAGATGTCTACCGGGATTGCAAACGATGAACCGGAACAGCAAACGCCCGATGGACAATTCGAGAATGTGACTGAAGAGGATTTATGTGAGACACCCAGAGAGGAGAACTTCGACGGCATGATAATGAGTGCCAATGTGGCCAGGAATCCGCCGGACTATGTCCGATTCATGGCCGTTTACCAGGTAAGTAGTTAGCTAGGTCTTTTTCATTTGTAGTCTTTTAGTTTCGATTTATTATTATTTGTTATTTCTAATTGGCTTTTGGTAGAAGGCTTGCAACCAGAGCACAATTCCTGTAACCCGAAGTTCCGTCGGAACAATCCGCCCCCTTGAACAGCGGCAAAGAAAAGTATGTTTTATTGTTTTATTACCACAATATTATTTCTCAGATCTTAGTTAAGTAAGCAGGAAATTAAAGCTTAATCATCTTGCAGTCTCGTCGTGCCAAACGCCAGGAAGATGAATTGTGGAAGGGCATTGACCAGTCGCTTTTTCTGGGTCCATCCGGCAGCATTGTGTGGGCGAATGTCCTTTTGGGCCGCTGTCTTTATAGCTGGCTACATGACTCCATGCTGCACGAGAAGCTCAAGGAGGTTTTGCAGAAAAAACTTAATTCTATTAAAGTGGGTTTTTTATCAGAGGTTTTGTATGTGTAACCAAAAATAACCCTATGTATTACAGCTGCCCAGCTTTATGGAGGAGGTTATCATAACTAATATTTACTTGGGTCAATCCCCACTGCTATGTCATCGCGTCTCCCAGCCTATGTTGGATGAACGCGGCGTGTGGGTGGATGCTGATGTGACATACGAGGGATTGGCTCACATAACAGTGACCACCAAGCTGAATCTGTTGCGGATACGCAGCAAGACAAAGTCACCGATGGCCCCCGAATCATCTGTGCCCACCACCTCGTCGGCGCCAGAACAAACTCAGGACTTACGCAATAATTCCGATGCTAATTCGGAGAATGTCATCTACGACAGCGATGCTGAGAGCTCGGGTGGTTCCTCCACTGAATCCGAGAGTCCACCGCCGGGTACTGCGCAGGAAAATCCAGCTGGAACTGAGTGAGTGTAGACAAATATATAAACTTACGGAGGGATGTTAAAGATTTCTCTCCCAACGAATGAATACACCATCTAACTTTCGATATCTCCCTTCAGATTCTTTCAGAATTCCCCCGGCAATGCACGGCGCATTTTCAAGATTGTCGATCGAATAGCCGCCTCCAATCTATTTCAATATGCCACCGAGCTGCCGTACGTGCAGCGAGCAATGGAGAATATGAACGCGAATATCACCTTGCGCGTTGATCTCAAGGGTTTGGTGGCCCGAGGAACCCTGAATGTGCCACCGCCGCCCTCCGATCGGGTGTGGGTCAGCTTTCGCGGACCGCCACGCCTGTGGATATCCACCAAGCCCCAAGTGGGTGACAAGTCCGTCGACTGGTCAATCGTGACCAATGTCATCGAGAGCAAACTGTGCGAGGCTGTCAACAAGTTTCTGGTCTACCCCAATATGGTGGACTTCTCCGTACCATTCCTCAGCAATCCCAACTTCGATGAGGAACCAGCGACTGCAACTAACTAAATACCAAAATCAAGAGGAATAGGCAGGGAATAAGGAAGGAGATACAATTTATATCCGATGAATTTAACACAAAGTGTGAGCGAGATTTTTTACGTTTTTAATTTAGTTTTGAGATAAACTTCAAGCTTAGCTTAGGTCTTCGATCTCTAGTTCCGATTTCTAATACTTACTTAGTGATGAGCAAAAGGGACGACCGATTCCAAATGACAAGTTACGAAACGCTTATTTTTATCACATTCTGTTCACACTCCGGAACAATCCCAATCTTAGCTACAATAATTTACACTTACATATGTATATCAGAGAACTCGGAAGGAAGGATATAGCATATTGAATATGCTGCAACAGCCGCTCTGTGAGGTCATCACGACAAGTATTCCAATAGCATAATGCAGGCATATAGCTCTACAACTTATCCACTATTCTATACGAACAACTACAGTATACACACACCTATATATATTTATATATTCCCAGTAGCTTAGGCTTAGAATGCGTGTGAATTTTAAAGAAGAAGATCGAATTTTATTTGCGATATGTGGTCTACTCATCGAGCGTTTACCATAAAACTTATGTACTTAAAGCGTCTCAACTATTTAAAATACGCTATTAATATGTGAAAGAGCGGAAATGGATCCGTATATTTTGCCAAATGAGAACAAAACTATTCCCTTGGGTTCCAATTTATACAACAAGTAAGAAATATCATTTACACGGTTGTTTTCCAGGCTACACAACTAAGTAAATCATTTTAGCTACAACATATATATATTTAAATGTTTTTCATAAATAAAGATAGCAAATTGCTAGCACAAAAATGCGTTTTTATTAAATTCGAAGTTTGAGCTTTTGAAGCTCATCTTAACATTCAGTTAACATTAGCTGTTAGCTTCTATTAACAGATTGACAGACTGTGTTAAGCGCCCCATGCAAAGCTCGCTGCTATAAAACCCGGAAGCTATTTCCAAAATTAAAGACTATTCATTTTTGATTTTTTTATTTACTTTATTTTAATTACTTTTTCATTCACGTTCAGAAATGTACATCTTTAAATGGGGTTTTTGTCTCGCGTTCAATGGGGATTTATCATTTTTGTGTGATTTTCGTTTAATGCTTTTATGCTTTCGATTTACGGCTTTTCATTGCGATGTTTCCAAAAAGTACATTAAGTAAACTACAGACATACGTGTATATAATATGCATTAATAATAGTTATATATGTATATATAGAATTCAAAAATGTACAACATTCATTTTTAACAAAAGAGCCGGGAACACGATGCCTCGAGCCCCGGCGTATGTAGTTAAAAACTCGAAGATAGCCATAGCAAAAACAACTAAAGTTACAACTTAAAATTAGAGACTTACCAACTAATACACATACTAGTACAATGTCAATGCCATTTCATTGTTTATCTTTTTCAATCGATATTTGTATATAAGCATGCTTGTATTTTTATGGGCGTAATGCTTGTTGCGGCATCCAAACTCATGCCTCGTTAAAAATAATCTTTCAAAATTGATTTCATGGTTCGCTCAATCTCAAAATTTGTCTGTTGTCTATCGCCTTATTTTATGTGGTTTCTGTGATGTTTTTGAGTGGTTTTCGGAATGCCTGATTGCATAACAAAATCGTAAAAGACTAAGAAAAATTAGTTACAATATTATGCATATTGTAGTTAACTACTTAACAACTAAAAAACTGCTATCAAAACAGATTTACAAATAAATATTCCAAGTGTGAGTTTCAATCGTAAAAACCTTTCTCAACTCTCATTCCATCCGTGTTTGCTGGCAAAACATTGAGCAACATTTCGTGTAAGATATTCTTGAATATTATCGGTAAATGGATTATGCTGGCTATGATCTTAGCTTATCGTTAGAGTAGAGCTGTATTAAACTGTGTGTGTGTATAAATGTCTCTCTGACCCGTTCCATGCGGCAAATGCAGAATTTTATTTTTTTGTTTCCATTGAGCACGTCGCGGTGTTCGGTAGGGCGTTGTTTTATTTTCTGGGGGAGGCGTATTCTAGGAGGGATCGTCGCTCTTCACTGTCCTGCTGTTTTGGCTCATCTCGTTCCTACGTCTACTTTGCTAACTCTGAAAACTGTCACAACATCCGCTGTCCTCGTTATCTCCGATTTACAGACGCATATCGTTGTATTTGGCAAATGCCTTGCACAAAGCAAAGGCTAGAATGATCAGGACCAGGTGCACAATGCCCACCACAATGGCCACAATGATCAGTTCACGTTGTGCAATCAGCCACTCGGTGAAGACCTCGTAGCAGCCCTAAAATTGTAGAAAAATTCGATTAGTGAATGATCATTTTCTAGGTATTACCACACATACCTTCTTGTAGAAACTATTGCTGTCACTGGGATTGGTTGTACAGTCCTCGTCGCGGGGCACCAACTTGGCCACATCCTTGAGGATGCAGCATGCATCCGGAATGGTGCGGTTACCCTTGCCGTTCACCCACGCCGGCGAGGCCTCGAAGTCGCGGTAGTCATTGATGCCACAGCAGCCGAAGTTGCCCATCAGTTGGTTCCACATCAGCGAGGTGGCATCCACATTCTCGCCCAGCGAATAACTGGTGATGGTCGTCTGCAAGAAGTTTTTGCTCTCGGCCCGCACCTTGTCCTTGTAAAAGGCGGCCAGTCCTCCGGCCACGATCTCGGCCACCAGCAAAAGGATCAAAAAGGTTCCGTACTGCAAATTAACATAAGGTTAGTTTTTTCTTGAATTAATATAGTTTATTTTACACATTTTTAAATAGGCTCCTTAAAATATAACTACCTATTCATCAAGAATTATTTCGTATTTTACTATACGAATCGAAACTAAACTAGTTAAATTTCATATATTCGATTTTCTTGAACCTCTTCTCCCAAATTTCAATTATTATTTAATGTAAAAAATTAAACTGATTCATTATTAACTTAAAAACCGTTATTTGTATTATTAAATCGAGTGAATTTGAATTATTTAATCGCATCGAATTAGCTAGATTTGTAAAAAGCACACCAAAATCAACCTTTCAAAACCTGTGAAATTGCAGGTATTAATAAGAATACCATGTTTATCATTTATAATTATGTAACAAATTCAATGATTTTTTGTTATGGTTGCCTGGTTTATTTATAACGCTCGCACGCGGTTGACCCAATTCGTTGGCCACTTTGCGAGCTGTGCAGAAAAATCTAGCCAGTTGACCCTGAGCCAAATGTTCAGCATTTGTCGGCCTGCCGCCGGTGGTGAGTTTTGGCCCAAACGCACACTGCCGCAAGAGTCAACGTTTAGATACAGATACAGATACAGATACGGCTTAAATGGCGAGTGGGCGGATGGGCGGCTACGCGGTTGGGCGGATGGTGGGATGGGCGAAGCTCGCAGCATGCAGCACAATGCTGAAGGTCATTTCTCAATGTTTTGTTGCATGTTTTGAAAAAGCTCTTGCGGCTTTTTATTCTACCATTCTGGCTGAGTAATGCAGGGAAAAAAATTAAATCGTTTTATGATTGATATTAAGATTTAAAATCATCTATCTTAACCAAATTTTAAAAGAAGGTTCCTAGAACTTATAGGAGAGAACTGGGTGTGAAATGGCTTGTCATTAAAAGAAACTATTTTTAGGGAAACAACATTAACAATCAAAAACTATCGACATATATATTTTTGTGTAAGTTTATTTTTAATACCTACTATATACAATAAAGATAAAGTCTATTTTGGCCATTGAGCAATGTCTTTTAATTATGTAATATACGCTTGTTTAGAGTATTTTGTTCAGCTAATATCGAGAGATGACTTTCCTAATATTAGTCTTATTTTTTTAAGTGCCTAGCTAATGTTGTCACTGCCGTTGTGGTGGTTGCCCTGAAATGCTCGGTTTTATCTAGTTGTAGTTGCGGCTGTTACGCCTGGCAGCATTTCATTTCAGCCATCGTGGGCGTTGGTAGCCGCTTACAAATGTATCTGTCAGATACACATGCAATCTCACCAAATTGCTGCCTATGGAGAGCAGCTTCACATTGTTTGCATGCCAAGTGTAGCGATTTGAAAGCGTTTAAGTAAGCGAGTGCCTGCAGTCTTTTGCTTCAAAAAATTCCGTCTAAAAAATCAATGCTAAGACATGTTAGCCATGCCAAGAGTCGGTTTGGCCTTGGGATGCGTTAACCGAACGGCCTTGGCTAATTTAAGTGCAAAACCCAAGAGGGTCGCATGCAGGTCGCGTGTTCAGCACCGCTGCGCATGCGCAGAGCCCAATGCCCTTCCCCCCCCATTTAACCCCATCTCGCTAAAGCAAATTGAATTCACCTGTTTGTCGCTGCACAATTAAGCTGACCAAGCCCAGAAATGTGGGCGCGTCGCAGAGTAAATAATGCAGGTAAATGCGATAAAACAGTTTATTAATTACCACAATCGCCGCGAGTGGTCACTCTCGACCATAGAAAGTCCCTGGGCCGTCCCTCTGGGCCACTTGCTGCAAATGTAAATTATCTTCTCCAGTCCAGAGAAATTACAATTCCACTCACAGACCAATACCGCAGAGACATGGCCAAGTGAAGGGCTTGTCATGGGGGCCGCTTAACCAATCGTTCAAACATGCCTGGCCTGGCCTCACGATATGGATGTATCTATGTACGATAATTTACCTATAGAAATACCCAATACCCAATACCCAGCTATGTACAACTTTCTCTCGAGTGCCTTCAATGGTTTTTCCAGCCAAGAGTCAAAGTCAAATGAAAATCCTCTTCAAAAGACAAAGTTTTTCGGTAAAAAGTGTGCAAACAAACGCTTGGCAATCGGCCAGCTCGAATCCCAGTCCCTGGAGCTGTGCATCTTCGGAGTCTGCCTGTCATCTCATCTATCACAATGTATCCGATGATGCAAGCTCGTAAAACTCTGATTGAACTCATTGATTGGGTGGGGAAAATGTAAATTTGTGACAATGCGTCTCGGCACTGTAGGAGCTACTCGATAATGGAATGCAAATAAGTTTTTCACGAAGATGTAATTGTTATCTTATAATTAATTATTGCTTATTTTAAAATTGATTAAGCTTTAGCTTTTATACAATTTTGGTAGGTACAAATTTAAAATGCATTAATTATTTTATAATTAACTAAAGGTAAATTAACCTAAATATATAGTTGTATTTCTTGAACTTGACTTTTAAAGTATATTTATAAAATAAAGCATTAAAAACATATAATAAAATACAATTCATTAGGGAAATTTCTTGGAACAATTAACTATAATTTCACGATTATAATTAACAATCTAAAATAAGAGTTTTTTAATGACATTCAATTGAGCTACATTTTCTGAGCATTGTGCATTCATTAAAATAGATAATAAAAACATTTAACGATTAATATAAAAAACTTTTTCTGTTTTAATTGAGAGATAGTCAAAAAAACATAAATAATACTATGGATGGTTTTTTTTCACCAATTACAGTTTTTTAAAATTGTTGAAAACCTTAATTCTCTCTTGAAAAGTTTCAATTCAATGATATGAAAATAACTTAATTTGCTTTTAAGGCTCTCACTTCTTTTATTTATATTATGACCAAACCTACTAAAAATAAATCTGAAAAATCTATCAGCACCTGATTTTCTGTTTTGTCTCGTGCTGTTTTTGTGGGCAAACCTCTAGACCCTTAACCCATAAACCATATTCGATCTGTTCACTTACCGTCGACAGCAGACAGCGGGACTCGCGCATGGCTCCCAGATAGCCCAAGAAGCTCATGAAGAACATGACGGCTCCGATGACGAGCAGAACATAGGCCAGCTGCTCTATGACCTGCGGCTGTGTAAATTGCTACAATAAAACAAATAAAGAGAGCAGAAACAAATAGTCAGAAATGTGTGAGTAATTGCAGATGATTTCTACACTGCGTATACGTAATTAAACTTTGAACTGGCCAAAAATTGTCTTCTTCCTCATTCGTGTTATTGAATTATACGCATATTTTCTCCAATTGTCGTAGGCAAATTATAAGATCTAAGATAAATGTTTCGAAACTACACTGTAAGTTCATTGACCAACCACCCCTGGCATATTTCAACACAAAGAGTTCTTCTAAAGCTTCTCAATTAGTTTCTGCATGTTTATCCTAGGTGACCCCACAATTAGTCCCCGTGTGCACATGCACTTTTCATTTGTTTTGCCAAAGCGAAAAACCCTTTATGCCCAGTCAGATAACAACACAAACTTTAGCCAACGCTGAACATGCCACTTTTGATGGAATTTGTCATTGTTGTAGATTAGTTTACAAAATGTATTTCTGGGAATTAGTAAAAGTCCTCAGAGAATAGGTGGAATAGGTGGTTAAAGTAACCCTCTTTGTGTACATTTTTTTTAAAGTTTTTTTTCTAAAAATCATTCTGATTAACAAACAATATTTTTAAACAAAAATTAGAAATTCACTAAGGATTTCAATTAACTAACAATCTTTTGGTTCCCAAGAATAAGTTTGAAACTATTAGAAAAATAAGTGTAATTCCTAAGATTCCGCCTTTAAAACATTTTAAAGTATGGCATTCTATTAATTTAAGTTCCATTGTATTTTTTAGTGCCCCATATAGGGCGGGGTCTATTATTTCAACCCAATTACAGGAACATTAAAAACCTTCCCCTATTGTTAGACAGTGTGTCAACACAATGCATCGTGCACTTTTATTAGCGTTTTTGTTACTCATTCCGACCAATTCCCCACCGAACTACATGTTTATTCTATAATTACATTTTTTTAATAATCATAGTTCCACTGCCCGCTATTATTCGAGCACCTGCACGTGAGTTTGATCTATTTTTCGGGGTTGATTTACTACGATTTCGATATGTGAATTACACACTTCGATGGGTTGCGTATAAATTGCGTTATAATTGTGTGGAATGCAGCGGTTTCTTGCGGCCTTTTCAGGGGGTGTTTCCGCGGCAACACTTTCACCCGGAGTTGGGCGGGGATTGGGATTGGTATGGGTATCGGAGTTGGGGATTGGGGATTGGAGATTGGGAAGCCTCCGTCGGTCTTACCTCAATGCGCTCGCTCTCGGCCAACTTGAGGAGAGCAATCAGCGAGTGCTTGTCCACGGCCAGCCAAAGTCCGATGCCGAATATAATTGTGCCTAGCACCTGCAAAAGAAACAAAACAAAAATATACATAAATATATGTGTGTACAGGTAGTGCGCATTTGTGTGTTTACACTAAAACATAAAGCAAAAAACATAAAACACAAATCCCCCCGCTGGACATGCAAACGCAGTTGGATGATTGTTATTATTATGACGTTGCCTGCCCAAGTTGATTGCATTCGAAAATGCCGATGATGATGTTTGGCAATCAAGATGATGATGATGATGATGATGATGATGACGACGACGTCGGCAGAAAGTCAATGAACCGCCGCCAAGCTGAAAATGCGGGAAAAAGCACCAGCGCATGCGCAGAGATTTGCTTGATTGAGTTGCAATGGAATTTGATGGGACGGTATGACATGAACGCACCTCTATCTGCGAACCCATATGCACCCGGTGCATAAATCACAATAGCCCACAGCCAGCCAACTGGCATTACTTCATGTGTACTATACTTACGAAAAATATAAAATTGAATATGCAAAGCAAATACTTTGCACACCAGACTCCGCAATCGAAGACCATTTTCGTTGTTTTCGAAATCTTGGGGCTGTTTTCCTCCACGGAGCTCTCTCAACTGCAATGACAAAGAGAAATTTCACATTTAGCACTCTACTCTGCAAGTGAGTTTTCTAATTGAATTAAAATATTTCTACTTAATTTACTTAATTTCATGTTAAGTGCCGCACACTCGCTTGGGCATAGTACACAAAAAGAAAGTGTCACAAAACAACAAAAAAAAAAAAGCTTGAACGACATAATAACGAAAATACCAAGAAGTGTAAATAAACAAGAAAAGTATTTCTAGCCATGTTGCATTCGTTATCGGCCATGTTTGTACGTGCCCCGTGCCTTACAAATTAACATGTAAAGTTGGCCGTTAAAAATTAGTGAATGACTTCAGCAGGAAATATACAAGTCGAAAAGAAAGCCCAAATTGAAATGCTCTAAATATTTTGGAACAAATTAGTTGATATTTTGTGATTTAACTTAACATATGATTGCTTTAAAATTTGTAAAACTTTATAATAGTTACAAGATCCGTACTTCTAAAAATTTGCAATTGCTTCATAAATTAAGCGATTAACTTAATTCCCATAAACTTTCTATTAAAGATAAATGCATTCCTAATGGTTATATGTGTGTGTTTGATCATTTAAACAAGTTCTACAACAAGACGTAAATGCGATTTAAATCTAAATAAATTACGGCTTTAGTATGTACTCCAAACACCGCCTGCCGTCATCAGATAAAGCGATACGTTAATTCCTAGAGCAGCTAAAAAATTGTTAAAGTAAATTACAAGCTTTCGTTCATTCATTAATTCATTGAGTCGGCGGGAATCTCAATTTCCAGCATCTCGGTCCACGTAAACTTTCTCATTAGCAGCAGAACAGCTTCCCCGCCGCTTTCCCGCTTTTCACCCCTTCTACCAAAACCTCGCTTAGCACTTTTCTTTTCAGATGCTGCTGTTGTTGGCAGCTGGTTTGAGCCAAGTTCTCAGCCCACTGTGCTGGGCATACGTATGTGTGTGTGCGTTGTTATTTGGGTAAATATATACACATACAAACAATGTCACGAGCTATTGAAGTTGGAAAAGTAGAGCACTCGGCAGCGGAGCTAAGCCCTCTTTTTCTGCCTCAGTTTCGATGCTGTTCCGTTGCCAAGTCGCGGCGACGGGCAAACATTTTCCTTGCCAACATTTTTGTTCTCATTCTTCTCCTGGTCCCTTTGAGCCCGGTAAAAGCGCTCTAACGTCCACAGCCCCCTCCCCCCCTCCGTTGAACCTCTAATGATGTTTTGGCCAAAATGTAATTGTGTACGCAAACACCCATATAGCTGCGGTCAAAATAGTAGCACTTAAGATGTCAAATTCATGCTTTTCTCCGGATAAAATAAAGATTTTTATAGTAACGAAAACAAGTTCTTTATTTCAATAAGTTGGCATTTCATGAAAATAACTGTCTATTTATTTTTTTCCCATTTTTTATTATTTTCATGTTTATTTTTGAAGTCAATTTTTTTTGAGCTTATGGATGCATATTCAAAATAGTGTAATGATATATATATATATATCTTAGATATTAAAATTGTATGTCCTAAATCATGAAATTATATTGACTTAGACAAATTAAATAGATTAAAAGATATATTACGTGAAAAGTGCATACATAAAGATGTATTTTGCAAAGAGCGTTTCGATTTGAAATTGTAGGAAAATTATTGAGTTCTCAATGGTAGTACTCCAACCTTTGCTTCTAACCCACTGAGTGCATAACATACTTGAATGCAAAACGCTCTGGGGGCTTACATATACACATAAGACGAGTTTATGTGGGCGCCACATCACCCACATTTTCCCTTTTCATCCCACTTAAAAACCCTTCAACGCAACAAAAGTTTATCACAAATTTTTAATTGCTTTTCCATTGTTTTAGACATCCGACGTTCTGGCTTTAAATTAGTTTAAATTTTCTGCTGATAACACATGCAAATGGTTGACTAACGGATGTGCATACAGTGCTTAATGGATGTGACATTGAATTTATAATATGCCCTTAGTCAAAAACAAAGTATTGTTTATGAATATTCTCTCTCAAGTCATTTGTCTGCCAGCGGCTTAAAGTGAGAGATAAAGTATGGAAAAAATATTTTTATTTGCATTTTATTTGCATTCTAATTTGAATTTTATCCCACGGGATTTTGATTTGATTGAAGCTATACCGGATTGTATGATAGCCAAATATAAGCAGAGCTTTAAAAAATGTGACAATAAAAATGTAAATATTTGTGCTGGCAATAAACGTTGAACCTTCTCACTTTTAAATTCTAAACTTTATTATATTTATTTAATAAATATTTACCTAATGGCTTTACTCCTTTCCTTTTTCCACCCACTCTTTGGAATTTTATCTCGGAACGGTTCAACCTTTACCTTTATCTATTCATTAATGCTGCAGTTCGACTCTAAGCTTTAATTAATGCTCCGGCTGAGAGGAAAATCGGAAAAGCTTCCAGCAGCCACCCACTAAGCCTTTGCTGCTGGTTTCTCGTTTCTGGCTTCCGATGCCATGTGCCCATACAAAATTCAAAAGCTTGCCATTAGCACACACACTCTTGCGAGGCTACATGGCTAACACACATGTATTCACACACTCAAAAACGCCCGCACACATGCAGGGGCCCAAATCTTGTAATTAACTTTCAAGTGGCCCATGCAAAATATTGGCAAAAATTCAGCAAGCTCAGCATCAGCATTTCATCTAACTCAAATATTAAGTCTGGAGATCTACTTTAGATACATGTGTGCGCAGCAAAGTCAAATATCAGATGATGGAAATATTAAATTTACATAAAACAAATAGGATTAGCTTCTGGAATTTTTTAAAGGAAATTAGCCTTGCATTTGGAGCAAAGGTATGCAAATTTATTCGCTAAATACAGTGCTTTATTTTTAGTAAAATTTTAACAATTTTAAAACACTAACAAAAATACCTGCTATTCCAATCAAAAAAAAAATACAACAGCTTTCTATGAACTGATAGCAGTTGTGTGTTTTTAGATAGAATACAAAATAAATTAGATTATATCATATATTCAAATCAAAAGCCAATTCACGAGTGTGCTATACAGGTAAAAACGACGTTTTTTGTTGTGGGCAGATATCGATGTAAATCTCGTTTAAAGCTTGTACATATATATGTAGTTAAATATTCAGCAGCAAATACAGAAAAAAAGCATTGAGAAGCCACAAAATAAATTGCAAATTTATGGCCCTCGCAGCTGACTTGCATTCGGATTTTGAATCGGGCTTTGTTTATTATTTGCGTAATTAAATGCTTGCACATGCTCGTACAGCATTTTTTAACCGTAGAAAGTTTTGTTTTACCGGCTGCTGTAAAAGTGGAAGTCTAGGGAGCTGAGAGCTCTCAAAACAATGCACATTTTTTTTTTGTTTGAAATCGCGACGGTGATTAAAGCATTTTCTATTGCAAAAAGGAAATTCGAGCGGGTCTCAATTGTGGGACTGGAAGTGATTTTCTTTTTTGTACCAGCCGATCTTTCCTTCTGCAGGTCGTCGTCAAAATGGGTTAAAGAAAGTCGTAACTTGTATTAATTAGAAAAAAAAGTTTGGGGGAAAAAAGAGTGGCGAGGAAGAAGAAAAGCTGCGCTTGAACTGAAAGGGCTGTCAAAACCTTTGGCCATAACTTTTCAACTATAGATGTTAGTTCCCCATTCCCAGATGCACTCTCACATATATAGTATGTTATGTGTGTTCACACTTGTCACGTTCGTTGGCTTGCCAAGAATTTCGAAATTTTATTTATTGCCAATGTTTTCTGTTTTTCCCTGCACCGCTGCCCGATACCCATTTTTCTCTACTCTTCGATTCTGATTTGATTGGGTGGCTGGCTCTGGAGATGGGAAATGTGAAATAGCAATCGTGGAAAAACTCATCTCGCTCGAAACCAAAAGTGCCGTAGAACCACAGAGCCACTTTTCTATCTGTCAAAGCGTGAGAAATTCGTTCTTCTCCGTTCTTCATCTTTATAGCTGCGGTTTTCCCTCCTCAGCTCCCAAGCTGGGTAATTAAATTAGGGAGTATTAAGCCTCAATTGGGTCAACCCGCTCTCCAAACAGTACTTAAATGCAGGTGGGTGGCACACCAATCCTCCTCCCGTTCCCTCAAGTTCTTAAGTATGCATATGAGAGTGGATTTCAAGAGGCTGGTTTGATGTGTGGGAACTACTTACTTATAAATGGTTCTACTAAGTGGAATGTTAATGCCTAAATTTGCTTGGGGAGCTTAACAAAATGTGGTTCATCGGGGAAAATAAGTTATTCGTACAATTGATTTAACCTTACAATTGTTCCTTGCTTTTCTGAATTTGTAAAATTAAAAATTAAATTTCTTTCTTTCCATTTTTAGTATATTTAAATGTACTAAAGAATTTAGCTTTCTTTGCTAACGAAATGTATTTCAAATCTTCAGTTTTTTGTTCGAATGTAGTATTTGCTTTTGCTTAACTCTAACAAACTTTGATTTATTCAACACTTGATTGTTTGGTTTATACTTCAAAATAAGCCACGCTCATTAAATAAAACCGCATCATAATCAAAGATTATGTTTGCATATCAAATGTAAACAAAACCAATTAAATATATATGCATTTACCCGACATAGATTAGACGTTTAATTTAACCAAGTATTCATTTATCCTTTAAACTCGGCCAAATATATTTGCCTTACCGTTCAAATTAAAAACCCTTTCTATTAATTAGAGCGTATTTACTCTATTTTTGCGGCTTATAATATTTTTCCAATCGAATAAAATCAAAATGTAATCATCGCAACTGTTTTGCCCAATTGCTGTCCCTTAAAAAAAAGTTTGGCATTTTGTTGACCCAACAATTTGCTTTATTTTCTTGTCCTCAGTTGATTGCTAAATTTGTGTCCCCTATAAAAAAGGCTTTAAGCCCGAGCTTATCCAACTGGAATAAAAATCCATTAATTGGGCAAAATATAGCGCAATATGGACGCTCTTGTTGTTGCTTTTGATGTTTTTTAACGCTGCCGCACGAGCGACGCAATCAATTTATTTATAAATTTAGCTTAATTAATGCAAATATAACGCAAAACAAGAAAAGCCAGGCAAATAACTTGCTTAGCTTTTGGAGCGTCAAATTTAAAAATCTACATAAAGGCAAAAGCTCAGAATTTACAACAGGATCCTGCTATAATTATTACTTGAAGTGGTCCAATTAAATGAATCTTACAATTCGACATCACCTAACATAAGGCTAATTGAGTGTCGTATAAATTCAGTTTTGTTCATTTCATTTTTCACTTTGTAGAGTCATTCAACTCCGGCTGTTAGTTTTTGTTAGTTTGCTTATATAATCACATGAAGTGCGTTAATTTGACATAATTAGTGGGCTCGGGCACGAGACGAAGTCAAAACCCCAACTTCACTCTAAGGTCTTCGAGTTGAAGAGTAGGACCCCTTTGTCTGACTCTACTTTTTTTTTTTTAGGTCAATGGTCTTTGCCGTGCCGATGTTTGTTGCCATGTTTGCTGCCATTTGATGGCTTGCCAATTTAACACCTGACAGCTTCGTTTGGGCCATGTGCACTGGACCAAGCCTTGTGCCATAAGCGAGCGCAGATGGCAACGCCCCAGTCCCAATTCCCCCGGCCACGCCCCCCGCCCACCGCATCGAGTTACGAGAGCAGTCTGGCAGCAACACTGGCAAAAATGGTATTCAAATATTGACTTGGAAACTGATGATTCGGCTGTTTAAATTTGCTGTTTAAGTCAAAATATTTATTATATCTCACATAGGGTTCTGAGCTGAGGCTTTCCCTACAAACACATTAGCTTGCTGTCCATAAACTTAATGTATCTATATATAAATTGATTATATTGAAAACCAAAAGTACAAGTATTCTAAAATTTAACATTTCAAGTTATTCTAATACTTAAATAGCAACATGAAGATAGAAAAATTTCAAACAATTTTTTTTCATATTTAATGTATGTATAAAAGTATCAATTGCGATACAATAAGTAATCGATTTTAAAAATTCAAAATGTTTAATATTTGACTGTTTAGAAACGTTGGTTGTCATGGCTCCCGAAAATCGTTTCATTGGTTCTTCTGGACCTCTAACTCCCTTGTGTGGAAACAAACCCGAAAAATTTAAGACGAAAATGCAAGATGTTAAATTTTTCTTACTGTGTAGAACCCAGATCTGGTAGCCAAACAGGCGTGTTGTCACCAACGAACCAGCCAACTACTATGTCCAACCGGCCACGAGGGCCCCAGACACGTCTGGCCATTTAGCAGAGTTATGCGATACATTTTTGCGAATTTATTTCTAGTCGGTTGAAGAAATTTACAAAAGTTTTACTCTAGATTTGATTACGAAAGAGAGGTAGGAGTTGATATGCAAATGGCTTTGACAACTTTTCTGTGAAATAGGTAAAATGTCAAAACTTCAATTTTCTGAGAGATTTTAATCAGAGATTGTCAAAATATTGATGAACTTTGGAGCTTATAATTTACTTTTGCAAATATAGTTGAACGAGAAGCAAAAGTCTGATAAAATGCAAATTTAGTTAGACACATACTTTGTTGAATTTTTGAGATAAAAGTATCTTTGAGAGTCACATTCCATTGATTCATTAAAAGTTATTTCTTCATTCTTTTTTGATAAAAAATGATACAACAATTTGATCTGTAGAAAGAATTGGCTATCAAATAACTCGCAATTAAAAAGCTTTTTCCTCGTTCAAAGTAAATTATTTGACCCACCCAAATATTTTTGCCTATGCATCAAATTTTTGTCAAGAACGCGAGACGTCGAATAACATTTCAGACACTGACCTACTTTAAGGTAAATAGCAGTGGGGGACGGAGAAAAATGAAACTATTTGGGGCCAATTACCATCGTTGTGGACAAGAAAAGAAACTTTGCATATATATATATATATATTTACTTAATTGAGTGGGTTCCCCGCCCACGTGCAACCCACTCCAGTTCTTTATTAATTTTTTCATTTTAATTATTCCGTTTCTGCCTCGTCTTTTTCTGAAAAGTGAAATGCTCACAGCCAGAATTTGTTCAATGTCTCTGGCTTTTTGGTTTATTATTGCTCATTGCTCCAGTTAAGCTACAAGATGGGTAATGGTGTACTATATCTGTATCTGTATCTGTAGCCGTCAGTCTGAATTACATAGCTTGAATGAGGTTGACACACTTGCATTTATTTAGCTCATAATGAGCTGGCAAATGTTTTGCCTTTGTCTGTGCCTGGCTGCCTCCTCCTCACTGGGTTTATTGTTACTGATTTTTTTCACTTTTCATCAATAAAATAAACTGATGAAATGCTTTAAATTGTCTCTGTTTGTGTAGCATAATGAGGCGTTTCGACAAAGATAAACAAAAGAAGAAAGAGGCGGCAAAGTCAAATCAAAGTTTGATGGAAATACAAAAGTTTGGAATAATAATGGGAGTCGAGTTATATAACCTATGCATATAAATCAGTTGGCAAGAATGGTAGAATCGCATTTATGCAAAATTTTGTGGAGATACACATTTTTCAATTAAAGAAAATAAAACGGTAAAGAATATGAAGGTAAATAGTTTAATAAATCTTAAGCATATTAATTTTAATGTAAAATACGAGGTAATCTAAACTACTATATAAAAGTCTTCGAATAAAAAATGGGTCAGTGGTAAATTCCTACCAGAGCGGATTGACATAAAAATCTAGAAAAATCAGCATAATTCAGAAATAATTAGGAGACGTGTGTGAGGTACAAATTAAAACAATAAACGACCCCAAAGTGCCCCAAAATTAGATTCGTTTTTTTTAAATTCTTTCTTTTGCCATTTTTCTGTTATAAATGTTGTTAAAATGGCTTAAAAAAATTATGATCATAATCTTATGGCATAGCCGCAACTAACTGCATTTAAATTTTTTGGAAATTCAGCCTCCTTAACCAAGTCCCCAATATTTTCCAATTCTCTTATGCGTGACGTCACGGCCTCCACATATGTTTGTATGTATGTTCTGCTGGCGCACTTTGCATTAAGTCGTAAATGAGTGTATGTAGCATTTTAAGTTTGACCGCGCAGGGGAAAAAATGAAAATACCAGTCACAAAAAATTTAAAATGCGCGGTTAAAAAATCGATTATATCGCAAATCTTTTCATTTGTTTTCAAATGTTGAGTTATCTACAAACTTTGGATTTGTAAAAAACAAAAATAAACAATGATTCGCTCTGCTATGTACACACACACGCACGAAATATGTATATCCAAAAAATCAAGATAATACTGATATCCTTTTGCTAAAAGAATATTTAATTTACATTTCCACAACAGATTTAAGACATTTTGTAACCGATTTTTGTCATTTAAAATTCAAATCGCATTGATAATATTAAAAGAACATTAAATATTCAAACCAATTGATTCTCACGCTCTTTATTACACGTGCCTCATATTGTTTAAACAAATGCAAATGTTTAAACAATTTGATTCACGGCGTCCCCCACCTGTCTTTATCTAAACTACTATATAAAAGTCTTCGAATAAAAAATGGGTCAGTGGTAAATTCCTACCAGAGCGGATTGACATAAAAATCTAGAAAAATCAGCATAATTCAGAAATAATTAGGAGACGTGTGTGAGGTACAAATTAAAACAATAAACGACCCCAAAGTGCCCCAAAATTCGATTCGTTTTTTTTAAATTCTTTCTTTTGCCATTTTTCTGTTATAAATGTTGTTAAAATGGCTTAAAAAATTATGATCATAATCTTATGGCATAGCCGCAACTAACTGCATTTAAATTTTTTGGAAATTCAGCCTCCTTAACCAAGTCCCCAATATTTTCCAATTCTCTTATGCGTGACGTCACGGCCTCCACATATGTTTGTATGTATGTTCTGCTGGCGCACTTTGCATTAAGTCGTAAATGAGTGTATGTAGCATTTTAAGTTTGACCGCGCAGGGGAAAAAATGAAAATACCAGTCACAAAAAATTTAAAATGCGCGGTTAAAAAATCGATTATATCGCAAATCTTTTCATTTGTTTTCAAATGTTGAGTTATCTACAAACTTTGGATTTGTAAAAAACAAAAATAAACAATGATTCGCTCTGCTATGTACACACACACGCACGAAATATGTATATCCAAAAAATCAAGATAATACTGATATCCTTTTGCTAAAAGAATATTTAATTTACATTTCCACAACAGATTTAAGACATTTTGTAACCGATTTTTGTCATTTAAAATTCAAATCGCATTGATAATATTAAAAGAACATTAAATATTCAAACCAATTGATTCTCACGCTCTTTATTACACGTGCCTCATATTGTTTAAACAAATGCAAATGTTTAAACAATTTGATTCACGGCGTCCCCACCTGTCTTTATTATTAATATAATCTTTTTCTTTTGCATACTTCTTTATGGGGCTTACCAGAAAATATAATAATTGTTTTCAAATGACTTCATTTGGTGCGACAAAAGTTATTAATGAAGGTTATATGCCCACATTTAAAGTACAGGGGCAAGTTTACCACTTAGTTGGTAGCGTTTTGCCAGCTTCTAAAGAAGAAGCTCAGTTTCTCCAAATTTATTTTATTGGTGAGGACAATGTAGAAGCCGATTTCAGGTGTAAAAACAGTCCTGGAGTTCAAAATGCGTTAGTTAAATCACTACAGTTGATGCTGCATGAAAGTAATCCATATGTTAAGGATTTTAAAACTGCTCTTAAAAGAGTTCCGAAGAATTGTAGCCAATTTAAAATGGTTATTCACGCCAATAAAAAAGCCTGTTAGGGCTCATAGAGGTCGTTATAACGCACCCCAAGCAAATGAGGTCGCTTTGGTATTAGTTGACCAACAATTTGAAAAAAGGGACATTATTATTGAGGGTTATAATAATCAGTTAAAAAGAATCAGTGAACTTCACCGATCTTATGACGCCCTACAATATCCATTAATGTTTTGTCATGGAGAAGATGGTTACACTATAGATATACCCAAAATTGACCCCGTTTAAAAAAAAAACGGTAAGAAAACAGTCTCAGCGTTAGATTTTTACAGTTTCCGAATAATGCTTAGAGAAAATGTATGGAATCACCTGCACTATTTTAGAGCTCTCTTTAGTCAATTTTTGGTTGATATGTATGCTAAAATAGAAACAGAAAGGCTTAATTTTATTCGGCTAAATCAAAAAAAGCTGAGAGCAGAAAGCTACATACATCTTCAAGATGCTATAGGTAGGAATGATGTAGATTTAGCACAGTTTGGACAGATGGTAATTTTACCTTCATCCTTTACTGGCTCGCCACGGTACATGCACGAAAAAACTCAAGATGCCATGACATATGTTCGTTATTATGGTCGTCCTGATCTTTTTATTACATTTACCTGTAATCCTAAATGGAAAGAAATTAAAAGTGCACTATTTTTAGGGCAGAAGCCTCACGATCGGCATGATATCATTGCTCGAGTCTTTCATTTAAAGGTCAAATCTATAATGTCTTTAATTAATAGTCATAGTTTGTTTGGGGAAGTGCAATGCTTTATGTATACGATAGAGTGGCAGAAACGTGATCACGCCTCAACAAATTGATTCAATTATATGTGCAGAAATTCCAGATTCTGAAAAGGATCCTCTCCTATATGAGATTGTTAAGGCTAATATGATTCATGGACCATGTGGCCGCTTAAACCTAAAATCGCCCTGTATGAACGAGGGTAATTGTTCCAAAAAGTTTCCGCGATCGTTGCTTAATGAAACTGTTACTGGAAAAGATGGTTACCCTAAATATAGGCGAAGAGCACCTGAAGATGGTGGCTTCACCATGGAAATTAATGGAAACATAATTGACAATAGGTGGGTAGTGCCCTATAATTGTGTTCTCCTGCGGACCTTTGAGGCTCATATTAATGTAGAGCTCTGTAGTTCAATTAAATCCATTAAATACGTTTGCAAATACATCAATAAGGGCAGTGATCAAGCTACATTTACTGTGGAAAGCCCTACTAATGAGGTTCAACTATATCAAAGCGGTCGATATATCAGTAGTTCTGAAGCAGTGTGGAGAATTCTTGCATTCCCCATACATGAAAGGTATCCGCAATTGTACATTTGGCCGTGCATTTGGAAAATGGTCAACGGATATATTTTGATCCTAATAATCAAAATCAATTAGTTAACCAGTTAACCAACGCTTCAATAACGACACTGACTGGGTTTTTCGAACTTTGTAAAACGGATTCATTTGCAAGGACCCTTCTTTATGTTGAAGTACCTTCCTATTTCACGTGGAACAATAAAAAGTTCCAAAGGAGAAAGAGAGGTAATATTGTACCTGGTTTTCCTGGAATTAGAATGGATGATGTTTTAGGTCGAGTGTATACCATACACCCTAAAAATAGTGAATGCTATTACCTAAGACTACTTCTTCATGAAGTGCGGGGACCAACCTCATTCTTATTTTTTAAAACAGTTAATAACATTACGTATGCTACATTTCAATTGGCATGTAAGGCTTTGGGCTTACTAGAAGATGACACACACTGGGAATATACCCTAAAGGAAGCAGCTTTATGTAAATCGCCAATTCAATTACGTGATTTATTTGCGGTGATGTTAGTAAATTGTCAAATGGCTGATGCCGCACATCTTTGGGAAATGTATAAAGAAAGCTTTTCAGAAGACATTTTGTACGAGTTTTCTCTAATAGTGGCAGAAGTCAATCAAGATCTACTGGATAGAGTGTTTAATAAATGTCTTATTTTAATCGAAGATATAACACTGTCCATTGGAGGTACGTGTCTATTAGACTATGGTTTGCCCGAACCGATTAGAGTTAGTAGACCACTTCAAAATAGGGAATATTTAAACGAAATAAATTACAATATTAATGAATTCGAATTAAGTAAAGACGAAAATTCCCTTAACGATGAGCAAAGAATGGCATTTCAAAAAATATTACAAAGTGTTCAAAATGAAAACGGTGAAATATTTTTTTGGATGCCCCGGTGGCACAGGCAAGACATTTTTATTGAATTTGTTGTTAGCAAAATTACGACATAATAATAATGTAGCATTGGCTGTTGCTTCTTCAGGTATAGCTGCTACGCTGTTAAATGGGGGACGCACAGCCCACTCTGTGTTTAAACTCCCATTGGATTTAATAAATGTAGAAACACCATGTTGCTCAATATCTAAACGGTGTAATATGGCATTGGTTTTTCAAGAATGTAGACTTATTGTTTGGGATGAATGCACAATGGCTCATAAGAGTGCTTTTGAAGCGTTGGATAGAATGTTGAAAGATATTCGTGGTAATGATTTTCTAATGGGAGGTATGACGGTTTTATTATCTGGAGATTTTCGTCAAACGCTTCCTGTAGTTCCTCGAGGAACAAGGGCAGATGAAATACAAGCCGGCTTAAAATCATCATTTCTTTGGCCTACTATTCAAAAATTGTGCCTAACAAAAAACATGCGAGTGCATTTAAAAGGCGATACAACTGCTGGAATTTTTTGCACATACATTATTGAGAATTGGAGACGGTCTTTTCCAACTGTCGAAGGAAAAATAATTATTCCTTCAGGTTTAGGAACTGTTGTAACTTCCCTTGAGGAGCTCACATCAAATATATTTCCGGAAATTTCAAAAATCTCAACCAAATCATTAGATTGGTTTTCGGAGAGAGCAATATTAACTGCTAGAAATGATAGAGCTGTGGTAATAAATAACATACTGTTAAAATCATTTGATGGTATTGAAGTTACGTATAAGTCTATTGATTCAGTCACTGAAGTTGATGAAGCAGTTCATTTTCCGGTTGAATTTCTCAACCAACAAAATCCACCTGGACTTCCCTTACACATTCTAAAGCTTAAGATTGGTGCACCAATTATGCTGTTGAGAAATTTAAGACCTCCAAAACTATGTAACGGTACAAGATTGCAAGTAAAAGCTCTTCATAACAATTTAATCGAAGCTGTGGTTTTTACTGGCTGTGCCAAAGGAGAAATTGTTTTTATACCACGAATACCCCTAATACCATCAAATCTACCGTTTCAGTTTAAAAGACTTCAGTTCCCTGTAAAAGTTTGCTTTGCAATAACGATAAATAAATCGCAAGGTCAGACCTTAAAACTAGCTGGACTAGATTTAAGGGACGATTGCTTCTCTCATGGTCAGTTTTATGTGGCCTGTTCAAGAATTAGCTCCTCTGAGTCTTTAATTATTTTAGCGCCAGAAGGAAAATCAAAAAATATCGTTTATAGAGAAGTCTTGCAAAAATGTTAAACATTTCTAATTAAAATGCACTGTGGAATAGGCCTCATGGGGAAACCAAAAAAAAAAAACGCGCCAAAACCTCTATCTCTATGGTGGTGTCGAAATGTGGAATGGTTTTAGTTTAAATAAAGTAGCAAATAAAAAAGTTAATCAAAAGTATAGTTTTAAGCGATATAGTTAGGAAATTGCTAATCTTAATTTCCGCAGGCGAAGCTGCGGGCTACCTTGCTAGTTTAACCAATAAAATTGTACTTCTTTTTAAACACATACTATTATGTTGTATTGTATTAAACACATACATTGCTCTTGTATTAAGTTAGTTATTTTATAAGATACTTGATTATGAATATCTCAATACACCTCCAGCTTTTATTCCAGCTTTAAATAAAACAATACCGCTTCAATTGTGCTATTTAAGAGACAGTCCCTGTATATTCCCATTGTTTTTTTTTTTATTTTCCAATTGAGAGTTCATATGCCATTGTTGTAGCGAGATTACACATACGCCGTGTGTGTTGTGTGTGGAGTGACAATTTCCTGCATTTGAGAGACAAAACATAATCGAGCTCAGCATAACCAACGCCCGCTGTCACTTCAATTCATAACAGATGCAAATAAATTTCCATTAAAGTTTTGTGGGCCACCCCGCATCACCCTTTTCGGCACCCATTTTCTGCGTGGGCGGACGACAAGCCAAACAGATGCGAAGTTAAGTAGAGATTCCAGGGGTCTAGAGAGGTATTAAGGTGCCCCCTTCTGGTTTTAGATAATACCCATTTCGAGTCACGGGGCGCAAATTGCGGCCTTAAACGAGCAGCAAGCTCTCACACATTACTTTTCATATATATTTAAATGAAATAAGTATCTGGCAGATACGTTGCAGTGACAGTTGCATCCACACGCGAACTTAAGTGTGAAAACTGAGGATCGTGTGTTGGCTCTTGTAATCTTTGCTGGTTATTTAACTTTCTTTTGGCCCCTTGGGGTGCCAAGTTCAATGCGCTTAACTTGCGGCTAATGCGCCTCTCCTTTGGCCAAGCTCAAGCTCAACTCAACTTTCACATTCACAACCTTTGGCACTTCCTCCTGCCACATGGAAAGATAATTTTTAAACTTAAAAACTTCGTGTTGGCCAAGCCGCCGATTCACATTTTGCCATTTGGCAATATGCAGTGCAATCAATGCTTCTCATTCGATATTTTGCAAGCTTACTCATTCGGCTGTGGGGCAAGTTTTTCATTTCATTTCGTCTCACTTCGTTTTAGTTCAGTGCGGCGTGGTTCAGAAAAGTATCTATACATGCTACACCCAACGCATGGGAGTGCAAAAATGTAGAAAAAAAGTGCTGCCTGCCATCGCCTATGCAACTATGAAATATCGCATCGCTCGGTGAGAGTACGAGTGTACGCGCATATCCCAGCCAGAGCTGGCTAAATTTATGTGGGAAGTTTTTTGATGACGTTCGTAATTTCAGACCATCCCCCACACTATAGTACATAGTGCACAACTTATCTAATAACGGAGCCAGACTTACTACTTCCTGTAAAAGCCTTCCCGGAATGTGAGAACAGAGCGCCAGCGAGAAAGGGCTGCATTTATCTCTGCTGATATAATCTGTATTCAAGATTTATGATTCAGATTGAATATTCTTTATAGTTCTTGTAAGATGGGAATATAGTTAAAAGTTACATCTTACATAGAGAAGCTTGAGAAGCCAGAATATTTGTTTTCTTTTACTGCAAAGATATATGACTACGCTCATCACGAACAAGAAGTTTCCATAGATGTCGGAAGAATACTGGTATTATGGTATTATGCAAATTAAACGTTTTTTTTAATATTTTGTGAACTCTATAATTGGCTTTATAGGTAACTTGTATAATATAGATGTGAAGGGTTAAAAAATGTCATGTGCATTTTATATCTACCAATCAAAAGATCAACAATCTATCGGGTAGTCCACATTTGGCAACTTTCGGGCCTTAAAACACACTTATGCAATGAGTTTGCCTAGTCCGATTTTATGGCAAATAAAACTTAACCAAAAAAGCAAACTAAGCCGCCACTCTAGACTCCAAAATAAAATCCACAGCAAACTCGCCCAGCCACCTGCTGTGCTTTGTATCCCAAAACTTGTCCGCTTCCACATGCTGTGTAATAGACCAATTGCATCAGCTAAAAAACCAAAAACTAAAGTAAACCTTTGCCTACTTTTTCTGAGCCAAACATAAGCATTTGGCCAAGAGGGTGGGATGGATAAGCAATTGCCAATGCTCTTTGGTGTTAATCGCTATGCATATGCATAGCAAAGAAAAATCCATAAAATAACCAGAGGCGTGCCATCACAAAAGTTAAAACAAAATTAAATTAATATGCATTGTTGCAGCAGCACGTCGCCTTGCATATTTGGACTTTCACTTTTGTTTTCTTTTCGAAAAAGAGAGACAAACGAAAAGGTAAACAAGATTTCAAAATGAACTTAAGACGCACACTTGATCCACGTCGACATTTCAATCAATTACAAATGGTTAACACAAATATAAACATCATGTGTTTCTTGATTGGGGCTTCCGAGTTTGGTGGGCGAGCAGTGATTAAAGTGGGTAACTGCGTTAATTGCTGGTACCCCTTTACTTTCCCTGGCCCCCTCAATTACGTCCAGAAATCGAAGTTACGCATTTCCAATTGCGCAATCGTCACAATCTTTTCGTTTTTGCCGTCTGGAGATTTTCATGGCTTGCGAAAGTAGACATTTTTACAGTCCGCTTTATTTTATTTTTGGCTTCCCGAACAATGCGTGCAGTTATTACTAGTTTTGGTTCATTAATCATGTGTCAGGGAAATACTTATGTGCACCTACCTGCTGGGCATAAGAAATTAGAAAATGGGACAAAGAGATACCAGTGGGAAAATTGCCAAGGGCCTCAAGAGGTGATTATGAATTAACTATATGATTAAAGGGCAAACTTATCATGACATAAGGAGATTTTCTCTTGTTTTATTTTTGTTTTCCTCAGAAAGTTGAGCTTAGATTTAATGGCAATCTTTTTGTGACATAATAATCTTGGCTTGGAAGTTGAAATTAGTTAGAAGTTGTTTAGCCTTAGTTTTACTTTCTAATCTCTTAAGATTTGAAGATTAATCAATGTTTTCTCTTTCGTTTTCAAAAAGCAAAATGCATCTCAACAGTAAGTACATACACAAAACCCAAAAAGTTTATTACTTGACGATTTGGTATTTATATTTTTTGGTTGATATTGGCCTATTAAATTTATGAAGCAATTTTAAAACTTTCAAACAACCATTTTATAAATTGAACACAACGTGGACTTAAACCTATATACCTTGAATAAATGCAATTATGTTAAGCTACCTTTTTTTAACTGTGTAACGCGATTAGGTTTCCCCCTTTTTGTTCAGCTCCAACTGGCTGGCTTAAAGTTTTTAATTAACTTAAATCAATGACAGTTTACATTGCCGATAGAAACGTTTGCGAAATGGCCAGCTAGGGACTTCAGCTGGGATTGACTATTGTTGGATTGAGACAATGACAAAGTAACTAGCATCGATTCGATTGCAATGGAAAGCCGCAGATATAGCCGGACGATTAAGTATCCCAGGCCCAAGGCGGATGGTCGGTCAACCAGATGGTTGGACAATTGCCGCAAATCACAGTGGGGACAGCCATTCGAAATATGTGTATACTGGTGGCTGGGTTTCCGCTGAAAGTGCAGGCAATTTAAGCCAAAGGGGCGGAGATCTAATGCTGGAATGAAGTGTTGCCGGGTGAAGAATTGCTGGCTTGATTTTAATTGCAACTGACCACCGACCAGAAGCAATGAACTTGCCACCATTCGGTCGTAATTCGAGCCACAAACAGAAAGCCCATGTAATACAAGAAGGTTGTGGGAAATTCCACCGGACCAGCGAAGAACACCACTCGTCGAGGGTGGTGTGCGATTGTGATAGTGATGTGTGTGAAAGTCCAAGGCGGCGAGTGGATCAAGTTTTAGTTACCATAAAATATGCAGAGACAACGCATGCGCAACACGTAACCCGATGCAGATACATTTTGGTGGACCTGCAGATACAGCTAAAGATACTGTCCAGTTTGGCCCTGTTCAGGGTGACCCGTTCACCTTGGAGCGGCGCTTCAAAAAGTCGTTTAACATCGAGTTTTTGGGGGCTAAAAGCGTCAAAGAGTCCGTGGTCTATATATCAACCTCCCATATGAAGGGGTTTGCTCTATATGATAAATCCATTGGCCTTTGGCCAATTTCATGCTCGCTGAGGCGTCGTTTCGACAACCTGCTGCTTTGTACACTGCTCCTATTCCACTAATTGAGTTATGTTGCACATTTCGGCAAGTCAGCTAGTCGGCTTCATGGTTCTGCGACTGCTGCGGATATTTGCCAATTGAGTTATTGCTTTTTGGCTTTGCATTAGCGTGCGCTCACCTGAGATTTCGCAATGGAAAGTTTGGCCAACTCTTTAGACCAAGTTCTGTGTGCGAGAACATCAGCCAAAAGCTAAAACGGGTTGGCCTGGCAAACACGGTTAACGGTTTTCGGAGTGCTGTGAATCGTTTTGTCACGCCTTCGATTCGAGCCAAAAGAAATCCCTACTCAAATGTTTGCTTAAGTTTCTGGCACCCAGTTGCAGGTGCAGTCTGCAAATTTCTAGACGCAAAGTACATACTATTTTAGCTCATCACCTGCTTTAGCTAGTTTCAGTGATTTTTTACCCTTTTAGTTTTCCATTTATTTAACAGATAGGAAGCTGGGGGAGCCAGTTTAAGGCCACTTACTCAATACCAATTGGCAGGTGCTTTGCCAAACCCCCAAGCAATGGAGATGTGAGTGGGTTGATAAGATGAAAAATGCTATTAGACCTTCAACTAAACGGTAGAAAAGTGCAGAAAACGTTTCTGCGAGACCTTGGAGAGTAATAGCTTACAAATACTCATTAATCCTTTCCTAAGAAAATCTTGGCAAACCTCGATTTGAATAAACTTCCAAACTTAAATATCCATTAATATGTAGATTCACATTGAATCTGTGCTTTAAAGACCATCAACACTTTTTTTCTCGCAACACAATGTTAATGTACTTTAAAACACATAACCCTGATTTAAAAAAACAACATGGAGCTCTAGTTTGGTTTATAAATATTGCTTAAACAAAATTTTATTTTGATTAGCAATCAAAATTGTAAATTAAAATTAAAGTTTTGCTCGTTGTTCTCTTTACTTTTTTAAATAAATTCCCCTGGCATTCTGTTCTTCAACAAGCTTTAAATATTAAATTCGCTTGCATTTGAAAGGAATTTTAAATATTTATGAAAATGTCAACAGTGCTTGCGGCTCTTTTCATGTGAATTATCTAAGGAATTCGTAAAATATTTGTTGTTTAATTGTCAGAAATTCGTTTTAAAATACTTATTTTGCAACAATTTATGGCCAATGCTTCAAATTAATTTGGCAAACTCCAATTAAGGTTTTTATTATATGTTAAATAAGTATCAGTTAACTTTTCACCCCTTTTAATATTATTTATGCAGACTGCTGTCAGGATGATTAAAAGATTAGTATCAAACGTGAATTTACAGTCACGTAACGTTTATATAATTTTTTACATTTCCGTGCAGAGATAAATATATTCGAATAATTGAATTGGTAATTTCATAAGGTAATAAACTAACGAAACAAAAGTGAGTCTGCAGTTCTGAAAAGTAATCATAATCAGCCTCGTAGCCCCATTCCCCCATTTAGTGCGATATCAAATACGAGATTTGTGGGATTTTGCTCATTGGCTCTCTCTCTTTCATAGTTTCTTCGTCTCGTTCCTTGCTCATTTCCAATAAGCAATTCTACTTGCTTTATTGGTTTTCCTGACAAACTTGTTCGGAACTCTCGCGGAGCGGACAGGTTGCTTTGAGGGGAGAGAACCCGGAGTCAGCATGTTTTCAAGATCAAAAAGCGAATGGCGGTGGAGCTAAAGAAATTGCACAAAAATTTACACACTCCACAACAATAAAGAACGAGAGAGAGAGAGAGAGGGGCAAGAGACATGGAGAGAAAACTGCAAAAGGGAACCTTTCACTGCAGATACACTGGAAAATATATATATGTATATATATAAATAGCCCGAGAATACCTTTTGTCATCGAATTCTATTTAACCAAATTCGATTAAAAGGCGACCATTCATATAAATTCTTACCGAATTTGGTTGGAAGAGATTTTCGTAACCCCGGAATTTATATTATGACACACAGCATTATGGACTGCTGTACAAAATTTGATTTTAACTACTTCAAAATATTCAAGAGACTTGATATGCAACCATTTTGTTTGAATGGTATAAATTAAAAAAACCTTATCTCATGTTAAAATATTTGTGGAATTCACAGGACTTGATAATAGCAATTTTGAATGCCATGTAAGTTTCTTAAAGAAACAACAAAAATAAAGCTAATGGGTTCCAGATCAGAAATAAGATGAGGCATTTTGGCATTCTACAAATATTTTCCGTTTTGGAATTAAAAATACCAATTACACAAATTTTTTTCTCTGTCCCTATTGGAGAGGCAAGGTAGAATTAGTGATAAACATAAAGAAAGGCGGCGCAATTGAAAAGTGGCACAGATGCCAGGGCAGCGGCCCCAAAAGGCAACGGTATCCGAGAGCAGGAGCGCAAAAGGGAATCCAGGAGCGGAGTGGGGGCAGCATCAGCAATCATATAAAAAGGGGGCGGGGAAGGAGCAGGAGCGGCGCAAAAAGTGTGTGCGTATCAACAAAGCGGACGGTTGAGGGCTGGGCCCGGGATGATGGGATGCCCAAGGGCGTGGGTGGTGGGTTGGTGGTATTTCACTGGGAACAGTAGCACTCGCTCTGCTTACTTCGTACATTTTTTTTTTGTTCCCGTTTTGAGAAATATATGCGCACTTCCAAAACTAAGGCAAAAACTTACCTGTAAAATATAAGCACGCTGCGTAGCGAGCTGTTTAATAATTTACGGTTCGTCGAAGATTTACGACCCACTGGATAAGTCAAACTGCAATGATTCCGGAATATAAGGATATTTGAGAATTTTTGGCAGGGCGAAAAAAGCACAACACTTTTATTATCAAATATTTTTTTCTTGTGGTGGGTTGGGAGTTATGTGCGGCTGGTAAATATTGTTGATGCTGGGGCATACAGTAAGTAAACGGGGAGTACGCAGCACTGTTTTGATTGAGCGCGCGCAAAAAATTATACACAAAATCACGCACACAGCGAAATCCAGATAGAGACGCACCGATGGCTTAAAACTGGGACCCGAGAAGAGAGCGTAGGGTGTGTTGGATGCTTCCAGGCACCGACCACGATATAACTGCACTCGGCACTAGACTCGAATCGTGGCTTAAATCACTCGGCACTCACTCATCTGCGAATCTCTGACCGTCTACTTGGAAGCGTGCTTTCGAACTGAAGCCGTTTTGCTTTTGAGCTGCTGCTGCTGCTGCCGTTGCTGTTGCTGTTGTTGCTGCTGCTGCTGCTGCTGCTGCTACTGCTGCCACAGCCACCACCAATACATGCGCGGAAAGCAGGTTGCTCTGGCTGAAAGCTCGGCTCGCCAGTAACGCCAAAAGTCTATTTAAAAGCTTTTCATCGATGCCAGATAGTTGAAAATAGCTCATATTTAGGTGCTTTTCTTAACCCTCTAGCACCAGAAAGTGAATAAGTAAGTATTTTTGAAAATAATTTCATATTTTGATTTAACAACACACATTTGCTAATTTATACAATATATAAATATTTAAAGTCTGTTTACCATATCAAATTTTGTATAATTAAATAAGGTTATTAAATTAGAAATTAATTATCGCATTTACTATATTTTTTACTTAAGAACATGTATATATATATTATTTTTTGGACCTTTTAACTGATTTAAATTAAACAAGATTTAATATTAAACACGAACTTATGGATAAAGTAACCGTAGTTAAGAAAAAGACAATATCGAATATAGAATGAGTTAATAACCGATATCATTAAAAGAAAACTGTCAACTTCAAATAGCCTTAAAAATGTTTACTTCATGCTAAGGTAAACCAACCAAGCCATGAGGCTTTGCTCAAACAAAGCCCTAAAAAGCCGCTGCACTTGTTTTCCACTCAAATTCCGGTCCGACTTTGAAAATGCCTATCCCCGAACCCTGTTCCCTAGTCGAGTTGGACAGATAATGAGCTACATGGAGGACTGTTTTGCAGGGGCTCCGCAGGAGTTTCTCATCTGCATTACCGTCCACAAGGCCGTACAAGTTGGCGTGACATCTGGGGACTTGTACGTGAGGATTAGTCTGGACAAAATGGCTAAGAGTACCAAGACATTTCCCAACACCGAGAATCCCTTTTTTAATGAGGTGCGTTTTGATTGAAATTATACTATATATACCCTTAAGAAATTGTATCCCCGTCTTTAGTATTTTGTCTTTGAATTCCACTGCACCTTAACCGAGCTTCTGCGACTGACGATCCTTTTCGAGTTGAAGAAGCACATGACCTACAAGAAAAACGTGTTGGTGGCTGAGTTGTTGGTGGATCTACACAGTGTGTGGAATCAGTCCAATCACGGCTATTTCAAAAAGTGGGGTCGCCTGGAGGCGCCTATTGGAGAAAACCCATCCCTGGAGGCTACCACACTATCTCACGGCTATTTGCAACTCGATCTGGCCATAGTATCCCAGCACAGCACGGTAATCAGTGGACTCAGGTCCGAGGAGCAGGACACCCAAAACATGAACAAGTGGACGGTGGATCATGATTACGACGACATCGAGAAGTATGCTGGTATATATTAGATACATCTGATTTACCCCTTATACCCCTAGGAATCTTTTAACCAATACAAACTCGTTCGCTCCAAGCAACATCCGCTACTTTATCGCCTTCTACCGGGGTTTCTTCACCAGGCAGAGCAACTACATGATTCAAGTATCGTTCGCCGGCTTCAATGTATCTGGCGCCCGGCATTGACTTGTGTTTCCGTTTCTAAAGTACAGATTCCATCCTTTCAAGGGCAAAACGCCGGTGGCCAGGAACACGACAACGCCTGTGTGGAACCACGAGATCAACTTTGCCTGGATGTACCCTTCGGTTGCACAGCGATTCCTCATCCTCATTTTTTCCCACGAGCATCTGCAGTGGAAGTGCGTGGCGGAGTTCGAAGTGTCCCTTGAGGAGATCGCCTTCAAGGGTAAGTCATCATAAGAGCCATCATCCTCGCAAGGATATAATAGCTAGCAGAAAATGGGTTAACAAATTGATCAACGTTAAGATTACAAATTTAAATACAGATTATTAGAGAATCATACCACAAGTCTTAAAAGGTATGCCACTTTGAAATCGGGTTAAATTTGGTAAGGTTATAAAAGTCTCAAAATCCAACTGTGGAACTGTGCCCATCACTGCATTCCAAGCTTTTGACTAACATCATAATTCCCTCTCCAAGAGTCAAACAAATGGAATAAAGTTTTATAAGCTGATTTAAAAATAAGTTTAAAAGAACTAATCGCAAATCTTTGGGGTATTTTTTGTTCTGAAGGGTAAGAAATTTAAATCTATATAAAATATATATATTTTTTAGGAACCCCTTCTCTGGGCCCGACCTACCTTCATCTCTATGATCCCGTTAATCCGATGACCTATGTGGGCCGCTTGCTAATTGAACTTCGTTCTGAGAAGTTAAAAGAATCGCAACCCACCCACACTTTGGCTTCCAAAACAGTGCCTGGCTTGGATGAATCACGTTACTGGCACGACGAAGTCTACTTGGTTGAGTTTCTCCCAATAATGGGTCAACACATCCATACAACTGCTACCGCATACAAGATCTCAGCGAGATTAGCGGAGCACGGTTCAAATGTGGTGGAGGGACTGCTAAGGACTCCTTTGGGACGCTTTCAATCTGCCATTCACTCAAGGAGCTTCCGCCGGGAGGCTCCCTTCCGCTCCTGCATGTTTCGTGTCCGTTTGCCGGATAATCGAGCAAAGTATGAAAGCGATTTCTTTATGCTGGATATGGCCAACTATATGGTAATGACTTTCATACTACCTATCTTCATTTCTTACGCTTATAAGATATTCCTTTGTATTTCAGCGTTCTGAACTGGAAATCTTTAAGATTTTCCAGTTGAAACATCCTCTCCAGGAAGAGGAGCAGGCCAAGTGCCTGAAGGCGATATTGGGCAATATTCTGACTAGGATCAAAGAGGGTCTAGACGCCCACCGTTTCGACCACGATGTTCAGCCACAGCGCACCACCTGGGACTTCAACCGGCAGCTGTACCTCCTCGATTATTTTGCCAAGCTGCCTCAGGAACTGCATCAACTAAAACAGAAACTGCGAAGCTGCTTTCTGGAGCACCTGGACGCCTCCATTGCGGATGTGATTAATGAGCTGCAGCGTCTGGTGGCTGAAATCGGAGGTCTTTCCAGTATGGCTCGCACGCAGGACGAGTGGCCGGAATTGGTTCTCTCTTTAAGCGCAGGTGGAAAAGATTTGGGAGTTTGCCGGCTAAACGCGAAGCTCTTTTTACATTTGCAAAATCCGGATACCGATCTGCAGCAGGAGACACTTTGCTGGCGATTAAAGAGCTTCTCATTTAAGTCCTCGAGTTGTTCGCATACATGTCCCAATTGTGGTTGCACAACGGCCATAGTTTTGGGATGCCTATCCATTGTTGTGGAACGCGAGCGAAAAGATTTTCTCTCTGCTATCAGAGGAGATTGGACCAGCATCGAGCCCATGATGTGGCAACCAAGTTCTGCACAGACGCACTTCCTCTGCCACGTTTACGTTCATCAGGCCAAAGTTCGTCCTGGGGGTGAAAAGAAGAACGTCTGTGATTCCCATCTGCGGATCCTGTTTGCCGGGCAGGCATGTGAAACGTATACATCTCCTGGAACCCTCTCGCCAATTTGGAATGCAGTGATCACCTTTAATTTTGTGTCTTTCCCTGGAAGTGTTAATCTATACTTAAAGAATCCTCCCCTTCTCTCATTGGAGTTCTACAACACAGAACGAAGTCTGCCAGATGATCTTGTGGGCACGGGCAGTGTGGCAGTGAGTGTGATCAGCGAAGATCTGGCCACTGACTCCAGTTGGGACGATGCCGGTGGACTAGGCTGGTCCAAGAATCCCTCTCAGAAGTTGCAAAGGTTGAAGCACCTAACTCCACCTCCCCTAAAATGGGTTCCAGTGGCCAGAAAGGGTTCTGTTCAAGCAGAGGTTTTGATGTCGGCCGAACTGATTGAGATCTCTATGGATCCTAGTGGGCAGGATATAAAGAAGGACCCAATACTTGCCACGGGTATTCCAGTGGCCATCAGGCCCAATATGCAGAACTTTGTGTGAGTTTGGGATATATTCCTTTTAAACAGCATACTTCATTTATCTTATAGCCTGGAGGTTTTCTTCGTGGGTCTGCGAAACTACTCCAAAAGCAGCATGAGTTCGGCGGGCAAGCGAAAGATCAAGGTGATGATGGGTGATTTGGTTTTGTCCAGTGGACCGTCCACTGCGCGGATTCGCAATTGCATTAACTTTCTGGTGGCCTATGCATCGGGTGTGGTTGTAAGTTAACACTGTAAGACATAGTTTCATCCTCATTATCTTTTTGCCACCAGAGCCTACCTGATCAGCAGGATTACTGGCCAGCGATCATAGCCACCGATGTACTGCTTTCTGGCTTCAGTAGTGAATCCATTTTGGGAGCAGCTCTTATACCCAATTCCTCGAGTTTCCTGCAACGGGATAGGACCCTCAAGTGTGTGCCCGAAAAGGAGCAGTCTTCCCGAGATGATTCCACAACGGTGAGTGTGGATGAGGACGATGAGGATGACGAACTGGAGTGGGAAGAGGAAGAGGCCAAGCCCACCAGGATCAACAGCTGGTGGATGCGATTCGTATTCGCTCTGGGTCTGCGACCTGCCGCCTATGCCAATCGCCAGGCTTTGAGGTACAATGGTGACCTCGATGACTCCGATGCGGTCGAGGACCGTGAGTTCACCTGGTGGACCAAGTTCTACAACTCAATGTACTGGAGTGCGGCGGAGATGAGCCACGAGCACAAGCATCGCCTGGTCATCTACCACGAAGAACTGGAAAAGCAGGCCCAATTTGGTTACCTCCAGGATTGGGCTGTGCCTGTTCAGTTGGTTCATGGGGTAAAGTTTAAGAAACAGGCTCCTCCCAAAGAGGATGTCTATGCCACCCTGAAGCTGCAACTCAAGTTGACCCCTTGTCAGTGCCCAGAGCTCGAGGACCTTGGAGGTGGTGGGGACATGGTTCGACCCATGGCAAACCCAATACATCCTCGATATCAGTCCACCCTCCAGTCATTAAGTGAGATCATAAAACTAACAGTACGAGTTTATATAGTGCAGGGTGTCCAGATGCGTCCTCGAGATCTGAAGGGCGACTCCGATTGCTATGTGAAGCTCTTCTTGGGGGACAAGACGGTGTCGGATCGAGCCCACTTTGCACCCAACCATAGTAACCCGGTTTTTGGACGCCTATTTGAACTGGAGGCTACGCTGCCAGGAGATCATATGCTGCAGATCATAGTGTATGATCATGATAAGATCAAGGACGAAGTGATCGGTCAGACAAACATAGATCTGGAGGATCGTTGGAGGACAAGACATCGGGCCACAGTGGGTTTGGCCAACGAATATACACGAAGCGGCTATAACCACTGGCATGACCTGAAGTTACCTTCGGAAATTCTCATAGATCTCTGCCAAAAGAGAGGTATTCAGCCTCCCTTCTATTATGGCAATGTGATTGAAGTAGACGGAGTGCTTTTCGGAGATGAGACAGTAATTTCGAAGGGTAAGTTACCTTATTAACAGAGATGAGGTGTCATTTTTTAATTCAAAATGAGGTGTCCTTTGTTAATTTCAGATGAGGAGCTCCAAGAGCGACTTAGTCTAGCCGTGCTTAAGAATATGGAAAAATTGCCTTCCTTCGGCTACAAACTAGTTCCCGAGCATGTGGAAACCCGCTCCCTTTGTCGAGACGATTTTCCGAACGTCGAACAGGTAAATTAGGGCCCGAAATTTATTAAAAAGGAGTTCAAAGTTCAGTCAATTATATGTCTAAGCTCAGTCTAACTCAATAAAATTAGTCATCAATCATTGTTCAAAATATCTAAAAATAGAATATTACCATAAAGGCTAAAATTAGTTGTGATAAAAAAGGTCTAGCCAGCCATTATCAAAGTTGGCCACCTAATGTGTGTATGATAAATAAACATGTTTTCCGTTTTATCTAGTATAATCAATTAAATGTTATCGATTAACATTATAAGATAGTGAATCACTAATAAACTTACTAATTTCAAAACTGAACTGTTGAACAATTGCTTAAAGTCAAATAATGATTAACCTGATATGCTAATGAAACCATAACTAAAATGTAACCCATTCTACAGGGTAAGCTCCAAATGTGGATCGAGCTGTTTGAGGCGAACATCTATGTGCCCAATCCCATCGATATAACCCCGGTGCCGCCTGCGGATTTCGAGGTGCGTGTTGTGGTCAAGAATCTGAGTGGAATCCAGGCGGGCGATAAAAACATTTTCGGCAAACTAATGAGCGACATTTACGTGATAGGGTAAGTGGGTCGTGGGTGGTTGGGTGGTTGGGGAAGGCTTATTACCCGTGGCTTACAAGCGGATCCGCGTAAACGATATGCAATTACCGACGTTTTTCTCGATATTTTGCAGATGGTGCGAGGATGAGGACAAGCGCCAATCGACCGATATCCATTACCGCTCATTTGCTGGCGATGCGGCATTTAATTGGCGCTTGGTCTTCGGCATGAAGTATTCCCCCAACGAGGACCTGGTAAGCCTTGACCCTCCTAATTGGTCGTGGTAAACAATACACCAGCTTCAGCCAACGTATTAATTATTCCTCTGGCTCCCGTTTCCTTTTCTTTAATTATATTTTACAGATGGTTATTCGCCGAAAGTCTGGGCTGCTGGAGGAGATTGAGTTCAAGAAGCCTCCGGTTATCTATCTGCAGGTTTGGGACAAGGATGTCCTGTCCAAGGACGAATACCTGGCCGCCCTCGATCTGAACCTCTCCAATATGCCCGCACCTTATCCGAATGTCCATCTTTGCAAGCCGTATCCCAAAAAGAGGAAACGCATCAATCTTTTTAAGCGCAAGGTCATAACCGGTTGGTTTCCGCTACAAAGTAATGCACATCCTTCGCAAACCTCCCAAGCTAAAGTTAACAATGTAAGTGGTGATTGCTTTACCAGTGCATTGTTATATTTGACCTCCGTTTTCAGGGTAAAATGCAGCTAAATATTGAAATCTGCTCTGATGTGGAGGCCGCCAACAGGCCGGCGGGTCGAGGACAGGACCCACCGATGGCCTTGGAGCCGCCCTAGTAAGCATTCTTTTCTTAATAAAAATAAATTGATACTTTAGTTCGTCCAGAAAATAGTAATCATATTTTTGGATCGTTCCGTTAATGTAATTCAATTTATTTTAATCCTTAGCAGGCCGGACACCTCCTTTAACCCGCTGGCGCATCCTTGCAAGTCCTTTCGGCTCATCCTCTGGCCCGTCATCAGGAAATATGTCCTGTGGACTGTACTTATATTGATCGTTATCCTGGGACTGGTACTCTTCTTTTCTAATTTGCCCGGCAAGCTCATGGCAATTCCACTAGAGTGAGGAGTTTTTGTTTATGTTTTGTTTGTTTCTATATTTATGTTGTTCGCTTAATTGAATTTCTTTTTCATTTTTATGGTATTTCAATAAATTGGCTTGTTGTTTATTCTTCTTGCTACTCCGTCACTAAAAAAGTAATTAATTGAAACGACTAATAGCAGGGGAAAATGGTGATAATAGCGACTAGGTTTTAACCCCTCAGAAACAGGTTAGCCTTTATTACGGCGATGGTGTGTTATTGGAGTTCTTACATATATAAGGAATTAAGTATTTCAGGAGATTAGTAAAATGTGTATAAAGTTCTTAAGTATTATATATTTTTGATTGTTCTAGTACCTTCAACTTTTAAAACAATGTTTTATTGTACAATAATGTTACAGATATCATAATCGTTTTTAGGCGTCCATAAAAACCGACTAATAAGATGAAATGTATTTTCCTTGTTACCATTTATCCTTCTTCAGCGGTTTTTCCTGATTTAATTTTTCTAATGATATAATTTTTTTTCTTCAATTCTACTAAAATCTCGATGCTATTACTTCTCGATTCATATCTGCTATCTGACTTGATTGACCAGCTTTTTCCGTTTTTAACTTCAGTTAGAAGCCCTTTAAATCATCCAGAACTATCCTAGCTATTGGACTATTTCACCATGTGGGTGTCGAAATGGCAATTCGCTATTTGTTGAACGTTCATGTGTGCATATGGTATCTGTATCGGTTCGATTTGGTCGGGGTGCTAATGTGTTAATGGCGACAGTCGCGACGAAAGGAGACGAGAGTGACGAAAGGCTGTTAGAACGCTTATCAGGACCGCCCCGAACTGGTCTAAACCGTTCTGACCGGAAAACTTACAGGGCCCAAAGGCTGCCACGTTCAGTTGGTGTCCAGCTATCGGAGCTGACGGTTCGCAAATCTCCCAGCAGGAAACTCTCCCAGGGATAACCAGTCCCTTGCAGTCAGCAGCCAACTATTTCCCGTCAAAGGTGCTAATTTATTTTTATAATTAAAGTGTCTGCCGTCCATCATGAATGCGAAAGTTTGAACTTTACTTGGCTATAATTTCTTTAGTTCATCCCTTTTGGCGTCGCAGGAATCGGCGAGTCCTTGCTCGCGTTTTTGTAGTGCTTCCTCCACGTCGCAGGAACGGATCGGCAGTGAAACATATGGCAAGCAGCCTTAAATGCGGTTAAACTCAGTGCGAAAATACTCGGAAAATTCCTGCTGCTGCCGCAGGTGTGCCTGCTCCGTGTGCTCCGCTCTAGTATTGGTGGAAATCAAAATCAAGTTTAAGTTCTTTAAATTCAAAGTCGATTGAAGATGTAAATTAATCCCCTTCCGCTGCTCACCGTGGAATATTTAAAACGCTGATCAAGTGAGAAAATCTGCGGACATCAAGTATTTCGAGGAAAATTAAGGTGAGATTTTGGATAGATTCTAGATTCTTTCAAAAGATAGATTAGTTGTAAAGAATTAATTGATTTATTCTCTTCCAATTAATTTGAAACTGGTAAGATTTAACGTCTTCGTTGTTAGTTAAAAACTTCAACTTTATTATAAATCTATATAAAAGTGCCGAAAAAAAGATAATATTTTACAGAAAACCGTATAGCTTGACCCAAAGTAACCCCTTAAAATGGCCTCTTAATTAAGGGATGTATGTACCCTACAGGCGGCGATGTTTGCCCTGATATTTGCCGACCATCACCACTTAGACTAATCGAATGCTTAAATTTCGTCAACTCATCCACCTAGCCGTGGAAATAATCAGAGCATTGTCTATCCTAAGGGGGCAGTGACTTCAATTTCATTAGTGCAAAATCGAGGCCTCATATCGTCCGATGGATATCGCTGTAATGTAATTAGGAGTTACTAATTCAACTAGAAATTTCTGCGGACTTCGACTAGGCTTGCAGTTCGAATCCTTAGTTCGGCGAAACCGGTACAAAATGAGGCTGGAGGAAGTGGAGTAAGTCGGGATTTAGTGGGGCTTGGCATTATGCAAATTGCTTGAAAGTGAGTGGCGAAAATAAACAAGCCATTAATTAGACACTTCCAGTTAATGGGCTGGCGGAACGGCGTCCCGGGCTTGATTCCCTCGGGCAGAAGTTATAAAAGGGGAAATGACAAACGGCCATTGACCAGCTAGCCATTGTATACATTACATATATAAATATATATATACGCACAGTGCGTATAAATGGGCCAGGGGTTATACCTCTCAGTTAGCCATAGTTGCAGTCACTGTTTCGTTCTGGTCCGACACGGTCCTCTCCGTTAATCGTCCTCGGGCTTATCACCATTATCTGGCGATATCATGTGACAGGCGGGTTATCTAAATTGGTTTGCTGTCGGTTTACGCGTACACAAACCGTTTAGGCAAATCAATATCTAATTAGCCCACTGATTGTGCCGAATGATGTGTGACAAATTGCGAAATACCGCCGAGGTGCTAACCACCATGTACAGTCGCGATCAGCGGCCCTTTACGATTACAGCAGCAGCCACGGACCGGCAGTCGAGCGGTACCGCGATGCCCAAGCTCTACAACGGCGTCTACAGCGGCCAGTGCGGGGCCCTCTCGCCCCCCGACCTCATGGAGGCCCAGCCCAAGCTGCTGCCCAAGCCGCGCAGCAACAGCAGTGGCAGCACCGGTCGGAACAGCAAGGTGAGTGTCCTAAATTTTCAATTTTTCATGAAAATATAAACCTAGTAGGACAACCAATAGTATTTTAAATAAATATCATACCTAGACAGTTTCACTTATCCGTTCAAATAGGGTTACTTCAAGTACCAACTTCTTGAATAACTGTTTAAATATTAATTTTAAGAAATTAATATGCAAGGCAAAAATTTGTTAAATTTGTAAGTTTTTAATGCTTTTTTACATTAACAATAGTTATTTACTCAATAAGGGGAAAAAATAGTTCAATACGGTTTAGTTTAATATATAGTAATATAAATAGTATTTAAAAAGGTATGTATATACCAACACTAATCTAAACCACAGCTGAAGCTATTTTTAAAATATGTTAAAAGCAATGGTTTTACAAATATCAAGTCCTAACTTATATTTTCTTAGTAATTTGTAAAAAAACAAAGTACATAAATAGTATTTCCTGTTTTTAGACAACAAAAATATTCAAAAAGACAATTTTCTTTAAAATTTTTGGGACTGTAAATAACAAATTCAAAGCTTCTTAAAAAAAAACTATTGCAGAATATTTTAAGTAAAGAATATGCTAGGTCAACGCATTTCTCAAAAAAAAACGTTATAAAAAATTGTACCCACCAATTTATTATTTAATACAAAATTAATGTTTTTAATAACGTGAAGATTAATGACATTATTGACATCTCTTCGCAGTATTGGATATTCTCGATGATAATCGAGCGCAGCGCTGGTCCCAAGCGCCTGGAAATCGATGGCGATGATGCGGACACGCCGCTGGAGGCCATTCTGCCAGCCGAACCGCCGGCGGAGGTCTGCCTTTTGCGTGACAGCCCCTTCAGGATTTTGCGGGTGAGTTGATCGGGAAGGGGTAAATGCAGGTGCGGGGCATCAATTCTCCAAATTGAAGAACTGTGGCGATTCCCCAAGCGAGACCTATGATAAATGTTTCCCGATTGAATCCTAGCTTCGGGCTTCGAATATTCGAGAAGCGGTGAACGAAGCTTGAACGAGTCAGAACTGATGCAAAAATAAAATCTCAATTACTTGGTTGTATAGGTAGTTTAATTGAATTAATTTTATATTTATAATGATTATTAGTTACTGCTATAAAGGTCCTTGCTACCCAAAGAAGATATTTTAAATTAGTTATAGTAAACAATCATAAGTATTGACCATCAAAAGTACTGACAGAGACCGATTTAATGCAACAAGTCCTTTTAACTAGTAAAAATTGATTGAAATTGAAACCAAAGTTGACGTGCGAATTGAACGAAACTCACGAAGCACGTCCTTCTGAAAGGACCTGTGCCACACGCACCCGAAGCTGCTGCTTGTTGGCTATAAAAGCAGGAATTTTTGGTCTGAGATTTCAGTCATTCGGCGGCTCTTCCTGCGTGGACCTAACCTTCTATTTCCTCCGGATATTTACCCTCCATTGGGCTTACCAAAAATCCAGTTTGCTTGGCAAGAAAATTGGTGTCACAATTTAATTTGTGACATTTATTGCGGTTGCCTAACTCAATAACGACTTACGGAATAAAAGTGAAACAATTCATTTAGATAATTTGTTTAGAAAACAATATAAATTATAGGATATTTTGCACATATAAATTATTTTTTTATATGGCAGCTTTGCAGTGACAAGTGAAAAGGACTTTAAATAATACCAATACATTACAACATTTATAAGACATATCAAAAACTGTTAATATAATTATACTTCTTTAAAACACCATTCAGTGCAGAAACAAAATATTTGTTTTTAAAATACTAAACTTATGTTTTTTATTAACGACACAACAACTTATGTATTGAATAGTTCAACTGTTTAAACAATTTTGCAATTAAAAACGAATCCATATCAAAGCTGACAGTTATCGTATTTAAAATAGTTTTTCTTTTTTGGATTACCGCAATTAAATTGAGTTTCAATATGAATTGAAATCAAAACGAACCAAATGAATGAATCAGAGCTGATTTCATAGAGCGTACGAAGGCATATGCTAATCACATCAGAAAATAAACAAGTTGTGGCAACTGATTGCAAAACGTAATCCTATTGGATGTCCGTTGGAATTAAAAACAGCAGCAAATCAAAGCTGAGTTTCAAGGACCAATAGCTGCATATACAAATTATATAAATAAAATCCATAAGACAAGGTCCTAGAAACTTCTGCTGAACTCTTAAGACAACAAGAGTTAATCTGCTAAATAAACTTTAATGTAATTAAAGTCGACGATGACAACGGGTGACAAGGAGTCCCTGAAGTGTGAGGATTTTACTAGTTTTCCGCGAGTCAATGGCACCTGTTAACCTACCCAAAATGTGGGCACGCATACTGCGGATGTCCTCAGCGCCAAAGATACAAATCGTTGACTATCTAGAGGTAAAACTACTGGCCGGAAAAGTCATTCAATTAGTAAAGAGCTATGGGGGTTAAAAGTTGCGCTTCCATTTTTAAAGTGATTCGCAAGGGCTTTGTTCCTGGACATTTCCTCGGAAGGATGTCCAAAACAATCTTTGAGAAATTTGTAACATTTTTTGTATCGAAGAAAAGGGAAAAAGAAATAAGACAATCAAATTACTCAGTCGCCGGAAGGCGTTAATGTTTAAAAGTCTATTGACATTTTGCAGTGAAGAAATGTTTTGCACTTTCTTTGCTTGGCACTTGGAAAGGCAAACAAAATGTACTTAGAGAAAATAGATTAAACCGGACCATTGTCTTTCTTTTTCCAGTTTAAGAAAAAAATTAAATATTCAGGCACCTTTTTTATTTAAATTAACATAGAAATCAGAAATAATAACTTTTTTAAAAACATTTTGGTTTGCTTTGATATTAGGATAGAGTCATGTAGGTCGGGACACGCGCTTTTCGTTTGCTCTGCTATTTAGTCATTAGGTTATAGAATTTTCCCATTAAATACACTTATATGAAAAGTGCCACAAAAAAGTAATTAAAAAGTGCAAGTAAGTTGGGACAATTTAAAAAATCATGGAAAGCTTGCTGTTAAATCATTTGGATTTTTGGATAATATTTATTGTTCGTAATTATACAAATTTGGTTAGTCTTTAAATTATTCTTTTTTATTTTAGTAATTAGGCAGAATTACAACATTTGTCTGATATTATATCTTTTTCCTTTTTTGTTTCTGAAAAAAGTCGGAAAACACTCTTTTTTATGGGACATTAGTCGACTGTTTTAGAAAAAATCTGGTTCTAAATTGGATTATTACTCTTTTGTTTAAAGTTTGGGGATCAACAATCATTACATTTAAAAAAAAAGAAGGCAAATTAGATAGAAATCTTCAAAAATAAAATAAATAAAAACCTTTTTTTCTCAGTGCTGGCAGAGTAAACAGAGCTCAGGGTTTAATTGAAGGAGCTAGAAACTATAAGACACCTGTTCTTCCGTTTCAGGCGGCTGAGTCCGGAAACCTTGACGACTTCAAGCGCCTTTTCATGGCGGACAACTCGCGCATCGCTTTAAAGGATGGAAAAGGACGCACGGCAGCTCATCAGGCGGCGGCCCGTAATCGGGTTAACATTTTGCGGTATATTCGCGACCAGAATGGCGGTAAGTGGGTGGAAATTAACCATTAGGGGGCCACGTGGTATCAAGTGTGATTTACAGACTTTAACGCCAAGGATAATGCTGGGAATACCCCGCTTCACATTGCCGTCGAGTGCGATGCCTACGAGGCCCTAGACTATCTGCTGTCCATGTAAGTAGCTTTGCCATGGTTGATTTACCCCGATTATGATAGAATCCGTTCCTGGAAATGATTGCAGTCCAGTGGATACGGGTGTATTGAACGAGAAGAAGCAGGCCCCCGTGCACCTGGCCACGGAGCTAAACAAGGTCAAATCACTGCGGGTCATGGGTCAGTACCGGAATGTCATCGACATCCAACAGGGCGGGGAGCACGGCAGGACCGCTCTGCATCTGGCCGCCATTTACGATCACGAGGAGTGCGCTCGCATCCTGGTAAGTGGTGTGAGTCCTTGCCATTCGTTCCATGTAATTATTTTTATTTTTAGCCTCACTTTGGCATTCACTCATGCATTTTATTTGCATTGGTTTGATTTATAATCAACCATTAATCAACATTTCTCATCCCTCACCGTCTCAAAAAAACACATTCATCCGTATAAAAGTTTAATTTATCATAGAGAACCAAAATGAAAAGGTCGGTATCCTCAGTAGAACATTGTTTTGCCTGCTTTTAGATTAGACCCAATCTGCAAGGGTGTGTGTGCGTGTGTTCTAGTGTGCTAGCATATTTAATAAGACACATTCATATTTGTTTACTATAACTCATCGTATCTTCCAGATAACTGAGTTCGATGCATGCCCACGTAAGCCCTGTAACAATGGTTATTATCCCATACACGAAGCGGCCAAGAATGCCAGCTCCAAGACAATGGAGGTCTTTTTCCAGGCAAGTTTCTCATTTCCATTCCCCATTCATATCTTTGTTGCATGCAATCGTTCAGTCAACCAATAACTATGTCATCTCATCCGCCTTTGATCTTATTGTGCAACTTATTCCCAAAGGATTTCGAACCGATTTGCTTGATTCCTTTTATTTAACCTCACCCCTGACCTTTCGTGCACTTTCATTGGTTCCGATTTTATTTTTATTTCCCTTGCTCCTTGATTGAAGTTGCGTATACGAAGCGTTGACTGCGTCCTCTTTAAAAAGTATCAATTTTGTTTTGGGTCGCTCGTACAGAAGATGGACAAAAAGGAAAACATGTATTTCCCAAAAGTTTAAGCTACAAAAATATCAAATGTTGAAAAAATCTGGCTGGGTCGGTCATTGACTTTGGACAATGGGGCATTTTCAGGCTATGGAAAAACTAAACATTTCCTGAGGCTAAAACCAAATATTTAAAAAGTTTATACATTTTATTAATTCGTGTTTGTGTTTATCTTTAAATTTAATATTATAAAATAATTGTATTGGTGGCGTGTTTATTAATATTCAATCAACAAATTTTTTTTTTATATCATGAAATTTGGGTATTGACCACTCTTTTAATTTATATTTTTAGTTTTTATTTATGCGTTTTAGGCATTACTCCACTATTATTATATTAAAGACTTTTAAACATTTAAGTTAATTATTACTAAAATTAAACTTGGCACACTCTTTGTACTAATTTTATTCTATACCTCCTATTTTCCAAGCTGACTTTTTTGGATGATAACATGAACGTTGATTAAAAGTAGTTTATTAATTATATTTTTTCCCAGAGAAATCTCAGCAGGTATTTCCTCTGCTAATCTCATTATTTATCTTAACTTCTTGCAGTGGGGCGAGCAGCGCGGTTGCACTCGCGAGGAGATGATATCCTTCTACGACTCGGAGGGCAACGTGCCTCTCCATTCGGCGGTGCATGGCGGGGACATCAAGGCGGTGGAGCTGTGCCTCAAGTCCGGGGCCAAGATATCCACGCAGCAACACGATCTGTCGACGCCAGTACACCTGGCCTGTGCCCAGGTGAGCAAATGGTGTCGATGTCCCTGGGAAATCCTTCAGCGGTGGTTAACTGACAGGAAGCCAAGAGCTTAACCCTCTACTGCATAAATATATTTCCAAGGAAGAAACAAAATGTTCTTCTATTTGGACTATTTTTTGTTTGGAATTATAGTTTAGGGTTACAAATTAAAAGCCATATATCCCTCTTTGCCCACTTTAGCATAAACCAGTAAAGAGAACTCTGAACTCTTTAAAAACAAATTATATTTCGAGATTTAAGTTATTTAAAATAAAAGAGCGATTTTACTTTTGTTGAGACGCGTGAACAAAACTCATGGAACCACAAAGTAGCTTTATTCATTATTTTAAAAAGGTCGATAACAATCAACATCCCGTAAATACGGATTTAACAATCAAAAAAATTGATTATAAAAGCCATATAGGGCGCTGTAGGCGGTAGAGTGTTAACAAATCTCATATTTCTACAGAGAGTAAAGCAAACAAGGCATTCTTGGTCAGTAAACGAAGGAAAAACAGCGTTTAAGCATCTCCATGGGACTTTCGAAAGTGGCGGTGTGGTTTCCTTTCCTTACGACTCGTGTCCTGGCCTGACTTTAATTTGACAAATTCTTATGCAAATTCACTAAGACGAACGTGACTTTGCCGCTGACAAAACAAATCAGACTGTGAAATACATTCTACGGGTGAATGAATCCGACATGGGTTTCCATTTCCGCTTCTTGTTTTGTATTTTCAGGGAGCCATTGACATTGTGAAGTTGATGTTCGAGATGCAGCCGATGGAGAAGCGGCTCTGCCTGAGCTGCACGGATGTGCAGAAGATGACTCCGCTGCACTGCGCCTCCATGTTCGATCACCCGGACATCGTGTCCTATCTGGTGGCCGAAGGAGCAGACATCAATGCCCTGGACAAGGAGCACCGCTCGCCGCTGCTCCTGGCCGCCTCGCGCAGCGGTTGGAAAACAGGTGAGTCCTCCTACCTATGACCCTTTCTCCTTGTTATTTTTATTTTCCGATGACTTGTTTAACGTTGACTCAAATTGGACTTCTAGGGTCCATAACTTTACCAAACTTAAGAGTTTTCCAAAGTGGCACACCTCTAAAGAATTGTGATTCGATTCTCTAAAAATTTGCATTCAAGTTTTTCAATTAAACGTTGATCAAATTTTTGACCCACTTTCATGTTAATTATTTCTTATTTTCCGATATCTTGTAATAGTCTGTCTCAAAATTGGACTTCTAGAGTCCGTAGCTTTACCAAATTTAGGCCGATTCCAAAGTGGCATACCTTTAAAGTCTCGTGATTCAATTCTCTAAAAATCTGCATTCAAATTTTTTTAATTTATCGTTGATCAAATTTTTGACCCATTTTCATGTTAGTTATTTCTTATTTTCCGATGTCTTGTAATAGAGTGACTTCTAGAGTCCATAACTTTACCAAACTTAAGCCGATTTTAAAGAGGCATACCTCTAAACCTTTGTGATTATTGATGTTATAAATTTTTACATTTACATTTTTGTTGACAGTGCACCTCTTGATTCGCCTGGGGGCATGCATCAGTGTCAAGGACGCCGCGGCGCGCAACGTGCTGCACTTCGTCATCATGAATGGAGGGCGCCTGACGGACTTCGCGGAGCAGGTGGCCAATTGCCAGACGCATGCCCAGTTGAAGTTGCTGCTCAACGAGAAGGACAGCATGGGCTGTTCGCCGCTGCACTACGCCAGTCGGGATGGGCACATCCGGTCGCTGGAGAACCTAATCCGGCTGGGCGCCTGCATCAACCTGAAGAACAACAACAACGAGAGTCCGTTGCACTTTGCCGCTCGCTACGGGCGGTACAATACGGTACGCCAGCTCCTGGATTCCGAGAAAGGATCATTTATCATCAACGAAAGTGACGGAGCGGGCATGACTCCGCTGCACATATCCTCGCAGCAAGGACATACGCGCGTGGTGCAGCTGCTGCTCAATCGAGGTGCCCTGCTCCATCGGGATCATACCGGCCGTAATCCTCTCCAGCTGGCGGCCATGTCCGGTTACACTGAGACCATCGAGTTGCTGCACTCGGTGCACTCCCATCTGCTTGATCAGGTGGACAAGGATGGGGTGAGTGGATATACTTAGCTCTGGGTAACTTCCCATTCTATAAATAATGGGTTAATCCCTCCAGAACACCGCCCTGCACCTGGCCACCATGGAGAATAAGCCCCATGCAATCTCTGTGCTGATGTCCATGGGCTGCAAACTGCTCTACAATGTCCTGGACATGAGCGCCATCGACTATGCCATCTACTACAAGTACCCGGAGGCGGCCCTGGCCATGGTGACCCACGAGGAGCGGGCCAACGAGGTGATGGCCCTGCGCTCGGACAAGCATCCCTGCGTGACCCTGGCCCTGATCGCCTCCATGCCCAAGGTATTCGAGGCGGTGCAGGACAAGTGCATCACGAAGGCCAACTGCAAGAAGGACTCGAAGAGTTTCTACGTAAGTGTGCCGTTTTCCCAGGGTGGTCCAAATCCTCATCTCATTCCATCGAAGCTAATCGATTTTTATTCGCTATCATCGACTTTATCGTAACCAGATCAAGTACTCTTTCGCATTCTTGCAATGCCCCTTTATGTTTGCCAAGATTGACGAGAAAACCGGAGAGTCAATCACGACCGCAAGTCCCATTCCGTTGCCGGCTTTGAATGTAAGCGGAACCTGGAATCCTTCCCAGATCTGTTGCATGCTTGTTTCGGTGTTGCTTTTCCTGCCCCTACCTTATAACTATATTATTTTGGAGCTTAAGTCGTTTGATAGGGTTACAGATTCGGGGCCAGCGGGTATATCATGATCCATAGTTCATCATAATGGTTAACAGAACAACCTATATAAACATTACTTGGTTACCATCCAGATAAAATATTCGTTTTGGCCATACCAAAAGACACCCGAACAGATCGAGGCCAAGCGCGAAGAGTTCAATGATCCCAAGTGGCGACCCGCGCCATTGGCCGTGGTGAACGTGAGTGTCCCCGAACTCTCTTAAAGATCACAGAGCTCTGCAATTGCGTAACGTCCCCCAAAAAAAAAAAACTAACCCACTAACCGACTCACTGTACCTGGCTTTTGTATCCTGTATGTCGTGTGCGTGTTTATCCTTTAATTGCCAGCACATTTCTAAGATATATGTTTCCTTACGATCTCGGTTAGACCATGGTCACTCATGGCAGGGTGGAGCTGCTGGCCCATCCGCTCAGCCAGAAGTATCTGCAGATGAAGTGGAACTCGTATGGGAAGTACTTTCACCTGGCCAACCTGTTGATCTACTCGATATTCCTGGTCTTTGTGACCATCTATTCCTCGCTGATGATGAACAATATCGAATTAAGGGCTGGAAATAACAAAACGACGAGTCAGTACTGCAATATGGGGTGAGTTCTTAATTGTTATAGATATATATTCAAGCTCTTAATACAACCTTCTCTTTAAGCTGGGAACAATTGACCATGAATCTCTCCCATAATCCTGCGGTGGCATCCCAGATTCGTTTGGATTCCTGTCAAGAGCGGATTAACCGAACCACGGCAATACTTTTCTGCGCAGTGGTGATCGTGGTCTATATACTGCTCAATTCGATGCGGGAACTAATACAGATCTATCAGCAAAAATTACACTACCTTTTGGAGACGGTCAACATTATATCCTGGGTCCTGTACATCTCGGCCTTGGTGATGGTAGCGCCGGCTTTTCAGCCCGATGGAGCCATCAATACGATCCATTATTCGGCGGCATCGATCGCCGTGTTCTTGTCCTGGTTCCGACTGCTTTTGTTCCTCCAGCGGTTCGATCAGGTTGGCATCTATGTGGTCATGTTCCTGGAGATCCTGCAGACGCTCATCAAGGTGCTGATGGTATTCTCCATACTGATCATTGCTTTTGGCCTGGCTTTTTACATTCTACTCTCAAAGGTGGGTTGGCTTCATTGGGTTTCTTAATATTTATTGATTGTTTTCCTCCAGATTATTGACCCCCAACCGAACCACTTGTCCTTCTCCAACATACCCATGTCCTTGCTGCGAACCTTCTCGATGATGCTGGGCGAGCTGGACTTTGTGGGCACCTATGTGAACACCTACTATCGTGACCAGTTGAAGGTGCCCATGACCTCCTTCTTGATTTTGAGTAAGTAATACTCTCCCAATTAACTAATTAATGTATAATCTAATTCAATAATGTCAGGTGTCTTCATGATCCTCATGCCCATTCTCCTGATGAACTTGCTCATCGGTTTGGCCGTCGGCGATATTGAGTCAGTGCGTCGCAATGCTCAACTGAAGAGGCTGGCCATGCAGGTGGTGCTCCACACGGAGCTGGAAAGGAAGCTGCCCCACGTCTGGCTGCAGCGAGTGGACAAAATGGAGCTCATCGAGTATCCCAACGAGGCCAAATGCAAGCTCGGTCTCTGCGATTTCATCCTGCGCAAGTGGTTCTCGAATCCGTTCACCGAGGATTGTAAGTTAACTGGAAAGAGATTTGGTAAGGGAGCCAATCAATACACCTTCTACTCCCATGCAGCCTCCATGGACGCCATATCCTTTGACAACAATGACGACTACATCAATACGGAATTGGAGCGGCAGAGGCGCAAGTTGCGGGACATAAGCCGCATGTTGGAGCAGCAGCATCATCTGGTGCGGCTCATCGTCCAGAAGATGGAAATCAAGACGGAGGCGGACGACGTGGATGAGGGTATATCGCCCAACGAGCTGCGCTCCGTTGTGGGCCTAAGATCGGCGGGCGGAAATCGATGGAATTCACCGCGGATCCGGAACAAACTACGGGCCGCCTTGAGCTTCAACAAGAGCATGTAGATCCTGCGAATCGACGGGACTCGTCTATATAACCGTATATGTGTATTGTCCCCAGTAGTAAAATTGCACGTATCTGAACTTATATCTATTTGTGTGTAAAATGTTGTGCCACAGTGAAGTGGATCGTGTGTGTGCATGTGAAGATTGTATTGTTTGAGGTCCTAAAAGGAATTGTACAACGAATTTATAGGCAAGGATCATGGGCTGTTCTCGTAACTTACACAAGCTGTGGCTTTCAACAGATCTATTGTAGTTTTAAATGCAATTTGCAAAAGTAATGCTTCGTTATTTGGATGTCTTTTAAAAATAATATACAATAAAGTTATACTATCCAGCGAAATTCAATAGTCAAATACAAAATTCTTATTTATTTATGACAATGATAAATGGTAAAGTGACAATGTATGTGAATATAATATTAACGATTGGCGATAAAGAGACAAAAACTTATTTACTAATTGTAAGTTGTACGAAGAATGAAGGGAACTACATGAATGTGATCTTCGTGCGTCCCATGTTGACCTGCCAGACATTGAGCTCCTCGTAGTCATCGATGCACTTGTCCACCTGGTCGGGTTTGAAGCCTTTGGTGGTGCAGCGGTCCATGATGTCGCCGATCTTGACCGCCTTTCCAGAGCCAGCGAGCTCACGGACGATGGCGAAAATGCGATCGGAGGTATTGGGAACACTGAAAAGGCAAATTACGTACTTGTTAGAACAAAGAACCAAGTTGAGGCCTAGCCAATACTTACTGTCCCTTCTGGTGCTCATGGATTTGGTTCAGCGAGTCCTTGGACATCTCCAGCAGACGCAGAGCCTCAGCCACATCATCCTTCTCCACGCTATCGGAGAGACGCAGCCTGGCCAAAGCGGTGGACAGGCGCAGGATTCCCAGAAGGTTACGAGCCGAGGTGAAGGTCATGTCTTTCTGATTGCGCGCCTCCCGACGCAGCTCCACATAGGCGCCCACAATGTAATCGGTGAGTTCATCAGGAATGGTTGGATTCTTTCGCTTGCACAGGTTAATGTAGCGCCGCATGAGATTCATGTCCAGAGCCTTGACGCGCGTCGGCGGCTGCTTGCTGTGGCTGTGCACATAGGTGATGTGCTTGGCCAGTCGCAGATCATTGTCCCGATCCGGTTTGTCCTGAATGAGCCACAGAAGATCGAAACGCGAGAGCAGGGCAGCGGGCAACTGAATGTTCTGCTCAACGGTGCGGCGGGGATTGTATCTGCCAAAGGCAGGATTGGCAGCGGCCAGAATGGATACGCGCGCATTGAGCGTGGTCATAATGCCCGCCTTGGCAATCGAGATGGTCTGTTGCTCCATCACTTCGTGTATGGCCGTACGATCGTGATCCGCCATCTTGTCGAACTCGTCAATGCAGCAGACTCCCTGATCAGCCAGAACCAGAGCGCCTCCTTCCAAAGTCATCTCGCCTGTGAGCGGATCCTTCATCACAGCAGCCGTCAGACCCACTCCCGAAGATCCTCTTCCTGTGGTATACTGAGACCGCACTGCCAGACGACTAATGTAGCCCAGCAGTTGGGACTTGGCCACACCGGGATCTCCCATCAAACAGATGTTGATGTTACCGCGAATCTTCATGCCATCAGGGCGTTTGTCCACTCCTCCAACCAACAGAAGCAACAGCGCCTTCTTCACATCCAAGTGGCCGTAGATTTCGGGGGCCAAGCTGGTGGCCAGTCGCTCGTAAAAGTCATCCTGGGCCAGTTCCTCCAGTTCATCGGGAGTCAGCTCGGCATCCTTGTCCGAGATCTCGTCGTTCTTGTTGATGCAAATGATGCGCTATATGGAATTACAGAAAATATTTCAGACTTATATTGATTAGCCGCATTAATATAATAACTCACATGGGCTTGAAGGAATGTCTCCGAGAGCAGACCCTGGATCATCTGGGCGAATCCACTTCGCATCAGCGGCAAGAAAACACCTGAGACCACGATATGATCTCCGGGCTGGGCCATTCGAGTGACCTCACCCCTGCACATGATGGTCATGCTCCGGGGAATGTGGCCCACGGGCACCTGGTCGCTGTGCTCCTGCATCTTGACCTCCTGGAACTTTACGAACTTGGAGCCACGAGTCTGTAGATACAGGCGACCTCCTGCCTTATTCACACGGCAATCATCCGAGGGACAATCATGCACGGGCGTAAAGGAGAGCGAGTTGACCGGCTGATAAGTTTCCGAGCCACACCGATCGCAGGTGTAGGTGGCCACCACCATCATGGGCTTCACCTCCGTGCAGCGGGTCACAATGCCACGAACGGTGACCAGTTTGCCAATGTGCTGGGCCTTCACCTCGCGGATGGAGTGAGCCTTCTCAGTGGACTGGGGTTTGAAGCTCACCTCGCTAAAAGAGTGGAGAAAATTATTACTATTTAACCATGTTACGATTTAGCAGAAAGCAATGTTATGGCAATGTGGATCAACATTGTAAACTAGTTTAAAATCTTTGGTTTATCTATACAAAATGAACGATTAAACATTACATTGTAATAAGGGTACAAAAACAGTAGAGTTTTGGTCAGTCTTAGCAATGCGAAAAGGCTTTTAAAAATTGGATTTATAATTTAATGGACTTAATCTCAGATAGATGAACTACTTACAATCGCTTCATTAGCTCCGAGGGGAAGCTGTTCCGCTCGTCGTGCTGCTCCATGGGATTTCGGGTGCGGGACTCCATCATCAGGCGGTGCTCGATGTAGACATCCAGTGCGTCCTTGGCGCTCACCTCCTGCTGTTTGTAGCTGGGCAGGAGTTCGGCAATCACATCGCTGAAAATGGAGGCATACCGCCGGCAATTATCGATCACCGCCTCCGCGAGGCTCTCGTTGAATTCCGCCAGATCATCCAGGTCGATGGTGATCAGCACTTGCTCCCGGTGGGCCAACTTCACCAGTTGCGACCCGTAGACAAACTCCTTCTTGCCATCGTCATCGCACTTGCAGAACTCCGACAAAAAGGTCTTGATAGATTCTGCAAATAAAAAACATTGAATGTTTGATGTTAACTAAATTTAAAACACATTTTCAACTCACCTCTATCCTGAGCATAGTCTCGTCGAGCCATTTCGCGCTTGCTTCTTTTGTGTTTTCAACAAAGGACAATTAATCGAGGACAGCTGCTTGCCAAAGGTGTTTTTAGAGACGCTGTTTGCTGGGAAATGCGAGGAAAACAATGTAATGAAAATGCTTCCCGCCAAAAATGCGTTGTTTTTAGAGGTGGAATATATAATCGAGGTGGAGAAACACCAATGTTATCGATGTTTTCAAAACATTGCCCTGTCACCGATACTTTTCTATATCTAACGAGTGTTTAGTACGGAGCACTGCTTACTGCGAAGCGTCGAGCGCCACACAGCTTATTGAAAAAAGTGTCATAACGATCACTGCTTGCCAAAAAAAGTGCTAAGTGGCACACAGCTTTTTGGAAAAGTGTTATAACGAGCACTGCTTGCCAAGACAATTTAATAACAATTAAACGACGTATAACAGTCAAATGAATTTACTGCTTGTTTGGTTTGAGCATCGGCTAAATAATCACCAAACTCATGGTGAGTTTATGCCATGTCAGCGCTGCCACCCCACCTAACTTAAAGCCCGCGTTTTTTTTGAATTTCAAATATTGACGTTTATTCAGGTTTTAAATGAAATTTACAAAAGTTTTCGTTTTCGTTTTTCTGCCGTTACACTCAATTACTCATAGCACTATTGCGTCTCGCTTTCAATAAACTTGTTGGACTTGCGTTTCTTGTTACATAATTATTTATTGGTTTTTAGGCATCTAAACGTAGTACATTTATTTTTAGTGCAATTTCCGATTCACATTGGTTATCTCCAAATAGATTTACAACGATGATTTCTCATCGCACAATGTGGCTGATTTTTTGCGGTATACATAAGTTACAATTTAATATGTTGCGTTTACGTTTAACTTAAATATTATTAATCACATGCAATAGTTAAATAATAATGATACAAATAATAATTATACATAGTTCAACCAGCGCGCCCGCACACCCACGATCTGATCGTGATCGGATCGGATCGGATCGAATGTGTATATGCGATATATATGCCAATTTGATGTGTGCGGTGGCAGTTGGCGTTTCCTTTGTTAATTTGCTACTAACTAAATTTGTTGTTCTCGGTGAACTTTTTGCTTTTTACACGTTACGAACTAATCGTTACAGTTTACGCACTAGCATATAATTACGATTTAATTAGTTAATTCATTTACGCATATATATATATATATATATATATATATGTATGTATATATATAGACTTTATTCTTATCGCTGGCGTCGTACTCGTATTAATGCATATTTCATATTCATTTGTATATATATATATTTATTTGTTTTTGTTTTTTAGAGTGTCGCCAGCGCTGCTCTCTGGATTTGATTCAGCAGCGCTCTGCCCCACTGTAAAGTATCCGTTAGATTGCAACAATAGTTTCGTTTTGAAATTGCAGATTGCGAATTGCAAATTTGCGAATTGCGAACTGTGATTTGTGCGCTGAACTCTGCCTTTTCTGCACTTTCTCTCAGAACTCCGAGTGCTCCATAAACTCTAATTAGCTGAATGCATTTCATGACATTTCCCCAAGGTCTTCTCTCTTTTTGTTTTTCAAATATAATTTAAATAATGCTACATATAATATACGTATATATCAATAGATTTTCATCGATTTTTGTTTTCTTTTTTGTTTGTTTTTATCTTCGTTTTTGTTTTTGTTTTGCGTATAAAGCTGTAAGTCTTCTAGTTTTTCCGTAAAGTGCGTTTACTCAACTAAATTCCATTCGTATGCATTTCGCGTCGATTACCCAATTGATCAATTTCTAAATTGTTCGCATTCGTTCAGTTCGAAATGTGTAGACAACAATAATTTCGTTTAAGTTTAACATTCACTGAGCTACAGCTAACAGATTTATATCCTTTACGTATAATATTTGTGATCGCTCCAAGAACTAGCCATTGAATCTGATTTCGTTACTATTTACTTGTTTAGTTACACCGAAAAGGAACAACTTGCTTTGAACATTGAGCTTTATGTACTGTACGCTATATATATTAACATGTATCTGAACAAACTTCACACTCTATGGAAAGGGGTTTCGGCTTGAGTCTGAGAATATTTTGTTTAATTTTCGTATAGTTATTTTTAGCAATTACTCGATTCGTATGCAAATCTCCAACACGTTTATATGGCACACAAGTCTAGTTGGATTCGGCATGGAAATTCGATGAGCTCCAAATTTGGAAAAGCTAGAAGGAGAGGTGCGCTTCAAAAGTTCAGTTTTCGCTTCTGGTGTGTGAATTGTTAGTCGATTGCTAGATGAATGCGCTTAGGGCCTAATAAATTACTTGTAACAACTTAAGAATTACACAAATAATAATAATAATGATAATAGTTATTAATTAATGATTTAACTCGATTCTTGTGCATTTGCATTTGCTGTTGCTGTTGCTGTTGTGGCTTATTCATTCCTTGCCCTCGCTGTGGGGCACAATTAGTGTCCAATCCCGCGGGTGGGGCAGCATCCTTAACTGCAACTGCTGAGGAGCATTGTGACTAGAGTGAGGAGCATCCACGTCGCGGTGGCCGCCAGTGGGTTTGACCCACTAGTCTTGTCCCCGTCGCGCGGCTCCACTTGATTCGATGTGGAGTCCTCGGTGTCCTCGATGGTCGTGTGGGATCCTGTAAAGGTTTACAAGAGATGGTTTTAATAGGATGTATTTTAAGAATACAATTTGTTATGAATAAAAACTATCATAAGACCCTTTTTTCAGAGGCTGTGAGTTTAAAACAGGAACTTATTTAGGATATTATAAAGCCAAACTTTGAAAAATGATTGTTTGTTAGTGCTAGCTCTATTTTCAACAGATAAATGTTTAATCGATTCTAATAAAACAACGCTAAAGTAGCACAAATAGTTTGCAAAAATATTTCAAAAATTTAAAAAGTTTTGAAAACAGATCAAATTTGAAGTCGTAATGTTTTTGTAAGCTGCAAATTGAACTTGTTGCTTTGCACAGAGTTTAACCATTTTTTAAACAAAAAAGATAAATACATTATATTGGACAGGCATGAAATTTGTTAATAATTTGTAAATATTATAGATTTTACTTTTTTAAAATTTAATATAAAAAATTCTAAAATGTTTATTTAATATTTAGCTGATAGTTCCATATTAAATATTTTATGTTTTAGAGGTGTTTTAGAAACAGCATAGATTTTTCAATTAGAAGATGCGATTTGACAGTAGTTTTCGGTGTCACAAGTCAGAATGAGTAGCTTACCATCGCCGGAGCCATCACCGGAACCATGTGCGCCTCCGTACTCCTCCTCGTCGTCGCTGATCTGGCCCTCTCCGCCGCCGGAGCCTTCTCCCATGTCATTCTGGATGTCGTGCGACGACTGTATGCTGTTGGAAGGTGCCTGCTCGGGGGAAATAGTTTCATTAGTTAAGGCCCAATATCCCAAAAAAGGGAGTCCAATCCTACCGCAGCTCCAATGCTCTTGCGGATCTTGATGAGCTTGTCGACCAGCTCGTTCAGCTGGCTGACCTGTGTGTTCGGATTGAAGGGCACTTCGGGATTGTAGCGCTGTCGATCGGTTCCCGGGTCAATCAGCAGCTGGGTGTAGTCTCCGAAGCGATCGCCTGTCCAGCAGTGATCCTTGAGAGAGTGCTGCTCGTCACAGAAGCTGTTGATTGAAATCAGTAATATTAACTTAGCAACCTTAGCAAACTCAAACAAAATGGCCAATACAGTTTAACAGAAACAGTCCCGAACAACTATTGCGTGTTGACAAATTCCCTTTTACATTTAACGAAAAATAAAAAACATACAAGATGTTCAAGGAGCTCGTTCTGTGGATGCATCGTTTGGCCCATGACTTTTGCTTGGCCCGTCCATGGGCTCCGATACCTCGACATGTAAGTCTTGACTTTACCCATCCCAAAAGTAGCTACTTTTTCATTTACATCTTCAGCTTTTCAGCTACATCTTTATAAACTAACAATAAAGTAAAATCAATTTTCCAAAGAAAGTATTAAAACCTATAAATAAAATTTAGGGAATGTCCAGCCAAAATATATTTTTATTATTGTTTGTGAAAACAATTTTATTTCCAATGAAAATTTATTTATATTTTATTTATAATTTCCAAGAAATTCCGTTTAATCATTAAAATGTTAATGAATGAAAATCTAAAATTTCCCATTTATAACTTCCAAGAAATTTAATTTAATCATTAAAATGTAAATGAAAGCGTAGTGATGAAAAAGCCCGAATCGTGGGGAAATTATAAATTGGCGATTTATTGCACCTCCTATATATTAACCCATTACTAAATGTGCATTTCAAAAAGTAATAATATTGATCTTTTCAGGGCTGTCGTGTGCCGGTGAAAAACGGTTTCTTTGCCAATTTGATTTTCTTTATTGCCATTGTAACGCCGCTGTACTTCTGCCTGCTGAAGGATGTGATCGCCATGATCACTGGACCCAAGAAACGCTAGCAACCAGGACATCAGGACACTAAACCGTTTTAAGTCATAGCTTGGTCAGTCAATGTAGTTAGTGTATAGTCCCAACCAAAATACAATTATTTGTGGCATCGTCTGAGAATACTCACTTGTCCACGATGGTCGTGTAGAACTCCTTGCTCTTGTCGATGGTGGCAAGTAAGACGACCATGCCCTGATCCGGGGCTTGGGCCCACTTGATGTTGTTCTTGTGGAGCGGTGGCCGTGCCTCCGCCTCTCCACTGGAATAGGGCGTCAGGCTGGGCGTGCCGCACGTCTTCCTCACCTGGAAAACAAAAGGGGGTTTTTAGAGGGGGTTTCCACTTCCACTTGCTAATCGCCGCAGCTCATGCAAGCCGCACGTGTTTCCCTGCCCAGCTCAGCTACTCACTGCCCTGCATGTAAATTGCAACTTTTAGGGGGGTGGGGGGTAGACTTTTCCGACTCCACTCTAATTTAGCATTTTAAATTCCCAGCTACATGCCAATCATGCGACGGGGCATCAATTGGATGTCATGTGCACGTTCAACAATCCCTCGAAATGCCCAAGATACTTTTTCGAGGCTGCTGCTGCAGCGGCGATCAGAACAAGTCCGAAGGCCGGAACTGAATTCCGATTCATTAAATTCATTTAAAATGTTCATAAATTAACTGGCAATTAAACCATTAAGCGAACGTGTCCTTGGGACACAAAAGTAAACGAAATCGATCGTTTCTTTCGGTGGAAAGGAACAGCTATGCCCTCGAAAGAGATTACATATATGTAGCTTGTAAATGTTTAGGGTGATAATGCAGATAAGTTAAGTACATCTTATTTAGCAATACATTTTAAAACAACAAGTTTATTTTTAATATTTAGTTTTTCTTTCCAACAAATACGATTTCCCAAGTTAACACTTTTAATAATCCCAAATCATTTTGATGTTGTGTGCTTTTTTCGATAAGATAAATTATTGTGCACTTGGGTCTTTAATTTCTTGAAAAATTTATTTTTTTATCTTGGGAGTAATACATTTTGGAAATAAATAATAAATTGCCAATAATCCAACATTTTTAATGATGTCAAATTATTTTTATGTTTTGAGCTTGCTGATTAAAAAATTATTGTACCCTCAAGGATTTAATATCTTGAAATAACAAATTGGTTTACTCTTGGGAGTATTTAAATGGTGAGATCAAAAAGTAATTATTATTTGTTTATGAAAAACATATTTGTTTAGACTTGGGAATTTTTGATTTTTGGAATCACAACATAATGTTTATTTATTTAGTCTAATGAGTAGATGGTTCTTTGAATGGCTCCACTCACCTTCTGCTCCAAATCAGGGCTATTGTTCATGGCGGCCATGATGGCATCGGATAGCTTGGGCTGCAGCTGTTTGATGACGTTGATGATGCCGCTGTCCGACAGAATGTGGGTGGTCACCAGGTTGCTGAGGGCATCCACCACACTCGACCAGGGGCTGTCCAGCAGGCCAGCGAATTCCGCCGAGCAGCCGCTGAAGATCGTAAAAGAAATACATAAAGTTTAAACATAAAATATTAAAGCAAACATAGTTAATGAGGGTCAATCTGAACTTCTTTCACATTTTACAACAGTTTACGAGGTTGACTCTGACATTTTATAGTCAAAAAATACGAAGTGGAAATAAATTTAAGAGCTCTGTGTTTATTCGAAAGTTATTCTTTCTTTATTCTTTCGAAATCAAATATTTATTTAAATGTCAACCTTTTTTTGTTCTAATCAAACTATCAAACTGAATTCTTAAAAATTAGTTTCGTTATAAAATATTTGTACAAAGGAATAGATCATTTATGAATGAAAATAACTATCCACATTTTTAGACTTTAGAATTCAGATATTTTCTGTTATAATCAAATCTTCAAGTGAGCTTAATATCAAATATTTGCCCTTCTAAAAAAAAAAAACAATTTAAAAAAAAATAAATTTCTTTATAAAACTACTTTTTTTTCATGAATAAAAATAACTTTTATAATTGCAAGGCCTAAAATATAAACTGCCTTAAATCAAATTCACTCTGAAAGTAAAGCATCACTGAGTCTTAATTTCATCAACAAAAGTTGTGAAAAATGTTGTTTTTGTGGACATAGCGTGTCCCAATTTGGAATTCCGGACTTACCGCATCACGTTCTTGCAGTAGCCGTCGCACAGCTTGGTTCCGCCCCCCGAATGGTGGCCATTGCAGTTGGGGCAGTAGTGCATCTTGAGGAGCTGCTGCTTGCACGTGTCGGTCAGTTGCTGGCCATAAAGGCCATCCGCCTCGCTGAGGACCTCGGCGGCCTGGAGCAGGGCGTTCATGAAGACATTGGACATGTGGACACTCTGGCCGAGACTGGCCTGCAGCTGGCGGGGAATGTCCCCGAAGGGACGCATCTCGTCGAAGTTGTGCTGCAGGCAATTGACATAGTCCTCGTGCAGATCGCCCATGTTGTTCTTGGACAGGTGCACCTCCCGGTGGTAGGCAACCGGGAATAGTTGCACGAAGAAGCCCCGCACAGCCTCCTCCAAGTTGCTCTGGACACTCCCAATGCCACGCCTACCCAGCTGCCCATTGCTGTTCGTGTAGTTCGAGGTGTAGATCAAATGGCTGTGTGGGGAATAACTCGGTTAGATTTAATAATTCAGAACATTTGAAAAGTTTATAGCCCCAACATTGATAGGCAGTTATATCCACTTACTTCATGATTTCCGTGTACAATTGATGGATCATCATGCGGGATTGCGGCACCATATTGAAGTAGACCGTGGAGAAGAGGGTGTGGGTCATGTTCTCCGAAATCTGAGCCAATTCCAGGACGTGACCTGCCGCAAGAAATGAGAGTAGAGAAGCATCCATGAAAGCATTGTTATGGTTATTGTTATTCCTAGCGAAATTTAATCACTTTGCCGCCAAAGTTTTCCCCTGCTGGGATTTGCGAAACTTCTGCCCTAATGGACTGGCTGGGATTTCCGCCCACTCGGAAAAAAGAATTGTTGCCATTGCTCTTTATCTCTGTGTACGAGTAAGCTTTTAGTTAATGAAATACAATTTAATATGGCTGTTTGCACTGCCTGGCGAACTTAAATATGAATAAGCTTGGTGGAGTACAAGTTTGAATTTACTGAATAATGAAACAACAATATTGTAACCAATTAACATTTCGTGTTTTTAGTATAAAAAGTTTTTTGAACTCTTTAAAAATATTTGGAAATTATTAAAAGGTACAATACTGGAAGTGTTTTTTTAAAGGGCTTGTCATTTACCTCACAAATTTAAATCTTTATTTTGTGTAAATCATGTAAATTACAAGACAAAAAAACCTCAATTAACTTTTGACCAAAAAGAGTTAAAAATCAGCCAAATTGGAAACAAAAAAACTTAAAATTGGTGTTTTAGTTTCCTATAAAAAGTTGATTAGATATTACGGTCTTAAATTGCCAGCTATCGACTAGTATCTATAATCTGTCAATCATTTGGCGATTAACCCAATCCAAGTTGATAAATTCTCTTAATATTCAGACACTAATCACATAGCTGAGCGTAAGAAAAACCAAATGTGACACAATGTTATCTGTCAAGGTGTCAGCGGCAAATGTGTTTTGCGAATTGATTTGGATACACAGATTGGCTATCGATACCCAGATACAGATACAGATTCAGATACAGGTACAGATACAGATACACTCCTCGGACAGCCTGTCATTAGCGCAGATTACAAATGGCCAAGGCCAGATATATATCGGCATATATAGACAAGTGTGGGATAGAGATAGCATCGGGGGAAACTGTCAAATCGGCGTGTGATTTCTCACACACAAAGCACACACACACACACACAAATTCTAAATTGCAATACGCTGTCTTGTATATCGTTTTCCAACGAAAGTGTCAATCTTTCTGTTAATTGGCAACAAAAGAACGGAGTGCGGAGAACAACAAAATATACACATTTCGACAGGGCAAAAGTGTTTCTGTTCTGTTTTTTTTATTTTTATTTTTATTTTTATTTTGCTGTGTATTCTGTGCTGCGGCTCATTTTGATTTTGATGTTGGAGCATTTCCGTTCTCAGCGTTTGAATAAGTCTTTGTGTCTGCTTTTTGGGCTTGGCTTGGAGCTGTGTGTCGATGTGTCAGTTTCTGGGTCTCAACTCGGGTCTCATTTTATCGGCTAATGCCCTTTGATGCGTCATCCGAGGCGAGCAGAGTTTACCCTTTTTAATTAGCAGAACTTACGAGTTTGGGTTCCGATATTTGGCTAAACCAATCGTTGGGCAGAGGATATGCGGCACAGAAAAATAGGGCCCTAGAATGGCCATCAACTCGGTTGGGCTTCCAATCAAAATAGTTTTACGGTGTGACGGATCAACGGATGACCGTAAATATCACATTTGTATTTTAAAAAATCTTCAATAAAATTGTTATGGTATTTTAATAACGAGTTAGACGCGATATTATCGATTTAAAGTGTGTTGTTTTGTTTTATGACTTGTACATCCTTGATTTAATCATAACTGCGAGAAATAGTTTTAGATCAAAGAATGTTGTTCAGGTTATTGAGTACGTTAATTAAAAACAAAAAAATGAAAATATAATTTTAATTGGATTTTTGGCAGATTCACAAAAATCAACCAAAATGTACATATAAGTTAATCTTTAGACGTATTAATAGACAATTGAACCACAAAGTTTAAGCATTATGCTTTAAATTATGGGAAACCCATTCATCTGGCTTACAAAAAGATATGTTGTACAAAGTTTTCTTTATAATTTACCCCATTTAAGTGTTTTATATTGATACGTATATCCTAGTTAAGTTCGATGTCTATCGTTACAATAAACAGGGTTCAAAAGAATTTCCAAAGCATTGAGTAAGGACAATTTCGAGTTGATTATGTGTGTTTGATATGAGATTCCTATGCCATTTTGCCAGTGGCTTAAGCGAGGACCAACTGGTGGGACCGCTAATCGCTCGTCAGTGGCTGACAATTGCGCAGGATGCGATAAACAATGCCGGCCAATTGATTTAACGCGTTTGCGATACAAGGCAACCATAATGATGTTCAGATACAAGAGATACCAGCGATACGGATGGCAATCGGGGGCAGGAAAGGTGCGGAGCTCACACATCCTGTCGCTAATCTCATTGACGTGGCATAGTTAAAATGGAGCGTCGACTGGCGGAAACATTTAATTATTAACACGCCGCCACGAACGTGTTGATGCGCGGGGATCTATATATTCTCACACTATGCGACATTGGGAATCCCCCCCCCGCTCGATTGCCTCATTAAATCGGCGGGAGAAGCCGCACAAAGTGAACCATTAGGGAACGAGATGGAGTTGGTGGGGGGGCAGTGCGGATGCAGACAACAATTACATGACTGACATGCCTGAAATAGCTTCTATTGATTGGAAATATTATCATCCTCTAGCCCAGGCAATTTCCCTTATCCGGATTCCCAGACTCCGTTGGTGGGATATTTGGCTGGTTGCAGTGCCATCATTTCCTTCGCTTCAATGCCTAATTGCAATATTAATGAGCTCTCTGTGAGAGCAATTGTCAAGGGGGAGGGGCATACGGCCAACGCTGCGTATGCTTGATATGCATTATTGCAGCTGCTTTTGTTGGCTTAATACGCTCAATTAAGCTGGAACCCACACAGACCATGAGCCGCCTCAGGTGGCATGCATTTGTATCTTTGTATCTCATAAATTGTTAACTCAGCACTTCACCTGCGGGCTCACACAAAACTTCATATGCAATTTGCTGGACGTTTGCGTTGCGTTGGCTTGTGCAACTAATTGCAATTTCTGTCCAGCTCTATCTTTCTCTCCATCTCTGTCCGTCCCTCTGCCCTCTCGCTCCCTCCACCTTTGTCCAGCTTTTGACAATTAACCAAGGGCACTTTTATTGTTGCAGTCAGGAGGATTTTACCGTATCTACTCTCGACCAGCAATCAAATATAAAGCTGGCCAAATGGCTTTCCCAATGAAACATGAAAATTTCATTAAGCTTGCCCTTATTTTTTGTATTTGTTTTTAAAGACTTTCCGGGTGGGAGGAAAATGGCAAAGGGATCCACGCTCGTCACACATGGAAAATCGCACTAATGGGCACACAGACAATGAAATTGAATTAGACAACTAAGTGCGGCCAGTGTAGTTGCCCCGACGGAGAACGGAGGGCCAAGGAACTCCTTTTGCTCCCAGGGCAATCCAAAAACCAAGCCCATGAACAGACACTAAAAATCCATTCATATGTCTGTCGGTTTACACAGGGGAAAAATGAAATGCATTTATATTTTATTTAATTTCTCGATTTCCTACACTAGAGGTTCTATACTCAACTATATTAAATTATTATTGTTTACTTTTTATAAATTTAGAAAAGACTTTATCATTTTATTCTTTAACTAATACTTGTAAGTTAATTTTTAAGTTTTTGTAGGAATTAAAGGTTGAAAGTTAACTTATTAAATTAATTTTTTAATTCAGAAAGTTTCCTCCAAATCTCAAGTTCTGCCCCTTATCATTTTTTTTTCAATCATTCAATAAAAAAAAAAATAGTTAGAAAATACTTTTGCAAAATCATAATATTTCTGAAACAAATTCTTGTAATAAAATTTTGATAATGTAAAAGAATAAAATATAAGGCTATAATAAATTTGAATTTTCCTTGAATGAAAAATGCTTTAATTTGAGAATAAATTTGGAAAACCTTTAACCAGTGCTAATGTCATTTTATATATATATTTTGTGCAGTGTCTTTCTTAGCTAGTCGCATAGAGCAAATATCGGAAAAGACTTCGACTGAGTCTTTGGCTTCATTGCTTCATTAGAAGTCGTCGTTTGGCAGGCAGGAGCGAGATTAGCATGCCGCGTTGCAGGCTGTGACCGGTTTGGGATTCGTTTTCGGATTCGGATGGGGATTTCGATGGGGATTCGTGCCCCGGGGCAAGCCTCAAAACGGTGCGGAAGGCGTCGGGGTTCGGGGGCGGGGGCGGGGCCGGTGGCAGATGCGACCGCGGTCCACAGCCTGTGTTGTTGTTTCCCACGCCTTGGCAAAAATATGCAGCACACACACTCACCGAAAGCGAGCACAGCCCACAGGTTTAGTTTTTATTTTGCCCGCTTTTTCCCTGCCGCTTTGTATTTTTATATATGTACGTATAGTATTCCCTTATTTTTATTATTTTTTTGTGGCCGGACTTCTTTGCTCCTCGGGGCACGGAGAACATTGTTGTTTGTTTGTATTTTGTTTGTTGCCTGCGTTCCTGTGCGGATATTACAATTTTAGTATCTGCCGCATTTTTTATTTGCATTTTATATGCATGTATTTGCCCACTATCCCAACTGCGGTATCCGTTGCCGCCTTATGAATGCCACAGCAACTTTGTTAGTGCTCTTCATTTCTTGCCCCGCTTCGTTTTTCTTTTCTTTTCTTTTCTTTTCGCTCTTTGCCATTCGGCGGCGGGCTTAGCTTTTTAGCCGCGTTTAGCTTCGTTTTCAACTGTGGCAACTTCTTTCCCGGCCCTGAAGTCGCCTTCTTGGTCGTCTGTCCGTCTGGCTGGAGCAGCTCTTTGGGCTTGCAACCAGCCACCAGCAACCAGTGACCGGGAGGAAGTGGATAGGATGGAAGGCGATGGGCACTGTGGTTTGACTGAGTATATATTGAAAAATTCCTCAAAGAATAAGAGATGGATAAAAGCCACCAATTTAAATTATAATAAAATAAGAACAACGAAAAAGTGATTTAACTCCCACAAATTTAGGGTTATAAAGGAAATTGAAAAAAATATATTTAAAATCAACGGATACGAAAAAAATTGTAAATTAAAATGTGCCTATTAATATCGATATTTATTATACAATCTACAAGAAGAATAAAAGATTCTTAAAGCCTCAAAAAATAACACCAAAAGTTCCTTTAACTGGAGTATTACTAAAGAAACAGAAAAAAATGTGCATGAAATAAATTAGTATCGAAAATTGTTATTTAAAAAATTATTTATTTATTGTACACTGTAGCCAAAAGTTTAAACTTAGGGAACAGGAAAAGAATCGGCCATAGTTGCAATGACTTTCGGCCGGATTTAAAAAATTAATTAATTAATTAAAACTATTTTCCGTATACAAATTATAGTCTCAAAACCGAATTGTTATTATATGTATATATGTATATATTAAAGGTATAATTATGTTGGAAGTTGCTTATATTTTCCAAAAACCTTTATGCCAAATCTATGTCACAATGCGATGGAAATTGTTCAGATCGTTAACGGAAAACCAAACGTAATACTAGTGCTTTAAAGGGAAATAAGAATTCACACAAAAAGCCTTTTCATTATAGTCTTTTATAATTCTCACCATAATAACGTCCTATTAGTTAAAAACTAATTGACAATTAATATCCCTTAGCCAATATTCTTGCAGCTGACTCCGACATATTCTTCCTGAGATTCAGCAAGCATCTGAAGCACTCCCTGCCCCACCTGCACCATCTGGAGCTGCAATCCAGCCCACTGTGCGTGGCAGTCAGCTTAAGTGCATGTATTGTAACTAGCTATCTGCAGGCGTGCCAACTTGGCACGCCCCTTCGGCGGAGTACCCTGCCATCCGGCCATCCGGCCAACCAGTCATCCAGTCATCCAGTCACCCAGCTATTCAGCCATCCAGCTACCCAACTCGCCACTCCAACAGCTGTGAGCCCTGTGGCAAGACGCTCTTGGCAGGCAGTTGCATCCCATCCAATGCGATCCGGAGGGGCCTCGACTGGAGCCCCTACACAATGTCAAAGTAATTGGATGACTTTTCATTGTTGGAGCCGAGGAGTGTGCAGTCCACAGAGGTCGACATTCTTTTTCGGTTTAGCTCCGTTCTGACATATTGAAGTGCTTCAACGCATATGCATCAATTGGCCGGGGCATGGGAGTTATTTGATCTGGCAAGTCGCCGAGTTGCAATCCCAATCCCATCTCCAAATTGGATCGCCTGCTGTTTTGTTGCCTTCCGTTTTTGGTGGCGCGTTAATTACAAGCGCGAGCTTTCAGCGTTTAATTTGCCAAGCAACTAATTATGGTAATTATATATGCACACAAATGGCGATATTGGAACGCAAGTGGCAGACAAAATGGCATCGCTTGTGTTTGTTTAAGACGCCGCTAATTAATGAAACGAGTGGAAATTTAAATATAAAGACGAGGCTCCATTAGTAATGCGGTATTTGCTTTGTCAAACATTCAAATAATAATAGATCTTAGGAGCCAACTAGAATGACAACTGGTTTTAAGTCGGGGGCGTTGCTTAGCCGCATGATCTGCAGGTGTTCGTTGGCTTTGAACTTCAGTTTCCTGTCGATTTCATTGAGAAATCGAAACTGGAGTCTGAAGGTCGCCTCTAAAAAAAAAACACAAAATAAAAAAGATCGACGATGATGTGAACGAGTTTTAGCTGAGAATAACACTTTAGTGGTTTATTTAAATTAGTATTGGTTAAGTTTTAGATCCCATTGCACTGAATAAAATGTAAATCTTTTTGTTTTCTTTATTTTTAATGTTGTTAATAAACATAAACCTATTTATTTGTTGCCGCATAAATAGTTGTGTTGCTACCAGGCAGGAAAAAATTAATTAATTAAAATAATATTTTTATGTTTAAGTATCACGGATAAAAGATAACATTGTGGTGGCATTAAAGGAATCTTCACTCAAAACTGTGTCCAAATCCGAAACGATTCTCAATAGGTCATGAAAAATGCAGAGTTCTTCTCCAGATTGCCACCACCCCCGCCCGATCATAGAGAAACCTAATGACAACAACAGGAAACTTTGGACCTGCCACTGCAACAACTTGAGGCCGAGGCACTGGCAAACAACCTCGCACAGCCTGCACTCTGTGTGACAAGGCAAACAAAAGCCGGCTAACAAGCGATGGCGGCCAAAAAACCACTTTAGCCGTAAAGACAAGAAGGCAGCCAGGCAAAGCACAAGATATGGCCGAGAAGACTTAAGCCCGGGCCAAGTTGCATCAACAACAAGAGAGAGAGAGAGGAATAGTGGGGGCGGGGCGGAGGGGAATGTTGCCAGTTGCAACTTATGAAAGTGCACGCATTGCTGCTGCAGCTGCCGGGGCTGCCACAGAAAATAAAGAAATAATTTTTGCAGTTTCCATTTTTACTTTTGCTGTTTGTTTTTGTTTTGTTTAAAGGGGCAAAAGTTGTGCTGGCAGAGCAGTAAGTCAGCATTTGGAACTTTTATGCTGGCGCACGCCCCTGCCCTCAGATGCAGGGGCGGAGGTTGGAGGAAGGGGACCCATAAAGGGGCTAAGAGGGGTGTAAGGGGGGGGGCAGTCCAGGTGACAGGACGGTGGGTGGAAATGTTTTGCAGCCAAACGCATTAAGCGCGTGAGCAACACACCAAAACGACAGTGACAATAAACAGTGAAAACTGTTTAAACTTTAAGAATTAGCCCAATTTACAAAAAAAAAATTTTAAAATAATTTAAATACTTTTAAAAATATATTTTGAATGTAGCTTAGAATATAAAATTGCTAGGTACATGCTTAATTTGAATAGGTTTCCTTTGGGTATTCTAAACTTTATTCAATTTAGGAGACTAACTGTGTGTTTTTTAGTCAGTTAAAGTTAATTATATTAGCATTTAATGATCATTTAATTTATATTGAAACACAAAATAGTTATTGATATTTGTTCTCAGTGAATCGGCGACAACGAAAGTAGTAGGAATGATGATGATCATGGTGGTTTGACGGCGGCTACGTGGTAAGTGCAATGTAAACGCATTGCGTTGGGGGCGGAGTGGCTGGGGAATTGGGGATTGGGCAGATCTGCGGATTGGGGTTATTTGGGGGAACGGGCCCATATAATTCGTAAGCTGCGAAACGTGTTTAAACACGCAAATACTTGCTTAAAAATAATACGTCGAACAAAGCAGCCAGCACAAAGGCAAAGCAAAGTGAGTGCGAGAGAGAGGGCACAACAATGGGCGCGGAAACGGAAGGGGCGGGGCAGGGGGCAGGGGGCGTGGCACGGGGGCGGATGAGAGTTGCAGCCGGAAAAAAGGGAGGGGGAAACGGGGTTTTGTCGAACAGGAAGGAAGCCCCGGCTTGTATTGCATATGCCACAAGCTGTTGTAGTTGGCAAGTTTATGGTACAAAATAGAAATATGCATTTATTTCGCATACCATAATATTTTATGCGTTGGAGAGAGCCCAGGAGAAAGAGCAATAACACCAGCGATTGCCAAGAAATGCATAAAGTTTTATAGTTGCGCATTTTTCGGGGCTGGAGTGCTGTTCCCAGCGGAGAACATCACGCATACGCCGGGTGTGCTCCAAGAAAGTAAATCAATTTTTATGGCCACTCTGCTGCAACTAAAGGAAACGCGTGCCAACGCAGCAACGACTCGCCGATAAGCACAAGTACCCCGTTTGGGCCAGAAGTTTTTGGCCAACAAGCAACCCGTTATCAGCGCCAGACAAGCAAACAATTTCAGTTCCCATTAACCATCGTTTACCCCCATATCAACAGACGGCCTCAACTCGCCAGTTGTCGGGCATATATATTATATATTTTAAATCAATTAGCCAACTGTTTCATTAATCTTACCGAGCATTAGCTGCACCCCATCCATCCATCAATCGATCGCTGACTTTTGCTATTGCATTTGCCTTTGTTTTTGGCAAAGCATATGGAAAAGCAAATAAATTGCTGCCGCAATTGATTTTAAATAATTATTATTATTTGCTATATTGCTCGATTGTTAGGCTAAATAACTTTGCCGATTGCATTTTAATTTTTTGCATGTTTTGCTTATCGAATACAACGTGGGACATTTCTACTGTTTGCCTTGTGTGACATCATTGTTTATTAAATTCCCCAATGCAAATTGAATGCTAATTGTTTGAGAAATACTGGGCAGTTCGAGTAAATTGGAAATGAATTTAACTGGAAATCAAATAAAAGAATTATTGAGCTCCATTAACAAAAGTATTGATTGTGCTTTTGGGAGTTCATGTTCGAAGTTGACCATTATCGTTTTAGAAACGATAATAATATTAAAGATTAAAAGTTTCATTCAGAGGACAACAAAGAGGTTGCTTCATATCGAAAGTCAAATGTTTAAGAGCATTCTGCGATTTCATTGAATAATTTTGTTTAAGTGATGGCCACAACAAATTGATAAATTTAAAACGAATGTATTTAATGACTTCTGTGTTCTGTTTTGCAGTCATATAGCCCAAAGGAAGCCTCAAAATTTAATGAGCCCCTATACGAATGAATCAATGGGCTTGCATAAATTAAGCTGATGACAACACACAAAATGCAAACAAATGAGCCAAATGTATTTATATAAATTGCGGATTCGCGTAAACATGCAGTATATATCCGAATATGTGTGGGCATGTAGAATGAGGAGGGCGTGTTTAAAGTCTTTTTGAATGCGCGCCCATTTCCAAGAATTGCCAACTCAGACCTTCGAGAACAACAATGAGGCAGTAACAGCAACAACAGCAACAGCAGCAGCAGCAACATCACAGCGGCAACAGCAACATCAGCAACGGCAGCACCCCAAAAACTTGCTTTAAAATGAAGCGAGATTTACAGCATGTACGACAACAATTTGCAGGCATTGTGTGAAAGGGGCAGCCCAAAGGGGCGGCGGGATGTGGGGGGGGCGTGGCAGCACCCAAAACGTGACCCAGACAAAGTTTGCAAAATTGTCTAAAAAGGGACAGCGGCCATAACAACAACAACAACAGCAACAGCAACTGCTGGGACAACAACATTATTTAATGCCTTTTTAATTAGATGCAGTCAGAGTCGCGTTTGCTGCATTTTAAAACAGCCAACTCGGTTATGGTTATGAATCCTTATATACCTTGCTTATATTTTTATTTCACTTTATTTATGCAGTCGCTTTGATCTGCATACAAATTCAAATTACAAATCAATTTCGCATTTCGCGTTTCAAGTTTAATTTGGTTAGCTCACTTCGCAGATTGCGAGGCGAACTTTTATATCGTCATAATTCTGAGCCGAGATGAATTTGCATATGATAAATTATTTATTGCCACGAAAATATACTTTGGTCTAACGCTCGGAAAGAGCCCAGCCAACTTTGCAGACTCTTTGGCCAGAGATTTGCATAGAAAGGCATTTTGCCTCCTTTCGATTTCACTTTAGATCCCCCCGGCAATCCCCCCTAATCCTTTCTTCCCCCCCCGCCCGCCGACATCTACTCACTCTGGAATTGTTTGGCATTCGTCTCGAGGACTCCGCGCAGGCTGCTGGTGTGGTGGTGCAGCAGATTCTTAAACATCGCGGCGGCTTTGTCACGCAGCTCCAGCTCCGTGGCATTGTTGCAGCAGCTTCCTCCGCAAATGGCGCCTGCAAAATTAAAATTGAGTTGCGGATGAGTAAGGTTTGGCAATTGGGATTTAGTCTTCTTTTTGGGCAACTTAGCAATAAGAGAAAACAGGGTGGATTCGACGTAATTTTTATGTAAAAAAACAAAAGACTTGAAAATAAGAAAAGATTTTTTTAAAGGAAAATCAATGATGTTTAATATATTATTATAATTCATTATCATTATTATCATATTATCATATTCTAGCTTTTTAGTACCTATAAAAATATTATTAAATTACTTTGATTTTATTAATGCCTTGTTTTTTTATATAATGCAACATATTAATTACTGAATGATTCTAGGCTTCATTAAAAAGTATTCAAAAAGTTAATTCAATACCAATTCTTTATTACAATAAATGTCTAGGTAAATATTAAGATACAAAACAAAGCTTTTTTAAAATTAGTTAAAATACTATGTAAAGAAATATATTAGTTTTGAAGACCAATCAGAAGCTTAATCGAGGAATACGTTATCTGGAAATATTTATAAAATAAATTTGCCACTAATTCTTTACAGCACCATATTGCCATGTAAATATTGAGATATCTTTCTGTAAAATAAGCCCTGTTTATCCATCTTCCCAGATCATCTTCTGTTGCATCATTACGAAACGCCTGCTGCGCCTATATCATTTTCGAATTATCGCACAAATCAAATATTTACTTATAGCTTTGTGACTGTGTGTGGGCGTGTGGGTTGTCTCGTTTAATTGTTTATGGCCTTAAAATGGCAGTGGGCGTGTCGGCCAGCTCGGCTGCAACAACGAAGTGGCCATAGTTTCCGATTCCCGGCGTGGGCTTAACAATTTACAATATATAAATGCACAGCAAGAAGTAGGAACCGATTGGCTTAACTTGTTCCATCACTGGCTGTCGCGTTAATAACTTTTAAATTGCTTATAATTGCAATTTTTTTAAGCCAGCTGAACGACACAATCGGAGCAGTTTGGCTGATGTTGGCCCATAAAACTCGCAGCAGGCAATGATTGTTTTTCCAGCTGCCACTGAAATACGAGCGCATTCCACTAATGACAATGGATGTGGGGGGGGAAAAGTGGGCTAAGGCGATTTTCAACTAATCGTTGTGCCCCAGAAAATAGTGTCTAATGAAAGGCGGAAAAACGCCGCCAGCCAGGACAATAAATATCTGGACAAAAGACCGCTGATTGCTAGGTCTTATTAAAAGGGAATGATTTTCCATTCCCCATCTCTAGGATACTTATTCACTCGACCATCCTGATTTACGAATCGCATACGATATATGTATGTATTAATGAGGGGAATCCCCCCATCGCTGGTGTCATAAATTCGTGGAGAAACAAATAGTGTGACAGGCTTTTTATGACAACTGCAATGACAACAGCAGAAACAACAGACTTTTATGGACGTGTCTGCCCCGTCTCCGTCTTTATAGTTATACCCGTTACTCGTAGAGTAAAAGGGTATATTGTATTCGTGCAAAAGTATGTAACAGGTAGAAGGAAGCGTTTCCGACCCTATAAAGTATATATATTCTTGTTCAGGATCACTAGCCGAGTCGATCTAGCCATGTCCGTCTGTCCGTCTGTCCGTCTGTCTGTCTGTCCGTCTGTCCGTCTGCTGTCCGTCCGTATGAACGCTGAGATCTCGGAAACTATAAAAGCTACAAGATTGGCATTTTGCATGCAGATTCTAGGAGTTCCTACGCAGCGCAAGTTTGTTTCAAAAAGGTGCCACGCCCCCTTTAACGCCCACAATCGCTAATATACGATTTTAAAAATTTAAATATTTCGGAAAAGTAAAAATGCAGTTTTATTGTGTTTATCAATACCTATCGAAATGTAGAAGAAATTTTTCAAATCGAACCATTCGTTAAAAAGTTATGGGTGATCAAAGTTTCTGTCTCCATCTCCCTCGCACTCCCTTTACCTGAGTAACGGGTATCTGATAGTCGGGGCACCCGACTATAGCGTTCTCTCTTGTTTTAAATTTAAATTAATGGCTTTTACGCGATGTTCCAGCGCCTACAATCGCTGAGTGCCCCGATTCGGTGGCCATATGTTGCTGTCGTAAAAATTAGCAAACGAAAAATGAAATGAATTTGACAAAAGCAAATGCAGATGCAGTCGGCGTCTATTTTGTGCTAACTAATGGCAAACATCAATAGTTGCAGTTAATGGCCGACGGGGCCGTGACACAATTTTTGGCCCCGCAAATGAAATGGAAAATGACAACAGACTTGGCCCAAAGCCATCAGCCCAATGATATCCCGATATCCCCCATACAGCCATGCTGCCAGTCAATCAAACTCGACAAAGACGAAAGCCAAACAGATTTTAGTTATGTGCCATCGATTTGCGAGCTGTTTGGGATCCCCGAGTGACCCAAAAGGATTTGGCTTCCCTTTTCCCTGCGATTGCATTGTATAACTTATCGATTAGGGGCTAACCCCCCCCCTTCCAGGATCCTTTGGCTATGATGTGTTTATGCGTTTTTGCAACGGCTCGTCCATAAATCGGCTTCGGCCATGGCAAAGGGTTGTGGCACCGAGCACTTCCCACATGGCAGTTGGCCAGAAACCGAGGCGTCACTCAGTCAGCGAGTGACTCTGTCTGGGGGGAATACCAAAATAAAGATATGGCCAACGGAAAAGCGGAGGAAAAGTGAAAAAAGGAAGCTATTGCAAGTTAAACCTGCCCCGACAATGTTGGAATTCTTCGTTTTTGAACTCTTCTCTGTGGCTCAAGAGCTCAGAACTCGAGCAGCAGAAATTCAATTCAATTGCTGCAACGTGCATGCATACACATACACATGCACTCGCTGGCTGGCAGGACCTGCATACATATATCATGTCGTGGCCCAGAAAAGTATGCTATAGCAAACTGTTTCTGGCAACGGACTGCCAAATTGCAAAGGAACGTAGAACGTAAAGGGAGGCCCAAAGCGGAGGGGGGTAAGGTGGAGGGCTGGGAAGCCACGAGAATAGAGAGATGAATCAACACCGGGAGAAATATATCACCAAAAAGTAGTCATCAATAACAAATCGAAAACAATATAAATTCGAATCCGAGAGGTTCAAATGTTTTATAAAACAAAAACAAATTGAAATAAAGGTCACTTTACACAGTTGGATTTCTTATCTGAGTTTTCATATAATTATTTTTTGTTTTTGCTTTAATGGAATTATTATTGGTCAAAAGTGCTTTATTGACAAATAAGATATAAGATCGGAATATATAATATATTTATTTTTGTTGCAGCTCAACTGAGAAATAAGACTGTGTAAAGAAACCTTAAGAATATAGAGACGAATTTAAAACATCTAAGATCTCGTATATCTTAATTTCTGACACACAACAAGCAATTATATTTTTAAACAAGTCAGTTTTGATGACTTTAATAAATATTTATAAATATAAAATTAGGATCCCAAATATTGTTGATACAACAAAGTATCAAAATTCTAATCAGCTTAGATGATATTTTTCTCCATGTGCTATTGTTAAAGTTATTTTTTGCTGTGCTTCAGAAGCAAATGGAAGGGGTGTAAAAAATGCAAATCTCATGCATGGCCAGAAAATGCTCTGCCAAAAATACCAAGGAACGGCCCTGACCGCAAAACGGAGGAGGGGCTGCCAAAAGGGGGAGGGCACAGTGGCCCCATTACTTCTCCCTAACCCCCCCTGCATCCCCGCCCCTTTCCCACAGTCTCTCTATATTTTCAGGCCTTGTTTTCCAGCCTGTCACCGCAAATGCAACTGACGACGTGTGCGAATTTGTTTACTGTAATTGTCTTCACTGTAAAAGTGGGTGTGCGGCGGGCGGATTACACACATGAACACACTGCCACACGCACATGCATATTTCTGAGCCATATATATCCATTCAGATAGGCTCTGGCTCTGTGGTTACTTGTCTTTTGGCATTAGCCAAGTTGGCTGTTAGCCAAGAAAGCGCTTAGCCCGCAGAACACTTGGCTCTGGGAGTGGATTTTGCATACCTTGACATATTTCGAGTGTCCTTACTCCAACTCCCCCCTCTCCCCCCTCCCCCCACACTTCACTTCCCACAGAGGTATTCCCTGTGGCATACGCTACTTGTATGCGTTTTCAATTTGCACAATTTACTGTAAACGTGTTGATAATAATGAAGCCAAGAATCTAAGAATTTGCAACCCGTCAGAATGTCGGAAAGTTGGACCTGGCTGCTGTAATTAAAATAGATCCCTGCTATGCGTGCACAAATGTTTTGACAACCATTGTTTAAAAATAATTAAATTATAAAGTGTATAGGGAGAATATTGACTAGTAAAAATTAATAAGTCCACAGAAACTACCTACAAAATATTATATATTTTTATTAAGAAAATAATTATATTTGAATAAAATTTTTTTATATTTTAATTAACATTACTATGATTTATATACAATAAAAATGGTATGAATTTTGAGCCAGTTTGTTTCGGTTATTCTATCCCGTTTTTAGTTTCTGTTTCAAATACATGCAAATTTAGTTCAATAGAATAAAATATAATTAAAAAGAATTGTTTCTTATTGAAATTAATAGCTTTGATTTATGTTTATCACGCAGAAACATTATCAAACCACATCTTTTATTATAGTTGCCCCAAAACCTAACTCATTTTCCATCGAAATCAGCTCTAATATTTACCCAATGAAATACATATAATCCCCCAAAAATGTGTTATATATTTTGAGTATAATTTACTGCCTTGATTGAAAATCAATTTAATTTCACCTCACACACAACACACAGGTCGCAACAAATAGTCAAAACGATTGCCGAAAGCCATAAATTCTCTAATAAATTTATGAACGTGCAGCGACTGCAATGCAAACCAAATAAAAACATCCGTCGCGGTCGCCAGAGGCTTCCTATGACCGCTGCAAAGGGGGGGGGGGGTGTGAAATGGAGAGGGGGGATTTAGTCCGCATGTCACACACAATAATTTAACTTTTTTTTTTTTATCAAAAACCGTTGACAACTACTTGTCAAACACGAACAATTTGTGCAGCAGTCAGAGGGCGATAACAATTAAGTCAACAAATGGCGGTGAAGGGGCGTAGGGTGGGGTGCCGGGGTGGGGTTCAGGGGTTAGGGAACCCCATATCAAAGTGCCTGGCCTGCTGTTCGTTTTATGGTTTGTTGGTTTCTGTTTGCTGTTATGACACGTTTGTCCCAAACATAGATCATCGTTAGATCGCTTTCCTTTTTCCCCTTTTCTATTTTAACATTTTTCTTTGCCTCGGGAAACTACCTTTACTTCTGGTTCGTTGAACTGTACTAGTCTTTATTTAGGCATTGCCCGTATTGTTTATTGGCACAATTGTATATTTGCGATTTTCATATCTTATCCAACCAGCCTTAATTTTAGCCGCATCAATGTCGGCAAACAGATCCCTGGCAGCCGTAAAAATAATATGAAATGTGGTAAGTCCCCTGACGTAAAATGCAGGTGATACAGTGGAATAGGATAAAACTAAACCTCATTTAGACTAGATTTTTAATCAACTCCTAAGCGTGGTATTTTGTCAGATAAAATAATCTTTTAGTAGAAACTAAAAAGCCATTTTAAAAATATTCTACACAATTATTTTCAGATCAAACAAATATAATTTGCATAACTTTATAATCAAAATCATAAAAATCAATAGAGTAAGGCTTGCAAATGCGTATTAGTCTCTTGCCACTGTGGTGGCATTTTCAATTATTTGTTATTTTGCATATGTTTGGCAGCGATTATTTGGCATTGCAGCTGCCACGCGGGAAAATCCCAACAATTCTGCTGGTAAATTGTTAATGTGCCGCATAAGTTTTCAATTTGTGTGGCAAATTCCGCACGGATGCTAACTTGCAACATTGCTGGTGGTGGTGTTGCTGCTGTTGTTGCTGCTAGTGTTGCTGTTGCTGCTGCTCGTGTTGCTGTTGCTGCTGACATCGAAGCTGGCAGATTTTGGCGCCACGTCTGCGTGGCATGTAAAATTTATTGCGTCGGCTGCAGCGACAATCTCTTTGCCATTTATTTGCATTCGCATTTGAATGCACACAAATGTATCTCGGCGTAACTGTATCTGAATCTGTATCTGTATCTAAGCTTCCTTCGGCTTGCTGCACGCACTGCACTTTGTGCTAATCTTGCAATGAAAATGTCAGCTGAGATTATGCGTGCCACAGAGTGGTAGTCGCTAGTTGCAAGTTGCAAGTTGCCGGTTGCCAGTTGCTTGCCCCCATATTTGGCCAGCTCTGCGGATTGGCTTACATTTTGGCAGGCGCCAGGCAGACGCGTCTTGGCCTCAACGCGAAATTCCCGTTGTCTGCTCTGCGGCCGCAAGAAATATATTAAAAATTTAATTGAAAAGCATTTTGGCCGCAAATTGCAGTCGCCGCCTTCGGGGGCAGTGACAATTATTAATTATTTAGATTTATGTGGCAGCAGAAAGAGAGTTGTTTGTGCGAGTCGAGTCGAGTCAATCTATATGCAAATGTCTGCGATTTCTGAAGAACTAATGGCGGGCAGTGTAACTGGATGGAAAGTTTGCTTGCTTCAGAGGAGAATCTCTGAACATTTATTCCTCAGATCACGATCTGCACTCTGTCTTAGTCGACAGATTGCAAATATCTCAACAGTGTTAGCGAAAATTCAGTGATTTCAAATGCAGCGAACAAAGAACTTAATGCCAATGCACAGCATCCATCAGAAATGAAGAAATGCAAAAGAACAAGCTATTTATAAACCCCATCACCATCATCATCATTATCATGATTCACCCATCTCCAATGATGATGATGAAGTGCAGCCCCAAAACACAAAGGAACGTGCATTAAATATACTTGAGTAAACAAAGAAATCAAATTACAACAAGCTGGTCGCAAGCAAATGTTAAACACACAAATCGAAAATAAACGAACAACAAAATGTTGAACTTATGAGGATATTTTTTTTTTTTTGTGAAAACAAGAGAACAAACGAAAGCAAATAATTGAGGAAATCGCTGACAATAACCAAAACACGAAAAAGGAGCCGCAGATGCAGCAGCAGCAGCAACAGCAGCAGTTTTATAATTAAAACCAGCTCAGCTGCTGCATGTTGCTGCTGGGCAGCCCGGCAGCAACAACAAACAATTGCAAATTATACAACTGGGCGCCCAGCAAATGGTAGCCAGCAAAAAACGGGAGTATCGGGCCATCCCCCACGGCTCTCCGGTATTTATTTCTTTTCTTTTTCGGTGTTTTTTTTTTGTATTTTGCACTGCAGCTCTTCACTTGGCGCAGTTGTGCAAACATCGGCGGCAAACAAAAATACAACACACAAACAAAGAGCCACAAATAAATGGGTCTAAAGAGCAACACATTCTGCGCTCCCAGTTGGCCGATGGTCGTGGCCAGCTGTCCGGTTCCGATTCCAATCCGATTCCCATCGGCCACACTTGCAAAATCAGGCCCTGCGATCTAGTATTTAGAGATTTCTAAAAAATATATATCATTTTGTAACATTTTTTTTTTAAAAGAACTTTATTTATAGAACTCAAACAGGATTTTACCTTAAGAAATCCCTACTACCCCTAAGCTTTATTGTCAACAAAATTGAATTGTTGGAAATTATTCCCCAGAAAAGACTGTGTTTTTACGCAGTTAAAGCGATGTATTTTATTAGGAATAAATTTATTACATTTTTATTTTTATGTTCATTTTTGTATTTATGTTCATTTTGCCAAGTTCGGTATTTTTATTATTACTGAATTTAAGTATTAGCCCAACAAGTTTAAGAATAAATAAAAATTATTTTAAATTTTAAAGTTCATTCTAAGAACTAACTATGCCTTAGACTTAGCTTTTTGAATGTCTTAAAAGTTTTATGGCTTAAACAAATTTAGAGACTAGTTCCAGACTGTTTTTCATCTATGTCAAAAGATTACTTTTAATTAAGCCTAGCTTTTTTCGGAGTGCAAGGCTCGCTAATGGCGATCTAGTTGCTGCTTCTTTTCTGCTGCTGCTGCAAATTGCGGGTAATCATAGTGCATGTTGCATGCAAATTAACGCATCAACAAGCCGCCGGGGAGGGGGGTGTGGAAATGTGCACGGGACCCCGCATAAATGGCATTTTATGAGATTATGCCAATGGGAAAATATGCGCACCAACGGAAGGCCGTTGGGCAGCCTCTTTGTTGTTGCTGCCTTTGTTGCCGGGTAATCCTATTGTAATTAACTTGTTTTTCAGCCCTCGCCGGCAAATGTCATGCCGGCAATTGCAGAGCAAAAAGTTATGGGCTTAATATACGCAAATTTCTTTAGACTGCCGTCGGGCGCACATATAACTATAAATAAAGCGTATGGATAGGGGATTCCACATGGGATCTTAAGAAATTACGCTCATCAAGTGCAATATCAGGAATGCTGGGATAATATAGCAAAATTATTGAGTGTTGCTGTTAGCAAGCGGCATTTGTGTCTGCAACTGATGAGGCTATAAGCCAGTTAAGTAACATAAAACCTTGAAGAATCTTCAAGAGCTGATTACTAAAATCGTATAACTAACTAACAGATCAGCGCCACTTCGCTGTATTTAATAATGTTTGTGCTGTAAAATCTAAACTGCGCCACGGATCATAAACTATTTGACTTTATTGCTGACAAAACGGATTTTTCAAGCACTAGTTCTAAATTTAATTCAATTCGAATGGGTTGCCTGTTGCTAATGGTGTTATAGCTGCGGCAGCTGATAACGACCGGCGACAATTATAATTTACTAAATATGGGCCAAGCGATGCGAGGCATTTTGTATTATTGTCTGACAGCTGGAATATGCATATATTATAACGCTCTCGAAGCGATTGTCTCGTGTTGCAAGTATTTCGTACTCTAGTAATGCCAATCCCATGAACGAAAATCCACTCAGGTTACCGGCCAAGATAAATAAAGTGCATGGTTCGCATAAAATGTGGAGCGGCAAAAGTGAATTATGACAACTATTTCAGAAACAGAGACCCCCAACTCACAATTAGGTCACATTTTTTGTTTTTTTTGACAATCAGATTTTGCTGTTGTTGTCCGGAGCACTTAAGCTGCACTCGTTGTTGTAGATTGTGTGTATTATAATTGCAACGCACCATCCAGGCCATATAAATGGAGCCAAGACTGAGACTCAGCATAAAAATTAAAATAAATATAATAAAACCGGCACTCTGTTCTTGTTTTTCTTCGTTCATGAAGTGGATTTTTGGGTCAGTCCGACGACAGAAAAAAAAAAAAACGAAATGGGCGGCACGGAATTTCTAGGGGGCTTGGCCTTAGGGCGGGATGCTGAAGAACCCCACCCACTTTGCATTGTGTAACTACAATATACTTTGCGTGTAATTTGTTGCATGTTAGTAGCTTTTAATTATATGTTGATTATGTTTTGGAGCAATATCAGCAGCAAACAAGCGGCCAACAACATCGTGACAACTCGGAATTGTGGCACGTACGGCATAGACAAAAGGCCGCCCTTTTTCCTTAAGTTTTCCACTCCACGTCTCTGCTGACTTGCAGAAAACCGAGGATAGAGCAGAGCTACGAAAAATTCAATTAGTTTTGTGTTTGCGCATTGCATGACAACAATGAGAGCTTCGGTTCCATTCACCTAGCACCTCGAGCTCCTCAAATGCCCCTCTAACAACCCCCAAACCCCCTCAAACCCCGTCCTACCACACCCATGCCTTCCTTTGGGTTGCATGAACTCTCTCGTAAATGTTTATTAAATTGAGGAAAGCAAAGCGAACTAAAGGTGTCAGGCGATGAGATAAGCTAACGATTGGAATTGTTAGCATTTAAAGGGCTCTTTGAAAATAGATGGCTAATTATTGGATATAAGCAAAGAACAAAGACGGAAACTAAGATGGTTTGTAAATGAAAACAGAGGGGAATTAAAGTACTTTCTTAAAGTAGTACCTTTTGATATTATTTTATGTTAATAGTGTTTATAAACAATTCTTTTAATATTAGGTATTTACTAAACAGTTAATCCAAAGACATCTTTAAAAATTAAAAAGCGAGGAACAAATTACTATATTTCAAGATAGTAAAATAGAATAGAACTTGAGAGGGATTGGAAGGATAACTTCCTTTTTATAACCTTATAACCATTCAGCATATGCCACCCTAGCTTAACTCCTGTAATAAAATCGTCCAAAGCCAACGCACAGGTTGCAATCTCTCCATCTTTGCCGGTCGAACAATGCCAAAAGGTGGGACAATAAAATTGCAATTTACTCGAAACGTGTTCAGTTCTTCAATATTTGCCACAGACAGACCAAGCCAACCGAAATTCCCAGGAAGGAGGATTGAAAAGCATTGAAAGCTTGGCCAGTTTGTGTGTTGAACTCAAGCGTTTGGCAAATGCCCGCAAGTCTTCTTTTCGACAGTTTTATTTCGGGGTGGAAGCCCTCACAAGTGCAGCACAAATTGCGCATACGCCGCATTGACCGGCCACGTTGGAGCCTGCAGCCAGCGATTTATCGGAACCACCTCAGAAGGGGATGGGAACTTGGGGAGTGAAACCAGCACTAAATAGTTGCCTTGCAAATTTAGTTGTGGCCATTTCAGCGTCGGGGATTTTCAATTACGCCCACAAACAAGCCAGATTCGGCCAAGAGCCAAGAGCCAAGAGCGTTGTGCGCTCTACGCTTTCGCCATAAAAATAAAACTTAATGCGGATACACGCCGGGGTTTTGCGGTTGGGAGGGGGAATCCCGAAAAAGGGGTAAATCGAAACGAATAAATATTGAGTTTTGGCGTTAAGGCCGCCAAGCAAACAGAAAGCCAAACAAAAGACGCCGCTACGGAGGGCAAACATTGTCGGAGATTTTCATTTCGGTTTCTTTCCCGGCTTTTCCACTTGTTCTTGCCATTGTCTTACCTACACAGTAGTCAGTCAGACAGTCAGTCAGTCAGATTCCCCCATTCATTTGCTCGAGCAAACACTTTGGGATCGAGACTGGTTTATCTTTTCATGCTGCTCACGTAGGTCGCTTGGGGCGAGGAAAATTTGCCAAGTTTTCCTAGATGATTTGGCCCATACATGAGTATTTTCTCGCCTCGTTTTGTTTGTCGATTGTGCGATTTGTTTTGCTTTATTTTGCATTTTTATAATTCACGTGCTTGTTTATTTACCAGTTTCTAGAGATATGAAAAAAAATACGCAACACCAACGTCATCGTTCGGCTTTGATTCTCTGGACCGTAGAAAATTCTGCGAAAAATCGACATCTATATATTTTCACTTTTCCTTGGCATTGTTTAAATTATATGAAAGTATATGTTTGTGTATGTGGTTTCTTAGTCTGTTTCGTTTCACGGAAGCAATTATACGTACTCATTTGGCTCGTCTTCATTCATAGGAACGAATTCTCTGTCTTTTCCTGCTTTTCATCACTTTCCTCCGCTTTTTTTTTGTTGGTCGTTGGTTGCTTCTTATTTTTAAACGCGGGCAAAAATCGCAAAATTCAGCGAACTTTTTTGCTCACTTTATATGCATAGGCCAAGTACTCATAGAATGTAATGAATAATGCATAGGAAGGAGGGAAATAGGTTCAATCTAAGCCACGGCATGGAATGTTACAGCAAAGCTAATACTGAAAGAATTTAAATACTAATCCAATGGTTTCCTGTTCTCTTAATGTTTGTCGAAATTCTAAATGCAGAAATAATTACAATGTGAAAGAAAAAACGAAATTAAAAAAGTCTTCTAAGAAGTCTTTATTATGCTAAGCGGATATCAGTCTGTTTAATTAAGTATAAGCCAGTACTTAAACAATTAATTGTAATGCAGATGAGTTTTCCACTTTTATGTTTTGTACTCACTTATAATCCCTTTGGCTTATATAATGCCTGATTGCTTAATTAAATAAGATGGACTATTGTTGCATTTTTAATAGCAACCTGTTCTATATTTAAATCTGAATTGCTTTCTATTGTTGGCTTTGTTTGAGTATAAGAGCATGTTTAAATATGAATTTGTAATGGCAAAGTTTTAAGCTGATAATCCTTTATTATTTAATTAATTCTCTAATTCTAATCTAATCTTTGCCAACTAATATTGGCATATCCACTTAAATGAATAAAAAATGCATTAGCTAAATTATTTAAAGGTACTTAAGCTTTATTGCTTTTTTTTAATGCCTAATCAGATTCTCTATTTAAATAATTTATATATTTTATTACGGAAAATGCATTCAGTCAATTTACTCGAACTTTATTTCCCTGCTTGAATGTCCGAGTTTATTAAATGCAACATTTCCATGAAATCTGTAAATCTCAGACTTAAAATGCAAGACCCAAAAACAGGCTTAGTTTCAATGCTTAGTTTTGGCCAATTACCGAATGCCGGCATATAATTTCCAATTTAATAGCTTCATCATCAGTGGTCTGTGGTCCGAGGAGCAAGTTTTCCTCGACTTCGGCCCACTCGCTGTCGATGTCGCCTTCAGATAGGCCCGGCTATATACTCACATATACAGACTTGTTTGGGATTAGGCCTAAAGTGCAAACTGTTGTAAGCAAAGCTGTTGACAATATTCTGTTGCATTGGTTTTGTTTCTTCGGGGCGTTTGTAACGCCTCTCTTCGCACCTCATTAGATATGATTGCGAAATGCCGCCTTTTTTATTTGCCCGATTTTCGGGCGTGGGCTGATCATCCAGTTTGGCAGCCGCACAAATTTGTACTGTGCGCGAGCTTATTGATTTCGATTGCTAAGACTCCTGGCAAGTGTGGCCCAAAGGCAACTGACTGAATGACTGACTGACTGAGTGACCAAATGACAGAGTGACTGTAAATGCAACTGCCACTGCTGCATTATGCATTCGAGTCTCTGGTTTGTGCAGTCGTGTAATTGTTTTTCATACACATCCACCGACGTTCACATAAATTTGTAATTACGTATACGACACGTAGGTGCCCAACTTCCTTATAAAGTTTTTTTTTGTTTTTTTTGCTTTTCGGTTCGATGCCAATTTTGGGCCGTAATTTATGCGTTTTTTTTTCTGTCTGTAATTGCGGGCAAAGCGTTCTCCCTGGGGAAGAGATATCAGTTTAAATTACAGCCAGTGAAAGTTACCTCAGTTACCAAGTTGAGTGCAATTATTTCTGTGTGCGTTGCAATTAAAAGCGCATTAAAGGGACTTTCCCACGCAGCCAACAACACCAGTAAATTGATTAACTTGGTGCGAACCAAGTTTCTTTCTGGTCCCCAAATAATTTTCCCATTTAAGCGACTGACTCATTCGCGTACCCCGAGTCATTAATCAAAATACCCTTGAAACGCGTTTGACAGGCAAAACATAGTTTCTGAATTGAACAGGCCTTGTCACTTGATAAATATAGAACAGCAAAACGAAAACTATTTCGAACATAATTGACAGTGTGGGCGTGCAGTGTTCCATGCTCATTTGAATGCTAAGAATTTCCCTCCTCACTGGCCATGCACCCACAGTAAAGACTCAATTTGTGCGCTTTGTGTGTGACAGCATTTAAGTAACATAAAATCAACAATGCTCAACGCATGGAAATCTGAATGAATGTATCTGAATCTATGAGTGTGCGTGACTGAATGAATTTTTTTTTTCAAACTAAAGCCGCTGGCAATGCAGCGACACGCTTGTCTGCCCAACTGACTGAATGACTGAGGCATTGACAGACTGACAAACTGACGAACGGATGCCGGTTCCACATGGACGTGTGCTACATATCTGGCAAAGCATAATAAAAACAGACCGACAAACAATATGCGAGCGAAAAAATTTGCATTTTTAAAGAGAAACGCATAAAAAAATAGTTCGAAAACAACAAATGCGTGCCTGTCTGCACTGAATCGCAAATGCTCTTAAATTAATGAGTGCAAAAAAGTGCAAATGCTGGACATTTTTTAGGGGAAAAGCGTTCAACTGGGAAATGCCATTTAGGGAATAGTTATGCAAGTCTGATAATAAATTGCTAAAAACGATCGATGAACTGAACCAATATTTGCAACAAATCAAAAGTTGTTAAATTACATAATGAGAAAAATATAAAGAAAAAGTGTTTTACATCTATAAAACATGCCTTGATTTATTGTTTACCGCATTCTAATAAATAATTAAATATTTATCGTTTGTGATGCGCATGTATCTCCACTTTATTTGCATTGCTAAATGCAACTGTCAATCAATCTATCAAATTGTCGATTGGGTGCATGTGCTATGTAGATATTTATCTTGAAACTTCTAGATGTATAATCTACTGAGACATCAAATCAAATGTTCTATTTGCTACTTATTGTTGATATACAAAGGTTACAAGTTGTTGTTAAAGTACTATACCCTGACACTCAGTGTATATCTGTTAAAAGAAACGCTTTGGGTGTAGTCATAAGTTATGGCCCAGTTTGCTCTACGGTCTGTGATCATGTCTCTGTAATTTGCATGCCCACTAATTGCTGGTACTAAAAAATGCTAAGCAGTTTGCAGGAACTATCATCTGGAATTTGTATAATTTTGTAGGTTGGATGGCTGCGCATGCTCCGCCTGTCGCTCAGTTGCCCACATAAATTTCACATTTGACACTATTAAGGCAGCCGCCGTTCCACATGCAACATATATATACATATATATATTGCTTTCTGAAGGATAGGAAGGAAGGAAGGAAGGGGGCCGCATTCACTTTCAGTGACATGCGTCGTTGGTTGTAAATTTATGCGCCAAGGTGTTGGCGTTGCTGTTGCTGCCGGGACTGATGTTGCTGTTGCTGTTGGTGTTGCTGTTGCTGCGGGGATTGGTGTTGCTGTTGCCGCTGGGCGTGTGTGTCTGTTGACATGTAATTAGTGCGATCTCAACACTTCTGTTACAGATTTTTTTCTTTCCGTGGCTGGCAATTGGCTAATGCAAGTATTCAAATTGAATTGCCACACTTTCCAGCTCTGTGGGTGGCCCATGCTGTTTATATATATATTCAATATAAAAATCACTTGCAATAAATAAAACAATTATTGAGTAAAGTCCAAAAGGATCAATCAATTGTCTCTAGTTGAATATATAATCCGAGTAGAATGAAAACCAGTGAGTCTGGTAATTAAACTGAAATTGCTGCCGTGATTAACGCTTTGCACATTCATAAAGCTGACATCTGGATAGCTAGTTGAACATTAATCAACCGACATAATTCTCCATCTGGCCGGCAAACCAGGCCTCCCTCTTCATAGATATGTGTTCGTTCGGGTTGTCAAATGTGCATGGGGATATAGAAATAGTTTGGCATAAATATGATGTATGGAGCCTGGCCCCATTATGGAAAACATGTGAAAAACTGCACGCGATCATTAGACAAAGGCATTCAGCATTCAGCATCCAGTATCCACTATCCAGCGCCCAGCACAAAGCCTTGCCATTGAAAATGATTTTCACAGTTTTGCCACAAGGCGGGGGAGCTGTCGAAAGATTAATGACAGTCCCAAACAGCAGGCATGCACATGGATATTTACTATATGTGGCAATGGTTATGGCTATGGATATGACTATAGCTATGGATAACTATTACGGCAGGCCTTGGCACAGGCTCAAATTAATGATACACTTGCAGTTTTGTTTTCTTGTTTCCTTTTTAATTGAATTACAAACGAGTGGATTACTCTGCCCCGAGAGTCCCCGGGAATTTATCATGTGCCAGTTGCCGCAATGAGGCATGACGACAACCCCACCAAAGTAATTGCATGCGACGTCCGCTGAGGAGTCCTAGTTGCACTCCAGGGGTGACTTCTCCGCAGGGTTCAAGGATGATTGAGGGACGGAAGGTCAAAGCAACTGCGGGAAAAACTAAAGGTTAAATCATGTGGCATGCGAGTGGGATCCTAACGTTTGCCAGTATTTTTTGGCACCCCCCGGAAGGCTATTGAAGTTGTTAATACTGCAAGAATACCGTACTTGAATTTGAATTTAATAAAATACAAACTGCAACAATACTATTTGTATCTTTATTAGCCATAATGTCATTATAATCCCATTAATATCCCTATCTGTCCCCAAAGTGCATGTTATGAAATAAACCTTGTCAACTTGAGATGGACGACAAAACGCTTTTAGGTTTCCTGCATTTCACCTGCAAGAAATTGTATCTTTCAGTCAACGTGAGAACACCTCTGTTCGCACTTCAGTGCGTCTGTGGTATTGGGAACAGGGAATGGCAACAGGACTTCTGGCTAAGGACCTTCGTTAGCTGTCAAGTTCACTTGTGCAACGTTTTGCAGTTTTTAATGAGTTGCAAAAGTCAGCAAATTGTCTTGGCATATCCATCTAACGATGCCTAGATGGATTCTACTCTTACTCACGATTATCGATTCATCTGGTTGTGTTGAAATAAACCTGTTTTTAGACCTGTGGTCACATACACACCTGCAAAGGAAGAGAGACAAATACAAAATTAATAAGTTATGCGATAGCACAAATTAAGATGAATGTCATAATTTCAATAAAAATGAAATCTATTTTCGAAAACGATGAAACGACCCAAGGAACCAGTTTATTGGCCGTATCTCGGCGGATTGTCTCACCATCTCGACTTAATGTTGGCTACAACACGCGCCCACACAGTCACCAAAAGTCTAAGTTGGTTTCGGCCAGACTTTGATTTCGACCTGAAATCGCAATCATCCAGAGAGAGACACCAATTTTAGATGGCTTATCGCGTGACGCTTGCATAAATTTCTCTATTTCTCGACATTTTGACAAGTTTTACGCGGTATTTTGCTTGCCTAATGTTAAGCCATTCTTTGTTTGGCAAATTGGTTGCACTCCGGCAGAAAAAAAAACCCCAAATAAATATAGCAAAAGCGGGGCAAGAAAACATTCGGCAAAAAGTTCATGTTTCGAACAATTTAACTTTTGTTTTCGGTTTTGCACCCCTCTAAAACAGCCACAAACGCGTAGGTCGATTCCGAGGGATAAGGGGGCGTGGCCACAGTCGTATATAACTATACACTATGTGTTTATATATGCCCTGTGTCTGCTGGCGGCTTGCTTTGATATTAAATCGTCCGACAACAACAACACAACAGCGGCATGAAGAACGGCCAAAAAAGCCGGCGAGCGTGCGAGCGACTCGTTTATTTTCTTTTAGAAAAATTATGTCAGAGGAAGGCGAAATTTTCGCTATAGAATATAAGAGAAATTCACAAAAGAAGGCCACAGAAATGGCCAAATGTAATCGCAACAAAATCAGCAAAAATGTTACCAATGGATGCGGAAGTAAATGATAGAAAATGTTTAACCCCCGAAGGAATTGTATCGAAAGTAATAAGTCAAGTTAAATTCAAGATGCGCAAATAGCCCCTGAGTGTGCATTTATCATTAAATATTTTTGATTTTAAAGCAGTAAACTATTATATAATTTATGCCTTCGTTTTCATTTTATAATGATTGCTTTGACTTTGGCCATAATTCTTAGACAAGTGAATGGCTTGAGATACATTTTGGGTATAACATTTAATGACTAATAAAATAGTGATAAATGCAAACTTGTTTTTGTTTAATTCCTTGGGAACTGTTTTGGTCGCAAGACAATAAATTAAAATCTTCCCAAAAAAGTTTGGCCAATAACTGAGACATATTTAAAGCGTGTCAACCAGACAGATGTGTCACACAAAAAATAGTTCTTCAAAAGAGTGTTCCATTCAATTTCATCTTTTGTTGTTTGGCCCACGATCTTGGAGAGGCTGTCACATAATAAACGTCAACGGAAGCAATTTATTTGTAAATTATACTTTTAATTTGCCATGCGAATAGAGGAAAAGCCATTAAAATCGAGCATGAACAAAGGCAGAATGTTAAAAATTTCGATTCGGGTTAAAATATATAATATGGAAAAACTACATTTGAATATTCATAGGCCTGCTGGCGGCGTTGGTCATTTGGATCGGTATTTTTGGATCGTTTGCCTAGGAAAGTCAAAGTCGTGATATATCAAGGCACCCCACCCTGACCTCTCCACCGACGCTCTGTTTTGATGGCTGGTCGTGCCCGCCTGGGCTTGTTCATGTCCCCTGTCTATGTCCGAGGCTCATTTGCATGTTACAAGTGTATACAATTAAAAAATGGAAAGAATAACAACAACTAATGGACCAATGGCTGATTAATAATCATTTTGGCTACGTCAGAGGCGTCTTGGGCCGGTTGGGTGCGGTCTCGGCCAATAATTGATGTCAATTACACATTGTTAAACACTGAAAAGCATTTAGGCCAGAAATTACTTTATGTCTTATTTTCTATTGTAGCCATAGGTGAACTTTGTACCCAGGCAGTTTTGTATATCTTAATCTGAGGCTCAATGCACACACACACTCTGCGGCTAATTTGTATTCATTAGCTTGCCCCGCACCGCAGTCTGTAATTTAAAATCGTTAAAAATTTAATGAGGCGTTAATAATATGGTTTTTGTTTTACTTTTAGCCCGGTCTTAACCACCACTACCACACCACTACCCCCCTCGCCGGTCTCGTGGCCCAGTGTCCGTGTTCCAGTCCGTGTCTACGAGGTCTGTCTTTAATTTTCTTGTCGCAGTCGTTGTCGCCGACATTGTCATTGCTTTTTACTGCAAATGAGTGCCGCGGTCCGTGCTAGTTCCTTCGCACTCTCGGTCCTACACTGAAGGAATTAAATTCGTTTAAAGTCAGCACTTCAATTTGATAGTGACAGTGATTTATTAAGATTTAGCTTTCCCATGACTTGTTCAATTGGACTTCCAGGGTCCATAACTTTACCAAATTTAAGCCGATTTCAAAATGACAGACCTCTTAAGACTTGTGGTTTGATTGTGTACTCGATTTAGGCATTAATCGATTTTTTGACACATTATCATGTTAGTTATTATATCCTTGCAGAGTTATACGTTCCTAAAAAATTTTTCAAAGCAGTGAAGGGCACATTTCCAACCCAATAAAGTATATATGTTATATATCCTCATCAGTCCTATCAGTCCACTTTTACGCAAACTAGTCCTTCAGTAACTTAGTTTGGCAAGAACTTGCTTTTCCTATATTTATGAGGGAATACAAAATTACTTGCTGTTTCTTAGACCATTTTCTGAGAGAGTCGATTTTTAAGCCTCGAGAACGAAATTGAATATATTAAAATGCATTTTTCTCCGTGGAATCCAGGGGTCCCAGTCCCAGACGGTGCCACAGGTATCCCGTGAGTGTGTCTCCCCCATCATCATCATCATCGTCACCCAGGCCCCAGCCAATGGGGATGTGTGGTTGGGTCTGGGGATGGGGATGTGGCATTGGTTGGGGATTCGGGGATACGAGGATTGGGGGCAGGGAATGTGGCCGGGAAGCCGGCGTTTGTTGTGGCTGGTGCGCTGGGAACTTAATTGACTTGCAAGTGACTAATTGTGCATGAGTTCGACATGGGAGAGGAGTGGAGGATTGGAGGAGAGGACCTTATGGCGATGGCGACACGGCGACGGTTTCGCCAAGCAGACGGTGCGTGTAATATGAGCTATGCCAAGAGCGGTGCAAATGAATTTGTTGAGTGCCGGCTGTTATTGTTATTGTTGATGCCTTCGACTTTGGCTTTCTGTTGCCGTTGTTGGTAGTGAGGCGTGCCGCCTAAGCAGCTTTAAAAGGATGACGATGACAGGGCACAGACAGCCAGCGAAACAGCCGCTAAGAAAACTTGGCCAACACAACCTGGCCGGTCACAGGCCATAAATTGGCAGACGGGCACCGGGAGAAAAGATGAAACGGCCAGAAACCCCGAGCTGATTGCGATTTATCTTAGACATAGTTTTGCATACACGTTCGGCTACTTAAACAAGTTTCGCGTATCACCGAAATTTATGGGTTTTGTCAAATTTGAACTTGATTAATTAAAAGCATTTCACTGAATATTCAAAGAAAAAACTTGGAAGCGATAATAAATTGGCTAAATTAATTTAGACAAAGTGTAAGTAAGTTAAATTGTGTTTTGATTTATTTTAATGGTTTAAATTTTGGGTTTTATTAGCGTATTAATTTTTCTTTAAAATTGTAACCCCTTATGAAGCCTTAATTTTAATGTTATTTTAATTAAAACTTTTATCCCAATTTTAAATGGGTATTAGTAATTGCAAAACTGTAAGTAATTGCCTGTGTTGAAATTATACGAATGAAAATGCAATTGACAAATGGATTCAAAGCCGATCCGCCAATTAATTGAAGATTTGTCGAGTTGCTATGCCGTCCACTTATTTCTCGCCGTGTATGGCTGTGACTTGCGTTTGACATTTTGCATCATGACCATTTTTGGTCAGGCAACAAAGCCAAAAACCAGCAGAAAACTTGGATGACAATTTCTCAGTTTTGCAATCACAGAATTAGCCAACGAAAACAAAAAAAAAACCACAACAAAAATGACATTTACGATTGTGATTTTTTGCAGCCTTTGTAAAAGAAATACTTACTCGTACACGAATACGAATGTGTTGAGTGAAAAACCCGAAAGTAGTTTGGCAAACTTTATGCCAAATGGATTTCGGGCAATTACATTTGCCTTTTTTGTTGTCATTGATATGTCCAATAAATTGTCACGAAATCGCCGCCGACATTGCCATGTGTCATATGTGTCCTTATATATGGCCCCAACGAATATCGACTAGTCGTGGGTTTTATTTTTATTTATTTATTTAACTGGCGGCCTGACTGGCGCAACGTGAGATCACAGTTCACTGCCTAGACTAACTAAAATTAACTAATTGCTGTTAATAAACTGCCAACGGCGAATGGCGGCACCTCGAGCATTAATACGTTTAATTACCTTAATTAAACTTAATTAAAATCTTGGCCAAGGAAGAAGATTAAGAAAAGAACAACAATTTAAAGGGAAAAGCATAGGTTTTGGGAACTAAGGGAACATACAAGTTTCCCCATTTCTCGATCATTCAATTAGTTGCTCAAACTTGGCTTAACTTCATTAGACAACATGTAGTATAAAACCTATAGGTTAAAGAAGCCATCAATCTTTTACTGGGAAACTTTCAATTGATTTCAACATCAAGTATGCCTTTACAAAAATATTTACAAGCTTAAAGGTATTTTAGCGTTGTGTAATTACTTTGGGAAAATATTAACAATAAATTAACAAATTTATGGCATTTCAGCAAAAGCTGCAAAAAAGCGAGTAACACAAACCCCGGCTCAAAAGCCGCTGATAAAGTAAAATTTTCGAAGGGGAAATAATTACGATAAAGCGATAATGTTATATATTTTACAACGTCTCGAGTTAAATGCAAGCTGACGGGGCGCTGTCAAAAGGTGGAAAAAGACAAAACTCCACCTGGAATTGTGACTGTCTAGGCCCCGAAGCCTTTTGCCGGTTAGGCAAATGAGTTGACTTTGCGTGTTCGGGAAAAAAAAATACGCCGTTTATTTAAATTAACACCGAGACCCCTCTCGAATTTTTCCAATCGACGCCCTCGAGGGTTGAATGATGTTGGAGATGGAGAGTCTTGTAATTAGCCAGCCTCAAATTGCCCGGCGGTTAAATATGCATTAATTAAGTGTTAAACGCCGCGACCCGGGAAAGTTTGTTCAGCTGTCCCGGCCGGGCCGCAATAAATACATAAATAAATAAGATAATGAAGCTGCCAACTAGAGACTTTATGGCACCAACTTTCTATTGCAGTTAGCTACACATTTAGTAAGAGGTTTTTTTAGAAACAATTACGAGTAAATTCCCCGCCAGCACCCACGCTTGAATGTCATAAAAATGCATCAATCACATGATGGCGGACGTATGTTTAGTCATTAAATTGGTTGAAAATACAGCCGTGAGCTGGCAACAGATGCGATGTCCGGATAGCCTCAAGAAAATCCGGCAGACGCATTATATTTAATTGCCTTTCGGTCGGGGCAGGGTAGATGATGTCACTTGGCCAACTGGGAATCGGGACAGAGCCAATAACTGGCTGTGATTGCAGTTAGTTGCTGATGTTGCTGCTGCAGTGTTGCTGCTGCAATATTGCTGCTGGCGTTCCACATACTTGAAGCTTTGATTGCCGTCGTCGGGATGTCTGGTGCTAACAATGTCTGCACTGATTTCAAGAAAACCCTAATCGTTTTTTCATACAAAGAGAATAGACGACCAATTTTGGACATATAGATATAAAGGATTTGAATTGCTTTTACCAATAAAAATTTTAAAAATAACCAACAATTATTTTTTGTAGTTACTTTAAAACATACAATGCACTTACAATCTGATATGGTTATCTATATTAATTGAGTGCCGGCACAATCTAATCGTTGGCTTTATAAGTATTGTTGAACTTGAAAGATAGAGATTATCTTATATGAAGAGCAAATCCGGGGCTTCCCGCTAACGAAAAAAACAAACATTTCCAAGAAAACTGAACGAGTTTTCTAGTGGACTCTCAAGAATGTCGTTTGATTGGATAACTGAGAGTCTTCATAGAAAAACACTTTAGTTAAATGGTGTCTATCAACACTTCGAACCCGTTTGCTTAGGTAATTCATATCGAGCTGTTCACATGCACATCCAGATGCCCAGATTTTTCCACTATTTCACTAAAAACTATATATTTATTCACTTAACGCTGCAGCTTGACTTTCTGTTTGTTGGGTGTTGGCTTAACAATTAGCACAGCAGTCAATTGCCAATGGCCGATTGCTATTTGAGCAGCCAAACAGACAACCATATGTTCGTGAATAATATATTCTGGCAAAGTGTGTCGATTTTCAATTGCATCATCATGGCACGTGCAGGCAAAAAAATAAACTGAAAACAACTGAAAAGCAGGAGCAGAAAAACCAAGTTAATGCAAACTAAAACGCATTCAATTTAGAGACAAAAGGCCATGGAAAGACTATTTTCAAAATCGCATTTGTGTGAAAATTGCCAAAAAAAAAAGAAGAAGACAATACAATTGCATTTTCGGCTCTTGGGTTTTTTTCCATTTTTTTTTGGTGTGGCATATAGAAAAGCGATTTTCACAGCCAAATGCACAAATGAAAATTAAAATGCAAACTGCTGACTGAGACGTAGACATAGAGATGCGGCCTGACTCATCGGCAGTAGTAGCAGCAACAGCAACAACAGCAACAACAGCAACAGCAACAGCAACACCAGCAACAACAGCAACAGCAGCAACAACAGCAGCAACAGCAACAGCAATTGCAGCAGTTGGCAGCCAAGCGAGCGACAATGACGACCGGCGACAGTCTGTGCTGAAAGTCTGTGCCCCGTTAATTTGGCAACTGCAAAAACGTGTCTGTTCCCAGTGCCTCCTTGTTTTTTTGCAATTATTTTTTACTCATTGCCGGTGGGAACTTATATTTATGCTAGAAGCTCTCGTCAGGCTCTAGACTAAAATGGTTTACGATGACGTACTAGAATTTTAATGTTCATCGGGTCTTAAGGCCGTTTAAAATTTACGTTTACCTACATTTTTTTAAGTCTTTAAATTTGCAAACCATTTTTATTATGCAGTTATTTTTATAGTACAATCACAGAGTGCATAATAGATGTATTATCAAGCTGTAAAACGTAATTATCTTTTTTTTTTTACCAACAGTCATAAAAAAGATAAGCAACAAAAAACCAGATTTTCTCTTTTATTTTGAATTTTACAAATTTTCTTTATTCCTTGGGTGTAATTCGTGTATTTCCGCTCAAATTTTAAATACATTTCGATGTAATATTTTATTTAAATACTCGAAAAATTTGGGAGTCATTTTGATTTTTCGCTTGAATTCTTTATACACTTTTCAATAGCAGATATTCCACTCAAATAAATAAGTACACAGATCGGTCTGTTTGAGATTGCCCGACTGCCATCTAATTGAACGCAATGAAGCGCTTCACGATGAAAGTTGCCAAGTTGTCAACATTTCATTTGAGATTTTATTTCTCTTTTGATTTCCCACTCTGGTCCACTCGGTCACAGGGTCTTTGACACTTGGTAGCTGGGGCAATTAAATGGCTGGGGCACCCCGAAAATATCACTTCCCATCCCCATCCCCATCCCCATTCCCATCCAAATCCCCATTCCCATTCCCATTACCGCCCATCCGGGTTGCATTGCATAAGCAGTGGGCTTCGGCTCTGCTCTCTTTACTTTGGGCCGCAAATATTTGCTTGCTAAATTTAGCAGCGCGCCAAAAAAATAAAATATAAAAAAAGGCTTCGGCCCAAGCATTTCAAATATACTTTGCCTATTTTACCAAATTTTCTCTCTTTATATTTTTTAATGCTGCAAGGGCTGAGTGCCAACATTTCAGTTGGTCGCTTTGAACGTGATAGGCATCGCATTCGCCCGATATACATACGCTCATATGGTTCGGCAAATATTTATATTTAGCTTATATTTATTACAACAATTTGGTCTTGCTCATTTTTGTTTCGGTTTCCCGCGGTATTTTCCGTCAATTTTATTGGTCAAATATTTGTTTAATAAATCAGCGAAGAAAAATATTTCGAAATTTTTTGAAGAAACATACACACACGATGTTCACAATAAATAAAAAAATATGAGATATTTTTTTGGGAGCAGTCGGAATGCATTTCGTTGGAGATTTATATGTGCCCCAGAATTAATTAATATTTATTTATAGTTGAATTTACTTGAGGCCTGTGAGCTCCCTGTGGTGACACTTTGCAATCGATCTATGACCATAAATATTTTTTATATATAAAGCGAGATCACACATATTTCAGGCAATTCATTTGATAAGTGGTTAAGGGCAAATCCCCAACGGGATTTCTGCTATGCGATTGTTTGATATATTTAACGAGTTGAGCAAGAAATATTGGGGTCTGGAATTGTTTTCAATTTATGGTTTGTGTTTAATCTACAGAGCGATAAAATTTCTTACCGCAAATTATGAGTTTCAGGAATTGAGTTGGGAATTATATCAGTAGCATAAGTAGCGAATATTTGGAATATAAAATCATATTTTATTTAGAGGTTAAATATTTATTTCGTTGAAAATGTAGTGCCACATTGCGTCAATAGGTTTTAGCTAATCTTCTTGTTTCGTTATAAATAGCACATAATACGTCAGCTACAATTTGACTGATTTGCCTAAGATAAATTCCCCAAAAGGGGAATCACAGTATCAGCCGAAAAAACAACAGAGAATAAAACTTAATTAATTAGTGTCAAAATGGTGCGAGCCGTGGCCGGATTTGGGGATTCCAGGAGCAAATGGAGCCGAGGTTGGAGCTCAGGATGAGGGCAGGTCAGCATCCTGCTGCTCCTTCCTTCGCCGCTGTCAGTTGGCAAATTAATGGAATCAGCGACGCTATTAGCCAACTGCGGCTACTGCCTTGGCCCGGGCATAACGGCAATTTATCTTTTAGCCCGAATTATCGATCGCGTTCCATATGAGCGACAGGACGGGGCATCGGCTGAAATTTAACATTTGCGCTTTGCACATTTTGCCTCGTTTCCTTTGGTTGGTTGGGTCTGGGTTCACCAAAAACTTAATGGTTTATCTATGTTTGCTATTAGGTAACTGTCAGTTCCGCAAGCAACAAGGGTAGTCGTGGTCGCACACACTTACAGACACAGACACAGACGCAGACACAGACGGACCTACTCGATACCAAGTCGACTGTTAACTTGGCTTATTGAGTTGTACGGCCCGAGTCGCGACCTTTTTATCGCCGGCCAAGTATCTGCAAGTCGCTGTCGGGCGAGGTCTGGAGTAATTTCCTAGTGCCAGTTTCTGGTAATGAAAAAGGGGAGCGCCAAGAAAACGGACGGCAACAAGAAACACAATTTTTGGCACGCGAAACTTGCGCTTATTCAATTTTCAAACGTCGCCCCATTGCCAGCCAACATGGCGTATGAGCGCTTCCGCTTTGCTTCACTTCCGCTGCGCCGCACAAAAAGTCCAATCCCCGGCTGGCTATCCTAGCTGCACTGAGAAAAACTGATTGTGGTTTCTAAATTGTGCTCATTTTATTGCATTTTCCTATAGATTTATTTCACTAGGCTCTTAGAAACATTTTTCATGACATTTTGCATAGCTTTGGGTATGAAATTTATAAAAGACTCAAATATTATTTAAATGAAAATGCCAGAAAATACCGAACAAATAAATATTATAAATTTTAAATATACTGTAAATATTTAAATAACTCATTTTTTCGTTATGCTTTTTTTTAGATTTTATCTGAGAGTATATTTAGTTTTCTGTAAAGTTTAGATAGTATGTTTTGCCAGTGATTCGTTTGAAAATTTTAAACGAACATGAACAAAGCGAGCCGTGGCAATCATTCATAGTGGCATTCAGGCGGTATTGTTGTGCGGCGACGGGGTGGAGGGGGGTTTTAGGGTGGTGGTCGATGGGTGGCTTAAAAACTAGGGGCTGGGAAAATGCCTGTTTGCTCCTGCGGACGAAATCCTTTTTGTGAGCGCAAGTGTGTTGGTTCTTTTTTTGCATGCGACGTCAAAGCTGGCGTCGGCAAACTTTTTGGCTGTTTACCCTCGTACACTGAGCGACACAGCCCACCTGATTCCCCCGCACCGCGTTGTTAATTAAGATGAATGCGTTGCGCGTTTAACGGCTTAAATGGAACGGAAGTTTGGAAGTTTGGGCGTTGTGGGAGCCAGCCCGTCTGTCTGCCCCTGTTTCCCTTTCTTTCCCTGCTCCTTGCCTCTCCTTTCTTGCAGTGTATTTATTGAATGGGTTGGCCATTCTCATATGACAACAAAAAAATGAAGAAAACTGGGAGAGTTCAAGGAAGCGACAGCGCAGACCCCCTGCGGCCAACTAAAACATCCCGTCCGTTTGCATAATCTTTAATATTCAAATGCGGGTTGAGTCAGGCGGAAAGAAAATACTGCTTTACGACCATTATATAAATAAGAAATCTGACATAATGTTGGGACGACAGTGTGAATGATAAGTGATGTTTGTCACGAAGGATTATAAAGGGAAATGTTTCACTTTAATGTCGAGTCTTCCTCGGGAAGCATTTTCGGGACATTTGCCAGCCTGTCACGAAGGATAATAAGCCGAAAAGGTTTACATTTAATGGCAAAATAAGTTTTTATCTGTTGTTAAATGGACAACTTGCCAAAAGTCAACGTGGTATTTGCTTTCATAACTTTTTTGCTTGGCACAAGCTCGTAGAAAAAAATAAAAGGTAGTGAAAATAAAAATCATATACTAATAGACCTAAAAGTTTCTTAATCGGTTTCCGCAGTGTCTACAAAACATACTTTTTGATAATAACCTTTAACCAGGAATATAAATGTTAAATAAGCTTTTATTTATATTTGTTTAAAATAACTTCCTACATCTACACCTACCCCAAACTTCCTGTAACACATAAAAAAACAACTAAAAATGATTTTCATCTCCCATATCATCTCGTGGGTATTGTTTGCAAACCGCAATTTTCGTAAATCGATAAGACAACTGTTCCTTTTTTTTTGTTTTTTGGGACTTCGAGCGGACCACCCTATCGCCGGTAATCCCATCAGTTAAATATTTTTTGTTGCGTGCCAGATTTATGCAAGCACGCAAGCGGAGTGACTTCGTCGAGTTGCGTGTTTGCAGTTAATGCGACTATAATTTAATATTTCTGTGTGCAAAATGTTACAATGCCCTCGACTGTCTGTTACAAGTTTCCCCGTTGTGGATCAACATCAACATCAACCCTCATCTAGGGCAGATTTTCATTTGAGGGATGGTTCCGTGGTCCGTGGTAGCAACTTGTGTTGCAATTGTCTCGCTTTTGACTGATGAGTTTCAACACCGCCATCGGAATAAATGGGGGGGTGTTGCGACTGCGGGGGCTGCGAGCGGGGCAATCAACAACCCTCTTCAGAAATTAAGTTGTGTCGAAATCGATGCCGCTGCGAGGGGAGGTCGATCCGTCGACGCCAACCGCATGTCAATCATAATTAAAACTTTTGCCCTCGGGATGGAGTCAGGTTGAGTTGGCTGAGCTGTGGGCTGTGGGCTGTGGGCTATGGTCTGTGAGCTGTAAGCTGTGAGCCGGCTTCGGGCTTATCTTATCGCACGCTTGATTGCTTTCTACGCCCCAGACAAACTGCCGGGGAGTCTATGCACCATGCCACCACTGCCATACTATATATAGCATCTGCAGTTGTTCGGCCGAGTCATTCATGCAACTCCAGTCGCCCATTCATTCAGCTCCATCTGCAGGGACTATCGGACATTGCGTGCCAAATATGGCAGGCCATGCTGAGCTGCTCAGAAGTCTGGTCTGCGGCTCATTATCAATTTTCCATGCTGCAGGCAGCAGGGCAGTGATGCTGATTTGGCTTGGTTCTAGCTGCCAATGCACAAAGCTCAAAGCAAAAACAAAATAAAATGTAATAAGTAAATGAAGCTTTGGATTTTAAATGAGGTTCATAGCGATTCACTTCATAAGTGCAAGAAAAGAAATTATAAAGATTATAATGCTGAGAATTTCAAATAAATCACACTTTATCAGTTCTTTCTTTTTTGAATGAATGCAATCTAATTTCCAACAGGTCAAAATGCTCTGAACTTAAAACGCATAGAAATGTATACTTTTGGAGTATGATAAGGCTGGTACAATCAATTAATTTAAAATTCTTTGATTTGTATTTTTAACTTTAAACTTTTATAAAATTTTAAGTATTTTTAGCTACTTGTATACTAAGCTTCAACTAGTGGCAGCAACATTGCCACTGGAATGTGCGTTTAGTCAGTCGTGCAACAGTCGTCTGTCAGTGGCAGCCAAAGAAGAAGAGGATACGGAAAACTAAACCTGGAGCTCCTTTAGCTCCCCCTGTCGCTCCCCCCAACTTCTGTTGCTCCCTGGACCCCTGCCAACAGAATTTCCTTCCTCGTAGTTGCCGCCGTCAATGTGTCTGCAACAATTGTTGCCATCATTTGTTGTCGAGCAGCAGCAGCAACAGCAGCAGCAGCTTCAGACCGTGTCTTTCCATCTGTCCCCGTTTGCCGTTTAAAGACTTCGCTGGCAATTGTTGTGATTTCCCCTGTTCGCCTTGTTAACGCTGCACTTACTCCTTTTTTTCCATTTGCCGCTAAAGTTGTTGTTTGGGGCATTAGGACATCAAGCAGCAAACAATCAGCTCGTACCACTTGCACTTATTTGTTGCGTGTCTGGCAAGTCAAACTGCTAGTGCCAACTTTGTGTATACTTATGTGTACTCAGCAAAATTCAGATATAAACTACAGATGCAGTGCCTTATGAAACTGTCAGCTTACCTGGAAAGAGCAGAAAGTAAATGCATATTAAGTCAATTATTCAAAAAGAATTAAAAGAAGGAAAAAAATATTATACTTTCTAGTTTTTCATTTAAATTTATAATTTTAAAATATTTTTTATAGCTGATTTGAAATTGATATAATTTTTATTTTCAAAATAAAAGAGTATCATTTTCTGTAGGTAACCTATTCGTATGCATTTCAAATTTTCCTCACACCTCTGCCGCCTATCAACTTCCCGTATCCATTTTACAAATTCCCCCCATCGTTTTTATAATTTTTTGTTGCCATCCGACAGCCATAAAATACTTTGAAATGTTTAGCGCATTTTGTTTGAATTCAGATTTAATTATGTGGCAACAACGGCCTAAACAACAGGGGCAAACCTGAAATAGTGGATGCATTTGACTGACATCGTGACGGAGGAGCGATTTGATGGAAACAGATTTGTTTATAGAATGCAACTTGTGCGTGGAGGAAGATTCCCCTACTTCATACCCGACCATTGTAGGTAATTTGTTTGTTTGCTTGTGTGTCAAAGTTCAACATGCGGCGGCGTCTATTTTTAGTGCAGTTTATTGAGTGAAAATGTTTGGAAAATGCTCTGTTCACCTCGATTCACCTCTTGATCGTCTCGTCTGCATGGCGGCAATTAAAAGCCATTTACCAGCTGGACACGACCAATAAGAAGGGGGCAGGGGGGGGTAGGCGCTTTTCAGGGGGGTCAGAGTTCATGCCTGGCCAAGTGGAAGTGGCTGCAATTCACTCACCAAATGGCTGACTGACTGACTGGGTTCATGTGCACATGACACTTGCCTTGAATAAAATATGAGGAGCCACATCAACCCCGCTGTTGATGATGCGCCGTGTCGAAAGACAAATAACGCATCGTCAAGTGGTTGGCTCTGGCTCCAGCTCCACCATGGCACCACCAACGCTAAACCACCACCACATTGCACCACCACACGCACTGCAGTTTGTCAGTCGACGAGACCACGGGCCGGGCCAAATGGCAGCTGACACAGTTTGTTAAGAGTTTTTGAGCAGTGCTGTCGACTTTATATAACAAAAAAAGCTAAATCGATTTTTGAAAGTAACCTTGACTATTTAAGTTGTAAGTTGTAAATAAATTAATTCGCTTTGTGATATTATAAAAGGGTACTATTTGTTTTTTAAAGTTATGTAAATTTTAAGTAAAAATAAGAGGTTATAGTAAGTCCATCCTTTATATTTTCTCATATTAATCAGAACAAACTATTTAGTTAAAATTTTCATAATCCAAAGGCTTTCTTAATTTTTTATCTTATAAAATTTTTTATGTGTTTCAGAGTTTTTAACGAATGGATATAAGATAATAGATGCACAGAATTTTATTACAAGCTGTGAATACTTAAAAAAATAGAAATCTTTATGTTTTTAACCCTTTAATGAAACTTTTGAAATATAGCTAAAAAACAGCCAATCTGAAAACATTGTTTGCCTGTGATGGCAGCGCGTTGACACGCAACCAGAAATAGGGTGGCAAGCGTAAAAAGTTCTTGACAAAAAGCAATGTACAATTTTATAAATGTTGGGGAAGCTGCAGCCGGAAAAGAGACGGATTGGGATGCCTTGATGGCCACTTATCAGATGCCCTACACAGACCCCGGATTTACTGCGGGGCTTATTGGAAAAGTTTGGGGGTAACTGTCTCTGACAGGTCAAAAACCCAATTCTATTATGGTGCATGGACAAAAGTTATTAATTATTTCATTTAAGCTTTCTATTCGACAGATGAAAACTTTTGGTGGCCATCACTCGATTGATTGCATCCATTTTGAGGGACTATAAACTAAGTGAAAATGTAAAATGCTTTTAGACTGGCTTTTACACACAGAGCGAAAGTATCAGAGCAAAAGCTGGAGAAAATATTTGATTAATACTATATATATATTTTAAAGCAGGTTGACATAATAATTGTTGTGTTTAGATGCAGGTATTTATTAAAAGTGCTATTTTAAAATTATGTTCATTTTTAAATAAATTTCTTTGACTTTTTTTGATTGAGACCATAGAAGTTAGGTGAGAAAATAACTGATTGTGGCCTAAGCCATCTTAGGGCAGAGTATAAAACCATAACTGTGTGCTCAACATTTTACCACCGAGCAGTACATAAATATGAACCCCTTAAGATGTATCTTAGACATACCCGTCTGTTCAGCCCACACACACCCCCATTGAGTGGCGCATTATACTTATGGAGGAAGATGATGCACCCAGTTCGTTCCTTAATGCCACACCACCCAGTTTCGGTTTAATCTGCGGCCCGGCCTCGTCAAAAATTTGTTCAGCATTTTTCAGACTCTTTTAAATCAGACCAATTTGTATGCATTAAATGCATGGCGACAGACAGCTAGCTCGTCTGGATTTACGTAATGCCCGCCCACATGAACGGAATTACAGACAAATATCCAGACAGCCGCCAGGTCCCCAGTTTGCGCCCCATTCTTGGCCTTCCAACAGGGCTCATCCCCCGGACTGTCGAGGTCGCAGCTCTTGTACAGTCGACGCGCATTACTTGACATTTGTGCCGAGCCCACAAGGGGATCCACCCACTGGAAACCAAAAACCGAGCGGAAGTACCCAATGGAGGGCCACCCACAGAGGTCAAAGTCAAGAGCGAAAATGTTGATGATTCTATTTTTTGTTTTATGCTTTTCGCTTTAGACAATTATTAATCAACTACCAACTGGGCGACAAATAACGACGAACATTTGCTCTTGTAACCCATTTGGTGGCAATGAGGAAGTTGCTACTTGAGAGGTTCCACACTGATATTTTCTCTCAACGAGTGTCAAGTGCAGGGAATTTGGTGATTGTCGAGTGGGATCTCTACAGCCCATTTCGCCCCGATCAGAACAACAATAAATTTGTCCAGTCAACTACATAATTAACAGCACCCGACAGCACCAGAAACATTTAAAAATCAACCGGCTATTGGGGGTCAGACAATAAATACAACAAAAACGGGAACAACAGGAACACTTACAGCAACAACAGCCGAAAAAAACAACTACAAAAACACACTGCAACAACAAATACAAATACAAGAGCAACCAGGCATTGTTCGACTTTTGTTTTATTGCAAACATTCATCGCCATTTGCGTTTTTGCCATAAAAGTTGCTCGTGTTTTGCGGATTGCTGATGTTGCTTTTGCCGTTGAGCAGCGATAAAATCTCTGAAATAAATGCCAAGGAATGACATCCAGTTTAAGCAGAAACTTGTATACCCTTTATAAGCAGAATGTTTTTTTCTGGCCATTTAAAATATTTTAAAATGTAACTTACTTCAGGAGTGGCAAAGAAATTAAAGCAGATGGAAAATCTTATTAAATGGTTGTTAAAGGTAAACTTAATGATTGTGTTTTGTTGTTTATATTTATCTAAAGAGTATGACTTAATTTTTATAAATTCCTTTACAAAGAAAAACAATAATAATTTCATGTTGCAAAAATGTTTACCATAAAAGTTTCCGGAATGCAAAGAACACACAAATTCCATATTATCATATTGTATGGTATTTTCATTTAAATATAATAAAGTAGAGTTCATGTTAAACAAAGCTTAATTGAAAAATGGAAACAGGAAAACAAGTTATTTTATTCAGCAGACGAAGTAACTCCAATATGCTGTTTTCCCATCATGTCAACACTTCCTTGCTGCTTCTACTCCATCTTAAAGTTAATTTATCCTGCGCCAACAACAAAAGGCAAGCACAGCTTGTTTAACATGTAAAGGCAACACCGATAAAACCACCAACACCCAGAGCCAAGTTTATATATATATATATATATACAGGCCCCAACCTTAGTCAGCAATTTGAAGCGATTCCATGACGACCCCAATGGTCTCGTTTACAAATTAAGCACTTCCAAATGGGCAGCAAATTAATTTTTATTGCGCACAGAGTTATGTAAAATATGGCCAGCAATTCCTGGGTTGGGGTAAGTAATGTTGGCTTGTTTTCGTCCGTTAGCCATATAGACTACAGCTGGCGAAATGCAAAAACTTTCGCAAGTTACTCGATTCTGGGCCCCAAAGTCGGAGTCTGTTCATAGAAATTGTCAAAGTTTTGCCAGCTCCGAAATTGACTGGGAATTGGGCTGGGAGTGGAAGGACTGCCTTCGACCAGCTGACAGTTATTTAGTGCAGGGCTTTAGCCGATTTCAGCGGCAGAAGCAGCAGCATCATCATCCACGGCAACCGGAAGCGGAAGCGGCCAACACTTTCCGACATCAGATTCAGATTCAGATTCGTTCTGTGTGCGCATGTGTTTGCAACTGCGATTATTCGAGCCAGCCAGCGGCACTCTTCGTGTCTTTGGGGCTTAAATTATGTCGGCAGCTTAACGTGGCTCAGATAAGCGCGGCTCCGTTTGATTTTTTTCCTGCTTCTAGCCAAGTCATTAGTCGGGAATTATGTGTATTTAATTGCAATCATCAGCGGCTAGATTCAACTAGAGCAATGTGTTGGGAAATTAGTAATTTTAGTCGAGCTAATTTATGATGGTACGCTGATATGTGTTGTTTAATTAACTAATTATAGGGAATAAATATAAGAATGTCGTTTGAGAATTCCATATAAGACATTATATCGAAAATTAAGGAAATATTTTAACTATAAAGAACTTCAGAGGGGAATATAATATAAATATAGAAATAATAATATAACAATATAAAGTGAGTGAAATATAAATATGAGTTAGATGTTAAGGGTTAAAGTAATTAAATGATAGGCCTTAAGGTATTAAAAATAATTATTTGTGTAGCTATATTATAATAGCATAGTTAACAAAAATATATTTATATGCTTTAAAAATTTAAATGTAGCTACCTATCGAGGAACAACTTAAACAGTGTTTGGCCGTGTTGAATATTACAGTTGCAGACTTAGGAAGTACTACATTTTGTGTCCCCATCCCGATGACAATTCCTACCTTTCCTTGACGTGTGTCGTGTCCTTTGTGCATGTGGCCGACTTATCATTTATTTATGTGCTTTATTATTATTGTTGCCATTGTTTTTATGCCATTGGAACAATGATCCGGCGGAGGGAGGCACTCGGATGAGTTTCTGTCTGGCTTGCAAATTGAAGTGGCTCCTGGAGCAAAGTAGGTGGAGGAGGGGGGGGGTTGAAGTGCGGGGGTGGCTGACATTTCGGGATTACGAGAGCGCTGCTTAAAGTGTCACTGCTGCCATTCGGCATGCTCTTTGTTTAATAAGTTATTTATGGGGCAGGCAGAAGGGCAGGTGTTTTTCCCGCCCCAACTGGCGACACGTGGCAATGGCCTTTGATGGACCACGGAGAAATCCAGGAAGTATGCATAACCACGAGAGGACACTTCAAATGGAAACATTACCTGGCGAACAAAAAATATTATTATTTTCTTCCCCCTGCAATCGAAATGGCTCATAAATATGCATAAATAAAATGCCGTCGATTTTTGAATCCATCACCAATTGCACAACTTCAATCAGCCGGTCGATAAAATAAAAAATGTATTTGCCATAATCAATCAACGAATATAAATTGGCAATCCGAAGAGTTTATAAAAGCCAAGAGGTCAGAATGTCCCTGTGCTCTCCCCCCCCTCTGCCACTACCCTTCATTTACCTCGGACTGTGCTAATTGGCAGTGACAACCGAGTGTCCCTGCAACCCAGCAACAACCCACCATCAGAACTCCCAGAAAACCGTGGAATCTGCATTCAATTAACGCCGGAAACGCGCTTCAGAAGGAAAGAGGAAAAGCCGCTGATAAGGACATGGTCACCCAGGAGGAAAAGAGTGAGATGTAATAAATGTTCAACATTCTCGTGTTGGTTTAATTAATGCAATTAAATGTCGAGTGTGAATAATTGAAATTGCGCAAGACGATGAAGGAGAATCCCATAAAAGAATTACGCATCGCAGTGGACATTAAAGCTTACTTATGTTTTCCCATGCAAGTATACAAATGCGAGTTAAAATAATAAACAAATAATGCTGCAGATATTTGTTTGGATCAGCTGGCAATACATTGGGTATCAGCATCTAGAATTAACAAAGAATTTATTTGTTTATACTCAAATTTCAAGCAGCTCAATAACTGAATCAAGGTCAAATGCCATTTAAGCTTTGTTTAGATTTTAAGCTGGCTTTGATATTTTCAAGTACAAGAATAAGACACAAAATAAAGAACACAGAGTTTATTTACTCAGCCTTTGCAAGAGCACATTCAAAAGAAATTAAATTTTATTTACCAATCGTTCCAGTTATAAGTTTGCCAACTGCATTCAGGAACTTTCTAATTCCCTAAGTGCTCTTCCCCGGCCATTTCAAATGTTTTGTGAAATTCCAAAGAAGCTTAAGCAAAGTTGTAAACGCTGGCAAGTCAAAGCACTCCAACTAACTAGAACAACCCGCAACAAGGGCAGCAACACGAACCCGCCAAAGAAAACTTACCCGGCCCCATTGTTGTTGTTGGATGGATGGGTGGGATTTGGTGGGGCTTTTGTGGGCGTGGCCGGGACACTAATTGCCGCCTGGTTACCTGGACTCAGTGCAGCCAGTTCCGGTGATTAAGAACGTAAACCGAAACCGAAACCAACCAACAAACCTCCGCTGATACGTGACACGAACTGCTGGGCAGTGGAAATTCTGCGTCTGTAGTCACCTGTTGAGCTTTATATAGTCCAGATATATATAGCTACACGTAATTAAGTATACCAAGTGCTGCAGTAATATTTCATCACGAAATCCTGCTTAGTGCTTTTCAATTAAAAGTTGTAAATTTGAAATGAGACGACAGCCGCACCTGCGCGGATGCCGTGGGAAAAGTTTGGGCAAATGGGCAAACAGGGCCAGGAATGTATATAGAAGGTAGGAGGTACTCCTGCAAATTAATAAACAGTATGAAATTTTAAGCAGGCCAGGCCGAAATGGCTGACCTGCAAGCCAATGAACCCTCACTAAGGTCGCCGTGCACCCAAAGTTCCACTCCATGTTCGGCTGGACGGAAAATCTATTATGCACCGGGCAAGTGGGCCTGGGGTTTTGTTTGCAAGTGCAAGCGCATTATGCAAAAGTGGTTCCGTTGTATTATTTTCCATTTTCCTTGATATTTTCTCTCTCTTTATTTTTGTTGTTTTTGGGCGGCATGTAAGGGCTGGAGCTCTTGACGGCGGCTCATGTGAAATAACTGGGTCGTGAGCTCCGAGAAAGCCAAGCTTCCAGCGTGAAAAATGCAATCAATTTTATTATGCCACCCGGTCGTCCCTCACTCACTCCGCAGTTTCCCTAGCTGCACAATTGGGCAAATCAGGCAGAAAGGCAGGATGCATGGCAGCCATGGCCATCGCATATATGTGTGGCTGCGAATCGCGATAGCTGGCGGAACGATGGAGACCCCGAGCGGGTTTCCTGTTTAACACGTGAACGGACGGATGGGCAGCCGGAGTGTGCGGTGCACCGGGCTTTCGAACGTCATTATCCTGAAACGGGCCAATTGGTTGCCGGATCGAAGCCAGATATGCATCTTAAGCTTGGGTTTAAGTTACAGCAAATTAAAGTTTAGTCAAGTCGAACTAAGTCATAGATTGAGTTAGGAAAGCGTAAAGGTAAATCAAGAGGGACCAGACTGAAGCATTGCAAAATGGAGGTTAAAGGTGTAGTCAGGTTTACCATAAAAGTTTCTATAAATAACTAAAGTTTTAAGACTTAACGTTGGTAGCAACAAGTTAAACTAAAAGTGAAACCAAACCTAAACTCTCTCTAGCTTTATGGTTTAAGTGAGACCAATCTTAAATGTGCAAATAAGAAGGTCAAAAGTGTGCCCAGGTTAAACATTAAACCTTGTAATGAAAATTAAGGACTTAGTATTCAATTTTGGTAGCAACAAGTTTTAAGCAAAACCAGATTGAAAAGTTTGTAAGCCAACTAAACTTAGATCTATCTCTCTGACTTGACCATTCCACCTCAATAAATTAATGTTGGAATAACCCAGAGGTTGAATTTTGATTAAAAGACAATGCTCCTATTATGTCGAATATATCAAAAGCAAAGTTGAGGCGCCACCTAAAGATTTTTATCAATCTTTGTTATAAATAAACAAATAGAGAAACTAGTTTTGTTTTCAAGAATAGTTTATTCATATTTATACAGTCAATAATTCGCATTCAAGTTCAGTCGAAGCGCAAGTTTAAAAACCTCTGCATAAATTTGTTTTGTTATACGATCTTTCAAAGGGAATCGACCAGTTCTATAACGTGTCTTAACAAAAGAGCTTAATAGGACTCCATTACCCCTTCAATATGTCAATTAATTTTGCAGCCATATACCCAAAGTCCAAACCACATTCAATTTGATCCCAATTAACTATCGCTTTGTTAGCAGTTGTTACGTCGACACGAAGGCCTTATCGATGACTCCCACGATTGCATGCAAAACCCTCGACACAAGTACAAACAATAAAGTACAACCGAACGCATTATCAAAACAATAAACAATTGATAGTATTTTGCCGGCGATAACAACAACCACAAACAGTCCTCCAGTTGCCATTAAAATCAATAAAGCACACAGAACGCAATTGCACGAAAGAAAAAGAAACAACTGAAAGGCAAACAGCAACAAACTGCTGGCAAATAAATAAAAATTGCTTTATTTATTAAGCATTAAACAATAAATGGGATTATTTTTATCATCGCCGCATAGAAATGTCTAGTGGAGCACGGCGCAGAATGGATCCAAATGGAGTAGAAGTAGAGGGGTTGATGAGGAGGAAGGAGCGGACAAAACAATAAGGAATACGCAGAGACCTCCAGAGTGCCGGAATAATAACAAATTCAAACACAGAAGGAGGACGATGAAGAGCTACCAAGATAAATAAATGCAAATCATTTTTTTTCTCCTGTTTCTTATTGTTCCATCTAGTTGGAGCATTGCATACCCAGTATTCTTTGGCTGGGAGGGGTATATTATATCTTCTTGGAGTATTGGCTTTTTTTAATACCCCTTAAATTTGTATTTATTATAATTAACAGTTTAAAATATATAAAAAAACAGTTAAAAATGTCCAATATAATTTTTCCTGGTACATATTTACACATGGAAACAGATTTGTTCGCTGTCTATGCGAGTAAATTTAAACAGGTAGTGATAAATTAATAATTGATTTGGGCGACTTAAATTCCGGTTTCTATTTAACTTGAACTTTTCTTTCTATTTTCTTCAATACTATTAAATCACCTCAATAACCTCAATACAGGGTAACTTCAAACCCATTCCCTGCCTTTGAACCATTCCCACTTGTCTCTGCAATGGAGTGTTTAGCCTCCCTGGGATTTGGAAAGGCCACCACGATTGAAAAGGGCATTAGGAAAAATGGTACAAGGGTGGCGGTTTAGGCCAGAAAGAAACAAGTGCTGGAGTTGGAGCGGACACCTAAGCATAGGCCATCCAACTTATTTAAATGGAACGTTTCGGTTCTCTGGCCCAAATATATCCAGTCTTATTTTTTGCTACACTTCTTGTTTTTGTTGTTTATCCCGCATTTGATTTCAACAAATTTGTAAATGCCACTTTGCATTACCTTTTTTGCAAGCGTCCAATGGTCCGACCTTTGTGCGACCATCGAACGAGTGAGCGAGTGAAAAGGTGGCAAAAGTTTTGCAAGTGACAAATAGATTTAAATTCGAAAATGTTTTTTTTTTTGTAGCCGTTGCTTTGTTTTTGCTTCCCAGTGTAAGTTTGTGTTATGCAAAGCTCTATTGACAGCGGTCGTAAATCTTTGTAAAAGTGCCTGGAACCCATGTCAGGGTGGATGGGTCGATGGGTTGGGCGTGAAAATGTGGGTACGAACATGGAAAATCAGTTTTCAAGTCGGGGTTAACTCCACAGCCCATCAAACTAAACCCCTTTTCAAGCAGCCAGCAAGGTTATGGATGAGTGAACTTATCGGCTAATGGAAAAGTAAGCCCAAAAGAAAGAAAGTAACTTTAAAATATGTACAAATCGAAAGCAGCCAGATAACTATTAATAGTCAAGTGGTTTGGACTTGGTAGCCCCGAATTTAACTGATAATTTGCGACAATTTCGTTATCAAAATGCTATAAATATGAATTATTTTGCTTATCTAGCAGTGTGACTTGTTAATTACTTGCCAAATATTCATAGATAAAATACAGTAAATATCTTTGTGGTTAATTCGCTTGTATTTCAACTATTTCTAGGAATTCCTTTGCGAGTATCATAGAGGAGTGATCTCATTTCGCTTTTCACCGCTCCTCCATTAAAATCTGTTTACATTGTCTGGGCTGGCATTAAACATTAAATCTGCTACCCATCATTCATGGTACTCGTGTTGCGGCATTTCCAGGGAAATCAAATCCGCGGGGCCAATTACGAGGGCACAAATGTTCACAGCTCAGGCAAAGACCAACCGACGGATTGCATTTACAAATTAGCATTCTAATGAGCGGAATGGCATGGTGCATGGCAATTATGGCGCCGACTTTTTCTGCTCTTGGTCTATTTGCAATTGTGCCAGAATTCACTGGAAAATAAAAAAAAAGGAATAAAATGCTATACTCGAATCAGCAGAACTTGGCCTTTGCGTGCTTTGGCCAATTCAAAATTGGGCGACTGCAGTTGAGGGCTTATGAATGGAAGACAGCGACAACTAGGCCGCATCCAGTTGCAGGCGCTCCCCCCTTTTTTCCGAGGCCACCCCCTTTTCTGCTTCCTGACCACGCTCATGGTGTCAGCTTCAGAAGTTTTCAGTTTTTCGGGAGGGGGAGGGGAGGGTGAAAATGAAACCGAAAACCGGTTACTGTGCGTTGAGAAATTCTCGACTTTTGTTTCACATACACAAAACGGAGTTTATCTTCTGGCTCTGCTCTGCTCCTCGCCACCTCTCTCCCTCTCTTTTCCACCGACGGTTTTGTTGTTTATCAAAATTCTTTGAAATGCACTCACACACACCACAAACACACACTAACCGCCATCGCTCTGTCCCGCTCTGGCACACAAAATTAAATTTTTTCCTTTGGTTTCTTTTTAATTTTTATATGGCTCTTTGGCTGATTCTGTGGCATTTTCTTCCTGCTCTTTTTTCTTGCACGCTCCACTGAACCTCGAACCAAGGAGTGCCCTTACTTGTTGTTCTTTTCGTTAATACCCAGTGGTTCTAACTTATAGAATAAGTATATTGTTTCTAAATCACCATATAAAACTATTTATTTAAGTTTCAGCATTTACGGGAAAATCCTTCATTCTCAACATTTTGGAGATAAAAAGATTTAAAGGATTTGTATGTCAAGTTGGATGAACATTAATCCAACAAATGTAAAATACTCAAATTTCAGCAAGCTCCCTGAAGTAGGCAACAAATTTGCAAGAGTCCTTGAAGCTTTAACCACACCACTTTTTACTTCACAAACTGAAAGGAAATTCCCCAACATCTAAAAGATTTCAAAGTAAAAAGTTTTTGTTGGTAAGAAAAGCATGTTGTAAAACAAGTGGTAGTCATTTTCCCACAGTTATAAATGAAACCACTTCTCATCTTATATTAGTCCCTAGAAGTAGGCTAAAAATAAATCCATTGAAACCACGGTATCTTCTATTCGTTGCCCCCAACTACAGCGTTCTTACTTGTTTTGCTGCTGCTGTTGGCTAGTAGTTTCGGTTTGCTTAGGAGCCGGGTCTGTGCTTTTAAACGCAGCTCACCGAGGAGTCGAGTCGGGTCCCAGTCGGAGTTTGAGTTTCAGTTTGTGCTGGGACCCGACCTGAACAGAACATGCATGTAAAAATGCAACGTAACTTGGCCAGGGGACAGCCAGTGGAGTGGGCAGGAACCCCAGTTCCCAGTGCCCCGTTCCCAGTTCCCCATTCCCAGTTCCCGACCATGTGCTGCGGTTGATGACTTGCGCCGGGCCCAGAGACTGACTGACTCTGGCTCTCTGGCAGTCCGACTTTGACTTTGGCACTGGTTAGACTGGCTGGCTGGGAATTTTCGGGGTGGGGCAGGAGTGCAGTTTTCGGGGGCAGTTGGGGCAGACGAGGGAGTAGGGGATCCGAGTGGCATTGTGGTCTCTGCTGATTCAGTCTGGTTTGGCTTTTGACTCTCGGACGGAGCAGGCGGTTTCCTGTGATGTTTGGTTACTTCATAGCCTGTTGCAAAATTAGTGTGATCAGAGCCATCAGATAACTCATGCCGGGTAGGGATGGTTTGACAAAGTCATTTTGGCACGAAAGGGACTCGCTTTTATTGAATTTCCAAAAATTATAAAAAGGGAGATGGCTTGATGTGAAGGTTGATTAAAGTCATCGCTTATCAGAGAGATAAGAAAACGATTATTATTAAATATGGGTTCTAATTGGTTATATTATTTTTTATCTGGAAAAAAAATCATCAAATTGTTTTAAAATTGGTAATAATCTTTGAGGCAGAGATCTAATAGCCAGGTTCTTTAACTATTTATTATTTAACATAAGACCTCAAGGGTATTTAAACGACAATTTGATATTTGAGTTTAACAATAAGCGCCAAAATTATAGACAGGTGACATAAGAATAATTTAATTAAGATTGAATTGGATTACTTAAGGTTCTTGATTAGAGCGCTGGTGTATTCGGAGCATTTTGCCTTGCCGCCCAAGTCCATGGTGCGGATGTTGTCATCCTTGATGGTCTTCAAAACGGCCTGTTCTATATTGTCCGCGTGATCGTGCATTCCGATGTAGTGCAGCATCATCACAGAAGACAGTAGCAGGGCCGTGGGATTGGCCAAATCCTTGCCAGCAATATCCGGAGCAGTTCCATGCACCGACTCAAAAATGGCGCCTTGGGTGCCCACATTTCCCGAGGGCGTCAGACCCAATCCACCTATCAATCCGGCACAAGTGTCCGAGATGATATCTCCGTATAAGTTGGGAAGCACCAGCATATCGTATCGCTTGGGATTCTGGACGATATTCAGGCAAACCGTAGTCATGGTGGACTCTTCGTAGACAATGCCCGCCTGGTCCATTTTGCTCTTGTATTTGGCGGCCATTTCCCTGACGCATCGCAGGAACAATCCGTCAGACATTCTCATGGCCTGCGATTCGGCCACGGCCGTAACCTTTTTCCGATTCATGTCCAGGGCGTACTGAAAAGCGTATTCGGCCACTCGGAGCGAGGCCTTCCGGGTGATCAGCTTGATGCTCTGCACCACCCCGTTGACCAGGGTGTGCTCGATGCCCGAGTACTCGCCCTCGGTGTTCTCCCGAATGGTCACTATATCCACATCGCCGTAAATGGTTTCCACTCCAGGCAGAGATCGACAAGGTCGGATGTTGGCGTACAGATTGAACAGCTGGCGAAGTGTGAGATTCAGGGAGCGGAAGCCAGTACCCACTGGGGTCATCAGGGGTCCTTTCAGTCCCACCTTCGTTCGGTTCATGCTCTCGATCACCTGGTCGGGCACTGTGGTGTGACCCTGGGCATTGGTCACCGGCGTTACGTCCACGGGCTCAAAGATTAGAGGTGCTTTCGCGGCCTCAAGCACCTGGATCACCGCCATCGAGATCTCCGGTCCAATGCCATCGCCAGGCATCAAGGTTATGACTCTCGATCCACCTGCATCCTTTCCAGATTTACCTCCAGTTCCGCCTTTCTTGGATTCACATGATGTTGGTGGTTTTGACCCTGCAGGCGGATTACTGGGTGGCTTACTTGCTGTTGGTGGTTTACTAGGTGGTGTGCTGGGTGGTTTACTGGGAGGTTTACTTGCGGTTGGTGGCTTACTAGGTGGTGTACTGGGTGGTTTACTGGGAGGTTTACTTGCGGTTGGTGGTTTACTTGGAGGTTTACTTGCTGCAGGCGGCTTACTAGGAGGACTACTTGCTGCTGTCGGTTTACTAGGAGGACTACTTGCTGCTGTCGGTTTACTTGGAGGTTTATTTCCTGCAGGCGGTTTGCTGGGAGGATTACTTCCTGTGGGCGGTTTACTAGGTGGTTTACTTTCTGCAGGTGGTTTACTGGGAGGATTGCTTCCTGTGGGCGGCTTACTGGGAGGTTTACTTCCTGCAGGTGGTTTACTGGGAGGCTTACTTCCTCCGGGAGGGTTACTTCCTGCAGGCGGTTTTCCGGGAGGCTTACTTCCCGAAGGTGGATTGGTGGGCGATTTACCTCCATTGGCCGTTTTAATAGGAGGCTTACCTCCTGCTCCGGTATTTTTCCCTATTGCCGGTGGGTTTGTTTTAATTGTCGGTGGTTTTGAAGGATCGTTAGGTCCTGAAGGCGGTTTGGTAGGTGGCTTACTTCCAGTCGGCGGATTACTTTCACCTTGGCATTGTTCCGGTGGCTGAGACTGGATTCCTGAGGGATCGTTTGATCCACCAAATGAGTTGATCGACTCAGAAATGGATCTGAGTATAACATCTTCGAGTTCTTCGTCTTCCCCATCTTTTCCCGATTTATCCAAAGCCTTTGGGGTTAGCTCCTTGATGGAGGACTTTTCTGACAGTCCTGATAAACGATCTGACTGAGATGGTTCCTTTGTGCCAAAGGCAACCGGATCTATTTCAGAGGTTTCAACCTTTCCTTTTTGCAGTTTCTCTGAACGAGATCTCACTGGGAACTTAATCAACTTTCCCTCTCGATCTTCTGGTGGTTCACCAGAGTCTCCATCAATCGCGGAGCTACCAAATAATCTTATTACTGAGTAGCTCATGGAATTCCGCGGCGGTTGAATGCGAGTGGGCTCGAGGACCTCCCCCTTTCCTGGCAGACAGTCGGGGATCCTACGAAAGCGATTTTCCTTAGCTTGCGGATAGCGAACCCTTCGGATCCTTGGAACTTGTTGCCGTACCGGGATCTCCTTTTTTTCGTACTCCCCGATGCGCCTGCGGCACCAAGATTCAATAAGCGGCTTTGGAATCCGGTTAATAGCATTGTCCACTAGATGGAGTAAGCTCTGATTGGTGTGGAAACAGGTGGTACTTGGATGCCTACCAGGAGCGGTGAATTTGAATAGTTTGCCTGACATGGTCTATTGGAATTTAGATTAAATATTTGCCTGGAAATGTGGTGTTGAATTATTCAGTCGAGGTCATTCGATCGACTTATTGTTCTGAGTTACATGGAGTTTGAATAATTAAAATTGTAAGGTATATTACTTTTGTCAATTTAGCCAAGAATTTTTTTTACTGCAATATTTTTGTTATATAAGATTTCAATATAATAGTTTGCATTCCCTATTCCTGAATACTAAACCTCCCTGACTCTTGCCCTAAAATTTCTTGGAATTTTAAAAAATTCATTTGCAGATGACGGAAGTCAACACTTGGCCGACTCGCCGCAAGTTCCAGTTCCAATTTGCATAGCTTTTAGGCCACCGTTTCTTATTGCCAGCTCTGCTCTGGCTTTTGCTTTTGGCGCCTCCAAGTTTGGCGACTGGCACCGTCAAAGAAATGAAACTTTCTCGGCCAAAAGGAAAGCACGCGACGAGAGCTGGCCGGCAACCCTTTCGATTTCGACTGGGAGGACTTTTCTCTGATTCGGTTTCGTTTTGTTTATTCCTATTTGGGTTAAGCTAATTAAATTACTTTTTCGCCTACAATTTCATTTTCGAAATTTGTTTGCTTTGAAGGTCGACTTTTCTTTAATTGAAAAAGTTTCACTTCAGCCCTGGGAGAAGAACTCGCAAATGATTTAATATGAAAATTTCCGTCATGTATTTAATTAGACGAGAGTGCTCAGCGGTGCTCGGGTTTCCCAGTAAACGAAATTAGCTGCGAAAGGCAATCAAATTATGCACAAGCCCTCGTTTTAATGGGCACACCTGCCGACATATATGCGACCGATCCGCCAGACCAACCACGCCCTCTCCGCCCCCGTCACGCCGTTGTCATTCGGCATAATCATATTTCAACGGATTAGCATAATTTTAACCGAAAAAAAATATATTAATAACGAAAAGTGAATGGTGTGGCATCGAGTTGCAGACAAAGCAGCAGTTCTCGCCCTCCTGTTTCCAAGTTTTATTAAATTTTCCTACTGTTCTGCCAGAGCTTAGCTCGCATTTATATTCATATTTGGTGGATTTCTGTACCGCTCAAGCGTAGGGGGATTTTTTTACGCTTTTGGATCGCTTTTGTTTTTATATTTGGGGTTTTAGTTAGTTGCTCTCGGTTTTTAGCGTTGGCGATGAGTCGCGCATGTATTATTAAATGATTGATGATCCCTGGCCGGGCTTAACTCATCCACACTCGAACACCTCCGAAATTATAATTCACCAAGGGGTCGCATCGCCAAGCTGTCTAGTGGAATGCGCATTAAGGGGGACCTTATCTGACTATCCAACTTACCACACAGATACCCGATATCTGTATCTAGTATACTGCTGTATGACCGGCGAAAGCAAACATTTGTACAGATAACATTTCCCTGTGTGTTCTGACATTAAGTTCGGAATACGCACCTGCAAATGGAGAAGAGCAAATAGATATTGGAAATTAGTCAATCGTTTGGGAGTGTAAATTAGAGTGCTACAATTTGGGGTTCTCATAGTAAAAGAGAAAAGAATATGATTCTCAGAATATTGATAGTTCCCCTTTTTACTTTGAGAAGAGGGTGAATGAAATATTTGTTTTAAAAGCAGTGGCTTATCAATAAAAAACTGATATAAAAAATATAATCATACCTTCGATAATAGAAAAAATTGAAGCTTTCCTCGTCTTTGAAGTGTTTTATTAATTTTGTTACTCAGAAAAAACTGCTTAGTTTTAAGACTTCGTAACTTTAAATTTTAAAAAGTTATTTCTACTGCTTTTTTATATGTTTACCTCCACTCCTCTTATACACTCTACACATATTAAACACTTTTGTTATTGTTTGCATTTACTTCCACTCTTGTTTATACTTCAGCTTAGTGTGCAAAAAACTGGCTAAGAACGAAAGAACTCCGGTCAAAGTCAATAAACCATATAAATGTACAGCAACAAATAGAATCGGGAATAAAGAGCCGAGCAAATAGGGGAACAAAGTAAAGAGAGCGCGTCGGATGGCGATTGAATGAAGTCCAAAATACTCAACGAAAAAAAGTCTGGCTTAGGCAAAGCTCAACAAAAAACAAGACGAAATCAAAGTGCCTTTGGTCATTTTCAGAAATCATTCACACATATGTGTGTGTTTATATTTTTATTATGGCCTTTTGTTTGTACGACAAGACAAGTCCGCCAACGCCATATTAGCCAGGCTTTCAGGGCACTTAGGGCCAACCAAAAAAAAAAAATGAGAAAAGATTGCGAAAAACCAAATCAAGTTCGGCAATTTGCTAGCCTTTTTGGCTCAGTGGAGGGCCTTTCGAGTCTCACCCCCTCCATCTGTCTATATGCCTGTGTTTTTGACCAGTCCAATGTTTGTCTTTTGCTGTTGCTCGTCATAAAATGATTTATGGGCTTTAGGTGCAAATAATTGATTTATGCGCGGCCGCAGACATGGCGCAATGTAAATGCGAGTTAGGGACTAGAAGACAGCTTTGGGATGGAGTCTACACAAATGGGATAAATGTTTTTGGCCAGCCAAGAGATTTGAATCTCTCAAACCGAATGGTGCAAAAAGTGTTTCCCACATCCAAAACCAAAAAGGTGCCAAAAGCGTTTACCAAATTATACCAACTAAATAAGATGCTTGACCGACAAATCCCCCAAATCCCATTACACGCATTATAAGCCCGGGGTAACGCCACTCGGAGCGGAAATGCCGACTAGTTAGTTATGTATCCACATATCTGCATTTGTATCTGTATCTGCGTCCGAGAGTTCCCCCCATTCTATTCCGATGCTGTGCACACTTCACTAGGCATTAACCTTTACCTTTTCCGTGAACATAACAATCCAAAATAAAGAATCAAGAACAACAACGCGCCACTGGCATCCATGAATCAAAAAACACAAAACCGAAGGAATCCGGCGACGTTTGTATCTCACGGTGTGTGCGAGTGTGTGTTCATTGGAAAACAGCGATTACGCGGCACAAAAGACATGGACAAACAATGAACCAACAGCAGCCGAAGAACTCGATGATGGAGATCCAGCAGAGGAGGTATCGGAGTATCTGGCAGATACGATTCGGGAGGGGCTGAGTGTTCCTGTTCCCAATGAGTAAGTCGTCGGCGAATTGGGCTTTGACTTTCGGCTGCTCCTGCTGCTGCATCATCGTTGCATAAGCAACGAGTTGCCCCGACATTGACCAAAGCAAATCGGTCAAGAGGAGTGGAAAATTGTATCGCCTATGCGATATACAACGCCTCAGTTTTTTAGCCTCACCAACGGATACAGATACAGATACGTGTACAATTGCTGTCTGCAACCTCTTGCGTTTGTTTGTTTGTTTGACGAATTTACTGGTGAATGTTTAAAAATAGCTGCTGGCAGCAGGTACCAAGCGTGAGATACAAATGTATCTACTACCTGTCCGTGCCGCTGCCTAGACGAATTTCACACATTTTATGGCTCTAAGGGGGCGCATCCAGCAAATACCAGATACAGACAAAGAGGCCAGCGCTAAATATTTAATTGGTTGCCATTCGAAGTTTATCTTATCGCCGGTCGACTTGCAGGTATTTCTTATCGTAGAATGCATTCCACTTTTATCGTCTGGGGGACAAACAAGCAGAAGGGCTACAACCATAGCATGTCCAAGCGGAAGAGTCCAACAAGTTGACAACTTCCTTTGGACAAGCTTTGAACCTACTTAATTGCTTCCACTTTGGCTCGATTCTAATTAAAATGTGCGGACAGCACGACGACCTTTGGTAACCGAAACGCAACCCAAACAGGTTCAGCATTAAGCCAACCCGAACTGAACTCAACATGTCTCATGAATGAAAATGAGATATGTAGTTTACAGAAAAAACGAAAAAATTGTCACTACCTCTCATGTGTTATGCGTTCCTGGAAATCGTTTTGTTCCCTCAATGAGCACTCACACACCTGACAAATGAATGAGAGTTAGACGATGAAATATTTCACCAATTTGAATGCGAGCAGTCGACAACATCTGCTGAGTCCATGGATCTTTGAAAACTACCAGATACCCCGCTCGCAGAACCCAGAAGGCCAATCGATGACATCATTCCGCCTTCGAAACAAATATCTCAAATTAAACAGAACTCGAACACTGAACCGAACACTGGAGCCACTCTCGAATTGCCTTTTGTATTGAGGTCAGATGTGTAAAAAACACAAAATTAAAGCAAACATTAAGAAAGTAGCCACATACAAAGGCAAGATTTTTATGTTTTGCTGTCTGTTATTTGCTTTTTTTCGCCTTTTTTATATGCGTGTGAAATCGATGGGCATGGGCGTCGTTAATTTTAATTGAAACTAATTAGCGCAAATATAAAAAAATCTAAAATGATTCTTTTTTGGCGTTTTGTAATTTCAGCAATCGACTGGAATGTTGATGAAGACCTTTGTTTCAAACATTAAGCTGAAAGAGGTTGTTTCAATTTATGGGAACATAAAACGATTCTCTAAGATTGATGATAAACTTTTGAGCACCGAAGAAGAGGTAGAGGTTTTCCAGTATCTTATCAATAGTTAAGCTTTATACTGTGGCTTTATGCTGCCTAATAAATGTCGGATATTGCCCCTAATGAAGATTGGTTTGTGCTCTAAAAAATATATCTCGCTTACAATTAAAAATTGCTTTGACTTAAGAGCACATGTTTATATTTATTTTGTAAAAGAAAACTGCAACATTAATGTTTATTACCTTCTTGGCGGTGATTTATCGATCTGAGACTTATTTTACAGACCCCTTCTGTAAGTGAATTTCCCACGTTTTAGCTTTTCAAAAACATTAAACAAAGACGTGCCGTAATGAAGGGCGATTAAGCCAACTTTTAAGCCACTATCCCCAAGCCCATCGACTATTTCCACTTGACTCTGTGGAAAGCGGAGTAGAAAACTCATTTCTAACCATTAAGCAACTGGACGAAACCTTCGTAAACTACTTAAAACGCAGTCGTAATTAGTTTTGCGTCCAGCACCAAATCAATTAAGAATTTTGTCTGGCTTAGGGTTTAATTGATCGGGTGAAAGAGGCAGCAATTAAACTCAACTGAAAAGAACTCAAAACTTAATTGATGAGATAAGTTCATCCGATGAGTGTTCTACGCTTGAATGGAGGTGGTCATCGATCTAAAAGGGTAGCTGAGACTGCAACTGGAACCGAAATAAATTTTTAATTATCTAAAAGATATTCCGGACAAAACATGTATCTCATGAATAAAACAACAAAATAAGAAACGAGTTTCTTGAGCTATTGGAATTTGGCTGACGAACTTTACGATCGGCTCTACATATAAGTGTTATGGATCGTTTTTGGTTCTGCTTGATAGGTTTTTGCTACTTTTTGACGAATTCCGCTTAGTCGATTTTTGGCACATTTATGTTTGCATTTAAGCCTTAAGTGGTGTTCTATGTCATTTGCCATCACTCAGAATGGAACTTTAACTTTTAATTGGCAGAGCCAAACAGAAGAGCTCTTCTCTTAACCACTAATGATTTTTCGTAAGGGGGTATTTGCGCAGTTTTTGAGTTAATTAAAATTTTTACCCAGGGATGCGCTCCTTTTGAAGACATAACCCACGCACCCAAAACTGCAGGCATGCACACAGGCACATGGCCCATGTCATGGAATCCGTTTGAAAAAGTTGTCTGGTAAGCAGTTTTCCCCATTTTCCCCCGCCTTTCCCCTCGATTTCCACGCTCCAAACGAGTCACGTTTGCCTTTGCCTTCTCTATTTGCACTTTTCACTTATCTAGCCAGGCGGCACACACAGTCGCAGGCGGAGATACGCGGATACACGGGCTCATATCTCATAGTTTGCTCTAATTTCTGTTGCGAGTTGCTTAAATATTTAGTAACACGGCCGGTGTAGGGGCATTGGAACTGCCTTAGCCTAAAAACAGATATTCGTTGGCAAACAGATACAGATACTGCGCGATATGATTAGATACTGCAGCAACGACTTCCTGTTCGTCTTTCTAAGGCGTTAATGTTCATGTTAATGGGCAGGGAATATAACTTTTTTTCGGCATTCCTATACGTGCTGTTGTTTGGCCAAAAGCAACTCAATTAGCAGTCGAGTGGTGTGTGCAATTAAATTAAAATTTAGTTTTATGTCGAGCGCCTTTACCTGGAGCTGCACGGAAAAAGCGACATAGTCGGCAGAACCATTTCTCGTATGCACGGCACCGACATGAGATTAGCATCACAAACAGCACATAAACGTAAAAGTAACACACTCGAGAGCAAACAGAAAGAGATATAGATGAAGATACGGATACTGGCTGTATGGATACAGATACAGATACATTGGCGGGGCATAAATAACACGGAGGCGGAGGGCGCAAGTGGAACTGTGTAAACAGTAAATAAATGTCGAAAACAAAGTTCGGCATACTTAAGCAGGAAGGAGCAACGACCAGGGCATGGATACTGAGATACATGGGTGCTGATCGGAGATACGGCGTCTGGACTGGATTGGACTGGCATTAGCCAAATTGAAATTCCTCAAAGCCGACGCTAATAACTTCCAACTACCAACTCAATTGGTCGAGCATTCAGGTGGATAAGTCTTTGAGACACACAAACATGCACTTGTAACTCTCGCTTGCTTCTTCACACTTTGATGGCAATGCGGGCTGCTCAGCAATGTATCTCGTAGATACTTCTTGGCGTTAACTACCTGCGTGTGGGAAAGATAGAAGGAAAGAACAAGCGACGAGCTACAAAAAAGAACCTCTCCACACAGGTAACCATTGCAGGGGCAAACTTGCAACATCATCGCCAGATACATTTGTATTCCAGCCGAGTCGATTGTGGCTGTGTATCATGTAATTGTGCGTAAACGCGTAAATACCAAGTCAAGGTCGGTTAATCAATAATAATTATTTTTCACTCAATTACACGTCTCTGTGGCACAGATATACATTCTTCGCCCGTTTTCGGCCGCTTTTCTGATCTTATCCGATTGCCTCGCTTTGTTTGGTCTTTATTCTTTGGATTTCGGTTTTATTTCTGCCTTCGTTTGCCAGCCCAACAGCACTCATGTGTGAAATATGCATAAACAAAAATATGTCGAGTATCTGGTGGATATCGGTGTATATTTATACACCTCCCATAGCCTTCACACAGTTTGGCTTCAGATGCGTGCCACTTGATATGGCACTGTCGAGAAATCAGAATAACAAATGACGCCGCCTGTGTATCTTTGTATCTGCGAGATGTAATGAACCTGCCCCGGCCAAAAACTTTATCCACGGCCCGTCGAAAACTTTCCGAGGCGTTGCTCAATGCGCAATCTTCTAATTGCAAACGGCGCCCGGCTGTTCAGCTGCTCAGCTGTTCGAGTGGTCATAGTTCGCCTCGAGTGGCTGCCCGCTCGAGGACTTCAGTCAGTTCAATGAATTTGCATATGCTTCTAGTTTCTGGCGGGGATCGGAGGCCGGATGAGGGGCTGGGATGAACCAGAACCAGAAAGAAGAGAAATTGCAGCTGCAAGATGGCAAAACTTTGGCTGACGCGCGATTTACTCGGTTGAAGTATTTAAGCCTGATGGCGCGGTTTAAAGTTAAGTCCGGAATTGTGGCAATGAATTTTTCACAAAGGGAAAATAGAGTAGAAGAGATTGTTTTCTGGTAGATGAATATCTATGCCAAGATTAATGCAGTACTATAGTTTCTATTCGGGCTTAAGATTAACTACCTAAAAGCAAACTTATAAACTTGTTAAATTGAACTTTAAAATATTTGTAAAGTGCTTGAGAATATTCCTTTCATCTGTAGAGATTATCCCTTTAAAAAAACTTTCAAAAATAAATCATAATATTTGAATCTCACATTTTTTTGTTATTCAATATAAAATATTGTATAATAAATCAGAAGCTATGAGTGATGGAAAAATACATTTTTTTTAAGTTTTGAAAACCCAAAAAAAAACGTACTGCGATAGTGCGAATTTCGAATCGTCATTTCCCTAAGCTATGAGTTTTTGTCCAAAGTTTGCATATATTTATTTTTAACGTCACGTTATGGTTATGTTTCAAAGGGCTTGGTTGTTTAAAAAATATACTAAACTTAATGTTGTGAGAACTATAGAACATGCCCAAAGGAACTAATATGTGCCGGTAGCTGGGGATGGAGAGACTTAAGCTTCTAGCCCGCATAACTCTGTGTGTGTTCTCGATATCTTAGCCACTAGGCTGGTGTGAAACTTACCTTTTTCGTTGTAAGTCCCACTCGTCTTGATGTCGAACGTTTCGAAGTACTTCTTGACGACCTCGCACTGGTGGGGCTGTCCGTCCGCCGCGTCCTTTGCCCGCGAGTCCCGCTGCAGGCGACGTCGGTGGTGCGTGGTGGCGCTGTGCTGGTGGTGCTGGTGATGGTGCACGGAGCTGCCGCCCCCGTCCAAATCCAGGTGCTTGGCGGCTGACAGGCCAACTAGGCCGCAGAGCAGGGTGAATAGCAAGAGCTGCGCCAGCCGGATGCTCCTGGCCGCCATTTTGATGGATGATTGTTGCGAAATTTGCGATTGAACTCTGAGATTTATCTTTTAAACCGCGAATTGGGATTGGTATTTATCTGGGCACCACTATTCGCTTTTCGTATTTACTTCTGCATGCTGTCTGGTGAACAGCTGTTCGCGGCAACACACACAAATGCACTTGCCGGCTAACACGCACACACACTGAGACACACGGCCAACAAATACGAGCGCACAAAACAAAAGGCCCCAAAAAACACGCGTTAGCAATAAAAGTGGTAGTAAACGTGAGCTGGTGGGCGGTTAAGGAGGAGGACGAGGAGGAGGAAACGCTGAGAGCGCGGAGTTTCTCTTCGACGCCGCTAGAAAAATTGTGCAAAAAATTACGCGCGTGTCTGGCACTTTTTGTTTTTCTTTTATTTTTTATGTGTAGTTTTCAAATGGTTGCAAAAATTTCACAAAAATATTTTCCGAACTTATTCAAGAGATTCGCTCAGAGACTTTCCATGACATAACACAGCTAAATAGTACTCAATTCCTTTAGCAATTGATTTGCCAGCGATTGCGTTTTGTTTTTGCTTTCGGTTTGTGTATTAATGTCGGCGAAAATAGATTTAATTGCGAAGCTTCTTGGCAACCTTAGCCACCGGCGTTCGCAGGTCGAGGAAATTGCACTCGCCTTATTTTGTAGCACTTTTCCGTTCGAAATTCGCTTCGAGACTTTTCAGTTTTTCCGCGCGCGCAACGAACCTTCCACGACGAGAAGCAAAAACCGATTGACTTGGCCACTCCGCATCCACATCAACCATTCGCCGTGAGTGCCCCCGAAGCGAAAGAGAGGCAGGTTGAGAGAGAGCCGACTACTCGGTGACTAAGAGAACACCCCCATATGGTGACTCTCTTTCGGACTAATGAAAAAAGAGCGGGCACATGGCACATTGTACAGTGGTGCAATGCTCTAATTAACAGTGGAATACAGCTATTAAGTTATTTAAATAATATGACATGAATTAAACTACATATGGACTACAAGGCTCAAGCTTACATGTTTACAATATTTACTACTTTCAATCCAATACAGCATATACTGATCAATTAGGATAATAATAGGTTTGGTTAAATTAACAAATTGTGCATGTATAAACAACTCATTCAATTACAAATGGTTAGGGCGCAAACTATTAAATTTTTTATTAAATTTATAACAAGTATAAGTATAAGTTTTAAGTATAAACATTATCCAGAATATCTTTTAAAACTATACCATAAGAACATAACGTTTTTAATAAATGTAAGTGGATGACTTAGTTATCTTTAATTTTTATGAGTAATAGAAAGTCAATATTTATTTACATTTAAATATCACAAACTTATTTTTAGATATGACGCATATTCGCGTATCCTGTTTACACCCTAGCCATTTTAATGATTGGTAAAATTTATTTTTTTATTTTAATTATGGCATCCGACATTTCACTTAACCAAATTCAAGTTTCCCACTTGTGAATCATCTGCCAGGAGCTGGCTTGATTATTTTTTTCCTCAGGCTAGTGGGCCTAAATATTTATTCGAATTCTCGAAATACTCTTCTAAAAGCTTTCAACGGTGGTTCGCTGCAATTTGCATATTCAACGTAAATCAATCCACCTCACAGTGGTCTTCTCGTGTTCTCGGTGGCTTTCAATCCGGGCTTTTATCGATGCCGCTGGAAAAAATTTGCATGCTCGGTTTTAATTGATGGCTGAATGAGTTCTAATTTTGTTTCATTGCCTGTGTTTTACGATCGGTTTGATGAACTCGCGGCGCAGGCTCGGATTTCACGCCTTTGAAGAGGCAGTCAGCCAGTATTTTCCTAGGGCTAAACATTTCTATTTAAATGAATAGCCGTGTCATGACCTCGCACAGCACGTGTGGTTGTATCTTTTATTTTCTGGAATTTTTTGCCCTTTGCAATTTGCAAAACGAAGCGATTGTCTTGAGGCTGCAGCAGCGGTGTGGCAGGCAATGCACGACCCGACTCTCTTCTGACTTTCACTCGTCACCCCCGCGGGCACCGACCTCGATCTTAAATACCTCGGCGTCTCGGGGCGTCTGTATCTATTTCTTCATTAACAAGATATGTCCGAGGAGTAGGAGGAGAAGGAGCGGACTTCACGGTGGTCAGTTGCGGGCGTCCAGCTGGGCGCAAACGCCCTCCCACCCCCCACTTCCCACCCCCCATGGTTGTTTTCCCTTGCCGGTGATATGTTCATCACGAAATGGAATCCTATTCAAATTAGAGTGCGATAAAGAAAGACCTCCCAAAAAATAAGAAAAAAAAGAGTTAAGACCCGGGGCTAACAGCAAAAAGTGAGTCATGCGAAGCGGAAACAGTTCTCCAATGAAACGAATCCACATCAGAAACAACCATGGTGATGATGATGATAATGATGATGGGATGGCGAAACGGCAACAAAAAACCAAACAAAAAAAAAACGAGCTGAAAGAGGTGAGGTCGAAAATTAAACACCACCACATCGTTTAGATAAAGTTATAAATTATAATGTACGCCACGGAACGATCGATGAGAGCGAAGGTCCCAGTCCCAAAGAAACCGAAACCGAAACCAAAACCAAAACCGAAACCCTTTTACTTCTCTCTCTGGCCTTTTTGTATCAGGTAAAATGTAGGCATAATACATATACCAAGGTGTGTGTTGGTAGGACTGGAATTAAACGAATTTAGTCAAACGGCATCTATAAATTATGGTTCTTTTTTTTCGGCGATCAGCAAAATATGAGCGCTTCGAGTTGTTGGGCCAACTCGAATTTCGTTTAAACGCTTGATTTAGTGCAGCAAAATGTGGCCAAATGTTGGGCTATCTATGCAGTTGTATCTGTATCTGTGTGTGTGTGTGTGTGTGCGCATTCCACAAGCGACAGCGTTTTACACTTGAAATCCTCCGGAGCGGGCCAGAAAGAGATGGCCAGACCAGAGCCCGACCCGGCTTGCCTTTTATCCTGGCACAAACACGTTGGTGGCATTTTCCCTCGGTGTGTGTGCGTGTGTTTGTGTGTGCTGTGTGTGTGTTGTGTGTTTGTGTGACTGGTCCAACAGGTTCCATGGAGATTCTTCTCCAGTACCGCTCCCTTGTTGCCGAAGACTGGCATGCAGCATTTCTCGTTCTCGGTCTCGTTTTGCACATTTTTGAATTTTATTTTAATTTCTTTTTATTATATTTTAGCTGCCAGGCTGCCCCTTCTTTGGCTCCCTTCCCCCAACCCCTCCCACCAATCGTCGTTTTCTTGTACTTCGGTCGCTTCGGGTTTCTTCTGCTTCTTTTGGAGTTTGTGTGCAACTTTTGGGTTTGTTGATTTTCATTCACCAAAAACTGGTTCGACGTTTAAGTTCTTCACTTGGCTTAGACAGGGGTTTTCAAGGAAGTTCTCGTTGTGGCCCCCTCTTTCGCTGTGGAATGTGTGAAGTCATCGAGCTGGGGGCAGAGATTTGAATGCCAGCCTCGTCTTCTTACACTTTTAAAGACCTGGGCGGCACTTGCAGTGCCCGGGCCTTTAAATTCCATACCCACACAGAGCCGTATATTGCCACACAGATACTCTCACTTACACAGATACTCACGCACACACCTGCCGCCGCTCGAGGGCTGCTCGTTTTTCCATCGAATCTGAGAATCAGTCAAACGAAACAGACATCGATAGCACTTCATCATGTAACAATCAATGCAAGGCCCTACACTGCCAGAAAAGTCCCGAATGGCCATTATTTTTACACCTTATTATTACTTCCCAACTTGTGCCAATTATTTTCGGTAAGCCAAAATTATTAGTGACTTTGGCCGGGGCCAAATCGAGTTGTGTGCACCGTGTAATTGTATTTCATTGCAGGATATTGGATTTTTGTGCTTGATTTGGCACATTGTGATGCGTGTGCCGCCCTCACCTGACAACCACCAAGCCTCCACCACACCCCACAACCCCCTCATGGCCGAGGGCAAGGGTTTCAGCCCAGTTACTTGTGTCAAAAAGTGGTCCTGATGCTCGGTCGTTCGTTCGCTCGTTCGAGTTTCCCCCTTGACCCTTCTGCCTGACAGCTACTTGTCAATGGCCGTGATGAGTGTGCGCCCTGCCTCTCCTTTCCACCCACTAACCATCCCCCCACCACTCCCCTCTACAACCTGAAGCCTGCACAGAGAAAAATGTTTATCACAATTCAAGGTATTTGAAGACAGAATCTGCAAAAAATTAGGAATAGGAAATATTTTAATTAATTTACTCTTTAAATTTAAAATGAATAATATCTTTTTAATAGAATTATTCTAGCGTATCCTTGGGTATTTTATTATTTGACATTGCCGTTTTATAGTTTTGGTTGCTCTTTTTTTTTTAAAAGAAGGTTTAAAAAATAATGCAATATTGTATTCCAAAAATAATACATAGTTGGAATTGTAAATTTAAATGTGGGACAGCATATCAGCTTTTCAATAAGAAAACTTTTAGGTTTAAAGTTAAATGCCAGCGTTTCCATTGTTTTAGATACATTACTGGCTGTATAAAATCGGTAAAGTTATTTGTACCCTTACTATTTGTATGATACTGCAGTTTTCATGTTTTTATCAATGCCTTTTATAATCTATTTCATCTTAGTCCAAAGTAGGATTTTCTTTACAATTATTCTCCGTGCAGAATGCCCTGTACAGGTGCTACTAGTTCGAATGGAAGAGCTTTGGGCCAGGTTCTGTCAGTGGCAGGGATACGGATAGAGGAACTGAAACGGGGGGAGTGGATCTGCCTCTGGGTGGGTGAGGGGATTGGGACTGGGACTGGGACGGCTATTGGTATTGGTGGATCTCCCTTTGGGGTGGGGTGCAGGTGCGGGGGGTGGCAGGCGAACATCGAGAACGTGTCATTGACAGATTTCAACGCAATTGCGTATGAATGAAATCGATTTTTTTCCTTTGTTCTTGCTCTTGATGATTGGGTCTAGGTTGCTGATAGCTCCAGTCCACGATGATGATGATTGTTGTGATGATAGTAATGACAATGGCTATGGAATGGAGTGGATGCCCGGGTGGCAGTAATATAAGTCGGTTGTTGATGTCGTCATAAGGTAATAAGCTTAACGTGTCGGATATTTTAATAGAAGAGGAACTTGACTGGAGAGGCTAAGCTTCCTTTTTAAATATCATTCCTTGACTTAAATTGAATACAAGCACAGCATTCGCTTTTAATTAAAGAGGAATTTTCATATTTACTCTAAAAAGTAACTGAGATGTTAAGTAAGATTCATAAGTGGATCTTAAGATCTAAAATAACCTACAATTTTAAAAATGTTTATCTCATAAAATCTCCTACTTAGATTAACTTAAATATGTAGTCCTATTACATTTTATTCTTTGGTTCCCATTTGCTATGCTATTTAGATTGTTATATCATGACCTTGTGAATAATGATAGTCATAGAATCTAATAATAAATTCGTGTTTAATTACTCAGACATTAAAACTCTTTTCAGTTAACGCTCGACATTATATACATTTTGTAATGCCCATTTGCACCCACTTAGATTTATAAATAGAACATTTATAACCTTTTTTTATGCACTCACACCCACTGCCGTCACGAAGTGTAGAACCCGCCCGAGAACCGCAGACACTTTCCCACCGTTGGCCCACTCACTTTTGATGGTCCCCATCATATTTGTATTATCACTTTCGCATCTCGACCGGCGGCTGTGGAGTTCCCACTGCACTCAACGGGCCCAGACTCCTGACCGGGCCCATAAACTAGCCCTCGGCGGCCGATATCACATCGGTTGGACAGATGGACGGATGGACGCATGGACAGAATGCACTTGGCAACAGTGCAACAGTGCTGGGGCCCCAAGAACTCTGCCATAAATAAATACAAGTATATACAGATGCGGCATATAAATACGGGCACAGGGGTATTTATATTTGCCCTACCCATGACGAGTCGATGGCCAAAGCCGAACCCAATACCCATCCCCATTCCCGTTCCCATTCCCATACCCAATCCCGAATCCAAGCCTTGGCCAAGGTAGAAATTAAGCGTCCCACCGCGAGTTTACACATCATCATCATTATTGTTGCCATTGCCTTTGAGTTCGGGTCGCGTTGCTGTTGCTGCTGCTCATGTGTTGCTGCTGTTGCTGTTGCTGCTGCGACTGCTGCTGCTGCTGCTGCCGTTGCAGTTGCAGTCGTGCCATACAGTAAGGCATCCCGAAGCGAAGCTCGCAACGTGTGCGAATGTGTTGCACAATAAATAAAAATATTTATACATGAAACCTTAAATAAAGCATGAGCGACAAAGATGCGAACCAAGTCATCGCTTTGTGGCTGTGGCTGTTGCATGGTGGATGTTGGATGGTGGAGCGGCTCCCATCGGCCAAGTGGCAAAAATAATGTCGTGGCATCTGCATTTGTGCAGCCAACAACAACAGCAACCACTGCAGGCAGCAGCCAGCAGCTTTTGCCTACACGAATCTTCAAATTGTTCTTGCCCGGATTCCTTCTCCCCTTTCTTGTTACTCTGCGGATATTTTTGGGCTTACATTTTCTTCACATTGCCTTTCGTTTCGGTTTAATAAAATTTTATAAAGTTATATTAATATTTAGAATAGTTTTGATTGAATATTTTATATTAAGTTTGGTGCTATTTTAATTTTGCTTTTAAATTTTCTTTCAACCGAAAGACAATTGGAAGAGATTTGTTGGAATATTACCAAGAGCTTATATTATTTTCTTTAGTGAAACTTTAAATTATTTTAAAATAGGAATAGGGTATTATCATATTCTACAAGCCTGGAAGGATTTCCCTTTCTGCATTTTTTACGTTGCCTTTCTGGACTTCTTTTTGTCTTGCCTTTTGTATTGACTGAGGCTGGCAGATGTAGATGCCGATGGTGGTGGTGGCCGGGGCGGGGGCGGGGGCTGTGCCTCGTCATCGTTGTCAGGCGTCGCAGGCCAGCATCAAGATCAAAGCGAAGCCAGAGCCCACTAACTACATCGGTCGAGGAGAACCAACAACTGAGCAGTGGATCTGACACTGATTCTGGATTTTGCACAGCGAAAAAAATCACCAAAATTAGTCATCAATTGTTTCTGTCGTTTATCAAAACCAAATTGGTTTTACAATGCGGCATTTGAAATACCATTGACGTATAAAGTTCTTAAATGAATAATTTCCATATATTAATAATAAGCTGATCTTCATACGACCTTTATTCCTTTTACTAATAAGAAAAATGGAGAACATTTGTTTACAGAGACTTACTCAGAATCTATATTCTATATAAATATTTTTTTTTTTCATTGCTATTGATATTAAAAAGGTATTTATATTGATTTATTTATAATGATAGAATATTTCTTAAAGATTTTATTTTCAAATGTAAATTTCTTAATATGAAAATATATACATATATGTGTTATTTATTTTTTACATTGACCATAAAAAATAAAGAGAACTACATGGTACTGGTACTTCTTATTATTTCTCTCTGTGTACAGCTGAATGTGAAGCTGAGTTCGAGGCTCAGAAGCCGCTGCCGTGACTGCCTCCGTTGTGGTTTCTGTTTCTGGTGCTGCCGCTGCTTCATAGTCAAAGTAAAATAAGAAATAAATCAGTAAATTGGATTGCTTTCTGCTTTTTGCCCGGCTCACAGTTCGCCATTCGCCGATTTCGCAATGCCAACTCTGGCAACTGCAGTTGAGCTTCCTTCGGTCGGGTTTTGCTTTTGTTTTTGTGCCTTGTGCCTCGGCTTTAGTTGGTCCGCCTGTGTGTGCGGGTATGCTGGAATTTCTATGCTTATCATCGGCTCGATCTCACCTGTTCAATTCATTATTTTCTATAAATAAACGACAGGCGTCCGGGCAATTTACATTGCTCTCCAGCTCCGTCCGTCCGTTATTAAGTTGAGCAGCGCGCTCGCATTCGCTTTAGTTGTTTAATAACTCAACGCCGATCTGGGGCCATAGGGTTTTCGGGAAAGGTCAGCAGGCGATGGCTTTGGGTATGGCAATGGCAATGGCAATCCATGAAATTCAATATGTATCCCGAGAGCCGTGGCTTCTGGTGCTGCTGCGACTGCTGCGGTGGCCAATTTCGCGAATTCGTGCAACTTCTGCCTGCGCGTCTGCGCATGAAGAGGTCCCCCCAACACACACACACACACACACACACTCGCAAATGGACTCGGAGCATCTGTATCAGTATCTGTGTGAACGTATCTGAACGAGCCTGGGCGGCGGCCTCTTTGGCCTGGAATTTCTGTGGCTCGTTTTCTTTCATTTTTGGTACCTAAACATTTTTTCACCGGCCTTTTTTTGAATACGAGTTTTGCGTGTTCTTCTGCTCCTGCCCTCCGCATCCTGCTGCACAAATATGGGCCTATGATAACATTGTCTTCGGCGGAACGCGTGAAAGTTGCTGTGGCCCCAAAAGGGTTCCAGCCAAAGTCCTCACTTTCCACTTTTGTGTGTGTGTAGTAGCTCAAACGTTATCCATAAGACACAAATCTTTGGGCTTTTTATTTATGCCGATTTTGGGGTCTGGCCATTGTCGTGTGTCGCGGCTCCTTATCGCCGATCCCATCGCCTTTGACTTCGCAGGAGGTTGTTCTGCTCAAAATTTGTTGAACCACATTATGTTGATGGAATATTTGTATACCCGATCGGAATCTTATCCTTGCATAAGTGTTGTAGCTTAAGATAAAAGCTGGAATGTCATACAAATTTTGAATTCTTTTTAATCAGATGGTATTTATCTGGGTGTCACATTGTAGAGTTCTTAACAATAGCTAAAACATTATATCCTACAAAATATCCACAAAGGATCTTAACATAACTAAAATCTGGACTTATCATTTTGTAAAAATGTTTAAAACAAGTCCAGTAACTATTTTGAAAAGTTTTTCACACAAAGGATATTTTCTTGGCAATGAATAATAAATTTATATATGACAAACAACCAGCTACTAAGTAATTGTCCAACTGCTAAAAAAAACTATACATAACTTCAGATTAACTTTCGCTTAGAAAAACCGAAAATCCTTCAGAGTTTTCAGTAAGACTGTCGAAGCTGCCGAAAAAAGATAGGAATAACTTTCAGCTGTAACTTTGCTGGAAAAGTTTTGCGATCCCTTCGAAGAGACAGCCATAAATTCTATAAAATTCCTTGTTCTCGCATCTCTGGCTGGAAAAAGCAGGAAACAAGTTTAATAGTTGCCATCGGTGGCAGCGAAAGGGGCTTAGAGCTTAACAAGATTTTTGCGTACTGGGGCACCAGCTGTGGGGGAAAGAACCGCCGGGCTGATGGCGATTGAAGTTTGTCATGAAAAGATTGGCATGCGTGGCTGGAAAATGCGAAAAGTTTTCGGGGCCGGCCAACTGGCTAACGACCCTTGCCTGATTACGTATACGCCCCGTTGCTCTAGCTATATACGTTTTTTCGCGGCGTGGGAATCCAAGAGATTCGCGACACTGAAAAGCCAAAGTAAAATAAAGTGAGGCGAAACAAAGACGGCCAAATCGGACGCTGCCGAGTCTGGTGGATGGTGCATGAATCACCGCGCCTGCATCGAAATAGAGGTTGAGGATGGGGATGGGGATGGGGATATGGGAAGGGAAGGCCAAACAGGTTCTGCTGGAATGCAGATATCTTCTTGCCCAGCTCCAGACTCCAAGCGAACTGCCCAGGATGCTTCAAGTGCGGCAATTTCATGCCCGTCCGCATCGGAGCTCTGCATATTAAATATTTAAGGCAACAGTCAGAACCAAAACCAGAACCAAAAGGCGAACCAAACCGAGCTGAAGAGTCCGCACTAATTTAGTGCGATTCGCACACCCAGCCAACGGCATGCATGCGGCAACCACAAATTTTAATTAACCGAAACAATGGCGGTGTTGTTACATCAAAGGCAACAACATAATCAGAACGCAAATGCCGAGTGGGGGATGCAACCGCAATCCTCTGGCGGTCCATCGAACACCGACTAAATGACCACGAAATTACAGATGCAGATGAGCAGTGCCAGTGAAGGAATCTGATTTGGAGAGGTATTCTCACACACAGCACGGAATGTGGGTATTATTCGAAGTCCGTTTCATAAAGTAAACTTAGGGAACTTCAAAATTGGAATATCTTTTAAAATATCCGTTTTGTAGGCTTACAACAGAACTGAATAACAGACTCACTTAAAATCTTGGTTTGAAGTAATTGCTTAATTAATACTAGGGAAAAATACAAAAATGATTTAAGTATTTACGCCTTAATTGAAGCTTTTCAATAAATTATATAATTTATAACATTTTTTTTTAAGATGAAAAATATACCAATTATAATGTGCTTTGATAATTATTTTTAATTGCTTTGCAAATTGGTTCAATAAAATGTTTTTTATTTAATTTATGCTTTTTTCACAACCATTATTTATTAGTTATAAATGATTGGAAACAAATAAAATTTGTTTAATAAGCAAAGTATATTGCGTAAAGCTAATTAAACTGATTAATAAAAGCTTTTTATTGGACTTCATTCTTCAAGCCATTTAGGATAATTGAAAAGGTTAATTTCAATTTAAAAATAAAATGTTTATTTGCTGTGCTTTTGGTTTGAATTCACCTCAAAATGAGTCACATGAATCGGCGACCTTGATCCGCTTTCGCTTTAGACCAACAGACTACCAAAGAGGATGGCCAACTGAAAAATGCATTACGCAGCTTCAATCGATATTTGGCACTGTCGCCTATTTTGCTGCTGCTCGGGACAAGGTCGTCTAAGCAGGCGCTAGAAAAAGGGGGTGGCAGCCCGAAAACGGTGACCAAGTGGCTGGTGGCCCAGCCTTGGGACTTCCACTGGCGCCAGCCACGGCAATTGCAGCTGCGTCACTGCAGGAGAGGATTCCCAAATGCAGGCCATGACGTCAGTCACCGGATTGGGATTGAGTCAACAACGACGACAATCAACTGCCACAATCCCAATGGGAGACATTGCTGGTGATGCTTGTGATGCTGGTGATAAATGATTGAGGCCAAGTGGAAAACATCGCACATACTTGGATACTTTATTTCTGACTTCGCAGATGAGTCTCGATACAAATTGCATTTAATTGACTCACGTTATGCAAAGCAATTCAATGTTATTCACGGCTAGAAATATTATACCTGACAGGTATTTACAATATTAAGTAAATGACTTAGCGCTTTGATGCTCTCGGAAAATACTTATTTATTTATTAAGCCATCTCAGGGGCTTGAACCTAAAAATGTTTTAAAACGCTTATGCAGAACCTACTAAAAAAAATCATTAAACAACCCACTAAATCATTAATATTTTATTAAACCTTTTCAGCTAAAAAAAAAAAATATAATATTTTTAGCGCACGTTGATAGATTTATGAACATAAAATCACATTTTTTTAATTAACCAAAAGAGCCTGGTGTAAAAAAAATTAAATCAATAACTGAGATGACCATTTACTTTTCTTTCAAATCACACTCAATTATGAATGAATGTGCGAGTCAATGGAAAACTCGGTTTTTTGCTTTTTGCAGAACCAAACAAACAAATAAATTCATTAAATTAAAACAACAGTTTATAAAAATATGCTTTGTGGTAAAAATAACTCTTTTTTTTTGGAAAATTTGAATTCAAACAAAAGTGAATATTACACATTATATAAATTACTGCCCCACGTCAGTGCAAATATGAACGTGCACCAGTATATTTATTACGTATACCCCATCGCAATAACAGTCATTAAATGAGGCGCCACCGCCATCAGAAAAGGCGACAGTATGTCGATTGATTAAATGGAAGGAGGCGGTGGCGATGGCAAATGCCATTTACATTGATTAAATATTTTGCCGGCCAATAGGTATTTGACCGTTTCTGATTGAGAGCTCGGCAAACAAATGCTGATCAAAAACAAAGAGAGAAGTGGACAAATTATATATTTGCGGTGCGGCGGCGGCGTTTTAATTTAATTCGCGTTCATTGCATCGCAATTTTCGCAGCAAAATTGCAATTAGTGGCAATTTAAGCGCATTTCCTACGCATGCAGCATAAAATGAAATGGGAGTCTGGTTGACTGGGTGACCGAGTGGCTGAGTAACTGAGTGGCAGAGTGGCAGAGTGACCCACTGACGAGCAGGCGGAACTCCACGGAGGCCAATTGGCCGCCCTCAAGAGCGTCTGAGTGTCCGGCTATTTGACTAATGAAAGTATCGCAGTGAACGGCGAAAGTAGCCCACTCTCACAGGCCACTTAATGGCTCTATTTGCCAGCGGCAAATGACCCACCCACCCACTTGTCGCCCAATACCCCCTCCCCCATTCCCCTTGGGCAGTTGTGCAACGTGGGCCTAGTGGTGGAGGTGAACTGCAATGCTGCAAATTATTCCAATGTGGACACCAGTGAACGCTGCCCACACTCGGCTATTGCCACATGATTTATCAACTGAAATCCACACGCGAACTGAGTTTATATGATCTGCTTGGATTGCACAGAGAAAAGATATCAAATTATGTTATTCTTTAACAATAAATAGAAAATGAACAATTAATAAATTGGTACTTGGATTCCTTTAGTCTGATGTGTTTTATTAAATTATTTGTGGCTTAACCCACAAACAACACCTAAATAATTTTATAAATTTTATAATAAATCGTTGGAAATAATACATGCTTAAATGGCCTTCCAAATTGATTAAGTTTATTAAAACCCTTCATTGAATGATCAAAATAAAATATTCTGGAAATCAATAAACTATTTTTAAGTACGACTGTTTTCGTAAATGTTTGTGTAATTATTTAACCTTTCTAGGTCCAAAATACTTAAAACAGCACTAGTCACTCGTCCTTTCTTTTGTTGTCATTCCTTTTTTTTTGTCGTTTAAAAAAAAAACATTTTTATAAAGATTCATAACTTAATTAATGGGCTAATAATACGACACAAAATTATAAAATCAATTAGATGCTTTTCCGAGATATTCTAGATAGTTTTGTTATTACTATGAGAAATAATTATTCTAACTATAGATTTTTCTCTCTGCACGGAGACTTAGAAGTAAAAAAGGGGATATTTATATACCCACGGATATGCCACAGATTTGGCGTTGTGTGGGCCCAGCCGACTCAACCGAATAGATAAGACATACATATCGGATAAGTGCTCGTTTCGATAGCAGCCGTCACAATGTTTGACTTTTATAAAATAATTTACTTACAATTTGCACATGTCAATCAGCAATTGCCTGCGACAATTGTCGTTGCCAGCGGCAACTGGAGATCCATTTGAGCATCCATTTTGTTCCCACACCGCTCGGCTGATTTATGGATGGTCAGATGCTCTGTCACCCATCTGGGTTCCGCATTCTTCAGAGCGGCTATCGTGCGTTATTAATGCTCGTCGTCTGCCATTGAGCTTTGACTGGCCATGGGGACTCAGGAGAAGGAGATTCTCGCGGCTCCATATGGTAAATTACAGTCATTTGCATGGGACATTGCAATCTATTTTAATTGAAGATAGGAATTGATGTTTCGGTAGAGAACATGGGAGAGAACTTGTTTTCATACTTAATAGACCATGCATCTACTTAAAATCAATGCTTGTCAAAAGTTTCATTCGTGAAAATTGGTATATTTAAACTATTCAATTAATTTATTTAAATTGGAAATGGTTTTTATACAAACCAATACAAAATGTGGTGAAATTAACTGTTGTTCATTTGGGGTTTCATGTGAAAATTAAAATTATTCAACCTGGATTTAACTTAATTAATCGTTTCTGAAAAAGAAAAAACACTCAGAAAACAATTTGCCACTGCATTTTGCAATGCTCCATAAAGTTTAACCATTCTATATTATGGTGGGCTTTAAATAGCTAACAAGTCTGTGAATAAAAAGCAAAACAAATTGCAACCCAACAAATTTGCATCAAACAACGCATTAAAGGCATAAAAAACTAATGGACTTGAATAATTAAGAGCTGACCTGCATTTGTCTACTAATCACAGCTCGTTGCAAATGGTTGTGTGTCGAAAAGTTTGACAGCCATGCCACGCACACTTAATTTGGTCATTTGTGACAATCACCAAAACACCAAAAATAACGATATATTTAATGGCGATACATTAACACACGCACTAAAATGACATTATACAAAGTTAGTTTGCAAATTAAGTTATTTTTTTGCTGCAGCTTTTATAAAACTACATATCAAGCATGCAAATAAATATTCTGGGAAAATAAGATTAACATATTCTTACACATCTCAATAAAAATGAAGCAGATAGTTTATTGACTTAGAGCCAGCTTAATTTATGTGATTAAGATATCTCCTTTCGCATAAGCTTTAAATTGTGCATATTGTTCGATTAAATCACTTTTAAAGCAGATTACAATTTTCCACCGCTTCAAACGGAACATTTTAAAGTGAAATAATGGCTTAACGTTGATCAGCAGACTTAACGATACTTGTATTTACAATTCATTATCAATATGAAAACCCATCTGTTAAACACATTTCCATAACACCCATTTTTAAGAGATTTACTTAAATTTGCATCAACTATTTATGAATGTGTTTGCAGGTCCATAAATGTAAGCCCACAAGGTGCTGACACTGACAGTTCGGGACAGGTCAAAAGAGACGACTGTGGCAGTCTGTCATTGCCGGCATAGTTCACAGCTCACGGCATGTGACGCATTTGCCACTGCGCTTCATTATGCAGGTCTTCCGCTCCCATCTTCCTATCTCCCGGAATCCCCGACTTGCCACCATCCACCTATCCTTCCTTCCTGCACGACGCCACATGCCAGACATTCTACATCTCGTCCTTCAGCACCAGAGATGCGAATTTTATAGGTATTGTACTAAATGACATACCTACAGGTACTTATGTTAAATAAATAAATAAATAAATAAATATCTTTATTTTGGGGTAAACAAGAACGATTTGCAAAAGAGCTGAATGAATAATGCACCCTTTGCCTTTTACCTTTAACTCATAATAATGACAAAAAATCGACTCCCAAATACAAACCAAGATGCAGATTTTTAGAGAATTAAACCACAATCATTTAGAAACAAGTCGTTTTGAAATCGGATTTCTGTAAGATAAGTTATGGACTAAGAAGTGCTGGATTTTGGTCACATTTCTGCGGAGCCATTTTTCGAAAATTTGGAAAGGGGTTAGCTCACAAAAATGACTAAAAATCGACCCAAAATTACAAACCAAGATGAAGATACAGATTTTAAGAGGATTAAACCACAATCATTTAGAGGTATGCCACTTTGGAATCGGAGGTCTGTAAGAAAAGTTATGGGCTTAGAAGTGCAGGTTTTTGGTCACTTTTCTGCAAAGCCATTTTCGAAAATTTGGAAAGGGTTAGCTCATAAAAATGACTAAAAATCGACACAAAATTACAAACCAAAATGAATATACAGATTTTTTGAGAATTAAACCACAATCATTTAGAGGTATGCCACTTTGGAATCGGAGGTCTGTAAGAAAAGTTATTGGCTTAGAAGTGCAGGTTTTTGGTCACTATTGTGCAAAGCCATTTTCGAAAATTTGGAAAGGGTTAGCTCATAAAAATGACTAAAAATCGACCCAAAATTACAAACCAAGATGAAGATATAGATTTTAAGAGGATTAAACCACAATCATTTGGAGGTATGCCTTTTTAAAATCGGAGGTCTGTAAGAAAAGCTATGGGTTTAGAGGTGCAGGTTTTTGGTCACTTTCTGCAAAGCCATTTTCGAAAATTTGGAAAGGGGTTAGCTCATAAAAATGACTAAAAATCGACCCAAAATTACAAACCATAATGAATATATAGATTTGTTGAGAATTAAACCACAATCATTTAGAGGTATGCCACTTTGGAATCGGAGGTCTGTAAGAAAAGTTATTGGCTTAGAAGTGCAGGTTTTTGGTCACTTTTCTGCAGAACCCTTTTTTTGAAAATTTGGAAAGGGGTTAGCTCATGAAATTGACTAAAAATCGACCCAAAATTACAAACCAAGATGAATATACAGATTTTTGGAGGCTTAAGCCACAATCATTTAGAGGTATGCCACTGCAAAATCGGATGTCTGTAAGAAATTTTATGATAAGTTTTAGCAGGTACTTTCCTTACTGGATAATGAGGTAAATATACTCCTTTTTTTAATTTACTAAAATAAAGGAAATATATAATATTTTAAATTTGGGAAGCTCTTTAATAACTTCGTTTCTTTATTATTTTCCGAATAAAATACTTTAATTGTACCGTTTTTTAAGGATAAATAGTACCTAGGACACCACTGTTTACCACCTCGCACCACGTGATCATCCTGTTTGCTGGCACTGTTGTGGGTGGCAACAACTGCGGTCGGGCCGCTGGAATGCGATGCCGCATTATAAAATAATGCATGGGCGTGTGGGCTCCGGCCCCGATGACCTCATCGCATGGCTGTGTCAAAATTGTTCGACAAGCTCGTGTACTTGAACTGTCAACCTGTGTGGGTGGGTGGGAGTGTGGGTGGTAGGGTCCCGACATGCTGTTGTTTTCGTGTTTCCGTGCTCTTGTTATTCTTGTTTTCGGCGGGCAGGATTAACTATCGAGCGGTTTTGCGCACTTTTGCATATTTATAATTGCGAGTCACGTTTAGGGGCCAAGTTTGTATCGGTTTAAACGGCTATGTGAACTTGAAACAATTTTTGAATGTTAAAAATATATTTGAAGCCCATAGCTGCAGGTGAGGTGGAAAAAATATAGATAAACTTCAAACTTAGAGACCTTGTTCATGGAAAGAGATGTCAAAAATATTTACTTTAAATCTTAAATTATTTTAAAGAAATAACTGAGGTAAAGGAATGATTTCTTAAATGATTTAAATTAAACTTATCTTACAAATATTGCCACTTTGTTATCCACAAATTAGTTTTTTGCTAATGATTAGCTAAGATATATTTATAAAACATAAGGCCTTCAAGGGTAATACGTGGTATTCTATTTTAGAAGCGTTAAAGTTTCACAGAAAACTAATGCTGCTCAGTGCTTTCCGAAAACTAAATCTATTTCCAGAGTTTCTTCGCTATCTAAAGCCAAATAAACAAAACTATAGTTCAATGTATTTGGCAGTAGAGCCAATTAACCCGAAATTAATGGATAAACAAAGTAATAGGCAACCTGCTCATCGGAATTGAGAAACGAAATAAATTAATTGCAGTCGCCAGCGGCATCGCCGCAGGTGGGCGGTACATTTAGTGGGTTGGGTGTCGTTTGGGTGGTGCTTGGGTGGTGCTCGGGTGGTGCTTGGTGGTTTGCAGGGGGCGTAGGCATAACAGGCGCCATGCTGCAGTTTCGGTCGACGAGCCGAAACAACAGATGGAAATAGAACTTTAATTAAAAGCCGAGCGAGCCAGCGGCAACGGCAGAAACAGCGCTGCGAGGGGGAAATAAAATAAGCCAACATTCTAATAAGGAAAATAGTTGCTCTCACGCATACAGGCGCCTACTAATACTCAAGCACTGAAAAAAAGTAAGTATAAAAACTATAACTATAACTATAAACATTTAGTTGAAAAAAATTTTAAAGTTTAAGCTTATATTTACTTCGATTTTACTTGATATAATATTTAGATTAAGAGGGTTAAAATAATGTCATTATTATTAGATAAATTTATAATGTTTTTAAAAACTAGGCTTATAAATAAAACTATTCAGAGAAAAGTGAGCTTTAAAAATATACATTTTATTTTCAAAAGCGCAGTAAAAACAATCTAACAAGTTAAAAAAACATTAAAAATTTTAAAAGTAAATTAAAATGTCTTTCCAACAAAGTTTTTGCACTTGAAACGTTTCTATTTTTTTATTGCCAATAAAACACTTATTCTTCTAGAAAAGTTAAGTATTTGGATAATGAAATAAACTTTTAAAACGTTCTTAACATATTTCATATTTTGTAGAAAGTCTATTTGTTTCGGAAACATGCTTTGCAGTCATTTTTCTCTCAGTGCATTGGCAGACATATGCACGAATAGGGCAAACAGCGGGTGCTCTCTGCTATTTAAAGCCCATTTGCAGTTGGCCTTATTTCTGGGGGATGGCTCTGAGAGGCCATATTCCGCGCTTTAAGCCGCTCGGTGAAACCGCATTCAGATGCGATGATACATATGTCAGCCGGCGACTAAGCACGCTCCAGATGCCTCGAAGGCGGATTCAGGCCTGTTGTCGCAGTTCCCCCGCTTCGGGGACTTGGCTGCCTATGCATTGGAACTGCCTTAAAGCCGCCTTCTGAACCCGGCTAAAACTAATCGCGGAGAGCTCTGAAACGGGCTGGTTGGCAAGCATAAAAACCAGCGACAGGTGAAAGGACGCCTCGAGTGGCTGCCACTCAAGACTTTTACCCAACAGGGCTTTAAGATCTGCCCGCGCATTCATCGAATTCGAAATACTACAGTTTCAGGGCCTCGACGTATACAATTTAATTAGTCTAGTAAGACTTCCTCGTTCTCTCATTATATTAGGGAAAATAATTAATGAATTCATCTGGCCTAAGTGCAGTCCCATTATACTTCAAGTCGGCGAGGATAACTATGACGAGCTGGGGACGATGAGGACGTCACCGAGTCTGTTGACTCTTGACGTTGATGAGTCGCAAGAACAACAACAAGTTTTCTGGCGGTTGGGAAATATGGCACGGCACATATGCCAACCGAGCGGGAGTACTATGATTACATAGTTGATGAAGTATGCATTATCCGCTGGTTTTGGAACAAAAGTTTTGGGTGAAAATAAAAGTTGAGAGCCAACTGAAATTCCCCTGAAACTCTGTATTTGTCCTACTAAATGAGGAAAACTTTCAAGGAAATTCAGTTAAGACTGCAATCACGACTGACTCATTTTTTTCAGGATACAAAATTATGCAGAAAAAATATTTTTGTATAACCAAAGTTTTTTTTTATATTTAACTCTTTAACATGGCCTAGTTAATTTAATTCTTACCATAAATAAAATCCATTTTATTATTATTATCTTTTAAAAATAAAATTTTTTTTATTTTGTTTCAAATTTAATTTAGTAAAAATTTGTATTTATAATATTTATTGGGTAGACCTCATATGTTGTAGCACCGTTAGCAAATGAACAATACCACATTCTTTCGAGGTCTAAAAATTTCTAAAGAAAAATATTATTTTCCAAAGCTATTCATAATCTTTAGTCATCGCGGATTTAGCTTAAGTGATTCTATAATTTGCTTTTCTTCTTTTTACGTATGTATATGTGCCCTATCGTCATAAATCTAAATGAAAACGTTTAGGAAGCAAAAAATCCAATGCCTACAGCGAGATTATTAGCCTGACAGAAGATATATAGCATTGCGGTGATATAGATATGCGACCAGGCCTAAAATTAAATTCACCTCGCCAATTTTAACTCAGTGTGTGGTTTGTTATTCTCTTTAGAGGAATACGAGGAAAATTACCTTAGTGAACCGCAGAAATTTGCTGCAAACGTGTCCATCAGAGGGTGCAAGTCACCTCCACATATGGCCCCGGAATTCCGGCACATCCCTCCCCCCCCTCCAATCAATTGCACATTGTGCACGTAGCCACAGCAGAAACTATGTGCGTGTTTTGGTTGAATTTTGGCAGGAGGAAAAAGGGAAAGGTCGGAGTTGGGTTTTTAGGGGCGTGCGAAATCGAAACCATTGAAACCGAAAGCGCTGAATGAAAACTTTTGTGGCCCAGCCTTGGGATCGAATTGAATTTTCGGTGGCATGCCACCAGGCCACAAACTTTTGCGACCCATGTGGCCGTGTAACTGACCCACATCAACCAAGTGGGAAAATTCGGGGAAAGAGAAACGAAAAAAAAAATCAGAGAATGTCTGCCAAAGATTTTTCATAGCGTGTCCGGGGGCAAAAAAAAATGTAGGGAAAAAAACTCTGAAAAGTTTGGACGTTAAAGCAACTGGGCACACTTCATAATTGTATGCGAGTTCTCAACAAATTTGTGGCTGCGAGGCCAGCAAAAGTTTCAAGGTGCAAGTGCCTATGGGGCGGATACGTCATAAATGTGGCCTGCCGTTGGCGAGAGGCTGTGGATTGGACGTGAAGCATCTGTTGAAAACAAAATACACCTAAATTGAATGGCGGGAAAATCGATTTAAGTTGCACTCTGTTCGTTAAGCCATATCCTGTTGATGAATTGAAAATGGAATTCGAATTGGAGAGGAATGCTACACGCATAGTTCGTGTGGCTGGTTTTTTTAATTTTCATGAAACCTGCTGATTTAGTTTGTTTAGTAAATCTGTTTTTAATTAAATATTGAAACCGTTAAAAGTAATCCTACAGCGTATGCAAAACATTAAATTTCACTTCTAATTAAACATTTTTTGTAATACTAATGAGGCTTTTATGATGATGTTATTAAGCCTTTGCTTTCAAAAACTTGTAACCACAACAAAATCTTTTTAGCTATCTTAAAAGTAAGATATGTTTGCTTTCATAATGCACTTAGTTTATTTGATTAAGATCCCATTGCCCTAAGATAAACACCACAATAAAGATACCCCAGCCCTTCAAATTTGAGCTCTACAACAACAATCGGTTATTCAAAGTCAAACAAGATACTGTATCCGAGCATCTAGCCTGGGTTTGGGTGGTGCAAAGGCGGGAGGTACTGTCAAAGTAAGTATTTCCGGGACAAGTGTATACATTGCCATAGAATATGCCAGCTGAAGTAAAACAGTTCACATATCTGGAAAAAATATTTCATTTAATGAACGATGATATATTATATGTTAGGTAAAATTAAGGTTAATAATTGTACTCACTGCTTGCAGGTAGTTGAGGTAACTCTGCCATAGGGAAATCTTCCATTTGTTTTAATGGATCGACAATATTCGTTGGCATCTGCGATGGCCGTCGAATCGCAGTTCGGATTACTGTCTCCAGTGCAGGTTACAGCGTACAAGGTGGGACTGCCACAGATATTGGGGTTTTCCACGTTGCAGACCAAATTCGTGCCGCAACTTCCACCAATCGAAGTACTGGGCGTACTTGATCCTAGACACAGGGAGAACGTGTTGCGACCGGTGCAGGCAAACCGATTATCCGTGCTGCACCTATTGCATCCTGTACAAGTTTCCGAGCCTGCCACGGAACTGCAAACAGGTGAACTGGCTGTGCAATAGTAGCCGGTGGGGCAGCTGTACAGGCCTCCGATGGCCACGCCCAGAGTGGAGCAGAACTGGAAGTCGGTCTCCGATACGCAGGACACGCCAGTGGTCATGTCGCACGTATTGCAGGCTGCTTGGCAGCCCAGGATACGGATACCCACTCCCAGAAAGATCAGTAGGCGCAGCATCTTTAAGTGGAACTGCCGAAACCGAAAACATGCAACCGAATTTATCCAGTCAGGCTTATCTATTCCAAGTGCACCACTATCTTTTTGCTAATCTTTGCGAGTATCTATTCTATTTTTCTTGCCTGCACTTCCTTCACGTGATTAAAAAGTAACGTCTTGTTTTTGGAAAAAACTTATAACATTTTATTGCTTTTAAATAAAGGGAAACTGACTTTGATACTATAAAGATTTTATGCTGTGCATAAAATTTCATGTGAATAATAATTACTTTGTTTGTGCTTTTCGGTTTAGATAGCTAGGTACTGAACTTTACAGCAGCAATCAATCGTTAAGGGACAAATATGAGTTAGTACCCGTTTGGGTGGTGCAAGTGTTGGAGTTGCTGTCGAAGTAAGTGGATCCGGGACAGGAGTATACTTTTCCATAAAACATATCACCAGAGATAAAACAGTATATATACCTGAGAATAAAAGACAGCGAACCATTGAAGACAAAGGAGTATATTCCACTTTATATAATTCAAATGAACAGAAACGGTTTTACTTACTGCTTAATAGAGATATTTGTATCATCCCCGTATGGAAATCGTCCGAGCCACCTTATAGATCGACAATATTCTGTGACATTATCCTCGGATCTGGTACAACTGGCCAAGGTTTCATTGGTGCTACAAACAGGAGAATTTCCTGTGCAGTAGTATCCTTTGGGGCAGGAGTAGAGTTTTCCTTTGGGCACAAATTTAGCCGAGCAGAACTGGAATTCGGTTGGCGACGCACAAGACTTTTTATGGGTCGAACATGAATTGCAGGCTGCCTGGCAGCCAAGCACTCCAATTCCCAGAAAGATCAGTAAGCGGAGCATTTTTGAATGACACTGACAAAACTGGATCCATACCATCAAACTTATCAGCTCTGGCTTATCTTATCAGTGCAGTTTCTACTTTATTTTGTTTTTCCCATCGTTTTAAAAGTGCTTATTTAGAGAAAAAGTTGATATAAAGAAGGTACACTTTGTGCTAGTTCTCTAGATTCCTAAGGCCCAAAGTGACGACTCCAAGAGTACATCTTGCCGGCACTGCGGTTTCACAATACTGCGTTGAGCTGTCGAAGTAAGTTTGACCAGGACAGGTGTAGAGACCTCCCCTCCAGTTAGTTGCATTCAGGAAACAATATATGTACCTAGTCATTAATTATTTAATACATAATTGATATAGATTAGCTCACTTAAAAAACTTACTGCTTGCAGGTAGTATTGAGACTAATGCCATAGGGAAATCTTCCCTGCTGTTGGACAATGGAGCAGTAGGCGGTGGGAGTCAATCCAGTGGTAACTAATCCTGTATCAGTATCGTCACTGGGACAAGTGGCCTGAGATCCCGCCAAGGGACTGCCACAAATATCAGGGTTATTATAATCACAGACCAAATTCACGCCACAGCTGCCCAGGATCTGGGAAGGAGTGGTTGTGCCCAGGCACAAGGAAAAGGTCCTTTCGGTGAGGCAGGCGAAGGTGTTATTTACATTGCAGGAACCACAGCCAATACACGATCGTAAGGCAATATTTGTGTTACATATTAGGTCATTCGCCGTGCAATAATATCCCGTCGGACACGTGTAAACTGGGCCAAAAGGCAATGCGCTGGTTGAACAAAATCGGAACGAAGTATTCGATATGCAGGCAACGTTGCTACTTCTTGCACACACATTACAATCCGCCTGGGTTCCAAGTATATAGATTCCCAGCAAAACTCCGATTCCCAGCAAGATCAGAAAGCGCAGCATCTTTAACAGAAACTAGCAATATTGGTGTCAAGCGGGTGGCTTTATGCCCTAGGAGTTATCTTATCACTCGGGAAAACTAGAACTTCTAACATGGAGTTATAATTGCAAGGGGACTAAGAGCTTGTCGGTGAATTTGGGTCAACTTATCAAAGAAACTTAATTGAAGACATGCCATTCAGAAATCCAGTGATGAGTCTTTAATTTTAGTAAGAGTACATATGTATAATTTTATTATTTATATTATTTATTTATTTAACACAGGCAAAGTTAACAAGTTTGGCACGATCGTTCCTTTAACAGCTATAAAAAACTTGACAATGCTTAAAGTCCTTAGCTTTTAACCTGATGCCGATTAAGAATATAAATACTTTAAAGGGTGTCTTCTTGTTAACTTGATTGCATTACAAAATTCGGACGAAAATTATAATACCCTCTCCAAGGCTATAAAAAGTATTGCACTTTTGTAAACAAACTGATTATTTGTCGTTTGTGCATCGCGTGCTTTCCTCTACTCGTTATCTTTTTACTATTTGTCCCACATTTATCATGTGTTTTCAAATGATTAAGCACAAATTAACAATACTGATAAACAACGTTTTTATACTCTTTTCAAGGCTTTTATTAAAAGATAATTAAAAGATTGTATTTTTAATTTTTTTTATTAAGGATATTTTCAATAATGTTCTATACACAATTCGTAGGTTTCGTGGTGACGCAATTGAAAGTACTGGTACTAAAATAAGGTTTTGCTAAAGGACACTGCCAGGTATTTCCAGTCCATGTAGAACCCTTACGGAAGCAATAGATATATCTGAAAAAATAAAAAGTTTTGAATTAGAAAGTAAACTGTTAGTTCAATAACTCACCTGAGGCAGCTTGAATCACTGGGGTCTAGATAGCGACCCATTGAGGCTTTAATGTTGCAAAAGTCTCCGATTACAGTGGTACTATTGTAATACGAACAGGTGGCGCCTGTACCATTTATAGGGGGTGCACAGTAGTTCTTGTTGTTGATATTACACACCTGCCCCAATGAACACGAGTACTCGATGTTTACGACATTCACGCCGTCACAACGTGCAAAAGTGCTGGGACCTGTACAGGTGAAATTTTGATTTCCATCACACTTATTGCAGTCATTGCAGGAGAATAGAGTCTGATTTGAAGTGCACCGCTCCACCGATCCAGTGCAGTTTGTGTTGTTTGGACAAGTGTAGATTGGCCCCGTGGGAATATTGTCCAAAGTGCAATTTTGGTACTGATTTCTGGATACACAGGCGGTTTTGCTCTCCACCGAGCAGGCATTGCACTCGCCGTGGCTAAATCCCACTAGGATGGCCAACAGAATTCCCAAACACAGCAGCTCGCGAAGCATCTTCCAAAAGCAACTGGAACTAACTCCCAACTGCAGCCAGATATAAGTATCAGTCTTATCCAGAAAGCGCCTTAAGATTAAGTTATTTGTACAGAACACTAAGTAGCTGCATGTATTTTTTATTGCCCCTTAAATAAATGTATATGTACTTTTTAAGTTACTTATACCGCGTATAAATAAAAATTATAAATATTATTTTAAGTGAAAGTAAAAGTGATTGAAGTAACATAATGTATTCCAGTTAAAGCTGTTGTTGAAAATCAAAAAAAAATATTTGTGTCTATAAAGTTTCTTTTTTTTGTAATTCATTTATTTATTTACAATCTGTCTTGTGACAATAGGTAAATTTTATTTAGAAATCTTTCAAAATAAAACTAATTTAAATGCCGGTACTCAGTAACTTTTTTTCTTTTTTTTTAAAGCTTAACAAGCAAAGGTATAATATAATATACAATTCTTCACATTTCTTGTTCAAGAGTATATCATTTGTAGTTGGAAATAATGTAACTTTTTCCGTGCACTCTGAGTACATTCCCGCCGAAAAGTATGCTAAGTTTTTCAACCCGATCGGAGCGACGGGATCTTATCTAAATTGGAGCAACATCCAAGGTCCCGCCACCCGAGGCCATTGCGGATTAAGAGCCATCTGCATGAAACTAGCTGGCAAAACAGAACAACGCTCTATTTAAGCCGCCTGACTGCTGGCCACAGACATCAGTTGAAAAACAATTGCAGCCCGAAATGTCGCCTAACCGCATTGGCTTGCCACTTAGCCTCGTGCTCCTCGTCGCCTGTCTGGTGTCCTCGACCCGCGGCACCTGCAACGTCTGCAACACTGTCAACAACCTGACCTGCTACTCCTCGACCCAGATGCAGGCCTGCCAGGTGGGCGTCCTCTCCACGGCCACGCCTACCGCCTGCCCCAGCGGCTATGTCTGCACCAGTGGATCGAGCGGGGTGCTCTGCCAGCCGCAGGATGCATCCGGCGGAGGACAGGCGGACTGCCAGGAGTGCAACAAGTGCGATGCGAGCCAAATGTTTGCCTGCACCGGATCCCAGAGCTTCGCCCTCTGCCTGGGCACAGATACCGTCCAGGATTCGGTGGGCACCTGTGCCTCCGGCTATGTGTGCAACATCAACGACACCCAGATATGCGGTCTGCCAGCCAATGGGGTAAGTTTGCCGTCCTTCAAGTTATGGTCTAGTTTCCTCTTCGGAGGAAATGTGATGTCTGAAACGGAGCAGGTGCTTGAGGAAGTGGGAAAGGAAATTAAACAATCAAGAAACCCTATTCAGTTAGGATTCATAACCACAGATAACACTTTGTTACTATTTTCTTAAAGGGAAGGTGTAAGCAATTGAATAGGATGAATCTAAGCTCATACATTTAATTTAGTAGGATATCGTTTATCCTTATCATGTTTTATAGTGGAGCTGACTAAAAAGTAAATAAACTATTTAAAACGGCTAGAATTTCAAAAATTAATTTAAAAGTGCATTAAGCTTCTTAGTTGTTGAAAAGTTTGAGCTTTTTGAATGTAACTTTTTGTAATAATCAGAATAAGTACTTAAATACTCACCCAACTTAAATAAGTCAATACAAAACTTTTGGCTTCTCTTAGACTTTTATAACCGAAAATAGGTGAAAAATCATTAAAGGTGAAGTCTTAAATATAAGATATAATTTAATAAAAGCTGCAGAAACTTTTGGTTTTAGGTTAAAAGCTAAAATGTTGTGCTTTGTAAGTTCTTTATTGAAAACACTTATTCAAAGGAAGCTAAGTAAAAGCCTGCCAATTCAGTGTCGGAATAAAATATGTGTCTCTGCCACAAGATAAATAATAAATATGCATATCAAACCAGGTGATGCCGACCTGTTCTTACACCGATGACACAACCACCAGCACGACAAGCAGCACCACTAGTACCACAACGACTCCGGGGACACCTTCCACCAGTTCCGCATCCGCGTACTGTGCGGCGGTTCAGTCGCAGGGGAAATATGCGGTCGGTTATAACGCGTATACGACCTGTCGCCAGTACATCTACTGCACCCTGGTCAGCGGTAGTTGGATTGGAAAGACGTACACCTGCCCGGGCACAATGTTCTTTGATAGCGCCACCGGGATGTGTGAGTCCGATATGCCGTCCACCTGTTCCACCACTGCCACCACCACATCTACGACGACGCCTGCACCCACGACCAGTAATCCCGGAGCATATTGCAGGGCCATGCAATCGGCGGGTTACTATCCCGTGGGCACGGATGCCACCACCACCTGTCGTCGCTACATCGACTGCTTTCTCTTGAACGGAAGCTGGAACGGCAAGATGTACCAGTGCCCCGGCAGCATGTACTACAACAGTGCCAGCAAGATGTGCGACACCACTTTACCAGCCACATGCTCCACCACAGTTGCCAGTTTGAGCCTAAATGGAGTGGATTTAGATTAAAAGAGCGTTCTTTAAGCGAAGAGTATTTGAAGGTTTATTGGGCGGGTGAGATTAACCCTTCAGACAGTAGCCTGGATTAACGTCCACGCAACTCTGAGTCACGTTAAGAAAGTATGATTTTTTTGGGCAGTTATATTCCTCAGATCTGATAAGAACGTTCTTATTAAAGTAGCAACTAATGTAGCTGTAAAGATAAGTGGTTAAATAATATTAATGATGTGGAAAATTTTACGCATTATTATACACGCACCGTTGACAATAGGGATCCGCTGGTGTAATGGGAAAAAGTCCAGTGGCGTTTCTCTGAGTGCACATCTGTTCGGGCGTTAGAGGGCTCACTGTAGTGGTGACAACTGCAGTGGTGTCGGTGCTGGTTTCAGTGCTGGATTCAGTGCTGGTTACAGTGCTGGTTTCAGTGCTGGTTTCAGTGGTTGTGACCACTGTAGTGCTGCTACTTTCAGTGGTCACGGGTGAGGCAGTGGTGGTGTCCACCAGTTCGTCATTTATGTCGCAAGTCAGTGATTGACCCTTGACCTCGGTCACACAGATCGCAGAGCTGCTGGCATCGCATACCATTCCCGATGGACAGTAGCCGAACTGACCAGCGGGCCTTGTGGCTCCATAGCACATCTGAAAGATTCCACGACTCTGGCAGGCGAACAAATAATTGTTACTGGCACTACACTGGCCACATTGCGAGGTATCACCACAACTCGGAGGACGCTGGCTGCTTTTTTGAACACAAATCGCCGTGAGATTGGTGCAGTCGAAACCTTCTAGGCAATGGTACAACTGGTCACGATGTGGGGTTCCATCTTAAAGGCCATTCAAGTAGTTAGTATTTACATTCTCCGATGGTTTTACCTTTCACTCACCTCCAAAGCACAAATAAAAGGAGGTGGAGTTGATGCAGGCCACTTTATTTGATTGACAGACATTACAATCGGACACAGTTTGAATTACCATAAATGCAAGAAAAACCTGGGAAGAATTTTTAATTACTTTGGTTTAATTTTCTTTAGTGAAATTCAGAAAATAGTATTACCACCACAAGTCCTTTGACTATATTTTCAATCCTTTGGGACATTTTTGGGTTTTCCGAACTGCTTCTGCTCACTGTCAAGGTTCTGATGGTACTAAAAGTTTAGCTTACGATAGATAAATGTCTGGTCTACTATGTCTAGTCTCCAATGTTTATCTACTCTTTACTTTTCTCTGCTAATTGTTTTATTTGGCTTGGCTTTCCACATGATTGCTGTTTTATGGGGTCTTATGACGAGAATGTTTCTAATGGCGATGATTGGTATGTGGGTGCGGACATTGAGCAAAAGTCGAAAAACTCTTTGATTCCCAGGCATGGCTTGTGCGAAGAAAGTTTTTACTAATTAGTTATTATTCTTTGTATTGCGATTTGCTATTAAGACATTCACTAACCAAAGATTTGCACTTAGGTTATTGACCGCTTTAAATCTATCTTTAATCATTTGTTTATGCACTGATGTTATCTCCAAAGAATAAAGAACTATGTAATGCATTACAGTTTGAGGTCATTAAGTGCATTTACCAGATACTCTTTAATTATGGTCATATATTCAGAAGTAAGACCCATGAAAGCAGCCACTATTATTTGCACATTGCGGTTACTTATAAAAGCGCATGACAATTATTGCAGTTAGTCCGTTTTAGAAATTCTGAGTGTCCAAAATGCAGTATTTTAAGTTCCTGAGAACTTTGGTAACTAACTACCCAGGTCCTTAAAAATCCTTTTTTCATAAAAACATATTCCAAAGTGCTTCATTGCGGTTGCTTCTTCAATGGTAATTGTCGTTTTCGGTGACATAACTTGCAATAAGTGCCAAGATAATCATGCAAAGTGTGTGAATGAGACCCACTTCAGTTTGTGCCTGGACGGAGTTCCACCGGACCAGGTGATGCCGTGTCCCGATGACGAGATCTGCACCAGCACGGCCAAGTTCTGCATGCCCAGGGGATCGGTGGCACCTTCCTGCATCTCGGATGCCGACGTAAAGTGCCCCTCGTGCGATGGATCCTCGCTGTTTGTCTGTACCAGCCGTACCACCTTCCAAATGTGCAATGGGGATACACTTTCCAGCCAGATCACAAAGTGCAAGGATAACACTTACTGTGCGATAAGTCAAAGCAACTTCTGTGTGGACCGATGCGAAGTTCTAAAGTCAGGGACCGGTTTTCAGTGCGATAGAGAGGCACCTTTAACTGGATAAGTATTAAATCCATCTTTAAACTATCAATTAATCAATTAAAAGGAATGATAAGTTGGAATTCAAAGAACATGTTCATTGTTATTGTAAAACTATACAAGATCCCTTAAGATCTTTTTGATATAAAGTTTAAATTTTTAATTTTATTTAAAATTTGTATTATTTATTAAGCTAATATATAACAAAGATTTAGGATAAATTAGTGCATCCTGCATTAGCTGGTCGTACAGTCCCACAATTGAAAATATCTGCGTCGAAAAAGGGCTTACCCGGGGGACAATTATAGAGTAATCCTGCCCAGCTGCCACTTTTGAATATGCAGTAGATATAGCTAGAAAAATCAAAAGGGATTGTTATTTGGTAATTGATAAATTAAGAGGAATTTGGCATTTACCTTGTGCAAGCCGTATCGTTGGGTATGGGATACCGACCCATCGAGCTGATTCCTTGGCAATAGACGACTTCATTGAAGCTGGGAGTTGTTACGGTGCCTTCCGTGGTGCTGATGGTCTCCGTGGCAGTCACTGTAGTTATTGTGGACGTTTCTGTCACAGTGGTGTTCGGGGTCGTTTCAGTCACTGTGGTACTCGGGGTCGTTTCAGTCACTGTGGAACTCGGGGTCGTTTCAGTCACTGTAGTTATCGTGGACGTTTCAGTCACTGTGGTATTTGGGGTCGTTTCAGTCACTGTGGAACTCGGGGTCGTTTCAGTCACTGTAGTTATCGTGGACGTTTCAGTCACGGTGGTACTTGGGGACGTTTCGGTCACTGTGGTATTTGGCGACGTTTCAGTCACTGTAGTTATCGTGGACGTCTCAGTCACTGTGGTACTCGGGGACGTTTCTGTCACTGTGGTATTCGGCGATGTTTCAGTCACTGTGGTACTCGGGAACGTTTCTGTCAGTGTGGATATCGTGTTCGTTTCGGTAGTAGAACTATCAGTTTCCACAATCAGATCGCAGATATCATCGTCGGTCGAGTCGCAGCGGGAAACACAGGGTTCTCCGGTGCCAGCTTTTGAAACGCTGCATACGTAATCGTTGGAACAGGTGAGTTGACTGCTGGAAACCTCTCCATTATTGCAAATGGCAAAGGTGGTCAGAGAAGTGCAGGCGAAGATGTCGGTTCCAGAGCAGAGTCCGCATTTCGAAACGTCACCACAGCCACGTTTGGTATCGGTTCCATTGGCCAAGCAAATAATACCATAGTCGGTGCAAATGGGACTGTCGTCCGGACAGGTGTAGTTGACAGTCTGATCTCTAACACCTAGCAGGTATTAGCCATTAATTAAAGGATCTCCAGTATATGCCAGTTATGCCATCTTACCATCGAAACATATCTGGAATTCCCTTTCACTAATACAGCTATGCGAGTCCGTGCATTGACCACATGAGGCATTTACTACGGCTGGAGCTAAAAGTGCCACCAGCACTGCGATCAGCATGAACACTTTCATTGTGAGTTTACTATTAAATCTCAAAGGAGCAACCACACAGCTTTATAAACCCGTACTGGGGTCATATCTTTATAGTGGTCTGGGGGCCATAACATTTATCTTTCAATGCCAGGTAGCGATTATAGAGCTGCTCTTCCTAGTAAGTTAATCTTTGAGTAGCACGGGAGCGCCACAGGGCAAATAGTATCATATATTTTTAGATCTTTAGCATACCTAATCCTCGGTATAAAACGTCGAAGCTATCTGCTGTTTTACCAGTCTGTTTTTTATAAAAGCCCAGTACTTGATGGTGATTTCAGTTAGTCCGTTAGCCAAAGTGAAAAGAGCAAAATGCAACAGTCCCAGATCCTGAGAAATCTGGTAAGCTTATGTGGAATATAGTTATGGAAAAATCATAATAATATTTATTGTATTTAGTGCCTCTTCGTGGTCCTGAGTTCGATGGCCGTTGTGGTCCTCGGATTGTGCGATAGCTGCCAGACAAACAACGTGGCCTGCCTCAATGAGACGCACTACAGATTCTGCTCCTCCAACGTGGCTCCCAATCAGGTTGCCCAGTGTCCCGATGGTCAGGTCTGCACCAGCCTGGACATCATCTGCATAGACAAGGGTGTGTACGATCCGGCCTGTTCGGATTCCACCGCCGATGGATCCTGTTCCAGCTGCGACGGCACCAACTTGTTCGTCTGCACCAGCCGCACCACCTTCCAGATGTGCGATGGCACCAATCTAACCAGCCAGGTCACCAAGTGCAAGGACAACAAGGTCTGCTCCATTAACTCTGGCAAATACTGCGTGGACCTCTGCGAAGTCGGCGAGACCGTTGAATGTGACAGGGAATCTCCGCTGTAGAATGATTTTCAATAAATACATTTTATTTTGTACTATAAAAATAAATACATATTTTTTAAAAATTGAATAACACTTTTTTATTTATTTATTTTATTTATTTCAGTATTAGCTTATATACATAAATCGCATTTACAATATAATAACTAAATTAGGGAAAGGAGTAGCTAGCTACAGTGGCCATCGACTCGACAATTGATAACAATTTTGTTACATTTATATGTGTTATTTAACATTTGATGAGAGGGGATATTAGATAATTAAAAGAGATGTTTAAATTTGATGTATAATTTTACATATCCGTAAGAAAGATAATAATAGTTTGGAGTTGGTAGCTGTTAGCTCAGTTAATAGATTTGATGGCGGGGTGCGACCGAATAGGTTTGTTCTGATGTTTTGGTAGTGTCCGCAGGTATCTAGTATATGTTTTACTGATAGTTCTTCTCCGCACTTAGGACAGTTTAAACACTTTTTTATTTCTTTCGATGTCTTATGATATTGCTATCCATTCTATTCAAATGAATATGTGTAGGAGTGAAAGCAGTTGGTTAATATACTCTTTATCTTAACTTTAATCTTATCAGCAGCAACATGTTTGATATAATGGTTTGACTTATGCTTCATCGGTCTTAAATAAACAGAAACTAATCTTCCCAAATCCCAAAGATAAAAGACACATTTGAATTTAAAATGTGAAAAATGTATATGTAAAAAATATAATTTATATATTGAATTTTAGATTTTTTGCCGTTTGCTTTCTTAAGTTTTATAATGTATATAAAATCCTCTCTTAAAAGCTATGGTATGAGTCTAGTTAAAACCTTTAACCAGCTGTTAAATATTTACATTTTGTAGAATCCAAAAAAACCAATAAGACTTAATCTTTTGCTTAATTAATTCTTCCATGACATTTTAATAAGACTTTTTATTTGTCCTTCATAGTCATGCTATTACCTTAACCTGATTTATTATTAGTAAATAAGTTAAAATCCCGAAATAGTTTCGAAGAACTCCTGCCATATACAACTTTTTACCACCCCTTAACTAAAAGCTTATCGTTGTTTTGGTCAACTCACGTTACCAGGGACAAAAGCAGCGCAAATTTCGTTGCGAAGGTCAGTTCATTGCCTCTAGAAAGGAAAAACAAATTCTGACATAAGCCAAACAAAAACTACCTTTATAAATTTTAAATATATACCTTAATTGAATTAAGCAATTTAATTGACATTGACCCAATTGCGTCGGGGTTGCGTAATCAAATTAGATATACGAAGCAATGACGTCAAAGTGGTGTAAAATTGCTGTATACTGAAACATTTGTTTATGGTGGTGGAGATACCTCCATCAATTTGTTCAGCACTTTCATGCTGTGATTTTCGGCCTACCGAGATGTTGCTCCACATTTAATGGGGCGCCCAGAGGTGTGGAAAACAAATTCGCAACAGGAAACAAACAAAGCAATAGTGGAAGGCAAAAGCACAGAGATGGGACCACCTCCCATTGAAAACAGCCGAAACATCCAAAATGCCCCCGGCAATTCGTTGATTGTGGCGCATCTAATTGTTGTCACGATTGCGTTTTGTTATTGTAATTAATATTCAGCTAAACTCAGCCGGGGCTTACTAAAACTAAAAAGCGAAAAGCGTTGAACAAATTGCGGTCATTAAACTTTTTGCCACGCCAAGTGAAATAAATTGTCGCCCCCGAAAGCGCAGCCTTTCATAACAAAGTCACAAATCAACGCGAGCGGATCTGCCAACTACCGATCTCCCAGTGGATTATTAACCATGTTGCAGTTGCAACTAGCTGTGCTCTCCAGCCTTTTGGTCCTGGCCACCTGTAAAGTGCACAAGCAAGTGCCGACAAACAGTTGGCGGGATATGCTTTTCGGCAGCAAGTGGCTAACACCCGCTCCGCGTTGGCGAGAATCCAAATGTGGGTCTTAAGGCGTTAACCCAATTGACAGTGCTTGAATTAAATCTTGTGTAATACCCACCAGTTCTGCCCATTTTCGCGCTGGTCCCCATTGGTCCTGGCAGCTGTTCAGCGCCGTCGGGCGAACAGGGAAATTGCATTCCCAGCAAGGATTGTGTGCTGAGAAATGGCATTCCAGCTGGTCCCTGTGGCGGTGGCTATGGCGTCTGCTGCATCTGTGAGTTTCCACCTGGCTGTGGGGACGGGATAAACGAGTTTCCTAATCCTTTCGTTCAGTCCTTCAGACCTGCGGCGGTGTCATACGCGAGAACTCCACTTACTTTGTGAATCCCAATCATCCGGATGTCTACGATGGCACCGGCAGCTGTCAGGTCACGGTGCAGAAGCTCCACCCGGATATATGCCAGCTTCGCCTGGACTTGGATATGTTTTCCATAGCCCCTCCAGAGGCGGCCAATCATCTGTGCAACCAGGATCAGTTGCTTATATCGGGCGGCAGTCCCACACCCACCATTTGTGGCAGTTCAACCGGAGATCACAGTGAGTTTACCAGCAGATATAAACTCGTTATATAATGAAAAAAGGTGAAATATGTACATAATCATTTAATTTCGATCAAAATATAATGAGTGAACAATCGGTTTTAATTACTACTCGTTCTCGTTGTATGTTGAAAACATTAAAGTTGAAGATAATTCAATTGGGACGCAACCTCAAAATCTCAAAAGAAAGAATAACATTTAATTAATGATATAATTGTGGTAAAGAATACTGAACTGCGTGTATAAATACCAAACCAACGTTTTTTTATTTTTTTAATGCAGAACACATTCTTTTTATAATTCACTATTTTTAGATAGCACTGTATTAGTAAAAACGTTATATATTTAATTTATTTTTAAACCTATTTTATACAATTTTATCAAAAGTATTTTTAATAAAATGTATTTCTTTCTTTTTCCCTTGTTTTTTGGAAAACATTATTTATTTTCCGATCTCTAAATATTTATTCATTTTAAAGACGAGATTGAATAATATACAAATCTAAATCGGCTTTCACGAGAACATGTCACAATGTTACGTTTATGAGTTGACAAAAATTATGTTTAATAAGAAACAGCACCCTCAGACCGAGTGTACAAATACTTAAACCAATAACAACACTTTATGATTAGCACTGTAAACAAAACCGGCGGACTTCTCAATGCCAAACTTGTGTTTTCGCAGTGTACATTGACGCGGGTCTGGGGCAGAGCAACCCGATTGTTTTATCGGTGATCACCAGCGGAAGTTTTCCACGTCTGTGGCGCATCCGCGTTACCCAAATCCACTGCGGCAGCATCAGTCGAGCGGACCAAGGCTGTTTGCAATACTACACGGCTATTAGTGGACGAGTGCGTAGTTTCAACTACAACACGGTGGGTGGAAGACAGTTGTCCAACCAGGACTACAGCATCTGCATTCGTAACGAACGCAACTTCTGCGGCATTCAGTACAACGCATGTCCCGATCTGGAAAACAATCGATCGAGGGCATTCACCCTGTCTGGGAATTCTAACAATCCGGTGCCCACAATGGTGGGTGGTGGCGGTTCTGTGTTGCCCAATGCCAATGGATGTGTGAGCGATTGGCTTCTGATTGGCTGCATCAGATCGGCGGATAGGATTCCTCCTCTGCCAGGTTGCGAGGATCGCGTCTGCGGAGGGACTTTCAGCGCAGAGGCTGGAATGTTGGCCAAAACTGTGCAATGTAAGTAGTGACTAATTCGATTTCGGGGAAAAAAAACACTTGTGTAAGATAATTTTTCTTTTTTTTCTCCGTAACTCTCTAATTGATCTTTAATATAATATAAATCCTTTATCGTTTATATTCTTTTCATATCCTAACAGCCAGCGTTCGTCCATTCCGGCTTTACTTTCACACGGATGGAGTAGAAGCTCCCAATGACATTGACAACAGAGGTTTTTGCCTTGATTATGTCCAGCAGCCATGCACCAATGGTTTCTAGCCGTCATCCAAAAAGTATGCAATACTCTTTACAAGAAACACAAGACATGACCCGCGCGACTAAAATCGCTGGGAAATTGTGATTGGCGCTGCAAAAGTCGCAGATAAAACGCGCACATTTTTCGTATGTAATAAATATGATTTTATTTATTGATTTTTCGTAATTAAGTTAGATATAACTTTAAAATTTAAGTTAATTTAGAAAGCACAAATCGTGTCGTATTTTGGTACAAATTTTAATGACGTGGTTCGGGATATCGAAATTTCTTGCGATCGAAATTCTAACATTAAAATCGTGTTCAACTACTAATACAGGTTTATTGAATTACGTTTAATTAATAATACTTAGCTGAAGCAAAAACAAAAAATTAAATAACAGAAAAACACGATAAAAAACGCTTTTGTTTAAGGACATTTTCGTTGATGTTGTTGGTACTTATTGTTGCTGTGGCAAAATAAAAAACACAAGTACTGATGATGCGCACGTTGTCGTATAAAAGGGATTTTCTGGGTTCGCTTGCTCGCCTGAGATCGCCAATTTCAGTCTGTGCGCGTAGTGCCCGACTTGTGACGTCACTGGGGGATGGGATTATCTCGGATGTGATGCGGGTATCTACGATAGTAATCTCCTAATCCTAATAGGTTTGTATTAAGCCAGCCACGTGCTGTTTTTCCTCTTCGGTCAAACCATTCTTCAGCGTGCGCCGCACTGTAAGACATGAATCAAGTATATTACAAAACAAATCAAAGAGTTATATTAAGTATTTAGTTAGGCTGTCATTCTATGTTAAATGTTTAGGTCATGCTGATTAGTTGCTTGTATTTTAGAAAATCCGTTAAGCCACATGCAAATGCAAAATATATTTACAAATTTTGACCCATTTTACCCATGCATAAAAACTGGGATCTTCAAAAAAATACAAAATTTCAAAAACAAAGCTGAACCCAAGTTTCAGCCAAGGGTTTTAAGCCTTAAAGAAATGGTAAAAGAAGGTGTAGAACTCAACACAAATCAATTCACTAACCAAAAAAGGTAAAACCTAAAAACAGTTGGCTGTTGTTTTGGTAACGGTTACGGATTCGGTTAACAGTAACGGTTTCTACGGCGATGGTGCTCTTTCAACTGTGAATCCTTCGCGCGTGCGGCTGCGCTTCACTTCGATAGTCAATATTTCAGATTTGTTGGGTTTGGTTTTATTTGTTTTTTATTTGGTTTGTTGGATTGGTGCGTTAATGGTAAAAGAACGAAATGGAAAAAAATTAAAACCCAATATAGGCAACAGATTCATAAGCTGGCAAAACTAAGGGGAAAAAGCTGCGAAATCAGGAAAATATTGTAAATTGGGGAAAAACTGCAGGGTTTTGTGTGAATTTGGAATTTGGTGTATAAAAAATAATTATTTGTAAAATTATATAGTTTCTCTTTGGAATTGCCGGTGGTGTAGTGTGTTTCTGATTGGAAGTATCCAGCTAGAGGTTATAGACATAGCGCGCTGTGTGCGATTCGAAAATATATAGACCAACACCTTTTGATTAAAACGAATCCTCACTGTTTTGGATGTGGATTTGGTATGGATTAACTTGTTGGGGCAGTCAACTTACATGATTTGCGATCCGCGTGTCGCGTCCGCTTCCGTTCCCTGGGAGTTGTCCGGGTTCCTGGTGCCTTGGTGGCGGTCTTGACCAGAGATTCCAGTATCTCATCGTCACCGTCGGTGAACTGCTCCTCACTCTGGCGGGTAATCGGTGAACGGAGCTGCTCCGTCCGCCTTCTTCGCCAGGTGAGCGTTCCATCAGCCTGATCTGCACTAGATGTGTCCAGCAGTTTTCTGTAATAACACATAAATTAGTCTTAAGATCACAGAAAATATATTGTCTAAAATTAAATTCTATTTGCCTTCATCGAAATAGCATAAGGTTAAGAAACTATAAAAGCCTTTTCCCTGATAAAGTAATAAGCCGTAAAGAAATTCTTATCTCACAATTATAAATCACTTTTAAAAGGTTCATCATATAATATTTCAAGAAATTCAGGTCACTTCCATAGCGATAAGTATGCGTTATGGTTTGATTTATCATTTCACATGTGTTTAACACATCAAAACTAACACAGCTGGGTTTTATCATACCATTTTAAAAGATAATTCAATCTATTTACTTATATTAACTTGACAATAGTAGTGCATAGATTAAAATGGCTTTTAAAATAGTGCGATTAGAATATATTTCTTAATCATGCCCAGAAATCCACACTCACTTCAACTCGTCATCGGCCACGTCATCTTTGGTCTTGAACTTGGCCATGTCGATGATCAGCTTGCCGCGCGTCTTGTTCCGCTCGCGGTGGTTGGCCTTCTTCTCCAGCTGCTGCTGCACCCGCTCGCGGGTGGTGCGGTACTCCAGGGCGAATTCGGAGAGAGTCCGGCTGAACTCGTTTGGACGCGACTCTGCCACACTGTGCTGCGGCATGCCCAGCCAGAGAAGGAACTTCCGGTAGCGGTTCATCACCCGCCGATGGACGATTTGCAGGATTATGATGCGCTCCGCACAATCGGCCAGGAAATCCACCAACTTCTGCTTCAGCGGTGGTGGGCAGTCGTGTTTGGCAATTAGTTTCAGGCGATCCCAGCACGCCTTGCACTCCGCCTCCAGCTGGTTGAGATTATGGGCCAAGTCCGTGAAGTCCGCCTTGGAGGCTCGGGTAATTGGTCCAATCTCCGAGTAGAGATCAGTGGTATCGCTGCTCGACTCCATGACCATGTGACAGAGGTGGTGCAGCAGCGAGTGCTTGTGCACGGTGTCCTTCACCTCGGGAACCTTGGCCAGATACTCGATCTGGAATCCCTTGACGGGAGCTCCATTCAGGAAGATGCCCACGGATAGCAGTGTGGAGAGGATGCTGCGGAAGGTGCGATTCTGACGCAGGATCTCAATGCCTTGCTTGAGGTCCATCAGGGGTTCCGCAATCTCTTTCTGTGGATGGGGAGTAAAATGAGTATAGTTCATTTATTAAGAAAGATTAAACTCCAAGAATCTTACCTATAAACAAATTTAAAGAGGTCTTTAAAATTATAAATTATATAAGTTAAGATTTAAGGCCTCTTAACACATTCTAATTTTGTATTTGAGATTTTAACATTTGAGATTGAGTTTATAGTTTATAAATAAACTATAATTTAGAACGAGTGAATTAACAACATAGTTTCGAATCTGAGGTCAGTGCACCATTGACTAAATAACTTTTGTAATAACCAAATTCAAAAATGAAGTTTAACACTACATAACTTACCTCGCTGTTGTCGAAGTCCAGGCGGAAGGCCCACAGTTTCAGGCGCGCTTCCAGCTCCGAAATGGAGGCGAGGGTCAGCAGGAACTGCTCGGCACTGCCCAGGGGCAGCTCGGGATTGGACAACTGGGCCTCCTGGATCTTGCCGCGCTCCTCGTCGGTGGGCAGCATGTTGAGCAGCTTGTCGATGCCCTCCCGCGTGACCACGGTGGCGTCCATCTTGAGGATGGCCGTTTTGATGGCCCTCGGAGGTGGCAGCTTGGTGATCGCAATGTTGATGGCATTGGAGCGCTTGTGGTCGAGCACGATGATCTCTTTGCTCTTGTTCAGCTCTTGTTGTTTCTGGAAGATCAGCGGATTGCGGTTAATACCTTACGATCAGGACCCGATCGGTCAGAGATAAAACACAGTGGTGCAAAGAGAAAACGAGAGTGTAGAGTGGAAAGTGCAAAGTTGGAGAGGAGTTTCTGTGCTGTTCTGATCGTTTCTTCGAGTGTACGTGGGTGTGAGACAGTGTATAAGAAATAGTGATATTAACCAACACCAAAACACATACAATATGGGCAACAGATCGTGAGTTATGGTGAGATATATAGAGAGAGAGACAGAAAGACAAACAAAAATTTAATAACATTTTGATTGGCACTCACCTCCTAGAGACATTGGAAAACATTTGAATATTTGAGAATTATTTGCATTTTGGTTTTGAGTTTAGCACAACATTTATGTAGATTTATCCGCAAACAGACCGTTCGACAATTACGTATTAAGAATTATACAAGATATCCATAAATAAAGGGGAAAGAAGAATACAAAAATCATTCGCATTTTGTTAACGCAACAAACACTTAAAAGAGAGTTTATGACTAATTTAATCACACTTATCGTAGATTCGTGAAATTTCGAAAACCTTTGACCAATTGAAAGTAATATGGGCTAGACTGTTACCATCTGGCCAATACCCACCTTGGTCATCAAGTCTTTGGCCCGGGACTCAAAGAGATGTTCGAGCTTCTGGGTATCCACATTGGCATCGGGCAACTCATCCCAAATGGTCTTACCCACCACCTGCGGTATCATGTCCTCGCGCACTTCCTTCCAGAAGAGCTTGACCTGGGGATGATTTAAATCAAAAGAATCTTAGCCTCCATTTTAAATTGTATATGTGGTAATGTTAGTGTGCATTTTAGTGGTAGATTTTATTAGACTTACCGTCTTCTTGTTCTTTTTAATGGTGTTATTCCCGTTGACCAGCTCCCCATTTATGGATCCATTCAGCGAGTTGAAACTGTTTGTGAGACTGCCGCCATATCCATACATGGGTGGAGGCATCAGGCTTGGTGGCATCATGGGTGGTGGGGCAATGGCTCCTCCCAGGGGCGGGGGTGGTGGTGGTATACCCGCCCCTAGACTACGAGGAGCCAGCACATCCTTCTCATCATCATCCCTGAGATCCGTGAAGTCCAAATCACAGAGATTCAAGGGCCTTGTCCTATTCCTAACCAGCTCCTCCCAGTGAAGTTCGTTCTCCGACTTCTTGGGCTCAGACTTTTTCAGTTCCTGATCCACACTAGATGATCTGGAGAACAAAATAGTTTATTTCATCGTGAGAACAGCATTTAACTTTCTTTCTTTCTCCCAAAATCTGCTATCATGGTAACGTCTAAAGGGGTCTCATAAATGATTAGCTTGACATTATCTTAGACAGACGTATGACTATATATATACGATAAGAAATCAAAAATCAGGCGACGAGGGGTGGGGTTTACAACTCTCTAGAGATCCGAGAAACCCGATGACGAACAATGATAAGACCATGATTTTTGGGTTGTACTTAGACAGTGCGAAAACCTGAACTCTTACGAAACTCCCACATAAATCTAATCAACGAAATTTGCACAATGGACTCTCCAATGGACACATTATCGGCTTGCATTGGTAACTGTTATCGATTTCTATACTCAGATAAGCCTTGTTCGCTATAATTCTTCGATTTCCGGGCGGTATAAAGGTGGTGCACTGAGAGGGACAAGTCACATTTGTCAAGCATAACTCAAGCAACATGGCCGATGTAAGTTAATGATCGTCCAGATCTGGATATAGAAATCGCTAATTCTGATTTTACTTCTGTAGTTCAACGCTATTTTGGAGAAGACCAAGGCCTTCAGCCAGAAGCCCCCGACGGAGGTGTACCTGGAGTTCTACGGTCTGTACAAGCAGATCCATGAGGGCGATATCGCCATCGAGAAGCCCGCCGATGCCGAGGGTGCTGCCAAGTACGATGCCTGGCTGAGCCGCAAGGGAGTGTCCGTCGATGACGCCAAGGCCGCCTATATCGCCCTGTACGAGAAGTACAATCCCATCTACGGATAAGCTATTGATTACGACCCTGTTCCACACGGCAAATAAATCTTGACCACCTGTGAACTAAGTGATTTTCTGTTTGGGGAAAGTTACCGATAACCTCAACTATAACTTGTTGGCTCTGAGATTAACGTCATAAGGCCCTGGCACACTTGCTATCGGCTGACCAGCAAACATGACAGTGCTAATCGCTGCTGGCTTAGCTCAAGTTCTTATCTTCAACTGGTGGCGCCATATATTCTCATAAATCTTGGCCATAAACCATGTAAAGAAACCCTATCGTTTACTTCTAATCTAGTCGAGGTAGCCCCCTTGCAAGTAAAAAGCTTGGAAAAGACATTTAGGTTAAGTGCAATCAATGGTGTTTCATCTTACTGGTTCTTAATAGACCGCCAAGCCCAAATAATATATTGCTATGCAAACATTTAATAAAACAAGATTTTATAAACGATGTAACAAGGGCGTTACGGTCTAAGTAGTATTTGGCACCCAAAAATTACATTTTAATGGTTTAAATGCAAGTTAATTTGTAGTTTAGCTTAGTTCTCTCCGCCAGTTGAAAAATTCTCAAAACTTTATGACAAAACATAGACAATTTATCACGAGTAATATGATAAATCATAAAATACTTAGTACACTGATGGATTGCTCATGTTCTCAGAAATACAATTTCTTTCGAAGAATGAGAATTCACAAAGCAACCACATGTGCATAGATATGCTAAGGTAAAATTGTTTGTAAACCCTATTCGATTTATGATTGTGTGACTCTTACTATAATACCCAGTAAATTTAAACATACCTGGATATCTCCCCCTTGCTCTTGCTCTTGGCCAGACCCTCTTTGGCTTTCGAAATGAGGCCGGACATGTCGCCGACGAGGGCGCGATTCGCAGAGTCCTGGGTGGGACTCATGGGCAGGTTGCTCAGCTTCTGGGTGAGGTCCTTGACGGTGTGGTCCCGCTTCAGCTGCAGCAGCAGATGTTTGTCCTCGCTCTCCATATCTGAGATATAGAACAAACCCAAAATTAACACAATTCATTATTTTTGCTTGCCCTCGAAAGTATGCAGCGGCGGATGCGCAATGCAATGTGGATGTTTTGTGGCGGCGCTTGCGAGTATGCAACACACAGGTGAAACGCAAGGGTGGGTGAGAAGGGGCTAGGACCCACCTGAAGGATCCGCGGGGCACGGCAGCTGCTCTGGGTTAGTACTGGTTAGGGTTCGAGCTGGCGGGCTGCTGTAGATGGGGGCGTGCCACCACCCAGGGGGCGGTGGCGGCGGCGGTGGCGGTGGAGGAGGCGGTGGTGGTGGGGCCGCAACGGGTTTCCTAACCGGACTCAGTGGCTCCGGTTCCGGCAGGACATCACACTTAACCGGTGTGGAACTCAGCGGTGCGGGCGTGAAGTCAAACCCGGAGGCATTCAGCGTTTTCTTCGGACTCAAAAGCACTTCCGGCGTTGGCTGAATGGGCTGATGGATCTGATGTTTCGGCGACTGGCTGTAGTAGTTGTTCAGCCGATTCGCCTCGTTCTCGTACTTCTTGTAGGCACTATCGGTTTGCTGGATATTCTTGATAATACCATTGATCACAGTTGAATTGCGCTCCCGAAATAGATTCTTTTTGGTCAGGAACTCGCTCTGATTGTTATTGCTCGCCTTGTCGAAGCTGTTGTTGATGATCGAGATGCTGTGGCTGCCGGTGAGCAATTGCTTGCTGGGACTCATCAGCAACAGGCTGTTGTTCGGCGTGTCATTGCAACTGAGGTTGCTCATATTGTTGTTACTCAGGCTGCCGATTCCACTGATGTTGTTGCACGGCGGCGACACCTCGTGTTGCAAAGACTCCGGCGGACTTTCCCCGACTTGGATGGTGGCGGGTATGGCGGTTACAATTTGGCCTTTTTATTTTGCATGGATGGTATTTTTGTTTTTGGTTGTGGTTAGCATGATCAGCGGGTGAACAGCGGGACAATAATACACACAATGATTAGCGTTTCGGAGGGAGAGAGAATCACAAGTTAGTTAGTCGCTCAAGTCAAAAGCAGCTTGTGTAATCTAGTATTTTTGTATTATGAGAAACTTACCCAGACCTTCGCGCTGCTCAAGAGCAGCATATATCCCATTGGCCGCCGCCTCCTGTTGCTCCTTGAGGAAACTCTTGTGCCGCTCCGCCCGCTCTCGTCTTCTGCGAAGTCCTGGAGTCACGCCTGCTCCATCGCGAGCTGAGGTTAATAAGGGAAATAATAATAATTATAATATAATTATAAATATATTTTTAGAACTGCAAGAGGGTGAGTTCTGTCCCCTTCAACGCAGCCAGTAAGACTATTTTATTTTATTATATTTTTATATCCATTACTCGTTTAGTAAAATCATTTTTGTGGTTAGTGTATAATCGTAACACTTACGCTTCTTTTCATTGAACAGTCCTCCGCTGAACTCCGTGGAGTTGGTGGACCCGGAACTGTCCTCATCCACGGTGGCCTGGGTGGGGGTCATCCGAAGGACTGTGGTGGGCAGGACCTTAGTCAAGGGGGCGGGGCTGTTGTCAGTGCTGTGACGTCGCGACTTGCGTCGTTCGGTAGTGTTTGTACCCGGCCGATAACGCTGCGTTTTACGCATGGAATTCTGCGGTAAGCGCTGTCCATCCGACTCACCATCCTCAAATCTAGAATTATGATTTATAAAATGATTATGATATTCCGTAAATAAGCAATGAACTCACTTAAGGACAGCCTCGTAAAGTTGCAGCTGATCGAGCAAATCCAAATCAGTGCCCGGCTTGGACATATATCGCTGGATCACGGTTTCCATGCCCTGCTGCTCCAGGAGATCACTTTCGTCATAGAAACTGTCCTGATCGTTCAGGCCCGCCAGTGTTTTGTTGATCAGCGAAGTGGCATAGATGACCAGCTCGGCATCGGCATTGTCATAGTCCTTAAGCAGTCTGTGTGAAAGTATACATTTAAATTAGTCCATCTCTAATAATCTTCTTTAACTATGCTGACTTACCTCATTATATTCGACCAGGGCAGAGTTCCCTGTGAGGCATCCACCGCGTGAATGGCACTGACCAGCACATAGCAGTTGGACTCGGCATACTCCACGAATACCAGCAACAACTTGAGGGCGGTCTTCACCACGGATCGGTAATTGGAGGCAATCAGCGAGTAGAGCCACTGCATCGTCGGCTCATGCTTCATCACGCCGTTCATTCCGTCCACATAGAGCATGACCTACCGCCGCATCCAATGACATAATTAGTTATGGTTCCCATGGGTTTTGGGTGCCCATTGCCATCCTCGACTCACCTGACCGAGGGCCCGCAGAATGTAATTCTGATAGTTTTGATCCGCACAATTGCCCACGCGCACCAGGCAATTGAGGCCGCCGAGGGCCACGAAGGCGTGCACCAGATCCTTATCCTCCTGGAACACCTGCTTCAGCGAGAAGAGAGCGCGCCGCAGGTCACTGCCCTCCGCGGACAGGAGTTTCTCTGCAAAGGTTCAAAGTCAGTTGGTTACACGGGGCGTATGCGCAATAAGCTTTCGATTCTCTCACCAATTATGGCGTGCACGCGCACATTCAACTGCGTTCGCACCACCAGGGAGTTCTTGCGGCTGTGGGTCAGAAATGGAAATTCATTTTCAATATTATTTCTCTTACAGCTTATAGCAATCTTAGCCAGATTTGTTCCCATTCCCATGTAGAGTAAAAAAAACTTTGTTCACTTTCATCAGATTTTTTCTTTACGGTTTTAATTCTACTAAAATATTAACTTTCAGTTGATCTTTTCTCTACAGTTTTAATTTGACTGAAATGGTCTTTATTGAATATAACATTCATCATTGTTTTATGATCAGAAATAAAAAGTTTGGTGAAAACATATCAGCCAAATGTATGAACAATTTATTACCTTCAATAACAATGTTTTCAAGATGCTTTAAGAGCTTTTATATATTTTAAGTTATATTAAAATTATTATCTCAATTTGTTTATTGCAAATACTATTGATCATATGCAAAATGAATAATCTTTGTTTATTTTTCACTAATGATGGAAGGGAAACCTTTTAAACTCGGCAGTGAGATATTCTTCTTTCTCTTCATATTTTTATGAAACTCCAGTTAATAAACCTCACACTATGAACCACTTTTCCCCATGTGGAGTGCCAAAACAGAAAGATTAAGGCACAATGGGGAGCTGGCCGGCACCTCCAGCCCCACACTCCTGCCCAGGTCCAAGCCCGGTTCATTGACCAGTTAAGAACATTGATTACCCGCTGGTGCTCGCTTCGCTTCACCCCGGTCCCAATAAAAGTAATAACAAACGACGCAGATAATTGAAAATGGACTATGGGGCGGCGGGCAGTCCGACACCGGTCGCACAAACTATATCTATATAGACATATAGACAAAGGTTCCGAGTGTCTGAGCCGCGAATGTCCAAGACACACCTGTGCGGGTAACGTGTCTCCCTTTCTGCAGATTGACGGGCACCTTCTGTGGAATTTTGATGCGAATTGAAGCGCATGATTTGCATGCGAGCTCGCGCTGCCATGACTAATGCGATAAGCATGATTAGTGGCCATCGGACTGAGCCAAGCTAACCCATTCTGGCCATGGCCAGGAGAAGAGCACTCCACTGCCATTGGCGCCACACCACTCGTAAATAGAGTGGGGACGAGTTGCCTCGCAAAGTGGCGGCAATTTGCGCAGACGCGGCGACATTTACGTTATAATTTCCAAAGACTGCAGATACGGCTTAGATGCGGCTGCTGCTGCTCCGCCCCATAATGACTGATGATCATGGATGCGGCGCAGAAGTGAAAGTCACAAATAGACCAGGAACCCATCCATCCATCCATTCCACCAGCCCAGGGTTAAGCAACTCCAGAACATTGACTTTGACCCCGGTACGGTTATGAACAAGACCATGTTTCAACATGGCCAACAACTTCTTCTTCGGGGGCTGCTGCTCTTACTTTGACACTTATGCCCCGTCGCGTACATCATTTTTCTTTGTGCCCCAAGTTTTGTGGAGCTGCTTTAGCGCCTGCCTATGCCATGACATCACGTTCTCTTGACTGGCCGAGAAAAATAATGAAGGAAAACTAAGAAGTTGAAAAACAAGAGCTAGAAGCGACTAAGAAATACCTCTATTAAAACTATTATTCATCACAAATAATTGTTTTCCTTCATTTAAGACACTTTTTTAACACACGTTTTAGAGCCTCTACATTTCTGCTACTCATTTGAATCACAAACGAAATAAAAATGTATTTACAAAAACTAATCAAAGAATGTCGTAATTATAAGGCTATTTTTAATTCTTTAACAACTTTATTAAAATTTTTGTTCAATAATAATAAGTTAATAAAAAAAGTGATTATCACATTATACTACCCTAAGAACATTCTAAGACTTTAAGTACATCTTTTTTAGACCCTAAAAAACTACTCCGTTCAAGGGGTACTTAAATGTACTTATGCATAAAGTACATGCATGCCAGTTATGAGAAAAGACCACAAAAAATGTAAATATAACAACTGCAGAGCTACGACAACGACTCAAAAGTGACGTGGCGAGCGTTTTTATTTTGTCTCTGTGCTTCTTTTTCTGCGGCTGTGCGCGGATTAAATGCAAATTAACTGCAGACTGCAGCGGCAACAAGTTGCACGTAGCAATGTCGTGGCATGCAAATGTCTTTGCGATGCGGTGAGTGCCGGGCAGAGCGACAGTGCGACAGAGTGGCAGAGTGGCAGGCAGCTAAGCAGGTAACCAGCCAACCAGGTAGGCAGATAGCCAACTCCGTTTCCTGTGCCACAGATAGCGACAGTTTTTTATGGCCCGGCCAAATAACTTTATTAGCGAGCGGAGATGGCGATCGCGATGCAGGCGGACCGCCATGGCGTATGTGTAATATGTTGCAGTTCGGTGAAAGGCCGACACAGCCACCCACGATCAGCTGCCCCAATAACCCAGAGGGGTTCGACTGGTTCGGAGTTTCCTGATCGATGTTGCCAACTATAGATTACAAGGAGTGGCTTAATCAAGCCTCCAAAATTGTTTAAGCCTAATCCAAGATCTTTATTTTCCAAAGATATAATCAAATCGGTGGTGACTGTTTGCTTTAAATTAATAAAATAATTATACTTAATTAATATGAACCTGATATGTCCACTTAGTTGTGGCAACAACGTTATTTTGATAATATAAAACTATTTCCTCACATAAGTTTTATAATTACACAAATATATGTATCAAGCTCAGATATTCTATGCAATTTTTGGCAGAGCCTTCAATTTCTTCAAAAATGTTTAAAAAAGGAGTTGAATAATCGTAACATCCTAGTGGCTAGAAACTAGCCAAGTTGACAACAACGTTCCCGAAAATTGAAAAATGGGTTCAAGGTAAGCAGCAGCAGCAGACAACGTTGCAAAAGTGAAATCCCCTGACAAATGTTTGCGAGTGGGTGAAGTGCACCAGGTGTGTCCCATGTGGGCTGACAATTCTTTTCCGTCCAACCGTCCAAGCTCATTAGCCGGCCTTTTGGGTCAGGTGTTGGTGTTGGCGGTGCTCCCCCCAAATCGTTATCTTCGCCACACTCACCTGACGTTGAGTCCCTCGATTTCCTCGGTCTGCTCGGCCAGCGATGACTCCAGGTCCAGGTAGGCTCCGTAGTCGCCATCCTTGTACACCTGAATGGCCGCATCATCGATCTGAAACGGGGAGGAGGAGGAGATGCTTAGTTTCGCTGGCAATTATAATTAAAGTCTGGCTAAAAGTAAATGGCAACGCCGATCTCGCCACTACCGCACTACGCAGTAAAAGTTGTTTACGGTCTCGGCTCATGAAAAAGAGAAAGAAGCTGATGGAGATGGCGATGGAGTTTGAGTTTGAGATTGAGCTGAAGTTGCAGTTGGAGAGGTTGATGTGCTGCTGCAGCGTAGAACGTTTTGAGGCACTCAGAGAAATTTTTTATAATTTTTAAAAAGTCTTAAACCAGAAAAATCGGAGACATTTTATACAGGATAATATTCTTAAAAACTATGCCTATTTAAAGACTTCCCCAAAAAACTAAAGTTAATTAAATAGGTAATTAATAAGTGAGCTTGTGTCTTTTTATATTCCCCATTTATAATCAAAATTTTAAGTATTAATGATCTGCTTTACCCATAAATAATAAAAGCTAATCATTTTTCCCAGATTACATATTTAATCTTATTTTCTTCTCAAGAAATTCTTGCTTATGTTTATACACTTGTATTACATACAGATGCAAACTAAATGGAGTATACTTAAACTAAAATCTGAAATAGAATATAATCACTATATTTTTGAAATGTTATTCTTAATTTTTCTGTGTACAGTGACGGACGCTGCATTGAAAGTCCGCAGACGATTTCGTTTAGGCCAGCATTGAGGCCGTCAGTTGATTGGTGGCCAAGACCAAGATGACGCGTCGTCGCCGGCTGGTCACCTACTTTTCTCTGCTTTCGGTTTTCAGACTTCAGTTTTCAGTTTTCCGTTTTCCAGCCGCTGATTGATCAAGCTCCTGCTGCGTTGCTGTGTGTGCACAAATGCGCTGATTGACGGCGGTTGCAGCCGATGTTTTATTGGCGCATTGAAAGTAATTATTTCTGCATTTACAGAACAATTACCGGACAACATGGAATTATTTGTGTCGACGACGCTTGCTTAATGTGTGAAAAAAAGGTAAACAAAGCGACGAAAAAAAAGGAGAAATACTGTCTGTCATCCGGGTGGAAGATTACACATACGCCCCTTTGGAAACGCCCCGGTATTAGCAGTAAAAGCGAGCTTGGGTTGGGCTAATGCTTTTTGTCTGGCTTCTGGCTAAGACACACCCTCAACAGTACCCTTTTCATGTCCAGAGAGGTTTCTTCAAACAAAGAACATTTGCTTAATTTAAGTATTGACCATGTTTTGGTCAATGAGTTTTCTAGGAACTGTTAAATAAGTTTTCTATGAGCACTTTATCAACATCAGGTTCCCAGTGATTAATCTATTACTGCATTTCACTTAACAAACATGAGCAATGACGACAAACCCAATTCAAGATTTCTTAGGTAAATGACTCGCCGACACTCCACTAAATAAAAAATATTTTTCAAAGTGCCACGCTGTCTAGCGAGTCACGTTTTCTTATCAAAAAGAGAGCTCTCGACTTTCCGGGCAAATTTTGCCTTGGGTCAAACTTCCGCATGTTGATTCAGCATTAAGGCATGGAAAACTTTCTAGACCAAGTTGGTCCGTCATTGTTTATCCAAACTGGAAATTCACATTCAAATTATGTGTCAAATGCGTGCTTAGTCGGTATTTATAAACGCCTCTTTATATAAGCCAAAGGGCAATTAAAATCAAAGCAAACATTGGCCAAAAACTAAATCCATTCCGGCTCGCTTTTATGATTTATTTATATTTCGCCTCCTCTTCTACACTCAAATTCATTCATTCATTCACAGGTCTATGCAAATTTTGTATCGGTGGCTTTTTTGATTTTTTTTCTTTGAGTGAAGCATGACAAGATTTTTAATCAAAATGATTTTTGCCAAACACATAAATGTGGCTATTGACACAGTTAAGGCGGCGAGCATAAAATTCGACGAGGAGAAAATGCAAAAAAGCAAAACCACATCGAGCTAAATGTCCAATATGGTTAGGAAAAGAAATAAATATTTTCAAACTATTGACAGCCAGTTAAATGTCGTTGAAATAAATTATTGATGGAAACGACAAATTCCAAATTAATTTTCATTAATTTATCAAATTTTTTACAACCAAACGGGGAGTCCAATCAAAGAGGAATTTTAATTGGAATTTGAGAGTTAAGTAAATAAATAAAACGTAGGTATATATAATATTGATGGTAATTTATTATTAGTAATTACTGCATGACATATTGTTCGTATCTATTTCTTTCAGATAATAAATATAACTATTATGGTATCATTTAGTTGATAGGATCAGGGGTCGCTAACAATCTAAAAATAAAATACAAAACTTATAAAAAATATTATAACAAAGACCCATAAATGCCTGACCTTGTTTAAGTGTGCTGATTTTGGGTGAGTAACACTTTTGCTTTCACATCAATCAAAGTTGATTGACCCTCATCTGACCGCAAAGTCTGATGGACGGATATGCTAATTGAACTTTAAAACTACAAAGAAGAGAGGACGACTTGTGCGAATAATTTTTGCAAATAGCCCGAGATGCGTAAGTGTCAACGTGGCTCAAATATTTGACCAACGTGAGCAAATCGTAAAATGGATAATGGAAAATTTCCTGGCTTACTCAAGCGGATAAGCTGACCTAAACTAATTTGATTGGCTTTGAATTTATATATTGTCCGGTCGTGTGAATGACACATGTAAGTGACGCAATACCCTCAATTCAACGATTACTTCAATTAATTAAATTAGTTTTTGTTACAATTATTTATTCAGCCGCAAGAGCGTTTTAATTTGATTGCTGTGGCTTTTCGCTTCAGTATTTTTTTAATTCCTTTATCTCCCTTTGTTTGGTTTCCATTGATTGGAAGTACTCCCTGTATGCTTATCTAATGCTACAAGTATATTGTGATATTTTTTTTGCTGAGGTGCCTAATGCAAAGGCAACAGCTACAAAAATAATTGGCAATAAGAATAACATTCAAAATCAAAACAAACTGGAGTCAACTTTAGGTATGGGTGGTCGAATCATTTATACTCTATTTGTAAAGTTTTTTAATACAATACCGGTTGTAACATTGAACAATCTAAATTTACAAATATTTTACTATAATTTAGCGATTCATTTTATGTATACTGAATAATTCTAATGACTAATATTATTTTTCGAAAAAAAAGAACATTTAATAATATAAATCATTAACTAAATTTCTTGTGATGACAAAAAATCTACTTGTAATATAATAGTTTGATCAATACTAGAAAATATTAATAACAGGTTAGGGCCTACATGACTTTATTTTTGTATAACTGATATACCCCATACAGCTATAGATACTTATTGAGCCCCGAATCAATTTATTGGCCGGCAACGAGTATGATTATTTATATTTTTAACTTTGCCCGTTTTCAATCTGTTTGGCTCGCTGAACTGATGTCTGATGTCTGATGTCATCGAAAACGCCGACAACGACATTGGAGATTAGTGATCGGCGTGGCGAAAATTTATGAATCTATTGTAATGCGCTAAATTTAACAAGTTGCAGGGGAGCATCGAGCAAAGTTCTGTTCGCTGACTAATTGGACAAATGGCATTTACAGCTGCCACTGGTCTGCGGGACTGGGTCCTCTGGCTTTCCAGATCTGCAACTGCCTGCCACATAAATCTGGACGCGGCGACAACATCCTGGACTGGGGAGGCCAGCAGAACTTCCTTTTGCGATTTGCTCATTAGAATTTATTGCCGCCGCTTGTCAAGATTTACGTATCCTTGCGGCTCCGCCGGCTCCCTAATCCCAACTCTCGACTGGATGACAGATGACAGGCAGGGAATGGGGCTGTTCGATGTGCTCCTTAGTGGCTTTTTTTGCAAATTAGTCAAAGTCAGGCCCAAACAATGGCAGGCTTAGATAATTGCTGGCTAACTCGCTTTCTGGCTTTCTGGCTTTCACAATGCGCTCCAAGAACTTGCCCCAACTGCAGTTCTTCTCTCCAACTTCCTATTAGTTGCCACAGATTGTGCGATAGCAATAAGTTAGCCCAGCCCCGGGCCAGCTCTTCCCCCAGTGGATCGAGCGGAGCCAGAGAATGGCCAAGCCCTCGTCAGATCCAGGGCCTCCGGTTCCGAGCTGCATCTGCCATTGTCTTTCGGCTGTGATCTCCTCCTAGAGGAGAGGGTTCATTGGCCTGCCATGCATCATTTGTTCAAATCGCTTGCCACACAATAAAATATTATAATAGTGCCTGCCAAGAACACGCTAAACACTTCAGTTTAGTTTCCTGCTAAAGTTTTCCCTTCATTATTGACCAATTACCATTTTTTGCAGTTTTCCCAAAAACTTTCCATCTATTTGTTTTAGTTGTGGCTTTTCCAATTCAACGCTCACTCATCTGGCCGCAAATAAAACTTATTCCGTTTCAATTGACTTGGCAAAGGCAAAATACTCCTGCCCTTCGACCAATGTCGGTTTTTTAGTTTTGTGGCTAAAGTTTAATCTTTGGCTTTTATGCAAACTTTTCTCAAATAAATCAATTGTGGATTCTGTTTACTTTTTCGTGTTTTTTGCCTGCGGCAATAATGCGATGAACGAGTTATTATTGGTTCATTCGTTTGTTTTATTGGAAATGTGGAAGCGATATAGAACGATAAATGTGTATAAACACGCTATGCAAATTATTGTGTACACCCGCAAAAACCTCACTGAAAATATGCGAAATTGAAATTTGACTTTGTGCTTCCATTTAGTTTATTGGGATATAGTGAAAATAGTAAGTAGAGCGCTCTAAAAAAAAATGAATTGTACAAACATATATATTTTTTGTTTAAATAATCTAAATAAAATATAATAGTCAGAGGTTAAAAAAAAAATTAATAAACATTTTTTACTCATTGCGGAGCTCAAGTTTAAATACTTTTCTTAGTAACTGTTAACAGTTTAAATTAATCAGCAGTTGTATCAGTAGTTTGACGATTGCAAAAAAGTTGTCGTCATCGCATGAAAATAAAGTTTTTAATTTGGCATAACCTTCAAAAACTTTAGAGAATAAAAAGAATACCTAAATTCAAATCTTGATCGCGATTATGCTGTATCCTCCGCTTAATATACAAAAATATCGTTAATGCGCAGTAAAAGAGTTAATGCCTTTTTCATATTTGTATGCGTATGGCTTTTGGTTAATTTTGCACAACAAAAGATTTTTTCGGCTGAAAGATTTAGTCATTGATAAGCGGCTAAGAGATAAGCTAAGCCAGTTAAGACCGAAAAAAGAAAGGTGAAACAACTTTTTTTCGGTTGACCGGTTAATGCAGAAATTGGAGTGGAAGATACATTGTCTTTAAGGATAAGTACTATGGTAAACAGAAAGAAACTTTAGGCTGTTCAAATATTTTAATAATTCAAAATAAAATTAAATATGTCTACTTTTTGGCACCAGACTAAAGTATCTGAAGTATATATGTAAGTAATAAAAAATATATCTTCACATTTTTGCTTACATTAACATAAAGGGATTTGTTCAATTTGTTAAGTTAAAAAAATATTTTGAAAATTGTAGGCTTAAATGAAATATATTTATTTATTTACAATGTTTTAAATTTATTAATATACATAGAAAGTATATATGTAAATAAATCTTCAAACTTTGTTTTTAGCCTATCACAATATGTAGATTTATTTAAAAAATATATCTTAAAAATTATAGAGATATAAAACATATAAATTTCTATGTTTTTGAGTGTGAAAGTTGGATATCTTACGCTTTGGGGGGCATTCAGCAGCCGCAGGATGGTGCCCAGCTGATTGGCCAGCGGCATGGTGGTGGCGAAGGCGTAGGTGGGCGCCCGCACCGGGATCGGGAAGGCGGTGCAGGCCGAGAGCGGATCGCTATCCACCAGATACTGCACACGGAACGTGATCAGCTCGTCGGGCTCCATTTTCACAATCATTTTGGTTGCGGCTTTCAATCACTTTTGCACATTTGTCTTACTTAATTCGGGTCTATTTACTTTTCGCGATTTTCTCTCTATTATTTATTTACATTTTCACTTGAGCCGAACTGAAATGGATTTTTGGCATGGGATTTTGTTTGCTTTAGTATGCTTGCAATTTGCCTTAATTTTGATTTTTATGGCTCTTTGGGCCAAGCCTCACAGCGGAGGCGAATCGACAGAAATTGTTGCATAATTGTACACACGCATGTTGCGCAATTTTATGCTAAATATTGCAAATTGTTGGCGTGCCACGCCCACCCCAGCGTCACTTCCCCGCCCCCCCCCCATCTCTTCACCACCTCCTTGGCAATAGCTATAGCATAATTGCTGTGGCGAACCGGATCGCTCGCTTTTCTCTTCATTTGTGTAAATATTTGTCTTTGGATTTCTGGTTGGACGACAAAACGCCTTGGCTGGCTCATAACGTCATGACGGTTGTGGACTGTTGTTGTGTAACTTTCAATTCAATGTCAGTCAAAAGAAACACCCGCCCCGCAATCAAATCATCAGCATGCAGGGCACTGCCTCAAATCGAAACCAAATCAAGCCTGAAATATCAAGAGGGCGACGTCTTGGACCCGCTATGTCTATTTCCCCCAGGTACCGCTAAATGTCAGACGTTATGTGCGCTGTTTATGCAAATATGCAGGAGAGTCGCCGCTGCAGAGGTTTTTGTGGTTTATGGTCGGAGGGTTTGTTAACGAGGTTCTTGAGTGGTCTCTGTTCGGTAGCCGAGGTTCTCCCCCAGCCCCCCGGCCCCCTGTTACCACGCATAATTGTTGTTCATAACGTGACTCTAATGGACTCCGTTTGCCGCCGGAGTTGCTCTTGAAGTCGGACTTGGACTTGGACTTGAAGACTCGGCTCAAACACTTGTCGCACACTGACATTGAACTCGTCGGAGGTCCAAAGACGCTTGGGAAATGGGTTGAAACAAGATGAGATGGTCGCATTTTAGAAAGTATTTTAATGAGTGCGCGGAAGAGAAAAACAATTAACTTGCAACTAGTTGAAATTTTTTCATAGCTTTATAAGAATCATTAAGTAAACTTTAATTTTTACATTCTTTAAAAAATAAAACAATTATAGTTCAGTTAAGTTAATGATTTTATTAATACATAATATTTTTATGTAAAAGTTATTTAGAAATAAAACCTTAGAGAGAACGCTTACACGAACAAAATTGGACCACCAAAGATATTACTCAATCACATTTTCATCGATTAGTTTTCTTCTGCCTGTCGGCTAATTAATAAATTCCGTTGTATCCATTTATCACTTAACCGATTCTCGGGGGCTACCATTTGGCAATAGGTTACTTTGCAATTTGTACTATACAACATGTAATTATTTTGTATTTTAGCAACTAACTCAACACATTTTTCACAGATTCCAAAAGTGGCGGCTTTTAAAAAGCCACAAAAAGCGCGCTTAATTGCAATAATTCATTGCGAAGCAACGGCGAATGGCCATACGAAGTGAATACACAAAAAACACAAAAAATAAAACACAAAACGAAAGCCATAAAAAGGCTAATAAAAGCGGCTAACAAAGGGAAAACAAAAGCCAAGAATATTGTGTAAACGTAAACAGCTGTTCCAAAGATCGAGGCTCGAATGCTCGATTTTTCGGAATGTGAAATGAAATAAAGTCGAGTCATTAAGCGTTGAACCGAGGTGTTTTCAGGTGGGCCTTAGGGCTGGGCAAAGGGTTCAGCAAGGAAGTTAACAATAAAGAGTTAAGGTTTAATTGAAAGACAGGGAACTGGAAGAAAGACGGGCCTTGCCAGGCTTCCTTTTCGCAGCAGGCAGGTGTGCCAAAATACAGGAAAGAACCGGCAAAAGGCGGAGAAAAAAAAAACCAAACTACCAACAATCAGCAAACCGGCAATAACTTGTTCTCAGCATGCGAAAGTCAAGTGGCAGGCAGGCTGCCTTTTGGTTTCGTTTTTGAAACTGAAAATAAAGTTGAGGCCGAAAAGAAAAGATTTTACTTTCACACATACGAAACGTTGGCCGAAAAAGGGTTTCGACCAAGTCAAAAGTTAAGTGTCCATCAGCTCAAATCGCTTATAGCTTGTCTATGGCTTCCTCATTGTCGACGACGTGCAGAAATTTAATGAAATTAAATAAATATTATGGAAAAAAAACTAAAAGCCATTGTAAATGTTGGCTGGCTGGCAAACAGCGGCATATTTAGTTACAAATTACGACAATGGCGCCGGACGGCCAATGTTGGCCATATTAAAGTGTAAATAATTTATGCAAATGCTGCAGTCAGCCGCGCAATTTGGCAGCAGCGGCACCCCCAACAAAAGCGAACACAGTCAGCTACAGTAACAACTGGCAGGTAATGAAACCCGCCCGCTGGCTCAAGGAAACTCTTTTTTGCTGGCGCTGCTGGTCTCGTCTTTTTTTTCCATTTTTTTTTTATTTTGGTTTGGCCTTACTCGCCTTGACTTGCTTAAATGAACTTTCACTTTTTACTGCCTTGTGGTCGTTTACTGGCTGCACCCTCTCACCTCCCCCAATCTCGATACCCATGTTGCAATCGCTCGAGGAGCCGCTGCTTCTTCAGTTTTTATGCCATCAATTATGCAAATTTTCCTTGCCACGATGGCTAATAACTTAACAATTTCCCAAAGACGCTTAATTGACAGCTACTGTGCAGTAGTCTTACCCACGGCAGTTTCCCCTGATCCACTAAATATTACCAGATGATCACGATGAGCCCAATGGAGCATTGACATTGATATAGTTCAGGTCTCTTCGGGAGTTGAATACATTTTGAGAGCTTCCTCAATCGGAATTACGCCAACAGGAAGTGGCTTAATATGAAACAACTTTTGAATTTGTGGATATAAATATAATCAGCATTTTTTTAATGAATGGATCCAGGGTACTCCAGTTTACATTAAAATTTCACCCGAAATCCAAACAATGAATATGATCTAAATTTCCTAGTACTACAAAATTTCTTTTTGCTGACTAAGTGCGAAAAAACCAAAATATTTCAATTCCCAGCGAAATCTTTCCCTCACTCATTATTAAATGTCTCTTTCAACAAGCTATCTAATCGTTTGTGGAATCACTTAGCACTTCAACTATTCCAATTCGTTTAACACGAGTATATTAGATAGAAATGTATATCATTTAAAATTTATTTTTTTTTACCCACATAAATACAGGGGTACTTTATATTTGCAAAACTCACGTGTCACTTGATCGATTTCAAGTTCACTCGAAGTCAAACAATTTAATTTGGTGAGCTTGTAACTTTAGGGGTTTGGACTTATCTGCTAGTTAACAGCGAAGTGAACAATCCAAACGCTTGTCTCGGTTCCCAGTGTACATATCAGTAAGCATTTGCGATACTTATCGCCGACTTAATAAAGACATAAACTCAGATAGGTTCATTGGGTTCGCAGAATTCGCAAAAAAAAAGACGAAACCAGCTAAAAAAGCTTCCCACTTTGGCTGTGGCTATGGCTCGCTGAACAGCAAATATTTGGCCATACAAATTCATGAAAATACTGGAACATATATATATGTATATATGCTCATGCGAGTTTGGGTTTATGGAAACAGTTCCACATTCCAAGACGATTTGTCACGCTAGGAACAGAGTGCTGGAGAAAACGAAACCAAATGCGTTTTCCAAGACTCACAAGTAAACAAATAATTTGAGCGTAGCTTTGCAGGGGCAAGAAGGAAAGGGGTTCTCCGGCAATCATCAGAAAAGTTGTTTGACCTCTTGACTGAATGACTGACTGACAGGCGGACTGGCTAACAGACTGCAACACATAAAATTGTTAGGCGACTGCATTTAAAAATAATTTCTGCTGCCAATAAGAAAAAACACGGCAAACAACGATGATTGGCCTGGGCGCAGGGACTGCATCTTGGATTGGGTTTCGAACTGGAACTCTGTAGCTAAGCTTAACACTAGTGAACACAAAAAAATCAATTTTAAGCAATAATTTTTAAGCCTCACTTGAGGATTATAGGAATATATTTTATTTGGTATTGAAGATTCCTTACGTTCCAAAATATTTTATTTTTAACTAAATATATTTTAAAATTGTTTGGCTTGGAAACTTTGTTTAAAACCACTGCCTTAAATCAATTTTTTATAAAATGTTATAATAAAATGAATTATGTTTTAAAAGTTTCAAATCAGATAACTTCTCAAATTTGTATAACAAATATTAAGGTTTTGTATTTTTAAATAACAAATATTAAACTAACTATAAAAGAAAATTGTTTATAAGGCATTGCTATGCAGGTCAAAATTTGTTAGCCAGTGTAATAGGCCCCGAAACAAGTTTGAACCGCACAGAGACAGAAAATTGTGTCACGTTTGTGTTTGAAACGGTTAAATGTTTGAGGAAAACAGTGGAACACATTAGGAGGGACGAAAACACAAAAGAGGGCCAGAACAAACCCGAGATCGGGGGTACCCAATCCCATAAACCATGGATCGGTAGAAGACACACGTGCATACCGAGGCATAATGTGCGTGTGCGCTTGATTTATTGAATTCTTTGGCTGGCCGATGGCCAGAACCTCAGCTTATTTCGTATGCAGCGGATGCCCAACTGAAGCCAAAGTCCAAGAATGCCAACTCATTATGGAAGGTGGTTCTTCACAGTTAATTATAACAATACCAGCAAATCGCCTTTGGCCGCTTGTAATTGTCATAAGTCCCGCAGAACGGAAATGGGGAGGCGACACTACTAAGACCAGGAAATCGCCGACGGCGTGTTCATCTGGAAAATTCCCAGCTTACCAACTGGAGCCGTGCCATTCGTAAGTGTCAATATGTTAATTGCCCCTCGCAAAGAGGTAGAAAAAGCTGGTGGAAGCTACGGATTGGGGTCAAGTCAGAAGTGGTCTACTCTCCCAGCTCGAGAGTGCATGGAAAATGCATCGAAACGGTAGCCACTCTAAAAGAGGAAAGTGATTTAAAGAAAATGAATAAAAGAAATTTAAATTATGCATGTATATTACACAAAGGAAAAGAAGATGAAAGTGTCAGAAAAAGATTTATCGAAAGAGGTCACACTTAATTACAGGGCTGGAATTTAAAGAATCATTTAGAAAAATATTCCCATAGCTTTCCTAACAAATATGAGTCTTTTCCTCTTCAAGCTATATTTTTATATATAGGTTTATTATATATTTATCTAATTACGACTTGTAAAACGCACAGTAAACGTTAACTTTAATAAAGATCAGCCGAAAACATCATAGAAATTAGCATTGAGCCTAATACAATAGTAAACTTCAGATAACTACCCAAGATAAGCCCCTCATTCCTACGAATGTAATGTGAGTTGTTTTATAATTTATGTGCCTCATTTGGTCAGATAAATGTTATGTGTTACGTGGGAAAGTCACTTTGAGATCTCTCTTACCCTAAATTACGCGCTATCAAAGGCATCTTTCAGTCTACCTGAAAGGAATGCATCTCAAACGTGAGTTTTCCCTGCAATCTGACATAACAAATGACAGAATCTTCGTGTTGAACATTTTGTCACTTTGATAGATCACCCAGCACCATCAACCATCAAGCATCCCCTTATCGGCTTCCCTTACATTCGGATGTGTCATATAATGATGTGGCCCGGTTCACAGGTCCATTTTCAACTTGCGGTTATTTTTGTAATGCAGGCGACATGAATTCTTACAAAATATCAGCAGACTGAAATACACACAATACTCTATATATATATTTATACAGATAAATATATCTTTTATGTGGATTTTCATTTGCTCTACTAATTTGCTGGTCTGTGTGAGTGCGTGACTAATATTTTGAGTGCAGCGAAACAACTTGGCCACGATTTTGATGATTATGCAATGCAAATGACAACAAATGGCAACAACAATCATAATAATAATAAAGTTATTTAACTTGTTGGCCAAAAGGGAGAGAGGCAGAGATACAGTCAGGGTAAGTGGCCCAGTTTTCAGCATCTTCTACACTCAGCTGTGACAATTTTCTGGTCAAAATCAGGTCAAACACTTAAAAATTTCGATATTTTTATGTTATTTTTATGCTGACTCTAACAACATGAATGCTCGGAATTTTTCGATCTTACATTTGATTTAAGACAAGCTAAAACTAATGCATTGGAATTTTTAAAGAATTTTGGTTGGATATCAAAGGATTGGCAAATCAATTTATTTTTATCAGATAAGGTTCGTGGAATTTAAGACCCTCTTCAGCTTTGAACTTCCAAAGATCTATTGTATGACAAACCCAAAAACCCCACTGAAACGTTAATCATACGCCCCGTGCTACGAATGTTTGCTCTGATGTTCTGCTCAGCTGCTGATGATGAATGGAAAGTAAATAGCTGAGGCTGTGTGCCCAACGTGTTTAGTCATGGCTTATGCCCAATTTTCTTTATGAGCGCTTTTCACTCAACAGCTCATCCCATTTGAATAACAATATTAAAGCGACAGCTCCGGCTTTTATTTGATTTTTATAATTTCTCGGCCTAATGAGCGACGCCAAGCCGAGTCTCAGCCATCATTTTATAGTCTAATAAACAATGCGCTTTATCTCCACATCTTCCTCTGCGTCTTCGGACGTGTTTTCACTTTAGCTTACATACAAATTTTTATATTTGAACATATTTTTTTGGGGTTTTTTTTCATTTGTCTGCCGATTGCATCTGCCAAGACAGGTAGAAAAAAAAAGATGGAGAGCCTTGCATTTTCCAGCATAAATCACATTGACGACTCACGTTGCAAGCGAATATAAATTAATCGAAAAGGAGGAGTGAAAAATCAACAAAACCCCGTATTAATTTTATGCAGATTTTATGCAACCATCCGTTTAAATGTTGCACACGCTTGATAAATTGATGATGGTTTTCGGTTATCTTGGGTTTCGGGGGAGTGCCAGCCATGCAATTCCAGACCTCAACTTAGTTTGAGTGTTAAATTATGGGTTTTGTGGCGACGGGGCAAGGTCAAGTTGAGGTTGATTGATTCGAAATGCAATTTCAAACGCCGAGATATAATGGTTGGCTGGAAGAAATGTATAAAGAGCTAAAGTCCGCCCCCTCCAATCATTACAACACAATCATAATCAAGGTCGTAATATTTCTCAATAACCTGAACGCAATGCTGTAATCAGTTTTTTATTTATAAACATTCTGCGAGCCACAAAACCGCAAATTGTTTCCCCAACCTCCAGCCAAAGCAAATCAATTCAAGGCAATGTGATCCCTTACAAAAGATCTGTGATCCAGAGTCTGCAATTCCGACTTTACTTGAGCCGAGCTTGTTTCACTTAATTGCTTTTATGGACATTTTTCTTGCCATAAACTTTTTTATGATCGCACAATCAAAGCACTTTGCATTTTATGATCCCTTTTGGTGCCACACGGGTGCACCAACCAAGTCCAACCGTCGGATTTTATGGGGCCCATTCAAAGCCATTGAGAAGACGTTTGAACTTGCGATAAAAATCACTGAAAATTTGTTGAACCACGTTGATAAGCCCACCAAATGACAAGTTATCACTTCATTAGAGATAGACATTTGGTTCGGGGGCGAAAAGTAGTTGAGTTGGGTCTTAAAAGTGAAAAGAAAGCGAAGTGTTTGATTTACACAGGCATGTTTGTTTAGTACAGTGAAAACGGACAGGTGTATTAGTGGATATATGGAGTTTTGATGGTTTCTTAAACAAGCATTAGGTAAAACTTTTTTTTTCCATTTTTATTATTTATTATAATTTTATGGTTATGATTTATGATAAATATTATTCTTTGTAGTTTTTTAGAAAGCTTACAATATATGCAATAAAAATAATTATTTGTATTATTTTACACGAGGTTTCTTTTTTATTAGGTATTTTGAAGACTAGTTATGAAGGCCTCGCTGGTAATGGGGTCTTTAGTCATTCATTTTCTTTTGCTCACTATTTTTGCTTCTATTAATTATTTATGTTCCCAAGCAAACAAAAAAATCAATAAATATTCTGTGGCCCTTGACCTGAAAACGAACCATAATCATAGTTTGACTGCAAATATTTTGTAGTGCAACATGTCAATGTTAGAGAACACGAGCTTCACAAAGAATATATCCAAAATCCATGTCAATGAAAGTGAGAAGAAGAAAAACCGAGGCAGGGAGGCAAATAAATCAATAAAGTTTAGTAGCTTGGACCTTCGTGCTAATGGGTTATTTATTTTCCTGGCTGATGTGCATGTAACTGCGGAGGCCTGTGTGCTTAGCGAGTGCTTTTGGTGGCGTGTACTAAGCAACTGACCTCAATAGCACATAGCATTTAGCAATAGCCAAAGAAACCGACAGCAAAGGCAACACTTTTTACCATTTTTCGGGGTGCGGTTGCAGCACCAACACTTTCGTTGTTTGGCCAACGCTTTATCGGCGAACAACACACATCTATCACAAATATTCGTATGTACAATGGAGGGTAAAATGCAAAAAAATAAAAGGGAATTACTCACTAATGCGCATTGTCTGCAAACTTGATTGTTAGTTAATGAGCTGAAAGCGTTTTTCAACAGTCAGATAACAGACGAGTCGGGATTTTTTTGGAGCCATACATAAGCCGAAAGACGAATTTCCCACGCAATTGAACGCTGGATGTCGGCCAAAGCCGATTACAGATCATATATACGCTGTTCGTCACTCGACTTAATTTGGCATTAAGTTGAGAATTATAATTAGCTGTCAGTGGTTAAAGCGAATTAGATGCCTCCTCCCCAAAAAATTAAAAAAACACATTTGAGCTTCACCTTGACTTTGCATAGTCAGCCAACGACTCCAACTCGGTAGCCAGATAAGCGCTAAAAGATAACGCATAAACTAAGCGAGAAATGTTGAAAAAATAAACCCAAGAAATGGCAGGCAGGCAAACGGAAGACAGTGAGATATATATGTAGGTATAGTGGTGGGGTTTTCCTGCTGCTTAAGATTGTTACTTTTTTTTAAAGACTAAGTGCTGGATGGTGTTCGCTCTCCTCTTCTTGCCACTGCACAATTAAAAAAATTGGATTAGCGAATGCAGCGAGAAAAAAAAAGCGGAGCAAAGAGTGAAAAGTCGCCGAAGATGGGGCTGCAAAAACCCGGGCTAAATCTGAAGTGTCTCGCGGTTGGCACGTCAACAGGCGGTCGACGTCGGCGCTGGCAGATTACGCCGGCAGATAATTAAAATCGTAACTACGTTTACGACGGACCGGGCACAGTGGGTGCGTCAAGTGTGCCACTGTTTTTTTTTGGCAAAAGTTCAGAGGAATGGTTACCACATTTGGCACAAATGTTACGAAAATTGGTTTGAATTTTTTAATGATCTCTGTTTTTTCGGCCAATCGGCAGGCTAACACAAATTGGATGTCTCTGTTTTGGAGATTTTTGTTATTTTATTTGTTTCTCATTTAAAAATTTGCGACATGAGATTCGTTTTTTCTGTCGTATTTAGCCATTTAAGAAAGATAGTTAACTTTGTAAATTATACAGTTTCTGCGGCAACAACATTTTTATTGTAACCCCTCGGCTTGAAAATGAATGAGTTTAACTCAAATTTAATAGATCTCGAAAATCGAAATGGCTTTAAGCTAAGAAATTATTTTTAATTATAAATAGCCATAGTACCCCACTTAAATGAAATGATCTATAAAATACTTTGTTCACAATTTTAGAGGGCTATTAAATTGTATATTAAGATCATTTTACCTATTATGTCAAACAAATAAATAAAAATCTTTACAAGTTGAAAAATAACATGCGGCATTTAATAAGTATTATTTAAAAAAAATTAACAAAGTGACCTTAAATCTTTTTGTATCTAAATTCGAATATTCCCATTAGGACTTTTTGCACGTTTTTTGCCAAATCAGTCCGCAGAATTTCACAAGAGACTGTAATTTGCCATGCTTGTGTCTATAACTAAATAGAAGCTCTTGTGTTGTACTTCGTACTTAGCGCACTAACCGCGTTGAAATGGGGTTTGCTCACCCGCTCCGCCCCCTCAAACAGCTGCTCTTTTATTTTAGTTTTTTGCACAGTAGATAGAGCTAACTGAATTAACTTATTCTGTTTCGCCATAATAAATTCCACGGCATTCTTTATTTGCATATTAAAAAGTAAATAAATGCCAAGCACGAGAAGAACAGACAAAGATGAAGAACTAGAGTATGTTTTAGTGCTGGCTGGGTTAGTTTTAGTTGACTTGATCATCATGTGCCTGATTGTACGAGTATATATGTATGGAGAGAAGTGTAATATAATGCAATCAAGTCTAATTGAGCGACAGTTGAGGGCCTTGGTATTTGGAGCACTACAATGAAGCTAATTTGCTGTCAATAATTTGTGGGTTACCAGGTGACAGATGGCAATGCATTTACTAATGCAAGAGTACTTGTAGAGAAAGAAAGCACGATCATTTATCGCCTTTGGGGGAAATTTCATTTAATGGTCGAAAATAAACAATATTTCCCAGCTCGTAATTTGCCAAAATCTTCACCGACGATTTGCTTCCTTGTGGAAAACGAGCCAAAGAAGAAGAAAGAAGCCTGGGACCTCGACTTATATCGAGATTTATTTGCACAATTCCGGTTTTGGGCTTTGCGCTTCCCTCTCTGTCTCTATCTTATTTTTTGTATATTTCAATTTTTACTACCACTATTTGCTATGTAGCTTCTTCTTCTTCTTGTTGGTCGCAGGGACAGATCCTCAATAGGTGTGAGTTGGTGTTGTCCTTCTCCAATAAGCGAAAGGAAATTGGAAAACGGAGCGGGATGGAAATAGTACTATACAAAGACAGCTGTTCGGTTCCCCAAACTGAAGAACTTTTGACACTGAACCAAAGAGCCATGTTTCGGGTTCCGAACTCAAGTGGCGCCCACAGTGGTACCTCAATTAAGACGAATCTTTCGGATTATGTTGTCCGTTGACACTGACACAGTGACACGCCAAAAAACCAATAATCTTTAAGGCAAATTGCAATTATATGTGGGCTAGTTGGCTGCTTATTATTGTTAACGATGTTTCCGCCTCTTCCACAATTCGTTTCGCACAATTATCGCCATTTCGTTTTTGTTGGCCTAATCACACTGGATTTGTTTAGCATTTCCAATTACCGATTGTTGTAGCAACTAAAGGCAGTTAAAATATTATAAACGTTGCCCGGAACAACAAAAGCACACACACTGGGCAACGCGACGCGCGCAACTGAGCGAAGTTTGTTTTATATTTCCACGGATGTGTTTTTCCACTTCACCCGCGACGAAATCGAAGCGACTGAACTTGAGCGCGTTCGCAAGGCAACTGAAAAGCCTGAAAAAAACCCAGCGCCAAAGCAGCTAAAGAAGAAGGCAGACGGTGGAGCAAGAAGAAGGTGCAAGAAGAAGCGGCCAAGAGAGAGAGAGAGAGAGAGGGAGACCGCGTAAGACACTGAGAAGAGAGACTACGTAAGGCTAGATACTCAGGTAAAAAGACACCGGCGCACAGTGGGACAAATCGAGCTTTTTTATACTCGGTACACAATAAAAACCCTTAACTACTAGTTTTGTTACATAAAATGAAGATCAGCCCAAATTATCGATGGCTTACATGTCGGATGAGTGCTTTTTTAGGAAACTTAATATTTTTTTAACGGTTATTCAAACAGTTGGAAAATTTTATAAATTTCTTAGTTTCTAGCCTAATGCCTAGCAAGAGATGGTATAGCTTGCACAAGTTGAGTTCTTCATCCTCTCCCACTGTGGGCAGTTTTACTATATCTCGTAAGGTCGTTTACGTACGGTAAGACGTAAGAAACTTGGGGCAGGTTGCGAGCGTGGTGAGTTTGGCGTGTTTTTAATGTGTTAGGCGTGTGTGAGTGTGATCAGGTAAGTGTCTGCAACATTGTTGTACTTGGTGTTTGTCTCTCTAATTGAACATGCACAAAAAAAAATGTATCAACAAATTCATCAAAGAAAGTAATATACAACTTATTGCATTTTCCTAATCTGTTAAATTGTTTTTAACTAACTTTTCATTTAAATTAAACGTATTTTATTATTTTATTTAAAGAAATATAACTTCTACAAATCGTTGTTATAAAAATATTAAAAAAATCGAAAATAACACTCTGTAGACCAATTCAACATTTTTATGCGCAGTGTGCCTTGCAACTTGCAAGTGCTCCCCATGCGAGGGCCTAAAAATAACTCGGCAGGCAGCGCGTGTGCCACAATTTGGCCTTATCGTTGATGGAGCGTTAGCCTATCATTAGCCGGACTTTATGCCACGACTGCAGCTCTCCCGCTGCTCGATGGGCGCTGACTTTACGCGGTGGGTGTGTGGTTGCAAGGTTGCGATTATGGGCAATGAATTTTGGGTGCAGGCAGCTGATTTACAAATGCCATTGGGAGGGAATGCTTTGGGGGAGGTGGCCGACTAATGGGCCCACATTCGATATGCTACTTAATTGCAAATCGAGAGTTGCAAATGCCGATGGTTATGGCAGGCAATCCAAAGAGTAAATAGCTCAGTTAATTATTTATGGAAATATTTTACACGCCTTTAATGCCTTTTTCAACGCAATTAACTTTTTGGATAATACATGCATTGGTTATACTCGTAATGGATGTAGGCAAAAAAGTACTTTGTAAGTAAGATCGCCTTAATTTTGGTACAATAGTGATTTGGATATGCAAAATAATACCGACTCAAATTGGTCATTCACAGATACTCAAATTGGTCATTCACAGATACGGGTTTCCCCAGATACCATTAAAAACGTAGCTCGCTTAGACAATTGTCTCCATTTACAAACACCGATTTAAGCTTAAAAAGTGAGTAAGCACAAGAACTGATAATATAGTTGTATCTGCCCAAAAAAGTAACACAACAAACGCCTTGAAAAAAAAACCAAGACAGCATCCGGAGATTGTGGAAAGGGGGTCTACTTGAACCTGAGTCATCCACAGATCTTCGCAATGGTTTTGATGTGCTCATTTGTTTTTATTTCGCAGCTGCGATAAATGAAACTAAATGTCTCTTATAATGTAATTTGGGAGTAATTTCTGCATGTGCTTTTATTTTGGTTTTCACGCATCAATGCCATTTGCTATTTTTGGCTAACGACTCATTCGGGTTCAGAGGTGAGAACAGAGCTTTTCTAGGGAATCTCCGTAAGTATTTTTTTATGGCGAGTTGAACGGACTTTCGATTTTATTTTGCTGTTCGGCGACGCTTTTTATGGCCACATTTGGCAGCACAAAGTCAACAATTGTTTTAATGTATTCTGTACATAAGAAGCGTAATGAATAAACAAATATTTGCAATCGAAATTTGCCCCCTCTTAGTTCGCTTGAATATATTTTTACAGTTATCGCTCTGGCAGTGACTTTTTCCCCTCTTGATTTGGCTTTATGTTCATGTTAATTGCATTATGACCCATTTAGCCGAGAGTTGTTCTCATTCCTTTGCCCTTGTTGGTGTTAATTTGTGCTGTTATTTTGTTGGCCATCAAACTGGAGCGCGACTCTGGATCCGCCATCCAAATCCCGGGAAGGAAGCCCCAAAGCCGCCGTCTGAATGTAATTAAGATAAAATTTGTGTGCTCATGTTTTTATTCCCTTTGCTGTTCCGCATTTTGTTCTGACATCGCTGCGCTTTGTCGTGTTTGCACTCGTTTTATAGGTATTACAAGGGTATATGGATGCCACTTGTTTTTTAAGGGTCAATAAGCAAATATCAAATAAGCTGCATTTAAAATTAATTTCTTAAATGAAAGAGTTTTAATTAAAGAAAAGATTATAACACAATAAGATTATCAGCAGTTGGAAATTAATCCACCTTCGACTTAAATTTCACAAGCTTGAAATCGACTTAAAATTTAAATATGGAAGGAAGGCTGATTTCATAGAAATCTTAAATGAAAGAATGATTGCTGATTTATTATGCTAATAAAAATGTTTGCCTACTGCTTATCAGCAAACATAAATGTACAAACTACAGGTCATCGAATAGCCGACTACACAATCACAAAGTTCTTATTGTTTGTGATTTTTCTTATTTTAAGAATACAAGAGAGCCTGCGAACCGCGGTTGAGTCACAAAACCCCGACCCCTCCACTGCCACAACCACTTGAGGGCTGTCACTCAAGACCGAATCTGGCTGGCGATGCCGGAGGTGATAACTGCACCACTGCACCACCACGCTCAATTGGGTGTGGGTGCGGACCTCGGATCGCCCTGCCTCGCCCTTTGTCATTCCAGGTATTCAAATCGAAGGCCCAGCTGCAGGTAAGCGATACGGGGCGGTGAGTGTCAAAAGTTCTGCGATAAGTGAAAGGCATGAGGGGCTGCGACTACGGCTTTATCAATATATCTGCCGATAAGTGAGGTCGCTTGGTACTCAATATTTGTGGATATAAGAAACTACCATAAAACCCAGGTGTAGTTTTCAGAATTGTGCTTTGATTCTCACATACTCTGCATTCAAATTTGTCATTTTAACGTTTAGCAAATGTTTGACCCATTTTCATGTAAGTTATTTTTAAGTTTCCGATGACTTGAAAAAGGTGACCCAAAATTTAAATTCTACAGTGCATAACTTTGACAAATTTAAGCAGATATCAAAGTGACATACCTCTTAAGACTTGTGGATTGATTCTCTAAAAATCTGCATTCAAAGTTTTCAATTTAACGTTGATCAAATTTTTGACCCATTTTCATGTTAGTTATTTATAATTTTCCGATGTATTGTAATATAGTGACTCAAAATTGGACTTCTGGAGTCTATAACTTTACCAAATTTATGCCAATTCCAAAGCGGCAGACCTCTAAAGACTTGTGGTTCGAATCTCTAAAAATCTACATTCAAAGTTTTCAATTTAACGTTGATCAAATTTTTGACCCATTTTCATGTTAGCTATTTTTAAGTTTCCGATGAACTTCAACATTGCATAACTTTACCATATCTAAGCCGATTTTAAAGTGACATACCCCTGAAGACTTGTGATTTGATTCTCTATTCACATTTTCATGTTAACGTTGATTTATTTTCGAACCCATTTTCAATATTTTTGATTGTTTTTATAGGGGTTTTTAAAGAAAACCAAGTGATAGACACACCGCCTGGCGGGCGAATATACTCTTTCGATATATACTCCACCAACTGAGGGTATCTGTATAAATAAACTAAAGTGTGGGCGGCAGTCGATATATCGCAACAAGACGGGCAGGCTGCCAAATCGCTTGCAACCTCCTTAGAAATTAGGGGATTCCAATGGGGCGGGGGGGTTGGATGGGGCGGACACTTACCCTGCGCGGCTGCTGTTGCTGTTGTTGTTGTTGTTGTTGCTGCTGTTGTTTGGGTGGCTCGTAAAAGCTGCTGCCATTCTCCAACCACTCGACATCGCTGCAAGATCAAGAGAGGAAGATTAACAACCACATGTTGAGCCAATTCACCACACAACAAACAAGAAAGCTCTCTCCGAAAGTTTTTTCTTCGGCATTATTTTCACGAACTTTTATGTCTTATGAACTATTTTGAAAATTCTTCTCAGATGCAAGTGCCAAATAATCTCACCTGAATGGTTCCCTGTTTACTAACACCCTTGTATACTACCAAAAAAAAAAAAAAATGAGCAGACTGAGTTAATGTGTGTCTTTTCCTATTTACCAAAAAACTGCTTCCTTAAAAATGTTTTGTTATTTATTTCTAGATATTTTTATAAGCTTGTTTCTTTATAAAGACCAATTAGAAAAAGACGTTCCTTGGGATAGGATGATTTCAAAAACAAAGTAAGTAATTCAAAAATAATACCTTGCTTACAAATGTTTAAAGTCCAATATCGTTTGTTTAAAAAAAAATCGATAAGATAGTCGCGCTAGGTCAATAAATATAAATTTACGTCTTTGACTCTAAACTTGAAGTGGCTATTATCTTAAAATGTATAATACTAAAACGCGTTAGCATATATTTATGAAAGTCAACTCTGCTGGAAAGTAGCTTCTCTGTTAAACTTAAACAAAATCACATCTCCACTCACCGCTGCATTCGTTGGATGACCGGCAGTTGGGCGGTGCTGTCGTGGATTCGCACCTGGTCGGGTGTGACCTCCTCGAGCAGGAACATGTTCTTGCTGGCCAAAGGAGTCAGTTCGGGCTCCGCAGGATTAGTGTTCCCATAGAAGAGTGGACTTAGGGAGCGACATGCCCCGCCTAGTAGCTCATCGATGTTTTGATGTCGCGATATGAAGAGCTTTTCGCCGGCACGCCGTGTTTGCGGTGAAAAGCGTGGCTGCAGCGGGGTGAGGGTGGGCGTGAGAATGGGTGGTGCCTCCTGCACTTGCGACCTTGGAATGTTGTCGTAGGGCGAGGGGCAGCGCACGGGACTGGCGCATTGACCCAGTGGAGGTGGTCGCTCTGAGTAGGCATTAAAGTTGAAGGAGCTGCTCAGCTCTTCAGATGCCAATGTGGGTGGTGCCAGCCTCAGATCCACTTCATCCCTGGATTCCTGCTTACCCTCCGCCACTGGCTGCACATCCACATCATCGCTACCAGGTTGAGGCGGTAGTTTAGCACTTTCTGAATCCTCCTGTAGCCACCAGGCCCGCTCCCCGGACTCCCAATGCTTGATGATTCGCGGTGGTGGTGTGGGTGGCTTCACCGGCGGTGGTTCGTTCTCCTTTTCCTCTTGAGGGGCCTCTTCGGGCTCCTCCTGCCACCAGGCTCTTTCGCCTGACTCCACGCGCTGCACATTGAACATCTTTCTGGCGGGCCCAGAGAGCCACCAAGGATTGGAGCCACCGCTCTTGGAATTACCTCCACTCTTGGAAGCACTACCCTTGGAGCTCCGTTGGCTGCCATTCGAGGGTAGTCTCAGGGTCACCTCCACATGCGCCTCGCTGTTGTTGTTCAGATCGCCATTCTCCTTGGAAGGCTCCTCAGCCTCCTCCTCTTCCTGCAGCCACCAGGCATCCTTTTCCGGTGATAGCCTACTCCTGGGCATCAGTTTCACCTGGCTGCTGGAGTCCTGCTCCTCCTGGCTCCACCAGGTGCCTTTGCTCTGCTCCTGGGCATCGTCACTCAGCGGATTGAGGGTCTCCTCCGCCAGAGTGTCGTCATCGTCGGCATGCTCATCCTGGCGCAGCCACCAGGCCTGCTCCTCCCCAGAATCAATGTGCCTCAACCTGTATGGCGGCATCTCTCCTCGATTATTTTGATCCAAAGCAGAGGCCGTGTTTATCTGCAAACTGGTATCCTGCCACCAACTGGGATCGTCCTGCTCGGAGGTGGTTAGGCTAGCAGTGGTCGTGAGGCTCGTCTCCTGGGTGGTGCTAATGGTGCTGGTGGGCAATCTAGTCCCTGTTCCCGTGGTGCTTTCTCGCGGACAACGTGTGCTCGAACTCTGGGAATTCGTTTGGGGTGAGGGTTTCGCTTCGCTCGATGGCGTCGTTCGCGGTTCGTTCGTTCGCAAATCTGTATTCAGACTGATCCCAGAGATTTTCGAAATCTTCGAGATCGCCGAGATGCCCGAGATCACTGGCAGCGAAAGAGCCTCCGGTTCGCCCGAGCTCTCGGAGCTTTCGAGGAAGATCGGCTCGTTATTTGCGTCTTGCTGACGGCTGGCGAAAAAATTCGATACCGCCGATAGCTTCTTCAGTCTTGTCTGTGTGGCTGGCACCACTTCAGCCACCGCGGGCGGTGATTCAGTGGTGCTGTTTGGCTTGTGGGCGGCGGCGGTGACCTTGCCAGCACCGCCCTCTTTGGTAGCCTTCTTTTTGGCCTGCTTTTTCACGGTCTTGACCCGCTGCTCGCTATCCGAAGCGGAGGCGGTGGCCGAGGATGAATTGCCAGTCGTTGATTCGCTGCAGGATTTGTGTGCTTTTGGTTTCGAACTAACACCTGGCCCCTTGCCATTGCTTAATTTGGTCGATTTCTTGGAGGAACTGCCAGAGGCTAAGCTACCCTCGGATCCAGCACTTGGCGACCGCTCTAGACTACTACCATTGGGTAGATCCTCGGATTCTCCGCCGCTACTGGGAGTTCGCGACTTGCGGGGTCTGTCAGTAGGTCCCACATTCAAAGAAGACTTTCGGAAGTCCTTGTTGGGCCATTTTACAGCCGAACTTCCAGAACTGGAACTGCAGGTCTTGGTGGGTGAGTCCGCCTTGTTGGGTGGTGCTGGCGGTTTGTTAACCAAATTCTCCACTGACGATTGTCGAGAGTTCAGTCGTATTGCCTTTGGTGGGGAAAGCTTGGACTTTGTGGACTTCGAAGAGCTCAAAGAGCCGTTTGTTCTAGGTGGAGAAACAGCTTCTGGGGACTTTGATGTGTTCCCAGACGACCCATTACATCTGGATGGTGATTGAGCTTCTGGGGACTTTGATGAGTTCACAGAGCCATTACTTCTTGATGGAGATAGAGCTTCTGGGGACTTTGATGTGTTCACAGAGCCATTACTTCTGGGCGGCGATAGAGCCTCAGAGGATTTTGCAGAACTGACAGATCCATTGGTTCTAGGCGGGGATAAGGCTTCTGAAGACTTGGCAGAGCTCATAGAGCCATTGGTTCTAGCTGGTGATACATTTTCTGGTATTGGCTGAATCTGTTTTCCATCGCCCACTGAACTAGATTTCCCCGATCCGGAACTGTTCAAAGGACTGGCGCTATACCGCAGACTGCTGATCCTATCTCTATGTGGACTATATGTCGAGCTTATGCTGCTTCCTGCACTATATCGAAGGTATCTGGTGGAATCATCCAGTCTATCCGACTGAATCTCCTGATCCGTTGTCTCGCGTCTTTTGGTGGATCTTTGGATGGTCTTCTCGATGGTTTTGGCTGGATCAATGCGACGGGTACGCTGTACAGTGGTGCTGCCCGGTAAAGTTGGTGAAGTGGCTCTAGTGACTACGGAAATGGTGATGAAGGTCTCATTGGTTTCTGTGTCCTCTGCGGGATGTTTCTCTTGCTGCTTCTCGGGAGTCTTATCCTTGGAGACCTCCCTGGGTTTCTCCTCGATCTCCAGCTCTTTCTCTCGCTCCCTTTCTCTACTGGCCTTGGCCCTGCTGGCAGTTCTGGCATGGAAATCACTGGTGGTCAGGTAGGATAGGGCACTTCCATTTCCCGAGATTCGAGAACCCGATCCATAACGACTGCTGTAAGCGTTTCTTGTGGCCGAAGAGGATGAACTTGAGGTATTACCACCACGATAAGTGGCCCCCAATTTACTCCTGGCACTATCGTTCACGGGACTCGGATCCCTTGATTTGTTGCGATTCGTGTGTTCCAAGGCCACTGGACTAGGGTCTCGAGATCGCACGTATTTCCCCAAAGAGCTGGTAGTCGTACCCGTATACCTCTTAACCGGACTGCTTCGCTCACTTTGAGCTGCTGTTTCTTTGGCTTCAGTTTTTGCATAGCGACTGACATAGCTTGTAACTGGAGTACTTGTGGCTGGTGGAGGTGGATCCCTTTTGAGGCGGTACGTCCCTCCAGAGAACGAGGGTCTGTAGGAGGTGGGCGTGGCCAGCGAAGTGTATCGCGATGTGGAGTCGCCCGAAGTGCCATACTGTGGGTGAAAGAATAAATTAGTCAGGTGATTTGATAAAGATTTTAAGCAACACACCGAAGAACTGCCTGGTTTGTAGGAACTGCCCAAGCTCGTTTTCCACGGCGTCTAAAATGAAAAAATAAAATTATTGTCAGTAAATTTTATATAACATATCATTAGCTGATATTTGAATGACTCTATTAAGCCCTGAGAAAATATTTTAAATAAACCTTGCAGACAATTCTTTTCTATGCCTAATGATTCATTGATGCCATGAGTCGTCAAAACAAAAAGTACTTTGACCCCTCATTGACTAAATATATAACACTAAACTATAGACCAACTATAAATATGTTAAACGATTAATATGAATGATTTTGCAAATCTAAATTAATCTAAAATTAAGACTCATTCTCTCAGTGAATCCTACCAATAAATAGTGAGTGAGTGATTTCTTTATAGCTCATTGTGGCCTGTGAGGATTGCTGGCAAGATGTGCATGCACTCATTCAAAAGAAATTGAAACTGATGGGCAATCACATGGCTTTGATTGATTGGCGCTCTAAGAGTCCGAAAGCAATTGACTCCAGCAAAATAAGACGAAAACAAAGTGCTGCCCCACATTCGGCCCCCTGATGCCTGCAGCACCACCTTCTCCATTTTCCAGGGGAATTTCTTCAATGAGCTGTGCACTCGACAATTATTCGCACGCATTTCATCATCGTCAGCCACAGAGGAGCATCATCGGCAGCCTCAGCACATCGGCTGCATCAACATCAACATCAACAGCATCAGCATCAGCATCTGATGCCAAGGAATCCCATAGTCCCCCATTTCCCCGATGGACTATTTGTGGTTGGGACTGCTACTGATGCCGCTTTGAACTCGCCCAATGCATTTTCCTCCGATTCGGTTTGGGATTTCGGACGCTGCGTCTATTTCATTTTCAATTAAATGGCGCTGTAGCACGCGCTTTTCAATTAATTTGGACGTGTAAACAGATTCATTTCGATTATTTCAACATCTGCCTTCTAATCTCGGCCGCAGCGCATTAGACGATTGCCCTCGTCCATCGAGACACGTTGAGTTTTCCTCGAATATAATGAAATTTGCGGGGGCCCCGACCACTTCGCCCTTTCTTTATTGAGGATCGCAGGGTGGTCTCTGGGGGGGTTTTACCCACTATATCTTTGAGAATCAGACACTTATTTAACATTGCAAAATTTGTGTCACCGGTTAAAAGATTTTTGGCAACACAAACGATTTTCGGCTAATTATTGCAAATTATCACTTATGACCAGATGAAATGCTGTTGAACCCAGAATGGTTACATCCCACTTTAAATATATTTTTTGACCATACTCATTTATTTCATATAAAATTATGTTATATTTAATGGCTATTCTGGTTATTTTAATGTTTAAAAAGGAAAACTATTTCCGATAGAAGATGATTAGATATTGAATTTCCAATTATTTATAGTTACATTTTCAACTTTCTACACCCATTATTAAGTATATATTAATATATTAAAGTGATACGTTTATTGTTTTATTGTTTAAGTTTTCTTAACCTTTAATGAACTCCCAAGATTGTAAAGGAATTCGCCCATGAAAATGCTGCAAAGGAATTTCTCTATTTAAATCACTTAAAATAGGGCCGGTCCCAAGTGGCGCCAATCCCGGCGAGTGACAACTATCCGGGGATAAAAAATAATATTATTACATTTTCCAGCGCCCGCCCAATGTGAAGAGCTGGCGAGTGAGCGAGAGGGAGTGAGGAAGAAAGACAGACAGTCTCGGCTAATTGTTTTCGCTCAGTGAAATGGAATGCCAAACACACAAATAGCCAACAATGTGCAAAACAAGCAAACGGAGACACTCAGCCGGAGGAGACTGGATGATCGTGTGGATGGGCCAATGGATCTTCTCTGGAATGGCTTCGCCATGTGTACTTTGTTCGCCGCCGATTCCAGCAGAGTGCCGCACTTCTGACAGCGTTATTATGCGGTCTCAATTAGGAAAGTACAGGGACTAGGGATCGGGAATCGGGAATCGGGAATCGGGGATCGGGGATCAGGAGCAGGATGCGCCATAATGCGCCCGTCTGTCAGTGGCCAAGGCCCATAAAGCACGACCAGGAAAGCCATCCACTCACAGAGTATTTAGACTGTGACCCCAGATGATTCGAAGAGGCGACTGAATATTCGCGTGCCAGACAAATGATTTATTTTTAAATGCTTTTCTAGTTTGCTCTGTCAAAAGTGTCGAAATTGCGTTTCACGAATCTAAAATGTGTAACGAGTGGCGGTGGTTAAGTAAAAGATAGGATCTAACAAGTAATACTTTTCAGTATAATAAAAAATAAATAGCAACATAATAATACAATTATAGTTTTTAACATTAGATTCTGTTCGATAACATAAATATTGACCACATTATGGAAATAATAGTCAAGAAATTATTGTTATTAAAAAATATGTCAAGCTAAAAATAAATTACTTTTTAAAATGTTTCTATACATACAAAATTATCCATTTAAAATAAGACGAATGTTATCAATCAATAGATAAAAGAAAAACAACATTTGAATTACATCTTTTTGAAATGAATACTCAAATATCCTCAAAAAATATAAATGATTTTATTATAAAATATTTTAAGGTGAAAATTATTTATCTTAAGTACAAGTACACTTTGATTTTTTTAACGTTCTAAAAATTGAAACATATTATAACAATACATTGATTTCTAAAAATGTGCATAAAATTTAAATGGAAGTAGACCCTAAATTAGATTTCTTATACTAAAAACAAGAGAGAACGCTATAGTCGGGTGCCCCGACTATCAGATACCCGTTACACAGGTAAAGGGAGTGCGAGGGAGATGAAGATAGAAACTTTGATCACGCATAACTTTTTAACGAATGGTCCGATTTGAAAAATTTCTTCTACATTTCGATAGGTATTGATAAACACAATAAAACTGCATTTTTACTTTTCCGAAATATTTTCCGAAATCGTATATAAGCAATTGTGGGCGTTAAAGGGGGCGTGGCACCTTTTTGAAACAAACTTGCGCTGCGTAGGAACTCCTAGAATCTGCATGCAAAATGCCAATCTTCTAGCTTTTATAGTTTCCGAGATCTCAGCGTTCATACGGACAGACAGACAGACGGACAGACGGACAGACGGACATGGCTAGATCGACTCGGCTAGTGATCCTGAACAAGAATATATATACTTTATAGGGTCGGAAACGCTTCCTTCTACCTGTTACATACTTTTGCACGAATACAATATACCCTTTTACTCTACGAGTAACGGGTATAATTAATAAATAGCTTTTAGCAGTCAATAACTTTCAGCACCCAATAAAAAACCATATTTTACTCTCAAGTCGATTCTATATTTAGAGCCAAACAAGTTCTCATATGGAAGGACCACCAATTCACGAAGATCAACAATTTTACCAAGTTTTCAAAGACCTATCCAACTGCCAAGCTGTTGTCCTAACTGGGATAGTCAATCTTTTTATCCTCGGCGCCGATCCCGATTTCGTTAGCTTTCCTGACTTCTCTCTTGATCCGTTTTCGGATCCCTATCTTGATCAGTGGCTAACTCCGCATCCGTGCTCGTTTCCGGGTCGGATTTCTTGGTCCCATCCAGGCCCACACCGACCACAAGACCCAGATGTCGAGTCTCCGGCTCGATTGGTTCCAAACTTGGAGCCTTTTGCGGATTCCTGTCCATGGCATCCCTCAGAGCTCGCATCCCCAGCTCGAGGGCGCAGTCAATGGAGCTCCTGTCCGGCGGTTCGCGGGTAAGGGGTCCATTGAAGTGCACATAGATGTCCCCCTGGGCGGCCAGATCCAGACCGTAGGTGGTCAGATCCTCGCCAAAGACCAGCTGGGTGGCACTTGGATCCGTGTGCGTCGTTCGCATGGCGGCCAAGAGTCCAGTGATGCCAAACCGATCGCCCAACATCGTGGCCGGAATATTGGTAAACTTTCCATCGGTTGTACTCCGGATTCCCGCCGCTTGCGACGTTGTGGCGGAAGTGGCCGGATCGGATCCCTTCGTTACCAATCCGTAAATGGGTTGACCGAATACATCCGCAAACGTGGGCAGCGGCGGCTGGCGATCGTAGAGTTCCGGGAAGAGCTTGTAATCCGAGTCGATGCCGGCATCTCCGCTCGAGGTGGAGGCCGTTTCCGGCGGCTCTTCGCTGGGCGGATCCGGCAAGGGCGGTGGGCGTGGCGGCTCCACCTTCTGACGATTGGAGGCACTTTCCTGGTTCTTCTTTCTCAGCGCTATCGAGGGATTCACCTTGCAACGTGGACGACGACGCCGCGGCATTTTTGTATCTTTTTATACAAATATCCTTTCCGTGTAAATGTGTGAGTGTGGTGTGTGTGTGGTGTGTGGTTAAATGGCAGTTGGCGGTGGGGTGGTTGGATAAGTGAGTGTGGGTGGATAATCTCAGACTCAGAGAACTTAAATTAAATAAAACCCGATCTTGAAGCCTACTCGAGAAGCGCCTAGCACCGCCTTCCTTTCTGCTACACACAAAAAAATTTTGATACACTTTGATGAGTGATTCAAATAAAACCTGATCGTCCAAGTTTCCGAAAGCTAGTCTAGATTCAAAATAAATTATAACAATAACACTTTTGTATTAGACTACTTTTAATTTCCAAACTTATTAATTTTATAAAATGTGTAAAAAGTTTTACACAGAAATTAAGAAATTAATTTTGAAAAACTTATTTCCAAAAACAGTAAATTCAAATTAACTGAAAAGTTATTAATCAAATGAACCATTTTTGGTTCTTTAAATGAAGAAATTCAGGCAAGTTTATTATATAGTTATGTGAACTATACTTTTTATAATGAAAACAATAGTTATTAATAATCAAATAAATTCAAAAGTTGTTAATGGAAAAAAGAACAAAAATATAGATTATATGTAATTTTGATCTATATATTAAGATGAAAATTGTCCTTTCTCTTTTCCTCACACTTCCTTCCCTGAAAACAAATTGCTTGAATATTCACACTTTGTTAATTAATTAGGTGGTGCGTGCTTCTTGGCTCTCACCGAAGAACTTTCAACTTTATGCGTGTCATAAATATTTACAACTTCCTCCTGGCCATAAAAATCCTCAACAAAGTACCAACTCCAACGAGAACAAGAAGAGTGCGTCAACGTGAAAGAAACAGAAATCATTTTGCCTTACTCCTAACATTTTTAGAAACGTTCTAAATATAATTGGAGAAATGACTCCGGATAAGATGAAGTGGATGATGTAGATCGGAGGGGGCAGAAACTTGTTGTTTGCCGGTCATAAATTGATCAGTTTATTAGATTCTAAGACCCGAAAAATATTTAATTGATTTATGCTCAATGAGTCAAAAGTCAAGCTGAAGTCATAAACTTGATGCCTGGGAACAAAAGGATATAATGAGTTGAACATGAAGGGGATTACAAGAAAAGCGATTTAAAAGGAGGAATGACAACCGAAATGGAGTGGTTGTCTTGGGATTAGAAGCTGGATATTAAATTGGGGTATAGTCTTAGAATGATTCGAAATAGTTTTCTCATCATGAATATTTTAAGTGTTTTTAAAAATTAATAATCGCTTAACCTTGAATACATACTAAATGTAATACAAAAACCCAAAGCAAAATAAATGTATCTAATAAAAACAATAAATAAATCAAAATGTATACTTAAGAGCTGACAGTACTCAATGTCCAATATAAAAAATACCATAAAATAAGTCAAATATTAGACAAAAGTCCTTTAACAATTGTTAAAGTGCATTTGTCAGAACTAACATAAATCAAATTAAATACGTTTAAATGTCGCCAATTAACCTGCTCTGCGAAAATAAAAGCCATTTATTCATCCATTTGTTTGCTATTCAAACACTAAACCATTCGGTCATTCTGCTGCCACACCTCGGCCATAATTTGAGTTCTTTGTATGGATAGGAAATTAGAACAATCAACTAGACAGAAATCCAAACCAAAAACCAGACAATGAGCAAATTTGTATTTGAATTGTTTATCAATGGAACTGGAGCTCACACATACGAGAGCAAACTCTCAGATACATTTTATCTGGCAGTATATATGCATATGTATCTGCCAAATACTCATGCATGAGGTAAGGCAACAAATTAGAAATAAACAAAATTCGTGGATGCGAAGAATCGCAAAAAGACACAGAGCAAAGATACACAGATCGAGATACACACTATATAGTATGAGTACGGGTACGTAGATACAGATACGGATAGTTGGCGATGCATTAACTAGTACTTACATAACTGCGGTAGGACGACATTACGTTGCTTTTGGCAAGCGATCCTCGATCGGGCCGATTAAAATTCACGTTCACAATATACTGGTGCCCCCTTCAAAAATTGTTGAATTTATTTTGGGCCTGGCTGGTAATCCAATCTGGCGGACACTCGCGCGATCGAAACGGAGCAACTCGAACCACTGACGACAATTACGAAAACGTATCTGGCGGATGCACTCGGCGAACGCCTCTCAATTGCAATAGATGCAAAATAAATTAGATGCATTTACTGAAATCGCGCGCGTGCGACAAATTTCTAGCGATCTTTCACGACACTTTCCCCTTTCCTTCCCTATTTTATTTTCATTTCATTTATTCCTTCAGTAAACTTTCATTACGTTTCCTTTACTTTGTGTTTTTTCGCGCTCGGCGATATTCGGAGATATTGGGTTCGGCCGTGTGCCACTTTACATAATCCACCGGCACGCACCGGCCAGGTTGGGGATATATACTCGTACTGCGGTGCCCACGGGCATACAACCAGCTATAGGCTATAGCGCCCCGATCTATTTGGGAATGCAGCCGGCGAATGCGACAGAATCGGACGCGATCGCGAACGCGACGCTTTATTTATGCGTTGATATTTTTCTTATTTTCCCATTTTCCATCTCCGCTTTTTTTGTTCTCCTCCTCACGACAACGGCGAACGCATCACTTTTGCTTTTATTTCAATTTACTTTGGGAGCAGCACAACTTAAGCTGTTATTTATAAATTTAGCAACATTCACACACTCGCTGAAACATTTTTTTTTTGTCGCATGCAAACGCGATTTTTGTTTTCAGTTCTCTAAAATCGAATCGAATCGGGCCGAAATGAAAAGCGTGTGCGACTCGGCGCGTTGTCAAAGGAAAACTGTCTGGCCGCTGTGAAAATATTTTCGTGCCGAGATTTTCTTCTGCCTCGCATTGAATTGCGTGAAAAGCTGAGCGGTGGAAAGTCTCCGTCTCTCTCGGTTTGGGTGTGCGTGTATTTTCGGCAAGCGAGAGAATCGGAGAAGAAGCTCTCGGAGATTCTTTCTCCGTCGACGATCGCTGCGTTTGTAAATTGCAATAGAGAAATAAATAAAAGTTCTTAATATACCCTTAAACGTGGTACAATAGTTACTCTTTGCTAAACACAAATGTATCTTCTTTAAAATCCAGCAAATTCTTTCTTTAAAAGACCACCTATATTTCTCTCTCCCTTAAACGGACAGCTTTTTTTAACTAATAGATCTTTTTGTTCCCATATAAAATAACAATTCTAACCATCAGAAAAGGAAGTCTACGGGTTTCCCTTAACCGGATAAGTAAAAACACGAAAAAAATATTATTTTCAAATTCTAATCTAATTAAATTGTACATGCAACCCTATAATGACTCTCCTAGGCGGACCTTCTAATAAAAGGACACCTTTCATTATTAAAAACAATTTAGATAACAACTATTTTTGAAAAGGATAGCTTTATTGGATTCTAAACAAATAGCATTGGAAAATTTGTTTAAATCTTAAATTAATTTTAATAAAATATGAAAGCGAACTTTTATTTTAAATGTATTTTTTTTTGTCTAAAGTATTTAGCTATTTCGGTGTTATTCCCAGTTCATTTATATAAGCTGTTGTAAGCATTTGACATACATTTAAAATAATGACAGCAAATTAAGATTTTGTATCTAACAAAGGAATTACAAAGAGCATTTAAAGCTTCGTCCCATCGTCTTCATTATCGAATCATCTTTTCCCATTCATGTATATACATATCTGCTCCGCATATATATCTGACAGAAATCGGCCAACCGGCTATATGTGCCAGCTTCTTGATTTCAACTACCGCAATGTAAGGAAATGCGTACAAATTCTTGTAATGCTCATAAAATGCAGCTCGTAAGTATTTTGCATCTATTTGGACTGCTCCATTCCATCCCAGCTATTTCCGTCTATTATTAGTCGAATAATTTAATTGAAATATTTTTGGCATCGGTGACTAATCGATGAGTGGGCGCAGAATTGGAAAGGTGGGGAACATGTTCTGGGGTATCCAGAAAAAAACATAAAAAAGTATGTATGATGCAAACGATAATTGTCATCTACAGATACAGATGCAGTCTGTCATGTTACCATGAATGAAAGACACCGAAAGGGAGACCAACAATTGACGGGGGTCTACAACCTGATGAGGTGTCCCCTCGGATTATACTTTGTCTAGAAGGAAAGCGAAAATTACACTTTTCTTAGTCAAACATGTTCGTGAGATTTATATGCCAATTAAAGATCATACACTTTATGGTTGATGAAATACAAAATAAATGGTCTGTAAAATAGTCCTTAGCCATCTTAGCATAATAATATCAAGTTTGCTTTCATGTACATTAAGAACATTTTCAATGTCTTAAATTTGGTTCTTTACTAGTACTTAGAATTAAATTGCGAAACTTGTTAAATTTTTTAAATAATAATATAAACAAGAAACCTCTTTCCAAATTGCAACATGTTTTATTTCATATAATAATATCTCAATTATTTGAAAATTATTTCGTATCAAGCTTCAAATGTTATTTAACATTTCTTAAGCCCCTTTCTTTTTCTTATTGCATAATTTCTTTCCAATTTCCTCTGTTTGAATTCCTGTTAATAGCATAGATTCCCCTTACTTACTTACTTACCCTCTGGCCCCAGGCATTATTCGGTTCATTTGTGTATCACAGAATACCCGAGGAAAGCATCACAGATATCATGCAGAAGACGACGACACATATCGCATATTTGTTCTGGTTTTAAAAATAAAAATCTGTGTGCCACTTTTGCAGTTGCCACTGCTGCCGGCAGTCACCGGAAACGTGCGGCTAAAAAGATGACGTCTAAACACGAAATAAAACTGGCATTTGTTGGGTTTAGTAATAACATTTAAACTAAATATGCGCAAAATGCCAAAAACCATTCAAGTGAAATAGAATGCCTGCGTTGCCGATGCCGATGCCGTTGTCGTTGCCTGCGCCATAAATCAGACAAAGATGCTAAATTACCAGAGAAAAAGGGAGGAAAAGCCAAAGGCAGCGGCATCAATGGGCTAATAGCCCCCGGCAAAGTGGCTCGACACTTTGACGAAAGACACGCAGGGGCGGCGTCTTAACCCAATCTGACCGACAGATACAAATAGCTTTCAGCGCTGCATTAAAAAATAAAAAAGATCCACAACAGGCGTGCATTTCGCATGCTTTCCACAAATATTTTCCCAGTGCGTGCTGCCGGCAGCGACGCCAACGCAACCCAGAAAAAAAACTGAAAAAACCAAAAGCCGAAAAATGAAAACTGAATGCAAACAAATCAAGAGGAACGGCGGTGGAAAACTAGAAACGGATTTTGGGCAGGCAATAAAAAGAAATACACCGACGGCCATAAAAGTCAGACCCGGCAATCCCCGGGAGCAAAAGCGAGGTGCACCACGCAGTCGGTCAATCATGCTGCCCCATGCCAACCCCTTTCCCAGCCACTCATATGCAGAGAAAAAAAGTATGTAACATTATTCATTGCAAAATTAACGCATGAAAAAAGGACTATAAACTATACATAATAAAATCAAACTTGTTTCTTTTCGCTCAGAAGGATAAAAGAAAGTTCTTAGGATAGATAACATCAGTATCCCTAATTCTATAATCTTTAATCTTTCAAATGTTTTCATAATATTTGAACATTTAGTAAATATGAAGAAAACTAAGAAAAATACTAATTAATTAATTTTTCATTTTTAAAGTGTTTGGTTTTACTTTTTACAATGTTTTGTTCACTAATGATCTTTCTAAGTTTTAAGATCAATTACTTGTTTCATAAAAGCATGTGAAGAAAAACTATTACTTACTTTTTAATATCTAAATGTTTAAATAAAATGTATTTCTTAGTACCTCGATCTTTTTGTTTTCAGTGCATGCCCAGCGGCTCCTATGGGATGAGATCTCTGCGCTGAACGCAGCTCCATCTTCATCCGCATCCCAGTGGCCGATCTCTGGGCCTTTCAATCATTTCGTACGATTTTCAAATTTGTAATTTACGAGTGTGTCTGCGGTCTTCTGGAGGCGTGCCTTCAGCGACAGATTATGCAATGAAATGATGCAAACACTAGTTAATAAAACGAATAGAGTGTGGTGTTACCAGACGGAGGGATGCTAATTCGGATCCCCGGGAATGGAGATTACGAACTGGGGGGCGGCGCTTAAGAAAAAATAATATTTAATCCAAATATGAAACGAAGTTTTGCGTCTTTGTTTAATAAGTAATTTGTAACTACTCATTTTGTATTCTCTGTTTTAATAATATTTAAATGTATGCCTCAAGTCGTTTTAACTTAAAAAGTATGAAAATAGGCTATGATGAAGAATTATTGTTACCACATTGAAACCTTTTTCCTGTGCGCCTATATTTTATAGAAATAAAGTTAATTTATTTTATGAGCCCCTAATTCAAACTGCTTAAGAAACTGAAAAAAGAAATTAAAATAATTATTATTAGTCTTAGCGTTAACACATTGCTCTATTGGAATGCATAGTTAACAGGCGGTTGTTTGCCCGGAAAGTCTTTGGAAATGTAAACACAATTTCTTGGCATAGTACTAGTATACTAATATATATATATATATATAATACATCAAACATAATTTTACTTCTTTCTATTTTAGTTGCCATGTCACCGCCAAATACAATAAGCCCCAATTTGCAGTTAATAGTTTTTGGTTTATGTTTTTGTTCAGTTTTTTTTTATTTACTTCTCGTTTTCCGCTCGGCTGTAGATTGATGGCTATTGCTACATATTCGTCTCACATTTTCCCCATTTTCCAGACGGCGATCTGCTCCGTGTCGGTGTGCTAATATTTAATTTAAATATTGTATTATGCCGCGGCCTTTAGCTGTTGTTCTTAACCAACCTCACTGCGTGTTGCAATCTTCAAGCGGATTTGTTTGCTTTTTTCCGACAAATATATGGGGATGTGTTGTTGTTTGGGCTGCTCCCGCCCCAATTTACTAGAGATTTGATCGCCGTTTCAAGGTTGCATTGCATGGAGCTGTTGTTAGAAGTGTGTGCCTGGGTCTCAAGTATTTCTTTTGGTTTTGTTCATGGGAATATTACGTATACGTATTGCGTATACGCAGAGGCAGGGGCTGATGGGGGTTTTTCCATTATTTAATAGGTACACAGATAAATATATTTTCATTTGTTCTACTATTTAATCATTATTACATTTTTTATAGTATCAAATATATTTAAATAACCCCTTGAGGTCCGCCCCTGACTCGATCGATCTTAATCGGATGCAGCCTGTTGATTTTTTTAGATATTTTTTTATGGTAGTACTTAAAGATAGCTTATGTCAGAGGCGCTGATAGCAATCTGAAGAGGCATTTCATGCTTCAATTGAAGTGGATTTTAATACGATTTGGCAAGCACTGACAGTTTTTGTTAGAATCCCTTGGAATTTATTACAAAACATAAACAAATTATAATCATAAGAGTTTCGTATTAAACAAAACAAATTCAAATGTTTTAGCCGCCAAATATAAAAAGCTTTAGGAATAGACTTTTTCAGAAATAGTTTTGAAAACTTTTCGCAAGTGTTGCCAGCCAAAATGTTTTCCCGATTTCTATATATAATTCCACCACAGATGAAAACGGAAAATGCGATGAAAACAAAACGACAAGGTGGAATGCAAAGAGCTCGCGTAAATGCGAAAAATAAATCGAAAAACGCAGAAGTAAACATTAATTTATAAGGAACACTTTCTAGGGTATGTTCCCATTAAAGTTGTTTAATTAGTGATGAAAATGCGAGTTGACTTCTGCAGATCGTCGAAAACAATAACAATGGCGCTGCTGCTGGTGCACCTGCGGCGCCTCATTCTCCTGCTGACCGTCGTCTACCTGAGCGGAGCGGTATTCCGCCGCCTCCTCACCGAGCGGCACCACGCCCACGTCCTGCAGGCGAATGGATACATTGGATTCGGTCGCCTTCGAGGGGGCGGAGGATCCAAGGAGCCGTACCACTTCCAGTGGTGGGCCTATATCTACACCTGCTATGCCTACGCCGTGCTAATCAACTACGTCAGCACGCGCCGCATGATTAATCTGATCGAGTTCTTCTTGCACTGAATTAAGTCGTTTTTGTTAAATACAGTAGAATCCGGTTATAGCGACTTTCAAGGGACCGACGATTTTACGTCGTTATACCCGGAAGACGCACTAACCAAAAGAAGCAATGTATGTTGTATGTAGTTTGGGGACCAACCAAGACATCGAGTTTTCGTCGCAATAACCGGACGGACACTATAAGCGGAGTCCTTATAACCGGATTCTACTGTAATTTAATTAAACTCGATTATTCGAGTGATTAAGTGACAATTTAACAATGATAAAAGTACTTTTCTCTAATTTATTTTTTTGCTTTCATAATTATATTTATACTTTAACCAACACATATTAATATTTACCAAAAAAAATGGATGTAAATTTGTTTCCTTCTTTTTTTTTAATACTTAGTTTTAATTCTTAAATAGATACAAAATATCTACATTTATAATACAAAACACAATGGCGCCCTCTATATAATGCACTTTCCTTACCAACTTCTTGAAGCGCCATCTATGAGTGAGGTTAGCCTAGGTTTGGGGATTAGATAAAGTGAAAACAAATTTTTTAGTTCTTCATTAACTTTTAAAATTAGTGTTGTTTTTTATATGGGTACAATTAAAATTTTTAAACTGTGTGCACAAATTTCTACATTTAATGCTGTTTTAATAATATGAGGCTTTCTTTATTTGTAATTTACGTATGCCTAAATGAATTCATGTCATAAATAAAAAATAAAAAACCTCCGGCTATGTTACTTAAAAACAAGTTAATTTACTTCCGTAACCGAATACTCGTTGAATGTATACATATTTTAATTAAATGAAACACGCAGAATTACAAATGTCCGATGACACTGCTGCTAAGAATATTTACATTTAACACGACAAATATTTAGCGCACAGCCACATCAACAAATAAATTTAATTCAAAACGTCAAATGTAATTTTTTCTCTAACGGAATTAATTAAGTCTCGATTGCATTTAGCATCACGGTCTGCAAATATTTTCGATGATTAATCGCTTAGCCAAAACCAAAAAGCTAATGAACGAAGTTTAAATACTCTTTCAAGAACTGAGATTGTCTTTATTTTAAACGTCCTACAATTTTCATGCTAAAATTATAAGAATTGTCGAAATTCAAAATTTTACTTGGGCCGACAAATTGCATATAACGTTCATGAAACTTTGCTATGGAATAATTCTGTCAACACCTCATTTCATTGGTAAGATCAACATGCAAGGGAAAGAGTAAATGTGTAGATAGAAAATATAGCTAAAAGTATTAGTAGTAGTAGTTTAATTTTGTCTGTCTATTTATAAATGCAGAATCTATTCATAAACAGATTACGTTCTTACGGAAATTCTTTTTTGTAACTCATGGAGAAAGGTGTTAAATTATTAATTGAATATCAATATTGTTCTTAAAATGTTGGTTTACCTTTTGTAGTTAAATTTTGAGTACAACTCTTGAGCTAGATCGGCTCGAAATATTATAGAATATTTTACGCTTTCTTGCACCCACCAACCCATATATCTTGTTCAGTATATATCCTAGCATGTTTGCCGTATTTTTCATCCGAATGAGTCAGATGTTGTGCGCCACGTCACAGCCCGATGTCGATGCTATATGGCTATATAGCCTATAGCTATATGGCCAACGGATAGTGGGTGCGAAATCCCAGATTTGTCAACGGCACATTTCCACGGGCCATACAATGGCTATTGACATTATGAGAGCAGCGTTTGTGAATCATCAGTAAGATAATTGGAAGTTGTCAACGCCAAATGGCGAACAGGAAAATGGAAAATTCGCGAAAAACTCAAGAACCGGGAAGCAAAGTGGTAGATTTTCCAGGGAAATGCAACGCATTAGACCCTTTGTTGATTGCTTTCGAATGCATTAGGGGTCTATTTTTACTGGCTGATGGCTGGGAATTTAGTTTTCAGCACCACCCACCTAGTTGGAGCCCCGAATGGCGCCCACTTGAGCTTATCTGGCAGCCAATCCACTTTGCTGGGCACTCCTGGGCCAAGAGGAGTATCTTGCAGAAAGTGGCTGCCCGTCAAGCAGGCACACACTCTATAAAGCTGAAGTCGATCTATATTTAACTGCATGGCAGCGGGACTGCAAGCTGTGTGCGTGTGTATCTGTGATCATAACAATTTTGACCTAATTTTCTATGCTGGCACACGAAACATGAAAGAAATAGAAGACACCCAACGTTCGCTGAGTGATTTCTGTCTTGAGGTGGAGGTAGGGAAATGGGAATGGGAATGGGAATGGCACTGGGACTGGGGATCCTGTCCCCATCACTGACCTCAGTGCAGCTGTAAAATGATGGGCAATGGGCCGGAAAACTCACACAGACACCTGGCGAGGAAGCATCATCATCACCAGAGATTTGCCCATTCCGAACCCAAATCGTGATGAGAATGGGACTTCTTTTGACTAAAGGTGTCGTTGTCTGGCTTGGTTCTATTTTTGGCTGACTTATTTATCGGCGAACGGCTTGCTACATATTCGCCAGGTTATTTTTAAATTATTACACATTCCAAAATGTGGCAAACACACAAAATGTTAAATATTATTCTACGGCTGCCTGGCGCGTACTTATATATACAGAGTAGCGGCAACATTGTATATATGGATGCATAAAATAAATAAAGTTATGGCCAGCCAGAGCTAAGTATCTACAAGATACCAATGTGAACGGAGCAAAAAACTGCTCCTATATATAAGCCCATCTAGACTTGTAGTTGTGTGTGTTAGCCTCAGGTGAAATGAGTGTGGAAAATGAACACGATTATGAGCAAGCCGAAAAAAAAGGCAGAAATAACGTGAAATTCGGTTGCTAAAAATAAGCGAAAAATCATTTTTAAGTATAGTGGGGCGTGTATGTGTTGCTGTGTGGAGCACAGGTGGAGGAGATCGCTCGAGAAACGAACCAAATTTTCACTCGAAAAGCTTCGGCTCCTTTGGAAAACTGAGCCAAAAAACCCCAGCATGAAGTCCACTCAAAATGTTACAAAATTATTTACAAAATATATATTTACTATATGCATATGGAGGAAAACACGTCAGTTGCCAAAATACATATATATACTGAGAAAGTCATCTACGTGACCATTGAATAACAATTGTTAGATGACAACGCATTGTCTGAGGTTGAGCAGACTGTTGTCCGCATGGCCAAGGATTCACTCAAAATTGTATATTTTTGTTTATTTCGCACACTTTTTTTTTGCGCTCTCTACGCTTATTTATTTATGCTGGCAAATAACACATTTCGATGCCAAAAGTCAAGTATTTTTAGAAAACATTGCTGTAATCCTAATTGGCTGTTAGCGAATATTTTTAAAAACACATCATAGAAAATTTTGACACTTTTATGATTTTTCAGCGGGCTTAAAAATGTTGTAACACCTTTAAGTATACGATATACAGATCTTCGGTAATGTTTATAATTGGCCATCGGTTGTATGTATGCATATTTTCCTAAAGCTAATGAAATAAAAATTAAATCAATCACCAATTAGTGTTATAAAAATAAACATCAGTATTAAATAAAAATCTATAAAAATATTTTCTTTTACAATACATTTTTTTTTTGTTAATTTAGAACAGGAAACCTATACCCGACTTAAACAAATTTGTATGGAAATTCATGGGAATGAAAGAAGTTTTTTGTTTATAAACTTTTCTCTATATTATTGTTTGAAAACTCACATTAAATTAATTTACAAAACAAAGTTTACAAAAATTGTAATTCAAGCCAAAGCAACTAAACGAAAAAATGTTCCACAAATCAAATAGTCACGTCTCTTGGACATTATCTATTAGTTTAAAAGCCCCAGAATTGGGGTACAATACCAATAGTTCAAAACTAAAACACCATTATCAAGGGACTACGTGCTGGAATATTGGTTTGCCGTGTGCGCAAACAATAAAATATAGCCACGGCCCCTGAACCAACAATATTGGCCAATAAATATAAATTATGAACTTTATGATCTGAAGAAGATGCCAAATATTTCAACATGACTTATATGTACGGAGCGAGAATTGGGAAAATTTATGTGTAGATACATTCTGGCCAGACGCTAGATACACAAAATGAAACGCACAAATGACACAGGCTAATTACAGGTAAGCAAAAGAAAAGAAAAGCACGCGTACTTCGTGTTTTTGAGTTTATTTTCGTAGGGGGCAAGCTCTCCGCCAAACTAGCGTGAAAATGCGTTCACACAAGCGGCGGCCAAAATGTAAAAATCAAAGAATTTTCCACACAACAGAGCAATTAACACAACAACACGGGCCGCGTGAAAAGTCACTCAAAAGTCCCACTCACAGGGGGATAGATATATATATATATGTATATATTTGTATATATTCATATAGAGGAAGATATATCCCACTCAGATCGGAGAGGAGCCGATGTACCACGAATTTGGCCGAAGGGAGCCGAAGAAATCGTTGAAATAGACGAATCCACCAGCGACCGGCGGCCAAATCAACGAAATACTCTTTATTCGAACGACAACGGGATCTCTTGTTCAGTAGATCACCAGCCTTACTCCGACGTTTATTACGAATTTTCTCGGTGACTCGGTGACAACTACAAAACTGCGTGCGGTGCTGTAGAGATTTTCGCTTGAGAGGATATACAAATCATAATATTAGATACGCGAACCGATCGCAAATTAATTTAGACAACCAGAATCGAAAATCTGACCTAGCAACATGTCGTCATCGCAGGCTGTCCGCTCCTCGAAATACTCCTACCGGGCCACCTCAACCGGACCCGGTGCCGCCGATGTGAACATCGAATACATCCAGGACCTGAGCTCGCTCTCCCGCTTGGAGGTAAGGATCGCATCGGATCGCAACGGATTGGATCGTTTCGGATCGGGATCGGGATCGGTGTTGGAATCAAGTCGCTTAAAAAAAATTTCTATCAGGCAAATACGAACGAAATGCGTGTGCGCCAAATCTACGAGAATTTCTCTCTCTTATTTCGGTGTCTGTGTAGAGACTGAAAAAGAATTAGAAAATAATCAAGAAAAAAATAAGAAAAACAAAATAAAAAACCCGAAAAATTCATCTACACCGTATATCAAATGCACATATATACCGTACATCTATATATTTGTGTGTTAAGTTCTAGCCGCGTTCTTGTGTGTGGAAATATAGAAATTCGGTGAAGCAAAATTCTAGATGTCTATATGTATCTATACGTGTCTGTATATACATATGCATTGCTAAAAATTATGTAATGGCCACCTCCGAGCGATACGTACATATATATACGAAAACATCAAAGAAAAATTTTGTGAAGAAATCAATGCTGTGCTAAAAAGTGCTTAAATGAAAATTAAAAATCATGAAATATGAAAAAATTAACCCATAAAAGAACGTACTGAATAAATGTATCCTCAATTTTCTTGCAGGACAAGATCCGTTTGCTCCAAGATGATCTTGAAGTTGAACGTGAGTTGCGTCAAAGGGTGAGTAATCCATTTAATTAAAACATTTATCTATATTCTTAGTAATTTTTTTTTAATTTTTAAGTGATTATTTTTGAAATGTTATTTTAAAGTATCAAAATATAGGTCCTGAAGAGAGAGATTTCAACCAATAGAATCCTTTAAGCTTCGAAATCTTAAGTCCTTCATGGATTAATAATAGGGCTTTTTTATTTCAAACTAAGGCAGTATATAGTTCTGATGAAATCAGCTTAAAATATATGACATATCCAAGGAAGTAAGAAAAGATCAACCTGCATTCCACAAACTCCAATGAAAATCAAAGCGCCAGGGAAAACGAATTTCACGTTTGTGCCTTCGCAAATGTCACCCTAAAAACAGCAAAAATATGTGGAGAACCAAAATAAAATCAAAATAGACAAGTAGCAGAACCGATAGAACCAATAGAAAAGACAGCAAACAAATGCAAATCTAAGAATAAACTACCCTTCGCAGAGTTCCGAAAGTGTGAAAGTAAATGATAATGATGTGCATTGAACTTCAATCGCTTTCGTTTGGCTTTTTATTTTCTGGCGGAGCATTGATAAATGATTTTTCGCCTGACTTTGCAAAAACAGCGACCGCTGCAAACACAGATGAAAAGCCAGAGAAAAGTCAGAGAAAAGTGGAAAATTCGCAGGCCGAAAGTGCACTTCATTCAGCGCGATCCTCTTGGGCATTACAAATTTAGAAAATGCGTAGAGCTCTTGCCGGAATGGAATGGGCTGGCCAAGAATGTTTCTTTATATTTTGTTGGAAATAACTTTAATTACTTTTGCCTTATGGATTAGCACGCACTCGCACACAGATACGCCCCCTCCAACACACTCGCACAATATATGGAACAAAATGGCTAAAATTAGCGCACGACATTCAATACAGAGAAGCGAATGATTAACTTGAAAACAACCAAAATATGAGCAGAGAAGAAAAGAAAATAAAGTAGCCAAAATGCCATCATCATCAGTGGCAGAGAGTGGGGAAAATTCGCTCGCTCACTGAGTAACATCTTCCCATTTGTCTGTGGGTGTGTGTCTGTGGGAAAATTAAATAATTTTCATGCACATTAAAAGCCTTCACACCGCCTGGCATATCGTCTACATATCCACATATGCATATAGGCGGCAAAAAACATGTATCTACAAGATACATATGGCGCAAATGGATTTACGGCCCCGTACTTACGTGGCCTTTGGTCAATTTTTTTGGTTAGGCCAAATGAATTGATAAACACATGTTCTCCTAGGTATTATCATAAACATACATGTTGAAATATATTCATGGGGTGGTTTTTAAACAGTATTTATTAGGAAATCAGAGGTAGCGGAAAACATGCAAAGGTATTTTTAATCATCGCTTCTGACAGCTCCAAATACCAGAAATCCCACTGGCTGCATTTAGCACACAGATCTCGTAAACTAACCATTTAATTGCAGTTCGCAAAACTGCCCAAACGAGGTCGTTGGCAAAGGCGAAATGCAAATGTTTAGATTCCGAAAGACCGAACAAAAAATGTTTCTGTTCAGGCGAAAAAATGTTCGAATGCCTTTTTGGAAATGCAATATAGGAAAGTTGTGTGCGGCCGCCCACAAAAGATATATACGCATATATCGTGGATGCAAATGCTACACCTCTGCGTGGAAAATTTCTTGGCAAGATGCCATTGTTATTTTAGGTGTTGCATGTGCATAATTATTTTTGACTGATTAATGTGATTTATAATTTTTATTATGGGCTGTTTGAGTAGCCATAGAGCATAGCTAGCGCAGGTTATTTATAGATATTTTAGATTTCACAAAGTCCCTAAAAGAATTTCAATCTAATGTTGGTCTTTCCTTTCAAATTCCAGATTGAGCGCGAGAAAGCCGATCTCAGCGTTCAGGTCATTCAGATGTCCGAGCGTCTCGAGGAGGCCGAGGGTGGTGCTGAACATCAAGTGAGTTGGCAAATGATATATCCACGATATAGCCATAAATATATATATTTTTACTTATGCCCAGTTTGAAGCCAACCGCAAGCGCGACGCTGAGCTGCTGAAGCTGCGCAAACTGCTTGAGGATGTTCATCTTGAGTCGGAGGAGACCACTTTGCTTTTGAAGAAAAAGCACAACGAAATTATCACGGATTTCCAGGAACAGGTTGAAATCCTAACGAAAAACAAGGCTAGGTAGGCATATACATACATCGACACAGACGCCCCCAATCCATTGACCCAGAAACCATATCCATATCCAAAACATAAACATCTCCATCCTTCGAGCTGTCATGCATCCGCAGAACATATTTATTTGCCCGCAATGATGATGATCAAGTGGCGTCAGCTGGCGCTGGCGGACATTTCAATGTCTCAAGATCTCGTGCAGTAACACAACAATACACTGGCTAACCTTGTGCTGCCCCGCTGACCCAAAAAATAAATCGAAGCAGATCATAAACAATTCATCAAAATGCCATGACATGCGAAATGGAAGAGCGAAAAAAAATGAAAACATAAACCTGCATGGCTTGCGGTTCTATTGACACAAATTGTGGCCCAAAAAAAAAATGAAATAAGTATAGCCAAAATTCGAGAAACTTTCGGTTGCTGGCCGCCTCTCATATTTCCAAATCGAAGCGAACGATTTCCAAAAATAAATTCCCAAGAATGTTGAAATCGCTGCCAATTCAAGGCTACCCAAAAACATATCTAGTCAGTTGGCTAAGTTTGTGTATTACTTAAAACAAATGATGATCTTAAGCCAGGGCTTAGCTCAAGTTCAAAGATACGTTTTCCAACGATCCTAAAGATTTTCCACCTTTAAGATAGGTGCGCCCGAGTTTGCGCACTTCCGTTTTAAGACAAAGACAATCGGAAGATCAAGCAGCTGTCCCGCTCTGCCGAAAAAGCTTCACACGGTAAAAGCTTTCGTTGGCGAAACTTTCTTCCATATGTTATGCCCACCACCCATACCATATTTTCTTTCTGAGGGGAAATTTATTTATAGAAATTTTGAAATTTTCATCCACATTCTTGAGCAGAGAGCCTCTTTGTTGCTGTTGCCATTCCGCTCTCACCCACCTTCCCTGCATCGCCGCCTCTCGCTCGCACCAACGCCCCAACCCAAATATGTCTTTGATTGAATCATATACAAAATGTGTTGATTGTTTTTGTTGCTGTCCCGCTCCGACCCATCGAGTATTATGGAAATCCGATACGTTTTCTGGCTTTTCATCTTGTGGGTGGGTAAGGTCGGTTGCCCCGATTCTCGCCCCCCTGGCAGGTGGAAAAGCTGCCAAATGCCCTGGATTGCCCAAGGAAAACTCGATCAATGATCAAAGCGATATGTAATGGGATTAATTTGAACTTTTCAAGACCTGAGATCTGCCAAAGATCATTTCTCTGATCCCTAAATGACCATGTCGATCTTTGCTTTTAACCATGTTAATCATAAAAGACATTGATCCCAAGCAAAAGCGATTTTTTTACTGATCAAAATTCTTTGATCGATAAAAAGGGGGGAGCTATTTATATTATGATCTCCACAACCAAATAAACAAATTCAAAAACACTGATTAAAACGTTGTCGATACGCGGTTCTGTTGATCGTAAAAAAGATTTATTTAAAATAAAACTACCCAAGATCAATTCAAAATCATCAATAATCAAATTATTAAAAATTTAAATCTTTTTAGAATCTAAGACCAGCGTGTGAGCTTCTTTGTTATTATATAAAGATCAACTAAGATCAGCTTGATCCTCATTACATATCACACCTTTCCGTGTCAGCTTATGCATTATTATTTTACCAATCAATTATCATAGCTTGCTTCCAGGCAAACCAAACAAGATCTTAACCCTTGGCCTGCTGAGTCCTCGACCACCGATCGACAATCGATTATCCTTCGATCGACAATCGATTATCCTTCGATCGGTGGCCGAGAGCTCGCAGAGCCACCCAAGCTTGCTAGCGATTCACAGCCCGGCCGATCTCACAAACCATGCCTAAGTATCGGGAACGCGATCCAAGACCCCCCACTAAACCGGAGAAACCTCTCTTTAACCGAATGCTTGCAGAGCCGAGAAGGACAAGGCTAAATTCCAGACCGAAGTCTACGAGCTGCTCTCCCAGATCGAGTCCTACACCAAGGAGAAGATCGTGTCGGAGAAGCACATCTCCAAGCTGGAGATCTCGATCACCGAGCTGAACGTGAAGATCGAGGAGCTCAACCGCACCGTGATCGACATCAGCTCGCACCGATCCCGCCTCTCGCAGGAGAACATTGAGCTGACCAAGGACGTCCAAGATCTGAAGGTCCAGCTGGACACGGTCTCGTTCTCCAAGAGCCAGGTGATCTCCCAGCTGGAGGACGCCCGCCGCCGCTTGGAGGACGAGGACCGTCGTCGCTCGCTGCTCGAATCCTCGCTGCATCAGGTTGAGATCGAATTGGACTCGATTCGCAATCAACTCGAGGAGGAGTCCGAGGCCCGCATCGACTTGGAACGTCAGTTGGTCAAGGCCAATGCCGATGCCGCCTCCTGGCAGAACAAGTGGACCGCCGAGGTGGCTGCCCGCGCCGAGGAGGTCGAAGAGATCCGTCGCAAGTACCAGGTGCGCATCACCGAGCTGGAGGAGCACATCGAGTCCCTCATCGTCAAGGTCAACAATCTGGAGAAGATGAAGACGCGCCTGGCCAGCGAGGTGGAGGTGCTCATCATCGATCTGGAGAAGTCCAACAACAGCTGCCGGGAGCTGACCAAGTCGGTCAACACCCTCGAGAAGCACAACGTGGAGCTGAAGAGCCGCCTGGAGGAGACCGTCATCCTGTACGAGAACAGCCAGCGCGACCTCAAGAACAAGCACGCCGACCTCGTCCGCACCGTCCACGAACTGGACAAGGTCAAGGACTCCAACAACCAGCTGGTCCGCGAGAACAAGAAACTGGGAGGTGCGTTAAACGAATTTTATTTCGTACTACTGTCAAATCTCTTTAAGATCAGGATAATAACACAGAGTAGGGTCAAACAGTCTAATCTAATCTCAGGCTTATCTTAATACACTTCAAAATAGATACATATATTTATATATATATATCATATTTCCCTATTGCTTTTGGGAAAACAAGCTAAGTTTCTTGTATATCTTTACTTGATTTTTATTTTGATTTTTCGATTTAAACTTAATTGACTATGACCAAATGCCTTATTAAAGTTTAGTATTCTCCATCCAAATTAAATTCGTAAGTTGTCAACCATAAAGTAAATATTAAAATTAGATAAATTTATAGTGGAACAACATTTACTAACATGCAAACCAAAGATCCCAGCTAGTTGTTCTTATAATCTCATATATGCAAAGTGTAGTTTTAAGAGAATACAGATTGAATCCTTAAATCTTACAAAGAATCATCTCCTATCGGAAAAATCTTATACTATTTGTGTCAACGAGTAAATCAAGATAAATCCAAACCTTTATGACCCTTTTACTTTAATTTGTTAAACAGTAATTCTATATAATAACAATCAAATTGTGTTCATTTTAAATCCCGCAGATGATCTTCATGAGGCCAAGGGTGCTATTAACGAACTGAACCGTCGTCTGCACGAATTGGAATTGGAGCTGCGTCGTCTGGAGAACGAGCGTGATGAGCTGACCGCTGCCTACAAGGAAGCCGAGGCTGTAAGTACCCAAAAATACCTATTTATAGGTTCCATATCACTAAAATCTCTTTTAAATTAATATTTCAGGGCCGCAAGGCTGAGGAGCAGCGTGGTCAGCGCCTGGCCGCCGACTTCAACCAGTACCGCCACGACGCCGAGCGTCGTCTGGCCGAGAAGGATGAGGAGATCGAGGCCATCCGGTAAGTAAATAATCAGATATAGGGTACTTAAGTAAGCCCCCCTTGGAAAGTAGCCCCCAACGCCACTGCCTCGCAACTGACAGCGACAGCAGACGAAGGTCGATCGCTGGGTTGTCGTTTCCCCCTGCCAAAGCGGAAGCCCCAAAAACCCAAAAAACCAAAAAAACACCCCTCAAGGCCCCCCTATGGGAAATCAATCGATTGATTCGCAATCGCTTTCCACTGCCAACACAATTGATAGTGAACTGACCCATTTAGCAATTAGCAATCAGTTCGAGTTCTTTAGTCGCGCACAAAGCAACGGCATTAGTTTTCTATTCAGGCACGCAGCCAGGCAAAAGATCCTGATCCCACGAAAGGTTCACAGGCTCAGCTCAAGAAGTGGGTTTGATTCAAATGGTTTTCGAAATTATATCGATTTTTTATGAAACCCTATGAAATATCCCGCAGAAAATTGCGCAGTTGCTGTGATTACACAATCAAAGTGGGTTCGTTTTTGAAAATCGAAAGATCCCATTGAGAAAACTTTCGACTTGAAGAGTGGCTCTCCAGCAAGAGGTACGTTAATGGCATATAAATCATTCCGTTTGGTGGTCGGTGCTTGACTGTGATTGAAAAGATCTTAGATATGGCAATTATTTCATAAATCTAAGTTCTAAAACTTAGCTTAAGATTACCATAATATGCTTATAGCTTAATATAGGCTTTGATAAAGTTTTACAGACGTTTCCGCTGATTTAGTGATATTGTGAAATGTTTTTGGCACTTGATAGAAATGAGTAACCACTTGCATATACAGTGATCATTAATCTCTGATTGAACTTGTACAAACTTTAAGAAAATGTAACTTATTTAATGTTGGTAAAAAATGTAAAACTCATTTTGAAAATTGTTGTACATTCAAGTTATATTTGATAAAAAAATCGACCTAAATTTAATCAATATATATTTGTAATTCGATTGGAAAGACAATTTAAAGGCCATTTCCTTATTAGATATTCTGAGGTCTTTTATTTTTGATTACTTTCCCTAGAACATTTGAGGCTATTGCATAAAATGCCTTGCTATTATGACATTGTCTATGAGCTAGTTGCCAAAATGAATCAATCATAGCCGCACATTGACTGCCAACAAATGATGATGATGATAATGATGATGTTATTGTCGTCATTATGCTCATACCTTGCCCGATGCCAACAGCTGAACGAACGAAATGCAATCTTTTTATAGATTTCGACAAATTTGAAAATTTATTTGCAAAGCAGCAGCAACTGCTGCCAACGGAGGAAAACCCAATAGAGACCAGAAGCTACAGCGGCGACAAGGCGACACCCAGAGGCGGCGACAATTGTAGCTTTAATTAGAGTACTCTAAGCAAACACACACATACCCATTAGAAAACCTCCAGCCCCCCTCCCTCCCCACCTGAAGAATCCCCTTCCTAGAGCCAAATCATGGCCCTAGCCTTAAAACAAAGACCCTCCCGCTTCCGTCCGGCGACTACCACCTACGAGGACAACTATGGGTACACTATGAACTTCTACCAGCCCATGCTGGACTACCTGGACGCCAAGGCCAAGGGTCTGGAGGTGAAGAAACCCCACCTGCCGTGGGTTAGCGAAAGGGGATTGAAGCAGTACCGCCCCTCGAATGCGGTGCGACAATACAACGCCGACGAGATCGTCCGGCTGTCGCGCACCTGTGCCGCACGGGCCGACGAGATATTGCTTAGCTTTCGGGCCCAGAAACGATCGCCGTTCAGTGTACAAAAGTTGGTCGACGCAACGCGAGTGGCCAAGCACCTTGAACCGGACACAGTTGTCGAGAGATCGCGCCAGCGCCGCCGCCGCCGTCAGGAGGAGCTCGAGGATCTGATCAAACGCGACACCCTAAAGATATTGCAGCGCATCCGTAAGATTGAATTGGACAACGAGGTGGATCAAATGTCGGACGACTTTAAGCGCTCGATTCGCGGCAAGTCCGCCAGTGCCATTGCCCAGGCACTGCTCTCCGAATCGGAGAAGAACATAAAGACGGCCAAGAAGGAGGAGGAGGACTATATCTCGCAAACTTTAGTCCGTTCGAGTAGGGCCGTTTCGCGGGCCCGTTCGCGTTCCTCCTCCCCCTTCGATGGCCAATTGCGCGCCCATGCGCTCCACATCGAGCTGATGGACGACCGGCTGGTGGACAAGCTGGACCATCGCGTCTCCTCGTCGCTGCACAATGTGAAGCGCCAGCTGTCGACCCTCAATCAGAAGACGGTCGAGTTCTACGCGGACAGCAGGTGCGGTATAGAGGATAAGTGCTGGATCTGTCGCAAGGTCCTGCGCACCCATCCCAAGCTCAAGGACTACAGCTATGTGTATTGGAAGCACTAGGTCCTAACCAATCCCATTCCCAGTCCCACCTTTTACCCCAACTCGCACTCATCTTCATTCGATATTTTAGATTGCAATGCAAAGGAAGTTTTAATATATTTTGACGATCCGAAATGTATCTCAAAAAGTGTGTTTTTAATATCATTTTGATATATTTGATCTGAAAAAGTATCTAATGGATATTTTTCAGTATCAAAATCATATCAATTGATGACTATACACATCGAAGAGATAGAAAAACCTTTTCAAAATCAAATAAATGATTTTTAGAAGATAATAATGAGGTGACTTTTCATTTCACCAACGAGAAACATATTCAAAAAACCAAAAAAAAAGAGTTGTGTAGATACCACAACAATGTGTTAATTTCAAGTGGATCGATCTGATTCTCTGTGTAGTTCCCATCCGGGCAATTTGAATAAATGCGAACATTTTTGAATTGCAGCTCAATTTTTAGTCTGCGCATCTTAGAACCTCCTCCCCCAACCCAGCAATTTGCCATCTCTATTTGTCTATTTGTCTTTTTGTCTGTTTTTCGTTCCTCGTCTGGCACAAAATGTATTTTCGTTTCAAGAGTTTTCGTGGATCGCGGTCTTCTTTATTTCACTATGTTGGCCGCATCTCCCATTGTGTCTGTTGTGCAGTCTTCTGTAAATTATTTATACAGAATTATGCGCAGCATATTTGATCACGGCTAATTGCAGAGAATCGCCAGCAATTTGGTCATTAATTATCAACTTTGTGGGGGTTTCTGAGGAAAAATATTAAACAAACCAAGCTATAAAGAGTACTAAATCTAATTAGGTAGGCAAATAAATTGATTTACAAAATTAAAAGGCACATTCGTATAATATAATTGAAGTATTAAAATAAAACACCTTAACAATTGATACACCTTAATAACTTTTTAACAAACAAACTTATAAATAAAGAGAAAGTAAGGAATTGTTACTAGAGATCTAACATTAAATACTTTAAAATAACTCAGAACCAAAGTACAATCATTGACTCCTAAATTCTTTAGATTTCCTTTAAATACAACAACACAAAACCAAGTTAATCCTACCCCAAGTGATTTCAACACTTTCCCTTGAATTATTGCCGCTTTTACCCGGTCCTATCATATTTCGCACCCGCACCTCAGATTCTTCGAGGCTGTCAGTCCGATTTGCGCGTAGATGGTCTGACCAACTATTGCTTTGGGTTTGTCCTTCAAATTCGAGATTTATTTTATTTTCAACCGAAGAAAACTGATGCGCATGACAGCAAAAACAATCACTAGAAAAGACTACGAAAAAAAAACAACATTAGACCCCGCAAATATTTTTGCGTAAACATTGAAAACAATGGCAGGGAAAAATGAAAATCTAAATGGGAATACTTAAGTTTTCTAGCTAAGACCCATGCTAGCCAAATACCTTGGCAAGGCGACAGCAATGAGCACACACATGATTTTTAGATTAAGTAACCAAGACAGGGGCTTTTATAAGAAAACATAGCACACAACTAAACTGAAAGATCATCGGAATTAAGGAATTCTGGCTGATATTACTTTATGATATTACCTGAGATGTATATACTACAATAATCTATTGTTGGCAATTATTCTAAAAAGATTAATACAATAATTTTTATTCTACGAAACTCCTGAATTTTTTTAAAGTTAGTCAGAAAATCCACATTTTGAAACTTAATTAGAACATTTTGAAGTTTGCTATGTAATAATTTCAATAGTAATACATTTCGCAGTATTAAATTCCCTTTACAAATAGCATTCCCGCAATTAATTTACCTTTTCATCTATTCTATTTATCGCAATTTGTATTCATTGCCACTTAAATATAAATAAGTAGTCATAGTTCACCTATCAGTAATTACACAGGTACCTTTTAGATCCCATTTAGAAAGTGAATCAGGTAGAGTATCAGAAAAACAAACAATACTCAAATTTAGTTGGCAGCATTGCAAGACAAGTGCACCTACGCCTAAGAATAGGCGCATGATGCACTTACCACAAAAACCAAACAATAGAATAGATGGGAGGGGGGAGAAGGAACTTCTCGGCAAATAGTTTGGCATGTAAACCCAAGCTATTTGTGACAAGTTCGATGTCTTTATCATGCGTAAAAATACACAGAAATTCGCGAATGCAGCGGCCAGCGAAACAATGAAACATTTTTGACAATGCCATAGCACCTGAGTGGTTGAGTGCCCAACCTCTCGACTGCTGAGTGGTGCGAAAAATGCAAATTGTGGGTCAGACATTGGGGCCAAAAATAGAGCCAGCAAAGCGAAACATCGGAGGGTCATTGAGAGGTAAACCGCTGCTTTCTGGGAGGGGGGGTTGGGCTACTACTACCTCTTGATATCAATACTATTGGATAGTATTACCATGTTCTAATGTCAATTATCCAATCTATAGCAAGCAGACCTCGATCGAGATCGAGCAGCTCCATGCCCGCGTCATCGAGGCGGAGACCCGGCTGAAGACCGAGGTGACCCGCATCAAGAAGAAGCTGCAGATCCAGATCACCGAGCTGGAGATGTCCCTGGATGTGGCCAACAAGACCAACATCGACCTGCAGAAGGTGATCAAGAAGCAGTCGCTGCAGCTGACCGAACTGCAGGCCCACTACGAGGATGTGCAGCGCCAGCTGCAGGCCACCCTCGACCAGTATGCCGTCGCCCAGCGCCGTCTGGCCGGTCTGAATGGCGAGCTGGAGGAGGTCCGCTCCCACCTGGACAGCGCCAACCGTGCCAAGCGCACCGTCGAGCTGCAGTACGAGGAGGCCGCCTCCCGCATCAACGAGCTGACCACCGTCAACGTCAATCTCGTCTCCATCAAGTCCAAGCTGGAGCAGGAGCTCACCGTGGTGGCCTCCGATTACGAGGAGGTGTCCAAGGAGCTGCGCATCAGCGACGAGCGCTACCAGAAGGTTTCCGTGGACCTCAAGCACGTCGTCGAGCAGGTGCACGAGGAGCAGGAGCGCATCGTTAAGCTGGAGACCATCAAGAAGTCCTTGGAAGTCGAAGTCAAGGTGGGTGATTCCTTTCTAAGTGCTTCATTTGATTTACAGGGGTTCACTGCATTATAATCGGGGGGCGACCCAGAAATCTCAATCCATTTACAGACGGTCGACTTAAAAGACGATCTAAAACAGTTTCTCAGATTTAATAAACTCTTTTTATTTAAGCGTTCTATGCTACTTACCTTAAAATCTTTACCCAACGATTTCTTCAACTTTAGTATTTTGTTTTTTGATGTTATTTGATTATAATTTTAAGATATTTCCGATAGAGGATGTTTAAAAGATTAATATTCATTCAGAAGAAAATTAGATCCATTTCCTCATCATAAAAAACCGAATCGACTATCAGCTTATTATTAAAGACGATAAAAATGATTTTTTAGTTGGAGAAGTTTCTAGGATACCAAGTTTATTGGTTGCAATTAAACTGAATTTGATTTCTGTGACTCCCGCGTATATAAATCCGTTTTTCAAGCTAATAACTCCCACTAATCCTAAATGCCTCCCCAGAACTTGTCCATCCGCTTGGAGGAGGTCGAGCTGAACGCCGTCGCCGGCAGCAAGCGCATCATCAGCAAGCTGGAGGCCCGCATCCGGGATCTGGAGCTGGAGCTGGAGGAGGAGAAGCGCCGCCACGCCGAGACCATCAAGATCCTGCGCAAGAAGGAGCGCACCGTCAAGGAGGTGATAGTGCAGTGCGAGGAGGACCAGAAGAACCTCATCCTGCTGCAGGACGCGCTGGACAAGTCCACTGCCAAGATCAACATCTACCGCCGCCAGCTGTCCGAGCAGGAGGGTGTTTCCCAGCAGACCACCACCCGGGTGCGCCGCTTCCAGCGGGAGCTGGAGGCTGCCGAGGATCGCGCCGATACGGCCGAGTCCAGCCTGAACATCATCCGCGCCAAGCACCGCACATTCGTGACCACCTCGACGGTGCCCGGATCCCAGGTGTACATCCAGGAGACCACAAGGACGATCACCGAATAGAGCGCCGCCACGCCACGCACCGAGATCATTTCATTATCAAACCGAGCGAGCCGATCAAGATCCGGCGGAGAGTTCAGAGGTCAGAGTTCAGAGTGCAGAGTGCAGACAGCAGGAAGAGGAACAGGAGAACGAGAATTGCGTGAGAAAGTTTTTATAATTTAAATTTTTTTGTCACCCCAACGCCGTGGCAGCGACCAACATCCCAGTGGACTTCGGCGGGGGCTCGTATAGGCTACACACTATAAATACATAACACTACACATCCTATCTATATAATAATAATACTATTTTGAAGTTCATGTAATTTAATTAAAATAATGAACCTGAAAACCTAAAAACAAAATAAAAACAAATCAACGAAAACTTGGCAGAGTTTTGCTAGCGATAGAGATATATATACCACATACGATATAATGTACGTAGAGATGAGAGACGGAGAGTTGGCTGAACAATAACGTTTGATGGAGACCATTTGACAAATAACCAAAAAATAAAAAAAGAAAACACGAAATGAAAATGATAATCGCCACCAAAGATCCCACTAAGCACGCCACTGCAGCATCGAGTTAACCGAGTTACAACCGCTTCTACTATTTGTTTTTAGTTCACTTTATGTTTAGTAGGTAAATTTCTGTGTGCTCGTAACGAATTTGAATTTTACATTAAATCAACATCAACAAAACTGAGCAAATTTCACATTTTTTACTTTGTATCTTGCAATAAAAACGAAATTCTATTCATAATAATAACAATTAAGAAATTATAAGTGAAAATCAATTCTACCAATGGGGTTAGATCAGCGTAAGAGGGATATTGAGTCTTCAATGGTAAATAAGTATTTTAGCTCACCGACTTTAATTGGTGCTGTAAAACTTTAACTGATTGGTATATCTGAGCATTGAAACGAATCATCTTTTCTAGTTTAATCTTCTTCGTTCAGCTTTAAAATATTTAAAATTGCATTTAAGGACGGAATAAGATTTAACTAGTGAGATATTGATCTTTAGTCATGAAGAATATTTTTAAAAGGTTTTTTCAGAAGAAGAACTTAAAAGTAATTATTTCCGAAAGTAAACCTGAGGTCTTTTATTACTATCAATTTTTTAAGACTTTTAATGAGTGAAGTCTTTTAACATTTTTTAAACATAACAACCCAAGAAATGGTTTCCCAACCCAATAAATTAATTTTGAAACATATATCTTTCATTAAGCTATCACTTTTTATTAACAATTTTGGAGCTATAAAAGCCAAGATCTTAGATAGCCACCACACCCAATTTGGATTCCGTGTTCAGAACGGCCTTCTCGCCATAAGCTCCACCGTAGTTGCTCTTCTCGCCATAAGCTCCCCCGTAGTTGCTCTTCTTGAAGACTGAAACATAGAGAAAGAAAAGAAAGTAAGTATGGGTGATTTATAGATCTATCTTTGGTAATATTATTGTTAATGGATGAATGGAACTTTATAACTTGCTGTTTATATTTCGTTATTTGGTATCTGTCCCCATAAGGATTAGGTAATAACCCACCTGGATCGATTTCAGCCACGAAGGAGCGTGGGGGCAGGGCGGCGGCGTAGAGCGGGTCCAGGGGACCGTAGGGCTTGGCCAGGAGCACCTTGCCCTGCTCCCATCCGTATCGGTTGAGGGCATACCAGTCGGCGCCGTCCAGTTTGGCGGCGGAGGCGGCGGCACCGGCGGCGTTGGTCAGGGCGGAGGCCTGGGCCTCGGCCGTCTCGGCGGCCTTGACCACATCCCCGTAACTGGGACCGTATCCGGATCCGCCGTAGTTAGGACGGTTGGCCACGGTCAGCGCAATGCAGCAGGCCATCAGGCAGAGAAGTCGCAGGGTGGTGGACATTTTTTTTTTGGGGACCTTGGATTGAGTATTTGGCAGTGGTGCGAAGAACGGACTGTTTCGAAAACTAATTAACCAGAGCGTGTGTCCAAATTGCTTTTATAGCAACACCATTTGAGCTGGTCCGCGATTTGTGAGCTCACCAGACGTGACCAAACCAGCTCGATGACCAGTCACTTTCGGGGGGTCGCCAGCGCCAGCGCCAGCATCTCCATCCCCCTTCAGCCCCCCGCCCCGTCACTGTCCCAGGGCGATAAGCCCACGGGATCGTCTCCAATTTCTATGCTCATTGAAATTGCGCGCCAAATTGCGGCACCCCGGGAACCCCGAGAAGCTGCTCCATTGATAGCGACTTCCCCCTGCTCGGCACGCTCTGCTCGCTTCTGGTGTGTGCGGTATCGGGGCTTTGGCCGTACTCCGCCGCGATCCGGCCAGTGCACGCATCGGAAATCGGGCAGGTTGGGGTTAAGCCTAGGCCAGTGATCAATGAACATGAACCGGAACCTGGTTTTAACTTAAATCGATTAATATACCATGGTATGTAATAACTTTTGGCTTTTATTTTAAAACCGATTCTGAGATATAATGGATTTTAATCTTCCTTTCTTATATATATAATATATATCTTTTTATACATCAAGTAAAATTTAAAACACCCACCTTAAAAAGTTTTCCATTTGTCGTAAAATCTGTATACAACATTTTATAAAACTTTATAGCGATTTTTGTTTGTTTCGTAGCACATTTTAAAATCGTTCGCAATTTGAGGTAGGCTCTAAGCTTATAAGCAAATTCAAAACTGTAGAGAAAATCTTATACAGCTAATATACCCTACAAATATTTTAACTTGTCCCGAAATGTATTTAAAATAAATAAAAATAAGAAAACATGTGCAGAATAGTTTGTTTATATGAGGTGGGTTCTGAACATAAAAACATAATTATTTAATAGCATTTATGAAAGTATGGTTCTGAAAAAACATTCTTATATTAAGTTTTTAAATTTTCATCCACAAGCTAATATTAATGTAATGGAATCATTCTTCCACCACAAAATTATTAAAATTGAATAGTTCAATTGAGAGATATCGTTAATTAGTTATTGAATTAGTTGTTGATATGTTGCCCTTTTTTCTATTTCTAGTGAATGTTTTACAATTATTATTATAAAATTAGCTTGAATATGCCGCTACAAACAGTAATGTATTTAACGAAAACTTTTCCCATGAATTGAGCCACATTCGAAGCAAGAATTCTTGCCGTGATTCACTGCTCGACTCGAATGTCAAGCGCTGGCCAGCAGCATTGAAGCTCTTGGCCAAGAGTTCGGGCCAAACAAGTCAGCAGATGTGTTTGCTTACCAGCCAGAAAATACGCGCTACAATCGGCGAATTCAACTGTGGCGCTTTCTAGCCACAAGATTATTGACTGACTGACACAATAAATAATTGAATGTTTATGGTGGTTGCACTTCGGTGAGTGATTTGCGAGTGAACCGGAGCATGCAAATCCGGAGCACGTTTCCGCCAAGCCACTCAAACACATTCCCGGTGGGGGCTGCAATCAAATGAATATTTCTCCACCACCTCTGAACAGCTGCAGCAGCTGTAAGACTCCAAATTTGTTTAACCCATAGATATTTGGCCACCCCAAAGCCATGAAAAGAGTTTGCAAAAATATTATGATTTTTTTGGTTGTGGTTTATTTTGTACACCATCAGGCTGAGATCAAGTATTCGCCAGGTTGGCTGGGATCAAGTATGCGCCTAGTAGCCGCTGCTGCGGGATCCTCCGTATTGGCTGCCATACTGGTTGCCATACTGGTTCTCGGGGATGTAGAGCTTGGCCACCGGTGCACCGGGACGGATGGGCAGCACCACCTTGCTGTATTCCGGGGGCGAAACGTAGGCGCGGTAGTTGTTCTGTCCGGGATAGAGCAGGGTAGCTCCAGCGGGCTGGACGGTCCACCTGGGTCCGTATCCACCACGACGGTAGTTGCCACCGTTGCTGTAGCCACGACGGGACTCGCCACCATAACCTCCGCTTATCTGGACGGGACGCAGGACCTCGGCACCATAGCCGCCACGAGGTCCTCCGGCAATAATCTCCACGGGGCGCTCATAGCGCTGCTGTCCCTCACTTCCGGCGGCTGCTGCCGAACTGGCGGACGAGGCAGCGGAGCCTTCCTGGCCGTAGTTGCGGGGTCCGTAGCTCTGGTAGCCACCGTAGTTGGCATAAGTGCTGCCCACGATGCAGGCGCAGAAGATAACCGCTAGGGTCTGAAAAATCAGGAAAATTCTATTTTAGCCTTCGTTCGGAAAATAAAAGTCGAGCCGGGAAAGCGGAAAACTATTCAGGGACAACTCAATACTTACAGCGAACTTGTTCATGGCTATGATGTCTGGGTTTTGGCACAGTTGGCAGAATTAACATATTAAATGGCAAGCACACTTCTTTATATAAGCAAAATAATTCTTGCACTCGAAACGTGATCTCGCCCAGAAATTTATCACGGCTTAAGAGCTGGCTTCACCGTCTCTTCTCGACCAGTTTGTTGGGGAACTTTCTGTGGATTTTTAGCTTTTCCTAGCCAGATATCGGGGCTCCATGCTCCGGTCGCTTTGGTTTGAGCAGGTTGCTCACCGCAGCAGCCCGTATCGCAGACATTCGGCGGTCGACCTTCGGTGGGGGTGGTCGATGCAGATGGCCCGCCTCCGGAGTCCGAAATCAAAGGTCACTTAATGGTGATGGGGTGCGTGAGGGAACGCAGTCGGATTAGTGGGATAAGTGGCCAACGTGCCACTGTAGAAAGTTGGCGCTATTGATTTTGTATTGGTTATCGAACTTCAAAGAATATTCAAAGAATACTTTTATATTACAGATTTTAGTTGCACATAATTCAAAGAACATAAAAACTTTATTAACATTTCATAACTAGCACACATTATAGCTTAATGGGATCTATATTAAAACTGTATTAATAGTAAAATAATATTATTTTTTTATCTGCAATATGCCCTATATAAAAATTTAGTTGGTGCTACATAATATAAAAGTACATTTAGTCTTTATTTAAGTGATTAACAAAAAGTAAGTTTAATTGAAATAAGTTACGAATACTTAGATGCGGCTAGGGATGTTTGTTATTGATGGCTTTTTTTCATTTAGTATTTAAAACTCATTTAAATTAACAAAAGAGTAAACGTTATGAGCCCCTAAAACTTGATTGAATTACACACTAATTAAATCGAAAGCTGAAGTGACGGTGACTGAATATTTCTAGACCGCTACCGCTAAATTCATATGTGGTATAAATAATTATACAGAATAAAGTGTTAAAGTAGCCAGGAATACAATTTCTAATAAAAATCTTGTCTGACAGTTTCAGGGCTTTAAAGCTCAGCTTGTGCCTGGAATAATACTCCACCCCAAAGTATGCCACATTTTTTAAGCCACCAACCGCCCCCGCAAATTGCAAAACTCAATATGGATTTCGGTTCAATATTTTCCATTGCGATCAAGATGTTTTTATTCGCAGATTCTCAGAGTTTCGCTGTGACAGCCACTCGAGGATTTGAACAAGTAGTCGATAGTTCGATTCGCTGCTGGCGGAGCGGGAATTAGTATCCACCACGGCCGCGTCCGTACTCGTAGCCGCGTCCACCATCGATGTTATAGCTGGGGACGACGAAGTCGCGGTAGCTTCCAGGATTCACGGCAGCGGCGGAAGCGGCGGCAGCAGCACTAGCGCTTCCACCATTTCCCTCCGATCGGATGGGTCGGGGACCGTATCCGTACGAGGGCACCTCCTCGTAGACGACGCGCTCGATAGAACCATATCCACCATAGCCACCGCCATAGTTACCACCATAGCCACCACCATGTCCTCCACGGTTGCCGTACACTGGGCTGGCGTTGATGTAGGCGAACAGAGCGAGGGTAACACAAACGATCTGCGGGAAGGAAGGAGGAAATCCAGAGGATTAGCTGGCTGCCACTTCCTTGTCACGGTTCCCACAACTTACCAGGTACTTCATGGTGAGTGCTTAGTTTTTGTTGGTTTGGGGTAATCAATCAAACTATGATTTACCGACCAGAAACGCTCGCTTTTATACACGAAAATTAGCCTGGATATTTACGTGACCTATATACACAAATTGCTCTGTTTCAGTCCAGAAACCGCATTTCATAATTCCCCGGCTAGAATATACTCACATTTGATTTATGTATTTCCATATACTCGTTGTCGGGCCATTATAAAATCGCTTGGTTACGCGATGTGCCATTGCACCGGTCCCGGGTTTGAGTTTGGGTTTAGATAGTTCCACAAAACAACACTCACATGCGACTCTCTCAAGTGGGACCCACGAACGCGGCTATTTGAAATACACTCCAAAATTTGCTGTAATGAACTTTCCGTTTTTCACATTCTTGGGGGTAATGGTTTACGGATCGGTTGGGTCCGGAAAGCGGCTAACGCCAGGCCGAATTCTCCTAGAACTGGTTAAATCCGGCTTTCCCCAGGAAATATTATATATATCATTTTAATTTAAATAAAAATTCCATTTAGACGGGTAAATATTCTTCAGTCAAAACTAATGCTCAGCATATGCATGTTCACATATATTGTGACTAAAAAATATATAAGATATCTATTTTTTAAGATCCAGACCAGTGTATTTACATTAAATACAACTGCATCTACATAGTCATTTCAATTTTATAAATAAGAAGCATATTTTAAATAGCTCCAATGAAGTAGAAATTTAAACATAAAACTTTGTAACTTTTCCACTTCAATCATCTTTCACACATTTCTTTTGGTAGAACCACAGACAGCTTTTTCATTTAACTTTCTGACCAAGAAATTTTTGCTGGCTCAATGGTCTCGTATGACATAGCAAAAAGCCAAAGTCTGTGCCAATTCAGCTAAGATATACAGAGCACAACTCTTGACCAGAAATTGAACGCCCCAGCAAAAAGAACACACTCAAAATATAAGTCTTAATGTTTGGCATTTATTTTAATGGCCTAGTTCCTAATTCGTAATTTGTTTCTAATTCACTGTTCATCGTTTAGTAGCTGGGCCTCTTGTATCCCTTCTTGCCGGCGGCCACGGAACTGGCGGCAGCCGCTGCCGAACCGCCCTTCACCTTCTCGGCGCGTCCGTACTCCTGGGGACCGTAGCTGCTGGGTGGATAGACGGGCTCCACGTAGCGGGGAGTCTCCTTCCACAGCACTGGACCTCCGGCACTGGGGGCAGCCAGGGCGAGCTTGGCCAGGGCAATGGCCTGTCGGTCGACTGGCGGAGCACCACCGTAGCCGGAGCCGGAGTAGCCGGATCCCGCATTGGCACCGCTGTAGGCCGAGGCCAGGGGAGCCGCCTCGTAGCCACCGCCATATCCGCCCTGCTGTCCTCCGTATCCACCCTGCTGTCCGCCGTATCCACCGCCGTACGAGGGAACGATGGCCTTAACGGTCAAAGCGGGCTGCACCTGGTAGGCATAGGCACCCACTGGGGCACCACCGTATCCACCACGGGCACGTCCATAGGAGTTGGCCGAAACAGCGGCAATGGCGCAGAGGCAGATGCACTGAAGTAATCAAAAGAAATACAAATTAGTTTAGGGATTTAATACGTTTAAGATGTTTCAATCAATAACTAGGAAACACAAAGTCGAAATAAGATTCATTTCACTTGAGGAATATCCTCTCATTTATAATTTATTACTTCAGAATTTAAGGAATTGATAAATAGAAAATAAGACTTACCATAAACTTCATCATTCTGAGACTGAGTTGGTTAGTTGATCGGTGCGAAGGTAACTAATGTTTCAATATGTCGCACTGTTTTGTTTTATACCAGATCCAGGCAGACGCCAAACTCTTACGTGACGAATATGATGCAAGTTTTTGGCTCTCGTGGCTCCCGGAGACGCAGCACCAGGTCGCAAGGTGCTTTGTCCGCCAATCTTGAGACGCCGCCGGAGACGTGCAGCCAGGCCGAATCCACTCTGGCCAAAAAGCTGGCTCTCAATTCGGTCCGGTCCAGATAGCAGGCGTCTCTGGGCTTACGCCATAGTCTGCCGGAGACGAGACCCCATTACGTAAGATTCCAACAGCATGACTCTTCGTGCTGCGGATCCACATTGTTTCCAACACTTTTAAGGCCAATTTGCCCCACGGTGCCGAGTGCTTGACACCGATTTTTCAGTGACACACTGCAGCCAAGGCAGTGGCCTGAACTTTCTGCTGCGTTGGTAGAATTTATATACAAAAGCAAAAAAAATTGAGATAAAATTACAATAAAATTATAAACACTTAACCGTTCGACTTTTCAAACTGCCGCGCTAAGCTTTTTATAATATCCAAGTGGCGCTACACCAATTGTGAATGGCTTATGGGCGGGGGCAAATGTTTAATAATGAATAATGAATTATTTAAATGTGGGCCAGGCTCAGGGCAGCAGCAGCCAGAAGACGGATGAAAACGATCTTTCTCCGGATTCATTTTCTCTTTAAGATTGCTTTATTGGTCTTTAAACTAGTTGCTTTGCTCTTAGGAATTAAGTAAACATATTATTTTAAGAATGGGAACTGGGAACTGGTATTAGCAAACGACACGATAAATATTAAATAGTAACAGCATTCGCTTTGTAATGCAAGTGAAAATGGTCTGAAACCTCAAGCCAAGATTGACGGACCAGAGCATCCATCACAAGTCCGATATAGCCAGCTTGTTGAACAAGATATTTAACTGAGGCTAATCTAGATAAACGACACGTTTGGGCCAGGGCCCTCAGACTTTATAAGAGCCGAGCAGCCGATGACTAGCTCAGAAAACCTGGTCCAAACGCTTACAAAATGAGAAGTCTGCGCTGCAAGGTGAGATGAGCTGATTGTGGGTTCATCGGTGATGATGACACTTATGGTTAATTCAATCTGCAGATCCTACAGTTGGCTGTGCTGCTGGTGCTGGCTGCTCTGCAGATGGGAGCTGATCACTTGGATAGCGATGAATGCGGCTGCGGGCGACGGGGTTAAGATGGGACATCAATAAACAAGCGACGAGCAATGCATACAATTCGAACGGTTGTTGTGGGTTCGGGGGCTAAACCCATCAGAAGACACGTACGGCTAGTCGCGGGCCAGTTGGGTATCGCACATGGCCCGCAGCCGGGCGAGCAGCATGTGCAAATGCTTTAAGCAAGCTGTCGACGATTGCTGGGCCCCTAGGCCATGTTTCCCAGTCAAGGTTTCCATATACATGCGCTTGTACAGCTTGGACAGCTGTTTTGGATCCTTGCCGGTGAGCGTGAGCTTCGTAAGCGTCTTCAGAGCGTTCTGCAGACGGCTCTCAAAGAGCGTCAAATGGTCGGCGAACTCGTCGTCGGCCACTTGGCCACTGTTAGTATCGATGACGTGGTTGAACACGAGGTGGCACTGTAAACAAATGTCCAAAGCCGCTTGCATTTGTTTGATCTTCTGAGCGTTGTGGGTGGAAACTGTCGGTCAATTGGGGGAAAATTAATATTAGTGTCATGGGTTTATGATATTGTTATTATACTTACGTTCGGCCAAAAATTCATGGAGGGAAATCCGCTCCAGTTGCACTACCAACAGGTCACCCACCTCCTTAAGACCCTCCAGTATCTGTGTGGCCTTCTCATAGTGGTATTTGCAAAGTTGTAGAGTAGACTTGGGTAGCTGAGAGAATTCACAACAACCATGAACACGCAGCTGAGAGTAGTGGAAAGAGGCAATCCTGGAAAAGTCAAACACAGTCTTAGTATAAATGTATTGCTTAATTACAATAGCACCTACCTTTTGTGTATTAGCCCCGATCGAAAGCTGTAAAGAACTTGACGGGCCCCAGCGTGCTCCACATCGCATAGTCGCAAAGATTTCTGCAGTAATTCTAGCACCTCTTTTGAGGCATCAACCAGGCTTGATTTGTCCGCTACACTATAGTCTTGTAATTGTTTAGCTAACGTAAAAGTGGCAGTGGATAATTCCCAATGGACCAGGTCCCATAGCTCGGCATTCGCTTTACGAGTATCCAAACAGTCTTTGGCCTTCTCGTAGTAGTTGAATGCCTCGCTGTAAAAGGCTTTTTGGCTGTCTAAGGTAATGGCGCTAAATTAAAAAGATATTAAATGAGTATGAAGAATAGTCGGAATACAGATATACAGTTTACCTCTCATTGGGCATTGTAAGATGGGCGCGCAAGCGCATAAACCGACCCATATTACAATAGAGAAAGGCCAGATTGACATTATCCTCCACGGCAGTGAAAGCTTCGATGCCTCGACGCAGGCAATCATAAGAATTGACAGTCAGCTTGACATACAGCGGCTCGGCAGGATCTGGACTTGGGTTGTCCTCCGAATCGACATCCCCAGTAGATTTAAGCGAATCTTTCTTCTTCATCAGCTCACTGTATTCCTCTGAAATTTTACAATTGGGATTAGTTTAGTTAAAGCTTTTTATATTTTAATTAGGTTACTTACCTTGAGCCCAATACATGTACTTGAGACCTAGCTCGTTTCGCACGTTTCCTAGTCGCCTGAGCAATTCATTGCTCTCCGTTTTCTGAGCATGCTCCAATGCTTGTTCATAGCACTTGCAGCTGTGTAGCATGACATGCTCAACATTATTAGCCGGTGCCAGGGAGGGTAAATCCTCCTCCTCTCCTTCCAGTTCCTGTGCCAACTCGTCGCCAATTACGCCCATTGATGCATCCTGTTCCTCGTACTGCTGCACATACTCCTCGATGGCCGCCCAGTGTTTAGACATTTGGAAGAAGCAATCACCTGCCCGGCCCAGTAAGCAACTATACTGGGAAACTACATTGGCCATGTACTTGTTGAGTACCTGTTGGCAGCGGCATGCAAGCTCAATAGAGCGCAACGTGGATCCGTAGCTACGGGACTCATAATAGTGCTCCGCTAGGGTTGCGAATGTCAAGCAGGCCTTTTCCAAGAGCAGGAGCTTTAGATGCACGTTCCAGGAGCCAAAGTGCTGTGCGTTGAACTTGGCACTCATCTGCCGATTGCTAGCACTAACGTTTTTCGACTTGCCAGTGGTGGCTAATTCTTTAGACTTGCTCCGTTTGACCTTGGTGCTTGTCTTCTTCACAACCTGAGCCGGCTGTTGGATCAGTTTAAGCTGTTCATAGGGCAAGGGAATGGCACTGAAAGGCTTGGCCATGTTGGGATTCTGTTCCTCGTGCAGAATGCGTCGTTTTTCCTCCTGCTTGGCATTCGTCTCCGACTCCTTGAGCTTCTCCTCCTGACTGCCGTTAAAGTACTGCAGGCAGGAGAGTCCAGCACTGATGTGCTCTAGGGAGATGGTACACCGCTCGGCAGTTGTGGCCAAAAGAGGAGCCGGCTTAGCCTTCTTGGCATGGGACTTAAAGTCTCTGAGGGCATCGCAAATATGGCGCACAGCCACGTTGGCCCTGCCGCCACCCTGCTCGCTGCTTTGATAGCTCTTCTCGCTTGGGTAGTTGCAATCCAGGAGCTCATCTTCGTAGTCATCTTCATCTTCCTCCTCATCGTCATCGTAGAGCGATTGGTCGTCGGAGTCCACCTCCTCGAACTTGGGCGCCTTGGGATCAATGCCCGCCGGCACATGCAGATCCGAGAGTATGTAGTGCGACGAACTAACGATCTGCGGGTACTGCTCCTTGGGCAGCAGCTTGATGCAGTTGTCCAACAGAGCACGAATGTTGCCCGCTGCCTTGGGACTAATGTGCGGCAGTGTGTTCTTCATGTTACGAGCCACCGAATACAGCAGCATGCCGACCGGAACGGTGAAGGGATTCATTTGCTGCTGGGGTGGGTCACCCTCCGGCTTCTCAGCCTCCTGGCTCTGGCATAAAGTGGTAAGATCGTACAACTTAACCACATCATCGTTGCGCCCCTTGAACAGCCAGTAGGTGTGTCCCGCCTTTGTGGCATTGGCCTTGAGAAAGGCCAGAATGTTTTGGGCCACGTTGCGCACCACTTGAGGCGAAAACTGCGAGTTTTCCAGATAGGGCAGGTCCTCAGTCTTGATGATCTCGTACTTCTGCACAATGCCGTCCAAATGATAACACATCACCACCTCTGGCACATTGCACATTAGATTGTCCAGCCAATAATCGATTCCGGTGAGCACATTTATGGGCTGGGCGGCGTCTCTCAAACGCAGGCTGATGCACGGCCTGTTTGGTCCTCCAAAAATTGGCATATCGGTGCCGATAAGCATGCGTATGTCTTCAAAGGTCCAGACCACGTTCCTATTAAAGGCATGGCTGGACTTCGGATCCGGCACATTCTCTTCTATCTTGGGTTCTGGAAGAACGGGCCCCGTGATGGGCAATCCCATCAACTGTGTGGGAGTGGTGGTCACATCGTAGTCCACTTCGTCGCCAGTCTGTTTCAGACTGTGGTAAAGAAACTTAGAAAGCAAGTTCTTGGTTTGCAAAACCTCGCGGGATCGCTCCTTCAGGCAATAGTTCTGCTGTGTATCGCCGTAGGTCAGGATGTGCTCCAGAATGAACGTGCGCAGCCACTTCCAGTCGTCGTCCGCCTTGCGCAGCAGATACTTCTGTATATCGAACTCATCCAGGAGCAGCGTGTTGCCCACCTTGTGGACCACCATGCTGATGGCGCTCTGGGCGCTATACGGTAGCTTAAGCAGCTGCTTGATGTTCTCCGCATCGCTGACCACATCTACCTCACCCACGCAGTCGGGAAACATCTGGCCCAGGCGGAAACTGGCGAATCCGGCGCTCTGGTACAGGGCCTGGTGCAATCCGTGGCTGCTGTGCGATGTGGTCAGCCAGTTGAGGGGCGGTAGATTTAAGTTCGTATTGCATTCCAGCCGCTTGAAGTGGGCGGGGAGCTGGACGGGTGACAACTTTATCACCGCCTGGCTCTTCACCACGTCCAATTCGTGGGGCCCAATGCTCCTGCACTGTTCGATCTGTAGGAAATATCAGGGGGTATTTATATTATCTCTGTAGGGCAGATGCTCACCTCTTCGTTCCTATCTTCCATGGTCGTGGTGGCTCATCAGTTCCTCGCTAAATTCCAATCCCGTGGAATATTCAAGAAACTTCGAGCAGATGTGTTTTTGTTTTGCCGGCACAGCTGTCAGCTGTCTGAGTTACCCAACACTGTCCATCATGGTGCTGACAACTTGCTTGCAGTATAGAGGCTTGGTCGTAACTAGAATTTTATTTTAAATATTTTCTTTCATTCAGAGAGACACTCAGATATTAATATATAGTTCAAAACTTAAAAAAACAATCAGGTATTTTTTATGTAATTACACGTGGATACCGTCTAGCATATATTTATTAATTGTGTGTTAATCATTAAAGAGAGTATTGAAAATGTACTTGCGATTGCTTTTGGTGTTGATATTGATTTAAACTAGGTCGGTTTAGACCCCTCTCATTCTACGCCCCTGACGAAAGCCAACCAGCTGACTTTCCCTGTGCCGTTTTCCAGCACTACTGCAATATGTTGTTATTCCTACGCAATTTACACAGACTAGTCGCATAATTCCCCTAATTGGAATTAAAACTGACATAAAACTATGTCGCTGTTTGCCCTAATCGCGCTGCTCAGCCTGCTGAACACAATCCTGCCAGACTTCATAAGGAACTACGTGGGTACCACCTGTAGGAGCAAATCCCGGTGCTAAATCTTACCCTTCACTCCACAGCTCAAAGTGTCTCGTTTGTGGGGCGCCAGGAACTCATCGGAAATCCGGCACCTGCAGAAGGAGGTGGAGTCCGCCCGGGAACAAGTGGAGGAGGTGCGCAATGCGGAGCATTCAGGGGAATACGCCAGGACCATCAAAATTATGCGCGCCGAGCGAAAAGTGACAGAGGCGGAGGCCAAACTTAAGTCCGCCCGGGGAGTGGAGAACCTGATGCGGATGGGCATCGATACGGCCGTGTTCTACGGCTCCAAGGTGCTGCTGTCGCTGATCACCGTTATCGTCAGTATCCGGAATCGCGGCACACCAGTAATGATCATCGACGAGGGCATCAGCTTAGCACCGTTCACCGGTCTGCTTAGTTTTCCCACTGGCGTGGCCAATGCAATTTCCGTGCCCGCCTGGGCGTTCTCCTGCAACTTAACTTTCCGCCTCATCTACGGCCTGGTTAAAAACCGCAGGGCGTGATTTAATCCGAATGAAAACCCTCCATTTATTTTAGATGTTAGAGAGCGCTCGACACTACTTACTTTGTTATGGTTTGCTAAGCTTCATCACGCATTAATCCTATAATGTAAAGGCCCAATTTTTTGTAAACAATGTAAACACATAAAATACATGTATTTTCACATAGGGATGTATTTGAATCAGGCGCCTTGGCTTTTGAGAGATTTCCAACACTACTCGCTAACACAGTGTTGAAAAGTGGTCGCCTTACATGAGTGCGTGTCATTTTCCCCATCCAATTTGTTTGGTGTTTTTGTTAGCCGAAAATGGACAAACTAAATGAAAATGCCCGAGAGCGGAAGCAAATCAAGCTGGGCGAGATCGACACCGGTCCCATTTTGGTGGCCCTTTTGTTGGGCTTCATCGCAGTGGGTGAGTACGCCACGTGTTGGTTTGGTTGCCTCTTGTCCCCAGGAGTCTCACCTAAAATCTAAAATACCATTTTAAATTCCCATTTCCTTTAGCAATCTTTGTGATCCTGCGAAGACGCTCTGCTGGTCGCCGGGACTTCCTGCTTGCCGGTCTCAGTGAATCCGGCAAAAGTGCCATCTTCATGCAGCTGCTCCATGGCAAATTCCCTGCTACTTTTACTTCGATCAAGGAGAATGTGGAGGTTTACCAGGCAGGCTCATCTGCCAGATTAGTGGATATACCCGGACATTACAGAGTGCGCGACAAGTGCCTGGAGCTATATAAACATCGGGCAAAGGGCATCGTCTTTGTTGTGGACTCTGTTACAGCCCAGAAGGAGATCCGCGATGTGGCTGAGTGAGTTTTGAATGGTTATATCACCCGGTACACATGCTAATTCTTTTTGATTTTTTAGTTTCCTGTACACCATCTTATCAGACAGTGCCACCCAGCCCTGCTCCGTCTTGGTCCTGTGCAATAAGCAGGATCAAACCACCGCCAAGAGCGCCCAGGTCATCAAAGGACTGCTGGAGAAGGAGCTTCATATAGTGCGCGATACGAGGAGCCGCAAACTTCAATCCGTGGGCGACGACGATAGCAGCAAGTCCATTACTTTGGGCAAACCAGGACGAGATTTCGAGTTCACACATATCGCACAGAACATTCAGTTTGTGGAAGCCTCCGCCAAGGATCAGGAACTGAAACCCCTTACCGACTGGCTGGCTCGCCTCCTGTGAAGTGGCGGCACAAAGCTCTCTGACTGAGAACAAACAGGAATCCTAAACAAACGAAAGCGGAACACAAAAGAACATATTGATATTTATTTTACTGCTTAGCGCCCTTAATATCGTATATATGCCATGCCTATATCGTTGTTAGAGTTTAATTCCGTGCATTGTTATATACCCGTTTTCCCAAGCCTTTCCCCTCCTTCCAATGTTCCCGTCTAATTTTAGGTTATTATGGAAATTTTTTATACTTTTTAGCATTAATTTGTCGGTCGATTTTTGAATAAGAATTATGTATCGAACGATTTATAAAAAAATCCGAGTAACAAGTGTGCATTTACAAACGCAGATTCAAATTCTGGGCTTAGTGATGGTTTGAAAATATAAAAACGGGTCCTCAAGGAACTGGTGTTTTAAAAATGTTTAATAAAAACGGTTTGAAGAAACCCAACGAATTCTCATACGGTTGGTTGTCTCTATCTCAGCTTTGGTTCATGAAGTAGTTGATCCCAAAACTTTCGAAAGCGAATTATAAAAAGTCTCACGTTTCTGTTTAAAAATGTAACCGCCAAAATTCAAAGTAACATTTAAATTTGAGATCACATTAAGAGAATCGATATCAGTTATCGAAATTTGAAGATAGTTTCATTTTAAAACACAACATTGAGATGGCGCTTCTATTTACAGATCTTTAAGGTCAAGTAAAAATCATGAATAAAAAAATCATTAAATTAAAAAACATCTTCTAGCTCATAATACGTTTATAATTGGATAAATTGCATTTAAACTTTTTCTGAAAGGTTTTTTTTATGGTTTTGAGTTTATGGCATATAGTTTCGATATGATTAATAACAAAATCGTAATAAAATTGAATTGTTGTTTTATTTATTACTCAAAGAGAAAAAAAAGGGGAACATTTATATTTTTGGATATGGTTGGGATACGATTTGGGACGGTATCTATTAATTCGGGAAAAAACTATTTCAAAATGTCAGTGATGCTGATAACTGAAAGTCGGGGCACTCGATTATAGTTTCCTTTTTATACCCTTGCAGAGGGTATTATAATTTTGGTCAAAAGTGTGCAACGCAGTGAAGGAGACATCTCCGACCCTATAAAGTATATATATTCTTGATCAGGATCACCTCCTGAGTTGATATAAGCATGTCCGTCTGTCCGTCTGTCTGTCCGCCTGTCTGTTTCTACGCGAACTTGTCTCTCAGTTTTAAAGATATCAAATTGAAACTTTGCACACAGCCTTCGATCCTTTGCACGCAGTATATAAGTCAGAACGGCCGGGATCGGCCGCCTATATCCTATAGCTGCCCTATAACTGATTGATCGGAAATGCCATAACTTTGGTGTTTGTTAAGTTAGGAAGTTGGGATTTCCTATGGGTTTAATATTTGGTCTATCAATCCGACCTACCAAATTTCATAAGGATCAGCCGACTATATCCTATAGCTGCCATATAACTGATTGATCGGAAATGCCATTTATGCCATTTTTTATGAGTGTTAAGAATGCTATGTTAAGAATCATATGAATAATTTTGGAGAATATAATTTACAGAATATTCTGCAAGGGTATTTCAACTTCGGCTCCGCCCGAAGTTAGCTTTCTTTTCTTGTTTTAATTAGTGTTTTCTTTTAAAAATATGTTTAAAGAAAGCAACATCAGTGCTCGCCTTTAAATTCAATGTCAACAGCTGAATTTTATTCAAAGCTAAGGGGTTCGAAGTCATGAAAGGGGTTTAGCCAGCTGGTGGAACTTGTGTTTGCTTTTAGATTTATAAGAACAAACCCCGCTCTCGACTAGCAGTTGGCATCCAGTTCCAGGCAAAGCCAAAGTTTTTGGCCAACTGTCCCAGAAAGGGGATTATCATTAGACCGCTGAGCAAACGTTTGGCGCATGCGCAGCTCTCAAACCTTTTTCGCGATTTGAGACCTTTGACGAACCAGCTGAAACAGCTGTCGATGAGCTTGGGCAGTCGATCAATCCATCGATCCGCTCGCCCGGCCAAAGATCAAAAAGCCGCCTCGAAAATCAATGAGCTCGCCTGCCCTCGGCTCCTCTGACTAGATAGAGTTTCTAGGCTGGCTAAATTCTAAGAATCCGCAGCTTTCAAGATTTGCCGAATTTCTTGGGGAAGTTGGCCGGGCGGATGTCCCTGGCCGCGATCCCCATCCTCTGCTGGCAGCTGCCATCGTGGATGGAAGTGGTCAACCGGCCCGCTTCGTTGGTGGCATTCGCAGCGGATTGATGATGGACAAAGCTGCGAATTTCGGGGAAAAGTGCGATTAAAACAAAGGCGAGTCGAGCATTCTCAGTGCCCAATGGGTTTGCCTAATCTGGAGATTGTGACCTGCGTTCTGGCTAAGCACTGGATGCTGTGCATTAACCACTTTCCCTTTGTTTTTTGGTAGAAATTACATAACGACCTAGACTTCCCCAAAATTATTGTAAAAATTCCAAAATAATATATGTACATACATAGCTCAAGTATAAAGCTAGCTTCTTATAAAATTATCAAATAAGTATAATTAATTAATCCCTCTTGATGATTATACTTTCATTTAAACTATGTTTAAATTAATTAAAAAAAAAAAAAGGGAAAATCGCTGAAGAAAATCATGTTAAATTAGAGATTTAAACTTCGATGGCATATTTCTAAGACATGGTCAATGGTTAATATTTATGAGTCGGAATTAAGCTTATTTAAAAATCCATTAGGGTTTTGAACTCAATTTAATTTGAATTAAAAGTTTCAAAATAGTAACCCTGAGTTTTAACTACCTTATCACTTGAAGCGAAATTTCTGTAATTTTTTAGACTCCTTAGCTACTGTGCCCCTCTCAACTGACTCCTTCACTTCCTGTCCAGACTCCTGGTCCCGAAAATCTGATTCTGATTCGGTGTCATGTGCATTGAAGCACGTGCTACACCCGAAAAAAGAACAGGAGGCGCAAAAAATGTACGAGAAATGCAAAGTGCAGCCAGAGCCAGACTTCTTACAGCTGCAGACGGGCTGCCAGGGAGTTGGAGGGAACCATATGTTGCAGACACGCTTTAGCCAAGCGGAAGGAGCGCCCCTCCCCGCTCCCCGAACCACCATCTCCGATCCTCGATTCAAATTCTGGGGCGTACACAGTAGCTGCAAATTATTCACGACTGATTAGGCAGAAAAACGCAACAGGCAAGTCGAAAAAATACATACGATATCCTCAAAGGGATCCGATTACCATCATTTCAGAAATCTTTTTTGGGGCCAGAGGTGAAGCAGAATTCACTGGAAGGCAGACAGACATTTTTGAGGTTAGACGGGGGGCCATTGGGGAGGATATTGAATTACGATCGCATACCCGACCGTTAGTTAATCAAAAACTAAAAAAAAAAGAATATGAATATATATAAAGTTGAACTTGGCTGGGCAATAAATCTGCGATTTTTAGAAAGTCTTTATGCGATTTATGGGCGGGCGTGCGACTCCCCCTCTCAAGACCCCCTGATATTTTAATAAGACCGCTCGCAATTACATCGTGGTGCGAAATCCAGAGGGGGGGGTGGGGACAGAGACCATATAAGGTGGGTCTGTGGCAGATGCAGCAGGCGCCCATTAAATTTTTATGTACACAGGCGCGACGTTTTGTGGGTTTTCACGGGCTGCCCAGAACTGCGCGCGAAGAGAGAGTGTGAAGCGGTCGCTCGACGAGCACATATGCAATTTATTTTAACACATCGTTAAAGCTCAAAAAATAAATCTTGACGCGCCGGACACTGCAATTATCACCTCTGCATAATCAGCCCTGCCGGACAAACGGACAACTGGACAACCGGACAACCGGACGACGATTCAACGAGGTGAGCACATCGAACAAGGAGAGCAGCGCATGCCCCCGGGTGGGGCAGCTCCTCCGACAGCTGGTTGCAGCCCGGTTAGCTTTCATTTTTTCGGTAACAGGAGCAGCATCGCAGTACTGAGAAAAAACACATGAAAAAAGGAGTTAGATATAGAGATTTTATGTATTTAATTAAGGTTTAATAATCTCAAGCACTGATGTAGTACCCTTAGTTACGAACTTTTATTTGGAACCCATTATTAGAAGATATTTAACATATTAAATAATAAATAATTATATTGATACCAACCTTAGGAAAATCAATAAAAAGTAATCCAACTCTCTCTGATGTCAATAAATAACAAAATAGATTATCAGAAAAAATTTGAAAATTTGATTAAATTGTGTTTTCATTAAATGTTATTACATAAAATATATCATATGTTCTTAGGAAAAAAAACTGTATTGGATAATTCTTTGCTCGCTTGTTGGAGCTTACAACTTTAAGTTGTGAAAGTCCCAAAGTATGTTTTCCCAAATAAAGTCCCAAACTCCCCAATCTTGATTGGTATTTTCTCCCTGTGTGGTGCATCCGCCCAGCCCACGCGGCCCAACTCTTTGGCAGCAGCATAATGGCAGCCCATTTAGCACCTTGTTGACGCGGCATCTAATTAAATGGTGCGAGACACGAGGACCTGCCCAACGAAACCACAGCCAGCCCATCTCCGTATTCGGGTTTGGGTTCGAGCTGGGTTGTGCCCGTTCCCATTCCCGTGCCCGTTTCCTCTTCAGCTAATATCGAGTGCAATTTCCATGTAATGCCAAATTGTTGCGCCTTGTTGTTTGGGCTATCACGATGCTCCTGATGATGATGATGATGGTGATAATGGCGTGCTCTTGATGCTCAAAGACTTGGCTGTCATCACCGGGAATCGGCCCTGGGCAATCGCTTTCAACAACTGCAACACTTTCTCATCACACCTCTGGCAAAGGCCATTGATGATTATTTTTGATTTCTGTGCATACATTTCTTGATTAATTATAATGCCCACCGATCTGAGGGGGACCCACCAGCGGCAGCTGCGAAATCTGCTTGGCAAATTGGAGCTTTTGCCGTGCCGTAAACGTTTTTCTCATGACACGATGCCTGGACTCACAGATAATTATGGGTTTACTCACCCATTCCCCCATGCTCCAAACACCCAGCTCCAACTCCAGATTCAGATTCAGTTTCGGTTTCAGGTTCAGGTTTGGATTCAAGTGCGTGCAGCCAGTAGCCGATGGAATCTGTGGGGCAAATTGTTTGCATTGCCCCTGGTACATATCCATTTCGCAAGCCTGGGATCCCAACTTCGCAGCTTCGTGTCAATTGCACATCACGCGCTGTTTCATTAAGTTTATTTTTAAAGGAAATTATTTTTAAACGCAATAATTTGTTGCGCCGGCGTTTGGGGGCTACCAAAATGAACGTGGTTAAAGGAATTTCTGGTCTGCCCCCCATACTTAATCCGCGATGGGGGACCGTCCAGTGCGGTAAATTTAGACATTTCAAGGTTGCTATTAAAAAGAAAGTTCCTGCAGTCGTGTACATAATTGCTACCTTTGGCTGGGAACAAAGATTTCTGGATGGGTCGGTAAGGTTGGTAATTGATTTTTGTTCTATATACCCAGTTATATAAAGGAGTGATATCTTATACCAATATTGTAATATTTTCAGACTTGATTTTAGCGAAAATATCCCTTAGATTTTATTTTAGAGGTTACCTTTTACATTTAAATAAAAATTTATATTAAAAACGATTAATGGTCATTAATTAAAATTGAATGTACATAAATAAAAGTTCATCAGTACAAATATTAAAAATGTTAATACACACAGTAAACACATGATTAATTTTTAGGTTTTTAGATTGAATAAATAGGTTATACATATAATTCGATGAAAATTAATGAAAGACTTCGATGAAAAGCACAGTGTTATGTATATTACTGATAATAACAGGTTGACCTACAAGTAAGCACTTGTAATATTTGATAGTTTGTTGTCAATTATTCTTTTAACTCAACATCATCGAAAGTGGCCGAGAACAGTCTTCCAGTCAAGTGTTGGCCATAAACAAGTGCGGCTTCAGTCATCTAAATGCAAATGCGCAACAAATTCACTTAAACGCGAAGGACGGTCTTTAGGGGGGGGGTGCTGAGGTGGTTCTGGGCCACAACGGAGCTTATGGCATGGACTCAGCGTTGCGGCACGCTACTGCGCTATCAAAGTCTTTTGCCTTTGGCAAATTAATCACTAAAACAGGGCCAAAGGGGGCAGTCAAGACGAGGTTACGTTCAGCTGTCCAAAGCGCCGGCTAAAATATACATAATAGCTGGATGAACAGGGGCGTTGTTAAGGGGGGCTCTGATTGATAAGCATCTTCAGGCCTTAAAAACCAAATTTAAATATAAAGTAGAATAGGTATTACATAACATAAAACATATAACATTGTTACAACTTGAAGAGTTGCAGATTTTGTTACAATAATACTTTGGGGGAGAGGACATCATAAAAATAACTAAAATTTACGAAATTTAAAAAATATTTACACCTAAAAAATTCTCAAATAAAAGTAAAGAAATGAAAATAATTTGCATCGAATCGAAATTTATAAATCAAGAATACATTATTGTCCAGCTTATAAATTCAAAATATTATGCAAAAATCGTTACTCTTTTCGGGAGTTTTAAAAATCATGAGATCGATTTCTTTGTGCAGAATGATATTTTTAATATCAGATTACAGATGTGCTATGGTGATTGTATGATCAACGGTTATTATGATTGATGATCTCGCCTGAACCCTTTTCCGAATCCTCCTCGAGAACCCTTTCACTCAAATCCCCGAATATGTCCACACCCCTGCCGCAAGTTCTGTTTGTGTTTGTGCAGCGGTCACACTTTTGGTTTTCTATAATTTGAGTTTTGAAACGAGGCTTGGTCGGCGTGGTGTGTTGACTCCGATCTATAAGCCCTACCTCCGGCCCCTTTTCGGCTGCGCCGCCAGTCGAAAACATGCGCGGTCAGTCGTGTGCGGCGTAAGGCAACCAAATGTATCGAAATGCAACCGACCGATATAATTGCGTTTTTTCGTGAACGTATATAGTGAATAGTGTATAGTGTATAGTATAGTATTCACTGGAATACTCGTATCGCAGATTCGAGTGTATTCACATCGACTCACTCACATGGTTGGCCGAGCGACACGCGCAGCGGCCTTTTCATATGTAAAGCACATGATTTTCCAATTGGAAAATTAGTCGTGTGTGCCGGGTGGTTCACGGGGGGTGGTGGTGCGGGTGACTCAGGGGTGGTTAAGGGGTGGCCGGGGGGCGGTGGTGCGGCGGTGCTCCATTCGGTAGCGCACGCGTGGGCAAGGCAGCCAGCCCAGCATAAAGGAGGCCGGCTAGCGAGGCGCAACCGAAAACCAAGCCATGGAAACGGGCTTAATGCCTCAGTAATTATAGACAGCCATTCGCCGAAAATTTGCTAAGCTCACCGAAAAGTTTAAGGCCGAACTTGAGGCATCCCGATTTCAGCTGCTGACCCGAAAAAGGACCACACACACCGAAAGTCCTAGGCCTTGGCTAATCGCATCTTGGAGCTGGCTAATTGGGGGCTGTGGTTGGCCTTTTTTGTTGCCCAGATCCTTCGTCCATTCGCATGATTAATGCCACCGCAGCGACGTGTGAGTTCTTCTTTCGCACACTGAAAAAAAAAGTTTAGATAGTCTACCAAAAATTTGTTAATAGATAAATAAATCTAAAAGATAATTTTAGAAAAAGGTAGTAACAAAAACAGTTTTCTTTCGATCAATAAAATAATTTCATTATATAATGGCTTTACCCAATTTCCTCTTCAGTTTGTAAAAATATATATTTTACGTAAATGGTTACCCATTTTACCCATTAATTTCTTTGAGCGCTATTTTAACTATTTCAGTTAACAATTAAATGCTTTAAGTTGTTCGCAATTTAATTTAATTTAAAGACGCTTTCAAAGAGTAGGGGATTCTGCCAAAAAGGCTTTTCAAATATTTAGATAGTAAACCATTACTTTACCAAATTGAGTTGGCATTGTGATTTTCTCTCTGTGTAGAAAAGACATCAAACGTAAAACTGAAAACGAAACTCATGCCCACCCAGGTGGTCGCAGAAACTTAGCGGGAGCAACCGGCGCAGGTCGCACGCCAGATACAGATACGCAACCTCAGATACAGATACATTTTGAGGTACAGGGCCGCAGATACAGATACTGCGCACGATTGATGGACTTCACACGTTGGCCAGAGCGAGTGCAAGATGATGGCTATCTTGGCTCGCACATAATCATCGGACATCTCGGCGCTGTGTGGGTCGCTCATCAGTCAAATTGGCCTTTTCCATCCAACAGCAAGACATTGTCCTAATTGTCCAAGAGGATGTCTCGAAAAAGGGTCAAAATAAGGAAGATTGTGCAAGAGATTTAAATTATCATCAGGGCTGGCAGGGGTTTCAAGCGATTAAGTAATTTAATGTAAACAACTTATCTTACATGGATCGAACCCTGGAGAGTTTTCCATTTATAATATTTTTGAAAGAAATGTAAAGCTTTATTTTAATATTCGTATCACATATTTTGAAATATGATTTTTCATCCATTGTTTATTCAATATGTTGCAAATTAATAAAGTTTTTTCTGTTTGACCTGACATAGCTTGATTTATCATGATTACAAACCCGTAAAAATATGATGGGTTCGCAGTAACCAAAGTAAAAAAGTGTACTTTAATTTAAAAACCATAATGGCTAATCAATTTATTATAATGTGTGTATACATTGTATGATTATGGTAATTAATGTAAGTATGTTTGTGAATTACATGCAATATAAACATTTTAAAATTAAATAATATTTAACTTAATGCTGCCCATCCCTGGTCTTTGGAAGACGGTTATTTTGGCACTTGAACAAATTTTGTGGAAGTCATCATCAGCATTCAGAATTCCGACATTCGGCATTGGCGTCCTGCCGATTTCCGTTTGTTTCGGCTTGAGTGCAACATGACACTAATTAAGATCTGCGGTTTGTGACCATATCCCCGGCCATCCAAAGTCTCCTTCTCCATAAAGCAAATCCCATGGGGTTCCTCCCGAAAATTCCCAGTGGCATGCGCGTGATTTGTTTGTTTGGCGTCGCGGGGATGCTTTTGAAAGTTTGCCGACACCGCGAATGCAGTTTTTTTGGCGATCTTCTGGTGGCATATTTGTTCGGTTAATATGTAAAAATCTGCTCGATCCGGACTCTGCATCTGGATCGGGTTTTTGGGGGCCTTTGTTTGCCATTTGCCGCCACGGCATATTCACTCGGTTGCAACTCAGTGCTGCGAACGCCAAGTCTGACAGACCTTAATTCCTTTTTACGGTCATTTTAATATCCATCAAATCGCATCGCTGCCTCGCAGCTCCTCTACGCTGGTTGCTTTTCCCGCTCCTGACTCCCCTTCTCCCCCTCCCCCCCGGTTTTCCACGGTGCAGCGGTGGCCAGCGTTTTAGCATTTCGCTTACCAGCTCACTCGCTACCACACTTATTGCTGTCGATTTTTCATTCTGCCGATTTGTATGTGTCTGATGCGTGTTTTGCGGCTGTCGGTGGAGCGTTAATAGTGGCACGATGTATGTACTTAACTTGTACTTTCGGCACTGAAAGCGAACTGAACTGCCGGCTAGGGCTTACGTAAGACCCCCGATCTAGAAATGGAAATGGGAATGGAGATGGAGCTGGGGCTGGAGTTGCTAATGATATGGATCTCGGGCTACACGATCTGACTGACTTGGCACGCCTAAGTGGCATGAAGTCGTAGACGAGAGCGCACTCTATCATCAATCATTCAACCTTTGCAAGCTTCTTTTGGTGAGAACTCAAGGCACTCGTACAATTCAATTGGAATCTGCAATTTGTAAGCTTGAATTAAAATTAATAGCTTCGAATTTGAATAGGTTTAGAACAAAGGGAAGGTTAGTTATTTTTATAGTTTATGTTATTTGTTTTATGACTTTTATAGACTTTTATCATCAATACTTAAATAAGTGCATTTGCAATTAATGGTTTTAAATAAAATTAAAGAATTTAGTTTTGATATTTAATATTTTATAACTTAATTGATATAAAATTAATGAGTAAAATTATATCTTATAAATAAATTGAGAAAAACAAAATATTAAAAGTTTAATATTCTTTAGTTCCTAACGATTTATAATTCCCAAATAGCATAAAACTTTCTTTGTTAAGTTGCCCCCAAAAAGTATGCTACAAAATCCGGAATAGTACAGCAATTTCAAGAATTTCTCTGGCAATGAATCAAAACGTTGCCTCATTCAAGGTGTTACTTCTTAATTTTCTCGTTTACTTAAGCCCTTATTGGACCTTCCGCCAATGAGTGGTTTTGTTTATGGTCTTATTACTATTCATTTTATGCAATGCTTGGATAGTTGAGATCGTTGGCTTTGGCGGTCAGTGGCCAGTTTCATACCCCCTTCCATCCCAGCGTGATGCTCATGATAGTCACACCGTAATAAAAAGAAAAACAAAATTCCTGAGCCAAGTAAGCCTCGATTATTTACTGCACTTAACACGAGCTCCGAGTGCCGGCGCGATGTTTTGGCCACGACTGACTGCCGGCGAGTACGAGTGCCCAAATGGCAGCCGAGCGTGAAGGACGTACGCGCCACAAATTTGGTGGCCCAAAGCCGCAAACTGTCCAAATCGGTACACATAAAACTAGTGCCGCCTAGAGCGTGTGGCTAATGGCTAATTTGGCTCTAAGGTCTCCAGTTCACTCGCAGTATGACCAATGAATATTGATGAGCGGACAGTGTTTTCAAAATTTTGACAGATTAGTTACGCGTTTATTTCACTTATTAATATATCTATTTTTGTTTGATTTCGATTCAATAAACTAATGTGCTTTGATTACTGTTGCTTCGTTAGATAAATACTGATCTAATTGTTATAATAACAGTAGTAGTAATTATATTTTTTGTCATCCTTTCATTTTACTATTAAATAATAATATTTGGTGATCTGACAACGTAGAAAAATTAAATTAATCAAATAAATTAAATCAAATAAATTAAGTCAATGTTTAGCTTGTAGATTAGTAATTACCAAGATATACATATACTAATTTTTTAATGTACATATGTAACATACTTAACCGTTTGCTAACATTTATAAAAAGATTTTTTTTTTACGATTGAAAGATTGCCAATGGTTTTTGCCACTTAAAACCTCAAATCAAATTTAGGAATTTTATTATGGCGATTGGGTTTTCTCACCACCATCGATACTCGACACGAAAAAGCCAACAAAGTTGCGGAATTCCGAACCGTTGGTCATTCCCACACAGCACAAATATTCCACAGCCGAAATGCAGAATCCGAAACGGCGGCTGATGATAATGAATGGAGCGAAGCCAAGCGAGAAACCAACAGAAATTAGCTACGACTTGTGAAAATGGCTACAAATGCACTTGCGGTTTGGCATTTACGAGCTTTGTCTTCAAAGGGCCTGTTTGGATTCCGACCCTCTGCGGCAAAAGGCCCTCCGTTTGTGCCCCCGAGCGTGTGTCCAGAGGTATTTCGCAACATTGCTGACGGGGATATGGCCACGTCTGGCTGCCATGTGCAAAGGCAAAATGTATGCAAATGAATGGAAAAACCGCGTCAAAGCAAAATCGCCGACAAACCGCGCGCGGATGACGAGATGACGCCGTCGCCAAAATGGCACAAAAAAAAAAATCAAAGAAAAAGCCAGTAACATCCCAAAAAAAGTGACTGCAAGAAAGAAGCGATGCGCATGCGTAACGAACAACTTTATAAAGTCGGGGGTCTCTTCCAGTTTTTGGCGAGGCTGCGGCGTGAGCGGCTTGTTAGCTGATTAGTTTTGGCTGCTGCCGCCTCTAACAAGTACTATACATTCCACATAACGCCGACTGCCAGATATCCCAGAGCCGCAATCGCAGACCCTGCCTTTTGGCATTAATTAATAACATCCGGCGCCCCAATCGAATCAGAGAAAGATTAAGAGCACTCTTTGAAGAGCCGAAGCTGAAATGCTCTAGAATCATTTTTATTGTGAAACTGAGGATTAGTAATTATTTATGGAAAAAAACTCGTGCCTTGATTATATAAATAAATCAGTTGTAATCAAATGTCCCACAGTGACTATTTAGAAACAAACATTTCCCAAAAGACTTCACCAAATTTTGTTTTTTACTCACGCTTTATCTCGCACGTAAATGCTTCCATATTGCTTTAAATGCGTCAAAAAGCTTCATCATAATTCGGTTATAAACCAAATTCCCATTAAAACTTTATGGGTCTTCACTTAGACTCCGATTAGATTTTGGAAAATATCGCTCAATCATCATAAACAAATTATGCGTAAAAAAAGGGGGTTGGTTTCGAGTGGACTTTAAACAACTGCGAAGTTTGCTGCATTTTATAAAACGATGGAAAATTCTTTAAAAATAACTAGAGTATAATTTAATTTTAATAAATATATAGTAGCCCGAATATTCTCTAAAAAATGTGTATTTGATTATAAGTACAGTGGAATATAATTTCTAAGTTGAATTTAAGTAAATATTTTTAGGAACTTTTAATAGCTGATGTTGGTTTAGATATAATACTCTTTCTCCTTAGGGCAGTTTGAAGAATCGGTTGCCCTTTTTCCCAAGATAACTGAATCAGTTTGTTTGTTTTTCGGGACCTGTTTAATTACCCGCCGCAGAGCGTCCAAAATCTCGATCTCGATGGTGCCGCACACATGGTGGTCCCTCCACTCAGATCCAGATTCGGATCCAGGGGCCTGGGAGCTGGGAGTCGGATGCGGATGCCGCAGGAACAAACAGTTTATCGCTGGAATAACATAATTTCGCTTTTGCCAGCGACGCTGTCGATGAGTCTGCAACTGGAACTGGGGTTTTCGTTTTAGAGTTGGGGTTCGGGGTTGGGGTTGGGGGCTGGCAGCCTGAAGGGCTGGCCAACCGCAAATCTGCGCCCAAAAATTGAGCAATTTGAAATTCAATCAGTAGCCAGGAGACGTCTACTCTCTACTCTCCACTCGCCGGGCACGCAGGCAAATTATAGTAATTGAGTGAGCGGCCTCAGACTGCAACTGCCACGATGCGGCACATGAATGGGCTGGGTGGCACACTGTAAAAATATTGTATTATTAATAAAGTCTAGTTAGGAAGTCACAGAAAAATCCCACATTGTGTAAAGAATTGCATAAATAGATTTAAATGGAAGTTTTTTTAAATCCGAAATAGTGTTTATTTTTAAAAAGACTAATAGTAATAGACTGTGACATCTTGACTAAATAAAGATAACATTTATGACATTCTCATATTAAATAAATATTATTACTCTGTTTCTGAAAGAATCAATCATGAAAGCTTTAATCATTTCAATTTCTCCGATTAATTTTACTTTTTATACAATAACACTAGTAATTATAAACACCTAAACAATGTTAATATATATAATATAAATGTGTATTCAAACTTTGAATATTTATTACTATTTTTGTATTATTATTTATTGGCTATCTTCTCTATATAATTTTCTCATGTTTAATAGTTAGGATAACTTAAAACCATCTAATCTGTATTCAAATCATCGTATAATTATTCTGATTAATATGCAAAGTACTTTTAATTGTTTTTTGAATATTATAGATTTAAGATATTAAGCTTGGACTTCATCTGGAGAAGTATACGTTTTTAAGATTACCCATTGATTTCTTTCTGTGTAGACTTCGATCGGCTCTGTGAAAAGCCTGTGGGGTCGTGACTGTTGGCGGTCGCCTCACACGAGGCCCAGACCTGGGAGTCCAGGAGTCCAGGTGCCCAGGAGGAGATGGAGACCCGTGCAGCTGGTCGAAATATGGAAATGAGCTGCGGTTCAAAAACGAAAGCTCACGTAAGTGACGGCCCACCAAGGTGGACCTATGTACCTCGGATCCTCTGGCTGCACGCGATCTGAATCTGCACTAGCCCCTCGATTCCCATTCCACCGTTTACGATCCCGACAGGCTGCATTATTTATGTTTATGGCCCCGAGTGTCTTCCATTCCTTATCGCCGCTTGGAAAACTTAGAACTGGGTCAAGTTTATCGAGCCCCAGGTGGCGACGCATTTATCTATTACCGAATAGTGCTGACTGCCTTTATGGCCGTGTTTATCGTTTATCAGCTTTTCCCTATGATAATTCCAACCTTGTGGCTGCGCGTGGCATCAAAGTAATTGCGGAATTTCCCCCGCTTGTAAATTGCTCCATTTGGTTGGACTCGCACATTCCATATTCCATTTCGCGTTTTACTTTGGGAAATTTTCGTAATCATTTTTTCTCATTTGTGACTTGTTTTTATTTGGGTTGTTCTGTCGGCTTGACTTTTATGCATATTTTGTTTTTTTTTGTGCACGCAATTGTTAGTCTGTTGTCGACTCTTGCCCCTCCGTACGCATTTAGCAAATTTATTTGTTATTTCAACAAAAATAGCAAATTCAAGGGAAGTTTATTGACCAAACGGAAATTTTTTTGTGAATCATAATAATGGGATCATTGGGAATAAAGAAAATCAAATTAAATAGAAAAAAAACTTATTCACAAAGCGGGGTTCTTTTTACTAAGTACTTTATAAATTCAAGGAAAGAATTGAAAAGTTTTGATTTTTTTGTTCGCTTAATGCTAAATGCAAAGTCTAGGGAAATTGTTGTAGTCAACAAAATAATATTTATTTATATTTTATTTATGAATTGAAATGGATTAAGGAGCCTAGAAAATCTGAGCTATATACGTTTTTCGGGAGGGATAGGAACAGTTTTCTTAAAAGCTATAATTCGATTGTCTGAGATAGTTTATACAAAATGATAGCAATATTTGTTTATCGCTCATAAAATAATTTTTCAATGCCAAAGTTATTTAAAAATTAAAAAACCCCTTTTTTGGTCTGATAAGATTCGAAAGAGGACTATAAAGTTATACTTCCTGAGATATATCTAATCGATCTTAGAAGCGACTGACATCCCAGTGACATCAACCGGTATCAGAGACCTTAAACAGAACTTATCGATGGCCTTATATCTGATATGTGAGGGTACTCTTCCATCTACCGACGTCATAAGCAATAACAATTACCGTTAAGCGACCCTCAGAGTTATCAACACCACTTCACCACACCCATCGAAAAAAATAAGCCGAAAAGTGAAAAACAGAAAAACAGAAAAATCGTTAAAGGAAACTAAGGGAATTCAGGAGTTGGGGAGGTTGTTTAAACTTATATTTCGGGGCGTTAAAATTGACAACGTAAATTGCGAAAAACACAACGCACAGAAGAAGAGAGATCCTCCTTGAAAACGGCGGCGAACGTGCAGCGACTTCACACTTTCAAAGTAATTTTAACACATTTCAATTAAAAAGGAACACCGCAGTCTCTTTGCCTCCACGGGACTTGTAAAATTTAATTAAAAACCCTTTAAGGATAACCGACCCCGGAGTGAGAGCACGTAACGCCCGGTTATTTGGTGTGGCAGCCTTAATTGAAGGTGCCACCAATCTCCCCGCTGTCCACCGATTTGGCAATGGAATCGCTATTAAGGGGCCGTCATAACCAGACTCTTGCAACGCCAGGACAGGAGTGTTATTGTTTTCGATTTACGACAACCATAAATCAATAGCTTAATTGATAACTTGACGCTATTTACGATGACACAAATTAGAATTTGTGCGGACAGTTTATGACACGAAGTCAGTCGGGCTGGGGAACGGGTGTTAATGGAGCCGACTTTTCACAAGTGCCCCCCGGCATGTCTGGGTCGAAACTTTTCCACACTCGTGGAAGCTTTCCAACCGCCCCGATCTTTCATCGGCCCCGGTCACGTTTTCAAACAAAAAGCTACGGAAGATTTTCAGCGTACACATCTCGCCTGACGTCATCATTATCAGCAGTGCGTTGCTAAGCAATCAACACACTCACACTGGCCCACAAAAGACCCATTTAATGTCATAAATTGGCATTATCAAAGATTTAACACCCCCAATGTGCTACGTCCTCCCATCTTTCGGAGCTCAACCCCCTAACGCCCCCCCCCACCCACAAAGAAACTCGGCCGACTTTGTTCGCTCGATCACGACGCGATCGGCTGCAACACGTGATACGGCTGAAGGTCGCGTGACAATAACAAAAATTGTATAAATCATATAGTATTGGGGCGGCCAGTCATCGCTTGATAATGATAGACGTTCCGGCGATAAGGCCGTCGGGGCGAAAACAAACTGGCACAACAGCAGCGAGGCTTTTTATAGAGACCAATCAGCGGGTCTCACTTGCGAGCGGCGTGCGCGGCGATAAGGTTGAAACAGACCCAAAAACAGGGGGCCCATCGAAAGTGCTCTATATACACTGATCTGGAAGGGTCGCATAGCCCCAGTCCCGGGTTCAACTGGTTGCCGATAGATAGGTAGAGGTCCAGATGGAATTCGTAGTACTTTGATTTATTGCTTTTATTTCATTCGGAAGCTTCTAGTACATTTCAATAATAAAAATTAAATTTTTGTAAAATTCTATTATCTCTTTTTTCCGACATGCGTAAGATGTCAACATAATCTTAATTTAGGAAACTTCTCGACGCCATTATATTCACACAAACAAGATATGTAATTAATGATTACTATGTTTTATATACTAATAAAAAAGCTATTTTATAAACTAAATGCTCTAGGAAAATATTAAGTCACAGTTTGGATTATAAACTAGTGATTTGCAAATGTACTTTAATTTATATTCACTGAAATATATTTTAAATTTATTAGATTTAAAGGAAGAGACTTTACCCGCTTTAATTTAATTAAATTGGTGTTTTGTTGTGGCAAGCTGATCTAATCAAAAGAGACATCAAAACATCTTCAAATTATTGACTATAAAAAACAAGGCCCTTTTAAATTGCTGAGCTTTTCCTGCGTCAGATGGTGGTTTTAGTTATAAAAATTCGAATGTATTTAGATAAGGGTGTTATTGTTTTTAGCAATGGTGTTTGTTTAGTTTGGAAAATTTCCAAGTTGGCAAAGTGAGAGTATTTTCGTTTCGTGTTATCAATGAAGAAGGCAAAATTACGATGATTTGTTGTGCGAAACGAACAAAACCAACAAGCGATCCAACGAAACAAACAAACAAATAAAATTTGAAATGCCATGGAAATTTCCCCAAAAGCCAAAAGAATATTGCCCATGAGAAATCTCCGGGCCAATGGAATGGGATTCTTCCGAATTTAGATGCCAGATCCATAGTTCCGAATGCAAAGATGCGTCGTCAAGGCTTTGTATTAAAAATTCTGAAAAGTACAACTACGTACTGATATAATGTATATATTATCTCCGGCGTGCCAAGTTGTATGCGATGTCACGGCTTTCATGGCTCCACCGACAGCTCCGACATTCCTCCTGCTACCGTTGAAAAAATCGTGAAGATCGAACCAGTTTCAGATCAGCAGGCTGTCACAGTTGTTGTTGCTGGTATTCGGTATTCGGTATCTGTATTTGTTTCTATAATACCATTGACGTCAAACGAATGGACCATCAAAACAATTAAAATGGAATTAGAAAAGTCTCGCGACGTTGTCCCCACATCTGGCACCGAGTCGGGGTTAGACTGCCCTATGCTAATTCCCCGCAAATATTTATTCCGCCTGGGTAGCCATACAATATTTATAAGGCGAAGATTCTGAATAGTTTATACTTGATTATACTTGATTATACTTGACTGGTGTTCTGCTTCCTCCCCAAAAACATAGACATATATTAGCCAAGGCTCATACATATTCATTAGCCAAATACTAGTTGCCGTGGCGCTTCGAAAAATAGTTTTAAGCCTCCTTGAAAATATTCCCCATGCCCGCCAAGTTGATTCAGAATTAATTGGCCTACATTTTATTGAAAACATTTTCTCATAAAATGGGAAAAACCTTTTCTCTCAGTTTTCTCTTGGAAAGACATGACTCTGCTCTACTCATTTTAATAAAAGGGGGTTTCTGCACACAGCTAGCATAAAAATTCCCCCAAACATTTCCTCAAGTCATCGTTACTAAGCCACAAATCCTAACCTTTTATTCATTCATTCTAATAGAATACAAGTTATTTATTTGCATATTAATATCGAAATATTTGCTTTCCTATTAAAGATATCCGTTCCACACACTTCACATAATCGATAATTTAACAGCTCCAAGCGAACTCCATAAATTTAATTCATCAACTCCACCCAATTATATGTCGGGAAAAAGAATCAAAACTCAGCCTCAAATAAAACCGAGGATATATGTGTTGATGTCTGGGACTTATTAAAATGCGGCAGCGAGAACCAGTTGAAAAATTAGACATCAAATGTTTCTGGTTTATGGGGAATGTCGCGTGAAAAGAAATACATTTATGCAAAAAATCGGGGTAAAGAAATATTTTTGAAAAGATACATTGAGCGCAACAAAAGAAAAGAATTGTTTGGAACTCGTTTGGCTAGTGTGGCCTTTTTTTTTGAAATATTAATCTTAATGAATGTTAAACACTTTTATCAGAGGAAAGAACCGGTGAGTGGTGGGGGGCGTGGCGGTGGGGAAGGGGCGGCGTACAGCACGCGTCATTATCAAATGCCTTGTGATTATTACTGGTGTGTTGAAGTTTTTTGTTTTTCGCTGCCACCACCGCATTTACGTCAGCAAGTGGGCAGGTGGGAGGTGGGCAGGTGGGCAGGTGGGGTTAAGGTGGAGTCTACTTCGGTAAATATATTCCTTGTTCTTGTCTTCCATTTGCCCGATTTCCTAGCTGCCTTGCTTTGCTTTTCATTGAAAATCAGCTTGCACCCTTCGTATCGTTCGATCTGTCAATATTTGCAAGTCACTTTCATGTTTGCTTTGCGCAAAAAAAATGAAAATGAAATAAGCCTGGAGAGCTGACAGAAACAGATCCGCTGGCTTGTTCAAGAGTCGTTGACGCTCGAACCCGGCGCGAAAAGCAAAACGCTGTAAATATTTGTATGCGAGCACTGGGTGTGACATTACTCATACGCACCATTGGCACGGCTGGCCGCATTAGAACCTGCACCCGGCTAATTAGCTGCCATCCGACTGCACAAACAGTAGGGCTGGGCAAACAAATACGAAAACGTATACGAATACGACTACGAATACGAATTTGTTTGCCCACCGATTGTTACGATCGGTAGTTTGAAAGTAGTTCGCACCTGCCCCGATCCGAGGGACCCATGGAATTTACATGGAAATCAAGGCTGTACGGATATTTACATAAATTGCCATTGCCGAGGATGAGTTCGTCTTTCCAGTCTGGGTATCTCATCTGCGATCCTCCGATCCGTCCCTATATTGTGTATTGAGTTGTTATGGCCAACGCCTTTGTTTGCCCTGCACCATCTTGGCCGTTGTTTTAGTTGTTGTCGACGTCGTGTGCGGCAGCTCCTGTTGTTGTTTTTGGCCAGAGAGCCGGTTGGGCCCAAATAAACACCGAGCCCAGCAACTTACTTGAGTTTGAAAGTGACCCTGGGCTGGGCAGTGATTTTTTTGAGTCATAAAAGTATTATCATTCAGTTGCTAAGTCATATTTTAACCGTTCCCTTCTAAAAATTACGCAATGCTCAAAGCTATAATCATAGCATTTTCAAGAGGTTTGAAGTAAATAAATTAATAAACATAATTAAGCAGAAAACATACTTAGGAAGTTATGATCCTCCCAAAAGAAAATGTTATTCAGATTAAATATTTCAGCATAACTTTTATTTTAACAGCAATGTATTAAATTAATTAAACAATACTACAAATAGCTCCCTACATTTTATTTTGCGTTTGGAGTACGTAAATTAAAAAATAATTAATTATATTAAAATAATAACTATATAGTTTGGATCTTCACAAAATGATCGTACTTAGATAAAATACTTCATACGTGATTAAAAAAACATGAAGCAGCTTTGTTAACTTACATTTAGTTTATACAGGCATTGAAATGTACGTGATAAAAATAAAGAACGATCTTTTATGGCTTACTATAGTTTATTGTAAAGCTGATCAAGTCAAATTGTTTATGCATTTTCACCACTGTGGCTTCCTCCGCCATTGCTGCAGTCCAGAGGGCCTGGACCTGGGCCTTTGTCTGGATCTCGGACCGGTGGAGAAAATTGTTCAATTACACAGAGGCTGGGGATCGAGACAAGGGCTACTTGGGTAGTCGGGGACCGACAGCCCCGATTTGCATTTGCAGCGAATCGAAGCACTGGGATGTGCACAGTGCACTGCACATCGATGTCGATGTCGATGTCGAGATGCTGCAAGATGGAACGAGGTGCGCCGCAAGACCGAGACCCTTTGCATCTCATAATTGCATGCGACTTGATGCACGTTAAGCAAGTTAACACCCAAGTGCAGCAGCTGCTCCTGATACCGATGCCGATGCCGCAGCAGCTTTAATTAGTTTCGGAGCGAATGGGATGGATGGCCTGCGAGCGGGATAGAGTCATTTTTGAATAATGGCCGCTGCGATACATTAAATTGCCCATCGATTTCATGGGCCTGCCGAAACCTGCTGGCCCCAGTGGAGAAAATGGCCACCAGGTGGGCTCAAATTTTCCACCACTCGAATAGCCGGCGATAAGACCAAACGTACCCCTTGACAATCCAACTACGAGTGTAGTAGATACGATACCCGCATACCCGCAGTCGGCCATATAGTTTTGCCCCTTAGTTACTGCGTCAATCAATTAGCCCGTCGTAGGCCATTGGCGGAGTGGCTTAGGTAAGGGTATGGTTTACATGGCAACAGACGATCGACAGTTGGATCGTTCTATGCGCACGGAAAAAACAATTAGCAATATCAGTTAAAAATTTTAACTAAGTTCATTGATTGTATTAAGCGAAAGTGGTTAATATTCATTAAATATTAAATACTAAGTAGGGTTTTTAAGACAAGTGGTTGAAAATCAGTCTTCAATTAAACTTTGAATTTATAATTTTTCTTTTATGATAAATACTATTGGGCCTTGTTTTGATAGAAAGAGATTTTTATGAGACTTGTTAAATTTTTTAATTTAAAATGATTTTTGGAACATTTAAAAATAATATTAAGTTCTTACACACATTATTAATAAATACATTTTTTATTTTTTAAGATACTTTTTGAAGGGAACTACTTTATAACCTCAACAAAAATTGAACATATAATGTATAAATTTCTAAATTTTAAAATAAAGTATGTGTTTGTTTTGAATATCTGAAGAACAGTTCTTTGTGGAAGTTTTTTTTGGGTTCAGCGATCTTAAATTCGAATTGTAAATCGGGTTTAAAAGAGGACCAAATTTCAAGTAAGCTGGTTTTACAAAAGCTTAACTTTTGGTCTACAAATTACCTCTTTGATAAATCAATAACACCTCGCTGATGACCAATATAAGTATTATTTCTCCCTGTGTAGATACTCCAATCGATCGGGCGATCGTGCCAGCCTTGCACGGTTTATATTGACTGAGACTGTCTAATTATAGCGCCCAGCCGGGGCACAGACGACTGGGCCTACGTGATTGTGTGTCTGTGTCACACGACCAGCGCCCGAGATCGAGATCCCAACCCCAGTTACAGAACACCCCCCCCCCACCACCTCGCTGCGACCACACCGCCCACCGAGGCGTCAGGTGGTGATAAGAAGAACCACTCGACACAACTCGCGGCGAGCACAACAAAATAATTATTGATAAAAGCCGCTCTGCGACTACGAATACGTAGTACACACACACATGTTGCACAGGCAAACAACACAGACCCGGGGCGAAGAAAAAAAAACAACAAATACTACAATAATTCATGGAAAATTTTTTCAACAACTCGCAGTTCATTGCTTCCCCCCGCGATGGGCGGTGGGCGGTGGGTGGTGGTTGGTGAACGGTCGGTGTCGGTGGCGGTGTAAAAATAGCATTATTTAGTAGAGAGTCCGCAACGAAGCCGCATTCGTCATGGCACACGCAAAAAGTCATGCCCCTGTCAACTACCTAGATATAATCTATATACGTGTACGCTCGCCTATCTCCAAATGTGTGTGCGTCCGATAAGGTCGCCCCTCCGCACGCCAGAAAATATATATCATATATAACCGTGGAGGGCACGGGTTTTGGATCTCATGATAAGACGGCAGCCAGGGGTAAACAAAACAACTGGAGGCGGGGGTGGTGTGCTGGGACAGTCACGCTCCTTGTGATAAGAACTCCGGGGGGACTTGGTCAATTCCCCAAGTGTTATTGACTTGCTGCCACGGAATGGCCCAGCCACTCAAGTGGGCTCGACTTTTAAAGATAAACACAACGATTGGTGGTGGGTGGGGTTGGGAGTGGGGGTGGGGTGGACATAGGGTGACCAGCCGGGTCTACAGAAGTCATCGACAATAAGGGTTTCAAGATAAAGACGAAGATGATAAAATCCATGGAAATCACTTCTTTGTGAATCAACATTTTTGTGAAATAAGAATAATTTTCATTTTAAAAATGATATTAAAAAAGTAATACAAAATTTACGAAAGGCCAGATGAGCTTGTGGTATAAAAATGTAATTAATGGAGAAGAGGATTCCAAAATGTGTTGACCTATTAGTCTTATAAGTACAAATCAAATGAATAAGACTTTTAATGTATTGTTAAAATGAAAATATGGAAAATGGTATCTTTTCTGATTAAAACAATGGTTGGGTTTTTGGTTTAATTTTATTAACGAAACGCATTTTAATAAAATAAAATCACATATTTTGTTACGAGGCAAGATTTCTCTAGGGCCTTAAAAGAACCAAACCCCTTAATCAATACAATTTTCTGCGAAAGCCAAGTGTAAAATACCTGTAAGTAGAAACTAAAGTAAAGGCATTTCCGTTTTACAGAGTAATGCAATTCTATTTAACTTTCAATGTAAATATAAATGAATTTCGAGTGAACAATAACTATTTTATCAACCAGCAACCAAGTGATTAAACCTTCCCCAACGACCTTAATTACACCTTCTGCAATTGATTGCTGCACTGGACAGAGAAGCGCCTTTGTGTGCCGCAAGTCACGTGGTGGCTCACATGGTTTCGCAGAAAGAGCCGCGTCTAGTTTAGTGCGCCGTACTAAATAGATACTGGGCGGCGATACCCCCATCGATAATACTGCGGCAGCTGAGTACCTCATAGACCTAGATAGCCGAAGGCCCCCGAAACAACAAGTGTGCCAAAGTCCGGCGCAAAAAAGTGTCTGCCATAAATTCTAAAGAACAAACAAAAAGTGCCCGCACTGCAAGCTGATTACACACGGCACTCGAGGAGTCCAGGAGTCACAATAAATGAATATTAATAATCCGAGTGATACTAAAAATAAACCATCAATCATGAGGGCATTCGACCAGCACTTAATCTAATCGCATCTAATGCGGCGTCTAAGTAAACAACTGGAGTACGGACGCTAATTAGGCATTCGAATGTCATAAAGCCAAGAGGCACCAACTCGAGGGGCTAATGATGTTGATTTCTTCGATGGAATTGGAGGTGGAATTGGAGGTGAAGGTATGGCGACCAAAGACCCCCATTCCAAGATCCAAGCCCCACCACTCCAGTGAGTCGCTTATCAAGTCAATTGAGCGGTTGACCTCGATGAGCCCCCGGGGGTGGCACTAATGTCTGGCGATTGATAAGCCGACTAGGCACCCGTCCCAAGGCAGTTCCGCCTTCTGTAAGAACCCCTCCAACTGGTGTGCCAGACAGACCCTTGGCATCTGGTCTTCAGGAAGTCGCCGGTGACAAATCTCGAGTGCCGAGCTGCGAGTGCGGAGTGCTATGCTATGTCAAGTGGCCGGTTCCGAGAACTCGGACCCGCTGATTAGTCAGATGGAGTCCGAAACCTGTCGGCTAAGCGGAGATCGAGTTCCAAAGATCAACGGGAGATACTTGTGATTCCAGCCAAACGCTGATCGATTCCCGCTAAACGGAAATGCTTTTCTCTAGTTTTCGCAACATTCCCGTCGCACCCCCTGTGGTTTTGTATTTTTGGATCCCCGAGTCGAGCGATTGACCTTTGGCTAAAATAAGGCAAGTCTGGCACGAGTACAACGATTCGTGCTAATGATGATTACCATAACGAATTCAGAGCTCGACTGATCAACTGACTGACTGACTGACTGACTGACTGACTGACTGAGTGTCTGAATAACTGACTGATTGATCGGCGTTGTTTTCTCGTCGGCACGAGCTGCCAGCACGAGCAGCACGCTCAATTGGGGCTGTGGCTCGTGTTGCTGATTGTCAGCGGACCGATCGCCGTCCGCTGACCGTCCGCCCCCTCCCCCTCTCTTTGGGGCCCGGCCCTCTGATAATCATCTCGTGCGTCAGCAAAGCCCGAGCACTTTAGACTTGGAGCCGGTACTGCCAGAGCCCATGATATGTCAGAGTGATGCCTTGGCTTGGCGTGCTCCCAAGTCAAAACCCCCCCACTATATATGTCCATCCACCCAAGGGAACCACTAAACGGCCTATTGATCGCCCCATTCACTAAGATGCAAATTAACGCTGGCATTTTTATAGATTTGAACTTTCTAATTACCCGAGTATGTAATTCCTTGGGTGGGCCTATGTCTTTTGAATACAAGCTCTGCCTCGAACTTCGACCAATTAATTCCGAGGTATTCACATTGAGTTTAAATATAATCAGCAAGAAACGTTAATTCATTTTGGGAAATACTAAAACACTTCACTAGCTCAAAAATCACATTCCCCAACCAAATTCACGCTCTCATTCATATTTATGGCTACATTCATAAAGATTAACTGCAAGGGAGAAAAACAGTAACTGTTAATAAGATAATATTGTGAGCAATAAGGTACATTTTAATGTATTACTAAGTTATTTGTTATTCAAAGATAGCTTACTAAATCAGATTACTATTATTTAGAAGCAATTTCATTTAATGACTGGTATGCAAATGTTATTAATATTTACATATTAAGAAGCTTATCAAAATGACTTGTTTAATAATACAAAAAATCAAGGAATATGGTTATTACAAATTAAAATAAAAAAGCAAATAAATGCATCCTGATAATTTTCTATAAAAACATGAAATATATTGAGATTACAAAAAATCAGTGTATTTATGGCAATTAATTTCTGGAAATAAATATGACAAAGATTGCATTGTCATATTTATTTACGTTTAATTTCTTTTAAATATTAAACAAAAACAATCATTTTTTGTACAGTCAAATAAAAATGAAGCAAAGGTGCTAAGTACATTTATGCCGTCACGTTAGCCAGCAATAATTCAATAAAAACCTGAGTACATTAGCGAAATGTTCGTTATTTGCTGAAGCTATCGCCGCTTTTCGCCAGTGGCAACTCGTGATAATTTGTGCAGCACCCGGTGGCTCCGGATTCAAATTGGAAACGCCATCATGCTCCATTAACCCCCAGGCGCCCCCTTCCCTCCCCCTCTCTTCCAAAAAGTAAAAAACATAGGCGGTAGAACGATCGATCGTTGATTGGGCTGATTTGCAGGGGGAGGTGGTGGGCAGTGGGTGGGGGGGTTTTGGCGTGCGAAGCGCTTTCGCGATCAATTGTACGTCGTTTGCTTAAAACCGCTCGGCAATCTATCGCCAGCTCGCTCGCTCTCTCGCTATTGGCCCCCATTTGCCGCTGACGCCGGCAGCGGCACGTGCCGCACAATCTTAGCGCGGTTCCATTGCTCTGACCGCTCCCCCTTCCCGAACCCATCACGCTTTTGCCGTCGCAGCGCTCTCCGTTTCCGTCGCCGCGTTGTTTGTTGTTTGCCCATGAGCTTTTGTTACTTTTCCACCCGTTGTTGTTGACTCTTGCCCTGTCGCCATGCCAGATCGCCCGGCTGAGTTCCCCCGTTTCCCGTAGCAACCGCAAATCTCAACCGATGGTGCTGTCCGCACTGACCGCACTGGATAACTCCAAGTTGGCTTAGCCCGGAATCACCAGAGATGATAAAAGTAATATTTCCTTTCTTCCAGTTAACTTATTTTGTCAGTATTAAATAATCCATCACAAAAGAACTTAGTTTATATGTAGACAAATTGAAAGTACACCAAATGTCTAGATAAGTATAATTTATTAATCATTTGAATAAAAACCCCAAAAAGTAACGATTCGGATTTTATTGACTTTTTACCACCACAAGAATTTAATAAATTTTAGAAATCAAACTCATTTTTTTTGGAAAAAACAATTAAATACAAAATTAAGATAATAAAAACAAGTAAGACTTGTCTGGACACTATCTCCCAGTCTAATTTTATTGAGCAGGCGCGTGTCACGATTTGCATGGGTCACAGCATTGTGCAATTTCTCCCCAAAATTTCCCTTTTCCAGCATAAACCATTTCTTTTTTTTTCTCTGCCCTTTATTTTTCGACTCACTTGCGTAATTCGCGGGTTAAAGTGTCTTTATTGACGTTACGTAAGCGTTGCATTGACTTTGGATCGGAATTTCAATTCAGTTGACATTGTGCATTTTTTCGATTTTCTCTTTGCTTTTATTTTTTGTGACTTGAGAAGTTATTAATCTGCAATTAAAAGAAAGGTGTCACCCTACGCCGGACTCCAATGTTCAAAAGCTACTTGACTACTGACCTATTTGTTGATTATATGGTTTTGGATGTTGCATAATTATACCCTTGCAGAGGGTATTATAATTTTGGTCAAAAGTGTGCAACGCAGTGAAGGAGACATCTCCGACCCTATAAAGTATATATATTCTTGATCAGGATCACCTCCTGAGTTGATATAGCCATGTCCGTCTGTCCGTCTGTCCGTCTGTCTGTCCGTCTGTCCGTCTGTCTGTTTCTACGCAAACTAGTCTCTCAGTTTTAAAGCTATCGAATTGAAACTTTGCACACACCCTTCTTTCCTTTGCACGCAGTATATAAGTCGGAACGGCCGGGATCGGCCGACTATATCCTATAGCTGCCATATAACTGATTGATCGGAAATGCCATAACTTTCGTGTTTGTAAAGTTAGGAAGTTGGGATTTTCTATGGGTTTTATATTTGTCCAATCAATCCGACCTACCAAATTTCATAAGAATCGGACGACTATATCCTATAGCCGCTTTATAACTGATTAATCGGAAATGCCATAACTTTGGTGTTTGTTAAGTTAGGAAGTTGGGATTTTCTATGGGTTTTATTTTTGGCCAATCAATCCGACCTACCAAATTTCATAAGGATCGGCCGACTATATCCTATAGCTGCCATATAACTAAACGATTGGAAATGCCATAACTTTGGTGTTTTTAAAGTTAGGAAGTTGGGATTTTTTATGAGTATTAAGAATGCATCATATGAATAATTTTGGAGAATATAATTTACAGAGTATTCTGCAAGGGTATATCAACTTCGGCTCCGCCCGAAGTTAGCTTTTCTTTCTTGTTTTGGTGTAATTTTCTTTGTTGAGCTTTGTTGAGCTCAAAGTTCCATTTTAATTTATAGAGAAATTCTATTATTGAATTGTTTAATCGGATGTAATAGATAGCAATCGTTACGTTACATGTTTAATTGGTATTACAGAGTCATAAAGTAGCACACGTAATAATACAATAATTGTTTTGAATGCGATTAACAATTACCATGTAATTAAAATACATAACTATTTGAGATATTGTGTAACAATATCCGCAACTTAAGAGAGTTCTATTGGTACATTTACTTTGGAAACTTCTTGAAAGTTCATCATAATATGTTTATCCCAACTAAAAAGGTCTCTTCAGAATTTACGTGTTTTGAATCGTTTTTGGTTCAATAATACTTTAAGCTATTTATTCGTAATATACAGAAGGAAGCATTTCTATAGTCATGAAAAATGGGAGTTTTGTGCTTCTGCACTGACCATTTGACCAGTAGGATCGCAAAAGGCCAAAAAAAGAAAAAAAATTGTTAATACTTAAGATCTTGTGCGACACGCAGATCATATATAGCACGCGTTTGCGAAACACCGAAACAGAGTAAATAAAGACGCTTAAGGTTGTGGACTTATGGCAGTGAGTTTGCACTGAGCCATAATTACCAAAACGTGCCTCGACTCGCAGCTTCGGTAAATCTCTTCCAAGAATTCGATAGTTTAGAATCCAAACGCGTTTCGTTGTCTGCTAATTTAAGTTTAGTTGGCCCAATCACTCACTCTTTGCGTACACAGAAAAAAAGGATCTGAGTGGTTGATCAATAGGTCATATATGGTATACATTATACCAAAATAGGCCAATTATATATGTAAAAAAAACTTAAACTAAGTACAACCAAAAATATCGAAGATAAATCTTAAGTGTTATGTACATTTTGATATAAACTCTTTAAGTTTAAAGTTATATTCAAATTTTGTATGTTAAATTTTGAGCAGTAAATGTTGTACTCAAAAAAAAATCTCCAGGCTTTTATATAGATTTTTTTTCTGTGTATAAAAGTAAAGCCCATAAGCTTTAATCAGCAAATAAAGTAGAACACACACGCGTTAAGCTATTTACATACTATTGATTTATGAGGCAGTTAAGTTGCCTTTGCAGGTAATTCTGTGAGGGGAAAACCAGCACGATGTTGGCTGCCATATACATATCCACTCATGATCCCGATCCCATTCCCATTCCCATTCCAATCCCAATTCCAATCCCCTGCCACTGACACCTGTTTGTCAGTTGGTGGGGCGACTGCATTATCATATTTGAATGTCGCACGGTGGCGGCGTTTCTAACATCAATCAAACGCCCACACGGGCGTTGGCCATTCCATTGAGCTAATTGACAGAGCGTCAGCTGCAAATTAAATGTCGGATAATAGCAATTACAGTGGATATTGCCCTTAATAGAAGAATTTGAGGTGAGAAGTACCTACATTACAACGGAATTCAATTGTTTGATTTATTCATGCTTAAATATGTGTTATAATCCTTATAAATTAACAGTAAAAAATTTGGAATATAAAAATAACTAATAAACTATGTATCGCTTTCACTTGACTTGATTTTAATAGTTTAATAGCTACCAAAATGTTAAGACCTCATTTTGCAAACATCTCAACCTTATAAAAATACAACCATTTGCTGTGACAAAGTGATAACTTAATATCCCAATATCAAATTTTTATCACACTGCCTATAAAATCTTTATGTCGCATTTTATTAATAGACCTAATGCGGAAAATTCCACGGAAATATTCCAAAAATCTGTAAATTAACGATAGCAATACGAAATAACATCTGATCACAATCTGGATGGCCAAAGGTGCTCGAATTGGTTAATTTGGGATGCAAATCTGGCCTAGGAAACCAGCCCCAAATCGCGTTCTCAATAGACAAGCCAGACTGTGGGCCATTATCCATACCCACATGTCTGTCTATACTATATGCGGAGTGTGCTGGGAATGTCGCTGCGAATTCCACGAAGCGGTACACAATCAAATGGAATAAAAAGGTGGAAAAAAAAAATAATAAACCACAATGAAGCGTGTGAATTCAGCTGCAGTCGCGTGGACTATGACAGGCTATGACAAAAGCGCGGCGCGTGTGGCTCAGAGTGGCTCGGCGGTTCAGTGGCTCAGTGGTGGCTTAGAGTGGGGCCCGTCCGGACCCGGCCCCACCATCTTACCTCCCACCGTCCCCCCTACCCCTTCTTTATCCACCTAACCAACGGCATCTCCGACTGGTTTTGTCTCAGCGCTATTTGCTTTATTTTCCTACCTTTATTTATGATTATTTTTAACTCTTTTTGCTTTGGCAAACACAAGCTCGTTGGCTAATTTTTCTTGTGGCGGACTCTGGGCTTGCTTTCTTTTTTCTGTGGCGGGGGAATTCCAGAAACGTTTCAATGCGGTCTGGTCCCCCTTTTGGGTCTTTGGTGGATAACATTTTAATGCCAAGCGGCCAGACAAGCGACGACGGATGGCACAGACTCTCGACACGCTGCAAATTCTAATTAATGACAGTTTTAGACATTTTTGAGCTAGACGGCGCCAAAGACAAAGCCACAAAAAAAAAGCAAAATAAAAAACCTAAAGCTCGACTTGAAAAAGCAGCATTTAAAAAATCTTGCCATTGATTGTGTGTGGTGTCTGTGTTTTGGCCGTAGATATATGGCCGCAGGGTATGTCTGGCCAAAATCTGCTGAAACAGGCAACTGATCGGATGATCATGTTATATAAAGAAGGGTTTTTCTAAAAATAAAAGAGAACTAATGATCGACAAGTTGATTCTGAGCTTGTCTGTGAATCGCTATTGAAAGTTGAGCGATGTTTCAATTTTGTATCTTTCAAATCCATCAAAAGCAAATCACTTCAAGTTGGTTAGGTTTCATATCTACATGATAAAGCTGCTTAATAAAGCTGTTAATCAATGCCTAGCAAGTCTTGAATATAAATAGTAATAGTAGATTTCTGCACCTTAAAAAAACAATTTGAAATTATAACACACCACTCATTAAAAAGTGGATTCAAAGATTATATAGAGTGGCCTATAATTAAACGACTTGATTTGAATATAAAAACAATTTGGTTGCAATTGTACTTGATTTAGATATATTTAATAATATATTAAATAATCAATTTGAAAAATAGTTTCTTTATAAAGGCTTTAGCTTTAGTTCCGTATATTTATCTATTCGTAATCAAGACTAGTTCCGTTTTGCATTTCCACATAAAATTATGGTATTGCCCAGTGGGATTCCGAGATTCGGAGAAAAACTGAGCCGCCCAACATCCTGCAGTGTGTGATGTGATCCGCAAGAAAGCCAGTCATTGAATTAAGCCTAATGGGAGTCACTCGAGAGTGGTGAATCACCGCCAACCAGTTGGACATTGGTCTGGCGTCATCAAGGTGGGTGGGTAGTGGGAGAGCCGGGAGGTTGGCCGCTCGACAAGGTCGTTGCGTCAGCTTTCCACCGTGACGTTGTGACGTTGGTCCGCGCACTTTGCTCCGGCCAATGATTGCATGTGCTGCCGCCGGTGTCTCGGCCTCTGTCTGTGACAGGTTCCCGTTCTGGTCGCCGTTCCAGCGGTTTCGACGGGTAACCACATCGCCCTGCTGATAAGCTGTTTACGACGACCAACGTCTCGGGCCTCGGCAGACACTCAGTCATAAATGACTATATATGTATACATATATATTCAGTGTGTGCTGTAGCATGCGGGCGGCTTCTTATCGGAGTGCTCACTGTGCGAGCAGGCGAATGGTGAAATTACGACGAGGCTCGTGCTCCGCACTGCAGCGCACGTAGACGCCTTCGGCTTGTGCACTGAAAGAAACTGACTGAGCAACTAAAAAACTTTGGTATTAAGATTCCATTTTGATAATTCATTTTTAGGACTTTGGCTATTTATTGATAAGTTATCTTATGGATTGAATGCTTTTAGGGGGATTTCCCTTAAATCTATTTTAAACCAAATTCAAACAGACATCGCATACACATTTTTATGGGAATTCCATTTATATTCTGTTGGAATTTTGTTGAAAAATATTTTCAGTTTTAATTTCGACCATGCAAACTGTTTATTTGTAAAAGAATGTTTATGTAAGAAATACTTTTTGTTTTTAGAGTATATTTATATATTTTCTAGAAATAATTTTCATTTTTGGATAATTATTTATGTATTTGTTTGAAATAATAAACTGCTCCCAATTTAAATTCAATGTAGAAACTAAGGAGCAAGAAATATTGAGCATATTTTGTAACACCTAAAATTTTATACTAAACATCTTTTTTCAAAGTGTTGCCTAAAACCCCGCTGAGGAGTACGTGGTGCGGTGCATGGGATCCGCGGTCTTTTTGGGGCCTTATCTCAATTCCCGGGCCGACTTTAGTCAGCGACTAAGGGCTAGGCCAACACTTGTGCTTTCAATGTTCCTATGTGGGTCACGCTGCCTCGACTTTCGATTAAAGACTTTGACGTCAGCAGCTGGGTGTCGTGCCGGAACTCGAGGTGGAATCAGTCTACAGATCGTACGATGCATGCAATCAGCATGATTTTGTCTGGCGAATCGCACACCCACCCACTAAATATCGGCTCCAATCCCACATCTAATCGCGTGACACTATAACGAACTTCCTTTTTCGGGGCTCGACTCATTTCCGCATGGTGATGGTGATATGTTGCCAAGTACCAAGGGTGCTGAATGTGATAGCTAAAATTAAAATATTACTATCATACACCCTATCAATTACTAATCGATAATGCCCATTCTTGTGGCCTTATAAGGAGTGTATTTGCGAAACTATTAATTGGGCTTATCAAGGTTCTACTGGTTTACGGGGAATTTTGTAAACAACCGACTTCTGAGTAACTCTTAAACTAATAAAGAAGGGACACGTTTTTGATTTGTGAAAGTACAGTCTGCTGTTTCTAATGACTGTTAATTAAAAACTGATGACAAATCAAAAATGAATTACCTAAGACCTTCCCATAATGTCAGCTACTCTCGGAAACTGTCTTAATTCCAAGTCCCTCATTCAGACTGATTAGAACGTGATTATTTGACATCAGGCTGCACGTGGCCTATCTAAAAATAGGCCAATCTCGGAGACGAAGCGGAGCGAACTTCAGAAATACCTCCTGACACTTCAGACAGAGAGATTCACACTGATATGGAAATTTTTGTCATCCGCTAATTGTGACATCTAAATCAAATGTTATCAGGTGTTAAAAGGCGTAAAGCTTGTAAATACAATGGAGTGAGTCTATCTAATGATAGCAAATTGGGGTCTGGGTCCAAGAAATCTTCCGTAGTTTTCCATGGCGTAGGAAAGCAACAATAAATCTTCCGCTCTAGACGATCCATGGGTGTGAATTGTCAACAATGGTGGCCCTTCTCACGATTTTCGGCGGTGGATCGAGCGGATCGAACGGATTAACCCCGCCGGCAGCCAGCTACTGGATACTGGATAGTGGATACTGTATATCCAGACGTGATACTTGCGTCATAAGGTCGGAACACGTCCACGATATCTCCATGTGAGCCCAAGGCGTTAAGTTTGCGGTTAAGGCTTAGCGATTGACTTATTTTTGGCTTTCGCGCCATAGATTGATTGTGCCCACAAGAAAAACAAATGTGACTGCGACTGTGACTGCTTTATAAATAAATAAACAGTGCCAAAAATATCACAAATAACAAAAGAGTTTCGGTCTGAAGATCGATGGCATTGTTGTTGCCATTGGACGGTTGCTTTCTTGAGGTTTTGTGATTTTTGGCAGCTTTTGTTTCATTTGTTACTCATTTTTGTGACCCCCCTCCCCCCTCGAGTTGATGAAATAACGCCAAAGCGTGCCTCCAGTCAATTTATTTTTATTGTTAATTAATACCTTTTATTTTTATGTGCACAGAAAACACTAGAGATCCATATACCCGTATATAAGCTAAGATCTGCGAGCATTATGATCAGGCTAAGAGTCCGACGGCGAAACGATTTGCATTTCAAATTTGCACCCAGAAATAAGCAGACGGCGAAAAAAGTCACCTTGCTTGGAATTTCGCTGGTGGACAAAAAATAAAGAAAAACAGTTTAGCACCATAACTCATGGCACAATAAAACAACAATAAAAGCTGAATTTTAAATGGCAAAAACAGAGTATATAGTTGGAGTCCAGGCTAGATAATAGCCTGTAGTAATAAATATTGGATAAGAAAACATAAAAAAATTATTATTTTTATATTTTTCTGAAAAACATTTACCCGCTAAGGGATCAAAGTCTAAATCATACTAAGCCTCCTCCGCAAGAATGCTTTGGGCTTATCTCTTGTTTGCTTTATTTGTTAACTTGCCTGCTATTTACATTTTATTAAACTTTTTGTATACTTTTTTCTTCTGGACCTGACTTCGACAGTTGGACACCCAATTCGGTGTCAGTGCCAGAGTTACGACCCACAGAACCACTCGAGCTGACGCACCTGGAATTCCCCATAAATCAGTCGCAAATAACTAGAAGCAGCTTGTTTGTTCGCTTATTTGTTTGAATATTTTGTTTATTTTCGGTTATTCGGTTTTTTTCGCGGCCTGGATTATACAGTAGCCCTACCATAGTAAGGTCGAATCATAAAACAACAACAGACAACAGCTACTATATCGACAGATATGCGGGGGGAAAGCTATCATTTGTTGATTTATAATTGGCTGCGACCGTACACCGACTTCATACTAATTACTATTATTATGTATGGAAATAGCCAAATGAATCGAGCTTATATTTCGGTAGTCAAATTATAGTGGCGTGATTATTCGATGATGATTAAATTGAATTTGAATTAATATGATCCGAAAAAAAATATAAGAATCTCTTAAGTATTATCAATTCTAAGAATCTGGCTTCTGGATAGATCCGGGGGCATTTAAGTTATTTTGAGGTACCTCATACCTTTTTTTTTATAAAATTGGTAAAGTTGATAAATGATAAGTAAATAATCTTATACATACAAACTTTGATAAAAGAAGTTTAAAAAACTTATCAATCAATAAAAAATAAATTGTTCAAAATACAGCTGAACAAGCATAGTTCTTTAAAGGAAAAAGTTAAGTTTAACTCGAGAACACAATAGTATTTACAAATTTAATTGAATTTAAAGAGGTATAAAAACACTACCAGAAAAATTTGACATTTCATGAATAGTTTTCCTGATTACCAAGCAAAATTAAATCGGTATTAATAAAACTGATAAAACTATTTATCTAATTTCATTTTACCAATTATAAAGCCCATAACAATAACGCTCCCAATTGTTAACAACTTTTGCATTTATGGCCGATACTCTTGCTTTTGTTATTGGCAATTGAACAAGCTAACAATGTTTTTAACGACGTTCAAGGTCGGGCAAGGTCGTTATAATCGTGCAAACTCAATATTTTGGCTCGTCCAATGACCCAATTGATCGGGTTTGTGGGGTGTGCGCCAGATCAAAACAAGGGAATAAGAGACGGCGAAACAGTAAATAGCAATTCCAATGGCTCACGCGGCGTATGCGCAATAAAGTCACTAAATGCGACCAGACCAACCCAACCCACAAGGCGCGTTCAATGTACACATAAGCGTATGCATTAAAAACAAAAAACATCACTTGAAGCTATAGCTATAGCTATAGCTATGTGGCATGTGCGATTCCATGTCTGGCGCTCAGCCGGAACTTTGACAGTAAAAACAAAAGTAAAGTCTGCCTCGAGCCGTGCTATCTGGGAACGGAACTGGGGGACTGTGAATGGGGCTGGGAACTGGGAATTGGGAACAGCGAACTGCGACTGTGACTGTGACTGGAACCCATGTGCGGGTGATTCGTAGTCGGGGGACCAGATTGCAGCTTCAAAAGCGAAACAGCTTTGTTTGACTGTCTTGTTGTTGTTGTTTCCATTTCGACGCTTTGTTTTTGCCGAGTGACGCCGCTGAACTTGAACCGCTCAAGGCCAAATTATGTCGATACACCCAGAAAGCAGAGGGTGCGATTTATGAATATACATACGTTCTTGGGTCTTTGCCGAGCGAATCGAAATCAATGGGGGTTGCTATAACAATATACCGAAGTATTCAGCATGGTATGAGTGTCTTTAGTTCTAAGAATACGACTTTGGAAGCGGTTTTGTATTTAAATTGGACCAGACAAGTTTCAAAAATGTAATTTAATTGGTCTAGAGTCTATTACTTAAGAAATTCAATAAGATTTTAAAGTAACATACCTCTTAAGACTAGTGGTAAAAAATTGCATTAAAATTTGCCATCGAAATTGAACTATGGAATAATTAATTTGAGTGAATATATTGTTGTTTGTTAATTGCTTTTATTAAAAGAATTACAAATTTTAAGAAACAAATTTAAAATTTTCATCACGAAATTAGTTTTTGTTTGAGTATTTAATACTTTTAATAATACTAATGCTAAACAGTAATGCAATTCACAACCTAATTTCCGGTAAAAGCCGTCTTAATTCTTAGAAATCACCCAGAACCCTTTGCTTTCGAATTCTCGGAAAGTAATCTCCCATTACATTTCCGTTGTGTTACAAAAGAGGCCTTCCGAAGAACCTTCTTATCGCGCGACCAAAGACAATCGTAATTAGTTTCTGTTTGGGACCAGTCACTAGAGTTGAGCAAACTTATGCAACTTATTCTTTGCCATTCGTTGGGCTACCTGTGGTTTAGGAGCAGGGATGTGCTAATCCTGACTAAAAAGGCGCCCAAAGGCTTAGGATTATGGCAGCAGTAATCATTTGGCGACTTTGTTGCGGCGCACTTAACACCTAGACTAGACCAGACTGGCTAAAACCGAGGAGCCGGCGAAGGTGATCGAGTGATCAAGTGGACGGGGTGATCAGTGGCCAGTAGTCGGTGATCAGCGGTGCTAATTACCCCTAATCCAACGGCAGACATCAGACAGAGATTGGCGGTCTGACGCATCTTGCCGTTGGCATTGCGAAAACTTGCATAATCATGGCGAGAGCGTATCGCGTGATCGCCGCTGTTGTCAGGCTGGGACCTAATCCGAAGACGAGTGTATATGAATCTGAATCTGAATCTGGAGCTATGGCTTCCCGAGAAAAACCTAATCCTTCACGCCGTGTGCGAGTCATTAGGAATTCGCTAACCGCATTGTGTTAGGCAGCGACGCGTCGTCGTTTAAATGTGATAATCGATTTGTATTGCATTCATTATCATGCTGTGTCAATTGCCAGCCCAAATAATCCAGGCCGAAACTTTCCACACAGTAGCAGATACATGGGACTCAGAGATTCAGATACAGATACATATCCATTGGCCACACGTTCAGTTGATCGGCGCGTGCTTCTATAATGTATCTGAGCGATTGCATGAACGACTTACGACTTACCAGATATGTAGACATATGTTTATATATTTTATAATACCCATATCTCGAGAGACTCAAAATCCGTATATTCAGTCACAAGTCACCTACGTCATATGGAGGGGTTTTCGGGTTTTATTTGGCGAGTCGCTAATTCCGAGTGCTAATAAGCATTTAGAGACATCGTTAGTTAGTACGTGGCAGTCGGCGAGTGGGTCATTTCCGGCCAGGCGTCGATATTGGATTTTGATTGATGGCCCGAAATCGCCGGACTGTCCAGCTACTCAGCCGCTCAGCTTGCCAGTGAATTAGTATTATCTGCTGTACACCATGCGTCACAAGTTATTCGCACATTTGATATGCACCTAAAACCTATCCCCCGGGGGCCACGGCAGGTTAATATCGGGTATTTCCCCAATTATTCGACAGTCTTGCCAATTAATCTTTGCTACGAAGCAACAGCTCCGGCACTCTGGCGATGTCATCGGGTTCAATATACAAATTGTTCAAGTGCTGTCAGCGCCCCCAGAAGAAATCCAATGGAGCGTTCTACGATTTTGTCGGGTTAGCCACGAAATCGTCAGCAATGTCAATGTCAGATTGTTATCACCGGCATATTTTTCCTATCTTACAGACACTTGAACGTCAAACGATGGAATTTCATCATATTTTTGGCAATTCAATGAGTCATTTTAGAAGACTACAAACTTGAGTGCTGGATTGATGTGACTTGAAGGGTATCTGCCATGGGATGTTATCATGTTTCTTATCAATTTCATATAGGATATACCCAAAACATCGAGATCTTTCCAGGAAAGAAAATGCCCTTAAATACTGATATTTCTCCAGTTTTATATAATATTTTTTATATTTATATTTCTATACATTAAGTGATCTATATTTATTTTGCTACCCTTGTTTAATTATATACCCACCATAAAACAAAGTCAGTAGCTCTTGGCTGGACTGATTTATGGTACTCCGATATTGCCTCGCTCGCCAAATAATTTTATTTGTCCAAGTCACCTTATCAAGGGGCACCATTACCATCGCGGACTTCTCATGGTGGGAATTCCATAACTCATCCGCCAGCGAGTACGCTTGCACTGGAGTTTATCGAGCACTTGTGGCGGTGAACCCCATTTGAACCTGCCCATCGTTAAGTTTTAAATGCCCAAAGCAGCTCGAGTGACCTGCTAATGCAGATGGCTAGAAGTAAGCACCCCACAGCCGTTAGTTATTTTTGGGGCGGCCCGCTTCAAAGCGGATGTCTCCCCAAAATAGCTGCTGGATTTTCCCAGTCTGGTGTTTCCCAAAATTGTTATTGATTGCAAAAATGTAAGCCACGTGCTCTACTGATATAATTGATGAACTGGGACAACGAGCCAGATAAATGATGAGCGGGGCCCTATTGAAATACAATCGGAAATGAATTCATGGCCAAAAAAGAGAAAAGTAATAAAAGAGGTAAGAAGTACGAAGTATATGTCGAAAAATAAATACCTGGAAGGTAAGTTTGATACGTGCCAGGCAGGAATGAAAAGACACTTCCTAACAGGGAATAGTTACCCTGAATATGTATGAATGTATACTATAAATTATATAAATAACAATGTCATTCATAAGAAAATATTTGTTTAAATAAGAACAGCCCGAGTAACACATATTATATTATTGCCAAGTCGAAATATTAGAAACCTAATTTGAATGTCAACCATTAGGTGACTCATAGATGTAATATCGTATAATATATCGACCCAATAAACCGCTCTTGTCGCTAATGTCATTGTCAACTCATTTGCCGAAGTTCAAGTATCCGTCATTGATGAAACTGAAACGCTAGTAAAGTCACGTTTGGAGCAACGCGAGCCGTCTCTTAATACACTTGATAGTGACAAGTGGGGATATTACCAGGAGATAAAATGTGGTGAATGGCCAGGGTTCTACGACTGAGTGGAGGTCCAGTAAGCCGGGACAAGCGTCCTTTGCTCCAAATGGTGGTTTCCACAAACAGCTCGCGGCAATGTGACGACAGTAAGTCATACGAAACCCAGTCACAGTGCAAATTGGCGCCGCACACCGACGGGCACGGGACATAAGCTCACTTAGCCCGGCTGATTAGCGGGACAATCAATCAGTTCGATGGGGTGGTGTGCAAAATCAAAAGGGGGTGGGGCTGTCAAAAAAAAATAAATAATAACTCCCAACCGTCGTCTGCCACTTCGCCCCCAAAAAACTAACACAAAACTGTTGATCCATTAACACGTTTTGCGGCAGGAGGCGTGTGCTCTTCAGTGGGCGGTAAGATTTCTGGCGTGGTGGGGGGGGGGTGGAAGTCGATGGTGGAGGGATGGAGGGGTGCAAGAGGTAGTCGGAGGCAGGTGCCAAGGGTGCCAACAACAGCGGCCAGTTAAACAAACACAGCCGCGCACGCTGCAATGGAATATTCCCACAGTTGCGTCAACGTCAATATGCTCCGTTGTTTGGTGAATTCAATCAGAAAACACCGCGCAAATAAATCACAACAAAAATGTGCCAAGTCAACACAACAACAGCAGATATCAGAATAACAGAAAGCAGAAAACTGGCGAATGATTCCCTTTCCTCCAAGCAGGTCCCAAAACAGAGCCACTCCACAACGAAAACGAAACCAAATTTATTCAGATAAAATAACTACATTCAGAAAAGGTAAAATGATATTTAAAGTAATTGGATATGAAAATATATCTTCGATCATCTCTTATCCCGATTTTTTATTTATAACTAATTTAATAATTTGTAATTCTTGAACGTCGGTGAACTGAAATTTGAGTTCCATTTCTAGTAAAGATGTATTTCAAAATTACAAATTCCAAGCTCTTGTTAAGTAAATATTAATATCATTATTTATGTTATTATTATGTTTAGTTTTCTGATGATTACTTAACTTAAATGAGTTCCTTTTTTAACTTTTAGAGTGATATTTATGACTTTATTTTATTAAAGACATTATAAAGAGGTGCTCAACATTTTTCTCTGTGGAATCAGCGAGCCTATGGAGACGAGTGCTAATTTCCGGTGGTGTAGGGGGTGTTTTCGGGAGTGGGTCTGTGACTGGAACTGGGAGTGGGCGTGAGTTCCCCGGGGCCAAACCTCCGAGTGGGACTTCGACTGCGACTGCGACGGCGACGGCGATCGCGACCGCGACTGGCACCTGGCTGACGTCCCCAAAACCGCGATGACTTTGGCGGTGCTAATCAGACGAGCACATGTTGACACTTCTCATTGGCGGGTCTCGAATCGTTGATGTAAACCATGAAAATTTTCCACTTGCAATGCCGGGTCAGGCCCCAGCCTCTCATTCAGCCCCGATCCAATGGCATTTTCCTTTGGCACGCGCACCAGAGTGCCTAAATTCGGGGGGCTTATGCTTCTAGTTTGCCGACAGTGCGACACCGATAAGATTGACGTTGATTCACGTAAAGCGAAGGAGCTTAGACACCTGTTTGAAGTTGCCAGCAATTAAGTAAAGCGATTTGCCAAAGTGAGTCAAATGAATATGAGATTAGTCGATCAATGCGGACAATATGACTCATTTTGATCATCGTACGGGAGAGTATTCTTATTTTCATATAATAAATAACTATTTTAAGATCGCTTACTCATTTTTATTTTAAGTGCAAATGCTGTTCTTTATTAGCTACATGTTATGAATATGAATACTACATTTTGAAGTGAATTATATTATATTTAATTTTGTTAATTTTGTTTTACTCATAGAATCATGTAAATAAAACCATTTAATTTGCTTACTGACCTGAAATTGACAACTAAATAAGTCGAAGTCTAGACCAAAGAATGTTTAGTCCATAGCCGTGGCTAAAGCTATTGCTAAGAGTCAATCGAAAACCGCTGAATCCACTTTATCAGATTATATGGACAATGACCAAAACAAACGCTGACCACTATCAAACAGAAGCTGCCCGTTCAATTGCCCAACTTGGACTTAACCCACACCGCGAACTCTCTATCTCTCTTTCTCCACCACTTGACTTGATAAGTCAACCACCGAGTGGCGAAGGCGGGAATGGGATTGGGAGTGGGGATTGGGGAGTGGGAATGGAAGTGTGGAGCCACGAAGACCATATGCCCACTAAACTGCGCCATTTCCATTTCCAAATCCGTTTCATTGAAAGAACTCAAATTGCGTGACAGAAAACGTGATTCAAGTGGGTTCCGTTGCGGTATTTGCTGCCTTATTTATTTATTTATTTATTTACTTTTTTTGCACTTGGTATTGCTTGTTTCAATTTCCCAAAATAAACGGCTATATTTATTTGAGTGAAATATTTTGCGTGGCCTGCAGTTTGCCATGCACGGGGCCTGTAAGTGGATGCGATCGAACAACTGAAAAACAGAATACAAACAAAAATCGAAATCAAATTGCAAACGAGCACACTGAGAAAAAATTAGCATTCCACAGACGGAATTAATACGATTTGGGTTTTTCTTAGAAGTGTTTAAATGTTTAAGGAATATTTTAGAGGCCGGAACTGAATGATTTGTAAGCTATATTATTTGTTTTGCCATTAGCTTCTTTAAAGCTGTAATCGATTATGTTTATACAAAAATATTTTGAGTAACAAAGTTAATTTTACTAGGGCATGGCCTTAATAAAGTGCTAACTTTTAAAATGACACACCAAACATTTATATTTATAAGATCTTGAAATTATATTTTGATGATCTGACCAAGCAAATTTACATGCTTATGTGATATTCTTTTATTTTTATACAAGAAAATTATAAATTATAACCATAATTTGTATCCCTTTCTTAGGATCTATAATTTGCCAATTGTGGCTGATTAACAAATACGAAGGAAAGCAATTTTTTTATCTGCAGGAACGTTGCAAGATTTGAAAGGTACATGCACATACATATATCGAAGCACCGTTGTTATTTACATGAAGTGCTGCGGAGATTCCAGCGAAGCCTGCACCCCCTCCCCTCCCCATATATCCAATAACGTACGATCAGGTTGCTCGAGGGAAATTCTTTCGCACCACCGAATGCATCAGTCACGTGCCGCTCAAGGTGATAAGGTGGTTCCCTTCCACTCGATGAGGTGATGGCTTCCCTATCAGCGATAGGCTGTGTAAATAGCTGGCATGCCATGGCTGTTGTTACCTCAACCCCCTCCCCCCTACCCAGTTCGGCATTTTAATGGCGCAGTGTAAAGTGTAAAGTGGGTGAACGAAATGGCTTAGGTTAGTTAGCCCCGCTACGGAGAACTGACCTTGCTCAGTGGTTGGGGAGTGGTTTGTGCCACTTGAACCACCGCCAGCGAGTTGAATGTCAAAGCCACCGAACTCGATTCCCATTCCGCCGTTTGTCTATGCCAAGCACGTCTTTTGGCCAACCGAAAACCAGACGAAACGACCTTGCCGGCTCTGTAACTGTGCTTAGCCCCAGTTAGCAGCTAGAATCTCGTCGTCTATTCTCCTTGAACCGCGGCGGATGGTTCAATAGCACCTAACATTTCCGAGATCCCCGGCACGGGACTCGCACTCATTTCATATGCGAAAAATACCGCCGTCGCTGTTGTCTAATCAAGACTCGCAAAACAAGTTCAAAAACCCATCGGGCCAAAGAGAAAACAAAGCTCGAAAAGCCAATAGCAAAAACCAAACAAAGCGAAGTGCGGGTGTCAAGTCGGCAAAGTCGGCGAGTCATTAAACTTGGCTCGCATTTGACATTGCCAATTGGCAGGGGAAGTCGATGTGGAAGTGGAATTGGTAGTGAATTGTCATTAGAGTCGCTAAATTCTTGGCCCAGGCCCGGTTCATTCAACTTGTTTATGCGTACTCCCCGAATTTCCAGCTGCAGACTCCGATTCCGATTGCGATTTCGACTCCAGCTTATCTGGGCGGCAGTTCGCCGAAATTTCAGCAACGACAACGCGATCTTCAATTACCATGAATGAAGTGGAGTGGAGTGAAGTGCTCCATGCCGCACACAATTCCGTAGAATGCTACACGAGTCGTCGTAAACAAACAGCTTTTGTTTTTCTTTCATTTTTGGGGTCATTTGCCAGAGCAAAACGTGACAACTGGCAACGGGCGGCATTCCACGCAGTAGCGAATTGCCTCAGATATCGCCACCACGTACCAGGCCCTGAGTGCCACACAATCCCCAAGAAAGCAACCCAAGTAAACCCAAGGGAACCCACAACCGGAACCCGAACCCCGACGTTCTTTAATTTCGATTTCATTTGTGCGAAACTGTGCCGAATTCATTTCGCAGAGTGCTTGGAGGCGGTGGTGAAGCAGATCAAATTGAAGGACCACCGACTTCCAAGCAGAACCCGAAACCCAAACGACATGCTGACTGCCCGCTGAGGAATGCAGCTATGCAAATCGCAATTTGCACAGGGATCTGGAAATTAGGTAGCACGCATGAGCTATGTGGAGCACTTAAGGTTTCCAAACGATAGCAAGATATTTCCGTTCATATGTATGTTTAAAAACAACTAAGCAATTTTATATCAATATATACAAATGACATAAATATAAATAAATAGGTTCCAAGCTACAATGTACCACCAAACCAGTTCTTGAGGTTTAGATTAATTAGTTTCATCATATTGGAAAAGTGCAATTTTGCACTACTGAGCAATTTCATTAGTTCATTTGGAATGTTCAAGATAGTTGTGTATAAATAAAAGTGATGGGACGAATGTTATCATTGTGAATACTATCTTTCTTGTTGTGTAAAGGAACAAGTTCACATTCCATTCTGAATCAGGCTCACATTCGGTACATATTTTCATTAGTCATGCGATAATATAAGTATTTATAAATCCAAAAACCTTTGGCAAACAGGGTAATTCTCATTGCCTTAATCAGTGGCCATTCCGCGGATTTTTGTTGAACGCGGGCCTGCAAAATACCAGATTTTTCCCAATTAAGGCAAACGATGACTCAATGGGTACTTCTTTAATGGGGGTTTCGTTAAAAATTAGCAGACATACTGGCATACATTTTAAAGGTATTTCGAGCTAGACAAGAGACGATGAGTCATTCGTGAGCCTGAAGTCCGTCTAATGTGACTAATCAAATGCATATTCAGTTGAACTACCCAATCACCCAATCGGACATTCCTCCTTTCGTGCTTTCACTGTACTATTCTGATTCTAGAACATGCGACAGCTGCCCGGCTGATGTGTGCAATCTTTATTGCTCTTACGAGTTTTTTCCCTGGACTTTGAGGCTGCACGAGCTAGTTTTGTGAATCGCCAGTGCATCCGGCGAATGGGAGCAAGTCCAGATGCATCTGGTGGAGGGCTACCTAACCCGTGATGAACAACTGAAAGTTGTTTGCTCTGTGCACTTGATTCACCGGCCCAGCAAATGGAAAACAATTTTATTTGCTTATCCGCTTTATCGCTCCCATATTATCAGCCATGATGCGGTATTTTTTCCGCAGACTTCGCGGAAACTTTTGTCACGAGCATGACGCTTAATGGCCTGGGATTTGTTAAAGTTAATCACGCCCCCCAATCCTCGTACACCGCCTCTAGGTAACTGATTTCCCATTTATGCATCATGTGCTGGGACAGGGAACCTTGTAACTATCTGGAACAGAGTGGATAATTCAAGGGAATTTCCGAGAAAAGGAAACACTATAGTCATAATATTGCTCCCGGCACTTTTAGCGATTTAAATAGGCGCGATATCCGATTGAGTTCCAGCTAACTCGAACCGAATCGACTTCCCTGGGAGCCACTTGAAATCCCATATCCCGTATAATGCTGAATCGTCAGATAGAGGAATTTCGGGTTATCGCAATTAAAGCAAACCTGCCTTGAATTTCAAAATATTTTCTTGCACTTCAAGTGAACAATAGATGATTGTGTTGCAAAACATTTTGAAATATATTGAGACAAAGGATTTTTATGCATGACTATTCACTACATTTTTAACAATTTAAAGCTTATCAGGCAGTGCAGTCCGGATGTGTGAAAATCAAGGCAGTGGGGATATCCGTTCCGGTCTGGCCGCAGAAAGGCCTTCAACCCGTCGTGCTGATTGCATTAGCGGGAACAGCAATCGAGCCCCTTAAAACGTAGTTGTATTATCGTGGAACACCCCGCCGATCCTCTCCAGCAGAATGGATTTCACCATGGGCAATATAATTAGCGTCGAAATTTGCTACGATAAGTCTCGGTCTTCGATAAGTTTCTTGTCAGTTTCTTGCATTGACCTCCAAAGAAAAAAGAGACTTTCACCCGAGACCCCTGGAATTATACCCAACCCAATAACAACTCGCTTTTGCGTATTTTAATTTTTAGTAGAATCTTTTAATTTTATTTCTTTTTAGTATGTTGTTTGTTTGTTTTTTCTTTTCTTGTTGATTTTTTTGCTTTTGTTTGCATCAAATTCTTGTTTTGTTTTCTTAGAAGCTCATTATGTTCACTATATCACGTGGCCTTACGAATAGTTTTTGTGTGTTTTTTTTTTATAAATATAATTATTCTTTGATTAGACTTAAGAGCGATAGAAAACCTAAGCGGCTTAGCGGGCTATGGTACAAAACCTATATTTAAATGGAGATGTACGTCTATATCTAAGAGTTATGTTTCGCGTTTATCTTTTTCATAAAAAGTATTTCAGCTTTTCAAGTGTTTTTTTATCATTTGTTTTGTTTTGTGAGTGTGTATGGAAGACTTTTGCTGATTTGCTGTTATTCAAAGAGAGTAATACAAGATATATGAGGCAATTCAACACCAAGTACTTGGACTGAGGTAGTTTGGCGATGTCCTGGTAGAATACCGTTCTCAAATCGATTACATAATAATAATAAATAAGTTATAACAACGAGTGTGTGTATGTGTGAGTGTGTGTGCGTCTGATGGAGGTCCTAACCTCGTTGGTGGATTTCCAGGATCTAAGCCGGGAAATTAAACCGACGAGGATGTGGACCGCCGAAGGATTCGCATGTTTGCGGCGGCACTTCAAAGCAACATTGGCGTTATCCCGGCGAATGATGTGAAATGTCTACGCGCATGCGCACAACGCCTGCGCTTGTGAATGATGATTGGTGTAATGGTGTAATGGGGTGGGGGGGTCAGTCTTAAAAGCGGGAGATTCGATAGGGGGCCTATCGCTAGACCCTCTACCAGGGCCGCCAGGGCTGCTCCTCCTCCTTGATCTGCTTCTTGATCACCAGCGACAGGGGCTGCTGCTCCATGGGCACGCGCTGGATCACCGATGGCTTGATGTCCATCGGCTCGTAGCTGGAGTTGGCCGGACTGGGTGGGGCGTAGCTGCAGCTGCTGCTGCTACCGGGCGCCGACTCGTATCCGGCGGAGGAGTGCGAGCTGGCGGATCCGGTGCTGGCTGTGCGCTGGGGCATGGACACCAACATGGGTTGCTGCTGGGCGACCACTGCTGCTGCTGCGACGGCGAGTTGCTGCTGCTGCTGCAGCTGGTGTTGCAGCAACTGCTGCTGCTGCTGTTGCGGCAGACTCTGTGGCAATACCAGGGCAATGCTGCCGTTGGGCAGCTTGGTGGGGATCACCTGCATGCCGTTGGGCAGGAAGTATCCGCTGGCCGTCTGCTGGATCTGGCCGAAGAGGTAGGGCGCCGCTGCCGTCTGCTGGCTATCCTGCTCCGGCGAACTGGGCGGCGAGGGCAGCATCTGGGTGTGGATGGACTGCTGCTGCTGCTGCTGCTGGCGCTGCTGCTGGTGCAGCTCCGTCTTCACGCCATTGATGCAGTTGCTCAGGTGCTGCAACAGGCGGCGACGCTGGGCGGGCTCAATGCCGGGGAAGCGGCTAACCTCGTTCACACAGTCGGCAAAGCCAGCCTTGAATTTGTTAACAATCTTGGGATCGGCGGCCTGCTGCATGGCAGCCTGCTGGCGCTGCAGCTCCTGCAGATGCTTCACTGTCTTCTCCAGAATGTCGGCCTTTTCCAATTTGGAGTGGCGAGCCGGCTAAAAGTAGAGAGAAGAAAATCGAAAAATTAGTTAACTATTTTTAAATACATTTTTACTAGCTATCAAACAGTCAGAAATGATTTTTAAATACGTTTTAGCTAGCTATCATTAAAAAAACTTTATTTTTATTAAATATTTTTTAAATTCAAGTATTTTTTAAACTCTTTTTTAATTTTCTCTTAACCCTTTTTTATCAGATACTTACGTCTTTTTTGGTGGCATCCAGAATCAGAGTCTTCAGTTCATTGAGACAGTTGTTAATACGGGCGCGTCGGCGTTTCTCCATGATGGGTTTGTTCGACTGCAAGAGGCAAGAAAAGAAAAAAACGGCGATTAGTCACGGCTTTTGCATGGCTAATTTGACCTCATGCAGCGACCCAAAAATAGAGGAAGCTGCATGGGTCTTTAATTGGATGGAGAGCCAAGGAAGAGGAGGAGGAGGAGGAGGATCTGGGGGAATGGGTTGACTGGCTGGCGGCCAAATTTAGTCGCACGGCGCGTGCTCTATTTATAGCGCCACTCAGGCGAGGCATTGGTAAAAATAGTTTGGCGGTTATAAATTACAGCCAGGGGCTATAAATAAACCACCAGGTACGAGAGCATGAAAAAGTGGCAAGGTCAGAGCGGAAAAGATGCCCCCAAAAACTAGCCGCAAAAATCTCTTACTACGAGGGGGCAGTATATTGATCTTGCCAAATTTGGCAACGGATGAAGTCAGCTCTTTCGGGCCAAATCAATGAACCGGTCGTCTGGCCAAAATTGCAGCGACCACGCGACGCACGCGCCAAGTGGAAGCCGAATTCGAATCCAAATCCGAATCCGGGGATCTGGTGGGCAGCTACAGCTCCACCAGCCAATTTTGGGCGGCACTCATGAATGGATCGTGTCTGATCGGAGTAGTAGGTATATGCCAGCCATATAGTAAATGCCACCAACGCGACGCGAGATAAATTCGCTTTGTGTTGGCGCGCCGACGGCAACTGTTTTTGGTCTGGCTCAGAGTGGTTTTTTTTTTTTTTTTTAGCTGAGAGCCATGTGGGAGATGGCTAAAAAGGAAATGCATTTGGGCAGCGGGATTGATGGGGCCAGTCGACCGCCCACAAGGCATATGGAAATCAAGTTGAGCTCGAAGTGGGTGGCTCTCATTTAAGGGAATTCTCATTTAATTTAATCCAGTTTTTTTTTCGGGGGGAACTTTGGGTTCTGATTTTAATCCATTTGGAGGGGTTTGTTCAAGATTTTTTTCTCAGGGAAGACACTTACCCGACGGTCACTTTTCTGCGGCGTCTCCTTGAGCTGGGCCGGCACCACGGCGGTACCCAAAACGTTGGTCATGTTGGCTGCGGTAACGCCGGTAACCATTTCGGTTAGATATTGTTTGTTGAGTTTGAGGCACAGTTTGGGTTTCACTTTGGCAGCAAATATGGATTTGCTGCTCTCTATGTATGTGTGTTCACTGTTTATTCTTTACTTTTTTTGTAGATTTCAGTTCAGTTTGTGTTTCAAGTTCACTTGGTTTTCACTTTCGCGCAGCGTCGCAGAGAAGCACGTAAAAATTAGTCGAGTTCTCTTGATTTGGATTTCGGTATTTCAAGCGGAGCGATAGAACCGCACGCTACGAGTTACGGCAGGCGAATGAGCGGCAGGTTCTGGCTGCAGTGCGATTAAAAGACTCGAAACGAAGCGACTCGGCACGAAGCAGAAGATCGATCGCAGTCGGTTCTTCGGGTACTATATATATATATAAATATATATATGGTTTATATATTGTACGGTTTTACTGGGGATGTTGCGGAGCGTAGCGGGACTACCTTATCGCTGGGCTCTCGGCGGACGACTGACGATTGATCGACAGGTTCGTTGGCTAAATCGCCGCTGCGAGACGCGAGCGCGAGCCACACGACCGCACAAATACAGGGGCAATGGGAAGTACGGCGGCTACCTAGGGTTATATTGGCTATATTCGCTATATGTGCGCCTACCTGCTCGCTGGCATTGGTATTTGTGAGCTGAGCTGAGCTGGACTGAGGGGTACCTAAAGTCGTACACCCCGCGTTACTCATACGCCCCCTGGTCCGGCTGGTCTCGGTTTCGGATTCGGTGTCGCGGTATCTCGGGCATTTCTTCCTTTTTGGAAATCACACTGCGAAACCCCCATTGGCGATCGAATCCGTTGGCTCGGTGAGGGATTCACAGATCCACAAGAGGCTGTGTGTCGGGTCGGTGGTGCTGCTGTGGTGCTTTCTGGTGGTTCGTAATTCGTGGTTGTGCCCGTGCTGATTCATGCGGCCAACGCGACGAAGTCCCATAGAAGGTGAAAATAGCTGGCGATATGACGCCACCCCAGTGCGACAGGTTCGGTGTTTTTTTTTTTGTTTTATCTTTGGTTCGGGGATCGCTAAACAGTAAACAAGATCACAAGGTTGTGCGCACGCCAGGCGGAAGTGGGTGTTTGTTGGGTTGTTGGGTGGTTGGACAGTTGGGCGGTGTCTCCCCCAATCATTCCAGACCAGTCTGTAAGCCCGACTAATTCCCCATGCCGTGCGCCGCAATTAAGTGAAGGTCGCCCTTTGCTTTTTGATCGATAGCCGACGAGCTAAATGAAATGGAAATCGTTACGGACAAGGCTGCGTGGATCACACGTGCTCCGGCCGACGCTTAGATTCAGTTTGATGGCGTCTACGTGCAGCGCTGGATTTTCACGTTTTTAGATTTTTGTTCGGAGTAATGATTTATCGAAGGTTGGATGTAGTTACACGCCTCTACAAAGAAAATTTGGAAAAATCCGACATCCATACACAAAAATTAGTTGAGAGAATTTTAAGGGAATTGTTTGGAAAACTGAGAATTCTTAACTTCCTAATTTTCTAGCTTTTTTGAAAGAAAATTAAGTTTATATTGATATAACTTAAAGCGGAAAGTGAAATTGAAAGAGCCTTAAACACATTCATTATTCGAAATATACTGTTATTGTTCTGAGAACTGAGAATCACTAACTTGAAATAGTACATGCCTATTAAGAATAGTTAGGATGAGATCAGTCAAGGGAGGTGACCCATATTTGGCTTACAAGATCGACTATGGGGAAATGACGCTGTTTTTGAGGTTTGTTAATGGGAAATATTGCTAGATTTTACATAGACCTCTAACTATTAGTAATTAAAAAATAGTTTTTAAATTTGAAAAAAAAATAGAAACCACAAAATGTCGAATGACTATTCCGGGGTATTTACCATATTTTTGAGGTTTACTTATGTGAGATAGATTGAAAAACCAAGAGTCTTTACCAGAAACTGTCATCTACTAATTAAGTTAAATTTGAAGGAGATGAGTCAAGGCAGTTCACAGATATTTGGATATCTGAGTAAGAGTATAGTAAGAAGATTTACCCGTGTTTTTAAGGCTTTTCTTAAGAAATTCGTAATAGAAGTGAGTAGTAAGCTCCTTTAGATTACGACAATCAAGGCAAATCAGAAAAATGCATGTTTAACGATTTGTGAAATCCACAAAATTTTGGGGAATTTCTGACATTTTTGAGGGCCGTCGGCTGTCGGTTGTCTAGTGTTGTGCGTTTTGTGGTCGCCACGGAAGGTTGCCATGCCCCGAACACATTGCCCCGGCATTGCGGCAATCCGGCAAATATATACAGGCGGCAGTGGCGGACGTCGACAACACCTTCGCGTTCCAATTACAATTTGGCAGCCGATCAAAAGGCGTCCCGCCCGCGGTCAGCGTCGGCAGAGGCAGTGGCAGCGGCAGCGGCAGAGGTGGTGGCGGCAGAGGCGGCACTTGTGCATGCCAATTTAATTGCAACGAAAAGCAACAAGAAAATAAACAAAACGAGAGATCGGAAAACGTTGGCGGTGTTTTACATCATGCTCGCGCTGGCCAAAAAAAGCCAAAGGTGTGGATGTATCTCACGGATACAGATACAAATACATTCGCAGTTGTTTGTGCGCTCAACGCCCAATTTGACGCCCCATTGTTGTTGTTGCTGTTGGCGGACTCGATCACATGCAGCGTCTAAAATAAACTGTGGCTAAAATTTATAGTCGAAAAGGCGCAAGCACACAGAAATGTGCGCATTGCTAATTGCGTCTAAAATTAGACAGCGCCAGATACAATCTCCATCCCCCTCTCGCCCACTGCCCCGCAAACCCCGGGAGCCCTGATCACTGAATAATCACCGATGATCACTGATCGTAGACCTCCGCTAACAGCGACGTCGCGATTTTAACAGCAGCAGAAACGCCCACGCGCCGCTTTTAAGTCGCTGAGTCGGAAAGTCGGCAACAGCGGTATGTAACTAAAAATAACAGTACTCGGTGGGGATGGGGCAGCGACTGTTACGTCCGGCAGTGGGAGCAACAGAGAGAAAGAGAGGGAGAGAGCGAACGCTCCATGGCCGCGGCGAAAATAAATTTCTAGCCGCGCGCGCCACTCTCGCGATTAAAACGCCATAAAAATCGCCAACGCTGTTAAAAACGCGCGCCACATTTGCGCGATCGGTTGCTATTGCACTGAGGCAAAAAATGACCTGAATTGGGAAACAAATTAGGTAATATTTCTAGCTAAAGAGATTATAAGTATACCATCATTATTTTGATCTATAAACAGTGAGATTAAACTTTCACTTAACAATGATTTCTTATTTAATAGAAGTTTAATAGAAGTATTATCCTTATGGATTTTTAAAAATAATATATAATCTTTAGATGTGTGTACTTAAACTTAATTTCTATTATTTGTATATAACAAAGAGTTGACTTAAAGATTTCTTTAAATATTAAATTATATTATAAATTGAACCAAAATTAACTTAATTTTAATGAGGCTTTAAACAAAATGGCAAGTTCATTTAATTTTATAAAACTAAAATCTTAGGATTCCAAAACTGAGCTCTAAAACAAAAACACCTTTTTGTACGAGAACAAAAGAAAATAAATAAATTTAAATAAAATTTAAATGAGGCCTCGAAATGAACATAAATTTTTTCCGTGAGTATGGTGATGCTGTTGTTATTGCAACTAATGGCGCTGTAAAATTTGGCAAAGCCGAGTGGGTGGGTAAGGAAGTATGAGGGGGACAGACTGCGTGTGAGTGAGTTAGCACTCGCATTTGTTCCCCCACATTTCGCAGCGGTTGTTGTGCAAAGTATTTTATTACTCATTAAGCGTAACGACGCATTTTGCCCAGAATTTCATTTTCGGGTACGATGGGGTAATGAAAGAGGGTGGGGTTTTTGCGGCAAAAGGCTTAATTTTTCGACACAAACGTCAGCGAATACCCGACGACAGACATTCTAAATTTAGCAACAGGTAAAAAACAATGCAAAAATACATTTTTCTGCTCTTCTTATCGAGGCTGTTGTCTTCATTTCGCTTTGCGTTTGTTTTTGTTTTGTGTCGTATTTTTTTTTTAGTTTGGGTGGCCGAGCGACTTTATAAGGGCAAAGAAGGAAGCCGCGGCATCGAAATCGCGTGATGCGGAAAACGGATAACTGAAAAAAGGGGGCAGTCCAAACGGGTTTATTTTTTAGTAGGCTCTAACAGTAAAATTAATAAAAACAGTGAACAGTTGGGTATAGGTAACCGATCTGTTATAACTGCGGTTATTAGGATTGGGAAAGGAAACGTGTATTATTATCTTAATTGAGTTTTAAAGGTTTTCAAGCTAAAACATATGTTTTTATACCCGTTACTCGTAGAGTAAAAGGGTATATTGTATTCGTGCAAAAGTATGTAACAGGTAGAAGGAAGCGTTTCCGACCCTATAAAGTATATATATTCTTGTTCAGGATCACTAGCCAAGTCGATCTAGCCATGTCCGTCTGTCCGTCTGTCCGTCTGTCCGTCCGTCCGTCTGTCCGTCTGTCTGTCCGTCTGTCTGTCTGTCTGTCTGTCCGTATGAACGCTGAGATCTCGGAAACTATAAAAGCTAGAAGATTGGCATTTTGCATGCAGATTCTAGGAGATCCTACGCAGCGCAAGTTTGTTTCAAAAAGGTGCCACGCCCCCTTTAACGCCCACAATCGCTTAGATTCGATTTTACAAATTTAAATATTTCGGAAAAGTAAAAATGCAGTTTTATTGTGTTTATCAATACCTATCGAAATGTAGAAGAAATTTTTCAAATCGAACCATTTGTTAAAAAGTTATGGGTGATCAAAGTTTCTATCTCCATCTCCCTCGCACTCCCTTTACCTGAGTAACGGGTATCTGATAGTCGGGGCACCCGACTATAGCGTTCTCTCTTGTTTTGTATTGTATTTTAATAGGTTGGCAAAGACTGACTTAGGAATGAGTTCTAAAAATGTTACCAAAGCTATTGTCTGCAGCTAGTTTTGAATGATATTCAAATATAATTAGTTTTGAACCTAGAGGAATTAAAATCAACTTGTTTCGAACCTAATGATTTGCTGTCAATTTCAAAAGAATAACTTTGTCTTGCAAAGAAACAAAAAGGAGCTACATTGTTTCTTAATCCTTTAGAGATGGCTATACCTTGATGACTTTTGGATCCTTTGCTGGCTCAGCCGGTTAATTTGCTGGTAAAATCCCGACAGCAGACTTGACTTTTCGACTGCCAGCCAAGTGCTGAACAAAGTGCAGTTCCTGGGCCTTTTGGTATTTGGTAAATATTGGAGTTTTTCCAAAAGTTAAGTCCGGCAATCCTTTCGCTGGAAGCGAAATCCTTCCGCCCACCGCTTCTTGTCCGAGTTTTCCGATAACGCCTCTATTGCTACTGCTGCTGCTTCCCAATCCTTAACCCGTCCTCGGAACAGTAGCCGGATGGCTTTTAGCAGGGCCAACGCCTCCCGGCGGAGGAAAGGGTTCCGATTTAAGCCATGTCCTGGTATTCGTGGCTTAGTTGCAACCGCGTTAATTAAATCGCCTTAGACACGCTCGCCCCTCCACACACAGATCATGGCCAAAAAGGGTTCAGGATCGCCGCGGAAAGGATTAGAAATCAGGTAGGGTTGCAAACGGGTTTCCACGCTTTCTATTAACAGGATGATCATGCCCATCAAAGGGCTAAAACCACACACCCATAAAACCGAGTGTGCAACAATGCCACTGCGCGTGTGCAACGCTCAGCCGGACCAACTCTTCCCTATCCACATCCATACCCTTTGGCCAACTTCAGTCTCAACCCTGTTTATTGCACCCTTTTGGCACTTTTTTTTACCTAGTACTCCTACGAGTCTGAGTCGCCGTGACGTTGTTTGTTTATTTGCCATAAAAGGATTATGGGCGTGGTGCATCCAGGTATACCTCTATCTCTATCCATAGGGTTATAGGGTTACTCGCACGCCTCTGGACCAACTTAACCCGTTGCAAGTTGAGTTTTGGAGAGGATTTGAGCAATAGAAAGTTGGCTATGTCTATTTTAGCGAAGTATGTACAAATGTCTGGCTATTTTTGTTTGTTTTAAGAACTTCCTGGTACTGGACTTTGACTCTTGACTCCCTTTTTTATGTTCCCACTGGTCCCTCATAATTTTCTCTAAAAAAGTCAACTCGCCTCCATAAAGAAACAACAAATAGCCAGCAGACGTTACATCGCATTGCGTAAAAAACGAACGCAGTTCCCTGAATTTTCAGAAATCGTTAACAACAAATTGCATAAAAAATGATTTCCTCACATTTACGAGTTCGGCTAAAAAAACGCGTCGAAAAAAAAGAACATCCTTAGATGGCGGGTGGCTCAAGGTGAGGATGGGTAGAGATGGATGGGTTCGCAGCATGCAGAAGGATTTTATGGTTTTATTTAGGGTTATTTGCCGGCAGCGAGGGCCTTCAATGTCAAATCAATTGGCGGGCAAACGTCAAACTCGGAGGACAGGTAAGGATCGCATCGGATCGGGAAAGAGTGGAAAGAGTTCTGGCTATGTGCTTACCTAGCCGAGTGAGTCTCGCGCCGAAAGAGGTTCTCTCTGGGATAGAGTTTAGAGTTTCCACGGATTAGCCCGCTCAGTCTTTTGGCCGGGTTTTACGATCCACCAAGCTAATGTCTTTGGTGGCCTTGATGGCTAATACCGCTGCTGCCGCTGCCGCTGCCTGATTCGCAAAGAGTTTTTACGACACGCCATCGCCTTGCCACGCACCCAGTCCAGGCAACTCATTCCCCTTGCCTTTCCCTTTCCCTTTCTCTTCCCCTTATCCTTCCTCCCTTTCGGCCGATTACGAATCCTTGCCAATTTCCGGGAATATCATTTCGCCAACGCCAGAGGGCGCTCTGCATAAATTTGGCTAATCGTCAGACGAAAAAATAAGGAGCTCTAAAAGGAGCTCAAAGTCGATGCCGCCTAATGCAGATACCCCAATAAAATCGTCTGCCCCGAAAAACTTGTTGAGTTAATTATGTGGGGGCACTAATTCGACTGCCTTCTGATTGGGGGCACCGTTAGAGATGGATGGCAGCTGCTCCGGTGCGATATCTACATAAATATTTCCCTAATGACAGGATGTGTTGCTTGGCAGCATCGGGCACTAAGCAAAAAAAAAAAAAAAAAAGAGTTCCCACCGAGTGGGCGTTCTGCTTGGTAGCTGGAACAGAAACACAAAAATGCAAAAATGCCATTAAAACGGGCTGGCAGAGTCAGCGAGAACAAAGGCAATCGAGTGCCCGCCCGATTGCAGAAATGCACGCGGATCGATGTATATAGATCGTCAGTCGTCTTGGTCGTCGTCGAGGTGCTAAAAATGTTTTACGAGTCTCAACAAATCGTGACCAGACCCAGACACGGCCGCATACAAGCACCATCCGCTCCAGACTCAAGATCCCAGATCCCAGGTCTCAGGTCCCAAAAGCTCTCCCACCAGCAGCCCCAGCGGAAGGTGTCGAGGCTCTATCAGTGGTGGCCCACAAAACAACTTATGGACGAACTAAAAATACCCTAAAAAAGATGAGTAATTAGGTGTCCTTAAGGATAGATTTGTAATATCTTAATAAGTCTTGATCAGCAGACCTACATTTTTTTTCCAAGAGTGGAATTATTTAATTTATGTTTTAACATATTCTTCCTTCATGTTTTATAAGGGGATTGTATTAGGTATTAACCTTACATACTAAAATTAGTTTTACAAGGTAAGCATAATAAATAGAATACCATTTTCTGATTCTCATTTCTTTCATGTTTTTCTGTTAATCCATAAGGATACAAATAACATAGTTTGTCTTTTAATGAACACATTTGGGAATTTCCGTTTTTTAAAGTTTCTGATCATGGTTTGAATAAGAAAAAATTCATCAATATATCAATTTTTTTAGAACTAGTTTTGGAGCTTAGGATCAATCTTAGCATACATTCCTGCCCGCCAATGTAAACCTAAGCCTTTTTGCTGATAGAATTTTTTAATTTTTTTTTGGAAAAAATCCCTAATAATTTTGTTTAGGATACCCCTGCTGACAGAAGTGTATATCCTGCCCCCTACAAGGCAATCGCGTGCAGGAAGAGTATAAACTGAACCGCACCAGCAAGTCAAGCAGCCGATCATCCAACCGAACCGAACGACGACAATCACAAAAGGCAGCCTCAAAGAAATCGACTCTGGCATCGATCATAAATGCGAGGGGCGTTGAGGGGTCAAAGGGGGCTGAGGAAGGGGGGCGGTACCAGCGAGTCGTGGCCGGCGTTGCATGCACTATTGAACTTTCTGAATGAAACCGACAGGCTCCAGCAAAATCCGCAGCTATTGCTGCTGCAGCAGCAGATCCGCAACAAGTCGGGGCGTTGAGCCAAGAGGCAAGTTGTAATTTACACTCGCTGCACCACTGGGGTGGTGTTGTTGTTGCAGCAAATAAGGGGTTCGGGTGGTGCAAGGCGGAGGAGCTGCAGCATCCATAGCCGCATCCACACAGCGGGCAGCTTGTCACGGCGGTGGCGTTGGAGGTTCGCCAAGATCATGCCCAGCGATTACCTAAACGCACACACAGACCCAGAGAGCCCGAGTCCAGATCCTGGAGCTGCTGCTGCTGCTGCATAAATTATATTGCGGGGATGGTGGCAGGGACAGGGGCAACTTGGTGGGGCACCGTCGAATGCTGACCAACCGGTCCAACTGTCCGTCCCACCGCGCCAACGTCTGCATCTGAATCTGAATCGTCTGGCACACTTATTGCGCAAAATGCGCGCTCCACGAAGCATGGCCAGCTCGCTTGGGGTTCCAAAATTACACTGAGGTTATTTCATTTCATTTGAACACTCAACCAAATATAAATTTTTCAACAATATATTAAAGTCGTATTAAATCAAACTCTTTGGTTTCAATATTACAAAGGACTCATTCCATATCCACGTTTCCAAGTTTATTTAAAATAAATATAGTTAGATTGTAAATTTGTTGATTCTCAGTAAAATAAGTATTACCGTTTGTTTTTTGTTTAATATATAATAAAGTTTTCCCAAAGTTTTCTTTTGTAGATACCATAATCTGAGAATTACGCACAATTAAAAACCAATTTATCCAAATGGAGTTGAAATATTATTTACTTATATTAAATATCAAGAAATAAACTGAAGTCAAACCTAAATTATAGATTTATTTCAAGGTTTTTTTCAGTGTGGAAGTGGAAGAGGTGTAGGGGCTATTTCGGGAGCTGCAAAGCTGAAAAATTTGAGGCTGGCTGGCGAGCGATCGTCGCGCCGGCGCATTGTTTTCATTTTATGGAGATTAACATTGCTGCGTCTGCCACCCGTCCGTCGATCCTCCACCCCCTCCCCTTTACCCCCTCCAAAACCACCTAACCCCCTCACCCCCAACCACCCCCTCATCATCACTCAGATATCAGCATCTCGGACAAGCATCCGTTGCAATAAACTCTTTTTGTGTTCTGCTCCCCTGCCCGATTTTACTTGTTTTTCATTTTGGCAAGTCACGACCCGCGTAATGAGCTATATGGCGAGTGGAGGAGGAGGGGCGGATCTGGGGGCACTGAGGGGGCTCAGTCAGGGTCCAATCTTCTCTTTGTCTTGCCCCGAAAGGAAGTCGCACCACCGAGAAAATGTTAATTTTTCTTATTGAGCAATGCGGCGATAATTAACCTCGTTGGTTACATAGATGGAAAATGCCGAAGTTGGAAATACAATTTATGAACCTAATCAAAAATCAGACAAGTTGTAGCTTGGAAGTCATGTGCTTCAATGAGTTGGTACATTTTTGTACCTACTGTTTTGTATCTTTCGTACTAAATTAGTTTGGATTTAGTTAGTTGTCAGGGGGAAACCCCCAAGATTGCAAAATGATAATACTAACCTTTAAGCATAGTAAACAAAATGAAGGTAACTAATAATAATTTGCCTTTTTTTTTTTACTTATTCCCTCTGTCATTACACCCATGGTGTTTTTCCCTCTAAAGCAGATTAACTTTGGGTTAAGATCTACTTTATGATCGGCTTTGTAAGTTCGTAACGTTTCTGAAAAAACTGATTCCTCACTGCGTGAAATCTCCGCAAAACCCTTTTTGTCTTGTTCCGATAAAAAACCGTATTTGACTTTTTGGCTTTTCGACTTAAAAACATAGGGCATCTTTATTTCACTATCACCGTCTATTAAAACCAAGGTTGTCAGCCGTTTTTTAAGCCTTTTGCCTAATCGAAAAAGGGGAGATTTCCCAGAAACCCAATAAATTTCACCTAAACCCTTGCAATTTGCCAAAAGATAAATGCACTTCTAAAAAATTGCTGGCCGAAAAATCGGCTAAAAAATCGCTGCAAATTTCTAAGAATTGGGTAAAAAATATTTATTGTTCCAGAGGGATTTTACAATCCGTGAAGGAGTTGACACCGGACTGAACTGAACTGAACTGAACGGGTCAGAGGAGAGCAGAGCAGAAAGGCTTAAAAAACGGACGGAGGTCGTAAAACCCGTTGAGGCTCGTAAAAAACAGCGAGCTCGGGTCGAAATTTGCCACAAAGGACTCGACAATCGCCACCACAAAAGGATGCAACCCTCCGGCAAAAAAGGAGTTGAGACAACCGCAACAATGGGCAAATCGGCAAAGGATTGTCTACCGCGCGAGGACTAGTTAAAAAACGAAAGTCAAACGGCACAAGGATCGTGGCAAGGACACCTTTTGGCATGCGTTTTCGCCAAAGTCGGTATCGAAATCGATTTCGTGTTAGGAGAAAGTCATAAAATTGCGAGCGTGTGCGCGAAGGGTATATATGCGTTCAAGGTTGCGAAAGGATGTGTTCGGCTTAATCCTTGCACATTTTCCCTTTCACCGTATTTCCCTCAGCATGTTTGCCAATATTTTGATTTCGAAACTAAACAATACGCCCACAGAATCTGCACTGAACCGGGTTCAGGTCGCTGCGAAGGGCTTACGGGAAGGATTAGCCGCGTTTAACCATGACGCGGATTTCGCGGGAACTCGATCTCGCCGACTCGGAACTGGGCGTCTCTGTGTTGCTGCGTTTAGCAAAGGATTACGGCCCATTTCGACCATAATTAGAGACAACAAGTTGTAAAGCCATTACCCAGCCCTTCCCATCGGCCATCTTCACTTGACCCAAACTCTCATTCCCAGTCAAGATGCCAAATCAAAAGTTAAACGCAACGTCAACGAAGGTCGAGTTCTATGTAAAATACCAACGAGATGTGCACTAATTTTTTGCTACAATTATTGGGAACTTTTCAAAAAAGGACACAAAAAGCCGGACTGCTCTGGATCATAAAATTGGGAAAGGGTTTTCGCCGGACAATGATGTCCTGGGATGCACGCTCTACTTTTTTATTATCCAGCATTGTGCGTTTTTTGTGCCCATCGATCCAGTGACCTAGTTCGGGTGTTCGATCCTCAACCCTCAACCCGTTGGTGACCCTTAAGCAAAGGGTTCCGGGAAGATCTGTCCCAGAGTTTTTGTGTTTTTTGCATTGTTAAAAATTCGTCTTGCTTTGCTTTGAGGCAACTTTTTGGGAATTGTTTTGAGCAGCGCGTTTTTCGCCTTAAGTAGAGCAATTTTCGTCTGAGTTTTTATTGGTTTTATGATATTTACTCCAGTTTAACATTTTAATTGTAGCAAAGGGTTTCGGTTGAGTTTCAACGATTTTATGGGATTTCGGTATTTATGGTTGGTTAGCAGGGAAAGTGTTGACATGATGGGTTTTTGGGTTTTTAGGTTTCGGTTTCAAGCTGAGTTAAAACGCCTCATCTGTCACCAAGACTAAATATGATTTGTCAAGGTTAGAGGTGGATCGATTCTGGCCAGTTGTCATTAGCAAAGGTTAAAGTTGATCATTAGTCGAAAAGGTAAAAGGCAAAGTAAGAGCGATAGTTAAAGCAGAAGGAGTGATATCTTTTCAGTGGAAAAATATTACTCTTCGTTGGGTGTTCCAAAAAGCAGATAATTTTTAAAAACAGTGGAGACATGCTTAAGTCTAAAAAGAGTTAATTAATTGTGTATTAAATTAAATGGAGATTTTTTGGATTAAATCTATCATTATCACTTTAAGTACGACATGCTGCTACCTAACCACATTCACAGGTCTTAAGCCAAAATCCAGAGCAGGTCCCAACGAAAAACCACAAAAATTGCGACAATTATTAGCTAAAAATTAGGTCCACTTCTAACCACAAAAAAGAAAACAGGGCCAAAAAGAACAGCAGGGCTCGGGCAAATAAAAAATCATGAATAGAACAAAAACCTGTAGACAAAAACGAACTACAGAGAGAAAGACAGACTGCGGCTGGCCACAAAGAAGTGCGACAATTTTTGCGCGTGGACTGAACCCATAAAAAATAATTAGAACAAAAAATGGGAACATGTCGAGCGGCGGCAGGGCGAGACTTAAAATTGGCAAAATATGCAGATCCATAAGATGTTGGCCAAATTCCGGCGATGACCTGCAGAATTCGCACTAAAAATCTGCGAGCAGGTCGCCCTCTTTTTTGTTTGTTCATCTTTTTTGTCACGTGCTGGGTGTCCTCTGGCCCGAAAAGTCCTTCGAGGATTGTTGCAAATTATGCGAAATTATGTCATGCCGTGAGGCGGCGGACAAAGGACAGCGGACTGGCGGACAGTTCCGCTAAAAATGGAACGAGATCAGAACATTGAGATCAGAACGAGAACGCGTTCCCATTCTTAGGGGAAAAAAATTTATGATCCTCTCATAAAAACATATTTCGGTCACTTACGTAAGAAATTCGTCGTCCTTTTTACGTTGTCCGACTTGGCCTTGAGAAATTACGCAAAAATCCTGTGGCATGTCCGATTTTTTCCCGCCCATCTATCTATCGTCCATCTAGGACTTGTAACTTTTTTTTTTCCTTCGGCACTCATTAGGATTTTAGCAGCGGCTCAAGGACAGACCTGCCCTCAGTAATTAAAAGTTTTTTATTAATTACACAACTCCGTCTCATTAATTATCCGCAGATCCGCATCAGCCATCCCCCCACCCATCCTTTTGCCAGCTAAATCGTTTTGCACATAAACAACATTATCAAGAGTCTTGGCAAAATGCGATTAAGTTGGCAACATTAACCGGCGACAGGCAAAGGTAAGATCGGAGCCGGACAGCCCAACCAGTTCGCTGGGACACTCGGGTGGCAATTAATCACCTCCCTTGCATCTGGCCGCATGGAGTCGCCAGGTCGAGGAGAGCCTGGAGCCAGGAGCTGGAGAGGATGGGGAGCCTGGAGCCAGGAGCTGCTGATGGGGCCAAGATAGGCCCAAAAGACGATAATGGCCGCGATAACTCCGAAAGATACTGTATCTGAATGATCATTGACAGCAGATGTTCAGGGGAAAAGATTCAAATTGACTGACTGAGAGATTTAAATTTCAACTCAAAATGGAATGTTATGGGAAGTTTTTTCTTACATATATTTACGTTATTATAATTATAACATTGTAATAACACAAAAGTAGTGGAAAAAATAAAGGTCAACAACCATTTAAGTTATTATTTGGTTAAGTTTCACCAGCACATATTAAAATTATTATTTAATTAAATATTATTTTTCTTGGAATATAGTAGTTTAATATCTAAATCTTAACGAAGTTCGCAAAAATGAACTAAAATTTAAACAAGAAAAATATTGTAGGCCAATGTTCCTTAGAATAGGAACATTATTTACTAAGACCAAAACTAATAAATAATACGTAGATTTCTTCAAGTCTTCTATATTTAACTTTATATTTTAATCAGTTATAATAAGACAACAATGACGTATTTCCTTAACGAGGAAATATTATTTACTAATTTATTTTGCATCTACTAATACCATATTTCTTATGAGCCTCAACTCTATCTGTGTATCCAGTTTTAAAAATGTTTAATAAAAGGCAATATATTTTTCCAAATTTGCATATCATTCGAATTGACCCCCAAATTAAATATATCGGTTAAATATTTACATTCACCCATAAACGGGCCTTGCCCCCGGGGAAAATGCCAAGTGTTATCGATATTTCTCAATCATCACTCTATAAATTTGGAATCTTTAAGTATGTGCTTGGGACCCAAATTGAAACCGAAGTGCGAGGATGGGGCATCCTTTTCCCTTTTTGTGGCACCTGCCTGAGAGCAATGATTTTGGCCGGCAGACACTTTTACTTTTATATCCTGTTAACAACCCGTAATTTGGCCAATTTAGCACTTGTAAACGCGCTTTCGCCGCTCTAATGAGGTACAAAACGTTTGTCCGGCGAGAAAACAGAATCGCCAAAATAAGAAGATCGGTTTTGGGCCTGGCCAAAATTAACATATAAAATAACGAAGGAAAGAAAAAAAAAAGTGGGAGACACCTCTCTTGACCCAAATTGCACGTTTTCTACCCGGGAGACGGAGATTCAGTCCACATCCACCATAACCACCGGTGATGGACTCGCATTAAATCTGCCCAGGATGGGATGTGCCCGCTGCAAGTGGAGCGCAATTACACAAATCTGCAGAGGATTCGGAGTCGGATTTCAGACTTGGTCTGGTGTTAATTTATGCGTTGGCCATAAAAAATCGCCACCAATTACCTACGAAATGCTTCAATTATGGCCTGCGAACAGCTGCTGGGCAGAAACCCTTTTTAGCACTCCGGCAACTTGCCTTTGAACTTGAACGCCGATCTGGAAGCATATCTAATTTGGGTGCACCGATTTATCCAAGGCCAACTGGCCACAGATCTCGGATCCATGAAATGCTCTATTTTATGTGAATTCCTGCGTTCATTTCGTGCTCAAATTGTAAACAATTCCGCAGAAAAACATACGACTGCGATAAGTGCAATCGTCGGGGTAACTGGGGCATAAAAGTGCAAGCACTGGGGGGGGGATTTGGGGATTGGGTATAGGGTATGGGAATATCGGGTTACGGTTACCCACCCGACTGACATTGACCAGAAGCGTGTCACGGAGTCAGAGTCACCATCACAGTCCATAAGACCCGCGGACTCGCTGAGTTGTCACCCGTCATTAGCCAGTCGAGTGTTTTGATAAAAAATGATTCGACTTCGGCACGGGCAGCACTTTCATTGGAAACCTTGAAATCGAATCTGCTGGACAGCGTTATATCGCTATATCGTCGATATCGCTGACTCAATTGATAAAGGAGACGAGAACTCAGGGCGGAAGGTAATCAGGAATAATTTGCATATGCCCAATGAGCTACTCGTTTCGCGCAACTGCCTTCTGCCCGCCACTTGCCACTGAGTAATGTGCTCATTTAACTGGGTAAACAGCAAGAAATTTGGGTATTACTCAGGATTCAACCAATATGGTTTTGTTTTCAGTAGCTCTATATACATTTTTTTCTAATTCAAATTCAAATTTAAAGTACGTCAAGTTTAATATAAAGTATACACATATGTAAATATCAATTAAAATTTGTTAAGAATCTTATTAATGTAAAAACGACATCCATAGTATACTTTTTAAAATAAAATCTTATTATTTTTATCAAGATAATCCTGTTAAGCTTTAAACGATTTGAACTGATTTATTAGGACTTAAAAAAATGTTTCTTTAAAAGGTCAAATAGATCAGATTTATATCGGCAATAACAATATCTTTTAACAATTTTTATTGTAATTTCTAAAAATCAAAAAATTAAGAAAAACAATTTTATTTTCCCTTGCTAAAAATATATTCCAGATGTAACAGAAATATTTAATAATTTCAGATAGATACATATTTCATATCAAGTTTATTAAGAATTTTCAGCGTGTAAGCTGTTAGATTTTTAAAACCTTTCCTTTCTTTTCAAAATAATTGTGGAAGTCTAATTCTAACTTTTTATTCAAAGTTAAGTTGGCAAAAATTTCAGCATGGGTATGATTTTTCTCTCTATCAGTTTAAAGAATGCATATGTATTTTTTGCAGTGCTGAGACCTCCTTATTTCATTCGGTTTTCTTCATTTCTGATGGTTTAATTGGCGACAATTGTCGGGTTGCGACTGATGAAAGTTCACTGCAGTGGCAGGTGCGTGTCCGTGACTCTGTCTCTGTCCAGTCCACTCCTGTCAGTCCTGTTCCATTTTTTTCCCTGCCTGATCCTCTGAAGCGCCGTGATAATTAGGCCAGAGCGAAAAGCAAGAGTACTGCTAATGAAGCTCATTTGCCGGAATTGAAGTGGGGAATTAATTTTCTGGAGCTTCTGGGCCAGGCAATGGCAATCAAAAGCGGTTTTGTCGCATTCCAGGACTGCGACTGAGCCTGGGAACTGTAAACACACAATTAGTTAACCAATGAACCGATTAATCAATCAGGTTTCTCAAACGACAGTCAATAAAGAGGTGCCTACTTAAACGCAATTAGGTCGTGTTCAAAAACATTGAGCCCCTATATTATTGCTGACCCTTTCAATGGGGTAATATGCAATTACATAAGTAAGTGCTGTTTATTGTTCACGTCTTATCCCTTTTATGCATTTATTAAGTGATGTTTTGCAGAACTTAAAATCTACATATTCTTGGTAAGCTCAAAACTACAAAACTATAAGGAATTTCACAAGCTGATTATAAGACAATTTACCTAAAAATACTATAAGAGGGAGATATAAAGGTTAGAAATAATACTTAAGATCACCTTTTGAGATCTAAAATGAATTTCTTCATAGACTGCTTTAAATACTATTTAATGTATGAATTAAAATATATTTCTTCATAACATTTTTTAGCTTTTTAATTGGCTTAGGTAGTAGTTTAGTTTGTTTTATAAAACATAAATAGCAAAACATTTTAGATGTTAGAAGGAGGGGTAAAAAGAATGCTTTAAAAGAGTATAAACATGAGTACAAGCCACAATCCTTCTCGCATTTCCTTGAGTTTCCGCTAAAAACGGGCACCTTCAAAGTCGGGATACACCCACACATTCCGTACCCGGAATCGAAATGCGTACGTTCCTCGACTCCTGTGTGGCCGATCGACTGGTAGCTAATGGATCTACACCTCGGGATCGGACTCAGCCTTTAACCAGGGGCTACTTAGCAAACAAGAAGTCTGGGACTAACACTAACACCAACTGCAGATCGCTCCCCAGACAATTGCCACATCACGCTTGTTTGCCCGCACATTAACGCCGACGACGATGCGGATGATGATGATGATTCCAGTTCCAGTTGCAGCGAGGCTAGAAACACTGATGATGACGAGGCGAGACAAATCCTTTCGGTCTGGAAATCGGGCCTGGGATTGTGATGGTCTTGGATAAACATTTGCACAGGGCGAGGCATTAGGACAAAGCGGCGGACAACGCGTGATCGTGATCGCACAAACAGAGATCAAGATCCCAAACCCTTGACCAAACCCATTTGACCATTTGGGTGGGCTGAAACGTGTACGAAGCTATTTTGATAACCACCGTATTTTCGAGGAAAGTGTTGTCGTTGTTATTGTCTTTTTTTCTACTATTTTCTGGTAGCCGACCGCCTGGCGTCAGTCGCGCGCTGTTTGCCTGAGAAAATTTAAAAAGCGGAATGATTAATGTCAGGCAGGGCAGTCGAAGTAGGAGTCGAAGTCGAAGTCGGAGTGGAATCATCAGCCAGATGAGGGAGCAGCCTCGCTGGCAAACAACATAATCAAGCGCACATCCGTTCCACCTCGGGACTTGTCTTCTGGACCGCTCATCTCGATCCCAATGCCGATCCCGACCCCTATCCCGCCCTCTTCAAACTCCGCTGGTTATGCTAATGGAGCGACGAGTTCGTCACCAAGCAAACACAGATTCCTGGAAGCCAAGCAGCAGAAAAACGACAACAAAACGTTTGGGAATGGGAATGGGAATGGTAATGGAGGCACAGAAACCGGCAGAAACAGACCTGCATTCGGCATTAGTTTCGAAAAGTTTCTAGGGGGAGTCAATTCACTGACTGACCATCCGCCAGGAGCGGAGTTCCATCATAGGGGTTACAAATAGAAGTTGTTAGATATTTATTTAAAAAAATGAATTTCTCTAAAAACCAAACAATTATTTAATTAGAGTCGCAATTAGTCGTTAAGCAAACAGATCATTTCACCTTCAATATATCTTAAGATAACTTTATAAATCCAGAAGAAATGAGTTCTCTAAACCATATGCTATTTTCTTATTACAATAAACATTTTTATATTTATTTATATTTACCTATACATACATTCTTTACATGTGATAATTTAATATTTTTAATTTTTTTTATAGCTGTCGTTTAAGTAATTTAAACTGAATTGCGACCTGAAACACTTTGCATATTTGGCACTTGAATTTCACTGTTTGGCTGCACAAACAAGAGTCTCTGATTTCCGCGAGTTATTTACTTTTTTTTTCGGTATGCCATCGCACATTTAGCTGACTTTGGCAAACGGCGAGGTGGCGACCTCCATCCGCTCCTGATCGCGTGTATATAGATATAGATATAGTCACGCATGGAAGCGAACACTTGGCGGCAGCGGAAGTGGAGACCACGGGCACGCGCTTTTGCTTCTTTCACCTTGGGGTTTAGGTTTGGGGGATTGGGGGATCGGGGACTTGGGGATTGGGGACTTGGTCTTGGATCTTGGGTCCGCGTTTGTGTCTGGGTCGCATACGTATTCGTATTCTTATTCGCACTCGCACTCGCTAAGTTGTCGTTTCTAACAGGGCTGGAATTATTCAGGCGCAACTTTGTCAACGCTGGCATCCCATAATTTGCAATTCGATGCTCTCTTTGCATTTCTGCGTGTTGGCATTTCATTTGTGGTCACCAGCGTGGACGGATTTGCATATGAATGAGGCACAGAGACAGGGGCAGAGTCAGAGTCAGAGACAGAGCCATCAGCAAACAGTTGGCGTGGGTTAGGCCCTCCGATCCAATCTGAATCTTCAGTGCTGCGCATGCGCGCCTTCGCTTGTCGCCTCGTTGATTTGCAAACGCAATTGTGATGAACTGTCGTCTTCTCGGGGCTTCTCTGGGTTTCCGCCTCCCAGCCCCCCCGGGTGTTGCCTCCTCCATCATGGTGCCGGGATGCCCAAGTCCACGACGAAGACGAGTCTTTGACCGTCGCCGCAATTAGCATTTGAAGTTGCATTTCCATTAGCATTTCGTGCATAAATCAGCGTCTCAAGTGGCGACCAGTTCGGCGTCGTGTTGTTGTGCAAACAGTGGGACCTTGGGCTGGAGAATCTGAATCTGAATCTGAAGAATCAGAGGAAACAGTGGAATCAGAAGAGGAGCAGGCCGCAGGAAAGGGGTTTCGCTTCGTCATTAGGAATGCCTCGGGCACCTGCTAAACACGCTAACTGCTTTGCATCCTGTTGGACTGCGGATTGGGGATTGGGATTTGGTGTGGTATCTTCTAAGTTCTGGAGGCTTCCATCATTTTCATGAAATGTTTTACGAAACTTTGTGATTTTTTACGTTCACTTAAAAAAGTGTAAATATTAAGTTGATCTTCAAATAAAAAAGATAAATTAATTGATATTCTACGCCCTTGCAATGAAGTTTGTAACGATTACATACAAATTATATGCTATTTTTGTTAAAATCTTTTTTATAATTCTTTGTTTTATTAGTTAATATTTAAAAGTTATGTTTTTGGGTTATTGTATTGGAAGGACTAAAAGTACATTTTCTGAAAAAATTTTTTGTAATTAAATCAAGTTCCCAAGAATTTCCATCTTTATGGTTTTTGGATTTGGTTTGCTTTCCTTTAATTATTCCATTATTATATAAGTTTCAGTGGCACACCTAATTGAGACTAGGATTCCTAAAAAGAAGACATCCCTTAAAGCATAGTCTGAAAATTTGAAAATAATCAAGCTTATAGAACTAGTTTCCCTTGAAATTCTTGCAGAGCGTACAGGTTTCCCATAACCCACTTCTGGTTTCCCATATTTGGTCACGTTTACCTTGCCAAAAATCCCCCTACTCCGCCCTTCCCCAGATTTCCCCAAAAATAAAAAATGTGTGTGCTTACCGCTCGGATGCTGACGTCAAAGATTTGCGTAGAGAGCGGTTGCTAATTTGGCTCATTGAGAAGCAGAAAACTGCGTGCGGATGTGTGCTTCGCTGGGTATTAAATAGGGGGCATTGGGGGAAAATTCTGCTGAATGAATGTGTACTCAAATGGTGCCGCTTGTTGCCGGGCGGCGGAGGCGGGGGGATTGGGTGGGAGGGACCTGGGGAGCGAAGTGCAGACGTAATACCGTACCAACGTATCTGCGGTCACATGAGGCCGCGTGCGTCAGGCGCTGCAGACGCGTGGCCCTGTCTCTAAGGCCCGAATCCGCATCTCTGCCCCATCCATCCGAAATACCAATACCAATACAAATACAAATACACCCGCACAGCGCCTCCCATTAAAATGTTTATGCGCAAATTGCCGGGGCATCACTCATTATTGCATTACACTAATTGCACTTACGCACGCACCAACGAATGGCGCTCAACCTTGGGCCAGGATTATCGCGGTCCGGTTTAAAAGCCCAATCCGCAGATTAACAGTAGTTAAGCGATCGTTTAAGCGGCCAGTTAAAGTCTGTCTGTTTCGGTTTTCCGTTTTCGGTTTTCTGTTTTCTGTTTTCAGTTGGCCGCAACAATTGCAATTTTTCAGTGCCCAGCGTCCGTCGGCGAACGCGATAATGTCTGTCTCGATATGGCACTACTATGTTTCTACACAGAAACAAATTACGGGTATTTTAAAGATGAAAATTAAAATGGGAAGAATAAACAATAAACCTTGCTTTTATTTTAAATTGTACTATAATATTTATACCTTTACATTATATTTAAAAGCAAACAAAAATGGAGCTCTTATATCAATACTTAATTGGATTTTAGGATTACATAAGGGCTAATTTTGATAGTTTATTTCTAATTTTTTTTTAATTATCTACTTATCTTTATGGCACACAAAAAACACTAAAATATAAAAACTTACATAGTTTTATTTATTTTCCTGAATAAAGTACTTACATTTAAAAGGGGTCATTATACATTAAACAGATTATTCCTTTATTATCTTTCGATGATTTTATAGATTTTGTGTTATTCTATTTGATAATCCAATAAATGGTATATTTACAACAAATATTTATAAATCTTAAAATTTGAAAAATAAAAAAAATTGTTTTTTTATCTATTGAAATTCTTAAAGTGTACCTGCAGCGGCAGCACCTGTAATGGCCCCAGAGGTGGAGGAGTGGTGGTGGGTGGCGGGATGGAGGCAGGGCATCTTGCTCGTCAGCCAAGGTTGGTTGCCAAGTCGTTGGCATCCACGGACATCGCAACACGCGACAATGAATTTCGCATATGTCACAAGGCGATCCTCCGACCCTGTCCAATTCCCCCTCCCTCTCCCCTTCCCCTTCACCGGGCTTAAAAAAAATAAACAACGACAACGCCAACAGCATCCCATGTAAACAGAGGAGCAGTCGCAGCAGCTGAAAGGCAATGCGAATCTTTCAGCCGATTTTCGGTTTTTGTGTTTTTCCACTTCGTTTTTTTTTGGGACTAAAGGGAACAATCACTTTTATTTGGGGATTGTCACCCTGCACAGTGGGTAATGGGATTTCTTAGTTCGGGCTTTAAGTAAAGACTAATTCTTTTAATACATTTTTAAGTTCTCGATAGGTCAAAATATAAAGAAACAATTGGGTTTACCCTTCAAAAATACTTATATTTGTATATTATATATTTATATTATTAGAAGTTACCCTTTTAATCATCACTTTTATTATATTTCATTATATTTATATACAAATTATTGGGTGTACCTTAAAAATCAATCTATTAAACTGACGGACTCAAAATGTTTTGCTTCACATTTCAGTAGTAATTATGAAGCAACTCCATAACAAATATTTGTAAAATTCTTTAATCATCACTTTTATTATATTTAATTGTAATTATATAAAAATAATAGGGTGTACCATAAAAATCAATCCATTGGACTGACTGACTCAATGCAGTACCAATTTTGAAGCAACTCTAATATATATTTGTGAAATTCTTTATGACGATTTAAATAGTGAGAATTATTTTTATTTTCCAAACTTTCTCTCATACACTTTATAGCGCATTTAATTAGCTCCCAGGGCCGAACCCTCCGCGAACCGCAGGAGCTAAATGAAAAACCTTGGCACTCTCGGATATCTCAGTGCCCCGGCGCAATAAGCGGCGATCACAATAAATGCCAAGCATCGATGGTTTCTTTTTCGTTTCACCTTACGTTTTTTGGCTGCTTTGTTTTTTATACAGTCGGACATCCTCACCGCCTGCCTTACATCGACGACGAATATCGGATAATTTTTTGGCATGTCTGTGCAATTACCTTTATGTTTATGCGATTTCGCAAACGGCCCCGGCCCAACTAAAAAAAAGCCGAATAAAATATAAATGTGTGTGTCATGTGTGTCAGGCTGGCTGGCAGGCACTTATAAGGCCGGGACTTGGAGGACAATGGGGCAACAATGGGGCAACAGGTGGGCCCAATCCGAATGCGAAATCAACGCTCACTTAGCTCGAAGGCGGTGGATCTGGAGCCGGAGCAGGAGCTGGGGCAAATCTTTTATAACTAAATCCCGGCTGCCATCCCATCAGCTGGCGGCTTTTGGCCAAATTGGATGCTGATTGCCGGCCATTTGGATTTGGAGCTGGCCTAATGATTGCTAATTTAATGCCCGCTGAGCGAACGGAAATGACACTAAAGTGAGGTGTCCGAAATGAGCATGTGGCTGGTTAGGGATCCCTAACTGGTTGCGAGTCCTGTCCGAAGGACACGTGCGGCTGCGCATGACTGCCTCCAATTGGTAATCACACCACATGAGCCGCGGCGGAAGTGGCAAATGCGCCTGAAATAAATCTGGTTTATTTGCCATTCCATCAAATGGCCAGTTTATAAAGATCTCAGCCAACCACCCACTGGGGCGCGTGTGCTGTCCGCCTGACCAGCAATAACAAAATGCAAATGCCCCAGCAGCACCCACCTTGTTATTTTTGGCCAGTCCGCCTCGAGATGGCCAAAGAAATAAAAAATAAAAACAAATCAAAGGCAAGTTCACGCGTCATCGCCAGGCAAAAGTCGATTTAGCCGCAAAAACAGAATATTTAGCATATAGCGGCAGCTCCGCCTCCGATTTACACGCCCACGTCTGGACCTTACAGACGCGATCAGCCCCTGATCCCCCAACCTCCTCCCCCCCCCTTTTTTTTTTTGGGAAAACTTTTCCCCGGATTCCGCCTTTAGTCGTGCTCGGTTTGCGTTCGTTATATTTTTTTGACAGCCCCGTCTCGCATTGACGTCATTGACGTGCTGCAAAGGAATTTGTTTTTCGTGAAAAATATTTTCGCGTTTTGCACTTTTTTCTTGTTTTTGTTTTAAATGTGTTTTGCGTTAGGGTAATGTTTTGTTAGGGTAAAGGAGAGTTCTATATCATTTGTATTTCAATATACAATATGGTTAAAACCACAAAGGCAATATATTTCAATAGATTTACTTCTCAAAAGCTATTGATGTTAAAGCCAAAAATAATGTATTGAAATAAATACTAATGAAAAAGTTTTTATTAAAATTGGTTAAGTTTAGTTTAAAAATGTTCATTCCTAATTTTCAAGTTAGATTCTTCTCTAAAAAATATAACTTAAAGCAGACCGTGACGAACTTATAATTTATACTAAATTGTTAAGAAAATGTTTTTTAATGATAATTAGTAATGTCTGTGGCGCATTTATAAAATATTTAAAATTTTTCTGAACTTAATTATCAAAGAATTCGCCATTTCCTAAGTACAATATGTTTTTTACACTTTTAATGGTTTTCAAATACCTTAAAAGGCAACACTCAATCAAGTAAAATCAAGCAAAAACTTCAATTAATATAAAATGATGAAAACTAAAAATTCTGTAAGAGTAATTGCAATTCGTGAAAAGCCAAATGTTGTTTTAATTCCCTAAGTTGTTATCTTACGGGGAAACTCATTTTTAGGTCCGCTGCTGACGCCTTTGGACCACCATCATCATCATCATCACGGAAATCACCAAACACGCATTGTTCGCCCGGCAATTGCGATCCGTATTCAATATGGCTTTCGCCAATTTCAGATCGCCCTGCTGCCATAACCGGCGATCGTCATCACCTGGATCTGGAGCCCTCTGTTTAGAATCAGTTGGAAAGTCGAAAGCGCGTCATCGCGGCGCACGTCAGTCGATAATTCCACGACTACGGCCGGAATCCGGGGGATCTGGGGATCGGTGGATCTGGGGATCTGGGGGCGATCTGTGTGGGAGGCGGCACTATTTTTAGCCGTGAGACGAGCCGCTAAAGTATTTTGGTCATGAGTTTACAAACAAGCAGCATGTCGGACAAATCAACCGTGGACGGATTGTCGGCCACTGTTATTTTTCCAACAAATTATTTATACGCAAAATATTTTGCACGGAATGAAAATCTTATTTATAGCTGACTGCGAGACGACCTTGTACCCCAAGTCGTCCGTCTCGCCCGATTTGATTGTATTTGATCTTTGGAGCACGCCGTAAAGCGTCCTTCACCCTCAGCCATTAAATGCCAGCCAGAAATTCCGATTCCATGGCGATACACAATGAAAATAAATCAATCTGTTCAATGGATCCGATACCTAATAAAATGCCAATTTTAGTCTTTAAATTTATAAGCTATATTACAGAAATCCTAAATTATTTGAAGGTTACAAAATGGTATTGAAAATTCTGTAGCTGAGAAAACCAAATCACTCAACACGTTGCATAAATAAACTAGATCTTATATTTTTAGAAAGGAAATCATCATCTTGCTGGTAAATATAAATTGTTGATCAGCTTTTGTTAATATCCAAACACTTTTCAGAATTTCCTGGCGCTACTGGGAATTCGAAAATATGATTTATGGGTAAATAAAAGAATATCTGAAAATGAAGTGGTTTCTTCATTCAATTGCTATGACCTATTTTTTATTTATTTAGCCAGAATTGGTAGGGTCCTGTTTTGGTCGCCACGCGTCTGCACAGTCGAACCGCCGCCGACTGAGCCAATTTTTTTTTGTTTATCTAGGACAACTTTTTGTTTGCCTGGGTCAACCTCAAGAGGCACAGAGAAAAAATATAAAAGAACGAGCCTGCCACGCGCATGCAAATCTGTGGACATACAAAAAACAATTGTAACAAAAAATTAGAGCAGCCCGTCGATGATGTAATTCTGTTCCAGGATCTGGACGTCGCAAATTCTGGAAAAAATGCAAAAATATTTCGCAGAATTAACAGCGGGTCCTTTGGCCTTGTTTTTTGCCCGGAATTGCGTAAATTGCCGTCCCAAAAACAGGCCTCGAGATTCGCTCTCGATGTCCTGAATTTTTTAACAACATGTCATAAACAAATGCGCGCAGATTTTTTCAGGTCGCAACGACGACCAGGCAGCGAATGTAGTTCAGTGGCCGTTTTTATGGGCCATCTAGATCTAGGCCCAGGGCCTCCTGAGAGCCCTAATTTTATGATCCTGCCGCTGCTGGTATTGCATAACATTGCGTTCGCCGCTGGCAGGACTTACGTAAAACTGCTCTCGCTGCTCTCATTATGTCATAAGCGAGCTAGAACAAAGGCGAGACAGGATCAGCGAGGATCAGCAAGGATCACGGCGTGCGCTGTTTAGGTAATTTTTCAGCCCAGCGTTTTTGGAAAGACTCAGACATTCAACACCTCGTCAAGAGTTTCCTGTTGCCGGATCTTATAAATAAATTCCATCTACCCAGGTGAATAAATTCACACTCCATCTAACGGTAGCCACATCCGCTGGCTCTTTGCGTTTTGAATTTAATTTAATTGCCCAAGCCCAAGGATCTGATCTGTGATTGCTGCTTCATTAGCCTAACCCGTGAAGACAGGTAGCCTAGGCTGCCATTGTAATCATCCCCTGACAATTATTTCCGGCACTCTTTTGTCTTTCCAAACGAACGCCCTCCTTATCAAGATTGCCCTTGCGTTACGCCCACTCCAAGAACTCCAAGAACATCGAACATCGAACAGAAACCATTTCGTTAGCATCTAGTTTGCGGTGTGTTCTGTGATGATGCACCAACTGTGCACCGAAGGAGGTCCCAGGGAAAACTACACGTGTTAGCTGACCAAAAACCGAGCCGAACCGCCAGGATGCCGGATGACCAAAACGGTGACGATTAAGGCCCTCGGCAGCAGGAGCAGCAGCCCCAGAAAACAAAACGTTGCAGCAGAATTAATACCAGAGACAGTCGTAAAAAGAAGCCAGACACAGAAACTGAAAACTGAAAACAGAAAACAGAACGGAGCCGATCCTTTATGGCGGAGATTGGCCAGCGAGATTTCAAAGGGGGCGCGTGATCGCCATCAAAATGCTCGTGGAGGCAATTTAAATTGCTGAACCGAAAAGAGCGGCGCGTGCAGTGGAGTCCCAGGTAGAGACACGATCCAGAACCTGCTGACGATAAGGCCCCCCGATCCCTAACCCGAACCCGATCCCAAACCTCATCCACATCCACATCCACCTCCTCGGGGAGGTACGAGTTTCGAGGGAGCCGCGTGCTGGGTGTTGAAATATATTTCTTCTTTCTGTTTATTTATAACAAGCTGCAAGGCAGCCTTGACACTGACGAGATCCGTGGGGCCACTCAAGGTAATGGCCTGGTTGTGTAGTGGCCTAGCCAACTCTGTAAGTGTCCAATTTTTAGCCCTCAGCGGTCGACTGCAACTTTGTTTGGCGCTAATTTATAGTTTGCCCCGACTGTTTGCCTTCTTACTCAATTGCTGCGGGTAATTTTCAGGATTTTTGCTTCATTCCAAATCCAATTTCTGTTTAATGGCGGCTTAAAGTTCGAGATGGGGGAGCAACACAATGTAGGGATCGCAGAATTAAGAAGCGTTTTCTTTTTTTTTTTCAAGAGAGAGAGTTATAGCAAAATATGTAGACTTTTTAATTTTTAGCCATTCAATTCTTCAAACTGAAAACAATATTTAAAATAAATTTAACTTTTAATTCGATTAACTTTTTGCAGCATTATTTCGTTTGTTATTAAAGTTTAATATTGAAACCTTTTAAATTTACCCGCCAATAACCACTTTGAACTGCTTTACCAATAGCAATAAAGCAGTAAACATAACATGCACTGTGTAAAATGTATGTAAAATATGAAAGTACTGTATATTACCGATAGGAGCGCCAAGTATTTATAGCATAAAACGCCATAAAAACCATTTATTTAAAATTAATTTAATTAACTTAATTTAAACCTTTTTTTCAAATTCAATTCTCCTATGAAAATCAGATTTATGTTTTATTAATTTTCTTGAATGTTGCTAATGTATAATTCATACTTAATCATTTATTAAAAGACTGAAAACCAATATTTTATATCCCATACGAGAAGGACTCTAAAACACTCAACCTTCACCCTTCATTAAATAATTATTTAAAATAAAATATAGTGCCATCTTCGCCATCAAGATCTGACTGCGCCTAAGGAACACTTATCAGAACTTCGCAGCTTCACAGATCCCAAAAAATCCGAGTTTTATTAACACAAACAAGGCATTAATATCAATTTTGGTTTCACTTGACTGGCGAGCAGATAATTGCATGGCAGCAGCTGCTGCTGTTGTTCTCCTGATCCCCAGCTTTACTGCCCCCAATTGTCAGAAGAAATCAGCGCCAATTGGCTTCAAAGCAAATATTTGCCCCGAGTGGCAGTTGAAGCTCAGTCTGCGATAATGACAGGATCATGGGATCGTGAATTGAGGATCGGGGATTGGGGATTGGGGATCGGAGGAGCTGCTGCCTTTTCACACCATGTCGGCCGAAAAGGTGCGATTGCTGGCACACCTTTAGGCCATCTCTTGTTGGCTGTGTCAATTCCGGGAATGTCAGGGATTTGGGCCCCAGTCAGGCAATAAAACGTTGCAGCAAATTAGCGCTTTATTGCGTGTTTGTTTGGTCAGAGCGAAGCCAACCGGAAAAGGTTCCCAATGGACCAGGTCTGCTGACTCTTTGCCACCTAACCAATTCCGAGTGCCGTTAAATTCTTGTTAAGAGAAGGGCCAAAAGTGCAAATTATAGCCAGCGGCCCAAAGAAATTCATTGTGAAGGGCATAATAACAGCAGTCAGCCAAAGCAGATCCCACATAATTCATATAATCCGCATAATATATGTAAGCTTTTATTGACATTTGAAGCACCTGCTTGAGGTTTCGCCATTTCAGCGTTTATCACACAACTATTTACACGTCATCGCCGCAGATGAGTCCATGTCCTTAGAGTTCCTTTAAGTTCCTTTAGAGGCATTTTGTATAGCTCAGCTATCGTCTTGGCGGTGCACAGTTTGTAGGCCTGGCTATTTCGACGCCACTAGCGCCTTATCACATGTGTTTTTCGGTATTTAGGGAGTACCAGTTCCAGTTTCCAGTTGTGGGCCTGCCCAGAGATACCCTAGACGGCCAGGTCGCCACTCAGGCACTGCGGGGTATACACGTTGACTAACGAGTCCCAGCCGCAGTCGGCCAACTGGTGGTTCCTGTGGGGATTCCAGTCCAATCCGCAGACGAACTCCGTGTGCTGGGCATTGATCTCCTGGGCGGTTTCGCCACGCTCCAGATTCCAAATCCTTAATGGAGGTAAGAGGAGAATGTTACAGGTGAGCATACAATCAAGATTTTACTTAGCATTAAAATAGACTAAAGTGAAACATCCAAGAACTCAAATGAAACTTTAGAATTGAAGGACTCTTTTGAAAAGCGAACACTTCTTAATCAATTAATTATTCTCTGGAAATGTCTTGGATCTATAAACTTTCATTACATACTTAACAAATGTTGTATTCTTTGGCTTTTATTTCCCTAATCAAACTCTTTGTTATACAAAATACTAATTAATGGCTGCTTTAAAATATTACTAATAATTCAAGATGAATGACGTTGTTGAAAATCAAACAATGAACAAAAATTAAATTTCTGAACCTATTTTAAAATTAATTGAAGCCTTTATGTTGACAATCTAATAACAACATTTTCAGGAAACTGATTAAAACATTCTCCTTAAATTGTATTAAACAAAACCTACTTTGAAGATTGTCATCATTTTGTAATTATTGTTCCTATTAAATTAAACTAAAGCGGATGGACGTGAATCCCTTCCAAAAGAGAACCCCCACTTACCGAGTGGTGAAGTCATAGTTGGCGGATGCCAAAACCGCGGCCGAGTGCGGTGAGCAGGCCAATCGCCGGACGGCGAACTCCCCGGAGTACAGCTCGAAGACGTGCGTCCGCATCTTGCGCAGATCCCATCCTCGGACGAGGCCATCCGATCCGCCAGTGACCAGGACATTGCGGTCGAAGTGCGACCAGTCGCAGGAGAGGGCCTCGCTCGCATGGGCCTCGATGCTCATCAGGGGTTTACCTGCAAAGTCAAGAGAGTTCCATAAGTTAAGATGCCCATCGGTACTTACGCTAGCAAACAGATTGGCGATCAGGGGCGAGAACTTGGCCCCGTAGATCAGATCGTTGTGGCCCACAAAGGTGGTGATCGAGTTCTGTCTGTTGCAGTCCCACAATTTCAGAGTGCAATCCCAGCTGGCCGAGAGCAGCGTGTGGTAGTTCCACTTCTCGCCCCAGTCCAGGCTGTACACCTCGTTCTTGTGCTCCTGCAGGCAGATCAGGGGCTGCTTGGGCGTCTGCTGGTTGGCCGCCGACTCGCCATCCAATCCGCACCAGATCTGGAGCGATCCGTCCCCGGAGGCGGTGGCCGCGATATCGGCGGCATAGGGACACCAGGCGACGTCGAACAGGCCATCGGACCACTCCAGCCGGCACAGCTCCCCCAAACTCTGGCCGTCTGTGGAGGTCCCATTGGCGTTCTGTTCGAGCAGGAAAAGGGAACCACCTCCAGCAAGACCGTACAGTTGGCTAAGGATTGAATGGAAATGGCACAAGATTAATTTATAGTCAAGAAGGAGGGTTCAAAGGGGGTCTCACCTGGTAGCCAGCAGCAAATAGTTAGCCTCGAAAGGCGAAAAGCGCAGGCTATAGCCATGTCGGTCTGCTGTGGTGTGTGTCTGAGTCTGCATTTTGGTTTTGACTCTCAACTGTAATGAAAGAAACAAGTTTATACAGATTAATTATATTTTCATACACTAATAGGCTTATATATCATAAAACATAATCTGATATTTGTTAAAACTAGAATGCTATGGGCAATTTAGAAAACAGAATGTTATATCAATTTTGCTAAATGGCTTAGAAAATCATATGTCTTTACAACCAACCTTTTTTAACACAAATACAATTATCCTTAATATTTTTGTTTCAACTTCAAATCTATTGTATTTTTTGATTGAAAAAAGCTTTTGGTACCATTTTCTACTACTCTTGCTAACGTAATAGTAGGTTTTCTTCTCATATATGTAATAAAAATAAATATAAAGTCTCAAAAACGGGACTAGGAACTACCAATCTTTCTTTTGATTTCGCTTTCAGACCTTTGACCTTTTGTGAATTTTTATAAGATATTTTAATTCCTACTTAACTAAAAATTACTTCAAGTTTTGACCTTTTGCTTTGTTACAAAACTATTTAGTTTCCATTCAACCGCCGCCCACAAACAAATCAATATATCGACGTTTGATCCATAACAAAATTAAAACTTCTAAGGCTTCGGCTGCTGGCCATAGATACTTGGCTTAGAACAGAGCAGGACTTCCCGACTGATAACAACCCGGTAACACCGAATCAGATGATAATCCCAATTATTCAACAGTTGGCCAGATGACCTCGCACCGGGTCGTAATGGACAGAAATACTTGACATTAGCCAATTTGCTCGGGCAAGTGGCAAACTGCGCAGAAAACTAGACCAACCCCTAGAATCAGCTTGCTGGCAGTTTTCTTTTTTCCGTTTTTCTGTTTTCCGACATGTCCAAACAACTGCATAACGCGCAAATCCAGTTAGTGGCCAGAATGAAACCCCACGGACAGGGCCAGGGCAAAGGTATATAAGCAGGTTGCACGGCACTGCGGTTTCGCATTTTCCTCCGCCGAACGGAAAACTCTATAACGCGCATCGCCGACTTATCTTAAACCTATCTCGAAGCCAGTTGCATTAGTCAAGAAACCAGGAACCTAGGAAATCCAGCATGGTTGTCTCCGTGAAGGTCTTCAAGAAGGCCACGCCCAACGGCAAGGTCACCTTCTATCTGGGCCGCCGCGATTTCATCGACCATCTGGACTACTGCGATCCCGTGGATGGGGTCATTGTGGTGGAGCCCGATTACCTGAAGAACCGCAAGGTGTTCGGCCAACTGGCCACCACCTATCGCTATGGCCGCGAGGAGGACGAGGTCATGGGAGTGAAGTTCTCCAAGGAACTGATCCTCTCCCGGGAGCAGATTGTGCCCATGACCAATCCGAACATGGAGATGACTCCAATGCAGGAGAAACTGGTCCGCAAGCTGGGCTGCAACGCCCACCCCTTCACCTTCCACTTCCCGCCCAACTCGCCCAGCTCGGTGACCCTGCAGCAGGAGGGCGACGACAATGGCAAGCCCCTGGGCGTGGAGTACACCATCCGGGCCTTTGTGGGCGACTCCGAGGACGACCGCCAGCACAAGCGCAGCATGGTCAGTCTGGTGATCAAGAAGCTCCAGTATGCCCCCCTCAATCGCGGCCAGCGTCTGCCCAGTTCGCTGGTCAGCAAGGGATTCACCTTCTCGAATGGAAAGATCAGTTTGGAGGTCACGCTGGACCGGGAGATCTACTACCATGGCGAGAAGACGGCGGCCACCGTCCAGGTGTCGAACAACTCGAAGAAGTCGGTGAAGAGCATCAAGTGCTTTATTGTGCAGCACACCGAGATCACCATGGTGAATGCCCAGTTCAGCAAGCACGTGGCCCAGCTGGAGACCAAGGAGGGCTGCCCCATCACCCCGGGCGCCAATCTGACCAAGACCTTCTACCTGATTCCCCTGGCGGCCAACAACAAGGATCGTCATGGTAGGTCTCTAAGGATTGGGTTTGAAATTCGGACCTTCTAAATGGAATTCCCCCAATCTTAGGCATTGCCCTGGATGGACACTTGAAGGACGAGGACGTCAACCTGGCCTCATCCACCATGGTGCAGGAGGGCAAGTCCACGGGCGATGCCTGTGGTATTGTCATCTCGTACTCGGTGCGAATCAAGTTAAACTGCGGCACTCTGGGTGGCGAAATGCAGACGGATGTGCCCTTCAAACTGCTCCAACCGGCACCTGGTAGGTCCTTGATATCCTTAAAGTATATCCCTTCACTAAGCCCCTCTGATAATGATTAGGAACCATTGAGAAGAAGCGCTCGAATGCCATGAAGAAGATGAAGTCCATCGAGCAGCACCGCAATGTGAAGGGCTACTACCAGGACGACGATGACAATATTGTTTTCGAGGACTTCGCCAAGATGCGCATGAACAATGTGAACATGGCGGATTAGGCCACCGGACTTTGGAACCTTCTTCTAGCTCTGTTGTGAACCGAATTGAATCGAATCGAAAGCACTGAAAACTTGTTGCAGCAGTCTCTCGTGGAGGCCACAATCTTTGTATTATAACCGTATCTATAACGCTCTCTGTGTAGTAACTTTGGTGGATCTGGAGTTTGTACCCGCACCCATGCATGTTGAAGATTTGAACCGACCTCGTGTCCCTATATTATAAATGTGTTATGGCTATCAAGACTCACCTCTTTCTCTCGTTGCGATGGTATATCCAAATGTGTTTCGGGTTTGGTAAAGAGTTGTCAGTTCTTAGAGGTGCTGTGGGTTTCAACTTCAGAAGTCGAATGATTTGCCTAACTGCGCAGCTCGACGAGGAAGGATCTGCTGGCCAGGATTTTAGGGGTGACTTGCGAGTCCGTTGACAGGGGGTTGAAAAGCCCACGGCCTATAGGTCACAACTTAGGCTTTCAACCCCTTTCGAAGGAATCAACAGGCTGCCAGGATAAATGGGCGACCAATCAGGACGAACTAAAACTGGATATGGCGGGATCTAACGGTCAACGGGAGCGGAAGTTCGCAAAACAGATGTTGACAATGGAATAGTGGAAACTTTGAATATGCTAAATAGCCAAGCTTTGACCTTGATGACGGACTAAGGCCGCCAGCTGCCAGCAGTGCGATTCTGGGTCTCATCTCCGCCAGACTGGCTAATTTTGCACTATTTTCTATCTGTTCTTTGTGTGGCAAGTCTTATGTAAGGCAGCGTAACGACTGGCCCTGCAGCTGACCGCTCGAGCATTGCACAATCCGGGGCAGCTTCGATCGATTTCACACACCGCTGACTCCTGCTGCTGCTGGGCAAGTGACTTCCGGCTTTTTGGCCACGCCACAACACTTGCCAAGCCCCGGAATGAGCCCAACTATAAATGGCTATGTTGTTGTCAAAATGCTGCCACAAATTTGACGAGCGTGCAACGCGATGGAGCTGCCAATTGGGAAGTTATTCGGACTACTTAGCCAGCGGGAGATGCAAATGTTGCTGCTGCCACTGCAGTTGCTGTTGCTCGTATCGCCGGCGATGTTGCAGCAGCAACACCTGATCTATCATCCGCGGCAATTGTACTACGATTCACCGCGTCTTCGGAGATTCGAGTATGCGGCAGCCACGCCCTTTGTGGCTGGTTATAGTCCAGCTGTTCCTCCGCCGGCGGTTCACTACCAGCAGCAGACGCCCCACTTCCAGCTGATCAACTACCGCCCCAGTTATCCATCCCTGCCCTTGGATTACCAGCAACAACAGTTGCCCGCTCCTGCCCCGCCCCTTCCGCCCATTTATCCGCAACAGAGTGTCCAGTATCAGCAAAGGACCATTGCGCCACATGCCGAGTTGGCCAAATATCGCTATGAAGGGAACTATCTGCCAGTGCAGCGGGTTTCACTGCAGCAACCTCAGCGTCGCGCGGAGGAGACACAGCAATTGCAGCAGCAACACCTGCAACAGCAGCAGCAGCACTTGCAACAGCAGCAGGTGCAGCAGGCACAGCAACTCTACAATGTGCCGCCTGCACTTTTCACCAGCGATGTGTTGCATGTGATTCCACCTCGAATTGCCAGGTTGCAGGAGCAGCAGCAGCAACCTTCGCAGGCTGTCCAAACGGAGCGTCCCAGGAGATATGCCAAGGATCAGGATACAGATGTCGCCGAAACCAGAAGTGAACCGAAGAGTGATCGAAAAGTTAAGGAAACCAAATATTTTCAGTAAGTAAATTGGGCCGAGATAATGGGTAAAAAGTGTGCTTTAATGGTTTTAAAAAAAAAGTGGTGTTTAATACTTTCGCAAACTCCAAATGCACTTCAAGTTTAAAATAAATAACTTGATCAAGAGTAGGTCTTGTAAACCAACCAAAATGGTGGTGGTTTGTAATTTTAAAATTCCACATGCACTTCATGCTATAACTCAATTATCCATTTTTTCAAAACTTGACCAATTTATATATTCAAGCAATTTGGGTTAGAAAATATAGCTGGGAAATGGGTGGAAATACAAAAAGGAAACAGTGGTAGAAAATGGTGGTGGTTTTATTCATGTTCATAAGCAATCAGAGTTTACAATTTCTTTATTCGTGCATTTTCAACAGGAAAATTGCTTCAGGAAAAAGGGTGAAAAATGTGTAAAATATTTGAACAAAATGGTGATTCTCACATAACATTCACTGGTTTAATTGAAAATCAAAAACAGGAAAGGCACTTAGTTTCCTCATTTTATTTGATGAACGCGATAAAGTCATTTCAAACTTTTGTCGACTCATAAAACTAATAATCTAATCCCTTTTGAAGCATTACCTATTTATTACTGCCAAATTAGTTAACTAAGCCTTAAGCTAAGTTCAAAATAAAACTCAATCTCTATATCTAGTGATATTTTCATGCGCTTTTAACAAATTTTTTTTTAAGCATTACATATTTCTTACTGCAAAATTAGCTCACTAAGAATAAAGCTAAGCCCGACTTAAATCTCAATCTCTGAATATAGTGACATTTTCATGCGCTTTGATGGCCCCAATTCGCGGAGTCACGGTCACGTCCTGAAGAATCCGAAGGTTCAGGAGAAACGCTTTGAGTCGCAAAGGGGCACGAACCGCTACAAGGGCGAGGTAAGCTCAAGACCAATCCCAATAAATTTCCAGATAATTCGCTTGGCTTTCTCCTCCCATTTCCTCGACCTACTTAGGTGATCTGGACAGATCGTCAAGGAGGCCACGGCGAACACCGCTGGGACATGGCGCAGGGAAAACTCTGAGCAGCGTACTCTGATCAGCCTTAATTTGCATACTCCTACCCCCCACTCTCTGTATATACCCATTACAAAAAACTCGCATAAATCGTGACTTTTCATAATTTTGGAGTATTATTTATTTAAGGGCAATGATTTGGCGTGAAATTGGGAAGAGCAATGCAAAAGATTTGCATACGAATGCAGCCTCCTCGTTTCCGCCTCGATCTTGTCTTGGGTCATCTTCGAGATTTTCTCACGCCGCTCCGGAAAAGTGGACTGTCCAACCGGTTAAGCAACTTCGCGGGCACTGGGCCAGCCAAAAAGGTCAACTGGCGAGGGGCCATCCCGTGGAAGGAAACTGGTTCTGGGCAGTGACCCGAATGTCCTGCAGTTACTTTAAGTTACAGGACAAGACAGTCCATCATGCGGGATATATGTAAATGCAGGACGAAGGGGTTGAAGACGTTGTAGGGTCTTATCTGGCGGCTTGTAACCTCGCCGGTGACCTCGGGGGTTGCATTTGCATTCGACTCTGCTCATTTGCATATCTCCAAGTCGGCCGCACAAATGACACAAATGCCCGGCGGACATGCCTAATGTCCAGTAGTTGTTTGCCTATATCTTGGGCGCGAATGACCATACACATGTTCGGGATCTCCTTGCAGGAGATCAATTTTGAGTACGGGGCATATGCAAATGGGTTGCAGCCGCTATGCGGGTCATTAGCGAAGCAATCGGCGGTGGCTGTCAGTCATAGTCAACGCATTTCATCTCGAGACTGTCCAGAACCGGTTCCTAATCGCCGGTCTTCTTCTTGGGCGATAAGGTCATCAGGGCAAGGGGTATGGGTATTCTGCTGCTCAAAGTTCTCACACGCTCATCTAATTTATGCAAGGACACTGCAGAAGGACACTGGATGCGACTGCGATGCGATTGCGATTGCTATTGCTATTGCTTTTGGTGTGGCGTGAGTGAGAGGTTCCCAAAGGACAACCGGTCTGACCGGTCCGGCCGGGTCCGAATCCAAATCCGTGTCTTCGGTGACCACGATCCACGGCTTCTGGTGGGAACTGCCCTTAGATGGCCTTTGTCAGCAACTGCCCGAACGGGTTGTCCTTAGACGTTTCCTTGGGTGTCACTGGGATCTTGGTCTTGGTCCTTTATGAGCTTCGCCAATTGCTCGGGGGTTAGCGCATTGATTTATACGCAAATAAAATTTGTTTACCTTCGAGTTGGCAGACATCGGTGTGACCTCAATTTGGACATTCGGATGGGCATAAGATTATCTGAAGATATTTAATTTACAAGGGAGCTTAAAAATTGTTTAGGTATACGTAGCGCAGAGTGTTAATAACGTTAGACATTATTACTTGTGGTTCTTACAGAAGTGTGGTTCATACCATCATGATTTTTCGCGAAAAATGGACATAATTTAAATTGTTCAGATGTGAATGCCAATTAATTGATCATTTTATAGCGAATTTTATAGTTCAGAGGTATTAGATTCCATCGTTTCAATGAAAACATCGAGTGGTGTTTTTCGTGATTTTGGCCAATAAAATGTTTTTTTAAAGGATTCTTGCGATAACTTAGTCAAACCCAACAAAATTACTGTTTTTTGGAGCTGAGGAACTAAAATTTTCAATTCCGGTTTGATTTGGGAAATACATTTTTTTTCGATTTTTTGCCATTTTTCATAAGGGGTAACATCATGTTTTTTTGAGGAAATTGGGCAAACAAATTTTTTTTAGCTGTGAATGCCAATCGATTGGAAATTTTATAACGAATTCAACGAGGTATGACATTCCAATATTTGACCATGATTTCCCACGGTTTTGATCAAAAAACTGAAACTTGAGAGGATTTTTTCCTCATTTTGGCCATAAAACATTTAAAAACCAAATTATTTTTTTCCAAATTTTAATTTAATATTCTAAACAAGAAAGTCGAACCTAAATGAATGACATAAAATATAATAATGTTATAATCTCGTGTTAATCGAGTCGCGGCATATTTACAAACTACATGGACTTGCGGAACTTTCAAGAGTTTTTCGAAAAGAGACTCCGATCTGGTCCGATCGAGTGCCTCCCTACTGGTACTGGTGGTACTGCGGCTGCTGCTGGTGCTGGTGCTGTTGGTGCTGCTGGTGCTGATACTGCTGCTTGCTGGGACCGGAGCTGTACTCCTGCTGGGCCTTGTGGCCTCCAGCGCGGAGCAGCTGCGTCGGCGGCGGGGGAGTGGGGATCTTCACCACGATGTCGGTGGGCTCGCGGATGACCTCGGCCTTGAAGCCCTCCTTGGGATCGGCCGTGTACTTGACGGTGCGGATGAAGCCATCGGAATCCACCACCGAGTAGCTGCCCTTGATCACCGAACCATCGCGGATCTCCTTGCGGTTCTGGTAGTTGGTGAACTCGTCGTCTTTCACATCGAATCCAAACTGGTACGAGGAGTTTTGCTGAAAAGGTAGTAAACGAAAGTGTTATATATAATATCAAGATTTAAATCAAACGAATGTATATCCAATATCAAAAATATGATTTTGTTATAGCAACTTTATGAAATTCTTCTAAGTTTTTTTTAAAGGTGCTTAAAAAAACTTTCGCTCCAAGATCAAACTCTAATATATACTGAAGTTTCTTTTTCAAAAAATCAATAGTTAAATAGTTATCCGAATAATCTAAAAAATAATATATGATATAAACTCCCTAAAATTCTTTTCGTGGTTATTTGATGATGACATAATAACCATCAACAATGTAAAATTAAACTCTATTAACCTAATGTGTAAGCTATGAATAAGAAAATTGTTCTTTTTATGAGCTCCATGAGATTTTCAAATAGATTGATTAAGCTATTAACCAATCAACTGACTCCGAAATCTGAAAATCTTTCATGACCTAATTGGCAATGCAAAATTGAATGCATTTTGTAATAGCATCGTATTAATTTTATCGAATCGTATTAATTTTTTCAAGTAATAAGATCACATTGAGATCTAAGAGGGGTGGGGTTCGACTGGGACTTCAAATGCGTACTGCCACATAGTGCTGACCCACTTTCGTGGCTGGCCCAAAAAACGTGTCCAGACGGTGGTTGCGTCACAAGCCGCAGGCGCATGCGCGTAGGCTGGAACTCCAAATCCCCGATCACGCACAAGTGAAAGTAATTTGGACCCGCTTGCATATTTTAATGGTCCGGGCGCACGAAATCAAAGCTCCGTTGCAGCGGATCACCCAATCGATCCGATGACTGCCGATTATGCAATGACTGCCAGGCGGTAGAAGCACCGCCCGTAAAACCTCGAGGTGTTTAATAATTTATGCACAAGGTTGGCGATTTCCCCCTCTCAAGTTTTTTATGAGGATGCCACGGCAGCAAGACCTTCAACAGGCCAAGACAATTCCATCGCAGATTAATGGCAAGTGGGTTAAGGTAACCCCAGAAGATCGTGGCTGAAAGGCGTGGCCATCGATTCTGTTTTAGAGCCTTTGGGACTGACGTGGCCCATAAGAAAATGCAATAAAGCACCCAAAGAACTGCAAGCCGAAAATTGTGAAAGGCAAAGCCAGTTGGCAAGCCGGTTCTAATGCGTGCACTGTCCATTTGCTAGAGTGCCACTCATTGTTGTGGGAATTGGGCTCGGAATTGCAGGTCTTTGGTGCAGGGGAGCGGATTGGTATATACCCCGGTATATGGGTCGCCTTTGAAAGTGATTGTCTGGCGGAGAATGTAATTGCCAACGGCAGTGTCACATTTATGGCCATCGCAGACAGAAAATGTATCATTTGTAGCGACTTCTGGTTGATCTTGCAAATGGAACCTTAGTGGCTATGCAGATTTAATGGGGCCTATGAAATATGGATATATTTGAAAGGTGTTTTAATTAGGAGTGGAATAAATTAATAAATAGAACTGCAATTGCTAACTATTAATATATCGCATATTTTGAGGACGGATAAAACTGGTTTTAACTCAAAACGGACATAAGTTTCTCTGATGCCTTACAACTGTTTTCCTATTCCAATTTAATAGAAATAAATACCCACTATTATAGTAGGTGATTTTTATGTTATTACCATCCTGGCTTAGCCATTAATTTTAAGTGGCTAAAGAGATGACACACCACCTGGGCAGCTTAACCCCATCTCGTTAGCTTTATGCAGCATTACGGCTGATGGATTATGGTCACTTTGGTAACGGATATTCGCCAGCTTCCGCATGCAGGGGCCATAAAACAATCGCCGATGGCTAAGTGGAAAAACGGACCGGACCAGGACCGAACTCGGGCCAATGAACATGCACAATGCGATACACACATATGGCCATGGCCAAATCCACACTGTTACCAAGTGTGGTTAATGAACCCCAAGTCACAGTTCCCTCCCCCGAGCCATCCCCAATGCCATTGCATGCTTCAATTGTAATTATGTTGCTGTTGTAGATGTTGCTGTTGTAGCTGTTGCTGATGTAGCTGTTGCTGTTGCTATTGCTGTTGCTATTGCTGTTGCTATTGCAGTTGCTGCTGCAGTGAAGCGAAAAGGAAAGTGCGCGAAAGTCCCACTTGAATGGGAATTCGAACTCTAGCTCTGCACCGCAAAAATAGGATCGTTTACAATTTGATATTATTATATCGAAAAGGTAAGACGATTTTAATTATCTTCTTTTATATTTTTTTACTGTTTTATGCGTTTGTGTTTTTGGGTTTTGTTTTCTTGTTTTAAAATATTTTCTATGCGAAAGTCTTTTAGCTTTAGAAGGACTGAGCAATTTACACCTTTCTTTTACATCTTTAGGTCTTATGGCCATTTGTATAATAGGTAACAATATACAAAAATCACTAAAACCCAATTCAGTATAAATGGGTCATAAAAGTCACCTAATATTTTAATTTTTATGCAGTACTTAAATGAAACTGGCTTAAATCACTCGTGAAAAGTAATCAATTTTTAGTGTATTCCAAACTTACGTCATCGTATTCCTCCTCCTCTTGTTGCTGTTGCAGCGACAACTTTTGCTGTCCTTTGCCGAGGATCGAAGTGGAAGGAGCTTGGTACGAGGGCTGCTGGATCCTGCGGGGGGGCTGAGGGGCAGCCTGCGCAGGTGGGCGGTAGGCGGACTGCTGTGGCTGTGCCTGGTATTGCTAGTGAAGGGATAAGCAATCAATAATATATTTATTTTATATATATTTATTAAAGAAACCCCACCTGATAGTCCCTCACAGCCGGCGCCACGTATCCTTGCTGCTGCTGGGCCCGAATTTGCTCGGCCACCGTATCCTTGATCCTGATTTGCTGGCCAGAATTCACATACTGCTGCGTCTGCTCCGAATTCTGCTCGTAAATGGGCGTGCCATCGTGCGGCTGGGCTTGCTGTTGCTGCTGGTGTTGCAGTTGCTGGTAGTACTGCCTCAAGTAGGCGGGATCCACGCCCTGCTGTCCGCTGACAATGCCGCAAAGAGCCAATGTGGCCACCAAAAGCAGGAGTTGCATGTTGCTGTGGGTATTAGCCTTAGATGTTATATTAGATCACTCGCAGCCGACGGAAACACGGACACTCAAATTCAAATTCAAACTCTAACTGAAACTGAAACCTCGGCGGAGCCACAAACGTATCTGCGCTGGCTGCGAATCCAAATTGCACTTTTATATCGACAAACGCCGAGCGGCCACTACTCTCTCACTCTCTGGGCCATAATGCGCCTCTCTTGGCTGATTTACAACAGCTGTTTTTGGGTGGCTAACCTCCATCCCCCCCCACAACTCCCCACTCGGTTGTCACTTCCGTTCAAATCACAGTTCCTCTACCCTCGACCTGGGCCATTGTTAAAGGTTTTGGTTTTTTTTTTTGTTTTTTGTAACCCTACGTGATCTCGGCCAACAGCTGCTAACTTGGCTAGCAGAGACATCTGATTAATACCAAAGGGGGCGATGGGAAACTTTCCCGAATTTGTCATCTGCAACACCTATATTTCTGCCGGATTGCAACACATTTTTCAGCCATGCAATGCAATGCAATGCAATGCCCACAAATAAATGTAAATTACATTGCGGTCGACTCCTCCAACATGCAAGTTCCAACTGATTCCATGCAATTGACTTGATGGCTTCCCATTAGATAATCATGCCCAATTAATTGCTCAGCATGGAGGAGAAGAGGTCAATGTGATTGGAGGAGCCGCACCCGAGTCAAAAATCGAATCCAACAAGTGCAGAGCCGCCTCCATTGTTTCTGACCCAAATCGTTTTTTGTCTTTTCATTGGTGCTCAACTACAAATACCTATCTGTGTAGATGAATCTGAATCTGAATCTGAGTCTGGCGTTGCGTTTGCGTTGCGGTTGAATGGGTTCAAGCGATCTTCGATGTCGCCGATTGCCAAATCTTTTTTCTGCACTCTAAGCCCTTTGCATACGAACATTAAACCCCCATAAGTCCTCCTCCTCTGAATTTGATATTCGATCACAATTGCCACAGAGCACCATTGTTGATGTTACAGTTGCCATACGCCCTGAATTTGCATCGATTCGAAGTCGACAAGGTCGTTTCGGGGGAGTTCGCAATCGAATGGGGCCGAGCTGACCGTTTAATGGGATCGCTCTGACATTGTGCCAGCTTTGAAAAACAAGGCAAAATAAAGAAAAACCAAACGCGCATTTGTGGCTTACTTAGCCGTGAAGTGAAAGTACATTATGTGTTGCAGACAATTGTTATGCACATTACACACGTACACTCTCGAGTGACTTATTTCCATTCAAATTAAAGTCAAATTTATGGGTACGCTCATTTCTCGGCTCATGTGTGCATATAGTTTCAATTTAAATACGTTTAATTGCCGGAATGATTGATGGAATAAGTGCAGATTTGCAGCGTCATGTTATGCAAAGATTTTCGGCTACCATTTGGGTTGGGTTGGGCTGGGCACTACTTATGTTTAAAAGAAGGTAGACAGACAAAAGAGCTCGTCATATTCAAATCATTGTGATACAATTACGTTGTCGGCGTGTTGAAATGTTTGGATCCAAATTATATCACACTTAAACTATGAATATCAGGTGCTGTTATATGTAAATTAACGAGAAACAATTACGGCTGGCGCATTTCTTTTGTCCAATCAAATTCACTTTTATTAATTAAAACATTCTTTATACCTATTACATTCCATGACTAGAATCACTCGACATTAACACACCCAAAGGCTGTTAATCTAAAATCAATATAACATAAACATAACTATAAATCAAAGTTTCTGCTAATTTAGTTTAATTTTCTTTTTATTTAATTTATATAGATTTTCTATTGCATATGGAGACAGTAAATAGGTTGAGGCGGAGTTAATTTGTGTTTCAATTTTAGACATATCATAAATTTATTTCGATTCCAATCGTTTACCAAACCAATTTATCATTAAGCTTGTTAGTGGTTCACAATTCCTTGTCGTTCTTCATATAATTTATTGAGTAAGTTAAACAGAATTTCATAAAAATCCGCTAAATATGTTAGGAGATAAACAACTGTCGGTGCCTGCAGCAGATGTTGCTGATGTTGCTGGTGTTGCTGGTGTTGATGTTGCTGCTGTCGCTGGTGTTGCTGCTGCAGTTCTTTAGTACTCGGTGGCACCAATAACGCTGTACATGAGACGATTGAAGGAGCCGCTCTGGCGTATGTTCTCATCGTGGGTGTTTACCACCTATGGATGGCATGTATATATGATTAACATTCAGTTAACAGTGGCCTTATAAAGCTACTCACATTGTACGGCGGCCGGGATACTGGCGCTGATACTGGTTTCTGTAAGAGCATTCGGATGGAGTGGAGAGATAAGATATTGCTTAATAACTCTGGCAAACTCCAGTAAATTCGTTTACAAATGCAATCTCTAACGGTTATGAGCTTTTGTTAGATGTTAATCTATGTTAGAATGCCAAAATAATGTGTGTGTGCATGAGATTTGGAAAATATACACAGAGATGGGATTAATGGATGTTTAGTGTAGTTCGATGCCAGCCGATGATCGACCAAAAAACCAGGTTAGTAACACTACTTTCGTTACAGCGCGTTAACATAGGGACACACAGGACACTCTGTTGACTATACGATTACATTGACACAGAAAGAGAGACAGCGATATAGGTACAGAGAGAGAGATAGATAGATTGATAGACTTTGTACAGGATGAGCTTGAGAATCGAGCGATATTGTCGGATGCCTTCACATAGAGTTTTGACTGAGTTTGGACGTTTGATTCGATTTGATTGAGAGATTTGCTAGATTTGTTTATTTTTTTTCGAACGTTTTGCGCACGATCTTACCTTTCCTGGAACCAATCTATTGGGCTGATAGACCCTAGTCTGCACAGGTATGGTTACTTCCTGTGGCGCGGCATTGCCGTAGTTGCTGTAGCCGCCCTCTTCTTGAATGGCTCTGTAGGTATCGCTGTTCCTGGGATCGTACTGGACAGTTTTCTTATAGCTGCTCGGGGGCAGTGGTCAGTGATTCGTGATTCAGATTTGGATTCAGATTCAGATTCAGTGATTCGGGGGTTTGCATTGAGATCGTTGAAAGCGCCGTTATTTTGGTCAATTATTTCGTTGGTTTTTTGGTTATGCAAGTTTTCAAGAGGTTTATTTTTAAGTCGTTTTATTGTTGTTGGTTAATTGAGATTCATAAAAAATATTTTGTTTTGTTTTTTGATTTTTTTTTTTTTTACATCGGTTGAGTAGCGTGAGACAGAGTAGTGAGAGAATAGAAAGAGAAAACAGGATGTGCACAAAATACGTTAGAATTATTTTGTTTTGTTTGTAGTTGTAGTTTGTTGTTGCTGTTGTTGGTGGGCAATAATGGTATGCTTCGTTGTCTTGAAACTGCACAGCACACTCCTCAAACGGATTGCGATTAATAGGAAACGCATTAACAAATTCCTTACAAGCTAGTTATTAAGAGTAATCGAACAGAACTGCATAACAATATGTGAGATTATACGATTTATAATATTATTGGATGAGTTTGAAGCCTGGAGATCGGGCGGGATTAGGTTGGTTAGTTGGTTTCATCCTGGTTATGGTTAATACTGGATGGGTTGCGGGGTGATGAGAATAGGAACTTTCAATGCTGTCTTTCAAACAGTTCGTAAATATAATTCAGCAAACGTCTTTTAGTTTTTAGATTAGTCTTATGGGGTTGCTGGCAAAAAGGAATGGGCGGGGGGGAGGTTGGGACTTTCAGCAGGGGTCTTGGAAAAGGGGTTTTGGCTCTTTTGTCTGGTAGAATTGGGTGGAATTTGGCTACTATTTCTTTGATCATTTGTTTTGTTGATACAGTAGTTGCAGTTGCTGCTGGCGCTGTTGACGTTGTTGCTCTGCAAGTTGATCTTTTTGCTTTTGTTGCTCCAGAATTATACGTTTTTGTTCCAGGAAAGATAGATCGATGAAAATTCTAACATTAATCGTGCAGCTATGTTCTAAATATATCAGGGTCTAAGAGCTAGAGTGGTGGTATAGTCTGGATTGGGTTAAACTATTGATTATAAGTACAGCACCTGACCTACCAAAGAAACCCCTTCCCGATGTTCCTGCGCCACTTTTGCCATACCTTTCGCATTGTTGCAACCCAAACAAGAAAGCCTCAAGACAAACAAAGTTCGTTGGGGGTTTCGGAGAAGATAGTTTCCAGAAATACACGTATGTACACAGTAGGGTTTTCCATATCACAGACTCGAGTCTTGGGAGCTTTACTTTGCAATAGGAAGATGTTGAGGAAGATTTAGGAAACATAGATAGACAAACATATAGACAGCAGAGCACATGCAATCGGGATTTGGACTTGTGTCGTGTTGTTTCTGTTGTTCTGACATAGATATTGCATCTGGTTTTAGGAGACTTTATAGTAAAGTTGTTGTGGTTGCGGGAGACAACAATAATCGAGGGTTAGTCTGTACAGACAGGCAGGGAAAACACGGGAAACATGGTAAACATTCCTCATATTCAATTTGTCTCAAGGCAAGTTCAGGTTCAATCTCAAGTTTTTGCTCGTATGCTTTCCATATCAAAGTGAGAAGGATTCAATCAACGAACGAAATCAGGCTGTGCTCAAGATATGAATTTACTATTACCCGTTCAGTTTCGTTGGCAAAGGACGATGCAAAGGACTGTCCTTCAAGCGATTGCTTTCGCTTGTGGCAAAGCTACAACAATACACATAGAATATATATTTATATATAGAGAGTGGTATATTTAACAGAGATCCGGCAGTAGGCAGTAGTACGTACAACATCTATGGACTGGTTTATACGTTTTTTTTGTCTGTGTGTTCGAATGTGTGTTTCTCATTTCGTGTGTGCTTCGGTTTAGTAAATTTCGTTTCGACTTTGATTTTGTGGCTTTTTTGGGTTAGTGGATTATGGCCGCAGCTTAACCAGGAACCAATTTCGGGTTATGTGGACCTTAGGCTACTCGTAACCGTACTCGTGACTCGCTTTATTAGTTTCAAGCTACTAGGCGCATTTCGAGTGGCTCTTTCTCTCTCTGGCAAAAAGAAAAGCTGCATCAAAAATTTCGAAGAGTTCTACGCAGATTTATTCAATAATAGCAAAATCCAAAGAAATGAAGCGTAAATAATAGGCTTAAATGTTCAATTTGACAAGCGTATTCCAAAGTTCAGATATTAGTGGTTTTTCATTGTATCGAGCTAAGCATAAGAGTTTCCAGATGGTATATTTCTGGGTGGCAACTTACGGAACTGTTGATCTGATGGTGTCCTCGATGTTGTTGTTGGAGTACAGGCCGATGGGCGAGTTGAATTGCTTGTGGAAGACCTGCGATCGGAGAAGAAAAGCTGGGTTTAATATCATCCACACAAATACAAGTTGTATTTCATGTAATAAATTTAGTGTGGATTTTAAAAAGTATATTTATCTTTTATTTTCTTACTTTAAATAGTAAATTTCAATCAATTTCAATTTCAAACTAATAGGGTACCTTGTTATAAAACAATAAATTATTAATATTTCAAAATCTTATATAATTTACACAACTTTAAAGCTCGTTAGATCCAACATAAATTATCTATTAATGGAAAATGATAAAACAAAACAGAAACACAAGATCGGAACGTTATTACTGAAAATGACCACATAAAATGTAGAAAACCTCCCCTTTTTTATATTAATTGTATAGATTGTATTGTAATTAGCCAAGATTGGGGGCTTCCCCTGTACTTACGCGGCCAGTGTCGGCCTCCGAACCGACCACCTTGTGCAGCATGGTGTCGGCCACGCGCTGCTTCATGATACTGTCATGGTAGTCGTGTCCTGGGTGGGCGCGCACAGCCGGGTTGGGGTAGTGCCTCAAGTAGGAATCTGTCGTGGGCGCATCCTTCTTCACTTTGGCGCCGGGCAGGACCAGCGGAGTTGTCCGGTAGGGCTGGAAAACGGAACGGAACCACACCACACGTGATCAGTCAAGATTAACGACTTTGTTTACGCCAAAATGCTGGGCTGGGCACACATTTGGCAGCCGTTGTGGCAAATGATAATATAAATAAATCAGAGAACGATTACCAGAGTTTTGTAGATTCTACTAGAAATCCTCAGATCTTCGCCCACTGTGCTAGGTGTTCGCCATTTTGAGTGTATGTGTGCATAATTTTTATATATCAAAATTCCATTTTATGTGCGCCCGTTTATATACTTTAAAAATATCCCACTGGCAGAGCAAATATTTTTAGGCGCTTACGTAAGCGTGTTCAACGTCCAGCGTTTTGTATTTTGTATCTGCCGCGGAACGTTTTTATTTTTACCAGACAGTCTTCGAGCAAGTGTGTAAGTAATTTAATATGAGCGATGCGCTGCTGTTTGAATGTTGTAACTAAGCGCGGCTAATCGATAAGCGATAGGTAGCTCTGGCCCAGAGTTGCCAGACTGCAGAACAGGGCTCAAACAGCTGTTGCTCGGTGTGAATGGCAAACGAGTTTTGCGCGCTTTTTTAACTGTGACTGCCAACTGGGAATTTTAACACACGCCGTGGCTTAATTAACTAATATTTATTATAAACTAACTGCCGATCAACAAAACAAAGGCTTAAATGGCTGCCGTACGTCGCTCCACGCGATTAAGTAGCATCAGCAAGGCGGCCGCCGCCTCTCCGCTGCCGCAGTCGACGCAGTCGCCGCGTCGCTCGGAAGTTTGGAAACGCAGGCAGCCGAAGAAAGTAATTGCTGATAGCGACGAGGAGGAGGTTACCTATGACCTGACCAGCCCCGTTTCAGAAAACAACGAGAACCGCAATCTGCTCAACAAAATGGACAAAACCTCACGGCGCAGGACTTCGCAGGTGCAGCTGCAGTCAGCACAATTGGAGCCCCCAAAGACGCCACGCAGCACCAAGAAAACAGCCCAATCAGCTGCTATTTCACGGTCCAAACGGGAGGCGGAGAACCGCGAGGCCGCTGCGATCTTCTTGGATGACAGCGATCAGGAACATGAGGTGGACCAGCTGCATGTATCGCCACCTAAACAGCGCAGGTTGCAGCCACTGCCACAGCATCTCATAAGTCCTTCGCGGCTACTGGACAGACTCAGCATCGACGAACGCCAGGAGGAGGCGGAAAACAAGACTGACAGGGAGCAGGATGAGCACCAAGGGAGGCCTCTGGCCAAGAAACAGGAAAAGCCTTTAGCCAGGCAGCAGGAAGTCGATCCTCTTGCTCTGCCGCAGGGGAAACCTCTAACCAAGCAGCAGGAAAAACCTCTAACCAAAGAGCCAAAGCAGCAAGAAAAATCTCTAATCAAACAGCTGGAGAAACCTCTAACCAAATCACTGGACAAACCTCCAATCAAACAACAGGAGAAACCACCAATCAAGGAACGGGAACTCCCAACCAAAGAGGAAACTAACCAAGATAACCTGCCCTCGCCATCCCGCAACAAGTACCAAAACGCCAGACGAGTGCTCAACAGTGCCGAGACCCAAAATTTGCCTGGAAGAGAAGCCCAGCTGCTAGAGCTTCGTGAATTCTTCAGCAGTCACTTGGAAAGTCAGACCTCCGGTAGCCTCTACGTCTCCGGACAGCCGGGCACAGGAAAGACCGCCTGCCTATCGCTACTACTAAGAGATGCGGACTTCTCCCGTCGCCTGCAACGAGTGTACATCAACTGCACCAGCATTGCCAGCGTAGGAGCCGTTTACAAAAAGCTATGTGCTGAACTCCAGCTCAAAGTCAGTGGTCGCACTGAAAGGGACCACTTGGAGGCTATTCAACGTCATCTGAGGACAGCCAAGCGAATGCTACTGCTTGTGCTGGACGAGATTGATCAGCTTTGCACCAGCAAGCAGGAGGTGCTGTACACGATCTTTGAGTGGCCCGCTCTACCCGGTTCCAGGATACTGCTCGTGGGCATTGCCAATAGCTTAGATCTCACAGATCGAGCGCTGATGCGCCTGAATGCCAGGTGCGAACTGAAGCCCAGACTGATGCACTTCCCGCCCTACTCCAAGCAACAGATCGTGGAGATCTTCAAGTCGCGTCTGGCCGAAGCGGACGTGCTGGACGTCTTTCCTCCCGTGACCCTGCAACTACTGGCCGCCAAAGTGAGTGCAATCAGCGGGGATGTGCGAAGGGCTCTGGACATTGGACGACGGGTGGTCGAGATTGCGGAGCAGCAGAAACGCGACGGCGAAAAGGAGTTCAACATGAAGGCTCTCCAACTGGAGGGCAAGGAGGCAGTAGAGGCCAAAGAAAAGCAGGGTAAGCAACCCAAAGTTTTGATTTAATTTCATAACAAAATATTTTTAAAATCTGGCATTCTGAAGATCTGTGAACGACAATGTTGTTTTTAACTAAAGAATCTTTAGTGATCAAGTAAAATCAAAGACCAAATAATATTTTTTTAGATTTCAAATGTAAGGTCTGACGACATCCCAGAATATCATTTAATTAAGTCGAAAAATAACTTTAAGTCAAGGGCCATTTAGTATTCAATGTCTCATCTATTAGCACTGACATTCGTTGCATATGAAAATATAATAACAAATAATGTTTGTACTATTTCAGACACTCTAAAGCCAGTTCAGGTCACCCAAGTGGCTGCTGTGCTGAACAAAGTTTACGGAGCCTCGCAGAATCTGGAGGAGGACATCGAGGCTTCCTTCCCGCTGCAGCAGAAGCTGATGCTGTGCACCCTGGTGCTGATGCTACGCAACGAGCGCAACAAGGACATCAGCATGGGTCGCCTCCACGAGGTCTACAGGCGAGTGTGCGCCAAACGCAACATCCTGGCCCTGGACCAAGCGGAGTTCACCGGAACCGTGGACCTGGTGGAGACCCGGGGCATCCTTCGCATCATGCGCAAGAAGGAGCCGCGCCTGCACAAGGTCCTGCTGCAGTGGGACGAGGAGGAGGTGCACGCGGCACTAAGCGACAAGCAGCTGATCGCCTCGATCCTCAGCGACACCGCCTGCCTGAGCAAGTGACGATCTGGACGATTACCTCTAGGAAATTAGTATGCCAGACAATCCGCTGGTTAATTGCGCATTTCTCTCATTTTCATTCACCTTGGGGACGAACATATATGTATAAGAATACTTTTTGACGCTAATTTTAAAATTCGTGGCTGGCGCAAGCACTGAAATATTTTGAAATATCATTTGAGGGTCACTTTCGAAATTTTGCTTGACTATTAATTGAATCGAATCTTGTGGATTTCATGTGTGTAATAAATTTAAGTAAATGTTGCGCCCATAATCTATTTCTAATCCGATCCGTTGACCAATAAGATGTAGACAATTCATTTCCTGTTAGCCCTAAGAAAATAAGAATAAAATAGTTCTGCAATATACAAAACGCAAAAGTGAAAACAATTTCCACTTTCGCTGCGCCACAAGTTTTCTTCTTGGTTAGTGCCAAAAGTTGTGAAAATCGTAGGGGAAGTCTGCTTTTGTTTTTTTGAGGGGTTTTCAGATCGTTCGAGTCAAATTAACACCACTGCTTCTGAATACGTGTGGGTTTGTTGGCCATCTCGACATGAAATTAATTTCTTTTATAATCATTTTGTTTATTTATTTGCTGGCTTATTGTTGTTTTTCCTGCGCTCTCTGCTCTAAAAATATCCCCCCGTTTGGATGGTATGAATTACATTGAGCACAGGCAAGAGCGCAATGAAAAATATGTTTCAAAAACTCTGGTTGCCTTTCGACGCGTATTGACGAAAAGCGAACAAATGTTTCAATAATAAGCTATATGCAGAGAGGCGGTGAGAACTGCCAGCCAGATATATGCATTAGTGTACCTATAGCTGTGCTATATGCCGTTCTATATTCTTCATTCCTAATCATATATTTCTGAGGGAAAAGTAAGACGAAAACCTCGAAAAATATTCACGTCGGTTGGTTTTGGCATTTGTATTTGAACTTGAATTCCAAGAGCAAATGTTTGACGGTAAAGGTGAAATGTTTCATCTGGATTTGGACTGTGTACTTGTACTTAGACGTCTATCAGGCAGTGGAAATCTTTGTTTATACATAAGTCTGTGCAAAATTAATCAAATCACAGTATGAGATGGGATCGGTTTTATATCACAGATATCCAGAATTAAGTGGATTTCTCTCGATAACATATTATTTCTCTAAACATAATGGTAATATTCTTTACCCTTAATTTAAAAATTGTTTTCCACACACTTCTCTTTTAATTTGTAAGGTTATTTTTCAAAATCTTTTTTAAATATATTGTTTTTATTTATTTATTCGGTTTTAAGTTTGAGTTAGTGATTCACTTTGTGGCTTACTTGATATTGAATGCATTCATTGAGGTCTGGCTGCTCCCTGTAGTAGACTGGGGATCCGTTTTTGAACTGAACGTACTCCATTTTTGTAATGTGTGTGTGTTTGGGTTTTAATTTAAACTCCTTCGTTGGGCAGAATTTGAACAAAATAGAAACGAAAAATATTATAGCCAGGGACAATTACGTAATGGAAGATCACGTCAGTTTTGATAATTGATTTTTTCAAAATATATTTTTTTTGTTATCGTTGCTAGTATTGTTATTTGATTGGTAACTTGCTTTTTCGGCACGTTTAAATCAACGCTGCAGCTGGTGAGATCGGAGATCGTTTCACGAGGATACACTACAAAAAGGATGCTCGAGCTCGAGTCTTATTGTTGTTTATTTTTCAATATTCCGAACGCAACTGATTTGAAAATTTTCAAATGCTGGCGAATTATTGCTATTCCGACTGCGCGGAATTCCAATTTGTCTATATAGCCATCGCGGTATTGGTTGGAGAGTGTCTGTCTGTGTGAGCCATATAGAAAAGTGAGTGCTGACGGTCAGAGGCCGATCGACCCACGCACCCACACAACCACCACCATCCCAGATCTTATGTATTTTTCGGTGAGAGAGAGAGGAGATTTTTGAAATATACAAAATATGTTTTTGTGCAAATAGCTTGTTCACCGAGCGTAAACTCGGCCAACAACAAACACAGCGCATAAACTTGGACTTGGTGTGATCTATATTTTGTTAATTTCTTTTCATTCCCGCCCACGCTCCTTTTCCCCTCCCCCAACGGATGTCGTTGTTTGTCCTGCCGCCCCAGTCGAGAATTATTCACATATAACAACTCGCCTATATGTTTTAATTGCTGCTTTTGTGGAGCAATTTCACAGCATTATTTTCGGATTTCGAATATTAGGCACAAATATTTATCGGGCTCGAGGTTATTGTTTCGCCCGAATGCAGAAATATTAATGTGAAATTCGCAGACTCAAGAAATGTTAGCAAATTCTCGCAGATTCGCAGATTAGCTAGATTATTGATTTGCTCAGTTTGTTTTAACTGATTCACACTGACACTGAGCGCACTGACAAATGCCGATGGTTCGCAGATTTGTCAACCGATTCGGACAGTTCCAAAGATATGTACATCCCATCATTATTGGCATTGGCATTCTTTATTTTCTCGGCTGTCATAAGCAATTGACATTGGAAAAGGGGATTGGACATATCATTTGATGTTGTGGAAAGGCCGAAAAACACACACGAGCAGGTGTAATTAGCCTTGAAAGCCCGTTATAAAAATTTCAAGTTCGATGGAAGATCCAAGGAACACATAACTAACATGGAAATATATTCTGTTTTTCCCACTGCGAAGGTTGCAGTTCATTTTAGGAACTCATAAACACTGGGAGAAAATGTAATACATTTTAATGATCTAAATTTCACAAATTATAGTTAAACTTTTATAATTCGAAAAAATACAAAAAGTCCGAGTTGTTGATTTGATTTTACCAGGATTCAATAAATAAAAAAAGTTCCATTTATAGACTTGTGAAAGTTTGAATTATAAAAATTCCAAAATACTGTCCAATTTATTAGTATAATGTTAACAAATTGAAAGAATATAATGCATACTAAAGCCTTTTAGCATAGGTTATTTCTAAAAAAAAAACGATATAGCAAAGTAAATATCAAAATTTGTATGAGATTTTCACTCGTGAAATTAATCATTTCCGATTTTTCTTTGTGTGCCCACGTATGTTTAAAACAAAACGATCAATAAACAATCCAACTGATGGTTGTTTTGGGGCGTTTTGTGCTTCCAACAAAGCGAAATGAAGAAAACAAATAAAACGTATTCAAGGTACATATTAACCATAAGTTAGCTGAAACAAAGTACAATAACCCCTTTGCAAGATTGTGCCGAGAATAGACCAACTCTCGGTGGGGAGGTCACCTGTTCTGGAACTTTTTCTCGACACCTTTTTCACACTTCTGTATGACAAATCGTCAAACATCAAAAACATATATGTATGTAGGTGTAGGCACCTTGATTTTTATTTCGGTGCCACACTGGCAAACACAAAGTTGCGACCTTGGCAAGTGTCTTGATTCATTAGCGGCGTCATCTGCGGGAAATGGGAAATTATGGAGGGGGTGGTGCTTTCATTGGCATTGCCACCGCATCACAAGGTGGACGGACAGTGGATCAGAATCGCCTCCTTGCACCCTCGCTCACCTGCCCAAAATAGCTTCGAAATGTTTTCTTGTTTATTTGCGTCTTTGCCACTTGGCATTTTCCGCAGAGTTTTTGGGGGCGTACATTTCTCTGTTACAGCCTCTGACTTGTTTTTGTTTGATTTCTCGCCAATTTCCACCTGCGCACTGCGTCACTGGGCCTTTTCCTGTTTAGCGCCCCCCATTCTCGATCTCTGGGCTATATTTAGCGGATGTAAGTGGCGGAACCTTGACCACCAACATTTCTATCTGCTGATGTCAGCGTTTCAATACGCTTAAATTACAAAAAAAAGAACAAGTTTTCTACATTTTACTGTTTTCACATGCAAATTTTCAGTAGCAACACACACACACTGACGATGAAATTGATAAACAAAAGTCCTTGTTTTAGCATAGATTGAACTGAATAAATACTACTTCCACATCAATTTTACACACATTTTACGTTTTTCTTGCCGAAAAGTATGCAACATTCAAATGCATTGATTTGGATGAACGATTTGAAAATTTGTTGGATTTTCTTTTTTATATACACACATAAACTATTTTTGAAGGATTTTAATGTTTAAGAAATGGAAACATATCAAAGAAAACGCTTAGCTCTAGATAAACTTTTAAATAAAGTAATATACAACCCATTTTAAAATCTTTGTACTATTTTTTTGTTTGATAAATTCAGGATTTGTGACATACTTTTTGGTTTAATATTATTTATATAAAAAGCCTAAATATAAAACATTTTTTAAAGGAAATCTTTATACAAATGTCATCGATAATCAATTATATATAAATAACTTCTTATCAAATAAATAATTCTACCTCAAATATTGAGATGCTTTTGAATGCACTCACCTGGTTCACAATGGCAGCCTGCTCCTCGTCGACATCCTGTTGATGATCTCGTGTTGGCTTGGGCGAGAACACAGTCGAGGGCACTTCATAACCACCTGAAGAGTTCAGCTGGGGAAACACGGTCTGCGGCAGAGTGTCCACTGGCATATGCAAAGCCCTCTCAAAGTGACTGGGTCCGGGCAAGAAAGGCGAAGGACCACGGTGGGGCAGAAGTTCCGGACTAGCCGGCGGCAAAGTGGAGTTGCTGCGCTGTCCAGGACCTGCCTCTTGAGTGGCTCCCTGCGTGTAAGCGATTTTGTTGTCCCTGCAATTAGTGAAATTAATATATGTCACATAAGGAATTTTAATTTAACATATGAAATCAAAGTCAATTCAATTATGTTTCTCAAAAAAATCAAAAACACTTAAATTGATACCTATAAGTTAAGTATAGTCGAGCTTCCATAACTTAAACATCTAAAACTGAAAAGTTTTTATAAGTCGATCTAGTTTTATTGGCAATATAAATGCAGGAAAAACCAATTCTATAATTTAAAAGTCGTCAAATTTTTATGATGGCAGACAATGTGGTATATATTTCCCAACAAAATAAGAAAATTTTCATTTGAACTGGACTATGTTTACATAAATTCATAAATGTTCGCTGCACAATATTTACAATTATCTAATTTATGTCATCCGACATCCAACAATTAATTTCGTGTTTAAAAATAAGTTTTGATTTTTTTAATTAAGTTAAAGATCTAATTTAAATTATTTTTTACTTTAGCCAATTAGTACTGAACTGATCTTTGATCGCATTTGTTTTAGCTTGGGAACACGGATTTCCTGGCTCACCTGTGCACCACCAGGCGGATCTCGTTGCCAGCACCGCGGAACAGCTGCTGTGCATCCGCATGACTCAGGTCGCGTGCGTCGTACTCGCCGATCTTCGCGATGATATCGCCTCGGAGCAGCTCCCCGTGCGATGGGCTGCCCACTTGCACCTGCAACGGGTTGGGGGAAAAGGGGGTGGGAAGGTCATTCATTTTGCATACACACTATAGGGTCTGGCTGCAACCTTGACATAGATTTATGGGTGCCTAAATAGATGCAGACAGAATTATGATCGCAAGACTGTGTGTTTACATCGCGATCGAGAAAGAGATTATGGGAAAGGGGAAAGAAATTTCTTCGGCTATTTTGTTGCGCCTCAATTAGTTTTACTGGCGTCGCGTTTTGGCAACGTTGCAGCGCGTTTATAGTTGCTGTGCCCGTTTCGCTATTTTGATTTGTTGTTGTTTATTTGGGTGCTGAGAGAAAAAACAAAAAAAAAAGCGGAGCGGGGCAGCAAAGGCCAAATCGCTTTTCCTCTGCCATTTCGCCATTGTGCATCATTTTGATGAATGGACCACAAGCGACCACAAGGCGACACAAAAGAGTGGCGGCACATCTCTGGTTACATAACGCCTATTACCCACCCTTGTAATTATTAGCGGCGTGTCCAGATCGTTGCCGCCCACCAAACGGATGCCCCAGGGCGTGCCCTGGCCATCCCGCAGCAGCACCACCGCGAACTCATGCAGCTTGGGGCTCATCCTGAAGCGATCATCCAATGATACCGGATCACAGGCTCATCCAATCGAGCGTGGAGTATACCGAAAATGTATTTTGTTTATTTATCTGGCCTGCGAGGCGCAGGCGGCGCGAAATTGCAGTCCGTTAAGCGTTTTGTTCGATCGCAAAGCTGCTCAAGTACTAATTTTAAAATACGAATTGTATTCCTTTTTGCAGCAGCAGCAGCGGCAGCAGCAAAATCTTGGTATACCACGAGTACACTGCGCCACAAGTGTATATCGTACATACATATATACAACTTATATCCGCCGGCAACGGCGACTACATGCTGAGAAACATGAATTCGATTGGCGAATCCTAATCGCTAAATGGGCTTTCAGCAAAGAGTGCTCTGAATTTCTCAGAGAGGTTGTCGAATATTCAAGAAAAATCGGGACTTAAATTTTATAGAAGTTAACATGTCGTATACTTGATAAGAGGCTTGAAATCCAATTGCGCATACGCAGGGTTGGTAACTTATTGATGACTTTGCTATTAAAGAAACTCCCCCAAAATCTTTTTATCTTATCAACTAATAAATTTTTGATCTACAATAGAGTATGCAAAAACCACATAGATAAAATCGTGTCTCCCTCATTGTTCTCATTGTTTAATTTGGCTTGTGCCCTGCATTTCAGACATTCTGCATTTCGTTGACCACATTTTAGGGCAGCACTTGATCCAGTTTGCAAGCTGACCCTGAAGAAATGAATGCCACATGTCATCAACTAGGCAAGCGTTTTGATGAGCTCGTCTGATGTTGGGAAAAAATCAAATATCTAGGCATCTGTTTTCCTTCGACATTTGCAGCTATTTTATTAGTGTTTGCTTTTTTTTGCCCAGATGAGGCAACCGAGAGAGTATAATTAAATTAATTTACTGAGGCGATCCTAACACAACAGCAACAAATTCGCCACTCTTGCCCAATTTAAACATACTAATCATATCAGATTTTTAACGCATTAGTCAATGGAAAAGTCTACGTTCAACGTGACGTATAAGCAATGTGCATGGGTCAACGGTTGAAGGACGTTGATTTGTTTCTAAATATTCCGTCTGCCTCTCGTTTTTGGCAGCAGTTTTACTTTTTACAACGGAAAGATCTTTTCCTGCCTTTCGGCTTTCCGCTGTTATACACAATATATGGTTTGCCATTTCATTTTTCATTTTATACATTCTGTTTTCGGCACTTTTTGGCTGGTTCTTGAAATGTTTGTACTATTTGCGGCTTGAATTGTTTTCATTTCATTTTCAGTTGGAATTTGTGTAATGGTTTTGTGTGACTTTTACCCCAGATCAGCCTTGAGGGGGCTCTAAATCATATGAATATCTTAACGGATTGCATTGCGAATTGCGTCAATTTGGTGGCAATGGTAAAATAGATTCCATCCATCTTTTTGGGCCATTTGATTTTTTTCCACGAAAAGTGCAGCAGTGGCCAATTAATTAGATTTGGCTTGACAAATTTACGAGCAGCCAGGGGCGAAATGTTATTGAACTGATTTCTGAGACGGCCTGGTGTGAATTGGGGCCACGAATACGAGAACACACACGCGCGATGATTGACAAGCCGAGCGATTTAAGGGGGGGAGGTTTGTGCTTGGTCTTCTTTTTCTGGGGTCTTGGACTCACCCCAACATTCGGTTCGTCGGCGAAACGGACGCGCTTCTTCAGACCGCTGCTGCTGCGCCGTCGGCAAGGGGGTGGCAGCGGCACATGGGGCGGACTAAGGGGTGGCTGTGGGCGGTAGTAGGATGATGGCAGCTCGTAACCGGGCACCTTCCAGAAAGCCGGTCGCCTGTATGACGCGGACGCCGCTGATCTGCTGGTCGTCATTGCTGGCCAGCGACTAGCGTAAACAAAAGAAATGCTCCGCACATTCAGAAATATGCGCTAGATTCTACTATTCGAACGCGTCTGCTCACGGCGGCGTGTGTGTGTTCACTACTAGGCAATTGAAAAATCAAATAAAAGCCCACGAAATGCCATAGGAACTGTGCGCAAACAAAAAATTAATCACTCGAAAGGCATGTGAAAAAGAGCAGGGCAGGGAAATATGAACGAATGGGTGGTGATCCTTGCATTATTAACTAGGTTAACGTAGTAATTTAACCTAGTCTTAAAACCAAAACATATATTTAAATTCTCAAATTGAGTTTGCAATTTAAACAGTGGCGCTTTTAAGTGGGATAGGCAGCATTGGTTTTTGTAAGATAATGCGCGATCTGGCTACTTTGAAATTTTAAATTAATTTAAAGAAACACTAAAATCAAATTGAAGTATGAATGGACAGTGATTTTGATACCTATGGGTTTATATAGCTTATAAGCTTTAAGAAAAACACACTGAACAATAAAAAATAATTTAAAGTATTCTTATTAACAATAAGAAGCTTAATGGACATTTTAAAATAACCCTACAGATAAACCCTAAAAGATACATTGAGTGATAATAGGTAGATAGGATTATTTTGTTTCTAAAGAGTTAGACACGATTTTTAACATGTTTTGGAATTGCTTATTGTAAATTTGTAAATTTATTTGTTACATTACATACATTTTTTTTAATATTTAAATTTTATCAGGAAAATACCTGGGGTTCCCCTAGAAAACTCCAACTAACTAGAGTTGCCAGACTTTCATCTGCTCCACTGGTAGCAATTATCGATGGGCGCGAACAGCAATCGATGTTTAATTAACATCCACATCCACCTCTAGTAATTCGTTGTTGTTTTTTGTTGTGTTTATCTACGAGTTTCTCCCAGCATTTAAAGAAGATAAAGCATTAGATAAATATACATAGGGGTACTGCATGGACCCTACGAAAAAGCCTCGACCACATAAGCCACAACATGTCTATTTTCAAGGCGCGGTATGTACTCATTCTTAAGCCAATCCCAAGGTGCCAATAAACAATGACTTTCTCCACCCAAATCGCAGAGTCAAGGAATTTGAGGATGTTTTGGCGGCTCCACAGGATGTGGTTGACCTGAAGCAACTGCGACAACTAGCATTTAATGGTAAAATCGGATTTACAGCCTTTGGAAAGTGCTAGAAACTACAATCCCAACAATCCACAGGTGTGCCCGATGTACAGAGTTTTCGAGCCCTCAGCTGGAAACTTCTATTGGGTTATTTGGGCCCCAATCGCAGCAGTTGGACATCGACTTTGGCTCAGAAGCGTGCCCTGTACAAGCAGTTCATTGAGGAGCTAGTCCTACCGCCTGGGCACTCGATCAATGGAGGTGGAGCAGACGAAGGTGACGGGGACAAAGTCAACTCGGTGGGCGTTGGCCTGCAAGATCATCCGCTGAGCGAGGGACCCGAGAGCCGATGGAACACTTTCTTCAACGACAACGAGTTCCTGCTGCAGATCGACAAGGATGTGCGACGTCTGTGCCCGGACATATCCTTCTTCCAGCAACCCACAGAGTATCCCTGTGAGATTGTGGTCCACAGCAAGGGAGAACACGGACGTAGGCTGCACGAACGAGTGGTTCCTACCGTGCTCAGCTCGGCGAATGTGGAACGCAAGGGCCTGGGCATGACCAAGGTGAGTTTCATATCGGATATGTGCTAGACAATAAGCTCAAAGTGTGTTATATTATGCATACCATTTGGACTATAGCAGCAAGTAAGTAAGCCCACATTATCTTACCCCAAGTCTAATTGGCTCCTTGCTTTCTACAGATAAATTTGATCACCAAACGCTCTGTGGAGAACTATGCCGCCATGGAAGAGGGCCAGGAGGCCCACTGGGAGGTTGTGCAACGCATTTTGTTCATATACGCTAAGCTCAATCCCGGCCAGGGATATGTCCAGGGCATGAACGAGATCGTGGGACCCATCTACTACGTAATGGCCTCGGATCCGGATCTATCATATCGCGCCCACGCCGAGGCAGATTGTTTTTTCTGCTTTACCGCACTGATGAGCGAGATCCGTGATTTTTTCATTAAAACTTTGGACGATGCAGAAGGTGGCATCAAGTTCATGATGGCCAGACTATCGAATATGCTAAAATCTAAGGACCTGAACATATACGAGCTGCTCAAGAGCCAGGAGCTGCATCCTCAGTACTACAGCTTTAGGTGGCTCACACTGCTCCTCTCGCAGGAGTTTCCGCTGCCGGATGTGCTGCGCATTTGGGATTCCGTGTTTGCAGATGAGCAGCGCTTCGATTTTCTCATCAAAATATGCTGTTCCATGATATTGTATGAAAATGGAGTATTTAATATAAAGCAGACTGATGTTATTTATTTTCCAGAATCCAAAGAGAAGCCATTTTGGAGAACGACTTTGCCTCGAATGTGAAGCTGCTGCAAAACTATCCACCCATCGATATAAATGTTGTGATTACTCATGCCGGGTCGTTGGCGTAGCAGACGTCCGAGAAAATATCCTAATGCCCAAATGCTTGCAAAGCCCCTTAGTTATCGATGGTAAGAAAGAATCAAGCAATCAACTACATTATAGTTAGCACCGATCTTCGAAACGCACCTTTACAGGAAATCGTAATTATACACGTATTGTTAATCTTTTATATGACTTATAATTTGTATGTCATTAATAAACGAAATAATTTGAACATATTGTGGTCCCAATTAGATAAAACGTCTGAACGTTAATAAAGTCATAGGTTGGTCAGTCGTTAAAAGAACACCGATGTACATGTAGCATCGTCTGATAAAACTAGTAAACACCGTTCGAAGGATTACTTGTTTAGCTTGGGAGCCGTATCCTTGCATATAGACTGCGCAATAAACTCGATGAGTGTCCTTGTGGGCCGTCCGGCCATGCCCTGTCGCAGATACTCGAACTCGTCTCCGCGAGTGATCATCACATTAGTGGCGTCCTGCGAAAAAAAATTATCATTAAATTCAAGCAAATGACTTACTATTTCTGAACTCACAATATGCATCCACTGTCCGCAAGGTACGAATTCCCGCAGGAAAGCGGCGGCCTTGCAAGGACGACCTCCACGGCCGATGCCGTAGTTCTGGACATCACTGCGTCCTCCGGCACGCACCGCCTTGCTGTAGTAGTTCCACAGGGGGAAGCGCCACACGCGATCTCCGGTGTGCATACTGGCGTGCTTGATCTGCTGCCACAGGATCTCGGAGTTAGTGAAGACACCACAGGCTGCCTCATCCAACGCCTGACGCATATATCCCGAGCAAGTGCCAATGTCGATTATGCACTTGGGACAGAAGTTCTGCCCGTAAAGCAGGGCATCCGCCAGCACGAGTACATCCTCGTGATCCGTGCACTGAACCTCAATGGTCTTACCGTTCATGGACTTCACCATGTCACCTGGACGGAAGGAGTTGCATCCGATAACATTCTCGCACAGGGGTATCAGACCGCGGATGTTGACCTAAGAGCGGGATTACTAATGCAGGGAAATACCTAAACTAGTGCAAACTACTTACTGGCAACCTAAGTCCAGCCACAGCTCGGCAAGTGGCCACAACCACTGCTGCTCCCGTCATGTCGCCCCGCATGTGGAAGAGCTCCTGCTTCTCCTTCAGGCACAGGCCACCGGCATCGTAGGTCACTCCCTGCCCAACCAGGACAATGGGACGTTCTTCGGCACAGGTGCCGTAGTAGCTCAGTTCCAGGAAGATGGGTGGCTCGCAGGAGGCCTTGCCCACCGCCAGAAAGGCGTGCATCGACTGGCTTTCCGCCCAACCCTCGACCTTGACCTCCACGTTCACACCGGATTTACAGAGCACCTCGACGACATTCTGGGCAAAGGCAGTGGGGGTCAGAAGGTTAGAGGGCATCTCTTGCAGCTGGCGGGTCAGGTTTTGGGCGGCAGCCTTTTGAAGTCCTATGCGCCATCCTTCGATGTCGCAAATCTCGTCCTTGGTGGCAAACAGGTCAATTGAGGGCACCGACACCCGCCGCTTGGGATCCCTCAGCTCCTGGTAGATCCAAATTCCCAGGGCGGCTCCCTCCGCGGCTGACTCTGCGTGGCCACAGTTCTCCACCTCGATGCGGTCCGTGTCCAGCTCGGCGAGTATCCTGCAGGCATCCGCCACCGACCGCCGGATGGCCTCCTTCTGTTCGTCCAGGACCTCGTATGGATTGTAGCCTAGGCACTCCTTGCCCAACCCGATGACCGCCACCGCCGAGTAGTAGGGTACCCGTTCCGGTTCCACAGCAAACAGGAGGCGGGTCTCGCCCCTTTTGGGCATGGGTCCCGACATCCGGAGCACCTCCAGCAACCGGCCGTGCGTCTTCTGCACATTGTACCTCCAGCCGGTGGGCGTCAGGATGCCGGCGTCGTTCTTGTCCTCCTCGTCGGCGTAGACGCCTACGACCAGGCCGCGCGACGGAGGATCCGCGCAGATCTCCATCTGCTGCAGCTGCAGCATCTGGTTGATCGCCTGCGAGGCGTGCCTGCGATGGCGAATCACCTCCGGCCGGCGGATTACGAGGCTGCAGGCTCGGGACATTGCATTGCGCGAAAAACGAAACATTTTGCTTGAAGTTGAACTTATAACTTTGATTAATGCAAAAGGATACTACTTAGTTGAAAACTTGCACTTCGATTTGCTGTGCCGCCTTAAAATAATTCATAGAATTTTTTCACCCAGATTAGCTAAAAATGTGTACGTGTTCAACCTCGAAACGAATAAAAATGATACTGAGCTGGTCCTGTATAGCCCCTCTTCGACGAGGCACTGACAGCGGGATCTAAAAGGTTGCTAGATCCAATAGACCGTACGGTCTGAAAACTTTTCATTAGACCATGCCTGCTGCGGCTCACACAGTGGTACAAAATCGATTCTCCCCAATGCCAATATTAGCTAATTTGAATTAATATTCTTTGAAGTATAATAATAATATAATAATTATATTTCTTAAACCTCTTTGACGTTAAATTTCCCTTAAAAATACATTTACTTCGGTAATGTTTTATTTAAACATTAAGGAACATATATTTTGATTTCAAAGATCTGCATTTTGTTCCTAATTAATTTAGTAATTTTTGCAACCCTTGATGGGTCGCCAAATTAGAACAGAGAAGAGAAAGCTTAGATAAACAACCATGGAAGTTTTCTAAATACCCATTCTTCCCTGTATTTTCGGATTATCACACAAGCCCAATATATTTAAGATATTTTATTCAATTCGAAAGATAATTTATTTAATACTCGTAGATAACTTAAAACGAACAAACAATTTTTTTGGCCTGGGAACAATCTCGTTTGCAACTGTGAAGGGACTTGCACATACTGACTTAAGACATCCACCCTGCACAGACTTCAAAATAATTCACCAAAATGTGGACGTGGTGTAAACGCTGCTACTGCCTTTGGGATTTGGCCATCTTCGGTCAGCTGCTCTTCCCCTAAACTCTCCTATTTGCCCATCTTGGGAGCGGTGTCCTTGCAGATTGTCTGGGCGATGAACTCAATGAGGGTGCGCGTGGGTCGGCCAGCCATTCCACGACGCAGGTACTCGAAGTCGATTCCGTTGGTGACCATCACATTGGTGGCGTCCTGGAGGGATAAAAGGGATTATGGAAAATCCTGACAATTATTTAAGGCCCAAACTCACGATGTGCATCCACTGGCCGCAGGGCACGAATTCTCGCAGGAAGGCGGCGGCCTTGCAAGGACGACCTCCACGGCCAATGCCGTAGTTCTGGACATCACTGCGTCCTCCAGCTCGGACCGCCTTGGTATAGTAGTGCCACAGGGGGAAGCGCCACACGCGATCCCCAGTGTGCATACTGGCGTGCTTGATCTGCTGCCACAGGATCTCGGAGTTGGTAAACACTCCACAGGCCGCCTCATCCAGGGATTGACGCATGTAACCTGAGCAGGTGCCAATGTCGATGATGCACTTGGGGCAGAAGTTCTGGGCATACAGCAAGGCATCGGCCAGCACGAGGACATCCTCGTGATCTGTACACTGGACTTCGATGGTCTTGCCATTCATGGACTTCACCATGTCACCCGGACGGAAGGAGTTGCAGCCAACTACGTTCTCGCACAGGGGGATCAGACCGCGGATGTTCACCTGTGAATAATAGGATTATCTGGGGCAATCTATAGGGTATATATGCAGCGACTTACTGGCAATCTCAGTCCAGCCACAGCCCGACAAGTGGCCACCACCACAGCCGCTCCGGTCATGTCGCCGCGCATGTGGAAGAGCTCGTGCTTTTTCTTCAGGCACAGACCGCCGGCATCGTAGGTGATGCCCTGGCCAACCAGGACGATGGGTCGCTCCTCGGCACAGGTGCCGTAGTAGCTCAGTTCCAGGAAGATGGGTGGCTCGCAGGAGGCCTTGCCCACCGCCAGGAAGGCGTGCATTGACTGGCTCTCCGCCCAGCCCTCGACCTTGACCTCCACGTTCACACCGGATTTACAGAGCACCTCGACGACATTCTGGGCAAAGGCAGTGGGGGTCAAAAGGTTGGAGGGCATTTCCTGCAGCTGGCGGGTCAGGTTCTGCGCGGCAGCCTTTTGAAGCCCAATGCGCCATCCTTCGATGTCGCAAACCTCGTCCTTGGTGGCGTACAAATCGATGGCCGGGACGAAGATTCGGGTCTTAGGATCGCGCAACTCCTGATACAGCCAGATACCAAGGGCAGCTCCCTCGGCAGCAGACTCGGCGTGGCCACAGTTCTCCACCTCGATTCGGTCGGTGTCCAGTTCGGCGAGAATTCTGCAGGCAGCGGCCACCGATCGCCGGATGGCCTCCTTCTGTTCGTCCAGGACCTCGTAGGGATTGTAGCCCAGACACTCCTTGCCCAGGCCCACGACGGCCACCACCGAGTAGTAGGGAATACGTTCCGGCTCCACGGCGAACAGCAGACGGGCCTCGCCCCTCCTGGGCATGGGTCCCGACATACGGAGCACCTCGATGAGCCGGCCATTGGTCTTCTGGAGATTGTAGCGCCAGCCGGCGGGTGTCAGGATGCCGGCGTCGTTCTTGTCCTCCTCGTCCGCATAGACTCCTATGACCAACGCCCGCGAGGGCTGATCTGCGCAGATGTCCATCTGCTGGAGCAATAGCATCTGGTTGATGGCCTGCGAGGCGTAGGACCTCCTGATGACCTTGGGAGCATACTGGCGGCTCAAGGACGACCGGCTGCAGATCCGGAAGAGCAGCTGACGCGATTTACGAAACATTGCCCTTGTACTTCCTCACACGCAAGTACCCCTCCAAAAAAAATAAAGTTTGTTTTCCGAAAAAATTAACTAAGAATTTAACTCTCGTAAAATTTAGTATCCAATACAATGGAATTTTAAAATAATAAATCTAAAATAAATCTAGTGCTATTACAGGCAATTTTTTTACAATAAATTTTTTTTGCTGAGTTGTTTACTCTACGAGATGATCACGGATACTGAATCTATAGGGGCTGGCATGGGGTCGGGTAGCAAGTGGAACGGGAAGTCGGGTGACGGATGCGTCAGAGCCATCTATGTGAGATTTCCATAGCCTACGCGGACTAATTGGGGCTCCAGGAAAAGTCTTTAAATTAACTTTAGCACAACAAATGTTAGCAAGAGTTATGATTAATTAATTGTCAAGAGTATTTGTTTTTTCTTACTCAAAAACATTACAATCGTAAGGCTCAATGATATTAAATAAAAATTAAATTGAACTTTTCTATAAAGCAGACTATTTTATTGTCAAATTTAATTTGGTGGCAGATGGTAAATCGTGTTACGGAAGAATGCCTGTTAAATCGGTAAAGTTTGATATATATATGTCTTACTAATTTTTTTCGGCATCCAAAAAAGAAATAATCCTTTAAGCTTAAAAGATAAAGTAAAAGAAACCCTTTTCCAAGTCTTTTTAAAGACAAATTTAAACACCACTTTCTTTAGTTTCGTTTATTATTTTCCATACTCAGCATAATCATTTAGGTACAATTCGTTCTTTAGGTAATACTGCTTAACATTTGAGACACAAACTAGACACTGACACGTACACTTACCGAGAACCTTTTTTGGTAACATGGGGTATATTTCTCTTTAGCTACTACGAGTAGATATTCCAGTATATAAAATAACAATGGCTATCGAACATACTCTCTGTCGTGATCCAACCTTTGGTTGGTTTGCCGTTGCCTTGGGATATGTTTCAGTTTAAATGGCTTCAGATTCGATTCCCTTTGTTTGGTGGGGTGTGGTTTGCGGTTCGATAAGAAAATACATATGCTGTAGAGATATAGATATAATTGTATTCCATTCTTGATCTGGGGGCAACAGTTGTCGCGGAGCAACGAGAGTTCAACAGAGACTAGCGTAAACTTTGAAGGAGTGCAACAATCTAAGGGTGCGCAGAGCACATAAGAGGCACATTAGTTATTTGAGCAACAATAGCGTAGAGACTAAAGTGTTAGACAGCTGTGGGTATCCAAGATGCCTGGGGTACTATACGGTATTTTGGCATTCCCCAGCTTTATTTATGTACAAAAGGGTGGAGCGTAGTTGAATCAAAACAAATTTAAGGTAGTACCTTTCAGGTTACATTTCGCTTTGGGGTTAGTAAACCCATATTCATTTAGTTTTTGGTCACCCATTTTATTTACAAGAACATTGGCCCTGGGCTTCGAAAATTATGGTTTGTTTTTGTGGAAACTGTCGTTTTGATCTAAAAGCTCTTAGAAAGTAAATTTTCTATAATTCTAATCACCGAAATTCACCCATCGAAATGTTGTTAAGCATCAAACTCTTTAGAATTTAAAACGACCTTTAGAGTATGTCTGCTGAATAAATTCTTATCATAAACATCACTCATACGAACAAGATCTGGATTGAATAAAAAGAATCCAAATTACTGATCAATAAACCCCAGCAAATATTTTTGTATCGGGACTACCTGTCGTATGAGTGATGAGGTTGCGGTAATTTGACCTTCCACATATACACCAACTCACAAATAATTTTCTAGAAATTTCAATTTCAAAGATTTAAAACCTCAGCTAACAGAGGTCCACCCCGTTGTACATCCAATATAAAAACCCGATCCGTTCGTGAACCAATCTTAAAGTGGCAATCACAAAATCGTGGTCACGGTCACGGGCAAACCATCGGCATTCACGGCCTGCTCCGACTGCACCCTGGTGCCAAAGGTCTCCACACTGGTGGCCTTGCTGAGATCGATGGCCGGCACATCCTCGTCGTAGTCGGAGGCCAGCTCCTCCTCGGCCAGGTAGCTGCACTTGGTGCTGGCCGCCTTCACCAGTGGGCCCTCCTGCTCGTGGTAGATGTGGGTGGAGCGGTCCATGTAGATGATCCCGTCATCCGTGTCGTCGTCCGTGTGGCACACCGGATAGTGGCCGTAGCCCGCCTCGCACTGGTACGGATTCGACTTGACGTGCACGTTGCGGCAGCTTCCGCCGCAGTTCTGGTGGCTCTCGGCATCCCCGCCATTGGCCCCGTAGCACTGGCCCCGGTGCAGCGAGTGACCCACCGAGTGGCCCGTCGAGTGGGCGGTCAGTTGACCCACGCCAGCCGTCGCGCTGCCGGAGTGGGCCACTGACTGCTAGATGTGCGAGTGGGAGCGCGCTATGGACAGCGAGTACGGGCTGAGGTCCTTTTGGATCCGCATCGAGTCGTAGATGGGGAACTCGCAGCACAGGATGAACTTCAGGGCACTGGGCACCTCCACATAAACGGCAGGTGGCACTGGGATCAGCGGCGAAGTCGAGGCCTTGTACTTCCGGTACTCCAGCTGGCTGAGGGGAGCAGGTGGAAATATTTAATATATTTAATATTTAATTTATTTAATAGCAGACAGATCTTTAAGTTTTTTAGGAGTGGACATTGGACTATATGCAAAACCGTAAATAAAAATTCCAAGAAACCTTTGTTGGATAGAAATGTTTTTGTTTAAGAATGGTATTATCTAAAAAACTTGTGTTAAATCAAAGTTAGCTTGAAATCGAATGTTTGGATTCTATTCTATTGCTTATAATCTGATGACTATTTAAAAGTCACTTTAGGGCAATATTAATATAAGGTATTAAAAAGCTAACTTTACTTTATAAGGCATGTAAGTGTTTGAATTTGTCTTTTTAATATTAATTAATATTATAAATATCAAATAAAGCAACTTACTCTTTGTACTTCTCATCGGCACTTCGTTCCCGCAAGGGAATCCCAGACAAAAAGAGAATAATCATGGTGGTGAAAATGGGTGAGGCAATCGCCACCCATTCATGGCCGCTGATCACATTGAGGGATATGGCAAAGATGCCCCACCAGATGACCACTTCGCCAAAGTAGTTAGGATGCCGAGATACGCTCCACAGACCTGGTAGAGATTACTTATTAGAGCTTATCCTTGGGAGTATGTATCACTCTTGACCTACCATCATTGCAGAATTTGCCTTGATTGGCCGGATCCTGGCGGAACGAGAATTTCTGCAGATCCGCATAGGTCTCCGCCAGCAATCCAACGATGAACATACCCGTTCCCGTGGAGTCCAGTGTGGTCATCGTCTTCGGGGCCAGCGGTTGCGAGTGCCGCGGTGAATTAATGATTATTACAGGCAGTGACACTATGTACACCCACACGGCCTAAAGGGAAAATAAGTGAGAACACATAATACATATATAGAAACAATAATATTTACATCAAGTAAAATTACATTATATTTGGTTTGAATGTTTCCATATTAAATAATATAAGTTTCAGTACTAGGTATACATTAAAGATCTAACTAATTAGTTACTTCTAGAAATTTGTATAACATTTTCTAAAACGAAAAAGCATTAAAAATTATATTAAATCATGAACCTGATAAGCTCATAGAGGAAGCCTCAAAACATATACCAATAATTTCAAATAAATGTTCTCAAATCATCAAATCATCGAATATTGTATAAACATTTTCATGTTAAAGTTTCATCTGTTAAAGCTTAATATAGTGAAGCACATGCGATTGTGATCATTTTGGCAGTTATTTTCCGATTTCAATGACAGAATTTCAACTGGCAACAAGTGATTGGAATTCAGGCGAAATGGGAAATAAATGGAGACAAAACGATGGCGGGACATGGCACTTGCAGCACGCCAATGCTGGGAGCACCACAAACAATGAAGGCCGGACTGACTGCCACCACCCACTTGCAGCAAGCCACCACCCACTAAAACACCCACTCAACATTTAGCTGGTGTCGCCCACATGTGTCATGTCACTCTGCCACAGAGAATGGCGTTTTAATTGTTGGTCGGTGTGGGCATGGTCTGGTCTGGGGCAGGCCACATTGAGATTACCATTGCCACCCATATGGGGCAAACGACAGGTGCTGAAATATGAAATATTCAAAACCCTTGCGCACGTGTCAATTAGTGACAGGTTGATTGATTTTCCACCTCCAAGTTGAAGGTTCTGTCATTGAGAGTCGAATTGAAAAGTGGCTGACGCAACCGATTGGCCTGAACTCACCTGGAACGTCCAGAAGACCGCGTAGCGGATGATGTTGCGGCGGGTATCCTCGAACTGCTTGTCGCGGCCCAACTTTATAATGCGATATAGCAAATATCCGGACAGCCGGGCGCCCCACAAGCAAACAAACAGCGTCACCATCAGCTGGCGACTGTCATAGGCCTGAAATTGGGTATGAAACTCATTTAATTAAACTTAATTTTACACTACAAAAAATTTAGTTGAAACTGTCAGTTATATCACTGGAATTTAAAGACAAATGTTTAAACTACAGCTTAAAAAATGAATCGTTCAAGTGGTACATTACATTAAAAAGTCCTTTTTAGGAAAATATAGATATTAGTTTTTTCAAATTGTAAATTTCTTCTAAATAGTTTAGGTAAGGTTTCAGAATTTAATTTTGAATGATTAAAGTTTTTAAAGTTTAATCTATTCTCAGTAATGCATTATGTAAGTTAGTTTTAAATAATTAACGCAATTAAAGGCTAACAAAAAGTAGCACTACTGTAATTTTGTCTATTTTCTAAAACAGAGTTTTAAGTTTTCCGTTGGTTTACGATATGAGAATGAGAAATACCAAATGTCTTACTTAAAGTTAAACTTCAGCTTAAGTAGTCGCCTACAAATAAAAATATAATGATAATAATAATTCAAGAAAACTTTAAAGAGCAAGTTTTTGAATACTTAGGCTATGCTCAAACCATTAAAAGATATTTTTGGGCAATAAACTAAAGAGTGTGGTCGTATCGTGTCCGCATTGCAATAAACATTTAATGTTTGCCATTTGCCGAATGAGATATATTCTTGGGGCAATTGAGGAAGGCTCGGCGAAAGTTCGAGTTCAAGGCTGAGCCGCCTTGTATCCTCGTACAGGAAGCCACACTCGTAACTATTTTAGTATCTTCACCATAACAAAGCCATTTTGGCTCAACCAGGGTATCTTGCAATTCGTCTCCGCGCCACGGAACGTACAAAAATTCATTGCCCAACGAGCAATTTGCACGAATTTTCATTTTTGCAGCGTCAGAGGAGAACTTTTTTTCGTATATATTTTTTTTTTTGATATTTTATTTTACAAAACCACTTTCGGTGGTCATGCAAATTTTGCATAAATAAAGCGGTGCACGCACGAGTGCCAGCGGTTCTATGCTCCGCCCTGCCAAAAGTGGCCACGGGGCAGTCGGGCAAGGGTCAATAATGAATGAGTCGACTGCACTTTGCATATTTATAAACGGCATTGACGGGCGAACTGAATCAGAAATGCATTCGGCACGGAGGAGCGCCCCGCCACTCCTTCGTCAAACGACTCATGAAAAATGCAGGATGAAAAAATTGTTAAATTGCTTTGTCAATGGCAGTGAATTGGCGGCTCATGACCGTAACCGCCAGCCAAAGTCACTGGAAGGCAGGACGAGGTCATGGATAAACGGCTGGGAGGATATGGATATTGAGGGCCCTCCCTCCGTTGATAGTTTAATGGGTTTGCCGTATCGCAACGGGCGGGCCTGATTGCCTATTTTGTACTTTGATTGAGCTGCCTTTCACCCAGAACTTAAGCTATTTTATCGCTCGATTTATTAAGCGAGACTGAACGACGATAAAGCATCGACAGACGGCTGCGTTCGGCGGCAGTAAACCATTTTTATGGCCGTCACACAGCTGCAGTGCAATAGTGCAATATTGCACGACAAGCAACAACAGCCACAAGCAATGGCAGCACTTCCGTTTCCGCCCAACGTCCCACGTCCCACGTCCGCCATTTTCCGGCGGTCTCCTCTTCGCGGCATGGCTTTAACAAACATTTCCATTGCTAACTCAATGCATGCTGAGAGAAATTTCATTTTAATTTACGATCGATAGCCAATTCTTTATTGCCACAAAAATGTCAGAGCAAAAATTAATTGAACGTCGGTTTGCGTGGTCGATGAGATTTAATACTTTGCCATTGAAATCTTTGTTTATTTTGCACACGTGTGACAAACACCAGTGTGGGAGTACAAATTTAAATCTACATAAATGGGTGTGGGCTAGAAAAGATTGCTTTTCCCTTGATTGTTTGTTTTGCACACCGGTTTGTTTGCCCAGCAAAAACCCAACCGCAGATAAGTAAGAATTTATTTCTCAATTTGTTTCTGTTGTGCGAATTGTTCGTTATAAGCCCTTAACAAGCGTTCATGGGCCATTCAGTAAATCGATACATTGAGGGGCAGTCAAAACCGGCAGCTGGAACAAAAAGCTTTTACGGGCTTTGTTGGCAATTTCCCTTTTATCTTATCAAATTTCAATTATTATTATTAATAAATCTTTATAAAGCTCTCTCCAAGAGGTTTTTAATGGGGTTATGTTTTATATTAATTATAACAAAAGAGCCTTTGGCACGCAAGTGACAGCAGTTCAGATAATCAACGTCCTGTAATGGCAACAATTACGATAGTCGGACACATATAATTTCTGTCTTTAAAATGCACTCTTCTGTCACATTTCATTTAATAATTAGGGTAATTATAATTAAAATTAAAATCTTTCGAATATATTTTAATGAATTGATAACGTCTGCTGAAAAGTAATTATATTTTAAGAGCCTGGGGTATAAATGTGTCAGCATTAAAGATAAACAAAAGCCTCTTATGAAATAATGTGCTAATTAAAATGCAAGACACGACCGGTGTCATTATTTAAATGACATTGGTATGTAGTATGGATTTTATACACAGCAAATAAAATAGTTAAGTCTGCAAATATGAAATCAAATACATTTTAATCAATAAAGTCAAACTTGACACCGTTTGTTCGCTAATGGATTAATGAATGCACATTTTGGGAGAAGTCTTAAGAGGTAGGTCACTTTGAAATCGGCTTAACTTTGCTAGAGCACCTCTAGAAGTCCAATTGGGGGTCACCTTTTTACAGGTGACTATCGGAAACAAATAACCAACATCAAAATTGGTCAAAAAATTAATCAACGATAAAATAACAAGTCTCAAGAGGTATGTGACATTGAAATCGTCAAAAGTTAGGTAAAGTTATAAACTCTAGAAGTCCAATTGAGGTTTACCTGTTTACAACTCAATTATCAACTCTAAAATTACCAATTTGAATGCAGATTTTTGACCACAAGACTTATTAGGAATGACAGGAAACTTAAAAATGTAAATAGGAAAATTGTAATATGCTTTTACCAAGGAAAACACAATTTCTCCTCTCACCAGCGTGCTAATAAAGGGGATAAGTACGAAATTGGCCATCAAGTTGGATTAATTAATTGAAAATTGTGGACTATCCTGCAGAGGCAGTGGATTGGTTCGCCGAGGCGTTCGGGCAGCCCCCCAATAGCTTTAGTTAGCTGGTTAGGCAGTGTGTTAGGCTGGCGGAAGGACATGTCGACAGACAGATCGAGGACCCTCACGATGCCAAGGTCATGCTCAGCCAGAAGGAGGCCCACGAGCTACAGGCGACAGCAGCTACAGCAACTACAAACTACGGAAAAACAAAAACAAGAACAAAAACAAATGGAACAACAGCCAACAAAGAGAAACAACGGCTGAAATGTGGGCCTCGATGGGCGTAACCTTTTGTTTGTCGGCAATGGATGTTTGCGTCTGTATGCGTTGATGTCTGTGTCTGCGTGCGTATGCAAAACTCAGTTTTCAATGTCAGCATTCGAAACCAGCCACCCACTTTGTAACCACCATCTACCCACCATGAACCACCACCCACTACAGCAGCCCGTTCACGCCCAGTTGGTTGAAATGTTTATGGTCACGCTTCAAGTTCGAAGAATTTAATTTTACTCAAAAAACGTACTATACATTGCAAGCTAACGAGCTACAACAAATATACAAAATGGCTCATGAATTATGTTAATTTTCAAATATAGCAATAAATTATTTTTACCGTGTCAGATACAATATAAATGAGCTTTAAATAATAATAATAATGTTTACTTTTTTTTTGACCAAACTGGTAGCTGTTCAATATTTATTACTGGCAATGGGAAAAAATAAAGCAATAAAATAGTGAAGTCCCTTACAAAGCCTTGCCAGCTGCGTAATATTTGCATCATTGTGTTTGTTTTGCATCATAACTTTATTTATTGAAAGCGGACTACAAAAGTGATTAAATTTTTGGTTTTTTTTTAAATTTATTTCCATTGAAAACTGTGTACAAAATTATGAAGATAGCTTTAACGGCATATTATCATAATATGCTGAGATTCCAAGTTGTAAATTTATTATGCCAATTTTTGATTATATTCCTGGTGTTTTGTAACTCTGATTACTGTTACTAAATTCGTATGTTTTATTTCTAAAAAGATTTCGGTGTTTATTTTTGCCAGTACTTTTTTGTTTTCATAAAAGGGACCTTAAAGTTGTAAAATACCATGGAAAGCTTGACAAAAAGGGAGGAAAGATTTGAAATTCTGTGCTCATAACTTAAAGAATTAAATAGACATTTGTGCAATAATTAAAAATCAAATTCCTGTTTATCAACATTTAAATCTAAGTTTTAGAGCTATAATTCCTCTTAGATTTGTCAAAAATGTTTAAAAATTTACATGGCTAAGCTTTAATTAAATAAAGAATTACTCATTAAACTGAGCGTCAGAATGATTCAGGCTATGATTCACTGAAGTTCTAAATTGATGACCCTGATTCGTTATAAAGCTTTGCAGAATTGTCACTTATAATTTAGCTTGATTTTGTAGTAAAGTACGACTTTGTCGAATAAAGTGATAAGAAAAGGCATTTAAAGTAAAAATGGATAACGTAAAACCTCAATAAACTTGAACTGAATTCCACTTACCTTCGAAGGACGATCGATTTGGCCGAGGAAGAAGGTCAGCAGGGAGATGATGATGAAGTTGACGCCGCCGGCAAAGTCCGTCAGCTTGTCCATGTGGAGCATGGAGTTGACCAGGAAGAAGAACAGCTGCAGACTGCCCACCACGATGGCGCTGATGGCGAAGTGATCGTAGTCCAGTACATTTACAGCCATGGCTGCGGTGCAGGGCTTTTGGCTTTCACCTTTCACCTGGCCTTTCACCGCTCGCCTTCACCACTCCAGTATCGTCCTTTATGGCCTTTATGGTCAGCAACAGGTACACGTTCTGCTCGCGTCTGTTCTTTAATATTGCAAAATGTTTTCCCTTCACATCGCTTCACACCCACATTTGCTTCGGCTCCTCGCAAAGTGTCTGTGCCACTCCCCCCGCCCCCAGAGCCTTACATGCTGCGGTGGGTGGCTGGGTGGTTGGGTGGTGCAGCCTGGTGGGTGGGTGGTTGGCGGCTTTGGCTGCCTGCCAAGGCTTCTCCTTTTTTGGGGCCGCTTGTTGATTACGTATTTATGTGATGATTGTTTATTTGGGGTCGCCTCTGCAAAGTGCAATAAATAATGCAATTTGTATTGGCTGTGGCAGCTACAACTTATTTCCTAAATGAAAACTTAATTCAATTTCCCGCACTCAGCGGCACGCAAAGTGCATCATCCGCTCACACACACACACACACACACCACATGAATCCCCATGTCCTTCTGCTATTTAAATAAATTTGAGCGAAACCACCTCGACATGGCAACAATCTCAAGCCGTTTTTGCGAGTCTGTGTGCATTGAGTCGGCAAATCGTTGGCAAAACGAAGACTGGAGCAACATGCTATCCTGGGCAGTGGTGTAGAAAAGGATTGCACTTGGGGGATTAAATCCTTTTTGGTTGAAATCGTAACAGTAATAAAAGTATGTTACAAATGGAGACGAAAGCTAATGAGTTTGCTGGGTAATGATTTTTTAACAGGGAATTTTCCAAACGGTTTCTTAGTACCTGAAACTTTTTACTGAGTTCCATATTGAAATTAACTAAATAGAAAATTGCATCATGAAATCTAAAACCTTAAATGAAAAATAGCAAATCAATGTAAAAGCACTAACAAAATCTAAAAGTCATAATCCTAAAAAGAGAAAAAAAAATTAAAGGCTTTGGGTGCGAAAATAAACATATTCAAAAGTATTACTAAACATTTTCAAAAGTTGTAATTTTTTAAATGTATCCCTAGACTAAGTTTTTGAACCTAAAACTTTTTGAACCTTAACTTACTACTTAAACTGGATTTTCTTAGCTGGGGCTAAGATGGGTCTTAAGATCTTAATTATCCAATCAGAGAACTTAAGCCCTTTATTAATATCTACATAATCAAGTAAGTAACCTTACTTACTATTAACTAAATCGAATTATTTTCTAACGCCCTTCTTAAAGTCTAAGTCCCTCTTAATGTAATCCTTCACACACCACTGGTTCTGAATATAAGTGTGCTAGAATGGTTTATATGGCACATACTTGAACTGACTGGTTTAACTTCTTGAGCCTTTATTTGCCTCTTGGGCTCTTGGGCTTCACTGCATTTGCAGTGCTCTTCCTTTGGCCCCTCAACCGACCAAATATCCTTCAACGCTCCTTGTTTGGCCAACATTTCCAGCCTGCATACATAATTAACAAACGTAAATGGTTATCTATGAGGCAGTCTGAAAATCTGGTCCACAGCACAGGACGTTACAATTTATGGCGCTTTCGGTTGGAGAACTGCAGGGAATCGATTTTCGGACGGGTAATTGGAGTCTGGGCTGGGAAAGCTGTCCAAAATTTACTGTCGACGGATTAGCTGCGCTTGAAATGCCCGTTGAAATGTGTTGATTGTTCTGTGGTTTTCTGCCCGTTCTCCCCTCGAATTGCGACTTAATTAAATAAGCATTTTTATGGATTATTTCGCCAATTGTAATTAAGTCAGCTTAATCTCTTTTTGATTGAGTCATGGCATATCCATCAATCTTTTTCTATCCGATTTAATTGACATAAATATGTTACACGATTTTCAGTGATTTATAAGCCTTTAAATGCTTTTAATAGGAATCATTTCATTTGAAATAATTTTTACTATGCCGCAATTAAAAAGTTTGCATTATTTTTTATTAAGTCATTAAATTGCTTTATTTTAGTTCACCGCTTCTTTTTAATGCTTTAATTGAAAAATAAAGTTTATGACAGCTGTCGAAACTTTTCCGCCAAAAAGTTTTCATCGAATTATGTGACTTTTGCTGAACATATTTTAAGCGGCATTTTGAATTCATTTTCAGAGAATTACAAAGCCTTTATTTACCATACAATTTATGGTGTTTTAGGGGTGTTATTTTAGTTTGGAGTAGATTGGAATAAATTTATTTAGATTCAAATGTGCGCATTGCATTTGCACCTGGTATGCCATTAAATGGATTTCCTTAAGATTTATATGTTATTTTTAGTTCAGTCATAACTTTTCGGCTTCGGTGTGTGAATATTTAAGCTTATGAAAATGTTGAAAATGCAAATTTGACTTTTTTAAGTTAAGCTAATTCTTTTTCTCGGGAAATTCCGGCAGTCCTCCTGAGGCGCACAATAGTATGCAACACTTTTTTGTTCTTCGCACTTTGCCAAAGAAATGCATCAAAATTGCACATTCATTAAAGCAACGCCCGCGGCGCATTCAAGGCCCAAAAACAAAAGCAGCAACAGTGTTAAACTTGTGCCACCTTCAGTGGAGGAAAAAAAAAAAATACACCTTAGTGTATGCAAATGTGTAGTCAGTCAGCTGTGTTGTTGCCACTTGGCTTGCTCCTCGCCTGTTGTCATTGTTGCTGTTGTTTGCATTACTTTTAGTTGTTGGTACACGGAAATAAAATATTATCATTTTATAACTTATCTAATAAATACTTTTAGTTTAATTTTTGTATGTGAGTAAAGATTAAATTACTTCTGGAGTGGAACTACGGACACAATCTAGCAAAACTTTACTTAATGGAATAATTTTAAATCGGTTGAAATCATCCTTTTTTTTGTTTTGTATAAAATTAAAATTAATTTAAATAATTTAAGCTCATTCTTAGTAAAATAAAACTAATTATCTATTAAATGTAAATGTTTTTCTGCAACAGTTAGCATTTCTTTCAAAACTATAAAGTATTATATTAGTTTTCATTTGCTTAAAGATATTTCATGTATTTATTGTTGGAAAAAATTCAATTTTACCAGTAAAATTCTAAAAAAAAATCCTTAAAATGAATAATAGTTTCAGTGTACTTAACATTGCTTGGCAACGCGTGGCAATGTCTCCGGAGCGAGGGAATCCGGGCGGACCGGGGTTATTCGTAGCCGCAAGACATTGACAAGGTGTCTGCCAGGCTGTCACTCACACTCACCGCAACTCACTGCAGTTGTTTGTTGTTTTCCCTGGGCGGTTGTTTTATTTGTGTGTGTGTCTGTGTGAGAGGGAAAGCTCAGGACTGAATTTGCATATATGCCGAGGACCCCAAACACCTGCACCCCAGGCAAATTGTTTCCACCCAAAATGAGCCCACTTCTAAACGCATTTTCGCGTGCTTTGAATTTTTTCGCCAGCGTCGTTTGCCATTGTCGCCACCTTCTTGTGGGCATTAAGAAATTCAAACTATGCAGTTTTTTCTCCACATTTAAGCAATTGAAGAAAAGCTAATTTCGATGAGGCTCCAGATAATATCCCCAAACAACAGCAGTAAGCGGGCTTTACAAATAAAGTCCAAAGATTAGCCAAGAAACTTTTATTTCTGACTTTGAAAGTCATGACATTGAACATTTTGTCACAGAACAAAAAGATTGAATGTTGGCTTAAATATAGAGTTTAGCTTAAAAGTTTGCATAACTTTTGACAACACGCCATTAGATACAATTTTAGTTTAAGTCTCTAGAGATTTATTTTCCTTGACTAAACAAATAAAATTTGTCATCCCAAAATTTGATTTAAGAAGTTTGTTCAATTTTCGGAGGTAAAAAACACATTTTCAAGTGATTAATAGAGATTTCTGTGGATGACTTAAAGTTTTAAAACTTTATAACTTTTTTAACAGCTTTCGAACTTACATTTTATTGCAGTTAAGTGGGTAAAGTAAGTAAGTTCGAAGGGTAAAAGTTTAAATAGACAGAATTAAATTAAAATTCCAAAGTAAAGGGTGTACTATTCGCATATTCAGAGTAATTAAAGCGTAAGCGAAAAGTTGCTGAAATGGGTCAATCCTCTTTGGTAAAACGCTGAAACGCTAATTTCACACGCTTTCCCGTCTATTTACATGTGTTATGCATTAGAGCAAAACACCCGCGACAAATAGAAAATAACCCTAAACCTATTACAAAACATTTCACGGTCGAGCCAAGACAATTCTCGATTTTCCACTCGCTTTTCCACTGATGTTTTTCGCTGCAAGTATTTGTTTTCCCGTGGATGTGGGTGTGTTTGCTAGTGCTCTTGGCACTGAAATTGCAGCATGTAATGGAATTGGCTGCGGTTCAACGGTGCGTATGATTAACTCTATAGCAGCGGCAAAATGAAGGGGCCAAAGAACTTTCATTTAGCGAAACGCAAATTGCCGTGCTGTGCGATACACCACACACTAGGCTCCCTGTTCGCCGTTTATGATAATTGCCGTCATAGTTTCTGAAAGTGACAATTAGGCATCTGCCACGATTTTCCGTTTGTGTTGACTTTATTGATTGTGTGCCTGGACGTCGCTTGCAATTAAGAGTGTTGGACTTCTCCTACTGGTGACTAACCCTAATTTAATTATACCAAACAGACCACAACTAGCTGCATCAACATGCAGTTTAACCCAGTAATTGGAAATGGAACCACGCTTGTTTTTGACATAAATGGGTCTAAGTACTAAAGGTAATTGGCTCTTTGTTGAATTCGAATTTGTGGTTTAACGTAAAACATTTATATTTAGGGCACAAAAACGTCGTTTATTTTAAACATCTAAAACGTTAAATTATATTACTTAAGCCTATTAACTCTTGAAGTGTATTTAAAGTAGAAATAATTATCAAATAATCGTATTATAATCATGAATTAAAATCTTTTCCAAAACTCTTATAAAAACTTTAAAGAAATATAACACGAGATTTAAAATTATTTTTTATCTACATATTTATACCTAACTCATGCTTAAATCGATAAATAAAGACCAAGTTGGACAAAATAATATTCAAGTCTGCCCTTAAAGCTGCAAAACGTGGCTGTAAAATTAAAGTTTACTGTGTGATATCATCTCCAGGACATTCTACTCTCGTTTGCCTTAATGTTTGCCCATTCCAAGGATTCTGCTGAGTAATCCGACGAAATTGTTTTCCCATGGCCCAACCAAATGGAAATGTATTAAACTTAAATATTTATAAAGTGCAACTCATAGCCGGGCAATTCAATAAAGCGGAATCCATATTGAACTGCCTGCCGGCGAAGGGAAATCTCCATAAATAACGCATTCTGATGGCAAGATTGGCACTTTATGTAATCCCACAGAACATCGACCATCACCGGAGGACAAGGCGTGGGAATTGACTTAATATGGGCAGCATGGGCACCTTGAACTTCGCCAGAGTTTGGCCAAGGACTTTTTCGTTGGGGCAAGACGAGGAGCCAACGGGTGGTCGCCTGGAGGAGTATTGACGTTTTTTCAATTAAACCTGGCCACCAGGCACTTTGGCGGTTGTATTTATGGCGTTCGGTTCAGTTAGTTCTATTTTTATGAGGGGGCGGACAAACAAATGGGGGCGAGCGATGTGCTAGTGCTCGTGTCAATAGTGTAACTGAAACTTTTCCAGCTCGCTTGGTATACACACATATACGCCATATCCCATATCCTGTGGCAGATAAATAAATCGCACAGAAGCTAAGCGGAAAAAACACGCGTACACATACGCACTGTTATGTACACCATGTAACATACACCCACACACACACACCCCTACACACACACTGGATTTCTGAAAGAGACATTAGAGAGTGTCTTTCGGGCAACTTGGTTCGCCTTTTACACTTTTCCGCATTTTCCTACGCTGACACAAGTGGGAAGTCAAGCAAGTTGGACACGCGCTAAGTTTTACAATTTCCCGCTGAAGGTCTTCCCGCCCACTAGTCCTGCACCGCCCCCGCCCCCGCCCAGCCTGTCGTCCTGCCAAACAACTAACGCACATTTCCGTTTCCGCTTATGCCACAAAATGGCCAAAAGTGGCCGCCATTGATGGCCTGGTGATTAGTTACGTTTTTTTCCTTCTTCCTGCGCCTCCGCTTAATTTAGCTCCTTGTTGCCGCTGTGGCTTTTTTTATTGCCACCGCTTTTGCTTTCGCTGTTTCCGATTGCAGACAGCATCTAGTGCGAGGCGAAAACAAACGCACCAGCAGCCGCCGCGTGTTTTTGCGAGCGGAAAGGACACGAGCGACCGACGCAACAGACGACTCCGGGTGGACTGAGGCGCGCTTTCTCCGCCATCTCTGCTTTCTCCGCTCTCGCAGCAGCTGCGGAATTTTAGCTGCAAGCTGGGAGAAAGCCTCTCTCCCGCAAGCAGTGCGACACTGCTTTCTGCCGCCAAGCCATACAATAAATTTAAATATGTCCTAGGTAAGTAATTATACAAAAGTTATTATAGATCAGAATCAGAATTGAAAAGCACATACATGTTAAGATTATTTTTAAGCTAACCATAAAGCTGAAATGAATAGATTGATCAATAGATTATCTTTGAGTTTTGTTATAACGCAGCAAATAGGATTGTTAAAAAGACTTAAGACTAAAAGACTAGGCTGACCATAGAACTTATCCTTATGCCACTACAAAAATATTATTTAAATAATATTTTATGCAAATAAAACCAGAACCAAATATAAAAATGTTATTTATTTTGGAGCATATTTTAAGGTAGGAGTATTTCCACCAAAATGCAACAGTCAAATCATACAAATCAAAAACTCTTATCACTAAAGAAAACGTTTTTAATAGGAAAAGTATATTATTTTATTTTTTCAAACAATTGAATCTAATTACTTGTCTTGTTTTATTTTTCCACTACTTTCATTGTTTTACAATTTTATTGATAGTTTGATTTTTAATATAACTTTGAATTAATGATTAAATTTCAATTCTAGCACATTTTTACAACAACAATTTTAAATTTACATTTTTTACAAGGCAAAAACCGAACGGTATTAGCTATGTAGTAGATTTCGCTCATTTGACATTTTGTAAAGTAAAATTGATGTGTTGGTTTGAGTCAATGCTAACTGTCAGCCCCTGGATCCTAGGTGGGGTTTTTCGGTTGCAAAGCGACGGTTACTCTGCAACAGCTGTTCGAAACTAGGAAATCGGAATTGCTCCTTGGATTTTTTTATTTTTGTGGGCAACTCCTGCATTGGAGTCGGCGGTTGCGTAATAAGGGGCTTCTTCCTGGTTTCTGGTTGGCAGTTGTAGTTGCAGAATGGCGTTAGCGTTGCGCGTGGCCCGATTTGCCGCGGTTCCGACGAACTGCTGGCCCCGGGATCGCCGGCGACTGTTACACCTGTGCAGCAGGTGAGAGTCCGACCCCAATTAGCAATCAGCATTAAAATTCAATTATCTAGCAACAGCGATAACCGGCCGAAGACATTCTGCAGCCGGAACTTCTCAACGAAGCCCGAAGCCGCGGCTCCGGCGCAAATCAAGCGGAATGTGGCCGCCGAAATCACCAGCGTGGGCAAGGTCATCTACGAAACGGGCTGGGATGCCAATAAACCCCTCGACAAGTCACAAATCCAGCCCACTAGCAGTGACTCCTCCCCTCCGCCGCCCAAAAAACCCGATGATGAAAAGCGCAAAGATCTGGACACTCTAAAATCCAAGCGGGATCAAATGCGGGACAATATGCAGGACTACATATTCACCCGTTACTTTAACTATGTCAAGAACTACGACAAAGTGCTCGAAAAGAACTTTCCCAAGGCCATGCAGCTGTATCGGGTGTTCTTCGATGGCGTCAAGGACTTTTTTGGCGATATGAAGCGGTTCCTGAAGATTGCCCGCATAGCCAATGATTCGCCCCAGGGAATCAGGGCCCTGAATCGCCAGGAGCTGGAGTTGTACATGCAAATGCCCCGGGACATGATGAAGGTGGCACCTGCTCTAATTGGCTGCTCCCTCCCGATGGTGGGCTACGCCTTCTTTCCCCTGGTGTAAGATTCGTCCTGGACTAGATTCCTTGTTTATGATGGTAATTGGAATATATCTTCCCTAGCTTCTGGTATCCCCGCTCCTTTCTCACTGCCCACTTTTGGACCTCGCAGCAGCGCTCCGAGTTCCAGAGTTACTACATGAAGCGGAGGCTGGGCAACAACAAGGATGTCTTCCGCTGCCTGCAGGCCAAGCTCAAGGCGACGGCATCGCATCCCAAGAACTCGGCGTTTGCAGATATCCTGGGACAGCTGGGAAGCGGCACACACCCCACGCCCGAAATGCTCATAGATGTCAAGGACATTTTTGCTGATGGACCCTACTCCTTGCTGGGAATGTCGCGAAAACACGTCGTATGTTTTAATAAAAATATAGTTAATGCAACTACTTAATATTTTCTTTCAGAGAAACCTTGTCAACCTTCATGGACTGCCTAGCAGCATCTTCAAGAGACATCGCCTGCACGAGCATGCCTTTCTGGTACACTACATGGACCAGGCCATCACCCGCGAAGGCGGCGTTCACAACTTGACACCGGAGGCTTTACGCTACTCCTGCTATCTGCGCGGATTGAATCCCGAGAGCCTCACTAGCGAGGCCATGATCGAGTGGCTGCGCAAGTGGGTCAAGGTGTCCACTTCGATACAAGGAGAACATATCACGCTGTTCCTGCACTTGCCCATCCTGCTGGGCTACAACCATCCCAACAACTGGAAGACCATATACGGCAAGTGCCCCACTTGAACGGGGCTTTGTTCGTTCTCTATTTGGTAGACTGTGCTTTAAAGATTGGACTGTTAAGAGATCATATTGTTTCTTGAGAGCAAATAAAACTGTTAAATCCAAAAAAAAAAGGACGTTGTGCGTGTGTTTTTCCTAAAAATAACACTTTCTTTTATTTTCTCCATTGTGGTGGATGTTCATCAAGCAGTTACTTTCGTTAAAGGTAGTGTTTTTACTTCTTGGCCGCGGCCTTCTTGCCACCCTTGGCCTTCTCGGCACGCAGACGCTCACGACGATCCTTCTTCAGGACGCGGGGAGTGCCGTCAGCCTTGGTGCGCTTCTTCAGTGTGTTGAAGGCGATGGTCAGCAGCTTGTTGCGCTGGCGCTTGGCATAACGCAGCTTGAAGCGGTCAAAGTCGTTCAACGAGGAGCGCTGCAAAGGTGTAATGAATGGGTTAATAATAAGGCTTTATCCAGAACGCTAGCAAATATAACTAGCTAAGATTGTGATCAGATAAAATAAAATTAGCTTCATTTATGTGTCAGCCGGCAATTCCTATCAAGAACTTTCAACTATCATCATGTGCAGTTCAAAAAGGTAAACAACTAGACAGAGAAGAATATGTTTTACTATCTAAAGTGCCTTCTACTAGAAAAATAATCTTAATTCAATCATAATTGTTAATTCTTAGTAGTTTTAAGTGTTCATGGTATTTACTTGGACTTGGGTTAACACATATTTTAATTATTATCTTGTTAAAAAATCAATGCAGTACCGAAGTATGTGGTTTATAGGTATTGAAAAACTAATTAAATACAAGTTAATCTAAGCAAAACAATGAGCATGTGTGAGCGGGATTTTAATGTTGTAAATTTAAAAGATTAGTAGAAATAAACAGTATGTTTACAGAATTAGTTTTGATTTATGAAATCAAATGATCAACACGTGTTTTTTTGAGGTTGTAAAATGGAAAGTTTAATGGAAACTATAGACAAAAATGGTACCAAAAAAAATAAATATAAAATGATAATCTTTAAACCTTTGCAACTGTATCTAATTGTATTAACTTTAGATTTGACGATTTATTTTGTGTTATGAAAGTACGAATTTTTTGTAAACATTTTCTTCTCTGGCTAAGACATTCGTTCCCTTACAACTTGGATTATCCTTTTAGACTCCGTACATACCTTGCAGATGTTCTGTGCCTTGACGGACCAGGGGCTGACCTTCCACTGGGCCTTCAGGTCGCTCTCTGTCCAGGCCTTGCGCACGATGCGCGTGGGCGCGGTGAAGGGGAACTTGATGCGGTACTTGGTCAGATGCAGATTGTTCAATCTGTATTCCTGACGGGGCACGCCGGTCAGAGGACCATCAACCAGCACCTGATAAAGAAACCAAAGGTAAGTAAAGGTTCCATATTTTGAAGGTTAAGGGGCACATCAACAAATGCCATGCTTGCTTGCTTGCTTTCAGTGGGTTAAACTAGCTTCATTTATGTGTCAGTTGGCACTTCCTATCAAGAAGACAAATTATCATCATGTGCAAGTGCTTGTCAGTGGGCGATTTGATGCTGTGCTCCCCTCCAGAAATGATGCACTTACTCTGTTTTGGTCGATGACGTCGACAATGGCCACCAGGCGCCCCTTCAGGGGACCTGCGGAGGCCTTGGCAATGCGACCAGTTTGTACGAATCTCTCGAAAGGCTGCAAGCAGAGAAATAACCATTAAAATGGAACGAAATAATAAATTCAATTGCTACATGGCCAGCGCGTTGCTTGTGTTGGTGTGCACCACGTGAAATATTTGAAAGTCTGATATTCCATGATATTTGTTGGCTTATGCTGCAATTTCTCTTTTCACACGTTCAACGCACTGACCCGTTCACTTGGTCGCCAGTCTTAATTCATCTCGGTCCATTTAGACCGCTTAATTTTCACATTTTTCAACCGATCCGGAGAAACCTTCGTTGATTCTTACCATGACGCTAACCGGAAAGAAAGAGAAGGAAAGAACATTTTTGACAGCACTGCGGCAACATGGCGTTGGTGTTGCTAAACGCAGAGTTGCATTTGGGTTAGTGTTGTACAGCACACATTAGTGTGGCAGCAAATCAATACCAAACGAGAGCGTATTTTAACACTATATCATTCACAGCCATACTAAAGAGTTGGGGATTACCGATTTTGGGGTTAATCAATGGGACTGGTTGACTTTAAATATATTAAATATAAATTACATTAATAAATATTAATATTATTATATATAATTCAACAGATTCTAGTTTTCTACGGTCTATATAATCTTAAACAGTTAGCTTTTTTTAAATATGCGATATATCGGTACTTCCGTAGCCACTCATCAACCCATCCCTAAATTTCAAAGCGGCGAAAAAAAAATAAACAAGAATTTGTGTACAAATCTACCCCCGAATAAATTACGAATAATTAATTCGCGGCTTGGCAAACATTTGATCCTGTGCAAGAAAAAAAAGGATAATAAACTGTAACAAAAATGGTCTACATACACTTCCCCACCAATTTAACTGAAGAGGAGCAGATGCTGCAGGCCAAGTACCAAAAGCTGAAGAAGAAGGTGAGGAAACCCCTACAAAATGATTTCTTGGGCTAAATGCGTTTTTATCCTTTAGAAAAAGGCTCTGCAGGCACACAAGGCTCCCAAACCGGAGCCAGAGAGCTCTCTGACTCTAAAGCGTCCCACGGATGCCCGTGATGCCCGCGAGGTCGCTCGGAAACTGATCAAAAGCGGCGCCATTCCCGCCATCCAGAAGCAGACCAAACAGGATCAGACCTCCTTCAAGCGACCTAAGGGACAGGAGCGTGCCAAGCGCTCCACCTCGGAGACCAGCGTCGCCTCCTACCAGCCCTTTTCCTCCACCCAGAACGATGTGGCTCAGGAGACTATCATCAGCGAGATCATCAAGGAGGAGCCGCGCCGCCAGAATCTCTATCAGCACTTTGCCACGGAACGGGATCGCGAGGAGCGCGGCGTGCCCGAGAAGGTACCGATAGACACGGCACAGCCAGAGAAGCCACGTGCCGGGAACACCATCTTTGTGTCCGGCAACAAGGTCACCGAGGATTTCCTAAAGAAGACCTTTAACGACTACGGCACCATTGTCAATGTTTCCATGGAAATCGAAAAGAGGTAATAATGAAAAAAAAGCATTTGAAGACTTTTATACCTTCTAAGAAATGTATTATTTTAAATCTTTTTTTGCTTCTTGCAGTCGCGGCTTTGTTTCCTTCGCCAAGCCAGAGTCCGCAGACCGGGCCATTGCGGAAATGCATGGCAAGAATGTGAACGGCATCAATTTGCAGGTGCAGCTGGCTAGACGTCAGCCCCAGATTGAGCCAATTAACGATGCCTCGTCGTCAGCAGTCTGGTCATCCATTGGTAAGTTCTTAAAGTGTATACTTTAAAGCTAAACCCCTAAAGCAATATCTTTTATAGCCGCCAGCAAATCACAAAAGGGCAGTCACAAGGATCATCGCGAGATGGTTCAATACGATGAGGACTTCTTGTTGTAGAGCAACTACATCTTCAATGCATAGTTTTTAGATTTACTTTTCTAATCCCTCCTTGGTAAGGAAACGCAATTTTGTTTATTTTATATCATTTTGCTTTATTGAAAATACGCTTCTATATATTTAAGATATATTTTTCACTTGCTGGCTAAGTACTCGCATTTCAAATTATAACGTTTAAATGAATTCAATGAAAAAGAGTGTATGTTTTGTATATTAATTGCTACTTTTTGGTCTAAATTAAACAACAATTTGTTCAACAATTAAATCTCTCGCTTTGCCTTATGTGGTAGAAAAAATGAGCAAACAAAATAAGTGTTTATTGGATTAGTGGTCCTCGCTCCTTCTTCGCATGAAACTGAAAACTTCTATGTACATACATAGCATGTGTTAAGTACATAGTTAATACATGGTCGTTGTTTTCATATAGATCTCTATATCGTTGGTAGACAATGTTGAAAAATGTTCCCTCTATATTTCTGGTTAGTACAAGTTAGATGTCGGTATGTGTTTGATGATGGATGCTTGAACTGGGATTCTGGTTTCGATTGTTTTGTGTGACTAGTAGCACGGGCACGCCCCTCGCCCATCTCCGCCCCCATCGGCGCACCTCTCCTAAAGTAATTTCTCGTTAGTATCATTAAGGCCTTCAAGTTTCGAGCGGACACCTGGCCGCGTTTAAATTCGTTTCTTCTCCCCGTCATGACTCTTGGCCAGATTCGATGCTCCAAAATGCAAAACCGCCCCAAAGGATAGCAAAACCAGGATGTGGACTCCCCACAGTCCCTCACGTCTGCCGTCCGTGCTCGTTCCCGGGCGGATTAAAATAGTCCCAGTGGTGCGTGTGCACCTGTCGCCCAGTGAGCAGGAAGACCAGCACTCCGAACGTTATCAGGATAAAGAGCACCATCAGTGCGGACACGTTACGTGGCGCTTGCTGTGGCTCCACTGCCTCGCCGCGGACGTAGTGCGTCAGCTGGTTAATGATGCTCACAAGCTCCAGACTGCAGGCCGAAATAAACTGTCGTCCCGCCTGGACAACTGTCTTGGGTTGATCCTCGTCGTAGTCCTCCTCTAGTGGCTGTGTGGCGCTACGGGTGCGGGAGCGTCGTGAGCGCGAGCGTGGTCTCTCCACCAGCTGCTCCTCTACGTCAGATCCAGATTCCGGCTCGATGTGCTCCTGGACATGTCGACGTCGACATTTGTGCGGTGCCTTTCGCTCGGCTGTGGATGTGGCCTCTGCCTGCTCCGCCTCCGCGCTACGCTGGAGATTGTAGAAGGCCAGTGGAGCCAGTGACTGGAGGTACTCCACACTGGGATATGCTGCCGGCGGTGGAGGTAGTGGCAACAAGCCTGCCTCCGTCTGGGTCTGCTCGTCCAGATTGGCTGTCGGTGGCGATTGCTCGGTGGTCTTGCTATGACGTGGTGGCTTCACGGGTTGCTCCTTTTCGGAGGAGGCGGGTTCACTGCTGGCCTGCCGACTTGTCTGGGTTTCGGTGGTGAGCAACGAAGGACGCTGCTCCCTCACCCGCTCCACAATGTCTTCAATGAATCCAGGCGGCAGCTCGATATTCTGCACCACCAATTGTCCAGACTTGCACTCCAGATCACCTGCTTTGATCTCAGCACCATGAAGCTGCGACACTTGGATCTGTCCAGCTTGCAGGGCATGTACTCGCAATCGTTCCACCTCCAATTCGGCCAGGCGACTGGGGAATTGTGGTTCTGGCGGGGCTTGCACTACTTGGATGGGCGTAAGTTCGCGGCTGGACTGCTCGGCAATGGTCGTGATGGATGTGGCAATGGGTTCCAGGACGGTGGTGGACTTGCGGCGTGGTGGTGGCAGAGGTGCCTCCTCCAGCTCATCCTCCTTGTCTGCATAGGTGGGTTCAATGGGCAAAGTGGCTACGAATTTGAGCTCAACTTCAGCCTCGGTGGGTTCGCTAGCGGTGGATTTCTGAATGGGCTCCTCAACGGCCAGGTTTTCTGGTTCGGATTGGGGCTGTTCCGTATCGGAGAGTGTGTGTTCCTCCTCGGAAAGAGGCTGCTCTCCCTCAGACAACGGGTGTTCATCCTCGGATGGGTGATAATCGACCTCGGAGGTGGCCTGTTCCTCTTCAGATTGCTGGTAATCGATCTCAGAGGCAGCCAACTCCTCTTCGGAGAAGGCCTGCTCCTGTTCTTGATCCTTCTCCGTCTGACGGTAGTCGGACAGTTCCTTCTCCATGGCCTCCTGCAGCTCCTTTTCCAGAGCCTCATCTAGTTCCTGCTCTGTCAGCTCTTTTTCCAGTTGGGCTATCTCCTGTTCTTCTTCCTGCTCCGAATACTTATCCTCCTCGTACTCGCTGTCCCTAAGCGTACGTTCCACTTCGTCATCTTCCAGCCGGCTCTCGTAGTCACTTTCCAGCTGGGCCTGCTGCAGTTGCTCCACCGCCGCATCCAAGTCCGCCGAACTGGCTGCATAGTCACTTAAGGGCACTTCACCGTGTTCATCCTCTACGTCGGATTTACTCTGCACCGAGCTGTCCGAGAGCAAGCCCTCACGACGCAGCTCCTCCTCCTCCCGCCGCAGATCGTCGTCGATCAAATCGGAGGCACTGATGGGTCGCACAATTAGCGAGGCCTGCACCGTAGCATCATCTTCGCCAGCAGTCAGGCTGGGAGTGGGCACCCGCCGCTCGATGATCACTGCCGACGAAGGCGTCTGTGGACGACTCAGCGACTTGGAACGATCCGCTTGAGAGGAAGCCCTAGATCGCTCCGACATGCTGCGCTGGTTGGCTTCGCGGAATCTCTGCAGACCCTTGGCCAGCTGCTCGTCCTCCGTGAGGACACGAGCTCCATCCACCTCATCCGGCTCCTGAGCAGCCTCCACGCTGCGCAACAGATCCTCCAGGGTTTTGTTTCCCGATCCATTAGAGCGTCGCGGCTCGATGATCTTCATGTCCTCGGTGATCTCGAACTCCTCGCACACAAAGTCATCGGGCAGAGGATCCGTCTGGGTGGATACCTCCACCTCGAACTCACCCTGGTCATAGCTATCCGCCTGGCTGGAACTGGCCATCCGTTCGCTGTCCTCGTAACTGTCCAGAGTCTGGCTTCCCGCTCTCGTGGATCGCTTCTCGCGCGGAGGACGTGGTGGCGGCGGCAGCGGGCGGAACTTCATCTTGTTAATGACAGCGCCCGACTGCAGATTGGAGCGTTCCAAGGCCCCCAGCTCCTCGTAGTCATCCTCCTCCTCTGGCTGCTGCTCCTGCTCCTGCTCCTGCTTCTTTGACTCGTAACTAGGGAAAAGGGTTTGAGGAGCATTAGATAGAATCTTGGGATCGGGCTGGGGTTCGCAACTGAGCAAAAGCCAAAGGCAAGAAGATGCTGTGTTTGTGTGGTGGACTGCTTTATTGTGTGTAGAGTGCGTGTCTCGGAGGATCGGATTAGTGGCCTTAGCCTAGCCTAGTCTAAAGCTTAACAACAAAGGAATATATTAAATAAAAACTTAACAAAAATGCATTCGAAACAAGTTAACGGCAATTAAAAAAAAATAACAAATCAAGTGGTCAAAGCTCAAGAGGCTATTCTCTTACTTCGACTTGATCATCAGGGGGATCTCATCCAGGCTGGCCGCGGATCTGCGGCGTGGCACCAGCGGCGAGTCCTCCGTGGGCACGTACTGCTGCGGTGGAGGTGGTCGAGCCGGTGGCGGGGATCCCCGGGACCCTCGAATGCTAGGCAAAGTGGCAAATCGCTCGCCCGGCGACCGGCTGAACTTCTTCCGGCGGGCAGGTGGTGTGGGCTTCGGAAGCGTCTCCTTGCGGACCACCGCGTAGCTGAAAGCGGGCAAGAAAGCAACTCCTGGCAAACTCTCGTGGCGGAAACATGGTGCTCCTACTTACCCATCGCTCTCCAGCATTTCAATGACGAACTTCTCATCGCTCGTCGTCCGTGGCCCAACATCCTCATTGTCCTCTGCCTCGGGCCTGGCCTTAATTTGGCCATCCAGGATCAGGGAGTCGGCGCCGCGCGACGTTCGGTCATCCTCGGAGCGCTGTGTGCGCGCTGAAGTTGCGTCCGTAAATCTATCCGGCGTGGCTAGCGGTATGTGACGATATTCGTGTTCAGTGCGATAAACAATTACCTGAAAACGGAAAATAGGGTCTGATTAAGTAGTTCCCGTCAACTATCTTTAATATTAGCTATTGTTTATAACGCAGATATGGTCATTTAAACGTCTCAAGAAATAAAATTGGTTCTCGTTAAAACGCCTTCAAAACTTATTTACCAAAAAAAATTATCCTACACAATAACATCTTTATAATGCTGAAAATTAGAAAGGTTGTAATAATTTCAGTTTTATTAAACAGGCTTAAATTGTGTATAAGTCGAATTAAAGAACTCAAACTGGCACGGATTTAATTTTGGAAAATTATATTTAGATTTCAATGTATCTTGGTATTCAAAGATGTTATGGGTCGGTAAATACGAATATTTTTTTTAAGGTACCCTTTATCTATACTCACATCTTCGTGTGGCTGCAAAAAGGTGTTCGATACTGATCTACCACCGAAGCCGTTGATGAAGGAGTCCGCATCCTTGTCAACGGATGCGTCGTCTCTTGTGCGTTTCTTCTGGCGCCTTGGTGCCTGCGGACGGGGCTTCTGTTGCTCCTGCTCCAGCTCAAGCTCCTCCTGAATCATCGCCGCTGCCTTGCCGCCGAGATCTAGGTTATTGAGTGCCTGCTCGGACTCTGTTACCGGCTGATCCCTCACCGGGGGTCGAAGATAGTCCTCGTCGTCGTCAAAGTACTGGATGCTGCTTCCCCCGTCCTGGGGGATATCCTGACTGCCCTCAATGGAGTATTTGCTGCGACTGCGGGCCTTGCGAAGTGGTCGCTTGGGGGTAAACTCACTTCCGTTCTGCGACATGGAGAGATCGTCGCCGTAATCGCTGCGCTGGAACTCCTGGGAGTCGAAGTCCGGTTGGTAATTCCGATGCAGGCGACGTGGCTTAGCCGGGGGCACATCATAATCACCATATTCGGTCGGGACCTGCTCCGCGGAGTAGCCAACATGCTTCAAGGCATTGGGCATGTCGTAGCCCTCGCGAATGGCCTCGCTGATGTACTGACGCAACTGGATGTTATCCTCGGAAATGCCGCGTTTGCGCAGGAAGAACTCGTCATCATCGATGGGCTCCATGACCACCTTTTTGCCGGAGCTAGCTGTGGACTGAGCATCCTGCAGGTCGTGGAACTTGTAAAAACCCGCCTCCGCCTCCAGTTCTGCTTTCCTCAGAAGCTTGTTCTTCTGTATGTCCTTCTCCGTCCAGCCCTCGGCATCCCTGCTGTCCTCGGAGCGCAGATCCGAGTCCTGGTGAACCATGGGCCGCCGCTTGAACTCCCGTGTCCTCTTGCTCGAGATCTCGTGGATGGCACGGTTCTCTTCATCGAATTCCGCAAACTGTTTGCTATCGGCCACCACGCCCAGGATGCCCATCTCCTTCTGGGGCTGTGCCTCACTGGCCGTATCCTCGGTGCCCTCGAGATCCTCCTTCATGCGGCGCTCCAACGAGGATTCCCGATCGAAGCTCTCCAGCTCGCTGCCGTAGCGGCGATATCGCGATCCCTCGCTGTCGTTGTAACTCACATCGGAGAACTTATCCGCCCAGCGGGAGCGAACTGGTCCTGGTCCACGATCTCCTTGAGGGGAACTGGTCGAGGTCTGCGATGGTTGCGTCTCCGTGCTGGGGATCACACTCAATCCTTCTGTTCCCAACGATGACTCCATGGCCACTGGAGCTGGTTCCTCTACTGGCTTCTTCTTGCGGAAGGCACGTGGATAGGTGCCAAAGTTGAATTCGAACTTCTTCTTGGGCGGCGCCTGTGATTGGGTGGGTGATGCAGTGGCTCCGATGCTTTCCGGGGTCTCCTCTGATCCTAGCTCACCCTCATTCTCCTTGAAACTCTTGCTGCGTCGCAGCTTCAAAGTGGAGAACTTCTCCGGCAACTTGAACTTGGACATATCTGGTTTGTTGAACTTGGTGAACTCAGGTCGCTTCAGTTCCTTTAACTTGGACATATCCGGTCGCTTAATCTCGGGCATCTTAATCTTGGAGAACTCCGGAGCCTTGAAGCGCCTTCGCTCCTTGGCCTTCGCTTTGGGACTTCCAGAAACGGGTTTGGGTTTTGGCTTGGTCTGGAGTCGGGTGCGCAATTTACCAGCCTGCTGACGAATGCCATCCTGCATCTTCTTCGTGCGATCCTGGGCCGTGGCCATAAAGCCCTTGCGACGATTCTCCGGCTGCAAAGGCAGCTCCTCCAAGGCGCTCGAGTCCACTTGGCTGGTGTGGATTTCGTAGTCGGTGCGGGATTCGGTGCGTGGCGTGGTTCCAGCCGAACTAAGCGGCAAATCGATGTCCATGGGCACGTGTAGTTCGGTTTGGGGGCCAAGTGCAGGCGAGGATTCGTGCGCCAGCGTCACGCCCACGGGCTCGTATTCATGATCACTGGAAAATAGAAAGGGGTACACAAGTTAAGTTTCAACGATCTAGGAGTGCGATTTTCAACATAGAACGTGTGGTGTAGAAGCGGTTGGTTAAAGAAGGCCTGCTGCTTGAGTGTCGAGGTCAGGGTGCTCGGGATCGGGGGCAGAAAAGGTGGCGATGGCTTACCGAGAGAAATAGGTCCGTTCGAGGAAGTCTCTGTGATCTAATTGCTTTTGGGTCAGGGGCGAGTTGGACTCGAAATCCGCGAGGCGCGATTTGCGTTCGTCAAAATGGAAACTAACCGTCTTTGTCATGCGGGCCGCCCCGAAAAGCTGCTCCTGGGATCGGCCCAAATGGGAGTTGCGGTCGTGCGACTGGGTGCGCGGTTCCCGGAACGAGGTCTTCCGCTGCACCCCGAAGCCACGCTGTTCGGAGGGAGCCCGCTGGTGGAGGGGTCGATAGACGTGACTCCCACTTCCTGATATCTGAATGGGCACCGAGATGAGTGGCCGACTGCCTCCCAACGAAATGTCCCTGCTGGCTGAGTCCCTGTGTCCATAGCCTGGATCCGGCATCTCGATCTCGCTGGAGTAGAGGTTCCTGTTGCCGGCCATAAAGCTTCCTCCGCTCATGCTGACACTCACGCTTCCTCCTCGTGGAACGGCGGACACCACCACGGGTGCAAAGGCCTCACTAATGTCCACCGATGCCCTTTCCGAGGCGGCAAAATCCTCGCGACTGCTGTACATGGTCTGGGCATTCGGCGGAGGAGCTGGTGGTTTAGCTGGCCGGGCACAGTACTGATCCATGTCGTCCACTTTCAGGGAGAAGGTCTCAGTCACTCGGACCGCCAGTGGTTCGGCTTCTTTTCCCTTAACCGCCGCTGACGAGGTGGTCACCACGGTCATGGCCTGGGGCTTACTGCGCGAAAACACAGAGAGCAGCTTCACTGGTGATGGGGATTTCTCCTGCCTTCCCATTTTTGGACTTGGGGTGCGGGAACGCAGCGGAGAGGGTGACTTCTGTCGGGGCTCCTTAGCGCTAAACATCGATTTGAATCGCGAGGTGTAGGAAGTCTTAACCTCTGGCGAGGCTTCCTGTAGACTAATGGCAGTGGGAGTGGGATAGGATGAGCCAACTTCGTTTGGTTGCTGTGGTGACCACATGGGTGCTCGTTCCGGAGAGAGTTGCCTCTGAGGTGAAAGTTGCCTCTGCGGAGAGAGTTGCCTCTGCGGCGAAGGTTGCCTTTGTGGCGAAGGTTGCCTTTGTGGCGAAGGTTGCCTTTGTGGGGATAGTTGCCTGTCCGGAGTGTGCTGCCGCTTGAGCATTTGCTGGGCAGTTGGAGGCACCGATGGTTCCGCTGGCGACGGACTAGTTGTTCGACTCGAAGGGAGTTGCAGAGTGGCCATCATGGGCGGTGACTTGGGTCGCCTGGGCGAGGGTCTGGGACTCCGGCTGCGGTGCTCCGCCGCCTTTTCTTCCTCCTCCCGAACCAATTGATCTATATCCACCATTGGTATGTCATGGATGATCTCGATCTTGGTCAGCTCACCCACTTTCGGTGGTGCTGCGCTTAGATCGCCCCCAATAGATGGCGGTCGTCTGGTCTCCGCTTGGATATTGTCCCGGATGCGCACGATGCTATGCTCCTGGGCGATCTGCTCCAACTCCGCCACTGTCTCGGCCAAAGGATCGATGGGTTTGACTGTGGGTTGATAGGGGCTTTGCAACTGCTGGAAGTCGGATTCCACGAGGAAGGAGGGACGCACTGCATCGCCACCAAAGCGGGACACATCGATGGGTCGATTTTGGGGCAACGTAACACCCGGTAACTGGTTCTCTTTATTGGCTGCGCTGGGACGCATGTAGTCCGTTGAAAGTGGTGGCTTGGCAATGCGGAAGTCCTGCTGCGAGGGAGCTGGCGAGGCTTGGTGCGACGGGAATAGAGGTGGTTGGTCCATCAATCCCGGAGTAGCTGTGGCCGGTATCAGATTTAGTTGCGGCGGCTGCAGTGATCCCGGCACTATGCTGGCCTGGAAGAGATCGGCGTTGGATGCCCTACGACTGGTGCTGGCCGAGCGACGTCCTCCTGTTGGCTGGACTCCACTGGGTATATTGATGTCCGCGCAATACAAATCCGTTTTGGAGTTTCCGGCTGAGATGCGGCGCAGTGAGGGCCCACTTCTCATGGACAGAGTATCGGGAAAACGGCCCATGCTGCCAGAAGATAAACCGCCCATGGACAACTGTCGTCTTCTTCCGGCCACAAAGGCTCCCCCTACTCCTCCTGGATGGGGGGCTGAGAACTGCTCCGGTTCTGTGGCATCTGAGATGCTGCGCACCACCAAACCCCGCGAGCGAGCCGTCTGTTCCAGCTCCGGATATCGCTCCATGAAACTAAGGTCCACCGAGGGGGGGGCCACATCCGCATGACTCACCACCTCGAAGCTGTGCATGGATAGATCATCTCGCAGCTGATTGATGTGGGCAGGTGGGTACTGCTCTTCTGCGTGCCCACTTAAACGGGATCCCGGGCGCGAGTCCACGGGATTCACACGCTCCGGCAGAAGGGATTCGCACATGAAGTACTGGCAGGCGCAGCGGACGTCCAAGGAGGCACCACTGGCGCTCTCCTGGCGCGACACAAAGTGACGCTTCTCGGCGGGCAGGGCGCCCACGGAGGCCGATCGGCGGGAGTTCAACATTGCCACCAACTATTACTTGTTCACTTGTCCCCGGACGTAATTCCTCCTCTCCACCTGCTCCTCCTCCTCCGTTTCTTGCCAATCTCTATGCTTTTGTTCGTTTTCGTTGTGTGGTCGTCGTCGGTGGCTATTTTTAAGCACCACCAGAGCAGACATTGAATTTATTTTCTGCCCCGAATTCGAAATTCTTGCGGGGCACCCAAGAATTTTGCTCTGGGTGTTGCAATCGTTTGAATTAGTTATTCAACTATGTGGTTAATAATCGATTATCGATACCAGGCTTTGGAATCACTATATCACTATCCCTGTCGCTCGCATCTGAGATGGTGTTTCGGTCCCGTTATGTATACGTGTGCTTGATTGTGCATGCGCGAGCGCGTCTACATCGTTGCGATTTTCGGCCAGGACTGAGGAATTGGGAGAGCTTTTCGCCATTTACGCGACACAAATTTTCAACCGAAATTCTTGTTCGAAAGATGAAAATGTTTTTCTTTAAAATTAGCAAAAACACACATATGTATGTATGTTTGTATTTATGTAGACGCGACACGGATTAGCGGTGCCATTGTATGAGTAAGGCGACAAAGCTACTTGTCTGCTCATAATTGCGATCGCGGTGAGTTTTTGGGTTAGTGGGGTGGGGAGTGGAGAATAATGGGGAGATGAACAAGGAGGAGTAACAATTAGTCGCTCGGCCTGCACTTTATCGTTCTATTTTTGGGGGCCTTTGGTCCGCCTGCCGGAAATCTTCTTGTCATTCGTCGACCTTTAGAGCGCTAAATATACTCTTCAATTTGCCGTTTGATGTTCGGTTGACACGCCTCGTTTGTTTCAGGCTTTTCCATGTAATTACTTGTTGGAATTCGTCCTATGGAAGCGGACGTGACGTAACCTTTGGGAGTAGTGTTCAGATGATCATGGAGTCAAGGAGTTCTATTTATCCCACCTCGTTCCGCATCCACCATAAGCCCACCCAAGTCCCCACACATTAAGGTATATATTTACATATTTATTAAACCAACACCGATGGAGAAGTGAAAGGGACGCACACATTTGGTAGGGAAGTACAGTACTTATCGGCTTAAAGATACTTGAAATCTTCAAAATTTCAAATCAAATAAATCAAACGAGAACGAAGTCGTATTGTCACAATGACAGATATTTGGCAGCCATAGAATATACTCAACCGATGTTGATCTACATTGAATTACTATAACAACACATATATGTATGTTCAGCTATGGGGTCTATATCCCAGCCGTTTGAACTGCAAAAACATATATTAAGACGATTGCAAAAGTTTAAAGACCCTGGCTAGCAACAGACGAACTTCGCTATATCGACTTGCTTAGTAATGTTGAACAAGAATATATATGTATATACAATACTGGGTTGGAAATATCTTTATACTGACCAAAATTATAATATTCTTTACAAGGGTATACAAACGGAGTTTTGCACCTTATTGATATGCAAAAGTTAGTTTCGATATTAAAGAATTGATATTTCATTATCAATTGACATTGACGTGACAATATCTAATGTAATGCTATCTTTGCTGTGAATGTTTTACATTTTTTTTATCCTTTTTCTTAAAACAAGAAGAAGGTAAAATTCCTGTTTTTAGATGTTTCTTAAGCAATGACTCTTTTTCTTGTAAACATAGTTTATCACACTTGATGTGATCCGTTTTGACCGTGTCAAAATACAAATGCTAATGTAATTTCTGACTCCTAACTGAAGTGTCTTATTATCCGATATTCACTGTACCCCTTATAGGGTCTTACCTTAGGTCTAAATCATTTCAGGCCACCTTTCCTATTGAGCCCGCTACCAAAACTTGTTGGTGGCGCCGGCGCTGCAGCAGCAGCAGAGCGTCCAGGATGCGGATCGCTTCACCCGAATGCGCCAGGTGCTGGGGGTGTGGTGGGTGGTGGGTGTACCGTGGGTGTCTGTGTCGGTGTCGGTAGTGTAGTGGTAGTCTTGGTACCGTGGTGCGCGGTGGTGCTTGGTGAGCCGGCGGCGCCCTCTGCCTCCGCCCGCAGCTCTACCTCCAGCTCCCGACAACAAGGTTAGTAACAATTTCATGAGCAAGTCAATTAGGTTAGAGCGTCTGCAAGATGGTTAGAGCAACAGCAGCCGGTTTGGGGTTGTGCTGAGTGTTAGTGTCAAGCCAGGAAGTGGTGTTCTTTTGTTGGGGGTATCACAATTGGAGTTTTTCTCCCACTTACCTCTCGTTCTTCCACTTGGCCGCATTGGTAGCTGCCTCCAGGACATCCTCGGGCAGCTCCACATCCTCGCGATGCGGTTCCGCTTCGTCCTCGACGTGGGAGAAGGTCACCTTCTTGTCCGAGGGCGCTGGCGAGGCCTCTTTCTTCAGAGATGGACGCAGATCGCCACTGAACTCCATGGGTTCGTCACTCTCCTCGGCCACAGGCGAAAGTTGCGCCAGGCGTGCACGTTCCTCGTCCGAGGAGGTAGAATCTATGGACGAGATGGGGGCCAGCAGGGCGCCTGGCTTTCCGGCGGTCACCTGCTCCTCCTCGCTGCTGCCCATGCGATCCAGCGGCACTGCCTTGGCCGCCTCGATCTCATCGATGGCCAGATTGTCCTGACGCGTTAGGGACTTCTTAAGGGATTCCAGCTCCAGAATGGGCTGGTCCACCTGCTCCTGAACACCAGCCTGGCCAATCTCCTCGTATACATGTTCCCGTCGAACGCGAGGTGTTTTCTTGGGCGGGTCCTCCTCTGCTTCTGGTTCTTTTTCCTCCTTATTTTCCACCTTTTCCTCCGCGGGTTCGGTGACTTCCACTGTGGGAGCCTCCGTCTCAGTCCTGACCACCGGCAGCTCGATGATCTCCTCGGGCTCTGGCACTCTACCGCTGCCACTGCCACTGGGCTGATCCTCCAGCAGCTCCTCCTTGGTGCGCTTGCGGCAGGGCGACTCATCGTATTCCACCAGCTCCAGGATATCATCGGAATCCTGCTTTTCGATGAAATGCGGAATCTCACTGCGATCTGATTTGGGGGAGGCCTTAAGCTTCATTATCTTTTGCTGCTCGCCGAGGACGATCTTGTCCTCCTTTTTGAGGCTGATCCTCTTGATGTTCAGCCGCTTCTTCTGGCGCTCCGCCAGACTCTTCAGCTTCTTCATGATGTCGAATCCCTGCTTGGGTTTGCTGGACTTCGAAGGCTTCTCGGTGTTGGGGATGAGGGATCCCGGGGGCGGGGCAAGTTCGTGAACGCTGCTCTGCCGACTGGGATTTGCGGAGTTGCCGGGCAGTGACTGGGCGTCCTCGTGGGTGCGACCGCTGCGTCTCCGCCGGATGAGGTCGCGGATGTGGGCCAGGCGATTCGTCTTACGTGGTCGGGCGAGACCTCCAACCGCCAGAACAGAGTCGGAAACGCAGGAGATGCACTCGCTCAGAGCGTCCTCGTTGTGCTGTTCCCGTTCGGACTCAGTTTCCGAATCGGAGGACTCCTCGCTGCTGTCGTCGGTGGTGGTGGCTACCGCCTCGTCCTCGGACAGGTCCTGGATGTAGCGTTCGGTCTCCTTTACCAGCACCTGCTCGTCGTAGCGCACCTTCTTAAGGGACTTGGGGGATTCGGATTTGAAGCGCAGTTCCTGGGACTTTCGCAGGAGCAGCACAATTTCCGGCTGCTCGTCGGGTCCCAGTGGGCGTTTGTACAGATGTGTCCAGGGATAGCCGCCCTTTAGTTGGAAGATTAAGAAAAACATCATATAAAATTTGCTTTGACGCAATCATGAATTTAGTTTGTATATTTTAACAACATACCTATCTATAATATACAATCTACAAATCTTTGGCACTAAACTTTTCAAATTAAAATCATAATTGATGCTCGGATCCTACATTCAAAGTTCGATTGCTTCTTATTTGCTTGAAATAAGAGATTTTTCTTTCAGAAAAACAAAAACACAAACAGTTTCGAAACCTCAAATTTATAGTGTACTGATACCATTTATTCTAAATTTAATTTGTATGAGTAATGCTATTTCTTGAAATGACGCTTTATAGAAAAAAAACATTCATAATAATGAGAAAATGATTTCTATTGTAACTTGAAATTACAAGTAGATTATTGCCGCATCAGGCGACTCATTGTTTCTCTTATTTTTTAGCTAACTAGAGTTTGGTTTTTTTAATAAAATATTCTGATATTTTTTTGGATTAATAAAAGGTGTTGTTTCCGCTTGGAAAAAGTAAAACATTTGAATGATGTTGAAATTTTAATTGATATTTTAGAAAATAAAAGCTTTTTAGCTTAGAGAGCATACAATTTAGTTTTTGCAATTATAACATTAGGAATGCCTTTTACAAATATTTTGCAATCTAATTCGGTATTTCGAAATATTATAAGACCTTTGTTAATGAAGGAGAAATTTGATGTGGTATACTAATATGTATAATAATAGATAATTGAGACTTTGACTTACCCGCTCCTTGGCTCGTTTCAGATCCTCCCAGCGATATGTTTGTAGAGGCACTGGTGGCTTCTCCTGGCTGCTGTGCAGGAGGTACTTCTTCAGGGATTGGTAGTACTCCCGTTTGCAGTCCGCTGAGAGTCGCTGGGCATCCAACTCCTCGGATCCGGTTTGCAGGCGATTCTGTTCGATCTGCGGCAGTGAGTCGATGAACTCCTTGCGTTCCTGCTCCTCTTCCTCGGTTTTTGGCGTGGGCACCTCCACGAGTTTCAGTTCGTTGGGAGCGGCTACGAGTGGCTTTGGCTTTCGCTCCTCCTCCTCCTCCGGCGGCAGTTCCAGAACAATCTCCGCCTGGGGCTTGTTCTTCAAGATGCTGGTCAGCTCATTCAGCTGCACATCAACCTGCTGGGCGAGTGAGCTGATCTCGTCGCGATCGCGCTGGATCTGATCCTGGTGCACCCGCTGTGCTTCGTCTACATCCCGGCTAAGTGCCTGGATCAGCTCCTGCTCGATCTCATCGACCAACTGCTCGGCAGTGCGACGTACTTCCTCCGACGGAGTGGCCGTCTCGTCAACCTCGGCGATTTGGTGAGTCGGCGCTGAAGTTTCCACAGGCTGTTTGGTCTTGGCTCCGGCTGGTTCCACCTCGATCACTGGCTCCGCGCCATCGGTTCCCACTTTGGAGGTGCCCTGCTGAAGTTCCTGTTCAAAAGGAGTTAGTTCCCGAATGCCCACGCCACTGGCTTCGTCCGCAATGCTCTCGATGAGATGGGACTCGAAGTCCAGGAGGTGGGAGCCACCGGGAGTGGTGGGCACTATGTGTGACTGGGGTGCCTCGATGTTGTTGTTATCGAGGGCTAGCTTCAAGGCGGCTGCTTTCACCTGCTTATCGTCTAGCTGCGAATCGCTGGCAATGCCGTTGATCAGGAGTATGGTCGGCTGCTCAATGGGGCCAGTTCCAGCGCCAGGTAGCGACACTACAAAGGGGGTACCAGAAGGTAAGAAAAAAGCGTAAATGAGGTGTTTACACTCTGCCAGCAACAGGTGCTAAAAATAAGCGCAAACGGCGGACAAACGGCTAGACAAGACATAATTACATAAGTCGCAACTCGAGAAATGAGAGACAATCAATCTACATATAAACATTCTCTTAACAATTCTCAGTTTCGATATCGAAAGCTGCAATTACGAAATACAAAATACGAAAATGTGTAATGCGAAATATGTATATGTTCTCCTTTACCACAATTGATCAACTGGTAAACTCGATTCTTGACCGATTCCAGTTATTCGTTTTTCGTTGGGTTATTCGTTTTCGGTTGCCTTTTATTTTCGAAAATTAAAATCAATCGAATGGGTTTGGTTTATCGGGGTACGCTTTGCTCACAAATATCTCGGATATCAGCGCAATTCGCGGGTACACGAGCCGTGCATTGAAATTGTCCGGGGCCAACTGGCCGTCCAAACGGATTTTTCGCAAAGCAAAGCCCCCCGAAAAGAAACCGTTGAGAGACTACATTTTCTTCGCATTGCGCTCAATTGTTTTTCTTTCAAAATACTTATACTTATGCTTAACAAATTTTTACTATTCCTCGCTCGCGTTCTCTCATGGTTTATTTTTTTCCTTTTTTTGTTTTAGTTTTTGTTTGGTCCGCGTTCGAGAAATAGTTGCACACACAACCAGTCGTAAACAATTTGCAGTTTTTACACACATATTATCGTTAATTTAGCACACCGCGGATAAACAAGAGCACCTAGAGCAACCAACCAAACGACCCATCAAAATAAAAAAAAAAACCCACAAAAGCCAAAAGTAAATTTCATTTTACATTCATGCGCCCAATTCTCGGTGTGTTTTTACATTCAACAATTATTGTTTGCTTATCGTGGCTATATAGACACACATATGTCTGCAGTTCATATTAGTGTGTAGTGGGATCTAACGTAATCACATCAAAAATTACAAGCCCACGAAACTTAATTGTTTGTACAAAACAAAATTTCGTCTTCCGTTACGCTTTTATGGTTATACTTGTGGTTGAACGAGGAGCTTTATTGATTTAAAGAGGCCGGGGTATTCCAAAAATCAAATCCAATATAAGGCAAATTTCATTCATTATAATTTAATTTGCCATACCTTGACAAATCTCTTTAATCACTTCCCATATGGGGTTAAATGAGGTAAGAATCTTGGCTCTCGTAGTTGTTTTTCTTTCGAATGTGACATCATGGCAGAAATTACACAAATCTGGCATATGCTTAAATAGGTAATTATAGAAAAATGATGAAAAAAATTGTAGGTACTCAGATAATAAGTTGACCCTAGTTCAATATTTTTATACATATGATTCAAAACTTCTTCATATAATATATTTGGAAAACGAAAGGGTAAAGATCAAGTAATTACTATTAACTTTTTATGTTTCGTTTTTTACCTTGTACTTACAATGTACATATGGTACAATCTAAGATCATCGACGATTCAAAGAAAATTAATTAATATTTTTTTATTCCCATTTTTTTATATTTTTATTTTTGTATTTTAAAAATTTATAACATTAACAAATATATTGACCCATTTTTATTTCCCTGACCTACTAATTTGGAATATGGTAATACTTGAATGTAACTACATATTTCTCAATCTTGGGAAATATGTATTTATCCATATCTGATTGTACTTTTCGATCTCTCACCCTTGGGTTTCTCAACCCTAAACAATGTTTAACATTACAATACCTGTGTATACCTTTTGATCTTTCAATATTCAATCATCTGGACTGATTTACCATGTACTACATTTCATATTTGCTTTTCTCTTGTTCAAACATCCACGTGTGGATGGATTTACCATAACAATTCGAGCGTAACTACCTTGGCTTGACTTGCTGTACATGGAGAGCCTCTGTTCGCAGTTGAGTGAATTCGGTTCGAGGCTTTTCCTTAAAATCAACTTTTTCATACATAAATGAACATTGACAAGTGCCTCCGGGAGCATTCGCCTCCTCCTCGGCCTCCAATGGAAATCAATCCAAATACAAATCCGAATCACGGACAAGTTCATGAACACTGTCGCAGCTGAACTTTACACAAATTTGTGAACAGACAGATAAAGAGGTGGCAAATGCGGCGGGAGAGTCGGAGTAGAACTCGCTGCTGTCGAACGTTGCGTATACGTAATGCGCGTGTGGATACATCAACTCTATAAATAGTCGAACCTAGGAACCATTACAATTTATTACCGAACTCTGAACCCTCGTACCCTTACGAATTGCGTAACATGCAAATCAATTAAATGTTTGCCGGCTCACTCACTCACCATAATTGCCAGCGACACTGAGGAAAACATAAACCATAGTCGTAGGAACTTTGAGTTAGTATCATTGGTAGTTAAGTTAACGGATTGCGTAAAAACAAAATAAAAATTTGGGAACAAAAAACCGAAAAGAAAAGAGTAGCTAATTTGTCTGGGCGTCGCTTGAGCCTCACATGTTCGACGTCTAATCGCGTTTTGAATACTAGCAACTAAAAAACTCACGCTGAAAACAAAACTAGCAAAAGTTGTGGCAGCGCCGCCGGCAGCAAACTTGTCGCTGACGTTGAAGCTTTGACGTTGCTCTCGAATTGCGAAACGTGAAATGCTGATTGAAATGCGAGAGAAGAGACCGGGGGACACCTCCTCCTCATTCTCTACCTTCTCCTCCACGGGATCCACCAGCGTGCTGCACTTTCGCCACTGGTTGCATGCGAATGTGGCGACGTCAAACGCCCAAGGTCGTCATCGCGACCGGGCGCTCTCCACTATATTTAGAATCATTTAAGCGTAACGCACTCAAGGGCCACCAAGGCATGCCAAGTTATTAATGAGTGGTTTTCGTATTGGTCCTAGCCAGAGCACTTCGCAAATCAATTCATTAGTTGGCCCTACCCTCCCTTTTATGTTCGTAGTTAAGGAGTTTAATCGTTTAATTTAAAAAAAAAATTAGCTTCAGAAAGATTTCTTATTCTTATTTAGTTTTTTATTCTTACTCAGAGAACTGACATCTGTGTAATAGTATTCGGGCCTTACAAAATATTAATAGGTAAACATTTCCTTTAGAATTCCAGACTAGTTACTCATTACGATTTAAAAGTACAAAGTCTTTTCTTTAAAGTTTGTCTAAGAGGTTTTGTTTAATTTAAAAGAAAGCTAAACAAATGTTAGAACTCAATTGATTTGTTATTAATACTTAAAAACTCCGATGCAGACTTTAAAAAAAATCTTTAGAAATTTAAAATATTTTTTTTCCAATATATATTCGGGAATATTTTCGGGAAATTAATTTCAAGCAAAAAAATATTCAACAACTACACTCTTGATATAAAGTTGGAATACTCTTGAAAGAAATGTGTCTGGCCACCGCTGTTCATATTCTAATGAATGAGCGGTATCGTTGCGAATCTAGCACACATTGCGTATGCGTTATGTGGATTCAGGTCGCCGTCCCGGCAAAATTTTGTGTGTTTTCTTTTGCTTGGCTAATTTTTGCTTGTTGTGAAAATAAATTCTGGTGACACAATTGCAGAATACCGAGTTCATTGCACGTCTTAATTATTCCCAGCCAATGCAAATCGGCAGAAGTGAAACAAAAATTGCCAAATTGATTTCCACTCATTTCTGGGCCGCAGCAATTTACCATTTTTTATTGCACTTTAATGCCCAGGCCAACGGCCCACGCAGAAGCTTTCGGTTTCCGACCTTGACTGGTCAGATATTGAATTATTTATGTACCTATAAATATAGTTCAGGGAGAACTCTGGTATATACATACATTTTGGCTTTCCTTCATATTGACGATTAGTTCCAAACTGAAATAAAAATAAAACGACGGTAGACGACAACAAAACGAAGACGACGTCAACGGAATGAAACAAAACGAAACGAAAGCGACAGAGCAGAAATCCAATCAAATCAAACAGGCGGAGAATATAACGTATACGTATAGGTAGCCCACATGAGAGACAGTTGGATGGGTTGAAGAAATCACGGCACAAACTATGTTCTTAACTCGAAGGCAAAAGTTAAGGAACTTTTGCCACAACACAAACACGAGCACCACTCATAAATAATGAAAGTACGGACAAAAGTGAGTGTACGATTCCGATGAGCCTCGAACCACATAGAACTGAAGATGCTGATGAAAATGAGATGCAGACCATCGGGAGACCCGAGACAATGTAAACAATAGTGATACACACAGTCCGGGCAACATGTTGCCAAAGCAAATCTCTTGATCTCTTTGTGAATGAACATGGCGGAACAGCACAAGACCAAGAAGTCATGGGAAGAGGGGGAAAGTCTTTTACCAATCACTGGTGCCATACAGGTCAGGAATCGGGTCAGTGCTGTGCCCGTGCTGGGAATTGCTCTATTTGCTTGGGGACTCGATGCTGGACGGCCTGCAATTAGGTCAAAGTTTGTTTTATAATTCGTTGGTGGCCCGCTGGTCATGTGATGGGATGCGATTTGCTGCTAATTGGAATTCAATCAAAACACCATTAGCCGGCCTTTTTTTCGCAGACTCCTCCAACCGATCAGAGACCAGTTCCTCCGCCAATTACCAGCAATTTTCACCTAGTCTGAATCATCGCTTCTCTTCGCCATGCTAATCAATAGGCGAAATGTTCCGTGCATTATGGTTATGAGAAGTTTTTACTGACATTTTAGGTTGAACATTTTAGCACATTGTGCCTAACAGGAATTTACCCCTGGTTTCTCCACTGCATGACTTATCAATAAATTATACACAAGTAGCTGCAGTATTAAATTGAAGGGGCATGAGCTTATTGATTTATGATTCCTAATATAATAATCATAAATGTGCCTGCTATGAATAGCAGCTGACTTCATAATTGACTGATGTCTAGAGCCGTAATGGAATATTAATGCAGGAACCCATGACCAAGATAGCCTTCAGTGTTAAGCTTGCTCATTTTAAATAATACTTCTTTGTAATTTTATATTAGACAAGTGTAATTGGGAACCCTTTTAGCCCCTACATTTTAATATTCTACTAATTTAGTAAATTTAACCTATTGTATTTACGGTTTAATCGTGCCCTATCATAATTCAATGTTTTTTAAATGCAATTTTTGTAGAAATAGTTAAGAAGCTTCCCAATAAACTCAAAAAGCTAAGGGTAAATAACTGCCCAGAATTATGTAACAAATCTTTTACTTATCTCCGAGGCTGTTAAATAGATAAAGTCGGTACACCAATTGTTTCCAAGCCGTCGATAAGATAGCGCTGCCATATGTTTACTGCCCCATCATATGACTGTGACCCAAATGACGTTTCAAGAACGGTCTACGTGCTCTGATCCCAGTGTGCAGTCTTCGCTGCAGGAAACTTGAACTTGGCCTCTTTGCTGTTTTAATTGCCTATAACAAATTGCCGTCAAGTGGCAATCAGAGCACTGCAATCTTCCAGTTCCCCGGAGATAAGAACCCTGCTCTTTTGTTAGGCCGTCTGGGAACGGGAATGCGAACCGTTTTTAGTTTGGCTTTTATTGATTTGGAAATAAGCACGAAATTTGGTTGCGCTTGTTTTTCACTTTCATCAGTCATAAAAGCGACTTGAATAGCGGAAAAGTGGCCGTAGATCACGTTCGTTCTCCGGCTAATTTTAATCATGATCGATGCAACGGAGCTAGCGGTACTCCACAAAAACCCCAGACAAGTTGGATGGGGTGGCGTATAACCGGTTTGGCAATTCACATAGCCAGATCCACGCCCATTGTGCTTAGCAAATAGAAGATGCCGCTAGCACGGAGCCAGTTGATGGGTCTCGGTTTGTCTGGTCTGTTTATCTGAATGCCAGGCAGTTCACAAGATTCCGAAATCCATAACTTAACATGTGGGAAAATTTCGTTTTTCCAATGCAGAATGTCATATGCTCTTGCGAAGGTCAAGAATGTCTAAGAATAAAACTAAAATAACATTTTTGTAGGTTGAAATAAAAAAAACTATTCAAAGTTCTCAAAGCTTTTTCAAATTAGGTTTTTTGTTAATCACTGAAATTATTTTTGTATAAATCAGGGACAAACTTTTTGTTGGCTTTGGAAAAACAAAAGAAAAAATTCCTTGAATTAAGAATAATATTAATATCTTCAAAAGAAGAATTACTGGCTAACTATAAAGCAAATCTACGAGTAACGGGTATAATAAAATCAACTTTAATAAAGTTAATTTATTTTAGATAGTTTTATATTAAAAGGAATGTAAACATTTTCAAGGGGTCTAAAACAAATTTTTAAATGTAATTCAATCATTTTAAACGTTCTAATTGCAATTTAAACTAATCTAGTTTGACACAATTAACCATTAAAATGGTAACCCCCAAGTTCACCGATTTGGCGGCGTTCTGCATATTAAATTGATCTACATAGTGCTTTACTACTACCCCAATGGCCAGACAATTGTGTGATATTAGTGGGCCATTGCATTTGATTGCCGATTTCCGTTGGACTGGGCCTGGGTCTGGGAACTTTGAAGTCGGCTTGTGCATACTAGGGTATAATTGGGGAACCGCTTACCCGCTGCGGCGCCAAAACAGAGAACTTGTCATGGTTTTTGGCCGCCGTTCAACTTGGCAGGCAATCATAAGTAATGTTCTGAGTCCCCAGCACACATGTGTATGCAGTCCACCCAGCCCCACAGAATACAACTTGTTCTATATTCGTCAACGACTGTCATTACAGCGCCCACGCGGCGTATGCGTAATGCGCGTCTAATTTGTGGGGCATTGCGATGTGGGGATGCATCCATTTGGACTTGTTGGCCCTACCTTCGTCCCAGGGATGATGATGCAGCTGCTGCTGGTGTTGCTGTTGAGGAGTCTCATCCTGAGCTGGCCGAGATTTGCGTCCTTTTTTCGAGCGTTTGGACTCCATTTTATGGCTGCCGCTGGCTGAGATTTACTTGTTGGCTACAAGACACGCGCGTAAATAGAATAATATATACTTTTATGTCAGATGGACCGAGTGTGTGTGTTTTTATATGCCCGTGGTTTATCTTCAGTGACGCACACACAAGTGACATTTGCCAAACACACACAGTACCACACACTTTGTCGCGTTTTTTCGAACTTTGCGTATTTTTTGTCGCTTCGATTACTTGGCGCGTCCGCAGATACTCTCGCACATATATATATCTATCTGGCGAGAATATATTTTAGATTTAAAATTTTCCCAAGTTATTTATAATGCGGTGATTTAATTTAACACACACTCGGCCACTTTTCATATTCCTTACTTGCCAAATAATCACGAGAAATGGCGACAACACTTTTCCCCAGTCCGATTGTATTCCAAAAAATTATTTATGAAATTAAATTGAATGGGCATTACGTGACAGCAAAGTTTATTTTAACGATTAGTACGGATAGTGATGAGTTTTCCTTCTAACTGCCGACGCTGAACTGGTGAACTGCCGAACCGCTGGGCAGTTGGGCAGTTGGGAAACCGCTGGCCGGTCGGCTCGTTTATTACTGGTCGGGTTAGTAATATCTATATGTTATATGTACATATGTAGCATTCGAGAACTGAGCGAGAAGTTGGGTGAAAAGTGAATGAAAATCGCGCACGGAGTCCGCTGATCCGTCCATGCGTCGTCGTTGTGGTTAATTTTTAGTGTCGAGTTTGTCGTCGATCGTGGATCGTTTGCCGTGCCGTACCGCGCGCGACTAATGCCGACTAAACCTGCGAGCAGTATGCCATCTCGGAAAGCTTTTCAGTAGGTTTCACTTTTGGACCGTGTTTTTTGTCACTGGTCACGTCACACGGCGCGAGCATTTATTCCGTGTTCTCTGGCCGAAAAATGTATTTTTACGGAGCAGCTCTCCGGTTTTCCGGCATTTATCCACCGACTGCACACACCAACTGCACTTGCTTATCACACACTATTTCGCTTGGCGATCGTATTTTTAGAGATATAGCCTCTGCCATATCGAGTTGGTTGATTGCCAGCCGGATTGATGGGAAATGCTAATTGAAAATGGAAGGGATTGCTTATGGGGCTACCCATTAGGCCAGGGAGTTATGATTGGCAGATGTGTCAGATCATTCAAGTCTAATAGATTTTTAGGCAAAGCTGTTGGCTACTCAATGGAATTTATTAAGCAATTAGGAAGGCTTTAGCTTTTTTATTATGGTGGTAAAAAGTATAACATATTCATAATGTATGCATAATGTTTTTAAAACTGTTTTATTTTGTTCCCTGATAAGCGTTTATATAACTAATTAAAATTTAAAAATAAATATTTTTAAATGGCTTTAGTTTAATGGCGCAAAGTCATCATCCAATTTTGACCGAACTCAGACTTAAACTGATGACAAACTCCCCCCATAAAAACCCATTAAATTCCATCATAATTCCACTAATAAAACTAAAAGCTTACGCTCTCTTTTATTTGTGGTGCATAAAAGTGTGATGACGATTATTAAACAGAAAGTTCAAAAGTTTTGTGCAGTGGACGCGACAAGTTCAAGTTGTTGAGTCGGCAGATTGCATGTTTTGTATTTCAGCCATGTTTATGAGGACGCAACCCCCAGCAGTCCAACATCGCAACATCCCAACAGTCGGGTTCAATTGCCGCACTACCAGCCATCGGAGGAGATGCCTTTGTGGGCCACTGAAAGTGGCAACTGCTGCTCATCAAGTTCATTCCACTTGGCATTAAGTGCGCCCAAACAACCATCCCAAGAATGCTGCAACAGACACTGACAGTGAGATCTGTTTATAGACCCGGTCGGCATTTAATTGCTGGGAAAGAGTACGGTGTTGCAGAGGGGAATGCCTTAGTTGATTACATAAAAAGTGGTGGTATGGCCGGAGTTCAAGACTTCCCCTGATTAATCAGGCAAAGAGCAAGTCATTAAATTGGCATTAGCCATGGCAATTTGGCCAAAAACCAGGACGTCTACAAAGTTAACCTTTAGTCGAGTGCAGGTGCAATGGGTGAGATGAGTGTAAAAGTCCTTGATTAAAGCTAAGCATGGAAAAGCGTGCTTGACACAACAGCAATAACAGATTCAGATCCATATCCAGAACCAAGGAAACCTACAATACAAACTGCGTCCTCATTGAGCCGAAGTCATAGCTGATTGACAGGATAAAGATATAGAGGTAGAGGAGGTGGAGCTGGAGCTGACTGGGATCCTTGGCAACATTCACACGGTTACAGGACATTAATCAAACGCACACACGTGAGCTGCTCCACCTGCCTGGAGCGACTTATTTATGAGGACATTTATCGATTTGCCTGCCGAATTGTTCAATTATTTGGATTTCACCTGCCCCTTTGAACACCGAAATAGACACAGAAACACCACTGCACACTTGGCTCAGCCTTTTTTTTGTCCCGAGTCCCTTCAATTAATTATCCTTTTTAGCCTTCCGCTGGGCAACACACTTCCGTATCCGTATCCGGTTCGGAATCCGATATATCCGCCAGCAGGACAACACACCGCGATGGACACCGACTGCGGGGCACTGATGATTGGATGGTGGCCGCCGCCTTTTCAATTCCATTAAGGCCGAAACCGAAGCTCCTGGCTGACTGGTGGCTCTGTTTATGTTTATCCCTGCGCCTGCACTGTCCGTGCTCCTGTTGTTGTTGTAGTTATTGCTATTGTTGCCGGCATCGGCAGCGGTAGCCCGTCCATCTGCCGTTGGTGAAACATGCGCACTGTTGGCCCAGCACCTCGATTGTGATTACCCCCTGCAGGGGTATCCTTTGATATGCAGGTCTAGGAGCTATTTTGATGACCTGCTTTACGAGGGGAGACTACTTTTCGTAATCACTGTTTGGTTGCTTCTAATGGCCATTGGAGGATCATGCGCAGACGAAGGCGGTGGACTATCCGATGGCGGGCAGATTTGAATTTAAAAATATATTGAAATAGTAAAATCAATTTTTGCTGTTCTAAAGTATGCGTTCAATTAAATAGTCAATTTCTGGAATTTGGGTTTTTATAACTTACTATGAGTTAAATATATTTGAATTAGAATATAAAATGACGAAATTAAATAAAATTCAATGGTATTAAATAGATTGCGTACACTTTTTATCGGTCTAAATGCCATCATAAAATTAAATTGAAATGGATTAGTTAATACTAACTAATTGTAATTATAATTAGTAGATCATTATTTTGTAGTTTTATAGATCTTTGATCTCTTTAATTTTCAGATCTTAGTGGAATCATATACATTTTATTGTGAATTAGTTTTTATTTAGTAAGTTAAATATTTCCGTCAATCCACTCAAACGTTGTACTAAAAAAAGTTGTAGCAAATCTGTTTAAGCAAATATACCACTTTTTATAAAAAAATCAATCAAAAGTCCCTTGTTTAATATTTATAATGATCGTAACGGCTTTAATTATTAGTCGATTTGACTCGCTGATCTCGCCAGCGTTGCCGTACGGGCCACTTGTTTGAATGCTACTCGTTGATTTCGGGTGTGAGTGCCAACAGCTGATCAGAGTTAGATAATAGCATATTGTCCCCCAAAAACGAACATCAACATGGCTCTGAAGTTTGTGGCCAAGTCATGCAGGTCCTTCCTGAAACGAGGCGATCGCCCTTTATCCTGGACCCGGACACTCTCCCATTATCCTGTGAACGATGCCATGTTTGGTCTGGACGAAGATCAGCAAAAGTTGCGGGAAGTTGCATTCAACTTCTTCCAGAAGGAACTGGCTCCTCTGGCCAAGGAGATCGATAAACTAGACAACTTCAAGTAGGATATATAGAATAGCTAAATTTATTTTAACATGTATTTTTTTACATGTTCTTTATCTCATAGGGACATGCGGCCATTCTGGAAGAAACTGGGCGATCTTGGTTTTCTGGGCATCACAGCTGAGCCAGACTTTGGAGGCACTGGGGGCAGCTATCTTGATCACTGCATCATCATGGAGGAGTTCTCACGGTAAAATATTCAAACATTATTATCTTATGGCAAATCTTCGAAATCTCTGTTTTCCAGTGCGGCTGGTGGCGTGGCCCTGTCGTACGGAGCCCACTCCAATTTGTGCATCAATCAGCTGACTAAGAACGGCACTCCCGAGCAGAAGGAAAAGTATCTGCCCAAATTGTGCAGTGGTGAGCACATCGGAGGACTGGCCATGTCCGAACCAGGAGCAGGATCTGATGTAGTATCCATGAAGCTGCGTGCCGAGCGCAAAGGAGACTACTATGTCCTGAACGGATCAAAGTTTTGGATCACAAACGGTTCCGATGCGGATACACTGGTAGTCTATGCCAAGACAGGGAACAATGGAGTTCCTGCCAAGCATGGTATCACCGCTTTTATAGTGGAAACTGCCTGGGAAGGATTTAGTGTGGCCCAAAAATTGGACAAGCTGGGCATGCGAGGCAGCAGTACCTGTGAGCTGGTCTTCCAGGATCTGAAGGTGCCAGTCAAAAATATTTTGGGCCAGGAGAACAAGGGTGTCTATGTGCTGATGTCCGGATTGGACTTTGAACGCCTAGTGCTGGCCGCCGGTCCAGTGGGACTAATGCAGGCCGCCTGCGACGTGGCCTTCGACTACGCTCACCAGCGCAAGCAGATGAACCAATTAATTGGAGAGTTTCAGCTGCTCCAGGGCAAAATGGCTGATATGTACAGCACACTGAGTGCCTGCAGAAGCTATCTCTACACTGTTGCCAAATCCAGCGATGCGGGCAATCGCAGTCCCAAGGATTGCGCTGGCGTTATCCTCTACACTGCCGAGAAAGCCACCCAAGTGGCCCTGGATGCCATTCAGATCCTCGGTGGCAACGGCTACATCAACGAAAATCCAACAGGCCGTATCTTGCGAGATGCAAAGCTATACGAGATTGGCGCGGGAACCTCTGAGATCAGGCGATGGCTCATTGGTCGCCAGCTGAACCAGGAGTACAAGTAAAAGAAGTATTCTTTCTTTTTCCGAACTTATCCAGAAACGCATTTATGGTACGACAACAGTGGCAATTATATGGATCAACTCTACTACCTGACAGACTAAATGTTGCATTTATTTTTTTAAGACGATTTATAAAATCAGTACTTTTATCAATGTTTATATGTGCCTTAATAAAAGAAGTAAGAACTTATAGCAAACGTGCTTTACTTTATTACTTTGGTTCTGCCAACAATCAAAACACATTTACCACCTTGTTAAAATATTGTTTTTTTATTAATTTACAAAAAATACACAATTTAAATATGCAACTGCATACACGACTCGCATACGTACGTATATACAAAGAAAAATAAAAAGTAACTATAGAACATAGATTGACTGTTCTGCGTATCGATTAAAAACAAGAGTTTTCTTAAGTTAGAAAATAATATTCAATGTTTAGTGCACAGTAATAAATTGCATCGAAATAACAACAAAGTGAAGAACCAAATTTGTAAGAGTTACGCTTATTGAGGGTTAATTGTAATTTCGTTGAATTTTAAGAGGTTTGCCTGAATAAGTTTGGACTGCAAACTGCAATTTGGTAATGGCATACCCCCGCATCTTGTATCGATATATATTGGCAATTAAATGGCAGATAAACACGTAGAACACAGATTTACGAAAACATAGAAGGTCGAATAGCGATATTAGATTGTTAATATTAGGCGGATTATATGGTATGGGTAAAGGCATATAGATGTAGTTTCGCTAGTGGCTAATTACAATTAATATTAAATTATTTCTATTAGTATGTGTACGGGTGTGTAAATGTTAAAAGCACTTTTGGCAAACATCGACATGCTCGTCACCAAGCTAGAACATTTACTTAAGCAACTAGAATCGCTTCAACTGGAGCGCTTAATCCAATCGAAAACTATGCTTCTCCGTCTTGGTCTCAGAGCGGGATTCCGTTGTTGTGGTAAAGGACTTGCGTTCCATCACACGCTGTGTCATGGATGTGAGTCGCTCCGAGCCCTGGTCAACAATGCTGATCTTGCCGCCATCGGTGTTAAGGGTCATCTGCGAGAAACTCGATTCCAGGGGCTTGACCAAGCCCAGTTCACTGCTGCTGGTGGTGGTATTGTTGGCTGACTTGTCAAAGTTACGCGTCTCATATCTGTTATTCATAAATTAAAAATTAGCAAATGCATAAAGGTAGGCAATGGTTTAAACCCACCTAGACGTGTATCCCTCGTAATTTTGACCAGGGTAGCCATTTCCACCAGTGAGCTGTACTACTCCGCCTTGGCCAAACGTCTTGTCATGCAGATCTTGCACGCACGCCTCCAGATTCCGGTTGACAGTGGGCTTCTTTGGCACCGCCGGTGGAGATGAGTTTAGCGTTTTAATGCTGGTCGACTCAAAACTTTGCTGGTAGTTGGGGTTAGTGGGTGTGCTGGGCTGCGGCCCCCGGCCGCCTGACGTGGTGGGTGCGGAGGTTAGGCCATTGCTGCCGCCCGGACTGCCTGGGTAGGGTCTGGGCACGGCATTGGCTGTTAGCTTGGGATTAGGGCGGAAATTGTGACCCGACGTAGCGGTTTGCATGTTAGAAATGGTCGTAGACAGCGGTGGTGGCGGTGGTGGGAAGTCTCCATTAGCGTCGTCCTGAGGATAGTTCGACGGCGGCGGAGACACAGCTCCGGGGTGATGGAAGTGCTGCGGCTGCGGATTGGCGTAGTTGTAGTGGTGCTTCTGCTGCTGGCCACCAGACGAGTAGCTTGGAGAACTGGGCATTTCGCCGGAACCGTAGTAACCGCTGCGACCCAAAGTCTGTTAGGGTTAGGGGTTAGAAGAGAGAAAAAGAGATACTGCCGGTTAGACTGGTTATGTGTTAGACTGGCTTAACCCGCACCAAATTAGAATTATGCTACTCTCAAAAAAATGGTGCCTCAATTTTGCCATCGATCTCATTGCCAATTTTCTTTTGCTGGTGCGTTTGCAAACTAATACAAATTATAACAAAGTGGAACATTAAAAAACGTGTCTCATACATTGTTTTGGCTCTTGTTGAGCGATCCATACGCGAATTCCGTGTCGCTCTCGTCTGTTGTGAATCCCTGGGCGTTCTTTCCATAGCGCTTCGCCTGGCGCACATGCTTCAGACGCTGGCGCGCCTCCTCCAGCTCCTTCTCCTTACGCAGCACGGCGGATCTGGCGTTAATCTCCTGCGCCATGCCATCCACCATCGACGTGTTGATCCTGAGGGAGTGCTCCTCCTCTGCCTCCAAGCCCTGTTGGGCTGCGTGCACCAGATTGTCAGTAGACTTGATAACCGAATTGCCGGCGGCCTGCAAACGACGTCCGGCCTCCGAGTTGGGATTGGACTTCACCTTGCAGGCAATCAGCAGTTGGGCCGTAGAGGCGGCCACTTGCTTGGCTGTGGAGATCAGCATCTCCTCAGTGCCCGCGCCGCGTACCAGATTTTGGGCAGCCTCCACAAGGCTGTGAGTGGCGGCAGCCACGAGGCGAGCGGCTGAGATGAGGCCCTCGGACCATTGCCCATCGACGGAGCTCGTCAGCGGACGATGAGCAACCTTGCCCGTGTCGATGAGTTCCCGCTGAGCGGCGTTCGCAGCACGTACCAAAGCAGCAGAAGCTGCCATGATTCCCTTGGCGGCCTCCAGGATCATTTCGTCAAACTTCATGTTCTCGTCGAGTTCAATCTGTGTGGCAGAAAAATCAAATGTGGAATAATATTAGAAATTGACTTGAGACATTAAAAGCAAATAACAATCACCAGGCAGTTTTAGTCGAGGTCTCAAGCTGAGTGTTTTAGTAGATTGGCGAAGGTCACAGTAATAATATGTTTGATTCCTGGGTGAACTTTTGAATGAAACAACCAAGAATATCAAACATATCTCACTGGAACCATCAATTAGTTTGTTTTGAAGGACTAGTTAGGGAAAAATCAAGCACCGCTTATATATTAAGATGAGTTTCGATTATGTCACTATCGTTAGTTATCATTCACCACTTAAAACAAAGTGTAAAAGATATAAAAATGAGACTCACCGTGACATCTGCCTGGCGACGTGGACGCAGCGAGGCCAATTTCTTAGCTGCCGCATCGATAGAGGCAGCGGCGCCCAGCAATTCATTCTCTGCAATGACCGTGGGATCCTCAGGATCGATCCAATCTGAACCCTTGAGCAGCCTGGCCATTGCCACCAGATCGGTGACGCACTTAGCAACGCGACGCGACAAATGCATGCGATCGTCGGCACTGCAGTTGTGCAGGATGCCACTGAGCAGGTCGCGGTAGGACTCGCCCACAGCCGTGCCTGCCTCCAGAGTGCGCGATCTCAGCTCTTCCGTTTCGGCACAGTTCCAGGCCACAGAACGGCAAACAATCAGCATGTCAGAGATGGCACGACGTCCGAGATTGGCGGCAGACACAATGTCGGCCTGCAGATTGGAGGTTCCGGCAGCAACCGCCTTGGCAGTGGCCGCCGTCACATTCATGGTCACTCGGATCAGCTCCTCGGGGCCCACCTGAGTATTACCCACTGGTGGGGTAGTGTGCATGGCCTGCCAGAGAAGGAAATTATAGAGTTAATAAATATTTATGTTACAACATTTTTAAGAAACCTACCCGAATCTCCTGAGAGATTGCTTCCACAGTGGCCTCCATGGCGCGAGTTCCACGCGTGTGCTCATCCTCCACAGCCTTCACAGTCTTCAGCAATGAGGACACGTTCAGTACCATCACCTATTTGTTTTTGAATGTAAAGTTTTTTTTTTGGGAGCAGAGCAGAAATGTTTATGATTAATGTTTGGTCAGCAAAGAAGTGAGTTGGAGGGAGTTACTTATTGATTACAGAATGTCTAATTATACAAACTACTCTACCACTAAATATGATATACTACGTCTACAACATTCTAAATGGCTTTGGCACTCTTACAAATCAATATAAAACTTAAATAAAGTCAAATTATATTCCAATTGGTTTTTATTATATGCATAAGTAATAAGAATTAGTTTTAAAAATGACTTGGTAACATTGAAAAAAGATAAATGGGAACTTCTAGGCGCCAGGTAAACGTTTTTGAATATTTTAGAGGATTTAAATTGTGTGCATTTTAAGAGGACTTGAGTTTCGTTGCTTTTCCCAGCACTTAAAAGTTCTCTTACAATCAGTTTGAATTCAATTTCTCGAGTGGCGAAAATTATGTTTCATTGTGCAATGAATTAATGCAAGTAGAATTTCGTCCCAGAATTTCAGTTGGCCATGATGTCGATGCTGCTGCTGAGGAGGATGTGGCTGCCACTTCGGATTTCTGATTGTGGGTTAGTTTCTGAATGGCCATTGTGGGCAGCTGCTTGGCAAACATCTTGAAGCGTCTGCTCGGCGTTTTTTTTTGTTCAATATTTTTTCGTTTTGTACATACATATGTATATGCGGATGAATGGAGATTTTGGTTTGATATCGATTTGATAGCAGATTGTTTTCCACAGCGAGCGCAGCGCATGAAGAGAAGGAGGAGCGTGGAGCGGTTTGAATTCGATTTGCATTTTTGTACAGTTCATGAGTGTTTTTTTTTTTTTTTTGGTGTGTTTTTGTGGGAAAAAAAGAAGAGCAGATACGTCGAAGGCACAACGAATTAGCAAAACGAAAAAAATACATAAAATTATGGATTTTCCCATTTGGTTTCTTTTTACAAACGTTGGAAGTGGTGGATGGGTGGGTGTATAGGAAGGGTGGGTGTTTGGGTAGGTGGGTAGGTGGGTGGGTTATTGGGTAGTTGGGGTGCCTCGGTGGTTGAGAGAGCGCAGCAAGCAGAGCCGGAAGGGATGGTACGGGCATGACCACGGTGTTAGAGCTGGGCAAGAAGGGTGGTTGAATAGCCGGGCGAGAAATCTGTTGTTTGCTGTCTATGCCGCCGGGGAAATAATGCAAGTAGTGGGCTTTTCATGGGTGCGTTCGGTTAAACATTGATAACATTAATTACATTAAAGAAACGACAACACAGAGCAGTAGAAGCTTAAAGGGGAGCAGAATGCGAGAGTGACGCATTTCAATTGTTTTGCATTTAAACATATCAGTCAGCAGCAGCAGAGTTTTTTGGGTTATTCCAAATATACACAGATACATTTATGTGGTGGGTTTTTTTTGAGGGAGCGGGCATGTGGATTTCCTCTTTTTAAATGTATGGGTAGATGAGTGCCAAAGCCATTTGATGTTTATTTATGTTGAATTTTCAATATGCCACAAACAACATTTATGTATGCGCTTTATTTTGCATGGAAGAAAATATATTATTAAAGAAGAAATAATAAATAAAAAACTAAAGATGAATCACAGCCTATTAAAACCGTCCGTTGTTTATCTTAATATTCAGCATAATTCAGTTTAATTGTTTCTTTGTTTAAGAGTCCATTGGTCTTCTTTTCAATTTTACTATAAGCCCATAAATAAAATATTGGAGCAAACCATAACCACGTTGAGTCAGTTACAATTTGGTGAGTGAGGAAAATAAAAACTAAAACAGTATAATTCTCTCAACTGCATTTGGGAAAATGTTCAATAATACACACTTTTAAAAGCGATATTTCAAATATGTTAAAGTCAGTTGAGGGAATTATGCTGATTATACTAAAAGCCACAACAACGAAAGCCTTTTAGCAAGAGATTAAAAAACTACGTAAGAGTAAGAGAAAGAGAGTAAGAGAGAAAGACAGGGGAAAAAAGTTGCAAAGTTCTTGCTTACCCTGGCGCTCTCCTTAAGATCCTGCATAGAGGGATCGTTGATGGACTTGCCAGAGGCCAGTTTGGTGCAGTTAATCAAATCTCCCAAAGCAGAGGCCACATCCTTGACGGCGTTGATGACCATGACTTGGGAATCGGGTTGGGAGGATCCCAGCGAGCAGGCTCCTCGCTTCACTGCCTCAGCCAATTGAGCTATAAAAAATAAATTGATTAATCAGTCTGCATTTATAGATTACCTTTCGTTTTTCACTCACTTATGGTTGAGACTGCATTCTGAGCTGCATTGGCTAGCTGATCCTGGGTTCCTGCCGCTCCGGTCACCAATACCTTGGTGTCCTCCACTAGGGCCTTCGCCGTCTGAAGGATGTGCTCGCGATGATCGGCAAAGCTTCCGTCACCATCCGAATGAAGAGTTCCCGCTGTGGCAAACATAATGGTTGTATCCAAGTCTCCGATGATGCCTGACACCGTGTGGGCTGCATTGATGCAGGCCTGAGTGCCACGGGATCCCGCTTGCAAAGCGGCCAACACCTGTGCCACCTTCTCGGACACTTCGCGTGCATTGCGAGCAATATCCTTTTGGGCGCTCACATCGTTTGGTCGCGCCCCACCAGAGGACGACTGGATCATAGAACTGACCGATCGTCCCAAATCGATGACCGTGGTGCGAATGCGCATGGCCACGTCCGGTGATGAAGTGGTGGTGCTGGCTCCAACGGAATCCTGAGTCAGCTGTTGGTAGTGCTGGGTCATGTCAACAGCAAGTTGGGGTAGAGCTGCCGGTTCTACGCTGCTCTTCGCGTTCATCTCGTTGGCCAGGCTGGCGATCTCCTTTGCTCGCGCCACCATGCGCGTCTGGTAGTCCACAAAGGTGTCCGAGTAAGACGCATTCAACAGAGACTGCCGCTTATCGGTCAGTCGGGTGATGGACCGGTTAATCTGCTCCATCAATCCCGTCACGATGCCCGTCTCAGCATTGATTTTCTCCACGGTTTGCTGCAGTTCCTGAATGGCCTCCCTTGTGCCATCGATGGCCTCATCCAGTCGGGGATGAGCTTGTGTGGCTCGAGGATTGCCAGCCGAATCCTTGGCCGACTGCACCAGAGTGATGGCACTTTCCACCACCGAACGTGTCTGCTGAATTAACGACATCTGCTGTTGGCTATGCACAATGTGGGTGCAGGCCCCAATCGCTCCATTTACCATGGGCACCACATACCGGGAGATCTCGCCCACAGCGTGACCAAGTTGCTCGGCATTGTTCTTGCCAGCCATCCGTATGGGTTCCAGTTTGTCAACCAGCTCGGAAGCAGAGTTCAATGTCTGGCCACTGAATCCGTGCAAGTTGTTATCCCGCCGCTGGCTTAGGCCCTGGGCATTAACTGCCAGCGCACAGCTGTCCAGCTCCCGGGTGCATGTACCAAGGGTGTGGAGCACCTGTTCGCACTGTGCCTGTCCTGGCGCTTTGTCGCGAATATTATCCACCAGTCGCTTAACGGATTCCGACACCGGGGTGGAGTGCATCGAGAGCTGTTGCCACACGGGCGGATTGTCGGGAGATAGGGCGAGCGATTTGGCCGCCTTAACCATCTCGACAACGCCATCGATAACACCGCGACCCGCCTGGATAACTGGTTCCTGGGCTTTCCTTCCCTCAGCCGATATCTTGGCGGGAATTGAACTAAACTCCGAACTGGAGGCATATTGGCGCACTGCCTTGACAGCTTCCAGAAGAGGATCCACTAGACGCTCGCGACTTCCGCTTGCAGGCTGCTCCTCAATTGCCTTGATGGCCTGCACCAAATCCGAGGTGGCCGTGGCCACCTGCTTGGCGAGCACAATAAACTCGTTCTTGGCCACGGGGTTTGAAGTGTTCATGGAGGCCTGACGGCAAATAGAGCACAGGTAACTGGTGTGCTTAGCAATCACCGTTAGAGCAGAGATCATCTGCGGCTTGGTGGACTGCTGGCTGCTCACGATGTCACAGTGCTGACGAATGCCCTGATAGGCCCAAGTCAGCTGAGCCTGATCAATGATTCCTGGTCTTCCTGCCACACTCGAAGGATGCGAAACTCCAATTAAATAGGCCGCCTGCGAGGAGCTCTCAATTAATCCTTGGATTGAGTCGTTTACGTTGTTCACAGATTGACTAAACTCCACATGCTGCGACTGCTTAGCATTGTTGATCATTTCGGAAATGGCGTAGCCCAGATTCCTCGACTTTCCGGTCGCCTGCTCTACGCAATCGAAGTACCCCTGCTCGTTGATGGGTTCATGGGGATAGTCCAGCATGCGGCGCAAGGATTCAATATTGCGCATGGCATTGTCACATTCTTTTTGTCCAGGAGCGGATTGGATGCTGGCATCCACCAACTGATTGATACTTTCGGTGACACCGCGGGCAGCGGCGTACAGCAGGTTCTTGGCATTTGGCTGGCCGGGATCGGCGGCAATCGACTTGGCCGTCGAAAGGAGAGAGCACGATTGAGTAGACACATGTCGCAGTGACTCGATCATCTGGGAGCGCACTTCTTCCTCCTGCGTCTGGCCGGCCATCTCCATGCTAACGGACAATAGATCCCGGTAGTTTGCTGCAAAGTTCTGGCTGCTCTCAGCCAGCAGAGCTGGCGAAGCATACGAAACCACAATCTGGCCACCAGAGCTGCTCAACTGCTCCGCCACTTGCTTCAATTCCGACTGCAGAGTAACGTATGGACGTCCCGAAGGAGGGAACTCGCTCATCGATAGGATCTCACTTAGATCGCTGACATTTCGCAAGGCCACATCCACTTCACGCTGTCCGGGAATGCAATCCACGGTGGCGGACAGGGCCCCGGTCACCTCCCTTCCAGCTTGAGTCAAGGCCTCTGGGTTGGACACACCCTGCAGCGTACGCTGCGCCTGCTCGATAAGACGCGCCGAGCTGGTGACCACATCATCCGCACAGTCGATAATAGCCGGATTCTGTGTGGTGGCCGCCACTCCGTGTACGCTCCTGGTGAAGTCTCCCAATGCCAGGGCAGTGTCTCGACCTGCAGCTCCAGCATAGCTGCGCTGGTTGTGCAGCACAGAGGACAAGAGCTGGCTTAAGGCGATGCCCACATTCTTTGCGGATTTTCTCAACTCGTCGGCCGTACTTTCCACGGTTTGTCCCGGCAACGGTCGCAGTTGGCCGGCAATAGCCGCCTGGCGTGTATCGTCCAGCACGTCGTGCAGCTTGCGCACCTCCTCTAGGGCCGACTCCAGTTCCTGACCACCGCAGGCATCACGAGCACGCTGGGCTACCGAATGCAACTCCGAGACGCATTGCCCCAAGTGCAGGGCACCCTTGGACAGTTGGGTGGCAGATGGTATATCAGTGACAGTGGGCTGCAGAGCTCTCGAAGATTTCGACACCTGCAATGCTGGTTCGACGAACTGTTCCGCCGCTTCGATAAGATTCAGCTGGGCATTGGGATCATCGGGTTGGGCACGGGTAGTCTTTAACGAGGTGACCAGTCGAGGAATGGTGTCTGCCACTCGCTTGCAGTCTTGGAGCAGCGTCTCTTTGGTCTGATGGTCCTGGCTGTGCTGCACCGCATTCTGGGCCGCCGAGATGCACTGGGTGGCTGCTGAGGCCGCTTGCTTGGAACAGAATTCCAGTCGCTGAATGAGTCCACGCTTCATCGCCGGCGTGTTGGCCGCCGTGGTAGTGATCTCCCGCAGTTCTTCCGCTGCCCTCCGCAGAGCGTTCTGGTTGTCCGAATTCTGGGGGTTCGAGGAGCAGAGACGAGCAGCCTCCACCAACTTGGCGGTGGCATCAGCCAACTGCTTTGCGGCAGATAACAGATGACGCTTCATGTCCGCATCCTGCTGCTGGTCCGCCTCGCCCTTGATGCTCTGGATAAGCTGGGCGGTGGTCTGGCCAAGGGTGCGAGCGTGACGTACCATTTCCTGGGGATCGTGGGTAGATACCAGAATGTCTGTACCGATGATTACGTTCTCCACAGGACTTAGTTCGGTGCTGGTGCGATTGGCATGCTCCCTAGTGCTCAGTTTCACATGCTCCAACATATCGGTGAGACTCTTGGTCACATCTCGTGCAGCTGCCAAGAGATCGGCCTTTAACTTGGGATCATTGCTGGCCTCGTTGCATACCTCGCACAGTGAGTTGACGGCTCTGGCCACGTTCCTGGCCGCCGCCTCTAGTTGCTCCCGACAGGCGGCGTTATGCAGAGTTGGGGCGACTACCTTCGCACAGGCCACCAATTGACTGGTGGCCAGGGCACACTGGCTGGCAGCTCCAATCACCCGATTTCTGGCCTGCTCATCCTCACAGTTGGCGGCAATGTTCTTGGCCCGCAGCACAAGGGCAGCGGTGGTATTGGCTACGGCCTTAGCTAGAGCCAAGAGCATTTCGTGGAGGTCTCGGTTCTCGGGCACCTCCTCTTCGGCAATGGTGCTCAGCACTTGGGTGGTGGCTTCGCCCACTCGACTGGCCGCATTAATCAGATGCTGCGGCGGCTCCTTGCTCTCCGGCTCGGCTGCCTTGAGAAGATCACTGAAGGCATTGCACAAGTTGCGGGCAGCCTTCAACAGTTGGTCACCATTCGAATCGTTCTCCATCAAGGCGGCAATCAGACGCACCTCCTTGGTTACCTCCGGAATTGTTTGGGCAATTTGGGAGACAGAAGCCGAAATGGCCTCCGTATCCACTTCATCCGGATGAGAGGCAGTGATAATTTGGGCTGTAGCAGCGCTCATGGCGGCCACGTGACTGCTCACCGCCTGCTTAGAAGTATCCAAAGTGTTCTCGCGCCACTCAATGGAACGCATATCGCTGCCTAGCTCCTGAATGGGTGCCTGCAAGAGGAAATTATTTAAGATTAATTAAGTTATCTTCTAGGAGAAGTATTGATCTCACCTTAGTGCGCAGCTCTTCGTCAGCGCGAATCAAGACATCCTGGCCAGCGGAAATGTAGCCAAGCAGCGCTCGCTGTGGCTCCGTCAGATTCACAGAACTAATGCGAACTTCCTTAGTCTAAATGGACATATTTAAATAAATTAATTAATATTTTGGTTTACAAAAAATCCCTTCAGCAGATTGCATACTTTGTAAAACATTGGATGACCACTGGCTTTATTTAGAAATTGCAGCATGTCAGTAGAAAGAAATTAGAGAAATGCTTCATGTTAGTTTGATTGAGATGTAATGGGTTTATGGCTTTTGGTTCGAATTCAGTTGTTGTTAGGGTTACGATTAGGTGCAGTGGCAACTTAAGCAAAAAGAGCGTGAAAATAAATGATTAACTGAGTGGAAATGAGTGGGGTTTGTAGGGAATGCTGGGCATTGCGCTGAGCATGGGGTCAACTCACCGATGGCGGCTGGTGGGCATGGTTCACCTGGCCGACGAAGGCACCATACTGCACGGTCTGCACTTCGTTCTGCATATAAGTGCGCTCGCCTATGGTTGAGATCATTGAAGAAAATTCAAAGGGGTTGGTAAAAAATTAAAATTAAGCAATTGAAAAATTCATCAAGCGAATAGCTAACTTATTTTGTCGATGGTTTCTTCATAAAATAAATAAAATACAAGAATTCATCACTCAACCTCGAAGTATAATAGTTATGTAAGGTTTGAACTCAATAGAACTATTAACAATTAGAATAAATACGGTCCTTTTTCGACTCTACAACTAAATGTGTTAAAAACCTATTTTTGAGTTTATATATTCTTCAGATTATAAAAAATTTTTAAAAACGAAACCTTTAATGCTCAAATTAAATAAAACATCGAAATTTATACAGAAAATAATTTGGGCAAGCTAAAGTGCTTAGTTCAGTTAAAGTTAATTAAACTTACCGTCATAGGGACGCATAATGCCCGGATGAGCCAAGCTGTCGACTTTGATTTGCTCCATCTGATTCGTTTCATGTTGCAAGAAGGTGGCCCTGTAAGCAATCAAGAAATGATTCGAAACTTGATCCACTTTAACATAATAAACTTTGAACTTACGTAGAAGGTGTAACTGACTCCTCCACCATGGTGGAACCCTCATCGCCCTCGATTCCGAAATGATCCTTGGTCTGTTTTTTCTTTAGAATAATGTCAATATAGCCAGCAATAAGCTGGACAATCTGCTCGGCCTCAGTCGTTTGGACCGAGTAGTATTGATTGGCGTAATCGCCAAAGTCCAGGGTAAATGTGTTGGGCGAGGCGCCCCAACGACGGACTGTGGTCAAGGGCCACGAGATGAGAATCTCTTTGGTGCGCTCGTCCAAACGCAGAACCGAATCCTTGGTCACACCCAGAAGACGGGGAACCAACTTGTTCTTGCCATTCATCTTCTCCTTGACCAAAAAGAAGGTAACGCCGTAAGTGGGCAACTCCCTTGCGGTCTTAGTGTACAGGACTTTGGCGTTGATTTCGGAAAGTTCTAAATGCCTTCGATGCTCTGCAAAGACTTTCTTCTCGATGCCCTTGACGCGCACATATGACTGAGGCAGGAAGTCCTTCAAACTAAGGGAAATATTATAAAGATGTTAGTTAGAGGAATAGACATATACCAATTTGTGAACTTACTCTAGGAATCCGGGCTTGTGCTTGGCCTCATTGTGCGGTCCGAATTGAATATGCACTTGAATACCAGCGAACTCGCAAGCTAAGAAATCAAAACATTATTAATAGGTATTCTTTAGAAGCTTAAAGCACGTGACCCACCTTTATCTTGGGTTACAGGATGCGTGCCATCTAGAATGGCGTCCCTGGCTTGCACATATAGCAAATTCAATTGCACGGGGTCTCGGGAATCGATGTTCTGGTCCGAGAAGAAGAACCGACGGCGCAGCAAAACAGTTTCTGCCTCGTCTATGCCCTGCTCCCTTAAGGTGCGACTCACATCCACCCAGTTCACTGAAAATAAAACGCCATTGTAATAACTTCTCTTTGGTGGACTGAGCCAGTAACTTACTTTCATCATCCGTCTTCAGTTTTTTGCGCAAACTTTCCATTTTGGCATCGCGATCTTTCTCCGTAAATTTTCGCTTGAGCGTCAAAGTGCCAAACTTGTTGTCCGACAGATTTTCGTTCTGCGTCTCGTTGTCCTCGCGCACCAATCCGTATTCCTCGTGATTGGTGATGCCGATCTTTGTGCAGATAACCACCATAAGCTGCGACACCGGCTGAGAGTCATCCACCAGGATGGTCTTTACGGCTCCATCCAGCATGCGAACGCGCAGGGTGCGCAGCTTGCGGCGGTACTCCAGCGTGTCCTGGTTGTGTAGTATGTAGTAGCCCAGGGTGCGGCCGGCTTCCAACCAAACGCCCTGCTGGTTCTGCTCGTCGGAAATGAACAGGCCATATTCGCTGGCTGCAGGAAAAGGGAAAATATTTTATTTAAAAGGAGCTATGGTTAAGAAATCAGGGGCTTTACGTACGTTGTCCTTGCACTGCCTCGGCGAACTTATCGCGGATGACCTTGCAGGCATCGAAGACTGTGGTGTTGGGCTGGAACTGTATGGTCTTGGTTACCCGACCACCCTCCAGCTGGATGCGCAGCGATAGCGTGGACATCCTGGCTTCGTTTTTGCTGCTTCACTTCGACCCTCTCTACTCCTTTTTTTCTACCTCTCTCTCCTCCGCCTCGTCGTCGTTTCCTTGGGTAAACTTCCAAGGATGTGGAAAATGAAAAAGGCACTGCAAAAGTAGAATAGAAAAAATTAGGGTTTAAAAGCTGCTTTGGAGTATAATAATCACTAATGTCTAATGGTGGATAAACCCTATAAATCTACATTTAATCAAAATCTGTACACATTTTCTTTTGTAAATATCATTTCGAGTAAAATAGATGGTAAAATAAATACAAAGCAAGGAAACTAACGTAATCCTGGTTTTAACATTACTAATGTAATGCTATACCATTATGTTGTATGTAAGGTTAAATACTCATATTAAAATAAACTAATATTCTAATGTTTAACTTAAAAGGGCAAACTGGAAGTGGAAAACGCAAGCCAGAAAAGCCGAAACCAGAAACCCTGAGCCAGAACCCAACGACTGAGACCGAAACCAAAACCAAAACCGAAACCACCCCCAAAGGATATCTTTCGCCGGACAAGCAGGGGCGGTGGCGATGGCAGCCACCACCCAAAACGCAGACGACCGATAAAATTGCTGATGAAAATCTTCTCCAGAAACACACACATAAGTATTCAATGTTCACACAAACAGGGGAGAGGGCAACACAGGACACTTGAGTTGCCAAATCAAAGCCTGAAAGCCCATTGTAGTTGCCTTATGGGGTAGCAAAGTAAGCCCACTCTGGCGACATCTCCAACTCTCTCTATCCTCCACTCTCTCCATTATTAGGCTTTGGATTTTAAGCCAAGTTGCCTTAATGCCATTCTCCATCCCCAAAAAGCAGGCGTAATTGATTTTCTGTCGCCCGCTTTTCGATCCTGCCAACGTACAAAGACAAAAGCTGCCTAAGTGTGTCAGAGTTCGGGTGGAAAAACGCTGCCATTATTGTTTTCTCTAGCAAGCAAAAATCAATAATTTACACAAATGTTTTGTTTTTTGCTTTGTTTTTTTTTTTTGTTGTGTGTGTGGAAGAACCCACACAGAGAGAGCAAGAGGAAGCACTTGAAATTTCCGGCAGACGACACACACAATCACGAACAAACTTTCACAATTACTTTTTCTATTAGGACCACAGGACGACGGTTCCATATGGCGGCTGTGGATGGCACCGATTGTCGGCATCCTGCGGCAGGAGCTACACATCTGCTCTCCTCGAAATCTGGCACGAAAGTGATGAAAAGGCTGACTCAACGCTGCGGCTGAACCTGCGGCAGAGGGATGCTGCTCCGCCGACGTCGGCGTCAGCATCCCTTTAAGTTCTAGGACATCCTTGTCTGGTGGTGGCAAGGACTCACCAAAAGATAGACGTAGAGAGCGCAGAAGAGAGCAACGCCTGCGCAGTGCTTTCTTTGGAAAGAGAAATTAGAGACCAAAGGGTGCAGCCACGGCAAGTCACCCCATCTGCGGCATTGGAGAGTTCTCTCACTTTCTCCCTCTTTGTCTTGGAGACCTGGTAGACTTTTGCAGGGCGCCTGAGTGGCGCCAGCCGTCCAAAAAGTATCTAAATCCTGCGCAGCATCAGCCGGAAAATGAGGGTGGTGAAAGGGGAAATGGGTTGCAAGCTGTTCCTGCGTAATCCGATACAAATCAACACTGCGCGATAGCAAAACAGGTTACAATAAGAGTGAAGTCCGCAAAAGGGGATTTTGTTGCTTTTAAATAAACAAATAAAAGGGTCATTTATGCGAATTTTTTAAATGATGAAGTTTAAAATTTAAAATATTTTGTTTTCTTCTATTTGGTAATACAACCATTTAAAGAGTCAAGTACAGCAAACTTTTGTATTGTTTCGTGTATAAACAAAATTAAACCTATTTTATTTTCATATATTTTGGCCTAAAGAAAACATTAACTTTGCAGCAAAATAGCTCAATTTAAGTCTATTGCAGCAATTCTGTCGTTAAATACATATATGAATCCCCTTTATCAACGCTATTGTAATAGGATACTGCCTTTTAAATCAATTAACTTTATATGCTCGTACATGGCAAACAAGAGGAAGGAGCCTGTACTCACATGTTCCTCCTCCACAAAAACACACAAAAAGTGAGCAAGAGAAGAAAACTGTCAGAGTCACGTCAAGAAAATTGATAAAGGACAATGAATAGATTTCTCTGAGCACAAAGCCAAACAGAAAATACATGGAGTCAAGATAGTCTTTATATAACATAATGGACCCTCTATTTAACCGGTATCATATTCCCCAACGGTATTGTTTTGTAAGGCACCCACCAACAGCAAATTACAGATGGCAAATAAAACATAATAATCAAGGAAATATTCGATAATTTTAGTGCAAACTGAGCGGCTAGAAAAGAAAAATTTGGCCAAAGGCTGGCACGAATTTTCACAGTGGGCTCTTGGCCCAAGTAATTTACCCTCCTCTTTTATCCAATTCCACTTTATTGTTTCCTCCTCCACATCCCAACCAAATGCAAATGGAACCCATGCAAAGAGTCGGAGGTGGAGTCGAAGCCTCTCACTAATTGGCAACCACTTTCCACCCAGAAGTCACACTGAGCTGCTAATGGATGTAATTTACTGCCGGCAACGTTTTTCTATGAGCACAACTAATTAATTGAGTGTAGACGTGGATCGCAAGGCGACTTGTGGATTTCAATACATGGGGGAACCTTTTATAATCTGTTCTAAGAAGAGATCGACGAAATTTTTGAATTACGTAAAAAAAAAATAATTGGCCGACCAGAAAACCTTATTCAAATTTATAAAATTATGTTTTTCTAAAGCGAAAAAAGTGACTAATGAGGATTTTCAAAAGGCAAGCGAATATCTACAGATATATATTTTCTTTCTATGTTTTTTTTAACATTTCTGAAAGACACTTTCGAAGTTTTACTTACTTTTCAAACACTTTGTAAAACTCATTGTGGGTTCTTGTTTACAATGACGTTATTTTCGTAGATGTTATTAGGTTTTCGTTTGTTGACGATCGAAAAACGTTAAGGCACAAAGATTACGGTTACGGTTTTAGGGCTTAACGCTTATAAAGGCACGCTCGGGCGTAGTGTGTTTCTTTGTGTGTGGTGTTAGGTGTGCTTTTGGTGTTTAATAAGATCTTTGTGATCGATTGGTTGACGTTGTCATCGAAAGGCATTACGGGGTGTTGAAAGGGGATTTTAAAAATCGTTGACTGCGACGGCAGCGCTGGGTCAGGTGAGTCCTGCGACTCCTGCGAGTCCTGCGGATCCTGCGGGGCAACTGCTCGACGAGCTGAGGCACGTTTGTGGTGTTGGCAACGGAGCGTACCGTTTTTGTACAAAAATTGTACGGAACCGAAACTGAATTTACAAATACTCAACACAAAACGATGGCTAACAATTTGAAAAATCTTAAAAAACGCGTATACATCAATAACGTGGGAATTCTCAATGTTCTCAATTTCCGTTGGTTTTAACAAATAACGTTTAAAATTTTCGAGTTCTCTAGTGTAAAAGCTTTTTTTTCGTAAATGGTGTAAAGTATATATAAACGTCTGACTTTTGTATATATATTGTTAAAAACGTGTAAAGCTTGGTAACAAATTTTTATAGTTTTTTTTGTATTTTTTTTTAGTTTTATCTGTTCTAAGGCAAATTAGTGGCAGAGTTTTGAGCGGCGATTGGATCGCATTGACTTAAGGTCTACTAAAAGTAAAGTATCTGTCCAAGGCACTCGACGACAACAACGCAGTGTATGTGTGAAAAGTTAAGAATACTTCTTAGAGTTAAGGCACGAACTATGAAGAAAAACAGGAACCGAAACGGTACAAAAGGCACTTGTCCGCCAAACTTAACGAATTTGTTTCAAAAACTCAACAAGAACTCAGGCACAAAACGGTTTCAAAACGCGACTTAACACTTTCTGACTTGGTTTCTGAGCTGGCAAGTCCTGCCCGATCAGCGGCTAGGCCTAGAATGATGTGCTATGCCGGCGACACATCGTGAGCTTCTGATGTCAGCATCATTCATTCCACTAGTCGTAGCCACTGTGTGAATCCGCGACTCAACGGCGTCGTCCAGGCGGTGGATCAGCGCATGCTCCGCGGACAGGATGCCAGGATGCCGGGGACTTGGGATGAGATGGCATGTGCCTGGTAGCCTTCTGGCCTGGCTGCGCGAAAAGGATGTGAGTAGGTGGCTGCTGTGCGAGATCGTAAAAATTGCCTATCCTCCGCTGCCAAAGGGAGGGTTTGGGTTGCACAGTAACATTTTGGCTTTTTCACTTCGGTTTCTTGGTTTTATGTGTGCGGAAAATCCACCACCAACTGGGAGCGCCCAATGGGTGGCAATGGACCACCAATGGCTGAACTTCGCTTTCGCCTTATGTACAACTAGAATTGTTTTTGCCATAGCCATTTACATGGCCAAAATTGCATAAATTAAACTTGGCTGAGTGTTTTTTTTTTTTGAAAAAACAATTTCATCAGGGCATGCAAAATGAATAATGGTTAAAGAATACCGGGAAATCGGACAGCGGGAGATCCCTGCTTTCTAACTTATCTTTAATTAATCTGATTTACTTGATTAATTGTAACCGAATGAGTTAGGAAAAACTTCGTTCAGGGCGCAGTATGCAACAATCTTAAAGACACAAATGAGTGGGGACAGTATCCCCTAGCCCCAATCTCCACCCACTCCCACTCCCACTTATCTGTGCAATCGCTGTCGACATAAAAGCGAAGGAAGAACAAAAAAAATAAGCTCAACTGGCGCGACATTCTGGCGCCAAAGCCACCATTTTGTCTGGCCATATAAACGAGTATATGGGGACCCGTGCGAGTGTGTGCTTCGTCCTGATACGCGTGTGGCTGCGTAGGAGTCCTGTGGTGGCCGCCAAGGAATCTGCACAGTTTTCACTTGTCTTGGGACACGTTTACTCCTTCGCAGCCATGTTTTCCCCCCAATTACTTCGCCTCCTCCTTTCGGAAAGGATAACAAAATGCCATCGGGCAGCGCCAATGTGGAGCCTTTTTATGTAATTTGCACAGTTTTTATTTCTGTTTGTTAAGTGGAAAAATAGAATTCGTCTAGATACAGCAACTCGTCTGAGGCATAAAATAGAGCAATAAATTTTAAGGAGGCATTTTCCTTTTTTATAGGTAGATATTGGCTATTAGATCTCCTTGATTAATTGTGTTTTTCAAGATGAACAAAAACAGAAGCTTATTGCAAAGTTCATAAATATGTATCATAGGAATATGTATCAGATTAGTTCATTCGATTTCCATTCTATCGGGACTGTAGAAAATCCAAAATTTCTGCCTCGAGGTACAGATTTGATGTGTTTTGGACACAGTAGATTGCCGATAAAACACTATAAAATATCTTAAAAAAAAGCCCCAATCAAAAAACCTCATTCGTAATAATCAGCTTTCTATTTCGTTAAACATTCTTTCGAAAGCCATAGATATGATTAGATTAAATATGAAAAAAATATAAGTAGGTGTCTTATGCCAAATTGGACAGTAAAAACGTCGATGCCAAAGCTATTAAAAAAGAAAGTATTCACTAAACACCACTACCTTCCTAATCTTAAAACTAATTATTTGATTATGCAAATATGCGTTGACACCTTTACTCACCTCAATTCGTTGTTGGCCGCTTATCACCGGCTGTATTGGTTTTTTCGATTTAGTTTCAGATGTTAAGAAGATAATGAAGAAATATGTTTAACGAAAGTTGTTTGCTGTGTGTGCGCCCGTGTGTTTTTGTGTGTAAGTGCTGGCAGTGTTAAGTGTGGTCGTTGTCGTTACGTTGTTTGTTTCTTCGTTGCTTGTTGCGGTTGTCGTATGTTTGATTTGTTTAGAAGATCTGCAAATAGAAGAGCAGAGCAAACGGTTAAAACTGCATTTGCAAACGTGGCGGCAGGAAAATCTATATCTATCAAGTTGCCACTGTGGCATCTTCAAAGCCCAAACCAATCCACTCCAAGCTGCAAACGCACAAAGCATTTTTCCTGTTTTCATTTTCCATATTAGCACAGCTCGACCTCAGCGCCGATGGGTGGATGAGTCTGTTAGGTGGGGCAAGTTGGAGGAGAAGGGGTCGGCCGTCGACTCGAAGCCGATATAGCTGCACATATATGGCTAGATGTCGGCATTGCGGTTAATGCCACCAAGGCAGCCGGAGCAAGAGCAGCCACCGATATGTGTGCACATAGAATACCATTCCAAGAATGCTGCACTAGACTTTTCCATTAGCGTTCGCACATCGCCATCGACTTTTGTTTATAGCAACAAAAAATATCAATCAACACCCAAAAGCCCAAAAGAGTGCATCAATGGAGCACAGCGGGATCGGGCAAAGAGTCGGAAGGATCGGGTAGAGAGTTGTCAGCCGCAGTTGGCCAAGAATGTGGCTGCTTCGGTCACCATTTCTAACTATTAACCTTCTATACATCCATTAGTGCATCCGCTTGACAGTTAAATTAATTTGTGTATTTATATATATGTGATTCAAACGATTTTCGGCAGAGTTTCTTAATAAAAATTTTTGTGGCCTGGCTACTGATAAAACCATATAATTTTAAAAACATATGCAGGAAATGAGTAACTATATGCTATAACTCTTAATTTAGAAAACTCAACATTTTTTTTATACCGATATCAGCGTTTTGTTAGTGATATATAAAGAACAAATGAGTAAGATTTAAACTAAATGACTCATCACTATTCATACTTCAAAAATAAAATAATTATGCATTATTTATACTTTCTTTAATTATTTGAAACATAATATATTGCTCTTTTACAATATGTATTTCGTATTATTTTATTATGGCCGCTTCAAAGAGATACCAGGTGATGCAGCTGGTTAACCAAATATTTCGTTATAATCCATATTTGTGACCACTTTCATTTCGGTGACATGGGTAACCATAGGGTTAAGATATGTCGGCTTATATGCCCCCAATCGAGTCAGTTACAGGTGCAGGTCAGCCCTCAACTCATTGGCAAGACAAAAGCTTGGGGCGTGGGTGCCTCCCACTGATCTCCTGGCCCCCATCTAGTCTCCCCCTCTTTAGTCTATCATTCAATGAAAGCGAGAATGCGATTGTGGGCGTTGGACAAGTTTCTGTAGTTTCTGTTTAGTAGGTCGACGGCTGATTGCTTTTATACATGGGTACGTATGGGTATCGTTCTTCGCGGAGCAATCAAAATTACAAAACGATAGCGTCACGTAGTTATAGCGAACACAATCTGAGACCTTGGCACGATTCTGCCATGCAGCCAGATGTCGGGTTAGGTGCTCAGGCACGTTCTACAATGTCGTACCTCCGAGCTGTTGAAAGGGTTCCGAGTGGTTTATGGCCAAGACTGACAACATGGACATGCCAGATTAAGGGGAACTGTTGAATAGGTTCATTGAACTGAGACCAAGGAAATATGTGTAGATCCGAGATAAATACTAAGGTCTAGCAAGTACTTCTCTTCATATAAAGTTTACTATTGTTGATTTAAAATGATTTAAAAATTAAATGATATAACAATTCAGTAAGAAACATTACTTTTATCTCTAAAATAAGATCCCAAAAAGATAAATATTTTCTCACCACATTTTGTCTGTATACAATACCCAACTAATAAATAAGCTAATCTTCTTTATTGGATTAAGCTTTTAAAATAGCTGCCTGTCACCCCATGCCAAAAAAAAAACACTAATAACGTACACACATAAAGACAAATAAAATAATACATCATGAATGCGGGAGATGACTACACATGCAAGTGCTTAAATCAGCTTCCAATGCTATAAATCTCATCACAACTCACAAAAAAAAAAAAGAGAAAGGAGAATTTAAATAAACTGCCAAAGAAAATTCAACGTGAAATGTGTTAAAAAAAAGTTCCCTATACGATAAAAGAAAAACAGATTTTAATTAAACCAAAACAACATGCAGAGCTCATACGCCATACTAGATGTGCCCAATCCTATATCCTACATTCTATATATATGGAACGCTATAAATACCGAGCATAAACGAGAACTTTCAAGGTAAACAAAGTAATATTTGGAGAGCAGACAAATCTCTTGGGCTTTCAATTCGATGCACACCCAAATAAAATCAATGAATGGTGTTGAAACTGAAAGTGTGAAGAAAGGCAATACACACGGATCGTAGTTGCCCCCTGACCAAAGTTGTGGCACGATTTCCATGCAAGACTGGAAATAGAACATTGCCACCTAAGCGGAGAGGCCGAGGTTCCCAAGAATCCGACTATCACAGCATCAATTCAGTCCCAGGCGATCACCTACAACACAGATCTTTAATCCAATGAAATAGTCCCCCTGCAGAGCTTTCACTGTACTTGGCTGGCGGCGATGATGGCGACGCTGATGATGATGCTGCTCTTGGCTCATTCATTTGCTTATTTTTTTTTGCTCATTCCCTGAGTCATAGATGAATTTATAGAAATTTCAATTTTTGTGTACTACACTGGGCTAGTTTAGAGGTCCAACAGATGGCCAGCGCGATCCCCACCGGCGACTCGCTTGATTATTAGTTGCGCTTGAGTAATGTAACAGCAGCATCAAACGACTCATGCAAAAACTTTTATTTCAATTTTCATGTCATCGGAAATTGTCTGGCGGTCAGCGAAAAAAGGTAGTTAAACAAATGTGTCACGATCCAGTGACAAGGTACTGAAAATGGTTTAATGAGTGCAATTACGCCAACCGCGAGCTACTAAGTTTTAACATAGTTATCAGCAAAAAAAATAATGTTTGTTCTCAGAATGCGAACTCAGATTATGTACGACTATAAAAAAGCATTTGTTTGTATTATTGTTAAGTTGTCAAGGGGAAAGTGTGCTAACCAAAAGTTAATAGTTATAAGTTTAATAGGACAAGCTAAAATTTAAAAGAAATGAGATTTTTGGTTGATAAGGAGAGTTTTTTAATGCTTCATTGCTTCAAGTCAGAAGATAAAGTCAATCGACAAAAGTTGGTTTAAAAACAAAGCAAGCAATATGTAAAAAAAAACCGAATAAGCTCAAAAATCGGAATAATGAATATATATTAAAATCTGAATCTTCTGATCTTCTTTGTTATACAACTGCAATTTAAATCGCAGACATGATACACAATGCCCACAAACGTAAGAGTAATAATGTTTATTTGGAGATTTTGCACATTCAACTTGTTTTCGTTTACATTTTCAGCACTTATAAACAGCAGTCACGTACTTTCGTTTCCTTTTATCTGCTTGGGTCATTCAACTTTACTCAAATGATCGCCAATAAACACTTTTTGGTTGAAATAATATTCTCCTTGAGCTTCAGTTGATTTTGGAAATTTTTCCCATGGAAAAGTAGTAAAGTTGAGTAGCCAGATAAAAAGCAAGGCCCGCACCCAGTGCTTCCAAACTCACAACAGGGGTCATCTTGGCAGATTTGACATACAGACTATATATGCACCTCGGATAACCCCTGACTGCGGCTGTAATTTGAGTAAACAAGACATCGTCGCCGAGGCAACTCCGCAATGAGCAATGTGGCCAACAATGGGGCTCAAATTTGTGTATCGCTATCAGCATCGCCAGCAACAACAATGGGCAGCCAATGATGATGGCAAAATCCAGATAAAAGATGCATTAAAAGTAACAAAATACACAAATAAACAAACGAACAAACGGCCGAAGGATGGATGGAGATCCCAGGATGGATGGATGGGTGGGTGGGATAGGCAAACAAACAAATCAAATCGAATGAATCGACGACCACAAAAGTGACGTCAAAAGGGGGAGGCTGCAGCAAGTGGATGAATGTGATGGGGTCGGGTTGACTGAAAGGTCTCTATGGCCCTGTAATTTTCAATTATCATCAAGGTGGTGGCACATCATTATGTGGCCAAATTATGTCAACCAAAGTGATAAGGATCAATGTTCTAATTACAATCCTTTAAGGAGCGTGCTTGTAATTAGCTGAGCTTATGATACACAATCTCATCCATGAACAATGCTGGTTAAAAGCTTATATTCTCGTTTGTTTAGTAAAGGAGCATACATTTGGGAACGGGCAGTCAAGTGCAGTTGAGTGCAAATACTCGTAGATTTTTATTTTCCATATTTGGATTTTTTTAAATATCTGCCATGGGACTTTTTTTAAGATTTTAAACTCAATAAAATGTTATACAGAAAAGCCTTCGGTAGAGATCTTTCGAACGAAAACAAAACTCTGCTTGGAAATCAAGTCTTGTACATACCTAATTTCATGATAAACTTGAAGTACTCGAATTTTGAAAAGCAGAGAGAACTGCGTCATAGCAAATAAAACATATTTCTTTGGCATTTTTTAAATGATAAAGAGCTCCAAGTAAAATTATGCTTTAAATGTCTTACAAAAATAAAGTGTCGATAGGCATTCCTAAAATTTAATATAAATTGGTCGTGGATTTTGAAGTTAAGATTTATTTTAAAGTCTTTTAATAATTGCCTGTCAGCACAAATATGGACTCCAGTGTATATTCCCCCCAAGAAATTTCACATTTCCTGCCAACATGGATTGCCTTAGCTTCCTTCCTTCCTTTTCTCAACGTTTACTACACCATCTACATACGAAAGACATTGCCAAGCAATTTTATGATTGGATGCCAAGTTCCATTCCCATGCCACTGCCTGCCCACTTAAGAAGGAACCCCTCCTTTGAGTCACCCTCTCTGGTGGCCACCTCCGCCTCCTCCTCTTCGTTCTCTGCCCCTCATCCACATCGGACATCGTCAATCGGAGACGGCAAAAAATTAGGCTCCCGCCAGTCGGGCTCCAATGGATTTTCGCACAAGTGAGTGCCAAAAGCGACAGTGCCACACAACATATACACCAATTTATATGTGCGTATTTATATATAGCGACATAACAAATAGACAGGGGCATCCCTGCGAGAGGGAACTGCAGTTGGGTTGGGTTGACTTTGAGGGGCAGCACTCGAATGCCAATGCATCCATAAGCCGAATAAGAAATGAAATTTTATTTTCACACTCACTCACTGACACTGGCGACACACAAAGCAGTTCCATTGATTAAAAGAGGCACCCAATCCCCCAGCCAAATGGAAATAAATTGCGAGGCAAGGCCAAGCCTAGCGATAACTGCCGATGGACACGACAATCTCGGGAAAAAGGGGAGACATTCAGAGGAGAGATAATCAAATCGGGAAAGGAATGCATAAAATGGGGGGCTAAAGACGGACAAACTTCTTAATTTCCAAGGTCCTAAGAAATTATTGCAAACCAAATGAATCTAAGTCATAAATATCTCTTTGCGAGCTGTTTTTTATAATACCACAAAAATAGGTTTTTAAGCACAGGAATTGTTAATGTTTGTGCTTACTAGAAAAAGTAATAAAATTAGATGCTGAAATTGCTATGAAATATACCATAAACATCTTAATAAACCGATTAGAGCTATTTTTGTATATTTATTCAAAAGTCAATTAAAAATTTCTTGTTTGTTGTGTCTAATGGCTTGAGTTAGAGAAATTGGAAAGCAGTTTTAAGCGTTTAACTTGGCGCTATAAAGCTTTAAAATCAAAATCACCAAGATTTCCAGCTATTTTCCATTATGAAACCGCTCTGCGGGAATTCGGGGGTGTGACAAACCGCAACCCGTTGCAATGCGAATGCCAAAGCTGACTTATCGACTGACCGCATCGAATCGTTTCGCTGATGGACTGACAGATTGATGAAGTGCCCAAATGCGTGTTCACTCGGCCCTCAAACAAACAAGTCCGAAAGCAGAAAAGCGCCAATGAATTACTGACGTAATCAACCAGGGATTTACGACACCCACAGCGGTATATATATATATATATATATAGGAGAGGAGACGACAAACTGATCGGAGGTGCCCAACCCACCACCACTGACGATAAACGAAACAAATAAAATGAAACGTCCTCTCGACGAGTTCGGTAGTCGATAGGGAAAATTAATTTTTGCATAAATCTTTGCATGCGTTTGTTTGCATACAAACATGGTGACAATAAAAGTCATGCCGCCGAAGGCAGACAACAAATGCGAATAAATACTTCCAGGTTATTTTTAGAAGCGAATGCATATTCTTTATCAGCATTAATAGTAAACAAGGGGTCCTCGCTCTCCACCCGACTTTTAATGACTCAGCGATGAGTGTGCGTGCAAAAAAGGGAATGCGAATCGAGTTGAATTGAAACGAGAAGGAAATGCTCGAAATTCCGATTCAGATGGTCGTTTCTGGTCTTTGCTTCCACCTCCGCCACTTGAGTTCCGCGTAATTAAGAAACATTCCAAAACAATAAACTATTCCACAATACGGGGCGGCCAATCGAACTCAATATGGAATCTTCAACGAGTTCTGAGTTGTGGCCCATTTTGTTTATTTAGCATTTCGGTTGTTTGATTCGGGTCCGGTGCAAAAGCGAAACATGTGTGCGGCAGCATTAAACCCACATAAACTCACATGAGCCCAAGTAGTTGTGTCTGTTGTACAGAGAAGAAAATAAGAGATTTACTCTTTACAAGTATCTTTTAAATAAAAGTTCTCTATTCAGAAGAAAAGAACGCATAACTGCTTAGATCAGTTAAAGATTTTGAGTCAAGAACTTCCAATCTTATGATACCATATGAAAGTTTCGTTTAATAAATAAAATAAGTTTTGATCTCATTGCAAGGCAAGGCAGTAAAAAAACATTAAAGGCATACACTTTAAAATCAACAAATAATATGTTTTCCCAGTGTATATATATAGCCTACGTATATTCAGCATGTGTGCATCCATATATCTGAAGTGCAATACAAAACCATTGAAAATGCTGAGGCGTTTAAAAAATAGAGCGCACACACCAGTTGTTATTTTTATTTTTAATTGTTATTACGCTGTTCGTTTTGCTTTTGTTCTTTTGGTTGCCGCCAGTTGTTTAGGGCGTTGAATTTTGATATTGTAACCAATTGGCCGGGTGGCTTAATTTGCTTTAATTGAGCTTGAAACATGCAGTAAACAAATGACTGGAAAATCGAAATAAATCAAAGGTAACACGAATGAATGAATATTTAATGGTACTCTTTGCTGCATTTGGAAAGTTCTTTGTTGATTAACTTCGCTGGAATCTTGGAGCCCTTTCAGTGATTTTTTTAAATTTTGAACCAATCATAAACTTCCCATTTAACGCCTGCCAAATAAAATTTAATTAATCCCAAAAATATGAAGTAATCCTCGATGCGAAAACATCCCCGGGACATCAATCTCTCTTTCGAAAGTTGTATGGCAAGCGCTCATTGGAAGACCTTTGCACTCAGTCTCTCGTCTCGCCCAAAGCAAAGCGAATTAATGAATACAGCTCAATTAATAAAACAGCGAACAAAAAGTATGCAAAACCATAAAAAAGCCAAGCAGATACAAGTGGAAAATGCAGTCACTTGTCTGGCAGCAACGGCAATCGAAACGTGCCCCAAAATGGGCAACACAAGCTGCTGCCCACCAGCGGTTCACCAGTGACCGAGTTACAAATCAGTTTACTCAATGAATTGCTGCTCTATCAAAACCGAATGTACACGCAGCACCAGACCCGACAATCACTCAACAAATTTAGGGTACTATTTTTCCGATAATATTAATGTTAAACTTCTTTATACATTGAGACTTACTTTCTTCACTGAAAAAAGTTATATCTTGAGTTCAGAGAATTGGAGGAAATTTAATTGGAGATAAGATGGTAAAAGTAGAACACTCCATTACTTGTTCTTGTTTAAGAAGTCTAACATACCAAAAACCTTATCTAATAAGTGTGTTTTTGTTGATGTATTTATTATGAGAGGGAATGTGTCAGTGGAACTCCAAAAATAAAATGTGAAAACTAAAAATGGTTAATAGCTCTCGCTTGATAACAAAGATCTATTTAGTTGGGAATAAAAGATTGTTTTAAATAACATTTTGCTGTTTTAACAGAGCTTAGAACTAAAAAAACATTTTTAATTTAGCTACCACTTTTACGCTAACTGAACCAGAATTTATGGCTTTTAGGCCTTAAAGTTGGTTAAGTGTACCTTTGGCTTAGCGGATGCAAAGCGTCCCCACGTCCACGTCCGAAATATTTGGTGGATGTGGAGCCGATGCACTGCCCACACAGTGGCATGAAGTGAAAATGAGCTCCGATCTCGATTTCTTTATGTTTCCGAAGCGTGTTTATGTGGCGGGCATTCCAAAACCGATGCCCACTAATAAGGTCGAAATGCTCGAAAGAGAGAGGCTGAAAATAACAACAGCTTCAAACGAGCGCATTGACATTTTAAGATAATGAATAAATAATACAAAATACGCCCACAAAATAGAGCGACGGCGAAATTCACTAAACAATTGAACAAAAAATGTGTTGAAAAAGCACACAAGAAAGAGAAATTATGACAAAACACCGAAAAACGAGGCATATTTAAATATAATGAAGAGAACGGAAAGAGCGCGAAAACAATAAATCTACTTACAGATACAAAACAAATTAAAGCGTATGTGTATCTTAAAGATAAATCGTATTTATGAGGGAGAGGAGTGGGAGGCCAGCCAGCTGCTAGGCAAACGAGAAATTTAGAATGAAATATCTGTGTCTGTTTAGCGTACACAGCGAGGAATACAATATATACATAAGATAGTCAAAACAACTCTGTATTCAACTAATTAATACAAATGACTATTTTGAAGAATGGTTATTTTATATCTAAATAAACCGACTATAGATATAAATATGAAAGTCATATTCAATTTAAAACCAAAATTATATGATTATAACCATTGATCTTTGGACAATTCTATTCTTGGACATTTTCCAATACAAAGGGGATATCTATAATAATCTGACAAGCAAACTTTTTGAGTGATTTGCAATTTAAGGTACATTATTATCCAAAATATTCCCAATTTGTTTTCTGTGGACTAGCGTAAAGACAGGGGCAGACATCAAAAAGCAGACGTCGACGCAGGCGCCGGCAGAGCGATGAGGTAATTTTCAGCTTGTTTTATAGAATGATCAAAATCCGAAATGTGGAATAGGGTTTTCCGAGGGTTTCGGCGCACACCGCGCAGGCGTAACGCACGATTTACGTTTGAATCGAGTTACACAATGGATTTGCTTAATTCTGGCACATATTCCCCTCTGAATGGGTAAAAATAACACCATATGTCACACACTTATACTCGCGCACTCGTATACCTTCTTTATTTCCCACAATTAAGCTGGAAACTCTTTTGATATTTGAACTTGAACGATATGTGCGATATGCAATATATATGTATGTACGAGTCGGAGATATATATATTTGTATAGCGATATCGGGCGCGGCACAATCGAACGATTTGGCACCGACGGCGGACGAAACTCGAATGAGCATTTTGTAGAAGCGAGTGGTTCCATGGGAAATATGAGCAACATGAGCAACAGTTGGGAGAGCCGCGAAGAGAGCCACCTGCTAGGCTCTCTTCCGATTCTCCTGATCGTCGTCTGCAAATGTAAACAAAACAAAAGGTGCCAGCAAAAGGGAGAGCAGGAGGATGAGGAGGAGGTGGCCAGGGAACCACAAGGTGATGGACCCGTGCCAGTGGTGACTAATCTTTGGGCCCAACTTTTGGCTTCTTCTTTCCTCTTACAAATAACCAAAGAGGAAGTGGAAGTGAGCTTAGTCACTTCGGAAATTCTACGTAAAACGAATTACGTCGACCAACTATGAACAGCTACTACAATCTAAGGGCTTGGGAGCTGAGCCTATTTTGCAATAATAACAAAAAGAGGCGTTGTATTATTGTTTACTTGTAATGACGTTTTGTTATGCCTTTATCAAACATTTATTTGAGTGACACACATTTGTTATAAATAATTTAAGTGAACTTTCCAAATGTCTCTTTAGTTTTCTGGCGATTCCCTTCAAAAAACTTCTAACAGAGATTCATATTAAAGATACTTTTGGCTTGTCCAAAATAGCGAACTTTTAATTGATTATTAAAAGTTGTTTACCTAAAATAGAAATCGTTAAAATCAATAAATCAAATTTAAAAATCATAATAGATTTATAACCTAAAGATCGATTTTAAGCGTAGACAATCATTTACTTAAGAGACATTAAAAGAACCAGAATTTCTTGAATGAGTTTATCAGATGCAGATCTTTGGTTAAGGAAGCTGGAGTTAGGGAATATAAGTTATTCTCCCCTTTTACTACAAACTGCTTAAACAAAAGGAACGGAATGGCCTGTTGACTTCAATTAGGCCCAATTATCGACGCAATTGAGGGGCTGGCTGTGCCCGGGAAGAGTGAAATCTTTTTACCAGAGCCAGCGGGATGTCAGCACGAGTCTCTCGGTCCTTGGATCTTCGGGGGTTGCAGAGTTAACTTCACAATTAAGTTGAGAATTGAAGGCAATTTGCGAATTCCGCGATTCCGACTCTTCAACCAGGGTTATCTTATCTCGGTTGGAATGTATTATGTACCCTATACCCACTGCACCCTCTCCAGCTGTTCAATCAACTCCGATAAAGCCGTCAAACCAAACCAACTGCTGGGCTGATAATGCGCCGCAGTCGCAGTTGGACCCTCGTTAATTGAATTATATTCGCAGCTTTGGCTAAAAAAAAGTTGCACTTTAATTAGCATAAAACGTCGGCGAAACATACAAACAAACATACAAATGCGGGCGTTCCCTTTTTTTTACGAGTGGAGCACAACAAAAACTTGGCCAAAAGGGCGGAATTCGCGTGACCATCACAACAAATGTGCTGTGGGGTGGACCAAAATCTGGTGGGGGAAGAGGGGTTACGTTACGTACTGGGGGGATGATGACTCCACCCCGGTGGAGCACCCACTAGGCGGCAACAACAAAATATGCGACCGAACCGATTCTTGTTGGCCAGGCCGCAGCTGAATTTACACTTGCTCTGTTTACCCGCTTTTCCCGCCCTGGGAAAATCACTCTTGGCTGATTTTCACTCTTCAAGTACTAAACATTGGTTGACTTACAGAAACACACGGCGAAAAGGGCGTAAAAAGTGCTAAAACCGAGTAAATAAAACTATAAAAACACTTTACAATAAATTCGTCGTAGATAGGACAGTGTGGCCGTTCGTAGCGCACAATCGATACTTGAGGCGGCTATCGGCGGTAGATGGCGTTAGTGCATTTTATTTAAAAATTAACTGAAAGTTTTAACGTATGTTGAATAATTTATTAAATGTTATTGTTACTTATTAAAAATATGTTTATAAACACCACATCAACCAAAAAGTACTCTGTATGAAGAGTTCTTAAGCACACGTCAGGCTGTTTGGCTTAGGGTCACCCTAAGGCTGGCGCCAAATTTAAAAAACAGCCAACTAATGTTGTTTCACTTAAAAAAGACTTAAAGATCCAACGATTTGTACTTAAATCTTTATATCAAGCAACTCCACATGATTAATGAAGGTTCTGGGCTCTACAAAAGCGCACCCCCACAAAAACTTGATAAATTTGTCTGCCTTTCCTGAATTTTCTGCGAGACGATCATCGTTTCCGTTTTGATTTTGGGTGATTGGAGGGCAGCCAAGTGTACAGCTTACAACCCCCGAAGACGATGGGCAATCTAAGGGCCGAAAAACAAAAACTAGCCAAAATCATAAAAATAAGCGAGCAAATTCATGACTTTGGCAAAGTCAGCGGACCGCATATAGCGCGCGACTTTGGGGGCCCTTTCACTGGGGTTGCTTTCCCTATGCCAGCGAAATAAAAATAAATTTAATGTTCCTGTTTTTTTCCTCCTTTCTCGACTTGTCAAGGATATCATATACGTACATGGGTGTATGTGTAAGCTTAATTTATGCTGGAAAACATCTCGAGCATAAACAGGAAACAACCGTCCACGCTTCTTTTTCTACTGCACAGAAAACAAAATTAAGATAAAGTGGATTAAATACATAACAAATTTATTAATTGCACGTCATAAATTATCTTGAATTTGACTAAGTTTTATTTTTCAAACCGGCAATATGCCAACTTTAGGTACCTTTTTCGAAAGAGAAACTTTTCTATCATAAGAAACCATTTTTAAATAAATCCTCACCAACTTAGAAAGCCATTTTTAAAAATTATATCCTAATCCTTTATGGCATTTCAATCAAGAGTGCTTAATATTTTTGTCTTATTTATTCCTGACTAACAAATTTTAATAACTGTAACTTTTTCCATATATTTGTATATAACGTTATTGTTACGTTATCAGATTTATTGTATAAGTAAAAACCTTTAAAATGTAATTTTTTCCGGTGCATAATGCCCGCCCTCTTCTACTTTGGGAAATTTCTTGAAATAAAGTCAAGTACGAGGCTTGGGCGCAAATTCAATTAATTTCAATCGAACGCCTGTCGTTCTGGGCATCCGGCATTGATGTACCGCGATCCACGACTGCTAAACAGATACAGATACGCAGATGGAAGATAGAGGATGTGAAGATATAGACTCACCCCTCGGGCCGATAAATCTCGGAACTGGCACACTCACTCGCACACACACGCCTGTTATGACTGCTGGCCAAACCGAACGCATCGACATGTGTCCTGGCGCTCCTGCTGCGTCATTGCTTTAGTTCCGGTTGAGTTTCTGCCAACGCTCGCCAAGATTTATGTCACTTTGTTGGGACAACAAAGGGGCTGCGACCGTCCGGGAATGGGAAATAAAAACCAGATTCGCAAATCCTTTCCTCGAGTGACCCACTTGGGACTGACCAGCGAGGAGCAACGCTAATTGAGCGATCTTCCGGTTGGCTAATGGGTTAAGCCGGCCAAGTGCCCATATATCATGTCCTTAGCTGCGATAATTTCGGCATTTTATCAACCAAAATTTAGAGGGTTTTTGGCCCTCGTCGAGATTTATGACCATCTAATTGAGTTTGTAGTTTTCCGAATGCATTTCTGGTTTCTAGTTGCGGATGCGGAATCATCACAGCTCTTTGGAGACCAATAAAATTGGTAAAATATAACTAATAACATATCATATTTTATGTGCATTCAAAACTAGAAAAACTTGAGCTCTTTTATGCTGTGAAAAATGTTGATTAGGACAAAGAGAAAATTTATGAGGGTGAGCAGTTTTTCAAATTTAATCAAAGTGTTATTTGTGGCAATTAAAAATTTCAAAAATATCAAAAAATTTGATGACCGTGTCCAATTTAATATATTGCTACTTAAAAACTTATTTTACTCGAAAAACTCTGACAAGTAGAGAAAATGAGTTTGTGTTGTAAAAGAAACAGTAATATGAAAGAAGGTTTATTTTTTTTTTTTAATATAACATATATTTTATTTATACGTTAATCAGCCAATTAAATGGCTATAAAACGTAGGGACTAGAAAGAGTAAACCATAACAGCAGCGATAAATATCAATATGTTTTTGACTTTAAAAATTAACAGGAGTTTTTGGTGACGATCACGATTATATTTTATTTATTGGGGAAGGACTCTCGTTCTTTGCCGCCCTCCTATCCATAGGTCTGCTTGATGCCTTCTCTTTAGTCTTTTTCTGATCATCGTGGTTGCCAATGAAGCAGCTAGGTGGTTCGAGTGGGCTCGAATCCGTGCATTATGAAAGAAAGAAATGAAGTTATAATAAAATGTACCATAAACTTATCATAGTATTGTTATCTCAGATTTGCTATCGAAAAATATTTCACAAGGTTAGGTAAGTTTATCTTTCCAAACCTTTTCCTTAAAATATTTAGAAAATTTAAATTAATTCTTAAGAATTCGATTCGCTTGTTAAAAATTAACTTCAGCAGTTCTTTTTCGTCAATTTCTTTAATTTTCCGGAAATACGTAAACTCGTTTTATATTGCTTGACAAATTCCACACAAATTTGAAGCACTCAAACGACATTTGCATGCGGGCAACTACAAAAAAAGAGGCGAGAATAAAACTTATATTGAGAACAATAAAAATTTATGAAAACCCATTAGGGCGAGGCTGGAAAAACAAGCAAACGACTACAAATTGCCGACAGCCGTCCATGTCCTAGGCACGGCGCACTCAAACCCCTTGGATGAATTCGAGATCAGAGCGGGATGAAAGGGGAGATTTTGGCCACAAATTATTTTTATAGCTGAGCCCGATCCCAGGCACGAGTACGGAGAGTTATGCGCCGGAGAATCTCATAACCAATCCCGGACTAAGCCCATAGAAGTGCCCGGATGGACGTCTCGGTCGTAAAAAGATGAAAATAACTTCAAGGACTGCACGGTGAAAAATATATGCAAAACTTACCGAATTTAAATTTAATTGAATATATGTGTTTTACATTTTAACAGAAGGGTGCATACATTTTAAAAAGAAATTTGTTGTTAATATGTAAAACTACTCATTACACTGAAGTGTGGAAGGTATAGTGATATAAGTTTTCTTATCCAAGTTATAAATAGACTAATGTACCAATTGGTGACTCCGATTCGTTGTTTGCCTATAACTTTTCCTATTGATTTTTGACTTTAAATTGGTTTAGATTTAACTTTAATTCTTTTTAAATCCGAATTAACATTTTCCTATTTTAATCTTAAGTTTTATTCTTTGCGAAATGGAATTGTTGGTTCCAATTATAAGTTCCAATTAAACTGTCGTTTTTATGAATGTCAATGAGGCAATGAAATAAAGCTGTAAAGCAGTAATGAATATTTCTCTAAGTGAAATTAAAAGTGGGAGTAGATGTTGTGCCGTGTCATTGTCATTGTCACTGTCGTTTGGAGGCATGGACATGGAAGAGAACAAATTTTAATTGATGACGATTTCATTAAAATTTCAGACAGCCGCGGCGGCAATCCTGAAAATCTACATCCTGCATCCCCAGCGTGGGGCAATAAAAATGCAAACAAGCGGCGCGTGGGCGATGTCCTTGCTCCAGGAGATGATGAAGATGATGTCGGGTTAACTCGCCCAGCGAAGCGTGAAGGATGCAAAAAGTTAATCGCTCAGGCGGACGGCCCGGCACTTTGTATCTGGCCAGATGTGTTAATGTTTTTCGATCCCAGCCCCAGCCCCGAACAGGGATATTTTTTATTGCCCTGTCCAGGACATTCAGCATCCTGCGGGATGTGTGTTTGCGCACTAAGTAAATTGCGTAAATTTATGGCTGCGTAAATTGTTTAATGACTCAACAGTCTATTTATCCTGGCGAAACCATGCACCGACATGGCCTAATGGCCATGTTGAGGTTGAGTTTGAATCCGAGGCGTTCGGAATTCAGTTTAGAGTCAAGGGTGTCAAGTGGAGGAGGTGGTGCCCAGGATTGCCCAGATGGAGGTGGTGCAATGAACTTGTTAAACGTTCCATTCGTACAAGGCATTTATTGACATATCCTATACGAAGGCATTAAATGGTTTATTGGCTACATTTAATGAAAACCTTTATTTCATTTTTTAAATATCCTGGAAACAGAAATGTTTCTAAGCAACTAAAACCGTTCAAATTTAATAATAACTTATGTATTTGTATAAACAAATACATCCAAGCTAATAGTTTCTCTCATTTTTATGCTGATACTTGGGGTTCTACTTGTATAATAGATTCCTTTGAATAAACTATTGAAACATAATATTTTTCTGAGCTAAACTACACATTTTTTAAGATAGTAAGAGACTATCTCTTTGAAATAATATAAGTATATGAATTGTTTTTATAAGGTTATATACCTATATTATTACAAAGAGAGAGTGTATTCCTATCTTAAATTATTTCGTAGTCAATCTTGAGGTCTTACGAAAAGCACCACAATACTAGCGTTCAGAAAAACATTTGCGAATACATTTCAACTTAATTGTCTTCACTTAATTTTCCCTCAATGGAGCATTTTCGGGACCGCTGACATGTCAGTATTTAGAAGACGATTTCTTATCCCAGCTGAGGGAACTTCCCCGCTGGCCAGGACAGCAATTAAGCAGGCATTAAACATGTAAACTGCTCGCACCGCCCCAGAGATCAAGGATTGGGATGAGCAGGAGGATGCTGGCTGTGGATGAGGATGAGGATGAGGCATCCCGAGAAGGAAGATGGAACCCCTTACCTTCGAGGGTTGGCTGTCCAATTCCGTTTCCAATTCGCTGACTTGTCGCACCCAGTCTCAAACTGGCGGACGATAAACGGCGCTGATAGCACAGCATTTATCAAGGAGCTGGGTACAAGCTCAATTGAGTTTCAAATTGATGTCACCATTATCGGGAACTGTCATCTAAGGACAGTGATGGGGTGACGCGGACATGAGGGATGGGCAAAAAAATAAAAACACATATAACAACAAGGAGGAGGGGCTGAGCTGATATGTATCCCGTATTTATTTATAATTTTTTCATCATTTATCAGCGGGACAACTTTCTCACAAGACCTCAATTGCATATTTATGTAGATGTGCAGTGTGCAATTTCAGTTTGCGCTTCGATTTAAGTGCTCATAAATAAAAATCCCCGCAAAAATCCACCCCGGGAAATAGCCATGGGTGGGGGGCTTCGAGAGTGGATAGGAAAAGTCCACCCCGGCGAACTGTCAAAAAGGCAACGGAAAGTTTGTAAACAAAACTAATGCCGACATGGGTGTTGATAAAGTTCTCCAAACTTGTGGCACCCCCATCCACATCCATTCCCGGCTTATTGAATTGCCCTACACGCTTGATTGCCCGCTAAACGGATGAGGGGCAGGGGTTTCTCCCAGATTTTCCCGGGGCGGAGGTGACTTTGGCCATTCGATTCGTGTGTGACATGTGGATTCGTCATACCAAAAAGCGCAAAATATTATCCAGGCCCGACTTTTGTTCTGGTTTCGCTCGCAAAAACATTCACAAAGGGTGCAGGGCTCGGAATGCAGGATGCAGGCCAGTAAATAGGGCGAGGGGTTTCAATGGGACTCCATTTGCCAGCTCGCTTCAATGGAATTGTGACTTGTGTCTAATGGACTATCCTTTGTCATCCTGCAACCCGCGACTTAATGGCATCGGGAAACTAAAGCAGTTGCACAAACATCCAGCATCCGAGGAGCAGTTTTCCCATTGTCCTTGCACTTTGGGTGGGGCGATTTTCCTATGGAAATTTTTAAATTCGTTCAAAAGCAGATGGAACGATATTTTTGATCGTTACAAGATAAATTGGTTTCTAATCAGGTTGTTAGGGAAAAATGCCCAAGACATTTAGCTTGACATAATTTAAAAATAAATAATAATTTAAATATAATTTTACCGAAAATGTCACCAATGAAAAGTCTCTTAATTTGTATTTAAAGACTTTTTATATGAAAACTTCCGAAATAAATAATACATATATTCAATGTTGAGAAACAACGAAGCTGTTTGTTTTCCTTTTTGTGATATATGATTCCGACATATATACTACATGCAAGAGAAATATATATACAGGGTCGTATTTTCAGATTTTTAGAGAATTAAACCATAACCATTAAGCCACGATTATTTAGAAGTAAGCCACTTTGAAATCGGATGTCTGTAAGAAAAGATATGGTCTTAGAAGTTCAGGTTTTAGGCCACTTTTCTGCAAACCATTTTTCGAAAATTTGTAAAGGGGTTAGCTCACAAAAATGAAGAAAAATCGGCCCAAAAGTACAAACCAAGATGAATATACAGATTTGTAGATAATTAAACCACAATCATTTAGGAATACGCCGTTTTGAAATCGGATGTCTGTAAGAAAAGATATGGGCTTAGAAGTGCAGGTTTTTTCTCACTTCTCTGCAAAGCCATTTTTCGAAAATTTGGAAAGGGCTCATAAAAATGACGAAAAATCGACCCAAAAATACAAACCAAGATAAAGATACAGATGTTTTGAAAATTAAACCACAATCATTTAGAGGTATGCCACTTTGAAATCGGATGCCTGTACGAAATGTAATGGTCTTAGAAGTACAGGTTTTTGGTCACTTTTCGGCAAAGCCATTTTTCGTAAACTTGGAAAGGGGTTAGCTCATAAAAATGACGAAAAATCTGACCAAAAATACAAACCAAGGTGAATATACAGATTTTTAGAGAATTAAACCACAATCATTTAGGAATAAGCCGTCTTGAAATCGGATTTCTGTAAGAAAAGATATGGGCTTAGAAGTGCAGGTTTTTTGTCACTTTTCTGCAAAGCCATTTTTCGTAAATTTGGAAAGGGCTTATAAAAATGACGAAAAATCGGCCCAAAAATACAAACCAAGAATAATATACAGATTTTTAGATAATTAAACCACAATCATTTAGGAATACGCCGTTTTGAAATCGGATGTCTGTAAGAAAAGATATGGGCTTAGAAGTGCAGGTTTTTTGTCACTTCTCTGCAAAGCCATTTTTCAAAAATTTGGAAAGGGGCTCATAAAAATGACGAAAAATCGACCCAAAAATAGAAACCAAGATGAATATACAGATTTTTAAAGAATTGAACCACAATCATATAGGAATATGCCGTTTTAAAATCGGATTTCTGTAATAAAAGTTATGGGCCTAGAAGTGCAGGTTTTTGGTCACTTTTCCGCAAAGCCATTTTTCGATCATTTGGAATGGGGTTAGCTCATAAAAATGACGAAAAATCGGCCCAAAAATACAAACCAAGAATAATATACAGATTTTTAGAGAATTAAACCACAATCATTTAGGAATAAGCCGTTTTGAAATCGGATTTCTGTAAGAAAAGTTAAGGGCTTATAAGTGCAGGTTTTAGGTCGCTATTCTGCAAAGCCATTTTTCAAAAATTTGGAATAAATTAAAAAAAACGAAAAATTGACCCAAAAATAAAAATACACATACTTTTCTGCAAAGCAGTAAAGTTTTAAATGGTAATTATATGAGTCCTTTTTCGTTTTTACTTAAGCTTCCTTAAGCTCTCTTCGGATCATTAGCAAATTACTCTGCAAAATTCAATTTTCGGATTAGCAACAAAGTTAGTAATCCGGTGACGGCCAATTTGCTTTCTTCGCCGACTGACGAGGAAAAGAAATCTGCCCAGATCGGATGACAGTTATGGAAATTTATGATTCATTGTGAGGCATTTGGGTAGCTGGCGGGGATTGCTCGTAGCAATGTAATCCATTTGTTTGCGCAACATTTGTCACGCTGCCACTGCTCCTCCTCGCAAGGATATTTGGGACATGGGCTGAGGATTTGTCAACGGCCACAGCTACATATATCGCACTGATATAGCCCGCCAGATCCACCCCGTTACATCGTAACTACTTTGACTTTGATTTCATATCCCCTTTTTCGCAAATGTTTGCCAAATGTTGCGAACTGTCGTCCTCGTTGTTGGTTTGCTGATTGAGGGAGGGAGGGAATAAGGACATTCGGGAGGGGATTTATGAATTTCATTTGCTAATGGATTGTGGTGAGCTCGGAAATTCCACAGATGTGTAAATATGCAATATGGATTATTAAAGTTTGGCCATCCTTTTTAAAATGCCACTATATTGATCTGTTTCGGTGGAAAGCAAAACGATCTGGATGGTTTAATGGATTGGAAAGTAAAAATTAGTCATAAAACTTAAGTGTTTAGCACATAGATTCTTGTTCCGTGAAAGCAAAATTAGTTAGAGAAAGAGGATAATTAACAAATGGAATTCTAAAAACTTAAAAAAGTATATTTATTAAAGCTTTAAAATATTAAAATATATCTTCAAATTGAACTTTTTTTATTATTTTGAGTTTCAAATAATCTTTAAAACTAAAATAAACTTCAATAAATATTTTAGATTATCTTGGTTTCTATTTATTTACCATAATGTATAATTTTGATTCATTGTGTTTTTAATTGAAAAATAAAAATTACCCAATTTGTTGAAAAGTTAATTACGTACTTTTATGAGACATTAAAAATTAAATAATTACATTTGTTTTTTTTCTTTACTTTAAAAAGCGAAGTAAGATTTATAGCTTATTAGTTTATTTTCATTTGCCTAATGCATGACTTTAACAAATCTTTACGATCTGGATAACCAACATTTTTTATAAAGATAACACCAATTAAACATTATCTATACAGAGAAAGTGAACGACTGAGATCTTTATTTTATAACTAAAGCAGAATGTCTTAAAATATATATTAGTTTAGTTGCTTGTATAGAGTCTATACTATAGAGTTAGTTTTGTTACAGTGCACCAGTCCCATCCCTGCTGTGTAAACCCACTAAGAGTGAAACCATTTTCAATGTTTGCGAGCCTCATGCCGATTGGCTGTTATAAAAAGTTAATAGTCGTTCAAGTCCCCCTTCCAGTAACCTTTTCTACTGGTCCTGCTCCTGCGCAATGGAAGTACATAGTATTCGGAACACATAAGCGGAGCTACCATCCAACCGCACACCAGAGCTGCCTGACTCAAAACCCCACATATAACCCCTTCCCTAATCTCCAAGTGAATTTATAACATGGGCCACGACTGCCGTTGGCTTCTGTCCATTTATCTTTGGCTGGGATTTCCTGGGATTTTTTGCTTGGGTGGTGGGATGGGAACCCAAACCACAGAGGACCTGCCCACAATGCCACCAATGGCAGTTACATTTTACGGCCAAAGTTCACCAGGACCCAACTCGTCCCCAGCTCCACGCACATTGGCGCCCAAGTGGCGCCATTTTTGCCGCATTGTCATCGCTGGGAGGACGAGAATGGGCCACTGACAAGGATTCTAGTTTATGCTTACGAGGACTCTTCGAGAAATAAAGTTTTCACTCTGTCGATATCAGCGAAAATAGCTTCGGGTTCGGGGGAGTATAAAAATAAAATGAAAGAGCACAATCAAGCGATAAAGTTGGACAGTTAAAGATAGACTTTTGTGACGATTTTTTCTATAAATTGATTTTTATTTTCAGTTTAAACATTTCTATCGAGACTGGAATGGACAACATATATAAAAACACACTTTCTTCAATTGTTTTATAATTTATCAGTATGTATATTAAGATTATTCAGTAGAAAACTTTCTTACATCGCACCAAAGGCATGCGAACAAAACAAAACTTAGTGAGACTGTTCATCATAATTATTACATAAATTCATTTTCAGGCTAAATAACAAAAAAGCTGGCTCTTTGTTTAATCCATAGCACATGAAAATGGAAAAATTAATTTATGTTGCCAATTATATTTTAGGAGCCGAGTCCACGATATCATAGAAATTAGCTACGTTTACGGAATTTTCATATATTTATAGTTTTTTAATTTTTTATGCTTTTTTTTTGGGGATTGTTTTTTTTGTTTTATAGAAATGCCTGCACCCATGATATGCAGAGTTGAGAATGGAGTGAAACTTTCGACTTGACTTGCTAAACAATAAAAAACATCTTCTGCTGGCTATTACTAAGGGGAAGTTTGTATTGTGGCTTCTTCGACGGTTTCTTCGTTTTGTATTGCGTGGCATTGTCATGAGGCTTATTCATTGTTCAAATTTCTTGTTCTTTCTTCGATTAAGTAACGACTTGAATTAATATTCGTAACCTGACTTATCAAACAGACTTTTATATAAAAAAACAAACAGTTATACGTAATGGTAGAGCATGGTACGCAGAAGTCTTAAATCTTTCATTTTAACTAAATTTAGTTGCTGCCTAGTCAGGTGTGCGAATGTGTTTCCTCGTGTTTTGTGTGGGTGTATGCTTGTGTGTTTTTTTACTCGTTACGATCCCAAGATGTCGCGATTGTGCCTAATAGAACTTTTTCGCTTGTGCTTCGCTGCGGTTTCTGAAATTAAAAGAAATGAAAAAAATTAATTAGTTGTGGATCCTGAATTAAAAGTTTATTCAATACTCACTTGAACACGTTGTAGATAAAGACTAGCAGCAATTGGACAACGGTTATGCTGAGGAACAATGTGACTCCAACGCAGTTGCCCGTGGGACAATTGGCAACCTGCGCTCCTGCTTGCGGTGCTCCCAGTCTGTAAAGTAAAGCCACATTTAATACGATATTAAGATTATAAACTAATGAAATCGCAAAATCCTGACCAATTCGTCTGAAAAAATGTAAGTAAACTGGACTAAAATAATTTAAAACTAACAAAGAACTGTAAACTCTTAAAAGTGATTCTTAAAATCATCATGCTTTACGTTTGACTTTATATTTTCATCGCTAGCCTATTCATCGAATTTACTTTTAAAATAAAACAATATGCCAAATACGATCTAAATTTGAATAGTTTAACATGAATATAACAAAACGTTCTCTTAAATGTACAAACAAAAATAATACTGATAACGTATGTTGAAGCACGAAGTCACTTCCGCATCTTCCCTTGTTAATTGAATAAAATGGTGACTTGTATGACAACTGGTTTTAGAAATTAAGAGTTGATGCTAAGCTTATTTCTCACCTCTGGCCCACGTGGGTGATGCCCTGCTTGACCTGGTTCATGCCATCGCGCATCTCGGCGATCAGCGTTTGCACATCGTAGCCGGTGGATTGGATTTGTGCTGTGGGCGCGTGCTTCTGATTCATTTGAATGTTATCAGTACGCACATTGATATCGCCCACCAGTTGCCGTATCTCCCGGATGGAGCTGAGCAGCACGTTTTGATTTGTGAGCAGGAGATCAACATCGGTCCTAGTAACGGCACCTACGGGCAGCTGTTGCTGCACTCCACCAGCGGCAGGCGGAGGCAGAGCCTGTCCGGCATTGCGCGAGACCAGCGACAACGTAGTTTCCTGGCGACCAATAATCTCGTCCACCTTGCGGGACAGCTCGCGCAAATGATCGGCAATCTGGCTCTGACCCTGCCAGATCTGGCGAAGCTCACGCTGATTTTCCGACTCGTAAAACTCCTCCCAGTCTTCGTCGTCTTTGTGCTATTGGATTACGCGGTTATTAATTATCAGTCTAACAGATAAACCATCTTTATCAGTTGCCTGCGTGGCACTTACCTCGTCGGGATGATCCTTCTTGTACTCCAGCTTCTGCTTCTCCAGTTTGTCCTGATACTCCTTGTACTCCTGCGTTAGCTTCTCCTGGTTATCCACCTTGGGTTGCTCCTGTGCCTGTCCGGCGGCATGCAACGAAGTGGTCAGGAAATGGAACACATCGTGGTCATCAGCAAGACCGCCCGTGGCGGCAGAAATGCCAAAGTAGCCGTTCTTGGGCAGATTAACGTTATCCGCCCGCAGACACAGTTCGTAATCATCGTTGTTGTTGGTCATTCCGTTGTGGATGAGCACGGTGAGCACATTGTTGTAGTACTCGATGCGCGCCCGCGTGGGGAAGGGCTTGTTACGGAAATCCCTTAAGCAACCGCTCAGGAGCTGGGTGGTTCCATCATTGGCATGGTCATACAACTTGGTGCCATCATTGAGCACAGCACTGATGTAGGGATTATTGTGTTTGTTGTCGTTGTCAAAGGAATCGAACATAATGGCCAGACCGTTCCAGCGGTCCGAAGATCCAAACACTTGTCCATTGTAGTCACCCTTCTCCGTGGTGTACCAGAAGGCCAGTCCATCAGCTCCGATCCGGCCACGTCCCGTCACTCGGAATACAATCTCCACGTCCCACCAGTCGAAGTTCGTCTGGGATTTCGTCCAGATGGCACCCTTCTGGGAGCGCAGCGATGGCGCCACGCGCACACTTTCCGAACTGGCGATGGCATCTGGAATGAGAAGCAACAAGTTTTGGCTATAGAAACACCCGGAATGATGGACAAATCGAAATCCAAACAAAGTGCCTGCGTGTACACTTGGCGGCCTCGCGCCATCTCGCTCGCACCCACGGCAGCAAAGCGGCAGCGAGTGGGCCAAAACAACTGACGTGGAGCTGCGTCTTCCACTCGTACTCACTTCCCCCGTACTCCCAAAACGGCACGGTTCCGTCTTTCTGGGCCAAATATGGCGGCTTGAACGAGTACTTGTACTCGAAGCGACGGTGGACGCCCACGGCCCCAGGACTCAGGTTGCCGGTCGCCTCGGAGCAGGGATTCCACGCCAGGAAGCACAAAATGGCCAGGAATGTGGGCCGCATCTTTGCAATTATATGTTGACAACTAGTGGTGGGTAACGGCTGACGGCACAACTGGTGATATCGATAGCCAGCCGGCACCGTTTTTCCATCAAAAAGCGATAGTATCGTACCAGCTGTACTAAAACATATGTTGGCATGTTTTAAATGTCAGTTTTTGTTATATTAAATTTTGAGTTGTAAAAAGTATCGCACCGTAGATCACCATCGATAACCGCCCTAGCCCGCCCAATTCAAAAGCTCTCGCTATCTTAAGTTGCTTATGACGTTGAGGTGGAAAAACATTTATTTTGAAAATTTAAAAAGTGTTTACGTTCCGTTACAAAATAAACAAAAATGTAGCAAAATACGCGCCATATGCATTTGCTGGTGCACACTTACACGACTTACTTACAAACATGTTTATCAATACATTATTGTAAAATTATTTCGTTAGTTGTTTCAATTGCCTTTTGCGTGATATCACCAAAGTAAGTAGTATTATTACATCCGTTCCTCCAAAAGTTCCTTTAGCACAGTGTGTATATATATGTTTACTTCTTTATTCTTTGTTTTTGGTTTCCTGTTTGTAGTTGTCGTAGAGCTTACAGCTAGAATTAATATAGGTTTTACTGCCTCAATAGCACATAGTGTGGGCTTTATAAAATATTTATAGTTGCTCAGTTTAAGTGATAGCTTCGTGTGCAGATCGGTGTGTGTGGGATAGTCATTAAGGGCGATCGTGCCGCAAGTCGCACCATTTTACAAATGTTAGTTACTCATTTTTAATCACAATCACTTTCGTGTTAGTTGTGTGCGCAATTAAAAAATTACAACTCAAATAAGAATAAAATAAACTGTTTTGTTTTAGCTTGGTTTATTACAAAATCATAATTAAACGAGGGCGCTACGGGGTAGCCAAAATCTAAATTATGCATGAGCGTGCCATTTAATAATCTTTTCAATTTATTACAAATACGATAATAAATTAAGCTTAAGTGGTTTTGTGTATTTCCGAAAGTGGAAATTATATACGTTAGAGTCATTAAGTACTGTCAAAAATAATAACAGTAAAGTAAACGTGCGCACCCTAGACTACGAAATACAAAAACTATATGTATGTATACATATTCTACAATATATATATCGTAATTGTTAAGTTCTGCTTTCAATGTATAAGATCAGAAATTAATGGATTTGGGATACAGATCAAATCCAATCCATTTTCTGTCATTTGTAGTTCTTCTCATGTGTCGTTTTAGAACAGCTTTCTCGACATGCTTTTCAATTGGTTTCTTCTAAATTCAAGATCACTTTATAACCTAGGCAATTTTAAGACATCTTATATATAATCGGGTGTAAAGTCGACTCGAACGCAGTTCAGAAGCAAAATTAGGAACGAAAATGAAACGAGTTTGCTGAATCTCGTCGCGGGTGTTGGTTGTGTGTTTCATAAACTGGATAACAAATGCGTTTGATAAGCGCCAACCGGCTGTGTATGTGGTGTTTGTGTTTTGTGTAACTCTGTGGACTAAGGTAAACAACAATCTAATCAAATTATACAAAAAATAATAATTCAAGAGGTCCTATAGGCCTGGCGGAAAAATGCAGTTAATACACAAGATTCGCTGCAATTCACATAATACGCTACAAGATTCGCTGCGGTTGGTTACAATTTTAGTTATGTGATTAATGCACGTGCTGGAAAGATGCGCCTCCCGCCGTTCCAAACACGCTCATGAGATCGCCCTCGTAAAGGGCAATCACTAGCATTATTCCCACTCCGCTCAGCATGCCGAGTATTTGCAGAAGGAACTGGCCCAGTGATTTGTGCGAGGCAGAGATCTCGGGCATCTGCAAAAGTTAAACCATGAATTAGTAAATATAATCGGCACGTTTAATATAATAAACAACTCACCATATCGACTAAGGCAATGTAAATGAATAGTCCGGCAGCCACGGCAAACATCCACTGGGCCACGCCCTGCGACTGGCCAAAAGCAATGCCGAAGATCATGCCGATGAAACTCAGGACACCCGTCAAAAGGTTGTAGTAGACGGCCGACTTCACCGACATGCCCGCCTTCATCAAAATGGCAAAGTCGCCCAGCTCGTGCGGCAACTCATGGCAGAAGACGGCCAGGGAGGTGGAGAAGCCACCAGCAATGTTCTCCGCAAAGGCTGCACCGATAGCCATGCCATCCGTAAAATTATGCAGCCCGTCGCCCATGATGATCATCCAGGCCACGGCGCTCAGCGTCTCGGGTGGCGAGTGAACGTGTCCATGTCGATGGCTGTGACCATGATGCGAGGACTCGTGCTCCCGCAGGATCACAGTCACATGGTCGTTTTGGCCGTTCTTATCTTTTGCACTGTTCGACTCATACACCGCATTCCCGTCCAGATCGGTGACAATGGTGTTATTGTCCTGACCCTCCTGGCTGTGCTGGTGGCTGTTGTGCTTGTGATTGTGGTGGTTCATCTCTACACAGTTCGTGTGCAGCGTTGAGAGCAGGGATTCGGCGGCGGCGGCCATGTCGTTGGAGCCGTCGTGATCGCCCACACCGTTACGCACTTCCGAGGCGGAGGCAGCATCACCGCCAGCGCCCGCCGCCGAGTTCGCTCCATCGCCGGGCAGGTGCATCCACTCGCTCTGCTTGTTGTTCATGGTGATCTCGTCGTAGCAGTACGGATACGAGCTGTACTTTTGCTTGCAGATCTTGTCGCCGGCTACCGAGTTGTTCACCGATGAGTCTGGATCCCGCATCACCTTCGCTCGCGACGGCTTCTTCGTCTCCTTCTTCTCCACGCTCTTGCGCCACTCGGAGATCATGGTCAGCGCATGCTCCGTTACGTAGAAGAAGATGATGCCGCCCAGGCAGCCCAGCCCCTTCATGATCATGCCACGTTCATCTTGGCCTGCCAGAGACTATTAATCGGAAATTGAACATTAGTCACGTCTTAGGACAAACCGTCGGGGTTATCAGCTCTACTCACATGAGGCAGCAAGTGCAGCAGGGCATCGCCGGTCATCGTACCCACGGCCAGCGACACCAGATACTGGATGATGTATTTGTAATACCGCGAACCCATAAACGGTATGATAGCTACTCCTACCAAGCCAAGGAGTCCGCAGGCAAACACAGAAATGAAAGCGTAGATCCACACTGCAATGATAAATTAAGATAAGTAAACAAATATTTATATATAGGGTGCTCAAACCCACCGTAAAACATATCCTTGTCCTTCTCAGCCTCAAGCAGCTTTTCCGTGCTGTCGATGTCGGACAGGACTGTCGGCTCTATGCATCCACCGCTCTGTGCCTTCAGCTCGAACAGTAGAACCGGGCACAGGTTTAGTAGATCCTTTTCACTCAGACCAAAGTTCTTGACCTCCTCGCTATGTGGATGTGTGTGGTCGTTAAGCAGGAGTGCGCAGGTGACATTGGAGTTGGTACCATTCTGACTAAGCGTGCAATTTGTGAGCTGCAGCTCCTCCTCCTTTTCGTCATGGTCGTGGTGGTGGTGAAGATCGTGAGGCTGGACATGATGCACTAGGCGACTAGCGGGCACGCACTGCGGAACGAATAAGAGTTAGTCAACGATAAACGATGAGATAAGCTTTATTTATACTCACAGTTCCTTCACTTGCCCCACTGGCCAACGAGTGGAGGTTGAGCTGCTGTAGCAGGCCATCGAATTCGCTGCTGTTCATCAGCTCGTTCTGGACCATCAGCTTTTCGAGATAGTACTGGGTGATCTGAGGGACGCGGGACTCGGAGCTATGGCCGTGGTCATGGCCGGCATGGCGCTTTTGTCTCCTCGAGGGCGGACTAGTGCTGTAGTTGGGGGTGTCGTCGTCGCCAGAAGCGGATCGCTGCTGGCGCCGATCGGTGGTTTCGCTGGAGGGACTTAGGTTCGTATAGACGCGGGCGTTGAGCTGCTCCTGGCTGTGGGTCGTCCCCAAAGCCGGGCTTAGTAGACTCTCGATGTGATCCTGACAGTGCAGGCGGTGCGCGCAGAGCAGGCACACCACGCAAACGGCCATAATGTGACGCGCCATTTTTAGGCCCGACTTGCTCTTGTACTTCCACTCCTTGGACTAATGCTAATGACTCGGACTCTCGTTTCGCTTTACTGCCCAGCAAGATCTGCCGCGATCATTATATATTCGTCAGTCAGTCAGTCGTAAATTGGAGCGCTTATTTCGATCTGGAATTGAACGGAAAAGTCGGTAAGAGATTAGCCAAAAACGAAAACAAGTACACTGAAAACCAACACAGAATTCTATCTGATTAAAAATCGTTTATGGGGTTCTACTGTCAGCCCCTTGTTACAATCCCACACTCATTACGACTGAACCGATCCGAAACGATCGCTGGCACTTACAAAAGCCATTTGCCCGTTGCATAACCAAAATAGTCAGCCAACCAAAGCGGAAGTTCAAGATCGTTCGTTGGTGGATCGACACCTCCAATTATGGGACAGCGAGCAGCCCAAACAACAGACTGGTTTCAGGTGCCCCAAGATCACCATAAATGGGCGGTTTTACTGCATTTGTTGTCTGCTATAAACAAAGAGTTATGCTGGTATGGGCTAAAGGAATATAGATCACTTCATACAGGTAAAACATTGTCTTCGGTGCTCATTTAGTTTAGTGTTTTTGGTATATAAATAAAAATTAAAAAAATCTTTACATAATAAATTAATTTAAGAGTTTATGCTATAATATTTTGTTTATTTTATTTCTATAGCACAAAAACTTTATGAAGTTAATTTATTTTATTTATTTATCTTAGCACAGAAATGTCAAAGGAAGTCTTTATAGTTTTGCTACATCATTACTGATTAAAACACTTTAAAACTGTTTCAACTTGTTATCACATTACAAAATCTACTAATTCCTCGATGCCTTAACATTCCAACTTCTTATCAAAGCATTTGCTTTTTGAATCACAAAGCCGCAATCACATATTGTCAGGGATTTTATATATTATTTTCAATGCCAGAATCCAAATGTTTAAGTCTTCTTTACTGTAAATATTTCCTGATAACACTTCACAAAACCAAAGGAAGCCAAGTCGTAAAAGTTACATAACTTTATCTCATTAAATTATACCAATTATGGCTTATCAGCCAACTACTTTCCAGCTCCTAGTCGGGAGCCAAAGTGGTCGATGCCATGCGGCTTCTTCGATGAGCAAACTACGAGTGGCACGCGCCAAAAAGAAAATTTGCCAGGCGAGACTTGAAATTTCCCCCCCAACTAACTGAAAATAAGTTTGTTATTGTAGTGGGCTGTAACTACTTGTTGTTGTTGTTTTGTGTGTGGGTCTCAAACAATTTTGCAATTGCGCATTAATGCCTCAACTTGGGCAGTTAGTTCAACGGTCCTGCATTGAAATCCAATTTATTGATAAAACTTTGGCGAAAATTTACGACACAGGTGAGAAGTGGGGGTATAATACAGTTACACGTGGGTGGCTTGCTGGTTATCGACATAATAAAAGCGAAAGCCAAAACACCCATAGGTAATAATAGAAACGTCATTGTTGCTGCATTAAGTGGGATGGGGCGCGTCAAGGTCGCAGGAAGTGGGCGGGCTGTCATTGCACCCGCGGCATTGACAAGGACACACGTCGCCTTGGCGAGGGGTTGGGTTAAGTGTTAAAGGTTGAGGCTGAAGTTCGCACTTGTTGAGGAAATGAACTGCCAAACTGCCAGAGGGATTCGCGAACAATCACCGCCAGGCAAAACTTAATTTCATGGCAATAAAAATCAATCAACGAGGCAAATTATTCGCATACAAATTTCCCAAATAAGATCAGACGCAATTCATCGGCAAATATTCCCAATCAATCCTCCAAACTCAGTCAATTGGTCAAGTGCTACCGCCATTGACTGACTGTTTCGTTTGTATTTTGTTTTTTACTACATCTTGTTTTTTTTTTGTAATCAAGCCTCATTTAAATTCTGTTCGCGTGATTTTAATGAAACCACTGGGAGAAAAATGTTTAACGAGCTCGTTTTTATGTTGATTTCAATGCTATATATTTTTGGAGTGGAGGGTCATCAATTGAATTCACTTTCTTTCACCCCACACATTGATAATAAATTTATAAGGAAATGTTAAAAATAACTTGAAGGGAGATCGTACCGAAAAGAACTATTTGGAAACCGAACCGATCCGCGATCCGAAGAACCACCAGCAAGCTTTGATCACACTTTGCAACTGAGCGGCGCGCGTCGCTTGCGGTTTGATTTATAAGCCTCGTTTCGTTGATGGCTAATTGAGTGAGTGTGTGTGTGTGTGACGGGGACCACATTAAAGCATACCCTCATCGAAGGCGTGCTAACTTAACGGGGCGTGGCTGATTTCGGACCATGGCTAAAAGCGAAGAGAACGCCAGAACCCAACGATTCAACTTGCATTTTGTTCTTTGGACCAAGAGGATTAATGCTGTATTAACTAGACTCAATGAAAATGTCAATTAACTCGGAAAATAAATTAGATTCAAAGATTTTACACATACAATTTTTTTAAACTTATAAGTTTTTTTTAATTGATTTTAGCATTTCAAATGCAACACGTTAATTTTTAAGCATTTATATATGTATCTTTTATGTATGTACATCATATTCTTGCAGTCAGAAAATTATGAGCTATTTTTGTTTATGAACTTTAAATATATAAATGTTTATGTGTTTCTGAGAAGCAGTTGTGTTTAAATTAGAACAATTCAAATAAATTCTGTACAGTGAGTTAAATAGTTGTTAGAATTTACAAATAAGTATATTTTTCTCTATTTAATTAATTGTATAGATTAAATTTCTAAAATGAAAATAATACTACTATTCATAAATATGTGGTGGCCCTTTTTTGATTCAACCATATCAAGCATGTTCTGTATACTCATTTTTCTGTCTATGCCCTCTTCTATATACATACATACATTGAATTTTTGCTGACTCAATTTGAGTTCGCATAACATCTCCATATACGAAATTTTAAGCGGCGGTTTATTCGGTCCCTCGTGGCAATGGTAAAGCCAAAAAGTCAGTGAACTCACTGCTGACTCAATTAATAAACAAAGCTTCGCATGATATCTCCAATGAATTAAGCTGACTTGAAGAAAAACCAAACTATGTGCTGAGTCAAGAAAAAGGTGTTTCGCTTGATATCTAATTTCCCTATGCTGAAATTGTATAACCACAAATATTTGAAACAAATACCAATCCTTAACATTCTCTGATTCATTCCTTCACTGAACCAGAGAATTTTTCGCATAAGATCCCACAATCTTAATGTTTAAATGAAGGGTGGTTTTTACTTTGCAAATTCTGAAATTCCAACAAATGCTGAAGACCTTTCAATTTATTTCATCTTTCCTGCAACACATTCCCCTTTATGTTTTATCCGCAAAACGAAAATTTTGCTTGACATCTACCGATAAAAGCTAAAATTTCACAGCCGATCGCACAAAAAACAATTGTTAACAAGGCCAAAGGGTTCAACTCATTTTTGAGAGGGGGTTTGTTTCGCGAAATTGTGAAATTACTGCTGCCTGAGTCAACATACATATTTGAATTTTACATGAAATCTCCATTTTATAAACACAAAATTCTTGGAAACCGTTCCCCATTAATGTTTAGTTCACATAACCGGATTTCATTCGGCATCTACCAATTAAAGCCGAAATTTCACATGCGATCGCTTGTCAATGAGTCACTCTTAATTGAAATAATTTCACATGATATCTCCACCAGTGAAACCTTTGCTGATTGGCACTATTAAATATCACATTTTTGTATACATACATCAACCTTAAATTGCGCAACGCCGGCAAAAACCTGGGAACTGACTCGTAAAACTGCTCGCACGATCTTGTATACATATATATACGATATGCACATATCATTTGTGCTAAATGCTGACGAAGCCTCCAGTTGCTTGGCCTGAAATTTCAACCAGACATCTACCCTCGAGAAATGATCTCTACCTGACGAAGCAATTTATCTTTTATCTCGACCTCTCTACAAACGAATTTCATACCTGAAACTCCAGGCAAATAAACCTGCAAAATGTGTACCTAAGAACCCAAACACACAAACACACATTTGAGCATTATCTTTTTTACCTTTTTGGTATGGCAGTAAATTGTTGGCTCAAAGCTTGATGTGAAATTTCAGTAGACTGACTCTTTGTTGGAAGATATGAAAAACTCGGGTCATGTGACGAGCACATGAAAACAAAGTTCTGGACGGTCAGAAGCACTTAAACGACAACTTTTGCAGAGGTCGATCACGTCGGATTCGGAATGGAACGTTGCGGATCCGCTTCGATTGGATCGAATCCGGACGGGACGAGGCTCTGACCTTGCCATGCTCGTCGACTGCTGAATTACGTGGACTGGCGGCTTAATATTCAACTAGTACAACGACTGACACATAACTGATGTTGAAGGGCTGGCCATAAGCGATAAATAATTCATCTGGAGGCATCAAAGTGATCGTAGAGAATTGTTTGTTTTCCGTATCGAGTGTTTAGCTGCCTCAGCTGACGGCGCCAGGTTGCAAGGCGGTTGCGGTTGATATTGCATATTGCAAATATAACTTTGCAAATTTCGCTGGCTCATGAATAATTGATTTAAGGCATGTGGGCATTGCAGAAATGGAAAAGTTATCGGCCGATAAGGATTCTTCTGCTGGCCACAACCAGCATTATCTATGATTCATGCACCCACCTACACTTCTGAAAAAAAAACTATGTGGAAGGCAGCCAAAAGTGCGAATGAACATGCTGATATATGGGTCACTGGCCATAACAGTGGCGAAACCAAAAGGGGTCTTCTCGTCCCTGTTCGGTAATAATATTCCATAATTTCACAATTTTCAACATCAAATATTAAACACTTTATTATAGATAAAGTTGTAAATTAATTCCCAACAAATTTACCTATTTAAATTGGGACAATCAACTAATTATTTTGGTCAGGCAAATACAACATGCAATTCATGGGAAACAACTTAAATTTGTAGATGAATTATTGATAACATAATAGGTGGGTCTTCCATAGAGCTAAATATAAGAAAGAATTACGTGACAGCACTAGAATTTTTTTTGTTAAATGATTACCACTGTAAATGAAATGCTTATAAGTTTCAATATTTGTAATATATAGTACTTGGTCTAATACATGTGTTACAATCGTTACAGTAATTACACTTAAATTTCATGGCTCACTGCATAGAGTGCGCCCTTTTCAAATATTCAAGGTAGTATTATTTGAGAACTCCTTCTAGAACATTTTCTACCCCCGCCACTGGAAGATAAGCATTCTGCCTGTGAGCTGCTATAATTCCCCTGATTTTGCGTAATTAGGGTCTGAAGATAGGGAATGGAAATGTCATTCGGAATGGCGTTGAATTATGTATAGAACATAGTCATGACTATAAGTATGTCGATCGAAAATAGCATAAAAACGTGCTGAATGCTAGTGTAGTTACGTGTGCATCTGTGTGCGTGTGAGTATGTAAGAGAGCGGGTGTCAAAATCACTCGCACATGGAAATCGCCCGCTATAAATAAATACGAGTGGGTGGTGGGCGGTGGTTGTAAGGAGGGAGGCCCGTCACTTGCACTTCCTATACTAAACTTAAACTTGGATTAATCTAGAGTACGAGTAATTAATATAGCTATACCACTACTCACCAGTAAATTTACCGGACTGTTTAACACATCACACACACGGCCACGCGAGTGTATTTATCAATTCCGAGATTCAATGCGGGATCGAAGATAATGCTAGCCGTTTCTGGGGCTACTTCTGATGCGGTGGGCGTGAGTTCGAGGCGCCTTTGAGATAACGCCGAATGTCAATTACGCTGTAATAATCTCGGATTCACACGGAGAAACCGACCGGAGCGGCGGAATAATGCACGGATAGGGCCACCAACACCAACACAGGCTCAATTACGCAAGCGGCGGGCTAACTGTAAACATTCTCCGGACACGCTAAACATATGCCGCTGCCATCTCTTTTTCGCACACTCCGCCAAACACAAAAAATCCGCAACTATAATAACTTTTTTTTATAACAATTATCGATAGGCGGCAAGGGCAGAGTGACCGTCTGTGGCTAAGGGCAAAAAATACTTTTCGGTATGTTTTTGAGATGGCAAATTTTGGTATATTTGTATCGCTGGCGACGTTTGGCCCAATCTCTACCATGTTTTGAAATTCAACCGGAAAAGACCTCTAATATATAAAAGTTTACTAGATAACAATTAGGTAAAAATATAATTTGTAAATTTAAAGCTAAAGTATGCTAAAAAATGTAAAAACTAAGTGCTCAACTAATACGAAATAAATTAAAAATCAATCAGCTGGAACTTGAATCTTTTAATATTAATTTTTGAAATAAAAATTAAAATAAATCTAGACAAGGTCAAAAATTATTTAGTTCATCTCTTTGCCTAGTTAAATTTTCTATTTGTTATTTTTTTAACTATCACTGACACATTGTTATTGTTATTATTTATCGAGCAACCTCAACTTTTAGAATCAATCATCGATAAGTTTCATTGACAAAAACAAAACCGGTATTGTTTTGCCATATTATTTTTGCAAAAAAGTTTGTAAAAATGAGCGACACTCAGCATTTAACCGCAGGTTAATATTAAAAACTGAAATCCTTATTGATATTATATAACCCAACACCCCGCAGGTTCCAAAAAGCCCATATTTCCAGATGATGGGGTCTTGAAGTTGTATTCGATGCGCTTTTGCCCGTATGCACACCGTGTGCACTTGGTTTTGGACGCTAAGAACGTCCCACACCATGACACTTACATTAATCTTCGCGAGAAACCAGAGTGGTTCCTGCAGGTGAGCAGCTCCTCGAAAGTGCCAGCATTGGAGCTGGTCAAGGAACCGGGGAATCCCGTGCTGATCGAGTCACTCATAATTTGCGACTACCTAGACGAGAAGTATCCGGAGGTGCCGCTGTATCCCAAGGATCCGCTCAAGAAGGCCCAGGAGAAGATTCTGATCGAGCGGTTCGGACAGTTTATCACAGCTTTCTACCGTCTGGTGCTTCACGAAAATCCCGCTCAGCTGCGCGACACTGATCTTTATGCCGGATTGGACATTTACGAGGAGGAGCTGGGGAAACGTGGAACCGAGTTTTTTGGCGGTTCCAAACCGGGAATGCTGGATTATATGATTTGGCCCTGGTGCGAACGTTTTGCCTCCTTAAAGTTCAGCATGGGTGATGGCTATGAACTAAATCCTGAACGTTTTGGCTCATTGGTATGTTTGAAATAGTTTCTAAAGTCGTCATGTTTACACCAACATTTTTCTATACCAGCTTAAGTGGCGCGACTTGATGCTCCAGGATAGAGCCGTTAAATGTTTCTATCTGGATGGACAAACCCATGCAAAATACATGAGTTCCCGCCGGGCGGGCAATGCCGACTACAATATGCTCTAGTAGGTTTATGAAGTCTAAATGTTATATATCTGATCCATTCATTTTTATTTTATTTTAGCAATGAAGCAAAGCGTGCCAAGTTGGAGTAGTCATAATGATAATTGTTTATACACCTCATCATGTACATATTATGAAGATTGATTTAAAATTTACCTACATTTACATAAAGCAGCATTATTGTGATTGGAAAATAAATACTCTAATATGCAAAGCAACATTGAATTATTGATAGTGGATCAAAATAATTTTATATAAATATTTTTAAACTTGATTTGTTTGATGAAAAAAACAAAAACGATTTTATTTTTCATTTAATATGCAACTGAATTTCAACAAAGTTACGTTGGTTTCAGTTTAATGGACTTTTAAACATAATTTTATAAATAAAAGTTAAATATCTTTTAACATTTAATTTGGGTAATTTTGAATTAAGTAAGTAAAGAAACTTAAATTCAAAAATTGTAAAGTCACCCGCTCAGCAATCGATAAGACTATTCGATATACTCACGCGTCCAGCGATTACTATATAAGGTGCATCAAATCTCCACTTGTTTGTCATTCGATTGGAACCATTTCTTCCGCCAACATTTCTCGCTTAAGGAATTATCTTAAAATTGTTAACAAAATGGCCCTGCCGCAGAAGCACTTCAAGAGGGGTAAGTGGGGGGCACTTCAAGGTCACCGGGATAGTGACGCAGCAAAAGTTAGCAATTGATTCCATAGTTTTATCTCTCCCCCATCATGAAAATAGTAAATTACCCCACAGATAGAGATTTAATTTTAGCCCCAAGCATAATGGAAAACTTTCCGCTGACGTCACAAATCACCCATCAACAGGTTCCCCCAAACCGGAAATTCCCGAGGATGGAGTCCTGCGCTACTACTCGATGAGATTCTGTCCCTACTCCCAGCGTGCCGGTTTGGTTCTGGCCGCCAAGAAGATTCCCCACCACACGGTCTACATCGATCTCAGCGAGAAACCTGAATGGTACATCGACTACAGTCCACTGGGCAAGGTGCCGGCCATCCAGTTGCCACAACTTCCTGGCCAGCCGGCTCTTGTGGAATCCCTGGTCATCGCCGAGTACCTGGATGAGCAGTATCCCGGCGAAGGTTCCCTCTTCCCCAAGGATCCTTTGCAAAAGGCTCTGGACAGGATCCTCATCGAACGCCTGGCTCCCGCCGTCAGTGCCATCTATCCGGTACTCTTCACCAAGGACCCACCCGCTGATGCCATCAAGAACTTTGAAACCGCTCTGGATGTCTTCGAGCAGGAGATCACCAAGCGGGGAACTCCCTACTTCGGTGGCGAGAAGATCGGCATTGCGGACTACATGATCTGGCCCTGGTTCGAGCGATTCCCCGCCCTTAAGTACACTCTGGATGTACCTTACGAGCTGGACAAGACACGTTATCAGAACCTTTTGAAGTGGCGCGATCTGGTTGCCCAGGATGAGGCTGTCAAGGCCACCGCTCTGGATGCCCGAATTCACGCCAAGTTCATGCGCACCCGCCATGAGGGCAAGCCCAACTATGATGTTGCCTTCGAACCCTTGTAAAGGATTCCAGTTCAGGCTGATTTTAAAGAGAAAACCCTGTAGAACAGATTTCAAGATACTTAAGCTTAGATTGTGAAACCGCTCAGCGTTAAACTATTAAACCCATATATGTACTCCACTCTGAAATGTTATCTTTCATCTCCATTTGGGATTTGGGGTTATGCTCAAGTCCTAACCAATTAACCAATTTCTTTTGGCTTTGCAGGATCCACCAAGCCGGAGTTACCTGAAGATGGCGTCCTGCGTTACTTCTCCATGGCATTCTGCCCCTTTAGCCATAGGGTTCACCTCCTGTTGGCCGCAAAGAACATTCCCCACCACAAGATCTACATAGATTTGATTGAGAAGCCGGAATGGTACAAGGAGTACAGTCCTCTGGGCAAAGTGCCTGCCCTTCAGCTCACTGGGGTTAAGGATCAACCTACAATTGTGGAATCCCTCATAATTGCGGAGTACTTGGAGCAGCAGTATCCCGAACCACAACTCTTTCCGAGAGATCCTCTTCAAAAAGCGTTGGACAAGATTCTTATTGAACGTTTTGCTCCAGTGGTCAGCGCTGTTTATCCAGTACTGACCTGCAATCCAAATGCTCCTTCAGATGCTCTACAGAAGTTTGAGAACGCCCTAGATGTATTTGAGTTGGAGCTGACTAAAAGAGGAACTCCCTACTTTGCTGGCCAGACCATAGGGATCGTGGACTACATGATTTGGCCCTGGTTTGAACGCTTTCCCAGCATGAAAATCAATACGGAGCAGAAGTACGAACTAGATGCCAAAAGATTTAAGCAGCTGGTAAGTAGAAATAGCTCAAGAGGATCTATAATCCAAAACTTTACCATTCCAGCTCAAGTGGCGCGATTTAGTGGCACAGGATGGGGCAGTGAAGAAGACTGCTCTAGATGTCCCGCTTCATGCCGAGTTTCAGAAATCCAAGACTGTGGGCAATCCGCAGTACGATATAGCCTTCAAGGGCAAGCTCTAGAACGCCAACTGGTTTCGTCAAGATCAAATCGTTGGAACCGGTTAATAACCGCAACTATGTTTTATTCATTCCATGCTAACAATTCGAATAAACCAAGTGCATCAGGCATCCTTCACCAGAAGATTGTAGTTGGGCTGCCCCAAGCTGCGTGTGCGCAGAAACTCCGCTTGGACCTCGGCCTCCATGTAGAAGGCCATCACAGCAGGATCCCGCTTCATGCGCTCCAGCCACAGCGTCTAAGAAAATAGATTAATGGTGGACCTCTAAAACCCAAAACATCTACTCACCAGCTGCGGAAAGCGCTCCTCATCGTAGTTATAGTCCCCGCCGCGCTGCAACTTCAGGAGTTCTAGTCGCTCACACCAGGGCCAGATCATGTAGTCCAGTATGCCCGTCTGCTCGCCGCCAAAGAAGTCTGTTCCGCGGCGACTCAGCTCCCGCTCGTAGGTGTCCAGCCCGCTCCAGAAGGGCTCCAGCTCACCGCCGTCGGAGGCCCTGAAGAAGGCACCCAGCACCGCTCCAAATCTTTCAATCAGTAGCTTTTCCTGCACTTTCTTGAGCGGATCACGGGGATAGAGCGATCGCAGCGGGTACTGGTCGTCCAAATACTCGCAGATGAGTAGCGATTCCGTAAGCACCGGTGGTCCCGGTTCCCGCACGATTTCCAGAGCCGGCACCTTGCCCTGCGGATTCTTGTCCAGCAGCCAGTCTGGTTTCTCTGTGAGATTGATGTAGATACTGTGGTACGCGATCTGCTTGGCATCCAGCACCAGGTGCACGCGCTGTGCAAACGGGCAGAAGCGCATGGAGTACAGGCGCAGGATGCCATCCTCGGGCACATCCGGCGGGGGTGATCCTGCCAGGGGGATCTATTAGTTTCAATGGATATCTGTGGATCTGCATGCACATACCTTTAGCCAAATGCCTGCCGTTGCTCATGATGTGTGTGCTCGGGTCTGGAGATGCAAATGATGATAATAGTTTCCATTCGAGTGGTATATAAAGGGACGCCGGCTGCCCTTCGCCAGGTAGCTTTTGTTACCCGGATGAACTTGGCGGCCGGAGCAACCTTTGCGGCTGACACACATGCCCAGCCCCGGTTGATACAGTAAAAACTATTTTGAACCTACAAAAAATTCTTACAAATTTTATTCTGTACAGATTTCAGATAATTCTGAAAGAAATTAATAAAATTTTACATTTTGTAATCAATTGGTTATTTTAATTATATAGCCTTTTTTATAACTCCAAAATACAGTTCAATATATCTAAGTTCATTGACTAATAAATTGGTATTCATTGCCATGAGCCCCAACTTTTAAGAATAAGAATATCTGTATTAAGTTTCTCGTTCATTTATAATTTAATGAAACCATTGAAAGTCTTTATGCTACTTAATTAAAAAGCTTATTTGCATCCTACATGTATAATTTAAAACCAAAACTTGGAAATTTAGAGCCATTCAAAGTTTTTAAATTCTTAATTATAATCCGATTGATTATACCAATCAGTTAGAACAAATGCTTCTGTAAATTCAGTAGATTTTATTTATTTTTTATTAAATTTCTTTTTAGTTTTAATATTTTTGTTTAGGTAAATATTTAAATATGCTTTTTTGAATTAATTGTAGAAGTTAATCTAAGCCAGCAGATCGTAGTTTGTATTGCCTGCCTTTCGGGTACGCCAGAACTCGTTATGGTTCTCGGGCGTGGCATAGAATGACTTGACCACCGAATCCTCCTTCAGAAGGGTAATCCACTGGGCTATTTTGGAGAAGCGCTTTTCGTCGAAATTATACTCCTCTGGCAGCTTAAGCTTGATAACGGAGAGGCGCTCGAACCACGGCCAGATCATGTAGTCTACAAAGCCGGGCTTGTCGCCGCCAAAGAAGCGGGTGCCCCGCTTGGTCAGCTCCTGCTCGAAGATGTCCAGTGCCGTCCAGTAGTCCTCCAGACCGGTACTCTGCGTCAAGATCTTCAAGAAGGCACTGGTGATGCCGCTGAAGCGCTCCAACAGAATCTTATCCTGGGCCCGCTTAAGGGGATCCTTGGACAGGAGCGGATTCTGCGGGTACTTCTCATCCAGATACTCGGCAATTATCAGTGACTCGATGAGCGAGGGCTGATCCTTTTCGTCCACCAACTGGAGGGCGGGAACCTTCAGCAGCGCGCTCACATCCACCAACCATTCCGGCTTACTCTCGAGATTAATGTACACGGTGTGGTGGGGCACGTTCTTGGCGTTCAGGACGAGATGGGCCCGCTGGGCATAGGGGCAGAACCTCATGGAGTATAGACGGAGGAGACCATCATCAGGCAGGACAGGCTTGGCAGAACCTAATAACATGGATTTATCAGTGGAATTTCTTCAATGCCGATAAGAAATATTTATAAAAGTCAAAGTGGGTTTTTTGAAAGCCCAAAAATTATCTGTCTGCGTGTTTTAAAAAAATAAGTTGGCCTAATAACTTTATTGATTAGTTATTAGGTTCGGGACCTTTTGGACCCGCCCCTGTATACAACATATTGCAAGTCATGAAGTTGATTGGGCCAGACGTGATACTATATGACAAACATTTGGTTGATACGTTATCTCTTTGAAGTGTAAATATTTTGTTTCATTTTAAACTTATAGAGTTAAGTAAAAACCGATAAAGTTAATAAAAATATATGACGTTTTTTGTTAACAAAAATAGTTTGTATAAAGACGTTTATCGATCCCATAAATACCGGTTTTTCTATACTTCACATCACGCATTGGGCGAGTGACTGATATAACAAATTCGTTTCAAAATAAAGTGTGTTTATCTCCTTTATTCAAACTTTTCCATAAAAAACCCAATTATTCATATTCGTATGTGTAAAATACCGAATTTATGTGGATTGTTATTTGTTTAGTAAGAGTACTTAAACAACTTGTTTTTGCCGACTAAATAATGACATGGGCGTTTCTCTTACCGCCGGGAACACGTCATTTTCTCTTACCTTTGGCCAAATGTTTACCAGAACTCATTTTGTTTTTGCAAAAATTGTATCGGAGTAGAAATAAAATTCACTTAATTGTTGAAGTCAACTCGACGTTGGATTCCAAACTGAATTTTCTCTTCGACTGCGCTCTGTATTTATAGACTGAATAATCGCTTGTGAGCTTTTTTAACCATGACTCTTAAGTTTGCAGTGTTTTTGATATCGCTTTTAAAAACGATTTCCCATCGTAGACGTTTATTTAAATTAAAACGCTTTGCTACATATTTGCGATTTGTTTTGGGGAAGAAACGGCTTTCCTCCTGCATTGTTTATACATCTACATACTTAGATTGTTAATAATCACGCCTGCTTGTAAATATTATATATATATTCGGGATATATATTGTTGTTTTTACATGGTTGGGGGGAGTTATTTAATTAAACTTCCAACTACTACACACACATTTAGAGATTTATGTTAATGAACTTTTCGCAAAAAGTTTCGATCGGCGGAATTTCAAAATAAAACTTAATCTATGTACAAAAAAGTTCTCGAAATTTCTGTTGAAGCCTTATAAAAAATATAAAAAAGTACTAATTCAACGAAGTTGAATGACATCATAAAGTCGCGACAGCGTCATACAAAACAGTAGCTATCAGTTATTACATTCCAAAAATAATCAATGCAAATTAATTGGAAATCAAGAAGTAATCATTTTAATATTCACTGCTCCAATTAGTTTATTATAGCAATTTAATCTTTTTGCTGATGTTGGTCCTACAAATGGAATGTTTTAACAATTAAAAATTATTTTCCACAAGGGCTTACAGATTTTCTTATTTTTTGACAATGTCCGCTGATAAAAATTATTCGTACACATTAAATGATTAAATTGTAGAGTTATCTTTTTTCGTATCAATTGCGCGTTGTTGTTACAGTAATTACATGGGGAATAAGTATCTAAAACTAAGTAAATACGTACACTTAAAAAAAATTCTACACACATTAGTTAAATGTTGTTTTTCTTTCGTTTTCAAATTACTGTTTGGGTTTTGTTTTGCATCGTTGCCTGACGATTCCGATTCTAAGTTTCGTTTACATTTTCGTTAATTATTTTTGCGATTTTGTATTTTGTTTGTTGCTCTATAAAATATGCAAACTGGTTGCATTTTGATCACGGTTCTTGCTGTTGCATTATAAACATCCCTCTTTTGATTACTGGAACGACTTGAATTTATCGAACAAAATGGTGTTTTGATGTTATCCGCTGATCCCATAGATCCAATTCCTCAAGTGGCGAATTCTCCAGCTTCAAATGGTGTGCTGTTATTTATTGAATCCATGTCCTGATCCGGATGGCTGTCCTTAGGTATTCGGTGAGGTGATAGCTTCGGGCGATAAGGATGTTGTTGCAGCTGCCACTGCATCGATGTCGATGTTGCTCATCTTGTGCAGCATGAGGGACTGCGTCGACCGTGTGACGGTGGAGCTGGGATACTTTGGCTGCATTTGGCTGGTGGACACTGTGGAAGAGCTGCTGGTCGCCGGCTGTGGCTGCTGGCTGCAAGTGAACAGAGTTCATCAGAGTGCTCTTGCTAGTCCTTAGGACACACACCCCTTCTGCTCGCCATCCTTCTTGCTGTTGAACATGGCCAGCTCGATCTCCGTGTGCTGGCTGTTCATATGACGCACCCACTCCGCGGGCGTATCGAAAGATCTGCAGGGATAAAAGGAGAGAATAAATATCATACCCCTTGGAAGGATTATATTGTCAAGTCAACTTACGTGGAGCATAAATCGCAGAGCAAGGTGACATGATCATGGTCCATATTGTTCTCCTGTTGCTGTAAAAATATATATATCATTAGGCAAAATGAATAACCATACTTAAAAAAAATACACTACAATTTATAAGAGTACGAACTCTTTTCTCAACAAATAATCACGGTTTCTATATGGAGTAGATAGCATTTCTTTTAAAAACATTAAATTTCTAAATTAAGCATATACGTGATTTAACCATATTTGAGGAATTACAAACAGAGATTTGGATTTAGCTTTAAAGGTCATCCTTAAAATGATAATGATGTAAAAGAAAGATATTTTCTAAATAAAATTGTAATGGTTACAATTTTAAAAACGTATTTTCTGAATGAATATCTGAATTGTGATTATTTAGGTTGATATTATTATATTATCATACCGAAACTCGGCGTCGTTTCTTTGGCACATAAGTTTTGACGGTTCGCAGGGCAAGATTGCTGGAGGCGGTTGACGTGCTCCCGCTGGCGCTAGATGGCAGGAGGTTCCTCTCCGTCCCGCCCGTCGTATCCCCGGCATGTGTGCCCAGGTGGCGAACCAGCATCTTGGTGTCCTCAAAGGACTTCTGGCAGATCTCGCACACGAGCAACTGCTTGAAGTTGTTGTAGTCGCGCAGCGTGTGCTCCTCGTTCTCCTCGGAGGGTGTTTCACGATCCCTGTTCACCTCCAGCTTTACGGCGGTCATCTTAAAGTCCAATGGCTGCTTGGGCGACGCCAATGGTCCCTCTTCCAGGTTGTTGTTGTTTGACGCATTGGAGGCGTTTGGTGGGTTGTTGCTCCAGTCGGTCGGCTCCTGTTTGATGGTGAGGAAGTTGTGCGGATGTCGTAGGTTCGGCGGATGTGGTGGCTGCTGAGGTGGCGGTGGTGTGGCAGCCAGGCGGGATGACACCACGTGCTCAAAGTGCGGAGTTTCATAGTAGTCACGAGCTGAGGGATTAACAGGAAAGATTAATGTTTATACCATGGAACTGTGACTTTTTTTTTTTTTTTAAATATAGAAAATATTATTTTATTTTACTTTGTATCCTATAAAATCGATTCCCGATTTCTTAAGCTACATTTTAATGTAAAACTTAATTTACCCAGAAAAAACATTTACTTTTTCTAGACTTAAAAGTTGAACATTAATGAATGAAAATACATTTGTATAATCAAATATTAAACTTCAAGGGGATTTCATTTTGTATTGCAAATAACTCACATCTTTCGCAGGCGCTTTCTCTCCTCAGGCGTCGTTCGAAGACCAGTCCCACCTCATTCCGCTCCCGGAGTGCCTGCTCCTCGTACTCCGTCCTCCGCAGTGTGGTCTCCGCCTGATCCGCACTGGGTCCAGCGGTCATGGGACAGCTGCTGCATCCCACCTCCGTGCAGATGGAGATGGGCTGGGATGCAGAGGCACCGGCTCCACCTCCTCCTCCGCCAGTCGTTGATGTCGATGTTGGTGGTGGTGGGTGTGACTGTGGGTCCACCTGGCCAGGAGCCGCAAAGCAGCACTTGTCCTCCGGATCGATGGCTACCTCTTTGTTGACCGAGATGCCCAACTTGCTGCTGCTGGCCACGGTAAGGAGTCCTGTGTGAGCGGCCATCTTTGGGGATTTGATGATCACGGGAGAGTCCTTGGGCATTACGGAAACCCCGAGTCCTCGGAATTGTTGCTGGGAATGATGGTGATTTAGGTGGTTGTGGTGCGACGACAGGTGGTGGTGATCGAGGGCAAATCGTGTGGATCCTCCCGGCTTGCTGGCATAGAGATCTCCCTGGAGCTGAGCCGACATGGTTGACGGCGGCGGCGGTGGAGGTGGCAGGGCGGAACGGGTGCCATTGGACATGTACATGGCGCTCGCCTCCCGCGGATGCAGATGCCCGGCCAGCGGATGAGGATGGTGCGATGTGGTAACCACCGAACCGGAACCACCGCCATTGGAAGAGCTGGTGCGGCACAAGCCGCGAATCTTGAGGATTTCGCCGCCCCGCAGCACCTCGTTGAGTATGTCGTTGGAGACGGTGGCCTCCCCACTGTACATGTACTGCACCAGGATCTGGATGGCCCGATGACTCAGATCCGGCGGCAGGACGACGTAAAGCACGCCGTTTGGGTTCGTGATCGGTGCCGTTTCAAACATGGTCGCGAAGAACTGGGACGAAGCACTGAGGATGAACTTGTGGGCCGAGATGCCCACCGTGGGAATGTCCGAGGGGATGCCACTGCTGTTGTAGGAGCTGTACAGGACCACATCGGCGAACTTCTCGTTCCTAAGTTAATAGAAAAACATTAGGGGTTAATATAGAATCTACATTATTATTATCTGCGATTGTGGCTTTAATAAGGATAATGTATGTTAGTGCTTTTACCGTTCAAGTGAGATTTTAAAGATCTAAAACAATATATAAGGTGACAAATTCATTAAAACAAAGGTTAAGATTAATAATCATTCAAACTATTTGATATACAACTTTAATTTGGATTTCTCGATTTTTTAAAATAGGTGAAAGCCTAAATGGCAATAATAATTTGTGTTATAGTTATAGCAACTAAATACATATATAAAAGAAAAAGCAATGCTTTAAGCAATGCATAAAGTTTATAAAGATGTGAGCATTAAACTAATCATCACTTTTGAGCTATAACAATTTTAGCAATTATGCGATTTCTGTAATTTTGTTACTTACTTGTAAAGCGTGGCTATGGAAGAGTTCAGATAGGAGAGGTGCGAGTCCCACTTGAGGTGATAGTTTTCGGCGGCCATCTCTGCAGCCGGCAGCGCCTGCACAACGATAAAATCAATAAATAAATCAATAAATGCCGCCAGTCGGTGGGGTGAATCTCTTTTTGAATCTCCCATTTCCACCTCACCACCCAGGTGTGGTGAATACGAGTGGCAAACAACCCTGTTTCTTTGTGCCAGTATATTTATCAGGTAGAGTAACGGTCACTCCAATCCGCAGATTACCATTTGTTTACAAACTTTTTATTTGTTTTTATTTTGAATATATTGAAATGTCGGAATTCGACACTCGCCTTATAGAGTTGGTAAGAGCCAATCCCAAGCTTTATGAGCGGGAACTACGGAGCACCCCCTATGAAGGCAATAAAAAGCGGAATACGGAAATCTGGCGCAGCATCTCCACTTCATTAAATGCAGATGGTAAACAATATGGTTTTCTAAATGAATACTTTTAAATTACTATATATGCCCACTTAGCTGCTGCTTGTGTCAGTCGGTGGAAACATTTGGTTGCCAAGCAGCATAGGGAGTTGGCCAAAGAAAAGTCCGGAGGTACTGCCTCCGATTGGAGCCTCCTGCCGCACCTACATTTCCTGCAACGTCACATTTACCCCAATAATCATCGAAATTCGGGGGAGGTGACTAGGAATTCGCTGAAATCCATTGAGGAAGTCAACGACGAGGAGGATCCGCTACAGGAGGCCATGGATGAGCAGTTGGCCGTGGCGGGAGCACCACTACCAGCCCCAAATCCTGCACCTGCAGCACCCGCTGCTCCCGCTAAAACGGAAAAAAGGATCGAGGCTCTGCTTGAAGGACTGGGAGAAGCCAACCGGATTAAGGCTGAGAAAAGGATTCTTGCCTACCTTTGCAAATGTAATCTGCGCGCCCTCAACGAAGAGCCAATCGATGATATAGTTATATAGAAAGTTTGCAAGATTAAAACTCTTTTTTCATATAAAAAATATTTGTAAAAGTGAGTTTTAATTAATTAATTTTTTAAATCAATCGAATTCATCACAGTGATAGCCCATTTACTACTTCTTAAGTTACAAACTTAATATTTCCTTTTAACTTTGTTGCAACATTCAAATATGTAAAATCAACATAGAATTATTTTAATTAAGATTATCTTGCTCAAATTCTGAGCGACATAATGTCACGAATGTCTGATTAAAATAATAGATAACCTGTCTGACTTTAATTACTTTTATGCAATAATAAAATTCAAATTTAATCAATCTATTGTGATATATTATTATAATTGTATCACAAATCTTTTTCTGCGCCTAAGTGTTTGGCACCGATAAAATCCTTCCTATGGTCTAAAATTGTAATCCTTAAACTAGAAGTTAATTTTAAGTTTAAATTTTGTACTCTACAAATGCGTGTTTTCTTTCTCTAACTGAGCATCTGAAATGTTATTCTTTTCTATTTGTACTACGTTAGTTTAAATAGCCTTCAGTGCCAATATAACAAAAAAAGGATTTTATGAACCTCATGACAAAGCATCAAATCAAGGAGAGATTTAATTTGAAAGGTCATTTGTAAACCAAAGATTTAAGGGATAATATAGCAATGCAGTAGGAAGCTATCTGTAATGGCAAAAACTTTTGGTTGGCGGGGCAGGTGGTAGGCGATGGAAAATCGAATTCAGCCACGCCAAAAAACTCCTACTATGACGCAGCTGCTGGGAACTGGTCAAAGAGTCAAAGAGTGCGCGCGCAAGCAATAACATGTCCAATATCCCATGTCTGGATCGGATCGGGGGGAAAGACCCCCACAGGGTCGGGGGCGACGACGCCAAAACAAGCATTTAGTTTATTAATTTGAGGACTCCCAAAGGGGGGCGGGCCGAAACAAAAACATAACGAGCGAGGAGCGTCGTGCACCCTTAACGACTGATGCCACTACCCCTCGAACCCACTAAATCCCACACCCCGACGCACTAAGCCACTATATGAACTACTCCTACGGCCAGCCACCTTCCCCATTCCCGGACCCTGCTCTTGGTATTAACACCGTATTATCGATTGATTTCAGCACAAGCACACAACAAAAATCAATAGGCTGACAGAGCCGAAATAAAATATTGTACAGTTTTGTGGTTTGTAAAGTTCAATGTTGTTGTCCGCTCTATAATTATAGACATTTATTAACATTCAAATTATACTTACGCCTAAATAAATGGATTTTCAAAATACGCGCCCAAAACGTTTAAATGCTACATTTAACTGGTAATTCACCTTGGCTCTCCTCCTTAGGTTTTTATTTTGGTTTCAATATCTCCGATGGATGCACTGGATCGAGTCTTCGGGTTTACGGGGAACCGTAGTTATTTGTTATTTGTTGTTAATTGATAATTTGTTATTGCTCTTCATTTAGAAAGCTGGGAAAAACCGTGCGACTTGGACTTTTGAGCTGGGAAAACTGCGCAGCGCGTCGTTTCGAGCTTTCACATTGCTGGCCACCGAACGAATGAAATCGCAGCCAAAGGGACAGGACCAAAAGGACTCTCCCAGGCAGAAAGAGAGAGTGAACGGAAGCGAGAGAGAGAGAGGGTGCAAGCCACAGGATGCGAGAGAGCAGCCCTCGTCCTCACGTGCGCATTTGTTATTGTTGTGGTTGGTTTGAAGTTGGATACGAAGCGCGCGTAAAATTGATTTCCCGAGCATATTGATTTTTGGTATCTCAGTTGGCCTGCACCTCCTCCTTAGCCTCCTGCATTTCCGCCTCCTCGGTTTCCTGCACTTCCTCTGCAGTCACCTCTTTTTTCTCCTCCATGGTTTCCTCCTGTGCGACCACCTCCTTTTCGGCTTCCCCTTTAGACATTGCCTCCTTTTCCAGTAGCGTTTGCGAGGCTGACGATGTATCCTGCTTCAAGAGCTCCCGAAGGAACATTGTGGCGTAGGCGGCGGTGGGTAGCGAGAATTCCAGCAATAGTGCCAGGAATTTGCCCTCATCCTCAGCGGGTTCTGGTGTTACTGGAATGTTCTTTAGCAGCTCCCAGTCGGAGGCAATCAGTGTGTCCTCGGGGGTGTTGTACAGTCTAAAGCTCCACTTGAGATCTCTGGACGATATGATCATCTTGCGGTACGCCCCACCCAAGGCATAGGTTTTCTCCTTGTGCTTCAGTTGATCCGAGGAGAGGCCCACCTCGGCCAGCATTTCCTCGTACCAGGCACCGCTCTCGTTGCTGGGATAGGTGATGTCGTGTCCTGGCAGAGGAAGTACCACGTCGGAAAGGTGGTACTTGCCGCTAGCTATGTCATCTGCAGTCAGTGGGCGAACCTTACGCTTGAAAAGGGACTCCTCTTCGATGGTGTCTTCCTCTTCAACAGTTTCTGGGGGATCTTCAATGGCTTCCGCTTCCTTTTGCCCATCCAAATCCTCCGCTTGTTCCTCTTGTTCCTCCACACCATCCGACTTATCTAGCTCTACATAAACTAAGTCCCCGGGTATCAGTTTCAGGCCAAACTCCTTGATTCTTCTAGAGGCAATTCTATTGAAGATCAGGCTTTGGTAGGCATGTGGATACAGCATAAGCATGTTGCGTGGTATCTGCCGCAGTGCCGAGGAGTAATCTGATTCCCCAAATCGGACCAAGCCGTCCAGCAGCTTCTTCTCGATAAACTTTTCGCCATAGATCTTTGCAGCTGCAGCTGCCGAGTCGCGATTTTTTATCCACTCCTCGCGGATGGGACGCATCCACTCCACATCCGAGTCGCGCGGTTTCAGGATCAGTTCGCAGGCCAGTTTATAATCGCTCTTTAGCAAAGCCACTCCCACTTCATATGTGGGCACGCTGGCACTGTTGCCAAACCTCTGCAGACCATAGTAGTTGATGAATCCCCGTTCTCTCAGAGATTCCAGTGCCACTTCGATCTCACCCCGTTTCTCCTTGTCTATGTGTCGCAATGCGATGCGGAAGCGATTGCCCTGCAGATCTCCTAACTTTAGTGTGTTGGATTGAAATGCAAAGTTGCCGATTTGGACATTTCGCTGGCAACGAGCTGCATTTAAGATGCTTTCGGGCGTTCGGCGTTTGACGGAGAAGTTCTGTGTTGTCTTGGCCCGCTTGTCCTTAATGCCGCTGTAGTTAACCTGCGATGCTCGCAAGCTGTCGGAAAACAAAACATTATAAATGGAGGTTTTAAGAAAATTTCAAAATTAAATCAGGAATGTTTCAGGATTTCCATTTGTACTCAAAATTAAAGTAGCAGGGACACTACAAATTTATTTTTGGTAGGAATTAGGTCGGAAAATACTTCTGGGTTACCCTTAGCCTTCCAGTTTGGATTAATTAACTTACTTGAGTCGCGCGGCAAGGGTTGAGGCCACATCGCAAGTAACTAAATTGGTTTTGTGCACCAAGAAAGTCACATAATCAGCTGGAAAGCTCCATCTATTATCCCCTATTAAAATGGTATTTTTAAATTGAGTAATTAGTAAATCCGTGCTTCTAACCTCGTCCTGGCTTCGGTTTTAGTATCCTTATGGTTTTCTTCTCCTCCTCTGGCATCGGGGGATCTTCCTGAGCTGGTGCTTCATCCTTAACTTCATCCTTCTCCTCCAAGGAAGCTTTGGGCTTAACCTGTTGCTGTCCAATGGTGGTGGACAGCAGTTTACCTTTATAAAGCTGCTTAATTAGCTGATGGACTTGCGTGCGCTGCTCTTTGTCAAGACTTGTTACATCGATCTCAACCTTTTGCTCGATCTTTGGATCGTGTTTGGCCTCCGCCAAATTGGCTATATCCTTCCATACTTCAGGACCAATCACTGCCTCCAGTTCCTGCCGCCAGTTGTCCAGTTCTTTTTCGGCAACAGCTGGAATATCATGGGATATGTTAGCACTATAAAGAGTCTCATTATACGCTTAATACAAACCAACAATCGCTACTTTTGGCACACTTAGATCGTTCAGTTCCAGGACTTTCCCGGAGCTATCGATCTCGTTTACGTGAAAATCAGAGAACCTCGACTTGAGGATGCCCGTAAAACCAGGTGCCTCCGGATTGGTGAACTCTGTGATGCCCACTTGGTTCTCACGCAGGGTGGATTTCTGCTGTGGCGTTGTTCTGCCCAAGGAAAAATGCCGGTTAGCACTAAGGTTGTTTATAAGACTGGATATTTACCTGTTGCGCTGGCCTCCATTGTTTTGGGGGCGATCCCTCTTCTGGCCGCGCCAGTTACTCTTGTTGTACGGCCTGGAGTGGTGACTCCTGCGTCCCCTACCTCGATCCTTGCCCATTTCAATTCAAAATTATCGTTTAAAAAGTTCTCCGCAAATGAAATCCACGTTTTGGGAAACATATGATGTTGCCATTCACAAGAAACTTTAAACGTTTTTTTGTGTTACCGTATTGGCGCGGTATTTTATCTTATAAAACCTATTTGAATTGTTTAATAATTTTTATTTAAGTGTGTATAAAAATCAGTTTATTCATTTTTTGTATTTAATAAAAACAGTTTAGCATCAAGAAAATAACACATGCTATAATTTAAATTAGTGTTTCTAAAGTTAGACACTCCCAATATTTCAGTATTTTTTGGTAATTAACAAAACACAACTAACGTTCACACTGCAACACACGTAACAAAAATCAGTACAAAGAAGCATTAGGAATAAGTGTTTAAAGCTAAATATACCCAGAAATCGAAAAAGATTCATTGAATAGGTTTGCCAAAGGAAGTGGACGACATGTTGCCCCATATAAGTGCCGACGAGGGCCAGCCTTCCATGACACGGAAGGTGTATATAAATCCCAATTTCCAACTGCAAGGTCAAACTGCGCATCAGCTGCCGTTCCAGGCGTTCCAGGTGCCCTTCCATGCGCCACCGCAGGCCCAGCCCGCCATCCACATCAATCCGCACTTCCTGCAGCGCCAGCAAGCCATGTACGAGCAGTTCCAGCGGGAACAGCAGAAGCTCCAGCTGCAACAGGTTTCCGCCTCCTATTACCAACAGGATCCTCCATTGCCACCCAGTCCTGCTCTGGCCACGCCACCACCTCCGCCTGCCAAGATCATCAGCAAAGCGAGCACATGTCTGGTGCGCAAGGCTCCAGTGAGGTCTGTTGCACAACCGCCCGCTCGCCCTGTTTCTAACCTCGTGCAGCCGCCATTGGTAAGCATTTCCAAACGAAAGATTGTGCGCCAAGGAGCTGTTAAGGCCACGTCTGCGGTTACTGCCTCCCATCCTACCCCGCCTGTGCAACCAGCTAAGCGCACTAGGTATAAGCTGGTGCGCTCCATATCGCTCACATGTACACCTTTGGTCAAGAAGCGTCGTCTTCTGCGTGAGTTTGTGGGCCAGTACGCCCTGAGACGTACCAATGAAGCAGAGTCTAGCAAGAAATTGAGGTAAGATACAGTTAATCTTTAGAACTTAAATTTGTAACAGGAGTGAAAATAACAATGCAGTCCTTAATTATATTATAGTAACTAGCATTTTTTATAAGGGATGTTTTCTAAGCCAAATAGTTTAACTAAGGATCCGAAATTTTAAATACTAGGCTTGTATCTAGGTGGTATAACAAATGGACTGACTAAGAACACGATATTCTGGATTGACATCTGTTAATATAATATGTAAAAATAATAAGGGAAATCAAGGATATATCCAATGCGAATGCAAGTCAAATATAGAGAAGATAGATCCTATGCAATCGTAGGCAAAGTCACTGAGAACTACTAATCCCTAAATAGAAAATAGAGAAATAATTTGGTACTTCCTAAATGTATCTAACTTTCCTCTTACAGCTCCAAGCCACAGGTGCTAAAGCAAGGCGTCAATAAGTCGCTCAGCATGGTCAGCATACACGGCGTGATGTACAAGAAGATATCGAAAAACAAGATAACCAAGGTGGATGCCAGTTCAACAAGGATAACCAAATCGACGTGTCCTAGGACCCTCAAGTGTTCAATTTCTGGAAGAACGCTCTTCGTCAGCGGCAATAAGTTCATCCTAGATCCATCGGGCTGTCGTCTAACGAGAGTTCCACCTTCAGCAGCTGCTGCTTCCCAGATGAGCGTGAACCGAAGCATCCTGCGGCGCATTGATATTGGCGGCCTCACCTATGTGGCTTCGCCCAAGACCCTGAATGTCTTTGTACGAACCAGCAATCACGTGTCGAGAGCCCACCTGATCACCGCCAGGCAGAGAAGTCTGACGCTGCTCAACAAGTCGTTGGTCAAGACCAATGTGCCCTGTGCCATCTTCCAGAAACTGGGCAAGTGCGCTGCCCATAGCCGCGGCAAGTGTCGCAAGCTCCACGACAAGCGGCAGGTCGCCATCTGTGTCAGGTTTGTCCCAGGCCAAGCGGGGAGTGCTAAACCTTCGATGGCGTTTCCGGTGCAGAGTCCCCAATGCGGTTACCTTCTTGAAATTCTCTATTTGCAGCTTTTTGCGCGGCGAATGCACTAAGGCCGACTGCCTGCTCTCGCATAATGTCACCCTGGAGAAGATGCCCGTGTGTCGGTACTATTTGCGCGGTGTTTGCGTCCGCGAGGATTGCCCGTACCTGCACAAGAAACTCAGCCGAAAGGCCGAGATCTGCATTGACTTTGTGCGTGGCTACTGTCCGCTGGCTGCCGAGGTAAGTTGGTCAGGTCACCAGGTCCAGTGATAACCTATTAACTCCCCTGCTTTTTTAAGTGCAACAAGCGTCACGAGTTCGCCTGCCCGGAGTTGGAGCGCAAGGGCAAGTGCGAGGTGTCCAATTGCGTATTCTGTAAAAAGCCACCATCAAAGCGGTTGGTCAAGCCCCGTCCTAAAGCGGACAGTAAGCCCCTTAGCATCCCAAAAACCCCGAAAGAGTCTGCAAAGCAGGAGGATTTGCCCACCAGTTCACGGTACTTCAGATGCGAAGGCGAGAAGGTGCAAGCAACATTACCCAACGATGTCGTGAAGAAGGTGGAGCCTGAAGCGAAAGAAGAGGACCCAACGGAATCGGACGTCAATGGCGGTGTTCGCAGACGGCCAAAACTGGGGACCCTGCCCTCTTTTATTCCCCTCGGCGGAGAAGAAGAATAGTAAAGCAATGTGAGACGACTTGGACCCAACGTTTCAGGTACAAATTAATTTGGTTAAGTATCGTATTAGCGTTAATTATAAGATATAACTTTAGTAGTTTACGTTCAATATTCAATAAAAAATAAAGACCAATTTACTTGCGTAAAATTTGAAGCTGTGTTTTTGGGATGGAAGCTTTATTTATAAAAATAATAAAAACGATTTCTAAAAGGCATTAGAGAACAATATGAAACGTGGCTTTTGAAACCACATTGCTTTGTAATATTAAAAAATTACAAATAAATAGATCCTAGAAAATATTTGAAATGTTGTATATATTTGTATATATAGCCTTTACATATTTTTAAAATTGAACTGACTAAAATAATTAAAGCAAACACTCAAAATGTATGTATTAGCTAATATTACGATTGAAATGGTTAAGAAAAAGGTAATTTTATCAAACTTCGCGTGGTTTAAATTTAAAAGTCTCGGACACTGAAAAACTAGGGCAAATAAAATAAGCCAGAGCAGGAGTAAAAGTGATATTATTTTGTTTTCAGTGCATAAAACCATCTGGCATCACTGATCGCTCCCATAGCTCCCTTAGAGTGCCCAGACATCAGTTTGTTTTAATGGATTTTGTGGCGCCACATAGTTGTGTACCTGTTTTTCAAGCCGCTCTCTCGACTCAAATCTCGATTTTCACGGCACAGTTGAATTTTGCATGCGGCTCGTACAACAACTAAAGAAAAACGCGGACTCCGTTTCGAGCAACAAGAAAACCTGTGAGTGTGTGTTAGTGTGTGTGTAGCGGTGGCTGTTGCAAATTTGTTGTTGGCCAAGCCAAATAATAAAAAACAAAAGCGAAAAGCCAGTGAAGTTGCGAAAAAATGCGGGCCAAAAAGCTGGGAGATTTTCGGCAACGGCCTTTGAACTCGACCACTGGCTTTGACATCTGTTCGCGATCGGGAATTTATGGATCTCTCTCTTTCTCTCTCTTCCCCCTTTTTGCTCTCTTTCTCCGTTGGAAACCAGGCCAAAAGCGTTTTCCAACTGATTTTTTCACTTGTGCACTTGTGGCTGTTGTAATTTTTCCGAAACGTTCTCGCTTTGGTGCATTCCTAAGTAAATGCTACTAATAACAAGGGGAAAAAATGAAGAAAAAAGGAAGGCAATCCGAAGATTGGCCAAAGAGATGAAAAAAAGTTGCTTGACTTGTTTGACCCGCGTTTGTGTTTCTGTAACTGTGTGTGTGTGAGTGAGTGCGACTTCTCCTTCATCTTCTTCTTCTTCTGATTCTTGTTGTTGGCCAAGCCGTATTCTACATAAATTACTAACCAAAATGACACACAAGAGGCATAAAAATGAATTTTTAATTTATGCAACCACTACGGCTGCATAAGTTTTCAAATTTATATAATACTTAAACAAAACTTGCGAAAAACAAGCAAATAACGGTCACATTTATAAGCAAATTAATCAATTTGAGTGCATACATTAAGCCAATCTGATCATTACGTATGATTATTGACCTATTGCCAACTTAATCGTTAGAAAATTGCAATCAAGTTTGCTCTAATTTCGTATAATTACCTTTTTATGTGCCACATTTTCACCCATTAAATTAATTCAAAATAATTCTGCAGCCTGTGATAAAACAAAGCGAGAAACAATAAAAAGAAAAGAAGTGAGTGGAGAACAAAGCAAGCGGTTTCCAGTCTCCAGCAACATTCCATGGTGAGCATGAATCCCATAAATTCCCAACGAAAGTCTGGACCGAAAATGTTTAAACTCGAAATTTATGTGACAATGGCATTAGGAATTCGAATCTCCAGCACGATATAATTATATTAGATTTTATTTTCATTTAATAATTTGCATAATTGGGCCCTCGTTGGCTCGCGGTGGGGTTCCTTGGGATTTTCCTCATCGCGGTGGGTCGTGCGGTCCGTGGAATGGTAATCGAGGTAACGGTGCAGTGGAGGGCAGGGCTATCTTTGTAGTTTGACTTTAGTCTAACGATGTGGATTGCATCGGTGCGCGATGGAATAAAAAAGTTCTTAAACTTTAATGTTTATTATTTAAGTCATTCAGTTTCTAGCTTAATTGGCCTTTAAAACTAGTAAATAGCTCAAATCATAATAAATATAAAAGACTTGGGACACGAACATGCCAAATTGAACATTTTGTAATCCGTTAAAATTGCTCAGTTTTAGTTATACTGCACAAATAGCTTAAACAAGTCTATACAAATTCATTGAGTATTCTTTTTTTAATTTTCTTGAAAATATTTATGCTACTCAGATTAAAGATATTCCTTGAAAACTTAAAAGACTTAGGACACGAACTTGTTCCAAATCCAAACTTATCGAAATATTACTTATAATCAGTCAAGAAATTAATATTCAAGGATATGATTATAAATAAAACTTTAAATTGTTTAAATTAAAAATATTAACAGTTTTGTTTTTAAAAAATTGTATACTATTTTCACGTTTAAAATAAACTGAAAGCAAAAAAATGCTAAAATAATCGAATAGCATATTTTTTTCCATACAATTTTATTAAAAAGAAAGAAATTGCAAGAAAATACAAAAGACTCAGGACACAAACTTGCAGTGGGTGGTTTGAATCGACCGTAGAACGGTTATATGGCTAACGGTGCCGCGCGACCGGGAAGGAAGAGGAAGAGCCGGCCACTTTCTAGTCGAACCCGCTGCGCTTTAGTCTAATGATGTCAATTACATCGTGCCACTCGCATTGCGGGCAACAAATGCATGCCGTGCTTATAAGGCAGCAACAATGCGGCCTGCCACAGAATCAACTGCAAATGCAACAGCAGCAGCAACTGCAAACAAGTGACTGCGACTTTGGCTTCATTAAAATTGCTTTTCGTTTGGCCTGTCTGCATCTTTCTTCTTTCGTCCGCCTTGTTTCCTTTTTCTATTCAATGCTGTTTTCATGTTGTGGCAGCTGGGAAATATGTATCTCTACTATGTATGTTTCTCTGCCAGCCAACAATTTTAATGAGTTTTTAAGAAATTGTACAAGATGCCAGTTACGGCTGCGAAAAAGCAAAGCCTACGAAAAAACATAAACACCTTTTAGCCGCAACACATCTCATGTTGTGTGATTAATTTTGTTGCCGATTTGTCCGTTAACAAGTGTCCAATGTGTGGAAAAAGACGCGGCCGTTTAAGGGGGAAAGTGAAAACGATTAAAACCCTGGGAAATTCGACTGTGAATGGATTTTAATAGAAGGAGGGCATGTATTTTATATTCCATTTTACCAAGTATCATAAATCAAACTGAAATAAAATCAGGTTGGTTATATGACTTTCTACAATAAATTATGAACAGAATTAATATAATTTTCTATGTATAAATATGATTAAAAAAGTTAAAGATTAAACTTTTATTAATGCTGGACATTTTTATGCGTTTGATTTTATTTCATTAGGCTTATGGGCATTATATATTTTTTTACTAAGCTCATATAATTATATATAAATTCATACCGCAAGCCGCACTTAAACTCAAAATTTAATAAACATAATAATTTATGACTCAATTTCTGCACGAAACATATATTTTTCGGTCTTTTGTGCGAAAGAAAAGCCTTAAAAAAATCTGAACCAAAATCGGTGCTGTCACGCCCACGTTTCATGCTCGGGGGTTTAATGGGACAGAATCTTGGGAAGGGGAAGGACGGAGGCCTCTTTACGCCCAATTTGTCACACATTTCAACAGGTTACGAGATGGACGCGATTCGGAGGAGGGGTCCTCAGATGGAGATGGAGTTGGAGTTGGAGGAGGAGGCATTATCAAAAACCGACCGAAGAAGACGTTGACGATGACGATGAACGAGGACTGGCAGGCGGCCCTTAACTCGGATCACGAGTATATCGGTCTGAGTCTGGGTCTGGGTAGGCGTTGTGATGTGGAATTTTCGGGCATACCTGGCGGGCCTCATGAAGCGTGAGGAATTCCCCCGCCACCCGACAACCGACCCCCTGCTCCTGATCGATTTCGTTGGTGCTGTTACTTGTTGTCCTTTCTAAGTGAAAAATTATGCAAAAATGTTTCACTTTAATAGCGGAAATCATTTATAGAAGTTGTAATAAAGTCTCAGCAAGCCCCCTGCCTCTTCTGAACCATCGGTGGTCATGTTTTTTTTCGGGTGATGGGGACGAGTCCTTCTTCTTCTCCATGTTGTTGTTGCTTCATGTTGCCCAAGGCTGGGTTTTGTGCTCGTTAAACGACCGCCAACGTAGCCAAATGCAACGTTGTTGCAACACTTTGTTACTGTGACAGTGGCGTGGCCACAAAGGGGGGAGAGGTATTGGCCCCCTCCAAAGGAGTCTAAGTTAAGGCGACTTTAGTCAACGCTAATGACCTGACAAAAGCAATTCAAAGCGGTTCTTGTCGGTGCTTGGTGGTGCTGTTGTGGTGTGGCATTTGTTGACTTTTAGGCGCAAATAAACTGTGAGAGTTCATTAGCTACAAAAAGAGACAAGCGACTGCCTAGTATGCAGCCTTATTTGGGGCGATAAAAAATTTGTTTCCTTAATCGAAAAACATGGTATGTAGATGGTAAGAGTGGATACATAAGATAATTGAATAAGAATAGTTGTCAATGTGAAATACTTACATTTTATTGTTATTTAAACATTTTTTACTCAAAAATTAAAAGACTGTTTTGATTTTTACTTACCAATTATGTACCTATTCATCAAAATTCTCAATAAAGCTAGAAAAAGTATTGTTTATTTAATTTTTTGGGTTTAAAAGCAAATTGTTTGACAAAAAAATTAGAAATCATTATGATTTTGTAAAGAAATTAAAAGAGAAAATATTTTAAAAGATAACAAGTTATAATTTTAGTTTTTATGTATTTTTTAAATTACAAAAATTGTGTGTATGACTTTATTTCCAAGCAACTTAAAAAAACAAAAGACTTAGGACACGAACTTGTAGATTCGTTAGCAAAAAGTTGCACAAAAAACTCAAACAATAGCGAATAATTCGCCCACCTCAAAAAGCGGGCATCATAATCCAGCTCACATACAAAAACAGAAACCGTTGCCATAAAAAGCTGCGACCAAGTACAATTATAAAACCATTAAGTCATCTAAATTAGCTCATTTGCAATGAAACCGGGCATCATAATCGTTAAAAGCTAGCAAAAACTCGCAGTCGCAGAAACGAATGATAATTGTGCAAGAAAAAAGAGCCGAGAAATCAAAGGAAAATACCAACACTACCAATAAAAGCTATAAAAGCGAACTGTTAAAGGTGCCGCCACACAGACGCTGACCAATTGATAAGCGCTTTATGGCATTCAGCATTCATACGGTTTATGATTTTTTTATGCCTATTTGTTGGCTATTTTCTTGGTGATAGCAGTGAATTGAGAGCACGGCAACGATCATAAAAATATGCCAGAGCGAAACATAATTGCCTGTGGCCAATGTGTATTGTGCACTCAATAAAATTCGACTCTGGGAATTCCAAACTGTCGACTTTTTCATTAGAATTACAAGGCAGTGCACTGAAACGAGTGCAGGGGGAATGCACTTATCCAGGGATCCATGGTGACTGCGGTTTTCCTCGGCCTGTCACTCAACTCGCTTGTCACGGGGCCTAACATTTCAATTATGGCCGTATCTATGGCTTCTGGCCAACAATGGAAGCCCATTAAAAGACACGCACTATTGCCACATGAGAGAATGGATCAAATCGCAACTCAGGGTCTGCGAATTTCCGCTTGTGAAAAGCGACTTAATTGATTTCGGTGCTTTTAATTACAGTTTCTTGTTTGCTTTGCAACTTTCTCTAGAAGGCGAGCCAATTAAATGATAACAAATTCGAAGGGAAGAGGCGGTTTCCAATTCCGATGCTGATGATAGGCAGGCGCCGCTGGCAAGTGAATGGCGCAATCAGAATCTTGCAACCCAGAGCCGACACCAAAACCCAAAGTGGAAACCGAATTCTCACCGATGCTGAGGCCACTGTGCACGGATAAGTCTTGTTTTTTTTTTAGAAGTAGGGGCAAAGAATGAAGGGGTCTGCGGATCGCACAAATTTATGGCCACATTCAATTGTCAAGTTTATGTGACTGCGGCTGAGGATCGGCCAATATTTGCATAAGAGGCGTCCCTTGGTTCCCTAGAATTCCCTGGCATTTGAAAGTCTCATTGTCAGGGGCTCTTGCTTTTGTTTATTTTCTGTTTATTTTTTTTGTTTTGCGAAATCGCTCTATAAATAAACACCATATACACCACTTCTTTTGTTTACAGAGACGCAGAGATCAGAGGGCGCTTTAATGATTCCTCGCTGGCACACAAATGACGAATTATGAGAACCTTATAAATTTGCCATTAAACTTTAATGCAAATAATCACGCCAGTAATAATGAGAACAATGCCAAAATTGCCGTCGCTGGCGAGCAGCTGCTGAATAAGATGTCGCAGCGGGATTTCTCCGAGGTAAGTCGAAAGGCGAAAGGAAATCGAATTATTGTTCAATTATTGTTTTGGAAGCTGCCACACAACCTCTCCGTTTCTACTACCCAAAAACATGTTTGCCGGCCATGTATTTCCAGTTTGCAGTTCAAACACCATGACAATTATTTATGGCCTTCAAACATATATAAAACTTAATCAGGCATTACGCTCTCCAAAGTTCAACAAAGAGATGAGGCAGAGACATAAGGAGAAACCCAGACGCAACAGGAAAGGCACAAAAAAAAAAAAAACAATCAGGGGCAATAATCAAAATGATGGCAAAATGATTTCAATGTTGATTAACTCAGCGGCAAGACTACAAAAGGGCTAAGCTACAAGGGCCAAATTAAACAAAAGCCCAGCCGAGCAGGGAGATAAAAATGCCAAAACGCAAAACCCCATGAATTGCGACTGGGATTGGGACTGGTACTGGGACGGGGACGGGGACGGGGACTTTGACTAACCCCAGCTCCTGACCCTGACTCCTTGCCCGGCCCTTTCATCATATTCCGCGCTGTCATGTCATGGGCAAGAACAAAAAAAGATCCAACAACTTGAGGAACAGACGACAACGTCAACGATGTTGGATAAGTTTCAGGCCCTGTCCAGAATTCGGAATCCAGCATCAGGGAGTCGGAGTCGAGCATCCAGACCCCTGCGGCCTGTCTCGCCGACTTTACTGACTGACTGACTGACTGCCTCTGCCTGCCTTTCGAGTGTCCCTTTGGCAGCTAGACGGACGATAGGAAGTGACCATTCCCATTCCAATTCCCATTCGCGATCCCCATCCACATACCCATACCCATCCCATTCCCCCAGATTCCGCGATCTGAGAAGCGTGGCCAGGAATTTTGGGTTGGTGGCCAGCGAAGTGGGGGATACAGCAGCTAAATGAGTGCATAAATTCCAGACTAATGTCAGTTCCCATTAAAGCCTAAACAGACGAATGATGAGATAAGCAAGCGAGGGACTTTAATTTAATTTTAATCTTAAATTAAATCAGTTCTGACACCGAAATTGAAAATCGTGCTACAGTTGTATCTGCTTTATTTTTAAATCTTTATATAGAAGTTTTAAAAAAAATGTCAACTTTTAATAACATGTGGATAAATTAACGATTAGAAACATGCCACTTTGAAATCGGATGTCTGTATAAAAAGTTATGCGCTTAGAAGTTCAGTTATTTAACATTTTCCTGCACAGCCATTTGTCATGAAAATGTTGAAAAATTGAAAATACAAACAAAGATTTTTAGAGGTAGGCCAATTTAAAATCGGATGTCTGTTTGAAAAGTAATGAGCTTTTTAACAACGCCATTTTACGAAAATTTGGAAAGGGGTTAGCTCATAAAAATTACGAAAAATCGACCCAAAATTACAAACCAAGATGAGGATACAGATTTTTAGAAAATGAAACCACAATCATTTTGAAATATGCCACTGCGAAATCGGATGTCTGTAAGAAAAGTTAAGGGCTTAGAAGTGCGGGTTTTCGGTCACTTTTCAGCAACACCATTTTTCAAAAATTTGGAAAGGGGTTAGCTCATAAAAATTACGAAAAATCGACCCAAAAATACAAACTAAGATAAAGATGCAGATTTTTAGAGAATTTAGGCACAATCATTTAAAAATATGCCACTTTGAAATCCGATGTCTGTAAGAAAAGTTATGGGCTTAGAAGTGAAGGTTTTTGGTCACTTTTCTGCAAAGACATTTTTCGAAAATTTGCTCATAAAAATGACGAAAAATCGACCCAAAAATAAAAAACAAGATGAATATATAGATTTTTAGAGAATAGAAACATAATCATTTAGAAATATTCCTCACCGAAATCGGATGTCTGTAAGAAAAGTTATAAGCTAAGAAGTGCAGGATTTAAGTCATTTTTCGGCCAAGCTATTTTTCGTATACGGCCCGTTTTGACTGATCAAAAATCTATATACTTTAAAGGGTCTGAAATGTTCCCATCACCGCGTTGCAAACTTTTGACTGAAATTATAAAACCCCTGCAGGGGTATAATAATACCGAATAAGTACATCAAAAGCTTATAAAAGGCGGTGCCTAGTGGTTGACTTCCTGTCTGCGTTCCAATGGGATAAACTGGGATTATCCCCGCAGCGTGTGCGATTTTTAGGAAGAAGCTAGGACCCCAGCCCGCAGCTAATTATTTTATTACGCGTTAAATTGCAACAAAATTCTCGAGTTGAGCGCAAAACATGCCAATGTGCGCCACAAGCAATCGTGAAATTGTTCGCATTCCAATGCGGCGAACTTTATCGATGCTCCGTTCCGTCCAGCCTCTGGGGCTAACACACATATATAAACATATACATACATATATATGAAACCAAGTTGGCTAACACATACCAGCCCGTTTGGTTCCAGGCAGCCGCCCGAGTGCATCTATGGGTGCCACTTTTTTGTCTTACTGAGCTTCTTTTTTTTGTTGCTGCTCTTGCTGCTGGGCGGACAGCCAAGAAACGGCGACCAGTTCTCGAATCGCAGGTTTTTCTCTTACATTCCTGAATTCCACCGCCGACTTCCTTTCTCTACCCGCTTTTTCTCCCTTTCTCATTGCATAAAATTCTTGTCCGTCTTCGACCGTCTTCTATTTTCTAAAATGCTGCTGTTGCTGTTGGTTTGCTGATGTTGCTGTTGCTTAGCTGATGTTGCTGTTGGGTTGCTGATGTTGCTGTTGGGTTGCTGCTGCTGCAGTTGACCGTGTTGCTGCTGCTGCTGCTGCCAATTTAGCTGGAATTGCCGAAGCGAGCCAGCTAGCGTATCACTTTACATGACTTCTCTATGTGCCATTTGGGCGCCAATTCCTAAATTGACATACAGCACGGCGCAACAAAAACGAAGCGAAAGGGCAGAAAATAGAGAAAAAGATCCACTGAGATTCCTACCCTCCAGAAAAGAAAGAAAGGCAGTTAATTAGGAGACACAAATGAAGAGGGAAGTGCTTTACCAAGCCAGTGATCTTGGTACTAATCCTGAGTTTATCCAGTAAAGGAAATAAATGCTTGAAAAGAGTTACGAAAAAGCGGTGGCAAACTCTTTAGAAGAGATTCAATTCATAAAAATAATGAAATTTAGTGTTTGGTTTTAAGGATTCATTAGCTTATTTAATGGAAGAAAGAAATTTAGCTTACAGTATACTCCCAATCGTAGCTGTAAAAGCTTTTCCACACTGCACTTACTTACTTCAAAGAAATGCCTGCCATCTGTCATCGCTGTATCACGTTATTCATATTCAGCATTCCCACAGTTTGAGCTTATCCTAATCCATCGGCATTCCGCCTCAAGTTTTCCCCAACTCTGTCCGACTGCCAGCTATTATTATTATTATTTTAGTCAAAGTGATAACATCTGCTAATGCCATTCCGTTTGGATGTCTGGATACTCAGAACGGCGCTCCCTTCCGCCGGAGATCTTCGTCGGCCGTTTCGAGGGCATGTTCCTCTGTGCGTGTTTATTTGCCTTTGACCATCGGCAGCAGCCCCGCAATCTTGTCTGCGAGATCTACTCGGCTAGTACCGCCAACGCTCCACAGCGAAGAGTTTGAGTTCTTTTGAATACCCTTGCAGAGGGCTTCATAATTTACAAGACAAGTTTTGGCTAAATGAACCCAACCCTAAAAAAAATGAATACATCTTTAATCTGCGTCACCAGCCAAAACATATTTTTGTTTTTACGCAATTTATTCATGTGGATTTAAAGCAATTCTACTGGGGTTGGGATAAGATTCTCTATTAAACATGGTTTTAAAAAGACAGTTACGATTTACCATTTGGTCAGCATCAGATAGATATATTTTATAGCTTCCACAAAAACAATTTGTCCCAAATTCACAATCATAATAATTTAAAAGATGTTTTATATTGATTTTTAATTATACAACATTAATCTTTATTTTCCTTCGGAATCTGCCGACAAAGTTTTCCTATTTTCGATTGATTAAAGATAATCCATAAAATTTAAAATTGGAATCTGCAAGGGTATTTTGAGCGATGCTTTCCGTGGTCGTTCTTTTCTTTCTTTTATTTTTTGTTCGGTTTTTTTTGGTAACGCCCTCTTCATTTGGGACTTATCGCTGGGGCCAAGTCCGTTGCCGGCTTTTATAAGCTGCATAAGACGAAAATTGCGTTCTGCATCTGTCAGATACTTTGTAGCTGGCTGATTTATTCGGAGCTGGCCAGGTCCGGCCAGAAGGCCAATCTAAGCACGTTATCCGAGACTCACGCCCCGCCAGCGAAGGCTGCAGCATCAGCACTTGCCGGCCACGTTTCCTATCAAGGACTAGCACTGAGACTGCGACTGCGACTGGGACTCGGTCGCCGTTTCGGTGCTGGCCTAATGCATTTGCATACTCATTGCATTTAATTGCTTCAAAAAATATGTAAAAATTTCCACGTCGTTGTCACGGTCTCGTCTCACAACATCCCGGCGATGTGGCCGTGACCATGGCCATCGGTGGCCTATGCCAAAAAAGGCCTCAACTCTAGCCAGTAGCTACTGATTCACCACCAGTCGTGGCTCAGTTCTTGGGCCACGAATTCGTTGAATTGCTTCCGCATTTGATGGCCAGCGAACAGGATCGGGAGCTGTGAGCTCTGGTCTTCGAGCTGCGAGCTGCGAACTGTGAGCTGTGAGCCAACAGCAGTTGGCCGGGAAACGTGACTCGGTGGCCGCATACCTATAGTATACCTGTGTTCCGAGGGCAGGCGACTTAGCCGCCAAGCTGGTGCGTCGGCATTTAACATAATTACAACTCAGTGACGACGGCACAGTGGGTCATCGTCTTCCGGCTGGTTTTTATCTGGAAAATGTCTTACGGGATAAACAATAATACAATTGAAATATAATGTTTAAAATTACAAAACAAGAACCTTAAAAATTGGTACAGAAATCTCTTCAGTTGAAATTTACAATTGGTGCACATACAAGAGACTTCTGTATTACCTTGAATTGTTTTTGCATTCCAATAGTCATTAGGCAACAATTAATTTTTAATTCGAGTTTTATATTTTCACTTTGATTTATTAAACTTTAATGCACATTTTTAAATAACATTATAATTTATGAAAATTTAAATAAACCATAACTATCTTCAAATTTTTTGGAAAATAATGTTTTGTACTTATAATCATCATTATTTTATTATAAATAGCAAATTTTCTTAAATCTTTAACGTTGATTTAAGTAAATTTACGATTGATAATAAAAGTAAGCATTTGGGTATCCGTAGCAAATTGCTACTTTAACCCACTGTACTTCCCAATAACAGCGGCAGATGTGCAATCATCCAGATTCTCCCTCAATTCTGCAAATCCTCTACTGCCTTTCGTTTCTCCTCCACTTTTGTACAGTTGTGTTTATTGCTCTACTTAGCCCATCGCATTGTGGAATGTTCCTTATCCCAGTAATTTGGCCCTAATCAATGCTAACTTTGATCGTATGCACAGGGAGAAAAGCATATGATTTATTTAGTTATCGTTGATAATTATGAAAACCAAAAAAATATACTATTCCATTCTGTAGTAACATGTTGCAGTTTTATTTTCAATATTTATAACAACTAAATAACTATTCTTATAACTTTAAATAAAATCTCTACAATTAATAAATATATGTATGTCAAATTTTATCCTACCAAAGGTAAAGATTGATAAATAGTTCACACAAATAGTTTTACAATTGCAAAACTGTTTGCGTGAGAACAAAGATACAGAACATATTAAAAATTCTGATCAAAAACGCGTGCTTCATTGCATTTGCAATTCAAGGAAAATTTTTTTATTATATTGTAATATTTATTATTATTTTTTTGTTAATCCTCATCCTGGAATTTTTTCTTTTTTTGCAGAACGAGCCGGAATGCACGCCGGAGTTGCCCGCCGCGAACCGCGCCCTCTTTCTGGAGAAGGTGCGTCAGTCGAACGCCGCCTGCCAGAGCGGTGACTTCGCCACTGCGGTGCTGCTCTACACGGATGCCCTGCAGCTGGATCCGGGCAACCACATCCTGTACAGCAATCGGTCGGCCGCCCTGCTGAAACAGGGTCAGTTTGCAGCCGCCTTGCAGGATGCGACGCAGGCGCGCGACTTGTGTCCCCAGTGGCCGAAGGCGTACTTCCGACAGGGCGTGGCGCTGCAGTGCCTGGGTCGATATGGCGAAGCACTGGCATCCTTCGCCTCCGGCTTGGCCCAGGAGCCGGCCAACAAGCAGCTGATGGGCGGCCTGGTGGAGGCCTCCTTGAAGAGTCCCCTGCGAACGGCACTGGAGCCCACGTTGCAGCAATTGCGCACCATGCAGCTGCAGGAGTCGCCCTTCGTGGTCAGCTCGGTGGTGGGCCAGGAGCTCCTCCAGGCGGCCCAGTATCCGGCGGCGGTGTCCGTTCTGGAGGCAGCTCTGCGGATCGGCAGTTGCTCACTGAAGTTGAGGGGTTCCGTATTCAGCGCCTTGAGTTCAGCACACTGGGCTTTGAATCAGCTGGACCAGGCCATTGGCTACATGCAGCAGGATCTTGCGGTGGCCAAATCTTTGGGAGACACGGCGGGCGAGTGCCGGGCACATGGCAATCTCGGATCGGCCTACTTCAGTCAAGGAGCCCACAAGGAGGCCCTCACAGCACATCGCTACCAACTCGTTCTGGCCATGAAGTGCAAGGACACGCAGGCAGCAGCGGCTGCCTTGACCTCGTTGGGTCATGTGTACACGGCTAGCGGGGATTACCCCAATGCCCTGGCCTCCCACAAACAGTGTGTCCAGCTGTTCAAGCAACTGGGAGATCGATTGCAGGAGGCGCGGGAGATTGGCAATGTGGGAGCGGTTTATCTGGCCCTGGGAGAATGTGAAGCGGCCCTGGATTGCCATTCGCAGCACCTGAGATTGGCTCGCAAGCTGCACGACCAGGTGGAGGAAGCCAGGGCGTACTCCAATCTGGGATCGGCCCACCACCAGAGGAGGCAGTTCACCCAGGCGGCGGCCTGTCACGAGCAGGTGCTGCGGATAGCCCAGGCTCTGGGGGATCGGTCCATGGAGGCGGCCGCCTATGCGGGATTGGGTCATGCGGCGCGTTGTGCCGGCGATGCCAGTGCCTCCAAGAGATTCCACGAGCGTCAGTTGGCCATGGCCCTGGCGGCCAGGGACAAACTTGGCGAGGGCAGGGCGTGCTCCAATCTGGGCATTGTCTACCAGATGCTGGGCTCCCACGATGCCGCCCTGAAGCTGCACCAGGCCCATCTGGGCATTGCCCGCTCCCTGGGCGATCGCACGGGGATGGGGAGGGCGTACGGGAACATGGCCAGGATGGCCCATGTGGCGGGATCCTACGAGGCGGCGGTGAAGTACCACAAGCAGGAACTGGCCATCAATCAGGCGGTGCACGATCGCAGTGCCGAGGCGGCCACGCATGGAAATCTGGCGGTGGCCTATCAGGCCTTGGGTGCCCATGATGCGGCCTTGACCCACTATCGGGCGCACCTGGCCACCGCCAGATCCCTGAAGGACACCGCTGGCGAGGCCTGTGCCCTGCTCAACCTGGGCAACTGCCTCAGCGGAAGGCAGGAGTACGAGGAGGCGGTGCCGCACTACGAGAGCTACCTGATGCTCGCCCAGGAACTGGGTGACGTGGCCGCCGAGGGCAAGGCGTGCCATCTGCTCGGCTACGCCCACTTCTGTCTGGGTAACTACCGCGCGGCTGTGCGGTACTACGACCAGGATCTGGCCCTGGCCAAGGATGCCCAGCATCGCCCCAACATGGGACGGGCCTACTGCAACCTGGGACTGGCCCATCTCGCTCTGGGACACACCGCCGCCGCATTGGAATGCCAGCAGCTGTTCCTGGCAGTGGCACATGCCACTAACCAACTTCCTGCCAAGTTCAGAGCCCTGGGAAACATTGGAGATATCCTAATAAGGACAGGATCACATGAGGTAAGTAATCAACTCAATCCCGGATGGGTTTATTAACAAAAAATAATTATATCTAAGCCTTGAAAATAAAGTTGCTAAAATAACATAATGCTTAACAATAAATATTTGTTTTTGAGATCTAGAAAAAGTCTGTACTTTGATCGATTTATTGTGAATCACTTGAACACTTAAAATTAATAAACTTTAAATAATAAAAAGTCTCGTTCCTGTTTATATAGGTTAATAAATAAACTATTAATATGCAAAGCAAAATACAGATCAATTAAAAAAATTCTGATATTTCATAAATTTACTTTTCAGTAACGCAGAATAAGATAAGATAATAGAAAGGCCTTTAAAATGTTGGTATGGTGCACTCTTCGAAATACTTAAAGAATGTATATGAATTCAAAAAAGAAGACGTAAAAGTTTTAAATGTGTCCTCTTAAAAGATTAAACAAAAACTAAACCAATTATTTATGTTATAAATTTCTAAAAAATCAACCAATATTAAATAACTAAATAATTGTTTTATCCCCTCCAGGAGGCCATTAAGTTGTATCAACGTCAACTGGCTTTGGCGCGGGCTGCTGGCGATCGTTCCATGGAGGCGGCTGCCTGTGGAGCTCTGGGATTGGCCCATCGACTGATGCGACGCTGGGACAAGGCGCTGGGTCATCACACCCAGGAGTTGACACTGCGCCAGGAGCTGGGTGACCTATCCGGGGAGTGCCGCGCCCACGGACACTTGGGAGCAGTTCACATGGCTCTCTGCAGCTGGACAAATGCAGTGAAGTGCTACCAGGAGCAACTGGAGCGGGCGCAGGAGCAGCGGGATGCTGCAGTGGAGGCCCAAGCCCATGGAAACCTGGGAATCGCTCGTCTTAACATGGCCCACTATGAGGCGGCCATTGGTTGCCTAGAGGCGCAACTGGGAACTCTGGAACGTGTGTCGCTGCCCTCCACCCAAGCAGATCGTGCTCGAGCTTTGGGACATTTGGGAGATTGCTATGCCGCTCTGGGGGATTACGAGGAGGCGTTGAAGTGTCACGATCGGCAGCTTCAATTGGCCTTGGGCCTGACCAGCCATCGGGATCAGGAGCGCGCCTATCGAGGATTGGGTCAGGCACGCAGGGCACTGGGTCAACTGCCAGCGGCTCTGGTTTGCCTCGAGAAGCGTCTGGTGGTGGCCCACGAGCTGCACAGTGCGGAGATCAAGGCACTGGCCTATGGTGACCTGGGCCATGTCCATGCCGCCCTCGGGAATCATGTCCAGGCGCTGAACTGCTTGGAACATCAGCGAGAGTTGGCACAGGGTCTGCAGGACCGCGCCCTAGAATCGGATGCCATGTGTGCCCTCGGTCAGGTGCAGCAGCGGATGGGTCAGCACTCGGAGGCACTGGAGCTGCACCGGCAGGATCTGCAGATTTGCACGGAACTCTCCGCTCCCGCCCTGCAGGCCCGGGCTCTGAGCAATCTGGGATCCGTCCACGAATCCCTGGGCGAGCAGGCGGAAGCCCTCAAGTGCTACGAGCGGCAATTGGAGTTGAGCTCGGATCGATTGGCCAAGGCGATGGCTTGCTTGGCCCTCGGGAGGGTTCACCACCAACTGGAGCAACACAATCAGGCGGTGGACTATCTGCGTCAGGGATTGGCAAGTGCCCAATCCATGGGAAAGTCAGAGGAGGAGGCCAAGATAAGACATCAACTAGGTGAGTGAAAAATATATTTCTCTCAGCGTTCTCTAATATTAGGTATAAGTTAGAATAACCATAAATAATATATCTAAAAACAAAAGGATACATTAATAAATGGATTCTTATAAATTTTACTACTGATGAGAATTGTATTTGGATTTTTATAAAAAGTTATTCATATCATATCTTTCTTATAGGTCTTGCCCTTCATTCCTCTGGCGATGCCGAAGGTGCCCACCTCCAACTGGAGACTGCTGCTCAGTTGCTGGAGTCCGTTCGCCACGAACAGCGAAGTCCGGAGACGCGACTGGCCCTCTACGATCTGCAGACCAGTTGTTACCACCTGCTCCAGCTCCTTCTGGTGGCCCTAAATCGCAACGAGGATGCCCTGGTGGCCGCCGAACGCTGCAAGTCCCGTGGAGGAGCAGATGCCGTGAGCGGGGAGAGCTCCAAGGTTCCATTGGCCAACAGTGAGGCCATTCAGGAGACGGTGAACCGAGGAAGGATGCCCGTACTTTACTATAGCTTGGCTGGGGAGCAGCTCTTCGCCTGGTTGCTGCAACCACAAGCTGGAATTGTGCGGTTTCATGCTGCTCGTATCGATGCCCACAGCCTGCAGCTTCCTTTGTCCCTCAGCGAGGAGGAGGAGGAACTGGAGATGGAGAGGGAATTGGAACTGGAGCGAGAACGGGAGCAAGATCGTGGAGAAGAAGAGCGCAATTCCCAGCAGGCCAATGGTTTGCTGGAGCGCTATGTAAACATAGTGCGGGATAATCTGGGTGTCAACTCCCAGAGTCTCCTCCACGAAGGTGACGGAAGTGGCTGGCGAGCAAGCACAGAGCAGTTGCTGGAGGATCTGCCGGGAGCAGGAGGCGCTGGTGGAGGAGGCTTCCTGCGCATGGTGAACCGCAATCATCTGCTCAACTCTTCGAACTACTCCCTGAGCTCACTATTCTCGCTGGGATCCGTTGGTGGCTCCGTGGCCAGTCTCCAGGGATCCACGCGATCCGTGGGCAGTCGCAGCTCGCGAAGAGCTCCAGCTTTGCCCGCCTGGCGAGGACCTTCCTGCCTGCACACCCTGTACAATCTGCTGTTGGCTCCATTCGATGATCTACTGCCCGCGGGAGGAGCAAATGCCAACCGACAGGGCAGACGAGAGTTGATCCTGGTGCTGGATAGTTCGTTGTATCTGGTGCCCTTTGCCATTTTGAGGGCGGCTCGAGAAGATGGGGAATACCTATCTGAGAGGTGCGCCATCCTTACCGCTCCTTCGCTGCAATCGCTGCGAAGTCGTCCGAAGAGCAGAAGAGATCGAGCGCGTCCACCCAAAGCACTGGTGGTGGGGGGACCCCGCATTCCATCCAGCCTTGCGGAACGTTGGGGCTGGGCTGGAGCAGAATCACCTGCAGCTTTGCAGGAGGCCGCCATGGTGGCTGATATGCTGCAGGCCACCGCCCTGGCTGGTTCCAATGCCACCAAGGAGTCCGTTCTGGCCGAACTGCCCTCCGCCGAGTGCATCCACTTTGCGGCCAATATCAGCTGGCAGTTGGGTGCCGTCGTCCTGAGTCCCGGCGATGTGGTCACCGCCGAGCAGCAGCAGCAAAAGGAGCCGCATGAGCCCCAAATGGCAGACTTCACCCTGGCAGCCGGAGAACTGCGCCAGTTGCGCCTCAGTGCCCGTTTGGTGGTCCTGAGTTCATATCACTCCGTGGAACCCATCACCGGAGCCGGAGTGGCCCAACTGGCGGGCGGTTGGCTTCTGGCTGGAGCCGGAGCCGTGCTCATTTCGCTATGGCCCGTTCCGGAAACTGCGGCCAAGATCCTTCTTCGCGCCTTCTACTCCGCCTTGTTGCAAGGTGCCCGAGCAGCTAGGTAAGTGATAACACTAGCTTACAGTGAAAATTGTAGTCTTTGAAAACCGGGCTTAAAAAGGTGACTAATTCTCTATTCAAAAAATTCCCCAAAGAACAAATCTTAAGATATATGTTTTCAATAGTCAATATCCAAAAAATAAACAAAATAAAAATTAAAATTATTGAAGACATTAATCTTTAATCCTTTTAAAAACATATGATGTGTTACTATCGGGAGTCCAATTAAACACGATGTATTTATTCAGAATTGACAATATTGAAAATTGTTCATGATTTTTTAAGATTTTTAAAGATTTGATTATTATTTTGCATCAAATTAAATTGAACGGGTTAAAATTATAAAGTATAAGAACTCAATTTCAGTTACTGGAAGACCAGTCGGATTTTCGAATTATATTTTAAGAAATAATACCATCACTCAATGTTACTTTCTAAATCTGAATGATCTAGCGTTTTTAAGATATAGGGAACTTGCTTAAATTTTTAAGCTAATATATTCTTTCGATAAGCTTTGGATATTTTTATCAATAACCTGATTATCTTTTATAGGGCCTTGGCTGAAGCCATGCAAACTGTGCAGCATACGAAGCACTTTGCCCATCCGGCCAACTGGGCTGGTTTCCTGTTGGTGGGTAGCAATGTCAGGCTATCGAACAAGGTGGCTCTGGGTCATGCCCTTTGCGAACTCTTGCGGACCCCAGAGAGATGTCGGGATGCACTGCGCGTCTGCCTGCATCTGGTGGAGAAGAGTCTGCAGCGGATTCACCGTGGCCAGAAGAACGCCATGTACACCACCCAGCAGAGCATCGAGAATAAGGCGGGTCCGGTTGCCGGCTGGAAGGATCTGCTGATGGCTGTGGGCTTCCGCTTCGAACCGGCCGCCAATGGGATTCCGTCCAGCGTCTTCTTTCCCCAGGCTGATCCCGAGGAGCGTCTGTCCCAGTGCTCGGCCAGTCTCCAGGCTCTTCTCGCCCTGACTCCGGCCACGCTGCAGGCCCTGGCTAAGTTGGTCCATGTGAACAGTGCCGAGCATGCAGATGATATTATAGCCGTGATTCGAAATATCTTGGCCCAGTTTCCGGGCACAAATCCCGGCTCCAGTTCGAACTCCATTAAGACGGATGTGATCGCCGAGTCCTGCTTCATCGAGATGCCATTGAGCGTAAGACTATGGAGAGTGGCAGGTTGCCATGAACTGCTCGCCTCCGTGGGCTTCGATCTTACGGAGGTGGGTGCGGACCAAGTGATCCTGCGCACGGGAAAACAAGCCAATCGCCGGCAATGCCAGTTTGTGCTGCAGGCACTCCTCGCCTTATTTGGTAAGTAATACAGAATGGTGTTGAATATTCAATATTAATAATAATCTGATTCCTTTACTTTAGACACCCGCGAGGCACCCAAGAATCTGGGCATGAATCCCGATTCGGACCACAGCAGCAGTTGCGAGTCTCTGGCCGAGACGGAAATGGATGCTCCACCAATTCCACCCGCGGCCAGCAGCACTCCCTCCGTGAATGGGGCCACTAAGGCGCCACTCCCACTGCATCCTCGCAGTGCCTTCATTTCCTATGTGCGGCGTCGTGGCGAGCCGGATGGCGGACGAACTGAAGCCATCGGTGGAGCAGGCGGCACAAGTGGAGGCGGCTTGGACTCCAGTCTGGCCAACACCACCGACAGCGAGCACTCCCTGTCCGATGGCTATGCCACACAACCGGGCTTTGGTCTGTCCAATCCTCGACTGGGCTATGCCAGCATGCGTGCGCCGGTAAGGGTCTCCCGACCTGGAGGAGGTGGCGAAAGCGATGCCGCCTTCACACCGAGTCCGCCTGTGACCGATCCCAGTTTGTCCCTGGCACTGGCTCATCAGACGCGCATTAGAAGTCTTTACTCGCAGACCAGTTCTGCGGCTACAGCTCCTCCGGCATCGACGACCATGAGCAGAAGACCTGATAGCTCCAGTTCCGCGAGTAGCACTACGGATTGGGAGGGATCCGGGCATGCCACTGTCCTAAGACGTGGAGTAATTGCAGCCATGCCACAACAGCAACCACCACTGCCTCCGCCACGCCCACCAACCTACCACAATCTGGGTGTGGGCGTGGGAGGACGTAGCAAACCGAAGATCAAGTTGGGAAGTGCCCAAAGTTCGCTGGCGGCACGGGTTAACAAGGAGCACGCTCTCTTCATGGACAGACTGAGTGTACGGACGGAGTTAAGTGCACCCGGCGGAGCTAATGCCATGAGCAATGGATCAGCCACAAGGAAACCACTGGCCCTGCCAGAGGAGGAAGAGGTCTCAAATGTGGTCTTTAATCCATCCAGCTTGTACTTCTCGCAATCAGACGCTGATCTGCTGAACGAACCCAAGCAGGAGGAAGCTCCGCCAGCTTCGAAATCCAGTGGCAAAAGCCTGCAGGACAGCATGATGCGCCACATGAACCGTGAACTGACACCCAGCATCTCAGAGCTGTATCACGAACGTAATCTGGGTTTGGGATTGGCTCCGCCGCTGTCGAAGCTTCTCTTGAGTCCCAACTACGAGGAGCAGGAGGTGGTCGCCATGGGTGAGGGTTGTCCGCAATCGGGTGCTGGTTTGAAAACTCTGGTAGATGCCGTAAGCGAACTAGAGCTGAGTGGCAGTTCATCAGGAGCCACCATGCCCACGGTAGTGGGTGGAGGAGCCAATGAAGTGGAGTGCTCATCCGATCCCACCGTTGAAGCCACCTGTCCCATTTGCGGTGAACCCGCTGACGTCATCTGCCGCTGCAAGGCAGCCACTATCCAAAAGAAGAGCATCCTTAAGCCTTGGCTGAGCAATGTGCCCGATAGCAGTTTGGTGCAGGCCAGTGAGTTGACCACGGCGGACATATTGGAGCGTCGCCTGGAGATTCACACCGCCACTTCAGGAGCTCCCTACTCCGTGGATCTTTGTCGTCGTGATGAGGGCGATGGACGATCGGTGGCCGACTCGCAATGCAGCAGCAACTACAAACGTGTGCTGGCCAGCGCCACCGGAGGAGCAGTTAGTCTGGTGGGGATCGGCAAAGGAAGCGAAGCGGAACCACAGAGTGCCACTTCGGGAGCCACATGTTCATCTGCCCGCCTTGTCTAGACCTACTTAATACCCTAGTTTCATTAATTTATTACTGCATGTATTTATTGTTTCTCGTATTCCTCAACGAACGCATTTTATGGATAATTTATTTTCATTACCAAGCCACTGATTAAAATTTATTCAATTAATTTAGTAAGTCTTTATTACTAAACTAATAGATTTTATAGAATGATATGACTTAGCAAAAATAAACTGTTATACTGAATATCTAAATCAAAAAAGTTTGTTTTATTTTAATAGTTGCAGTTTGATCGAAAATCGAATTTAAAACTTCCCACTGTTACCATTTCCAAATAATTTTATGTAAGCCATGTGCGAAAGCAGAAAAATTGTTCTGGGATTTGGTAACTAATGTAACTAATTTTATTTTGTTTTACTTAGTTTTTACAGGTTTCAATAATTTATCTTTTGTGTATGATTTTTTTTGTTTTATAATTTATTTAGTAATATAGCTGCAATAATATAGCTGCATTTGTTTGTTTTTTGTTGTATATATATAAATATGTATGGATCTTCACTTTACAATTCTTAAATGTTAACTACGCAAAATCCTTTTTTTTGTTTTGTTTTTCTTGTCGTTTGTGTGCCATTGAATATGCTTGCAAGACTCCTACAATAAACTTTCATAATTAGTATATATATATATAGCTACAATATATTTATATCAATGTGTATATTCAAAATGTGAAATAAAAAACTGTATTTAAAAATATGTTTCTTTTGTTTTACTCTTTTTGTTTAGTATAATTCACGCATTTTTTTTGCCTTTCCATCAATCCACCTATGTGTTTTGTTGGCCTTCACATTTAAACCTTTTTAAATATTGTATTTATTTAATGCATGTTTTTGCGTATAGTAAATTGTATAAATTACTAATATAAATTAAGCACTCGAAATTACAGCTGCTTCAAATGCTTGCAAGACACACCTATAAATCGCTGTGCTATGCTTTTGGGCTTGAGAGCAGCATCAAATCATACCCATATTATTATTTCGTTATTTAATATGCACTTTTTACAAACTTTCGTCTCCCGCCCCTATAATACTCTAGTCATAGCAAAATAATAAATAATGAGTAGCAATTAGTTGGTAGGCAAAGCTGCTTGCTACGCTAACACAAACGGGGACTACAAAAAGCGAAATCTAGGCATTGGCGTGATTCGTTCTTCATTTTATTTTAGCTAAAAAGTCTAAAGCAGCAAGCATATATAAACCGTACATTAATTAGTTAAATTGTGGCTGGAAGTACATTAAAATAATATTAGGCGTATCTATTGGGTAGAGTGTCAAAATGTTTTGTAAAAAGAAAATCTATCTCCGAATCCATTTGTACAGTACACTCGAATATATATGAACGCTCCGTCCTTGTAATCCATAATCGTTTTACTATACTAATTTATGTACCTTGCCTCCTGCAGCAAGTGCGGGTGAGTTTGTGTTTTGGTTTTGCTTAGCTATCATCGTGTCTAAATCAATTGGGTTGTATAGCTTAATAGTTAGTTCTTTTCGAATTGCAGCACATTCATATCTATAAGCAGTTTGAAAACCTCAATAAAAATTTGTGTGCCAAGTTCGTTTTTGTTCCATTGCCTTAATAAGTCTAGACCCTATTTAACACGCTCCTTCCTTCTCGCTTACGTTTAAGAATTTAACACTATACACTATGAAGAGGATACTTAAGATATTGCGACCATCGTGTCCTGTTTTGTTTAGTTTAGTTTTGTAGTTGGTTTCTGCTTTTTGATTCTGGATGCCTTGGTCAGTAAGTGTCTGGTGTGAAGTGTGGTGTGTGCAGCTGGAACGATCCACGATCCACTCCCGATTAACGCAGCTGATTCCTGTTTATTAAAATATCAGATTAGATCAAGTATGGCATGATGTCAGGTTTAACATTTACTAAATGAATTCGAGCATTGGGATGAGTTAAATCAAAAAGGGCTTACTAACTTTTTACATAAAAACGTGACAAGGCGATGCGCAACTTAGAGTCGCTTGGTTTTCTGGTTTCTGGATTTCTGAGCCATACGCTGACGTCGTCTCTGCTGATGATGTTGATGGTTTTTGTGGTGAGTATGTGGGGTTGTATGTGTGGAAAACAAAATGTAAACGCTTGAACACAAAAATCACACAAAGCAGTTCCTCACGGCCACGGCCCGAGTATTGTCTTTGTTCAGTTGCTTGCTCTCTACAATTGCTGTCTGTCCACTTATCTGGGCCGTTGTCTGTGGGGATGAGAGAGAGCGGGCGATGATCAAACGGAAACGGAAACAGAAACATAAATGCAACATAAGCAAACACGAAAACGGTGATAAACTATAACTATAAATGGGTTGGATGAGCCTAGCATATTTTTGTATACAACAGACTTGTCGAATTCATTAGATTTAAGATCATATCAATCCCATCTTTGTATTATTAAATATTATATAGATTTATTCTTATTATCTGGAATGTGTCTTAAAAGTCTATAACATTCAAGCAATTTTATATTATAAATGACATTTGAACATTTTATTTCCGATATTTGTTTAGATAATATTTATTTTAGATTTTTAAGACACCCCTAACATTATTTTCCTATTCCCAACGTAACTCACCTAAAGTACTGATCATGCAGGGACTGTCGCTGGAACTCGGCGGCCTGTAAATACTGTATATATGTAATTAATGAGTTAGGATGTGGGGTGGGGAATTGGGAAACCTGTAATTGGTCGGCATAGGACATACGCAGCAGGACATCCGAATGCGGCTCCCTAGGTATAAGCATATTTGGCCGCGGATACTGGCCAACATTCGCTGAAATGTGAACGAGAAAAAAGGGTGATCAGTTAATTAAATGTTCTGTGGGGGGTATAAAACGGGGCGAAAACCTCGAGGGCTATACAAACTCACGTGGCAGTTGGAAACCGGCCTCCGGTGGTTGCGGCTGTGGATGCAAAGGCAAATGTAAATGAGTATGAGAGTGTGCATGATATTCTCTCGTCAATCGTATCTGAAAATTATTGAATATCGTAGAAAGTTTCAAAAGAGCCAGTGCTGCGTGGGCGTGGACGCCAATAGAAGATTAACAGAGTTTTATGTAACGATGCGTAATGCGGGTTAGATGGCGACAGATGTCGATTTGATTTATTTTGTTTGTTTTGGTTAGGTGCCCCGTCGAGAGGGCAAAAGCATGGCATGGCAAATAATGGTTAGCACAGAACATGAACAGCATGACGGGACACGTGCTTGGGTTTTTATGCGGGTACTGGACTGGTTAACAGGTGAGCTGACAAGTGGACATAGTGATTGGTTCGGTTTTGCGGTTCGATCGCTTGACGTTCCAAATACGATTGATTTTGTGAATATGGGTCGAGTGGAATAAAAAAGAAGTGTAGCCTACCATACGCACCATGTGCTCGCCCGGGTCCAACCCCACATGGTGCGGCGGTGGAATTCCCAGACGCTCCCTCTCCATCTGCGATATCGCAGGATTCGCATATAGGGGGAACTGCGAGGGGTGAATGCCGCTGTTGGGATAGTTCGAAATGGATCTACAGAATTATTTTCAGGTTATATTATCTTAAACAAGCTTTAACCCACCGTCGATAGTACTCCATCCAGTGCGGATCTAGTCGGGATTGACTAGCAGCCGCAGCTTGTGCGTTTTTGATCTCCTCCAGTTCCCTGCAAGTATTCAACATTTAGTACGAGCACCTGGATTAATGGCTGGCAGCAGGGGAGTATATGTGTTTTTGGTTTAGGAATCATGGCTTGGAGAGGGCCATATTGCAAATGATAAATAGCTCAAGCATAAATTTCGACGTGCGCATAAAATATCGAATTCTTAAAAAGCTGGCGGGGATAAAGCTGGGGGAATGTTGGTGCGTTTCAGAATGGATTGTGTTTAATGAATAGGAATGTTAGTGCGTTTAGGGATCCTTTTAAAACAACCCGATTAAGTTAAAGCAATTAGTTTAAGATTAATATGGTTGTTATTAAATAAATTTAGAGGGGGGATACAAAAATGTCAAACTTCATTTTAGTTTTAATCATTATTAATAAAAAATCACTTTGAGGAATATAAAATTTGACTGTAACTTTTTATTGTGTTAGTCCTTTAATCCCGAAAAGCACTGTTTAGTATGGGAAAATGAGGTGGTGATAAGAATCGAGTTTTTGTGAGGTGTGAATGGAATTTTTACGAGGCATGAGAGGTTTAATGGTTGTGTATATTGGATTTTGCATTGAATTGAGGGCTTGGCAGGCTTTGGTACTGTACCTCTCTCTGTACATGGGGCCCATTGGATGATGATATGGCACCATCTGCTCAACAGGACTGAAATTGAATCGAATGGAAATAATTACAATCAGCAAACGCGACTAAGTGAACTCCCAAATGGAGTTTAATTCAGGAAGAGCGAAACGACAGAAGACGACTGAACTGAAACCTAACAGTAGACAGAAGATTCCAGGGGAGAGTGGTTCCTCCATCCCCGCGACACTTACCTGAAGGCGACGTGGGGACGAGCGTACTCGGACAGTTGGCGCAGGGCAGGCGTATCTGCATACGGAGGCTTCAGCTCCGCCTTCATCTTGGCCTGCTGCGCCGCCTGTTGAGCGGCTGCTGCTTGCTGTTGTTGCTGCTGCTGTTGCTGTTGTTGCTGCTGCTGTGGGGGATTAAAAATAACATTAGATTGGATCCTCTATTAGATGGCATCTCCACTCACTTGACGCCGCTCACGCTCCTTCTCGGCCAGCTTGCGATCGCGCTCCTCGCGTTTGCGGGCCAACTTGGAGTCGGCCACCGGCTTGAAGATCAAATCCGTTCTCGTGCACGAATTGTAATCTCCGCGATCAATGTGGCGCACAAATCTGTGTTGATGGGATAACATAATTAATCAGGGAGCAATTTCAAATGTAATTTCACATGGTTAGACGCTTACATGGCAGACTGAGAGCGATGGCACTCGGTGTCGTCCGGCTTCGCCTCGGGACTGGGACCACGTGGTATGTTGTGCGTGGGACTGGGAATCTCTGGCTCCGGATCCGGCTCAATATCAATGGGCACTGCAAATAGGAAAATATTGAATTAGCACCTTACACTCACTAATCACGAGATTGCCCCCATCTTACATGGCTCCGTTGGATGATGTCCTCCGCCCATTCCCGCCGAGTTGGCTGAGTGTGCATGCGCTCGCAGGGCGTCCATGTGCGAAGTGGGCTTCAGGCCGTGAGGTTGACCATCTTGCGGGGCGAAGGGTGATCCGTGAGGAGGTCCTTGTGGATATCCCGGCATGTGACTGCCAGGATAGGCACCCGGCGGCAGTCCCGTTGGTGTTCCCGGTCCGCCCATCCCAGGTGGCATTCCACCGCCGGGACCCTGCGGCGTCTTTGGCGTCGGCGGCTTGTTGGGTTGCATTCCGCCGGGCTGCTGTTGCTGCGGCGCCTTGTGCTGTTGAGCTGCTGCAGCTGCAGCGGCTTGGTGCTGTTTTTCAGCAGCTGCTGCTGCCGCAGCGGCCGCTGCATTCTGCTCATCCTGACGCATCTGCTGGGGCGGTGGTCCCTGCAGTCCAGCATGATGGGCGGCCATCACGGCGGCCGGATCCAGTTGTCCTGGCTGAGGTGGTGGCTTCATGTACGCCGGGAATCCAGGGCCATAAGGCGTATAGCCGTAGGGCGAATTGAAGGGATGATGGTGCGGCGAGTAGAAGACCGAGGGATGCAGCAGTGGATGGGGGTACGGTGACTGGCCCGGATGCACTCCAATCTGCGGGATTCCTCCGCCAGGCGCAATCAGTGGAAGCGGCAGGGGCATCTGCGGGTGTCGAATGACCGGCGGCGAGGCTCCCGGTCGCAAGTGAGGTGGCGGGGAAGTCCCCAGACCCCTCTGACCCGGCTGAGGAGCGTACATCTTGCTCAAAGGACTAGCCATTAACGAGGCATTGGACACCGGTGGCGGCGTCATGTGTGGCGATTGCTGTCGCATCAGCGCATGCCGATCCCTTTCCGCCACAGCGGCTGCCGCGGCGGACAGCGCTGAGGACGAGGGATGATGGCTGAGCGGAGACTGTGGCACCGGATGTAACGGGCTCTGACGACTCAGGCTGCTCACGCTAGAAGCTGGCGAAGCCGCTCGATGGGCAGCAGCTGCTGCAGCTGCCGCCGCCGCTGCCGATGAGTTGGGCAATCCTCCAGGTCCCACGCTTCCGGGCCCAGAAGGCCCTCCTCCGCCGCTCGAGATCTGCACGCTGGGACTGGCGCGGCTAAAGGCGGACGATGGCACCGTGCTGGTGGTCAGCGACATACTGGTAGACGTCATGCTGGCCACCGAATGCGGCGTCAGCGGGGCCGAGGAGGCGTGCGAGTGTGGCAGGTGTGAGGGCGGGGTGCGGCGACTTAGAGCGGACTCTGGAATACCTCCCAGTCCGCCGGGTCCGGCCAGCAAGGCGATGGGTCCACCGCCGGGACCCAAGCCTGCTATCGAGTGCGACAGCAGATGGTGTCCGGGATGAGCTAAAGCTGCGTGGGCCGGATGACCGGGCGGCAGGTGTGCCAGGTGCGGGTGTATGGCCATCGGATGCCCGATGAGTCCAGGCGGCGGCGGTCCACTGCCCGAAAGACCGGGCAACGGCGATGTGCGGTGCGCGTGCGGCGACTGTTGCGGCGGTGGTCCACCGGGGCCACTCGAACCTGCCATCGTGGTGGAAGGCTGCGAGTTTGGCGGCTCTCTAGACGATTGCGGATCGTGAAGGGATCGCGGCGGCTGCTGGGCAGGTGATGGAGTTCGCACCGTGCCAACTGGTCCGCCAGGCGGCTGTTGTTGTTGCTGCTGCTGCTGGGGGGCGTGCGAAGGCGGCAATCCGTGAACGTGTTGCGGATGTCCCTGCAGTGACAGCGGCATGGGCGCATGGGGATGCATACTGGGCGGCAAGTCGTGCGGCCGATGGAGTCCTTGCAGATGCGCATGTGGGTGAAGGTGCGGGTGCATGTGCGAAGGCGCCATTGTCGAAAGCGTAGGAGGAATTCCAATGGAGCTCGGCGGCATCGAAGAGGCCGCAGAGAGCTGCGGATGCTGGTGACCAGGATGCAATCCGTGCTGCAAACTTGGCGGAGCCGTGGGCGTGGGCTGGTGTAGCGATGTGGGCGGTGGAGGCGGTTGCGGTCCACCACCTCCTGCTGAACCTGGTGGCGGGCCATGGATGAGGTTTTGCGGATGCATTCCCGGTGGCAGGCCACCTCCGGCTGGCGAAGGCATGTGCGGCGAAGGATGCGGCGACTGGAACTGCTGCGGCTGCGGGGGCATTGACGGCGGCTGCGAATTGCTATTGCTACCCTGGCTATCCTGACCAGGCGTAGAGCGCGCTGAGGCGTCGATAGGACTCTCCGGCGGCGGTCCATACGGTGAGGACTTAATTAGATTCTCCCCATACGGCTTAACGTCGGCGGGTCCTGTCTGTGAGACCGGCGGCATTGGGTACTTTAGATCCTGAGGCGGACCGTATTTGGCCGCAAGTGGATCGCCATACTTGAGCATAAGACCGGATGGCTCGAAGGGCCGTCCCAGCGGTGGCGTCTGCACATCGTGCTGGTAGTGCGGCTTGGGCATGGCGATGCCAGGGGGTGGCGTTGCTCCCGGAGGCACCTGATGCGCCGGTTGCTGGGACTGCTGCTGCTGGGACTCCTGTGACGTTGGTGGCGGTCCGTACTTATGGCCCACGTCCAGCTGGGAGCCTACGTTGTGCGGCAGGTGACCAAAGCCAGGCTTTACATCGGGTATCTTTAGCGAATCTTGGTAGCCCGGCTTGCTTGGCGGCTGATGGGCAGTGGACAGCTCTACGGGGTACTTGCCCTGCTGCTCCATCATATACTTCATATCGTATTTGCCGACAGCAGCCGCTGCAGCCGCCGCTGCCTGCATCTCCTGACTGTACTTGAGCGCGTCCAGGGGCGGCGGTGGGGGATACTTGAGATCCTGGGGAGCAAACTTCATCTCCATCTCGGGCGGATATTTCTGCGGCGTCGTCGGCGCTCCAGGCGGTGCTCCGTTGCCTCCTCCTACCGCATCGCTATGCAGTTGGGGCGGCTGTGGCGGAACACCTTGTCCCGGCGGTCCGTACTTCAGCTGGCCATCGATTAGGTAGCCGGGTGGCTGTTGCGTCGGCATCGGTCCGTGTGGCATGTGCAGGTGTAGCGGCTCCGGCTGACCACTCTCCACAGGAGCTCCGGAAAGTGGATGCAGTGCTGAAGGTGGTGCACCGGGACCAGATGGAGGCAAACCGCCTACACTGTGCTTCAAAGCATCCTCGTTTTTGATCTCAATCTTTACCTTCAGATCCTGCGGCTCGTTGCTATTTTGATTGCAGGTGGCATCCATCGAGTCCTCCATGGGCTCCTTCTTGATGTATACCGACTCCGAGGGCGGGCACACTTGGGGTGGCTGGATGCCAACTGGAGCCAGTTGTTGTTGCATCTGCATCTGCGATTGCTGCTGCATGTGTTGCTGCTGCTGCGGAGAAGCCTCCTGCTTGATGGTGGCCAGCTTTTTGAGCATCTCCGGATCGCTGTCGCATGACTCCATCTTTTCGATGGCTTCTTTGCGCTCCACGGATGCGTTCAGCGCCTCCACAGTGGCAATTGTGGGCACCTTCATGGTAATGGGCGGCGCCACGGGATTGGCCACGGCATTGGGATTGGGTCCGTCCGCCGAACTCGTCTCCACACTCATCGGCGCCTGGATGTTCGTCTCCTCGTCCATGTTCTTGATGGCGCTGTCCTTACTGTCCTCTGCCAAAGCCTCTGCCTTGATGGCTTTTTCCTCGGCCTTGGCTTCCAGATCATTGGTGACCATATCGCGCTCCTCCTTGCAGCTGACCGTCTCCTTGCTGTCCTTAGTGGACTGCTGCTCGGCGGTGGTCGTGTCTGTCGTATTGGACTCGCCATCGTCAAGCACCGAGTCCGGTCTGCTATCCGAGTTCATGCTCTCCACCGGACTGTCCGGCCGCTTGCGTTTCTCCTTGACGGCATTCTCCTCCTGGACACTCGGCTCACTGGCCTCCTGCTCTGTCCGCTTCTTCTTATTGGGCGTATCCTGCTTGCCACCCTTGCGCTTGTTGGCCGAACTCTCGGCCACGGCCTTCGTCGGCGTCTTGGGACTATCGACCGAGGCTCCGCCGGCAACGTCCGGTGTTTCGGAGCCCCTCTTGGGCCGCTTGCCATTAGCCACGGCGTTGGCTGACTGGTCCTTGGACGAGCTGTTGCCGCCAGCGGCACCGCCGCCTGTTGAACCGCTGCTGATGGAGGTGGCGTTACTGCCACCGTTTCCGGCCGCGTTGTTGCTGCTGCTGGTGCTGCTGTTGTTGTTCTGTTGCTTATTTCGCGTCCTCATCCTTGAGGGTGATTCATCCCTTTTGTGGGTCAGACTCGAATCACTGTCGCACTCGCTGGCGTCGTCCTCGGTGAGCGAGCTGTTCTCCTCCTTGGAGACAGCGGGCGAGGAGCGACTCGCCGTCTCGGACGCCGCGGTTGCCGCCGCCGTCGCCGTCGTCGCAGTTTGTGGTTCTGGAGTGTCCTCCTTCTTGGGAGGTGTGTTGCTGCTGCTGTTATTGGCCCGCGTGACACGGTTTCGGCGCAGGGCGCTCTGTCGTCGCCGCCTATGCGGACGGTTGTTGTTCGCACCGGGCGTCTTCTTCCACAGATAGTAGAATTCGACCAGCTCCGGCGTGTCCTTGTGCGGCAGCAGGTCCTTATGGATGCGGAAGAAGTTCTTGCCGAACTGACGTAGACCCTTGATGAACTTCTTTGTTTCGTCCTCGGTCCACTTCTTGTCGATGCCCTTAGAAACGGGGCACTTTACTAGCGCTTGTAGAGCTTTGCCTGGATCGTAGCCAGAATCGTGGAGCTGCAAAGGTTTTTGGTTTGATTAAATAGAGTTCGGTAAATGCATATATCATCTCGGGAAACTCACCACGTCGAGTGCGTTTATTGTGGTGTCGTCGCGACTGGCAGCCAAACAACCGTCTTCTAGTCCGCCATCACACATTCCTTGAAATGCAGCCATGGAGCGAGCCGCACGCAAGAACATTAACAAGTCGCCATCGGCAACAACGCCTGGACTCCATCTTGATTCCTCTAGTTCACGTTCATCGGTTTCCTTGTCGATGGGGAAGCTTGAGATTGGATTATAATCGGGCAGTTTTGCCTTCAGTCGTCATAGGAGACAAACGAAAAGTTTCGGGATTAGTTCAAAAACTCCAGGAGAACGATTGATGGGTTAGTCACACAACCACACCACGCACACTACACACCACAGGCAAGACAGCTAGTGCCGGCAATCCGGGGGGATTACCAGCACCCACGAGATGATACACAAACTTAAGTCTAATGCATGATTATGGATGAATAATGTATAATGTGTGCTACGGATTTCCTCGAACGGATTTTGGGAAGGGAGCAGGGAAACAGATTGGGATCTGGATCTGGATCTGGGTCAACTTCTACTCGTCGAGGATTCGAACTAGTAAGAGCCAATTGCATAAACGCTAGAACTACGAATTATTTACAGGGATTAGGCGTTATATACAGGGGATACTTTTGAAAAGGTTATGCTAAGAGTAACCGAAATATTTTAAGATATGCACTTTGTTGTAGCCTTTTGGAAGAGAACGATCGAATCGAATGATATAGAATAGTGATGAGTTCTGGTTGCATATATTAGTATACAGAAGTGAAGAACTTAGGTAGTGAACATCAAATCAATAACAGGAAAGAAAGACTTGTTTAAAATATCCAGTACTTTATAAGTTTCAAAATTCACGAATGAAAAGAACTTAAGCGTCACTGTTTCTTTAACGAATGATTTAAAGTTAGCGGAAAACTAAATATTGGCATGTAAATAGATATTCATTTAGTCTGTGCCCAAAAAGTGTGAAACTTTATAAGTTTCGTTTTCGCAAAACTTGATTGAAATCAAAACGGAAAAGGGATCATTTATTTCTTTATTTATATCTCGTTCCTTCAAAGGCTACACGAAAAAACAGTTTGAAAACAATTTTTTGTTTAAGACATCCAAAAGGAAGAACAAAGGATCATAAATTACAACTTTTGCAAAAAACAAAAGAAATAAGGGCTACATTTTCGTTTTGCATAATTGTTAAATTTTGTAGTTCTTTGTTTTTTTTGTTACCGTGAGCTGAATTTCTGATTTGTGAGAGTTATGTACGTACATAGACATCGTTTACCTGGTGGCCGGGACCCACTCGAATTTCTCCTTGAGTGGAGGCCGCCATCACCCTTTAAAAACACGCTTCCGGTCCAGTGTTAAGCCTTTTTATGCCCTCTACGATATGAAAATTCAACTGCAAATAGATCCAAGCACACAGAGAAAATTCGTTAACAAAAAAGGATTCAAACAGAGAGAGAACGGCCGGCAACAGGGGCAAGTGTGGCGGGGTAAAAAAGCATTTTCAATAAAGCGATGAAGTTCATATCAACATGCATAAATAAATAATCCATAAAAATAATGCCGTGTAATGTGCGAACGATGGAGTGACGATGAGAGAGGGGGAATGGACGGGGGACACGGCTGACGGGACCGGGAAATTAGGGGTTTATGCTGTCGGACGATTGAGTCTCTCTGCCACTTAATCGCCTGCATATGTTAATGCGCCCGCCACGTACAGACCCCGCGGGATTCGGAGGATTGGGGATTGGACTGTGGCACTGACAGACGAATGGTTTTGCTTTGGTTCGCTTTGGTCTGCTTAGCTGGTTCATTTATTATACCCTTTACCAGGAGATTCGATAGTTTTGACCAGTTGTTTGTGATTTAAAAGTTTTATTATTCTCATCTTGCTTAACAAAAACCCTTTGGTAACCACAAATAATATAATATTTGTTTACCAACTGATAGTGAAAGATATCTGAAAACTATCTATCATCAGATAGTTATGCTGACCTAATAACAACACCCGAATTTAGGACTTAATGAATATCGCACAGCCTTGTGTACCCATAAAACATTGGCTTCCAATCGTATTTGTATTTTTATTACGCTTTTTAGTTGAGTTCTTCTTTTGTGACCTAGGGTAATCCCAGCTTCGATATCCCATATAACTCTTCTCTGCCATTTTTACTGAATTTTTTTAAACCATCACTGGCTGGTTTTTTGTTTCTTCGCCTTGTCTGGCGCTGTCTCTCGAGTGTGCGTGCAGCTGTAAACAGATTTTCCGCTCAAGTAAGTCCGCGAATAACTGTAACGAGGCGGTTAAGTAAGCCTCCTCCGGTCCCATACCATCCCATGTATCCCATACCCATTCCGATGCCATTCCCAACCCCACCAAGAGGAATTATCATTAAATTTGCTTATGAATCAATATCATTGGCAATGCACAATGACAGGCAAATGAACGGACGGACGTAGTGCGTTGCCTGCCGTCTCACATCAGGAATGCCGGCGGTGTTGCGGTTGTGTGGCAGCGGCACACAAATTATGGCAATTAAAATCAATTAATTAAATGCAGCGACAGCTACGGGAGCGATGACGACGACTGCCCGACTCGCATTGGATCTGCACAGGCAGGCACAAAAAAAAAAACCAAAAACAGATATATATATACACTTATATAGAGGTGTATGTGCGCATTGTCGACAGATTTACACTCAATAAGGCACGACACGCCGCCTAAATGACTGACGACAACGGCGAGCGGGACGAGGAGGGTTCCACGCCACGATCCCGGAGGAGGTGGACCAGGAGGAGGGGCACAAAACGCCTGGGAGTGTAGGACCAGGACCTGGGGTTGCACCGTGGTCTCAGCGATTCGATTCGGTAATCCCCTCGGCACAGCCACACAAATGAAATATTCATGACCGTCAGGGGAAAGGAATACAAGTATTTCTGCTGCCTTTTGTTTGACTGCCAGCAAAATATGCCGATGAATATTTACCTATGAATAATTGTTTACCAAGCGTAAAAGCTGAGATATCAATGGATTGCTTTTCGGTATCAGTAGTGTTCTACTTATTTCCTCATCACACTCAAAGTCTAATAAAGCTGCAAAAGTGTTTTAGCATTTGTAATGAGACACTTTTTGCTATCTCTTCAAGTAAAATTGATATTGTTAAAATTGTTGTTGGTATTTTTATTTAGTGGAAACCAAAAACAAGTTTCGTTTTCAGAACTAATTTTTTTTAAAACAAAAAATATAGATTATCTAGTGGCTTGAAACCCCGAAACTTAGAAGTCTGCTCCACTGTGCAACGAACGGTCTGTGTTTGGGGCCAACACTTATCAACGACATCAGCAGCAACACCATACCGTACCATACTATACCACACCACACCACACCATTCCAAGCCACACCACATCGGACCAGGTTACTTGCTTTGGCTTTGGCCTGGCCCTGTTGGCCTGGTTGGGCTTTGACTGCTTGGCTGGTTGGTTTAACTGGCAGCAAACTTTTTTATGGGGGAGTCGTGAGTGGAAAAATTTCATATAAACACACACAAGGTGGCGGTGGCCACCAGGGCGCAGGGCACGCGACCGACTGAATCCCCCAATCCCCACATGCCGAGCATTGTCGCTGGGTTGCTGCTGTTGGCCCCCGGGCTGCAGCACAGAAAGAAAATAATGATTATGTTATATCATCTTAAAAGCTCGCAAATTAACAGAATATTTAAACTTTTATCAAACTCATTTATAGATATAAATGTAAACCATTTTAAGACTAATTCTTCATGTTTTCATATAAACTTTCTTGTAGTATTGATTATCAAACTACCTACAGTATTGATTATCAAACTACCTAAAACCAAGAATAGGGGTTGCATTTCAGTAACCCCGGAAAATGATTGATTTAATCTTTACCCAAAAGTGATTTTCCCCTGATCAATTTCGGAATTTTCCACCGTGCATTGCCTTTTGGGCTGCTGGTTGACTGGCGCTTGGGGAAAAATTGTGTAATAACTGCTGGCAATGTGCTAAGCGGTTCCTCCCGCTGCCTGCGGCTCTATTCTGTGGCGGCTTTCCGCTGGCGGTGTCGGGCGGCTGTTATAAAACAAATGTACTACAAAAAGCGACGTTGTAAACGCACAAAGCCATAAAATCTGAAAAGACAAAACGAAAGGCTCGAACACATTTGCCACCACCGAAAAGTGCCCTCCGTGTGCTCGCCACTCCCTCCTGCCCTCCTCCTTCCTGCCTTCCTTTCTGCCTGCCTTTTCAGCTCTACAGTCCCTTTTTCCCCGTAAAAGACCACAAATTATGGCACAGTCTGGAGAAAGAGAGGGGTATACAGAAAGCGAGAGAGACGGCACGAGTCGGGTAGAGTCTGTACATGGACTACGTGACGTTCTCGAGTACTTGGCTCTCACTCTGTGAGTCAGCAATGTCGGTTTGGCTCCAGCTACAGCTACAGCTCCAGCTCCAGCTTTGGCTTTGGCTTGGCTTTTCCTGGGACCCCCCACATTTTCCCCTTTGGCCCATCCGACCTGCGTGTAAATTTAAGGCCAATAATGCTGTCAGTCTCAACTGGCGCGTCCGTCTGCGCTCAATTAATGTCATCGCATATTATAAAGTTACACTGGATTAACAACTTCGACTCGTCCCCTATCTGTGGCTGGAAATTGTTTTCTAAACAGCCCATAAACATAAACGAAAACAAAGCGAGAAATGTAAATGAAAATAAAAACTTGGAAAGCCAGCGGCAGCAACATCAGAATAACACAGAGAACGAGGACGGAAGCTAACTTCGGCAAGCCGAAGTTTTAATACCCTTGCAGACTTTGCCGAAATTGCTAAAATTGAAAAGGTAGCGAAAGGAATAAGGTATACATAAATAAACTAGATTTATGTCCTGTCAATAACTTTTATACTGCAAAAATGTCATATAAAAAAGAAAAAAGGGATATTTTCGGAGCCTTTAACAATTTTTCCTACGGAAGCTATAAGATATAGACGTCCGATCGGCAAGCGCTTATACCCTGATCAAGATATGCGTAAATAAATTAGACTTGAAAAAATTTATGTCAATAGCTTTTACACTGCGCGAAATATTCTGAAAAACATCAAATTTGGACCGATTTTACCCTATTGTTCCTATGGGAGCTATAATATATTGACATCCGATCAGCACGCGCTTTTGCCTTGATCAAGGTATGCATAAAAAAATACGATTTGGAAAGATTCATGTCAATAGCTTTTACACTGCCCGAAATATAATAAATTCTTGCAAGGTATATCCGATTGTTCCTATGAAAGCTATAGGATATAGACGTCCGATCGGCACGCAATTTAACATTGATCAAGGTATGCATAAAAATTACGATTTGGAAAGATTCATGTCAATAGCTCTTACACTGCCCGAAATATCATCAATTCTTGCAAGATATATCCGATTGTTCCTATGGGAGCTATAGGATATAGACGTCCGATCGATTTTCAAACTTGAGCTGCGTACACATGTTTTAGGACGAGTGTGAAAGTTTCAGATCGCTAGCTTTTAAACTGAGCTCGCAAACGGTATTGAAACAGACGGACAGACGGACAGACGGACAGACGGACGGACGGACAGACGGACAGACGGACATGGCTATATCGACTCCCCTATTGATCCTGATCAAGAATATATATACTTTATGGGGTCGGAAACGTCTCCTTCGCTGCGTTACAAACTTCTGACCAAAATTATAATACCCTCTGCAAGGGTATAAAAATTAAGTTTTCTGTAATTATACATAAAAAAAGATTAGCTATACGTAATTAATTTAATTTTTAAATAGCGGATGTAGTATGTACTTGTCTGATTGGCAGCAACTTTTACCCTGAGCAAGGTGTACATAAATAAATTAGATAAATTGCATAAATTGCATAGTTTCATGCCAATAGCTTTTATACTGCAAAATTGTCATATACAAATAGGGAAAAAAGGGATATTTTCGCAGCCTTTAACAATTTTTCCTACGGAAGCTATACGATATAGACGTCCAATCGGCAAGCGCTTTTACCCTGATCAAGGTATGCATAAATAAATAAGACTTGGAAAAATGTATGTCAATAGCTTATACACTGCGCGAAATATTCTAAAAAACATGAAATTTTGACCGATTTCACCGTATTGTTCCTATGGGAGCTATAGGATATAGACGTCCGATCAGCACGCGCTTTTACCTTGATGAAGGAATGCATAAAAAAATACGATTTGAAAAAATGTACAGCAATAGCTTTTACACATCGCGAAATATTCTGAAAAACATCAAATTTGGACCGATTTTACCCTATTGTTCCTATGGGAGCTCTAGGATATAGACGTCCGATCGTCACGCGCTTTTACCCTGATCAAGGTACGCATAAAAAAATAAGATTTGGAAAGATTTATGTCAATAGCTTTTACACTGCGCGAAATATCCTAAAAATCATTAAATTTTAACCGATTTTACCCTATTGTTCCTATGGGAGCTATAGGATATAGACGTCCGATCGCCACGCGCTTTTACCCTGATCAAGGTATGCATAAAAAAATACGATTTGTAAAGATTAATGTCAATAGCTTTTACACTGCGCGAAATATCATAAATTCTTGCAAGATATATCCAATTGTTCCTATGGGAGCTATAGGATATAGACGTCCGATCAGGGCGATTTTCAAACTTGATCTGCGTACACATGTTTTAGGACGATTGTGAAAGTTTTAGATCGCTAGCTTTTAAACTGAGCTCGCAAACGGTATTGAAACAGACGGACAGACGGACAGACGGACAGACGGACAGACGGACAGACGGACAGACGGACATGGCTATATCGACTCCCCTATTGATCCTGATCAAGAATATATATACTTTATGGGGTCGGAAACGTCTCCTTCACTGCGTTACAAACTTCTGACCAAAATTATAATACCCTCTGCAAGGGTATAAAAATGGTTTGGCTAAGATTGAATATTCAGAATTCATATGGTTTGTGTAAAATCAGATATGAAACACATTATATTTGATTTAGATAATTTTATATTAAATATATATGGTATTTAAGCATCTCGAAGGTATATATATTAAACTTTTTCATCTTTTTGTGGTAAGAAATATTTTTTAAGTAAAATCAAATGATAATATTTGTGTTTTTCCGAGTGTAACAACGAACAACATCGACAACGGCCACAGAAAGAGGAAATTCAATAAACAATTTGTAGCATGAGTAGCGGAAAATTGTGTGTACGCACGCGGCTAAACGGACGCGAGTGGCTTCCCAAAGGGGGAGGGAGGGTGATGCGGGTTGGGCGGGAAAAGTGGGGAAAATCCGACGAGGGGCCTCTCGCTCGCACTCTCCGTCTTTCTCTGTCCCACTCGCGCTCCCACTGCGCCACTGAGTATAATTTTGAAATGGAAAAGCTGTCGACTGTCGTCGGCTGGCATGTCGGCTGTTTGGCTCTCCCGCTTAGCTTTAGCTTTTAGCTTGTTTTTCTCTTTGTAATCATCGCTTGCCAATAAGCTGACTAATTGACTGACAAATAGGCATCAGCTACGGCGGCAACAACTACGAGATGGCGTTAATAAGAGCGTCAGACAGACAGACAACTCGAAGAGCCCCTTATGCCGCAACTGTACATTAAGGGTGGTGTGGCCATAAAACCCGAGTCTACTTCATCCTTATCAACACGGGACTCTCAGCGAGAGATTATTAGGTTAGTTCCCCGGGCTACGCGATGGCGAAGTTTAAGTGATATGGCTGTAAATGAATTAGACCCCCGGCTGTGATTGGGAGACCCCGTGTCCGTCTGTCGATGCAAAAAGGGTGGAAAACGTAGAATCCTTCACTTTTCGATTGACTCGCCACAAACTCGAGTGGGGTTCAATCACTCTGAACTTGTCCAATCGACCGGAACTTTCAATTGAACCACTCAACCGAACCTTTGATCCCAGTTGTATTCCTGTATTCTGTGTATTCTGTGCATGGCTATTTTGTTTATTTTATTTATAGCCCATTTGTGTATTCAATGATTCATTCAGCTTAGACCTTTAAATTAACACACTCAAGTGCACTCTAGATTTTCAGTATATAACTTTTATTCGTTTGAGTTTGCTTATTAACTTTATGATATATTTTTGTTCCTTGTTATTTATACCGAGTTATATAAAGAAATACTACCAATAGCTTCATACATTGAAATAAAATGAATTTCCTGCCAAATAATTTAATGAGCGCCCAATATGTTATTTATTTTCTTTTTAATAAATTAGAAATCCAAAACATTTCAAATATGCTTGCCCAATATTTCAGAGGTAATATTTTACTAGTCTTCAGTGTTGTTTATGCTATAAACAACAAATTTCATAGCTATTCATGTGAATGGCTATTTTCCATCGAAATTAATTCTGTAAATTCCTTAACTCCTCCTCTTATAAACAAAAAAGAAATTCCTCTAATTTAACCGCTTCAGAACCCCTTAAAACCTCACCTAAATAACCCAACTGAAATTGCCCAGCTCTGCCGCATTCCCGAGGGCATAACAAAAGCCTCTCTATTAAGGCGTTCGAGAGGAGTCCATTTAATTACCAAGACCAGCCGCACACACAAATTTTAACCATGCAGCATGGCCAATTGAGTTCGTCATAGGCATTTCGACCGAGGGCTATAAAGTAGGCATTTATACATACACCTTCCATATAGAGACCGTTTGAGTGAATAACGGTGTGCCTGTGCATCTGTCCATTTGAAGGGTTCGTGTCAAGTACGGAAATCCCATTAAATGTTCGTAGGCACTTTGCAGAGACAACTTGTGTGTGTATATGAGTAGCCGGATTCGTGTTGTGAAAGCCAAATTTTCACAACAAGTCAAAACAGACGTTGCAGAAGTCAGAAAGAAACAAACAAAGCCTGATGGTAAAGTGGCTAGGAAGTGAGAGAGACGAAGCGTTTAACCAAAAACCCATAAAACAAATTTCTCTTTTCTTCGCCCGGGTAATGGAATTGTTTGCTTCTGTTGGACATTTTTCGACTCGCTCCGCTCCGAGTTTGTTTCAGCAGGTTTCAGGTCCGTTCTGTTTCTCGTTTTTGTCTGGACGGGCAGCTTACAGTTGTTATGCCCATTACTCAACATCAACAAGAACATTATGCCACCGCAGTGGCACTCACGCTGGAGCTACTCCTCCTCCTCCTTCACCTCCACCTCCTCCTTCACCTCCACCTCCTCGTTCTCTCCCCGGCATTCCTATTCATGCTCCAATCTCTGCCACACACACGGATACGGACATGGACACGGACACGGACTCCAGGCCACTTCACTCCATTCCACTCGCCACTCCACATGCTTTTCTTCATTCAACCCAAACGATTGAGCATCTATTCAAGCAGCCTCGTCTCCGTCTCCGACGTCGTCGTCGTCATCATCATCATCATCGCACAGCCGACGACGACGAGTCAACGCTCCAAAAGCCAAATAAACGACCCACAGCGCTGCCGCTGCACTCCCTCCTCTGCTAGCCTGCGCGCTTTAAGGTGGACCTGTATAATATCTAATCCTAAATATAACATTCTAAACTCTAATCTTCCTTGAATATAGTGTTGTTTCAAGGAAAGCCACATGCCTATTATAAGTAACCGTTTGCTGTCTATGTTTAAAATTGATACTATCAAAAGATATAAATTAAAAATATTGTTGAGAAAAACCTTTTCAAAGGGCAATCAAAACATTGAGGTGATGTTAAAGATAGTACCACCTCCATTTCCAATTTCTTATTCTTAAGTTTATTTTAAATCCTTATTATAAGGAGAGGTAAAAACGTAAAAGTTGTACTATAGTAGTTCGATTTGTAAGAAAAAAAAGGATTCAATTTTTTACAAAACATAATCCGATAACTACTGGTTACTGGAAAAACTCTTACAAATGCATCATTGTGTGGAAATATGAGACTGATAAACAATCTATAGTCTTTCTTTGCTAATAACTTGTTCTATGCCTTTCATAAACCCTGAACTCAAGGTCCACCCCAGGTGCAAATTCATTGGCCCGATCCGATGCGAACTGAACCGATCCGAACTGGGGTCGTCTGCATCCGAAACCGAATCTGAATCCGAATCCGAATCGTAATACGACGTCAGCTCGTGTCTGTTGGCCTGCTGTCGGCTTCGTTTCATACGATTTGTTGGATTTGCTCATGAAGTTGTTAAACAGATTGTCGGTGTAGATACCTTCATCATTTTGCTCGCCGTCCCTCGTCTCAACCTCAAGCTCCGCCTGTTCATCCTCCACCCCCTTTTTCCGCCCTAAGTATCCAGCCAATTCTGTAGTCTGCGGCTTGGTGTGTGTGCGTGTGCTTGTGCGATTAGTTTTATGTAATTTTATCGAGTATTTTAAGGATTTTGCGGCTTATCCGCGCTTCATTTGGAAATTGTTTCGTGTTACTTATGTCGGGATGTGTCTTGTCTGGAGACGGCAGGATGTGCGGGGTGCCTGTGTCTGGCCCTTTTCCCTGTGCCTTTTTATTCCCCGTCGTTGTCCCTTTTTTCTAGTGTTTATGGAACTGTCGTTATTTGTTTGTTTGCCATTGCACGAGTGGCTGTATGTTTGTAAATGAGCTCTTTGCATGTGCCGTCCAACTCTTACCCCGTATTATTCCGCTCAGCTAATAGAATTACACACAGCGCCAAAGATTTATGGGCCCATTTAACACGCTTTTGCATTATATTCTCACCCACTTCGGACTGTTCATTGATTTTACACTGATTAACACGAGCTTAATTATTTGTATTATTTTTTTCCCGCTTTATAAATAAAGTATAAATAATAATAATACGATGATATACAAATACATCGCTTGGCATTGTACGTTTTAATAGGCACTTTGTGTGTGCTAATTATCTTATCGCTAAATGGAGTTAACACGTAACAGAAACAGTAAATGGGATTGATTTAGCACTGGCAATGTTTGACTAACGATGCCATCGTGAGGAAATGCGAAGTACAAGTATATTATTTAAATAAAAACATTTGAGGTGGATAGGTTTTTTTTTTCCCGGTAGTCACATATTGGTTGTGTTTGTAAGATATGTTTCTAAATCAATCAATAAATAATTGAATACATCATTGTCTTTGGCAATATTTGCCGCTACCTTTTATTAGTAGTTCCACCAAAAAAAATCTCATTATTTCAATTACCTTCCTTGTTGATATAAGAAGTTGTCAAGTTTATTTTTAAAAGTGATCGATAACCAATCACTGATAATTTAGTATTAATATTCTACAAGTGCCAGACAATGGTAAAAGGAAAACAAACTTAATTGTGTTTACCCTTTTAATTTCCAGTTACCACCGCACGAGTTTATCACACGTACACACCTCTAGGGCCAAGGTTTTTCCAGCACTCTGAGGCAGCTTTAGTCGAGGGGATGGCTTAGATCAAGTCGCTTGGCTGCCCCGTCAGCAATGCTAATTAATTCGCCGCTTATGTAATGGACAGCAGAGCTAAAAGGGGCTAAGCAGGGTGCTGATCAAAGGGGGAAACCTTCCGCTTACTTCTAATCGACACCAATAAATCGACACACTCGAGTCAAGTGTGCGCGGATGGACGGACGGACTTTTCAATCAGATAAGCAGCACTTATAAATTAAAAGCGCAACAAAACAGATTAATAAAAGTTAAACTTTAACGGCACCTTATAAATAAGCCAAATGAGTAATAATAAAATATGAAAGCGCGCACAAAATACCGACATCAAAGGCAGCCAGCAACTGTGTAACAAACACACCAAATAAAAAAAGCTCAACACAAAATATAAAACCGATCCAAACCAGAAGAGCAGGAAAACCGCAAGGGAACTCATCCATTTCCAACAGCATTTTATGTTTCTTTTTTGGTATTTGTGTTACTGAAATATTCGTGTTATTTGTGCCCCTTGAGTTTCCGTTCGCAGCGTACGTTTCGCTTTTTTATTAAATGCATTATTAGCACGTTATTTATTAATTAAACACTCCAGCCTTTTAATGCGTCTCTAATCAGATGGCCTCGTCGCCGCACTCTTTGTGGGATGGGTGGTTGAGATAAGCGGACGCGCCAAGCAAATGGAAATGTGGAAATGGGCGGTTCGGGCCATAAGATAAGCGCTGCGAGCGTTGTAAATTGTCTGGGAATTTCCTCGAAATCAATCTCGATTTACCAAGAATTTCACTTGGCGAAAAGCAGGTTAAAGGTAAGGAAGGCACTTCATTAGAAAAGATAACGAGATCCTTAAATCCCCGTTGAACAATCGGAAAATACGAGTATCATGTGACTAGTAATCCCTCATTAGCTCTAATTTAAGCCTGCACAGTGTTATTTGAATAACAAATGCCCTCCTACTACTATAAATAGTTACCTATTAAACTAGATTCAGAAGTGGCTATGAGGCAACCAACCTATAAACGATTATGCTACAAAACTATAGCCCATTATATTTGGAATTAGTTTTCGTTTACAGTTTAACTACAAAAAAATTATATATAGTATAGTTAGTGATTTGAAAAAGTTTTGTAAATTCCTTACTTATTAACAAACGGAAAATTATGGAAAACAGTTGCTTTTACCAGCCCCACATTTCATCTGATTCATCTCGGTCAGCATTTTCCGCTCCAAACAAGGGAATTATAATTGTCCTACAAGGCAACTCATTAGCAGTCTAAAATAGCTGCGATAAAGATCTGGTTTAGTTGATTATGGGTAATAACCCTTATCTGTAAAATAATCGTATTCCCCCCAAATACCAGACCAAAAATGAGAAGCAAAAAAAAATCCAAATATGACCAACAATAACAGCGGATTATGGCACACGCCCCCAGTTTGTCTAATTGATTTGGGATCCCATGGAAAAATAGTTTCCTCCATTAGCCCAGAAACCCTTCCGAACAACAGGGGATGTGACACATGAGACGGGGCCAGCGTTGAGTATCGAATTAAGCAAACAAATAATTATAATTAAATGTGTGCCCGGTCGAACAGATGTCTTGGCTCACCATGAATCCGGGTCGGGGTTGTGTATCGTCGAGGCGTTCCTCCCGAAGAAGCTCCTCTCTCCAGCAGCAGGCGGCAAAGTAACTCCGGACGCCGGTCTCCGTCTCCAGATTCTAGACTCCAGCTGATGATGATGATGATGTGCTGGGTCGATGGAAGCGAAGGGGTGGGCGGTCTTGGTTGTTGCTGCTGCTCTGCTCCTGTTGTTGTTGATGTTGTTGTAGTTGTTGCTCAGCGAGGGGGCAGCGAGTAGCCGGAAATGTATATTTTGGTTAATTTGCACAAACACAGCTGGAAGGCGAAGAGATGACGTAGGTGAGAGCCGAGTCAAGGGAGATGATTAAGCAAAGAAAAGAACTAAACTAAAGAATTGAGTGGGGATGGTTAAAAACCCCACCGAAAAACAATGCATCAGAAGCAACGGTTACAATTGGGGTAAAGAACTTACAAAATTTCCACTTTGTCTATTTGGGATCTTAAATAATAGTGTTAATGTTCATAAATATCAACCTTGCTTTTATATAAATATTTTTATTCCTTCTTATTTATTTTAAACGCAACTCTTAAAAAAATTAAGTACAAAAAAATAATACTAGTTCTACATTAAACAATTTTGGTTAATGAACTAAATTAAAAGAATTTACCTAATCTCAAGTTGTGTTGGCAGATTTTTATAATACCTCGCGTTGTGTAATTTTTAGAATGTCATTATTAAGAATAAAATATCAACAATTTGTTTAAAAAGTTAATTATGCTTCGTTAACTAAATACAGTTGTTACTTCGTAACGCAGAACAACATCTACCAAGAAAAAAATATTGTTTTAGAGACTATGGACTGTGGATCTATAGAATTGTTTATATGCTTAGTTTTATGTCTCTATTGGCAATAAAAATACATAGTTTGACTTGTAGAGCCTTCAATTAAGGTAAAATGAGATGTATGTATATATATCCTCTAGAACTCTTATATGAGCCAATATGAGCAATACTTGAATTATTAACAGCTTGCTGAATAGGGAAATCCTGGGCATAAACAGTAAGTATTTCTGTTTATTTATCAGCCAACAAAAAGGCAACAAGCGCCGTTTTTCGACAACGTCAGCAGCAGCAGTTGAATAAGAAGAAGCAGAAGGAACAGCGGTCATGGGCGCAGGGGCGCAGCTAGAGAAAGAGAAGGGGGGTCAGAAACAGGAGCATCCTTGGGGGTGGTGGGTGCGCTGTCCGCAAGAGCGTCGCGTCGCGTCGGTGGTGACGCCGACGATAACAACAACAACAACAACAAAGTGGAAACAACGGTGGTGGGTTGCTGTTGCCCCTGTTATAGTTCTTGTTGTTTTTGCCTTTGCTGCTGACGCTTGGATTTTGCTTTGTTGTTGCTACTGCTGCTGCGCTTGCGATTCCTTTTCAGCAAATTTGTTGAGCCTTCGTTCGTGTTTGCATTGTTCTACCCCAAAAAGTTCATAATAGACTGGATTCGCCCGCCCCCATTTAAAAATTGAAGGGGGACCGCCACTGTTTTTTCCCGTTTCTTCCGTACTTTTTTGCCCGTAAGACGTCGCATAAATTTGAATGATTTGCACGCTGCGCAACTGCGATTTCAAATTAAATTAGTGACACACTTAGTAATAATTAATTTTCGCACACTTGTAGATTTTTCCTTACGTTTTGCTGCTGCTTTTGTTGTTGCTGTCGCTGCTAAGTGTTGTTGTTTTTGTTGCTGCTTCTTATGGTGTTTTTGTTGTTGGGCGCGTGAAACTCGTCGTACGCTTTTTTTAATGCTCTTCTCCGTTTCTCTTCTTCTTTTTTGCATACACTTTGCGCACACACACACTAACAGAGAGACACACTCCCGTACAGACACACACACGGACACTCACGGCTCACAGACACACACACACACAGGCACGCACTTTGGTTGCTTGCTTGCGTTTTTTTATTGCCTGCCTTCGCTTTCAGTTATTTTCACTGGGTTCGTGCGCGTTTTTTGGTTGCTTTTCCGCGAGTTTTCCATCCACACGCCGCAGCCAGCGTCGTTCCGAGTGTTTTCGCCAACAATTTGCTATAATTCGCTGGCCAAATTGCGTGCCTTTTGTTAATAATCGCCACTACGAATTTCTCCGCGAAGAAGCCACCATTTTGTAAAAATATATACTTTGCAGGATCTGGTACCACTGGTTGTGTAGGGGTGGCAGCTCTGTCGCTGGTTAGGGGCTAAAAAATCCAGCAACAGTGCCTTAGCAGGCAGCTTTTGCTGGTGAACTTAATTAACATTATTATTATTTGTACCATTTAATAATTCTTTAAATCGCTTTCGTTCTCTTGAATTAAAAATATACATTTTAATACGCTTTATTTGGTTTTAAAAATTACTACATGTACTAAGAAACCACTTTAAAACAACTTTGGAGTGGGTCCACGCTAATTTTAGTATTTTTGACTGCCAAAAATAATTTCAGTATTTCCGATAGGCACTAACTTTCTATCGATTTTGTGGAAAGCCTGGCAGCCCTAAAGGCGATTGCTGACAGGGTGACCGTTAATGGTATACTTTGTTTTTTTTTTATATACCTGAGCAGAAAATGATATATAAAAAATGGTTTTTTTGATTTGCAAAAAAATTTTGTTTTCTATTGAATAACTTATTAGATTTTATATCATTACAATTAAAAAAAAGTTTTGTTAGTCTTATTTTTGGTATATTAAAAGACAATGGTATAATTGGTATATTTTCTGCCGCAAGACGGTATGTTTCTTAAACTTTTCCGCGGTCACACTGTTGTTTATTTTGTTATTAGACGTTGTTGGAGCGTTGACGCTGGAAACTGATTTAAATCGGCTAATAATATTAAGTGAACTTGAAAAAGCGCGTCGTCTGGTTGCATTGGATATCGACTGAACGGAAAATTGCAGGCATTTAACTTACCCACCAAGAAATAAATTACAAAGGAAGCTGCAAATCTTTGGATCCTAAAAATGTGCGACGAAGCCGCCGAAAATGTGGAGCATCAAGGTACAAATTCGTTATGTTTCGGTGTTTACTTAAACTATTTGCATATCCATTAAGTGGTCCTCCAATATTTGCTTAGAAGCTTTTTAAGTGCGTTAAAATATCATTAGGTAAAATCGGTGGTTTGGGACTTTTCTTTGCTGGCAAAATAAAAGGGGGTAAAGTGGTAATGACTTCGGTGGATTTTGGCGTAAACTAACTAATGTTTAATTATAATGAAAGAAAACTGGGCTAAATTTAGGCAAGTCAGGCAACTCAAGAAAAATCGTTTCCTGTTGACCTTTTCTGGGATTCAGGACAGCTGCATTTTGACTAAGCAACTCTCGTGCATGTGCCACACTGAAAAAATAACATCATGGTTATTCTGACTAGTTAAAAAAAAGTTTTCCTTTGACATGATAAAGTTATAAATACAACTAGAATATCATTATTGTGATAATTAAACATTTTAATTCTAGTGTTTTAAGGTTACACGATTATAAGAATCATTAAAGTCATATCAACTATAATACAAATGTTTGAATACATATATGTATATATGTAACTATAAAAGATAAGTAACTTAAAAAAACAGGTGCTTGTGCAAAATAATATCATCTTTAAAATTGCAAAAAACCATATTTTTACTAAACCCTTACATCATTTATATTTTGATATATTTATGTTTTGATGTTAAAAATATTAATTGATATTTTGATAATAGAATATAATCGACTTAAAAGCAAAGTCTTATTTTGTTCAAGTGCAAATATGGAATATGTGTGCTTTGGTATTTCCTTTCTTCCTACTTCACACATTTCCTTATCTTTTTCTCCACTCCCCTACTTATTGTTGTTTCTTGACCTCTTCCTGGTTTTCTGCCGCAATATTAAAAATAATATTTGTTCATGGCCAGAGCTAAGCCAATTTTCCCCACTTACCACCCACTTTGCCGCCCTTGCAGATATCATTTGACATTTGCCGGTGAAATCGATGATTTTCCCGCGTTTGTCGCAATTCGCGTGACTTAAATGGGTTCTCTTATCTTTTCAAACGGCGCTCGAACAGAATTTTATCAGTGGCAGTTGAGCCTGTTCAAACGTTCTTAAATTGTCTTAGATTAATTTTTATTTATGATCTCCTGACAGAAGTTAATGAATTGTGCGCCATAAACACATGGAAAATAGAAATAATTTTCACTTTTGTGTATACACACTTTCATCAATTAGAGTTTATCTCGCTTTTTGAGAGGCAGTTTCAAGTGGCGGTAATATTTGATCCATTATGATGTATACTTAGCAGTTTATTTATGTCGAAGATTAAAGTTTGTTTTTTATTTTATTAGTCATTTATTTTTTATTTTTTTAAGGGAACGTATATTAAAACTTCACACCCCACTTACTAAGAATTTGATTTCCATAATACTTAAAATTAAAAAGGGTTCTATAATTAGGCTGCCTTATCAATCAAATTCCAACGGTTCTGTAAGAGTAGAGAATTTTTCATTAAACAAATTGTTTAGGTTAGTCAACAAAAAAATACATTAGATTCGAATTGTTTTTTTTGATAACTAAACGTGGTTATATGTAGAATATTTTAAATTATTTCTCCTACACTTTATGGCCGACCCATGCAAATTGTCGTGAGTTAGCGTTTGATAATATTTGCCAAGCGTTTCGCGGGCAATGCTAATTGTAAATTCATTTAGCGCCCGTCCGGAGATTATAGTTTCAGCACCGCAGAACCAACAGCAACATTCGTAATAGTAATCGCAGTGACAACGATCCCCTCCCAATGGGCTAATTAAATTGCATATAACCTGACCGCCAGCAGAATCTGCTTTGTTTTATTCTTTTATTCTATTTTTTTTCTTCTATAAAGTGATATGCAATTGTGCAATCCTCATGAGTTGGGCTATTTATAGTAGTCGGGAAACCGAATGGGCACGTTGTTTGGCCTCGTTGCTTTTGTTGCATGAGGGAGCACCTTCCTTCCACCACCTCGTTTACCACTTAAATCTCACCCAGTGTCCATGAGGTGTTTGTGATTGATATTTGTCTCGTTGGGACACGGACACCTTTTCAATTGTTTTGATTCCAGAATTGGAAAAACAAAATTTACAATATTGTTATGCATGTTTGCAGTTTGTTGTTTCTCCCCTTCCCATTTTTGCATTTTCTACAATCTATATTCGATTTGGCACGTACAGCGAATGGATGCCTTTTTATGGCATCCCCCATAGGGAAGCAACACCAACGATTCCGGTTGCCACCTGAATTAGTTATGGGGCAGACCCACAAGTACCGCCCAACAATAAAAAATACATTAAATTTGATGGGTACAAATTATATAATTCCGACTGTGGGAGAGGAGAGCTGCATAAAGACCTTGACAAAGGCAAACATGTCCAAATATAATTAATTTTTAAACAGTTTTGGAATCTTTCTTTTGAATTTTTTAAATACTTCTCAGGAAAATCTTGAATATACAAGAAATTCTGAAAGAATCTGCAATTTTGTTTAAAACTGAAGTTTTGTTTTTGTTTAAAGATTTCATTTGGATATTCAGAAATTAATCCAATCGGGGTCTGATTTTTTTCGTTAATAGTTATGTCAGCTAAATACAAATAAATTAAAATTAAGCCTCTTAAGAGATAGATATGCCCAGATCATGATTAGATCATGCTGTTCACCGCATGAAGAGTTTCATGGATGGTCTAGCCTCCATTTCCAGACATTAATTTAGAATATGTTTGAGTAAACGAACCAATTGAAATACATAGAGAAAGCCAACGAGTATTCAATTGGTAGACAATCTGTCAGATATGCATCAGATAATTTATCTGTATACAAAAATTGAATCTATTGCGGCAATGGCAGAGCGATGAAATCCCAAAAATGTTCAACTCAAAATTTGAATTTCTAGCAATAACAGTTGCCGAGTCGTCGACTGTAAATTTCCATTAATGGTTAATCAATGGTGATTGGAGGGCACGTGAGACTCTTTTTCCCCAGCCATCCGGTTTTTTGAGTGTGGCGCATGACTCTAAATGAAATTTATAAAAAGAACAATCAACTTTTCTCCCGCGACACTTGGCGTAGCGGATGGTATGGCATTGTGGGACGACGCCTCCATTGTTGAATCGGCTCTAAGCAGATTAAGCTGGATTACAATAAATTGCTTACATACTGCGAAATGGAAAAGGAGCAACCGGAAAATTGCTTTAATTTCGCATTCGTCTGCGCTTACAAAAAATGAAATAACAAAAATTACACATAAAAATCAAGTCCACATTTCCTGCACATTAAAGTGCAAAATTGAATTATTACGATCTGCTGAGCGGGCGAATCGCCAAAATAAACAACAGAAAACAGGAAAATGGTCAAGAAAAAAGGGGAAATAAAATTTCAACCGTTTGCGCAGACATTCCAATCGTTGCGACATCAGAACTGAACAAAATATCTATTTGAAAACGAAAGACAAAAGATACAAGACGTTTCATAAACTTAGGTAAATTGTAGAAGAAAAGATACATTTAAATACAAGTATTATACATTTATGCTGCAACTGAAAAAAAACAGATAAAATAAATAGATATCTAATATATAAATAAAATAAACATCTGAATTGGTAGAAATGTTATTAAACTATTAGCAAATTTTCAAATTTCTAGATCAAATAAATGTTAAGTTTTTGAAACGCACTGTCTGGCTTTCCACATTTGTGTGGAAATGTTTTGCCGAAAATAAGAAACTTTTGCCACAATTGCCGATGCCAGTGCCATGACCAACTAGTCAAGGGTTCTATTTATAGCAATAGACAAAACTTTTTCGGGGCCGTGGAATATTGCTTTAAAATATATGAGGCAATCGCGTGTGATTAACTAGGCAACTTTTGAGATATCTCAGGGCATTGCACGATTGTGATCAGAAGTCTGATAAGACGCTATTTTTCGCTTTCAAACTTGTATAGCTGCTTAAAAATAAGTGAACATTAGTCAACGGTTTGTTAATTACATCTCAAAACAAGCGATCCAATAAAATACTATTTTAAGTTTGCAATGCCTTATGCCAGTTATTAGCAAGCTGCGCTTTGATAAGTTTCAAGCGCTAATTTTAGTTGTGTTGGCATATATGTATTCAAAACGGCCAATGATTCTAATCAATAGATGGTCATCTGATGCAAGATAGAGGTGTCGAATTAATCCAGAATGTTTCATATAATTCTACAAATTTGAATAGGAAAGGTTTATAAGGTTTAATATAAGAAAATTCATTTTTGTTCACATCTTTAAACTAGATTGCTTTTCATTAAAAAAGTACTTATGTTAGTATGAGTATTCAGAAAAAATTATTTTTTTATATAAGCTTAATATATTTATTAAATCTTAAAAGTTTTATATTTTTTTGCCAATTAAACTATCCATTTATGTAATAAATTAAGTAACTTTCAACACTTTGCAGCCAAATTTATTCGAAAATGCTTAGCTCATTCATCATTGTTACCGCACAATTGGCATACGTCTGTTGGCAACAATTAAAAGCCAGCGGCAGTTTTTTATTTATTTTGAAATTCAATTTGCTCTCTGGAGTGCGAGTGCCAGTGCGAAATTTGACGCTTGAAATCTTAAACGACAGGCACTGCACTTGGTCCCAATTGACCCAATTTTAATGCGATTTAAGCCTTAAGTATAACCCAATTCCCCAATTTCCCATTCGTCCATCCATTGTTACACAGAAAAAATATTTTTAATATTAAACGATCTATCCTCAATTTAAAAATTTACAGGATATTTGAAGATATAATCTTAAAAGTTATCTTCAAAATCCAATATTTACAATTCCATAGATATATTTTATTATTATTATTTTTTTTTTCTGTATAATCAGAAGGGTCGTTTAATTGGATCTTCGAAATCCAATATATATATAGCAAATATTTTACGTTTAAAATCAGGTCAAAAATTATATTTTTTTCTGTGTATGAACTGGGGAATCAGTAGGGGCGTTTAATTACACGCTTACACGCAATTTCCGCTGCGAATGCCGCTGAGGGAAATTTACCCGAGGCGGGGCCGAGACTTCTGTTTGCTTGTTTGTTTATCTCGCAATATTACGGCAATTTTACTCGATTTTACTTGTCTACCTGGCCGACCTTTGCCTTTGAGGAGCAGCATTTTTAATTCATCTGTCCAGCTTGTTCAACAAATAAGATTTTCAATTAAGTCCTGTGTGCATTTACTAATCGCAAAAATGTAAATAATTAAGCAAGCGATGCTAACGATAAGAAATTGTTGTTTTATGTAATGCAATTCGACTTTAAGGAACGAAATCAAAATTTCAATATAAACAAGTTCAATGTCGTGCAGATTTTGGTTAAGTTTTGTTTAAAGCTAAGCAATTTCTTAATCTATGCATTTCCCAAGCGACATATTAAGAACCATACATATACATTTGACTAAAGGTTTCTATAAACTTGTAGCATTTAATTAGATAAAATAATGAGATAAATAGAAATACAAACTCCTGGTGAAGATAAGTTAATTTAAGCAATCTAAATAAAATAAATCAATTACCTCTGTTGCATATATAAGATATAAGATATTTATATAAAATACCACCGCTATATTAATATTCAACTTTTTTTATTTCAGACCACCATGTGCACTTCGACACGAACACGGTGAAGGATGACTTCGAGTCGGACAGTTGTGTGACATATCAGAGGTCGGGCGACACGATTGTGGTTAGCCTGGGATTTCTGCAGATCAATCACCGCTACCTGATCGACCTGAAGCTCCCTGCGTCCCTTTTTGGCGATGCGGGGACGCTGGGCAGCAAGTTTGAGCCGGTGATCAGCGCCACTCCGAGTCTGCACTGCAGGATTACGGAGTTCGCGGGCACCAAACATGACGAACATGACTTTTTCGAGATGAAAATCGAGTTCTTTGCCTACAAGGAGAAGCTGCTGCGCGAAGTCCTTCACATCGTCAGCTCATCCAATGCCAAGGAGCTGCTGCAACTAGTGATCGCCGCCCGGGTTTTGGGAAAGGGCAAAGGCACTCCCATGCTGCGCACCGGAATCCACTGCATCGGAGTCGAAAGGGATGACGATGAGTCCGAGGCCTCTGATTTTGCCGGTTTCGACAGCAGACCCTAAACTGGAACCCCTTTCTCGCCTTGCCGCAACTTGTTTTCGTAGTTAATTGCAGATATTTACATAGTTCTTAAGTAAAAGGAAAATTAATAATATGTAACGTTAGTTTATACCTACATAGCAACCAATTGTGTATGTTAAACTCATTGAGCATTTACATTTAGGTTTCGGTTTCAGTTTTGCGTGTTGTACTTAACATTTGTAAATTACCCAAGTCCGCAATTGTCAAGTTTGTATTGCTCGTGAGTGGGCAAACTGCCAGTAATTCTTTTTTTTTTTTTAAACGATTTTAATGACCATGTTATGTCTACAATTTTTCAGCAAGATTAAAATGGATTTGCTGTCTGTCCTTAAGTGCATTTTAAAAGCTAGATTCATGACCATTGCCTCATTTTCACTCTCCATAAATATATTATGTTTATTAAATGAGTTGTCTGATCAATTTTATTACGTGTTCTGCGATAACAGAGTCAATTCAATGACTTTTTGAATAATGTATCATTTTTAAATCATTATACCAATGACTATTTCTATGGTAATCACTGTAGTGTCCCAATTTAAATGTTATTTTTTAATTTCAAAATGCACTGTACATACATAAAGTTCAATTTATTTCCTTTAAAAGGCACCAAAAACAAAATGTTTTCAAAAAAAACAACTAAAGTAAGTAAAGCCTCGAAAATACACAGAGACCAAACTTCAGACCTTTTTCTAAATATATATAGAGATATAATACAATCCAGGCAATTAATTATCCCAAGAGTATGCAAAACCAGATGCAATTTATTGTGTGACCAAATCGAGGTGCTCGTAGCCTAAACATTTATGCATTAACATTAACCGAAACACTTTATTAAACCTTTTTCAATAAAATTAGCCCAGAGACATATTAGCAAGGGTATTTTGATAATATATTCAAGTTGATAACATTTTGCACCGTCGAATGTATAAAAAGGCACCGTAACCAATTAACTAGATTTTGTAAACTTAAATCTATAAAAAACTGATCATAGATAACAAAATATTTGAGCCCATTATAACATAATACTGAATACCAACTAAGTTAATTATCGCGAGGCCCCAAGCGAAATGCTTGGCATGCCGTTAATAAAAATTCGTTAAACGCCCCAAAAGATTTAAAACTGGTTTGGTTTTCCAAGGGACAATATCAAAATTTCAGATTATGAGTTAGAAAGATATTGAAATTGTCTCTATGAAGCTTAATTCATTCTAAAACGTACAAAAACTTGTACTATTATTTTTGTTCCAAAAATATAGCTCATACTTTATAAACAGAAATGACCATCAGGGGTTAAGGTATTTTTTCCCGGCTTTGTTGCCAGCAGATAAATCGTATAAAATGTAACTTAAATTTAATTTCCCAATATCAGCCCCCTAGCCCACACCCATGGCCACTACGTGACAATTGCCCTCGACTTGCGCGCTTCGCAACACTAGCATTGTAGGACAAGGCGGTTAACTTCAAAAATCATCGCATTTAAAGAACAGTTTGGAATTTATTAATCTGACAAAAAAGTGAAGTGCTCAAATAAAAAATGGATCACCAGAAGGAACCATGCAATTAATTTTTTCGTATAAAATGAAGGTTGGGCATAGGCAAGTCTTTTTTGTTTGCTTATTTAATTGACTTTATTTTCCACAAAAGATTGGAAATTGAATGTCTAAGTATCACACTTTATTTATTTCATGGGAAAAGCGTTGGTAAAGGATCCACCACTTCTGGCGATTGTCGGGGGCTGTTCGGGCTCCTCCTAAGACTTGACTTTCATGAAATTTAACACGCTGAACCACTATTCAAACATTTAAGAACTGAAACCAAAAGTGTGGGTATCTTTTAGAATAATAGAGATCGCTGGTGCGTTAGTTTTTTCTGTAAAAGGTCCCAAGTGGTCCTGGTAACACAAATAAAATTTAAAAATTATTTTTTTGTTCAACGGAACATTTTTCAAACGAGAAGACGAATTATTATGGTCACACCGTGAAATGGTATTTTTTTTTTGTTGTTGTCGGCAAAATGGCGTCCGGTTGTTGTGCTGTCGTGTGGTACGTGTGGCTGGTCGAGAAAATTCTTTTTCGCTTCGAATAGGACTATTATTTAACTCAAATTCGGAACAAAAATATGCAGAAAATGTGCCGCAAACATAGCTGTGATGGATAAACATGAAAAGTGCCAGAGAAACAAGGTTTTTAATGGCTAAATAACGTTTTTCTTGTTGGCCAGCCAGTTTTTGTGTGCCTGTGTGTGTGTGTGCGTTCGAGGGGTACCAAAATTTGCAGCCCGAAAAAAAAAGTTGAAGAAAAAAGTTTTTTTTTTTACCAACTTGGCACTTGGGTGGTTGTGCATGTGTGTACAGTCGGCTAAATTTACGCAAAAAACCACAACAATAATGTGTAAAAATAGTTTACAATTGCAAATGCGTGTGTATGAGCCTGCATGTGTATGTGTGTGCGTAGTGGGTTGAGCATGTGTGTGTGCAATTTTTTCAGGCAGGCAAAAATCTCTCCATTTGCAACACTGAAAAATCGATAAAACTGCAGCAAGACTTTTGGTGTAGATTTCACTAGCCAAAAAAAAATAAAAAACGATTAAGATTTTTAGCCTAATCGTTTCCACCTTTCTCTTTTTTACCCCATAGCTTTTGTAACTAAAACTCCGTTTTGACATCACTTTCATCATAATCTGAATACAAATAATAATATAAAAATACAACAAAAAATATGATATAAAAAATAAAAAAACACCATCGAAAACGAATCAAAAAATAATACATACAAAATATAAATCGCAAATAATTGAAAGTTACAGCAAAAATATATAAAAACCAACAACAACATAGCTCAAAAGAAAAAAGTCAAAGCAAAAACTTTTTAAGTTTTTTGGACTCTTTGTTTTTGTTTCGTTTGCTTTGCAAAAAAAAAAAACACACAAAACAGAAAAAACGAGAATTTTTACGCCGCCCGTGGGTGTGAGCGAGACAGACAGAGAGAGAGAGGGAGATAAAGCGACTGCGCAAATAAAACAAAACAACAAAAAACAAGCCAAGCTTGAAACGAAGACTTTCAAATAAAACAACAACAAAACCAACAACAACAACAAACCAAACAAATTGAAACGCTGTGAAATTAACTCGTCAATACTCAAAAGCACCAACAAATAAATAAATAGAAAAGCAAAAAATAAAAGCAAACTACGAAGGAGCAAGTGAAGCGGAGTTGAAAGAGAAAACGGCTAAAGCACTGAAAACAAAACAGCAACGGGAAAGGAAACTAACGGAAAAATAAAGGCAACGGCGCTGCGGCGTTCGGACTCTCGAATAAAAATAAAAACAAAAACAATACCGAAAAAAAAACTTTCAAAAACGCTAAATCAATCCCAAAATTCCTCATTATTTTTCCTGAAAAGCTTTAATTTAATTACGAATTTTTTGTTGTTAAGTCAAAGTGAATTCAATTTGCTAATTAATTTAAATTAAGACAACAACAACAGCAACCGAGCTACAAAAGCATCAGCAACAACAAACAAACAACAACCAACCAACAACAAACAACTGAATTAATGTTTTAAAGTACAAAATAACCGGGAGTAAATCAACAACAAATAATTTAAACATATTAAAAACGATTTAATTTAAAACGCAACATCAATTTAAATTATTTAACTAAAAAAAAACACTGCTAGAATTTAAGTCGTAAAGGAGAAAAAAAAACTGATAAACGCCCAAAAGGGCTTAAAGGAAGTGAGAGACAGAGAAATACGGAGAAAGAAGCAAGAAGAGCAGAATAAAACCGATTAAGCAACAATTGTGCCGCAAAAAAGTGTGAATAAAAAAATATATACTAAAAATATAACGGTAACAATAAAGAAAACATTTAAAACCAAAAATCTACAAGAATTCTATAACTTTTAAGTCACGTTTTACACAGACCTACAACAACACCAGCAATTTAACTTAGCCAATAAATTAAACAAAAGAAATACAATAAATTAGTGAAAAATAAACGGATTATTAAAATATATATATAGAACGCATAACAAATTTAAAACTGCGGCCTCGTGCCAAAAAAACAGTTTTTATTTTTTCCAATAAAGCATTGTTTTTTACTAGTTTTCAATTCAGTTTTTTTTATAAGTGTACCTAGTGAGAAATGTTAAAAGTCTAAAACAGCAAAAGCAACTGCAACAAACGGAAGTAAAACGGAGAAAAGATAAACAAAACAAATTCAAAGAAAGATTTAACAACTCTGTGATAATTACTGTAAATTTATAAATTTAAATAAACAAAAAAGCAAAGAAAAACCACAAAAAAATCTCTAATGGAATGAAAGGAAAAACCCGTACTTTTTAACAATAGGCGAAGAAGGAGCGAAAGAGGAGGCGAAGTAAACAGAAAACATCTTAAACCAACAACAACAACTTTACACTTAAGAGCAAATGCAAATGAAAAGATAAAAAACATTGAAACAAATTCGTGATATCTTAAAGGACTTCGATACATATATACTATAGTATATTATATATTATATTATATAAACTATTAAACTAAGCTTAAATCTAGTAAGCAAGAACCGAGAAAACAAAACAAAACAAAGGAATAAGTGAAAAATAACAAAACCAACCAACACAAAGCAAAAATAAAAACCGTAGGTTATAAAAAGACTTCAAAACGCATTCAAAAAAAATATATATTTAAACAAAACAAAATAAATTGTAGGCTTAAAGTTCAACATAGTAAATGAGCGAGGATAACTCCACATAACGGGTGTCCTATATCTATTATATATTAAAAACAAAAACCTTAAAACTCATAATTTTTGCTTAGTGAATAGTAAATGAAACAGCAATAAAACAGCAACAAAAAACAACAAACAAATTATACAAATCGTGCAACCGAAAAGTAATAGCAACGTACAGCGAAACAAAATAGGAAATCGAGTCGAAGCTAGAGAGGAGGAACCGGAAAGGGAAGTGCCCAGAAGAAGCAGCAGCCGGAGAATAAGAAGGAGAATCGAACCTCGTCCCCAAAAATCATCGTTGTACTAAGGGTATTCGAAAGTAATTTAAAATAAATCACTACTACTTCCTATAAACCACAACGATTGCCTACAAAATATATATTATATATATGTATACTATATAGAAAACAAAAAAACAATATAATCAAGCAAAACACACAAAATATTCAAATATCAAACAAAAGCTAATCTAACCCAAAAGTAAAAAGTATTCCCAGTGTATTTTTCTAGTAAAACTAAAGTAAAAATATAAAAAAAATCAACCAAAATCATTTCAAACAAAATGCAATAATTCAAAAGTAATTCAAAATTCGAACAAAAACAAAACAAAAAACACCAACGGCAGCAGCTGGTATGCATTTTCATCGTAAAACAACAATATTTTGAGTACACAAAACGAGCAAAAAATATTTTACAAAAATAAACAACTTTAGAAACAAAAACCTACAACAGACCCAGGAAGGAACTTCAAACTACCAAAACAAACCAACAACGTTACAATATTTGTCGGCATTTTTTACAAAAAAAAAACACACAACTACAAGGAACACAAACAAACCAACAACAGCAAAGGAAAGCTAAGAAATACAACCATTTTTTTGCGGGGCATGCCCTCAAGAAAAAACAATTTTTATTAACTTCGAAGACAAGGAATTTCAGTGCCTCTTGTGCCAGTGTTTAGCCAAAATATATATACACAAAAAACAAAAGAAACAAAAAATAAAAAACAAATACGTATTTATTGCTTAGTTTTTTCTCTTTGATATAAAAAACACAAAAAAAAATCTTTAAAAAAAATTAAACAAAAATACCCTTAAAAAACAAACAAAAGTGAGATCAAAAAATCTGTTTTCGGTCATTTTTCGCGCTTTCTTAAACTTCGACTCTCGTTCCATTCGTTCTCGTCATTCGCATCCGTTATCGGGTTATACCACTGGCCACCTAATACCAATCGCAATCACTGTCGCCAAGAACCAGTCTCCAATTTGCTAGTCCTTATCAGCATTTTCTTTGTTTGTTAATATCCAATCAATCAATTCAACATGAATACGCAATCGAAGGTGTACCGCACCGGCGAAGGTAAGTGGGGAATTGGGTCTCTTAGTTACAGAACATTTATGCAAACTGTAAGCAGTGGATCTAATTTGCTTTTGATTAATTTTTTGACTAGAGCTTAAGCATGCTCCTTAGCTTATTATTTTAAAACAACCAATAAAATCGTATTTTATCAATTAAAAAAAAGTTTGTAATTTCAATTTTTAGATGTTTATAAGATCTATTAAGAAACCAATTTTATCTTACAGAATATAATATATGGATTACTCTTCTTATATTTCTTAATATTTGCATAATCTTTAACCATTATTATAGTTTTCAGATTTTTAACCTATTTTGATACAAATTAAATTGATTTTAAAACATTCCAAGCATATAAGCGTCTTCTTAATTTGAAATCTTATATATTTTCTCTTCTCTACCCTCAAAATAAATGCAACAGAAATCTATGACAACTTGGCATGCGATGGTTACTTCAACATCAACGCCATTCGCAACCTGGGAATCCCAACTACATTTCCGACCATTGGAACCTTTACGCTTGACTCAACAACGCTGGGATTGCAGCCGCAAGGTCAGGGACCGTCGTCCCAGCAGCAGCAGCAGAATTTGCATCACCATCAACAGCAGCAGCAACACCAACAACAGCAGCAGCAGCAACACCAACAGCAGCAGCAGCAGCATATGCAGCAGCAGCAGCAACATCAGCAGCAGCAACATCAACAGCAGCAGCAGCATCAACAGCAGCAGCAACATCAGCAGCAGCAACAACATCAGCAGCAGCAACAACATCAAAGCATTGGAATGTTTGATGCCAATGAAGTTAACGATGTCATCCAGAATCCTCCTCAAATAGGGGTATTCCAATCTAACAGCGTTTTGACCAACGGAGCTGGGAGCTCCTCCTCTATCTTTGGCTCCCAGTCAAGCAGTTCTTCGGCTGCAGCTGCGGACCCCAGCCAGACAACCCGGGAAACTGGCATCATCGAGAAGTTGCTGGTGAGTAGAAGACGGAAACTTTCACTTGACCGCAACATCTTATTTTATATTTTATATTCTCCATAATTATAGCACTCCTATGGATTTATTCAGTGCTGCGAGCGGCAGGCACGACTCTTCTTTCATTTTTCGCAATTCAGCGGTAACATTGATCATTTAAAAATTGGAGATCCCGTGGAGTTCGAAATGACCTACGATCGCCGCACCGGCAAGCCGATAGCTAGTCAAGTGTCCAAAATAGCACCAGAGGTTGTTCTCTCCGAGGAACGGGTCACCGGCACAGTGACCACCGAGCTGCGCACGGACAGCGCTAACAATCTGCTCAACTCCAGCGAGACCACCGGTCGCATAAGCTATGAGAACCGAGGCGAATGCTTCTTTTTACCCTATACCAAAGACGATGTGGAAGGCAATGTCAACTTGCGCGCTGGCGACAAGGTCAGCTTTCAAATCGCAACGAACCAAAGGTGAGAATTAGTTTAAAAAAAAAATTGATCTCACTAAACTAAAAATTAAATATATTTTCTTTTCTCTACCACAGAGGTAATCTAGGCGCCTGCCATATTCGCCTGGAGAATCCGGCCCAGCCGGTCAAGTATCGTGGCGTGGTTTGCTCCATGAAGGAGTCGTTCGGGTTCATTGAACGCGCCGATGTGGTCAAGGAGATCTTCTTCCACTTTTCGGAGGCCGAGGGCAATGTGGAGCTGCGTCCCGGTGACGATGTGGAGTTCACCATTCAGACGCGGAGCGTAAGTGGCAGCGGCGATCCGACCAACCCCAACCTCCTCCAATCAAAAATGCAGTCTGCCTCTGTGCCTCCGCAGGGCCGTGAATTTGCGTGCAACATCACGCGCCTAGCACCGGGATCGGTTATTTTTGAGGACGTGGACAGCACTGTGTACAAGGGCCAGGTGCTCAAGTCGCTCGATCGCAACAATCCGGTGCGTCAGAACAATGATCCCTTGCCAGGTCGGATCCGTTACAGGGCTTTGGATTACTCCGAGGTGGAGGTTCCGTTCGGGGATAAGGATCAGAAGGGTGACTTCACCTTGCGCCATGGTGATTGGGTGCAGTTCCTCCTTGCCACCGATCGGCGTGATCAACTGCAGCGGGCCACCTCGATCGCCCTGCTGGACGAGACCTTCAAGGTGTCTGGCGAGAAGCGAGAGCAGGGCACCATCGCCTCCCTCAAAGAGGGTTTCGGCTTCCTTCGCTGCGTGGAGCGCCAGGCCCGTCTATTTTTCCATTTTACTGAAGTTTTAGATACGGTAAGAACATATATAATATATTTAAAGGGGGTGAAAGTAAGGGAGAGAAGAAGTTTAAATTGTTGCTCTAAGAAACTTATTGATGTCTTATTAATGACTAAATTTTCGTTTTCATAGAGCCGCGAAATCGACGTTAACGATGAGGTGGAATTCACTGTAATTCAGGAGCCTGGATTGGCCTATAACAACTCGCGTTTGCAGGCCATACGCATTAAACACTTGCCGCCCAACTCAGTGCAATTCGAAACTCTAATGGCCAGCAACATTGAGGGTATGCCTTATAAATTTCCATTCTAATTTTTATCCTTTCTAATATGTGATATCAACGAACAGGCTGCGTGACACGCGAGGCGCCCAAGAGCCCAATTAAATCTCAAGATCGCGTCGAGGGCGGTGTGATAACCTACGAACATGCCGATGCTAAAAAGACTATAATGTATTTTCTTAAAGACTGCGAAAAACCACCAAGGATTGGGGAGCGAGTACGCTTCGATATTTACATGGTAAGTCTGAAAAAATAAGAATGATGATTCCATTCCTAAGTAGTCATTTTGATCAAAATCATAATCTATAACACACCTTGTAATTCTTCAGGTCAAACGTAATAAGGAGTGTATAGCCGTGAACGTACAGCAAGTTTCGCTGCAGCAGCAGCAACAACAGCAGCAGCAACAGCAGTTGCTGCTTAATCAGCCGAATGCTGGGGGAAACCTCAACCAGAACGACCAGCTGACAGGATTGTCGAACGGAATCAGTAGCAGCAGCTCGAACGCCTCGCTGCAGAATGGTTATGTGATGCACGGCAGCCCCGGGGGCAGCACTAGCAGCGTGGGCAGCAACAACCCGGGCCACATGGACGACTTCAAGCTGGAAAACAACAATCATGCCGGATCCGAGTCCGGTCAGGTGTACCGTGGCTTCATAGCAGTAATGAAGGAAAATTTTGGATTCATTGAGACTTTGTCCCACGACGAGGAGGTATTCTTTCACTTTAGCAACTATCTGGGCAACCCCAACTGGTTGGAGCTGGGCCAGGAGGTGGAGTACACTCTGGCCCGAAATGGGAATACTTCCGTTTCTGGAAACTGTCTGCCAGCGGAGAATGTTCGCATGCTGCCCAAGAACTCTATTCCTCAGCCTGCTGTGCTGGACACCACGCACAATGGTGTGGTGGCTCGTCCACTGCGCTGCATTAATCCTGACCAGCAGGAGTATGCCGGTCTTATTGAGATTCTCGACGAACTACGCACCACTGTTATTTCGCAACATGAGTTCGGGATCACTAGTCTGGTAAACAAGAGGGATCTTCTTCAGAAGGGAGATTTGGTTAGTTTCCGCATCGATGAGAGCGGTCGGGCAGCTAATGTGAATGCCGTGAGGCAGAAGAAGCGCGCCACTGTGGACTCCATCAAGGGGCAGTTCGGTTTTCTCAACTTTGAGGTGGAGGATGGCAAAAAGTTGTTCTTCCACATGTCCGAGGTGCAGGGCAATACTGTCGCATTACATCCAGGCGACACCGTGGAGTTCTCCGTGGTCACCAATCAGGTGGGTAGATTATTTATAAACCTTTAATGAATTACTGATTAACAAGATACATTTCTGTTTACATCAGCGTAATGGAAAGTCTTCGGCTTGCAATGTTCTGAAAATAAACGATCGTCCTGATCGTCTGATCTCGCGCCTCAAGCTCAACGGCGATGACACTGTGCCGCGCCTTATACTCATTCGTGCACCCAAGGGACCGCAGGGCAAAGGCTTTTCCGTTTTAGCGCGTCATCCACGCATTCCAGGTGAGATAATGCACATCCCATCTCTTGAAGAATATTTTTAATTGAGAAAAACAATCTTTCAGGCAACTTGGTGGAGTAGATGGCTGAAAATGTTGCATTATCAAGCCAGGATATTAGATGCACATCAAAGACAATTACCTACAGCTATATATATTCTTGTACGCAAGCCATAAGCGAGCAGGCTACCAATCAACCAACTAAGAGCAACGTGAACTTGTCGCCCTATTCATATACACAAACAAATATAACGAATATAATCCCTAGAAGCAAGAAAACACTATTGAAAATGATCGTAATTGATAATAATTGATAGCAAAGGCATACATTTAATATTTACGAAACTACTTAACGGCAACTCAACAAGAGAACTCTTCGTGTCTGAAATCGAAACTTATTTGTAATATTACCAACTAACCCCTCCACCATTGTAACACTTTGTTTTTAACTAGAGGCAACCGTGATTCGTGTTGAGGCTAGTTTGAAGCAAATTGAAATTGAAATCCAAGTGTCTGAGAGATGAAACCAAAACGTTTGTATACGTATACTATTTTCTACTAGTTTGCTTTAATTTTAACTAATTAAAAAACCATTGCGAAAAACAAAACAAAGTGAGAAGAAGGAAACAAACAACATAATCTATGAAGTATTTATTCTAGAATGGCAACGAAACCCTTGCATAATTGCTTTAGAAATTGTATAAAAGCAACACTCTCTAAATACATTTATCTATGGCTGGGATAGTTCCCGGTTCTACTGTATCTTGCTCTACTTGTATTCTTTTGTACTTCTCGAAAATTGTTCTTTCACTGCTTTCAATCTTACTGTTAACGATTTATATTTATTGAATAATTATTGTACCGCGGCAGCCACAGTTGTGTAGAACAAGAACCGCAGCAGCAACATCAAACAAGAAACCAATCAATCGAGTGAATCAAGAAGAAAGTATTTATATCAAGTACAGTACATATATAATTTACATATTCATTAACGTAAACATACTTAATATTAATGTTTTTATTTCCTTTGATTTGATCTTCGCTTGTGAACACACACCAAGTTGTTTCGCCAATTCTGTTGTTGCATTCAGAGGGTTGCATTAACTTATTACATAACATATTATACAAAAACATACATGCTACATCGTAAATATTTATTTAAAGCAACAAGAAAATACATTAAAAAAATTCATAAAAAAATATTAAGGAGAGAAGGAAATTACAAAAAGTTTTGTGTGACGATGAAGAGCAAATTAAATTTGCTGCGCCAAATCTGTTGAAACCATTTAATGAAGATTATAAAAATAATTTTTAAAAAATCTATATACGAGAAAAAAGCTACAAAAAAATAAAACAAAAAAACCAAACCTTATGAGCGTGTCGTGTGTCGGTAACAAAGAGCAAATATTGTGAAAATTATGAATTTCAATTACTAAAGAAAAAAACTAATGTAACAAGAAAAAAACACAAAAAAAAACATTTAACAAGCTAACAACAAATTTGGGATCAGTACGTCCTATTATAGCCATGTTATATACAACTAAAACAGCAAAAAACAACACAAGAACCTACACTAAGCAACACAGACACTCACAGACAAAAACCAGAACAAAGAGCAAGAAAAAATAGTAACTTTAATATTGTATAACGATTATACATACATCTACATATAGTTATATGCGGAACTATATCCCGATGGATATATAAATATCTGCAGGGCGGGTGGGGTAACTGAAGGTTGATGAGATAGTCGACAGAAATGCCAAACGCCATCGCAGCCCAAAACATTTTCAGAGCGGCCGGCGGTCGAGCGTTTTGTCATTCATGCAATGCAAGAAATGAACAGCACAGTAACTAAAATCCTTATTACGAAAAACCAACAAAAACAACATAAAAATAATTCAAACAAAACCCAAAAAAAATTGAAAAAACTCCAAAAATGTAACAAAAACATCAAAAAAGCTACAAAAAAATACAAGAAAAATACATACATACATATGTGCTTGAATACGAAAAAAAATCGCAAACTATATAAGTCAAATAATACAACAACAACAGAATAAATAATAAATACATATTTCAATAAACTAAAAATTTGCCTGTGTGTTTAGTTTACCTTTAATGGGAGCAGAAATGGGAGTGTTTAAAATAATAATAAAATAGTTTTTAAAAATTGAATCTTTTTGGATTGAAAAACAGATAGCATTTCTTTTAAAATTAATCGTTCCAATATTAAGTCCAGTTTAGAAAGAAATGATAGATCAACCATTCTTAATTAATTGAGGTATCCATGCCTTAGACTTATTTACTTCCCGACATTAAAAAAAAAACAAAGGCCATTTTTTCGTTTTATTTTTTGTTTTTATTTATAAGAATAATTTATATCTGCTTAGATTTGTTCGGTTACATGACATGACTATGGTATGGTATCATCATTTCTCCTTTGCTTTGCCTTAGACTCTCGTACGCTTCCTAAAACTTGACAGTTTATTGACATTATCCCTTCGGTTGTTGGGTTCTCTATAGGCCGAGAGTTACCTTTTGTTCATCGTTTGTCCTTACTCTGCTTAAATTTCAAGATTCTTTCGTTTTTCGTTTATATACTTCTATACTCGTATGTGTTGAGGTTATGTCAAATAACTTATGATTTAACGCTTGCATTGATTTCTCGTTTAGTGAATATATTGCATTGATTTCGATTCGATTCGATTTTTGGTTGTCGCACGTTTAATATATATCGCCTATTTATAAATATATATCGCTTAGGTTTAGTAGATATACGAATATGGCAAAAATGGTGTTTTCTGTGTGGGACTAGAACATTTTTTTGACGAATTTAAAAACCGATCGATCGATTATCATATATAAAGCCAGTAAAAAGGGATTCGTAATACAAATTGAATTATGATTATTTTCTCGTTTAACTTTGTTTGGGAGATTAATTGATTCGATTCGAACTTACAAGTACTATTACAAAAACGTTTAAGCTTTGTATAAAAAATCGAGGTAAACTTGATAGTGCATCGGATCTGGTTGTGTGTTGTATCCTTTACTTTGGTAATCCTTGCTTGCATTTGGTGTTAAGGGGAAACTCAGAGTTCTGTGTTTTTTTTTTGGAGGCATTCGCCGCCGAAGGCATTTCAATAATGGCTGTGTTCGATTCTGATCTCCTACGATGGGTGCACCCAATTCAAATATTCTATTGGTTTTATTTTGGATGAAACGATGGACTACTTATAGATGGGCTCATGAACATGATAGTGAAACAAAGCATCGACCTAGTTGAGTTACAATATAAACACCAGATCTAACATTGTCTTTTCTTATTTGGCTTTTGATTCGTTTTTTATACGAGAGAGAAAGAGAAAATTTTAATTTCGAGTGTTTGGGGTGGGCAAGTTTTTCCTTCCAGAACTGCGTATATACGAGTTATAATTTCTTATATATTTGTTTGCTCTTAATAGGAAGAAGTTAGATAGTCTTAATTTAAGTGTACATAGCTATATTTGATATCCAAGGGTTGTGCTTTAATTTTTGTTTGCCTTCTAGCATTAATAATTTATCTTTTTGCTTGTCTTCAATAAATTGTCGAACGGGGAAACTTGAATTGCTTGTGCTGGCTACGCCAAGTGGGGACTTCTTAGAGTTTAATCTTCTGGGATCGACTAACTTAGCGTAACTATGGGACAGGTGTGGGTTTGGTGCTCCTAAATCGAAGAGTATTTACCATGATTTGAGAGATTAATGCGAATTTCGTATGATTCTTGATTACAGTCGACCTTCTCTAACTTGAGTTTTTGAACAATTCTGACAAATTTGTATGGTACTAGCGTTTAACGACTGAGCTTCCTACAATTTGGTATTCTACATTTAAACAAAGAGCTTTGATGAATGAAAATAAAAAACACGCTTTACAGTAGCGATTGTGCCTTATTTTATATTTAAACTAGTTTTAAATTTCTTAAGTAATAATTACTAAATCGAATTAATTTGAAGTGCCATCGGATGAAAAATAAGTTAAAACATTATATTAAATTCCCAAAAATAGAATTAGGAATTTTATTATTATTTGTGATTGATTGTATACCACAAACTACGTTTCTGACTTCGACAAAAAATTACTACATTAATAGAAAACAGTTTCACCGAATATAAAATCCTAATTTTGTTACTTTAAAAAATTTAACAACCTATTAAAATAAATAAATATATTCCAATAAATATGTATATATCAATATTGATTCGAGTTAGAGAAGTTCGACTGAGGATTGATTTTTTCGGCTTTTGGTTAAGCACTTTCATCCGACTTAACAATCCGCCGGCATGGCACTTTAGGCGCTGTTCTTGGAGACAAACTCGCGCAGGATGTCGCCGGCCATCTCGATGTTGTTCCGCGAAATCCCCAGGGCGGTGATCGCGTTCTCCTTGGAGTAACCGGCGTTCATCAGGCGGGCTATGTACTCCAGGTTTATATTCTCATAGGGCACGGTGCCGCAGTCTTTTTGATTGATCGTCACGTTCGCATAGAGCAGCGGTTGCGGTTGCTGGGTAGGATTGGCCCCGTTACCCGCCACCGCTGCCGCCGTTGTCGTCGTTGTGGTTTGGCTCTGCTTAGCCGGCGTGGCCTTCTTTCCGTTGGACATTGCTGCAGCGGAACCGCCACTGCTGGTGGTGCAGAGTTGTGTGTAATGAGAGGAGGCCGAGTCCTGTCGGGTCAAGGTCACGCCACGCGCCTCCAGCGGGCGGGTATCGATCACCCCACTTATGGTTTCCGCCGGACCCACCTCCACGATGTCCTCATCCAGCAGCGAGAGCACCGGCGATGTGGTACTCGTCGCAATGCGCTGCTGCCGCATCAGATCTTCGGCCAACGTGTCCACGCTGGGCGAGACATGTGGCGGAATCGGCGGCGCCGTCGTCTGGGGCGGCACATTGTCCAAGCTGCACTGGATGTTGTCGATGCTCTTGCTGCTGCTGGGCGGTGGTGGTGCCGTGGCCTTGCTGGGTGTCTCCACGCCAGGCGAAGATTTTCTGGGCGGCAGTGGTGGAGCTACCGCCACTGCTGCTGTTGGTGCCTGGTTCCCTGGATCGTGCAGATTCTGTAGGATGGCATATGAACTCGAGCTGGAGGCATTGTCGCTGGTGGTGCTGTTGTTGCTAGAGTTCTGCGGCAACTTCTGGCCATAGGTGGAGTTGGCCACACAGGATCCGATTAGCGGAGCACTCATCCGGTTGGTGTTCTTCTGGCTGGTGCTGATCACGCCGCCTCCATTGCTGAGGACCGCCGAGGCAGGAGGTGCCGAGGGCAGGGGCTGCTGGTGCTGGGAGGAGGATGATGATGCTGCCACTGTTGCTACTGATGCTGAAGAGGAGGAAGAGGAGGCGGCGGCAATAGAGGAGCAGGAGCTGCTGGGCAGACTAAGGGTGGGCGTCCCACCCGCATAGAGATCGTTCTGCACGGCCATCAAACTGGGCGTGGTGCTCCGCCGCCCCAAACGGGGCGATGTGTGCGGACTGTGCTTCTCGGCCGCCACCGTCGAGGATGTGCTGAGTGCGTGCAGCGATGAGGTGGCTATGTTGAAGTCGCCCATATCCTATACATATTCAGAACAGAAATCAGATTAAATGTCTCCATACAGTTCAGTTTGCACTATGCATGGAATAAAACAATCATCAAAACTGACAATGAATTGCAAAAAATATTTTGTTCTTTCGATTTCATATAAACAAACATTTAAAAAAAGACACATTGAGAATTAACACAATTTAACGAATAATCACTTAGATTTCTTTACATTATATAAAGAAACCTTTTTTATTTTGACGATTCTAAACTACTAAATATTATTTCCATCTGTTTGCGGAAACACATGTTTTATTGGATAGTTTTTAAGAATTTTTCTGGTAATTCGATTGAATATATAAATTCTCTAGACTGTCGTCGAATTTTGTCGGGAAAAAGATTAAAAGCAAACTAATTTAATAAAAATTCCATGTAATAAATTGCAACTGAACAATGTGGACCAGTTAAGCAAATAGTTTGCTGATCATGGAGCATGCCGCTGGCTGGAGGAATTGGGCATGCACATCAAACAGAAAATCTGAGGAAAATAAGAAGTCTCTAGTAGAAACACAGCTAAATAAATAAGAAACTTAAAAATCAATTCAAACCAATATTTAAATATTCGTATTATGCATATATTTTGTTTTGTTTCATTTTTTTGTGGATGTGTTGTTGTTTTGTTTTTAGCCGTAAACTTATTAAGGAAATTAAAAACTAAACGCTAAAATGTATAAAAGTTGCATTATATGTATTATATAAATAATCATTATCGTGTACATTAATGCGATCTCTTTCAGTGTTATATTAAATTAACGAAATGAGCCGAAAGATGAGTTCAATTTTTAAATTTCTCTGCTAATACTTTTCGTTCGTGTTTTTGATAGCAACGAGAGCTATAAATTCTGGCCTTGTGACACAGGAAATCAAAAATTAATTTACATAAGATCTAACTAAATTATCGATTCATTCGAGGCCTCCCATATGGTTTAGCCTGATTCTTACTTTTCTTTCGTTTTTTTTGTTAATAATAAATTACAGTCTTAGAGCAGCGCGGTGGCTGCTTACAAATAAAAATGAATTGATGAGGGGAAACACACGCTACTACAAACTAAATATATCTTTGGAAGTATTAAACAATAAACTAAAATGAAATAAACACATAACGGAGTAAAATGAATAAGACCATGATTCTAAGGTTAGGGATAGATACAAAAAATACTGCCGTATTTACTCGAAGTGGAAGAGTTTTCTCTAATAGAATAATACAGGTGCCTATGTACATAAGTGCAATCGAGGGCGAATCGAACCGATTAAAATGATTCATAAACAGAGGCGAACGTGATCAATAAAGAGAGAGAGCGTGAGAGGAAGAACGAACAAACTAAACGAACGCACACAAACCAAACCAGCAGAGAGAAAACAGAGGAAGCGATAGCAAACAATGGTTGATGAGTGACTTCCGGTCAAAGAACTTTAACTACGTTATGCATGTGCGCGATGGACAATGGTTGAGCGTGTGTGCGTGGGTCTGTGAGTGTTAGTTGCATGAGTTTGGCTAATAATTTAAATATGTTACAGCTAAACAAACAAAATTAAACTCGAAACTGCAACTGCAAACTGCAGGCTAAACATTTAACTTATATAAACAATAGCAGTTTTAAAATCTAAAATATATAATGTATACATATATAGGCATATATAACTGTATAAACGAACCAAAGGTAATCATAAGAGTAATATGTATATAAATAGCAGCACAGGCGGCAGCGGAGCAGGCGGATCAGGCTGATCAGGCTGTGAACAAAACTATACCTCAGTGTCGTCCTCTTCCTGCTGCTGCTGTCGCCCATTGGTGACGTTCCGGTTGTGTTGCTTGCGCGGATCAAAGGCGTCCACGACGATCTGCTCGGTGCCCTTGATCTCGGCCCGACAGAAGGGACAGCCCTGCAACAAATCATTGGTTAAATGGGTCTTAATTTGTTTATAATTCAAAGCCGCTTACCTGTCCCTCGGAATCCACCTGCCAGGAGGTGAGGCAGGGCGTGCACAACAAGTGCCCGCAGGGCTCGATGCGGATATCTTTGTCGTTCTCCGCACAGATTTTGCACAGCTGAAAGGTGCTGCCTGTAATTCCCAAATCAAGTCAATTAGTAAAAAGTTTTTGATTGGAATAAATCTGAGTAAAACCTACCCATTTCACAGTAAAGTTCGTATTGCTCTTGGGTTACGGTTATGTGGTCCTCGGTGGGACTTTGAACGGCAGACGACAGATCCGGATTGTAGGCTTGGCCATCTGGATACAAGTAGAAGCCCTCACTGAAAATTATAAAAAATATTGTAAACAAAATGTTGGTGAACAAGAAATATGGACGAACTTAGGGACTATGAGGTAAAACCATTATTTCTGAGAAATGTGATAACATTTTAACTTTTAAAAATCAAGCATTTAATTAATATTAGATATAAGATATAAGAAAAAAGGTTTCAAATTGCATTTTTAGGCGAACGGAAAATTCTCGTGAATCTAATGATTATCTCTTACCGATGGCCATCGAGCAGCGCCTGGCACAGCGACTTGTTCTGCGGGATCGTCTGCAGAATCTCGCCCTCCGCGGTCACATAGCCGATCGCCCACTGCCCCAACCGCGTGCAGGAGAGCCGGAAGACATAGCTGCCCGCCTTGAGGATGTAGCGCTGCAGGCGCGCCTTTACCTCGTCGTAGGTGAGAAAAGCTACGTAGCCCGGATGTGTGACGGCTAGGATTTGCCAGTTGCGCAGCAGCGTTACCCAGGGCTGAAAGAGGCGTGTGAACACGTCGAACTCGAAGTTGGAAATAAAGTCGTTGCAGGTCAGATCGATGGTGGTCTTTAGGGCCATGGCCTCCAAGCCAGAGATTATGGGATGTACTTTGTTCAGCTCCTGGCGGAAGATCTTCCAGGGAACCAATGTGCTGCAATACAAAGAAGAAAATGTAAGTATTTGTGGAACATCATTGTTTCGAGACTCTGATATGGAGAATTTCAAACAAACTATCAGCTTGTACTAATGGAATTTAAATGAATCATAAAACGACATTGATCTCAATTTAATTTTAAATATTATCAAATAGGGACACGTTACTGATAACAAGTAGAACCCCAAAACCTTATTTTATGTTGATTGAGGACTTTTACCACAGTATTGATAAGTTTCCATTTTGATTGTGTAGTTTCACATAATTTAATGATAACCGAACAAACAAAAAAGATTCCAGTATTAAGCAGTGTATACCATACATTGAGTGCACTGGGTCTCGGATTCCAAAAATCAATTTTTAAAGTAACTCGATTTATTAACAGAAAGGGTAAACTAGTGGTGAGCCGGTTAAAACTGGTTTAAGAATAAGACGTGTTTAAGGTAGCAAGAGAAAATTTCAATAAAAACTTTTAAATTTTAAATCTTAATTTATTTTATCATTATTATTGCATTTTACAAATTAATATTTTTTAATTATTTTAAGCATTCCCAATAATAAAAGCTTTATATATAGAAGTTGGAAAATTAGATTACAATCTAGTCTTTGAACTCTTGGGACTGATTTTATATCCTGCTAGCCGAGTCCTGGTCTCACACAACCAAACTCACCTGTTACCGAAATTGCTCTTCCAGAAGTCGGCCGCATCCGCCTTGGTGATCCGGAACTGATCCCCGGCGAAGACCCCGTTGGGGAATATGGCCTTTAGTTCGCTGAGCATGTGCGAGAAGACCAGGCTGAGCTTGGTGAGATTCCTGCGGTAGTGGGAGTTCTCGTCAAACATCTTCTCTTTGCCCTCCTTGAAGAGCTTGATGGCCTGCTTGCACTTTCGCATCAGGTTGTTAATGAATACATTGAAGTGTTCGTTGGCGTGGAGCAGGTGCATCTGGTCCTCGTTCTTGGAGTAGATCAACCTCAAACGCTGATAGGTGTCCGGCAGGATGTCCAAGATAAACGGTGGACTATTCTTCAGGTTCATCTTGGGCTGTTGGCATAGCTTGACCACCTTGTCCATCAGCTTCCAGGTCTTCTCCAGCGTTTTCTTATCGGTGGACAGGCGCTGGGAGACACATGCCTCCGAGATGGCGCCGTGGAGCTTGGAAAGCAGCGATGGGAAAATCTTTGGCTGCGACTGCACACGGGTTCCACTGCCTCTCGTCGCCATCTTTTCTCTCTGCCGCTGCGCTGCCGACTGCGCTGCCTCTGCTTCCTCTTCTTCTCCTTCTTGTTGTTGTTGGTTGTGCCCTCTGCGTAGTTGTAGTGGTGATTTTCCCTATCTAGCTTATCCACAATATTTATCTATCCGATTTCCCCCGATCTTCAACGCATGCAATTTGGGGGGCTAACTTTATCCTTAACTCCGCACTTGGCGTGGGCATTTGGGGCTACGCGTTTCGGCGACGTATGCGTTTTTTAACCCACACAATATTTTCGACTTTTTCAATGAATGCGATGTCGGTGTGACCGCGGCTGCAACGCCAGTAAATACCACTTAATCGTATTCGTCTGGGCACACTGTTTGTAGGGTTGCATTCGGCTGTGACGTCAGTGTAGACCGTTGTTAAAAAGACGTTACAAAATGGCGAATTATATTCAAAAACATTAACTATTCGGGATTAACATGGATGCCACCTAGAAATGGATTATATTTGCTGTCCAAGTCTGATTAGTACTACCTCTGATACTATTTTCCTTAATGGGTAAAGTAATGCAGATTGTAAGCGACAAACATTACAATGCGACAATGTCTATGGAAATGTTATTAAGGTCGTGATCCATTGCATTCAGATTACTCAAAATAGTAACTTTTGAAAAACAATTTTCACCGCTGGCAAATTAACGTTTTAGAAATCTAAAATTAAACATATTTAAAAAGTCACAATATACAGTTTTTTCTTAGTTAGGGTCGGACTTTAAAATGGAAATAAAAAAAGAAAAAAGAAAATATTAAACAAGATTACGTACTGTAAATGATATTACATCGAAAAACAAATTTAACATCGAAGAATAGATGTCCTAATGTAAATTTTATTATTCATTTATTAACAGTCTAATAAACGAACTAAATAGTATTTAAATAATACTGCATATAATTTAGTATCAAACTAACAATCATGTTATTAAAGTACTAGTTATAGCCTAGTCGGAGTAAAGTTTACTATTCGTTTCTGATATATTTTTCCGGCAGAGGCGAGAACTCTCCCCCTGCCATATAATTTCCGCCATTTATCGTTGGCTCCACAGCCTCGCATTTATATAATACTCGCACTGGATCGCAAGGCTAAGGCTGTGATTAGATGAAAAGAAAACCAGCAGAACAGGTGCGTGGCTCTTGCCTTCTATCGTTTATTATGGCCATCTTTTCGCACACGGTTGTTTCTATTTTTTTCTATTTTTTAATATGCACTGCCACTGCAGCCGCAATTTTCACTTTCCATTTTTATTGGCAACCGCAGGCGAGTGCCGTCAAATATTTGGCCAAAAAGAAACTGCACGGCTGCCAAAAGGTTTTTACGTCTCCGGCTGGCTTTCTTTTAATTAAATTTTGGTTTTCTGTTTTTTAGTTTCTTACTTTTTTGGTTGTGTTTTTTTTGTCGTGTTTGGGATATTAGTTCTGGGCGCTGGCGCTTAAAGCCGAGTCACGCCTGTCATATGCAGTTTGGCTTTTTTTGTTGAGCTCGGCATTTGGCTCTCTCTGATCTGCCCAAAAAGCTAACTGTAAACATTCACTTACTGACCTCTTTTTCGGCGGCAACTTCCACCTCCACTCCACTCAATTTTCTTTAATGCACGCGACTCTGCCGCCAATGATCTGCTTCTTCATCGTCCTCCACCCGCCGCCTGAGTACAGTGGTTCGGTTTCAAGAAAAATAGTAACCAATATTCGAAAAAATATGATTTATTGCCTTAAGTTGCAGATGGAACTCTTAATCACTTTTCGGACGAGACAGTAGATCGCTCAGTTATGGTACTTCAAAATGTGTATCTTTTTAAACACAGTCCGGCGTCAGACCCCTTAGATACATTAAATTACTGATGATAAATTACTGGTAGTCAATTGTATGTTAAATATTTTTTTAATAATAAGGACCTTTAATAAAATGTTTAGAAGATTTAAAACTTCCAGACTTATTTCTTAACCACGTACAATAAGTACATTTATTTCAGTTCTAGAAGTTGAAAGAAAATTAAAGTTATTGGGTTCCCATTTTTTTTTGAGTGGTAAAGTTTTAAAAAGGAAGTTAATATTTTAACCAAGTGAAAGCTAATTTGTGTGAGAGTAAGCTAATTACCGTACCGCTTATACTTTTTTGTAACATTACGGCTTGCAGTTAAATTTTGAAATAGAAAGGAAGACAGGATGTAATAAACAAGCCACCCCAGGAATAATTTTTTAAACCAATTTTTTATATGAAAACACAATTTGAACAAATAAAAATAATCAATTTTGAAAACCAGGACACTGTGCGAGGTGTATGTGTGTGTGTGCTTTGGAGAGTGTGTGTGTGTGACCCTTATTCGCAACAGCCGCTGAGGCGTAAAATTTATGGCTTTAAAGTCTACAAGTCTATAAACACAGCTTCCAGGCTGCACTTTCTACTGCAACTGCAACTGCCAATGCGCCACTGCCGCAACCACTGAAACTGAATCGTGGATCGTGGATATTGGATGTTGAATGTTGAATGCTGGATATAGGAGAGGCACGGATGGATCTGATCGGATCGGATCGTGTGTGTGCGTTATAATTTCAAATGCGGCTCGCCTTTTTGGATGCATTTTGCTGCCACTTTTGGCAAATTAAATTTGTACGCAAAACCGATTAGGCCAGCAGACATGACCAAGTTGTTATTTTAAATACCGACAACTCCATTTAATCAATATGCCCAGCCTGGCAACAATGCACATGAAAAACTGTTGGCATTGAGCAGAAGGAAGAAAATTTGTAAAGATTTTTGTATAGCTTTTACCTTTGTTTAAATGTGCACTTTGACTGGCAGCAAAATTTTATATTCAAAACCCGTACTTTAAATCTTTGAGTGGTATTTAAATGCAATTATGATTTGATTGATTCTACATGCTCATCAAGATTTTTATTCTTTCCTGACTCAATAACAAAAATAATATTTACATATCTTAATAAATAAAAACCCAACATTATGGTTAACTATTTTGATGAAAAAGAAATACAATATTGCCTTTCATTCTCGACACTTTTAATAAGTCAAGCTTTTAATGAGCTTTAAGATCTTTTTATATTATAGATATATTACATATTAGAAATTTTTGCTTTAGGAGTTTATAGATGACTTCCTATTTATCTATTAATGTAATGAAATTTTATCTTTGAAATTAATATATATTTTAAATTGAGAAAACCTTCATTAACCAATTGGAGTTTCAATAAATGGTATAACCCTAATTCTACACTCTTTATATTTTAAAAAATTTGTATTTTTTTGAAATCTTTTGAGTATACAAATAGCAGCATGACATACATATTTATTGTAAATTCATTAAAAGAATAAATAGATTATTTCGAAATTGTAATTAGTACCTTCAAAAATCAAATATTGTTGCATTTTTAGATTAGTTTTTCTGAAAATGCATTAAATACAAACAGTTCTTGTATAAAATTTCAATTAGGTGAACGCTTTTTCTTCAAGTGCATCGGCAACAACGACAACTACATGTGAGAGCGTTGGATGCTCTGCTCTGCCGCCGACGACTGCGCTGCCTTTCACCCATATAAATTTCTTTTCATTGCAAATTTTTTGCCATTCGTCGGCGCATTGTCAAACCTTTCAGTCGCATTTGGAGCTTAGCTTTCCGAGATTTGATTTCTGGGCGACATCAAAACTACAAAGGCCTAACAAGAAAGGGGAAAATAATACAAGAAAATACAACAAAAAAAAAGCGAAGACGACTATACAAATTGTACAAATCGGATGCGAGCGCGTGTGTGTGACCATTCATTCATTCATTCAACAACAATAAATGAAATACAAAATGCAATCGTCGCAGTTGCAGTCGGCGTCGCAGTAAACTTCGGCAGAGACGTCGGCAGAGGCAGCGACAGAGGCTGAAACAGTAGCAGCATCCAAACCAAATCCAAAAGAGAGATCATTTTTCATATGCGAATCGAAACTCGAAGAGCGCGCATCAAAGTCAAATTCAAACGGCGAAAGAGTAACGAACAAAAGCGAATTGTTTTGTGTGCATAATAACAAAAAAGAAAAAATAAAGCCTTACCAGAACGTAATTGAAATCAAATTAAAGGCGGGCCGTGCAAAAATAAAAAGAAAGAAATAAAGCCGAGGCGATAAAAAAGAAATTATGCTCCATTGTGCGATTGTGTGAGAGGTCAAGTGCCCGGCAGGCAAAAGAAAGGGACAGATACACAGGTTTAATGTTAATAGGCAAACGAATGAACTCATAAAAGGGCAAAAGAGAGGGCAATACTGGGTAAGAAGAAGAGCAGGCCAAGCCCAAATGACCGCAAGAATACCGTTAATTCGAACAGCTTCAGCGGTATTACGAGCATTTATATAGCTTAATACTAGAGAGATTGAGAAAAGAAAAAAAAACTTTCTTCGTGAACTTCAGCCGCATAAAAGTTTGCTACTATTTCAATTTCAATTGTTAACGAGCGAAAGCGCCGCCCGTCACGCACAGAAAAAAAACAACAAACAAATAGCAGGAAAAGTGCAGCAGACAGCGAAAATGTACCAGTCGCAGCATCTCCATCCCCCCGCCCCAAAACCAGCCCAAACGCAGGCCCACAGCCAGAGCCACAGATTTAGCCAGACTCTAAGCCAGATCAAGAGTCGCAGCCAAAGCCCCGACCACAGCCACGACCACAGCCTTAGCCTCAGCCTGAGTCGACAGCTGTTTGGCGCACTGCTGGCCATGTTCATGTTGGCGGCATTAGCGTCAACCACCCATGGTAAGTCTTACATGCAATACACTGCAAGAAAACAAAAAAAAATGGGGAAGATCGATTGAAAACGAGCAGAAAAAAGAAAAGCTAATGTTGGGTATCGAAAACTAATATTTTCTAGGTAAAAAAAATGATATCCTACAAAAATTTAATAGATTTTTATGATGTAGTATCGCATTTAATCTACTAATATTGCTTAGTCAGAATTTAATCAGAGTTTAAACTTTAAATGCAGTCGAAATATTCTTTTTATTGTAAGATAGCATAAGTCGCATTTTCATAATGGAAAATGACTTTAAAGTATTTTTTCAGCTTTTAACATTCTTTTAATTACCGAAACGAAAATGGGGGTAAACAAGAAAAGCTAAAGGATAAGTTTAAACATAAATAAATAAGTTTTCAAGACTTGCAAGCCAAATAAAAAATCAATAGTACAAAAACAAAATAAATTTGTTGATGATTAAGATAAATGTCCATTTAATTCATTAAATTGAGGCACAAAATTCGCTATTTGTTTTTTAAAAATAAAACAAGCGAGCACCAATTTATATAATGTAGGACAATTCAAAGAGCCGAAGACAACACAATTTTTTTTCAGTTTAATTGATTTGGTTTTGAAAACTTTGACTTAAGTGAAGTAAATTGAACGGAAATTCATTCGATTAAATGACATTTCGCTCATCTTTTTTAATTGGTATGGAAGTGTTTGCACTACCACATTAAGCTTGCTTTAAGTCACAGTAGCATATCCTTAAAATCTTTTAAGAGTGTCTAACGGTTACAATTTTTAAATATTTCGTTAGATTAACCTTTTATGTATAAACATATATAAGAAGGTACTTTGGGCTCTAGAGTCTAGACTTATATCTATGGATGTTGAAGTTCTTAAGTGAAAAACTCCAACTGATCTCGAGGCAAAGGAAAGTTGTGGACAGACTAGACTACGATTGCTGTCTCAATTACCGCTTAATTTCTCTGGGTGTTGAAACGGAGAAGGTGAATCGGGGTCCGGATCTAAGACCTACAGCTGTGCGGTGGTAGAAAGGCCGTCGTAGCAGCTATTAATTTCTAAGGTACTACTTCGCACAAAGTGAATGTAAACTGGCACACACGAGAGGCACCCCCAGAGGCCCCCAGACCCCCGAACTCCCCATTTCATACCATCACTCCGCGACGCACAGCACGCTCGTAAATATTTTCGTTCACAATTTGTCCAACATTCAAATAAATTCATTAAAAGCACGATGGGGAGACACAGAAGCCAAGGGAGAATAGTTCATGAGGAAATCAAGTTGACCGCACAGTGGAAACGAGCTCAAAATCGTGAAAAACTGACAGCGGGTTAAATTGGGAGGACGGGGAATACCATACCTCGTTTAAAGTTGACCCGGAGCGAAATGATTTGTTTTACTTGTAAGCGCGATCATTTGGTTAATTGATAATAGCACTTCATTGCCGATTGATGAGATTGATGGGTGAAAGATCAATTAGTTTTGGACGCAGTGATCTCACATTCATAATGGCCTCAATCAGTGGCGCCGTGATTCATCTCTGGGCTTGGTCTTGCCACTGCTTTCCACTGTACCGCACCACACCACACCGAACCAGAGCAAACCGAGCACACACATTGTATATATACAATGTATATATCATGCAAAAGTCCCTGCCCAGCAATGCAGTGCGTTGGTTGCTGGATTTTTCCACTTTTGAAAATTATACGGTGGCTGCTTTTATTATTTCTCTCGCCTTTTTTTTGCAATTGATGGCATCCGATAGGCAGGAGCCTGGCAGCCACTCGCTGGAGGCCAGGAAAATGTGTCTGCACTTGAAGAAATGTATATTTTATGTATTTAAGAATTTAAAAAAAACGTAGCTTCAAAAATCCTTTTTATAAAGATAATAGAAATTGCCTTAGTCTATTTGTTACATTCAAGAAATTTAAGTCATCAGAGAAATTGGAGGATTTTAGGTCTATATCAGTTGTATCTAATATTTGTATTCTTATCCTTTTCTTATAACTTTTCATTTATAGAATTTAATCATATATTTAAACATGAGTATAAAAAAAGGCAACTAGAATTTAGTAGAACATTTTTATATGGAAAAACCTTTTTGTAGGGATATTTGTTTCTGCTTATGGTTTGTGGATGGTTTTTAAGGCTCTAATATTATATTAAGAGCATATATTTTTACCGAACTAGAAGTTGGTTTTAATCGAACCTTTTTATTTTAATCTAGCGGGGAAACTCTTTATTGTATATCGTGCTAATACAACATAAGTAATTGGCAATCTTTAAGTCTGTCTTAATGAAGTTTTACTTAACTAGAAGGTTCAATTAAGCTTAATTAGACATCTTTTATCACACTTAAACATATTATCTCAGCTTGACAGACTTTCCCAAGCTTAAAACACGATGCGCTCCAATTTTTCTTTGAGTGCAGGAATGGTGAGAGTGGGTGGGGCAGTTGAGGTCGCATAGTTGCAGTGCTGTATGAGATAGCCTGTGGTCTCGGCTTTTGCCTCTGACCATTCCAGCGGATCGTTTACATGTGCATTAATTCCTAACGCCGCTTAATTTTCTCCGAGCTTAATGGCTTCGCTGCCTCCGATTCAGCCTCAGATTCCGATTCGGATTTGAATCCAGCCAGAGACTGACTCCGAGTCTGAGTCCATTAAGATGAGAATGCGTCTGGCTGGCTGGATGTTGAAATTTCCATCTTTATGGCCGGCAGCAACAAATTGGAATAATGAACGTGGGTTCAATTATCGCAGCCAAACAATCGTGGCAGCCTCAAAGAGCGCTAATAGATTTTCTACTGCTAGTGGGTATATGTATAAATGAGTTGAGTGCTTCCTCCGGAGGCGGCTCTCACAGCTTTCTTTGCAAACAAATCCAAACAAAGCAAAAGCCAGGCTAGGCAAACCAAACCAAACCAAACCAGCGGTTCCACATCCGACCAAAGACAACAGAAATGTTCGGTGCCGGAGGCAATTAGTGTGGAAATTTCACTTGCAGTTTTTAGCACAGATTAAGCTTATGATTTCTGGAGGGGATTAGCATGAACAATTATAGATGGAGGTCGTTGATAGTATGTATAATAATACTTGTGCTCAAATCCCCAGACATAAATGCCATTGTGTCGTTTACTTGGAATCGAGATTTGAAGACGGGTAACATTTGCCGTTACCGTTAGTAAGGGAACTGCCCCCCCTTTCCTCATGTTCCTCCAACCTCCAGAATTATTCAAGTTAATGGCTGGTTACTTGAGTCGGTCATGCGATCACTCCAGAACTTGGACGATGCGGGGGAGTCGGAACGGGAGGGGGGAGCAGGGTCTGGAGGTGGGCCAAACAGTGGGTCACAACTGCGCAAAATGCCCTATGATCGTGCGGCTAATCTGACATTTGTATGCCCAGAGCAGACTCTTCCGCATGCGGCAAAATAAAGCGGAGGAAAACTCGAAGGGAAAGTTTTTTTGAGCGGGTTCGATACCGAGTTACCCTGGAAAAAAGTTCGGAGAAAAAGTGTAAACAACACTTTGAAAGTGGGAAAATGAGTTAACCAAAAAGGGAAGTAAGTGGCTTATTAATAATGTATAAATGTTACAAACTATCAAGTCATCTTATGCTTCGCTCGTTGGCATTTACCAATAGTTTAAACATTATTATTATAGATTTCGAACCATTCAGAAACTTTTGTTAATTAGGCATGGTTTATGTATATCCTAAAGGGTCATCCTGAATAAAAGTTTTGTCGAAAACTCTTGATTGCTACTGATTACATATATATAAATATATTTATCCTGTAGGATCATCATGAATAAATGTTTTGTCCAACAACATAAGTGTCCCTCTAATTTAGTGAATGTCTATATTTATCAAAGTTTAATATTTTTTTCAGATCATTGTATAAAATTCATTTTTGAGAAATGTTAATGTTAAGGGAATGGAATATTTTCCTATTAGTTTGAAATTAAACTGCTAGTTTTCGAGTCCTAAGTAAAGGAGTCTTTTAAATAATGTTACCAATTTAGAAACAAATAATTAAGAACTTTCTAACTTTCTAAACAGGCGCTGTAACAGACTCCCCCATCAAGATCATTCGGCTACCGGCGCAGGCACCCGTGATCCGTTACCGCAGTGCGGATGCGGCGCCGGACTCACTGCTGATCAACTACCGCCAGGATGCCCAGCCGGAGCTGTCGTCCACGCTGATGCAGGCACCAGGAGCGGCGGCGGCGGCTCTGGAGTCGCTCCTCCGCGAGGAGACCGAGCAGCAGCAGCTGGTCCAGATGGGCAGGCGGAACCGGGCGAGTGCCTCCACCACCGGAAATTGTCCCCGATCCTGTCCACCGAGCATAACAGTGGGAGCTGAGCCCGTGTGCGGCAGTGACGGACTGATCTATGCCAATCTCTGCGAGCTGCGCAAGAAGACCTGCTCCCGGAGCGGAGTGTCTCTGATCAAGGATGTTCGCGACGGCTGCGAGCGGTCCAAGGGTTCGGATTGCAAGCATCGTTGCAGCACGGAAAAGGATCCGGTTTGTGGAACGGACGGACGGACCTACCTGAACCGCTGCATGTTGAGGGTGCAATCCTGTCGCGTGGGCTTGGCAGCCGTGAAGCTCTCGCACGTGGGTCCTTGCAGCAATACGAGTGCTGTGCGTGAGTCCTGTCCGGTGGATTGTAATAGTGCACCCAAGGATGGACCGGTTTGCTCATCGGATGGCAATGTGTACAACTCGACGTGCGAGATGAAGCTGCACACGTGTGGACAGGGTGTGGTGAAGACCAGTCGGAAGCACTGCCAATCCACGAGGATGTGTAGAGAGTCCTGCTGGCGGGTGGCCAGGCCCACGTGCGGCTCCGACGGACGTCTGTACGCCAGTCCCTGCAAGATGCGCTCCTCAAATTGTGGCAAACACGTCTTCGAGGTTCCCCTGTCCTTCTGCATGCCGCAGGAGCGGCACGGCAGTGCCTCCGATGCCTGTCCCACAGAGTGTCCCAAGGCGGAGGTGAATTCCTCATCGCAGTACGTGTGTGGCAGCGATGGTAACATATACTCTTCTCTCTGCGAACTGAAGATGCTCAACTGCGGGTGAGTCTAAATGGGTTAATAAGAGTACAATCCTGGCTCAATTTGATCTTTCAGTCCACAGCGTAAGTCCATCCAAAAAGTGAGCATGGACAAGTGCAAGGGTCGACTGACTCGCTGCAAGCAGCTGCCTCCTTGCAAGGACTTTAACAGCCTGTTTGGTTCCATCTTCAGCTCGAAGCGAAACGATAAACTCTGCGGCACGGATGCCAAAACATACGGCAATGAGTGCGAACTGGCCCATGCCACCTGTCTGTAAGTACATGACATTTAAGGCAATCTTTGAGAATTACTTATAGGGGGTTAGATATGAAAACGTGTAAAAAGGTCTTTCAAATATATTTCCCGAATCGCCTTTATAAAAGGTTGTACGTTTTTTATAGACACATTATCTAATGAAAAATTGATAATATATTTAAAAGGTGAATATTTTATGTGAACACTATATGTGAAAAGGTATATATGTATTATATGTAAACATTTGTTGATGGATCGGGGGATTTGTTATATAATAATATAATAAAATATAATATTTAATAAAATAAACTACAATACAATATATGTAAGCTGAATATTTAACAGTTGAAAATTAACCTTATTTCAGACGCGGCGTAAATCTGGCTCACATTGGTCCCTGCACGGATCTGAATTCGCCCACCAAGGACTGCGGGGATGCCTGCACCCGGGCGGATTTGGAGCAGCAGCCGGTGTGTGGATCGGATGGCAATACCTTCGCCTCCATGTGCGAGTTCAAGCGGCGCACTTGCAATCTCCGTGTGGTTTCCGTATCGCTCAAGAACTGCGCCCTGACCGCAGACTGTGAGTCCGATTGTGATGCCCAGCCGCCAAGTTTCGTGTGCGGATCGGATAACAATCTGTACAAGTCCGAGTGCCACATGCGCAAGGAGAACTGCGGCAAGCACGTGTTTGTGGTGCCGCTAAAACGCTGCCTGGCCGCCTTCCAGCTTAAGGGATGTGCCCGCATCTGTCCCAGGGAATTCGAGCCTGTTTGCGGCAGCGACAATAAAACCTATTTGAACGACTGCTTCCTGGAGATCGAGAACTGCAGGGCGAACCAGACGGTCAACGTCAACTACTACGGCGCCTGTGGCCGCCCCGAAGCACCATCCACTAACTTCCTTTACTAGGATGTATGCGTGGCGCCTTCATTTCACTTGGCATTTAATATTTTTAGGCTATAGTCTTGTATTGTACTTTTTTAAAATCGATATTTATTGAGTTTGAATTAAAGCCCCCAACGAACTTACAAGGAATGCACTTAAACCCAGGCCTGACACTATAAACTAGGCGGAGTCATCGAAGAGCTTGCTCAGCATAGCATTTATCTCGTGCGGTCTGTACTTGACGTATTTGTCGGGATTCTTGCTAAATTGCACAGAAGAGTAACTAAAAATTATAAATAATTATTAGTAATCGATACATAGAACAACCATTTATAAGCTTACATTTCGAAGAATCTATTGTATTTGGGTATTATATGCTCCACATTATCACGTTTGATGCCTTCACGCAGAATTACATCGGGTATGGAGATGCCTCGCTGGATTTTACAAGCCTCCTCAAAGTCCTTGTTGAAGTTCTGAATCAGAAAAGAAAAATATTTCAAAGTGAAACGCTCTGCTTTAAAACAAATATGGGATCCTATTATTTGTATTCCAAATCAATTTGTTATACTTTAAAATTAAAACTCATAGTATAATTAATATAAATTTAAATCCGATTATATCTGGGCCTGTTAAGCTTTTTGAAAACCATAAACCTACAGAGAATCTCTCCTTAAGCACACTGCGATCCTTATCCTTGACCTTGCCGCCCACAGGCTTGGGCAGTTCATCCAAAGAGTAGATGCCCAGTAGCATTTTGGACCAGGTCTTCTGGTAGCTGGCCTTCAATTCACGAATCATCTCCAGGTAGCTGTGCTCGCATTCCGGTTCTGCAAGGGTGACCAAATCGATAAGGTTGGAGCGCTGGAGCGACTTGAGGATGTAGTGGATGTTGTTGAGACGAAACAGGTGCTTGGTTGCCTGGTCATTGTACTGCTCGCACTTGTTCATGATCGAAAGATTCAGCTCTGCCAAAGCTTTCTCTGTTAAAAATAAAAACGGATTAAGAAAGGTGCTGAGAAAATTTCCAATTTTCACTTACTAATATAAATGGCTAATAGAGCCTTATTGCGTTCATCGCCAGGCAGCGCTTTCTTCATCAGAATAGTATCCAATTGCGTGGAGTAAAGGACATCCTGCGATAAAATCGATCCAATAACATCAAAGTGCTCGTACAAGTGCTCAATAAACCAGATCGTATTGGAGGTCAGTTCGTGAACGGTGGCATCTTTTGGAACATTACTCTGGCCCACAATGTTCGTGCTGGATTCACCCTTAACCACGTCCAGGAAGTGCTCCAATGCCTTGGCTCCAGTGTGCTGCAACTTATTCAGCACCTTTTTGAGTTGCTCCCGCTGTGCAGGATCATAGGTGCGGTCAATGTCCGGCTGCAGAAGGATCACCCTCTTCAAGGCAGAAAATATACCCAGTGCCAAAGGCCACTCCTTGCGGGAGATGGATCGCAGGATGCGTTGGGTGATGGCCTCAGCATCCTTGACCACCAGTTCGATGGCGTTGTATGCCAGGCGAGCGAATACTTCGTTGTGCTTTGACTGAGGAATAATGTCGTGCATGATAGCTCGCTCCCAGTTCAGCAGTCTCTGCAGTCCCAGCAGCATAACCAAATACTTGTCCAGCTCCTGATCTCCATCTAGTAGATCCTCGGAGGTCAAATGGTCACTGTGCGAAGATGCTTTCTTAATAGAGAAGCCAGTGGACTGCTCAATGGTCTGGGTCGCCCGCAGATAAAACTGACTGGCCTTCTTTTCAAATCTAAAGTTCACAAAATAAGTCAATTTCTTTAAAGAAATACAATTCGATCTTACATTTGCTGTAGACGGGCGGAGGTTGTCTTTTTGGGTTCCGCTTGGCGTCCACTATGACGAGGTCTCTGCAAAAATGTAAAAATATTTAAGTATTGTAAAATAACAAATAAAATAATCAAAGTTGATTTTTTATATTTTACATTTTTTAAAAATGTCTATTCGAGTTCATAAATGTCTATTCGTTATTTTGATGGTTCTCAATGCATAAACAAGCCATTTTTGCGATATTATATTTATTAAATTATATTTTATTTTTCCAATTTGTTTATTAACACACAAAGGATCCAATAAAAGTTTTTTGTTTATTTAAACATTTAAAAGCATATTTTCGATAATCACCTAACATATTTTTTTTTCTGCTTGCTTGGGAATATAATATTAGCTATAAGACACCAGGTCCTTTACAAAAAACTATACTAAACCTATTCAAGTATCCACATATATAAATAAGACACAGTTTCTCTTCACATAAAACATTTTAATCTTAAGCTACGATGATAAGTTGGGCCGGCCAGCGAGCCTTTTAGAGAGTATCAAGAACTTCCATGATGCGGTTGCAATCCTCATCAGTGTTCAGGCCAATTTTTATAAGATCAGCCCGCTTCATGGAGGCCAGTTCTACCAGATCAATGTGGGCTTCCTCGAAGTTGGTTACATAGTTCTCCAGGCCCATATGCATGAGAATTTGCTCTACATTGGCGGCATGGTTTACAGCGTACGAGTGGTTTGAGGCTATAATGGACCGACGACGCGACTCCAAGGTCAACGAGGTCTCCATATTTGAGTCATCCGAACAGGTTTCCGGGCTGCTGCTGCTCTTCATTTCTCGCTCCGGCTCCTTAATCTCCTCCTGCGGTTTGGCCAGATTGAAAATTGGCGGTTTTAGCTGATTGCGAAGATTATACTGGTGGTGCTGCTGATGATGCATTTTCATCGGCGGCTTCTGGAAGGATCCAAACCGCATGGGCGATACCGGACTCTTTTTCGTGCCCATATTCTCGATGGGCGAGAGATTGGGCGAACGGAAGTTCCCGTATATAGGCGTAGAGCACCGCACATTAGAGGTGTTCACCCTTAGGGTGTTCCATCTGCGCTCTTTTAAAGTTGGAGTGCGGTTAAAAGTAATTTTTGTCTTGTTTGTTGGTGTACGACAATTCTCCATTTTTAATGTACTAGAGTTTATATATCGTGGAACAGAAAACGACGCTTTCCTCGCAAACTCAAGCTGACAAATGGCGACCATTAAAATTGACTGACATTGCCGCGGCTCGAGGAGCTTTTTCGAACCTATTCCGTTATTCGAAATCATCAGCGATGGGAAATTTCAAGTTGCTACCATTAAGTGTCGCTTAATTGGTGTACTTTTTTTTAAAACCAATTTCCCAATACGCTCGAATATATATGTATTTAAATACAAAATAGTTAAAATTTTAAGAATTAAGAAACATACTCATTTTCTAGTTTTAATCAATGGAATTTTAGATAAAAATAAATTAACATATTTTTTAAGACATTTTTTAAACCGAAATTGTTTACAATTTTTGTTTTACGGACTCAGTATACGAACAGTTTTTTGTTTTAAGCACCAATTTTTTTCAGTTTAAATATATAAGATACTTTACTTTGCTTTCAAAATGATGTATGTATATATATAATAAAAACCTTATAGGTACAAAACATAGCCATATATTCCTATCACTAGGCATACATCATACTAGTTAAACTGTTGTATACTAAACAAAACACCTATTGAATAATAATCTCCGAAAAAAATGTAAAAATTACTTACCAGTGCCTCGTGACCCCAGCTGTTGCTCTTCTGGTGGTCCTTGAGCAGCTGCAGCGATCGGAGCACCACATCGCCGCGTTCCGTGGCGTAGATGTGGATGTACTCCCTCAAATTTTGCTCCAGCCAGTGAGAAATGGTGTACAGCTCTTCTCGAGTGGTTTGCGACAGCTGCCGGAAGGAGGTGTACTCATCACTTGAGTCATCCTCTATGTATATAAGATCCAGCAGTTCCACAGGCTTCAACGGAGCACTGTGCTTCTTTAGCAGCATACTATAATGCTGATTGAGACCCTCGCATCCGGTATTGAACAAACTGGTGACATTCTCCAGCTCCACACTCTGGGAATTGCTGTGCCGGAAGTAATCATCGGCATCTCGCAGTTTGGCCAGTGCATCCAGGAAGACGGAGATGTTTCCCTCCTGCGGACCCTGGTGAATCAGCTGGCACACCTGCTGGGAGACATCGTAGTGGGACAGAACACTTTCCAGGCAATTTAGAGTGGCCTCCAGATCTGAAAGAAAGACGGTGACCCATCAGTTTTCAGTAAATCCTTTGGGTTATCTTTGATGTTACTCTGCTGCCTTTGCTGGAGCTGCTCCGTCTCCTGGTAAACGGGTAGTATGGTCTGCTCCAGGTTTCCCAAGCGCTTTTCGAATATTGTAAGGATACTGGACATTTGAGTGGAGAGATCATGATATTTATCCACTCGATCTTTCAGCAGAGCCAAATTTGTAGCTTCCTACGGAGATTTATGATTAATATAATGGTTTATAAGGGTGACAGCTGTATGTACCTTTTCCAATTTGCTGTGCGCCTGCAATGAACTGTCCAGATTGTTCATTTTCAAGCGTTTAAATGCTGAAATTCTTTAAAAACAATCAATTGTTGGTGAAATGTAAAAAATAATTCTTGTCTTTTATTTTGGGTGGAAGAACTTTGGTATTATTAGGTATTGACACTGTGGTCATACTGCTGAATACCGTGTTGCCAACTAATTTGAAATGAATTAAATTTTAACGGGCATTTAAAATGCTTAAAAAATATATTAATTGTTTCGGAGCTCAAAAATAACGTAATAAAATACTTTTATTTTCTTATTTACTTGTTCTAAAGGTAATTTGTATCGTCACTTCTTTTAGCTTTAAAAAGCCATGCCCAACGGAAAAACCAGCCAAAGTGTCATCACTAGCCGAGACGCTAACTTTTGTTGTGGATTTGGTTGCCATGGAATCTGTGTGTAAACAACGCACCTGAATCTTGGAATTTTTACCAACTATGCAGGACTAACCATTTCGTTTTGTGCAATAATGAGGGGCGTTTTGAAATGGCTGGAACGCATCGAGTTTCCCAACAGCAAAGAAAACGAAATCAGGTAAAGCTTTCTCGCCCGGATAAACCATAACCTGTTGCTCCATAACGGTAATCGGAAAAACCCCTTTTTCCAGTGTCCACAATGTTTGCTATGCTCCCGATGGCAGCCAGTTGGTGGTGGCTGCGGGGGATCGGCTGCTCATCTACGATCCCAACGACGGATCCCTGCTGAACACCTTAAAAGCCCACAAGGACACAGTTAATTGTGTGGCCTACTCGAGGGATGGCAAGAGATTCGCCAGCGGAGCCTCCGACAAAATGGTCATCGTGTGGTCACCGCAGCTTGAGGGACTGCTCAAATATTCGTGAGTACACAGGAAAAAATCAATATGCTATAAGATCCAGTTAATGATTTTGCATTTGATTTATTAAAATTATTTGATTATAATATGCACAAAATATTAAATCGATTTTTTAATTTGTTATTTAAAATTTATTAACAGACTGAGAAAAATAAAAAAGTTAGTCAGAAGTATTGATTAAATTTAAACCAAATTTCTTATTAATTTTAATAACTTAATACTTTTAGGTCAGAATGATTTTTTATATTTTATAAAATTAATTTATTAAACCTAATACAACGAAATGCTAACATATTATTTTCCACAGACACGGAGACTCGATTCAGTGCATGAGCTTCAATCCCGTCTCGCACCACCTGGCCTCGTGCTCCTTGTCGGACTTCGCCTTCTGGTCGGCGGATCAGAAGGCGGTGCAGAAGTACAAGATATCCGCCCGCGTGAATGGCTGCTCCTGGACGAATGATGGGCAGTACCTAATACTGGGCCTGGCCAATGGCACCATTTCAATAAGGAATAAGTTGGGCGAGGAAAAAGGGCGAATAGATCGACCAGGTGGCCCCAATAGTAACGTCTTCAGTGTGCAGTGCTGTCCGGCAAGTGGTCCCGGTAGTGTTGACACCATCGGCGTCGTAGACTGGAGTCAGACGCTGTCGTTTCACACATTGAGTGGCCAGATGATTGGCAAGGAGCGAACCCTGGGCTTCGATCCATTGTGTCTGCAGTACTTTCCCAATGGAGAGTTCTGCTTGGTCGGCGGCTGCACTGGAGGACTCCACTTCTTTACCAGGGAGGGCATTCGGTTGGGCACGCTGGGTGATAGTTTCGATACCTGGATCTGGACGGTGGCCCTGCATCCCAATGGCCAGTCCTACACCATTGGCTGCCAGGATGGAACACTGGCCTGCTTCAACATTGCTTCGAGCACCGTGCATGCTTTATATAGGGAGCGGTATGCCTTTCGGGAAAATATGTGCGACGTGATCATTCAGCACTTGATCTCCGGCCAAAAGGTGCGCATCAAGTGTCGGGACTTGGTCCAGAAGATAGCCATCTATCGGAATAGACTGGCGGTTCAGCTGCCAGAACGTGTAGTTCTCTATGAACTGAGCTCTGGAGAGGATCAGCCCATGCACTATAAAGTGAGAGAAAAGATCCAGCAGAAGTTTGACTGCAGTTTGCTGGTGGTCTGTGGTCGTCACATCGTCCTCTGCCAGGAGAAGCGACTTCAATGCCTGGATTTTATCGGTGTACTGCAGCGAGAGTGGATCATGGACTCGTTTATAAGATATATTAAGGTCACCGGTGGACCTGTGGGAAGGGAAGGACTGATGGTGGGCCTCAAGAATGGCCAGGTGTTCAGGATCTTTCTCAACAACTCGCTGCCCCTGCTGATCACCACAGCTGTGTCTGCGGTCCGCTGCCTGGACATAAACTCAAAGCGCAGCAAGATTGCTGTTGTGGACGATGTGGGTCGTCTGGTGGTAAGGGACATCATCAACGACACGATTTTGTACCAAGATACGGGTGTTAACAGCGTCACATGGAACACACATCTGGATTCCATGCTCTGCTATACCCATAGCACGGGTGGACTAAGTGTTAGAGTGGGAAACCTGCCACCGAGGGCACCGCAGAACATGCATGGCGTGGTGGTTGGACTTTGTGGAGCCACTGCCTTTTGTTTGCGAGGGAACATCATGCACAATACGCCATTGGCTCTGGGTTCCACCATGTGGCAGTTCATCGAAGCTGGATTATTTGAGTAAGTGATATACCCTTATATTTAAACCGATTTTAATAGTTACTGTTTTCCAGGGAAGCTTACCAGGTTGCTTGTCTTGGTGTGACCACCAGCGACTGGGAGGGATTGGCTCAATCCGCTCTAGAGGCCCTTCACATCAACATAGCCCGCGATGCCTACGTCAAAGTGAGGAACCTTCCCTGGCTCAAACTCATCGGTGAGCTGCGGGATCAGCAGCAGCGATCGGCTGTGCCTAAGGAAGTCCTTTTGGCGGAGAACTGCGCCTTTGCCGGGAAGTTCAAGGAAGCAGCTCGGCTATTTCTCAAGTGCGGCCAGTCATCGAGAGCACTTGAGATGTACACAGACCTGCGCATGTTCGATCTGGCCCAGGAGTATATCAAGGACGGGACAGCGCAGGAGAAAAAGGAACTGGTACGCAAGCGGGCAGAGTGGGCTTACTCGGTCAAGGAACCGCGTGCTGCTGCCGAACTTTTGCTCTCAGCTGGCGAGAATCAGAAGGCCATTGACATTGTTGCTGAGCAGGGATGGGCCGACGTGTAAGTTAATCAAAGAAATTAGATTTCAAATCCTGTTGTTAATTAAATAACCTTGTTGCAGTCTATTCGATATTGGACGTCGGTTGAGTTTAACCGAACGCGATGCTCTGGAGTCAGTTGCCCAGAATCTGAAGACCCTCAAAGCTCTTCCTCTGGCTGCTGAGATTTTCAAAAAGCTGGGTGATGAGGCCCAGGTCGTGCAACTGCATATTGAGGTTCGTGACTGGCCGGAGGCTTTTCGATTGGCAGATTCTTTGCCAGAACTGCTGCCCACAGTTCACTACCAACATGGACAATGGCTGGCCGAAACGGATCAGTTTATAGAGGCACACCAGGGTAAGTGCTTTTAGTATATAAATAAACATATTAATGTTTATTAATATATATTATTTAAAATCATCCCGAATGAATATTTTTCTTTTTAGCCTATTTAAAGGCAGGGCGCACCAAGGAAGCCAATCGTTTGCTTAAACAATTGAGCAATACAGCCATTGTGGAGGAGCGCTATTTGGATGCCAGCTATTTTTATTGGCTGCTGGCCAAGCAATATTTAGATGTATATCATGCCAAGGAGTAGGTTACATACTATTTCAAGATTATACCTTTTAAGTAATATTTTAATTTTCCTCTTTCTCAGTGAACAAAATCCCATTGACCACCACCTGACAGAGTACAAAAATCATTTACGTATTGCCAAGGTTTATTATGCCTATAGCGTCATATATTCTTATATGAAGGAACCCTTTACCACACATTCCCCAGTGAGTCTTTTCAACGTGAGCCGCTTTATACTCAACGAAGTGGAACATAAAGGAGTGCCCAAAGGAGTCAGCATGTTGTAAGTTATTGTATTAAAACATATAAACAGAATCGGTGATTAAATGTATCTTTGCTTTTAGTTCGGTTCTTTTTACTTTGGCCAAGCAAGCCAAGTTTTTGCAGGCCAACAAATTGTGCCTTCTGATCAACAAAAGATTGCAATCCCTGAAGCCACCAGCTGGAGTCCAAGAGCAGATCGATGTGAGTAGCTAAATTTTTTTTTTTGTTTTCCAAAATGGCTAATTAAAATGAACTTTTTTAGCTCAATTTCTTGAACAGCAAGGCTTGCAAGAGTGGCTTTAACGATCCAGAGGAGATCCTGCCACTTTGCTACAAGTGCTCAAACTACAGTCAACATTTGAACAGCAATTGCTGCCCTACCTGCAGGCAGGATTACATTTTCTCATTCGTTTCTTTTGGTAAGAGCTTAAAACTTTCTCCTGTTTTTACTTTCCTCCTGATTTACAAATGTAATTTTCAGAAATACTTCCTTTAGTACAATTTTATCCAGAAGTGGATATATCAGATTCGGAGGCCGAGCGTTTGCTGCTGGCTCCTGCAAAACATGCCGAGGATTCCGATCCATTCAACGAGGATGTGGCCAGTGCCTTGCCATTAAGCCTGGATCGCAATGGTCTGCGTGCCATAGATCCGAATCATGTCTTGATCCTTAAACGGAGGGGAAAGAATGTGCGAAATGTTTATTATCGGAATATATTACCAGATTTACAGGTTACTTATTGTCCCCAATGTCTGCTGGTGAGTTCAAACAAAAACCAAAATCCATATTTGGTTTTATAAGAAGTCCTTTTTTAGCTATTCTATGCCGAAGATTTTGAGCTGCAGGTGTTGCAAAAAGGTTATTGTCCATTTTGCCACACATCCTCGGAAAAGTTGCTGGAAGACTTTTGAATTTGCCTTATATAGAGATTAACAATATAATTTCCGTCCAAAACTGTACAAATAGAAATATATACACAAATAAAATAGCTTTTACGCCCAGGTCTCCTCCTGATATCGCCGCTGCTTGATCATCAGATCCACGTAATCCGCATCGCCATCGAGAATCTCTATAAATGCCTCTCTTACAGACTTTGGCATATTGTTAGAATTTCCAGCCACGTATATAAACGCATTTCGGTCTTTGATAAGCTTTGCCAGATGAGCACCATTCTTGGTGATTAAATGCTGGACATACACCTTATGGTCCTGATCCCTCGAGAAGGCTATGTGAGCTTCAACCAGCTTGGCTTTGGTCCACGTGGAGAAGTCCTTTTCAAAGTGGTAATCGGCTGTCCTATTCCGGCAACCAAAAAATACAATTAAGGGGCCAATGGAGGAACCTGTTGATTGAGCATGCAATCGATTTTGGATGATACTGCGAAATGGAGCGATGCCCGTGCCAGGTCCGACCATGATCAGTGGAATGCTTAAGTCATTTGGCCAGACCATAGTTCCTTTTTTGACCACTCCACGCAGTTCTGCTCCCGATTCCAGATTTTTCAGCCAATTGGAGCACAAACCCAGCCGCGGTGTATGCATAATTGTTTTGTACTCCACCACAGCTACCAGCAAATCCAAAGTTGGGGAGGACTCATCCGAGGCTATGGAAAAGCTGCGAGGCTGGATCAGTGGCATCATTTCGAAGAGCTGCACTAGCGTTAAACTGGCGGTGGCATGCCGGAAATCCTCCAGAACCTCCAGGAGACTGCGACGAGGTCTGTTTACATATGCCACCAGATCATCGATACCCTCGGCAGAACAGAACTCGAGAAGCTTCTCCTTTTCCATTTCATCACTGCAATTCTGACCCAGAACCTCGAGGAATCGTTGCCGCGGTTTGGCGCTCAAATCCCAAACATATTTGGCTGCCTGCTGGAGGCTTAGTGGAATGGAGTAGGCTTTGGGAAGGGGCATGTCCAGGTGGGCACTGGTTATCTCCACGGCAGTGCTCTCATCGAAATCCAGTTTGTGTTCGCGGGTTAGGTCGAAGAATGTTTTGACAGTATTATCGCTGTTTTGGGGCTGAACATCGAGCACATCGCCGGGTTCCCAGCTTGAAGTTTCAGTTTGGCATTGTAGTCGCAAGAAACGTACATCCTGAAAATGGTCCTCCGTCGTTGTCCTTTGGTTTTCAAGGATTTTAAAGGAGTGGGAAGGTTGCTTTTGTGTCCAGAGCAGGGTTTCCGATGGAGAACTAAGGAAATCCCTGGGTAACTCTTTAACGAACCACTTTCCTATAGTTTGGTTACTGTTGTTGAGTTTGCTTTCATCCAGACAAGAGATGCCCTTCAATGCCGCCCATAGATCCTTTGTCCAGGCCAGAGATACGCCCAAATGTCCGTAATCGTGCTGATCATCACACAGACCCACTGGGCACACGGATGTGGCGCCCAGATTCAGCAGCCGCTTGCTAAGTTTCTTAGCTGCATAGTTAAACTTTGGATAGCTGGAGTCCCCGAGGCCAAGGCATGCGAACTGCATTCCTTGCAAGGATTGAGAGGGTAAACTGCGCTTCAAGAGGAACCGCCAGGCCATCTTCATGTTGTCCGGCTCCACTCCATCGCCGGTGGTGGCCACCACGAAGACCACGAGGCGCTCCTCGATCAGCTGGGACATTTCGTACTCCTCGAAGGAGAGGACGGGACCCTGGAAGCCCAGCTGGTGGGACTCTCGCCAGATCTGCTCCGCCACATCCTGGGCGGTTCCGGTTTGACTGCCATAGAGCACCAGCAGCCGCATATTCTAGAATTTTTAAATACAAATTTGAATTACTAATGAATTTGTTAATTTGTGTGTGACCACAGTACCAGTGACGCAATGACCCATTTTGGTAAAAAGAAGACATCTAGAGAAAGAAATTTTAGTGGAAACACGTTGTTTCACATGGTGTTCTTACGAACCAGACGCGGTCACACTAATTGAAATTGTTTTGATACGCAAGCCACAAAATTGTTTTGCTTAAAAGTAAGTTTTATTCGCAAAAAATGGCCCCCAAAAGGCAAATCGATGTGCAGCTGAGCAAGAAGTTATCCTGGTTGCTGCGGCACGGTGCAACATCGGAGGGAATCCACATCAAGGAAGATGACTTCGTTAGTATATCTGATTTGCAGGAGCACCCGCGGTACAGAACCTTCACGCTCGAAAAACTGGAGGAGATTGTCTCCACGGATGCAAAGCAACGATATACTCTTCGATGGAATCCAGATTGCGGTGTCCACGAAATTCGCGCCAATCAGGGACACTCGCTTTCAGTGGTAGAGGGCGAAGCTGCCGGTCTAGACAGGATTACCCATATTGCACAGGTCCCTCTGGCAGTGCACGGCACATACTACCGTCATTGGGAAGCGATAAAGAGGCAAGGTCTGAGTAGGATGAAGCGCAACCATGTGCACTTTGCCAGCAGCGATTATACGACCTGCACCCTCAGTGGATTCCGCAGCGATTGTCAGATTTTGATATATCTTAATATAAATAAGATTCTAGCGGATGGCATACCCTTCTACCGCTCCAGCAATAATGTACTGCTCTGCCCAGGAATCAATGGCTTTATACCCAAATCCTATTTCTTAAGGGTGGGGGACAGAAAAACGGGGCAGGCACTTACTTTCTGATCATTGTTGTTGAATAAACCTGGCCGTCAAGCATTAATTTAAACGTGTTCTTGCAGAAATGCCGGCTCCTGCCTCGGAAATTACCCCCCCGCCTGGGGATGTTGGCGATAATATGGTGCTGTGCATGGTCTGCGCCGCGCCCTTCCAAAACATGCAGGATTGCCTGGCCCACGAGCTGCTAAAGCATGCCAGCAAGCCTCAGAAACAAATGCGACAGCGACTGAACGCCATTACCAAACTGTTCACCAGCGCACAAGCACAATCCGAGCGGAATGAGCTGCGGGAGGCGCTTGAAAAGTCGGCACCCGGTGGCCACCTGCGGACGGTATTGGATTTCTTTGCCAGTGATCTTCGAAAGATGGAGGCCTGCTTCGGCCACGTGCGTAACTGCATAGAGAAGGAAATGAGAGGCAGGGTTAGGGTTTTTCCCTTTGGTTCACTCGTCACAGGACTGGCCTTAAAGGGTAAGTGGTAACCAGCAAAAGAAAGGCACCTAACCCGAATGCATTTCCTCTAGAAAGCGACATAGATTTGTACCTGCAGCCCTGTGGAGAGCAGCCCCCCATGTTCCACAAGCAGCTGTACAACAAGGTCTCATACTTTTTGCGGAGATCCAAATGCTTTGAGGATATCTGCACCATTCGTCATGCCCGTGTACCCATCATCCGATGCAAGCATCAGCTTACCGGACTCAACATAGACATCAATATGTCCAATCCGAATAGCACATATAACTCGCGATTTATAGGCGAACTAATGTTCCGCGATGAGCGGCTCCGCGAGCTTGGCCTGTTCCTGAAGATCTGGGCTAGGAAGCTCAAATTGATTGGCCACGGCAGCATGACTAGCTATTGCCTAGTTACCTTGATCATCGTTAACTTGCAAGTGCATCAACTGCTGCCCTCTGTCAAACAGCTGCAGTCGCTCTGCCCACCTGTTAATATGTGTGGCGTTAACTACGCCTATAGTTTGGACCTGACGCCACCGGTTTCAGCTCGGATGACCACGCTGGAGCTTTTAAAAAATTTCTTTGTATACTACAGTACTGTCAACTTTGAGAAGAGCATTTTAAGTCCGTTTTTGGGGAGCTGCCTCGACAAGGAGACAACGCTGGGTACGCCTGGCGGATTTCCAGAGTACGACGAGCAGATGCAGCTCATGCAGGATGCGGCAGATGAGCCCCCGGAACCTTTTCAGCTGGATCGGGCCATGTGCGTACAGGATCCCTTCGAGTTGCAGCACAACGTGGCCAAGTCAGTGTCCCAATCGAATCTCTGCTATATCAGACAATGCATAATTTTGGCGGCTCAAGCATGCAGCGATCAGGAACTAACTTCGCAGCCAGAGAAGCTATATGACTACTTATTATTTGGCTTGGCGGACAAGCTCGTGGCTGACAGGTTAGTGGCGGACAAAAAAGCGGAGAGGGCCACTCCTCGAAAGCAACAAAAAATAGAAGTTGTCCAGACGCAACCGCCAGTCTGTGAGTCGAAAGAAACCAATATCGAAATGACCGGCATATATAATGCGCCGCCAATCGTTAGATCGCACGTGATCACGCCCACCACAAACGATCTCAAATGCTTGCGCTCTGTCGTTCTGAGCCGCAATAAAATAGATGAGAGTCGACCGATATACTACTACTGGTTGGCCTGCTACGTGGACACCATTAAGGACGTGCTTACACAGCTCTACGCTTTAAATATCGAGCTAAAGGAGTCGGAGGAACCGGGATACTACAAGTGGCTCATTAGCATCTCCTACGACACTTACTCCGGGCGCTCTTTTCAGCGTGGAGCGGGTCAATCTTTCTTTGCCCACCAGCTGCAGCAAACAATCGAGTTTTCAAAGACCCGAGTGGGCAATCCACAATATACGGTCAATCTGCGCGGCTACTTCTCGTTGCTGGCCAGTGAGGATTACAAGGAGCTGCGCCTGGATGTGCAGCCACTACCCGGAGATCTCCTTGGACTGCAGCGCAATAGTCCGCTGACTAAGCTTTTCAAGGCGTTCAAGAATCTGCTGGGCAACTACAGCTTCAAAGAGAAAGCCAGTACCTGGGAGTTCTGCGCCAAATCTGACCAAAACTGACTTCTTTACGTTACTAAGTAATCTCTTTTATGTACATACTTTTCGATTTCAATACCAAATTAATTAGACGCTTCAATTACTCGAACTTTTTTTTTAACAGAATTATATTTTGAAGTTATAATATCATTATAAGTTAAACACAAATACTAAATCATAAGTGTAACATTTAGTAGTTAAGCGACTAACTATATAAGTAAAGATGACTTAACTAATTATTGGCAAATCTCTTTTAGAACAAGGAGAATTTTCTATTTACAAGGGTAACAGTTACAAGGGTAACAATATACAAGAGTGTTTCTCAAACTCCTACAGATTTTTAAATGATAGGGCATCAAAACGTTTTCAACAGAATGATGAAAATGGCAAGCAAACTCAAAAACTTTACGAATTCTATTCTTAACATATGTCCTTGATTTTATAATCAAGATCCATAGACCCTAAATAATATTGATAAATCTTGAGAATTTGCAGATGCACACAACTTTCTTTCAGGCTTAGAGAGGAAGAGACTCCTAGATTATAAGATTAAGATAATTGTACTGCCAGATTCTAATCTGATTAACGGCACTTGGGCACTAGCCTTAGTTCTAATCCTACTGCTACTTCTATCCCTTCTTTTTTCGACAATAACAATATTTTTTGGCACCGAAATCACTCATGCAATCCGCCTCTCCACTGTAGACGTTCAACCGGCTCACAGACCCCGTCACCAGAACGGAATCATCAGTGCGATTGTGCCGCAAGGTGGCCTCATACTGGCCCTTGTTCGGCGACGTGACGAAGATCAGTCGATAGGTGTGCACTTCCTCCGGATCCAGGGCATTGTGATGCGCCCGGAAAGCGGATTTGATGCTTAGCAGGGAGAGCGGAGCACACAGCTTGGCAAAGGTTCCGTTCCGGAACTCTGCCACATAAGTGTTGATGTAGCTCACCACCCGCTTGCCGAGCATACGGGATTCTTTCGAGGTGGCGGAGATTGTAGAGTATTCCCAGCAGGTGCACCAGTGATCCGCGATGCCCACATCGGAGCAACTCCTCAGCGGGGAGACGGGTCGCAGCAAACTCTGGCATTGCGGACAATCGGGTGCCGGCCCCAACGACTCCATATCGGTTCGCCCGGTTAGTGAAAGGATATGCTTCATGGTCAGATGGAGATCATAGGGCGTGGTCAAACGATTCCTGTTCAACTGGAGGCCACGCACAAACTCTGGATGCGAGCGACGCAGGTGATGAGGTAACCATATGAAGATGGCCGGCAGTCGTTCCTCCAAATGACCTGACCAGGTGGCCCTCGTGGGTCCGAACCGCATACCATGATCGCTAAAAAACACCACCACACTGTTGTCCATGGTGCCTTGGCGCACCAGTTTCCGCAGATACTCCGCCATATAGTCATCCATGCTGCTCGTCTGCGATATATCACTGTGGCTGTGCGTGTTCGTCCAGAAGAAACCAAAGTATGTCTCGTTTAAGAATCTCCTGGTGAACTCCAACCCATAGTCGTACACATGCTCCGCCTCCGTCTCATAGCCGAGGCAGTGCAGCAGACCATTGACCGTCGTGTGATCCAGCTGCTCCTCGGCAGCAGAGAGATAGGGCCTCAAGTAGTAGTCCGCCGGCGGATTCTCGAAGCCCTTCTTCAGGTAGTTGAACGTGTTGATCTTCACTGCATCCTCCGCGTAGGCGGTGACGTAGCCCCTCTGCTGGTACTGCTTCCAGATGTAGTCGCACTTGTCCAGGCCACCTTTCACGTAGGGGGAGCACGCCTGCATGGCGTTGTGGAGATTGAAGCCCGTGGCCACTGCCATGATGTTCGGAAATGTGTTGTCGTCCACCTGACGATAAAAAAGGGATACTGTGAAAATCCTATGGAATATGTTTTTTTAATAATAAACAATTTATAAATGAATCTTTTTTTATAAATATTTTTGTACATTGCAGTAGATGAACAGAAAAAATTTACCTGATTGGAAACGTCAACATCTCAACAGTTTAGAATGTGTAAATAGGCTTTTAGGTTTATTATGTTAGATTGTATAAGTTCTAAACAAATGTCTATGGGACAAGACAAGTTTTTAAGTGCTAAACACAGTCATGCTCAATCAATTTTCAGTACATTTTTAAACTATGTTTTTTTTACGAAATTTTACTGCATTGTAAACTTTTATGATCTTTGACATTAGAGTAATTAACAAAGAGATAAGGTTGACATTTGTGATTCATTTTCTAAGTTGGGCTTTTCGTAACACTCTTATTTAGTTCAGAAGTATAAGCTGTCACATTTTAACTCACCTTATTATAACCAGCCAGCTCGAACCATCCGTTGTCGTAAAGATATTGGGCTGTTTTGGGCATGGCCCTGATCAGATTCACACGGGAGATGCTATCGATGCCGAGCATCAAAACGCTTGGAGGTCGCACCTTGGCTTCATTCTTTGTCTCCTCCTCAGATGCCTTTTGGAGTCTCTGCTGCACTGCCTCCTTGACGGGAATGGTGGCATGGCCATTGATATAGATCTGCCGTCCACCGGAATCACACTTGACAATGATGCCCTCTGCGGAATTGGGCAGTTCTGTGCTCCCCTTGAAGGCTTGGCACTTGGTGTACTTCACATTCATCTCGCTCACCCGCTGAACCTCCATGTAGCAGCAGTGTAGCTTGGTACCCACCGGGTACCGACTAAAGGCTGCTCCATCGATGCTGAGAAGGTACTTCTGGGACTTCTCCTGGAACTTGACCTGGGTCAAGGGCGGCAGCTTCTGACAAGCCTTGTACTTGAGTCGCTTAAAGTGACGCATTACCTCGCTCTTGTAGGGATCAACCTCCATGATTCGGCAAGAATTGCTGTACACCAGGAAGCCTTTCGGCACAAATTCAATGTTCTCATTAGATGTATCAGGAGGCAGGGTTTCAACTGGGCATTCACAAACATAAGGAGGGGAAAGCAAATCATAATAGCATGCATGCAAAACATGAAAAGGAAAAACAGGTTAATCTCTAGGTAGACTCACCATCCATCACAGTGGACTGATGCTGAACAGCCACATAGTTATTCGAACGCAGGACATCCAAATCGAGCACTTTCGCCCACTCGGGTCGTCCGATCAGGAAGTAACAGAACACAAAGGACACCAGCAGGCCGAGCACCGACTTCCTGCTCACAGGCAGCGATCGGTGCTGGATGGCGTGGAGGACTCCTCCGCTCCGTCGGGTCATTTGGACTTCCAGCTCCTCGGTCTCTGAGCAGTCGGATCGCTCCAGCAGTAGGCGTTTCTCTGCCATGTCATTTAAGCTCTCGGCTAATCATATCCACAAATTAAATGAGTACTTAATTAATCAAAATCAATTCAATTGATTTTAATAGTGCAACTGAAAATTTAGTTAAACAAAAATTAAAATATGTTGAAGTGAATGTATGCGGGTTCGATATTTCAATTATATTTGCTGGACGTATACTTTAAAGGCTGCTATATTAAATTTATTTTTAAATTTATTATTAAAAATATTCTTAGTAAACACCAGGGACCGAAAATAATCAGTAATTTTGTTTTAATGATTTTGTTTTCCACTGGGTTGCTAATTAAATATTCTTTCAAATTCGCATAGATCACTGACGCCGACTGAACGATGATTAACTTCCCTTCAATACGAAACAATAAATAAATAGTCAGAACTTGTAGAGTAGAAAAGATACATAAGTGATAAGTTGATAAGTGTGCGCGGTATGTATCTTGCCAGTATCTCTGATCTCTCCGAATAAATTTAATTTAGAGCAGAAATTTTGGAAGTTTATTGACTTGCCTTTAACACGAAATAATAAATAGTCAGATCTTGTATATCGGAAAAGATACCGCAGTCTTGCCTCCCAGTCTCTCTAATCTCCCTAATCAAAACAAATTAGGTCGGGATTTTCGGCAGTTTGTGTGACCGCCTTTAAATAATTCTTGGCGCTATTTTTGAATTTTCAGACTTGATCATTGCATTACTCCGGTCCGTTTTATTATATTTATCATTAAGTAATAATGACTCAAAGTCGTTGCAGCTGTTTTTTACGGAATTAGGACAAGATTAAAAAGTTTACTTGTTGGTTGAACTCTATTGCTTACTGATAAATGTAAAAAGACATATAAGTAATTATAACTGGAAAAAAATTAAACAAAATACATATTTTGTTTGTCTTATTGAATATTGCGTATAGTAATTACGGTCACTGGTTGTCCCTACAATTTAAATTTAGTTATCATTTAAAGATCAGAAATATTATATCTTTACAAAATATATTATATACAGCGGCTGTTAATTAAAATTTAGATATTCATAATTTACATAACCTTATGGTTTTTGTAAACAAATTTAGTAGTTAATAATAATTGCCTCCCTGGAGTAGAGTAATCTCGGACACTTGTGCAAAAGCTAAACTCATTACAATGGCAACCGAACAAATTGTAAGCATGGGAAAAAAAATTAACTATGGAGGACGGAAAGCAAACAAAAAATCCATTCTTTCCAAAAATAATAATTAAGTCTTTAAGTCAGGGGTGCTCACTCAATGCACGCATATGCCCTCAGCATATTTTACAATACATTTTTCACTATCTTCTTTATGTCAATATCCGCTGGTGATAAGACCGAGCTAACCAACAATAATTGCAATCATGTGTGCATGTGATTTTTATTATTTGTAAAAAACTGTATTAATGCATTACAAATACTGTTAGTACTGTGGGGTGCAGTGTCATAATATAAAATTGAGCACCCCTGTCTTACACATCTCATGAATATTAGTAATTCTAAATAAAAACTTGTTATTGGTTTAACAGAACAAGACTAACCTTTGGAATGTTTATTTCAATTTGTTTGCTTTATTGGTGTATTATTGTTGATTTCGCAACTGAAATTGAAAGCGTACCGTTAAAAAATAGCTGACGGGCAATAGCAGGCAAAACAGCTGAATTTGTTTGGCTGTAAAATTAATTTTCTGTTGTTACAAAGGTCAGTTGGTTAAGTGTCGTTTTTCCTTTTGCAAATAATGAATAAATTAAAGTATTTTGTTTGCAGCGCTTGCACAACCGAAAACGATAAGTCTGATGAGATTATAATTGACAAAGTCCGGAACTCTGCATGTTAAAGGTAATTTACTAATTTATTATTTCATTATTATTCTCCACAGTTTTGGCACTGAGTTGTCACTTTTTCGCTACTGATTCTCAAAATAGTATTTTGTCTTGTTCAATAACTAATCGGCATATAAATTATAAATAGTTTAGGTTCATTAGAGATTTTGTCATATATGTATTTATTTTTAGATTTTTAGCACTCTTATGTGTATTGAAGGCTCATAGATTTACATAATTAAAACAAATATTTGCTTTTCACTAAATGGCACTAGTCGTATTGAAAGGTATTGTTTTGTTTGTTTGGAAATTTTATGCATCCATTCATTATTGCTTATATATGTATTTACTACAGGCTTTGGGTATTCAGCTTGTTTTCACACGTGGTCGTTTTCGGGTCAACAAACGTTTGCTTATTGCAGCAGCACAATAATATTTTCCTATTTAAGTTCATTAAACACACTGCAAGGGGTCTTTATTTATGGGTCCGATGTTTGCCTCAGTGCCAATAGTGTTTCTCAGCCAAAATGAATATAAATAACCTTTTATTTGGCCAACCTTGACTGGGCCCAATGAAAAGGGGCTGGCGAAGGGGTCGGTTTTCGAATTTAATTAATGGAAATGCAACGTCTGCTAAACTACATCGCTTCGACGTTCTGCTAAGCGATTCGTCAGCGGTCCGAACACTATAACGGCAGAATCGCGAATGCGACGGAGCCCAAAACATAGAAATAAGGTAAGTAAGTAAGGGAATCTGAATGGGGAAATAACAACTAAGCTTTTTATTCCTCATGATGGATCCCAGCTTCAGCTGTATTATTTCATCGATCACGACGCCGTTCGGCGGTCATTAGTTTCCACTTTTTGCAGTTTCGTGTAACAAACATTGATTAGATATTTTGTTGTGTTAATCCATGACACGTTTTTTAGATAGCTAAATATAATTATATGCTATTGGTACCCAGTAATGGGATAACAGAGGTAGACTAGCTTTGTGGAAGCGTTTGCTACCGATAAAAGGAAAATTTATTTTAGATATTTCAGTACTAATATATAATTTGTAATTTGATTAGATTTATCTCTAAATTACAGCCTTTATATGGAAATGATGTCCCACAATTTTCTTTCGATTATAATTTATTTTTTTATTTGTAATTTGTAAATCCGATTGAGGATCTTTGGGGCATCCTATCAGCTAAAGTTTTCGGAGGTGGAAGGCAGTTTGAGACCTTAAAGGACTTAAAGGTGGCAATTGTTAAGGAATGGGCAAACATTGATAAACCTGTCCTGGAGAACTTGGTTAATTCAATGCCTAAACGATTGCAATTAGTGGGGCAACAAAAGGGAGACACTATATCATACTAAACAAAATTAAATCAGTTATATTATAAATGTATATACTACTTTTTTCTTATCAACTCAATTTTTCACATTTATCAATTTTCTATGAACAAACAAGCCTTATTAAATATATTTGAAGCTCATTCATTTTGTACACATACTACCTACAAAAATAAAAATTATATAAAAAAGTAACATGAAGAAGTTAAACAAAAAACAACAAAAACTCGATGCACATATGTCAATTTTACTGAGGTACATATATAGTTCATAAACCGCAACTGGTGTGATAACAATTAATTGTTCAGAGAACTACATACGCAATAGTGAACTTAATGTTGTATATGTAGATAAAACGTTTAAAATGTGGTGTTTTGGACAGATTTCAAATTTCTATTATGCCCCATTTTCCAACATTTATGACGGAGGCGTTGCAGTATTTAGCAGTCTTTATCTAATTAAATTGTTCGATTTGTATGGCTTAACAATGTTTAAATAAATTAGCGAGGGACTGGCAAACTCTGGCATTAAAAAGTGACAACACTTTTGGCGTGGCTTTTAATGACTAGCCGTGGATCAAGATAGTGCATTGAATTTTAATGGCAAATGCACTTGGGGGCCTTTTAAAAAAGCTAAAAATAATGGATATAATAATGAAAATATAGTTTGGGGAAATGGGTGGGGGGCGAGTGACGTGCCAGGGATGTGCCGCTGCAGGATACTTTGCGGATGTGTGAGTGTGTCGAGGACACTCAGTGGTGGTAAAAATAACACACGCACACACGGCTGTATATATGGGAATAGGGGGCGGTGGGAGGTACTATGTCAAGTTCCATTGAAGCGAACTGCTTCTGTTGCAGCGTCAGCGTAAAATTGCAATCGTTTTGTCGAGCACACTGCCAACGGATACAGATACAAATGCCAGATACACAGATACAAAAAGGACGCACACGGATACACACACACTTTCGCGCGAACATTGCGAACTTTTCCGAACAGCCTGGAAATTCGTTAACACCCTGCGTATGTGGCAGGATTCATCCAGTTTTCGGGACACACTCACTTGGACTCATCGCCATATGTACATCCCTATTGATTGCATCAAATATACAAATATTTGTAGTGTGATTTGCAGCTGCTCCTTAGAAATGGACTATGCCCGACACAAGTCCTCGCAGGTCCTTGCTGGCGAAACGGATAATGCGATACGACTGAACGACTCAACGACTGAGCAGCTGCGGCTGTTCTGTGCGACTGCCAGCGAACGGAGACCTCCGACGAATGACGACGAACGCTGCCGATGTGAGATTTTTTACACCCTCCCTGTGGGGCAACAACAAGCGGCAAGCACTAGCAAAAACAACGCGGAACATCAGCCACATCAAGCGGAGCACTGAAACAAAACTGGAGAAACTGAACAATGTTTACAACATTTCACTTAAACAACAATAAAACCCCTCTAAAATTATAAATAGAATGTACTGGAGAAACATAACAATGTTTACAAAATTTGTATTTTAACAATAAAATCCCTCTAAAATTAGAAATAGAATGTTTAATAAAAGTAGTTATAACTTGAAACAAGAAAGAAATATAGCTTTCAAGCTGGAACACTAGTTTGAGTAGATACTAACGTAGATACGGACGGACAGACGGACTCTCCTGTTGATGCTGATCGAGAATAAAATAATAATACCCTCTGCAAGGTTATAAAAAAGGATTTAACTAAATGTCGATATTTTTAAATTTTTACAACATTAAATCTGCTTATCTGCTTTTACTTTTTTTTTCAAATACATTCAAAGCAAGAATACGTCACCCTACTATCGTCACTACGTGAAAGGCCCTCTACAGAAATACGTTCATCTTGATCTCGCAACAAAAAAATGGTTCTTAAGAATCCAATCTAATCAATTAAATAATTTTGAGTAAAGTGTCCGATTAGAAAGAATAACCTGATTTAAGAATATAAATAAAATAATAAAAATCGATAGAACATTCATTAAACGCAGTTTAGGTCAGAAACTGTAGGTATCATAAAAGATGGACTTGATTGTTAAAAGCTAGCTTAAAACCATTTGAGAAAAAGGGTGGATAAATACAATACTAATCAAAAATAGTGCTAGTCATCTTTCAACTCAGATCTGCGCGTCGTCAGAAACTGTGGATCACATTAAACAATTGATTTTTTTTATAGTTGCATAATTTTTAAGACATGAATATTTTTTTAAAATGTGCAAACTATTTCTTGAAATGTATTTTGCAATACATTTTTAAAATAAGTCTTTACCAATAAAAATGTCACCAAACTTTTCAATCTGTAGTATTTGTATATTCCAAGTACTTTCGCTGCCTCGCCCGACAGTAATTTTAAAATGACTATACACCCAAATTATCGACCTATTTTCGAATGATGTCATTCACATATAAAGTATGGCCTCCTATGTTTCAAATTTTCAATGTGCTATAATTTAAAGGTTTCATATTTGATCTGTTTCTCTAAGTGCATGCACAACAGCTACACGCGATGCATTGCACATTCGCAAGTGACGCCTGAAAGTATGCAATGTTTATTTGCCAATTGCCCGATGCAAAGTTTTACACTCACTGAGTCTGCGCACTTTGATCCCCTTTTGGCACGTGCTGTGTCGGTATTTTGCACGCTCTCTCTTTAATTTTCCTCTGCCTGAACACTCCTCCTTTTTTCACACACACTTGTTGGTTCACGGCGAAAAATTTGGGGGCGGTGGGTGTCTGGAATTTTCACCAAATGTCTTCTTTTAGCCTCAGGCAAGGTCACATCCACAACTTTAAGCGCAAACAAAACAAAAAAGGAAAACAATGCAAAGAAAGTGCCAAAGTAAATTGGTGTAAGGCTACGGATCGTAAATGTAAATTTAAACAAATAGGTACAAATAGTTTTTGCTCAAGATAATTAAGCCTAAAAGCAAGTTTTCTACAAATATATATTTCCATTTTTTTTGGCACTTTTGAACAATCTAAGTACAATCAGAAAAAATGTTTTTATCATTCAAATAAATCATCAGTTTGTTTTGGTTTTGAGGGAATATATTTTCTTTATCAAAATTTTTTTTATATATTTCTTCCGTTTCCGTGAAATCTAATTAAGGTACTTTAAACTTTATCAACAAACAATAAAATAAGCTGATAATCATTAAAATAATCAAAATAATCTTATCTTCAATAATTATAATCTTAACGTCAATAAAGTGAATTTCGCAATTATGAAATATGATTGTTTTGAATATTCAGAAGTATCGTTTAACATTAAATCTGACCTAAAAACGCTTAAATTTTCATCGCACTTTGCACTTGATTTGCACATTCTTTATAATCCGACCATAGGATTATTTGCAATTTCAGAAATACGGTTTTAGAGTTATAAACATTGTACGTCTGTACTATTTCTAAGTATTATGTTTTGACTTTAAAGGACTATGTCCTACTATATAACCCCCGATTTCTTTTCTCTGCCGCTCTTAAAACACATTTAAGTCTAAGAGTCTTGAGAGATGTGAACAAATCTTTATATTTGTTTATATTTGTTCATAGATTATTGTTGAAGTCGAATTTATTAATATGAGGCTCTGGTATCTTCTGGTCTTCCAATAAACTCTCCAAACGTCATTCTACGATGAAAGTTGGGCCATATATTACCAATACTTACTTTATCTGAAGATTGGACCTTGATTATATATGACCCATTGACTTGGTCGATTCGGCCGATACGATCCGGGTATAAATACACCGCCGGTAGCCACCAATCCACAAGTTGTTCCAGCAACATGAAGGTATTCGTAGCTATCCTGGCCTTGGCCGTGGCCTCGGCCTCCGGCGCCGCCATGTCCCGTCCCGGCACCCAGCAGGTGGCCCAGAAGGCGACCCACACCAAGGACATGCAGGGTCGCATCACCAACGGCTATCCGGCGGAGGAGGGCAAGGCGCCCTACACCGTGGGACTGGGTTTCAGCGGTGGCTGGTGGTGCGGTGGATCCATCATCGCCCACGACTGGGTCCTAACCGCCGAGCACTGCATCTCAGATGCTGATTCCGTGACCGTCTACTTCGGAGCCACCTGGCGCACCAACGCCCAGTACACCCACTGGGTTGGAAACGGCAACTTCATCAAGCATCAATCCGCCGACATCGCCCTGATCCGCATCCCGCACGTGGACTTCTGGCACATGGTCAACAAGGTGGAGCTGCCCAGCTACAACGATCGGTACAACGACTACAACGAGTGGTGGGCAGTGGCCTGCGGATGGGGAACCACCCACGATAACAGCCCGTTGCCCGACTACATGCAGTGCGTCGATCTGCAGATCATTCACAACTCGGAGTGCTCCGGATACTACGGCTCTGTGGGCGACAACATCATCTGCGTGAGGACTCCTGATGGCAAGTCCACCTGCGGCGGAGACTCTGGCGGCCCCCTGGTCACCCATGACGGCACCAAGCTCGTGGGCGTCACCAACTTTGGATCCGTCGCCGGCTGCCAGTCGGGTGCTCCTGCTGGATTCCAGCGCGTCACCTACCATCTGGACTGGATCCGCGACCACACTGGCATCTCCTACTAAACGGAATAAATAAATATCATTTGAAAAGCTATTTCTGGGTATTAATTTTATTTTTAAACGTGGTTTTTATAGAAACTATATCTGATCGGATAAATCTTTGGTGTTTAAAAAAAAAAAAAGTTATACCATATATAACTATACTACAAGTTTTTTAAGTTTATAATTTGAGTCTTAAAAAGCCTTTGAAAGAATTTAAAACGAACAAAAATTTAACAAATGTTCAAGTATAACCAAACTCAGAAGTACATCTTTAAATCGTAGGAAATAAAAAGAGATTATTTTTTTAAGAAAGAAAAGGAACCGTAAGATTATAAATATTAATACTGTATATTGCTTAATTCCAAGTCCCCGATCTAATTATACAACAACCCAGTCGAAAACCCATCATAAAAATCTGAAATAAAACAAGCAGGGTTATTTTTTAAATAGTTTTCTAAAAATAGATTTTTTATTGTCGTTTCTTTATTTTTTTTAGCTTTACTGTGATGCGTCTTGACTTTGAGAAAAGTGTGTGAGTGCCTCTCACACATACATATATATAATAAACTATATAGGGGATATGATCTGATTGTGTTATGTTAGATACCCTACGTTTCTTTATAGGCATTGTCGTTTATCATGTACATCGAACACGTTTACTCTTATTTACAAAATATTTATCGATAAAAATGCATCATTTCATGGTTTTTGTTATCTTTTCCGTTACTGGTTTGCCTGGCCAATAATTTAAATAAATTGGAAAATTGCATAAAACTAAGCTAAACGAAGAATCCTTTTCAAGTGTTTTAGTGTCTGTTTTTGTGGGTGAGGTGTGTTTGGGGTTATAAATAAATAGTTTTGATGGTCCAGATGAGTAGAATAAATAGTCGAAATGGGGGCGAAGTGTGTATGGTGGTGTGTCTTTTGTGGTGTATAATGTCATATGTGGTTTAGGGTTGCGCCCAGTGGCTCAATTGACAAACATCACTGGCTCAAAGGGGACTGAAGACCCCCTTTGATAGCAAGGTGGCAATTGGGCGTGGCATAGGCGCAGCTAAGGTCATAATAAATAAATAAATAATTTTTTAAATATCCACTTAAATGCTAGACAAAAATCGTTTCGAATGCGGCTGCGGTATAGGTATAGCGATAGAGTTTGAAGGGGTCGGAAGACAGCATGTGGCAAAACATCGGTCAAAATGGTGACCGGAAGTGGTTGGTGGTTGGTGGTCGGGTGATGTAGGTGCTGCATGTGTTGCAGGTTCCTACCACAGCGGCATGGGGCGTTGTCGGGCCAGGAAAGCGGGCAGGCTGGCAACAGTCGGGGCGGGACAACCTGAAAAGGGAAAATGATATTGTAAGCATTAATAATTGACCAATTCTTTATTTAAGATATTCCCTAAAAGTTGCATTTCAGGGTAAGCTTTATAGATATTACATTAAATTTAGATTTGCAAAAAGTGTTGCATTTTAAAACATGTACTTTTAAGATACCATATGGTTTTAGTTTATCTTGACCATTAATATTAAAAAATAAAGAAATAATCAGTAAAAAGTAATTTCCAAAAAAAAATTAAGGATTCGAGAGTTAAAATTAAGATTGGCAAGCCAAAACTATTGATTAAATTTGAATAGCCAGTGAAAGAAAAAAATAAGAAATAGTTAAAATAAATCCTTAGGCCAAAGGATGTCTCAAGGATAACTTACGGCACACAGCGCAGGTCTGCTCATCGGTGCCGTCGCCGCAGCCATCGCGACCGGAGCAGACGATGGCGGTGGAGCGGCACAGTCCGTTGCTGCAGCGGTGCGGGCAGTAGGCGTCCGCCTCCCGCCGCCCCCCGCCGAGCAGGCCGCCCGCCTCGATGAGGCGCATGAAGATGTTGGGGAGGGCGCGGGAGCCGCACAGGTGCGGCGGCTCATCGCTGCCGTCCTTGCAGGACACAATCGCGTTACAGTACTCGTACTCCGGCAGGCACTCGCCGCTGCCGCAGCGGAAGGTGTGCTCCGGACAGGCGTTGCCGCCCCTCACGCTCCCGTCGCAGCCCACCTCGTCCTCGCCGTGAGGACACTGCCGCCGGCCGTCGCACAAGGCCGCCCGCGAGATGCAGCGACCGCTGCGCTGGCAGCGGAACGATTCGGTGGGGCAACTCTGGTTCAGGCGGGCGTTGTGGGTGCACTCCTCGTCGGAGGCGTCATTGCAGTCGGCCCGTCCGTCGCACACGAAGAACCACGAGATGCACACGCCACTCGAGCGGCACTGGAATGGAAATGTAAATGATATAGTATATTATTAAGTAATAATCATTCGGGCAGAAAGATGATCCAATGGTAATAATAAAAGTCTTGAATTTAGATTCATGAAATTAGATAATCTAATTGGTAGTGTGGTTATTCAGTGGCTCTAACAATTGTCTTTGTAGCTACTTAAGTTTTACGTCATAATTCTGTTTTCAAGTATTTTTTGTAATATTCAAAGGATTTCAAAATTAACTTATAACATCATAAAATAACAAAAAATTACAAATGCTTATAAATTGATAATAATAATAATCGAACTAAAAAAGTCAAGCTTGATATTTAATGACATTCAAAATAAAAAAATAATTTTAAGTAATTTCTGTTAACTTTGATTGTTTCTTTTCTTTGTATAGGAACTCACCTGGAAGGTTCCTGGACTGCATCCAGTTCTTTCGGCACTACACTGCGTTCCCTCCTCTCCGGCGGCGCAGTCGCAGACTCCTAGTCCATTGCACACGGTGTGAGGATCGGCCAGCTGGCACTGGCGATCGCTGCTGCAGGCCAATCCCAGGGAAACCGCCTCCAGACCCAGATCCACGCGCTTGCGAAGCTCCGAGCCGGGTTTAATGGCGGACAGAGAGGCGGGAAGGATGGCAGCCGGAGCAACTGGTTCGGGAGTGGGCTCATCGGCGGTCATTAGAGGCATCAGAGTGGTCACCACGGGAGCAGCAGGCTCCATGAGGGTCACACGACTGGCCAAGCCCAACATGGTCTGGGTGGTGATCTCCACAATGTCAGCGGGATTCGGGGTGGCTTCCTCATGGGGAATCGCATGAGCAGCGGGCTCTTCCTCAATGTGGTTGCTATCCAGCTCCTGGAGACCGTCGATGTTGGTGGTGGATTCTAAGATCAGGTTGTCGGACTCCAGCTCGTTGAAACGGATCGCGTCGGAATGATCGGTGAGATCGAAGGGTAGTTCCTCGGGGGAAAGAGTGCGCTCCTCCTCGGGTTCGGATTCCGGCAACTTTTCAGTGGTGGCTTCCTCTGGCAGAGATTCGGTTTCCACATCCTGGGCTGGTTCCTCTTCCTTGGGGGAGTCCGCTTCATCCTGCTGGTGTTGCTCTTCAACTTCTTGATGCTCTTCTTCATTTTGTTGGTGCTCCTCTTCATTTTGCTGGTGCTCCCCTACATTTTGCTGGTGTTCCTTTTCATTTTGTTGGTGCTCCTCTTCATTTTGTTGGTGTTCCTCTTCATTTTGTTGGTGCTCCTCTTCATTTTGTTGGTGCACCTCTTCTGTTGGCTGATGATCCTCTACAATAGGCTGATGTTCCTCTTCAATTTTCAGATATTCTTCTTCAACGGGTTCATGTTCCTCTTCAATGGGTTCATGTTCCTCTTCAATGGGTTCCTCTTGAGCCTGAGATGGTTGATCCTCTACTTGCTGCTCGGGAACGGGGGTCACCTGTTGCTCTTCCTCCTCCGGCTCTTCATCATTAGCTGCCTCAGCAAACAGTTCGGGAATGGCGGGTTCAGTTTCCTCGACCGGCTGCACCTGCTCCACATGATCTTGGGTCTCATCAGCTTCAGCCTGGAGGTCGGAAATGGCTTCATGTGGCTGCTCTTCCTCGTTCTCCGAGTTGGCCTCCACCATGGGAACCGTTTGGGCGGGCTGTTGGCCAAATGGAACCGGTGGCACAGTGCTGTCACCCTCCAACATCAAGTCGCTTAGGATATCGGCAATGCTCTCACTTTCGTGGAAGTTCTGGGGGTCCTTCTCTGAATCGCTTTCGTCGCTCACAATGGAAATAGGGGCTTCGGGACTTTCCACCGTGGCCGACTCCACTGGCTCAGATTCCTCCGCTTCAATAGCAGCAGTGGTTTCTTCTGGTTGGGAAATCTCCTGAAGATGCTCAATACTGGTGTAGTCCATTTCCGGCTTGACCAACTCCTCCTCTTCCTGAGCAACTGGCAGTTCCTCCTGAGCTTCCGTGACGGCCTCAGGAGAATCCTCCTTTTCTGGTTCGGCTTCTGGCTCGGGGATCACTTCCTCTTCTTCATTGGGCTCAGCTCCCTGGATTATGTTGTCATTCTCATTCTTTTCAATCTCGGCTTCATCCTGCTGCTGACTAATCTCAGCCAGAGTCGCGGCACTTTCACTGGCGTCGGTTTCTGGTTCGGATTCGGGGACGGTCTCCGTCTGAGCGGGTTCTTCGGTGACTTCCGGCTCGATATCTGCATCGGTCTTAATTGCCAGATCTGGCTTGGCCTGATCCGCATCCACCGGCAACACCTCGTCATTAATGGGCTCCAATTCGGGCTCAGCCTCTTGAATCTGCTCGGTTACAGTTGCTGGTTCCTCCTCCTCAACATCTGCGATTGACTCTGGTTCGATCTCTTTCTCGGTGGCAGACTGGGTTTCCATCTCCGCCTGGGGCTCTACAATTGCTTCCGACACTTCGGGCGTCTTAATTGCATTTGCATTTTCCTCGGGCTCCACCTGTTGCTCCTCCTCATGTGCCGCCTCCTCCACCTGCTCCTCCTCATCCAGCTGCTGCTGCTGCTGCTCGGGCAACACTGTGGTGATCTCAGCGATTTCTGGTTCTTCGGTGGCCAGCTCTGGTTCTGTTTCCACTGGCGCCAATTCATCATCATTTGTTGGGTATGTCAATTGTTCGTGCTCCGCTTCGGTGATTGCCTCCACCTCCTGCTCCTCCAGCTCTTGGACTGGTTTCTCTGTTGTGGCTTCATCTGCATCTTGATGGATATCCAGCACCTGCTGGGGCTCTTTCTCCTCGCTCTCCTCCTGCTGCTCCAGAGCCGCTGGCTCGGTGACTTGCTCTTGATTTAATTGATTGGCTTCATTTAAATCATCTTCGCCACTTGTCGGCTTGATGTCGGCGCTTTGTTCCGCCTGATCGATCTCAGGCTCCATATCTGGCTTGGCTTCTGTGGATGGCAGCTCCACTTCTGCGGCTTCGGTCGCTGCTGTTTCTTTTTCTTTTTCTATTTCTTTTTCTGTTTCCATTTCGGTTTCTGGCTCCTCTGGTTTTCCCACCTCGTCAACTTGGCTTTCACTCTCCACCTGGGCTGGCTCTTCGATCTTCAACGCTTCTGTTGGCTCCACCTGCCTGGGCGGCTCCACCTCATCGTTGGCCACGGCAACTTCCAGCTCATGATCCCCCGAAGCCAGATCCTCTGGTATTTCCTCCTCTGGCTTCTCCCCAGCTTCGGCTTCTTCGACTGCCTTCGTCACACTTTCGGTTTCAGCTTCATTAACTGGGATCAGTTCTTCATCGGCCACCGTCTGGGATGTCTCTGGTTCTGAAGCTGGCTCTGGTTCTGGCACCTCGTCCTCCTCCAGCAGCTGCGTCTGGATCTGGTGCTCGGTGCTGGTCTCAGCATCAGTCTCACTCTCGGTATCGATGGGCACCACCCCCTCGTTAGTCTGCTGATGAACCTCCTCCTCCGCCTCCTCGTTTACTGGCTTCTCTGGCTCAGCGTCTTCGACTGGGGTTTCGTAATCAAATTTCATGGTGTCGTCGATGGGGGATGAGGCAATCTCTTGGCCACCCGAGGCCTCCTCAGCCTCCTCATCCGCTTCGATGGGTGAGATTTCAGGCGCCACTGGGGATTCTTCGTGTTCGGGCTGCTCTCCAGTCAGTTCTGGAGTTTCTGGTTTGTTATCGTGCTCCTCAGCGTATTCCTCATCGATCTTGTAGGGATAATCCTCGGTGGGTCCAGCCTCGGTTTCCTGCTCCACATTATTGGCATTCTCGGTGGGCACATCTGCGGGTGTCAGAAGCTGCTGGACTCCAGTGGTGGCATCTTGAGATGTTTGGGAATTCTCAGCTTCACTTGGTTGTGGGATGATCGACTGAGGTTGCTGCTGCTCCTCCTCTTGCCGTTTCTGCTCCTCTTCTTGGTGTTGCTGCTCCTCCTCTTGCCGTTTCTGCTCCTCTTCTTGCTTTTTCTGCTCCTCTTCTTGTTTTTTCTGCTCCTCTTCTTGTTTTTTCTGCTCCTCTTCTTGTTTTTTCTGCTCCTCCTCTTGTTTTTTCTGCTCTTCCTCCTGATGTTTCAGTACCTCTTCTTGATGTTTCTGCTCCTCCACTTGCTGCTGATGCTCCTCTTCTTGATGCTGCTGCTGTGTCAGTTCAGTCTCCTCATGAGCCATGTCCACAGCCTCTAATTTCTCGCCATTATCAACCTCGGTGACCTCAGGCCTCAGCTTGGTGGCCTCACCGTCGTCCTCCTCCAGAGATTGCTCCTCTACACTGGCGGGCAGCTCATCCTCTAGCAAAATGGGAGCAGGAGTGGTCGTTGTTGTGGTCGTTGTTCTTCTGGTTGTTGTTGTGGGTGCAGGAGTGGTTGTCGTCGTAGTTGTTGTCGTCGTCGTTCTCCTCGTGGTTGTTGTGGGTCTAGGAGTTGTTGTTGTCGTCGTGGTCGTGGTGGTACTGCTAGCTGGCTGCTCCACCTTCTCGATGGCTTGCTCCTGCTTCTGATCCTCCTCCTGATCCGCCGCCGGGGCCACACAGAGACCACCCACCATCTTGGCGGGACTGGTGCACTGGCAGCGTCCGAAGAGATTCGGGATGAGGAAGTCACAGTGGGTGCGGGTGTCGAACATTTGACAGTGGGCGTGGCTGTAGCAAACGGCGCCAGGATGGGCAGCTGCGGATGGGAGATTGGGAGATAAAGATCGGTCGCGAAAAGTTCTCGTGAGATTCTGTTTTTCCTGCTCTCATTTAAAATGTGTGTGTTTTTGTTATATGGAGGGGATGGGATGTGTTATTAGGCTAACCGTAAAACGAACTCCAAGCACCAAATGCATATTAAAAACTCATCATCATCATCATGAACAGCCACACCAGAACAAGGAGGAGCAGCCGCAACAAGAACAAGAACAACATCAGAGCATTAGCCCGCCTTCGACAAGCCTAATAACCGTCAATAAAGTCAACTGCAACTGCATCAACCTCAACGCATGGCCGAAGAAAAGTGCAGAGAATAACCAAGATCGGTGCAGAGAAAAAAAATAAAGATAATTCTCTATTGTTTAAGAACTAAACTGTATAACTTTTCAAGAAATAGTTATATGCAAATATTTTAAAATACTTGGTGGGAAGGTTCTCGAAACTGTGTAACTTTTCAAGAAATAGTTACTTGCAAATATTTTTAAAATACTTGGTAGGGAGGATATATTTAATAATAATTATTTAAAATCAAATTACTTTATTGTTCCTAAATGTCCTATTTTTGACCTAATTTTAAAATTCAAGGCCACACTGCCTTTTTGATTGGTAAGCTGGTAACTTTTAATAATTCAAAGCCAGGTAGTTAGTAAAATGTTATGATATTACTTTAAACTATTGTTTATTAATCTGTTAATATATTAAGGTAAAGTACTATAATTTTCATTTCTATATACACTCAAAACGATATTCCCATTCTTTCTGTGCATAGCTGGCTGAGAAGGGGAACAGATGGGAACCAGAAGATGACGCTGAAACGTCGGTGACGTCGCCCATTCCCATTACCGTTCCTCATCAGCATTCCACTCGCCGATAACTGGCTGAAAAGAGACGGCGACTGTTGGTTGCACCGATGACTGCGAAGACTGAGCCACCTGCGTGTCTGCCACTGTCCTCCGCTGGAATCTCAGCTCTGACCCACTTTCCGGACTGCCGCTCCAACTTGTTTTCACTTGTTTCGTTTTTGGCTTGCCAGCAACTTGCAACTAGCAACTAGCAACTAGCAACTTGCAACCAGCAACTTGCAACTTGGAACCAGCAACTGGCGACATGCCATTTACCATTTCACTGGCCAAGAGCAGCCACCTGCAGTTGCCCTTTGGGCAGTGTCTGGCCAAGGAGATCCATTTCCATTTCGATTAACCCCAGCTGCCATTCAATTGGACTGGAATCCGAGCGAGATCATAAATCCGTATACCCTTTATCCCAGCCCAGCCAAAGAGTTGCTTTTCTCGCGGGAATTTCGGCCACAAATCCAACATTTGTCGGCATCACACAAAAGGCCATGGCTTTGAATCTGACTCTGGCATTGGCCATTGGGGAACCGGTTGAGGTTGAGCGGTTGACTCCAAGGCACATAAAAGGCATACGGCCAGCGTGGCGTATACTTAACGAATGCACCGACTGACACTGACACTGCGCTCTGCCATTTCCACTGCCATTCCAAATGCGAGTAGCTCAAACGTGTCTTGCCGCAGTTTGACACCAATATGGAATCAACGCGAGGCAGGAAGACTCAAAGGGGGTTTCTGCAGACCCCGAACAGTTGGCCTCATCTTTCACTTTTATATAACAGCATTAGGAGCGGACGCACATGGAAAAATATCTCTAGTCATAAATCTCTCGGATATTGTATTGCAATAATATTTAAAGTGCTCTAAAATTTATATCGGCTTATTAAATGTTTTGCTTTGCTGGTTTCAAAATATTTGTTAAATTTACTATTATAAATACTTCACTTTGTAATTGGTATCTTGATCTAATTATCAGGGGCTCTTAAATATTCTTGAAATTCGCCATTGTTTATCATGATAACCTCTTTTTTTAGCAAATTTATTTAAGACTTTTAAATGACAAAAAGACTTAAGCCCAATAGTTTCTAAACTCTTAGAACACATTTGAAAGTCTACAAAAATTGTGGAATGCAGAATTTTCGAAACAATTAATATGAAAATCTCAAGAAAACTCAAAAACTCTTTATAAAATTGAGTAAATAAAGGTTACTGAAAACCTATATTATTCTTTGATCATGGTAAAAAATAATTTTTTAAAGTGAAACAAAGATCTGATGATTGTCCCATCTTCGGCAAGAGCCGACGCCTCTGTGCTGGCCACCAAAAACGATGATCGATAGCCTGGGGGCAATGCCACGGCCACTTAGCGCTGGCCCCGCCCCTCCGCCCCTCTGGGGCAGCTGGTGTGGCAGGTTGCATGCGAATCGCTGCACGACTGCAACTGCTAACCTAACCCACTTCGATTACGGCTGAAGCCGCTCGGCGAGATCTCCACGACGCGTGTGAAAATTGCCCAGTGGATCTGAGTGTTCTTCGGGGCAGATGCAGAGCACGGCGGGATGGCTCCCATCATAAACAATAATTTCCATCGAAATCAGCATAAATTAAATGGCAGCTTCCTCAACGTTATTGTCTTTGGTTGAGTCGCCGCCGGTGGCCGGAATCGCAAAACTGTGTCAACCGCCTGGCACGCACAGATACTGAGCTACAAATGTATCTCTATCTGCGCCAGCATTCCTGCGGCTATAATAAGTCTATTTATGCCGTTGACTTTCATTAGGCGCATTACCAATTGCCACACAAAAAGCTTAATAACCATAAGACTGCCATACAATTCAAAGAAGATGTTTTAATGAATTGGATATGGAAATGTTACTAGTAAATATGAAGTTTTTCGAAAATTATTATTGTCTTTTTGCGGAAGTTAACTGCCGTTGTTGTTCCACATAATTAGCATGCAATTTGGCATTTGGCGCAATTTAGTTTGAAATGGCCATTCAAGAAAAATTGTTTCGTATTTTTTCTCTTTTTGTTTCTAGCCGCAAATTAACACAGTTTGACTGGCTGGCTTTGTGGGTCATGCGAAATGAAATGGAATTTTTCGGTGGCTTTTGCTTTTGGGCTTTTCTTTCTTTACATTTTGGCCATTTTTTGGGTGCAAGGTGTCGCAATGGAAAGTATTTTCCCTGTTTTTTCTTGCGAAGGTGTTGAGGCAGGAAGAAAGTGCCCCAAGTTGTTGGGGAGAGTGGCTGGGAGTTTCCTATGCCTTATATAATGACAGTCGGGAATGCCACAAAATGCAAAAAGACGACACAGGGTGACGCAAAAACCTTCACCAAACACAAGTTCAGAAATGCAAATTATTTATATGAATTATTCTTATCTCGGATAACTAAGCAAATACATATTAAAAATATCAGGCGCACATGTATTTTGTTTGTGTTAATCGTTCACTTCAATTGTAATAAGATGTGACTTTGATTAAAAAAAAAAATCAACAAATATTGCGACTTTGAAGTTCTTTTCAAGAGATTACATTTGTCCAATTGTATGTTTTACTTTTGGATTTTTTAAACGGCCTTTTAATTTCAATTTTAATCTTTATAATTCCAGATTATAGATTTTGTGTTTTAAAATCTAAAATCCTTAATGAAACCAAGAAACATAGAACTCTGGCAAATCCCCGAATATCAATGGAAATTTTCCTTGTTTTTCCCGGTGGACCCAATGATCGGCGACGTCAGAGCGGTTCACTTTTCCTGCAACTTTGTATGCAGAAGATCTCGATCTGGCCTGACAGTCGACGCAGCCTCCGTTGTTTGGCCATATGTCTGGGCTATCTGTTCATTATCTGTTCGCCGCATACTCTGCTATACTATACTATATATATTTGGCATACTTTTTCCCGCAGCCCGTGAAACGGGGAGAGTAGAGTAGACTAAAGAGCCGCCTGGAGATGTGGGGGGGATGGTGAGGGGGTTGTCATATGTGCATAACTCATAAAGATCGGAGGAGATGGGAGGAAGTGGCTCATTGTTGGTAGTGATGGTGGATGGGGCTCGTTAAGAGCGGCTGGCTACCAAACAAAAACGGGTAACCGAATGAGCCAATCCCGGAATGGGCTTGGGCCCGATGGGTTAAGGTGCATGGGAAACTGGAACAAGTGGCTAAATGGAAAGCCTGACAAGCTCACAAAATCTGGCACACCACTTGCTTCACTTGACCCGCGACTGAGCGAAATGGCGATAGGATGAAGTGAATGGCCAATCCCAAATGTGTGCAGCATTTTTGTCAACTGCATACAAAAAAGTTTTTGGCTTTTCTTTCGCCGGGAATTCCAGCGATCAGTCCCTCTCTCTCTGTCTCTTTAAATACTTTTTTCTCTTTCGCGCTGAGAACTAATTGGACTTTCTTGGACTTTCTTTTGCATTGGCGGCTAATCAGTGCAATTTAATTACGAGTCGAGGCAATTAGCCATGTAAAGTAGCCAAAGATATGAATCAAAAGGGGCTCTTTTATTTGGAGGGGGCAGGAAAAGGCTGCCCTGGCAGGATGTCTCTGGTGAAAGGTTCACTCCTCTCTCTCGCCTCCTCTTTCTTTTATTGTGTTTTTGGTGAAAGTATCTCATAAATGACTCGCTCGCCACTTCTTGCACTTGCCACAAATTCCTCGCTACACACGAAAAAATTGAGAGGTAAAAATATCCAGTTAAACATAGCATAATTCGACAATAGATAACGACTGAATGTTGCTAAGTATTTAGATCTTACTTTTGAAATGCTTAACTTCGAGGATATATTTATAGGAATATGTAATTTAAACACTCTCTGTATTACATAATTGTCAAATAGATCATAAAAATTTCTTAGAATCTTTGTTTTCCATTAAAAATTGATGATTAAAGCTACCTCTTATATTCCTGAGCCTTATTCTTATTTAAGCAATTTTTTATTACAAAAAAGAAAGATATTGGATAATCAAAGCAGGACTCCAAATAAAACTTAACATGTATTTTCCTTCGTAAATTTCCTTTCTTATTAGTATAAATGTAAGCTTTTTAATTTTAGTTTACAAGTATGTTTGGTGAAAAATAAAATCGTTAATATATAAAACCAAAAATAACCAACATTTATTTCTGTGTATGCTGCTCTCATTCCTCACACACCTGACCAACTAAATTCTTTGCCATTAAAATTACGATTAATTAAATATCATGCACACTCTTGGCCAACTGTCCTGCCACGCCCCCTTCTCCCCATATTATATATATTGAGTTCTTAAGCTATATAATTAAGTCAGCAGCTAAAGAGGGGTCTTGAGAGTGAGGAGGGGACACTGCAACATCAGGTGAATGGCAATGACACGAACTGCGCCAGTTGCAGTGCCTCCATGTCCTCGATCGTGCCTCATTGCTCTGCTTTTGGCGTGTTTAAACTTTAGAGAAGTCTATGTATGGCGAAGGGCAGGGGAACGGGGGACGCGGGACGAGGATAACCCCGCCATATGGCCTCTCGATTCTAGTCAACATTCTAATCAGATTAACGCCACTTGGCGCCAATGTGCCAAAAGGAAGTGGAGCGAATTCAAACTAGATTGCTATCGATGCAGGGCTGGCTGTGATTTAAAGTACCTAAGATCAACTTTTTCATTGCTTAAACTCTACATTTGCAGTCACTATAATTCCAGGAAGTACTGAAGAAGAACTCATGATTAAAATAAATGATAATGAATCAAATAAGTAAGAAATTGTTTTTCAAAAGAACTTAAAAATGCTTTTCTTATAACTTTAATTAAACAAATTCTTAAATTATTGTGGTCAGTTCAGAACTTTTGAACTTCGTCATACCGGCTTATCATAATAAGATTCGTGCTTGAACAATTTTTAAAACCTTTTCTCCATAAATTTCAGCTTTAACTTGGGTTTCTTTTCTTTCTATATGAGTTCCTTGCTCTCTAGATGAGTCACATGCCAATGATTTATTCAAAAACGCTGATATGAGTCACAAATTTCTTTTTTAGCCCAGAGCCCTAGAAGAGTTCACTTGCATCGCGCAAAGAGGCAAGTATCTTAAAATGTATCTTTCACACATTGCAATGCACAAACAGAAACAGAAACACAAAACACGCGCAGGGAGAGATCGAAGCCAAACATTTACATTTTACATTTAACGTGTTTTAACGTTCAACGATCTGCAGTTTGTGGTAAGATGGTAAGATGGTAGATGGTCGGTTTCTACCAGGTTGTTAGCCAGTTCTTGGAAGATTAACCAATTATGCGTATAATTAGTGGCACGATTGTCTTGTTTAGGCCGGGGCATTTTCATTGTTATTGTTATTGTTATTGTTACACAGCCATTTTCAGTGTTATGCCCGTGTTAATTGCCAGTGTCAAGTGCCAGCGAAAGGAAAACCCCCTTCTGAGCCGAAGTGTTAACGAACGGCAAACAGGAAATAGGATTGGATACCATTCAAGTATTTTACTATACTACTAAAAAAAAACCTCTATACATGCTGGGCCATTGCGTGACATTCCAGGGGAAATGGGGGAAATGATAAGCAATCAGAGTGGGGATTATTAGTCGGCTGCCGTCCGTTTATTGCAATTCACCAAACACCGCATACCGAACAGTTAATGCTAATGATATTATCCAGGAGTATCTGGCGGATTAGGGCCACAATAGCTGGCCGGCGATCGGCAGATACTTACGTCCCAGGCAGGTGTGTTTGCGGAACTGCAGGAATCCCTCGACGCAGCGGCATGCCCCCTCCAGGCAACTGCTATTGGCCACCTTCATGGAGCACTGCTCGCTCAGCTGGCAGTCGCCGCCCAGGAGTTGAGCTGCATGCGGAATCAAAGAGAAAAACATCATTAAAAATCAACTTTAATTCAATTTTTAACCGACCCATCGTTCTTTGGAAAAATATAACGATTTTATGAAAGGCACGAGAGCTTAAAATTAATTATAAACGACTTGTGCGTTGCGGGATTGTCCATGAATAAGTATATGGCTTACGGAATATTTAAAATAATTACTAATTTGGTCGATAATAAACACCAAGTCATTTTCAGAATACCATACGTTAAAATCGAATCAATGAAGCCAGTTCATTTCTTTAATAGTACTTTCAACAAATTGGAAATAAAATGTTCTTATTTTCAATTCTTTCAAATTAATTAATTTTCTGAATTTATTTGGCATTTAATCATTTAAAACAGTCTTCATTCTGATACTGATTTTAAGTACTAACTTGAGAAAATACAACGAGTAAAATGAGTTAAGTCAATATTTAGTTTAACTTAATTTGAAATTTCAAATTCCATGTGACTCACACGTTTTGAATTACTAATTTAAGTCAGGAAATTGTCAGAATTGTTTTCTCTGTGTAAAGAAAGTCGCAGCGAGTGCATCTAACGGTTCTTCTGTGGACAAACACACATCTCCGCCCATTGTTTGCCCGGCAAACATTCTGTACTCCCACTTTGGGGTTAGCCAAAGATTGACTTTGCCTACTTACACGACAAACAGCGCTTGGAATCCAACTGGACAAAGTAGGGGGCGCACTCGCAGTATCCCAGGGCGGAGCAGCTGCTGCCCTTGATGAAATCCGTGCAGTCCATGTCATGCTGGCACTTGTCCCCCAATTCCAAAGCTCGACTCGCGTCCAGAACTGTAAAGATGATTAGCAGCTGAAAGTATCGAAGGGTACGGAAATTAGTTTAGTTTATTTATAAGAAGCATAAGTATACAATTTAAAGTATAGGTAAAGATTTGGTGATAAATTGTATTTTATGGCCAATTTCATTATTCAGAGTAATCAAATTGTTCAGCTAAATAAGAACTGAATTTAAATACAAATCTACTCTCTAATTCGGAACACTCAATTAAACGAGAGTTAAATTCTTTTAAGTGGTCTTTGGCATGGTCTGTTCTGAATTACTAAAAGTAAGTCATTTATTATCCAACTGGATCTAATTTAGCAATTCCTTTTCTTCTCATAGCTAATCTTAATTTCCGTTTGTGGTCTTAAATTATTCCCAATTACAATTAGTGAGAACTGCAATTTAAAATTTGCACATTTATCTAACATCCAACATAACATTTAATTTCAAAAGAGTGCCGAACTCTCTGTATAATTAACTCCTTGTAAGGAACTGCAATTAGAGAAGTCAGAAATGACTTAACGACCTGAACTTTATGCAAACGGGTTAGATCTTTGATCTGTTATGTATTACATCACATAATTCATTCAATTAGGTGCTCAGCTTTGCATAAACAATCATTAAATCGGGCATGAGGCCTCAACCGAAATGAGCCAACAAATTGGCCAGCTCCGTCTTGACCAAGAAGTCTCTTGTTAAGGTGGCGAACAAATTGCCCGAGTACACGGAATACCCGTGAGCCAAATGCCCGATGAAAGTGCCGTAAAATCCGTAGTTAATCGTAGCAGATCATTCTACGAGCTGCGGTTTTTTCTTTTATGAATGAAGTGCGATGTGTGTAAAAGTATCTTGTATCTGCGAGCGGGCTTTTGCTTGAAGCAGACACACAGTTAACGTTATACCAGATGCTATAAAGATAGTGGAGCTGTGAGTTGTAAAACAAAATTAACAGTTGCCTGAACACCGAACACACGCCCATTTGAAGGTGGGGGCTGGGATTGCCCGGGATCTATAATTAAAAAAAAAACAAACAACATAGCCAAGGGTACCCACTACCAACTGCCGACTACCAACTCTTCGTGTATGTTTTTGGGCCCTCTTCGCCGTGTTTCTTTTCCAGTTAGAACTGGCTAATAAATAAGCTGAATTTTGTGGCCAACACAGAGTGCAATGTACTTTCTGCTCATCGCGAATGAGCGCCACACGCCATTAATTACGGCCCCGGCTCTGGGATTGCCATTACCTAACCGAAACCAAAACCAAAACAGATACAGATACGAGTTAGGTAACTGGGCTCGTTCCTCCTCCACCTCCACTTCTGGTTCTGGGTTTTGCATACTGCCAAACGGGACTACGAACTCCCCCGCCGTTGGTGTTATTTTTCTGATTTCTGTTTGAATTTGCTTACGCATTAAATCCAATGATTACATAAAGTTACCCTCGGCTTCGCAAGGGGGAATTCCCCCGCACTCAGCTAATTGGTAAGAACTCTCCGATTTGGATTCCAATTCCACAGACACGCAACTCTTTGGCAAATCGTACAAGTTGAGACATTAAAACCACAGTTAAGATCATTTGGCGGAATGCAACTTTGTTGGCAGTGCTGCCTTGATTGTGATAAATGGTTATGTGAAATGGTTTCAATAAAAAATGTGAAAATTACTAAGATGTGTAGAAGAGATGAATCCAGTCGGAAAACTAATTTTCCAAAGTTTCAATTAAATACCTTTGATTTACAGTAGATTAACCCAAAACTTATAAAAAGAAAGCATTTGATATATGGATTTAAATGTAATGAATTTATATTGTTAATATAAATGAAAGAAATTACTCAAGTTAACATTTTGTTGTTACGGCTGAACAAACTGTAGAATCAACCAATTAAATGAATATAACTGTTTGCTAAACTTAAGGTGAAAATTCTATTTACATTATTTTTTATTTTATTTTGGTGTTCATATAAAAGTTTATTAAACACCATTAAATTGGGTATATTACACAATAAACCATTAGTACTTCTCTTTGGGGTCATCAAATAACAATAAATAAATAAACTTCAGCATATAATCCCCATTCAGAGGTGTTTTCCTCCAGTCTCGAGATCGGTTCGCCACTCATACGATGCTTGACTAGTAAAAACAACACTTGCATTGCTCTACGGGCCCCACGGCGAACCCTCGACGATCTTGGCCATTGAAAACTGAGGAGTATCGCTCAATGGGAGCAACAATACAAACACGGCCTCGAATGGGAAAAGTATCGGAATTGGATTCACAAACAGCCGCACAACCAGAAATGAAATGAAACCGCTCAAGCTCGTCGTCGGCATCAATAAAATGTCAATAAACAGAGAAGAAATTGTTTAATTACGCTTTCGAGAGGCTTTCAAGCACGAGGCACTGCTATTTATATAGAATAAAGAGACGGGCCGCGAGAATGTGTTGGCCATTAGAGGCGAGTGTTTGTTTCGATTTGACCCAATAACTGGGGGCCAAGTTACTTTCGTTGTTGGCTATGAATTAACAACTATCAAAAAAAAGATCCAAGGGTAAATAAAGATTCGAAGGCAGAAGGCTAATAGCCGTCAAGCCGTTTCCACCCGGACATTTGTTATCCTCCGGCCGGCCATTCATCTTCCTGGCCAAAAGGCCAGTCTTTAAGCTACGAGCCGCCAAAACCCCATTCATCAACCGGGCGCACTGACTTGGCTTATTTATTTTTCTGCCCATTTATTTCCTTTTTTTTTTTTTGGGTTTACGACCAGTCTTTGCTAATGAAGACCCGTTGCAGTGGCATATTTTTCTGGCCGCCAGTGGTGCAGTCATTGTAATTTAGAATCGTAAAAGAACAGCAAGCCCGGGATGAAGCGAAAAAAATAGTAGATACGTTTTCGTGTTTCACAAATTACTTTCGTACTCTTTTAATGATCGTTGGGCGCCAGACCGTCTGCTGACCTTTGGCCGGCCCGAATGCAGGTGGAGCGCCCAGATGCAGCCGCTCCGGCTCTTCTGGTTATGGCCAAGACTTAATGCACTTGGCTCGAAATGGGTTGGATGGGCCGGCCCAGGGCAGCGAAACATAATAACAAACAACATTGAAACGGATAAATTGTTTGTTAGCCTTGGTTGAAGTGGAAAGAATGGTGGAAGGAAATTTTCCGTCAAGTGCTGCGGAGGAGCCCTTGGCCGATTGCTTTCTAACAAACGGATTCAGTTGGTTTAACACCATTGAAAAGATTGTGTATTGGATAAGAGAATCTAATTGAATTACAAAAGATGATTGAATATTGTGAACCAAACTGAATACAAATTATCGGAAATGCAAATGAAAAACACAGTTAATAATTTTGAAATAATAACAAATTTTAATCATGAATATCACTAATATTCTTAAGTTAAGAATATACATAAGTTGAAACTTCCCTAAAAAAGGAAATGTATCTATGTTGTTCTTTTGTAATTATAATTCAACTAAATATAAAATAAAATAACACTTCTTTACGTTACTTTAATTATTAAGACTTAAATATATGCGTCTTTGTCTTTCCCATCATCTGAATGTATTTGAGCTTATAAAAAATTATTTTAATTCACAAGTAATAAAAGCCAAACAATAAAATAAATTAAGCTCACCGAACTTCCTCTCTATTATCTTTCTTCTTTTCCCGGAATCAAAAAAATAGCCAAGAAATTCAATAGAAGCGTTTATTAATAGTCAAACTAGTTCCCATAGTACTCCCATAATGACTCTTCCCGCAGTAATAATGATTAAGTGCCGGGCAATGAAATTTTATGAAGCAAATAATTCACTAAGCTTAATGCGGCATCTTGTGCTTTTTTTTCGAAATAATGTTCGGCCCAGTGGAGCAAAGGCAGAGAAGACTCCCACCTTTTATTAGATTAATTTGCCCACATTACTCAGCTGGTGAAGTGGCGACCCCCAGCCGAACGGAACCGACTTCATCATGATCTTCGACGCCTGCCCATCCATCTATCAGCTACAATTTGACCCAATGGCCGACTTCACAGCTCTTTACACACGAGTGAAAAAGAACTTGGGGAGCAGCGGCCCACGATTGAAGTGCCCACGCCAATGCCAAATAAAAAACTAAAAATTGTGCCAAAAAATGAATCTTTTGTTTAAGAAAGCGTAAAAGTGCTCGACAATGGAGCTGACCATGTGACAAACATTTGCTTTGGCTGATTTTTTGGAGCGATTTGAATTGGCAACGCCCCAAATGATCAGTTTTGTATGGGGGAGTGCAATTTGATTTTCCATATTTTTTTGTGATTTTTTTTGGCCAGAGATGAGTTGACTTACCGCTAAGAGCCGCTTAACCGTAAAAGCGTTTCCATTGAGCATTGCGATCGCAGGTTGCTTTCTCGATGTTGCTGACTGCCTCGCAGTCGCCGTCATTGCCGCTTCTGAATCTCCAAGAAGCTGCCTCGGATCTATCTCCCTGGGAAGGCTTTTCTCGCTTTTCCCTCCTTTTGTATGTTTTTTTGGTTTTTTTTCTTTCGATTTTTCCCCACTGTCTTGGGTTATTTTGCTGCTTTGTGGTACTCCTCTCGTTGCAGTCGTTAATATATGTTTTGTGCTGTGGAAAGGAGTCGGTGGTAAGGGGAGACTTGACTTAAACTCTGAACTTTGAGGGTCAAAAACGGAACGAAAACGTTTCTTCTCTTTCTTTTCTGTTTAATTTTTTTTTTGGTTTTTGGGGTAAAGGAAATGCGCCCCACTAACAAAAAAAAAAAGAGGGAAATAATAATAATAATTTCTGTTTTATTATTTTGCAGTTGTCGGGCGAAGCAAACCGGCCGGCTTGCGGCTCACACGCCCCTCATTCGCATTCAATGGGCATTCGAGCGGCGCGCTGTCGCTCCACTTTAAAACGAAAGACTTAGGCAGCGAACTTGGCAGCCGGCAGTCGAAAACCCGAAAATGGGAAATTAACACCTGAACCACCTAGCTGTTGGCCACTAGGCCCTACAACTTATTTCGTTTATTTTTCTCGACCGTTGTCTCGTGTTTTTTTTTAACTTTTTGTCTCTGGTTTTTGCTATTTTCACTTGCTGTGACGACCTTTGTCTATCTTCCTCCCTCTCTCTCTTTCTCCTTCTCTCTCGCTCTGTTTTTCTTCGTTTTTGTGTCTTGTGTGGGTTTTTTTTTTATTTGGAATTTGGGTAACGTTTTTGTTGCCGCCGTTGTATCTCTCCTCGCTGCTGCCGCTGTTATAAAATTTCATTTTATTGCAATGCATGAGTCTGGGCCGAAGAGTTCGAGACTGGGTCTGAGAATGTGGCGCTCTAGGGCATTACCGTTAGGCGGCTGAGAAGAAAAAAAAAAAGAGCTCTGTGCCGATATAAAACATCTACTAACTCCAGCATTTTTATAACTTAATAAAAAAATGGGAAAAAGGGAAGGGAAAACGGAGCTGACAATGGAGCAGGGCTTAAGAGTTCGATTTAAATTGGTCTAAGGTGAGATGGCCTGAGAACTAGTTGCTGCACAGGGAAAAAATGCGAGTCGTTTTAAGAATGTTTTGTTCTGTTTTGTCAAAAACGGGAATTTTTGGGCAGCATTTAAAGTAATACTCATTTCTAGCTAATAAATCATAAAATATTAATTAAATCTTCTGGGTGTTATTATTTAATTGATCTTTGAATAAATTGTATATGAAGAAGCATTTTTCTGTCTATCAATAGCATAGTTTTATGATTCACATTTAAGCTTGATATAGCTCAAACTCTCAACAAATGTACTACTATTTAAAAAAATATTGGAAGGCAAAGTTCATGAAAGTAAATAGGAACTTTTTAAAACAATCGTTAAATAGAGCATATTATGAATGAAACAATTAAACCTCTTCTTTTTCCTTTTTCTCTCTAAAAGTATTTTTTTAGATATTTTCTTAATATAATTGTGAAGCACAAAAACACAATATATTTTTATAAATCTATAAGCTGCCTATAATAAGGTGTAAACTTTTCGTAACTTTGCTTTTCTTTTTTTACCCAAATCTTAAATTGCTGTTGATCATTTGCATTTGGTCAAGGGGCGTCTGTGGGCGTGTCTGGACAATTGCCCGGTTCAATTTTGTGACCCAGTCAGCCGGGGAGATGCTATATCTGCTGATGCAGATGCAGATGCAGATACAGACGGAGATGGCGATGGCGGAGATCTTCCGCAATCGATCAGCATGTGCAAAGTGTTGGACTGGCAGTGGTAACCGCAGAGGAGCGGGTCGCTGGCTGGGGAACAGCATTTTTAGTTTGCGGTTTTTGCGCTTGGTCTATCGGTCGCTGGGTCGGTCGTCATCAATGCGATGCGATGCAATGCAATGCACCGACGACGACGACGAGAGCCGACTGCAAAGAGCCAGGCTAAGACTCTGGCCGAGACACTCAGACACATGGCAAAAAAGCAGCGCGATTCTAGCACCGTTATGCACCCAATATGGCGACTGCACCACCGCACCACCAGCACCACAGCACCATAGCACCACATGTGCCGGAGTCTAAAGCCAGATCCGAGTTGGACTGGCTTTGGGTGCATCTGCATCTGTTCGGTTCGGTTCTGCTGCGACTGCCACTGCCACTGCCACTGCCACGCCACTGCATCTCCAACCGCATCTCTCCAGCAAACTGGACAGGAGAACGCTGCGCTGTCTTCACTTGACTGCCTTCCCATGTATGTTTGTCTATCTGGCCGCTCGCTGTTTGTTTGTTGGTTTGTTTGTTTGTTTTCCTGGCGAGTGTGTTGAGTGCGCAGGAAAACTGAAATTACACTCAGTTCGCCCGATGGCCGCGCCTTAGTCCAATTCCAAAAAACTAACCCCTCGGATTATTATTATTATTATTATTTCCTTCTTTTCTTTATCTGTTTGATTGTATTTTATTAAGCAATTTTCTTTTAGCTACCGTTTTTTGGGGCTGAGGGTATTTTTGTCACTCGCGTCGCGGCACTTTTGGTATTCAGTTTTGAAATGTTTGGGCTCAGGTCTTTAGTTTTGGTGTGCAAAGTGCAGCCACATCACACGGAGATGAGCTGAGCTGGGCACGTCCGCACGTAACGATGGTCAGCAACGAACTGAAGAGGAGCCAGCCAGCCACGGACTTAAAGAACCAAGACAAGCAGCCGCGGTCGCAGTCGCCAGCAGCAGCAACATCAGCGGCAGCAGCAACAGCAGCAACATCGGCAACATCAGCAACAACAACAGCAACACCAACGGCGAACTCTTGGCTGAAAAGAGAGCTTTTGGCCAAATTCAAAGTCAAGGCAGCGAAGCTTTTTAAGACACGACAAGTGCCGAGGTCTTAACTCTTCATGTGGTTGCTGTTGCTAGTGATATTGCTGCTGTTGCTGTTGCTGTTGCTAGTGATGTTGCTGCTGCGCTGATGTTGCTGCTGCTGCTGTTGCTGCTCTCGTGCTGCTGCTGCTGCTATGCAAATGTGCTTTATTTGTTTCTTTAATTATGAGTGTCAGGTCCGAGAGAGTGCGAACGCACAGATTAAGAGAGATAAACGGCGAAACGTTTGTACACCTACACGCCGAAATCTCAACTTGGCTGCCCAGCAACTGCATTCAGTTCGAAATTAACCGTTTTATTTTACAGTCCAACTTCTATAGCTCCATTCATAAGGGATTTCAATTTTTTTAAGTTCAACTTTCTTACTCTAAAGGAATTAAATCTATTGAGGTTAATAGCCTTTGAAAAATAATTTTAATGGTGCACCAAATTATGACTTGAAGAAGTCTTTTAATATTTTCTTAAAAACATTTTTATTTGAATTTAATTTTTGAATTATGAAAATAAATATTTTAATTTTAATATAAAACTTTATTGTATGCCCATTTAAATATTAAGTTTATATGCTAGAAACGTTTGTCTTTGAAATTTTGTTAGTTTCGCTATAGTTTTTGCTACTTAAAAAAATACCCCTTAAAGAAGTGTAACTGTAGTTGATTTTGGTTCGTCCACTTCCGTCACTTGAAGTTGAACCCGTGTTGCAATCGCAATGAGGCAAGTGAAGCAACTGAGATCGCCTTGCGAAACGCTAAGAATAATCTTCCAAGTGAAAAGTTGCGAAGGAGGGGATGGCTGGATCCAACGCACTCCATTTGGTCGAGTCCAAAAACTATACAAATGCGTCTTCCCTAATTGAATAATGCTGTGTCTGCCCTCCCTTTAAGTCGTTCGAGCTCTTTAAAATTTAAAATTATAATTTAATGGTTTTAAATTGGTCGCTTGGGGTGTAATTTTCGCATTTGAGTTCATTTTAAACAAACTGTTTTGCTGCTGTCAGATTTTCAGATTATTCAGAGGGCGGTACTTAAAGTTGTGGGAAACTAAAGAAAGTAATTTGGTTTTTGTCGTGAAATTCAATAGTCACTCATATTACGTTGGTAATACAAATGCTTTTTAAGTATGTAAGAATTGTATATATGAACACCATAATATTTAATAACAATTTTGAGATTGGTAATGTGTTTCGAAAGCCCAAAAGTCGTATATGTTTATTAAAAAGATTTTTTACAATTATTTTATAATAATATCTGCCTTTTTTAAATAACTTTCTTTTAATGAACTCCTCAAACTACCTACGCACTTACTAAGAACAAGACTGAGAGAACTCAAGTTGGGTGTAGACATCGCATATTGTGCCAAGTGGTCACTTCAAAGCGCTTTTGATCGTTTTTGATTTCACATTCAATTTTATATTTGCCCTCTTTGTTTCTCTCATTCTCGGCGAAAACTACAATAAATTGCTTCGATTTTCGAGCATTTTCTGGGAGACAGCATCTTAATTTGAAGATTTATTTCAAGCACCGGAAGCGTAGCAATCTCCTCCACCAAAAAAGAGTTGATTGTCCCGAATCGAAATCGCATATTACGGGCATATAGATATGGATGGGTGTATAAGAACATGGCCATAATTGACGCTGATTGTCCATGGTTACTTGCTTAATTCAGCTTTTTCGCTTTTTCGGGCGGGGGCAATGGAATCGAAGTCAATGGAATCAATCGATTGGGATCGAGGAAATGGCAGAGGTTTGAACCCTTGTAGATTACTTTTATGGAGGCACAAAAGAGCTAAGTTGAAATGAGGAAATATCAAGTTCTAACTGTGTTTATGATTTCAAGTTGAGAAAGTGCTTCATAATAAGAAAATTTGATGTTTTATTTATTTGTTTATATATAAATATTGAAAGCAAATATATCATATGTTCTTATTGGGAACTGTTGGAGGAAATTGGCATTTATATCCAAAAGAATTAAGAGTTTTATTATTTAAAAAACTTGTAGTTTCTATTTAAGAAACTCTTTTAAATCCTTTCTAAAACTAAACAGTAGTTGTTGAAAAAATAAACACCGCAAAACCTAAAGAATCGTGCACTTTTCTTTCTTTACTCTGACTTTTGCATATATAAGTTTGTAATCCAATTAACAACACCAAACACTGAGAAATTGCAAGTAAATTCAATAGAAAATATTGATGGAAAAGTTTCCGATGGTCTGCATTTTGTGTTAAAAACCATGAAATTGTTATTAATGTCTCGACAAACAGCCGCTCCGGCGGCAACTCCCCGGCAGCCAGTGGCCATCATCGCATTAGGAACAATGAAAAGCAAAAGTAAATCGAAATCGTAGCAAAGTCGAAGACACTGCACTGGAGAAATGTTCATCATCATCAGGAGAAGTAGCAGCAGCAGCAGCAGCAACAGTACAGCGGCAGCAGCAGCAACATCACAGCAGCAATATCGATGGTGGCATCATTATCATGGCCACGATCATCGACGAGTGGTGAACAATTGAAAAAGTGCTTTTGCTTTGCTCTTGGGGCAACACGTGCCGGGTCTTTTTGGCTGCTATCGATCTTGAGTGCCGGTGTACCTGTCGCTGCCGCTCTGCCGATCTGCCACGCCCCCCGCCCCCTGCCGTTAGCTCATATGTTCATACTGCCCTACAAACACACATGCAGGTGCCCAAAAACAGTTGCCGCCGGAGATCTTAAACTTTCATTTATACAATTGTCTTCAAACTGTGCAGCGCTTGCCGCTGCTCCGAAATGAAAGTCGGAACAAAATGGATTTGCTTTTGGAATTTTTGTTCAACAGAAGACACACAACCGAAAAAAAAAAAACAAAATGAGAAAAAAAAACATCATTCTGCTGCTGTTTGTTCATTTTGGGCCACTGGCGGCATTTGGTTTATTGCAGTTTTGCGGCCATGTGCCAAAGGAAAGGCCTCCGTACCTTTTGCCCACTTCTGTCCAATATCTCGTTAAATCTAAATTTGCTTTTCTTTTTTTCGGGATTTTTTCGGGGATCGCTCTCCATCTCTGTGGCCGATCAACTTTCGCCGCAGAATTTGCAAAAACGGAGAGTTGCCTTTCCATGGTTCTCTGCCCATCTTGGGACCCTATCCCTGTCGGGTCATTGAACGAAGGTTTTGGCAAACAAAAAAAAAGTAAGAAATAACAAAAAAAAAAGAAATAGCAGCCCAAACTGGTTATTATAATTTTTCGGCTTTCGCAGAATCGCACGCAGCTGCCCGGACAGCGTCCCCCATTAGGTTGGCCCCATTCTCGGGCCGGCGGGTCCAGGAACTGGGCTTGGCCACATGACAGCCTTAGTCCCAGCCCCCGAATAGGCTCTACACTGCCCGAAAACAGAGCCCCTGCACGGGTTTCCTTCTAATTGCTCATCAGTGATGACCAGCTCTTTGAATGCTCAAATATATCCTTTTTTCAACGCCGAGCAAGTTTTTAGGAAACTTTACCTCTTAGTTTACTACATACGCATTTCCGAGAATATATAAAATCAATCGATATAATGTTGCGATTTTTTTAGAAAACGTGTAAGACTATATTAACATAATTTTATCTAAATAGTCCTGCAACCTTTTGTCATTTTTTAATTCCTTAATTTGTGTTTTAGTCCTCATCTTTGCCTTAAATGTATTTTAATAAATCATCATCTTCTTTATCATCTTTATAAATAATCAAATATAAATATTTCAAAAGAACTGTTCTAAATTGGCAAGGGAATGATTCTTAAAATTAATAGTTAAAAATGCTTAATAAAATTTGTGTGAAATGAACCCTTTTAAAATTTTCGGAACAATCTTCCAAGCTACCTAGTACTGTAGCTATTAGGCAGATTTAAGATAACCTAATCTGCAGTTAGCATTTGGCAAATACCTCATTCAGCTTCCATTTAGATCGTTGTCATCACTGCTGGAGATAGTTAAATTGGCTTTGTCGTTTCTTCAGGTGTAACTTGTTTAGGTATTTGGCTTCGTGACAAATATGAATATTTTTTGAGATCAGGGAGTGGGCCAGCGGAGGGGAGGAGTAGAGTCACGGGCAACCACATCCACATCCACATCCCCATTTCCATTTCCATTCCCATCTCCATCTGCACAGCCTCATCCCCATGCCTACTACCAATCCACATCGGAGCACCGCGAACGCGGAAGTATTTAACGTGTTTGTTTGTCCATGCCAATTCCACGGCTTCTGCCGCATTTTCAGCTTCAGCCAGAGCTCTGAATTCTGGACTGGAGCTGGTGCTGGAGGAATGGAGCTGTGGAGCTGTGGAGCTCTGGAGCACTGAATTGCGGAATGGCCCAGGTTTCTGGCTCTTTCATTTGGGTTTGGTGAAAAGTGTTTTGTATGCAAATCATTGAAATTACATATTATGGCCAGTCTTGCAGTAAGTAGCAGTTGGCCTCAAACCAACCCACTGACATGCACGGTGCAACCGGCCAACATGGAGCACAATCGCTGGCCGGCGATGAAGACCTCAAATGGCCAATGGAGAACGGTCCGGCCGAAAAGCAATTGGCTGAGAACTGGCCACGACAGATCGTAAATTCATTAGGGCAAAGTTTTCGGGAGGTCTGGCAGCTGCAGTCGATGTCTCAGTTGGGAGTCCAAAAAAGAGGTTGAAGAAACCAAAAATTAGAAACATTTATGAACTTCTTCTGTCAGCAAAATGTTTGAGAAAAAATAAAGTTTTATTTACGATGCTGAACTGGTTTAAGGAACTTAAAATAAATGTGCTTTCACAAAAATGTAGGCAAAAATTTTAAGGAAAAATAAAAAAGAACCAGCGGCAACTTAATGTCGAACGTATTATTAAAAATTAGACCAATCACCTGAAAAAACCTTTAAGTTCTTTATACTATCATCGCATTACTTCTAACTTCAGGCTTAAACTGTTTTTTTTTAAAAATTATTTTTAACGAAAAAACCCAAATTTTCTGACTAGTGGCAAACAATTATATCTTTAGTTTGCCATTTCTTCTTTATACTCTTTTGTAATATTAACTTACTTCAGTAGCTACTAAATTGAAGTTAATAAGGTGAATAATATCCGATTGTTGAAGAAGAGTACAAAAAATAATTTACTAAACTAAAAAAAGCATTGTAAAAAGAGAAGCTTAATAAAGCACCAGCCTTTTGTAATAAAATCAACCAGTTTTTCCCCATTTTAAATTTAATCTTTGATAGTTTGCTAACTGTAGATCGAATTGCATTCAAAGTTTTTATAACGAGATTTTTCCGATGATCTCTGCGGTTTTATTTTTGGTTTCCTTATATTGGCACCCAACTATATTATCCTTAGAAAGTGCTCCGCAAGCCATTAGGAAACGTCAATCAATTGGAGCACAATTTCTCTGCGCTCACACGCACATACCAAGGCAAATGGGGCGTATGAGCAATTTCTAGTGCGAAAAGGAAACAAGGGGCGGTCGGGGGGCTTGGATGGCATACTAAGTCGACTTTAATTAAAATGACAGACCATTAGAAAACGATTTGCCCAGATGAATATTTTTACGACTTGATTTGGCGCAATTGGGCGACTATGCGGTTTGGCTGGAGGAAAACTCAGCGAGTGATGGCGTGAGGGGCGGGACGGGGCTTCCGCTGCGGCGAAACGAAAACTGATCATTAAAATGCACAGTTGAAAACGCAGGTGAAATCTCATCTTGTGGCTCTTGCGGTCTAACAGCCACCATCACATGTATAATTCGCCCCAGAACTGTTCCCTCGGTCGCTTTCTACGGCCGATTGAATAATGCCGGGGATTCATTAGGCCCCACTCTTTTTCTTTTTTTTTTTTTATATGTACTTTCGAAGCATACATTAATTGATTTGTTTCGTAACCGAAATTAGGTAATTCGAAAAGCAAAGAAGCAGCGAAGAAAACATTTAAACGCTCAAATCTTCTTCGACTTCGGGCATACGTGAAAGTTCATAAACGAAAGCAAAACGTAAGCTAAACATTTTGTTTGTAGCGCACATTGTCATTAAACAAAATGAAGCAGAACAGCGTTTGGGCCATGAAAGGCTTTTAACGCGTCCAAAAAGGGTGGAGATCGAGGGGATGGGGGAATCGGAGAGGGGGTGCCACACGCACCAGGTGATGATCATTAAATGCCAAAAATGACCGGTGAATGAATGCAGCAGCGAATGAAATGCCAAGTCCAGAGTTAAATTATAGCAAAAGCAAAACTAAAACTTTAATGTTTCGAATGCTTCGTTTCGTTTCTCATTTCTCCTCCACGGCCGGCGAGTATATTAAAAGTGAAAACATGTAGAGACTCATTCATTGGCAAGGGACGGCAAAAGCCGAATTGGCATACAAATTACGTATACGTAATTTTAATTGATCATTTAAGCGATTTAGTTTCTTGATGCCCGCTTTATGTAAGCATTTCTTTTCGACTCTGCGACAATATCATATTCGCTGTTATGCTAATTTCACTTCTCATTTAGAAGGATTAATGGATCCCATTGGCAGCCAGACAGATGGGGGCGATGAGTAAAAGTTGGCAATATTTTATGACAGATTATCTAATCGCTGTCATTCGATCACATGCGCAACTTTCCTTTGTAAACAGGAAGATTAATGAAGCGCATAAGTGAGTGGGTAGGGTTCTTTTATGTAGCTCTTGAACACTGATCTGACTTTATTATATTAACTTAAGAATATATTCGGTCAGGTCTCTAAAGAATAGTTGAATTTTTATGGGACCTTAAAATTTCATCAACAAAGCATATTCAAATTAAGATAATAATTTTGTTTTCACTAAGAATTTATTAAATTTTATAACGAGTACATTAAATTACCCTAAGAACGAGATAGGCCACGAAAAAATAAACACTATTTTATTTTGCTTAAGAAATGATAAAAGGAATTATTTATTTATTGGTCTTGAAACTCCCTAAGCTTATTTATTACAATATTTATTACTTATTTTTAAAAATTGTAGGTTAGTAATTCGTAATTAAACAAATCTGTAATCCAGTTCTGCCCACAGATCGTAACTTCCTTCTTATTTACAAGCAAAATCGAGTTTGCCCACCATTTGCAGCATCTATTAGACCTCTCTTATTCTCCGCAGAAAAAAAGCTGGAAGCAAGTGAAAGTGCCGCAAGACACATTCAATTTCGAATAATTTCGCTATCAATTAATAAAACGCGCACCGTGCATGAATGAGCGAATGCGAATACGAATGTGCTCTGCTCTACTGGAAAAGATTAATTGCCGACCACGTTGAGGGGGCATCATTAGCACATCATTACTGTCCCCCAGTTGAAAACTGAAATGATTACTTTGGCATTTGAATGGGAAGTTTGGCAGCTTTTTGCGGTAAGAGCAGTGCCTCGAAAGCGAAGGTTGCCGGTTCCACGGTTCCTTCCTCGCCAAGCGGCGATGATGCTTTCAAAACTGCACGGATCCGCGAAAGAAGGCAAGGCCTGCCCTCCAGCACTCGTGGGCAACATCGCATCCCAAAAAAATAAAATCCATGGAAGAGCTCATGCTGCGTAAGCGTTTTAGCGCAAAACGAAGAAAGTGCTGCCTGTCTAAAAGCACTGTGAAAAAATGATGTGACTTTTTTCTTATCCAAAAAAAAACCCGAGACTTACCTTTTAATTTATTTATTTTCTATATATTTTAATCTGGACAATCAGATAGAAAGTAAGAGAGTTTTGACTTTATTTTTCTAAAAATAATCTTTTTTCTAATGATCTGACCAACAAAAAATCTTTCAGTTAAGTGGCCAAATAAATTTAATATTATGAATATTTTAAAAAGCAAATGATGAATTTGTTACTGTGCACATTTGGAATCTTCTCGGTGGCATTTCTCCTTGGCATGATGCTCAACAATTGCCGGGCTGGATAATGATGGAAACGAAAAGCGTGTAAAACATCGCGCAAAACACAAAAATCAATTGGAAATTTTACTTTCGACGACAAAAAGACAGATCTCGAATGGAGGCGGAAGACGCGATAAGTGAGACTCCCACCGAAAAAAAAAATATTGAAAAAGATAGACAATGTGGAACTATTTGCGCTGTCCTATGCATTATAATTAAATTTCTTTTCGCTTTGATTTTCACCCTTCAAAGTACAAGTCATCCCACAGACAGAGATCCCAATGCCGTGAAGGGTTTAAGCAAAACTTCAGGCCTGTCACGGTCGCAATGAATTTGGCATTTGGCTAAGACGCCAAAAACCAGAAACGACCTGACAGAAATTTATTTTTATAATATTCCACGAAAAGAGGGCTTCTTTCATTAACAAAAGAAATGGCAAAATAATTATACAACTCGTGGGCTAAAAATAAACTTTATGGAAAAGATGCAAAAAGTCTTTTCCTGTAATCAAGGGTCAACTGCTTTGTGATCAAAATTCGTAAACACTTAAGAGACTTATAGCTAAATTTGTTTAACTTATTCTTTAATACCAATTTCCTAAACTGGATTTAAGTGTCGATGATTAAAGTAATTTCAGTAAATATTAAATATAGAAAACTCTGTTTCTAGGGAAACCCAGACTTTTTCAAAGAAACTAAAAAAGAGAGTTTTGGTTATTAACAAAAGAAAATGGGAAATAATTATCCAATTCCAATTTATACACAAAAATTGGCGAAAATGATGCTCCATGATTAAAAAGGGAATTTAAGAAATAATCATTAATCTCTAAAGCTAAAAATAAATTTTTAAATAGATGCTTAGGTCTCTTCCTGCAATCATGAGTCCGCTTGTTGCCTGTCTCCTGCTCATTGTCCTGCCTTTGGGCCATTCCCATCTACCAACCCATCTACCAACCCATCTCCCAACCCCAATCGCAATCCCATTCCCCAACCTAGAACCCGAATCGCTTTCAACATTTCCGCTGCAGCTTCAATTACTTTCGAGCCGGTGGAAATTTGCATACAACCAGATGGAACACATGAATTAATATTTGGCTATTGGCCATATTTAGCTGACACAACAATAGACGCAGTCCATGTCTGGCTCTAACCATGTGAAAGCCGAAAGCCAGCCAAGATCGCCGGTTCGAGAGCGCATTAATGATTTCTCACATGGAGCTGGATGCGAAGTAAAACTGGTGGATGCAAAACCGAAACCGAAGTCGCGCAGTCGCAGTTGCGTAGGTCTGATCTTGGCCCTTGGCTCTTGGTCTTTTGTGGATGGCTCTGAGCCTGGTCGATACATTGACCCACTGGACAATTGGTATGCAGCGTCGCCAGTTGGCTGCACTTCATTGGCAAGCTCAGAAGCGAAATGGGAAAAACAAATGCCTTGGCTTTGCTTTCGATTTTGAATGATTTTGCATACCCTAGGAATAGGTAATCGCTCATTGTTATTATCACCAAAGCTAGTCATGAAAGTCAACAATTTATTTATTTTAAAATATGTCCTTGCATGTTCGAATTTGTATATCTTAAAACAATAATATATTTAAAAATGTATGCTAACCTTAATAGTTTTCCTTCAAAATAATTATAAAATAATAAAATTCCATTCACTATTTTTTTTATGTACTCGAAACCAGTTCTTTAATATTTTAAACTATTAACGTTTTTAGCTTGAAAGTAAATTTTGGTGAATATTTCTGCCAATTATTATTATATTATAATTTTTTAATATCTGCAAAGGGTAATAAAACATCGACATGAAGCAATTAACTTGCACTTGTTTTCACGAGTTGCATTCGTTTTGAAAGCCATTCGCCAGGTCTGCAAGTTATTGGCAAGGTTTCCTAGTTGACAACGTTAACGCCTTTCACCTGATGGACCGATGAACAATGGTCCGTCGTCCGAATTAGACAGGCAGTCAAATTAAAAACCAATCAAATCGATGGGAAGTCAATGATGCCGCAGAAGATGCCGAAGACGAAGCCAAAGTCGATGCCTCAGTAGCCCACATCGTCAATGGGGGTCTCAAATCTGGCTATTTTCGTAACGACTTAGCATAAATTTGCATAAGCAGTAAAGTCCGATACATAACTGTAAACATAATGAAACGAGCGCTTGATAAATAACATCAAAAAGCCTTCTAGAAGATCGAAAAGAGACGACAAGAAAGAGAGATGGATCAGGTGAGTCGGAGATTTCCATTTCATGCATTCTACTCGTAAAAGACATTTGCATCTGGGCTGGGCGAGAAATGAAATATGTGCCATACCAGATCGGCAATGCGATTAAGATATCAACTTTGGTCTTCCCCTTCTCCTTCCCCCTTCCCCATCCCCCCACTAAGAGTGCCGCTCCACAAAGATAAGAGGTGAGTTGAAAGCGATTTGAGTATTTTGAGTGTTAAAAGATGAAACCTGGAGAAATTGACACGAAAGTATTAAAATTCCAGGGGAATTCTATCATGATATAGGGTTGGGCGAGATATTGCTGGGGGTAAATAGAGGTATCGTCATAATAAATAAAATTGTTGAAATAGTTACCAATAGTAATTATTCACCAATTAATTTAAAACCTTAAGAAAGCTATTTCGTGATATTTTAAAATAAAGAAATGAGATCTTTTTGAATAAATTTATTGATTCATTTCAAATTAAATCCAAGAGGTCCCAAAACCTAATGTTTTGATCCCATTCTGCACGCTGCCATCGCTGACTCCATTGAAATGGAAACTGGCCAGGCTAACTGGCTAACTGGCTAACTGACCAACTGACTGACTGACAGCCACACATCGTCTTTAGAAATGGCGCACAAAAGACAAGCTGCTGCTGCTGCTGTTGTATTTGTTGCTGCTGTTCAGCATAGGAGTTGGTTCGTTTTGGTCTGTTTTTTGTTTTGTTTTGTTTTGTTTTGTTTTTTTTTTTGTTTGACGAAATTGACTTTCTCCATTCAATATAATTAATAGTAATATTCCGATGCCTTGGCTACACACACGTCTTCAGAATGGTAACAACCATCGGCAGCTTGGAATGTGGACAGGAAGTAATTTGTTATTGCAGGCGTGCATTAGAGATCGAAAGGCGTTCAAAAATCCATCACAACGCTGCGAGATCCGCTGCACGTGCACGGCATCTCAGTGGGAGAATTCTTCGGGGGGCACCAAGGAATTCGCACCGCACCACGGGGCGTATGGGTAACAAGTGAAAAGCCAGGAATGCCAGCCACTCACCCGGCGAATGAGTGATGTGCGCCGATATTTACGGGCATTTTTCTATAAGTTTTTAAAGATCTGCCACATTTTGTTGTTTATGCAAATTGTCTTCATTCGAGGGCGCTCGCTACTCACTTTCAAAACGAGACAGAAAGCATATTTAGCTAATATTTTAGGATGGCTTCTGCGGCTTTTACTTTTCTCCCTAGCATTCCGTTGGCTGAAATTAAAAGTAGTTTACCAGACGCTTCTGTTTTGGCGTTTTTTTTTTTTTAGTTTTGTTTTGTGCGTTTGGTTTTTTCCTTCTGCCATCTGTTTACATAACGACAAAAATAAAAAAAAAGAAATAGTTTAACAATGCCAACTAACAAATAAGGCAGTTCGGGCACGCACTCCACGAAACTATCTGCCAGCCGATGTGTGAATGATGTGCCTGGGCAAGAGCAAGTGGCAAAGTGGCAACCAGTGGCCATTTCACGTTCATTGACACGGCTAATGGCTGGTGGTTTAGACCGGAGTACAGTGAAGTGGAGTGGTGCAGGGCAGAAACAAAACCAAACCAAACCAAACCACTGGACAAAACCGACACGTCTAAGCCGAGGTTTCGCCGGCACGCGTTTGTTTTACCTGAGAGGACGGGCCGAATATGTTATTTAATGCATTGGCATGCACAAATTAAGACTCTTTATAATTGGGGGTTATATAACACGTTAACGGCGCTTATCTAATGCCACACAGCTAAAGCAAAGAAAGCGGCACAATTAGACGAGTTTTCTAGCCAGTTTGTGTCAAATAATAGGCCCAAGATCGAGTGATTTTCATGTGTGTTCCGTTGTCGCCGCATTTGATGTTTTCAGCCTCGATGCATCGAAACGCTCAACGGGTGTGGGCCCAAATGAGATGGGTAAGTGTGCACGGGGAAAACCGAATCTGTTAGTTTGGAATATCAGAATTATCAACGTCTGTTGTTAACGCGTTTTTTTTATAATTCCAGATATTTGGCTTACAACAAGCTAACAAGATACATTTAAACAAGACTATTATTAATATTCAAGTTTAGGTTAAGTTGCCAAACCAATTTTTCCTTGTATTTTACATTCATTCTTTGTTATATACATAGATGAAAATCATTATGGAGATCAAAAATAAGTATGGATATATTGTTTTGCTTGTGTGGAGCTGATCCCGGGTGGTCATCCTTTACGGAAGAACGTAGGCTTCGCGACTGGACGGCAGCACACTTTCGCACATTAAAAGCGGCCACAACACCGGATTGCAGATTTTTTATTTGCATATTTAACGCCAGTTTAAGTGCTCAGCTAACATTTCACTTTTGGATCACATTTTATAGATTTTCTTTTAGTGCCGTAAAAGCTAATGGTCGCACGCTGCTCTTACAACTAGCCGGCTTCCCCGGCGATCTGGAAATAATATGGAATGGTAGTGCATTCGCTTAATTTGGTCTATCAACGGAGTTGACTATTATTTATTTTGGTCCAGTGCACGCTGACTTCAATTTTCGGTATGACTAATTGATTTAAAAAACAAATAATTTAGTAAATAATAAATAATAATAATACTAGACCAAATCAATGTAAAAATTCTAATATCAGATGTAAATGATTTTAGTTTTAAGTGTTTTGCGAATAAAATTCTCAAATTTTATGCCGGTGTCGGCTGAGTATATAAATAGTTTAAATAATTTTTAGAAATAAAAAAAAACAACATGGTCCCTTAACATTTTTAGGCCGTCCAGGTTTTTAAGGATTCCGCTTCTGGAAGGTGCTTGTCCACCTTTTAGGGGGTCCGTGATTAAAAACAAAACAAATGTCAATAAAAATACAAATTTAAAGTACGGCACCAAAATTGTATGATCGCTGTGGAGAAGACGCTTTGCAAATGTCGCCAGTTTGTTTCAAACCCAAAGGGCATGATATTACTAGGATCTAAAATCTGTGTGTCGCGAAATTTCCCGCAATTTCTAAGTTTTAACACCCCGGCGACAGACCCCTTAAAAGTGCTAAGGAGGCGCTCCCAAAGCTCACGACTGCCAGCGCTGCCATCCTCACGACCCTCAAGACTACCAGTGTTACGATACATTAATTGTTAACTTAAATTCTGTTAAGTCTCTGTTAAGGCTCTTAAGAGTATGCAATGTTTGCATTCAAAAATGTTACATTTGACCCTAAATGTTATGTATCATGTTCTAACGAATAGAAGAGACAAGAACCATGGTATTGTTAACAGCTGAATGGCTTGAAACTTTTTTAATTCTTTATTACCATTCTCTTATAGTTCTCGTGTTAAATATTTAGAGTATAATATTTTGCAGTTTCAGATTTCGCTCTAGTTTGGTAACCACTACACCATTGTGCTTGATGCCTTTTAATTTCCGGACGTAATCCCTTGGAATGGAGCTCTCGATAGCGCCCTTAATAAGACACTGGAGATATGTTTTCGATGGCTGTCGGGATGCCGGAACAGAATACTTTGATAGTTCGTAGAGGTTGTCCTCCGGCTGATTGGTCAGCAGATAAGCACGGGCAGGAGTTGGTTTGGAGTCATCACCGAGTTGCACGTAGACGGTTCTTGGCTCATAAATGCCTAGATTAACGCCTTCTTGCCTGTTAAAACACATAATTAATAATCATTTATGAAAAAGTTTCATTCGCTACACAGAAGTTAAACTGAAAAAAAAATTAAATGTTATCTGTAAACCATTCAATGTAAAGTTAAAATCTGATTTGGCTTATTATATTTTATCAAATCAATACATTTTTTATACAAAATGGACATTCTTTGATTTTGAAATGCTTAAAAACAGAAACATCACCTTAACTGGAAAGGCAGAAAATTGGATCCCAATTGAGATCGGTTAAAAAACCTTTCAAAGTAGAATCAAATGCATTTACTTACTTGTCAATATCTGGAAGATTGCTGAGGTCGATCTCCCAGAGGGTGCCCCACAGATGATAACCCTGGGTGGGCACAATGGTGGCCACAGAGCCTTTCCAACGATTAGATCTGGATGCGAAGTCCAACCGATAATCGGGGAGCAGGGCGGGTCCCAACCTCACAGCCGTTGGATTCTTTATGTGGATCCGCTGGGCTAGCATATTGCTCCCGAATCCAAAGTACAGAAACTTATCACCCCGCACTTCTGGCCGATCCAAGGTGGCATTGGCACCTCCGATGCTGTGGCTTTGCGCCTTCGGAAAAACCAACAATAGGCAGGTGACGACACCGATAAGACACTTTCGATGCATTGCGTTTTTCGTTTTTGATTTCACAGCTTCGAGTGATTCGATCTGACTGAAGGTTGAATCTCTATTGAGCGATTACTTTATATATCAGCTATGTCTATATTGACCCCTTAAAAGTGCTAAGGAGGCGCTCCCAAAGCTCATGTCTGCCAGCGCTGCCATCCTCACGACCCTCAAGACTACCAGTGTTACGATACATTAATTGTTAACTTAAATTCTGTTAAGTCTCTGTTAAGGCTCTTAAAAGTATGCAATGCTTGCATTCAAAAATGTTACATTTGACCCTAAATGTTATGTATCATGTTCTAACGAATAGAAGAGACAAGAACCATGGTATTGTTAACAGCTGAATGGCTTGAAACTTTGCCAATGCTTAGGAACAGCTTTTGTGAAATCAAAAACCACAAGCTGTACCTATTAGCTTAGACTTTAACCAACATCAGTAACTTTGTTTTTAAATCTTTTATGAAAAGTGTTATTTTTGTATTTTAAAATTTACTTTTTTAATTCTTTATTAACGTTCTCTTACAGTTCTCGTGTTAAATATTTAGAGTATAATATTTTGCAGTTCCAGATGTCGCTCTAGTTTGGTAACCACTACACCATTATGCTTGATGCCTTTTAATTTCCGGACGTAATCCTCCGGAACGGAGCTCTCGATAGCGCCCTTAATAAGACACTGGAGATATGTTTTCGATGGCTGTCGGGATGCCGGAACAGAATCCTTTGATAATTCGTAGAGGTTGTCCTCCGGCTGCTTGGTCAGCAGATAAGCACGGGCAGGAGTTGGTTTGGAGTCATCACCGAGTTGCACGTATACGGTTCGAGGCTCATAAATGCCTAGATGAACGCCTTCTTGACTATAAAAACACATAATTAATAATTATTTATGAAAAAGTTATATTCGCTACACCGAAGTTAAACTAAAAAAAATAAATTAAATGTTATCTGTAAACCATTCAATGTAAAGTTAAAATCTGATATGGCTTGTTATATTTTATCAAATCAATACATTTTTTATACAAAATGGACATTTTTTGATTTTGAAATGCTTAAAAACAGGAACATCACCTTAACTGGAAAGGCAGAAACTTGGATACCAATTGAGATCGATTAAAAAACCTTTCAAAGTAGAATCAAATGCATTTACTTACTTGTCAATATCTGGAAGATTGCTGAGGTCGATCTCCCAGAGGGTGCCCCACAGATGATAACCCTGGGTGGGCACAATGGTGGCCACAGAGCCATTCCAACGATTAGATATAAATGCGAAGTCCAACCGATAATCGGGGAGCAGGGCGGGTCCCAACCGCACAGCCGTTGGGTTCTGGATGTGGATCCTCTTGGCTAGCATATTGCTGCCGAATCCAAAGTACAGGAACTTATCACCCCGCACTTCTGGCCGATCCAAGGGGGCATTGGCACCTCCGATGCTGTGGCTTTGCGCCTTAGGAAAAGCCAACAATAGGCAGGTGACGACACCGATAAGACACTTTCGATGCATTGCGTTTTTCGTTATTGATTTCACAGCTTCGAGTGATTCGATCTGACTGAAGGTTGAATCTCTATTGAGCGATTACTTTATATATCAGCTATGTCTATATTGAAAGGTTTCTCTACTTTATTTTGCGGTAAACACAATTGAACACAACGTTTGCACATGCATTTCAGAAAGAATCTTTTGTTTTAATAAGTAAACACTTTTCAAAAGTAGATTTTAAGTCTAAATTCCACTCATATTTACTAAGCAATTAAAATTAGATTATCACTTCGCTTATCACTAGGTACACGGGAATACATTTGAACATCGCTGAAAAGTGTGTAATGTTTTATTTGATAGATTTTGTGTTTATTGGGTTACTCACTTTAACAACTAAATAGTAGCTCATTATATATTTGTTTTTACAATCTATAAAATTCTATGGTTTAGAAAGTGAGACCGAATGATTAAGATCTCACACAGTTTATGGTAATTAGTGAAATAAATTACCCTATTATTTGGAAAAGATTTGAATTCCTGGAAATAATATTATAGTCTTTGAGGCTTTCCACCTTTTTTTTATCAAGATTTAAATACAAACAAATTCGATTACGAAAGGGTTGCGATTGGTGTTGTCGTAAGCTTTACTTGTTGGATTTGTTAGCTATTTTGACACAACAATGTTATTTTATAAAGTAAATTGTCAAAATCGAAGCAAACACATGGGCAGCGAACGACACCAAAAACCGAATCGTTTGGCTTTCGATTTCAATATTTGGTGGGATTATATCATGGAGAAAAGGAGGACCATTTGCCACTATTTGTTCGGGGCGCCGCAGTGACAGCCGTTTACGAATGTATGCGAATTTATTTTAAATGATTTTTGCAATTTTATTGCGGAATTTGTTGCATATTTTCGATGGATGTTGGTGTGGCTTGCGGCGGCAATTTGGCCAGTTTGACATGGTTTCTGGCCAAAACCGAAACCAGATCAGAAGAGGACAGGACAGGCGACAGGAGTTGAATGCGTTAAGAGGTCGAACATGGCCGGCATGACAGCTTCACTTTGCGGTGATTTATGTGTTTGACTAGGAATGGCAGATGGAAAAATGAATAGATTTATGGTAAAATTACATTATTGCAGGTATTATTTATTAAAGACTACTTAAAATGTTAATTTAAAATAAATATTTTATAAAACATTTTCAATTCAAACTTTTTCGGAAAGCGTATTCCATTTATATTTATTTGTATTGCCTTAATTTTGAATATTAAGAGCTCTTCTACTGAAAAAGATAATTAACATAACAAATCCATAATTATTTTTATACAGTGCAAAAACAAATAATAGTATTACGATTTAAATTATATAAAATTAAATTGTAATTACTAGCTAATGTAATTACCATCTCCTTGTAAATTTAAGATTGTCGATTTTTCCGAAAAATAAAGCGCATCCCAAAAACTCGAGTTATCTCTGCAGCCACTCAAGAATGTCACTTAACTGGCTTAATTTATGGCACGACTTGCCGCAAATCATTCAATTGGCTGGCTCATCTTAGTCCTGATGGCCAGAAACAAAAACAGGCGCCGGCATAAATATTCATACATGCGTGCTGCCCCGAGGGACCCTTTCACCCGGTAAATCCTTGTCATTGTCCCCATATCTTGGCTGATTTTCACGCACACATGAGCACGTAAGGAGCACAAATGATCACAGCAACGTCATCATCATCTGCCTCATCTCCAGCGTCATAATCATGAGCGGTATTCGGCACAAACAGAGCGAAAACATACATATTTACTGCCAAAACATATCTTTACCATGTGCATATTCATAGATACTCCAATCGCACGTAATTTGAATATGCCGCCATTCACGGCATTCGATGCCATCGAAATGCCAACTGTGGAGTCATCATTTATTTCTCCCACCTGCCGGTAGTTTTTGTCATGTAAATATCGCACATCAAGTGTCTTTCGTTACTTTTTCAGTCGTAAAAAAACATAAAAAAAAACCTCACATACAGACAGCAGCCATATGATAAATGGATTTTCCGCCTTCACGAACTTTGGATGTCGCACACAGCACTTGGTTGCATTTTGGTTTTACTCGTTGGCTTTCCGCATTTAAAGTTTTGCGTGAAAAGGCTTAACAGTTTTTTGCACGCATACGTAGCATATATTTGAATATGGTTGGATCTTTTATGTTGCAGATAGGTCATTAGTGTTATAGCATCGCCCATAGACGATAGATATCACTCATTTTAAAAATGGATTCTAAGACAACTGATTTTTACAACTTTTTCATTTCATGTCTATTTTCCGAAAAAGGGTAAGATTCTTAGTCACACTGAAAATGGATAATTGTATAAGTAACAACTATAGGTTATAGTCAATTCAATGGATAGAACCGAAATGATATAAAACCATCAAATGAACCTGAAATCGAAACTAAATGTTAGAATGTTAAAAGTTAAAACTAAATCCATTAAAAAATACTTTTCAAGTTTAAAATCCCGAAAAAATCAACTAGTTTCCAGGTATTCTGATCAAAACCGTGGGAAGTAATGGTAAAATGTCATATAAAAAAGTCATACCTCATTGAATTTGTTATTCAATTTCCAATCGATTGGCGTTTACGGTAGAAATACTTCTCTTAAGCCCGATTTTTGCAAAAAAAAAAATCGTCATTCATTTAGACTGAATATTAGATTTAATGTTCTGCTTTGGCTTTTAGTCAATTAAATGAACCAATAAAAGTGCAGATTAAGCAAACTAAATATTTCACAAAGCGTAAATCAATTAACAGAAAGGCCGCAGTGAATCAAATAAAAAAAATATTTGCAATTCATTTATTTATTTTTTGCACATTTTAATTAATTTTTAATGTTCAGCAAATACAAACAACGAAAAAATCAAACAGAAATGACCATTGAACGAAAAAAAAATCCGGAAAAGAATCACAACGTGTCCGCTTAGTGGTGGGTGGTCGAATGGGTATTTCTATGAAAGAATTACCAACAAGGCCTAACACGAGTCTGCCATTAAAATGATTGAGCCGCAAACCAAAGAATCCACAATAAACATCCTCCCAAATTTCCAAGTAAACGGATTAAATTCCGATTTCCGATATGCAAAGCGGAAAAGAGATTTGTTGTTTGACAAAAGCTTTTAAATACCCTGATAATTCCATTTTATATGTTGTGCAATGTCTGCAATATATTTATAAATTGTAGCAATTGAGCTTGTGTACTTATACGTATATATATAAATATATTATAAAGCATTTTTTGATAGAGTGAAATAATTCTTTTTAGTAAAGCCTTTAGTTTTGAAAAGTTCAGGTAATAATAATTACATGATATTTATTTTTATTACCTTTAGATAATTCAAAAAATATAATTTTTGATAAAAATGACTTTAATTGCATAAAATGTTAATTATGTAGCTTATATTTAAATTTATAAAAATGAAACTCAGTGCCCGACAATGCTAAGCACCTTTCAGTAAGTGTATAATTATGAGTAAAAGATTTCGTAATCAATTTAAGCGCTTGAAATATCAACAAGGACTCGAAAACCGTTGGCAAGTCACGTTGTTTGATATCTGCCGACACACGGCGAGGCTCCTTTATGTGTGTTCCTGTCACAAGGAAAACTTTCCGGCAGGTTCGCAGCCCAAATATTTGCTTGGAAAATTCGTCAGCTCGAGGGAAAGAGAAGCTGTCGCGTGGCAAGGAAACATATTTTTGTGGCTTAACGTAAAAAATATATATATTTTTGGCTAAGAAAATCCACAAAGGCAGCAGTGTTGTAAGAGTTGAAGTGCAAGTTGCTGGGACTTGAACTCAACTGAACTCACTTCGCCAATCAGCTTCACTTCAGCTGAAAAACGAGTGTGCTAGGAAAATATTTTCACTTTAGTGCACCTTTTTTTCAATAAACTTAACATTCGCAAATTGCATTTTGACAAGTGAGTAGTGGGTAAAACATGAATTTATCGTTAGGACATTATTAAATTTGATTGAATTTATTGAATTTATTATAGAGTAGCAGCTGACAGAAATTGTGTTAAGTTTCTACATTTTCTGACCACAAGTAAAATGGTTAGGTTATGCAAAGCCACAGCCAATAATAAATCAAGTTCATTAGTGACTTTTGTACTAAAGTCCTCATTACGATTGTTTTATTTTGAAAAAAATAATTTTATTCTATTCTACAATCTGCTTTAAACTTAAACTTGTCAGTATATATAGTTTTAACTTCATTCTTTAAAGAAAGCCTTTCATCTGTACGAAATTACCTATTTTCTCAAAGTGTAAAATAAATTGTTGGGGTAAAACCGAATTAAATGAAATTCGATTTCAAATCATTCCTTATTGATCACATTGCACATACGCAATGTTCGCCGAAATACTGAGAATAATTAATACTTGTAGTTTTATCTTCATTGTTTTAATCTAGCCATTCTTGAGTATGTCATTTCTTATGTTCTTAAAGTGAGGTAAAATATAATCAAATTCAATTCAATTTCAAAGCATGCCTAATTGACCACATTACGCATACGCAGTGTTCGCCGTAGTTCAGGGAGGAGAATCTCAACCGGATAAGCATCGTCGCATCATCATAATCAGGCAACTCGTATCGAGGGCATCAGCATTATTAGCATCGCCATCGCCGACAACAAAGTGATAAACTGCTCGACATCCAGGCATCAGGGAGTCAATTATATAACGATGCGTCGATGTTGAAGTAGTTGCTGTTTGCCACGCCTGTTTCGCCTGACAAGCTCGTTAAAATTTATGTTTTGTTTGTATTTCAGGAAGGAGGGGATCCGGGATGCTCCTCGCATGACGCACTTACTTGACGTAGTCCGCAGGTCTGAACAGGAATCAAGGGGTTAGGATTCACTACTATCCTGCCCCAGCTGGTTGTGACAGGCAGCAACTGTCACAATAGCTGCCAATGTTTGGACATTGGTCGATGGCCATAAGACAGAAGCTTAAATATTAGATCGCTTTCCGAACGGGGCTATTATCGCACAGCATTTGCACAAACTGCCGATGGGGAAAATGAAATTTATTGATATAAACGCAAACATAAACGGTTACATTCAAATTAGTCTTGTCAATAGTAACAACGTGTTGGTTGTGTACTAATAAAAACAAAGCAAATATTTAAAATAATATTTTTAAAATGGTAAGATCTTACATTCACAATTCACAAGTTTAAAGGGAAAAAATGATGCAAAATAAAAAATTATAGTTATAAAGTTTAATTTTTTAACCTTTATCACGCTGATGATGATATTACCTTAAACATTTGAAAGCTAATTAACTATAAAACAAAAATTAAACACAATTTAATTGGTTTTAATTAACGGTGAGACTTAATTATGTGTTTTAATTGAAACATTTTTCATTGAGGATAATTAATTTATCGCAGTAATTTGGCATAAAAACTCTCGATAATAATAAGTGAAAAATATATAAATATTTAATTTTTGCATACAATTATGTCTAACCATTAGGGATATTAGTATAAAAAACCTCTAGAAAGAAATCTCAATTAAGTTGGGTCAATATTATTTTTTGTTGTATAACAATGTTTCTTTTTACATGCTTCAAAAAATTAGATTTAAAATGACATTTCACAAACGATAATTGAAATTAAATGGAAAGCAAATATGGGCCGTAAAAACATTACAAATAATCAACCGGAAAAATTGCATTCAGTAAGTAAATATAGTTTTTATGCCAGAGGCCAACATGTTTTCTGCAGAAAAACGTTTTATTGCCTGTCCAAAGATTGCCCACAGATAATAATAAATATTTGGAATAAAATCTGTGTTTGTCAGCCAGTTATCCGATTGAGTGCAATGAAAGGCCCGCATTTAAATGCAATAAATCAGCGCCGAGCAGGCTTTAACTTTCCCATAGAGCAGCCCCATCAGTCTGTCTTCTTCCAGTTTCGAGTTTTCAGCTGGGAGGCCAGGAGCCAGGACTCAGGACCCCGATATTGCAGGAAAAAGCCTCTGGATCCTGCACATATTTACATGACGTTGGCCTGACTGCAGTCGCGGCTGCATGCAAAATTAATAAGCCATAACAAGTTGGTTTATGCTGCGGCTTCCTGGGACGGGAAAACCGTGCTTGTCCTGGGTGAATTAATTAACGAGCAGTGAAGAGCAGGAAGAGGCGTAAAGTTGGGCATTCAAGAAATCTCTTGCATGTCTTTGGCAAATTTCAGCCGAGCCGCACTCTGAGTAAAGAAGCTGCTAGAGCTCGTTAAAGTAATGGCCTATTCGATGTTCCAATTTAAACCTAAACTATGTACTTACCTTATTGCATTAACTTATTTTTTAACCTTTCGCAATAAAATAAAGGTATAGAAACGAATGCAGTTTAATTTAGAACGAAATTATCATTTAAGTAGGCACACACATTTTTTATTTAAGCCCTTATGGTGGTTAGAGGTATGAAAGTTCGCCTCTTTATATTAAAACCTGACTGCAATACGTTTATGCATTAAGCATCGAAACCAGAAATGGCACCTTGCCTAATTACTTTTAAGAATTTTCTCTCATACAATTAATTAATGTGTTGAAGTAGAAACCAAAACATATAAAAGATCCGATTCATAATAAGCTAGGAACTAAAAATTGTGCAAGACTTAGTTTGTTTTCGTTATTTATTCACCAGCACTTTCTAGCGATCAAGTAGGAATTTGGCCAACATTGAAAGAATATATTCTAACAAGGTAGGCAGGTGCGGTGAAGTTTATTGGACTATCGGCCTTCACCAGAGGTCCCTTTTAATCGGTTTTGGGATCTTGGGCTCTTGGGCATGGGCGTTGGAGAGCACCAGGCCCAGGAAAACTAGAACACATCCTTGAATGATGTTCATCTTGCCGAATATCGAATGATAATCTGGCTGTGGGATCAGGTATCTATTTATACTAGGCTCTGTACCCGATAACTTAGCTCTAGATACGGCAATTTAATGGTTATTATAATAAGGCCTATTCTGCAGCGTCAAATGCAAGACCAGGAAATATTTTTTAAAGAGTGCGTACCGACTACAAGGTATTTCGTATATGAATACAAACTTTTTAAGATAAAAATAAGCAAAAAACAATAAACAAACAATTTATTGCTTTTAATAATTAAAGTTGTTAGTCTGGGCAGGGCCACAATAATCTGTATTCTTATTCCTATACACAAAAAAAAACAGCGAGTCTTAGCAACAAATATAGTGTCACAACGTTGTAATTACTAATTAGCTTCAGTCGAATTTGTTTTAACTAAACACCTTAAAATTGAAGCCGCTCTTATAAAAGCTAAAATTTATGCTTATCCGATTCGGATAAAGTTTCGGAAATTATAATTTTATTCTGAATTATTTTGTTGGGAACCTAACCAGTCATTAATACTGTGATGCAAAGCTTTCAATTTAAGCATAAGATTCGGATTATTTCAGTGACATTGTGATTTATCGGTTACCGTTCAAGGTCTTTCCGGCATTACAAAAGCACTTTCGTAAACTTTTCACTCTTCTCTGTTTGTATGGCCCACTTGGCGTATGCTTGATGAGTAAACAAGCGAAACGAGCAGTCCACAAAAATCATCAGCTGTAATACTTCTCATTTACTTAGATATTCTCGATTCCCATCCCCAGATAAAGTTTGCTTAAAGTGAAGTTGATACGCACATTTCCCCGCCTTTCTTTTAACCTTTTTATTTAAAGAAAAGCCGCGAAAATGCGTACTTGAAGTGACCTGCTGCTGATCATTTGTGTCTGATTTCTTATATACGTTTTTTTATACCCTTGCAGAGGGTATTATAATTTTGGTCAAAAGTGTGCAACGCAGTGAAGGAGACATCTCCGACCCTATAAAGTATATATATTCTTGATCAGGATCACCTCCTGAGTTGATATAGCCATGTCCATCTGTCTGTTTCTACGCAAACTAGTCTCTCAGTTTTAAAGCTATCGAATTGAAACTTTGCACACACCCTTCTTTCCTTTGCCCGCAGTATATAAGTCGGAACGGCCGGGATCGGCCGACTATATCCTATAGCTGCCATATAACTGAACGATTGGAAATGCCATAACTTTGGTGTTTTTAAAGTTAGGAAGTTGGGATTTTTTATGAGTATTAAGAATGCATCATATGAATAATTTTGGAGAATATAATTTACAGAGTATTCTGCAAGGGTATATCAACTTCGGCTCCGCCCGAAGTTAGCTTTCCTTTCTTGTTTTGTATAATTCCAGTTTTGTATAAGGTATAGCCACAGTTTTCCAATTTGTTGAACAGATTGAACTAACCAGTTAATTCAAAATTTTATTATAAATTATAAAAAAAAAGCGTCTTACTATGTTCGTGGTTTTTCAGCTAAAAACATCAAAAAAGTTTTTAAAAATAGTGAAATGATTAATTAAACTCTCCCCGAGTTTTATATAGTTATTTACTTTAGTTATCGTCTTTCACAATTATATATTTCAAAGTGTTTTTTAACTCTGTAAAAATTTGAATATGCCTAATTACTTTTAGGAATTTTCTCTCATAAAATCAATTAATGTGTTGAATTCGAAACTAAAACATATAAAAGATCCGATTCATAATAAGCCAGGAACTAAAAATTGTGTAAGACTTAGTTTTTTCGTTATTTATTAACCAGCACTTTCTGGCGATCAAATTGATATTTGGCCAACATTCAAAGAATATATTCTAATAAGGTAGGCAGGTGCGGCGGAGTTCATTGTAGTATCGGGATGGACCACAAGCGATGTCCCTTTGAGTCGGTTTTCGAGTGGGAGTTTGGGCATCGACGTTGGAGAGCACCAGGCCCAGGAAAACCAGAACACAACCTTGAATGATGTTCATCTTGGCGAATATCGACGGATAATCTGGCTGTGGGATCTGGGCTCTATTTATACTACACTCCGTACCCGATAATTGTATATGGATATTTAATGGTTATTAGGTAAGGTCTGCAACTTGGAATGCGGATCCAGGAAATGGTTTTTAAAGAGTGTGTACCGACTTCAAAGTACTTCGTATATAAATATAAACATGTAAATGTACTAGTTAGATAAAATCAACAAACAAAAAATTGATTGCTTTAAATATTTGTGGTCGTTAATCTGGGCGTGGCCGCAATAATCTGTTAATAAAACAGCCAGTCGTAGGTATAAATATAGTGTCACAAAGTTGTAATTCGTAATTAGTTTAAGTTGAATTTATTTTTCCCAACATCTTAAACATTGAAGCCGCTCTTATAAGAGATATAATATATGCTTAACCGATTCGGATAAAATTTCGAAAATTATAATTTCATTCTGAGTTATTTTGCAGGGAACCTAACCAGTCATTAATACTCTGCTGCAAAGCTTTTCAATTTAAGCATAAGATTCGGGTTATTTAAGTGACATTGCGATTTATCGGTTACCGTTCAAGGTCTTTCCGGCATTACAAAAGCACTTACGTAAACTCTTCACTCTAGTTTCACTTTTCACCGCCGACCTTCTCTGTTTGTATGGCCCACTTGGCGTATGCTTGATGGCAAATGTGCAGTGTAAACAAGCGAAACGAGCAGTCCACAAACACACATTTCCCACTTTTTCTTCCCGTTCCCCGCACTTTACATGTCTCCAGTCTTTCCAGCTCATTTAAATTACATTTCTGTTTGAATTTGTATGCCAAGCGAATCAAGTTCTTGGCAACGGCCACATCATCAGCTGTAATACTCCTCATTTACTTAGTTATTCTCAATTCCCATCCCCAGATTAAGTTTGCTTAAAGTGAAATTGATACGCACATTGCCCCGCCTTTCTTTTAACTTGTTTTACTTATTTATTTAAAGGAAAGCCGCGAAAATGCGTACTTGTCTGCTAGAAATGCACTTTTTGCGTTGACTTTGCAATTGATTTGGGTTTAAAGTTTAGATTAAGATGAAGCGTTTTCAGTTTGGTTTTTGCATATGTGTTAATACAAATGCCTTTTTTGAGACTTTAAGTTTAAGTGACCTGCTGCTGATCATTTGTGTCTGATTTCTTATATACGTTTGTTTTTGTATAATTCCAGTTTTTTATAACCACAGTTTTCCAATTTTTTGAACAAAATGAACTAACCAATTTATTCAAAATTTTATTATAATTTATAAAAAAAGCGTCTTACTATGTTCGTGGTTTTTCAGCTAATAACATCAAAAAGTATTTAGAAAGGTTGAATGGATTAATTAAACTCTCCCCGAGTTTTATATAGTTATTTACTTTAGTTATCGTCTTTCACAATTATATATTTCAAAGTGTTTTTTAACTCTGTAAAAATTTGAATATGCCTAATTACTTATGGGAATTTTCTCTCATAAAATGAATTAATGTGTTAAAGTCGAAACCAAAACATATAAAATATCCGATTCATGATAGAACTAGAACTAGAAATTGTGTAAGACTTGGTTTGTTTTCGTAATTTATTCACCAGCACTTTCTAGCGATCAAATTGATATTTGGCCAACATTCAAAGAATATATTCTAATAAGGTAGGCAGGTGCGGCGAAGTTCATTGTAGTATCGGGATGGACCACAAGCGATGTCCCTTTGAGTCGGTTTTCGAGTGGGAGTTTGGGCATCGACGTTGGAGAGCACCAGGCCCAGGAAAACCAGAACACAACCTTGAATGATGTTCATCTTGGCGAATATCGACGGATAATCTGGCTGTGGGATCTGGGCTCTATTTATACTACACTCCGTACCCGATAATTTTATATGGATATTTAATGGTTATTAGGTAAGGTCTGCAACTTGGAATGCGGAACCAGAAAATGTTTTTTAAAGAGTGCGTACCGACGACAAACTACTTCGTATATAAATATATTATGTACGTTTTATATTATTGTATTACTAAAATTTGTTGAACAAATTGAACTAACCAATTAATTCAAATTTGTATTATGAATTTTTAAAAAAAGTGTCTTACTATGTTCCCGGTTTTTTACCTAAAAACATCAAAAATGTTTTTAAAAATAGTGAATTAAGCAAGCCCTCCCCAAGTTTTATGTAATTATTTATTTTAGTTATCGTCTTACACAATTATATATTTCAAAGTGTTTTTTAACACTGTAAAAATTTGAGTATGGAGTTTCAAATATACAACGTTTTCTTCAGTCCTTTCCTCAACCACTGGAATCGATTCTCTCGTGCATTTCCTAATGAATATTTAAAATCCCTCTTTTCGGATAGAACGAAGAGAAAAAGTGGAAAATGAAAATCGGAAAATCTGTGGAACTGAGCTGACTGATTACTGCTGCCGGGAGCTTACGTGGAAGCATAATTACCCGGAAAGTGCGACTGAAGTCGAGCTCGTGGGGCGCCCGAAAGTGTAAGCTGATAGCCTTATGTTCCTGACTTGTAAAAAGAAACTTAAACTTTAAGTTTTTACTTTAAGTTTGGCTGGGTGAGTAATATTTGCTCGGGCTTAAGTTCGCAGCGTACTTTTAGGGGCTCCTCCACTTCGAATTCAATTAATTACGCTAAAAATGGGAAGGGGAAGCCTGCGGAAGTTGCTTTATTTCGGCACGTGATAAATTAATTTAAGCCAGACCCGAAGCGTTCCGTGTAATGTTTTTTGCATACACATCGCGAGGCGCCGCCAGGTGGCATAAAAGTGGATCATTTAGTGGGTGGAGGGAACGTGGGCGTTAGTGGGCGGTAGTGGCAGTTCAGGTTATCGAAATGGGCGTGGCAACAACTTAATTACGCCACGCACGGCAGCTAATTGAGTTCGTAGCCCAGCGAAAAATAAAACGCAATTCGCTTTGGCATTGAGACAAAGTTTCGCTTTTCGGTTAGCAATTACACGCAGTTTTCATGGTCTCGATACAGTGGACTAAAGTATAGGAATTTATTATACTTAATTTGGACTCTGTTCCATTTTTTCGACAACAAATTTTTATGAATAATCGACATTTCTAATTGAAATTTAAACTGAAAACTAGCGACATAGCTCCATCTTATCACTGGAATGATAAAGAAAATGATTTTATTGTTCTTTTGTTTTAATAAACAAAACAATAAATGTCTTTAACTAATTATTAAATGGGTTACATGATTTATTGGGTAATCTTAACCCTGACCCAAAGGATAGTTTAAATTTTTACATTTTCTATTTTCTTTCAAGTTACTAAAACAGTTTTCGTAAAACCACTGTGCCATAGTACCTCCTTTGAAGACGTGCTTCGTGGCATTGAGTTTATGGTTTCAAAAACAGTTACTTAATTGCCTAAATATTTGAATGCCGAGGCAAACATTGGGCTAAATCAATTTGGCCAGGAGATGGGACACTTTAACCTGACCCAGACCTCGACTTTTGACTTGAACCAAAGTAAAACCAAACGAACCCATCTCACGGCCTTTTTTCAGTTGCACTCTAGACAGCTCAATTTACTCGGCTTTACTCGCTTATTTTCGTTTCGGAACGCCAGTAATTATAACTTGGCTGTAATCTGCGTATTAATCTCAGTTTTCTTTGGGCCAGGACACAAAGAAGGTTTTGTCGGTTCTCGGCTCAGTTTTCCACGTTTTTTTCCACATTTTAACATGGAACAAATGCCAGCGAATTTATTTGGTTTATTGTTGCTGATATTTTGCAGCTTTTCGTTGGCTGCTTTTGTCTAATTTAGCTCTCGACACGGAATATTATTAATTGGTCTAGACGAATGCGAGACAAAAGTTACACAACTCCTTGCTAAGAAAGACCTAATGATCAACTAATACATAGTTGTAAAAGGAGAACAGTCATGCTTAAATAGGCCTTTTCAGTGAATCATTATTAAGAGCTTTTCATTGTAGACATTTTCGGAATCAGCTGTAATACTCTTCAATATTTGAGCTTTCAAAACCAAAAAATATTAATGCTCCGATTAGGGACTGAAAATTGTGTAAGGCTTAGTTTGTTTTCGTAATTTATGCAGCGGCCAACAATCAAATAATATATTCTACCAAGGTAGGCAGGTGCGGCGAGCTTCATTGTAGTATCGGGATGGACCACAAGCGATGTCCCTTTGAGTCGGTTTTCGAGTGGGAGTTTGGGCATCGACGTTGGAGAGCACCAGGCCCAGGAAAACCAGAACACAACCTTGAATGATGTTCATCTTGGCGAATATCGACGGATAATCTGGCTGTGGGATCTGGGCTCTATTTATACTAGGCTCCATACCCGATACTTTAGATATGGCAATTTAATGGTTATTAGGTAAGCTCTGCAACTTGGAATGCGGAACCAGGAAATGGTTTTTAAAGAGTGTGTACCGACTACAAAATACTTGGTATATGTATAAATAGCTAAGTTTTTTTTTCCCGTGAAGATACATGTAAGCAATAAACAATGAACCATAAACCAAAACTTGATTGTTTTAAATATGTGATAGCAAAGAAAACACCCCAAGGTCTTAGATGCCAAGATAGGTTCGCAACTTTTTAATTATTAAAAAGCATAATACAAATTTGTTTTTACTATAGCTTTAAAAAAAAAAAAGTCGATAAAATATATAATATATAAATAAATAGAAACTCTTTGAAGGGTATTCAAATTTTAACCAAATTAACAATGGCAAAAGACTTAAAATGTTAAAAACAGGAAACACATTATATTTTGAATTTATATTAGAATGCCCATTTAAAAACCGTATAACATAATTTTATGACCGTTAAGTCTACGAATTGGTTTCATCGGAGATTAAGTCATGTGTGCTTAACTTTTCCGGACAAAAGTATAGACCAAGGACAACACACGTGTTGGCTACGCACGAAGTGAAATCGTGTCACATGAGGTTTATCCATCCAAAGTGCCATCGGTTCAAAGACCAGAGCCATTGGACAAGTACTTAATTAGTCGACGAGGCCTTGAGGTGGCGGTTTGGACCCTCACAAGGTGTCCGTCCAACTTGCTTTCCTGCCACTTTAAGTTCACTCTGTCAAGTTCAGGGCTCTGAACTCCAATGTGGCCCGTTGGCTTGACAGGATTGCAGACTGCACCCATGTAGCTTGCCAACTGCAGGACTCTTCCCGTCCGTTTAAGCCTCCTTGAAATCCTTCCCCGCTTCCAACCTGTCTATCAATGTCAGCTTGTGAGACACATGACTTAATTTAATGTAGATCGTTAAGTTTCCTGCTCTTAAAATGTGCTTTAAAATTGCATAATAATTTCACACTCTTGCCAACACCCTTGCAGTTGACTTTAACCTTTCTGTCATTATGAATTTCTCCTGGCTTTTTGGCAAAATGTTTTTTTGTTATCAAAAAGGTCCACACAATGCCCCAAAGTTTGCCGTTGACAAGTGGCAAGGCCCCACATTTATGACCCATTTGTGCTACAAATGCAAAACACAACCAAAAGAATTTTCTGCTTTTGAAATTTTTGCACCTGGAATTTAGCCGTTTTGCTGTTTCGCCTGTTGTTTGAAATATCACAGACAATTAAAAAGTTCCTGCCATCAAATTTAATGCTTAATTTTAGTGGACAACTTTGTGTCTAATTGTTGTTGTTTAGCTTCGGACCCGCTGCTAATTTATGCCGTTACAAAAGGACACAGGTATATCTACATATTCAGGTGACATCTAATTGCATTTCACATTTGGGAATTGTCGAATAAATATTCACATAGAACGTGCTGCGGGCTGGCTGAACTTTTTGCCAGCTCTCCACTTTTAATGAGTTGAAGTTGCCGCAATTTTACGGGTCCACGTGAAGTGGCAAGTGGTGGGGTTTCGTGTGGAATGGGTGGTGCTGAGTGGCTGTGGGTGGTGCCGAGTGGGTGGTGCAAAGTTACCTGTGGCGAACGGGACAGCCGCAAATTGGCTCGTGTGGTCGGCTTCGTTAATGTCTCCTGTCGCCATGTTCTGTCAAATTGAATCTTGGATGGGTCCGTTTTATGATGATGCTCTTTTGATGGCAGTGTGATGTAAGAGCGATACTTCTATCATAGGCTTGATGATAAGCTTGTTGATAAAGCTTCAAGTACTTCTGAGTAGGTATTTGAGGTTTAATACTACGAAAATGTTTTGTTAATCAAAGTTCAGAAGAGCTGGAAGAAAGCTGTATCACTGAGATTAGGAATTAAAGGTAATTCCAGAGTTTTGTGGCCATTGAAGTTTTGTTCAGTAACTGCTAAGAAACCTTTAAAAAATACTATCTATTTTAATAAACCTCCCAATAACATTTTTTTTCAGATTTTAAATTAATTTTTCTTTAATTTTTAAGGTACTATAAATAAGGCATTTTATTAATTTAAATTAACACATTTTCTGTTTTTTATAATTTAAAATCCGGGTAAAAGGAATTTTTACCTTCGAGTTGAAAATTCAATTTTTGAGATTTGTTTTTGATTCAATGCGTCTTTTTGACCAACTGCTAATTAGAGCTTAATTGAAAGAACATAGATACTTGATTGTTTGCACTCATTAAAAACAGAAGGAAACTTTCTAGTCTCCTTTCTTGCTTGAAACCACTTGACCTCTATCTTAATCTACTTTCAGCAGTGGAATTGTCTGCTAAACATTTCAATTTGCCTGCACTCAACCTGTCTGCATTGGCCACTCGACTATTTATTCTCAATTATTATTAAAAAGTTATCCACGCCAGCTGCAAATGTTTGCAAAAATATTGCATAGATAGTGTGTACTCTACTTGGCCCCTGAAAAATTCTCCCCATCCATTTAGCAGCTTTAGCTGCAGGGGAAAAACTAATAAATCCGGACCGAGTGGATTCATATAGTTTCTGGTTTCCATTTGCCACTGGCGGCTCTTTCTCTCTCGTTTATTTTGTTGATTTAATAAAGCCAAAAGCTCATTAGCACTCAAACAGCAAGCGGGGGCAGAAACGGAAACATTCTCAGTCGTTTTCTATTATTTGTGTGTTTCAGTTTTAATTCCGAAATGTTTACCTTTGTTCGAGTGCGGATTCTGCAGCTGCCAAAGGCAAACGGAGCTGCCCTAGTAATAATTCTTTATCTCGGACTGGCTGACCAGCAAAGTACCCCAACCTCAATATCAAATATTTAGCCTTGGCACTTGTACCCTGCAATAAGATATGGTATTTGCATTCGGTTCCCTTAGTTATTGTTATATCTCAACCCCTTTCACCGTTGCCTGAGTTTGTCAGCAGCACTTCAAATGTGTCCCATTCAGGCCAGAAATTTATTTCGATTCGTATTTGTGGATTTGTGGGCAACTCATCGAAATCTGATATATGTGGGAATCATCTTGCGGCAGACAACGTTTGTCAAGCCCAATGAGAATGCAGAATGCATTTATTCAGATGGCACGCCAGCCATACCGAACAATCTGGTAAATTGCAGTAGTTCGAACTTAATATTGGCATAACAATCACAATGTGATTGAAATGGATCCTGTGCTCTGTCTCAAATTTACTGATTTTCTAGGCGAATCGCATCCCACACATGCCAGGATATTTGAATACCTCTCGACTTGGGAGCGCTATCAAAGAAATGAAAATATGAGCTGGGGAGCTGACACTGTAATAAATAATCCGAAATATGCATTTTTATTATTATATATTTTATTCACTAAAATATGAAATTTAATAAGCTTGGAGTACGAACTTTGAGTAAGGAAAAATTAAAGCAAAGGTCAGGAAGTCATAAACTAATAAAGCTAATGACAATATTTTGCTTTACAAGGAGCTTACAAAATATAAGATAGTATTTTGGTAAATTTAAAAAAAAAAAAAATTTGAATATGTCCAAAAATCCACTCGAGCTGGGGTTATTTTATCAAAAACCTTGGAAATAATGGTCAAATGTTGGAATGTCATACCTTGTTGAATTCGTCTTACAATTTTCAATCGGTTGGCATTCACAGCTAAAAAATTTTATTTTTCATTTTTTTCGCTAAAAAGTAATGGCTTACCCCGTAAAAAAAAATTTGAAAATCAGAAAAAACAAATTTTTTCCAAATCCACCTGGAATCGATAGTGTGTGTTCTCAGCTTAAAAAAACGTAATTCCTTTGACTATGCGTGGTATTTTGGCGAAGTTGTAACCAAAAACCATACAAATTGCTTTTTATGGCAAAAAAACGTCTGGAGTTCCGTTTATTTTATCAGTACGTGGAAAGTAATGGCTAAGTGTTGGAATATTATACCTCGTTGAATTCGTAATAAAATTTCCAATCAATTGGCATTCACAGGTGAAAAAATTAATTTTAGTCAAATTTTTGTCAAAAAATCGCAAAAAGCGTTAAAATAATACATTTTTTCCAAATCAACCTGAACTGATAGCTTATGTCCTCAGCTGCACAAAACCGTCGCTCTTTTTGCTGTGTGTCCTATTTCAAATTGAAACTGACAAGAGTAAATCTGTTGCACTGATTTTTAGTTTTATATCAGTACTGATTTTTGTATTACATGCCATCTACAGTTTCAGACTACCTAAAAACCTTGACTACGAAGTGTCGGTTTCTCCTGCCAAAAGTTGCCCCTTCCAGTTGCTCAGCTGACCAGAGCAATCAAAGGAATCTCCGCTTGCGGCCTTTGGCACCTTGGCGCCTTCGTCTCACCTCCGATCTCTCACCTATTTTCTAATTTTCATGCTGGCAAATTCAATTAGTTCCGCCTGCCTCAGTTGGTCGAATTCCGGTCCCTTCGCCTCAATCAATTTCCATTTATCGGAGCAACAATGGGAAAGTGTAGGAGGTCCTCTCATTATGCTGTCAGCTTAATTATTATTTTGACATAGCCCGCTGTACATTTAATTACTTGAAATATTTCCATCGCAATCAAGCCGGAGTTAGTCGCTAACCTGTCCAGAAGGTACCTCCTGAATTGTGACCCACTGAGATTCAACTTTCAAATCAAAACGAGCTGAGGCAATTGCTTTGGCTTTGGTTTACTTTTCAGCACTTTTATTGTTGTTGTTTACTTGGCGGTTGCTTTTGTTTCCCTTTGATTTTGTTAGAGAATTGTATTCCCCTTTGCGTTACTTGGATAAGACTTTACGGCTCCTGTTTATTTTAGTTTAGACCCCTGAGCATGCAAAAACAGTGTAGGCGGAAATTCCTTCCTGGAATGCAGACAACTACAACAATTCGTTGTAATAAAACAACACAGGCAAATAAAAGCTGAACACAACTTTTGCAGTATTTGGAAAAACGAAAAATGTTTGCTTTCTAAAACACCGAAAAGGGTCATTGCAATTAAGTTCTTAGAAATAAAGGATAACAAAACGAACTACCTAAAAGATGAAAAATAAAGCCTGCAAAACACGTTGATTTGTAGCATCTTGGTATATTTAAGATAAAATTCTAATTTGAATCGCTTTAATAAATGTTGTATTTATCTTAAAAGAGTTTTTATAATACCCCCATTTCTATCTTTTCACTTAAGAATAAAGGAACTCCGGGCTTTTTTCTTAGCATATCTCTGAATAACACAAATATTTCCTTGCTTTCTGTTTAACTAAATCATTCCACTTCAGTTGTCTTTGAAAGCATCTGAGTACCTCTTAGTTTTTGGCACTTCTTTATTTACCGCCCTTTGACTTACCAGCTTGTAAATTAAACATCAAAAGGCTTGACTGCTGGATAAAAAGATGGGGAAAATTTCAAGGCTCCACCTTCGTTCCGTCCATTCATCTCGACGGTCATTTGTGTCTGATGCTGCCCTTGCTGTTTGGCAAATTAACAACATACATCATTGACCTGTAATCCGGGAAACAGGCAGCCGGAGCCGCAGACCCGTAGTCGCTGCCGTGGCAGTATCCGTAGTCCCACTTAAATCCGGAGTCGATGCCAAGCTGTCGGCTTCGTCCGGCTTTGGATTTCGCCTCCATTTAGTTTTGTCTGCCGCTTGGCATATCCGATGGGGCAAAAAAAAGGAAAACAATGGGAATAGTAATGCGGGATACCCCTTACAGAGTCAAGATTAAGAATAGAATACTCGGCGGCTGGGTTTGACATTGATACTTCAGAAAAATTATCAATAAGTGAAGAAAGGTATCTCAAAATATTAATAAAATCTATGACTCTATCTCTGACTCGTGGGTGGGTTTATATTATACACCAAATCTTCGGTTAAGCTTTCGTTTATTGTTATCATTTGACTGAAGGAGTTTTATTAAATTTGTATTATTTCATATACAACATATTTTTGATTGATAGACCTTTTTTGAATGTTGAATATTTTTATATAATTTATCTGCTTAGTTGATCAAAGTTCAATAAAACTCGATAAATCAAATATATTTTGAAGTTCAAATAAAATAATTTGACATGTGTATGTGTCTCTCGATTTTGCAATGGATTCTAATGATTTTTTACGTTTTTTAATAATTTTGTAGGGTTTCATTCCTCAAGCTAAGTTTTTTTTATCAGAAAACAAATGTGACCTCTCAGCCTTACTATATTATAAACCAAAATTGCGGGAAAATGATTTAAGGTGTAGGCTAAAGAAAATGTTAAAGCAACTTGTCCAAATACAAATTCTTAGTAGCATTCTGCATAGCTAATCGCGTATACCCCAAGACATTCCTCATCCGGAAATGACCAATGCAGATGAAAAACAAAAATGTTAACAATATGTTAACCCAAGCGGAAATATCACTTAGAAGCAACACGAAATTGGACATGGACAGCGAGCGTCTGACTTTCGTTTCGACCAACAAAAAGGGAAACGAAAATCGTAGAAAAACAAACAAGACTTTGGGCCCGGGGCATTGGCTTCTGAGCCAAAAAAGAAGGCGGAAAGAATGTGTCAATAATGACTAATGGCCAAGTCGGAACTGGAGCTTGCAAAGCCGCCCATTATGGATGGGATCTCCCTGCTGACTGGGAATTCCTATTTATTTTTGCATATTTTTGCGGGCTCGCCATTTGGGCTTCTCATGATGTCAAAATGATTTGGGCGCTTCACCTTTTTCATTTTGTCGAGAGGCGCTGTGTTGGTCCCCATTGGGATCTGCTTTTAATTTAAAATTCACAGAAGACGAAAACGCTTGCCCAAGCAGTGTGACCCAATTTGGCATTGAATTCATTTGGCTTTAAGGGCCCGACACATTAAGATACATTTCATTTTTGTTTTTCAGTTTTGTTCATTTGCATTTGACAAGCTGAAGACCAAGGGCAAACATTTAATTAACTTAGACTTACTCAAGTCAGTTTCGGGTAACGAGGAGATTTCGACAAGTGTAAGCCTGGTAGGGGAATCTGGCATTAAAAGGCAAAATGTTTTCACCAAAACAAACTTTTAACAAAGGGAATGTATTTTTACGAAGAACACATTAAGTACATGAAGAAAATTTGAAACAAATTAGCGTAAATATATGTTACATTTGGTTGAAATTTATTTCCTCACATTTTACATATTTAAAGCTTATAAACTAAAATGATAAATGAGCTAAATTTTAAATTTATGATGTTAATAATGCTAAATGATGTTGCAGTGGCTTACGAATCCAATAAAACTTTATAAAATAAACCGAAGAGCTACTTCATTTGGATTTGAGGACCAACTTACTCTGGAGTTCTGTTTAGCTGTAATTTAAATAAAGCAAAGTGGCATTGTTCTAGGAAACCGTTCTTTGATTGTCAATACGACAATCACCGGTGCAAACACAAGCACATCATTAGGGAAAAGTGAGCCACGAATCGAGGCTCATTATGGGGAAACACTCCGTTACAGAGTTTTTCTTTGGTAAAAAGGTATGCACGTGCCTGTTTTTCCTCAGTTATTCGGGATAAAAATAAAACCTTACTCGTTGGCCAATTGGTAAATCTTTGTGGTCTGCAGCCCAAAATTATGGAGAGAAAATGAAACGCTCATCTGTCGTCGAAAAAAGCATGGAAAAGCAGAAGAAAAATGGCCCAAGGATCCACAAAAATTCCAGAAAAAGGAAACTAAAGAGGCAGTCTGCGAGATGAGGAGGCATAAATAACTATGTCGGCACAAAGTAAACAGAAATAAAAGCGAGGCAAACACAACAAACTCAAATTACACACCGAAATGCTGGCGGTTGGAGGAAAGTGGTTATTCTGGGCAAAGTGAGGAAGTTCAGGAACATGCCGAAAAGTAGGCAACTAATGTTCGCAAATGTTTGTCTGGGTTTGCCCAGGTTTGCCTTCCATTCCATGCCAACTATGCAGGTGAGCCTTTCCATCCCCTTCCGGTGTGTGCTTATGTAATTAATGTTTTCCTACTGGTCAAAGTCCTGCAGGAACAGCCGGAACTGGAAGTGTGAGCCCAAAAAGTTAGCCCCTAACAGGAAATTGTTATTGTTTTGTCGCCTAAGAAAAGCAAAGAGCAAAAAAGTAAAAAATAAATAAAAGCCAAAAATACTTAAATTCAAGTTACCCTGTAGTCCAAGATATTGGCTTATAAGTGATCAAATTAAATATATTTAAAAATACTCGAAAATAAAAGTGCGATCTGAATTATAAAATTATTTAAGTTTCAAATTTTTAAATTGTTCATGAGAATGGTTAACGCTTTTAAAAGTTAAAGATGATTAAGAAACAGATTTTGTTGGCTTTGATTCTGAAGATATTTTCAATAAAAACTTGTATTAAATATTAAAAAATAAAGAGTAAAAACAAAAGCTTGGGCTATATGTTTAATCAAATTTGTATAGCCGTAAAACTTGTTTTTCTTAATTAAATAAATTGATTTATTTTTTGACTTTTGTTAAGTTCTACAAACTTTCCTAGCATACCCTAAAATAAAAACACATTGAGGGATGGAGCTCCTGAAACAGCGTTGGTGTGTGCCATATTCAAGTGGAAATGACCGTCACCGGGTTTTCCCAACTAGGTCATTGACTTGCCTCCAAGTCTTCTCGTTTTCCACGCCCCTGTCCGTGTGTGGATGGGTAATTAAGATGGTATCTCAGGGCGTTGAAATTCGAGACGAAAAACGATTTCTTGTTTGCCATTTGGCTTTTGTGGCTTAAGCGAACCCTTAAAAGTAATGTCTTCCCGGAATTTCCCGGAACTCGGTTGGCTTAAAGAGACATTTTCTGTTTGGATCTCTTTGGGGCGATTGCCTATTCCCGACAGCGTGCCATATTTTTCAATAAGCACAATTGACACCCACTCGAGCAGGGAGTGGCCATGGCCATCCCGCCACTTGAGTTGAGGCTGCGGACGGGACGAGGCTCTCTGACAGTTTCCCGGGACGGGGCTAATTTACGCCTTCAATTTGTACTGGCCGAGCACTTGTTATAATTGATGACCAGTCCGGGACAGTCGCTCACTGAGCCGAAAGCCCTCATCCATCCGTCATCCTCTTAAAAACAATCTACCATTTTTACTCAAACTCAACAAGCTCATGATGTAATTAAATAAATTGACAGTCTATCGGTACAATTAGTCAAATATTCAGTATTTTATCCACTCGTGCTCTAAAGATGTAATAATTAAATAAATTGACAACATTTTGGTACCACATGTCGTATACGCAATATTTTAATTACAAGTAATTAAAAATGTTTGAGTTTTGTAAGATGAATTTAAATATCTATTTGGAAGTATGTAATTAAGCTTAAGTCATAAGACTCTTAAATGTTGTAGGTCTTTAAAAAAATCACAATCTAATTTTATTGCCTATTTAAAATATTAATTATTTTTAAATTGATGGTTTATTTCTCTTTTTCTCCACCACATTTCGATTGCGTTTTTTCAGTGCAGCCTTAAGGCTGTAGAAGCAGTCGCAGGAGAGAGTGGGCGGTGGCACGCCTACCCGCTGGCTAGTAATTTACTTGGCTTTGCTGGAACGATTTTGCTTCCCGCCTTTTCCTAGGTGACGCCCAAAAGCAGACCACGACCTGGCAGCGAACACTCCATACATCGTTTATGTATATGAGCAGCATATTTCAGACATTTTTATGGCCCAAGAGTCGGAGCATAAATACGGGAATGGGTACCGGGAAAAAGGAAGAGAAAAGTGAAAAGGAATACAGGACATGTGGCGTTATTTACGGAAGAAACTGCCTGACCATGGGGGTGCCTCATCAATTTGGCGCCTGGTTCCTTAATCTCTCCTTTCCAACATATATTCATCATCATCTTTGTCGAAAAAATGCTACAAAAATGTTGATCGATTCGAGTTTGACTTTTATGCCCGCTGCGTGTTTGTCGTTTTCAAAAGGATATGTCCTTAAAAGGGTTAAATTGCTATACGATTGGATACGGAAAAAATATTTTTTATTTTATGAGCTCAAAGTTGACAATTTGAAATATTTAAAATAAAATAATCAAAACATAGAAAATCTTTAATAAACTAATTAATTTTATTAAATTCTTATTTGCGCTAACCCAGCTTAAAGTGGTTTAAATAGCACAATTGAATTGTAATTAAATTTAATGGCTATGAACAATATTACAATTACAATACAATAATTTATTTATTTTCAATGTCTTACTTTTTCATTAAAATCATGTGAAGAGCATTCGTCAGTCACATGGCTCTGCTTACCAATATATTTAGTATCCTTCGCTGTTAATACTTTTTGGGAAGCTGACTTAATCATCAATCATGTGGGGGCCGCTTCTACGTCTCCTTGAATGCCCTCAGTATTCTACCCTTACAAAGGCTTATCCAATTTGTTTCTCAGCCATTGAAAGTTGCCACGTTCTGGACTTATATCGAAGCCAAGGATTTAGATGGAAAATGCATTTTCGGCCCAATTACTATAACTAAAGAAACAGCTCCTTGAAAATGTACGGTCCAACTCAACGACTTTAGACTTTTCAGCAATTTGCAAATGCCACGAAGTGGGATAAGAAGTAAGAGGGCTATATGGAAATAGTTTTAGTGTGCGAAAATGGCAAACGCTCTAGTGGCCACAAAACAAAAATTGCGGAAAAACTTTCAATTTGCTCAGCCAAGTATCGGAATCGTGGCAATCATTGGGCAGCAACAAAAGGAAAAATCATAAAACATAAACCGAAAGCGAAAGGGAAAGCCACAACCAAATGGAGCGCACACAAGAGGACCGGGGAAGTGGCTGAAAACGCTCGAGAACTTTTCAATTTGGTGGCGAAATTTGCGCAATTTCCTCGGTGGCTGTATCAGGCAAGAAAGGGTTAAACGCCCCCCTTATCCGCCCACCTCAAAAGCTGCAAGTGTCAGTGGGGAAATTATGGATTGCATAAAGTTGCCTAACCGCTTTTGTGGCTGCTCCTAACGATTTCCTATCCTTTGCACACAAATTTAAATAAAATGTGTACTTTATTTAAGTAGTTTGGGGATCTAAAAAAAAGGGATTGAAATCGATAAAAAGTCTCATTTAAAATAGTTTTCCAAGTTATAAACCAACATAATCGAGCCACGAAACAACAAAGTCTTTAATAGGTACCATAGAAAATTTCCCATTTGATCGTTCATTTAATTTCGGATTTGATGTTTATTTTATTAGCCTCATAGGTTTATTATTTTTGCGTCTGGCACGATCCACCTGGCTACGCCTTTGGTTATTTTTTTAAATGATTCCCATTTAGGTTTGTATTCCATGCAATGTGGTATTTGTTTGGCCAACGGCATTATCCGACGGATTGAGGTGCTAATGTATTTATAAAGCGACTTGCTTGTATTTTTAGTTTTGCCCGAAATTCGTATCTACCTCAGCTGGGCGCCTTTTTATCTGTTCATTTTCAGTGTCCGATTTATGAAGTGTGAAGCATTAATTTGATTTCGTATATAGCTGGGTATAAATTAGGTCAAAATATGCACGATTTACTGGGCAATTCTTTGAAGTCTGCCCCATAGATACACAAATACCAAATCATCTATAAATATATTTTATCCTCCGCACCTTTGACTTTAAAAATGCACAGAGAGCAATCATAATTCAACTGACAGCTGAGTTTTTTCCATCAATATGGCAATATGTTGTCTGTCTGCCAGCCCATTCGATCCCATAGTAAGTGCTTTTCCAGCTCTGTCATGACCTTAAACTTCAACTGGCTGGTTTGCTGAGTGTTTGAGGGTCGATTGGCAGGGGGATTTGCATCGGTCTGCGGTTTCCCATTAAAACTCTCCAAGTTCCCGGGCATATGGCTCTGTGCATCAGCATTCAGGCGGGCTGTACATAATTCCTCTACTTTGGATCCTGCCATGCCTGCTAATGAAGTTCGGAGGGCATCAATATGCCACCTATGTACATGACCTTCTCCAAGTGCAAGTAAAATCGAGACTGACATGAAAAACGATTGGAAAACTATCTTTCTGTGGCACTGAAAGAATATACCGGTTTCAAGGGCAATATAATATTTTTCTTTATGGCATGTGTAGTACATTTTAAGATTTCCATGACAAACTTTAAAAATCAAAGTTAAATGAGCTTAAGCATACCCACCCGTCTTCCTTAAACTACTCACTGAACTTTAAGTGAGTAATTTTAAATAACCAGCTGAAAATTATTGTATTTTTTCCATGCTTAATATTTACTTAACTTTCCTACATTTATAATTCGAAATCTGCCCAACAAGTCATTGTCCTGTGGGAAGTTTTTCCCACTTTGTCTTCATGCCTGCCACTACAATTTCTTTGCCTGTCAGTTAAAGATTTTATGTTGCTTCCATTGCTTTTCCTTCATTTATGTTTTTGTGCAGTTTTCATAATATGTTCTGGACTTTTTCATTGCATTTTCTTTGCCATTTCCCAGCACCACCTTACTTCGCATTCGTTTTATATTGCTTTTGTATCCTGTGTATGTTGGAAATGGTCAAAAATGGTTGCACATTAGACGAAGCATGAAAATAGTTTTTGTTTTTATGTGGACAATTTTCCTGCTGTTTGTCTCCATTTGAAATGAAAAATCCTGTATATATATTTTTATATATCATGCACGACCAAGCAATCAGAGAAACATGAAATCAGGACAAACAAAGAGTTCTATGAGAAAATAATCCAACAATTATTATTGGTACCTGCCTAAAGGAAGGGAAAAAATTCGTTTGGAGATTGTGAAATCATTTAAAATATTGTTTATTTATATTTCAGTTTTTAAGCACTTAAATTCCACTTACGTTTATTTATAGCAAATACGTTTAGCTTTCAATCAAGTTACACTTAAAATTGAAATTTATTACATTTATCTTTTTTGTTTTCTTTCATATTCCTGTATTTCTTGGACAATTAATAAATACACATGTCAATAAGTTTCTATATGTACTAATTAGACTATGTTTACTTTCAAAAGTACAAATATATTTCGTGGGAATAGTTGGTTTCCCACATTTGCCAACGATAATTCCGGCTATTGTTTACAATAATCAAGTCAATGATAAATACTAACATTATTTTACTGTGAGTTTGTTTGAACAGTTTTTTTGTACAACTATTTGGGTTTAACCAAACAATGAAGAAGAAAATCTATTGTAATTGTATTTGTTTGCTATCTTTTCGACACTATTTAAGATTTACGGCAACAATTAATTTACGCTTTTATTACTTCATTAGCATTCATTGAACCCAATTATTTTTATTGGATGCACAATTAAGTAAATGCCCGCTTTTGCTCAAAAAACATTTACCTCAATTTAAATTAAATATGCACGGTTAATTAAGCTTCATTTAAGATTATTGTTATGAATCAGTATGCAAATTTCCACTTTTTTGTTAATAGTTTTTTTACAATCACATTGCAATTTAATTCGATTTAAAGTTTTTTTCATTGAATACTTTGTAAGTTTTATTTCCAATGGAATAATTTGCATTTTTGGAATTTTAAATCTTTTTTTATTTTGTATTTCAGCGACTCCTTGCAAATGTGTTTTATTTACGACGACATCTATCAAACAATATTTTATTTGCTCCTTCAAAGTCTTTCCTTGAACTTTAAGATTAAATCTTTGGCTTACTTTAGTAACTTTTTATTTTAAACTGCTCCACAACCAGCTACACAAACTTATTCTTACTTTTCAATTTTAAAAGATTTTTAAGCTTAGTCTAAGCGGAGTATGTAAATTTTGAAAACGACAATAAAATTATGCACACTTAATAACACGAAAAACTTATATAAATACTTATCCGATTAAATTGCCAATGCGAAAACGGCAAATACGTGATATATTAGTCATTAGTAGATGGCTAATTAAATTTTGTTTGTTTTAAATTATTAACCACTTAATAAAGATGGCCTTTAGACATTTTCGAGACAACTTAATTTGGTTTATACCTAAATTATACTACATATAACATCGTAAATAAACTCTAATATTTTTACGAAAAAAATTGGTGCTTTATCAATAAGTAAACTTTTATATAACAACATTTGCAATCGTTTTTCTAATTAAAAAAGTTATTTTAATTTAAATAATTCAAAAGTTGCTTTAGGAAGTTCAAAAAACTACTTTTGTTTGTAAATAAAAGTAATAAATAAAATGAGGATGATTTATTCAACTGAATTGTAAATGCTATTTACCCTGGGATAATTTCTGTGCGATAACAAAAACATTTATTTTTTTATTTACTGTTCCTTAATACATATATCTGGTTGCTGAGATTCCACCTTAAACAAATCTAATTATGTTTTCCCGTTTTCGCATAGCTCTGCCTTAATGGTATAAAATATCAATATCATTTCAGTGAATGCTTAGCCTACAGCAAGCACTCGGATTGCCTTCCCAGCTGGCAATCCAGGACCAAGGTCAGCTCCACTTCCCTCTGGGGATCTCACCTCCGGGCGATGAACACCACCGTTTCCAGGGGCATCGAGGGAGCCCGGTCTTATAAGTCCGTATGGAGCACGGGTGGCTTACAGTTGTTGGTCTCGGCATTGACCACCAGCACAGTGGCCGGATTGCCCACCTGAATTTCGACCGGAACCGGTTGGACTGGCTGAAGACAGGTCACCGCCTCCGTGCCCGCCGTGGTGGTCGTTGTCGTGGTGGTTGCGGTGGCCATCATGGCATTGTTGTTCCTGGCCACCGCCAAGGCCTTCTTCTTGGCCAAGGCCCCACGTTGGGCGCCACCCTTTCCACCGCCCCCCAGAAGGCGCTCCGATTGCCTGCCCTTGCCGAACTTGGGAAAGAAACTGTTCTCCAACTGCAGCTGGGCATTCACATCCTTGCGCGCCGCACACGTGCAGGCCTTCATGAAGCTCTTCTTGAAGTTGTCGCTGAGGAAGGCGTACAGGATGGGGTTCATGGCCGAGTTGGAGTAGCTCAGGCATCCGCAGGTCAGGAAGACGGCGAGCTCCAGGGGCGATGCACACGGATGCGGGGTCGAGCTGATCAGAGCCACCTGAGAAAGGATTTAAAGAAAAAAAATAACTAATAGCCTCTTTTCTATTTATAATCTTTAGAGATCAGACATCAAAAACTATTGGGAAGAGGTAAGTGATTATAATAAATTACCTGAGAAATCCAGTGTGGAAGCCAACAAAATATGTACGCACTTATTACCTTTGGAATGAAAAAAAATACATTAACAAGTGCACGTTGCAAAACCAAAAATATAGTGTAAATATTTATAAATTAAAATAATAAATTGGTTCCTTATATACATTTGCAAAGAAAACTATACAACAAATTTGTCAGACTAAAAGACTTTAAGTTTTAAGCCCCTTTAAAAGAATCTTTAATAATATATTTTTTTTCTATTGAAGGACAACTTATTATTAATCGGACAACCTAAAAAAAAGTCTTTTTTGTCGCTTTGGGCGATTTAAAAAAGTGGTTTTAAATTTATAAAAACCAGATCATATTCAATTTATTCAAATTGGCATTAATTCGCTGTTTTATAAGTGCCAACAAAATATGTACGCACTTATTACCTTTGGAATGAAAAAAAATACATTAACAAGTGCACGTTGCAAAACCAAAAATATAGTGTAAATATTTATAAATTAAAATAATAAATTGGTTCCTTATATACATTTGCAAAGAAAACTATACAACAAATTTGTCAGACTAAAAGACTTTAAGTTTTAAGCCCCTTTAAAAGAATCTTTAATAATATATTTTTTTTCTATTGAAGGACAACTTATTATTAATCGGACAACCTAAAAAAAGTCTTTTTTGTCGCTTTGGGCGATTTAAAAAGTGGTTTTAAATTTATAAAAACCAGATCATATTCAATTTATTCAAATTGGCATTAATTCGCTGTTTTATAAGTGCATAGATCTTAATATATAGATGTTATAAAATCGGAATATCGTGATTACCGTGAGCACCAGTTTGGTGACCTTCCGGTGCGATCGCTTCTTCTCCTTGGATTTGTGCTTGGGTCCCACCGTATGTAGCTTCCGGATCACCAGGCAGTAGAAGACCAGGATGAAGGTCAGCGGAGTGGCGAAGCCCAGGACGAAGGAGTACAGAATGAAGGTGGAGTCGGTATCGGAGTTCTGGGAGTCCGGCCACTCGATGTTGCAGGACACATTGCCCTGGCTCGACTGGACAGTGCTGGCGAAGAGGATGACCGGCAGCATCAGCAGCACGGATGTCATCCAGGCGAAGGCCGAAACCAACTTGGACACGAAGGGCGTTCGATAGCGGGGCGAGGATATGGGATGGCACACTGCTATATAGCGATCCGCCGACATGATCAGCAGGAAGATCGACGAGGTGAACGAGGTGATCGAGGTGCTAACCATGTAGGCCTTGCACATATAGTCGCCGAAGGGCCAGTTGCCCACCTGAATGGTGTACAGCAGGAAGGGAATCCCGATCAGGAAGCACTCATCAGCGATGGCCAGGTTCAGGATGTATATATTGGTAACCGTTTGCATTTTGGAAAACCGCATCACCACATAGATCACCAGCGTGTTGCCAAACAACCCGATGATGCACACCAGGGCATACAGTATCATCGTGATGAGCTTCAGGATGAAGTTGTATTTATGGGAGCAGTCCGGACGCACATCCTCATCGTAGTCCATATAGTGGCTGCCATTGCCCTTTGGCAATCGCTGTTTGTGGTTCAGGCGGGGCCGCGAGTTGGGCGCCATTGTCGTTCCATTCAGACTGCCATTCATGGGCCTGTAGCTGTAGTCGTCGGCAGCCATCGGTGGATTGGATGATACGGATTCCACGGACTCCAGCTGCTGTTGCTGCTGCAGAGTGGTTCCATTTGGGGCCACTGTCAGCTGCTCTGTGGGCGTTATTAAGCTCGTTAGTGTCAGCGCTGTCAGCACAAATAACAGAATGCCAGAATGGACACTGCCCTTGGTCGCGTTGGTGCTGCTGTTCCTGCGGTTCGGTGTCGAGTGTCCCTTTATGTTGGCCTTCCTGCCCACCACTCCTCCTCCTGCTCCTCCTCCGCGCCACCATCCTCCCACTCCTCCCATTTTCGATTCGGTTACGTTGGTGTAACTGCCTGCTAATTTGCCGGTTGCGGTCGGCTGCCTATTTGACGATGCCCGCTAAACCAGCTAAATGGCAAATATTGTGATATGCTTTCCATACTTTAGGCCTGTGACGTCACATGCGGCATGATGCGGTTTCTGCAAAAGGGAGAAAAGGAAGCGCGATATGCGAGATTGATTAGTTACGGCCAAAGGGTTTTAGCATCGTCATTATTAATTGTTAATTGGAGGACTGCAAAAAAATAGAACATTAAAATGCATCGAAGTTTCCATACTCTTTTATTAATAGTAATTCATTCTCATTGTAATAACTATTCTCGATAAAATAAGCTCACCTTTAGCTACTATCTATCACCTTTATAGCTACTATCACCTTTAGAAGTCTTTAACTTCTAAAAGAACTTGCGTTCCCCTTAAAAGTTGGCTGACAATAATTTATATTTATATATACTACTATTACCACTACAAAAAAAAAACAAAACTGTATACTTTTTTGTAAACCTTCTTGTTTTTCTCGGTGTAAATTTATGTTCGTCTGGAGCTCACACTAACAAGCGCGTATTATTTACTGACAATATTGAGCGCATGCTATCAGCATTTCATGAAACTATCCTCTGCCACGCCCCCACCTCCCATCCGCCCCCGGGTCCTTTGCCTTCTCCTGCATCATCGTGTGAACATCTTCCTGCAGACAATGCAATCAACTATATGAAATTCTGCTCGTTTGCTTGTTTGCCTTCTTCACACTGCGCGGCGTGCGAAAAAAATGATTCGCTATCTGGTGGGGTGAAAAATGAAAGGCGAAGGAAAAATAAAGGAAAAGCCAGCGCGAAGGAAAGCAGCACAACAAAAATACATGACAGCAACGCCAACAACTACAAGCAATTAACTTTCCCATAACGAGAGACCAAAAGAGAGAACTTATTCTTTGTGCCAGGACCAGAAAAATAATTAAATAGAATTCGAAATGAGTCAACAGTTTGATGGCACTGAGACCGCAATATTGAGAAATGTCTGACAAGTTCCAAGAACAATCAGTCAAAAAAAAGTATTGCACTTCGGGCAAGAGCTGCATTTCTAATGCAGTTACTTTAATTTAGTTTCCCTTGAGTAATTACAAATCTTGTCAGGTATATAAACAGTCTGACTGTTCATAAATCTTATTTCAAAATAAACTTTAAAATAACTTAGTCCAAAAATGTCTCTACATTTATTGCTAATTTGCAAATTAAATAGTAACTTGTGCTAAAAAGTCATTATAAAACGTTTGGTATTTAACTTTCTTCCGGAAACTTTGGACTATAATTAATAAGCAATTTGTTTTGAGGTTTCTTGGGAACCCCAGACTAAGTTGAAAATGAATAAACATAAGCGTTGGAGTAAAACGTCGTCCATATGGCGTGGAACACGAAAACTTTGCCCCAGAAGAAAGCCACAAGACATATATACTAAGGAGCTGCATGAAGGTCGAAAACTTGTCGGTCAGTAGCCAGGCAAAAACTTTCGCAGACATTGGCCAAAAACAGGCCAATAAGAAGCGAAACCAAGTTGTTCGTTGGCCAAAAAACCGACAGAACAACAAGCCAAGGCCAAGTGAAAGGAAATAGCCTCAGGGGGCAGAAGTCCGCCCACCATTGGCCGATAGAATTTCCCTGATTAATTAATTGGCGTAATCCTAGTTAGATAAACTGCGTGAATTGCCACGGAATTTATGAGCGCTTCTCTTTCCGGAATTAAGTGGGTCAACAACAGCTGGGCCTAACGACTTTGCGACCCGATCGGGTTAAAGTTTAACCCCCTGCATTAGGCCCCTCAATTAGCTTGAATGCAGCTGCTTTGATGCCGGCCACATCATAATTGCCACACTGGGAAAAATGCCTACTAAAATAAAATAGACAATTAAATAGTAAAATAGTAACAACCATAATAAAAGGGAAAATAAGGTTGTCAGACCTTTTAATCCACGTTTATTAAATTGAAAAGTCCTTCAATTGGAATTTGGGATAAAGTAAACAATCAAATAATTACAATAAAGGTCACTACAAAATCAATATTTGTAAAGCTCACAATTGAAATTGCAGACCAATGGCATTAAATGAAATTATTTGACAAATATAACATTAATTATTTGTGTTATATTATTGGAATGTTTATGAGCACATTTTAAGGCATAGCTGTTGTAAAAACCAAATGTTGTTTTTGAAAGCTTACTGTTGAGTATTTTATAGAATACAAACCACCCTATTAAGACATTTCTCCAAGTGTACTCTCTTGTTCGCTCCACACCTTGATTAGCCAGAGAGATATCCCGATAATTATGGCTGTGGTCAGATGAGAAGACTCTCAGACCGTGTCCGTGTTCTACTCTCAGGTCCTGTTCGGTCCCCATTCAGCTTCTGGTCGGGACAAACAAGGTTAGCAATCAATTGCTAAACATGTTGCCATTGACGATGATGGCATCAAGCTCAACAAAGTCCCACCCCCCTCCCCCAACAGCGCTTTCCACACCCGCACACAAAGGCCATAAAACGCTTGACTACCGATTGATCTGGCCAGTGGAGCAGAAGATATGTGTTTTCGGCTCTTTCCAGGCCGGGCCAAAAGGGAAGGCTGCGTTATGACCAAGTGACTGATGAAACTGTAATTGGCAGCAGGGGCCACTGTTCTTGTGTGTGGTCCTAATGAGGCAATATCACACTGTCGTCCTTGTTAAATTCGGTGCAATGGAAATGCAACAGGGAAAATAGGACAATATGGGAGCCGGTAAAACTAATCATTTATCCGACAAAACATCGTTGACAATTGACAAGTAAACTATTTATACCCGTTACTCATAGAGTAAAAGGGTATATTGTATTCGTGCAAAAGTATGTAACAGGTAGAAGGAAGCGTTTCCGACCCTATAAAGTATATATATTCTTGTTCAGGATCACTAGCCGAGTCGATCTAGCCATGTCCGTCTGTCCGTCTGTCCGTCTGTCTGTCCGTCTGTCTGTCTGTCTGTCTGTCTGTCTGTCTGTCTGTCCGTATGAACGCTGAGATCTCGGAAACTATAAAAGCTTCTTAGATAGCCTTTAAAGTTCTTAACCCACTTTGTGGGGCATCTGAGATTGAAATTTAATAGCTTTATTTTAATCTAGGCTTCGAAACCAATCGAAGCACTTAACCTTGAAGGTTGAACTTGGCTTAATCTCTCGGCCGGATCTAGTCAATTTACATTTTTATTCAAATTTGATGCTGCTTTGTAAAACTTTGTTAAATTTAAGGAAAATTGAATTGGAGGACCAAATGAAATTTCTTTTTTCGCGTGAAAAATATCTTTTGTTTTCAGCGCCTTTGTTCCACCTGAGCACGAAGGAAAAACTTTTGCCTGTTATCTTTCTCACTCATTGGCCAAAGTCATTGTCATGCATAGAGTTTCCCACCCGATCCGTATTCCTATCCTCCGCATCTTTTTGCCCAGCTTTGTTCTAGTCGTCTATGGCATAAATTTTAACTTCACTCGTGAAGTGCATGGATAAGTTCCACTCAGGTGTCCTCTTCTCCTCAAGCTTTTCAACTTTTCGCTCTGTTGATTTGTTTTTCCAAACTTCAAGTCATGAAATTAGAATTAATGCCGGAAAAACCGACATACGCTCTTTTGATTTCCGAGTGTGAAAGCCATTTGCTTAATTAAAAATTACATTTGATCTGTTGTGCGCCTCTTGGACCGCAAATAAACGCCAAATCGGCTTATGTCAACCAAGTTAATTGGTAAATGCACAAAAATAGCTCACCTTTTCCCATCCATCATCCCTGGTGAATTGGGATGACTTTCCAATCATATATCCATTTGCAAATGGGTGAATTAGGCCGAATGGCCGACTAATGTTTGGTAAGCTTCTATCGGGATTGAATTTCACGGTTGAATGTGATTGGGTGCATCCAATCAAGAGACGGAATTAAATTGGAAATGATTTTATGAATTGCGCATGAGGGTAATTGGTTATCAGTTTAATTACCTTTTTCAAACTGAGTCCCAAATTCATCGGGATTAGCCAATCAAACTTTTGATGCTTTCATTAGTGTGATTAGTTTTTAACGTAGGTTTATGAAGTGGTTTATTTTGTCGCTAATGATTATAACCATCGATCTTTTTAGATAGATCAAAATAGTTGTTTTCTATCTCTTGATTCAAGTGTATCTAAAAAAATAAATTTTATTTGTATCTTACTTAACTATATTTTTTAAAACGTTTATAGTTAGCCAATTAATATGACTTATATAGTGATTTATTTATATAACGTTTTTGTATTGAAGTCTTTTTAGCTACATTTTATTTGTAAGCTTTAAGTTTAATTAAGTTAATGATTATCGTCTCTAATTATTTACTTTTTACAATGTGAACTTCAGAGTTTCGATAATTTTCCTTTGATTTTTCTTCCACACATTATTGGCTCATTCTCCCATTCTAAGCTCTCCATAAATGATTTGCACATACATAGGTGAAGTCCTGCGAAATGTGTTGCCATAATTTATGTATTTACACTTTGGCCCCGCGTTCTACTGGATTCCGGCTAAAGTGTCCGTATGTGCTCATCCGTGCGGCGGCGAAACGCTCACGTTCTCACCTGGATTCTGGATTCCTGATTCCGGGTGCTACGTCATTGTCGTTTGGCCGGGTCATGATTTATAAATAATTAAATATTTATTTTCGCACATCGTAAATGACGTTGGCAGCCATCGATGAGGTGCAGGGTGTCTGTGGAGGGGAAGTTTGCTTTTGCTTTGCCGGTTGGCATTTGGCCCCCAACCATATGCTCATTAATATTAATAAGGCGATGGTAGCGAGCAGCAGATGGCCCGGACCCATTCCCCCCGAATTTCCCTAAATTTTCCCCAGTATCTCCCACCTCAACAGGTGTCGTGCCACACGTGTCGCCATCGCCACACGACCTTGCCCTTGTGGGCCCGCAATCAAGTCAAGTGCCATCGACTTGGCCGCACAAAGTTTCAGTTATAAACGCGGCCTCCCGTTTGGGGCGTTTTCGTTTTGGCCAGAAAAGAAAACCTCGGCTCGAATCCAATTTCCATTATCCAATTTAACGCCGGCATGCGCGCATAAATAAGCCTCTGTGGATATGGATAGACCAGGACCGCCAGGAATAGAGATCCCGGACCCACGACAGGATGGTGATCCTGGGCCATTCCCCGCACAGCTTTGTTATGCAAATCTCAGCGAAAAAAAATGAGGATTAATGTCCTTCTTTTACTTAGCCAGGCGAAAATATAATTTGGTCTTTGTTTAGGCCATCAGATATTTGTTTCACTTAACTTTAAGGAATTAAACGTAAAAATATAATGGAAAACTAGATTGTTTACAAACGCAAATGGATCACAAACAATATTAATGATACACGATTTGTATTCTTGAATATTAAACTGATAACTAAGAATTAATAATATTAATAAAAAGCTTTTCATAAATTTCTTTCAAAATTTTTAAACAGCTCACATTTATCTGGAAGACACTTTACTGCAAGGCCTTGAAAATGAATAATTCGTTCATTTTAAACGCAATATTTTCCAAGAATCAACAATATATTCAAAATGATGTCAAAACGATTTTTTCATTATTCCCTGAAGGCAACAGACAATTTCAACGAAATTTGTTCTTCTCCTGCTTTAACTGAGTTAAAGTGAAAGGTATAAGAAATTTGGGGCTGTCCCAGAGTGGGACATTGGAACATATAATTTATTGTTTATATGTAAACAGTGAAACAATGAAAAATAAAGACAAAAGCGAGCGTTTACCAGTTTCATGAATTTTTCACGGATATCAAAATAAAATGAACGAAAACAAAGGAAAATGCTAAAGTAAAATAAAACGCCTACATGAAAGACACTTTGTTAGCTTTTTTAGGGTCGAACCACGCCCCCTTGCCACGCAACTTATGTGCCCATCTCAGGTGTGCGTGTGTATCTGTGTGGGTGTGAATGTGTGTGCGTTTGGCTTTTACCAAAAATTCTGATGAAATACGAGTTCGAATCGACGAATGCCACACCCTAAGGAATGTTTTTCTTTTTTCTTATTTATCTTTCATAAAACAAATTGTAAGCCACAGAATAATCAAAGTTTTTACCTCTTAGGTCCTTTATTTTCTTTTTCATGTAAAGCTATTTAGCTAAGGTTTTTAAAAATGTACCTTACAATTTAATAAACCAGATAAATGTCGATTCTCTCAGTTTTGTGACAACTGTAGTAGTTATAAATACTTTTACAAGATATGGTTATTTATGATCAAATTACTACAGAAGATTTATTTTAATTTATAGTAAAAACTTACAAAAATGCTTGAGTTTAAAAAAAGAAAATATATTTCATAAAAAAATAGGTTTATCTTTAATTTTTGTTCATACTTCTTTTCAGACTTAAATTGATTATACCAATACAATAAATGTTTTAGTCTGTCTAAATAGCCGATTGCAATCACTGCTACCCCTTAAATGTACAACTTGCCACAAAAAGGCCAACATATTTGTGTTCACCGCTTAAAAGTCGTTTTCAGGCTTTTTTCCGTTTAAAAATACTGCTGTACACAGTTTTACTGTTGCGCATCAGAGGTGAGTGAACAATTTTTGTTATCTCAATAACTCGATTTATGCTCCCCTGTCCGTCGCCAGAAAAACACCAAGGTTCATCGATTATGAAGGTTGGGCTGGAGGGGCAAACTCGGCCTTTGAGTCTATGAATTTTCACGCAGAATATAAAAATGAAAGAAAATGAGCCACGCGCGCTTTCAGCAACATTTAATGTTAGCGTCGACGATGTGTCACGCCCAAAAGCGCCCCATTTTCGTATATCCACTATAGGTTCTTTCCCGCTTTCCCGCTTTCCCGACGCGTACCATTTAGACAATAAATTAATTTCGGGCACGGGGAGCGGGGAATGCAGAAACCAACAACAGCAAAATCAACTCAAATCAGTGTCTAGACGAGGTTGAAAACTATGGTTAGAGGGAAATGGAAACGGACAGAGAACGATGGGGGAAAATTCAGTGAGCAGGGAAAACCTTCAGAAAGGCGCGTGCTGAATTTAAAGACATCTCTGGGAGCGGGACAGCTTAGTGGGTGCCTCATCCAGTCCGGGGCTTATTTGCTTGTGGATTTTTTCTGTTTTGATTTTCATATTCATCCTTGTAATGCCTTGCAGCACGTGCGTGAGAGGAATTATGTCACGATATCACTGTTTCGGACGAATATCCAAGGAAAACAGCAGAAAGATAAGTGATTTTAAATTTAGGAAAGCAAACGTAACGAAAACAAACGCGAAAATTGACTGTAAATATCCTAAATTAAACAATAATAAACAACAAACGATTCTCATTTTTAAAGGGAATTTTATTCTTTAAGATTTAAGGATACGAAATTTCCATAGAAATGACTGCTTAAATCGCACCGCAAACGTATCATTTTACAGTCAGCATAAAAAAGGTATAACAATTTCAAGTTGAGCGCAAGTAAAACACGAAATAAGAACATGACTTGGAGAAACGGGAAATGCTCTTCAAATTTTAGGAGACAAGATTCCTATATAGTTTTATTTATGCAAAAAAAAGATTTGTAAAGTAAAGTGTAAAGTATAAAAAAATCCTGATAATACATTAATGAATTTTTAAAGCTTTCAGAAAAAACAAATACGTATTTAATTTTTTTATTTTAAGTAGCTAAACAAATAATAACAATAATTAACAGTATTAAAATTACAATTAAAATGTTCAAACGTTATATGTCCTGTGTTTTCTTTTTGAATAAGAACTTCGAGGAAGAGTATTATAAAAAAGTCAACGAAACGTAGAAAACGGGATGCAAATGTGTAGAATGACTGAACAATAAAGTGGAAAATATGTACGCTTGGAATGTACGCAAAATGCCGATGGAATGTGACAAAGTTGCGACTCGTTCACACAACTCCACTCCCACAACCCCACCATTACCATTCACTATCTTCGACCTCATCATCGGCCTTCGACTTGTAATAAAAATATGTACAGCAAAGGATTGTTTGACATAAATTTATGGACTTTGCTCTGTTTCCCTTGAAGGAAAACAGGGAACAGGACGTGATGGTGCGATAAACGGACAGTGTCCAAATAAATCGTATCGGTTCAGAACATATAAACAACCCAAAATGGAGGTCAACATCGTAAAAAAGCAGCGACACAGAAGCAAAACATGATGTGGAATAAAAATATGGAAAGGAAAGTGGGTGGGGTACGAACTATTACCCAATATGCAGATCATTGAAATTGTTCAACAGTGGCACACAGACCCCACGAAAATTATGACTTTTCGAACATGACAGAGCCTAAGTAAGTTGACATAAAATTTATGACCACCGAATAACCGTCCGACTGTTGGCTAAGTGAAACATGAGCCCATAAAAATGATGGCTGCGCCTCTAAATATTCCAAATGAATAACGGAAATTCCGGCCGAGAAGAGTTTATGTCCATACATTTTTTTTGGCCAACAACGAGGCTATAAAACACGCTAAATGGTTTTGCTCTTGATGGAATTAATAAAGTTAGCAACTCGAAAGTGTCATTTGGACTAACATCTAGCAGTAGAGTGTTTGAAAAATATTAAGATTCCTTAACATATGCAGAGTTTGGAGTTTTGTATCTGTTGGATTTGTAGTTTCTGGTGCATATGTTTTCAAAAACTAGTGCTCAAATACATAAAAGACGAGATTTGATGGAATGTAAGAAAGGAATTGCTAAAGGTCGCTTTGGAGCAAAAAACAAAGTTTCCGAGAGGCAGTCATGCCCACACGAACTATCCCATGCTGTATACCTTTTTGAGAATAATTAATCCCACTAAATCACTTTATGCAATCGATAGATTTCCGAAGCATTCTCTTCCACTTATATAACAAAGCCTCTTCTGGTTGTCAGGCAGCAGAAGCGAGGAAAACAAGACAATCCAACTTTCATCAGCAATTTCTCAATGTTTTTCTGCCTTGGAAGTTTTTCCTATTTTCGTCATTCAAGCTGAAAGTTTTCAATTAGTCACCCGACTGCACAATTAAATTTTTCCGCCACTGCCGTCCCATACAGATTGTCGCCGTGTGTTGGCTTCGATGTCTGCCATCCTCAAAGGACTCCTCTGAAGGGCCACCTATGGAATACGGAGGAAAGTAGCGCCGACAACTTGCAAACATTTATCTTCGAGTTTTTCCGTAGAAGAGGAAATCGTAAAGGAAAAAGTGAAGTCACAAGTATTTTTCCCTCGAGACCAACTTGTCGTAACTCACTGGGAGCGCAAGTTTTGCCATCGATAAATTTTCCTCCGTCCGAACACTTGTTGCACTTTGAAGTTTTCCATCGGTTGAATGGACCTTCCATAGGTTGCTTGTTTTGTCGCTTTTCGAAATGGTAAAGTGGGAAAACTGCCCACAGGCCGAGTGTCAAAGTAAATCACTTTCGCCTTCGTCGCTGAACATCGATTACAATTTTCGGCAATTACTTATTGAATTCCATAAATTTATGGTCTAAAAGATAAGAGTATGGCCAATGAAAAATGTTAAACGTTAGTGAAAGTTTAATTCTATCAACAGTATTTTGTACACAACGTCATATATTGTCAAATATGTTTGAAAATATGTAGGGACAGGAACTAATTTTTAAATTTTCATATTTTAATATATACAAATTCGAGAAAAATAGGCAAAACAAAATGTATTTTAATTGAACACAAAACAAATACGAATTCTATGCACTGTCCACATAAATAGAAGTTTAAACGCTTAAACTTTCGTACAGAAAGCTGGCTATTATTTGGTTATTATTTCGTTCTGTCTAAGAATACACAGAAACAATAAAGAAAATCAGCAAAACAAAAATGTCTAATAATTGAAAAATTCAATGCATTACTTTTATAAAATTCATTAAATCAGCTCATTACAGATGAGCTTTAAGGATTGCCAACCAAAATAAAATCCTGTGGCATAACAGATTATAAATAAACCATTGCCATCCCTCCGAAATTCACAAAATATTTCGTTGACAGTTTCCATGATTAGGCATTAACATAAAGTTTTCGCAACTGATTTACTATATAAAATGACGTACATATTATGCAAACATTACCCATCTATTTTAAGCCCAGCCGACAGATCCACGCATAACTCAGGACTGGCAACCGAATTGGTCTGTTGTGTGTGCCCGCAATTTGGGCCAACATTTCCATGAAGCCAGGACCGTCTGGCCTGACACGATGACATGGCAGATGTTGCCACAAAATACACTTAGTAAAAAGTAACACACAATCAACATTATCTGCATTCAAATTGAGAAATCTATACAAAATTTAGCCAAATCATGCCCGTTAAATGATTAAAACGTTTTCGTTTCCTTGTTATAATTTATACTAAAACCCCTAAAGAAAATCATTATTTATGCAAATAAAGTCTGATGTATTTTTTTTAAGAACCAAAGTATTATAAATTTGGTTACAATTAAAAATATTTAATTACTGCGTTCTTCAATTCTTTTTTTTTTTTACTTAGTATGGTACCCCAAAATGTTGTAGCTCGGATCTAATTGAAATGAATGAGCTTATGCCAACATATTCGTGCTTTAGCGGGGATTTCGATTGTAGAGAATTTAAATCTTCTGGCAAGCAGAGTTGGATGAATTCACCGACTCAATTTGGTAATGAAACTACCACAAAAATGCCCGTCCACGCCCACCTAGAGAATGCCATATAAGGCAGAAACACATTTGGGCTGCCAAATTGCAACTGAACTCGGCTTGATAAACTGACGTATGAGGCCGAATCAGTATTTTGACCACTCACCCTTCGCTCTTCATCCAAAAGTGGAGGTAGAAGGACAAGATGGACTCGTCTGAATTATGCAATGGACAGTCGAAGAAGCAGTGGCAAAAACCCACTGAAAGTGGACCCAGAAAAACAGTGGAAAGCCAGTCAAAAAGGGGGAGATGGGTCGGTCAAGAGGATATTTTCATTTGCTGCGAGAGAAAAGAGGTTTTTTGAAAAGGGGTGTTGCATATATATAGTCCCACCCGCACATAAGGACTTCTGGGGATTGCCTCTGCTTGGGTAATTGCAAAATGTAATTGAGGTGCTCATCCATTGCCGTTCGGCCTCGTCACTTCACCTGATTGTTGGCAGACACACAGCACAATAAAGTGGTTTCTTCTCGATCTTAAAGGATTGGTAACAGTTTTATCAAAGTTTTTTTAATTATACATAACGCTAAGATATTTGCAATTTCATTCTATGAAATACAATAATAGCAAATGTAATATTTTTATTTTCTGCCTGTTCTAAATAATCGTTCTACCTTGACAGGGTATCAAATAGTCTCATTTAATTGATTACTTGCCACGCAATTGGTGGCTCATTTAAATTATTAAATTGCCAACCCAATAAAACTTTTAATTTTATTTGAGCCCACTGGGGCCACTTCGCTTTTCTTGATCCCTTTTTCGTGTTTTCCTTCCGTTTGGGTTAGACTTCTTTAACAGCTTTCGGGACCACCTTTGGCAGAAATTTCAATTAAAAGAGAAACCCCAAATGATAGCACTTGATAAATTTCAATGGCCAAAAGAGGCCGACAAAATTATAAATCAAAGGGGAACCTCTTCAAAAAGCGAAATAGAGATATAGATAGAGGACAGTTCAAGTGGCGGTAAACAACTTAAAAGGTCGTGAACGGCATTTGAATGGAGCCCAGAGTTTCGTCCTATTTTATTTTTCTGCCAACTTTATTTGCTTTCGGGCGGCCTCATTCCGGTGAAACTTTTCACATTTTGTTGCAGTTTTTTTCACTTAGTTTTCCCATGGCACAATTAGTTTGCAAATTTTATTCGATTTCCCCCATTGATGAATTCACTTAGAAATTAATTTGGTTTGCGGCTGCTTTGCCAGAAAACTTTTCCTTTTTCCAATTTGGCTCAATTTTTGAGCTCATTATCTGCTTCTGGTAACCTTTTGAAGTGGGAAGTTTCTTAGGAGTATTTTTCCTATGGTAAAACTTTTAATAGATTTATAAGAGTTTAAGAAAAGTTTTTTTTTCAAATTTTTTCGGACTCTTATTCGGATTTCTTTATTTGTCTTGTATAGGATCGGGTAAAGCCTAAGTTTATTTTCAAGGTAAATCAAATGGTATTGTTGTGGTTACTGTTTGGCCATTTGGGTGCTCAACTATTAAATTCAATTTAAATTCAATTAGAATTTCTAACCGAGTTTTAGCTGGCATTTGTGGTTGTTTATATAGGCCAAAAAAGTCGTCGGCCAACAAAGAAAATAGCAAATTTTATTTTAACAACGAAAAACAACGAGGGTGCTAATGTTATTCACGTTCAATTGTTTTACAAAAGCAAAAAAAAAACACATTATACCAACCAAATTATAATAGAAGCAAGAATAAAATTTGACTATCAATAAAAGCGAATATTTTGCTTAGGTGGGAACTTGTGTTTTACCGCGTGATTATAAGGTCACAAAGTTTATCAAGTTTCTGTTTATTTCTTTATACCCTTAAATTTGAGATATTTAGGTATCACACTAAACCCTAATGGTATGAAATGACTTAAAATGGTTCTCAAAATTTAATAAAGAAGCTCCTTTTTTGAGTAACTAGGTAATGGGTATCTTCTAGTCGTAATATCGGAACTTTTTCCGTTTGTTTTTGTTGAAATTAATGCACAGATATCGGCATTGCGTTAGTGGGGGTCTGTCTGTGTTTGTTGGTCTGCTGGCGATAACAATGTCGATTTAATTACATTTTATTGACTCCACGGCGTGGCCAGAGGGGCGGGGTCCGCCTCCGGCTAACGTGCACGTCATCGTCATAAGCTCTTATCAAATACCAGAAGCACATTATGCCATAATAAAGATATATTTACTCATACACGAATACTTCTGCGGGATTGTTGTTGCAATTTAATTACGGTTTCATTCTGAGCGGCTCTGTTCGATTCTGATGAACTTAATTTTGTTTTTTCACGAGAATTTTTGTTTTTCGATTGAAGATGAGCACTTTGGTAAAGGCTACAATTGTTTATCAAGCAAAAACAATGCATTCCATTCTAATGCTTTTTTAAATATTGCTTTGTTAAGACTCTTTTTTCATTGAATTTCATAAGGAATTTATTGTTTCAGTTTCAAGTTCACACTGTTTTTATAAAATTAATATAAAGCGATGTTCATAGGAACATATATTTTCGTAGCATTTGTTTTAATACATTTGGAATAATAATTTTATAAAATTCAAGAACTTGAATTCTTTGCCTGTTAAATAAATGGAACATTCCGTTTTTGTTATATAATAAAAAAATACTATCGTCTCCGAATAAAAATATTAAAATTGCCCATATATATTCTATATACCAAAAGATAGAGCATTAGAATTTCAACCTATCAAATATTTCGTTGCTATCTAAGCTGCTATATTGTGTGTCTGGGGTTGTTTACTTCTGTTTGTTGTTGTTGCTGCTATTGTTGGCAATAAGCACGTAATTACTCACACAAGCAAAGCCAAGTGCACGGACACGTAGATGGACGCAGAAGGACCACAAATACAAACACATTATGTAATTACATTTAATTATCTGCATTGAGTTTGCGGTCTCCCTTCCTTTTTGCACACAGCAGCACCCTCTCTAGGCGTTTATTAATTTAGCTTTTTGTCTTGAAGCTGCATTGTTGAATCAGAGGAAAAATAGCCCAGATCTAAAGCTTTGCCCTGCTGAAAAAGGCTCACAGTGAAATATTTGGCAGTCTGCCCCTGGAAGTATGCTGCATTTCACGCTGACAGCCTCTGCAGAGGAACTTTCACTTGCAGTTGCACTATCGCCAGTATGAGTTCAGAATTCCAGCTGCTTTTATGGGTGCAGCTCATGTGAGGGAGTTCCTCGTCCTCCGGTTTCCTTGACAAATTTGGCGAACCATTTCGCTAGCACATAAAGCCCCAGCCTGCCAATACTTTATATATGCCAGCCATCTACATAATGCATGTGGGTACAGTGCTCGTGTTACACATCTATACACCTTTATTAATTTCGAAATAAAGTAAGCATATGTTGTAATAATATCACTTACGTTTTATATACAAACTTTAAAGTATTAAGTCATTAAATAACAATAGGAAGTATTGATTTGTAATCATATATTAAAAAAAATTATTTTTTTCCAAACTTAAGTCTCATTAGAAAGCAATTACTAAAACAATATTTAATTATATGGAATCCAATAACTAACTTTTTAAAAATGGTGGTAATTATATACAATTTGCATACATATTTCGTAATTACACAAAATCATTTACAATTTGAAATATATTTGTTATCTCTACATGTTTACACAAAATCATTTACAATTTGAAATATATTTGTTATCTCTACATGTTTGGCTGGGTGTATTTTTCTGTCTCTTCTATTCTATGCACTAAAAATTAATTGGATAACTCGATTGAAACTTAAAACCTGGACATATTTATATAACGTGCACTGTATGAAAGGGAGTTTTATGACATTTTATATGCATCTTAGCCGCTTTCACTCCCTTTTCTTCCGTCATATACATTTTTTGTCACAAATAGCACGACATGCGGAACAAAAGCAACAAAGCTACTTGGCCTGGTCTTTAAGGCTTTGCTTTTCCATATTGTTCGCCTTGAATGCGAAGACGGTGTTCTTTAATATTATATGTGCTTTGGCATATTTTGATTTAACAAGATTTTTTCCTAAGCTGTGGACTCATTGTAGGATGAAAATATATTCTTTTGATTTGTTAATTCAGCTAGAGGGATTATTTTGCAAGCTTTTAATAAATTTTGCGAATGGCATTTAATTAAAATGTTTTCTGTCTTTCATTTATGCCCGAACAGGGTTTCTGTTGCTGATTTATCACATTTTTGCACAATTGTACAAGCTAGAAATGTATGTACATTAATTTGGATAGCGACTATTTCTAATCTTCATTCATTTTATGAATTTGTTTCATTCACGGTGCCCTAAAAAGTATGCTAACCAAGCCAAAATCAGGGGATAAAACAAACTCCTTATGATACCTAATATATAAATAAAACATAAATTAGCAGCAATTTAGAAATAATGAATAAAAGTGGTTTGTTTTTGAGATAAATTAAAACTTTGTTAGGGTTATAAATAAAATGTTTATGGTAATAACTCTAACTTGTAATATTTTATGCTTCTGTTCTGATTTTTACAGCTCCTCGGAATTTGTCTAGTGGGAAAACTATTATCTTTCTAGTCATTAGCATAAATTTTAAATGTTATTTTGGTTATAAAAAACCAGAAAATTCTCGAATTTGTTGTGCCCATAGACAGAGGGCCGAAATGCGAATACAAAATATGTTTACAACACAATTACGAGAACAAACAAGTTGACACCCACGCAAACAAAAATATTCAACAATTCTGCCGCATTTCAAAGCGTTTCAGGAGGCAAATAAAAAATCCTTGAGGTTAAAGCACACACACGCACAGAAAGAGCAGATGGAAAGGTTTTCATCCTTCAGCTCAGCTCAACTCGACTCGACTCGACTCAACTCATAAGCCATATAAATTTCCGGCCGTCCTCTTTTACCGCTTCGCATAAATTTGACACTTTTTGTTTTATTTTGTTGTTCCTCTGCTTTTTTTCGTATTTTGTATTCTTGTATTATGGCTTAGGGGAAACGTTACTTGTGTTTATGCACCGAACGATAGCAGTTCCATGGAGTTCATTTTAAGGGAGATTAATGGTACGATATAGCAGAAATAATATTTACCTTGACAAAATTGCGTTTTTTTGGCAATTTTATGTTTTGATAGATTTGTTATAATTATTTCTAGGTTAGAGGACACTTTTCTTAGATGTGTATTTTGTTGAATTTCAGCTACTTTAATTATTTATAAATTCTTTTATATTTTTCTCATTTAAAATTGTTGTTATTTGTTTGATAAGCATTTAAGTCATTTTGAAAATATTAGTTTTCCTTTTCAATAGGAATCTTTTTACTCTTTTCCACTTAACACCCAAATCGAAGAAGTGTTATTCAAGTTCTTTAGTCCGTTTCGCGAATGTCTTAAAGTTTTTCCATTTTATTTTGAAGAGCAAGGCCTTTTGGACACGTTCGCAGCGCTTTGTTGACAGGCAACGACTGAAGCCGCCCAAGAAATTCAGTGTCTAACATCAAATACGATGATGATGATGGCCCATTGAGTGGCTAAAAGGCAGCAGCCGAACAGCTGTTCATCCGAAGTTGGGTTCGTGATATATGTCTACCTTTTCCTCGCATACCGAAATGTTAACTGAGTCCGAAAATAGATTCCAGTGGTCTGTTAACACTTAACATGGCCATGTGGGTGGTCTTTTGGCCAACAGCTTACCTTGTTGCTTGGCCCTGTTAACAAACAGTGCCTCATATAAGTACGTATCCCTTCTACAACACCAGAAAATTGAGCTCCCCACTGCGTTTATTTCTTGGCCAGAGTGTTTATAATATTTAATATTAGTTTTTATGTTAATGGATTTTTAATGCGGGCCATTTAGAACGTTTCATGTTCATCGTTCTTTGTTTTTTTTTTTTTTTATTTGTGCTGCCCGCTTTTATGTCTGCTCCGCATTTGTTTATAAACAAATTGGGTGCGTCGGGTGGGGGCTTAAAACGAAAATAAATAAATACGGTGGCCAGGCAATAACAATCCAAACCAATTATCGGTAATAAGTCAGCCGTCGATTTATGAAAGTGTCAATGCAATTTTTTTTGCTGTGTTCGGGTTCTGTGACGTCAGCGCTTTGAAATGCTCTTCCATGCATTTGTTTTCCAAATAAATAATTAGCCATAAGCCATTTGGCTGGGTCTTTGTTTTCGCCCGTTTCCAAGAGGATGGAAGGGGGTTGCCTTGGCACCTAAGAAATAATTAAATGATTTTCCGTTCGCTCCAAAAAACAGAAAACAATGGATAAGGATAAATTATTGTTGGCCTACACAATTCATTTATGTGCCTATGCATATGCGAAATAACTCATCTTATTATTTTATTTATGATGGTATTCAAAATGTACAAATGTTATTATTTCATGTTGTTAAATATATGTAAGCAAGCATTAATAAATTAGAAATAAATTTACTTAACTTAGTTTCGAGACTTACTTACAAAAACAATGTCAGATTCATAAAATATGTACGAAATAAACTGAGTTTAAATTTTTAAATACAAACTTAAAATTAGCACATTAAATTAGTTGAAATACATTCTCAAGCTGAATCTCTTTTTTTCACTGTATAAGCGAATAATCAATCATTCGCAATTATTTCAGCGAAGTTTACTCTTTAATCCCGCTAATGTTATTAATTAACCATTGCGGTCATTTTGTTTGTCTTTATTTATTATTCCTTTTAAAACAGCTTACCCAGTTTATTAATGCCGTTAATTTTTAAAGCCACTTTGGCTCTGGCTTTAGCTCCACACATAAATTCCCGATTTATACAGGTTTTAAATGTTTTAACTGCAGAACACGGCGATTGCTGCAGCAACGGAAGCTGCATTAAAAAATGTTGGATAGAGGGGACAAAATGGGGAATGCGGAGGAATGCTGTTGACTGGCTCGGATTGAATTGCTGCCTCTGTCGTTTTTCCCCTTTGGTTTTGAAGTGCTGCGGAAACTGATACCCTTTATTTGTGCAACACCTTGCTTTATTGGATAAAAATGAGTTCAGTGTTAGCTTATGCGTTAAATATAAAAAAGGCATATTAAATTGTTCTTTTTCGATACAGAACAGATACAGATTTAGATTTATATTAACATATATGTTTTGTATATTATTCGTTGTGTTATTTTCAACACTTACTTACGTTTATATTTTTAAAGAAAATAAGAGGCAAAGAATTAAGTCAGGACTATTAAAAAGGCATCAAGTCTAACCAGTTTTTTTTTCCAAAAGACACTTAATTCCAGGGTAACGCCACGTAGTTCCTGGTTACCTGTTTGTATTTCTCTTTATTTACATTATTTACAGCATAATAAACCGTGAGCTGTAAATGCTGTGCACGCTGTTTGTCTACGGTAGGCGAGCAAGGATCTCCGCAGGACATGCAATCTGCCACCCCTCCCCCGCATGCTCCCCTGCCACGCCCACCTACTCACTTAACGCCTCCTTCCAGCTGTTGAGTCTGTTTGGTGGCGAATGCTCGGGCATCTCTTAATAAAAAGCAAATTAGCTGGGGCACATTAAATTGATGTGGCAGAAGGAGTTGGGGCAGAAGGATCTGCCTCTCAACCCAGGAGCAAATTAATATTTTTCTCTCACTTCCTCTGCCTGTCTCCACCATTTGGCGTCAATTTAATGTCGGGCCATAAAATTTAAAAGGCTAAAAAATTTCCCAGATCTGGCAAGGATTGTTCATATGAGCATGAAAATGCTGTCATAAATGTTGGCTTGCCTCCTTTTCTCGTTCCCTTTTCCAGGACGCTCATCTTTTTTTTACAGCCATTAGAGCTGGACACTAAAAACTTTTAATGTTGGTCAGCTGCTGAGGATTGAACCGACAATTATGGGACCGGATAATGGTATCTAAAAGACCATTTACGGACTATATTTGACAGCAGGCTTAGGAGAAAGGAAAAGGGTGGAGAGCCAAACAGTGGATTTTCTTTTATTGAAATTTTACAAGAACTTGTTTATTTCATGTAAGAAATAAGTTTTGTAATTCAGCTAAGTGCATTATTCTCTTTGCTTTAAAGATCTATCAGTTTTATGAAAATTAATTACCGGCCTTGCATAATACTTACACTTTCAGCACCGAGTGCAACTTCCTTCCTGTAATTTGTGTGTTAAATATAAACTTTCCCCCAGCTTTTCTCCCTTCTTTGGATTGTTTCTTTTGTGTACTCCATGGTTCATTAATTCATTTTAAATTACATGCACGAGCCGAATGCACATTGCAAGTGGCGTATGGCATTGCTTCCACAACGCCTCCTTTAAATTCACCCTTTCTTTTTTACCCATTTTAAGTTTTTGCATTTTCAGCCATTTAAATGCGTTTTAATAACTTCCGCCCCTTTATAAGGCACATTTTGGCGACAAAAGGAGGCGTTGATTATTGCCACGCAGATTTAGGCCAGCGGCCATGGGTAAATGCATTAACTATGCAAATTTGCAACCTTATTAAATAAGTTTTAATTTATTATTATTTCGCTGGCAACGCAAACAAAAACTCCGCAGCAAGTACAACATGTTAATTAACATTTAATTGCCGGGAGTAATCAGCATTAAATGGGTTAAGTAAATGTTTAATGCCACATAATTGATTAATAAATTGATTATTCGGGCAGTGGCTTTAACTTATCGTAAATTTACAAACATTTTTTTTTTTCCTCTTAACATTTGGTTTAATTTAAAATACTTTGCCAAAATGTGTTGAATGTTAGATTTCGTTTTAGACAAAGCTAGGTAGGTAATATTAAATGTAAGCTAGTAAGTCAAGTAATTTTTTCCAAAACCTTTTTTAAATTCAGGCACTTAAAGTATTTCGCTCGGGGTTGCTTATGGCTGCCTTGTTTTACGATCACAAAATCTGTAAAAGAAATCACGTAATAGATTTGCATATTTACGGCACTTGAGCTACCCCAAACAACAACCACGTGTGGGGAAAATAAGAAGAAAATAGTGTCTGGAAAGACTGAAGAACTTTTATCTTTGTTGAGTAGCTCTATTGGTGGAGTATGTCCTCAAACGGAAGTTCAGTCACTTTCAAGAAATACGATATTAAGTGTATTCAAAAAAAAGAGCGTAGAGTTGCATTTAATAATAAGTATTTATAGACCGTCAGTTTTTTTGAAAATTTAAAGTACAATTTCAATTATTTTTGAACAACATTTGCTGATTATTATTATAGAAATAAAAACATTTATAACAATTTAAAATCATTTTTTACTTATAACTTATTTTAATGGTAATGCTGACAAAAGAATTAGGCATTTCAAATAGTTTATTTTGATGAAAAATAATCTCGCTACACAAATATTAAGCCCGAACCAAACGCAAAGCTCAAACACAGCCGGTTCCAAGATTATCACAACGCATTGACCCATATTTAAAGGGCAGTGGGCTAACACATTTTCAACTTGGTAGAAAGGGGGCCCGTCGAAAAGCGCGTCGATGTACAATTAACCCAATTGCGAAGTGTTGTCAACATGCCGCAAGTCAACTCAACTCGAGCATTCGTTGCGTATACGTAATGTGGATTGTGCTACCAACACTTCCACCGCCTGTCTGGCCTGCGAGTGTGTGGGTGCCGGTTCGACTGGTGTGTTTGCTCGTGTGTGGCATGTAATTGAGTGTGTGCGTGTTACATTTCCTGGTATTGTTCAGCAATTTCCGTTAGCACGGGTTTTGTTTGCTTTTCTTTTTTGCGTTTTTACAGAACTAAAGGAGCTATGTACTCTCACATTTCCCAACAGCTATAAAAAATATTATCTCGCCAACACATATGAAAAATATTCTAATAAGCAAAGCAAAATATTTCAACTACATTTTTTTTTAAATAAGTTCTTAAATGTAAGCTGCTTGAATTAAAATTTTTTTAATCAGTTTTTTGAAAAGACAAAACTTTTTGCATCTTAAGCTATGCTAACACATTTAAGTTTTTAATTTATAGATATATTATTCTGGTCTAAAAATTTATTTACAATTCAATTAGGTCTTCTTGTTTGAGAGAATTTTAAACGAATTTTAAGAGTTTGGCAATTGTATTTAAAGAGTCTTTCATTAATATACTCAAGGGGCATCATCATTTACATAACTGCAGAAATTGGGAGAGATGCGAGTGCTGCAGCCTCAGCTCCAATTTGAAAATGCCACACTCTAGATGTTGTTGACGTTTGCCGCTGATGGTTGACGGGTTGCCAGCTGGAATGCCAAAGATTGGCCCAGCACCTGGCACGTTACCCGGGTCAACATGGCGTATGCGAAATTTTCAAATTTTCCTTTCCACCGTAGGCTGCACGTGCCTGGGTCACTAGTTTATGGCTCTCAGCACCTTAAAAATGGACGTGACCAAGGGGACAGGAAAAAAGGCAGGCCACTTTGATTTTAGATAGTTTCATTATCATTACTCCTACTCATCACATATTTCAAAGTTACTGATAATTATTTCTTAATGGCTCTAATAGGGGTAATTTGCAAAATGAGTCTCGGGGGATATCTTCACGAGTCATTGAAAGCCAACTTTTTGATGGCAAAGAATTGCAAACTTTTGTTACTTGATTCTGTTGGTACTTTGTTCTACTTTGATTCTTTGGATGAACGAAGATGTTCCCCTTGAGCTGGTTTTTCCAGCTAGTAGTTATGAAATTGTTTTGTAAACTTCAATTATAAGTACCTCAGATTAGGATCTAGATAAATGTTATATAAACAGCTATTAATTAGCTATGAGTGAAACGGAGTTGACTAAAATAATAATTATATAATGATAAGAAGGTAATTCGGCTCAAGCTTTGGTTGTTAAAATAAATTGATATTTTGAATGTAAGTCTTAGAAGAACGAAGATCATATTATTATACAACACTTTTATGAACGCCTAAAAAAGAAAAAAAAGAAAAAAATATTAAAGTATTGTATTAACAACAATAGTTTTAAATTTGTCTTAACTGAGCATATGAATAAATGGTTACAGCTTCCAAAGGCTGAACTTAAACACTCCTATCAGTGAAATTTACACGTGACAGGAGGCATCCATTATTCAAGTCTATGATTACTTAAAAGGATTGTTCCTTACCGCATAATCATCGTTGTGGTCCCTCTTCCACCACATTCCTCCGGCATATTTCATTCGTGTCAATATTTCCCCATATTTCTTCCCCTTTTCCTTGCTAGTCCCTTGTGCTGGTTTCCATTGAGCATTGACACATGGAGCATGGTTGCCATAAGTCCGGGACCGAGTGCACATTCTCCTAATGGCTTCAACTGCATTTCCCCAGATGATAAATGGTCCTGGCGATATCTTAGATGGTTCTCTAGCTGCTCTTGGCCTCCCTCTTAGGACTGCAATTTTATTTATGTGGCCGAAAATTCGTTCTAGAATATAATTCTCCAGGGATGCGGAAATGCAATGACCTGTTTCCACCTCTCTAAAAAAAACTTGTTTAAATTTGATTCGCGTAACTTTTACATCCATCGCTCTGTCGACCGCCTAATTTCAATCGCCCAACGCCGACCATCATTTAATTTATATGCTTGGCCGACTCCTTTTGACGTGGCAACGTGGCGTGAACAAAAAATACGGCGAATTCCCTCTGACTCCGTGGGGAGAACAACCACGCAACCGCAGGTTTTCCCCAACCCATATTGCCATCATCCTCTCACATGCCAGAAATTTGTTTACCCGACCTGGTTCGTTTACCAACCTTTTTTTGTTCGGTTTGGCGCGTACCCTAATTTATAACTAGTAATTGGTTTTTTATTTTGTTAATTAATATACGAATGGCTTATTTAGAAGTCAGAATCCTATTGTTAGTAATTTTTCTTGGCCAATTATTTATTAATTAAAAACATCAACAAACCTTTTATTAAAAAAAAAAACAAAACTAAATATTTTATTATTTTGGTATACTTTTATTCAAAATATATTTAAAAACATTATAAACTTATATTAACAATAATTTACTAAACAGAAAATGCATTCATTTTTCATCTTAAAGTAATAAATTTAAAATATTAGCTTGGACTTAAAATTGAAAAGTAACCTTTAAAACAAAAGGCACTTCTAAATGCTTAAATACATTTAAAGGGTATAATTACTTCGGACTATTAAATTATATCGACGCTTCTTAAGGACTTTCAATTTTATTTTTGGGCGGGCACTCGAATTTGTATTTGTTAAATTGAAAAGCGTTGCGCTGGCGACCACCGAAAAGGCAAAACAGCAATCCAACTGCTCTCCAATAGTCCCTCCCCCTCTTCCTCGCCCTTCCCCAATTCACGGCCACCCGTCAGCTAAAAAACTCTCAAAGTAATTGATGCAAACGCAGCTGAATGGCAGCCAAAAAAAAAGTTCCCGCATTGGTTTTTGTATAGTATTTACTCCCTATTCCCAAATCTATGAATAGCCGTTGCGGTGTTGATATATGGTCAAAAGGGCATCCTAAAAGAAAGTGTAGACAGTTTTGTAGTGCGATGGGCACTGCTATGTAAAAGGCTTTAATATTAGTATCCACCCCGTACAATCGATGGGGTACTCAATCTTTGGCAATTCCTAAGTTGAACTTCAATTTCAGTGCAGGTGAGTCTGTGTTCTTGAACACTCGTTTATATGATTGCAAATCGGTTGACCGGGGCGAAAATGAAAGAAAAGAAAAGCGGGACATCGCTAGTAAGTTACACTTGTAAGATGGTGCAGCTGGGCGTTTATGCGATTATTATTGTGAATTCATTAATGGGTAACGAGGAGTTTATATATTTACAAATATTTATTAACTGAATTAAGGAAATTAATGATTCTTTGTTTTTAATAGTAATAAATATGCAACATACTTTAAGAAACATTGCTTGTACCCCTAAACAATTTTAAGCAATCCGTTGACCATTGTCATTTTTATGAACTAATTCAAGATGTTTTATTATTTATTTCTTCATGCTTTATTTATTTTAAACTCTTTTCACGTATAACCATCAAAACTGTCTTCATCTCGCTCTCTCCCTCGTCTGGTGTGTCACATGTGCGTGCGTGCGAGTGTTGGTGTGCCCCTAAGTTAGTGCGTGTCTGTGTGGGTGTGGCTGTTGGGCGCGTGCCACAATTTTAAGTTCAAGTGTAAATAAAGCCATAGCAAAAGGCGAACGTGAGCGAACAACAAAATTGCAATTACCCCACAAACAAAAAGATTCCCCTCCTCTGTCTCTTTTGCTCCTCGCCATCCATCTCTTTCACACCCCTCTTACTGTCTCTTTCTCAAGAGTTGCCCCCAATCGCATCGAATTTTTATGGTCGCACTTAAGTGCAAATAATGCCAAGGTAAAACAAAAGAAATGACAGACAGAGAGGCAAACACAAAGAAAGATAGAGAGGGGACTAAAGCTGAAGTGGAGAGTAGCAAATACTTAGAAAGAGACGGGAGAAGTGCCAAAGCGATTGGCATCATTTGATTGCATTTATTGGCCACTTGTCCAGCAGAAACTCTATAGATGCAATTCAGATCATTTTTCACAATTGGCCCTTTACATATTCATCACTCTTATTAAATTCCTGTTACACGCAAGCAAACGAAAAAACAAAAAAGAAATTCGATTTTGTTTATTCCACAAACTTTTAATAAAAAACCTTTTACTACCTGACACGGTAATTTTCCAGAAAATGTTCAGAATTCCAAAATTTGTATACTTTATGGAATGTATACACTCATTTCGCCATTTATTATCAAAATGGAGTGATTTAAAAATTTCTTATTTTTTTTATTTGTTTAAAATGTTTTACATCCAATTGTACGGCTTATTAATTGTTTCCAAAACTGCCAACGAATAGGAATCCAAGCAATATACAAAGCCATATATGCAAAAATTTGCATCACCATCAAACTTCTATCAACTAAAAATAACAATATTTATTTGCTACCCACATTTTGGATATCGAGTGGTTAAGCTCAACATTTCAAAATGCTGTAAAAAATAAATGTAAACATATTACCCATGCTTGTATCCTGATTCATATCAAAAAACAAAATAAGCTGCATTGCCTTTGCTTATTTTTAGATTGTTTGTTTAACGTGAGGCATGTGGAATTTCATTTCTATTTACTCGGCACAATCGGCACGCACATCTAATATGATCCGTTTTTATACCCGTTACTCGTAGAGTAAAAGGGTATATTGTATTCGTGCAAAAGTATGTAACAGGTAGAAGGAAGCGTTTCCGACCCTATAAAGTATATATATTCTTGTTCAGGATCACTAGCCGAGTCGATCTAGCCATGTCCGTCTGTCCGTCTGTCCGTCTGTCCGTCTGTCTGTCTGTCCGTATGAACGCTGAGATCTCGGAAACTATAAAAGCTAGAAGATTGGCATTTTGCATGCAGATTCTAGGAGTTCCTACGCAGCGCAAGTTTGTTTCAAAACGGTGCCACGCCCCCTTTAACGCCCACAATCGCTTATATACGATTTTAAAAATTTAAATATTTCGGAAAAGTAAAAATGCAGTTTTATTGTGTTTATCAATACCTATCGAAATGTAGAAGAAATTTTTCAAATCGGACCATTCGTTAAAAAGTTATGCGTGATCAAAGTTTCTATCTCCATCTCCCTCGCACTCCCTTTACATGAGTAACGGGTATCTGATAGTCGGGGCACCCGACTATAGCGTTCTCTCTTGTTTGATATATCTTTAAATAAATACCATAATCCAGAGAGGTATAGTAAATCATGTGTTTCGTTTGATATTATAAGTGATTTGTTAATATAACAAAAAAGTGCAAGGAATCTAGGATTAGTGTTAAAATTAATTATTTGCCAAAAGATAAGTTTAACCAATAAAAGAAACGACATGATCCACATTTTAACCCTCTACTGCATGAGCATAGAAATAATAAAGGAAAAAATTTTTTGAATCTAATTATGTGTTTATTTAGGCCGAAATAATATATATTTGGCCTTTTTTTTTTTGGGGGGGGCATAGTTTGGGGTGGGGGAAATGGAGCCATTTATGGCTTTGTATGCATTTAGCTGATTCCATAGTTTGCCATATATGGCTCTGTATGCATGTGAAAGTTGGTGAAACAGTTTCTTTTGTCGTTGTAGCATAGAAATACATTGCATTTCTCACAAAAGGTGTTTGAGCGAAAGGAACAATCGTTTTTGCAGAGTTGCCTTTGCTTTTTCCAGGTGGGAAAATGCCCAATATGGTCCTCCCGAACAGAATTCAAAGAAATTTCCTGGTGCTTTCGTCTTTTGCTGGTAGTAGGAGTACCTTCCCTACTTGTACACGGGGATGAAGTTGGAGTCATCGCTTTAGAAACGGATCATCGATTTCGTTCGCGTATTGCAAACTACCGTAAAATAATTGTGCATTCATTTCCCTGCAGTTCCGAAATTCATCACTACAAAAATTCATCACTGTTTAATCAGCAGCGGACTGCGACGCCGGCAGAGCCAAAGGCAAAGTCGGCAGAGCCGAGTGCGACGCAGGCAGAGCCGAAACTCTCAGTCCCCGATCGTAGGCAACGCAGAAAAATTTCCATCTCCCTCTCTTACTCTGTCTCTCTCCCCATAAAATGAGCTGAGAGGTGGAGGACAATGTATTAAAATCAGATCGACCTTTATACACCCTTGAAAATAAATTAGCATAATTTTTGTATTGTAGTCGTTGATTCTTAATAATTATATTATTTTATGGAAATACTTTTTACAAATAAAATTATTATGATAGTTTTGAAAGGTATGGACTCCTTTTTTAAGTGAATTTAAGTTATGTGATTATTTTGCATAGTCGGACATGCTGTTATATACCCTGCTTTGACGCGAAGCGAAACATGTAAAGACAAATTAGGCAAAGGAAAGAACAATAGGATTAACGGTGCCCTTGTTTTCAACTGAAGTTGTTTTCGCGGCTTTTACGTGCACTTGCATTTGAGAGAACGGAGAGAACAGATCGAAGCTGAGATTTATTGTGAAATGTTATAACTAAATTTATCAGAAATTTAGGTAAGTGTTATTTTATTAATTATTTTGAACTGTACCTACATATACTGTTAATATATTTATTATTTATTTATTATTTAAGACGAAGCTTATATTAAAACTGTTGGGCCAGCATAAACTAAGCTGGACTTGGCCGGCGGCAAAACAAGAAACGCAGTAAGTTTTCATATATTTTATAATAAATTTTCTATTTTAGATATACTTGGTCAGGATGAGCCAGTACATAAAGCACGAAGTCAAAAAAAGAGCACCGAAACCGAAACATCCTTAACACCTCCGAGACAACTGAAAACGGACATATGTAGATTGAATTAAGTTGAATTAATTATTTATATGTAATAAATTAAATTAAATAATGTAATAAAATAAAAAAAAATGTATATGAAAATTTACTGAATGAATTTTACTGATGAAAAAAGCGATGAAAAAGCGATGAAAATGCGATGAAAAAGCGATGAAAATGCGATGAAAAAGCGATGAAAATGCGATGAAAAAGCGATGAATTACTGATTAAAGAGTGATGAATTACTGATTAAAGAGTGATGAATTACTGATTAATTCATCACTCTTTAATCAGTAATTCATCACTCGTTAATCGCTTTTTCATCACTCGTTAATCGCTTTTTCATCGCATGTTCATCAGTAAATGCTGTTTAAAGAGTGATGAATTACTGATTAAATGGTGATGAAAAACTGAAAAAAGAGTGATGAATTACTGATTAAAGAGTGATTAATTTTCACTGATTAACTCCTAGGACATGCCAATGTTAAATTCATCACTAATTTGTATGAAGTTTCATCGCCGATTAATCAGCAGTGATGAATTTTTGGTGATGAAAAAGCGATTAAAAGGTGATGAACGGTACTGCAGGGTTCTAAAAGAAAACAAGTGCAATTGTAATTGTAATATGCTAATAATGCATATGTACATAGAATATAAACATGCACGCGTTACTGCATATAGAGCCATATATGGCGTCCACAGTTTTTTGCATAGAATAGTATATGTGATGCTCACCTATAGTCAAATTCTATTTTTTATGAACGAAAACTTTATATTCTTTTAGAAAAAAAATACTTTTCAGTGATAAAACTGATTTTTAGTGTGGTAATTTTAATTTTAATTTCACCAAAATTCATTTTCGTTCATCTGCTTGAGACGCGAGCACAAAACTGATTGAAACTTGAGATAAGGCAACACAAAGAAGTTCTGGGTATAGACATCTAACAGAAAATAGTTGAAAGAGAATAAGTGATAACAAACGGTTTAGTATATGTACCGTTTTATTGAAAAAAAAAATTATTGAAAGTGAGAAGCCATATATGGCTTTGTATGCGGTAGAGGGTTAATGTTTTGTGTGCCAAAAATATTTTTCAATTGCTAATATGGGTGCTGTATAGCGGTTTAATCATCCAAGAAATAACAACTTATTTAGATAATTATTTCCAGCTATTATTTAAAAAAGAATTCGTATCAATTAGCCAGACCTAAGGGCTTTCAATTACTTTCAGATTCCCTTGCCAAAAAACAGCTTAGGATAATTAATTCATAGCTTTGGACCCCCATTGAAGTCAAGTAATTTGTGTCTCAGGCTAAATGCTTTTCACCTTACTTCTTTATTTTTACAAAATGTTTTGGCAACACATGTTGGCATTATGAATTACAGTGTGCCGAGCCGAAATAGATCTCCCACAAAAAAATATTCACGTAAGCGAGATCCCATCCATCATCATCATTGGGATGGCAGGGTGTAAAAGTGTTGCTTACTTTTGGTAAATGACGGGCTGACACTTCTTCGGCGCTTTTCCCACCTGGTAAGTTCCTCTTTACACCTGAGCCACCTGTCACTCAAGGTATTCCCCTGATCTTTGACCAGGCGTGCGTGATATACGAGTTTGTTTTCTACTTTCCGCGAAGCTTAATCACTGGAAAAATTAAACGAGTAAGCTTAATAAATTTGTCAATTTGAAATGACACAAAATACATTGAATTAGCCCATATTATTATTTGTTTTAGCTGGTCATAATTTTAAACTTAGAATTTCTTTCACAGAAGAACTGTGATGGATATTTTTTCAACTGTACTCTTGTCGTTAAGCATCAACTGACTAATTTGTAACCGAAAATAGAAAAGTTTTTGTGGGCGAGTCTTCGATGGAATACTTTTAGATACAGTGTCACACGCAAATATAAATCTTTAAATATTAATTTCATGTCTAGAGAAATTTGAGAAACATATTTAAGCAAAATTACTTTATTTTCTAGGACCTCCTCTTGATATATATAACCCTTCATTTATGAATTTCTAGGTACGCCACTGTGGCTATGTATAACTTTTATTCTTTGTCAGAACGAGACACAAATTAATCGCTCTCCATTAACTTTGATTTATGATTCTCGCTTGAGTTTCTCTCAACTTGGAGATTAGGGCGTGAATAAGAAAAAAAAAACTGGGCGTGGCCGGTATTTACTTACTGCTCGCCATATTTTGTACATATTATTTATAGTTTTGTTACCGCTTTGCCACCCCGCCGTCTAAGAAAAGGTTAGGTTTTGTGGTTAACAAATGTGTCTTGGGGTTAATAGACGGTCAAAGCGTTTTGTTTGTTTCTGACTAAGTGAGTTTCTTATGGGGGAAAATTAAGAAATTAAGGAAAAACAGTGTATCTTGAAGCCTTTGTCAAGCAAATTATCCTTGTTGTATATTTATTTTAAGCTGCCTAATAACTTAAAGTGGTTTTACATATTACCTCCGAATTCAGTTTTAATCAATTTTTTCAACAGTGCCTTTGCGCATACTTTTAATTAATATGTATTTAGTTGATTGCAATCAGGAATGTTGACAATTTTACTTTCGTTTTACTTAATTTAGATTTTTTATTAGCGAAATACTGGACATTTTTTCCTGTAGCACACGCTGTCACAGCTTGTAAGAATCACAGGAATTTATGCGAATTTATACATTCCGCCCTCTGATACCTCCCGTCCATCTCCCGACGTTAATTTGATTTAGACACATTGCTGAACGAACCTTTTCTCCTTGGCCAAGAGACTGCTGGTGTGGCATCGCTTTACTCATTAAATTTAATTTCATTTGATGCACAATCCAGGGCGAGGAAAAAGGGGTACGCTAGGGTATTTAGTAAACAAAGTCAGCGCCACACAAGCGTCATAAATTGGCTGCTGATATTTCACACATGCTGGCCAACATTAAATGAACAGAGGGGAAAATGGGTGGCTGGGGGAAGGAGATATATATAATATACATATTCGCCGACCAAGTGGCGCTAATAAAATGCTTAATTTACCAGATTTCGATCCTGGAACTGAGCAACCTTTTACCAAATTTGCTAATGTGTTTCACACGAATCGAAATATCTCTATACACGTTTTAGCGTTGTGGATTTTTATGGAATTTTATTGCTCTCGATTTTACATTTTGAATATTCTGCTTTCAAAAATCACTAAATTGAGTGGAGATGATTTTTTTATTTGTTTAACAATTGCACAATTGATTAACTTGCATGCATATTAAGCACAAGCAGCTAAGCAGCTAAACAATTTGAGTGAATTGAAAAGATTAATATATACTTAAAGGAAATATGATTCGAAAATACAGCAATGCAGATGAGAGTATTTCATTTTGTGTATAATATTATAATTATTATTATTTTAAATTTAACCAAATAAACTTTACCATATCAGTAATAAATCTAGGAAATCTTGATCATTCCAGAAAGAAATGAATCTTTTGTTTGGTATTGAAATCAAATCCCTGTCGATGCTACAGTTCACATGGAGTTGTTTTTTCTTTTCCGTTTACTCTGCTTTTCCTGCATTAAAATGCCATTCAAATTACGCAAATGTTGCCGAGGAGAAAGCTGGAGGACGACTTCACATATCACTTTGCATTAAATTTGCCACAGATGCATGAACCCTGAATGGAAACAGGGCAACCAGAAAAATCCGAGCTCAGCACAATAATCAAAGTTACAGTTCGCAGACTCACTATACTAACATGTATATTTTTGGTCATTGGCTTTTGCATAAATTGTGAGACGAAGGCGAAGGAGCAACAAAATCAAATAAAATAAAGTAAAATAAAAATATATTTACTTTAATATGCAATGAACTTTTCTCCCGAAAAACTACACACATGTGGCATTTAAGCCGCCATTATGGCCATCAAAAAAGGGCCAGAAAAGGGAGATAGAGTGAGGATTTCACTTGTCTATTTCCGGTTTGTGCGCCATTTGTGTCGCCCCACCGCCATTTTTGTTGTTGCTATCATTGTTGCTCTTTGCGGTTATCTAAACGTTTTGTTTTCGTTGTTTTTTTGCATTTCAATTTCGGCTGTTTTTCCCCCCATTTTAGCCATATTCAGCTGGCTTCCCTTTTTGTAGCTGCGTAGTAGACTTTCTCCAGCCATTTACTTTCCATTTTGCCGTTATGCCTTTTTTTATGGTGATTTTGTTGATTTTGCTTTTCCGGCCACCGGAAATTACTTTGAATCAAGGTGGTGACTTGATGCCCTTACAGATATAAAATTGCTGCAAAATTCCTATGCATGTATTGGAATATTAAGCATTTCTTGGCTAAAAATAAAACCAACCAAAGTTATAGTTATTTTATATTATATATTAAAACAAATTATAAAAATTAATCTACATAAATCTAAATACATTTTTTTATATTTTTAAGGATAGTACATTTCCATATATCTATAAAAAAATTCAAATCTATAGGTATCAAACCTAAAGAAGAACTCAATTAATATTCGACTGGTTCCGAGTATTAAAAAGGAAATTCCAAAGCAGACAAAGTAAACAAATTTTCATGGAATAGTCCCATATATAAGGGAAGTCACAATAGAACCATTCCAAACTTCAATGCCTACTATTTTTGCTTTGGTGCAGTTTAAATATGAGGATACGGATAACAAAAAAAAATAAGACAGCTGGAAAGGAGACCCACCATAAAAACATTCAAATGATACGCCCCATTTGACCATCCACTGTGACTGGATATTGGGAGAGCAACTTTAATTTGAATTGCTTACCAAGTGTCCGGGATTGACTTGTACAATAATCAAATAATTTGCCAAGTGCTGGGACCGAGACCTCTCGCAGGTTTCTTGAACTGATTTGAAATTCAAGTTCGCACTGTTCATTGATTAAAATCAATAGAAATCAACTTACTCACAAATCAATTTGTGCAAAGCCTCCTTTTAAAGGAGCCAACAAATTACATTATCTGAAGAGGATGCCAAGCAAATAAAGATAAGGGCAGAGGGATTTTGAGGGTGCTCAAAGCATTTTATATAAATTCATGATGGGCCAAACGAAAAATTAAAACGATAAAAGGGAGCCTGCATAGGGAATAAGAGGTGGGTGGATCGCACTCAGGGAAGTGGGTTCCCTTTCGGGTTTTCACCCACTTTTCCTGACTTCTTTTTGGCAGTCAGACAGGCATACTTAATGAGCACGGTATTTTCGGGATGCTGCCTTGAAAAAAGGGTCCGGAGGTTGGGTGAAGCTTAGACTAAAAGGTTCGACAATATATACATTGTCTTAGCAACAGGCACAATATTAACTTTTGTTTATTTATAAAGTCATGTCATATATTCTTGAAGTTGTCAAATTACATTTATTTGGTTATGGCAGAATTGAGTCGTGGGTTTCGCAAGTGTATAACCAAGTTGTATTTACAATTTACCAAAGAACCTTTTCTATTCCAAGAAAAAAGCTTCTTTATAAATACCCAAATTAACTGTTAAAAAAAAATACCTACAATACTTTTTTTATTGAAATAAATAAATTATTGAAATAACTTTTATTGAAATAAATAAATTAACTTCTTATAAAACTTTCTTTAGACAAGTAATGTTGGTACCTACTAGAAATAAGTTAAATGCAAATCAAATTACACAAATAATTTCAGGGGTATGATGCACAAACGCACACAGCTGTCATGGCAACAATTCCCAGGGGGTTTTACTACCCAAAGGGCTGACATTAATCCATGAAAATGTTGAAATAATATCCGCTTTGTGCCAGCGTCTGAATAAAACCAAACAAGTCAAGGAGTTCAGGGCAGAGAGATGAGGGGACTTAACTATTCGAACGCCAGACTGACATTGGTTTAAATCAACAACAGAAAGTTGGGCCCCCGGCATGAAATAGAGTCGGATCGTGTCACATGTGTACTTCGCCCAGCGAGTCCATATGTATTATTCGGCATTGTCTAGTTTGGTATCCTGGCTTGTTGCTGTCAGAGGACAATGTTGTCCTGCCATTCCTGCAATCGGGCTGTGACATGCATAACGGGATTTGATTCTGCTGCTTTCTACGCCAGGCATCAAAAATGTAAGCAAATCAGTCAAAGGATGCTGGGCAAAAAGTGCACAAACATGGGGAATCTTTATGGAGCTTAGTATCAACAACAGAACAGGGCTGAGAATAAAGTAAAACAAAATGCTATATAGGTCAACACTGCTTTCGAGATTTCCCCAGGCATGTTTTACTCGCAAGGCAAACAGAAAAAGATTTAAATTTAATGAAAAATGTTTTGCATAAACAGATTTAGAGTCGAGTGCCTGCAGCGAAAAAATGTGTTGTGTTCCACGACATTCTACTGACAGTCACTATGAATGTACGAGTATTTATAAGAAAGATGAGTTTGTCAAATTTTGAATTATTGGTAAGTAATACCATTTTAAATAATTAAGCAATAATGAAAAGCAAGAAAAAAATCAAACTTCGAAGTTTATATACCCTTGCAGTTATTACAACACAATGAGCTCAAAGTAGTTGGGATAGCTTAATCGTTGATGATTAATATTGACAAAAAACGTTTGCCCACCACTTTTAACCAAAAAAACAGATTTTTTTGTCCACACCTTTAAAATCGTCATTTCGAAAAAAAATTACCCATGCGGGCAAACATATTTTTCTAAAAAATGCTATTTTACAATACATTTTCTCAACCAAGCGCGCAGAATCTTTAAAATTCGTGCTTATGAAATATGAATGTTTATTTTATTTTACTGGAATCACTTGTTATCAGGCCAGTTTGATTATAGTTTGACATAAAAATTAAGCACATGGTTTCTTTTTCGCTGTCATAAAAAACGCGCCATGTGCGTAAACATTTCCTAACTTGATTTTAATTTGACATACAAATATTCTGCCCAAATATTCCATAAATTTAATCTCTGATTTTTTATGAAAGCGAAAAAGAAACCATATGGTTAATTTTTATGTCAAACTAAAATCAAACTGGCCTGATAACAAGTGATTCCAGTAAAATAAAATTAAAATATTTCATTCTTTATTTTAGTGGAATCACTTGTTATTAGATATTTTTTCTGTTTTTTTAGGACTCGGCGAACTTTGGAAAATATGTTGATTTGCGTGCCTTGCCAATGGTTTTGTTTGTTCTGCTGTGTCCAGTCATCTGCCCCTCCCTCCGCACTTTTCAATCTTCCCTCACCCATAAAATATGTGTAATTTAGGGTGAACATCTAAATTACAAAATTGGGGCATTTTAAAAACTTTCAGAAATAAATATTTTACCAATATAGTGCACACTTTATTTTTCCATTCTTTACATATAAAGCTCTATTAATATTTAAAAAACAAGAAAGGAAAGCTAACTTCGGGCGGAGCCGAAGTTGAAATACCCTTGCAGAATATTCTGTAAATTATATTCTCCAAAATTATTCATATGATGCATTCTTAACCCTCATAAAAATCCCAACTTCCTAACTTTCAAAACACCAAAGTTATGGCATTTCCAATCGTTCAGCTATATGGCAGCTATAGGATATAGTCGGCCGATTCTTATGAAATTTGGTAGGTCAGATTGATTGGCCAATATATAAAACCCATAGAAAATCCCAACTTCCTAACTTTACAAACACCAAAGTTATGGCATTTCCGATCAATCAGCTATCTGGCAGCTATAGGATATAGTCGGCCGATTCCGGCCGTTCCGACTTATATACTGCGTGCAAAGGAAAGAAGGGTGTGTGTAAAGTTTCAATTCGATATATTTAAAACTGAGAGACTAGTTTGCGTAGAAACAGACAGACGGACATGCTTATATCAACTCAGGAGGTGATCCTGATCAAGAATATAAATACTTTATAGGGTAGGAGATGTCTCCTTCACTGCGTTGCACACTTTTGACCAAAATATAATACCCTCTGCAATGGTATAAAAATATGGAATCTTCGAAAATTTGCGAACTTTTTCGAAAACTAAAAAGTTGACTTTTTCCCATTTTTTGTTTTGACCATATTTGCCTGCAGAATAAATCGTTTGCCCACCCGTGCCCATGTTTGCCCATCTCCTAACAAATAAGATTAAAAAAAAGTTTGCCCACCTCTTAAAAATAGTTAATTTTGACAAAAAGCGTTTGCCCACCACTTAAAACTTGCATTTTTAACAAAAAACAGATTTTTGTGTCCACACCTTAAAAATCATCATTTCGAAAAAAAAATAAATTGCCCATGCGGGCAAACATATTTTTCTACAAAATGCTATTTTACAAGACATTTTCTCAACCAAGCGCGCAGAATCTTTAAAATTCGTGCTTATGAAATATATATGTTTATTTTATTTTACTGGAATCACTTGTTATCAGGCCAGTTTGATTGTAGTTTCACATAAAAAACGCGCCATGTGCGTATAGATTTCCTAACTTTATTTTAATTTGACATACAAATATTCTGCTCAAATATTCCAAAAATTTAATCTCTGATTTTTTATGAAAACGAAAAAGAAACCATATGGTTAATTTTTATGTCAAGCTACAATTGGCCTGATAACAAGTGATTCCAGTAAAATAAAATTAAAATATTTCATGCTTTATTTTATGGGGAATCAGTTGTTATCAGAAATTTTTTCTGTTTTTTTAGGACTCGGCGAACTTTGGAAAATATGTTGGTCATAGCCGAGATTTGCGTGCCTTGCCAATGGTTTTGTTTGTTCTGCTGTGTCTAGTCATCTGCCCCTCCCTCCGCACTTTTTAATCTTCCCTCACCCATAAAATATGTGTAATATAGGGTGAACATCTAAATTACAAAATTGGGGCATTCTAAAAACTTTCAGAAATAAATATTTTACCAATATAGTGCACACTTTATTTTTCCATTCGTTACATATAAAGCTCCATTAATATTTGAAAATAATTCTTACTTTTATATTGAACAAGAAAGAAACTTTTCACTGAAATTATACCACTCTTTGCAAGGGTATAAAAATGAAAAATGTTTTAAAGAAATTAGTATTTTTACCTTTTCTAAAGAGGAGTTGGGAAATGAATAATTTAAAAAAAAAATACCCTATGAAATCTGGGTTGACTAAACTAATTCCATATATTTTTTTTTTTTTTTTTTTGTTCGCGCGGAGTCCCACGGCCCACTTACCCGCCCAACCGACCGAGGGGCGCAGCCGTGTATCGTACGGCACGATTCGCGATAAGATAGACGCGAGATAGGAAAGTAAAGGTAAAGGTCCGGGGAAAGAAGTAATAGTTAGATCAATCTTGTGCCAATGAAGCAAGTATTAATCTTTTTAGGAGCGGCAGAGAGTCAAGATTTGATATTACAGGAAAAAGTCTATTATAGTCAGAACATAATACTCTGAAAGGCTCATGCAAGGCATAGTTAGATCTACAATGATTTAAAGTTAGGGGAATATAATTTCTAGTTAATCTACTTGGCACAGAAAAGTTTAGCCGACTTAACAAGTCGGGGCAGTCAATATCACCATGTATAAGGTTATAAATAAAGATAGTACCAAGCATCGTTCTACGGTTGGCTAGGGATGGTAAATTAATCAAAAGAAGTCTACTAGAATAAGAAGGTAAGATAAGATTTGCATCCCAGTTTAGGCGCCGTAAAGCAAAAAGAAGGAAGTTTTTTTGTACAGATTCAATACGACCAATATGTATTCCGTATTGTGGACTCCAGACGGGAGACCCATACTCCAGAATCGGACGGACTAGCGAAATAAATAAAGTTTTAGTCAAATAAGGATCATCGAATTCTTTTGACCACCTTTTAATAAATCCAAGCACTCCTCTGGCTTTATTAACCATGGACGAAATGTGATTAGAAAATTTTAGTTTGGGGTCCAAGAGAACGCCAAGATCGTTTACAAGAGTTATTCTATCCAAAGAGCTGCCACTTAACGTGTAAGTCGCGTATATCGGATTGGCCCGATAAAAAGTCATCAGCTTGCACTTGGAACCGTTTAAATTTAGTAAATTATCTCGGCACCAGTTTTGAAAATTATCTAGATCGGATTGCAAGTCTAAATGGCAGGAAATGTCCTTATACTGCAGGCACAACTTAACATCATCTGCGTACATAAGTACGCGAGAATGACTTATAATTGAGGGAAGATCATTAATAAATAATGTAAAAAGTAACGGACCCAGATGGCTCCCTTGTGGGACACCGGAGGTAACACGGAGAATTTCAGAAATTGAATTTTTAAAAAGGACCCTTTGTGACCTGCCATTTAGATAACTTGAAATCCATTTAAGCAGATCAACTGGAAAACCTAAAAGGTCAAGTTTTTGAATGAGAAGTAAGTGATTTACAGAGTCAAATGCTTTACTAAAGTCAGTGTAAATGACGTCTGTTTGAAAACTACTATTGAAGCCTTTTATCACAAATGAAGTGAGCTCTAGAAGGTTTGTGATTGTGGATCTACGTTTAATAAATCCGTGTTGACATGGAGAAATGATTGATCTGCAAAGGTGCTGCAAATGAGGAGTAATAATTTTTTCAAAAAGCTTAGGAATAGCTGACAACTTAGAAATACCTCTGTAGTTACCGGCTTCTAACTTGTTACCTTTTTTGAAAAGAGGAATAACAAATGATTCCTTCCAAATATTTGGGAATTGGGAGGTTTCTAGAGATAAGGTAAACAACTTGTGAAGAGGTTTGCACAGGGCCTTAGCGCAATACCTAAGCATGCACCCAGGAATACCATCGGGCCCTGGCGAATAAACAGGCTTAATACGAAGAAGATCCAAAAGAAGAGAGCTTTCTGTTAAAGTGGGACAGAATATGAGGTTTGACTTGGGCATGGTGTAAGAATAAGGCTGAGATGAATAATCTAAAGTAGAGTAAGTCGTTTGAAAAAATTGGGCAAATATATCGGCTATTGCCTGATCTGTGGTTCCCGTCATGTTTTCGAACGACAGCGAGGAAGGAAAAGAATTAGATTTACGCTTGGTGTTAACAAAATTATAAAACTGTTTCGGGTCCTGAGAGAACTGGACCTTACAACGGTTTAAGTAACTATTATAACACTGAGCATTAAGCACGGTAAATCTTGACCGAGCACTTAGATATCTAGTAAAAACAGATTGAGAACCGGTATTTTTATATTTCCTAAAAAGTCTGGACTACATTTCTTAAGTGTGTCAACTCTTTGCTAAACCAAGGTGATTTATTGGAAGTTGACGGATAGTACCACGGAACACAGGAATTAAAAAATGAGTTTATTGCAGTATAAAAAACATTAACTGCATCGGACATATTATTGCATCAGTAAAGATCAGACCAATTAAAGCCAGAAATAAAATTATTAAGCCTCAGAAAGTCTGCCTTGCGAAAACAATGTATTCGTTTGGATTTTTCTGATTTTTCTTCTATAACTCTACCCGTATCAAATGAAAGTTCGATTGTTGGGTGATATGGATCTTCAGGTTGCGTGAGTGGTGCTACTCTGGACAGAAACACACCTTCAGGATTCGATACAAAACACAAATCAAGTAGGCGACCTAATGAATTTCGAACATGGTTTACTTGAGATGGAGATATGTCAAGCAGGCCATCAATAAAATCATGTTGTGCTATAGGTAGTAAGACATTCGATCCATCCTCAGTGGACCAAGTAACTCCAGGTATATTAAAATCACCTAGAACTATCAACTGATCCCTATCGGAAAGCTTATTTGCAAAGGACTTAATAACGGATAGGTGATTTAAATAATCAGGAAGTTCAGACAACGGCGGAATATAAGAGCAAGTTATGTATATAAAGTTACCAGGAAGCGATAACTTTACACAAATAAATTCAATGGTATTGAATTCATCAAAAAATAACTCCTCAGACGGGAAGTTTGAATCAACTCCAATTAAGACTCCACCTCCCCGTCTAGAGGGACGGTCATACCTATATATTGTGTACTTACCTGGAAAAACTTCGGAGCTAAAGATCTCCGGCTTTAACCAGGTTTCTGTGAACACAATAATATGAGATGCAAAGGAAAGGCTATCAGAATACAATTTAGTGAGTTTGCTACGCAAACCTCTTGCATTCTGATAGGAAAGAAGGAGGTTAGAAGTTAGTTTTTTGAAATTGGTACACTGGTTTGGCCTCGACTAGGAAGTTTTACTCCTACGGGCCCCTTCTTCTTTATCTTAGCCTCGAACTCTTTTACAACCATATTATCCGGCCAAAAGTCGCCCGAGCATATGGCTTCAAAAACTCGTTAGGGACAGTTATCTTGAAAGATGAAATGTCTCTAGCATAAGAAAACTTAAACTTTTCCACCTTTACACTATTACAATCGGCTTTAGTTTTGTCTTGTATATAAGACAATACATCAGAAGATGTTTGATCAGGGGAAAGCCGAGAAACGAAAATTTGTTTCTTTAGTGGAACCACTAAAAGGGATTTTGGTGGAGCAGACATTGTTTCTGCAAAACCAACATGAGCCGGTTGTCCGGACTCAGTAGTCCCTTGTGGTGGTGATACTACATTCTGAGAGATAGGTGGATCCACTAATTGTGAAACCACTACGGACAAATCGGAATTCTTAGAAGTCCCTGGTTGCATGCATTCTGTAACGGATTGTTCGGATACCGAATCTTTTTTAGCTGCTGATCTTAGCAACATTTGAGGGTTTGCTGAAATCAGCTGCTGATCCGCCGGAATGCTCTGTTGTTCTTTTGATTTCGGTTGCGGGGTGTTCCCCTTTTGCTCCTTACCACCAGCGGCCTTTTTGCGCTTAGGGGACTCTTCTAATAGCTTACGACTATTAAACTGCGAGTCCAGCGCAGATAGGAGATCATCAGCTCGGCGAAAACTATCTCTAGCCACTCCGAAACAGCTAATCAGTCCCATCAGGCCGCCTTTAGTTTGGCGCATGAACGATTTCATCTCGTTCGCAACCTCGACACAAGCGCCACAACAAAACTGCAAATTGGGCCCCTTTGAAAGGTCATCACTTGTCCGGCCAGTAAAACCGGCGCATTTGGTGTGCACCATATTTTCACACAGCCAGCAAGTCATATTAGACTGGTCAGCCCTGATTACGAGGCTGCATTTTTTGCAGAAGCAGACTAAATTTTTATTATTCATTTTATTTATTTACCACTGTACCAAGAAAGCGAAATTGAAATTTATAAGCGAGCAGTTATAAGTACCGCAAGAGCGCAGAAACTGCACGCTTAGAACTTTCAAAAGCAAAGAGAGCAAGAGAGCGGGAGCGTAAATAAGTTAAAGTGCATGCACAAAAGAGAAACAGCGTGGATATAAATAGGATAGAAAACACAGATAAGAATTACGAAAAACTAAAACAATTTATTAGTATCAATACAAAGTGCACTCGCGAAGCGAACGGAGTTTAAATTTATGTTTAATTATATTATAATTTTGATCAAAAGTGTGCAACGCAGTGAAGGAGACATCTCCGACCCTCTAAAGGATATATATTATTGATCAGGATCGCTTCCTGAGTTGATATAGTGAACAAATTTAATAAAAATGTATATTGGAAATTGTTTTTTGTCTTACATATCTTACATATTTAAAAACATTTTTGGAAAATGTTTTAGCAATACAATATTAATTTTAACTTTTCCAACTAAGGACGTCTCCTTGGCACATATCCTTCGGTATTGGTTTTACCTTTACTTTTACTTTACTCTTTCTGTTTAACAAAGATTATGAATAACTGAATCGAGGTCAACAAAAGTCAATATAATGTTGACTATTTGCCCATTAAAAAATTTCTATTTTAATATGTAAACACGTAATTTGTTCGCAGAAGTCAAAAAGTATATGTGAATGTCTTCTTCTTTAATGATTTGTATTGATATTGAAATTTGCTCTTGAATATTTTCCCTTTTACAAATATAATTGAAAATTTTAAATTATATTTTTATTTATTGCAGATACCAATTTTAGCCGATTTTAATGTCCATGTAGTATACAAACGTTAAAAAGCCAATCGAATAAAGCTGCAAAATGGCAAAGGTCACGAACTGGGACAAGTTCGTGCTGCTACTGTGGAAGAACTGGACTCTCCAATGGAGCCACAAGTGGCAAATGGTCGTTGACCTGGTGCTGCCGGTGATATTCTTCCTGCTCTTGGTCCTGGTCCGTACCAAGGTCCATACGGAACAGAAGGGCGACAAGACGTATGATGCATTGCCCTTAACAGATCTCAGCCTGTTGGAGTAAGTTTTTACCTTGGTCTCGGTTCGTGTGCAGTTTGTCCCAGCAGTTTACTTTTATTACCGCATTTGTGCTATGCTAGAGACAATTATTACAGCTCCTACTTTCCTAGCTTTTAATACGCTTGCAGAGGGTATTATAATATCAGTCAAAAGTTTGTAACGCAGTGAAGGAGACATTTTCGACCCTATAAAGTATATATATTGTTGATCAGCATCCCAAGGAGAGTCGATCTAGCCATGTCCGTCTGTCCGTCCGTCTGTCCGTCCGTTTCTACGCAAACTAGACCCTCAGTTTTAAAGCTATCTGCTTAAAACTTTTCCAAAAGTTGTCTTTCTATTGCAGGTAGTATACAAGTCGGAACGAGCCAGATCGGGCGACTATACATATAGCTCCCATAGGAACAATCGGAAAAAAGAATTCAAAAAAAATATATATCTTTGTTGTTTTTAAATATTTTGTTCTTTGCAATTTGGTAATAATTAGATTTTAAGGATTTACGGTTTTAATTAAATTACAAGAAAGGAAAGCTAACTTCGGGCGGAGCCGAAGTTGATATACCCTTGCAGAATACTTTGTAAATTATATTCTCCAAAATTATTCATATGATGCATTCTTAATACTCATAAAATCCCAACTTCCTAACTTTAAAAACACCAAAGTTATGGCATTTCAAATCGTTCAGTTATATGACAGCTATAGGATATAGTCGGCTGATCCTTATGAAATTTGGTAGGTCAGATTGATTGGCCAAATATAAAACCCATATAAAATCCCAACTTCCTAACTTAACAAACACCAAAGTTATGGCATTTCCGATTAATAGTTATATGGCAGCTATAGGATATAGTCGGCCGATCCCGGCCGTTCCGACTTATATACTGCGTGCAAAGGAAAGAAGGGTGTGTGCAAAGTTTCAATTCGATATCTTTAAAACTGAGAGACTAGTTCGCGTAGAAACAGACAGACGGACAGACAGACGGACAGACAGACGGACAGACAGACGGACAGACAGACGGACAGACAGACGGACAGACAGACGGACAGACGGACATGCTTATATCAACTCAGGAGATGATCCTGATCAAGAATATATATACTTTATAGGGTCGGAGATGTCTCCTTCACTGCGTTGCACACTTTTGACCAAAATTATAATACCCTAATCAATCCGACCTACCAAATTTCATAAGGATCGGCCGTCTATATCCTATAGCTGCCATATAACTGATTGGTCGAAAATGCCATAACTTTGGTGTTTGTAAAGTTAGGAAGTTGGGATTTTCTATGGGTTTTATATTTGGCCAATCAATCCGACCAATAAAATTTCATAAGGATCGGCGGACTATATCCTATAGCCGCCATATTACTGATTGATCGGAAATGCCATAACTTTGGTGTTTGTAAAGTTAGGAAGTTGGGATTTTTTATGAGTGTTAAGAATGCATCATATGAATAATTTTGGAGAATATAATTTACAGAATATTCTGCAAGGGTATTTCAACTTCGGCTCCGCCCGAAGTTAGCTTTCCTTTCTTGTTTTTAGTAATATAGGCATATAAATCGAAAAGTAGTGGATTTGTAACAACTGCAAGGATATATAAACTTTGTCTTGCCGAAGTTTGCTTCCTTTCATGTAATATTTTACTTTGTTAATATATTATTTGCTTCAAAAATTTTATTGGTTTCTATTTTTCAAATACTGTATTATTAAACGCGCAAATATTATGTTATCTTTTATCGCTTACGACTATGCAGTTTTTCCTAATCACCCTTTAGATTTTCAAAAATCCAATATATGTAAATGTTTTTTGTCTTGTTCTGGCCACAAAACCTGAAGACATTCGTTGCCTAGATCGTCCTGCAACCCACCGACGGAGGTAAACAAAATAACAGGACACAAAACAAAGTCTAACCAACTTAACAAAAGCTAAAACTAGAGGGACCCCGGGGAAAGTAATCTGCTAAAACGTTTGAATAATCAAAAGCTTAACAAAGTTCGAAATGTTTCCTTTAAATAAAATAACATTTTAAATCACAGAAACAGTGCACGAAAACATAATGTATCGAAACACTTATTATGAGGAGAATTTAATAATAGTAAAATACGAAATTATATTATTGCTATAGAAATAATTTTGGCAAATTGATTTATTTTAAAGAAAACTAAAATTATGAATTTGGTAAAGGATTTATAGTTTAAATTCTTCATCAATGGAAACTTTAATATCCGAGAGATACTTGCACCCCCATTATACAATCCAATTAACCCATAATCAACTAATTCAATCATTTGTGTGTGAAATAAACAATCTTAAGAGACATATTAATACGTTGGATACCAAATTGTAGGTGGCATACCAACTTGACGGACTTCACAGTGTGCTACTCGCCCGTAAATCCCGTGCTGAAGAACCTGGTGGAGGAGGCATGGCAGAGCCTTGGTATGAGCGACGTCTGCGAATCGGAGAATGCAACCCAGCTGGCATTGGATACGGTCAGTCGGAGCGCCCTTGCCGGCATCCAGTTCGACGATGCCTGGGCCAATCTGAACGATACGAACGATCTTCCCGATGACTTTCACTTCGCACTGCGATTCCCATCGGAACTGCGAACGGAGACAATAGCGATAGCGAACACCTGGCTTACAATGCGTCTGTTTCCCCTAATTAATTTCATGGGTCCGCGGAACGAAGAAGATGTTGATGGTGGCATACAGCCGGGATATTTGCGTGAGGGTTTCCTGCCACTGCAACACAGCCTTTCTATGGCGTATATCCGGCAAAAGACGGGCGAAGAGGACCTGCCGACGGTGTGGATGCAACGTTATCCTTATTCCGCCTACATTTTCGATCCCATGATCACGGCAATGTCGGCTATAATGTCGCTGATCATACTGCTGAGCTTCATCTATCCCTGCACGTGGATCATCAAGGTAAGTGGGTATGCCGGGATTGTGGTTAATACCTCCTCAACTCACGGCAATTTATTCACTTGCAGAACATCACCGCCGAGAAGGAGAAACAGCTGAAGGAGGTTATGAAGATCATTGGGCTGAGCAATTGGTTGCACTGGACCGCTTGGTTTGTCAAGTCCTTCATCATGCTGACCATATCGGCTATACTGATTGCCATAGTGCTCAAGATCAATTGGTCAGATGGGATGGCCATTCTCACATATGCCAACTTCAGTGCCCTTTTGTTCTTCCTGATCATATACATCATGGCGAGCATCTGCTTCTGCTTCATGATAGCCACCTTCTTCTCGAGAGCCAGCACGGCGTCCGCCGCATGGGGTTTGATTTGGATTATCGCCTTCATTCCGTACCTCGTTACGATTAAGACGGACGACGACCTGAGTCTGACCGCTAAGTTGGGCTGGAGTTTGATTTCGAACACGGCCATGGGCTTTGGCATCAATCTGATCATGGGCTTCGAGGGCACCGGCGAGGGTCTGCAGTGGAGCAACTTCTTCACCCCCGTCTCCATGGATGACACATTGACCGTAGGCGCCGTGATGATCATGATGCTGGTATCCTGCATTATTTGCATGACCATCTGTTTGTATGTGGAGCAGGTGATGCCGGGCAGCTTTGGCGTGCCGCGCCCCTGGAACTTCCCATTCACCCGGGAGTTTTGGTGCGGCGAACGGGAGTGCACGGGCGTGGAGGACATACCCAATGGCCAGGTGGAGCAACGGGATCCCAAAGCTTTCGAATCCGAACCGGAGGGCAAGCACATCGGCCTGCAGATGAGACACCTGAAGAAGCGTTTTGCTGACAAGATGGTTGTGAAGGGCCTGTCCATGAACATGTTCAAGGATGAGATTACTGTCCTGCTGGGTCACAATGGTGCCGGCAAAACGACCACTATATCGATGCTGACGGGCATGTTCCCGCCAACGAGCGGCACGGCCATTATAAACGGCAGTGACATCCGCACCAATATCGAAGGAGCCCGGAGGTCCCTGGGCATTTGTCCGCAACACAATGTCCTTTTCGATGAAATGAGTGTGTCGAATCACATTCGATTCTTTAGCCGGGTGAAGGGGCTAAAAGGCAAGGCCGTCGAACAGGAGGTGGAGAAATATCTGAAGATGATCGAGCTGGAGGACAAGGCGAATGTGGCATCATCGAAACTGTCCGGGGGCATGAAGCGCAAACTCTCAGTTTGCTGTGCCCTCTGCGGTGATACGAAGGTGGTGCTGTGCGACGAGCCCAGTTCCGGAATGGATCCATCCGCAAGGCGGCAGCTTTGGAATTTGCTGGAGCAGGAGAAGGTGGGACGTACCGTGCTGCTAACCACTCACTTCATGGACGAAGCCGATGTGCTGGGCGATCGGATTGCCATCATGGGCGACGGCGAACTCAAGTGCCATGGCACCTCCTTTTTCCTTAAGAAACAGTATGGATCGGGTTACCGATTGGTGAGTGCGCCGGTCATGCTTTCTTGGTGTTTTTAGCTAACTTCTTAAACCCTCTTAAGATATGTGTGAAGAGCGACAATTGCGAGACGAATGAGGTGACGGCTCTGCTGAATAAGTACATTCCGGGCTTGAAGCCCGAGAGCGATATTGGCGCGGAGTTGTCCTATCAACTGCCGGATAGTGCCTCTGCCAAGTTCGAGAAGATGTTCGGTCAGCTGGAGGACCACTCCGAGGAACTGCATCTGAATGGCTACGGCGTGGGCATCACCTCGATGGAGGAGGTGTTCATGAAGGTCGGCGCCGAAAAGGACATCATTGGCAGCCTGAAGGACCAAAGCGAGATTATGAACGGTGGCAGCGGATTCCGTGGCGAGGATGACAGCAAATTCGTACAGTGTAAGCAGTGTTTGAACTCGATCTAGGATCATGGACTCCCGATAAGCTCAGTTAACTATTTGTAGCCGGCCGCATCTTCTCGGAGAATCGACGACTGCTCCAGGGAATGCAGTTGCTATCGAATCAATGGAAGGCCATGCTGCTCAAGAAGTTTCTCTATACGTGGCGCAACAAGTTGTTCCTGCTCATCCATAACATTTTGCCGATACTTTCCGTGGTGAGCACCATCCTTAATATCCAGACCGTAGGCACTATCCGGGAGCAAAGTCCCATTACCATTTCGCTGAGTCAATATCCCACGGCGGTGACCGTAATAGATCGCTCCAAGGTGAGAAACGACACGCAAACCTCCGAGATAGCTGACAAATACGAGCAATTGGCTCGCTCCTATGGCAGTAGTTATAGTTTAGAACAAACTGGCACAGAAAGCTTTCAGGTAAGACTAACCCAAATCCCCATTCGAACTCTTTTAACCAGCTATTATTTGACTTTAGGATTACATCCTAAAACTAGGAAGGACGATCCAGGCGCGAATCAACTCGCGCTATTTGGTGGCCGCCAGTGTTGACGATTCCAATATCACTGCCTGGCTAAATAACCAGGCCTTGCACACTGCTCCCTTGACCGTCAACATGGTGCACAATGCCATTGCTACTCAACTCGATCCAAACATTAAGATCCAGGTGACCAATGCACCGTTGCCGTACAACACCAGCACATTGTTCTCGCAGCTGGACACGGGCCAGAATCTGGGCACCCTGCTGGCATCCAATCTGTGCTTGTGCATGTGCCTCGTTAGTGCCATATATATCCTGTTTATGATTAAGGAGCGCGAGTCCAGGGCCAAGTTGCTACAGTTTGTGGGCGGCGTTAAAGTGTGGACTTTCTGGTTGTCTCAATTTATTTACGATTTCGCCACCCACATTGTGACGGCTCTGATCGTTGTGATTACGATCGCTTGTTTCCAGGAGCCCGGGCTGTCCAGCTTCGGGGAACTGGGCAGATACTACCTGCTGCTGCTGCTCTTTGGATTCGCCATGTTGCCATTTGTCTACATAATGTCGCTGTTCTTCAAGAAACCGTCCACTGGCTATAGTTGTGCCTTCATTGTCGGCATATTTTTCGGCAGGTCCATTTTCCTTGTGGTTGTGGTGTTATCTTTTAAATTGTTGAACACGAAGGATACGGCGAATACATTGAGCTGGATCTTCCGCATCTTTCCTCACTTTTCGCTAGCCATGAGTCTGAATAAAATCTACACCAACACGGCCACCCGGAGTGCGTGCGCCAAGGTCGGGAAAATACCACCCCCTCTGCTCTGCAATTTGAGTCCAGAATGCTGCAGTAAGTATTCTAAGATATCTAATATTGCTGATTAGTAACTTTCCCAAAGCGAAATTTCGATATTGTTCCTTAAGTTATACATATGGTAAATTTAAATTTACAAGATATTAACGTCTTGAAAGATATTAACGTCTTGAAAACATTTAACAGACTGTTTTTTGTTTATTATACAAGTTTTGACATATAGCTGACTTATTTATTTTCTTTTCAGACAAGCCTTTCTTTGCTTGGGAAGAGCCTGGCGTTCTGCCCGAGGTGGTCTACATGTCCGTCACCGGCGTCGTTTTCTTCCTCATTATCATTGTGGTGGATTTCAGAGTAATAAACGAGCTGATGTTCAAGATCCGTCAAATGCTATCGTACGTTGTTGTGGCCTCGAAATTATGTTCCATATCATATAACTTTGTGAATCTCTTATACTTAGTAAACCACCGCCGCCACCGGCCGAGGGCCAATTGGATAAGGATGTGGCTAATGAAAGGGAGCGCATTCTTCACATGACCCCCGATAGGCTGGCCACTAAGAATCTGGTCCTGGATCGGGTCACCAAGTACTACGGTCAATTCCTGGCCGTCAATCAGGTGTCGCTCTGCGTACAGGAGTAAGTAAATTCCCTCAAATTCATTTTACACATATGCGTTTTAGTTACATTTTTTTTAAATGAGAGGTGTTATTTTACTAGCTTTATTTGTTTGTATTGATTTTAAAATTTGTAAAGATTATTAACTATCAATTCTAGTAATTATTTCTTAATTTTAAAGTTTATTTTTAATCGTGAAACTCATTTCCTTGTCTCCTTTACAGAGCCGAATGCTTTGGGCTGCTGGGCGTGAACGGTGCCGGAAAGACGACCACGTTTAAGATGATGACCGGTGATGAGCATATTAGCTCGGGAGCCGCCTACGTCCAAGGTCTGAACCTGGAGTCGAACATGAACAACATTTACAAGATGATCGGCTACTGTCCGCAGTTCGATTCATTTTTGGATTATCTGACGGGTCGCGAGGTGCTACGCATTTTCTGCCTGCTACGCGGGGTCCAGGAGTCGCGCATCCGGCCATTATCCGAGGAGCTAGCCAAATCCTTTGGCTTCATGAAGCACATCGATAAGCAGACGCACTCCTATAGTGGTGGAAATAAGCGAAAATTGAGTTCGGCCATTGCTGTGATCGGATCTCCGTCCGTTATTTACCTAGATGAGCCCACAACCGGCATGGATCCGGCGGCCAGGCGGCAGTTATGGAACATGCTCTGCCGCATCCGTGACTCTGGCAAATCCATTGTCCTCACATCACACAGCATGGAGGAGTGCGAGGCGCTGTGCACACGTTTGGCCATTATGGTGAACGGTGAATTCAAGTGCATTGGCTCAACGCAGCACCTGAAGAACAAGTTCTCCAAGGGTCTGATCCTCAAGATCAAGGTGCGTCGCAATGTGGAAGCGTTGCGGCAGGCACGATTGAATGGCGGCTTTGCGCGGAATCCAGATGAGCAGACGGTGCCCGCCCAAATGGTCCAGAAGGACATCGATGACGTTAAGGAGTTTGTGGAACACGAATTTCCGAACTTCATTTTGCGGTGAGTTTCTTTATTAAGACATTTTTAAAAAATAGTGTCAATTGTATTATTTTTTCCATAGGGAGGAGTACCAGGGCATTTTGACGTTCTACATTCCATTGGCTGGTGTGAAATGGTCGCGCATCTTCGGCCTGATGGAATGCAATCGCGACCAGCTGAATGTGGAGGACTATTCGGTTAGCCAGACGACGTTGGAGGAGATCTTCCTGGAGTTCGCCAAGTCCCAGCGCAAGGATAAGCGGGCCAGTCAGTGAGCTGGCTCCCAAAATGACCCAACACCCAGTTGCTAACACCACCTGGCTTTTAACGGGCCTCTCGCTTCCTGGCTTCATCTTCTTCTTGTCACAACATACCATCATACAAATGATCACTGTGGCAGCACCCGAAGTAGTTCGTCTGGAATTTTACTTAACGATTTTATGTTTGTAGCTTTAGTTTACATCCTAACCCTAGTGCTAAAGACTTCGATCGATACAAGCTAACTCAGCTGCATGCCCTGCTATGTCTGTACTTTCTCCTCCCTTCTGAAATGTGAAAATCAATATCCAGCCGACTCTCCGAATTGAGGAAGCTGTGCAAGAGCCTGATAGCTAATGAGTATATGATCTTACCCACTCACAGCTAATAAGGTTGTATACAAAAAACAACGCCGATGCCTGCTAACAAATAGTTTCTAAGGTCGACCTGACAATAGATAGCAGAAATGATCCCTTTTTTATTGTGATCATTTAGCAAAATATACACTATAACGAAGATAGATCTATATATTGTATGTTTGCTCTATATATATGTATAGTTATATCTGCTTGACATGCACGACAAGTTCCCATAACCTTTTAGTTTTGTTTTATCCCCCCAAAAAGTATGGGCCGGACTGCCAAGCAAGGGATCGGTGTCCTTATTAAAAGAAACCTTCCTCACACGTACCAAAATATAAACTTCAACAGTCTATGCTCAGTACTGCAGCTTAGTATTGACCAACCCATAAACATTATTAATGCCTATATCCCCCCTAATCAAAGCTTTACATCCTCTGACGTAACAAATGCCCTTGAAAACCTTAATCTATACTTCTCGGTGACCTAAACTCGTGGAGTTCTTTAAAGTTTTTTCCCCGCACACAAACAAAAAGGGAAACAATATCGTACGAGCCATTCAAGAAAACAACCGAATAGTGCTTAACGACGGCTCTCCCACACACCTTTCAACCCACAACACCTTCACTCACATAGATGTCTCCTTGATTTCTTCTGCGATAGCCCATAGATGTAGCTGGTCTATATCAGATTACCTCCATGGCAGTGATCACTTCCCGATATCCATTCATTTCTGCACCAACCCACCCAGATAATACTCTCCCGCTACCCAAATTCAAGACTGACTGGAAACGCTTTAATGAAAACTGCGAAAAATCAGCTCTAAATCAGCAAGTCGCTGAAATGACCAAAATAATTCGGGTAACTGCAAACTGCAGCATGCCCCAAACAAAACGAGTGATCCATAAAGCAAAAGTGCCATTGATGGAACTCTGTTATGAGGCAAATATGTCTGATATGTCTGAATTTATCATTTACAAAAAAACCAACGCTCTCTTTAAAAAAAACAGTACTCTCAGCCAAGCGCGTCTGCCTTGAAAAATGCACTTCCCGGATTTCCCCGTTATACACCCGAAAAAAGTCTGGTACGATGTAAAACGCTTAGCTGGCATCCCCCCACACCTTTCAAATACATAAAATCGGACTCAGGTACTCTATCTGGATCCTTCAACATCGCCGAAGAGTTTGGCAACGCCTGGTCTAAATACTCTTCCGACAGCAACTTTTCAGCAGAATACATACTAGAAAAAAAGTCGGTATCTATCAGATATCTCCCTGATTCACTGTTATCATCCGCTACATGCTTACCTTCCAATTTCACCCTGCTGGAAATAGAAACCTCAATAGCAAGCGCAAAAGGAAAAATTCCTGGGGCCGATGAGGTATCATATCCTGTGATCAAAAACTTACCATACCTTCTGAAGGCCAAACTTTTGGAAATTTGTAATGTAACGCTACAATCCGGAACATACCCCATTCCGAAACCCAACAAACCCCCTTCTGATATTAACAGCTACCGTCCATTTCCCTTTTGTCCTGCCTAGGTAAAACAGTTGAAAAATTAATTGCTCAGAGACTTATCTGGTTTATTAACCACCACAATCTCATCTCACATAACCAAGTTGCATTCAAAAGAAAACATAGCACTATGGACGCGTTGCTGCGTCTTTAACACTTCGCGTCGAACTCTCTTTCGACCAAAAATCACGTCTAAATCCTGGCGACCGATTTTGAAAGAGCCTTTGATCGCGTGGGGATTAATGCACCCACATTTTGCACAATTGAATTCCACAGGGTTCTCCACTTTCTGTAATTTTATTTATGATAGCATTTGAAGAAATCAACAGCAATTTATCTCGACATAAAGATATCCATATATCAGTATATGCAGACGACGCTTTAATTTTCACAAATATAACAAATATCAATATTGTTAAAACAAAATTTTTGGAAATACAGTACGAAATTAACTTGTGGGAAGCCAACCTCTGGTGCCTCTCTTGCTATTGATAAATGCCAGCTACTACATATTTGCCGCAAACACCGATGTTACCTTTCCGACTTAGACTTTAACAACCACAAAATAAAAAATGTTAACTTCTTAAAAATTTTGGGTATAACCTTCGACTCGAAACTTATTTTTCATCAACACAGTAAAATTCCTAGACAACAGCTTGTAACTAGATTTAATATTATTATTTAGATGATAGGCATCTAAATACACTTGTATACACACTAACACTCTTTGAGATATTACGCGCGATCGATTGCTCTCAAAAATAGACTATGACCCTCCAATCTTCGGTTGGTGTGCCAAATCGCACATACAAAAATTAAAGCCCCCTACCACTGGGCAGTGCTCCGTGAAATTCATGCATTCCCCACCTTTCCAATACCATGCACATTGGCAGAGCCCGGTCTACGATGATGGTCATCCCAAAGCTATACACCTCATCAAACCGCCTACTCACTAAGGACTCGAAACCATTTTTAAGCAAAAACGGAATCACAAATGTATATCCACAATTAGACGTTGCGCCAACTACATCAAATAGCTCGACCTACCCCTGTCTAAGCCCAGGAAGTCTTTTAAATCGCCAGCATTTTGGGGCTCCAAAAAGCCCACTATACAGGAAATTGGGCACATTCTAAATTCACATCCAACAAAAATCACCACACTTTGGGTTCTTACCGTGGATCACCTCCTGGACACCTGCAGCCGATTACAGCGCATTAGATTTTCCATATTTGGTACACAGCGAGTATCAGACCTTTTAAAAATCCCCTCTCTAGAGAATATATTAAACATTAACAAATTTGTCAAACAAGCTAAATTAATCATATAAGGTAAAAACACAAGTTTCGAGTCGAAGGCCCCGTTAGCAAGTACTCATAAAATTCATTAGATTTAGTATTGTATACTTGATTTAATTTGTTAAAATAAAAATAAATAATTTCGATGTACTTAGACCGGCTAACCAAAGCGTTTAAATAAGTCAATTTAACTGTGGCACAAATTCTACGATACATGCGAGATTTTACAAATTATGTTAAATGTATATTATACGGTTGAATTAAGTTTGGGAACAAAATAGTTTAAGACAACACCAAAAGAACTGTAAACAAAAGAAACTAAACAGAGTATTACTTAATGGGACTCTACTACTCATGGATTGTCCTGATATTGATCAATGCTATAGATCTGGAAGCATGTGCGCATATTGCGCGTGGTGAAATAGTCCTCGATGTTCATTTTGAAGGCATCTTTGCGCAGTGTAAGAAATATCTCCGAAAAGGTGGTGGTGCCCAAGGGCATTTGAAAAATCATCGAGTCCTCCCTTTCGGCCCTGAAAAATGAAACATCATCCTTGTGCGATTGGTTGTTTGCTCTCTCTAAATATACATATATATGATAAACTCACTTGAGCGTGGCTTCGGGGAACTTGATCTCCATGAAGTGATTGATGAGGTTTCAGGTGGTTCGTGACATGCCGACATTTGGATTGACCTTGCGCTTGAACCGAACCTCCAGCTGATACCCGTTCCTGTAGTTCTCGTTCTGGGTTTCCACGGATCCGAGCATCCAGAGCTGGCCCTACAGGAGGAGCGGTGAACGCGAGCAGTGTGGTGTACAGAAAACTGGGCTTAGAAGTGCAGTTTTTTTAGATTTTTCTGCGAGCTGGCCAGCCGATAATCAGATGCGGTCACCTTCACATTAAACTGATCGGCGAATCGTCGCGCCATATGCAATTTCTCCACCATTTGCTCCCAGCTGCGATCCAAATCGATCGGTTCGTATACCTTGTCGGATCGGGGATCCACCGGTATAAAGAATCGCATCATCACCCCCAAAAGGGTGAACAATGGGGGCAATATCACCATGCTATGTTCTTTTCGAGCGGCGAAACAGCTGTTTTTGTTTCTGAAGGCAATCGTCGGTAGGGTATGCAAGCACCATGTCGCTACGAAATATTTGTGTCCATTTTCGTTGTATAAAATGATTAGTCTATATGTTGTATGGTTTGCTTATGTGTTCGTAGTACAAATATCAATAGAGAACATATGCTGCAAAGAATGTTAATCAAATAGTGCTTCGATACAGCTCTTTCTTTTTGTTTAAATAATCTGAAGTATTATTCAATCTAATTAAATGATACGCTAAACAGATGGTCGAAAGTAAAGCAATATACCATCACGTTATATTTACCAAAAACCAACAACCATTGTTATTTCTTTTCTATTTGAATGAAAAACTTTTTAGGTAAGAGTAAAAAGAGTTTTATTTGATTTTCATTTAGGTTGAATACGGTACACTTTGTGGACAAGAATAACAATAGTTTCTTATTATAATTCGAAAAATATAAAAATTTTTCTCTGTTTTTCCAGATAAAATTAAATAATATATTAACAGCTAGATTATATTTGTTATATTCATTATACCCGTTACTCGTAGAGTAAAAGGGTATATTGTATTCGTGCAAAAGTATGTAACAGGTAGAAGGAAGCGTTTCCGACCCTATAAAGTATATATATTCTTGTTCAGGATCACTAGCCGAGTCGATCTAGCCATGTCCGTCTGTCCGTCTGTCTGTCCGTCTGTCTGTCTGTCCGTCTGTCTGTCCGTCTGTCCGTCTGTCCGTCTGTCTGTCCGTATGAACGCTGAGATCTCGGAAACTATAAAAGATAGAAGATTGGCGTTTTGCATGTAGATTTTAGGAGTTCCTACGCAGCGCAAGTTTGTTTCAAAATGGTGCCACGCCCCCTCTGATGCCCACAATCGCTGATATACGATTTGAAAAATTTAAATATTTCGGAAAAGTAAAAATGCAGTTTTATTGTGTTTATCAATACCTATCGAAATGTAGAAGAAATTTTTCAAATCGGACCATTCGTTAAAAAGTTATGCGTGATCAAAGTTTCTATCTCCATCTCCCTCGCACTCCCTTTACCTGAGTAACGGGTATCTGATAGTCGGGGCACCCGACTATAGCGTTCTCTCTTGTTTTATCTTTATGTCATGCGAGGTGAGATTAGAATGAATTAACTCTCAGATGAAAAGACGTAGCAAACCTAGTTCAATAAAAAAATTTGTCTTACAGACTGCATTCTCGTTTAATTTTCCCAGAGCGTGTAAGGAAAACTCTACCTAATCCCCATCCCACCAACATTCCAACAAAAATATATGTAAGTGCATGGGCTCGACGGCCAATTTCTCCGCCTGTCCAATGCCTCATTGATCCCGGGACATAAACTTGTCGGTTTTCTTATCTCTTTGTTTAGACAAACATATTGGCGGACGCGGGCCGACATCATAGACAGGCACTTAGTGATGGCTTAGTGGGTTAAGGGTCGGGGTCGGGGGTCAGGGGTTAGCCAGACAGACAGACATGCTAACTATGGCCATGAATCAGCCCCGTATGAAAGATGAGCCGGCTGACTACGACTTGTCTCAGCATTGAGCCCCAATAAAACTCAAACTCCGGGTAATTGCTTTCCGTCTGGGGAAGAGATGATGCTGACTTCATAAAAACGCCATAACTCGCTCGGATTTTACCCCTAACTCTTTTTCTTTTGCATTTCTTTTGGGCTTGAGCGCTTTGATATAAATTTACCAATTTGCCGTGGCATTTGCTTTTACAGCTCCAGACGACGATGCGTGGATAAAGTTTATGCAAATTGCTGCGTTTGATGGTGTGCTATTTTTATATGTCCCACATCACCCCGAAAACTGAAGGGGATGGGTTAAAGGGTGCATTGGGGTCACTGCACAAAATGGCTTAATGTCATACACAATGGTAATTAACCCAATTTGGCTGGCGGTGTTAATGTTGCCTATGATGATGGCTTAGTGGCGTTTCGGCCCATTCGAGCAAAACATTTGCAATGGAAATTAATGAACGGGGTAATAAGCGACTAGTTACCGCCCTTTTCAAAGGGGTGCAATAGCCCTGAAGTAGGGGGAAGTCCCGCCTTGTTATGTCAAGCAAATTGCCATCATGTGTTCGTGGGCGGAGGAACCTCGCCTCAACTGCAATTTGAATGGATGAGCCACAGCCACTTGGCCCCGATTGTTGGCTGACTTTAAGCAGGGTCGATTGGCTGGCATTGTGGCGCTGATGTAGTTTCTGAATATGTTAACCATGCAATTGGCAGATTACGAGCCATTGAGAGCACTTTGCACAGGGTAATTGCACAGGAAAGAAGTCTTAACTGGGACTTGGCATGGAAAGTATTTTGAGGAGGCAATGAATGTAGTACCTGGACAAATGCCAGCGAAAGTCATCCAAATGCTAGTTTAAAATAATAAGGAAATTTATTTCAGTCCTGCTCCAAATTGCTTAAAATGATTGCCTTTAAATGGAAGTGTTTCCTGATAAAAAAGTTTTTATAAAGCTTAAAATCCAATAAATTCGTTTGACAGTTTCATTTTCAAAGATTTAAATATATATTCAGACTCGATATCAGATTCAAAGCCCAAGTCATGCCTAACATTTAGAAAATCTTAAATGTGTTTGCAATATAAAGGTGAAATGAAATCAACGCCAAAGGCACTTTTGACCCAAAAGAAATAATGGACTCAAATAAAGAAAAACACAGTCCCGTTCAGACATCGACCGCATCATTGTCACTCAATTTGTTGGTCTGACATTTGAACTGTTTGAACCTTTCGAGTGGGCCAGACATTTTGGCCAAAGAGAAAAACTGCAGCCATCGATTGGGCCAAAAGTAAGACTGGTATTCAAGGCTACCGCGCCAGACCAACAAGTGTTAACCTTGGGGCAGGGTGTAATTTGTAAATGTCTTAACATGAAATCAAGACACAAACAAATGGCTTTAGGCTGCCAAGAAGCCCAAAAAACCAGCAGCTGATCCATATATGAGTTTGCCACTTCTGCAGAAATTTTCCACCTCCTTAATCTTACGTCTTCCCGAAATCATGAGCCTTGTCTTTGGCTCGAGACCCAAAAAAGGCACAATTCGGCCAAACGCTTGAAAACTGTTGACAATTTGAATTTTAGCAATCACAGCCAGATGGGCCTTAAAATGAAAAACACACTGGGAAAATGAAAAATGAACACCTATTTAATATTTGTCTAAGTCTTCAACAATATACAACTGTATTTCTTAATAAGATTAAAAAGATTTAAAATTAATCGTAGGGTAATGTTTTAATTGTTGCCGCTTATTGTTTATTAAGTTATAAAGATTTTCCAAGGTATTTTACAAAGCTATCTATAACAACAGACAAGCCCAGAATAATTTCAAGTAATACTTTTAGAAGTGTAGTTAAAAGAGAAATATATAAACCGTTTCCCCAAAGAGTAAAAAAATCACAGTTTCCACGTGCTACAAGACAAAGGATGTTGGGCAAGTTTTTCAGCAATCTGCATGTAAAATATTTAACACGAAATGTTTTTGTATAGTCTCCCATTTTCATTATATTTCAGCACAAAATGGTGCCTGGCCCAAGGGCTTCCAAGGGTTGTGTTGGTAGGAAACTGTTCGGGATTCTAAGGGGAGTAGGCAAACCTCCGGAGCGTGGACTGAAAAATAATGAGCGTCATGCTGCGTCGTCTGATAAATATAGCACAACACAAATTTATATATGGGCAACAGTTGTTGATGCCATAAGCGATAAATTTTTGCCAACTCATGGCAAATTGCGAATATGCTGGAGGATACAAGATATGTTTATATATGTGTGGGAATATGTTTATTAAGGAATGAGACGACAATTATAGGGTGCTAGCACTAGGCGTTGTGATTATACAGTTTGACGACAAAATAATTGGGCTGGTAGGTCCGAACCAGGATTTAAATTTAATATTTGATTCGAATGCGAATTGAGCATACTTGACAAACTTGATTTGCTGGTTAAAAATAAATAAGCTTCTTCTTCATTGTATTCATAATTAAACTATTATTTGTTCTTCTATTGAATTGAAGTAAAGTAAACACGTTGGGTGTCAAAAAATAAGTAATGACAAAATAAACCGCCAAAATATAACCATTCTATTGTTCAGTGACAGCACGTTGTTTATATACCCAAAGGGCCTGTGTTTGCAGATTCGCGAGTGTATTTTAATAATTCGAAATAAAACCACTAACTTTCGATTGTATTTTAAAAAAATACCCAAAAAACTTTCCACCTCAGCTTCTTATATTTGTACACAATTGTTTTTGCACAAAAAACCTGACATCTGTCTTTACCAAAGAAGAGTCAAAGCAAACACAGATTGGGCGTTTGACTTATAATAACATCTAGATTTTCACCTATAAAAAGGCGTACTTAGACTTGAAGAGTTATAGTGCTTCAGTAACACAGTTCAAGATGTGTTCCAAACTTACTTTGCTCTTGGGTTTAGTGGCTCTAATCGCGGTTGTGTATGCCGCTGATGATCCAGCTCCAGCTTCACCACCTGCACCAACTTCTCCACCGTCTGCAACGCCTCCAGATTCACCGCCTGCTTCAACTCCTCCAGCGTCTCCAACTCCTCCAGCTTCACCGCCTGCATCAACTCCTCCAGCGTCTCCAACTCCTCCAGCTTCACCGCCTGCATCAACTCCTCCAGCGTCTCCAACACCTCCAGCTTCACCGCCTGCATCAACTCCTCCAGCGTCTCCAACTCCTCCAGCTTCACCACCTTCTCCAGCATCACCGACCTCTCCGACTTCGCCAACCGATCCGGATTCTCCAACGACCGCGACACCTTGTCCCTGTAGCCGCGGATTTAACCGTGGAGGAGGCCGATTCTGGGGAGGTAATTTTGGAGGCCGTCGATTCCGTGAAGGAAATTTCGGAAGACGTCGATTCCGGGATGGTAATTTTGGAAGACGTCTATTCCGCGGAGGTCGACGATTCGGTGCAGGTGGATTCCGAGAGCGCAGATTCGAACGCTTCTTTTAAGATCTAAATCTAAACCAATAAAGGCAAGCGACAAAAATTAATTTACTTTTTCTTAAGTAATTTTTGAGTGCATTTCGTGGTTGTCAAGATATCAGTTAGGCCTGTCAATTGAAAATATAAAAAATTTACCAACCATTTTCCCTTAGCTATCTTTGTTCAATTTGAATTTGAATTCTATTTCTTATTGAGTTGTAAAGATTTTTAAAATTTTTTGATGTAAGTATAGGTAGTTAAGCTAACATTAAACTTTAGTTTTTAACACATTTTACAGACAATTTTAATTCTTTTTAAGCCAGGCCTTTATACAATTTCTATTACAATTAACGCATTGTCTATGAGCTGTTTACGTACCACAATTTAATGAAGTAAGTGAAAGAAATAAAAGATAGTAGTTCAATGCTAAAGACAATCAGCAAATTATTGATATTTTAGTAAATTGAACTGCATTTTAATAGTGCATTGTTAACTAAAACAATCTTTATTAATTTCTTGGCCGCTCATTGTCCCTATTCCTATTATTGTTTTGTACAGAACAATGGCAAGGCCATTAGGCGCATTACTGTGCTACAAATAAACTTATTTGACTATCATGTGGTCGACACCCAGGTGCTCAATTAGTTAAAGTCTCTTTTGTTTGAGTTTTAATATGTTTGCATTATTTGCCCGTGATTTACTGAACAAAAGATGTAATAAAATATTAACTCAAGAAATTTGTACTAAATTAACATTATACATTAATAATTGTATTGAAAATCTTACAAGGACATTTTTAGCTCTCTGTTCAACGGAAGGTTAATCCTGTGTACAATGGTGGCTTTACCCTCGACTTGAGGGGTGCAGTTTAATCAGGCATCAAGGTGCGCTTATTATAAATTAATTTAGCAGTCAGTCAAGTCTGCCGTGCCGCAAAACGCGATTAGTTTCGGCCTGGTTAGGCTGAACTTTATGGCCTGGATCTTGGCACAATGAACAAGTTGGCAGACGAAAGGGATGGGGTATGGGGATTCTTTCAGTTCCTGTGTGAAGTCCCCAGCCAACTTCCCTTGCCGTCCTGGCCAACATAATGCCCCATTGTTCAGCTAGAAAGTCAGCCAGTACACTGCAGCTGTTGCCCCATTAGCTATGCAGCGTCGAAAATTGGCCAAGGACATTACAAGTTTTTGCAGCAAAGTGCAAATTAAATTTCACACAAAAATGGCGCTAAAAATGAGAGGGTATCGTGGATCTCTTAAATTGCATTGCCAGCGCGCAATTGATGCGTGATTCCCCTCTTCAGTGCTTCGCAATTTTTACCCCCACTCAATTCGGTTGAAGTTGAATATTTATATCGTTATACGAGGACTTTTTAAATTATGTATTCCATTTCAGCATTCAACAAGCCCGTTCAGCAAAAAAGAAAATATGCCCACACAAATAAATCGAGATGGCAACTTGACTTGACCAGGCGTAATCAAATAAATGATGGCCCCACAATAATAATGAAAAAAAGCAACCCATACAATTGGGCCTGTCATAAAAAATTTACCTTTTACCTGCCTTTGACTGTCGAATTGTGGCTGAAAAAAATTGTCAAAGTTGGGTCGAGGGGTTGAACAATTAAATCGGTTTCCATGGGACGAGGCGAACCTGAATTTCTGTTTCATTTGACAGCGAATTTCATTTCATTCATTTAATATGACTCTGACTCAATTGCCGATAGTGACAATTGCATCTCGGATACAATTTGTTGGCCTCAAATATTTACGTTTATCCTTGCCGAATTCATTTCGCCCCCGGCGCATTAATACTTGGCTTGTCGGCATCATGTCCCAATGAAATGAATTATCCCACACTTATCCCACCAACTCGGTGACAGACTGACAGACGTCGTTCCGGGAATTGAAAAATTCTATTGTCGGCCATTTATACTTGTGGCATCTCCTGCTTATGTAAGGAAACCCAGGTCGGGCGAATATCGTCATTCTGATACACCTCTGCAATAAAAATACACTGAGCAACAACTGACATTTTATAATACAGATTTTATCTGGACTTTATGATGTTAAATATTAGGAATCAAGCTTTTTTTGGAAACATTGTAAATGCAATAATAAGGTAATGAGGTTTTTATCAGAATTATTACAATATGTAAATTACCTTTACGGTTTTCCTTAAAAGAAAATAAATCCTGCCGTTGAATATGATGCTATAATTATGTCCGGAATACAGGCATTTGTTTATCATTTAATAGCCATTTAATCTGAAATCTTTATTCCCATTTCGGATAAATTGTCATTATTAAGAATCAACACTTTTTTTCAAGTATGTAAATTTTAATTTAAAAATCTCCAAAAATTCCTTTTTTCTGTTTATCTTAAAAATAAAGTTATTTCCAGTCCGATTTGCTCTAACAATAAAGTTAAAAATGGAAAATAGGCAAATAATAAATAAGTTTACCCAACTTTCGCAATTAAAGACCAAATTCTATACATTTAATAAACATAAAAAACAATAAACCGAATTAACTGCTTCGACAAATATTTACTTATTTTGTTGTACAGTTTAATGGGAATGACAGTGGGCGGGGTCACCTGACACAGACGCAGAATCGTCAGCGTCATCGTGAGTTTTAAATAAACTTTTTGGTTATGCACACAGATGGGCAACCAAAGGAGTCGAGTGGAGCAGGAGCTCTATGCGTAATTATAGCAATATAGTCGGGGTCAGACACGTGTCCCACTGCCGAGGTCCCAGTTGAGATCATAATGAGTGAGCAGGATTATGCGGAGAGGTGTGGTCGAGCTGCACAAGTGTCCTGGCTATCCTCGCCGCCTTATTGTCAAGTATTCGCCCAAAGGAATGGGAAATTATTGCTGGCCTTTTGTGCGCTAAGGTTATTACCACATTTAATGAACTAATAAGCTTTAAATAAAGCCTGTATCCCAAGGAAATGTTTCTAAAGCTGATTATACCATCAATAATAAGAATGTTTATTGCCAAGAATATAAATAAATATGTTGCCTTCTATTTGCGTCACTGATTCAAGCTTCACCGTCAGGTTCAATTAGTGACGCAAACGAAAATTAATAAACAATTTTTTGTGCATAATAAGTATGCAAAACTTAGCTTGCTTAAAAAAGTTTCATATCTTAAATAGATAAGTTAAATTATTGTTTATGTTGTTCCCATGCATTTATTTTCTTAACACCTTAACTTAACTTAAATGTAGCTCCCAAAGGAAAACCCTCGTACACCGCAACATTTTGCCCATTATCTTCTAATTAATTTGCTGACTTTTCTGATACAAATTACACAGGTTGTAAAACTAACTAATTAAAAATGAATATCCAAAGCCCCTCATGGGAAACAGCTGCTGATTTAAGCTGTCAGATTTGTTTTGTCTATCCAGAATCCCATTAACCCATACTCCTAAAAGGGGCAAGATGGCTTGTCCCTATGCGAACCCTTTTCAACACCAAGACAAACTGTCAAACATTTCACTCTTGCCAGACGAAAAAGGATATTTTTATGCCCTTGCAAAGGGTATTATAATTTTGGTCCGACGTAATTATGTCTTTTTTTATTTTTGCAAAAAACATGCCTAATATGAATTTTTTCCGATGTAAATACCAATAGATTGCAAATTGTATAAAGAATTTAGCGAGGAATGACGATCCTGTATTCGAATATTATTCAAGAATCGAAGCTCGAGACTTTTTGCGATTTTTGCAATTAAATAAAGGTATAAAGGCTTTTTATACCCTTTAAGAAGGTATATATATAGTTTTGGTCAGAAGTCTAAAAAATTAATTATTCAAAATTCTTAAATTACAAGACCGTAGATTCTCACAGTTTTGGGTCCTAAGCATATCTATCAAGTTCACCTAACTTTAAAGTTTTGGAACAGTTGCACATCAATCAATATCAAAAATTGAGCTGCTCCCCATCCTCTGCTATTATCTTTAAGATAACAGTACTGTCTTAGCTAACATTGCACTGTTGCGCTCTTACTCCGAAAACCTAACAGCTTTCTCTCGAAACGCTCCCGTTAAGCTTTCCAGTCTCTCTCGCTGGAAAAGCCGCCAAAAAATCAGCTGTTTTTGCGGCTTATTCGAGCATTTGCCTCAAATTGCTAAACCATCTTGGGGGCTGGTGGCATGAGCAGCCATAACAAATATTTCCCTACCAATCTCCTTGACGTTTATCGCGTCCAATGTCGCTTTAACCAATTTAATTGTGTTTAATTTATGGGCCAAGCTGAAGTCCGACTGGAACGTCTTCGAATCCATATGGCGATAAGTCCCGAAAAGGGGGGTTCCTGGGGGCAATAAGGTCCTGCAAATGGTGCGTGTCCAAATCGCATTTCGAGGGCGAGACCCGGCTAGCTGAGTAAATAAAACGCAAAATGAAATAAAACAAAATGGAAATGGAAATCGACATAAATAAATTGCTGGGAAAACGGTTTTATCGCTGCCACAGCCTTTGACACTTTTGCTTAATGGCGACCATCACCCCCCCAAAATCACCCACTCCTTTCTAACACACACACGCACACGCTCAAAATGATGTAGGTTCAGGGCTAGCCCACATGGCGTATGCGCAATTAAAACACTTGCCCCTTGGCAAAAACCTACTCAATTTATTTGCACGAATTCCTCGCCTTCAATTTTTTTGTTACTTATCTTTTCTTATCAGTCTCCTCTTGGGCAATTCGAATGCGATATAAATTTTACTTTGGCAGTCGACACAATACAAGAAGAACTAATTTGACAATTGGTTTGTCTGAGAATTTCAATATGTTTTATTCTGCCAGTAAAAACGGGGGGCGGGGGAGGCACATTATCATAATTTGTCCTTGGCATCCATAAATTCTGACTTCTTGGCAAAGTGTGCAAAAAGTTGCCAACAAGAATGTTTCTTCTTATTAAGTTTTTCGCCGCTTGTTTACCACAAGAAGTTGATTTACGAAGAGTGGTTTCTTCTGCGGTTATTTGCTTATGGTTCCTGCGTTGAAGTTTTAATTGAAAGTAGATTAAAAGATATCCGAACAATAAAGAAAAAAGAAATTCTTTGTTTAATTAACATAGAAATGCTGTGTCATTAGAAATAGTATTGAATTTCACATTTGTTAATAATACCGATATTAAAATAAATTTTATAAAATAAAGATATACAAGTATCTTGTTTCTAATTAAATTTAATTAGTGTCATTCCAAATTACATATATCTTCATAAGTGAACTTTTATTATTTATTTACTATTTCATATAATTACAGCTATTAAGTCAATAATTAAAATAAAAGCCACATAGGTTAAATTTATTAATTTATTCCATCTTTATTGAAGAAAATATGGGATGTAATTAAATAATACAAAGTTTTGGGATAATACTACCGAAGTGCGCCAACAAGATAAAAGAGTCCTTTTTGAACTGAAAATTCCCTTTTCCCCATGAGCCACTTTCCGAGGCATTTCCCAGTTGGCCCCATCTAATTGTTCCCGCTGAGGCCGGCAACTTCTGTTATTAATTTTTATTGTTTCTGTTCCGCTCTTCTGTTTTTGGGGCTTTTGCATTCCTTTTTCCGAAACGCTTTCATTCCATGTCCGACAATCCATTTCGAATGCAAATGAAAATGCTTGCGGCTTGTTCCCGACACTACTATCCTTCTGCTCTCATATATCCCAGCCAAATATATATATATATCTATATATCGCCGCCGCTTAATGCCCCGCAGTCCAAAGAACATTGTTTTTCCATTTGTGTGTGTCGCGTTTTAATTGGAAAGTGAAAGCCGGCCGAGTTCACTGTGACCAGCTATTTGGCCCAGATTCGGTCGCTTTGCGCCAAAAACATAGGCAAAAGCCGGCGAAATTGTCAGCAGATTGGGTGCATTTTTTTGGTCAGCCTCCAATCGCAATTTCTAATAATGCCCCTTGTTGTGTGCGAAAAATTAGCGAACAATTTGCGACAGGATTGGGCAGCCAATCTATGTAGATCGAAATTGTGGTTGTCGGTAGGATGGATGAATTAATTCTTGACGGAAGCCATTTCGTTATTAGTTCAACGCTCTGGAATTTTATTAACCGGCATCATTGCTTCTTAGCAAAATTATTTACTCTTTAAATTTAAAATTTGAATTTGAGTTTTAAGCTTTTCCTTTTAAATATAAATATCAATGTCAGCTTAATTATATCAAAAACATTTTGCATATTCAAAGCGAATTATTAATAAGAAAGCTAATTAATATCCATTAGCAACAAAAACCAAAATTTCGAAGCATTTGGAAAATTAAAGCCGGAATTCTGGAAGAAAAAATGTTGTCAAAACTCAATTAAATTTAAAAAACCTCTAAGGGAACCAGAGAGTCAAAGCTTAAAGTAAAAAAAACGTTTAATCAAAACCAACCAAAAACCGTTTGCAAGAAACCAAAAAAAGAAGGAGAATAAAGATCAAAAACCAAAAACACGCACAGCGGCAACAAAAAATCTCGACAAATATTAAACGACAGCCTTGAGGGCGCTGAAAGTTGTCTTCAAATCCGAAATAAAAAAAATGTCACAGCAGCCAGAGCCGAGAAACATCAACTTAAATTTCATGAGCGATAGATGGTGGAAAATCCTGTTTCCCACCCGATGAGAGGGTGGACTAGCAATGGATATAAATGAAAAAGATAAACCCACTTTATGAATGAATTTTTTATGCGACGACTTGTCCTTTTGTACGGTTAGACCTTTCCCTTTCCTCACTTGGCTTCATTATTTGCACCCTGCCGAGTTGCTGTTGCCAGAATTTAAACGGAAGTTAGAAAGCATAACATGCTCAAGAATGTGGTCTTAATCACAATAATTACATTTTAATATCAGAAAATCTGTATGTTGAAGATGCAAATGAAAAATTGTATATAAAAACCTGCACTCTGATTTAAGAAATCGTTTTGCATTCCTGTATTTTCGATAGATTTGTCAGAGCATTCAAATATCGGTCTTCCAAATAAGGACCCCTTCCCTAATATCTGAATTAGAATTAGGCGGAAGGACGGAAGAGGGGGCGTGGCAAGCGCTAATTCCAGGCAGACACCCAAAGGAGTAGTTAGCCTTAGATAAACGGCGTTTAGAAGGAGACGCCCAGCAGACACTTGACCATGGCCATTGTATTGGCCAGAATTGTGGCATTGTGTGGACCACGTTTTCACCGCGAGACGATGAGCGCCAATGACCGCAGACGGGCAACTGGCCTTGGCCCGCAAATGGCCATAAATCAGCGCCTTTTGGGTTGCAAATTGTAAACTTAATCTGCATCGGTTCATCCCAGCCATTCCCAAGGATCTCATCGTCCCAAAGGACGAGCGAGAAACGTGTTGGGAATATGAAATCTTATGCTCACAAAAGTTCATAAGTCCTTATTCCCACGACTCCATATCCTTTCAATGTGTCCCTGCAATTAGGAGCTGCGTGTTGTCATTTCAATTTGCTTAAATCAACATTTAGTTCAGTTTTTCTGGTCAACTGCTTATCGCCCAGAGCGCCGAGTCAAGTGTATAAATGAAAATTGGCCAATAAAATAAGCTAACTGCATTTGCGTGACATTCATGTTGAGTGGCAGTCAGTCAGTGATTCGGGCTAAAAGGAAAAGGGACCAAAGAACACGAAAGTTGCAATGGGACACGGCTAAGGGGATTATACACAAAGTTCAAACTAATAAGGAAACAATTCTGTGCCTGTCACTCAGGGCCTTTTTTCTCCTTTTTTTACATTAACAATAAAATCGTAAATACACGTTAATATCAAATTTAAAGTAGTTCTAAAAAAATGTATTAAACTAACTCAGCTTTTGAAGTGAAATTAGTCAATGTGAGAAGACCAATTCTTATTTAGTTAAAAAATTAAATTAATTTGTTTTTAATTTAAATAAAAACAATACAGCTTTCAAGCCCGTTAAAATTTTACTAGTTCAGTAGAATAATAAAATGACAAGCGATTTTAACACTTTATTTTTATATTTATTTTGTTCGAATTATATTCTTTTAAATAATTGTTTAAAGTGCACTATTTCCATTAAATGAAATGGAGTAATATTTTAAACAAATCCCTTTCACTCAATTAAAATCAATCCTGAGCACCCGACATATTTCAATTTGACATTGCCTGGACGACCGAAAAGGCGTGACAAAAGCGATTGTCAACTAGTTGCCCATTTCACTCGGTCCCTCGAAAGCCGAGGCATAATAAAACTTAATCAAGTTCGACACAAAGGAGGCCTTCTGCCAACTTTTCCCTCTCACTTGGATTGTTCGGATTCAGTTTGCCGTCGCCACACTGGCAAATCCACGGATGAGTTGTTCCGGCGCCCACTCACTGTTTATTTTGCATATCATTTGAGATGAATTTCCAATTTATCGTGGAAATTTCCACCGCCTAGCGGTAGGACAAACAACAGTTTGAAATTCCAATTCCGTCATGGATTTCGCACATATGAATTTTCAAAATTGCCTGCATCACATTGATTGAATTCCATCACGCGGGGCACTCGAGGAGGCAACATTGTCAAAGCCTTTGATTGATGGCTTAGTCGAGGGGCGACCTTCACGCTTCGGGCTCCACGTGTTGTTCCCGGCAGGTGTTTACCTGCCCCTGATTGATGGCCAGTGGTCAGATTCGCACTTCAAGATCAATAAACTGACGAAATGGGCACTTCGTTAGCGGGTCTCTGGTTCTGATTCCATCTCGCCAGAGTCATGTCCCCCTGTCACGTCGTTGAACCTTGACGGATTTTCAAATTCGGGTTCACTGAACTGGCAAAAAGTCCTCGACAACCAGACGACGCTCTGCTAATTAACCAGAGAAAGGTTTTGGTATCCTTGTCATGTGTAACAGGTGTGAAATGTCTCCTCAGGTGAGTTTCTTGAGTTTCAGTGCGTGCCAGAAAAGTTCGGAATTGTGATGAATGAATTGTCAATTAGGTGCGGGGAGAGATCCCATTCGTCCGGGAATTGGCCTTTTCCACAGGCAAGTTCACTGATTTGGAAAGCTATGATACTGATTTCAACATCAAATGGAAATGAATTGGAAATAAACTCGATTTGTTATTTTTATAAATTGGGGAGTGAGAAATTATTCAACGTTTTCTTGGTAGTCTTTTTAATAAAACAAATAAAAAAATAAGTCTAAATGGCTAGAGCTTAATTAGGTTTCTTTCACTTAATTTTACTTAATTAAACAATGCATATTTTTTTGCAATTTTATTTGTACTTTCCCTAGCTATTATTTCAATGAAGTGGCTTAACACTTTCCAAATATTTCTCAAAAATTTTCCTATGATCTTCTATCCATGACCAATTTAATGCTCCATTTTCACAGACCAGTTACCAATTGTAATAATTTTCAATTACCCTTGAATGAAATTGCGCATTCAGGTTAATTGTAGCATCTCATCCTATTGCTTTTGCTAAACAAAAAATTCCGAAAAATTATTTAAGTGGAACAGATATCGAGCTCTATTCTTTATTTCGGGCACAGCGCGTGTTGAAAAATCAACGGCGAAGACGAAGACAAATTTTTGCTTTTATTGGAAATATTAAAATGTTTACACTTGAACGGGTACTGGCAAACAGGGAAAGCAACAATCCAGCAACATTAAGTCGATTATGATAACAAGACTGGCTGGGAGCTCGGAATTCGAAGCGGTCCTTTTTCGGCTGGAATCTCGAGACCCAAACTCAAGTGTTGGGATCCGGGTCTGTGAGTTCGTCGCACGTGCATCGGATGTACCCACTTGTATGTCGAGGAATTTCTCTTTTAAGCTCCTCATTCCCCCACAGTCCCCTTCATTCCCAACTTAATGTTGTGGTCTTCATTTTTTGCGTTGCTTCTGACCCGACGAGAGCAGGAAATTTGCCTGAATATTCAGAGGCGAAAAGATAAACTGAAGTTCAGGCAAGTAAATTTCGCCTAGGCCAGAAACACGCACGTGTGCGAAATAATTTAAAATGCTTACCTAATTAGGGTGTCGGTAACAGCTGGTATTTTGTTTCAGTTTCAAGGGGTCTAAATTCCGGAAATGGGAAAAGGGTAATCTTAAACAAATTTTAATTTAACATAAGTTAGAGAGTTTCAAGGATTTTAAAACATTTAACTAGCAATTAATCTAGTGTTTTTAGATAAATCTCTTTCAGTCTATTTTAATGTTCTTATTTATTTTAAAAGATCAAATTGTATGCCACGATTTTAATTAAAGCCAACAATAGTCATTAAAGCTAGTTTTTGGTCCCATTAAATTGATTAAGCCTAAACCCCAAAAATCACAAACATTTCTGTGAATCAACAGTCGTTCATCAGTGTTCTTTGAGGGGTAATGGATGGCGAAAACAAATTGAAAGGTCTGTGCTAATCGCACTCAAATCGAACCAACCCATAGCCCTAACCTCGACTAATACAAAGCTCCCTATTGTTTGCTAATTAATCAAAACAAACGCATTTTCGTGCCATGTGTGTGTTCACTGTGTAGGGCACAAAGGAATTGGAATACACTAAAAAAAAAGATTCTTTGAAATGCAAGAACAAAATTGAACCATTAATAATTTTATCAAGACAAAAATACTCAAATTTTCGAATCTGGAAACACCTTTTTTTAACAAATATTTTAGGTGAATTTTAAGTATCTGTAAATAAATACTTTAATTTAAAATAAATAATTATGCAAACACCTATACATCAAGTTTTAGCTAACTGTTTAATAATCTAAATATAAAAATTATTTTACGCCCAAAATATAGTGAGTTAACTTCATTCCATATCCCCTTCAAATTAAAAAAAGGTAAACTATTTATTTTAAGTGCAACAAATAATTCTTAAGTCTCAATAACACTTTTATTTTTTCCAGTGAAAGCAGAACAAACCTTAAGTGAGTGGAGCAGGGTAGACATAATGGAAATGGGTATACGGTTTTGGGGGGGAGTGGTAGAAAGTGCGACCTCGTCTGATCCGTAACCACTTGAGTTGTTTGCTCCGGCGGCTTCCCTCAGCTTTGGGGGATTCTCCAGGCGCCGTCGATGTCTGCATGTCTTTTCATCCGCCCCAGTCGCCGTCTCTTTCTCCGCCCATATTCCCGTCTCTATCTCCGGTACGGTTCAATGAGCCGGCGGCGGTCAGGCGAACATCGAGCGAAACAATTCTGAAGACATTCATTAGGAGCCTGCCCAGAAATTTGGGTTTCGTTTCTTTGGCGGGGGGCGTGGCCGCATTCAAATTCTGACATGTGAAAGGACGAGGATTTGGGACCGGGCTTATGAGCTCATGTGGGGAGCAGGGAACTCAAGGCGCGTGTTTCCTTCTCAAAGGCAGCGAATTGAATTGAAAATTAAATGACACTTGATTAAAGGCGGGGGAGGTTGCCGGCGCCTGGAAATCCATTGAAGTCAAACTTATATATGTCCTTGTGCTGCCAACGAAATGTAATTAGAAATCGAAATAAACTGGTAATGAGAAAAAAGTATTGAACAACTATATAATTAGAACATTGCAAAAGGAAACCTTTACTGTCATTATAATTTATTTATTTTGATTTCATTGGTGGCAATGAAATTATTAGATGTGCTTTCAAAGTTTCTGAATTTATTTGAGATAGGAAAGTTATTGCAAAAGTGCTTGCAATTAAGAGAAGCTCTTTTGATAAAAAACAAAGATTACAATGATAAGATATTTACAAATTTGTATATTAATTTAAGTACGTTCACAGGGTTTTTATCATACTTTTTGTTTCGTTACAACGGAACCCAGAAATTCGGAAAACAAACCCATTTTTCTTCCTTTAAAAATCCTAAAATTTTCAGGAAAAGAAAAGCGTTTAAACCAAATCAGTGGCATGTCAATCAAGGCCATCTGCCCTGGAGAGCATCATTCAGTCCATTGATTCCCATCGCCTGAAGTGAGCCGAACCACCTTCATCTTTTTGCTCTTTGGTCCCCCCTCATCTCGATTTGGTTCACTTTAATTGCTCTGCTGGGCTTTTCATCATTTCCCTCTGTAATTGCCTAATGTCCATCAATGTAAGCCCCTTCAAAGGCAGGGCCAACAAAAAAGAAACACACTCAGGAGCAAATAATTGCAAGTGAATGGAGTCCGAATCGAGTGCCACTCAAACGGGAATTACTTTTGATTGGATGTTGTATAATTGTCTTTAAGCTATGACAATCAAAGAAATAGAAACAAATAGCCTTTTAGACCATATAGTAAATATGTTGCACAAGATATAACATTCCAGAGGACAATTTTTAATGTACATCGAAGGTTTCAAAGAAAATGTTATGGTTTTATTTTCTTGTGTTATTAGCTCAATCTAATTTTATTACACAATTTAAGACCAAAATGCTTGTTCCTCCTGGTCTGTAATACCAAAATATAAATTTATATTAAAATCTTCTAAAACATTACCTAATTGAGTCGTTGAAGTCCTTAAGGAAAACATTAATAAATTGCTGGGACCTAAATCACAATTTTCGAGAAATTAATAAACCAAAATAGCAGCGCATAGAATTTAATTTAATCTTAAGTTGGGCATGAAGTTATTTGCATTGCTTTTAAAAATACACCAACGTGACTCCTTTGAAAAAGTTCTACCTGCGAAGTCAGTCAGTTGAGTTATCCTTCCTGCCCCGTTCCTCACCCCTCACCCCTCGCCCCTTGTGGTGGCTGCCATGACAGCTTCCGCTCATATCCTTTCGCATATATGGCCCATCTTTCCGTTTTTCCGTGCCGACCCAAGCCATGTCCCTTGCAAAAGACGTGCGAGCGTTCACATCATCACAGGAAAAGCGGCTTATGTAGAACGTTCTAGCCTTGGTAGCGAGATATTGCTTTTTTCGTGTGTGCCCCAATGTGAAAAATTTTCACAATACACTCGCTTCACATCCTTCGAACGAGGAGGTTTTAGGCAAAGCGGGAAAAGGTGTTTATCAAAGAAATTCCACTCCTTTGACTTGCCAATTGCATGTGGCCCATTGTCTGCGAATCGCAATAAAGTCGTAAATTTCCATTGATTTACATAGATCCGCCTCGGAATCGTAAACGTACAATATGAGGCTTAAAAAAATGTTGCAAACAATTTTCTGTGAACATTGCACAATTCCCTTAATTGGCTTTATATAATTCTTCGACGGTTTGTTGGCAGCATTTTTGCGGTTGCCACAAACAGTGAAAAACCCTATTTATTAAATCGATTTGAAATTGCTGCTGATGCGGATGCAGATCGTACAGAAACGAAAACCAATTAAATGCACTCAAATGTGAAATAGAAACAAAAAAAATATCACAGTCAACAATTGACAGTAATTTAGGGACCATTCAGTTGACACTTTTTTTTAGCGCATGTTGGACTCTGGTTAACCACAAAACGAGTTTGTTTTTTCACGGTCCGTGTCCCCAAAGACCACATCGAATGTCCGGTCAGGGACACAGGCATTGTTTGGCAATAACAATAATATTAATCATGGCCAAAGATAAGCCATACGGTTGCCTTAGCAAATCAATATTGTTTATTGTCATTTGCTTCTTCTTAGAAAAGGTACCAAGTCATTCTAAAAATAAAATATTCAGAGAATAGAGTATTAATTACTGTTCGCATTGTTGGTTATTATTATTACCTAGAATTTTCATTGATATGCCATGACATATTTGGTTATCAAATTAACTTTATCTAATGAATAAATTTAATTATTATTACATTTTTTAATAAACTAGGCTTATGTAATAAAAAAGAAGGGTATACTTCCGATATGCAAATAAAATTTAGACAAGCACAATCAATAAATTATTAAAATAAGTTATTTTTGCATTCCTATGACTGGAATGCTAGAAATAAAAACAATTTTAAATCCGAACGTAGTTCTCATTTCAAATCACAAGGAACACATTTTATTTGCTTCACAATTCATTCAAAAGACACATAATTCACAGGCTTCAAAGATGCAAAAAGAAACGTTCCGCACTAGATGCAAAAATGTATTTATATAATTTTTAGAATAAACATTTTTCTATAATTAAAATCAACAGGGACAATGGCACTTGTTTGCTTTCAACTTCGTTTCGCCTTCGCCCCCAAGGCCAACCACGCCCACTTATTACCCCCCTTTCAGGTGCACAGGTGGGGAAGAGGGTGTGGCAAGTGGGAAGTGGGAGGGACAAAGCCCGAGGCGGAGAAAACCGCACGCGGAAAAACAATCAAGTCGTTGGTGGCCTGACCCCCACGCACCAAGTCACCCGCACCATGGGCACTCGGCACGTTGAAGCGAACTGTTTATCTGTAAATATAAACTGCACATGCACGTGTGAGGACACCAGAAACAGATACAAGTGCAGATACAGATACAGATGCAGATACAAAAGGCATTGCCGTGGAGACCCCAACGCAAATAAGTGCTTACACTGCGCTAAATTTGATTTTAAATGCTGAATTTTTAAACACCTTTCGGCAAAAGATCTATGTTTTTATGTTTTTAACAATTAAATATAAATTCTAATAATTTCCTAGTCACAGATTAAGAAGCTTAAAATAAGGCCAGAAATTACTTTAAACTTGCCAAAAACTAAATTTTTATTATATTTATAAATTTAAAAGGTTACATTTTGGTTTATAAGTTTGAAATACTACTTTTTAAAAATATAGGTATAAAGATTATAGTTTTTAAGTATTTCATAAATATCCTGTGCGGCTTTATCTTACCTAAAAATGATTCAGTAATACAAGCCATTCAAAAAGTATGTTAAAAATATTATTGGTATTTAAAATTTGATTTATCTGAGCATTTTTTCTATGTGTCGGAAAGCAGATACAATATGCGGAGTACAAACACAATTGCACTTATCCTAGAGGCTTACGCGGCCAGGCAATGCGCGTTTCCTTTTCGTTTAATTGCGCTTGCAACATGACGGCAACCCGGCATCCGAGCAGCGCGGCAACTCTGGCGGATATTCACTCACACTCGCGCCCATATTGATATGTATATATGTTAAATTTTCATTTTAATTTCGTTTTCATTTCCGCGCACAAGCTGCGTTGGGCGAACGTCGAAAGGAGAATGCCGAGGATTGAAGAATCTGCAACCAGTTGGCGGCAACACATGTTCGAAGGACCCAGGGGGTTCTGTTCTGACACACGGATTCCAATAGCAGCCAATCAATTCGGCAGCTTAAATACACAACAAGATAATAAAATCTTACCGCACAAATCGCTTGAGTAAGTTAAGAAATATGTAAAATTTCAAGATTCTAAGTCCTTGAATAAAAAGAAAATTCTATAAAAAAAATTCTTGGTATAATCTGTATTTCTTGAAAAAGCGGATACAATTTTAATAGTAGTGCATTTATTGAGAACGAATATTAGCTTATTATTGTAACTTTTATATATTTTATTTTAGTTGCCACATTTTATTTTAAATTTAAATTTCTTGGGTTTTTCAAAGTACACCATTTTTGTAATCTCATTTCGGTATTAAGTATCCTTAGCTGGTATCGACTCAGTATCCCCCGGCATCCGCCATTTATTATTGAACGGAAATGAGCAAAAGATTCATGTGTGTGCATATGAAGCTGTCTTTTATGCCCTTTCTCTCTGATTTCCGCACATCCACCCACTCCCATCCCATCCCATACATCAGCCACTTTATTCCGCGGTTTCCCCTATTTTTATATTGTTGCCTGCGGACGCGTTTCGCTTATGCTGAAAATTAAAAGAAACTTAACTCTTCCGCTGTGTACTTGCTTACGTCTCTCGGAAGTTGCAGTGAAATTGCCAACATCCGACAACAACAAAGAAAGCCAATAAAAACACCAGCAGCACGTGTGCGTATCAGAGATGCCCACGGCGTATTCCAAAAATAGCATAATACAGCTGCGGCTGACAAAGGCAAGAATAAATTAATTAGGTTTTTGTGAATACGTATATTTAAAGGTCGAAAAATACCCAAACTATATTATTTAAATATATTGAAAGATGGGCATAGTATGATTACATTGATTTTAAATGTTGTGTTAAATAAAATAATGTATTTAAATTACACTTAACTTTGCAAAGGAACAGTTGTTCAAAAGTTCTTTATTGTGCTAAATATTTTTGTAAAATTTTCAACGATTTATTCAAAAAGTGCCAAAAAGCTGACAAAACAATATAAATATTCTATGTATGCTATCTGATCTTCATATTTAATATTAACACAATGAAGTGTTATAATGATTTGTAAGGACTCTCCCTTATATTTATATATATTAATCAAATTATTTGGTTCCATAAAAGCCAAACAGTTATATCTAAGCAAGGGAGGCGTAACTGGAATGAGCGGGTCCCGAGTCCTTGCATTTGTCAGTCTAGGCAGGCAATATGGCTGCTCATTTCCTGTGCGCACAGCGGAAGTGATTTGAGCTGCCAGCAGGCCATGAAGGATGGGATGGGAATGAAGGGCAAAGGATGTTACCTTTACCCCATCGTCAGCGGCAGTTTCTCCTGATGATGACGGCTGCTCTGCAATTGAGATGATGGACTGCGCTGCACTAGAGTTTCATGAATATTTAGGGAAACTTTTGCACAATCGTTCGGGTGGGGATTTTCCATGGTCAAGGTCATGTCTGTTTTCCATTTTCACCTGGCACTCACCTTGAATGCCATTTTCGCGTTTATGTAGTTCACCTAGTCACAGGGCAAAATAATCTTAATACAACTATTTTGTTGTAAGCGAAAAAAAGGAGGTATATATAACAATATTTACAAACATGAATTTTGTTTTTTTTTATTACTTTTGGTTTTTTCTGGTATTTCTCCATAATAAGTTAAAAAATAAAAGTCTCATATACATACATTTTACACATTTACTACCATAAAATTCTATTTTAATTTTTAAAAATGTAATTTAATTTGGCTAAAGTCCTAATTAAAAATTATCATTTCCAAAACCTAATATGAAGTCAAAATAAATTAAAATGATGACAAAATGGTTTCAAAGAAAATATAAAGGCTCGTATATAAATAAAACTTTTCACAGAGACTCTAAAATATATATAATTTGTTCACCCTGCCATTTTGAATAAGCATTAGGTCCTTGATGGCATTTTCGGGGCTCAAAGATTTCACTTCTGTGGCACTTAAATGCTGTTTGGCAAATTTGCATTTGCATAAAGTCCCGCTTGCCGTCGAGATTTCCGAGCAGACTGCCAAGTTTGTCAGCTGCAGACAGCAGGGATTACGCTTGCCAACCGCCAGGGAAAAGTTGCCCAAAATAAAATAAACTTTTCCCTGACAAATTATCGCGGGTACGGGTTGCAACTTGAACTCCAACTTCTCCAGCTGGAAAAGTCGGAAGATAAACTCGTGTCCCACATGTGTAATGGTCTTGTCCGCAGGGTCGGTCTCCGGATTAGGTTAACTTATCCACAGGCGGCCAGTATCGACAGACTGCCACCTCCATGTTGCACGACTTCACTTGATCGTTGTTTGCAGTTTTCACTTTCTTCCCTTGCCCCGCTATTATTTCCTCTCAAACGATTCTTCCACACTTTTATTGCAAATTGAATTTGCTGTGTCACGTCGTTGGCTACTTTGTCAATATTTTTTTGGTCCTTAAACTGCCGCCGCTCAAAAAGAGCCAAAGAATGTATATCCTGGCTGTGGTGTGGCCCTTTGGTACAGGGTTATTTTCTAAGATATTATTCTAACAATAGAAGAATAATATTAAATACTATTTTAACTTAAAATTGGAAACTTAGAAATAAATTTAAATATAATAACTTATAACTATAACTAACTTTATCATAACTTTTAAATTAAAATTATCAAAAAAGTTTTGCAAAGAACTAATTCCATATTTGTCGCATCATTAACACTTTTAAAAAAAAACTACGGCACCCACATTTTAAGACACCCATTTTAGAAATCTTGTATCAAGGAGGAAGTTTACACAGCTATGACTATTTTCGTGGCCATAAAATGCAGCTGCAACTTTTGGTAGTTTCCCTTACTGGCTGGACTGCAACAAAGGACTTTCGGTGGCATTGTTATATGGCAGCTCCTTGGCGCATTGGTCAGTTTAGGACGTTGCCCTTTTGGCAGTAGCTTAGAGTGGAGGTCTCCCAATGAACCAGTGGGTCTACAAATATTCAACCTGCCCGCGCCCCAGCGAACTCACCCAAGTCAGCACATTGTTCGGAGCCCATTTGGTGTGTGTGCCAGCTAGGATGTGTGTTCCACAGCCAGGACATCATTTGTCAATGTCGACCGCGCCCAGGGCGTTCTGAGCTCACGCAACCTCATATGCGCCATCTCCATAACACATCTCCATGCACACAAAATATTTTTAGAGGTTCGATATGATTTCCGTTATATTTTTATATCCGACTTAAAATTTATCTAAAAAAAAACTTTAAACTGAATTAGTTTGGGTTTCCAAGTGGTTTTCAGGAGCTTAAAATAAATTTCTATCCAAAATTATTATAATTACAAATTTTAATGTGTTGGTCCATTTTTTTTTTGGTTAGCCAGATCACATAAAATACAAATAATTATTTTATTTAAGTGATTATCAACAAGCATAATATAACTATTGATTATTTTTCATTGCGTTATTGGCAAATTGTATTTTTCAAACTAACAGTTTTATAATTGATTGGTGTAATTGGCCAAAAATAATTTTAGTGTAACCATTTTCGCATGTTTGGTCTGCGTTATACCAGGGAGCTCTTGGATTTTCCCCGCATTACATGAAATGTATACACATCTGTTACCTGACGAGCAGTCGTGGGGAGAGAGGGGAAATGGGGAACGGGGCTTCGAGGGAAAACGCAGTATGCTGAGCATCGTTTTTATTATGCAGCACAGTTGGAACTAAATTTCCCCCCCTCCCGTGGGCATAACTATCCGCTATCAACCTGTGCCATGCCTCTAATTAAATGCCTTTGAACTTTGCTCATTGACGAACGACTCTGCATTCATTGCAGCCATTTGACTGACGCTGCCCTTTGCCATTTAATTGCCTGGGAATTCCTGGAATTCCCCGATTTCCTCTAGTCATTATAATAAAGGCTTCAGACTTAAGTTTAACAAATTGAACAAGTTTCCAAATAATTTAAGTTGAATAGAAATTAGTTTTCCAATTTATTTGGTCCTGACCATTTAATTTTAAAGGCAAAAGGCGTTGTTATTGAATCTTAACGAATTCAAGTTGATAAATCAAATAATTCTATTAAATCCATTTTAAACTCCTGAAAACAACTTGAGAACTCAATCTAACCCAGTTGAAAGTCAACCTAATATACATATATTCAATCACAATGATTATTGAAAAAGATTTAGGAAAACTAATAAAATCATTTCTAATAAACAAAATAACCTTATTAACATTTCTATATTGAGTTTCAGCAACAATTAAATGAACCAACATCTTTTAAATAAACTGAAAAATAAATATTTGCAGATTAATAAAGAGATTGCAACATAAACTGAATAATTTAAGCAGCTCCAGGCTGTTGACAATTATGCACTCTATAAATTGCACCATAAAAAGGAATAAATAAAGCGTCGCTCAACCGTCTCCTGCCTGCCCAGCAAACCGCAGCAGAAATGTCAGAAACAAATTCAGGCAAAACAGCCAAGCAAAGCGAAATATTTTTAATGGCCATAATTTGGTGGAAACGACTAAAACAGCCGCAAAAGCACAAAAGTCGGGCCAAAAAGCTGGCAAATGAACTGAGCACTGGCCATAAACCGCTCAATTATTGCGACTTGGACAAGGCCGCAGAAAGTCATTATCTAAAATATTTGACATGCGGCCAGTCTGCTGTGGGAGGTGAATTTCCAGCACCCGAACAGAAAGAGCAATTAACCATTTTGGTTTGTATTATTGTTTTCGTTTAACCTTAAGGTAGGGAAATATCCAGACATGTCGTAAAGTTCAGGGTTCAAAGATCTGTCCGTGATTTCCACACGCAATCCGAAAAGTATGCTTGGAAAAATCAGGACGGGAAAAGCTTTTTATCAATGATATATGAGGCATGAAAATAGCATTCGCATTCGGGGAAAGCGCAATCTGCAGTAATCAACTGCAGAAGGCAAATCCACCTCCAAAGTACTCAAAATTATGAAACGAAAACTTTCTTACCATGCATTCTATCTCGACGACAACTTTTTGGAAATGAATTTTTTATGGCGCTGCAGGAGCAAAATTCAGCTCGCTAGCAACTCATATCTGCATGGCTTGGCACTTTTGTTTCCCTGCAGTTTATGTCACATGCAGTCGGTGGAAAAGTCCCCCAGATAAGGGGGGACTTTCTCGACTCGGGGGGTAATAAGTTGGAAAGCAGCAACATCTTGACACGGTATTACATTAGCCAACTTTCCAGGTCCAAGGGGAGACATCAAAAGTGTTTGTTTTGGGGACAAGTGGAATTAGATGCGAGAAGGTGGCTTCTTGGGCTTCAGTCAACGAACGAAAACATGTATTAATATGCAATATGTTTGTTAAATGTAAAGAAAGTCTTGAGGATTTATAAAAAAATAAAATTATAAAATTCATCGAATCTACCTGCCCAAAAATCGTGAATTTCTGTCATACCCACATTTTTAATTTTTAACTCTTAAAATGACTGAAATGAAAATTCATAGTTAAAGAATGCATACCATAAACAAGATCAACAAGCTGATAGCAAATAAATCCCATCACTCTCCCAACTGGGACAACATTTAAAACAAAGACAAATTCGCACTTTCCCCTATTTATTCCCAAAATCTCCCCCATCCACTTTCACATTTCACTTCTGTGACATCTCTGGCGAAAAATGTGAAATAAAATAAATATTGACGGGCGAGTTGAGTTTCTGCAGCAGAGTTCGGATTGGGTGATTTATGTGGCATGACTCATGGGCGAAAAAGTGTAACTGAAACTGAAGCCGGTCTAGATTTATGCGGTGCTATATAGCTGACCAATCTGTCCGTCCAACACAGCCCGACAATTCCCAGACACGATGGCAAACAAACCAAGGAAAAATTGAAAACTTTTGTATGAAATGACATTTCAACGGAGTGGGACGTTGGATGGTTCTCGATCTGGTGGTGCAGAAAAGTCAAGTGGAGTGGGCCAGCAAACATGCCAATATTCTGCAGGCACTTGGCACATATAATGTAAGGAAAGTGCCCTAGAGGACGTTGAACCCTTGTGAAAAAGTGAAATGCATGCCATACATTGCAAAAAAACAAGTACTTTAAAAATGGACCCTAAGAAAAAACGGATTTAATGGTGCAAAAATAATATTTTTATATTTTTTAATCACCTCTTAACCAAAAACAATGGCACATTCGCATTAGTTTTATTTTTTTATAAAACAGATTCAATCTATGTTCCCTGTCTTCAAAAACCGATTGACAATAAAATTAAATCATAAGTCGCAGTGAAGTACACCAATTGTATTTGAAGCTTTAAGAAATATTGAAGTCTATGTAAGACTTTATTATTTATTATTCTGATGTAAAAGATTTTATTCTTAACATATACATTTTTGGTGGGACAAAGTATTTAAGAAACGGAAGTCATAAAAATAGTTACCACACTGTCAGTCTTCCAACGATTTTTTATTGAATCAATAGATTTTTTCTGCGACTGTAGTGAGGCTGCCAAAATGCAAATGAGTGGGTGGCTTGGGCGGCACGGTGCTTTAGCCACAGATTTGCCTCGCAACGGTTTTACTTTTCGCCAGATACTCGCACTCAAATGCGAGTGCGAGTGCGATTGCGGACTCGTATTTCGGTCACCGAGTGCGTGGAGGGGGATTCACTTGTGCATGTCAATCACATTCTGACAGCAGGCGTATAGGAGGCATATAGCATACACCATATAGAACACATTCCCATCACCTCCCCGACCACAGCCATCCATCTAGACCGGCCACAATCCATCCTCATCTGGCTGCCAACGATGCGACGATGAGACAACATTCCCACATTTGATTGACAGGCCAAAACGGTTGTACAAGACCATTGCTATTTGCCTATATTTTTCTAGTAATTAAATTCAGCAAAGCTCTCATTTATTTATGGCTAATTTAATTTTATTCAGGTGGAAACAGATTTTATACATACCAGCGAGCGAGAAAAAAGAGAAGCACGCTAAATTAATGACTCAATTATTAATTGGCGTCATAAAACTCTAGAAAATACCTGCTAAACACCTACTAAATATGCTAAATTCATATTTCATCGCACCCCCTCACAAAAACACGCAATTTCTGTCCGAACTATTAATTAATGTTCTGTGCGTTATTATTATTTTTAATGTGCGGCATTTATTTTCCGCTCTGATCATTTGCATCCGACATAATTTGCACTGGCAAGAATGGTACAAATTTAATGTAAAAATAATTTCAAGTGTCAAATGGGGAGATGGCAAAGGGGGAGGCACTATAAAAACATATTATATTTTCCGTAAAGGAGGAAAAGAATGACAGAGTTAAATGAAGAATAATTATTAACGCGAAAATTCGCTTAATTTAATGACTTAAAGCATCGTTTTATCTCACTTCTCATGCACATGCACATAAAACTAAATTAACTTAACCACATGGATATTCTCATTCAATGACCTACTCTAGTCGTTAGTAAACTAATTAATTAAGTTTTATCCCAGCGCTATATAACAAGCCATTCGATTTAATCATTTGAAAACCAATAAATTTGCATAATTTTTTGCGATACTATTGAGTGCGTAAATTAAACTAAATTTACTATTTATTTTTTGGAACTGAACTGGGTAATAAAATACTGAAATTACAACAAACTAATAGCTGTAAAGGGAGCTCTATATATTTGCATATATGGGCGAACGAAGTTCATTAAAAATTCATTGGCGCTCGCGACTTTGCCAACTCACTTGAATATTTAGCTAAGCTTGTTGAGAATCAATTTCGGAAAATTGCTGGTATTTATATGGAAATTCAACCGTGCGGGAAAATATAAAGGAACAAAAATTAACAGAATTTATAAGAAAAGTTTTGCCTGCTACCGAAAAGTTTTGCACAACAGCAGCAACCACAACGAGGTCCAGGGAATGGGTTTTAAAATGATAAACTGACCCTCACCGAGAATGTCGTCCCTATGCGTCTGCATTCCCAGACGCCCAACAGAAACCAGCCAAAACTTTCCCAGCCACGTCGTCTGTGTTTTGGTTAACTTAATTCAATCAACCGAAATTTGCTTTAAAGTTTAAAATGATTTAATATTCTTGTGGGAGACATTTCAAAGCAAACTTTAATGAGCTGATTTTTAGCAGCAGTAATTACTCTGGACATGCGAAAATTACTTGTTGAAACTCAATTTGGCTACACAATTTTTGCGGCCAGCAGCGAGAATAATCCGGGAAAGTTTATGAACAATCAAAACAGTGATTTGAACTAGAAAACATGTATAAATACTTATTGGGTTACCATCTCAACATTTAAGATCATTAATTGTATATTGACAACTATGTAAATATTAGACTTTTAGATTAAACCAGATAAAACCAAAAACTGAACTGTAAGCCCGATCAAATCCAAATACATTAAAAGTAAATAAAACTATAAAAGGTAATTTACAACATTTTCTTAGTTTTCGACAAGAAGTAATCAGAGAATAAATCTGAAAACTAAATTAGTCGTACTATAGCAACAAAAAAACGATGAGAACAGTTGTTGTTGTGGTGTTGTATAATAAAACCCTTTTAGGGGGTATTTAAAAAATGAAAACTTTTCAATGGTTGATCATTTAATTTAAAGTTTTCCGTATTTCACAGAGGGGACAATGCTGTACGTAAAACTTTCTGGGATTTGAGGAATGGTAAACAATAAACATCTCGCAATTTTGGTTGAATTTAAGGCACTTTTCAGTGTCAACGGAAAAGGCTTAAAACAAACTGTCGGAAGTTCAACCAGAAGGATTAAAAGTTTTCCTCAAAAGACCAAACTAAAGCTCTTCTCCAAAGAACGTCGACAGTTGCCATATTTTCTATGTCACTCTTTCTCCGGGTTTTTCTCCAAATTATCCCCATCTCTTTGGATTTGCCTCAATATGTTTGCCAGTGTTTTTTTCTCACTTTCCTCTAACCAAGTCGAACTTTTTACTAAAAGAAAACTTTAACTGGCTCCACATGGAAATAATTTCAGCAATTTCTTTTGCAAGTTGAGTGCGAACAAAAACTGAAAATTTGATATTCTCCTAATGACTATCAGGGGTATGGAGATAGCTCCTGGTTTGGGCCAGGTGGATGGTTACCCAAGTGCAGAGCAATTAGATTTCAATGCCAGAGGCATCTTAAGTTCAAGCTCAGAGATGGAAACGAAGACAAATGGTAGAAGTGCTGATTTATTTACTCTATAAATTGAAGAGGAAATTAAGTTTAAAAAGATGAGTATCTTAAACGCAATTATTTTCTCAGCTTAAATTAAATTTCAGATAAATCTGAAAAGATAGCAATTTGCAAACCAGATAGTGAGAAGCTTAGCAAATATATTTTCGTAATCAAGTTTCGGCATAGATTTAAAGACGCACCCAAAAGATATTCCATTAACATAAATAGGAAATATAATAGCTGATTAGTATATTTATATAAATTTAAATTCTGCAAACTTTACTTAAAAAAAAAAAAAGAGTTTGATTATTAATGTGCTTTATTTGTTTTAATTTTAATTGAACATCCGACTCCTATTAAACATCGTCCTCATGGTTATGTAACTACAGATTTTAATTATTAGGAATCAGCTACCTGTAAAATGCATGCAATTAGGCACAGTATAATCAATCAGTAATCAAAGCCTTTGCAAATCCAAACGAAATCCATACGAATTGCATGTGGGTAATTATAACATTGACATTCCTAATGCGGATTTGACATTAAAATGCACTCAACTGTCAGTTATACTTTCAGTTCATATTTATTCTAGAATATTTTATTACGTATACGACAAGTTGGCTAAAAAAAACAAGTTAATTTGCAATTCTCTGTAATACTAAAATCAATACAAAAATAAATAACTTACTGAGATAAATAACTCGAATCCAAACTACATATATAATATGACAACGCTGCGTATGAGTTATTTTGCTATCTGTGCAGAACACATTCGGTGCAAAAATTAAATGTTTGTCCATACTAAAGATAAAGTTGAAAAGATAAAATACTAGTTGTTAAGATTAAAATAAAAACATTAAAAATATATCGGATCCACCAGAAAACCAACTTTTGTCTACTGTATATACATAAAACATATTTATAGTTATTTATCCACCGGTCTTTATTAGCTAGGCACCTAGGAAAATAGAAAAGGTAAAATAGTATAATAATATTATCGTGAATCCAAGTCTAGAATCCTAGTCTAAGACATCTGCCCCAGAATCAACAAGCTTCTACCAAAAATGGCAACAGAGCTGCAACAGCTAACAGTCGACTGTTAGCAGACAAGAGTAAACGAAAGTGAGAGTTCGTATAAGAGAGAAAGTTTCGGCTAAAGAGTTTCCCCGCTCTCTCTCTCGACCAACTGTTAATTGAGGGAAATTGCAGCAGGGAAAACGGCAGCAGACCGCAACACGCATCAGGCCAATCGGGCGACGAACCTGAAAGCCGAGCACCGAACGCAACTGAAAAAACGAGCGATTTTGCAGTCGGAAAACTCGCATCGGAAAACTCGCATGCACCACAAACAAAATTCGCCGGCTAATGCGGCGCACAGTATGCAAAACAATGCCGGAACGTGCAGTTCAGCCATAGAATCTGAAACCGAAATAAAAACTAGGGCCTAAACTACGACCAAACCTGACACAAAAACTTCGCTAGCGCCAAAAACTAAATTTTGATAAACGTGCACGTGAAACGAATTCGAAAGGAAGAAAAGAGGTGGAAAAGTTGGGCGTGGGGGAGAAGATAACCCCGGGGGGTTCTACGGCTGCCTGCATCTAATGCAAATTAGCAGCCAAAACGCAAGGAAAATAAACAAATAATTCTACTCCCAGCCGCAGCAACATCACAAATAAATCAGACAGAGAGTGAAAAATAACATTAGCGGGAAATCCGAGAAATTGCAGAAACGTTTGCCAAATATTTTGAGAACCCCGAAAAGTGCGTGCTGTGCTATTTTATCGAAATCAAGAGGATGAGTGGCTAGATGACACAATATATTCAAACGGTAAGCAAAATGTGGCGTAGGGAATCCATTAAATAGGAAAGGTGTTTCTCTGTCTGCACTAAGAAAAAAATTGATACACTATCTCATTGGTCTTAAAAATTTTTAAATTGTCATGTAATATAATGAAACAAATTTGAACACATGTAAAAATGATAAAGTAATACTAACAACAAGTACATTTTTTGAAAAGAGTAACAAATCTGGCGCTTTTGATAAGCAATATATAAGATCTTATCATTTTTTATGATATTCTTTTTCAAAAACCACAAAAAATAATTTTTAGTAGTTAGATTTGAAAAATAAAAATATAGCTTTTTTTTCACTGCATAAGTTTTTCATACCCTCGCTCAAATGTTTGTATTTGTGTGCGATGAAATTTATCAGATAACTGAAATTTTGTGTGAATAGCAATTTGTAACTGTTGAATGTTTTGCTTTGGGGGAAAGGGGTTTTTTAGATGCGGTAATGGGGGAAGAGGAACGAGGAATTGGTTTGCCCAATGATGTGGAAACTGAGAAGGGCTGACCATCAGTGGCAGTCACAGAAAACCCAGCAGAACTTTCGGGAAATGAAACAAAATTTGACAAATTAGGGAAAGCTCGGTTGGAATGGTTCCGAATATTATTCAGAGAAATGCTATGCTGAGAATAAATGCCAACATTTAAACAGAGACAACTTGATTAATTGATTTTGCGAAATGTGCAGAATAAGAATATAATTTAAAGGGAAACTAAATAACCTATATATATTCAAAGAAATTCTCATATTTTTGATGTGCAATAAAATCTAGTAATAGGGTCGAAAATTAAAATGTTAATGCTAAAAATTAAGTTGAAAAAATGTTGTGTAGTGTTTTGCTAATTGGTTGGTTTTGCTATAAGCCAATATATATTTTTTCAAGAATCGTCTTAATATATGACCAGAACTAGATCAGCTAAGAAATTTGAGCTTCTCCAACCACACCGAAAACAAGAAGATAACCCCACGGATGAGCTCATCCAACTAAGTAGAGTCCACTGAAACCGAAACCACCCAACCAAACCCATCCGGCTAAAAGGCAGGAGACCTCAACCTCCACCCCATGGCCATACAGCCCAATCAAAAGGCCGTTGCACTCGCTGACTAACGGACTGACTGAGTGAATGACGTGAGCTGGCCCAATCCTTCAGTCAATCGGTTTGATGGCTTGAGTCCGAATGTGGAGCAAGAAGCAGCAGGAGGAGACAACGCAAACAGCGGGCAGAAAGAAAGAAGCAAGTCACGGAGGAGGAGCAAACGAAGCATTTCAGCAGCTGCTGCTGCGACTCCGCAACTCGGGGCATGTAATTTGTCAGACAGATTTCTTTTAACGCCAAGACACGACCCCTCCAATCCAATTCCACCTCCCCAGGACACAACCACCCATCCATCAAACCGAAAAAATACCGCCCACGTCATTGCAACAAAACTGCTTCCTTCCTGCCATTTGGCCATTCGGGATTGTCAGCCGAAGTTTGGTCTACTCTAACTTTCATGTATTCTGCCTATAAAAAAATGTAATCTATTAAATTAAAATGATAAATCAATTGGTTCCCAAAGAAAAAGTTGCATACATATTTTTAGCTCTGGATTGTGATTTTTTGTGGTTTTTTGATCCCAGTTATTTATTACAAGGTACATTTTTAGCCTCCCAAAACTTGGGTCTACTTAAGATTTATTTTCATTTCTTATTTCATAGTCTCCAAAGTATGAGTTCTCTCCTGCCATTTCCAGGTTAGTCATGGTAATTTTAATTTGGTAATAGCAATATACAAAACTATTTTAAATTAGAAAAAAATATAACTCATGTTTTAACTAAATTAGATTTTCTTATCAGCAATAACATAAATACTAATCAGGAAGCTAACATTTGGGATCATTTCAATAAGCAACTTTATTTCTGTTCCACTAAAATCTAAACAACTTGTTTACTTTTTTAATTGTCTTGTTTATTGATACCATTTACAATTTTTATTTTTGCAAACAAAATTTTCGAAGAAAAGAAATAAAAAAAGTACCTACGTTTTGTTAGGATCCATTGAAAAAGTTCAAATGGGAACACGTCCGAGAGAAAGGTATTGAAAAAAGAAAGGGGAGGAGCGCGCCAGACATTGACATTTCAGTGCAAATGAAGTGATAAAACGTAAAGGCAAAGCGGCGTCAGCTCGAAAATTGCCAAAGCGAAAAAGGAAGTGTGGCGACGAGGTGGGGAAATGGTAAATGGGAAACGGCAGGAGAGAGACAGACATAGACAGGGAGAAAGGGACAGATCGAGTCGGTTAGAGAGAGAGGGTCAGACAGACAAAGCGCGTCGAAAATGCGTCTAATTTGATGGAAGCGATGCATGCCTTAACCTTTCGTCGGCGTCAGGCAAACAGACAGCAGCAACAACGAAAACAACGATGACAGCCACCAAATGATAGCATTTCCTCTCGACTCAAAGGATCCGAGTTAACCAAGAACAAGGACACGAGCTAGTGGATGGGCTGGGCCAACTGGCAAGGGATGAGCACCGGGTTCAAATGGCGGAACAAGTGCCAGAGATGCTGATGTGGCTCCTCCGCAGATGGTGCCTGCAAATTGATGGCCAGGATGCACAGGAATTTCTCAGAAAGTGATCAGAGCACATTCAAATTTGCACTTTAAAGGACGAACGTTTCTGGAAGATATACATTTTATTTTGTTTTTCAACTGGCTTTACAAGCCTTAACAAGGGACTAAAATATAACACACCAGATTATGTATGTATGTATCATTAATAATCTGATTTTTGTATTGAAAATTGAGGCACTGAAACATTGGCTTCCTTAGGTTACATATTAAAACAAGAGAGAACGCTATAGTCGGGTGGCCCGACTATCAGATACCCGTTACTCAGGTAAAGGGAGTGCGAGGGAGATGGAGATAGAAACATTTCGATAGGTATTGATAAACACAATAAAACTGCATTTTTACTTTTCCGAAATATTTAAATTTTTAAAATCGTATATTAGCGATTGTGGGCGTTAAAGGGGGCGTGGCACCTTTTTGAAACAAACTTGCGCTGCGTAGGAACTCCTAGAATCTGCATGCAAAATGCCAATCTTCTAGCTTTTATAGTTTCCGAGATCTCAGCGTTCATACGGACGGACAGACGGACAGACAGACAGACGGACAGACGGACAGACGGACATGGCTAGATCGACTCGGCTAGTGATCCTGAACAAGAATATATATACTTTATAGGGTCGGAAACGCTTCCTTCTAGCTGTTACATACTTTTGCACGAATACAATATACCCTTTTACTCTACGAGTAACGGGTATAAAAACTTGTATGATAACTAATTATATATCATTTTTTCTGATACTTAATACATATGGTTTCCTAGTAAATTATAACCTTTGTTTGCCACATAATCATATTTAATAAAAAAAAAAAAATTAAATACTTCGATAAATAAATTTCATTTGCAAACATGATACATAAAATTAAATAAGACTTCAATCAATATACACACCTGATTGTGCTACATTTATTGTCCATAAAACTAAAACACATCCTTTTCTTTGCGATATTGTCGTTCATATTTTCAAACTTTCGTAATTCACATTTGTGCAAACTTTTATTTAATACAGCAAAAGTGACTAAGTTAAAGTTTTCCATAGCAGTTAACATATAATTAATTAAATGGCATAAACCAGTGTTTCCGCTTGGATCAACCCTTCGGTAAAAGTTTTCTCCAGCTAATTAGAGAATTTTCAATAATTATTCATCGTAATTGACAATTCAGTTTTTAACTACTCATCACTTACGGATAGAAGGCACTTCCCAGCACCATCAACTTTGAACTTTTTGTGCAGCATCAGACGACAGAAAACGAACAAAACTTTTGCAATTAATTACGGACAAGACCCCTAAATTGAGAAGGGGTTGGGTGGGTCACGTTCAACTTATCCCATAAAAAATAAAAATTAAAATAATAGAAGTGAACCTGATAAGAAGAGCTCTATGTAAAAGGGATCTGCTGCAATTAGGACTTTTTTTTTGTAGCCGTAAAAGGGAAATTGAAATGCATTCAATGTGGGGCGGGCTTCGTATTTTATATCCAACTGCGCTGTTTCTCCCTACGCCGACTGAAATCGCCTACTTAAAGGAACTAATGAGAATGTGAGCGGCGGAAGGGAGGCACTGTCTAAACATCCACATCATGATAGATGAGTTAATGAGGACTTAGTCAGGGTTCCATCTGGGCCAACTGATGGCGAAACTGTCAATTAATGTGAGCCAGCAGTTGCTGATGATTCGATATGAGGGGTATAGAATGGGAATAATGCAGAAAAGGCGGAAAATGAGATAAGTAAAGCCAACTATTGTGCTAAGTTGGCGCCAGAGAATTGTAATGAAACACCAGTCAGTTTTTTAAAAAGAAGAAAAATGGGAGCTTTTAACTACTAGAAAATGATATGGTCTTAAAAGTTTACGAAGTAAAATATGATTTAAATCCTAAAAAATGTTTAATGTAAAAGAATAATTTCAAAGTATGAAAACTGCAGAATACAAAAATTTAGCATTTTGCAGAAGAACATTTTTTCCTTTATTTACGAATACGTAAGTGCATCAATATTTCAGATTGAACATGTTTTATATAAAAGTTTTGACACATAACTTACATACAGCACAAGCACAGCTAAGAGGAAATGCTAAAAAAAATATGAAATCATAAAGATAAAGAAAAAGGATGTTGAGAAAGGTCAAAGTTTTCTAACAAGTAAGAATGTTTGGAAGCGCAGCTGCCACAACAGAAAATCGCCGCATTTTTGCTCACCGCAAGTTTTTCTGCGCATGTGCAACTTAAGTCTATACGGAAAACTAATAAGCGAAGAATCTGCCTGTCTTCATTAAAGGTGCAACTTTTTCAGGGTGCAATATTGCAACCGTAGTCCTTGTGGGCCCCACAGTTTTGGCCCCCTGTCAGGCGTCAGACCATGATTAATGTTCAAATTAAACAAGGCCGAACTGACGTTAATGACGACAAAAGAGCAGCGACGATAACAATGCCACCAGCGGCAGGAAAACACAACTAAAACAAAAGTGTTAGTCACACCCAAAACAAGAACAACAATACATGGTAGATAATGATGGTAAAGTATATACAAAAATGATTAGTCTGGGGCCTCACTCAATGTCGCAGCTGGGGCATAAAGTTATCAAACGCAGGGTCATATAACAATGTTGTTATAGTGGAATTGCTTATTTATGTAATGGGAATTCGAAAAGGAAGCAAACCAAATCTAGCTGGTATATATTTTAATTGGCCTGGCCTTTACAATTCTTAAAAATTTAATTTATTATTTAAATTAAATTAATTGAGCCAATGGTATACAATTAAAATAAAAACAAAGGTATTTTCTTGTCAGACTGGGGCAGTTAACAAGAGTTTCGGTATTATTTTAATTATCTGAAAATGAAAGTCACCCAATTAATCAAAGTCCAACACCTGGATTAAACAAAGTAATGCCTAGTCAACAAATTTGTTTGAGTTTTCACTTCATTTGGATAATCATTTTGCATGTGAGTCAGCAATGATCGATTTCGGTACGCATCCGATTGATTTCGCAATTCAATTAGCGGCTTTAATGGCAATGACGAAATGAATGATTGGCCAATTGACACCAGTACATCCCCTCAATCAATATCTGGCCTTATTGATTGAATTTCCACCCAAAGCAGATATGATTGTGAGGACGGTGCTAGTTCAATCGGGAATATAATTAATAAAGACCGTGATTTAGTGCTAATTGGAAATTGAACACAAAGCGCAAGATATAGAAATTATATATTATCTGAGGACTTGTCTAGGTCACCCAGCTGCTGGGTATAAAATCCACTCACTCTCTAAAGCCAAACGGTTACAAAGCAATCAATTGGAATTGGCAAAAGTTCATCATTTTTATTATTTTCATGGCTTCTGGTTAATTGAACTCATAAAATTGAGAATCAACAACAGAAACGGCAATTCTGTTGGCCGTGGCTACGAAAAAAGAGCATTGCAAACACTTCAATGAACAAAATGCCCGGAGAATTTTGAGAAAAACGAGCTAAAAAGGAAAAACGGCAGCAAAAATAACAAGAAATTCAGCCAGAACAAGACGCACTAAAATGCAGAATTGGCAAATTTTGTAAACAAAATGAAAACGGAGGAGAAAGCTAGAAATGAAAACTCGACTAGCTGATACCCTGATATAAATTTAAAAATGTTTTATCTAAAAGGATATTTAATCATATCTTAAATTGATAACAAAAAATTTAAATATATTTTCTTTAACAGGTTATTATTTAACTTTATCCTTTGCAATTACTTCATTTAGAGCAATTATCAAAAAAAGATAAGAACGGTTCTCTTGAACAAAACAAATTTATTACTAGTATATATATACATTTTTAGAAAATAAAAAAAAGGATAACCAATAACAAATATCGTCCTGCTTGACTTGCAAATTACGTAAATAATAACAATACGAATTTTGGGTAAAAAACAATCCATAGGAAATGTCAAATAAAACTCGTTTTCTTCTTCCTACCATTAAGTTTCAGAAGACGGTTGACAAGCGACCAAACTAATTAAATAAAAAAATAAATGGGATTATTGACCAAGTGCATTACAAATTGTGGACATCAAAATGTCATCATAGCTGGAAAAGCAAAAATAATCAGCAAAGCAAATAAAAAAACAATGACGAGCAATAAGGAATACTTCAATTAATTGGCCATTCAAGTTGCGAATTGCACTTCGAATCGAGCAAAAAGAAACTCTAACAACACGAATGGGTCAATTGGACATTTGCCTTTGTGCCATTTGCTCGATTTGTTTTTCTTTTCAAAACAGATTTCTCAACTTCTCTCATTTCTTTCTGCCGATTTATTTATTTATTTTTATCGTTGGTCAGCGAGTTGACGGCAATCAACACGTCAGGCACATCAAAAGTGGCAAGTGCCAGAAGAAATTCCATTCAGTGTGCTCTTTTTCTCCACCCTGGGATATTTTCCCATCCCCATTGATATTATTTACCTAGGTAATGGCATTTGCTGATGATGACAACGCCGTTTGTATGATTAAATGAAGGAAATACTTCGATTGAAGTCAAAGGTCAGTGCTGTCGCCCTCGAGTGAAAAGCAAATAGCCCAGAAAGAGAGATCCAGTTGGAATATTCGATTGGAGGGCAAACAGGGCGTATGAATGATGTTGATTGGTTAGATTAGTAGAAATGAAATTTTTATCTTTAAAAAAGCCATTTTCCTTGATTTTATTGATTATTAAAACTATTAAGATAATTTATCTTGTTTCTAACTGATAAAGGAAAGCAAATAAAATAAATAACTTTCTAATATTTATCGATTAATATGAACAATGGTATATTAAATTAAAATTATATTCATTTTGCTTCTTCAGTAAACATTGCTCATAGAGATAATCACAAAATATTAAATAAATTAAATTCCAACAATATTAATTTTGTAGTACAATAAGTCTTTAACAATATTTCTAAAACAGTAACAGCTAAAACACATTTCGAACCAATTTATCGTAGCGCATATATGCCGCAATCTCGTGGCTACAGAACCCAAAAAGGCGTCGATATTTTACCAAAAATAATACCCATTAAGGCCCTGCCGCTTTGGCAACAAAGGATTTTGTATTGCCTCCCAATTAGTGAAAATCCTGCGAGCTTGGTTGCATGGCATAGATTCGTTAGCCCACAACATATGCAACATAATCCGTACTTTCAACCAAACCCAAAATGCTCAACATGCCACCCCCCAAATTTAGCTCATTTATTGTCAATGGTCTCTTCAAAATTATGTTAAATTTACCAGCGGAACTATCGGAGCGTTCCCATGCGAACACATTGGTAATGAGTGCATCCAGCAGCGAGCAATAAACACATCGAATCGAAAGGGGAGGGGTGCGGTACTATATTTTGGTGCTAATTTATGCAAATTGCAGAGTATGTTTGGGGGGAACGCTCCATAAATTGCACATCGGAAGGCTGCGCGAGTGTTAAGCGCCGTAAGCCATTCAATGAGGTCTGGGCTTTAACTAAATTGTTTGTTGGGGACTCCAGTTATTTGGTTTAGCGAAAGGATTACCATTACCACCGGAAGCTATGAAAACCCATATTTGATAAACCGATTTTCGACCTAAATCGGCCCTTTCTTATGAGCTTTAAATTGAAATGGTTGCCCTTATTTGAGGCAAATTTAGGCGGCTTAAGTCTAAACCGCTTACGAAAAAGTGTCCTTGGAAATGAAAAAAGAAAAAACCAAACGATTTAGTTTATCTTTTACAATTTATTTATGATGGTTTAGGGCAAGTGTGCTGCTTAGCCGATCTACATAAAAAATAAGAATTTTTCTTAGAAATTCAGATGAATATATTGACTTGCTACGTTTTTAAAATATTAATGGTAATATTTAAGTTAAAAATATATAAAAGAGGGGATTGTCTGTCATAAATATATTTTTTCATAAATGGTTACTCAACAATTTCTAAGCTCGTTTCCATAACATATTTTAAAAATAATTGAATATTAATATGAAAACACCTCATGCAACCCATTTTCATTACATAAACCACAAAATTGTGTTTGTAGTTCTAACCTAGCATTCCTTTGAGACCAAACTCTTTAGGTTGTTAACAGATTTCATGATATTCCCCAAAAATATTTACAACATTTCCGCAGATTTTTGTACTCTTTTACCTTTTATATTTCCGCCACTACCATATCCTGTGACAAATCAGTAAAAACGTTTAGCATGCAATTGACAAACATTTTTCACAGCTCCATTGAATTGAACAAACGAAAAAAAAAATGCGCGGAAAAAAGAAATCGCAACCGAGGGTGCCGCAGAACAATGAACAAAGCTACATGGGATGAGAAACAGAGTGGAAAAGCGTTGGCAGATTTCGATTTTTGGCAAGCCGCCTGCAGTTGAGGCCACAAAACGCAAAGGGAACAGGAGCAGGAGCAGTATAAAACAACAACAGGGGACCACATCAAAGGCAACACAAACTGGGAGGCTTCACAACCTGGCTTTTTACCCCTGCAGAGGTGCAAATATGTGTGCCAAAGGACATTCAGTGTTGCCTTTCATCCTCCACTCCTGACAAATGAAGGGAATAGAGCAAATAGAGAGTCCCGGAGGGCCATTGAAGCCATAAATAAAAACGAAACCCAATGGAGGAGCCCGGGGGATAACCACACGGAGAGAGACTAGGTGCCATTATTTCCCCAGATGGGTTAACAATGGACACCAGCCATAATTGAGCCCAAAGTGTGAGCAACGTCCCACCGCATTCAGGTGGTTTTTATTCCGGATCCCAAATGTGTAGACACTCGAGGGACAACTGACCGCAAAAGGAGAATCTGCAGGATGTCATTGAGTGGGCGGAAATGGCAATTTATGGTGGGTGGGCATGGATTAGAAGGGATTTTTAAAAGAAGCAGCACCATTGCTATGTACCAAAACAAAATAATAAAAACAGACAAATATGTTCTTAACGAAACATGAGCTTCGGGAATTTATTATTCAAAATAAATATTTAAGAGGCATGAAATTTGTATTTTTCGCTAAGTACTTTTTGTGCAATTTACTAATGTATGCAAACAATTAAATTAATTTATTGCACGTAAAATATAGAAATATACCGCGAACATTAAATAAATTTGATTTATCTTTTATTTAAAATATTTTAAATATCCTATAAAATCTATATATTGGTGATCAGCATCACCAGGCAAGTTGATTTAGCCATGTCCGTATTTTAGCGAATTCAAAATTACGGTTTTTCTTTTATAAACCCATTTTCATGTTTGGTATTTCAAGTTTCTGATGAAAGGTAAAAAGGGTACCCACAATTGAACTTCGAGATTCCATTACTTTACCAAATATGGAAGATTTAATTTTTGTAAGTTTCTGTGATTATTATTTATTTTTCCCGCAAAAGTACATTATCTAAAATTTGCGAATTTTTTACAGCAATGAAATTATAATTAGTTGCAAATAAATAAATAAAAGTTTATAAGCTTCAGTGCTTTTCTAGGAAAATCTATAATCATTCCAAAAAAGTTTCAGTGACCAACATAATTACGAAACAAAAGTTGGGATTAGGGCAAGTGTACGAAATACACACACAGTTTATATGTTTTAAAAATGCAACAAAGGACGATTATCCCACATTTTGTGTTGTTTCAAGTGGGTGCTACTCAAACTAAAACCAAAAAGGAAACGCTTCAAACAAAAAAGCCGCTGGGATTATAATTGCACTTGTTGTTTTGTGTCGGTTTCCGGCGGCTGTTGTTGCACTCGTGTTTGTTATGCAACACATGTTTTCCTCCCCTCATTCTGTGCCAAAGGTCAGGTGAGTGGCAACCTGTGGCCAAAAGCCAAAAATGTGTCCCAAAGATTAAGTGCGACGCCACCGAAAAACCGAGTTATCGTGTAAGTGAGTTGGGTGGCTTTAACGGGGCGAGAGGCTGGGGCAGAGTTAGTGGCCACTGAGGTGAGTGAGTTTTGTTTATGTTGCACTTTATACTCGGTACTGGGTCTATAAACAAAAGCACCCATCGGAGCCCATCGCAGGACCAAGACCAATCCAAAAACAAGGACCTCTGCCCACACGAAGTGCACTTGACACGAGCCAATGCCTGCTCGTGAGTGTGTTTGGTTTGTGCTGTGTATACATGCAAATTTGCTGGTCATATTTGCATACATACACATGCGGGCTTGTTTGTGTACACTGAGGGATGGAAATATGGCCAAGATGGAAGATACTGTCATTTAATGCACCTTTGGTACTTCATTTTTTTTTCTTTATGGCTTTACATCTCGACACAACGTAGTGAAAATTGCATTGTATTCTAGAGGTTGATAAAGTCATCAAATTTTTAAATATAACTCTTATTCTGTATTCCATTTAAAAATGAATTAAATTGTTTCCTTTTAGTTGTAAATTTAAATGAGAATTAGAAGGCTAATAGATTTATAGCATTATATAAAGCGAGAAGAAAACGAAAATATAGTGAAATGAAAATGAACATTGAGACAATTAATATAAAATAAATATTTTCCTTAACAAAAAACGTCGTTTGGCCAAACTAAATAAATCTTTTCCGAGTTTTTCTTTTAAATATATTTAGAAACCAAAAAAAAAGTTCAAAATTTATAGGAACAATTTGGCGCTTATTTTCCAAATAAATTACTGATACGCAAATTACTAATACGCCCTGTTAGACACAATTGTATATGGGAAAATGGCTTTAAGCATTAATTTAAATACACATTTTTGAGAGACTTTAAGCGTTGTTCCTGGGGTGGTAAATGCAATGATTTTTCTTTCAGTGCCAACATGTGTTCAGAGCTGGCTTGTATGCATGTTTTACTTGGTGTTTATCCCAAAAATTATGCTCTTCGCATGCCTCTGGGTCGTCCGTTTTCCTGCCCCCTTTCCGATTTCCCCATCTCACTTTCCCAGGCCGTCGCCCATGAATTACTTTGAATGTGTTTTGTGTTGCTGCTTGAAACCAAAGCGAGCGGCTAAACATTTGCCAAGCTGTTGGCTGCCTGAAGACTCCTTCTTCCTGGTGGATCCTTTCCCTCTTCTCTTGGCCAAATATATTGTGCCGGGCCTTGTTTTTGTGGTAACATAATCCAAACTCATGAACACCCGCCACACTTTGCCAATTTTCAGCGAGTGTGGTTTCTGTAAACTTCTGATAAAGTTTTAATTAATTAAGCACACATTCAACGGCTAACGGCTCAGTTCTTGTTAATTACAAAAACGCTGAGCTTTTATTAGCGATGATAACGATCAATGGATAGTTGAATTTTGTTAAATGGATAATTAATTAACTAGATGTAGTAGGATACGAAATAATAGTGTCAAGTGAAGAATCTTTGACAATTAGTGTAGACACAGAAAAAAATAAATAAATAGTGCCATTTTGCTCTAATTTTCAATAACTTTTAAAAAGCAAAAAGGTCTTTGCACCGAATCATTTATGTACTGGTTTTCTAAACATTTTGACAATTACACTTTCATCTAAGCTTAAAGATTACCGGAAATCGGAAAGAAATACCCTTATTTAGGATTAATTTGTGCATGTATTTTGTTAAATAGATAAGCATTTTATATTTTTTTTTAATTTTCTTCATTGCCAGTATTGGAAAATAGACAAAAATTTAAAAAACACTTTAAGTCAGCATCAAGCTTTGGGTTGACTGTCTGCTGTGTCCTTTACGATCGAACTTCTTAGCCCAATAAGCTCGCTAAGCTAAAAACTCTGATTTTTATAACCTGTCGTCACATCGTAAAGGGTCTCAGCGCATGTCCATGAAGAAAAGCTGTGAGGAAAATGCATTTGAGACCCTTGTCTTGAGGGTCCCATAAAATTCATAAATTTTTAATAAGTGCCGCAGCACACACGTGACACAAACAAGCAGACGCAAAGTCCCACATATACAGTGAATGGGAAAATGAAAGGGAGAAAGAAGGGGAAAGCAGACAAAATGTGGTCAAGGGACCGATGAGCAGATGATGGCTTAGTCACCTTCCTTTGGGTGCCTTATAGCCCCAAGCTTAGCTGAGACCTCTAGAAAACTATTCTATACACCATAAAAAAATTTAACTGAACTTAACCAAAGAGTTTTTAAGTAAATAATTCCATTTAAAGTAATATTTAACATTATTTAAATACTTTATGGAAATCACAAAAGATTATTTTCATATTTAAAAGAATTTATGTTATGGTTTAACATTAAAATAAATTTTTTAATTTAATTACTTACTCCTTTTTACAAACATATTATAACAGAAATAAATATCATTTAATTTTTGTTTAACTTGGATTGATCTTAAGGTCTAAAAATGTTTGTATACCTTATTCAAATCTTATTTTACTTAACGTAATAACCTCTACAATTTATTTGTTAAAAACATAGAGCCGGCTATTAGCCTGTTAACCAAATAAACTATATAAATACGATTAGCGTGATTTTTTTAAGTACATCGTTTCCTTCCTGTAATAACTTCTCGTTTTACTCGTACATTTCTATTCTCCTCGAACAAAACCATGTCAGCTTTCCTTGAAAACGTCTTAGCAGCCTGCTGCCTGTCCTCAAGTGAATTGCAGATATACAACTGCAGAACCTGTGGCTGCCACTTTTTTCTTCTTTCTAAGGGACTTGCAACCCAGGCAACCCTGGCAATCTTGCAACTCGTGCCTCCATTGCGGCTTACCAATAACACCAACAATACAAACCAAACAGCAAAAGCAAAAATAAATGTCGAACAACAATTTAGGAGCCAACGATGATGATAGCGTTGGGTGGGAATTGTCGGGGGAATTTACACCTGTCGTTGGGTTGGGATTTAATTCCTTAAGCAAACAAACATGAGCACTGAACGATTTGTGAAATAAATAATATAGTAAGGTACAAATGAACAAAAATTCTCTATTTTTTAATTCAAAAATAATATGTATGATACAGTCTTTCCAATTTGTGGGGAGTCTTTATTCAGTTGTAAAAAATATCATTTTGTTGTAACCAACATTATTACGAACGAAATTCCTGGTTTTTGTATGTCTAATATATACAGCATTTCAAAAAGTATTTAAAAGGTGACAAATATATTAAATTTGACCAAATAACAAACTTTGTCAAAAAGCTTAAAAATCAATTGAAAAGTAAGTTGAGAGGAAATATTGCCTAAAATATTTCATGGTAAAAGGGGTTGCAATAATTGCAATTTGTCCCTAAAAGGAAAGCAATAAAAACTCACCAAATAACCAATTACTTATAATATGTAATAAATTCCGTTCGCTTCCCTAGTAACCAATTTCATGTTAACTTGTACCTTTATGAAATTTATGTCAAATATAACTCTAATTGACTGCACAACTAAAATCCTTCTCACATGAACCTTGCAACCTGCAACCATTTGTGCGCAATGGACCACGTTTAATTGCTCTTGGCTACGATTTGTGGGCCACAAATATTGTGGCATTCAATGTGCTACTGCCGGGTGATGGGAAAACCGAAGCCTCCCGGCAATTAACTGAAATTACACTTTTGTTTGCGTAATGATTATTAAAATAGCAAGAAAGTGGTAAAAGTGTTGCTGATTGCAATGCATAATTGACGACACATTAAATTGAAAATTCACTGAATGAAATGAAATAGCAAGTACTTGGGTAATAGTTTTATTTGAAGTAAATCAACGCACATCATAAAATTTACAATTTCATGAAGATGCCGAAATATTAAGATTGATGATATATTTTAAATAACATTTAGAATAAAGTTTTTTGATGAATAAATTGTAAAGGAAGCTTTTGTTTTAATCACACATCACAAGCTCTTAAAATATGTAAAAAATAAATGCAAATTCTAAGGCATTATCTTTTTAATCCCATTTTATAAGAGAACATTTTCGTTTCCACAGGCCATCAAAATGCGATTACTTTTAGCCGAGATTTGTTTTCCAAAGTCCTGTCAGCAAAGCTTAAGCCAAATTTTGATTTATGGCTTTAAAATAAACTGACTTTTATGCTCATGGAATTTAATTAAGCTAAACAAAGACAAGGAAATTCAAATGAAAGTTAATTTTATCTGTAATCCCCACATGTGTTTTGGCTAAGTCAACAAATTTTGATATGGAATTCATACCTTAACTAAGCGGATTAAACTTCTCAATCTTTTGATAAATACCAATAAGAATCAAGTGCTGACCAGAAATAGCTGTAATTTTCTGAATTTTCAACTAATATTTGCATAAATGCTGCCCAGCTTTTCTTTACGCCTAATTTATTCACAGAAAGTTGTTTGCTCTTGTTTGTTTGATTTGACAAATTGAGCGCAATTTAATTTCAATTTAAATGTTAATTTCTCTTCGCCTAACAAAACAAATTTAAGGTAAGTAAGTTTTCAAAAGTCTTCAACTTTTTGGTTGCAAATGAACTGGACCTTTAAAGGTCCGAAAAAGAAAAACAAATAATTTATTTTATATAAAAAAAAAATTTTTGGTTGGAGCTTGTTACTCTACAAGCTGTTCAAGAAAGTTTGTAATTTAAAGGTAAATTCTTAAAATGTCAATAAAAGTTGTACGCAAGTTTTTAAAGTTTTTGGAAGTAAAGTGGCATTTAAAATGGAAAACACTCGAATTGACGGCATGCCATGATAATTTGATAATAATAAACTGTCTAGACATATAAAATATTTATTAATTAAACGATATTTGACTAACAATCAAATTATTTGTTTTTGTAGTTTAAAATAAATTGAAAAATGTTGCTTTAGCCAAATTTCAATTATTATTCAGCATCAATTAAGAGCATACATTTTTAGAGCAGGTTGGGAAAAACTCAATTCACGGTGTTTAATTAACCACATGCTATCCAGCAATTTTAACAACATTTTCATTCTCGCCCAAAAACATTTCAATTAGTAGCGAATCAATTTTGGCCAGCAAAATGTGCAAGCTGCAGTTTTAATGTTTAGAATAATTAGGCAAACAAACAAACATCTATGAAAATATTTTATGTAATAATGAAATTTGTTTTGCAGGACTGCCAACATGTGAAATCCTAAAGAGAGGAGAGCAACAACGACGGGAATTTAATTAAAATAATTAAATTTAGACCGGAAAGCGTGAAAGTTGAATCATGTTTACCTGGCTGATGATGGGCATCCTCCAGTTTGTCAGCGGGGATTTAGTCCCCGATTCATATGTGAATACCACAAATTTGTATAATACGAACGAGAGCTTATTTACCACGGAACAGAGCCATAGATGGATTAGTGGTAGTTCCACAATTCAGCCAGAGGATTCGCTTTATGGCACCGAATTGCCCACTTATCAACATTGCATTGCCACCAGGAATTCCTTTGCTGATTTGTTCACTGTGGTGCTTTACGGATTCGTTTGCCTCATAGGATTATTTGGCAATACCTTGGTGATTTATGTGGTCCTGCGGTTTTCCAAGATGCAAACGGTGACGAACATATACATTCTGAATTTGGCAGTAGCGGATGAGTGCTTCCTGATTGGAATACCCTTTCTGCTTTATACAATGAGAATATGCAGCTGGCGATTCGGAGAGTTTATGTGCAAAGCCTATATGGTGAGCACTTCGATCACCTCCTTCACCTCATCGATATTCCTGCTCATCATGTCTGCGGATCGGTATATAGCTGTGTGCCATCCGATTTCCTCACCCCGATATCGAACTCTGCATATAGCCAAGATAGTTTCGGCCATTGCCTGGACAACTTCGGCGGTACTCATGCTGCCGGTGATTCTATATGCCAGCACTGTGGAGCAGGAAGATGGCATCAATTACTCCTGCAACATTATGTGGCCGGATGCCTACAAAAAGCACTCGGGCACCACCTTTATACTCTACACATTTTTCCTGGGATTCGCCACACCATTGTGTTTTATCCTGACATTTTACTATCTGGTTATTCGGAAACTGCAGTCGGTGGGTCCCAAACAGGCCACCAAATCCAAGGAGAAAAGGAGGGCTCATCGAAAGGTTACTCGATTAGTTCTCACGGTAATAAAAAAATATTTCTATAACATTTTTTTTTCACTTTTAGATTATATTTTTGATTAATCCACAGGTTATTAGTGTTTATATTTTTTGTTGGCTCCCTCACTGGATCTCGCAGGTGGCCTTGATCCACTCGAATCCCGCACAGAGGGACCTATCCCGCCTGGAGATACTCATATTTCTGCTGTTAGGGGCTTTGGTTTACTCCAATTCGGCAGTGAATCCCATACTTTATGCCTTTTTGAGTGAGAACTTCAGGAAGAGCTTCTTCAAGGCCTTCACCTGTATGAATAAGCAGGATATCAACGCCCAGTTGCAGATGGAGCCGAGTGTTTTTACCAAGCAGGGAAGTAGAAAGAGGGGTGGCTCCAAACGACTACTGACCACCAATCAGCAGATGCCTACTCTACTGCCATTAAATGCTGGTAACAACAATTCATCGACCACCACATCCTCGACAACGACCGCGGAGAAAACAGGAACCACGGGGACACAGAAATCCTGCAATTCCAATGGAAAAGTGACAGCTCCGCCGGAAAATTTGATTATTTGTTTGAGCGAACAGCAGGAGGCATTTTGCACCACCGCAAGAAGAGGATCTGGTGCAGTGCAGCAAACGGACTTGTAACCCAGTTTAAATAGGCATTTGTTTAAAAAAAGGAAAACACCAACTAAAGTATAAAGTATAAATTATACAAAACGACGCATTTTAATTATGTTGTAATCATTTTCTACCCAAAATCATGTAAACTTTCAAAACAAACAATATTAAGAATTTGAGACTAAGCAGTATTAATATGTGTCTATATACATAACGTATATTTAATAGCATAAGGATATGATTTCAATAAAGATTCTTATTGGATTCTGGGCCGCACAACGATATATTAGCAATATATAAAAGTTGATAGCGTCAAAAAGGAAGATTTTAGATATTTTAGTTACATAAAACTAATGGGGTTTTAATAATGATCAAAATATTTTAAAAATTTTAATATAAATATAAAACTTTTTCTAAACTTAATTTAAAATTAAAATATAATTAATTTATGTATTTTACTGCCAATAACACTCCTACAATAAGCTATAATTAAGTCCTCGAACCATGAGTAGCTAAACAAGAAATAAAGAAACATTGTAATAAATTTAAATTCCATATTGTGTTTGAAAATAGTTACTTCTGCAGTACAGATTTTTAAATTAGCCCATTAGGTAATTAAACTGATTTATGCAATTAAAAACGAATAAGACGGAATTGCATAAAATAAGCTGCTTAGCCAGAGTCAACTGAGATACTCGTAAAATGGGGAATAAAAAACTTTTTACGAGGGCAGTCGACGAAGTATGAACGCAGATGAGTCAATGCCACTATTAAAGTCTGCGGCAGTCGGAGGCTGAGTTTTAATTGGGAATGGATATAAACCAATTGATAAAGTTTGTACAACAAACAGTATCTCATGGAATGAGCTGAATATTGTGTACTTAGGCTTAGTAATTTAATTAATTTATGTAAATGTGCTTGAAAAAGTCTCAATAAAGCAATGTTTGTAAAAAATACATGTTTTTGACTTTTAGACGGAAATGGATTAAATGGCGTTTTAGATAATTGCAATAAATGTTTAGCATGTTCCCTTATATTGTTTCCATGTTTCTTTCCTATCTCATTGATTTAAAAAAAATTAACGAAATGAACAATAAAACCTTAAATAAAAAAGTAGAACCACTCATTTTTTACAGACTTTTTCTTTTCAGAGGGGTATTTTGCAACAAAGTCCTCATAAAAACTTAAAGATTTGAATACCCATAAAAACTTAATGATTTCAATCCCATATCGTATAGAGCCAAATTTATAACAATCAAGTTGGTTGTTTTCGGACTTACTCAAAAAAAAGTATTAAGTAGCTTAACAAATATATTTGACCAAATCATTTAACAAAAACATTTGATATTCCAATAACAGATTAAAAAATTTTATTTTATACTCTTGGAACCTTTTTTTAACTAAAAAATTTAATTTTATATTCTTGGAACCTTTTTTAATGTTTTGGAACCGTTAATAAAAAATGTTAATTTAATTAAGTTAAGTAAAACACAAAAATGGTTCAATTTGTCAAATGTAGAGATTCATTGGGGAAAAAAAGAAGTATTGAAAATATGTGAAACCTTTAATTCCGTTGAAACCATCTTGAATGGCTACAAAACTTGACAACTTCGTTAGCCACCATTCATTTGTCAGTGAACAAATCTAAGACCTTTTGTGAGCCTCGGGAGTATTTTTTCGTTGCCGCTGCTGTTGTTGATTTATTTGGATACGATTGAACTGAAGTCGAGCTAAGAGCTTTTAAGCCAGCGCACTTTGGAGTACAACCTGCCAATATATTGTATTCTGCTTGCTGCACCGGCATTAAATCAAGTTTAGGAACTTGGCTTTCTGCCACTTTCCCGGCTTGCTTTTCCCCCATTGATTTATGCGTTTCAGCGCGCCAGCATAAAGAGTTGGGTCGGAATGGTTTCTCAGTTTCTCAATTTCTCAAATATACGTGCGCCCACCTGCAGACTGCAGGCAAAAGGTGAGGAGTGAAAATGTTAACTCAAATATGGGAAAGCAATTCATTGAAAGGAAAAAATAAATAAATGGCAAGAACGTTTGAGCTTTGAGCTGTTTGTTGGGGGATTTGCGTAAGCCAAGAGTTGGGGAAAAAGGAAACGACAGCTTAGCAACTTTTTCGAGTGCAAATTTGTGAGAATTTTCCGTGTTTGGTTTGTTTTTATACCCTTGCAGAGGGTATTATAATTTTGGTCAAAAGTGTGCAACGCAGTGAAGGAGACATCTCCGACCCTATAAAGTATATATATTCTTGATCAGGATCACCTCCTGAGTTGATATAGCCATGTCCGTCTGTCCGTCTGTCCGTCTGTCCGTCTGTCCGTCTGTCTGTCCGTCTGTCTGTTTCTACGCGAACTAGTCTCTCAGTTTTAAAGATATCGAATTGAAACTTTGCACACAGCCTTCGATCCTTTGCACGCAGTATATAAGTCGGAACGGCCAGGATCGGACAACTATATCCTATAGCTGCCATATAACTGATTGATCGGAAATGCCATAACTTTAGTGTTTGTTAAGTTAGGAAGTTGGGATTTCCTATGGGTATTTTATTTGGCCAGTCAATTCGACCTACCAAATTTCATAAGGATCGGCCGACTATATCCTATAGCTGCCATATAACTGATTGATCGGAAATGCCATAACTTTAGTGTTTGTTAAGTTAGGAAGTTGGGATTTTCTATGGGTTTTATATTTGGCCAATCAATCTGACCCACTAAATTTCATAGGGATCGGCCGACTATATCCTATAGCCGCCACTTAACTGAACGATTGGAAATGCCATAACTTTGGTGTTTTTAAAGTTAGAAAGTTGGGATTTTTTATGAGTGTTAAGAATGCATCATATGAATAATTTTGGAGAATATAATTCGGAATATTCTGCAAGGGTATTTCAACTTCGGCTCCGCCCGAAGTTAGCTTTCCTTTCTTGTTTGGTTTATTTTACTTTCCTCCTTGGCATCTGTATCATTATCACTCTTGACTTTTCATAGCACCCCCTCATCTTGGCCTTTGAATCCCTGACACTTTCGTTTATTTTTTCCACAACAAGTTTGTGTAACTTAAAGGGGAAGTCGTTTGATTTATGTGATGAAATGTGGCAAATTGCATGGCACTGAAACTTGGTTTTAATTAGTTGATTAGTTTGTGAGCTTCTCCATCACATAATTGCGGTCACCTGGGGTGCAATTGAATTAGGACTGTGGAAAGTGCGGTTTGCAGTTAACGCATTGATTGGTGGCGTTTCCATTAATCGATTTTACCAGGTAAAGGAATCTGCATCCCCGCAAAGATGTCAATGTCAGGGGCAGCTCGAGAGCCTTCACAAAAGTCGAAACAAGGCCGAGGTTGAAGAACCAAAGCGAGCCATCATTGTCATCAGCGTTAACAACGGGGATTTTTTGGTCAAAACGATTGGAACTCCTCTTCAGCTTGCAATCTGAAACGTGAGCTATTAAAAATCTCAGTCAGTAGCACTGAAGAAAATAACGATGCCTAAAATAATTGTAGAGCTTATGTAAACACTTTTAGATAGAAGCAATGCTGTAATTAATGAAATTAAAAAGCAGACTATTATGATTCCGAACAATTCAAGTTTATTTTAACTTTCCCTGACTGATCACAAACTAAAGCCTTAACATGACAAAAATAAATGGTCCGTTAATAGGAAATTATTAAATAGTATGCTTTATTTAGCATTCTTTTCATATTCAGTGAATTTTAAAAAATAGATATTTCTCTCAGTGTGGTTTGGAGCACAAAGACCTATCCCCGGGCAAAAAAAAAATCCTCGCAAAATACAAAACGTGACCCAGAAAAAGAGGAATAAGAGCGGGATCTGTTGCATTTTTGGCCGGCGCACAGATTGCGTCCGAGGAAGCTTTGTCTGGCCAGCTGGCTGCTTCCGGTGGGTGAATGCTACTCCAACTGGGAATGGCAATGGCCCAGTCCGCATTGGGGTCCACTTGGGCCCCTCACCTCCGGTTCGTGTGTCTGGCACTTACCATTTCATTACTGCCGTGATTGGATTACGCCGTAAATGCATTTCGCTGTTGTCGTCGTCGAAGCTGGCCGTATACAGCTATATCCTTAGGGTCCTTGCCTGAAACTTCTCCTGGGGGCAAAATGGTCATCGCCTTAAAACGAGATCGCCTTAAAACGTAAGTGCAATTGAAGGCTCTGTGGCGGACGAATGTATGACCCGAATTGGGGACCCCATATCGTGCCTAAGGTACTTACTTAGCTAAGATTGTTATTAACCAGGGACGATGCACACGTATGCCTAAATAATCGGCTTTCCCCTCTAATTAGAATAAATAGACTCCGTGAAGGCTTTACACAATTTAGTGATGATTGCGAAATTACCTTTTGGCGTAAAGCCAATCAATAGTGATTTAGAACTGTAACTCTGCTTGACTATAGCATTTAAAAGTGCAATTTAATGCAGATTAAACAACTATTATTAGAAATTTGGAATTATTGTGCTTATAAAAGTAGTTAGAAAAAAGAAACTCAAAATCACCGTCAAAAAAACATTAAAAGCAATAGTAGATTTTATCAGTGGAATGATTATAGATTCATTTATCTTAAAACATATTCCACTTACATATATAAACCAGTTGTGTCTTTTAGGTACTTAGTTCTTTTTTCCAACATCCCTTTTAGAATTATAGTTATTACTTTGATTTACGTCAAATTTATAAATATTCTTGCAAACTATCATAAAACAAATTCAAAATTCACCTGGGTCAGACTTCAACAATAAATCCCAATGGAACACTCAATGCTCAAAGTTTAAATGTTTTCCCAAAAGCTCCCTGCAACTTTTTGGGATATTTAAAACAAACTCGACCCAAACAAAACCACATCACCAGCGAAAAATACAAATGCAAAGGTTTTTACAACTTCTTTTAACAAAAACCTTATAACTTGTTTGTAACCTACCTTCCCCTTTGTCAAAAAAAATCAATTTTCGTGTGGTTGTTTACTAGAATTATTTTTCTTGCTGCCTTTTGGCTACTTTTCTGGTATAAGCATAACAATCTTTACGCATTAAAATCAGAAAACAGCAAAATTCAGGAATATTATTACAAAAACGGAGTAAAAAAGAAGTGATTTTGTTGTCGCTACTCAAACAAAAAAATGTAAACGAAAAAAATACAGAAGTCAACAATGAAACACTTTTAATGCTCTTACAAAAAAACTTAAACTGCTAAAAACAAACTTAGAAATATTTTGAAAATAACCAGTTTTATTATTAATTACATATTTTGCATATTTCAGCTATATTTTTAGCAGGTAAATTAATTGAATGTTTTTTATAATTTGAAGTGCCCTAAAATTAGTTTTACGCTTAAATGAAGATAACATTAAAGACATAAGAGTTTGTAGTATTGAACATTCTTATAAACTAAGGCAGTTTGTTTAAATATTTCAAAAAAAAAATTATGAATGTATTTTTACTCATCAAAATAGTCATAGTTTTCTCTTTAAGAGTGTATAACGGAACTTGAAGGAAATGAAATCGGAATGAATAGATTCCGGGCTTCAAACGGAAATGTATTGTGTCAGACAGAGACAGTCAGTCAAGTTATGGCTCCGCTGTCCGGCGAAATGCAAATTTCAATTTAACTTGGATGCACCAAAGACGCTGGCTAACAACTTTCAGACCCAAGCGAATTCACGGAGCTGCGGTTGCCATTTTCCATGCAATTACAGGACGATGCCAGGACCAAAAACCAAGGCGACTGAGGCTAAGGAAAACTTGTGTAATTGATATGTGTGTTGGCGCTGGCAACTTTCTAATGGAGACTCTCGCATCTCTCCCACTTCGTCGGACAGTGCCGAAAAGTTTGCGGTGTCCGGAAAATTGGGGTCGCCATGCGCTACACGTGTCTCAAGATTGAAGAGTGAAGTTCGACACAATTTGCCCACTAGATTGTAATTGGTTTTGCGGTGGATGCCTCGCTTGCAGATGAAACCCGATGGTTAAACGTAACACGAGTTGGCAATTACGAAAACTCAATTTGAAGGTAACTAATCGGTTATTCCAGAAATGCATGTAAAAACACGCACAAGATTGAAATCTTAATACAATTTGTGGAGAAGCTGGTTTAATTCATCCAGCCCTAACAGCAAAGATTTCGTAAACGACAGTTCGATAGTTCGGTCTTTCAACATTTTCTTTTTAAGCTTAAATTATCAAAACTGTATTAAAAATAGGGTATGCAAAACACCACAACAGTCGTATCATTACCCAAATAAAAAAAATTTGATGCCATAAAATAACTTAATCTAAGCTTATAATGTTTTAAATTTAAAATATAAAAACAGGGTCATAGACCCTATTTATGAAACCTCACCAGTAATTGCTTAAACTTCGCTTTAACGACGTAGACCGCGTATGACCTTTGACTTGGGAATATTTCAGCCATTTCCCCCTGCTGTTAGTCCCTTCACCCCCGCTTCTCCTTTAATCAACCGCCATAATTTTGTGTGGCACACCCTCGAATGGAAAATGCACACTGAACACCGTCACACAGGTCCCCCGAAACATTTAAATGCCATTTCAATTACGCGCTCTATCCCAACAGAATTTGCGCAAACCGAAAAAACCCCTTTACCTCTTAACCCTCTATTATTCGCGGGGCCAAAAGCTTCCGCTTCGTTAGTGCAACGTTTACGCACAAATTAACACGCTGGCAACTGGAACTTTTTGAAAACCAGGGTGACTGCGAAGCACAAACGACAAAGGGCTGCAAAACACACACAGACCGACCGAAGAGCGGTTGGATAAAAACAAAAAACATAATTTCAATTTTAATGAGCAGCAGCAGTTGGGAAATTATTCGGAAAAATTGCGTAACATAAAAATGAATTTCTATTATTTCTTGGAATGCAGCAGAAGCAGCAGACATTCCCCGGTGAATGGATTTCCACATCACGTTGCATATGTGCCAGAGCCACTGGAATGCATTTGCATTAATACCGGAGTCCTAAGTGCATGCTGATGCCAGTGGAATGGGAAATAACGAGAATATATACGGGAAATGGCAGGAGAAGTGGCACCCAGTCTAGTTTGAAGCCCCCATAAATACACCCGTTCTTCAGCATTCATAATTTTCTATTTACCACTTGGTTATGCCGAAAGGCTTATTGGCATTCGTGCCTCCTTCTCTTTCATAGAGGATGAAAATTCCCCTATTTTCATTTTTTTGCTAACTGCTTTAGGTAACGCACACTTTTGGTATTGAATAAGTATGCATGCCGAAAAACAACTACAGGCTCTTAAAAACGCTTGAAAGCTTAAATTTTTTATTAAAAATACGATAAATTATAAAACACAATTTTAAACTAGGATTTTTTGAACATTCTACATAAATGTATAAAACTCCAAAATACTACAAGTACTTAAACAAACTTTTTTAAAGGGGAACATTATTGAAATTAAAGACAGCACTTCAGATAAGAAAAAAGTAAGGAAAAAAGTCGTTCAATTCAATTTAATCTTCACTTTGAAACATTTACTTAAAAAAAGTTCAAAAGAAATAAAACAACACAACCAAATTAATTAGGATATATTGAAATTCTCACTGAAATTCCAATCCAATCAATCTATATTACATAGCCATTGATTGCCCCACCTCACTAAATTCAGTAAGTTCAAAAATTTCATAATCAACATTTTTCTACCCTAGAAAGGCAGATGCACACCCACTTTTCCGCTGGCACTTTTCCTGCTTGCAACTCCCCAAAGCTTTTTGGCTTAAAATGTTAATTGGACGCTGAAATGTTAAATTAGTAAAAGGCAAAGCGGGACAGAAAAGAGGGGTGCTGGAAAAAATCCCAGAAAAATGTAAGCCCCAGCCCACCCACAGCAGTTATGAAAAATGTCAGTTGGATGGCAGCCAACGGAGGGGAGGGGGATGGGCGGCATCGGGACTTCCGGTACAGTGGGACAGAAGAGGCACCCTCAACTCCCATTTTATTATGCATAAATTATGAAATTACGCAGAAAATAAATAAAAGCCAACCGCCACCCAATTTAATGCCGTGTTGGCAGACTCGTTCTTTGTCTAGGCCGAGTTCCATGTGGCAGCCACAAACAGTGATGACAACTTCGCTTGTTTTTAAATAAAAATGTTGGTTTTTTAATACACAAATGTAATACTGTCAGAAGGATACGTGCGCAAAAGCATTTATTATTCAAAGATTAAAGATTAAGTGTCTTATAAAATTGTTATTTGATCATTTTTCTTTTATTTTTGAATAACTTGTTTGAATTGAATTTGGCATCACTAGCCAACCAGAGGGGTCCTTTTTGTCAGGCCAAAGGAAAGAATTATTAAGCCATTTACGTGCCTTTGTTTTAATTTGCTGCATTTTGCAATTTGAACTGTGATTTTGAGTGATGTCTGCGGGGGCGAGTTAATCTTGATTCCGGTTGAGGCTGATGGCATTTCTGGGCAGGTGGTTTAAGCACCTGTCAGCCGGTTGCGAAGGCTGTGAACTGTTCGAAAGTCATTAAGTGGCTTACACCTGAATTAAACGCGTCATGCCCAGGCGAAATTTCATTGATTGCGTATACGAACTGTTGGCAGAATTTGCGGTGCGGTCAACTAATGGGAGTGTGTGTTTGAAAGTCATAAGTCAAAGCGAATCTGTGTGAATCTGTGTCGAACAGAAATTTGTTTAGGTCGAGGGAACTTACTAATAAAACTATTAATATAAAGACAACTATTTTGTTTATACAAAATTCGTATTAAAGAACGCTTATTTTACATTGATTAAACCAATTTAAATCGCCATTTTTTATTTACATCAGACAAACAATGTTTCATGAGAATGGTTATGGTAAAAGGTGAAAATGACAGGGAATACTAAAGACAGCATCATCACATCAATGGAAATTAAAGTCAAACAATTTCAATTTGATTTTACCATCAACTTTTCAGCAGCAGAACGTGCGAATCGTAAATGAATTTTACGATTGATCGAATTTTCCAATTTAATGGGAGAATAAAATGCAAAAAACGGCCGAGAAATACGAGAGTTCTATTAATGAAAGGCAGCGCCGGTAAAATTGAAATCCCAGTCTTAGAAGGATTAAGGATTTATTAAGCAATGCATTTCGCTCAAAGCTCGCAGAAGAGGAAGTCGGAAACCGGACGAAAAAGCTACGTTGCTCAAACAAGCAAATGAAAAGCAACTCAAGATAAAGTAATCAATGATTTTTTTATAGGAAAAAAGTCAAACGAGCAGCTAAACTGATTTTAGATGAGCTAAAAAATGATGATAAAGACAAGAAAGATGAAAGGAAAAACTGAAACAAGATTTTCAAGGTGTCTGAAAATTAATGATTAAATTTCGCTGCAATTTGAAGACGCAGAAAGAAGATGTTGAAAAAAGTTCCCAAGAAAAGTTGATGGAAATGTCAATGAGATATTTAAAACCATGTCTTTCTATGACACTACAATTTCGCTTGATTTTATGCATAACTTTTTGAGGAGGTATGAAGAATGAAGAACAATTTCTGCAAAATGTATACATCAGGGATTTGCATGAAAACAACCATCTGCCAAATATTTAAACAACCAACCATAAGTGCAGACAACTTTATCAGCAAAGCAACAATAAAAACACTTGGGCAGCTGGTCAGCCACTCATATGAAATGCATTTCAATTAAATGCAATAAATTAAATATAAATCCAGCACAGACTATCTAGCCATATGCCTCTGCAGCATGACCCCCAAAAATGTTGCATAATTAATTAGCAAAGCATGTGGCGAGAGAACAAGGTCAACAACAGAATTCAATTCGTTTACAAAGACTGCACATTATGCAGAAAATAAGATGCGAACTTAAGTATCAGATAGTTTTTTATTAATGAGGGTTGGTTGTTTAATACCTCAAAACATATGTTTGTTATAGTAAAACATATGTATTGGTTTAGTGGGCGGGAATTCTGAAGAGTTTAATTGTGAAAACCATTTTTTGTTATGTTTATTTTATTATTTTAATAAAAACGGGGCAGATTGTTTACTTAAAAATATACATTTTTAAGATCTAGTTAGGGTTAACAGAGTCATTACAGCATGTAGTATAAGACTTAGCAAGAAACTGTAAATGTACTACTGTATAACACAATATTTTAAACAAAAAAAAATTGGATATATAAAAAAAAAACTTTCTAATTGTAGAAAGTATTATTTTATCGTATTGTATTATTTGTATTGTATTATTTCTCACTTATTTTACTTGGGCTCAAGAACCTTTACATTTTGTTTTGACAGTCTTAAATATGTAAGCCTATTTAATAGTAACAACAAATATTTCTTGTTTCCAAATGAATGTAAGATTATTTTAAAATTTTCCGTCGACCGTCTGCCTTTTAGAACTCCTTCCATTCCAACACACCCATTAACACCCTATAAAAACCACCCACGCGATTTGCTTACAAAGCTCTCAAATGCGCTAAAGAGTTCTGAACGGCATTTTTGGTCCTTTGCCATGCGAATAGGAGAATACGAACCCACAAGTGGCATCTCATTGGTATCCATCTAATGACATCCAGCTAGCAGCTGTCAAACAAGGATGATGACTACGAGCGACTCAATCTTTGACTGACAGCCAACAGAATTCTAAAGCATTTTAATTGCTGTCTCAACTGGCGCTGCTGGCTCAGCTTTAGTCGTAGCTATAGCTTTAGCTTTTGCCCGATGCATGCGGAATGAAAGGGCATTAATATGATGACCTTGCACTCAGTCAGTTAGAAAGTGAAAGTGAAGGGGGGTGCTGGCTGCCGGTTGAAAAGCGAATTTGCATAATTTGCATGCAGCGGGGATGCGATGCAATTGCACTCAAACCAAGCATGGAATTTAGTTGTTAGCGAAACTTGCTGACAAATTGTGGCCCAGTCAACACCTCAAATCCCAGACCCGCCCACAGTTTTAGCCATATTCCGTAGTTTTCCCTTTTCACTTTACCTCCGTCTGTGCGGCGTCTGTGGGGATTTCTGGCCAAAAGGACAAAGGAGGCTAAAAAGGATGATGGAGGCTAAAAGGACGAGGAAGGCTAAGGAACGTCGACAATGTTGGCGACGACGCTGTGTTGACGACTTTTACCATTGAGACAGCCAAAGTTTTTATGGCAATTTTCATCAGAGCCAGACACTTGAAGTGGGTCCCCATCCTCGCTGTTGGCAGTTGCATGAATACGCAAATTTTAACATAAATTGCAACCAAGTTACACTTTTTCTTTCATTCGCATTTCCCCCATAGGCCGGGCTTGAATAAAGTGGAAAAGTTTTCATCGAAAAAACACATAATGTGAGAATAAAATGCCACAACTTAAAATATGTACTGTGAAATGCAGTTTAACGCAGGAATAATAAAATCTAGAAAACAAGTTCACAACACTTAGTGTGAGAAGCTTTCAAAGAAAACTTAAGCTTCTTGTCCAAAAAAATTAACTTAGGAATTAAGTATTAAGAATTTGTATTCATAAGGGTCTAAGTTTTTAAGTTTTTTAGCAGTTAGTAGTTGTTCTAAAGAATTTAAGACCTCAAAAAAACGAATTCACAATAAATCATTAAATTAAAACCAAAAATGTATATCAAAGCATTCTAGTAATTTAATTCTTGACTCTAATGATGATAAAAATCAGAAAATGTATTCAATGAATGTTGAATTTAATCTAAAAAGTGAGCTTATATTTCATCATATCTAAACTTTAGCTGGATATACATTACCAAAAAATTAAATAAATTAAAGTCTTTTGTAAGAATGAATATAGAAATATTTTGGTTCCAAGAATTCAGCTGTAAGAAATTTACCATGCAACTGGAAGTTTATGACTCAATTAGCATTATTCATGCTGTTGCCACTCGAATTGGTCTCTACCCTTCTGGCATCGTTTTTTTCTTGCCAATGTGTGAAAATGCACCAAAAGAAAGCAAACTATCAAAAGCTCAATATGTGTACAGGACACTTGTTTCAGATCCTGTGGCCAGACAGCTCTAAAATGGAGCTGGTGAAGATAGAAAATATGAGGAAAACTCGCAAAGTGTCAACACACTGCCATGGCAGAAAAGGAGGAAGGCAAGCCGAATGCACAGATTTCATGCAGCTCAATTTTGCAGGATTTACCGGATCGCCAGGACCTCAGACTTGGACAGGTGTCCTGCCTCACCCATTAGCATTAGACCCTTAGCTGAGCTTTTAAGCAGCATGCCTGGAGGGACTTTACTCGATGGGCGAAAGATTGGAACTAGTATGACCCGGATACGCATGGTGTGGGTACGGGTCGATATAGTCTCCGTCATCCATCCATATCCGTTGGGCATCCGGGTGTCCGGTTGATTGCTCATCAGCTTCGACTGGCGTTTGGCTTTCAGTTTCACACTGTTGCAGAGCAAATAACATTTTTACAGTCGCTCTTTGATTTGATTTTGAGTGCAAACCTGATGGATGCGGATTGATCATTGCCCCACGGCTATGGCACCGGTGTCGGTTCGAAGTCAGCACTTTGGTTGCAACTTTGCGGCAATTTTTATTTACCAGTGGCAATCCTTTTTGCCATACTTCTTGGGGGTTCACTGAATTTTCGCCAGCGCCATCGCTCCCATCCTCTCGTCCTGCATCAGACTTAATTAAGTTTTTGTCCTGGCCCCGCCGTGGCCGATGTTGCTGCTCTGTGGCATTGTTTACATGCCAGCCAAATGCACAAGCTGCAACAAAAAAAATCACAAAAATAGAAAAATAAATAAAAGCTGAAAAGTTGAAAATGTGCAACAAAGTACGGTGCACAATTTATAGGGTGCCGGATGGTGAAGGCTCTTTGAAGTTTAAAATAATTTAAGAATAATGTTTATATCTAAAAAGCAAACTTTGTGAATTTCAAAAACATAGTATTCAAATTTATTTCTTTTAAAATGCCTCAGACAAAATTTTACTTTAAATCATAAAAAACAATTTATTTTGGTATTACTTCAAGCTTAATTTTCAAAAACCATCAGCATTTCTTGGGCAACAAAATTAGATACTGAAAAATAAATAAATGAGAAAATGATTGTCAATAGATGTTAAATAAAATTGTCTCCAATTCTTTTCTGTTGTTTATACTTTGTTTCCAAGAACACAATAACAAAGAATAGATACAAAAAATTCCCATTAAAAATTCTGTGCAACGAAAGCTTGACGAATGACTGGAGAGCGGGACAAACTTGGTTAAATAATCATTGTCTACTTTCGCTTTAAGCACCTTCTAATTGCCTTTGTTAATTTGCGAGCATATTTCACTGGGAAGTGGCCTTAAATTGCACAGAGTGGGGAAAACTCTGTGTGGAGGTAACCGAAACCGCGACCAAAACCTAAACCAAAGCGGACAATGAAGCGTGAAAAGCGGAAGCGGAAATTAAGCGACTGCACTGGGACTGACTCCAGAGCTCCAGATCCTGTGGCAGGACATCGCCACCGCCATTGTCACGTCACTTGCCACGCGGTGGTCATTGTCCAGTCTCCCTTCTCCACAGGCCATTGTGCACTTGGTTTTTCCGCGGAGGCAGTGGCAACATGGAAAAGACTCAAAGAAGCGGATGGAGGCGTTTCCCTGGGGCTCCACCGTACGGTCCGCCCTGCGTTTGACTGCTGCAATTTGCACGTGGTGGTGGCGCAGTTTGTTTATTCTCTCTATTGGTTGATCCTTTTGCCTTCGGTCACTTGAGTGAGCTGAAGATGTACGGCTATTTGCAGAGGCGACTTTAAGATAGCTTGAACTAGTTGCAGACTTATAAACTTAATAGTAAAACGAGAATTTTTATGAAGGAAAGGAAGGATTTACTTATAAGGTATGAAATAAAGATTTTCTTAAACCTTTTTATTAATTAATTATATTTTTTAAGAAATGCAGGATGTAGCATTACTGCAAATTGCATTTAAAAATAAATATTTTAGTATGGAGCCTAAGTGTTTACTTAAGTAAGTAGTGTACCTTATTTTCGATACACTTAAAATACAATTCTTCTTATTTTCAAACAAAATGTTATAATTTCCCAGTTGTACAGTACCTAGATCTTGAGTGAAGTAAAGCGAAAATCAGATTTTCCTAATCTAGCTTAGTTACCTTACAACTTTTATGATAACGCAGCTGCTGCTGATCCTAATAATTAGCACACCCTACGTGTCATAAACAGATTAGGGAATTTGAATAACCCATATGCAGATGTTATGCCACCCAAAGGATTCACGATACCTGCGACAGGTAAAGACTTCAACTACCTGTTACCCTTTAGCTATAGTTTGTATATAAGCCCTGCCGATGTGGTGGAAATTATCATTCAGCTACTGAATCTTGTCCTAGACACATCTCACTATTTCAAAAAAAATTGTGAAGAACAATCAGTTATCAATTATCAGCATACCAGCAAACAGCATACCCAACCAAAACCATGTACGACGACGAGCCAATCTCCAGCTTTGTGTTCTCCAACGAGGAGACGACGCAGACCTTCCACCACCAGTGGTTCGCCCAGGGGGAGTTGCACGAATGCGCCACCTGCTTCAGCTCCATCCATGCGGATGAGCCACCATCCCAGCACTGGCTTCGCGGAGGTGAAGCCTCCCAGGGCCTGCAGCTCACCAAGCAGCAACAGGCTGTCCTGGACATCATCGAGGCCCGCCAGATTGAGACCTTCTTCTTCTGCGACGAGAGCTCCAAGGACAAGCTGGACCACTTCATGGGGGAGACCTGTGCCCGGGGAGTGCCCGAGCTGCTCCGCTGGATGTTCCAGAACAACACCGTGGCCGTGGAGTTCAGCCTGGCCTGCTATGTGAACTCCATGGACCAGGTGCTGATCTTCCAGAGCGGTTCCCTGCGGGTGGACCACCACTACGACGTGGACGAGTGCGTGGGAGTGGTCTACGAGATGCTGATGCAGAGGATAGAGAACTACCTTCACTGCAGCAGTGAGTACGGGATGGCCGAGTGCAGCATCACCAGATTGAAGGTGCAGGTCAGGAGGATTCGGGTGGATGCGGAGAGCCAGCCGGCGGAGTCAGCCCTCTTCGCCCTGCCCCTGCAGCTGAAACAGGATGAGGGTCTGTCCACCAAATCCACATCCACCACCAGCGAATCGGAATTGGCCAGCCTGCGCTCCGCCTACCTGAAGCACTTCCGCGAATGCAACGGCTTCTTCCCGCCCAACATGCGGGTGAATCTCTACGGACTGCAGCAGTGCAAGACCACCAAGGAGCTGTATGTGGTGCCCTATCACGTCAGCGAAACCCTCCAGCAGCTGCCCAACAAGAACTTCCTCATCCTGAACAACATAATGGGGCAGTTCCAGCGGCTGCACGAGCTCTCCACCCCCGTGAAGTCCCTCGAAAGGGACCAGCTCAGCTCGCCCCTGAGGGAACTCCACTGCCGGAGGTGTCGCACCCAGTTCTCGCGGAGCAGCAAACTCCACATCCACCAGAAGCTCCGCTGCGGCCAGGACTTCTCCGTGGACAGCATGCACGCGGACATCGTGGAGATCTACGAGCAGTGCCTGCCCATCTCGAGGAGCGTCTTCCAGTACGCCTGCTACGGCATCACCAAGCCCAAGACCGTGATGCGGAAGGGCCAGTTCGTGCCCATCGAGTGCGACTGGCGCAGCGAGAGCTCCGTGAAGGTCCAGCACGGCCCCTGTGTCGTCATCAGCAACGCCCAACACAGCAGTCCCTGTAAATTCTATTAATAAATAAATACAATTTAAGCAAGATTAACATTTTCTTATTTTTTTGGGCGGGAAAGTAGTTCAAATAATTTTAGATTGAAAATTTTGAAAACTTGAAGGGTATTGTTAATTTTTGGCCAAAACAAAAGCAACCGATCTGTTGGGCATCATAACGGGTGACCACCTCCTTTTACATTTGTAGTAATCTTAAATATGCATTTATTCATAATAATTTAAAGTTAGTACTTACTTTACTTTAATACTTTAATCAAAATTAGTTGGATACAAGTTGATTAGTTAGGCAACAGTCACAATTAGCACCCAGAATGAGAGCTCTGGCCAAAAATCATTTTAAGATTTTAGCTTAATCAATAAATAACCAATTTAAGGTGCTTCCGTAAAAATTGCCAGATAATTTGGAGATTTTCTCGCATCCGTTAATTTAAGATTCGAAAATGCACAGCAAAACAAAGTCAAACAAAACCGTTTTCCGCGAATCACCCACACATCGCACCACAAGCCATTTATTGCGGTTTAATTCGCGTGGCTTAGAGCCAAAAAAAAAGAAAAAAGATAGATGGAAAAGTCAAAACTAACAGCTTTTCCTCTTTCGGCCAGTTGCTAATTAGTCAGCGGTTTTGAAGAAGGAAGGAAAAATGGGCGAAGTCCTTTAATTTGATAGCACTGGACATTTGCCTTTGATAATTGTGAGCTTTATGGAATAAAATTGTTACAGAGATTTTTTAAATAAATAAAAATAAAAAAACATGTTGAAAACATAAAACAGAAAACGATTTATCATGAGCAATGTAACAAAAAGTTTTAGTTTTTAAAGACGACCGTCTTATGTAAATATTTTCTTAACATTTTTCAAATATTTCTGAAAAGTCTCAAGCATTAAAGAAAATTTATATAAAACTGATCATTTGTTCAGCTGTGAAGTACTGAAAATTATTTGATAGTCAACAGAACACATTTCCTCCAGGGACAAACCCAAGTGTCACAACACGTAAGTCAACACGTGGAAATTGGATTATTAGAGCGGCGCGTGTGTACACACGGCACAATGGCAGACGAAGGATCCGGCAAATTGGACTGGAAGTAGTCCAAGACGACGACCAATGTCGATTGGGCAACCAACGAGGCACAAAACAAGCATTCGAGGAATGCGGGCCCATTTAAAATTCAACAGAGAGCAAGAAGTCCAGGACGAAGCAGCCTTGGAATGCGCTTTAAGGAGCATCCATAATTCAGTGAGCAGCCAGCAGGTGGGAAAGTTGGAGAACAGCCTGAACAAGTAAATTGTTGTCGGGAGTCCTTGGATTTGTGCAATGGATTGATGTTGATATGTGTATAGCTTATAGTTTTGGTGAATCAATTGTTTACTGTCATTCGAAGGATTGAATATACGACTAATGTAACTAGTAACGAGGGACCCAACATTATCAATATTTGCGACTTTTATTTAAAAAAGACTACTGATATCTTTATTTTCTTTACAAATATATGAACATGTCATAGTTTGCATAAAGCACAATCGAAGCTCGTATTTAAACACAAGGGAAGTACTTCAACAGAAGACACAATGTAATATGGTCAAAAACTTTAAAAAGATATGACATAAATAAGTTTTTTTTTGTAAAGTATGCTATTAAAACTATAGTGTATGCTTTCTATCAGGAACTATAGCCTCAAAGTTACGACAGTAATCAGAAACATGTAGAACTCATAAAAACCACCAAGTTTTGGCTAGACATTGCTCTTTATTTTGATTGCCCAGACGGCAATCGCAAGGACAGCATGTGCAGAATACGGCCATCTGTAGACTTTGGTCTTTAAATTTAAAGCCAATTCTCAAACGGCCGAGCCTGTCAGATCGCATATCGCAAATCGATTTTTCTTTCTCGGTTATGTTTTGGTTATAAATTACACAGCGAAATGACATGTCGCCCCTCGTCAAAATCGCCGGCGCTTAATAAATCGTGTGCAATTTACGCTGCCCATTTTTGCACTCTGCGTGAGACTCATTATGGCCGTCACGCCCTAATCCCAAAGCGTTGTAATAATAATTCAAATACGGCGGCACATTAGTTCCGCCATTTTGAGCAGCCAGTGTACAATAAACGATGGGCCAACAGGTTGTGACAAGTGGATTTGGTCGAGACCGGAGGCTTTTACTATTTGTAGACACTTCATAAATGTCGGCGAAAGTTATTAAATGGGTATTTCAAAGGCACATGGAAAAAATATAATGAAAACTAAACTTTCTGAAATTTAAAAAAATAATCAAAAAATAACATTATAAACAACAAATAATTTCTAAAAGCAAATTTGATTTGAATTTTTCATTTGAGGACATAGATGTTTAGATATAAAAAGATAAAAAGTGTTTTTTTTTTAAATTTAAGTCGATTATTATTATTCTAAGTGCACAGCAGAATGATTGATAGTCATGGGAGAAAGGGGAAAATGGGCCTTTCTGAATCGGAAGACATGAGCCCATAAAACGTTTTCGGCAAAATGTTCATCAAGTAGCCATACAATAAATAATAGAACAGTCAGAAACATTTGATGGAGAACCATAAAAATGCAGCTCACCCAAAAAGAAGTAAAGAAGACTACACCAGCTCATTCAAATTGTAGCCATGTACACATAAAGAGCAGACAAAGGACATAAAGTAAATGAAGCGCCACACGAAATGTAGACTTCAGATGAGTAGTGGCAACTCCCAGACGATGTGACGAGTATTTTCATTCTATTTCCATTTGCACATTCTCGTAACTCAGTTGCCATTCAAAGGCAAAGGCAGTGCCGCAGTCGAAATCGAAATCAATTGTAACACACAATGAAAACAGTTTTCCTTCACAATGAATGCTTACCATACACACTGGGATTTTCGCAGCACTCTACACTTGAAATGAGATTCGTAATAAATCGGGGAAAAATAAACTTTTTAAGAATTTAAAAATCGCCTATTGAATAAATCAAAGATTTCTTAGTGACTCGAATACTCAATAAAAATGATGACATTCAATTAAAAATGGTTTTACTTAATTAATATTTTAAGATTAAATTAAACTAACACAAATTAAAACCCAAATGTTGTATTTGCTTATAGTATATACTTTTGGGCATTTTTTAAAAGCCAAAATAAATTTGGTAAAGCCACTAAAAATTCCTTTTGTAATGCTTTGAAAACCAAATTAAATGTGTTTTTGTTATTATTTAAAACTTTTTTTGAGTGTTGACCAAAACGAAAGAGTCTCACCCAGCAAAGAGAAGGAGCTTTAATAAAAAAAAATAATCATTTAAGAAAGATGTCAGGACCCAATCTTCCAGGTTTTCAGGAACAATGGACAGGCGATAGAGTGAATCGTATGTGAATTGAAGACTGGCTGACAACAAGTTGACAAGATAAGGTTTAACATCAATCGCGACTTGCAGACTTTGGCAATACTTACCCTTGAAAAGCTTGAATTCAAAATGGTTATTATGTCTGGCTTGTAGGGGGACATGACTTTTTTGCAGGGGATTTGGTTTCAATAAGTAAATTTTCAATGAACATCCTCCGATTGTTGATGGAACTTTCATTGCTCCAAATAAAGAGATTTACTACAAGACTTTATGTAAAGGTTTTTTTTTAAATTATAGAAGCCCTATGGTATTGTAAATTATACAAATTATAAATAAAATAAATCACCATTTGTAAAAACATTTCCTTTCTTTACAAATAAAAATGACGCTATGGTTGACATATATTATTCTATTCATTTTCTTTGTGTAGATATTTATATATTTGTTGCGGTTTTTTATAAACAATCCCGCTTTGAAGGTATTTAAATTGAATTTAAATTTAGCTTTTATAAAAAAGCCACGCTTCTATTATAACTTAAGATATCGTCCATTTCGGTGATTTCTTTCTTCAGTAAATTTTAATACTCTTGTTTCTGGCTGCAAAAAGGGAGACTTTCCCGCTTTTCACAAAAACCAAATAGACAATACCTTCATCCAACCATAGAAATCCTTCAGCTTCAGTTCCATGAATACAGATTGCGTGCAGTGACGCAAATCGACGATAGAGTATGGAATTCATAAGAGTGTGCAAATTAGAATACGAGTATGAATGAATAAAAAAAAAACCAACACCAAATACAAAACAAAACAAGCAATCATAAAGGAGAGATGAAAACTAATTTTGGCCAGGCCTTCGCTATGATTAACCCTAAGATTACAACGTACATTTACTTATATAAAAGGAATGATGGAAGGGTATATCGCGAAAACAAGACAGCAAACAAATGCCAAATTAACGACTCGTCAAATGGATGTTATTAGCATAAATTGCTTTTTAATGCCAAAGATTGTTCGGTACAAGCATTTTAATCCGCATACGATTATCACATGCTTGTACTTTTGATTTGGCATGGTCTGACAGTCATACTTCAGCTCATCTCGACGCAGACAGGACCCCTAAGTGATTTGTTTATTCAAGAGGAATTGATTGCAACAAAAACAGAGGCAGACAAAGACAATCGCAGCCAGCTGTGGCCCAAGAACCCGAATCCTAATCCGAATCAGAAACAGAAACCCAGCCAGACACAGAGGTTATACAAATGCCATCCATCCATTGGACACACCCCCATTCGAACAAGTGTAAATTTGCCATTTTTATGGTTTAAGTGTCGCGTCATTATAATTCAGTCGAACATATATGGCACTCGAGCCATTCGAATTGTTTATGGTAGACACATTAAAAGTTAGCTCGAAGTAAGCAAGCACCACATGTTTGCTTTAGAGAAATATTTATCACCCGAAAGGCAAAATAACGTAAAAAACAAATAATGCCTTTGATGAAAATAAATGAAATAATTCGAACCCTTTTCATACAGCTCAATACTTCAGATTTAATTTTGATTAAATTTAAGCAAAAGAAAATAATTATTCACATGACTTTAAATTGAAAGGAATTTATAACAAATTTAACCATTCACCATTAAATTATTATTAAATATATGGCATGTAATTGTGAAGTGTGTGTATTTGTCGGGATGAATTTTCTTTTTGATATCAAATATTTATAGACCTGTGCAGACTTTTGTAATAACTCAGTGCCAAGAGTTTAAATTGGAATAAACATATGTCAAGGATGTTCACAAAAGTACATAAATAATGCAATAAAAAGCTCATTTCAACATTTTGTTGGCCACTAAAAGAAGATAAAAATGTCGTTAGGAATTAATAAATAAGTCGCATGTACTTACACCACATATTTCCCTTTAAGAGAGGGCACTGATGATAAAGAACACTCCCCTTGGGATTAACCCAAATTAGCATAGTACCCTTCTTGGGTTTTACTTTTACTTCGAGGGAAGGGAATACAATCTCTCCTCCTTTTTCAGCGTTACTTAACTAAAGAATTTGGAGAAAAATTATTAATATAATAAATTATTAAGTCTTAATGATAAATTAATATTCTTACATATATCAAAGCGTTCGCTAAGTGGTTTCTCCTGGACTTTGAGGTATCATCTGGATTGTAGTTACCAGCAATACCATAATTGATGACTTCAAGCATTTGATTTTTGTCCATTTCAAATCCTGTGATATCAATGATTCGACTATTCATTTTGTGAACAATATTATGTGAAGAGCTGAATAGAGTTGAGATTTTACAACTGCAATTCCATGACAGGTGTTGATTGCGCTGAAGTTTTGGTCTAGAAACAGCCTTCAATAGTTCTATATCCTTTTGAGTGACGAAATCGGGAATTATAAATATAGTTGGATTAATGGACAACAACTCTATTTTTAAAGGTGCCAAATTAAGAAATGGTGTCCAATTTGTATAACGGCAAATGAGTTTTCGTGATATTTTTTTGGATAATGCTTTGAGCAAATGGTTTTCTGGATCTGAAAATCCTTTTGTCTTTCTTTAAGATTGGGTGGATTTGCTTGCAGATAATCCAGCTTTGGCAGTTGCTTTAACATATAAGACTGCCTGGGAACTATTGAAAGTAACTTAGTCGCCAGTTGTTTTGCATCCAAGTAAAGACCTACAATTAAAACAAAAAAATAATAACTGTACAATAAATCGAATAGCTTTAATAGAAACGGTTAAAATAATATTGTAAAACTTGGATTAATTTATAAATAAATAAAGTGTTTATGATCAAAAATAGATTTCTATTTTTTTTAAATTCAATTTATATCGATATGTTGCTATTGTATGTGATTTTAGAGATTGGCTTTATATTACCGAATTTTATAGAATTCAGACTTTTACAACTTTCATAGAAAATAAGTTGGTCTAAAAAAGTCTTATTTTTTTCGCAAATATATAATCATTAGTTGACAAGCAAAATAAAAATAACCGTATTTAATTATTAATCAATGCTCTCTTCCTAGATATATTAATATTAAATATTAACTTACCAAGTCCCTTCTTGGCCTCCATCAGAAATTCCAACAAGTTGGGATAACTCCAAAGCTTAATTTTCAGGTCATCCGGATTGGGATGCTTTTCGTATTGATAAAGAGCCAATTGTAACCAATATTCCGCTTGGTCGTAATGTTTGAAGTTTTGATACATTAGCCCGAGTATTAAACACTCGTCAATACTCCATTTCTTGGCACTAAGGATAATTTCGAAAAAAGTATTAGTAAATCATACACGATAAACGTAATTCTTACTTGAAGTCTTTGCCATCTAATATGCCTTCTACCATGTCAGAAGAGTCCAAGTTATACACTGTTTGGAGTCTATAAATAGCACCTAAGGATTCCTCAAAGTCCTCAGAGGTGGGTTGCTTTATTAATAATTCCTGTGATAGTAAAATCTCTTTGGTGCCCAGTTCTTTTTTCAATAATTTTAAGTATTTGGGCCAATCCTTGTGAATGTGCCTTAAAACTTTAAATTCACACAATGCATTGTGCTGAAATTGCGAAGCGGATTTTAACAGATTTTCTGAATAATTTATGGCTCTGTAAAGGAAGAAAAGAATGTTGACATATAATCTCATTTAAGTAATCTGTTCTGCCATTATATAAATTATTTTTGCTCTTACAGCTTAATTTCTTTTAAGTGCTCATCCAATGATTCTCTATAGTTGAAAAGATTTCGTACTTGGGTTTCTTTCAACTTCAACAAAGTCAATTGTGATTCTGAGGATATTGCAAAGTCATATGAAATTGGTGAGGATAAAACTTGACCTTTAACTTGCAGGCCAAAACCAGCAGTTAACACTATGAAGAGTAGCAACATTTCAATCATCAGAATAGACTGACTATTTAAAAAAAACAAGCCTTTTTAATTTATTTTACATTATGGTAAATTCGTTATGCATCATGGTAGATTTTGCAGGGTTGCTAAAAATAAAAAACAAATTTATCTTTATTAAACATAAAATAAATATTCTTCAAAGCAATTTTTACAAATTAATGGCGTTATTGCAGCATTTATATTTATTATTTAAATGTAAAATATAAAGTGTTATATAAAGTGGTGTGGTCTATTTTCATGCATAAACTTTTTCTCAATAATCTTTGCATTATATTCAGGCGGTGGCTTCATCTTCAAAGGACAAGGTCGAATAAACATTTGAGCATTTTCTCGAAGCCATTTGGTGGCAACTGAAAAACGCCGAAATTAAATATAAAATGGTTTATAAAAATTACCAAATACTTACTCCATTTATCACCCTTCAAAATGGGGCAAGATACATGTGTGACTCTCCAATCGCTGGTTCCATTCAATAACAGATTGAACCATACCAGCAAGGATCCTTTTTGAGTATTAACTCGTAGATCCAGGTAAGGAAAAACCGTTTCACCACCTTGCTCAACGTCGCTTAGCTGAAAAAAACTCAGTCAAAACTAATACAAATTTTTTCATTAATTCTTACATAATACAAAGCCGTAATAATTCGATTGCCGTATTTCCAAAATGTACTATTAGTTGATTGTGTGGAGTCCTGGTGCTCATATAGATGTCCACCAATACCATAGTTACTAATCTGCAACTCTTCAGAGTCTTTTACATTTAAGCCCGTGGCATCCATAACACGTTGATTCAAATTCTTCATTAAGTTATGATGAGCATTATCATTTAAGCGCATTGTCTTGCATGTGCGCAGATTAGAGAAGTCTTCAATTACCTCATTGGCACTGGTGAAAAACATGCTGCGCTTTAAGTGTGGATTTGATAGAGTCTTCAGCAACACAATTTCTTCATTATGGATGAGATTGTGATAAATATTTATAGGTGGATCAAGATTCAACTCTTCCATTTTTATGGGTGCCAACTGAAGAAACGGTGAAGAGTGTAGAAGATGACAAAGCAAATATTTCTTTGCGGGGTATTCCATGTGACAAGCTGGCTTAAATAGAAATTTATTTGGCTTTTCCGGGGTAAGAACTTCGGGTATCGAACTCAACTTTTTTAGTCTGGGAATCTGTTGCTGCCAAAATGTTTGACTTTGGTTTAAGTTCTGTGCTTTATATACATAATCCAAAGCGGCCTTATAACGACCGGAACTCTGAGCCGCCTTCATAAGCAGTTTCAAAATAAAATCATTAGACAGCCCAAAGATATCAAACTTCTTCGAATTTGGGTCATAATTGTAGTTTTCCAGAGCCAAATTAAACCAACGTTCTGCTCCCAGGAACTTTTCGTCGAGATAATAAACAGAGCCCATCATTACGTACTCCAAAACACTAAATTTCTTGCACCTATTATAACGAATAAAATATATTAACTTTAAATGGTTTTTAAATAAAAACAATCTCACTAACCTGTATTGCTCTCCTCTTAGCAAACCAATTGACATTTCAGCGGGGTCTAGTCTGTAGGTTGACTGCAATCGATACATGCCATAAAGTGCTTCATTATAGTCTATTTTTGTAGGCATGTTATCTCGTAAGTTTTGTAAATTGACAATTTCTTTAAAACCGTGTTTTTCTTTTAGAAAATGTAACCACTTTTGCCAGTCAAAATACAATTGGCGTGTTAATTTAAAGGTGTAGAAAGAATTTGACGAATGATTGGTCTTAAGAAGAATTTCCAGTTGATTAATGGCTCTAAAAGAGTAATAAATTTGTAGTATATACATTTTCTTACAAAACTCGTTTCTTACAGCTTGATATGTGATAATCGCTTTGTAAGATCCTCTGCATAGTTTTGCAGGATCTTAACCGCCTTTTCCTTCAGTGACAATAATGGCAACATGTGTGCCTGGCATAAAGCATACCCATGCGATGATTTCGATGGTTCTATTGGTTCTTGATTGCTCAAACCAATTCCATTTAGTAAAAATATAAGAACACAAATCTGAAGCATGACAGTAGCTAAATTAAACTAAATGCTAGGAAATACAAATTTAAGTTTGGACACATTTTTAACAACCTTGTCAAAAGACGTTAGTTAGGCTTGCAAGATTTAATACAATGCAATTTCAAATACTAATTAATACCACATACAAATTTTAAACTTATTAAAAATAATAATTATAGACACCGAGTTTCTACTAAACTTTTCTTAAAATAAGATTTATATATTAAGAATGAATTTATGTTCATTTTACATATTCTCCACATATTGAGGTTTCTTAAAACATATTTTGCGACATTTAGTTTTCCAGAGAAATGCATTTGCTATGCCCTGATCGACAATTTAATAGTCTGTAAGGTAAGAAAATATTTATGCAGTTCATTTTTGTACTGCCAATAGAAAGAAACATGTGCTTAATGCTAACAATTGGTTTAATTTCAATTTTTCTTTCGGGGGCACTTTTTGAAATTTTGACTGATTCAGCCATGTCTATAGCTGGAATGAAAGGTCTAGTGGACATGGAGGGCTTATTCATCAGCGAGTTAACGAACTATACAAAAGCCTTAAAGGACAAAATCGATGATATAGAAAGGTGATTATTAGTCAGATGTATGTTTATTTAATTTTACTTGTCTACTTTTTTAGTTTTCTACAAAAAGTACAATCCAAACGAGAAATTTCTCGAAAAAACCCACAGAAGTTCGTTGCCCATCCACTCAACGCATTTTCCCTCATTCGACGACTGCATGAGGATTGGACTGAGATTGAGTTATTTATGTCCAAACAGGTCGGTTTGAACCACCTTGAAGCCATTAAAAAAGGTTTAGACGAATCACAACCCACTGATCAGGATCTTTTGGATGCCACGAATGGAATAATAACAATGCAACGAAACTACAATCTACAGCCGGTTGACATTGCAAAGGGAATCCTAGGGAGCCAAAAATACAAGTGAGTAACGATTTCTTTGAATATTTTGTCAGACTTTATACAATCTTAATAATAACAGTCTAATTATACTATTACATTTTTTACTATCCCATTTTTCTTATATTTTTGTAGTGTCAATTTGACTTCCCTAAATTGCCAGCTTTTGGCCAAGGCTTGTTTTAGCTTGAATGAGGATAGAGCTGCTTTAAGTTATTTTGAAACTGCTGTGGAACACTACGATGAAAATCGGGATGGCCAAGTCTACAGGGAGGTATTTGACTTTAAGCTGTCTGATTTATACACAAATTACACAAAAATATTGATAATCAAAGGTAAGTTAGTTTGTGTGGCTTCAATAGTTTGCAACTTATTTCATTTACCATTGGGAAGGTTTTCGTAGTGCCGCCTTGAATATTCTTCGCAACGTATCTGATTTGGATGCTGATCTCTGGTTACTTCAGAGAAAAGTCAATGAAGAAGCTAAGATTGATATTCCTGATCCCACCGTATGTGCTAGCATTATAACGTAAATATAAACTACATATTTCTTCTATGCTAGTATTACACAGCCCCATGGACTGACCGATCAGGTTGTCAAGGATTATGGGAGTCCAAAAACTATTTTAGTTGTTACTATGAAAGTGGAACCACCGAATATCTAAGGATTGCCCCACTAAAAGTTGAGATTCTCAGCTTAGATCCCCACATAGCAATTTATCATGATGTAATCTTTGACAGCGAAATCTCAAGGATGAAAAATATTTCACTTCCTTTACTAAAGGGTCCTTTGCGATACCTAAATAGTGATGACTTTAACCTAAAGTTTGCTAATATATATGGGGAGCATCAAAGTCCGTTAAATCAGCGAATTAGGGATATCACAGGAGATAACGTAAAAGAGGATAAAGATTTTGTGATATTTAACTATGGTATGTGTGGGTTTAAAAACTATCATTTTGATAACTTAGAATTACAGGATCAAACGGTAAGCTGAATACATAATCAGAAGAATTGGAAATAAAATATTGCTATTTCAGGCAGAACTAGGAGATCGCCTTACAAGCATTAAGTTTTTTGTAAGTATATGCGTACAAATAGTGTAAGCTTGTTTTATTAAATATTAATTAAATACTTTAGTTAAACGATGTGACCGAGGGTGGAGCCCTTGTTTTTCCGTATTTAAATCTGACCATTTGGCCCCAAAAAGGCAGCGCTGTGGTGTGGCAAAATCTAAATAATGCAATGGATGCTAACGAAGATTTTATCCACTTGTCTTGTCCGGTTATTGTGGGCTCTAAATGGAGTAAGTTATGATTTCAATTAAAATAACCAATATTTAAATTCTTTATTTTTAGCCCTCTCCAAATGGTTACATCAAAACCCTCTAATGTTTTCCAAACCTTGTAAAAAAGTATAAAGAGTTTAACATATAAATTCAACTAGTAAAGTCCACGTGCCTAAAGCATGAAATTATAAGCGTTAAATAAATAATTTAAACAACAATTTCCGCTTGACTATAATTATTTTTGTTTTTACTGCAATCTAGTGGAAATTGTCAAACAATGAGGATTATTTTGGTATTCGTTTTTCTGCTCATCGAAGTCCAACAAAATTTTGCCATAAGCCCGGATGAAAATGAGAAATTAAATTTATTATATAATAAGGATTATTATAGTTCCTCAGTTCTGGGACTAGTAAAACTCTTAAAACTGGAGCAAGAGTTTATGGACAATTTTACGATCTATACCAATGTCTTGCAGGAGAAAGTCGACAATATAAATATGTAAGTATACATCCACAGAAACTAAGTTTTATATCTTACATTCAGGATATGGTTTAGTTATCTAGATACCTTAACGAGGCCCCCGCATAAGACTCATAAAAAGAGGGAGAAGTTTGTTTCCAATCCGCTAAATGCTTTTGGATTGATCAGAAGACTACATCAGGATTGGCCCAAATGGCAAAACTACACTAAAAAACCCCTGGGCCTTCTACAACTGAACGCTATGGAGGATATTCTAAGTAAAGCCCCTGATTCCTTTGACATGAACGAAACCCTAAAAGCAATGCATCGCATCGAGACAACCTACGATCTTCAAGCGAAAGATATAGCAAAGGGACTGCTTCAAAGCACACAATTTAAGTCAGTCTAAAATAGATACAAAAGAAAATACTTTTATAAATATTTTTGGTTTGTTATATTTTTTAACCAGCTATAAACTCAACATGAGAGATTGTCTGGCATTGGCTCACCATAAATTTGAAGTTGGAGACTTTCACCGATCACTTTTATGGTTCCAAGAAGCTTTAAATCTAAATACAGAACTGAGTCAGGACATTATCAGTAAATTGCAGAGCCTTGAACTAAAAGCCTTTGCCACATCGATAATCACTCGCAGTAAGTAAATGTAGTTCATATGACAAAAATATTAGAAAGATTTTCAAAATATCTTATATCCTTATCAGTTGTATATTTCTTATATGTATGATATATTTTTCCTGTGCAGGCATTTATATGACGGGTCAATCGTTGAATAATAAAACCATCCATAAATTAGTAAGCAGCCAATTGAAAGATGCCAAACAAAAAGACTTGAAGGACATTATCAGCTCAAAACTAAGCAAAATAAATAAGGAAAGTACATATGCATCAGATATATTAAAAAAAAATCCAAATTCCCTTCATAGTGGATGTCAAGGACTCTTCCCCAAGCCAACAAATCTCGTCTGCCGTTACAACTTCACTACAAACATGTTTTTAAAATTGGCCCCTCTAAAAATGGAGGAAATAAGTCGGGACCCTTACATTGTAATGGTGCACGATGTGATATCGGATAAGGATATCGAGGAAATTAAAGGAATTATAGGGCAAATGGGCACTGGATGGTCTGGATCAGATGGTTCCATGGAAATAGTGGCCCGCATCTATTGGGCAAGGAAAAAATCCGCGTTCAGAGATCGAATCAATCAACTCATTTCTGACATAACAGGCTTTAAACTGGAGGAGTTTCCTGCTTTACAGCTGGCTAATTTTGGCGTGGGCGGATACTTCAAGCCACATTTCGACTATTTTTCAGAGCGCCTAAAAAAAGGAGATGCCAACAACACTTTGGGAGATCGAATCGCAAGCTTTATCTTTTATGTATGTATTCAAATTACTACTTTAAGACGTCTTGACACTGAATAGATTTAATGAACAGGCTGGAGAAGTTTCACAAGGTGGCCAAACGGTTTTCCCAGATATTAAGGTGGCGGTGGAGCCCAAAAAAGGCAGCGCTCTATTTTGGTTCAATGATTTCGATGATGAAACACCAGATCCGCGATCCTTGCATTCTGTATGTCCTGTTATAGTCGGTTCCAGATGGAGTGAGTACTAAATATTATTATATAAATATTATAATATAAACTGCTAACCTAATTTTCTCCTTTTAGCAATTACCAAATGGATACACTATAACCCACAAATATTTGTGAAGCCCTGCAGTCCAAGGATTCGAAAAAAAGCTCTTAATCACTAGTGTTTTTTGGCTTTAAAATTAAATTTGGTTTTCACAAGTATAACAAATTTATTAGTGACGCTAAAACCCAATCGAATTTAGTTGTTTTCTTGACTATCGTTCATATTCAAGACAGTCAAAATGAGGAGCTGTCACAGTTTGCTAATACTTTTACTTTTCTGGGCGCAAATTAATGCCGACAGTGCAAAAAGTTCTAAAAACGATGAAAACAATGAATTATATAGCACTTCAATCACGGGACTTTTGAAACTAATAGAAATGGACCAACAATTTATAGAAAATATAAAGGCATACACTAATAAAATGGACGAGAAGGTTAAGAATCTGCAAGCGTAAGGCATTTTTAAAACAAAGCAAGAATCTCTAAAGTCAGATCTACTTTCCACAGATATATTGAATCAATTGATTATGGGGTCAGGGAAAGCTTGGAAGAACGGGAGAAATATGTTAGTAATCCATTAAATGCTTTCAGTCTAATGAGACGCACGCATCAAGATTTACCAAAATGGCACAATTACTCACAGCAGATTGTTGGATTGGGTGAGAATATTCTGTGGGGAAATATAACATATATTTATTATATGTATTCATGATTTGATACCAATATAAGATATAAATTTCTTCCCAAAAACAAAGGTTTTAATTTTACGAAAATTACATAACTTAGGTTTATCTACCCACCATTTAAATTTAAGAACTAAAACAAGTATTATATCATTATTTATTCAGAGGAACTGTATGCCTTAGAAGAAATCCTTGCTAAGGCCCCTGATAAAAAGGACATGGAGTACTCTCTGAGAAATATGCATCGGCTAGAAAAGATATACGATCTTGAGGCAACGGATTTAGCAAGAGGTCGCCTACATGACAAACAATACGAGTAAGTACCCCCTACTTGTTAAAAACCAATAGCCTAAAGCTACTATTTTACAGCATTAAACTTTCCTTACGAGATTGCGTTGCTTTGGGTAAGCACAAATTCCATATGGAAGACTACCAAAGAGCTTCCATGTGGTTTCGCATGGCCATCAAACATGAACCTGAAGAAAATTACTCGATAATCAATAATATTCTTGGAAATCCCAGGGATAAGTTGTATATGCAGTATGCCAAATCAATGATCATCTTTGGTGAGTCCTGTCTACCAGATCTACCCTACTTCAAGCTATTCATTTTTAACATTCAGGCATAATCCAGTCGAATCCTTCGATGACCATCAAAGAAGTGAAAGCAATATCTAATGGGGCACTAAAAAAGTCCAGTCTAGCAGATTTAAAATCTCTTATATCCGAACTGCTAAGCCAAAGTGATGAGGAAATAGTTTCGGAAATAAACGTTAATAAGACAGCCCCCACTGATTACGAATTGGGATGCCGTGGGCAGTTTTCCCGGCGGAGGAATCTAGTTTGCAGTTACAATTTCACAACAACTCCATTCTTGAAATTAGCACCTCTAAAACAGGAGGTGTTAAGCATGGATCCTTACATTGTGATTTACCACAACGTTCTTTATGACGAAGAGATCTTGAAACTAGAGCAACACGCGGAGAACACCAATCAATCAATCATCAGTACTATCAAGAAACGTATATTTCGACGCATCACCGACATGACAGGGTTCAGTTTTCCACTTACAGATGACCTTAAATTATCAGATCACAAAACATCTTCACTGCCAAACGCTCACCCAGCAGGAACATTAACATTTTATGTGAGTACCTATTCTCGGGAAGGGAAATCGAGACTCTGATTACTTTTGTAGAAAAGTATAAATAGTGGTGGCGAAACAAACAAATCATTTTTCACAAATGACACCTTATTGTTATTCAACCCATTCAACAGGCTAACGATGTGGAGCAGGGTGGTGCGACAGTCTTTCCAAAATTGAAAATATCTGTTTTCCCCCAAAAAGGCAGCTGTTTGTTCTGGAAATATTTATTCGATAATGGAAGCCCAGATCCTCGCAGTGAGCAGTTGGAATGTCCAGTTCTTCAAGGAAATTAAAAGGGTAGCTAGAAAACGAAATAATAAGTGTATTAACTTTATTTAATTTATTTGTTCTTATATTTTCAGTTCTCACCAAATGGGTGCATATGAAATCAAAAATTTGCAGACCAAAAATGAGACATAAAATTGAATTAGGAAAATTTTAAATATCAATAAGCATTACATTTTGTTTGAATATCAATCTTTTAAAACTATTTTCCAAAAAAACTTCTCATCTATAAAATTGTTGTTGTTTTGGAGAGGTAACGACTTAGATGATAAGAAATAATACAACGCATCGAATCAATTAAGCCATCCCAGACTTACAAAACTATTGTTTCTCGCTCATAAAATTCAGTTTAAACTGGAAGTCTCCTTATGCAAAATGAGACGGTACGTAAGTTTACTCGCAATTCTCGTCTGCTTAGGCGATATTTTTGTAAAGGGGATCAAAGATGAACTCTACGATGAAAGCATAGAACGATACAGCTCATCCACAGTGGGTCTTTTAAAGCTGCTAAATGTGGAACAACAGTTTACCGATAGCCTCATAAGATTCGCAAATCAACAAAGAAAAAAAGTGCCAACACTTCGAGCGTAATTAAATCAAATTCGGGTTATTTATATCGTTGTCATACCAAATTCGTTCTTAGTTACTTATCTGCAGTGGATTATAAATTAAATATCAGCCTCAAAGAAAAAGTGGAATATGTTTCTAACCCGTTGAACGCCCTTTCACTTTTGAGACGCACCCATGAAGATTTGCCAAAGTGGCACGCCTATTTTAAGAAAGAAATAGGAATAAGTGAGTACCTAGTGTTAGAATCCGTCGGAATAATTCCTTAGCCTAAAATTTAAATTCATAAAACTCTACCATTTCTTAAAAAAAGACTTCGAAGCTCTAGATAAGCTTGTTGAAAAAGTTCCAAGTGGTGTGGATTTAATATCGGCAATGAAAGGAATCAAGCGAATCGCAAACATATATGACTTGAGGATCGATGATTTGGCAGAAGGTCTTCTGCACGACAAGCAATACAAGTAAACTGAATTCCCGAGAGAACAAAAGTTCTCAAAATGTTTAGTAAAATCTCTCCTACAGTATTCGAATGACCTATCGCGACCTTATAGCCATGGGAAATCTAATGTTCCAACAACGTGACTACCAAGCAGCAGCCAAATGGTATCGTATTGCTTACAAGCGAGAACTTGAAGATAGGTATGAGTTATTCAATGAGATTCTGGGCAATCCATCTGAAAACCTCTATCGCCAATACATCAAATCATTGTTCGTATATGGTAAATAAATTATATTTTTATTATGCCCTTTCTCTCATTATTCAATTAATATTAAATTCAAGAAAGTTTTAAATCAAATCCTTTACACTCGGTTGAAGAAGCTTTAATTGCGGTGGAGAACTCTATGGCAGACATTAGTCAACAGGAATTGGATAAATTAATATCAAACTTGAATAGCCCCGAGAACGATGTTGAAATAGAAAGGGAACTGTATCAGACAAAAAGACCTGCTTCAAAATTTGAAATTGGATGTCGAGGACTGTACCGCCGGAAACCAAAGCTCGTGTGTCGCTACAAGTTTAACACGACCCCGTTTTTAAGATTGGCACCTCTGAAATTCGAGGAAATCAACTTGAACCCATTTATCGGAATGTATCACAACGTACTTTACGATTCAGAGATTGAGGTACTTAAAGAGCAATCGACGAATATGGCTAACGGCTATGCGGACAAAAGAAATGGCTCAGAAATCCGAGATACAGTGGCCCGACATGCCTGGTGGACTGACCCCTCTGCAATCCGGGAACGCATTAATCGTCGCATTGAGGATATGACAGGATTCAATTTCTCGAAAACGGAAATGTTGCAAGTCGCAAACTATGGCGTCGGCACATATTTCAAACCGCACTTTGATTACACCTCCGATGGATTTGAAACTCCTAATGTTTCTGCATTGGGAGATCGCTTGGCCAGCATTCTTTTTTATGTGAGTTTACACGATGTTATACTTAATGAATTCAAAATATGAATTGCAATTTTTAAGTTTGTTTAATTTATTTACCTCAATTTCCAGGCTAGCGATGTGCCGCAGGGTGGTGCCACAGTTTTTCCAGAAATCAAAGTCACGGTCTTTCCACGAAAAGGAAGCAGTTTGTACTGGTTCAATTTGTTCGATGATGGCAGGCCTGATATAAGAAGCCAGCACTCAGTGTGTCCAGTCATAAATGGAGATAGATGGAGTAGGTTGCAGACAATTTTTATATTTTTAACCCATCTAAGAAATACTATTTTTTTCAGCTCTTACGAAGTGGGTCCATTTGTTACCTCAAATGTTTATCATGCCCTGCAAGTCGTAACAGACGACTATTGTCTGTAATTTATAAACTTAAGCCTTAAAGGCACAAAATCAAGTCGAAACCTTCTTAGTTTTTCCCAATTGGACATAGTTAAAAAAAATGGAATCTGTATGTCCAAACAAAATACTTTAATCAGAGTTATCATAAAATCTGGGAAAGTTTACTACTCAAATAAAAAAAAAAAATTTAAGGAAAAAGTTTACTCTTGTGTGCCCCGTGATTATTGGTTTTTCTGTGTTATCTCATTTCCAATTTTTTTCCCCCAACACCTATTAATAGATTTTATTCAGAAGTCATTCAAATAATCAGTGGACCATGGTTTAGAAATAATAATAGGTTTCTATCAAATCAAAAGAAAATGTAATATATGTTATTATTTTCGATTGTGTTTGAAAAGTTTACAACCAGTTAAACTAGGAAACGTACTGACCATTTTTTTTACCAGAACTACGAATTTAACAACCATAACCAATAGACCATAAAATTGTGGATTTACTTGATAAATAAACCAAAAACATCGCATTATTATACCTAAGCTAAGATGAAGTGGTTCGTGCTTCAACTTGGTCTGTTATTAATTTCCGTTCCAAAAAACTTTTGTGAGGAAGAAACGGATAACTCAGAGGAGAAAATGATATACAGTACCTCTGTGATGAGCATGGTAAAACTTTTAGGAATTGAAGAGTCTTTAAAGGATAATTTGGAGACATACGTTCAAGAAATGCAGTCAAAGTTGGATAATATTAAATTGTAAGTCTTACAGAGTTGGTAATTAAATTTATCTGGTAATTTCATTTCAAACATTACTCCCTATTTGTAGATATCAGGAGACGTTAAAGAGGGAAAAGTTTAATACGCTGGCAGAAAAGGAAGAGTATATGGCCAATCCTTTAAATGCATATCCTTTGCTAAGACGCCTTAATCAAGATTGGCCCAAATGGTTGAGATATCTAAAGCTGGCGATAGCTACCAAAAAAACTAAAGAAATGGAATTGCACCTAAAGTCTGCGCCAAATGATGATGACCTTATTGTTGCCCATAAAGGAATGGCGCGAATTGAACAATTTTATGATCAACACGCAGAGGATTTGACCAAGGGTTATTTATTGGGAAGGAAATTTAAGTAAGCCAATATGAGACTCAATATTAAATTAAAGATCTAAATAATTTATTTTTTAGCTCCCATTTGACAGCACCAGATTGTATTGCCTTGGCTGATTTCCATTACAATCAATCTCAATTCTCCGCATCCACTCACTGGTATCGCATGGCTTTAAGACTTCATAATGTAACCCAAGTAAAACTCTACGAAAAAGTTTTGGGTTTAAAGAGAAAAAGAATCTACAAAAAATATGCCAAGGCATTGCTCAAAGAATGTAAGTTTATTTTTACGACTGCATTGATTACATAGCTGCCAAAGAACTATTGTAGAATGTTTCGGAAAATTTTATGAAATTTTTGCCAATTTTCGAAAAAGGGCTTTGTTGAACAGTGTCCAATAACTACACTTTAAAGCCCATAACTTTTGTACCGACATCCGAATTCATAGTGTCATACTTTAAATGTCATCCTTTTAACTCTCGAAAAATCTGTATCTTCATCTTGGTTTGTATTTTTGGGTCGATTTTTCGTCGTTTTTATGAGATTTTCTAAATTTTCAAAAATGGTTTTGCCGAAAAGTGACCACAAGCCTACACTTCTGAACCCATAACTTTTCTTACATACATCCGATTTTGCAATGGCATATTTCCAAATGATTGTGGTTTAATTCTCAGAAAATCTTGATCTTCATTTTGGTTTGTATTTTTGGGTCGATTTTTCGACATTTTTATGAGCTAATCCCTTTCCAAATTTTCGAAAAATGGCTTTGCCGAAAAGTGACCAAAAACCTGCACTTCTAAGCCCATAACTTTGCAAAGCGGTATACTTATAAGTGATTGTGGTTTTAGTCTAATTATTTTAAAAAAATTAATTTTCTAAGCTAATAGGTATTTTAATTGATGATGATAAATACAGTTTTTGAAAATTAAACAAAAAACTGGAATGTATTAAACAAATTAATTTATTAACATCTCTCTTTTGCAGCTTTAACTTTAGATAAAGCAATGGTAATTTCCACAGAGACATCTGAATGGGATATGTTGGCCAAAAAAGTCGTACGAGAAGACAACTATGACAACGTTAAAAAGTTAATTGATGAATATCTATCAGGGGACGAGAAGATCTTTCAAGAGGAAGCCGCCAAACGGAAGCGTAAGCCATCTAAACTGGAACGGGGATGCCGCGGAGAGTGGCCAAAGAAATCCTCCTCGCAACTAATATGTCGTTATAATAGGGACACGTCCCCTTTTCTTAAGATAGCACCACTCAAATTGGAGTTTCTAAATTTGCAACCTTTGGTGGTTCTTTATCACGAGGTGCTCTATGAAAGCGAATTCAAGTCAATGAAAGACATAGCCATATTTAATGCCACCATGTACGATGGTTGGACATATGTTAACTTTGACAAAGAAGGAAAGCCAAAACGCCAAGATCGTGTGGTAAAAATGGTTAACTTTCAGGGCACCACTGCTCCTTTTACCCTAAGTATCAATCGCCGGATTGCAGATATGAGTGGTCTGGAAATGCAGGGGAATATGGCTCTCTATCTGACCAATTACGGTCTGGGTGGTTATTTTGGTAAGCATGTGGACTACGTGGAGTTGGCCAAGAGACCTGTAAGTGGTTTTTCATATAAGTAAAATATAAATCACTAATATATTACTTTTCTACAGCCGGACTTTTTTTCTGAATTGGGAGGCGATCGAATAGCTACAGCTTTAATATATGTAAGTGCGTTAAATATATAACAATATAACTATATGCATGATCACAGTAAAGAAATACAACTATTAAGATAATTATCAAATAACCTTCAGACAAAATAATATTCTCACCCTTATTTAGGCTACCGATGTTCCTTTGGGAGGTACTACTGTTTTTACAAAACTAAAGTTATCCATAGAAGCCAAAAAGGGTAATGCCCTGCTTTGGTTTAACTTGAATCATGCTGGAGATCCTGAGCCGCTAACTGAGCATTCCGTTTGTCCTGTTGTAATTGGTTCCAGATGGAGTAAGTGCACCATATACATCTGTAAATAATAATATTATTTGGTTTTAAAATTTTTCCCTTTACAGCAATATCTAAATGGATTCATGAACGGCAGCAAATATTCAAGAAACCTTGTTTTGCCTAATATGGGAATGTAAAACTCTATTAGAGCCTCCATTAGTAAGACATGTAAATAAATAGCCATCGCCCAAGGTACGAATCTCTCAGTGGCGCACACACCTTATTCACCATGGTGTCCCTTTCATTGTTTGCCATATAAATTGCAAGTGCCACTAAATTCAGTTCTAGTATTGGCAGGGGTGCCTTCAAAGGGGGTTAAGCTTATGTGCTTGCTCCAAATACCATTTTGCGGAAGTGCACACTTCAATAATGGAAAAGGGCAACTGCAGCAGTCAAGCAGGGCACGGAGGACAATAGTCAGGCCGACGTACTTACGCCAACTTTGTCTATCTTGCGTCCAGGAGTCAGATAAAGGGTGCAACCATGTGATTTAAAGGGGCAACGGACAGACTTTCATGAATATTTTAGGACAGGAATGCGCAGGATCGCTGACCTAGAAAATTTAAGAAAATAATGAAAAAATATTTTTAAATTATTCTGAATTGGGGAGTTTAAATATCTTGGCAGTGAACTCCGCTGGCTGAATATGAATTTAATATAATCCAAAAACATTTTACCTAAAACTAAAAGAATTAAACTAAAAAATTGTTTGTCTAACTGTACCCTTAAACGAAAGCCAAACTTTATATACAACAATGCAAAACTTACAAATAAGGTAGTGCCAAAGCTTAAATCCTGTTACACTAATTGGAATATTTTTGGAGTGGCATCCTTCAACTGTGCTACCAAAGCCTAACCAAGTTGATCTGGAACTTTAAATGAGTTTAAAGCCAACAAGGTTTAGTGAGGGGCCAAAGCGAAACGAAATCAGCATGAAAGCAATTGTCCAAGTTATTCCAAAGTGCCCGCAGGCAAAAGACACTCGCATTTTCAGGCAACTGGCAGGACAACCGGCTGAAATGGAAACTCATGCCGGGAACGAATCCTCTTGCTGTTGCCGTCAACGAAGCCGGAGCTGTTTTTGAAACGGGTTAAAGGGGAAGGCACGGATGAAGGCCTCGCAGACACAGAAAGGAAGTGCCGGTGATGTTGTTTATGTAGCCATTGAAAAGGCGATCCGTAGTTAAGCATTAACAAGTTAACTAAGAGCTGCAGTTGTTGACCAAAGCAGTGCAAAAGCCGCTAAAGCAAACGAGGCCAGACCTCTAACAAAGTTTAATGGGACAATAGTTTGTTTCGAAGTTAGTGTTGCGACAATGTTTGTAATTCAATATTGTTGTAAAATATAGTAATGTCAGTTATGTGCGGGGAATAATTCTAAAATCAAGAAAATAAAACTTGTTCTTATTAATCTGAAGATAGGCAAATGCCACCATCAGTTTAAATCTACACATTTTATGAAAACTCTTAGAAATACTCATAATTTTAGATGAAAATATGGCTTTCCTTCCCAGATCATTACAACTTATCATAAGTGCAAGCAAAATAAGGCCCCAAACTGACAGAAAAACTAACTGCGGGCATTGTCCCATTCAAATCCCCGGAGAAGCGAAGTCGAAAGCAGCAATGAGTAAGGCAGAAGCTCCGACAATCCACTGCCGCATTGATTTACCATGCCCGCCTTTTGAAGCACCAGAATGCGGATGCACAAAAACTGCAAGAAGAAGTCCAAGAACAAGTGAATCCATTGAATGGCTTGCCAAGTTGTTGAGAAAACTGCAGCTCAGGGAGCCAGGAAAAGTGAGAAGGAAAAAATTGAAAATAAGTAGAGGCAAACGCTATCTAAAGCGTATCCACTTACCAGCAGGAGTTAGCCAGAGAATCGCAGGACGGAGAACTAAGGATGACACCACAATGTGTCCAGGGGGACTTGGCTTGGGGCATTGTAAAGCGATTTCAAAATGTGCTGAACTCTTAAGTGATTGAATTGTTATCGGTGACATGAATTTGTCCGCTGATTTGAATGGGGCGACGCTGGAAATCAGCACTGCAATGGAAAGATGGCAGATAAGTTGATGCAAGTCCACAAAATAGGAATATTATATACTAACCTGATGTCGGGGGAATGCAGGTTGGCAGCTAGCAGCCATAAAATCGTAAGGCAAGTTCAAGAAATTCCCTGCTGCTAACAAGACAGAAAAATGGATGAAATATGTTGCAAACAAATAAATTCGCCACAACAAATTTCAAAACTCTAAATTAAATAGATAAAATTATAGTTTTACAGTAATATAGTAATATAATAATACATAAAAACAAATATTGTTAATATTTAAACGATAAATTAAAAGTATAAATTTGCATATTAACTTACATATTTAAAAAGAAGTAAAAAGGGTATTTATTAAATTTAATTTTAAAAGCACCTATAATTTTGGAACCAACTGTGAGAGCAGGCACTTTTCTATGCGCTTTGCGTCAAGTCACTGCCCCACTGTCAATCTGCAGAGACTTGGCTATAAGGGTTTATGGCGGTCATGTCCGTGCCGCAGTTCCTTTCTGACAGCTTATGTGTGCACTCCATAAATGTGACGCTGAAAAAGAAGCCTGGAATGTGGGTTGAGCGCTAAACCTAAAAAGGCACTTGAGTAGTAAATCAACTCCCATAGCAAATTTATAACTGGGAGTATTATATTATTTTATATTATATAGTTAGTTTTACATTAAATAATGTAACATGAGACAAGCAATTGAGTCTCAAACTCTAATTTTTAGAGGTCCTCATCAGTTGGAAGGTCAGCGTCTTCAATTTTTCGAATATCCTCCCAGCTGATTGGCGCCTTCTTAATCATATCGACTGGGGCTTTACAGTAAGGACAGGATCGAAGGTCCATCAAAAAAAAATCCTAATGAGTTCAGGAACATAACAATAATTAATAATTTATATTATTAACGAGAGGGCCGGCCACTCACTTCGGGATGTTTCTCGCAAACCTCAGCGATACGACCGCGTATGTACTGATGGCAACGATCGCACTCGTAAGCTGTGTGCGGACGCATGCAGATGCACAGCCTGCTGCTCTTGTAGTCTTTGGGCAGATCGTACTTCAGCTTTGGCTGGCCCTCCGACTGGATCTGAACATTGATCTTCTCATTAAGGTCACGGATGTTGTTCAAATCCTTCTCGAACTCAAAGTACTCCTGTTGCTCGGCCTCCAGATCAGTAAGCCGCAAGGAATGGAATGATTTTGATATCGACTTTCTGATAATGGTTACTTGCTTTACCGATGGAGCCGTGAGATTTCCGTAGCGCTCCCGAAGCCGAGCGGCTATGGAATCCGGATCAGTTCCTTTGTTTACTGCAATAAATACAGCTCAAACGAATCCTACTTCGAAATAAAGCTATAGTTACCGAAATTACGGGAAGATGTCATCGTTGTTTTATTTACATATAATATTGCTTCGTTGTAAATGTAAGAGTCCAATTCTTCAATGTCGGGACAAATATTTATAAGCCAACTTCTTTAGAAAATGAGAGCTTGTATTTTAAATTCGAGCATTTTATATTAACTTGACCGGCAAAAATGTTTGGCAAAGCCTACTTTAAGTAACGGCGCTTGGCAGTGTTGTGAAACGTGAGACGTCTCAAGACAAAGGCAAGTCGATAGGTTTCTTCATATTACAGTGACTACTAGAAACAGTGAACTAACAACAACCAAGGCTAATAATAAATATATTATTAAGCAATTAAAATTAGTTTGCAATAAATGGTTTTTTAAATTGTCTAGGTCAATGAGAATTTGTTATTACATTACACAAATAAAAACACCGGTTGATTACAATTTGCTCATGTTTATTTATTATTGGCACATTTACATAATGCTTAGGTATTTGTGCACGTAGGGTATAATTTTACAATATTCGTCAACGAATTGTATGTTTTTTTGTAATATCATCTTTTAATGCTTAGTCTCGGAGACTTTTAAGAAATTCGCATGGGCACCGCAGAAAGCGCATTGACGGGCGTCCATTAGAAAAGTCACCTGCGCAACAGATCATTAAATGATATATTATTAACCGTTTTGTTTTACTAGCTTATAACTTACTTCGGGATGTTTTGGACAGCGTTGCGAAATGCGTCCAACAAACGACTGCTTGCAGCGGCTGCAAACAATCACATTTTCACGCTTACGCTCGCATATGCAATATTTAACGCAATCAGTTCCCAATTTGTAATTTGTATTATTATTATACAGTTTATGGAATTCCATTATTCATCCGTATAAAACTTGTTCCGTTCCTTTCTGCTATAGTGTTGCAAAGTTACCGATCTACTGACTTATTGAAATGGTCTTATTATAATCGTCAGAGATGGGACATTTTACTGGTTCTTTATCGATCTGTTTTGATCCGTAGCTTAACTAGGATAAACGAACACCTTGGGCTTCAGATCACTTTTAATTGAACAATTTTTGACAAGCCCATACTTACCATTGACCATATACCCCTAAAAACTGTTATCTTTTCCCAAGGATGGTATAATAATAAAAAGTCTTCAATTAGTGTTTCCATGGCCAGAAGCCGCGCTTTCGCGTTGTTGTGTTAAGAGAAATTTTAAAATAATTAGGAGAAATTTTCAGTACTTGTGCTATTGAATTGTCAAGCAGCTGATCTGCGTAACTGAATTATCTTCAAAATATTGGGACCTAAAAACATGATTATTTAAAATTGTAGTTGTTAATCACAGTTTAAAACTATTAATATTAAAAACTATCACCATTAAAATTATTTATATTAATTTAAGCAACACATTATTTTCACGAATTTAACAGCCTAGAACCTAAAATTTCAAAAAGTTATATTATTGAATAGCTGTCTAACAGTTATAAAGGAATAGTTACAAAAAATGAACTTTTAAACTTTCAAAGCCGAGATTCGACTTTTGAATCTTGTTTATTCGACAGATCTTTACGCCCATCCGTATGCTAACATTTTGTTTCAATATTGGCAAACTTTATCGAAGACAACAACAAACAAAAGCTTTTAGTTAAGAGCAAAACAACTGCCTCGGGATCCGAACAGCTGACGATTGCCACACCTAGTTTAGTTTTATTTTCTGTCCAGCCGTCGTGCATTTCGTTCCCCACGTGTTTCTTGGTTTTCCTTGCATTCCACTGTTTTATTAGAAAATTGAGTTCAAAAAAGTTGTCCAGAAAACCAAGAAAAATGATTAATTACCGAAATCTTTGATTTGTTTCGATATTTTCGTTATCGGATAGCCCAGCAGCACACTGTACCCCCAGGTGACTCACAAGGTGTTCCAATTCCGCGACAGCTTAGTGAGTGCCCAGCCCTGAATTTTCACTTCGATAGTTTCATTTAGTAACGATATCATTTCCATTAAAGTTCAAAATGGAAAACCCCACTAACATCTTGGATTTGCCGTTGGAAATTCTGGACTTAATTTTGAATGAACTAAGTCTTGAAAATAAGTTAAAACTAGCCCAAGCTGATCAGATTTTGGAAGCGGCATTTGCCTATCACTGCCGCAATGAATATAAAAAAATTTCATCTCGGATTTTACCACTCGAGAATTGGTCGGACTTCTTGATGGTTTATGGCCGAAACATTGATGAAATCAATGTTGATGGCTTAAATGTTCAACATTTAAAATTAATCGAGCAACATTGCTGCAACCTAAAGATCGTAAGTGGCTTATATTTAAAAGATCAAAAATGCTCTGCGGCCAGCAGTTTGATCCGCGGATTGAAAAGCCTTACGTCTATGGAAGTAACTATAACTAATGATAACACAGCGGAAGTAATTCGTGTCCTGCAAGATGTTCCAAATTTGAAAATATTAAATATCCGTTATTTAGGAGAAACTGAAGGTATGACAAAAATTATATGAACGATTGTTGATTGTTGATTAACGTATTCTTTCAGATGAATCATCTAGCTTTGAGATAGGTAAGTTGTCTTCCATAGACATCTATGCTCTTTTGACCTTATTTATGATCTGCATTTTCAGCACACTTACACAAATTAACCAATTTGGAAGAATTGAGCATAGGTACGACGTTTGCCTCTTCGGCAATTAACATAAAGGATATTCCATCCCAGTTAAAAATGCTTCGTAAATTAAATTTATCTAGTGTACAAATTGTTTCTACGGCTAAAGATATGGAATTTGTTTTTCCCGCTTTAGAGGAGCTATTCATTAATGATTCACATATTAATGTTGAGTTTCCATATTGCCCAAAGCTTCGTTCGATGAGACTATTAAATTCAAAATATTCTTCAAGTGATCTTCTCGTCAAATGGATGTCGAATCACATACAAACTTTGGAATCATTTCAGTCCGATAGTGAAATATTCAACAAAAATGTTTTGCTCAGTTTGTTTTCATCAAAAAAATTCAAGGAATGGGAATTTTCGGAAATTAAAAATCTTGTTATTAAAAATTCCAATATTTGGTTTCCTTTACCATTTTGTCCAAAACTAAAATCATTGGAGCTAATTTCCACGACCTTTTTCTCCATGAACTCTTTCTTAAAATGGATTTCAAAACACGAAAAGACCTTACTTAAATTAAGAATAGGATGTAAATTATTTAAAGAAAATTGTAGGTTGACTAAACTTTCAAAAATGCAATCCCAAAAATGGATACTACCTGCTTTGGAGGACCTAGAAATTTATTCTCAAATCATCTCTTACGATTTACCATATTGTCCTAACCTTTTAAATTTGGACTTGGAGAATTCTGAATGTCACTCAATGGATTACTTTTACAAGTGGATCGATGAACACTCGGCCAATTTGCAAAGCTTGTATTTAACAGATAAATTATTTGAAGAAACTAGAATTCTTAATTTTCTATCAAAATGCAACAAAATAAGAAAATTTAAAATTTCAACATTTTATATAAAAATTTCCTTTGGATTTATGAATTCATTAATTAGCATACTAAAGAAAAATGGGTTCACATCAAAAAATCCATTTGAAATTACCTTTTCGTCAAATGAATATCTGGATATACAACGTATGGTAAGTGTTCTGTGAATAATTTCCTTCTTTAATAAATAAATGTTTTTTTTAGCTGACTAAAATACCTAATTCCGAATTATGTAAATGCATTGGAGCCAAAAACGTATTAGAGGATTTAGACATGGATATGGATGAGAGTTTCAGCGACATGATAAATCTTGTTTTACAATCTTTTTAAAAAATAATAATAAAACTAATTTTGTATTTGGATTTATTTTACAACTTTTGATGGGTTCGTATATGACTTAAAGCCTTGTCAGTGAGTTTTCAAATTTGGTTCGAAATAATAATATTAATAATATAATGTAATGTAATGTACACACATACATTTATATTTTTAAATAACAAAATTCTGTTCTTGGTTTGAGCGTCGGCTAAAGTAGCACATTTCCCAACCACTGAGCGCACTATAGTTGTCTCTTTTCCGCAGACAAGAGTTAGAGGCGCCGCAACTTGAAAACCGACATTCTGAACGCTCAGCGTACCGACGGCTCGTTGGTCTAGAGGTATGATTCTCGCTTCGGGTGCGAGAGGTCCCGGGTTCAATTCCCGGACGAGCCCAAGTGAGGTCGAAATAATTTTTTTTTCACAATACAAAAAACATATTTGTTTCCGTGTCTTCTATAAATTAGACGTGCCATGGTCATTTCCATCCCCATTCCTATCATTAAATTAAAATAATTGTGGTTACCTGCACGAGTAAATATTATTCTTCCATAATACTTTTCCCTCCTAAATCACAGTCTCAAACAAAATATATATTTATATGAACAGCCAGATTTTTAAAAGACTCTGATTTAGTAGAGATTAAATATTATAATTTAAATAAGTATAATTAATGTTGGAGGCCAACAAATGTTTGTTTTTGTTCATCAGTGTAATCGAATGTGTCATAAAGCTTAAATAATATTTCATAGCATGCCCAACTGATCATATAAAAAGAACAGTGGAACAGCACTGTACTCGTCTGCGATATTTAGTTAATTGTGTGCTTGTTTTATATCCCTGGTTTAATATTTATGTATAAATGTATAAGCCAACTGATTATTTTATATCATTTCTTTAGTTTTTAGTATTATGGATTTGAAATACTTAGCACAAAACGGGTATCCCCACATATCTATTGTTTAGATTACAATTTTCAATAATTTCTTTTTCGTTCTCTATTGTTCCAATGTTTTGAGTATGTGAGCTTAATTAAACCCAATCGAGGGAACACCCAGTATAGGATTTGTTTCTTTTTGCGTTAAGATTACTTAATTCGTAAGCGCTGCCGCGGCCTTGTCTGTTGTTTGTGTGTTTATTCGTAATGCATGGGTTTCGGTTTTTGTGTTTTTGAGAGGTCCAGTCGCTTTAATGGATCCCAGCGGATATTCTCTATTCGTATTCCAGCACGTTTTTATGGTAGAACAATAAATAACTGAAATGAAAAAGAAAAAACAAATGCATTAATACTTATACTTATACTTATTGGTAAATCTAGATCTCGTTTTTACTTTATTTTCTCAGAAATAAATAAATAAAATATAAAAAAATATTAAAGATTTAACAGACTTTTAGTTACTCCTAAAATATATATTTTCTAGGCATTTATTTTTCAAATTCTAGACAAAATATTATAAAAATAAATAAAAATAGAGAAAACTGTAAATAGATAATCCTTACCCCTCGCTGTCCAGCACCTGTTTGAGCGATGCCATTGTTATCACATGATCATCGCATTTGACCCACGTATCCTTTTGATGCCGCACATACGCCGTATAATGTCCAGTGTCGATTGTGCCCACATGATTGACCACGGCATACAAAGAGAACCGGAAATCCCCATAGGCGTTCTTTTTCTCCGACATAAAGGGCGTCATATCGAACTCCACTGGGAATTGGATGAACGAGGAGATCTTGCGATCGATTAAGGCCGAGTGCTCGAAGCGTTTCAGATGAAAGGACACCACGCTGGGGAGAGTGCGCAAACTGAACTGTTTGGTCGACTCCTGATAGGATTTGCAGGTGGAGCACTTGATTTTTGCCGCCGATCCGAGGTGCTCGGCACGAGTATAGCGCTCCAGACAGTCGATTAGGGTCTTGGGAGTCACTCCACCATGAGTTGTCGTTTCCCCCAGATCCAGCGAAATGTCCCAGAAGGGATCATACGTGGTGGACACTCCGTTGCATGACTGGCACACCACGTCGCTCTGCAGCATGCCCGTGAAGATCTGATCGATGATGCAATTACACTGGCCGTAGCAATGCGAGCTGCTCGAGCTGCTGGAATTCGTTCCACTTCCCGATCCAGAACTGTTGCTCTTGCTCTCATGCTCCGACTTAGCCTTCACACAGTGCCGATGCAGCACATCCAAAGTGGCGATAAAGAACTCGTGCGCATCCTGCTGCTCGTAGCCGGCCAAGTGCTTCGCATGGTTCCAAATTAAATGCAGAAGCCGGTGCAACGACAGCGGCGAACGGGAGCCAGAATAGAACTCCTAAAAAACAAAAATAAAATGGTAAGTACGAAGTTTTAATCTGACTTGCTGTTCTTAAACATTTTAATTTAAATATATGGTTATTTAGTGTATCCTAGCATTTTAAGAAAGGTATTAATAAATATTAACCCTAGTCAATCTCTAAGTTTTCTTCCATTTCAGAATGAATTTAATTTTTTGAAGAAGATAGTTATTGCTATATTATTATTGTAGGTGTAGATTGATGTATCAAGTATGAATGCCTCACCTGGAAGAGACGCGAAACTTCGCAGACGAGACATTTGTGCGAGGACTTGCTGCCGCAGTCGTGGCGATCTGACATGAAGTAGTCACTCAGCAGGGGAGTATGAACCAGAGCCTGGAGGGTAGTAGACTGAATTATTTCTGAAAATTCGTAGATTCGTAGTCGAAACCCACCTGAACAATGCAGTTCATAAAGCAGGTGGCCCCCAGATTGAGCAGTCCTCTCAGACCGATGGTTTGATTGGGCCTCACCATCCGGCGCCTTGCATTGGCCAGCAGAAGATTCGTCTCCTTGGCCGTCGGTATCCATGGCTGCCACCCAATGCTCTTCTGGAGATCCTTGGCCTCCAACTTGCGGTTGATCAGCGCATATTCCCTGCTCCTCGCATCGTAGATGAAATCTCTGCAGGCGTAGCAGTAGAGCGTTCCGTGGGACAGCTCCAGGGCCACATTGTGCTTCTTGGATCGCAGGTGACTCGTGATGTGGGCACCTCGACATCCAAAGTAGATGCAGTGCAGGCACGCGTACAACTGGATGCCATAGCTGCCGCACTCAAAGCAGTTGCAGTGGATCGCCTAAGAGTTAAAATGGGCTATTATGAGTAATACGGGGGAATGTAATTTTCACTCCTAAAATTATAATGTATCCACAAGGGAGGTGTTGTGAGACCGACAATATCACTTTATCTTCTAAAGATTAATTTGTATTTACAAACTGGGACAAGGATAGTAACAATCTTTATATATTCCGTTAATTTAAATTTTTTTTAAATATTTTTTCGCAATATTAAGTGAAAAAATTAGAACACCCTCTGCAGAACCAAAAAAAAAACTGGATCTAGGAGGGTTAGAAATTATCAACCCCCTGACGGTGCGTAAAATATCAGCTGCCTGGAAATATAAACATGTTCCATTAATCAAAATCTGCTGTGAAATCAATTAAGTATTGACACTACTAGTCAGCTACTTTTTTTTTTTTAATCTTTATACATATGACTCGACTGTGTCAGAGACCTAATTTTTTTTACTAGGTAGCTCTTTTTGTTTGTAAGTTTGCTTTGAATATGTTAGCAATAAATATTGGAACCTAGATGGAATAGCTTTCAGATCAGTTGTTTGTTCACATCCTATAAATATTCCAACATTTTCCCAGTGGGATTTACCCTGTGGGAACAGTGGGTTATCTACTGTCAGTGACCTTTGCCGTGACTAATTCACAGTTATGCAAATAATGACGCATCTCTAATTGCGTTCTCCCTTTCGCACTTTCTCACCTCTGCATAACCTCTCGCATCTTCTCGTCCTTTCCCACTCCCACTCACCTTCTTCTCGCGCGCATCTCTGTTGACGCAGGCAGCGAAGTAGGCGTCGATGACCCGGAATGTATCGTAGCTGTGCTCCTTCACGTAGCTCTGATAATGCCGACAGCCCGTCTCTGACATGACAGCGCTGCTGGCGTCAGCGTCGCTGTTGACGTTGGCGTCGCTGCCGTCGTTGGCGTCGGAGCTCTCAAGTTCAATAGCAAGTTTTTGCACGGTACGCAAACAGTCGGATAATTGTAAATTAGTTGTGGCATCTAGGGGGCTTTGGCCCTTTTTTAGCTTGCTATTAACAGTTTTAATTAGATCGGAGGTGATAAACCGACCGGCATTTGTTGTTGCTGTCGCTGTTTCGTTCTCGGCCGTTCCCCGGCCCGTTTCCGCACCCACCACCCCCCGCCGTTGCTTTTCGCTACCCCTGCCGCTGCCCGCGTCGCTGCCTGCGCTGACGCCGCTGCTCTGGCTGCTGCTGCTAAATACGCTCGTATTACTATCAACACTATTCTCTTTTGTTTTCGCCCGTTTCGCCGTCGGCTGCACTGGCACGAATGCTTTGTCACACTTGCGCTGTTTTCGCCGAATTTTGGCCACTTTAGCGGTTCGCCCGGCCGTTTAGAGTTCTGCAGTTAATTCTGCAGCGAATTTGTTAGATTTTTGTGTGATTTTTCGACTGCTTTTCTTGTTTCGGTTTCAGTTCTGTTTCGCACCGCACACACACACGCAATACGCATCTAGCCGACGTGTATGTGTTTGTGAAGAACGGCGAAGACAGCTGGCAGTGTGACCAGTTGCAGGTGCGCAGTAAAATAATGGGTTGGTATTTAATTGGTATTTTTCCGAGACGTACTCCACAGGTAGCTGATACACGCTCCGCAGTTGGGGAAACGAACCATGCATTTTTTCCCCATCTTAATTATTTTTTCATTCTCTATTGATAGGTTATACAAACCACCGTCACTCTTCTGCAGCAGTCTTTATTTAAATGGTATCCCCAGCCGGCCAGGTCCCATGACTTAAAACTATCTTGAAACTAACTTAATATATATATACTAGCTTAAAATAGAACATCAAAAAATAAGTACGAAAATGTTTTAAAATTTGATTTTGATTTTCAGTATTTAGAACTTTTAAATTTGTCTGGTCTCACTAAAAAATCAAACGGTAAAATCGGACCAGCTGATGTGTTATCGAGAGCAATCAGCGAGTGGCGCGCAATCAAAAAATACCAAAACTGTTATGATCGTTAAGGGGGCTTTGCAAACATTACAAATTGATAAATTATTGAATATTAAATAATAATTCAAGCGAAAACCAAAGTTTCTCAATAAAAACACTTCCATTTGGCATCCTCGTTTTCGAATCGCCAACGATTCGATAACTCCGCTGCGACGCTTACCAACACTGCAGCATTTGAAAATACTGACATCTTCCTGCGAATCGCAGCAGGCGCCCTTGTGCCGCATTTAATTTTAGTCGAAATTAGGCGAATTTGTGTTTGGAAAAGATGTACAACGACGAGGTGCGAACGCCGCAAGCCCTCAAGAATCGATATTTCACGAATCTCAGCGGACTCAAGTGCCGGGCGCGCAGAAATAGCCACACAAACAGCAACAATTCGACGGCGTCGGCGGCAACGCCAACGAATGGCGGCAAGGAAAATGGAAAATGCAGCCCCCAAATGCCGGGAAATGGAAATGTGTGCACCCCACCCCCAAAAAGGCTGCACAAGGTGCGCAATCCTTTTGAAGGCGCGATGGCGGATCGCTTGCACCTGCCGCTGATTGCCAGGTGAGTTTTACATTTGCCTCCGGAAAAATTGCTTCCTCACATTCTGATATTTCCTTGCAGTCCGTCGCTTTTCCGCTCAAGGACCCCCCAACTTTCGTCCACTCAGTTCGAGTGGAATATAGACGAAGTCTCCCAGCTGAAACCAGCCGATGTGGAGCCCCACGAAACTCAGTTCCACGATTCTCCCGATCCCGAGCAGGAATCGAAGGCCCAGCTGGCCATCAGTGCCTTTTTCAAGGAGTCGCACAATGTGCCCAGTCCCGTCGATTGTCCGCTGAGAAAACAGCGCATTATACTCAACCACAACGAGGATAATACCCCCATATCCAACAAGTACCGGAGGAAGCGGGACTGCGAGGTCCAAACGGAACTCACTCTGCCTCCGATATTGCCAAAGGCCCTGGAGGATGCACTGCGTCCCTATTTCCAGCCTCACTTGGCAGGCCGCCTGTCCGGCAGGAGCAAATCGGGTGGCGGCCACGACATCTTCAACAGTTCCATGCGCAGGAAACTCTTCGATCTGCACAATGTCATTGTCTTGGGTGAACAAGATCCCGGCGAGCAGTCATCACCCATGGTGGGCTCTAGTCCACAGGGCAAGCAAACTATGTTTGCGGGCAGGCTATCGGACTCGGCCTCCGGAGAAGGAAGTTTCGGCTGCCTTTCGCCGATAAGAAACCTCTGCGGTCTGCCGCCAGGAACCCCGGATGATGGCAATTGCTCCGGGAAAAGGAAACTACTCATGCAGGAGCTGGGGCTGCCATCGCCCATTGCACCGTCCGAGCATCTCAGCCGGAGATTGGTGTACTCCAAGGTGGAGGTAAGCGTCACAGAGCAGCAGGATACGCTGTCGGAGCGCACGGCTTTAAAATTCACACCTGACAGGAGTTCCTCGCCGATGGGCGCCTTGGAGCACTCGGATTGCAGCATAAATCAGAGGGTTCGTCGACTGCGGGTGAATAGCACACGACAGATGGTGATTGAGGAGGGGGATCAGCCGCTGTTCGAGGAGACCGAAGAGGAGGAGGAAGAGGAGGCTGAATCGGGGGAGGACGAGGAAGGAGAGGCCGAGGCCATGCAATTGTCCACCCTGAGTTTCAATTGCAGTTCATCCAATTCAGATACTCCGCGCGGACATAAAAGACATCGTTCCGCACAGCGCAAGAATCTATCGCAGTCTTTCAGTGCCAATTTGGAGGAGGACCAAGACCAAGAGCAGGATCCGGAAGCGATCCTGCAAGGGGAGTTACCCCAGATCGTGGTGCCACAACAAGGACCCAGGATTCCGCTTTATCGCACCGACAGTGGCTTCAACGAGACCTCGAGCACCTCGACCTTTGCCTGCTCTCAGGACTTACCCTTGGACGTGTCCATGGCCTGCTGCTCCACTCCCTCCACCCGCTCTTGACCTCTGCAATCCGCTCTTGTAGTTCGTAGGCTACTTTATGCAATAACTCCTTTTCCCAGGCTAAAGAGAGGAAGACTCGTGTTTTAACTGCAATGTAAACCCACCGTTTATATATTTTGTATTAATAATTTGTGTTCTTAGTGAAAATTGCCAAATAGTCAAGTAAGCTGCCCGTTTCTGTCATTCATTAACTTTATTCATTGTCATTGTGTTGTTTAGGAAATTCAATAAAGAAATCTTTTGATGCCATATTATGTTTAATAAACGGAGATCGAGTTTTATTACATTGATAAAATGCACTTAAGGTCAAGGCTTACCTTAGTTTAACATTTACTTGATGTTTTAAGAAGAATAGAACGATTGTTGGGTTTTCAAAACTACATTTTTAATAAAATTCATGATTACAAAAATTAGAAAAACACATAATTTTTTGTAATATTTTGTTTTTAATTTTTAGTTGTAGTTCCGACTCGAACCATTTCATCGAGTTTTTAGCGTTGACTCAAACCGATCTTGCCACTAACATTGGGGCAAAATGTAACAGTGGAATTTAAAAAACCCAAAGAGAGCGTTATTTTTCCTTTTTTTCGGTATATAAACGGCGCTCTCCTCTCATTTTTGAGTTTGCACGCGAGAAGAACGGTCGGCATTTGTAAAAAATATCAACAAAAAATTAATTGTTTGTTTTGGGAAAAAATCGAGTTCTTGATATTTGAATATATTTTATTATATTTAAATTACGGTACGAAGCTGCGGTTCTGTTCACGTGTTTTTCGAATTGAGTGAGTTGCAAAAGAGGTGTATACGGGTTAAATAAAAACTTTTAAAACAAAGAATTTAATTTAACCGAAATTTTTCATACAATCTTCGCTGAGATTTCTGCACTAATTTTCACCTGGTTGTGCGGGAGTGTGTGTGTGCGTGAGTTCTTTTATAAATAGCGAAAGAGAAGAGGAAAAAGCCGATCGCTTTTTGGGCCATAAAAATGCCGAAAGAAAGTGCGGAGCGAGATAAATAAAAAAATATATATTTGTTTGTGGGCCAACAAGATAAATTAGAACAACTCGTAAATAAGTCGGGCGCCAGAAGGCCAATAGGAAAAGAAATCTATATAAATCGCAAACACAACCGAGCGGAAATGTGCAAATTGATGGAAAATTAAAAAAGTAAAAAAGTAGCAAAACAAAAAAAAAGAAAAAATAATTCCTGTTACAAGAAACCAGTTCCTAACTCCCCACCTACTTCTTTCTGGCTGCATCCGTTTTGAGCGAAAGTTTTTTTTGCGCCCGCCCGTCGTCCACTGTGCGAAATGTGTGCAAACAAGTTGGCCAGCTGTTTGCCCAGAAGAGGAAGATAAAGTGGCGGCAGGGGAGTGGGGTGGCCAAGATGGGAAAAAATCTAGCCAATTAATTGTGCCGTGAAAGTGTGCGCCAAGTCAATGTCTATAATAAACACAATTTTTTACAATTTGCAGTCGTGCTTTTTGCGCGTTTCGATTCAATTTGATTGAAAGCAACTCTGCGAAAGAAAAAATTGATATAAAACTAACAAAAACGGAAAGTCTCGCCTTGCAATTGGACTTGAATGGCTAACGGCCTTTTTTTGCGCCCGGATTCGAGGTAAGCCTGTTTAACGAGGGACAATTTTTAATTTTCACGCGGATTTCGCATTTAAGGCAGGCGACATATTATTTCGGAGTTGTATGCAAAAACACGTTTTTCACTTAATGGATGTCGTATATTTAAGGTGTTCATTAAAACTATTTTACAGCTTAGGATATTTAAGATAATGCTTGAGCTTATATATTACAAACAATATTTTTGGAGTCTTAAAAATTACTCAAAAAAATTTAATTTTTACCAATAAAATACCAATAAAATTTTTCATTAATCATTTTAATTATCATTTAAACAATCATGCCAAAACTGATATTTATTTGTATCTTAAAAGTAAAAAAGCAAGCTATTTTTTTCTAATTTCTGCATTTTATATTTATAATCTTTGAATGGCAAACATTTTTGTGAACCGGAGTATTGTTAATTTGTGTTCGAGCCCGGATTTATACATACAAAAAATGTATATTGCTGCTAAGAGATTTTGTTGATGTATAGTATCTCTTATAGCCTAGATCTTTAATGAACTAATTTCCCATAGATTTCTAATTTCAAACGCCTGCAGTAGCTTTTGGATAGATTGCCTGGGTAAATTTTAAATACTTTAATATTGCAGAATACTGGGAAGACGTGTGTGTGAGCTTTTTCTGCACTAGTTAGAACGGAATAGGGCAATCAAGAGTGTAAACAACAGTTAAATGTTGTTAAACTCGAATCCAGCCGACTGCTTTCGTCACATGTTATACGCTCGTAGTCGCCGTAACCCCACACTTTTTCGCCCTTCTGCCGACGAGTTCTTTGCCTTATCTCTCAACCCTTGTTATTTTGTTGTTCCTACTCTTTTTTTCTTTTTTTTTGTTATGCGGCCGGTTCTGCGGCTTTTGTATAACTTCCGCTATTGTTATTATTTTTTTAGTTGTTCGTAGGAAGAAGTGTAATTAAACAGAGGCGGCGAGTGGTGGGAAGGGGCCCTGCAGCAACTGCAACAGCAGCAGCCGTCTCACGGGAGTTGCCACCTCGAAAACCGGTTACAAATCATTAAACTAAAATTCTAAAGCATATTGTCTGTGTGCCCCGGCATCTGTGTCGCCGTCCCTGTCGCACCACGCCCCGTCTCGCTTCCACCAGCACGCCTCAGTGCACTGCCGCGCATGCAAGTGCAACTTGTTGCAGCAACTGTTGCTGCTGCTGCCGCCGTGTGTTGCATGTTGCTGCCAACATGCGCTGCCGGTGCACTTTCATTAAACGGACGGAATAGGCCATCGGCAAATGTTTGATTTGAAGGAAAGTGTGCGGAACAGGTCTGTCAAAAGTACAAGAGTTTGATTAATAAACAATTAGTTTTGTGGCGCATAGAAACTCCAGTTTTAGAACATTTTCTCTAGAACAGGTCTCTCAAAAATTGATACCTGCAGAGCAGATAATTTATTAAATTACTGAATTGGGGTTAAGATTAAGATCTACATAAGATTAACATATTTTTCTTAAATCGTTTTTTTTTTACAACAGAAATTAGATTATTTTTAATAAATTTCAGTATTAAATAGTGTGCAAACTATACAAAATGTATATTTGTGAACATATAAGGTTCACAATAAATATTTTGCAACAAGAAAATTATATAATTAAAATTATTAAATACAATACAATGTTATAAGTTACAATGCGTTTAATTTATGTTTTACTATTTATTTTAAATAAGTATCTCATAATTTATTTTGATGCCCAATTAAGCAACCATTAATCAGAATAATAAAAGCCCATTTGGTATTTTTTTAATGAATCACTACCTTTTTATTTCAACAGCATAACTTTAAGTAAAGTCTACTCATTTTAGAGCATCTCGACTTCTGTATCAGCATTTGGCTAAACTTTCCCGTTTTTCCTGTTTCGGTTGCAAAAAAAAACTAATTCGTTTTGTCTAATATTCAAAATCGAAAGAGGGAAAAACTCGTTTATCGGCATCCTTGTGACACACTGACATCTTTTGCTAATCTGGGGACAGCCCCCCCTTTCTCTTTCCACTCGCACTTTGCTTAATTAATTCTGCTTTTGGTTTTGTGTGCGGCCACCTATCAAAGTCCCCCGATTCCCAGCTCCCCTTCGCCCTTCATTGTTTGCCCCGTCATTTGCATTGATTTGCAAATTTTTTTATTGGCCGTTTCGATTCGAGCCTGACGTAATTTGTTAAACTTTGTTATTTACCTGGCTGACATCGATAGCTAACTAATCAGCGCTAGCTTTTGTTGACTTTAATTTATTACTGAGTATTCGAGCTTATTTAATCGCCAAGGACTCTGTCCCACACTCCCATTCTCAGTCTTTCCTCGGCTGTGTCTTAATTTGTATAATACTTTTATTTAGAAAAAAAGAGAAATTAATTAACAACATAAGTTTGCTTTAATAAGCGTTGGGTTCCTAGAATTTTAAAATACGATCCAACACAACACAATTATATAATTTACTTCTTGTGTGTATTTTTTCCAAATTATTTAACTGATACGCAGAATATGAGCTCAGTTTATTAACCCCCACTTTACTATTGATTAATCAACATACTATTTGCTTGAATAGTTTCCAGTTATTTTTAACTGTGTGTCTAAAAAATTCACTTTTATCAGAATCGTTTTCCCTATATTTATTTGATCATTAAAATGCAATAATAAGTTCCATTTATTCGATTCCATTTTGCTCTTGCTAACGAGGGGTTAATGTACAAACAGAAGTGCATTTTACTTGCAATTCAATACAGTCATTTTCTGTTCCTGCTAATTCCGATTTAGCAGATCCTCTACATAAATAAAACTGACATTTGTTTCGAATTGTCGTTTCCTATTGAAGAACCATTTCATCGTTAGTAAATACTCTCCAGATGGAAAGGGCAGGTGTAAAAGTTCTGGTTTCAGATAAAAGTCTTTGACAACTTGTAGACCCTGTAAAAGAATTATTATGACCAAATATATGTAACTGACTCTGAATAACTTACCACATACGGACAGGTGTGATTAATGTTGGTAAATTCTTTGAAAATATTGTAGACGATACTAATGAATGGATCGTAAGGTTTCCGCATATACCTGCAGGCATCTATATTGGACTCAAGTACCCAAGGCTTAAAACCGCTGGCCCTTTTAAAGATCTTGGCATGAAGATGAATGTTATTGACCGGGTGGAGAACAGTTCCATTCATATTGAGCAGAACCCTATCACGACTGACGGCCTTCAGACGGTAGTTGTGGAATACGAACCACGACAGGTTGTAACTTTTGCATTCAAAATTCGTAAACTTGAAGACAACTGCATCCTGTAAAAATATATCCATTTATAGTCACATATCCATGTTTTTTATTTTACTTTGCCCACATTTAATACTATATTTAAAAATAAAACTGCCACAATAATAGGAATTAAGTTGGTCCACATTGTTCTGCTGTAAAACTATAATAATGGATTGTATAAAATGTTACTTACTGGCATTGGCTGGGCTTTAGACTAATTTCCGCTCGAATGAAGCAATAATTTACTGTGTCATTATGCTTTTCTCATAAATATGTAATTATTTTTCAATTATATTGACACATTTAGAAATTGGTATAGTTTTATAATACCTTAAAATAGTGGGTAGATAAACAAAATGATGAGTTAAAATACCAAAAAAAAATTCCCTTTCAATACTGGCTAATCCAAATTGATCTGTATTATTCAGACGTCTCCTGTGTGTATTCCAAATTTGGTTTGAAATTTGATGCCTTAAATTGAAATTTGACATTGAGGAAGTCCCGACCTCCCCGCTTTTCCCTTCTTGTTTGCTCACATCTGTTTAATTAGTGTACAAGGCAGCAGCTGTTGAGTTCAGACGGAAATCCAAAATCCCCGAAACCAAAAACACACCAGACTTTTCAACAGGCCCTTGAGTTTGTCTGCGTTTACTTATTAAACTGATATATTTTACTTTTTTTCCTAAGAGGTTCTGTATATAAGTAAGCATATGCGAGCGACTTGTTAATTGCGCACTTTGCATTCTATTGCAAGTTCATCATGTTTAACGGTATCGTTTCCAACTGCAGGGATAAAGACGAAACTGACTTAAAAGACAGTTAACTAATTCAATTAGTGCCACGTGAATTACCCGTCCGAAAAGTCAGGGCAAATGGGCCAACCGAAGTGAGAGGTAGGAAAGAAAGGAAGGGAATAAACTGGACAGAGACGAGTCAAAACTTTTGTTATCCCATTGTGTCTGCTGTCGAGATGATTACTTGAGGGACACGGAGGGAACCTAAGTAGACCCGGGGCGAAAAGGGAACTCAGAGGTGGAATATTCTCGGAACCCTCCACCGCCGAACAATTTGATTAGATAAGGTTCTGAATATAGCCTTTTGTTGAGAACGACATGAGTACCTCCATTTCTTATTGCAAAGAGTGTAGAAAGAAGAAACCAAACAAAAATAAATAGGAATTGAAAACATAATACAAAACAAGAGAGAACGCTATAGTCGGGTGCCCCGACTATCAGATACCCGTTACTCAGGTAAAGGGAGTGCGAGGGAGATGGAGATAGAAACTTTGATCACGCATAACTTTTTAACGAATGGTCCGATTTGGAAAATTTCTTCTACATTTCCATAGGTATTGATAAACACAATAAAACTGCATTTTTACTTTTCCGAAATATTTAAATTTTTAAAATCGTATATAAGCGATTGTGGGCGTTAAAGGGGGCGTGGCACCTTTTTGAAATAAACTTGCGCTGCGTAGGAACTCCTAGAATCTGCATGCAAAATGCCAATCTTCTAGCTTTTATAGTTTCCGAGATCTCAGCGTTCATACGGACGGACAGACGGACAGACGGACATGGCTAGATCGACTCGGCTAGTGATCCTGAACAAGAATATATATACTTTATAGGGTCGGAAACGCTTCCTTCTACCTGTTACATACTTTTGCACGAATACAATATACCCTTTTACTCTACGAGTAACGGGTATAATTAGACTAGATCTGGTAATTTAATGATGATAAAATATTCGGGACTAATAGACAGTTAAGCCAAGAAGATCGACAATATGTGTTTAAATATAACATGTTATTTATATTTATCTTAGATTTTTAATAGTTAATAAATACGATTGGACGAAGAATAATAGCAATATATTTATTAAATTACAAAATCAAACTTATTATAAGAACTTGAGAACAGTAGTAAACTTCAGCTGAAATTTATAAAGTAAATAAAAAATACTTGGGCTCACAGTTCCACGGAAAGTTTATGTTTAAGTTTGACTTGCCAAACTTTGTATAAGTTTGGCTTAAAATTCAGTCTAAGCGTATCTGGGCCCTCAAATTATTGTTATCGAATTCGAGAATCTCCGTTGACCTTGTTTCCACTTGCTGCCCCATCTGTGGCCCTTAATTTAACCATCTAGAATTTCGATGTGAATTAGCCAAATAGACTTGTTTTGGCCCGGTTTCTCCGCCCTGTCCGGCCTATTATTGTTGTAAGAGAGACGCGGGGCTACCAGCAGAAAGCAAAACTTTTGTTCCAGTTTCATTTGGCATTGTCTGCCGGCTTCTTCTTCTGCAGTCTTTTATTATCCCAGAGTTTTGGATAATATTGCACAACAAGTACAACATTGACACAACTTTTCTAGTGGGTGTCAACGTTGTTTTGGTTTTGTTAGTGCAAAAGTCCCACGCCCACGGCCACGACCACGCCCACATCGCCGCACCGCAATCCCCCGCCCTTAAACATAGCAAACAATTGTGCTTTTGTTTACTAATTTGCGGCTGTCTCTGTTTTTGTTGCCAGTACCAGAAGTTTTTTGCCTTTGACTTTATCGCCTGTTTTGTTTGCTTTCTTTGGCTTGGTTTAGTTTTTGGCTATTTGCTTTTTGTCTCCCGAGTTGAAAGTTCATTTGCCGTTTTAATTGCCAGCTAATAGCTCGAAAGTTACTCGTATTTTCATTTTATTACCCATTTTGTTTTGCTTAGGGTTTTTTCGCCTTTTATTTTGTTTATTTCTGTGGGTGAATGCCAAAAGTTATGCGGGCAAGCCTAGGGATATTAAAATACGGAAAGAGAGAGTGAGATCAAAGTGAAGTTTCTGACATTTGGGGCTGGCTAAACTGGAATTATTTTGACATTTGTTGGCCTTCTGGCAATTTTATAGTTGTTCTGACAGTTCTTTTTATATGTTTTTTTTTAGCAGTGCTACAAAAGTGTTATTTTAAAATGGAAGTTAGTTTGTGGAAGAAGATAAACAAAAAAAAATTCAACTTAGAATTGAAAATACAAATTTTTAGGGAATTTAACGGTCACTCGATCACATCATTTTATTTTGAAATTATTTAACCTGATAGTTTATTCAGAAACGCTTAAATAACAAATGATTAAATCCATACAGAAGATACTCGAAAATTAAAAAGGTACAACATATTTAAGGAGCTATAAAAGGCATTTCTTTGAAGAAGAGGTATAAATACAATTTTAAGCTATCAATTACAATGATTAATTTTACAGATTAATTAAAATTTCTTATAAAATTCCATAATTTAATGCTGAAAGTATAAATCAACTGAAGAATCCGACATCTGACCTTTACCTGTTGCTTTAGCCCCCTGGGGATTTAATTTCACCTTTCATCTGCCTGAACTCTCTCCTCGTTGGCCATTTTATCAGTCAAGTCCGGCAATTAGCCTGTTGGCAGTTGGCTAGTACTTCAGAGCAATTTCCTTGTTTTGCGGAAACTTTTCCATTTCTTTTCATAATTTTTCTTTCGACCAAGTTTTGCCGAGCTCTAAATTGCCTCCTCTTTTCCTGCGTAATATCCATTAATCAAACTTCTGGTCTTTTTCCAATCTCTTCTATTTTATGTTTCTCTATAATTTTTCTTGCTCCTTTAACTTGTTTTCCTACGGGCTTTTTTTTGTTGTTTTTTTATTATTGTTGCGGGCACAAAGTTTTTTCTTTAAAGGGGCACATTGCCCTTGGGCTTCTCAGCCAGTTGATGACCCCGCACGCGATTTTACCTCTCTATCTCTAACCACATTTCATTCTCTGGCTCGTGAATATTTGACGCTTTTTCTAATTGCCAAACGACTTCTGTTATAATTTGTTGGTTCTTTTTTCAGCTGATTTGCGATAGAGAAACAGAAACTGTCAACGCAAGTTGAAGATACAAAAAAAATTGAATAGAATTTTTTGCCATTGTTGTTGTGATTATTTAACTGTTTTTTCATTGCTGTTGTGGCATGCTAAAACAAAGGCTTGCCATTCAACTTCGGTCATATGTTCTAGATATGATTAGAGTCACCTAGAAAAAAATGAACAAACAAAAACCAAATTGAAAATTCATTTAGGTGGAATTCTCATACACATTCATATTCATATATATATTAATTTGGTCATGAGGTTTTTCTTGTTCACTCTTAGTTAACTGATATTGATATCTGAGTGTCATGCTATCAATACCATTTTTTATTGGTCAATTAAAAAGTTAGAAAATCGCATTCCATTTAGGGAAGTATGAATAAAAAGTAAGATAGTATTGTTATCAAGGTAAAGAATTTATAGCTTAAGAAAGACTTTAGTTATTTTCATAAAAAAATAAACATGCAAATAAAAGGTAAATACTAACATACAAATAAAAGTATTTTCAAACAATTTATAAATGTTCGTACATTTAAATTCTCATAACCCAAATTTATAAATGTATTTAAATTGGTATATTAATGACAGGACTATTGACATTGGTTTCAAATAATAACCAATTAAACATTTTATAACGACCTTTTTATATTATTTTAAGCCAATGTATATGGGTAACGATTACATGAGTCCAATAATTTAGTTCACTATAATTTCTTAAGTATTTTTCTTAACTATAAATAGTTCATTAAATTCAACAACACCTTTAGTGTACCCATCTAAAAATATCCAAGCAATTCGATGTCAACCGAAAACAAAATATTATAAAAAATTTATTATCCATGGGCGACAGACAGATAGACAGAAAATGCAATATATAGAGGCGCACACGATCCGATTTGGGACTACATTAGTCTATATATAGGCGACTGTCATAACAGTATCCCCCAAATAGCCCCTTCCCCTCACCTTTTCACCTTATAAAGCGGTTCTGTTCCAGTGACAAACCAACAAAAACAATGGCAATACCAGCAACAACAATTCAAATTTAACTTGTTTTTGATTAGATCATTCGAGGCGAAATGTCAGTCAATAAAGGGTGGAAAGGAGGGGAAAGTGCGGGGTGGTTATACTTGGACACCGCCTCTTTTCCTCCCCTTCAGTTTAACCTGCTGTTGGGTGCGATAATTAACTGAAATAGACCCGTGACTGTCAGTCAGCCAGCCACAAGACATTCTACATAGCTATACATAAATATACACTGTATGTGCGTACAGTGGGTTTTAAAGCTAAGTGAGAGCTAATATAGTTTTTAATTATAAAGCATAATTTAATTTAAAAGTTCATAAAGGTAATTCGAATTGCTAATCTACATACGAACAATGATTTATGGTATCTTTGTTTATTCATTTTATTATTTTTTTCAAAATAATTTTAAAACTGATTTTTATTATTTTTAATGAATAGTTTAGTTCAGTTTTGTCTAGTATATTGTATTATATTATAATTTTACAAATGATTACAAAAAATTATAAAAGTTAAGAATGGAACGAACAACCCAAGTATCTTAGTGCTCAATTAAAAACTTTGAAGACTCTGGAACGCACTGCATTTCTCAAGATATGTGGATATATAATTTTATTTCTGCTGGCGTGTGGGTGTCGTTAAGCACTTGAGTTGCAATCACATTTCACGGCAAGACTGCAAAAGTGGGCTAGTTAAAAATGTCAAGAAGAAGTACCGCGCTGAAAGCTATAAAAGCAAAAAAGTCTGAAAAGAAGAGGAAGATCGGGGTGAGGAGGGGAGAAAGCAGAAAAAGGAAGCCGGCCAAAAGACAGGCATTGAAACTTTTTGGCCTACAGTGAGAGAAACAACAGGGTTGACACTTATATAGTCATTTTAAACATTAAACAAATATTCCTCTGGTTTGGATCATGTTATTATGTAAGATTGTTTATTTTTAATTTTTGTATTTTATATTTTAAGATTTCAAATTCCAAGTTCCTAAAAAATAGATTAAACCATACTCTCAAATAGATCTCTTGAATAGAACTAACAATGAAAATAGTTTGACTAATATTATTAGACATCAAATTGAAAAATATAAAAAAATAATTTTAAAGTACCTAATATTTTTTTCTGTTCAAATGAGAGAGGAATTCATTCAGTTTTTTTGTAACCACGCCGGCAAAAGTTTCAACTCTCCCAGCCTCTCAACCTTCTTACCTGACGACTCGGCCAGGTGCTTAAGACCATTCACTGATTTTTTTAATAACTCACGACTTTGGCCATGGCTTTGACAAGCTGTTAATGGCATTAAACGAGAGAACGGCAGAACTAGAAATCTCGGTTGCAAAGGAAGCAAATTCTTTGCAAAGCTGTGGAAAAAATTGTTGGTCATTTAACAAAAAGCAATTTCGCTCAACTCAACTTGCTTTGAGAACTATTTTCTTATTTTTCCACTTTTTGTATAGCCGTAATTGGTTTCAATTTGAAATCGAAACGCATTTCAAAGAGATTTTATTGGTATGTTCTCTGAAATGCGTTTTCCTTATATTTCTCTGCAAAACATTTTTCTGTGGTTGATGTGATAGAGATAGCGATTGCTGTCCTAGGCCGTATTTTTGGCATATTTTTGTGTCAGGAGAAACAGTTTATGAGATACCACTAATTGGCCATAAAATTGTATAAATTTCATGTGCCGGTTTTTCCCACTTCCGTGGCCAATTAGTCACCTAAAATGTGGTGCGGTCAACATTTGTGATACCATTTAATCCATTGAAGTGAGTGTGTATGTTGAAGGTAGAATAGTAATTGAAAAAGTTTACAAAAAAGGTTAAAAATAAATAATAACAGGTACAGCATATATTAATTGAAAATAAAGATTTTTATATTCTTTTTTGAAAAATGCAACAAAAAGTAATAATTATTTCAGAAACGATAATATTTAGCAATAATAAACATTTTTTAAAAATTAGTTTTCTCGATAAAAATATACTATTTTACAACGCATATGCTTTTCTTAATATTTGCTAGGGAACTTATTGAGTCATTCAATTGAATTTTTTCTGATTATGGTTTTCTTGTCTGTAAACTCTTTTGATAAGCTTAAAGCTGATATAAAATGCTGACCATGCTGATAATTTAATTCTCCTCAAATGTAATTGCTGGCAATAAATCATTATTGTTTGCGTGAAATACACAAAGGTAAAAATAATTGATGATAAAGACAATACATTTATTGAATTTTATTAAAATTGCAATGGAAAACCGTTAACCAAATGGAAAAAAATATGTCATCAATGTGAAAAATAAATTTAAGTTAGCAACTGAGATAGCAAATTTATTAAATGCCACGGGTTAAAGAAAGCATGAAATAATTTTGGTTTTTTCCACTTTTTCCAGAAAATCTCTTTCCAAAGAACCCAATCAAATATTTATGTACCATTAACAATTTGCTGAGCGACACTTGACAGGACAATAAAAACAAATGTCAAAAAAAAACCGATGAAATATTAATGCCATTAAAAATTTAATTTCAATAAAGGCGGCGAGAAAAACTCAATTAAAACCAAATTTGCGTGCGACCGCATGAAAACCAAAAGCAAAACTCAATCCAAAACAAATGAAAACAGCGAGTGAAAATCATTTGTCAATACTGTAAAGCTACTGGGTAACTTTTTATTCTATTTTTCTACCGGTTTTATTTACTTTGTTTGCCATTTTAATGAACCCGCTGGCCGCTAAATAAACAGAACTCCCCGATAGCCGCAGAATTTCATATTAATTAGTGGTCAGGGGGGGGCAGTATTCCTTCGGGGGCCATGTGCAATTAAAAAACTCAACCGAAATTTTAGGAGCATCTATTGAATCAGCTAAGCCAACTAGACCAACATTTAACCCAGTTAACTACTCTACCTTGACTCACCTGCATCTTGAAAAACAGAAGCAAAAAAGCATAAACAAAGGAAAGCCGTAAAACTAAAACTAAAGCCATTTCCCTCACAGAAGCGCGTGCCGGTAAAACAATTTTCCAACTATCTCCCATCTACATCTCTCATCTACACACAAATACAAAACTTTGGTGAGTTCCGTAAAAGGGAAATACCCATCAGCGAATTCGTCTCTTTCCGCAATATTTGTGCATTTCCTGTCGTACAAATATTTCCCATGTAACAGCTTCCCCGGAGTTTTCCTAGGTGGATTCCACTTCTCTCTAACAGTAACAGTAACAGTAATAGTAACAACGTCAACAACAATAGGGCCAACAGAGCTGGCGCAACACTGTTGCCAGCTAACTTTTTGGCCAAAAATAAACGGAGTCGAATTTGCGAGTAGTCGTTTAACATGAAATGGGCGAATGACAAGTACTCTTGTTTTAACATACCACTTTAAAAATTGTATTTCCGAAATAAATTATTCAATGCTTTTACTACATTCTGATATTAAAAAAATATATAAGTTTAATAGTTTCCGGTAATTTTAGACATATTTTATATAAAAATGATGTATATTAAAATTATAAAGCAATTATATGCTTAAAACCATCTTAAACAAATTTTGTTTCGATTGAAACAGTTTGTTTGGTCTTGCAAATTTATTACTATTTTTCTTCTGTTTTGTCTGTTTTGGTTTATTGTTCAACTGTAGTGCTCTATTCCCCCAAGGGTAATTTGGTTAAAAAGTTTTCTCTGCAGCTGCATTTGCTGGAAAAGGAGAAAGAGTCAGAGACAAAGGCTGGTAGGGAAAGAGGTGGCTGAGAGGCGGTCTACACCGCTAAACAAAAGCAAACAATGTAATGCCAGCAGCAGCGACCACGCACAACGAAAACAACAAAGTTGGGGCAGACCACAGGCGTCCGGAAAATGGGGAGGGGTAACTGCGTTAAGAGTCACAAACACTATTATAGTACTGGGATAAAAATTTGGATCAACATTTTTCATTAAATCATTTTTGATTATTTCTTTAAAAAATGTACTTTAAATTGTATACTTTTTGAAATAAATCCTTCGAATGTTACACAAATCTCCAGTTTTTTAAAACTACTTGAAGAGTATGCTATGAACAATATATTTGTCTTTCGGAACCACGATGTTTAATAACTAAATTAATGACCTAGAATTAAATATTTATCTATCCAACAACTATATATGTATGTATGTATATGTACCTATTCATTTATTCTATAAAAATTTATATGGAATTCTTTATTCTCTGTGTGGAAGAGAAAGGACGAGAAGACGGATATTGCCACGGCAAAAAAAAAGTAAAGAAAAACAGCATTTGCGGGAGAATAGAGAGCAAAGTGGAAACAAAGCGACATGTTGCGCCTGAAAGGTTCTTTGGATGGGGGAATCCTCCAACAATCCCATCGCCACACTTACACAGACACACAAGGTTGACCTTCACTGGGAGCACGTGGTGTCGGAATGGTAACCAATCTTGGATCCGGAATGTCCTGGTTTTTGGGGGAGGTGTTGGGTGGATGCGGTTGTCTGAACTGGAATCCAGGGTTAGCTTGAAGATATGTACATATGTATATTCTTGTTTGTTTCGGAATTTCCAGTCCGACACAATTCGTTTGGGTGCCAGTCCGGTGCCAGTTTGGTTAAAGTTAGTTAGCAGTTTCTTTAAATTGGATTCGTTTAAAAGTTTGATAAAGCTTGACACCAACTAAACAGTAGATAATAAAACTACCAGGCAGTTGAAATGCGAATAGCTGTTTTTAAATAATAAAATAAATGTCTTTAAATGTGGTTTGTGTATATTATATTGTTGTCTAATTTATATATTTCTTTTGTAATATTCCTTTAACTTTTATTTATACCAAGAAAAAATCTCTAAGATTATAGAAGTTGATACTAATAGTAATAAATATTAAAGCTTTTCATGTTATGTTTGTAGAATTCATATTTTTAGATGGTTTACCCTTGAAAAGTTCATTAACATAACAAATTAGATAAAAATAAGATACAAATATAGTTTGATAAGATAGCTGTTTAAAGCATGTAAACAATTTATATTATGTGTGTGACTACCTCTAATTGAATGAACAAATATAAATTTTAGGAAGTCCGCTCAGATAACGATAACGATTTTTTGAGAGGAACCCAATTTAACTTAAATTAATTACTGTTTTCTGTCGCCATGTTAGTCATGCTTTAATCGCACTCTTCATTTTTCATTTTTGTGACTAATCCTCGCAGCTGTTGATTTTATAAAGAACTATACAAAACAGAGCAAACACTGCAATAAGATTAGCAGGCCAAACAAATTTGTATTTAGAGCACTTAGGCACATCCCGATTGGAAGAATCGAGAGCCACAAAGTGGTTTTTCCCAACCAACCTATTAACATCAACGTCATCCAATTTATGTTATTTATATTACGCAATTTAGCCCGCTTATCGACAATCAAATAATTAGAAAAGGTGAAGCAGGTGAAACAGGGTGAAACAGGGCGAAACCCCACAATGCCAATACAAATTATGGGACTTGCCCTTTAGCGGTCTTTAAGGCTTCCTTTTAACAATAACAAAAGACAGAGAAAAGGAAAAACAAGATAAAAAGAGTTGGGTACACAGAAAAAATTAATGATCGATTGGATTGTTAAAAAAGCTTTAAAAACAAATTGAATATGTTACTGGTAATGCTTTTAAATTTAATTGATATTTATTATTATTTGTTTTAAAAGGGTCCTAATATTTTTAAAGCTGATCGTCAAGTTGTTAGTATAACTCTGAAATTTTAAATTAAAACATTTTTAAATTAAAACTGATGTTTTTTAAATGCTAAGAAGTGTATTCGTATCACCATTCAGTTCTGCATTATCCTAGTCAGAATATTTTAAAGGAATAGAATCATGCTATCCAGCATTAACTTTGTCAAATTTAATGCCAACTATTCGAAACTTTTGCGAATACAAGTGACTCTTGAGACTGATATACATGTTGGACTGATTTAATTTCACTTGAAATTCATATTTTTGTTATGTGTAGAAAAAGAACAGCTACAAGTTTGTTTAACAAAGTGGTTTTCAACACCCCATAAAAAACATTTGCAAAAAGCAAAAGAAAAATAAGAAGGAAAGGAAAAAATAGCAAAGCAAAGGCAACAGTAACAAAAGCGCAAAAAATAAAAAATAACAAAAAGTACAAACCCAGGCAAATTTCCCGTTGTTTCCGCACGTAAAAGTAAAAGGCAAATAAATAACCGTTGAGAGAAATGTAAACAATGCAGGCCGAAGATGCACAGCAGATGAACAAGAAGAAATAGCAGCAGATGAAAAGATGAAAAGAGGAAAATGCAAAAGCACAAATAGCAACTGAAGCCGGTTCAAGTTGAATTTCCCTAGCAAGGTTTTTTCATTATTTTTTTGCGCTTGTGCTATGCAAAAATTTGCACTCAAGAAGGGTAGACCAAGTGGCAGACAGTTGGAAAATGAAGTGGAAAAGAGGGAAAAATAACTACATTCAGTCCTAATGAACGAGCTAAGCTGAAGAGAAGGAGCAAACCGAGCATAATGGAGATGGGATAAACAAAATGGAGGGAATTGCTTAATTTATGGGGCTTACTCGGGCGGCAAATCCTTGAAATTTTCGTCACTGGCATCAGAAGGAAAATCAATTTTTGATTACCAGATATTGTAAGAATAATATTTTTGTGTCAAAGAAATTTTCGAAATTTAAAAAGCCTACAAATTTAAGGTACGTTAAAAAGTAAATGCTTTTTTTAAGTTCATTCATAGAAATTTTGATAGCCACTATTTTTTATTTGTTATAAATTTCCGATACTCATTTATGTAAATTCCTTAATTTCCTTTTTTTGGCATTTTAACCAGTTGAAAATTGTATTTATTATTACTCAGATATTAATAAATAATTTTTTTGCGCGAAAATTACTTTGTATTAACATATTAATGTCCAACATAAATTATAATTAGCATTTATTGGATGTCAACACATGGTTAGCTTGTACCTATTTGACAATTGTAATAATTAATCTATAATTTTGAACAAAATTATTTGAATGTTAACACGTTGTTTTTTAGTGAAACAACGATATCTAACAATTGTTCACAAGCTTAGACTTAAAATTAACAATAATTATAAGCTGCGGTGTAGATAACCACGTGTAAGTTTCATAAACGCAGCGTAATATTAAGCACTGTACGTGCTAAAATGACTGTAAATACTTGATTAGTTAGGAAACCAACAAATTATTTTAAAAAAAGTAACACTTGAAAAGAGCAACTCTTTATAAATTACGCATACGTCATACAACGTATACGCCATATTTAAAAAAATCGTTTTCGTTTGTGCATTAACGTGGAAATTCAAAAACCAATTTTAAGAGAACCAACAAAAATTGAAACAAAATCAGTGATACAAAAAACGGGAAACGGCAAACAAGTGAAATGGAGCAAATCTTTAAGCAAATGTCGAGTGGGCGGCAATTGATAAACTGCGCCAGATAGACCAGCAATAAAAAGAGGTTGAGGGAAAAGGGTGGAAAACACACAGTGGCGCATTTTCCCCCGCCCGATTTCCCAGCCTTTTTCCCACCGGAGCAGACATTGCCAATAGCGCAACGTTTCGGAAACAATTTGAAGGCCATAAAACTTGATGTGGCTGCTGTCATAAAGGAGGCGACACCAGGCACAGATTCTACCCCCATTTTCCGACCTCCGATTTTCAAGAAGTTAGGTGAAAACTGCGACGGTACTCAAGATGCGGCAGATGCGGAAAGTGTGGAATACGGAAAATTCAGATACGAATACGGCAAAGGCAGACCAGCAAACTCCGGCGGACGACAAGGCAAACGTCGACAAAAACAAACAAATAAACATCAAGCAGCTGTTTTTGGCGCCGCCAGAAAAAGAGAGAGAGTGTGAAGAGAGAAAATAAATTGTGAGAAAGATAGAAAGCCAGAGAGAGTACAATGGCGAGAGAACAACAATAACAAAAATTGCCTTTATTACAGCTCTCTGCCGGGTACAGTAAGCGCTCGAAAAATAAAACGCGTCTTCTTCAGTCATTGAAAAATTATAAGTAGCAAAGAATTATGTTATAGAAAATCACTTTGTAATAGTAAGAAATATTAAATAAATCTAATTAGTACTTGTAAGTAAACGGTAAAAGTATAAATAACTAAATATTTTTAAGAATTCATTAAAAGTAAAAAAATTTAATTAAATTCATGTCCAAGTGTTTTGCAAAGATTAATATTTTCTCAATATTTGTGCCACTATTGTAGGCACCACCCACTCTGGTGCGCCTGCTTTCTCTCTCGGTCTTCCTGGCTCTCTCCCACTTCATCAATCTCTCTCTTGCAATTGCTCACCGCCCACCTACATATGGGACTCACTCATTCATGGCCAGACTGTAAGACCCTTTTCCCTCGTCACCCTTAAAGTCAGCTGCGCCTATTGGCAAACCAATATTACAGTTGTGGTCAAAGTAATAGCACTAAACTATTGTTTTGATATAGAAAAAAATTACAAATACATATATTTATTTCTTTACTTTTTTTGTTAGGAGCTGGTAATTTAAAGTTTGTATATGTATTTGCATAAACCAAATATTTTTTTAATAAACAAATTTCAAAACGAAATTCTGACTATTAATATATTTTCAAAAATGGATTTCAATAATTACCAAAGAAGTTACTTCCAATTAAATTAAACTCCCTTTAAAAGGAACATACTATCTTAAATAATTTGAATATTATTATTATTTTGGACACAACTGTGCGCCATACATTCGGACAGACACAACATCGACGAACGAATGGGAGAACGATGGCAGCGACGCCGACTGTAAAACGACGCTGCGGCATTTTGGCGCTTGGAATGTTGGCCATGTTTTTGAAACGGCTTCTGCTCCGCAGTCGTCGCTCTGCTGCCGCGAAGCAAGCAACAAAGTTTCGCAGCGGACTCGCAACCAGTTGAGTCCGTAGTCGCAACCGTAAATGCGAATACGTACTGATACGTCGTTTTAAGTACGGGCCTCAAGCCGTTTATTACGTATACGCACCGCGTGCCGTCGCTTGGCGAATTTTATTATTTTCAACGAGTGTCACAAGGCACAAGGCAAATATGACGCCAAAATGTAAATGAACATGAGCGGGCGAGTCGAAAGAGCAAAAACAAAGATAACAACAGGGTAAACAACAACAATTGTTGGGCGAAATCAATGACGATAAGGCGGCAAAACACTTGGGCAAAAAATAATATGGCCAACAAAATGGTAAAATTCCTTTCAATTTAAAGTGAGAATAAACAAATTAAATAAAAAACTGTAAAGAAATCAAATAAATAAAAAGAAAAAGCTGTTGAAAGTAATACCCAAATATATAAAGAAAAACAAACAAATTACACCGATAAAACAGTTATACAATAAGAAAAAATCATAATTCAAAATAACAAAGGAGAAATAAATAAAATCCAAGCCCAAAAAAGTGAACTAAAGTTAAAATAGATAAAAATAAAACGATAAAATAAACCATATATGTTAAAAAATATAATTAAATGCAAAACACAAAATTTAATTTTATTTGCTTTTGATTATATTTTACCCATTCACGTTATAAAAATTGGTTAAAGACTTTAGATAAAGAGATATACATTTTGCATGATTGTCATTAGGTCGGGATATGTTCCTCAGTTCCGATTTAATGTAAGTGATTGCTAAGCAAGCAAATAGAAAACAAACAAACAAATCAAGCACAATAGAGTCATCTTACATTCCTTACCAATTCATACTTCCCTATTCCGGCGCGTTTGATTCAACAGAAAATGCAACACAAATATTAGCAATGCCATAAAACAATAAACCCAAACGTATTAATTGCAATCTTGTGATAGTGGAAACGTGGAAACGAAGAGCCAGGCAAAACGGGAATAACAAACAAATATAAGGTAAATGATAAACCCAAAATATTTAATTTGATAACAAAAGGAGCAAATTATTCACAAGAACAGTATGCGAAACGATAGAGATTATAGACAATTTTTATACGAAATTCTGAAATAAAGAAAAGGCTTAAAGTAAAATGAATACAAGATATATTAGGAAATCAGAAATCTAAGTAAAAAATCATTTATATTAACATTTGTATGAATTTGAAAAAAAAGACTTTAATATTTATTTCGTTAAAAATTTGATACACGAAAAAAGAATTCAGATACATTTAGTGAACCGTTTTTCAGGAAATTTAAATAACAAAGGAAGTTAAGAAACGATAAATTTTAAAATAACATGAAACCCAATTAAAATTTTGTACGCGTTCCATTTGGCATTTCAAATTTCACATACTTTACATTTTTTCATATTTGTCAACAAATAATTCCGAGAATAATTTACTTTCCCCTTTCATGTGTTCCGCATCTCTGTCGGATGCCATTTTCTAGCCAATTATTGGTCTATATGTTGGCCAATTGACGATGGCTGCCGATGACAGCTTTAAGCTTTTTGTGGAATAAATATGAATTTTGAATTTATGCTGAACAAATAATGATGCCAAGAAAATAAGTAAAATATGCAAACTAAATTAACTTATAACTGTTCAGAAATAAATTACATTCAGCTTTTGACTAATTTTCAATTTATGAAGAAAAACTAAAAAATATTATCCTAATAAATCATTAAATAAGTTAAATACTTAATAGGCTTTATAAAGGTTTTTTTAATGAACTTAAAGAATATTTCTGTTTTATGTCAATTATTATTATTAACAATTATTCATTTATGTTTAATAAATTGAAATGACTAAACTTAGTTAAAATAGCAATTAGGAAATTTATCCTTTTGCTCACTGAAAATAAGTTGCTCAACCAAGGTTTCTAAATTTCGAACGCTTTTCACTTCAAACTTTTAATTAAAATAATTATTTATTACCCAAAACAGGAATTTCCCAAGTTCTTTAACAGTTTTCAAGCTTTACCGCAACGAAAACCAAACTTTAAATACTTTAATTTCATGGGAAAAACTTTCGGAATGAATGCCAAACCATACAGAAATCGAGTGCCAATAACAACTTGTCCTTAGACACCAAATTGGCTTGAATGAAAGTTCAGTTGCCAAAAATGTAGGAGGAAACAGATGGAGAATGCTCAAAAGTATGGAATGTTAAAATACCCTTTTATATAAGTATTTTCCGTAAATGTGAAATAGTATGAGTTAATTTGTATCATAATTTTTTGTTGATTTTACGTAATTTTAAATTTGTTGCAAAGATCAAATTATTAAAAGTAATATTTCATTTTAACTTTACTATACCCATTTCGCTTTACAAATAATTACATATTGAAACTTTGAATCTCTAGAAAAGTGGCAAGACTTACACGACTTTTATCATACCCCTGGTAAGGCCACCAAAAAAAGGAAAATAAGAAAAACAATAACAAGCAGAAGGAATAACTTTTTCAATTGGCTTCCGCTCTTACAAGATTTATCCATATATAGATATGTTGGTTGATGGGTGTGTGGGATTAGATGGAATCATTCATTCACATGGATCATTGAATGAGTGTGTGTGCGTAAGTGAGTTTCTGTTGGGATTCCTTGCCTTTTTCCTTGTTTTTTTTATTTACGCCACCAATTTGTGCTGACAGCTCCCATAATTTATGGTAGCCCACTTATTGATTACGCCAGAATCGCTCAAAGGTAAAATCATTTTCGACTTTAAAAGATTGTTATCAAACTGGGCAATAGATTTGCCACCTCGATTTTCCACTTGTTTGCTGTTTAACTGCTCTTCCGCATTTGCGGTCATAATTCGCAGGTTTAAAGTGCTCTCTAAAAATTTTACAGTGGAAATTGTATAAATTGAACTTCTGTTTGTTATACATATATAACATAAAATAAAACGATATTAAATTTTAAAGAAAATTTAATAACTATTTGGATATTTACAAATTTAAAATTTTGTTATCAATTTGATTTTACATAAATTTGGATTGGTTGTGATTATTGGCTTTCCAATAAGATAATGTTCTGCTACAAATGTTAGCATATTTTTGCGGGCCAATTTAGTCACCGTTTTGCTACAAAATATGGCCAAAAAGTGATTTTAAAACTCCACAAAAAATTGGAATTCAATAGAATGGACTGTATTTCAGTTCGGACTGCTGGCCAAGCGGAAACGAGAGCTGCGTTTAGCTGTTGCTGCCTCGCTCTGGCAGCAGCTTCCAGCCGTTTCCGTTTTCCGCTCGCTGGCCAAAATTCTCTGCGACATTTTTTTCGGTTTTAGCTAGAGGAAAAACGGTGAAGGTGGATGTTTTGTTGCAATTGTTTGGAATTTTGTTGCCACCACAAAATGGCCAACTGTTTTCGGGGCTAATCTGTTGCCAATTTGTTTCCTCTTTTGACCGCCAATTTTGGTTTTGTCGTTATGCAAAGGCTTTAAGTGCTTTTCACCAAAATTTTTAAAGGTTTTTCCTGCTGTTAGGGCGTGCGTTGAAAATGAGATTTGCATATTTTCCTTTGCCTGCACTTTATTTTGCTTTCGTATAAAGAGTGGTATTATGCTAATTGTAAGAGTCAGATCCTGCTTTTAGAATTTATTCAAAGGGAGATTTTATTTTTTGAATATTTTTGTTTTCATACAGATTTGCGTACATCACTCATTTGTTGTTGGCTTTCGCTAATTAGAAGCGTGCCTCAATTGCCTTTCCGAAATTTATGCAGATAAAGTCAGATCTCAAGGGAAAGAAAAAACAAAAAAGATAGGCATTAAAGATTGTTTCAAGGAACTTTCTTTTGTTTATAGAATATGAAATGGTAAGAGTTTTCTGGGTTAAAGTTTTGTATAATATATATTTGGGTAAGACAGAACACTTTTAGCATTTAATCAGAGTGTTTGGCCAAATTATTTTATCTTATTTTCTTCCTATTAGTAAGCTCCATTTGTTTCCTTTTTTAGCTTTTTGCATTTATTTCGGGCAATCCGCTTAAATCTTGGAATTGCTGATGGGGTAACTTGCAAACTAAGCTTATTTGCTTTGTGAATATGTATTTTTTTTGCTTATAAGCTGAGTTTTAGATATGAAAAGCACATGGCAAAATAAAGTAGATAAGACGAGCTGGAAGCATCAATTTGTAATCCTCCTTGATTCTGTTTTCATATGCAAGCGTTGCTTATTAACAAAGTAAAACTATGCGAAGATAAATGGAATGGAAATTTAGGTGCTTTCTTGAGTTCATCAATATAGCTTAACACTTCTTATTTAAATACGCGATTAAAATTAATTTTTGTACAAAAATATAAATGGACCGAGCTTAAGTGTTAAAGATTATATGATAAATAATTGAAAATAAACGTTTTGCTTAACGTTTCACTAAAACGATCCTATAAATTACAACTATCCAAATTTCAATATTTATAGGGTCACGCCTGCTTTAAGATAATAATTTTGATACATTTCTATAAAAAAAACCAATTCATTGCGCCTTATAAAAATTCGCTTTTTGATGGCCGATTGGCTGGCAGCCAAGCCACTTAAGTGCTAATGTTTCTACTGTCTGGGTTATTAAAGTTAAGCCAGCCCATGTTGTTGGCTTCTTTAACTTTCATGGGGATTTACGGGCGAGGCATTAAATTGACAGCTCATTCCTCTGATATCTCTCAGGAGATGATCAATAAAGTCAATCCCTAGCAGCCAATTGACAGGTCTTCCACCAAACTTGGCTCTTTTCCTTCCATGCTTGCATATCTTTAAGGAGGAATATTTTTTTACGACTACTGCTGCTTATGTAACCAACAAAGGGCGAAAAATGAAAATGATTTCAAAAATCATTCGTGTGTAAAAATGGCAAGCAAGTAGAGACATCGGCTTAATGGCTGCCTTACCCACAAAAGCGGGCCATACAAAAATTGTGGCCAGAGGCCTTGGGTGCCAGGAAAAATGGGGGTGAAGTTCGCCGCATGGAAAATCCATTTATCAAAACGACGTCCAAAGAAAACCGCAAACGCATCGCACAATTTGACGCCAAACAAGCAACAATAACAAGAAACAAATGATTTAAATTAATCCACTTAAGGCCACTTAAACGAAAAGACGAAAAATGTTTGCCATATATTCCCACGCTCCCACATACATATAAATTCATATATATCCCTGTTCATGTTCGAATAATCTGTGGATGAGTGTAAAATGTCAAACGCAGGGAGTCGAGTGGACTTCTGCACGGCAGGGAATGGCATGAAATAAATGCAAAAGAAAGCAGTAATATTGGAAAAATGTGAAAGCTTTCAATGGCATATTGACCGAAGTGGGATGGATGTGCACTTTAAAGGTGATTCTGGGTGAATATTATATGTATTTTGTGAGTGCCAACTGGTGAAGTGCAAATAAAGAAGAATCAATCCAGTTGCTTATTGGTGATTTGTAGTCTTGATTTACACATCTTTCATCATATCAGTATCTTGATACCATTCTTTTAAAGGTTTTTTTTAATTTTTTAAATATATATATATAGATTAAGTAAATTAAATTATTAATTAATTATTTTATAATGTAAAATGATTTTAATAATGGATTATCTCAATCTAGTTGTCCAGTTATTTTAGTTTGGTTTACTATTCTACTTATGTAATTTAAATTGTCATTTCATTCGTTTAAAATTAAATAGAATTTGCCTAAGGATGTTATCTAATACTGTTAATCTGAAACGTCTCTTTGCCACAAAGGGTATTGCCCACAAATAAGTGGGTTTGACGGGGTGACATATTGAAAAAGGAAGCCGTAGGAAAAAATATTTCGCAATTTCAATATAAAGCCTGGCGGCATGCTAAGTCGGCTAAGAACAGTCGTGGGCGGCGGCACGCCCCCAAATGTGGGTCAAACTACACTCACAAACTCTCACGCAATTGTTGTTGCTTGGAGGGGGTAGGCGGAAAAAGGAAGGTTGGTAGGTTGTCAACGTAACGACCCCAAGCCGACCCGCTTTTGGCCAAGGCGCCGGTACCAGAAGCGGCAATAAAAACAATCGGGTCCTGCATATGCTGGACTTCGCCGCAGGGGGGTGGCAGCCCTGTCACTGCCTTTTAAGCGACCTTATCGTCTCTGCGGGGTTTTTGTGGCTCCTGATTTATATGCCCGTTGATCAAAGGATGCACTTGTACATTGCCGAAGTTAAAAGTAATAAGAGCTTTAAGTGTTTAAAAATTAAAAATAATAAGCAAAATAAGCTATAACGGATGCCATTACAAATATCTAGGAAAATGAAAAATAGTTTTAAAGTGCCTGTCGAACAAATAATCTTTCGTCTCAGTTAATAAAAAAAATCGTTGCATACTTTCAGGAACTTTAACAGAATATTTATATTTCAGATTAATCCGTTAAACCCATTTCCCCGTTATTTAGCAATATATTTTTATCTCCAAAAAACAGTTAGGGAAAATTAATTGGTGTGTATGTATTGTTTTCTTGAATATGACATGAAAACTTAAAAGAACACTTGTTAATATAGATTTGTGTTTTACCTACTTTAGACTGTGTCCTATAAATAAGCTTATATTAGGGAAGCAAATAAACGACTATTTATTGTATACACAGGTCATAATAACCAAGCCAATTTTACTTATCTTTACTGTATTGTATATATGAATAATTTAAAATATTATTTTATGCATTTTCCATAGCAAGTATGTTGAATTATTCAATGTAAAATTTAATGAATTTGAGATAAAAATATCGATTCCAAGGAAACTCTTAAGGGAAATCCAAGTGCTGGGTGTGTTCTAGTGTGAGAGTCCAGTTGCACGCGTGTTTTCTGATTTTATTCTCCTGGTTTTTTGTTGCTGCTTAACCGTTATAGTGCCGACATTTTATTGCTGCATCCTTGCAGTTTTTATAGACCCATCTACACATGCATTCACATTTACAGTCCCCCCACCCACACTCATTCTTGTATCCCCGTCCTTTTTTCTGCTCCTCTCTGTCTGGCACGCCTACACAATGAACCCGCAGCATATGTTTGTATGTGCGAGTTCATATTTATCGGCGTTTGGTGTGCATGTGTTGGTTTTACGTTTGTGTTTGCGGTTTTTCACACATACTTTTGCAAATTTGTTATTTACTGTTATTTTAGTGCATTGTGCGGCCGTCGGAAGTGAAAATGAAGGAAGTACCAGGGTTAGGATTCCAAACACCGGGAATAAAAATCTTCTACAAATTGGAGTAATTTCTTAAATCGTGTTTTGTAATTTGTACAGCTTGTAATTTGCTAAAATATTTTTTTTTGATTTCATACCAACTTTTATGCATTAGTTACAGAATATTTTACACTCACAATAACGTATTTTAAGCGAAATGAAATGAACTGGAAAAGTGTTGTGTGAAGCAATAAAAAAGCACAATTAATTAAATTTTTTTGTCGATTGTTTTTATTTTAAAATGTATTTAATTGATTGAAATTACATAATTCAAAAAAAAATGTATCAGATATCAAATGAAATCTTTCTGTGTACCCACCAACGTAGCCACACATCACTTTTCGCACATCAGGGTTTTGCATATAGCCAAATGCTATGTGCAGGCCACAAATCTTTCAAGGTAAATTTTCCAATTCTAAGGAAAGAAATATTTGACAACAACAACAAGAGAAAGAAAATCTCAGCGAAAGAAGCCGAGGGAAATGTCAAACAAAAATTGGTATGGGAAAATAAAAAAAGTACCAGAAATGGAAAGAGAAGAGGAAGTTGAGGCATTGCCAACCTTATTGGATAGCAAAAAGTGTCGGAAAGAAGCCTCGAAAGAAGAGCACACATGGTTGCCTCTTCAGCTTTTTGCTGCCGTTCACTTTTTCTGCCTTTTTCTTCATATTGAAGTCGATATGCTCATCCTTACGTTGATATCTGGGCGCCATGTGCTTCACAGTAATTTGGCTCGATGGCGGGCTTTTTGCACCACTTTTTTCTGATACTTCAACAGACACAGACTGGGAAACCCCTAGTTACAAACACCAGACAAGTCCGCAATTTAAAGTTCTCTTAAAACATGTAAAATAGAAGAAATAAATAAATAAGTTTAATAAGTTCGATTTTACAACATAATGCAAGCTCTTACGTCTCTTGCTTTTTTTTTATATTTTGTTACTATAATAAGAATATTATCAATGAGCTAATTAAATATATTTGAAGACAATATATATATTTGTTTCCAACTTTCCCAAAAAGCTAACATACCTTGTTTGAAAAGGGACAACACATTCTCGTTAAGCTGAATAAAAAGTAAGATGATAATCGAATGGAATTTTTTACTGTATGCGCTGAGCGTTCGTATAACATTTAGATACGTTACGTATTGAAAGGTGAGATAAAAGAACAGACTGCTGATATCGAAGCTAGATAATGTGCTATAGTTAGATAAGTGATTGGCGATAGAAAGCAATGCACAGAAAATTTAGATAAAGTGATTGATTGTTCATTTAGTTAAACCATTCATCAACTAAATGCAATTAAATTACTAAAAGAAATAGATCAAAATATTTCCAGAATGAGCCATTTGCAATCACGCCAAATATTGGCAGTTAAGTCTGTAAATGTGCGAAGCTCTCGTTAAACTCAATAATTCGTTTCAATTGCTGCCAATTTTCACCTCCCTTCAACCGCGACCAATTTGTTGCCGGGGCGAGAAATTTCCATAGCTCGGCAATTATTATGATATTTTGGAAAAACAAATTTGTTGCATGTGGTAAACCAAATAAATTATATTTGTAAGCAAATGAAATAGCAAATCGACGATTACTTTAATGAACTTTCAAATTAAAACGCCGATAGGCCCAAAAATGATCATAAGCTGCAGCTGAATCGATATGATTTTTATTAATTGCAGTCTGTAATGGACCGCATGTGGCCTTGAAAGTATTTTCCAAATATTTTTCGTGCCAAAATTGTATGCTGCTAAGTGAGTCGGTAAAATAAATTTTCACAATAATTGACAGTTACATAGAGACGAATGAAAGCATTGAAATTTGCATAATTTATGCAAAAAGAAGGCTCGAATTTGTAAAATTATGAAATGCTGAAAAAGAGAAAAATATGCATGATTGATTTAATAAATATGAAAATATAAAATGTATTATGCACGCTTTTAAATAAGTTTCATGATTTAAATTCAACAAAACAAAATAAATTCAAGTTGCTTAGCCTTAAAGATTTTTTAGAAACAGAATTTTTGACTGTTGGTTAACGATTTTGGGAGCATTAAAAAAAAACTTGAGCAAATTTGATTTAAGTCTAATGTTTATGTTTTTACTAATCAAGGCCAAATGTTACAACTTGGTGTTGATTTTGAATTAATCCTCGAGGAGCTTACTCTGGCTTACCATACCCTCTGTGATCCTGTGAACTCCAGTTTAAGCCTTCAATTGTTTCCATTGTCATGGCCTCATCATCGTCATCATGGGGAAAACAACAGTTTGAAATGATAACAGGAAGAACGGCCGACCACAGGCAAATGGACCAGGTGGATAGCCATCGAGCAACAGCCCCAACCACCCACACACCGCCACCTGCCACACCCGAATAAGTCACCACCCACTCATTGCTACGTGCCTCCGTCTGGTGCGGCTCCTCTGAAGTCTGTCCGAAATAAGCCCATATAAGCTGCTCCTAAACCCTTTCAGTGGACGAAGTCGCTTTTAATGCAAATTTGCCATGGTGTGTGTACTTTCCAAAGCCAATTACGTGCCTCAAATGAAGACCGAGCAGGCTGGAAATAGGAGCCGAAATGGTCATAACATTTATAAGATCACGTGCTCAATTATTAAGCCACTAAATAAATAAAAGGCGGACCACCGACACGTGCCGCATCAACTAAAATCGGTCTCATACCCTGCCAGTTATGCGGTTTGCCTTCCGTCCGTATAATAAACTTTCCCACACACAGGCACACAAAATATAAAAAAAGGAATTTCATTCATGGACTCATTACTCATACGCGGCGTTGGCCCGTTCCCTCAATGACGGCAACGTTTTGTGGCTTCCTCAGTTTAATTAATCACAAGGATAGCTAATAATGTGATGTAATGGACAAAGAAAGAGATTATTAGGGGGACCTTAGTGGTTCATTTAAGCTTATGGGATCATTAAGAATTCTATTTAATATTCTGGTCACTACTTAAAATTTCCACCAAACTGAAGTTTTTACTTCTTTAGCTTTGTTCTTTGTTTTAAACTAAATTTTATTCACCCTGTTAGGAATATTTACGACTTATTTATACAATACATTTTTAATTGATATCGACCATTTATATAATTTACAAAAGAAATTAAAAACTTTTTTGATTTTATAAACAAAAGGTGAACTAGTGACTTGCCCACTAATTTTTTATGACCAAAGTTTGCGTAAGAGGAAAACAATGGTATTAAAATCCCAGGTGGCTTTGTGTGCAGTTTTCCATAATTCATTCCCCCCAAGGTGTTGCGACCTCGTTTATATTGGGTTGATAAAAATCGCGCAATTAGCCGGCGTTGATTTTCGCACACAGGACGTAGACCTTGCACAGAAACACATATACCTTTATAGGAGTATATATAGAACTAGAACAGTGGTGAAGCGATCCTATGTAGGTCTAATTTACGAGCAGGGCGCAAAAATAATTTACTTTTCGAACGCAAGGAGGGGGTGACAATGGTTTTTTCGGGGGGATGGGGATTGGAAGTGTTTAAACGAAGGTGCAAATTAAATCAACATGCATATCCGTTTGACACCGTTTCGCAAAAGCCGCTAACTCACCCTTACACATTTTGAAGTCCCCCTTTTAAAGGGAATAGTATAGCACGAGGGGGGTTGTATATTGCCAGGGGTGAGAGGGTGTCTAACGGGGCTCTACAAAATGGCGTACACATTGCAAATGACCGAAAAAAGAAAAATTGGGTGAGAGTGAGTGAAACGGTAACAGCAAGTAAGGGAAATGGAAAATGGGAAAACTTTTGGTCATGTGCTGTTACTGTGTGCACGTCTATGCTAACCTTGTTTAAAATCTGGGACGCATAGATATATAGGAGGTGGCATGCGAAGGCATCGAAAGTAGCTCCAACAATAAAGGTGAAGCAGGACAACAACTTTTCGGCTACCAGGCAGAGAAAAAATGCTTCGAAAATTGTTGATTTCTTGTATTACTTAAACTTTTTAATAACATACAAATTCGAAGTAAACAATTATCAGGAATTTATTATATATTTAATTATTAATAATGAAACTATTATTTTATTTTTTTGGGATGCTAAGCCACTAGTTTGAATATTTGAGATTAAACAAACATATTTTGATGTCGCAAAATCCAAACATATTAAAAACATTTTATTTTTGTTTTCAATTAATCGATCAGATTTTATTATTTAGCTTGCATTGTTTTTACAGTGTACTTGCCTCAAGGGATATATACACTGTACTCAAAGGGATTTTATAACTTTTTGCTTGTGGTTTTCAGGGACAACAAGTAAACTGCATTAAGGCTTCAACATTAAACAAAAAATGAAACAAAAAATGAAACAAAAAATATGCAGGCAGATATGGGAATGAAAAAATTGTTCGGGTTTATGTTTGCCTTCTAAATGTGACGAGAAACCCGATGTTGTGATACATGTGCAAACAATGAATGGTGGCTTTTTATGATTGAAGAATGTCTTACTAAACAAAAATGGGAATAAGGATCATTTAAAGTCGTAGCTTAACATTTTTTGAAAAGTTATCTGTGAGCTAAATAATGAAACCATATTTAACAGTATCTGCTTATAATTAATAAAACTTTTTATTTTTTCTCTCGTTTTAGGTAAGCAATTGATCTCAACAAATTTTGGACACTCCGGTATTAATCAAGGTAAAATACGTTTAACTGCAAACATGCAGAAAGTTAGACAAATTACGGTTTTACTTTTATAAAAAGCGGACGATTATGTTATTATGTTTCGAAATCGAAATAATGAATATATAATTTTTGCAAGAGCTTCAAGGGTATATAAACATGGGTTGCTGAAGTTTTCTCCCTTTCGTTGTTTATATTTATTCACACCGTCACATAAATAGCCTTGATTTTTTTTCATTTTCCTCTTGTTTGTTTTTTGTCAATTTTGCCACGAAATTGAAATAACCAACTAATATTGTAAATAGCCAACACCAGGACTGTAAAGAACCGAAAAGAGTTGGCTAACAAGAATTTTGTTTGCGCATATGCTAAAAGCATTAAGTGAAAAGGTGGAAAAGTCGGACGAGGGGGGCGAAGTGATGATGACGACGCGAGCGCTTGACACTCGCTTAAATAAAAGATTTTTTAATTAAAAATATTTCACCTGCAAAGTAGAAAAAAAGAGCAAGCCGAAAAAAAAAGCGAAAAGCGTCGACACAATTTTCCTCTTTGCGCTCGCATAAATAAATGCAACCACGCACAAGAACAACGACACCAACAGCAATAGCAACAAAGAACACCAACCGAGCACACCAACAAAGACACCACGAATAACACCTTCAACACTAACAAATATGCCTACACAGAAAATATATATTTCAAATAAAGTATCACCTGTCAAATTGATACTATAAAAAAGTTAAAAATATTCAGATATCAGATAAATAATGTGCAATGGAAAATCAAGCCTAAGAAAAGAAAATTACAACTCATTTACATAAAGCCACTTTATATATCAATTGATAAGACGGAGATAAATCCCTTTCAGATTTTTAATAATAATAGTTAATCTTAAAAACTTTAAGAAGGCAATAATAATTTCTTTTTTTAAGTCATAAAAAAAACAAATAAATACAAAAATAAAACTAAAGAGTACAGTAGCTTAGTTTGAATTATATAAAAATATTTGACTTTGTTCAAATTAAGTTTGCCAAACACTTTTATGAAAAGTAAAATTTAAAAAAATACTTTATTTTCTGTGTACAACTACACCAACAACACTTAAAAATACAGCAACAACATCGTGAACAGAAGCAAGAACAACACGAGCAACGCAAAGAGCAATTTAACAACAAAGACACGTGCCAAATGGGCAAAGGGGCGGCAGAATAAGGAAATGTGGGGGTGGAAAAGTGGGCGGGGATATGGCAGTGGGTCAGCGAAATGAAAATAAGCCGCGGGCGTAAATATAAATAAATGAACGGCCCAGGCGACAAGCGGTAAAAGGGAGAGCCCGCCTCCAGCAACAGGAGCAAAGGAGACAGCATCAGCGCGCTAAATGATTGGGGGCGAAAGGTAATAATTAAACCGATACGCAAACAATTGAACTGCGGACGGCGCTTTAAGGTCATCGAGACCGCAATGACAGCAACGATAAACAAGAAAAAAAAGGTCAGAAAGGGGAGAAAAGGTGTGCGTCAGGTGTCCAGAATGGGTTTAAAAGAGCAAACTTGAATATTAATCAATGAAAAAGTCAAGCGTTTCGACTTAAAAATAATCTGTACGGTATAGTACTTACTTTTCATTATGGTAATAACAATTAAACAAGAGAACCAAGAACAATGGGTGAACGCAATAACTACTTACATACTTGTGTATATACGGTGCGAATTCGTATAGTTAGTTTTAAAAACTTTCCCAATCTTTTTGTCTTAATAGAATTAAACTTTTTTCGATTTTAAAAGTTAAAGCACCTATTTATTTGTATTGCTTAAGAGAAAATTTTTCAGTTTTTCAATGAATTTTAGTAAAGTAAATAATGCTAATCAGTATAATGCTAATTAGTATAAAATTAGATTAGAATACACCTCATCAAGCTTCGTGTTTCGACCATTTATTATAGAATGTCTCTTCTTTATTAGCTTCGTGACAACCTCTGATATTATTTTCTACCTAATCAATTTTCAATAACAATATCTAGCGTGACAATAATAAGAATCATCTACCACCTTTTATCAACTGCGTTTATAGATTGTGCAACCCATAAATAGTTTATTTATTAGTTTTGAACAAAGCCACATATCACTCTACTCCCACAAGTACCGCGTATTTAAGACGACGAAAACAACACCGACACATCGTTAAGCTGGTGAAGAAAAATTACAAAAATAATGGCTGGCGAAGCTTAAACAAAAATGAAATGTATGATATGAAATGAGAGGTTGAGGGTCCAAAAAGAGGAAGTGGGATCACAGCAAGGACATGCCACGTCATGCTGACAGTGGGCGGTGTTCGTTGGGGTTCCTCTGCTATATATACATGTGTCATCAGAAAACTTGATTGAGTAGAGAGTGGGCGAGTGGGGGCGGACTGGCAGGGGGCGTGGTGAGAGAGGAGGGTGGAGGGCAGCAAGGGTCTTAACACGACGACGTGCTAAATTTTGAGAGATGACCAAGGCTTCTGTTAAATTGTGCACGCCAGTTGGCCAGTTGACTGCTTCATAACGAATTGCACTGGGAAAAGAAGTAAATCTACTTTTTACCGAAATCCGAAATTTCTTAAAGCTTTATTTTTTGTAACTTTTCTGAGATGACGGAAGACATTCACAGTGAATGATATTTAAATCTCAGAGAATAAATTTTAAAAATGTTTATAATTGTTAAATCTTTGATAGATAGCTTACTATGTTATATACATTTAAAAGGAATATAGTGGACGAATATGGTTTTTCTCTCAGTTTATTACGAGAAGGGAATGGAGCTGGAATTGGGGGTTGGACAGTGCGAACTAAATGAACACATCACTGGCGGACCAAATGGTATATACAGCACTCCATGATAATCAGTTGTGGACACTTTTCCTCCGAACGGGTATGTGTGACTGGGAAATGAGAAGGAGGAGGGATGTAGAAGTGCAGTACCTAAAACCCGTTTAGAGAAGTTGGTCCGGCAGTTTATAGATTGTTATATTTACACACTGCTTATGCATATTCTGCTGGATATTATGTAGCACTAACAGGAAGTTACAGTTGGGAACGGATTGTCATTATTTAATTTCGTAATTTATATTTAAGAGGTCTGAATTATTCTTTAAAATAAGTATTTCTTAAGCCAAAATAATACTTTTATAAAAACAATTAAATATTAATTTAGTTTCTAAAACAGTCGCTCTTAAAAACGCAATCAAATTTAAAGATCATAATCACAAAATAATATTATTAACTTTAATTTCAAAAGCAGAATCCCAAAATGAATTAATTAATTTAATTAAGAAATGTTGTTTCAAAGTGAGCTGCTCACCTGCAAGCGCAATAAAAACTAATGACGAGCGCAAACAAAGTTTAAATTAACATAAATGCACCAACTTTAAATGAATGAAGCTAGAAGTTTAAATGATATAAAAGCATTAGAATCCTAGACTACGTTCAAAACTACAGAAGCTTTCAGAGAATACATTTATACTCGGCCACCTAGCTACAGGCACATTCCCTGAATGAGGTTAAAACTAAGTTGAAATTCCACAGAATTTCGCATAACTCCACAAAACCTCCGAGAGCTCTTTCTGTGACAATGTTTTGTTGCCAATTTTTGCCAGCAGCAACTCAAGTCCGCAAACATTTCGTTGCCAAGGAATCCCATGCCCTTAGAGCAATTCATTTCAACTCGTTGAAATCTCATGTGAAGCCCTCTCATTATTTTGTGTTTTTGCTCGTAAGCATTATTTTTCGGTCGCTTATGGTAAAGCTGCTCAGCTTTGCTTACCGACCCCAGAGTGACATGGCCCTGTCCATTTGGCCCAGTCCCTGGATGTTCTGCTCCGTCGCCGGGTCCTTGGGGACCTGTGCCAGAGCGTCGAAGTCCTAAAAAATCGACAAACGAAACGAACTTTAACTGGCACAAAATACACCTGTGACCCCGTTTGCCAGACGCAGCAGGCACTGCAGACAAATCAGCACTGAAATTTAATTTGCATGAGCCACGTCCTCTTCCACTCTTGGCCCGGCCGAAATGGGCGTCGGACCGGCCGGGCAAAGTCAACAAAGCGGAAACAACAAAGTTGGAAGCCCAATTCGCATTTTCCACAGTCTCAGCGGAGGCTCAGCCCCGAACTCCTCGTGTATACGTATTCCATACCAACCCAACCTGACTCGAGACTTGGCTCACGTGCAATCGCTTTATTTGATTTTCATTTTTGGGGCCAAACACAACAGAAACAGAAGCAACTGGCAGTGGCACTGCTAGCACCAAAAAAAATTACATTTATTGGTCACTTATCGCCGAAACTGAAAATACCCTTTTCTGTCACTTTAAAAGTTTACATTTTTTTGCTTATTTTGGTATTGGTTCCCTTACCTACTACATTATTAAAGGAAAAAATCAATGAATAATTAATTTAAATAGGCATCTTAAAAAAATATAAAGAAGCTATCGGAAAGGGGTCCCATTATATGAATGAATCAATATCTGAATTAGGTTACGATAGTTTTGTAATTTTATTGCACAGTTAACTTGACAAATTTACGACATTGGCAGACTGCCTCATCTATTATATTCAATATTTTTATTGGTTTTTTGTCTTAACATATTATTGTTTCTATGAGCTGATTTATCTTATAAGGCAGCGTTTAACTTATTTACATTTTAGACAAAGGGAATATATCAAAAGTATCTAAGGCGACCCAAACTAAAATATGTTATGCTTCAATGATTTTTCCCAGGCGAAAATATTTATTTGTGGGATTATTTGTAAGTTGTTTAAGTGATTTAGGGTCAGCATCTTAAGATTATGTATTTTTATGACCATTAACCACTGCCAAATTGGCAGTTAAGGCTGAACGGTGTATAAAGCTTAACCAAAATAGGTAATCTTTGTGTAATATTTGGAAATGTTTTTTTTTATTATACTATCCCAGAAACGTTTGAGTATATTTTTTCAAAAACCTGCTCAAAACTGAATAGTTTTTACTTCTTGGCATTGAGATTCAATATTCGGTCGGCATTTTGTTAGAAAAGATTTCTGGGACATCCTTGGCAATAAAGTTAGGTGTATATATCAAGGCAAAATACAAGTGCGCATAGATTGCCTGAAATTATAAATAAAACCCCCTGAGAAGGGCACCATAATGGACGCAGTAACTATAATTTTCATTACCCTGCCGTGCTCCGCTTGTGAGTCTGTGTGTTTGTTGTGGCACACTTTTTTGCCAAACATCGGGCCAGGCCGAGTCGAACTGGGACCAGTCGGAGGCAGACATTGCAATGGCCTCGCAAGGAAGCACTTGGGCACCAGTTAAGGCAAACATCCTGTCTCCCCGTGATCCGCCACCTCCCTTTTGGCCAACACCACCCCCTTTTTGGGTGCTAATGCACTTGCACTCACTGCAAGCACATAATTCGCTGCCCTCGAGCACACATGCGAGAGCAGCCGACACTCGAGAGCCACCACAAGTACAGTACGACCCACTTGCCACCCACCAGCCCCCTTTTCGCCCGCTTACAGTGGCTGCTAATTAAGCGGAACTCTAACGCTTCGTTGACCACAAACTAAAGGAGAAAATAATGAGCAACGCATGGGGCTGAATATTTTTAATTGAACAAGAAAGAAAAGCTAACTTCGGGCGGAGCCGAAGTTGATATACCCTTGCAGAATACTCTGTAAATTATATTCTCCAAAATTATTCATATGATGCATTCTTAATACTCATAAAAAATCCCAACTTCCTAACTTTAAAAACACCAAAGTTATGGCATTTCCAATCGTTCAGTTATATGGCAGCTATAGGATATAGTCGGCCGATCCTTATGAAATTCAATAGGTCGGATTGATTGGCCAAAAATAAGACCCATGGAAAATCCCAACTTCCTAACTTAACAAACACCAAAGTTTTGGCATTTCCGATCAATCAGTTATATGGCAGCTATAAGTAATAGTCGGCCGATCCTTATGAAATTCGGTATGTCGGATTGATTGGCCAAAAATAAAACCCATAGAAAATCCCAACTTCTTATCTTTAAAAACACCAAAGTTATGGCTTTTCCGATCGTTCAGTTATATGGCAGCTATATGATATAGTCGCCCGATCCGGCTCGTTCCGACTTATATACTACCTGCAATAGAAAGACAAGTTTTGCGAAAGTTTCAAGCAGATAGCTTTAAAACTGAGGGACTAGTTTGCGTAGAAACGGACGGACAGACGGACAGACGGACGGACAGACGGACGGACAGACGGACATGGCTAGATCGACTCTCCTGGTGATGCTGATCAAGAATATATATACTTTATAGGGTCGGAAATGTCTCCTTCACTGCGTTGCAAACTTTTGACTGAAATTATAATACCCTCTGCAAGGGTATAAAAATGTTATTGATGAGAAAAAATGAAAATAATTATGTGAAAGTGAGAATAAGGTAGCATAATTTATTCTGGTAAAGAAACTTAACACTCTTAGGGGAGACTTTCAACGTTAAGTTATCAGTAAAACTTAAAATGCTTAGGGTGTTAAATATCAGAAAGCCAAGTATTTATTTACCAGATAAGTTTTTTGGAAGGGTAATTTCTTCGGAAATATACAAATTATATTCAATTCGTGTGAAGTAAACAATGTATAGGTTATTTTTCTTAATGTGCACCAAATTAAAAAAGTGGTAATGAACTTTTAAATATATTTATGAAATTAGAATGCATAATAACCGAAATTTAAATTATAATTAGCATTAACTACTAAAATGCAATATAAATGGGCTAGAACATTTTAAAAATACAATTGTGAGGTTAACTAAGATAGTGAATTCTCCAGATAATTTTCATTTAAGGATATTTTTGGTATCCAGTTACAACTGTAACAATCTAGCATAGGCATGTGCATCTGTACATATGCTACTGGTGTGCTGGCACTCATTAAGGAGGAAGAGGGGATTTCTTGGCCGCTGGTCGTCGGCAGATTTCGTCGCCATTTAGATCCCCTGACCTATCCGAAGGATAATGCCTGGAAGCTGTTTTTTTTCTACCCATCCTTTTGTTGTTGTTGTCTCATGTTGCACATTGCGCCTGTCGAGTGCCATTCATTTTCTGAACCCCCTCCCCCTGAACGACGCCCTTTCATCCGCCCCTTGAGGTCATCGTGGCTTTCGTCACTTGCCTTGATGTTTGGGGGCACTTGGCTAAGAAAAAAAGACAAATTAATTTGCTTTAAGTGTATTTGAGTTTCGTTTGGCGACTAAGATTTTGTGCTTTATCTTATCTATTAGTGTCTACCTTTAAGTCGTATATTAAATGCACCCTTACCAGGAAATTTAATTTGGTTGTGTTCTAACAAACGAGGGGTATCCATAATTTTTGATTCCAAAAATATTACTTCGCTTTTAAAAATGTTTTATTTTCTTCTCGGTTTTCGGAGCTACATTACTTACTGAAAAAGAAAACAATGGCTTGTACCAACAATAATTTCAATTTTCTTAGCACTAAACTTTTATTTGTATAAAATATTTAAAATTTAGATATAAGTTGTTTACTTAAAATTTAAGCGTAGATATCAGAGGTAAATAAAAAAGTATGAAGTACCATATAGCAGCTGTTTTTTCAATAGAATTCTCTACTTATGTTTTTGTAGAGTTTAGGTTTACTTATCATTATCTTTTAACGTTTGCCTTTAAGTCATAAATTATTTGCGCTTTTGCCATTATATGGTTGCATAAATATTGAGCTTAAAACGAGGCGTGCGAAATTAATAACACGAAGTTTCCAGCACGCACAGATAAAGTGCGAGAGAGAAAAGGAGGGTTTGGGTTTGACTGACCGCAGAGATAACACGCATACGCCATGGTGTGCGGCGAAGAGGGGGGGGTTCCCCATTGTTATTCCAGTAGTGCGTGTAGTAGTTGTTTTTGCAGCTCCTGTTATCGACAATTTTTGGGACACACTCACACATTTACATAGTCACGTAGGATGGAAATTTCTTTTGTATTGCATCTGACAAAACTCATAAATGAACATTTCCTTAATGGCTGCAATTTCCCATCTATCCACTTCAAGGATATTCATGTGCCGTAACAGGATGCCGAAAAGTGTGTTACCAGCCATAATCGATATTCGATTTAAATTGTTCACTTAATGACTATTACTGCTGCAATGTGGAAGAGGAATATGCAGATATACACACTCTCCAATCGCGCATGCAATATTTCAAGGCAAACAATAATTACAGTTTTCAATTTATGATAATGAACTTTATTTTCGCATCAAATAGGAATTGATACAGATTGCTGAGATACTCAAATAAAACGGGCAAATTAAGTGTGTTTCAAGGCAAAATATTATGAGATACGGGAGGATGATTGATTGTTAGTTTAATAAATGTATCAGTTTATTCTGTTGTGAAATTGAGCTTGAGAATGTTGCCAATATAATTTTATTGGGCTTGTTTAATGGCTTAATATTGTTCAAGAAAACAGGTTAATAATTGATGAGTGGATGTAATTAATTGCCTTGATTTATAATTAATTCCGTTGTTTATTTTCGGCAAAAGCCTTAAATAAACAAACTGTGGTTTTAATTACTGGATTAAATTTCTGGTTTACGCTAAGCCATGTTTATTTACTGGCTAAAGAAATACAAAACCATAGTTTATTTAAAGGCTGTATAAAATGTTTTTAATTTTGTGAAGGACTAAAGTGTATAATTATTCGACTTTTTCATTTAAAGTAGTCCTTTAGCCATTTTCTTATCCTGCACTTAAATGTTTTTGCACTGAGAGCATAGTAAATTACCGACTTAATGTCTTCGTTCTTTTTACGGAGCCAAATCGGCTAGGTCTTTATAAAGCTGGGGGTTTTTTCAGAATTTTTGTTGCAAGTCCACTTAGTAATTCTCTTTGTTGACCGTCCTCGGATAAGACACATTCGCAGGATCAAGCTGGTTGCACATGAGATTGGGCTTGGGGCTTGAACAGAGTAAAGTAAACTTAACTCGATGATGGCTCCTTGGCATGCAATTTCCACGAAGCAGTGGCTAATACTTATTCAAGGCATTGGCCTGGCTATCGATGACAGGTCGAGTGTAGAGTGGAGAGTGGATAGCGGTGAGCAGGGGGCATCAGAGGGTTAAGGCAGGGGATCCAAGGACTCATGCGTCATCAGCATTATCCTTCTGCCTCAGCGCACCCAAAAAGAAACCATTACGTAGGGAAAACTTCCTTGGCCACATCAAAGTTGGAATACTCTCTGGGGAAAAAACAAAGTTTTGATTAACATTCTTTTTATTTGAAATTATAAATAACCAATGAAATTGTCAATGGGATTTAGACTTTCCTGAGGCAATTTAAAATAAATAAAAGGTTTTAAATATAAATATATTATTTATATGTATGTAATAATAATAAACTGATAGTAAAGACGTTAGAATTTATTATACTATTTTAATAAATTTAAGAGAAAACTAGTTCTTTGGTAAATGCCGTAAAATTCCTGTTTAGGAATTAATAATTTATAATAATTTAAAATATCTTTCGATATAAAACTAAGATTCTCAATATTGAAGACAAAGTCCAAGCCGAAAAGTGTACTATCAATAGCTGTTCAACAATTAATTTAATATTTTGTTAGCCCTGTTATAAGTAGAGTATAGTCAACGTATTCAAGTTATAAAAAAAAGTATAAGGGAATAATAGTTTGTGCTGCTTGAACTTTGGATCCATTAACACAATTGCCTTGGCCCCCACTCTTTGAGAATTCATTTATCATCCAGAAATTTATCAGGCAGTTAGATTTAAGGGTTGAGCTTTTTTTAATTTTGAGCAGCTGGGGGAAACTATGAAACAATTTTATGAAATATTATGTTTATTTTATTTAGTTTTTTCTCTATTTTTTTTCCTTGCAGAGTTTACAACGAAAAGTTGCAGAGAAGCGAGCTTCGGCAAACATCAACAGCTGGGAAAAGCAAATCATAAGTAAACACAGAGGACAGGACGACCAGAGAACCGCACAGGACGAAGGATAAACGTGGTAGTTGCCATGAGAGCAGCCTCGGGTGTCGACCAGGAGTGAAGGGATCCAGAGGAAAAGGACAAAAGGGGCAGCAGCAGCAGCTGCAGCAACAATCCAAACAGCTGCAACAACTTCTTGCAACGAGCAACATCGAGGGCAACAATAAGAACCGCCAGAGAGAACAGCCGCAATCAAATCAAATTCAAAGATGCAAATTACAATTTGCATACAAATGCATGCGGACCAGACGAAACTGCAGCGCAAATAACAAAAGCCTCGCAAATTGTTGTCAAATGCTACAAAATTGTACAGAATAATTCTAAAGCACACTTGCAAACATATCATTGAGCGGGTATAAGGTTCAAATCCATAGAAATCACCATGATCAAGGGCATTTTGATACAGCGCAAGAGCCAGGAGGATGCCAGCTACACCAAGCAGCTCAAGATGGAGCACGCCGACCTGGTGGCCGAGATGCAGACGGTGGAGAGCCTGCCCACCCACGAGCGGCTCCAGCTGGCCAGATTGTGAGTCAATTAAATTAAATTAGTTATGCTTTGTGCCACTAAACATGACCACGTCAAAATGCGATTAAATTTAATTGTGTGTGTTAAACTCTGTATATTTGGGGAATAACAAAACATCACTTTTGTACTTATGTTTGTCTGCGGAGCCTCCATAGTATTTGAATTGGAAAAGCCCCTAGCCAAAACGTATTTAATTAAATATATGAAAATGGGTAAATAAAACTGTCGGTTATTTTGAAGTTGATTTTAAGTAAGACAGGTAATATTCTTCTAAATGGACAAATGAATTTCCCCCCACTTGAATAAATTACGGATACGTATAACGTAGGAGAGAGATTATCATAGATAATCCCTTCTTGAAATATCCTTTTACATCATTAGGTCAAAGCTTCGATGTGCAGCACAAAATTGACCTTAAACTGAATAGATATATTAGTTCGAGTAAATTCCCCTACATCCTGTGTCTCTTCATCCTTCCGCTTTTATGCTATCGAATTTCCGCAACTAATCCTCAATCTCTCTCTCAATCTTTTCACGTTAATTAGACGTCGTGCCCAGCAGCTGAAGTTGTCCCGGCAGAAGGACAAGGAGTGGGCCAAGTTGCAGCGGGCGAAGGGCAATTCGGCGAGCGGTGGCAGCGGAACCGGAAGCGGATCGCTGAGCAGCGCGCTGATGAACGGCAACGGGGATACGACGCACCACTTCCGGCACGCCAATGGATCCGGTACGCTGAGCGGCAGACGGCACATATCCTTCGAGAACAGCGTGGTGCTCCTCGAGGCCGCCTCCCGGAATGATATGCCCGAGGTGGCCGCCCTACTGCAGCACGGAATCACGCCGGATGCGGCCAACGAGGACGGACTAACGGCGATGCACCAGGCGTGCATCGATAACAACGTGGAGATGCTGCAGCTCCTGCTGGAGTACGGTGCGAATGTGGATGCGCAGGATAGTGATAAGTGGACGCCGCTTCATGCGGCTGCCACCTGCGGCCACCTCGAGCTGGTGCGCATCCTGATCCGAAACGGAGCCAATCTTCTTGCCGTCAACACCGACGGAAACATGCCCTATGACCTGTGCGACGATGAGAATACCCTGGACTTCATCGAGGGCGAGATGGCGCAGCGAGGCGTCACCCAGGAACTGATCGACGAGACGCGCTCCTCCACGGAGCGCATAATGCTGCGCGACCTCATGGAATTGGTCCGCACAGGAGGGGATTTGGAGGACCCTGACTACCAGTGCGCCACACCTGTAAGTGTTTAAACTTTGTACCTTATTATGAGACTGCATTGCAAATAAATTGTGCTAAAAACTATGGCGATGTCTTCAAATCTCTAGATATTACAAGAATATTAATATTATTATTAATATTAATAATACCAAAATTGAAAAAAAACAAGTAAAAATTTTTTTCAATATTTTACAAAAAACAAGTATGATTGAATCTTTTGTTTGTATTTAAATTCATTAATTTTCTTCATATATTTTTCCCCTCTGCATAACTGTTAATTTATCTCAATTGTTCAGCTTCACATAGCTGCTGCCAATGGATATGTCCGTGTCGTGGAGTTTTTGTTGGAGCAGCATGTCAACGTGGATGCCATGGACAAGGATCTGTGGACTCCGGTTCATGCCGCCGCCTGTTGGGGACATGTAAGTGAGGTCGAATAAAATGTGAACAATGGGAAAATAATATTTTATATTATTCCTTTTTTCCAGCTTGAGGTGCTGGAGATGCTGGCCCAATGTGGTGCTGATTTAAATGTTCGCAACAAGGACGATGAGACGCCCTCAGGTGAGAATATGCGAAAAGGTTGAGGCACTGAGGCAACGGATATCCTTGTAGGGCAAAATGCACATGAATATGAAATTGAGCTATAAATTGTTGTTAATGTTAACATGGAAATCGTGTAAATCTTTTCAGTTTAAAATTGTATGAATGGATACAGACTATTTCTAACAAACAAAACTGGTTCAGTTGTGGAAAAAATGAGCAGTGCTATAGATTTTTTAGTAAAGTAATGAAAGGACTTTTCTTTTTATATATTTAAAATATACCATTTTTTAAAATAATACTGTGTTAGTATCAACAATTATAGGCTAGTAAGTCTATTAAGTCATTACAATTTATTTTCAAGATATTAAAACGAACCATTTAGTCTTAGGTATTGAGTTGTTAGGGGTTGTTAACGGGCAAAGAGGCAAGAATGATTAGGTTGAAAAGAGATTTAATGATTTAATTACTTGTAGACATCTGTGAAGATCCCGAGATCAGGGAGCGCATCGAGCAACTGAAGACGGAGCAGGAGAGCAAACGACTGGCCGAGGCGCAACGGCGACGCGTTCGACGCTCCCAGAGCAACAACACAAGGTACATTCATATACTTTTAAAGGCCCATTAAAAAAACATTAACAAACCAATAAATATCTCGACCTACAGAGCCCAATCAGTGCGACGTACTAGTTTGCGGGACAAAACGCTGACAACCAAAAAGGATGCCGTCGAGGAGACGCGATTGCGATTGCAGGCCCAGGAGGCGACGGATTCGGAGACGCCCTCATCGGGCGGAGATCCGCTGACCAATGGCTATGGTTATGGGAACAACAACGGGGAGAAGCGACCCTCGACGGGCAGTTCGAATGGCCAACTACTGCCGCACTCCAAGTCCGCCGATGCGCTGGACAATGCCATGACGGCATCCTCCGCCGCACTGGCGGCCACCGGAACACATTCCTATCAGTCGCGCCGTCCGCCGGATGGCCGGGAAAACGACGAGCTGCTCCGCCTGAAAGCCGCCGGTGCCGCGGGTGAGATGCAGCGGGCCACCTCGGCGGCGGCCGTCATCCTCTCCGAAAAGGGAACGGCGGCCAGTGCCGAGGCCGTTCAGATCCAATCTTCCAAGGAGGCTGCCAACGGCAAGATCAATGTCCAGGTCACCGTTCTCGTGGGTGAGTCAACCACTGGCCACGTGTCAGGCTTGCTTCCGCTTTCCCCTTTCCACCCATGCCACCCAGTCACTCATTCCACCTCAGACCACCCGATTTTGCTCCCAAGGAGCGTCAACGTATCACGGAGAGTCCTGCTTAAGCGCCATTCTGTCCCCGTGTCAATGTCAATGTTTAATGTTTATTTAACGACTCTACTAAAATGGAAATGAAAATACTTCCAACAAGCAAACACAGCTTACAGCATGGGTAGCATATCGAATGGGGTATGCCCTCCAAGAGAGCGCTTTGATATCCTAAAATTAGGAAAGGAGTTTTTAAAATTAGTTGTATAAAGTATATTTACCTGGGAGTTCAAACTCATTTGATAAGTAAGTTTGTTAAATCTTGATTAAAAATAATCTAATTACCAACAAAAGTCCAAATGCTTAAACCTGATCTATTGACATTTTGAAAAGCTTTTAGCTTTAAACAAAGAAAGAGCTGATAGAAGAATACCGTGAAAATTGTTAGTTTGCATGTAGCCCTTATCGTTTAATAATATATTTATATTTTTTTGTAATGTTAAAGTTTTATTTGGGTCGAGTGCTTACCATGTGAGGTAACTAAGTGCTAGTTTTTATGATTTGATTACTGAAAAGACAGAAAGCATGGCTGACTTAAAACATAATGTACTTGCATGTAACATACATCCCACATAACCGATCACATCCGACTGGTAAAGAGGTATTTGCAAACTTAACTCTCAGGGAAAAAGAGAAGAAAAGTAAAATAACATTTGCTTGTTTCTGTTTCATTCTTTTTTCGTTGTTGTTGTCGTGCCTCGTTTCGCCCGTTCTGTGTCGTCTGCCTGCCCGCATCATCATCAACAATAAAAACAACAATTACACCACCACCGCACCCCCAAAAAAAAAAAAAACAAACACACCCACCGCCTTGCCAAAAAACACCAACATCCAGACACCAACAGCACGCACCACCATCAGCAACAGCAGCAGCAGCAACATCACCAGCAGCAACAGCAACATGTATTGCTGTTGCAGCAACACCAGCAACATCAACAGCAGCAACAGCAGCAGCAGCAGCTTGTTGCCTTGGATGGCTATAGTGCCACATTGGCCAATTTGAAGAAGCAACGCTCGCTTTCACGCACCGCCAATGTACTCAATAATTTCGAATTGTCATCCCAAACAACTAGCAATGCCCATCAAATTGCAGCTGCAACTGCAACATCAACTAATGGTTCTGTTTTAGGAGCCGGCGGCGGCAGCAGCAGCAGTGGCAGCAACAACAACAACAACAACATTAGCACCAGCAACAACAACAACAATGGATCAGCACCGATCTCCACGCAACCAATGGGTCATATGGGTCACATGGGACCGGGAAGCCTACTATCCGACTTCGAGGTCTCATCGCCGGCGGGCAGTTCGCTGAACAAGTTCAGCGGGATCACCGGGGATGTGGTCACCGACAGCACCAGTTCCAGTCGCAAGTGCTGCGTCCTGATGTAGATGATAAATTAAGTTTACTAACAACTAGAATCACAGGGTATCAAACCAACCAGATTTGTCCGAGGGATAGACCATTGTTTAAATGGCAATGAAAAAAGTGTCTTTTTTATAGATTAGCCGAATTCAGTGCGTGAATTGTTCAATGTTAAAAACACAAATGCATGTTGGTTTAAGATTTGGGGTTCAATTCTGTGAGCTCCTAGAACGGCTTAAAGTCGTTGCATTTTCCTAGCAGACACTACACTACACACACACACACAACCAATTATACGATACAAATTTATACAAATATACAACTATATGTATACATTTTAAAGAATATAAAAGAAAATTTAAAATAAATGTGAGCAGTTTACCTTAGTTGATATGTAAAAGCAAAATCAAAACTATAAAAAAAAACATCAAAAAATATTTATATAGCAGTGCTAAGAACTTAAATTAATAGATTTGCTTGGAGTGCATTGAGAATATCTGTGGTTCCGTGTGTGAGTGTTAAAACCGAAACAGGCAAAGTATTATGCAACAAGTATGAAATATTTAAATAAATATACGATAGCGAAATTGTAGTTAAAACGTGACATCAAAGTAAAGCAAAGCAATGAAACGAAATGCAAAGCACTCAAGCAATTCCCCATATAAGTGTCTAAATGTTTGAATTTAAAAGATTTTTAAGCCAGTCAGCATAACGATTTGGTTCAGTTTGATCTGGATTTATTTTTGAATGAAAATATTATGCTCTGCGTTCTGTGAGTTTAGTTTTGTTGAGAGATACAAGAAACTTTGTATTATTTATGTAGCAACTATGTTTGTATATATACACAATTCCAAATGATTAAGAGATAAAATGCAAAAACACAACGCGCAATTAGCAAATGAGACTTTTTCGATTTAAATGTCAAGGCATTAGCTGAACGTTTTGTAAAATAAACAATGAAATACGAAAACAATTTTCACCTTATGTTTTATTTAAGCTGGCGCCAATCGGATTATTTCTTAACACTGTTATTTTTGCCACACAAGTTGGCAGGGCCAGCTATCGCTGTTACATCGATGTAGAAATCAGCTGATCTGATGGCAAAATTTTAATGTTAATTAACACTGTATAAATAATGTTTATTTATTTGTTTACATATTTGTGTATTCAAAAATAAATGGAGTCCCTCGCAAAATATCGCTATAGCTTGGTGGCAGGGTCCTTTGCCGCTGGGGGAAGCTTTTTTGGAAAACTTCCTAGCCACCTCAGCGCCCAGAAATTGCTGAATACTTCTGGAATAATTTCCGACTCCTCTTATTTCGGCAAGTTTGTTTATTTACAAAGCAAGATATTTGAAGCTATTTATCTTTATAGAAATTGCAATTCTGCAGGTCCTACCACTGGTTCTCATGATAATCTGCAATGTCAGCAACTTGCGTTGTTTTTTGAAGGCTCTTCAAATGACCGAACAAACTTTAACCTGCGTTGTTGTAACGGCAGGCTCCAATTATGTCTTATCAGTAGGTGTTTTCATATATAATTGCTAAATTATGACTAACATTAATTATCTAGTTTATTCTGGGAGCACTTGTTTACCAGGAGCCACTTTCGTCATTATCTGGAATTGGTATTGCACTAATTCTAACTGGTCTTTGGTTTCTATGTGATACAGGAGCAGTGGAGTCCAAGAAAATAGAACCAGAAAAGGAAAAATAGTAGAAAAAATGTTTTTAAAAATGTTAACTAAACTAAAGATTTTAGTATTGCATTTTGATAAAAGGTTGGGATTTCTTTAAATTTGATTTGTCTCCCTTTTCATCAGGATTTATAAATGAGCTTTCCAAACGGGAAAAATTTATTTTCATTGACCTTTTTTAAATTTGTTATCAATCTTGGGTTAAAAAAAATATATGTACAAGAACCTTGAACCATTTTGAATAAAACTATTTAAAGAAAACAAGTGGTTTATATACTTTTGTTTAATGTATGTACTATTTGCAAATACATAATTTTCATTTCATTTATAATGCACTGTTAGTGTGCACGCTTCTTCATTCACGCAGTATTAATTACAACTATTATTTTCTTACGTGGTTTTGTATTTTAGTTTTCTTCGTTTGTGTGTAAAAGTTTGGCAAAACAAAAAAAAGGTGTTGAAATGGGATAGAGCATGACAGTAAGAGCACAAACTATAAATATATTTATCCTTCGTTTATATATATAGGTAATAGTAATTAATTTGTATATTTCAGAATCGTTATTTAATTGCTAAGACGTATAAATACTTTTTATTTTCTTTTTCTCGACATCTGTGTTGTTATTAACGCAGCCAAACAGGGATATAGTAAAGTCGGGCAAGGATAGACTGATCCGAGTTTTGTTGTTATGCCCATCGTTGGTTTTCTTTTGCCGAAGTCATGTCCTGCCTTGGAGTTTTAGAAACCCTTAGAGCGTTTACTTTCCTGTATATTGTTGTAACTCCTTTTTGTTTCTAACAACTATTTTGTTTTATTATTAATACATTATCAAATAAACCAAAATCAAGGGAAATAATTATTAATTGTATTCAAAAATGCGCGCGAATTGGTTTTGCTGCTGCCTCATTTTCGTTTCCCTAGTTGCGTTATAAAGGATTCGTTTTGATAGATTTCCATTTCTTCTGGTTGAGAGTTTTTTACGTAACGATAATTGTACGTCTACGTGGCCATTACTTGTATGTGGATGATTGGTTTCCTTTTTTCTTTATGGGTTTTCTGTGTGTATGGTTTGCATGAATTGTATGTTTTTTGTTTTGCGGTTAATACGTATTGTTTGCTCAGTTTTTATTCTCCAATCCAAGAGGCATGCGCTGCGACTGGTTCTGGCGGTTTATGTAGCCACCACCGCCACCCTGGTTGCCCGCTCCGCCACGCCCACGATCGCCCATGGGCCTGCCGCCTCCGTACGAACCATTAACATTTCTCTGCTGGTTACCACCGCGCTGGCCCCGATAGCTTCCTCCGCCGCCACCGGAGGACTCGTAGCGCGACTCCTTGTTGTAAGTGCCACCGCCGCCTCCTCCATTCTGGTAGTAGCTGTTGCCTCCACCGTTTCCAGACTCATTGTTGCGGAAGTACACACCGCTGTTACCCGAATTGCGTGCATTCGGGTTCGATGAGTTGCCGTACTGACGCGACCGGTAATTGCCTCTGTCGCCCCCATTGCGTCGCTCATCGCCTCGCCCGCCCTGATCACGGTCCCGGTTATCCCGATCTCCACCACGTCGCTGATAATTGCCGGAGTTGCGACGTCCCTCCCCTTGTGAGTTGTTCCAGTGGTTGTTGCCATCGTTGTCCGCATAACCTCCATTGCCACCGCCAGCGCTGTGGTCCCTAGGAGTGGCCCATTCCTGCTTGTGACTTGTGTTGCTGCTGCCATTCGAGGCCGCGCTGCTCATAGCATTCATCTCCGAGCTCCACTTGGTGGGCGGTGCCGGCGGCGTGGCCTCGCCCTTAAGCACATTCGTAAGCGCAGCTGTGGCTGCAGCATTCGTATCGTTAGTACGGGCATGCCATTCATTGTTCTCCACATCGCCACCAGCACCTGCACTGGAAGAAGTGTTCACAGGTGAGGGCTCTTCCAACTGCTGTTGCTGCTGTTGTTGTTGTTGCTGCTGCTGTTGTTGCTGCTTCAGCTGCTGCTGGATCTGCTGTTCATAGGTAACCACAGCAGCTTCGTACGGAAAAACTGAGGTCACATCGCCCGGCTGCATGCCGATTCCCTGAGGAGCTGGCTGCTGAGGCTGTTGGGTTGGCAGGCGCGGCATAATAAGCATGGGTTGCGGCTGCTGCTGCGGTTGCTGCTGGCGTTGTTCGTGGATCAGAACTGGGGAGAACAGCTGCTGCTGGGGAGGAGCCTGCTGCTGCGGTTTGGGCTGCTGCGATGGGAACGATTGATTGGTGAAGGTCAGCGTTTGTATGGCCTGCGGTGGTTCTTCGACATGGTTGGGCTGCTGCGGCTGTTGCTCAAACACCAATCCCTGATTGGTCGGAGGCGGTGGGGCCAAGGCCTCAGGATTGTCCAGTTCGCTGTCCTGCAGAAAGTGGAAGCTTCCTGTGCCCAATACCTCTGCCAAGGGACGCAACTGCTGCATAAATTGCTGCTGCTGTGGCGTTGGAGGTCCCTGCAGTCCAGGAGCCTGCGGATGCGGCGGCGGCTGCTTGAAGTAATTCTGCTCCACGGCCCGCACATTTGGAGCGAAGTGAGTTGGATGCGGCTGCTGTTGTTGTTGCGGTGGTGGAGCTGCGGCTCCCGACTGCAAGGCCTGGAGACTCACGGGGCTGCTCAACAGCTGGTGAGGATGCGGCGGCGGCTGTTGGGGCTGCTGCTGCTGGGGAGGCGGCGCTGGAGCGTATAGAACATGCACTGGCGTGGTGGTTCCTCCAGCCGGAGGTGCTGCCTGGTAAACCTGTGGTATTGGCTGCGGCGGCTGCTGCTGTTGTTGTTGCTGCACCACCAAGGTTGGTTGCTGCTGATGTTCCAAAGAAGGAGCTCGCTGGTGCTGCTGCTCCAACAGATGATGACCGGGACGCTCCTGCTGTTGCTGGTGCTGAGGATGCTGCTCCAGTTCCGTTTGCACGCCCAAATGCAACTTGTCCAGTCCCTCCTCCAACGAATTGCGAGCCGATGGCTCCGAAGGCAGTTCCGTGTCCAGTTCGCCAGAGCCATCGATCAACAAGTCACCGCCCTCGCCATCGCCGCTCCCGGTTCCACTATCCGTGCTGTTGGCCACCGCGTTCTCGGCCAGAGGCACCAGGTAGTACTTGTCCAAGTAGCCGCAGTCCTGAATCTGCTGGAAGAGAGCTCGCACCTTCTCGAAGGTCATCTCGCCAAAAGATTTGGGACGCGCATTGATGGTCGAAGAAAACAGTTCAGCAGACTTTTGGGCAGTGGTAATGAAGCTTACATCGTCGGCGGTTTCCGGGCGTCGAGTTTGCGACTCCACGCAGCTGGAAAAAAATATCAATCATTATAATTCGTCTTGTTTTTATTTAAGCAGTAATTAGGCTTTTAAAAGACTAAAACATTACATGTTGGTTTAACTTCTAGAAAAATGACCAGGGAATTTAAACTCTTCAGAGTAAGGTACATTAATTTTTATACGAAATTATGAAAATCTGTTGATTTCCTAGTTTAATACTTATTAAACCAACATAAAACTAACAATATTTGTCGGTGAAAAACTTACAACTTCTCCAGCACTTCCAGATCGCCGCTGTCCAACTTTGTCGCTCCGTTCTCACCGGCCAGGAAATCGTTGCGAACTTGTTCGTCGTTAAAGCAGTTGATCACGTTCTGGATAATCAGAACTTCGCGGATCTTGGTCGTCTCAGCAATCGTCTTTGCCAGGTTGTCCTTTGATAGAAATGAATACCCTTAGCATCATCGGAAGATATAAAATCAAGAAGTTTACCTTTCGCGCTTGCTTCTTCTGCTCCTTTTCGGCCTCCTTGGACTGCTGCTGAATATGCTTGGCCAGCTCGCGGGCAAACTCCAGATTGGCCAAAACCGCATCGTATTTGGCCACGGCCGAAGCCTGGTCGCCACTCAGTTCCTTTCCGCCGCTCTGTATGGCGCGATAGGACTCCAATTTGGTCTGTTAAAATGAGAGAAATTAGCAAGTTAGTTTCGATTTTGGTTTTGCTGCAGACTTATAAAGTAAATCCGCAAACTATAACTATTATTTAGTTGAATACCGTTATTAGCTACATTTTAAACATTTGATTTATTTTCAAATATTATTAGTTAAAGATTAGAGCCCGAATTGATTAATTGTCAAGCATGAAAATGAATATAAATATATCTACAAATTTATAGCATAATTAACATTTGCTATGACTAATAACCTTGGTCATAAAATGTGATTTGATAAGCTGGAATTATCTATGTAATTGTTAGTTAATAGAATTCCGGAAGAAAAAAACAAAATAAAAAAACTACAACTTTTACATTTGAGCCAGAGATGCCAGACTTCAATCAGTCACTCAGCTGTTGTAGGCGCGATTCGAGGACAGAACTTTCCAGTAACAAAGTGGTTAATAACCCAAATAATTTAATTACTGACAGCCTTCCAAGAGAAATCAGAGCAAAGAATTTAAAACGCCAGCAAGATTATTTGCGATTGGTTCTATGTGACATGCCGGCCGCTGCTTGCGATCCGGCAACGCTGTGATCTAGAAAACATGGCGTCGCGAAAAATCTGCCAGCCCCGAAAACTTAGGGCAAGGGGTGGGGCAGGGGTTTGCGGGGTGCGCGCAAAACGAAACAAAGCAACACGGAGAGAATGAAAATAAAAATGGTGGGCCATGCTGCCGAAAAAGAGATCCTTTGTGCGTTTCAGGTGGCTTTAGTCCACTGATATTCTATACTGACCTTGCGCTTCTCCAGATTTCGGATCTTGTGCTCGATGGTGACCAGCAGCTGCTTGAGCGGATTATACGGTTCCGGAGCGGTTGCCTTCGATTTGGCAGCGTTTCCATTGCTCGCATTGTTGTTGCTGCTGTTAGCCAGATCCGTTTGGCTGCCCTCCGTCGCATTTAAATTGCCGCCGATGCTGCCGCTGTTGTTGTTCTGGCCATTGGTAGCGGCTCCCGCAACTCCCGATCCGCCCAGCGAACTGATTGAGGAGCGCTTCTCCTTGCTAGCGCCGCTGTTATTGTTGGTGGCAGTTGCAGCGGTAGCGGTAGTGGTAGCAGAAGCGGTATTAGCAGCCGAAGGCATGGTGCGCCGTTGTGTTCTTCCTTGTTGGCTCAACGACGTATTTAGCTCGAAATGGGGAATGATATTTAAACGGCTGCTGCTGCTGTTTCCCAGTCCAGTTCGCTTGTCTCGGGGAAAAAAACACTCCGCAAAACGAGCAGGCAAAAACGATGACAGCCAGTGTGGCCGCGGTGGGGTCGGTCGAAAATACCAAATGGAATGGGCACAAAAATACCAAAAGGCCAGGGAAATATACCAGACTGATGGCGCGAAAATTTGTGTGGGTCGAACGGTGGAACAATGGGAAGTGGAACAATAAGTGATTTTATTTTCTTTCAATATTCAATATTCAACAAACAATAAATTATTTGCAAATCACCAGAGATGTTCGTTTCAACATAGAGCACCTGCTGATGAATTTCGATCAGGAACGGTTCCAGAATCAACAACTAATTTTAATTATTTGTACATCTTAAGGATGTCAATGTTTAAAAAATGTACATTTACCATTGTGTAAAAGTAAAAAATAAGTGCTAGCTTTCTCAAAATGACACTTATAAATTTATAAATTTTAAAAGTAATTAGTCAGTCGGGGTGTCGCGAAATCTCTTCTAACAAAATTTTAGGTGAAACTGATTTCACACCTGTGTATAAAATAATAAAATATGTTTCCAATTTGATAAACCTGTTCTCTTGACATTTTAATAGAATCAGATGTTGATGCTAATGGATTAAACACTAATATACATTAAAGGGTAACCAAATTCTTGCCCATAGTATTTTTATTTTAACGAATATTTTAAATTCTTTTGTTCTGTGAGCTTTAAGCATAAAAAACTTGATAAGTGACTACAAGTTTTTCTGTTAACTACCATTTTAAATTCCAAATACTTGACAGCAGTAAGCATTTTGTGCCACAATTAACAAAATTACTCCGCATAAACCCTTACATAATCTATAATCATGGCGCTTTTCCTGCCCCATGTGGGCGCCCAAGAATCACGGTGTTGCCAAAAGGAGAGTGCAGCCCGAGGTTCCTTGTTTTTATAAGGCTTCACATCCTTCGCCAATAAGCTATCGTCAAAATTAAGGAAACCTCCCACTGTTACACCAAATATTATAAAGCACTTCTCGCTGAAGAATGGCAATCCATCGTACAGCTCTCCGTAAACCTCATCATCCACCATCAGGGTTATTTTATCCCTTTGCCAGATCATGGTGTAGTTGTGAAAATCATCACCATAGTGGGTCGTGCTCAATCGATCCTTGATAAACTGAACGGGGTTCCCATGATGCCAAACAACACCACCGCCATAAAGATGGTTTCCTGAGATATCATCTCCTTGTTTGGTGCGCAAATAAGCATTACCTCGGGCGTAGGCAATACCTATAATTTAGAAATAGAAAGAAGTTAAATAGACAGGAAAATAAGGAGTTTTAAGCAAAAATTAAATAGTACTCTATTTAAAAAAGAACAAAAAAATTAATGAAACTGTAGATTTTTGTATGATTTTTTCAAATTTTAATTATTATTTTGTTTCTAAACTTACGCAACTGTTTAGCATAGTGCGTCTCCGCGTATGTGGAAACAGGTTGGAGCATCAAATCTTAAAATAAATAAATAATTTAAATCAATCCATATAAAAATTTGTGAATTATAGGAAATATAAATTCTACTTACAGGGAAAAAGCCAATCCCCCTTAGGTAATTTAGCTCGTACCACTATCTTGCCGAACTTGAAAGTAAACGAGTTTCGGGTGTGAATTTGGGCGGAGAAAACTGGAGGTTTGATGCTATAGAAGCTTCCCTGGGCAACATTGCACTCCTGATCCGGGCTTTCAACGGCCGTACAGCGATCTCCCAGCTTGAAACTGCCCTCGGAAACCTCACTGGCCACGATGGGAACTATGTGGAGTTCGCCCTCTTTTACAAAGGAGTTACGAGCGGCATCGTCGAAGGCCACAAGCTCCTCCTCCACGTGGTACATGCGTTGCCTACCAATTTAATGTTATTACTTAGACATACTAATTCTAGGAATATGACTGATTCTTTATACCGGATATCGTGCTTCCAGGTACTCTTGTTCAGTTGCGCCTCCGAAAAGTTGTCCTCGAAGATGAGTTCACCCTGGCAGGTGCGGCGGCCATTGCCCACGATGGTTTGGGCTGGCTTGCAGCGCTTGGCCTGCTGCTGCGGAGCGAGGAATGCCTGACACTCACCCTCTCCCGAAGGAAAACTAATGCTTCGCGAGTTGGAGTCCCTGGTGGTCAGTAGCCGCTTGTTAAGGATCACCCTAGTTTCACTCTTCTCGAAGATCTCCTCATTATACTGCACCAGCAATGATATCTGAAGCTTGTCGTTGTTCTGGAGACTCGTCTTCTGCTTGGAAACCCAGCTCCCATTTACTGCCACCGTAATATAGTCCATTAAGGCCGGACAGGTGTCGTCTATTTGGAGCATATAGAACACCCGCTGAATGCCAGGCTCATCTGGAAAGATATGTATGTTTTTAAAAGTGGACTTTCATCCCAATGTATGTATACATACATTTTCTTTTGCTTCTAGAATAATACGATTAAGGAATAATACGGTTTAATAATTACTCTTATTAAATAAGTGTTATTTTATTATGACTTTAACTTTTAATAAGCTGTATAAATATAAATTGAATTAGATAACATTTTATCCAAACATTTTGCAATATCAAATTCCTATATGTGTTTATTTAAATTTTGAACAAATGTAATTATGACTTTAACTTTTAATAAGCTGTATAAATATAAATTGAATTAGATAACATTTTATCCAAACATTTTGCAATATCAAATTCCTATATGTGTTTATTTAAATTTTGAACAAATGTAATTCTGTTATTTTAAAGTTGAACCCGTTTGTTGTTAGGAATTACCCATAACAGCTTTGTCAATATGACTAACCTAACTAAACATATTAGCAATGAAGGTGTTAAAAGTGCAATGATTAAAATTAAGTTTTCTTCACCTGGTATGGACACCTCGAATCCTTGTTCATCTAGCATTTCAAAATCAACGCTAGGTATCTTAAAACCCAAGGTAGCATAGCTTGAAATTAGTAATAACAAGCATGAGAGCGTTTTGCAGCTCATGGCGCAGTTTTAATTTCTCTTAGTATATGTACTAACTAGAATCCGATTAACGTTTTATTCTGAGAAGATCTGCGTTGGGACTGCTGCATCAGATTGAAAATCTTGATCTTGAAAGCTTGCCCGATTGAAGCTCCTCTTGATCGCAGCTGCGCTCATATCAAATTGTTTAATGTACTTAAAAAAATTGTTTAAAAGAATAATAATTATAAGAAAACTAATACCGATTTGTAAGAAGTTATATTTAAAGAGTCAGTTTTCGTATAAAATCTAGATTAAATGTGTAGATTTGTAGTGTCTTTTCTTAAATCTTAAATAAAGATACATATTTAAATCAAGTTGTGTAAGATAAATGTTTTTCATGTTTAGAACACAAATAAATTTTCAAATATATGTAGGTTCTTAAAAAATCTAAATTTGGAATGGCTCCAATGTTTTAAGAGTGTAAGCTAAGCTTTTGTTATCGCATCAGCTGTTTTAAGCTTTCAATCAAAGGGGGATCCCTAAGATGATTATTGTTAAAACTAAGGTTCCGGGGTCTGTTGGCAGCTTATAAAATGTTTAGTTTCCAGAGAAGCCAGATCGGAGCCGGAGCTGATATGAATACGAATTTTCATTCGCCAAATCGCGATTGTCCGGACCAACTTAAAGTAAACAAATATTAATCGCCCAGCACCAGCGGCAGAAACCGGTCTGCCAGTGAGATAGAGACACAGACTGAGTCAGAGGCTTCGGATTCTTGGACATTAGTGCTGAGATCGAGGATTCAAAATGCTAGGATTGTGCTTTGGAATAGCCCTTTTATTTGGTCTGGGTTACACCAATTCCTACAAGATTCCTGAGCCTAGAGTGGAGCTCCAAGAAAATGGTTTCAGCATTTCTATTCCAGGTAAATAAGAGGTGATCATTCTGACAGCCTCCTACTCTTTTTCTTTTCCTTGTGATTTCTGGAAAAAAGTAAAACGATTGATGATGAAAAGTTAAAGTTTATTTTATTAATCGGAGACTTGCCTAATAATTCTGGTTTCTTTTATTTTTGTACATATACTTAGATGAGGAGGGTGTTAGAGTGGTGGCCTATAATGTGAACCGCAATCGGAACTTCACTTCGTTTATCAACGAGGGACAATACAACGTGAGACTAACAGAGCCCCAAAATGGCCAATGGACGACTAACTTCAGTTCGGGGCCTTTAAGAGCACGAGATATTCTATATCTTTGGACGAGTGTGCAGCATGAGAAGGCCGTATACCAGTCTCTAGTACAGCCCTTGAATGTCTGCAATCTAGCTGGAAATTACCGGCCCAAAGGATGTTCCCCTGATGATGAGGATTTCTCCGATGACAATCAACTAAGCACTGAAGGGAATGTTTCGGAATTTTCAGCTCCTGCTGTGTGTGAACCTTCTGAAACTCAGGTTTCGCCCCAAATCGGTGTTCCAATCTGTAAAGGACAACTCCTGTTTGGGGAGAACTTTAATCAGCTAAATGAATCTCTGTGGATTCATGAGGTTCGTTTGCCCCTGGACTCCAAGGATGCCGAATTCGTCTTATATGATGGAAAAGCTAAGGTTGAAGATGGCAACCTGGTGATTGAGCCACTTCTTTGGTCCAGCTATCGCCCCGATTTGTCCATAGTCAATTCCAGACTCGATCTCTCGGAACGCTGTACGGGAACCCACAACCGCCTCAAGGAGTGTATGCTGCACACGACGGGCAGTGGACCCAGTGGAATAATGCCACCCATTGTGACACCTCGTGTTGGCACCAAGGAAACCTTTGCCTTTCAATACGGACGGATTGAGATACGGGCCAAACTACCGAAAGGAGATTGGATTGTACCGCTTCTGCTGCTGGAGCCTCTGACGGAGTGGTACGGACAATCGGGCTACGAGTCCGGACAGTTGCGAGTGGCAATGGCCAGGGGTAACTCTGTGCTGAGGATGCCCCGCGGAAAACTCGTGGATGGCAGGTCGCTGTATGGTGGACCCGTACTCTCCACGGATGCCCATCAACGGGAGGACTTGTGGCTGAGCCAGCGAAGGAAATCCCATTTTGGCGATGGCTTTCACGTCTACAGTTTGGACTGGAGCAGTAACCGACTTTTATTCTCGGTGGATGGGCAGATCTATGGGGAGACGTTAAGCGGGTTTACGGAACTGGAACTGAATCCCAGGTGGAAGCAGGGCGGTCCCATCGCCCCATTCGACAGGATGGTAAGTACAACATTTAGAAGCTATTTTGGTATCCCATAAGAAATTTAATTTAAATTGTATCTCCATAGTTCTACATATCATTAGGTCTTTCTGTGGGCGGTTTTGGTGATTTTGTGGACAATCTGCGTACCTCCAATTATGAAAAACCTTGGAAAAACTACCACCCACAGGCAAAGCTTCAGTTTCATCAGGCTCAAGAACAGTGGATGACAACGTGGAAACAGCCCTCCCTGAAAATCGATTACATACGCGTCTTCGCAAATTGATAATCCACAGATTTATAGACGTATACATAAGAGTGTATTTATAAAAATGTGCCAGCCAGAATCTTATCGCGAATAAAGCTCTGAGAGGAATTTAGAAATCACGAGTGCTTCAGTCTACTCGCAAATCTGAAACGATGGGGATGAAACTATTTTTTGCATTTATGGCGAGCTTGGTCTTCGGCTCCAAGTCCTTTCAGGTGCCCCAGCCGCTGGTGAATTTGACTGACGATCCTTGCCAGGTGGGAGGAACCTAACGAATTAAAAAACAACATTTTAGAGGATGATTGCATTCGATCAGTTTTCGTTTCCACTGAGTACGAAAGAGACAAGTGTCCTGTGTATGATTAAAAGTTCGACATCCCTTTGCTGTTAGGGAGTTTTAGGAAATTATACCTATTCAGTGACATCTAGTCTTGGGATTAACAGCTGGAGGAAATGTCAATTTTAATTTCGATGTCCTAGAGATGAGACCAAAGTCCAAAGCAAGGAATCTAATAATATTTATTCGAACAAACACTATGAAGGCTACAGGATCGGATCATGTGGACTATTGATCCCCATTTAGAAACGTTCCGATAGATAATATTGTTAACAGGAACAGCGGATTACGAATAATGCCCCATTGCTTTAGTCTTATTATTGAATATAGAAAACGTCCTGGATTGACATAGAAGTCTTTTTTTATGGCAAACTTCGCACCAATCGATTTAATTACAACAAGCTAAAAAGTTTTGCCATTGTTCTTTTTGGATCCATTGTTGCGGGAGTTCTGGGTGGATTTCTTTCGGCGCTTATCAGACGACCAGTCCACGTCATCCTCGTCGTCTGTGCCCCCGGCGTTTCCGGAGGAGTGCAGGTGGGCTGAGGAGGCACCCTCTTTGGTGGCCAAGCGGCGGGAGGCGATTCGCGACGATATCCGGCCCATGCCCATGCACTTTTCCAGGTGCGGAGCGAAGCGGGCGGCGGCCACTAGACGATCACAGTTGGGACAGGTGCAGTCCATCGGCTTCTTGGCCGTCGAGATACCGAATATGTCCAGGTTGGGCATCTCACAGATGCGATACGTCGAGTCCTCCGGCACTCCATCCAGGGCGGCCAGGTTGCCCGACTTTCGCAGGTGATGTGTCTCGATGAAGATCCCGGCCACAGCGTCATCAAGCAGCGTTTGGTATAGGTAGTTTGCCGCCTCGTCGAGATTCTTCGGCTCCTTAATCAGCTCCCTGAAGTTGTTTACAATGGAAGTGCTGGTTGTGGGAATCTGATTTCCCGATCCCTGGGCTCCAGGCGTTGTTGTTGTTGGCATGCTGGCTGCACTTGCATTAGCGGACATAATAGTTGGTGCAAGTACAATATTAGCTTGTTACTTCCCGTCTGCTTTGGAAGATTTGTTTGGCATGCCGGTTGTTGTTGATGAAATAAATTAAAATTGTCGATTTGTTTATTCTACACGGCTGTTTGCAAAAATTAAGAGTTGCCAGATGGTTGCGGGGTAACATCAAAGGGAACTAGTTTCAAAGACATAAGATTTAAATGTATTTTAATGGGTTTTGTTTAAAAAAGGGTCTATAAAAGATTACAAATAAAACAAATAAGTCCATTTACTTAAAATACGAGAGATCTTATATGGTTATAATATGGTTATGAATTATGAAAGGGTTTCAAATAACTTTCATTTACGTTTGTTGTTTGCCTTGAATATAGTTAAGTAACTCGAAATTAACAAAATTTCATAGAAGGAATATACCATTGTAAAATTGGCATAAATTTTTTATACATTTTAAACAACTAAATATTTTCAAATTTGTATTTCTATCTTATTTCTCGTATGTATATTGGTTAACCGTTGTCAAATCGAGGTAAGCTAGTTTGTTTTTAAATAAACCAGATCTGGCAACGCTTGATTCACCCAACCGAACGAACGAGTGTCCCCATCTGGTCACACTCAACCATGGCTCTCAACCCGTAAATAAATAAAGATTAACCAATATCTGTATAAAATGTTGCTTAATAAAAAGACGCTCATTTACAAACAACTGGCGGAGAAGCTGTATGACAAATGCCAGAGGATCCAGGCGGAAAATGAACGCTGTGTGATGAGGTAAGCAACAAAATCGGTGCTCTGTGAAAGGTAAACAAACATGTGCATTAATAATTTTCCAGGGTAAACGGCATCAAAAAGATAGTGAGACGGCGCAATCAAGATGTGGAGCTGCTGAAAAAGCGACTGGACAAGCACGGAGACAATTGGCGATCAGTTCCCATGGTGGCACCTCATCCCAAAGGCAAAACGGAGCAGAAACGCCGAGGACCCAAGCCGAAAAACAAACAGGCGGCGGATGGAACGGAAGTCCCCGGATCTACACCTGGATCCAATCCTTCCACGGCTCGTAAGCCTCGAAAGCAGCGTGCCAAGCAGCTACCGACCAATCTCAATACAATCATCCCGCCTCCTCATCCGCAACCACAATTGGGTACCTGAAATCTAGCGATTCTCTGGCACATCCTATTTTTAAGAATAAAGGCTAATACATTTACTATTTTATTAAGAAAACGAAAACCTCTTGAAACATAAAAAGCAAAAATAAAGGGCGTCACAAAAGTCATCATAAAGTGAAATACACAATTAATTAGAAATCATTTATGTTTAAAAATCACATTTGAACTTTTAGATAAACATACATAGCCATCTAGAGATTCGGTGACATCCCTGTATATTAAAAACAGTAGTATATGTAACTATGCGGACCTGAAAAGCTATACGTGTAGATTTAAACAACTTTGTTTAAAAACTGTGTCGGTATTTTCGGGTTACCTCTTAGCTCCTTATTGTATTGAAGCATGCAAAAGCGAAGCATTCTGACTCACTGGTTTTATACTTATATATATTTTTGATGTACTTAATTAGTAAAACAGAGAAATTCAACGGCAGGGCTTCGCTTGATTTATTCAGCTTGGCGGAGTCGCGCCAGTCGCTGGGTGAGCTCGTCCTGCTCCTGGGACACGGCCGTCGAAGCTCCAACCGTCTGGCTCTGCACTCCGCTAGGAAGCTCCATGTTAAGCTCGAGGCCAGCCTCGTCGGCCACTTGCTGGAGCAGATTGTCGACGTCGCCCTGGGGCACCGAGGTGGTTACCGTGTCAGACATTGTGCCCTCCATCACGGAGCTCTGGACGTCCAGGTCCTCGAACTGCGACTCGAACTTCTCCATTAGCGAGGAGATCTTCTCCAGATTCATGCCCTTCATGGCCGCGTCCATTGCCTTGACCACGCCGGCCATGGAACCGGTGACTTTGCGTGTGGTGAGAGCGGACTGGACCCTGCTGGCCACCGCATCCACACGGGCACTCATACGGAGGTAGTTAACAGCCTGGTTTTTCTGGCGGATGGCGTTCTCTGCGTGGATGCGGGCCACGTCCATGTTGCCCTTCTGGATCGCCTTCTTGGCCTTGACCTTCTCTAGCTTCTCCTCCTTCTCGCATTTTTTGGAGTTGCGCTCTAGCTCCTTCACAGCGAACTTTAAATTGAAAAGATGTTCTACGGAAGCAAAGTAAAGGTGTGGGTGATTGCAAATTCTTTGTCTGGCGTCATCGCCCTCATCCACTTACTTTCCATATTACTCGTAGACATGTCGTTACCCAGTTTGATGGCTTTACTATAGAGAATGAAGAACCGAAAGAGTTTCTGGCAGTTGGTTTGCAGCCTGGACTGATTAATTTTATCAATTTACGTTGTTTTTTTTGGTATGAATCACTTCTGTTTGTCAGAATTGGTGTGACCAGGCGTGGAGAATACCCACTTAACAGCTGTTCCTCTGAATGCAGTGCTGTTCGTCGTTAAAATTGGCGCTGTTAAATATTCAAATTTGGCCGTTACCTTTAAAGCTCACTGTTAAGTGTTAATTAAAAATATTTTGATTGAGGCTTAACTATGAAGTTAAGTTTTCTAAAAATGGGAAGTCCAAGTAGATAAATATTAAAAAATCAATAATTTTCAATATACTTTATTTAGAAATATCTGTTTTAATATTTGACATCGCTAAACTTAAAGTTAAGGGGAATATTAGGCGTATACAGGAATGAACACTTAAATGGCTTGTCCGTGGGGTAATTATATTCTATCTGGAAATTTCGCACCAAGTTGGACGCTGTTAATTCAAGCTCTAGATCCACTATTCTCTTGCCCACGCACATGCGTGGTCCGAAACCAAAGGGCAAGTAGATAAAAGGATTGGAATTCTTCATCAGGATTTCAGAAGGATTTTCATCTTCATCTTTTCGTCGAAGCCATCGTTCTGGGAGAAATTTGTTAGCCTGGGGATATAACCGCTCATCTCTCAGTAAAAAGGTGTTGTTCATAATTAGATCCGTTCCCTTGGGGATGCGATAGCCATTCAAAACAACATCTGTACCGGCTGATCGAAGATTTGCAAAGGCGACTGGATACAAACGCATCGATTCCTTGATGCAGGCCCTCAAATATGGCAGTGATTTCATATCCTCCAAGGTGAAATCTTTATCTGTCGAAGGCAATTTTGTTAATATTTCTTCCCTAAGCTTATTCTGCTTCTCTGGATTTTTGGCCAGGTTTAACATTAATCCCACAATGGCCGATGTGGTGGTATCCACTCCTCCCATTAGCATATCCATGGCCAAAACAGTGGCAAATTTCCTATCAATTTGCAGCAACTGCTCCAAAACGCTCTTATGATCCTTTGAGCCCTGACCTTGCTCCGTCTTATTGTCGATCCTTTCTATCGCCTCATTCACGTACTTTGAACAGGTCTCAAAGATTTCATCCATGGCCCGACTGAACTTCCTATAAGTGGGTGTGGAAATATACTTGTAGACTGAGGGTTTGACGCCTAGAACAAAAAACGATTCCATAAGAATCTCAATATTCTGGAATAGTTTCTTGGCCTCCGGCGGCTGAATGGCTTCCCGGAGGAGTCCCATTTCCTTGTCTAGGGCCACCGTCGCTACGGATTCGAAGGTCAGCTGGCTAATGGTATTTTGAAAGTCGCCGGGAACTTCTTCGGAATCCTTATCGCGCAACTGACGGATGCGATCGATAAACTGACGATTTACCCGTTGCATCGGCTTCAGGTAAACAGCCACATTGCCATGTTTCATCAGGATGGGATTCACTGCGCTCCTCAGTTTTCCCCACTGGGGGCCACTGTAATGAATTAAAAATGTTCAGTGAATTCAAATTTGTTTAATTTTCAATTGTAAGATCAAGGTCATTCTAATCTTATCGGTCTGAGCAATATACACATATGTATGTATTGTACAAAATTTGAGTAAATTCGACTTACAAATGGAATTGGATACTTTATTTTATTTTAATTTTATATCAAACACGGATGTGACCGGAAAAAATTGACTTTAAAATGTAACAAATTTAAGGATCTAAAATGTGTCTGGAGTTAGATCTTTGCATTATTTCCGGAGTAAAAATATGTACTAATATCAGAAATAAAAATGATTTTGACACAGAAAGTTAACTTTAAAATAAAAAAAATATTAATCAATCAAATCTTAAACAATTAACTGTGGTACAACTTGGAGCGATTTGATCAATAAGTCCTCTGTCTCCCCTTTCGTTTTTACTCACTTTTCGAACAAGCCCACGCCGTCCTTGAAGAATCCATCTTTTCTTTTATCGCGGTAGTGGAGGACGGGTTCGGCGCCACGTCTCACGGGCCATTGTCCTTCGGTCCGATAAACCCTCTCGAAGGTTTCAGCATTGAATGTAAACACAGTTGAGGGCATGCCGAATAATCCCGGTACTAAGCATATGTCGCCGAATTGCTTCCTGTATAGTTTCACTAATTCATCCATTGCCAGTTGATGGTACTGTCCGCCCTTTTGGTATCCTCGAAATAATTGCCATCGTGTCGGTCCGGGAATTTCTGAAAAGGGTTTGGCAGATTTCCATTCCGAATCCGAAACCTGATTAACGTAAGAGTTGGATTCTGGAGCTTTAGTAGCAGCCAGTTGGGAGCTAGCCCTCCAGCTATACTTCACTGTACGACTCAACATCGTCAAGATCACTCTTTTGAATGACTTTCTGAAAGGTAAACAAGTAAACAAGAAAACTTCATAAAGAGCTTTTGAGTAATTACACAAGATGGGGCAACGATTGAGAGAGCTTCTTAACGTTATCTTTTAGGTTATTCTGAAAGCTTTGCTCTTGAGATCGGGTCAGTTAATTTTGCTTATAATGCTTAAATGCTAAAAATATTAATCGATATCTATTACACTGCGCCGAAGGCTTAGTAAGTTAAATTTATATGTTTAATTATTCCTCCTTAACTTTCATGCCAAAACCACTTTTATATTTCATAATTTTCTAAATACCAAAAATTACTTTGTGCATGGCTTATTATAGATAAAATAAAAATAAGGGTCTTAAATTGAGTTCCCCGGAGTAAGCTCACTTTGTCATTTGTTTTGGCCACGAATGACAGTGCTTTTTAACAACGTTATATTTGGTCTTGAGATCGGGTCATTGAAAACAATTAGCCTTCTAATGAATTGGCATTTAAATGAAGCAGACAGATAAGTTTAAGTGTGTCAATTTAAGTGCTAAAGGATAGAAAACATTATCTATTACACTGGTCCGAAAATTTAGTAAGATAATTTTATATTTTTTGATAATTATTCCTCCACTACCACTTAATAAAATATTAGCTTAATTCCAAAACAACTTTTACATTTCATAATTTTCTAAACACTAGAAATTTACATTGTGCATTGCTGTGGTTTGTTGAAGATAAAACAAATATAAGCGGCTTAAATCGGGTTCCCGGATTAAGCTCATTTTGTTATTTGGTTGAGCCACAAAATGCGAATGTACTGGTATTTTTCACCCAAAACCAGGGAACACCCTGCCACCTATCAATAAAATATGAGTCTCAAACGCTTGCATTGGAATACAGAGGACAAAAGCAAAACGCATTTTATGTGCATTTCAAAAACAATAAGCCAAAACAAAAGGGCCAAATCGGCCGAGCACACAAACACTCGAGCGTAGGGTTAAACCCAAAACAATAGGGCGAGGGGATCCATTGTTTTGGCCAACTTTGTGCAGCACTCGGCGCTCCCCCAATACACACAACAATCCCGACTGACCACCAGAATGTATTACATATTAAGTCTGATAACACGTTGCCGGCTTAAATTATAGCCCAGGCCTTTTATGGCCATAGCCACGCCCCCTACACTACCCGCCTAAAATAGGGAGTATATGTAAACACCAATTTGCCTAGACTGACACTTATCCAACGGTGCATATACACCAGGTATCACTGTCGTTCATCGGAGCTTAAACTGTGGAAAGGTGTGGGCCAAAATGTGTTAAATCTTCTTTAAATTTAATATTGATTTAATTTTATATATAACATTTTGTTTAACTAATCGCAGCTCCAATAGATTGAAATAAATTAAGTTATAAATTTCAAATATGATTAGTATTCACAAGTTATTTAATTGTAATTCAATAAATAAAATGTGTGTGTCACTAATATACTTTAGTTAAACACTTTGTGTGGTTTTATTTAAATTTAGCACTTTGTTTTCATCTTTATACTTATAACAAAGGCAGGTACGGAATTTTCTAAACTCATATAAATTCAAAGTTTCTTTCAGCTCTTTATATTAAAGTGTTCAGGTGGAAAATGCAAATTACTTACCCTGGGTAGAGCAAGTAGCCACCCCTAAGCTTGTAGATATAAATACACAAATTACACAATTGACCGCCGAACAAGCCGCAAAACTTTGCCAAATTAACTGCGACTGTGGCACAAACACATAAAAAAGTTTACACATAAATTCTGTAAATTATTATAAATATTGTTTGGACCACGCAAGTTGGTCAGACCAAAAATAAAATATAACCAATTGTACACAATATATAAGGCACATTGTTCGATTACTATTATGTATATAGGCTATGGATTATGGGCGTGTTGCCTAGTTTCAATAAAAAGGAAAAATCTAAACAATTCCTTTGTAGTTTTTATGATTTACTAGGTAGTATTGTATAGCTATAATTTAGTAGAGAAGTTTAGAACAAACTGTATTCTTATTGATTGGAATATTTTCTTGCACCCTCAAAAGCTATTAAACTGTTCATCAATCTCGGAAAATTTCCCCATTAAAGACGAAAACTTGCATTTCTCATTCAACAATTACTGACCCAAATCGATGTCAGCCCACTCGAAGGGCGAAGGGTTTGCATTAATTTGCAATAACTCTTCCATTTGCCTGTCATAATCGAAATCTAGCCAAACTGTCACTTGAGTGGAAATGCTTTGACATTATCATAACTGCATCAGATGTTCAATAATTTTTCCCTTCGGTTCTTTTTTTTTCCCGCCTGCACTCTTCAAATGGAATCTGCCATGAAGACACCTAGAGACCAAAGGCAAACAGTCGGATTTCTTTCTCCCATTTTCATTTTTTTTCCCCAGACTTTGCTCCATCTTTTCCTGCTCTTTATCACGCGCCCAATTGAGCTCCGGGGAAAGGGGCGGGCATTTAGCTATGCTATGCTATCCAGATCCCACAATCGGGGCCCAGACAGTCCCAGACCCGCCCATTCCCATTCCCAATCCCACTCCCAATCCCCTCCCAATTCCAAGCCCACAGCCAAAGGCAGCGAAGAGATTAAATCAGCGCAAAGTGCAAACACTGTGTCAAGTGTAGACCAAGCGAAAGAACCCGGCCAAAGACACACGCCACCAGCGCGCCATTGATATGGAGGTGGCCGTGGCCCTTGGATAAAAACACACTCACTAAAATAAAACGGATAAATGTCAATCAAATTAACTGGCTATACGATATGCAGCGATAGTGTAGCAGGTAAAGCAAAGGGGAGTCCTTTTTTAAGATACTTCGCCTTTCTGGCCATATACTATATTAAGGAAGTAAAAGGGAGTTGGGTTTTAAGGGTGATTCAGGATAGTATCAGTTTGATGGTTACGATTTGGTACAAAACTTAATTGAAAAGCTTTCATAAAATAAGTCAGCTGTATAAAAAGTACTTTCTAATAATGACTTGATGTACAAATTACACTTCTTTAGTAGCTTTGTTCTAACCATTAGCCACAAGTTAAATTGGACTGGCAATTAATTTGCATAGTTTAATTTTTAATGACATGGCTTACGAAAGTTACCACTATTTGTAAATACTTTCTTATATACTAACAACTTATAAAAGCTTATTAATTAAAATAAATACAAGTAAATATGTTTTTAATAAATTTGTTAAATACTAACAAGCACTAAAAACTAGTTAAAACAATTATTACATATAAAGTCATAAAAGTCGCCTTCCAAAATGGTGTCTGTTTTAAATCGCATTTGTCAGTCTACCAGATTTTCCACTTTCCATCTAGTGAAATTTTCTTGCAAGGCACAACAAGTGTTCTCCTGAGCAAAACAAATAGGATTACACACCGACCATATGGATATAAGTTACTAATGAAGGCAACTGAAACTACATGAAGAACGCGGGGCAAACATTAATTATAGCAGTTTTTTTATTTACATGCAGTAAGTAAGCAGTATTCCCTGTTTGTGCAGAACTAAAGGCAAACAAATGTGGAAAACACAGAGTAATTAAGTAGCATATCATGGACTGAAAGGGAAAACTTTGCTAAATGTCTGTAAACAGGAAACGGGGTGAAAAAATGGAGCCTTCCCTTGCCTCAGTTTTTTCAACATTTTAAATGCTTTTTGAGGAAGTTGCTCCTAGCCTGGGGCAACAATTTAAGGCGCATTAACTGCAGGCAACAGGAAACCATTTCAGATATTCCTCCGATAATTACAAACAGACAGCGGAGAGTCAATAGTGCCCTGCCACTCCACCCGTCCGCTGTCAGTCATCAATCGAGCTCTCCATCCGTTGACATGACCCGCCACGGGCCACGCCCCCTGGCTAACCATAAACCATCGATTGTGGGTTAAATTGCATTGATGCGAGATGGGGCTCTCGGAATCTTGGAACTCTGCCCCCGGATGGCAGTCAACAATCGGAGCGGCATCTTCATTATTGGTGTAGGCCAGAGTAATTGCTGGTCAGTGGTTATTTATCCCTATCAAATTAATCAAATAATTTCCAGATATTTTAATAAACTTCTAACATAATATTTGGATTGATTTGATTTCTCTTTATACCATAATCATACTATAAATGTAGATTCATGTCTTTCAAAAATGTTGCTTAGGAAAATGTTTTCCAGTCAGTTTGCATCGACAATTTCATTTCGTAAAGTTTTTCATTGAAGTGAAAAAAACCAAAGATCTAAAAGTGAATACGAGCTTTACTTAATACAGAAGACAAGTGAAATAAATACATAAATATGGTGCTCGATTAATTCAAAGTTAAGACTGCTTAAAATAGCAAAAAAAACTCATTGTTTTGTCTATTTGTATCTTTTTATTTCTTTTCAAGCTTCAAAGTTTTGTCCTTTTATTCTTTTAATGAAATTTCCCATCAGCTTAATTTCCGCTTCCCAATCTCTCCCACAATAATTAATTAATTAGTTGCACAACCCAATTTTCCTTCTAATTTTTGTGCTAACAAATCTGTCAAATGTGTGGGTGTCCTCGGCAATTAGCTGAAGCCCTGCTGAGAAAACCATCTAGGCTTAACACGGACGCCAAAACTCCCCGTTTCCCGCCATCGCAGATGCATTGCACCCACGGGTGGTGGTGTTTTGAGGCATTGTGGGTGGTTGGGTTGACTGAGTTGGACCGCCTGTTTTTGGGGGCGCTGCACGGCACGACATAGTTCAATTAAACTTTCCACGATAACGCGCCAAACTTTGCGCCCAGCAAAACTCTCAGTAATTTGCAGGAAGTCAGGGCCCACCCAGCACAGGAACCGATGCAAGCCCCATAAGTTAGGCCCTGCACTAATCAAGCGCTGCATATCAGGCCAAAGGCAAGGCGCAGTGACTGCCCCACTGAGGCATTTATTAATAACGCGAACTTTAAATAACACGGCGGAACTTAAGGCAGGACTGGCATAGAAGAGCTGGTTCGAAGTCGACTCCTGCCGCCACTTCTCTGCACGTCTCGCCTCGCCGCGGTTGCCTGATAATTGCGCATACGCCACGTTGCCGGCGCTGAATGCCCAGAGCCACGGGGTTCGAGCGCTTGTCTGGGCACTTTCGGAATAGCCGCCACTCTGCGGGCTGATATGTTTTTTGGGGTTGCGGATATCCTGATCGTCTGGGCCTGGAAGGAACTACAGTTAATTGTTGATATTTATGAGTGGTATTCCGATTTTGCATTTGGGGTACTGAACAAAATTGTTGTACAAAAAGATAAAGATGGGTTAAAGAAATTCCATGCTTGTTATGATTAGAGAATTGGCATAAAGTAATCTCAAGGTAAATACAAATTTTTACTACCAAAATTATTCATATTTTCTTCCTTAAAAAAATGTAATTTGCAAAAAATATTTTGTTTCTAATACCGCAACGTTGAATAGATTTAAATGGTTGTTTGCCTCTGCCTCTGACTGTTTTCCGAAAAATACTCATCAGCTTGTTTATTTTATTAAAAAACTAATATAATTAGATTGCCAGCATTTTTGGTTGTAAAGTTAAATGGTTGGAATTATACCATGAAATGTTATCTAAAGTTAAAAAACATATACATATGTGAAACCAAAGGGTAAAACTTTATAAAGCCATAAAAACAATTTCCCTCACAGAGTATTCGAATATGTGGTATCTTATTTCGGTGTCGAACAGTTTGTTTGGCCAACAACTGCAGTGAATTCGCAGCAGTTTGTATTGGGTGTTTGTATTGTTATTATTATTACGGCACATGTTGCCCAGATGCCCGAGTGGGCTAAAAAGCTGGCCTTATTCGGACCAAGGGCCAACTTGGCTCGCCGGCACTATCAATCTTTCGCCATGTTTTTTCATTACTTTTTTTAGTTGTTTTTTTTTTTTTGGCTTCCTGCCAAGTTGCATTATCGTAAAATGGAATTTAGAATTTTCGTAGCACTTTGCGAGAGCTCCGGTTGCTTCGATTCGTGACTGGTTTGGGGTCTGATCCTTTGAGCGACTCCTGCGACAGCTTTGACCAGTTGATTGTCGCTCCACCAAGGACCTCCAACCCTTTAACCCCTGACCCCCTGATACCCCCTGTTTCACCGGACTTTGCTGGGTCATTTGCACTTGCCACCTGTGATCCCTGTCTGCAGTTGTTCCAATGTTGATATTTTGGCCAAAAACATTTCTCAAAAGAGTTCAACACGAAAATTGGCCAAAAAGGGGCAGCAGGAGTAGACCAGACAAGCCACAAAAGGCAAAGCAGACAAAAAAAAAAATGAGGGAAAAACTTGATAGAATCTTCCGCCTTTGTCACACTTTTCCCTGTTTTCCCCACTGAGTTTGCCAAGTTTGTCGGCTTGCAGCTGCATTACATGTGGTTGGTAAGGAACGGAGCGGAGCGGCATCGACAGCCGTTGCAAGCTCTTGTTTGTTATACTTGGCGAAAGTTTGCCAGCAGATGAAGGGGGTAAGGAAGGGGGTAAGTGATGGGGCTTAGCAGGGACTTGCGGCGAAGATATCTGGGCCGCACTTTTACAGACTGTTGCATGCGCTGCAACTGGAAAACGTCGAAAACGATGCTGCATATTTAAAATGGTTTCTTTCAACTTGATTTTAAAAATGACATTTCCACGACAACTTCATTCCGAATTACAATATTTAATTTTAAAAATTATAACTTAAACACTTTAACTATTTTGTAAATAACCTTGCAAGGTAGCAGTAATATATAAATGATCTTCTAATGAAAATATAAATTAAGACGGTATATGCCTTTAAGACCAGAGAGATACTTTTATTTAAGAAATATAAAACATTTGTTTCCAGAAGAATAGCATAATTTTAGACAGTGGTATTAAATTTATTTAACATCTTTTTTTTATATATCCAACTAATTCTAAGCTTTCTTAGAAAGTAAGTCTAAGTAGCTGATTTAAAAACCCTTTACATCAATGGATAAAAGCAAGCCGAAGATCAGGCCTTAGCCTTCCCTTTATCGGCTGTCCGAAATGGCCTAAACAACTTCAACATGCAATTTTCTTCGACTGCCAACTTTTTGTAGCCTCTTAGTCAGGCCGCAAACTTTTCTAATAACCTAAGATACTTGCAAACAGACACGCAGAGGATGATTTCGGGGTTGGGGGAGGGGCATACAGAATAATATGTGCTACCAGAAAAATTGCAGGGCAAAAACAAAGAGTCGAAGGAGGGCCGAACATGCCGTCGATGTTGAGGCATATCAAATTGACGCGTTATTTGGAAAACTTTCAAGGAGAGACTGGCATTAAAATTGCAAAAGTAAATTTGCAGAGCGAGTTAGTCGGAGACTGAGCAAGTGCATACGTGATATATTATTTCACATTAAGCGCAAATTGAAAAGCTCAATGAAATAAAAACAAGAAAACAAAAGAACAATTCCGAAGAGAAATAAAGAAGGAGAAATATTTTGCCGACGCAGGCAAAGTGTGTAAGGCTGTAGGGGCTACGTAAGTTTAACTGTCATTCCCACGGCCCATCCCCTGCAGTTACGACTAACTGTAAACTGAGACTGAGATATATCTATGGGCGGACAGCATAATGGAATGGCTTATTGTGTTAGTTTATTTGCGCTGTAGAAATTTATGAATCAATTTTTTAGTACTCCCACATAAAAATTCAAATAAATAAATTTGTGCGGAAGCAATTTTTGTAGCTGTTTTTTCTTTTTCAATTGCAATTTGGCGTTGTGCAGTGAAATTGCGGGCAGTAAAATAAATGGCGAATTGATTGATCGAGCCCTTGATTGATTGCGTTGCGCTTTCGACGCCTAATGAGGATTCCATTTTCCGCCCTGAAAAATGTGTCATAAAAAAACTGCAGTTGGTTAATCATTTATCACAATTACATTGTTTGAATATTGGCTCGTGCTTGACAGAGTCAATCTATTTACAATTGAAAAGCTTTATCTACAGTTGAAAGCAATATTTGTTTATTATTTTATGAAATTTAAGCAGTTCGGATTAACGGAGATTTTACTTCGTAAAGATCCATATTTAATATACATTTTTCATTTTATTTCAATACTTTTCCAGTAAACTAAATATTGTTTTAATATTGAATTAATAGTTAAATGTTAAATCAATAGTTTGAATAGTTCCTTTTTATAGCTGCACATTTTGGCTATGCTGGAATATAAAAGTCCTAATAAATTTTTTTATAGGTCAGAATCCACAAAATTAACTTAAGCTTCGGTTTTTTGATCAAAACCCTAAGAAATAATGTTCAAATGTTTGAATAACATACATCGTTGAATTCGTTATACAATTTGCAATCGATTGGCATTCACAGCTCAAAAAATTAATTTTTGGCCCATTTTCGCCAAAAATTATGATGTAACCCCTTATAAAATATGTGAAAATCGGTCAGAAAATAAATTTTCACAAATCATACTGTAAACGATAGAGTAAGTCCACAGCTGCATAAAACAGTTCTTTTTTTGGCAATGCTTCCTATTTTGGCTTATTTAGATTATATAAGGCCTTTTTGTTGAACTAAAAAATTCAAATAAAATCAACTTGACTTTCGGTTTTTTGATATAAACTCAGGAAATAATGGTCAAAAGTTCGAAGGTACTGTATATTTGTTCGTTTTAATTTAATTTTAATAATTTCATTTAATTATTTTACTTAATGTTTTACTTTTATGTATCTACTTTTAAACATAAGTTAAGGACTTAAATGAAATAACTAGCAAACATCTCCAAAGTTTCGCATCTTTCTATGACCATTCATCATGCAGACAATTAAAATTATACAGCTACACAATTTGAACAGTTAACTATTGTGGATAACTTTTTAATTTTAAGATGGATCCACAATTTGAAAGCCACTCGAGTTGTCCAAAATGCTACCCACGAGTCGCCCAACTTCCTAGCTCACCGAAAACAACTTTCTGCGGCTCCCCCGCAGATTTGCCTCAAATATGTCCGAAAGTTGCAACCAATTTCGAATTGCAAGGTGGTACACATTCACATCGCTGGCTGATGCCTAATGGCCGTGATAATGCCATGACAACTGTGCCAGCATCGGAGGGGACTCCAGAAAGTTACGCAGTTTGAAGTGAGGGGAGTGTCGAATTCGAAGCCACGAAACTATGCCAAATTACTCAACAACGTTGCAACACCTGCGTGGATGTGGATGTGCCGGTGGATGTCACTCGATTCCATCCCAGAATGCCGCGCAGAAAGTTGGGAAACTGCGGAGCAGGAAAAAGGAGGAGCGGGCTCAATTAGTTCGGACTCCTGGCCGGCAATTAGAAAACGTGGAGTGCTCATGTTAATGGCAGCAGGATTCAACAGAAACGGTCTCTGAAGACAGTGAATGCTCTGAATATTAAATCCTTCTCCCACAATGCAAGAACACAATTTAATAAATTAGTAAATTGGAATCTAAGTTATATAATTTGTAAAATTTAACAGATGTTTTGAAAGTATTAAAATAAAGCGAAACATAACTATGGTCCAATGTTATGTCCAATGAAATGATCCATAATATTTACATCACCACTGTTACTTTTAAGTCAAAAAAAACTATTTTTTGGCTTGAAAAAAATTAAACAAGATAACCAGCGCTATTCAATAAACGACTAATCAAGATAAAAATGGACCACATTTTCATCATAGGCTTTAAGTCGCTGACACTACCTGTTTTGGCCAAAGATTCAAAAGTATACATACATTTACATTACTGTCAAATTAATGCAATCCAAAAAAGTCCCCACAAAAGGTCGTAAAAAATATTGATGGACATAAAAACAGAGAAAGGTGTGAGACGAGAAAGTGGCAGATAGAATAACAATCAGCAAGCTGGCGATACTACTCGGCACCTCCAATGACGAAAAGATCGAACCGGAGTGAGTTCCTTTTATGTCTGCTAAACGGGATTTTACTTTACGATTCCAGGATTGTTCCACGTTGGTGGAGCGGTGGAGTGGCGGGGGCTATTGCACAGTTTTTTACGGCGCCCTTTGACCTGATCGAGTCCCGAATGGTGAGCATCAAGAAGGATTTGGGCATGGCTTCGAGCCTGCGACATGCCATCCGGACTTATGGTAATTAGGGGGAACTGAAACTATATCAGAAAGCATAAATCATAGATTGAAAGAACCAAGACAATGGCAAGGTTAGAGAATTACTAAAGTCTATGTGTTTAGCTCCATATCTCACTCATTGAATATCTGAGTTTTCATTTAGGCTTTTTGTTTTAATATTCTATAGCTTAAAAAAGCTAATACACGTGAAAGTTGTGAGCTTATACAAAAGATGCCACATCAAAACATTATATGGTATTTAATATAATGGGATAGAAATTATTGTATTAAAAATATTTATTTTCTACATGGTAGTTAGTAGAAGATATTTGTTTGTTTCAAAAACCCCCCATTTTTAGGTTTCTTTTCCCTGTACGACGGCCTGAGTGCCCAATTGCTCAGGCAGTTGACATACACATCCCTTCGTTTTCACCTATACGAAATGGGCAAGGACCAAATGGGCGATCCAGTGGACTGTCTGCATAAGGTGATCGTGGCTGGATTGGCGGGATCTTTGGCGGGGTTGGTGGGCATACCCACGGAGCTGGTCCACACCCGGATGCTAGTGAACCGCGCCCTGCCCAGTGAACAGCGGTGGAACTACCAACACGTCTTCGACGGACTGTACCGCGTGACCAGGGATGAGGGCTGGAAAACGCTCTACAGGGGAAGTCTTCTGTCTTTAGTCCGGTCGTGCTTTTTAACCATCGGCCAGGTCGCAGCCTACGATCAGGTAAAATCTATAAAAAAACTTAACTTTGTTTAGGTATTTATGAAAATTTTCTATTTGCTTAAAAAAAAACTAGAAAAAATATTTGTATGTTAACAGTTCCAATCAAAATTGTTATAACAAAAATGTCTCTATAACTACTATTTTTATACCCTTGCAGAGGGTATTATAATTTTGGTCAAAAGTGTGCAACGCAGTGAAGGAGACATCTCCGACCCTATAAAGTATATATATTCTTGATCAGGATCACCTCCTGAGTTGATATAGCCATGTCCGTCTGTCCGTCTGTCCGTCTGTCTGTCCGTCTGTCCGTCTGTCCGTCTGTCTGTTTCTACGCAAACTAGTCTCTCAGTTTTAAAGCTATCGAATTGAAACTTTGCACACACCCTTCTTTCCCTTGCACGCAGTATATAAGTCGGAACGGCCGGGATCGGACGACTATATCCTATAGCTGCCATATAACTGATTGATCGGAAATGCCATAACTTTCGTGATTGTAAAGTTAGGAAGTTGGGATTTTCTATGGGTTTTATATTTGGCCAATCAATTCGACCTACCAAATTTCATAAGAATCGGACGACTATATCCTATAGCCGCTATATAACTGATTAATCGGAAATGCCAAAACTTTGGTGTTTGTTAAGTTAGGAAGTTGGGATTTTCCATGGGTCTTATTTTTGGCCAATCAATCCGACCTATTAAATTTCATAAGGATCGGCCGACTATATCCTATAGCTGCCATAAAACTGAACGATTGGAAATGCCATAACTTTGGTGTTTTTAAAGTTAGGAAGTTGGGATTTTTTATGAGTATTAAGAATGCATCATATGAATAATTTTGGAGAATATAATTTACAGAGTATTCTGCAAGGGTATATCAACTTCGGCTCCGCCCGAAGTTAGCTTTTCTTTCTTGTTTGTTGTCATTTTATAATAATTTTCTTATATTAAAAAGAGAAATATGTTGAAAGTGTGGCACATGTCGCTGTTTGCCTACGAAAAATTAAACCATTTTTTAATATTTGGATTTACTTTTCTATAAGTAAAAATAAAATAATTGATCTAGTTTTTAATTACCAGTATTCTCCTATTAATTCTGCAGGCCAAGGAAATCTACATGGAATTTTTCAAACTGAAGCACGACAACACCTTTCTGCACCTGATGAGTTCCACGACGGCTGCTTGTATCTGCGGTCCGATCGTAAAGCCAATAGAGAACTTAAGGACCCTCAAGATGGTGAATTCTAGGGGATTGATAAGTACCTTCGCCTACATGATGCGCTTTGGGCTACGAGGACCCTTCCGCGGAATGGTGCCCTGCCTCCTGCGAGTGGTGCCCAATACTATCATTACGTTTTTGGGTTTTGAGCAAATTCGTGTTCATTTTGGATACTATGAAATCGAGGAAAATAAAAGCTAGCACGGACGGCGAAGAAATCGTAAAGATCTTTTAGATTCAAAGCACTGTATTCTTAAGGTTAGGAAAGTTAGGAAATTTGAATAAGTTATCCGTCAGACTGTTTTCACATTGTCTATAAATAAAATAATAAAATCAATATTATAAATATAGAAAATATAGAAAATATGCTAACCAAGATAAGTTTTGTAGTACAAATAAAACTTCTATTAAAAAATAAAGTAACCAAGCTAAGATTTCACCTAATTAAGCCGTCAAGTTTATTATCAATATTTACAAAGGCCGTGTGCCAACATGAGATCTGAGAGATAGCACAAACGTTTTAGCTCCAACCTACATATTCTAACCTCTGACCTCAATGCCACCCTGTCCACTATTCAAATAATTGGTCACTTCCTGACTCCTGACCTCGTACTAGTGTTTATTTGCAAAACAATCTCGGCCAGAACCAGCTCAAATAAACGGTGCTTGCACCTTCATGAGGCATTCAATTCCACATTGATTGCACACACACAATTCGTCCGCAAAACCCGACCGAAAACGGGTCAACAGTGCGTATGCGTTATATTTAATAATGCAAAACGCTGTGAGCTGGCCACGACCAAAACGGCTGCATAAATACAAACTATGCAAATGCTTTTAATGGCAAACAAAGTGTGCAGCCCGAGCGACTAATAACCTGCCAAGCGACACAGAAAACAACGAACCAACAACCTCTGACCCCTCCGCAATGTCTTCCGCCAACCGAGGCACAACTCATCGTCGATGCAATCGCAAGTCGGTCATAAACTTAGCTGAAAGTATTTATGCAAATCGTGAGAGTCACGTTCTAAGCGTTAGTTTGGGTTAAGAGACGAGTCAGAGCTAAACACTCGCAACAAAATGTGACTAAAATCATAATCACTATGTAGCTATTTATAAAATAATTATACTTTTGAACTTAATATAGAAGGTAATACAAATAAATAAATAAATTATAAAGGAAATCAAATTTTAGGTAATAAAACAAAGTTTGCCATTTTATATCGTAAGATTATGCTGTTGTCCTTGAAAATAAAAGACAATTTTTTTTTATTTTCAATATATAATTTTTGTTACAGAATCATTGACGTCTTATTTATAATCCTAAGTTTTGTTAATTTTTAAGAGCGATAATAAAGAAGTAAACAGTGCTAAGCTAACATTTCTAAGACACGTTCTATTGATAAGCTCAGTATATTTTTCTACTGTAGGGAATATGTAAATTGTGAGGGTAAAGGAGAATGAAAACAACCTTAGGGCTCTAATTCAGTTTCATTGCGTAGCATTATTCTTATTTTTGCGCGTTGCAATCGTCCCCAAATTGCCTACTTACAAATTCAATTTCTAGAATGATTGCAATCACGATTAAAGGGTAGCCGAGAGTGGGTGCGTGTGGGGTTAATAGCCAGAGTGTCCTCCATATGTACCCCAACCGCCCACAACAATGCCGTCCATACGTGCAACATTTACCGACGTTTACGTGACACGACACCCACACAAATGGCGCTTGAAGGATGTATGCCACGATGGTGTACTCCGCCATCGCAATCCGGGCATTGTTGCTCATACGCCTAGTTGTCATCGTGGCGGCGGCATCCGAACTAGAACTACACACACAGCACGTGCTGGCATTTAGTCCCAACTTTGCTGGCGCAACTGCGTCCTCCTTGTCAAGGAGTTGGACAAATTAATGTTCATTAGTCACGTTGCGAGTTGTTATCAATTTATAATGCGACCAGTTGTGGTTGATGTTTCGTTTAGCGGAAGGAAAAGGTTCTTTGGGTCAATGATCTGCCGAACACAATATGCCTTCATAGTTCTAATTGTATAGTCTTGTGTTGAAAAAATAAATACTTCTATATTTTTGTTTAATTGTACAAAAACTTTATAAACATATCATGAGGTATATTTTGTACTATCCGGATGCACAGTACTTTTCGCTTAAGCGAAGTCCTACTTATTTTCTAATTATATTATATATTTATATATAATATAATAATTTCACCCGTTTATCTTATCCCCCTCCCAGGGAGCAAATTCCGAAGTGAAGCCTCAACTGTTCGTAAAAAACAAATAGCAAAGTAGTGGCTGGTGCTTTCCGCACTACCGCAGGAACTAATCCACGGTAGGGTCCCATGACGCCGAATCGCATCATGTAAATGGCCGCGTGGAAGGTTGTGCGGAACTCGCCGGGTCTGGAGTTCATCATTAGGGTCTTCACCACGTCCAGGGGATGAGTAATCGAAGACGAAATGATCGACGTTGCCAGGGAAGTCAGAAAATGCAGGGGCACACCGTCATTCACAGAGGTATTCCTTCGCACTTCTGTTTTAATCTTAGAAGAGAATATATAGACAATTAAATCAATAGGCTATCGGCTTAAATTTTGGCTCGAAGAGGATTCTGGTATCTGGTTTTTCAAGACTTCGCTGAAAAATGTAACCATTTAAATAATAAATGATTGACTAAGATTGACTTCTCACAGATAGTTTTACTTATTCAAAAAGAGCTCTTAAATAAATTGTTTTAAATTTTTAAGGTTAAATGTTATTTTATGTGATATTTTTTCATAAAAAAACTTACAATGTCGTATAATGCAATCTGACTGCAAGTTCCCAGAGATGCTTTCAAAACAGCTACCCATCCACCCTTGTAGAGTGTCATCCAACCTTCCTCCTTGGGTATTCGAACGAAGCCATCAAAAACGTGCTTATAGCTGGAAACGAGGCGAGAGGATTCCTAAGATTGATGGCGATTATTCGGAAGTCAGCTAAAAATACTTGCGTCGCTTGTCCGGCGCTTCCTTCATATTGGTCTGCATCCGGACATTAATCAGGTCGGTGGGTATTCCGCAGACGGATCCACATAAACCAGCCGCACAACCCAGGATGATCTTGCCAAGATATGCATTTTCATCGACAAGATGCATCTTCTTTCCAGCTTCATACACGATGAAGCGAATGTTGGTGGAAGTAATTTGTCTCAGAATAGCAGCCGAAAAGCCATCGTAGAAACCCAAGAACCCTGTGATCGAGAAAATCAATTAAATACAAAACTAAATTAACTGATCAGTATTCGATGTGCATTAACAGACATTTCGATCTTCATTTAAAAATCAAAATTTCTGGTAATATAAAAGCTAGAGGGACCTTTTAGATCACAAAAGTTACACTTTGATGTGACATTTGATATTTCTCTTTCTAATGGTAAGCTGTATTTAGACCTTAATTCCTTTAAACTTACAATAAGCACGAGAAAATGGGTTTTAATATTGTTTGGAATTCTTCGTTGCAACCACTTACCCCTTAACCTGTGGATGTTAAGAGCCGTTCCATAAATGGACCGTTTTGTCTTTTGAATCTGCATATGCGTCTTCACGATGTCTATTGGAGCCACCGCGAAGGCCACGCAGACGGAGGAGAAACCACCGAACCACCAACGCGGCAAGCGTCCTTCTGGCGCATCCTCACACTCATCAATAATGTTGTCATCCAAAACCGGCATTCCTCCAGATGATCGTCCAACCCCTTTGCAACGAGCATTCGGATTCTCGTCGCTCTTGATTTACCTAACTTTTGATTGGGAGGGGAATGCTTATGTGTTTTTTTTACACTTTCACTGAAAATTTTAAAGAAATATTTTTGTTGCTTTAAATTAAATAAATTAAATAAATATGAAATATTTAATGCTTTGCTTCTTTGTGTTCTTACATTGATTTAGGAATCACCCGATTGGATTTTACCAAACATTCTCCAGCACATTTCTTGTCATAATATGCAACTCGGTGTTGATTGGTATCTAAATTTTATTTATAATCAATATGACAGTTTTCTAAAAGCCTAATTTAGAAAAACAAACTTGCGAAAGGGTCAATATATACTGCACCATCAAAAAATAAAATTGTATTGTAACATTTTTCTCCGATCGAGTTAAGATAGAGTTAAGATTACGAGTACTAATTTTTAAATAAAAGTACTACAAGAAAATGGAAAAAGTGTTTAAGAAATGGTAAGTATATCGTGGGTTAGCTATCTTTACTTCACATTCCCCATTTACTTGAGCTCTACTAGAACCCAAAATCAAGGACCTAATTGTATGCGTCTTCAGAAAGAGCCCACTGCAGCTCACTGATAGGAAACATCAACTCCGGACTAAACTTTTACCTTCAATGCATTTTTGCAGCGACCAGCGACCACCCACCGTCCATCCAAGGACAGTGGCAGCTTATAAATCTAAACAAGCTCAGTCGCCCAGTTGCATAAGTTTACAGTTACGATTCCAGCACACCCGATCCCCGGCAAGGTGGAGACCCCGATGCGACCCGCTGCATTCCAGTGGGTCTCCAACTACATTCTACCTACGAAACTTTTCGCCCGCGCGGTTTGGTCGTGCGCACACTTTTACGCCTCTGCCCGGGGCACGTACCATTGTCCATCCTCCCACCCTCGCATCTATCTATGCACCCCCTTTTTTGCACACCTGCCCAATCACCTGTGGGGGCAGCAACACCAACACCCATCAACCCATTCGCACCACCCGATGCGCCCTCCAAATGGTTTCACCGCTCGCCGTCCCGATGACATAATAAACGAGGTTACCAGCTGCGAACTTGCTCCTCTACTTTGTCCTGCCCAAAGTTCTCACTTCCACATCGAGGGCATACCCTTCCAGAGGGTCCTGCAATCTCCACGGGAAGTTGGTATCCAGAAACTATACTTTTTGTTCTATTAATTAATGTTAATGATAAGTTATGCTTAAAATATGTCATATAAGAATTAACAAAGTGTTGCTTGATGGCTCATTACAATTTCATTGACTTTTGAAGCTTACTACAGAGAAAAAGTATTAACCAAAAAATGTATTTATATTTTTGTAGTATACAGGAAAAACATTGCTAGAACTATAGATAATATGTATAAATTTATTTTTAATTTATCTAGTTAAGCTTTAAGGTCGTGATAATTTGTTGTGTCAAGCATAGCTAGTTTTTATTATAAATATTTTTTATAATGGTGAAACTTAGATTGAATAGATACCTCTTGCTGGACACCTTTTCTCTAACAAATTGAAATGCATATACGCCCAAAGAGTATTTTGTTTTTCGGGCCCAAAAATATGATATTATTCTACCTTTTTTGCGATGGCTCTCCAGCTAATGTTGGACATTTGTCGCTGTCCGTGCAACCCATCCTATTTTGCATACTCGACACGCTCTGTTGGACCTCTACCTCTGGTGGACCTCCCCTCCGTTTCCCCTATTACCCCGATTCCCTTCCACTTCATATGCATTGACAAGTTTTTGTCACGTTTTCGGTGGCGCTGGAAATTCGAGTAACTTTTTCGCAACACGCACTTATCAAAAGTGGCTTCGACTTTTGTGCCAAAAGAGTAAATGAGGCGTCTTCAGCAGCTAGTAAGGTGAAGGGTGAGCGGGGGAAGGAGAGGGGGTCATGCACCTGACCAGGCCCAGCTAACTTTTCTAATTAAATTCTACAGAAATAAAACCACAACACACATTCGCATGGCAGAGGAAGCTGAAAAGGCAGTTGGCAAGTTGACACTCGCTTATCATTTCCGTTTCCGGCAGGCAGAAAGGGACAACCGCATGACGTCCGCTGTCCTTTTTACCCACGGTATATATGAAGTTGAAAGGTATGTTGTGTTTATACTTTGTGGTGAAAAATATATGTTAAGATAATATAATAATATGACAAAAAGAATTTGTATCTTAAATTAATTTAATTTTAAATTGTATGCAGATACTGATGTAACACAAACCTTTAAGCCGAAATCTGGTCTACATTATTTTTTAAGCTATATTGTGAAAGTAAATTAAATGAAAAGTATTTTTTAGAGAAAATCGAAAATTGTCATAAACTTCGCTATACTTTTTATAATAATTTATGTGCAATCAAATGTTAAGCACTCAATTCCAACTAATTCCTTAAATTAACACAATTTTTGTTTATTAAATCATAGTTTGATCTAAATTATTCCTAGCCATCATTTTATAAGCGTGTGCAAGCAAAAATAGCAAGGAATTAAATATTTTGAATGCATTTAATATATAATACGACGTCTGGTGATCAGTTTAGATGTTTACCCAAAAACACAATGAAGACAACTAGGTATTTAAATGTTGGAACATTCCTCGACACAACATTTTTTGTCCCAATTTCAAGCACTGCAGGACTTTTGTATAATGAGAGAGGAGGACGACCAGGAGTTGGCAAAATGAGGGAACATTTTAATTGTCAACGCCCAGAGTGTTTAAGTGGCTCGAAAATGTGCGATTGCAGCTGGGTAATCATTAATTGGCATTACCAGAGGGCGACAAACTCTTTTTCGCACTTCCACCCACTCACACATGGCCTGATGGATTGTGCTTAATTGCAATTCATTTGATATTGACACTTTCGAGTGGCTCTTGTCCGGCTTTCTGCTCCTGCCTACTCGAAGACGCGCCTGGCCATGCCAAAATGTCATTGATTAATGTCAACACGAACGAAAGTTGTACACTCGAGTGCAAAGCAATTAATTTCCCGAATGCACTCGAATGGAGACTGAAGAGCCGCAGCACATTCGATTATAGGGTAAAACATATATATGTATACAACCCCAAGGTTTGAGGAATCTCCAACTAAATGAGTGGCGCACGGCTATATGTAATCGGTGGTTGGCATGCCAGCTGCATATAATCCTGCGAATTATGATGCCATGGCGTGCCCGAACTGTTTGATTTGTTGGACGATGTCCCTTTCCGAACCCATCAGCAGTACATCATGATAGTCCCTCGGAAAGGATGTTTAATGCATGGGCCGATTTCACTTGAAATGTGGTTAGTGGGAAAATGCGGAAATTAATAAAAGGATGATCAGTCATTGCCTTTTTTTTAAATAGCACTTTATGAATTTCATCGGAAATTGTTCAAGTTGTATCATTTCCCAAAGTTGACAGCACCACCTATGATTTTTAACTGATTCAATTTCATTGCGGAAATTAATTGTCATTTGCTGCATATTAAGTAGATATGTTCAAAAGAGAGGAGTTAACATTAATACAATAAATTAACCTAAGTGCAATCAATAATAAAAGTCTGATTCCAAACATCAGAGAAATTTATTTGAGTATAAAAGCGAACATAAAAATATGTGTTTAAAAATAAAATTACTTTATTTAACACTTAGTAATTTTAAGTGTTCTATATTGTAACTATTTTAAAACATTTTAAAATAGACACAATTAATTTCGAAAATTCAATGTAAGTTTGACTACAATTTAATGAAATTCAAATTATATCTAGTTAAGTCAATCTTACCAATCCCAGAGCTCTGTTAAAAGGTTGTGCTATAATTTAAAATAAAAGCAAGTCAATTTGTTCCTCATTAAAAATGCCAATGCATTTATAGGTCCGCTAGCAAACTTCAATTACAGGGGCCGCGGCAGAAATCGGGCCGTCTAGATCGGTTTACCTGGGTTCAAGTGGCGGCTGGAGAGTTCATTGTCCCAGCGTCGGCTGCCAACAACAGTTGGCTGTTATCCTTACCACTTAAGTGGGCCTCGAGGCGGCAGGACAAGGAAAACGAAGCTCCGTTGCATTCGAAATGTCAGTCAACCTGCGATTGCCGGCAGCGCTGGTGGCGGCAGATTTTTCACTGCATTTTCCACTGCCTTTCCTTTTGCTTTTCCGTAGTACGATTTCCCATCGCATGGCATTTTTCCTCATGGCAAACGTGGCCGGATGATGAGTTTTTAATGCTGCTTTGTTTCTGTCCGCCTGTCGTGTTTAGGGGACTGGCACGCAGCTTTCCCGGCTGTCAGGCTGTCGGCCCAATTTCGAAACTTACTTTCCCGGTTTACCCGATTCGCATCCGATATGCGTGCCAAACTGTTGCCAATGTGTAGGAGCGTATGTTGACGCGAATGTTTCCGCCTCTTGCCAGTTTCCGTCGTCGGGTGGGGATTTGGGGCTGGGGCCAGAAATCAATTTCTATTTGGAGTCGGGAGTCCGCACTCTGGAGTCCAATCCCCAATCCACCACACTCAAGAGAACTCAAGTCGACCCAACCGAGTCCCAATTCATCTGATCAAGTATGCAGCAAACAGCTTGAGCTGCAGGAAAACTTCTACATCCAGTTAATTTACATTGTAATTTCCAATTGATGTCCTTAGCGAGGAAGCGAAAAAAAAACGGATTTAAGGGGCACAAAACAAGCAGAAATCCGGAAAAAGCTCGAGGATTCGGCCAATACAAATACATAAAAATTGCAATTTGCATTAATTATGCAAAATTATGCGGAGTTTGTCCCATTTAGGAGCAGCCCCAATCCCCTTCCAATATTTATAAATTTTATGCGTCGTTAAATGTTTGGCCTCAAGGGCTTTGTTCCACTCTTTTGTGACCGTTCAACTGGAAATTATGCAAAACGTCAAGTCCGAAACTTTCTCCGATGGCTGTTGTTAATAAAATTGCGAGCCAAAACGTTTTTCCGCTTTGTCCATTGATTGGTTTTATGACTTTTCACAGACTCTCATATTTTTATTTGTACTTAATTTAATTGGTTGACGGATTGCTAACCAGTTTACATGGTGAATATCAATCTTTAAACGGCTAGGAAGGTTGACAATAGATGGGCTATATATAGCACCAAAATATTAAAGTCCAATCTTGAAGTGAAAATGTTCATTTGTTGATAAACTAATATTTGGGAGCATTTCATTTGATTTAATTTAGTTACTTAGCATAGCGCTTTCATTATTCGATCCAGAAAAATATTACATTTCCTTTCTTTTTTTTAGCTTTAAGATGATGTCATACGATCGGCGTATCCTCGTAACCCTAATGCCACATTGTGTTCCACTGGGCCACTGATTAAAGTAATTTCCTTAGCGCCCTGAAGAAGTATTTGTGATTACGTCCAACCTCAGCTGCGGATGTGAGATGTGGGGTCCTGCACATCCAGCTACTCCTCCAAAAGGCAGCCACAGACGAAAGGGAGTTAGAAATATGCCACAGGAATTCCCGGACCGGGGCACGGGAATACGGGTTCCAAGGCGAAAAAGGGGGCAGCATCTGACGGCTTCCTTCCTTCGGAACTCCCTTTCATCTCACTTTTCTTTTGCATTCACCCGAAACAAGATGAAGTATGAAATATGATGTAAAATGATGTGATTACAGTTGAAAATGTACAAAAAATAATAAAAGAAACCGAGCGGATGGGGGATGAGAAAAGGGGGAAAGCGAAGACACATGGCGTTATGTAGGTAACCGAAGAGGAAAATGGCGGGAAAAGGCCAAAGGGGTGTGGAATGTGGCTGCTAGTAGCAACAAGAACAACAAAACATGTCAGGCCATAAAAATGAGCGCAGCAGCTCGTTGGCAAACGGAAACTTAAGCGAACACTAAAGTCGAATGTTGAATACCCTGTATAATACCATGCAGATTAACCACTAGCATTTGTTAATGCCAAGCATAAGCATTTAAAGTCAAACATAATTTACATTTACATGGTAATATACAATTTGTAATAAAGATTATTATAAATGAATTTCGGTATGTCTCAGAATAAAATGTAAACTTTTAAAGAGCTATTAATCAAGTTTTACTTGAAAATAATTGGAATTGTTTTGAATACTAAAAAGTTCTTTGAACTACCCTAAGTTCAATTAAATAAATCTTTAATTTACTACTCCAACATGATCCAAAACACAACATACTCAAACAAAATATATAAGTAGAGGGTGTAAGCACAGCCACACATGCATCCTTGTAGGTGTTCGTGCTGCCGAGATTGACAGTTTGCGAAATGGGTTGAGTAATTCATATGATGAATTATCTACAACTAAAGCACCGAAACGAGATAAACTTAATAGGGCCAAGGAGAAACTCTACGATAAATAGAACGCACACTTTAAGTCAGATGTTTTTGTTATTTCTTGAGTGGTAGTTATGGAAGTAAAGAGCTTGACCATCACCAATACTAGAATCGTATAAAATGAATGAGAAACGAAGTTAATTTTTAGGTATGTAGAACCAATTATCAGACCATGGTTAGGCACTTTCAAAAAAACTTAAATTCCTCAGAGTAAGTGAACAATTTTCACGCTAAATGGACAAACTATTAACAGTTGATTTTACATATGGTAAAAAGGACACTAGGGAACCTGGATCTCTGACCAATTTGTGGTCTATACCTTGTGAGTCCGCCTTTATATCCTCTGGGCTAAAAAGATTTCAATTTAAATAAAAATTAAATTAATATCTGTATTTATTTTAAAATAAATGCAATGCAATAATTATTCACTCTTATTTATTCAATTTGTTTATTATATTTCCCTTTCAGTATGTTTTTACTTGAATTTCCGTGTTTCGAGTTTCACTTACGTACACTGCATTTTGTTGTTACTATTTGTATATAGCGATGCCATTTAATTTAATTTTTAATTCACCAAATTCAGCGCCTACAGAGGGGGCCTGTAAATTAATTTCCCCGTCAGGGAAGAAGTAGGACCACCCAGCTGCAAATTAATTGCACAACATTTTGGCCGATTGGTCGGGTAGATGTTACCTGTGGTCCGAAAGAGCTTGAACGAGAATGGGAAATGAGGTAAAAAGTTTTCAGCTTTTCGGGATGTCAAATGAAAAATTACCGATTTAAATGGCGGTCGCAGTGGCTCTTTTGAATTCATTTTTTTTTCAACTCTAACTGCCAGTCGTTTGTCGACTTCAGGAATATCCTTTGGCGAATGCATCTGTGTGCGAGTCTGTTTGACTGGGCTGAGTGTGTGTGTGCGTTTGTGTTTGTGTGGGTGTCAGTCGGTGTGGGCCACATGCTGATGAACACGTCTTGTCAGCGGCTAACGAGCGCCACTTACACGCTCAACAATCACTTAACCTCAATTGTTGCTTCTGAATAAAAAATACAACAAAAATACGAAAAAAACGAAAAAAAAGGATGAAAGTACAACAACAAGGCGAAAAGGGAAAAGTGTAAAAGGCAATGCCAATGGTTCTGCCTTCAGTTTTTCCCCACCCTCCCTTTATAACTGGCATTTTCCGCTTTTGTTTGTTGTGTGTAAATATACTTAATTAATTAACTGATTTTTCCCCTTTGCTTGATTTTTGTTGGTTGTCGGAAATATTTTAAAAATAACCATTTACAGCGTATAACTCAGCCTTGGTTTTCATTGGGATGTAAATAAATCCTAGACCACTTTATTTGGTTTTCATAAAGTTAATGTTGTCTACCATTTTGCAGGATGTAGTAAACTTTATTTGGAATGACTAGGATTGATTACGTTTTTTGTAAGTTGAGGAATCTGGAATATGTATTTTCAATGCTAAATATTAATTAATAATAATGTTGAAAATGGGTTTCCTTCCTTTTAGATACTACGATGGTAAGGTTTTAATTGGGTCCTCCACTTCCACTTATTTCCAAAGGTCAGAAATATAAGTCTCAAATCTTTCTGTTTATACCGATATCCCTTTTGCAATTGAATAAGTAAACTGACCTCTAATCAAGGCAGCTAGTCTAAACGAAGGTAAGTTACTCTCCCTGGGACTTGGGATTAGCTTCATTAAATGGCTTTTCATAGAGTATAAATGGCCCACCGTGATAAACAAGCAGGTCCCTTAGTTCCATCTCCTTTTACATGGTAGTATTTTTTGCTTTTATCCTGGCACCCGCTTAATGCAATCAAAATGCCTCTGGGCGAGTGCCGGAATGGCAATTGCTACTGCCACTGCTGTTACTGTTTCTGCAACAAAAACTGCTGTTACCTTTGGCAGAGGAAAAAAATCCATTTAACCTGAACATCAATTCTGTATTTTTTCTTCAAATAATGGATCCTGTCTGTGACTTAACGAATATGGCAATTGCTATTGATTGATAGATCGAACTAATATGTTAACTAGCGACATAAACTAAGAACCTGGCACATAAAGCTTATTTAAGTTAACCCTATATTTTAATCGATGTTATGTCCGAAATTTGTTTGCTATTTTTCCCAGTGTAGCAATGCCTTTGTCGCCAGCCAGCAAATTGACAATGACGTAGAGAGGTCGAGGGGCTAGTGCTTGCTGGGATTTGTGAGTTAGTTTTCCGTGTAATAAGCAATTATGGCGCTCAGGCAAAGCTTGGCAATTAGCTAGATTTGTGCCCAGTTGAGCCTAATCGAGTGCAACTGCAACTGCACCAGCCTGCACATATGCAACTTGGGGAAAATTTCGAGGGAAGCAAGTTCCTTCAAGGCTATGCAACTTCATCTGGATAAAGCCAAGCTCAGCTCTGAACGTTGCCGGCTAATGCAAATTGAATTTACCCAGCACGAGCAGCGCCCCAGGCTAATGGAATTTAAAAATATGCACCCCCTTCTGCCGATCGCTGCCCTTACACAAAAACAGCAATCAAGCACGGCTCAAGGTGAGGGGGGCAGCAGCGAAAGCAGAAAAAATTAGCAATTAAATTGTAAGGGCAACCTGAAAACAGTTTTCCCCTAGCCAAGAGCACCCTGGCTGCGTTATGATTTCATTAATTTAAAGGTGGCACACTGGAAAAAAACCTTTTGAAATCACGATTTGCTATTAACAATGAAAAGGCGAGTTAATCTTAAAAAAATGCTCTTGAAACCCTCTTTCCAATGCTTCAATATTTAAATTAATTAAATATGATATCATTCTGGATACTATTGATATAATTGATGAAAAGCTTGGAGAAATTCATAAATAAGAATAATATTAAAAAATAGTTTTAAACTTCTTTTTGTAGTTGCCTTTAAAATTATAATCTAAATTGGATATTTATAATTTGTACTAATTTCTAAGCCATTTGGATAACAGTTTCTTGTTCTTAGAAAACAGCTTACGTCTATTGAAACACCCATAGTCAAGCAACCAAATAACGCTTACCTAAAGGAGTTTGTTTATAGGTAACGTTCTTTTTTATTGATAATTTAAATTTTTCAGTGTTTTGGGGACAAGAAGTGGCGAAAATAGAAGAAAGAGAGGGCGCAAAGTTGTCGTGCCCTTGTCGAAGTTTGTGCCGCTGCTGCCGCTTGGCAATTAGCAAAATGTGACGCGGCTGTTGAGCAACTCGAGCCGAGTTTGGGCTTAGTTAAAGGAGCAAAAGGATCAAGGATGGGAGCAGCATCAAGAGGCGGAGGAGTGGCAGTATAGCACTATATAGCAGCTGAAGCAGCTGCGGTTGAATCGGCTTAGTAACTCGCTCGACGGCTGCGGATGCGGAAATGTTTTATTATGGGCGGCAGCAGCTGAAAGGTGCTCTTGAATAGCTGAGCTGTGTTGAGAAAGATACTGAAAAGTGTTGATAACTCAAGCAAGAGTATACTATAATGAAACTTTCAATTTTTGAGAGGTTAATTATGCGCGAAAGGTACTTAACTAATTTCCCCGAAAAGTAGGCAAGACTTTCCGCTGCTCATGTTATTCAAATTTAACATTGAAATGCAAGTAGTTGTCTGAAAGTAAGGCGAAGGTAAAAAAAAGGGTACATGCAAGGTAAGATATTTACATATTATCTGACATACAATTTGGTAAGCCAGACGTTTGCATTTTATTCAAATTAAACTGGAAGATACTATACAATGAATTCTGGGAGCAGGAATGGAAACTGATGATAGAGATTGTCTACCTTAATTTTCTTATCCTCCAAAAATTGCATTTAATCAACCTGCACTTAAAAGTTTTTGTTTTAAACTTTTATTTTTGGAAATGATAGTCATAATTGCACACTTAAAGTTTCATAGCTGATTTTTATGTTTCACAAACTTGTTAAGTCAGCACTTAAATGCAAGACAATCCAGTAATGCACAAAAAATTTCGAGAGCTGCCTGATTAAAAATGCATCAAAGCCTTTCGAGCTATTAAGTGTAAAACTGAATTCATCAACAATGTTTTCTTACTCAGAAAAAATATACATTTAAAATGCGTTCGCAACGAAGGCAGCAATAACCAAACGAAGCGGAATAAAACGAAATGAAATGATATAATATTTAACCAAAGTGAGTCAAACTGACTCCGGTCTGTAAATGGCTGTAAATTAAATTGCGAAATTTTAAACAAATATTTGCACTCAATAAAAGCAAATTGCGTTTGTTTGTGCGCAAGTAAATACCGAGCATAAAGTCGCCAGTAAACAGACCCTGTCTGTTGTCCCCTGAAAAAGAGTGAGAGATAGAGACGGATAGCTTTCAATGAAAGAGACAACAAAAACTCTGGCCAAATCAGATTCAAAAGGCAAATAGCATCAAACAATTTGTACATTTTGTTCCAATTTCCAACTGACAAAAATGGCAGAAAATTTTGTTTGTTTATTAGCCAAGCATTCAGGCGTATTAATTTCCTCTTTGCTTTTCTCAGTGAGCTAAAATATCGCAACAAGTTAAAGGCATCTTTAAGCATACTTTGCCTTTAGCCTAATTTCGATTAACATTTTTTTTTAACTTTTAATTCGATTATAAAGAAAAATAACAAAGGAAGAACTTGTAAATAAATGCTATCAGGGTTAATGTAAAATAAATTGATTTCCCTACTTAAACAATTAAAACAAAAGCTGAAATTGGGAAGGCCTTAAAATGAAAATAATTGAGCCAAAACAGGAAAAGTAAATGAAATATTATATTAAAAGGAAATGTCTCTTTTCTTTACAAGAAGCGAACAAAGTTCACAAGAGATTAAAAATTATTTTTATGGAAGTTCTTAGTTTTATTCCAATAACTACGTTGTCTTTGTGTTTATTAAGTTAACTTTATAATTTCGTTTCGAAAAAAGAAAATCACTCAATTCTAGACGGCTTAGTTAGTTCTGCTAAAAATGTATTTATTTATTCACCTTAAACCATCACCTCAGATCTGTTTTAGATCTGTCTATAAATATTGTATTAAATTAGGCCTTTCAATCTTATTTAATGATATTCCAAAAGTTGTAATATATCAATAATATACTGAGTTACTATATGTTATTATCAAGAATAAGTATTCAAAGATTTTTTTCTAAGTTTAATACTGTGTGATGATGCATAGTCAAATCAATAAACCATTTAGGATTCAGTGTCTGTTGTTTCCCCATTGCCACTTTAAATACCATTTTCCATAGGCAATCCATAATTCCACATGTGCACTTTGGTAGGAATATGCACTTAAAACTGACTGTTCCGGTCAGCCTGGAATTGGAAACTATACGAATCGGAGTCACCAGAATCGAAGAGCACAGCCCGGAGTTGCAGCCACAAAGCATAATTCAATTTGGTCAATCAAGAGCAACACTTGAGCAGTTAGTTTACTGCCGAACACATATAACCGGCTCTCATCTGACCGACTGCCTATTGAACTCGATGAATTTATCGCTCAACATTTTAGTAGATGATTGATGGGAGCTGCGGAGGAGATGCTCGTGGAGGTCCTTTGGGCTCCGCCTCTATCTGTCCGTCCATGCAAATGCCAAATGCTAATGAATTCATTCAACATACAACTTCTAAAGTCATAAATACTCCGAGTGCCGACTTCATGCAACGTTAACTGTTTTGTGTGTGTATTTTCGGGGGTGGGACGGGGGGCAGGTGGTGGGGGCGACGAGGTCCTTGGTGAGGAGACAAACTCATTTCCGTCACTGACACAGTCACTGACTTCATTTAATTTTCAAATTTTCAACTCAAGAGTCCAAAACGAGGTTTCGTTTCAGTAATTTTTTTATTTTTTCATCATGTATGTGAGTGCTGCCCCCCTCTACTCGTGTAGCTGCCTTTTGTTTCAGTGTAGAAAAG